>HG995304.1:6040456-11040456 GCA_905332915.2 Hecatera dysodea
CCCGGCAGTTGCATAACTTTTATTACATCTTATTCGGTGCTAACATTAGTAACATAAATGTTGTAATTACGAGGATGTGGATATGTTTTGCGTGATGTTGTATATTTTGTGGATTGCTGGATAGGAAAGCACATGTGTAGAGGATGTCGAGATTGTAATAAATACTGCAAGTACTTGCAATTGATGTTTACTGCCTCCACAAAATCATTAATATCGTATCATATCATAACGGTTTGAATAAATTTATATCGGAAGATTCATTTACATCAGGATCGATGTTGATTTATGTAGAACCAGGAACATCAGATTCTTTTTTAATTTGTATTTTAATTCTAATTGCAACTATGATTGTTCCAGATGTCTTTGGTGGAGATAGCGTCCAATACATCTACGTTTGAACAATGGGTACCAAACATCTACAGATTTTGTACACCACGCTTGGTAAGCACATTTAACTTTTAGTATCAATTGTCCTTCTAAGAAAGAAAATATTTTGCCTTTATTAATGTCTTGAATCAATTTAAGACAAAACCTCCTGTTTTCATTGCTTTCTCTATACATATTTATTTCCTTAAGTATGTCTTGTGCTACAAATTCTTCAACAACCATAAGATGACGCCCAACCACTTCAGAGCACTTACCCAAAACATTAGCCTACAAATAAACGTTAGCATCAAGTGGGATCGTACGCGGACCGCAGAAAAGCGATACCATCCATTCAGACATTCACAGTTTAGACCGCCATTGATTTCACTCTTCTGAAATAAATCTTCATTCATTTTTGTCAATAAACCGCCTATCAGTATTGTATTGTAATTGGGTTGGGTATAGAGTTTCCTGCCCTTACAATGCAGTGCCCAAGTATAGAGTTACTACAAACAATGGTGGATAAGAAAAGGAAAGATTGAAGACGTAATTTGATTTACAAATGATAGGTTGTATGTGCCATGTGCTTTGATTGGAGTCTTATGTGCTGTTTTCGTTTCAGATTGAGTTTTGGATATGCATGAACAAGACGATTCAAGGTAATATTGCTAAATAAAATAGATAGAGAGAATGATGGTTTTATTAATAAATTCAATGCTTTGCTAAACTCTGCCTGCTAAATGAAGATATATTTCTGCTCGCTATTTATTACAATTATTCGAGGCTCTACCTTTGCTACGTAACACTAAAGCTCTTTATTCTTTTGCTAGAAGATACTAAGTAATTAGATGGATATTTCTTTTATTATAATTAAGACAGTAGTGCAAACTACCGATGCTTACAGCAAACCCTGTATCTGCATTTACGTCACCATTTCCACTCAATGCTTAGATAGTCAAATCATCATTATAATATCAAATTCAATTTTCAAGCAGAAGTGGTGTCCGGGTCGGGTTGGTGGGGCCGCGCGTGTTGCTCATTGGGCCGCCTGACGTCATGCCGGCACGCATGCGCGATGGCGGCCAATGAAAGCGCGCTGGTCGGCGCCGGCGCATGCCGCAGGTCAGATGAGATCGCTTTCTTCGATTGTGTGCAACGGCAGGAGGAGGCGCAGCATTGCTGTTGTGAGTACTTTGTGAAATAGTAAGTATAAGTAGAAAGCCAGAAACAGTTTTAGAACAGGTACCTAAGTATATTATCATCGGCCTTATAGTCTTTTAAAAATATATTAAGCCGACCCTGCAATCAAACCCGAATCAGCTGAATACCAGAAGGGACCTAAATATATGACAAAAAATTGCCTAAGTACTGTCAAAGAAGTTTTTCAAATGTGATACAGCCAATAGCACCACAACTAATTCTCTTGGTTATAAGAACATCGACACCGGTAACTCATCAAGTGCAAGAATTACTAGTGCCATTTGTGTGACTCGTATCTATTTTACAGATAATTCCATAAAACATTTTTCCTTTCATCTTCCCGCAGCGCAGACGCAATCCATGACATGTCACGAACAGTGTCAGAAAGCGCTATGGCGTCTGGGTCAGTCGCGCGTCGACCTTCAGGCCAGAGCTACGGCGCTACAGTCCTGTGAGGAATCCCCTGATCTCATGAGGTGCCTGAGAGACCTCACGGATTCTGTCGTTTCTACGGATACTACCAAATGTGGGTAACAAGAGTTAGACTACATTGATTTCATAGACAGGAACTGGTTAATCGTCGAGGAGACTGTCCCGTACTACTATTGGTAGTACCATCATATTATTCGAAAGAAATCGTCACAGCGACCAGCATCCAACGGATTTCTATGACTATTACTTGGTGGTGGCGAACGTTTTGTAGGTCTACCTACGCGAGTAAGTGCTGTTTCTAGAGATTTCCATCGCGAATCTATAGCTTGGCGATCCCTTTGTTCCCAACATGAATGAGGTAGAGTTTGTGTGGAGATTTTTTGTCACCATGTTAATAATGTGCCTATTTACAACTTACTTCTTAAACATATCCAAAGACCGTGTCTCAATGTTATTTAGATCTATCCTGCTGTCGCGAATCGAACAAGCCAGAATGCCAGCCGACTTGCGAGAGAGTCCTGCGAAGTAAAGGCGTGCTACAGGAGATCGTGGAAGCCTTAGAGGTGGACTGTGGAGCACCCTTCATACTGGATGGCTTCTGGCAATGCTTCCTGAAGAAGGACGCGCCGCCTGAACCCAAGGATCTGATCCCGCATGATATTGCTAAGCTACATTGTTGTCAGAAGGTGAGGCTTTGACGATCTTGATCATCTGTCTATTCAAATGTCAACAATATGTGCTTTACACGTAATTGCCCAAAGGTGAATCTTATTTGAAATTTAACTTTTTGAGCCTTCGTGACAATATTTTCAGGTATTTCTAACATCACGTGTCCTTGATCCACGAGGGAATCAAACTTTCGCTTTCACAAACTCCAACAAACTTCTGATTTCTTTAGCAAACGAAGTATATTATGTGCCAAAGAAGTATAAAGTATTACGAAGTAAACCTTGTTCCAGGCAGTGACAATAAACTGTCGCAGATTATGTTTCGAGACGTTCAACTCGGGCTGGCAAACTAACTGGCAGAAGTTTTACTCGGAGTGTTTGGGCGACCCCCAGGAGATCACGCTCTCCGAGTGTATGGATGACGGTAAGTTTGATTTAGGGGATAAACAATAATTGATTGATTTTATAGGACAAACCGACCCTTTCTACAAATGTGTATAAATAGTGCAATCCACGAAGACGCGCCCCACCAAGTTTTTTTTGAGGGGATCGCGGGGTGAGGGGAGTTTGACGCGAGTGTCAGCCGCATCGTGTGCGCGTGCACTCAAGTGTACCGATACCACTCAAATATTGGCGGAAGCTTGCACACATAATAATCGGTTAGGAGGTATAGTGGGGCGCGTCTTCGTGGATTGCACTATATAAATAATGTGCATCTAAATAGTTTTAATTGAAAAAGACGAATTGAGTTTCAAAATAGAATATAATTTAGCTACAAACATGAAGTAACAGAAGTCAGCCTTGGTTAAGTCTAATCAAAATAATTTTAGTTATTATGTAAATATGAAAGGGAATGTGAAAATATGTATCTATGTCGACCTTCGGAGTCTAGACAGGAATAATTGACCAACCCCTACGTGACTAAAGTATTACATCAGAAAAATGAGCAGCGGTAACATACTTTTTACTAAAAATTACAAAATTAATGAATGATGTGAATTTCAAACGCGTGTCCATACAACGAAATAACCTAGTCTATCTAACTTGTCTGATACACGCGATTACAGTTCCCTCTCGCAAATACATTCAAAGGTCTTTAAAAGATTTTTGTGTTTTTCTCATAACCTACACGCCATATAAGTTACAGTAAACATTACATAGGGTGGCCTATGTAATGTTTTCTGTAATGTATATGGCGTGAGAAGTATTCTATTCTATCACTATTCAAACGATTCTAGATCTTTCCTCCGCGTTCTACACTACAGAGTCCTAAATTTCTGCACACGATCCATTGCTGCAACTAGAAAAACATGCTAAATCGCTCGCATCCATATTAATTAATGCGAGATACCCGCGCTTGATGAGACAATGCGTCGACTATGCAGATTAGTGCAGCTGACTAGAATATGCCGTTCTGATTACCTTACCTCTTTAGCGGTGTTTGTCGGTAGTTTAGATTCTTTTGTATTTTAAACGGTTGCAGATTTGCATTTGTGGCATCATCCGTTCAGAAATATCTATTACGGTTCTAGAAGGTTTATCGAGATGATCCCATGCTGAATTTCTATGGGATTCTCACCTTGCAGAATATTTCCGTTTTCGCTTCTTTGATGAGTGAATAATTACTATTCGCCCTACAAGTACAAGCAATCTTAATCTCGACCCTCGTGAAATCTTCATCATACTAAAAATCTATAGGACTTAAAACTTGGATTGGAAAGAGAATTAGCTTAGATTCTTCTACATGAAGTGTGCATGATGTTGATGACCAGTGATTGCTTATGGGCCTTTTTCTGAATTGTATATATTTGCTGGTATTTAGAATTCCAACGTGGACATACTAGTGTTAGTGACAAATCTTGTGAAGGTTGCCCAGAATCCGCCTTCACTGAAGATAACATCATTGTTGTGAGACAAATAATTCTCTAAGATCGTCATGTGACGTATCGAGAGATAGAGGCTCTATTAGGCATCTCAGGGACAATCATTCAGAAGATCTTGCATGAAGCGCTTGGTGTGAGAAAGCTAGTTTGCCGTTGGATACTGCATCTGCTTTCCGACGATAACAAGGCGGCCCGCGTCAGATGGTGTAAGAAAACTCTGCAAAGGTTCAACCGAGGAGAGTCTAATCACTTCTACGACATCATCAGTGGTGACGAATCTTGGATCTATGCTTACGATCCTGATTCCAAACAAAAATCTGCAATCTGGGTCTGCAAGACGAGCCAAAGCCGAATAAAGTTGTTCGTTATCGAAGCACTTCAAAGAAGATGGTGACCACGATCGTTGGAAAAACCGGCCATGTTACGACTAATGCACTTGAATATAGAACGACGATTGAGTATTTGAAGCAGTAAAAAGTAGAAATTCTTAACCATCCTCCATGTAACAGTCCTGACCTAATCCCTAACGATTCCTTTATGTTTCCTAAAATTAAGAAAACTCTTCGTGGTCAAAGGTTCCAGTCCGGTGAAGAAGCAGTCGACGCTTTCAAGTCAGCCATTTTGAACACCCCCACTTTAGAGTGGAATAAATGTTATAATAACTGGTTTGAGCGAATAGAAAAGTGTATTAAACTACGTGGATACTTTGAAAAACAATAAAAAGATTCTAGTTGTGTTTTTTTTTCTTCAAACGACAAAACTTAAAAGGAATGCCTCGTAAAAACTCAACCTCAAATTCTAAATTTAGAAGTCGAGGGAATATCGTCTCCCTATGATCAGCCAGGGACATGTATTTGGCACTAGGGACTTTCAGGTATTTGGCTTTCGAAATGTCTGGTCTTCTGGAGATTACAAAAACAGTAAGGCTTTATCTACTTCCAGTGGACGCGCCATGTTCCCTCGGTTGCGCTGGTCTGACGTACTGCAACCAGCTGAACAGTAGACCGACGGCTCTGTTCAGATCGTGCACCGCGCAGGCAGACCTCGAGGCACATCTGGCCGTCGCCGAGCAGAAGGGAAGTGGGTAAGATTTCACTAATTAAGTATATACGCGTACATGGGGAGATGAAATAAGACTTACAGCGGGCCCTAACTAGAGGAGAATGACTCGTGACGGAAAACAATGGGAATAGCTAGAAACTTTAAAAACACAGAAAAAATCAGAATAAAGAGTCTTACAAATAAAAAAAATACCGAAACTTCTTTCAAATACAGTTGGATCCGCTTATAATGACATCGAAGGGAAGTGAAAAATACGTCATACTAAGCGGACGTCATAAAAAGCGTAATCTTAAGAACTAAACGAATTCCCATCTTTGTTAGGTATTTTGTGTAATAAGGAGATAAACAAGAAATTGTGTGTTAATAGTCGTAGATCAATCAAAACAAAGAAACAAATTTGGTATCATGTCCGTGTATGTATTCCTGAAAAATAGGTCATAATAAGCGATATGTCAATAAACGAAGTCATTATATCCGATTTTTTTTTTAAAGAATTTAATATGAAAACCAAAATGAGCTCTTTTTTACTTCATATTAAGCGGTTGGTCAATATAAGCGGCGTCATAATAAACAGATTTCACTGTATTGACCAGTGTTAGGAAAGTTGCTACCATGTCTCAATGTTAGGTTGACCTTGGTTGATATTTAGATATATGTATGTAGATATTGGGAATAATAATAATGGTCCTGTGCACCTGATACATGAAGACAGAAATATCCCTTGACTTCTATAGCATAAAGGGATTTACGAAATCATTTTTATGTTACAGAGTTTTGATTATATCTGGTATGGAGTTGCCGCTGAAGAACTCAACCCAGTGTCCCATTGATATTTGGAAGAGTGTTGCCTGCGCGCTTCACGTCAAACCCTGCACCGCCAAGGTGAGCAATCGTCATTATTATTTTTTATGCAAGCAACAATATATGATCATATTTAGTACCTGGTCAATGTTTATAGTATTTAATGTGTATGCCCCTCCTTTGCCACGGTTTCGGAATTTTTTCGAAGGAGTCATCGCGGCCCTGGAACGCAAAGGCCACAAGAAGGATCACGGATGGGTTTTAGTCAGTAAGAGTCTGACACTCCCTTCCGTTCCGCCCAGAGCGGAAGAAATCATTTGATGATTTTTCATCTGTTGAAAAAAAAAATGCTTCTTTGCAAAGTATTTTTGGGTAAAAAAGGTTGAGATCGATTTTAAATTGTCTTCACTGTCCTCCACCTGTCTTAACGAATCTACCATGCAGCCACTTCAAAATTACGCGTTTTTAAACAATTCCATATTGTGTCGCTGTGCAAAGGAACGAAACAAAACAACGTCTAATTGGCGCGAGCGTCTCACATACTCCTGTTGTACGGCTGACATTTCGCGCGCTAGACAATACGGGACAGTGAGAGTACAAATATTTATCCTCTATATTATCTACATGAGCTAAGCTTATTGTGCCAGTTATCAGTAGCATGTTGTGAATGTGCGGCAGGGCCACAGCAGCCTGCTGTGCGCGGAGGAGTGCGCGCGGCTGGTGGCGGCGTGCGTGGAGTGGGCGCGCGCGCCGGCCGCGCTCACGGCGCGCGCGCTGTGCGCCCGCCTCACGCCCGCGCGCGCCGCCGCGCCCTGCGTGCCGCTGCATCACTTCATGTCGCCCAGTGAGTACAATGTGCGGCAGGGCCACAGCAGCCTGCTGTGCGCGGAGGAGTGCGCGCGGCTGGTGGCGGCGTGCGTGGAGTGGGCGCGCGCGCCGGCCGCGCTCACGGCGCGCGCGCTGTGCGCCCGCCTCACGCCCGCGCGCGCCGCCGCGCCCTGCGTGCCGCTGCATCACTTCATGTCGCCCAGTGAGTACAATGTGCGGCAGGGCCACAGCAGCCTGCTGTGCGCGGAGGAGTGCGCGCGGCTGGTGGCGGCGTGCGTGGAGTGGGCGCGCGCGCCGGCCGCGCTCACGGCGCGCGCGCTGTGCGCCCGCCTCACGCCCGCGCGCGCCGCCGCGCCCTGCGTGCCGCTGCATCACTTCATGTCGCCCAGTGAGTACAATGTGCGGCAGGGCCACAGCAGCCTGCTGTGCGCGGAGGAGTGCGCGCGGCTGGTGGCGGCGTGCGTGGAGTGGGCGCGCGCGCCGGCCGCGCTCACGGCGCGCGCGCTGTGCGCCCGCCTCACGCCCGCGCGCGCCGCCGCGCCCTGCGTGCCGCTGCATCACTTCATGTCGCCCAGTGAGTACAATGTGCGGCAGGGCCACAGCAGCCTGCTGTGCGCGGAGGAGTGCGCGCGGCTGGTGGCGGCGTGCGTGGAGTGGGCGCGCGCGCCGGCCGCGCTCACGGCGCGCGCGCTGTGCGCCCGCCTCACGCCCGCGCGCGCCGCCGCGCCCTGCGTGCCGCTGCATCACTTCATGTCGCCCAGTGAGTACAATGTGCGGCAGGGCCACAGCAGCCTGCTGTGCGCGGAGGAGTGCGCGCGGCTGGTGGCGGCGTGCGTGGAGTGGGCGCGCGCGCCGGCCGCGCTCACGGCGCGCGCGCTGTGCGCCCGCCTCACGCCCGCGCGCGCCGCCGCGCCCTGCGTGCCGCTGCATCACTTCATGTCGCCCAGTGAGTACAATGTGCGGCAGGGCCACAGCAGCCTGCTGTGCGCGGAGGAGTGCGCGCGGCTGGTGGCGGCGTGCGTGGAGTGGGCGCGCGCGCCGGCCGCGCTCACGGCGCGCGCGCTGTGCGCCCGCCTCACGCCCGCGCGCGCCGCCGCGCCCTGCGTGCCGCTGCATCACTTCATGTCGCCCAGTGAGTACAATGTGCGGCAGGGCCACAGCAGCCTGCTGTGCGCGGAGGAGTGCGCGCGGCTGGTGGCGGCGTGCGTGGAGTGGGCGCGCGCGCCGGCCGCGCTCACGGCGCGCGCGCTGTGCGCCCGCCTCACGCCCGCGCGCGCCGCCGCGCCCTGCGTGCCGCTGCATCACTTCATGTCGCCCAGTGAGTACAATGTGCGGCAGGGCCACAGCAGCCTGCTGTGCGCGGAGGAGTGCGCGCGGCTGGTGGCGGCGTGCGTGGAGTGGGCGCGCGCGCCGGCCGCGCTCACGGCGCGCGCGCTGTGCGCCCGCCTCACGCCCGCGCGCGCCGCCGCGCCCTGCGTGCCGCTGCATCACTTCATGTCGCCCAGTGAGTACAATGTGCGGCAGGGCCACAGCAGCCTGCTGTGCGCGGAGGAGTGCGCGCGGCTGGTGGCGGCGTGCGTGGAGTGGGCGCGCGCGCCGGCCGCGCTCACGGCGCGCGCGCTGTGCGCCCGCCTCACGCCCGCGCGCGCCGCCGCGCCCTGCGTGCCGCTGCATCACTTCATGTCGCCCAGTGAGTACAATGTGCGGCAGGGCCACAGCAGCCTGCTGTGCGCGGAGGAGTGCGCGCGGCTGGTGGCGGCGTGCGTGGAGTGGGCGCGCGCGCCGGCCGCGCTCACGGCGCGCGCGCTGTGCGCCCGCCTCACGCCCGCGCGCGCCGCCGCGCCCTGCGTGCCGCTGCATCACTTCATGTCGCCCAGTGAGTACAATGTGCGGCAGGGCCACAGCAGCCTGCTGTGCGCGGAGGAGTGCGCGCGGCTGGTGGCGGCGTGCGTGGAGTGGGCGCGCGCGCCGGCCGCGCTCACGGCGCGCGCGCTGTGCGCCCGCCTCACGCCCGCGCGCGCCGCCGCGCCCTGCGTGCCGCTGCATCACTTCATGTCGCCCAGTGAGTACAATGTGCGGCAGGGCCACAGCAGCCTGCTGTGCGCGGAGGAGTGCGCGCGGCTGGTGCAATAACTGCGTCGACGAACATTGAATGATTCGCCTGATAGCCGTACTCAAACTCTTCTACATCTGGGTAAATAAATGGAGTAGAATACACTTTAATATTTACACCATATAAGCTACAGATAGTATCGATGAAAAAAATATAACATAGGGTGACACAACGGGCGGCCTTGTCGCTTATTATTATATATTAAGTGATCTGAAAACCGTAAACTGGGAATTAGCTTATAGGTACACGATGAAGACAAGGTCTATGTAGAGCATTATTTTGACTGTCCTATTATCTTTTCAGGTACTGAAGCCCCTCTACTATCAGCTAAGGAGGTAGTAACCTCGCCATGCTCTGGATCTCCGTGCAGCCCTCCACAGACATGTGTCATCAACAGGAACTGCCTGCACGGCGGCTCTTGTCCGCGGTACTACTGCGTCGATGGTTGCCCGCTCGGTGAGGATATTGAAGAGATTTCAGTTCTGTTTTAATACAAATGACGAAAATAGGATCTGCCGTGGACTTCTTTCTACCTACAGGAATAAATTCGTACTACTTGTATCCGCGAATTCGTATGCGCCTATCCCAATTTTTCCCGTTCCCGTAGGAATTTCGGGACATCCTTAGTTTGCCCTACACTCCTCAAGGAACCTACTTGCCAAACTTCTGCTTTCTACGAGTAGTAGTTTCAGTTGTGCGTAACGTAACGGACGAGTTTTATGTATATTGATGATTGATTGACTAAAACAAATGGCATTTTTAAGATTGTATTCGATCTCCACATTTGTAATTGTTTAAACATTGCTTCCCATTACTCTTCTGAAAATAATGGCTACTTATGACAGAAATGATCTTTGAGTTATTTAATTTGTCTCCTTCTGACATCAGAAGTGGGATTTAACAAAAGTTAATATCATAATTAAAGTCAATGCTTCGATAATGGTGACGATGTTACATAGAGAGATGTAGAAGGGTTTGATGTTATAGCTTGTTGGCAGCTAGTTAGTTGTAGCTTTGGAGAAAATCTGGATCATTTTTACTTGCCAAACAAATTCAAAATATGCTTTATCGTCGAGTAATAATTCAAAGGACGGCTCATACAAACGTGTCCTTATCTCATAATTTTTAACAAGGATGTTGAACCTTATGAACATTCATGACCCGCGTTAGAGCACCAGAGAGCAGGGTGTGCGTTAAAGGGTTTAACAAAACCTTTCTTTTCTAGGAGACTCTTCTTCCCAAATAGTACCAGTAGGTTCATGGGTGCGGGTGCCAATGCCCTCCTCCCTCCACAAGGCCTGCTTCAAGATCTGTCGCTGCGGTCACAAGGGACTGACGGACTGTCAGCCATTACCATGTGTTGAACTGGAGAACTGTCAGTTACATGACAGAGAAGTTATGCAAGGTAAGTTGGTCTGATCATTCATCAGTATGGTTCTTAAAAATAAAAAAAATATATTGACGGGAAGATGTTATAATGGCAGGTTATCGTCATTAGAGTTCATGTGTGTTTCAGTTTGAATCTCATCCAGGTTTATTTTACTTTATACTCGTTTTATCTTACTTTTGACATGTAATCTTCATACTTGGCTTAGGGTAAATTATATCTCAGTTCTCAGGCATACATACTTTGTACCGCTTGTATGTTTGTAACCTCTTCACGTCTGAATCGTGGCACATGTCTTGGAATAGGAAATAGTTATTTTTTAATCTTTCATCTCGAATTTATGTTCCGAGGGGATAATTTTCGACAATCACGCGGATTTCAGGCGCATGCAGGCTGTGAGAAGCGAGTACATAAATAAAAACAATATTCTCATTTCAGAGCCATCTTTAAGTGACCATGTCTATGATGAGATGAGTGATGAGAGTACTCCTATGTGTTTCACCTTACTCGGCTATAATAATAATAATAATAAACTTTTATTTCGGATCAAATAATCCTATTTCTATGCTATGCTATTTCATAGCAGCAGAACCTAGTAACTGGTATGTCTGACGCAGGAGAGAAGTACTACATGGAGTGCAACGCGTGCGCGTGCCGCGGCGGCGAGCGCGTGTGCGCGCGGCGAGCGTGCGCGCGTGCGCCCGCGCTGCCGTGCTACTGTCCGCCGCACCACCTGCCCGTGCGCGCGCGCCACACGCCCTACCCCAACGCCTGCCTAGCCAAGTCAGTACGACTTCTTGACGCCTGTAATGGCCATCTAATGATGATACTCCAATAATGTTTAAAATTTTCAATATAATGAATCATTGCTGTAAACGAAAGAAATTTGTTCCTATATTTTTTATATAACAAAACATATTGTGATTTCTAGATGTGCAGGCGCTTCTGACGGAGAGATAGAGTTCGGCACGAGCTCCCCCTGCGCCGGCGCCACGTGCGGGCGGCGCCACGTGTGCATGCCGGCGCCTAACGTGTGTCTGTCGCGCCTGCAGACCTCCTGCCCGCAGTACTACTGTGGTATGTGTCGCGTGCTGACGTCACACGGAGAGATAGATTTCGGCACGAGCTCTCCCTGCGCCTAACGTGTGTCTGTCGCGCCTGCAGACCTCCTGCCCGCAGTACTACTGTGGTATGTGTCGCGTGCTGACGTCACACGGAGAGATAGATTTCGGCACGAGCTCTCCCTGCGCCTAACGTGTGTCTGTCGCGCCTGCAGACCTCCTGCCCGCAGTACTACTGTGGTAAGTGTCGCGTGCTGACGTCACACGGAGAGATAGATTTCGGCACGAGCTCTCCCTGCGCCTAACGTGTGTCTGTCGCGCCTGCAGACCTCCTGCCCGCAGTACTACTGTGGTATGTGTCGCGTGCTGACGTCACACGGAGAGATAGATTTCGGCACGAGCTCTCCCTGCGCCTAACGTGTGTCTGTCGCGCCTGCAGACCTCCTGCCCGCAGTACTACTGTGGTAAGTGTCGCGTGCTGACGTCACACGGAGAGATAGAGTTCGGCACGAGCTCCCCCTGCGCCTAACGTGTGTCTGTCGCGCCTGCAGACCTCCTGTCCGCAGTACTACTGTGGTAAGTGTCGCGTGCTGACGTCACACGGAGAGATAGAGTTCGGCACGAGCTCCCCCTGCGCCTAACGTGTGTCTGTCGCGCCTGCAGACCTCCTGCCCGCAGTACTACTGTGGTAAGTGTCGCGTGCTGACGTCACACGGAGAGATAGAGTTCGGCACGAGCTCCCCCTGCGCCTAACGTGTGTCTGTCGCGCCTGCAGACCTCCTGTCCGCAGTACTACTGTGGTAAGAGTCGCGTGCTGACGTCACACGGAGAGATAGAGTTCGGCACGAGCTCCCCCTGCGCCTAACGTGTGTCTGTCGCGCCTGCAGACCTCCTGTCCGCAGTACTACTGTGGTAAGAGTCGCGTGCTGACGTCACACGGAGAGATAGAGTTCGGCACGAGCTCCCCCTGCGCCTAACGTGTGTCTGTCGCGCCTGCAGACCTCCTGCCCGCAGTACTACTGTGGTAAGTGTCGCGTGCTGACGTCACACGGAGAGATAGAGTTCGGCACGAGCTCCCCCTGCGCCTAACGTGTGTCTGTCGCGCCTGCAGACCTCCTGTCCGCAGTACTACTGTGGTAAGTGTCGCGTGCTGACGTCACACGGAGAGATAGAGTTCGGCACGAGCTCTCCCTGCGCCTAACGTGTGTCTGTCGCGCCTGCAGACCTCCTGTCCGCAGTACTACTGTGGTAAGTGTCGCGTGCTGACGTCACACGGAGAGATAGAGTTCGGCACGAGCTCCCCCTGCGCCTAACGTGTGTCTGTCGCGCCTGCAGACCTCCTGCCCGCAGTACTACTGTGGTAAGTGTCGCGTGCTGACGTCACACGGAGAGATAGAGTTCGGCACGAGCTCCCCCTGCGCCGGCGCCAATCACAGTTTGTATTGTCAATGTAGCAATAACTTTAACCTGAACATTGGATCTGTTTTTCAGTGAGCACGGTGAACTGCAACTCGCAGCCGGGCATGCCGGTGTGTGACACGGACGCTCGCACGCACAGCAACGCGTGTCACCTGGTCATGAGCGGCCGCAAGTTCGCCTACTGGGGCGTCTGTCTCGAGGGGTGCTCTGCTGTGAGTACTCCTAGTGCCAGTCCGGCTTTTGTCGTTGGACCTCAAATTATTAAGACTAATACATAAATTCTGAAATTGTACTTAAATAAATGCATTCTTTGAAAACATCTTAACTCCTCCACTCACAGCATCTGATGTTCCGAAATTCGAATACGAATGACGTTCTCATGCTGCTTTGTTTCAGTTAAAGGCAATTTTGGGAAGACTTATCCTTAAAGAATTTCAATCTCTTATTACCAACGAATATTCCGCGATTACCTCTATTATTGTTTATAGAGGTCTCACTTTCTTGACATTTTTTATACAATGCTCCACACTAGGAATTTCTCCTGTATCGTGGGTGCGTTTACAAATATAAACTCACATACAGCCAGACCCGGAAAAAATATCTGTAGGCCATACAAATATTTCGCATCACTCAACTTTTTCTCTCATTCTCATTTATATTTCAGGCTGGACCAGTATGTGGGGTCAACGGAGTGTCCTACATATCAGAATGCGCCGCTTGGTCAGAATACGTCAGCGTAGACTACGCCGGCCCTTGCTTAGCCGTCGGCCCAATATCAGACCTCATGGAACCAAAGTGTGCCTTGATAGACAGAATCATCTGCCCTCCACTGAAGAAGCCAAACTGCCAAGGATTCACCGCCCCCGGAGCCTGCTGTCCAAAATGCGGAGGGGCCCTTAGAATCCTATACTCTAAAAAGCAAATCGATAGAGCGTTATACGGAACCAATATATCCGCCACAGTTATAAATCTCAACAATATCTTGAAAGCTCTAGAGAGGCATGTCAAGATAGCGGAGTGTGCGCTCAGAGGGTACCTCACTATAGAGATGGAAATATTCGTCACCGTTGAGACAATGCTGGACAACCCAACAGATTTACAACTGAATGTGTGCATCTTAGAAGCTGAGAAGATCGCCGATATGATCAATAGAGAGAGTGTGTTGATTACTAGTGATTTAGGTCTGAGTTCACTGTCGTATGCCTTGACTGTACACACGTATCCCACACAAGGAGCAAATACTATAAGTCTATCAATAGCTACTTTCTTAGCAAGTTTGAGTATCTACGTTATAAGGTAGGCCTTTTGTATAGCATTACTATGTATGTAAATTTGTACAGTAGCTGTAAATATTGAATGTTATAAATACTTATTTAGTGCCATTGTTTGTAACGTATACAAAGAATTCAGAGATTATGCTTTGGTTTGCTTTAAAATCAGGCGCAAATTATTTAGTCATGTTCGTCACGTGAGTTCGTTGTGCCATCGTAGTTGTAATGAGATTTAATGTCTTTGACTTATACAGGTTGTTCCAGAAGTGCGTGGTTATATTTAAAGGTGTTATTCTGTTTCTGCTAAACTGTAAAGAAACAAAATAAAAATATTAGTGTTTTAAACCCGATTGCAAATAAATACTAAAAAGTACGTGCTAAAAAGTTTTTGAGAATAAGTTAATTTTTATTATTTATTTTGATGTTTTTATTTGTTGTATAGGAGGTACAGAACACCACCTTGAATATGACCACGCACTTCTGTAACGCCCTGTATATGTAATGCACGATAGACTGCAACAAGCATTTTTATAACTTTTCTACAAAAGACATTTTTATAAAGTACTCGTAGTCCTTAAACCAAATACGTATTACAATTATTACTTTGTTATTAATTTTTAGATGTTTAGCTATTTTGAAAATGTGAATACTGTTTACAAGCTTCAAGATTATTGAAATAAAAGAAATACTATTATTACATCAATATATTTTATTTCTCCAAATGATTACATCGGTAGGTATCGTCGAAAGGATCGTTACCATTTCGTTCAATTTTGAAATTCTTGTTTAAAAAAAGAAGCTTTGAAAAAAGAAAACTGAATTTGAATATTACTAGCTTTTGCCCGCGACTTCGTACACACATATCTCGTTCCCATCTCTCGCCATCTACCGGCGCGCGTTATCTGCCTCCCGCAATGAAAATAAATTTCTTGTAGAACACTCTTTAAATTCTTAATTTAAAAAATTGCATTTGTTTTCTATGTATTTTTCCTAACGTATCTCAGTTACTTTTATGGAAAAATTCAATGTACTTACAGACACGGCTAATCTACGATGTTAATATATGTACCTGAAGAATAACATATTTGTAACAGTCCAAATAGATCATACACACAGACTGAATAAGTATTAGGCAATCTGTAAATATGTGGGAGGTGTAGGATATAATAAAAAAAGTCATTATAATATGATTGTATTTTCACATAACACCGAACAATCAAGGAATATAATATTATAATGTGAATTTTATAATATCACAATTAATTGATCACTTATAATTAAGTTCAGATAAGTCTTTTTTATCGAAAAATATATTGATTCTATCGAGTAGTTGTGGGTCGGTGACGGTTTTGGCGAGTTGCACGAACCCACTTTGTAGTACTGGGTGGATTACTTGGAACCTTTCCAACGAAAACGTCAGGACCAATTCCAGATATGCCATTAAAATATTTTGGAAGCAATTACGTTGGACCTCAGTATCCTGAAAAAGACAGAAAACGATCAGATTGCCTCTGAAAGGCTGATGAAAATAACAACAAAATCAAAATACTAACCCCACTTTTACCAATGTTAAATGAAAAATTAAAGACTTGCAATGAAATTAGACAACCAAATAAACATAGGCCTTCAAAAACCAAGTAATTATTTCATTTACGTAATATATTTCTCACCTTACTAATACTCAAAGCTCGTTGTTGTTCAATTTCGGGAGGCACAGGTTGTGGTGGTAATATTGGTTCAGCTACTTTAGTCTTCTCATACGACGGTTCATCACAGATTGTTATATTCACTTTGCGAGTATCTGTTATGTTGTGATTTTCTATTATATCAGGCACAATGCCCTTCTTTTCCTTTATTGGAGTCTCTTTGGTTATCTCTATTTCTTGGGACGCATTACTATTCATAGGTTTGTAATCATTAGCATCGGGAGTTTGGTCGTTATCTAAATCAGTTTCAGGAGCCTCCTTAACCGTCTCTTCCTTAATTTTCTTGTTAGATGGTATATTTTCAGTGTGGATCTCTACGGTGATAGATCCTTGACTATTAGCTTTGAAATCAGCAAATGTGAATGGTTTTGGTTTTTCAACACCCTCTTCTGGGGTTATATTGAACTTTTCATTGATTACAGGCGGCTCTTCAGTATTTTCATTCGGCTCTTGTGCATAGTACTGGTCGTAATGATTTGACGAATTGTCACTATCCACGGAACTATAAGACATTCTTTCTTTTATATCATGATCATCAAAGTCTGATACACTTATCAGATGTTTAACATAATTGTGACATAACAGCTCCCATGTTTGTTTTAGATCAAATATTTTTGTCACAAATCGATCATATTCCAGCGTTAGATTCAACGTTGTTGTATAGTTGTGCAATATTATAGATATATCTGCCGGTTTAAGTTTGAATTTGTGAACACCATTGTAGAATATTTCGGTCAAAGCAATTATTTTGATCAGCCATGAGGATGTAGTTTGTTTGTATAGGTTGGCGGCGTGATCTAAGTTGGATACTTTTTGAACGAGGAACTTCAAACCTGGCCTTGAATCAAACTGCATGGCTCTTGTGAATGACAGTTCCAAACTTCTTAGCAACAAGTCCGTGTTGTCACTGTTCAGGAAGAACTTGTAGTTGCAAACGTTAGAACCTGTTTTGAGGCTATCCAGTAAGATACTATTAATACCTTGGAAGACATCTGACGATGCTTGGATGAGTACGGTAGCAATTATTTGAACCAATATTTGATGCGCTAATAATCCCACTACTAATCCTCTATGAGGGATCCTTACAGTATACAGTTCTGGATTTAGTGAATTCACAGATTCTTGAAGATAAATCAGGAATATGTAACTCCGATCATCGATTAACATAAGGTTCTGTGATGAATTTTTAGGAGTTATTTTAGCATGTCCATCCCCTTTCGTTTGTTCAGTTAGGAATACTTGTTGTGCCATTGCATGCAGTCTTACATTATCGTTAACTGAGCAATCCCGTCTTGCTGCTACTTTTACTATAGCTAAATCTCCATAGAAACTATTCGAGTTCTCTTTGAAAGCATAGGTCAGTTGCTTGAGAGGCGTCAAGCTAACGTTACAAGCTCTATGTAGACTTGTGCACACGATTTCCCATTGATTGTCAGTTAGGAGATGTCCTGATGTTAGTATAATGTGCCTTATGCATGACGCTCCTAGCCTAGCGATCGGTTCTTGAGGTTGAGCGATGCATTCGACAAGGATCAGCATAATTTGCTTCAAGGCAAAAGTTGCTTCAACACTCTCAATGGGTTCTATTTCCTCTCCATCACTTTTCTCATCAACAGTTGATCGCTCAACGTTTATTTGTTGTAAATGGTGTAGGTATACTACAATAGTATCTGTTGTCATGCCACAGCATTGTTTAAAGTTTGGCATTACGCTGTCCCAGTGTGTATTAACGTTTGCAATCTGCCGAAGCCAGTTCTGAACTGTTGGTAGAAGAAGGTGGTTTATACAGTGCAAACCGAAGTGTGTCCCAGGTACTTCAACTGTATTCCTTAGCAGTTTGAATAGGGTTTCCATTGCTGCCGGTTGGTTTTTCTTTGAACAAACGACAGTGGCTGATATCAACCCCTCAATGAGGACGTACCATACTTTCAGTATGTTGCTTGGCTTATCAAGTTTCAAAAGGCAGTTGTTAGTAGTATTAGAAGGAGGAAGACTTGTTGATAACTTTCTATATGAGATTAGATCTTCTTCATAATGATCGTTGGAAATGAATTTGGTGATATCAAGAGAAGCACTGGGTATTATAGGGTCTACAACACACAATGGCATGTCTCCTTTGATTCTGTTACCCGTATTGAAGATAGGACATTTCGGCATATTGTACATCATCGTCAATATATCTGCGCAACTTTCTAAATGGTACAATGCTTCTCTACACATATCTACAATTACTTTTTCAGATTTCTCTTCACTGAGGGGTATGAATTTGCTGTTCTTTGAGAACTTCAGGCTTAGACTAGGTTTAGGTTGTGTAGGTGTAGTAGCCTTTTTAGGCTTAACTTCAGTTGCTTGGACCTCATCGTAATGCAGTCCTTTGATATGACTTAGAAGGCACAGTATACAGTCGAGAGCTGCGTTCGCGAATACAAGCGTGTTGTCGGTGCTGAGAAAGACTTTGAATATTTCCAAGATGGCCGAATATTGGTTGGAATTGTTGGCAGCTCGCAAAGTGTTGAAGAGTGGTCTCCAGCCTGATCTTATCTCCATTCTGTTTGTTTCCACGAATTCGCAGATGCAGGATATTATTTGTTCCTGGAAACAAGATATATCATGAATAAAGTAAAAGCTTAATTTATAGAGGTCAACTTACTTTTTGATAGAGTCTAAGCAATAATAAAGTAACTTTATTTGTTTGTAAAAGGTAATCTCTGGATCATTTCAATAATGCAAAATCATTATTAGCTCAGTGTCAAAGGAATATTATCGCTTCTTTAATCCCGTAAAATCGCAAGGTTCTTGTAAGATGGGCTACGGGAGCGAAGACCGTGGAAAAGCTAGTAATTAATATTTACCTGTATATCATCATCGCACAGTTCCAAGCAGAGAAGGTTTTCGAAGGGCTTCAACAACGCTTCGTTGAAGTGGAAGTGCGGTAACTCTACTTGTTGGTTGAGGAGTGCAGTTGCACAGTCATGCAGACACTGAATGGCGAGGCTTGCGATTTGGATGTCCTTGTGACAGGCCGCCTGTGGGAAATGATTATAGACTTATTGATAGCTATTTCACACTCGCACACATAGGATTGTTCTACTTAGGTAACGAATAAGTCAGCTGATTTGGTGTATCGGGTACTTTAAGGCTATCTTTTATTTAAGGGTCATATAGTTCTTAAAGATTTATTTTGATAACGTTATTTAGCAGTAGGAGTACGACCCAAAATGCGAGTGCCTTGGAAGTCGTGATAAGTATAAATTGTTAAAGACGCTTTTTGAGGCGTTGAATGATTAGGTGTTAAAATCTGGTTAGTTAAAGCTAGGATTGAGTTTAGGAGTGGTTTAAATTTTTTCGATATATTTTTCTGTAGTGTTTGTATGACCTGCATGAAGTGCGGCCCCACGACAGTCCATATGGCCATCCGGTGCGCCAGCGGGCGCGCAGCACGCAGACAGCGCAGCGCCACGTCCCCCGCGCGGCACAGCGCGCGCGCCGCCTCGCCTCCCGCGCCCCGCGCGCCGCTCGCCGCGCCGCCCCCCGCGCCCCGCGCACCGCCCGCGGCCCCACGCCGCCACCACCACACGTTGTTGTTCGCTACGTCAGCTTCCCACGAGCAGAATAGCTGGAATACAAACGTATTGAAGCTTTATTGCAATACGCTCCTAAATAATAATCGTAATAAATTTGAAACCATGATATTTTTTATAGTTGTTGAAGTCTCTCAAAAATATCGTTGAAGCTGATTTATTTTGCTATAAGATACCGATACCCATAACGACACTTAATTTCTGAAGTTAATAAGTTACTAAATCGATGTAAGCTAGTAAGATAAAAGAAAACACTTACCAATCGATGTTGATGTGCCACAAGCCGTTGAAGCGCTGCCTTCAACGTTGGCAGCGTGGTGGTAGCCGCTAGACGCGTGAACAGCGTGTCAGCTGCGGCAGTCAACGCGCAGCACACTCGGGCTGCTCCAGATCCCGATATCACATTGCCTCCCTAGAAATGAAGCGGAAACATCAAGGAGTAAGGTTTTTTGTTTCGACTATGTACTTCAAGTGGTAGAAACAGATTTTTCTGAAAAATACATCGTCTAGACCATTAAGAAAGTAATATTTATAAAAATGAAATTCCACCTTACCTCTTGTCTGCATGTTTCTACAATTTTCGCCACTGACATATCGTTGTTTAAGTTATTTTCGAACACCGGCTGTAAGAAGTTGAAGACATCCACACTGAAAAAAAAAAACAAAAAAAACCAAAAGAAGATCATCAAGTAAGAACCTAAAGACTTGTAAAAAAAATTAAATGATCCAAGAATGATCCAATTAGATAAAATGTTCGTTATTATTGAACCCGTTAACCATATAACGCTTATTCAGTGCTCCTACGCCAGTCATAAGACAGTGTAAATGTTCATAAGGTTTAACATCCTACATTCCTATAAACAATGATCTTGATGGGACACATTAAGATCAGAACTTTTCGTATAAAAGGCGAAAACTCACCAAGTTTCGTCATCCCGTCCATCTAACCCCAACTTAGCATCAGCTTGTAGTATAGAAACAGTTTTATTCCTTCCAGTTTGCATTGTTATTATAGGAGTCGCGTTGTTGCCTTGGTGCCCAAAGAGGGAATGCTCGAAACTTGACACGTATTGACAGGCCGCGAAAATATGCTCCCAGCATTCTGGTGCCTTAGATCCGAGCTCTAAACCACCTGAAAAATGTCATGGTTAGTTATCTTGTTTTGTTTATCAATCAGTGATTTAAATTATACATATTTCTGTCGTTAAAGGAGTCTTGCACCGAGTTGTTCCAAGTGGGCGCCGTTATATGTGTATAACAGTATTTACCCAACTCAATGCTTGTAAATTCTTGAAATAAATCTTTGTCTACAGAAACACACAGACAAACAACTGTGCATCTAGAAGTAGCTAATACTAAGTAACCCAAATGGACGCCAATGCTTAAAAAGACTTTTTAAAACGTTGGTGCCCAAGTTAAGACTTGAAGTCTCCAAGTCAAAGTAATTAAAAAAAAGACTTCAAATCTAGTACTTCGCTAGAATAGTCTTTTACTTAGTTGCCCCCAATTAAGTAGTCTCAGGTGGGCGCCATTATTTCAATGAAACTCATAAAGTAGTGTCGCCAAAACATTTACATATAAATCTTGAAAATTGATTCGTCTCGAGTGATGAGAGATTCCTTATAAACCTATTTATCTATACAATAGCAAATTGTGAATATTTGACAAAAAATGAACTAACCTGTTATCAAAATATCTAAAGAAAGAGCATGAGTGGATAATATCTTGCCATTCGGAGGCTGCGAGATGGCTGAGTTAGCCAAAAGAGCCAGTATACTGCTGCAACGATTTTGTAAGCTCAACGTATTGCTAACTCTTGCAGCCTGAAAAAATGCCATGGTAAGGAGGATAAAAAATATTGGGAATATCTATGTTGTATTTCTAAAGTCTTATTATATATATTTGTTTCAATACCTTGTGTAGTCCTTCAAGACATTGTATCGTTAATCCCTCCCAGGCAATACGCTTCCTTTTACCAAACGTATTTATTTTCTTAGAAATCATACCGTGCAGTTTTTGTTTTTTGTTACCGTATCCCGTCAGAGGCACACTTAACACTGTCACCATGGAATCCCATATGCATGTTAATATTCTGCAATAAACAGGTTTCATTCATAGTTATCTGAGACTTAAAATCATCATTGCTACATGAAATATTCATGTATCTACCTTCTACACCAGTATTTGCCACCAGCTTCCCTCGTGTGAAAATTGGAAATCATTATAAGGCTTCTACGGGTACAAAAGTACCTTATCTAGAACCACCGACTGCTAGTTTGCCAAGTTTTATCTAAACCCGATATTTATTATAATTAGCCTTACCTTCTAGCCCACCGCAAGCTTGCATCGTATTGCGGGGACTCAATGGTGTTATTATATAAACAGGACACCTCTTTCAACTTCTGCCAATCTGACATAACTGGACTTTGATCCAAACCTCCAAGATCTGTTTGTGAAAGAAAAGAATATGATATCATCCAGGTACCACTTTGGAAATTTAAGTTTAATATCTAGAACTTTAACGTTTGGTATTAATAGATTAAGCTCCGTAATTTAACTCAACACTCAAAAGCAAACGTTAGGCTGCTAACGTTTTTTACGTACTAAGTTATGGTCACAACAAGTTTATGTAATCATTTTTACTTGATAGAAACCTTTACCCAGATCTAAGAATCAGCATACTTGTTCACATTCCGATATCGCTCAGGATGTAACACCTTTTTTTTCTGTATGGGAAATCTTCAGGTGACCTCTCCCGCTCAGGGTGGAGCGGAAGGGAGTGTCAGACTCTAACTGACTAAAACCCTTCTTCCTCGATCCTTCTAGTGTCCTTTACGTTCCAGGGCCGCGGTGACTCTTTCGAATAAATTCCGCAACCCTAGCAGGCACTGACCCTATGGGGCCCCATCTTCTTTGCTGACGGCTCTTTGAGGCGCGCGTGGAACATGACGCGCCGTCGACCCGGGCCTGGTTGCTATCGGACGGCAAGCTACCCATAGCTCACCGTCCGCAGGACCGCGCCTAAGGTGGCCGGGAATCACCCTGCGTTTCCCGACGCCCGGGACGTCTTCTTCTGTTGCGGCGGCTGGGGCGTGAGGTTTCCCTTTCCTGCACGCGTTCTGCCTTCTTCATTACTACTTCGTAGAAGGAAGTGATCGCTTCCCATGCCTCCTCGCTCCAGACCGTGGATTGAACCAGGGCCGGACGCGAGCGATCGCTGCCACAGATCGCCTCAACGAGGACACGGCTTTGCTCCGCCTAAGCAGGGCAGACTTCCAACGCATGCTCCACCGTATCCTCCGGGTGATCCACACAGTGTTAAAACCCGGACGTGTCCTCCCAGAACGTAACACCGGGATTAAACCATCTTACCTGACAGTAAATGTACAAGAGGGTGGTCGGTAGAAGGAACTTCTTTTAACAGGTCAGTGGCTAGCACTTGTTGGTACAATTCTCTCAGCCATGTTGCAGATAGATACACCAGCACTCCGCTGCCTTGCACCTCTTCGACAAATTCGTCTTCTGTCAGAGACACTTGGACTTTCTGTAGAAGAATAACATTTACGTTTTGATGAAACTCATCTAAATAGGGATTGATTTTAATTGAGTCAAAGTAGTAGACTAAAATAATTTGGCAGTTTTATGGCAGTTTATGTTTTTGACGATTTCTGAAATTCTCGTTTTGAATAATTATAGTACTTATTATAAGAAAAACAAAAAATACATTAGTTATTTTTTAACATGTTTGTTTATTTATTGAATGCTTAATGTACTGGGTAGGTCTTCAGTTGGACTGTGACGGGGGAAAATGCAGAAAAGCCATTTACAAAAAGTTGTAAGGTGAAAATATAAATTAAATCATCACAGTTAATATGACCTTTTGCCTGCGGCTACACCCGTGAAAGTAAAAAATCTCAAAAAAACATACTGCAGGCAGTGATGAAAACTAAGTATCTATCCTATTTCAGGACAAGGTCTACCCGTGTGCAAGAGGCAATAAACAGACAGTTACTTTCGCATTAATATTGAGTATTGCAAGTGTATCAAATTGAAATAAAACTGATCAACAAATAGATACTCACACTGGGTTGATTATAGTAATTAGTTCTCCGTTGCTTGAGAGTCAGAAGCAAGGCCGCATACGTAGCGAGGTATACTCCGTCTGCGTTCATGATACAAGCTGTAGCGGGCGGTTGGGCTGCGTTGTGTTGGCAACATTTTGATGCGAACTCTTGCATTGCTTCGTCCACCTGAAGAACATTATATAAATAGTCATATTCAATCCAGTAGCTATGTATAATGTGTATTTTAGAAGTGCGTAGTCATATTTACCGGTGATGTTCTATATTTGATATACAGTAAAGAAACAAAATAATAAAAAAACTTTTTACAAAAAAATACAACCGACTTCCACAAAAAATCAAAAAAGTACAAAATAACTTTAATTTCGGAACTCGGTGTTTGTGGTTCCTTTTTCGTTTTTTGAACACCGACTTCCGAATTAAAGTTATTTTGTACTTTTTTGATTTTTTGTGGAAGTCGGTTGTATTTTTTTGTAAAAAGTTTTTTTATTTTTCACTTTTTAGTGGTACCTACACCCCCTCCCCTCCACCACCTAAACGAACCAATTACATTGGTGTAAAAAAATGCACTGCTCCAATGCAGAGTAAACTAAAAGGTCGTCAATGTAGACAATGTAGATATTTTTTTTAGATTTTTGTTGATTTTTCAAAAACCGCTTGTTCGAATTCGATAAAATTTTCATGGGACCATTTGGGAAGTATACCCTTTCCAACAAAAAAAGAATTTTTCAAATCGGTTGGCAAGCGACGGAGTTATGCGCGAACAAACATAAAAAAAAAAAAAAAAATACAAACATCCGAATTGAGAACCTCCTCCTTTTTTAGAAGTCGGTTAAAAATTGCCATCTTTATAAAAACGCAATAATTGAACTAAGATAAATGCACTTCGGGAACACCTGAATTTGAATGGACAACGTACTTCTCAAACACCCTGTATATGAAAGCAGTTTAAAAGGTTCAGATCAGAAATGAAATACGATAGATCAGAATGATTCAGAAATTACAAGTATGATCGACAGTAGAATATTTTCTTATAACAATTTTATGTAATAATAATTTCCGAGATAACGCACCTCTATACAAGTTCGGAGATTCAGCAGTTTTGGTAGAAGCGAGTTCTGTAGAGTTTTTATAAACTGCCGCGCGTTGTGTCTTTCCAAATCCACGTTGCATTCTGTTATTGTGCACCTAAAAAGTAAATAAAGTTACAATAATCCTTCTTAACTCTTTATTGTACACGAAAACAACTTATGGTACAGTAGTGAGTAGTATAGTTTATGTGCAAAGGTGAGCCTTTGAGTTATACTCTCTATAACTCAAAGGCTCACCTTTGCATCATAATAGAACTTCGGATAAATGAATCTCACCTTCCAAGGTTCAGAGTCTTGGGTACAGCTTTGGGCTTGTCATGAATAGTATTCTTGTCGTTATCAGTGGAAGTAGGGTTGCTGGCACGTGACGGTAGGAATACGTTGTCAGCATCAGAGTCTGCCTCACCGTCGCTGCCAGAACTAACGTTTTCTGGGCCAGATGTGTCTGTTAAAGCAATAGAATTTTACGTACTTCCCATTTAATAAATAATTGTATTTCTAACTGTCTGCGTTTTATTTTTGTTTCATGCAGGTTTTTAATTTAACAAAGCACTATTATTTTTATGGTTGTTTGTTTACTTAGACCTTGTAAAAATAAGTTGAAAGAAATTACCTGATGAGTCATGTTCTTTCGTTTCGCTGCTTTGTAATACAGCTACCACATCCCTGAAACATATTTATAGTTCATGAAACCAAAGTACGATTCAGCTATTTAGCGGTATTTAAATAATTGTCTTCCATAGATTATATACTTGAACAACTTTTAGTTTGCATCTGTTGATATACGTAATTATTGTATACGTTATGTTTATTCATAGTTCGTTTTTCAGTTTCTTTCTTAGTCATTCCGCGTATTAATAGTTTCTAGTTCTTTTTAATTATAATTATGATATGCAAATATTTAATAAACATACTTCCTTTCTTTCTTACCTATAAGGGCTAGGCAGCCTAGCCAGCGTCTGATACGTCAAAGGCCCCGTGTAGTCAGCATCGTGCAGCTTCGGCCAGTGCCCCAGTATGAGCGCCGCTATCTCCGGTGAGATGTACTCCGTGGAGCCGGAGCACAGCTTCTCTAGCGCGTCCAGTAGAGATACTACACATTCTACTGCTGCGGCTACTACTTCTGGGTTACCGCTGCGTCCACATTCTTCTATGCCGTCCATTATTCTGAAATTGTAATGGAAATAAAATTAACATTAATGTTACATTCAAAATTTATTTATATATGTATTAATTATTAATTTAACTGTGAGTCTTATCGACAGTAGATTCCGTTCTTTACTTTTTGTCTTTTGATGTCGGAAGGATTACTTTAAACATGTCAGGATAGTTAATAAAAAATAGCGTCCGCCATGATACAAAATCTGCAATAATACATTTTTGTGCCATCCTTGGCAATTATTGCTTATTATTTTGCCAAACCCTATTACGACTGTTACCTATAGTAACAGTCGTAATTTCTTCGTCGTCTTCAAAGGACTTAAGACTTCAAATTCTTTTCGTTCTTAAAACATCGTACATTCGCCATGACATCACGGTGATGATGGTCAACTTTCTTCAACAAAACCAGCTACTCAGTATTTTGGGGTTCTGCCCCCCTCACGATAGAACATTATACATGTCATCACTGTGAATCTTATGATGGTCCACCTTCTTTAGTAGCACCGCTTGGACTTCGCATTGGCGATGATACAGAGGTTCTAGCACTACACTGAATACTCACAATCGCACAATCGCCATATCATCACTATGCCTCTCATGATGGTCCACCTTCTTCAGCAGCACCAGCTGGCATAGTCTCTTGGGGTTCTGCAGCAGTTCGCGGGTGCTCCTCAGCGGTTCCACGCGGTGTGACACCGGCGGGTATAGGAGCATGCGGTGGTACAGGGCTTCTAGCACTGGACGCAGGTTTGAGGTGGAACCAACCAGGCGGACTAGTTGGTTTGCTATGCTGAAATGTAGAAAAATATGTTTGATTTGAGCTTAAATGATGACTCAAAATCTCATATACCTACGTAGAGACGTTAAGTGAATGATTTTGGAACCCTTCAAAACTATTCCAAAATAAATGTGGTCTATTTTATTCAATTACCAGCCAAAATTTACCGCCAGCGCAGCGTACATCTCCTGCTGTCGTTTTTTTACCTGTAAATAGCTTTCGCTTGTTTGCTGTTGAAGCTGGGCGCAGAGTTCAAAGCTCCTGATCCTCTGCCGGAGTCATCAACTAAATGGCCGTCGTGCTCTCTGAAATTCATACAGTAGAATTTTAAAATGTCGGTTCTGGAGAAAATAAGTCTTCCAACATAATATCTACATCGGAAAAAGTGACAAAAAGAAAAAAAAAACTAGTGTCAGTCACCTTGATTTAATATTCTTATCCACTCTCGGAGTCCCTAGGAAAGAGATGAGTGATGGACAGAACTTCTGCCACAGGAACGTGGTGAAGTGCGAGTTGCCGGCCACTCGTTCTGATAGACTCGACATGAGAGTCAGCAAGCAGTCGAGGAAGAATAACGCCAGCGGGTTCTGCTTTGGCGTCCTGTGGATTCGTGAGGAGATGTTTTAGTAAGTTTAGTAGCAAGCTAGCTTGTGCGATACTTGCAAAATGAAGATGCAGTAGTTAATGTTACCATATTTGTACAAAGAATGGACCTGCTCTGTACATTCTCTATTCGTTCTATATTTTTCTATATAGTTCTAACTATATAGAAAAATCTTCCACCAATAATCTATCATTGGTGGAAGATTTTAGATAGTTGCGAAAAAAAAAATCTCCAACAAAGTAAGTTCTCCGATTACTTCCTTTGATTTATCTGTTCTAGGTTATGTGTGTATGTGGTCTAAGTATGTGTTATTAATCATAATTATGTACTCTTGATTAAAAAAAAATGTAAATATTCAACTCACAGTTGCGTTTCAGACAGTCGGCTGCATAGATACTGGATGACTGGTATCACTTCGCTGTAACAGCCCACCGCTACAATGTGGTTCCTGCCAAGAGGAGAACCCTCTGACAGGAGTTCTTGGCACTCTTCATCTAAACAAAACGATGAAGAATAATCTGTATAAAATTCATTGAAAAAAGTTGAAAACTTTCGTCTGAATCGAGAATGTTTGTTGTTTAAGAACCAACATTTTGTCATTTAAATCTCATCGATAATATGTAGTATGTAATATAATTTTTTTTTTTTTTTAACTGCCTTATAGATTCGTACAGACAAAATCTAATACTTAAAAATCTCAGGAAAGATCTGTTGGCAAATATCCGGTCGTTCCATCCGTATCGGTTCCATCACATTTACTTACCTATGCTGCTTCAGTGTTAAGCAACTCACCCAACTGTGCGCAGTAAGCTCTAAGCG
This sequence comes from Hecatera dysodea, assembly GCA_905332915.2. Taxonomy (NCBI): domain Eukaryota; kingdom Metazoa; phylum Arthropoda; class Insecta; order Lepidoptera; family Noctuidae; genus Hecatera; species Hecatera dysodea. Next base: position 6,068,770 of record HG995304.1, read on the forward strand.
CTTGAGCAGCCGCTGCTCGGGCGGCCGCAGCTACATGAGGCGGGGCAGCCGCAGCCTCCCCGCATCGTCCACACGCCCATACACATAGGCGACCGTTCAGGGTACGCCGAGGAGATAGCGCCAAGGAGAGATACATGCGGAAGATTTGAACCTGGCAAGCAGATTTTTTTTAGTATGTGTAAAATGTGGGTACTACTGTTATGCCTCTACCTAACCCTACGCGATAGGCGTATGTGATGTTATTTGACCTACAAGAGACCACCTCACCCAGTTAGGCTTACCTAGTACCTACCTGGGTTAGGTGGTCCTATAAGATAGGGGCGAACTCCAACCGGGAGTGGACCTAGTGTGTTACGCGGACGACACGCTGGTCACGGCCCGGGGGAGTTCGTTGCTGGCGACGGCTGCGGTCTTACAGGTGGTGAGCCGCATACGTCGCCTGGGCCTGGTGGCTCTCAACAAGTCAGAGGCCATGGTTTTTCATGGACCCCGACGGGCGCCGCCGCCGGGATCACATATCGTGGTCGGGGGGGTCCAAATCGCTGTCGAGTCCACCATGAAATACCTTGGACTGGTGCTCGACAGCCGGTGGGACTTTGGTCCCCACTTCCGGCGGCTGACGCCCAGGTTGATGGGCGCCGCGGGCGCACTCGCAACGTTGCTACCCAATCTCGGGGGCCCGAGCACCGCCTGTAGGCGGTTGTACTTGGGGATCGTACGATCCATGGCCCTGCACGGGGCCCCAGTGTGGGCTTCGGATCTGACGGCCGGCAGCATCGCGATACTGCGAAGACCGCAGAGAGCGATGGCCGTCAGGGTTATCAGGGGATATCGTACGATCTCCAACGAGGCGGCTTGTGCACTGGCCGGATCTCCGCCCTGGGACTTGGAGGCGAGGGTCCTCGCCTCGCTGTACCGGTGGCGTGAGGAGGTGCGGACGCGGGGTGGTGAACCGATGCAGCGAGAGATCGAACTGCGTCGGTCACAGCTCCGCGAAGTCATGGTGGCGGAATGGCGGAACAGGCTTGCGCGCCCTACCGCCGGCCTCGCTACCGTCGATGCGATCCGACCAGTGCTCGACGAATGGCTCGGGAGGAAGCACGGCTCCCTGTCGTTTCGTGCGACGCAGGTGCTCTCGGGGCATGGCTGCTTCGGGAAGTACCTGTGTCGCATAAACAGGGAGCCGGACGCTCGGTGCCATCACTGCACCGACTGTCGGGAGGACACGGCGCAGCACACTCTGGAAGAGTGTACCGCATGGGAGAAGCAGCGCCGTGCCCTCGTATCCGAGGTAGGACCCGACTTGTCGCTGCCGGCCGTTGCTCGTTCAATGGTCGGGAGCGCCGAGTCGTGGGAAGCGGTGATCTCCTTCTGTGAAGATGTCATTTCGCAGAAGGAGGCTGCGGAGAGGGAGAGGGAGGAAGTGACCTCTCTCCTGATCCGCAGCAGGCGAACCGGGCGTCGGCGGAGAGCGGACAACGCCCTCTTCCAGCCCCCATAAGCGGTCCGGAGGGACGGCGAACTCGGGGTTGTTCGCCATCCCCCTATCCAGCAGGACCCGAGGCGGCAGCGCGTCGTGTTCCACGTGCGCCCCCCTTTTTGACGTGGCAGGGGGAGGACACCTCACTCTCCCCGCCAGGCTGAGGTGGCCCGCAGAGGCGGCCGGCACTAGCCGGAGATCGTGGAAGTCGCACTAGTTCCCACGATCCCCGGTGCAAGTGTGGGAAGGAACACTGGGGTGGTTTTTAGTCAGTAAGAGTCTGACAGACCCCTTCGCCCGCCCCAGGCGAAGGACATCCATGAGGATTTTCCACCCGGGCAAAAAAAAAAAAAAAAAAAAGGTGGTCCTATAAGATAACCTATAAGATTTCATGAATGTTTCTGTCATAATCTGAGCCTCGTTATTATGTTAATCGCAATCGATATGGTACGTGGTATATAGTCCCTTACCATTTGGCATTGCAACTTTCACTATGGTTGATAGAACGTCATTTTGTCCAGAACCTATGGTGATTGTGGCAGAAACTTTCCATGGCTCTCGAGTATACTTTAATTATATTCATCATATACCACCTAATGATTAGTCATTAGCGTCATTTCCATATTAATTTAAAATAGGTTGTTAAATTGATTTAACTATCCATGTGTTTCATTTTACCTGTGTATCAGGTAAGTGGTACATAACGGAAGCTGTGGCGCATAGCAGTTGAGAAGGCATCCAAAGTGAGTCATCTTCAGGCTCGATTCCTCGGTGGAATCTATCGTCACGGAGTATTTTCTGTAAGGGGAAAAAATCTCTGCTGAAGTATTACGGACCTCAAATCTAAACACACTAGCTACCACCGTTAGGTTCCGGAATATTGACATTTTTAATTCAAGGCAGCTATATTTGCTTGGTGCTGTTATCTATATTTCCCTATTTAAGAGTAAGATCGATCAGTATTATAACTAAGTAATATCGTAATCTTAAGTTAGTTTACTACTGGACATAAAACTTGATTTACCCATGTCATTTGATTCAAGCTCAACCAGCTGCTACAAGTCAATCCGAGCCCTACTATTGCCAATGAAAAGATAACTTACATGGAACCCCTGTAGGGCGTAGGTGACCAGCCGCGGTCGCTTGGTCTCCAGTGCCGTCTGCAGGGGCAGGAGGCAAGCGCGGCGGAGCTCGTACGACGCACGACGTGCGTTGTTCTCTTGCATGCATAGTAATTCTACACAAAAAATACACCACAACCTGTTAATCCTAGTAGAAATTGCCTACTCTTAATTTTCACCTTTGGAGGTATGCGGAACAGAGAGTAAAGTCCCGCAAACCTCCGTTGAAAAGGGAGGATCCTCCGGCCAGACGGGTTGTTATGTCTGGTGGGCAACTGCCCGTTAGATGATTTCGGGCTGTCGTATATGTTCTAATCGCGCGGAGAACTTTGATTGCGCGATGCAGGATTAGTTCTTATGTGACGCCATAGATGTCGCTACACACCATATCTACTTAACTCATTAAATATTTAAGGGATAAAGACAAAATGATTCATATTCAACATCGTACATTCGCGGCAGCCTGGAGCAGCCATAAATACAGTTGAAGCTTTTGATAAAGTTTATCGTGAAGACTTTGTAAATAAACACAAAAGTAAATAGCTAAATAATATTCGCATTCTTTACAGTTTGCAAATGTTCAAGAATTCGGTATGTAAACTCATGTCTATCTACCTAAAAGTGGAGTGAGAGACGACTTCTTTATGAGAAATGAAGAAAACTGCGGTGGATTACCTCAAGGGTTTGTTTTAAGCTAGCTTCCCGTACCTAAGCAGCGTTAAAGAGCTAAAAATCATCATCGAATGCAGAGAAATAATATTAGAAATTAAGCTTATTGTAAAATGAAATTTCATTAAAAGACGGAATTGTGAAAGTCGTTTCTTGAGACTTAAAAAGTAAAGAGGCGACTTTTCTCAAAGGTTAATAAACAACAGCGATTCAAATGTTTTTTCATAATAACAGGTTTATTTCAACTAAGTTATGGCACTTTTAAAAACATGATCTTAATATTTACAAATACAACTAAACAAGATATACTTAATATAGAAAATATATACATATATTATAAAATTAAATATACATATTTTTATTTATCATAAGGATAACAGCAAATATTGCATCTGGTTTTGGACGGCAAATAACGGATTGATTGTCGCAATAATAATTAAGTTACGATTATCATAAAAAAATATAATAGGTAATTCGTGACCACGATATCAAATAATTGTATGATTCCATATGGTAATAAAATAAACATCTTTACAAATGAACCAAAGCAAAATTGCTATATTACACACTTTCTTTAAATTAGATGTAGAAACTCGGAAGAAAAAATTGCATTTCCGATCACGACGCAACGCAGTGGCGGTCATTATTGCAAGTATTGATTGTCTCTTAACTGCAACCTGAAGTTTACCCATCTTGTACATAACTAAGCAACCTCGAAAATAAAATCAAGAACTACGGTTGATTAAAAATGTTTACCTACCTAGTGCATCCTGACATGATTTCCTTAGAGCTATAAACTTAACACCCGATGCTTCCTTGAATATATCCTGGAGAAGCTCCTCCATTTTAGCACAAACGAAACATATGACAATGACTCACTTCCCTACATTAACAACACATAATACGTTCACATTCTTTTAAAACTAATTGAACTTAGTGAGGAACAATATTGGAGACTTTAGCTGGTTGTTTAGTAAAACATGAATAATTGCGAAATAACGTTGTTCGAGTGGGTGGAAGTGTATCTTATCGGAGTTGTACGTAAGCACAGCGACGGAGCATGCTCAGTGCGGGAAATCAATACTTCCCGAACGACGTAATGTTTGCGAAAAAACTTTACCAACAGGTGGTTTGGTTGGTATGTTTTAGTTTATTCACGCTACGGCTGCGTCGTACCTACGTGCTAAACTATTTTCTATTATATTGGAAATACGTACTAAGAATCTGGCTCTCCTCAACATCTTTACCTAGTTTTGGTTCTATTTCTACTTCCAAAAGAAAAAAAAATACTGAATTTCCGCCACTTACAAATATCTAGCTGGCGCCCGCGTCTCTACCCGCGTGAATGTCGGAAATTATCCCAAGGGAACGTAGGTACTCCCAGGATAAAAGTATTCTACCTATGTGTTATTCCAGACTATAATCTACCTCTGTGCCAAATTTTATCAAGATCCATTCAGTAGTTTTTGCGTGAAAGAGTAACAAACATACTTACAAAGTTTTGCGTTTATAATATGTATAAGTAAGGATAAAAATATTACTGATCATGGCATCTATCATGTGGATGCGACCTAAATAAATACGTCGGCTAACTTAGAGCTTCGAAAGCATTGATAGTTCCATTTCCCTGACAGTCTATGTCTGTGATCAGTGTGATCACTTCATCCACTACCTAATTTTCCGTGGAAATATTAATTTTACTGTCTCTATAGAGATGTGTGTAGCAGTGTTTATTTATTTAGTATAAATAAACACTGCTAAAATTTAATTAAACAACAATATTTACAGTGACGTCAACTAAAATATGTCTGTCTCTCGTAAATTACAAACTATTAAAAGGAAACAAATACATTCCTACTGAAAGGGGAAACACCTCCATCTTCGGCGGCAGTAGGTAGCGTAATATTAGTTAAATAAATCATTAGAAATAGATGCATTAAAAAAGCCATGTTTTGCTGAAAATGGTTTTATATTTCGCGGTTTAATTAATTGTGTTGCCATTTTAAAAATAATGACGCGAATCTAAATCTATACTTAATATTATAAAGCTGAAGAGTTTGTTTGTTTGTTTGAACGCGCTAATCTCAGGAACTACTGGTCCGATTTGAAAAAATCTTTCAGTGTTAGATAGCCCATTTATCGAGGAAGGCTATAGGCTATATATCATCACGCTAAGACCAATAGGAGCGGAGCAATCATGAAAAATGTGACACAAACGAAGTTGTGCGGACAGCTAGTTGCAGATATGAAAAAAGATTTTGGGATTTTTTATAAGATTTTTTTACTCGTAATGTGATAATATAATTGATATATTTGTGTTTTCTTTTTCAAATCTACCAAATTATTTTAAACCATTTCAAAGAAAAAACTTTTTACAAAAAAAAAAACAACAACTGACTTCTAAACAAAAAAAGTACCTATACTTAATATAATTTAATAATTTAATAATTGGTGTAAACAATAAACAAACATGTGATTTCCGCAATCCTTAAAGATTTGCTATCATTTATTGAAGAGTTCCGTTTCCTATCTCTGTTCTTCACTAGATCTTCACCAAACTAGAAAGGGACCACCTTGAAATAATAAGATGCTCTTCGAAACCATCGTTTCCAATTTTATTTTACATCTATAAGAGTGAATGAGAACATCATCAATGTAGTCGAGACCACGCATTATTAGGTATAACTTAAATATTAGTAGTCAGATTTCAATCAAATTTAAATGGTACCACACGACAAACACCAGCTTTCGAATACAAAAATAATTATAAAAACGCGGGACACAACAAAGTTATGAGGTAACACACAAAAAAAATATATAGTCGACTTGACAACCTTCTTTTTTTTTGAAGTCGGTTAAAAAGAGAAAGGTTCGTTCGGATTTTTTGTTTTTTTGCTTATGTCTGTAACCCAGTAGTATTTTAAAGTATAGCCGAGTATTTATTGTACTAATATATGTATAGTACTACTACTACTACTCAGTGAAGCTTGCCGAGAAGGCGACAATTATTTACATTCGTTTTCCAATGCAAACTAAGTACTAGAAAGAAACAAATGACGATGACCAAAAGACTCTGTCCATGGTCATGTATTAAGATTAAAAAAAAATGACTTGACAGCAGAAGACTAACGCTGTCAAAATAGTCTTCAATTCTTGACAAAAAATGGTGTCCTGGAGTGGTCTGGGCCGATCTTTCGGCATAAGCTTGTTTAAAAACCACACCAAAACACTTAATAGTGTCCAAAATGTAACCTTTACAACAACTAAAGCCTTAAAGGATGCCCATGGGCACAAGACTTTCGCGATACAGCCCTCCAGGTAACGATCGTTTTCAGTGATTACCTAACCAATTTTTTTTGTTAATGTTTGTTATTTTCATATTATTTTATGAGTATGCAAAAGTACATGTTCAGGAATACTTAAATTGCCCTATTTTTATTTGATAATAGTTTATTTTATTATTTGTAGTTTATTTCCTAACCTAAGCTCTTGTTTGTTAGATGGCAATGGCACAAGTTCAAGGATATGTTCCACTTCTATACCATGCTGGGTCTGATACCGGTTAGTGCCATCATCTTCTACACCAACGTGTTCATCGGACCGGCCCAATTGTGTCCAATTCCTGATGGGTATGAACCAAAACATTGGGAGTATCATCGCCACCCAATTACGAGATTTATCGCTCGGTACATTCATCAGAGTCCACAACAGGTAACAGTTTTCTGATTAAAAAATAGTGTTGTTGTGTTAAAATGGCATTGTTAAATTTAGTCATCTGTATCGAACAGATAGACTTAGACCTAGAGATGTGGTTTTGTTGTCTCAAGCCCTACTGCTGCATTGCAGTTGATTTCTAAGTTAGGTTAGGAATTTGTTTTTGTACCAGTTGTCCAGAAATGGATGTGTATTATAGGTGTCCCACTGCATAATCATTCAGGGAAGGTGGGATTTATTGAAGTACTTGTCATATGTTCCGATTATATGTTTGGTTGTGCATAATAATCTCAAAAACTACTGGTTTGAATTGAAAAGTTTTTCAGTGTTGGATAGCCCATTTATAGAGGCAGGCTATAGACTATATTATAACATCACGCTACGACTACTTACGAGCGAGGCATCCATGAAATATGTTGAAAAATTGTTTTTTTTTAATGTGATACAGATACAGTTAGTAGTTATATATGTGGTGTCTGATTATGTATTTTTATTAAGTTGTGTTGTTTTTGGTTACATGATAAAAAAAGTCTAGCCCAATTACCCCTATTCCCGAACAGGGCATACATAGGTGCATAGGGGCAATAGACAGTGGCGTGCAGTGGTTCGAGTTAGGGTAGGCCAGAGAAAATGTCCAAATAAATTTTAAAAAATAACCACATTATTCAGGGTTGATTTTTAATGAAATGAGTGTTTTTTTAATTTTTTTTAATTGCCTATTAAAAAAAAAAGACACTAAATTTCAATCCTGAATAATGTGGTGTGTTTTTTTTGGACATTATTTTCTGGCCTACCCTAACTCGAACCACTGCACGCCACTGGCAATAGATGAACCAATATTTGCAGGCTGTGCTTAAGTACCCTATACTTACATAAAAGAAGATGAGCTTGTTACAATAAACCAAGCACTTTAGATCTAGGCTGCTATTGGGAAATATCAGATAAAAATACTAATAATACTGCCAAACTCATGATTCAAACTTAGGATCTCATTCTCAGTATATTTTAGGACATAACCATGCCATATTGATTATGTTCTTATTCTATGCTCTATCACAATCAGGTTTCAGATGTCTAACTTGTTTTTATATTTGGCTCTTCATTAGCTGTTGTTAACAGTGAGATTTATAAATCATGTAACATGACCCAGTTAATTATTTGGATCTAGTGTATTAAAGGATTTTGCCACAGAACAAGCCCTCGTAGAGTTAAAGTTTAGCTTGGATTTAAATAAATGTTATTTATTGAGATATTGGTCAATTACAGGACTATGAGAAGTTCATGCACTTCCTTGATGAGGAAAAACAGAGGCAGAAGCTGCGTCAGTTGGAAAAGCAGATCATCAAGAAGATGGGTGAGCGCCAAGATTATCAAGCTTATTATTACAAACCTATGATCAACAAATACCTCCGTATCAACAAGAAGACCGGAGAAGAAATGTGGGACCGTGTTGGTGATGACTTTGAGGAATAATCACACTGCCATGAAAGTCATGTTGACCGTAGAATTAATATTTAGTAATCAAGTGAGTTGTTACATACTTCTGTGTTTGTTACATACTTCTGTGTAGATAAAATAAATTATTAATTGTTTTTAACAATTTCATTTGAAATATTCAATATCTAACAACCCAGTAGTTCTTCACAATCTATGGCACATTTTGTAAGTGTTTTTTTTGCTGTTTATTTACTTACATTTTTTTGTGCAACCAAGAATGTATATGGATGATAATTAACTGAACTGTAATGTACTGAACAAATTGGGTAAAAATAAAACAGGAAGGCTTATGGTAACATTGTTATTTATTTTACAGGAAATTTCTAACGATTGACAATAATAAATTCCGACTCGTGGAACCCTTACAAAATTAATGTCAACACTTACCTAGCAGTATGCTAAATGCCTGATATGATGCTACTTATTTAACTTTAATGCAGTTAATAGGTAATCATGTTACTGTGGTCATATGGAATCTGTAGAAATAGGAAAGATATCACTATTGAGGAAAATGATTATAGTTATCCAAAGATGGGATTAGTTATTTTTAATCATGAAGATTTAGAATCATTCAAGAGAGTATAGAAAACTATGGGAAAATAATATCTTTATTAGCACTTAAATCTTACATTTTCAATTTCAATGTTGAAACAGTAGGTAACTCATTCTGAAAATAGTAATCAATAGACTAATTAAGCTTTACCTACGGACAAACTAAGATCGACGAAAACTACATAATAAATAAATTCTTCGGCGGTGCTGTATGCACGAAGCTCTTAACTATACTGTTACACAATTAAATTACAAAACGATATGATTTCATTATCCCGTTCTTTCAGTCTTCGCAGTTTGTAGAGTTCCAATTATGACCCAACAACTATGTACTTAGATTGCTTCTCATAATAACATCTTTTGACTTTAAAAATATTTACAACATTCCTAAGTTAAATAACAATTTCGATTTGAAATTGCAACTAAGCTAGATAATTATAACAAAATTGTAAAAATCAGTATCAAAGCGTAAACACAATCATCATATCCGATCGAAGTAAAAAAATAAAATATAAACTAACAGTATCTAATTTACCGTAAGTAATATGGACTACAATAGACTGTTAGATATACGCTATTTAAAATTGTTTTTTTACGATTTCTCAATTAAGTATAACAATTTTTCAAATCTAAAATTTAAGACGGCTACGAGTTTCTACAATGTAAAATTTAAACGTTTTTATATTCTATTTGCTCTTTTCCTTCTCAGCTTGCGCGGCGAGCTTTGCTTCTTTTTTGGCTTTTTTCTTTTCCTCCTTCGCTTTTAGTTTGGCTTGTTTCTCTTCTTCCTTAGCTAAGAGTTTAGCTTGTCTCTCCTCTTCCTTAGCTTGAAGCTTGGCTTCTTTTTTCGCCTCCTTCTCCGCCTTAAGTCTCAACTTTTCTTCTTTCTTTTTCTCTGCTATTTCGTTTTTCCTATTGTCACTACTTTCATCTTTTTTGCTTTTGTCTTCCTGTTTTGTATTTTCATCATCTTTCTTCTTTTTATCTTCCTTCTTGGGCTTTGATTTGGGGTTATCTTTTTTCCGTTCAGTCTCTTTGCTGTGGTCTCTGGAATCGGGCGGGTCGTCTTTATTTGAAGGTTTTAGTGGCCGGAAGAAGTGTTGTTTGTCTTTTTGTGGCGACGTCTCTAGTTGCGTTACAATCTTTTGGGCACACCTGAAATCAAATATAAAATGATTAAGTAATTACTTTTAAAATATTACAGAATCTTGACATACAATTTCAATAAAACAGTTTTCCAGTTACAGGATAGTTAAAAATTAGGATGTCCTTCAGTCAGCCTATTCTGTAAAAAACTCACAATTAAAATTTAGGAGAAGTGATCGTCAAATGTCTTTCTAACTCGAGCTACGTGGATTGACAACGTATTTCAAGCTCAGATCACCTTTTCAGTAGCTGTATGGTGTACATAAAGTAAGTACAGTATTCTACATATTTTATTTACTAGTTTGGTTCTTTAGTTATGGGTGTTGAAACTGTACCTTATTCTAGTAGAGGCGGAGGCAGCAGCGGCACTCTCTCTTCGTCCCTCGCGGAATTCCCTCTGGAACTCTCTGATAGGCGGTAAGCGGCCGGAAGGCTCCCCTGCCGCCGGCCCTCCCGTGTAGCTATGGACTTGATAATCTTGTAGCCGGGCCTGAGCAAAGAGATTTATTAATTAGATAAACTTTGTTTTTTTTTTTTATTTCGCTTACACTGGCAATCGATTGCACAACTCCAGGCCTTTATGGCGTTTCAGCAACATCGATCAATTCACGGCGATAACAGATTCGTGTTGACGTTTGCCAAAAATCGCCCAATTTCAATTGCCATGTAAACTCACCTTTAGAATGTTACAACGATGAATGTCTGGAACAAGTAGTTAGGTGTTTGTAGAATTATGTCTGGTAATTTAATTTTCAGAAAGATGGACGAGAAAGCGACTTTCTCTCATGACAGCTGAATAATTCAAGTTAATCGGTTTATTAAAGACTATGATATACCTACATAGGTAACATATAAAAAAGTATAAACATGTAAGTCTAGTTTTGGCCTTTTGCCGACGCGGATTTCTAAGATTCTAAGTCGTAGCCGTAATTTCCGTCTGTAGTTGCTGGGTTCGTCTAATAATATGCGCTCGGGTCGTCCATTATTCGAGATTAATGGACGACCCCTATGTAGCAGAAACTAGTCTGTTTGACAGTAAGGTACTTCGCTGTCAGTAGTATCAGAAGTCGGAAATACGGGTGTCTGTTCTTTTTTTTTTTGAAAGCCCCCAGCCAGGGCTAAAAACTACAAGCTAAATGACCGCTAAGGGATCTATCCCCTGTGGGATACGGGCCTCGCCTTAACGGGGTCATTGAGGGAGGGCAGCAAGGGACAGGCTGAAAGTCGGGGCGGGATGTTACGGGGGCGTCGCAATGGGTCCTCGTCGGCGGGGCTGGAATACGGAACGCGGTCTGTTTTCGTGTTTACGGACGGTACTGCTTTCCTGAATCAGGATGGTAGGGTCATCTGGTTCTACTAAAGAGTGCTGCGGTCGGCGAATTTTGTTAATCTTGGAGGGTTTCTGTTCTTGGCCCTGCCGGTACTTATACTACCTTCATACTATGATGCTGTGAGCGTCTCAGCGAGTTGGAGGCTGGTTGCCTTGCACGCGGCGGTACGGACACCCTAGGTACTGCGCCCAGGCAAGCACCTCCACACTTCGCGCCGCCGCATAGCTTCGTCGAACAACTGTTGGCGACGTTGCCCCCGCTGTTCGATGACACGGAAGACACTCCTGGAATCAGAGAATTTGGATAAGTACCTTTCAAACAAACGACGTGACCTATACCGTATACGTAAGTTACTACCCTAGTAGGATGTATGATTTCTTGATACTTAAGTGTTTAGACAACATGTAGGTATTTGATCAAGCCAGATAGGCAGTTAGGTTTATAACAGTTTATAACCCTTACCGGGTCCTTGCCGGGCAAGGCCCCTCAATTCTTATAAATGTGAGCCCCGTAACTGATTGTATAAAACGAGGTGCGAAAAAAATTGGATAGCTCGAAGGATGCTCCAATTTTCTAGTTCGCTTCGCTCGTTCGTATACATTCTGAAGTTGGTCAATTTTTCACCGTCTTGCCATTATGGACAAGGTCGATCTATTTTTAACCGACTTCTAAAAAAGGAGGAGGTTCTCAATTCGGATGTTTGTATGTTTTTTTTTTAATGTTTGTTCGCGCATAACTCCGTCGCTTGCCAACCGATTTGAAAAATTCTTTTTTTGTTGGAAAGGGTGTACTTCCCAAATGGTCCCATGAAAATTTTATCGAAATCGAAGTAGCGGTTTTTTTGTTAATTTCAATAAATGATAGCAAATCTGTCGGGATAGCTGAAATCGCATGTTTGTTTATTGTTTACACCAATTTATACCACGCACGCTGTGATGGGTATGTTTAGCTGGGAGTGATCCACTAAAAAGTGAAAAATAAAAAAGCTTTACAAAAAATAAAACCGACTTCTAAACAAAAAAAAACCCAAAATTATAAAATAACTTTAATTTCGGAAGTCGGTGTGTTCAAAAATAAAAAAGGAACCAAAAACACCGAGTTCCGAAATTAAAGTTATTTTATACTTTTTGGTTTTTTTTGTTTATAAGTCGGTTTTATTTTTTGTAAAAAGCTTTTTTATTCTGCCATCTCCTTGGTGACCTGCCGCAACAATTTTGTAGTAAGCCCTATTTTGTACAAAAAAGCAATACCTAACCATTTTGGGTTTTGCCTTTAAACTGATCCTTCTTTCGGGCTAGCTACGCCACTAGTGGCTTGTCTAGAGTTTATAACAGAATAATATGCAGCGTTGAACTTACCAGAGAGGGAAGATTCGCCACTAGTAACTGAGTAGAGCGAGGCCGATGCGGGCACGGAGCGAGCGCCCACCGAGTAGCTGGACACAGAGCCTGGCACCCCCCACGACTTGGCGCTGCCGCTGGACACCTGACATACACAGCAATACGATTATTATGTATGTGGTTTTTGTAGGCACAGACGGGTATTGAGCTAACAGACAGATTGTTTTCAAAGAAGAAAAATAACTTGCCATATTGAAATCTATATCTATACTTATAATAAATCTGTAGAGAGGTCAATTCTGTACAAGGAATATATTTTCAAAATAACTATCAGGGGGTGATTAGTGATCGATACTGGTGCCAAAAATGCAATCAGTAAAATTTTTGTCTGTCTGTCTGTCTTTCTGTCTGTCTGTCTGTCTGTATGTTCTTTATAGAAACAAAAACTACTCGACCGATTTTAACGAAACTTGGTGCAATTATTCTTCATACTCCTGGGCAGGTTATAGTATAATTTTCATCACGCTACAATCAATAGGAGCAGAGCAGTGAAGGAAAATGTTGGGAAAACGGAAGAAGTTACTCCATTTTTTAAGCTTCCGTCGCGTGTATAGCCTTAATGGTTAAAGTTACATAGAAATCATGTATTACGGAAATGTTTTACATAAAATTATGTAAAAAATATCCCGGAACAGCATGTCTATCTTTTGTCAATTTTAAACCGATCGGGCTGAGAGTTTCAAAATCGGGGGTAAAGTAACTATTCCACGCGGACGAAGTCGCTGGCAGAAGCTAGTACTTAAATAATTTCATAAGAATTACGGGAATATCTAGGTTGAGGTTGCATTATTTACATGAGGTTGATAATAATATCTTTAAAGTGTCCAACAGTAGTAAGACAGGATTTTTGGGTTCTTATTGCCTTGACACCATTTCTAATGTTGGTTTGGATAGCTAGTTGTGTTTCTGCTATTGTTGTTTAAATTTTCATATAAATTTGAGTGCAAAATTGTATTTTGACCAGCATAATACATCCCATATTCTGGTCGCTTATCAACGCTTCATATTTTGCAGCTGTTTGGTTTCCAAGAAAATTATGTAGGTACAAAACTAAGCATGAGGTAGGTACCTAGTTAGAACAATTTAAAAAAATCAATTCTATTTCATTCAACAAAATCACTAGGTACTATGGTAGGTACCTACTATGATTTCTATGTTTATTATCATTTGGTTGAGGGAGCGACTTATTTAAATGTTAACTCTACAGGGTCTTTATGCAGAGGATGTCCTTCTTTCCACCATTAATTTTATTAGATTATTCTTTCACGTCATATTTGAAAAGTATGTCGGTTTTTCCGATTATAAACCTCCTTCAAAGGTGGTTATATTCTCTATGACCTCCTCTAACGGCGAAAAGACTAACACCTAAGGATATAGTTCTCTGAAAAGGCAGATGAGACGCTGTTCTCCGCGCCTTCAAAGTTAAAAGCATTTAACACATCAGCGGGTGTACCATGAGGTGTTAAAGCGTGAGTCTTCCGAGCGAGAAAGAGGGATAGAGTTATACACCCTATATAGCTCCATGCCTTTTTCTCGCTTGGAAGACTCACGTTTTAAGACGTCATGGTACGCCCGCTGCTTACAGTCTTGAGACTGATTTACGGGCCAAAACGGTGAATGTTTATCTATCTTACCTGCCAGCTCTTGCTGGTAACAAGCCGGGGTGCCTGCCGCAGTCGCAGGATCTTGGCTCGGCAGATGACGCACCTCAGCGGCAGCAGGCGCTGGCTGACCGCCATCTGGATGGTCTTCACAAAGCAGCGCCGGCACACCACCCGGTGCCCGCACGGCGATGTCTGCATTGTGGCCTTCGCGTTCACACATATTACACACTGGAAATTGATGAAATGAGGTGATTAGACAAGTGGAGGAGCTCGTGGCTAAATTATAACAGCCGCACGGGTCGAACTTCGAGGTTAAGCAATGCTTGCCGAGGTTGGTCTGTGGATGGGTGACCATCTTAACATAACGAGACTCCTCCGTGCCTCGGAAGGCACGTTAAACCGTTGGTCCCGGCTGTCATTTGGAGATCTTTGGCAGTCGTTACGGATTGTTAGAAGTCAGAAAATCTAACACCAGTCTTGCCAAAAAATAGGTACCTACCGTGTTCCCCAGTTAATGGGTTGTGGAGGTCTGGTAGGCAGCCGCTCCACGTAAAATACTGGTATTCAGCTGAATCCGGTTTGTCTGGGAGCCGACCCTAATATAGTTGGGAAAAAGGCTAGGCAGATGATGATGAGGTTATTAGACAAGTATTTTGGTGTAGTTTAGTTTCTTCTGAGATCTACCACTGATGATCTGCTAAACTTTTTTTTGTTAAATCAGGGAGCTTCTGTAAACTGACTGGAAGAGGATCAGATAGCCCGTCAGAAATTTATTTTATTGAAAATCTATAGGTACTAATATATAAATGCGAATGTAAGTTTGTTTGTTACGCTTTCACGCGTTTACTCAACAGATCATCATGAAACTTTTTACACATATTCTTGGAGGTATTAGAAGTAAAATAGGATAGGTACTGTTTAACCCGGGATTAGCTTTTTTTATTCATTATTTCATTAAGCTGCGGGCAGCAGCTAGTAAATAACATAAATATTTTATAGAAAACTCAGACTATATCGGTAGCAGAAACTAATATGATTTATCTATAAAAAAAATTAGATACGAATGACATTTTCGCATTGAAATGAGATACTTATAGGTAACTACATGATGTCTACCAAAATGTAGGTTCCTAGGTCGGCAATTGGACGGCGGAAAACCACTTATTACTAATAGAAGGTAGCTAGGTGAGGTTAGGTTACCCAGGTTTCCTAGAACTTAAAATATTCATACAGGTACTTTCGTGATTCTGACCTTTAAAATATCACTTGTTCGTATTAGATTAAATCGAATCGAAACCTTTGCTTAAGTTCTAGAGCTTATTTATATATACCTAACAAGTTAATTATGCATTAATTTAATTAAGTTTTCACTGACAGAATATACTTAATTCAAATTTAAATTACGCAATTAGACAAGTTAGTAATGGTCCAGAAACCTTGATACCCGCCAAGGTTGATCGTCAGCTGGTCGCGCCGGAATCGGTATTGTTTATACTACTTTCACTTATTTCCGATTAAGCGTTAGACCTATAATTAATTTGTTTGCCATCGAATTGACAATAATTATTTACCGATCATTAAAAAAAACTTTGTAACTTAATATTTTGACCAAATCCTACATATTTTCAATATATCATCAAGAAGTTTCCATTCTAAAGGCCTAGGACCTCTATTAATGTATTTATATTTATACATTTATCTCTGTACGCCGCCAAGTCATCTTTTTTAAGCCCTATCATCTTCACAAATCCATTTTATCTTTCGGTTTTTATCCTATTCATAGATCTGTAGGTTCTTTTTGTGGCACAAATAACAATTTGTAATAAGAAACTACGTCTTCTTCTTCTTATTTTCGAGTCGTTAACCCTTAGATTAGATTCGATTTTTTGGTGGCTATGTTAATTTCATTGACATTCATTAAATCCCTCGAACGTAGGTATCTTGTATTAAAGTTAACAAAATACGACCACGTAGTTAACCACCCGCAGTTTACGAAAAAAAAAAAACAATATTGCAGGTTGTAGTAATCCAGAGTGGCGCATTGCGATATACAGAGGACGCGTATCCGAGAAGCAACGCAAACAAAAATATGAAACGCCACAGAAAAGCCGCGGGCTAAGGAATTAAAAAGTTAATGAAACCCGAAAATGTTGCTAATTCAGGTTTAATCTCGCTGCATTAATGAAACTCGTTCCAACCGAATGAGAAAGTTGATTAAGTATTTCTTTTGTCTTGTATAGGTAACATTCCCTTTATTTATCTTCTAATCCCGCAAACTTCTACGGATCAACATGAACCACCAATAATGGACGCTCTATCGAACCATGTTGGCGCCATACCGTAGGTACTAGGTACCTATTGTTTGTTTACCGTTCTAGACAAAGGGACAGGTGAATGCAGAATGTTGTACGGTACCTACTCAGGTATTGTTATCAGGAATCTATTGATTTATCCGAGATTCATCCTATCATATTGGGTCCTTATTCTATTTATTCTAATAGACATGCAGGGGTGAATGAAAACGAAACTTTTGATTGGAATTTTCTCGTAATTTAAATATTGTTTAGAGAAATGCCAATTTTCAAATAATTTTTTTGTTTTTCTAATATAAGATTTGTGAGAAACTATTTCTATAGTATTATAGTTAGATTTAAAGTAAAATAAATAATCTATACTTTATCTATAGGGTAGGGTGGTAGCCAATGAACCGCGTGTACAGTATGAACCATGTTACCTCCTGGCCATACGCAACGTTGCCGGCTCGCGCAAAAAATATGTCGGGACTAGCTGGCCACATCGTGAAGTTTGGTCTAGTCGCCGCGCGCTTGTCGCGACATATGCACACATGAGCCGCATCCTTGTGTTTACTCAGGCAAAAACGACGAAAAAAACGTGAGTTTCTTTTTGTAGTTACTTTAATAATCTAACTCTTACTTAACTATGTTTGAATTGTATGTGTAATGTAGGTCTTTAGGCTTGTTTGAGACTATTTTTTGGAATTAATTCTCAACGGTTTTTGTATAAAACATAACCTAACATTTCCTAAGATGGGTGGGTACGCTGTGAGCCATTTATCCTGGGTAAGCAATGAACCACGGTTCATTGTGTACCACATCTAACTATATAAACAGGTGGGGAGTATTATTCCAGTCAACCTCTAAGTGTTAATGTGAGTATAATTAATTGATCACTATTTGTCTATTTCAGCATGGGACGAAACACGGTAGGAAGGGGAGCTCGTAAAAAAGGGTATCACACCGCGGAAGCTATACAAAGAGGTATAGAAAAACACTTGTCAGGATTAAGCATCCGAAAAGCAGACATAGACGAAGATACGTTACAAACAACAGGAACAATCCGTCTTGTAGACTAGAGATATGTCCTAACCTCGACCACAACAGTGCCATGTCCACATAATAAATATTATTATTATATTATTATTAAATGAAGTGCTGGCAGCTAAAAGGACACAGTGTCTGTAAAGACACAAGTGGAGAGCGCGGAATTTTGGTTACAACTTGCTGTATTGTAAATCCGATTAATCGCATTTACAATACAGCAAGCTGTAATCAAAACATTGGTGATAAAAACATAGGTGATTTTATAAATGCTGTATTGTAATCAAAACATTGGTGATAAAAACATAGGTGATTTTATAAATGCTGTATTGTAAATGCGATTAATCGCATTTACAATACAGCAAGCTGTAATCAAAACATTGGTGATTTTATAAATGCTGTATTGTAATCAAAACATTGGTGATAAAAACATAGGTGATTTTATAAATGCTGTATTGTAAATGCGATTAATCGCATTTACAATACAGCAAGTTGTAATCAAAACATTGGTGATAAAAACTTAGGTGATTTTATAAATGCTCATATTAATATTAATAAGCAAGTACAAAATGTTTTTTTTTTTCTGGATAGAGTTTATGCGTAACAAAACTTTTTTAAAGTTTATAATTATTGTTAGAAATTAAGTTTTAAGACTGATTGTGTGGTTCTTATATAACCCGAAACTTAATAAATATGGAAACTTATAAATGCTGTATTTATTTTTCGTTTAAAATAAACAATTACGGGTTTTTATACTACCGTGATTCATTGTGTACCACCTGGTTCATTTAATACCACCCCCCCGGTTCTTTGTGTACCCTTAGGAGTACGCTATGAACCATTTCCCTTGTTCTAAAAAAACCTGTATAAATTAGGCAACAACAAATATTTTCCACTTTTTTTAACGCAATTTGGCAGCTTATTAAATAACCTATCTTCTGAGATAAAAATATTTTCTTAGACTGTAACTACGTGCGCGCTAGAGCTCTTCAAACTTTTGGTGGTTCAATGGCTAGTTGGCTACCACTCCACCCTACTAATATTATAAAGCTGAAGAGTTTGTTTGTTTGTTTGTTTGTTTGTTTGTTTGTTTGTTTGAACGCGCTAATCTCAGGAACTACTGGTTCGAATTGAAAAACTCTTTTTGGGTTGAATAGACCATTTATCGAGGAAGGCTTTAGGCTATATATCATCACGCTTAAGCCAATAGGAGCGGAGCAGCGATAAAGAATGTTTTAAAATCGGGGATTCCACGGGGACGAAGTCGCGGGCAGCAGCTAGTAATATTATAAAGCTGAAGAGTTTGTTTGTTTGTTTGTTTGTTTGAACGCGCTTATCTCAGGAACTACTGGTTCGAATTGAAAAATTCTTTTTGGGTTGAATAGACCATTTATCGAGGAAGGCTTTAGGCTATATATCATCACGCTTAAGCCAATAGGAGCGGAGCAGCGATAAAGAATGTTTTAAAATCGGGGATTCCACGGGGACGAAGTCGCGGGCAGCAGCTAATAAATGTATAAAAATTAAATATAAAAGATGCAATGGAATAAATTATAGCATTTATATGGTATTTAAGTGAAAATCCAAAAGAAAGTTTCGTTTTTATTCACCCCTGCATTTCTATCCATCCCGTTTTACGGTAAGTCAATATTATATTGTAGGTATGTACGTACATCAGCTATTACCGAACGGCGAACATAACTCTTAAAAACTTTTTAACAAAAAAATACAACCGACTTTTACACAAAAAATCAAAAAAGTGCAAAATAACTTTAATTTCGGAACTCGGTGTTTGTGGTTGCTTTTTCGTTTTTTGAACACCGACTTCCGAAATTAAAGTTATTTTGCACTTTTTTGATTTTTTGTGTAAAAGTCGGTTGTATTTTTTTGTTAAAAAGTTTTTTATTTTTCACTTTTTAGTGGTACCTACACCCCCTCCCCTCCCCCACCCAAACGAACCAATCACATTGGTGTAAAAAAAAGTACTGCTCCTTTGCAGAGTACACTAAGAGGTCATCAATGTAGACAACGTAGATATTTTTTTAGATTTTTCGAAAACCGCTGGGTTGATTTCGATAAAATTTTCATGGGACCATTTGGGAAGTATACCCTTTCCAACAAAAAAAGAATTTTTCAAATCGGTTCACAAGCGACGGAGTTATGCGCGAACAAACAATAAAAAAAAATAAAAAAAAACATACAAACATCCGAATTGAGAACCTCCTCCTTTTTTAGAAGTCGGTTAAAAATGTGATCACGCACTTCTGAAACACCTATTTTTTTCCGGATAGGAAATCAGCAGATGACTTCTCCCACTTTGGGCGGAGCGGAGGGGGGTGTCAGACTCTTACCACAGATTACTAAATAGTTACTACGTACTCTTACTGATTACCCACCCGTGATCCTTCCGTTCTAGGGCCGGGGTGACTCTTTCGAACAAATTCCGCAACCCTAGCAAGCACTGACCCTATGGGGCCCCGTCTTTTTTGCTGACAGCTCTTTGAGGCGCGCATGGAACACGACGCGCCTCAAATGCCAAATGCAAATGCCTATATCTTTTAATTTTTTTTCTCTCATACAGTAATTTATTTATACAGTTTTGCCTTAATATATGTAGGTACCTATGTATGTTGTCCTTCAGTTTATTCCAGGACCACTTACTTGTAAGTTAATAAAGAAAGGAACACTTACTTCCTCATCTGGCGAAGACGCGAGTTCCGGTTCATTTTCTTCCAGCTTATTGAGCAATTTGTCCTGTAACAAGAGATATAGCTTTTAAAAATACGCCTCCGCCATGAAATATGTAAACCTGCCTTAAAAGTTTTAACTCAGCTTGATGGTTCTTTTGTAACAGCTTCAAGCTTTAGCTTCTTGTTTATTTTATAGCTTTTGTTTTATCTAGGTTGCTGGTATGCTGTTGGTGTTGTTATTTATTATTTATACAGGTAAAAATATAAACAGCAATAGCCCAAAGTTGCGTGGACTGGCGAGAAACTTATGAGTTCGAGCTCCACTTGGCGTGAAATCATCAAAAGTCTTCCTAACTTTGTTGGGTCGGCTGGTATTCAGCCTCATTCGGCCAGTCTAGCCGAATGAGGCTGAATACCAGTATTTTACAAGGAGCAACTGCCTATCTGACCTCCACAAATCAATCTATCTCTCTCTATCTTCGCCTTGGTAAGACTGGTGTCAGACTTTCTGTCTTCCGTCTACCCATAACTAGGTAGGTAAGTACTGTCAAAGATGTTCTATTGACAGTCGGGACCAAGGGCTGAACGTGCTTGCAACCGAGGTATGGAGGATAATCTGTATAACGGATGGCCACCCATGCACAGACTGACCTCGGCAAGTTTAAATTTAGTCGTGTTTAGAACTTTAAAAGGTTATAAAGTTGCCAAGTTCCTGGTTCTCATATTTAGGGGTCATCTATATATTACGTCTCATAAATTTCATGGTTATTTGGCCTTGTCACATTTGTGAGACAAGCTATCTTCCACAGAACAGATAATTATCTGTTCTGTGCTATCCTCCCTAGTGTGAGACCATTATGTATTTTGCTATTTTAGATCTCGAAAATCAATTCTAGAAGTTTTATTTCTATTAAAATTATTTTTAACAACATCAAATCAAACCTTTGAAAAA
Source organism: Hecatera dysodea (assembly GCA_905332915.2). Lineage (NCBI taxonomy): Eukaryota > Metazoa > Arthropoda > Insecta > Lepidoptera > Noctuidae > Hecatera > Hecatera dysodea. The sequence continues at coordinate 6,090,264 of HG995304.1, forward strand.
TTAACAAAACAAAAAGAAAGAGACACGTAAACAATAAAATAATAAAGAAAAGGAGGAGTGTAAAGTTACCAACAAAACAATTTAAACCTTTAAATATTTTTAATTTTTTGCATAATAGTTCAAATTGCGTGTAAAAAACGGAATTTGAAATGTGACGTCACGTTTAAGGACCCTAAACTCAAATGCTAAAGCCAGTTCTTGACGTTGTTTATGGACGGCCCCTTAGGTTTTCTTTGTCCCACCTGAGAGTTGCAGAAACCGGTCCGATTTACATATTCATACGTACATATAAATAGGTTTTATTTTTAAAGGTTAATTTATGCAAATTAACATCAAATGCACGTTTTGTTTGAGTTATGATACCTGAATACCTCTAGATAAAATAGATAAAATTCGTAAGCAGGTAACAAAAGTTTTTATTTGCCTGAATCTTGTCGTGACTTTACAACAGACGCCGTAGTGCCTGTCACTTATATGGTAGATCAAAACAATCAGGATTTTTTAGGTTGCTGTAAAAATCTGTGTTTGGGCTTCGAGGAGCAGATAGCCTATACCTAACATACGGGTACATGGCGGACACAACATTAATACGCACAAAACGTTTAGGGAATTATTATTCCCAAAACATTCACGAATATTCAACCAACCCGCACTGGGCCCGCGTGGTGAATTACAGCCCATTCCCCCTCCTAGAGAGGAGGCCCGTGTCCCAGCAGTAGGAACATTAAGAGGCTGATTATGCTTATGCTGTGCTATATTCACGAATATTCAATGAGAATTCATTGTGTGACTTCTAAACAAAGAAATACAAAAAAAAGTTGGCGATCGAAAAACGAAGAAACAACCAAAACATCGAGAAAAAATATATTTTTATTTTCACTTTTTAGTGGTGACAGCCCACACCTAAACGTACCCATCACATCGTATGAGCGTACGTGTTATAAACTGGTGTATAATCCTGGAAAAAATTTCTATCATTTATTGAAGAGTTCCGTTTCCTATCTTTATTCTTCATCAGATCTAGCATGCAACATCAGCAAACTAGAAAATACAGTCGAAATGATGAATTTCAAATTTAAAACCAAGAAAAGTGTGTTATTTTTTATTTCTTAAAAACACAACATGAACTGTTGTGTGTGTTTGCGTATAATTACTTATTTCAAATTAAAATACCCTCCAAACATAGTAGGCACCAAACAAACCCATACATGTTGGAATGCTGTTCATGTGTGAGTGATTTACTTCGTTGACTTTCAGGAATTGTTCACCGCAATAACACAATTTTAGTGTAATTTATTAGGTGCGCTAGATCACTTAGGTAAGAAATTTTAGCATAATCTTAGGATTCATTATGAGTACCAATAGCTCATAATTTTTGCACAGCATTTATGGATAGTGAATTCTTATGAAGAAGAATTGTTACTTAGTTTATATTTCTATACCTCATTCACGATAAGATTAGACATTGAAATACATCTTTTTACAGTTCGCTCAACCGATTTTGACTTCTATTGCGTTGGTGGCATGACACATGGTAGCTGCAGTAAACAGTTGGTATTATAATCATGTTTTTGCTTTTAATGCCATCCTTATGCCTACGGAATAGAAGTAAAAATCGGTTGAACGGACTGTAAACAGTTTTGTTTGAATGTCTAATCTTATTGTGAATGGAGTATAGAGGTTTTAGCTGAGCGTTGTGTGAAGGGAACAAATAAATTGAAGAATTATAATAAGCACATCGGTTTTTCAAGTGGTTCAAACACAGCCCGTTAGGAAAACTTGGCTCCAACTCAAAGCCATTAGACAGAGACACATTAAAATTAATATTCCTTTCCCGCTTGACTTACTCTTAGTAGTTTTAATTACAGTGACAATTTATTATTCGACGTGCAACAGAGGCATAAGACTTCCACATTTTTATGTATGGCACGCACATAAATGCAATCCATCTGTCAGGGACATAAATAGTTAATACATAGGTATTTCTTACTGATGATTCAATTACTGTTGATGACAAAAATGCATAGTGTTTTATTGTGCATCAAGTGTTTGTCGATGATAGATAGACTAAATTTATTTTGTTGCATCGTCCTCACATATGTATATCTAATCAATTGATTAATGTATACAAAGTATTGTATGTACAACTTATATTTGAAAAGAGTTAGGTACTCAAGTTTGTGTCTGTTCTACTCCATGAGAATTTACTTTTTGCGAATGGACGACTAGATTCACTGTAATATTTTTGTTTTCAAACTGTTCTGACGTTCAAAAGTGACTTTTAATCATAATCAGCCTTTTAACGTTCCCACTGCTGGGACACAGGCCTCCTCTCTAGGAGAGGGAATGATGATGAATGTCACATGTCTTCGAATTTTTGGTTCTAGGACATGCCGGTTTCCTCACGATGTTTTCCTTCACCGTTTTGACAGCAGTGGTGAAGAAATGCTTTTTTTTAATTTTTTTTTTTGGATGGTAAATCATCAAATGACCCCTCCCGCCCTGGGTGGAGCGGTAGGGAGTGTCAGACTCTTACTGACTAAAACCCACCCGTGTTCCTCTTGTGCCCTTTGCGTTCCAGGGCCGCGGTAACTCTTTCGAACAAATTCCGCAACCCTAGCAGGACTCGGCCACCACTGCTCTTTTGCTTTTTAATGCTCCAGTTGAAATAAATGAATTGACTTTGAATATACTTTATTATATACTAGCTGACCAGCTGTCATTTGTAGATCTTTGGCAGTCGTTACGGATTGTCAGAAGCCAGAAAATCTGACACCAGTCTTGCCAAGAAGTACCGTGTTCCCCAGTTAATGGGTTGTGGAGGTCTGGTAAGCAGCCGCTCCACGTTAAATACTGGTATTCAGGTGAATCCGGTATGACTGGAAGCTGACCCCGATATAGTTGGGAAAAGGCTAGGCAGATGATGATTATGATATACTAGCTGACCGGCGCAGCTTCGTCTGAGTCACATAAAAAGAAGCGTTTTGCAACATTTTTATGAATTCTTCGCTCCTATTGGGGTATTTATTTATTAAAGGAAAACCAACAGCTTCTGTATACAGCATTACATATGTATAATATTAGCAAAAGCATCAGACTTATACAGTCGCCAATAATAGGTCGACCAACATTCAAGTGAGCAAAATAACACTGGGCTACTACTAGCTATTATAATATTGACAAAAAAATACAAATAATCACATTAAAATTAAAAAGAAAACACAACAAAATTAAAAATATCCAGTAAGCAACAAAAAATCTATTAATGGTACAATGACTTCAAATTTAAAATAAAATAAAATTATATGGTATGTTATATAGCCTATAGCCTTCCTCGATAAATGGGCTATCTAACACTAAAAGATTTTTCAATTCGTACCAGGAGGTCCTGAGATTAGCGCGTTCAACCAAACAAACTATTCAGGTTCATAATAATATTATGAAGCGGGCGAAGGAGGCGGTGAACCTCCGGGAGCTGGGCATCACCGGGGGCATCGAGATCCGGAGGACCCTGACCGGTGCCCGGAAGCTCGAGCTCGCCGGAGCGGAAAGCGGCCCGTTGGCGGACGCCCTGGCCGAAAGGCTGAAGGCGGTCCTCCCCGCGGACGAGGTCCGAGTGTCCAGGCCGACTAAGTGCATTGACATGTGCATAGTGGGCCTGGATGACTCCGTGACGGAGGAGGAGGTTGTGGCCGCCGTCGCCAGGACTGGAGGGTGATCTGCCGAGCTTGTCAAGGCGGGCACCATCCGTCCTGATAACACGGGCATGCAAACCCTTGTGGTGAGCTGCCCCGTGGTGGCGGCCAGAACTCTATCGGAGGGACGAAGGCTCTTGGTGGGGTGGGTGTCTGCGCGGGTAAAACTGCTGGAACCCAGGCCTCTGAGGTGTTACCGCTGCCATGTGGGCAACCACACGGGAGCTATGTGCCCCTTGGAGGTGGACCGCAGCGGACTTAGTTTCCGCTGTGTTTCCGCACTGCGTTGCATGTGCGGCTGTTGGCAAGCCGGCCGAGCACTGGGCTGGGGGAAGGGCCTGCGCCCCATCCGCCCCGACCAAGGGCAAGAGGTCCGCCGCCGCCGCGGCTTCCGTCGCCGCCACTGCCGCCTCTGCTGCGGGTGCTGCGACTCCTGGTTCTCGGGAGGGGGCTGAAATGGAGTGCCAGTAATGGTCCCATTGCGGCCTCCTCCAGAGACAAGTCGGCCGCTGTGCAATTGCGCAGTGGCTGATGCCTGTGGACGGTGAGCGTGGGTGGCTCGCCGTCCGATACCAGGCTGAGTCGACGACGCGTTGTGCTTCACGCGCGCCTCAAGGAGCCGTCAGCACCAGAGACGGGGCCCCATAGGGTCGGTGCCTGCTAGGGTTGCGGAATTTGTTCGAAAGAGTTACCGCGGCCCTGGAACGCAAAGGGCACAAGAAGGAGCACGGGTGGGTTTTATTCAGTAAAAGTCTGACACTCCCTACCGCTCCACCCAGGGCGGGAGGGGTCATTTGATGATTTCCCATCCAAAAAAAAAAAGCTTCATAATAATATTGAGTAGATGTGTATGTCGTGAGATGGGTAGCTATGCGATTGTATTTAAAATTATATGAAATAGTGCAGAAAACAAAAAGCAACCCTTCCTAATTGGCTCCATGATTTATTCTCCAATTCAGTTACAGAAACTCAGCAAAAAAAAATACTGTGTAATCTGAAGGCTAATTAATACTTTTACTTAAAAACGTTCAAATTTAAATTAGATAATTATATATCAGTGCTGTATTTATTAACTGCAGCAGATTTGACCAAGCTTCCTTATCTATACTAATATTATAAAGCTGAAGAGTTTGTTTGTTTGTTTGTTTGAACGCGCTAATCTCAGGAACTACTGGTTCGGATTGAAAAATTCTTTTTGGGTTGAATAGACCATTTATCGAGGAAGGCTTTAGGTTATATATCATCACGCTTAAGCCAATAGGAGCGGAGCAGCGATAAAGAATGTTTTAAAATCGGGGATTCCACGGGGACGAAGTCGCGGGCAGCAGCTAGTTCCTTAATAAAGCCGCCACTAGCTTACCCAGAATAGATCTAACCACGATTTAATTAAATGCTCGGTAATCGCCTACGGGAAATAGTTAGGTACGTATGTATATCTAATGTGGTCTATGCACCAGGAAAACGGGATGATTATGGAATTTGGTGTTGTTCTACTGAGTTAGTGCCCTGATAGATAAAAACTCTTTTTACAAAAAAATGCAACCGATTTCCACACAAAAAAAACCCAAAGAGTACAAAATAACTTTAATTTCGGAACTCTGTGTTTTTGGTTGCTTTTTCGTTTTTTGAATACCGACTTCCGAAATTAAAGTTATATTGTACTTTTTTGTGTAGAAGTCGTAACTTGCATAAAACTAACGCTTTATCGATTTGCCAAATCTCTGTAATTGCACTTGTTTTTAACTAATAAAATAATGTCAAAATACATCATTACAAGTCTCTTAACTTATCTAGACTATACTTATTCAATTCAAAATTGATTATCTGTAATGTCATAGTGAAATCAATTCGATCAACTAGATTATTTCGTAGCGTTTTTCTCTTACAGAATGCCTTGCGTAATCATGGCAGCCATTAGTACCGCGGTGGGATTTAAGAATAACAACTAAACAGTTAACAAATACCCTTTGGTGAAAACAGTTCGAAGTTTAAAGACAGCGTCTTTGCATACCGCAGTAAAAAGTAAAAAGGTTAAAACTTTAAAAAATAACGGATGCGGCTGAATGCGTTATGATCTTTGTCTAGTAAAAAAAAGACCGCATATATGTGACCGTATTTCCGTGTATTACAACAGTAGCCGGTGAAACCTAATAAGCTCCGGTTCTTTAACGTTAATCGGGAAGTCTTTCCGGTAAAAAGGTTTTTAACGAGTTGCAAAGCATTGTACGGGTTCCATTGTGCTGTGTTCCCGTCTCGGCTCTCAGCGGGAAAATGCTTCGTTCTGAGATGAAGGTTTTCAGTACTGAAGTGTGTTTTTAATCGTTATTGTTGTATTACTGTGCCCGGAATATGGTGGTGAATGCTACGTCGTGTCAGCTAGCTTCGTTTTTTATAGGTGAGTGTATTGTTTACGGGACATGGCTTTATTTTATTTTAGATTTAATTTTGGTGTCTGAAAATTAAGATTAAAAGATTGTATTTATGATATGATAGAGCAAGGAGTGAATGATAGCGTTTCGTTTATCAGGGCATAATGATAGAAAAAAATAAGAGAGAGATAATGTGGGTCAATAACAGGAAGATTATCTGATGAACGAAACATAAATTCCGTTAAAGCAAGATTGTAATTTGTTGCGCCACTTCTTCTTCCCAGCTAAAACACTAGGAAGTGGTGACGGGTAGGCGTTTTGGTGGACTGTCTTTATGTAAAATTTGACGTTCAAAAACTGCTGTCTATCAGCCTAGTTTGAATAAATGACTTTTGATTTTGATTGAGTAACACTATTGCTGAGTGTCATAGGCAAAAATATCCTTAGTTTAAAAAAATGTATAATTGCGAAAGTGAGTGCTTGTTACGTTATTTGGGACAGAGATAGAGGGGGCACTAATTTTTTTCAAGTATCTATGGGAAATCATCAAATGATTTCTTCCGCTCTGGGCGGAGCGGATGGGAGTGTCAGACTTTTACTGACTAATACCCATCCGTGTTCCAGACGTGCGTCTAGGGCCGCGGTAACTTGGAACAAATTCCGCAACTAGATCCTAGGTCCTAGACCCTAGAGACGGTTTTACGCTACTTTTTTGCGACAGTTAATTTATAATAACGTGAGCGCGGTAGTATTTTTATGGGTCTAGGCTATTTTTTTTATTTAAGATCCGATGGTATAAGCTGTGGTAGCGAAACCTCGGTCAAACGCTAGTGTTTTAGAGATGTCATTCATGACTACGCCATATCTATTTATTATTATTTACTCGTTACCTTTGATCAAGTAGACTTCCTTGGTACATGATAGGTGATTAGCAGTTCGCTAGTACTTGTCACACTCTTTAGTATTTGTACGACGTGTTTAGTGCATCATTCATGAGTATAAACTAATTTATAGGTCCTTGCGTATTTATATTCTTGATTTTGCATTGCGATTATCTGCGTCAGTTTTTACAGCAAAATACTGGGACAAAGATCCTAAAAACTTATCTATGCTCATATATTAATCGTATTCATAAACGTGTTTAAATTTATTTGAGCCAAGCATGCAAAGGTATTTTTTAGTTTGAAAAAAAAAAAAACTGAAGCTGGAATCGAAGTCCGAGTTGGGTACACCTTACTAGCATTGGAATCACATTTCCTGCTCTATGTGATCATCATAATAATCTTAAAAAAAATCTTTTTTGTAAAAAACCGACTTCTAAAAAGTATAAAATAAATTTAATTTCGGAAATCGATGTTTTTGGTTGTCTCTCGTTTTTGGAACACCGACTTTTTATTTTTTTTGTAAAGAAGTTTTTTTTTTTAAATTTTTCACTTCGTACGTATGTAACGTACCCATCATCAATAATAAACAGACCCGCGATTTCAGCAATCCCTGAAGATTTGCTATCATTTATTGAAGAGTTCCTTTTCCGTTCCTCATATTCGTATAGTTCTTCATCAGATTTTCAGCAAACTAGAACGGGACCGCCTCGAAATACGAAGATGCTCTTCCAAATCATCGTATACTATTTTTTTTTACACCGACATCGATAGAATGGGAACATCATCAACATATCTTAGCCACACATAATTAGGGATAACTCTAACTCAAGTATAAGTCGTCAAATCTCACTCAATTTAAATGGGACCACACGACAAGCACCAGCTTTCGAATATAAAAAGAATAGGGATGTTTCCTGAGTAAAAAATATATGATTATGTTTAGTCCATCAGTTAGATTATACAAAAATATTGGACACGTATTTTTTCCTTTATCAAATCTATAAAAACTGACGAAGATACAAAGCATCAAAGATCAGGAGTGGGCGCTTGTGACGTTACGGCTCGGTAAAAATTGTAGCGAGTAGTGACGTCACACGAGTTTTCAACGCTCTGTATCGTCTTCATTTTTTGTTTACGTGAAAAAAGAAAAAATACGTGTCCAATATTTTTTGGAAATCTATCTGACGGACTAATTAGATTTTTTTTAGTCAACTACCCTATTATCAAAATCGGGACACCCAGTATAAAGTTATGAGGTAAAACACAAAAAAACATAAAACTTGAGAACCTCCTCCTTTTTTGGAAGTCTGTTAAAAACTGATCTACACTAACACATACAGATACGAGAATAGATACTGCCCACAGCCTTTTGAATTGAATTGAGGCAGCTTTGAATTGAATACACATTAAGTGCTGGTTTACAACTTACTACCCTCGGGACCGCATTAGCAACTCTATGTGACCATAGTCAGAACCTGGAACATATCTAACAACTTCTCTACACCCTAGTTAGATGACTCGCTCCAAGAAAAACCTGAAATCCAGTTGCAGTTACTTAAAACTCAAGGAAGACCTAATGAAGCTGGGAACACCAGGTTCGTTGACGGTTACATGAACACAGTTACTTTGGAACCCTATTGTGAAACTAACAAGAGTTAAACTTAACTACAGGAAATGAGCTAATATTGTTCCGTAGTTAGACTGTTTGTAACTTCTAGAGCACTAGACAATTTGTAACAGTCAATAAAAGCTTTATTAAGGAAAACACAGCGTTAAAATGAGCTAAACTGATTGAAATTAAGTTAGTCTTAATTAAGTGTGGGGCGTTGAATTGTCTTGAGGTGCGGAAGGGAGTGTCACTCTTACTGACTAAAACCTATCCGTGTTCCTTCTAATGCCCTTTTGCTGACTGAAATTAAGTTAGTCTTAATTAAGTCTGGGGCGTTGAATTGTCTTAAGCAGCGGAAGGGAGTGTCACTCTTACTGACTTAAACCCATGCGTGTTCTTCCTAATGCCCACCGCGTTCCAGGGCCGCGGTGACTCTTTCGAACAAATTCCGCTACATTAGCAGGCACTGACCCTACGGGGGTCTTCTTTGCTGACGTCTCTTTGAGACGCGCGTGGAACCAAGCCTGGTTGTTATCGGACGGCAAGCCGTACCTGTTTTACCTGCCATTTGAGGAATACATCATTTCATGTCTTACTCATCAGTAAAGAAAAGTTATTTAATTGCTACAAAACGACATACATTCTTTGTACTGGTACCTGCTTAAATTATGTTAGTAAGACAAATGCAAATAACAATACAAATAACAAAAATGATTATGGGAGTATATATAAAGGAAATGCATGTCGTGGTTGTGGCAAAAAGGCTTCCACTCAGCATAATACCGTGCCGTGGGGGACCCTCATCACGGCGCCGATTTTCAGGGGTCGCCTAGGACATGCCTTACGGAAACCAAGTCTGCTGTGTGAATAATATGTGAAAATAATAATAAAATAAAATTCATTAGTCTACTACTATTAGTTACTATCTTTCACACAGTTCATCTCCCGTTGTTTTGGTCATCTACGTTGGAACAATTGTTTTTCCTCGTGACAACGTTGTTCTATTACATGCCAATTTTCGTGTCTAATTATTATAGTTAGAGGTAAGTACTTGTAAAGAACTACGTGAGTGTGTCATGTAACTCTTTAAACTTATTTGTCGATCTTTGCTAGAAAATAATACTTTGAACATTTTTATTTTTTCCCACGACGGAACGGAGACAGTGTATGCGTTTTTAATTATTTAGGTATGAATGAATAAATGCTGTTGAAATTAAAAGTTGGGACACCTCATTAATTATTTAAAATGTTGTATTGTAGTCTGTTCGTTTTATTTTTATATAAGTACGTACAACCTATTGTGTTCAAAGATCAAGGTGAAGTGATGAGATGTTATCTAAATATTTCAAAATAAATTTAATGTGAAAAAGGAATATTATTTTAAAAATTACCTTAAGTAGGTACCTATTAAACTAACTATTGTTCAAAAGAACAACAGCTGCTCATTAAATTTAAGTACCTTGATTTTATTCTTTTAAAAATCGAGTTGTAAGTTTAAAACAAGATGCGCGAAATTTTATAATTTCTTCAAGTTTCGAAATGCACTCAAACAGTTTACCCAGTGAACCAATTACTGTAATCGACGCATTATTACAGGTATATACTCTGTGTTGCAAGTTACAAAAATCTTTTGAAGTGCTTTCGTGAGTAGGTTAGCATTGTTTCCGAATATATATATACCTATTGCTACGGGCAACACAAATTTACAGCGAGATTTCGTAGTGTGGGTTTATATTGAGAGTGGTCTATATATACGGCTTGATTCATCAATACAGGTCAAATTGGCAAAATCAGTAACTAATATTAACCGCTCACGAAGTGTCGCTTGTCTAGAGCCTATGGTCTATTCAGGGTTTAAAAATGTATCAGCAGTAGTATGAATATCGCCTTCCCCATGCCCATAAAATATAAAAAATATTTGGGATTGACAAAACAATCATTTTATATTTTAGCGCCATCACTGACAGGATGGCACTTTGTCTAGATCATTAGGCCATCGAATGTTACGACACACATCGCTGGGCCAACAGATTCCAAAGTTTTTTTTAGACAGGCAGATCTTACACGGTTAAAGTAAAACCTCACAGAGCCAATACCAGCCGTTGTACAATAGTCATTAGGTGACATAATATTGTTATCTGTGGGTCTTCGCTCTACTTTCAAGTTTACGAGCGCGCGACAGTGCAAGTCATTCACTAGCTAACTTACTTGTTTTTTTTATCGTTCACTTTTACTTACTATGTAACGGCAAATTAGTTTTACAATAAAGTTGCGAGCAATTTTTTCGATGTTTTTTTTTTATTGTGTTTGGGTAATACAGTGTAGTTTTTGTTTGTGCTCATCAAGTTATTGAATGTTGTAAGAAAATGATTTTCAATATTATATAACGGGATGCATTTCTTCACCCTATTGATATTTTAGGAGACAACCCTTACTCATCATCATGTTCCTATACTGGCCCGACGGTACATATTATTATTCGATACCATTACCCCTTTTTCAAATTTCACTCTGTCATTCAATAATTTATTTTCGCATCGCACAAGCCAACAATATCTTCTTTGGCCTTCCTCCCTCTCTCACTTTCCCTCTCCATCAACTCTCTCTTCTCTCTCTCTTTCTCTCCCCATCAACAAACAACCTTCAACTATTAATGTAATCCTTAGCTTGACACATACTAACATAAAAGAGCCGGCCAATTTTTTACATGTTACTTTAAAATCACCTAGCATAATCAGCTTTTTAACGTTCCCGCGGCTGGGACACAGGCCTCCTCTCTAAGAGAGGGAATAGGCCGTAATCCACCACGCGAGCCCAGTGCGGGATGGTGAATGTCACATGTCTTCGAATTTTTGGTTCTAGGACATGCCGATTTCCTCACGATGTTTTCCATCGCCGTTTTGAGAGCAGTGGTGATGAAATTAATTACACAAAGTAATGCGCCTGGCTGAGATTGAACCCGCGACCTACAATTCGAAGTCAGGGTCGTTACCACTTGGCCACCACTGCACTCCTTGGCCACCACCGCTTTCATGGTTGATTCACCCTATTATCTATGTTTTTTATGCTCATTAGTTTTGGTGATAAGGGAATGGTCAATTTTAATTTTTTTTCTGTAATTATACTGAATATTTAAAATTAATAAAAATAATATTTTTGAGATCCTTACCATAAGGCCTTTGTTTGACGTGTCACACGGTACAGTTCGAAAAAGTTTTTAAATTTCTAAATTTTATTATTTGAAACGTGTCTGTGTTTGGGTCACAGAAAATTATATGTTTACCAAATTTCAACAGAATTGGTCTAGTGAGTTCGGGGAAAATCAGTAACAGACGGACAGACAGACAGACAACCGAGTGATAAGGGTACAATTTCTTCATACAAAGGTTCGGAAATTTAAAAATATGTAGGTACCGGTAAAATGTATAATTTACGAACTTATGTTTTATTCAGAGAAGAAGCAAAGTTGTTGTCCGTGAAACATACGATGAATACATTTTCAGAGACTCAACGTGGTCTCAGCATGGTACCCAAATGGATGGGCCTGATGAATAAATATAGCTGAAGAGTACCGTGTCTCTCCTAACTAGAGGTATAACTATGTCGTGCCGTAAAGGTCAGTAAATATGGGACTATCAAAAAGCCTGCTACTGAAATACATATGTACATCTTTCAGGTCTTTTTAATGTCGGTATTTTTTCCTTACAAATTATTATAGAAGATTTGATGTCGAAGTAATAAGACCACTGATTGAGACAGTTTGGAGAAATCTTAAATCCGTAGCAAGCAAGATAGTATAAGATAGCCATTTAAACTTATAAAATAAACAGATAAAATTGTTTATTTGTAAGAGGTAATCTCTGGAATGACTAAGCTATTCATAGATTATTTCATTGCTAGAAACTACCACCAAGGTTGGTCTGTGGATGGGTGACCATCTTAACATACCGAGTTTTCTCCGTGTCTCGGAAAACACGTTAAGCCGTTGCTTAAGATTTACAAATGATAGAAGGGACCTACTGTCATTTGTCAGCAGTCGTTACAGATTGTCAGAAGCCAGTAAATCCAGTTCTTGTCTAGAAATACCGTGTTAATGGGTTGTGGAGTTGTGGTAAACAGACGCTCCACGTAAAATACTGGTATTCAGCTGAATCCGATATGACTGGAAGCCCCGAACTTCAAGATATTTGAGAGAATGCTAGGCAGAAAGCAAAACTATCGCTGAGTAGATATCATAGACACTATCAATAAGCTAGTTAAATTAACCTTGAAGCAATTCTTCAACAGAAAAATCCTTGAAGCGCTACGTAATATAATATTCAAATTATTCAATTTGCCTACAATTTGCAAGAGCAATGAGTGCCACAATGGAAATGATTGCAATTTGTTTAGCTTGCGCATGTGCGCGTGCCACTAATGGTCTTATACGACATTATGTTATTATGTTAACGTGAACATGGCTAAGCTTTACCCGCAGACTGATTTTCTTGGTCATTTTTCTACACGATTAGATGATATTTCTATGGTTGCAACACATTATAAGAAAGTTGTTAACACATACGTTCTTGGGTCTTCATTTTAATGTTTTTTTTTTCTTAATTTGTGTATGCAGCATAACTTCTGGCAAATGTGTTGTCACGCCGTCTCGTCACATCTCACTGCGACGATCAAAGGTTAACAATTGCCCTGCAATGCAGTTTCTTATAAAAAATATATTTTCACACACTTTTCGCTTTTATAAATGACCTTGCCTCATTTCCAATATAGTGGTATCAACAAAAAATTCAACACACATTTTTCGCTTTTGAAACGACCTTGCCTTATGTCCGATATGGTGGTCCATTTAATGTAGGTCGCAATCTGATAAAGTATTGAATTCTTACCAACAAAGACCTTCCAGTTCAGGGCAAAATATCGTAATGGCGGTGGCAAATATTTTCTTTTTTGTGACACAAAAAAAAATCAATTGAACGGTTTTTTGTAACCGTTCAATTGATTTTTAACCGCGTAACTTGAATGTAAACCTAAAAAACAAAGGGTTTCTAATACTTTTATGTTTTGCAATGTTTATTATTTTTAAAGACTTGTAGTAATGACTGGCCCCCAATTGCAGAAGACACAATTATGAGGAAAAAGGAGTGGGAGCTTTTACCAAGTAGAAAATAACAGCACCTATAATATAATAATACCTGTTACATTATAGATACTTAATAAATAACAGATACCTATTATATAACAGATAGCTATTACATAGCAATACCTATTCTTTTGGGTGTACATATGGGGGAGTCTTATACTCAGCTGAGGATGAAACAATGCTGTCAATAATTCTGATACTGATCTTGAGTTTAGTTTCTGAAAGATAATATCACTTGCGAAACCGTCTAGACGAGTAAAGTAGTACAGTTTATAACCATGGTCACAAGCTAAAGTGAGATTCTATATTATGAACTTCGACCGCGACTTTGTCCGCGTGGATTTAGAGCATTTCTTTCTAAATTTAAATATCCCTTCTAATTCCTCTATGGGGTAGGTAGTTTAAATGTAGAAAGAATCATTTTACAAAAAGTACAACCGGAAGTCGGAAGTCGGTGTGTTTGGTTTTATTTCTTCGTTTTTTGTCACTCAAGTGTTTTTTTTTTATTTATTATGCCCGAATAGATAACACCAAAAACATGGAAATTGCACATACCTGGTGAGTAAGGGCCCTTCAGAGCGAACTGGAGATAAACAAAAACTGGCGGTAAACAAAAAAATCTATTATTAGAAGAAAAAGTTCTTGATCCGATTTTCACCAAATTAAAACGGGCCCACTAAGGCAAAATTTTCTTCGTAACAAAAAAAAAACATGTAAATCGGTTGATAATTGGCGAAAATATCGTAAAAAAATAATACATTTAGCCTTTTTGTGAAGTTGGTTAATAATGAATGACAACGATCATTATTAATTTGATTAGTTTGATTACAATTATAGGTATATAGCATAATTAATTCATGGAGGTCATTTAGATTTTTCTATATTATTTACATTTTTCTATATTATGATTAAAATTACCTTTCAAAGTGGTGGGCCCTTTGAAAGGTAATTTTAATCATAACAATGTTTATTATTTAACTGTAGAAATGAAATTTCTCTTAGACACCATTTTTCACCCTGTTGGGAGTTTAATTATACATGAAATCGCATGCTAAGTTTCAATTATTATCCTTTTAGATTGTTTGTGTTATTTATTTAGTTCAGTATTTGTACCAAGTACCTAGTTTATGAAGTGTCTAGTTCGGCACCGATTTACGAATTGTAGGCGCATTTCTGTGTGTAATTTATTTCATCACCACTGCTCTCAAAACGGTGAAGGGAAAAATCGTGAGGAAACCGGCATGTCCTAGAAACAAAAAAATAAATGAAGACATTTGACATTCACCAACCCGCACTGGCCCTGCGTGGTGGATCACGGCCCATTCTCTCTCCTAGAGAGTTTCCATACAACCGTTCATCCCTTATTTTATCCCTTTAGGGATGGAATTTCTAAAAACCCTTCCTTAGTGAATGTTCTCATCATAAAATGAATCAACTGCCACTTGTTGTTGGTTCTGCGATGCTGTCAGTCAAGACAAGCGATTATTATCTATACTTCTATACTAATATTATAAAGCTGAAGAGTTTGTTTGTTTGTTTGTTTGAACGCGCTAATCTCAGGAACTACTGGTTCGAATTGAAAAATTCTTTTTGGGTTGAATAGACCATTTATCGAGGAAGGCTTTAGGCTATATATCATCACGCTTAAGCCAATAGGAGCGGAGCAGCGATAAAGAATGTTTTAAAATCGGGGATTCCACGGTAACGAAGTCGCGGGCAGCAGCTAGTCATAATATAATACGGAATGATTTTGAAGTGAAAACTTCTTTAGCGGCGTTTTGCACTTTTTTTTTGGGATGGCTAAAAAATGTTAAACTCGCGTCAGGACACGTGACCTGATTGAAAATTCGTAAGACGCAGGGAGAGTACACCGCCGACGCGGCGTAGTAGAGGAAGTAACAGCCCCTCTCTGCTGTTTCGTTTAAGCGGCGCAGGGCGCTTGCTCGAAAAATCACTAGAGATAAACTTTTTAATCTATACTAATATTATAAAGCTGAAGAGTTTGTTTGTTTGTTTGAACGCGCTAATCTCAGGAACTACCGGTCCGATTTGAAAAAATCTTTCAGTGTTAGATAGCACATTTATCGAGGAAGGCTATAGGCTATATTTAATCCCCATATTCCCACGGGAACGGGAACTACGCGGGTAAAACCGCGAAGCGCTGCTAGTGTAAAATAATTGCAAAAGTTCAGAAGTGTTAATTTTTTATCTAATATAATTTGTCGTGTTTGTTTACGAAAGCGCAATAAATGAATATTGTATTTTACCACTACAATGATAATACTTTTAAACTGATAAATAAAACAATTCGTATGAAATTATTCCTTAACCACTCCAAAATATTCAAAAATGCACAACGTTAATGTTTAAGTTTTCACTTCCGCCGGCACTCCCGGAGTGCAACTCGTTGCTTTTTTTCTTTTTCCATCAGTCAACGTGCAACCGAATAAACGTAGGGTATTTTACTGTAACAATCTAATTAGTCCGTCTGATAGATTTCTAAAAAATATTAGACACGTATTTTTTCTTTTTTCACGTAAACAAAAAATGAAGACGATACAGTGCGTTGAAAGCTCACGTGACGTCACTACGTTGCTACAATTTTTACCAGCGACGTGACGTCACGTGAGTTTTCAACGCACTGTATCGTCTTCATTTTTTGTTTACGTGAAAAAAGAAAAAATACGTGTCCAATATTTTTTGGAAATCTATCAGACGGACTAATTAGATTTTTACAGTAAAATACCCTATTCTGTGCGCTCGAACATTTTTTGGGACACGACACGAAAAAGCCCAAAAGCTCTTTTAATATCCTTGAAAGGGAACAACCTTTAAGGGCGTATACGCCAAACGGTATTTCATACAAATTTTCAAGACGTTATTTTCCGAAATGCCTGAACACATTTTAATGAAACTCACACATATAAGCAGGATACATAGGTCTAAAAAGTTAGTAGAAAATTTTTTCGATACTGTGTTACAGTTAAATTAGACCCATTTTAAATTTTCCATACAAACATAAATTTCCAGTTATCTTTTTTGAATAAGACATTTCGAAAATGTTTAACTAACTTTTAGACTTGTGTATCCGGCTTGTATGTGTGAAGTTTCATTAAAATCGGTTCCGTCATTTCGCAAAATAGTGACTTGAAAATTTGTATGAAATGCCATACGGAGTACACGCTCTTAACATAACTCTGTGGTGAAACTTTCAATCAATCAACCTGGCTTTGCAGTCCATTCCTGTACAAAGTCCTTTGTCACATGACAAAGGAGGTGGTGCCTCTGTAACTTGGTTAGATAAACGGGTCGGTGACCGCTAAGCCGACCTTCTCAACGGTGACATGTTCCTGACGGGGAGTTGGGATGATTATTTTGGCGGGTATTTTGAAGGCTGCCTTTGTTCAGGGATTCGCGGCCTGGCTTTGAAGTATGTACATATAAGGTCTTTGAACTTTATCAAATGGAAGTATCATTGGGATTTTTATACTAAGTTCTTAAGGGGTTTTCACTGTTTTGAATTTTCTACTTTATGTAATGTGTAGTAGTGTAGTTTCTGAATAGGTCTACCTAATCATCAAATGACTTCTCCCGCTCCGGGCGGAGCGGAAGGGAGTGTCAGACTCATACTGACTAAAGACCACCCGTGTTCGTCCAAGTACCCTTGCGTTCCAGGGTCCGGTGACTGTTTCGAGAAAATTCCGTAACCAGTGGATTTTCATCTAACATGTCTGAGACTGTCAACCCGACAGTCCCAGGTATGTTAGATGAAATACAACTCTCAATTTGGGGATCGTATAAAACAGGCATCACTTTACTATTGTTTTTATAGTAGAGAATATTGCAAACCGACGTACAGTGTGCTACAGAACATGTCAAGCATAGAAAAGAGGCCAGCTTTGTCTGGTTTTTAACCAGACAAAGCTGGCCTCTTTTTCTATTGAAACTGTATACCACACTAGGCCAGCTCTTCTTCAATTAGGTTACTGACTACTCCTGTCGATACTCTAATCATAGCTCATAAGTAAGCTCAGAAAGTAGCATAGATTTCTTTGAATAATTAAGGCTTGTGCTATGCGAACTTGTGCTAAATGAAAATGATTATTTATCACGGAAAACTTTAGTCCCAAACTAGGGACTAAAGTTTGGTCTTTGTTGTTGACAATTATTACTTAAATATTACTTGTTGTGTCCATATATGTATAAGATTATTAATATAGAAACTGAAGAAGCGGAATCAAAGAACCTTGATAAGTGTAAAGATGATCACCAAAAAGTCCTAGAAATATAAACGACTAACCTTTTTTTTAACTAACCTTTAAAGTCTTCTCTTCTACAGCATCTGATAGCAAGCGTATAGTGATTCATCTCAGTGATGACGAGGCTATTTGTGTCGATACAATCAATCAGTCTTGTTACAGGGATAGCAGAAATATGTTTCATGTCGGCGCCGGTGGGTCAGTGCGGCTACTGTTGCCTCAGAAACGACGCTCTGGATATACAGTATAAGTTGTTTACTAGGTATGTATGTTTTTGTTGTTTTTAGGGTTCCCTACCCAAAGGGTAAAACGGGACCCTATTACTAAGACTCTACTGTCCGTCCGTCCGTCTTTCTGTTCGTCTGTCAACAGGCTGTATCTCATGAACCATGATAGTTAGATAGTTGAAATTTTAACAGATGATGTGTTTCTGTTGCTGTTATAACAAAAAAAAAAAACTTTTTACAAAAAAATACAACCGACTTCCACAAAAAATAAAAAAAGTACAAAATAACTTTAATTCGGAACTCGGTGTTTGTGGTTCCTTTTTCGTTTTTTGAACACCGACTTCCGAATTAAAGTTATTTTGTACTTTTTTATTTTTTGTGGAAGTCGGTTGTATTTTTTTGTAAAAAGTTTTTTTATTTTTCACTTTTTAGTGGTACCTACACCCCCTCCCCTCCCCCACCTAAATGAACCAATTACATTGGTGTAAAAAAATGCACTGCTCCAATGCAGAGTAAACTAAAAGGTCGTCAATGTAGACAATGTAGATATTTTTTTTAGATTTTTGTTGATTTTTCAAAACCCGCTTATTCGATTTCGATAAAATTTTCATGGGACCATTTGGGAAGTATACCCTTTCCAACAAAAAAAGAATTTTTCAAATCGGTTGGCAAGCGACGGAGTTATGCGCGAACAAACATAAAAAAAAATACAAACATCCGAATTGAGAACCTCCTCCTTTTTTAGAAGTCGGTTAAAAATAGAATAAAATCTATTGGATCACTACTTCCGTAATTATCTCCTAGAAACAAAAGAAATATAATTTTACTCGATTAGATATTATATTAGATTCAGAAGTAAAACATTTGCGAAATAACTAGTTAGATTAAGTTACAGAAACTACAATATTTGCTACCAAATGTACTGAAATTGAATTCATATTTGTGTGAGAATGCGCAAAGTACGAGTGGTTTTATTTCAGACTGATAAGAAACTAGCCATATACTCCGTAGTTTCGTCCCATTTGCGACCAAAATGACGCAACAGTCCGCATTACGAGCTCAGGGTCGCGGGCTCAATTTCCGTAGCGGGACAGAACTCCAGTGTATGTACCCCACTAATATTTGTTAGGGGCTTGAACGATTCCACAGATTTGTTTTAGTTGCGAGGTTGTTTATTTTAACTTTGCTAACTTTGTTTCTGCAGTCGATGCTTTACCAGTGCATGACATACGTATATATGCACATTTGTGCGCCTGGCAGGATTTATAGAGCAAGCGGAAACTCCAAAAAGGCTAGGATATAATAATTGATATAGAAAAAAACTAGGATCACAAAGTTTTGAGATGGAGATGGCGGTTCGAGATGTTTTCTGTACACAAAATCTGTCTAACTGTTATATTTTTTCCTCAGGTAAATATTATCCAACTTTTCAATAATCTGCCCTTAAATGAAAACCTTTACAATAATAACAAAATCCATAAATTACACCTTCGTGTTTTAAACAGTTTACAAATCCCACAGTAAACATTACCGTAAAGTAGGTACCAGGGCATCATATGACCGAGAAGGTTCAATCGCAAGGCAGCGCATGCAAGCATTTGTTCATTTGACGTGTAGCGTACCTAATTGCTATAACCTTTGTTCGGGCCAACACCACGGCTACGCCAGCCCGCCAGCCAACGTTTCATGATCGTAACTCGTTATTAGAAAATGGACTGAACGAAATAGGGTGTGATGTCATGTTCGTGATAGCGGCCTTTCATACATCTTTGTGTGAGGAATGGGTATCGTTTAGGTTGAAATTTGAAATAAGTGTTAGGGTTGGTTTTCAGTTTCCAGGAAAATTTTGGGGGTTTTGTTTTTTTATTTTGTCTGTGGGTGAAGTGGCGTTGTTATGGCGAATAGCAATAGCACAACACAATCGAATTAAAACAATGTCCTATTGTTTTAATGTTAAATAAATATTAATTTGAAAACCTGTAGCAAAAAACAATGTTTGATAGTTTAGATGTTTTCTCAGCTCTGTTTAATGCAAAGCTTAATTTCCACGAAAAAAAAGATCAACTTTCCAAAAAACGTAAAAAGAGTTATAATTTTAAAAGTTAACATTTCAACAGCCATTTGACCTTCTGATCCTAATAAAAACTTCATGTTTACGTTTGCAGGTCAAATCCCAAGACATTTCAGATAATACCTCCAAATGACGTGAATGGCTTGCGAGCGACTGCTTTCGACTTCTCAAACCCTACTGTCATTTATCTGATGGGCTTCTCCGAGTCCACTGGGGGAGTTGGCACCACTACTGTTAAAGATGGTAAGGAAATTAATGTTTTTCTAGCTTTTACCAGAGGCTTTGTCCGCGTGAATATCGAAGAATATTCCCGGATTAAACATAGCATATGTGCTATTCCAGACTATAACCTATCTCTGTGCCAAACTTCATCAAGATTCCTTCAGACATTCTAGCGTGATTAAACTGATTGAGTAACAAACATCCATCCATCCATGCAAACTTTCGCTATTTTTGCCATCCAGTTCCCGTTCTCGTGTTATACATATGTTACTCGCTGATAATGTAGTTTTTGGTTTAGTGGTTTAGGCGTGAGAGCGTTACAAACAAATTCACATTAGTTGGATAAAGTATAGTACGATGGTGGAGAAGGGGTGTTATACATAAGTGCCCTGTTGTGTGCCCCCATAAAACCTCCAAATGACACCTTTAAGCCGAGGCCCGTGTCCCACAGGGGATGCCCTTAGCGAGCGGTCATTTAGCTTGTAAGTTAGTTTTTTAGCTGGCTGGGGATCTTAAATTCATTTGAGGCCACCACAGACTACCACCACAGACTAGTCCGGTTGAGCAGTAACCAGCCTTAGTTTTTTTTAATTTTCTTTGTAAACTTTCAAGTCTCTTCTTAGCAGGCGCGTGCAGTGGTTCGAGTTAGGGTAGGCCAGAGAAAATGTCCAAATTAATTTTAAAAAATAACCACATTATTCAGGGTTGATTTTTAATGAAATGAGTTCTTTTTTTAAATAGCCTATTAAAAAACTCGAACCAAGGCACGACACTGCTTCTTAGGTATCGTTGCCAGCAATGCTCTAAGCTTAGCGAATGAATTTGACAATTGTAGAAGTCTGATATTGACAGGTAGGTAGTTAGAGGAGTAGGGATGGGTGCCCAATCCCAGGCACTGGTCTTATCTTCTACGACCGATATTTAGGATGGCGAGCAATTTCATTAGCAAGAAACAAAAATGCTTGTTTGGATAAATCATTCAGATAAATCATTTTTATTGAACAGAAAATAAAGTTATACAGCAAATACGTTTTCTATTCCTTTGGATCTAGTTCGGAAGGTGCTCTGAAGCCGTCCTATTACCCATAGAGTGGACAAGAAGCTTTCATATCGTCCGTAGAATTCCTGCATAATACAGGCACATAACAAAATTCACAAAGGAATGAATATAACTAAATATCTTCTGTGAGTTCCAGTTACATAAGCAAGATTTTCACAAATAGTATCTAGGCATTGGCTTGATTCTTGGTCGTCTGTCTGGAATGGGTTCTTGTTATATGATTTCTATAAAATCGCGGCTGGGTTGATATTTGTATGAAGGCTGAAGAACACATTAATTTATTTTATCCATTAACAAATTAATCCCTTTCGAAACTGGCCCGCTCTAGCAGAAGGCAGAATTGTGTGGACGAAGAAGAGGAGGTCTTTGCCCTGCACTGGAACATAATAGGCTAGATATAAGTTTCACGGGTTCCGTGACCTTAGTGCAAGCTTTTTACTCGTTATCATATCAGTGACAATCAATAATCAAGACTTGTCAACAGTAGGGATATTGGACGTGTTTTTGACAATTTGTGACTGCGAATACTGTGAAAAGGAGCTCGTGGCTAAATAATCCAAAGTTAAGCAACACTTATCAAGGTCGGTCTGTGGATGGGTGACCATCTTAAAATACTGAGACTCTTCAGTGCCTCGGATAGCGCTAAGCTGTTGTTCCCGGCTGTCATTTGTAGATCTTTGGCAGTCGTTACGGATTGTCAGAAGTCAGAAGATTTAACTCTAGTCTTGTAAAGAAGTAGGTACCGTGGTACCCAGTTAATGAAATGTCCTCCACATTTCATTAACTGGGTAACACCGTACTTCGGTAGGCAGCCGCTCCACATAAAATACTAGTATTCAGATGAATCCAGTTTGTCTGGAAGTCGACCCCAACATAGTTGGGAAAAGGCAGATGATGTGACTGCGAATAAAATAAATAAGTCAGTCAGTCGCAATCTGTAAAAATATTATGAAAACTGAGGTTTTTTTGACAGATTGTGACTGACATACAAATGGAGAATTGGAGACTGAGATGTAAATGCGAACATTGCTTAAAAATTGGCCCCGTTATTTCAAAACAGTGGTAGTTTAGGTAATTTCAAGTTAGAGTTCATACACCTGCATACCGTGACCACTTGTCGTAGCCGTCGTAGGCGTCGTAGGCTCGTAGACGATAACGAGGGTCTACGGCGTAGCACGTCTTACGTGTGCGGGTTTGCTAATTGCTTCTTGTCACATTTTACGCCATTGTCGTAAGTGGCTACACGAGTTTACAAGTAGTTAATAAATTTGGTGGTATGTTCAGCCACAGCTGGTTTATATGGAAGCCGAACCTTATAAGCAGTCAGTACTTAGGAAATGGATGAGTGTATGATTCTCCTCGAAGGCACTTTTGAACGTCAATATTTACAGCAGTATGCAGCATGGTGAAGAACGGACAAGAAACTCCATGATCACTATTTCCGAATAAAAGTATATGTATATAACTGAAAAATTAACCTACATATTTTCAAAGTGAAAAGAAAATGCATATGTGATCGCGTTATTCAGTGCTCGGCTGCTGTTCTGAGCTTTGTATTTTGATCCAAATGAAGTTAAATAGTTAATGGTGAATCCGTGATTCTGACCCATATAAATAAAACTGCATTATCTATGAAAACTCTCTAAAGATTTGATTCGTTTAAATAAAGATTAGCAGATTCTTAACTCTTATTTACCATAAAGAATTTAAATAAGTATAGAATTAAATTTAAAATAGTGTTAAAACCAATCACATAGAAGATTATTTTTTTTACAAATACTTACTATCAATGTCCTCTAAGGCGACCACTGAAAACCAGCGCCGTGCGGTGGGTATCCCACGGCACAGCATTATGCTGAGTGGAAGCCTCTTTGCCACAACCACGACATGCATTGTTTTTTTTTTATATTAGTTTACTAGCTTCTGCCAGCGACTTCGTCCGCGTGGAATAGTTACTTTACCCCCGATTTTGAAACTCTGAGCCTCTGAGCCCGATCGGTTTAAAATCGGTTTAATTGACAAAAGATAGACATATGCTGTTTCGGGATATTTTTTAGATAATTTTATGTAGAACATTTCCGTAATACATGATTTCTATGTAACTTTAACTATTAAGGCTACATACGCGACGGAAACTTAAAAAATGGAGTAACTTCTCCCGTTTTCCCAACATTTTCCTTCACTGCTCTGCTCCTATTGATTGTAGCGTGATGAAAAGTATACTATAACCTGCCCAGGAGTATGAAGAATAATTGCACCAAGTTTCGTTAAAATCGGTCGAGTAGTTTTTGTTTCTATAAAGAACATACAGACAGACAGACAGACAGACAGACAAAAAATTTACTTATTGCATTTTTGGCACCAGTATCGATCACTAATCACCCCCTGATAGTTATTTTGAAAATATATTCCTTGTACAGAATTGACCTCTCTACAGATTTATTATAAGTATAGAATAGATAAGTCATCTTGACTAACATAAATTAAGATGTACCTACTAACACTATAGTTTACGGTTTAGTTTAGAACAATTGCTGTCGTTTATTTTGTGGTAAATAAACGCTTTTTCTTTCTTCTTTCTTCTTTCTATCACATGATCATGACACTTACCTTGGGTGTTTGTGATAAAATATTGTTATTTCAGTCAATGATATAATAAATGTTACACTGACGTCAAACATTGCATGTCCACAATAAGCAAACATTGATAGTTACAAGTTTATTTATAGAGATAATTGAAATAATGCGGCAACTATGTTCGATGCCACATACGAATGCAGCGGTATCGATAGAATCAATTAGAGCTGTGTTTGTGCCGATAGTGTGTTAATAGATTGTATCGCGGACATTGAATGTGGCATGTCGATGATTCATAGGTGTGCTGTATACTATGCTGGTATGTACATCGAAAACAGTACAGTAGTAATGTATTTAAATTCAGAATTCGAGATTGTTTTGGAACAACAAACTTTATGAACATACACGCCAAGATTCGAATTCCATTATGACCCTCACTTTTTAGGGCATTGTTGAAATTGGCCACTCAAAAATCATTTTAAAACTCGCAACACTAAAGTCGATATCTGGGTTGGCGCCGCTGGTCCATTGGTACGGTTTCCATTCTAACCGGTCGCACCTGTTTACAAGAAGTGACTTGAAAAATACTCATTTATAACAAAACATGGTGAGATCTATAGATTATTAATTCACCATTTATAAATCAACTAGAAACGCCCCGCGGTTTCAAATGCAAAAGTTACGATCCCGGGAGAATATCGGGGTAAAAATTATCCTATATGTTAATCCTGGTTATAAACCATCTGTGTGCTAAATTTCATCGAAATCCGTTCAATAGTTTTTGCGTGAAAGAGTAACAAACATCCATCCATAATTACAAACTTTCGCGTTTATAATATTAGTAGGATTTGAGATTCTTTCAAACGGGCATCTCTAAGGATCGAAATTCGCACTGAACACTCAACTGCCTATATTGTATTCGGGCCGGATTGATTTGCCCGTCCGTAAGGTGACATGGATATTGGAGGGTCTTATTTATCACTGGGTTATCCTTTTATATGGCTGTGGTCAGCCGAGCTTGGACCGTCGTTTGTTATAAGCAAGCCTCTTATGCAGATTTGTTTGACAAAACCTTAATGTTTGACGTACGGGAATGCGGCAGTACAATACGAAAATGGTAAGTAAGCTCGGAACATTCGAATGAGCTGGGGAATTAATCTAGTTGGCTAAAAAAATTTTTAGTCCGTCAGATAGATATCTAAAAAATATTCTTCTTTTTCTTTTTTCACGAAAACGAAGACGATACAAAACGTTGAAAACTCGTGTGACGTCACTTCGTGCTACGATTTTTACCACGCTGTGACGTCACAAGCAATCAAAATATAATTATTTAGTCCGTCAGTTAGGTTGCGAAAAATATTGGACACGTATTTTTTGCTTTATCAATTCAAAGGTCATGAGTGGGGGGGGGGGGGGGCACTCATGACCTTTGAAGCATCTTATCTTCGTCAATACTTATAGATTTGATAAAGCAAAAATTACGGGTCCAACATTTTTCGACAACCTAACTGACGGACTAAATTTAATTATATTTTGATTCGTCAGGAAACATCCCTAATGGCTACTCAGTTGGAATCAGGCACAACACAATAATGGTGCAAATGATTAACACACCAAATATGTAGCAGGTTTTGACCGCAGCTTCACTTGCCTTAGTATAGAGTTTCACAAAAAAAGGTATCCCATAACCGTCTTCAGGTTCCCAACTATATCTGGACCAAAATTCATCAAAATCGGTTCAGCGGTTTAGTCGTGAAAGCGTAACACACGAACAAACTGATCATCGCATTTATAATTTATTCTTTTTTAAGTTAAGGTAAGTCAAGCAACTTAAAACCTCGATAACAATTGTTATTGCGTTAATCAGAGCTAATGGACATAACACATTCATTGATGCCTGATAATTTAATATTTATGGAAGGCAAACGTGGTGGCAATGCTGTAATAAAAACGATTTTATCGCCAAAGACAATCATGCTATCTTTATGGCGTGGTCAGTGTTCAAATTGTTAATGGTCGTTCCGTGGAGTAATTAATATTGTAAATGCGGAAGGTGAACGGACAACGGTTGTTTGTTTTTGTTGTAAGATAGAATGTAAGAAATGGCATTTGGACTTTGTAGTTTCTCATTGGTAGGTCCGTCTTTAACCTGATGAAGGCCCTGGGCACAGGATAATGGGCCCTCTATGACTTTGACAAAAGAATATTTTGCTAAATCAGAAAAAAAATAGTTTTTTTCTGCCTTTTACAAAGTCATATTAAATTAAATGGTAATTGTAATATTATCCGGAACAGAAACTCTTTTAGTCAGTGCTTGAAAATCTTAAACATATTCAAATATAAACGACATCGCTCAGGTCTAAAATCAGTGGTTTATCATTTTTAATCGGATACTCGTAGAAATGTCACGACGCGGCTTGAACTGACTGTATTACCACAGATAATATATTACGTATTACACTACGGATAGATGTTCAATCAGACCTAGGCAATATTCAAATAATTGTCATAGCAGCTACCCATAGCTTAGTTAGTCGCTCATTATTCAGTATATATTTTGGAAAATAAAAATAAATAATAAAATAAAATTTATGTTTTTATGATTTATTTTCAGCTCACTTAGCAGCAGGCAACTACAATTTTATCGCCGTTGATTGGTCACGGCTCATCGTGTTTCCTTGGTGAGTTCATGTTGCATTATTGGGATGATATTTTTTTCACGGCTGACTGATTTTAGACCCTATAAATCTTGTAACGAGTGGTATAGTTGCTAGGCGGTTAAATACATATTGGATATGTATCATTTCTGCCACGATTCACGAGAACTTAGAACATAACAGATCTTTGCGGCCCCCATGAGTACTTTTTTATTCTTTACTAACTACGCTATTGATGTCCGGTTCAAATACATAAGAAAATCCCAAATAGAAAATAAAAGCATTACTTATTTTCCAGATTTTTAATCTTTCCATTCTTCTCTATAAAAACTAAACAAAAAGTTTAAATGTCAAATAGATTGTACCTATTTGTAAGAATAGGACAGCTTATGGGCGCATCCAACTGTTTATACGCGCATTAATTAGAAGGTCTATATAGAGTAAAACAGAATTTCTAATCACATAAACGTACTCCCATACTACACTATATTAAAGTCCCGCAAAGCCATATAATATTATTAAATGTCACAAAGCAATCTGAAACAAATGACTGCGGTCGAATAAACCGCGTACATAAGCGAAATCCAGTTGTTACAGCGTTTAACATGTAACTGAAACGTTATGATTCCGCATACGTGAGGGCGAATGCGACCCGATATTCGCCCCCGAGGAGAACCTTATAGCCTTAGGCACTGTGTACACTGAAGCGGGAATGGCCGGGGAGAAAAAGAATAACGGCCTGAGTAATCAACAAATCTTGGGACGCACGTTAAGTTCGGCTGTCACTTGTAGACCTTTGACAGTCGTTGGGATTGTCAAAACTAGCTACTGGGATGTAGTATGTAGAGTCAAATAGGCAGTCGCTTCTTATTAAATACTGGTATTCAGCTTAATCTGATTTACTGGAAGCCGAACCCAATATGACATGAAGACAAAGTGTTCTGATCAAAGTAAGGTTAAACAGTTTGCAGTGTGCTTGAATATTTACGAGCCGAACAATGCTTAATACTTGCTAGCGACGCATCAGCCTTGTCTCATGACATTATTGCTTTGATTGCACCAACAAGACATCAGATGTCACGTTACTCATCTTTAAACTGAGTATACTGAAGCAAATTGAAGAAGAACTGAGTAAATTACCAAATCCCCTTTTTTCTCCTCTTCGCTAATCTCCGTTTGTGTACACCAGCCTTTATATAGGTTCCTTATTTATTACGCAATTCGAAGTGGCTAGTAGCCAACAGCGATCACTAGATTTATGTCCATTGCCACGTTCAGGCAAAAAGGCCCGTTCTGTTTTTCTTTGCCGTTTTTGTTGTGCGAGTAATTAATTCGAGGCATTTTTGTTAATTATTGGTTCGATGTGGGATTAATGTTTTGGGTTGAGAACGAAGAATAGGGTTATTAATTTATTGTTCGATAAAGAAAAGAAAGATACGAAGCTAAAGGCAGATTCACGTTTTCTATGTGTAATGAGGCAAGAGAATATGCATTCGACTTTACGAAGTAGTGTAGTGTGTTGAAAAACTCCAAATATACGCCCAAGGCAGAATAAGCCAAAGCCTGTGTATAAAAGAAGCATCAGTATGTTTCACCTGAGATTCCAATATCCAGATTCCACCTTTGTATGCGTTGAACATGGTGACAGTGTTTTCTACATACCGCCTTCGCTAGAGGAAAATAATCTGGTAAAAGACTTAGTGTACAATGATATAATGGTATAATAATTGTAGACAAAAATTCCCATCCATTAAAGTCTTTAGAAAGTTTTTTTTTATCGGCCAGGTACATATCAGCAGTACAAAACTCCCGCTACATGGGCCGGAAGTTGGCAGACTTCATTCAATTCCTGGACTCTGTCGGGGTCCCAGCCTCCTCCATTCACGTGGTCGGCTTCTCCTTAGGAGCTGAAGCTGCAGGGTTTGCGGGCAAGAACCTAAAGTCACGAGGTCTGCTGCTTGGTAGGATAACTGGTGAGATATGGAGCTGTTTGAAAAAGGAATTGCAGGGATAGTTTTATTTTGTTGGTAGAATAGGCTTAGCGACCCGTACCCGTATCATCAAATAAAAAAAAGGAGATCAAAAAATTACTTCTTCCACTCTGAGCGGAGCGGAAGGGAGTGTCAGACTCTTACTGACTAAAACCCACCCGTGGTCTTCGTAATGCCCTTTGCGTTCCTGGGCTGCGGTGACCCTTTCGAACCCTTTCCGCTTCCCTGGCATGCTTATCCCGGTGACCCTAATACTGGTACCTAACATTCCAGGTTTAGACCCAGCCTACCCTGGCTACAGTCTCTCCAACAGTGACGGTCATCTCGCCAAAGGAGACGCTTCCTTTGTGGACGTCCTACACACGAACCCCGGAGTGTTCGGGTTTCTTCGACCGATAGGTGACGTCGACTTCTATGCGAATCCTGGCAGCTGGATCCAGCCGGGGTGCTGGGTCGATGAGCTGATCAAGAACCGGGAGTTTAGGTTTGTCTGTAAGTAACTCAAAGATAACATATGTAACATCATCGATACTGGTAACCCTGAAGGGTTAGGCACAAGTGTTGCTATAGAACTCATTAGATATTTGTTGCAAAATTAAGGATGAAAATATTGGATGCGACTGAAGAACATATTTGGTAAAATTGTAGATTTAAATACCAAAGAGTGAATAGTTACTATTTACTTCAAGATAGCGTGCTTCATCGCCGATCACAGCATCACATACGAATGTATCCTAAACTCTTTGTCTTACTTTAAAAGTGAAAATAAGTAAACTAAAAATAAAAAAGATTTTTCTCTGACACAGCGACGAGATGATGAGTACCAAACATTAATAAATCTAGTAGCTAATTCATGCTTTTATCAAGATAATGTATGTTTGAATGCAAGTCGAAATTTCATTAAAAATGAAAGAAATGGGAGTCCTCTCGCAGTATAAAAGAACGTAGGCTGTAGTGAATAAGTGTTTGAGTGAGCTCATAGGGTTATCCAAAAGAAAAAGAAAAAATTGAGTCAGCATTTTTTTACGGATTTTTTAGTGCATTGCAGATGGAGTTTACTAGTTCACCGGGGAAGTTCTTTCGACGCTGTGCCATAAAGCTTTCGTTGCACTAGGTAACAAAGTTGTATGATCGTTTATATTTGTGTCGTTACTAAAACGCATTAGTCGCATGATTGATCTTATTAAATTGTAATACGCGTTCAATATGCAGTTGAGTGAGCAATCCAATCCGTAAATGCCATAGTCACATACCGAATGTCAGGGTTGTTGAAAATCATACCTGTTTCTAATGGCCTTGATGATGTAGTTGTTCTTAAACAACTGTGCTGAAGAGTCTTTTCTATAGGTTCTTTTCGCCCATCATCCCAATTGATAACAACTAGTCATCTTCATTATCCACAGCCCGACTTTATCAATTACTGGGCATCGGCCTTTCTTTTCTTGTGGCAATCCCTATGCTCCTGTACTACCTTCATCCAGGTTTTCATCACGGTCAAAGTTCCTTCTACCAGTTCCTTCTGCCATGTGTCTTGAGTTCCATAACTCACTTACCGATATCGAAGACCTCCGTGCGTCTTCAAAACTCGAAGTTTAGAACTAGGTCTAATAGCCTTATGCCAACGCCAAGCGTAAAACGCTCCGCAGCTCGCACCTTTCAGCTGGTACACAGGTGTAAGTCACGGTGAACAGCCACACTGGTCTTTACGGGACACTAAACCACCATCATCACCTTTAGCAGAAGAATGGTTATGTTGATTAATGTGAACTAAAAAAGCCTTCGTTTATTATTTCGTAAACTTTTGCCTGTCAATTTGCAGAATTCCCGTAACGAGAGGACAGTTGCTCGTTTTCGTGTTTTAAATACCGCTTCAATAAAAATAAAGGATCATTGTGTCAATTTACGAAACGAGCCACGCGTTCCGATTCGAGACACTCGACGAACTGATTGCATCTCGATTGCATAAATTATTTGTGGCAAAAAGCAACGATTCGAAATGAAAAGGCGAGTTCGCTTCAAAGCCAATTGACTAAAGAAACATAATAAGATATTCGTTACGCAACCTTTTACTTCGGAATAATTTTTGATGTTGACCTTCATAGGGTTGATAAATGTTTTTGCGAATAACACCAAATGCCAACTCACCAGGTGTTTAACCAAAATTAATTAATGAACCAGCTACATAAAATTTATATTTAATTGGCAATTTGCGTGGTATTTAAGCACGTAAACTGTGCATCCGATACAGATAGTCTGTGGGACTAAACGAAGCCGCAATAAACAATTTACTCTGCACTAAACCAATTTCCCGTCGAATTTGGCGCGTTAGCTGATCACAGTATGATGGTGCAACCCTAACAACCGCACATTTCGGCGGGAGGGTGCCGATCGATGCTCTGACGTCACACGCGGATGCTGCGGGGAGGGGGCGGCGAAGGATGAGGTGCGGAGGGGGGGAGCCACGTTACTAGTACGCGAACCCCGATTATTTGCCTTTCAAAAAGCTATTATTAGCGTTCGTGTTTTCAGCTGAAATTAAATTACAAGGTATTTTTTGGTGAATATTATCCGCGTGTCGCTTCAGCGTCCCCTCTATAATTTTGGGTTATCAGCCTAACGTCATCCTCGTTTTTGCGCCGCTTCGATTTTATGAAGCTTTGATATTACATTTTGAGGATGCCTTGATTGTGCTCTTGAGAGAAGATTGGAAACGTTTTTATTTCTGTAATGAGTAAGTTTTTAGTATCAATTTTCTTAAAACAAGCCCTCTGCCAGTTTTTGTGTTTTTAACCAGTTATAGCGAGAGTTCTAGACCTGCTCATTTTATTGTAGACATCATCCGTTGCTTTCCATAAAACAAGAACAAAAAAAGAAAGCTAAAACGTTTATTTGTGCCTCACACAGGAAAGACCGACTGAAGAGATAAACTAAAAATATAACTATAGTATAAAATACAATTACAAAACAAACAAAAAACTGTGCCAGGCCAAAAAGGCTTATGACAAGAAGTTAAAAAAAAAGATAGATCACGAAAAAAAAGAAGTACAGAAAAAACATACTTTAAAAAAAAAAACAATTATTTTTTTGCGATAAGAACACAGCTCATCCCAAGACTAGTCCAAGGCAGTCATTTAGTTCTTCTAATTAAAACTGTAAGAATCCACTAGGTATAAAGCGTGAGTCGTGCGAACTCTAACTAAAGAGGTACTTGTACTCGCTTTTAGTCCTTGAGCTACTCCCAGCCGGTGGTTCAGTTCAATAAGATTTTATGGGGTTAAAACTGTGTCATTGCACCACGGAATGCATTGTGATAGGGCAGTACTCGGGTGAGCTGTCTCAAAATAGTATAATAAACAAACAGTCGGTGACATCCTCTGTTTATTTCTTCGTTTACTTCTTTTAAACTCTGCCACGGATATTGATACGGTTTATACTGGCTATACGGTTTATATGGGGTTAAAACTGTGGCACCACGGAATGCATTGTGATAGGGCACTACTCGGGTCAGGTGTCTCAAAATAGATATAACATCCACTGTTTATTTCTTCGTTTATATACCTTACCTCTATCTCGTTTACCTCTTTTAAACTCTGCTATGGGCTTTGGTACAGTTTTCACTGATAGACAGAGCGATAAACGGGCAAGGTTTTTGTTTACAATTTGCGCCCGTACAAAGTCGGCGTTGATCGCTAGTAAAATATACAGGGTGTCTAAAGAAGTGCGTCGTCATATTGATAGGTGATGTTGGGTAGCTGATATATGTACATAGGGGAAAATTTACAAAAACAAACAATTTTAATAAAGTCGACCTAAAAATATACTAAAAATTTCCGAAGAAATGACTTTTCAGTCACTGATTAAATGTCATCAACTGCATCAGCCCGCTTGAAAAGTGATTTCTTCAGAACTTTTCAGTTGTTTTTTTGTCGTGTTTTTTTTTTTCTTGTAAACTGTGACATTTTTTAATGTTTTGATATTTTTTCTTAATGTACATAATAAGGTATCAGCTACCTAACAATTGGCTAACATCACCCTAAATATGATCACGCACTTCCGGAGCACATGTGTACTTATTATCAACCTTACTCAATATCAGACAGGTAAAGCTCATCATAAGGATTCTTAATTTCATCCGTATCGCCTTTTGTACGTTTCACAATTACGTCCACGTTGCTCGAATAAGAGGCAAAACATAAACCCATGTTAACAGACCGTAACAAACTAGGTACTGTTCGTTATAAAAATCAAAATGGCCCCCGTAGAAAGGAATGCTTCATGAAGCGACCATACAAACGAATATAGCCTTTATGTACGTCTATAAAAGAACTTTAATTAAAGGTGATAATGCGAAATTATTTGGGCCACTCGTAAAGCTCTACTTTCGACATGAAACGGCTCATATAATGAGGTAAATTGTGTGGAAGTAGGCCTCTTCACGAAGTATCAGGCTTTTCAGTTAATCATTAATTGAATTGCAAATTATATTAAATTTGTCTTTTCATACAGAAAAACGAGAAGCTTTTGATCACCACTTTTGCTCACCGTGTATTGGCAGTTTGTACCTACATAAATATAATAATGTCGTCGTAATACTTGTCGTTGTAGTTAATTTATTCATTTTATTG
Source organism: Hecatera dysodea (assembly GCA_905332915.2). Classification (NCBI taxonomy): domain Eukaryota; kingdom Metazoa; phylum Arthropoda; class Insecta; order Lepidoptera; family Noctuidae; genus Hecatera; species Hecatera dysodea. Next base: position 6,123,647 of record HG995304.1, read on the forward strand.
ATGCAATAAAATATGTTTTTCAGCAAATTATTATTTTTAAATTTCTTTATTTTAACCCTTTAACTGTACCGTTATAAAAAAAACTGTAAGTGCAATTAAGATAAATACAATGAACGCACACATATTCTTATACAAAATAAAAAACTTTTTAACAAAAAAAATACAACCGACTTTTACACAAAAAATCAAAAAAGTGCAAAATAACTTTAATTTCGGAACTCGGTGTTTGTGGTTGCTTTTTCGTTTTTTGAACACCGACTTCCGAAATTAAAGTTATTTTGCACTTTTTTGATTTTTTGTGTAAAAGTCGGTTGTATTTTTTTGTTAAAAAGTTTTTTATTTTTCACTTTTTAGTGGTACCTACACCCCCTCCCCTCCCCCAACTAAACGAACCAATCACATTGGTGTAAAAAAAAGTACTGCTCCTTTGCAGAGTAAACTAAGAGGTCGTCAATGTAGACAATGTAGATATTTTTTTAGATTTTTCGAAAACCGCTTGGTTGATTTCAATAAAATTTTCATGAGACCATTTGGGAAGTATACCCATTCCAACAAAAAAATAATTTTTCAAATCGGTTCACAAGCGACGGAGTTACGCGCGAACAAACATAAAAAAAACATACAAACATCCGAATTGAGAACCTCCTCCTTTTTTAGAAGTCGGTTAAAAATACAGTTCTCCCCCTGTGCACAGCTCGTTAAACTACAAAACGTTTTTTATTTCCCCTTTATATAAATATGTAAGTAAAAGAGAACGAAACACACTCGTGGAGATTTGTCGAGTTATTCTGCATTCTGATAGAAACTCAGCATATTTTGTTGGCATGAAGAATTTATAGCAAGTAACACATTTCAAATAAGGCTATCATATTTTCGGAAATATTTTTGGCAACGAATTTCGTCGTTTCGAGAATGAACAATAATCTGAGAGTTACTGCCCCTAAATTCAAGCCGGAGATTGTCAAATGGATTAGCAGTGGGGCCAGTAGCTTTTCCTGAATATTAATTGACGTCTGTCTGACTGGTAACTACAGAACCCTTTGCCTAAAGCGAGGATTTAGATGTCTTGGAAATATGTACTATGTAGCCTGATGATATAATTGGAAATTTAAATTCTAGTTCAAATTCAGAAACCCATGTCGATCATGTGTTCATTACCAGTGTACCACTTCGTTTTACGCGCGCTGATAACGAAGATGCAGTTTGTTACGCTCCTTTAGCTAGACGATCTACTTTTCTTCCAAGAAGCTCTTTCGAAAATTTTAATTCAGCCATGCGAAAAGTACAAATTATCTAATCGTTTATCAATTTCGTTCGTTCAACCCTAGAATGCGATAACCCCATATTTTACCAAGACGTCGCAGGTACGCTACCACTTGGCTCTCGGCCAAAGATTGATCGTTAGAGCAAAATGTCAATTGCAGATTAGTTAAAGCCACATCGTATTGCGACCTCCCCAGTGCCCTTACAACATATACAATGGAATTAAATGCTACTGGGTTACGAAAGAAATATGTAGGTTAATCCACGAGTGTATGTTTCGGTGTGTTAAATAACAATAATGGGTATGTAGGCGTGTAGGTTATTCCGTACAAAATATATTTGGCCTTTTGCGGCTCACTGATCCGACAGCCCCTGGTACAGCCGTTGAGGCTTAAATCCTGAGGTTTGATCCCTAGGTTATTGGATTTTCTGTCAGAAAATTATTGGAACTGTTTTTCTGAAATACAAATCAGATTGGTAGCATTATGAGAGTAGTTTTTTGGTCGTTCCAGAACTTACTTAGTCCTAAAAGGAACGAGAAAAGTAAATAAGTTTATTTACAGCTACCAAAAAGGAAAATCCCTTGCTTTAATACTTTACTCGAGCCTCATGTTTTAACTGTTTCGGTAATTGGTACTACCTACCATTTGCTTTTGAGTTTGGGTATAAGTAAGTATATTATGTACAAGCGAGATAAAGAGGAACAGGAGAAGAACTGTACATACACTGTACATAATTATATTTTTTTTCTCATTTCAAAATAATGTCAAATGCTTATTATTATTACTAGCAGCGCCCCGCGGATTTACCCGCGTAGGGAACTATAATACGCGGGTAAAACCGCGGAAACCTATTTATCCCAATATGGGAATATGGGGATAAAATATAGCTTATGTTACTCAGGGTGAATGTAGCTTTCTAATGGTGAAAGAATTTTTGAAATCGATCCAGTAGTTTTTGAGTTTATTCGTTACATACAAAAATAAAAATCTTTCCCCTTTATAATATTAGTATAGATAACTAACTATTACTATATATAGGTACACTTAAATAAAAACTTTAGTAAGTGTATAAAAATAGTCAAAAGATGGCGTCGAAAAATTCCTCCACATCCCTGGGCACTGGTGTTGTATAATAATATATTGAAAATAATCCCCTTAGACTAATCCTTTTGAGAAAACAAGGTAAATGAATGCAGTACAGCTTTCCCCCCGCTAATCTTGCGAATAAAAATAAGGTAAGGGATAAAAGTACCTATTACATTGTTACTCCGTGGTTCGTCATGTGATCTTGTCGTGTGGGACTTAAGAATTAACTGGCGGTGTGGGTGTTAAATATTACCTACTTAGTAGAAAACAACTTGGGAACGTTGTTTTTATCAGACAACTTTTGTTGCTCTAAAGATTTGTTTTGTAATTTCAGTGAGTTGTGGGTTGAGTTTTGGATAAATATCTTTTTCTGGGTATGTCTTACAGTTTACTGTTTCAGGATAGGTAGGTACCTAATGTTACTCAAATCTACATTAAAAAAATATTTGTTTGCTAACTACGCTCACAGTTTCAGTAATATTGCCGCATTAAGTACAAAAAAACCTTTCCAAAAGACACACCATATCTTATTTGATATTCCTTTCACACAAAATGATAACCATTCAGAAGCTAAAATGGAATTCAATAGAAAAAGAGGTGAACACACTGTTAAAATCATACTTAACTTCTACTGCAAAAGGAAAAGATTTTCCCCAAGAGATATTAAAGTCGATCATTGGCAGCAACACCGAGTTTCCTTGTACCAACTTATTGAAACGAGACATTGTTCCCAGATGGTTGCAGCCACGTCAGGTCATGGCGACTTTACTCCGAGTCTTTGCGCAACCCTCGAGGGTTCCCGTCGACCCTGTGTCCCGACTGGACCTCTGCCACTAGACCTTGCAGCTTCCAGGTACATGGGTACATGGGAATTGCTGCTGCGCCACCGTAAGTAATTTTTGGATATCTACTTTGCCATAAATTGTACTCGAATCTATACTAATATTATAAAGCTGAGGAGTTTGTTTGAACGCGCTAATCTCGGGAACTACTGGTAACCGATTTGAAAAAATCTTTCAGTGTTAGATAGCCCATTTATCGAGGAAGGCTATAGGTTATATATCATCACGCTAAGACCAATAGGAGCGGAGCAGTCATGAAAAATGTGACACAAACGAAGTTGTGCGGACAGCTAGTCTACTATAAATGATAAATGATATTTATTTTGTAAGAAGGTTAAACATAACACTTTTACACGTCCAATTTTCCTATACTCCATTCACAATAAGATTAGATATTGGAACAAAATTGTTTACAGTCCGTTCAACCGATTCTTACTTCTATTCCGTAGGCATAAGGATGGCATTTAAAGCAAAAACCTGATTATAATACCAAATGTTTACTGCAGCTATAATGTGTCATGCCGCCAACGCAATAGAAGTCAAAATCAGTTGAACGGACTGTAAAAAAGATGTATTTCCATGTCTAATCTTATCGTGAATGGATGATAGATATAACCCAACTTCTTTTTGATTTTGTAAACATTACTAAGCACATACTTTAGCTTGCATTCTATCTCGACCTTGCATTTTTGATATTTTGGCGACTCTGACAATATGAAGTAACAGTATAAAAGTTTTATGAATGACATCCATACCCTCGGCTCCTGAATTAAGCATTAGAGGTTGAGTCTTTCTCAAACACTTTTTATCTTTAAAACCTGTCTACGAGTAAATGAAGTAATAAATAAATATACTGCGGTAATCTTGTTTTGAAAACACAGCATTATCGGTTATTCCCCAAGTCTATAAAAGATGACGGTTTTCATTTTGCATGATTAATAAACTTCCAAAATACTTAATAATAATGGTCGTATTATTATGTTTGTTCAGACTTAAACGGTTCTGGCTTAAGTAAGGTAGAAACGGTTATTGTGGACGTTTGGGAGGTCCCGAATTCTGCCATAGACATTTATGAGGTGTCTATGGGTTTCGTTAGTGCCCTATTTTCCGTTTACCCAAGGTTTACCCTACTGACTGAAAGGATATATTTTCAATGCTCTTACCTAAAAGCTTCCAATGCTAAACATCGTAAGTGACGTAAAAGACGGCACAGTTGGCACAGTGGTTGAGCGATTGACTGCTGCCCTGCGTGTCGTGGGTTTGATTCTCGCACGGAATAAATATTTATATTGCCTATAAATAGTCGTTTCGGAACTGGATTCACGATACAGGGAGAATTCCTAGTGTGGGGCAAAGTTATTATAAAAGGAAGAAAAAGAAAAAGAAGTAGTATTACCACATTATAATCGATATTTTTGAGCATCCGAAATAGTTTCGTACCCTATTATAAGTACCATATAAACAGGCTCCCCTTGACCTTTAGATCTGAACACCAATTTTACAAAGACCCAGAATAGACCTTTAGCCCTTTTCGTCACGATTGACTGGTTTCTGTGATTGAAACGGTCGAAGGGTCTTTCAATACTGGTCGCGTCAATATTTGAGCCTGTTTTACACAACAGTGTACAAAGCACGTTTGTCGTTTGAATCTTAACTGTGTACAGACATGCCAATCACAAGCAATAACAAGATTTCAGTTCTCGTACTATTGTGGCCTAAAAATTGCTTTCGTGTCGCTGGATCAGCGGGATTAGCATAGTATTGCATTTTTTGCGGCTTGCGCCGGGAAAAGAGACTATCATGTTTTTTCTGGGCTTGTTCCGACTTAATTTTAAGCTTATTTATGGAACTAGAACGATTGTATTCAAAATAAATGAAAATATTTCCTTATTTTTTCAGGATGGCTGGAAAAATGTACTTTAAAACAAATGGGAGTCCACCGTTCGCAAGAAATGGACCTTAGATCTAGTATAAGCATTACCCGTGATAAATAAAATAAAATTTAGCAAATTATTTCAAAGATTTTTATTATTAAACTTCAACTTTTACCGTGTCTTTACTTTTTTTTTTTGAGTTTACATTTTCATATAAAACTTTAGTTACAACTTTCCACAGGCAGCAACAGCAAACTTATAAGGTATTTAATTTTTGAGTTAAGTTTCTTGGGTTAGTCAACATTTGCATTATTAACTAAAAATCTTATGCATGCAAAGTTATTTAGATTACTGCATGTTTTGCACAGGATTCTATTCGTTCAAAATGCTTTGGTTTATTGAAGGTCTTCATCATTTGGACCTTGCCTGATCCGACTGTGCTGTCTAAGCATGCTTTATGCCAGTCCAATGCCATGTCACAACAATTGGTCACTCGATACAGCGCCCAGTCCAGCAAGCTTAGTTCAAACTCGTTCAATTTGCAAGGATAGACAAACCTTTTGCAAATGCCTTTATGGTTTAGAAGCAAGTCCGTTGCGAGATATCTGGATCGTGGGAATAAAAGAAAAATCATATATTGTAAGGTTAAGTTTAAATTAGGATAGATGAATCACTCTGCAACTATTGAGAAATAATCTTGAACCAAGAAGTAAAGCTACACCCACAAAAAACATTTTCATGTAAAAATGTTGCCAAGACGAGTCTATGAAGCTTACCCTGTGAAAAAGTTATCAGTTAGTCTTGGCAACATTTTTACATGAACATGTTTTTGGTGGTATTTCGTTTATTTTTGTAAGTTGGTTAATGAATATTTTTCTTCCTTTTTTAGGTGTATTTCTTGCACGTCAACCACAACTTTTTTTAACCCTCTCTCTATCTTTTCCTTTTTTATTTGATGATTTACTGTTTCAAATAAGTGATAGATCAGGGCGATACTTCGTTTTTAGGCGATTATATTCGACAATAGCCGTCTGTTGTGATTGAATACTGCTAAAATCAATATTTACAAGGTGTACACCTTGTAAATTTGTAACTCTGGAGAGGGCTACATACGTCTGCCCACACGAGAGAGTTGATGAACCAATATCAATAAGAGCACTGTTCAACACTGATTCTGATTTTCTTTTGACCTCCATTTTTGGAGAGTTAGGGGATGATTTTCGAAAAATTACGACGTACGTATTTTTTATTTGTTATAAAAAGTATTTTAATTAATTTTCACGTATGTATGTAGCACAATCTGTAGTGCAAGTCTCATACAAACTTCCACCGTAGTAGGCACTATTATCTAATCTGTGCTTCCACCTCCTATTCCCAGGGATAGGTTAGGTTAGGTTTTTCTAAGTTTTTGTTGTGCAAATTTCATTTCAGCTTTCTAGGACTTCAGGAAGTACCCTAACAATTTTGATGATCAGTGTTTGATGATCAGTGAGTCAGTGATGAAATCGAAGGTTTTGAGACAATAATAAAAATTAACTATTTGGCATTATCCAAAGCAAAGTTATGATAGTTCAAAAAAACGAGAAAGCGTTTCGAGAAAAGGTAGGTAGTGCCCTTGCTTGGCTCGTCTTGGCGGCGGCACTGTCGTGCCCCCAGATTAATATTGAGTCAATATTGAAAATGAAATAATTAAGAAGAAAAATCTTTTTATTTTACAAAAACGATGATAAACACTCAAACATTTAACAGAATAGTTACAGTAGCAATAAAACGTTAACAAAAATTTATAAAGACACTCACAAAACGAATTCACCACAAAACTTCACATATTTGCGTACGCGCAATCGTCAAATCTATGAGAACGCTTGGGATACCAGAACTCGAACTGACAGGTGTCAAGTCGAGGAGACGAGCAATGGTATCTGCAGTACCAGTCGTACACCAGTCTTTGTTTGTAAAATAGGTGGCTTAACGCCTTATCCACCAGAATAGTCTCTTTTTCGTTCATCTTCGGCAGACCGAGGTTCTTCCTGATGCCACTTCCTCCGATTTCCACAGTGTTAGCGATGAATCTGGAGGCAGAAGACCGTGGTGTATTCTCCCATTAAAATAACGTTATCACGTAACACTGAACCACATTCTAGCTACCAAATGGCCGTGTTTTGGAAGCCACGGTAGTATTTTGATATTGTAATAAAATTTTATGGTGACCGTAATATAGACTAGAAGAGCTGAGATGTAAAATTTTTACGAGTATACATGATTGATATAACGCGTATTTAACATGCAACCGAATGCAGCTATATTTTAGGTATTAATTTGATTGTTTTCAAATCTAAGATTTCATCAGTTTTAAGATTTTACAGTCCTTTTTAAGAATACAGAATCGTTTTTATCGCCAAACCTTCTTGGTTGGCGTTGATAAATGAGTCTATCAATCAAGTCGCCAATACCCTTACTATTTAGGTAAGTGCGATGTTAAGATAGTTACGTAACTTATGTTGCGATATGATGAATAGGTTTTTTTTTCGACACTATAGTTAATATGGTTAACGACGAAAATCACGGTAAAAGATGAAAGAGTTGGTCACGTGCGTACAGTAAAACTGATTCCTTTCCCATAACCATTCGGGCATTTTTGCAATCGCATGGAAACTATATGATTGTCACCCAACGGAACAACCTAGGTAGAATTTACATGCATTCTGGACGAGGTCGTTTCTCTCCGCGATGGCTCAAGATTACCTCACGATATGTAGGGAATATTATTCCACCAATAACAATGAAGATTGACAATACAGTTGAAGCTTATTGGTTCACCTGTTCTTTTATTGTAATCTTGAACCAATCACGTAATGAAGCTGACAAAGGTAGAATAGAAAATACTACCGTAATAAAGACAGCATACTAATGTATTATCCTTATGGGGCAGTCAAATATAAAAAGACGGAAATATAGTTTGATGTAGTGAGTGTTGATGCTTTCTTTTTTTTTCTGGATGGTAAATCATCAAATGACTTCTCCCGCTCTGGGCGGAGCGGAAGGGAGTGTCAGACTCTTACTGACTAAAACCCACCCGTGATCTTTCTTGTGCCCTTTGCGTTCCAGGGCCGTGCTGACTCTTTCGAAAAAAAATCGCAACCCTAGCAGGCACTGACGCTATGGGGCCCCGTCTACGTTGTTGACGGCTCTTTGAGGCGCGTGGAACACGATGCGATGATGCTTGGGGAACATCTATCCGTAATGTTGATGGTGATAATGAAACAAAAGAAAGAAGATAATAACCTGGCTGGAGATATAACGTGTCCGAGATCAGTTTCGACAAAACCAGTGACCCTTGGGATATCGTGGCACAAGATAGCGTGGGCGACTGCAGTCACTAAGCCGGCAAGGGCATGAGCTTCACTGAGGTCTCCAGCCCTGGTGCAAGGCCCGTCGTCCCTAGATACCGCCTGAGGAGCATTCCTCACCGCTTCCGTCATCATTGAAGCATTGTGCTGGGAAACGAAGGGATTTAGGATTAACGGTTTAGCCGAGGATTAAGCGGATTTATGTGCGTCGGGATATAAGTTGTCTTGATCGATGCTATAGGGATTCGCTTTGACTTTAAATCGGATTTGGTATTATAGAAACTAAATTAAGTACATTTGATTGGCGAAAGTGATTGTTTGTTTAGTAAAGTTCTTACTTATTCAAAGTTATAGAACTATTTTAGAGTGCAAGTGAAATAAAGTAAACATAGTAATTTATGTCCACAGTACTCGGGAGTTAATATGGTGGAGAGATTTAGTTTTAGAAGGAGATTAGATGAAATAGGTGTCGATCTACAACATCGAAGTTTAGAAATATTTTAGAAGTATTTATTAACGTCCGCGTACTGTATCTAACTACAAAAAGCACAGTTAAAGTACCTCTGCAAAATCGAAGTACTCGACAGCCTTAGAGAACAAAGGCACGAGTGCATCGCCCTCCGTACCCCCGACGCACGGCACCCTACAGTACCGCGGCTCGAGGCAGAGCGCCCGCGCAGCCAGAGTGCTCGCGCGCATTTCTGGCACCGCCATCGAACCCAGCAGCCTGTTTGGGTCGTACCAGCCTGTTTCTTTTAACGTCTAGAGGGAAAGGAAAGGGATTTATGTATAGGATGATAATAAGGAGGATACGAGCTGTTTGAAGAAGTTGTTGTTGTGGGAGACCCCGACTCACGAATCCCTACAGTGCCGGAGTTAGAGGCAGAGTGACGGTGCTTCCGCGCATTTCTTTCGCGCCATCGAACCGAGTAGTCCGAGCCGTACCAACCTGTTTATTTTAACGTCTGGAGAAAAAGGAAGGAATGACGGGGGTATACAGATAACAAGGAGCTTGTCTGAGTCAGTTTTATGTCGCAGTGTTGTATTTTTAACCCAAAGGTTGACTGATAGAGAATGCCTTATTGCATTAAGTCCACCCATGTACCACTATTATACATAAAGATTAAATAAATAAATAATAAAGCAAGAAAAAGTAAGCGACCCGAAAAATATTCAAATATCTATCAATATTTTAAAATAATTTATGCTTAATTTTCCAACCACGCCCCGCAAATATTCTCAGTTCAGTAAACAGAACAAATTTTATATTTTGGGTACGAAATTTTACCGTACCAACAAAATTTACGAAAACAATGTTGTTTGACCCAAAAACCCAACTGAAGATAAGCGACAATTTAGTGATTAACGATAAAATATATAAAGTTGCGTGACAAAGCCATGCTTTACTTATTATTTGTTTAAAGCCATTAGCCACATTAACCACAATAAGCCACTCACGACTCCTTACGAAAGAACTCAGAAAACGCAATAACGAAGCCGCAAAACATGCTTAGACGTTGTAAGGAAATAAAAACTATAAGAATTCCTGAAGAAAGTTTCGATAACTGAAAGTTTTTCTTCTTGGTTAGAGAACAACGAGTTCAGGCGAAGATCGCAAAAACTATTGCTTTTTCTTGCAAGAAGGCCCAGTTACGTCAGCTTTGGAAGAAGAAAAACAACATAATATTGGGAAGCTACGAGTACATCCTTGCTACTACAGTTTATGGCCTCGTAGAGAACAAAAAACCTAATTTGCTAATGTTTTAGTATAATTATATAAGTATGTTTCCTTTCAGTCCAATTAAAGAAAGAAAGAAAGAAAGAAAAACTGTTTATTTGCGCCAAGCATGACGCACACCAAATAATTCCAAACCAATTCGTTTTAATTTTATCAAGAAACTTATGCGAAAACGAGCACTGAAAATATTTTTAACATTTAACAAACTACGGTATAAAATAATTAAAATGACAATTTTATACAACGGTAGCTTAATTTAATCCAACAATCGCAAATGTTGCAAATATTAGTGTAATCATTCGTACTCGAACCAAATATGGATAATGCGCACATGAATTCGAAAGCTTTAGTGAAGCATGGTAAACACAAACACAACATCGTATTTGGACAGACAATTAATGAGCTCAGTAAATATTTACTTGCCAGAATTACTGACAAAGATAAACAGTAATATGGAGCTGACGTTAAAGGAGAAACAGTTTGGTTTATTAGTACAATTGTTTCATTATCGTCAAAGGAAGACTGGACCGAGATAAGACCCACATTAGTGGAAAGATGTCTGTTAACGATTCGGCTGGAGTTGGCTTATCTAACTCAATGTCGGAATTATCTTGAAGTTCCTTATGACCGTCTTTATGTTCACTGGGAGTTATATTTTTGGAGTTTCTGAAGCAGTAACAGACAACATTGTCAGAATAGGCATCGTTGCCATGGAAAAAATATTCCAGACAACCAGACAGGACACAAGATAAGATTTTTACAACAACGTATGAGTTGTGAGCCTTCTCCTTTGTGTGAGCTTGCTATAAAGAAAACTATAAATTCATAAAGATTTGACATTTAAAACTATGTACTACAAAATTATTTTTAGATTTCAAAGAAAAGTCACTGATCAAAACAGCCACCATCAAATACCCATTGTAGAATATTCAGAAAGCTTTTCTCACATTACCACCGCACTTTGCCGAGATCAGCAAACAACGGTTTCAATGTACTTTTTGACAAATTCCTCTTCAGTTACAAATGGGATTTGTGGGAACAACGCAATCCAACTCGAGATTGAGAATGTCACCCTCAGGGAGGACGAACAATATTTAGCACTTGTTTCTTTTGATTGTGCGAATTTATTTTGAAGGTGAACGGACAACTGTTAACTTTCAAAGAGTACTTATTATTCGATATTTAGTATTCTAGGCTCAGTTTATTTTCCAGGTTTGCTTGCGAATTTGGGAAAATAGGTGAAGGTCTGCCATAATTTCTTTGCGAAATGTTTTGCTTACCTTTTATAAGGTTTTTTTTATGTGAGTCAGTATTGGGGGCCCTTGAATTGAAAAACTATTGCTATCAAGATTAATAGAAATTGTAGAACCGGACAGAGATAAAAAAGTAATAGTAATTCAAAGGAGTCCCTCAATTCTGACACAAGGGTTTCTGTATCTCGGGAGTATAGTATCAAGATTAAGTGCAAATACAATTATACACTTCTTCGAAATTCAGCACGATTAACGAACGTACAAAGGTTTTACAATGGTTTTGGATGAGTCCCTCAATCCTGATATGTCGGGACTGAGAGTCATTCTATTCTGGCAAACTGGTTTTGTTTACAAAATATATTCTTTCGTCAGTATTTAGAAGTGATTTGTAAAATAAAAACAATTTGAAATAAGACAGTTTAAAAGTCATAAACTCAAAACGAGGACCCTGAATCCTAACGCTGTCAAAACAAAAATTTGCTTAACCTCACCAGACACTTCATATTATTAGTAACTTATGATTGATAATTTTAGTAAAAACTTTCTACTAAAATATTATTAAGTTATTTCGCTGGAAGAACAGTAACTTCTCAAGATATTCGCTTGCAAATATTCTTGGAACTGCAGAAAATTTAGGGTGACCATAAGTTCGTTTTGCTAGGACATTCAGGATTGTATTGTATGTAAATTAAAAAGAAAACACAACATTATTATCAAAGCCTCACAACGTGCCTGTCTGTATACGATAAACTCAAAAATCCTATTATTATTTTATTTTCATACGATTTTCAGCTATGAACAGAATGATTCATGAGAAAGGTTTTGGGTAAGTAATTAATTAAGGATTTGTTAAATTGGCAGGAATATGAAGATGATTGTTGCAGATGCTTTAAAAAGTCATACCGGCTGGGAGCTGGGAACTTTTTCAATTGTGAATTTCAGGGGTCTCAATATTGGTTGCGGAATTTGTTCGAAAGAGTCACCGCGGCCCTGGAACGCAAAGGGCACTAGAACTACTAGAAGGATCAGGGGTGGGTTTTAGTCACTTAGAGTCTGACACTCCCTTCCGCTCCGCCCAGAGCGGGAGAAGTCATTTTATGATTTCTGATCCAGAAAAAAAAACGGGGTCTCAGTCTTGCTGCACATGCTTTTTTTTGAGATTTAAGATCTAAAATCGAACGTTAAAAATTATACAATCGAAACTTAACAACGCTGAAAGAGGGTATCTAATTGAATGCAACACGGAAGCAGATAGCGCCTTTATTGGAGGATCTTAACGGGTCGTGTAGCTAATAAATCGTCTATGTCTGACATTATTAGTCTATAAAACGCTTAATGGTTTTCAAAAACTGCAATCAAATAACTAAGGCTTTAATGACTTTTGCGTGAGTGTACCGCTAAGTACATTTTAACGACAAAAGAAAAGCTTGTAGGAATGTCTTTGTTAGTTCTAGACTTCACAAAAAACTTATTCAGAATATAAGACGCTTAGTTTACAATGACTTTAAAGAAGTATTCGCTGAAAAAAATAAACTTTTAAATGTCACACGTCTCAACTTCGCCATTTCAAACTTGCCTTGTATAAAAAATAATACACATTTCTTTGGCAAACGCTGACGAAAAGGTCGACAGACAAAGGAAATATTGATTTCTCATTTTGACCGACTGCCGTTTATGTCTGTCGCTAAAACATGCGCGATTATTATCACATGGGCTGGTTCAGGTGCTATTGAAGAAATACATATGTATATGTTCCAATTCGTGTTGTTTATCGTTTTCTAGAAATAGTAGGAACGAATTACGTTGGTATCTTCCTACGTCGAGTATTTTCTTAGGTTCCGTTTATTACCATTTTGCCCTTGTTTGTTTTAGAACATGTATTTTTGGCAAGATTGGTCCACATTTGCCCCAAGCAGGCAGGATGGAAAGGAGGCCTTTGGTCTACAGTGAGATACAACAGGCTGAAATAGAATAGTTTTTTCTCCCTCTTTCTCCTTCAACCTTGTGTCTATTTTTAGTTGATTCATATACATTCTTATCGTTGTCTTTCTTTAATTGCAAATTGTCAAAGCCAATAAAGAATTAGGTTTTAAAATGATTTTGCGAAAGTACCTTATCGGAAAGTTCAATGATCCAGATATTATTGGATAATTGAAAGGTATCCTGGCTGATTTATATTAATTTTGAGAATAAATTTAGAAAATCACAAGCAAAATTTAACATGAATTATTGGTTTCTGTGCCATGTTGAAAATTTTCCCAATGATTTTCGCTCTAAAATTTCAGAACCAAATACTTGCTTGAACCCAAGATGCCACGTATGGCAGAAACATTAATCTTCTCCAGACATAAACCATATTTTCGTGGTTCTATAATTAAAAAAATTTAAGCTTTATCGCGAACGGCTCATAGCTTGGAGAATTTTTATCTCTATCGTTACATTTCAAATGTTTTTTTTACTTCTACTTTAGATATTGATCAAAGCTCTTTAAAGTATTGACTTTTAGCCGTCCAAAACTAGAGTACGGTGTAATTTGGCACTACTGGACGAGGATTACTCTTACAAGCCCCTTCATACCCTCACAAAACTTATAGTTCGATATCGGCTCGGAACAAAAGGTTAGTCGCTGCGTAGTAGCAATAGGGATGTTTCCTGAGTAAAAAATATATGATTATGTTTAGTCCGTCAGTTAGATTATAGAAAAATATTGGACACGTATTTTTTCCTTTATCAAATCTATAAAAACTGACGAAGATACAAAGCATCAAAGATCAGGAGTGGGGGCTTGTGACGTTACGGCTCGGTAAAAATTGTAGCGAGTAGTGACGTCACACGAGTTTTCAACGCTCTGTATCGTCTTCATTTTTTGTCTACGTGAAAAAAGAAAAAATACGTGTCCAATATTTTTTGGAAATCTATCTAACGGACTAATTAGATTTTTTTAGTCAACTACCCTATTTCGTGGGACAGAGGTCAGCGGGGGTGATAGGTGGGGTACTAAGCTGCAAGTGACGCATTTCACGCCAATAACTTCGAACTATGCTATACTGTCTATTTAAAATATATAGACACTGTTATGTTTGTTATACCTCAGCGATCAGAGGCACCATGCAGTCGATAGGCGTAGCGCACACTATGACGAACGCCTTAGGGCACTCGTTGGCGATGGCATCCGCATAGCACTTGACTATGGGAGCCTGGTACTCGAACCTCTTCTCGAAGGGCATGTCCACGTTCAAGTAGCCGCTCTCCAGCATTAGTACTATATCTGTGTTCTGTAGAAGAGAGGATGAGAAAGATAAGGGAGGAGAAAGTGGTTAGAGTTAAGAGGATGAGCTGCAATGTCGTTTTGTTGCTACGAACATGAGACTGTCATCACCAATCGATCTATTGATGAAGTAAGGGGTGATGATGGCATTATCCTATTTTTCAATGTAAAAATGTTGGGCAAGTTTTCTCTTTGAAAGAATTACGGATCGAAGGGAGCCGATCATTCAAGGGCTGGTTAGTTTGTGATTCATTAACTGGTTCTTAGACTGCATATGGTTGGTATTATTTGGCTTGCATAATGTATTGATTGGGACTTCAAAACAATATAGTAGTAGCTTCTGTTCTTGTTATAGTATGAGTATCTAAATCAATGAGTCGTTAGTACCCATGCTAAAATACTGGTTTATATTGTTACGAGCTTCGGGTTCGTTACAATTAAAATCAGCCGATTCAATAAACAAAGATGACACTTTAATTTACACCACCCTAATTACACTATAAACTCACTAATCACAAAACACAATCGCACTATTAATCACTTAAGTTCGCAGTCGAAGATCGCTCTCGAAGTTATCACTTGTATCGCAAATCCAATACTGACTCGGTCGGCTCATGTGCCGGCCTTATATAGGGCGCCGAGTAGAACTCCAGAAAGTTCGCGTACATATCTGTCGCGACCGACTAAGGTCCGAGAATTCTAGCATAGATAAATCTCGAAGGTCCTTGACTTCACTAGTTCTGCTACTCGATACTAGATGGCGCTAGTGGTACCGAATGCCGCTATCATCCTAACTTAATTCTGGCGCGCAACACTGCCCCCTCCTAAGACATGCTCGTCCCGAGCATTATCAGCGCCATAATAACGCGCCAGTCGATCAACATGGACGATCTTCGGAGCGCTTCTTGTACCTTTCTGTATACGGTAGGTCACATCATTGATCTTTGTCACAATCCGGTACGGTCCGTCCCATTTAGCTTGAAGCTTAGGAGATTTCCCTCTGCTGCGAACTGGATTGTGCAACCACACTAGTGAACCTTCCTCGAACCCTTTATTGTTCATTTTGCGGTCATAGCGGGTTTTCATCTTTTCAGACATTTGCTGGCCCGATTGTCTGACGTGCTCATGAATGTCGTTCATTTTGTTCCGCAAGTCATTCGCATAATCGGTTATACTGCGTGGGGCATCAGGTGGTACTCCGGTGATCAGGTCTGCAGGTAGCCGCAATTCTCTTCCAAAGTTTGCGAAAGCTGGTGTCACTGACGTGCTTTCATGAACAGCACTTCGGTATGACAGCAAAAACGGTTGTATGTGCTTGTCCCAATCTCGTTGCCGGTTTTCCACAACTTTGGCCAGATATCTCTCCAATGTCTGATTAAATCGTTCTACCATCCCATCCGATTGTGGGTGGTAAGAAGTTGTCCTCGTTTTATGAGTACCCATAACTCGGCAAGTTTCCTGGAATATTTGGGACTCAAAATTCCTTCCTTGATCGCTGTGAATCTCCAAGGGTACTCCAAAACGACAGAAGACTTCATGAACTAGTTTATCCGCAACTGTTGAAGCTTCTTGGTTTGGAATGGCGAAGACTTCCGGCCACTTAGTGAAATAATCCATAACCACCATGAAATACTTGTTACCACTTTCACTTTCCGGAAACGGTCCCGCAACGTCTAGCGCTATCCTTTCCCATGGTGCACCAACATTGTACAATTTCAATGCACCTCTGCTACGAGTCTGAGGTCCTTTTACAGCCGCACAACTTGTACACTTGCGACACCAGTCCTCGACATCGTCACGACAGTGGACCCAGTAAAACCGTTCCCGTATCTTCAGTAGAGTTCGTTTAACTCCCATATGGCCTCCTGAACAACCATTATGGTACAGCTGTAGAACATCCGGTACTTTAGCTTTAGGGACAACCATTTGCAAATGACAGTTGTCTCCCCGAGCATTTTCCCATTTACGGCACAGGACTCCATCCTGAATCACTAAGCTGTCCCATTGGGCCCAATAGCTTTTTGTGATTGAACTCATCGCTGAGACATCACTCCACGTAGGCTTCGGAGCACTGGCCTTCATCCACTCCAGGATCGGCTTGATGTCCAGATCATCCTGCTGTGCACGTTCCAAGTTTTCCTTCCACTCGTTACTAAGATCTGTCTTGATCATCCTCACAGGTACGACTTCTTTACCCTCTTGCCGAGTACAATGCTTGCAGTCTTCAGGGCAAGGTCTTCTTGATAATGCATCTGCATTGCCATGAGTTTTCCCGCTGCGATGTTCAATCACAAAGTCGTATTCCTGAAGTAATTCAATCCATCTCGCAACTTGTCCTTCTGGATTTTTGAATTGTAATAGCCATTTCAGTGCAGCATGGTCAGTCCGTAAGTGGAATTTCCGCCCCAGCAGATATTTGCTAAAATGCTGCAATGACTTGACCACAGCAAGTAATTCCCGTCGCGTGACACAATAATTCCTTTCTGGCTTCGACAGAGATTTACTGAAGTACGCTATCACAACCTCTTGATCGCCATTCCGTTGAGATAACACACCGCCAAGTCCTATGTCGCTTGCATCTGTGTCAACTATAAATTCCTTGTCGGTATCAGGATACCCCAAAATAGGTGTTTTGCACAGACGTTCCTTGAGCTCCTGGAATGCAATGTCACAACTCTCATCCCAGCAGAAATGTCGCTTCTCCTCGGTTAGCTTGTGCAGGGGTTTCGCTATGTCAGCAAAGTTTTTGACAAATCGCCGATAGTAGGAGCACAAACCCAAAAATGCTCTGACCTGCGTCTTGTCTTTTGGAATTGGCCAGTCCTTGACTGCGGCGATTTTCTCTGGATCCGTGCGGATACCTTCTTCCGACACTACGTATCCCAAAAAGCTAACTTGCCGTTTGAAGAATGAACACTTCTTCGGACTTAACTTGAGGTTTGCACTCTGGATCTTCATGAGTACGCGTTCCAAGTTTTGAAGATGTTCATCAAACGTACGGCCTACGATGATGATGTCATCTGAGTAGACCAGACAAGCATCGCCAATTAACCCCGTTAGTACTAGTTCCATCAACCTTTCAAACGTTGCCGGAGCGTTATACAATCCAAACGGCATGACTTTAAATTGCCATAGACCCTTTCCTGTCGAGAATGCAGTTTTCTCCTTGTCCTTAGGATCAATTTGAACCTGCCAGTAGCCACTTTTTAGGTCCAGCGTGCTGAACCACTTTACTCCAGTAAGCATGTCCAGCGTGTCATCAATTCTTGGCAGAGGATAGCTGTCCTTCTTCGTAACATCATTCAAACGACGGTAGTCAACACAAAACCGCATGGTGCCGTCCTTCTTTCTTACCAGTACAACAGGTGAACACCATGGACTTGATGAAGGTTCTATGACACCATCCTTAACCATTCCCTCAATCATGGTTTCCACTTCCTTTTCACGTGCTACTGGCAATCTCCTTGGCCGCTGACGGATAGGTAATTCATCTCCTGTGTTTATTTTGTGTTGAACTAAATCAGTCTTCCCGATGTCAGCATCGTTTGAAGAGAAAACATTGGCGTACCTCTGTAACATTCTCTTCGCCTTGACCATTTCATTTTGAGACAGAACGCTGCGACAGTCATCTAAAAGTGTGGTCACTTTCGTTTGGGCGTCCTTGCTGAGGTTCCCAGTCGATAGATTTTGGCACCGACGTAACCAATCCACTTCCTCACATGTACCAATCAGCGTGCCCTTATCTATCATCTGTTCCTTATCACAAAGGTTCAGCACAGGTACTCTTGAGATGTCAGTGGCTCTAACCAAAGTACGTGCCACTTTCCATGGAAGGTCACTTTCTACCCTTTCCACAAGTACACACCGATGAGTCTGCCTAGGATTTCGAGGAAGCCTAACCGGCACAATCGTTTCCGATCTCGGAGGAAGAACAATCTTCTTTAGGCTGTACACATTTCCTGGTAACGCCCCTTCCATGAAAAGTTCCTCTTGACCATATTTCAAAACTCCTTGCTTAACGTCGATCTCACAATAGTTCTTCCTCATAAAGTCTAGGCCCAAGATGCAGTCGTCCATGATATCAGCCACGATGACATTATGAAGATAGATTCTGTTGCCTAGCTTTAACTCCATCTCTTTCTCTCCGCGGACGGGTATGCGCTGACCGGTAGCTGTTACCAAATTTATGCGGTCTCGGTTGTATGCGGAGTCCCCAAGGAACCGACTTACTAGTTGGGAACTGACAACCGTGCGTGAGGCTCCAGTGTCTATTGTCAGCTTACATGGCGTTCCGTTGACCTCGCCCTTGATGATTAGGCTGTTCCCGTCATGGGTTTGTGAGATCGAAATCCTTGGGGCTTTCTGAACATCAGCCAGCACCCGCCCCGCTGTCCTGGCTTTTACTCGTTTCCCTGCAGTTGCTGGGCGGTGCTGTTAACCGCCCTACCCTCTGGAGATCGACTATCTTCCCTATCTACAGTTCGCTTAGGGCAACTGGACCGTAGGTGGCCCCTTTCCCCACACCCATAGCATCTAGGGCTGTATCCTTTAGACCGGTCGCGAACAGTAGCCGCTGCAACCTCCCTGACGCGATGGGAACGATGATCTTGCCGCACAGCTTCCACCTCTAGTGCATGGGCCAACGCGTCCTTAAGTTTCTCGTGGTGCCCGAGCCTCACAGCAGCTCTAACTTCAAGGTCGCGGATGCCGTCCGAATGAGCGCAGGTACAGACTGGTATGCTTTTCTAACAAGCTTCTCCACCTCAAGGGCCCACTGCTGCAGGTTTTCACCGTTGCGTTGCACGCGATCCTTTAGCTGCGCCCGAAACACGTGTTCCAGATGAGCGTCGCCATACCTTGCTTCCAGTGCCTCAACCAGCTGCTCGTAAGTCACCTCGTTACCGAGGGCTTCCAGGATAGTGAGGGCCTGGTCGCGGAGGCCTAGGGTGAGAGCAGTCATGGCCTGGTCCTTACTCCACCCGTTCGCCTTCATAACAGCTTCGAATTGCATTTTGTATGCCGACCAGGAAGATGTTCCATCGAACGGCGGCACTTTGAATCCACGTAGAGAAGGTGTAGTAGCTACAGAGGTTGCAATTCCATCTCCTATTTTAAGGTTGTCCAGCGTTTTCCTCACGTCAACTATCACGTTGTCAACCCGATGACTAATTTGGTCGATTCGTGTTTCAGCTTCCGTCAGGCGGTTCTCGTGCTGAACCACCTTATCTTTAACAACCTTAATTTCTTTGCCGAAAGTGGCAAGCAGATCCTTCATGAGGAGCATCTGCTCTTCCTGGCGGCGCGCCTGCTCCTCCTTGTCACGTTGGAGCTGTTCTTCCAATCGACGGGCCTGTTCCTCCTGGCGACGGGCCTGTTCCTCCTGTCGACGCGCCTGTTCCTCCTGTCGGCGGGCCTGCTCCTCCTTGTCATGCCGTAGCTGCTCTTCCAACCGACGGGCCTGCTCTTCTTGGCGGCGGGCCTGTTCCTGCAGCATCATCATCAGAGCAGCAAAGTCTGGTGCTGATGATGATGTTGGAGCAGCGGTGGACGGGCCGGCCTCTAAGGTCGCCAGCTGTTTCTCCGTCGCCTGCGGCGTTGCACCTCCAAAACGCCTCTGGTACGTCTCTTGCTGGCGTTGACTACGGGTACGGATACCCTCCGTGTCGTCCTTTGGTAGAATCGGCATCTTTTAAATCCACTCTTCTGACACCAATTGTTACGAGCTTCGGGTTCGTTACAATTAAAATCAGCCGATTCAATAAACAAAGATGACACTTTAATTTACACCACACTAATTACACTATAAACTCACTAATCACAAAACACAATCGCACTATTAATCACTTAAGTTCACAGTCGAAGATCGCTCTCGAAGTTATCACTTGTATCGCAAATCCAATACTGACTCGGTCGGCTCATGTGCCGGCCTTATATAGGGCGCCGAGTAGAACTCCAGAAAGTTCGCGTACATATCTGTCGCGACCGACTAAGGTCCGAGAATTCTAGCATAGATAAATCTCGAAGGTCCTTGACTTCACTAGTTCTGCTACTCGATACTAGATGGCGCTAGTGGTACCGAATGCCGCTATCATCCTAACTTAATTCTGGCGCGCAACAATATATACATATATTCTACTGCTAGACAACAAATGTTCAAAACTAAGAATGAAATACAAGACTAGATTCCAATCTGACTATCATCAAGCTAGATTACCTAGTTCATCTTTTTCAAATATGAAACATTCATTGTGTGCGGAAATGGAAGAAGATTTCCCCTTTGTATTGCGAATATTTCAGGAAAGTTCGTGTTGAATGATATAATATTTGATTTACTTTTGCTCAAAATGGTGGATGAGTCTTTGAGATGGTTTTAAATTAGTATCTATTACCTATGTAATATGATTGATTTTATTCTATTAGACATAAATATCAACATCTGCTCTTATTCATTCCGGGCCATTACGTAAAACAAGCCTAAAGAAATCAATCAACTGAAAGAACTTTATGAGCCTCTTTAATCCCAGCACGACATTTTACTACGTGGATAGAGGCAGTCATACATAATACATGCCATCTTGTACCCTTTTACGAAAAAACACGTAAAGGAGGAACGTGGAAAAAATATTTACGTTGTTTGTCGAGCGTCGTTTTAATATAAATCTTGCGAATACGAGTTTGTAATGCTTGTTCGCATTGTCATACATTTTAAATGTGCAAATGTATAGCCAGCTTTTGCTAGCTGATGAAATGACAGATTGCATTTTGTTTTTGAAAATACCATATTGATCGGAATTTTTTGTGGTTGGTTTACTGCGTGTGTGACGAAATGATGTTTATTCAGCCACTTCAGTCTGTTTAACAACATTTTTACTTTACAATCATCAACAGCCTGTTGAAGTCCAGTGCTGGACTTTACAATGATTGAGTGGATCTATGTAGATCTATGTATGTGGAGGCCGTTAGGGTAGTTGACTAAAAAAATCTATATGTCCGTCAGATAGATTAAAAAAAAACATTGGATACGTATTTTTTCTTTCTTCATTCAACCAAAATCAATGACGATACAATGCGTTGAAAACTCGTGTGACGACATTACGTGCTACAACTTTTACCACGACGTGACGTCACAAGCCCGCACTCTACTGTTACTGTCATGTTTTTTATCATCATCAATTTTTATTGATTTGATACAGTAAAAAATACGTGGCCTATATTTTACGATAAATAACATACGGAATCATATTTTTTTTGCTTAAAAATCATTTCTATTGTAAGCAGTACAAATGGCGAAGCAGGAAAAATCAGTTTTGATGTCTTGATTTTTCATATAAAACTCATAAACCATCGTTTTAATATGAATCTTGCGAAAACGAGTTTGGAATGCTTGTTCGAATTTTCATACATTTTACATAAATAAATGGGTAGCTAGCCATTGAAACGGCTGATGAGATAAAATAATTTATTCTCTCAATCATTCATCGTCTTTTGGTCAAATTTTACTTTACTGATTGAGTGGATCAATATGAGGCTGTATTTATATTTTTAACTCGGTTTAACAATACAAACTGGCAAATATCAAGAAACAATCAGTTTTCCTTCCATGTAAAAAGCTACGAACCGTGGTTTTAACAAAAATCTTGCGAAAACGAGTTTGTAATGTTCATTCGCTATGTCATATATTTTACATGCGCAAATGTGAAGCCAGCCAATGAACTCATTGGATGGAATAAAATCATCACTCACTCATTTATCGTCTTTTGTCCGAAATCAGGACATATTCAATGTCCTGATTTCGGATTCAATGGTTCATTGGTTCGTTGAATTATGGATTCGCAAACCGTATGTAATGCAGACCGATATACCCATTCAAATGTAACGTCTATAATTTAATCGTAAGTATTTGTTCCATAGAAATACATATATCTATGATTTGTTCAGTGTACCTTGTCTTTATTACCGACTTTTGACACTTAAAATATTTATTACGAAACAACACGCTTGCTTTATATACAAGCTGTTAAAAGATCCAGCAAAAATCCATCATCTCCGTAATTAAGAAAAAATACACAAAATAATGAGACTTTCTAGAGTTACTGTCCTTAAAAAGACATTTCAATAACCTTCTAAAAGAAATGAAACTGGAGCCTTGTGGTATTAGATCCGCCTACATAATAAGTAAATTAATATTTACTGAACATAAAGAGTAAATAAAAAAAAAATATTTTCATTCCAGTCCAAAGAATAGTCTAATCGGTGTAGTGGGTTGAATGCTATTGATTAGTAAGGTGAGGTCAACGCCACCCGGGCCCACTCGCGAATGCTATGCATGGCAGGCTAAAGAAATAGAGTAAAAAAGATCCCCTTCAACCATTCATTCGACCGCTATTACTGCTGCCGATTGTTTTTTTTTTTATTTTTAATCTGTGGCTCGGATAGTTTCTTTAATGGCTGGCGTTTGAAAGGTGAGAATTTTCTGTTTTCATGAGGAAATTTTGCCATTGCCCTTTGTACATACGTTAGCAGTGTTTAAGATGCTTTTTTTAAGGATAATATCTTCTGAAAAAATCAGCTGGCTTTAAAGTAAAAAAACTAGTAACTAAAATATAATTAACTCTAGTTCTAGAGACGGGTTATGAAATCAAATCAATTAACATTATCAGGAGTCACATGTAATTTTTACTCCAATTAGTTCAGAACTTAATACCTATCAAATGCAAAAAAACAGATTTTCACGTATCCTAAAAAAATATTGCTGGCCACATTAAATAAACCCTATAGTATATTTGACCGTCTCACTTCTCGGCGAACTGGCAACAACGCCGGAGGCCTCTTCAGGCAAAGTCCTAACAAAAGTAAGACTTACGACTACAAAAACTAACTCTGATTAAAAGTTCAATATCCATACTTTTAATTATACGATGATTTTAAATATTTTTATTTGCCGTCAAAAGGAGGGTTGTTATAAGTTTGATGCGTATATATGTGACATCAATGCTCCTAAACGGGTGAACAGATTATGGTTTCGTTTTATTGATTGAAGTCGATAAGGTGTAGAAGAATTATCTGGATTTATGAACGGTTTCTGATATTTTGACACTCGGTATTTGTTTCGAAAATCTTCTCTTGATCCGTTGTGAACGAGTCAGGTCAAAGTTTTCTTACCAATTTATGAAAACCTAAATCTATCCCTGCCTAATCCTTCTGGGGAAATTGTTATCTTATGTTAACCTTTGAAAGATAATCTTAAGTCCTCAGAAACCGGGAAATTGACGTGATTTTGGCGATTCTAAATAAAATCCCGTTGTCTCAGAACGCGAAATGCCCCTAAATACCTAGCTACCGTAAATACACACAATCTTGCATGATAATTTTAATTAGGCTCACGGCCACAACGTGGCAGGCGCGGCTTTTCGACAACACGAATACACTACTTCTAAATTAAAACTTCTAGCATCGTATTATATTTATTAAGTAGCTTTTTTTTAGAGCAACATATCTTTCAATGGGATTTTAGATAAAGCCGGTGTTCTTTTTTTAACTTGGTATATCTTCTGCATCGGAAGTGCGTCTACAAACAATAGGGATGTTGCCTGAGTAAAAAATATATTATTATATTTAGTCCGTCAGTTAGATTATAGAAAAATATTTGACGCGTATTTTTTTCCTTTATCAAATCTATAAAAATTGGCGAAGATAAAAAGCATCAAAGATCAGGAGTGGGAGCGTGTGACGTCACGGCCCGGTAAAAATTGTAGCGAGGAGTGACGTCACACGAGTTTTCAACGCACTGTATCGTCTTCATTTTTTGTTTATGCGAAAAAAGAAAAAAATACGCCTCCAATATTTTTTGGAAATCTATCTGACGGACTAATTAGATTTTTTTAGTCAACTACCCTATTAATCACATACACGAATATTCGGGACCAAAACAACCATCTATAGGCCATACAAATATTTACTCTGTGCGGGAAACGAACCCTTAACACGCAGCGCAACAGCTAACGTTCTTTTGACACATCACACATATTTTATCTCAGCTGGAAAACGTGGTGCTGTTTAGTACAGAGCTATATTTCGCTTCACTAACCTCCAATTCGTATTCGATATAAATATGAGAACGAGCCTACTACTATCAGCCACAACCTATCGTAAAAAAACTTTTTGGTCGAGCTAAGGATATTTCTGGTGATTTGATATTCCAAGCTTCTGAATCCTGAATTTAAAAGACAAACAAGCTAAACCATCAATCTCTCTAGAGCCCAACTATGAAAGTTAACACAGTGAATCAGAAACAGAAAGTTTAGTTGTAGCAAAACATGCTAGGTTCCAAGTTTGACATAAGCGCTGATGCTGCCTGCGCCACCCGATATGCTAATGCCAGCCGTACTGGCAGAACTAGTCGCCAACTGGATTATGTTACTCTGTGACTTATTGCACTCGTGTTCGGAGTGATAAATGGCAGATATACGGTGAAAGATGCATTCTGCACTTCTGGATGAGAGATGGAATGAACGTATTTTGTTTGTTACCTGAAAAATCGTTCATATTTTGAATTGTGATCTAATTTAATGGGTGTTTAACTAAATAAATACGCTAGCTGTTTTAACATACTTTACTGCTACAGTTAAACTAGAAAACTGTTTTATGAATTTATGTAACGTCAATGAATCGCGATCAGAGACTATGGTACTTTACTAATAAGTAACTTACTCATCTTTATAAAAGACGCAGAATAATTAACAAAAACCCTAGACTAAATCTCTAGCTGCCACTGCACGATTTTCCAAAACCACAAAAGAAATAAAACTCAACATCCACCTGTAAGCACCGTTCGAGCTCAAAACAAGCGCAGCTGAAGGCTTGCACCACACAGTTCGTGTTGATATGCTGGAGATCCTGCACTACAGAGCACAAGTCCCTGTTGCAGCCGTGATTGTCCTTCGCTTCGTACAGACGTAACCTGCAATGCAATTATAGCAGTAGAATATGTATCTGATGTAATGGTTGCTTCGATTACATACATTTCTTTTAACCGATCTCATAATACAGGAATTGGGTCGATACTTATAGAATTATATCGTCGAAAATGAATACTTATTTACTTTAATAGGGAAAACAAACAGTAGTATACTAAAAATATACGAAGCGTCTTAAACGTATGATTTAATAATATACTACCCACTACATTTTCCACAGATTCCTACTTAAAACTAACACAAACTGATGAGCAACATTAGTTGTACCCAGGGTATGTAGAAACATTATAAACTACTGTTGATCCCTCAAAATTTTAATTATGACAGTTCTAAAGGTATATCTGCTCACAAATAATATATCAATTCTACAAAATAGTTTATTGTATGTGTCAACTAAACGTCGCAGCGGTGAGCGCACACCAGCTTTATATCTGCAAGATCTGGTAATACTACAGATTTGATTTAAATCATTCTGCATATTCGTTTAGTGGTTTTAGTGAAAAGTTAGATTGATTTGTCCAGAACTCGGTGACAAAAAACGTCTTAAAAAGGAAGCAAGTCGAATTCATCTGGGTAATTTTTTTAAGGTGTTTTTATATTCGGTCCAAATTTAGTCATCTATCTAGTCTTTTATCATCTGTATTGGTATTGGCTTCCAGTCAAATTTGACGCCTGAACACCAATATTTCACAAAGAGCCACTAACAATTGGACCATGTCAAAAATATAGAGTGCATTTTCGTATCGGACCGACCCTGCAAATGTTGGCTGTGGCTCGTAGAACTTGTCTACTTTGTGGTCAGTGCGGAAAGCTAGCAAACAACAAGTCGCGGTGGGTTTGCTTTTCACCAAAGGAATGACCTGAATCTTCTCATCTCTTTAAAATTGCAGTCCGGAGTACACACTCGTGCGACTAAGTGAGGAATGTTTCAATTTAGAGCTAGAAAAGCAGTCCTTTTGAAATAGTCTTAACAGTGTTAAGGGAATTTTAAAATGTCTGAAATGAGGCTTTCCCTTTAAGGCGTAGTATTTCGTATTTTTTTACTTATTGCCTACTTTAGATCTTGTTGAGGCACCGGTAGAACTAAAAGGTTTTGGAGTGGTGTTTGTGTAACGAACCCAGCGTTGGAAAGGGGAGGCCTTTCTTCAAGGTAGACCGATGACCTGATGATGTCTTCGGCTGTGCCATGGATACACAGGACCGGTCAATGTGGACACGATTGAGAGTGGTCTGTATCATTCGAAGTCTTTCAGCTGCTATAACGATAATTTAAAAAATAGTGATGATTTAATGGACTACCATGACCGTTTCGGAGAATTGTCATTTACATTTTTTAATAAAATCTGTATCTAACCAAATCACTAAGAAATTTCACTGTGCAGGAAAATATACCTAGACTTTTTTTTTGTAGAAACATACTGTCATTTCCTCATCCTTTCCCCTGTCTTTCATACTGTAATACAATACGATTTATGTATTGCTGGTATTATTTCCAGACACGATTGGACCAGAGACGAAAGCTTTTATTTTGTTTTCGAAAGAGATTAGATTATGTTACGCTTTTCGTAAAGGAAAGGAAATCGGCTTCTGTTCGATCCGAAAAATATGAGGAAAATGCGTTTCGTGGATTGGTTTTGATAGTTTATATATATTTACTCATATTTTTGATATATACAATATATATTTATTTAATGTTCCCACTGCTGGGACACAGGCCTCCTCTCTAGGAGAGGGAATGGGCCATAATGACGGTTTCCTCACGGTGTTTTCCTTCACCGTTTTGAGAGCAGTGGTAATGAAATTAATTACACAAAGTAATGCGCGTGGCTGGGTTTGAACCCGCAACCTACAATTCGTAGGTCGGAAGCGTTACCACTCGGCCACCACTGCTCCTCTGTGGCCGTATTACGAAGTGCCAATGCCATCATGATTCGTGTGAGGGAAAGAGATAGTGCTATTCGTCTTGTGTAACTCTGTCTCTCTCTGACACAGACATAACGATGGATTTAAGACGTCATAATAGGGCTGCTGCTCCTGCTAATACATGCTCTGCCAATATTAAACATTAAATCTCAATTCCAATTAAACTAAGAATCATAGACGTGGGCCAAAATGCTGTCAAGCTCTAATGGGATTGGGCACGTCACGTTGGCCACTTGTGTGATGGCCGATGGGCAAAAAGCTTGAAGCAGTGGATGCCAGGACTACCAGGGGATGAACGGTGTTGCCGAGGCCGGCCCAAAAAGTGGTGGCGGGATGACCTGCGGGCGTACCATGACGTCTTAAAACGTGAGTCTTCCGAGCGAGAAAAAGGGATGGAGCTATATAGAGTGTATAACTCTATCCCTCTTTCTCGCTCGGAAGACTCACGTTTTAACACCTCATGGTACGCCCGCTGGACGCGCAACACGAGAGCTGCTTCGACGTGGCGCATGAGAAGATTCATGAAGGATATGGAGGCCAAAGGCATTTTCCCAGCAATAGACACAATATGCAAAACAAAAAATACATATGGTGTACGTATGTGGAGTATGTGTTGCACCCTAAGTAATTCGCCGCCGTTATTTTCAATTTATTGAACTATCGTAAACGAAATATATTTTAAAGTAATCGTTGGTAATGTGGTAGTATTATCAACGATTAACTACTTTCATATTTTGGAAACTTAAAAAATCTGCAACTGTAGATTAAATTTAAGAGTATGAAATAAATAATTTAAAAAAAAACCTACTCAACATTGACCTTGGAAATACAATAAAACTATGATCAAAACTCGATAACCTATTAAAACAGAAACTAGAGTGTACGAACACAGTTTCCTAGCAATAAAAATCGCGATAAAGATTGTTCGCCGCAGTAGTCACGGCCAGCTCGTAAAAGCTTTGCTCCTTATACATTGAATGATCCATAATATAATGTCTACGTTCTCACAAACCACAGTGTTACTGCCTACAGTGGTGTAACGGGAGCATTTACGCAAAGCAATTGTGCGGAAAGTCGCGCGAGTAAGCGAGCGGAGCTTTTGCCCCAAGTTGCCATACTGTAGCTCGGGAAAAGGGGACATATGCTTAGAAAACGTACTAATCGCTGATGCCGGAAAAAAGTCACATTCATCCTCATTTTCTTGCCATGAAGTTTTGTTACGTGGGTTCGGTGCAACACTATATTCCCATCCATCAGTGGCGTGCAGTGGTTCGAGTTAGGGTAGGCCAGAGAAAATGTCCAAATAAATTTTAATAAATAACCACAATATTCAGGGTTGATTTTTAATGAAATGTTTTTTAGTTTTTTTTTGTTATTTTTTTTTTTAAAAAGCCTATAAAAAAAAAAACAAAAAAAATAACACCACATTTCAACCCTGAATAATGTGGTATGTTTTTTTTGGACACTTTCTCTGGCCTACCCTAACTCGAACCACTGCACGCCACTGCCATCCATTCTGTCCTGTCTACCGTCAAGCTATTACTGACTCCCTTTTTTCATATCTCTTCTCACACAAACAATTTATCCGTTCTTTGGCCTCCCTTTCCATCTCCATCCATCAACATTCATCACTATGTACCTACTAGGATTCAGAAAGGTAAAACTTTGTAATTTCTCATGAAGGTACTGCTCAAAATGTATGGCCATGGGCGATGGACCACTGTCAGTATGTAGATACACTGCTGTGATAAAAATTTGATGTGCTCTCTGAATTCCTCGCACATTCCTAAACTATGGTGGTAATGGATGACGGTAGCACAATAAAATAGCTGAATACGTATTATTTTATGGATGTTCGGCCGTGTAGAAGATTATGGCAAATAGTCGGCGCGTTTTCTAGGGAGAGCTTTTTTTGCGAGGAATACTGATGTTTGTATTCAGTTGACATCAAACTTTTTCTATGCGGCTAAATTGTCTGACAAATGGACGGCCATGAGTCTGGTAACTTATAGCTAAAAATGTTGCTATCACTAACTGATTAACAGATGATTCTAGTTTGCTTAGATATAGGTATGCTTTATACTAATTAGTTAAGTTTTAAGATTGCCTAATATTTCGTAATAAAATGATTTATGATAGGATTCTGAAGTGGAACGCATTCAACCCTGATCTCTTCAAAGTTACAGTAAACAGGATTCTGGGTAAGCTCATTCCATCGTCGACTTTGCCTCTGTTACCTGCGACCTAGACTAGAGCCAAGAGCATATCCATATGACAATAAATAATTGGAAGTTTATGGCTCAAATTGTGAATACTGCACTTTTTTTTACCGCCAACGTCCGATTTAGCAGAAACAATAATTTATTCAAGTACCCTTATATATTTAGTGTCATCAAAGCTGTGGCTGAGCCGTTCGGGTCATAAAACGGACGGCCAGCCATCAAGAGTGTCCCGTAGGAGCGGATTCATGAGCCGTACCTTATGACTAGTGTCCGTTGTTCCTTATTTTACGGCTTTACTACGCAAGCTATTAAATGGAACAACAGAAATAGCCAAGCGATGTTTTTAAAGTTTCTCAATGTTCTTTAGGGAATAGACCGCAATTTAGCTGATTTTAACGATTACATTAGAAATATAGCTTTCAAAATTGGTTCAAGTCCATTGTGGATAATTTGGTAGTCAGACAATTCAAATTTCGACCTAATTCGGTCATCGGTCAATCCAAACGCTGGTTATCTCAGACGAAATTGAATCAAGCCGAGAGCTTACAGCCAAAATGCCTTCGTTCGTACTCCGCAGACACAAAACAGTTTATGGGTGATCCGCTGGTCAGCCGGCTATGACGTCAGTAACCCTAAAGACTTTTTCCACTAAGTAAATACATGCAGAAGAACATCGGAACAAAGAGCTCGCAGCAAAGAGTTGGCTATGTTTCAACGGCGATAGTTTACCATTGTAGACAAACTATCTCTTAGACACGTGTAAAAGTAGACTTCATTTAAGTCTAAGAAATACTGCATACATACATATTCCAAGCCTTTTTCTGTATTTCATTAGGAATTACTTGGAACTTGGAAGTTTGACCTACACTTGATTAGTTGTGACGCCTATGCAGGGATTGCATCAGATCCGATTGAGTGTGGTGACCGCAGAAAAATATATACCAAAACAATTGTTTTGAAACTATGGAAGGAATCAAGTGAGGTCTTTGCGCAGTAGTGGGACAGTTCAGGTTGTATATAAAAATATTATTTATTATTTATTTATTTATTATATACTTTATTGTACACCTTGTAATAAAAACAGGAAAAAAAAATATAAAAACAAGTGTACAATGGGCGGTCTTATCGCACAAGGCAATCTCTTACAGACAACCTTTGGATGGACTGAACGAAAGGAGATAGATTTAGGGCTGTATTAGTTGTCCTTCTGAGTAAACTCTTCTGTGTGTCTCAACACGGCTCATGAAATCCCCGGCCCTAAGGGACCGTTCGTCTCGCCGATGTCACAACACGAATGTGTGCGCAACTGTTCACTTGCCGGCCTGAATTTATCGCTCCACATCGGAATCGGGGTTCGACGTTAATGTGAGGATATGGCTGGCTTCCCAATCCTGGATTGATAGGGTAGTTTTAGTAGTATGGCTTGGAATTCGATCAAAGGCTTATTAAGCCTTGTGTTATGAAAAGAAGTACAGATATTACATAGGTTCCATAACGGACGAAAACGGTGTGAGTGTTAAAATTTTAGTAGGAAGTAGCAGGAGTTTTTTTTGTGATTTAAGTAGTGTACCTATTACAAATAAGGGCCGATGTCTGAATTGAGTATTTGAAGTAATAAACGTGTCACGTCCCAATCTGTTTCTCAAATTTGACAGATTTTCTGGCTAAAGTGGAAAGTGGTGGCCGAAATCGAGGGTAAGACTTAATCATCAGTCAACGCCGTATAGACTGAGTCTAAAGCCGTTTCAAGGTTGAATAAGACGTTTAGTTAGTAGCCTAAAACACTATTTTATATAACAATAAAATTGCGATAGCAGAACCAGGTCAACAATATCAGGGTTAAAAGAGAAATGACCTAAAAAAACTTAATTAGGCATCCCTTTTTACGGCATTAACAAAATAGAAGCAAAAGGTAATTTCTGCTCGAGCGAGTCGTTTGTGGGCAATGTCCAATTAGGTCAAACGGAATAGGGAAGCAATAGACTTTCCAGTCGTGTGTTTTAAATGAGGGTAATTGAGAACCTACGAGGGTATAATTAACTTTTGCTAATGTATCCTGGGCGGTGTTTGGTAAAGGTATGATGTGAAATTAACAAGACTTGTGGGCTTAAATTTATGTAATGAACGTTCTTTTTAGACCCATGTGCTTTCCATAACGTTTCAGAACATGATTCTGTTCGTCTGTTTAGTATAACTCCATGGTTACGCCTTATTAAGTTTTTAGGGTTTGCCCTTTTGGTGTAGTCTGGTAGTAGTAGTAAATCAACTTAAATAATTATTTTATTTCTACAAACAATTAAAGTTGGGTTTTATTGGACCGTGCTGCAAAACCGAGCTGTGAGACTCTTAACAAAGAACTTCGTTTTCAGGCTATTGGAATATTTACTGCAAACTGGATCTAACACCCAAAACAACAGAACTCACTTTTTAATGCAGGAACATTGCTTCAGAAGCAGGGCGACGTACTGCCCGATGGCAGTATCTGCGCCAAGCACCGATACCTGGACGCCTGGCCGAGGCGGCGGCACTGGAGGCAGTTTCTTCTCCTGTGGCGCCGGCAACGCGATTTGCGGTGTTTTCGGGTGACACACTGGCGGTTTGCACTGGACCCGACGAAATGGCGCTATTTGTGAAGATATTTATTCATTTAGAACGATGCTGATGGATTAATCATCATTCGAACAGCTAAGGTGTGGAATTCCCTGACGAAGTCTGAGTTTCATGGGTTTCCCTACTATGACGACTTAAAACCATCATGATTTCCGTGTAGTTGGGAGATGGAGTTCCACAAGATGTAAGCACATCATAGTAGTTATTAAAACTTGAAGGTCTTCTACGGAAGCGCGCTTCATCGTAGACATTTCATGGCTTTTACCATCATGTGAGATGGAGGTTAAACGAGAGCCTATCAATTATTTAAAAAAAAACGCAAGACCTGCTTGAGGTTTATATAAACCAGAAAAGCATGGCATAAGGCCTTAATTCAGCAGTGGCAATCATAGAGAACCAAAGTAGATGATATCGGAGTAAATCAAGAGTCTAACTCCAGACAAATTACGGTCGACGGGGGTGTTCTACATGAGCTGGTGTGCCTCATATACTTTTTTTAAGAACTACACTGGTCAATAAATTCCACTACAGCTTCGGTCTACCTTTTTTTTTCTGGATGGGAAATCACAAATGACTTCTCCCGCTCTGGGCGGAGCGGAAGGGAGTGTCAGACTCTTACTGACTAAAATCCACCCGTGATCCTTCTTGTGCCCTTTGCGTTCCAGGGCCGCGGTGACTCTTTCGAACAAATTCCACAACCCTAGCAGGCACTGACCCTATGGGGCCCCGTCTACGTTGCTAACGGCTCTTTGAGGCGCGCGTGGAACACGACGCGACCTGCACTGGCATACTTGCAGCGGTATATTACTCCGGGGGACAGTATAATGACAGGTAACCATAAAGAGACGAGTATGAACCTACTTCCAAAGTTCGTTCCGCCCTCTATCACCTTCAGCTTTATTTTGTGTAGGATTCCTCCCTTCTTCTTTTTCCGTCTTTCACATTCTTCAGGACAGTTTGGATCTGGATCAGCAGGAATGTCTACTAAAGCTCTTCTGCAGCCTTTCGGGTCCTTAGAATCCGCGTAACCTCTGCGAAGAATCCAGTCTGTTCCGAAGTTTAAATTCTTTGAGGAATTGACAATATACGACCAGATTCCTCGAGTCTTGGACATCATTTTGACGAAATGGTTTTTTTTTGGTTTTGTTAATTTACAAAAATATTTTTAAACATTAGGGTGCCTTTTGTTGCTGTTGTGAATGATTTTTAATTGTTGACGTTTTCGGTTTTCATTGTTCAAAAATGACAGAAAATTCTTTTTGGGCTTCTTTTTAATAAATACTTTTTGGAAAGCTAAAAATATATATGAATATGATAACTGTTATTTCAGGACTTCTCACTTAGTTTCCTACTAGACAGAATAACGTACTATACCCTCATCCCAGATCTCAATGCCATGAAACTTGAAACAGTCAATAAAAGTTATTAACAATTCATCCGATACATCACCATTCATACCTCAGTCCATTCCAAACTAGTTAATTAAACCAACATCGTCCAATATAAAGCCTGCAGCATATTTATAGTCCAGCTCGTCGAGAGGGAAAGCGGGCGTCAACGGTCTGCCTTGACTGTGCAGTATTTATAGTCTACTCTCGGCTGTTATTGGCCTATTTCCTCACCAGCGTTTCTAAAATAGTCTCATTCAATCAGCGGACCTTTGTTTACTTTCGCTTTGTTTTGGTTGAGATGGAATTGTTTCTAAGATGAAGTCGGTTGATGAGCTTTTTTTCTAGTAAAAAGTTGGCATTGAGTCTCTTGACCTTAGTTTACTTGGAAGGTATCTTGAAAAAAGAGAAAGAATGACCAGCCAGAAATCTACCTTATGTTGATCATGCCCTTTTTTTTTTTTTTTTTTTTTCTGGATGGGAAATCATCAAATGACCCCTCCCGCCCTGGGTGGGGCGGTAGGGAGTGTCAGACTTTTACTGACTAAAACCCACCCGTGATCCTTCTTGTGCCCTATGCGTTCCAGGGCCGCGGTAACTCTTTCGAACAAATTCCGCAACCCTAGCAGGCACCGACCCTATGGGGTCCCGTCCTTGGTGCTGACGGCTCCTTCGGCGCGCGTGGAACACAACGCGTCGTCGACTCAACCTGGTTTCGGACGGCGAGCCACCCACGCTCACCGTCCCCAGGCATCAGCCACTGCGCAATAGCACAGCGGCCGACTTGTCTCTGGAGGAGGTCGAAATGGGACCATTACTGGCACTCCATCTCAGCACCCTCCCGAGCGTTGGGAGTCGCAGCACCCGCAGCAGAAGCGGCAGAAGCGGCGACGGAAGCCGCGGCGGCGGCAGAGGCGGCGGCGGCGGCAGACCTCTTGCCCTTGGTCGGGGCGGATGGCGCGCAGGCCCTTCCCCCAGCCCAGTGCTCGGCCGGCTTGCCAGCAGCCGCACATGCACTGCAGTGCGGCGTGGCCTCACATGAGCCGGCCCGATGACCGGGCTGACCACAGCGGAAACAAAGACCGCTGCGGTCCACCTCCGAGGGGCACATAGCTCCCGTGTGGTTGCCCACACGGCAGCGGTAGCACCTCAGAGGCCTGGGTTCCAGCAGTTTTACCCGCGCAGACACCCATCCCACCAAGAGCCTTCGGCCCTCCGACACAGTTCTGGCCGCCGTCACGGGGCAGCTCACCACAAGGGTTTGCATGCCCGTGTTGTCAGGCCGGAGGGCGCCCGCCTTGACGAGCTCGGCAGAGCACCCCCCAGTCCTGGCGACGGCGGCCACAACTTCCTCCTCCGTAACGGAGTCATCCAGGCCCACTATGCGCATGTCGATGCGCTTAGTCGGCCTGGACACCCGGACCTCGTCCGCGGGTAAGACCGCCCTCAGCTTTTCGGCCAAGGCGTCCGCGAACGGGCCACTCTCCGCTCCGGCGAGCTCGAGCTTGCGGGCACCGGTTAGGGTCCTCCTGACCCCGATGCCCCCGCTGATGCCCAGCTCTTGGAGGCTCACCGCCTCCTTCGCCCGCTTCAGTACGGCGAGATACGTCACGCCCCTCTGTTCCGCTGCCGGCTGCAGTGTGAGCACTACAGCCGCGGATTTCGGGGCGCGAAGCCTCGCCGCAATAGCGTTGGCCTTACGCCGCTGCTTCCGCGCCTTCCTCCTGGCCGCCTCTTTGGCCCTCCGCTTCTGGCCAGCAACCTGCCACTCGGCCCCGGCCGCAGGAGGGTCCGAGGGTGGGGGTGGGGGCGGCTGTGGCACCACTGGCGCCGCAGCCTTAGCCGCTCCTCCCCGAGCCTTCCTCCCACCCCTTTTCGCCGGAGCCGACTTGGTCGTCGCCGGCGTCGCAGCCGCCGGCGCCACAGGCGCTGGCGCTGCTCCGCCCTTGGCCTTTGCCTTCGCCTTGCTGGACGTTCCCGGGCTGGCAGCCGCGGCGGCCGCGTACGAAGCCGCCTTCTGCTGCTGGCCCGGGGCCCTCTGAGTCGCCGCTGTTGCCGCTGTTGGGGGACGCCGGACCATGTCCTCCAGCATGGAGAACTGCCTCCGGAAGGGAGCCAGCTCCTGCCGTACCAGGTCCCGCACCTGGCTCAGCACTTGGCCCCCCTCCGGCGCTGCCGGACTCAGTCCCCCTCGCGGCTCCACGGAGGCCGCTCTGGCCATCCCCGCCAGGTCCCTCCGGAGCGACTCATTCTCCTGAACGAGCCGCTCCGTAAGAACCGCGAGGCGGGCGACCTCCGCCCGCAACTCCGACGCCTCGTCTGAGGCAGTCCCGCCAGCGTTGGCCGCCGCTGCCGCCAGTATGGAGGCTTTGGCCGCACTGATGGCCTCCCGCTTCGAGGACTGCTTCCTCTTGAAGGCCACAGCGCGGATCGCGGCCTCCACGACCTCCGCAAACTGGGCCCTCTGGTCCTCAACAGTGGGAGTTACCTCTCCCGGGGACACCGAGTCATCGGAGTCGAGAGCAGGCGGAAGAGTAGAGGGAGCCCTACGACCGCTCCCTCCAGGGCGACGCCCCTCCTCCACCAACTTCCCGGCCCGACTCTCCACCTCCCGGGTAGAGGGAGCCAGCCCCCTCCCCGCCTCACAGCCCCTGCCCCGCCTAGCGGTGGGGATCTTGCGGGCGGAGGCAAACTCGCCCTCGGAGGTCGACTCCCCGTCTTCCTCCCGTCGCGGCCGCTTGCGGAAGAACTTCACGTTCTCCGCAGCAGCCCCCCCTCCTTCCTCTCCAGAGCCCGCCGAGCTGACCGTTACTAGGTCTGGCGCGGAGCCGGAATCCGACTCCGCACCACCCCGGCGCTCAGGCGAACCCTCCTCTACACAACCGTACGCCATCAGCTCCTTAAAGGAAGCGGACTCGGATGACGACGATTGGGAGCCTCCTCGGCTCGTGTTGCCACTGGCAAGCGGAAGGCGTTTGGTGCCCACCCCAGAGTACGGAGGGCAGCCCGCCGAAGCGGGGTGGGATTCCCCGACCGCTGAGCAGTCGGGACCCACCTGGGGACTCATTTTACAAAGGCCTTTTTTCATTTGTGTTCCTTTGAAGGGTGCGGTCCCTGTTTGCTTCGCCCCTTCTCAGGGCCCTCTCTCCTCACCTCACCTCTCCACCCGCTCGCTGCTCTCACAGTCACGTCTGATGATCAGACGCGTACCAAAGAGCAGCGAGCGGGTGTGTCTCTCTTGGTCTGGTCCCTCACTTGCGACCTTCCGGCATGAGTGGCTCTACCGGGAAAGCTCGCAAGATCATTGGGACGCTCAAGCCCCACCACGACGACAACGTGGAGACACATTCGGTGGGGATGTTGATCATGCCCTGGTGTTCATTCGGAGAAGATACAGAATTTGTAGAGAAAAAAATTAAGAAGCTCGTTATTTCGATAAATATAACACAAACAAGGCAGCTCAAGTAATCGAGTACTTAAATCGAATATTCCAATAAGTCCTGTTTGAGTTCGAACTAGAAGTACAAGTAATGATTTATATCAAGCATATTTCGCACGAATTTTAATCAATTTAAAATATATTTCATTTTATTTCCCAAAACCAATAAATTAACTTTCGAACACCAACAAGGGTCAATTTTACAGTGAATTAAAAAGTTTGTCAGTAAAAAAATACAGCTGACTAAGACGAAGTTTGTTCGGCGTAATGGAGGGAGCAATTATAGAATTTAGCTGACCTGGCAACAACGAGCAAGTTCGAATAATCTGATAACATGGAGTTTGTATTGCATTCTGAAGTAGTTCTTCTTAATTGGAACATTAATTGGTTTTGGGGCATAATTTCTTGTTAAAAGCTGAATTAGTAGTATTCTTTTTTAGTTCAAGCAAACTGTATTAATTGCCTGTTGGGGACAAAATAATAAAAAATATTTGATAAGTCTGTTTCATGCGCTGAAAGAAAGAATAAATGTAATTTCATACCATTAGATGTGTATCAATAATTTAGTGTTCTGCATAAAAGTGAGGACATATTGTGAGA
The DNA here is from genome assembly GCA_905332915.2 of Hecatera dysodea. Classification (NCBI taxonomy): domain Eukaryota; kingdom Metazoa; phylum Arthropoda; class Insecta; order Lepidoptera; family Noctuidae; genus Hecatera; species Hecatera dysodea. The sequence continues at coordinate 6,161,481 of HG995304.1, forward strand.
CTTATATAAAACGCCCTTCATGACAGGTATAAATCCTTCAAGAATATTAAATGAGTGTATCTTTACTGAATCAATAACTATGCTGAAACGAATTGAGTGATTGGCCAATGTTTTATACAAAAAGTTAACTAAAGAAGAATACTTCAACACTAGGGAAGGTGATTACATCACTTAACATTTAATTCAGGTACTCTACTATCTATATTATTTAACGCTACTGCTAGTGGTTGGTTCCTATGATTTAAACTTGTGCCTCTGGATTCGATATCCAGGCCGGACTAAGTATTATTTAGTTCTTCTAGTAATTTTAGCAGCAGGGTAGAGTATGGAATAAACTCGTCACCATGTAACATGGTGTTTTAAACGTAACTAGTAAATTTAACTGGTGGGCATCCAGCACATACGCAGATTTTTTTACGAATACTCTCATAGTGCGTACAGCTTCGGATTGAAATTCTTTACCAGAATCCGTAATTACTGATAGCTCAAAACTGAGTGTCTTAACAACAAGAGTGAGAAAGTGGGCTTTGTCTACAATTTTTCGCTTATATCATACTAACTTTTGCAATCGGCTTCGCCTGCGTGAAATTCGTTTATAATACGTGGTTTAGGCGTGACAGTTTAACAGACAGCCGTACTTAGTTTAGCATTTATAATATTAGTAGGGATAGTAAGATAGTGGTCAAACGCGAACCTATCAGAAGCACACTTCTGCCTAACCCTTCTGAAGTAGAGGCGTGCTGTTATATTATATGAATCAACGTGAATGTCCCGTGATCAGTCAAGATGTCTAAATCAGGAAATTGCGTGACAAACACAAGCCAATGGTCACCGAACTATGTTCGTGATATGAAGTATTAGAAGCAAACTGACCGCCATTTTAGTGGGTTCATAAACCAGGCCTTTTTAAGGTCTTTGACCTTTTAAAATAAATTTGTGGAACCAAGCTTTGTAGATTATTTGTGTAGTCTTATTAGGATTGTTGCTACGGCAGGCAATTCTTGATTTATGTTTCTTCTCGACGTGATTAAGTATTTGGCGCTTGGCTTGTGTAGGTCACCCTAATCGTTTTCCAAAACTGAAATGATGTATGTTTTTGTGAGAATAATGTCCAACCTTTCGTCATCTGTCGAGCCTTTTCCCATCTATAGTATATCTTCTTGGGACAACTCACACACGTCTATCTGATCCCAAGCTAAGCAGAGCTTGTGTTATGGTAACCAGAAAACTGATATACATATCTATATAATTTATAAATACATACATATTATAGATAAATCACACCCAGACACAGAACAAACAATCATGCTCATCACACAAAGTTTGTCCTGGGTGGGAATCGAACCCACGACCTCCGGCTTAGCAGTCAGGGCCGCTAACCACTAGACCAACAGGCCCGTCGAAGTAAGAAATAGGGAAGAAATACAATAAAGAAGTAGGGCCGACTCTCAGTTTAAGCGAAAGTAGCTGTATCATAATTTAAGGAGCAACTGCCTTTCCGATATCGAGAGCCCAGTCGATGGGTAACATGATCCTGAACTAACTAATCAACCAAGTAATGTTATTTTAGAATACTATGACTTGTTATTTTCCATGTTAAAAATAATGTTCCGTAACGTTCGGAAGCGTAGGGTTTCCACATTTTTGCGATAAAGTTGTACATTTCACGACGAGGTATTCAAATGGAGCAAAAATAAAATACCAACAAAACATTGGTTATAACAATGCCTAAAAATAGACAGACCGTTTTGTTCGCTCGTTCAGTACAAAGTCCTATATTTGTGGCTTTTATTTCGTTGACAAGTATATTTTTTTAAAGGACATTCACTACATGGCTTCGGTGATTTTTTTGTCCGCGGTCTGAAACTGTAGTGCTGTAGGATTTAATGTAAATGTATGTAAATTGCGTTGTGTTTGTACTGTAGGTTCAAGGCAATGATAGATATGCGTGGAGATATCCTGATTAAAATTCTGAAACCTTGTTCTGTGTTTTAGAGATGGGACGAGTTGATAGTGACGTGGTGACATCCTTTGAATTGTTTTTCTATTTAAATAGCAATGTGGTTATAGAAGTTGTTTTACCTCGCTGCAGCATTTAATATTAATCACGGTATGAGGTGTTAACGGTTTGCTAGGGTTGTGGAATTTGTTCGAAAGAGTCACCGCGACCCTGGAACGCAAAGGGCACAAGAAGGATCACGGGTGTGTTTTAGTCAGTAAGAGTCTGACACTCCCTTTCGCTCCGCCCATAGCGGGAGAAGTCATTTGGTTATTAACCATCCAGAAGAAAAAGAAAAGGTGTTAACGGTATAAATAATATATTTTCGAAGTATTCGTTCTTTACTTATAAAGTAATCATTTTTTAGGGGGACTTTGAACTACGATTACTTCAGTTGGACTTGGAATTTTAAATTTAAATAAACTTTATATTTATCGCGCGGTATTGCATTCTTAATTAATTACTATTGATTTTTTATTCTGATTTAGAATTGTTATTTTTTGGTATGTTGAAATATTTACAATTAGACAGAATTATTATTATTATCGGCTAACAACCTCACTTTAGCTGGATAAACTGACAAATATTAGAGCAAAGAAAGAAAATAATTATTTGAAAGAAGAAGAATATGAAAGTATATTCTTATCTTGCATCGACACGACCAACAAAATTGTCCATCAGAATCAAATAAATTCAGTCTTTAAACTACTTTATAATATCAAACAATAACATGAAAGAACAGCCGCTACAGCAATAAAAAATCTATAAAACTATGATTCAAAGGCACCACTGCAAATTACTAACCACCGTGCATACTACAAGTATACGGTTTACGCTAATACTAGGAATTTCTAGGGAATGGTTGAGTCATGGGAAAGCCATCGCGTGTGCAACACACCCAGTCTCGTGTACGACGACAACAGACTTGCCCTTTTTGAGTTCCGTAGCCAAATAGCAAAAAAGAACTCTAACTTCGACTTTACCTAGTTCCATTTGCAAAATGTTTGACAGACACTGTAGACCGATGATAATAGGGTAGTTAACTAAAAAGATCTGATTAGTCCGTCAGATAGATTTCCAAAAAATATTGGACACGTATTTTTTCTTTTTTCACATAAACAAAAAATGAAGACGATACAGTGCGTTGAAAACTCGTGTGACGTCACTACTCGCTACAATTTTTACCGAGCAGTGACGTAACACGCTCCCACTCCTGATCTTTGATAAATGATAAATGATTTATTTTTGTAAGTAGGTTGTAAAAAACACTTTTACACGTCAATCTTTTTTTTTGGCCGTTATAAAACTAGGTGATGCTTTTTATCCTCGACAGTTTTTATAGACTTGATAAAGGGAAAAAGTACGTGTCCAATATTTTTCTATAATCTAACTGACGGACTAAACATAATCATATATTTTTACTCAGGCAACATCCCTATTATGTGGATTGGTGGTATATTCTGTGCACCGCTAAACAATAGTGCAGTTTGATTACGCAATAAATAAATTAGGGATAATCCCCCTTAATCTTTTTGGTTGGTCTTAGTGGTCTTAATCTTGTTAGTTGATAGTGTCATGCTCAATCAAAAGCTTCTCTGATGGTGACGTATTTGTTTCATTCATCATTTGCCTCCGTCAGCTGGGACGGGTCATCTTTCAGCTGCTACGGTTTATTTTAATTATTTGTACTTTGAAATTGTTTATCATACACTTCTTTCTACATCATTCGCACATATGCGAGATTACGACGGGCCTGTTGGTCTAGTGGTTAGTGGCCCTGACTGCTAAGCCGGAGGTCGTGGGTTCGATTCCCACCCAGGACAAACTTTGTGTGATGAGCATGATTGTTTGTTCTGTGTCTGGGTGTGATTTATCTATAATATGTATGTATTTATAAATTATATAAGTATGTATATCAGTTGTCTGGTTACCATAACACAAGCTCTGCTTAGCTTGGGATCAGATAGCCGTGTGTGAGTTGTCCCAAGATATTTATTATTTATTTATGCATATACCTTGCAACAATGTATTGTTTTAAAAGAGTGTCCGTGGAGTTTCTTGCACGTTCTTCTCTATAGAGATCTACGCTTTGGAACGTGCAGAAAGCTTCACCTCTTTGACTGACTGAACTTGACAATTTGAAAGTGCCTGTAAAGGGTTCGATTGAAATAAATGCATTGAGTTTGACTTTGAATCCCCTCTAACCTCAATGCACAGTAGCGTGCATCATTGGATCCCACAATTCAAAAGATGATGATGTTTCAAGTGACTTTTTTATATCAACCTACATATTACTTCAATACTGCGAATATTAGATTTGCGCTTATTAAGTGACAACCGTACTAACAACTTTTTATTGTGATGGTGTGAACTTTATGTGTAATGGTTTTCATAGTTTCCTTTCATTATGACTACAGAACCCCTTGACCGCCACTTGCCGTCTTTGCCGTTTTTTGTACAACTGACCTTTTGTAAAACGACTTGATTTATAAGCTAAGTTGATGGTCCACTAGCTTGACAGGCGTTTTCATGGGTCGAGGTCAGGGGAGGCCGGCAAAGTAGTTTTCGGTAGGAGTTTTTTTGAGGAGGATAGTTGAGGTGTCAGGCGACAATATGTTTTGGATATTCATTTGGCTTACACAATATCTGGTCAAGTTTTGGACGTTTGTTGCGGAATTTGTTCGAAAGAGTCACCGCGGCCCTGGAACGCAAAGGGCACTAGAAGGATCACGGGTGGGTTTTAGCCAGTAAGAGTCTGACACTCCATTCCACTGCGCTCGGAGCCAAAGAAGTCATTTGATGATTTACCAACCAGAAAAAGATGATCATTTTAACATGTGGAGATTCATTCGTGCCTCGGAAATAACACAGCTATCATTTGATGATCTTTGCCAGTCGAAAGATGTATTTTCGTTAGTATTTTTATTTCGTTATCTGCACCCACTTTTCAGCTAGGTACGTCAGCGAATAGTACTACCGATACTTAGTACTGGACCAAACATAATCCTAACTAACATTTTAAAAGCGAAGATGACTTTGTTTCTTTGTTTTTTCTTACGTTTTTACGCCTAAATCGATTTTTGATGTATTTTGTTACAGAGTGTACAGAGAATAGATGAGACCCCGGTCACGGATAAAGGCTATAAGGCGGTAACTTTTTTGCTAAAATAAGCGAAATAGCACGAGCAAGGCCGGGAGCAAAAATTAGTAGATATTTAATCATTGTATTTGCTATCGACACGCTAAGAAGATGAATACCTATACAGTAAGCAAGCAAGAGTGCTCCGTAATGTTATTTGATTAAGAATCATAGTTCCTTCCACTCAGAAGCTGTAACTCTTGACGGGTTCTTAAGAAGCAGTCTCTACTTAACAAAGTGCTTTAATCTTGAAACTTTTAACTGGTGTGTTTTTAAGAGTACCGTCTCCCTTTTAAGAGCTCTGGCGTCGCAACGCTAAGTACCAACCTATTTGATTAAATGATTTTCTAGAAGTTTTAGGTAGTCGGAAATTGATGTTGAAATAATTTTGATAGCAGTGTCCAATATATCTTCTCGTATCTACTACTCTGATAGCAGATTTTCAACGTAAGAAGAAGAAGAAGATAGAAGTGGAAATATATCGCGTATAGTAAACACATTTTTCTCGATAGCATAATCAGCCTTTTAACGTTCCCACTGCTGGGACACAGGCCTCCTCTCTAGGAGAGGAAATGGGCCGTAATCCACCACGCGGGCCCAGTGCGGGTTGGTGAATGTTACATGTCTTCGAATTTTTGGTTTTAGGGGATGCCGGTTTCCTCACGATACTTTTTCACCGTTTTGAGAGCAATGGTGATGAAATTAATTACACAAAGTAATGCGCCTGGCTGGGATTGAACGCACGACCTACAATTCGTAAGTCGGGGCTGTTATCACTTGGCTACGACTGCTCTCTTTATTTTTGCTTCTCTATTTCTCGACAAAATACGAATAAATTAGAAATTCGGAATGTGGTTAGATTTATTGTTTTTATAATTATGTGTTCACAATATATCGTGAGTCATCAAAAATGATTTATAACAATCTTACGAATTTTGAAATTATCCGGTTTCATATCTAACTCAGCTATTATAATATAATGTTGACCTTGAAAGGTACATCAAAAAACACTTTTACGAAGGTATACAAAGACGTAGTTAAAGCGAGAATAAGTAGTAACACTTAATGAAGTCACTGTTACTGAAATGTCGCCGCAAAAACTTCACAACAATACGATACAAAAAAGTAGACCAAATAACGAGTACAGTCGTTGACAAAACACTCACAGAAAAAGCAATAACCATTTCATTAAACAACACGCGTGTTTTAATTAAGTTTTAATTAATTTTAAGTCATGTAATAGTTACCATAACATACGTCAAGCTTTGATCAAAGAATTTTTACGAAACAAAATAGGTACCAGTAAAATACCTCGAATCCCGAAAACAGTGCATTTTCTCACCCTATATGGTAGCTACCTGATATTTTATGTTTTTTTATTATACTCTCGCCTTTTCACGGTTGTAACATAAACATACGTCACGCGCCGACGTTTGGTATAGTATGGTTCTCGTCGCCCTCGCTGAACTGATTTAGTAACTGAGATTTATTTATTGCATGAGTAATGGCTGCTGTTTATGATCAATTAGTGTTTAAATCCTGTTTGAAATATATGTTTTTATCGTAGAAACTTTTCTTTTGATGAAAGATTTTATCGTTGTTTACAAACGCATTCTTAGCCGATAGTGTAAATTAGAAAGTTCGTTATTTGGCATCAACAAAGTTCACTTTTCTGTTTTTAGTTTTTTTTATATTGTTTTAAAATTAAACCTTAGCTAAAACCATAGGCTACTTTTTAAAATCTATTATCTATATACTTACGATTTTGGTGTTAAGGTGCATAAGCTCGCGCTCGGTAACTCGGCGCCGCGCGGTCTCCATTTGCTGCTGACGGTACTGGTTGTACTTATACAGCAAATACATTCCGGGCAGGGCCAATACCACGAACGGTCGCATCAAGTTCGATGACGTAGGCGCGCGCTGCGGCATTTTCTTCTTAACATTATTTAATTAACTACACAGCTATGCACTTCTGCCTTCGACTGTACTCTGCGAAGCGTGGCATGAAGACTCTTGTTGTAATTGAAACTTTATGACTTTGGTATTAAAGATCATTTTGATCGTTGAATTAACAGTTACAGTCATGCCACATTTTATACTTAGTTTATTATAATTATAATTATTTGGAAGATTTAATTTTATAACTTGTAACACTAAAACTATTGCTTAATAAGCACTTTATATAGCGTCACTACGGGGTTTCTACGTTTTTTAAACGGCTTATTGCTTTAGTAATAGACCTATTTATTTACACTGCGATGTTTTAGGACATCTGGGTATCTGAAACAAACAAACAAAAAGTGAGACAAATTGTTATTAGTTAGTAAAAAGTAACATCAGAATTCTGTAGCCATATTGATTGCGTTATATAATACAATTAACTTTTTAAATAAAAATTGTACCTGTAGGAAAAAGTCCAATCTACGGAATCGTCCGGATTTACTCTTCAAAATATTAGAAATACCTAAGTAGCATGCCACAATTTAAAAATGTTACTCTAACATGAAAATATTCAACAAAACCTTTATTTACCGAATACAATGTCAAGCCCCTGGCATTTAACAAAGAATTTTCTTCACAAGAAAAAACTAAACTTTCATATGTTTTGTAAACACAGCCATTGCATATATTTCAGGGCACGTAAAAAGAGCGGTAGTACAAACTTATGCGCATATATTAGGCTTGAGTTTCCGCATGGCCGCATACTGGTTTACTAATTAAAACCTACCCGTCTACCATACAAATACCTATGTACATCTTACTGAGCAATGGACTTAAAAGCATATAGCATTTCGCCCGCGATTTCGTCCGCGCGGATTTTCGTACTTACTATTACAAACTTGACACACCCTCCGAGTGCTCTATAGGGTAGGTAGTTTATCTATAATATCACTAGCGACCCGCCCTGGATTCGCGCGGGAGCAATGCTGGTACTAAATCTTTACTATATTATGCATGTATTATACAATACAAACCTTCCTCTTGGATCACTCTATCTATTAAAAAAAACCGCATCAAAATCCCGTTTGTAGTTTTAAAGATCTAAGCATACATAGGGACAGACAACGGGAAGCAACTTTGTTTTATACTATGTAGTGATAACCAATCGGAATAAGTAGAGATAATATACCTAAAGTTAAAAGAACAGAGACAAAAAAGGAGGCTTCATTAAGACCAAATTTTTTTATCGGAATATTTGTTTCGAGTTTCGGTACATTTCATATTAAACTTATTAATACATAGGTACAGTTAACTATTTCAATTCATTTTCCTTTCTAACCGACTTCATACAAGGAAAACGTTCTCAAAAAACCAGTAGATACGCTTTCTATCGTTATTAATTCAGTTAAGAAATATACCAACTGAATTGAGAAATTCCTTGATTTTTTGGAGTCGGTTAAAAAAGCACAAAACGTCATGAGTCTTTTTTTCTTTTTGGTATGGGGCTTCAAATTCAGTTAAATCCGGTTAAACTGGGCCTAGACAACACCATAGTCGCGAAGCGGGTAGGCAAACTAGCTAAGACCTGTTTTTTTAATAACGAATTTTCATATTAATTTACCGCCCTATTTTCGTTCTGAGGGCTGATTATTATTTTTATAGTACATTTTTATAAGTAGTATAGTAGTTTTATCTTTACAAAATATAAATACTATATAAATGAATAGTTCTTAGGTAAATGCTAGTTGAATATTGAAATACAGTGCCGAATACAAAATCCACCCAGTGAACAATTAAATTGATTATAAATCAAACAATTACTTTATATACTTACCGTTTAATTTCAAATATCAAAGTATGTGTTGTGTGTGTGTATGTGTATGTGTGTGTGTGTATGTATTAAAAAAAATGTATTGCCCGAGAGAAATCGTTGAAACAACAGTCGCTGTAAAGGATTGATTCTGCGGTCAGTTTTAGTCAACTTCAAGTGTATTTAAGCGGTCAAGTGAACTCAAGTGTGGCAAATACAGGCAATATTAGTTTTGTTCAGGGAGAAGCTTTGAAGTGCAGAAGTAGATCGCGATACAGTTGAATCATGAATTTATACTCTTAGATAGTTTTTAGGTATGTGATCTTCTGCATGAAAAAACTGTACCTTTTTGCATAGGATCACTCGTGTGTATGTCTGTCCATCTCATCATTCGTCATGATGATGATCAAGTTTTTTTAAAATACAAGAACTTTTTAAGGTTTAAAAAAAAAACGGAAATCACAAATCATCATCTGCCTAGCCTTTTCCTAACTATATTGGGGTCGTCTTCCAGGCATACCGAATTCAGCTGAATACTAGTATTTAACGTGGAGCGGCTGCCTACGAGACCTCCACAACCCATTAACTGGGTAACACGGTACTTCTTGGCATGACTGGAGTCACATTTACTATCTTCGGACAATCCGTAACGACTGTCAAAGGTCTACAAATGACAGCCGGGACCAACGGCTCAACGTGCTTTCCGAGGCACGGAGGAAACTCGGTATGTTAAGATGGTCACCCATCCACAGCCCAACCTTGGCAAGCGTTGCTTAACTTTGAAGATCCACCCGTGCGGCTGTTATTCTTTAGCCACGAGCTCCTCAAATAAAACTAAAAAAAAACAACCGTTTATTTAACATACAAACTACTAACAATTACATTATCGGCCTGTAACGTACCAGGAAATCATAAATTGGCAGAAGCATTCGATAACACAGCGAAAGCGATGCTGTCCCGCAACACTGCTAATAAGCGTGGGACGCCAATGAGCCGATTGATAGCTTCCTCTAGGGAGCAATGTGGCCAGTGTAATAGGTTATTTTCCTCGCATCGACAGCTATAAATGTTCGTAATACTGTATTTAATAGCGTATCGGTTTAATCGTAGAAAAATGGCTGGTATTATGGGGTGTTGATGGGTGGAACATAGCGCGAAAAGGTTTACGTTTATTGGATCTAATGTCGTATATTATGAATTCGTTTATGGCGTAACGTTATTTTCTTGCATGAGTGAACAGAATGTTAGCAGTTCTTAATGCATACCGGATTTCTACAATTTTCATCGAAATTCGGAACTGTGAACAACACTTCCATTTCGATGAAGGTGGTCCAAATTTGACACATGATCCAAAAATGAAAATAGTTGATATTTCGTTAAGTATCGCATTTTAGCGTCCTGCCTGTTTGTCGGAGCGTTTAGCCGCTTTGGCCACGTGGCCCAATAGTACCTACTCCTTTACAAATACCTAAACTAAATAACACGTTTTACGAATAGCCCTCACGAGTGACGTTAAGGTTGTTTCGACACACCCTAGGATTAGGGCTTGCAAGTCGGCAACCAAGCAACTTTGCTAACATTCAAAACTTTTTGCCACTAACAGTGTCACTTTTGATTCATTGCAAATCTTACGCTGGGTGTAAAGTACACATCATTATAAGCTTATATGTTTGCACCTGTGAAACACGGGCCATGTTGTTCAATTGCCCATTGGCCAATCCACAATGCAAAGTTCGAAGACATGAGACGCTCCTCCCAAATTCGAATTTGGGATCTTAAGAATATGCCAGTTTTTCTAGTATTGTTGCGGAATTTAACTGTAAGAGGAACAGATGGCTTTAAGTTAGTCAAGAGTCTGACACTCCCTTCCACTCCGCCCAGAGCAGAAGTTATTTGATAATTTTCCCATTAATAAAAAAAATAAGTTTTGGTATTACCCACTCGTAATTATGAACTCGTAAAATGAAGTGTGTGAATGTATGTAGTTCATGATCAAGAATGCAGCTACCAAAAATATGGGTTGCGGAATTTGTTCGAAAGAGTCACCGCGGCCCTGGAACGCAAAGGGCACTAGAGGGCCCAGAGCGGGAGGGGTCATTTGATGATTTCCCATCCAAAAAAAAAAGCTACCAAAATATTATAAAAGCATATATACCTACAGTCGAATTGAGAAACCTCCTTTTTTGAAGTCGTTTAATAACCGCAAAAAACAGTTGTTTAATTAAAGATCACGTAACTAACAGCCATTGTAGAATAGCAGGGATACCTACGTCAGAAGCCGAATATTGGTAACACTTTTTATCATTCCCTTTCCACAACACGACGTTGAAAACATATAACAACAACAACAACTATGTTCGATGTTTAGAAGTTTCGTGCCGCAAAGTCGTATCCAACAAGATTCAACAGGGTGTCAAACTGGAAACATTATGAGACGGAAATGAGGAAAATGGCGGCCTAATAATATATTGCGACACTGTTATTTAATACAATCGTCATTTAAGTATAGGTTACGGAAATTAGGTTAAAAGTGAAACGAATCCATGTTTTTTTTGGGGTGTTTAATTGAAGAACTAGGAAAACCCACGCAATTTATGTGAAATCTGTGTGCCTATTATCTATTTAAATAGAGAAAGGTTATCTATTTCAATTTTAAGTAACCTGATATTTAACCCCGACTTCTGAGTTAAGAATTCGAAGTTGAGTACTACTGGTCGATCTCTACTAGGCAAGTTTTGGCACATCTAAAGATGAAAACCCAAATTCGGAAATCGTACCTATAAAACATACGATAACTAAAATAACTGATGATATAAAAGCGTCGTCTACATCCCGCATGATATTAAAGCGAATTTTTTATATTGAACAGAAAAAGATACAACGCTGAAAAAAATATTTTCGTATTTTCCGTGTCAAAATTTAAAATAAAATACTCGTACTCGCATTTCCCAAATAAATGTTTGTGTATAGCATACAAACGCATAGGGGTATTTAAATAAAGGTACAACACTATATTTATATTCCATGGACCGTTTAAATTTAACATTGCGGAACATAAATGCAGCAACTATAAATATCATTTTTCCGCAGCTCCCTGTATAAAACGGCTAGCCAGTTTATTTGCCCCCGAGGCCGACGGACCGGCCGGTATACAATTTTGTTCTATGAAATGAAATTCTGAAAGTTTACTACGATGCGAAACTTATTTTTTATAGAAGTTATAGGAGCTGTGAAATACTTATTTCTAAAAACTTTCGAAGCATATCTTTCGTTTAAAAAAATAAACACTCATCGGTAGATTCATAAAATTCCCTTTCGACAATAGGGTAGTTAACTAAAAAAATCTGATTAGTCCGTCTGATAGATTTCCAAAAAAGATTGGATACTTTTTTTTTCTTTCTTCATGCATCCTATGCAAAATTCAACGACGATACTATGCGTTGAAAACTCGTGTGACGACACTACGTGCTACAACTTTTTCCACGACGTGACGTCACAAGCCCGCACTCTACTGTTACTGTCATGCTTTATATCACCATCAATTTTTATTGATTTGATAAAGCAAAAAATACGTGTCCAATATTTTTTTATAATCTAACTGAGGGACTAAACATAATCATATATTTTTTACTCAGGCAACATCCCTATTTTCAGCTCACCGGTATTCAAGCTAGTCAATATTAGGCGCAGGTACTCATAAAAATATCTAAGTAAATGGCGAAATTATACACCTACAACGTACATCTTTCATTATGGATGGTCAAATGACTTCTTTTGCTCTCAGTGGTGCAGAAGGGCGGTGTGTTAGACTCTTATTGACTAAAATCCACCCGTGTTTCTATTAATGCCCTTTGCGTTCCAGGCCCATGGACTCTTTTGAATAAATTCCGCAACCCTAGTAGGCACTGACCCTATGGGGCCCCGACTTCTTGTCACTTTAACAACATATCTTTGAGGCGCGCGTTGGATTTACAAAAACGATGTGTGTAAATAAAATCTGACAGCCGCCATGCCCTGCCCCAAGTTACTTGGGGTCGGTGCAATACATTTCCCCATCTCATTCATTATTATCATCATTTTCTTTTTTTTTCTCATTTCCTTCTCTTTTCTTCATCCATTCTCCCTATCAACCATCACATAAAGAGTAACTATGGAGTTTCTTGTCCGTTCTTCTCCATAAGAATCTTCTTCGCGAATGGACGCTAGAGTCACTTAATTATGATAAATTTTAATGATGACGTTCAAAAGTGCCGTTTAGTGGCCTAATTGAAATAAATGTTTTGACTTTGACATATTATCCTTCACGCTAGATTCAGAAGAGAATAAAGTTCACTCTCTCAGACCTCACGCAATACTTTCATTTTTCTTTTGGCCTGTCGCGCTCGAGCTGAAACAATAAACTGTAAACAGTCTGCATGTGCAATACTTTAAACCTATAAAACATTTGACTCCCCTAGTGTCGCCTCAGAAATTGGAAATATTATATTTGAGGCAGGGACCATAAGTCTGACAGTTTAGTGATATTCTAGAACAAAGGAACTCTTAGACATTTACCATGAAAGAAAATTGTGTGCATTTGGAAGTGTCTTCAATAAAGGTTGATACCGAGGATCTTAGAATTATAAAAAAAATGGGCACGGTGTATTCGTAAAATAGAAACAAAGGTTTAATGATACAGGAAGAGCTAACATGTAGTATGTTAGCTCTTCCTGTATTGAGAACGTTCTAATTATGTTTTATTAGCTGACAAAGTTGCCTGACGCAACTTCGTCTGCGATAAGATAAAAAAAAAACTCTTGTAATAGAAATATCATTCATGAATCATTTATATAAATATATATTCATATTAAAATATTTGACAACTAGCATCGCCCCGCGGTTTCACCCGCGTAGTTCCCGTTCCCGTGGGCATATAGGATATAATATAGCCTATGTTACTCAGGGTGAATGTAGCTTTCGTGAAAGAATTTTTGAAATAGGCACAGCAGTTTTAGAGTTTATTCGTTACATATAAAAATACAAATTTTTCCTCTTTATAATATTAGTATAGATAGTTATTAACTAAGAAACTTGTCGGAGCTCCAGATAGGAAAATTTGTGGCATAACATTGAAAATCATGGAAGATGCCAGACGATATTCGGACAAATCCCGAAGTCAATTGAACTGGCCGAATACGCACGAACATTCCCGATCTCATTGTTCAGACGGAACGCCTTGGGCGCCCTCTGATTGTGTAGATTCCGAAGAAGTACAAAAAATATACTGTGGTCTTAGTGCAAGTTCTAAGTAAATTTCTATTGAAACTGGGTAAGCGCAGTCTGGTAATCCTCATGGTAACGGAAAACTTATTTTTTTCTTTTGAAATTGACATTTTAAGTGAACATTTCAGTCGTGCGATCGAGTTAAAGTTTCAGTTGGAGATTTCAGTTCATATCAAGCCCGCCACAGGAAAGTCCGGGTAAGGAACCATGAGCCAAACAAACTCTTAAATCCACTCTTAAAAATCAAAATCGATTATGTTTAAAAAATCGCACTATGGCCACTGGTAAAGCATAAGAGAGTTTTAGGAAAATGGTGCCAGAAATATTTAGTGATTCCATTTAGTATAGGACCCACTCTGTTATATAATCTTTTCAGGGTACTATCCAAAGTAAACAAAGACAGAAATACCTTGTTATTAAAGTTAAAGGCGAATTTACCAAGTTACTAAGTTGGGAGGGTAGATAGATGGCGAATCTTTTATCAATGCCACTCACTAGCTACTTTTTAACAGTCAGAGACAGACGTTTGAAAATCGATACTCTTGGACCAGCCTTGTAAAACAGTATTATGAAGCTGTCTAATTATTTGCTTTATGTTAGTAAAAGGCAATTGGTAGTACTTGCTCGTTAGTTTATGTTAAAAATGGCGTGTTTTCCTAGGTATGGAGGAATCTTGGTATATTGAAGCTGTCACCTTGATGATGGTCCTATATGGCTATTATTACCTAGCCACCAGCACCTCCATGTTACTCCAGCTGCATTATCGCATAGGCCATTTATATATGCAATGTTATTTGGGGATAAGCAGCGAAACCGCGGAGTAGGTAGTCTGTCGTAGTTTTTAAAAATACAGATGGGATTTATAAACAGACATTGAGTCACATTGCAAGTGTCACCAGCAATTATTGCAAACACGTGAAATTGTGAATTATTTTTGCTCAATAACTAGCTATAAATATTGGATGACAATAATTATTGTATTTACAACTAACAGCGTAGTTCCTGTTCCCGTGGGAATATGGGGATAAATTAATATAGCCTATGTTGACCGGAGATAGTGTAGCTTCCGAACAGTGAAAGTTTTTCAAATCGATCAAATAGTTTCGGAGCCTATTCAATGCAAACAATCAAATCTTTCCTCTTTATAATATTAGTGTAGATTACCTGTTCCAAATATATCGCATAATCTTATCAAGATTTAAATCAATCTTGCGGTGTTTGCAATAATTCGGCGACACAGAAATCCAAATCATTCAAATTCCATCCCACAATACACCCAAAAACTTGGCAGACGCACAGCTACCGCCCTTTATCCGAAAACTCATGCGAAATAAAACAGCGTTGCCCTTTTGTCCTAACATTGATCAGTTACGTCACACGATTGAAAATATCGAGCGCTCTCAAGATTCATAGTATTGGTATAAGCCCGTGCCAGTCCACGGTATCGACGGGATAGTAGCACGAAGACGGCACGAATCACTTTGATCGACAGCCAGTCAGCCACGGCGTCTTGGAGCCTTTGGCTTTGTAGTCAATGGGTAGGTGTTTTTGTTGGGTGTTGAAATATAGGCTGGTTATGACAGTAAAAAAAAATGGAACGCTACTATTCGTAAACTCGTTTTCAAATATCAATCATCATGTTCTATGTTGTGTTTAGACATAGAGATATTCGATTGGCGATAGGACCTAATGGTCAGAAAGCCAAAATGTTTGATATTAGGTGACATTTTAAATACGATGGTGCATGGAGATCCTTTACATTATTGACTTTTCGAAAATTGTTAACGGTAATAGAATGCCATCTTGGCGAGAGGATCTTGTCCCATGTTACTTGCGATTTGCGCTAAACGTTTTCTTTTTCGATTCTCCTCCGTCAAACTTCACACTGTATCTTCCTATGCTTTCAATATTATTCCTATCCATCTTCTATTAGGCTTCCCGCTCCCCTCTCCAATATAGAAAGACATTTATAATCTTTAAATAAATAAGAAACTAAGATTGAGCAAGAAGTCTGAACATAGATGATGATTGTAGTCAGTAAGATTCTGACACTCCTTTCCTCTCCGCTTAGAGCGGAAGAGTCATTTGATGGTTTCCCATCCACAAAAAAAAGAAGACAATCATAAGACAGGACATAAAGAAAGTTTAGTCAGAAGAAAGCAGTTAAAAGTTAAATAACTAGTTATGGGTGAAGGCGATGCCTGTCCAAAGACCATAGATTCAGCTAAAGCCTGTGAAAATCACGCAGTATTCTTGTAATACACGCACAGTCCCGAGAGTTCTATTGATCAAGCAACAATAAAATCCGAGACATACAATTGACATTCTGCCAAAACAGCCTTGAATTAACAATCAAGTAATTCGTACTCCAGGAAAACATTTCTATAGTTACCGTATAGCTTTCTACATAATAATAGGGAGAATCACTGCATCGTTCTGCCGCCAGAGTGCAGCACGAGCGCAAAGCGTAAACAGTTTTTTGGTAAGTCATTCAAAGCGGGATTGAAATTACAAAAATATAATATTCTAAATAAAGTATAATATAATTTGAGTTTAAAGTAGGGAAGAGACAGTGCCTGCTAGGGTTACGAAATTTGTTGGAATGAGTTACCGCGGCTCTGGAACGCAAAGGGCACAAAAAGGATCACGGGTGTCAAATTCTGACACTCCCTTCCACTCCGCCCAGAGCGGGAGAAGGCATTTGATGATTTCCCATCCCAAAAAAAAAAGTAGTGAAGAGAATATTTTAATACCTACATTAATGCATCAGTGGGGCATATTTGGATATAAGAATGAAGGAAATGATTAATTCCAGAAAGATATAAAAAAAAAAAAAACTATAGGAAGCGGCATCACGTTGTAGAGACTTTATAGCAAAAAGAAAAAGGCAAGTTCGAGTTTGACTTGCGCACCGAGGGTTCCGATCGATATATGTATATTTATGTATTCCCTACGGAAGTTTATGAACTATTAAAACACTCTTATTACACTGAGAAAACTATAGCAAGTAACATTGAAAAACAAACTTAACTTTGTTGTTGATAAAATGTTCTCCCATACATCAATGCACCTACGTCAATTCTTCAATCGAAAATATAAGTTTGTATCGCTATAAATGTTTTTTTTAAATATACCTATATAATAATACTACAGATTCCCAATTTCCAGACTTTTACCTTTATTTGTACTGCAATAAGTATCTACTTGAAAAATTCAGTGACTCTAGGCTACCCGGGTAACCTACTTACACATACACACTTCCGGAACATACTTCCGGAAGTATGTACTTACTTTAGGTTATATTTTCTTTACGGGAGCGTCAAAACATGCACCATATGCGGTGCATAAAACAGTCTACCTTTAGATTGCGTTGAGTTAGAAGTTTGATATTTCGAGCGGTAGCAGACCTGAGTATTTGATATTCGATTCTATTATTATTATTCGATTCGGCTTGATTCTTCGACGGACAGACAAACAGACGGGCAACAAAGTGATCCTATAAGGGTTCTGATTCCGAACGAGGTACGGAACCCTAAAAATAGTCAAAAACATGTTCATATTTTAAATCCGAAGATTTATTTGAAGTTGGATGGAACCTTCACTTTTATAATTTAATTCAACGTAATTTAATTTGAACATAACCTAAAATCTTGTTATTTTTTAAGGAAGTGCTTGCAATTATATATCTAAACTAGTATTCCGCTTGGGGGCGCGAGTTGCGAGCAACTCGCGGTGTCTTTTTAGTATTTTTTGACTAACAACAAAGGGGTTGAAAGTAGGGGGTTGAAAAGGGTTGAATTTTTATTGGCCATAGGTATACTCATCTAAATACCCTTTATACAACCTCGAAAACTATTTTTCTCTACTATGTCAGATTTCTGAGATACGCAAAGCGGTTGAAAAAAGGGGGTCGATAAGGGTTGAATAGGGTTGAATTTTTTAATGGCCATATACTCATCCAGACACCCTCTATACGACCCCGAAAACCATTTTTCTCTAATATGTCAGATTTCTGAGATACGCAAAGGGGTTGAAAGTAGGGGGTTGAAAAGGGGTGATTTTTTAGTGGCCATATACTCATCCAGACACCCTCTATACAACCCCGAAAACCATTTTTCTCTAGAATGTCAGGTTTCTGAGATACGCAAAGGGGTTGAAACAAGGGGGTTGAAAAGGGTTGAATAGGGTTGATTTTTTATTGGCCATATACTCATCCAGACACCCTCTATACGACCCCGAAAACCATTTTTCTCTAAAATGTCAGATTTCTGAGATACGCAAAGGGGTTGTAAAAAGGGGGTTGAAAAGGGGTAGTTTTTTTTCGTTTTCTACTCATCCAAACACCCTCTATACAACCCCGAAAACCATTTTTCTCTTCGACGTCAGGTTTCTGAGATAAGCAATGGGTTTGAAAGAAGGGGGTTGAAAAGGGGTAGTTTCAGATTTTTCCCATACTCACCCCGACACCTTCTATACAACCCCATAAAAAGTTTTCCCCTCCTAGCACGGCAAGTGGGAGAACAATTGTGTCAATCAGTCAGTCAATCAATCAGTCAGTGGTTTTTTAATTATATATAATATAACTAGTACTTCGCTTGGGGGCGCGAGTTGCGAGCAACTCGCGGTCTCTTTTTAGTATTTTTTGACTAACAACAAAGGGGTTGAAAGTAGGGGGTTGAAAAGGGTTGAATTTTTTATTGGCCATATACTCATCCAGACACCCTCTATACAACCCCGAAGACCATTTTTCTCTACAATGTCAGGTTTCTGAGATATGCCAAGGGGTTGAAACAAGGGGGTTGAAAAGGGTTGAATAGGGTTTAATTTTTTATTGGCCATATACTCATCCAAATACCCTCTATACAACCCCGAAAACCATTTTTCTCTAAAATGTCAGATTTCTGAGATACGCAAAGGGGTTGAAAGAAGGGGGTTGAAAAGGGTTGATTTTTTTATTGGCCATATACTCATCCAGACACCCTCTATACAACCCCGAAGACCATTTTTCTCTACAATGTCAGGTTTCTGAGATATGCCAAGGGGTTGAAACAAGGGGGTTGAAAAGGGTTGAATAGGGTTGAATTTTTTATTGGCCATATACTCATCCAAATACCCTCTATACAACCCCGAAAACCATTTTTCTCTAAAATGTCAGATTTCTGAGATACGCAAAGGGGTTGTAAAAAGGGGTTGAAAAGGATTAATTTTTTTTTTCGTTTTATACTCATCCAGACACCCTCTATACAAGCCCGAAAACCATTTTTCTCTTCGACGTCAGGTTTCTGAGATAAGCAATGGGGTTGAAAGAAGGGGGTTGAAAAGGGGTGGTTTCAGATTTTTCCCATACTCACCCCGACACCTTCTATACAACCCCATAAAAAGTTTTCCCCTCCTAGCACGGCAAGTGGGAGAACAATTATGTCAATCAGTCAATCAGTGGTTATTTAATTATATATAATATAATAACTAGTATTTCGCTTGGGGGCGCGAGTTGCAAGCAACCCGCGGTGTCTTTTTAGTATTTTTTCTCATCCAAACATCCTCTATACAACCCCGAAAACCATTTTTCTCTACAATGTCAGGTTTCCGAGATATGCCAAGGGGTTGAAACAAGGGGGTTGAAAAGGGTTGAATAGGGTTGAATTTTTTATTGGCCATATACTCATCCAGACACCTTCTATACAACCCCGAAGACCATTTTTCTCTACAATGTCAGGTTTCTGAGATACGCAAAGGGGTTGAAAGTAGGGGGTTGAAAAGGGTTGAATGGGGTTGATTTTTTTATTGGCCATATACTCACCCAGATACCCTCTGTACAACCCCGAAAACCATTTTTCTCTAAAATGTCAGATTTCTGAGATACGCAAAGGGGTTGTAAAAAGGGGTTGAAAAGGGGTAACTTTTTTTTTCGTTTTATACTCATCCAAACACCCTCTATACAACCCCGAAAACAATTTTCTCTTCGACGTCAGGTTTCCGAGATAAGCAATGGGGTTGAAAGAAGGGGGTTGAAAAGGGGTAGTTTCAGATTTTTCCCATACTCACCCCGACACCTTCTATACAACCCCATAAAAAGTTTTCCCCTCCTAGCACGGCAAGTGGGAGAACAATTATGTCAATCAGTCAATCAATCAATCAGTGAGTGGTTTTTTAATTATATTTAATTATATATAATATAATAACTAGTATTCCGCTTGGGGGCGCGAGTTGCGAGCAACTCGCGGTGTCTTTTTAGTATTTTTTGACTAACAACAAAGGGGTTGAAAGTAGGGGGTTGAAAAGGGTTAAATTTTTATTGGCCATATACTCATCTAAATACCCTTTATACAACCTCGAAAACTATTTTTCTCTACTATGTCAGGTTTCTGAGATATGCCAAGGGGTTGAAACAAGGGGGTTGAAAAGGGTTGAATAGGGTTGAATTTTTAACCGGCTATATACTCATCCAGACACCCTCTATACAACCCCGAAAACCATTTTTCTCTAGAATGTCAGGTTTCTGAGATACGCAAAGGGGTTGAAACAAGGGGGTTGAAAAGGGTTGAATAGGGTTGATTTTTTTATTGGCCATATACTCACCCAGATACCCTCTATACAACCCCGAAAACCATTTTTCTCTAAAATGTCAGATTTCTGAGATACGCAAAGGGGTTGTAAAAAGGGGGTTGAAAAGGGGTAGTTTTTTTTTTTCGTTTTATACTCACCCAGACACCCTCTATACAACACCGAAAACCATTTTTCTCTTCGACGTCAGGTTTCTGAGATAAGCAATGGGGTTGAAAGAAGGGGGTTGAAAAGGGGTAGTTTCAGATTTTTCCCATACTCACCCCGACACCTTCTATACAACCCCATAAAAAGTTTTCCCCTCCTAGCACGGCAAGTGGGAGAACAATTATGTCAATCAGTGAGTGAGTGGTTATTTAATTATATATAATATAATTATATATAATATAATAACTAGTGATAACAACTCATGTTTGCGTGCAAACATGAGTTGTTATCACTAGTTAACACTCAGGGAGACATCAAAATGTCACACGAACTGTGGTTGTTGAAAATCAGCGCCATTGATTGTAGGTTTGTAGGACTTGTCCAGAGTCGCGGCATATGCTGAGCAACGACTTAACAAACACGTGCACAATAGTTTACCATAATCTAACTGCCGGAATAAGTAGAATATTTATTTATAACACCATAAACTATCTTTACAGTTTACCCTAATGCGACAGCTAAGAACTTAAACTAAACCTAAACCATACACTTTTCAACTAAATTAGGAAAGATTAAACTAACAACATTATTTAAAAACACAAAAAACATAGCATAACATAACACACAGATAAAGTTAAAAATAGATATTATTTCGTCTGTAAGTAACATAATATAAATTTTGCAACAACAACAACATGTAAAAACATCAATCTGAGTTTAGAGATCGGTGATCGTACGGATAGCTCTAGTAAGAG
Organism: Hecatera dysodea; assembly: GCA_905332915.2. Taxonomy (NCBI): domain Eukaryota; kingdom Metazoa; phylum Arthropoda; class Insecta; order Lepidoptera; family Noctuidae; genus Hecatera; species Hecatera dysodea. The sequence goes on from HG995304.1 coordinate 6,183,098, forward strand.
GTGCCTTGGCGAGTAGGTTATTTCTGGCTGTAGATATCAGTAGCAGTGGCGGGCTGCGACGTGTGCACGTGGCACCTAGCGGTCCAGCACACACAGACTCAAGCGCTGCAATACTCCCGGGTGACTCTCCACTCCGCGAAGCACCTTCACCAAGTAGGTGACCAGCGTAAACTCCCGTCGGGCATACAGTTGATTATAGCCAACGATGTCCAGGACAAATAGAGTGGGATACATCAGTGGGTAAAACGGATATACCCCATATAATTTCCGATACAAACAGCGCGTGAACTTATTCTGAACGCGCTCCAACATTACAGAGTACTTAGCTTCATGTGGAGCCCAATAATTATGTCCGCACTAACTACCAGTTGACTCCTGATTAGTGCATTATACAGGATGGGTCCTGTATAACCACAATATAACAGTGGGATTTCCCATTAGGTATACCTACCGGTGATTAGATTATTATTTATATTCAAAATGTTTAAAAAAATGCCGTAGGTATGTACCTAACCTCCGTCGGTCCTCACTAGACATTTCACTCAGCATGAATCCCAGCTTTAGTTTTTTATATATATTTAAAGTAATATTGATTAAAAATAAAACAGTAAAAAAGACAATATATCTTTTATCTGTCAATTAACGAATGATAGCGAGCTCTGAACAAACCACGACAAGTCCAAATTAGTAGACAAGTCCTCTATTTTTATAAGGAAAAAATGTTGCTTTATACTGGCAACCCTGATAACTATGACAGCCAGATTTTATGCAGTGAAACAACGCTTCGTATTCAACAAACGTTAAACATTTTCCGTAAATGTTTCTTTCGTACGTATGTTACGTTTTAAACTGTTTGATACAACCATTACATATTTATGGATACAACCTACCATAAGTTGTATCTAAAATACACAAGTACCAGGCAAGTAGCAGGTCATGCTGAGATCAGGTTCAAGTCTGAGTCAAGGCGTGCAGGCGCCGCCGGCCTCGAGACCGGATGAAGCTATCAACTAATTGCACAACTCTGAGCGATCCAATATTACAGGTTTGTTAATAGATATTTCAATCAATCTAATAATGTGAGCATTTAAATAAAGGATAAATTTAAATGGCCAAAATAATATCAATGTTAGTTTCATCCCGCGGCTTCGCTAAAGAAAACTTCTCGCAAATAAAAGAACGTGCGTATGACCATCCCCGGTCCCATCTATGTGTATCTCAATATTCATCAAAATCGGTAACCAGCTTATCAAACAAAAGAATTAACTTTGGGATTTTTAATATTAGTATAAATATTAAAGTAAGGATAGGAAAGGTAGAAGGTCGGAACTGCAATGAATCGCAGAGTACCATAAAAGGTTGCGGAATTTGTTCGGAATTCTGACACTCCCTACTCAGAGCGGAAGTAGTAGGTAATTTGATGATTTCCCATCCATCAAAAAAAAGGGTTATCATAAAAAGTCACCAAAGAAAATTGTCTAGAACATTAAATTGGCAGCAGTTGTCTTCCTGGATTTTTACAAGTTGATGCGACAGGCAATCTTCAAACCAAAGCCAGTAGACGGCAACTATGAGCATGGCATAATTGTTCAGCATGCACTTTTGGGAACACGCGCCTATACATAATTATGTATGTAAGATTTACTTGATGTTTATATAATAATGATTGTTCGTTGTTCTCAGTGCTGCGTCTGCTCAATTAGGTATTTTACTCAGAAAATCTAATTAGTCCGTCAGATAGCTTTCCAAAAAATATTGGACTCGTATTTTTTCTTTTTTCACGTAAACAAACGTATAGCAGCAGTGGTGGCCAAGTGGTAACAGCCCCGACTTACGAATTTGCATGTCGCGGGTTCAAACCCAGCCAGGCGCATTACTTTGTGTAATTAATTCATCACCACTGCTCTCAAAACGGTGAAGGAAAACATCGTGAGGAAACCGGCATGTCGTAGAACCAAAAATTCGACGACATGTGACATTCACCAACCCGCACTGGGCCCGCGTGGTGGACTACGGCCCATTCCCTCTCCTAGAGAGGAGACCTGTGTCCCAGCAGTGGGAACATTAAAAAGGTTGATTATGCTATTATGCTACTCAGTAGCAGCCTGAGTAAAAAGACAATAGATTCACTTCCTACTACATGGGTCTATAAGGTAATCTATACTAATATTATAAAGCTGAAGAGTTTGTTTGTTTGTTTGTTTGAACGCGCTAATCTCAGGAACTACTGGTTCGAATTGAAAAATTCTTTTTAGGTTGAATAGACCATTTATCGAGAAAGGCTTTAGGCTATATAAGATCACGCTTAAGCCAATAGGAGCGGAGCAGCGATAAAGAATGTTTTAAAATCGGGGATTCCACGGGGACGAAGTCGCGTGCAGCAGCTAGTTATAATATAACTGGCAAAATGAAGTGTTCCAACTAAACAGTTATGTTCAACCCATTGGAGAATGCAGGCGTAATGTAAGTAATATTATGAAACGTTTTAACCTCAACCACATTTAATAGTTTCTGCCATTAACCACGCAATCAAAAAACAACCTCTGGCGGTCAACCAGATCACTTACAAAAACTTACTCAAACTTGACTCAAAATGTCAATCAATTGCCATATTGTATTATATTTATCTATATAATATATTATTATATACTAGTATTTCGCTTGGGGGCGCGAGTTGCAAGCAACCCGCGCTGTCTTTTTAGTATTTTTTGACTAACAATTATTATTTCCCTGTGAAAATAATAATTTGTGTCAGGTTTCTGAGATACGCAAAGGGGTTGAAAGAAGGGGGTTGAAAAGGGTTGAATTTTTTATTGGCCATATACTCATCCAGACACCCTCTATACAACCCCGAAAACCATTTTGCTCTATAATGTCAGATTTCTGAGATACGCAAAGGGGTTGTAAAAAGGGGGTTGAAAAGGGGTAGTTTTTTTTTTCGTTTTCTACTCATCCAAACACCATTTATACAACCCCGAAAACCATTTTTCTCTTCGACGTCAGGTTTCTGAGATAAGCAATGGGGTTGAAAGAAGGGGGTTGAAAAGGGGTAGTTTCCGATTTTTCCCATACTCACCCCGACACATTCTATACAACCCCATAAAAAGTTTTCCCCCCCTAGCACGGGAAGTGGGAGAACAATTATGTCAATCAGTCAATCAATCAGTCAATCAGTCAGTGGTTTTTTAATTATATATAATATAACTAGTATTTCGCTTGGGGGCGCGAGTTGCAAGCAACCCGCGGTGTCTTTTTGGTATTTTTAGTAACAATTATTATCTCTACAATGTCAGATTTCTGAGTTACGCAAAGGGGTTGAAAGAAGCGGGTTGAAAAGGGTTGAATTTTTTTTGGCCATATATTCATCCAGATGTCCTCTATACAACCCCGAAGACCATTTTTCTCTACAATGTCAGGTTTCTGAGTTACGCAAAGGGGTTGAAAGAAGGGGGTTGAAAAGGGTTGAATTTTTTTTAGCCATATTTTCATCCAGATGCCCTCTATAACACCCTGAAAACCATTTTTCTCTACAATGTCAGGTTTCTGAGTTACGCAAAGGGGTTGAAAGAAGGGGGTTGAAAAGGGTTGAATTTTTTTTGGCCATATTTTCATCCAGACACCCTCTATACAACCCCGAAAACCATTTTTCTCTAGAATGTCAGGTTTCTGAGATACGCAAAGGGGTTGAAAGTAGGGGGTTGAAAAGGGTTGAATAGGGTTGAATTTTTTATTGGCCATATTTTCATCCAAACACCCTCTATACAACCCCGAAAACCATTTTTCTCTAAAATGTCAGATTTCCGAGATACGCAAAGGGGTTGTAAAAAGGGGGTTGAAAAGGGGTAATTTTTTTTTACGTTTTATACTCATCCAAACATCCTCTATACAACCCCGAAAACCCTTTTTCTCTTCGACGTCAGGTTTCCGAGATAAGCAATGGGGTTGAAAGAAGGGGGTTGAAAAGGGGTAGTTTCAGATTTTTCCCATACTCACCCCGACACCTTCTATACAACCCCATAAAAAGTTTTACCCTCCTAGCACGGCAAGTGGGAGAACAATTATGTCTATCAGTGAGTGGTTATTTAATTATATACACCCCTAGTTTTTAATTAGTACAAATACTTTAAGGGCTTATTAGAAAAGGTCTTGTTATTATTTAAGAAAAGTCTCAAAAAATTATGTTCATAAACAGCAAAGTTATTAGGGTTTTTTATATCCTAAAATGCCACTCAACTTTTAAAAATATTGTACAGGCTATTGATTTATGAATGAATAAATGACGATTAAAATGGAAAAACACTGTGCGTAGTATTTTCTAGTAGCAATTGTTATGAATGTTGATTCTATTATGAATTTACCAATTATTAAAAAACTCCGCGGACAGTTTTAGGTTTTTATTTTTTTACTTTTGACTACACAAATATGATCAGTAACGGGTACGGATAGAGCCCTGTTTTTTTTTGTACTAATTAAAAACTTGGGGTGTATAATATAACTAGTATTTCGCTTGGGGGCGCGTGTTGCAAGCAACCCGCGGTGTCTTTTTAGTATTTTTAGTAACAATTATTATCTCTACAATGTCAGATTTCTGAGTTACGCAAAGGGGTTGAAAGAAGGGGGTTGAAAGGGGTTGAATTTTTTTTGGCCATATATTCATCCAGATGTCCTCTATACAATCCCGAAGACCATTTTTCTCTACAATGTCAAGTTTCTGAGATACGCAAAGGGGTTGAAAGTAGGGGGTTGAAAAGGGTTGAATAGGGTTGAATTTTTTATTGGCCATATACTCATCCAAACACCCTCTATACAACCCCGAAGACCATTTTTCTCTAAAATGTCAGATTTCTGAGATACGCAAAGGGGTTGTAAAAAGGGGGTTGAAAAGGGGTAATTTTTTTTTCGTTTTGTACTCACTCAGACACCCTCTATACAACCCCGAAAACCATTTTTCTCTTCGATGTCAGGTTTCTGAGATAAGCAATGGGGTTGAAAGAAGGGGGTTGAAAAGGGGTAGTTTCAGATTTTTCCCATACTCACCCCGACACCTTCTATACAACCTCATAAAAAGTTTTCCCCTCCTAGCACGGCAAATGGGAGAACAATTATGTCAATCAGTCAATCAGTGGTTATTTAATTATATATAATATAATAACTAGTATTTCGCTTGGGGGCGCGAGTTGCGAGCAACTCGTGGTGTCTTTTTAGTATTTTTTGACTAACAACAAAGGGGTTGAAAGTAGGGGGTTGAAAAGGGTTGAATTTTTATTGGCCATATACTCACCCAGATACCCACTATATAACCCCGAAAACCATTTTTCTCTACAATGTCAGGTTTCTGAGATACGCAAAGGGGTTGAAACAAGGGGGTTGAAAAGGGTTGAATAGGGTTGAATTTTTTATCGGCCATATACTCATCCAGATACCCTCTATACAACCCCGAAGACCATTTTTCTCTAAAATGTCAGATTTCTGAGATACGCAAAGGGGTTGTAAAAAGGGGGTTGAAAAGGGGTAATTTTTTTTTTCGTTTTATACTCATCCAGACACCCTCTATACAAGCCCGGAAACCATTTTTCTCTTCGACGTCAGGTTTCCGAGATAAGCAATGGAGTTGAAAGAAGGGGGTTGAAAAGGGGTAGTTTCAGATTTTTCCCATACTCACCCCGACACCTTCTATACAACCCCATAAAAAGTTTTTCCCTCCTAGCACGGGAAGTGGGAGAACAATTATGTCAATCAGTCAGTCAATCAATCAGTCAATCAGTCAGTGGTTATTTAATTGTATATAATATAACTAGTATTTCGCTTGGGGGCGCGAGTTGCAAGCAACCCGCGGTGTCTTTTTAGTATTTTTTGACTAACAATTATTATCTCTACAATGTCAGATTTCTGAGATACGCAAAGGGGTTGAAAGAAGGGGGTTGAAAAGGGTTGAATTTTTTTTGGCCATATTTTCATCCAGATGCCTTCTATATAACCCCGAAAACCATTTTTCTCTACAATGTCAGGTTTCTGAGATATGCCAAGGGGTTGAAAGTAGGGGGTTGAGAAGGGTTGAATAGGGTTGAATTTTTTATTGGCCATATACTCATCCAGATACCCTCTATACAACCCCGAAAACCATTTTTCTCTACAATGTCAGGTTTCTGAGATATGCCAAGGGGTTGAAACAAGGGGGTTGAAAAGGGTTCAATAGGGTTGAATTTTTTATTGGCCATATACTCATCCAGATACCCTCTATATAACCCCGAAAACCATTTTTCTCTACAATGTCAAGTTTCTGAGATACGCAAAGGGGTTGAAAGTAGGGGGTTGAAATGGGTTGAATTTTTTATTGGCCAAATACTCATCCAGACACCCTCTATACAACCCCGAAAACCATTTTTCTCTACTGTGTCAGGTTTCTGAGATACGCAAAGGGGTTGAAAGAAGGGGGTTGAAAAGGGGTAGTTTCAGATTTTTCTCATACTCACCCCGACACCTTCTATACAACCCCATAAAAAGTTTTTCCCTCCTAGCACGGGAAGTGGGAGAACAATCATGTCAATCAGTCAATCAATCAGTCAGTCAATCAGTGAGTGGTTTTTTAATTGTATATAATATAACTAGTATTTCGCTTGGGGGCGCGAGTTGCAAGCAACCCGCGGTGTCTTTTTAGTATTTTTAGTAACAATTATTATCTCTACAATGTCAGATTTCTGAGTTACGCAAAGGGGTTGAAAGAAGGGGGTTGAAAAGGGTTGAATTTTTTTTGGCCATATATTCATCCAGATGTCCTCTATACAACCCCGAAGACCATTTTTCTCTACAATGTCAGATTTCTGAGTTACGCAAAGGGGTTGAAAGAAGGGGGTTGAAAAGGGTTGAATTTTTTGGCCATATACTCATCCAGACACCTTCTATACAACCCCGAAGACCATTTTCCTCTAGAATGTCAGGTTTCTGAGATACGCAAAGGGGTTGAAAGAAGGGGGTTGAAAAGGGTTGAATTTTTTTTGGCCATATATTCATCCAGGTGCCCTCTATACAACCCCGAAAACCATTTATCTCTACAATATCAGGTTTCTGAAATATGCCAAGGGGTTGAAAGAAGGGGGTTGAACAGGGTTGAATAGGGTTGATTTTTTTATTGGACATATACTCATCCAGATACCCTCTATACAACCCCGAATACCATTTTTCTCTAAAATGTCAGATTTCTGAGATACGCAAAGGGGTTGAAAGAAGGGGGTTAAATAGGGTTGATTTTTTTATTGGCCATATACTCATCCAGACACCCTCTTTACAACCCCGAAGACCATTTTTCTATACAATGTCAAGTTTCTGAGATACGCTAAGGGGTTGAAAGTAGGGGGTTGAAAAGGGTTGAATAGGGTTGAATTTTTAATGGCCATATACTCACTCAAATACCCTTTATACAACCCCGAAAACCATTTTTCTCTAAAATGTCAGATTTCTGATATACGCAAAGGGGTTGTAAAAAGGGGGTTGAAAAGGGGTAATTTTTTTTTCGTTTTATACTCATTCAGACACCCTATTTACAACCCCGGAAACCATTTTTCTCTTCGACGTCAGGTTTCTGAGATAAGCAATGGGGTTGAACGAAGGGGGTTGAAAAGGGGTAGTTTCAGATTTTTCCCATACTCACCCCGACACCTTCTATACAACCCCATATAAAGTTTTCCCCTCCTAGCACGGGAAGTGGGAGAACAATTATGTCAATCAGTCAGTCAATCAATCAATCAATCAGTCAGTGGTTTTTTAATTGTATATAATATAATTTATCATTTAGTGGACTGAATAAAAATTCGAGTGTATGTACGAACCTAATCTTATTTAGCGCTTTTTTGCGACCAGCACAACTAAACATGACACTTCATATCCCGCAACTATTCAATAACACACGCACCACTAATTTTTGATATACCTACTTATTTAAACGCTATTTTAGATGCTGAAAGTCGTTAAGGCTTTTTATTTTGTAGAAAACACCTTCGTTTATCCATAATATAGACTAAATGATATTGGAACAACGAACGTCGGTTGATGGTTAATTTGAATTATTTACTGTATGTATTTTATGTATCTTTTCTTATGTTATTTATACATTTTATTCTAGTTCTTTTAGGCTATGCTGTTATTGTATAATTTCTACTTCATAGGCCCTACCAGAATTTTAGGGCTGCGTTATTATTTTTTTAAATATCGCAGCATATGTACGTAGTGATGAAATCATGTTCTTAGCTCATATTAATAAACTAGCTTTTGCCAGCAAATTCGTACGCGCATTACCCTTTTTTTCCGTTCCCGTAGGAACGGACGAACGGACGCAATTAAAAGAGGATTTTTGGAAAATTCTCTTAGTGTCCCCTACACTTCCCAAGTACTCGTAACCTACATTCCAAATTTCAAAGTTTCGGCTGTGCATTTTCTGACAGATCCTCAGTCACTCAGTGAGGGAAGAGTTTTATGTACCTATGTATTTAATATCATTGTTTAGTTATTAATTTAATTTCCTTTTTTGTTTGTCATTCATCATTTTTTTACAGACTCTTCCGAAAGGTGTACGAGTTCACGTAATTGCGTTTCAAAATCCAAATAATTCAGTGAGTATCTCACAAACTGACATGTTTTCAACTTAGTCGTGGCGTAGCGACTTCGACCGAATATTTATTTGAAGTTTTCGTTAGAATAGTTTCTCTTTGCGTGATAGACGGAGAACTCTTGAAGTCGTGCATTCAGTTTGAAATGTATGCTAATGCAGTTTCCAAAACGTATCTAAATCGTTTCCATAATTGTTATAATTCGTGTTTTCACGTTCTCCTTGTCATGCGCTCCCAGTATAATGACATCAATATTAAAACCAAATTCTCTTTTGGAAATCCGATTTCAATAAAAGCTACTGAAAATAAAGATGTACTTCACAGATCTGGGCTCCTAGTACTGTTTAAGGAGCTGGAAGATTCACGTGTGAATGTCAAATGATCCGGTGCCGTGTCTAGACGGCTTTCAGCTGATTGAGCCCTGAACAGCAAGCGTGTAACCAGCTTAAGCTCCGAACATCGCAATCCACTGTTTCATGCAGCCTTTATGTGTTGGATTACAGAGGGTAATTAGCTTCAATTCCTCTTTAGGAATGATTTTAATTTGAGGATTTGAGAGACCCGTCAAAATCGTTGCTTGGCTAAATTATGATGTGTCATTTTTGGGGGCCGTAATTTAATGACTTCGTTGAACAATCCGCGTCATTTTTTGAACTAGCTACTCGACTTCGTCTGCGTCACTTGAGAGAGAGAAAAAAAACCATTATATGCCGCATAAAGCGTTCCTCGATAAATGGACTATATAACACTGAAATAATTTTTCAAATCGGACCAGGAGTTCCTGAGATTAGCGCGTTCAAGCAAACAAGCAAATTCTTCAGCTTTATATATTAGTATAGATTCTAGAATATTTTACAACCGTAGCTGCTGCTTTCTTTGAATAAAAGAGAAAAGAAGAATATATCCTTTAGCAGTAGGTAGGTAAACTAAAACGGTTTTCAAATCCCTGATTATAAATTTAGTGACAAGTATAGGCAAAAAAGCTGTTAATCAAAAACTCACACATGATTAACGTGTTCCATAAATCCTTAATGAGTTCAAAGTGAGTAAAATGAGATTTTTTACACAGCCAAATTACCTACCAATTAATATTTAAATCAGATTGTTAATCATAGTAACCGTATTTCACGTAAATGTGTGTATTATGTAGGTGTGTAGGTTAAACTTTTGGTTAGCTACCGATAGTATAATTTGTACATTATATTTATTTTGATTTAATGTTGTGATAGGATTTTCACCAATTAGATTTCGGTTGATTTCATTATTTTTATTGTGATTCTATGCATGCGGTAATTTTATTGCCAAGTTTAATGGTGTTACAAATTAAATGCATCACCACTGCTCTCAAAACGGTGAAGGAAAACATCGTGAGGAAACCGGCATGTCCTAGAACTATAAATTCGAAGATATGTGACATTCACCAACCCGCACTGGGCCCGCGTGGTGAATTACGGCCCGTTCCCTCTCCTAGAGAGGAGGCCTGAGTCTCAGCAGTGGGAACCTTAAAAGGCTGTTAGATACTTCAACAATCTGTAGGTATGTGTAACCACACGACGGTTTTGCGGTGTGACGTATAAGGCCTTAAATATTTCCTGAAACTAGAAAAACGAAAATGAATCTTGCATGCATGGTAGAGAGCTAAAATTAGATTAATCAGTTTAGTATATTTTCTTTTTGATTTTCAAGTAGTTTATTCAAGTTAGAACGTATAAACTAGCCAAAATGTACAAAAAGGAACATGCAGTATTTTCATCTTGCTTTCATTTAAAAGAATTCCAAAATTGTATTGCCAACATTGCGATTATAAACTGACTGTTTTTCTTTTCCCGCGAAAACGAATGATGAAGTCACTCCTGTCTGCCAGAGATCATGAACTGTCATGTATTAAGATTTAAGTTCGTCTTTTCTTTGTCATAACACCAGTGACGCTGATTGTTTACGATCCGCTTCACGTTATTTTGATCCGTAATAGTTGTTAAAAATCAATACTAACTACAATAAAAACATTGTAGTGGCCGTTCTTATATGCTATTTTATCATTTTAATAACAAAATGTTCATGAATTCTGTAATTGCATTTTCCCTATCGTACAATGTGTCTGTGCCACAAGTAAAGCAGAACGAACCAGAACAGAAAATATATGAGTCAAAATAAATGACAGACGCGACTATCCTCGTAGATACATTGCAGCAGAACTCGTGTAGCCAAATCTTCAGAGCCGCCATATCGACAGTTTCTAACATATTGCCTTACTTAATATTCAAGGCGATACACGTATTTGACTTATCTGATTCTGAGCCAGGAAAACGCCTTAATTCCCGAATGAGATACAATTTTCGAGAAGTTAGACGTTACTTACGGAATAAATTATGAACTTTGAAAAAGATGAAGTTTTTATTTACCATTCAGTTCATTTAGTCAAATGAATTCAACATAAACTGGAGGTAAAAGGAAATGATTGACGGTAATTATTTACACCTGCCGGGAATTTAGAAGATAGCAGATTAGAAATCACACAATATTGGTGCTTTAAATATGTTGTGTAAATATGTTTAATTTTTGTTAATATAATAATATAAGATGTTAAAGAATCAACTGCAAGAATTTCGTGTACATATAAAAATAGCTTTTTTAAGAGCTGTTCATTTAAAAAAATATTTTTATGAGCATTGTACTGCGAGGCTGTTTACGTACCTATTTGAAAACGCGCCTGATTTACGAGAGCGGCGGCCCACGCGGATTGGACATACATAATCAATAAATTTATGCGCAGTGAAAATATTGCATATCTCTGTAATGGTTTGTTTTATTTTATGATCTATACTAATATTATAAAGAGGTAACATTTGTAAGGTTGTGAGTTTATGACCTTGTAAGGGGTAATCTCTGGATCTACAGAACCGATATTCAAAATTATTTCACCAATGGAAAGCTACGTTATTGTGGACTGTCATATATTTTATCCCCGTATTGCCACGGGAACGGGAACAACGCGGGTGAAACCACAGGGCGCTGATCGTATTTTATAATTATCTTTGGTGACATATTTTTACTTGTTTTTCTTGACAGCTCCTTAAATTTCTTGCAGCCTTTTGCTCGCATTTCACTTACAATATATTGTTACTTCCCTTTTTGTCCAGGCATTAAAATATACGAAATATGAGCATTAATGTACTGAACTGCTGTTTTTTTTTGTAGTAATGCCATCAGTATAAAACGAAATAACAAAGTATAATACCACCCAATCCTCACAAACATCACTGATGAAAGAGTAGCGGTCTATCTAAAAAAACACGAGAATTCTTCAAAAGGCTAATCAGCTTAAAAGCTTCTCCAGGCTTTGACAGCAAACCTGAATGGGAGCCAAATGACATTAGAGTAAGTCAGTACTTGTTTGTGTATGTCCAAAACAGTTTCGAGGAAAATACTGTCTTGTGACGTAACATCATGTATGTATGTATGTTTTGCAAATGGAGCGTAGTACAAACTAGTGAAGTGGAGGGGGAAAAAATTGATTACATTTGTAAGCGGGTGAATATATATTATCTGTTTTGAAAGAGGATTTCTTGGCCTAGAATCTATACTAATATTATAAAGCTGAAGAGTTTGTTTGTTTGTTTGTTTGTTTGAACGCGCTAATCTCAGGAACTACTGGTTCGAATTGAAAAAATCTTTTTGGGTTGAATAGACCATTTATCGAGGAAGGCTTTAGGCTATATATCATCACGCTTAAGCCAATAGGAGCGGAGCAGCGATAAATAATGTTTTAAAATCGGGGATTCCACGGGGACGAAGTCGCGGGCAGCAGCTAGTGATATTTCATATCATCAAATGATATTTACGTACACCGTTAGGTTCCTGGACACCAAAATAACGACGTGTCAAGTCAAATTCAGCGATAGCCGCTTAAAAATTAATTCGAACAATCACAGCAGCTAATACGCATTTCTTGCTTTATTGTAAAGTGAAAGGAACATTTCCTTACTGAATCTCATAAGGAAGAAGAATATAAAATACTAGCAGCGCCCCGCGGTTTCATCCGTATAGTTCCCTAGTAGTCTAGTAGTAGTAATATGGGGATGAAATATAGTGTATGCCACCCGGGGATAGTGTAGCTTCCCAACAGTGAAAGAATTTTTCAAATCGGTTCAGTAGTTTTGGAGCCTATTCAATACAAACAAACAATCAAATCCTTCTTTATAATATTAGTATAGAAGATAGATAAATACCATTACTGAACTTCATACACAACATTTGGTATATTCAGAAGGCCAAGTGCGATTTTTTTTACATACTCGTATCCACAGAACAGATAAAAGAGGACCTCTTTTATCTGTTCTGTGCTCGTATCCGATCCCGAACTTAGAAGTTCGCTTACGTCAAATTGTATTCACAAAAGAGGTTTTCTGTTATTGTGACCAAAACTCACCGTTCGCATTCCAGACATTCGATTACAAAACTCGCACCGAGGCCACAGTTCTATACCAGTATTCAATGTTACCACTAAAAACGGTGCCAGCAGTTTTATCCGCACCAGCCCCCATTTTCGTCCCCTCCCCACTATGACTACTTCAGTGGGTGCTACATCTTTACTTTCCATTTTATTTTCTGGACTGTTCCCACATTCATAGCCCTAACGTGGAATGGGTATCACAAAGGAACGTGACGTGGTTTCCTCAAAGTAGTGAAGCCTAGTGGCGCCCTCATGCGGAAAATGACTGGCAGTCTGCAAGCCCGGCTACCATCGCACCGCCAACTTTTAATATTCTACTTTCCTTTTAGAAGATTTCTGCTTTCTTTTGTTATTTCAAACGGGCTTAGCTTTTTTAGGTGAAAACGATTGTTTTTGTTTGTGCTATTTTATTTCTGTAGATTGTCGGGCGCAATCTTGATTTCACGTTTGAACGTATTTGCCAAAGGCAGTATTCAGCTTTATTTTCTGATGTTTTCAACGTAAAAGTTACAATCTACTGGGGCCATCGTTACGGCAGATACCTCTAGAGGAGACACAAAAGATATTTATTAGCGTAGTAGGATTAAAATAAGTGATATCGATGCTGTAGTAATTTAAAGTGTTGTAAAGTGTGCATTAGTAATTTGAAGCTCAAGTTCGTTGGTGTAGTGGTTGCTGAATAAAGTGTACCATGAAGTCCTGAGCTCGATTCGAGATGGACAAAGCTTTATTGTTTTGTTTGGACTGCCATATTTTTTTCATTCGTAATAGGGTAGTTGACTAAAAAAATCTAATTAGTCCGTCAGATAGATTTCCAAAAAATATTGGACACGTATTTTTTCTTTTTTCACGTAAACAAAAAATGAAGACGATACAGTGCGTTGAAAACTCGTGTGACGTCACTACTCGCTACAATTTGAACCGAGCCGTAACGTCACAAGCCCCCACTCCTGATCTTTGATGCTTTTTATCTTCGTCAGTTTTTATAGATTTGATAAAGGAAAAAATACGTGTCCAATATTTTTCTATAATCTTACTGACGGACTAAACATAATCATATATTTTTTACTCAGGAAACATCCCTATTATAACCACTGCTACATGCGTGCATACTAGAGATTTAAAACTCATCTTAACCCTCCAGTGCGATGTCATGTTAAGATCCAACTTTATCCTCGTAAAATTAAAATTCCGTGACATCATTTCGTTTCACGTGATTTCTTTGCTAACACGACGAGCCTTCAAAGATGAGACATATGTAGGTAACCAGCTGTATGCATATACAGTTCCTATCCCTATATGTACTGTATGTACCTAGGTATATAGTACAGGCAGTCCTCGACTTACGTCGTTTCGATTTACGGCGTATTGAACAATATTTTGACGCTATTGCTCAAGCATACCTACGTCATTTGTTTCGATTTCCGGCATAGGAGAATTCACTTTTAATTTCATAAGTGCATATATAATTACTAGCTGCTGCCCGCGACTTCGTCCCCGTGGAATCCCCGATTTTAAAACATTCTTTATCGCTGCTCCGCTCCTATTGGCTTAAGCGTGATGATATATAGCCTAAAGCCTTCCTCGATAAATGATCTATTCAACCCAAAAAGAATTTTTCAATTCGAACCAGTAGTTCCTGAGATTAGCGCGTTCAAACAAACAAACAAACAAACTCTTCAGCTTTATAATATTAGTATATAGATTTTAAGAACATACTACTGTAGTATTATATTATCTGTGAACATACTTTTGATAATTAAGTATGTATATCCTTTGTTATGAATGCAGTTTTTTTTTTAAATTTCTGGTCCGTGTGGATCCTAACCCTTGAGTTTTACATGTATGTAAACATATGAAAAAATATGTCTCGACTTACGTCGTTTTGATTTACGTCGCGTATTTCGAGAACCTAACATGTCGTAAGTACGAGGACATCCATTATCCCGTAAATGTTATGCCCATTATTGGAACACAAGATATTGAAAGGGAAACCTGATAGTAGTACAAGCTGGTAAGTAAACATGTTATTGTTTAAGGCAGGATAATGCTGGGGAACAAATGAGATCGTCAGCATAAGCAGACAGGACGGCCTAGCTTTTATTTCAAATTAGAACACGTTAGAAGAATAGATGTTGGTTTTATTATGAAAAGAAAAAGTAAACAATGGAACGTAGATACTAGATAACACTATCTTATCTTATTTTATCAGGCATTTTTTCAGTCAGACACGATTTAAACAAAAATACATTCCCAAAAAATGCGACTGCGAGTCGGACGAATGAAGGGTTCCGTACCATCGTCATCATTATAATCTTCTTCTATACTTATAATAAATCTGTAGAGAGGTAAATTCTGTACAAGGAATATATTTTCAAAATAACTATCAGGGGGTGATTAGTGATCGATACTGGTGCCAAAAATGCAATCAGTAAAATTTTTGTCTGTCTGTCTGTCTGTATGTTCTTTATAGAAACAAAAACTACTCGACCGATTTTAACGAAACTTGGTGCAATTATTCTTCATACTCTTGGGCAGGTTATAGTATACTTTTCATCACGCTACAATCAATAGGAGCAGAGCAATGAAGGAAAATGTTGGGAAAACGGAAGAAGTCACTCCATTTTTTAAGCTTCCGTCGCGTGTGTAGCCTTAATGGTTAAAGTTACATAGAAATCATGTATTACGGAAATGTTCTACATAAAATTATCTAAAAAATATCCCGAAACAGCATGTCTATCTTTTGTCAATTTTAAACCGATCGGGCTGAGAGTTTCAAAATCGGGGGTAAAGTAACTATTCCACGCGGACGAAGTCGCTGGCAGAAGCTAGTAAGTATAATATATTTTCGATGTATTTGTTCTTTATTTATGAAGTTATCGTTTTGTATTTGTATCGTCGATTTGTATCGGGTATCCCCTTAAAATATTAAACATATATATTTTAAGGGAATATAGCAATAGGTACAAACTCTGTTTCTGTTTCAAGTGTCTACCTTTTGCGAGTTTTAAGATCGAGTATATAACGCCGTAAAACAAACACGTTTCTATTAGGTGAGCCTAGCGACAAGAGAAATATACAGAGGAGGCTTAGTAATAGTGTCTCATTGGTTAACCTTCGGATACGGAACCATTAAAGGAAAAGAAGAGTCAACTGTTACCTACATGTTGCTGATATATGCGACTATGCGAGGGATAAATTACTGAACGTTTCATGTATTTTTTGTGTGTTTGTCCCTTTTTTTCTGGATGGGAAATCATCAAATGACTTCTCCCGCCCTGGGTGGAGCGGTAGGGAGTGTCAGACTTTTACTGACTAAAACCCACCCGCGATCCTTCTTGTGCCCTTTGCGTTCCAGGGCCGCGGTGACTCTTTCGAACAAATTCCGCAACATGTGTGTTTGTCCCTAACTGCGTTAAGTCGACTAGTCAATGCCTACAAAGTATCGTCACGCTTAGATGACCTTTTGATACTTTGTTGAAACCTTAGAACGTAATTCTGTCCAAAAGTATCAAAACTGTTTACATAGCCAACGAGCCCAACTTCTCTGTTACCAAGCTCCACCGATTCTTTTGTCCCCGTACCATCCTAAACACTTTTATTATGACTGGAACTCGACGGAACGAATATTTTTCAAAGACATGTTCACGAAATATTAAATATCTCTGAAATGTGTGCAACTTCGTGTATAAAATTGACGTGAGCAAATATCTTTGATACAAAGCTTTTAGATAACGAGGTAGACTTTCAAAGGAATTTTGTAACAATAATTGAGTTTGGAAGTTTGTATAATTTTATATGTATGGGTGGTGTGTTGGGTGTGTTTTCACAGGTGGTTATTTACTCTGTTAATGTTTCTATTCTGATTGAATCTGTAGATACCATTTATATTTATTCAAGAATTTCTTTTACATTTTAGGTAGGTACCTACATCAGAACATTTTTTCTAAAACTTATTTATAATGAAAATTCATAATTGACCATTTATTTACTATTAGCTTTTTCCTTCACTATTCGCTGACATTAAAATTTGTAGCTAGCAGTCTGTTGCCATCATAATTTATAATGCAAGACAAACGATAAAACTATATCTTTGTCGCACATAAAATTTATTGCTTTACGCAATAAGAGACAATGCGGACTCTTTACCCCGCCTAGTGTTTAGTTAGGCAGTAGCGGCCAAGGGAAGCTATGACGTCACGTCCGCATCCGCCGGCCATGCCGCACCGCGCCAAAGCCGCGGACATTCCCGCTGTCCGCCGCAAATTATTGTATTGTCAGACCATTGGACATACGACCTTTCGGAACGAGCCGTTTAATGTTTTGTCCACGAGTTATATGACCTTTTGGAATGGGGTTTTTCGTTTGGCGCAATTTGTCTAGCGGGCTTTTCTGAATGGATGGTTTGGTTGTGTTTAATTTTTATTGAATTTTAATTCATTATAAAAATGAATTTAAATTATAGACGATGCAGGTAATTTTGGAGCACATAATTTTCAAGTTTTTAGTAGTCCTGATCGCCACTTTTATTGTATTGTCAGGAAATAGACATGCAACCTTTTGGTATGAGCAATTAAATGTTTTATCCACGAGTTAAATTTCCTTTTGGAACAGTGTTTCGTTTGTCGCAATTCGTCTTGCATGCTTTCTGAACGGATGGTTCCGTTGTGTTTGATTTTTACTGTACCTAATTCACTTGTCGGCAATTGCTATAGCCTGTTGTAGGTATATTTTGTTTTGTTTGTTTTATTAACTAGTTTTAAAGTTTTAGTAGTTCTGACCGCCACTTTTATTTAATGTCAGGCCATGCATCTCCATACCCTGACATTAAAATAAAAGTGTTTTTGGAATGAGCCGTTACGTGTTATGTCCACGAGTGACCTTATGACCTTTTGGAATGGGGTGTTTCGTTTGTCGCAATTTGTCTAGCAGCTAGGCTGAAAGTGCCACCCTGGCACTGAAATGGGTTTCAGTTCGTGTTTTTGTTTTTGCAACTTTCGATGCGTTCACTTATGTAGGTAGGCGAATAGGTAAGAAGTGTTTCATTTATGTTGTGGATAAATCTTATTTCGTGAGGAAACGTGAGTTACCGTAGCCCTAGATCGCAAAGGACAATAGGGTAGCCAGTTAGCAGAAAAAATCGAATTAGTCCGTCAGATAGATTTCCAAAAAGTATTGAACACTTTGAGGGCGAGGTGAATAGAAGAATTCAGTTAGGCTGGGCAGCGTTTGGGAAGCTACGTTGAGTCTTTACATCGTCGATCCCACAGTGCCTGAAGACGAAAATCTTCAATCAGTGCGTCCTATACGGAGCCGAAACGTGGACACTGACGGCTCGTATGGTTCACAAGCTCAAAGTCGCTCAGGGGGCTATGGAAAGGGCTATGCTCGGCGTGTCTCTGAGGGATAACATCAGAAATGAGGTGATCCGGATTAGTAAGCTGAAGTGGCAGTGGGCTGGTTTTTTTTTTCGTATTCATATTAGTCGTAGAACCGACAACCGTTGGGGTAAACGAGTTCTAGACAGGAGACCGCGTCTCGGCAAACGTAGAGAAGGACGTCTTCAGACACGGTGGAGTGACGATTTGTTTTTGTTTAGATATTTTTTCTTTTTTTACGTAAACAAAAATGATACAGTGCGTTGAATACTCGTGTGACCTCACTACCTGCTACAATTTTAACTACGGTGTGACGTCACAAACCTCCACTCCTGATCTGTGATGCTTTTAATCTTAATACGTGCCCAATATTTTTCGATACCTAACAGACGGACTAATTAAAATCATATTTTTTTTATTCGGTACACAGGTGACTTTTATTCAGAAGAGTACTTATGACACTCCCTCCCTAAGCGAGAGAAGCAAACGAAGCGGAGGAGTTTGATGATAATCACATCTTTCTTCTCTTCTTGTTCTTCTTAAAAAAAGGAAAGTTTCTTGTGTTTGTACAATAGTAAAAGCATAACAGGACACTGTACAGTAACATTATTTAAAGAATAAGAAAAGACCTGAAATCCTGCAATAATAATATCGTTAACTAGCAGCGCGCCGCGGTTTACCCGCGTAGTTCCCGTTCCCGTGGGAATATGGGGATAAAATATAGCCTATGTTACGCAGGATGAATGTAGCTTTCTAATGGTGAAAGAATTTTTGAAATCGGTCCAGTCGTTTTTGCGTTTATTCGTTACATACAAAAATACAAATTCTCTGTATAATATTAGTATAGAAGTATAAATTAGCGAAGTTGATATTTAAGTTCGAGTAGGTACCATAGGATCTGACCGTGTCTCAGTCCATGGCCCCAGATTCCCAGTAAATGCACTTTGATAATAAGATCTCGGGAGTAAATTGCGGCGAGGAGCAATAAAGTCGCTGTTACAGTTCCTTGAGCAAGATGAGAAGCCTTGTACTGATTGATAATTATTTTGTTGCTTATTGCGTAGCGAGTAAAAGGATTAAAGAATTTGTGGGTCAAACATTGTAGTATTATGCTGGATTTAGAATAGAATAGAAAAATAATAGAATAGAAAAACTTTTATTCAGGACAGACACAGCACATTGGTTACAAACACACATTAAAGGAGAAGAAAAGTACAGAATGCGCCGAGCGTGTCCGAACCGAAAGGGTTACCACCTCAGCATTTGCTGGGCGTCAGACACCCAGCGCTGGAAGATTGCGAATAAAAAACTCACACACTCCATTTTGTGCTGGGGCACGAGCTTTGATAACCACGCATCCTTGACCTTTATAGACATCTTTAATGCACACATAAATATAATAGGATAGCTTATGTACACAGGCTAGCTTAACCCAGAATTCGATTGTCTTATAACAAACCGCTGTTTGCTTTCTGTGTTGAGATTGTAGAGAGATTTTAAAAAAGTATCTAAATGTTCTAGTTGACAATTTATGAGTTAACAATCTATAAAGAGATTTTATATTCTTACAGAGTTTGTAATTATCGGGTGAAATATTCAAAATATCGTGGAGTCTCGTAACACTCTCACATATTACAGATTTCCGTAAACGGTCTATGAACTCTTTGGTTTGCAGTCACTGACAAAATATATAGAAAGAAAGAAGAAAGAAAACGAGTTTATTTGGCACAATCGAGACACACAAAATACACACCATAAAAACTATGTACATTCAACTGGTAAAATTCAAAAAGGGGTTGTCTCACTACCGTAGAATGTCGATTCCCTATGAGTGTTTACTTCTATATTCCCTATATGCATGTTAGATTTGCAAACAAAGAATTCCCTACATGTGTATGCAACTTAGATTTGCAAACAAAGAAGCTGATTGAAAATATTTCATAGCAAAAGAAGTACTCATTTTCATGAGCAATATACTTACATCATATTTTTTTACCCATTTATCAATTGATGGACACACATTATCATTTCCTTTCCTTCATATGCAAATGTGTGTGAAATGAGGCATAGCTATTGGTTATTTATATATGAATAAGCAGAATATAACTTGCAAAGACTAGAACTGTTCATTCGATGCACATAAACCAGAGAAATTATTTTCATTTCATTGACCGTAGCCTCCACGAGGGCAAAACTTAACGTGTGGCGCCCCCTGGGCAGTGAACTTCGAGTCGCTACCTTGCTAATTAATGTTTTTCTATGGCTCGAGCGAACGATATATGGTAACTATAGTTCATGATGATACGGCGAATGAAAAAAAAAAATTGCTTACATTGCTTACATACACTTCTACCGCTACTATATTACAGTTGAACTTGCCTATACTGTCCCAATACAGGGCAAAAGGGCATTTTCAGTATTTTGTTAGTACAAAAATGTTGTAAGTACAGGCTAACCTTCCGGTAGGACTTAGGTGTTTATCGAGCTGTATCATCCGCAAAACTAATGAAAATCTATTATTTTCCACAGTTTGGATTTTACGTCAAAAAAAAAATCTAACTATTTGAGAATACCTCACAAATGGCCTAATAAACTAGACAAATAACCGCATTAGCAAAACGACAGATTTGCCCAGCAGTAAGCCAAAATAGGATAGACTAGCTATGATTCGTTTAAATAATGATAAAAATAATTATTCTTAAAAAAAAAAAGTTTAAATTATAAAGCAGAATATTATAAATATAAAGCGGATTCTAAATTCAAATTCTCTGCAGATTTGAATAGGTAAAGAATCTGCATATAAGTATTTAAACTAAGCTTTTTTTTTATAAAATAAGGCCGTTTAAGTCGAATTTTCTACTGCTGCTTTTATTCTACTAGTGGCCCGCCGCGGCTTCGCTCAGGTGTTTATTTTTTTTCAAAAATTTATTTCATAAGAACTTTCTCCCAACGATACTCTTAACAAACAAAAAAAAAAAGGAATTAGCGAAATCGGTTCAGTTATTCTCGAGATTTGCGCTTAGCAACACATTCAGCGATTCAATTTTATATTTTAGAAGAGACACTACATTACTCCAGTGTTACGCCACTCTCTCGTAGTCTCTGTAAACACGTCACTTGCAGCGAGTGTCAGTTTACGTCAAGCTTTGATCCTCTATCACTGACAAGATGAGTCAGTCATCTGTACTTGAATTGTTCCTATATGTAAGCCTTAGGCTATCGCATTCCATGTGGTATTATTATTTCATTTGAACTGATGTGGAATGAGGCATAATAGGAAATAGGATAAGCGTATTTTGATTAAACGTGGTATAATTCTGCCCGACTTTAGAATGTTCTATAAATAAATATATATTACGCGTCGACAGCAGAATATAGACGTAGGATTGTTTCTTTTTTACTATTTAAACGAATTGTTAGTTCACAAACTCGCAATATGTATTTAAATTGTGGAAGCAAAACAAAGACTACTGTTATTTTGTTTCCTTTTGCGGTATCAAGCCATTGTTTTCATTGCTATTTCTCTGGCATTCTCTTTATTGTGTTGCAGCGAAAACTAGAGTAATACCGAAACACATAAATTAAACGCCAGCTCGTCTCGTCAGTTGTCTGTGTCTACAAATACGTCACACGTTTGCTTGTCACGTTTGTGATGTTAGTTGTGTCTCTATGCAAATATAGTTTGTATAGTCTGTGCTATAGCGCAGAGATGCCACTATTAGAATGGTATCAAAAATAAATGATAGGTTTTTTTTCTGGATGGTTAATCATCAAAGACTTTCTCCCGCTCTGGGTGGAGCGGAAGGGAGTGTCAGACTATTGCAAGCAGTAGCTGAGTAGCTAGTTGCTTAGTTGCTTGAGGATAGCGCAATGAATTATAATTTGCCTGCTTTTATCATAAATTCATAACGCAAAAATAAAAAATAAAACTTAGTCGCTATCTGAATACTGCACCCACCACGTGTGTCTAGTCACTATATAAACACTAAACACGTCACTAATCTTCTCTTCAAACACGTCACTCACGTCATGTTTACTATTTGTGACTTTGTTTCATGTTTACAGAACTGTAGGTTGCTGGTGACATGTCTGTTTGTGTACTTAGTTGTAAAGCAGTTTGTTATTTGTTTTTTTTTTTATAATTACAGCATGAATTATGAAAATTACTATAATCAAAAACATGTACACATGCTATCTTAGAACACTAATTTTAGGAGCTTCCTGTATTCTGTTTTAGGTTCTGCTCCGCCCAGAGCGGGAGAAGTCATTTGATGGTTTCCCAAGAGCGTTCATGCCTAACGCGGAACGTCAGGTTTAGGTAAATAGTTCGCAAATTTCACTCACACAGAAGCGTGGGTAACTGTGTGCGTAGACTAGCCGCGTGCGCTCTCTTTGTACTTCGACTAACCAACTTTGATCCGTTAGCTTTAGAGCAATAATAATGTATTGTTATAGAAAAATTAAACTGGAAGTTAAATACAAATTATTGTTATTCTTATGATTTGTAGATTTATGATTAATAAATAATTATATTTGAAATATTATTTTGCCTTTATACCATTTCATATCTGAAATCCTCTACAGACGGAATCTAGTTATTTCAACAAGTCAACAATTTACGTTCCGACACAGGGATAGATGTATAAGTTTTAAGCAATAATTTTTTTCCGTTGCAATTGCGGAGGAGATGGTTGGTATTAATTTTTTTGAATTAGAACGCCGGGATATGCTGTCATGACCATCAGCAATCAATGTATTATATTTAATTTCCGAGTTTCTACGGAGGACTTGAATCCTTTTTATTTGCAGGCTGTTGTTCCTTTTTATTTGCGCGGGCACAAATTCCAGAATACTTATTCCGGACACCAATGTAGAGAACTTTTCCTGTGTGATGTCCTATAATAGCTGCAACACACGGACAATGCATTATACTGGTTTTTATATGAGCGTTTGCTCCATCAACTGTCTGCTTCCACTGGTATCATCGGAATGTCACGAGTGTCACCTTGTAATCGAGCAGCAGCTGTTTCCTCCTGAGCTGATGCAAACATACTTTCTTCAGCGGAATTTTTCTACATTTCAGCAACTTTATCATGACATTTACTATAAGTGAATAATGACATAACAGTAAGTCCATCGATGTAACAACTTCATTCAAATTTGTTAGGCCAATTCCTGAAATTATGGCTCCTGACACGGCGCCTTCATTGACATTTACCTAGTTTATTTTTTGTGTTTCATCGTGACTACTCAGTTCAATTTAGAATTGCACATATTACATTGAAAGAATTGTATTTTTTTAAATAAATAATAATAGTGGAAAATTATACCTAAAGATCGCATTCATTTGTCACATTTATTATTTCTGATTGCGATTCCAGTATTTCCAATTCATTATCAACTCTTGTGGTAGCTGTGATTCTTCGGTATCATTCTCTTGTGACATACCCGCATTGACTTGCAGTTTTTGTATGGTTTAGAAAGAATAATAGAATAAGAAGAAATAATTAATTTCACAAAACTAGTTTCAGTACAGCGCAACTTGTTTCGTATAATAATTAGTGTCGTGAAATCTACAGTATCACGGAATTAATGGCCCCGTCAGCATCAAAGCTTTAGTTTGCAATCTCCAGTAATATTATAAAGAGGAAACATTTGTATGTTTGTAACAAATATATATTTTTTATTAATGTCCTAATATTGAAGAATGTGACCTTCTATTTTCTATCGGTTATTAAAATCCCCGCGTAAGAAAAATGCGAATTGGCTATAACCAGCTACGACATTAAAAGTGGTTCCTCAGTAACGTACTTTTAGCTTCATTAGCCTTGGCCAAATTTCCGTAACTTTTCCTTTTTGCCCCGTATAGCGCCTATTGCTACCCACAATTATTGGAAAAAAATGAAATCATACATAAAAAAGAGTTATCTTCTTTCATGATTTGAACTCCATTACTTTAAAATATGTAATCATCAAAGTTTTGTTTCGTTAAAAAAAAAATAAACAAAAAGTATCAATTCATCCTAGTCGCTCTAAAAACTCGACAAACTATAATACAATTTTACGCAGCACGCGGCAACGGGAGCGACACACGTCCAACCTCTGAAAGGCCTCGGCCGGCACTGAGCGCTGGTGCGATTCCGCGTCGATTATATAGTAGTACTAAATAATTTATAGTAAAAATAATATAGAAGTTATTTTAAAAAAAAATGTACCATGTTTTAGAACGTAAATGTCTTCATTTACTAGGTCTAAAAAATAACAAAAATACCTTTGATTTCATCCTAAAATAACACGTTTAAAAACTCGAAAAGTGGCTAAAAATGACACTTTTGAGTATACTTTTCTTGTATAAAAACTTACAATAATTACGTTTTTTTTTCAGCCAAGCACTAGTAAATGTTATTGT
The DNA here is from genome assembly GCA_905332915.2 of Hecatera dysodea. Lineage (NCBI taxonomy): Eukaryota > Metazoa > Arthropoda > Insecta > Lepidoptera > Noctuidae > Hecatera > Hecatera dysodea. The sequence goes on from HG995304.1 coordinate 6,207,941, forward strand.
TTTTTTAATAGTAATATTTCTATAAGTTTGTCGTTTATGGTTTTACTATTATCTAGCATTTGCGTAGACCATCGACCGCTAGTTTTAAAAAGGGATTGAGTAAAAACTGTTCTAATGAGAAAACTTTACGATAATTTGAAAATATTTTTCAGCCAAGCCCTAGATTATGAAATCCTCAATAATTTGACGTCAATATCTTATCTACGAATTAAATAGATTATCGTTTTATTGTCCGTCGGAAATCATCAATTTTGACTCCAGCGTAGTTTTTACGGATGAACGCTCCTCCATATGATCCGGTCAATAGCTGTCTTATCATAATGACACAAATATTTGAAAGTGAAGAAGTGGAACCCTACTTTCTAGAATTCCTTAGGTTTTTTGAGGTAGGTAAGTATGTCTTAGTTAAAGCCAGTCTCTTCCAGTAAGTAGTCCCGCCACCCGTGAAAGGACGCGTCCCATAGGACGATAAACCTTTGTGGCCCGCAATCTTTTTGGGACAAGTCCTTTACAAGATGATGTTTTCGTATAGTGAATACTGGCAACCATAAATATAGATAGTTCCCCGTATTCACTGTAACTATCAATATATACATAAGCCTTAGACACATATATTATGGAAAAACGTGGGCTTTTTGCGTTGATTATGTGAACAGATTGAGCCAGTTCAGCTGCAAGGTTGGTAACTACAAGCAGCAATTTAAACGAACATGTTTTAGTATAAAATTATATGAAAAATACGCGCTGATAACTTTTTATTTTACTAGCAGCGCCCCGCGGTTTATAAAATATAGCCTATGACACTTCTCAATAACGTAGCTTTCTATTGGTAAAATATTTTTGGTAATCGGTTCAGTAAATCCAGAGATTACCCCTTACAACGTCACAAACTTACAACCTCACAAACTTTACCTCTTTATAATATTAGTATAGATAACAGGGAGATAGGTAATTGATTGTTGAAGGACCAAAACAATGCAATGTAAACTACCTATTTATTATATAATAATCTATATGTGAAATAAACATTGCAGTTTCACAGATTTTGTATAAAAAATAACTAATTATGTCAAACAATAATATCGCTCATTTGCTACAAGTTCGACATATGTATCTCAAAATTGAATTTTTAGTTAATAATGAAGTTGAGTTTACGAAATTGCGCTTCGTTTACTGTAAAACCGTAATGTGTCTAAGCTCTATAGTAAGAGAGAGAGAGAAAGCAGATATTCTTACGTTAATTACGTTTTTACAGTAAACGGATCGTAATTTTTTAACATATCTGTAAACTAAAAAATCATCAATTTTGAGATATGTCGACCTTGTAGCAAATAAGCGATATCGTATAAAAATGCAAGCGTTAACCAATTTAAATACTGAAAACCATAAGTGGGAGCCTGCTCTTAAATGACTTTGTTTAAACCAAAGATTTTGTCTTTGGTTTAAACAGCAGGCTCCCACTTATGGTTTTCAGTATTTAACTCTCATTACACAAAACACCTGACGCAAAACTCACTACGTCAATCAAAAATGTGACGTCGCGTCAATGTTATTCCCTTTTTAAAAACCCTACGTCAGCCGTGAACGTTAGGTCATAGAGTTGACACAGTTACTGCGGCGTGCTGAATATTTCATCTATGGTGCCAGCTCGCTACGTCACTTCTCCTTCATCTATAGGCCTAGAAATTGTCTTTGGTACTATAAATAAGTGTTTAGACCTTCGGTATATCTGTGGACTTGGCTACTAGGAATTTAACGTTGATGATTACTTGGTAATAATTATGAATAATGATGATAGACGTAAAGTGGAGCGCTTTTTGACGAGGAATTAAATGCAAATGCTTAAAGTGAGGTAAATATTATTTACAGTTAGGTACAATTTATAAAACCCTTATTATACTGCAAATGCATAATGTGTGGATAACGTAGTGAGTTGTACACTTGTACATATTGTTGCATGATTACTTTAAGTTCATTTACTGTGTCTCATTGTTTGTTTTCTCGAATAAATAAAATAAAAAAAACACTTGCTTCTGACGTTTTATAAGCGCTCATAAATGCCTTTGTGTAATAAATGACGTTGATCTTAAAAAATAAAGTTAACAATAATGGGTGTCGGGAAAGACGAAGACCAAGTTTAAAAGATCATTGTGATCCGGAAAGTTATTGATAGTGTTGAATAGCTGATATACACTATGGAAAAAATGGCAAAAAAGTCAGACTAAAAGATCCAAACAAAACACTTTTCGAGCAGTCTGGTGACATCAAACCTGTGATTGACCCAAAGTGAAGCCAACAACTATAACAACATTCATCATCAGTCATTTGTTCGGAACTTTTGGCTCAAGTTTTTTTGAAAAAGGAAACATTTTTTTGTTTTGCCATTTGCCTTGCATGATACTGGCACAAAATAGTAAAAAACTTTGTTTTCACAAAATGCGAAATTTAGTCCTATATTCACTTCAAACGGAACAAGAATTTACTGTCTGGTTTTCCAGTTATTCAATATAAAGTTGCATTTATTTTTCAGGGAATTGTGCAATAATCACCAAGCACGAATTTTACCGAGAATCAGAACGAGATTTTGTAGTGAAATTGTGTTACATAATATTGATATTTTCAATGTAACGTTTTCCAATTTCGCAGAAGTATTTATTTATACTAGGTATAATTAAGTGTCTACTTACATATTTTTGAACCAATTAGTAAACAGGTGACACATACTGTACATGGTGTCAATTCAATGAAAAATTAACCCCAGAGCGTAAACTAGCCAATACTTGTCCAAAAGTTCCTCTGTCTCGGTTAGAACTTTGTCCTAGCAACGGCAACATTTCCAACTAAAAATTAGATTTACAACTTGCCCTATAAAACCTCGGATCAAACTCCACTCGAAGTTAAAAACTAAAAAAAAGCTGCTAGCAACAGTTGAATCCAAAACAACTTCGGTTTGAGCTTTATTAAACCAACTTCTGTATATCGCATAGAAAAGGCAAGCAATCAATTTATACACGCAATTCTCACCTTTATTACCACGACTTTGTGGCTATAATTGCATGTACAAAAATTGCAGCAAGGTTGAAACATTGTAGGCCTATTTCAACTTGTGAATAGATTTTCAAATATCGTTCAGCGTGGAGTCGAGAACTGGTTAACATTTAACTGGGTATAGTTAACTGTATGTTGGTCGCTCTATCTGTGTGTTCGTTGCGGTGACAAATGTGGAGCATGATAAACTCTATTGTTTGGAGATTTACTTAGTTGTACAAAATTATTAGGGGCGTGATTTTTTTGATTAAGGTATGCAAAGATTTTTAAATGATATTTATTTTGTAAGTAGGAGGAGCTCGTGGCTAAAGAGTAACATCCGCACAGGTCGATCTTTAAGGTTAAGCAACGCTTGCCAAGGTTGGTCTGTGGATGGGTGACCATCTTAACATACCGAGTTTCCTCCGTGCCTCGGAAAGCACGTTAAGCCGTTGGTCCCGGCTGTCATTTGTAGATCTTTGGCAGTCGTTACGGATTGTCAGAAGCCAGAAAATCTGACACCAGTCTTTGCCAAGAAGTACCGTGTTCCCCAGTTATTGGGTTGTGGAGGTCTGGTAGGCAACCGCTCCACGTTAAATACTGGTATTCAGTTGAATCCGGTATGACTGGAAGCCGACCCCAATCTAGTTGGGAAAAGGCTAGGCAGATGATGATGATTTATTTTTTAAGTAGGTTGTAAAAAATACTTTTACAAGTTAATCTTTTTTGGCTGTTATAAACTAGTTAAGGTCGGTTTTTCATAGCTACCCTGAGAAGAAACACCGAAACAAACTCAGAGATCAAGGTCTCTTTTGAAGTCCATACAATTGTACTGGTCTAATCATATGAGAGCCATGTAGGTTAGTGTCTGAAGTGATATTTTGAGGAAAGTACCACACAGATTTGAGTGAGCCTGTCCAAACGTTTGTCAGTTATCGTGTAGCTCAAACTTTTTACTTTAAGGAGCTCAACGATTTGAAGAACTGCATAAAGTATCGGAGAAAGTTGAAAAATCATGACAAAAAGTGCTACTGACTCATCATTATTCCTTTGAGTGAGAGGGATAGAGATATACAGGACTAATTTCACTATTCCTTTTTTTAAACGGATTCATACTGGATATGCCAATTTGAAGACAAGCGAAGTCAGAGCAAAATAGAAGTCGTAGTGGCTGAAGTTCTGACTATAATCTGTAATTTCATTTAATACCCTGAAATGAAATTACAGATTAGCCGACAAAAATCCTAATGATAGCTATTCATTTTCGAAATTCGAAATTCGAAGTTCAGTCTGTTTGTTGGTTACGCTTCGATGCCTTAATCGCTGAACCGATTTTGATGAATTTAGGTAAGTATACAAATAGATGGGAATCAGGAGACGGTTACCTATGGCTGAAAATGCGGACAAAAGCGATAAATAAAATCAATTTTAATTTATTTAGTTCACACATAGTTCATAATTTTACACAAATAGCCACCGTAAACATGTTCTGCTTTCAAAGTATTGTATAAAATGGAATTACTACATTGTATTAAATGGAAGTTTTGGAGTGTACTAGTTTCTTTCCGAATTCTGACCCGTAGGTTTTAACTAGAAATCTAGGCATAAAAATGGAAAATCTAGACCGAGGTTGTTAACCTTTACGGAAGGTAGTTCACTGCCATAACTAGTAAGTAAAAGCTACACGCCATTCAAAGAAATACCTACTCTTCGCATTCATCTAAAGTACCATAATTTAAAAAAACAGAAGAGACTAGCATTAGACTGCTTGAAAAATGGCTTGAACTTTTAGTAGTTTTAAGCGGTCGGGTTTTTTTTACTATCCTCGATATAATAATATAATATACTTAGAAAAATCTAAACGTCTATTATGTCTAGATATCACTGTATGTTTGCAAAAGTTTAATATCTAACCCGTGGAAGAACTATCGAACCGATCATAAAAATTATCTCACTAACAAGTAAACGAAGTTTAGCATTATGCCTGCTTAGTGACATTAGCTAGCTTCTTAGTGACATTAGCTAGCTTTTAAATGGTAAAAGATATTTTATAAACGAGATATCAAAAACATCTCAACAATTACCCGGTAATCATCAACTTAATCCAGTCCAGAAATTCCTTTCACATAAAAATAACCACAAAAAAAATGTTGGCCATCCATTCGTTTCACGACAAAGGGATTGCAAAGCCCTGTCAGTCCCGCGTCTCATTAATCATTCCCTTTCGCAAATCCTTTTAGTTGACGTCGCCGTTTCATAACTGAGAGTTGCAAGTAGCTTACAATACGCAAAACATTGTTGTATTGTAGGTTGTTAACTCCTTCAATGATTTAGAGTGAAGGGTTTCAGAGCATTTGCTGAATTTATTCAAAAGAGTCACCGCGGTCCTGGAACGCAAAGGGCACTAGGAAGAATACGGGTGGGGATTTTTAATTTTATGTTTTTATTGTGAAATGGATTTGCTCATGACTCTAGTCTAGGTCACAGGTGACAGAGACAAAAGGAGGAGGCGGAACGCGTGCCAGAGAGGGAAACCTCACGCCCCAGCCGCCGCAACAGAAAAAGACGCTCCGGGCGTCGGGAAATGCAGGGCGATACCCGTCCACCGTAGGCGCGGGCCTGCGGATGGAGAGCTATGGGTGGCTCGCCATCCGATAGCATTCAAGCCCGAGTCGACGGCGCGTCGTGTTCCACGCGCGCTTCAAAGAGCCGTCAGCAAAGAAGACGGGGCCCCATAGGATCAGTGCCTGCTAAGGTTGCGGAATTTGTTCGAAAGAGTCACCGCGGCCCTGGAACGCAAAGGGCACAATAATGATCACGGGTGGGTTTTAGTCAGTAAGAGTTTGACACTCCCTTCCGCTCCGCCCAGAGCGGGAGAAGTCATTTGATGATTTCCCATCCGAAAAAAAAAGGTGACAGAGACAGAGTCGACGATGGAATGAGCTTACGCAGAAGCTTAGTCAGTAAGTCCGGAAAAAAAAGTTCTATACTATCTTTATCTGTCGAGCTTTTTTCCATGATGGATTTTTTACATAGAGCAAATGCCTCTATCTGAACTACACAACATAGTTACCGGGTAATTCTTCTTGGTAAGGCTTGTTGTTAAGCTTCACGGCCGATGCCGACTGTTAAAGATCTAAAATACAAACGAAATTCGAGTAGCGATTGCATTCCACTCAAGTGAGAGAGATACCGCACCTCGCAATCCAGCGGGATCCACAATAATTTTAGGAACTGCGGGATCTCGCAATAGCTTGCGAATAATCCCGCATGCGGATCCGATAGCTATTGCGAGATTCCGCATGCGGATCCGCAATCTATTGCGAGATCCCGAATTTACGAGCAGAGACAAAGGGGTTGCAAAGACCTGTCAGTCTCGCTTAATTAATCATTCCCTTTCGCAAATCCTTTAAGTTGACGTCGCCGTTTCATAACTGAGCGGTGCAAGCAACATACAACACGCAAATCACTGTTATTTTGTAGATTGTTAACTGTTTTAATAATTTAGAGTGTAGGGTTTCAGAGAAGTTCTATACTATCATCATCTGTCTAGACTTTCTCATCCATTTTTCTTATGAATAAGAAATCATCAAATGACTCTCTTTTACGCTCAGGGCGGAGCCCAAAGAAGTGTCAGACTCTTACAGAGTAAAAAACATCCGTGTGTTAAAACAAATGCCCATGTGTTCCAGGGCCGCAATGACTATTTCGAACAAAATCCGCAACCCTTGCAAACCTTTCTCATCCTGGGGTTATCTTTCTGTTAATTGGACCTGTTTTTTTATTATTATTGTTGGTAGGTTCACGTTTGTATCTTACCTGATGGAAGACCGATGGAGCACGCTAGCTTAGCAGTAACCTGTTCAGTCTGGCTTAAAGACCCTAAGATTGTAGCTATCAGGAAACACAGACTCGGATAGGGAATTCCACTCCTTAGCAGTACGCACAACACAAAGAAAGTTTCCCAAAATATTTAGTGCGTATGGGTGCTATGTCCAGTTGTCCACCAAGTACGCGGTGGCGCATAACCGTATCAATTGTCTGCTTTCACTGCTCCACAACCCAGTAACTGGGTAATACGATACCCCTTGATTTACCTTTTGGGGTTCTTGGGGGCTCTTGATCTACAAATGACAGCCGAACCAGGACTTTAAAATAATATATCAAATTATGCCTGAAAAAGGTTTGGAAAAGAAAAACCTTGAAGTTTAATAAATTCTGCTCTCTCTTTGAGGAGTAACTGAAATAGTTTTTTATTAGGTACCACTCCTACTATTGAAACAAACCAGATACCACTAGAAAATATTAGCAGCTTCATACACTCTCTCTTATACGCGTAACTCGACGAAATGTTGTGAGATTTTTTTCGTACAGATGTATAGGATGTTTTGAGGTCTCAAACGGTAACGCACCATCATCTAGGATACGGCAGACAGTGTCTATTTTTAGCTGCTAACTTTTAGTCTGTACTCCTTAATAAACCACTTATCTTATTATGAATCATCGATTGACCTACAGAGCCATTGAACCCTCAGAAAAACGCCCCCCCTCAGAAAAACTGGTACTTAGTTCAACGACTGACCTAAACAATGTTTTGATAGCCGAAAAGTATCTACTACTTATTTCAGTGGTTCCCAACTTTTGTTTGATTACTTTGATTTTTTTTATTGCTAAATTAAGGATTCAGAATGGCAGTTTTAGTCTAAATTTCAATAAACTTATATATCATAAAGATATTCAAAATTTGTAGCATAACAATATTTTTATTAATAAGTAATAAGCATTGTCATAGAACACACAACATTTCTGATAGATCTTAGAATCAGTTTGTATCAATGACATTTTTGGGTCGAAAGGAGTGAAGTTTTAAACCTTTCGCGAACCATATTCTGGCCCTTCTAGACTACCAGTATTCCGCGGACCACAGGTAGGGAACCACTGACTTTGCTAGACCAAGTTGTGCCATCAAGTAAAACTATTTCTGTATTCAACACCGAATCCTTCGCTATTATTAATTCATCAAACATAGCTAATGGTAGTCATTTGGTTCGTGTGGGCAACTCTTGTTATGTTTTTGTAAAAAAAAAACTGTGATTATATTGCAATTACAGGTAAAGTCAGAGTGCTCATGGAGTCTTTGATATGACGTGATCGTTTTTTGTTTGCAAAATGACCTTTACAGTTTTTTCATTATTCCTGTCATGGACGCCGAATAGCTCGCTAAGCCGTTGGTCCTGGCTGTCATTTGGAGATCTTTGACAGTCGTTACAGATTGTCAGAAGCCAGAAAATCTGACACCAGTCTTGCCAAGAAGTACCGTGTTCCGTGTGGAGGTCTGTAAGGCAGCTGCTTCACGTAAAATACTGGTATTCAGCTGAATCCGGGTTTACTAGGAGCCGACCACAATATAGTTGGGAAAAGGCTAGGCAGATGAAGATTTAAGGAGGAGTTCCCATACAACAGACATGACGGTTTTTGCCATTTTTATATATAATTGGTTCGTGTGCAAGTCTGACTCGCACTTGTGTTATATATTTATCAGTAAACTGACTTGCATAAACATCACAATGTACAAAGTTTCTAGAGAGCTGAAAATTGAAAGACTGAACAACAAATAATGTTCCTTTCAGCATTGTAGAGCCGTTCGTCGATATAAATATTGAAGCAACGTCATGAATAGTTAAAGATGGCCTTTTACCACAACAACAACGAAACATGCTGCATGTGTTTAAGTTATATACATTGTAGCAACAGTAATATTATTTTTCGCTTTTGGTCTTCCAATAAAGTTTCTCACTTAGGTATGTATATGCGGAAAAAATCATTATCCAGTTCCACCCATCAAGTAATCATTATAATGTCAGGTTGGTCGTCGCCAGTAAAATCGATAAATAAATCCACGATTCTCGCCATAGTTTAGTTAAATGTTTCGTTTATAATAAAAAAACTTTTTACAAAAAAATACAACCGACTTTTCCACAAAAAATCAAAAAAGTACAAAACAACTTTAATTTCGGACCTAAACACACCTAACCGAACCAATTACATTAGTGTAAAAAAAAAACGCACTGCTCCAATGCAGAGTAAACTAAAAGGTCGTCAATGTAGACAATGTAGATATTTTTTTAGATTTTTGTTGATTTTTCAAAAAACGCTTGTTCGATTTCGATAAAATTTTCATGGGACCATTTGGGAAGTATACCCTTTCCAACAAAAAAAGAATTTTTCAAATCGGTTGGCAAGCGACGGAGTTATGCGCGAACAAACAATAAAAAAAAAAACATACAAACATCCGAATTGAGAACCTCCTCCTTTTTTAGAAGTCGGTTAAAAATAAAATAACTATTGAGTTGAAAAACTTCGTTTGATAGACATAGGCAAACGTCATTGCAGTCTCTCGACTCCATAACAGCCTTCCGTAGCTCAGGCGTTTATTCTGCCTAGGCTGCAATGACAAAAAATGTCCACTTGCATCAAAAAATTGAAAAGGATGGTGAAAGAAGCAACATTTATTTCATTTTTCAGACACAAGTACTTCAAGCCTAAATATAAATATATAATTATGTACATAGGTGTCTGCTGGTCGAGCCTGCGGACGGCGAGCCACCCAACGCTCGCCTTCCGTAGGCTGGACAACTGGAAACAGGCCCGGCCCGGACGGCGTGTTTTGTTCTTGTTGTTGAGATGACAAGAGATCAGCATAGTAATCGAGGCCCGATAGGGCTTGTGCCTGCCAGGGTTGCGGACTTTGCTCGAAAGACTCACCGCGGCCATGGAACGCAAAGGACATTAGGAAGAACACGGATGGATTTTAGTCACTAAGAGAAAGACACTCCCTTCTGTCCAGCCAGAGCGGAAGAAGTCATTGTCATTGATGATTTCCGATGCATAAAAAAGGTATCTGCTGTCACATTAGTAACCTGTAATTCGAGTGGTTTCTCAGTGTTATAACCAGAAAAACGAGACCGCAACAATATATGAATTGCATCGTGTCCCAGCACTCCCAGCTGCCCAGGGAAATGAATAAACTGTTATGATACCCGCAAAGAATGAACATGAAGTAGCAGAAAATAAATTACTGTAGTGTCCACTGAAGGGACAATCAACCAATAACATCTTGCTAATCTTATACTTTATTATGGTTTATTTTTAAATTTGTTTGTATGGAAGCTGAAGCAAACGCTTCCACAAGGGAATCAAAATCAACACAGCGTGTTACAGGCAATGTGTAAGCTATTTAATTAGTTCCTTATTCTTATTGAATGTCTGTTCAAGCTTCACAACATAGTAGGTCGACAATATTATATGGTTGAACCGATCATTGAATTGTAGTGCTCAATAATTACAATCACGGAGCATTGTTGGTACAGTGCAGAGTATGAGTAAGCATCTTATAAGCACCTACATATGTAGTTAAAAAAGGAAGACATGGCTATAATGCTGGTTTGATACTGCTGCTTATTAGGCAGCTTCTGACAACTAAAAAAGTTGAAAATAAGGATTTGATATTTGAATAGTAAAGCTCTGTGTTGACCATGAGATCCCAAAGTCTCATCGATCGAAATTAATTGCTTTGGGCACACGTTTAACTAAGAAAAACACATGTCGGCTCCAGGAAGTGTTTCAAGTTCACTTTTTAACTCATATTGAAGTCAAAATGATACATACATAATAGACAACAGAAACAATCTGTACTGAGCTAAATCACCCACATCCACATCCAACAAACTATGCCAAATTAGGCAAACGAGTTCCATTGTCCACCTCCTTTGTGTTGGTACTATTGAACGTCCACATCACTGCGATTTCCAAACCAATGCCATTATGTAGTACACGGTTCAGGCCTTTTATGTTGACCAGTGGCCGTACTACGAAGTGCCAATGCTATCATGGTTCAGTGTGAGGGAAAGGGATAGTGCTATTAGTCTTGTGTAACTCCGTCTCTCTCTCTGACACAGGAATCATGATGGATTTAAGACGTTATGGTAGGGCTGCAGCTTTGCTACTGCCAGTGAAGTATTGCTTTTCTGGGAACACACAAGAAGTGGTAACCCAATTTGAAGTGCAAATGCAAGGAGTTCAGCCCTTAAACTATTTGAGGAAATCTGTCTTCGAAACTCAAAGCTCTTTTCGACGAGATACAGTATTAGGGCACCTATCTATGATCTCATGTAGATCGGATAGGACTCGTGCAATCTGATAATATTATTACTTTACGTTGACAACAAAATATATTTAATCATTATCTGCCTAGAGCCTTTTTCACAACGATGATAGAACGATGGTAGACTCGAAGCCGATCCCGCTTCGAGTCTACCAGATGTAGTGAACTATTAGTATTTTATCCGCTACCTTGTTACTTTAGTTGGCGGTAAAGAATCAGTTTTGTTGTTAATATTAAAGGAATCTTACCAAAAAGCCTTGCAATGTACCAGCAGACGTTTTTTGGTGCTGACTTTTTTCATTTACTCAGTCATTTGTAACTCAGCCTTGACAATAGTAAATAAATAGGTCAATCTAATACTGTACAGGTGAGCTTGATTCAGATCCAAAACAATGACCTCGTGGCAAGAATAGTTCTTCTAGCTCTTTTTTCAGCCAATATTGGACACTCACGTGGTTGAGTAGAAGGAGATATTTTTATTAAATTAATCAAAGACATTGTAATTGATACTGATAATAACAAGAGATACATTTCAGTACGGTCCAAATCCACGCTTTGCAAAAGCTAATCTACACCGCATTTTGAAACTTCAGTAATAATTGGGATTGAGTCAATTCAGAACTGTAGCGAAGCCCATTTTGATCATAGGTATCTATTCTTCCGACAAAGATCTTAACTTACTCATAAGGAAGTAGGAATGATAATGATGAAACTGAACGCATACTGCAACAGAAGTTTTACTGTCGAAGATGGACTGCTTAAAAAGATGTGGCATATGATGTCCAGCATTGAGATCCTTCTATCGTGTGCGTGTTTATTAATTAGGTCCAAAACTGTAGTTGGGCAGAGGGCAGGTAGAGCATATTTTGCAACTCTGCTTCACATACATATCAAGTGCCGTTCCGTCAAGATAACTCCATATTGAAGTTGGAGTTACATCTTCCTACATAGGTTCTGAGGTGGTTCAGGGACTTACGGAAAGTTAGACCCATAATCGAATCTTTCTTCCTTTTTTTTAAATCTAATAATGTGTTCGATAAAATTTATTCAAAACCATTGAATGAATAGAAATATAATCCTTTTACTACCAATGTTCCATCCGTGACGATATTAAAATCTATTTGACTACCAGTAACCAATCACGGTGAAACCCTTATAAATTGTCGTCATAACGCGAAATACTACTAAGAAAGCTCCATTAGGCTTAGCTAATGGACCTTTCTTAAGCATTGGCAACACCAATGTTGTCATCAACAAACGAACTCTTTAAGTTGCCAAGTATCCATAAAAAGTCGGCCATCTATGAATAGGAAGTAAGGGAGCAGGCCTGACTCAGCATTACAGGAAAAAGGGTGTCAATGATGATGTGAAATGTGTTCAAAAGAAGAAAAGATATTGGATTGGATAATCTTGAAAAAAAAAAGGCCTGAATAATATTGCTAGAGGGAAACCGCATGTCCTAGAACCAACTATTAAAATAAATGTTCTACCAAACTGCACATAGGTCGTGGACCTGCCCCCTGGTAGATTTACACTCATCACAAACTGAAGTCCCAACTGTGGGAACATTGTAGACAGACCGATAATTATGTATGTTTGAATTTCACTTATTTTTATTGTAAGGTAGGTACGATACTTATGATAACTAATAGATCATTAAGTTGATTTAAGTTTAAGATATCCGGTATCAATCAAATGTAACTTCAAGACGCTGCGGTAGACCACTGAGATGTCTGGGCGGGCAAAAATAAAAGATCAATGTTCCAGACTGCCTAAGATCAGAAGTTCTACAATCATTATAAAGAGAGAGGGAAGATCCTTCCCTCATAATTTAGAAGTTTTTTCTGACAGTAGAAAATACTGATTGATTTTATTTATTCAATTTATTCGTGTTTATGTCGGCTTTACCACAGATGTAAGCACTTATAGAACTTGATTGATGGGTTTGCGTTATTTTTTATCTGTGATCGGGCTTTTTTGTTGGGAAATTTTACAGCTCAGGGTCAAATAATGCCCGGGCGGCAAATGGCGAAAGAATATACTTATATTAAATGAGACCTATTACATCTTTGTTGTACTGGGCTTATCACAAAACGTCTCTAACTAATCTTTCGCCACCCGAGCGGTGGCAGAATCGACTAAAATGTCAAGGTGCCCCTTTTTACATAATCGCCCTTTTTCCTTGGCCCTTTGTTGGCCATTGTCTCTGATCGAGTATTGCTAATATTCTTGTTTATTACTTCCATCTCGTTGTGTTTGGATTCGATATAAGACATCACAGATTTCATAAACAGTTTACGAGAGTTTGATTGCCATGCTGTTTATGAGTCATAGCTTTATTCTTGTGTATGAGCGCACTCTGCAACATTATTACATCCAGTAGCCGACTATTATTCAACCAATTTATAGCCTGACATCTCCACAATTTCATTGTTATACAGCTCAAACGTTTATCGTATCAAATCTCTGCAGGCATGGAAAAACCTTCACTGGAATGTGGCAGCAATTTTCTGAATGATTTCACCTGAGCTGAGTCACGCGAACATTTCGCCACAATATGTGGTACCTACATACGTGTGTACTTGCCATTACCAAGGGCAACCTCCGACCTTAAACCAAGAACTCACCTTATCAAAACAACGACATTTTTAACAGTCAATCACGTCTATACTAAAGGAAGACACTACGGGCAGCTAACATTACCGCAACACTCACAGATACAGCTAAATTGACAGGTTAAGACAACACACACGATTTTAACACTTCAGGACATTATTTTTATTGATGAAAATGGTATTACGGCGTCCGCTAAGGGTCTGTAGGCGACCGGCGGGCGAGCGCGCTAGCCGGCGCGCCGCCTTACTTTAACTGAAATACGCGCTCGCGAACTGTTTTTTGCGCAGGCGTAGTACAACGCAGGATCGGCCGAAATTCACCCTTACACACCTCCATGGAACGGTTAAACCACCTATTTTCCACCAAACAAAAACGAACCTTACTTTAACCGCGCAAAGCTGTATTTAAATTGGTCAGAATTTCGCCGTTGTTCCGTTCTGAATAGGTAGTTGCGTGTGCCGCACTGCACACGATGGTAATTAAATATGTGTTTGACAATAGTATCGAGGCTCCGGCGGCTGTGCTCCTGATGACGTCAATGGTCCAAACGATCATTGGAGAGCGTTCACGTAGAAACCGTTTTGCGAAAGTTTGCGAGCGACATGCGCTTAAAGAGACTGAGCGAAAAAAATACGATGATTTATATTTGAAATTGGAATAACCTTTTTCGATTAAAATTTTCGGTTTTTAATTTTCTTTTGACTGCTTCCCTGTTTTCGTGTAATATGGGATTAGGTGAATCAGTGATTTGCTGGGAAGTTATGATTCAACGCGTTTAAAGGGTTTGGTTTTCATTTGTGTCGTTCGACGTTGGTTTTGGAAGGCGTGCCGTAGCAGTTTGTCACAGCTAATTAATTTGAATCAGTTAGCTTTGTCATTTATTTTGGAATCTTATCGGTTATAATAGTAGGTAGGTATATTTGAACTCATTTCTCAACTATTTCTACCAAATAACGTTCATCTTGTTTCTATTTTCTGGATGTGGTAAGAGTGATAGTATCCTTACTATTGTTTATATTAAGAACTGTAAATAATACATATTATACAGTAGCTTGTGGTCTGATTAGAAATAATCTTTCACTGATGGAAAGCTAGAGCTAGCGGAGACTGCACTGTTTGACTGCAGACTGACAGAGACTGCAATGTACAGTCGGTGATAGCAATTAACTGACCCCCCTAAAAATTACTCGATTTTACACCCTATGCTCATAACATTAAACGTTATTCAATATGGTATGAGTTTATCAGACTAACACTACTCGATGAACAGAAACAATAAATAATTTTGATACGCAAACTTGAGCTTTAAGAGGTTGGTATTAGGTCATTTATTTATAACTTTTTACCTTTTTTAATAAGTGGGTAGTTAGACGTCAATATGCGTATTCAACAAAAACTGCTATAAATATGACATAGGGACTTGGGGTAGAAGAATAAATTGAACAAGATATTCTATGCACAAATAGCAGTGAATACGCGCGAACATTTTTACCTTGTCTTACTAAATTGGCTTTTTACCTTTTTATTAATTGTTATCAGTTTTGATAGCTTAATCGTCATGTCTCAGTTGAGTGATTATTTAAAATACAAAATAATCTATTTGCATGAGGAGAATGTTGGTATTAAAGCGATTGCTAGGAAACTTAATATAGCGGTAAGTGTATTCTTTTTATGCTTCATTTATAATTATACTTTTTCCTTAATTCGTTAGTCTGCTTAAAAGCCGGTGAATGTAGAATAATAGACAGTTAACTGTGTTTCATTATGAGTCTAATTTGAGATCATTTATAGGTCAATTTGATTTATATACTTAATCTAATTTGCTAAACGTATTTTTTCAAACTTAATCGATAAATTATGTTTACCTATTCGTTACTAAAATTATGCTTATTGTGTTGTTTCAGAGAAATACAGTCAGATTGTCGCTAAGACGTTTTGAAGAGGCAGGGAATATTCAAAAAGATCGTCCTGGATCAAAACCTACCTACTATGTTACATACTCCAGTGTCAGAACGTCATCAAGCAATTGTTAGAAGGCATACTGAACACCCATTTTTGCCTACTCATTCAACTGCAAGTGGAAGTGATCGTTGTTGGAATATGGTGCGCGGTATGCGGGACCGCTTGCAACAAGCAATAGAAAAAATGGTGCTCCACTTCGCTATTAAAAGCATGAATAACTTGAGTAACCAGTGTTGGTCACAAACAATACTAACGTATGTCAGTGTGTGTGTTAAATTAACTATTGTTATAATTTGTAACGAAGTATTTCGAATACCTAGTTTTTTGTCAAAACCTTATTTTATAACTAAAATAACTATTCATAAAACAAATTGATATATAGTAGACCAGGTAGAACTTCAACGTATAATGCCGTTTTATTTAGTTCAATGATATTTAATGTAGTGATGTTATTGTTATGAAATAGAAATACATACCTATATTTCTAAATATTATAACATGCTGATTCACTACATTAAACTCAGTGCAGTTAACAACGTTATTAGTAAGCAGGTAAATATTATCATCTTCGTGTCGTCGTCAATATCATTTATGTTATTCTTATAATATTTTTTTTTATAAAATAAAATCGTTTTTACCACCATTTTGGTTTTTTATTTCTGGTCGTTTTTTTTTGTTGTTGCTAAAGTTATAATTTATTATTTATAACTTAAAATAAATATACAAAACAGAAACAAACGCGTCAATTACGCTGGTTACGAACTCGCAACCACGATTTGTCAGGTCACTACAGTCACCACTAGACCACTCGAAACATATTCAACGTGATCGAAATTGCGTATTATATTACAAGTTAAAATAATATTCAAGAACATACCTACCTTAACACTGCGTATTAAAGATCAAATTCGAATAACTATTTTATTGATCGTAGACGTTGAACCAGTTCCAACGTTGTTCTAGTTCGATCGTTCGTAACAAGCAAAAGGTTCAAATTCGTTTAATTTTTAGGGGGTCAGTTAATTGCTATCACCGACTGTACTTCGAAAATCCATGTTCTGGTGGAAACGTGTATATTGATACTCTCTAATGAGAGAGCCGAGCGAAGCCGCAGGAAATTCCTAGTCTATGTATGTATGTATGTTACGTCTCTCACAGCTGCAAAGAAACTAGAGCAGTTACGCACTGCATCCGATCCGGATCCGTGAAAATGCGTTCGAAGTAGTCATAGAACCGAATTCCGTTATCCGATTTCACTCCGTCATCCGTGAGTCTTCAATTCAGAGGACATGTTGACGGACCGAAGTAGCCATAGTACTGTTTGTATGAACACTTTCGCATTGCCACGGATTCAAATCGGACATACCCAAAGCTGGCCCCATAATAGTTCAGAAACCAAGCTATTGGGTAAGCATTATCCGACTTAAGTCCGAGTTTTTTAGACTCTAGATCCGTAATTTTAACGAATTCGAATCGCATACAGTGAAAAGCAATATCCGAATTCGATACGAATTTTTTATATCCGTCTTTTCAAGGATTCGGTTCGGATGCCTATCTACTCTCCCGCCTGCTTAAGTCCTAATAGGGTAGTTAACTAAAAAAATCTAATTAGTCCGTCGGATAGATTTCCAAATAATATTGGACCCGTATTTTTTCTTTTTTCACGTAAACAAAAAGTGAAGACGATACAGTGCGTTGATAACTCGTATGACATCACTACTCGCTACAATTTTTACCGAGCCGTTACGTCACAAGCCCCCACTCCTGATCTTTGATGCTTTGTATCTTCGTCAGATTTTATAGATTTGATAAAGGAAAAAATACGTGTCCAATATTTTTCTATAATCTTACTGATGGACTAAACATAATCATATATTTTTTACTCAGGAAACATCCCTATTATACATATTACCTATATTAGGTATAGTCGTATCTATAGTCTAGCCAATTTTACAGCGGACTACAGCTAACAATGTAAACAAAGAATTCTCGACGAATTGACGATGTATTCTGTCTGTGTTGCTGTAACTAACGTTACAACTGCGACGCTAATTGCTAGATGGCGGCGAGCGAGCCCGTTTGTTTGTGGATCAGCACCAGTACCTATATATTGTAACGAAGTTGTAGAGATCAGTATAGTTTTAGCTGTTCCAATAATGCAGAAAGATAGTAGTTTGAGTACCTAAGTACCATACACCCTACGTCACAAAAATAAGTCATATCTATAGTGCAGACAATTTTACAGCTGACTACAGCAGCTGCCAATGTATCTGCACAAAGAAATGCACGACGAATCAATTATATATCCTGACTGTGTTGTTACTGAAACTAACGTAACAAATGCGGTGCTATTTGCTGGGCTGACTGCGACTAACAAGCCCGTTAGTCTGTTTGTTTATCAACACTACTATCTATTTTAAACGAACGCTGTACATGCGGTAGTATAGTTTAACGATAATTTGACTTAACTAAGAAAAACTTAGAATGCTGAGTGGTTTATCAACCACTAGCAGCACCCCGCGGTTTCACCCACGTAGTTCCCGTTCCCGTGGGAATACGGGTATAAAATATAGCCTATGTTACTTAAGGTGAATGTAGCTTTCTAGTGATGAAATATTTTTTGAAATACGTCCAGTAGTTTTTGAGTTTATTCGTTACATACAAAAATACAAATCTTTTCTCTTTATAATATTAGTATAGATTGTAATCAATTTACCAAAAAACACATTAAATGAACAGCAGTATTCCCGCCCAATCTGGCTTACATCACAAAAATACGTCATATTCGTAGTCTAGCCAATTTTATAGCGAAATACAGCTGCCAATGTAGGTAAACAAAGAGTTACACGACGCGATGTATTCTGACTGTGCAGATCCAATGTTAGTTTAGCTTATTGCGACTAACAAGCCTATGAATGGGAGTCAGCACTATTGTAAACTAACGGTGTAGGTAGGTACGTTGTGTTGCAGAATTTGTTCGAAAGAGTCACCGCGGCCCAGGAACGTAAAGAACACTAGGACTAGGAGGAACAGGGTTTTAGTCAGTAAGAGTCTGACACTCCCTTCCGCTCCGCCCAGAGCGGAAGAAGTAATTTGATGACTTCCCAGCTTGAAAAAAAAAAGTGTGGATGCTGTGTCAGTTAATATTTTGGTACTTCAGCTGTTCGCAAGTAGATAATAGTTGAATACTTAAATAAAAAAAACAAAATATTTATTTTTGACGAAAATTTTAACTTTAGTTAAGAAAAGCTAATTTTTATTGTTGAAAAAAAAGCAATTGTACATTATTGTGTAAGTATTTTTTCTTTTTAATTATAGAAAAAATATACGGAAATTCCAATTCTATAGTTAGATTAGGAAAATTATGATTACATTTTAGCTTTTGCTCGCGACTTCCTACGCGCATATCCCGTTTTTCTGTTGATTGAAGAAAATTTACAATATATAGCGAAAGAATATAAATAGATACTTATAGGTATGTCTACATCTTTGTCCGTCTTCGTCTCCCTGGAAACACAGGTAAGACGTTCTACAGGTGCGTAAAAATAATAATAATAAGTGCCTGTAACTTCACGATTGTCCTGTTATTTTCTTATTGAACTTATAACCGTTCCTGGGTAAAGACCATCCCAATTGTTTCGGTTTTTCTCTTAAAGCCATCAGTATTTTTCTCTTAAAGTCAGTCAGGCGTCTCGTCGGTCTGCCACGACCCCATCTAGCTGTGTCAGGACTCTATTCTTACGATCTACGGACCCACAGCTTTCTTAGAGAACGCCAGAGAGTAGGTATATTACGTCACTACATCTAAACATTTATATGACTAAATATCTTGCTCCATCACTCAGTTGCCCGAGCACCGAGCGGCGAGCACTAATCAAGCGTAGGCGCTAGGCGTAGGCATCGCTAGGCGTAGTGACGCTGCGCGTTGCCCGCTGCCCTATGAATCATCGACAGTACACCCACTGAACTTTGCTGACATTTACCTGCAAAGCTAACTTTGTTTGTACGCGCTACCCACATCCAGTGATGAAGTATGACTGAACTTTGGTAAACTGGGTTTTTTATTGATGGATAATGAGCAACATAGTGACATAGGGGCTCGTGGCTAAATAATAACAGCCGCACAGATCTTCAGGATTATGTGGACCTCTAGATTTTGTGAAATCAGTTATATTTTTGCCTAATACTTATAAATTACGTTTATGATAGATGCCTCGCCGAGAACGATGACTTTTATCTCGAAAAAACTTTGATCGCAACACAGTGAATTGGTGGTACTTATTCGTAGAGTTTCTCGATTTTTCATCCGCGAAATTAAAGTAATTAAAACCTAGTCAACTATAGGTACCCTTGGATCAACTATCCTGGTATTACCCGAAGGCCACCCCCTTATACAATAGTTGAGTTATAAGGACTAAACTTTAAATTCCCGCTACTAAATAACGGGGTAGTAACTTTATCCCGCGTTTGTGACTAAAGCTGTCGTTTAGTATATTTCCATCCATATATAATTATTTTTATTGTCTTTTTTTTCTTTTTAATTACTTCTTATGCTGTTCCGATCGATATCATTCCGTCAACTTCTGAAAACCAGCGATGTGCCACTGTCTCGTAGATACATGTGTCCCAGCAGTTTTCCGCGAATCTGACGCATATCTTCCAAACTTGCATAACTTGTCATTTTGCTTATTGTTTTGGTATGCATCATGCTTGGCGTAAATAAATTCATTTCTTTCTTTTCCTGCTATGAATATAATAACTTTAATATGAAGATACACTCGTCTTGTAGTTGAAGCATTAGCTATTATAATATGAGCCTCTGATGATACCTTTTCCTCCTTCCTTTTTTTCAATTCCAAGAGAACCTTAAAAAAAGAGAAATCATACTTACAACTTCTCCTATCTCCCATCCCATCCCAAATCTTTTACGGTAGACAGACTACTAAGGGATGCTCTTGAAGTCTATTTCAGATTGTTTATTTGCATACAGACGCGAGGTCAGTGCTCTTGAACCAGCCGGCAGCCGGATCCGGCTCGGATACGGCGGATGTGGAAATAGATCGTATTGATTGTAAACCTGTACGGTGTAGTACGATTTGTGAGGGTAAATCGGAAAGTGTAGCGTTGAAGTATCATAGATTTTCCTTCATATATTCTCTTTCTAACATAACATGAAGTGACTTGTTGTTTGTCCTCGTCGTCGGTTTTCCTAACTTCTGACGTTACATAGGTTCACCAATGGCAGCCAGGGAAAAACTGCAGTACGATCTTGCCGAGGCACTGCAATGAGGTGTGTAATAGATAGCCACGAAATCTGAAATATTTTGGGGTAAAAAGAAAAGCGGGGTAAAATGTTTCAACTTCGTAGAACAATCAAGTTCCACAAACGGATGCTCTGAACTCCATTGCAGTTTATTTTGCATACAGACGCGGTCAGTGCTCCTGAACCAGATGGATCCGTCTCAGATGCGGCGAATGTGGAAAAAGGAACATAGGTAGAACTTAGTAATTGTTAACGTGAACGGTATAGTAGGTTCTGTGGGGGCACTGTTCAGAAGTGCATTCAGTTAATTCGAATTGATTAAGAAAAACTCATATTTAGGGCTATCGTATTATTTATTTGTTGCTGATAGCGCATTATAATATTACTAGCAGTTCGCCCGCGACTTCGTCAGCGCAGATTTAGTACAAACAATTTCCACCCCCGTTTTACCCCCTTGAGGGTAGAGTTTCGTTAAATCCGTTCCTAGCGGATGTCTACACCTTATAAGGGACCTACCTAAATTTTGTAGTTCTTGTAGTTTAATCACTGAATGGTATTTCGCTTTTATCTATCTACACTTCTATACTAATATTATAAAGAGGAAAGATTTGTAATTTTGTATGTAACGAATAAATTAAAAAAACTACTGGACCGATTTCAAAAATTCTTTCACCATTAGAAAGCTACATTCACCCTGAGTAACATAGGCTATATTTTATCCCCATATTCCCACGGGAACGGGAATTATGCGGGTAAAACCACGGGGCGCTGCTAGTTATATATAAAGATGTAGGTAGGTACATATAGCTAACATTATCTAGCATGATGCAACGGGCAGAGGTGTAGGTAGTTACAGAAGCCTTTTTACTTACCATTACACCGTTTATTTTAAGATATTTTGTAGATAATAGTAGTTCATAACCCGGACACACTCAAATTCCGAGTAACAATGAGATATTCCAAATGGAAAACCAAAACAATAATTTTCCTGAACCGGGAATCCAACCTACGATCTTATACTCAGCTGTAGAGTTCGTAACCATAAAATCACTTACAGGCAGGCAACATAATAAAAGTTCAACATAATTTGGGGCACTAAAACTTTCTGCAAAAGAACAGTTAATTTATGAGCGCCTGACAAAATACTCGAGCAAAGTTAACAAACTGAAACTAATTGCATCTAAAACATAAACTTACTGTAGAATAACATTATATAAGCATGATACATTAGTTATTTAAACGCCTTACGCGATTTATTTTCGTTTTCATATTACGTTAAGTAGTTAATATTATTAATTAAGGAGGGTATAAACTAGGAAACTGCAGTTGACACTACAGAATATGCAGGAAATGGCACAGATCTAACAAAGTTATTGCAATGTTTGCTATCTGTTAGACATTTATTGTATAGCATAGCAGCACAATATTATTTATGTAATTTATATTTAATTTCTGAACATGTTATATTTTATAAAGTTAAACTAATCTAGGTAGTTAGTTATATGCTACTATAATATTGTAATTAGATGAATTATACATAATTAGTAAATATGAATATTCAATATCAGATAGGCTGGCTGTGTTTATTAATTCCTACGTTAGCTAATAAATGTAAGTAAAAAAAGTTTTTTTTAACTAAAAATTAAGGATTTAATTAAATTATTGGTAGCCGTTCTCAAAAAACGATTTTTTTATTTAGTCGCTCATGAATTTGTAATCATTACTCAGTTGTACACAAATAGCTCTTATACGTCATTTATAATATATAAGTAGATTGTACCCTGCTATTTTGGCTTCAGTTCTTAACCTTCGATAGCTCAGTTGGTAGAGCGGTGGACTGTAGAGTGTAACGTCATTGGTATCCATAGGTCGCTGGTTCAAATCCGGCTCGAAGGAGTATTTTTGTGATTTCTTACTTATTTTTGTTTCCTAGGTCGTTTTAAATAAAAAAAACTACAAACTATACAATTTCGAAAGTTGGTGTTTTTGCGTCTTTCTTCTTTTTTGAATTGTATCGAAATCAGATTTACATAAACCTAAGAAAATCTCACTTTACTAGATTTTATAGGTTCGTCTAATGCAAATTCAGTATACTTAAAACTAAACCCAACGCAAAAAGGTTCATCAAGACCGGTTCATAAACAATAAAGTTAAGTATAACAATGGTATTGGTCAAACTGTATGCCCGAATAAATAACCCCAAAACATGGTTGTTGCCCTCGCAGCGTACCGGGCGTTAGCGGCGGGGCCGCGGCCGGCGTGATTTTATGTTAAAAACTGGTGTAAACAATAAACAGACATGCGATTTCAGCAGGCCCGGAAGATTTGCTATCATTTATTGTAGAGTTCCGTTACCTATCTCCGGAGTTCCCGATCAGATCTTCGCCAAATTGAAATGGGACCAGTCTGGTAAAATACTCAAATTAAAAATTATCACACCAATCGGTTGACAATGGCGAAAATATCGCTGAACAAAAATAAAATAATAATAATACCGACAAAAAAACCAATCGAATTGAAGAACTCTTCCTTTTTTGAAGTGGGATAAAAATTAAAAGTAGCCTGTTTAAAATCCAACATTAACACTACAAGAAATACAAAGAATAACTAGAAAATACATAAGAAAAATCGACAAGTGACTGGATAAGAGTTTAAGATTACTTAACAGTTCGTTTGGGTTCCTCTACCAAAAGAATACGCTGCGGACAGGATTCGAACCTGTGCGGGTAGAACCCAATGGATTTCAAGTCCATCTCCTTAACCACTCGGACACCGCAGCTCATAGAAAGTAGACTGAAATAACAGTTTATATTAATTAATCATTTCATCTTCGTTTAGGATTACCAGCTTTGCATTGTTTGAAGATACTACGTTTTTTCATATTATCAAGTAACTATATAGAATTGTCACAACACTCTGAATGAATGAATAATCACACCACTCTGAATTTCATAGTAAAAAAATGGTAATAATTATTTGGTTTTCAGTAAAGTACTATTGTCAAAATGGGAAAGGTTATTATAGGACAAGGCTAACGACGAAAAAAAAACTATTTTGTGGGTTTGATGCAAATTTAATAACAAACTTATTATAATTATTATAATGAAACAGTTATTAGATTAACGTGGTATAAAATATCTTTGACATGTTGTATTAATAGTTATAAAATACTTAAATAATATTTTCCACTAATAGTAGGCAGCGCCATCTTGTTTCATTAAACTACAACCTGTTTAGCCATTCGATACTAGATGGCGATAGCATAGGAATCACACTGGGTTTATTTAGTACTGCTACTCTACAACAGATGTCGCTAGTTGTCTTATCGCTACATGTTTTACCTCGATTCCCCAAGGGTTATGTTTTTGAATTGATTTAAGTTTTTTAGTACAATAAAGTATTCTGTACCTTAAAAATCTTAACCGGCAATAGATAATTAATACACAGGAATATTCCTTTCGTAAATTTTATATTTTGAAGATATACCTGTACATAATTGCAATCAAACAAAACGAAATAAAATTGTAAACAAAGATCACCTCTCACTTTTAGAAACCACACGGTGGTCATGTGCTCAAAGTTGATCAAAAAGTCATTTATGGAAGCTTGTAGGAAAGTAGAAGCAGTTGTCTGTGAACACGCGCCGTAATTAACACTTCTATAAACTACTAAATATAGGCCCTTGCTAGGGTTACCGAGACACCTGTCCCCTCGGTTACGTATTGGGATCCTGGAAAGAGAGCCCTAAGTTTTATTTCTTTCGTTAATAAGATCATTGTTTTTCAATCTGTTCATGTATCTGTTATTTAGACCCATCGGCAGGTGTTGCCTTATTTTGATATTTACGCGCCTTTATTGGGAGATGAATAGCTGTTTTAGGAGGAGTCAGAACGCGTGATGATGACACCCCGGGCGTCGGAATTCGAAGGGCGATTCCAAAGTAGGCGCGGGCCTGCGGACGGCAAGCGTTGGGTGGCTCGCCGTCCAAAAACAACTAGACCCGGGTCGACGGCGGTGAATTGTGTTTAACGCGCGCCTCGAAGAGATGTCAGCATGGAAAACGGTGCCCGCACGGGCTAGTGCCTGCCAGGGATGCAGAATTTGTTTGAAAGGGTCATCGCGGCCATGGAATGCAAAGGGGAGTAGGAGGAACACAGGTGGGTTTAGTCAGTGAGATTCTGACACTGCCTTCCGCTCCACCCAGAGCGGGAGAAGTCATTTGATGATTTCCCATCCTAAAAAAAGTAAGGTTACGTAACTAGTTTACTATAAATTAAGACAATAGACAAAGACACAACAAAATCAAAATGCCTGTTTCATAGAACCCCCGGATTTTTCCTCGATGGGTAGGCAGCCCTATCACTGTGCACTGGTCTGTCAGGTGCACTTTCATAACACTTTTAGATCGGCCGCCGATATATGTAGTATCGGTAGACGTTCGTAGTAAAATACCCACGCCACTACGATCCGATACACCATGTAAGGAGCCTCGATATTATTATTAGGTAGTTCAGTAGGGTTGTTTGGTTGTTTTTCTTTCTCAACTTGTTTACTGCAATTTGCCGGCTGCCATCGATAAATTGAAGCAATTGGTTGAGATCATTGATGGGGTTGTTTTGTTGATTTATTTTAGCTCTAGTTACTTACATTAAAAATAGGATGAAATAAAAGATGTACATAACTGAAAAAAAGTCGATGTTAATTTCGATTCAGTGTAAACTTACCTACATCTCTCTCTTTATCTCCTTATGTGATAGGTACCTACTTACCTACGTAAAAATAGTACCTATAAATACTGTCTACAGTACCTACCCAACCCGCTAAAGTCAGTTGTTTTTATATAATCACAAAATAAAACAAAGACGATCTTTATCAAAACATTTTACGTGTTCCCAGTCCATACCTCATATCATATTAAAGGTACTCACAAACGCTGATTCATTTGAAGCACGAGAGTTAAATAAATTAGTCTTTATCACTTAACAATAAGAGCTACCTACACAAATAAATACCTACATCCGTCCATTTAAGAACTTCCTAAAACTAAAACAAAAGAGCTCGCCCGCCATTTTTTTCCCCGCCATTATTTGAAGTTCCACCAAATGTTTATTTCCTCGTTAGATTGGCATCACTGGACTGTAATGTGTAATTACCAATTAGATTGTTAACTAATAAAAAATACTAATCATGATAGATACAAATCATGTAATGGAGTCTGCGTAGGCTTGTTATTGTTATTATGATGAGTCATACATAACGCTTAGCGGCATATCGTTATGTATGCTGGCATAATTAATTGTAATTGGCATAGTTTATCTTAGTTATTTGCATAGGCAAGTACGAAAAAAGGCATCAGTTCGACGATTTGGACATAGTGCTAGGTAGGATAACCGGCATGTCCTAGAACCGAAATTTGAAGACATGTGACTTTCACCAAACAGCACTGGGCCCGCGTGGTGGATTACGGCCCATTCCCTCTCCTAGAGAGGAGGCTTGTGTCCCAGCAGTGGGAACGTTAAAAGGCTGATTATGCTAGGTAGGATAAAATGATCAGGTCATCGAACCAAGTATGGGATAGCCAATTTCAATCTGAGTAAAATCGAAAAATGGCTAGAGACTATTTAGGGCCGATATTTCAAAGCTAAGGACCTAAAATGGCGGTTTGACAAATTTTGTACGGGAAAATGTCAAACCACCGTACCTATTTTTGTTCTTCATAGTTATCTGTTTATTTATTGAAAGTAAGTTTTAAGCAAGTAGGTAAGCAAATATTAAGAAAAGTAAGTAAGCAGCTGTCTGGAGTACCTACCTATAGACGTAGATACTCCAGACAGCTGGTTTTAGGCAGCAAGGTCACAAAAAACCAAAGTCGATCTAACACCATAACAACACGAACAAATTGGTGTTACACAATCTCTCCGTGTACCTATTAGGCATCGAGTTGCCCAGCCAGTTTGTCCAGTTTTTGCCCAGAAAACGTGTAAACAACGTGTATTGCGTATTAATGATCGAAGAATGTAAAAGTAGTAACAGTTCCATGGAAGATGCGCACGATTCATTGCGTTTGTTTTCTGTAATTATGCGATTTTATCGACTTGTTATACCTAGGTCAAGACGCTTTCTCTACTCAAATAGCGTTTACAGTGAAGCACTTTTCGATTAAACTTTCAAATCAACAAAATTCCACACAGTATTTTTTTTTAATGAACGGCCCATTTTTTTCTCGGCATCAGGCAGCAATCGAAGTTGCGGAATTTGTTCGAAAGAGTCACCGCGGCCCTGGAACGCAAAGGGCACAAAGAAGGATCACGGGTGGGTTTGAGTCAGTAAGAGTCTGACACTCCCTCCCGCTCCGCCCACAGCGGGAGAAGTCATTTGATGATTTCCCATAAAAAAGGCAGCAATCGAAGACACGATTCACGTATAACTAAATCTGCTCCATAAAAAATAAAGCTGCTCCAAACGTTTTGCCGCGTTATGCAAGCAAAAATGTAGTAAACAAATATTTTTATTAAATTAGGTACGATACCCCGCGACAACCTGGTAATAAATTATGGTTATAGGATTACAAAAGGTTGACCCACTAATTTATGCTTTCTGCTATAGGTATATCGCCTCGCAAATCTAGTAGCTATCTAGATGGTCACTACTATGCACAAATATAAAAAGCAATTTATGGATGTCGCGCCCAAACGTTTTCATATCAATTCCTTGCCAGATTATCTTTTGAGTATCAAGGGGCAGGTGTTCACTCCCCCGCACTCTAAATGTGTCTAAATAATACCTCTTGTTATTGGTGCGTTCATTAACAGTATCTTTACAAATTAACGGACAAATAAATCATAGATATCTACAGAAGACAGGCTAACAACTTGGCCTACTGCACTGCAGTCGTTCTAATTTATGGCTTTTCTTGAATTGCTAACTTGTTTGCAGTCCCCGTACCAGGTGATAATTAAAGAGTGTGAAACAGTGTACTCTCGTACCATGCAACCTTCGTGTTTTCTGGCATGGAATAACTAATATAATACATACTATAAAGAGAAAAGATTTGATTGTTTGTTTGTATTGAATAGGCTCCGAAACTACTGAACCGATTTGAAAAAATCTTTCACTGTTGGGAAGCTACAATATCCCCGGGTGGCATAAGCGTTATTTTATTCCCATATTCCCACAGGAACGTGAAATATGCGGGAAACCGCGGAGCGCTGCTAGTGTAGAATATGTTTGCAAACTGAATTTTATTGGAAAATATACGTAAATATTGTTCTATGTAGTTTTGTCTTAGTCTTTCAGACTTTATTTTAGAGCTTTCGTTAATGTCGGATTAAAATGTCGAAAAAAAAGTATTAATTTATCATTTTGGTGTGTTTTACTGTAAAAAATACACACAGTACTCAAATACTGGAATAGTTTTTTGAGAGAAGATGAATGAATGAATGTGCCCTTAACAATGGTTGTTATACGAAAAATAAGAATAAGTTTCTTTGTCAAACTTATTATTTTCAAACTATTTCTCTCTTAATTCGATCAAGAATTTGTCACAAGGTGTGACAAATTCTTGATCGAATTAAGAGAGAAATAGTTTGAAAATAATAAGTTAAGATCAATATATATAATAAGTTAAGATCAACTTCATTACAGAACTAAGTACTCAAGTTCCGAGACTGACTGTTTTAGTTTGGAGATTGGGTCCCTGTCTTGTTCGCCGAAGTTGTCTCTTTGATAGACGATTCAACAGAATCAAGGAAGGAAACTTTGACGGAAAGAGCCGATCAATGAGATACCTAAGTAAATGACACCTCAGTATCGACCTCTGCGTTAACCCAAACAAGACTTCTAAAGTTCTGGATCCTGACTACAGGTAATGCGACCTGGCAAATTGTTTTGCTTAGCGAGTTGAGTACCATCGTTTCAACATCTGCCTAGATTTTTCCTAACTATATTGGGGTCAGTTCCCAGTCAAGCCGGATTCAGCTAAATACCAGTATTTTACATGGAGCAGCTGTCTACCAGACCTCCACAACCCATTAACCGGATAAAAGAAAGAAAAGAAAGAAAGAAAAAGCGTTTATTTACCACAAAATAAACGACAGCAATTTTTCTAAACTAAACCTTAAACTATAGTGTTAGTAGGTACATCTTAATTTATGTTAGTCAAGATAACTTATAAACTAATACAAAAAAAGGAACAATGCATGTCGTGGTTGTGGCAAAGAGGCTTCCACTCAGCATAATGCTGTGCCGTGGGATCCCCACCGCACGGCGCTGGTTTTCAGTGGTCGCAGAGGACATGACGTACGGAAATCAATAGGATAAAACGGTACAGAACCAAGGTCTTTGCTATGTCTTAACTATGACAAAGAGATCAACTAAACAGGAAGAATTAACGCCTTACGCATGCACGCCTTAGCATGACCCCTGGAATGTTCAATCAAGAACCTTGACTAACAGGCCAGAGAGCCTACACAAAGTGACATTTTATCAGCGATAATACCAAATTCATGGTCAAATGTATGGGATAGATATGATAATTATGTGCTACTAAAATGTTATTCCACGGATTTTTGAGCTCCGTTACCGCCAAAAGCATAGTCACTGTCTAGAGTCCTCAACACTAGGGATCGAGGACTCCAATAATGTTACCAAAAAGCTGCATAATCAGCCTTTTAACGTTCCCACTGCTGGGACACAGGCCTCATCTCTAGGAGAGGGAATGGGCCGTAATCCACCACGCGGGCCCAGTGTGCAGTGCGGGTTGGTGAATGTCACATATCTTCGAATTTTTGGTTCTAGGACATGTCGGTTTCCTCACGATGTTTTCCTTCACCGTTTTGAGAGCAGTGGTGATGAAATTAATTACACAAAGTAATGCGTCTGGCTGGGTTTGAAACCGCGACCTATACAATTCATAAGTCGGGGCCGTTGCCACTTGGCCACCACTGCTCATCAAGCTCACCGAAAAGCTGATGCTGGTGATATTATGCTATCAGAACCAGCTTCTTGATGACTCCTTTATGGACACCCTTGACTATAACGCCACCGCCAGTTTTTCTATATAGATTATTCCATCAAATTTTAATATTCTAGCTAATCGAATCCCTGTATAAACAAGATCGTGTCCTACCTACCAACACTGACCACGTCTCGTCCAACGTGAGTGCGGTTGTCACGGCATCTGTCTGATAAGTGATACGGCGCGGGCGCTGCTTAACCGCAATACCTCACGGGGACGCGCATGCGCAGGTGTACGGAGGAGCCGCGCATGTAGTGGGTACGAGAAGCCGTATAGTGCCTCAGATTGTTACAATGGAATGTTTGTGTTGATAGAGATATCCTTAAGGAGGTAGTGATAATGAAGATCTTTTTTATGGTCCGATGTTGGACATATTGGCGTTTTTTTCATGACCGGGTCAAC
Source organism: Hecatera dysodea (assembly GCA_905332915.2). NCBI lineage: Eukaryota > Metazoa > Arthropoda > Insecta > Lepidoptera > Noctuidae > Hecatera > Hecatera dysodea. The sequence goes on from HG995304.1 coordinate 6,238,391, forward strand.
TAATACCTCTAACGATATATTTATTTACATTTCATAAGGTTTTCATACGTGACTTTTACACACATATTGGAATATTAAGAACCTATGTTTCCGTATTTTGTTCCGGCTGAAATTCGACGGAGGTGGTGATCAGCATAATATAAGGAAGCCGGAAGCCTTTAACCACCTAGAACAAAATACCACACAAAAACCTAACGTTTATTTGTGTTCCCAAAATCAATTTCAAATATTACTATACTGTATCTACCTCTATCCGTCCTTATTCCTCGTTAGACAACGAAGGCAGTGGGGCATACCTATCGTGAATTCTGATCCTAATAGTTTTATAATACCGATAAAAATAATCCCACCAGCCTAGGGCACTAGGTGATCCGTTAACCCGCCATCAAAACATCACCGTTCTCTATCTAATTTAAATTGACGTTTAAAGTGTTGCTTAAAACCAGTTAGCTTCTGTTAGCCGCTTCGCTCGCGTGTTAGACGATAAATCATTCTAAAGGAACATAACTCCCAGGATAAAAATACTTTTCCAAGTCGTGATCTACCCGTGTGGCAAGTTTCATCCAAATCCGTTCAGCCGTTAAGACGTGAAGAGGTAACAAACAGACAGACAGAGTTACTTTCACATTTATAATATTAGTATGGATTTGCTATATCATTCATTCATTCACCAATTACGTCCTTCTCGTTACCGATTACATTTATCGATATAATCTCGATACCGCTCATTCGATAGTTGGCTGTCATTCGATACGGGACATGCGTTCCTGGATGTTTCTTTGAATCGAAGTGCGTGCGTGATTGCGTCGATCGAAACTTGCGCACGCGTCGGTGAATAAACAAACGATAGTGAAGGAAGAGTGTTTGAAGGAATTTTGTAAATATAAATACCTATTGTGGTTTTGTTCCTTGATTATTATTTTAGTTCATACCTAGCTCTTTTAATGGTGTTTATGTATACTTGATTTATGATAATACATTAAGGAATGCATTTCTTTGTATGGTGTCTGATACGAGATACTTATTTAATTTTAATAAACTACATATTATTATTAATATAGACAGAATTTAGAAAGGTGTATGGCGTATACACTAATATTATAAAGAGGAAAGATTTGTATTTTTGTATGTAACGAATAAACTCAAAAACTACTGGACCGCGTTTCAAAAATTCTTTCACCATGCGAAAGCTACATTCACCCTGAGTAACATAGGCTATATTTTATCCCCATATTCCCACGGGAACGGGAACTACGCGGGTAAAACCGCGGGGCGCTGTTAGTTAGTTAGTTATAAATTAATTGATTTTAAGAAAATGTAGCTACTAGGTTGCTTTTTTATATTTAATAGGCCACCCAAAATCACACCACAGATCACAGAAAGTATGGCGCGTCGTGCTCCACGCGCGACTCAAAAACATGTCAGCAAAGAAGACTTGCTGCATAGGGTTGCTAGGGTTGCGAAATTTGGTCCCTGGAACGCAAATGACACTAGGAGAACACGAATGAGCTTAGACAGTAAGAGTCTGACACTCTCTTCCCCTCTGCCGAGAAGTCATATGATAAAATCCCCAAAAAAAAAAAAGGTCACAAGTCAAAGAATGTCCCCCGCTATCCCAGACACATTAAATAACATATTTTGGCAAACAAAACTAAATGTCTCTCTGTACGTTGGTGACACATAAGTACAACCCCATTTTTTGTGCGTCTAGACATTCACTTTCTGTGTTTAGATAACACAACTTATACGCAGAACTGGAGTGTCTTATCGCAAGTAAAATAAATTATTTTATCTGAAGTTATTTTGCGTAAAGAACCACTTAAGCACGAGGCATTGAACAATTACAAAAATTACAATAATTATTCATAACCACGGACAAAAAAGATAACATTCCTCTATGGCGCCAAGAGCTTCTTTATCTATGCCCATTGTATTTACTTTTTAAAATATAATCTGTTCGCCAAACAAACAAAAACGTTTCCAAAAACCGATAGAGAACAAAAAAAAATGTAGACACACTTTTAACCTTTTTCCAATCTTATTTACTTTTAAAGGACGTTTTGAAATATTTTATGGCTGAACACGTTAAAGGACAATAGGAATTCAATAACTATAAAGTTCCTGAAGCATAGAGGTTTCATCTCTCAAGTATTCCTTTACAGACATGCACTTGAGTCCATATTGAATAAAAGTATAGTCGCTCACAAAAGTGTTTGTAATGTCAAATAGTTACATTCACACAAAAAAACGTGGCAGCCCCAGTAAATAAGTAATATTAAACTTACTACTAAAATCTATATAGTTTTTTTTTTGTAAACATTTTCTGGTGCTCTAAAAAACTTGAAAGGTCGGGATTGCTCATGGGGCTTATGGTTTGTGTAGTATTAATGTGTGTATGTGTGTGTTACACTTGGGTTACGGGTGAAGGGTAGGGTCATAAAATATTTACAATTGTAGAAATTTAAATTGGGAAAAAAATAAAAAGTTCACCAGTCAACCTTAACAGACCCTGGATAATTAATTTATCAAGAATCTCTTTATTCTTTAGAATGTAGGTCCTAATCTGTCCTGTAAAAATGAAGACTATTCTATACGACATTATGCAATAAAACTAAAGTAATTAATATGTATATGGCTATTTATACCAGTTCATTGTAAATGACAAATGATTGAGCTAGATACAACATATTTTGGAACCACATCAATTTCTGAGCCAATATGGTAATTATTATAAATGCTACTTTCGGCCAATGTACCTTATTGCTAATAACATGGTCCTTGCTCTGGAGTTAACATTATTATGTAAATAGAACATAATAACAACTCAATCAGTGAGACATTTATGAAAATCTAGACCAGTTTGTTACTAACAACCGTGAAATTTAAAAATCGAGATAAATAAAGTACAGGTTTTCTAAAAATACATGTTTGGTTAAGTAATTAGTGTCGATTTTAGGATAAATAGGTTTCAAGTAATAGTACATATACCTGTGTTAAATTCACTCCCACAACATTCAATAAAGAAAATATAAAATACTGACTGCATACTTCAACCGACATTACTTCTAGTAGACCTTGCCTGATCAATCAAGCATAGTATTCACTAAACTAAAAACTTTTTACTTAAGACTTGTGTGTTCGTTTATACTGTTTATGTTCAGTAATCACTTTCTAATGCAACTTTTACGGCCCGTTATACTGTATGCTTTTGTTTTTATGTCCGTGGGTCTGTCCTGCCCTAACTGACGCGCTGAAGTTTACATCCACAAGTTTTATTAGTTTTGTGACTTAAAAGGATTTTTATCTTAACGTTTTATTTATAGTTAAATCGAGTTTTAGATAGGATAGAGTTTAGTATTTGTTTTGGTAAAGATCAACAATAGCCATGTTTAAATATAAACTTTTTAATCATATTATTTAGATAAGATTTAATGCTGGCTGGCAGATTCTAAATTCAAATTCTAAAACAAAATTTGAATTAAGAATCTGCTAATCATTGTTTATTTATCATATATGGTAAAATGTTATTTTTTTTTTTTTACAAATAAAGAAAGGAGGAATTCTGAGGCGACCGCTGAATAAGAAGTAAGACAGAAGAAGTCAGTTTGCGCCAATCCACACGTTCCTATGCCTCAAACAGATTTTACCCGCGATGGAGACAATACTCTGTGCTCATCTCACTTCTATTCCAGTCCGTGGACTTCACTTGGTCACCACCTGTCACAACCGCTCCTCTTTAAGTGTCCTGCCCAGCAGCCCTATTATGACGTCTTAAATCCATCATGATTCCTGTGTAGGAGAGAGACGGAGTTACACAAGACGAATAGCACTATCCCTTTCCCTCACACGTAGTACGGCCACAGTAGCATTTCAGTTCCGTAGTTAATTTGGGTGTGTTTAGTTTACAAGAAATGAAGTCTCAAGTTTCCTTAACCAGCACGTCAAGTCATGTTGTTTTTGCTACGGTCAGGTTTTCTATTATGGTATATGTTTGTGGAATACGATGCAGTGTCCGTTGACGTCGTCGTGTTTTTCTGTAGAAGCGAATATTGCGCATGGTGTCAGCTGTGCGGTTGTTTTTATTCCGATCATGGAAAGATAGAAGGATATTTTTCGAAGACGATGAGCTGTAAGGGGCATCCTGTTTGTGAAATCGTATGCTTAGTGCGATCAGGCACTAGGAACATTATTCAGTGATTTCATGGAATCCATTATCCTAGCTTTCATAGAGCACTAATACCAAAAATATTAGAAGCTAATGCACGAGGAGAAGTATCTGCTAGGAACTGCCTCACCACCCAAAGAGTTATCTTCTATTTTCTCTTTAGAGCCGATTTTTCAATAGTCAGATAACTTTTACTTAAGATATAAAATGTAGTTTAATAGCCTTTATATAGAACATATGTTAAACAGGCACATTTTTTCCTTCAGTGTAAATCGTCAAATTACTGAAATATCAGTCTTAAGAGGATGAATTTTCTATTCCTTCAATAGAACTCAACATCGTCGTACTTGAACTGTTTTAGATGTTTATACTTTTAGACCCAGCGCTTCTGACTGTACCTACATTTTCCTATCTGATAGTGAACGTATTAATTTTATGAAATAATCTGGCAACCCACCACGGCTGTGTATGAGTGCAAATTTTATACAAAACCTTCCTTTCGTTTGTCGCTTTTTCTGTTAGTGAAAACCGTATAATTATTTAATTATCTTATTTATTTACGATCTTGTTAATTAAAACACTCTTTATTATTTCATATTTTACTAACTCTTCAAAAAACATTTTGCAATAATTTTTATTTTCTTCCTTCCACGGAGCAAGTCACTCACCATAGACTTTACAAGTTTCCCACAAAAAAAAAAAACCACAGATAAATCAAAGTAATGTGCGGACATTATTCCTCAACAAATTCCAATGTCTGGTTTAGAAGAAGTTACCGGAGAAACAGACAGTGACTTTGTTTTATACAATTTAAAGATAAGCGATAAGTTTCAAGAACGTAAAAGTAAAAAGGTACAATAATATCGGTTTACTTAGTTGCACTAATATACGAATAACGGCAATCGTACTTACAAAAGAAAAATTACTGGCCGTGGAATTTGCAGTCCCATTGTATTCAGTTTTCCAGAAAAACTAGCGGTAAGCATTTCTTACCGATACATTGACAATTGGGGCAGGGACCGTGAAGGCTAGACCGTGCTTCCTGGCTAGCGGATTAAAGGAAAACTATCTAAAATATCTACGTAATTAAAAAAAGTTCTTGGTAAGTACTTATTCGAAATGTTGTAAAAGAGTTTATTTGATCGTTTTCGAACGTTTGTCGATAACTGTCCTTGAATCTGAAAAGGAATGTCATCAAGACTATTTACTGCTTTTTTTTAAACATGGACTGGAAGAATATTGCTTATTTATTTTTTTACTACCAGGTAAATAATTTTGGAGAGAATCTCATCCAGTTGGCTAGGACGCGATGTAAGGAACTAGGATAAAATATAAAATATTTTTATACAGATTAATAAACTCGCCGTTGAGTATCGCACGCGGATGTAATTGGAAATTAACAAAATTTTGAAATTTAAATGATTAAAAAAATATTGAATTAAAATAATACATAATTAAACAGGTATTTCAATATATTAAATTTACTATAATTGCGATTCATATGAAATGTTCAATTGTTCACGTTTCTTCTATGAACTTTATTTTTTTATTTTATAGCGACAGTATAAATCTCAATAGAACCAAAACTATTGGCCATTTTTGCTAGTAAAAGTTCAACGTTTAAACAGTCAAAAGCCCAGGAAAAGTCCAATAAAATCAATATTGTACTCTTGCCCGCATCAGATTCCGGCTTCATCTCCATGACAAAGTTTCAAAGTTCCATTGCAAAACATATACAAAAAGATCGATGTAACAAACAAAAGAAGCCTATTTATCGATGTTGTAATAATGATAGGCTTGATATGAAGACAAAAGGTGTGAATGTACCTATTTAATATTCGTATGATGGCTCTTTATTTAGGGCCGGCTTATACAGAGACAGCAAGTTGTGCGCCTTATTACTATTATAACACCGAAACAATATACAGTGTAATGAGAAAGCTAATAAAAATTGGTAGGTAAAGGAGATCCTTTACCTACCAATTTTGATTAGCTTTACGATTATTTCCGAAAGTTTTTCAACTGCAGTTATTCAACTGCTTGTGCCTATTCAAATGAAGACCTTCATAAAATACGATGAGATACACCTTTCAATTACGGGTTTAACTTTACAGTATAAAATCAACGGGTTCAAATGGGGTAGTTGACTAAAAAAATCTAAATAGCTCGTCAGATGGATTTCCAAAAAAATATTGGACAAGTATTTTTTCTTTTTACACGTAAATAAAAAACAAAGACGATACAGTGCATTGAATACTCGTGACGTCTCTTACATGGTCTCTACTCGCTACATTATTTACCACGACGTGATATATTTCGTCAATTTGTATAGATCTAATAAACGGAAATCCATTTTAACTTTGAAAATGAAAACAAAATATCTAGTTTTAATTTCCGCGAATATTAGTGGGTTGCAGGTATGCACCTCCCTCCCGCCCGCTATATTATGCACATGCAAGATTACTAGGCAAATGCAAGGATTTTCAGGGGACGTGTTGACTCGCTGACCGTTGAGTTGAACTCAACGGTCAGCGAGTCAACACGTCCCCTGAGGATGCCTCGTGGAGAGGCGAAACACGTGTCGGTAATGGTGTTGGGTTTTGCATTGCCTTCCTGCATGTGCTTAAAATCCTTGCATTTGCCTAGTAATCTTGCATGTGCATTATATAGCGGGCGGGAGGGAGGTGCATACCTGCAACCCACTAATATTCGCGGAAATTAAAACTAGATATTTAGATCTAATAAAGTAAAAAATCTATGTCGATTTTTCGGTAATTATCTAACTGACGGACTAAATGGATTTTTTTGTCAACTACCCTATTCTGTCACTGAAAAGTGTACCTTTTGTGTAGTAAATCAAATTCATTATCCCATCTTGCTACATGCAGCGTCTCTGTGTGAGCTGACTCTTATAGAGATGTGTCAATGTCAATCATGTCATGATAATAATATCTGATGCGTGAAAGATAAGATAAATGTGTCGATGCGCTTTATGGAAAATATTATAGAAATAAAGTCAACAGCTTGTGAGTGAAAAATTAACGTACTGCTTGGATGGCGCTCCGTGGGTCCTTTTAAAAAAACACTTTGTTACTGCTAAAGAATATTTTATTATAAGAGATTACACTAGGACACACTGGTTACACAACTGTCGACACGGAATATACCTACAATAAGTACTGCGAAAATGGCTATGACTGTTTGAGCACATGGACATGCCCTTTTATAATATTGATATCAATATGAAAGCGGTTGGAATGGAAGGAAAGGTTTTATCATAGTCAGCATTTGATGCATTACAAAGTCCGTTTATAGCAGTACGTAGATAGGTATTTTGGAACTACTGGTGTAAATGAAATTAATGTTAATATTATTGATTAATTAAGTTCATAAACAAAACTACCGCAGAATCGTCAAATCTGGTTAAAGTTTTTATAACTGTTTTCTGTATCGACGGAATAGCTCATGTATTTTATTATAAACTTTATTTAAAATCTCACAAGACCAACATTAAAAAAACCAGTTTATATGAGCTTAATGCAAATAGTCGAGAGCGCAGCTGAATTGACACTAGTTACGGAGTTTGTTCGAAAAAGTCACCACAGCCTGGAACACGGGTGGGTTTTAGTCAGTAAGAGTGTGACACTCCGCTCCGCCCAGAGCGGAAGAAGTCATAATTATGAAGATTTTCCCATCCGTTCATTCTTAAACTTAGTTGGAGTGACCGTGAAGTGAACTATCATTCCACTTTGTATGAATTGACCGCTCAATTCATGTTCAGTACAACTAGCTTGCGCGGTGAGAAGTTTACAGAATCGTACTGGGGTTAGGTCCTCAGCTTACGCACTGGGTATTTAATAAATAGCCAATATGATACAGGTACTTATCAACATTTTGTCAGATTCACTAACGGCCGAACCTAATAACCGATCTATCACATACTGGAGATAGAAAAACAAATGAAACAACAGAAAAATTATATAGGTTTTCTGTTGTTTCATTTGTTTTTCTAACTCCAGTATGTGATAGATCGGTTATTGGGTTCGGCCGTAAGACAAAGTTCGAAACAAACTGCTATAATTCATGTCAGGGACAGCAGTTCAATCCTGGGACACGGAAACCTGTGTATGTATGCCGTTCGTTCGTTAGGTCAGGGATTTTTTAATAGAAAACACAACGGAAAAGAAAACCGAGCAAAACAGGAATGAATATACCACTCTGCTGCTACTGCGTGTAGGTCAAGCTACCATAAAGTACTGCTCAGCTATTTGGTAAGTAATGGTTACAACAAGTACCCTTAGTATTGCACAGGCTTCCAATGTCACGAAAGGGTCGTGTCATTGACACCAGCAGCCCTATTATCATGATTTCTGTGTCAGAGAGAGACGGAGTTACACAAGACGAATAGCACTATCTCTTTCCCTCACACGAATCATGATGGCATTGGCACTTCGTAGTACGGCCACAGCAGCCATTCACCAGCTATCTATTATCACGGAGCTTTCTAAGACATTGAGTAATTATAGACATTCCGTCTTTACGAATATCTAATGAAGGATTCATTTACATCGAAAAAAGACTTGTGGTAGGTACTATTAAAGACAAGGAAGATTAAATCATAGAATGGTTTGTTTCTCATTAATGTTTTGTTTTGGTTGAAAATAATTTTTGTTTGTACCAAGTACTGGCTTCTGACATCTGTTTTATTGTCCAAAGGGAATATCCTACTGGCAGAAAAGGGTAACTTTTTCTGCGGGCGAAATAAGTTGGTTTTCTTATCCCCAGAGTACCAAGTTTTATAAAAATTCGTACAGTCTTATGAGCGTGAACATGATGCAATCAAACACACAGACACATACAGAGTTTTCGCATCTACAATACCTATTATGAATATTGATTTTAAGACTAGAATGATTGCTAAAGTTTCAGCTCTCTTTACCTATCAAATTAAGAGCCTTTTCTTGATTTTCATAAAGATTATTAAATTAAACCATTCTTTGATTGAATTGATTTGACTTGTAGCATTAATGAAAGGGTTAATAGATTCTGTTATTCTTTGCAAAACTGAGAAAGAAAAAAATTAAAAAGAGGTTTTTGCAGACTGAAAATCTTTATTTAAAAAGTTTTTCCAGCACTTTTTTTACAACTGTAGTGTTATATTTGTCGAACCATAACTTTTATCTAGATTATTATACCACTATTATTATGGGCCTGTGTTAATATTATATAAACTAATGAACCCCATGCCAACTTTTTGTAAATTTACTATTTAACTAAATGTTATTATTATTGTAGTATTGTAGTAATGCTGCCAGCCTTTTGGGTACATTACCAGGGGCCAGCGATGCGGAGGAATTTTTCGACGCAATTTTTTTATTAGTTGTTTTTTTTTTATTTAAGTGTAATATATATCTAGTAATAGTTATAATAATAATAATATTTAATCAATTTGAAAACACAAACAAAAATATTTTATCAAGCACCGGTTTCTATTCAACTGGGATAGTTTTTTTTTGTTATAATATATCGACAGGCTCGAGTCTGACCACAATCTCACCTGTGGGCGTCGATGAAGCACGCTTGCTTTGAAATAACCTTTTCACTCTTGGCTTAAAGGCCCCCAGGTTATAGCTACCAGAAAACGCAAAAAATAATGTAATTTTTTTGTAAAAGAATATCTATTATTGGTGTTATTAATAGGTAAGCATATATGTTAACCATATATGTTATCAATGACATGTATAAACATGAAATCAAAATGGTCAGTCACGATGACAACCGAATCAGCAACCGTAGGTATATACAAATAAAACAAACAATATTGACTTATCACTACCTCCTACTCTTGTACTACTCGTGTATGAGTACGAGCAACTGCACGTGAAAGGTAACAATTAGGCATTGATAGGGCCTTTTAAGTACAGCAGCAAGGGCGATTTTAGTAACGAAAATGTAAGCATTAGTGTACGGTTGACTGTACAAGCTGTTTCGCCTTTATACTATTCTATGGTTCAAGCACTTATATAGGTATGGTTGTTTCGTTTTAGCATAGTAATAACGGTCATTGCCCTTTCATCATTTCAGCTGAAAGACGTTCTCTGCTGGGCATAGGCCCCACCCAAGTGTCATGACATGGACCGGTCATCTAAATCTTTTTTTACATCAGGTTATCGATCCAATCGCTGCGCCTCCTGGTAAGCGGTCGCCACTCCAGAAACTTTCGGCTTCATCGACCATCAGTACTGCCCTTTACCAAATATCTATTTGATGGAACCAGGGCAATATAGGTATTGTGTATCGTTTTTCAGTAGGTACCGTTATAGTAAATTCTGTTGAGGATCACGATATTTGATTCAGTGAGTTTTATAAAACAACACTATTTTAGTTTATGAAAAAGTAGGAGGGTCACTTGTCATGCTAAAATGCAACAGCTATAGCACAAGCAATGTTAGTATACGTACTATGTCTTTGCGAGACATTTTTTATCAATAGTAGGACAGAAACTGTCGCGACAATATTACAATACAATTCGGATTGTAAATGGTTGTTCGGTGGAGTCAACGAACTCTCGATATAAGTAGAACTTCCAGTTCCAGCTAGGCTATACTATAAACGAGGATAATTACAATATGTTGTATTGTTATTATCCTCGTTTTTCTATAAAACAGAAATGTTGGTGCTATTTTAAGAGAAGTAGTTAATAAAGTACTCATTAAAAATTTTGGGATGTTAAAGGATGCGTACCGTGCGCATTGGTAAGTGGACAAGTGGTGGCGCTGGAAAAGAATTTCTGGAAGGACTTTGGGAGGCATTTGCTCAGTAGTGGGAAAGGATGGGCTGACAAGAAAAAAAAATGTCTTTTTTTTGCTCTGTACCTAATCTATCTAATATATTTACGTTAGCTACCGTTGCAATGTGCAATTTGATGCCTCCTCACTCTCCATATAAACGAACCAAATTCCTAAACGATTCCTGTTCGCTTCCCAAACCCAGTTTAAAGTGTATTCACTGATTACTTAGTGAAGGCCGTGTTTATGGTAGAAGCAAAGGACCGACACATTCTCTGGGGATCTCAATGTCCACTGTGGAAATTTTTCGGTTAAAATAATGGTGCCAACATAGAGTGCACGAGTAATATTGCAATCTATATGTAGCATCGCCTAGTACCTTAACTAACACTGGAGCAGAACCCTAACCCTTGGCACAGTAGTGAAGTCCTTAAGTGCTGTAGACTTGGAAGTCTGCCAGACATTTAGGCGAGCTGGCACGACTCATACTTTTAGTATGGGCTAGAACAGGGCTGGTCAAACTTTTGATCGCGATTGATACGTCAATCGTGAGACCTTTCCGAGTCAATCGCAAAAAATCTTAAAACAATATACTCGTATGACAAAACGGTGACGATAAATAATATCTTTTTTTAAGATGGTGATAAATCTGTCTTTCTAAAGCAACACTTTAGAAAGGAAAAAAAAATCAACTGATTCCTAATTTTGATGATTTATGCTAACAAAAATGGACTGTACCTATACTTATTTTTTTTCTTATTTCCTTTATTTTTTTAAACTTTCGCCAGGTTCCTGTATTTTTTTATTTAATCGTATTCAGGTTAAAGTCGATAGCTTGCCTCCTATATATTTTAAGCTAGATCTCCGGAACTATAAGTCTGAGCTCCCCTGGACAAAAATTGAGAGTTTGACAACCCTGCCACAGCGCATCGACTAGCCAATGGGGGGTTGACATGTCAGCCTAAGTTCAAGCACGTGCTTGGAGCCAGGCTCTAGGGATCTTTTGTTTTTAGAACGGCAGCAGTTTTATGTTGATAAGGGAAAATGTATGAAAATGTAGTTGGATATTGGATTGAATATCGTGTGGTTCGCTTAATGTTGTTAACCCCTGTTTTTAATACAGTTTATAGTTACAGGACAGGGGTGATATTACTCAGCGAGTTACGACTAACAAACTTTTAACAGACATGTATGGCATCTATTTCTAAACAAAGTAAGAAATACCATAGAGACATTGTTGTTTGAAAACGATGTTTTTTTTCTGGATAGGCATGTCTCGGATCATCAGACAGACATAATTATGCCAGGTCCTACACAGATACGTAGGTCCAGCTTGGTATATTTTGATAACCGCATAAGTATTTTTATAACTGCAAATAATTTCATTCGTTCCATTTTTTTTTTCAGTCAGAATTTATTTCCCCTGTAACGATTCGATCAACAAAATCAATTAGTTTAATCAACAAAATTGTTGAAGCGTAATAATGCAAATTAATGATTCTCTCCCATCAATGATGATAACATAAAAAGTCTTGCTAATCATCGACCTGGCAGATGATCAATCATTTATTATCTATGGTACACAGCTACTTAGTTATGTGTGCGTACCTATATTAATTAAAGTCGTCTCGTTAAATGACAATGATGATGTCATTTACAAACAAAAAAAGCATGGCTTTGAAGATTAACAAAAAGTTTATATTTAAACGAACTTCCCGCTTCGCTTAAAGGAGGTTGAAGTAATTTTGAAGTTTGAATTGAAATGATTAAAATTTACCTACTGATTAACTGGTCTCGGGAATTCATTGGATACGAGATGTCTTTTGGCTAAAATAATGTTTTAAAATTTTAATTACTACGTGTTTCATAGTTTTATCGTTGCGTTATGTGCCTGAACATGCTGGTTCTTGGTTGTCTTGTGTGTGGGTTATGGTGTTGTACTGTCAACCATGTATTATTAGCAGATATTGATTCAAGTTTTATTCAATAACTGACGCGATATCCTTCCGTGTTAAATCCCGCATCACATTAGATCCCCTCTTGGTAACAGGATGTACGAATTAGAGTGGAGAGCGGTACAGTTTGTCGAGGGGTTACTTCTGACGGCTATGAGAATCGGATATCATATCGTGACCTATCATTACGCCAATGACGTATTGGCTGAATGTTCGCACACTTATCAAAACAATGAGTTTTATCCGGATAAAATTCTAAGAGCTAAATCTAACTAATATTATAAAGAGGAAAACTTTTTTAGTTTGTTTTTTTGGTTGTAATGAATAGGCTCAAAAACTACTGGACCGATTTAAAAAATTCTTTCACCATTCGAAAGCTACATTATCCACGAGTAACATAGGCTATATTTTATCCCCATATTCTCACGGAAACGGGAACTACGCGGGTAAAACCGCGGGGCGCTGCTAGTTCTTTATAAATTGTCACAGAACCTCTCGAAAGAGTCACCGTGGCCCAGCGAGGCAAAGGGCATTAGTAAGAACACTGCTGCACTGATGTGTTTTATTCAGTAAGAGTCTGAGACTCCTCTCCGCTCTGCCCAGAGTGGAACAAGGCATTTGATGATTTCCCATCCATAAAAATCTTAAATCAAATCAAATGGATGAACGAGTTTTAATTAAGCTTGATACGCATACGCAAGATAGACATTGATTTCGCAGAATAAAGACTGGTCAGTTACTTTACGAGTCATCATCATCTGCCTAGCCTTTTCCCAACTACATTGTGGTCGGCTCCCAGTCATGCCGGATTCAGCTGAATACCAGTATTTTACGTGAAGCGGCTGCCTACCAGACCTCCACAACCCATTAACTGCGGAACACAGTACTTCTTGGTAAGACTGTTGTCAGATTTTCTGGCTTAACGAGTAAACGGTTTTAAAAATAATGTGACTCGTCGATAATGTCTTTCCAGAAACCAGAGATAAGTGTCGCTTTCACTTCAATCCATTCTGAATCTAATCTAATCTAACTGTCAGACGACTGAGTGTGAGATATCAACTAAAAGTTCATCTAAAATGCATCCTATAAATAACAACCAATTCTTTCCTTTGTTCCAACTTCAGAACATAAACAAACACTTGAAAGTTCAGAGCACTCCAATTAATTAATCCACTCGATTTAAAAGCTCGCACTCCAAGAATGGATGATTAATCGTGTATAACATACCTACATACATTTATTCATACAAGTTCATACAACCCACGTGATGATTGTATGTCTTTGTATGATGCTTGTACTGCATGTAATTAGTACTTTCGGCCCACGGGGGGCGATGACCTAAGACTTCTGAAGTGTGAGAAGTCGAAACATGACTATTGTAGATTTAATATACTCAAAGTTGGCATACCTACTCGTATAACCACATGTCACTGTTCCTAAATTACCCAATGTTGATACAATTTTCGTTTTTATTAAAATTAACCTTTTGGTATGGAAGGAAATCATTAAACGACTTCTTCCACATTGGGCGGAGCAGAAGGGATTGTCAGACTCTTACTGACTAAAACCCATCCGTGTTCCTCCTTACGCCTTTTGCGTTCCAGGGCCACGGTAACTCGTTCGAACGTATTCCACAACACTGGCAGTTCTAAAATTAACCTACAACTACATAGTTTTAAAGTTGGTTTCGCGTTAAGGTTATTGTGGGACCACAGGAGCATGGTGCCAAAGCTGAATTTAGAGCTGGACTTCAAAATCGCTGATCGGCATAAAGTCGACTTGCTTATCATGATGTCCCCTGGTTAACCACTGCAGGTTGACCTGAAAATAAAGGGAACTTCTTTTGAAAGAACATTCTAAAATTAAGTACTTAGTTAACTAGAAGTGGACTCTCTAGCAGTTATGAGAAGTTAAGTTTGGATTGAATTATGAATCTTATGAAGAAAAAAGTTTTTTTACGTATTTGCTTTTGTTTTTGACCTTTGATCTTACCGAAGATAGCCAACACACATCTTCAAGTGTCTTTTTACCATATCTATCGAATTCCAAGATCCCAGTTACAACAGCTATTGTTTCAATCCTAGAATACCTTTTTGGAAATAACGTGTTTGATTTTTATTAATTGCAATGATTGCAGCCAAGTTAGGAGCCATGTCGAAGGTGTGCGTTGGATAATAAATTAAGAGGAACAATGGTACGAGTTCTTTCTATATGGCCAGATGCGAGGGTGTGCCTTTTATTTTTTTCTATATTATTGTGTCCTGAAATAGACTGGCAGAATATTACTTGGTGTTGATTTTAAAAGTCAAAAGTTATTTGGTTGCGGCTTTTTTCCCAACTTTATACATATACATATATTTGCACATTTCTAAATGGTATCTTTTGCTTACTAAGGAACTCTCCAGTATACTTATTAATTATTGATAATATGGTTACGATCATTTTCCATTGGAAAATGTCTTTCTGACAAAAAAAAATAAGAACCGTTTTGCTAAAATACTCCAGCTACAGCTAATATTATTTTACCTTTTTACTGGTTTGTTTAAATAACCATGTTAATAATATAAATATAGAATCAAAGGAGTTTATAATGTTAGCAGTTAAAATGGCGACCAAAAAAGATCGTTTGTTGAACCAGAAACCCATTATTAGGTGAGGTCAACCACTTGTGGCATGTCATTGCCACCATGACAACATAATGAACCTCATTTAACCTTAAACTCTTTGGTTAAAACAAATATTTTAATTACATGGATTTTGAATTCCGAAGAATCTTTAATTGATAGGTAGCTTTAACTTGTGAGATTGTAACAATAAATGACTGGCTAAAAAAGAAGAAAAAATTTAGAAAATTTTAAATAAAGAATTAGTTTGTTTTTCGCTAGATTTTAGGACTTGGAATAATCAAGGCTCCTTCAGGCTGATGTGGCACAAAATGTGACAATGATCCCGCGTATTCATGTGGTCCAAAATTGCTCTACAGATACCTCGCACGAATCCATGAAAACGTGTTTTCACATTGTTGTCGAAACCACTCACATTGGGGTCGCAGCTATTTGCGGGAGAAATCGTCAGACCGGTAAAGAATTTATAAACTCTTTAATTAACGACATTCGTGTGCGATAGTGTCAAGTTCAAATTCCAAAGATTGATTTCGTCTTGAGATGGCATTTTAGAGTATTTACAAAACAGTTTGGAAATTGGAACATTGGAACATACCAATCTGCGAGCGGCCGAGTAACAAAGGGAACTTACGGCACACTGGCTGTAATTATATACTGAATTAAATATTTAGCATTACTTCCTCGTGTTTCGTTTATTCATAATTAACACTACTGCTGAGCACTGATATTTGGCATTGGCACCTTCATTTCATCCATTATTCGTCTCGCCAACAGATGCATTAAATTTTGTGGGTTGCTCTTTGTGTATTAAGTTATGTTTACAGTAAAAATTATATAAAAAATTGCTCCAAAAAAATAATACACCGCTACCGGTCAAACAAGACTAGTAAAAACTAATTTAATTCAAATTAAATTATCAGGAAGAACAGTTATAACAAAAACAAGATACTTACGTAAACTTTTGTCCGAACTACAGCCCTGGGAAAACAAAAAGGAAGTAAGAAATCAAATCATTGAGAACAAAGACTAGTCATTTTGTAGGTCTGCAGAAAATAACTTGGCCGTTGAACTCACGAAATTCAGCCGAACTTCGTAAGAAAAATACTTGTGTTACTTGTCGCTTGACTTGGCTCGTTAAAATGCATGCAAATTTATGATTGTTGCAACACTTTACATCTTTTTTTAACTGGTATAGACTGTTAATGACTCACTAAGCCCGAAATTGCATGTTTAATCTGTTTTCATTTATTTTACATAAAACATAAATACTGCATTGATTGACAGATGTAAAAAAAAAAAAAAACGGCCAGCCATCAGTGTAAAATATTTAGAGTTCGAATTGCAAAAATGGCGCGTCATTTTGTCACATGTTTCCTTCGAAGTATTTTACAGTTACCACAATTAGGGTGTTTATTTACGTGCAGAAGCTAAGTTGAAAGAAATTATAGTAATTTCAAGGAAAGTAGCGTAATGAGTAATTATTTTGATAACCATCTTTACGGAATCGTTTACGGTGTTTTTTCAGTAATTTGATACTTTCGGCCGTCGTAAACACATTATAAAGATTGACAGATAAAAGACTCCAAACATTGCTGGGGTCAAGGGTGTCAAAAAGAAATCAAAATTTATTTTTTTAATCCGTTTCATGTTCCACTGCCGTTTCTCAATGATAAATTACAGCCATTAATTACAAAAACGGAGCAATGTTTTTGAAAGTAATACGAATCTTTGCTTCTTTTTCGAAAGCTTCCTAGAAATCGCAGTTAATCTTTTAAGTTATTATACGGGTGGGCTGTTCTTTTGTTTTAAGATGGTCTATCCATGTGTTGATAAGTCGGTGTCGTCTGTAACATAAGCCCTTCTAAATGTCAGTAAATTATTTGGACAAAATAAACAAATGTGTGTGGTCGGGTGCTAGACAGTTTTTTTTTTGTTTTAATTTTTGTCCCACGCAGAATGGGACGGGATGCATAATTAAAATGAATGTTGTTCTGTTTCAGGTTAGTTTAGCGTCGAAACATAATTAACAATGGCAATTTTTATGAAAATAGCGCTGCTGTAAAAGAAAGAAAGTGAAAATTTTCATTTCATTACTTTTCATCTGCTATATAAACGATTTCCCTAACGTAACCAGTCATCAAATGTGCTTATTTGCAGATGACAGTACTATTGTTTTTGACAAGGGTAATCATAAAGAAATTGAATTAGATATAAATACAAACCTGGTGTCAATCATAGAATGGCTGAATGCCAACAATTTAAGAATAAATTTGGCTAAAACTAAAATAATGGACTTTAAACTTCGACAGACAAAACCAACACAATACCAAATTAGATACAAAGGAGACGCAGTACTAGAATCTAAAGCTACAAAGTTTTTAGGATTGCACATTGACAATGATATGACATGGAAAACTCAAATTGATAGTGTTTGTCTGAAGCTTTACCGATTTTCTTATGCCCTTTATATGTTAGGTAAAATCGCAAACAAAACTGCCCTCCTAACGGCATACCACGGGTATGTAGCCTCCACATTAAGATATGGACTCATATTTTGGGGTAATGCTACAAATATTTCCTCCGTACTTTTGGCACAAAAGAGATGCATCCGAGCCATCTGCAAATTAAAAACAACAGAGACATGTAAGCCACACTTTAGGGATTTAAATATTCTGACAGTGCCGTCGCTATACATTTATGAGGTTCTGATGTTTGTAAAAAACAATATACACTTGTTTAGTCATGTAGAAAGTCAACGTCGCTCAGATAAGTTAAAAACAATAATCACCAAGACTGTTTTTTCCTATAAAAGTATATATGCAATGGCACCTAAATTGTATAATAAATTACCTTGTCATATTAGAAAGTGTAATAATAGTAATGATTTCAAAAGTAAGCTCTTTAAGCTACTAAACGACAAGGTATATTATTCAGTCAAAGAGTATCTGGATGACAAATTTTGACCAATATTTGTAATTTAATTTTTATTTATTTTTAGTTTTTGACATTGTGTATTTTTATTAATTTTTTCCTATTTTTATGACATTTTACCAATTTAAATTGACATAATTGTATTATTTGACATGCATATAATCGTTATCTTGGACTTTTCTGTAATATCATAATAATATAATTACTGATTTTGTATGCCTATCGGCGGGACATAGATTGTACAATAAAAGACTGAAAACATCTGTAATCACCTATGTTCACAAAATGAATAAATGAAATGAATAAAAAAAAAAAAAAAAAAAAAAAAGTTTTCCTGCATCTGTGTGACATTCTTGGCTTCTCTTTGTGCACCTATCTTTTTCTTTACGGATGTGACATCTTTCGCTCTGGGCAGATTGGATTTTTTTTTTTGAATGGACCACTCGCAGTTCAGCACACTAAGACTGGTTACTTCTCAACCGGATAATTGGGTGGATTGGAAGGGAGTGTCAGACTCTTATTGACTTAATCCCACAGCCGATCGCCTTGATGAGGACACGGCGATGCTCCGTCTAAGCAGGACAGACCTCCACCGTGTCCTCCGGAGACCCGAGCGTGTCCTCCTGCCGAATCCGAAATAGATAGCTCCCGCAACTTTCGTGTCTGGTGAGTACTGCGTCAGGCGGAAAGTGAGGATGCCGTGGCGCCTCTCCAACCACTCCTCAATGAGGGGACTGTTCGCCGTAATGGTGGCGTGCCCATCTGTTTGTGTATCATTTCATGATCGCTATAATTAGTCAAATTCTACCAAAACGGTAGAATACGTTCTTCAAGTAGTTTCTACTACAAAGAGTATTTTTACAGTAAAATAGTTTGTGCTAGTGGCCTTTGCCCAAAGTGGCCGCAATAGTAATTCCAGGATAGGTAGTAATAATAGGCTGTGCAGTGTAAGATAATTTTAGGCAATTCCCCACATTTCCGAAAGTCATTTTATTTGATGAAATTACGGAGTTTCAACTGTAAGTTACAAAGAAAAAATGTAGCGAAATTATGTACTGGGCTGTCATTAACTTTCTTTATAATGTCAATAATCATAACACACACGGGAAGTTGAAATATAAATAATATACATAAGTGTCGGAATTTCCAGAGTGTAGGCAATTAGGTAGTGAATTTCCAGAGTGTAGGCATGTATTTTTTTACCTTTCTAAATAGAATTAATGGAAGCCATATCCCTCCCTACCCATAAGCATTAAAATATTATACGCACAAAACAATGTACTTTCATTGTACCTACGGTTGAAGGAGTGTAATTAATTCGGTTCTGTTTTTCCTGCTTGGGCTCGTATAAGGGGGGCGTTTAGAGGTTCCGGACCGCCCTCTTAGTATACGAATAAAGTAAAAATCCTACGACTTTCTGCTTGAAGAGCGACGAAACCGAGTTATTTTTGTAAATTTTGGACTTGACCCCCATATCATAGATTTATAGCTACGCTCTTGTTTTATTGATCTAAAACCTGGTGATCTTTTAGTCAACAGTAATAGGGTGGGTTACTTCAAGAAGAGCACGCTTGATCGCCGACCATATCATCATTCAGGGTTGGGCAATATTTCATGATGTTTTATCCATCTATTTCTCAAAACCTTGCATATTTCTGAAGCATCTAGTATGTTTGCTGAAACGAATGACTTTTATGCTATCATGCGCAAACGAAGTGCATCTATACTGCAGTGATTCCGAGGTAGTCCGAATCCGAACAATATTTTAGGTACACTGGCGGACAAAATAGATGAGCCGTTTATTAGGCACTGAGCTGGGAGACATGTGCGTACAGAAATACATGTGCAAAATTAATTGTTTTATTTTGATGATATTTTTATTTACATTTATTGTTGACTAATAATCTTAATGTAATACTAACACAGTATGGATCCTGTAATCTGAAATAAAGAGTTATTATTATTATATTACCGCTCAAACATAACTATTTCCACATAACCATACTTCAGCAAGGTTAATGTCAAACCTTGACACTTCACAACCTTCAAATGTTAGATAATACACATACAGTACTTGATGTAGTACGAATCTGTTTTTTTAATCGTCACGTTTATTTCCGTTGTGGCAGGTTGTATTGTGTGGACTATGAAAACCTTGATCGTACTGAGAATCTTGTCACAATAGTAAAATAGCTACAATACCTAGCTATATTATAGAGCCGTTTTTAACCGACTTCCAAAAAAGGAGGAGGCCGTAACGATTTTGATGATTATTTTTATATTCGAAAGGTGGTGCTTGTCATGTGGTGCCATTAAAATTGAGTGAGATCTGACAACTAGTATTTGAGTTATTCCTAATAATGTGTGGATCGACTACATTGATGGTGTTCTCATTCTCTCATTGTCGATGTAAAAGAAAAAAAAAACTGTAAGTATACGACGCGACGGTTTAGAAGAACATCTTAGTATTTCGAGGGGGTCCCTTTCTAGTTTGATGAAGATCTGATGAAGAACGGAAATAGGAAACGAACAATTCAATTTCAATATCAAAAATCAACTTCAATAAGTGATAGCAAATCTTCCGGGAGTGCTGAATTTGTGTGTCTGTTTATTGTTTACACCAGTTTATAACACGTACGCTGTGATGGGTACGTGAGGTGGCACCACTAAAGAGAGAGAAATAAAAAAATCTTTTTCAGTTTTTTGTCTGACGAAGTTCAAAAGTGATTAACCTGATTAACGTCAAAATTCACTGGAGCTCAAATATTGCACTGTTTTTGTAACAGTACAGTATCTAACAACAGCTTTAAACACTCCTTACAGTTCAGAACCCTGATAGTCAATTCTAATATAGCAGTATCTTCTGCTTTTTGGTTTTAGTGAGCTATGTAAGCTATCGCTGATGAGGTAACAATACATAAGCCGCCTTTAAAAAAAACTTTTTACAAAAAAATACAACCGACTTCTACACAAAAAATCAAAAAAGTGCAAAATAACTTTAATTCCGGAACTCGGTGTTTGTGGTTGCTTTTTCGTTTTTTGAACACCGACTTCCGAAATTAAAGTTATTTTGCACTTTTTTGATTTTTTGTGTAGAAGTCGGTTGTATTTTTTTGTAAAAAGTTTTTTATTATTCACTTTTTAGTGGTACCTACACCCCTCCCCTCCCCCACCTAAACGAACCAATCACATTGGTGTAAAAAAAAACGTACAGCTCCTTTGCAGAGTAGACTAAGAGGTCGTCAAAGTAGACAAAGTACATATTTTTTTTAGATTTTTCGAAAACCGCTTGGTTGATTTCGATAAAATTTTCATGGGACTATTTGGGAAGTATACCCTTTCCAACAAAAAAAGAAATTTTCAAATCGATTGACAAGCGACGGAGTTATGCGCGAACAAACATAAAAAAAAAAATACAAACATCCGAATTGAGAACCTCCTCCTTTTTTAGAAGTCGGTTAAAAAAGGCTGTCCTTATTCCTTACAAACACGCTATTCATCAATATTCTCATATAATCACCACATTCTTTAAAGTTTCAATATTTTATGGAGTACTAACAAGTATTAGAACTTGAAGATTATTGCACATGGAGTTCATAAAAGAAAAAAAAGAAAGTGATAAAGACTGCAAGCTGAGCTGGTTGACGCTTCAAGAGTCACTTTTGCTGCGGATAGGGTTGCCATCATCGAAACTGCCGACACCGGACAAAATCTTAAAAACCCCGGACATTTGAATGAAATTATTTTTTTTCACCCGAAAAACAGCCGTTTTAAATAAAAAAAGGTTATACGTTGATTTTTTCGATAATGTATTATAGCGTGTTTTCAATATTAACTATAGCGCCAGCAATATTGCTACGCTGGATTTACAAGTAGATCGTATCCCGCTTACGATTACGAATGAATTATTAACTAAGTTTTGTTTTAATTTGTTGCTTATATTTCAAATTTTCAATCAATGGAATCCTCCTCTTGAAACACTTGACACAATAAAATGTCCGGGTTTTACCAGGAGACCTTTGAAAACCGCCCGGACGCTCCCCGGACGCCCTCCAAACTAGGACAAATCCGGGGAAACTTGGACGTATGGCAACCCTAGCTGCGGAGTCATATCAGTCAGCGGTGTAGTAACTTTGGCCTTCTTCTACTCACTACGAAGTATAGACATACCTACTACCTTATATGCCATACTTCGATTTAGTTTGCATGTAACAGCTCTGTCATAAACGTGATCCCACAATTTAGTAGCTAATGATCGTGCAAGTTCGGAAGCCGTCGGGTGCCATCGCACGTGCTTCGACAGCATTTATCTCCGGCCTTCACGGCGCCCGCGCACTAATCTCACAGCTTCCTGCTCCGGTTGTTACTCTTATTAGTCTTAATGAATGCAACACTTTTTGCTGATATTAGCGGGAACTATTCATCTTTGTTCGTGAAGAAAATATTTCAAGTTATTCCAATTAGTTTGCCAATTATTGCGTTTATTGTGGTGATCTTGTTAGGATTCCATTGGCGTTCGGTCTGCTGTTATGCGTTTTGCTTGACCTATTAAGATAACTCCAAGTCTCAGACACGTGCTTTTATTTTCAACACCAAAACGAAATAAAATCTAACCAGAAGTATTCAAGCTATGGGTTTGTATTTGTATTGTTTGTTTGATATGGTATTCCTACAATTTATTGACATTGGATGCAATTTGTTGCTTTTTCAGTGAATCGTCTTCAATAGCAAGATACGGAACTCCATCCGTAACTTATTAAAACCGTGTTGGCATAGTTTTTCATCCTCATATCACTCCGAGATTCTTCGAAGCGTTAACACAGATCTATGGATATTAGAATACCGTAAGGTTTAACCGACTTATGAAATTAGTCGTGAACTTGTGATTGTGTTTTATCAAGATAATCAAGCTAGAACCAATGACAAATACAGTAATGTTCATAATTATGGAATAATTCTGCAAAAGGTATCTTGGTATGTATTTCTCGTGAAAGTTATGAACTTATGACTAAAGAAAATTATTGGTAAAAAGATTAAGTGGTTTTACAATAGCTCGTGTTACAATGTGTGTTTGTTTAACCTGTATTCCCAACAGGTCTGGGTATATGAATATGTTGGTTTACCTGTCAGTGCCTCCCAGAGTTACGTTATTTGTACAATGAACACGGATTAGTCAGTAAATAAAACGCATCCGTAGTTTTTTGTGAAAACGATGTTGAGATACATTGCACAATTGTTTGTTTCCGTAAATCTATACTTCTAAACTAATATTATGAAGAGGAAAGATTTGTATTTTTGTATGTAACGAATAAACTCAATAACTATTTCACCACTTTCAACCGATTTCAAAAATTCTTTCACCACTAGAAAGCTACATTCACCCTGAGTAACATAGGCATATTTTATCCCCGTATACCCACGGGAACGGGAACTACGCGGGTGAAACCGCGGGGCGCTGCTAGTAAATAAAGAAAAATAACCTTCCGCTCCGTCCAGGGCGGAAGCAATCATTTGATAATTTTCCATCCATAAAAAATGTTTATCGACGTCTCGTCAGTTAAATACATTAAAGTCTCATATAAATAGTTTAATCATGTACCCCAGGAGCTTACGGTCACTAACTCAACGTGATAA
This sequence comes from Hecatera dysodea, assembly GCA_905332915.2. NCBI lineage: Eukaryota > Metazoa > Arthropoda > Insecta > Lepidoptera > Noctuidae > Hecatera > Hecatera dysodea. Next base: position 6,262,488 of record HG995304.1, read on the forward strand.
CTTGGGAATATTTATGGTTTGTTTTTCTACATAATTGTGTAGGTATCCAAATGAAACTAGATAACAAGTTATTTTGCAAATGTCGCAATATTTTCCCTTTCAGAGTAATACCGATAGATGACATAGCACCCATCCATACAAAGATAACAGCTTATTGCGATCTCCAAACACTCACAAAACACTTCAAATTAACAGCATATTTCGTTGTATTTGGAGGCTGGAATATCCATGGAATATTACTGGCTGATAAGCAAAAAAATCAAGCAATTATTTTCTGGAAGAAAACAGAAACCCATGGTTTTTTTTTTAAATATAACGTGCTTCGATTAGAAATAATTAAACCATAATTTTTAAATCGGAAACCAAGAATTTATAGTATTTTTTGTAGGGGTGTTTAATTTTTTTAATTCTTTTTGTTTTTTATATACTTAATCTCTCACCAATTTATTAACTTATTAGCTGATCCGTGCAACTTCGTCACATGCCGCTGGATGAACAAATACATATCAATAAGCGTAATTTTTACGTTTGTTAAAAAAAAAAAAAATTGCAACCGATTTATTGATGCTCCGCTCCTATTGGTCGTAGCGTGATGTTATATAGCATATAATATACGAATAGTTTTCTTCAATAAATGGGCTTATACAACGCTAAAATAATTTTTGGGAGTTCAGCCAAACAAACTACAGCATTATATAATAATATCAGAATAGAATTTTTTTCTACGTATTATAAGTTTTGAAAAATAACTCGATAGTATGTTTTGGTGTAATTTTCATGCATTTTATTTGTTCTCAATAGATGGCGCTGCTTCCCATAGTCGAAGCTAATTGCTTCTTGAACAGTTTTTAATTTATATCTTTTATAGAGTGAACTGATTGCGACAAAACAAAAACTAAGTACAGCTGATGCTGCAGCATCAGGTCCAGTTTACCATAGTCTTTCAATACTATTAATAATATCAAATTTCGCATCGATCAGATCCGTAGGTTGGTTACATGTCTTCATCAATATATAATATAGAAAAGAGCAGATGGTCTTCAAACGAATGAACCAATTTTGAAAAAAAACATTTCCAGAGACCAACGTTAGAACACAGTTTGTTCAGACACACTCAGCGTTCAAACTGCGTCGGGGGTTAAAAAGCGTCATGATTAATATCAAAACATTGTGATTTTCAGTAGTTTATTTTTTCTAATTAAAACGACTGCTATAAGATTGTTCGGTTTCGTACGAAGATATAAGGGAAAGGGTAATGACCGCAATTGACATGTTAGAACGAAACAACTATACAGTTCATGCCAGAAAACAAAAGTTCACCAGAATTCCCCAACACTGCTACAGTTTTTTTTATTTGTCCCAAGTGTGACCACAATCAAGGCAAAGGCATTACAGCAAAGGGTTAATTATGAATACCGTAGTTCCTTGAATTCGATCACGGAAGCCCGCATGATGTTTATTTCTGGGTGTAACATCAGGAACTCAGAAAACTTATAATTTCCTTATGATTGTTACCTAAATGATGTTCTCAGAAGTAGGCATCATTTCTTTCAAGGTGCTTATTTGCTTGTAAAGTTCAAGTTTGATTCAGAGACTAATGTTTGATGGTTGAGGTCAGTAGCCCAATTTTAAGATCATCGTGTCATTTTTAAAATTCACTTGATACTTAATGGTTTGGAAAATACAAACGGTGCTCGTTAAGAGCGTTCATGCCTAGCGCGGAGCGTCACGTTTAGGTAAATAGTTTGCAAATTTCACTCACACAGAAGCGTGGGTAACTGTGTGCGTAGACTAGCCGCGTGCGCTCTCTTTGTACTTCGACTAACCAACTTTGATCCGTTAGCTTTAGAGCAATAATAATGTATTGTTATAACAAAATGAAACTGGAATTACTATAACAATTATTATAAAAAATAAAAATACAATATAAAAATTATTATAACGTAAAAGTGAGGAACTAAATTACTATGAGTAAATAAAATCTTAATCGTGTAAAATTAAATTTTAATATTTATCATCTCTAAGTTTCATAGACCTAGCTTTTCGGGGATCAACAATCTCGGGTAAAAGACATTTATTGTAAAAATTCACAAGTCGCTGTTCCATATTCTCCCTCCAAAAATTATCGTCCCTAATTATTTTTTCAGTCTTTAATTTAAGATGTTTGCCTGTCCATACAGCAAACAAACAATAAGTCCTTTGGGTTATGTGCAGCTGCCCCTGTATTTGATAAAACCAGTCATGACGGCAATTTACGGATCCATCTATTTTCCAAAACTTGATTTTTTTTTGGTGTATAGCAACATCTGCCTCTAATCCAAATGCCGAAATAGGACACTTAATTTCGACGATGCCATCAGATTCGATAAGCCCATCCGGTGAAGCACCTGTAATCAAATTCATTTGAAACTCAATTCTCTAATTATGTCATCATATTCATAATTTCAGCCGAAAGTAACAAAAAAAGAAAAACTAAAAGAAAGAACTAATTTTTCGCTATTCTTCATAGTTTCGAATTAGGCCCGAAAATTCATTCCTTGTATCGAAATAAATCTAATAGTAGTACATACCCAAGAAAAATAAATCCTCATCAACAAATAATCCGCATTGATGTATCGTAATATTTTCTTGGACCTGCAATTGTTCTATAGCCACTTTTTCGTTGACTTTCCCATGCTCAATACTGGGGACATGGTCCAAGGAGTATGAGTATAACAATTGTTTTACTAAAGGCGCTGGGCTAATAGTCGATCGCCGTTTGCACACTTTACTGAAAGAAGATGCTGTTAGTAAACACCGTCGTAGTTCAAGCCAAAGAGCACTCTCTGCCTGAAGTACAGTGTCCCTTTCTATATCTTGTCTATTATTTACCTATAACAGAAAATTCGGAAACATAATTTCTAATTTAAATATTACCAAAAACAATGCAAAAGATATGTGACACAGTAAAAGTATACTTGAACTTATAAACATATAATGTTAAAACTCACTTGTTCTTGAAGGTTTTTTAAAAACTCGTCTTTTGCCGTTTCATATTCTTCCAGAATCATATCTGGCCGCTCACATTCTCCTCCATAAGAGGTCTTATCGGAATCAAATTGTACTCTTCTCTTAGGTATGCGATGTGTTTTTTGCCTTAATTTCCTTTTAAGACGAGCCATTTCAATACGCTTTAATGAGTTTCCTATAAATAATGGATAATTAACTCATTTTGTATTATAACATGTCATATAATTTATACAGTGATTTATGTAAATTTTAATAATAATAAGTACCTGGACTTTTATTAAACTTTGATTTATACAAGACGTATTGTGGCCGTGCGGAATTGAAAGACACAACAGCAGCGTTGCATCGTGCGGTGTATGAATTTTTTAAACAGTAATTTACGCGCTTTCCACCAACGTGTTTTGCAACGATGCTGTTAAATTGTTCAGCTCTGTTATTGTTTAAATCATACAGTAAACTTTTTGAATGTACGGCAATTTGTGTAGTTTGTTCCATGATTTTTTTAAACAATAATTTTACTTTTGGTACTATATTTTCTTCCTTTTTCTTTTCGTCTGTGCAATAATATGCTTCACATTCTCTATGGTCCCCGAAAATATGCTTTGGGCTATTTAAAATATCTTTTTTTAAACTAATAATTTTGTCCGACAAAGTTGAATTTTGAGCGTTTCTAAAGCGTGCAGCTGATCTTATAGCAGTTCGCAGTCGCTTCATTCTGTCCATTGTTAACAATTTTCTTTCTGCCAATGGTACAGATGTATCTTTACCTAAGTTTATAAGCTTACCACTGAAATTGCGCAGTAAGTGATTCGTGCATTCAATTTTCTCAACATTTACTTTTTGGTATGGTCGGCTTTCTAATATTTTTTTATATGTACTTGCATCTCCATCGGCTATCAATGTACCATATATTAAATTTCTCCTAGCAACTGACGTCTTAAAACCTTCGACTATGCCAGATTGTTCCATGCTAGTGGAAGATCCAGTATGATTTCTGTGGCAATCATGTGCGACTGGTAGCATGTTTTTTGATGCTGCTCTAGCACAAGTGGAACAATGTTTGTTTTTTACAGCCACGTGTAGTACTTTGCCTGTTTCATGTCCCACAATAGCAGATACTCCAGATGATGCTGAGTAGTTATTTTTATAGGATCTTTTTGACCAACAACAATCAGCAATGGCCTTGACAATTGGAATCCCATCCTTGACTTGGCCACGTGAAATTGCTTTTTCACCTTCTTCTTTTGCAGCTTCCTGCATGCTTACTTCTGCGGTTTCATTCCACCAATTAGCAATTTCATCATGGTATTTTGTATACCTTTTTTGACCTATAAGAGGCAAATCTACTGAGGCCAGAAATTCATCTAAATTTGACTGACCGCATCCTATCATTATAGCTCCCATGACAGCACCATGATTTGCATCCATAACACTATTTGAGTGATCAGATGTATTTAATTTTAATTCGATATTGCACATATTGCATTTCATTAAAAAAACCGAACGTAAACCACTCTGGACTTCTTTCACTAATTGTAAATTGCTTATATTACAACCAAATGCAGCATTGTGATTATTTAAAGTTTTGATTTGATCCATGAAAAACATGAAATCTATTATTCGGCGCCCCTGTAATTTGCTATCCAATGAAATATTTTCTTCAATTGCCTGCAAATTGTAACAGCATAACTAAAATGTTTCATTTGTCTAAAATATGAATATAAATAAATAAATAACACTTACAAGATTCCCTACACCAGGATCTGGAGTTGGAGACAATGATATATCCTTCTGGATGTGTAAGGTTTTATCAACACCAATTTCTCCCATTATTTGATTCTCCTTAATGAGATTCGCTGTTTCTGATGTCTTTTCTTGAATGTCAATTGTGTTTTCCCTAAGATTTTCTTTTGATTGTGACTGAAAATTATAGGTCGGTGCAATTTATAGTAATACAAACAGTAATAAAAAATCAGTCGGATTGAAATAAATAAATAATGAGTAATGACTTATTAATTTTTGCTAGTAACTCATCAATCTATTTCAAGACACCAATGTCTCTTGGTACACAATTTTAAATAGTGCCAAATTAATAAATGGGTAAAAATTCAAACTTACAAGATTATCTTCATTTATGTCTTGGTTTTCAAGCATTGGAACTTCTCTTTTCTGCCTATAAGAATATTTTTTTATGAAAAAAAAAACTGGACAAACAGGTACTAGACTTGTTGAAATAATTTTAATGAGATGTCATTTTTAGGTGTCGTAATGTTTTCCTGTAAAATTTTATGAGTATCTTCGATTTCTTCAGCGTCGCATTATCAGATTCTGACTGTGAGAGCATAAAACTACCTAGAAAGTCTACTCTTTCAAACAAAAAAAAAAACACAATTTTCCAAATTGTTCGAACGTCCATTAATAAATGAAAAGTATATCGTGGCATCTTCGAGTAAAAGATTCCAATGAATTGAGTCTGATAATTATCTGAGGCATTTTTGAAATCAGTCAGTAAAAGGGAAAAAATTGTGAATTGTATATAAACTGTTTTTTTTAAAGCTCTTCGCTAACTTACCTTTTGGCTTCGTTAGCCTTGGCCAAATTTCCATAATGTTTTCTTTTTTTTCCGATGTTACGCCTTTTGTTAGCCATATCTGAAAAAAATACGGTAAAATAAAAATATACACAAAAAACAAAAACAAAACAAAATATACATAAATAATAAAATAAATAAATATACATATACATAAGCCTAATTTTATCATTTAAGTTACTGAACTTCATTACATAAAAATATGTACTCACCAAATTTTTTTTTATATAATAACAATATATTATTATATTAAAAAGTATCAATGTGTTCTGGTCACGCTAAAAATTTGCGAAGGTACACAAATATTTTACGCAGTGCGCGGCGACGAGAGCGACACACGTCCAACCTCTGAAAGGCCTCGGCCGGCACTGAGCGCTGGTGCTTTTTTTTTTTTTTTTTTTTTTTTTTTTTGAATGGACTACTCGCAGTTCAGCACATTAAGGCTGGTTACTGCTCAACCGGGCAATCCCGTGGTTGCCTTAGATTCTAAGGCCCCCAGCCGGGGCTCTAAGGCCCCCAGCCGGGGCATGAGCGCTGGTGCGATTCCGCGCCGATTATATAGTAGTACTAAATAATTTATAGTAAAATTAACATAGAAGTTATTTTAAAAAAAAATGTACCATGTTTTAGAACGTAAATGTCTTCATCTACTAGGTCTAAAAAAAAACAAAAATACTTTTGATTTCATCCTAAACTAACACGTTTAAGAACTCGAAAAGTGGCTAAAAATGACACTTTTGAGTATACTTTTCTTGTATAAAAACTTACAATAATTACGTTTTTTTTTTCAGCCAAGCACTAGTAAATGTTATTGTTTTTTTAATAGTAATATTTCTATAAGTTTGTCGTTTATGGTTTTACTATTATCTAGCATTTGCGTAGACCATCGACCGCTAGTTTTAAAAAGGGATTGAGTAAAAACTGTTATAATGAGAAAACTTTACGATCATTTGAAAATATTTTTCAGCCAAGCACTAGATTATGAAATCCTCAATAATTTGACGTCAATATCTTATCTACGAATTAAATAGATTATCGTTTTATTGTCCGTCGGAAATCATCAATTTTGACTCCAACGTGGTTTTTACGGATGAACGCTCTTAAACTCATTATTTTTTGCTTATGAGAGGCAAGAAGATAGGTATTATGACAAATTTCGATCGCTCATCTATATATATAAAAATCAATGCCACTTTTCGTTGTAATTCCATAACTCAAGAACGGGCTCACCTATCCAAACCAAATGCTTAGGATTTGGTCGGCATATTTAGTAGATGGTTTATGTGAAGTTTGCACAAAATCGGTCGAGCGGTTCCTCATTTGTCACATTTTTTGTAATAAATGAATTCAATAGAAACTTTTTTCACAGAAACTTTTTTGAAGTTTTGTTGACAGGACAAGCACGTTGTTATGTCATTCATGCCGTCAATTCATTTTGGACGTGGTTTGATTAAATCATATTATCAGCGATAAATTTTTTCTTTTCACATAATTGCATTTGCAGTGCATTCATACAAACGGTGAGTCCTGAATTTATGTATACTTTTCTAAGTTGCCGTATATGATTTCACATGGCATCATATGCGACAGCTTCTTGGGAATTTGTTTTTTTTTTGTTCTAATTTTTTTTTTCGATTTTTAAGCGAAAACATATGTGCATACGGGAAAAATGCCACCAGCCAGACGAGCAAATATAGGTTACGAAATATTAATCCACCAAAACTGTGTAACGGAACCAGATTGGCAGTGAAAAAGTTATTGCCAAATTTGATTGAAGCTACGATCTTAACTGGTAAATCAAAAGGAGAAGTTGTTTTGATACCGCGTATACCTATGATTCCAACTGATATGCCTTTTGAGTTCAAACGTTTACAATATCCTGTGCGTTTATCATTTGCGATGTCCATCAACAAGGCCCAAGGTCAAACACTTCACGTTTGTGGTGTGAATTTGGAGGAACATTGTTTTTCACATGGCCAGTTATATGTTGCCTGTTCCAGAGTCGGTACCCCCAGCCGTTTGTTTATTTATGCTCAAAATGGAAAAACAAAAAATATTGTTTATCCAAATGTTTTGGATTAAGTGTGTTGTAAATAGCTAGCAATTGATTTCGATTTTAAATAAAATATTTTTTTGATTAAATAAATGAATTTGATGTTCCGATTTGTTTATTTTATTTCACTTTATACGTAGCGAAGCACGTACCGGGCCGCTAGTCTTATTTTAAAGATGGGGAAGGGAGTGTCAGATTCTTACTGACTAAATTCACTCGTTTTCCTACTAATATCTTTTGCGTTCCAGGACCGCGGTGACTCTTTCGAACAAATTCCGCAACACATCGCTAATCTAGTCTGACTGCCATAGCATTACAAACTCTAATAGCGGAACACTTTCTAAAACAATCCAAAAGATTTTGAAGGAAATTCCTAATCTATTGCTGCATATGTTTGAAAAATTCGTCTGCGGGACCACGTAACGCAGATTTTGTTACTTGTCAAAAATAAGGACTTTATGTTGCTCATTCGGGCTGTTACCGCGATCATTGAAATTGCTCATGGATCGCTGTCACAATTGACCATGTAATGGGTGCCAATGGCGATTGAGAACCTGTTACTCGGTATTAAGTACTTATCTAGTCCAGTATAACAGTAAGCAAGCCCTAGATCTAATCGTAAATCTACTAAAGTATCATGAACTGGTATCCATAAATCACGGTTGCTCAACCGCCTATGCGGGTGTCGCGCAACCTCTTATCACCACTTTCACTGATATGAGCTGAAGTTGCGACATTTTCATGTCAGTCTGTCGTAGTTTAGGTAAATATATTGATTTATGCAAACACTAGGAAAATTATCTTCGCTGGTTTTTTCTGGATCGAGTGTTTTGAGCGTTTTGTTATACTAACAGATGACTGAAGTAGATTTTGGATAATTTTTTACTGAGATATATATTCTAGAGAATTCAAGAAGAACATCTAATCAAATCAATAGATATGAAAGAGACTATATCATATGAGTGAAATTAACGAGATTTAAAGTAAAACAGGCCGAAAGTAAAGTCCGGGAAATTAATTAATAAACTACTTTTGGCAATAACGACAAATATACGTTGTTGTTTTATGATATTCAACCTTATTGTGGAATATAATTATTTACCTAGATACTTGATTTTCATGCCTATACATGTGTACCTCAGCACTTTTTAAATATAGTTACACTTGGCTACAGTTTTAAAAATAGACTGCAAAATTATATTTCTGCTTTTGATGTTCCCACCCTGATTGCAGCCACCAAAAAAATACATTAGCGAAACCTAGTGAAGTCTATTACATTCTGATTACATTTTAAGCGCGTTTTTCATAGACATTTTGATGACATTAATATTTTGTTGATTCATTCGAATCAGACCTCTTCTGTATCTACGAATATAGAAGAGTCTGATTTCTGTGATTTATTTTATTCATTTCAGTTTGATTTACGATGTGTCCATTCGTATAAAGCATGATTGACTTTATGGTTGGTCACATACATACCCAGCTGTTTGGTTGATTCACCATACATGACTTCGAGTTTTTGTATATAACATCTGTGGGCTATAAGCTTAGCAATTTAGTCGTTGTTTACACGCTTTATGCCACTAATATTATAAACGCGAAAATTTATAAGTATGGATGGATGGATGGATGTTTGTTACTCTTTCACGCAAAAACTACTGAACGCATTTGGACGAAATTTGGCACTCAGATGGTTTATAACCAGGATCGAAACTTATGCGGGTGAAACCGCGGGGCGCTACTAGTAAATACCTAATTTTGCTGGTGGTTTCACCCGCGGTCGTGTGAATGTCGGAAAACATTAAAAAAAAACATTTATTCCCAGGATAAAGAGTAGAAGACTATGTGCTAAGTATTCGGCAGTCTTTGTCAGTGCGATCTTTCATTAAGATCCGTTCAGCCGTTCTGGAGTTATTTAGTAACAAACATCCATTCATATAGACTTTCGTTAATTTATGAAAGAACGCAGTAAAATGATTTGATTTGAAATTACGACTGATTCCCATAATTTAGAAAAGAATATGTGGAAAGTTTTATATTCCTCCCTCAATAAAGTGAGAAACTATCTATTACTAAATAAAATAATTAAGCGGCTAATAACGCAGTTATAGACCATAAAAAAGTTTTCATTAACATAAATGTTCATAATAAGTACAATATGAGGCGCTTGCTGTGTATTCTCTGACAGTCTGACACACGATATTAGTTATTTAAGACTAGACGTCTTATTCAAATCTTACACAACATAATGTGTGTTGAGCTTACTTGAGTTCTGTTGCATTTATTTTTACTATGACCGTGTTAGATTTAAGTAAGAAAGTTAACAAGTATTTAAGAAGTTGCAAAACGTGATGGTCTCTTTGTAACCGACATAAGAAAAGGAGGAGGTGCACAATCCAACAGATTTTTTAATCGACTTCAAAAAAGGAGCAAACAAAAAGAAGAAATAACTTTTAACAAAAACAACAATATTACTTTAATTTTCGGAGTCGGTGTTTTTGGTTTTTCCTTTGTGTTTTGACACCGACTTCGAAATTAAAGTTTATTTATACTTTATAGAGTTGTAAAAAAAGTTTTTCTGATACAGCGGGCTGGCCGGTGTGGTGATGCTTAGAGGACTATTTTATATACTTTTTCGGAAATAACTATGTGAAATTCGGAAAAAAAAATGAAGTTAACTGATGTTAGAATGTCAGTCAGATACCTACTAATTAAATAATATTTAACCTTCTTAGGAAAACGAAGTAACAGTCACAATTTGTCCGTCATTCATTTAGAAACTATAATAACTATTCATTTGGAAAACTTCCGGCTGACAGAACCTCACCCTGTGAATTAAAACCATTTATGTAAATTTCATTAATTAACATATGGCTTTTAGAAAAAATAATGAAATTCAAATCACAAGGGCATAATTTTATAGTCCATAAATTGCACGACGACATGCTTCGTTTGAACAACTTACACCTTTCACCTGTGGTCAAGCGTAGTAGGCAAGTAGCATTGTACTAAATAGCCATTTGCTTGCCTCATTAGTGACGGCATACTTTCTCAAAGCACTTCCTTAAGTATCATTTGTTTTGATATTTGCTTGTCAGTTGTCTACTTGCTAAATAACGGCAGTGTATTCTTTTCGTGTTCACTTATTTTTGCAATTTTGTTGTACCTACTATGGAGATGAAAGTCAATTTAGAAATGTTTTGGTATTGTAAAAGGAGAGCGCTACTTCCTTTCGCGGCTTTAACTTTTTTATAGTTAATTAAATCTTAATGTAAAAGATAGTTCATAAATTGGTAATAGTCTATCAAGTGAAACTAATAATAAAGAAGAGGTTTCGCAGTACTGCCTTTATAATTCGATAACACAGTTTAGTAAGTACCGATTTGTATATGATTAAATTAACAAGGGTGATCTATTAGGCTCTAGGTACCTCTAGTTCAATCAAAAAGTATGTTATGCTGTAATTCACCTTTTCCAATTTTTATTATATATTTTAAGTTACACGCTGTACAGTCGGTGATAGCAATTAACTGACCCCCCTAAAAATTACTCGATTTTACACCCTATGCTCATAACATTAAACGTTATTCAATATGGTATGAGTTTATCAGACTAACACTACTCGATGAACAGAAACAATAAATAATTTTGATACGCAAACTTGAGCTTTAAGAGGTTGGTATTAGGTCATTTATTTATAACTTTTTAGCTTTTTTAATAAGTGGGTAGTTAGACGTCAATATGCGTATTCAACAAAACTGCTATAAATATGACATAAGGACTATGGGGTAGAAGAATAAATTGAACAAGATATTCTATGCACAAATAGCAGTGAATACGCGCGAACATTTTTATCTTGCCTTACTAAATTGGCTTTTTTCCTTTTTATTAATTGTTATCAGTTTTGATAGTTTAATCGTCATGTCTCAGTTGAGTGATTATTTAAAAAACAAAATAATCTATTTGCATGAGGAGAATGTTGGTATTAAAGCGATTGCTAGGAAACTTAATATAGCGGTAAGTGTATTCTTTTTATGCTTCATTTATAATTATACTTTTTCCTTAATTCGTTAGTCTGCTTAAAAGCCGGTGAATGTAGAATAATAGACAATTAACTGTGTTTCATTATGAGTCTAATTTGAGATCATTTATAGGTCTAATTTGATTTATATAATCTAATTTGATAAACGTATTTTTTCAAACTTAATCGATAAATTATGTTTACCTATTCGTTACTAAAATTATGTTTATTGTGTTGTTTCAGAGAAATACAGTCAGATTGTCGCTAAGACGTTTTGAAGAGGCAGGGAATATTCAAAAAGATCGTCCTAGACCAAAACCTACTATGTTACATACTCCAGTGTCAGAACGTCATCAAGCAATTGTTAGAAGGCATACTGAACACCCATTTTGCCTACTCATTCAACTGCAAGTGGAAGTGATCGTTGTTGGAATATGGTGCGCGGTATGCGGGACCGCTTGCAACAAGCAATAGAAAAAATGGTGCTCCACTTCGCTATTAAAAGCATGAATAACTTGAGCAACCAGTGTTGGTGACAAACAATACTAACGTATGTCAGTGTGTGTGTTTAATTAACTATTGTTATAATTTGTAACGAAGTATTTCGAATACCTAGTTTTTTGTCAAAACCTTATTTTATAACTAAAATAACTATTCATAAAACAAATTGATATATAGTAGACCAGGTAGAACTTCAACGTATAATGCCGTTTTATTTAGTTCAATGATATTTAATGTAGTGATGTTATTGTTATGAAATAGAAATACATACCTATATTTCTAAATATTATAACATGCTGATTCACTACATTAAACTCAGTGCAGTTAACAACGTTATTAGTAAGCAGGTAATATTATCATCTTCGTGTCATCATCAATATCATTTATGTTATTCTTATAATATATTTTTTATAAAATAAAATCGTTTTTACCACCATTTTGGTTTTTTATTTCTGTTCGTTTTTTTTTTTGTTGCTAAAGTTATAATTTATTATTTATAACTTAAAATAAATATACAAAACAGAAACAAACGCGTCAATTACGCTGGTTACGAACTCGCAACCACAATTTATCAGCTCACTACAGTCACCACTAGACCACTCGAAACATATTCAACGGGGTCGAAATTACGTATTATATTACAAGTTAAAATAATATTCAAGAACATACCTACCTTAACACTGCGTATTAAAGATCAAATTCGAATAACTATTTTATTGATCGTAGACGTTGAACCAGTTCCAACGTTGTTCTAGTTCGATCGTTCGTAACAAGCAAAAGGTTCAAATTCGTTTAATTTTTAGGGGGTCAGTTAATTGCTATCACCGACTGTACATGCAAGATAAAAATACTTTCCATAATTATGTTCTCTTTGATGTAACCCTCGATACAACATTAATGTAACAAGATTGTGCGCGAGTTACGAACGAGGTGTTATAGAAACCAGAGCAAAAAGTTCCCAGAAAACTCCATGCAACAACTGCGTATAATTTGAATTGTGAATACTTATGTTATTATGTGTACGATCGTAACTAAAGAACCGCCAATTAGTTATGTAGAATGAAATGCTGTGTTGGTTGGTTTGCTGGTTTGTAAAGATAATAGAGATTTTTATCTTTGTAGGGATAGATTCTATGTAGTATCGCTTTTTTACCTTATATTTTCCCATTGCTAGGCATAGTTTATTTAATATGTCTGTTTTATAATCTCTATGACAAATTATCGACAAAATTTAGAAAAAGTTGCATTACAGTCATGAACTTAAAACACAAAGATTTTTCATTTGATTTTGATTTTTCATTTAAGCCGAGTAAAGTCACTGCATAAAATAGTTCATATAAGTTTTGTAAGAACTAAAGACGGCACGCAATGTGTTACATACTTAAACTTGTAAATTATCTAAGCTTTTTTGCTGCGCCAATTTTAATGGAAAGTAGCACGGTCGAGTAGCGCAAGCAAGTCGACTTGCTCAGCTAAAAAAACATTGCTGTGCTAGTAAAATTGAAATGATTAAAAAACTTTTTACAAAAAATAAAATCGACTTCTAAACAAAAAAACCAAAAAGTATAAAATAACTTTAATTTCGGAACTCGGTGTTTTTGGTTGCTTTTTTGTTGTTGAACACACCGACTTCCGAAATTAAAGTTATTTTATACTTTTTGGTTTTTTAACCGACTTTTTTTTTAAAGGAGGAGGTTCTCAATTCGGATGTTTGTTTTTTTTTTATGTTTGTTCGCGCATAACTCCGTCGCTTGCCAACCGATTTGAAAAATTCTTTTTTTGTTGGAAAGGGTATACTTCCCAAATGGTCCCATGAAAATTTTATCGAAATCGAACAAGCGGTTTTCGAAAAATCAACAAAAGTCTAAAAAAAATATCTACATTGACGACCTTTTAGTTTACTCTGCATTGGAGCAGTGCGTTTTTTTTACACCAATGTGATTGGTTCGTTTAGGTGGGGGGAGGGGAGGGGGTGTAGGTACCACTAAAAAGTGAAAAATAAAAAAACTTTTTACAAAAAAATACAACCGACTTTTACACAAAAATAAAAAAAGTACAAAATAACTTTAATTTCGGAAGTCGGTGTTTAAAAAACGAAAAAGGAACCACAAACACCGAGTTCCGAAATTAAAGTTATTTTGTACTTTTTTTATTTTTGTGTAAAAGTCGGTTGTATTTTTTTGTAAAAAGTTTTTTTTTGTTTAGAAGTCGGTTTTATTTTTTGTAAAAAGTTTTTTTTATTTTTCACTTTTTAGTGGTACCTACACCCCCTCCCCTCCCCCACCTAAACGAACCAATCACATTGGTGTAAAAAAAACGTACTGCTCCTTCGCAGAGTAAACTAAGAGGTCATCAATGTAGAAAATGTACATATTTTTTTTAGATTTTTGTTGATTTTTCGAAAACCGCTTGGTTGATTTCGATAAAATTTCCATGGGACCATTTGGGAAGTATATCCTTTCCTACAAAAAAATAATTTTTCAAATCGGTTGAAAAGCGACGGAGTTATGCGCGAACAAACATAAAAAAAAAAATACAAACATCCGAATTGAGAACCTCCTCCTTTTTTAGAAGTCGGTTAATTAGTCTTTCTAGGACAGTGCATGAATAATTTACCAAGTGCGTGTACTAAGTAATAAGTGAAGTTAGTGTAAATGCGAGTTTTTTTTGAGACATTTTTTATTCACCAAATTACAAAACATATTAATAACTTTGATCAGGTGCCTCTATGTAAGTGGAATAAGACTAATGAGAATACCACTTAAAAAAAAACGCGTCTAATCTTTAACCTCACTGTGGCGTGCAATAAAAGATAAAAAAAAATAGATTTCCGCTAAAACGCGAAAATTACAGTTTAAGATATAATGCATAAATAGTAAAAAGATATCTACTACATACTTTCATACAAAAAAAAAACTTTAAATTTTAATAACTCGTAAAATACTCTAGTGTAAAAAATGCAATCAGTATTCTAGTATTTTGCGTGGTGATAGAATTAAAAAAATGTTAATAGTTTATGAAATCTAAGTTTTTTTTTAACCTTGTATTGGATGATACCGAGCATGTACACGAAATTCTTGCAGTTGATTTTTTAACACTTCACCATATCTCGAGAAGAGGTTCTCTTGCGATTGCTCGAAAAAGCTGCTGTTGAAATTTTGTGATTAGTATTTTTGTTTTTTTTTCTTTCGTCTGACTATTTTAACGCATAAGTGTATTGGATTATTATTAGTGGCGTGCGCTAAAATTCCAGACATAAGATTAAGGCTAATCAAACCATGTTCTTATTTATATTTGTAATTAGAGTTTGACGATGTTGGGTTGTTTTTTTCTGCAAATGTTAATTCTGTCCTCCTACGCTCAGATTACAAGTATTTCAACTCTCGATTCTAGATTGAGGTTAAGCAATCTGTGCATCTATGTCCTACTTATTTATTTTGTAATTAAGGTCTCAGTTTTTGTTTCTGTCCTGGTTTCAACTTCCCAGCTACCTAATTAGAGGATAAATTGTCTGTGTTACGGACGAATGTCATAGGTTTTTGGTGTACTATGAAAGCTTACTGAATTGCTATTACAATTTTATTAACAGTTGCAGGCAGTTATTGTTCAAAAGGTCACTAAACTTTAATACCCAACTAAGAAATACCAACAATAAAACTGCGTTTGTCAACTATCCAACAAAGTAATAACTTTATAACTGCCACAAACTATCGGAAATAAAAGGCGCACGCCAAACGCACAGCACGTTTCGTAACAATCGAGTCATTCTGGGAAGCTACTTTGTCAACAGTGTGTCCGGGGCTTTACGTCCGGTATTTGCATCGTCCTGTGTGTGGTCACGAACTGCATTGGATAATAGGAATAGACGGGAATGAGGTATTTAACTTTGAATATGAGTAATTAATTATTTATAGGTTTTTATTATAGAACTAGCAGCGTCCCGCGGTTTCTCTCGCGTAGTTCCCGTTCAAAGGAATACGGGGATAAAATATAGCCTATGTTACTCAGGGTGAATGTAACTATCTATTATTCGTTACATGCAAAAATACAGATCTTTCCTCTTTATAATACTATAGTATAGAAGTATAGATATGTCAAGTTATAGATAGGCGTGCCATCTTTGTTGCATGATTTATAGCAAGAATATTTATCGCAAGGATCCAAATAGCTACGATCATCATTATAATTATCATATTTATTGGTAGCCTAGTTCTATTGTATATGTTACAATCATGTTTCCGGGGACTTACCTACTATTTTGACTTTCAGGCTCCTACTGTGGCGTGCCAATGCCATCTTAATTCCGTTGTTAAAATGGGATAGAGTCATGCGTCTTATATAGCTCTATCTCCCTCCCATACCAAAATCATATTGTTTTTAAGACGATATTCTAGAGCCCCTGAAAGTCTTCGGCGTTGTACTACCGATAAGAGCGTAAGGGCTTGCTTGACTCCACTGTCATTACCACGATTGACAAAGCGTCCTTCCCGCTTCCGTTTCAGAGCAGAAATTACATACTTCAGAATATTATTAAGCTGGCTTATGAAGGTGCCAATTCGCATAAATTATCGTTCAGTAAATCCACCACTGATTGGCATGATTCAATATTCCTGAAAGCTCGGATGTAAGCTCTTGATAAGCCGCAAATAATTGCCAATTTGCGCAGACTACGACCAAACAATGGTCTGTCATTTTCAAATAGATGTTATCGACATGCCTACCAACATATCGTTATTGTACAAGGGAATAAGCTTACACGTTACCTTAATATTCATCTACACTAATACTACCTTTTGCCCGCAACTTCGTATATATATATTCCGTTGTTTCCCGTTCCCGTTGGAATTTCGGGAAATCCCTTTTCTCTCGGCTAAGGAACCTTTTTTATGGATAATTTTAGAAATAGTCATATGGCAGAGCGGAACGCAGTGTCGGACACTTGCTGACTAAAACCCACCCGAGTTCCTCCTAATGCCCTTTGCATTCCAGGGCCGCGGTGACTCTTTCGGAAAGAAATTCCGCCACTTCTAGCAGGAACTGACCCTATGGGGCCCGCTTTCTTTGAGGCACGCGTGGAACTCGACCCAGGCCTGATTTTTATCGGACGGCGACCACCCATCGCCATCCGCTGAATGGGAATCGCCCAGCTACTCCCGTCGCCCGGGGCATCGTCTTCTGTTGCAGCGGCTGGAGCGTGAGGTTTCCATCTTCATCACGGGGTCTGCCTCCTCCTTCGCTAGCATTTCTACTTCGCAGAAGTAGGTGACCTCTTCCCACGCCTCCTCGCTCAGGAAGTCAGGACCATGGATTGAACTAGAACCGAAAGCGAGTGGTCACCGCTGTCAATCGCATCGACCAGGACACAGCGTTGCCCAAGCAGGGCAGACCTTCACCGTATGCTCCACCGTGTCCTCTGGGTGATCGTCACAGTGTTGACACCCAGAAGTGTCGTCCCGCCGAATCCACTAGTGTCTGGTGAGTACCTACGTCAGGCGGAAGGTGAGGACGCCGCGCCGTGGCGCCTTTTCAACCAGTCCTCAAATCCTCGTGCAACCTACATGCCTAATTTCAGCTTTCAACAACTTCGAGCACTTTCATTTTATGAAAGTGCTCGAAGTCGTTATAAAACTGACATGAATAAATGAATACGAACTAATTAATGATACTGATAATACTTAGTCAATATTTTATATCAGTTCCTATTCAAAAAGATAAGGCATTCAAAGTAATTCAATAATGACAGTCAAAGTAATTACTCTATCCATTATCCGTGCATCGCCACACAGGATCAGTTAATGTTTTAAATATAAATGCAAATAGCGCAATCCATCACTCAGGTGCGGCACGTCTGCTTACTAAGGCGAAGTAGTGAGTAATGTAACATGTTACAAGTTTACATCAACCACTTACACCTGCTGGTTTACACGCTCGCTCGTGTGTTTTATCATACGGTTGAAGTTTGTGGAGTAACTTGGGTTTTGTAATTACGATGTTACCGTGTGAAGTAGTGTCTTACTGCATAGACATTGGTATTAGGTAGTTGTTACTATTAACCTAAATATAATGTCTGTTAAGTTTTGAAGAGAGTGGAAATGCAAATAGGGTAATCCATCATCCCAGGTGCGGCACGTCTGCTTACTAAGTCGCAAGTAGTGAGTAATTAAAACATGTTACAAGTTTGCAACTACCAATACGCTGCCAATAACTTGGTTTACGCACGGTGTGAGTCTGTTGACTGCTGATGTCTGTAGATAAACTTTTGTATTGTAATTACGTTGTAAGCGCTTAAAGTAAGACAATCCCCTAAATATCATTCTTATAAAGGGCGAGTTTTTTTATCTTTGATTTATTTCAGTAATGGTTAAAAATGTGGTTTAAATTGGTTAAGAAGTGTTTTTAGGTAAATTGCTAGCATGTCAATAACATTGTTAATAATCAACAATTGGTCGGAAAACGCAGTTTTAACGAGATTTCTCTTCTCTCTTTTTGACTAGCCAATAACTCGTCAAAAATGGTAGAGACATCTCGTTAAAAATGCATTAACTACGGATTGAAAAACTCGCCCTAACAGTGTAAGCTCATTGTCTTCATGGGTCTTGTAAAGAACAGTTAGGTCAGTCACCACAAAACTCAGTCCTCAGTCTTGCGTCAGCTTTTGTGAAGGTTAGGCTCTTCAGCAAACATGTCTAGAAATAAAACTAACTTCAGTGATTACAAAAAAACACAAGCCACAAATGAAGTATAAAAAAAAAAAACGTACAAAGCTAACACACACAAGGAATAAGTATTCTTTAAAAAAAAAAAACTGAAGGTATAAAAATGAACTCCCATCACAATATATCACTTTTATTATAAACAATAATTTTAGCACTAAAATATCCTGAAACAACACTATTTTACTCTGCAAAGCTTTTACTTATTTTACCTTGTATTTCTATTTCTAGTAAATAAATTAGGATTCTGCAACCGTACACAGTGACAATGTTTCGCGTCTCATTTATGTACAGTCGCGTGCAGATTTATGTGACGGCGCGACACATGATATTTGACGTTTGCTGTCGACGACGTCGGAACAGAATGGCAGCATGACATACGTCAGCTGTCTGTCAGCTGCCATTCTTGCGGAACGTCACACCGGTGGGAGCGGGGCGGCCATCTTGGGCACTTCGGAATCAAGAACCGCCAACGCACCACGCGCTCGACGAATCGCTTATTTCCGACGCCATCTTTAACAGTTTCTAAGTTGATTTAATTTAGTATCGTTATCTATGCCTAATTAAAGAGTGTTAGCGTTATATTTTGTTAATCTGTGAAGTTAAGGAGAAATAAATCATTGGAGAATCAATTTGTGACTTTGTTCGAGTTTCTGACCCACGTGAAACATGGAAGATTCTGACATAGGCCATCCTGAGTCTATATCAGAAGTGGGATCCCACGGGCCACAAACAGGGAACACGCAGCCTGCAGAAAACATCCCTGCAACGAGAATATTGTCGAATATGGAGGAAATGTTTACCCGGATTTTTGCGATGTCGCAAGCATCAACTCCTGTGAGTACCAACACGATAAAACTAATTGACTTTGATCCTGATGATTCCGAATCTGACATCGAGGGCTGGTGCAACGTCACAGAAGTAAAAGAGAAAAATCTTGTAGGTGTTGATCTGTTGATGGCACTTACTAAGGCGCTCAAAGGTCGCGCAGCGACCCACTTGACCAGAATGAACCTCAAGGAATTAACATGGGCTGCAGTTAAAGAAACTTTGCTAGCTAGATTTGCTAAACCCAAACTAATGCAAGATCATTTTGACGACATTTTACGATTTCAAATTAATGTCAAAGAAACCGCATCAGAGTCTGCAATGCGATTGTGGAACTTGATCGAACGTATACCAAAAACTGACCTTCCTGAGGAAGTTATCACTGGGTTCGTGATATCGGTGCTATGTCAAAAGGATAATTTGATACGTAGAGAGTTGATAGCACATGTGATAACTACTCGTGCCCAGTTGTTTCGGATCCTCAATGGCATATCACTAAAGCGACGGTTGGATGTCAGTGATGGAAATCAAGACGCTGATTCTAAGCGACCTCGAATGACAGACTCTAGATTCCCTGGAAAGTGTCATTGGTGTGGCGTGCCAGGACATCGACAGTTTGAATGCAAGAAGCGAAAGGATGACTCCAAATCATTGAAGTCTCATGAAGCATCCAGTTCTACAAATAATCAAGACAAGCCGTCTATAACCTGCTACACGTGTGGCAAACCTGGTCACGCGTCTACGACTTGTCCAGAAAAGAAGAATGGAGGAAAGTCTGAAAGGAAGGAAGTCAACCTTTGCGACCACCAACTTTCCAGATCTACGTTAAAGACATCAGCTGGTGAGAGATTTCCATTTTTATTTGATAGCGGGTCATCTTGCTCGCTCTTATCTGAAAGCATTCGCTGTCGGTTTCCGGGTACTGTGCGCAATAATCTAGTTCATCTTTCTGGTATCGGAGGTGATGACGTACAGTGCACTTACCAAATTTTAAGTACCGTAAAAATTGGAAATGCCTCAGTAGACCTTATGTTTCATATCGTTCCAGATACGGTAATGTCTGTGCCGATTATTGTAGGCAGGGATATCTTAGATAAAGGCTATTCTGTGACGATCGATAATGACAAAGTCCTATTTAAGACCAAAGAGCATACTAATTTTTGTGAAACTAAATCGGCAGATTTTGATATTTCTTTAATCGATACTGACTTAGAAGGTGAAGATAAAATGCTGCTGTCAAAAATAATTAGTAAATATTCAGACTATTTTATAGACGGTATACCTACTAGGCGCGTTACTACAGGGCAGTTGAGCATTAAATTGATAGATCCTCATAAAATAGTTCGAAGGTCTCCCTATCGACTAGCACCTATAGAGAAGCAAATAGTCCGAGAAAAAATACAACTATTGTTAGATGCCGGTATAATTCGTGAGAGTTCCTCTCCCTTTGCAAGTCCGATACTCCTCGTAAAGAAAAAAGATAATACCGACAGAATGTGCGTTGATTATCGGGAACTGAATTCCAACACACAGCCGGAACACTATCCCTTGCCTCGCATCGAGGAACAGATAGACCAGCTCAGTGGAGCCAACTACTTCTCCTCATTAGATATGGCTAGTGGTTTTCACCAAATTTTAATTCACCCCGATTCAATTGAGATGACTGCATTCGTCACTCCGGAGGGCCAATATGAGTACCTCGCGATGCCTTTCGGTTTACGCAACGCACCTTCTGTGTACCAGCGTTGTATCACAAAAGCACTACAACACCTTAATGACAGGCCCCTCATCTATATGGACGATGTACTTTGTTATTCTTCCAATATTTCGCAGGGTTTGGACCGCCTAGATGAGGCCTTACAAGCCTTAACTGCGGCAGGTTTTTCATTTAACCTTCGGAAGTGCAAATTCATGAAACAAAAAGTAGACTATCTAGGTTATTCGTTACAGTCTGGGGAAATTAGACCCAATTCTCGCAAAATTCAGGCATTAGTCGAAGCACCATCACCACATACAGCTACGCAGGTTCGCCAGTTTCTCGGACTCGCGTCATATTTTAGAAAATTTATACCTGGGTTTACAAATGTTGTTGGACCGTTATACCCGTTAACTAAACTAAAAGGCCCCATTAATTGGACCGATAAACATGAAGATATCCGTAGAAATGTGGTTAAAATACTAACTTCAGAACCAGTTTTAACGATTTTTAATCCTGAATTGCCGGTCGAGTTGCACACAGACGCGAGTGCCGAAGGTTATGGTGCGATCCTTATACAAAGAGCGAATAACTTACCCCATGTTGTGGAGTACTTCAGCCGGCGTACATCTGAGATAGAATCTCGCTACCACTCGTACGAATTAGAGACCTTGGCTGTCGTACGAGCGGTAGAACATTTTCGCCATTATTTGTACGGCCGACATTTTGTAGTTTACACTGATTGCAATTCGCTCAAAGCGTCAAAATCTAAGGTTGATCTGACGCCTCGCGTGCATCGTTGGTGGGCTTTCCTACAAGCCTACGACTTTGAGATAGTATATCGTGAAGGCCGTAGTATGGAACATGCAGACTTCTTTTCCCGTAACCTTCAGTCAGATGCTGGCGCGTCTTCATCCCAAACCCCTACTACTAAAAGTGTCCAGTTTGTTGAGTTACATCAAGGATGGCTCTCAGTTGAACAAAAACGCGATAGCGAAATCCAAGACTTGATTAGTAAGCATAACAACGGTGACTTCCCGGAAACAGTAGCACATACTTACGATGTTAGGGATGGTATCCTGTATAGAAAGGTTGGGCGCAACAAAACAATTTCTTGGTTACCGGTCGTTCCACGCTCTCTGATTTGGACTCTTATCAACCACGTCCATAACGAAATTCAACACCTTGGTAGCGATAAGACACTAGATAAACTCTACGAACAATACTGGTTCCCGCAAATGTCCAAGTGCGTTCGTAAGTTTATTGACTCCTGCATAGTTTGCAAAGCATCGAAGGGACCATCAGGCGCTCAACCCATTCAGTTACATTCGATCCCAAAACTATCTGTGCCATGGCACACAATCCACATAGACTTTACCGGGAAGCTTAGTGGTAAGAGCGACCGGAAAGAGTATTGTTCAGTCATAATAGACGCGTTTACTAAGTATGTCCTGCTAGAACACACAATATCACTAGATGCAAGTAGCGCGGTGAAAGCTCTCGAAAAGGCTGTTTGTCTTTTTGGGGCTCCTGCACGCGTAATTGCTGATCAGGGCCGATGCTATGTGAGTAGTGAATTTAGAAACTTTTGCAAAAATTATAAAATTGATCTGCATTTCATTGCAACCGGCTCCAGCAGGTCTAACGGACAAGTTGAGCGAGTTATGCGAACACTAAAAAGTTTGCTCACAATAGTCGAAAACGACCCTAATAAGACATGGCGCGATGAGTTAGGCAATATACAACTAGCGCTCAACAGTACAAAATCGGCTGTTACTAAGTACTCACCTACGGAACTGATGTTCGGGATACGTGCAGAATCATTAGGTATGTCCCAGATATCTTCACATTCTGATGAGCGAAATAACCGTTTAGATTTAGAGTCCATTCGAGAAAGTGCATCGGAAAATATTCAAAGGGCAGCCGCGGCGGATACTCTAAGGTTTAACCGGGGCCGTGCTACCATTAAACCATTTGCTCAGGGCGATTTTGTTTTTATCAAGAATAGTGAACGAAATCAAACTAAACTAGATAGAAAGTTTAGGGGACCGTTCGTTATTACCTCCGTGTTAGGAAATGATCGGTACGAGCTAAAAAGTGTAAGTGGTTCACACCGCACTTATAAATACGCACACGAGAGTTTGCGCGCAGTGCCTCAGGGACACGCTGGGTTGCTTGAAGTCACTACCTGTTTGTTGAACGATGAGGAGGCCGAGACGGCGCCAGAAGATGCGGAGCAATTAGAATCCAGTAGTGATGTCATGCTACCACAAAGCCCAATTCAGGGAGGCGATGACCTAAATATTAGAGATGAAAGGTCGAACACAGACTCGGACACTGTCTCGGCAAATTCAGTTACCCTTACTGCCGGGTCAGATACACTCAGTGTGTACTCTGATCCCGGCGCATTAGATGAAGTCGAAATTCAAAATGAGCAAGATTGTCCGTAACTTATAGGTATGCCACATTTCTGTTCCTTTGTATTTAAAATGCTGTGTTATAGCTGGTCGCAAAGACGGTGCCGTCCGGTCCATGCCATTGGGGCTGGTCGAAGGGACACACTTGTCTAGACCCTGTCTGTGATCTGGTCGATAGGACAGTGCCGTCCGGTCCAAGCCATTGGGGCTGGTCGAAGGGACACACTTGTCTTAACTCTGTCTGTGATCTGGTCGAAGGGACAGTGCCGTCCGGTCCATGCCATTGGGGCTGGTCGAAGGGACACACTTGTCTTGACCCTGTCTGAACCGGTCGAAGGGGCAGTGTCGTCCGGTCCATGCATTGAAGCTGGTCGAAAGGACACACTCGTCCGGTCCGGGTTGTGTTGTCCGGCTTGTGAGATGTCATCCGGTCCATTATTCATAATGGTCGAAGGGATACATGGTTTCATAATGTTGCTTCTGAAATTTGTCAGAATTAGTGCTGTGTTGCTTGTCAGGCTGGACGAGCAGCTAACCATGAAATAATAAAATTGCCTGTTTTAGGACAACGTTAGCTCTACGCCCGAGGACGGTCGAATGTCAGTCCGGCCGTGACGGCGCGACACATGACATTTGACGTTTGCTGTCGACGACGTCGGAACAGAATGGCAGCATGACATACGTCAGCTGTCTGTCAGCTGCCATTCTTGCGGAACGTCACACCGGTGGGAGCGGGGCGGCCATCTTGGGCACTTCGGAATCAAGAACCGCCAACGCACCACGCGCTCGACGAATCGCTTATTTCCGACGCCATCTTTAACAGTTTCTAAGTTGATTTAATTTAGTATCGTTATCTATGCCTAATTAAAGAGTGTTAGCGTTATATTTTGTTAATCTGTGAAGTTAAGGAGAAATAAATCATTGGAGAATCAATTTGTGACTTTGTTCGAGTTTCTGACCCACGTGAAACATGGAAGATTCTGACATAGGCCATCCTGAGTCTATATATGTAACACATTTATTATTTATAGCTCGGTTTATTTGTATGCTGTCCTTTAGAACTAACTTATAAGGAAGTTAAAAGGATTTAGTATGTATGTGTCGCAGTTTGTGAAAGTTAGAATGTCTTTAAGGATTGTGTTGTGGAATCTAGAGCATTTAATAAAGTTTTTGGTGGACGTTTTTGCTACGTAAACTGCTTTTATTTTATCTTGACTGCAAAATTACGTTAACACATTAAATTGGTGTAACTCAGATTATAATATGAATTTTATTGCTAGTGTATTTTTAGATGAATAGTTTAGGGTTTCATAATTTCTAAATACCTATTTATATTTTAAAAGTTTTTATTAACTTGTAATGTATGTATGTATGATTGTTTGGGTGGAATCTTGGTACTCAATTTTGAAGCAGATATCTTCAACGGATTGAGCTGACATGTTGTATACCACGTTGTTGTAAACACGTTTAGTTTTTTAAATTGAGACGTGACAGCTCGAATAAAACTAAAAAGATATTTAAAAAATAATATCGTTATTTCAGACCATGACTAGCCCAGTCCATGTATGGTTAGTGTGAGTAACAGATTTTTCTTATGCGCTATGTTAGTATTATTAGTTCTTAGTTTATTTACCTCCCATTGTCTATGGATGGGGCAGTCCGGTCTGCCAACAATCATTTTTAGGATGTCGTTACGAGTGTTGCGCAAGCGTTGTAGTAGGGAAGTCGCTTTCTTATGCATGATAGCGTGAAAGTCTTTATTGCTAACTTCAGCGAACATTCCCGATGTACTACAACGCTGCGGTAGCCGAAATAGCATCCTGAAAGCGTCGTTGTATTGTACACGCAGGACGTTGTAGACTCGGCGCGAATATGGCTGCCCGAGTAGAAGGACTGACAGAACTCTGTATAGAGACTCACTTTAACGTCGAGCTTTCGGGCAAGCATATTGCTCGTCACGCCAACGCCTTGCACTCGACATTATCACGGAGATCACCGGTGACCACATGTCCCAGGTATTTAAAACTGTCAACCACTTTGAGCACTACGCCGTTGAGATATACCAGAGATATATATACAACGGGGCGGCTGTTAAGGTGTTTTTAAAACTAAGCTCTCGCGCTATAGTAAACATCATAGACTAAAAATCGATTTTCAAAATCGCTTTCTGCAAAATTATAAGGGCACATTCACACGCACCGCGTTGGTACCCGCACAAACGCTGGGAACCGGTACCTTGATACCACGGTGCGCGGTACCGCAAATTCACAATGGCGTCCGCCGCGTCCCACGGGCCGCGTGTGTTTATTTACGACTTTACAAACGAGCACGTGGCACGACGGCCTTCAAGGACGGCCGGTTCTGACCAACTGGACAGTGGACTAAGTAATTTCTAGGAAAAATACAGTGCTTGAATTTTTATGTGCATTTTTGCGTGTTTTGTTGCTGAAATGTGGTATTGAAGGAGAAGATGTTGTTGTACTGCAGTGGAAAAAATGAGAAATGTAACCACTGTACTTAGATATGAGAAGTCAGTAAAGATACCAAAAAGGGGGAATATTTTGTAGTAGTTTGCTTATTTTGGAAGATAGTCTATTATTTTCTTATTATAGAAGTTAACGAATATATAAAAGGTCTTAAAATAGTTGTCTTCTTCAATAGCTATATATATTTTTTAATATAACTTAGAGATGGGTGGTTAAATGATGAAACGATGCCATGCTGATGAATATATATATATATATATATAAGTAAATATATATAAATTAATGATGCCATGTATTCCAAATACATGGCATCATTAACTGAGTTGACCTTTCCGAATGTCAAATTATTGCGATAAAATGATCGGGCTATCACTTGCCTACTAAAAGGCACCTTCAATTCTAACTACGTCACAATTACAGCCATTTAAAAGCTTGTTCAATGGTCTCACCACAATCAAGCAATAATATTATAATTCATAACTTACGTCATCTCAAACCTATTCATAAATCTAAAGACAGCTTTGATTTTGATATATATCTAAACTAACAGAAATAGTTTGCTTGTTAACATGTACATGATCTGTGAAATTTTTGAATCGATTAGGAGTACATAGTATATTTAGATAAGAGTGGGCAATCTTCGTCATTGCAGTCGATGTACAATAGAACTACCTACCTAAGCCCCGTATTTTTTTTAATGAGAAATCATCAAATGCTGTCTTCCGCTCTGGGTGGAGTGAAGGGAGTGTAAGTTTCTTACCGACTAAAACCCAGCCGTGTTCCTCCTAATGCCCTTTGCGTTCCAGGGCTGCGGTGACTCTGCAACCGTAGCAGGCACTGGTGTTTAGGTACCTACCGGCGCTTTTTTTTCGCACATTACAAAAATCCCTTCATTGTGTATCTAAAAGAGTAGACTTTTGAGAAATTATGTTCAAATATCGTTAAATAATAGTGCTATTGGCTACTTTTTTAGCATGGCAATAAAAACAATGTTTTTACTGAACTGTCCACGAGAACGAAATCGCGGTAAAACTATAATGTTTATAACTTACGTCATTTAAGCCTATTCATAATCCTTAAGATTACTATAATATATGTTATTAATGTTACTAGATAGGTACAAATATGGGCGTGGCTCTTATCTATACATAGCTATTTAACCAAATGGAAATGAAGCCTAATGGCAATGGCTATGAATTAAACGTAATAAACAAATCAAAACAATGTCACCTAAATTTATTGACGGTGAGCAGTTACTGCAGTGTTATTTTAATTATTAAAAGCTCGGTTAAGGGCACTTGCACTTGCCTAGTAGCTGTATTAATTGTTTATCTCGCTTTGCTGAAGGTTTTTTTATATCTTAGTCCAACTTAGCAAAATCTCCAAGTCTAATTTTGACTGAGTTGGATAAGCTTGGCTTAAAAATGGATAACTAAGTTTGAACTCGTATTTATTTTTTGGATATTCTCTCTTTATATGAGAGAAGAGGATAAGGTGATATGTTGTTTTTTATATTGCACAATTGTGATTGCGTTTACACTTATCATTAAAATATAATACAAAGCTACTTAAATACTTTAATTGGTTTTTGCAAATGTAATCTAAAACCACTTACACTGTCAGTTGTTTCTCTAACCACAAAACAAAGTAGCTACACATTGACAAATAAAACATATAATTTATGTGCGCTCTCAAGTTTGTGTGCAACGGACAAGTACGAATAGCCCTTAAAACAACTGACAAGAAATATGAATATTAAAACAACCTTGGCTGAGTGATTTATATTGTTTGAAACCGCATTCTTCAATTGACATTATATTAAATTATAATCTGACAGAAGATAAACCTATCAAAAATATTTATTTTTCGTCCTTGTTCTAAAACAGATCTCATTATGATACGTCAATATTTCATAATAGATCATTAAGATTATTAATAGACGTTAAATTATTTTATGTTTTAGGTTGTTGTATTTTAGCATATTGCTATTGTTATTTGTTAAACGGTAGTAACAATAACATTGTATAATTTAAAAATTTGTCAAATCTGGTGGACAACTCAGTTATCATAATTTAGGTCATATCTTTTAGCTCTTTTAACAAAGTAACGTTTGACAAGGGATTCGAACTAGTTAGTTAGTACTAAGTTCTACCTATTTAGAAAATAATGTGTTCCTAGCGCCTTCGTTATTCTTAATACATAGTATATTCCTGAGTAAATAAAAATAATACAAATTAAATTGGACGCAAAATACACTACAGCAGAGAAACCAGAAAATTTGACATCACTCTTGCCAAGAGGTACAATGTTATTCAGTTGTTGTGTCAGTAGATTTTCAGAACTACTTTAAGTTCCTTTATACATAGTTTGAAAAATACAGATTTACCCTACCCCTTTTTGCAGAACTAGAAGTCTGTAAGCAAAGCAATTGTAAACCATGGTTGTTTAAAACTCAAAAAAAAAAGACGGTCGGCAACAAGAATGAACAAAGAATAACAAAATACCGTAACTTAGCTATTATATTACCCTGTCATACTTAACCCGATCACTAGCACTGCCCTAATTTCA
This sequence comes from Hecatera dysodea, assembly GCA_905332915.2. Classification (NCBI taxonomy): domain Eukaryota; kingdom Metazoa; phylum Arthropoda; class Insecta; order Lepidoptera; family Noctuidae; genus Hecatera; species Hecatera dysodea. Next base: position 6,291,370 of record HG995304.1, read on the forward strand.
ATGAACACTGCCTAACGACCTAACCGCGCCCGGTATACTAAGAATTCCACTCAGCTTAAGTATTATGAAAACCACAATAATGATTTTCAAGTCCCAGTTTCGAACGGCGAGTGTAACGGGGCCTTAATGACATAATAACAGTGGACTCGCCGTCGCGTGTGTAATTGCCCTAAGTTGGGTGTTGGGGGCAGACGATTCTTGGATTGTTAAACGTTGGAATGTAACCATTCTTTTTATTGGCAGCTTTTATATCTCTTTTGATGCTTCAGATTATTTTACCATCTGAAAGTATTATAAATAAAAAAATGCAAGTGGTTTCGCTTTGGTTAAAGCAGCCAACTCCAGAGTCCCATCTATGTCTGTATCAAAATTAATTAAAATCGGTTCAGCTATTTTATCAGTAAACGTACTAACTTATTTTTGGAATTATAATATTAGTTTCAAGAATTCAATGAAGTTACATACTTGGATTTTTTTTTAATGAACCACTCGCAGTTCAGCACACTAAGGCTGGTTACTGCTCAACCGGATAATAAATTACATACTTGGACATAGCTTTTGCTTTTTATTTCATACAGCGGTCGTAATCTGATAAAAACGAACATAACTCTTCCATCTTTCTCTATTCCAAGGGCGAGCATTTCGCGTGATGATTTTGGGAGCGACACTGGTCGCGACTCGAGACAGTAATTCTATGTAATTGGACCGCCGATTAGTACCACACAACCGAAGGCATAGAGCGCCCAACACATCTTGAGCCGCGGTGAAATAGAGAACCATTTCAGCCAGTCTATTCTGTCAACCGCGGATAATTGAGTGGCTTGGCATGAGTATGAATTGAACTGTTATTCCATGTTAGTTACATGTATGCATTGACAACTCTTCTTCATTTTCACTTCAAAAAAGCTTACACGGGGAGATGTTTCTAGAACCGCACTGTTTATCTATTGGATTTGACGTCCAGTTTTTTTTTATGGGTAATCATCAAATGACTTCTCCCGCTCTGGGCGGACAACGTAAATGACTTCTTTCACTCTTACTGACTAAAACCCACCCGTGATCCTTCTAGTGTCCTTTGTGTTCCAGGGCCGTGGTGACTCTTTCGAACAAATTTCGCAGCCCTAGCAGGCATTGACCCTATGGGGTCCCGTCTTCTTTGCTCACGGCTCTTTGAAGCGCGCGTGGAACAAGACGCGCCGTCAACTCGGGCCTGGTTGTTATTTGACGTATAGTTGACATTAACCTTTGGAGGTGGCGCCTCCATGAAGTACCAAGTTAAGTTGGTTGTTAATAGTCATGTAAGTTCTAGTATTGTTTTGTGTGAACTAGGAACCATATATCCGTGTCTCAAATGTAGGTTATTTACATGTACTCTTTTTCTGTGATCTTTTCTTCAGTAATATAAGAGCCGTGTAGGTCTCTATGTGTTTTTTATATCCAATTTCACTGTTTTTGAGCATTGTTAAGAATGTATTTATGTGCCAAGTTATGGTGAATAGGTCTTACAAGTTAGTAGTCTAGATGAGAATTTGTAGTACCTATTGAAATCATTCCGACATCGCCCGAATCCCAAACATAAATGGCACTGGGCAGGCAGGGCACATCACTTGTAGAACAGCGGGCGTACCATGAGGTGTTAAAACGTGAGTCTTCCGGGCGAGAAAGAGGGATAGAGTTATACACCCTATATAGCTCCATCCCTTTTTCTCGCTTGGAAGACTCACGTTTTAAGACGTCATGGTACGCCCGCAGATGGTCGAAGGGGTTAGCCGTGGCAACCGCATATTAGAAGAAACAGCATTGGGAGGTCTCTCATAAGCTGAACCGACGCCTTGGAGAAGGCCGCGAGAATTCGATGCGGGACGCACAGAACTGATGATTTCATATACCAACGGATCTAACTGAGGAAGGATGTCTTTAAATTAATTATCAAAGGTGACAGCAAAATACTCTCTACTGTCGTTCTCAGTGCATTAAATAAGCCTGAGTGTAAAACGAAAGTGTGGAAATCCTAGTGTTTTATGAATCTGTGGGATATCCGGTGATCTAGGTATAGAGTTGAGCAGTTAAGACCGGCACTTCCCGAGGATATTGTAAATTGTTAGCACTACGGAAAAGGTGATGAATGTTCGATCGCGGAATAAGAGGTTAAGCACCTTAGGGTATAGTTATGAGACATTATTTTTCCGGATACGCGGCGAGTGTGTCATCTACAGTCGGAATTTAAAAAAGGTGACCAGCGCTATGCAAAAAGCGAGTGGAACTGTCAAGATCTGCGACTGAAATCTTGTTGACATGTAATGTAACCTTATGATATTGAGTGAAGGACTACAATATTTTGGGCACGCCACCATTATGGCGATAAGTCGTCTCTTTGAGGAGGTTTGGAGAAGCGTCATGGCGTCCTGTTCAAAACTCCCACCTAACAGAGTACCTTCGTCAGGCGGAAGGACCGGACACGGATGATGATGTTACACGCCCGGGTGATGTTACACAGTGTTGACAACTGTGTCGATCGCCCGGAGGACACGAGGGAGCACACGGTGGAGATCTGCCCTGCTTGGGCGGAGAAACGCTGCGTCCTCGTCGAGGGATCAGCGACGGCGACCTCTCACTTCCGGCCTTGGTTCATTCATCATTCATCCTTGGTCCGGAGCGAGGGGGCATGGGAAGCGGTCATACAGCACCTTCTTCTGCGAAGCAGTAATACTTGCGAAAGAGGAGGCAGACCGCGTGGGGGAGAGGGAAACCTCACGCCCTAGCCGCCGAGACAGAAGAAGAAACCCCGGGCGTCGGGAGTCGAAGGGCGATTCCCGGCCGCAGTAGGCGCTGGCTTGCGGATGGCGAGCTATGGGTGGCTAGTCGTTCAACCACAACCAGGCCCGGGTCGACGGCACGGCGTGATTCACGCCCGCCTCAAAGAGATGTCAGCAGAGAAGACGGGGCCTCGTAGGGTCAGTTCCTGCTAAGGTGATGGAATTTGTTCGAAAGAGTCACCGCGGCCCTGAAACGCAAAGAGCATTAGTACGTACACGGGAGGGTTTTAGTCAATAAGAGTCTGACACCCCTTACGCTCCGCCCAGAGCGGAAGAAGTCATTCGATGATTTCCCATCCAAAATAAAAAGAACTACAATATTTCAAAGCCAAAAACTTCGACAAATGAAAATATGGACATTGAAGTATTTTGTTAGTTTCGATTGTGATCCGAATCCGAACAATATCATCGTCCTGCCCTTATCCCATGTTACATGGGGTCGGCGTAAAACGATGATACTTTATTTGACGTTACAAAAAACGCTTCACGCTTTCATTATAACCAAACCCTTATACCAATTCGTATTCACTTCACTTTCGCGTTTCTTTCTCATACAAAAGCTTTAGGCTCAGTTCTCATTGATCACGGATTAAGCCCCACACATAAGTTGCGAGAGAAAGTTCCATAAAACTAACTTACACTTTCAAGGTACCTTTTTCGTAATAATACTCCATTCGCCGTAAGCTTAGTGTAATCTCTTCAAAAATGTTCTATAGGAGTCTATTCTGAAGCGAAAATGTTGAACGGGCATAAGGTTCAAAGACTCTAACCGGTGTGTATGGAAATATTAAAAAAGACAACTTATGTTAATGCAATGTTCGTGTAGTGTATGTCGTAATATTAAGCTGGTAGTAACATTCACAAAGTTAAAATACCTTCATGTGTAGATACTGCTTACTAAGTGGACTATCGACTTCGATTGAATTTGAAAGCTCCAGATTGTATGAGGGCTTCAAAAGATGTCGATTTCGCAGCGCTATAGCTGTTGCGTTTTGGCATATTAATAGAGGCCACTGACCCACCTGCATATAATGACAATCTGAATGCCAAAAATGGAATAAAAGATATCGCTGTACTGGATCGAAATCTGTCGTGATCCTGAACATTTCGCTAGCTTGTTTGGGTTTCTACAAAGATATTAGGATAAGGACAAAGGACATAATAATATGGCCTTGCGAAAATGGAATTCAGCCCGTCGATTTAGAGCTGAAAAAATTAAATTAATTACTGGCTTATTTAACATCGCAATTTAAAAAGCTATATAATTACATTGAGTAGAGCTTACATCAAATTTGTATATTTCTGCGTCTGTAGAGTTTCTTGCACATTATTCTGCATAGCGATCTACATTTTAGAACGTGCTCTTTTCTGTATTTTTTGACTGGCCGACCATGACCATTCCAGATTACCAAATAGTATCATTGAAATAAATGTTTTGAGTTGAGTAAAGTCCTACAATTTTGCTCTGATCCGCTGAAATTCGAATCTGTTTCGTAAAATTGAAAACGTTAGTCATTTTGCTCGACCGCCTTTTGATAGTGATTATAACAATAAACGAGGGCATGTACTATATTAAGAACAGAATAAAATGTAACATAGAAAGGAATTTATTTCGGTTACCATGACCAGCATGACTCACGGCTTCAGAGAAGTTTAATGATAACGAAAATTAAATCCTATTTGTCCAATGAATTTCTGAGAAAATTTGAATTCTGTATTTTATTTTGATGCTCCTTATTTTACTAATATTATAAACGCGAAAGTTTGTAAGTATGGATGAATGTTTGTTACTCTTTCACGCAAAATCTACTGAATGGATCTTGATGAAATTTGACACAGAAGTAGAATATAGTCTGGAATAATACATAAGATACTTTTTCTCCCGGGAGTATGTTCCCTTGGGATATTTTTCAACATTCGCGCGGGCGGAGCCGCAGGCGGCAACTAGTCTAGAATAAACACGTTGTACCTACCTTTTAATGTAATTTGGTACATACTAGGTAAGTATTTTAAAGGTAAGGACAAAAGATCTTTGACATTACTGGCACTGGCGATAGAAAACTTAGTCTGGGGAAACCTATAAACATCTCTCTGTCAAAGCTTAGACGAAGTGAGCTTCATGAGAGCTGCGAAATTATAGCCTCAGGAAAATTGGGAACCCCTTTATTCCCGAACTGAATCTTACAGCAGGTACAAAGACCCAAACTTTGCTTTGTGATTGTGACCACCACTGGTCTGAGAACAGTCGAAGACAGATTTGCCTTTTTTATGGATGGGAAATCATCAAATGACTTCTTCTGTTCTGGGCCAAGCAGAAGGGAGTGTCAGACTCTTACTGTGTCTGAAACCCACTCATGTTCCTCCTTATGCCTTTTGCATACCAAAGGTGCCTCTTTTGTTCCAAGGTACTGCGGTGACCATTTGGACAAATCCGCACTTTCCATAGCGGGCCTCATGTTTTATGCTGCCATCACTTAGAGGCGCGCTTGGAACACAGCGCACCGTCGACCACGGCCTGCAGGTTATTATTGGACGGCAACCCATCACTCGCCATCTGCAGGCCTCCGGTGGCCGAGAATGGCAGGGCGATGCCCGCCCGGGGCGTCTTCTCCTGTTGCAGCGGCTGGCGCTTGCGATTTCCTTCTCCTTCACGTGGTCCGCCTCCTCCTTCGCTAACATTACTGCTTCGCTAAAGGAGATAACCGCCTCCCATGCCTCCTCCCTCTGGACCATGGATTGAACCAAGCGAGAGGTCACCGCCGCCGATCGCCTGACGAGGACACGGCGTTGCTCCTCCAACGTGTCCTCCGAGCGATTCTCAGTGTTGATACCCGGGCGAATCCTCTCGCCGAATCCGAAACAGGCACCTCCTGAAAGATCCGTGTCCGGTGAGTACCTGCTTCAGGTGGAAGATGAGGACACCGTGGCGCCTCTCCAACCACTCCTTAAAGAGGGGTTTATCGCTACAACGGAGGCGTATCCAGCGCTGGGTTGCGCCAGCTGCTGTCTCTATACTGCCATGAGATCCTGCTGGAGCTCCGTCCGTCGCGAAGCGATTTGCCGCGATAGAAGACAGCATCTCATCAGTGAATCCATAAAAGTCTTCCAGGACGGGCATTAATCTCAGCAATGAAGAACACGAACAACATGAGATTTGTACTTGTTTTTTGATAGGACCACTCGCAGTTCAGCACACTAAGGCTGGTTACTGCTTAACCGAATAGATTTGTGCTTGTAAATCTTATGAGGCTTATATAGCCAAGACGGCATGATTTGAATTCAAAATTACACTGACATAAAAACGTTCAAAGTAAGTAAATAGCCTGTTAGTTTCTGTAAGTCAGTAGGCAAACAAGACAAAAAACAAATATTAATGCTCAAGGACGCACGTACAGCCGATGGTATTGGAATATTTAAACTTAAACACAATCAAATAATCAAGCTTCAATATATCCACTGGGAATTATTTTGTGTTGCCTTTTTGAGCCCCTTTGATTGTCAGACGTTTTAAGAATGTTCTTTAGTTCAGAAGATCGCAACACCAAACACTAAAATAGTTACCCAACATTTTTACAAGAAATGAGTACCTACAATGCCAAACAACCTTTAATTGCATCCAATGAACTAAACTCAGCACTGACCATTCCCCACTAAACAGATACAGATTTATAGGATATCATGTGCGTACAAATAAAAAAATCGCCCTAGATACAAACTGCTTTTTAACTGACTTCAAAAAAAGGGGGAGGTTCTCAATTCGGTTGTATTTTTTATGTGACATTATATACTTTTCGATTGGTGACATAGAATTTTTTTTAAAGTCGGTTCTTAAGTTTGTTGGTTTTTAAATGAAAATAGTTGGAAAATATATGTCGTCGAAATTGTGTATTTTGCTTTACTGTGACGCTACAGTGGAGTTTACGGTTTACGAAAAATGATTAAGTACTAAAAAGCGTAACATAACAACTTTTTTACAAAACAAAAATATAACCTAGTAAAAGCAAAACATTACAAGCTATAAAAAAACTAAAGCATTAAAGTAATTTCGGAAGTCGGTGTTATTGGTTATTTGTTCGGTTTTTGACACCAACTTCCGAAATTAAAGTTATTTTATACTTTGTAGTGTTTTTATTTGAAAAATGTTTTTTTTTTTTATAAGTAAGTCTTGTAAAAATAAGGTACTTGACATCCTTTGTTATTCTGTTTCTTTCATCAATCATAAACTATAAACAAAAGCGAATCACTCACTGAGAACATTACAATTTTCAAATAGCGAACACCATGCATACTCGAATCATACCAAAGAGTACAGAGTTGGACCACGTGTGGCTCTTTTTGCCCATGTTTTTGCCCCGCATTCCTTTTCCGACCGTTGCGAAAAAAAAACTACTCGTAGTGTCTCTTTGTAATAAAGATCACGTACGGATCCAAGGACAATTTCGATGTGTCTGTCTGTTTATTAAGTATTATAATTTTGAGTTTTTATTATAGAATTGTGTGTAACATTGCTAACGAGTTTGGGCTTATTTATAACTTGTTTTTCTTTAAACAAAGAGGATTGAGTCTGTTGGTAACTCTTCGTTTCTGTAATTACATTTTGTAGCAATATTTTTCATAGGAACTTGTGGCTCGCATATACCTATGTATAGGAAAATATACAACTTAGACATAACTGTTTATTGTAATAAGTAATTATGAACTGAACATGTGCTTCAAATTTGTACAGCATAGAACAGTACTGACGATGATTTAAAAAAAAAAAACAGCGCTTTTTTAAAAGATGCCGCTTGGATACAAAGGTGGATTATAGACAATACGTCAGGTGTGTGATCTATATCAAACATAGCCATCTCTTTATAATACGGAAAAATCTTAACCTAACGGGATACTCTATTATGCTATGTAGACTTTTTCTTCAGCATTGATATTGGATGATTTGATTCAATTCTTAACATACCTAGGTACTGAATTTAATTTTTGACTTTATTATAAAGCTAAAATATGACAACGCAATCTATAGCTAGATATATTATGTGGAAGCTTGTTATTCGCAATTTTCATTACTTAAGTAAAAAAAATATAAATGTAATTAGCCTGTAAGCTTTCTTTAAAAATAAATAAATATTATTAGGCTGGCAATAAAATTCACACCTGGCAGCTGCACACCTGTAAATGAGATGATGAGCAAACACCTAAGGGTCATACGTCGAATCTTTTGCCTTCGTTTTAGTAAGAAACTTAGAGATAATTCAAAAATCCATCACATCGGATACAAACAGAGGAGAAAAGTTTTTACTATTTTATTTTAAACTAGCAGCGCCCCCCCGGTTTCACCCACTTAGTTCTCGTTCCCGTCGGAATATGGGGATAAAATATAGTCTATGCCACCTGGAGATAATGTAGCTACAGTTTCCCAATAGTGAAAGAATTATTTAAATCGGTTCTGCAGTTTCGGAGCAATCAAATCTTTCTTTTTTCTTTATAATATTAGTATAGACTATGTTCTACTAGCGGCTTTGCCCGGGTTAATGTCCAAAATTCCCTACTCAACATACTCCCGGGATAATAAGTAGTGCTATTCCGGAGTATACTCTAATTCTGTGCCAAATTTCATCCAGATCCCCTCAGTCGTTCCGCTTGCTTAAATAACTAAATTCATCAATCCAAATTTTCGCATTTATAATATTACAAGTAAGACGATAATTAGACCAAGGAAGAGCCAAACACATAATTTAATTACACCCTACCCCTTCAGGTCAACTCACAATGTTTATTTAAATTAACATTGTTAAAATGGTCGGTTGTTGATCTGTCCCCGGACTACTGTGTGAAACTGTAAAATAAACACTACAAAGGGCCATCTCATTCGTGAGTTAAACAACGTAAATACAGGAACAAAGTCCTGTGTATTCAAATGATAACGAGCCACTGGAGAAACAAACAATTTAATCCGATTAAAAGCTTCCATGTAACCGTTTCAACAGAGCACAAAAAAAAACAATTCAATAGCACAATACTTTTTGAGCGACAATTATCCAGAGGCGTAATTAAAAACAAATCTTTTATCCTTTTCAAGCACTTATAATACAAACTCCTTTGTATGAACTAATCCAAGAAGCCGCACAGAAAGTTGCCTTTGCTTGATTAAAAACATCTTTTGACATTGACAGAACGGTTACCAGTAGCCAAAGAACACTTTTGAAATTCGAACAAAAGCAAAATTAAAAGACAGTTCTTAATTAACAAGTCAACAGGGCTTGGTTTAACTTGACATTTCAAAGGGGTTAACAGTGATGTCTGCAGGGCAATTGGAGTAACATACAAACATATGAAAGCCAGACAGAATAAGACTAAAACTTCGTCGCGTTTGATTAATTACTGATGGGGGAGCTGATCTTTCTATTTATAGGGCAGCTGTATTCTAGAAGCTTGCGGATTATAGTGCTGAATATATTTTTCAGAGGCTGAACATATTTCAGTAATATAATCCACAAACTGAACCACTAAGATGACGGCTTTAGAAGAAAATTTTCAGAGGCATAAATATTTATAGACCTACCTACTGGAACAAGTCTTTTTTACATTATAGTGATCATCACAATAGGTACCTTTATAGTACATAATTAGGTCATCCATATTTTTAACCGACTTCTAAAAAAGGAGGAGGTTCTCAATTCGGATGTTTGTATGTTTTTTTTTTTTTTTTTTTTTTTTATTGTTTGTTCGCGCATATCTCCGTCGCTTGTCAACCGATTTGAAAAATTCTTTTTTTGTTGGAAAGGGTATACTTCCCAAATGGTCCCATGAAAATTTTATCGAAATCAACCAAGCGGTTTTCGAAAAATCTAAAAAAAATATCTACATTGTCTACATTGACGACCTCTTAGTGTACTCTGCAAAGGAGCAGTGCTTTTTTTTACACCAATGTGATTGGTTCGTTTAGGTGGGGGGAGGGGAGGGGGTGTAGGTACCACTAAAAAGTGAAAAATAAAAAACTTTTTACAAAAAAATACAACCGACTTCTACACAAAAAATCAAAAAAGTGCAAAATAACTTTAATTTCGGAAGTCGGTGTTCAAAAAACGAAAAAGCAACCACAAACACCGAGTTCCGAAATTAAAGTTATTTTGCACTTTTTTGATTTTTTGTGTAGAAGTCGGTTGTATTTTTTGTAAAAAGTTTTTTATCTCACATAAACTAGTAGATGTAAATAAAACCTTTGTTTACGATAGCTATAAAATATCTATAGTTTTTTTTTCTATTTTTACTGGGATGGTATTGTAAAATAAATTTGGGGGGCTTTTACCTCATTTTCATCAGGTTTCTCGAGAAATATTTACCAAAAAAAGATTTCTGGAGAAACTTAGGATCTGTGCCAAAACTTACAATGTTTGTTGCACTGGAAATGTTTTAGTCAGCTCATAAACAAACAGACAAACTAAATTTAAATGAAGATTTTCTCTGAAGAGGAAAACTAAACAGAATTGTTTTTAGACTTCGTTCGGATGGTGATTTATAAGACTAAAATTGATTACTAAGAACGGCTCCGCATTCCGAAAATTGTTCTCGAAAGAATTTTTTTAGAAAACAATCTGAAAGGTGAAGAAAACCGGACCAAATTCCATATAACACATTTATTAAAGAATGTGAAGCACTAAAAATATCCGAAACTCAGTCTTTGAAATAAAGCAGTACAAGATAAATTGTGTTACATTTGTTTTTCAATTCATCATTATCTGCGCGATTAAAGCGAATTTAGCTGAATACCAGTATTTTACGTAAAGCGGCCACTACCACATTTCCACAACCCATTAACTGGGTAACACGGTACTTCTTGGCAAGACGAGTCAGATTTTCTGGCTTAAGACAATCCGTAACGACTGCCAAAGATCTACAAATGACAGCCGGGACCAACGGCTTAACGTGCTTTCCGAGGAATGGATGAGTCTTGGTGTGTTAAGATGGTCCATATTTCAAGTATACCTACCAACAATGGTACATAATTTTCCTTGTTCAATCAAGTCCATAGAAAGTATCAGTGGCTACTTCCCGTTATGTCACATTCCCGATACGACAACATGTCAAAAGTTTTAAAAACAACTGAACGCTAGTGGCGTTTGGTCAAGATTTTGATCTTCATACAATCATTCCCGATTCGTCAACATTTGAAAATGCCTATATTCTTTCCCGTTTGGTCAACCTTTTGTTTGGAAAGTACAATCAGGAGCAAAAAGAAATGCCTCCGTTCATGTTCTATCCACTTACTAGCTTCCGCCCGCGGCTTCGCTCGCGGTAAAAGTGTTTTGATTATCACTTTCAGTTTCCTCTAGATCAGTATTGAATTCGTGATACTAGCATATTGTTATCCCAGTGAGCTCTTTATATTTTGTTAATAAATTAGCTTCTATCTGCGACTTCGTCTGCGTGAACTTTAGAACTGGCTTCAGGAAAGCATAACATTATGAAAGTTAATCCCGTGGTTTCGCAATTCAGTAATTTCGGGTATTGGAGGCTGGAGCGTCATTTCTTCTTTTTGGCTTATTCTTTCTGGCGTTTTCCTCGTCTCCTAAGGGTCGTAGATTGATGTTAAAAAATTATCTCAGTCCCAAGAAAAAATACAAGTATCCTGGTAGTTTTTGAGTTTTTAACACTCGTACTTCTAGCCTCGGAAATATATCTTCATGATTCTGGTATCCTGGTAGTTTGTGAGTCTTTGCCGCTTACAAATCCAGCCCCGAAAATACTTCGACATTTTTCTAGTCTCCTGGTAGTTGTATTGTAATCTTGAGCACTTGGATTTTATGCACTTCCGCAGTCTGATTCAATCTCAGTAAGATTAGGACTATCGGTTTTCAAAGTTAAATAGATGAAAGCTGCACATGGCAATCAAACCTATTACCATGGACATACCTATGCATGTAACGTATATAATTTAGGATTTTACATGTCCTAAGAAAGCAATATACCAACCTCTGGGAAAGTCAGGTGATAAAAAGAACGTCAAAAAGAACTTGGTAACTTTTGTAGTTGACTGTACCGTACAAAGAACTAGTTTAAAAAAAGGGTGACATAACGAGAATGGATGTATGAAGATCAAAATCTTGACCAAACGCCACTAGCGTTCAGTTGTTTTTAAAACTTTTGACATGTTGTCCAATCGGGAATGTGACATAACGGGAAGTAGCCGTATCAGTGATGATACTATCACAATATGTGTTACAGCAGTGCGATTCTGTAAAGGTATCATCGCCTTAGCCAAGGTGAAGTGAATATGAAGTGCCAATCCATACAAACAAGATGCAATTCACTTAATTCTCATTGAGCGTGTACATAAAAAAAACCAGTTATCTTTTTTTAAATAAGACATTTCGAAAATGTTTTCAACTAAAATTTTTAGACCTTTGTATCCTGCTTATAAGTTTCATTAAAATAGGTACAGTCATTTCGAAAAATAACGACTTGAAAATTTGTATGAAATGCGATTCGGCGTATACGCTCTTAAGTGTACTCGGTGAAACGTTGACATTATTGTCCGGCTGTTCAGGTACTTCGTGGTAAATTAAGGTGAATTTTGGATCGTTTGTAAAAATACAAATTTCAGGCATGAGCTTTATTTGTAAAAAACTTTTTAAACTACCAGATTTGTAACTGAAATTCTATTGAGTATTACAATGTACTAGTATTCAAACTAAGCATTTGGTTGTCATTAGAAGGTTCTTGTAAATAAGTCTGCATGTCAACTATGCTTAATCTATAAGAAAGTTAGACAGTCTGATTATATGCATTACTTATTGATACTTTCAGAAACACTCTCATTCGTGACTCACTTGCACTTGTCACTAGCAACAAAATGAATAGACAAAATTGATTAAAACATTGTAAGTGGCGTTATTCAGAATAATGACTAACATAAGATACGCAGTCTAAAAATATGTCTACCCGTGGACCGTCCCCGTCTGTACTCCCTAACGTTGAAAACCAGAACCATATAAGTAAAGCTTCAATTCGCTATCTATCGCTGTTTTAATATAATTCTTCTCTCTTCCTTTAGAACATAACCAGCATTGAAAATGGAACATCTTGCTTTGAACGCATCAATATAATTGTTTTTCGGTATTGGCTCGTATCAGTGGCCTAAATGTGTCACGCTGTGACTCAAACCAACTGTTGGGTTGTTTGGTATGGTTTTCACAATGCAGATTTACAAATATCTGTAGTATTTCTGCGCTTGCACATGGCGGGTGTGTCACACACGATGTTTTCTCTTGGATGGGGACAAATATTATGTTTTTAAATAAGTTTGTTATGATTTATGGGTTTATTCTGCAGTTTTTGCTGAAAATAGCATTTTGAAGAGAATTATTAGGTATCCCTGCTAATCTTTCAGAATTAGAAAATAAATAAAATCAATAATAAATAAATAAAAATTTTGTTCTATACAGAGTGTATAAATAAAATGAAAACAGTTGCACTTTAAAAATGAATACTGTATACAAAATAAATAATTTGGATACTATCATCTTACGAGTACATAGGTTACATAATAGCCTGTAGTAAAAAGAAACAGGGCTGGTATCCCTCAAGAATGGAGAAATTAGTGTCTTAAATTAAAAATTAATGACATTAGTTTTAATAACATAAAACAAAAAGCTAAACTTGAAAGAAAAATAAAAAATGGGTATTAGCACATTTTAATCTAAAAATAGATATAGGTACTCGTAATAATAGATGGTGGGCTGGCATACTGGCAATCAGTGGGCCTGGATGATAGTTATGACAGTAGGCGTTCACTGTGTTAGGTGAGGAGGCTAACAACGATACCACTGTCACAATCAAAACGTACCAAGGGTATGAACAAACCAATGTTTCTATAGACAATACAAATGACAGTCATAATCCGTCAATAAAATTACAATTCTATGTTCCAATACACAGTCGACAGTTAGCATATAACTCAGGGACCCATAGGTGAGGCAGTTAATGAAGTCACTTCTGAAGCAATGCTGTCTACAGACACGTAGTAATCATGTGTAAAGCACCATATATGAAGGAAAAACAAGTGCTGGAGACTGGCCGGTGCTCCGAGACATAGCTCAAGACTGATCAAGATGATGACAGCGATGCACGAATATTAGTAATTTACGACAGTGTTGAAACTCGGGATATCTCAGGAGTCCAAAACTATAGGGAGAAACCTAAATCCTAAACAGACGTTAATTATAATCACAATAAGAAACTGATAGTCCCTCTTTCCAATACATTTAATACAGTCGACAATTAGCACATAACTCATACACCCATAAGTGAGGCAGTTAATGAAGTCACTTCTGACGCTATGCTATGTACAGAAACAGGTAGTAATCATGTGTAATGCACCATATGAAGGAAAAAACAAGTGCTGGAGACTGGCCGGTGCTCAAACACATAGTTCAAGACTGATCAAGATGATGACAGCGATGCAAGAATATTAGTAATTGACGACAGTGTTGAAACTCGGGATATCACAGGAGTCCAAAACTATAGGTAGAAACCTAAACCCTAAACAGACGTTAATTATAATCGCAATATAAAACTGATAGTCCCACCTTCCAATACATTTAAACAGTCGACAGTTAGCACATAACTCATACACCCATAGGTGAGGTAGTTAATGAAGTCACGTCCAACGATATGCTGTGGGAGATACAGATAGTAATCGTGTAGTAAGTAGCATTAAAGCTTAAGAGCACCTTGAAAGCAAGAGATAATCTTAGCCAGCCGTTGTGTTGCTAGACGAGCATTTGAGTAGAGACGGCTTTCAAGAAGCTCTGGTAGAAGTAGATGTAACTGACACAAAATAAGAAATCATGGTAGATACTCGTATAACCCTGAATATTTTTATTGATTTCAGTCTAAGAGGCTAACAATAATATCGATGATAAAAGAACGAGCTTAATCAACGTAAAGTGATACAGTAATAACAAAAATGGTCGAAGATTAGGAAAAAAAAAACAACACAAATCATAACAACAAACTAATAGTCCCACGTTCTCTCATATTAAACACAGTCGGCAGTAAAACACCCATGGGTGAGGCATTTGATTAAGTCACGTCCGACGATATGCTGTGTTCAGACATAGATAGTAATCACGTGCTAAATAGTAGACAGGTTTGCGGACCTTTAAGTACTGTAATAAATCATAACGTCACAACTCATAATAGAGATGGATTATAATAATGCTACTTAGATGTCAACTTGGTATTATTGAATTGCATAGTGAGGCTTTAATTGTAGTTTTCGGATAGGAGAACTGTAAATCATGCAATCAATCATAAACAGGTTGATTTTATATTAGACTGGCTTCTGCCAGAAGCATCGCTTCTGTGAATGTCGGTAATTATAGATAACAAGGAAACATGTTCCCGCGATAAAAAATAGTAGCTTAAGTGCTATTCCAGACTTTAATCTATGTATATATGTACCAAATTTCATCTTGATCCATTCAACCGATCTGAAGTGATTGAGTAACAACATCCATCCAGTCATCCGTTGACACTTCAATATTTTCTCATCGAATTAATTATTCAGCGTCGGCAGCAATCGATTAAACTATCGTAGGATTCGTAGGTACTATGCCTTCTGCTTCGATTCGTCTATAGTAACAATAAGTTAACAATATGGATAATTTACACAGTATTTCAAATTAAAAATAACAAACTAACCTCGTTTTTGGTGTTAATAACATTGAAAATATGAAATAAAATAATGTGTGTTTCATGGCTGTATCTATTATTCAAATAAGCGAGGAACATCCTGTGATTCAGAATATACAAATTATCAAAAAGGAAAGAAACCGTTACTTCTTCACACAAAGAAAAACAAAATAAAATCAGAAAAGGCCAAAATTAAAAAAAAAAACCGTTAAGCTTTATCGATTATTATCTACTTATCTCAAATCTGATCTAAGATTCATGAATACTCCTTAGAGTGTATATTCCTTATTAAAATTTTAAAACCTCGCATTGTACTGATCCCCACGCATTAATAAAAAGATTTATGCGTATGAGATCATAATCATTTATAATTATACTTTGTAATCAATAAAATATAATCAACTGGGACGTAAACGGTTCGTATATTCGATAATCCTGAAGATGGGATGGTCAGATAACAAGGATTTTAATTTTCATTATTGAATTTGTAAGGGATATAAGTATGCGTTAATGTTTATTATAATTGAATAAGGCAGCCAGGGAAAACACAATTCATCTTTAGCAGCTCCATGAATAGTATTTTTACATAAATCAATAGCAACTTAATTGGGGACCATCTTAACATAACGAGACTTCTCCGTGCCTCGGAAAGCACGTTAAGCCGTTGGTCCCGGCTGTCATTTGGAGATCTTTGGCGGTCGTTACGGATTGTCAGAAGCCAGAAAATCTAACACCAGTCTTGCCAAGAAGTACCGTGTTCCCCAGTGCTCCACGTAAAATACTGGTATTCAGCTGAATCCGGCATGACTGGGAGCCGACCCCAATATAGTTGGGAAAAGCAAAGGAAAGGCTAGGCAGATGATGAATAGCAACTTAATTATTTTTTCTTTCGTTGGCTCCGGGCCTATTTTGTTTCCTTTCAATATAACATCATGTTCCATTAATTAATTACACTCGTTTAGTGTGATGAATATGGTTCTTATTGATCAGTAGCTTTTGCTCGCGACTTCGCACGCGTATTACCCGTTTTTTTCTGTTCTCTTACAGTCTAAAAACAAAGATCGCTTTTAGCGATAAGGCCGCCCACTGTGTACCTATATTTTCTGTAACTTATACTCTTTATTATGTACAATAAAGAGTATTGCATTCTATTCTATAGCATTCTTATATATGTACGTACACATCCAATATTATTATGTATGTGTTCATTTCCATTTTACTCTCTTTATCAAATAACGATATTATTAATTTTCGTAAGAAGCATGATTCATCTGATTTATTTCTGACAGTTTACCATTGAACGAATTGGATACTTTTACGTACAAAAGTAATAAATCAATCATTTGTTTGTTTAAGAGCTTTTAAATTCTGCAGAAGTTGAAATTAAATCAGGCCTTTTATTGAGGTCATTTTGAATCGTAATAAGAGCTGACTTATCACGATTTACTTGTTATGTTTTAAGTCGTATATTACTTGTCATAGCAATTGAATTAAAGTCAAGACATATACTAATATCCTGTCCTGCTAAGTAACAAAAATATGAATGTATGACAATGTCAATGTTGACCTCAATTGGCTCTAACCTCAATATTTATGATAATTGGTCACAAAAAACCGATAATGTAATCTTATATCTTCATTGTCTTAAGATAAAAAATAAGAACGTTTAACAAACATTGATAACAGGGTAATGCATTAAACACTATCATTTGCACAAGTTTTGCCTAATATGCTGCCCGATATTAGCATGATAATCAATTTCTTTCCCATCTCCTATGAAATAGAATTCAAATTGCCACTTGGCATTTCCAGCGCTCCAAGATTTAATAATAAAAATTTCCTTTGCCCGTTTCCATAAAAATTGCGAAATAAAAATTATATTTATTAAATCGGACCTCCTTTCATTTCTTACTTTCTTTTGCGATATATTTTAGCTTTATCACAATGTCAAAAGTATGAATTGGCAATAATGAAACTACAGAATACGCACCTAACTGTGACCTTTTGCAAAGACAATAGTATCCATTTTATCTTGACACCGGTGAAATATCGAATTAAATTCAAATGTATACTGAATTTGACGTTCCTTTGACAGTTGGCTTTTCAAACAGCACTGTCATAAATACCTCAAAGTATATTGGTCACAGATTGCGATATAAAAGCTTTAGCTACTACGATTTAATTTATTAGCAAGACGCTAGTTAAGAAGGAAAGTGATACGATGTACTCGTATACATATTTTATGTTTGTTAAGACTACGTACAAATTGTATATGAGCCATTACAAATTGAATAGGACTGACCCACTGAACAAGGCAGCTTTAAATTAAAATGTGCCTTTTGAAAAATAGGCATTATTTGGCCTGTTATATGTTTTGGAAACAATAGCTTTGGCTTTGATAGCTAATGAAATTCCATTCACCATTGGTGCCCTTGCTGATCAATAGCTTGCTCGTGCCCCTAGCGCGGTCTTAATATAATATTTCCAAAAGGTACCTACTAATAGGTACTTATATTGGCCTTAAGCTGTTAAGAAAACATTGCTCCCAATGATCAGTTCAATCTATTATTTTCACTTTTAATTATTGTAGAAAGTAACGACGATATATATGTAGACAAACAAAACCGAGCACTGATGGTTTGATGAAAGAAATACATTAATAACAGTCCACAATATATGAGCGATTTATACTGCTCTCTAAACGAAAGTGATTTTTTATCAAGTAGCCATTGTGGCCTTAAGCAAAAAACTTCCAAAAATATATCCATCAGTGGCATTTTTAATAATGCGTTATTAATGGAAAGATATTATTAATTATAAAAGCCCAATTTTTCTTATAAATAATGGACACAATGTAACGCTAACCCAGTTGTGCCACACTTACTATTTCAGGTCATTGTTTGGGGCACAGTACAAAATAATTACGATCTAGAACGATGGCCTTTGCGATAGATTGTGACTAAGACCGTTTTTGAAACAGATAAAGGTGTGATCGGAAAAGTGAAAAAGAGAAAATACAGTCAGTTCTTCTTAACGGCACAGCTTCGGGTATACTACAAAAATACCTAGCTACACCAAATAACATTATGTCAGCGACAACCATGCGAAAATTATTCGCATTATTTTCGCTGATATTTTCAAAAAGTCTAAAACAATGTTTCATAGAGACGACCAAATGACACCAAGCCCTTACTTTTTGACATTTTGACAATCACTATTGCTGATTGAATGTCAGAAGGCTCTAAGAGCTCGTTTCTAAGCAAAAGATAAACATCAGGAAAGTGTTGTCACACAGCTGATTGCTGAGGATGCGTCAGAGGTACAGGACATACAAGATAATTGTCACGTAGTATCAGATGCACGATTTTGAATGAATCCTGAATTCCCCGTTATTTCTACGCTTTGGAGCGTGAAGATAGCTTCACTTGTTTCGACCTTGACAATTCAAAAGTGCATGTAAAGAGTTTAATTGAAATAAATGCTTTCAGTTTGAGATTCAATCTCTGTACTTCTGAGCATAGAGCATGAGGCAATGCTAATTCTTAAGGCTTTTATATTGTTTGCTGAATAAAAATCAAACAATTAT
The DNA here is from genome assembly GCA_905332915.2 of Hecatera dysodea. Classification (NCBI taxonomy): domain Eukaryota; kingdom Metazoa; phylum Arthropoda; class Insecta; order Lepidoptera; family Noctuidae; genus Hecatera; species Hecatera dysodea. The sequence goes on from HG995304.1 coordinate 6,310,465, forward strand.
TTTTGACTGTCTCACTTTGATTCCATTCTTGACAGTCTTCAGGCACATTTTTATAAAATTTGGTTCAAGAATACAATCACTAGTTTTTTTTTTTTAATCTTTGCCCAAAGACAGGCAACTGACAATTTACTTCGTCGTAAATGACTTAATGGGTAGAAAGTGATGTGTGGTTAGCCAGACTGTTGTCACTTTCAACACTTTGTTTCCGTAAATGTACTTAACTGCCTGAGTATTTCGTAATCGAAGAAAAACGTGTAAAGTCTAACCTTTTTGTGTTCTTTGCAAATTTCTTCATCCTGCTTGCAAAACTACAAACTTCACTTAATTTTCTTCATGTTGTCTTTTGTAGTATGGTCTTCTGTCCTTAAACTCTTTCTCTGTGACCCTACATAATTATTGTAACATATTTCTTACTATTCTAATAAATTAATAAAACACGGTTTGGGAATCAATAAAACAAGATTTAACTTAGCACTTATTTTAGTTCACCCGCTGTATAAGAGCGCTACTAAATGGCCGTCATATAAAAACAAAGCATATTTTCCACATTCATAATTAAAATACTCTTTATTCTTTTGCCAAACACTTTCAAAGGTCTATCAACAAACTTGTCCGCCAGAAACCTGCAGCCAAGAAAACATCGTCATAACATAATGTATATCACATTATCCTAAATATATCGCGGTTCATGGCCAAATGGAAACTGCGTTTTCATAAAAAACATCCAAGTAGATAATTACGTATTTTTTTTAAGAATGGGAAACATCAAATGACTTCTTCTACTCAGGGTGGAACGGAAGGGAGTGACAGACTGTTACTGACTAAAATCCATCTGTGTACCTCCTAATGCTTTTTGTGTTCCAGGACCGCGGTGACTCTTTCGAATGAATTCCGCAACCCTGGCAGGATTTAGATACTTGAATTTATTAAAGCGCCAGTCTACTTTTTATTGCTACAGAGTCTATGAAACAGAATCAGAATCCTTCCCATCGACGATGGATTCACTACACAACAATGATAGGTATAATGATAGGTACTTATTCTTCTTACTTAATGAACTAGCTTCTGCCCGCGACTTCGTTCGCGTGGAGTTCCATACAAAATGTTAACCCCTTTTTCACCCACCCCCCCCCAGGGGACGAATTTTCAAAAATCCTTTCTTAGCGTATGCCTACGTCATAATATCAACCTGCATGCCAAATTTCAGCCCGATCCGTTCAGTGGTTTGGGCTGTGCGTTGATAGATCACTATGTCAGTCAGTCAATCCCTTTTGAGTTATATATATTTAGATTAGATATTATGAACTTTTCAATAAAACAGATAGTTACAACATCAATTGAATGAACCTGACACCCAAAATTCCGTGTACTTAAATAATTCAAAGACCTTACATTGCACAAGCGCTGGCAACATAATTTCGGTTTCTTTAAGCCATTAAATAACAACCATAGCTCACACTTACTATAACAAATAAACCTGGCTTTTAGAGCTTACGCTTTAATCTGCCATAATCTTAATTTATTACAAGAGGGGAACATCTGAATAAGCAACTGGTATTAGTAAACTGAAGGACAAGTCTTACAAACTTTTTAACAACACTTCCGAAACTCATTTTCATTGGACTTCAAACTCTATGTTTTTGACTTAAAGCTTAAGGATCTTGCCATGGCTGGTATTATTGTTTGGTGAAGTAATCGTGAATGGTATGGGACAAAGTTATACATCAGTGTTGAAATAAGACGCTGCGGTGGTTTTAGTAACCCTTTATGTAGCTTTGTATGCTCCTCGCATAATGATTAATATGTCCCGGAGACATCAATATATGAATGTATGAATATTTTTGGACTGAGTAACTTGCGTTCAATGTCTTGAAGACCTTCGGTTGCCTTGTAAAGCGATAGGTAGAATATGATGATGAATTTTGTTTCTGTGTAGGTATTCGAGCTTTGGAAGGCTATGTTCCTATCAAAGTAAGAAATAGCTTTGGATAGCCTCATGGTCGTGTAGTTTTGCGTTTCTTACTAAGTTCAAAGCTAAGGATCAAAGCTCGCACTAAGTCCATCATTTCAGTAAAATGAAGACTACATACCAAATTTCAAATACCTACTCAAAACATTGATTGGTTTGCGTTTCTAAGCATCGATGCGCTCACATAGCGCCGCGGTATCTTGTAGATATAAAATAAATGTGAATCACTTATTTTATGGCGATACATGTAAGGTCACTAGATCAACGAATTTCGTATAATAGACACAATAACTGCTCACCTTTATAAAATAGAACTTATCATAACTTAAAATCAGACTTTTAACACCCAAAACTATAAACTTTGTAAAGGTCACAAATTAAAGGCCCTAATAAAATGTAACAAAAATGTTACAAAGCCGAACGGTCGACAAAAAGGGATGAAAACTTTATGACACACGAAAAAACCACATTTTTAGAACATGCTTATTGTGTTTAATTCACTATAAAAGGGGACTCAGTTCCCAAGGACATAACTTTTATATTTGGACCTCGCCCCTTGATCACGTACGCACGATGCACTTATAACTTCAAGGCCTTTCTGTATTCAACTTTGAACCAACAAAAATAGAGTATAATCTCCTTTGAAAAAGCCTTCAGCAAACATGAAACTGTCACATTTGACAGAGGTCGGATTTTCGACAAATCTTTCTGGGAATCAAAATCAGAAGGTTATTTGTTTTAGAAGCAAGATTAATGTTCGTTAAGGTGTGAAGTTAACAAGTGTTGTTCTAAGAATTACTAATCCAAACGAATATATACTTACATACCTACATGAATGCGAAAGTAGCGTTGTTCTTTCTGTTTGTTTCGCAAATGAATATTATACACCGCTGAACTAATTTAGGCTGGGTTTCGTAAAAGTTTGACAAAGTCAAAGTGACTTTCCATGAACGATAACAAATAATATCTATCTATATTTTTATATGGCAAGCAAAGCCGATGTCGACTATTCTGCCAATGTCTAAAGTAGATTGGAAAAGCAAGTGTGTTTGATATATTAACGTTACACGGAGATTAGATTCTTCTATTGGTTGGTACAACAAATAATATCGAAAAGACAAAACTGTATGGGAGTGACATATGCTGCCGAAAAGACACGTGGTCAATCACAAACATTACTGCTACAATCGCCATTGCTGTTATTTTATCTAATAGTCTCATATCCCAAAAGAACGTTCCATGTGGTTAATATCAGAGTTTCAAGCTAGCGAAGCCGACGACATAAGCTAGTTATTATTTAAAAGAACATTTTTCACACTTATAACATTGTTTCAACAAACATGTGCATGTAACTTGAAACGTTACACATTTGCGCTTGAAATTAAATACAGCTGTGCACTAAGCTGCTAAACGATAACAAGCTTTAATTAGAGCTTTCATTATAGTGCTGGTATTAATTATACTTTCTGGAACATGACTTATGAATGCTCGAACAAAGAGTGGTGTCGGTGCAGTAGAAAAATCTTTGATTCCAGTAATCAGCTTAGTTTTCACCACAACTGGAATAGAGACCTCCTCTTTGATGAATAGTGTGGATGCTAAAACTGCTGAGCATTGTTCGGCTGAGCAGTAACTAGCCTTAGTGTGCTGAACTGCGAGTGGTCCCATAAAAAAAAACTGCTGAGTGTCCTTCATTTTAATGTATTAAATACGTTTCATAAGTTAACATAAGGTACGTATGTTCCCGCGACGGCCGCGTGACGGTCGAAAATTATCACAAGGAAATATCCCGGTGTAAATAGTGCAGGGTAGGTCAGTACCCTGGACTCTTTATACCGGGAGCATGTTCTTGTTGTACAAAAATAGGTACCTACACGACTTTATACAAAGCTACAACAAAGGAAATGAACGATAAAACACCGTTTCGCAATTATTTATAATATTAACTCGGATAACATTACTTTTAAAAAATAAAAATGTATTAATTACACATCTACAATCAAGCGTTAATTCCTGATCAAAGGTTATTCAATAACAATAAACATTAATTTTAAATTTCGTTATTCGATTACGACAGGGATGGACCTTTTTTTTTCCAAAAAAAAAGTGACGATAGAAAACAGGTAGCCCAAGAAACTCAGCCGAACGATTAGCATCAGAGTTTTTATTTACATTTTTTATAATCTATGGATGATTTATGGTTCGAGTTTTTTTTTTAGGAGGACTCGCTTTGGTAGCCAGTTTCTTATGTCAACACAGATTATTATCAAAAACATTATCGGGTGTCAGAAAGACGGATTTCTTTCGTGACGTGAAATCGTACAACGTTCAAATAACGAAGTGGTATATATTATTATAGGATATACATAGGTATCGGTTCTCAAATTAGATGCCATTTTCTTTTTCTTTTCAATTTAGGCAAACGGGTACCTTGTATATTTAATGTTAGGTTAGTAAATTATGTCAGATTTGATACACAAATAAAATCGGACACATTAAAATATCAATGCGAGTATCATGGTACTTGTTTTCATTCATTGAGAAATAACTTCACACCCCAGAAACACATTCATATTCTAAGCCCGTATCGCTCAGAATAAATTATAATACAAAATAGGCGATTTATATAATTCTATTGTCACTTATCTCGTCCTGTTCCGACCGTTAAATTTGATTACATAACATAATCAAGTTATCTTTTATTCTTCGGTAAATAAATTACGTCCAAAGCATTATCATTATAATAGGATAAAATATAGTTGTCATAAAGTAACATTCTAAAAGTTTTACGACTTCAAATTTAAGGACGGACGTTAAAATGTCATAAAATGTTGCCACCCGCCTAAACAGATTAAATGTTGCCCTAAAAAAAATTAAGGACAGATGCGCAAAATAAGGATAAAATCGTAAAAATTGTATTTATATGAGAACTGAAATGGAAATCCGGGCTTTGCTTATTTATTGTCGGACTGTGATGATAACGGCGATATCCTGTTTGTTTGTTTTTTTTTTATTTATTACAGCTTCGTCTTGATAGCGGTAAAAAAACGATGCATATAATACCAAATAACACATAACATGTGGATAGAAACCGATATGTAAAATACAAGATGAGTTCGGTATTTCCTATCAGACTTCTCTGAGAATAAACCAGAGAAGTCTGGTTTATTCTCTGTCACCTGTGACCTGGACTAGAGTAAAGAGCAACTCCATTTCGCAATAAAAAAAAAAAAACTTCAACTGACAGTTTGTGACTTGCATAGACTTCATCCATGCTTACGAGTCTCTGTGACTGTCTTTTGAGGAAAAATACACCTTAAAATATTTTTCAATGATTTGTACCGGTTTCGACAACTCATTCAGTAGCAGAACAATGATCATCATGAGTTCATTCAAAAGGACAATGCTCGCAATTTTATTTCACACTCCATTGATGTTCTGTTATGGAAAAACCCGTCGGAAGGACGACTCGTCAATGAACCTTTCGTTCCGTGATTGTTTTTATACTTCCGATAAAAATACTTTTAAAACAATTATTGCACAGCTGGATTAATTAATTTGAATGATTTTGCAAATACGTATCTAGTAAAGATAGAATCACATCAAGAGTCATTATTGATGGCTGAATGATTGGCTAAAGAGTTTGATTAAGCTAGACAAGTATAGATCATTTGGTACTACTAGTTCGGCTTATACTTAAGTATACCAAAGTAACATAGGTCCAAATAAACACAAACTTAACGACGGCTCAGAATACTTCACACGTCGCTGTTCACAGCGAAGTGAGGCCAATTTATATGAAATGATGTACAGGATAGTAAAAAGCAAAATTCACAGACATCGTTTGAATCTACCCATATATTACCATAGGCTATGATAGAGTTGACACACTAATAAACAGTAAATTAAATTGGATTTCAGATTAAAACTTAGAAAGCTTTTTTTTTCCGACCACTCCAGCCAAGAAGGAGCTGTTTTTAAAAGGATCAACATCTGCAACGGCCTGAGTATACCCAACTCATTCGCACTTCCAATAACTAATAATAGAAAAAACATTATTTGCACATTCAATTTACAAAAACCCGGTGGCCAACGGAAACTATATTGACCTCCAGTGTGGTGATAATTCTCCGACAAATATGTTGGGTTTCCGACTGGCGCCAGCTGATAAAAACCCCTTTTTATTTTAAATGCACTGAAACACGATAGATAATGTTCAGCCTGACTGATGGTTTGTCGCAAACATGGGCAGAAAGAACTGAACTGAGTATTGTCGTCATAAAATAGGTAATACGCATGGTTGGCAGTGTCATGCTCACTCAAAAGTCTCTCTGATGGTGGTGTATGTGTTTCATTCATCATTTGGCTCCGTCAGCTGGGACGGGTCATCTCTCAGCTGCCACGATTTATTTTAATTATTTGTACTTTAAATTGTTCCTTTCGCGCTGGTTACCTGTATCATACACGTCTTTCTACATCGTTCTCATATATAGGAATAACATCAAGAAGAACAATGTCCACAACCTTGTAACAATTTATTAATTTAAAAGAGTGTCCGTGAAGTTTCTTGCACGTTCTTCTCCATAGAGATCTACGCTTTGGAACGTGCAGATAGCTTCACTTCTTTCGACCTTGACAATTCAAAAGTGCCTGTAAAGGGTTTAATTGAAATAAATGCTTTGATTTGATTTGATATTTCTTTTTTCGTAACTGAAAAAGGAAACAAATTAACGGCTGTAAAAAAGATGTAAGTTGTGTGTAGATTTTTTTTTTTAAATATTTTGTTTACTTATATACCTATATATAAACAAAATATTTAAAAAAAAATATTATATAATATAAAAGTTGAAAGAAATATACGATAAAGTTGAAAGAAACTCATATAAGTATAGGAATAACATCAAGAAGAACTGATCTGGCCGATGGACCATACAATGGGGAGAGAGAATTATATTTAGTGTAAAAAAATTATATGGGTGGATTTGAAAGCGGTTGCGGTTTAACGCGTCTCGCGGGCTGACATCACCAGGGAAGGAAATAGTGGGAATAGGACTGACCTCGGAATACAGCGGCTCCTGGCTCTGGCGATGGTCCACGTGGAATCAGCGGTTCTGCTAGGATGACGGTCCGGGGGGGCCCCCCGTGCTGTGGCGAGTTGTCGCCGCGGTGGTTCTTGTCGGAAAAGAGGGGTCAGCGTGGATGTGCCAGTGGTTTTATACAAGGTAGAACATGCGGGGTGCGGGGAAAAGGTGGGGCAAATGTCAGCCTAGCGAGATTTTTTTATAATTTCGAAATGCGGGTTTGCGGAAATTATTAGATTGACGTTTATGGCGTCAACATGCTCCGCCGCCTTGAGAATACGCAGTGTTCTCAAAGCAAAAGTAAACGAGTATATAATGTTAAAGTAAAATAAATTATTGACTAAAGTTAAAGAAGCAATTGGAGGTTATGTTTGTATAAGAAGTTATTGGGATGGTAATGGACACAATTTTACAATAGGTCTTTTGAGGTGCCCGGTAGCCGTTTTAACTAGCGCGACGCGAATATTGCCGTCTCTGCCGGGATATACTTCAGTAATTATGCCCATTGCCCAACGTAGCGGGGGAATATCGTCTTGATGAATAAGAACTACTGTACCGACCTTTATATTGTCTACTTGAGTTAACCATTTCTGTCTAACCTGAAGATTGTGAAGATATTCGGAACGCCATCTCTTCCAGTAGCTACACACCATCTGGTCTAATAATTGTTTCCGACAATTAAGGGACTTCGCCACATCGGGAACATTCTCGACAGGCAGTGAAGTTAAAGGTGAGGCCATAATGAAATGAGCGGGTGTAAGAGGTTCTGGATACGGCTCCTCAGATAAAAGACAGAGTGGTCGCGAATTCAGAACTGCCTCAATTTGAATGAGGACAGTCAGAAGCTCCTCGTAAGTGAGAAGTTGAGAACCAATTATACGGTATAAATGGGTTTTAATTGATTTTATGTTGGACTCCCATAAACCCCCAAAGTGTGGAGCGCGGGGAGGAATCATTTTCCATTCAATGCGGTAACAATCAGACAGTAGGTTCTGTAACTGAGCCTTTGCTCCAACGAAATTAGTTCCGTTATCTGAATATAAACACGACACAGGTCCACGGCGAGATATAAACCGTTTAAAAGCGGAAATGAATGTATCAGAAGATACATCAGTTACCAGTTCAATATGAACTGCTTTGGTAACAAGGCATATAAAAACACATATATAAGCCTTTTGACTTCTTTGACCGCGCCGCCTACATAATGTTACTTTAATTGGGCCAGCGTAATCGACACCAGTATGTACGAAAGCTTTCGATTCCTGTACGCGACAAGTAGGCAGGTCGGCCATTTTTGGACTTATATTTGAAGGAGAAGTTTTAAAGCAAAAGTTACAAGCGTGCACTCTTTTCCTAATGACGCTTCTAGATGAGAGTATCCAGTACTTCTGGCGCAGCAGCGAACTCAGAAGGTTGGAGCCAGTATGACAATGAACGCGGTGAAAATAATCTATTAAAATATGAGTAATGTTATCATGTTTAGGTAACAAAGCGGGATGCTTAGCTTCATAAGGAAGGTTTGCATTAGATAATCTACCTCCGATCCTAATGATGTTGTTTTCGTCTATAAACAGATCGAGACGTTTAAGTGGCGAGCGTAAATTACCCTTTTGAATGTCTGTGTACAGTTGTTTAAAGTGATGATTTTGCACAGAACGGATTAAGTACATTTCAGCTTTATTCAACTCCGGAACGGTAATTAAACTTTTACAATCTTTGCGTGGAATAATAATACGTAAAAATCGCAGTATGTAAACTAAAATGTGCAAGATTTTATTCCAAGATGAAAATTTCTGTGAAATAGTATAAATTAAATCTGATTCTAGAGAAGCGGACGTATTGTGTGTTAACGATTTGAATTCAGGTAATTCGTCACAAGAGGTAGGGGTAAACGGAGTAACAGGCCATTCTGATATGGGATATTGAAGCCATTTGGGCCGTGCCACCATAAATCATGTGATAGTAACTGTTCAGGCAGAAGACCTCTAGACAAACAATCACTCGGGTTTTCTTTACCACTAACATGATAAAAGTGTTTCGAATCAAGATTTTCTTGACATTTAGCTACGCGATTACTAACAAAAATGTTCCATCTATGTGGGGAAGAATGAATCCACGAGAGGGCAATTTTAGAATCGGAGAAAGCATATATATTATTGATTGCTACGCGAGCGCGGTAAGTATCATTAATTAATTTTATAAGTTTAGATAAAAGAAGAGCGGCACACAACTCAAGACGAGCTAAAGAGACAACTTTCACAGGTGCGACCTTGGATTTAGCACACACCAAACGTACGTGTGTGTTCCCATCGGAATCAGTGACATGTAAATACAGGACACAGCCGTAACCTTGCATACTCGCATCCGAGAAACCAACAATGTTTATTATACAGTTATTAGAAACGGCCAAGTGACGCGGTATTTTTAATGAAGAAAGAAGAGGCAATTGCTCTTTAAATTTTTGAAAACGCGATACGACAGCTTGTGGTGGAGTGTCATCCCAGTCGATGTGAAGATCCCATAACTCCTTTATAAGTAATTTGGCAAACAGTACCACTGGCGCAGCGAAGCCCAGTATATCCCACAAGCGAGCGATAGCGGAGAGAATAGATCTCTTGGTACAAGTCTCATCTAAATCCGATGTAGCAAAAGTGAAGTTATCATCTGAGGGTATCCATTTAAGTCCTAAAATTTTTAAATTATCCTTATCTGAAAAGTTTATAGAAGCGCGGTTGGATTGCGGAACGGTAGATAACAATTCTTGTGAATTACTTGCCCACTTGGTAAGATCGAAACCACCAGCTTTAAATAAAGCGATAAGCTCGCTGGATAGAACCTTAGCCTCTTCCAAAGAAGGAATGGATGTAGCCAGGTCATCCATGTAAAGTTCTTGCGAAGCTACAGCAGCAGCCCGTGGGAAACGATGCTTTTCATCTGCCGCTAACTGGCGCACTGTGCGCATGGCTAAGAACGGACTAGATTTAAGCCCAAATGCAACCCGATTAAATTGAAATTCGCGAACAGGCTCAGTGGTATTAAAGCGGAATAATATTTTCTGATATTTTTGATGATCATTAGTAACAGCAATCTGAAGATACATTTGTTTTATATCTGCGGTAATCGCGATTGGAAATAAGCGGAATTTTAATAATAATAAAAATAAGTCAGCCTGCAAATTCGGCCCTGTGTGCAGAATGTCATTAAGTGACACGCCATTATGACATTTTGCACCAGCGTCGAGGACAATGCGAACCTTAGTAGTCACTTTATCTTGCCTAACAACAGGATGATGCGGTATGTAGTATCCCTTATCGCGATCCACGGTCGGATTGAAAACTATTTCCGTTAAATAATTTTTATCCAAATATTCTTGAATAATTTCGTTATAACTAGCACGAAGCGCAGGATCTCGTAATCTAGAATATTCCAACGAAAGTAAACGACGGTACGCTACAGAACGGGAATCTCCTAATGAATCTGGATCCCTACAAAAAGGTAACGCGGTACAATATCTGCCGGTAGAATCACGTGATATTGAAGCACAGTACTGTTGTTCACATTCAATCTCTGATGGACTACAAAAAGTTTTCTCGGGAACTTCCTCGAGACTCCAGAATTTATGAAGCGAGTCATCCAACGAAATGAAACAGTAATTTTCACAAGTTGTGAAATAAGTAGCGGTGTTGAACGCGGAGGACGCAGGGTTACGATCGTATCGAACAGCGGGTATATCACCCATTAAAATGTACCCGAATACGGTTTCAATGGCTGACGGAGCGGGAGGTGATATTATTGTTTTACCTAATAATAAGAATGGGTACAATTGTGCCCCAATAAGCAAGTCAATATCCCCGGGCACATGCCACGTAGGATCTGCTAACGGCAAATTCACTAAATGTTTTACTATAGACGGATCAACATTTATAGTAGGCAGTTTATCTGTAATACAATTAACGACAAGAGCGGTTATGCAATAAGAATGTTGTTTATCTTTCGAGCTAATGACCATGTTTACGTAACCATCAATAGGACGGGACGCAGACCCGACACCTTTTATAAATGAATTTGTAAGCGGAATAATGTTTAAATTAAGCTTTTTGCAACAGGCAGAAGTAATAATATTATTTTGTGAAGCGTTATCAATTAAGCACCTAACTAACACATGTTGATTGTTATTGTTGTTTACGTAAACCTGAGCAGTAGATAAGAGAACCGTATGGCGTGATGAATTAAAGGCGCAAAGCGTATTATTATTACTGACGGTAGACGACTCCGTTTTTACGACGCTGTTCTGATGAGAATCAGACGGATTAGACGAAATAACGGATGAAGAATCATTTTTATTTAAATGTAAGAAAGTGTGATGATGTTTACTACATATTTTACAAACGTGGGTAGACTTACATTGCGAAACAGTATGCGTAGTGCTGAGACAGTTTACACAACCGCGTTTATTTTTTACAAATTCTAAACGTGATTTAGCGTCTAATGATTTAAATGATGGACAATAATAGATTTGCGAATGGTCTGATTTATTGCAAAATAAACAAGCGGACTTAGAATTATTGTTATCGCGGGTAATGAATGAGTGGACTGTACGCGGTGTTCGGTTATTATTATTTTTGTTAGATGCCGAGGTGGTTGGCGCAGATCGGTCTAGTATTTTCGCTTGAGATTTAATAAAATCAACAAGATCCTTATAAGAAGGAATCTCAACATCGCGCTTATGCATTTCGAATAAATGCACAGTTGTGGAATCTAACTTTTTTAATGCTAAGTTTAATAAAATGAAATCTTTTAAATTTGGAATTTGTAATTGTTCTAAAGCCAAAACAGATGCGTGAAAACTTTCAATAAATGTATTTAAAGATGCAGAATTATTTGTGGCTGGTTTCATATTAAACATATTTGAAATATAATGAGAACCTAGGGCCCTTACATCCTGGTATTTATTAACTAAACTGTTCCAAATATCTTGATAATTATCGCCTGACGGTATTATTCCTGCGGTTAAATGCAAAGCGGTACCCGACAATTTACCTATTAAATATTGAACCCTAAGAGAATCAGTGAGGCTGCTATTATTATGAATATTTGATTTAAATGATTCGTAAAATACGGGCCAGTTTTCCATTTTACCATCAAACGCAGGAATCTGTATAGGCGGTAGTTTCAAACAAACCTTATTTTGAGATGTGGCGTTATCAGTTTGCGCAGACTGACCACCTGTAGCGACAAGTGACCTCGATCTTTCCAAACGAGTATAGATACCGTCGAACGCCGTTAAAGTATTGTAATTTATTTTATATTTGGGATCTAGTTTTAGGTTAAGGATGTTTATTTGATCAAGGTTAGCCATGAATTCTTGCCTTATTGTGGATAAAATTTCAGTGTCCGCCATGAATGCTTCCGTGGACCGAAGTCCACCTGACGTTGGAACATTTTTATATGTGTCATAAAGCGACGTTAAACGTTCATAAATTGCTTGGTTTTTGGCTTCTAGAATTTTAATTTCGATATTTTCCATTTTTGCAATTTATAAAACCTAAGATGGCGGTACCTAGCAGAAAGGCGTTAAAATGCGGTGAAGCGTAATTGATTAACGAAATATATTACGAATTTCCAGATTAAACACAAATGATTCACTTCGAGACACCTATTGTTCACTAATTATTATGTTTTCGTGCAGTACGAAACGATAGATAGCGGAAGCGAAGATGCGGGTAGCGGTAAAATAAAATTAGCGGTTGTAGTTAAGGTATAGAACCTAGCCTACGTAAAATGCGGTTTTTTTTTTTACACTAAATAGCGGTTTAGGTATATTATATTTTCGTGCAGTACGAAACTATAGATAGCGGGAGTGAAGAGGCGGTAGCGGAAAAATAAAATTAGCGGTTGTAGTTAAGGTATAGAACCTAGCCTACGTAAAATGCGGTTTTTTACAATAAATAGCGGTATAGGTATATCCGGCCGAAGGCGAACCAAACAATGATCTGGCCGATGGACCATACAATGGGGAGAGAGAATTATATTTAGTGTAAAAAAATTATATGGGTGGATTTGAAAGCGGTTGCGGTTTAACGCGTCTCGCGGGCTGACATCACCAGGGAAGGAAATAGTGGGAATAGGACTGACCTCGGAATACAGCGGCTCCTGGCTCTGGCGATGGTCCACGTGGAATCAGCGGTTCTGCTAGGATGACGGTCCGGGGGGGCCCCCCGTGCTGTGGCGAGTTGTCGCCGCGGTGGTTCTTGTCGGAAAAGAGGGGTCAGCGTGGATGTGCCAGTGGTTTTATACAAGGTAGGACATGCGGGGTGCGGGGAAAAGGTGGGGCAAATGTCAGCCTAGCGAGATTTTTTTATAATTTCGAAATGCGGGTTTGCGGAAATTATTAGATTGACGTTTATGGCGTCAACAAGAACAATGTCCACAACCTTGTAACAATTTATTAATTTAAAAGAGTGTCCGTGAAGTTTCTTGCACGTTCTTCTCCATAGAGATCTACGCTTTGGAACGTGCAGATAGCTTCACTTCTTTCGACCTTGACAATTCAAAAGTGCCTGTAAAGGGTTTAATTGAAATAAATGCTTTGATTTGATTTGATATTTCTTTTTTCGTAACTGAAAAAGGAAACAAATTAACGGCTGTAAAAAAGATGTAAGTTGTGTGTAGTTTTTTTTTTTTTAAATATTTTGTTTACTTATATACCTATATATAAACAAAATATTTAAAAAAAAATATTGTATAATATAAAAGTTGAAAGAAATATACGATAAAGTTGAAAGAAAAATCCGACATTGACTCTGATACATCAAATACGATCAAACATATTTGTTTAATTTTTATTTTTTTATCTAATGTGGATCAATGAGAATGAGACATCAATTAGCAGATCGCTCGCTTTCTCATTTTTATAACCTTTTAGTATTCATTTGACAGCCAGAAAGAGAACGCTCAGTCCAGTTTTCTAATTCCACATTCGATTTTTTTTTTGACGGGACATCTCGCTGTTCAGCACACTAAGGCTGGTTACTGCTTAACCGGACCGTTGTCGAAAAAAGCGAAGCATTTCTAAAACACTTTTATACACTTGCACAAGCAGTCCGACGCTGACGCCTTTCACGTTTGGCGCCATTTTTTTTCTCTCGTGAACATATCCATGATTGCAATACCAGAAGTATAGACAATAGTTAGCCGCTTTCTTTTGTCGTGTTTGTGAAGATTCGACGTGCTAAAATTGACACTGAGATTTTTAGTATTGTTTTGAATTGATGAATAGTATGAGAAGTTCATTCAGCAAAATCTCGAAGCAATGGGGAACAGTTCAACAACAGTTTAAAGTCATTTTTTGTGACCCACGTTTCTGTATTCATTAACATGAATTTGTTTTCCTTTAGAACTTCACAAAACATCTTGCAAACAGCTTTCATCATGCACGATTCTTGAATATTTACATATTTCAAAATTTGTTTCTAGCATTATTGTGAAAATTTAATCTTATCAATGTTTGGGTTTATTTTTATTACAAAACGATTGCCTTGAAAATCCGATGCATAACGAAATGCCGGAAGCGTGCAAGTGAAAATCGGAACCAAGGATTTGATATGACCAGGAAAAAAACATGGAAGACCTTAAATTATATCACTCGCAGCTGTTATTCACGTTCTGGGAAATATGGTATCTTTGGAAAACAGGAAAAATCATAAAATAATGAATATTCTTGTCATTTCAATTATGTCATCTCGGGCTAAAAAGACAGTTAATTTTGAAATAGTTTCATGGATTTTATTGTCGGTTCCTCTTCATAGGTCATACTGGTGTCAACATCATAATGGTGTTATGCACTAGTTGTCTTCGTTTAATTCATGCCCATGTAGGTTTATATGCAACTAGCAACGCCCGCATTTTTCCCGTTCCCGTGGGAATATAGGGATAACATATAGCCTATGTCACCCGGGGATAGTGTAGCTTCCCAACATTGAAAAAATGTTTCAAATCGGTTCAGTGGTTTCGGAGCCTATTCAATACAAACAAACAATCAAATCTGTCCACTTTATATTAGTAATTATAAATAAAATACTTTCAATTTGAACATAAGTGCTAGTTAGCCTAATTTACGTCAAAGGTACTCTATGACGCAAATTAGTCTCTTTTCAAACACTTATAAACAGTTAATAAACCTGACGAGGAAGGATATGAATTATTATGTCAATTGACAACTTAAATGACCATAATCCATTTGGACGATATGCTTGAAAATCATGAAATCTATTTATTAATATAAATACAGTAGAAACTCGATTAACCTGACTAATTGTCGTAAGGCATTCGGATAAATAAATGTATGAAGAAAAGCGATTTTTGTACATACATATTATTAACACATAATGTTAGGTCTCTATTCAAAACACTTCATACAAATCAATAAGAATAAAGATATATTTTCGTAGTCTGTGTATCTACTTACCTTAATTCTTTATTTTTTTATAATTATTAAAATATTGCAATCTTACTCATCTTTAATTTAGATTAAAATAATTCACATTTTTTTCTTCATTGCTGCTACATCACGAGTTCGATTTAATTGTAGTGAACGCAATTTCACACTCATTTTGTTTTTCGAACCATTTGAGAGCTATTTTCAGTGTTGGCAATCCGAATAATTGCGAATCCGTATGTCTAAGGTCCGGATAATTGAGTCTCTACTGTACATTTATATGAAACTAACTAGTTTTAGCCTTAAACTATCTCTAGGGTATCTATCCCTGTACCAAAGTTCATCATAATGGGTAAGGCCTATTAGTAGTGTAAAAGTTACAAACATACTTTATAATATTATTACTAGGAATTCAGATATCCAAGGTTCTTTAATAAATTGAAATAGGTATAAAATTATACACCAAGAAAGCAAATTAAAACAAATCAATTTTTAGTAAACTGTTAAGCTTAGTAACGCCTATCACAATGCGCATTTGTAAAACTCGTGAAATAATAACAATAAAACATAAGGTAAATGACGTAAATCAAAGTTGCCATATTCAGGCTAATTGAGGAAGAAAATTTAATAAATTGGTGTTTTATCTCTTCTAGCTCTATGCCTATGACGCATTTGAGGAAAACCCCTTGATTCATAAACGGTAAAAACAAAGATCTACCAACGTTATTGTGGTCTACATTCATATTTAAAGCCAAAAAAGAGATCTAGTTACTACTTTTTAGGGTTCCGTAAAGGGTAAAATAGGACCCAATTATTAAGACTCCGCTGTTCTTCCGTCCGTCTGTCACCAGGCTGTATCTCATGAACCGTGATAGTTAGACAGTTGAAATTTTCACAAATCATGTATTTCAGTTGCCGCTATAACAAAAAAATAGTAAAAAAACGTAATGAGATAAATATTGAAGGGCAAAAAATCTAGTTTTTTGTATGGGAACCCCATACAACAAACTTGAATTTTTGCTCGATATTGATAACGGCAACAGGTAGACGCTTGAAATATTCACACAATATCAGTTATACAGTGTGAAATTTTAATGGTTGTTTTCCCGAAGCGAAATGAGTTTGTATCGGTAATACAATCGATTTATATATATAAAAAATATTAGACTCCATAAATGGCAGATTAACAATTGTGATAAACAAAACTCGAAAGCTACTTGAACCAAAAGTAGTACATCGCGCGAACATTTATTATTCACTCTTCCTTTGTAATTTGCCGACAGCGCGTGTAGGTATCTACCTAAGTTATGTCTAGTGCACTACTATTGATTCTCGCTTTTTCGAGTTTATGAACACTTTTTTAATGATTCGAAAAAAAAAACATTCTTTTTTTTTTAGTTTAACTTTGTGTTTCGATAGTACTACTGATGGGTAATCGGCCTGCCGCGGGAAAACAACCATTAAAATTTCACACTGTATATTCACTTTAAAAATATTTTTTAAAATTAAAATAAAACAAATATTTAAGGGGGCTCCTATACCACAACCGTGATATTTTTTGCTCGATATTGATAACGGCAACAGCTAGAGATACTTGAAATATTCACAGAACTTTGAGTTATATTATTCACTTTTTAAAAAATAGCTAAATGAAAAAAAAAAAAAAAGTATTCAAGGGGATCTCCCATACAGCAAACGTGAATAATTTTGTTGCTTTTTTGCTCGATATTGATAAAAGCAACAAGTAGACGCTTGAAAATGAAAAAAAAAAATAAAAAAAATCTCTTTAAGTGGGAATCCCAAACAACAGACATGATTGTTTTGCCTTTTTTATAGATAATGGTACGGAACCGCCGGCGCTTTCTCTCTGGAATTCCAGTAAATTAACAAAAGTCAGTATAAAACTATACCTACTAGTACTTGAATTTTTCGAAAATAGAAGTTACTGGATACATACACTAAACCAGAAACCAACTATGGTCACCATAATTCAGAGTTGTGAACGAAACCATAGCGCGATTAAAAAAATGGACGTTTACTTACCAAACTTATCGAGTCATACGGTAACTTATTGAACTCACCCAGTTATATTATTTTAGTATTTAGTACTATTATTGTACGTGTTATTATCAGGCAGTATTAGATGAGCTAGAAAGGGCAATAGTTTGTGATGCAAAAGCAACGCAGGACGCATGCAACTAAGTGAGCTCAATAAACTGTCTTATTGGCCGACGCTTCAGTTAATACCTTTTTGCAATATCGATGTATTAATACGTTAATTTTCAACTTCCAATGCGTTCATAAACTCCTAATCGCTGAACTAGGCCACTTTCGAGTGATTTTCTTTTTGAGCCTGTTTTAAGCGATAGCCACATGCTACCGTGCTAATTAATCTAAAGGATGCGGTATGTGTTTTTATTAATAATGTAGAGAAAGAGAGATAGTGATTTCTCACTTTGAATAGAATACTTAAAATTCCTCTATCTTTGTATAAGGGTTTGGAGAGAGCTTTTGGAAAAGTTTTCAACTCATTTTTAGACCTAGATATTCCGTATACCCTTATGCAAAGGTACAAAGGTTCTTTAAAATTGTTATATTATTTCAAGACTACGGAGAATAACCGCGGTCTTGAAACGCAAAAGGGCTTTGGAAGAACACAGGTGGCTTTTAAGTCAAAGTCAATTCATTTATTTCAACTAGACCATTAAACGGCACTTATGAACGTCAAAACATTTGAAAATAAAAATATTATAGTGACTCTATTTGTCCATTCGCAAAAAGTAGATTCTTATGGAGAAGAACGGACAAGAAACTCCATAGTTACTCTTTTCAAATATGTATAAGTTTTACAATATTTTGTATACATTAGCCAATTGGTTATATGTGAGGACGATGCACCCGAATAAAACTAAGTACCTACTATACTGGTACAACAAAGTAACGACAGCAGAGGTAAAATTAATAAATTTGCTAGTCCGGGATATAGTACTCACATATTTACAATTTTTTTTAATCCTTGTTTTATATAATTACCAACAATGAATGAGTGTGTGAAATTAACTATAAAAGATCAGTAACACCTGTCTTTGTCTACTACACCCAATATTGTCATATGGAGCAGGACCAGCATGTTTCCAAGCATTCTTATCTTGAATATAATCTTCTAGCTTGTAGTATGCTTGTTTACAAAGTGTGCTTTTAACATAGGTTTTAAATTTCCTTTCATTTAATTCTAATATGTCACAAGGTATTTTGTTGTAACATTTAACACTGTACCCCATGAAAGATGTACGTACTTTAGCTAATCTATATAATGGTTGATCTAATTTATTTCTATTTCTAGTATTAAAATTATGTCTATCACTAATTTTGCTAAAGAGATGTCGATTTTTCCTCGCATACATAATATTTTCATATATGAATTGACAAGGGACTGTCATAATATTAATCTTTTTAAAAAGTTCCCTAAGAGAATCGCGGCGACAAAGATTATAAATGGCTCTGATAGCACGCTTTTGCAAAATAAATATGGATTCCATATCAGCAGCCCGACCCCACAGCAGAATACCGTACGACATTATGCTATGAAAATAACTAAAATACACCAAACGCGCGGTTTCTACATCTGTTAACTCTCTTATTTTTCTAATAGCATAAGCGGCTGAGCTAAACCCCCCGCAAGAGATATTATGTGAGGTCCCCATTGCAATTTTTCGTCTAAAGTGATTCCTAGGAAAACCGTCTGATCAATATATTCCAGTTTTTGTCCATTCAATACGATGTCACATTCGTTGCTTCTAACATTAGGTAAAGTAAATTTAATACATTTAGTCTTTTTTTCATTTAGTACCAAATTGTTTGCCGTAAACCATGTTGGACCTGATGAATAGAGATCTGGTGATCTTAAATTTAGTCAGTAAAAGTCTGTCAGTCAATCCCGGCCCACCCAGAGAGAAAGAAGTCATTTGATGATTTCCAATACATAAAAAAGCGAGTTTGTATGAAATACCGTGACGAGTAAACGCTCTTAATCTTTACAGGAATTGACAAACGAGTGGTTCTTGTTGAAAATTATTTAAATTATCTGTAATCATGAAAAATAAAACTCATTCACAACACTATTATTTACTCAAGTTGAACGTAAACAAAAACACTGTCCACTACGGAAATTAATGATATTGCGTGATCTTCCGGGTGAACAAACAATGTGTTATTTATATTATTTCCCATGCGAATAACAAACATCTACTTGTACATGTGCATGTTTTTATTCACGTGTCTTATCAGGAGCTTCTGTTATAATCTAAAACAGTCACTTTTAATAAAATAAAACCGACTAAATAAAATACACTAAAAACTTTTTACAATAAAATAAAACCGACTAAATAAAAACACTAAAAACTTTTTACAAAAAAATACAACCGCCTTCTAAACAAGTTTACACAAAAGTTCCTACATCCCATCATCAGATCCACTCTTGGGATATCTATCCCGAGGGTGGATCCGATGATGGGATCCCAGAAAAGTCGATGGGAGCCTTCGAAAATCGTAGTGAGCGCGTTTATTATTTTTTTCATGAATTTTCTTAAAACCCTTTTTTTGTTGTAAAGGAGATCCTTTACACTTACACACAACCTTTAAAACCAACTGGTTAAAAAAGTATAAAATAACGTTAATTTCGGAAGTCGGTGTCAAAAAATGAAGAAATAACTAAAAAACACCGACTTTCAAATTTCAGTTTTAATACTAAATACGTAAAATTAACATGGAACATTGGAACAATATACCTACTACATAAACTCCATAACATACAAAATACAAATCAATTCCATTGTGGCCCACGCTTATTTTTGGGGCTTTTTAATCGAAATAGTCACGTAATGAACTTAATATACACAATACTAAGGTCAATTGTGTTTCGATTGCGATGGATTAAAATAACCTCAAATTCTTATTAATTGAAATATAGAGATGTCTATAGAGACAACAAACATTACATACCGATACCAGTTTCCTCATTTGGTAGTGAAATTCAAGTAAAATTCTGATCTGGTTATTGAAATATTTAGGTCATTACCTTGAATCAAAAACTCTGCTAATATCTAGTTTTCTGCATTTTCTGTTTGAGAAACAGTTAAGTGAGCTTAGTTATTTTTATTACATACAAAGAAATAGATATTACCTGAGTGTCTGGTTACGCTAACCTTGAGCTAAGACTACTCGGGTGTCGCCAGGCCGTGACAAATGGAAAAATGATCGTCTTTTTGTTATGTTGAATCTTTGTATGAATAAAATATGCATGGTACACAAGATCAACCAAAAATTGCAACGTATCTAGAATATTAGTGAAGATACTGGGACTAGGAATATGAATGATCGTATCAGGAAATTTAATTTATGCAATAAGGGATATTCTAGTTTGAATAAAAGACCTTTTCAATGAATGTTGACCACTCCATGAGCAACGCGTATTAATTATACGCGCGCCTCCATCACGTTCATTAACAAATGATCCAGAGAACAGCTGGATGTGAGGACACACAGAACCGGTCGATGTGGCGACGCTGAGGGGAAGCTTACGTCCAGCAGTGGACGTTCTCCAGCTGGAAACTATGATATAAAATACTGGTATTCATCTAAACACGAACGAATCTAACACAGTTCTTTGAGAAAAAGTTAGGGGCATGATGATGATTTTCTGAACATCCAGCTGACCTGAGATACGATGGATGGATAGGTACCGTTAGGTACCTATTGACTGCCAAGGATATCTGAAAAAAGATAATTATAAGTTTTCATTGCTATTGGTCAATAAACAAAGATACATACAATCTGACAGTTGCGCGTGCTCATCTAAATTCTATCAATGAAGAATATGCGGAACAATTGTAAAATTTTGTTGTTAGTACATCGTTAGTGTTAAAATAAACAACAGCCATAAAAGAAGATTGTTAATAGCTTCTGCATCGTTAACTTACATGTTAAATTGTTGGAACTTATGTAAACAAAATACATACATAGTATTTTATTTGCCGGTAGCCATAAACATTCGTTCTGACCACTATTTTAACCAAGGAGAATATTACGGACATCACGTATTAATAGAGTAACTTGTATATTTTGCGTATATTAATGAAACCTTTTTGAAGTATTTTATTTTGAGTAAATTCAACGTTAGTGTCTGGATCATGTAGGTAAATTACTCCTGAAAGTTCGTGCAGGAGATCATACATTATATCGCGCCGCGAATCTGAATACCATCACTACATCAATGCAGTACATTAATATACAAAAACATATTCTGGGATTGGCCTTGTCTGATACGAGTAGGTCTATCATTGATCTCATAATGGTCGATTTTTAACAAGTTTGGTAATCTACTAATATAAAAGCGTCATTATGACTTTCCAATGGTCAACCACTGACACTCCATTGAAAGAAATGGCATAGAATGGTAATCTCGTACATAATGAAAAATGAATGACAGGCGTATGCGGTAATCTGCTAAAATTTTGACAATTCCTTTGATCAGGAACCTATCATTAGAACGTCGTTGTGCATTCATTTCTTTTAATAGCTCGGTTATCAAAAAGTATTACGTGACCATTGACCGGCCAATGATCGACCATTATGAATTTAGCAGATTACGAACTTTTAGCAAAATGACAATGTGATCGTGTTGGAATGACAAATTTATAAAAATAGCAGACTTGGGGCCTTGGTAGGGTCTTACTAGATCCTGCATTTATTAGAAAAGCATGGAATCAGTAGTAGACAAAAAAAACTACATAGATGTGATGTCAATGTGTTTGTTTTAAATAAAACCACGCACACAGTGTACAGCAGTACTTGGAGGATTGATGGCAAACAATTGATTTGATTCACGCAACCTTGTGCACGTGTGCTTCGTTCTCACGATACCAGCGCACGCGCACTCTAGCTAGCCACACGCACAAGTACTTGAGCAGTATTGTGAATCTGGGAAATTGTCAGGATAAAATTATCTGTAGTAAGTTATTGGCGATATGGATCGAAAAGCAAAGACATCAGTATCTTTAGGAAGACCCCTTTCCGATCTGCCCAGGGTGCCCTTACAGGCCTTACACAGAAAAGGTTCCGGGGTGGTATTTTAAGAGGTGTGTAGGTACAATGGTAAATATCTCACATTCACTTGTCTTTTCTGCATGCCAGGTGCCTTTTGAAGCTTTCCCCATAATATATTAGAGCAGAAAATCAGCAGCATCTAAGTTCGCAAACTTATTATAGAATTGACTATACCCTGCGCGCACTATCACTTCAGTCATAAATTGTAAGAATTTATATTGACGGCAGTGTGCCATCGAATTCTTGTTCAATAAATACCCTTCGGAGGAGTAGTAATGTTACCAATCGATTTGATTCAGTATAACCTTGTACATGTTGGACACGTGAGGATTGTTCTCACTGAGTTCTCACGGCTGCTTCACGCACAGTCTAACTGATGAACGAGTTTCGATTAATATTGGATCTTCAATGAATATTGTGAAGTGTTGTAAAATGTGTGCCGGGAAATATCTTGAGGGATTGTAAACTCTCGACAAATTGTCAACTGAACATTTGCATCACTTTTTAACACATTGAAATCTTACAAAAAAAAATCTCGTGTCACGATGTTTGTGGTTGAACTCCTATGAAACGGCTCGACCGATTTTCGTGAATCTTAACGTGCATATCGGCAAGGGTGGCGAATCGGACAACATCTATTTTTCATCCTCCTGAATGTTAAGGTGGTCCCCCCCCTAATTTTTATTTTATTTTATGTGGCAAAACGACGTTTACCGGGTCAGCTAGTTTGATATTATATATAGTCTCTCGAAATCATTTGAGAAATTGTTGAATAGCAAGTAATGAAACGACGGAGCCCTATCTCTTCAAAAATAATCTTGAATCCATCCCACACTGCAAAAAAACCTGTATCAGTAAGCAATGCCAATCAAATTGATAGCAAAGTTTAATTAAATTCACTTGATTACACGACGAGGCTAAATACAGAATTTCAATTGCTTTGTACAATCGAAAACAAAACGTTATTGTGATTAATCGTTTTCCTATCTTATATTGCGGTATCTTTTACTAGTTCCGAATAACTAAGGTTTTTGTCTTGGTCTGTAATTATTAGCGGATTTCCGCCCTGTACATAATAATTTAATGATGGGTTTAGGTATAAGGTATGTCTAATCTCTAATTGGAGTTTTATGCCAACATAGTGGCCTCGGGTCGTGGTTAATGGCGTGCGATTTAAGATGCAGCGCAGTGGATATAATGAAGACGACTATACATATGATGTAACATACCTTAATAGTTAAAAACACTAATCAATCTTTGGGTAGTAATGTTTGTCGGCTTCCTCCTTATTGGATAAAGCTGAGCAACGTTATCTACATTACATTCATTGAGCGAATGGTTATCTCACCTCCACAAACCAGTAGGTACCTACCTAGATATCACGCTACGCATTGGCAAGACTAGTATCAGATTTTTTGACTCCTGACTATGTCTGACTGTGTCTCATTCTAAGTCCGCAACTAAACTTTCTGGGTCTCAACTTTCCAGCAAAATGTCATACAATAACATTCGTTTCTAAACGAATGTTATTTAAAATAAAAAAATCCTGCCTGGTCATCCTTTGTTTTTAATAATAAGAATATAACATAATACATTTTTATCTCGTTTACTAACACTAGGATATAAGTTATTTGTAGTACTAACAAAATATGGATCATTGTTGTCCGAATTAAACGAATTTTAATTTAAACGGCCCTACCCGAAAATACCCGAACTCATCCGATCGTAACCGAACGCGATTGTACTGCAACTCATTTCAGCAGTAGGTAACTGACAGTTTTAGGATAATGTAGTGTGCAATATGCAAGGAATTTAAGTTAACTAACAAACAGTACAAACCGCTTAGCGATCGGGTTTGTTGTTACCGTGTATTTAAGTACCCGCAATTGTTCTGAATACCTTTTATGTTGTAACTGCGGGACACGTGAATCGGTTTAACTTTAATGTTATAAGTAGGGTTTATATAATTTAATTGGATTTGATGGATCCTTTGCAATTACTTTGTACCTAGTAGGAAAATGAATAGGTAGATAATTACAGTAATCTTTTCAGTATGGTTGTTTATTGTTGGAAAACTATTATATTTTCCTTAAGTAAGGGATTTATTAATAACAGATCCAGCTATGTTAAAATAATTTTCTTATTTAATCAGCGCAAATAGCAAAGGTTTACTAGCCAATATTTCTGTGGATATCAAGAGGTAGAACCATGAATTTATTTATTAACCTGAACCTGAGCTAATTTGTATTTTGTTATTCTTTCATTACTTTTAAAATATTTCAATAACTTCCTTCCATATTTTACCCGATAAGCATCTATTTTTTTACATTATGTATGTGTTATCATTGCCATAATGAATCTTTTTTAAAAAGAGATAGTACTATACGTTTTTTATAGATCCGTCTCTCTCTCATAATGGATCCAAGATAGCATTGGCAGTGGCACGTAAGTTTAGTTACCCCTGTTCTTTATACTTACTCCTATTTAATATACTAGCTGCTGTCCGCGACTTCGTCCCCGTGGAATCCCCGATTTTAAAACATTCTTTATCGCTGCTCCGCTCCTACTGGCTTAAGCGTGATGATAATTATATAGCCTAAAGCCTTCCTCGATAAATGGTCTATTCAACCCAAAAATAATTTTTCAATTCGAACCAGTAGTTCCTGAGATTAGCGCGTTCAAACAAACAAACAAAGAAACAAACTCTTCAGCTTTATAATATTAGTAAGTATAGATAATTGCGAGACGATGTTTGTTCGTTCATTACCTCTGTTGTAGCTTTGTAAAAAGTCGTGTAGGTAACTATTTTTGGACAACAAGAACATGCTCCCGGGATAAAGAGTTCAGGGTGTCATCCTAGCAGAACCGCTGATTCACGTCAACTTCAGCTTTATAATATTAGTATAGACTAGCCGCGCCCCGCGGTTTTTACCTGCATTTTTGCCGTTCCCGTGGCAATACGGGGATAAAATATAGCCTATGGCACTCCACAATAACGTAGCTTTCTATTGGTGAAATAATTTTGAAAATCGGTTCTGTAGATCCAGAGATTACCCGTTACAACGTCACAAACTCACAAACTCTTTATAATATTAGTATAGAAATAGATGTACATATGTAGCATTCGTAGAATTAATTTCTATAGTGTCGATTGACTTGAATTTTCATCTGAAAATCTATTATTACATAGAACATAGAACTAGTCACTCTAAATATACACGGAATTCGTTCGAAAGTCACCACCCGCGCCGCCCTGGACAGCAAAGAGTATTTTGAGGAACCCGGATCAGTTAGAGTATGACACTCCCTTCCGCTCCACTCAGAGCGGAATAAACCATTTGATGACATTCTTAAAAAAAACTACCATGCAATTATAACTAAACTACAAATCCAAACCAAACACTACACAAAAGGCATCCTACCTAGCACCTATTAGAACAAATAAAGCCATTTATCATTAAACTAAACAGTCCTAATGATCCAACACCTTGACATGACTCATTGCCTTCCAAATCCATCGCCCACTCCATTCCATCTTCATTCCAACTCTTTAGGTGAGTAAAGGCTTGCTATCCGCGAACAGTTCGACCTTCAGTTTCATCTGATCCCCTAAGCGTTCATACCATTGCCACATGGCCTGAAGCAAAGGTGCTTGAAGAAAGCCTTTTAAGGTAACGGTCTCCCGGCACCTTTCTTAATCATCAAGTCAATTATTGAGCGTTCCATGGACCAATATAAGTGCCAACACAAAGAGGCTGAAAAGGGCTGAAAAAATAGCCGATGATAGTAGTTATATTATGAGCTATTAGTCGCATAATACGTGGTCCATTTGATCTGAGGAATAACCAGGTTTTCTTAACATAATCCTAGAAATAAAAGTTAGTAGAGTAGTAGGTACTTAACTAATCAAAACCATGGCAATCGGACAGATGTGGCCTAAAATATTTTAATAATCAGGAGCGTTTGTGGTGCGTGGTTTTGCAGAAAAAGGAGCCGAACAGGAAGTGAGGCATCGTCTGCTCACAACTCATCAAAGCATTCACATCAAACTTATTTATCTTAAAACTATCCCTCCTGGCTTCGTAGTCAATCTCATCGTCTCATGTATGACTTTGGTCAAGCAAAACTGACGCAGGCTTGCCTGTTCAGTTGTCAGTCTGACTTTATATGGAAAGCCTGACGCCTTAGTCGGCTGGTAAGGCCAGTGCATCGTTTATTATCGAAATGTAAGACTTTGTAGGCGAGCCGACGGAATGCGTCATTGATTGGCTGTGGCTCTAGCGAAAAATAGGATGAGCTGGGTTGTTGTTGGTCTCATAATCAGCCTTTTTTAACGTTCCCACTGCTGGGACACAGGCCTCCTCTCTAGGAGAGGGAATGGGCCGTAATCCACCACGCGGGCCCAGTGCGGGTTGGTGGATGTCACATGTCTTCGAATTTTTGGTTCTAGGACATGTCGGTTTCCTCACGATGTTTTTCTTCACCGTTTTGAGAGCAGTGATGATGAAATTAATTACACAAAGTAATACGCCTGGCTGGGTTTGAACCCGCGACCTACTACTCGTAAGTCGGGGCCGTTACCACTTGGCCACCACTGCTCTCTGTTGTTGGTCTCGTCGTTTTCTAAGCTAGGCTTATATATATTATAGCCTTCCTCGTTAAATGGGCTATCTAAAACTGAAATCATTTTCCAAATCGGACCAGTAATTCCTGTGATTAGCGCGTTCAAGCAAACAAAAAACTGCTTTACACAATAGTAGTATAGATTGTTTTTTGTTTTTCTTAACTAGTGTAAACCTACCAACAATACTTTTAACCCTAACTCAACATAGTCCTATGTACTTACATCCGAAATTCCACGCATTTGTAAGCCGTGCCCGTAACCATAAGATATTTATCTCCTACACAATTCCAATAATTCTCGCTAGTCATTGCCAGTAACGAGTCTCCTCACCCGACGTCGCTTGGTATCATTGTCGCCCCACAACTATTGGCGATACTTAATATTATTGATTGGCTATTAAGTCGATCAGACATGTGTGCCCATCACGGTCAATGAACTTGTATACATTCCGCGATGTTATATTGTTATCTGTGTACCAGATAATGAACTAGTATTTACTCGTGCTTAATCGTTTTAGTTAGTTTCAGTTGTTTGTCGGTTGTTAGACATTAAGTCCGCTTCTTTAAATAATAAGTGTCCGTTAAGTGTTTAATAAAAAACACATGATTCATGTCAACACCCTAAGACCCATCCGTGTACCTCCTTTTATAGGGTTCTGTAGGCAAATGGCAAAAACGGAACCCTTATAATTTCTTGCAAAGCAGCTAAGTTGAGCTAAGGTCACATAAAGAGTCGACTAACTACTTACTGATTTCACAACAAATTCGATGAGCATTCGGACCCCATGGCCCTAATGTTTCAACCCCAAACGACCCAAATACATAGTTCCCAATAAGGTTGTTGTATTTGCGCCGTCTGAGGTTTTATGCAACCGACGCAGCTTTAAAAATTAATAACATTTGCCGTCAGAATCGTTTTATAAAAATGCTGAATATCTGTAAACATTGCCTTTGTGACGAGATTGGTCGTCGGAGAGCCAATGTGACGCTGGGTCACAAGATGTGAGGTTCTCCCACCTCCCAACTCGTCTACAGTGTGTAGGATGGTATTATTGTAATAATAAACTTGATTTGTGACTTGATTGTTTATTTTTATAATTAGACTAAAGAAACTGTAACAAAACAAAAATAAAAGGTTACAATAGGAAGGTAAAGAGTTATAAACGGAAGGTAGGAGGTAGATGGTTATAAAAGAATGATTATTACAAAACTTACCCCGGGTTTCTAATACTGTTACATGTTATTAAACTGGTAACTATTGAAATTATTATTTTGATGTGCTCTGCTTGAGCGATTTTGTAGGACTGAATGAAAAAATCTGAGCAGTCAATAAAAAAAACGAAATTTAAAATATTTTTGAAAATAGACATTTTCTTTTCATTACAATAAAAGTAAAGAGTTTTCAGTCATCGTGGAGGTTTAAAGTCCACGAGACTGAAAACGCAACGACATCGTTACACCTTAGATAAGACGAATACAAGGCGAATTACACGTATATGTTACAAAACTACTACAACGGAATCTCTACTAACATTAAAACGGAATTTGCATTTTAACTCAGTGCTCTTTAACAGCTGCCTGTAATAAACGCAGTGGAAACTTACACAACGGAGACTAGGATAGCACACACGCTATTTTGTTATGTTCCCCTAGTAACATTACTTATTAAGTAGGTTGGAACTGGCATTAACAAGAAGGTTCCTAGTAGGGGAATTGTGGTACATACTCGTATATGTACCTATAAAGGTATTTTCCTTAGTAAATAGAGCGACTGTTTCCTACAATAGGGATGTTTCCTGAGGAATAAACATATGATTCTATTTAGTCCGTCAGTTAGATTATCGAAAAATATTGGACAAGTATTTTTAGCTTTATCAAATCTATAAAAACTGACGAAGATACAAAGCTTCAAAGATCATGAGTAGGGGCTTGTGACGTCACGGCGTGCTAAAAATCGTAGCACGAAGTGGCGTCACACAAGTTTTCAACGCACTTGTGTGACGTCTTCGTTTTTTGTTTACGTGATAAAAGAAATACGTGTCCAATATTTTTTGGAAATCTATCTGACGGTTCGGTTCGATTTTTTTAGTCAACTACCCTATTGACCGGTAAACTTAAACTTAACAATGATTAATTTACTGTCGTCCATAATCAATAGCTCAATCAAATGGTTTGCCCATATTTATCATGTCACTGTGTTATCCGAATGTATTTGGGGTCGGCGTCATGATCATTTCAAACTACACAGTGAATCGCCCTTTTATTATTTTTCTAATCGCACTCTTCGCTGTCGGATAAAGTCGAACGACATGAATCTGCGAAAGCTGTTCTTTTTTTTATTGTCGGTCAGCACCTTGCTGCTAAATGCTTCTATATAAACAGAAGATTGCCCTTGAATATGATTCAAGGGCAATCTTTGGTGGTTGGTATCACTATGTATTCAAGATGCGTCTGTAATAAAAACCGATAATCGTTTTTGTCTATTTATTCATGCGCGTGTATAACGTCTGGTACCGTCATCTACCACCTACGCATCGATTGTTAGGTCCACCACCTTGAGTAATTGCCTATTGTTGCTCTTGCTTGAATGTGGCAACACTGGCGATACTGGCAACACACATAATTGAGTAGGATCTTCATATCCTTCACTGACGTGGCGTAGGCTTTCAATAGACATTGAAAGATACGTGAATATATTAATAAAATGATTTATCTGCCAGTAATGTGCTTGATTCATCAGATGAACGCTCTCGTCGAATTTGTCAAAAGCACTAGCAAACTAATTTTGACTATATAAAGGTAGCCTCATGATAGTCATGATGATCTATACATGGACGTATTGATTGGTGATCCCAGTTTTAAATTACTTCAATCAGAAACTACTTATGAATAAACATCAGGAAGGATGAACAGAAAATTGATTACTAAATTAGAAATTAATTTCTTCCTCAAATTAACATCGCTGATTAAAATTAATTGGCCAAAGTGATTATTAGTCAGTAAAAGGCAGAAGAAGTACATAGTAGGTAACTAATTAATGACATAACCATTCATCAACTTATACAAGAATCAGTCATCAATATTATGTAAAAATCAATCAGGAATATCATTAAGTACCGTTAACATACTAATTTGCATAAATAAAAGTAAAATTGCATCAACCCGTCCGTTGGGTAGACTGCGCGGCGCCGCACCTGCGCGGGCGCATGTACCGCGACTGGTTCCTATTGGCCAATACGATGACAGTGATGACATTATGGAGTTAGGGTCAGAAGGTATACTAGGACATTCGGTTTTGTGACTTACTTAAGTGAATGTTACTGTTCAACTGCAACAACTAGAATACTATACATATATGTACATATTCAGCCTTTTAACGTTTCCACTGCTGGGACACAGGCCTCCTCTCTAGGAGAGGGAATGGGCCGTAATCCACCACGCGGGCCCAGTGCGGGTTGGTGAATGTCACATGTCTTCGATTTTTTTTGGTTCTAGGACATGCCGGTTTCCTCACGATGTTTTCCTTCACCGTTTTGAGAGCAGTGGTCATGAAATTAATTACACAAAGTAATGCGCCTGGCTGGGTTTGAACCCGCTACCTACAATTCGTAAGTCGGGATCGTTACCACTCAGCCACCACTGCTCTCAACAACTAGAATAACTGAATAAAATAGCTGCCTCACAAGTGAGGAGTCTGATGAAGTATTACTAAGCATCCTTGGATTTGAGCTGTAAAAGCTTGTTCCCTATTAAGGCTTAGGAACTGCTACCTATGCTAATGTACATAACTTCTCGGCTTACAGTATTGTCCACATTTGTATCTGGTTCTCAGGTAACTCGGAATCTGACATGAAATGAGGCAATCAAGAACAATTCTAACAATTGAGTGATCTCTCGC
The DNA here is from genome assembly GCA_905332915.2 of Hecatera dysodea. Classification (NCBI taxonomy): domain Eukaryota; kingdom Metazoa; phylum Arthropoda; class Insecta; order Lepidoptera; family Noctuidae; genus Hecatera; species Hecatera dysodea. The sequence continues at coordinate 6,341,577 of HG995304.1, forward strand.
AGACAATCACGTGTGCAAGGGGCGTGGAGAAAGATGATGCAATGCTGTTAGTCAAGACACAATTCCGTATCACAGACATATTGTAAATTAAAAGGGTAGGTTATACATACATAAGTCACCTGCTTGTTGTGAACGTCGTTAAAGCTCATAAAATATCGCGTGAAATTGGATGATGTTGAATTTGGATGGAATTATTTTATTGTATATAAATTATCTGTTCGCAATACATATATTGAAAATCTTACGGAATTTGCAATTACTAGTATCCGGCGGAATTTGTTCGAAAGAGTTACCGCTGCCCTGGAACGCAAAGGGCATTTGGAGGAACACGGGTGGGTTTTAGTCAGTAAGAGTCTAACAATCTCTTCCGCTCCGCCCAGATCCTTCATTAGCATTTACGAAGACCAGCGTAATAGTAGTAATTGCTTTACATAAAATAGTTGAAATTGAAATGTAGGTACCGATGCGCGATGTCACTTTTAATCACTCACAACCGTTTACTAAATAACTATAATTACACGAAGGTGAATAACATCTATCTATCTATCTATATCTATACTTATATACTTATAATAAATCTGTAGAGAGGTCAATTCTGTACAAGGAATATATTTTCAAAATAACTATCAGGGGGTGATTAGTGATCGATACTGGTGCCAAAAATGCAATCAGTAAAATTTTTGTCTGTCTGTCTGTCGGTCTGTCTGTCTGTCTGTCTGTCTGTATGTTCTTTATAGAAACAAAAACTACTCGACCGATTTTAACGAAACTTGGTGCAATTATTCTTCATACTCCTGGGCAGGTTATAGTATACTTTTCATCACGCTACAATCAATAGGAGCAGAGCAGTGAAGGGAAATGTTGGGAAAACGGGAGAAGTTACTCCATTTTTTAAGCTTCCGTCGCGTCTGTAGCCTTAATGATTAAAGTTACATAGAAATCATGTATTAAAGGAATGTTCTACATAAAATTATCTAAAAAATATCCCACAACAGCATATGTCTATCTTTTATGGTTGACTCACAATAACACGTGTAACTCCCGATAGCTTAGCAGTTCGGAGCTTTCTGATTATATTTGTTTGCTCTTACGTTTATAATACTCTCACTAATCCCTAATTAAAAAAGTTAACATTATTAACTATTCAATAAAACAAGAATCATAGAAATCGGTATAGAAACACCAAACTTATACATGAATAAAATAATAAGCCATCGCGTCGTCGCGTTTTATTACTGAATCATGCTGTAAGATGTTATTGTGATTATTTTTGTGTAACTTTTGTTGCTATTTTATAAAATAGGTACTTATTAGTTATTTTGGTAATGTTTAAATATTCGTTCAAATTACAAATTATTAATAGTTTCAATTTTATTTCTTTTTAGGTGAAGTAGTAGTAGAAGTAGGAGCATAGATTTTTAGATACCCATAGGTTAGTTTTGGTTAATTTATGTTCTGTTTTTTTAGTATTAAGTAGGTAAAAGCGTAGATACTTTTATTAATTAGTAGTTATTTTATTAATTAGTTATACGTAGTTATAGGTATTTATTTTTAAGTGAAGTAGGTATAACTTATTATAGTATAATTTTGCACAGGCATTTCAGCTTTACTTTCATTTCTTTTTTTTGTTGTAAGTTGTACATATTTCACACACACATAGTGATCTATCACTGCACAGCCCAAACCACTGAACGGATGGGGCTGAAATTTGGCATGCAGGTAGATTTTATGACGGAAGCATCCGCTAAGAAAGGATTTTGATTAATTCTACCCCCAAGGGGATAAAATAGGGGATGAACGTTTGTATGAAACTTTGTCAATTTTAAACCGATCGGGCTGAGAGTTTCAAAATCGGGGGTAAAGTAACTATTCCACGCGGACGAAGTCGCTGGCAGAAGCTAGTAGACAATACAATCGAACCGTGGTTATATAAATTGTAGTCTTTGGTGAATAGTCAATGTCAGCGTGTAATAGGGGAAACCCCCGGAGGAAACCCCACTTTTGTTATTTATAAACTCGCGTTTGACCCATATTTTAAATTGATTATAATTATTGGTCCCCGTTCATCGAGCTGTGGGCCTATAAAACACAAAATAGCAGGGACGATTTGGATGTCTTTCTTGGGAATTGGCAGGATGTGGCACAGGATCAGGAAAAGTGGAAGGAATGGAGGCAGGCCTTTGCCCAGCAGTGGGACATATCAGTTCAATAATATAATTATTGAGCTTCTGTTCCTCCTTTATTGTGTTTCTGACCGGTTTCCCGAAGGTATTTTCCCTTTAATGTAGTACAACAAATAGAGCAAGTGACTAATGTTAAGTGCTTTGCTTTCTACGTGTTTGTTAAATGCATTAAGTGTTCGAAGAAAATTATTTATTTATGTAGGGAATTTTGAACGCTCTCTGAATGAATGGAATGTTCTGAATTTGCACCTTTATAACTCTTATAGTAGGTATATATAATAATTGAAGATTTTATACCTAATAAATATGTATATAAATTTACGCCAAATGTATCTAATAGTTATTTATTTTTTCTTTCTCTATATTTTCAGTTTTTAGCGATAAAACCGCCCTATTTTTTATTTATGACCCCTAAGACATGTTTTCTTCATTTTTATATTCTGTAACGTATATAATGGTGTATACAGGGTTATTTGAAAAACACCAACAACCTCTTAAGAGGTCATTGTACTCATCATTATGAACAACTCTTACTATGGGACCAAAATTGAAATCGCGAAAAATAAAACCGCTGTTCCCTACATTTATGTTCGTATAACTCATTGAAATGTAGGGACAGCTGACTTTTTTTAGCTATTGCAGGTTTCTTCCCATGGTAAAATTTGTTAAGTGTAAATAATTTTGTACAGGGAAATTCTCACGTATCAGATAGAGCAACCAATGCAAAAGCAATGAGATAGGAAGTTAGGTAGGTTTATTTTCGTCGTGAAACGCAGGGCGATTCCCGGCCACCGCAGGCGCGGGCCTGCGGATAGCGAGCTATGGGTGGCTCGCCGTCCGATAGCAACCAGGCCCGATTCGAACGGCGTCGAGTTTCACGCGCGCCTCAAAGAGCCATCAGAAAAGAAGACGGGGTTCCATAGGGTCAGTGCCTGCTAGGGTTTCGGAATTTGTTCGAAAGAGTCACCGCGACCCTGGAACGCAAAGGGCACAAGAAGGATCACGGATGGGTTTTAGTCAGTAAGAGTCTGACACTCCCTTCCGCTCCGCACAGAGCGGGAGAAGCCATTTGATGATTTCCCATCCAAAAAAAAAAGGTTGGTTTATTTTTCTGAAAACCACTTAAACTCTTAACTATATCAATCGATAGTAATTCATCATCTTCCTAACCTTTTCCTAACTATATTGGGGTCGGCTTCCAGTCATACTGGATTCAGCTGAATACCAGTATTTAACGTAGAGCGGCTGCCTACCAGACCTCCACTCCAATCGATAGTAATTATTATTATTATTAATGTGAGATAATCATGACACAATTTTCAAAGATTTTTAGGTGCCTTTAGAAATGAGTGGGAATAATTAATTAATTCAACTTAATAAGATCAATAAATTCTGTAACTTACTTTAGAAATGTTACATCTTTGATGTTTACCACACTAACATAAATTATCTACTACAGGTTAGTTTTGTTCCCAATTAGTTTCCGTGACCTTTCACTTTTTTCTATTATTTATGACAGCTATGCTTATGTTACCACCTCTTTGTTTGGCGCATACATATATCCATGTTCTCCAACAGTTGAGAATATCGTCTAAATAGGCAGACTTTTAAATTCTATTAAAAGCCAAACAGTGATCACGAAGGTATAATAGGTTTTTTGTATTATACATAATTTGAACATTCAAATCTACCTCTTTAATCCCACTCAGTGGACTTAGATTTCGAAGTTGCTGCCAGTGTTTGAATTTCGAAACCTTCATCTTTAAAAAAATAAAATAATGCTTTCTGAAATTGTGGACTCCATTTTATCAGCCATTTTGAAGTACAATCGCGTAGACATGTCCTAAGTTCTTTTTAGAGGATTCTGACCACAAGAGATACCTATTACATACATATGTAGGTACATAGGTTTACCCGCGTCGTGTTACTTGTGGTGACGGCCCCACAATGAGTAATGTGTTTACTCAAGTAAGCGATAGGCACTAACAGAAAGTGTCATACATAATGATTGTAAGCATGTAAGTATTACCTATCTCGGTTGCATATTACTTAGTAAATAGGCGTATCTCTTCTACTAGACATTGTGACTTTTGCTCTCATTAACGCTTTTTAATGGATAAATTAACTCTGAAAGCATTATTGTCGTGTTGGAAACTTGTTATTTCTTAAGATTTGAAAAAGCTTTGTATTATACGAGCTTCGGTTTGGTTACAATTTTGTTTAACTTAATCTTTCTACTACGAGTATTATAAATGTGAAAGATCGGATAGATGTTTGTTTTTAATCACATTATAAATTCTGAAGGTTCTGGATACATTTTGTCCAAAATAGCACATAAGCTACTTTTTATCTCAGGAGTATGATCCCCTAGAAAATTAACCGACACTCACGCGGACGAAGCCGCTTAGTATTTGAGACTTTAAGAAGCTTTATTAATAGGTAAGTAGTATTATAGTGACCTTTGTTTTCATATGTAAAAAAAAACCGAGTACCATTATGTAGCAGTTTTTGCATGATTAAAATAAAATAATAATACCACTATCGTAACATAACGTTAATAGATATATTGATATTACAAAAAATATATAATGGCTTGTTACTGCCGCTTATTGATTTTTTATGTTTCGCTTGATTTTATTGTTTTTTATTGTAACATCTTTTAGTCCCGGCGTGGTTGCGGGATTTTTTGAAAAATACTTCGCGGCATTGGAACGCAGATGGAATTTGGAGGAACACGGGTGGATTTTAGTCAGTCAGAGTCTGAAAAGGATGCACATCTGTGGTTGCAAAACTAAGACCTTGAAGTGGATTACGTAACTTTACGAAATTTCAATAGAATGCGATACAAACTTATGCTGTATTTTTTTATTTGTAACAGCTGTCTAGCGATCTTAAAATTAAGTAAAATTTTATCTGAGACAAATGATGAACCAAGAGACATCCATCTAATTCAATAAAAAATCCAACAACTCAGAGGCTTACCAGACAAGCCTGCCTTTTAGAAACAGAATCCCACATTGATTCAAGATGATCGATCGATCATACCCGAAGGTTACGGTCATTTGACAACACAGCGCCGAGAACGCATCTGTCTTGTTTGTATCTCACAGATATGCCGCCGCGTCAGAGATAATGTTCAAAATCCTTAAATGTTATTATGAGGTTTATTTTTCTGTTTTTTTCCTGTTTCGGTGCTTATAATTTTTGTTCGTTAGTAGTGATAATTGAATACCTCTATCTTATAAGTTTGTTTTAATTTACTCTTCAAGTAATTTTTATCGTTACGATAATTATCGTTTATTTTAACATATTAAATAAATGGCATGACTCGTGAAAGACCTACTTGCTTATGTAATTACCATTTAAGGTGTTAAAAAAATTGAGTGAAATATCTAACTCGAAGAAATGTGATAATTTTAAATGCCAGTGACATGTTTTGAGGTCACTAAATTACTTAAACTCTGAAAGAAACATAAAGTTCGTTTTTTTTTTTTTAGTTCAATCAACTCTTTAATTTAAAAAGGGTTCTAGAAAATCAGGGCCTCCCAAACAATCGGATTGCCATCCAGTCACTTGATGACACCTGCAGAAACAATAGACCAGATTGGTTCAGCCATATACTTCAATATAAATAAATACCGTGAATACCGTGATCCATGACAAAAGCTATCGGTCAACCAACGTCATAATAGTGGAACAATCAGGATTCCGAAACAATTCGCAAAAACTCCGAAACAAAAGAGTTTTGTTCGCGATGATACTTCACTTTCATAAAGTATTTTATTTTAGTGTTGGTACTGAAGAATTTCTGGTTAGTTAATGTTGGAGCCAATCCATTGGTTGTATATAGGTAGTTTCAGTTTTCTTTTGTTACATGATGGAACAATTTAGTATACCGAATAAAGGCAGACAAGTGCTACGCGACGTTACGACAAAAATATGACAACGCAGTTTATTGATCTATAGAGTAAATTAGGTTGCAACGTATCCATGAAAAATAAGAAACTGTAAGAAGAAGAAGAGTCCGCACCATAGAAATATAAAACCGCACAAACCCTGATACTGACACTCAAAGTTGCCACAACTCCTGAATATCTTGATTTGCTGAGCCCCAAGTCTGCTATTTTTATAAATTTGTCATTCCAATACGATCCCATTGTCATTTTGCTAAAAGTTTCATAATGGTCGATCAGTAGTTGGTCAATGTCTCGTAATACTTTTTGATAACCGAGCTATTAAAAGCAATGACTGCACAATAACGTTCTAATGGTAGGTCACTGATCAAAGGAAGTGTCAACATTTTGGCAGATTATTGCATACGTGTCTGTCATTCATTTGTCATTATGTACGAAATTACCATTCTATGCTAATTCTTTTAATGGAGTGTCAGTGGTTGACCATTGGAAAGTCATAATGACGTTATATTAGTAGATTATCAAACTTGTAAAAATCAACCATTATGAAATCAATGACAGACCATTCTGATACTATTGTAATAGCAGACTTGAGGCCCTGGAGTGCGCCAATTTTTTATTTCTAAATTAAAAATCCACGGTTTGATTTAATACGAAGCATTAATAAATTATAGGCAGAATTAAAACCTTTCACTTTCCAACCGGCAGTAATCATGTAGAGATAATGAACAGAACATTACTCCGCCGCAATTATTTAAAGGAAGTTGATTTTCCAATAATAAGAGCAATTTGTCCGACGTTTTCATAAACTAACATTAGGTTTATAATAGTAAATAATTTAGATGGACTAATAGCCTCGAGATTGTCAACTTTGATAGGGTAATTTCTGAAGTTCGATGTACTGTATAAGGGCAGATACACATAGACGGAAACGTATAGCAATCCAAAAAATTTCTAAATTATGTAAAAGTGTAACTTTATGTGCACCATCTTTTTCTGTACAATTAAGTCATTATTCAAATCTTTTCTCGCGTAACCCAAATACAGGCGATGGTAATTAGAATGACGAAAAGATTTTTGCCACGTCTCAGGACGCAGTGATAGTCCAGTGGAAATGGGCTGCGCTTATGAGTGCAAACCTTGACAATTCAAAAGTTCATGTAAGTGTTAAAGAAATAAATGCTTTGAGTTGTAGTTTGTAGGTTTGAAGTTCAGAGCTGGGTGGCAGGAAGTTATGTTATTTTGTGTTAAGAATTTCATCACCGCTGCTCTCAATACGGTGAAGGAAAAAATCGTGATGAAACCTAAAATTGAAAATGTTAGCACAACTTTTAAATTGTCCTGTTGAAGCAGTGAAGATATTTATGGAAAACTTATGATATTGATTAGCAAGTCGGACGTCAAAAAATTCGCAAAACCTGTATTCCTGCAGCTTTAAGATACGGCAGGTTCTTTGCTGTAAGGATTTTTTTAAATGCCACGCTCAGATCTCACGTAAATTGATGAGAATGTCAGATCAAAGAAACTTCATCTGACTACCCTACTCTTTGGCATAATTCTCTCAAAAAACAGACTAAGTATGTATTTTTATAGTAGGTAAAGTGATTTGATCACGTGGTCAAAATAAGAGCATGAACGTACCTATTGTTGACGTTGCTCCATTGAACTACTGCATTCCGTGAGGTTTCAAATTCGCTTTGTCTCATTGCTAGGTTGACCTTTTTTGTATAGAAAATCATCTTCCGCTCCGTGCAGAGCCTGACTAAAACCCACCCGTATTCCTCTTAGTGCCCTTGCGTTCCGGAGCCGCGGCCGCCGCCGTTTCGTGCTATAAAATGATGATGATTGACCATACAAAAGTTATCTAAAACTAGCGGTTTGTCCCAGCTTCGCACGCGTTTAAGTTTTTTTTTCAAATTAGCCTGTTACTCAGGGATAATGTAGCTTTCCTTCTAATGGTGAAGAAATCGTCCCAGTAATTTTTGAGTTAACCTAGAACTCAAACTGGTCACATGTATTAAACAACCAAAACAATTTTTATTAAGTTCATATTATTATGGGCAACTACGGAACCCTATATTGCGCGTGGCCCGACACGCATTTGGCCGGTTTTTTTTACTCAAAATGCTAGTGCTGCAGTTTTTTAAATATTACAGTAATATTATGCCTTTGTGGTCTCGCATATAAGGTCAATGTCGCACACGTAAAACTCGTGTTGTTAGTTTTTATTAATTTATAATTATTATAACTTAGTTATTAATTTATTTTACTTTTAGTCTGTATGGTGTAAACCCCAAGTAAACATTTTTCTTATCTCAGTATGTTTTCGGCTTTACACGCAAAATTCATCATCTTAAGTTCCGTCAGTTTAAATCGAAATTGGTCCTTCTAATGACATGTGTCTTGAGTTTTTTGTGAATGTCATCAAACGTTGAAAACGATTCGTCATTTAGAGTCAGCAGTTCAAGTTTTTATTTTAAAGATGATTCTTGTTTTGGACAAAAATACGTTCAGTTTGTGGTTTTGGTTGTTGTTGGAACAAAAAGTATTTTAATAAAAATAACAACATATGGACCAAAGACCATTTCAAAAATGAATATGAATGGAGTTTTGATTTTTCAATTATTTTACTTAAATCGCTGGCGGCCTGCTTTAGAAATAAAAGCAGCTGAACAAAAGCTTAGTAATTTAAATATCATGCGGGTCACTTAAAACATCCCGACAATCGCTTATTTTTATATGATTAATTATTTAAAAATACATCGTTTGTCCCCAGGTGCTTAGGATACGGGCCTGCGGATAGCGAGCTATGGGTGACTCGCCGGCTGATAACATACAGTTCCAGGCCGACAGCACGTCGTATTCCACGCGAGACTCAAAGAGATGTCAGCAAAGAAGACGATCGAGAGAAGGAAGAAAATAGAAAAAGTCACAGCGGCCCTGGAACGCATAGGACAGTAGGAGGAACACGGGTGGGTTTTACCCAGTAAGAGACACTCCCCTCCGCTCCGCTTAGAGCGGAAGAAGCCTGATATGATGATTTTCCATCCAGAAAAAAACATAAAAAAAAGTTTCTTAGGACAAGTCGCAATAGTCCAATAAGGTTTTAACCTCATTTCCTAGGCTACTTGAAATGACAAATAAAGGCGAACACTGGAAATCAACGACCACGACGTGGGTTTCCCCAAGGCAAGGCAATAACATTATGCTGAGTCGGAGCCTTGTTGTCAAAGACACGGCATGCATCTAATTAGTTTCTATGCCTACTTATTTCTTCTGTTTTCAGTTTAATGATTATTTTAATGTTTGTTTTGAGTAACATAGTTTAAGTAATAATAATGCTATCGTTAAGGCATTGAAGTTTTAGTTATTATTTGTATGAGTGCATGTCTGTTCTGTGTCAATAAACTCTCTCGTACAGGACCTATTAGAATACCAGCGCTAAGATATTTTTTTTTTAAATATCGCAGCATATGCTGAGATAGGAACCTTTTTGGCCTCGCACATTTACATTTAGGTACAAATTGATAGAAAATGTTATCTACAGCATTTGTTAATTTATTTTTCTAGTAGTTTTATTTTATTTTTTGTTTGTTTTGTGCGAGACCCAAATAAACATTTTTCTTTCTTTCTTTCTCTCTTTTTTTTTTACTTTCTGTCAGCGAGATCGGTTCTCAAAAAGTTCGGAGGAGCTCGTTGTTAAACTATAACAGCCGCATGGGTCGACCTACAAGGTTAAACAACGCTTGTCAAGGTTGGTCTGTGGATGGGTGACCATCTTAACATACCTCTGTGCCTCGGAAAACAAGTTAAGCTGTTGGTCCCGGCTATCATATGTAGATCTTTGGCAGTCGGTACAGATTTTCAAAAGCTAGAAAATTTGACTCCAGTCTTGTCAAGACGCAACTTGTTACTCATTTAATGGGTTGTGGAGGCATTTATTAGGCGACCGCTCCACATAAAATACTAGTATGCAGCATTCTCGTTAACTTGACCTTAACTTACATAAAATCGATTACGAAAATGGATTAAAATGACTTTTGCATCCACCGATTACGTACACAATACAATGGATGCAGTAATTATGTGGCGTGTTACAATTTTTTGTGCAACAATAATGATAATATTGCGACAGCCACTTTGAAATGTTTACACACTCTCGCTGACTCCGTGGCACGGAGTAGTGATTAAAAATCGGCCAAGTGGGTGTTGGACCACGCATACTGAAGGGTTCTGTAGTTCAGAGTTAAAATCCTATATCTCTAAAAGTATATAAGCTGTAATATTCAAACCATTTTCGTTGGTAGTGTATGTGAAGTTCTATTTGCTCAATTTTTTTTAGAAACGTTCAACTTCATAGTTTAAAAGTTAGAGATACATTTTTTACGAATTCGGAAGCACATATCTCAAAAACTATTGCCTTAAATAAAAAAATTAAATATTAGAAACCTGTATTTCATTTCGAAAAGGCTATCCAATGCTACCCCACACGATTATGTTTGTTGGAATTTATTTTTTCATCCCTCAGTTACATGTATGGAGTGCCACCCCTAAAATTATTTTTTTCCATAATATTACATTGCATTATTGAATAGCGGTACACCTACCTACCAATTTTCATTTATGTAGCTTTAATAGTCTCCGAGTAAAACAGCTGTGTCATATGGACGAACAGACAGACAGACAGACATGACAAATTCATAAGGGTTCCGTTTTTTACCATTTGGCAACGGAACCCTAAAAACGGAGGAACAGGTAGGGCTATTGCTTCGCTCTCTGGTAGTACCAGTGGATGGGGTGGTAGTTTGTCATATGACCTGAAGCTGATATGAAGACTTGTCTGATTACAGGGCTAAGTACTTCGGAAACCCAGGTACCTTCTGTAAGACAGTTACAGTTTACCATTAAGGCGTTGCTGGCCTTCTTCGGGGAGCTGGGATGGATCGAATGACACATTTGTCTCACCTTCACGCAAAATACCCGCTAAGTCGTGGAGTTTCGGAAACCAGCCCAATCTACTAATACTAAAAAAGTAGACTTGACACATCTAGAAATAAAAAGGTGGGGCCTTTTCATCTTAAAAAGGCAGACAGGATTCGGAAAGCAAACAACCCGGTATTGTGGAGCAGCATGAGTGAGTGCTGAGTGAAGCAGTGAACTGCTAAAGACTGAAGTTGATTGTTTCCAGGGAGTGCAGATCAAAATAAGAGATAAATACGTATAACCTCTAGGTTTTTATTCCTTCATTTTGATAATCTCCAATATGCAGAAACTATAGTTGGCAGCACAGACGCGTCAATGTCAAACATATTTTACCTATAAGTTTCAAATTTGTAACGCTAGATGGCAAGGTCTACCTCTTGCACGTTCCTCTAAATGGAGGGTGCAGGAAGTACTGCCGTGCTATTCTGAAAAGTTTATTTGCGAAATCACTTCTGAATACGCAGTGAAATCATGTGAAACTAAAGAGTTTCTCATGATTTCACTTCGGATTCAGAATAGCACGGCAGGTGGCAGCAAAGATCAAATATTTACAACGTAAAAGTTTCAGATTTGCAACACTAGATGGCATAGTCTAAGCCGTGCACATTCCCTATTGTATACGAAATTATTTGTTATCTTCATTCATTATTATGTTGAAGGTTACGGCAGGCATGTGATGCGGAGGAATAAGGAAAATGTCTTGAGGATATGATGGGAAGTTAGAGTTGGGAAATACCAAACAAATTATGAATGGACTCTGTGCAAGATGATATCGCTTGAGTAACTAATAAGATGGCGATTAACAAAGAAGTACATATGTAAGAAAAAGACACAGAACAGAAATTTCTGTTCTGTGGAAAAAGACATAGAAACAAATTAACTGTGATAGGTCAAAAAATTGGTGATATTACAAATATTTAATACCACCTTAAACAATCGGAAAATGTGTTTTCTTGGCTTGATACAGGTTGTAGATAAATACTATTCCATTTAATATACCTCTATGGCCCATGGTATTCACCAAAAATGCAACTTCAAGTCGAACAAATATTTAATTACCTTCAGATTTTTCTTTGTCGTAAGTTTCTCAAGGGCTGTCAGTATGTCAACAGTGTTTGCTGTTTTCCTGTGGTAAATAGTTGCTGACCACAAGATGACCTCGTGTATGACCATACACGAGGTCATCTTGTGGTCAATACTTTTAACAATGGAGTAATGTGACCACATTACTCCATTGTTAAAAGTATTAAGCTGGCTACGTGCCAATCAAACCGCAATTGGCAAGAGTCTGAATTAATAGGAAAAATAAAAGAAAATATTTTGCAACAACATTTAGATTCTAATATTTACAAATCTTAAAGTCCAACCAAAGATCAAACGTAGAAACCTGCTTTTGGAAAACTTTCTGGGCCTGAAGTCTGTTATTACAATAGTGTTAGAATGGTCTATCATTGATTTCATAATTATTGTTTTAACATGTTTGGTAACCTACTAATACAAAAGCGTCACTATGACTTTCCAATGGTAAACCATTGACACTCCATTGAAATAAATGGCATAGAATGGTAATCTCGTACATAATGACAAATGAATGACAGACGTATGCGGTAATCTGCTATGACAATTCCTTTGATCAGTGACCTACCATTAGAATGTAATTGTGCAGTCATTGCTTTTAATAGCTCGGTTATCAAAAAGTATTACGAGACCATTGACCGACCAATGATCGACCATTATGAATTTAGCAGATTACGAACTTTTAGCAAAATCACAATGGGATCGTGTTGGAATGACGAATTTATAAAAATAGCAAACTTGGGGCTAAGCTTGTCCAACATTTTGTTCGAAAGACGACCACATGAGTTGTCCCTAAGAGACGCCACATCGATTAGTCCTGGCTTCTCGCTACCTTCATCAATTCACAAACCCAACTAAGAAAAAAGGCATTTTAATATTTCCGTATGATGTCGACCAGATGAGATTTCCAAACCATTCCCCTAAACTATAACTGAATACAGGCTTTGCGATATATTTTCAATGGCAGCATCAAATTCTAAGACAAACAAGACAAATTCAATTGCAAACTACTTTTACCTACAGAACTTTTTGAATGCGGGTTACTTAATACACATGCTGACAGATTAAAATTATCTCTAAATATTAACTGCAATAGGTTCAGGTCATTCAAACTTATACACACATTGCATCCATATATTTGATTATTAAAGAAAACAAACGTCTACACGCTGATACACGACTTTTTTCTCGTGACTGTCTGTTTATCTATCAAACGCCAACTCCTAAACATAACGGATAACGCGCGAATCACGCCTAGTTATTTGAAAATCTTGTTTAAATATCACGACTTTTTGGTGTGGTTAGGCAACGTTATGTGGACTATTTTAATACAGTATGTATAGGATTTATGATGATCTGTTTTGATTTGAATAGCTACTATATCAAATTTAGTTATGTCAAAGTTAGCTTACGAGCCTTCACGGATGTCATTTCTAACGACAATTAGAATTTAAAACTTAATTATTACAATTAACTAGGTATACTACGAGCGGTCGTTGACCCGATAGTCAACTGTATGTAGTTGGAATAATTACGTTTTTTGGCTATCGGACTCCTGAAACTGCTGATTCCTGTACCCACTTTAACTTTTCTGTTGATGTCGTGGTGGCAAGCACAACTGCCGAGGCTTTTTAAACGTTCCCTTGGAATTTTATGGAAAAAAAGGTTTTCCGTTACTGTCACCAGGCGGTGCTAATTCAGTTTCAGTACGAATTGACTTGAATTACGCTAACGTGATCGCGAACTTTAAAAAACTCGCAGTGAGCCCACTACATTTGAATCCCAGATCGGGCAAAAAGGCTTTGTCCATTTCTCAGTAACAGCACAGTTTTTTTTTCTTTCACTATAGCCTATTCCCCTTTGATGCGTTCTTTTGAGTATTCTATTCTATTCTGTTCTTTTCCTCCTCTAGCTCTAGCTTTTCTTCTTCATCAGTTTCCTTTTCATGTGGTTCATGCTCATAATATCTATGATTTTTCATACATCACTTCTTTATCAAAACTTTATTTATTTCTCCAGAGAACTTTCTTCCAATTTCCTGGGAGAAAGATACATGCTATCAATTACCACAAAAACTGTAACAGGTAAAGGAAAACCTGCTTAAGTGTAGTAAAAAGGAAAGTGATGCTTTCTAAGAACAATTCGCATACAATGAACGTATTTACTGAATGGATGACATCGACTTAGCGCCAACTGCGTCAGAGCTAAACGTTCTTGAAATTAAGTATGACGGAGAAAATAGTATTACACTATTAGGCCCATATTCCAGAACGTAAACTCAAATTCAACTCGAACTCCAACTCCGTCAGAGCATCAAACTGTCAACAAAGCTTGTCATTAATTGAAGTTTTCGCGCCCGAGAGATGAGCAAGCAAATTCGTAAACGCGCTCCCAAAATTCATGTCTTGAGCACGAAAACTTCAATTTATAAAGTCAATTAGACAAGCTTTCATTGAAGTTTTCATGCGTATCATGATGGCACAGCGAATCCCGAGGCAACGATGCAGCGGACGAACTCGCCAGAAGGGGTTCGAGTACTATGGCAGCGATGGGTCCCGAACCCATCGTGCCACTCCCTTACGGTTACCTACGCACTTTGGTAAGGAAGCGCACACGAGACAAGCATCACAATCTATGGGCTAACCATGGTGAGTGTAGACAAGCCAAAGAGGCACTTCCCTCTATTGATGGCCGTTTCACAAAACAAGCCCTTGGACTGTCCAAACAGCAGTTACGTACAGTCACAGCTGTCACGACTGGTCACGGGTCTTTTAATAAACACCTCTATGTCATAGGAGCCCGCTCTGCAGAGCCTGCATGGAGGAGGATGAGACAGCAGCACATCTGTGTAGTCGCCGATTACAGGGCTAAGTACTTCGGAAACCCAGGTACCCTCTGTGATATTATTAGTAACACGAAGGTGTTGCTGGCCTTCCTTGGGGAGCTGGGGTGGATAAAATGACACATTTGTCCCACCTGCACGCAAAATACGCGCTTAGTCGTGGAGTTGCGGAAACCGGCCCGATTACTACCAATACTAAAATCATGATGGATTTGGAGTTCGAGTTGAAGAGCCAGCCTTGTATCCGCTAGGCAACATTTAACGCGCAACACGTTACGACCAACATGTTCAGCGACGCGCAAAACAATGCGCGACGTTTACAATGTTACTTAAAAATAGATCCTCGCACAAAAACGGGCGACGCTGACAATGTCACTAAAAAATAGATCCTCGTTGCCGTTCAACATGATGAGCGCCATGTTGAGCATCATGTCGCGTGTCAAATATTGCTTAGTAGATACTTGTCTAATTAGCTTTAACTACATTCGAATAGAGGTTTCAAATCTTCACGCCTGTATTCATCGAAGGATAAGCAGAGTTTAAATTATAGTAAATACGTAACCCTAGTCCATTGCCATTATTTATTTATTTATTTTACCGGGCGCTTCCCGACTTCCGAGCTGCTAAGGAAATTCTGTATTGAAAAATCCAATAAAAAATTCCCGAACCGGGATTCGATCTCAGAACGACCACTGGATCAACCATAGAAATTTAATTGGTGATATTGTGAGACCGAGTTTAAAATCGAAATTAGTTATTCCTGTTCTAGCGTACCACAGTTGATATATTCAGAAAGCTTCAAACATGTGTTCAACACTGTAAACAGGTTTTGAACGTCTGTAATTAACTCGTTAGACTTTAGCAATTTCATCTCAGGCACGCGTCATAAAAATTATGTACATACATATGTCCGGGGGATAGCTAACTAGTTTTATAATACGGACATTTTTTAAGTGAAAATAGTCAATTAATCCTGCCTGACGATAAATCAAAATATTTATCGCTTGCATGTCAGATGTGTGAGTATTAGTCGAGTTTCAATATGGACATCCCTCATGTCCTAATCTATTGCTTATGACATTAGAAACAGAATAAGAAGCTTTTATAGCCCTTTCATTATTTTACTGTTGATCAAAAATCCTGTGAAAGTTCTTCCAGTGAATCAGTTTTACTCAAATAATGCTATAACCAAATATTTGGACGTTTCATTCTACTAGTTTATCAAACAAACCTATTGCTCAAAGATAGCTAGCTATCACTCAATGGAGTCAACAAACACATAGAGATACCTTCTATCTATATTTTCTGATAACGTTAGTATTCTTATCTAGACCTGTCCATATACCTCCGATGGAGTGCCAAAACACATTGATATTACTTTTTTCTTGTCAGACTCTCTTTAGGCTTTCCAAGCGTGAAGAATAAGGTAAATTCTTAGAGCCAAACCACACGACGCGGTGTGGCTCAGGCGCGGTACCTTAGTGTTACCGCTTCGGTTTTCTACATACAAAAATGTGTTGTAGCCAAACGGCGCGGTGTGGTGCAGCGTGCCGTTTGGCTACAGAGCTTCATTATATTATATATCACACGAATAAATATATCTATTAGTGTAAATTTTAAATGGTAAAATATAAACAATTGATTACATGATATTTCGACAGCGTCGTGGTTTTTTTTTACTATCGCCTTCTTCAAGGCCTATCTGACAGAATTTCACTTATCTAGAGCTACTCGGAGCCTTTAAGTTAAGAATGAATAGGTTACTTCTAAACAATCGTGTCCCATCGCTGATCACATCATTCTAGTCAATCGGGAGCCTATAAAATAATCTAAATAAAAATGCCTGCTTGTTGAGCTATAATTACGTTAAACATCTTTAAAGCTGTTGGTCTGGTGGTATATGCACATTGACGTCATAAATGTAGGAAGACTGGTTCAACGGACAGTTATCGAGCCGCTCGGTCTAGTAATAATATCCTAGCGAAGTCACTAGACACTACATAGTATAAAAAAGTCGCTTTCCGCTGTTTGTCTGTCCCTATGTATGCCTAGATCTTTTGAACTCCGCAACGGACTTTGATGTGGTTTTTTTCATAGATAGAGTGATTCAAGAGGAAGGTTTATATGTATAACTAGCAGCGCCACGCGGTTTCACCCGCGTAGTTCCCGTTCCCGTAGGAATATGGGGATAATATATAGCCTATGTCACCCGGGGATAGTACTTATAGCTTCCCAACAGTGAAGGAATTTGTCAAATCGGTCCAGTCGTTTTTGAGTTTATTCGTTACATACAAAAATACAAATCTTTCCGCTTTATAATATTATATTAGTATAGATATAGTAGAGATTTAGTATCAGCGTTGCACCCGTCCGAAGCCGAGGCGGGTTACTAGTATCATTTAAGTAATTAAGTCATTTTCATTCAAAGAACACGTGTCTATTGTCGAAGTCGATCTGTGTGTCAGTGACCATCCACTGCATGCCGAGACTCCACCGTGCCTCGGAAAGCACGTAAAGGCGTTGGGCCCTGCTGTCATTTGTAGACCATCGTCAGTCGTTACGGAAGACAATTTGGCAAGGTGTATCATAACCATAATATCATAATCAGTCATTAATTTGCATAAAATGTGGTAGGTGTTTTACAGATATTACATAGTAAAATTAGTGCATAAACACATTCCGCCATATAGTAATGACATGCAAATATTTAGTCAGTAAAAGTGTTTTAGTAAAATTCAAAAATAGTTACACACAATAACCGTATATTATTAGTTTAGACACTAATTCGTGAGTTAAATCTACTTTGTTGCCAGGGTTGCGGAATTGATTCGAAAGAGTTACCGCAGCCTTGGAACGCAAAGGGCATTAGGAGGAACACGGGTGGGTATTAAGTCAGTAAGAGTCTGATATTCCCTTCCCCTCCACTCAGGGCGGAAGAAGTCATATGATGATTTCCCATCCATAAAAAAGGGGTATCGTGTTACTCAGTTACTGGGTTTTGGAGGACAGATAGGCAGTCGCTCCACGTAAAAAATGGTACTCAGTTGAATCTATTTTCATTAGGTAGTGATTTTCATCCAAGGCGTAAACCGGTACACTGCTCTTAAATAAGCCTACCTCAATACCGTAACCATACCATACAGCGCTAAACCAGGAGCCAGTCCCAAAGTCAGTTTTAATGACAATGATATTCTTGATTAATTTAGTGAATGTTTAAGACTGAAATCGGAATAGATCGTCATAATCAACCTATTAAAACTTTCATAATAGCGTAATAAGCCTGTAATGTTCACACTACTGGGTGATGGGTCACATGCCTGCTCTCTGTGAGAAAAAATTTGCCATTATCCACTCAGCAGATCCAGTGCCGTTTGGTGGATATCACATGGCTTATAAGCTTTGATTGGCTTGTTAATTGGTCGTCCTAAGAAAAATTGTCATTCGGTCGAATAAGCTCTATATAATCTAACAGTTTATGTAACATACAACTTAAAAAAAACAATTAGCTAAGAATTAGTTAAGTAATCTACACTAATATTTTGCCTATTTCGTTAGAACAAACAGTTCCTTTGCACTCATAATTTTAATGTTATCTTTTATTGATTTTCTGTATCTACATAAAAACTAAAATAAATAAGTAATATTATAAAAGGGAAAGATTTGTATGTTTGTTTCCAATAAGCTAAAAAATACGGGGAATACCGAATAATAGTGAGAATACTTGCTGATAAGCCGTTTAGACGTGAAAGAGTAACAAACAAATTCACATTCACATTTATAATATTACTGAGAATATATTATATTAGTAGTCAATAGTAGCATGAAGATTCCATCACATAACTCGCTTAACTGACTGATTGTGTGATTTCTCATTTGTGTACAATCATATGGTTTTAAATCAATCAACATACCTAAACTTATTGAAATTCCAAGCTTGTTGTCGTTACCCTCATATTCTCTCTTGCACAATAAAAACGGCAAATCAAAACAATTGCTGCGCGCAATTTGTGCCGCTCCTAAAGGTCGGTTCACACCGATAATGGAGACATGACAGATTGAGGACCAGCGCTGATAAATAGTCGATAATGAAGACTTATGTCTGTATTGTCTGCACATGCCTTACGATTCAGACTCGCTGGCTGTCATCTAAACTTTACTGAGTAATTCGACTGGCCTTATTTGTCGATTTATACAGAGGTATGTTTCGATAAATGGGTTTGTATTGTTTTGCTATTTTTTTTAAATTACCTTGTTTACAGTTAATGTTATATTTTTCATCTACAGTTCTTCATGTATACCTATATCTTTAAGATATTTTTTTATCAAATGCGATTTAAAAAGCATTAATATAGAATTTCTGGAGTAAGTCTTTTACCCATAGAAATCTATGGTTTCACCATAATTATAAAATCATCATTATCATGTCAGCCTAAAGACGTCCACTGCTGGACACATGCCTCGCCCAAGTGTTGCAACAACAACCGGTACTGGTATGTCTCGCATCCATCCGCCACCACCACCAGGTCATCGGTCCACCTTACGGGAGGCCTTCGAACGCTGCATCTTCCGGTACGCGGTCGTACTCCAGAACTTTTCGACCTCATCGACCATTTGTTCTGCAAGCAATGTGCCCTGCCCACTGCCAGTTTGGCGATCCTTCGGGCTAAATCGGTAACCGTGGTTCTCTTTTGGATATCATCATTCCTGATTCGATCACGCAAGGAAACACCGAGCATTGGCCTCTCCATTGCTCTTATAAAGTACTAGTAGCGCCCCGCGGTTCTACCCGCGTAGTTCCTTTCCCGTGGGAATATGGGGATTAAATATAGCCTATGTTACTCAGGGTGAATGTAGCTTTCTAATGGTAAAAACATTTTTGAAATCGGTACAGTAGTTTTTAAGTTTATTCGTTACATACAAAAATACAAATCTTTCCTCTTTATAATATTAGGACAAATTATACATAAACTACGTTGAGGAATGTATTTTTTCGCTAATTAAAGTATTAGTGTATAACAATGTTATAAATGCGAAAGTAACTAAGTATTGTTGTTTGTTACTTCTTCAAGTTTTACGGATTTCGATAAACCTTTGGCGCATGGGTACCTAGACCATGTTCTGGAAAAATATGATTATGTTCCCTTGGGATCATTATTGACACTCATGCGGGTGCAACCGATGTCAGAAGCTAGTAAGTAAATAATGTCACATTACCCCAATAGGTTAGCATTTATGTAAACAAAAAGGGAAGAGTCCCTTGCCCTTTAGTCTATGACCTGACTACTGATGTAACATTTAGACAAACAAAGCTATTTATGTAACTGAGTAACTTTCTGAATAAAATTATATTGAGATGGTTTTTCTTTTAGGAATCTATCAGGGGTGAACGTACCCGGTAACGCGATACCAATAAACTTCGGTTTACGATAAAACTATTTTACGACTTAGAAAATGATTGATCAGTTTTCTAAGTTTCCGGTGGTCGAAAAATCAGAGAATGTATTTATTCTATTTATCTAGTTGTATCTCTATCTAGAATGTATCTGGTTGTATCGGTCTGGTTATATCTTTTGGATTATCAGAAGCCAGAAAATCTGACACCATTCTTGCCAAGAAGTACCGTGTTACCACTTGGTCTAACCACCCACCACCATCCATCCTCCACAACCCATTAACTTTCATAGGTTGTGGAGGTCTGGTAGGCAGCCGCTCTGAGTAAAATACTGGTATTCGGCTGAATCCGGGTTGACTAAGAGCCGACCCCAATATAGTAGGGAAAAGGCTTTGCAGATGGGGCCTTCGCCACGTTATCGTTTGAATTTGTCACAAATCCAGAACGTTTCATCCCCATCATCCATTCCATCACTGCCGGTATAGTTCGACCATTCTTCAGATTACATACCCCCCCGCTACCCCGCTTCTCTTCTTCCAAGTTTTGATCCGTCCAAGCAAGGAAACTTCAAGTTTTACCCAACATAATGTCAACACAATACAACATTATCAATTTCCAAGTCATATAGAATATATATATCAATTAATTGTTTAAAGAAAGCCAATATCTATTCGCAGGATGTTTACCCAAGGTATCTATATTGGTCCACGATCAAACTTCCGTTCCTATTCACGCTAAGGACCTCTCAATGTCAATACACACACATTCGTCGACTCTTATTAATTTATTTACAATTAGTATTGAGGCCGCTGATTCACCATCACATCGAGTTTATTATGCACTGAATTGGGTTAATGTACTGCAGTTAGGTAGGTACTTTATCACTCGATTCGTTTGGCCTTCGTGTGATAATGTTGTTGGTTCCTTGCATAATTATTATGTATCTAAGGAATGTTAAAAGAAAAGTCATATGACAATTTCTGGATAAAAAGACGTATTTCAAAGATATTTGTAGCAGGGTTGGTTTTTGAAATTTGTTTTTAAGAGTAACCGCAACCCTGGAACGCAATGGGCATTTGAATTTTCGTAAACAAAACTCCGACACTCCGCTTCACCTACAGCGAAAGGAACCATTTTATAACTCCCTATACATTTAAATAAAGAGGTCTGCGCGTGAGGTTTATGGTTTTAATAAAAGGGTTTTTTCTTTTCAGCCATAAACAAAATGACTTATAAATTTATCGGTGCTTTATGATGGTCCTCTGAACCGGGATTTACCTTATTGCCTCAATAACTTTGTCTTCTGACTTATTAAATTGTTGTTTTGAACAAGATACTTTATTAATTGATATTTTGCTATTAATTAAACAAGTAATTCATAATTCATTTATTCAAGTATTCACAATACTGTAATAAGTGAGTGAATATTTTTTTTAGTATTGCAGTTGCACCTAAAATCTAAAAATAATTAAAATCACATTTTGGTATGCATTTACGTAGGTAAGCATCTTAGCATAAATGTGATTTAATCTATAATTTTTCAAAGCTTTAAAAACACTTCCAGTAAGTCTTTACCCACACTTATTGCCACAGATATTGTAGGTACTTGAAATTGAAAACTCCTCGAAAGAATAATTCAAACAATTAAAGTTAGAAACGTATCGAGCGGTCAAATATCATATTTCCTACAGCTAATTCATTAGTTCAAGTAGGTATTGCAATTAATATTCATGTGGTCATAACATAACCTTTATATAACACATTTATTACAACCAATATGCATTGCAAATATTTGGCGCATGTAGGTACAAACATTGGCTAAGTTCACTCGCTCATAACATTTTGACATTCTGACGCAACGTTATGCTTCCTTCTCATAGATATAATAAACAAGGAGATATGCCCTGTAGCCGAAAATGTATCGGAACCTGTGTCTCCTGTTTTGCCCTACCACCCGGCAACTACTACGAATGCAGTTCAGTAAAAGCAATAGATATGCAGTCACACACACACCCGCATTTCTGAAATCGGACTGTACTACACAATCAATTATAAACCTTATCCTACTAAGCACAGCGTGTATTTACCGTACACCGTACAACTTACTCACACAAAAACAACGGTGGGTATCGTTGTGCTGTGCAAAAGCAATTTATTTTACATACGCTAGTGATTGACTAAATCGGAAAGTTGTCGATTCTGCATTTATTACACACACCATGCTGCCCATGTATAACAAATAAATAGCATGAAATTATTGACTAATTTTAAGCAAAGGTCACTAATATATTATCTTAAACATGCCGATTACTATAATGCATTCGAAACTTTATCGAAAGTAAAATACAATTACCATAAAAAGTAAGGAAGTAGCACGAGAATAAGGCATAAACACGATAATTCAAAGCCAAAAACACTTGAACGATTATTTACCAAAAATTTAATGAAATCTAAGAAAGTTTGGTACACTTTTGTAATATTTCATTCAACAATCGACATTGTTGTCGACAGTGTATCTGCACAATTACATCACTAACTCGCGGCAAGAAGCAGCGGCCGTACTATGCGATACATCGGCTTGCTAAAGTATCGTTTTGTGATTTTTACATTGCTCATCCAGTCACTTAGCGACAAACTTAGGTAGTGGTTAAGGAGCAGTGTATTCATTGTAATATGTTATTGTCGCTGTGACATTTGAAAACAAAAATAACATAGTATAAGCAAGAAATATTTTACGATTTGTTGTTTTTCATGATTTTAAAGACAAATATAGTAAAATACTTGTACTTTGATATGGTAAGTGATTCCATAATTAACAAAGTTTTGGTTTATGCTTCGGTTTTTACAAGAAAACACTGAACAACACGGCATTCTTATATCTTATCACGCTCACGGTCGTAAGCGCACTAGTTCGCGGATTCGACAATTGCGTAAGACATGCTCGCCCAGAGCATGTCGCGAGGACGCCGACACGCCCCCTTGCCACTTCTCCTGTATTTTATATTTCTATGTTCCTTCTAGTTATGCTGCCCTAGATAGTGTTATATATATAAATCGTGTAGTGTATATATGATAGAGTATATAGAGCCAAAATATTGCTAATTGCTAAAATTAATCAAATCTATCAATATTTAACCAATTGTTTTTCCTACATGTTCTAAATGTGAATACTCGTATTTTAAACTGAAATGTTGTTTGTGAATATATGTATAACGTTGCTGCAAAGACTGATGGGTTTTGTTCAAGTTCCATGGAAATACTATGAGCTAGATTCAGACATAGGATTTTCATCTTAGTAGTGCGTTCCCTTGAGAAAGAATTCGGAACAAAACCGCTAACCAAAAGTCAGTAATACTTGAAAATTCAGCCACAAACTTATAGATTGACGGTCTCTTTCCTTAGCTAGACTTGCCAATCCTATTATTTGAAGTCGGAACACCTCACCTTTCGACAAAATGTTCTTTGTTGAAAGGTGAGGTGTTGTGTGTCTTACTGGGTAACTAAAATAATGAGTCCAAGCCTCTTTTCGGTATGATATCTTCCCTGCACACAGAAAATTGTTTAAAATAATTGCTAAAAACACATATTTTTATATAGTAAGTAACTTCGAGGTACAGGAAAACATGAATTTACGCCTATGCCCTTGACTTTGAAAACATCATCCTTAAAAGGACCTGATTCAACACGGAAAATAAAGGAGGTCGACCATCTTTTAACAACACAAATATATGGTCACTGGCTATGTGGCTATTGACAGTGACAATATTATGAAGAGTTTTTTTTTTATTTGCATACTTGCTTAACATATGTTAACGGCACCATCTCTTCATAATAATTATACCTAACGGACTGGTTCCTTCTTGGGAACGAACTTGCCGAACAAATTAAAGTTAGACAAACAATCTAAGTAGCGGTCCTATAGTTGGTCCACTCATATCCGGGCATGTCCGGACCGTGGTCCCTCATAACGTGGTCTGATGATCCCGGGCACTGCCCGGACGCAGACGTTGTGAACGAGTTCACTTCACATAAAATGTACACACCGATATTTTTTTGAGCTACGGCCGGAACCAGGCCACGTTCCGTTTCACGTTTTGTTCGGACCTACCAGGACCAATCTTTAAAGTCTTCCGCAGACTGGCGCTATGCGACATTGCGAACAAATAATATATTATGTAGAACAATTTCTACAGAAAGGGTTGTCGTGTTGCTCCTATCAGTGTGCGCCTTCAACTGTCATAAAAATGTACTGAAACTACAATTTAGTACTGTAGCTATTACTCAACGATCATATAACCTTATGGTCGTTGCTTATCCTCGACAAAACCGACAAACAAGTCACTAAAGAATCAAACCTCAAACTAGATTCACACGAAAACAGGCTCTTTGTAGGATGAAAACGGCCTAAAGTTGCGCAATCTGAAATAAAATTGTACGTGCAAAAACTAACGTAGTACTCGGGTAATTTACAATATTTACCTACAACGCGGCAACGCCTACGAATGGACCGGTTTGCCACAAAAATGTGTAACGTTGCATATTTCTGGATTATCCTTTACTACATACCTATCTTATTTGTGGTGTGTGCTATAGTGTGTTAGGTATCTACTATTTACTAAAACAATCATGTACCTTTTTTTTTTTTTTTTTTTTCTGTATGGGAAATCATCAAATGACCCCTCCCGCCCTGGGTGGAGCGGTAGGGAGTGTCAACAATCATGTACCTAAGCACTGCAGGTAAGGATATTTCATGCCTTTTACTTTCAATTTTCCCTTTCTTGCAATCAAATGAATTAATCTTCCACTCTGGGCGGAACGGAAAGTTCGTCCATGTTCCTCTTAAAGTCTTTTACGTTCCAGGGCCGCAGTTATTCTTTCGAACACATTCCGCAACCCTGGCAGGCACTGACCCTGGCGGACCCCGTCTTCTATGCTAACAACACTTTTGAGGCGCGCGTGGACCACAACGCGCCGTGGACTGGGCCAGGTTGTTATCGAATGGCTAGGCCAGTAGGCCCGCGTCTACGGTGACTGAGAGTCGCAGGCACACTCTTCCGTTGCACGCCCCCCCCGTCGCTGGGCGTGAGGTTTGCCCACTGCTGGACCTGCGCCTCCCACAAGTCTCGCTCGCCTGTAAGTATTTGAAAGTAAATAGTTTTATATTTTCAGTTTTTTTACGAAATCTAAGACGAATAAACTTTTTCTCCGGTACGTCGTCAGACTTCATTGCCTCTAAGCTTTTTTTGTGATCGTCAGCATCGATTCTAGCTGTCAAGAATTGCAAATAAGTGACTGTCGTCAATTAGGCATAATTTGTAAGCCTATTACGTGTAAGATAACTACGAGTAAATCTACACGTATCCACCGTCTGCTACTCACTTTTATTTACCTACCGTACTATGTTCAGGAAAACCCGTTTATATTGTCATCTGTACTTGACTGAAAGTACCTACACATTTCATAATGGTATGTACCTAAACTCACGATTACTAAGTGAAGAGGGTAGCGTGACTTTTACATACAAAATGACACATCCCTTGTAGTATACAGGGTTATTTGTATTGTCCGGATGAGCAGTAACCAGCCTTAGTGTGCTGAACTGCGAGGGGTCCATTAAAAAAAAAAGGATTATTTGTAAAACACCAACAACCTCTTAAGAGGTCATTGTACTCATCATTATAAACAACTTTTACCATGGGACCAAACCTGAAATCGCGAAAATAAAAATCAGCAATTCCCTACATTTATGTTCGTATAACTCATCAAAGTGTAGGGAACAGCTGATTTTTTTCCTCTTAAGAGGTAGTTGGTGTTTTACAAATAACTCTGTATATGTACATACCTACAAACATGTATGTTTTTAATTGAAATATCCTTTTAGCTAGGATTGTCTATGAAGTTTTGTTTTTTTTTTCAGATAGTTCTGCAGATTTCGACTTTCTTGTTTTGAATATTGGTCGCTAACTTTTTCCCGCGGCTTCGCTTGCATTCAAGTTTAGCTTCATTGGAGGTGGATATGGACCACTTATTTGTCTTTTAACGCTTTTCGGCGACACGGTTGGCGCAGTGGTGGAGCGATTGCCTGCTGCGCTGCGTGTCGCGGGTTCGATTCCCGCACGGGACAAATGTTTGTATGTCCTACAGATATTTGTTCTGGTTCTGGCTGTTTGTATATGTGAATTTCTATGTTTGTAAGCGCACCCACGATACAGGAGAAGTCCCTAGTGTGGGGTAGTGTTATTTTTTTCTTAAAAAATAAATAAAATGTATTTTGAGGAAAATATACTACAAATACAAAACGAGACACGGCACAAGACTTACGATGGCGCGCGTTTGTAACCAATATGGCGACCAATAAATATCTCTACGTGACATTACGCAGAACACCCATGGTGATTGATCGACGAAAAAAACCAAATACTTCTGTCATTACTGTCCTTGATTAAGGTAATCAAAACAAAACACTTCAACTAACCCAGTACCTATAAAATATAGTCTACAAAACAATAACCCAGTTTATTTCCTGCATACCGTACCTATTTTAAACACCAAGAGAATTATTATTAGCTGTAGCTTGGTACATGCCTGTGCCTGCGGCTTTGTTCGCGTGATTTTATATTTTTGCACATACGTAAGTAGCCTTTTTTTGGATGTAAATCATTAAATGATTTCTCCCGCTCTGGGCGGAGCGGAAGGGAGTGTCAGACTCTTACTGACTAAAACCCACCCGTGATCCTTCTTGTGCCCTTTGCGTTCCAGGGCCGCGGTGACTCTTTCGAACATATTTCGCAACTACGTAAGTAGCCCAAGTTACTCTTTATTACATCAGCTATCTTCCCGATAGTCCCGTCAATATCAGCCGAGCCGTTTCAGAGATTAACCGGAACAAACAGCCTGACTTACTAAACAGACCGCCAGTCAAAATAATATTACTTTTTTTTTGTTATATGCATCGTATATACTTTCATATACATTTATTAAGTAAAAATAAATCTTTCAATCTTAAATCTTTTATTTTAATATTACAAACGGACACAATTCTATTTAGCTGCAGTGTTGTTAGCGTAGATTATATAGGTATTAAATAAATACGTTATGTACGGTCACAATAAGCAATCAAGATGTAATGGCAAATAGCCCACAGCGACGTACATATGTACGTATTGTCAACATGATAATTGTATGGGCGATATAGTTCGGGAGACAGACTGTAAGTATTCAAAGCCATCGTGTTTGTTACACGTGGAGATTATTAGAGTTCATATTCAACACAAGTTTTGAACGACTACAATCAGAGAAAAGATCGCAACATCGTTTTTTTTTTTATTTAAAAGCATTTAATTTTACCTTATGGTTAATCAAATCTTTGCCAGTTAAACACTGCCAGTCATAGAAATATATCTATGCTGCCAGTAAATGGTTTAATTAAATAATACATACTTTCATTCAAAAAAGATCGTCAATCTTCATCATTAAGTATATTAACCGAAAGAGGTCCGCTGGACATAGGACTCTCCATTGATCTTTGGGTGACTTTAAGCCAGCAAAAAAGGTACATACATATTCGTAGCCGATAAATCGTTTTCGAATAAAGTGAAGTTTTTCAATAGCAGTTTTTGCTAAGTCTTCCACCACATCTTATTTTCTTTCTTCATAAACTCGCGTTACACGTATGAGTGACCACTACGTCCTTACTACTGTCAATCGACACTTTTTTTAAGTAAAATGAATAATCTACTCGCGCCAATAGCAGTCAACTACAGACTGATTTATTAGCTTTGATAAAACATATTTTCCACTGATATTGCTCCCAAGGCCAAAGGAACTGTGCATTTTCGGGATTAAAGTATCAGTTACACATTTTACTACACACTAGAATTGACTAGGTCTGTTACTCCTCTCAGCTTTAGGTAAATCAGCGTTAGGCACTAGTTTTCTGGCATTTACGCTGAACTGGACCGTTTTGTAACATACTTATTTTTTTACCAATTATTTTTGTTTCGTTGCGCTTTTCCTGGTTACTTGTTGCGTCGTAGTGTTTGTACGGAATAACGTATTTAGTTTACAACCTCACAGTTGGCAGTCATGTGATTTTTTTGTCAAAAGGATTAATACTGAAACAGATTACCTTTTTACAAACACAAGTAATAAAAAAAAAACATCGCTTCATAATTTAGGATAAAAGACACCATTTAGCGCCTAACTCTCGCACTACACCATAGACTATAGAATGAGTACTACATTCCTTCGCGTTCTGCACACATGAATTAACCATAGTGTTACGTAAGGAGGCCTTGGTTGACCGCAGCTGGACTGGGTATAGCAAGGACTTAGACTAAATCCAATTTGAATGGGATTTATAGCTTACACCGTCTCGACGTTATATCAATATTCTGGTAGGTAACACGTAGTTTAGATTGAGGAAACAGATGAACATACATACAGATTGAAATCGTAATCCTCCTTTTTGGTCCGCATTAGTTGGGTAAAAACTATGGCCACGTGTTTCATTATAATATAATGAAACACGTAGCCATAGTTTTAGACATATGCATATTATGCATATCTCCTATATAAGCTAAGAACTTGATGATTTGCGCTGTATTTTCTTACCTCACGCGGCTACCTCTTAGAAAAATATATGTAGAACATAATAATATGTATATTCTAAAACAACGTTCCGTTTTAAATTAATTTCTCTGCATTAACACTTCTTGTTACTCATTTACTTAGAAATCAAATGAAGTAATCCTCAAAAACTGGTTTTCTTTCTAAATTACTGCATTACCAAACTTCAACCTGCGAAAAAAAAAGTCAAATTAACTGGTTACATAATTACTAGTGTAC
This sequence comes from Hecatera dysodea, assembly GCA_905332915.2. Lineage (NCBI taxonomy): Eukaryota > Metazoa > Arthropoda > Insecta > Lepidoptera > Noctuidae > Hecatera > Hecatera dysodea. Next base: position 6,370,815 of record HG995304.1, read on the forward strand.
TTACCTAAGTGCAGACAGTCAGTCCAAGTTAATTGATTGATCGGCAAACCTGAATTGATTAGTAAATTGTTCTACAATTTATAAATACATTTATGTCAGCAGCTGATCTAGTTACCAAACTTTTGGAAGGAATTATTTGTCTTATGATATAACAATGCTTCGAATCGATGCGATCGGTATAATAAGAACGTGTGAAGTATGAAATTTTACTATTATTATAAATTCAAAAGACTGGATGGATGTATGAACGTTTGTTACTCAATCAAGCCAGAACGACTGATGGATGACATTTGGGGCAGATATAGATTATAGTCACGAATAGCACGTAGTCTTTTTTTTTAAGGATTGAAAATCATCAAATGTCTTCTTCCGCTCTGGGCGAAGTGGAAGGAAGGGTCAGACTCTTACTGACTAAATCCCATCCATGTTCCTCCTAATGCCCTTTGCTTTCCATGGCCGCGGTGACTCTTTCGATTGAATTCCGCAACTCTGGCCGGCAATGGTCCTAGTGGGCGCCGTATTCTATGCTGACATCTCTTTGAGGCGCGCGTGGAAATCGACCTGGGATATAAGCTAGGCTATATCCCAGGTCTAGGATTTTTACTTTCCTTTTGCATTGACGCGGGCAAAGCCGCTGGCCAAAACTACCATTTGATCTGAGTAAGAATTGTTGAGTTACCCATTAATTTATAATACATTTTTTTTTAATATTTTTGTCTGTTTTCTTTTGTCTATTTATTGAACCAGTTTGAGATATCAGCACGTTGAGACTCCAATGTCAAAACAATCGAACACGTTCCTTCAAAATCTCTCTCGAGTTGCAACACTTTCTTTTCACATCTTACAAAAGTTCCTTTGTGTAACTAAGTAAGTGGAAACCATTGCAAAAATTGTACATTGTATTTGAATTATTATTGTGTTGCAGATTATTTGAATGAATGGGTGCAGTCGAATGCGGACTAATTATAGCAATGCTCCGACCCGCCGATAACCTTTGCGAGGAGAGTGGCGAGCTTGCAAACACGCCTGACGTTTGTACAGCAGGGTTTGATTTTATCTGTGCTTAACACTTTAAAAAGTCGGAACAGTATGTACATACGTGTTAACTTTAACGTGTAAATTTGTCAAAAGGAACAGCAAAATATAAAAGAGACCAAAATCCAAGATTTAAGACGTAATTTTTCAGCTTTGCCATTTGGATAAACGGAAATTTATTTTCGAAAACGGAACACGGAGGTACGGAACGGAACGGATATTTTTGCATTTTTATACCTACCATGTTAGCTAGATGGATATTGAAAAACACGTTTTTTTTTGCTTTAATTTTTTTGTCCATTATAATGCTTTCGATCCTTACAAAGATCTTTATATCATTCTTCACTCAATCAATGTTTCTTTGAACTACTTCCTCTCCATCCGATCAACATTTCAATTTTTTATTTCTTGAACTTTATTGTGTTTACACATACATACATATGACTGGCATACAATATACATCATGGCTTTTTAGAAGCTAGTACCTTTCTGAACGATCGTAAAATGAAAATTGTGATAAAACACGTAAAGCTACGTGAACCAACACATTTCAACCTTCCAACTCTCCACAGCTCGTTCAAGAAAATCTTTACCCTTTAACGTTTTATTTTTAACATAACTCTTACTGACTAAAACCCATCGGTGTTCTTCAAATGCCCTTTGCGTTCCATTGCCGCAATGACGCTTTCGAACAAATTCCGCAATTTCGAACAAATCCTCAATTAACCAGCGACTTGGCAACACGTGAACTTATTTATATAACACAGATTTAATTAAGTGATAAATTAATGTGAAGTTATAATCAATCAAGACGATTATTGTATCCATAGTCATAATAACATATTATTAATTTCTAAGAATTACATACATGACACATCTATTTATGTACGTATATGAGGGAATAGAGAAAATAACAACTGATATTATTATGTCATTTATTCTGATGTGTAGGTAGGTATTATAATATTGAGATAGATACGAGTAGTTGCAGCGTGATAGGCATGCGTCAGTAATCCGTGGATTTTGAACTTTGTCAGAGTTCCTGGTTTCAGGCTGAGTTTCAAGCTTCAGCTATAAATTCGAAATCTAATCCAACCATTGGGTTACGTACTTTGATCGATGTCTGCATCTACACCAATCAAAGTACGAAGTATTACGATTTTTTTTAAATGGGATTTGCTTGAAAACATAGACGGCTATTGAGATGACAGAAGACAAATTTGGATAAAGGTCGGAAGGTGACGAATTATTGAAACAAATAAATGAGTAACAGATTCTTCAGACAGATTTTTGGGTAGGTAGTGATGTTCTATAACATGGTATTCTGGAACAAAACCCTTAATATAACCAAGATCAGACTGGACGGGCAACAACATATGTTCCGAAGATGTAACCCTATGATCCCAAACTTTCCGAAGACGTGACCCTATGGTTCCAAACTGGGGTGGACTTCAACTTATGGTAAGCAATGATGGGGTCAACGATGGAACACAATTTCTTAAAGTATTTAATTACATACGATAGTATTACGAACATCCCTTTTTTTCTGGATGGGAAATCATCAAATGACTTCTCCCGCTCTGTGCAGAGCGGAAGGGAGTGTCAGACTCTTACTGACTAAAACCCACCCGTGATCCTTCTTGTGCCCTTTGCGTTACAGGGCTGCGGTGACTCTTTCGAACAAATTCCGCAAAATTACGAACATCCCTAAGTTCCAATTTCAATCACCAGGTCATACAAAGGTGACGCATCACGCAATTCGACCTGTTCGGGTCAAGTCGTGAGTACTCGTAGGTACTCGTGAGTCGCCAGTGATGGCAGATAACCTATGGAGCACAATAATTGCACATGAATGAGTCTCCTCATCGATACTTTGTAAATATTGCTGCAGATCCTTTCTGAATAAGTGACTCATGGTATCCTGCTTGTCATTGAAAGGATTTTAAGCAGATTTTTAAAAAAAAATATGGCTATTTTAAATTTTATTGGGGACTGTGGTAAACCGTGACTTTCCTATGTCGGAAATCTTTCATTTCAGCTCTACTTTGTTGCATATAAGCCGTCCTATATTTTTGTGTATGTATACTTACCTTTGGCTACCTACGTATCAGTAAGTGTCTGACACTCTCTTCCGCTCCGCCCAGAGCGGGAGAAGTCATTTGATGATTTCCCATCCAAAAAAAAATAAAATAAAAAAGGCTACCTACGTATACGTCATCAATGATCTGAGAACCTTATAAAGAAAAGCCCACTAGCCAAAAACTCTTGAATGAAATACGATTTAATACTCACAGAATACTTACCTATAAGGATATACTGCGGATTCATTACTTATATTAAGTTTATAATATTATTTTACATTTATTGTCTATTTATGCAGTCATATTATGTTTTTATTTGTTCCTCATTCGTGATTCTATTTACGTAAGTAATGTAGTTTAACCATGTACATACATATGTCAATACTCAGGTATACATAACGTTATTTGTTTTAATATTAATATTTACTATGACCATAGCGCCATAAGCAAATAAAGGCAAGGCTCTTGGAACTTTAAAGTGTGATGAATTGATGATAAACTGGACCTTTAGCCTTCTATTGGACGTGACAATCTTGCAATATAAGTTGACAACGCAGAGATCAGGCACAGGAGGGCTTAAAAATCCTAACTGCTAATGAGAAACTCTTTACGGAAATACCCAATAACACTTCTTGTTCGGCCGAGAATCTTACCCGGGATTCCGCGCTTGGCAGCTGCACTGGTGACTACCAGACCAATGGGACAGTTAAATGTGAATTATAAGCGGCAGGGTGGAGCAGTGGTGGCCGAGTGGCAACGGCCCCGACTTACGTATTGTAGGTCGCGGGTTCAAACCCAGCCAGGCGCATTACTTTGTGTAATTAATTTCATCACTACTGCTCTCAAAACGGTGAAGGAAAACATCGTGAGGAAACCGGCATGTCCCAGAACCAAAAATTCGAAGACATGTGACATTCACCAACCCGCACTGGGCCCGCGTGGTGGATTAAGGTCCATTCCCTCTCCTAGAGAGGAGGCCTGTGTCCCAGCAGTGGGAACGTTAAAAGGCTGATTATAGGCGGCAGGGAAGGGAACACAGCCGCTAGCAAAGCGTGGCACTTTGGCTGTGCATATCATGAATTTGGAAGTCACCAAGTCCAAGTATCCTGCACATACAGTACGTCAGGAGGGCAATCGCGCTAATTTCAAACGTCTGCGAACGTTTACAATAACGTTACAGTCCAATTGCGACAACGGTTAGGTTTCGATTCAGCTGTTCCGATTTTGGTATTGCGTTAAAGTTGAAAGTCTAATAGAAGTTGGAACGTTGCGTTACGTCAATCGTTAGTGATGTTCTTTTAGTTTGTGTATATCCGAGCGTTTAGTAATAAATTTTGACGTGTGCACCTCTAGTTTTGACAGCTGAAAGCGCGGTATGTACTTGAACATTTGAAAAGGTAAGCAAGTTTTAAACGTAAATAAACATTCAAAGTTATATTATTCACTTTGGACAGCCGCATTCATTAGTTGTTATCATTTCATAAGGAGTCGTCATTGTTTCATAAACCACTCAAACACTTCCTGGAAACATTTCATTTCTTTTTTTACATTTCTTGGTGTACTGCTTATTTTACTTGGTGGAAATGGATGAGCGTCGCAGATGCACGACGGTCCGACAAATGGAGCTAATGGTGCAATTCTTAGAGCAGCATCGAGATCTTGCTCTTGGACGAGTTAGGTCTAAAGAGGCTCGTCAAGTCGCGGCACGCTTATGGAATGAGTGTGCCACAAATCTAAATGTTGAAGGGCCTGCCCGAACAGGGAAAGAATGGTCCAAGGTGAGAATCATCGAGGCTGATAAAAGTGGATGTTATACGGCGAGTGTTCCTTACTAAAATAATACTACTTAAATATATTGTTTTATTCTTTTGTTAGGTGTGGAATGACTACAAGTGCCGGGTTAGGTCAAAGTTGGTCAGTATAAATGCGAACCAACGAGCTACTGGTGGTGGACCCAGTAATGCTCCCATGTTATCACCATTGGAGGAGAGGACAGCCAATATTTTAGGCAGGGATGTTGGCCCGCTAGCCGATGTTAGGCAGGACCAATTTGCCTCAAATGACGTAAGTGTATCATAAGGTACTTTTAAATCTGCTTTTGTAAACCATTGTTTCATCATGCTTAATAATACTAACAATGCTATTAAATAATATTATACATTATTGTATAGGGTGATGGTGCAGTGATAGTGGAAGTGGTTGATCAACCATCACACCAATTACAAGAGACTGAAGCTTCATCAGCAATGTGAGTTGTATCTCTTGTGAAAACATAACGTTTATGCTGCTTAATATTAGCAATATATACAAGTTTTATTTATATTATTGTGACTTTATTACAGTTTGATTGACCACCCTCAGTACGTGCTATCTGCAACATCACCAGTGCATGTGCAGTCGCTGCCTGCCTCCCCTGTTCCAAGTCTAGTGGGACAGACAGACTCTTTACAAAACTCCCCAAGGCAAAGTGCAGGTTTGTTCAACATGATAGCTTGAGCTAATTAAAGATAGTAGGTATCACCATATAAAACAATTTTTAAATTGCTACTTCCAGAAAGAGTCCGAAGGGTGCGAGAGCCCCCGCGGCGGCGAGGTGTAGAGCGTGTCTCACGCCAGCTCTCTACACAAATAACAAGACAATGTAAGTTGAGTTCTAAACTTATTTTTGAAGTCTTAATGCCATTCTTTATTAACCAACATTTATTTATCATATTTCAGCAGCTAGAAGTGCCCTAGACGAATCTAGAGCCGCAATACTGCGTATTGAGGAGATGCGGGCAGAGGCCGCGCTAAAATATTCACAGGCATTCTGCAATTTTTCGGAATCAGTCAGACTAATTGCAGAAAGCATTGAAAGATTTAGCCAAAGGGTAATACAAATACTTTTTAAAATAAAATGTGATAAAATAATTATTAGTATTAAGCACAAAAATATAGAGATATACTTTTTTATACTTTTCTATAAGCACTATTACTAAACATTATTTGTCAGCAACATCATAATCATAACAGTTATGTTTTGTTTCAGTATGGCCAACAACATAACCACCCAGTCTAAGATTTCTCTGTTAGTTAATAGTATTATGTTGAGTCCGTCTTTAGATTAAGTTTTTTAATGTTGTTTCCTATTTTTAAAGTTAAGATTATTATTAAGTATTAGCATTAAGTTTTTGAAACCACTATTGTATTGGGGTCAACCTGTAAAGATAGTGTGTGTTAATGGAATAAATAAATAAATAAATAATAGTACTTTAATAAATAGAATTATCTTATAAATTAACTTTGTTTGTTTCTCCTTAATTTGAAATTAGGCACTAGCCCTTAACCCCCTTTTGCCTAGTGTAAGTTGATTTTGCCTTCGCATCATCATTTGCACCTTAATAAAACTACATTATGTGATAATCTAAATTTTAACATACTTTGCTAGATTAATTAAAATAACAATGCGTTAAAAATACAAATAGCCTTTATTCATAAACAGTTTTAAAGAAAGAAACTAAAACAAAATATTATACTTCTTTTCTGGTCAGGTTCAAATCAGCAGATTTTGACATAGACCTAGTGATAGTTTTGTTAGTATTTGACTGAATCTAGTTAGTATTGTTAGTTTTTATTGAAGGTTGGAGACGTAACATCTTTACGGCTAAAGGCCTCCTCCATCTTCAACAATAAAGAAATACACTACACTAAAATTGATTACTCCTATTTGTCCATAAACGTTGAATGAGTGCCCGTTGTCGTGCGCGGCCAAGCTCCAGCTCACTAAGAGCACGTGCGCCGCCTCGCCGCTCTTGCCTGGAGCCATGACCGGCGCCCGCTGTTAACTGGCGTTCACGAGCTGCTTCCTCTGCTGTTAGCGGAGTATAGGGGATGCGAGCCCTGTGTGCTATATTATGCAGAACACAGCATGCATTCACTATTCTCGCAGCAGTTACTGGAGTGTAATGCAGCTTTCTATCAACCAATAAGCACCTGCAAAGACAATTTTTTTTATTATGTCACATTATTTATCATATCAACCAGTATAACAACGGTATGATATTCAAGGTATACCTAAAGCGAGCTTTTAAAACACCTATACAGCGTTCAACAACATTTCTGGCGGTCAAGTGCAGGTCTTGGTAATATTGCTCTGGAGTGCCTGGCCTTGCATCTGAGATGGGTGTCATCATTGTCGGTCTCATAGGGTACCCTGAGTCTCCTGCAATAACCAAAAAAGTATTAAAACCACTAACATTTAATTACACAATGTTAACATAAATTATACTCAATTTCAACATACCCAAAAGATGCAAATCTTCTCCATGATTAATGTGGAGTCTCTCTATATAACCATTCAACGGATGTTTGGCCCAAACAACACTATCATGTGTGGACCCAGGGTAACTTGCATCCACACACAATATATTTAAATTAGAATCACATATCTGAAAATAAAAACAAAATTGTTATGAGCTAGCACTGACAGGAAATAATACAATTATAACTTAACTTAAATAGAAATACTCACTATCATAACATTTAACGAATGGTATCCTTTTCTATTAAAAAAACGTTCTTCATGTTTAGCAGGACATACAATTGCCACATGGGTCCCATCAATACAACCCAAAGCTGGTATTTTGAACTTATGGTAGAAACTGAAAATAGTTACAATAAATATTATATACAATTATGTACTTAAAAACTTGAACATGGGTTCATTCTTGAATATTTAAAAAGAAGACTATATGCTACTTACTCTCTTTTAACTTGTTCCCTCTCACATAGTTTGAATGGAAAAGCTATATATTCATTTATGACTGCCGGATTGTTCAAGGCTGTAGTCACTTGCCGGATAGCTTTTGAAACGCTGGCCTGGGAAATGATATGGTTCCTGCTGTCTCCAACAATGGTCTGATAGGACCCAGAAGCATAAAAGGCCAATGCAACCAAAATCTAAAACAAATTCAGGTTATCTATTGATTGACCTATGCACACATGGTTTTAACATTATTAGTTGACTGATTCGTGGTTATTTTTATACAATGAAAAAGTAGTAAAGGCGTTAATGCTGTTGATCACTTTACAGAGGAATCGTCACATCTGCCCTTACGCTTCTTACCTTTGTTTCAACATCCAAAGCATCTGAACGGAGAACGGGTGGCATGTGAGGAGTCAACTTGCAAATTAATTCATGGGTTAATTCTTTCGTGAGTCTATATCTCTTCACAAACTGACGATCACTGTAAGACTCACACTTAAGTCTGGCTTTTAAGTTTTTCCTTTTGGTTTCGGCTCGAGCCACCGCTACATCGTATTCATGAGATATCTCCAATAAATCTATGTAACCGTACATGATAATGTTGTATTTTTCAAGATTTTCACTCGGAAGCACTTTACAACTAAGACAAAACAATCTAACGATTCACCAACGATCCAAAAAAAGTAGCGTCCCATGAACTTTTCATTTGACAGCGGTAACGTTCCAGTTACGATCGCGTTGCGTCTTAACACGCTGTCAAATTTTTAGCGCGATACGAAACGGTCAAAAAGTTGTGATATGGTAGCGGTTCAGTTGCGATTTTGTTGAAAAAATAATAGCGCGATTGGGCTCCTGATAGTGCAGAAACAAAAGGAAGCGGGTGAGATCAGGTGGTGGAGCTCTCCATAATAACTACAGTCTCCGTGGTTCTATCTCGGTGGTGTAGAGAACAAACTTTAAAAAGTTACGTATAGAGGTTATCATAATTTGTTTTCACATGAAACTTATTATACTAACACGTTGGAACCTTCCTCTAAGGTTTTAAACACAGCCATTTTAATCATCTTTATTGTCATAGCAGACTCGAAATTCCATATTTATATTTCCTAACTTAGTTTGTCAGACGGTAAATTAATTCATTCAGCCATTCTAATAAGGCATGTGACAGGTACTCGTATTCAAATAAATTATTGATGATATTTTAAGCGGTGACAAGATTTTAATTGTAAAGTAAACTTCGCGCCACTTGGTTTGTTTACATTAACAGGATTATTCAAATTATGTATTTCGTACCATAACAGCAAAAACATGAGTTAAATAAATAGTCTCATCTGCTTTGGTGAACATTCCTTTTAATCTGACCCAGCCTGTCCCTTGCTGCCCTCCCTCAATGACCCCGCTAAGCCGAGGCCAATGAAAGAGGCCAAAAAATGGTGGACATTCTAAGGCTAGGAACAAATCTGATCGAAAGAGTGTAGTACGTCTATAACGTTGCCAAGTTTTTCCGCTGAGCTTTTGTTTTTAGACACTGTTGACCTACTCGTAATTACTAAGGGGAAAGACTACTAGGGTTGCAGAATTTGTTCAAAAGAGTCACCGCGGCCCTGAACGCAAAGGGACTAGGAGGACCACGGATGGGTTTTAGTCAGTAAGAGTCTGACACTCCCTTCCGCTCCGCCCAGAGCGGAAGAAGTAATTTGTTGATTTTCCATCCTTAAAAAAGAGGCAAATAGGTAAGTCAATTGTATCTAGACGAAGAGCTGTTTATTCTACCAACGATAGTGATTGTCGAAATGTGATCTACAATAAATGTTGGACTATCGTTACCTACCTATTTTTCTTTCCTACACATATATTTTCGACCAAAATAGGAATTGAACAAAAACTAGTGTTTTCAAAGTTGCTAAAGTTTGCAGTAGAATATACCATGTGTATATAATATGTGCAATAGTTTTTTTTTCTGCTGTTTTTAGACTAACCTACCTGTTATTATTTTTCTTTCTTTCTTTTTTTAAACGTTGTATTATAACCTATCTACTAAGGGAAAATAAGCCAAGGACCTCATAACACACCATCTTAAAACAATACCCGTCATATCATCAAAGAATCGTGATTCTTTGGACATAGAACTTTGAACCGCAATTTGTACATTTTTCAGAGATGCAACGGACTCACGAATACTCACGATTGACCTCGGGATGCAATATGTATGAATGAATGTTTCGTACATGATTCGTATGTAATTGCATTTACGGTTTGATCAATAATTAAGATAAATGCTTGGTTTGTGCATTTTATTTTAAGGTTTGTTTAGACTGAATTACTTAACAGTCGCCGGTTTAACAAAAATTCAGGGTTGTGAAATTTGTTCGAAAGAGTCATCGCGACCTTGGAATGTAAAGGACATTAGGATGGTTTTTAGTCAGTCTCTTTTGCCCTGTGCGGATGAAATGATGATTTCCCATAAATAAAATAAGGTTTTGCAAGAAAGAAAGTTTATATAACACCCCCTGTATGTGTCAATGAGCCTTTGCCAAGCAGTCGAACGATACAGTTTGACATAATTTAGTGAAATTTATGAAGAAACAGAAATAAGTTGCATAACTATTTTTATGTAGTTATTTATGGTTGCGCAGGCGTCAAAGGACCCTATGTCCATCCAAAGGTAGTTAGTTAAAGTTTGACCTGCGTTTTCATGAGATATACAAAAACAATGCATCATGATTATACCTACTACCTACTTGCACGTCAATCTAAACGCACCTTAAGACATTCGCTATGGCTGAAGCAAAAATCACGTTTATTCTTAAGTTTTAGGATTTTTATGTTGCAACACAGTATGATGGGTTTCGCAATACAATCAAGAACCCTGCAAGTACATCGGTGGGAACCACCTTATTGAATTTAGCAACCTTCAATCAACCAATTGGTTCTTCCAATTGGTTACCATAATAATTGTAGTTACGATATGCAACTTGTGTGGCCCAATTTAACTCATCTGGGCCAATATGGGGCGTCTCCAGTATTGGACTGCTAATTTCTGGTATATAATTTAATTGATAACCTAAGTACAAGGTAGCCTTACCCTTTTTTTACGCGGGGAAATCCTCATAGATGTCCTTTACCCTGGGGCGGATAGAGGGGTCTGTCAGACCCAGACAAACATAGAGGTCACTGCCTACCACAGAGATGATGGCACGGCGCGGCTCCTCTCAAGTGGCACACTCTGCCAGCGTATACCGCGCCGTGTGCTCTCGACAGCATTGATGTCACCGAGAGTCCGGCTGTGCCTATGCGACACAGGAACCTCCCGAAGCAGCCATGCCCCGAGAGGACCTGCGTCGCACGAAACAACAGGGAGCCGTGCCTTCTCTCGAGTCAAAGGTCGAGCACTGGCCGGATGCCCTCGAAAGTGACGAGGCCGGCGGAAGAGCGTGATAGCCTGTCTCGCCATTCCGCCACCAGAACCTCGTGCAGCTGCGACCGGCGCAGCTCGATGTGTCGCTGCATCAGTCGCTCGCCACGCGCCCACGTGTCCTCGCGCCTCTGATACAGTGCCGCGAGGACTTTTGCCTCTAGGTCCCAGGGCAGAGATCCGACAAGTGTACGCGGCTTCCACACTTGTCGGATCTCTGCCCTGGGACCTAGAGGCAGAAAGATCGTGCAATAACCCCTGGTGACTCTGATGGCCATCAACCTCTGCGGCAACTGAAGAACAGTGATGGTACTGGCCGTCAGGTCAGGATGATACTAGGTTATTTATATTTTATCTCCGTATTCCCACAGGAACGGCCACAAAGCGGGTGAAACCGCGGAGCGCTGCTAGTTAATTTATATTTATATCTTAGAGCTGACTAGAAAACTACTGCAGAAATGGGCATTATTCATGCGCATGATTGTCATATTACGTTAGGTAATGTAAATTGATTGGTTATTCAATGGATGTTGTGAATCTTCAATGGCTTTGAATGGCAATCTAAAGACTACACACCAGCCTGAGTACTATGACGTATTATTTCCATCATGATTCCCTGTTTATTTTATGGTGATTCCATTGTGATGAAGAGATAATGCTATACTACTATTACGTCCTGTATAGCCCCATCTCTTTCTTAAAACGGAATCATGATGGCATTGCTACGATATATGTACTAACTTTTGCCCTTAACTACTTCGTGGGCAAAAGTCGTGTCCTATTTTTCCTGCTCCCGTGGAATAGCGGGAAATCCTCTAATAGTGCTTCAGTACACTCCCCAAGAAACCTACATACCAGATATCTGATGTCTACGAGCAGTACATTGTCTGTCAGTCTCTCATGAGTAACGAAAGAGTTTTCTATATAGGTGCTGATGATTGAGTCAGATCACCAATTTGAGATTTGATATGCCACCGGAAAATGGCAAACTCCTATAATCACCAAAAGTCAAAAATCAATATCACCTATAATCTTAACACAACATTTGAAACAATTTTTACGCATCAAAATTTGATAGTCTGTAATCTCTTTAAGTCACTCAGAGAAATTGTAGAAGTACAGAAACGTTAAGTATTGAAATTGCGACATTCTAACTGACGCGACGACGGAGCTACGCAGAGGTTTAAAAAAAATACAGTAGAATTGAGAACCTCCTCTTTTTTTGGAAGTCGGTTGAAAAAAAAAATAACATGAATGGTATGACGGGAGCTAAATTCGAACCTAACCTATCCGCTTCGGGGAGCCCTGTGAGTTTCCTATGTTCTAGACAGATGCTCTAGTCCGTTCAAAAATATCAGACCCTCTTTTTTTTTTCTTCAACTCCTATCTACCCTGATAATACTGAGGCTAGCCAAGACAGGCCCGGCACTCCACTTGACCCGGTCCTGGGACAACCCTTGCCTACTAAAAAAACTCTAACTAACCCACGTGTTTATTTATCAGACTATGAATTTAAAAGAGTCCGATTAAGAGATCACCGAATTACTTTTTCAGAGCATTTCTTCACTTTAATACCTATTAACCTTTCCATAGACAAACAAAGTACTCTAGCAATGAGTCAGCGACGGTCTCCGCAAGAGTCCTTGACTTTATCTTTAAAAGCCACGAATTACCTTGTAAGTACCATTGTAGGTAGGTACGACTGTCTCTTACCTTGCGACTTGTACGGTAACAGTTCTAATGACTGTTTTGTTTGTCTAAGTTTTTTATTTAGAACTGTGCTTAGATATGTCCTTTGTATAAGAGAGATGCAAGACTAAGTACACAGCATTCACTTGATTTCCGATCACAGGTAGTGGTAACGGGTGAAGCAGTAATGCTAACGAAGGAGGAGACAGAACGCGTGTGGGAGAAGGTAACCTCACGTCGCAGCCGCCGCAACAGAAGAAGAAGCCGCCGTCGGAAAACGCAGGGCGGTTCCTGGTCACATACGGATGGCAAGTTATGGGTGGCTCGCCATCCGATAACAACCAGGCCCGGGTCAACGGGCGAACGTCGATGAGCATAGAACACGGGGCCCGCTAGAGCCAGTGCCAGCTAAGGATGCGGAATTTGTTCGAAAGAGTCACCGCGGCTCTAGAGCGCAAAGGGCACTAGAAGGAATACGGGTGGATTTAGCCGCTCCGCCCAGAGCGGGAGAAGTCATTTGATGAATTACCAACCCAAAAAAAATAAACAAATAAGGTAGTGGCAACGGGTAGTCGTAATTGATTGATCTTCAAAGGTTAACTCAACATTTGCCTAGGCTGGTCTGAGGCGAGGATAGATGTTCATCCAATATCTGAGAGAGATCTGAGCTCAGAGTAATCAAGCCTGATTCAGCCATCCTAGCTTGTCAGTAACGTAAGCAACTGGACTGTAGAGATAGGCAGACTCTGTATCTTAAATACAGATCCTTAATAGAGAAGGCTAAGCATAATATGAAGCAGTGGCATAGCTTGGTGCCACACTATCACGGATACCATCTAGCTACGCTACTGATACTCGATCATGCGTCAGAACTGCGATTAATCTTATGAATTATTGTAAAACGCCCTCTGTACTTGCATCTTAAAATAGCATAAACCGATAATAAACTGAGACTATAATATTTCCATCACTACCCCTCCTACTGATCAATACACATACATACATACAAAGTCATTCATAGATTTACTACTGTTACGAGCTTCGGGTTCGTTACAATTAAAATCAGCCGATTAAATAACCAAAACTGACACTTTAATTTACACCACACTAATTACACAATAAACTCACTAATCACAAAACACAATCGCACTATTAATCACTTGAGTTCGCAGTCGAAGATCGCTCTCGAAGTTATCACTTGTATCGCAATTCCAATACTGACTCGGTCGGCACATGTGCCGGCCTTATATAGGGCGCCGAGTAGAACTCCAGAAAGTTCGCGTACATATCGGTCGTGACCGACTATGGTCCGAGAATTCTAGCATAGAAAAATCTCGAAGGTCCTTGACTTCACTAGTTCTGCTACTCGATACTAGATGGCGCTAGTGGTACCGAAAACCGCTATCATCCTAACTTAATTCTGGCGCGCAACACTGCCCCCTCCTAAGACATGCTCGTCCCGAGCATTATCAGCGCCATAATAACGCGCCAATCGATCAACATGGACGATCTTAGGAGCGCTTCTTGTACCTTTCTGTATACGGTAGGTCACGTCATTGATCTTCGTCACAATCCGGTACGGTCCGTCCCATTTAGCTTGAAGCTTAGGAGATTTCCCTTTGCTGCGGACTGGATTGTGCAACCACACTAGTGAACCTTCCTCGAACCCTTTATTGTTCATTTTGCGGTCATAGCGGGTTTTCATCTTTTCAGACATTTGCTGGCCCGATTGTCTGACGTGCTCATGAATGTCGTTCATTTTGTTCCGCAAGTCATTCGCATAATCGGTTATACTGCGTGGGGCAGCAGGTGGTATTCCGGTGATCAGGTCTGCAGGCAGCCGCAATTCTCTTCCTAAGTTTGCGAAAGCTGGTGTCACTGACGTGCTTTCATGAACAGCACTTCGGTATGACAGCAAAAACGGTTGTATGTGCTTGTCCCAATCCCGTTGCCGGTTTTCCACAACTTTGGCCAGATATCTCTCCAATGTCTGATTAAATCGTTCCACCATTCCGTCCGACTGTGGGTGGTAAGAAGTTGTCCTCGTTTTATGAGTACCCATAACTCGGCAAGTTTCTTGGAATATTTGGGACTCAAAATTCCTTCCTTGATCGCTGTGAATCTCCAAGGGTACTCCAAAACGACAGAAGACTTCATGAACTAGTCTATCCGCAACTGTTGAAGCTTCTTGATTTGGAATGGCGAAGACTTCCGGCCACTTAGTGAAATAATCCATAACCACCATGAAATACTTGTTACCACTTTCACTTTCCGGAAACGGTCCCGCAACGTCTAGCGCTATCCTTTCCCATGGTGCACCAACATTGTACAATCTCAATGCACCTCTGCTACGAGTCTGAGGTCCTTTTACAGCCGCACAACTTGTACACTTGCGACACCAGTCCTCAACATCGTCACGACAGTGGACCCAGTAAAACCGTTCCCGTATCTTCAGTACAGTCCGTTTAACTCCCATATGGCCTCCTGAACAACCATTATGGTACAGCTGTAGAACATCCGGTATTTTAGCTTTAGGGACAACCATTTGCAAATGACAGTGGTCTCCCCGAGCATTTTCCCATTTACGGCACAGGACTCCATCCTGAATCACTAAGCTGTCCCATTGGGCCCAATAGCTTTTTGTGATTGAACTCATCGCTGAGACATCACTCCACGTAGGCTTCGGAGCACTGGCCTTCATCCACTCCAGGATCGGCTTGATGTCCAAATCATCCTGCTGTGCACTTTCCAAGTTTTCCTTCCACTCGTTACTAAGATCTGTCTTGATCATCCTCACAGGTACGACTTCTTTACCCTCTTGTCGAGTACAATGCTTGCAGTCTTCAGGGCAAGGTCTTCTTGATAATGCATCTGCGTTGCCATGAGATTTCCCGCTGCGATGTTCAATCACAAAGTCGTATTCCTGAAGTAGTTCAATCCATCTCGCAACTTGCCCTTCTGGATTTTTGAATTGCAGTAGCCATTTTAGCGCAGCATGGTCAGTTCTTAAGTGGAATTTCCTCCCCAGCAGATATTTGCTAAAATGGTGCAATGACTTGACCACAGCAAGTAATTCCCGTCGCGTGACACAATAATTCCTTTCTGGCTTCGACAGAGATTTGCTGAAGTACGCTATCACAACCTCTTGATCGCCATTCCGTTGAGATAACACACCGCCAAGTCCTATGTCGCTTGCATCTGTGTCAACTATAAATTCCTTGCCGGTATCAGGATACCCCAAATTAGGTGTTTTGCACAGACGTTCCTTGAGCTCCTGGAATGCAATGTCGCAACTCTCATCCCAGCAGAAATGACGCTTCTCCTCGGTTAGCTTGTGCAGGGGTTTCGCTATGTCAGCAAAGTTCTTGACAAATCGCCGATAGTAGGAGCACAAACCCAAAAATGCTCTGACCTGCGTCTTATCTTTAGGAATTGGCCAATCCTTGACAGCGGCGATTTTCTCTGGATCAGTGCGGATACCTTCTTCCGACACTACGTATCCCAAAAAGCTAACTTGCCGTTTGAAAAATGAACACTTCTTTGGACTTAACTTGAGGTTTGCACTCTGGATCTTCATGAGCACGCGTTCCAGGTTTTGCAGATGTTCATCAAACGTACGGCCTACGATGATGATGTCATCTAAATAGACCAGACAAGCATCGCCAATTAACCCCGTTAGTACTAGTTCCATCAACCTTTCAAACGTTGCCGGAGCGTTGCACAGTCCAAATGGCATAACCTTAAATTGCCACAGACCCTTTCCTGTCGAGAATGCCGTTTTCTCCTTGTCCTTAGGATCAATTTGAACCTGCCAGTAACCACTTTTTAGGTCCAGCGTGCTAAACCACTTTACTCCAGTAAGCATGTCCAGCGTGTCATCGATTCTTGGCAACGGATAGCTGTCCTTCTTCGTAACGTCGTTCAGACGACGATAGTCAACACAAAACCGCATGGTGCCGTCCTTCTTTCTTACCAGCACTACAGGTGAACACCATGGACTTGATGAAGGTTCTATGACACCATCCTTAACCATTCCCTCAATCATGCTTTCCACTTCCTTTTCACGCGCTACCAGCAATCTCCTTGGTCGTTGATGGATAGGCAACTCTTCTCCTGTGTTTATCTTGTGTTGAACTAAATCAGTCTTCCCGATGTCAGCATCATTTGAAGAGAAAACATTGGCATACTTCAGTAACATTCTCTTCGCCTTGACCATTTCGTTTTGAGACAGAACGCTGCGACAGTCATCTAAAAGTGTGGTCACTTTCGTTTGGGCGTCCTTGCTGAGGTTCCCAGTCGATAGATTTTGGCACCGACGCAACCAATCCACTTCCTCGCAAGTACCAATCAGCGTGCCTTTTTCTATCATCTGTTCCTTATCACAAACGTTCAGCACACGTACCCCCGAAATGTCAGTGGCTCTAACCAAAGTTCGGGCCACTTTCCAAGGAAGGTCATTGTCTACCCTTTCCACAAGCACACAACGATGAGTCTGCCCAGAATTCCGAGGAAGACTAACCGGCACAATCGTTTCGGATCTCGGCGGAAGAACAATCTTCTTTAGGCTGTACACATTTCCTAGTAATGCCCCTTCCATGAAAAGTTCCTCTTGTCCACATTTCAAAACTCCTTGCTTAACGTCGATCTCACAACATTTCTTCCTCATGAAGTCTAGGCCCAGGATGCAATCGTCCATTATATCAGCCACGATAACATTGTGAAGATAGATCCTGTTTCCTAGTTTCAACTTCATCTCTTTCTCTCCGCGGACGGGTATGCGCTGACCGGTGGCCGTCACCAAATTTATGCGGTCTCGGTTGTATGCGGAGTCCCCAAGGAACCGACTTACTAGTTGGGAACTGACAACCGTGCGTGAGGCTCCAGTGTCTATTGTCAGCTTACATGGCGTTCCGTTGACCTCGCCCTTGATGATTAGGCTGTTCCCGTCATGGGTTTGTGAGATCGAAATCCTTGGGGCTCTCTGAACATCAGCCAGCACCCGCCCCGCAGCCCTGGCTTTTACTCGTTTCCCTGCAGTTGCTGGGCGGTGCTGTTAACCGCCCTACCCTCTGGAGATCGACTATCTTCCCTATCTACAGTTCGCTTAGGGCAACTGGACCGTAGGTGGCCCCTTTCCCCACAGCCATAGCATCTAGGGCTGTATCCTTTAGACCGGTCGCGAACAGTAGCCGCTGCAACCTCCCTGACGCGATGGGAACGATGATCTTGCCGCACAGCTTCCACCTCTAGTGCATGGGCCAACGCGTCCTTAAGTTTCTCGTGGTGCCCGAGCCTCACGGCAGCTCTAACTTCAAGGTCGCGGATGCCGTCAATGAATGCCTGCACCAGGTTCCCTTGAATGAGCGCAGGTACAGACTGGTATGCTTTTCTAACAAGCTTCTCCACCTCAAGGGCCCACTGCTGCAGGTTTTCACCGCTGCGTTGCACGCGATCCTTTAGCTGCGCCCGAAACACGTGTTCCAGATGAGCGTCGCCATACCTTGCTTCCAGTGCCTCAATCAGCTGCTCGTAAGTCACCTCGTTACCGACGGCTTCCAGGATAGTGAGGGCCTGGTCGCGGAGGCCTAGGGTGAGAGCAGTCATGGCCTGGTCCTTACTCCACCCGTTCGCCTTCATAACAGCCTCAAATTGCATTTTCTATGCCGACCAGGAAGATGTTCCATCGAACGGCGGCACTTTGAATCCACGTAGAGAAGGTGTAGTTGCTACGGAAGTTGCAATTCCATCTCCTACTTTAAGGTTGTCCATTGCTTTCTTTATTTCCACAATCTGGGTTTCAGCTTCTATTAGGCGGTTTTCGTGTTGAACCACCTTATCTTTTATAACCTTTACTTCTTTGCCGAAAGTAGCATGCAGATCCTTCATGAGGAACATCTGTTCTTCCTGGCGACGCGCCTGCTCCTCTTTGTCACACTGCAGCTGTTCTTCCAATCGACGGGCCTGTTCTTCCTGACGGCGAGCCAGTTCCTCCTGTCGGCGGGCCTGTTCTTCCTTGTCACGCTGCAGCTGCTCTTCTAAACGATGGGCCTGTTCTTCCTGTCGGCGGGCCTGTTCCTCCTTGTCACGCTGCAGCTGTTCTTCCAACCGACGGGCCTGTTCTTCCTGACGGCGAGTTTGCTCCTGCAGTATCATCATCAGAGCAGCAAAGTCTGGTGCTGATGATGATGCTGGAGCAGCGGTAGACGGGCCGGCCTCTAAGGTCGCCAGCTGTCTCTCCGTAGCCTGCGGCGTTGCACCTCCAAAACGCCTCTGGTCCGTCTCTTGCTGGCGTTGACTACGGGTACGGATACCCTCCATGTCGTCTTTTGGTAGAATCGGCATCTTTTAAATCCACTCTTCTGACACCAATTGTTACGAGCTTCGGGTTCGTTACAATTAAAATCAGCCGATTAAATAACCAAAACTGACACTTTAATTTACACCACACTAATTACACAATAAACTCACTAATCACAAAACACAATCGCACTATTAATCACTTGAGTTCGCAGTCGAAGATCGCTCTCGAAGTTATCACTTGTATCGCAATTCCAATACTGACTCGGTCGGCACATGTGCCGGCCTTATATAGGGCGCCGAGTAGAACTCCAGAAAGTTCGCGTACATATCGGTCGTGACCGACTATGGTCCGAGAATTCTAGCATAGAAAAATCTCGAAGGTCCTTGACTTCACTAGTTCTGCTACTCGATACTAGATGGCGCTAGTGGTACCGAAAACCGCTATCATCCTAACTTAATTCTGGCGCGCAACACTACAAACATCCGCAAAGTAAGACATTACACTGATTGCCACTTTATTATGTAAATGTCAGATGCACATAAAATGCCCTGAGGTCAGTCTGACTCACCCATATTGATGCACGCCAGTGTATTAAGCTTTGCTTAGGGCGTGCCATTGTATCGGGTTGCAGAAAAATGGTAGGGTAGTTTTAATTACAAGATAGTTAATCATCATGAAAATGCAGTTCATTAATACCCGAGTCTTTAAAAATTACACTTTCTATCAACTTCAGAAGAAATGAATACTTCTTCCTAGGTTATGCTTTTAATTTTTGTTTTTATATATTGTTTAAATAATGCCAACAGTCCTTTGTGCATCGAAGTTACTAGATTTTGATCTATAATATGGCAGTGACATGCACTACCAAAATGTCATTCATCCCAAACGTTTTGTACTTTTGATATAGGTAATCAATGTCTAGGCTATCTAGGCTGAAATTGTAGGGTTATAGATTTGTTCGATTTTACTCTTTAATGATCCGATTGCAATCTCTGAAAAGAATCAGTTTTTGTTCCTACAATGAGGCAATACTGTGAGACCTTTTACTCAATGAAGCAACAATTCTTTTCACACGATACTAGATCATCTTTCATAAAAACCCACGTAAGAGATACTCTTCAGATTGCTCGCACAAATTATTACTCAATAAACTGTAGCATTTAAAAATTCAAATATGGAACTCTAGAACCGCCCATGCATTGCGCAGACGCACACAAGATGGCGTCAACAGAAACTTGTCAGCTGCATAATATACACTTCGAGAAAGTGTTACGTCATATGTGACCTTTTATATTTCGTCGCCCACTTGTCTAATGTAAACTGAATATTATAGCATCTCACTTTTACCATTCTGAACGATTTACTGTACACAGAAAAATAAACCTTGAACTCAAAGGAATAAGATTGCCAATTTTGTGCAGGAACCATATTATGTGCAACATGTTCTTCACTCAAAATTAAGCCGTCAGATAAAGGACAGAAGGTTAATTATTTTTTGATAGTTGGAGATATACTGAACTTATGTAAGCTCTGTTTGATCAGTTTAATGCAATGTGTGAACTTTTAAATTCACTTATTTGCTGTCGGTTTGCATGTCAACAATCAATTAAGTGTTTTTTTTTCTTAAGCCTCTTCATCTTATTTTAGGTAAGTATTAGCGACTATTTGGGAGTAATAGTGAGGCTTATTTGTGTCAACAAGTATGTGATACACAGGTATGATTGATGTAAGACAAAGGAGGTAATATTTGATTTATTTGAAATGAAATAAAACTATAATTACAGGAATTAACGTAATAAGTAGCCAAGTCTTACATTACGAGATCATAATCACGCATCATTTACATCTCAAGCTCATAATTTATTGTAAGTGTATTGTAATATATTTCAGTCTGCTTAACTTCAAAATTTAAGGAACAAGTAGACTTGAGTAGCAGTTAATTTCTATAGTGACATGACTAATTTCATAGTATACTTAGTGTTCTCGATGTAGCGGGTAGAACACCTTTGTAAAAAGTGGCAAAAGGTATCCGTACCTAAATATTCGCTTACCTACCATGCCTGCTCTAGCATCTAGAACTAAGCCATTTATAGTCTTGACATCATTGCACCATTCTTTGCACTACCACCTGGTAACGCCCAGACTTATTACATCAATACACATGAGAAAATAATTCCACCAACCAAAAACCATTAACGTCCCTTCACATTACCCAAGAAATCAAACTCCTTCATGCATAAACATCTACCCAGCTCCCTTTCAAAAGGCCCAGGAGCCCTAACTAATACCAAGGAGGTCGAATCCACTTACAAGTAGTTCTTTAAGTCAGACCACCCGCTGACTTACTATTCGTCACGTCACTAGCCTTGAAGGACGTGGGAACGTCACTATTTCACTAACCCTTCAGTGCACAATGTGTGAACGGCATGCACTTACGGGTTTAATGGAAGACGGGCGGGATTTTTACATGACTTGCTGTGTGATGAAGTTGAGAAAAATCATGAGACCAGTTTAAAATTATTGCTAGCACAAGTAGGGAATCCAACGAAATAACGGTGGGAAAGCAGAGTCAAGGCGTTATTTTTTAGTTCTCTGATTTTCACCTTTTCACTTAGAGCTAATTTTACCGATGAAATTCAACACGATAAGCACAACCTTACTGATTTTGAGAAATATCAGTGTCAAAGATAGCCGATTTCGACTATTCTGCCAATGTCAAAAGTACATTGGTAATTTAACTGTCTATATTATTAACTAGCTTCTGTCCGCGACTTCGTCCCCGTGGAATCCCCGATTTTAAAACATTATTTATCGCTGCTCCGCTCCTATTGGCTTAAGCGTGATGATATATATAGCCTTAAGCCTTCCTCGATAAATGGTCTATTCAACCCAAAAAGAATTTTTCAATTCGAACCAGTAGTTCCTGAGATTAGCGCGTTCAAACAAACAAACAAACAAACTCTTCAGCTTTATAATATTAGTATAGATTAAAAACGAGAAGGATTTCTGTAAGAAAAATCATCCTTACCTATATTACATCTTAAGGAAGTCTCCAGCTGTTACATTTTTTTATAAAACACGCGAAGTTTATAATGATTCTAAAAAAAATTGTGTCACCCCAATAACTACATAACTTCTCAATGGGATAAGGATAAGAATTCTAAAGATATTAAAAACTTTTTAGAGGCAAGTGACAAAGTTCAAACGTACCATAGATGCGACCCATATTGAAAATCAATCTTTCGGAAGTAAAGTCTTTGTGTGACTGACAATTTGGGGGAAAAATACCGAAAATATACGTCCCATTAGTGCCAATGAAGCGTGTTCGCGTATTTTAAAAAGCTTTGAAGTCAATGGAATGGTTTCAAAAGGTAAAAGTAAATGTTAAGATAACGTAAGTCACAAAATATTGCGTTAGCTATGTAAAAGCACTGGCTGGAAACTGGGAACTCAGTCAGTTCTACAACCATTAAACCCACTAAAATGATTAAAAGCCACTTTTAACAAAAAACTGAAACAAGAATGATGTAAATGTAAGATGCTGTGGGAACCAAATTGTGAGTTATATAATGAACGACTATAAGAAAGACGTTCGATCTCAATGAACACGTCCCATAAGATAGTCTGCCCATGTAAAACGAAAAATGGACAGTCCACACTACACCAACTTTTGTCTGTGTAGACTTTGAACTCCAAATAAATATATCTGCACAGACTTACAACAAAGTCTGTGCAGACAAATATCGGTGTGATAGATTTATTTTATTCAGAGTCTACTCAGACACATGTAAGTCTGTGTCGTGTGGACACACTGTTACTGCTAAGCTAAACAAATCGAATGTTTATTCAAACAATAACAAAGGACAAACGTAACATTTCGGTAAAGTAAGGGGGACAGCTATGAGTTTACACTAGCACACCTCTGCCATAGCACGGGCACACGGGTGAAGGTGTGGCCACATCGCATGCAATATCTGTCCTAATTTCAAAAACATACCAACCTACATACGACACAGCATTTGAATAATTTTAATTAAAAACGAAACACTTCAGCAGTAATAAGTAATTCGTATCAGTTACTACATATCAATTAAGAAATGCCGTTTGGTAACTGGTTGCTATGTGATGATATTTGATGATGTTCATATGTTACCTTGTGCCAATTTAGGGCCAATTTCATAATTTGATGAGGCCTCTTAATTTGTTTTTTTTTTCACTAGAAATTTCTTAGTAGCAGCATGGAATTTGGAAGTCGGTGTTTTGAATGCCGTTATTAGCCCTGCGAATGATCTTTAACCAGCCATGTCGGACAGACGCACAATGATTTCTCCTGAGTAATTCTCTAATCTCCGATGGGTGGAAATTAGATCAAGAGTATTATTATCAACTTACTAGCTTTTGCACGCGACTTCAAATGTGCGTACCCTGTTCCCATAGGAATTTCGGTAAATCCTCCTAGTGCTCAACTAGACTCTCCAAGGAACCTATATACCGCTTAAGAGGTCATTCATTGTACTCATCATTATGAACAACTTTTACTATGGGACCAAACCCGAGTGAGAGTGAGTAAAATTATGTCTTAAGAGGTTGTTGGAGTTTTACAAATAACCCTGTATGTATATATATATATATATATACATATATTATATATATTGATTATATCCATATTCACATCAACTATTTATTCTATGTCCAAGAATTTCTATATGCACTTATTTTTTATGTTATGGCCTTTAAGTCGGTAACTAAAATTCTACGTATGTTAGTAGCAATGCCAGTTGAGACATAAAGATTATATATTATACTAAAGCTGTTAATGTTTCCCGCAACTTGTTCTTGAGCCAAACCCAAGTACCGTTTTAACAAGAATATTTTATACTACATGGCCTTAACGATTTAACTACTCACATACCTACTTAATTTAGTACACTTTATTATAATCTCTAGATCAAGATCTCGGCAAAAAACACAGAATTTGTCAAGTAATAAAACGTGAAATTTTAAGTATTGTCATTGAATTATTTTATTACAGTAGCAAAGCATGCAGGAAGGTAATAAAAATATTTCTCTAGGTTTCGTAAATTTTAATGTAGTATAAACCTTGAAAAATCGGGGCTGTCTTTAAATATATGAGCTGTTTCAAATAATTATTGTTTATTGTTTATTTAGGAAACACATCAGACGTTTTTCACAGAGGAATCTCAATAGGAAATGAATAAAATAAATGGTGAAGTAAAAAAGCGATATTATTTTTACAAACAATAATTGCGTCGAATAATTACTATATCAAGATCACTTAAGTACAAAAACAGCATCAAAAACCAGCAGTAAACGAAAAGTTACTTCCTTAAAAGATCATACAAAATCTATAAAGTACATTTCTTGTACATTAGGACTTGTGACTGTGGTGGTGATAAGCCAAAAAAACGATGAAACAAATAAGCTTGACGAGATCTAAAGGACTAATTCGACTGTCCTGCAACCAACAACGTAGCGATGACTAAATAGTTTTACACAGATAGTATTCTTTGGAAACAAAACCTTATTTAAACCTAGTTATATCTGTCAGCATCAGCGAACCACAAAAGACAAGCCTAACACATGTCCCAAACTCCTATTATACAGAACCAACATTGGCTACCAATTAGCAAAGCGCCAAGCAATGAAGCTCGTCCAGTTCCAAGGAAATGATTCAACAACCTTTTAACATGCAACGAAGCGACGACGATATAATTACAAGCAGTAGTTACATGTCTAATTCAAAGCCAAGTTATAAGTATCTTCTGCTTGCATTAACAACAGAAACCACTTCAGCATTGACAAACAACTAGAAAAACGCCGATGCAATGAAGGTCACCACCACCAGGACCAGATCCAGAAAGAAACCCGGAAGAGAGTGTCAGACTCTTACTGACTAAAACCCACCCGTGCTCCTTCTTGTGCCCTTTGCGTTCCAGGGCCGCGGTGACTCTTTCGAACAAATTCCGCAACCCTAGCAGGCACTGACCCTATGGGATTGTTTGGATCCTGTACTTAGAAAATGATTTAAATGTTCAGTTTTAGCTCTCTTTTGGAGTAAAACGAAATCTAAACCAAATAATGAATATCTTCCGTCAGCATTCGTACATTTACAAGAACCCCCGTCCATTTCTGAGCACGAAATGTCTTTATCTAGCTGATCTTCTAGCGAATGCTCCGATAGCATCGACTCAGGCGCAAGTTCTGCAATATCAACCGTAGTGCATTGTACCTACTGTTCCACCGTTCCAAATGTTGACGTTTTATTTGTGCTCAGTTTAATGTTTTGCATATTAAATTGGATTTTTATCTGCCATCTTTGGGAATACCGGGAGACTCGTTTGCTACCGTATTTGCATTGAAAGTTTCTAAAACGTTAGAAGTATATAGCGGGGTTGAAAAATAGAAAAAAATGTTTTGATTAGTACTTGTTACTGTTAGTACCTACTTTTTAGCATTAGTAATTAGTGTTGTTTTATTGTGGTTACTATTGATGTTGTTGAAATTAATTAGTATTCAAAAGTATAATTCTACACCATAATACGCTGTAGCGATTAATTATATTACTTTTGAATAACTTTTCACAGTCATAATCTTAATATACGTATTATAATTATAAATATAGTGATCTTAAATACTCTTCTATTTTAACATACTAGACCTACCTATCTCAGTGTTTATCCCCTCTTTTATGGATCAACATAAACATTAAATTGGTTATTTAATACAAAATTTTCTGTGCAACGGCACATTTATTCGCGGTGATCCAATAAAAAACAGTTTTTATTCTGGGATCGGTAGAACCATTAAGGGTTTCTTTCTTTTATTAACCCCATTGATTAAATTAAATAAAACCATTACGATTGTAACTCTACCAAGACCTATTAGTGCAACCTCTATTTTACACACATCGTAACACAATCTAATTTTAACTGACAACGAACGAACAATTTGACTCAACGTTGACTAAAATGTAGCTTTCATTTTTCACAGCTTGTTATGAGATTTGTTTGAAGTTTTAAAATGAAAATAAAATGAATGAAGCGTCAGTAAACTACCTATTCATCTTTAGAAACAAATTAATACTCTCTCGAGGATATCCTGCTGGGCTCAAAATGATGGATGTATTATGTTTATTTGAATAGTAAAATATTACTTATAGGGTGAGTTACGTATTGGTAAATACTGTGTAATGATTTCAAAGATGTTCGTGGAAAGAAAAATAAATTGAGTGGAATGAATATTTGATTTGAATTTATTTGTTTTTGGTACAAAGAACACATTTTTTTTTTATTCAGAATTCTAGATAAATATATTTCAACCGATACTTTCGTTTACCTAAGACATCAAAAACCAAATTTAAAATTAATTGAAAATGGAACGCTAAAATCGATACTTAAGCAGAGGTTACAAATTATAAATTCAAGTAAACTCAAATAACTACTGACTGTTGCTGAAAGCTTTCGTAAAATCTCCGATTGTATGCTAACTCATTTCAAATCAAATATTGAAGAAGGTCAAATTAAAAATTGCTTTCAAAATTATTTTGTACTTAATCAACCTTTCAGAACTTTCTTAATCATGAATTCAAAAAGCATAAAATATTCAATTCAATTTCATTTACACAGACCCCAATTCATAAGACCCATTCAAGAAACAAAACACCAACGGGACGTCAAAGCCCGGCTGTTCTAAACACCCATTCGTCATTCAGCAGCATTTTAGCGGTCCCCATGTCGCAAGGCAGAACTAAAAACAGTTACACGATCATATCGCTTTGTTGGGAGGCACGTAAGTTAGTACAGCAGCCCTACCATGACGTCTTAAATAAAAAAATATCATAATCACCACAAAATAAAGTATAATTTTGTGGTGATTATGATGAGAGATAAGTTATATAATATGACAGCGCTCGCATCTGATAATGAATGGATGAGCCTCTTGCAATCAGTTGATGGCAAATGGCACAAACCAGACCGCACTGCTACAGAGCTGCCATATCAGTCGGAAAAACTCAATGAGACTTTGTGTGAACCTGGAATGGAACCGAGGACCTCAGAAGCAGTGCTTGAGACCCTTATACCAACGAGGTAAGGTACTGATAAATGTTACATGTTCCTGCATTTGTAGACACATAAATAATCTTGAACGATGCGTGTCATTGATTGGGAAGGTGTTGTGATAAAATAAACCGATAAACAATCGATAAGTTTTATCATTCAAATTTATTCTGAGAACTAGCTTATGCCCGCGACTTCGTTCGCGTGGAGTTCTATACAAAATGTTAACCCCTTTTTCACCCCCTTAGGGGATGAATTTTCAAAAATCCTTTCTTAGCGTATGCCTACGTCATAATATCTACCTGCATGCCAAATTTCAGCCCGATCCGTTCAGTGGTTTGGGCTGTGCGTTGATAGATCACTACGTCAGTCAGTCAGTCCCTTTTGAGTTATATATATTTAGATTCAGTTAACCACATATAATATATCTCAAACATCCATGTTTTCCTTGTCCAACAAAAACCATTAGGAAAACTGGAAATACATTCACTATTTCCGTCCTAATTAAAAAAGTGAACCGATCTAATGAATATTGCAACAATCTTTAACCTTCATAAGGTCTTTAATTTTACAAACGTTGCCGTGCTTCGGGTCAGATTTGACCCAGTAGTAGAATTAAACTGTAAAATGAACAGAAAACAAAGATTTTGTATCTTTGTTTTCTGTGTAATGGATTTATTTGACATATTATATTTATTTTTACAGCATTACTTTCATTTTTATATAAAAAAAAGTTATCCACCGTAAGATTATGCCCTTTCAGGTCGCAAGTCAAATCAAGGACTACTCGCATACCTTGGCTGTTTTCAGGCACACCTCCTATTTCTTTGCCCGACGGAATATCCAACCCTACAGGGTTGGCTATTCGCAACCCTAGCAGGCACCGACCCTATGGGGCCCCGTCCTCGGTGCTGACGGCTCCTTGAGGCGCGCGTGGAACACAACGCGTCGTCGACTCAACCTGATATCGGACGGCGAGCCACCCACGCTCACCGTCCCCAGGCATCTGCCACTGCGCAATAGCACAGCGGCCGACTTGTCTCTGGAGGGGGTCGAAATGGGACCATTACTGGCACTCCATCTCAGCACCCTCCCGAGTGTTAGGAGTCGCAGCACCCGCAGCAGACGCGGCAGTGGCGGCGACGGAAGCCGCGGCGGCGGCAGAGGCGGCGGCGGCGGCGGACCTCTTGCCCCTGGTCGGGGCGGATGGCGCGCAGGCTCTTCCCCCAGCCCAGTGCTCGGCCGGCTTGCCAACAGCCGCACATGCAACGCAGTGCGGCGTGGCCTCGCACGAGCCGGCCTTATGACCGGGCTGACCACAGCGGAAACAGAGTCCGCTGCGGTCGACCTCCGAGGGGCACATAGCTCCCGTGTGGTTACCCACATGGCAGCGGTAGCACCTCAGAGGTCTGGGTTCCTTCGGCCCTCCGACACAGTTCTGGCCGCCGTCACGGGGCAGCTCACCACAAGGGTTTGCATGCCCGTGTTGTCAGGCCGGAGGGTGCCCGCCTTGACGAGCTCGGCAGAGCACCCCCCCCCCCTCCTGGCGACGGCGACCACAACTTCCTCCTCCGTCACGGAGTCATCCAGGCCCACTATGCGTATGTCGATGCGCCTAGTCGGCCTGGACACCCGGACCTCGTCCGCGGGTAAGACCGCCCTCAGCCTTTCGGCCAGGGCGTCCGCGAACGGACCACTCTCCGCTCCAGCATGTCAATCCTGGTGTCAAGTTTATTATGTTTTCTCTGGAAGCTCTGCCACAAGACTGTGACAGGGTTTCTGGAATCTGCCAATTCTTTGACGTCATTGAAAGCACAATCACTGATTCACTGTCACTATCCGAGCTATGAGATGGTTCAGCTTCTTCGATATAATCTTCTGTTTCAGAACAACATTCATTACTATCCGAAATATAATCCAATAACACTGCTTCTATTCAAAAATTTATGCAAAACATAAACAATTCGAACGGTAACAGATGCACTGTGCATTTGTTATTAGTTGAGGTCAATTCTGACCCGAAGACCGTTAGAGTAAAAAAAATCATAGGTGGAATATTTTAATCATTTTTGATAAACCTATTCCAATAATGAGTAAATTGAAGCGAATAATTAAAAGTCATAGAATATCAAACCCTTTGAACACTTATTTTCTGAGAAAATTACATTTTTATACCAAAATGGGTCAAAATTGACCCGAAGACCTTATGAAGGTTAATACCGTTCTACTAACGAAGTTGCTAGTTCCTCCTCCATTATACCAAACTTCCCTGTATTAATACAGGGAAGTTTAAAGGAAAGGAATTACTTACTCTTCAACATATTCTGTACTAGCTTCTGTCCGCGACTTCGTCCCCGTGGAATCCCCAATTTTAAAACATTCTTTATCGCTGCTCCGCTCCTATTGGCTTAAGCGTGATGATATATAGCCTAAAGCCTTCCTCGATAAATGGTCTATTCAACCCAAAAAGAATTTTTCAATTCGAACCAGTAGTTCCTGAGATTAGCGCGTTCAAACAAACAAACTCTTCAGCTTTATAATATTAGTATAGATAATTATTTATCAGCCACATTAGCCGTCAGTCAAATGTGAAGACTGTCGTGATCGTGCTGTCTAATATTAGACATGAAACAATGTGAATGGTAATTAGGAGATCACACCTTTACTTCACTCTTTACTTACTTTGTATCGTTGTCATGTGTCTCTAAACATGCATCCAGCTAAGAATTCTATTGTGATTGAAATTATTTCTAATGGAGGATGCTTAATACATTACGTGGTAGGTATCTTTGAAATGCTATTCAATAATAAATGTTTTACTGGCTCCAGATTTAACAATAGATGGAATGAATAGAATGAATACATGGCTTTCTATAAAACCAAAAGTTCTTATCTTCTTATTTTTTTTTTCAACCTGTATTGTCCCACTGCTGGGCAAAGGCCTTCAACTTTTGTCTGGTGTGTTGTCCTCTCCGACCAATCCGTCATGAACGCCTGTCGTGACGCCAGCATTTCTTAGGTCTTCATCTTAGGGTTTACTGCGTGATAACTATGGCCCATCCGTCCTACTGCATCCTGCATACACATCTTCTTATTAACAGCATTATTAACTTATGTCAATCTTAGATGCTTAAAATACTTTTTTTCAAATATTCATAGTTGATTGTTGTTGGTTGGTTGCTGGTTATTGTTGTTTGGTTTTGTTAAGATAGTGTTCCTTTCTTGTCTCTAAAAATGCATTAGATTTACCTTTCATTACAATTAAAGATGCGTGTTTTAAGGTAAAAGTCACAAAATAAAAGATAAAACTAATGCAATCAATCCATAGCTTCTCACATCGATAAGACGTCACGAGAATCAATAATTTCACGAAATAATCATTGACAATAAAATATTTGATGATACAGACAGATTTCATAGCACAAGGGCAGATAAAGAAGAAGAGAAGAATTTTGACATTTCTTTGAAGCAATGATAAGTGTATTGGAATGCACTGATTCATAGTGTCAGAAATAAGATAAGGACAATGTAATCTAAACTTGATAACAATGTCCTGCTCATAGGTTTGGAGGTAAAGAATTTTTATAATAATTGCATACAAGCAGCCACAAAGGTCGATCTCCAGTCGTGTGAGACCAGAGATTCTTTTTTTGTCGTGATCACTCGCTGTTCAGCTCACTAAGGCTAAAAACTACTAAAAACTACATGACCGCTGGTTAGTGCTCAACCGGGCAACCCTGTAGTGGCCTCAAATGAATTAAGGCCCCCAGCCAGGGCTAAAAACTACTAAAAACGAAATGACCGCTTCGCTAAGGGCATCGCCTGTAGGATACAGGCCTCGGCTTAACGGGGTCATTGAGAGGGGCAGCAAGCTAGGGACAGGCTGGGTCTAGTTATTATTATTTAGGCGATTTAACGCTAATGGCTCAGCGACGCGGGCTGGCTCGTTAGGCAAAAGTCGGGGAGGGTGTGAGACCAGGGAGGCAATCGCTTCATTTATATAATGCATTAAATCCTCATCCGATAAGATCGACACCAAACTTGTTGTGAAAACTATGGTAAATCGCCTTGAGAAATAGCTCTGAAAAGTAAAAAATAAGGTATCCTTGACCGTCAAGGAACAATGCTAAGCTTTAATATACGATGTAGTAAGTATTGATTGGGCATAAGGCTGATTTACATGGTGAAGAAGGAACTTTAAAAAGTACAACCGACTTCTAAACAAAAAAAAAATAATTTCGAAAGTTGGTGTTCAAAAAACGAAGAAACAACCAAAACCACAGAGTTCCGAAATTAAAGTTTAAAGTTCCGAAGTCGGTTGTTTCTTTTTTTGTAATAAGTTTTTTATCCCTCACTTTTTTTGTGGCACAAACCCCAAAAAAAACAGTTAACTTGAGAATCTCCTCTTTTTTGGAAGTCGGTTAGAAAGTTAAAAAAATAAGACGTAAAGTCAGTTGCGGATTACTAGAGAATACTAATGCTCAGCTAATGATAATCCAATACATGTTAGGACATTGACGTTTCAATCAAGAACTGTCATCTTATCTTATGATCAGCTCTTGTGGTAGAACGTGGACCGAAGAGATTAATATTACCTACTGTTGTGCATGGTCGGTCGCATGCACAAATATGGAAGGTAAATGTTAATCAGTTCAGTAGGCATGCATAAATTAATTGTACGGCGATAGTGATCGTCATTCGTCATTGGAAATAAAAGTGAAAATGGCAGGTTTTCATAAATATTGTGTCGTGTATCACGAAGCAAAATATTCACAAGGAAAAGTTTTATTGGACGATGTTTACGTTATTTGATACACCAAAGTGAAGGAATTGTAGAACGTGTAGAAAGCGGTAGTGTCTTAAATTATGGGAAAATATTTGATATACCGACTGCAGTCATGATCACGCAATCACTACAATTGTATGTTGCGCCGGAATTTTTCACAGATCATTAGAGTTATGATTTAACTGTCTGACACGGTTTGGAGGGAAATCTAAAATTTCCTCTTTTTTAATTGAAGAAGATTTGGGGCGTGAAGTTGGATTCTTAGCATTCCTGAAAAATACTGGTTTATGATATTATACCTACTAACACCTTTAAATTTACACAATAAGTAGCAATATGCAAAAAAATGCTAAATTATTTCACTTGTTCGAAGTTTTTTTCTATTAGACCCATCAATTTACAAAACAAACCCTTTTAGCCGACTTCCAATCTTCCAAACCCTGAAACGCTTCCAAAACTGTCAAACAATATTATTTTAACTAATCTACGAATGCCATTAGACGACGCTGTAGGTCTTACAGCGTCAACAGATTTCACGGTGATCGGTTCAACGATTGACAGCCGAGGCGCGTCGGGACCTCCAGACACAATGAGAGGCTATTATACGAATGTCCTATTATCTCATAATACGGGTCGGGTTACGCCGGGTTACTCCATAATAGTACGTCTTTAAGATGAATTGGTTTGGATTAGGAATGCAGGCAGGGCGGGGACACATCAGGACATTTTGGGACGTCGAATTTGGTAACTGACGTACTACATTGCTTTTACAGCAACAAAGATAAATGTCCAGAGAAAGATATCCATTGCTGTGCGTAAAGAAGAAAATAATAACACAGTACCGAGTTATGATTCGATGCATGTGACTCATTGGGATAGGTTGACAACGAGTTGAGGTAGGACGCCGCCACGAACGATGAATAGTTTTTGATTATTCGAATTGCAATCCAAACATGACTGATACCTAGTTAGTCTTGTAATAAAAGAAAGAAGTATGTCAGTAATTCTTTCATCACAGCAGTAACAGTTACAAAGGAAATTGGTAACTCGAACGTTCTTAGCCGGTTAGCTAACATCCTGACAGAACCTGCACATGTTGATATTTTATTGTTAGTGGTTTACGTAACAGCTGCAGCTCGATTTAGTGTCACAAGTAGTAGGATAACAGTCCTTTGATAGACTTGACATTTCGTTTAAAAGGACAAGATGCAACATTATTAGTTGGTTGACTCACTTTAAACTAGATTTGCTCATCAGTTTTGCTTTATATGGCGTTTCTCTTAAGTGTATCTGACTGGAAAGATCTGTTACCTTCGTTATTTGGTAAATTTAGAATCCCATCATCTAGTCGTGTTCATTCCTGTTCGGAATTTAACTTGTTCCATGTGACATCACTGTAAATAAAAAATCTCATTTATCCAAAATTTGTTCCACGCATTGTCAATGACGGGCATTCCAGCGTTGGACATGCGTTGGGTAATACTTCAAATAGTTTTACGTCTTCTAAATTTGGAGCTTCATCGGAAAGGAATGGCTCCCAATGAATAGATAACGTGAAAATGTTGGCGTCCGAGACTTTTGTGTCGTGCGTCAAAGCACAGGCCGACTGCATTGAAGTTTTTGTCCAGGTAAAAAAGTGTAACACCAATATTGGTATATGCTGGCGCCAATATATTTATTGATAGTCTCCTGAATAACCGTTACTGGCTCCAACATTTGATCCAATAGGAGCTAACTTTCTTTCTTTGTAATTATTCATAGCAAAATGCCAACTCAGGTATTTTTTTATAGCTAGCCAACATAAATATCGATACGTATAGCCTGGAGAAAGTAAAGTAATTAGAAACGGTTTGAATAAGATGTTACTTACGTCATTTAAATGATATGTTGTAAAGTTGTTAGCAACTGAATTATGTCTAGCAACTTGTCAAGTTAGCGATTTAATGTCCATAGAGCATCTTGTTTGCTAGGAATTACATTGAGCTCATTAAGTCCCAATTAAGATTTTTTGCTTCGACAAAAATGTATCACTTTAAGGGGCTGATAGATTTGAGCATTCACTTGAAACAGAAAATCACGCATTCGCCTTTTTTAAAGTTGTCGAATTGAACAACAAACAGAGCCGAGAATAGAGCAAAACATCACTACGAACATTTCCACGATCATTCAGCGAGGACACTTCTCCACGAGGATGTCGAATGATGACAAAATTGTTCAGCTAGGCAAAAAGCTCGAAGCAAATTTAATGTCGTTCGCTAGAATGCTCGCTAAAACGATCTTGTTTATTTTAAAACAAAAGAACATTCACTAAATCGCTCATTACAAGTCTATCTGCTCCAGACTATAAGCAAGTTTTACCTGACTATAAGCTTTTTGGAATTAGAATAAGAAGGAAATTGCATTGTATACAAGACATTTGGTTCAAAATATATTTAAGCAAGGGATCCTAGGAAGTGAGAAACATAATATATATGTGTTAATGATGAAGGGAGCCGTCTGCTGGGCACATGTGGGAATTCCGATCGAAGCAGCCTGATAAACAGTACTTAACATGAACTGAATCAATGGCCTCATTGATACAAGTGAATATCTAGTCGAGCTTTCATACATAGCAGTAAACATTACTGGGAAATGTCAAACAGTATCCGATAGTGCGGAGCTAAATTAATTTATTTTGGAATACTTTTGAGTCATAATCACTGAATGAATAGAAATGGGAAAGACTGCGACAGTCAGGATTGCAACAATATCATAACATAATCGTTAAATTTCAGCATTTATCGTTGCATACGTATGAAGGTTAATTTTGCATTGTTAATAACAATGAAAATTTAGATAAAAAGATAGTATTGATCTTTTCATGATTAATGGCGTATCAAAATAACAATCAACGGACAATAGTCATCTCCAAAAAAGTATGTAAAACAAATTATTCAACTATTGTGGAATAGTTCGGGCTACGAAGATTTACGAAGACGAGTGTGACACATATCTACGGCGTACCGGCGCACAGTGTATGAGGTGACTAATTATTTCCTGCTACCAACTGCTTTGTCAATATATTAGCTGATTGTTACGCTTGGAATTAAATCAACTCCTGTATTTAATTGTTCGTATACACTCCAAATTAAAAACAATGATTGGTCGTTCGCCCCCTAAAACCTCACCGTCGACGTCACTACATCGATCTGAGCCAAATTTAAGCTCGAATTCGGATACAAATGATAACATCACTCAAAGGAAACGCAAGCGAGGTGAGGATGCGGAACTAGAACGGATGGAAAATATAATGTTGGAAATGAAAAATATGTTTACAGAGATGGTGTCGCAACAAACACAGCAAAATGTAAAAATTGATTCTTTACACTCTGCTCTTGAGAGTATTAGATCTCAAAACAAGTTAATTACTGCACAGAACTCTGAGATCCGAACACAAAATGATGACATCAGAGCTTCGGTTCAATTTCTGTCGGATAAATACGACGATGCCCTGATAGAAATAAATCACCTAAAGTCTGAATGCTCTAATAATCAAAAAATTATTAAAATATTAGAACTTAAAGTGGACCACCTGGAGAAAAATATGAAGTCAGCAACAATTGAGTTGAAAAATATACCCAGCACTTACCCTGAAACTCAACAAACGCTCACGAATTCAGTACAAAAATTAGGTGATATCATAAATCACCCTGTGAAAAGTACTGAAATTAAAAACATTTTCCGCACAATGGGTAAAAAAGACTCAGTGGGTACCGTCCTCGTCGAATTCACTTCTCCATTAACCAAAGAACAGTTCCTGAAATCGTCTAAGGCGTACAATAGAGTCAATAACGCGAATCGTCTCAATACTACCCATCTCCAAGCAATAGGACCAGAAAAACCTATCTACGTATCAGAAGCTCTCACTACCATGACAAAACGCCTCCACTATCTCTGCAGGGAATTCATCAAAACTAGTAAATACGAACAATGTTGGACTGCAAATGGGAAAGTTTACGTGCGCGAAAAAGAAGGTATGCCTAGTCGCCTTATAAAAACTGAAGAGGACCTTGCCAAGTTACGAAAAGAAAAATGACTAATCCTTCAGTTACGCAGCCTGCTGTCTTCAGTATTTTTCCTCCGTTTTTTTCAATGTTACAAATCATTATTACTAACACCTGGTACTAACAAATCTCTCATCATTTTATATTTACTGTTCTGTCACATAATTAAGCTACATTCCCATTCACAACTTACTACACAAGAACCTACTTCCACTCGTCTATATTACGGTTATTGTAGTATTAAGCATGTTGCTCACTTTAATTCACTAAGCAGTAATCTTCAAAATCACCTAATTACTATGAAACGAAATTATTTTCTAACTAGTGCTCGCGTCATACATGTTCGTAGCCGTTCACTAATTATTGTTGTTGTAATGTTACTCTCTGCCTTTCATACGTGTGTGTTGTATGAGTTGGTTACCTCTGTGATAATCACAACAAATTGCCCACGCCGAAAGGTACATTATGGAATTTATACTATTCAAATTCGATAACGCACAAAATAATATTACCAACATTGATTCTGTCTCCGTGTCTGACTCTTCTACGTGTGACCTTGATAATTGTACTCCGCCTAACTTCCCGCCCAATCAATCGTTAAAAATTCTTAATCAAAATATTAGAAGTATAAATAAAAACATGCCAGAGTTTCACACTTTACTCGCTAGAACAAAGGTTGTTTGGGATATAATTGCGCTGACGGAATGCTGGCTTCCTAGCACACACTTCATTCCAAACCTTGTGGGCTATAATTACTTTAAGACGATTAAAAATCATACCCAAAATGAAGGTGTAGTCGTTTACGTGCATGAAGACCTCAAGGTTTCTGTTGTGGAACCTTTACTTTTGGAAGCGAATTGTCTCCAAATCAAAATTGACCATAATACTGTCCTACTGGCAATTTATCGTCCGCCGGGATATAAAGACGTTAACATTTTTCTTAACTCATTAGATACAACTTTACTTAACTTAGCGAATTATAGAAATATCATTATTTGTGGAGACATAAACATCAATATTCATGATCAGTGCCAAGACTCAGCAAAAAATAGTTATTTAAATCTATTAGCCTCACATGGCCTCCTTCCCGCTCATGTCCTGCCTACACGTCAACTTGCATGTCTAGATCACTTTCTCCTAAAAACCACTTTGCCCGCTATGACTTTGGTTGCCCATTCCGCTCTCACTGACCATGAAACAGTTCTGTTATATCTTGCGAAAAGAAATCCTAAATTCACTCCAAGCAAAACAGTTGTTCGCATCAATCGTGATCAACTGGACGCTGAAATGAATCTAGTTGACTTCAGTGCGGTGTATAGGGAAAATGATCCACATGTAGCGGCAGACTTATTGATTAGTCTCATTATGCGGGTCATTGAGTCAAACACGAAAACAGTTAAAGTACCTAACCGTAAAAAAATCATGAAGTCATGGATAACTCCTGGACTTCTCCGTTGCATTAAACACAGAGATAATTTGCACAAAAAAATTAAAAAGGACCCTGAAAACTTAATCCTAAAAACGACATATACAAGATATAGAAACTTCTGCAATAAGTTAGTGAAGCAATGTAATACTGAACATGATAAGAAAGAAATCAGTGATGCCGGCAACAACCCTAAACAACTGTGGACGGCTATTAACAACATTACGAGTAGGGTGAAAAAGAAAGACAGCACTTCAGAGTTGCTTTCGATCTCAGCCACACCAAAGCAATCGGTTAACCAAATCAATAACTTCTTTGCAGATATTGGTAAAACTCTTGCTGAAAATATTTTGGGTGGTCCGGCTCTATCGTCGGGCAGTGCTTCCTACAATAATTCACAGTCCATGGCTCTCTTACCCACAGACGAAGCAGAAGTGAAAAAATTAATACTGTGCCTACGCGATAACTGTGCCATGGGATGGGACCGAATATCTAATAGTTTCCTTAAGAAACACGTAGCCATCATAGCCCCACCTCTGACTCATGTGTGTAACCTTGCTCTCAGTACAGGACAATTCCCCAGAGCTCTTAAAAAGTCTATTGTTCATCCGATCTTTAAGGGTGGGGACAGAAGTCGTGTCAACAACTACAGACCCATAGCAGTGTTGCCAGCGCTATCTAAGATTCTTGAACGGATCATGAATAGCAGACTAGTTGATTATTTGGAAAGCCATAAACTTTTATCTACCTCCCAATACGGTTTTAGAGCCGGTAAATCGACGTCTGATGCTGTTCATGATCTGACTAACTTTATCGTAACTAACATGGACGCGGGTCGTAAGGTCTTGGGGATTTTTCTAGACCTTGCGAAGGCATTTGACACGGTTTCTGTCCCTATACTAATTCGGAAGATGGAATGCCTTGGAATTAGGGGGGTCCAATTGAAACTCTTTGAGGACTATCTGAGTGGGCGTACTCAAAGCGTTAAAATAGGTGAGTACGTCAGTGACGAGCGCTTTGTTACTTACGGCGTGCCCCAGGGCAGTGTACTGGGTCCAACCCTCTTTCTTATATATATAAACGACCTGGGTATGCTCACTCTCCCTCAGGGTAAAATTGTAACTTTCGCGGACGATACTGCCCTGTTATTCAGCGCGGACACGTGGAGTGAAGTCTACGGACTTGCCCAAACAGGTTTTAATATTGTGTCGGAGTGGCTACGAAATAATATCCTCACCTTAAATGCTGCTAAAACCAATTATGTCACTTTCGCTATAAAACATAACAGACCAACCATAGCAACTACCCCGCTTTCCATCGTAGCTCACACTTGTCCGAGTCCTTATAGCACTACCTGTACTTGCGCCCGCATCGATAAAGTCGATAATGTTAAATATTTGGGAGTTGTCATAGACAGTTCACTAAATTTTCACGAACATATTAATGTACTGACTGGTAGACTGCGGAAGTTGATATATGTCTTTAAGACCCTTAGACGGGTGGCCGAGGAAAAGGTGAAGAAATCGGTGTATTATGCCCTCGCTCAATCTTTGTTAACCTACTGCATCACCTCCTGGGGAGGTGCCCCAAAATGCACTATTCTAGAATTGGAAAGGGCGCAGAGAGCCATCTTAAAAGTGTCACTATGCCTTCCCTTTAGATTCCCTACCACCCTCCTTTATAAAGAAGCGAAAGTCCTGACAGTGCGCCAACTGTTCATACAGCAAACAGTTTTGAAGCAGCATGGCCTCTTGACATATTCCCCCTCCCTACCGCGAGGCAAAAGGCGATTCGACCCCGTAGAACGTACTCGCAACCGGCTTTCGACTAGGTTCTCTCAAAGATTCTTCTGCCACCTCGGTCATTATCTGTATAACAAAATTAACAGAATTCTATGCATTTATGACCTTAACAAGATTAAATGCAAAATGAAATTAACCAGTTGGATTCAGGAATTAAACTACCTGGAAACTGAAAAAATTCTAGCTGTCTCGGTATAGTTATATATTTTTATTTTTTTTGGGTAAAATGTATTCATTATTGAAGTAATAATTTTATTATATTCATCATTTTTATATTTGTAGCAAACAGTAAATACTCCATCTTCACTCATTACACAAATACACACTCAATACCTCACATTCTTTCATCTCCACACAATACTAACCATACTAACACTATATAGATATAGATATAGACTTAGATTTTTAATTATTAATTGTCAAACGACTCGCGACCACTGTCTACGAAAGCATTTGAATGTTATAACCTAAAGGGTGGAGACCTGGCGTCCTGAAATACAGGCCTCAAGCCTAGTTTAGGCACCAGTCTCCCACAATATACTTACTGTATCCATTTGCTCCCTAAAAACCATGTATTTTAAGTGTATTGTGGTGAGAAAATAAATAAATTATTATTATTATTATTATTATTATTGTTCCCCACACATCTCAATAAGCATCAAGCGACCGTTAAAGGAGCATCCGAGAATCCGAACTATCAATTTAAAAAATAGAAAAAACGAAATAACTATTATTCATCTCTTGTCCAAAGACACCACCCCAAAATTGTACAATGACATAGATAAAAGTGCAAAAGTAAACAAGAAAGTAAAGGTGTCATTAAAGCGACACGGTGACGATAAAAAATTGGAAAGGGACAGAAATCATGGTAGGGGGATATCTGACGAAGGTCGGCTTTGCAGCCGTGGGAATGATCGAATGATCGCAGACCATAGGGAATTTGCATCGACTAGATCCTGCACTGAGTGCGTTTGACGATGAATAATAAAATCACTGTTGTTCCTTAGAAGACGGTAATGAAACGGAAATATTAGCCATTGTTGTTATTGTTAAAAGTTATTTAGCGGTTGACAGAACCGGTTTTTAAATAACTACGGTTTTGATTTAATGAAAAGGTTACATCATTTACAATTTTTATCGCTAGGCCGTGGTAATTGAAGATATGGTTTTACTTTTGTGTATTTGAATGGTCGCAAGGTTACCCAAATCTCTAGATTAGAAGGTAATTTTACTATTATTCCTAAAAGCCATAGCCATACCACACACGCCACTGATGAAATCTCTTTTTTATATTTATACCATCTTCACATTTATCTTAAATATGAAGAAATATTTAATAGTAATTGTATCCAACTATTGTTACTACATATATTTTTTAAAGCTTGTTACACAGTAATGAATTCATGAATATTTATTTTTTGGTTGCTATTTTTTTTTTGGTCACGGTATTTTTCTACGTACATTAGGTATACTGTAAAAATATAATTGTAGCAACGATAGTCAAAGACAATTTATGTAATGTTAAAGACTGAGACCTTGAAAAACAATCATAGAAAATATGTAGTTTTCGGGTACACTTTAGTATTGTCCATTAATTTCTAATTTGATGTGTTTCTGTGGTAAGTCAATTTACTTATTTATGATATACATATTTTTGAATGGATTAAGAGTTTTTAATTATTTAAAGAAACTTGCAAGAATTTATATCATAGTTTTAATTTCCAAAAAAAAATTGTATGCTATTAGCATGTTTTTCTAGAACTTTATCGTTTTTTCGACCTCTCATCAATTAGCCTAAACAAATATTTGTCCGTCATTAAAAATATTGCTGGCAAGTCAGTAATGATTGCAAACAATGTTAATGAGTGATTGCCAAACAATACAACTGTTCCACCGTATCTAAATGGTACCGATGCAGTGTTAGGCAAATAACGTCCCGTAGTTTTGTAACTACGAGGCGTAGGAAAATACAAGAGGTTTTGTAACGAGGCGTTAATCGGTATGCACTTCATTAGCTTACATTTACGGAATAATGTGGCAATTATACTCTGCGGTGGTAATAAATATTTGTTCGTTTCGTTAATTTTGTTAATGTTTAGCTGCATAGAGCGTGGGCGCTTTGAAATTTGTCATAAATATATTTGCGAGGTGACTTGATCGTTATGGTTGTTATATTCTGAACAATATGCGAGTAGCTATTTATTATTTTTGGTGGAAATATTTTAACGAGTTTTCTCAAAGAAACGACATAATTATATCATTTTTATTAACTTTAATTTTAGGTTTGCAGGTGACCTATAAGGTGACGGTAAGGTGGTGATAAGTGGAACATATTCCCAAGAACATTACACATAGGCAAACACAAAAGTAAGTTAGAACTATAAGGTCGAAGTTTATTCCAGTCTCCAAAATCAGCCCAGAACAGATGGTTACTCTAAAAGCATTAACAAATCAGGTTATGTGAAATGCAAGTGTGCACACATTCCAAGCAGATGGATTACTTTAAGATCCACATGAGCTGTTTGCTCCACATCAAATGCGTCCCACGCAAATTGTTATAGTCTTGTTACAGTCAACTGAAACAAATTAATTAATTAGTATTCGTAATCGTTGGTCCAGTGTACTGACCTGTGTGTGTTCGTGTAATAATTGGGTGTAATCGTTGATGATACACATGTGAGACAGTTTTAGTATCATGATCATTGTTTTAGATTCTTTACAATTCTGTTTACATCTATGTTTTAGGATTCCTCTATCAGCTGCTGCTTCAGTGTTATTCTGAGAAGAGATTATTTGTCTTTTAGAGTAGAATTCCAATAATTGGTGTAATCGTTGATGATACACATGTGAGACAGTTTTAGTATCATGATCATTGTTTTAGATTCTTTACAATTCTGTTTACATCTATGTTTTAGGATTCCTCTATCAGCTGCTGCTTCAGTGTTATTCTGAGAAGAGATTATTTGTCTTTTAGAGTAGAATTCCTCATCACAGACTACGGACATCACGATATAGGATTGGTTAAGATTATTTTTAGTATCTTGTAACATTAAAATTTGACTAATCTATAAATTAAAATATGATAGAAATATCACAATAAAACCTACTAAGTCCTTAGCGAATCAATATCTAGAGTTAAGGAAGCATATTGAAATCTAGCCATAGAGAATCGTTTCAAATACTTCCCCGTTCAGATTTCCCAAGTGGCATGAGTATCATAACTGGATAATCGAACAAGGAAGATCGTCTAGGGCCTAAGAAACTGTTCAATGATAAATCTACAGCTAACAACCGCTTACGTGAATAGCGTTTAATATTATGTACTCTTATCGATCATCTACAAATCAAAAGATTTATCAATAAATCTACAATTTACAGCTACTACGCTGGCATAATAAGAGTAATAGCTGATCATAAGTCCAGAAGCCAAAATACAATTTGCATCCCTAATCTAAATTAACCTAACTTTTAGGACGAATAAAAAAACCTATAAAAGAAGACGTAGACCAAATGAATAAAAGATTTTGTGATAGGGAGGGACTATGCAGAAAAAAAATCAAACAATCTATAAGTAAATTGATAAAGAATTCGAAGACAAAACCGACTGAAGTTGAAATGGTGTATAGGATTGGATTGATTGAATGGTGTATATTAGTCGTCGAACCGACAACCGTTGGGTTAAACGAGTTCTAGAATGGAGACCGCGTCTCGACAAACGTAGTGTAGGACGTCCTAAGTCACGGTGGAGTGACGATTTGCGCAAAGCGGCTGGCAGAAACTGGATGCGAGAAGCCGACAATTGGAGAGCCTATGTCCAGTAGTGGACTGCAACAGGCTGTTGATGATGATGATGATAGGATTTGACGGTATACAAGTTGCTTCAAGACTACTATGCTACTTCTTACTTAGTATTTAAATGTGAGAATTTTGTGTGGGCATGAATGCATGATAAAAAGATGGATGCTTGTTACTCTTTCACACAAAAACTTGTCAACGGATTTGGATGCCACACAAATAGTTTATTAGCTGAAGTATCAACTACTATCTCGATCTGAAGTCCACTCACTTAAACGAAATCGCGGGCAGAAGCTATGATTGTATGATAGGATTTCTAACCCTAATGAAAGATAACAAAGAGATTATTAAAATTTGTTACGCTGTTTTTTGTGCTGTTTGATAGTATTACGAGACAATGAAACTTTTAAAATACAATCTTTATACATTTAAGTAATGTTTAATTGAAATGGACGATAAATTATACAGCACCATTACATTCTTCCCAATTACATAATAATTCAATTAAAAGTTCTATATCATCCACGGAAATCATTCAAGTAATGAAACGACTCCATATACAATTACTTTATGAGCATAGATATGTAGCAACGGCAATAAAAA
Organism: Hecatera dysodea; assembly: GCA_905332915.2. Classification (NCBI taxonomy): domain Eukaryota; kingdom Metazoa; phylum Arthropoda; class Insecta; order Lepidoptera; family Noctuidae; genus Hecatera; species Hecatera dysodea. The sequence goes on from HG995304.1 coordinate 6,414,613, forward strand.
ACTTCACGGGTAATACAAAAGATCGTTTATCTATAAGATAATATGTAATAGATTGCGGAAGTTATTTCCTTTTTATTATTGTATTTAATGTTCATTCTACGTTTGTATTGTTATTTTATTTCCGAGTTTACGAGAAGTTTAATTGAAAGAACGAAATTGTTTTTGACCATAAGTATTATTTATGGTATATGATCGTTGTTTTGAACTGAACAATGTTACATAAACACTTTTAGATGCTTGCAATTTGGCTCGCTTTTATTACAGTAAAATTATTCTCGCTTCTCTCACACTTTGCCTTCCACAATAAAATTTGGAACAAAGGCCTGGTGGGTGTTGCGATTTCGCTAAAGGCAGCATTCCGCTGGGTGAGAGAAGCACAGCCGATTAAGGTCACCATATCGACCAGCTCTGTGTTTTTGTGTGCTAGTGGCCCTTTGGCAAGGCACGGCCAGCAGTCTTTCGGTTGACGCGAGGATGATGCATAATCAGCCTTGTAATATTCCCACTGCTGGGACACAGGCCTCCTCTCTAGGAGAGGGAATGGGCCGTAATCCAACACGCAGGCCCAGTGCGGGTTGGTCGAAAGAACCATAGATGATGATGAATCACATTGAATGCAGGAAAGGCCAAAGAGAACCTCCAATTTATGCTAAAATAAAAGTATCGGATGAAAATTTTAAATATAAATCTAGCATCATTCAATGTATCTGCAAGAATGTAGAAAGAGAGTTTGTTTCCCATAAAACACAAAATATCTGTGTCAAATCGTTGGCAAGCCTTCAGTTTAGCGCCTGAGTCATGCCATAAATTATCCGCTGTTACTTTGTTACACAACCACCTCAGCGTCGGTTCACCCCTATGATATTATCGGCTATCAATATGTTATCTTAAATCTCGGATTCTGTGGAACTGTCGGTTGTCATTTGTTGAGTGCACGGTCGGTTTACATTGCACGGGGCAGGAGATTGATAATAATTTTCAGATTACATGTTTGATAAAAACAAAATTGATTTATTTCAAAATCGGCGAATAAATTCTCAAAATTGAGAATTTCACTGCAAAACATTGATAAGGACATGTGCCTTGTATGAATTTCAATGTTGGACCATATACATTTGAATGAAGACCAATATTAATTGTTAGCATAAACATGATATCTAAATGATATGTGGCGTTATGAGAATGAAAAGAGTAAGCTTGAACTTGTATGAATGAGGAAGTTACTCTACAAAGGGCACCCGTTGCCGATGTAATACATCGCAGAAATGTAGGCTTCTTAGTAATAATAAGGGAAAGGACAATACAAAAAACGATGGATAGTTTTTATGAAAGATGATATGATAGAAAAAATGAGACTATTGAAATGACGGCAAATAATGACTATATGATACAGCCAGGAGCTAATGATGGTGATTTGATTACACCTACATACATTTGGTTACACTCAACAGTTATGAAAGTTGACATCTAAAACCAGAATGACTGCACACATTGAAATTAATATTATTATATTATTATTGTGCTAGGTAATTGACTAGTTTATTTACTAACCTTTTTAGATACCGATCGAGCAATTTAACTTAGTCAGTCTTTGACAGCAAATAATCTAGATTGTGCGATAACATGATGATAGTTCTTTTTAAAAGGAAAATTAACTGTGCTATCTTGGAAACCAAGTTGTTAAAAAGGGAACTAACGTACAGCGCATAGATAACAGCGAAGTTGCACATAGCTACCTCGGCTCTACCATCGCCAGTAAAGGAGGGTATGGCGAGGAGGTCAGACGACGATGCGCCATCACCAAATCGGCCGTTGAACGGCTGGGGAAGGTTTGGAAGGATAGGAGAATTACCAAGATCTGAAACTTGGTCCCTGATATGGCAGGATCTCAGTCAAATCGACGCACTAGTTTGGTGCTAGAGACGCCTCCTGCTGATCCCGTGGATGGTGTATCGCATTAATATCTCCATCATCAAAGAGCTTCGTATCGGCCACTGTGAAAACGTGAATATTTACTGAAGTTCTTTGGTCAAATATGGAGAAATGAGAACTAATGGAGAGACTAGGGATTAAGGCCAGGTGGAAGGCAAGAGAGTACGCGTTTTATCACCAACTCGTTGGACTGATTTGATACAAAAAACTACTGATTCCACCACGGTCCAGTGTACTCATAACGAGACTAACCGGCAGAAATGGAAGTGCATTGCTGAAAGAACAGTCCTCGGGAGAGTCGACGACCCGAAAATTTCTCCATGTATCCTGTTCTGTGTTACCACAACCACTCTGAACAAGAATGTCTGAATAAGAAGAACCTAGAAAAAGTGCTGGTAGTTCGTTAATGGTTCAGTCGACATTTTAAATGATGTGATTGACGAAATTGATGGAATTAGCTAAACTATTTTTATTAAACTGGTCCATAATGACATCTCATGGCGGAAAGTGGAAAGAGGTCTTTATTGTTATCTCTCTGTTACTCAAAGGTTCGCTTGGAGATCCTTGAGGTAAGCTTGCTTTTATTGTAAGTTGTTTATTGTACATACATTAAAGAATTAAGAAAAGGGAGGGGAGGTTTTTGCCCTGCATGAGGACGACATAGGACGGAAACACTCTTGCTGCAATGCATATTCAACAAAACTCTATAACAAAGCTTACATTTTGAAACCGTTCATATTTATGAACAGTTGCAAAATGTAAGCTTTGTTTAAATTACCATTTTCGGGAGGAGGTGAGTGTTTATTTACTTTCCTCCTCCCCAAAATGGTAATTTTGAAAAATGGTAAACAGAAGCAATATATCGTTGTACCAACGAGGCAGTGACATGTAAACAGTCCCATGCAAGTGAAAGTCCCAGCTGGCACACACTCATTCATCACACGGCAACAACCGTGTAGGAGTGCAGTAGGACCACTGCCGAGATGGACTCAGAAGAACAAGTACACAAAGACATTCGAGTGGTTTGCCAAATCAAAGCCAAGAAGCTCATGCGTGAAAACTAATTTCCTTCCTATTGTTTATTTAATACACTGATTTTAAGCAAATATTTCATGAAGACTATTATAACCATGAATGTTATAAGGGAAGAGGAAGTCCAAAGCAACAATGAATGGGCTACGCGAAATATTATGACTAGAAAGTAGCACTATTCAGATGGTGGCAAATAGAGATACATGAGCAGCAAAATGGCAAGACTAATTAAGTAACTAGCCTCAAATGACTTAAATGTAAAACATCATATGTTACAAGCTAAACAGCGAGATTTACTGTTTCAAAGTAAACTATACGTCAGGAAACCTAAGGTCTTGTTAATAGAATAATATTAAATGTTAGGAATGTTGGGAATGTTACGAGTGCACCCGATCACGATGTGTCCGTGTGCACTACATTGATGTTGGGTAAGTTCATCGCTTTATAGGCGCGTGCGACATAACAATTAATGTGTTCGGAGGCATTACACCGGACATTCTGCTTCATTTCTAATGGTGTGGTAAGTTGTTGAGATATTAGTATAAGGTTAATTGAGGAAAAATGTAGTTTAATAACAATATTAAACTACATTTTTCCTCAATTAACCTTATACTAATATATACACTAGTAAATTCAAACTGGTTTTAGTATAATGCATGACAACATGCATTATACTAAAACCAGTTTGAATTTACTAAATGTTGCTAATGCCCAGTAATTTCTTAAACCTCTGTGACAGGTGGACAAAAACAGATGTCATGAAGTTTTCTGTTAAAGTTGGACTTTAAACATATCTGTCATGTTTAGAGTTGACCTTCTGAATACTACTATTCACAATACATCATACGTCCATTAAGCCGTCCATCTGTCCATCCACAGCATTAGATTCCATTATTCTGTAAACGGGTGTTGCAATACGGAACCGTTTACAATTGACTTTGGGTTCTATTTATGATTTTTTGGTAATTTTAGTGCTTTATTGTATAAATGGGCGATTTTAATCTTTAAATGTTCTTGCGTTGCAGCCGTTTCTATCTCCTGAACATTTGTTCAATGTACCTATACTAATTTTATAACGTTGAACAGGCTTCGTTAAGGGTAATGCAATAGGTATTTAAATTTTAATTATCAATCATACCTTGCATATGATTCCTTTAAATGATACGGCAGATAATTTTATGCAATTTCTGTTTCAATCAGAATGTATGTATCTGGTGATTAATGACTAGCTATCTGGATACTGAGAGATGTATCTAAACGAGCCCGTAAGAGTGTGAAAATTGCATCGTTCTTAATATTGATCGATTAATTTTCAATAATTATGTATTGCCTCATAACGAGTTAGTTATGTCTTCTCAGAACACATTTTCTTTTAAGCAAAATTATATTTTGTTAAATCCTAATATGAAATTCTAAATTTTCGCATTTTTGCCCCCATGGCCTATCCCATAGAAACCGTTCATAATTTCTGTATTAGATTGACCTATTGTCCTTTATAATGTGTAGCTTTGTGTCAATGAAAGAATTTTTGGTATTTTGTGAATCGCATCAGTGGGTACTTCCAGACATTGCCTTTTACAAACACAATTATGAACACACAAATATTACCTGTTCATAATAATAATTTAAATTAATGTTAAGGTCGTAAGCAGAGTAAATAAATAATAAAGTATAATAGAGCGTACATAATTTTCATTTGCCAAACGCTTGGCTGCCTAAGACGAGCAGATTAATAAGGAATGTTACGAAATTACTTTGTTTTAAAATAGTAGCTTTGTTAATAATCACCAGTTATGTTTACTTAATTGTTGCAACAAAGACTGCATTAACAAACATAATGAACAAATTGCACAGTTTGCTCGTGGAGATGTGAATTTGAAAGATAGAAAAAATCATTTCGTGAGCTATCTGTTTGAAATTGGTGTTTTTTATTACTGACTCACAAAACATTTATTCAAAAATATATATAGAGAGAAAAGAGCACTAAGGTAAAAATTTTCTAGGTGTGGTAGCAGTCATTTGAAATCATCAAATAACTTCTTCCACTCTGGGCGGAGCGGAAGGGAGTGTCAGACCCCTTTAAGTTCCAGGGCCGCGGTGACTCTTTCGAACAAATTCCGCAAACATGGCAAGCAGTGGCCCTGGTAGGCATCGCTTACTATGCTGACATCTCTTTGAGGCGCGTGGAATACCACGCGCCATGGACCCGGGACAAAGGTCTACTGCTTATTTCAAATGAAATTTCTTCAGGTAGACTCCAGTGACGGAAACGACCGTCATCACAACCTGGTGCTGCCTAGGTTACGACGGACGTTCCTTAGGTGGTTAAGCCAACCTATTGCCTATATACCTGCCGAATGGCACTACAGTATGTTCTTTCTTCAAAGTCGCTGAAATAGCCAACAGAGCAAGATTAACAAGCAGGAGCCGGAGGAACACAATGCGCATTAGGAGGAGTCTGACACTCCCTTCCGTTCAGCCCAGAGCGGAAGAAGTCATTCAATGATTACCCATTCTAAAAAAAGGAGAGACACTGTGTCCACCAGAGGACTGCGGCATGCAGAGCTAATTAATTTTGATTGATGACCTCCCTTATAAAACGTGCCAGAACAAGAAGAAGGAATTCAGTTTATTTTAACAAGACAAAGACTCAATCGAATTCATAACAATTCTTCACAAAAGTAACATAATGACGTTTGTTAAAACCAATAGTTACCAAGCCAGAACGATATAAGTATAATTGAAAGAGCGAGTATTTGAAAGTAAAAGCATGCCAGTTGACCCGCCAAGGCGCAAGCTGTCAAGCTAACCGTTTGAAATTATCGACGCCATTCATGACACAAACGATGCGCTGCGCCAGCGCATCCCATCACTCTCACTTTCTGCATTGTAGACCCGAGAAGGCTTAGAAGGGATTTTTAAATTAAGTTTAGTTATTCATAAACTGCTTTTAAATGGCCATTGTGACCTGATGGTAACTTCAGCTTTGTGACACCTAATGTGGAACGATAAAAAGTAGAGTAGTATACAGGAAGATAATTCTGTTGGTTGGAATTGGTGAGACAGCTTTATAAAATAATTACAGAAGAATTTGTGATACATTTAAGTAAAAATAACGTTAAAAATATAAATAAGATACAATGAAAGATGTTATAGCATAAAAATAGGACAACATGGTAAAGAACGAAAGAACCTATCTGTATACTTGCCGCTAATCCCAGCTAAGACGAGAAAGGCCATAAAGCCCAGATACAGTTTTAACACCCACATAGCCTCAGGCAACTCGTTAAAACATAACGAATAAGACAGGACCATTAAATAGAAAGTCAGTAACTGGATATATCATTCACACAACAAAAATAAACCCATATCACGAGTGATAAATGGGTGTATTCCCCTAATAGGCTTATCCATCAAGATCGCGGTAACTGACATTTTTCAATTGAATCCAAGTATGCCATTTGTAGGAATGGCAATTTCTACACAATTTATCAATTCCGTTGCAACGGTGAAGGAAACCCACACGGGTTGTAAGGAGTATGAAATTAATGATGCGCGGCTGTGGTGAACGATAATAAAATTAAAACTAAAACCGCAGAGTAGGTGTCGATGATCTCCCCACCGAATGTGTCTCCACGTTGTCGTCGTGGTGGGGCTTGAGCGTCCCAATGATCTTGCGAGCTTTCCCGGTAGAGCCACTCATGCCGGAAGGTCGCAAGTGAGGGATCAGACCAAGAGAGACACACACGTGAGGAATCCCGTTCGCTGCCTTCTGGTACGCGTCTGCTCATCAGACGTGGCTGTGAGGGCAGTGAGCGGGTGGGAGGAGAGGCCCTGTGATGGAGAAAGGGCGGAGGAGTAAGGGACCGCACCCTCTAAAAGGAAAAAGATGGATAGAAAAGGCCTTTGTAAAATGAGTCCCCAGGTGGGTCCCGACTGCTCAGCGGTCGGGGAATCCCACCCCGCTTCGGCGGGCTGCCCTCCGTACTCTGGGGTGGGCACCAAACGCCTTCCGCTTGCCAGTGGCAACAAGAGCCGAGGAGGCTCCGAATCATCGTCGTCATCCGGATCCGCTTCCTATAAGGAGCTGATGGCGTACGATCTTGTAGAGAAGGGTTCGCCTGAGCGCCGGGGAGGTGCGGAGTCGGATTCCGGCTCTTGCCCTGACCTAGTAACGGTCAGCTCGGCGGGCCCTGAAGACGGAGGAAGGGGGGCCGCTGTGGAGGGCGTCAAGCTCGTCCGCAAGCGGCCCAGACGGGAGGACGACAAGGAGTCGTCCTCCGAGGGCGAGTTCGCCTCCGCCCGAAAGATCCCCACCGCCAGGCGGGGCAGGGGCAGTGAGGCTGGGAGGGGGCTGGCTCCCTCTACCCGGGAGTCGGGGCGTCGGGCCGAGAGGTTGGTGGAGGAGGGGCGTCGCCCTGGAGGGAGCGGTCGCAGAGCTTCCTCTACTCTTCCGCCTCCTCTCGACTCTGACGACTCGGAGTCCCCGAGAGAGGCACCTCCCGCCGCCGAGGAGCAGAGGGCTCGTTTTGAGGAGGTAGTGGAGGCCGCGATCCGCGCTGTGGCCTTCAAGAGGAAACAATCCTCGAAGCGGGAGGCCATAAGCGCGGCCAAAGCCTCCATTCTGGCGGCAGCGGCGGCCAACGGCGGGATAAGAGAGGCAAAGGAGGCGTCTGAGCTGCGGGCGGAGGTCGCCCGCCTCGCGGTTCTTACGGAGCGACTCGTTCGGGAGAATGAGTCGCTCCGGAGGGACCTGGCGGGGATGGCCAGAGCGGCCTCCGAGGAGCCGCGAGGGGGGCTGAGTCCGGCAGCGCCGGAGGGGGGCCAAGTGCTGAGCCAGGTGCGGGACCTGGTGCGGCAGGAGCTGGCTCCCTTCCGGAAGCAGTTCTCCGCTTTGGAGGACATGGTCCGGCGCTCCCCAACGGCGGCGACACAGAGGCCCCCGGGCCAGCAGCAGAAGGCGGCTTCGTACGCAGCCGCCGTAGCTGCCAGCCCGGGAACGTCCGGCCAGGCGACGAAGGCCAAAAGAGGAGCCGCGCCAGAGCCTGTGACGCCGGCGCCTGCGACGCCGGCGACGACCAAGTCGGCCCCGGCGAAGAGGGGCGGGAGGAAGGCTGGGGGGGGAGCGGCTGAGGCTGCTGCGCCAGTGGCGCCGCGGCCGCCCCCACCCCCACCCTCGGACCCTCCTGCGGCCGAGGCCGGGTGGCAGGTTGCCGGAGAGAAGCGGCGACTAAAGAAGGCGGCCAAAAACAAGGCCAAGAAGCAGCGGCGGAAGGCCAACGCCATTGCGGCGAGGCTTCGCGCCCCGAAATCCGCGGCTGTAGTGCTCACACTGCAGCCGGAAGCGGAACAGAGGGGCGTGACGTATCTCGCCGTACTGAAGCGGGCGAAGGAGGCGGTGAGCCTCCAAGAGCTGGGCATCAGCGGGGGCATCGGGGTCAGGAGGACCTTGACCGGTGCCCGGAAGCTCGAGCTCGCCGGAGCGGAGAGTGGCCCGTTCGCGGACGCCCTGGCTGAAAGGCTGAGGGCGGTCTTACCCGCGGACGAGGTCCGGGTGTCCAGGCCGACTAAGCGCATCGACATGCGCATAGTGGGCCTGGATGACTCCGTGACGGAGGAGGAAGTTGTGGCCGCCGTCGCCAGGACTGGGGGGTGCTCTGCCGAGCTCGTCAAGGCGGGCGCCCTCCGGCCTGACAACACGGGCATGCAAACCCTTGTGGTGAGCTGCCCCGTGGCGGCGGCCAGAACTTTGTCGGAGGGCCGAAGGCTCTTGGTGGGATGGGTGTCTGCGCGGGTAAAACTGCTAGAACCCAGACCTCTGAGGTGCTACCGCTGCCATGTGGGTAACCACACGGGAGCTATGTGCCCCTCGGAGGTCGACCGCAGCGGACTCTGTTTCCGCTGTGGTCAGCCCGGTCACAAGGCCGGCTCGTGCGAGGCCACGCCGCACTGCGTTGCATGTGCGGCTGTTGGCAAGCCGGCCGAGCACTGGGCTGGGGGAAGGGCCTGCGCGCCACCCGCCCCGACCAGGGGCAAGAGGTCCGCCGCCGCCGCCGCCTCTGCCGCCGCCGCGGCTTCCGTCGCCGCCACTGCCGCTTCTGCTGCGGGTGCTGCGACTCCCAACGCTCGGGAGGGTGCTGAGATGGAGTGCCAGTAATGGTCCCATTTCGGCCCCCTCCAGAGACAAGTCGGCCGCTGTGCTATTGCTCAGTGGCTGATGCCTGGGGACGGTGAGCGTGGGTGGCTCGCCGTCCGATACCAGGTTGAGTCGACGACGCGTTGTGTTCCACGCGCGCCGCAAGGAGCCGTCAGCACCGAGGACGGGGCCCCATAGGGTCGGTGCCTGCTAGGGTTGCGGAATTTGTTCGAAAGAGTTACCGCGGCCCTGGAACGCATAGGGCACAAGAAGGATCACGGGTGGGTTTTAGTCAGTAAAAGTCTGACACTCCCTACCGCTCCACCCAGGGCGGGAGGGGTCATTTGATGATTTCCCATCCAGAAAAAAAAAAAAAAAAAAAAAAGGTGTCGATGATCTTTGTTATATAAGGTGTTTTATTTTTATGATGTACCGTTCTTAATGTTCATTAAATAAAATGATGGTGATCAAAGCTTAGGGCAATTAATAACCTCAAATAATTGTCACAACAACAAAACGCGGGTTATCCACAAAGTATGAAAAACCTTGTAACTACATCTAAGGATAAAATGTTTCCCCTACCTCGCCTTTTTGACAAACTCGAAGCTACTTTGAAAATTTGCCAACAAAGTAATCTGAATCTTACATACATATGTACGTTTAAATAGTTAAGTCAATGGTTTCTCGTCTATACAATCCGTGGTCTGTGGAGGCCTTCCACGATTGTTTGCGGTAAGCTTTGTTTGCCTCCACTCTGCATCGTGACGGGCTTGCTCGTGAAAAAGCTGCACTTTCACGAATTGCGATAGGGCTGCGAATATTTAGAGGTCTACCTATCGATTCGGACGCTCATTGATGAATTGGTCTTAAATGTTGTAATTAAAAATAAACGCTATCGTTCTCCTGGTGGTTAACGGCGGCCTTCAAAGGCATACAGCCATTATTTTCCTGATTTATATGTTGTAAATAAATTTATTATCTGTAGTGATCCTATTAAGTACCACGGTACCTTTAAACTTTTAATTCGATTATCGCCTCAATAATTGAATTAGTTTAATTCCGATTAATTATTACGAACGGCCACTGTGTAAAATCGATTTTTAAAATTTGATTTATTAATCGATTCGATTTCGGGTGAGTATTAGAGCAGCCCTATTCTGTAACTAATTGCTACCTTAGCTGGTATTGTTCTTGTTATTATTTCGTTTTTACGCAACTGTGATTACAATCGCGACTCTTAGCGCGATTACACAATGCTAGTCGCAAGTCGAGTTGCTACTTTTTTCAAGACATGTGAATGAGTTTTCATTGATTCTCTTATTACGTGTAACAACGCACATTGTATCTACAATGGGGCTCATTAGGTTTTTAATGTGTGTTTTAGTGGGTCTTTCAAAATGAATTTTCTCTTGTGTGAATTTTCTTGGGTAATTAGGCAGTAATTAATTAACGTGATGGATGACTTTCATTTTTAACGAAAAAGTAGTACCGATAAGTTCTTGGGAAACGAAAGCCCTTTATTATTTTCTGTCTCTATGAAAAATTTAGATTTAATGAACATACATAGACCAAGAGCTAGTGAACTAAAAGGTCTAAAAACTTACCAATTTTAATATTTAAACCTAGTCTTAATAATAAAATGTGTCTCAACTACTAGAATCTGTAAACCACACTAAATAGACCTATATCCTTATACCAAAATGTTCACAAAATTCTTAATCTTGCTACCAAATCTGAGTTCGGAAAGATCTTTGTAAACTGGTAGATCTATAATGTCATTGTGAGGCACCGGAATTATATGCGCAAGCGCAACCGTGCAACTGCCATTTAATTTACTTACATATGTTCCTTTATGACAATGTTGCCACTGTAGAAAAAGCTAGTTCAGTTAAGATTTAGTGTAAACTGAAAGAGTAGATAGAGTATCTACATGAAAAGATCTTATTTTATTCTATATTCAGCTTTGAATTTAGCATTTTTCAACTCAGGACTGTTTTTAGAATAAATACTTGTCAAATGATAATATTTTATCTTATTAAATACCACTTATAGGTGTTTCACTGATTAAATCCAGTGGCAATGTAGAAATCCAAAAAAATCCTTTAGTTGTATTATGGCAACACTGAATCTTAATTATAGCGCCATTCCTTTGTCTCGTGTGAAATGTAATGTAATTGTAAATTTATTGTATTTAGTATGTAGCAAATCTTAATACAATTTTAATGCGAATGTTTGTATGAATTGATGTTTGCTTCTTTCTTTCTTTCTTCTTTCTTCTCTTATATAACTACTTCTGTTATGCCAGGATCCTCTTCCCTTGGGATTATTTCATTTCATTTCATCAATTCCAATATTCCTAAAAACTTCTTCGATGTTAAAAATTTTAACGAGTTCCAAACCAACAATTTATATCTTTATCAATACCAAAACTGGTTCACAACCACCCCCAATGACCCACAAACAGAACTTATCACATTTACCTTAAGAAAGTCCAAATAAAAACTGACTAGATAAACCTTTTTTATTTTTTATTGTCAGATGGATATGTTCTTGATTCTAGTCTAGGTCGCAGGTGACAGAGACAAAGTCAACGATGGAATGAGCTTACCCAGAAGAAGCCTGTTCACTCTTAACTTTGAAGAGATCAGGGTTGAATGCATTCGGAAACACAGACGCAGGCAGAGAGTTCCATTCCTTTCCCGTTGCGCATAATAAAAGACGATTGGAAACGCTTGGACCTTTTTAGATGTAGTATTATCTAACTATGATGTATCTAGTTCATTTACTGATGTTTGTATGTTAACTGCCATCATTTCATGGTTGTTAACATTCGTAATTAGTTTTCTGAGTGTATCTAATTACGTGGTATTTGTACATTTATCTTGTACTAGCTTCTGCTAACGATTCTGCCCGTGTGAAAGTTGGGAATTATTCTAAAGGAATGAACTCTGACAATAAAAATATTTCACGTCCTTCCGCAAGGTAGGAGGCCTAAGGTTGCGGAATTTATTCGAAAGAAATACCGCGGCCCTGGAACGCGAAGGGTACTAAGAGGAACACGGGTAGATTTCAGTCAGTAAGAGTCTGACACTCCCTTCCGCTCCAACCAGAGTGGGAGAAGTTATTTGATGATTTCCAAAACAGAAAAAAAAGGAAATAAAAGGCCTCATCATCATCGTCATTTCAGCCAAAAGACATATACTGCTGAATACTTTATTCAGCAGTATGTCTTTTGGCTGAAATATAAAAAACCTAACCTAACCTAACCTAGCCCAAGAGTCGTATCATCGACGGGTAGCGGATTCCCGCGGCCTTCACCAGTTCATCGGACCATTTTGTTGGAGATCTTCCAATGTTTCGTCTACCTTTACGCGATCGCCACTCCAGAATCGGCGAAGGCGTGCAACCGTAACAAACAAAGAGTCTGACAGACAGACACAGTCACTTTCCCATTTTTTGTATAGGTATATAAGTATGGATATGACCGTATTAGTTAGTGTAGCAGACTTTCCCTTGAAGATGATGCTCCATTGGGTTCCGTCACGCTTGAGTTGCCTCCTTGAGCGTGTAATAGATTTACATTAAATGTATGGTAATGTTTCTTTATATTGAAGGTGCAATCGATATAAGTAAAACATTTTGTTTGTCTGTTTTATAATTATTTATACGTACGCTTGACTGCGTCTCTATGAAAAAGAAGAAATGCGATGCGACGTATTGAAAAGATGCAAATCAAATGAAAAAATAAATGTAGTGCTAATGCTTTGTGCCGTAAAAGTATTATTAATCCTTTTACGGCCTTAACCTAAACACACCAACAACCTTCAGAATGACTTAATTTGTGCTTTGCAGCTATAGGGAATAAGGTTTCATATTCTTCGTATTTAAATCACACCACGCTAATATTCTTGGAGAGGTAGGCACGAGTCAATTAGTACTATACAATGGCATAGCTGTTGCTTAATAAATGTATTCCTGTGCGATTTAAATTGTTTAAATAATATGGAATAACTGATGAAACAATTTTTATATTTTGAACTTGTATCAAGAAGAAAAAATGTAGTAAACATGGCCACCAAAAACAATTAATATCTATTTGCATGACTCTTTACAAAAAACTAATAATTTATTTCCTGCCAGCATGCACAAAGGTTGTATATGTATAGTACAGTCGGTGATAGCAATTAACTGACCCCCCTAAAAATTACTCGATTTTACACCCTATGCTCATAACATTAAACGTTATTCAATATGGTATGAGTTTATCAGACTAAAACTACTCGATGAACAGAAACAATAAATAATTTTGATACGCAAACTTGAGCTTTAAGAGGTTGGTATTAGGTCATTTATTTATAACTTTTTACCTTTTTTAATAAGTGGGTAGTTAGACGTCAATATGCGTATTCAACAAAAACTGTTATAAATATGACATAAGGACTATGGGGTAGAAGAATAAATTGAACAAGATATTCTATGCACAATATAGCAGTGAATACGCGCGAACATTTTTACTGGCCTTACTAAATTGGCTTTTTTCCTTTTTATTAATTGTTATCAGTTTTGATAGTTTAATCGTCATGTCTCAGTTGAGTGATTATTTAAAATACAAAATAATCTATTTGCATGAGGAGAATGTTGGTATTAAAGCGATTTCTAGGAAACTTAATATAGCGGTAAGTGTATTCTTTTTATGCTTCATTTATAATTATACTTTTTCCTTAATTCGTTAGTCTGCTTAAAAGCCGGTGAATGTAGAATAATAGACAATTAACTGTGTTTCATTATGAGTCTAATTTGAGATCATTTATAGGTCTAATTTGATTTATATAATCTAATTTGATAAACGTATTTTTTCAAACTTAATCGATAAATTATGTTTACCTATTCGTTACTAAAATTATGCTTATTGTGTTGTTTCAGAGAAATACAGTCAGATTGTCGCTAAGACGTTTTGAAGAGGCAGGGAATATTCAAAAAGATCGTCCTGGACCAAAACCTACTATGTTACATACTCCAGTGTCAGAACGTCATCAAGCAATTGTTAGAAGGCATACTGAACACTCATTTTTGCCTACTCATTCAACTGCAAGTGGAAGTGATCGTTGTTGGAATATGGTGCGCGGTATGCGGGACCGCTTGCAACAAGCAATAGAAAAAATGGTGCTCCACTTCGCTATTAAAAGCATGAATAACTTGAGTAACCACCCAACTAGCACACAAGCTGCTTAAATGACTTCTTTACAGTCTGAATGTTCTATAATAGCTGGTCAATGGGTTTACTATAATACTAAAGTAGTTCAGTAGCGTATTTTATAGTTCTTTAACAGGCATGTGGTACAATAGCCGTACAACAGTAAATATAATCCCAATGAAGATACAAAGGCGTGTTATAGAGTTATTGTACGGGTATTTAATATAAAGCAGAGTTATAAATATCTTTTAAAACACTGCTAGATCTTATAGAGGGCTTTAATAGTTATAAGTGTTTAAATGGAGTTATAAGCTTCCTCTAAAGTGCTTTAGGTTGTATATTGCATATTTCTAAATGTCTAAGCTGTTAAATAGTACTACCTAGTACCTTTGAAACTCTATATCTACAGTAGGGATATATAATTCTATAGTCGGACGCAGGTCGTTATAGTGGTTACTTTTACAGCAACTGTATGGTAAATAGCTGTTTATGGCAAGATAAACACGCCTTATAAAGCTCAAAGCTCAAAAATTTCATTTCTAGGGCCAATATAGCGGGTGAAGTGGGACAAAAGTATTTTTACTAATATAATTGCTTTATTGTGACTCCATTCTGTCAAGAGTGTATCGAAAATAAAAAGGGTTCCATAGATTTCTAATAAAAAAACTACTGCAAATTGGAATAAATATTGAGGAACATGGCAACACAATAAAAATAAATATAACATGTTTTATTTGGAGATTGCGGGGTATGGAGCGACGGTCAGGCGCGGCGCATACTCGCTCGCTTCCTCAGCCACCGATACGTAGGCGTCGCGCGCGGACTACCCGCCTCTGCATCCACTCGGCAGCTCCGATAACAACAAGCAAAAAACGAATAATGATAAAGTATAAAAAGGATCAACAGGGGTTTTAAGATTCAGATAATGGACCCCTAAATAAAATTAGATACCCACAACGGATTATCAATAGCCCGTTGTACAACCTTAGACTCTTAAAAGAATATATAAATGACTGATGTACACCTAAAAAAGTACAATAGATCGCCAATACCACAATCGTAGAACCAAAAGTTCTACAATAGTGGATACTAGCGGTTTAAATCGATATAATGGTTCTAGTAAACTCTGAAGGCTGTTGTAACCGAGACGCCATTATAGTTGTGAATACAAGCAATTCTCATGATTTTTTATAATTTATTCTTATCATTTATATACATAAAAAACCAAATTTACGTTGCTCTTTCTCACCCAGAATTCTAAAGAAACTACCTAGAAAGCTAAACTATCATATATAAACTAAATGTAAAATTCACACCTTCTAATCAAATGTACTTTTTATCCATAAAACGACATAAATCGCAGGCGCGTGAAAATTTTAGCTAAAATATATGTATATATTCACAATACACTGACACTCGCACTGGTACTTTGCATGTATAAAAGGAAAAATCAACACTTAACACTCACCTGTTGTTTTTTTTCCCAATTATTTGAAGTCTTCCATCAAACACTTTTATGTAGACGTCTTTGTTAAAGTTTCAATTATGTTTTCTTAATTACCCCAAAATATCGTTACTGTATATCTAATACAGATCTGTAAACTCTAATTCAGAGATACAAACGCGTCTAATAAGACGCAAGCACTACAGTCGCGCTACAAGAACTTATTTTAGATAATGAGGCGCACACTAACTCTCGCATAGCACCTTTGTATCTCCGCACTAACACATATTTACGAACATTGTAGAGACATTGTAGAACCTTAGGCTGTATAATTTTGGGCCTCTTTTGGGGGTACAGCGGCGCTGTAGCCGCTTGTACATCTACTGTAGAACTTATTTATGGAGCCTATGCCGTTATTAAAAACCTATAACCGGCCGGTGTACGGCTTGTTATAGAGCTTGTGTGCTACTTGGGCAGTGTTGGTCACAAACAATACTAACGTATGTCAGTGTGTGTGTTAAATTAACTATTGTTATAATTTGTAACGAAGTATTTCGAATACCTAGTTTTTTGTCAAAACCTTATTTTATAACTAAAATAACTATTCATAAAACAAATTGATATATAGTAGACCAGGTAGAACTTCAACGTATAATGCCGTTTTATTTAGTTCAATGATATTTAATGTAGTGATGTTATTGTTATGAAATAGAAATACATACCTATATTTCTAAATATTATAACATGTTGATTCACTACATTAAACTCAGTGCAGTTAACAACGTTATTAGTAAGCAGGTAAATATTATCATCTTCGTGTCGTCATCAATATCATTTATGTTATTCTTATAATATTTTTTTATAAAATAAAATCGTTTTTACCACCATTTTGTTTTTTTATTTCTGTTCGTTTTTTTTTTTGTTGTTGTTAAAGTTATAATTTATTATTTATAACTTAAAATAAATATACAAAACAGAAACAAACGCGTCAATTACGCTGGTTACGAACTCGCAACCACGATTTGTCAGCTCACTACAGTCACCACTAGACCACTCGAAACATATTCAACGTGATCGAAATAACGTATTATATTACAAGTTAAAATAATATTCAAGATCATACCTACCTTAACACTGCGGATTAAAGATCAAATTCGAATAACTATTTTATTGATCGTAGACGTTGAACCAGTTCCAACGTTGTTCTAGTTCGATCGTTCGTAACAAGCAAAAGGTTCAAATTCGTTTAATTTTTAGGGGGTCAGTTAATTGCTATCACCGACTGTACATATGTACATCCACATAATACTTATTTATTTTTGTCCTGAAAATATTTTAATTCGTCATTCAACATTTTAATTGTAGTCGTTTTTATATGCAGGGCAGACTTCCGTCCGAAGTCCCGCTAAAATACAAACAAAAATTGTATGACGCATACAAACTCCTTATTCAGTTCCTGGACTATAAATGGGCTTATGTACATTTTATTAGCTGAGATACACCTACATGAAAACTAATATAATGGTAACGATGCTTCCGCGTAGAATCATTACTAGACTCTTATAGTATGAAACCTACACAAAAATGTTCAGAAATGTTTCATTGACTTTAATAATTTCGGATTATCCATCTAGCGATATTTGTGTTATTGGAAACTGTTATAAAACTGGCAAAATCACAAAAATAGATTATTAAAAAATCGGTTTTCTTTCATGACTTCAACTTTTTTTTTATTATTATACAGCGTGTTCCAAGCGCTACAGTGCATGGTCATATTTAACGAATTACTTTTCAAGTAGTTAATGGTGGTGGCATTTATTATAATTAAATTTTTTGCCGTTTTTTTTTTTGTTCTGCTATTTTTTCCTTCATGTGTTTCAGCTACCCAACATAACTCTTAAATAAGACCACGTACTTCTGGAACACCCTATATTTATTCAATTGGCAGTGTAATCCTTTTTTTTTCTTTTTTTTTTTCTCCGGATGGGAAATCATCAAATGACTTCTCCTGCTCTGGGCGGAGCGGAAGGCAGTGCCAGACTCTTACTGACTAAAACCCACCCGTGATCCTTCTTATGCCCTTTGCGTTCCAGGGCTGCGGTGACTCTTTCGAACAAATTCCGCAACGCCAGTGTAATCCCTGGATTAAGTTATTGTTCGACATGATGACAACTGAAACCGACATTCTAACCATTATCTATTTTCAACTATAGCTCTAAAAGCAACGGGGAAATGAAATCACATCCCCAGAAATCCAATTACAGATTTTCCAAGAACAGTAATATGACATCTATATAACAAACCATTCTTTCACAAAATACTAATCATCAGTTCCTGTAAATGCCTTATATTCCTGTATGAGTAAACAGGAGGCGCCTATTGGGCGTCACACAGATTAATTTACGTCTGCGCGACCCCTTGAGTCATTGCCTTGAACATATTCTTTCTTAAATTGGGCTGGTTGGAGCCGTGACTCAAATTATAAGTCATTGTTTGTTCCGTCTCACTGGCTTTCATGGCTGATGCAATTGGATGAACGGGAGTGTATATTTTTAGCGTTAACGGTGGATGGTTTCAGCTGAGATTCCATATACGATCGAATGTCCAAATTTGGTCATTCGTGTCTTCTGATGGCTTGATAATATTATGTTTATCAAAGAAATTACTTCTTGCTAGTTAATTTCTCTTTTGACCACTGGCCAGTCAGCCCCCAGGAACACATAGCAAGACCCGACAAAAAATATCGGTGAATCGATTCTCACAATTACTAACCGACTTCCAAAATAAGTCAGGGACAAAAGGACATTCTAAAGTCGACTGTATTTTTTTTTGTGTGTTACCTCATAAACTTTTTATTGGTTGTACCGATTTTGATGATCCTTTTTATGTTCGAAAGCCGATGCTTGTCAGGTGGTCCCATTTAAATTAAACAAAAAATACAAAAAGTATAAAATATTTTTGTTTTTTTTTTTAACTTGTATTATTTGCTAATAAATGTATGTATTGTTACTCTGTTGTTATCTGTTTTTTCTAGTTACTAACATTATGTTGAAACTATATATATTTATTTATTTTCGAGATAAGTGTAAGTACTGGAAATCGACGTTTTAAAAACATATGGGCATTTGGCGCTCACAATATCACTCTCAGCGCCATAACGAGCTTGCTTTTTGGCTCGGTTTTCCTAATGAATACTGATCGAAAATTAATTTTATTACTTCGATTCATCACAAAATTAACAGAGCATTTCGAATGCAAAAGAATCAGAATCAAGATCAGCCATCTAATAAATCGTACATTTTTTTGCTATTAATCGCAGCTATTTTAAGACAATTAAAATAGTTACGTGTGGTTGCATCTGTAAACCTAGTTCATCGTTTTACAGTACTTGTCTGCAGGTATGTTACTTGATTTCAATGGAATTAAGTTTACATGAATGTATTCAGAAATTTATTGCGAGCATGATTGTTATTGTAACGAATTAGTTTTAATTATGAAAGTACCTATACAGGATGACTTTGAATAGATGCGACAAAATGAAATGGGAGCTTCAGTTACAGTAACATAGTAATTATAAACTGTTTTTTCTACAATCTAAATCGTTAAAAAAAGTTACGTGGTTGGCGTTTTAAAATGATTCATCGATGTTAATATCTTTATTTAAGTACGAATTATCGGTATTCCAGAAAAATAATTAATATGCAAAATAAATAAGAAAAATTAAAGTATCAAAAAATCTCGTCCAACTAATCGCAGTGCTCAATGATCGTTGTGGAGTACTGGCGTTATTAAACGTTGCCATTCATAGCGGTGATAAAGATTCATTAATTTTACATTTGGTATGTTCTAAATTTTCTTGACAACACGTATTATTGTATATTTAAGTATGTCGCATCTATTCAATTTCACCCTGTATAGGAAGACTGTAAGTATTTAGCTAGTAATGGACCACTAGCCCCCTGTTTCTGAATTGAGAATTCGAAAATTTGCAGGTACTTTGACATGGGAACTTATCAAATATTACCATTGATGTAGTATTTACAAACTCTTAACTTCAAATTATTTTTTCAGGCTTGGTTTTAAGGCTTGCTGCAAATGGCAAAGTATATCATTTGTCTCGATCTGAATTTAAATCTACAGCCAGTCAGAGTACAAAATAGGTAAGTAGGTACCTATTTAGCTAATTTGCCTAAAAGCTTTTGCTCTGAGAGCAATCGTGAAGAGGTATCTACCGGAACATCGTTTATCGATATTCGAATAAGCCATTACAGTCAATGAAACGCTTCACTGGATTACTCCAGCATGTTCTGACTGTAGGCACCACCTCAAGAATCTCAAGAAATGAATATCTACTCTTTCCCAATGATATTAGGGTCGGTTTTCAATCTAACCGGATGAAGCTGAGTACCAGTATTTTAACACGGAGCGACCTAATAACTGGTTAACACAATTCCTCTTGGAAAGTCTGATATCAATTATTTTGGTTTCTGACATAGGTACAAGCCGCAACGACTGTTAAATATCTACAAATGACATCCGCTTGATCGGCTTTCTGATGCAAGCAAAGGTCTTGGAAAGGATCACGGTCACCCATCCACAGACCAACCTCGGCAAGCGTTGCTTAACCTTCATTATCAGCCCACACCGCCTCAAGAGTCTTAAGAAAGACAGTCTTTATTGACACTAAGCAATAGCACGCACAAAATGTAAACCTACCTCAACACAGTGGGAAATGATCCGGTTCAATGAACACCCAGTTTGAAACCTCACTAACCTTGACTTATATTTTAAAGTACCTAACATATTTTGAAACAAGCCAAGCATTAACCCCTACTTAAACTGCCGTTAGACGTATTAAACCAAAGTTTCATTGGACGTTAATCTTTAATGAGTTTGATACGGCGTGAAAGCTGCTCTACCATAACCTTACTTAATAACTTATGTGTGAAGTTGAAGTGGCTTTATATTTCTTCGATCAATTTCTTATCAGTTATTTATGTTATCATGCCTATAAGGTTGATGTAAATGTTGAGTATACCTCTATTGGTAATTGGGAGCACCAATATATCGATGAGTACAGCTCGCCGCTATTTGCAAGTGGACACCAAAAATATGACGGAAAATAAGTCTGGACATATAATAAGTAGTTGTTACAATAGTCTATACATACATATAAATAAAATTGGAGCGTCTATTTGTAATATTGAAATAACCGCATTTTGACGGGACTTTTATTGGCAGGTAGCTAATGTAATAAGGAGTAACTTAGGCTACTTTTATTTTAGAAAAAAAAATATCTTAGAAAAATAAAGTAATGTTGCAACGTCCAAGTACTGTCCAGTACCGCGCGCAGCTCACGCGCATGCCACCACTGTGCCATCACGACGGGCGCCTCCCACCTCTTCTCCCACCAACGAATTAATATCACAAAGAATCAGGGGGTTAGTAACTATTCCACGCGAATGAAGTCGCGGGCAGAAGCTAGTACTAAATAAATACTGATAAATACATACTAAATAAATACAATCAACATCAGGCAAAGAAGATCGACGCATCCTTTCTCTAACTCCTATCTAGAAATTCAATCAATTTACACTACCAATTCTATCTTCAAAGTGATAGAGAAACAATTAATTTGTCGTCGCCCTATCACTTAAGATAAGAGTAAAAGTAAATAAAACAACAAACATCCGTTTCCGAGTAGCTATCCACTCAACGCGATATACTCGTAATATTATTATGACGTGTCATTTAAATTTACGACGTTTTCTAACAGATTGATGATAGAAATCTTTTCAAAGCTATTACGTCTTCCTTTATAGTTATTGAGAAATTAAAAGCTGGTATTTTTATCTGTGATTTTAAGAGCAGTGAGTTAATGGAAGAAAGGTAGTACCTTAGCTTGCCGGTGGTCCTCGGATTGGGTGAGAATAGACAGAGCCTTGTATGGGGACGTGTAGTAGGAGTTGTGAGAACAATAATAAGCTGTGATTATATTCGGGTTCAATCAAGGAATTCACCAAATGACTTTTCCGCTCTACGCGAAACGGAAGGGACTGTTAGACTCTTACTGACTAATGCCATTTGCGTTCCAGAGCCGCGGTGACTGTTTCGAACAAATTCTGCAACATTAGCAGACAAATCCTTTAATAGTAGTTTTACTTCCATTCAATGTAACTCCAGTCACTTGTGACTATATCAAGAAGTAATTTTTAGCTATCTGTTTTCAGTTGTCTACAATTGTCTCGCTATGGCAGAAACTACAAAAAGCTGGTAGGCTTAGCATAATAAGCATAATCTGCCTTTTAACTTTCCCACTGTTGGGACACAGGCCTCCTCTCTAGGAGAGGGAATGGGCCGTAATCCACCACGCGGGCCCAGTGCGGGTTGGTGAATGTCACATGTCTTCGAATCTTTGGTTCTAGGACATGCCGGTTTCCACACGATGTTTTCCTTCACCGTTTTGAGAGCAGTGGTGATGAAAGAAATTAAACAAAGTAATGCGCCAGGCTGGGTTTGAACCCGCGACCTACAACTCGTAAGTCGGAGCCGTTACCTCTCGGCCACCACTGCTGGTAGACTTATTTATTCAAAAATGAGACTAGGACTTTGGCCTGCAATGGCAAAGTTTCCAAAACATGAGGAAGGTAAGGTTACCGACATCAGCAACAAGCCAGGTCATTATTTCTAAACCCACGTATAATTAAAAATATATTTAAGCAATGCTATTTCTGTTACGCGCGATAAATGTGAGAATTTACAACTTTTGTCTTTTTTCAAACAATAGAAACTGCAATGAATTATGTAAGTATGTAAATTGAGTAACGTTGCTTCAGTTCACGTAGTTATATTATTTTTATGGAGAATATCTTTGTTTTGTAACGGACCTTTAATAATAAGTTAGGTGATTGAATTGAACCGGAATTGTTTGGTTAGGTTATGTGGTTCTAACGAAGCAATTTGGGAGTGACCATCCGTACCTTGTTGCTATTCCACCAATTCACACCAAGCGTTTCCAACTGTCTTTTATAATGCGCACAGCGAAGGAGTGGAACTCTCTTCCTGCGTCTGTGTTTCCGAATGCATTCAACCCTGATCTCTTCAATTTTAGAGTGAACAGGCTTCTTCTGGGTAAGCTCATTCCATCGTCGACTTTGTCTCTGTCACCTGCGACCTAGACTAGAGCCAAGAGCATATCCTTTTGACAATTAAAAAAAGGGTCCATTGTCCGCACCCACAAAATGTTTTATGTCCCTAAACTCCTAACAGGAAGAACTCTCTCCCACTATAAAGTTGTCTGCCAGCGAGTTCATCGGAAAATCTTCCTAGACTTTCCTCAACTATGTTTTCTGGCTCCCAGTCTGACCGGATGCTGCTGAGAACCAATATTTTACTTGGAGTGCCTAAGTTCCTATCCGCCCACAACAACCCAGAAACTGGGTAAAACGGGGTGGAACACTGTACCCCTTGGTAAGACTGATGTCAGATTTTTTGGCTTCTGATTACCCCCGTATCGACTGTCAAAGATAAAGATACATATCAACATGAACCACCAACTTAAGCCCAATAATGGCGCTGCTCCGCTCAGGGCTAGGCTAACAGTCTAGACCAGGGCTAAATTTGTGATGTGAACTGGTCTTTTTAGAGAGGCTAGAGAAATAAGCAAAAAAATAATAATTTGTTTTTTCGTGTTTGTGCAAAACCATTCTACAAATTGGTAAAGTTAGCCTGGAACTAGAACGTTAGCCCAGTGCTAAGTTGAGCAGAACATGGCAGCCGTTGTTTTTGTGGCACATACGAATCTCGGTAGCACACTGGGTATACTGATATAGTGATAAGATGATCAGTTTAAAATTTAGCTCTTGGGTCTATCTTTTGTTGTACAGCAAAACTTAACTGTTGTAAATGAACGACGACAAATAACGAACCATAACTTCCTTGGGTCATCATCTGTGACCTCTATTGTGTTATTTATCGCATAGCCTGGGAAAAATAACTGTTTTATCTTGACATGTTACCATGTTGATGAAAGGCACAACGGTCGACCGACTTGCAATAGCAAAAAAAGAAACATTTATTTATACATTGCCAAAATTGATGCCGTTTGAAAATGCTTGTCTTTCTCATATGGGTTTCTGATCTTTTACTGGCCCATCTATTCAGTATGTGGTACAAGGAGGTAGGCTCTCTTCAAAATATAGACTACTAGCAGCACCCCGCGGTTTAACCCGCGTAGTTCCCGTTCCCTAGGATAAAATATAGCCTATGGCACTCCACAATAACGTAGCTTTCTATTGGTGAAATAATTTCGAAAATCAGTTCAGTATATCCAGAGATTACCCCTTACAACGTCACATACTCACAACCTCACAAACTCACAAACGTTACCTCTTTATAATAATAATACCTATAGATTATAGATAGCTACTAAAATTATTTTTTTATCCAATGTGATGTTAGTTTACCGTTAAAACAGACATTACAGTAAGTCACAAAAAATGACATTATTGACTAAGTCATTTCTAAAAATAAAAGACAATTAGTTTATCATTTAGATAAAAAATATTATCCTTTTAAAAGATTAACAATACAATTAAGGTATATAATAGATACCAGTCCCATGTAAGGATAATATTTATTTTATCCTACAGATTTAGTAATACCTAATATTAGCCGATTTATTTATTTAATACTTTACGCACACAAATGTACAGAGGCGGACTTAATGCCTTCAATGCCTAAATGCCTTAATGCCTTAATGATTCAATTAGTACATAAAAAGTTTCCTGCAATAACAAGATTAAGCAGTACATACATACGGACTTTTGTATTAAAATTGTAAATGCAATGCAGTGACTCAGTTCAATGAGATTAGATGGCCACAGATAACAATTATGTGGAAATTAGTCAACCGCAATGCACGTGTCGGTCCGGATTATATTATGCAAACAAATCATTTAGCTGTGGGCCGTTGTGGATTATAGTGAGACTGGACGACTCAGAGTTAAGAAGCACTTGAAATCTTTCAAGTAGTTGGATGTTCAGAAGAGTTACTCGTGTAGGTATACGGCGAAATGAGAAACTAAGAGGACAGACAAAGAGTAGTAAGAGAATCTCCTTCTGCGAGATAACTGTTTCGCAGAAGGAGATTTATTTCCCATTCCAACACGATCCCATTGTCATTTTGCTAAAAGTTCGTAATCTGCAAAATCATAAAATGGTCGATCATGTCGGTCAATGGTCTCGTAATACTTTTTGATAACCGAGCTATTAAAAGCAAAAACTGCAAAATGGTAGGTAGTTCTAATGGTAGGTCACTGATCAAAGGAACTGTCAAAATTTTAGCAGATTACCGCATATGTCTGTAATTAATTTGTCATTATGTATGAGATTACCATTCTATGCCATTTCTTTCAATGGAGTGTCAGAGTTTGACCATTGGAAAGTCATAATGACGCCTTTATATTAGTAGATTACTAAACTTGTCAAAAACAACCATTATGAAATGAATGATAGACCATTCTGACACTATTATATCAAACTTGAGACCCAGTTGTGGTGAGACGCGCGGGAGTTCAATGTCTAGCAGTGGATGACTTTCGGCTGATATGATGATGAGTAATTCTTGAAAACAATCGTAACATTATAATCTTGCTACAGACAAGGTTATCAGAAAACTTGAGTGTTTTGCTAGTCCACAAGGGAAAGGACTCTTGTCATAACAGCACTTAATTATTGTTAATCAAAGTCCTGATAAAGCCGAGATACTTATACCAATCAGATGTGCCTACGTATAACTGTAGTTGTTTGATAAGTATTAACGACTACTTTCTTACTGCGGCTTCAGTCCTGCGGTCAAGCCCATAAGAAGAGATTTTTTTTCTCTCCCAACGCCCGGTACGTGTTTTTCTATTGCGGCGGCTGGGGCGTGAGGTTTCCCTCTCCCGCACGCGGTCTGCCTCTTCCTTCGCATAGCATATACTAGCATTACTGCTTCGCAGAAGGAGGTGCCCGCTTCCCATGCCTCTTCGCCTGGTCGCCGCCGCCGATCGTCTCGACTAGGACACGGCGTTGCTTCGCCCAAGCATGGCAGACCTCTACCGTATGCTCCACCGTGTCGTCCGGGCGATTTTTACGAGTGAAAGTATTTTCGTCATCTTCTGCTTAGCCTTTTCCCAACCATATTGGGGTCGGCTGCCAGTGAAACATGAATCAGCTGAATACCAGTATATTACGAGGAGCGGCTACCTTCTAGTCCTCCATAACCCATTAACATAGCATGGGTAACATGGTACTTCTGAGTAAGCCTTTTTTTTTTTCTGGATGGGAAATCATCAAATGACTTCTCCCGCTCTGGGCGGAGCGGAAGGGAGTGTCAGACTCTTACTGACTAAAACCCACCCGTGATCCTTCTTGTGCCCTTTGCGTTCCAGGGCCGCGGTGACTCTTTCGAACAAATTCCGCAACCCTAGCAGGCACTGACCCTATGGGGCCCCGTCTTCTTTGCTGACGGCTCTTTGAGGCGCGCGTGGAACACGACGCGCCGTCGACTCGGGCCTGGTTGCTATCGGACGGCAAGCCACCCATAGCTCGCCATCCGCAGGCCCGCGCCTACGGTGGCCGGGAATCGCCCTGCGTTTCCCGACGCCTGGGGCGTCTTCTTCTGTTGCGGCGGCTGGGGCGTGAGGTTTCCCTCTCACGCACGCGTTCCGCCTCCTCCTTCGCTAGCATTACTGCTTCGCAGAAGGAGGCGACCGCTTCCCATGCCTCCTCGCTCCGGACCATGGCTTGAACCAGGGCCGGACGCGAGAGGTCGCCGCCGCCGATCGCCTCGACGAGGTCACGGCGGTGCTCCGCCCAAGCAGGGCAGACCTCCACTGTATGCTCCACCGTGTCCTCCGGACGATCCGCACAGTGTTGACACCCGGACGAGTCCTCCCGCTGGATCCGACACAGGTACCTCCCGAAACAGCCGTGTCCGGTGAGCACCTGCGTCAGGCGGAAGGTGAGGACGCCGTGACGTCTCTCTAGCCACGCCTCAAAGAGGGGACTTATCGCCACAATAGTGGCGTGCCCAGCACTGGGTTGCAATAGTCGCTGTCTCCAAACCTCCGTGAGATCCCGCCGGAGTTCCGTCCGCTGCGCAACAATTTGCCGCGGCAGCAGAATTTCACCCCGGCTTAGCGCCTCCACGCGCAACGCGTAAACGTGCGCGAGGGCTCTCGCCTCCAGATCCCACGGCAGCAATCCGGCAAGGAGATTCGCCGCCTCGCCAGAGACCGTGCGGTATCCCCGGACTAGCCGAATGGCCATGACCCTCTGGGCCGAGACCAGGTGGCGTGCTGGCAGTCGCCTTAGCGACAGCGCCCACACTGGGGCCCCGTAAAGGGCCATGGACCGCACGATCCCCGCGTACTTCTGAGTAAGCCTGGAGTTAGATTTTCAGTGAAAATATATTCATACTACATACATATTACAGTAATACATACCTTCTATCATCTTGACAGTTCAAGGTGCTTATTTATTTATTTATTTATTTATTTATTTATTTATACTTTACGCACACAAATGTACAGAGGCGGACTTAATGCCTTAGGCATTTTCTACCAGTCAACCTTAGGGTGATGCAGAGAATAAGTGTGGTAGGTGCAGTACGAAAGAGAGAAAAAAAAAAATAAACAAAAACGCGATTAATATTAAATTACTTGCTTGTCTACGTTTTTTTTTTTGACAACCTCTATTGTATAATGGTCGAATTACAATAGCTTTGAGTTTGATTTGAGTTTTAGCACATTTTGTAAATTGATTAATATTTTTCTAATGACCATGCGCTCCTCTACTATATCGGTAACATTAAAATCTTTTAAAGATAAGATAATCGAGAAAAATTGAGTAATTTGCTAATAAACGAAGGACAATATCTTGTCATAACAGCACAGCTCTGATAAAAGTAGGTGCTCACAGTAATCAGATAACTATTTGCTGTTGTTTGATTTACTAACGATTAATGATACTCCAGTAGATAAACAAATTACCAATTCCTAAGATCGTGAATAGCCCACAAAGCGCACAGACACATAAACCAGCTGTTTTTGGTTCATTAATTGTGGAGTAATACGCCCCCTGACGCAATAGTCACGACTACAAATATTTGATTGTTACAGAACGACTTACAATTACTTTGATCAATGTTATGGGGCAAAGTGTTGAAATTGTGGAATATTTCCAGCCCCCATAAGTTGATACGAAATGTCTTTCACGACCAATTGAGGGTGGACTACCGACAGCGTAGGAAGTCCAATGTAATCGATTTTATTATTTTATGGTTCGATGACAGACCCAGAATAGCCGTGTTGCTTGTTTGATTGACATGGGATCACTCATCTACTATCTTTCCGGTTTTAGAGGCATTTAAGGCTACAGCAGGACATCCTGTTTCTCCCAAGTTTCACCGCATCAGTCTCAATCAAAACCTACATTCGGAAGAATCTTCTGGTCTGATTCCAAAATTTCTCACTGTTATAAAGCTACATTATCGTTGAGTGCCATAGCTTCCTTTCATTCCGTAAAAGCTCACGATTACGGTGGTAAAAGCCACGGAAGCGAAGCTCCAAAATACTGAATAAAAAAGCGTACTCGTAATATGATTTTAATTGATGCTTTAATAATAACTCTCATCATCAAACCGTTATTGTCGACACAGCAACATGTCCTCCCCTTTGTTACACAAGGCTCATAGGGGCATGTAGTGATGTGTGTAACCATGCAGCCGTAGCCATCACGCTTGGCAGATAATTGTTCATCAAGGTATACCTGTGGCGTACGCCTGATGTAACCCTTTGTCGTGTGAAGCGTACTTACTGCTTTTATTAAAATACGCTGTTTATTAAGCTCATGTGTTTATTATATTGTATACTAGCGGTCGCCCGCGGCTCCGCCCGCGTGGATGTCGGTTACCGCTGCAAAAAGCCTACCCAGGAAAGACACGGTCAGCAAAATGATTCTCAGGTCAATTCACAGACACCGACACTAACATCGACGACGCAGTCATTATACGCTGGCTACATAGATTGTCTTTATGTGCACTCCGCGCGGGTATCTTACTCATAGATCTAAACTCCCGCACGCACACCCCCGCCTTGGTGATGCCCACTTCGCAACGGGCCGTGCAGCAGAAATCGTAATATTTTAATTTCGCCATAACTTCTTACAATAGGGTAGTTGACTAAAAAAATCAGATTAGTCCGTCTGATAGATTTCCAAAAAATATTTGACACGTATTTTTTCTTTTTTCACATAAACAAAAAATGAAAACGATACAGTGCGTAAAAAACTCGCGTGACGTCACTACTCGCTACAATTTTTATCGGGCCGTGACGTCACACGCTCCCACTCCTGATCTTTGATGCTTTTTATCTCCGTCCGTTTTTATAGATTTGTTAAATGAAAAAATACGTGTCCAATATTTATCTATAATCTAACTGACGGACTAAACAATCATATAAGTTTTACTCAGGCAATATCCCTATTAATTAGAATATTTTATGGTTCTATCTTTTATAGTTTAGGTAGCGTACGCAAAATAAGTAACTTTTCTGGTTTATTTTTTACACCTTGTGTCCGAAAAACCCAAATATCTTATGGAACCCTTTTTTTTCCAAAATAAAATTTAGCCTATGTTTAGTCGTGGATAATGTAGCTTTCGAATGGTAAAATCGGTCCAGTAGTTTTTAAGCCTATTCATTACAAACAAACAAACAAAGTTTTCCTCTTTATAATATTAGTGTAGATTAATTTGATTTTGGATTGTTGATTTGTTGTGTTGCAATAAATATATATTGTACTAGCATCGCCCCGCAGTTTCACCCGCGTAGTTCCCGTTCCCGTGGAAATATGGGGATAAAATATACCCTATGTTACTCAGGGAGAATGTAGCTCTGTAATGGTGAAAGAATTTTTGAAATCGGTGCAGTATTTTTTGAGTTTATTCGTTACATACAAAAATACAAATCTTTCCTCTTTATAATATTAGTTATATATTGTATATATGTATCTATTAGGCGTAATGTTGACCTCCCGAAATGTGGATAGACGACCTGATGCAGGCCGCGGGAATCCACTGGATGGGTGAAGTTACAAGCGGGTTCGAAGCAGCGATGCCGACTTTTGGCTGAAATGATGATGAGGAATCTTTACACGATTAATTTCTTTGCTCCGGATATTATCAAAGTATTTGTTTATGCTTTTGCTTTCAGTTATCACAAACGCATTAATAATTGACGGCACTGCTGGCGCAGTGGTTGAATTCGATTCCCGCACGATACAAATATTTGTGTAGCCTACAGATAACTGTTCCGTGACTCTCTGCTTGTGCATGTGAGTTTATATGTTTGTAAACGCACCTACAATACTGGCGAAATTCGTAGTCCAACGATTTTTTTTAAATCTTTTTCTTACACTTTGGTACCTTACCAATTCGATCAACTCCGAACAACGCTTGTAATCAATTCTATTTTACTGACTTACTAGCAGCGCCCCGCGATTTCGCCCGCATAAGCTTCGATCTCATGGGAATATCGGGGTAAAAATTATCATATATTTTAACCCTGGTTATAAACCACCTGTGTGCCAAATTTCATCAAAATCAAAGTAAAAGTAGTTTTTGCATGAAAGAGTAACAAACATCAATCCATACTTACAAACTTTCGCATTTATAATATTAGTTGGATTACCTAAACAGCCTTACTTAAAACTGTCATGAAAGACTTATAGGTACTTGACTATCAACTTATCATCATTCGTCTATATCAATTAGCTGCATTGCATGTATACAATAAATAAATAAAATCTGGCATTCATGATTGAAGCATAAATAACATGATTGATTCATGAACATCCGACAATTACTCGTACGCTGGACAGAGAAACCGCTTGACTTATATATTTTTTGTTAGTAACAATTACTCAGTTTGATACATTATGTATCAAGTATTTACTTTGCTTTTAAATTGCAGTGGCTGGTGAAGAAAGTATCGGACGTCCGGTAGAAAATCGAAACCAATGTAGAATCTCTAATCCAGTGTATTAAATGTGCTCGTATACAAATATCAGAACTTAGGAGATATAGATAAACAATAACTTAGGTAAATATATTTGGGAAAATACTTTTCCTATTGTACAGGAACATTAAACACTAAATCGACCGCCTTCTTCATATTAGCGTTTAAATAAAAAATAAGTTAATACAGTAGAACGCCGATTATCCGAACGCCGATTAACCGAATCGCCAATTATCCGAATCGGCCCTAAGCGTAATATAAAAAATTAAAACCAAGTTCTTTTATAAAAGTAATGTATTTAGTAAGTAGGTAATTTATACAATTTATTTTATAAATTATGTCATCATCAATATATATAATCCACTCTTTTTCCCGACTTCTCCAGAAAGAGAGTAATGTTCTAATTTTTTTTTTGCTAGTAGGTATGTACAGTCGGTGATAGCAATTAACTGACCCCCCTAAAAATTACTCGATTTTACACCCTATGCTCATAACATTAAACGTTATTCAATATGGTATGAGTTTATCAGACGAACACTACTCGATGAACAGAAACAATAAATAATTTTGATACGCAAACTTGAGCTTTAAGAGGTTGGTATTAAGTCATTTATTTAATAACTTTTTACCTTTTTTAATAAGTGGGTAGTTAGACGTCAATATGCGTATTCAACAAAAACTACTATAAATATGACATAAGGACTATGGGGTAGAAGAATAAATTGAACAAGATATTCTATGCACAAATAGCAGTGAATACGTGCGAACATTTTTACCTTGCCTTGCTAAATTGGCTTTTTTCCTTTTTATTAATTGTTATCAGTTTTGATAGTTTAATCGTCATGTCTCAGTTGAGTGATTATTTAAAATACAAAATAATCTATTTGCATGAAGAGAATGTTGGTATTAAAGCGATTGCTAGGAAACTTAATATAGCGGTAAGTGTATTATTTTTATGCTTCATTTATAATCATACTTTTTCCTTAATTCGTTAGTCTGCTTAAAAGCCGGTGAATGTAGAATAATAGACAATTAACTGTGTTTCATTATGAGTCTAATTTGAGATCATTTATAAATCTAATTTGATTTTTATAATCTAATTTGATAAACGTATTTTTTCAAACTTAATCGATAAATTATGTTTACCTGTTCGTTACTAAAATTATGCTTATTGTGTTGTTTCAGAGAAATACAGTCAGATTGTCGCTAAGACGTTTTGAAGAGGCAGGGAATATTCAAAAAGATCGTCCTGGACCAAAACTTACTATGTTACATACTCCAGTGTCAGAACGTCATCAAGCAATTGTTAGAAGGCATACTGAACAGCCATTTTTGCCTACTCATTCAACTGCAAGTGGAAGTGATCGTTGTTGGAATATGGTGCGCGGTATGCGGGACCGCTTGCACAACAAGCAATAGAAAAAATGGTGCTCCACTTATAACTTGAGTAACCAGTGTTGGTCACAAACAATACTAACGTATGTCAGTGTGTGTGTTAAATTAACTATTGTTATAATTTGTAACGAAGTATTTCGAATACCTAGTTTTTTGTCAAAACCTTATTTTATAACTAAAATAACTATTCATAAAACAAATTGATATATAGTACACCAGGTAGAACTTCAACGTATAATGCCGTTTTATTTAGTTCAATGATATTTAATGTAGTGATGTTATTGTTATGAAATAGAAATACATACCTATATTTCTAAATATTATAACATGCTGATTCACTACATTAAACTCAGTGCAGTTAACAACGTTATTAGTAAGCAGGTAAATATTATCATCTTCGTGTCGTCATCAATATCATTTATGTTATTCTTATAATATTTTTTTTATAAAATAAAATCGTTTTTACCACCACTTTGGTTTTTTATTTCTGTTCATTTTTTTGTTGTTGTTGCTAAAGTTATAATTTATTATTTATAACTTAAAATAAATATACAAAACAGAAACAAACGCGTCAATTACGCTGGTTACGAACTCACAACCACGATTTGTCAGCTCACTACAGTCACCACTAGACCACTCGAAACATATTCAACGTGATCGAAATTACGTATTATATTACAAGTTAAAATAATATTCAAGAACATACCTACCTTAACACTGCGTATTAAAGATCAAATTCGAATAACTATTTTATTGATCGTAGACGTTGAACCAGTTCCAACGTTGTTCTAGTTCGATCGTTCGTAACAAGCAAAAGGTTCAAATTCGTTTAATTTTTAGGGGGTCAGTTAATTGCTATCACCGACTGTACATACTTGCACTATAAAAAAAAACTCAACTTATAACAATGTAATAAGTCTTATTCAATTTACAAAAATACTAATTTCATATTACACCACACCCACATTTAAACCACAAGGTAGCATCAGAAGATTCTCGTAGTAGGCGAAAACTATAAAGAAACAAGATTAGGAAACAAGTACCAAAACGGCTAACTCATAGTGTCACATGGCGTGCCTCAAGGTAGCGTTTTGGGGCCCAGCCTTTTTCTAATATATATTAATGATTTATGTAACATGAATTTATCTAACGCTAAAGTATTTTCTTATGCCGATGACACAGCTATTGTATTTTATGGAAAATCTTGGGATGATGTTAAAGAAAGTGCTTCCAAAGGTATGGCTCAAATTACTCAATGGCTAAATAATAACTTACTCACTCTGAACACCTCAAAAACGAATTACGTATGTTTTACTATCAGCAATCGTACTCAGCCTAAGACTGACTTTACTATCAAAGTACACGTATGTGGCGACCCTCAAAACCAAAACTGCACGTGTTCTATTATAAAGAAGGTCTCGCAGACCAAATACCTAGGTGTTATTCTTGACCAGAGGTTGACCTGGTACCCTCATCTAGAACAAGTCGTAAAAAGGGTTAGAAATTTGAGCTGGATATTCAAGACACTAAGACATATTGTTCCATCTAGATCTACAAGTGATAATGACTCTTCTAGAAACCTATTAAAGGAAATTTATGTCGCTTTAGTGCAATCTGTCCTGGTGTATTGTATTCCTGTATGGGGAGGAGCAGCCAAGTCTAAATTTATAGAAGTAGAAAGAGCTCAAAGAGCTCTAATAAAAATTATGCATTTTAAGGGGAGAAGGTACCCCACTCACAGACTTTATCAAATAAGTGATTTGCTTTCAGTGAGAAAATTATATATTACTTTAATTGTTTTGAAAAAACACAAGACATTGCCTTATGATGCTGGAAATCTAACAAGAAGAAGGAAAGATCTTGTAGCGCATATACCACAAAGTAAAACCAATTTCTGTAGTATGCAATATGACAGACGAGCATCCCAACTGTACAACAAATTAAACAAAGAACTACATTTATACACCAAAAAATATTATGAGTGCAAAATACTTATAACTAAATGGATTAAACTACTTACATATGAGGAAACCGAGGCCCTCTTGCAACATGCATCATAGCTCTATTATCCACATGAACATCCACTCACAAAAACACTCACTCCTCACTCACCCACACAACACACATACTCCATACAACACCTCCACTCCCTTATCTCATCAAAATTTACCTCGCAACACAAAACACACATACTACTACTGCTATTTTTTTAATGTATAAGATTATCATTCGATGCAAAATTACATATCATTATCATATAATATTAATTTTTATTCTTCATTATTTAAATTCAAAATTTAGCATAACTTTTTCTTTTCTTTTCTTTTGTTAAAATTGTTTTGAAATGTTTTCTTAAGATTTTAAGATTCAAGATCTTTGGTACACCACGTAAATTTAAGCTTCGGAAGAGTGAAGGGACCTAACACAGGCGATTTTTGTCTAAAAGGTCACTTCAACACTAGATGTAGTACTTAACTTGTGAAAGAAAATAAATTATTATTATTATTATTATTATTATACGGATACCGCAAGTATCAAAAATGTGCTCTACAATGTCCGTACAGTCACGAGCAATAATATATATACATTGTCACATTTTCTAAAATATGTCAACTTCTACCATTCAAAAAATATGTGTACAATATTTTTTTCTAAATTACCTAACCATCAAACTGTGTCAAAACTGGGTATACATTGGTTTCACAGTAATATAAACGAAACAAAATCAGAAAAATGTTTACACTTCCAATGTAATTTTTAACTATCCATTACAATTTCTATAACATATATACATTTAATACAAATTGTATACGTGTTATAGGAATTGTCATGGATACATTAAAATGATATTGAAATTGTATAATACATACTTTTTCCTGTTTTTGTTAAGTTTATTGTTCATAGTTTTATAAATAAATAGGGGTTGGTTTCTGCAATAAAACAAGGGCTTACAAAATCAGTGTTGTAATTCGTTACCAAACGTAATAATTATTAACAAAGCCTATTAAATATAATAGCGTAGTTATGTGTAGTTTCCATCACCATCTTAACATAACGAGACTTCTCCGTGCCTCGGAAAGCACGTTAAGCCGTTGGTCCCGGCTGTCATTTGGAGATCTTTGGCAGTCGTTACGGATTGTCAGAAGCCAGAAAATCTGATCACACCAGTCTTTCCAAGAAGTACCGTGTTCCCCAGTTAATGGGTTGTGGAGATCTGGTAGGCAGCCGCTTCACGTAAAATACTGGTATTCAGCTAAATCCGGCTTGACTGGGGGCCGACCCCAATGTAGTTGGGAAAAGGCTAGGCAGATGATGAGTTATGTGTAGTTTATGTTTAAACCAAACGTTATTCAAATACGAGGGCTGCTTTTTAAGTTGTGTCGTTTGAAATAAGTATAGACGGTCTAATAGATTATTACCATTTATTGTTTTTCGAAGAATTCTCCGCGATATTTAATACACTTTGCGTTTTTCGCTTGAACCAGTTTTTAAAACATTTATTCCACTCCGATGTGGGGGTAGTCAAAATGGCCGATTTGTATGCGTCAACATCTTCTTCGGGTGAGCTAAAACGTTGACCACGAAGACTTTGCTTAATTTTGGGGAACGTAGAAAAATCGTTAGGGCTTACGTCACGGCTATAAGATGGGTGATCTAAAGTTTAGACATTTTAGGTGCTCAAAACATATTTGTATTGCGGGCAGTTTGCGAACTTGCATTGTTATGGTGCAGTACCATACGACGTCTTGAGTTGGTTTTCAGAAACTGTAATGACTTGTGGGAAACAAACAGTGGTATACCAGTCAGCGTTGTCGTTTGATCACCCTTTGCCACAAATGAGGCAACCATTTTTTTAAGTGCTCCGTGAGCGTATGACTTTGGTCAGTTTTGGCTCATCTTGGAAGACCCATATATTCAGATAGTTGACTGTTGCTTGGAATCTGGATCGTAAGCATATATCCAAGATTCGTCACCACTAACCATAAATCATAAACGTCTTTTGACTCTCCCCAGTTGAATCGCTGCAGAGTTTTGCGACACTATCTAACACGGGCTGCTTTTTGGCCGTCGCTAAGGAAATGTGGTATCCAACGAGAGATCAACTTTCTTACACCGAGTTCTTCGAGCAGGATTTTTTGGGGAGTAGACCCTGAAATGCCCACGACTGCCTCTATTTTACGGTATGTCTGAACTTTAAAAGCAGCCCTCGTATTTGAATAACGTTTGGTTTAAACATAAACTACACATAACTACGCTATTATATTTAATAGGCTTTGTTAATAATTATTACGTTTGGTAACGAATTACAACACTGATTTTGTAAGCCCTTGTTTTATTGCAGAAACCAACCCCTATTTATTTATAAAACTATGAACAATAAACTTAACAAAAACAGGAAAAAGTATGTATTATACAATTTCAATATCATTTTAATGTATCCATGACAATTCCTATAACACGCATACAATTTGTATTTTATTTTTAAATGTATATATGTTATAGAAATTGTAATGGGTAGTTAAAAATTACATTGGAAGTAAAGTTACATTGGAAGTGTAAACATTTTACTGATTTTGTTTCGTTTATATTACTGTGAAACCAATGTATACCCAGTTTTGACACAGTTTGATGGTTAGGTAATTTAGAAAAAAATATTGTACACATACATATTTTTTGAATGGTAGAAGTTGACATATTTTAGAAAATGTGACAATGTATATATATTATTGCTCGTGACTGTACAGATTTCCATAACTGTACTTACTGCGTTTGCTATGACGTCACGCCATGTGGAACGTTTCGAACGTCTGGGGAATCCATGTCGGTCGATAGATAATCAAATGACTTATCAGATGATATTTGTCTTAATCATGTCGATGTCGAACTAATTACATACTGTCAATTTTAATCTGATTGTTTGAAACATTCGAAAACTATATCGCTTGAGGACGGCTTTAAATAATTTAATTTACAGAGTAAAAAAATAACTAGTAAACTTTGCAGACATGATGGGTTTTAATAGTAAAAAAAACATATCCAAACCTAATACCAAATTGTCACACTACCAACTGCGGAGTTCCAATGATTAATTTTATTTATTTTGCAGTAATTTGTTGCATCAATAAGTCAAATTTACGAACCGCACCAGGAACACAGTACTGTGCTCCATAGTAGCACAAATCACCAACGTCACTCAAAATGCAGCTAAGCTTAAATGGAACTGCGGGCGTACCATGAGGTGTTAAAACGTGAGTCTTCCGAGCGAGAAAGAGGGATAGAGTTATACACCCTATATAGCTCCATCCCTTTTTCTCGCTCGGAAGACTCACGTCATGATACGCCCGCTGGTCCGTATATTCAGTCGTATGTCGAAATGTTCATGCGATATAAAAAATCTTGGATAATGTCGGGCGACCGCAGACTCGGGTGAATATAGCTGGATGAGTTCGAGGGTTATCGACAGGATTTGTTCACACTTTCCCAAATCTGGAAGTAATAGAAAGAAGAGAGAAGAACGGCCTGAAAATAAATAATTATACTTAATTTGAATTTTCGATTATTATTACAGATGTGCCATTATGACTTTAGTTGACTAACCGACTAGCCAATTAGTCGGTTGTAAAGTGGACGACTAGTCGGCCAGTCCGATCACGGTTTCGAAGATTTCCGTGAAGGTTCGTTTATAGCTGATTTGCGTGCAAGTCGCAACCGCCGACTGCGAGCGTGTAAATTTCAAAAATTTGTCTGCTGTAGTGTGAGTGGAACATACTCTGAAAAAGCATCGAATTGCTGAAGCCATTTGCAGACATTTTAAGTTCAAATTGCTCTTCGATGTTTGAAGCAAAAACCCTCACAAAAATATCTAGATAATTACAATGATGAAAGCAAAGAAATCATGGGTTTTTATTTGATGTAATCCGGAACAAAGAAAGAAGTTGGATAGTCGGCGCTCTTTGCCGAATAGACGCCGACTATGATAGTGGGCGGATAGTCGGCTTTACCGACTAGTCGGCTCATCTCTAGTTATTATTTACTTATTACAAGTATTCAACCATTGCGTCAATAACAACCCCCAACTGCGATTGTACAAACAACACTAATGAAAATAAACGACCTTGCCATCGATTGATTTCAGTATTTTTAGATTGCCATAACACGTCAATCAAGAACGGTACAACAAACAAAAACAATGGCCTAATTATCGTAATCAATATCTTTGTAAAGCCGCCTGTTACGCTTTCTGGCAATCAATACAATATTTAGGTCAGGAGTAGTGTTGCCAGGTGTCCCGATTTGCGCGGGACGTCCCGATTTTCAGGGGTCTGGGGACGCGTCCCGATTTGTACCTGATCGGGACGCTAAATGTCCCGATTAACAAAAAATGAAAAAAAAAAAGTGAAGTGCATCAATTACATTTAAAGTACGATTTTATTTTATAACTAGCTGCTGTCCGCGACTTCGTCCCCGTGGAATCCCCGATTTTAAAACATTCTTTATCGCTGCTCCG
Organism: Hecatera dysodea; assembly: GCA_905332915.2. NCBI lineage: Eukaryota > Metazoa > Arthropoda > Insecta > Lepidoptera > Noctuidae > Hecatera > Hecatera dysodea. The sequence goes on from HG995304.1 coordinate 6,453,313, forward strand.
CTCCTATTGGCTTAAGCGTGATGATATATAGCCTAAAGCCTTCCTCGATAAATGGTCTATTAAACCCAAAAAGAATTTTTCAATTCGAACCAGTAGTTCCTGAGATTAGCGCGTTCAAACAAACAAACAAACAAACAAGAAGAACAAGAAGAGTTCTTCAGCTTTATAATATTAGTATAGATTTCTACTAGTCTAGCAAGACTGTTTACTTGTTATGTAAGACTAGCTTCTGTCCGCGACTTCGTCCGCGTGGAATAGTTACTTTAACCCCGATTTTGAAACTCTCAGCCCGATCGGTTTAAAATTGACAAAGTTTAACACAAACTTTCATCTCTTTCGACCAAATTTGATTACCATAAAAACGGTTCTAGTGAGTTAATCTTAAAAGATAGACTGTCGCGGGCATTTTTTTAGATCATTTTAAGAGGAATAATTCTTTCCTACATAATTTTTTGGTATCTTGAACCGTTTTCGCAGCGCATGCAACGGAAGCCCTCAAAGATGAATAATTTTCCCCGTTTTTTCCACAATTTCCATTTTTTCTTCGCTCCTATTACTCGCAGCGTGATGTTATATAGCCTAAAGCCTTCCTCGATAAATGGTCTATTCAACCCAAAAAGAATTAGCGCGTTCAAACAAACAAACAACCATTCCCAAGTAGCAAAAAGTGGCTCTATAAATGCCATTAAAGCCAAAAATATATATTTTATAAAGGCCATATTAATACTAATAAGACTGTGTTTGGGCACAAATTATAAGAAGTCAAACCTTGTAGATATTTTATAGTTACCTTATAATAAGCTAATCCCCCTTAAACTCGTCATGTAAAGGCATATTGTATAGCTGATTAACTATAAATAGGCAAGACATTTGCTTTTATGCAACAAATTACCCTTATAACCGCTAACAAAATACGACTATGAGGGCGATTTCTCGTATTGCAGCAAACACAACACGAATATGAGAAGTAAATGATATATTTACGCGATTTGCCTCAATACGTGGTTTATAAAAGACATTAATTGTTTGCATGACAGCTAGACTTGACTACATCGCTCTATTTTCGTATATAGTACTGGAAATTTATGTGGAAAAGCAGATTTGTGAGAAATGTGGATAAGTTTTATGGCAAATTTTTAATGCGCCTCGTTAATTTTATCTTTTTTTAATTTTAAAAGCTATTTTATTTTTCTGAATTCCTGTTAATTACTACTATAAGAAGGATTAGCAAATCAAATGTTTTTATAAATCCTTTAAAAGTCATGTACCCTTATTGTAGCAGGCTAGTACAAATATATTAAACCATATTGAAAGATTTTAGGGTTCAGTCTCCACTTATTTTTTACTAGCAGCGCCTCGCGGTTTCACCCGCGTAGTTCCCGTTCCCGTGGGAATATGGGGATAAAATATAGCCTATAGCCTTCCTCGATAAATGGGCTATCTAACACTGAAAGATTTTTTCAAATCGGACCAGTAGTTCCTGAGATTAGCGCGTTCAAACAAACAAACAAACAAACAAACAAACTCTTCAGCTTTATAATATTAGTATAGATTTTTTATAATAACATTTTGTGAATGCCTATTACTCTGCACTCTTTTTTATTCTACAGAACCCAGACAGTATCTAATATGGATGTGGACCGTTTCTTGACAAAAGTCGATTTCCACGAATTGTTTACTGAACTGATATGGCCTTGGCAAATCACATATTTTATAATAAGAGAAGAATGCTTTGGATGTCACAATCAGACTATTTCGAATCTTCCGTCCTACTTCATTATCACAAAAGAAAAACTAAAATATTTATTCTATGATAACATTTATGGTGTCATTATTTAAGTGCGAAATTTGCTACTTACCAACTACCCTAAGCCTTATTTAATTATTTTTTTCTGACACAATTACGTTTTTTTATATTAATAACGTAAAATTATGGATATACAGGCTCTAAAGACTGCACGCTCTAAACCTACAAGCTCTACACTACACCTTACTCAAAATATATGAAAAAGTGGTCAGATCTCATGTAGAGCCAAGATTTTTGATCTATGCGCCCTAACTTTACCAGGCCTACCTTCACAAATTCTATATTTTAGTCAAAACGTGTGGCTTGTTCGTTTTGCTACCGTCACGAAGATTTCATAGGCAGTTGTTCATTGGGTGTGAAATAAAACAGCATCTGTTGGTAATGAATGGGGTACTATCAGATGATTCATTATCGCTTTGAGTAAGGTAACCTTTTAAGAAATCTTCATCGAAAGTGTCATTGACAAAATTTTGTGCTAAATAATTCTACGGAACCCATAACATTTTCTTTCATCTCTACCCTGGACGGAGTCGCTACTAACGAATTTGATGACATCATAGCTTCGTAGCTTTTCTTCACCTTTCTTCTAGAACCACTTCGCTTTAGTTTTTTCCAGTCATTTAAATCCATTTTCACAATACCGAGTCTCTATTATAGTTACCGATTCTAAAATATCATGGCTGATGACAAACTTATGTAAAGGCAAAATCAAACATACATATAAGAATAAAGTTCTTATACCTGTTACATACAGGTGCAGTCAACACTTTATTTACTTATAGAAGCTATGTAACTTGCATTTTTGCATTAGCTCTTAAGCTGCATTCAAATAAACATTATAAAGGAATAGGTTTTATAATAGCTCTATTAATTTTACAAATAGTATGAGGCCAATGCGACTACAAGACTAAATTATTATATGTCTGAAAAACCATATTATATGCTTCTATATGTCCAATGTTTTATAAAGGACATTTAAATTAGTTATATAAACGTATCTAAGTCGAAGTGATAAAACCGATATACCATATTAGCAAAAAACACTTAAAACATGCTTTTATAAAGAGAGTTGTAAAACTAATGCCGTTATAAAACATGTACAAGAGTTATTATCTTATAAATCATGCGTTATAAAGCGATTTTGCTAGTTGGGTTCAGCTTTATAATATTAGTATAGATTAAAACCCCTTGAGTTATTTTTGTTTACTGTCCCGATCTGCAACCCTAAATCCCGATTTTTTTGACCTCATGTACCGATTTACAACAAATCGGACCTGGCAACACTAGTCAGGAGACGTAATCCTCCATCAGTTTGTTATGTCATCCATTTTGGAATGTTTGCTCGTGACCATTCTGTGTCAGTCAGCAGCTGTTGAATGGTTTGATGTTACTTTTGTGATAGTAGATTAATAAGATGGACATGGAATCATCACCATGACATTTTTTGGGCGTAGAGTACGCTCAACAACTGCAGCTTTTGCCCACTAAGGAAAAGCTTCAAAAAATTTCAGATACTTTTGAAAATTCATGTGGATTCGTAAGTTTGTAAAATATCTCGTGAAATTGTAAACAAGTGGTTTCTGAATAAGACGCTGATGTATTGGAAACTATTTAATGGGATTAAAGAGTGAATAAAGTAAATTCTAATATCACATAAAAAAGGGAGTGATAATAAAAGAAAAATCTTAACTAAAAAAACTGTTAATTTATACAAAGTTTCTTCTTCAGCTGACTTCAACTTCAACGAATGCTGGTGCATTCGTTGAAGTTGAAGTCAGCTGTAGTTACTACAACATACATTATTAATTAATGAACTGTTATTTAATTACCTAAATTAGTGAGAACAGTAGCGGCCGTTACTTAAATATAGTGGGTATTGGGTTCGAACCCAACCCAAGTAAGCACTTTAAATTTGTGTTAATTATTTGATTACAACTGCTCGCAAAACGATGAAGGAAATCAGTGAATAGCAGGTTTAGTGAAAAAAACTTTTTTACAAAAATCAACCGATTTCCAAATAAAGACATTGCAAAGTATAAAAAAAACTTTAACTTCGGAAGTCGGTGTTTTGGCTGTTTCTTCATTTTTTGACACATTACTTTGTGGGATCTTCATTTGGAAGTCGGTTGTATTTTTTTTTTCACAAAAGTTTTCTTTTAAATTTCAGTGTTTAGTGGTGACGCTCACAGTTACATTGACATAATTCCTATAATAAGTGGTTGTTCTATTTACCGTTGAGTTCAATACATTTAACTTAACTCAACGCAAAAAGAATCATCAAGACCGATTCATAAACAATAAAGTTATGTTCGAATATATAACGTCAACAGGTTTACTTGAACACTTCTGCGTACCCGTTCACAGCGTACCGGCGTGAAAATATGTGTAAACAACAAAGACACATGCGATATCAGCAATCCCGGAAGATTTCTTATCATTTTTTGATAGGAAATCTTCCGTTCCGTTGCCTATCTTCAACTTATTCACCAGATCTTCACCAAACTAAAATGGGACCAGCCCGATAACTCTTCAAAAGAAAATAAAATCGTACAAATCGAAAAAAATATCGTTGAAAAAATATACAAAAAAAAAACATTCCAATTGACAACCTCCTTTCATTGAAGTCGGGTAAAACTCCACAAGTAAGAATGCCTTAACAGCATTTTTAAAGAAAAAAATGTAAATCGATTCTAATAGCCGGTTCGTTTTATCCCGGTAACAGTTTGGGGTTCGATCACATCGCGCAAATCGTCAGTCCACCTGGCTTGTGGGCGTTTCATGTCGTTGATTACGGTCCCCATTCAATGCCCTTCAATTATTGCCCTCCGACAGATGCCCATTGGCCTCTCAGCTGGTTGAATTCATTACTTGGTAGATATTTGACACTTCGAATTCACGAGAGCAAAATTACTCGAAATACTATAGGTTCTAGAACTGTTCCCCTTTTTTTGTAGTCTGAACATAAGGGGTTCAGACTACCTAAGAATAAGACTGTTTAAGAATAATTGTCAAGCACGAATCTGTAGTAGCTAAATTATAACAACCGTACGGATCGATCTTCGAGGTCAAGCAACGCTTGCCGAGGTAGGTCTGTGAATGGGTGACCATCTAAACATAACGTGACTTCTCCGTGCCTCGAAAAGCACGTCAAGCCGTTCGTCCCGCCTGTCATTTGGAGATCTTTGGCAGTCGTTACGGATTTTCAGAAGCCAGAAAATTTGACACCAGTCTTATAGTTATAGTTGGGAAAATGTTAAGCAGATGATGATCTACTGAGATCGAAAAAAAAAGAATCTTCATCTATCTTGGAGTTACATTTAAATTAATCTTTGACCATCGTTCTTAAAGTCGGAACTACAACAATAAAAATTATCATCTGCTACTGGCCGGTAACTAAAAAAAAAAGACATTCCGTTCCCAAACGGGTCACCTAATTAAGGACAATAAGAATCGAAACAAGATTAATTGTGTCGTCCCCTAAACCACTGACCTATCCGAACACGGCCCCAAAAAAAAAATCTTCAAGACGTGACGAAGGAATAATTCAATTATTCCTTCCTTTTCAACCCTTTTTACTTACCCCTTTACAGTTGTTGGTGTCTTGTACTTGGCTTAATCCAACAACCAGACGCTGTTCTCATAGACACAATAGGCCTTTATCTAGTTTTCTGGTTTGTAAATACGTATTTTGATTCCCACAGATATAACTGGTTTTCAAAAAAAGGATTTAATTGGATTCATAGATCTTCTTGCTGAGAATTAACAGCTACTGGTCACTATTTACTGTAGACATTCGACTATTATGAGTTGTAGAAAAGATTCGTCACTTCTGACAAAATGTTTCTCAGATAACGGTTCGTTTTCCATTCTTCTTGTAATTCCCAGGATGCTCTTTCGATGGGCAAATCGGTTTTCGCGAAGTAGGCATGGCTCAGCCTTTCTACCTTCACTATTTGAACGGAATGTCCTGTATTGGAAAACAATTTGCTACTTAGACATTCTAAATTCTAAGACCCTCAACGATTTAACCAACGCTTTAGCGAACATCATTTATCGTGACTTAATCGATGTAAGCGAGGCTGCAGCTCGTTTAACTCGCCATAAATCGATATTTGATTGAAAAATCTTAATCGTGAACATGTAAACGCGAATAAGCACACTAAACCCTTCTAAACAGTGAGTTCATGGTCTTGTCTTTCTACATTATTCACTACAGCTTTATAACTGGCACTGGCATTTAGGTTTGCCAAGGGATTTTGGGTCTTGTGTTCTATGGTAGGGTATGAGCGTGCATCATGCGTATCGATTGTATCGATCACGACGTAACTAACCTTATTTGATTCTACGCTAACCTTGCACCTGCTGCTGTCAGTTGAAACATTCTAATCTATAGTATTTCATTTTTTGTCAATTTTACTTCGTTTGGTCCATGCACTAAAGTAGAGCGACCGAAAGTGACTTCATAGAATGTGGCTGCATTAGATAAATCTAGTATATTAGTGTACTAACAGCGCCCCGCGATTTCATCCGCCATATTCCCGTACCCGTGGGAATATGGGGATAAAATATAGCCAATGTTACTCGCTGATAATGTAGCTTTGCATTGGTGAAAAAAATGATTAATTCGGTCCAGTAGCTTCGGAGCTTATTCGGTACAAACAAAAAATCTTTCCTCTTTATAACATTATTTAGTATAGCGAATGCGAATGTAACTGTCCGTTTGTTTGATACCCCCACGTCGTTATGGATTTGGAGGAAACTTGGCTCACAACTAGACCATGTTCTGGCTTGGGACATACCTATGCCTTTTCATTTGGGATAATTGTCGACTTCCACGCGAGCGAACCCGCCGGCAGAAGTTAATTTTACGTATTAATTTCAAATTTATTATAATAATAGCAGAACCCCGCAGATGCTATAGTTTATAGATATCGATTATCTATGTAATGAGTAATGACGATTAAACAATAGAGACCACACTCATTAAAAAAACAACTGACATAAGTTCTAGGTACTAAGTACCTATATAAAATTTAAGAAACACTACGTAAACTGTTCTCTTAATGTAGGTCAAAACTACTTTAGGTAAACTAGTAGGTGTAGGTATTTCTATTCTGAATAACTCAATGTCGTATAGATGTCTAATTTGTCTATGCCAATGCCATAGGCATATTAGGCTTGAAAGTAATTAAAATTTTAATTTATTCATCATCTTAGCATTCAGTTCAACTATGTTAGTAGTATATTTCACTTCTCATTAAATCTTCGTTTAATGAGAAGTTTGGAAGAAGATATTGTACATCTTCCTGCCCTTATCCCATGTTACTTGCGGTCAACACGTTTTTCTCTGTATCTGTCCTGTCAGCTGTTACGCTATCTCTAACTCTTTTTCTTTCATATCATTCCTCAAACAATCCATCCACCTTTTCTTTAGCCTCCCTCTCCATCTATCCAAAATGTTCGTAACCTTTTTAGTTACATGTGTTTCATCCCTCCTCTTCGAATGACCATACCAATACAAGCGGTTCTCTTTCTACTTTTCCGTCACTGGCGCCACTTTAAAGAAAAATTGCAATGAGGAATTCATTAGAGGAACGGAATTCAGACCTACGGGTTACGGATTTAGGTTCAATGCAGTGTAGCACTAATTTCATTTTATTTGGGATCAGGAACACCGTTACAATTACACGGCAAAATAACTTAGCAAACTTACTTTAAGTTTATTGTCATCCATCATTCATCGATTGCAGTCAGTAAACCAAACTTACCTACCACCCGCGATCAGTACCATCCCAGTATCAATGAAAATGTATCTATTGAGGTCAATTTCCAATCTTATCGGATAAAAGATACAGCTAAACATCTGAATTTCACGGATCCACTGCCATCCAACCTTCACGATCCATCTTCAGTAGGTAACTAGGTTTCTTCCTCCAATTCGTCATCTGTTGATCTTCAATACTTCATGCCAGTAACCAAAAGCCGTAAAAGTTGATTTCGTACTAAAAAACGGTAACGCCAGTCACGTTCAAGGCCAGAGCATTCACTGACCGAGTTATCTTATTGATAGTATAATGGCTGTTGGAAATACTACAATGGTCTGTTATATAAAATTGTAAATTGAAAATGTGAACCATAAAAACGTGATTAGTTTGCCATGAATTGACAAAATATGGAGACCTTCTACTGTAAGTAATAAATAAATAAAACGTTCATACAGACTTTACGGTCCATAATGGTGTTAGTCTTTTAGTGTTAGTTATAATGGTAAATAAGTAGGTTAGTAGTTAATTATTTATTAAGTACTTATTAATTTTTACAATTTTTACACGACTGTCCAAAAAAAGGAGATTTATGGGCATGTATGTATGTTTGTGAGTTTCTTAATTCCACCATAACTTCTTAACAGTTTAACCGATTTCAATGTATGTACCTATATGGTATGGTTACAAGCGTTGAGTTATCTCGGGAAAATTTAAAAAAATAAAATGGGGCAGCCATGGTTCACAAATAAAGATACCAAAATATATTATTATCATGAAAATTAGACTACATATAGGTACTGTCATCGTCTAAAGCTTGCAAAAAAAGCATGAAATAAAAAACAAATAATTAAAAAAAAACACGCTTGCCATGTCAAAAAATGAACTAAAAAATCAAAAACAAGATAGGTAGATCTTTTCCTTTGAATAGTTATGTAGTTCTTTCCGACTGCAATGAAAAGATTATTTATCTATCTTGTTTTTAATTTTTTAGGTCACTTTTTGACATGGCAGGTGTGTTTTTTATTTTTTTTTAATTATTTGTGTCTTAAGGTAATTATTTTAACCTATTACTGTGTCCACCTAGTATCCTTGAAAGGGACAGTCCGGTCTGGCAGCTATTGTTCTTAGGAACTAGAGCTAGTATTTTCATTTTAACGCAACAGAGTGAAATCTTTGCTACGAAAAGCTAGTAAATAATAACAGAGCGGAAACAATTATTCTTTTCCGAGTTTTCGTGGTCATTTAACTATATGATGCTGGAATTAGACAATATACCCAGATCATCATCAAAATCCTGACCAATTAATTAATTTGAGGTCGGTGCAGCATAATATCTTCTTCCTGCCTTTGTTGTCTCTAGCCATCTCTCAGAAAATACTTCCAATTGTATTCTAGGTAGTTTTTGTATTCATTTTCTGTTTTCTTAGTCAATGTTATAGGTACAACATTTTGGGTTATTGTAAACTCACCACAGCGAAAATTCGCCACATTTAAAAATATTGGTTAACTTGCCACAGTATGGCCACACAGGCCACAGTGACAAAATAATTCACAACAGGTATAGTAAACTCGTCACAGGTACGTCAAACTTGTTTTGAATGTACCGACAATTATTAACACTACTACTTCGTTTGCTATCGGTACTTTTAAACCTATGGCAAGTTTTCGTGAGACAGATAAGACTGTGGCGAGTTTACCATAATGTTTACTTGTGGCAAATTTTCATTATGGCGAGTTTACAATACCCCAACATTTTTAATTCATTGTTGCGTTGCTCAGTTGCTTTTCGAGGTTCGATCAAACCGACTACCCACCTACCTTCAGTCAAGGTTCTAGAAAATTTTATCATGATTTGCAAATTCCAAACCATGCTTTGAAGTCTAAGAAATCACAGTCGTTTTCTAAAACAGTTTCAATCAAATACCAACAGTCAGTCAGCCTATCAGTAAGGTCCATAGGGTGAACATCTTTTTTTTCCTGGACGAGTTATCAAATGACTTCTCCCGCTCTGGGCGCAGCGGAAGGGAGTGTCAGACTTTTACTGACTAAAACCCACCCGTGTTCCTCTTAGTGCCCTTTGCGTTCTAGGGCTGCGGTGGCTATTTCGAACAAATTCCGCAACAGGGTCGAACACCCTTAGGTAATTTTACGATATGTCCATTATGGAACCTTTAAACCTCACATGTTCATATCTGTTCCTTCTAATCCGCTACCTGTTTCATCCCTCGGCTCCATTTGTTCTTTTTTGTATTCCTTCACTATTTCTATTGTTAGTTTTTTTATAGATCAAATTACGGGTTTGTGAGGTTGCAGCCAACATTCGACACGGCCGCATTCCGGCTGCTAATTTGGTAGTATTAAATGAAACACCCATGTTTTTTCTCTATCTCTTTCTTACGCATGGAAGGAATTGGAATTTCGGTTTTAGAAAGAGATAGTGGATGGCGACCTATATCATATTTTTAATGGATCGTAGCGTGCGCCTGATTGTTATTTTTGTGAGTGATATAGTCTTGAATGAACAATAGTAGGTTATTTACTACGTAGGTAGGTACCTATCTCGTGTTTAGCAAGCTTTGAGCTTTATGATAACAAAATGTAAACAGATAGGTACCTAGGTAAATACCATGAATAGTATATTTTTGTTAAATAGGTACCCACATAAAGAACACAAATGTTCATAGCTCAAAATAGAAAAATGCAAAAGAATTTATCTGTTCTGTGGTACGGAACCCTTGATAGACCGACTCGCACTTGGTCGGTTTATTACTAGGTATTTAGAGATGAACAAAAATTATGGAAATTGAGACTTCTGACAGATTGCGACTGAGATGCGAATGCGAATGTTGTTTAAAAAAAAACCTTGCAATTAGTAGATTTGGCCCTCGGATTGAACTTGTAACCTTTCTATAGAACTTTAGTAAAATGTGCCTTTTAAAGGCAGGTGCTTGGGCGTCGTTAGGTCATCTCTCTCAATTTTCATAAGCTTTACATACATGAAATAAGTAGATTTCATCTCAGTTCATTAGTTATCATTGCTTAAGTCACTTTCTTGCGTAATAACTCTGGAATTTTATTAGAAATGATAAGATTCGTGCATTCGACTTTCACTTATGACCAGTTTAGTAACAATAGGAAGGAGAAACAACGCTCGTCACGATGTCGAACAAAACGTTCAGATAGCAGCTGAACTGATTGTGCAAACGTACATCACGCATGTGCCCCGGAGACGTCCTACTTGTACAGCAGTTAGCGTATTATCTTTATGATTTGCATAACATACCTACACGCAATTCTACTCTATATTATACTCCCAAGTTGTTGCCGATTTGACACAATTCGCAAAATGTGAACACACGACAACAATGGCTAAGTGTGCTGTTTAACATTTCGTAACGTAATGTTCCTTACAACACAAAGTTAACTTGGAGGACGCGAGCGCGCTCCGTGCCTCGCGACCTTTGCCTACCCACTGGCATTTCACCGTCTATTAGGTACCTTCCAAATGTTATTTAATGACTTATCGCACCAATTGTCTCGTGACAAATTGAATTTTCAATAAAAACAATGCCAAGGCTATAGCACTACACTCGATTGAGTTTTCGCAAGACGTTCGCATGCAACAAACAAACTGCTCTTCAAGAAATAAGGTCACACGCAGAATGAAACAATTGAATATAATAGACAATACATCTCATTTTATTTATATTAGTTACTTCTATAACAATACTTTTAACAGTCTTAAAACGAACGACTTAGTAAGATAGCGGTCCACGCCGGTTCTATCTACAATATGTACAACAGAGTATGCGTCAAGCACACGTGAGCGAGGTGAAGGCGCGCGGCGCGGCGTGCGGCGCGCTGTGCCGCTGTGCGCACGCGCCGAGCCGCGGAGTGCCCGCGCCGCGCGCCACCGCCTCGAAGAACTGCCGCAGGTCCGACACAGAGCGTGTGGGCGGCGCCTGCAGGTCGTGCAGAGACGCGGCGCGGCGCGGCGTCGTCTCCGGCGAGCGCTCGATGCGCGCCAGCTGCTCACTGCTTCGCGCCAGCCCTCCACTGGTCCGCGACAATGACTCGAACAAAGCGCGTCGTTCCCGCACTGGGACGTATTGCGCAATAGCTTCATGAACATTCGGGGAGCAGGATCTCGCACGATGCTCCAAGGAAGAAGTCTTCCGCCTGGCCGCCTCCATGGCGTACCGGCCCCGCTCGGCGCCTCCCGCCGTACCTTCCCATCTCTTTAGGTACCGGCGACCTTGTTCTGATTCGGAACGCGCGGCGCGTGGCAGCGTATGGTGCTGTATCGCACCCGCATTTAATTTACTACAGCTGTCACATTTGATCACCTCTGCTTTCCGTACTGGCGCATCGACCACGTCTGTGGTCTTTAAGGCGTCGAGGGAGAGGGTTAGGTCCAAGCTGCGATCGGACGATGAGTCGTAGTCGTCGTCTTCGACGACGATGCCCTCATCCGTGGCGGCGGGGGAGTGGTCCCTGCGCGTTAGCTGCGTCTCCGTGGAGGTCAGTAACCTCCGACGAGCTCGCGGGGGCGGTTTAGGAGGGCAAGAGGGTGTCTCGTGATGAGGAGCCTCTTTCTTTGATTCCCGGCCGGCGGTATCTGTGGCGGACAGCACGTCCAGGAAGCGCACCTGTGGCAGCGGCGTCTGGCCGAGGATCTCAACGCAAAGCGCGCGCACCCATCGCGCGTATTCCGCGGCGTTGCAAGTCTGTAACAATAACAAAAAAAACTTAATTGAAACATTCAGCTGCGAGGAGTCCGTATTATAAAAGTAAAATTTATGACTTAATCTGTTGAAGAAACGTTACAATTTGCATAATATATATCATAAGAAGTTGATATTCTGCACGTGAATCATAAAAAGTGAGCATGCAGGGTTGGTAAGGCTAGGGTGACTATAATGGAACATCTGATCGCAAGGACTGAACTAGTCACGGTCACATTGCATTCATAGATATTTTTTTAACGGGGCGAGTATTATAGAGCGGAGTTTTCTTAAAACGTGTTTCCTTTACGTGTCAACACCTTCGCGTTCTAGCCCTTCTTATGGTAAACAGCTACATCAAAAGGTCGCAATGCACAAAGGCCTTTGATTTACGGTTGTTTCGGTTTATTGAGGTCTATTAAAGTGTACGAATCGTGAGAAAGGCGTTATTCGGAGGGGGATAGAACGTCTTGGAAGACGTTGAAACCGCGTCGTCTATGACAAACAAAAAGCTTACAAGTTTTTTAGCAAAGCGTTCGAACGGCTTTGTCTAAATTTCTGCCACTGAATTTTAAACTACATAACAAGCACATTTATTTTCAAAACAGTTTTTATTTGAAAAAACAATCAAAAACCTTCCCACTAACCAAAATCAAACAACCAGGCAGAGTCAAAATATTATCTTCTCCACGCTCAAGTGGTTATATCTCATCAGTCATGTTACATCGGTCTGTTGATAATTATTTATGTGGCATTGTCTCTTGGACAATGACCGAGCTCCAGTAGCTTACGGAGTACGTGACATGATATAATGTCCAATACAGATACAAGTTAATCTTGTGGACACGAATCATTGATTTATTGCATTTTGTTATCGAGAAAGACAGGAATGGGTAATTTGTGGCTTTTAATAGCCACTGTGGGGACAATAACTTAGGAGAAAACGCTATGCTGTGGTCAATTAAGCTACAATGGTGCCTTTTTATGTTAAAAAATCGCCGTAGAGCCAAAACCAGGAAAACATCGACAATTGCCAATCATTGATGTCATATAAACAGAGCATAGAGGAGGAAAATATTAAAAGTTGTGCGGCCACAATAAGTTGTTAGATGTAATTGAAATCTGACGTAATGTTTGACAATAATTCAAAACTACAAAGTGAGAACCGCAGTCGCCAATGATGACCGTTATAATGCATTACGAACTTACTAATACACTAATAAAGTAAAACTACTTATAAAGTAAGTAAACTTACTAATAAAGTAAGTCCAAGGGTTGGTAATGCATTAAAGAAAGAAAAAAACTAGAACACTATGCACGCCATTTGCAAATGATGAAAACTGCTTTAGATGAACAAGAATCATTCTGTATCTAGCACATCTTCAGACTTCGCAATTGTCATGGCCACATGTGCTCTGGTTTTAGTGAAACTATTCAGCAGTAACAGTCAAAGTCAAAAGACTTAAGTGGAGATGGGCTGGACACGTGATGCGAGGTCACGACAAATGGAGCAAAAGAGTGACACGGTGGTACCCCAGAGGAGGCAAAAGGAAGAGAGGCAGACCTCAAAAAAGATGGGATGACGATATCAGACGAGTGGCAGGAGTAATGTGGAACAGAGTGGCTCAAGAAAGATTAGAATGGAAAAGGTTGGAGGAGGCCTTTGCCGACTGGCAAACTGATCTATCGATGATAACAAAAGAACAGATATTAGTTTAAGTAGTTTATTTAGTTTAAGAGTGTGTAGTTTTAGATATAAATTTATTGTAAACATTTAAGATCTGAATAAAAGGTTATATTATTATTATTATTCAGCAGTAACTCAGCACATTACCGCCAACCGCGCAAGCTACAATAATACCACAAATAGCCGCTATTTTTTTTTTGCATCCATCCGCACTTCCCGGATACAAAATCACTAGCGACGAGGAAATGAAAGCAGTTCTCAGTTAATAAGACCTACAAAAGTTCGCAAATGTAGCACTGTATTAGTACGGTATTGTACTACTCTGATACAATATATGCGTGTAAACTGTCATATTAGAACGTTGAAATACTATACAAAGCTCACGTATCTTCAAGGATCCCGCGAGTTCTTGGATTTCGCCTTATTACACCTATTATGTTGGATTGACAAATGACACTCTACTATTGCAAGAAAATGATGGCTAAACAGCAGATGATGAATTGGCATTTTCAATAACAGCGCAAATATGGACGATTCTGTGCAGGAGTTATCGAAAATCATTAATCAAGTTGAAAATTCAATGAATAGCACGTAATTGGCAAATAAATTGCGATTCTACTGCAAAATGTATAACCTCAAATTTGCCCGTAGAAGGAGATTTGGAGATATCCCTAAGTAAATATTGGTTGTTGTGATTAAGCCAAATTAAACGTAACATCTAAATGTGAGATGTCATCTTGTGGCAATCACAAATGATTGATTGACAGCGCTTAGAATATTGATAGATTTAATGCCTAGACGTGTAAAATGAAAACCCGTGACTTTTTGCATCAGCGCTGTTTATTCTCGTGCTTAACCACTTCGCACTTTTTTGATGTTCAATTGAACTTCTAAAGGATGTCTATTTTTATCACTCAATCAAGTATGCAATGGTTCCTAGTTTGACTAGTTCCGGCTGAATATGTGAATACTAATTTTGATAGAACAAATTGCGAACGTGTTTAGTTGCTTCAGCCTACAGTTCAAGATTTTACCGAAAATGATCAGGCAAAATCATTATACTATAACAGATTTTTAATTTTGAGTATATTGATTGAATTGTCCATACGTGGGTCGTTCTTCTTTTTTTGTGACAATGAATTGGTGTTTCTCAGTTTTTCGAGTTTTTCAAGTGATAATATTTTGATTTCAGTGTTAGATATTTCTTTTCGTATGCATATAGTTTTCATTTGGATCATTGGATTAAGAGAAAGGTAAAGATTACTTAGTATTAAAAGCGATGAGGATGTTCAAACAATAAAAACATAATAATTCATACTCTAATGTAACACAAAATGAGGTGAGAGACTGACCATTGTCGCAAAAAAAGAAGAACGACCCACGTGCATATTCACGTAGAGAATTCAGCCTCAACATCCGTCCTCTATTGATTTGAATATTCCAATCATGGAGTAATCGACTCACCAAAGTTTAGAACCAGTGCTCTAACAAATTCTCACCTGAAACGTGGCGACGGCAGAGTCGTCTCTAAGCCGGGACAGCTGGAAGGCGTTGGGCAAGGTGTGGGCAGTCCGCAGGTGCAGGTCGCGTAAGGGCAGCCTGGCAGCAGCCCTTCTGGGCAAGGTGCCGTCCCTCCACGCGAGGAGACAACCACCACGGACGGCTGCCCGCACCCAAGCCCAGGATTCGGTGTCGTCATTGTAATACTGACGGAGGACGCCTGGAAGAAAAGGTGACTGGTTAGATGCGGAAAGTTTTGTACTTGTAGATTAAAGGAGGCAGGTTTTATCGATGCAAATAGATTAGATTAGATTCAGAAGACTTGTCAGAAGTCGTCTTGAGATTCGCAAGCGGTTGAAGATTCCGATGTATATTTTTTATTGATATGTTTTACTTTTTCTTATGTAAATTACGCAGTCTAGTTTATACCAAGTTCTTGACCACTTATTACGTGTTTATTATGCTGCATATTAATAAATCTATATGACAGTGTCAACTCGAGTGCAAATTATGTCATAAATGTACCTAGAACCGTGAATCATCGATAAACCTCTTCATCGATTTATTCTGATGCAACTTTAATTACAAGGTTAACAAGGATTAAGTATCTAATCGGGCATCAAACAATGTAGGCAGGTTGTTGAGCCGGGAAATGAAAAGTGGTGGAATTAATACTCTAGCTGATATAGTACCTATATAGCCACTTGATAAGGTTGGTAGATATCGGAAACTTTCATAATTTTGATATGTTTAAATTAATATTCGAATTTTGTAACAAGTGAGTTACAAAACATGAAACATGGCGATAAAAGAGCATTCTACTGACTCATATTTCTAAGCAAAGATCACATTTTGTCACCATCATAATAACACTCATCCATGCAGTGTGATATTTCCTTTACGAGTTTCTAGACTTACACCAGCTCCTTAAACTGGCAAGAACTAATGCAAATTCTTTGGATAACATATACTGAATGAATTTTAAACGCACTTGACTTTGTACAATGTCACTACCTTAAACTTAGCTGCAGTCCGGATCATCATGAATACGAAATCATTACGTGATACGAATTTATCAATCTAAACGAAGACGTACACATCTACATCATAAGTCGCCATTACATGGGCATAATATCTAAGTGCGTGCATTTCGCAACGTTATGTTTGTGAATGAATGCGATACCAAATGCTGAGTCGAAAGTGTCATGTTACAAAGTCAAGTTCATTTGGACAACAGACATGGATGACATGCTATGTAATGGCGTGGTTACTGCGTTTTATATTTATCGTGTCTTGAAGAATGTCTTATTACTCGACTGAGTCAACTTGATGCCTGGAGACACTTGGCATAATATAAACGCAATGGTAACAGTGCTTAGGCGTTAATATTATTTTTATCTGAATAGAATCGTTCAATTTAAATTAAAACGTCGTTCGAACAAGATGTCAAGTTAACTCGGCGGAGTAGTACGCTGGTAAATCTTAGTAAAAATGTTTGTTATATTTACGGGGAGGTCAAAGAAACGATAGATGGACTTTGTGAGGGCGCTTTGGGATTGAAGAAATAAAACGAATGACTTGTTTCATGAGACGATTTCTTATAGAGATCTGGAGGAAGATGACATATTACGCTTCAAATAAATTGGGATGAGGGCAAATTGATGAATTAATCTTAGTCGTCGGCCTTCGAAGCACTATTATAGTGAGAATAGTTTCATAGTTAATCGAGTATGCCAAACCGACCATATGTTCATTTAGCTACATAAAACTTGTACATATTCAAAGAAGACACTACAAATACATCTCATTTTGTTAGAGACCGCGGTCTACTTATCAAAATGGGAGTCACAAGACTATTTCTACATTATTTACCAAGAAAACAGAATGAATAAACAAACAACATATTACTTAAGTAAAGCCAGCAATAATTTCATAAATCTGGTTACGTTAATGAGGTCAGACATTATTGTATTGGACACAATGCTATCAAAATTTAGAGCGGTTCTGCAAAAGGGTGCTAACCGCAAATTGTGGCAAGGGGTATCAACGTACCAGAGCGATTATTCATAACTTTAACACTGTTATATTCATTACGTTAATGTAGACTTTAATAGTATTATTACTTTAAATTATTATCTATTTCTATTACCTATTCGAGTGCCTACGTGACAGGTTTTGTGTAGATAAAAGTAGAAAAGCCCAGTCTGCCGATGATCTAGTTAGTTCCGACTCTTGAATAAACTTCGCAATTATTATGTGCTTTTGATGTTTAGCTAGTATTTTGCGGACTTTTAAAGACTGAGGGACTAAACTACCAGGAGATACATATTGCAATAGCATTGTACTCAGAAAGCCCAAATGGTTAGAAAATGCTTCGCATACGTTTTGGGATCTGTACAAAATCTCATTTCAAAGGGTGCTTATCACTAACGGGCGGGCACTCCACACTATCACACATCCAATCCATACAAGCCTCTAATACGAAAATTTAATTTATTCCATAGACCCGTAGCGACGCAGGTCAGGCATTATACGGTAGGCGTTATTGGATTTCTCTATCCCTTTGAACTGATGGCCCGGTTCTCGTCAAATTAAAGATGGAAGTTGATATGAAGTTCCATTTTAATTTGAAATTATGGATATGTACCTAGTTCGTAACTATCAAATAATGCGTAGTTGGACTCAGCTTGGGCAATAAATATTGTATCTTCATGGCAGATTAGCGGAGTAATTAAAATAATCGATTTAATGCCAGTGTATCGTGGATAATTGAACGAAAGTTTGGGAACCGACTGTCTTTCGTTTAATTCAACGTGTATAATTCTGTCTTCTATTGTATTCATAAATTGTATAATAAACGGATATTGAAAAGTTATGGCCAGTCAATCTGAACCGGGTGGTCCTTAAATCAAAGGCAGTCAACTATCTTTTCTCGAAAGGTTGAGTTCGATGACCCATAATGGTTGAGAAGTATCATCCAATTTAGATGCTTGAGGGAATTTAATATGCCCTTGACATGTGAGTATGTTACTGACCGGCTTCTGGCTTAAGCCTGATCAATTATATTGGTAACTGTGGCCACAATGGGATTAGGACCTCGACCAATATTTGCATGGTCTAGTAATGTGGCCAGAACAAATGCTATATTTGGATTATTAAGATAAGGCAATTACTTATTTGCCAAAGATTAGATATCGAGATTCAAGGAAAACATAATAGTTCCTATCTATTGCAAGTTTTGGTATTTCCTGCATTGCCTATTTTGGCTTAGAAGACGTCTAGCAAGAAAACAATGCCAGTGCTTAAAAAAGCAACGAGCATTATGCTAAAAGTTATTATGTATATTGATAACAGTTTGGCTATTGCAAAACTGTATCTTTCCATTGACGTATGCTGCTATCAGAATGTGTCCGATAAAGATCGATTGCATTTTATCACTGTACTCAAAATTTTGCAGGTAAAGGTCATTTGCTGACTGATATATAAATACTTATTATATACATAGTATTATTACGTAAAAGAAACTGTCTTGGTTCCTAATTTAAATACTAATCAAAAAGCATCTTTTCTCATGTCTAATCTCTTTCATCGCAAGTCAGGTCGACAACTTTTTTTTTGGGAGAAATATAGTATTTTTTGTAAAACGTTGCAATATTTTGGTAATTCAGGATTTTTTTTTATTAGTTATTAGTTTAAATTTTTCGTTATTTTTCATGAAGTAAAACAAATTTTAAAACCTCTCTTTACTTTGATGATTTTGGGAGGCATGAAGAACCATATATTCAGCATCCCGGTCCATACTTCGGACTAGGCTTGTCAGGGGATTTGGTTTTGCAGAAAAATATTAATACTTAGGTACTCGAAAAATGTCATATTCGAGCTCGCTTCGCTCAATCGTTTGTTTTTTTTTTTTTCTTTCATAGAGAAAGAAGAAGAGAAGTCAAGTTGTGAACTTATGCTGAAGAATTTTAGAATTCGAACCTTGAAAAAAAGAAAACTTTAATTATGGAACCAGAACCAGAGCCAGAGCAGCGAGCTCGAAAATTTTAGCACTCATTCAAACTGCTTTTTACTAAATTAGGCCTTGGATGAGATTTTATTAAAAATAGTCCTCGTTACTATTTGAGTTAGCGATGAAAATATGGTATTTTGCGCGCTAAATTATTTATATTTAATTTCCAATCATATACTTATAAGTACGGGAGTTAACTAAGAGTAAGATATCAGTACTTAAAGTAACCTTTGTACTAAAAGTAAGTTTGGGTTCCAATGAAATTTGAACTTTGCCTTGTATGACATTATTTTTCGAACAACACATTACATAGGTACCTAAGTATGTAATGTGTTGTTCGAAAATTTCCTGATTATCTTAAAGTGTAATTTACACACCCATTGGTCTACGAAAAGACATCAAGACAAACATTAAGGCAACTTTTCCGTAAAATCCACCCACTATTGTGTTTCCTATGCCGTCGTTGTTATAAACAGCTGATTTTATCTCGAACAGCTGATGTGCCTTCCCATTGTTGTTTTTTTACGCTAAAACTTCACGGCTCTTTCGAACACTTTGATTATGAAATATGGCGACGTATCCAGGTAGATTTGGGGTCATGGGAACCTTATCAGATAGTTCATGCCTTGGAAGTCTTAACTTTAAGATTCTTTTGGATATTAAAACAAATCTAATCAGCAGCTTTAGTCAGCATTTTAATGCATTAATTTTGTTATACGATTAGCAAATAGGATAGAAAAATATAGTTCAGAAGGTCGGTTAGACGATCATCTCAGAGGCCTTTAAAAGGTTCATTGACTTTTGCTTTAGTAAGACCAGATTTTTCTATCTCTGTTGTACCTACCTAAGTTCTCTTCTAAAATAGGTACCTATGCACGTCGGGTCCGTGACAATTGCATTGACTTTTAATTCTTTACTTCTGTTCGTTAGGTAATTAATTCATGAGTAGACTTAGGTATATGAATGTGTAATCTCGTAACATCCTTAAAGCGTGACTCAAAACTATCGATCCCTGCCAGTAATAGCGTCTAGACCAGACTGTAGACTACGGCTGTTGACTTAGCTTGCTTGCATAGACAAGACGGCGTTTCTTTTTTTAAATATTCTAATGCAATAACTTTTATAGGTATTTTAAATAAAGAAGCTTGGTAACAGATACTGCATCAATTTTGAGCAAAGTTATCCACATCAATAATTGATCTCAGTTAGAATTTATCGATTCAGAAACGGTTTTAACATGTAAGGAGAGAGTTTGAGTATGAATAGGATGGTAGGCACTTAACCAAAGACACGATCGATAGACTCTGTGAAAAATGTTATTTTAACTAGAAAAGGACCAACCTACAGATATCACTCGTTGAAAAGTATGGAAAAGAAGACTTATGTTGCAGCAACCCCAAATTTATGTAGTTAGATTGGGATAAAGTCAAGATACTGACGAAATTATTCAACACATAAACCTAACTAGGTAAGTAAATATAACCGAGATTGCTAGATAAATGGGTCAGGACCAAATTTTTGACGGATACAGACACGCTGTGGTGTCCGACTCATAAGTGACAAAATATTGCGTACAATACATGCCTTAAAATAATTTTGGACATTTTCTAATAATATTTTAATATGTTATAAACAGTTTCATTCATTAAGTAATTATACTAGAAGCTTAATTTCTTCAAAATAATATATATTAACAAGCTCGGTGACTTTTACGCTATGTAAAATACGCATGTCCTTGCTTGACTACCTAAGAATATTTTGCCGCTATTTTTTTTTCAACGTAAGCTGGCATTTATATTTTAATATTATTAAAGCCTTTTAAACACCAGTAACCGTTTTTATAAATAATACCACAATAACCATTGTTGTTTTAATTTTTACAAATTATTTTACATACATCCCAAAATTGTTTCCGTTGTAATACTCCTGTTGTGCGACACTATAATTTCGAAACCAATAAACGTGTGTGGATGTTTCTTGATTATTTAGTACGGCAACATTGGCTTCAAGCTGGCACCAAAATTTCGGTTACAAACCGCCATGCTTTTTTACTGTCATTTGAGATTGTGTTTGTGTCGTCAGCGCGTGTCGTTAAGATTTCCTGACTTTAGGTGAGTAAAATTGTAATATTTTTACATTTTTCCAGAAAATGATGATATGTTTATGAATCCCTTATAACTTTATTGTTAAAAGGAATGCAGAAATGTTCGATTAATGGTTATATTTGTGAACTGTTGCATCTTTATGGTTAGGTCGTGAATAATTTTCATTCCGTTGTGCGATTTGTGACACGAAATTGTGCGACGTGTCACAAGAGAAATTTATAAAGCTGTGTTTACATTCATTCTAATCTCAATAGTTACCTAGTTATTAAACGATTCTTAAATATTTAGATTATTGTTTAAATATTTGTAAATTGTTTTAACTTTTTAAGCCAAAGCCTTAGAGCGTGTTTTAGTAGGTTTGTCTGGTATGCCTGTCTCTACAAGATGTTGTTTTGCATTCTAGTAAAATTGATTATTTATGTCTTATGACAACCTCCTGAAATTTGACGAGGATGCAAAACAACACTTGTATATTACTTGCTTTTTTTCCTTTTTTTTTAGTGTGGAGAAACGGTTATGCATACTGCACCACCACAAGGAGATAGTGCAGATATTTGGGACTCCAACCCATTAAAAAACCGTGTCATCCTATGCCGTTTATAACGAGAACACGGATACGCGTTAGCACTCTCCGCAAAACCACCGCGGCTGCTATTTTACCTTCTTGATGCTACATAGATCATTTAAATTTTAAAATTCGACATAATCTATTGAATTTTTAAAAGTCAAAGAATAAAATATGTTGCTTATGATGTTAGTAAGTAATACAGACCTGCAAGGTTGTTATTGTTTTACCAAACTGTTTTGGATTCTATTTGAAAGTTTTGGTTTTGTAATTTAATTTTTATGGATTTTACTAAGTACTTATTAAATATTGCTCGAAGTATAATGTTTTTTATTTATTCCACTTACCTACCTAAAATTTTACGACTATTTACACACACCCTAATAATTTTATTGTGCTACATTTATTTTCCATTGTGACACATTCCGTTGTGATTTCCGTTGTGCGATTACGTCAAAAATTTGGTCCTTACCCAAATAGGTTTAAATTAGCCAATAGAACGGAGCTAGGTAGGTTCACAAATGATCGTGGCAAGTGCACACCTGCGATTAGCGATGCACGTGCATAAGTCCTTGTTAGGACATCACTAGCAATGAAAACATTTAGCGACTTCAGTTTATAAACGTTATTGTGTAGGTAATTTATAAAGTAAACATCTAAACACTTGCCATTGCAAGTAAGTAAATATTTTATTATTTTATCCTGTGATTTATGTAACTTTGTGAACATTATCTAAGGTCATTAATTCATTACAAATAAGAATTTTCCTGCTGTTGTTTCATGTTACCCGAGGCTTGCGGAATTTTTTTTTCTGTCATTTACCTACTTAATCCTGTCAACGGACACGCTACCAAAAACTCCAATTTCTTATTTACTAGGTATTAGATAGGTCACAACCCACACTGGACCCGCGTGGTGGATTACGGCCCATTCCCTCTCCTAAAGAGGAGGCCTGTGTCCCAGCAATGGGAACGTTAAAAGAAGGCTGATTATGCTATTTTTTATGCTAGGTAGGTGATAGGTCACATTAGTACCTACCTAAGAGGTAGGTACCGACATAAGTCTCATATTAACAGAATGTAACTTGCAACCTTTGCGACATGCAGTTTGGAATGTTATCTAAGTTATTCAAAGGATGTGCAAGGAGTCATTTATATATACCTAGTTACTCTGTAAGTGTTTAACATGTGCCTAACAGCTGACGTTGTAGAGAATGGCGAATGTCAGTACTTTATTAAGTACAATATTATGTAGTAGCTACCATTAGTTTCCAGTTGCCAGATGTCTGGCACAAAAAACTGAGTTTAAACTACGCGGGAGCCTGTTGTTTATCTAACAGTAGGTATTATTACTTTGTATTTTATCAAATAGCAGTTCAGATAACTAGGCGACCGTTTATGAATAATAATGAATGGATTTCAAAATCTAGTTGGTATGAATGAGAATGTTACCACATTTTTAACCGCAGATCAAAACTAGTTACACCAGTCCATTACTGACCTGATATCCTAAAATCAGGATCCACAGGCGTAGGAATAGGTCCAGGAGTCAATTCTGGTCGAAGTTTTCTTAAACCGGCCACCACCCGCGGTGCCGGCGATTGTTCTCCTACAAGCATCGCCTTATCACAACATTGCATACAAAAACACTTTCCACAACACTCATTGAACAATTCATCTCTTATATTCACTATAAACACTCCAATATTTCGAGTTTTTTCACGAATTATTTATTTACAATCTCTTCAAGTCAAATCAAAACAATAACTGTCAAGTCGTTTTTTTAAAATTCGAAGTTCGTTACAAATTGCGCGCAACACATTTTGTTATTCAGTCTATGCGACTACTCGTCTCGTCACTGGTTTACCGACTGGCCGGCCGGCCGGCGTATCAATGAATGAATGAAGTCGATTTGCTTACTGCTCGGCGCTCGCCCCACTTTACGCCACTCACTACTACTACGATATGGAGCGTCGTTGAAAGTTCGATGTTAAAAAACAGCTGCTGCCATCTAGCGGTGAGTGGAAAGTTAAAAATTAAGTTATGTTTTATTGGCAGTAAAATTGTTGAACTCACAAACATACTAATCAATCTACACGTTGAATCATTTCAGGCCAAAGTGTTTTGTAATATAAAATAAAAACTTTTAAAACAACATGTTGAGTCCGAGTTTAGCGTCATCTAGTATGGAATAGTAAGAAAAACCGTTGTTGCGCATAACTGCTGCCATCTATGAAAACTTAGTTTACAAAGTTAGTGCATAGATGGCGGTAAAAAAAGGTTGGACTGCCCGCAACGCCGTAGTCGCGCCATCTAGTCAACTACTTAGAAACTACACTGTCAATCAACGACTGAACTTGCGTCTTCGGTATAGAAATTGTTGACAGGTGGCGTTTTTTAAGGACTATTTCAATTCGGTAAAAATATTGCGGAAAGTTGCATTATATTTTTCTAAATCGTTTCATAGAGGTCGCTAGAAGTAACATTGAATGAAAATATAGTACATTCTGTGCCACTATATTAGATAATACTGGCTGCCGCCCGCGTTAATTTCGATAATTATCCCAGGGAACATACTCCCGGTATAATAAAAAGTGCCCTATTTGTTAGCATAAGCATAATCAGCCTTTTAATGTTCCCACTGCTGGGACACAGGCCTCCTCTCTAGCAGAGGTGAAGACTATATAAAATACTTTTGTGTCAAACATCAAGATCCATTTGGTAGTTTTGCGTGAAATAGTAACAAACATCCATGCATCCATAAATACAATCTTTCGCGTTTATAATAATAGTAGGTACCTATAATAACCCTAAATTTCAATAGTCTCTTTATTTAATAGGGTAGTTGCCTAAAAAAATCTAATTAGTCCGTAAGATAGACTTCCCAAAAATATTGGACACGTATTTTTTATTTTTTCACGTAAACAAGAAACGAAGAC
Source organism: Hecatera dysodea (assembly GCA_905332915.2). Taxonomy (NCBI): domain Eukaryota; kingdom Metazoa; phylum Arthropoda; class Insecta; order Lepidoptera; family Noctuidae; genus Hecatera; species Hecatera dysodea. Next base: position 6,478,416 of record HG995304.1, read on the forward strand.
GATATAGTGCGTTGAAAACTCGTGTGACGTCACTCCGTGCGACGATTTTTACCACGCCCTGATGTCACAAGCCCCCACTCATGATCTTTGAAGCTTGTATCTTCGTCAATTTTTAGAGATTTCATAAAGCAAAAAATACGTGTCCAATATTTTTCGATAATCTAACTGACGGACTAAATAGGATCATATTTTAATTCCTCAGGAAACATCCCTATTATGTAGGTACTATTTTTAAGGGAATTTGCCATACCTTCACACTAATAACTTTACTAGGTACATTTGGAGATAAGATGAGATTTCAATGAATCCTCCCACATGAAATCATGCGTGTTTCGATTGATTCCTTTGGAGATTTTCAACTCTTGATTTTCATCATAATAACACGCTGAATTCTCCAAAGGCTAAGTCAGAGAAATTCGAGAAGATAACAGCCAACAGCAAACGTAGTGTAGGACGTCCTCAGGCACGGTGAAGTGACGATTTGCGCAGGACGGCTGGCGAGAAGCCGAAAATAGATCTAAGTGGCGTGCAATTGGAGAGGCCTATGTCCAGCAGTGGACTGCAACAGGCTGTTGATGAACAGCCAGCAGACTTAATCGAACGAGGTTATAGAACACAGTTAGGTACTACCTCATGCCCGGTAGCACTTGCGACCACCAGAGAGGAAAGGTTTATTGAGCTAGGCATTCGATTATCGATTTTTTTATGAATGTCAAACTTTGTATCTTTTTACATATTTCCTTCTACATTTATGAATCAATTTTATTGATGAAAGACAGTGCGACGAGGAAGAGAAGTGATTCAGCTTACTTTCCAAAATTTGTAAGTTTCATAGTTATTAAAGGAAGGTACCTAAAAGTTAAGTAAGTAGGTACCTACCTACGAAAGTTTTGCATGATCCTTACTGTACTCGAGGATTTTATCATGTTAGTGACCTACCTACATAATTATGTACTTCTGAACAGCCAGTTTTTGCATGAAAAAGAATGTCATTTTGATTGGAATTGGTTCGTTTCGTGTACTTACTAGTTTAATGGCTTTTGTTTGTAGGTATCTGGAGATATTGTCATTTATCATCTTGTGTAATATTTTTTAAGGATATCTATAGAAAGGGATTGGGAACTCAAACACAAAATTCAATACATACATCATTTATTATAATAAGGTTCATCAATTGTTATTGTACATGGAAGACTGCGCATATCCACAAAGTACAATTTTATAGGAAGACATCGAGATCAAATAAATGGCACATAAATAACGTTCAATACACAATAAACAATTTTAATGCAAACGTAAGGCACTTAGGGACTAAACTCTACTGACTAAACATACATAAATTAAAACAAATTAAAGCTTTTTTTATGGAAGAAGAGACTATTAATATCACAATAGGCGAGTGATGGGGACACTTCACCAAGGACGCCATTTGCTGTCCTCGTCCGCCGGTGGTCCCTCGCCATGGCGTTCTTTTTTTTCATCGTAAAAAGCCTCGAGTTGCCGCCGGGCCGCCTCCTGCTTTTTGTACTCCTGGTACTCAATCAATTTCCTTTTCTTTTTAGGCGGTAGGTTGCTGTAATCCATCGGCAATTCGCAGTGTTCCGGAAGAGTAGGTGTCACCTCAACTTTGCTCTGGGGAGTCGCGTCTAATTGATTAGCTATGGGGCATACGACTGGTTTTTTCGGCGACTGCGCAGCCTCGCTCGGCTTAGCTGGTGATCTAACCTTCCGCAGATCAAGCGTGTCGTGGTTGGTGCTCGGTGGTGAGTACTGGTACGTGTACTCGCCTCTGTACGGCTCGTCTCTCTGTAAATATTTAGGTTCGGGCGTCGGCTCCGCGCTCATGTTCACGTCAACGCTGTCGTTGCTTCGCTTGTCCATTATGTGTTGCCGTATTTTTTGTAGAATAACATCTTTCGCCTCGGCCGGAACTCTTTTGAAATAAGCCCCGTTTCTCTGCGCGTTCATTTGTTCTGGCGGGCTGTGATGGTTGATAGTGTCGACCGTTGTGAGCAGCCCGGTGGGAGGTACTTTATGGGCGACCCTCGCAGCGGGTCGGTTGTACGCCCATTGTTTCGAGCCATCGCCTGAATACACAGAATCTTCCGCGTCTGAAGATGATCTGTCGTGGTCGCTGTAGTAATGTTGTCTGTCGGAGATGACGGAAGACGGCGAGGTCGGTGGAGAGAAGTTAGGCCTTTCCGGTACTTGAATTGTTAAAGGTTGAGCGGTGATCAGTCTTGATAGGTGGCTTATTAGATTTTGGCTGACGTTGGCGTCTAAATCTGGTACAGACATAATAAATCTGCATGCCTCGGCCGCGCATTGTCCAAAACCTGCTTGAAACTTCTTGGCTTCTAAAACCGGGTCTCTTGGGCTGTGCAACTTCGTGAGATGGTTAACGGTTAACTCAAGGATGTCTGCCTTCTCCAACTTGCTCAGGTTGTCGTCATCGATCTGTGACAAAAAGGAACAAGTGAGTGGAGTGTAGCTGCGCAGGCGCAGGTGCGCGCCGGCGTTCTCACGGTGCGAGACGTCACATTAATATAACTGTACATGTATGTGAATAAGCAACTCCTGTTTCTTAATGGAACTTGTACTTTTATATTCCAGTTTGGTGTCGGTACGGCTCTTGATAAGTACCAGTAATAAACAGAAGGACGACCGGTTAGTGATAAATATAAATGGTGTGTGATGAATGATGGATCACATTTTGTTGAACAGTAAAAGAAGGATAGTTTTTATGTAAACATATTATGGGTAATGGAAAGGGCTTAAAATAGAATGTGATATCTGTTATGTGCGTGGTGTTATCTTTTATCTTTGATAGCACTCTGCCTGATTTAGAACACTCGAGTTAAATATAGAGACACTCAAAATAATCGTAGGACTAGTCATTCTTCAAAATCACGTGTATTACTCATTTCTTTCCGCTTTTATCATATATTCTATATAAATATTACATATTCGAACAAAACACACAGATTCTACAAGGTTAACAGTTAAATTAGCCCTAAAAATGCACGTATATAATAGCATTAACATGATTATAAAAAAAAAACGAATAAGGTAATATAAAACAATTACATACCTCTAAAGCTCCGACCATGAGATCTTTGAGTTCATCCAAGCAGCGATTGATGCGCGCGCGCCGCTTTCTTTCTAACAGAGGTTTTGTGATCTTCTTGTACTTGGCCGTCTTCGACAAAGGGGCAGGGTCCGGAGACATTGTCGTATCTAAGAAATAACGCATTTTATTAATCACTTTGAATTTGAATAACACACATTTTTTAGAGAAAAATAATGTATGTCTAATGGACCTTAGAGCAGTTAAAAATGGTTTGACTCAATGATGGTGATCAATTTAAAATTAAGATGTCATTAAAATAGAAGTAAACAAACTAACATTGAAGTATTTGAGGATAATTTTACTTAAACTACACAAACACGGAGAAATATAAGTTAAAATCCCTACTACCGCTACCATGAAGCAAGATTTACAACAAAAAAAAAAACAAATAACAACTGCTTCCTGACTACATTAAAACATCACACTACAAAACTGACACTTACGATAAAACTTCAAAAACTTACTTGAATAAAAAGAAGGATCTCCAAGTCAACACTTTACACACACAACGTTGTCGGTCGCCGGGAGCTTGCAAGCACAGGACGCGCGCCTCCACCCGCGCCTCGGCTTCAACTGCCTGAAAAAAGCCTTCTTTCCCCTCTCGCCCCGCACCCGCGGCCCTTCCCCGCCCTGCGCCCTGGCCCATTCATACTGCCAAGCACGTGTGGCCCAACGATCGAGTTTCAAGCATGCGTAACATACTTTCCCAGAGAATTCTTGGAGAACACTTTGGTTTTTTGTCATATGAAATATTTTAATAACAGCCAAGTTAAACAGCGCTTTTAGCTCATAAGGTTCATATACATGTGGGCTCAGTAAATCAAAGGGCACGTGGCTTCTTTTTTTTTTCTCAGTAACGCTACACGGAATGTCGTGTTGGACAAGATTCTGTGTGCTCAGGTAAACTGTACTGGAATTTTAATCTTGACTCACAAGCAGGACATGAATTTGAATGTACAATTTAATTTATTGTAATAAATAAATCACTGCAGATCTTGCTCAACAAATCACCTATAGCTGTTTCTGGGAGTTTATTGAATTGGTACTTAGAGAAGTAATCCTTGATACCTAGAACATGAATAAGTGGTCCTAAAAGTATGGTGTACCACCCAAGACCACATTTCCTGTTAGCGGTACCTATTCACCGTTTCAAACTCCAGTCTATTGTCTATAGAAAACTCAGTATAAACATAATTCAAACAATAACCTTTACGACCCGTAATGTGATTTTAAAACCGTACTGTAATTAGTACTACACTGTAAAACAGTTTTATCTTTAATTTAATCTTTTCGAATTTCAAACTTTGTCGGCGTATTCTGTAAAAGAAAATGACGTAGACAAAAGGCGGCGTTCAAAAAGGTTCTGTGTAATAAATGGCACGGTCCAATACGGGTACACGTTTAAAAATGGAACGGGCACAGATTCGTGCGGTATTTCTTTTTTCGGCCTTCGGTCTTTTGGCTTTGGCCAGGTAGGCGCGAGCCGAAGCATTCCGCGATTGGTTTTATCTTTTGTCATTCTTAAGATTGCCGTTTAAAAACTATATAATTATAGGTTATTCGGTATTTAAAGTCCCTTTGAATTTTTAATGTTTGCGCTAAAAAAGCGGGGTTGCCTTCGGCTTTGTTTTTGTTTATTTTTATGTTTTGTTAGGATGGGTTTATAGAGGTAAAGAGGCTCAATGGATGATAATGACGATCAATTAGTGTAATAAGGAAAATGTGTTTTGGTTTAGGCAAAAACAAAAAGATTTGTTTTGGTAAATATTCAAAAAGGATTTTTTTAAGTCAAATAAAAAGAAATAGCAATATAAAAAGAAGGTACCTACCCAACCCGCACGCGTATGAGCAACAAGTTTTTAGAGCTGCGCACGCACATTCCTAATAAGATAACAAATCATAATTTATTAGGTGATCCGTTTCATCTCTTTTCTTACAAAATATCAAGTAAGATTCATTCCAACTGCTATTAAGTTTATCAGTAACATCCCTATCATAGGCCTCGTCGCATAAAAGGGAAACAGGATCTAGAACTCGGTAACGCAGTCTAGCTCACTGATCCTTTCAACACAATGTCGTCACATTACTGAGATAAATCAGATGGGATTTCCCAGTAACCATTTCCCTGAACTAGGAATCGAACTGAGGACCTCACGCTGTATGTAAAGATCATGCTACCTACAGACCTAATAGTAGAGGTTTGTACTCAAAATTACAGTATTGAGTGAATTGAGTGAAGTATTTATTATAAACTAGCTGACCCAGCAAACGTTGTTTTGCCATATATAAAAAAAAGAAAAAAGAAAAAAAAAACCTGAATTTTCTTTGCTATAAACCTCACGGAGCCCGAGACCTTTCCAACGAATGCAAAACCGTGGAAATCGGTTCGTGCGTTCTGGAGTTATAGCGTCAGGAAGGAAAACCCGACTTATTTTTACATAGTAGATTGTACACCTCATTATAAAAAAAAATGAAAAAGAACACTGCAAAGATTCCTATTAACATAAACATACAAACAAACAAACATCAACAACATGCAAGCATTCTTTTTTAATTTTTATTTATGGAGTTTATTGAAAATGACGCAGCACGCATTCTCATTAAGCTCATAAAATATGCTCTGCTACTCGAGCAAAGTCAGGCGGGTTGCTAGTTAATTACAATGGTAAAATCGTACGTTTCAATTGATATCTAAATGCTTTTTTTTTATTGTAATCATGGCATTCAGTAAACAGTCGTGCCAGCATGCCTTCACAGTGCCTTCTAGAAATAACTAGGTAATCCTTGTAGTCATTAATTTATTATGTAGAATTATACAATAGTCGATTTTTGTAGTTACATATTTACTCAACTAGATGGCGCTGTCTGTCAGTGTGGCTAGCTATGAGATAAAACATTACGTTGTAACAAAAAACATGAGACAGTCCCTAAATTACTGCTGCGGCTCATAAAATTTTAGTTAAATCTAAATTTTTTATGTCTAAATTAAAATTACCATAAATAAGTTTATTAGGAACTGACTTTCTCAGTAACAGTTCGGAGTTCAGATTTGTGCCGACAGCGGCAGCACCAATCCCCCCTTGTTCTTTTTGAAATGATTAAATAGGTATTCCTGAATTTTTGGGACTTCTCTTAATATATATTTTTAAAGCAGAATCATCTTGTATCATTTATCTCTCACATCAAATCTAATTTGCTATGAAATAACTTCATTTTATTACAAACATTTAAAACGTTTTATAAAATGTAAGGTACATATTTTGATCTCGGGTTGCATGAGGCTCTTGACTGAGCGAGGCCCTGGGCGGTTGTCCTGCTCGCCAGCCCCTAAGGCCGCCGCTGTGTGCCGAGTTGATGGCAAAAGATTCTCTTCCTTGTTCTTGAGACTTAAGTAAGTATAACTGGCGAAGGTAGGTACACCTCTGCCTAAGTCTTTGGGATGGATGATGGATGAGCTATCCTGTAATCCTGTTTCAACAGATCAATACCCAACACATAACATGAAACCGTTCAAGCCTACTGAAAACTTTGTTTTGATGGATGGATGTTTGTTATTCTTTCATGAAAGAACAGATTTGGATGAAATTTGGACCCTTGGATCACCACATAAACTCAAAGCATTTATTTTAATTAAACCTTTTACAAGCACTGTTGAATTATCAAGGCCTTTCAGTGAAAATGATGAAGCTATTTGCACGTTCCATAGCGTAGATCTCTATGGAGAAGAACGTGCATGAAACTCCACGGACACTTTTTTTTATCCCGGTACGATGTTCCTTTAGGAAAATTTCCGAGTTTTACGAGGCCGCTGTCAGGAGCTATTTGTTTATAAAACCGATCAAATAACATTCAGTCTTTTCCCATAACAATGGTATCACAAATAGACGGCAAATTCAACTTTCCGATTATTTCATGATGGAGTTACGAGTAACACTTGACAACATAACATACCACACATGCTCAAGTTATGACATCATTCTTATCGATATTTCCTGAGCTTCTATTAGTTCTAAGGCATGGATAGCGAACCTTACATGGCGATTATTTTTCAGTCAAACAATTAATAAGAAACATGTTCTCGTATTTTTATTTATTTTTTATTTAGACGTACAGTACATTTTATTATTTTGCTGTTTTTATACGTAATGAAAGGGGGCTGTTTTTTACATTTTCTGATTGGTTCCTAAAGCTTAACTTGTTCATAATATTGATCTCTATTGCCCTTTTTCAGGTTTGTGTACGTTAAAGAAAATCCTTGTATTTTTTATACATATTTTCTCCGATATCGGTGGCTCATCATGGACAAAATATATTTTTACTTTAAGAAAAAACCCATTTATGAGAAAAGGTTCACAATCCCTTTCGTCTGAGGTCTACTGAAAAATGCTTTCTCAGCTGTGTTGAAGACTAAACAATGACACATGCTTGTGCCTACTCAGTAGTTCTATGTTCGCCTACTCGTGTGATGTATTTTGTTGAGGAAGGTCCGGTAAGGTACTACCTTCGTTTATAAACCATTTTTAGTTTATTGTTTACTAGCTGACCGGCGCAACTGCGTCTGCGTCACATAAGAGAGAGAAAAAATAAATTATTTTTGCAACATTTTTCATTGCAACGCTCTTATTATACAGGGCTATTTGTAAAATACCAACAACCTCTTAAGAGGTCATTGTACTCATCATTATGAACAACTTTTACTATGAGAACAAACCTGAAATCGCGAAAAAAAAATCAGCTGTTCCCTACATTTGTGTTCGTATAACTCATCAAAATGTGGGGGACAGCTACATTTTGATGAGTTATACTCGTGGGGCGAGCATGAAGATCAACCACAGACTAAAATGCGTTCGGCCCTGGCTACCAAATTCGACGTTGAGAACTAGTCAAACTACTGCAGGATGAGAACTTAACAAACTTTAGGGGTCAGTCGTCATTTGTGTCTTAATTGAAATATCTGTTGGCTTTCACAATAATGGCATGTACTACACACAGGATGTGGTCGAGAAAACGCCGCGGTCGCACGAGTAAAGCTCTAACATCATGTAGGTATACCGATCACCGTCAGAAGCAGGCAGCACGTACCGCGGTCACGATAACGCAAGCTATGACAGTATAGCTATTAGCAATTTTAACGGTCTACAACCACGGTGTGTTGGGGCTGACGGGAAACATCCATTAATTTTTACATGTGTACCTTTATTATGATGGCTATCAAGAGAAACATGTTTTATGACGTTGAAAAGACAATCTTATCTATTTCAAGTTAATAGGGTAGTTGCCTAATAAAATCTAATTAGTCCGTAAGATAGACTTCCCAAAAATATTGGACACGTATTTTTTATTTTTTCACGTAAACAAAAAACGAAGACGATATAGCGCGTTGAAAACTCGTGTGACGTCACTCCGTGCGACGATTTTTACCACGCCCTGATGTCACAAGCCCCCACTCATGATCTTTAAAGCTTTTTATCTTCGTCAATTTTTAGAGATTTCATAATGCAAAAAATACGTGTCCAATATTTTTCGATAATCTAACTGACGGACTAAATAGGATCATATTTTTATTCCTCAGGAAACATCCCTTTTCTCTTGTTATTCCTTAACTTGGAGTCCCCCTGTCTAAGCTCATCGTTATATCATATAACCTATAATGTACCCACTTTTTTGTGGGGAAATCCTCATGGATACGCGACGTCAGGCAAAATGGAGGGCTATGTCGGACTCCTACCGACTAAAACTTCACATTTCCTACAGCTACCACATGAAAGAAGCCCCGACTCGATAATTGTCCCACTATTGGGTTTCCCAGGTCACAGGACTTTCCTATCTGTGTCGGAGAGTAGGTTTTAATCCACCACGCGGACCCAGTGCGGGTTAGTAGACAACATGTGTTTGTATTTTTTATTCTAGGACAATTTCTTTACTCTTCGCTGTTTTGAGAGCAGTTGTAATACAATAATTAACACAGAACGAAGTTTTCCTAGTACCTTGAAGTCCGGAAAATTAGTTTTCTTTCACCGAATGAAGTAAAGAACAAAAAGTAAAACTCTCAGCAAGCTTGGCTCAACTTGAACCAACATATAGACAGTATCAGCCATTATATTCTTTTAGAATTGATTATAGAATTATGCACCGTTGTGGCCTTTGACCCATCAATGCCAGTTTTATGCTCCATCAAGAGATTAGTAGGTACCGAACAGTTGGAGTATAAGATTATATTTATGTCAGGTATAAAATGTGTGAGAACTGTCTAGATTATGAACACTCGATGTGTCTCGGCCAGTTTTAAAGCTAAGGTTTATCTATGCTTCTATAGGTATCATTGATATTATCCAGAAAGTGAGCTGCGATCAGTTTTGAGATTTAAATCACTAGATGAGGGTGACCTATGAGTTGCGGAATTTGTTCGAAAGAGCCACCGCGGCCCTGGAACACGGCGGGACAAGTCATTTGATTGTGTCTCATCTGATCAAGCAGTTCGCCTCATTCTCGAGTGAAAAATAAGGTTTAGTAAGGTATAATTTATGATGATCATTTTATCTTTTTCTTCTGAGTTTGAATGGTTCAACGAAACTTTATACGCGAAAAACTTTGCTAACTTTTCGGCATCGTCAGTGGCAAAGCAGAGCTTAGATTGCAGTGTTGTTCGATAATTTTACTTAATCACAGGCCAATCTGAATTTTACTAGACGAAAAAAACTCAATCCATAAGGGATAAAAAGATAAATTTACCTACAAGATAACCAATGTAAATAGACCTGTATCAGACAAAAGCTATAAAGATACCGGTATTAATCCTAGGATACCTAAAATCTCGTATCTAAATCCTATAGATACCTAATTGCTTCGTTATCATTTCGGACAGCCGAAACTCGTGCGTGGGCGCCTTTGTTTATCGTTGGCACGCGTGGGAAATGAGCGGCGATGTGTTCCCACATGACGGCAGATACCTACCGCCGCCGTACCGCGTGAGCTCGAGTGACGCGATTGTGGTGACACTCACGAAAATCGTGGTATCGACCTTTTCTTTCGTGGTATCGATTTTTTATTTCGTGGTATCGATTTTGAGGTATTTTTTTTTTTGTGTTCATTTGTTTCTTGACAGTTGACTTGTGCCTTACTGTTTAAATATTTTAAACAGTAAAGCACACTGTCCTCCTTTTACTATGGTCTACTACTGGATACTATAGCTCAAATACTCAATACTCATATGATTCCCATAAAATAGTTTTCATTATTAAAGGTAAGGTACCTACCACGTTTTTCGATACCTACCGTTCAACATTGGATTCGAATGCCGATATTAATCGATAACCTTTCAGACAGCCGCGGCCGTCTGAAAGGCCGTCACTAAGTAAGTGAGTGCGTCATGTATCTGATGGGTCGAAGATGTGTGAAGAGCCCGTAATTGTTTTATTATGGTAAAAAATGTTGAGTCATCCAAAAGAAGTAATCTGTGGTCTATTTGATTTTAGGTTTGGATTATTAGGTTCTATTTCGTTCCATGGTCGGCAGTGCAGCGTCGCGCGTCGTGGGATGCGGTGATCTCCATCTGTGACAATGTAATGTCGCAGAAGGAGGCAGCGGAAAAAGGAGAGGAGGAGACAGACCGCGTGCGGGAAAGGTTAACCTCATACCCCAGCCGCCGCAACAGAAGAAGACGCCCCGGGCGTCGGGCGGCCACGGTTCTTTTAGAACATCCGTATAGTTTCTGGAAAAATAATTAGTTCATTTTTGCATACGTCAAATCAGTTCAATCATCTCATCACAAATCAGTGCTCGTAGTTCCCCAATTCGGCACTCAGGCCAAATTACACTCCGCGCTTAGGTATTTACTTTAATGTCAGTGACGTCATTTGTGGCGCCCCGCGGTTTCACCCACGTAGTTCCCATTCCCGTGGGAATACAGAGCTAAAATACAGCCTATGTTACTCGCCGGTAATGTAGTTATCGATTGGTAAAAAAAATAATTAAAAACTGTCCAGTAGTTTCGGAGCTTATTTTGTAGAGACAAACGAACAGCAAATTATATGATTTAAATATTGATGAATAGTCGCTCTGCTTATTGTGATGATGACACGATGATTCACGACAATCCTGGGAAGATAATCTTGTTTAGGGTTAAAGCCCGGTAATATAAACAAGCTACCTAGATTATCTCACATAGTCTTTGTTCTTTGTTTTGATATACGAGCATAGTCTATTAGCTTTTGCCTACAACTTCGCTCGCGTTAAAATAGCCTATAATCGTCTCCAGTTTACCATCTTCTCACTTAAAGTACAACAGTACTCATGAAAATCAGTTCAGTGATTTAGGTGTGAAAGCGTAACAAACAAACTCACGTTCGCATTTATTATAATATTAGTGACCTGCCTTCGCACGGGTGCAATGCTGATACTAAATTTCTACTATATTATGCATTTATTATACATAATTATAAACCTTCCTCTTGAATCACTCTAACTATTAAAAAACCGCATCAAAATCCGTTACGTAGTTTTAAAGATCTAAGCATACCTAGGGACAGACAGACAGGATCTAGGAGATTATACCAAAAGGTGGTTTAGTTTGGATACGTAGTGTATAACTTAGGAAATGGACTTTAATTTTTAAACTACTTTAATTTAAAAAAAAAGCAATGGACTTTTATAGAAGAAGTGACCCCAAAATTAATCCACTTAAAAATAAAACAAAACGGCGTAACAAAACAAAAATACATTCGTAACGATTGTTTTAATTTGTACCGATCATCAATTTACGTACCAATTTTTACTGAGCATTTTTTCGTATAAAAACCGTTAGTTTAAACAAAAAAATCACGAGCAATACGAAGATATTGTGCAAAACAAAAAGTAAAGCTTAGCAATAAAATTTTGCACAGTTTAAGTTATAACAATTCAGTACAGTTAGGATAGGTTAAAAAGTTTTTAATGCAAATGCTTTGGCAGGGGACAGAAAAGGCTTTTGCCGACAGAGCGTTTTTATTTTTATTTTCGTGGTTGTAACCTTCAGAGCGTGCGGTGGTTGACATAAATTAGGGTAACATTCGTTAAGTTTTTACGGTTTCGGCGCGTTAGTAGTCTTTTGTCTATGCCTCTATAGAAAATGACAAGAATATTTTTTTAAGAAGTGGGCGCTACGTTTTGATATTTGGTCATGTTTTAAATTTGATGAACAGACTTAGGTCCATAAGGACCTAAGTCTGTTCATCAAATTTGTGGAGCAGAGTTGAAGCACATAACTTGATATAAGGATAACCTTATATCAAGTTATGTGCTTCAACTCTGCTCCACATCGAATCATTAAATTTATAGTTATAGCACGGTGTTTTCCGACGTCAATCTCCCTCCGTCCTTTGATTGGAATATGGGATTATCGGCCATATTCATGGGTTTGCAGGATGTAGTTAATCGTTATGGAATTTTGGGTTTTGCTCTGCACTCCATAATTTTTTCCAAATATTTACTGCTTTTTTTTTGACGTGGACCACTCGCTTTTCAGCACTCTAAGGCTGGTTACTGCTTAACAGGACTTTCGTGTGGTGGCCTCAAATGAATTTAAGGCCCCCAGTCAAGGCTAAGAACTAAGCTTAAACTAAATGACTGCTCGCTAAGGGCATCCACTGTGGGACACGGGCTTTGGCTTAGCGGGGTCATTGAGGGATCGCAGCATGGGACAGGCTAGGTCAGGTTGGTACATTTACTTCCATGCCTATTAAGTATTTATCATTTCATCGCATCTGAGGAGAAGGAACACTCAATAAAAATAAAACACATTTCTACAATCAAGAGAAGACATCTGCTACCGTTAACTATTTTAAAAGCTTTCCGTAAACAACACTGTCCAGCAACCAGTCAAAGTAACCAACGGAAGCCGAACTCAATGTCAGCGGTTATCAGGCACGTTATCAACCGCCGGTGTGCACGCGCCCTAAACCGATAGTTTACTGAACTAGTCCAGAGCGCGGCGGCTAATTGAACGACAGTCTTCCATGGCGGAAGCGATAGCAAAATAATCAATGATGAAATTCATTTGAGTATTTTTTTTTTACGTCATCATTTCCAAATATCGAATATTACAAGCCAATTTGAGAGAGAACAGTATAAATTCTCTTCTAAATTGTATTGCTATTTTATTATGACTGGCTTGTAATATGTATTTCTAAGTGCCTAATTCGTGTTTATTTTTTTTTAAATTTCCTATAAGCGACGGAACAACATGTCATATGCCCATACCTAGTACCTAAATAATTTTTAGGGTTCCGTAACCAAATGGCAAAAACGGAACTCTTATAATTTCGTCAAGTCCGTCTGTCCGCCCATCTATCTGTATGCCACAGTCTTTTTTTTTATGGTAAGCCATTTGGCTTCTCTCGAGCAGCGAATGGGAGTATCAGACTCTTACTGGCTAAAAGCCACCCTTGTTTGTTCAAAATACCTTTTCCATTTCTGTTGCTTTGTAACTCTTTTGAACAATTCCACAACTTTAGCAGGAAACCTAATATCTCCAGGCATCTTCATAATAATTAGAATCTTGATGATATAATTGTGGAGTTTCTAAAAACATAATATGCTGTAAGTATACTACGTGTACTAATGTGTTTTTCTCCTTTCTGATTTTAAAATTATTAAAGCCAATGCACAGTAGAATAAATGTCATATTCTGACAGAAGGTCCTCCGCATCAATGATTTAATATTAACGCTAAGCTACTGGGCAGTAGCCAATAAGCGTGGCCCTTCAAGCACTTTTAACGTGGGTGGGTCTGGGTCGTCCATAAGTCGTACCACCGTACGAACAGTCACATAAAAATAAAATATAATAAAAACACCAGAACTAAATACCGGACGTACGTTATTACCAAGTTATATTACGGTATTACCTGACTTTTACAAGTCTTTTAACGCTTCTGTAATAAACATGTAGAACAAATTAAATAAACTAAATAACCATAAAATAGTCCTGCACTCAATATTTCAGCATAATAATTACTCGCAATAAAAGTTTTCTACAGATGCGTAAAATAATTATGGACATTACTTTTCACATTTAAAATCGTTAGCAAGGTGCGCGGCAGCCCTATGTTAATGTCACACAAGTATGTGTCAACCTGCAATCTTGAGTCTGGATACTGTCACTAAATGACAGTAATTATTTAAAGCACTTTCAAGCACCTGATTTAATGACCCTAAAAATGGAACTCGGTGGTCGAAGTTCCATTTAACGCATAAAACTTTAAAAATAATTTACGAAAGTGTTTGCTGGAGGCCACAATTCTTCGTGCAATGTGTTTTAATAGTATAGGCTAGAACTCATCACTGATCATAAAAAGTATTAAAATAATAGGAGCAATGCAGCAGTCTATAATCAATTGATTAAGCAAAATAATTCATTCGTACTCAAATCACAAATCCGAAGAACGCCCAACAGGCACAACAATCAACGTAAGACATTTCATAGACGATGAAAATCTTCGTCCGTGCTTATCTCAAAATATCTTGCAAGAACATATCACGTTATTAATAATACACGAACACATCAAGATTGCAAAAAAAAAACTGCCAAAATAATTCGCAATTCATAAAGCAAACATCATTATCTCCTTAAAAAATCAACAATACAGTCATCAAACAAGTTTAACGACAGTAAAGAACTAAATCAATCAACTGAGATCGATTTATCATCGAAGCTGCTGACGGTACCACGATGTAGTTAGTACCGATTCTGAAGATATCTGTCAAAATTCGCTCCGGCCGGAAGGCTATCCGTGGGAACCGGGGACGATCGGTTTTCTCAAAAACAACTATATCTATCACAAATAAAGATAACTCTTTCGTGTTGATGCATTTTTTTTTTTCGATTCGCGAATCGAGCGAATGGAAATTGGTTTCTTTATTGCGGACTTCTTTTAGTCTGTGCTACTTGATTTTACTTTTTTATGATCTACAAAAGAGTTTGGGTCATGTACCTACTCCTTTATGATATTCTTCTTCGCTTATATCATGCAGATTTTACGAGTATTTCTGTTTATACTGGCAGCAAATTGACAGCGCCGACATTGTTGATAATAAATAAAGGTGACCTCCTTTACATATTGTCTAAAGAGCTATTCAATTGAAATGTTCACAATAACTTTGGTTATTTTGCTGTATATGTAGGTATAGGGAGTTACAACTGTCAGGATATTAACCTGGATAACACCAAGAAGACGATTGTCGTATCATAAACCAAGTTCAAGCACCTCTTTGATACAGCTACAATTTTTGGTACCTGGTAGTAGCGATCTCAATGCTAAGCATCAATTGCAATACAACCAATGCAAGAGGCAGGGCAGTGTAAAGAGTTATGTAAAATGTAGATTTTCCACTCCCCTGCCCCGTTGACTCCGACGCACTTCCCTCACGATCCCACCGATAGTCCCGATGTTTTCGATGCGGCGTTGCTAAAGTATGTAAACCTCTGTTTGTAATTTATAGAAACGCTACGCGAGCTCAATTCTAGCACCCAGTGATCACGCACCCAGGCTCCCCGTTCAGGTAGCTTCGATCCCGAAAAGACTTCCTGGTCTCAATTGATCACCAACTGGAGGAAAGTAAGTGATAGGCTGAAAACCACTGCCTCGGCTCACCTAGACACCATCGCCGACCATATCTTCTTAGTCGCTGACACGACGGTGGCGATCGCTTCGCTTGGTCATCTTCAAACTACCTACCCTCCCAGCTATTTCATGGGGTCTTCTCTCAATCAATCTTTTTATCACTTTTTCGATTATATTGAAGTCGTGTTCCTATATAAGCTGCTGGATACCAGTATTCTACAGGATGTGCTATCTGAACCTCATAGCCCAGTAGCTGGGTAACACGATATATATACTTTGGCAACACTGCTGTTAGATTTTCTAGCTTCTGACTTTGCCGTAAAGTTGTCGATGACTAAATGATAGTCGGGATAAACAGCTAGACGTGCTTTTCGCGGTATTAGTTTCCATAGCTATGGTCACCTTTTTTTTTTTTTGGATGGGAAATCATCAAATGACCCCTCCCGCTCTGGGCGGAGCGGTAGGAAGTGTCAGACTTTTACTGACTAAAACCCACCCGTGATCCTTCCTGTGCCCCTTGCGTTCCAGGGCCGCGGTGACTCTTTCGAACAAATTCCGCAACCAGCTATGGTCACCTATAGTATATCTACAGACTGAACCCGGCAAGCATTGCTTTACTTTGAAGATTGATCCTGGCTGATATTATTTAGCCGCGAGATTGTTTTAGCTCTTCTTTATTATATAAATATATCTATATTTATATAATAAAGAATATATCTATATCACTATAAATATTAAAACATATTTTTAAAACATATTAAATCAATCCATAAATCTATGTTTACTTGTTTTATGACCGAAGAAATTCGTTTCAAATGACATAAAGAGTCACACCAAATGACTTACAAAACCATGCAGAACCCCATAAAAAAAAAACATTAAACAAAATCATTTTATTTTTAAAAGCTTAATAATGAGATAATTTTGGGAGTCGTTAAAAATTGATGAACTTTTAACAGTTTTAACTGACCTCTAATTTAATTTTATGTCGGTAAGTACGGGTTAAGGTGGATTGAAATGGGCGGCACGGGGCACTGATTATATAGTGCGTGGGCGCAGCCGTCTGAGGCTACCCGCTTCTTTAGTAGACAGATAATACCCTTTGGACGAAATCTGACGACTTTTACTGGGCCTAATCAAGTTCGGCATAAATCAGTGTTGAGTAAAAATGGGTTTTAAGATTACTTTTAATGGTGACTTTGGTTTTGAAACGTGAATGGATCTTATGGATCGTGCGGTGATTTCCTTTGGTTTATCTGATTAAGAGTGTTAATTTCTCACGAAATTTCATATAAACTCGTAAGTTCTTAACGTTGGAAAAATCGATTTTAATTAAACTTAATACGCGTAGGTACGGGGTTATTGAGTCCTTTTTTGAAATAGCGTTTAAAGAGAAGTGAGTGATTTTTCACCTTCTAGAACTGTGTGTGAGTGATTTTTCAACTTAAAATTGCTATCTACATTTCTCTAAACAATTTTTCGAAAAAGTTCTCAATTAACATTTAAAACGTAAGTAGCTTGCGTTTACGAAAATACAGATATGAATGAAAAAATACCACCACCACCTTGCGACAAGCATGGGTGCCATCTCTCCACGCGATCGATGTAGAGTTTCTGGCGAATATTGATGTTCTAGAAAGACCCAGAAGTTGAACACACCAGACCTCGTTAGTTCTCTGGGATATTGAACCAGTAGTGAAAGGGAACATCCGTCACTACCGAGGGAAGTCAATACGTAAACTGTTACAACTGTTAATACGAAGCAAACCAAGCTCAACTATTGAAGTAGCTTCTGTCAGCAGTTTCACTCGCGAAAAAGGTGAAATATCCCAACGCAAAATATCTCCGGAGTATCCTGCCACTCTTACCCAAACCCATTCAGCCGTTAAGACGCAAAGAGGTAACATACAGACAAAGGGCCAGTCAGAGTTACTTTCACATTCAAAATATAAGTATGGATTGCATTAAATAAATAATTGAAACTACAAACCCAATGACGAATAAAGAGCACTGCTGTCCAAATTGGCAAGCTGATATCACGGTGAACGGGTAATAAAACCGTC
This sequence comes from Hecatera dysodea, assembly GCA_905332915.2. NCBI lineage: Eukaryota > Metazoa > Arthropoda > Insecta > Lepidoptera > Noctuidae > Hecatera > Hecatera dysodea. The sequence continues at coordinate 6,496,206 of HG995304.1, forward strand.
TCCGTTGCTTGAGGATTGCGGGCCGACTCTGCGGTCACCAAACCCACATTCTCAGAATATTTTCAACAGGTCCTAGCTCAAAACTTGTTACCTAACTCCAGCAGTACAATAGCTAGATACTAGATAACACACGTGACCTCTCCAAATTAACAAGCGTGTGACTAGAAACTTCATGTAAATTGAGTAATCAACGTCAAAACACGATACATCTTCCCACCGAGCTGATAAATTGTAATATTATGCAGAGGAGGTCTACGTCCTGTAATGACAATGTTGTCAAAATAACGATCGACAAGAACATCACCTATTCAAATCTAGTTAAACTAGTATACATTAGCCAGTCTCGGTCTATTAAGAAATGAATTGGACGTCGTTACCGCAAATGTTAAGCTGTCAGTTTAAAGAGTCGTGATTTTGCTTGGGATGTAGTGTTATAAGTAGATTTATAAGTCAGTCGTGTAATACGGTAAGTGGTGAGGGGCGGGTATGCAAATGGCAGAGCTATACTTGGCCACGAAGCCAGGCCGCCCGCGACCGTGGGAAAACTATCGCCTGTGGCGAGTTGTGCGCAGGCGCGGATTTGGATTAACGGCTTTTTGATTGGCCATTGTAGGTGATTGATGATTGTACGGAAGTTATGGCGGGAAGCTAATGGTAAGTGGTTGATGGTCTTTGAAAGTGACCGTATAATGTGGGTGTATTAATTAGCGTAAGCTATGTTTCAGAAAGACCCAGTTTGAATTGGAAGCATGCTTGTAATATTATTCCGACGCATCCAAATGTATCGTCTGTCTATCAACTGTCGATACAGTTAATAATGAAATACCGAAGCTCCCCATATACAAACTTAAGATTGTCAAGTTCCTATGCCAATTTGTCAGTTGCCAGTTAGTTTCAGCCTTTAAGATCCGGATCTTCGCAACACTGATATAGTACGTACGTACTTGGTGATCTGGTTTTAGGTCCAAAGTGACAAAGTAATCAATTCTCATTTCCCCCAAGTTATTTTGTCGTGCAGTCCGTCCCTGCGCGCTCGTGCACGACCCACAGGCGCGTGACGGCGGCCGGCGCGCGCCGCCGTCACGACCGCACTGACGTGCGACTCTGCGACTTTTTGACGCAACCGCGCCGAATGCCTAACGTAACACTTAAATACTTTTGTTCTTTTACTGCAAAATAAAAAGGCGATGCTTTTGGGTTCAATTAAGGTATATGTATGTTTTGAAATTGTAAGCATGGTGAATTGCAAAATAGTTTGCCTTGAGCTTGGCTCAATTTTTTCGTTTTTTAATAGACAAGACTCGTGTGCCCGGTGGTATTTCCAATCATCAAGAATGACGAAATTCTTACACATATTTAGCATCTTAAGGGGTGTTTTACTTTCAAAATTCCCCACTTAGCGCTTACTTTCATTCAACAGGTACTCTAGTAAAATTGCAAGCATCTTTATGGTTGATCCAGATGCTGGCAATTTTTCTTATCTCTATGATTTTGTCACTATCTTCAAAAGATGGCACGTATCTTGTTCATAATTCGAATTCTGCTACTATGGGATAATGAATAGCCCTTTCCAAGTTGCGTTACCTAATTAATATGTATAAAACCTAGAACTCTTTTCGTCAACACTTCGTTGAATTTCTTCACTTTTTTGTATTTATTCTATGTCACTTTTTGTGGCCGCTGTATTTCTGACATGTTCTACTTGAATGCACTGTCGTTTATGTAAATGTTTGGTTCATCTGTCAAACTCCAGTGCTCTTGGGTTTGCTCAACGGAGTTGCGCTGCTGTTGCGTGAAGCACGTCTGTCAGGGCTGACAAATTCTGGCAACAATTTTCGATCTGCTTTTGGCCAGCAGTGAATATTTTCTTTCAAGTTATGTTGTGGTCTGGATAGCCTGGTTATGGAAGGCAGAGAATAGGCAACCTAGTTGCGTAATACAAAAATGAATGCAATCGATCGCATATTCTTTCATTTTATCATCAACAGTATTCATTGCGTTTTTTATGTTGTTGAGCAGACGATTTTTTAAACATATGAAGCAATGGGTCTGGAATTTATGTTGATTGTGTAATAATATGCGATTTTATGAGTTACGCAATTAGGGCCACGGTGTTGTAGTGCAGCTTGCAAGAGGCGTAGTTCCAGCCAAGGTAGGCTGAATTTATTCAACCTAAAATCCTACAAATTAATTTATTGAATAAAAAATTGTCTATTCAACATATGACATTATTACATAAAATATTCTAAGATGCCAACTATCGTTATTCATTTTCCAGTAGTTTACGATCCTTATGTTCGTTCTGCAAGCACGTTGGGTTGTTGGCATTACTGTCCTGCGTTTGCGCATGAAAACGAAAGTGCATTGCTGCATGTGGGTTGATGACAAGACAAACCAATCAAATGCAAATAATTGTTAAGTATTGCTATTGTTGTCGTTGTTTTGTAGTTGTTGTAAAACAAATTCGATCGATAGATCGATCGATACTATTCAATCGGTCTGAAGAACTATAGATCATAGCACCATTTTGACTATCTTAACTGTTACCTGTAACATTACAGTTAACGTTGTTTCCTTTATTCTCCTTCTTTTTTCTTCTGTTCTATTTCTATTGTGATCAGCCCAAAAGCAATGATCATCTGCATAGCCTTTTCCCAAACTATATTGGCGGCGGCTTCCAGTCAAACCGGATTCAGCCGAATAACTTAACGTGCTTTCCAAGGCACGGAGGAAATTCAGTATGTTAAGATGGTCACTCATCCACAGACTGGCCTTGGCAAGTAACCTTGAAGATTGACCCGTGTGGCTGTTATTATTTAACCACGAGATCCTCAGTCAGAATAAGTGAAGGAGAGACTAAATTGGTTCTCCTGTAAATGAGCGAGTTTAGGATGCTTTCTTCTTCAAATATTATTTAGGTATAATAAAAATCGAGTGCTTTTTCCTTCACCAGCCCTAACTGGACGGAACTCTAAAAACCATCTCAACGTCCATCGCTGCACAGTTTTGCGCGTTTTTTACAACAATCAATTAACTCCATTTTACTTCGAAGCGAGAGGTCGTCACGATTCTAATTACTTTTTATTTTTTATATTTTTAAGTGTGAATGCAGTATTGCGTTTTCATGACTATACACAATGATGTCAATAATTGAAATTGAGATGTCTTATCTTATCTGGGGGCAAATAGAAATGTAATGGATGGGCGTTGAATATAAAGTGAAGAGTAAAAGCTTCCGAGATGTTTGTTGTGTTTCAGTGTGTGTAGAAAGTTGTGGATGTGTGTGTAGAGTAACACCGTTTAAAATAGTCGGTATGTTGGTAAGACTACCGCGTTGGTTTTGTGCTCGCAAGCAACTGTAACGGGTTCCAATTTTGACTCCCGGATCGGGCATAGCGTTTGTTGGAGTTTCCATCTAGAATTAATCAGCAGGCCAGCTGTTTACCTATACCTGGTTTAATCTAGCAGAATGTCTGTCTTATAGGTACAGCTCTGACTTTAGTTATGATGCAATGATGATAGTCTTCGCCCGGGTAAATATCAATGGGAGACTATTTCGTAAATATCTAGGGAAAATCCAAGTAATTTGGTAATGATACTCGTAAGATAATGAGTACTATTACCAAATTACTTAGAAAGTGACAAAGATCGTATCTATAATAAGTAAAGGTAACCTATTCAGGCTAATATTCAGTTAGAATATATTATATCAGCCACATACATTATGAAATCTATATGTTAGAAACGTAACATTATCTAATAGAGCTAATAAGCGATCGGCTAGCACTACAGAACTAATTTTAGACCGCTGCGAACTTTAGCCTCGCTAAAATGTGCATAATTAGAATGTAGTACTAAAATTAGCTGATTAAAAATTAGCAGGGAATTAATTTCGTACAATAAGATCACGAATATTCTAGTAGTGATAGGTAAATCAAGTATGTGAAACAAGTCCGTTATTTAGATGGTTACAGTCAGAATAACTATGGACTATACAGATTTTATCAGCTATGTATATAAGTAACTAATAGGGACCTCGCTATGCACACATAACAGTAGCCTAGCAAAACTTTAGATCATTTATTATGAGTATTTAAAGGTAGTTTTTAAGTCAATGTGAAAGTTATTCCAATTGTAACTATTTTAATATTGATCATGATAATCATGACTATTTCTGGAAAGTGAACTGCTTCTTAAAATACAGGCTCAGCCTAGCTCAGGCGCCATTGCTTAATAAAGGCGCGGCGTAGCTCAGGCGCCGTTGGTAAATACAGGCTCGGCCTAGCTCAGGCGCCATTGCTTAATACAGGCTCGGCCTAGCTTAGGCGCCGTTGCTAAATACAGGCTCGGCCTAGCTTAGGCGCCGTTGCTAAATACAGGCTCGGCCTAGCTCAGGCGCCGTTGCTAAGTACAGGCTCGGCCTAGCTGCGGCGCCGTTGCTAAGTACAGGCTCGGCCTAACTGAGGCGCCGTTGCTAATTACAGGCTCGGCCTAGCTGAGGCGCCGTTGCTAAGTACAGGCTCGGCCTAGCTGCGGCGCCGTTGCTAAGTACAGGCTCGGCCTAACTGAGGCGCCGTTGCTAAGTAGGTACAGGCTCGGCCTAGCTGAGGCGCCGTTGCTAAGTACAGGCTCGGCCTAACTGAGGCGCCGTTGCTAAGTAGGTACAGGCTCGGCATAGCTGAGGCGCCGTTGCTAAGTACAGGCTCGGCCTAACTAAGGCGCCGTTGCTAAGTAGGTACAGGCTCGGCCTAGCTGAGGCGCCGTTGCAAAGTACAGGCTCGGCCTAACTGAGGCGCCGTTGCTAAGTAGGTACAGGCTCGGCCTAGCTGAGGCGCCGTTGCTAAGTACAGGCTCGGCCTAGCTGAGGCGCCGTTGCTAAGTACAGGCTCGGCCTAGCTGAGGCGCCGTTGCTAAGTACAGGCTCGGCCTAGCTGAGGCGCTGTTGCTAAGTACAGGCTCGGCCTAGCTGAAACCAGAAACTGAAATACTGAAAATGTATTATATGATTTATGAACTTGACTGGCATCAAAAGAAAAAGATAAGCAAACACCGCTTGAAACATGTAACCACGTTAGTGAAAGCTAACATACGTCCGTCGTATGTCATGTGGGCATAACAAATCGATGGCTTTTGAAGAAAATCATCAATTCTCACGATTACTTTAATAAATACTTAATAATCTATGCATTATTCAGTCCTCCTACACACGCCCACTGGCTAAATACCGCGATGGTACTCGGAAAGATGAGTTTGTGTTTGTACGCATAGCATTAGAAATGGTGGTATGTACCTGAGAAAGGAAATAGTGGTATGGTAAGGATCTGCCAGGGTTGAAGAATATATTCGAAAGAGTCACCGCGGCCCCGGAATTCAAAGAGCTTTAGGATGAACACGGATGGGTTTTATTCAGTAAGAGAAAAAAAATCATTTGATGATTTCTCATCCATCAGAATACAAAATTGGTACGAATGATGATCGACATATAATAGATTAGGTCATCTTCTCAAACGGGCTTAAGTCTCAGTGTAAGCTAGTATTGAAAAGAGCAGAGAAAAAGCGATGGGTTTCATTAAATAAATTTTCATTTTACAATAGAGCAGAGAAAAAGCGATGGGTTTCATTAAATAAATTTTCATTTTACAATTCTGTTCTAGTGACATAAGGAAAACATTGAGATCCAACGGCAGTAATAAAATAAAAACAGTAAATAATACGTCTACAATTTCTCAGTAACTGTATGATTTAAACTCTATTGATTTCCGAAGATCCAATAATTCAACAATAATTGGATTTTTTATCACCACTGCGTGATTGTGACGTTTCCGTATTCAATTGTTATATCTTTTGCAAATATAACAATAGAATCGAAGGAAAGAAACAAAATGGACGATCAAGACATCTGAGTATCGGAATCGAAAGGGACTTACGTAAAACTAGAGGCAGATTCGTAGAGCAACGCAATAAAAAAAAAAAACACTTTTACTTTTTGTCAAGTTACGCTTTCGTTACTTAGAGGTAATGGTTTTAGGGTTCTACGGGAATTTGGTTTAACAATAGATATGTAATAACGAAATATACAAGGGTAGGATGGAGACTTAGGTACTTACGAGAATAGTTTTTTTTGGGTAATGATTCCTCAAAAAAATTGGATACCGATATCAGATTGCAAAGAAATATTTTGTCTATAAATTTGCCTAGCCTTTTCCCAACTATATTGGGGTCGGCTGCCAGACAAACTGTATTCAGCTGAATACCAGTATTTTACGTGGAGCAGCCACCACTACCAGAACCCCACAACCCATTAATTGGCTAACACGGTACTTCTTGGCCAGACTGTTATTTGTAGACTTTGACTATTAAGATACTTAAAACATTATACACAAAATTGTAACTTTTTTTTTTGACGGGGCCACACGCATTTCAACACTCAAAGGTACCTACTGCTTAACCTGACTGTCCTGTGGTAGGTTCTCTATTGTATTACCTAACTTTTTTATCCATAATTTAAAGAGCCATAACTTTTTTTGTCCTAATCATCATTTGTCCGAATGATAACTTACCCGAACTTAATATCACCTAATATCTCATGCCATAAAATTAAAATCTCTAAATATAATATGTCCTAAACCCGTTTGTCATAAATATTACAATCAATAATATACAAAATACATAAAACCGTTTTCAATAAAAGTTATAAGTCCTAAATTCAAATTACAAATAAACAAATAATATTCTTAGAACGTATAACAAAGCAATTGCTATGAGCTTCACTCATTTGTTATAATTAAAAATATTTGATGATGCATTATATTTTTTTATTATATAAATTACGTAAATAAATATATTATACATGTACTTAATAAAGCAGTTGATTGTGAACATTTGTGGTTTTTGTAAGCAAGCAAGCATGCAGCATGCAAGGAGTCATGCAGCATGCAAGCAAGCATGCAGCATGCAAGGAGTCATGCAGCATGCAAGCAAGCATACAGCATGCAAGCAAGCATACAGCATGCAAACAAGCAAGCAGCATGCAAGCAAGCAAGCAGCATGCAAGCAAGCAGCATGAAAGCAAGCAGCATGCAAGCAAGCAGCATGCAAGCAAGCATGCAGCATGCAAGCAAGCATACAGCATGCAAGCAAGCATACAGCATGCAAGCAAGCATCTGTATGCAAACAAGCAAGCAGCATGCAAGCAAGCAGCATGCAAGCAAGCACGCAGCATGCAAGCAAGCAGCATGCAAGCAAGCACGCAACATGCAGCAGGCATGGTTTCTGTCACGGCTCCGGCGCTGCGGGGCTCCGGCGGTCCCACGCGAGTTTATCGTCGCAGATGGGTTTAACGCTCACCACCGCAGCTTCGGCTTGCGGCTTGCTCCTCAACTCGCGGGCCGCCTCGCCCCTCCGCGCCTTCGCGATTTTAAATTACACTCTAGGGGTAGGGCAGGCAAGACTACGTGGAGTCGGATTTACAGCGATTCGTTTCTGCCAGTAAAACCTATTTTTAGCAAATGTTTTAAGATTAAAATATTTATTATAAATGAACATTCGGAATAATACACATTATTCAACACAATACTTAGGACATATGACTTTAGGGCATCTAAAATTAGGAGATTGAATTATTATAGTACTCGATATTATGACAGAATACTTTTAGAACTAAAGATAATTATGCTAACCAAAATTTCGGGGTTTTGAACATTATGGTTATTGTAGTTTATAGCAAACGTGTTATGGATAATGATTTTCGGACAGACAATTTTATGAGAAGTAAGGGAGTACCCCTGTGGTAACCTCAAAAGAATTTAAGGCCAGCCAGGGCTAAAACCAAACATACAAACTAAATGGCATCCCTTGTGGGATATGGACCTTGGCCTAACGGCGTCACTTTGGGAGGGCAACTGGGGACAGACCGATTCAGACTGTTATTATTTAGGGGATCAATGCTCAGCGCCAATGGCTCAGCGGCGCGCGATGGCTCGAATAAATGAAGCTATACCTTGAGTAAATGATGACCATGAACATACGGAACTCAACACTCAAAGCTATGTCGTACTTGCCATCAACATTGATATAGGAAGTCATCCATTCAATTACTTATTTTGTTTTATGTATTAAATGATTGCGATGCAAAGAGACGGGCACGCGATCAAAAATACTTGTTTTTGCTTCATTCAACGCCTTTACAAATAACCATTTTCTATCCTAAGGAAGCTTTGTGGTAAAATAAGGCGTTGTGATAAGTACTCTTGCAATTCATGAGTATCTTTTATTGATGTCTGCTGTGTTATGGAACGTTGTTTTATAGTCATTATCGGCTTTATGATCTGTTATTTTGCGTTTATAATCTTGAAATTATTTGTTTTCTTTATGTTCATTTTGTCTATAAAATTGTACCCTCCTTTAATAATTCGGGTTCAGGCACATTTCATTGTCATCTTAACCTATGGTGTGTGTAAGTAGGTGGTCTGCCACAAAATCTAAATTAATATCTATACTTCTATACTAATATTATAAAGAGGACAGATTTGCATTTTTGTATGTAACGAATAAACTCAAAAACTACTGCACCGATTTCAAAAATACTTTCACCATTAGAAAGCTACATTCACCTTATTATCCCCATATTCCCACTGGAACGGAAACTACGCGGGTAAAACCGTGGGGCTCTGCTAGTCATAAATAAAAAGACTCTCAACTTTTTTATACACTAATATAATCGTCTAATATTGTGTTGATATGTATGTAACTATTTATTCGAGAAAAAAACTAAATAATAAAAGGAATAGTCCATAGGAAGAAGAGAACCCAAGGAAAAATATTTAAACAAAAAAATAGTGTTAAAATCTTTTCTATTCTAACACAAACATTTTGTCGTCATCGTAATATCTATACTAATATTATAAAGCTGAAGAGTTTGTTTGTTTGTTTGTTTGAACGCGCTAATCTCAGGAACTACTGGTTCGAGTTGAAAAATTCTTTTTGGGTTAAATAGACCATTTATCGAGGAAGGCTTTAGGCTATATATCATCACGCTTAAGCCAATAAGAGCGGAGCAGCGATAAAGAATGTTTTAAAATCGGGGATTCCACGGGGACGAAGTCGCGAGCAGCAGCTAGTATATAATATAGTACCAAGAAGCACATGCATACCAAACAAACTTACAATATGACGTATAGTCTAGACACGACTAAGATAAGCTCATCGGCTCACACACAACCAACGGATACATATAGCCAAGATTAATCTAAGTCTGTATTATTTCCGTTTACTCATACAAACTTAATAATATGTTTCTTGATGTAATACATAACTATGATGCCGTCTACGTTGCACGTCTTCCTGCATTTGGCGTTAATTATTATCTAAATAGTTTCCTGTTTAGATTTATACTTGCCTAAGATATATCAATCATATAATTAAAATTAATGGAGGTTTGGTTTAGCTGATGGATGAAAGCTCTTTAGGCTTTTTCAGGATACATTAGCTCAAGAATAACATTTTTTTTTAAGTTGATTTATGGAGCACAGTAGCGACGCAAAATCAGCAACAGTACCTATGTTAAAAATACTACAAAAGTAAATTGTAGTCAGCACAGTAATATCCAATTTGGTAGAATTAAAAAGGGTTTATAACTTTAATTGACGTGGGCTTTATAATTATGTCCTTATTTGTACGTCCTTGCGACCTTTAATGCAAATTAATCCGTTGCAAACCAGTTGCTCTTGTGTACACTTTCAATATCCATACATCAGTTTTTTTTTTTTAATAAAAACAAAACTTCATCGTCTCGGATGGTACCGTTATGGCTTGACAATAGCCAGTGTTAAAATGTTAATGGTTATCGCTCCATTTTAGTGAAGAAGTTGATCAGAGATTGCTAATTAGTGATCCGGTTACGCTTCACGTCAATTAGTAGAATATGTTGTATATATTTTTTACCTTGATGATTTTTACTTGTAAGAGACTCGTACAAAGCATTTAACACCCATGCGTTCAACAAATCTATCTTATAAGCTGTTTGCTGTTGAGGACATTACTAGAACTAAAAAAACAAAATACATAATACTTTAACAGCAAGGTATTAAACGACTTCTTAAGTGTACTTTTACGAGTGTGACGCAGGGGACTATACTAGGACCTGTTCTGTTGAAATTCCTCTATGAAATAAAAGATGGTCAATTTTGTTCACGTCACTGGATATCATCTAGGTACTGGTTTAATGAAAGGGATTGTGTAGAATTTAAAGACTCGTTAGTCTAGTGGTCTAAGCAAAGAAACCTGTCAAACTAAGGAGTTGAGTTGAATTTCCAAGTTAGTTTGGCGTACATGGTTTTTACCAGAAGGTTTTATGTACGTCATAACGTTCCAGTGTAGTAAACACTAGCAGCACCCCGCGGTTTCACCCGCGTAGTTCCTGTTCCCGTGAGAATATGGGAATAAAGTATACTCTTTGTTACTCAGAGTGAATGTCGCTTTCTAATGGTGAATGAATTTTTGAAATCGATCCAGTAGTTCTTGAGTTTATTCGTTACATACAAAAATACAAATCTTTGCTCTCTAAAATATTATTATTAGTATAGAAGTATAGATTGAAATGAATCATTTGGTAGAAAGTGATAAGGGGGTGGAGATTTCGTGTTTAACGTAATCTTTATAATACCAAGGACTTTCTTAATATCCGTTGCCGTTTAATCTACACTAATATTATTAAGAGGAAAGATTTGTATTTTTGTGTGTGTGTATGTTTATAATGAATAAATTCAAAAACTACTTTGCCGAATTCTTTCACCATTAGAAAGATACTTTCACCCTGAGTAACAAAGGCTATATTTTATGCCCGTATTGCCACGGGAACGAGCAAAACGCGGGTGAAACCGCGGGGCGCTGCTAGTTCTTGATATAAACTTAAATGAAATGCTTTACCACTTAGTTAATTATAGTCTGCTGACCCAATCAGCGTGTCAGGCATAAAGTTATGCTAATAAAAAGGATAAACAGTAGGCGTCTATTATGCGAGCCCGTCATGATTGATAATAACTGTTAACTATGTAATTGTCAGACACAATCAAGATTATGTTCCTTTTTGTAACAATTATTGTTATATACGAACATTGATTAGGCCACTTTCTACTTTGTTTTGTCTTAATTATGTTATGCAAATTATGTTCCTGGTACCTTTTTTGTCATTGTAACTAGTGTATAATTAATTAATTACCTAACCACTGATAGATTTAATGTTGATAGTGATGATAGACGGACGCATACTTAAAAAGCTGGTACGAAGTTGAGAAGAAAAGGTATTCATATACCCTGAGCTGTCTAGGCTATCTATTATAGGTGTAGGTTTACCTATTTTTGAAAGGCACATTCACAATTACAAACAAAGATGTATCACTTCCAGATTCCCAGTCATCCCAATACCACCCAATAATTCATCAAACATCAAAATTACGTTCTTCTCCAGTATCAAAAAAAAGCTTACCGCCGTAACTAAATCTCAAATTGCGGCGATCCATAGTATTTTCACCGGGCGTTTCCCACGGCTGCGCGCACGCAACGCCGTTCCAATTAGACTGTACCGAACTAATTCCTGCGCATGCGCACCCAATGGGTAGGTACAGAAGGCTCACTGTGGGCGATCAGTTTGTTTTAGATGAAATACGTGTTATTTGCGATTTTAGGTGAATAAGTAAAATTTTGAGGAATGCTGAATGACGAAATTGCTTTAAATTTAAATATATTATCAACCACTGAGTGATTTCGAATTAATGTTCCTTTAGCGTATAACCAATCTACTAAATCAAATGTGTGGGTGATTTTGCATGTTTATTATTATATATCTAGAGACAGATGAGACTTGCGATAAAGTCCGCACACTTTCAGAACAATAAAAATCTTAATTCGTCTAACGGACACTATCCGAACTTGATCCATATTTCATGGTGTTTATTTCTAGAACCTTACAGCCATTAAAACACACGGGTTTTACCTTCTTTGCAATTAATTGTGTTCAAGATCCGTATCATACGATTCTTAATCATAAATACTTGTTCTATATTGTCGGGCTTCTGTGTCATCTTGTTGCGCGCGCGCCGCCTCTCCGCCCGTAATCGCTCCTTCTAAAGGTCTTGTAACATGAACGGCTTTTTTGGATGCGCTTGATTTGGTCACAACGATAATTAAATAATACTGTTTGTTTGTTCTGAAGGGGCTTTATTTATTAGTGCTAATTTTATAATTATTTCCTGTGTACGTGTTGTTGAGTTTTGAGTGGTTTGCGAAATTAGAGTTACAAAGTTGATGAACTTATTTTGTGGCATTCTTAAATATAATCTAATCTTAATACTTTAAATTTGCCACTGCAGAGAAGGGCTGTATGTTTGCCACACAAGCGATTAACAAATACTCATCTATACCTTTTGATCCTTGGATGTCGTAACACGCGACTTCAAAAAGATAACTAGCAGAGTACTTCTGTTTCGTAATAATCCTTATAAATTTGCGATATATTTGTATATGATTTGTGATAGTCCATAACAAGGACTGCCACAAATCCTAACTAGTTTTAATTACGATAATGAGTGTGTCTGTTACACTTTCACGTATAGTAATCGCTAAACCGAGGTTGATGAATTTTGATAGTTATAGGCTTTCTTACGAAAATCAATATTAACGCAGAGCTGAACTGAGGCCAAAAGCCAGTAGGAAAATATAGTCGAAAATACCACGGTACCAACAAATTACACACTTGATTGTTGTTATTTTCAGACAGGAAGATGTGATGACCTCTTGCAATAAGAATTTAAATTCACTTTGACCTAATGATTTACAGTTAGTGATGTTCCTTTACTAACGTTAATAATAATTAAAATTAGCTACGTCGTGATGTTAGTAGCAAAAATCCGAGTAATAAGTAGCACAGTAATTGTTTACCGTTAATTTCAATCATGAAATTAATATTAATCTGAGTAAGACTTGACGATTTGATGAGTTTATATTCTGAAATAAAATTTTATGATTCATTATTTCGCGGTAAAGTTCCGTATTTTTTATTTATTTATGCCAAGTTGATGGGCGATATTGTGACTTAATTACGACGCTTTTTTTTCTATGTGATTTTTTGTATGTCCCTTTAATGTGTACACACAGGTGATTTTATAAAGTCCATGGTTTTGAAAACTTCTAAATTATTTTTACCAAAGAGTTTTATATCCAATTTGATTTTCTTCGCAATTTTCTTTACATTATCTGCCTAGCCTTTTTCCTAATTATTGGGGTCGGATTCTAAACAAACCGAATTCAGCAGAATATCAGCTGAATCAGCCGATTATTTTACGTGGAGCATCAGCCAGACCTCCACAACACAAACTGGATAACAGGGCAATCGGAAATTTTCTTTTATGGCATGGAAATGTTTACGATGATTTTCTTTTTTTTATTTACAAACAAACTCTCTATAAATTTATATCTTGATCAACTAGAGCGTTTTTAAAGCGGGTCGTTGGTCTGAAGCGAAATTATTTTAAAGATGCTCTTGGGCAATAAAATCTGGCACGGTCGTTGAATACCGTGTGAACTACACCCGCTTACAATACAAAGAAATGTACAAGAATATTTAATAAAACAGCACTCCATTACACTATTACTGAAGATGTGCAATGATAGTTTTCCTAAACAAATTTAAACTCAAGGCAAAAACGAATAAGACAACTTTTAGCTTGAGCTGATAGTTTTTTTTTCTCTGAAGCAACTGGAGATTGTAAGGAAATGAGAACTTTAGTTATGAATAGCCAGTGCAATATCTAATTAAGATGTGAATTAAGATGATAAGGAAATCAAGAGTCTAAGTCGTATAATAACTAATTAGTTGGTAGATGAGGTATTGCGGGGCTTTGAGAAATTATAATAGTCTTGTTGTGATACAAATAATGGTGTTCCAGTTGAAGAAGATTATATGATGGTGTTAGTAGACGAATAAATAAATATGTGGTTAGATATAGATAAAACATGAAATACTTTTAATAATGCAGGTGCATCACTATCAGTGTTAGTACAAGGTGGCTACCGAAACAAAACAAATATTGTTGCAAACATTGTTTATTTTCTTGTTATCATTCAATTAGCCTACAGTAAACATCCTCTGCGAATTCACTAACCTAACAACTCCTATTGAAGATAACTATTTATCACAGTACAACTTAGGTGCTAACTACGCTATGTGGTACTTTAACGTACAAGTAAATGCTTTAACCGACGCGGAAGACGTTGAAGTTAGGAATACAAAAATAACAGATCACTACTGAACAAAACACCTTAATTTATTAAATTAATAAAAAAGTAAAACTTCAACAAGCAAAGCGAGAACAACCCATACTTCGTAAACACACATCAGTTCTAGGAACGTTAATAGAAACAAACAACAACATAAATGATATCACACGTTGTCACACGGTCCACATGCGAGGGGGAGCGGTCACCAGCACCGCAGCTAAAGGCACCAGGCACCAGGCGCCGGGCAGCTCGGTCACCACGGCCGCCACATCGACTGGGCGGAGTCGGGCTCGGAGGCGGGGCTGTGCGGCGGCGAGGGCGGCGCGTACGCACGCTTCGCGAGCACCGCTTCAGAGTCCATCGGCTCCGCCAGCCTCTTCAGCCCTCGCTCTGGTAACGTGGTCCTCTGCACCACCGCCTGCTGCTGCTGCTGCTGCTGCGGAGGTGCTGGCGCGATGGCCTGCAGAGGCGTCGGCCTCGCAACACCATTCGGCGCTATCGGCTGAGGCTGCACCACTTGAGGGTTCTCCAACCTCCTTATACAATTACTAAGGTGCTGAAGTAACCTCGCTCCAGCTTGGGGATCCACTGGACCTTGACGCTGCATGGCTGTAGCAGCTAATGTAGCGTTCGCAATAAACTGAGACACTTCTGTAGCACACTGAGTAAATCCAGCACGAAAACGTTCTTGATAGGACATTTCAGGTTTCAGCACTAACTGGCCTCTCCGTTTGAGGCTGTGGAGGTGTCGGACGGTGAGTTCCAGGATATCGGCTTTCTCCAGTTTGGAGACATTTTCTCCTTCTGCTTGCAGAGCGGTAACCATGAGGTCTTTGAGTTCGTCGAGGCAGCGGTTGATGCGTGCCCTTCTTTTCCTTTCCAGCATAGGTTTCATGACTTTGCGGTACTGGTAGGTCCGGGATACGGGTTCCTCGTCGGGCTGCTGGTGCGCGGGCGGGTGGAAAGCGCCGTGTGGCGGCGACATGGTACGGGCGGGGAGGATCATTGGAGCGCGCGCGACGGTCTGTGAGCGAATGGCGCGCGCGCCGCCCGTCGCTCCGCTTTTATGCGCCCTACACCGATTGTGGCAAAACGCCCGTGATAAAGCAGGGGTGCCGCTCGCAGGATTTAAGATTTTTTAATGTTCTTAGATATTTCTTGCTTTTCAATTTTGGTTCAGATTAATTTCTAGGTTATCTAATTTTGTTTTTGTGTTGTTTGTTCGTTTAATCTAAATGCTAACGTTATCTTTAATTACATTTATGCGATTACCTTTATATAAGATTTAAAAAGAGAAATATTTGATTAAAGATTCAAGAATTCTATACGTTACATAATTAGAGCGTCTAAATATAATACGTATGTAATTTGAATCCAAATTGTGAAAATATATTTTTTTCATAACTTTTTGTTATGTTTTTAATTGTTTTTATAATGGCAGAAAAATAGTTTTGAAATTAGTATTTTTTAAATATTGAAATATAAACACGTTTATAAATTTCGAGCACCTAAGAGTCTTATATTTGTAAAATGCTTGAAAAAAAAACCGTTACTCACACAAACAATATGGCCATAATTTCGCGCCATTTACTTCATTACTATTATTTCTGTAAATCAAAGCCGGTAAGATCAAACAGCTGTGCATCTAGGTGAGGGTCTCAGCTGATAGCAGCTGGCTAGCACGAGTTCCCACGCGCACCCTCCTTGCGCCACCCTGCGCGTACGCACGCCAAGACGCTCCCCTGTTCATGCGCCAAAGAATAGCGTACCTATACTCTGACGTCAGAAGGTGACTCGTGGCGATGAATTAAATAACTGTCAAGGGATAGTATCCCCGATTTTTTTTTGTAAAACCTCTGTGCATTAAAGACTTATTACGAGTTTTGCAGTCATATTTTTAATTGTTATGCTCTGGTCAATCGTTTCACAATGCTAAAGGACGTTCTTTGTTAAGTATCGGATTCATGTGTAAATTTTTGTAAAAAGGACTTGAAATAATTTTAAGAAGAAATAAGTTTTGAATTTTTTCGTTGGTGTGTGGCAGCCCTGAGCGATCGGTGCAGGCGCAGTTCTCCGGCGACATGAGGCGCGTTATCGCCTCCGTCGGTCATACAGACAGAGTGACGAATAGAAATTATTACTGTCGCACCGACTTTTTACTGCTTACGTGTGTTATTATTAATTATTATTTGTGCCTTGTGGCCTACTTCGGGAAATGTTGCCGTGACTGCCTGCACGCCTCACGACCAACTCTATTTGAAAGCCAGCAATGTGAGTTACATTTTACAAATATTTCGCCTACAACTATTTAGTTTTTTCTCCAGTAATTTATCGAGAAAATCATATTTCTTGCAAGCATTATTTATTACAGTTGACATGATTAATACTTTCTGACAGTCATTTAAGTTTTAATAGATGTTACTATAAATATAATTTAATAAGGCTATTATTCATTCTAATCCTAGAACACGACATGAAATTGTAATTTATTATGAACAACATCCTTGAATTACAAAAACATCATCCTAATTAGTCAGTCAAAACAATAACATTGACTATCACCTTGCAGAGGTGTGAGTTTGTTCCCAGCACCGCTAGGCGACTCGACACCGACCCATTGTGCGGTCGAAGCCGCCGTGACGCTACTTACTCCAATTCTGTCTTACACTGCTAGACGGCAAAACGTCCTATGTGTCAACACCGCCTTCGGAATAGGCGAATCGTGCCCTGAGCGCGGGCCACTTGGGACTTACGACCTGTCGGCACTGAGGGCACTTCGACACGCGAGCGGGTAATGGCGTAAGCGACGCTTCTGATCGTAGCCAATGAGACGTTCTTCTTCGTAGCGCGGCGTCGTGGGAAAGCCCGTGCCGCGCGCGTTCCCACACACTCGGCCGGCACAAGCCAACCGATAAATTATCATAATTCCATTGTGAGTGAGACGGTACTAAGAAATTTTATACTTCATCAATCGCCGCGTTGAATACATTAGCGCGTGGGCCCCGCTTTGTTGATACGGTGACGCAAGGAGCGAGGATACGCCTGCCGCGGCTACCCGCGGGTGTCCTTTTCATTTTTTCTATCACGTATCTATTTTATGAGTAGAGCTATAAATTCCGCGGAGGCGACGTAATATGGTGATGATTTACACCATAACGTTGGGTTTTTTGTGTGAAAAGTAAACCAAGAATTCCACCCACGTTGTTGAGCTAGATACATAAAACATAGTATGTACGAGGCGCAAGTAACGCTAAGTGAGTAAATATGTGCTGATCATGTAGTATCGATAATAAACATTCCAAATACTTACTCGACTAGGCAAACTGCTTTTCGGAAAATTCCGTGTCACTGGATTTATATTGAGAAATATTTTGTAGAAAGAAAAAGAGAAGAGGGGTTTTATTTTTTTCAGAAGAAGACACTATCATTTTTTAAGCTGGTTTTTGAAAATGCTTTTTGACGAATATTTTTAGATTGGCATACCAACCATGAGAAAAAATTACTTATTTTTTCCAAATGACAATCAGTTATCAAATATGTTGTGCCTATTTTAGTGGCACTTTAAAAGTACTACCTAGCCCTAGTCTGTAAGTAGTAACTCCAGTTTCAGTAAGATTCCCTACATCGTTCTGGAAAGGTTAAGTCGTGCCACGCCTCACGATTAGATCCGCTCAGTTTTATTATATTATTAGAGCTTCTGTTTCAAGATAGTACCGTGAACTTCATTCTACATAAACCAAGGTTTAGCATAGTTAGATAGCGAATAGGGAATTATGTAAAGCGAATTTAGGTCAAAACTGAGAGTTTGTAAAAGTATTTTTCAGTGTCTGCTGTGAAAATTATCGGAAATGTTCTTGAATAGAAGAAAATTAAAAACAAAATACTGATAGTTTAGTACTAAAGATATTGTAAAACGTCCTATGTGTGTTTTTAACCATATGTATAGTTTAAAAATCGATTATCGGATTCTGTATTCAATATTTCTGTAGAGAATTAAGAAACTGCTAATTACTGCTTTAAACTTACTACTAATGTTGCTTATTCAATGACAAAAAATATCACATGCTGAGTTTAAATAATTTAATAAGAATGTAAATGAGCAGAAAATGAGTATTTAGGAATTTCGGGAAGAAAATGCCAAATAAATTGGCATACGGGTAGGATTAAATAATCTCAGACTGAAGTTATATTATTGACATAATGTTTACAATAACGTACAAATTTAGAGACATTGAGAAATTATATTATTTGGATTGGATAGATGATTTAGTACTTTTTCAGTTATGACATAGGCACGGTAATAAATCATCTCAATTAATCATAATTATGACCACTGACCGTCGCAGAGAAAATTACTTGTCGAAATATTTATACATACTATTACGCAATTCACAGAAAAAAAATATAGAAAAAACTATAATTCCCAGCAATCGTTTTTAAATATTTATTTTTCAGTTTCGGGAGTACTGACCTTTTAACATGACTTATTGGAGTAATATCGTCTCCTAATCTATAAAAAATCAACATAGAGTTATTTGATATTTGCTTTGAGCACTTGATATGAAAATTATGTTATCGCTGAGTTAGTAGTAAAGTTCTGAAGTAAACAGGTGTGTACTTAGGGCACTCAGATGTCACTTTAGAATTTACTGGTAATGTCAAGTCTGGGTAAGGAATTTAATTGAGCCAGAATAACGTCATATTTTTTCGTCAAGTTTTTTTTTCTTCATGATTAGATTTTTTATTTGGTTTACTAAAAGCTCTTTTATGTTATTGGAGAAAATAAATATTAGGTATGCAATTCTAGACTAATTCTGAGTTTAGCTTTCGATGCTTTAAGTAAGCAATTAAATATCTTGCTTTCAGGCTAGAATAGAATATTGTTATTATGTTCACCATAGGTATATAAGTTAAAGAAAATATAGATGAAGAAAACATTACATAGGGTGACACAATGGGCGGCCTTATCGCTAAAAGCGATCTTTTAAAGACAACTTTTGGATGGATTTGAAAGAGAAAAGGAAATACAGTTGGTACTGCAGGCAAATATTAATAATCATTATTAATAATACATATTAATAACAGTTAATAATAATTATGAAACAAAATGCATAGAGTCCAAATAAAAACGATTAAAGAGAGAGCAAGAGCGGCTATAGTTGCATAGACGTATCTTCTACAAAGATTTTTCTAGAAAACTGTTTATTGTTCAAAATTTTTTTTTTCTTATTCCATATCAAGCCAGGATTCATTCTTTTTTACCTAGCATGTTGAAAGAAAAATAATCTAAATAAGTTCATAAAGATAGGTAGTTAATATGAACGAGAAAGTAAATGTCACTGTCGTTTGGCAAAACCGGGTCTTCACCGCAATCTAGCGATTATATAGGTTAGAACTATCATGACTGCAAATAGTCTAATGGTCTGAAGCATGTTGAGACCGTGAGACAAACAGCTGTCCTGATAAGTCGAATCCGGGCCTGTTCTGATTTGTTGGACATGTTTTAAATACTTTGTCATTTGAGGTTCGGATTAGTTATCTGAGAAGTCAAAAGTTCGATTAATAAATTACTCTTATTTGAGAGAAATGTAACTGTCCATTTCTGATTTCTAAATGTAGCCCATACCTACGTACGATTGCATTATAGCATAATCAGCCTTTTAATGTTCTCATTGCTGGGACACAGACCTCCCCTAAATAGTTGCAGAAGGAAATAAAAAGATGTTGCTATCATTTCACTTATAAAAAAAAACAGCATAGCATAAGCATAATCAGCCTTTGAATTTTCCCATTGCTGGGACACAGGCCTCCTCTTTAGGAGAGGGAACGGGCCATAATCCACCACGCGCCCAATGCGGGTTAGTATAAATACTGCTAATTTGATTGGCATGCAGCGCACTAGTATATTAATAAAAAAAGTCTGATGAATGGTTTTTTTTTTCTATCTGGAATTTCTTAATAGCAATCTGGAGTCTTGAGTCGTGCACGGTTGATGACTCTCCCCTGTTATATTAAATTGGGTGAATAGGAACAGAGGGGTGAACCGAATTGGCTTGCCGTCCGATAGCAACCAGGCCCGGGTCGACGGCGCGTTGTGTTCCACGTGCGCCTCAAAGAGCTGTCAGCAAAGAAGAAGAGGCCCTTTAAGATCAGTGCCTGTTACTCCTGCTAGGGTTGCGGAATTTGTTCAAAAGAGTCACCGCAGTCCTGGAACGCAAAGGGCATTAGGAGGAACACGGATAGGTTCAAGCCAGTAAGAGTCTGACAATCCCTTCCGCTCCACCCAGAGCGGAAAAAGTGATTTGATGATTTGCCATCCTTAAAGAAAACCCTAAACGGAGAGTCAGGTCATAGAAAAAGTTATTGTCATCAGAACTGAACCAACATGTCAAACAACTCTATATGATAGGATTAAGTGGTCCCAATCTAGCTTGCAAGATATTGCCCGGTTAAGCAGTACCAGCCTTAGTGTGGTGAACTGCGAGTGGCCCATTAAAAAAAAAGTTTGCCGATTTGACTTAAGAAACTAGGAAATATTGCTAGTTAAATAAGAGTTTGCTTACACATGTATATGTACATTTGGTAAGCTAAAGAGTATCTATATCTTTCCTTCTTTTTTTACTTTCTTTCTTTTTATCTATCTGAAACCCGTGACTAAGCACGAGCTAAAGTAACGAAATTGATAATGATGTAAATAAATTAAAATTCATATCGTTAAAAACAATCATTGAAAACATCAAATTTCAATTGATAAAAATAAAGAAAGATAAAAATAATTAACTAAGAGATTGATTGATAAAACTAATTATATATCTTTTTTATATGTATTACGAATTTTCATACAAACTTTCAACTCCCTTTGGACATAATTAAAAAAAAACCTCGCATAGTGCTCGTTTTCCTATGTGCAATTGCAACATCTTATGCTTCTGGATCTAGATTTAGACGATGTGTTTTATTCCTTTCGCTTCTTGTAAGGTCAAACTTACACTGGCATTTATTATAAGAGTAACATCAGGTGCATCTCCTTTCATAGACTTGTTTTGTTATAACTGACAATTCCTGTACGATCCAAATCTGACCATACGATAAACATTTGAAAAATTACTCAGGTCTCTATTAAAAATATTGAAGGGAAAAACTATCATCTGTTCATACAGTTACGTATTTTTATCCTGCATCGTATACCTTTAAGTACCCCTGGGTGGAGCGGTAGGGAGTGTCAGACTCTTACTGACTAAAACCCACCCGTGTTCCTCTTGTGCCCTTTGCGTTCCAGGGCCGCGGTAACTCTTTCGAACAAATTCCGCAATAGGCGATAGTACAATCAAACATACAACATAATCGCTGCCCCAACGGACATGGCTTGTTCATGATCTGCTACACTAAATATTGATCATAAATACGGCGCGTCCGCACTTTACTTCAGTAAGTAGGTACTATAATGTTGGACTAGTGATGTCCTGTTTGTTTATCGATATTGCGTTAGGTTACAAAACAGGAAAGCGTTTGCTTACAGAATATTGAATCAGTTAGTCTGTATTCTTCATAGAATTTCCTGTTTATTGGTATCTTTTGAAATCTAGGCTGCAGAATTATGGATTTTGTAATATTTTTGCGCTGTGAAAGAAGTTACAGATTTCGTTAAGCAAATACTATACAAGCTATTATTCTCAGACCCAAATATTCATGATGTATTTTTTGTAAGAGGCGTACATTTAACATTGAATGGTAGTATTGCTGTCAATGAGCTGAGAAGCCATGGAATTACTCAGAATTATATTATTGAAATCGTGCAATAACTTCGTGCCGAAGACAAAGTGATAGCGACTACCAGCTATAGCATTTCTCCAAAAGTCTAAATTCACAAGCCCTCCCGAAATATCATGTGGTCATTCAATCCAATTTTTATTTTTTCGAGTATCGTTACCCTATATATATACAATTATTATAGAGAGGAAAGATTTGTATTTTTGTATATAACGAATAAACTCAAAAAATACTTGACCGTTTTCAAAAATCCTTTCACTATTCGAATGCTACGTTCGCCCTGAGTAACATAGGCTATATTTTATCTCTATATTCCCACTGGAACAGGAACTACGCGGGTAAAACCGCGAGGCGCTGCTAGTTGCTTATATTATTATCATGTCACGATGTCTTGACAAACTCCACAGAGAGATTCTTAAAAAGATAGATAGTATTTAACATATTAGAAACCAATATAGTAGTAATAAGTTGTTGCTGAATTTGGTCGAAAGACTCACTGCGGCCCTGGAACGCAAAAGGCATTAGGAGGAACACGAATAAGTTTTAGTTAGTAAGAGTCTGACACTAACTTGTTCATATAGTTTCAAGTCATTTGATGATTTACCATTCTTAAAAAAAAAATAAGTTGCAGAAATAGCATATCTAGTGTAGCTTAGCAAATAGCGTATCTCGTAGAGCAATAAAATCGCGTTAAGATACAAGCTACAATGACAGACACCTAGAAAAACTTCGCCAAAGCAACATACTCAACAAGTAATACCTAACATTCGTTTCATACAATCACATACACAGTTGCTACATTCGACTCCCGCCTACCGCCCCGCCTGCGCCGGCGCAGTCAGCTTGAACAAACAACTCGCATGTTTACAGATACCTGTGATTGTTCGTCACTCGTCAGCGTCACCCATACTGTCACTTGACGGGCAAATGACTCGGTTTTGTAATAAGTAATATTTTGTTGCATTTTTACGAGTGTTGAGTTTTATGGAAGGGAAAATATGATTCTTTCTAGCGCATTCATAAACTGGAAAAAATACAATGTCTTTTCAAATGTGATTCCTATGGGTGTTTTAAAAATAATTAGAGAGTTACATATCGATAGTTGAAGCAAAATGTTGATGCGCTAATCTTTCTGAAAGAAAAATCGCTTGTCAAATTACTTCTTTTGTAGATTAATTAATATTACTGGACAGTAAATTAAGTAATGTTGGTACAAATGCTAATAACGTTTGTTTCGGATTAATTAAAACATATGATATTATTCTATTTGCATATTTATAAGAATAGAATATAAGGATGCAACATAATAAAAAAATTGTTTCGTTGGTATGTATCTATTCTTGTTGAAAACGTCTTTAAGAAAGACCTCAAAATATAATATTAGATGATGCGTCATAAATAAATTAACAATATTCATGTAAAATAATGTAATTTTAAGAAAGTACAATAATTTTTTTTTTAAATAAATTATCGTGTATTATTACTTTGTACTTGACATTAAATTATTATTATCTGATATGATTTTTTGCGGGATTCCCATCCACTGTACGAGATATTTTATTTAAACTACGATATCCTGAAAAAAGATTGTCAGCAAACTTTTAACTGATTAAATATAACTAGTTAAATGACATGCCTCGAAAACGATATTTGCTAATAAGAATATGTATATATATGTCTATAATAAACGCACATACATAACCATTACATAACCTCCACATAAAACCATGTTCATGGAGGTATGCAGAATCTACAGAATACTTACTATTCTCCCATTTTTCACTTTTTTTTACATTAATAATCCCGTCGGGAATAACATCACAATTATATACGGTATTTAAGTGTATGTTAATATCTTTTAATAGTTTTATCACCATAAATGGAAACATAAACTGCATTAAAATACCCGTACATTCGGTTCATTGGTTAAGCTGAAAAAATGTCCCAGCAAACTAAAGTACCTTAGCGAATTATCGCACATTTTCTGTAAGCTACTACTAACAGTACTAACCAGGTGTCAGTTTTGCCAACGCAGTCATAAACCACACTTACGCAAATTTCCCAGTTCCCAGCCTGTAACATAAAACTTTAAGTAGGTACACTCTACTGAACAATATTAATCTCGGAGATCATAAATTGTGTCTAAAATTACCACGTTCAGTCGATTTTATTTCACTTCAATAATTAAATAGTCGATTATTGATTGCAATTTTTGCTACCGGTATTGTCACTAATAAGTAATTAAAGTTAACAAATAACAAACTAAAATAAAGCATACAAAATTCGCCCTCAACGCTCGCTGTTAGCTGGTTTTGTTGACATAAAAAAAAAGAAAAATTTGAAAGAAATATTTTTGAAAAACGCTGACCACTCAAACTGACATATTCTAAAATTAAAATTTGTTTTTTTTTTTATTTCGTTTCTTTTTCTGGTCAGCAGGAAAATCTTTGCATGTAACCATTGCAATATGAGGTAGTATTTTTTTCTTTTTGCGGTTTTAAAGGCCTCGGTTCTGTAAATAATAATATTTGCGGCCTGATATCTTGATGATGATTACGACAGCTAACAATCTAATTACCTAGCTAAATTATAATAAAAACTAAAAGGGCCTTAGATTAATCAAATAATCAGTTACACAATCTCAGAACATTTCCTTTACAAAATATGTTACGTATTTCGAGAATATTTAAGATATCTCTTTCATTATGAATATTCATACCTGCTTGAAGGTAGCTTATGTTAACGTTTAGAGAAGCGTTTAATTGGTAAATAGAATAATATCTAGTAGTTGATCTACATAGACAGAACCTGTTTATTACGTAAAAGGGACAAGCAGAAGATCGTATCATGGAAAGTGACGGAATTGTCACTTTCTACATGGTTTAGGTTAGTCGTTAATTATGATAAGATAAGATAAGCTAAACTTTAATTGACTTGATTAAAATTAAGGCCAGGCTAAGCTATTATTTTGAATAGTAATTATGTTCCTGAATTTTGTTTTGAAAGCGAAAGTTAGCGGAGTTTCGTGTAGGGTAAAAACATTCATCCGTTGAAAATCATGCTGGAGAAAATAACAGCGAAGACGGTGTACTAAATATAAGGTCATTTTTAATTTAAAATTCGTCTAAAAATGCAGTGTGAGATTATATTGCCTATTTTTGTATCACGGGTGTGCAACACACGTGGCGGCTTTCCGAATTTTCCGATCTAAACATGAAGTACTATTACGTCATTTCATCTCGTATTTCAAATATTAACCCCGTTCCATTTACAAAAAAACTGGGTAGGTTCTTACTGTAGGTATATAGCTACCTAATTGATTCAGAATGCAAAAATCGAGTTGCCATAGTAATTATTTTATAAAATACAGGATACGGCTCTCACGCTATTGGGCGTTCATTCACTTATCACGTCCGTGTGAAATCGGACACGTTAGAAAAAAACATCACGCCAACCGGTCAACGGTCCGGCTGTCGGATTTTCTATAGACGGTAGCCACACAAATTGGCAAGTACCACGGATAAGAGAGTTATTGGAGCGCTCATAGAAACCATTTTTTGATTGAGGTATTAGTTTGGCTACAATTTTGAGAAATTGTAGCTAATGTATACGTACATCTTCCGAGGGTGAGCCCTCAGAAGGTGTAAGTATTTATCATCATCATCATATCAACAGAAAGTTGTCTACTGCTTGACATAGGACTCACCTAAGTGTCGCCATATCGAACGATCCTGTGCATCTCGCACCCGGCTGATTCCCGAGGTCTTCACCACATCATACATCCTTTTTGTGAGGTCTTACAAACGCTGCATCATCTGGTACGCGGTCATTTCTCCAGTAACTTTCGTCCCCATCAATTATCTGACCTTAAACAAATGAAAACGAACCCTACGCGGAAATCTGTTGTTGTGGGTAATACCCACAACAACAGATTTCCGCGTAGGGTTCGATCAATAATAATAATAAAAAACTCTTTACCAGTACCATTTAATCGCCCCGTGAGTTAAACAGCACGCCAGAGATTAGTGTTTTTCCATTCTTTTAATTTCATCCTTGATTTTCTCTTAGAAACTTGACTTACATGTTGAAAGCCAGAGAGTATCCGGACGTTTGCGTGCACTTATCACTCCATACCTTATGCCTCCGTGTCACAAAATATCAATATATTGATGACAAGAGAATTTATGTCCCCGTTTATTAACTATGGGTACCGCTGTGGCGATTTTACGGCGATTTATCGATACTTATGCTAATTTTGATTTGACATGTGTTTAATCTTAGTTTTGAATGTGGCTGTGATCACCCTTGACGATATGTTTATTGCCTTTTAAATGTCTGTGGGTAGCATGTACAATCGGTAGCTGAAACTGTATCGTAGAAAATATAGCAGAAATATGAAAGTTTTCAAGGATGATTTAAAACTGGGATATCTTTTTATTCCGGTAGTAAGTTTCTCGCAGGTAAAGGTGCCGTCAAAACCGCCATAGCACCGCCATAGTGACTTTCGTATGTCTATTAAAAGGAGTACTCACAGTAGTTTTTGTGCTGACTGCTGGAACCGTGTAACACTTCCACTTAAAAATAAACGAAATCAAATCACAGCGCTGTGATTGGCTAAGAAGGAAGTTCGTTTATCGATAGCGAACTCCAGCGGAGACTCACAAAAAAAAAAATAGTTTCGTCAAATCAAAGTGGAATACAAAAGTCATGCCCCGTCCACTTCAGTACGGGACTAGTACAATACGAGTTCCAGTACGAGTAGGTACCTACTGCAGATCATAGTAATATTACTTTATTATTTTGTGAAAACTAGTGCTACTGGTCAATAATCGCCAAGAAATGAGTACCTGAGGATGGAAGGCGCCTCCTAGGCGACCAGGCGAGCCAAGTAAGAGGTTACGAAACGGACACCTAACGCAGAAGGCTGGGTCGAGGTGACTCGAGAAGATTATCTGGAAGAATTTGGGGTTAGGTATAGGTTAAGAGGCCCAGCAGTGGCACAGAAGTAAAGAATAGCGACCTTTTCCGCAGGATGCAAGAAACACAAGACCGACAGATGAGGTGACGACTGACCGAAACATGTCTTTATGCTGAAAATTTAATAATGGTTGTTCAGGCTATGGCGTGCCGAAATAACATTTTTCAGAAGATTGATTGATGATTACCTAACCAAATTTTTGACCCTCTGAAAAATGATTTTTCCTAAAAGTAGTCTTGGTTTTAACACAAGATAAATTAAAAAAAAAAAAACACAAAACAAAAACAAAAACTAGATATATTATTTTCATTTTCAAATTTACAAGATAAATTGTCTGAATAATATATAACATAATATTCCGTTACCATCGTGTCAAGTTACACAAATTTCGCCGTATCTCTTTAGCAACACCGCAACACGTGTACCTAGTACTTTTGTTTTATTTAATTCACATACACATGTCAATGAATTGAAGGTTGTGACACGTGCCTGTTATATGTCTTACTCGGGGAAAACGCTATACTTAGCAGTATTATCTGGGTGAATCATATTTTGCTGATGCTTTCTTGGTAATGCTGAATGTGGGACGTACATTTTTGTGTAGTATTTTTGCGTACTTTCAGTCTTTTATTTTTTGAAGAGGTTGGTAGGAAGGTTAGCCAGTGGGGAAAATGAAAAAGAAGTTTTCTTTAGATGGGGTGACAATAATTATTGGTCGATTCAAACTTTATGCCGTCTGTGAAATTGGCTTTTCGCTACGCAAAACCAACCTTTTTTTTTAGGGGGGAAATCCTCATGGATGTCCTCCACCCTTGGGCGGGCGGAGACCATACCGAACCACCATAAGGTTTGGTTCTACCTGAACCATTTTCTGGTTATCGTTTGGAAGTTGACACTGGACATTCATAAACAAACAACATCTAAAATATTTTTATTTTTTTATTTTAGTTCTCAATATGAAAAGAATTCTCACTCTATCAATGTATCAAGATTTAGGTGAATATGTTCAGAAATTAAAATTATATTTTATGGTTATAGTCTTTCACAAACTGGTTTTCGCTGACCTTTTCTCCAGTTTAGATTAATAAATGGTTTTATTTTGAACTAGCTTCTGCCAGCGACTTCGTCCGCGTGGAATAGTTACTTTACCCCCGATTTTTAAACTCTCAGCCCGATCGGTTTAAAATTGACAAAAGATAGACATGCTGTTTCGGGATATTTATTAGATAATTTTATGTAGAATATTTCCGTAATACATGATTTCTATGTAACTTTAACCATTAAGGCTACACACGTGACGGAAGCTTAAAAAATGGAGTAACTTCTTCCGTTTTCCCAACATTTTCCTTCACTGCTCTGCTCCTATTGATTGTAGCGTGATGAAAAGTATACTATAACCTGCCCAGGAGTATGAAGAATAATTGCACCAAGTTTCGTTAAAATCGGTCGAGTAGTTTTTGTTTCTATAAAGAACATACAGACAGACAGACAGACAGAAAGACAGACAGACAGAAAGACAGACAGACAGACAAAAATTTTACTGATTGCATTTTTGGCACCAGTATCGATCACTAATCACCCCCTGATAGTTATTTTGAAAATATATTCCTTGTACAGAATTGACCTCTCTACAGATTTATTATAAGTATAGATTAAGCTGAGATTAGTTTTACTCATAACTAATGTAGACTCGACTGACGAGATTCCATTCCACTGGATTTGAGTTAGTTTTAAAATTAATTGCAAAAGGATTATGAGTGGCCACGTGATCAATAAAAATATTAAAGTCATCGTCATTTCGAGTATACGGGAGTCTTTAATTCGAGACTAAAAAGAAGGTCCATTTGAGGAAAGCGTACTTCAAGTTGATCATATCATCACTTTCCATCAGGTGAGCCAAAGTGGGTGAGTCAAAAGCAAGCTAATCAACGTCACCCGAAAATACCTTCCGAAGGTGTCTGTGAGACTCTTACTGACTTAGCCCACTATGTGTTCTGCCGGGACTTTTGACCAGAGAGATGGAGAGTTTCCACAGTTCACGCTTGGGATGACGCCATTACCCGATGCGTCTGTAGCTCCTCCTGAATCAGTCGTTCCCTAATGGACATAGGGCTCCGCAAGCATCTCATACCTTCCGGGCCGATGGTTTCAACCAGATGCAGTTCAGTCCAATTCAGCCTAACCGGATGGAACTGAGTATCAGCGACTTCCTATCTCCACAACCCAGTAACTGAGTGACACGTTCCCCGTCGCAACACTGATAACGGATTTTCTGGCCGCCGAGCATCAGTAACCGCTCTGTCAAAGACATACTAATGACAGCCGGGAATAACGGCTTACAGTGCTTTCCGAGGCAAAGAAGAGTCTTGGCAATTCAGCATGTTACGGACCGTCCACACAACACCGGCTTTTGTCTGCGCAGACTTTGAACTCTGATTTAAAATGTTATTGTATTTATGTCTATACAGACGTAGTCTGCACAGAGTTTGTTACGTGTGTACAGACTAATGCCGGTGTGATAGATTTTTTCTTTTAGAGTTCTAAGTCTGCGCAGACATAAGTCTGTATCGTGTGGACACACTATTTTGGATGGTCACAATTGATGATCACAAACTTAAAATACCCATATTGATGTTTCAACAACTACTTTCCTCCAAAAAATCATACGTCATGCTCAACACAGCTTATTAATAACGTGAGTGATACAGCCGTACTTTTTTCTCAACAAACAAACAAACCGTAAAACACACAAGTACCGTAATAAGAGATATGTATAATTATAAGCCTCGGTCCGTCCGTTTGTCTTTAACAATCACCTCTGGTCAAAGGCGATGTACCGAACGTTGGCGTGCTCTATCCGTTCATAGAGAGATTATTTTTTTTTTTTTGTAGTGTGGCACTAGTTATGTCTTTGTGCCAATTTCGGAGAGAAATTTTAAATGTATTGTTGTCGTGTCCATAGTTTTGTTTAGCAGGTAGCAAGAAGAAGGTAGGGCAAACATTATTTATCATTAGAAATTTAATGAGATACATTGTTTAAAAAGTTTGAGTTCCCAACCAATAGCTGGTCTATTCTGTAAACATTACCTTGAACATTTTGGCGAAGAAAACTTACCACACAGCTAACTTTGAAATTCAAATGATCCGATGGATTGAGAGACGTTTTCCTTTACGAATATGTTTTTGTATTCGGCATATGCAGTGTCCATACAATAAACAACTATCTGGACAGAAATATCTGGAAAATACCATAACCTTGTTCGACCAAAACAGACCAAACAAATAATAAAACGAAAACAAAAGTGAAGTGTAATTGGCGCCCTGAGCGAGTCGACATATCGCTCGTAAAATATAAAGTAAAAATAAAATAATAAATAAAAACAGAATCGCTAACGATCCATATCGATACAGCACTATTTACGTACTTAAGGTACGGACACATTGTGCATACTAAGGGCTGTGTAATAAGGTTTATTTTCAACGTAAAAAATAATGAAGTCAGAATTTCCTAATATATAGAATCATCTATCAGTTATAATTAAACATATCAATGTCTAATCATTATAGAATACTCAAATAAAAGTCAGGTATTGAAATGTATTAAAAGGCTTGTTCAGCTTCTTGAATGCTATATGTAATTATTTATGTTTGAAGTTTTTAACTGCTTTCTTTTGGCTGCAAAAGAATTATACAAAATTATTGTACAAAAGTTGGGGTGATACCTCATTTCTTCATCAAATTTTTTATTATTTTTTTCAGTCTGAAAAGATTGTTCTGTCAATACTTTATACTACCTAAGGAGGCCATTCTCGTATTTTTAAGAAGCGTTTGCTGTCACATCTCAGTCGCAAACTGTGAAAACATCTTCATTTTGACAAATCTTTGCATTTACTGTCACTGAGATAATATTGCGATTTCTAACGCGTTTTAAAAACGAGAATAGGCCTCCTGACCAGTAATTTTGCAGGGTCTTTAGGAATACTGTAACATGAACAATCAACATTTTTCTCTAATAACAAAATGGCTTCGCAAGCTATCAAAGGAAATCTCTCCGTAAATCAGCGCCCTAGAATACTTTATAATATTATTTGTTGCAATGCTAATGCTAATGGTAAGCCCTTTATTGGACAAATTGCCCAGGGCAGGCACCAGCGCTAACATTTAAATCAGACTTAATAATGCGAAACCATTTCCATAAGTAATGCGAATGTCCAATGTTGAGAGGTGCGAAAGTGTGGATAAGGCATTAGATGTAAATATAACTTGAGTGTATTCCTCTGAATGCTTCCTAAAGTTGAGAGAATTCTAGACTATATTGCTACGACGATTTAACAACTGATTCTGAATGTGAAAGTTATAAATGGGTTTTAAGTCGTTTTAAAAACCCCTTTTTACACGACTGCCCAAAAAAGGAGAGTTATGTTTTTTAATGTCTAATCTCATAGGCTTTCAGGCTAAAGGAGTATAATACTCTTCTTCAAATAATAAATAGGAGGTCAATTAGACAGACCAAAACGATTTTAATAAATTACGCACTCAACTTTTACTTTGCATGGCTAAACAAATACTTGTGTTTAATGTTATTTTGACAAAAATAATTTACTAATGTAAAGCGTATCTACTACTACTAAGAGTACTAAAAATGCCGAAAAATTAAGTATCTAGAGCAAATCCTCAGTAGTAATCATGAGAGAGAAACTTCAACTTCACTCCAAAATTTTTACTTAATTTCACATTAATGCCAATTTTCGGTTACTCTAAAAACACGATGCAGAAACTTTAATACCCAATCTCTTTCATCATAACTCGTTGTGATAAAATTACAGATTCATAGGTCTGTAGGCATATTCCTCGTACAATTGAGTTATCACGCTAATGCGATTTAAATTGGCCCCCGAGCTGTTTGACACCTGTGCCGACCTATGGGAACGATTGGGCGACAACAACCATCATCTACATGTAGGAACACCATGATTGTTGAGTCTTGGATACAAGAAAAATTCAGTCTATTTCCAGTAGCCTGAATTTTTCATATATCAGACGATATTAGGACCGTAGCCGTTTTCGTCGTAGAGTTGTAGAGAATTGTTTCTGGGGTAAGTATAACTGATAAAGTTGAATTACTTTAGCTTTATTTAGTAATACCTTTCCTGTTCGAACTTACCCCTGATACTTTGCCTTCGATTGTCTTAAATAAATCTTGGGCGATTATTTTTCCACATGAAAATAAAAATTGTTTGCAGGAGCTATCGAAAAATACTTAGTTTATATTTTAAGCTATTTTTCGGTATTGCCGCTATCGACTGTTTCAGCACCCTTGATAAGAAAGAAATCCCTAGTTCCCAGTCTGTATTAAAACATAAATATTGTTTTACTAAATAGAGCTTATGTAGTAGATTCCGTACATAATGAGTAGAACCGATCTTGTTAGACTAAATACAATGTTTTGGAAAAAAAAATTGAATCAATAACTGTCACTTTTAAGTACCGAGCTAACATTCAATTTCATTTTAAAGCATTATAAACCAATAATGAATAAATTCAGTAGAACCTCTTGGTCAGGACAGGTCCTGAATACGTTCTCAATATGGTAATCCCACAGTCGTGTGACTTATTGTGGTCAATCCAACTGACTTCGCGTATCCGTGCATAATTCGTCTCAAGCTTATTGCTTTGCGTTTTTGCATACATCTACCTACAAACAAATACATACGTAGGTAACTCGAATTAGTGACTTTTTGTGACGCTAATGTGGTCATTACATATACTCAATTTTGTCATGGATATCCTCGGCTTTACGATTTGTGGTAACGAATTGGGCATTGAGATTGTTATGTTAATGATTGTTTTGTATAAGGCAAAATGACAGCCAATGAGTTTTGCATATACATACATATATATGTTGGATATCTAACTGCTTATTTACTTATACTTTCCTTGAAAGACACGCCTTTCATGAAATGAAAAGGAATGAACCAATCGCATGACAGTTGCCTAAACGTCACATGAAAAAATGTTTGACAACATTTATTGTATGACTTCTTATTTTCACTAGATGTAACTAAATGCTGTTACATTTTTTTAGGTCGGCGTGTGTCGAATATTACCTGTACTGCTTTGGATCACGCAACAAAATTAATCAGAAAAGGACAGCAAAGGAATAAGGATCATGATCTTTATGAATTGATACTACTGTCCAGCTAAAGGGGCTCCCTAGGGCTTATCAGACATTTAATATTATCGTCGGTTTAACTGCAGTTTAACGATCATTCAACAGCTTGTTTTACGAGGTTTCATTTGTTTCAATGCACCGACCATCCATCGTTTGACAATTGTCGTGATTGCAGGATGGTGATGACTAACGTCGTAGGGCTGTTACAGTTTTTAAATATTAAAAAAATGGCGTCTTAGCAGTATTTGGAAACCCACAATGACACAGAACGGTTTATATAAACTATAATAAGCTTTCCATATGAAGTATTCTAGTTTGAAGCACCGATTTCAAGAGCACCAATGCTTGCCCCCAACGTTTTCCTAATATACATAGAATAGCATAAGCATATGCATAATCAGCCTTTTAACGTTCCCACTCCTGGGACACAGGCCTCCTCTCTAGGAGAGGGAATGGGCCGTAATCCACCACGCGACCCCAGTGCGGGTTGGTGAATGTCACATCGATGGCTCCTAAGTATACTGAGTCAACTAACAAATTTTGAGAAATGCACTTTTTAGTATATTTACAACAATTAAATCATTTCCTATCTACCCGTAAAAAAATAAAATTCATATCTCTATAAATAACTAAGAAAAAATAGCGTATACTGGATCAAGTATACTAATTTATTTATTTTGCACGCAGTACACTGAGTCAAGTGCATGCTACCAATATACGCGGGACGCGAATTCGCGAAAGTTGAACCTGACTCAGTATACGTCGAAACAGCGTGGTGTGCGGATGTAATTATGAGCTTTTTGTTATCAAGAAATAGTTGATTTTCTTGTATTATTATGTTTTATGTCCTACAACGTGTTGAAAGAAATGTTATGAAAAAATGTTCGAAGAGACTAGATCAAAGACTGATGACGCAAAACGTAGTGTACTTGATTATGTTGCAAGATTTTCGCCTGTGGAATCGCTTGTAAAGATTCCAATAAAAATTATTTTGCCGGATTTCTATCGTTCCCTAAAATGTTCAGATGATTCTGATCTGATCAGATAACTGCAGTCAGATCGGAACAGAATAGTTTTTTTTAATGTATATAGAAAGTTATAAATACAAAATATAAATTAGTCATCGTTTTCTGATTGTTGGTCACACAAAAACGAGGGAGGTAGTATGTATGCAGTAATAGAAAGACAGACAGGAATAGAAAGAAAAAATACTACAAACACCTGCTCAATTGTACATGGCGTTTCAATTTGCTAAAAAAAAACAAATAATTAAAAAAATTAAAAACACACCTGCCATGTTAAAAAGTACATATATAATAATATTTTTGTTGCATTCGGGGAACCTGTAAGGAACTATTCAAAGGAACCGTCCCCTGACTGTTATGAAAAGATAATATTATATTTTTTTAATGTTCACTAACCCGGGATAAATCAACACATCGAACGATACCATATACATTGATATCGTGTATTAAAAAACATCACAGACATACATACAAAAACCCTGTAAACATTACACTCCTTTTTTGGGCAGTCGTGGAAAAACCGACGATAAACCTTATAAGGTCATCAAAGTCTCTCAAGATATTGTAATGGATCTCAAAACAATGCTTAAAAAGATGCAATGGAATTAGTCACTGAAATAGAAATTGAGAAAATCCTTACAAATGATTGTATAAAATTAGTTATGTAATGTGGTAATTAATAAATCTAAAGTAACACGTAATCAAACTGTCCCTAATATAGATTTTAGTGATCTTCGCTCAGCTTACTATAAGCCAATCCTAATAGATAAAAATTAACACATAGATTTAATGGACATGTGCAACAAATTCGTGATTCCTAAGGTCTTTTTTATTTTTCTAGATATTGTTTTTTCGTAACTATTAAGTGCTGTCCTCAGACCTAAGATAAATTTGGAGAATTTTACTCTCAGCAATAAATACTAAGTGTAAGGATAATTATTAAGAATTGTATACTTACTGTGATTTTCTTTAAAGTAATTAAGAGTGATTACTAGTCCTAAATTATTGCGATTTCAAACAATTAACAAATAATCCTCATATTTTACAGAAATGTGCAATTGATACAGTCAATATTTTGTATTTTTGTTATCTAAGACTAGACCTACCTAAGCCTTTGTGTTTATGTCTAGTATTGTTGATTTTTGTTAATTTTATAGATATCCTAAAGTTATGTCAATGTTACCTAGAATTTCGAGATCTCTTTAATTAAAATATTGAACGTTAAAAGCGGTTTTGATTATTTTTACTATCTTGTACCACACTTGACTCAATTTACGGATGGTTCACTTTTAAAATGATATCCACGTATAATGAGTCAACTTATTATATTTTAACAAAATATGAGTTCATGAAAGGAATTATAATATGTAAAAAATCCAATAAGTAAATAAAAACAGTTTTTGCCACACTTATTAAATAATTTCTCCCCAAAACGTAGATTAAATAATGCGACGTATAAAAATATAAGTGGTAGTTGATCCATTTTTAATAAAGAAATAATCGCCGTATACTAGTATATCTACATTATCTCATAAATTAATAAAATAATATGAAATTTGTTATGTACAGATGATAGGGTTTATTATAATTAACTCACTATGATTAGTTATTTTTTCTTGGTTGTATTAACAATTTCAATATAACCATTCGCTCTTCTTATCGCCCTCCTGTAAAGTTATTAGAAGTACAGTTGACTCAGTATACTTAGGAGCCGTCGACATGTCTTCGAATTTTTGGTTCTAGGACATGCTGGTTTCCTCACGGTGTTTTCCTTCATCGTTTTGACAGCAATGGTGATGAAATTAATTGCACAAAGTAATGCGCGCCTGGCTGGGTTTGAACCCGCGACCTACAATTCGTAAGTCGGGGCCGTTACCACTCGGCCACCACTGCTCCTGTGCTATTATACATATTTGGAGTTATTAGCATTTGTGATGCTTAAATGGCTTAACTTATTCCATGAACTGTCAGTCTGCCTGTTTGTTAACTATTCACGCCTTAGCGATTAAACATGACAATTTTCTCTAAACAAATGGATGTGTTTTTAATATTTTATTGCGACAAAACTCAAAGTATTTTCATACATTGAAAATTAACCTATTACTTTATCTGGTCTAGTTCAGCCTAACTTTAATGGTGATTTATAGAACGTTATTGTAACAACAAGTTGTGGAGAAAATAAACTGAATCTTATATTTATATAAAATTCTCGTGTCACGGTGTTTGTGGTTGAACTTCTCAGAAATGGCTCGACCGATTTTCGTGAATCTTAGTGTGCATATCGGCTAGGGTGGCGAATCGGACAACTTCTATTTTTCATCCCCTTAAATGTTACGTGTGGTCCACCCCTATTTTTTTTTTATTTGGAAAAACTGCGTTTGCCGGGTCAGCTAGTTACAGTATAAAAAATCACAGTAGTTACTACTACTGTTGCTAACTTCAATAATTAAATTCTAAAACAGCCTGTCCAACACAGAGATGAGGTTTAAAAAGGTTTTCGTTTTTTCATACGGATGCTCGGAACCCCAAAAAGGTGGACGATTTACGAGTATGTATGACACCAACATACCGGAACTACAAATATTAGATATCTAAGACACGTAAGCAACACGTGACTTTTCCTCTTTTCTCGATACAAGTACAAGTACATACATACTTTCCTCTCTTAAGTGCACACTTCTTATTTATTTTATTTTATCATGTTTGGGTGGCTTACAGCTATTAATACAAAAGTAAGATAATTCACAACAAACCATTCACAAGCCTCAACCGATGGCAATAGAGTATGTTTT
Source organism: Hecatera dysodea (assembly GCA_905332915.2). Classification (NCBI taxonomy): domain Eukaryota; kingdom Metazoa; phylum Arthropoda; class Insecta; order Lepidoptera; family Noctuidae; genus Hecatera; species Hecatera dysodea. Next base: position 6,533,217 of record HG995304.1, read on the forward strand.
TGTACAAGATGTAAAATCGATTAACTATTTCGTAAGTACCTGAGTATATAGAAATGCATGCATAACCATTATTATAAAGCATCAGAAAATTAATATAGGTACTAATGATCGCGAAGCTGCTTGCAAACTAACCTATTGAAAGGGGTTCATCCTTAACAATTTTGTTGAATGAAGTAGAGTAGTAACAGCCCTAAGAACGAGGTATAATTCAATGATTTGCAGTCGCAATTGAAGCACAACTGTAATTGCAATTAAATTGTTCGCGACATTTGATGTAGAAATTGACGGTTGCACGCTAATTCAACCTCTAACCGAGTTAGGTACAACTACTTACCTACTGCTTATAAAGAGTAAATAGTTTACCTCAGTTTTTAAATTATACGTATGTATTTCTAACTTAAGCAGTTTAATTTTACTATTTCTTTATAACAATAATTTAGAGAAATTATTGGTGTTTTTGACAGATTCAGAAAGCGTTTTTTTTTTCTGGATGGGAAATCATCAAATGACTTCTTCCGCTTTGGGCGGAGCGGTAGGGAGTGTCAGACTGTTACTGACTAAAACCCACCCGTGTTCCTCCTTCCAATCGTATTTCAGGCGTTTCAGCCGCTGTGATTCTTTCGAATAAATTCAGCAACCCTAGCAAGCGCTGACCCTATAGAGCCCCGTCTTCTTTGCTGACATCTCTTTAAGACCGTCGACCCGGGCCTAGTTGCTATCGGACGGCGAGCGAGCACCCATTGCTCGACATCCGTAGACCCGCGCCTATGGTGGTCGGGAATCGCCCTGCGACTCTCGACGCTCGGGGCGTTTTCTTCTGTTGCGACGGCTAGGGCGTGAGGTTTCCCTCTCCCTTGCTTGGTCTGCCTCTTCTACTGCTTCGCAGAAGGAGGTGATGGCTTCCCATGCTTCCTCGCTACGGACCATGAATTGAACCAGGGCCTGGAGCGAGAGGTCGCCGCCGCTGAATGCCTCGACGAAGACACGGCGTTGCTTCGCCAAATCTGGGCAGACCTCCACCGAATGCTCCCATGTCTTCCGGGCGATCGACACAAGAATGCGAACGTTGATTAAAAGTTAGTAGTATTGGCCATCAGTTTCCGAAATGTCAATTTGTTTCGTTCTTTGCCAATCATAACAGTCATCGTCCTGTCTCAAATGGAATCTGGAATCGCTCTCAAAATGGGAATGGAATGGGACTGTTATTAAAACACAGAGAACTGTTATCGAAAAAAAAATGTACTATTCACTGTAGAGCTAAGAAAAGCCTACGATAGTATACACGGTACACTCAGTGTAGCTATTCTAGCTAGCTACTCAGAGTGTATGTGAGTGGACACAGGTATCTGTTATAGTTGTGACACGAGAATCAGTGTCAAATCAGCGGGTTTTATGTACAGACACAACTGTGAACAGAAGAAAAATATATGTCTGATACTTTTGCCGAAATTTCTGTCGGCGCCATATCTAAAATTTCCTTAACTTATTACTGGTCGTTAGTGAATTTTGTACTTAAGTAATTTGTAAGTATAATTTCTACTAATTACAAATAGTATATCTCTTTAAGATAAGGAAGGGCTTCCTGTATCAATTTACACGATTTATGAACCTAATCTCCATAGTGGAGACAAATTGGATTGAATTGGGAGGAAGTTCGATATATTTTACAGTAAAACAACATTAAAATCAACAAAACTGAACCAAATGTTGAAGAAAATAAGCCCTTATTTATATAACTGTAAGGGTTAAGGTTAATTTGTGGATGTGTTAAGGTAATGTAGTAATGATATTCATTCAAAAACCAATATTACGCCATAAAATCAAAGAGCCAGCAATACACGGATTCATGGGGTTTTACTACGAGCAAGTGAAGAGTTTGTAATTAAAATCAAGTTTCAACGGATATGAGATTAAAGAAACAGCTGCATCTTTTATATTCATAGGAAATAGTTAATATGATACGTCCATTTTGGGTAGTTTTAATGGAAATTCATGAAAAATAGGTACCATGTGATAAACTGCCGTTGCCCGATGAGTTGATGACCGCAAATAAAGATTTTTTGACCATTGACGTATACAGTCTTAGTATGTAATACTAAGTACTGACACTAATTTCAAACTGCAAATACGTACCTATGTATGACTGCCATTTTATGTATTGAAAATCAGTTTAGTCTTTCTACAACTTGTAATTCAATTATTTATGAAATCATTGTAGCCAGAAAAGGAATGTTCCCTGAGTAAAAAAATATGATTCTGTTTAGTTCAGTTCAGTTAGATTATTGAAAAATATTGGACACGTATTTTTTGCTTTATCAAATCAATAAAAATTGACGAAAATAAAAAGCATCAAAGATCAGGAGTGGGGACATGTGACATCACGTCGTAGTAAAAATTTTAGGACGTAGTGACGTCACATGAGTTTTCAACACACCGTATCGTCTTCATTTTTTGTTTACAAGAAAAAGAAAAAAATCATAACCTATATTTGGAAATCTATCTGACGAACTAATTAGATTTTTTTAGGCAACTACCCTAATATTAAATGAATATATTTAATAATAAAAAATCATGGACAGAACTTACTTTATTCTTTGAACATCTAAAGATATAGCCTGTTGCTGCTTTGAAATGGTATTATTGCAACATGCTGCACTAGCCATCGAATAACCAACCCAACAAAAAATCAGTCCTACCAACCCACGCTCAACAAACCTACGAAACATTTAATCATAAAAGTCAACACAAAATGGCTCCTATTTTAATTAATAGTCACATATTAAAAGCCGATCTCTGCTACCGATGATTTATACCAGTGTGGAGAGCTGGGTGGTCTCGTAGACCTTATTATTATAATAGTAATTAATAATACAACAAACACCTGCTTGGAGCACTGTTAATGATGCTGAGTATGTTATTTTGAGTGCAGTCAGAGGTTTGGGTAACTGTTTGTTAGTAATTTGAAGTTTGATTGGTTTTACATTGGGAAATTAGTAACTATAAATGTGAGTTCAATATTTCATGTATCAATAACGGAATCAACTTAACGATGGGTGAGTTTTTTTATCCGTAGTAACCTATAGTTTAAAAATTATGGGGGTCTAAATTTCGCTAACGTGCGTTATTAGGCCAATATTTAGCTTGAGCATGGAAAAAATAGATTTATTTGCTAAAAGCTAGCAATTGTACGAAAAACACATTCAAATGATTTTTCACAATTTTAACCAATGCTCTGGTTGAATTTAATACGGTTGAGCTAGATACTAGCTGTATTTTTGAGTTAAGACTACTCAATAGGTTAGTGCCTTAATACACGATCAATAAATTTATGTTTCTTTCTAGTCTTTCATTTTGACGATAATTCATTACGTCATTTAATTTAGGTTACCGAGTATAAGTTTTCAAACATTTGAAGCGTTGGATTCACCTTAAAAAACATTGGATTGTTATACAAACTCATTCATAAAATATGCTGGTTAAACTCCAATTCTAACTATAAAGTAAAACCTCTTTTGAAAAATGAAGAAGTATTTCACTGCTGCAAAACGACATACCTACACAATTATTATAGCTAGCCTGAAATGTCCCACTGCTGGGCAAAGGCCTCCCTCCACTCCTTCCACTTTTCCCGATCCTGTGCCACATCCTGCCAATTCCCAAGGAAGACATCCAAGTCGTCCCGCCATCTCCTTCGTGGTCTGCCGCGGCCCCGTCTCGCGATGTCAGGGCACCAATTTTGAGTTTTATAGGCCCACCGCTCGATGGGCATACGACAGACATGTCCAGCCCAGTCCCATTTAAGCTGGGCAGCCTTCTGAGCTACATCAACGATCTGTGTTTTTGAGCGCAGTATCGTGTTTCGAATTCGATCCGTTAATTTAACACCAAGTATACTGCGCTCCATAGCCCGTTGGCAAACCTTGAGTTTGGACTTTTGGATGTTAGTCAAAGACCAAGTTTGTGCACCATAGGTCAAAATAGGGAGAATACACATGTCCATGAGCTTCCGCTTGAGTGACATGGGCAACGTGCCCTTGAATAATTCTTTCATGGACCTGTCTAATATTTAATATGTGCAAAGTTTATCGTATGCTTCCCTAGATGGCGTTGGGATCGAAATACATCTCGCTATGGTTTCGTTACCGCGCAAACTATATATAGTTTTTGATTTTTTTTGTAAAAGTAGTTCCGTTCCTTGTGAATTAAATTGTCATAGTTGAAACAGTGTAGCGTTTCATTGGGTGTTCTCGCCATCGGACCTTGAAATCTGTTCATGGTCCTTCGAAGCCGGATTGGCGTGAAGGTGTTTTTGGTAGTCATCGGTGGTGGTGGTGATTATCACCCCGCGACGTTAGTACTGGACAGTGGATTGCTGTCCAGAGCATCCCTACAGCGAGGTGTCAGCGGTGACGTCATCGAAGCAGAGGATCCAGCTGGGTGCCGGAGGAGTAACGTTGCGTGGAGGAGCAAGGCGGTGGAGTGTGCGAAGCGGCCACCAGAGGGCGCCACAAAGGCGGCAAGAGACGTCGAGTGTCAGTGAGTGCATAGTGAAGAAATTGTGAGTACATTTTCAACTTTACTAATAAGAAGAAATTCACTTCAAAAATTCAAGAAAGTGCATTGAAATTTGAACCTTAAAATCATTAGATAAATAACTTAGCCGTTGATAATATTACTTTGGACTTGTACTAATTTTAAGCAAAAAGTGGTTCAGACGGGGAACCTATGCCCGATTTTACTCAGGAATGCAAGTTTAAAACACTTGTGAAATTTTAAACGTAATCTGAGACTTAGAAAAATACCGAAGTGATAAAGAAACAGAATTTTTCGTGGTGTTATTGAATGTGTTTACTGGACAATAAGTTTATTTAGTGTTTATCTAGTGTATAATAAGTTTATTTAGTCTTGTATCTAGTTGCAAGAAAATTGTGTATTTCATGTTTTGTGACCTAACAAACTTGTGTTATTAATTAAAAATGGAGTCGCTTAACGACATTCAGGAAGACATTAAAGATAAAATACTTAGATCAAAATCTAACTTTAAAAAAAGTCCTAAAGAGCGTTTAACTGTTTGTTATATAGAAACTAGAATTGAACACTTAGAACAGCAATGGGAATTATTCCACAAAACACATGTAAAAATAATTAGTGAGGTAAAAAGGTCTGATTTACTTAGTTCAAAGTATCATAAGAATGGCTTATATGATGAGGTCGAAGAGTTTTATATACAGTTTAAAAGCGAACTGAAACAAGTATTAAACGATATGAAAATGTTGAGTGAACCTTGTAATGTTAGTTCAGAAGCTAGCTGTAGTTCAGGATTTAGGAACTTTAAGTTACCTGAGGTTAAGATACCTGTTTTCTCTGGAAATTATAGTGAGTGGCAGACGTTTAGGGATTTATTTGTAGGGTTAATACACAGTAACAAAACTCTAGACGATGCGCAGAAGTTATATTACCTTAAAGGGTACTTAACCGGAGATGCAGAGCACCTATTAAGAAATATTAATGTAACATCGGATAATTATACGGCTAGCTGGGCAAAACTAGAGGCAATGTACAATAATAAACGATTCTTAGCAAATGGAATTTTAAAACGTTTGTTTAATCAAAAGAGTTTAACAGTCGAATCAGCCACTGATATAAAAAGATTACTTAGTAATACATCTGATTGCTTGGGTTCAATTAAAAATTTAGGAATAGATGTTACTTCTTGGGACATACTAATAATACACATTGTAAGTGCCAAATTGGACAAGGACACCAGGAAAGCCTGGGAATTAAAAGTAGCTTCAGATACAACGGATGATTTGCCTACTTTTACTCAATTTACTGATTTTTTAACAAGCCGCTTTCGAGGTCTAGAAAATTTGGAAAATAAACCTCACGTTCAAAAGAGTTCGCAATCGTTCCATGTGGTAGGGAAAGTAAAGACGGATCTATCTTGCCCCTTTTGTTCTGCCGCTCATAAGATAAGTGCTTGTAAAGGTTTTGCTAAAGAAAATAACGATACTCGACGTGATTTCGTACAGAAAAAGGGACTATGTTTCATTTGTATGGGTAGTAACCACTCTGCCAGATTCTGCAGAAACACCATCAAATGCCATTTATGTAAAAGACGCCACCATACTTTACTCCACCCTAGTGGTGGTTCTGGGTCTGTTGGTGAGGACACGGGCGTTGTTCAGGAGCAAGCAACGTCAGCTGCTACTAGGAATAGTACCTCAATGGAGGAAACTCAAAAGACCGCTGTACAAGCGGAGGGATCTACTAAGCCAATAGTTTCATGCCTGTCGACAGGAAATTGTAAGGAAACGGTTTTATTACCCACGGCTTTAGTAAAGGCCAGGTCAAAGGATGGAACATATCGTGTGGTTCGCGCATTAGTAGATCAAGGGTCACAAGGATCTTTTATCACTGAGTCAATGGCTCAATATTTAGGGTTAAAGAAATCTTTAACAAAACACCGGATAACAGGTGTAGGCGGTAATAAAACAGTTATGTCTAATTCTTCTGTAGTTGTTGATATACGCTCTCGAATGAATCTAGATTACAGCGTTCAAGTGAATGCATACGTTCTGAAGTCCATCACATCCCTTCTCCCAGCTGTAACAGCAACCAGGGTAGAATGGGTACAGTTAAGTGATGACGATTTGGCAGACCCTGAGTATCACACGCCTAATAAAATTGACATTTTACTAGGTGCTGAGATATACAGCCAAATTATTCAAGATGGAATCAGAAAGAGTACTAGTGGATCACTCGTAGCACAACAAACAGAATTCGGATGGATTCTGTCGGGTGTTGTCGGTACAGAAAATTCGTCAGACATTAATTCATATTCCTGTATCACTGTCATGCATTCCAATGTTCAGGCTGATTACTTCTTACGTAAATTCTGGGAGCTAGAAGCGGAGCCATCAGGAACTGAAAAAATACTTAGTAAAGAAGAATTGGAATGTGAGAATATTTTTACAAATACCACAAAACGAGATGAAACCGGGCGTTACATTGTACGGTTGCCGTTCCGAGATGGTCACCAAAGTTGTAAGGATGGTGAATCTAGGTTCATATCTGAAAAAAGGTTAAAGAGTTTAGAGTTTAAACTTTCAAAGAATCCCAAATTAAAGGCGGATTACACTGCGGTGATGCAGGAGTATTTAGAACTCAAACATATGGTAAAGGTATCTCCAGAAGAAAAGAATAAAGGGTTGTACTTACCTCATCACGCAATAATCCGGGAAGATAAGCAGACAACTAAGGTGCGCGTGGTATTTGACGCTTCCTGCAAGGGAATGAATGGGGTATCGTTAAACGACGACTTGATGGTTGGCCCGACATTACAAGCAGAATTACGACATACGGTTATGCGTTGGAGATCACATCCAATTTGTATAGGTGCTGATATAATTAAAATGTATAGACAAATTCTGGTCAATAGAGATGACACAATGTTTCAAAGGGTTCTTTGGAGGGATTGTCCTGAAAAAGAAATTGAAGAATTTGAGTTAGTGACGGTTACATTTGGTACTTCATCAGCGCCGTTTCTAGCAGTGCGTTCCTTACATCAAGTTGCTTATGATGAAGGGAAAGATCATCCATTAGCAGCAAAAATCATTCTTAATGATTTCTACATGGATGATTTAATGACAGGGGCAGAAAGCGTAGAGGAAGGATATAAGATTCATACGGAAATAAAAAATATTCTAGCTAAAGGGGGATTCCTATTACAAAAATGGATAAGTAACAGTGAAGAATTATTACATAAGATAAGAGAAAGCAAAAGGGATAAGGATGAGGAAGTAAAAATAAAAATAGATAATATTACAAAAATACTCGGGCTTACCTGGGATCCTCGTGCTGATGTTTTCCAGTACTCTGTAGAACTGCCTCTCCCGACGGAACCTGTAAGTAAAAGGAAAATAATATCGGATATTTCTAGGCTTTTCGACCCGTTAGGTTGGTTGGCACCTAGTATCATTTTAGCGAAAATTTTGATACAAAAGCTATGGTTAGCAGGTATAGGTTGGGACGAAGAAGTTCCCAGTAGTTTATTAAAGGAATGGATCACTTACCGTAAGGACTTGTCTTCTTTAGTGAACGTTAAAATCCCACGTTGGCTTAACACTAAATCGAGCAATGTAAAGACGGAGCTACACGGTTTTTCGGATGCCTCAAAAATGGCCTACGCTGCAGTGGTATACATCAGAGTTGTCGATGCAGAGGGTAACATACAAGTTGCGTTAGTTACCTCGAAAACCAAGGTGTCTCCCATCAAACAGGTGTCAATACCTAGGTTAGAACTATGCGGAGCCGTTCTATTAGCTAAGTTGATGGTGGACGTTGCTAAAACTCTGGATGTAAATGTACTAGATCTGCACGCTTGGACGGATTCCGAAGTTGTTCTCGCATGGCTTAATAGTCATCCAAGCCGTTGGAAAACGTTTGTGGCCAATCGCACTTCAGAAATCTTAAACACATTGGATACGCAATATTGGTCACACGTTTCATCTAAACAGAATCCAGCAGATTGTGCCTCTCGCGGCGTGGCTCCAGGGGCACTCAGCAATACTGCGATATGGTTCAATGGACCCGACTTCTTAAGGCAATCAGTGATAGAATATAAAAAACCTAAGCACTTGATTACTAATTTGGAGGAAGTGAAGGTCCATTCGGGTATCCTTGACATATCCTTTTGGGACAGATTTTCATCGCTTTCAAGGATGATAAGGGTAGTAGCCTACTGTAGGAAGTTTTTGCACTTAAGAATTGAGGGTGCTAACAAGGAAAGAAATCAACAGTTGTCTACGACAGAACTCGAGGAGGCGATGGAAGTATGTATTAGAAAGGGTCAAGAAGAAGAGTTACAAGAAGAAATACAAGAACTTCAGAAGATGGGAACTTTAGGTAAAAAGGGAAGAAAGTACAAATCGTTGAACTTATTTTTGGACTCAAAGGGAATAATTAGAGTGGGAGGTAGATTAGAGATGTCGCAGTTAAGCTATAATCGCAAACATCCAATACTTATACCTAAAGACTCTTTCCTCACGAAACTTCTCATAAGCGAAGCGCATCAAAAAACGATGCATGGGGGGCCTCAAGCTATGATCGCTTACTTGAGATCTCGGTATTGGGTTGTAGGGGTTAAAGCATTAGTAAAGGCCTATTTTAGAAAATGCGTTACTTGCATTAGGTATACAAATAAAGCCAGAAGCCAACTAATGGGACAACTACCATCTGCTCGGGTTACACCTAGTAAGGTTTTTCTATACAGTGGCGTTGATTACGCTGGCCCGATAAATGTCAGAGTGTCTAAAGGACGCGGTAATAAGTCCTACAAGGGGTACATTGCGCTCTTTATCTGTCTGTCAACGCGTGCGATTCATATCGAAGCAGTCAGTGACATGACATCAAAAGGTTTCTTGGCCGCTTTTAAGAGGTTCGTGGCGAGACGTGGACATTGTGCAGAACTACACAGTGACAACGGCACCAATTTTGTTGGCGCTGCGCGAGAACTGCAGGAATTATTTAATGAAGAAAGGTCAAAATTAATTCCCGAATTGATTGAGTGTTTGGCAAATAATGGTACAAAGTGGAACTTTATTCCTCCTCACGCTCCAAACTTCGGCGGTCTATGGGAGGCAGGAATAAAGTCTACTAAATACCATCTCCGAAGGGTTATAGGGAACTCTACTTTAACGTTCGAGGAGTTAACGACGGTGTTGGCACAAATTGAGGCGTGCCTCAACTCGAGACCGCTTTCATGTATTGACCAAAATGAGTTAACGGTGTTAACTCCGGGCCATTTTCTGGTTGGGGAACCACTCGTCCTAGTACCTGATTCTAATTTCGAAAAGGCTGACATTTCTAGTCTCAGAAGGTGGCAACTTACCCAAAGAATGTTACAGGATTATTGGCGGCGGTGGTCACAAGATTATTTGAACCAATTTTTACAACGTCATAAGTGGGCTCACCAACACCCAGAACCAGCCATAGGTGGCATAGTTCTGATAAAAGAGGATGATTTACCTCCTGGTAAGTGGTTGCTGGGGAAGATTGAGTTAAAACATCCTGGCCCCGACGGAATCACTCGAGTCGTTACTGTTAGAACTAAAAATTCCCTGATAAAGAGACCTATTACGAAATTGGCTATTCTTCCTGTAGCTACTTAAACTTAGTGTTTATAAGCTATAATTTAAGAATATGTATTGTTCTAATATTTCTTTTTTTTTATATTTTTCATCCATGTTATTACTATATTAAAGATGTATACCTGTGCGCCCCACATTGCTAGACATGTAGCACGGTGGGCGGTTTAGATTAAGAGAAGGACATTCTGTAATATGTCCTTGGTGGGCGGTATGTCTAATATTTAATATGTGCAAAGTTTATCGTATGCTTCCCTAGATGGCGTTGGGATCGAAATACATCTCGCTATGGTTTCGTTACCGCGCAAACTATATATAGTTTTTGATTTTTTTTGTAAAAGTAGTTCCGTTCCTTGTGAATTAAATTGTCATAGTTGAAACAGTGTAGCGTTTCATTGGGTGTTCTCGCCATCGGACCTTGAAATCTGTTCAGACCAGTAGCTCTTCCAGGCATTTTCCGTTCGGCGCGCTATTTCCTTATCTTGCCTAGCCTGGAAAGAGACCACTTGGCCCAAGTAGAGATATTCTTGAACATATTGTATATTCTCCCCACCTACTTGTATAGTCCTTGTTGTACTGTTGGTCATGATCTTGGTCTTTGACATGTTCATCTTGAGTCCAACCTCAAGGCTCCCGTCGCTAAGGTCTTGTATCATTTGCTCTAGTCCAGCGGCTGAGGGAGAAAAGAGGACGATGTCATCAGCGAAACGTAGATTGGTCAATCTCGCTTCGCCAATGACAACACCTTTCTCTTCCCATTTGGCTGTCAGTGTTTTGAAGACTTCTTCCAGGGTGCTAGTGAACAGCTTTGGAGATAGCGGGTCGCCCTGTTTGACTCCCTTATGAATTCCGAACTTAGGACCTAACCTCTCCAGTTTTATGGCAGCTGTACTATGACTATATATGCTTTGTAACAGTTGAACGTAAGTCGGTTCTATATCCTGCTTTGTCAAAGCATCGAATATCGCGGCATGTGTGATACTATCAAAAGCTTTAGAGTAGTCAACAAATGCAAGATACAGTGGAGCTTTATATTCATGGTATTTTTCGATTACCTGATTGATGGTGTGTAAATGATCGATGGTCGAAAGTCCGCGACGAAAACCTGCTTGTTCTGGGGGCTGTTTCTGATCTAATTGGTTTGCTATACGTTTTTCAATAATTTTAATGAATATTTTGTAAATGTGAGAGATTAAACTAATTGGTCTATAATTATTTATATCGGTTTTATCACCTTTTTTATGGAGTAGAATTATATTAGAATGACAAAAGTTTTCTGGAAAAATCCCTGTACTAAGAATGTTGTTGAATAGCTTTGTAAGGTAGAATAGTAGCGATGGTTCACCTATTTTAAGTGCTTCAGTACTAACGCCATCTTCACCGCAAGACCGGTTATATTTCAATTTGCTTAGTGCCTCACGTACCTCTACTTCAGATATAGGTGTTATATTTTCAGAACATGAATATTTGGGAGTTGGTTGTGCTTGAGGTATATCAGAATATAGAGTCTTATAGAATGTTGTGCAGATCTCTAGAACGCTATCTCTGTTAATTTGCTTAACGCCTCTGTTATCTTTAAGACATGTAATCCATGATTTATAGTTGGTGATACCTTGTTTAGCTATTTTCAGTGATCGGTTATTTTCTAAAGCATTATGTATTAGTTTTGTATTGTAATCTCTTATATCTTTTCTAATGCTGCGCTTAACTTCTTTGTCTTTCAACCTATATTCTAAATGTCTGTTTAATTTGTCTAGGGCTTGCCTATCCTCTATTAATGTCCTAGTTTTTCGTGATAGCTTTTTGGTTCTGGTTTTGTTTTGTTTTACTACTTTACTAGAGTTTGTAATACTATTTAATATTTCTTTATACTGCACATCGACACTTTTTTCCTCATTATTTTCTTTTAATAGGTCAAAGTTGTTTCTTAATTCTAAATTAAATTCTTTTTTACATGCTATTAAGGTTTCTTTATTTAATTTTTTAATTTTATTTTTGAATAGATTTTTTCGTTGAATTCTAATATTTAATTTTATAACTGCGCGAACAGGCCTATGATCGGAACTAAATTTAAATTGGTTTATAACGTGAACATTTTTAATTATTTGTTTGTTTGACGAGAGAATATAATCGATTTCATTTTTAACTATATTATTTGGGGAAATCCATGTCCAACGTCTTTGTTGTTTCTTGTAGTAGAAGCTGTTACTAATACATAGGCTTTGTCCGAAAGCAAACTGGATAAGTCGAGAACCGCGCTCGTTCCGTCGTCCAGAGCCGTGCGGGCCAATAATTGCCTCATTGTCCGCGTTTTGCTTTTGTCCTATTTTGGCGTTGAAGTCACCTAGAACAATGTTCCAGGTGCTTCGATGTTCGTCGCAAGCTTTATTGAGTAAGTCATAGAACTCTTCTACTTCATCATCAGGGTGGGATGACGTGGGGGCGTAAACTTGGACAATAGATAATGCTTTGTTGCTTGAAATTTTAAATTTTAAAACTGCAATTCTCTCTGAATATGAAATAAATTCTAGGATGTTATTTTTCCATTTCTTCGCTACCAAAAAACCTACTCCGTATAGCCCTTCAGTCTTTCCGTAGTAATATAGAATACTATTTTCTCTTTCTATTGTTTCTTCACCGCTTCTTCTTACTTCTGAAAGCCAGTTTATCTCACTTAGTGCATTTTCAAGTTCAAGTAGCCGATCCTCTGTTTTTAAAGTCCGAGTGTTATATGTTAGAACGTGAAGCGTTGTATCGTTATCCGGTATTTGCTTAGCCTGGGTCGTATAACGGGAGGTCGATCTCACCCGGAGATTCTTAGCACCCCTGGCCCCAGGGCGAGTTTGCCCACCGTCATCAGCAGAATCACCACTGGAGCCGCCGGGCATTTGGGGCCTATAGTTCTGCTTCTTCATCATAATATTTTTGGAGGGGGATTAGACAATTAACCCATCACGCTTGTCTAATGCGGGTTGATGGGTGAACAGTGAACCTGCTTACTCGGTTCGAGAGCGCTGCGGTCAACATTAGAATCAATGTTAACCGTCACCACCATGAATTGACGTCCTGTTCTTACGCCAATCGTCCAGCTTAGGCCATTTGCATACTGTGGCAGTTCGCATGCCCAAAGTAGGCTTTTGTTTACCTAAAGATGTTATAGTAAACGTTTTCCCTTAGTCGACTTTTACGACCTGCGCGGGATGATAAGCAGCTGATAAATTCTACGTTTTTCTTTTGCTTCCAGATCAGCATGGAAGAACCTACACAAATTAAAGGATTTTCCACGAACACAAAAACAACAGCATTTAAGTAAAAATGAACGAATAACAAAAACAGTAGCCAAATTAGAGGTAGGGTTTTCCATCACACTGCTTCTCTGCCCTGCGGCGAATTCGGACGTAACCGCCTTCTACAAAGAAAACAAAAACGAACAAAAAAATGCACTTCTGTAAAAAAAAATATTAGGTGCCTAATCTTTTGTTTTTTTTACAGAAGTTTATCTTTTTTCATAACAATTCCAGGTTTTTATCTTAAATATATTTTTTATTGTAAAAAATAAGGAAATGAAATAAAGAAAAAGTAGTCATTGTCACAGGACAGGACTGACTCTTTATAAAACTTAATTAAAATTCCTTAATGTTTTTTCCCTTTTTTTTCTTATGACTTTATCAATCTACCTAGCCATTTCCCTACGATGTTGGGGTCAGCTTCCAATCTGCCTAGATGCAGCTGAGTACAACTGCAGACTTCCACAACCCAGTATCTGAGTAACACTACCCCGTGGCAAGACTGGTGTCAGATTTCTTAACTTCTGACTGCCTATATCGGTTGTATGTCAAGTGACCGCCGTGCTTTCCGAGGCACTGAGGAATCCTGGGTAGTTAAGATGGACGAGCATCCCCGGGACTGATATGGACATGCGTTACTTAAATATCTACTATGAACATTTAGTAACAGTTAGTCAGTTAAATCTTCAATAGAACTCAAAAATAGAACATTAAATTTTCTTCCGTTACACGATCTTCACATAAACTTACGCTTGATTAATAGCAAGCCATAATGACGAAACAATTGAATCAAAAGATTGTTCCATAATTAATTCAAACAAGATAGTTAATGGTCTTTGTTTAATTGACCAGAGAGACGAACGTCGACCTTTTAAAAAACAAGTTTGATCTCATTATGGGGGATCATTTTTAATGATCACTAGTGTTCCGCCGCGACTTCGCTCGGATGTCTTTTTATTCCAATATTTTCTTTCATATGAATCTTTTTCTGACGATGAAAAACACAAAAAAAAAGAAATAGCATAATTGGTCCAGCCGTTCACGCGTGATGCTGTGAACTAGGGATTCATTTTGATATTTTATTTAGAATTAGATTATATTTATTTAGAATAGATGTGAATGGACTTTTTTATTTTCAATTATATTTTCAGGGAGTGCAGCGGTGGCCGAGTGGTAACGGTCCCGACTTACGAATTGTAGGTTGCGGGTTCAAACTTCAAACCCAGCCAGGTGCATTACTTTGTGTAATTAATTTCATCACCACTGCTCTCAAAACGGTGAAGGAAAACATCGTGAGGAAACCGGCATGTCCTAGAACCAAAAATTCGAAGACATATGACATTCACCAACCCGCGCTGGGCCCGCGTGGTGGATTACGTCCCTTTCGCTCTCCTAGAGAGGAGGCCTGAGTCTCAGCAGTGGGAACGTTAAAAGACTGATTATGCTTATGCTATATATTTTCAGCGGGCAAGTTTCAAAACTGCTGAAAATTTTCCAGATTTATCTTATTAAATATTTCTTTCATTGTTATTTCCCGAAGAGTTATTTCCTATATTCCTCAAAAAGTTTCTCTTTTGTAGCTATTTATTAAATTACTCTCCCTCACTTGATGGAAAGCCAAGATGTAATCGACAATAGAGCACCCCACTATTCAATCTTGAGTCTTGACAAAAATACCACATTCTAGGAATATCCTGAGGTCTGTGTGTTCGTATCTGAAAACACAGACTGGGAAATGAATGCTATTCCCACTAGTACTTGCATCATTATTATCTCAATTACAAGCTAATTGTATTTTAAAAATACATTCACACAAACAACATACCTAGAAACATGTAAATTTTATATTTCAAAACTAATTTAACTATATGCACTTAAAATTAAATAAAACTCAAATCCTCCTAATTAAAATATGCCATCAAAAAATTGAACCCAAAAGACTGGCGGCATTGCCAAGTTGTATGGCATGGCAATGCTTATCCACCTCCCGGTTTGGGTCACACGCAGTGTCAACTAAATGTTTAGCATCATCTGCCTAGCCTTTTTCCCAACTATATTGGGGTCGGCTCGCAGTCAAGCCAGATTCAGCTGAATACCAGTATTTTACGTGAAGCAGCTGCCTACCAGACCTCCATAACCCATTAACTGGGGAACACGGTACTTCTTGGCAAGACTGGTGTCAGATTTTCTGGCTTCTGACAATCCGTAACGACGCCAAAGATCTCCAAATGACAGCCGGGACCAACGGCTTAACGTGCTTTCCGAGGCACGGAAAAGTCTCGTTATGTTAAGATGGTCACCCATCCACAGACCAACCTCGGCAAGCGTTGCTTAACCTAGAAGATCGACCCGTGCGGCTGTTCTAATTTAGCCACGAGCTAGTTCTTTAAATAACGCATGAGCACTCGGATCCCACGGTCCAAGAGTTTTAACCCAAAATGACTTTAAAATATTATTGCCAATAAGGTTATTATATTTCCGCCGGCGCCGTTTGAGCTTCTCAGCAGCCGCAGCAGTACAATCTACATTGATACTGATACCACGCACAAAACTGCATAATTATATAAGTTATAATGATGGTCCTCCAGACCGCTATTGGCTATGGCGGCCAAAAAGTTTGAGGTTAGTCATCGGCGCTGGACATATAGTCCACAAGTGTGTGCGCAAACAGAGATGCACTCCCTTTTCCATCACTGTCATAGCTCGATGGGCCGGCAATCAATAGACAAGAATGAAGTACCGTAAGTTTTTTTTTTCGTAGAATGGAAATCACCTAACTTCATCCGCTCTAGGCGGAGCTGAAAGGAGTGTCAGTCTCTTACTGACTAAAACCCATCCTCCTAATGCCCCCTGCATTCCAGGACCGCGGTGACTCTTTCGAATAAATTCCGCAACCCTGGCTGGCACTGGCCATAACAGGACCTGTCTGCTATCCTGACATCTCTTTGATGAGCACGTGGATCACAACGCGTCGTTGAACCGGGCCTGGGTGTTATCGGACGGCGAGCCATTCAACGCTGGCCGTCCGCAGTCTTGAAATATAAAGTACCCATATAACCCCTCAAAGTTCCTTTAAGCCAATCGCGTGCAATGACATCATCACCGCAGCACTCCTACCGAAAATAAATCCAAACAAATCACACAATTATCAACAGTAAATGCATTTCATTTAACACACGTAGGTGTTCCAAGACGTTCGTATATGTTTTCAGATAACTTGACAACCGACATCCGTTGCCCTGTGGGAAAAGTAGACAGGTGTTGTCACATATCGTGTCTTAACTATCGTAAAACACCTAATTACATACACTCCACAACTTAAAATACACCTTCGAGCTTTATACTAAAGGTAGTGTTTTATGTGCAATATGGAGAGAGATAAGATCGTTTGGTTTGTGAAGTAGTCAAGTCGAATGAAAGACTAAGTGCAATGAGGTATCAATACAGACATAAAACAGTATTGAAATGAAGATATGTACCATGTTTTTTTTATACACACTGAGTTTTGAATTACTATATTAATTATGCTCGGTTAGTCATTCTGCACTTTAGTGTAACCATAATTTCAAGAGAAAACAAAATAACTGCGTTGTAGTGACAATAAAAAGCGAAATTTCACTTTTGGTCAGTCTATAAAATCTTTAAAGTCGAAATTAGATCTTCCGAAAACCTCAAAAATTTCAATGTTTTTTTAAATAAAAAAACGTTGCCCCACACTAGGATTTACTCCTGTATCGTGGGTGCGTTCACAAACATGTAAATTCACATATTTTGTGTAAATACTAATCTTACAATTCTTGGTAAATCAATTTCAAATATCCATAACACAGCCGATAACAATCTAGATATCAAAAACCATTTCATTTCCTCGTACGGAACGTTTCAAATATTCATATATCCTTTCTCCGAACTTTCTGGCGTGTGAAAGAATCCATATAAGATTCACAATATCATGTCCTTACCACTTCCTTAACGGCCTTGAAATCTGTTCGAGCCGTAAAAAGTGCACAAGCTGTATTAAATTACGTAAAGCCTGACAAATGCTGCAAAAAATACTTTTTGGAGATTTTATAATGGTCTCACGCTCATTATCGATAGTCTTGTGATGTACTTTATATATAAATAAAATGAATGATTTGTAATGCGTCTCTGGAACTCTCTTCTACATTCCCTACGCGACAGCCCTTCTCTTGATGTGTTCAAGAGGAAAGTTAAAGAGCATTTCCTTTCGCTATGACATAATATTAGTAGATATGTATATTTATTTTTATTAAATGTTTTTATATATGTATGTCTATATATGTATGATAAAATATGTTGTATTTGGATCCCCTCTATGCTAATCTCTTTCTATCACTCAAAGATTTGCTGGAAGAAAACTCAACTTTGAGTTAAGCTCGCCTTTGTACACGCACTTTATTATGTCCAATATAATATAAGTTGATTTTGGTGTACAATAAAGAATCAAGAATGATTTTAATCAGTTTATCATTGCGCTACTGAAAACGTTGGTACATACATACGTGGTCATTAAGAAAGAAAGACAATGTAGTCCACTCTTTTAAAAGAAATAGGAATGTACATACTTATAAATATGATGATTTTTTATAGTTACCTATTGATAGGCTCGCGTTAGACCAAAATCCCACCTGATGGAAGGTGATGACGTGGTCGACGACGGAGTACTCTTGCCTGGAAGATTCACTCTTGACTTGAAGGTGGGCTTAGTCTTAGTCTTCAAGTCAAAAGTGAATAGATTACTTCCAGAAGTAATTATAGCTACAATTAGGAAACACGGACTCTGACAGGAAATTCCAGTGTTAAGCTGTACGCACATTGAAAGTATTTCCAAAAAAAATACTACTGTCTCTCAATCTCAATACTTGAGGATTATATTTGAAGGAAAGTTCTTCAACTACGTATCAGTATTATTAAACTTGATAACGCTGTGTGTTTATATTTTACTAGCGGGTGCGGGTGCAATGCTGATACTATATCACTAATCTACTATATCATACATGTTTATACATAAAAACCGTCCTCTTGGATCATTATATCTATTAAAAAAAATCGCATCAAAATCCGTTGCGTAGTTTTAAAGATCTAAGCATACATAGGGACAGACGGCGGATAGCGACTTTGTTTTATACTATGTAGTGATTAGCTGCTCTCCTAGCTACAAAACCAAACTTGACCGTCCTAAACATACTCAAAACTTTTATCACTCCTACCACAGATAATATAATACTCTCCTACTCAGTTGCTACTTCTAAAAGATAGAAATCATAGCCACAGAAGAGCCGTTATCTCGTCTTCCTGACGTAATAAAAATAAAGAAACACACTTGAAACGCAGCGATAATATCACACTTCCTACAGCCGCTAATTAGACTGCACTTGTTTGAAAAACGTTTTAATTAAGGCCACTATGTTTTCCTTCATGATAGATGCTGTAGATAGACGTTTAAATGCTGCATTAATTTATTCCTCCTATCATTTTTTTTTCCTTTTTTGATCTTTGATTGATATTTAACACACCATCAGATAGGTCGCTCAACGTTAAATAAAAACTTGAAAAGTTAAACATGAAATCTTAGAATAATTTCCATTTACTTACACAGCTTTCATGAAAATACCGTAGCCTGCAAGGAGTACAAAATACAGGACTCAGTACTTATACAAATGTGTCTATGTACAGAGCCTGTTTTCAGAAGTATGTAAAAATATGAAAACCGTTAAACAAAACAAACTATCCTACCAAAAAAATAAACCTCACCCACCGAACCCAGTACATAATATAATAAAATACTTAAAGTAATTAGGTGTGATATATCTGAGTGCCACGTGTGCGCCGACCGTGAGAACCGCTCCCTCGGGACATCTTACACAAGTAGGGATATTGTTTCTTGAGCACATGCCAGACACGCGTACAACTTAACGTGGATAAGACGATTTCATATTATTATGGACTAGCGCTTCGCCCACAACTTCGTTCCCCTCGATTTACACTTTACCCCCCTTTTTTTTCTGGATGGGAAATCATCAAATTACTTCTCCCGCTCTGGTTGGAGCTGCCGTCGATCACCTCGACGAGGACACGGTGTTGCTCCGTCCAAGCAGGGTAAACATCCACCGTATGCTTCACCGTGTCCTCCGGATCCACACAGTGTTGACGCCCGGACGTGTCCTCCCACTGGATCCAAAACAGATATCCCCGAATCAGCCGTGTCCGGTGAGCACCTGCGTCAGACGGAAGGTGAGGATGCCGTGGCGTCTCTCCAACCACTCCTCAAAGAGGGGACTTATCGCCGCAATGTTGGTGTGCCCAGTGCTGGGCTAATCTACATCTCTTTAGTAAGCGAGGCGACAGACATAATTATGCTACTAGAAATAGGGATCAATTAGTTCAACCAGGTTTCAGACTAGCTAAAGTAGCCACATCTTTCATGGGGTATTGTTTAAAATGTTATAATAAAATTCCTCCCCATATATTAGAACTGAATGAAACGAAATTTAAAACTTGTATTAAACGCACATTATGCAGGCAAGCATATTATAAGTTGGGGGATTACATTGAAGATAATAATGCTTGGCTAAATGCCGGTCCTGCTCCACAGCCTCAACCACTTGGATAAACAAGTTAGGATTTATATTTGGAAGAGATGCTCGCCTTTTTTTATCTCATTTATTTATTCTTTTTTTTATATAATATTAGTTTGATGATAAATAATTTCTCTTTTTTTTTTACTTGTAGTTGCTTGGTTTTTGTAAACCATAGTTTTGTATAATGTAGAAGCATTTTATTTTCAAATATTGTAAATGTGAGTACCATGGAGCCATTTACATGTTATAGGTTATAGTTTACCTTGTGACTTGAACTAAAATGGCAGTTGAGAGCATGTCATGCTCGCTCAAATGTTTCGCTGATGGTGGCGTGAGTGTTGGATCATTCGGTTCCCTTCAAAATGGTTGAGCTAAATGGTGCCAATACACGCGTCATGTTCGTGAACGGGCGCCGTCGGTTGAGACTGGTCACCTCTTAACTGCCACTGACTTGTTTTAATCTTTATACTTTGAATTGTTTTTATAGTTTTCTTTTTTTTTTTTTTTCTTTGCATTGTCCTCACATATAGAAGCGACCAAGGATGTAACCAAGGTTATGTAATACAGAACATGATTTAAAAGAGTGTCCGTGGAGTTTCTTGCACGTTCTTCTCCATAGAGATCTACGCTTTGGAACGTGCATATAGCTTCACCTCTTTCGACTTGACAATTCAAAAGTGCCTGTAAAGGGTTTAATTGAAATAAATGCTTTGAATCTTGAATCTTGAATCTTGGGTTGCAACAGTCGCTGTCTCCATATTTCCGTGAGATCCCGCCGCTCCGTCCGCTGCGCAGCTTGTAATTTTTCACCGCAATAGAGTTTCACTCCGGCGTAGCGCCTTCACGCGCAGTGCGTAAACTCGCAGCAATCTGGCAAGGAAGCTCGCTGCCTCCCCGAAGACCGTGCGGTATCCCTTTACCCCCTAAAGGAAGGAATTTCCAAAACCACTTGTGTAGTGGTGTAGTGCATTATAAAAGCCGCTGTGCGTTGATAATTATGTGTCAGTCAATCAGTTTAGATTTTATATATGGCTAAATAGTAAGAGCCGTCTTTTCAAGAGGTATCTTATATCCAGTCCCCAGTATCCAGTTCCCAGTTGCAGAGTTGTGGAACTGCCAGGTTTACGGAATCTGTTCGAAAAAGTCACCGCGGCCTTGGAACGCAAAGAGCATTTGGATGAACACGGTTGGGGTGTAGTCAGTATGAGTCTGACATCCCCTTTCGCTCCCTCCAGAGCGGAAGAAGTCATTTGATGATTTGTCACTAATAAAAAAAGGGTTGTAGAAGTCAGATACTGTCACTAAGCTGCTTCTTTCTAGTTATATTGGAAGCTGATCCCGACATATTTGAGAAAACGCTAGGTAGATTAATTTTATGATAATTCTAACCATCCACTGATAAACACAGGCCTCCCTAGGCGTCGCCTGTGCCACAGACTAGTCCTGTGCTATTCACATCACGGCCATCACTTTTCAGGACATTGACCGGTCACTTTTCGAAAAAAAACACTTCGTCTTGTTTCTCTTAATCCTTGGAAAAACAGGACTGTTATGTTTACTGATACAGATGACTGAAATAAATATCAGGTATTAAAATGCTTCAATAATAATCACCTATTGCATAGGTCATGAAGTTTTTTTTTTAAATTTAAAACTGTAGAAAATTGTGTCTATGGTCAACTAATTAACACTTAACTTCTACGCTACCGGCAGAGTCAGACTGATTTTCCATAAAAAGAAACAGTGGAAAATTCTTTGTGAAAAAGTGAATATTATAAATACAAAAATAAATATAAGCATTTGCGGAAAATTATTGCTTCATTATTAAAACAAATCAATTTTTTTCCAGTCTCATAAGAGCTGAGCTCTAAAATGTCTACGCAAAAGACCATCTAAATTCAAGTCTGCATTATTATTAAGCTGTCACAACATCAACAGTACAAAATTAATCATTAAAAAAAGTCTTATCCACACTATTCTAACGCAACTCTCGTCTGATTGAATAAGTCCCGCATAAAAGGATGATTCGCCATCTGCCGCGTCTCCGCACTCAATCATAAACATAACACGACACCAATGTATACCTATACATTTTATACCATATTATACATACATATACATGTACATTTTTACTAGTATACATTCAAAGACTCACTGTTCTGAATGTTTGACCTAAATTCATGTAAACAGGATAAATCAAATTTGCAATCAAGATTATTTTTTGTTTAGTCTTGGGAACTTCATTTGTGTTCTTCAAAGAAATTCTAACTAAAGCCACATGTCGAAAAGACATGTGGCTTTAGTTAGAATTTCTTTGTCCTTATTCTAGTAAGCTATTTGGGTGTCCTAAATGTTAGTTCAGGCATATGCTACAAAGAAAAAAATATAACAATTGGATAAACAAAAATAGATAATAGTTGACTCAGTGTTAGTAAAATATAAGATGAACTGCGCGTTGTATTTTGCATTATTTTACAAACTAACTAATTACGTTGTATCGAAGTATGTCAAAATTTAAATCATCTGAGGAAATCCTCTGGTACCTAAATCGTCAATTTCCATAAAACGTAAACACTCAATAGATTTTCAAAAAAAAAAATCTAATGGAAACTCGTTATCATAACTGCATAAGTCACCTAACAAGAACAAAACTGTATTATTAAGTATACCAAAACAATAAAAAAATCAAATTCAGTACACCAGAATAAAACAAGAAAAAGCCGACGGGCGTTTCTGTAAGTTTCTAAAAAGTGCAAAAAAGGCATTCACCAATTTGTGTTACAAATACAGATTTCCCTAAAAGCTACGAAACGCTACGAAAAAATCCGCTACGCGCGCGTAGGCCATTAACATTCCCATTAGTACAGAATTAAAAACATGTTATACATTCTTCTCAAGTACAAAATGTAATTCAACGTACGGTATCAACCGAAAAATTAGTGTCCGAACAACAATAATTGTAAGTCCGAGCCGCGGACCACGTGTCCCGTATAAAGAACTATTATTACGATCAAGTCGTGTAGGTAGCAGCGTGCGCGATCATAATTGTATTAATCATTCAGCGCGACCGGCAGACGTCGATTTTCTTCAACAAAGTGCTCTTGTTTGTTTTTTTCGTAAGGAAGTCGGCCGAAGGTAACCGTGGGAACGCCGGGCGGGTGCACTTCCCAAAACATCGACGCACGGCAGCGAGTCCGACATGCGCCCCACCGAACGAGATAAAACATCCAGCTGCTCGAGCCACAGAGGGAGACGGAGAATGTGACGTGTGCGCGCCAAGCGACAGCTCACAATCGCGTGATCATCTACAAGAAATAATAAAACGGCAATAAAAGAAACACGAGACAACGGTAACGATGGCCCGCGCGCGAGAGCGGGACGGAACTCGGTGGCCGAAGGCCTGCGCGCGCGCCGCTCGAGTTACCGCATTCGAATTTCAAAGATCAATGATCGATGCGATAGGAGCGAGACGCGCGACAAGAGCTCTAATACCATTGAGTGAGAGAGACACAAATAGTATACAGCCGTGGAGAAAAAAGGAGAGCATTATGAGCTTGGCTCGTGGCGGTTTCAGCACGGGCCAGCTCTCCTTCCACGCTCCGTCGACAGAGGGTGCTGTTTACATTTCAGTGGCCTTATTGAAAGGTTTTATGCTATTGTAATCGCTGAGTTTAATAACAAATCGTTTTCAATGGCGTTAAAGTGAAATTTGCAAACAGTTATGAGTTTAGTAAATACAAAGTGGTTTTGTCGGTAAACGTCCGTTCCGTGTTGGAGTTTTTCCATTGCAATTCAAAAGTTCCACACTTTAGTTTTAGTGCTGTACATTTCAGTAGCTTATATTTGTGGGAAGATTTCTAATTTACAATTTAAGCTTTTAATCAATTTAGGCACACCTTGTGAGAAAAGTATAAAATTGCCAATTTGATCGGATCTGGTCACGAGCATAACTTATTTGAATATTCACCGTTGCAAGATTTCAATCAAAATCGTCGATTTTGTCGTGAAATCGATATTTACTGTGACAATTTGGCGCGTGAAAACTGCGTTCAGTCGTAACGAACTCGCGAAGGCAGCGCTCGCGTGGGCGTTTCTCAAAACATTTGGTTCCGTTATGTTCACATAGATGGCGTTACGAGTTTTATTTTTAAGATAAGCTTTTATTATGTATGTAGATCCTTTTTTCAATGTACTAAGATAAGTGTTAAGTGTAATTATTAATTACACTTGTATTAATACATCTGAATCTGATAGGAACCTAGTCAAATACGAAAGCGGAAAACTTTGAAACAGTTTTCCATTTTCTCGCAAATGTAAATCATATCCAAATATCTTTTGAAATGATGTACTTGTATATTCCATTACCCTGTTACTGAGTATCAACTGACTAAATAACCCTGAAATTATAAATGCGCAATTGAGTTCGCGTTTTTGTAACGCTTCCACGTCTAAATCGCTGAACCAATTTGAATGAATTGTGGGTCAATGATAGATGGGACTCAGAAGACCTGGAGATTACATATAAGTTAATGTAATGCAAGCAAAGCCGCGAGGAAAAGCTAGTGTAATTACATATTTCTTTTTCAGGAACGCCAAGGCATATTGTTTATCAAATATAAGATTGTTTTGCCTCGAACAGATACGGCTTACACATTACACTTGTTTTAAAATGTATGTTATTGTTGTACTTTTAAATTGATCAGCCGTGGATAGGTATTGTATAATCTTATAATAAAGTTGATGAGTGATTGGTGCCAGGCAATATTATAGAGATATAGCATAAAGCATAAGCATAATCAGCCTTTTAATGTTCCCACTGCTGGGACTCAGGCCTCCTATCTAGGAGAGGGAATGGGCCGTAATCCACCACACGGGCCCAGTGCGGGTTGGTGAATGTTACATGTCTTCGAATTTGTTTGGTTCTAGGACTTGCTGGTTTCCTCACGATGTTTTCCTTCACCGTTTTGAGAACAGGGTTGATGATATTAATTACACAAAGTAATGCGCCTCTCTGGGTTTGAACCCGTTAAGTCGGGGCCGTTACCACTCGGCCACCACAGCTCTCATTCGGCCACCACTGCTCTCTGATATTATATAGATAGAAAAATTAAGTTGAAGTAGCTGAAGGAACTTAGGTTAAAAGCATTTTTTCACCAAGTGTCAGTAAATACAGATTTACGAGTGACGTAGGGCTTTTGGTATCGAATATATTGAACCTCCCTTTACAATTCTTTTTTATTATTATTTATGAGTTCACTTTGAATTTGTTTCATAATTGAGCGATGATGTAGTTGACTTTGACACACACTTGTAATAAAGTAACCTATTTACCTACTCTTGTCTTAACTAACTTCAGGTTATTAAGTTATAGCTATCGATAAATATAGACTCGGGCAGGGTTTTCCATTGCACGCCTTCCTGACAAAAATATATTAGCACTGCTGGTTTTTCAGCTATTTTATTTTTATTATTATGTAAATTCATAACGAAAAAAAAACTGGCTGAAGTAGGAGCTTACTTAATTATGATACTAATTTCGTAAATATTAAAAAAATAATCGTTATAGTGTTATTATTCAACTACTTAAACGCAAATCAAATAAAGGATGATGTTTTTTATATATTATTGTGATTAATTGTTATTTAAAATAATTATTGACACTTTGTTTATTTTATATGACTTATAGTTGAATCTTATCGAAATGGTTATTTTCTGTATTTCATTATTTTTAACTTCTTACCCATTGTTTTAATATAAGATGATTTTAATATTGTGTAAATTCAAATGCAAATAATTGTTAATGAATAAATGACTAATGACTAATGACTAATCTTTTTGGTCACTTTAAACTAGATGAGGCCAGTGCTTCCTACTTTTTGAATAGTTTCACATTTTGTGTGTATATCTCGCGTGTTCTTCACCACAAAAACATTCATTTCCGTGCTCAAACTATATTTAATCACGATATAATTTTAACGTGCATGTTCGACAGTTAGATATTCGTTTCTATAAGCAATCGAAGTGTCGTGTGTTGATTCTAATTTCCGGTATTAATCGTGTGCTGAGCGTGTGATTTTTATTAAGTAAACTTGAATGGTTTTTTACTTTTTGATATCAGGTTTTGGTGCTTTTTTTTGTAGTTACATTTTATTTATGGTTGTTTTATAGATATTAGTAGGCGGTGACTCAGTTTTTAGTTTTGTTGCCACTAATCACTTTTTCCTATTTCTTTGTCATACGCTTTACTTTACTAGAATAGCAATTGATAATTCTATCACTCGTTTTTAAGGTAAACTATGTTTTCGATGTCCTGTTTAAATATTTTTGAATAAGAAAATCTGATTAGTTATGCTAGTTAGTGTTAGTAATTTTTATTGCAATTAATTACGTATTTTACAGGTTTCTTTTTTCTATATTAATTTTGCTCGCAAAAAGTTTCTCAAAATCCAGTAGAACTATATCACCTTTAGCATCAAAATAACAAAACCAATTTACATGTGCGTGTATCAAGATTTCGGAATCGTTCATCTGGAGATATCTCATCGTTCGACCGACGATAGCACATCTTTGCGTGATGTTAATTTCCGCTTCAGTTGATTTATCTTCGGATTGATGTGTTAATTGATCGTTACGTCTGCATTGCTCTTTTGAAGTAACTGCGTTAATTAAAGTAGGTGTGTGATTGACTTTTATTTTAATCAGGTTATTTTAAAAGGTTTTTGAGCCTTTGCGCAATAGTTTGATGATTGCCTTCAGGGACGTTAATACAATAGTGATATACTTTACTAAGTTGTGAACTTCAAATTAAAAATATGTAATAGAACGTGATTTCTTTGAAAATATTGGCTACGCATTGCCTCCAAATAAACTGCACATGCTTCAGCATATAGAAAACGTTTAAACATTTAAAAGACAAATACTGTCTAATTTACATGAGAAAGCTCTCTTGGTCCACTTATTCAACTCATTCAAATAAACTTAACGCTCTCAAAAGAACTGGCCAGTTAAATAAACACTTGCCAAAATCTATTCATCGTCGAATAACGGTCTAAATTAGAACGTCTCGAACGTTTATTTGAATTCAAAAATAGAAGTTAGGAAGGCGTACATGTGCGCTTGACGCCCGTGGGCCGAAACAAGCGTTACTATTGGCCAGAGGTGAACCAATCACGGCTCGACGCTGGCCTAGGCGTGATGAGGTTTTCCGCGCAAATTGTTTCACTGTTTGGGAAAATCTGCACAAGCCTGGCGCTAACACGATTCTTGTTAGAATTTGGGAGTTTTTGTTTACGTTCAATCAGTGATTAAATAATAATATTGATGGATATTGTAATGAGTTTTGTCACAACAACAATTTATTTATTTTTTCAAATTTAATCATTAATTTTTCAAGATCCCAATCACGTAGGAATGGATATATTTTATAAATTAAACTTATCTTTTATTTTAATACCTGAAATCAGTAGTTTCAGACAGATGCCTTAAAATAAAACAAAAATACTGAAATTTTATTTTTATTGTTAAAATAATTTTCCTTCTAGTATGCAATTCTACACATGTACTCGACCAACCTATGCAAAAACTTTATAAATTTCTCAAAAAGAATATATTTAAAAAATTCTTCAGCTCATATTTCACTACCCAAAGCACAAAAAAATCCAAAAACCGAATTAATCAAAAAAACGTGGCGGACCAAACGCTGCGCAAACGCACAAAAAATTGACCAAAAATCTTTATCAAGTCTTGCCCTAATGCCCTCGAAGTGAACAATGGGGCACAAAAATACGAAACCCATGCATATTTGAACAATAACAATAGCACACCTGTTGGATTACCATATATTTTGGTCACATCACGGTTTTTTGCTCATACTGACAGCCACAATTTTTGTAGACCATTTCAATGTTCAGGTATGATTTTTTAAGTTGTGATTTTGAAAAGGATTATAAATTAACGAAAAAAGTTGTGAGTGATCTGTTTTATTTGTGAAATATTGTAAACTGCGTCGATAGCCAATGCTATTTTTTTAGTTAATGAAACGCTAAATGAAAAATAATCCTTTCACACTTATATTTGCTCGCTTGCTAAAAACTTGCGTTCCAGAATTTTCTTTAGCTGGTCAATTATTCCAAGGTAACCTATTCCCGGCAATTACATCCTATACCCTATTCCAGAACATCGTCTACCCGTTTCCAGTTTCCTCTAAATCCGTACAACCATTCATCAAGAGGTAAAAGAACAGAATGACAGAGTTGTAACAATGCAAAGAGTGCAATATGCAAATCCTAGAAGTTTACGTTGAAAGGTATTAGGGACCCATTAGCACTCTTTGGGGCTAAACCGCTCACCTCTACTGACTGATTAACTAATGATGAAGGTTTCTCAGGTCAGATGGCAAACTGCTAAAAATATTTTATGAAAATAGCTATGCGTGATGTGGTAGCCAATTGATAAGAAGGAAATCAATATAAGCAGAGTTTTTATCGAAAAGGAATCAATAAAATACTTCTTCAGTGGTAAATCATTGTCAAGAAATAACTCATCAGAAGTAAGTAAAATACACAACTTTCATAGAAACCAAATTTAAAAAAAAACTAGCTACACGTGTGATAACCAAAACAATATTTGCAAAAACTGTCCGTTAACTAAAATCCATAAAATGACGAAAGACGATGTGTGCTCGCACGAAAATTCAAAATTGGAAGGAAAGTGGTTATTTTAAATGCAAAAAGGTTGCTTAAAAAAGGTTGTGTTACACCGTGGGAGAATGGGCAGGTGTGAGCTAGCGGGTACACTCGAGATCGCTCGCGTACATTTTTTGCAACCCACTATATTGATTTTTAATTAATGCTCCTCGAATTAAGTTTTTTTTTTATACAAAATTGAGTCCGTTTTGGGATTTCGAGTTTTGATTGGGTAATTTTGTTTTTGATGGGTTATTTTGTGCGACAGGGAACGAAGGGGACTTTGATATAATTATGTTTATGATTAAGTATAAACATGCAGTAATATCCATTAAATTATAAATCGAAAATGCGCCTAATTCAAGTGAAACACGACATTATTGAAATGATACTTGGAATCTAGACCAATCAAGCTCTAATTTGCAATCGCTTTAAACAGATATTCGAATTAAACACTTATCTCCCAAAAATAAAATAAATACTTAACAACCACTCTTCCGCTCTTTTGTCTAGCTCAAAGCCACACCATTCAAGAACACAACCTACTAATTAGGCCCAATATAAAATAAAATAAAACATAAAACGACTCGACTTTCATAGTCCCGATGATTTGTCGCAATATTGTCCAGCACCGGTACCCATAACGGTTAACCGCTTCTCCATTTTGTTTTTATTTTTATTCTACTAGGACCTCAGGCAGGTTTAGCAACTTTTTTTTAAAGCCTAAGAGGACAGTATTATTTTTGCTTCTATTTTTTTTTTCTTTTTAATGGTAACGGATCTGACTTAAAAATAGTACGTTAGACTTTTTATAACCGTTTAAGGATCTGTACGGTTCTTGTTTGTTTTGTTCACTTCATGGTTTATTTTGAGCCTGTACTGGGAACTTGGAAGGTGTATTTTTAACTTTGGAAAAAACTCTTCACTTCTTGTTGTATTTGTTTTACTTAATGCGTATAGGAGTATCAGTTTTCATCGATTTTCATTATTTATAGAAAACTAGGAGTTTATTTTCGTTTTCCCAGACATAAAGTATGGAGCTTCAGTGTGTTTCACGAGACTTCCGCTTCTATGAGATAAGTTATATCCACTACCTATCCCCAATACCTACATTATTTCACATCGAATAGCTAAATCAAATTTTGAACCTACCTGGTGAATCTATTTTCTAGCTACTAAATAACTGAATGCCCAAAACATAACATTATTATCAACGGGTACTCGAATAATTAGATAACAAATGTAAAACTAAACGTAATAAACGAGTATTATTCATGGGCACGTCATGTCACGCACATAAAGGCATTAGGGTCGCCCCTTACAGATTTCGTCGCGTGACAAGATAAGCGTGCGTGTTTCTATCAGTGTAAGCGTCGCCCGCGCACCCGAGTGCACCCGACTATACCCGAAGACGGCCGAACGCTGTCGTGGGAAAACGCGGCAGGTGTTACCGATCCGTAGCACTTCTTACTGAGTAAACATTCAGCGTATACAAAATTATAACCGCCTCGAAGCGTCTGTGTAAATGGAAAACATATTTTGTGTGCTTAATGATACTGCTTACTTTTTTGGTATGGCTCGGCTATCAGACGACAATGTTTTTTGCGACGGTTTGAGGGGCTCGTATGTTTCAGGTTTTTATTTTAATTAAATTTATAGAGGGTTCCTTAATTGGTATGGTTAAATGAAGTGCGGTTAAGTGTGCGCATGACCTTTCTGTTTACATTGTGATTGTGGACTGGCTACATGAATGTATGGACGTATATTAATGTGTCCTTTTTTGTGAAGTTGTGACCTATCTTTGGCATGGACTTTGCCATGCATCGCATAATAAGCCTAACTAGTTTTTCTGGAGAAGTGTTACTGTCACCATAAAGTCTACGAGTGTATTTGTTTATGCACTTTTAAATGGTGAAAGAAAACACTAAATTGCTTTTTGTGCTGTCTTATAAGGGCTTTAACGCAATGATATATACAGAAGCTCAACGGGATTTGTTATTTTAATTCAACTGCCTCAGAATGAGAGTTCCTTTTTTTCATTAATTGAAAATATACCTACAGGACACTCGCCTCTCAATTCTTTACCTTTATTTCTTTTTACTTACCTTTATCATAATTTAATTTTATATTTGTACTTTATATAAACAACAGGACTATTACTGCTGAAAAACAAATGAACACTAAATGAAATGTTTATAATAAATGAAATGTTTATTAAATTTAAAAATTTAATAGTGTGTGTCTACACCCAAATTTTATTTTAAATCTGGACTACTTAAACATTCTAGAACTCACCATTACCCTACAAAATTACACCCAACGACATTGAAACCTCACAGTAATTGATACCCGACCTCCTATCCTTAGGCGAAGTGACATTTCCCTCCACAGATTATATATGATGAAGTATATCCACGGACGTGTTCCTTAATATTATGTGTTGGGCTAGCCCTGCGGCTGCAATTACTGCGTCTCGTCGCACTTGAGCTACTGTGTGACGTGTCATTTTAATTGACTGAAGGCTTTCATTACAATTTTTTTTTTACTGTTTGAATGTATGTACATCCAATGCCAGTGATGTTAAAGTACTATAAGTTAAGAGGCGTGTCTATTGTCAGTAACCGGGGACACGCATTGTGCTACTCAGAAACACATGACCCTACCCAGAATACGACCCAAAGACATCACGCTGTGGAGGTCTGCCCTGCTTGGGCGGAGCAACGTCGTGTCGTGTCCTCGTCGAGGTGACCGGCGGCGGCGCCCTCTCGCTTCCGGCCCTGGTTTATTCCGTGGTCCGAAGCAATGAGGCACGGCAAGCAGTAATGCTAACGAAGGAGGAGGCGGACTGCGTGCGGGCGAGGAAAACCTCAAGCTCCAGTCGCCTGCAGACGGCGAGCTATGGGTGGATCGCCGTCCGATAGCCACCAGGTCCGTTTGCGAGGCGAGAACAGACACTGAGCTGTCAGCAAAGAAGACGGGGTACCTGCTAAGGTTGTGGAATTTATTCGAAAGAGGGACTGCATCCCTGGAACGCAAAGGGCACTAGAAGGATCACGGGAGGATTTTAGTCAGTAAGAGTCCGATACCCCCATCTGTTCCACCCAGAGCGGGAAGTCATTTGATGATTTCTCATCCAGAAAAAAAAGACACCATGCTCAGCAGTAGCGCTTGCCATCACCAGAACAACGGGGATGGTTCTATAGTACACTCGTATTTCATTACTAATGTTAAATTGCTATTCATAAGGAGTGTGTCCATGATTATCGGAGCACAAATCCAGACTCCTGTGAAAAATACAAAAATAATCTCGATGGCAAAACATAACAGTCCGCGTCAGTAGCGATTGCGAGCATGAGCTCTACGTGGCAGTTGAAGTACTTTTTTTTATTTATTTTTATGGATGTAATTATGCGTAAGAAAAACAGATAATGCTTATAAAGTATTCCCATGCTGCCAGATTCAGGTATCAGCCCCTTTGGAATATTTTGGAATATTTTACCGCTGAGCGGCCCTCAGGTTACGACCTGAGGGCCGCTCAGCGCATCGTGTCGTATGTGGGATACTGTTTGACGCTTTAAAGTAATTCAGTATATTTAAGGGTTCCAAACAGCCGTAACAATAGCACCCTAAAATGATCATTCGAGTCTCTGTCTATCTGTCTGTCACAGCTAACTTACAGGACCGATGATTCTGTTAAAATTTGGTATAAGAAGTCTACTGTGTTAAAATAACATGCAATAAAAATGAGATTCGCTCGGAACACTTAACACTCGAGTCCGACTTGTACAGTTTTAAAACACTAAATTTTATCACAACTAATTTCATCTCTGCGACAGGCAGTCAATGTCAAAAACCTGTAAAATGTATTTAGATTAATTTATTTTGCCGTCTCACAGTGTAAAAAAAATATGTAAGAAAATTAGAGGTATTTTGACAGTTTGAGACTGCAATGCGAATGCGTACGCTGTTTAAAATATGAAAATTGCCTCCTGTTATCCTGCAGTATTATGAAAAGATGTCACCAAACTGTCAGATTTCGGTGCGACGGCTGTTATTTTGCCACAAGAAGTGACCAATAATTATGAATGAGTTCCTTATTCGTAATTATTATCCGAGTCGGCCCTCAGGCTGTAATCATCGTTTCACTTGTCGTACTTTGGCTCAGCTACTGTTTGTGTGACTTGCCGTAATACCTATTATCTAATTCTGCAGGTAGCTGTGAAGGCATTTTTTCATTCGGTTACCTGATTGATGTTGATATCCCAACTTAAACAAGTATAATCCGATTAATACATAACAATTCAAACAATAATTACAGCCAGACATAATTAAAAACATAAACAGAACGACGCGACATGCAATCGAAATAAATATTTAAAAAATATACTTGCAATAATAACTGATACGAAGGCGAGAATTCTTAGAAAATGAGAAACGCCCACTCCGGCCACTCCACACCAGTTTCTATACAAGTCCGATGTTGCATTATGTTAAATGGTTCCGTAGTGATTAAAGATAACATCGAGCTCTCGGCTCCATCAATCCTTCTTTATAATTGGTACAGATGCATCTCCATTTACTTGTTAACTATGTGCTTAATTATTAATGTTGAACTTAAGTCTTATCGACTAGATAGATCGTGTTTTTAGCTGGAGGTTGTCGTGAATGCGGTAATTCGTAGAAATAGATTGAACACCTACGTAGGTAAATGTAGTAATGTTTAACATTTATAGAACTAGCACGATTAACGTTTTCGTGTGTTTGGACTTTGGAGATAGTATCGAGGTTATTTATTTCCTCTAGTTATTTGGTACAAATGTTGAAATTCATTTTTCAAAATTATGACTGTTAACTAAGATAATGCTACAAAGAAAAACTGGATTATCATATCAACTTTATACGAAAATGATCATTGTATGTTAATAAGTTTCATAAATAGACTGGTATAATAACTTTAACGCACCATTTTAGGGTAAGGCAATTCCAACAATGTTTTCACTTAATAAAATTTCATACCCAACCTTTACCAATCCTAGATATGTTAAATGTATTTTTGAATGTCAATTATATTTAAATTATTATACCAGCCCTTAAACATACAGTGAAATGTCGGATATTTTACTGCGAGTCTCAATAATCGATTTACGACTTGGCACAAAGAACTCTAAAATATGACAGTAATTACATTTATTGCTAAAAGAAAATATCCAGTTTAAGGACTGAAATTGCATTGCGACGGCCATTTTTCTAGACTATTTGCGTTCCTAGGCAATAATTTTAAACACTTGGACATATTATGGGGTGTGCCACATAATGGGTCTGCATTTAGGTAATTATGTAGTATTTTAAAATCTCATTTCTCTATAAGTTGGATGTTTCTTTGTAATTTGTTCCTTGTGTTGTAATGATCGGTTGAGGACTTATGTTTTCTCTTAAAGTATCTCTTTCAGTAAAATTACCTATTTTTTTGGATGGGAAATCATCAAACTACTTCTCCCGTTCTGGGCGGAGCGGAAGGGAGTGTCAGGCTCTTACTGAATAAAAAAAACCCACCCGTGATCCTTCTTGTGCCCTTTGCGTTCCAGGGCCGCGGTGACTCTTTCGAACAAATTCTGCAACCCTAGCAGGCACTGACCCTATGGGGCCCCGTCTTCTTTGCTGATTACCTTGAGGCGAGTCGACTTTAGTAGCGTAGCTTTTCAGTTCAAACCTACTTTAGTTACTTTGAGTAATTTAATTCGTCACCTCTGCTCTCAAAAACTTGCATATCCTACTGAACTACCCAGTACCCTGAAGACGTGTAAGGATGCGCCGTACCCGCTTCATTCCACAGAGACGACGCGTGTGACAGCAGTGAGTTAGGACTGAGTTTCTCACATCCACTTTAACGTTAAGCTTTTAGGCCTATTCCCAGCATACATTGATAGTTCGTTTTCAAACCCTTGCATCTTGAGATTGTGTTCAAACGTGAGCCTATCAATAGTAAAATAAAAAATTCTGTAGCGAGCTTCAACCTGTCTAAAATATAAGTAACTTATCTTGAACTTTAATCTTTACCACCATAAGTTGCATTGTTCATCACCACAAGATTACCTCAACACATATATACATATCATAATCATCTGCCTAGCCTTTTCCCAACGTTACTGAGGTCGGCTCCCAAACAAACCAGATTCAGTTGTTTACCAGTACTTTATGAGGAACGGCTGACTATCAAATTTTTACAACCGGGTAACAACGGTTCTTCTTGGTAAGACTGATGTCAGATTTTCTGGCTTCTGACAGTTCATTACGACTGCCAAGGATCTTCAAATGACAGCCGGGACCAACAGCTTAACGTGCTTTTGAGGTACAGAGGAGTCCCCTGAGACTCCTTCGTATATTAAGATGGTCACCCATCCACAGACCTCGACCAGCGTTGCTTTACCTTGAAGATCGACCCGTGCTGTTATTATAATTTAACTACGAGCTACTCAACAATGTTTATCCATCCATATGTCCAACATTTATTCTCATTAACGTACTCGTACTTAGAATCAATGACAGGTCATTAAGTGCCGCAGAAGTAGCTGTTTAAATTAAGTAGGTACAATAATATTAGCCAATTACACGACACCTGTGGCTGTAAATAATTGCCTTAAGTAATTAAAGGCCCAGTACTGCCACTTTTCATGGTACGTGATTACAGCTCTAAATGTCATGTATCTTTCTGAGGAACATTAATTTTGTTAAGAGATAATGTACTCCATAGATATTTTCAGCATGTAAATTTTTCTGAACAGACGTGTTAACTACAGTAATCTAACTATTTACAATAAATATATATTAAAAAAACATTAGTCTCGCAAAAACTCGTACATGTCTTGACCAATTGGTTATTATAATTTTTGATTGTGCGCCTATACGAGTACTGATGATGTTTAGGGACAAAATAGCGTTTAAACAATCAAATTAATTTGATGTGATTTGAAGTTCCGCGGGTCATCTAATCTATACTAATATCATAAAGAGGAAAGACTGTGTTTTGTATGTTATTTTTATCATTCCCATAGGAATATGTACGTGGATAAAATATAGTCTAAGTTACTCGCTGATAATGTAGCTTTCCATTGTTTCAGAGGTCATTCCATACCAGAATTATAATTTCTCGTAACAGAAAATAATTCCTCTTTAAAATATTAGTATCTATACTTATCTATAATTATACTAATATATAAAGCTGAAGAGTTTGTTTGTTTGTTTGCTTGAAGGCGCTAATCTCAGAAACTACAGATCCGATTTGAAAAATTCAGTGTTAGATAGCCCATTTATCGAGGAAGGCTATATATCATCACGCTAAG
Source organism: Hecatera dysodea (assembly GCA_905332915.2). Taxonomy (NCBI): domain Eukaryota; kingdom Metazoa; phylum Arthropoda; class Insecta; order Lepidoptera; family Noctuidae; genus Hecatera; species Hecatera dysodea. Next base: position 6,569,278 of record HG995304.1, read on the forward strand.
ACCAATAGGAGCAGAGCACCAGTAAGAATGTTTCAAAATCGGGGGTAACTATTCCACGTGGAAGAAGTCACGGGCAGAAGCTGGTAGATTATAAAGCTGAAGAGTTTGTTTGTTTGCTTGATTTATTGAACGCGCTAATCTCAAGAACTACTGGTTCGAATTGAAAAAATCTTTTAGCGTTGGATTGCATTTTTATCGAGGATGGCTAAAGTAGTATCTTTAGCCATCATATCGCTACGACTAATACGCTAGGACCGGGAGCGTCAATGAAAACTGTTGCAAAAACGGGGTTTTTGTTTTCTCTCTGTCTCTAATGTGATGCAGACGAAGTTGCGTGGATTAGCTAGTATTAAATAAAAATATGTGACGAGAATAGAATAGAATAGAATAGAATACTCTTTATTAGAAGAAGAAGTACTGACGTGATGGTGAAATTTTTTCACTGATAGAACGGTACACTATCGCTATGTCCGATGGTAAGTGAAAAGCTAGTAGTTCAGTTCAAGTTTTCTTTCTGTATAGAAAATATAATAAGGCCCGAGATTTTATAGGTATTTAGTGAGCATAAAACAAAAGTTAGACGTACAGTTTTCTAGTCAAAACACAATAGTCAGCTTTGGAAGTTGGGCGTTGTTGCCAAGGATAGCCTAGGAAATGCTATCATGACGACTTAATTAACGAATACTATTAACAATATCTATAAACGTGTGGGCAGTACATAGTCGGCGTTGCTAGTAATATGTAAACTACAAATGTTAAAATAGATATGTAAACTACATAGCTTCTAGATTTTGAACGCAAAGGGAATTTGGAGGAACACGGATAGGTTTTAGCCAGTACGAGTCTGACACGCCCTTCCGCTCCGCCCAGTGCGGAAAAGTCATTTAATGATTTCCCATCCCTAACTAATACATCCCTCATTGACCCTTTCAAACACTCATTACAAATGTCAACCCGAAAAGCGAAATCAAAGAACAATTACCCCATTTATCACTAACAAAAACTAACACGATAATAACAATTACTTATCATGTAAGGGTGACATCAACGGACATAGCGCACGAGCCGGAACGATCCGTACCGGTCCGGAACAGGTACACCGGAACAAGTGAAAAGGTCAACGGTGAATACTGATTGTTATCGAATGTGTGGCAAGTTGGTAACGACTTTTGTAAAGCTTTGAACGACGCGACGTTGGCTCATTGATTTTGGTTGAATTAAAGGTAGTCTTCCATTTTTGGGTTCAGTAGTCTGTGGCTTGTTGATTTGTATTTGGAATACAAAATTGAATTTTGTTTTTAGAATGCTCTGAGGTTTTTTTTTTTCTTCCATTTCGCATGGTTTCTGCATTCAGCCAATCCTTTTGGGGTTAGTAGTCTGTGACATGGTGATTTTGATTTGTATTTGGAATTTAAAGTTATGATTTGCTTTAAGGAATCTTTTTGTGTTGGTAGTTTATAGCATATTGATAATATTGATTCCATATTTGAAATTGGTTGTCTTTTGTTTTCCTCTCTTAAAATGTGAATTTGGAGTAGTTCACGTTTCGTTCGATTTTGTGTTGTATTTTCGGACTTATTGTAGTTGATTTGTAAGCGATGATGAGGGTGACAGTTTTAATAACATCTTTGTCTGTTGGTGATATAGGTAGGCAATCGTAATAGATAACGTTTGCTGTTCTGTAATATGGAAAAGTGATATAATCCACAAAATGCTGAAGTTAAATTATTCATTAACATCCGGTAACTATAATTTAATAATTTTGCCAAACGGTACAAATAATAACCGTTCTTACCAGATAATTCTTGAAGCATTCAATCAATAAGTTAGCTAATCAAAAAGGGTGGTTCTATTTACAGTCGGCACCAATGTGTCGGGTGAAGTTTGATAAGATTGTCGATTGGGAGCAAATCAGCAAGTTCTGTGCGTGTTGAACGTGAGCCAGGGATAATACAAACACGTTTACAGATCGCGATACGCTACATGCAATTAACTGATTACACTGATAGTATCTAAAGCATTCTGGTTGTACGAACAAGATCAGTAATATATATTTTTCCAGTATATGAAACAAGTTAGCAGAAACTGGAATCTTACTGACTGGCGTATTAATAAATTACACGGAATTAAAATCGTTAATTGCAGTAAATGACCACAGAATTCAAAAAGCGCTTCCTTTTCAAGAATGGGGTTAACACAGCCAAACTATACAAACTGGACACCGACAAAAACCATTTAATGACTTTTCTATAAGACGAAATTATTGACGCAATCGATTAACTCGGAGAAATCTTCATCGACACACCCCCGTCCCGATGGCTCGCTATCATTAAGATAAAATTAATTGGGCTCCACCGGCTTCCGCGTCCTCGCCGAGATGAAAAAACTGGGCACACGTGGTCACTACCGTTCATTTACGAACGCGAATTATGCGTAGTACGGCAGGTGGCAGGTGGCGCGAGCATGGGAACCCGGCGTTGAGGCGGGTTCCCACGGCCGCGTCATTCACCACGCCACACCTGCGCCCCTTAACGGGGATGTGCACACACGCCCGCCACGCGAAGGAAAGCGCCGATTAGAAGTGCCACGCGTGTGTGCACGAGCGGCGTGTGCGCACGCGACGCGCCTGTGTGTGCGCGGCTCAACTTACACCATCTACTCGTAAGTACCCGTAGAAGGGCTGTTTACGTTATCCTCTACGTCGCTCGCATATGTGTTTCTGTTTTCACAGGCGTGTGTGTTGGCGTTTGATTTATTCGCTTATGTTAGCTTTATGATAACGACGGCCCTGTTACATTTTCTTTGCTCCTGTAATTTATTTTTATAGAGTGATCTGTATGATAAGTACCCGCACAGTGTTTTTTTTTAATTTCAATACAATCAACGGAGGCTGTCACATAAAATCTTGAGCGTGCGGCAATCTGACGCTACTTGTGTCCTGGAGAAAAGAAGCTATTATGCAAAAGTCATTTTCCTTAAAAGTCTCGTCCCATTATGATTTTATATTAAGTTAATGATAGTCTTCGACTACATAGTAAAGGTTTAACAATTTACACCTTAAAGGTTTTTTTAAATAAGCCAATACCCATTCAGTGAGGAATTTATCATTAATAACCGTATGCATTTATTCATGAAGCATTCAATAAAAGTTAAGCGTAGGTATGTTGACGGCTTAAAAAAGTGTCAACGTCCTAAATGAGATAGCATCGTTATTTTATTAGCGTCCGTTTTATTAATAACCAATATAGATTTGGGAGCTTATCATAGTTTGGCTGATAGGCATGCATACAAATGGGTGCCCTTCGGGGGACAATGGTGCTGGCGATCTAAATGAGCGGCGCGCGGCGGTGGATGGATCATGATCGCCCTAACTAATATGAAAGCGTGTAGACGCGTGTGCTGTTGCTGACAAACAACTAATTTGGGATGGTTATGAAGTGTCTTTTTGTTTAGAAATCTCTAAAGATTTCTAAACAAAAAGACACTTCATAATTAGAACCTAAGTTCTTACTTCAGTAACCACAATAATTCCTATGGTTTGCTTACTGAGGCCTGTCTTGGGGATCGAAATGCAATTAAGCTCATTACGGATATTTAGATTTAATATAACTCGTAAGTTAGTACATTTGCAATTCCAAGAAATAGGCATTTAAATGGCGAGGAGAATGCTAAAACTCCACAAAAAAATAAGGTGTGTTAAAATTAATATTCAAGGAACAAGAGACCACTTTAAAATTTCTCACCTTTAACAATACGCCTCAGCAGCCGAACAACAATAAAATTAACCCATATCTCGCCGCTATTGTCACTACGCACGCAAAGGGCTGCGTGGCGTGCGTATGCGCAGGTTCTGACCACGTGAGCGTTTTATTTACGTTCTGAGTGGTCGTAATTCGTGATACAATTTAGTTGTAGGTAGGTGTGGGCAAATTAAAATGTTGATTGTATTAAGTAACCATTTTTAACATTAAGATATTCACGTACATTAGTGCAGTACGTTTTTATCCATTATAAAGGCATTGTGCCTTTATACGACGCAAAAAAAGTGTTCGGAAAATGAACAAATAAATTGAGGAATATATTCTACCTTCCCATTCTCAAAGGAAACTATCACACTTTTAATAAAATAAATCAATTTTTCAACTCTAAAAAAAACTATTAATAAGACTTTTCTCCAATTTCCCGAAACCCCAAATATTACAACCACACATCACCAATGACAGCCCGCATCGTCCATGGAATGTCATTGTGACGGCGACGAGTGTCTTGCGCGCAACGCACTTATCTGACAACGTGATTGTTTTATTGACACCGCTGCCTCTTGAATAATTATAGCCCATAATGGTGTAACCTATAGCATTGTTTTGGTAAATAATAGTTATGAGGAGCGTAGAACTATGAAGTGAAGAGAATATCCCCATTGTATGGTAAGTTGTACGAGTGAAAATCTTATTGGAAATTGTAATTTTCTTTCTTATAAATAAACAGAGTACAGTTGAGAAATTGAATCATTAGTTTTAAACTGAAACCATATTTTGCCCACGCCTTTCTTTGCGCATTTCATTTCGGGAAATCTTTTTATTTCTCCCGTACACTCTTCCTGGTAGCCTCATCTGCCTCATACCAAATTTCATCTTTTTACGACCAGTAGTTTCGGCTGTGCGTTGGCTGTCAGTCATTCAGTAGCAGAAAAGTTTTAGACATACTTATGTACATATGTATATATGTATGACATATTTAATTTTTATATAATAATGATAATTTCATAATTAATGTCGTTTGATACTTTGAATAAACTATGCATTTCATCTTAGCTAGGTACCTAGTTTCTAAAAAGTATTGAGAAAGTTAAAGAACTAAAATCGAAATACCGAAAATCCAAAACTCTACCACAAAACCCCACCAAATAATACCACTAACAAAGTACACTGGAATGTCCCCAATCAAGCTCACAATTAATATCAAGCATCACTCTTCATCAAACAAGACAATAATCCCCCACTATCACGCAATACCAACACCAAATCCCTTAAACTAAGTCAACAGTACCCTGGCGTGTGTTGTCCACACGTCAGACACACTCAGACTCAACACACACACACACACTTACAAACACCACACATATTCATAAATACCATTGTACCCCTGATACATACAAAGTTCCATTTTGTAACCCTACCCCGGGGAGAAGGGGCAAAAAGTGAACAGTTTTTTTTTTTTCAAAGCAATCGCTGCACGTGGTCGGGTTGTGGTCGAAGGTTTATTTTTTCTTTTAATGAAAGTATTACGTTGTGAAATTCTTCAGTAGAATGGAGGGTATCGGTTACCCTTTAGGTTTTGAGTTAAACTGGATTTTTGTTTAGTTTTACTTTGGTAACTTAAGTAGTGATATTATTTTGTGTGAAAGATTAAGTAGATGTCTAGCTTTTTCTATTTGGAAAAGCTTCGTATACTGGAAAAACTATTCAAGATTAAATACTACGCATAAAAATATGAGTTGGAAATCCGTTCATGTTGTCACTTATTAGAATATTCTGGTGTTTTAATCGTCCTAATTGGAAAGAAAATACATTTTCGGAAATTTCAATTGAATAGTTGAAAGTTTTGATTATGATTATGGATTTTGACTTCGTTGCTCATTATTTGATCATTTGGTTGAGAATCGAGAGAATCATATGCCCAATCACAGTTTTACCTCGAAGATGGTCACTATAAAATTAAGGACTGTAAAAAGTCGTAACAATAAATTGGAAGGACCACTATATTTGGTTAATTAGCTCATTTTATGGCACTCTGTTTGAAGACGTTTTGTTCGAAATAAAATAAAAAGCGACGGGATACTCATTCTAAGTATCAATCCTAAATAAAATCTTTGGTTTCAGCAAATGTATGTACCCCCCTTTATAAGCGTCGATTTTTAGTTTTTATTAGGTAATCATCTCTTATTTTACAATCATATCACTGATAAAAGTCCATTTATTGATAAGTTATCAATAACTGCGCTTTTATCCTATGCATAAATAAATTATGAGGGAAAAAATAATGGCCACATGGTTTTTCCAACCGATATTTTTGGTTTTCCTAATGCGCTAATAACACCCTAGAACTAAGAGCAAAAACGCGTGAAACCAAATCGGGTTCCTGATATTTAGAGACATAAAACTATAAATTTGAAAATGAAAATAATATATCTAGTTTTAATTTCCGCGAATATTAGTGGGTTGCAGGTATGCACCTCCCTCCCGCCCGCTATATTATGCACATGCAAGATTACAAGGCAAATGCAAGGATTTTATGCACATGCAGGAAGGCAAAGCAAAACCCAACACCATTACTTTGGGGTTTAATTATTATTTTATTAATTGTTTTGGGTATTATTAGGTAATGGTGTTGGGTTTTGCTTTGCCTTCCTGCATGTGCATAAAATCCTTGCATATAGTCCACTTAACCTTACCCCCATCTCAAGATAACGTTTAATAATCTATACTTAATATTATAAAGAGGTAACGTTTGTGAGTTTGTGACGTTGTAAGGGGTAATCTGGATCTACTAAACCGATTTTCAAAATTATTTCACCAATACAAAGCTACGTTATTTTGGAGTGTCATAGGCTATTTTATCCTCGTATTGCCACGGGAACGAGAACAACGCGGCTGAAACCGCGGAGCGCTGCTAGTAAGTTTATAAACATCAAATAAATATTTAGTTTTATTACCCATTAAATAAGGAAAATAATGTTCCTTTTGCTATACTGTTAAGTGATAGCCTGATTGTTTTTTTTATATATAAAGTGTGGCAATTAAAAGCGGCATTTAATTTTTATATTTCAATTTAAGAGTATTACTTTTTCATTTTAATTTCAGTGTCGGCACTAAAATGCGGCAGTTTAACGCTGGTCTCGTAAAAATTGTTTTTAGTGCAAAACGTCGCACTTTCCTTAGTGTTATTAAAACAGGCTAATAATGTTAATAAAATACGATAATGTTTTACTATAACGATCCAGTATTTAATGTTTGTTTACTGACTCATGTAATCAGAAAGATGAGAATAGCTTTATCCGTTGTTTAATTGAAAAGTATTGTTTTATAGCAACTCAAAGATCTTATACTTATAATAAAAAGAACTAAAAGCTTATATTAAAATAAATCGTATAAGACTTATTAGAAAAGGCAAAATGAAAAAAAAAACTAACTATGTTGAATTTAAAGCTGGAATATATGTACGTTCAAACAATAATCAAACACAAGATTAACACGAGACCCTATAAGCAAATTAAATATTCGTTATTGGAAAATCATATGTATGTATAATTATTAAATGTACCTGTATCAAAAATCACATAATAAGAAAACCGTTTTAATTTTATTGCATTCAACTCCCATTCTTGAAATACCTTTCGGCTTAAAAATTTTAGAAACAACACTTCCAAACAATTCATACACAAAATAGAAAACATCAAACAACGGAATCCGTGATAAAATGACAACGATTAACTAAAATTTTCGTGGTTTTAAAACCATATTCTATAACAAAATGTTCTGTGGGCCATACGATTTGCATATCATAAACATATGTATATCCGGACAATCGTTCGTCTGATTGTAATCTTATTATCAACTAGCTGCTGCCCGCGACTTCGTCCCCGTGGAATCCCCGATTTCAAAACATTCTTTATCGCTGCTCCGCTCCTATTGGCTTAAGCGTGATGATATATAGCCTAAAGCCTTCTTCGTTAAATGCTGTATTCAACCCAAAAAGAATTTTTCAATTCGCAACAGTAGTTTCTGAGATTAGCGCGTTCAAACAAACAAACAAACAAACAAACTCTTCAGCTTTATAATATTAGTATAGATAAAATAATCAGTAGCGTTTGGAACGCGCGATCTCTTATGTAAAATGCCTATTCGAATGGATAACCATCTCGTAGAAAATATTTTTGGTATTTTGTTCGCGTTGAATTGAATGTGTTGAATTCTGAATTGTAAATGGTTAAATTATAGTTTTTAACTATATTTATAAATGTTTTTCATTAACTGAGGTAGTCATAGTTAACAACTGCGTATTTTCTTATAAAGTATTTTTTCCTAGGAATATGTTCTCTTGATGAACTTATTAAAATCAAAAGCATCTCTGATACCTGAATAAGCTTCAAGTTGTTTAAAGATTATTACGAAATAGTATAATCAAACAATCTTATTTCAACCAAAGAAACTAATACAAAGCTTCAAGTTAGCATAACAAAGTAAACAGAGGAACGAATGGCGCCACACTAAATTATAATAATAAATAAAGCTACACACTAAAACTGATTGCAAAATACACACTGGTATTATTTCAAACTAGAAGTGTAATTATCTTAGTGAAGGTCTACGAGATTTGAGTCTACGAAAGTGCTACGTCGTAGCACGCGTAGACCTCTAAACTTTTTTTCTAATTATATTATTTTTTTAATGTTTCATTGATTTACTTTATTAATACTAATGATAGCTACGGTTAAACTGTCGTTATATATGTTGAAGCTTTAATAGTACCTATTCGAACTGTTTTTAAAAACATTATCCGATCACATAGTTTTGAAACCAAATTTTTATCAGTCCAAAAACCCCATTTTTTCCATAACTTCTTCGAAGTACATGGCTGTTTTCTAAACCTAAAAATATAGAACGTGCCCATTTAACCGTCACACACAATAAACGCTACCTTTAACGGTCTTTTCATTCTCACGGCGCGGGCGCAGACTTTGTTCAATTCAACTGCGTAGACATGCAATTTTAGAAGAAACGTTATTGATTGTACTGAGAACTAGTATGGAACATAAGGCTGTACGTAGACTAAATAAGATCATTTATTAGTAAGACTTACAAAAAGCCAAACTTCTGAAAATCTTATGAAACATGTCTACGTCAAACAAATTCTCATGTCAAAACGCAAACTTACGTGTGTTGCCATCCTAAAACAAAAGACGGAAGCAAGCATTCCTTCTGCTTAATTAACCTTAAGCTTACTTTAGCTACGCATACTTTTAGGACACGAAATACCGACAGAGCCTATGTCCTGTTTCCGCACGAGGAAGTCAGATGACAGTTGTTTCACATAAACTTTACCTTAGACACGTTCCAACGTTGCCTTAGACCACACCAGGCCTGACTACCAGTCCTGTCTTTTTCCCGTAGGCGTTTGTCAAACAGCCAAGAAAATTCAAAACACTGTAATACATCTAACATTATTATAATTTAGCCGTCGCTCGCTCAACTGACCGGAGGAAATGATTTATCAGTGCTGTGTACGTGATTTGCGAGCGCGGGCGCATGCGATTTAATCACAGGAAGCAACACCGGCGTGCCGTGATAAATCTGCAGGAACTTATCTATCCGATGGCCAGCTGCGGCCCGTGATTCATAATGCAGCGATACTGCTGTTTATTTTCCTAGGAACCGCCTTAGGTGACGGCTAGCTAAACTACTATATACTATGTATATGTACCTATGCCAGGCATCGGCCCCTTTATACGTCTTGTTTTATTGTCCACCAACAGATTTATAGTTAGAAAACTTATGTCAAATTAATTCAATGGCCACTTTATTTTTTTCGCCGAGTCTCCTCAAACTTCCTTATATGGATTAGTTTATGCAGCCATAATTTATGAAAATGGCGCGACGTTCACAACCGAGCGAGAATACTGATTTATTCTTAGCGCTATCGGACACGAAATCTAAAAGAACTACAAGTCATTATGTTAGAGAAAAGCAAAATATATCAAACTCATTTTGAAGAGAAGAGATCCCCATATCAAAGCAAGTTAGTCATCAATAAAGCTTTACGAGCACAATCTTGTACTCTGTAACTATTCCCAGTCGCGGCACGTCAAAGCCTCTATTCGTAGAAGTTGTTCGTAAAAACGGGTCTGTAGTGCGCGCTGCGCTCGCGTGCTGCGCGCGCGTCGCCCCGCTCCCGGCGCACGCGCGCGGGCCCGCCTGACCCGGCCCAGCTATATAAAGCCCCTCGCCCTTCCTGATTCAATCATTCCCTGCTGACGCATCGTGCGCGCATGACGCTCTGTATCTCACCACAGTAGCCCTGTAAATACGTAGTCGTAACTTGTTTAGTCTAAGTTCGTAGTATAACAGTAGTAAATAAATAGTTAACATGTGTTTGACTAAGGATGACACACAATCCCCGCAGAAGGAGGTCCCGTCACCTCGCTCGCCTTGGGCGAAGCTTCTAAACCGTCAGGTAAGTTTCCAGATTCAACCGACTTCGACTTAATCACTTGTGACTTGTTCCTCCCTCAACCCACGACTTGTTGTCGAGTAGTATGTGTACTTATTACGTTTTCTTTGTTTACAGAGCTCCAAGCCTCGGCTTCCCCGCAAGGTGACGTCCTCTACTCGGGTTAATCTTAATAAGTGCTGGTCTAAGTTGGGAGAGTTGATCTCCAACTCGGGCCCCCGCACTGACCTACCATCGCAAAAGACTGCACACCCTGAGGAACCTGTTCTTATACCTTTCTCGAACTTCTTCTACCCTGTGGAGCCGGTGAAACCGGTGCCGGTGGAGGAGAACGACAACGCTGAGAACCAGAACATCGCCAACAACCGCTTCGAGCTGATGAGCGAGGGGCTGGAGATCAGCGACAACATGGCCAACGAAGTGCGCGAGATCTGCTACTCGGCCACTAAAAACTGCTTCGTATGTAAACTTTGTTATTAGTTATTTTTAAAACTTCGCTTCAGTTCTTCCTTCGGTACTAAAATGCAGTGAAAACAAAATCTCGTCTTCCATCAGTTAGTTGTAAACGTGCTCGGCAGCACAGATCCACGTCTTCCATTAGACTTAGTGATGTGATTGGCGCGGCGCCTCTGCCTGTGATGTAGCCTAATGATTGTGATCTCCAGTAGCTCGTAGTGAGGCGTTGCGTCATCCTTTAACGATAGTGTTGTAACAGTAAATTGTCACAAATTTTGGTAGACAGCTTTAAATGAACTGCACTGTATAATTATGTCATTGCACCAATCTCCGGCTATCTGAACTTCTAATGCGTAACAGTTCTGCTTTGTTTCTCGATCTTAATCCAACGTCTTCCTTTAGTGTTTAGTTTTTGCCTGTGATACAGAGTTTATATAGCGATTGAAAGCTTTAACTAGATATAAGTAAAGTTTACTATTGTATGAGAAGAATTTATTAGTGTCTAAGTTCTAGATTCGTTCGCTAAGTGTTCTTAAACATCACTTAATATTGTGTAAGTAAGTTTAGATTATTTTTCATGTGATATCCGCAACACTAAGTGAACTTTATTAGTTATTAGACACGTTGATATGAACGTAACATATCGTGAAATAAAGCTTTAATAGTTTGTAAGTCTTTTAGGTTAAGTAAAATCATAGAACTTCCATGTTTTATTTCTTTGTGTGTTGTTTAGATCATTTTAGTTTCCTAAATTTTCTTGAACACTGTAACTTTCGCAGAAGTAGGCCGAGCGTGCCAATCTTAATTAATTTAGTTTAAGTTTTTACTCACTAAGTTCTTATTTGTTAAGTTTAAGTTAAGTTATTTTTTCTAATTTGTTTGATGAATTCTTCCATTCGTGTCAATTGTTTAAGGTATTTTTTTTCTTTTATCATTACTCTTTATCGTTATAATTAAGTTAAGTAATTAAGTAAGATAAGCACTCGTATCTTAGACTGATAACGTTAAGAATTCAAGACTTTCGTTTGATCTCCAATTCTTAATAAACATTATTTTAATAACTTAAACATGTTTCATTATTTTAATGCCCCTATATAACTGATAAAGTTAGTTACACATACCTAAACAAACGATGTACAATGCACACATGAATACAAGGGTGAAAACACGTGATTCATTCACATTGAACAAAAGACATAAAATAAACACAAAGCAAATAATAAAACAAGATTGATAGCAAGATGAACTGCAAAACAATATGCTAACAACAATACCAACTAGTACTAACTTAGTTCAACAAATTGATGATCAGTCATTTGCGCGGGAAAACTTTTGCCGCGCTTTGTAACCAGAAACAATAACAAAGGGAAAACGTACTAGGATAACAGAACACAGACCATGTGTGGAGCGCATTCTCATTTTTTTTAAGGCATATGCCTTAAAAAAAATGAGAATGTTTTTATCAATCGATTGAATAGCAAGGCAGTCAATTACAATGTCAATTGTGTTAAGATTAAAAACCATCAAGATTATTTTGCTATAGATTTATCAAATACTTCTTGTAACGTGAATTTAATCCTGGTCTTCATTCAGAAAGGTTTCATTATACGACGAAGAATTAGAAATTAGAACTGAGCCTTTAACTTTTACCGGTAGCTACAACATAATATCACACCTCAATTTCGCAAAGGGCTAGGCAGAGGCACTGCGGCACACAAACATCTGGCGCATGATGGTCCTAGATCTGGAATTTCCCGAAACTCCGTAATCCGTCCCATGACCTCGTGCCTAGCACCAGACCAACAAAAGCCATAGGCTCTTAACTTGTAGAAGTAGTGCCAACTGATATACTGAAATACCTCATTGTGTAAGACTGTACTAGTGCACATAATTAAGGTCCATGTCGCTGGACCCACGTGTAAATCCACGAACGAGAGTCAAAAGGTCAAATTGTTTAATATCTATGACAGTTAGTGAATTTATGAACCAATTTAAGTGAAACACGCTTTCATTTATTTGTAACTAGCTTCTGCCAGCGACTTCGTCCGCGTGGAATAGTTACTTTACCCCCGATTTTGAAACTCTCAGACCGATCGGTTTAAAATTGACAAAAGATAGACATTTGCTGTTTCGGGATATTTTTTAGATAATTTTATGTAGAACATTTCCGTAATACATGATTTCTATGTAACTTTAACCATTAAGGCTACACACGCGACGGAAGCTTAAAAAATGGAGTAACTTCCTTCGTTTTCCCAACATTTTCCTTCACTGCTCTGCTCCTATTGATTGTAGCGTGATGAAAAGTATACTATAACCTGCCCAGGAGTATGAAGAATAATTGCACCAAGTTTCGTTAAAATCGGTCGAGTAGTTTTTGTTTCTATAAAGAACATACAGACAGACAGACAGACAGACAGACAGACAGACAGATAGACAGACAGAAAGACAGACAGACAGACAAAAATTTTACTGATTGCATTTTTGGCACCAGTATCGATCACTAATCACCCCCTGATAGTTATTTTGAAAATATATTCCTTGTACAGAATTGACCTCTCTACAGATTTATTATAAGTATAGATTTAAGGTGTGCTGTGCTCAATGTATTTCAAAATTTATTTAATGGTATTTAAATTGCGCGCAAAACTTTTGTTTAGTATTCCAACAAGTGCAATGAACAAAAAGCGGGTTTGTGAGCGTGAAAGTTGAAAATTGTACCAAGGGAACATATTCCCCGGATGGAAATTATATCCTAACACAGGACATAGTCTACGTGTGTCAACTTTTATCCTAATCTATTCAATCGTCAAAACGTGTGAAGATAAAGAACAGACAAACAGCTAGATAGATAGAGTATCGATGGATATATCATAAGTTTTAATAAAAAAAATAAAAAATGATATTGTGAATGGAAAAGCTTTTCGTGATTTTTTTTTCTATAATGCTGTGACATTATAAAAGAACGTCCATAAATGAAAAGTTCTAGCATGACTACAGACCAACAATTCCGGTCCACATTTATTAAAAAAAAACCTTATAAAGTTCTCATATACTTTTTTTTATAACTTGCAAACTCCATACGCAAACCTTATTCCAATGTTTATGCAACTTGATACAGGCACCGACTTGCATCAACAGGTCGCGACAAGTTCTGGAGTCACCGCCTACGACACTTCATACCTGCTACCTACAGCCACAAATATCTGAAAAAAAGAACATCCTGAGACGGCTGACATATTCAATATCTTTTTATAAATCCAATTAAGGCATGAAACTTGTTCTTTGAACAGAATTTCTAGGTAATATCGTAGAAGTATGAAAAAGGTTTTAGATTGATCTATCCTAGTGTCGTAAGAACCTGTGGTAAGAACTAAAGGTGACTTGAATACTGATAAAATTTAAAATATTAACCAGCTTAACATATTGAATTTTGACAGCTTCTATTTTATTATATTTTTTCGGAAAAATAAACATTAAATTCTTTTACAAAGTTATAAATGTAACCTACGACACTTTCCACAACATATTAAAAGTTATATCTAGCAGTGCGATATTCAATATTGTTAAAAAAGAAAAGTAGTTCATAGTAAATTCAAACATAGGCAGGCATGCAAACAGCAGAGGAAGAGAGACGGAGATAGAATGAGTAAATATGAAACTATAATAATCCAAAATAATTTTGTAGATTAGACTTCAAATTTTTCAGCTTATAGAAAGAGCTATATAGAAATGAAGTCGATGTCTTCAAAGATATTGTTGTATTGATTGGTAAGGCAAAAAAAAACCTTCGTATGGACGAAAAAAACTTAATGCAAACAAAGGTATCGATATTCGTAACAAAATTAGTTATTTAGTACCCAAAATAACAACACCTTTATTCGTAGTACTACATAACATTATGTTAAGCCAAACATTCTTAGATATTCTTCGTAACAAAAATATCTTAAATTTTGCAAATCAGTTTTTCCTCTTCTCTCATCGTGAGGTTTTATTGAAATATACTGTTTGGGTTTGGAAGATAGCCCAGTGGTTGGGCAAAATCAGCCATCAGAATATTATAACATGCACGAAGTTTAGTAGTACTAGTATTAACAAGGAGAAAACTGGGTAAGGATACACTTTAATTCCTAAACCAACTAACTGACAAGATACAGTTACTTGCTGCCACTATTAGCCTAGTTTAAATTCCGTTGTTTACATCGTACCATTAAGCATTTCCGTGTCTAGTGTTGTTTAATCAAACTTCTAATTGCCAGTTAAAGACGATTTGACATCGTTAAAACCTCTTTTTGCTAATAGCTTAAGACTTTCAATTTTCTTTTTTCAGCAATAAGCTACGTAGGTTTATATTTTAGTAAGGTGTAAACCTTCGATAAAATAAATTATCTATACTAATATTATAAAGCTGAAGAGTTTGTTTGTTTGTTTGTTTGAACGCGCTAATCTCAGGAACTACTTTTCCTTCCTGTTCGAATTGAAAAATTCTTTTTGGTTGAATAGATCATTTATCGAGGAAGACTTTAGGCTATATATCATCACGCTTAAGCCAATAGGAGCGGAGCAGCGATAAAGAATGTTTTAAAATCGGGGATTCCACGGGGACGAAGTCGCGGGCAGCAGCTTATAGTCACTGATAAAATGACGCCCATTTTAATTATTACTCTGCATTATTTTCCTTCCCACCTTAGATAAAACTTAAAATAATGTCGAAAATACATTTCAGAGCAATAACAATGAAGATATTTATCTATATTGACTCTTACATTAAATCGTTGTGGAAGAACCCTCTTATCTTTCTGTCAACTCTGACTTATTCCCATTCACGATACCCATAAAAAAGAACGACAGTCATCAAGTTTTACAACCAAATAATTATGTTATTTAAAGCCCATTTACGTATCTAATACATGGAAGTTTTATTTTATTGATATCCATTAATATTATAGTTATTCATTTGATCTGAGAACGTGCTCCATCGTCGACCACATCATATCTTTCCGTCGAGTGAAATTGTGGTCGTAGGCGTGTCTATCAGCAATAATAAAAAAATGGGTGTCCTAAGTAAATAAAATACAATAGTGAAGAAGATATTTGGTCAGCAACCTGCTTAACTACCACTTACCATAATCGATTAATTAGTATTCAAGCCCACCACACTATTGCTCACCACTGTTACTGCTAAGAGCCAGAATCAACAGTGGCGACCACAACAAATCGCCGACTCAATGTAGATCGACGAGTCCCGGAGAAACATACAACTGTCTTGGAAGTTTTCAATTAAATTACTTAGAAAAGAGCAGTTGAGAATTAGGAAAAACATAATTTCCACAACGCCCCTTATGAAGTAGAAATATAATTTCCACAACTCAATGAGCGTGGTGAAATAGAAAACAGATAAGTTTTTTTGTCCTTATTGAAAACATAACGTGTGGCTTACAAGGGTCTCCCATACGCTGAAAACGCTGAATATAACCGCTGAAAAGTTCTTTATATTAAAGTTACGTGATACTGATTTACAATTTACAAATTATGATGCAAATTCACCAATATACCTTAAAACGGTGGGAAAGAAAAATGGTTCGTAAAGGGGAATATCAATTTATTCTCACCGTCATCTCCCGAACGAGAAAAATAGGCTTGACCACCCCTAAATGTTCAAATAAAACTTGTTGAAAGATTTTGTAATAATGTTATTTCAAACAGGGGAAGTCCGACAATAGTACAACAGCTGTTGAGAGCATTCACTCACTAATTCAGGGGGAAAGGTCACTCAGTTGAAAAGGTCGTGACCCCAATATTGTGATGTCTCGTGCGGGGCACATTTTGCACAGTTCAAAGGGTGGAAGGAAACATAATTATGTATTATTACATTCATGGTTGCCTTTGTATGGTCTCTTACAATTATTCATAGATTATTATTATTCTTTATTATAGTCCGTATTAAAACTCACGTGACGTCACGTCGCTGGTAAAAATTGTAGCAACGTAGTGACGTCACGTGAGTTTTCAACGAACTGTATCGTCTTCATTTTTTTGTTTACGTGAAAAAAGAAAAAATACGTGTCCAATATTTTTTTTTAAATCAATCAGAATTAGATTTTTACAGTAAAATACCCTATTGTAATCGAGACTTTCTTACTTGACAAACTCCGTTATGCATCAAATTTTTTGAATGAGAAGAGAGAGTATTTTTATGCAAATCAACGGTATCATTGCAGTCCTCAATCAAACAGGTTGCAGACCCAGCTACTGAAATGTATTAATTAAATGTCCGGGCCAATATTTATATCATTAAATTTATCGTATTTTCTGCCAATTATAAAAATTTCAAGCAAAGTAAAAATCAAGGCATTGTTTAAAAATGTGGATTATTACTTCATACCTTTGCAAATTACGTGTGTCCAGAAATAAGGCGCCATCTTCTGTTAAAAGCGTAAAATATATATTTTCTAATCAACTGTTACTCTATTTTGTAAAATTTTAACAAAAAGTCTCATCGTTTAGATACGCTTTCCATTATAACCTCGGTTTGCAGTTATTACAACACGGTGCAATTACCTGTAGTGTTATATTCAGAAAATAAAAATAAAAGATTAAGACATATAGTCAGACGTCAGTACGTGCACCACTATAAATACATTCGCAAAACGAATTTTCGGTACTAATTGGGTAAAAAAACAATTTATTATTTTCTTCGACCAACTGTACAAACAAAACTTTAATCATCATCATGATACCGCCATCGATATCCAAACTTATCTCCCATCTTAATTAGCCCTGTAACTGCAAACCTTTTAACACAGAAACTTTTTCTTAACATAACTTATTTCCACCATACTTCTCAAAGCCAATTATTTCCAATTAATATTACTTTAAAAAACCAATATTATTATAAAAAATAAAGAATGTTTCGCAATAAAATAAAATGCGTTTTCTTGGACGATCATACCGTTATCCATTATTTTAAATAATTATAATAATCTTCAAAAGGTTTTCGTCATAAAAATTTTGAGATGCATTTAAATGGTATATTTCAGAAAGAAATTGGTTCTGCCTGCTAATTTCTTTGTTAATTATTTCGTATTAAAGTTCTCGTAAAATGCTCGCTGGAGCCTGACGTCGTTTGTCCGTTTATCCTATACTTTAGGTTGTGCAGCGCTTGCGCATTTAAAATTATTACCAAGTTTTGGCCACGGTTGTAATCTGAAACACCAATTAAGTATTACTTGTACTTGATCATACGTTTCAGTACGACTTTTAATTTTCATTTCTGTCAAAGAAGATGTGCAAGTGAATGTCAGTAAAGTCCTGTTTTACATAAAAAGGGATGGGCTTTGGTTTTTTTCATAACTATTTAAAGGATGAAGTACCTTAATTCACTTAATCTTAAGTCCATTCCAGCATAAACTGCTAAGTCCGTTGAATTACAGTCTCTCACTGAGGCAGACGACATCCAAATGTGGGCATATTCTTTGTAGTCCAATAGCTAAACAAGAGCATACATATACAACAGGGCAGAGCTAGAAAAACGATCGTTAAGTTTCAAGAGAATCTTTTACAGAATTTCAGAACCTCACAAAGTGAGTCCCGGGGGGTCACCAAGACACCGTTCTTAAATATCACGTAACCTATAAAAAACAACACCTACGTGTCAAGTAATAGTTCGGAATACGTGACATTTACTAAGGACTAGGGATGTCCATTTAGTTCGCGACTCACAAAGGCGGCCAGCGAACAGCGGTTAAGAATGATAAATCGTTCGCTATTCTGTCCGCGATTCGTTCCGATTCGACGGTGCTCACAAAAGTGCGACACCTTAGGTAGACAGGGGTTGTAAACCTGTTGCGGGGGTGGTTTAAAATTACAGAGGTGTATATAAGCATAAGCATAATCAGCCTTTTAATATTTTCACTGCTGGGACACAGGCGTCCTCTCTAAAAGAGAGAATTTATTACAGAGTTGTATTTCTGTGTTATTAAGAAATTAAAGCAAGTAGGTTATGTATGTATGCGATTGGCAAATGAGGTGTGCTAAATGCGCTGTGTGCTTTTTTTTATAAAACTGTGGTTTTAGGACATGCTTACAATGTGCATGAGAATTGGGATTGTTCTTAATTAATTGATTATTTACATACCAGCTTTGGTTAATCAGTTTTCTTCGTTTTGCACAAATTCGAACTTCTTAACTACCTCCACACTAGTCTACTCCAATACAAAACTCCTAGAGCCAACAAGACAACATGAACCAACGAAAAAGGTTGTCAACTCCCGCGCACACCGTCAAGGTATTATAGCACGCAGGATACAGTAATAGGGCACCGTGTAATCGCGTGCGGAACGAATCGCTGAAAAATTTCGGTTTTTCGGTTATTTCTTAGAGATTTGTACGGGCTTTCTTCGTTGATTCGTCATACTGAACGGGTGTCAGTATTACAAACACATGGCCTTTGATTCAGGGTGTATAAGCCATACAAAGATGTGACACGGCTTTTAGATTTTCGCGCGATTTCACGGTTTTCTAGCCGTTACATTGATGTTGACTTACCTTCCGTCACAGCTGCTCGTTATGAATCTTGATTTTGGCAGTTTTACAGAATTCTGTAATCCTTATAATAGAGGTGCGTCATTATTCATGTTAACTATGTATGTCACATGTCCCATAAAATTGTATAGTTACCTATTGGTGTTACCTAGTTATAACATGTGGCATTGCGTTGTGTTCGCCACATTTTCGGTCGGCTTTGCATTTAATTAAATTCCTTAAATTAAATAACTTTAACGTATCCCTCAATACATCATGTTCAAAAGGCCTTATTATGTTACAGTAACTACTTAGTTCTAATTGAGCTACCGACAGAGAGGCCTGGCAGTAGCTCGTCAGCGATTCCATCAAAGCGTTCCTGGTCATACATTTAGCATATTTCAGGCTTATAGAAATGTTGACAAAAGCGAGAATATTTGCAAGACTGCTGCAAACTTCGGAGCAGAGTTCATTTAACGAAATATTCTGCTATCACGTTTACTCATATTTTATAAGACTAGCAGCAGCAATTACTTCACCTTGTATAGATAAGCCACATTAGAATAAGATTCAAATTTTCATTTGTGGCACAGGCACCGTGGTGACCACTGTGTGAGGATTGCCGCACACCATCATCATCCACCGCGTCATCGCTTACCAGCTTCGCGAGATATAGAGGTCAAATGTGAGCTTGGCAATAATTTATTTTTAAAAAATGGACTCATATTAACAGGCGCGTGCAGTGGTTCGAGTTAGGGTAGGCCAGAGAAAATGTCCAAATAAATTTTAAAAAATAACATTATGGTTGATTTTTAATGAAATGAGTTTTTTTAAATATTCTATTAAAAAAAAAACATCATATTTCAACCCTGAAAAATGTGGTGTTTTTATTTGGACATTATTTTCTGGCCTACCCAACTCGAACCACTGCACGCCACTGCATATTAAAAAGCTGAAGAGTTTGGTTGAACGCACTAATCGCGCTAATACTAGTATGAATTGAAAAATTATTTTAGTGTTGCATAGCCTATTTGTCGAGGAAGGTTATAGACTATATTACATCGCATAACATCACGCTACGACAAATAGGAGCGACAACGATCAATGTTGCAAAAACGATGTTTTTTTTTCTAGGTTGGTCTCTCTATTTAATGACGTAGACGAAGTAGCGCGGGTCAGCTAGTATAACATAATTATGTGCGGTAAAATTTAGTAGACCGCAGCATACGTACCTATTACAAAACCCTACAAGCATATGTCATAAAGAAACCTATTACATAAGGCTATGAGCAGATAAGCCGCATAAGGATCAAATGTTCATGTGTGGCACAGGCACCGCTCGTGACTATTTGTGACCACTGTGTGAGGATCGCCGCCTCTTTGTCGGCGCGTTTGTGTCATCCGACTGAGATGGCAGTTATTTAGAGCGGTATTGTAGGGTTGACAAAAAAAGAACGTGTTGGTATGGATTTGAAAAAAATATGTGTAGGTACATATATCTTTGATGGTAATGCCATATACCACAACATTTATGTGTAGTTATGTACGTTCTCATCTAGATATTTATTTACAGAAGCAATTGTAATCCACATATACACATATTTGTTTTTTCAGTTGTTTCGCTGCAATCTTAATGTATTTTATTAAGATTGCAGCGAAACAACTGAAAAAACAAATACGATAATTTCAGGTTATAAAATACCTAAGTGATCTATTATATACTTTTTTCCAGCGATAATTTCTAAAGATGCTCTTCAATCTAAACTAATATTACGAGGAGGTAAAATTGTTTTTATAGGAGGTTATCTGTGGTAAGTACTGATTCGTTACTGAATATTATTTCCATTTTACAAGCAACTCTACCACTGGCAGCGATAGGCTACTCCTTACCGCAAAAAATGAACGCTTTGCACTTCTCACGATAAAAATCTAGCCTTTATTTACGTAAGTCTTAAGATCAAGATATAAGTTTTACAAGCGACTTGACTGCATATTTTACGTGCTACCACTACTGAACAAGGACGCAACTCATACCGATCACATCAACTGCATCAAAATGAGACCAAACACCCGTTCAGAATCACAAGCCTGTGAACACCGATACCGCCACTTGGCTTGTTAAAATTCACGGCCGCACACAATTCCCTTAGAAACAGCCTCATCTAAGACAAATAAGTCTTGCGTAAAATTCAGATAATGTTGTTGGTAAAACTGTTGAAATACCAACTTATAGGAAGAAGCTACAAAATTCCCCACTCATTTCAAATAACTTCTATCTCTTTGGGATAAAGATCACGGTGTCCTAAATTCGGCTTTAATAACTGTAAGGATAAGTTTGTGTTAACAGTTCACGCTTCAATATACCAACAAGGGAAGCCATCCGAAGTGCCGTATTTAACAAGTCCTCAAGGTTTTTGAGGGTGCCAATGACTGGTTCACGGGTCTTAGGTTTGTTAAGAAATAACGCTTATATTGATTCATGGTCAAGGCGTGAATTTTCCTTTAAGAAACCGGTGGTTATCGGAATAATTCCGTCAATACAGCTTGTACTTTGTTTAGGGACAAAGGAGATTAGATAACACAGGATTGAGATATGCTATTAATATAATAAGGCTTTTCAGCAATGTTACGATAGGTTCCTTTTGTTGCCTTAATCAAACTTGCAGCTTGTAAGGACACCTGTGTATTCAGTATTATAAATTTCTCCAAAATCAGTGTGAATATCCTTTTATGTTTTTAATTATATGGATTCATTCAGCTCGTGGCTAAATAACAGCCGCACGGGTCGATCGTCTAGCTAGCAACGCTTGCCGAGGTTGGTCTGTGGATGGGTGACCATCTTAACATAACGAGACTTCTCCGTGCCTCGGAAAGCACGTTAAGCCGTTAGTCCCGGCTGCCATTTGGAGATCTTTGGCAGTCGTTACGGATTGTCAGAAGCCAGAAAATCGGACACCAGTTAATGGATTGTGGAGGTCTGGTAGGCAGCCGCTTCACGTAAAATACTGGTATTCAGCTGAATCCGGCATGACTGGGAGCCGACCCCAATATAGTTGGGAAAAGGCTAGGCAGATGATGATTATATGGATTAATTGATTACTTGGGAGGAGTGTGGTGTTTTTAGCCAGCATTATCAGCTCAACTCAGTATTCTAAGGAACTCCCATCCTAAAACTCCTTTAATATCAATGTGTAAACAAATACTTTCGTATTTTAAATATATACATTTAACAATTACTTAATTCCATTGCAGTGTTTCTAACCAACATAGTTTTTTCTGGATAGGAAATCTCCCAAATGACTTCTCCCGCTCCGGGCGGAGCGGAAGGGAGTGTCAGACTCTTACTGATTAAAACCCACCCTGTTCCTCCTAGTGCCCTTTATGTTCCAGGGCTGCGGTGACTCTTTCGAACAAATTCCGCAACCCTAGCAGAAGCTGACCCTATGGGGCCTCATCTTTTTTGTAACCAACACCTTCAGTGTGAATTCAAGTGCTCTTATATACCGTCTTCAATACATCTGCATATAATCTGTATAGCTTCCCATTGGGTCAAAGAACAGGAAGAAATTAAAACGGACTACGATCTTAAAGCCATTAGATCAAGTGCCAACAGCCCTTAAAAATAACCAAAAGCCATTAGCACTCGAAACAATTGTAGGAAAACAAAAAAGCGTCAGTTCCATCGCGAGCCAGTTCACAAGTGGTTCCCACTGTGTAGACAATGGCACGCCATTGACACGAAACTCGCATTAGTGGTGAAGAGGCTTGTTTCTCGCAAAGAACCGCGTACAGGAAGCTATTACTGAACGCAGATAATTAGGTGCGTTGGGTAACACTCAGGAGCTTCCGATTCGCATGTAGGGTGACTGCGGTGTTGCGAAAAAAGTTTGAAGTTAATTTTATGAAGCCAATTTCCATTCAAATAGCTTGAAGCTTTTAGAGATTTAAAGGGGCAGTTTTTGTGCAAGTAATTCTGAATAAAATAATTATCTGGATACGGACCAATGGGATGATTATTACCTCTTTTGCGCATCTTTTTATTGATGTTAAATTTTATATTTTACTGGAATAAATCTCGCATAATGATAAACAGAAGCATCAGTTTTGTGCATCTCCGTTTTCCCCCAGATATAGATATGTAAATTATACAAACATCCATATATTTTATCAGTCCGTTAATAACATGAAAAAATATTGAGAAACTTTATCTTCAATCTCAAATCTAACCTAAATTCCTGGTCACACGATAAAACAGCAAGCCAGGCGCCTAAGCCGCAATATTTGACGCAATCAACGAAAGGAAATGTGGCGACAACAAGGTCCCATTAGCCCAAAACACAAATAGGCACACAAATCAGAAACACGTGTCACAAAATACTGCAGAAAAACACAAACCTACGAATTCCGAGTTTCATCTTCCTTTTTGTAACTTTTGCATTCTTTTTTGTAACTTTCGCGTAATTTTTTGTAACTTACCAATATTTTTTTAATAGTAACAAGTGGTATTTTTATCTGCACGTGTGTGTAACGGCGGCAATTTCGTGCGGTTTTAAATTACTCCGCATTCCATTTTTTTACCGGAAACTGCGGATTTTTGTTCGTTCACGAAAAACGGCGTTGACGAAGACTGTTAACGTCATTATTGCAGTTTTTTTAAAGTGCCTGAACGTTATGATGTGCCGTTATTTAATTTATTTCGAGAGATTTCTGATACCATTTTAATATAATTACAATTATGCACTTATCAGGATAAGTACCTAAAGATTTTATAGGTGATGAGTAAGTACTGATTACGTGTGTCAGTACTTACACATCAACTGTAAAATCTTTGGGCAATTAAAATTTATCTTACTTAGTATTAAATTATATAAGGGAAGATTTTATTGCTTGTACGTACCGAATAAGCTCCGAAACTACGAGACCAATTTTAACCGTTTTTCATCAATGGAAAGCTACATTATCAGCTAGTAACAGAAAATAGGCTGTATTTTATCCCCGTATCTCCACGTGAACGGGAACTACGCGGAGTAAACCGCGGGCGAAACCGCGGAGCGCTGCTAGTTATTTATATTTTGCATTCGGTTTTTAAGGGAGATCCACACTAAATATTTTGCTACTGGTGGACATAGGCAACCACATCGACCAGTCCTGTGCGTCTCCCATCAAGCCAATTCCTGAGGTTTTCACCAGGTCATCTTTCCATCTGAGAGGCTTCGATCACTTCGTCTTGCGCTAACCGTAAGACGAAGTGATCGAAGCCTCTAAGATGGTCGCCACTCCAGAACTTATCCAGATACTGCTATAATTTTTACTAAATTTGATTGACGTAAGCTATGTATGATTGCCAAGCTTAGCGTAATTTGAAGATAGCACATAAGGGGCAGGTGCAAAGTTTACCAATAAACTGAGACGTCCAATAAAAACCATGGCTACTTATCTCCAACAAAACGTGTCCATTCTAAAAGATAGATTTACACAAAAAAATCGCCAAAGAAACCCCAAAAACTCACGTATACTGCAAACGGTTTTTTCTCAAAAAACTATTTTATCTAAGATTCGGTAACTTAATACTTACCGACTGACCGAAAAAAGGAAAAAAAAAACTGAAAAAAGTTTAATTGTTCTCGCAAAAATTTGGTCGAAATCCTGGCCTCGGGCACAGGAAATGACGGGGCGGCAAAAAGCTCAATAGAAGCCTTCGAAATGTCTTCGATTTGATGGATCGCCGTAACACAATCATTTTACGAGAGAACTTAGAAGAGCCTTAAAGTGCCCCTTAAAAATCAAGAGATATTCTTCACTTTTATTGTTGCTGAAAACAGGCTTCTTCCTTTATCACTCACATCCTGAAGTAAACTCTATTTCATTGCTATTGTATTCAAAATCGAATACACATCACCGTCACTTACAACGTTACACTGCGACAACTTTTCAGAAGTGCGAAACATATTCGCATCGAAATCTACACCCTATTCTTTCGAGCTTAAGGCTGAACTTTCCTTGTACGTTAGCAGATTATTGTGTCAGTACAGTTAAAGTAACAAAGCATTTTGAACACGTGTTAGATGGCCACTAGAAGGCATTGGAGTTTGTTTGTGTGTATCCAGTTGATAATGGGAAGTCGTTATCGCAAGTAGGACGGATGCCACTGACAATACGAGTGACCTATGGATAAATTGTTTGTTATAATGCCTGTGTGTTTAAAATGAAGAAATTCAAAGGTGTATTTGTTTTTGAAGATATCAAAGCCTTACTAGGATAATAACTTTTTTTTTCTTTCAGTAATACGACAATTACTAATTGTTTGGAAAATAAATTATCTTATCAAGGACGAGTAGAAGTCTCTTCTTCCTGTAATGCCTGCCACATACAAGTAGGTATCAACACGTGACCTCGTGAGGTGACAATACATGCAACACAATAAAATGATACATAATACGTGCATGGAACCTATTATATCATCAAAACCTTAGCACAAGCAGACTGCCACAAAAACTGTAACCATAAACTTATTCCATAATCTTTAAAAACTTTTGAAGACTGCACAAAAAGGATCTAAAAAGTGGGCGTAACTTTTACTGTCATTCCTGCGCTAGCGCATAATAGGTGATGCCTTAGCTCGCGCCGGCCTATTATCTCACAACAAAAAATATACCCCGCCTTATACAATTCAAAAATTCGAAACGAAGCGTAGCCTTTGCGAATCTGGGCAATAAATTCCTATTGATTGAATTTCGGACCCATGCTGAGTATAGGGGCTCATTATAGTCCCAATCATTTTCGTAATTTTTTATTGGATATTATATTTTTTTGCATAATTTTGTGATGTCTAGCGATCTCATGGCGACGCGACGGTCACAAGATGAGCGCGTTGAAGTCTTTTGTATTAGCGGTTTTTGGGTGCAACTATTTGTAAAAATTTCCTGGGTTAAAGTTTCATTGTTTTGAGAAAGTCGGTGCACAAAAGTTAAGAACAATGATAGCCTGAGGTTTTGTTTGAAATCAAGTGTCTGATGAATTAACCTAATGAATTAAAAAAAAAATGCCACGGTTACGTGTTTCACATGCAACGATCTATCCTAGCCCTCATTAGGTTTACTTCTTTAGTATATTCTGTACGAAGCCTTCCAATGCTATATTTTTCATTGAATAAGTATAGCGATTAAAAATAGGGTAGGGAGTGGCAAAGCAGCCAATTTTCTCACACGTTGGTATTATTAAAGATAATAAAGTACTGTAAATATGCAGATGAGGAATTCTCACTCTTCTGTTATTGAACACATCGACCGTAAAATAAACCTCTTAGAACTGCGCTCACGCACATCTCTTCATATTTACGTTTCGCTAACCATTTGTCAATTTGCTTAAAGTTCGTAATAATAAATCAACTGCTTTTCTACGTGAGACGTACTTGTTTATTTAGTTGTTTATATATATGGCTAAAAATGTGGGAATTTTCGTCTTGGACAAAATCATTTGCTTATTTTATTCAAATCGATTTGGCACCTTTTTGGTGTGTTGTGAGCAAGAGTGCAACAACACGAGTAATATTATATCTTTTTAAAGTATTATGAACGAACCCATTACTGTTTAAATTCAGAAGTTCGTTCGTAATCGTCGCACGGGAGATAATGTACTTGAAACTACCTATTAGAATGTCCACACAACGACGAAAGTAGTTTAGGCGCGAAAACACATTCAAAGAACAGTACGCCAAGCTCACTTTCTCATTTACAACAATACTAAGAAGGAGCCGAAGCCGTAAGTATTGTCAAACCTTTTCAATTATTCTGTAGTATCTTCAACAACAATAAAATCAATACACTACACCAGTCCTGCATTACGTAACACCACTTAAACGACGCGTTCATTCAATCTTAAGGATCGCGGCGTCACCTCATGAATGGAGGTGCACGCGCAATCGATTTCACAACGCAACGGTCACTCAGTCCAGTGAATGGCGGAAACTGACCAAAAAGGCTTCGCGGGATTCCTTGAGAACCTTCGTGAAATTGCTTCTTCAGTATTCCATGAATTTAAAGCATGTAATCGGCGTTTCCTTGTTATTTCCATGTGTAGGAATAGGGATGTTGCCTGAGTAAAAAATATATGATTATGTTTAGTCCGTCAGTTAGATAATAGAAAAATATTGAACACGTATTTTTTCCTTTATCAAATCTATAAAAACTGACGAAGATAAAAAGCATCAAAGATCCTCTCTTCCACACCCTGTACGCGACAGCCCTTCTCTTGATGTGTTCAAGAGGAAAATTAAAGTGCATTTCCTTTCACAATGACATAATATTAGTAGATATGTATGTAGGTATATGTATATATATTTGTATTTATGTATGTAAATATATAGATCCATATTATCTAGTACACTGGATCCTACCCTCTATGCTGATCTTTCTCTATCACTCAAAGGTTTGCTGGAAGAAAACTCAATTTTGAGTTAAGTTCGCCTTTGTACATGCAATTTATCAATGTATATATAATATAAATTATTTTGGTGTACAATAAAGAATTAAGAATTAAGAAAGATCAGGAGTGTGAGCGTGTGACGTCACTGCCCGGTAAAAATTGTAGCAAGTAGTGACGTCACACGAGTTTTCAACGCACTGTATCGTCTTCATTTTTTGTTTATGTGAAAAAAGAAAAAATACGTCTCCAATATTTTTTGGAAATCTATCTGACGGACTAATCATATTTTTTTAGGTAACTACCCTATTATGTAAAGGTTGATAAGTGTGCTAGTCAGTTTCTTAGAATAAGGATTGGGTGTTGATTGGTTATGGGTACGTGTGTTTTTCTGAGTTTTCATTGTACTTTAGAATTTAGGATTAGGACTTCTGGGAACCTAGCCTCTCTGTGAGAATTTCTCAGGTCATGAAGGTGGATTGCTCCTCAAAACTAAGATTTCCCATACATTAAGCTAATACTTTTTATTATTTGCTTTATAGACTCATCCACCGTCTAGTAGTCTAGTCAAATAACATCACCTAGTACCAACCAAACGACGATGTGGTCCAACATAAAGCATGCTTGCATAGAAGTAACCTTGAATAACTCAAAAACTTTGGTTTGGGGATTTCTCTTACGGAAACTATTGTATGTTTAACAAAGCAAAGCATTAATTTATATCTGCGCAACAATATAAAGATTACTTGAACACTTAACTCTGAAGAGAGATAAAAGTATATTACAATTCGTTTAAGGATTAGTTAGGGTTTGAAAGCCTATTGTAATTCTTTCTTCGCCCTTCGCTTAAGGAAGCTTGTATAATCAAGTCTTAAGGTCCTCTTAAGGTTTTAAAATTGAATCGCAAAAACGCACCCCATTTGTTAATGAGTGCAAGCTTGTATATCATATTGCCATTATAAACACAGATCATAAACTATACACATTTTTTTACAGTTTGCATTATTTGCAAAACTGAACGAATGATGATGACGTACGATGAAAATTCTCCTTTTAAATACTCACAAAATATATTAATTATAGTGCATACTTTCTTATCCTTGTTGTTTATTTATTACTAGCTTCGCACGGGTGCAATGCTGTACAAAGTAAAGGATAAAAAATGGTTATCGTGGGTTATCCCTAAGAGATAGCCATATACTACTGAGATTTTTTCGTAGACCTTTTAAAGGTGTACAAAGTAGTATCTACATTATTTTGATCTATCTTGCACATTTTTTTTGAGCTTACATTGCAAAGACTGCCTGAACAGCGTTTACAATGTAAGCTCAAGAAATGTGATAATTTAGGACATCGCATTAGCAACATCTAAAACTATCACTGTTCCTCTATGACATTTTGCATGTTTTATACATATGAACCTTTTTCTTGAATCACTGTATCTATTTAAAAAAAACGCATCAAAATCTGTTGCGAATTTTTAAAGATCTAAACATATGTACATAGGGACAGACAGACAGCGAGAAGCGGCATTGTTTTATACTATGTAGTGACTACCCATCAGATTGGTAAAAATTACAATGACATAAAAACTTCTTGCATATTTCGTTGCAAGTTACTGGTGTTGTGTATTACATGGCTCATGTTATGTCTGAATGAAAATGCCATCAAACGCCTTTACAACCACGTGTATGAAGAAGCGTAAAATCAGCATTTCCTTATTATCTCCTAAGAATTTCAAAGGATGATAAAAGGTTCAAGTACATTGTATAGTAAAACTTTATGAATGAGTTTAAAGTACGTACAAAATATAGTCTTGATTAGATACGCGCACGTTTGCAATTCTTTGTGCCTTTGTACATCTTTTTTTGGATATATTCATTGATTCACATTTTATGTCACTTTAACGCCTTTGCGTTTTATTTTGTGGAAGATTATTTATCTTGCCTAAATGTCAAGTTTATGTATGACACTTCTGCGAAGGGTGTTAAATTAGGAATTTTCAATGGGCTTCGATTAAGTACCATACATGTACATATGTATATGTACATGCTTGTTATAGAGCCCATTTATGATTCAAGAAACACATGAATGGAGAGCAGTGGTGGCCGAGTGGTAACGGCCCCGACTTACGATTTGTAGGTTGCGGGTTCAAACTCAGCCAGGCCAGGCGCATTACTTTGTGTAAATAATTTCATCACCACTACTCTCAAAACGATGAAGGAAAACATCGTGAGGAAACCGGCATATCCTAGAACCAAAAATTCGAAGACATGTATATTCACCAACCCGCACTGATTATGCTATGATGAAGTAAAACATATTGAGGAAGCCGGAATGTCCTTGAACCAAATTCATTGGTGTGATAATGATCCCGGTAGTCAATACGATCTATTTCTAAAAATGTTAAGATACTTTTGTATGCTGAAATAAGGAAATTAATGTTGTTATTCTAGGTCACCAATCCGCTTGGAGATCCTCCTCTATTCTCTTCTCTCTATGTATATCTTGCTGTACCCAACAGGGTCCACAATGACCTAAAATTATGTATATGTTATATGCATCTTCTTTTTTTTGATGGGAAATCATCAAATTACTTCTCCCGCTCTGGGCAGAGCGGATGGGAGTGTCACACTCTTACTGACTAAAACCCACCCGTGATCCCTCTTGTGCCCTTTGCGTTCCAGGGCCGCGGTGACTGTTTCGAACAAATTCTGCAACCCTAGCAGGCACTGACCCTATGGGGCCCCGTCTTCTTTGCTGATTACCTTGAGGCGAGTCGACTTTAGTGGCGTAGCCTCCTCTATCCTCTTCTCTCTATGTATATCTTGCTGTGTCCGACAGGGTCCATAATGACCTAAAATCATGTATATTTTATATGTACCTACCATCTAAGTTCAGATTGTGGGATGCAAATAAATTTATTGAGTATTGACCTCTCTCTACTCCATTTTACAGAGATAGGGTAATCCCAGCAGAGAGAACGTTGTATGCTACTTATGCTACTGTAGTTTATTTTCTCAGGATTATTTTTTTAATCTTTAATATATTAAAGAGTTAATTATTAATCACATCAGTACACTACTTTTAAATTCACTTAGATAAGACGGACTTAAAAATACTTTTAGTCACGTAAAGTCAGTCTTACCTATAAGGATCCAGAGCAATGTGTAACTTATACGTTATTTCTAGAGCAGGATGGACAAATACGTTAAATACCAACCTATGAACTATGTAAACGACCACATATTTGTCAGTTTATATAAATAGCGACACATTAAAAGTATGGGCAGACATAATTCTTCAAATAATCTTCTGATGTGTAGTAGAATTTGTCGCGAAATTTCTACGAGCAATTTATTAGATAAGCAAGATTTGATGATGACTAAAGACTTGCTAGTAGTCTAGTGGCTGCGTTACTGTTGAGCATGAGGTCCTCGGTTCAGTGCCCGAGTCGAGCAATTCGGATTCACATCTGGGAATTTCAAAACAGCAGCGCTGATCGCGGATCTGGATTTGTGTTTGGTTAATGGCAATACTCTCGTCCCCTATTATATGAGCCTTACTATGGGTAAAACTCTGCCGAATCCTTCGTGGAAATGCGTGATATTATGACTAGTAACTTCCCTCCGCGTTGTTAAAGCTCGCGTTTTGTTCCTAGCTGTTCTGCCCTATTATATTAAGTGCATTTTTTATAGTTGTTAAAGGTATCTGTTTCCATATTTACTGTTTATAACTTAATGTCTAATGCTTTCGGTAAATACATTTATTTCCTTTGGTATCGTGAAATAATTTAATCGCTCGTTGTTCTTATTTTTCATTCCTAGCTCCGTCTTTTACTCGTAATATGCCTATTAGTATAATGTCAACTACAGTGATAACTCACCAGATTGAGGAGGAAAATACAAAAATACTCTGGTCACCTCCACTGGCTATCTCCACTATTCAAAACGCTTGTTTAGCGAAATGACTCTATCGCCCAATGAGAGATCAAAACGACTTAAATTTACATTCGAACCCATTGTCGACTTTGAAAAGACGCCGAAAGACCTTAAACAGACAGAAATTATCAATAAGCATAT
Source organism: Hecatera dysodea (assembly GCA_905332915.2). Taxonomy (NCBI): domain Eukaryota; kingdom Metazoa; phylum Arthropoda; class Insecta; order Lepidoptera; family Noctuidae; genus Hecatera; species Hecatera dysodea. Next base: position 6,600,990 of record HG995304.1, read on the forward strand.
TTCTTTAAAAAAGGAATCATTTGAATTTGGATTGTGAATTTGTGACACATTCAACTAAAAGATACAATCGTATACCATTTGCACAAATATCAGCCACTTAACTTCTGTGCAGGAGGTGGTCAGTCGTCGTGATGAGGATGTTAGTTGTATAGAAAGGCACGCTGATGGAGAATTTTAGATTTAATATTGAATATAGTTTACAAGTTAACTGTTGTACTCGGTTGCCGTGATTGGAGTGTCCTGGTCGCTGGAAGGTCGATTGAATACATAGGAACGCGAGCCGCCCCGCTTCGCGCTTGCTTCCACGTCGTCGCTGCCCGCGACGCTGTTGCCCGTGGTGACCGCTTGGTGGCGCTAGGTACTCGTAAACATGCCCCCAGCCTTGGAAGCACCTGGTTCCAAAGGAGCAGCCGTCGCAGTGTTGTCTTCATCAGGGAGCGGGAGTGGGCATATCTTCGAAAATGAGCGCTTGATTGTACCCGTCGCTGTTTTGATGCTTGCAACGCGAGCTATGCCATCCTTGCCTGGGAATGTCTGTAGAACCCGGCCTAGGCGCCACTTGAGGGGAGGTAGGTTGTCTTCCTTCACGAGCACAAGGGTGTTAGGAACGATTGAATCCCGGTTGGTCTGCCATTTTGTTCTTTTCTGGAGCTCAGAAACATATTCCTTAGACCATCGAATCCAGAAGTTCTGACGCATCTGCTCCACACGATCGTAGCGACGAAGACGCTGCGTAGCCGTTGTAGTCAGGTCTTGACTGGCGGGTGCAGTGAATGGTCGGCCAATCAAGAAATGGGCGGGAGTCAAAGGGAGAAAGTCACAGGAGTCGGATGACAAAGGGAACATAGGTCGGGAGTTGAGGACAGCTTCGATTTGTGCCAACACAGTACTTAATTCCTCGTAAGTCAAGTGTGCATTTCCTACTACACGAATTAAATGGAATTTGCAGGACTTGATTCCTGCCTCCCATAGACCACCAAAATGAGGCGAATATGGCGGAATGAATGTGAATTTAATTAAGTTATTAGCAGTAAAATCCCGAATGTCACTCTCGTTATCTACTATAAATTTAGCAAATTCTTTTAGCGCCCCTACAAATGTTGTACCGTTATCGGAATAGATTTGCAAAGGCTTACCTCGTCTGGAAATAAAGCGCTTTAATGACAATAAGTATGCTTCAGTCGTGAGATTTGTGACCAACTCTAAGTGTACAGCACGCGTTATAAAACACACGAATAAACATATGTAGCATTTTATTAACTTTGCCCCCCTTCCTGAACGGTTCAACATAAACAATGGTCCTGCATAATCGACACCACAGTACATGAATGGATACCCGGGTTCCAATCTTTCAGGTGGTAAATTACCCATTTGAATATTTAAAGGTTTTGCTTTCATACGAACGCATTTTATACAGGTATGTACCACTTGTTTGGCTAAGTTCCGCCCTCTGAGAGGCCACCAAGCTTCTCTTATCGTAGCAAGTAATAATTGAGGGCCCGCGTGTAATAATACTCTGTGCTTATATTCAAATAAAAGACGCGTGAATCTGTGTCGACCGCATAACAACATAGGATGCTTTTTGTCGAATGAGAATGATTCGGAATTTTCTAGTCTACCCCCTACTCTGATTATATTGTGCTCGTCTAAAAATATGTTCAAGTTAGAAATATTACGAGGGCACTTTAAAGGTTGTTTACATATTAAGTTATCATAAATTGTTGAAAATGACTCTTGCTGTGAAATACGCGTTAAGATTTTTGTTGAATTATTTAATTCATCAGCTGACAGATTATCTGTGAGGCGCTGTGATTTTATTTTATGTCGACAATTATTAGTGAAACGTATAATGTAGGCTAACACGCGTAGCATACGATTAAAATTAGAAAATCTTTCGAAAGGGTAAAAACTTGGAATTGTTTGATTCAACAATGCGATTTTTGTAGATTTTAATTCTGGTAATTCATCGTAGTTAATATTATAATTTGTATTATGCTTACCGGCCATTCCATGAACCTGTAAGAATGGCGGTCCGTGCCACCACAGATCAGATGAGTTTAATGCATCTAATTGCATTCCGCGTGATAGTAAGTCAGCCGGGTTTTGTTTACCATTTACGTGACGCCACTCCTTATCACCCGTTAATTCATTCACTTCCACAACACGGTTTTGCACGAATGGTTTTAGTTGATTCGGTGACATCTTAAGCCATCCTAATACTACAGTAGAATCTGACCAGAAATATACATTATTCAAAGTTAGTCGTAACGAACTAATTATCTTTTTGTATAGTCTCGCGCCTACTACCGCGCCGCACAATTCTAAGCGCGGAATGGAAACCGGTTTCACCGGTGCCACTTTGCTCTTCGCACACAACAAACGCACTGTTATCGTTGTATCTGTATAGCTACGTAGATATGCACATGCCCCGTACGCGTCTTGCGATGCGTCACAGAAAACGTGTAGTTCAACTGTGTGCGCGTTATCTCCTATTACGTAACGAGGTATGCGTAAATGTTCCAAATATTGCAGTTTATTGACAAAATTCTGCCAGTCTAATAAAATCGGCTTAGGAACTGGGTCATCCCAACCTATCTTAGCTAACCACAATTTTTGAAGTATGATTTTTGCAATAACTATCATCGGAGTGAGTAGACCCAAAGGGTCGTATATTTGCGCTATAGTGGAAAGAATGTTACGCTTACTAGCATGAGTTGCATCATGCTTATATTGAGTCTTAAAATGCAGTTCATCTGTAGAATGAAACCACCCCAATCCCAACGTTTTAGTGTGACACGAGTCTCCTAGTGACAGTTCTTTAAAGTTAGACTCAAGTTGGTTTTCTTGGGAAGGTTTTGAATTAAAGATCCACTTTCTTAACGGAAAACAAGCCGATTCTAGAACTTTAGAAACACCACTACATATCTCTAATAAATTTTGATAATCCTGATCCCCCGTTATCAAATCGTCAACGTAAAAGTCATCATTAATGACTTGTGCAATGACGTCATCTTTGCACTCCAGCGCGAGTTGTTTGATGCAACGAATGCTCAAATAAGGTGCGGATGCCGTCCCATAGGTGACGGTGTTAAGTTGATATATGCCAAGGGGTTCAGACGGTTTCTCCCTCCAAAGAATTAGTTGTAATTGTCTTTGATCTGGTTGAATTAATATCTGGCGATACATTTTTTCGATGTCGGCACATGCGACATATTTAAATTGCCGAAATCGTAGTAAAATGGCGAATATGTCATTCTGTAAAGTCGGACCAATCATCTGTATATCATTTAAAGACTTGCCCGACGTAGACTTAGCACTCGCATCGAACACTACTCTAAGTTTTGTGGTCGTACTGTGTTCTCTATAGACACCGTGATGCGGTAAGAAATAGTAAGGCGGCGAATATTCAGTGATACGGCTCATGTGTCCTAAACTTAAATATTCTTTCATAAAATTGCAATACATTTGTTTATAGCTCGGCGCGCTTTTGATAAGTTTGCGTTCGAGTGCTAAAAACCGGTTCTCGGCCATTGAAAACGTATCACGCAGCTCGTCAGCTGATTCCTTCATCGGAATACGCACGGAAAAACGACCTTTATCGTCACGCAAAGTGGTCTCTTTAAATAAATTTTCGCATGCCGTTTCTTCTTTTGTGAAATTTGTTTTATTGCAAGTAATTTCTTCAAGTTCCCAAAAACGTTTGAGTTCCGCATCTAATGCTTGTGTGAAATTACATTGTGTTCGAATATTGTTTAGACTGCGTTTCATTTGTTTTTGAACCGAACCTGAGATAACCCAACCAAGTTTTGTGTTTTGCAAATAAGGCCCTTTAGGCAAACGTATTAGACCTTCATTTAGCAGGTCCCAGAACTTGTCGGCACCTATTAATAAATTAATTTCATTACTTGAATGAAAGTCAGGGTCAGCAAGTTGTATGTTATTCGGGATTTCGATGTTATGATCGATGCCCAGCGATGGAAATTGTGCTGTGATTTGAGGCAACACTAAACAATTGATGTGTGTATTGTATGAGCATGCTTTGGATCTTATTTTAATTTTACATAACTGCGTGGATTGCGTTACGGAGTTGCCTACACCAATGACTTGCATAGTGGACTATATCGTTGCAATGTTGAGGGTTTTGCAAAGCTTTTCGGATATAAAACAATGCTGGCTCCCGTTATCGAGAAGAGCGCGGGTAGTGTGATATTTATTATTGGCACCCGCAATCTCCACTAATGCAGTCGATAATAATACTTGATCATAAAAATAGCGCGTATCAATATTATCGACTTTGTGATTTTTATAAGGCGTGTGAGATGCGGTATAAGTCATTATATTTGTGTGTGTTAATCCCGTAATGGGCTCTGGCTGAGCCACTATTTGTGCTGTGTGTGAAACAGTAGACAATTCGTTAGCGTCGACGAATTCACTGTGTATTAACGTATTGTGCTTTTTGTTACAGTGCTTGCATGGCCCGAACCAACACTCGGCTAATGCGTGACCAGCACGTAAACAGTTACGGCAAAGATTCTTTTCTTCTATTAGATTTAATTTATCTTTTGATGATAAAAGAAGGAACTTTTCGCATGAATAAATAGGATGATTCGAGCTGCACAAATTGCACTTGTAACGTGGCGATTTTGTGTGATTAGCCGATTTCTTTCCATCCTTCTGAGTTGAAACATAACTATGTGTTTTTATTGACGGCGAATTTTTCGTGTGATTATTCTGAGTACTTTCTACTTGTTTACTATGAGAAGGTTTGACCGTTTCTAGAAAATCCGCGCGGTCCTTAAGAAAGGTCATTAAATCAGATAACGACGTTTTTTTATTGGCTGACGAGTTTGTGAGGGTACCTTTGAAAAGTTCTCATTCGCGCTCGGTTGACGAATCTAACTTTGTGACGATGATATAAATAATTAATGTATCCCATGTGTCAGTGGGTTCGCCTAATGTTTTTAATGCTCGAAGATTACGCCAAATAGCATCCATGAGTTTGCGTAATTGCGAAGCTGACTCTTTATTTGTTGCCTGAACAGTAAATAACGCTTTAACGTGATTATGAACTAGCAAACGACTATTATTGTATCTATTCTCAAGTAAATCCCAGGCTACGATGTAATTTTGCGCGGAAAATTCCAAAGATTTAATAACCTGAAGTGCATTACCTGATAAAACTGAACGCAAATAGTGAAATTTCTGGATATTGTCAAGAGTATGACTATTGTGCACAATTGATAAAAATGTATCTCGAAACTCAAGCCATTGATCATAAGAACCGTCGAAGTTCGGCAAAGTAATAGTAGGTAGTTTGATACCGTGTGTGTGTGATTTACAATTACTATAACCGCTTTGAACTGCCGAGTTATCTTTTAAAATACACTTAGATTTTGCCACAATAGCATAATATTGATTTTCAAAACATTCCCTCTCTTGCAATTCTTTATCTATCTGACTACCCGCAACGTACAGATCTATTTCATCTTGATTGCTACAAAACTGATCAAACAACATTTCTACCTTTTGCAAACGCTCCTGTAATTCTGTTTTCTGTATTTCTGTCGGATTAGAACCATCTAGAAATTGAACAAATTTTGAAAACAAAGTAAATTTGCCTTTCAAGGAACCGCGTTTTTTCACTAAATCGCGAAGAATATCTTCATTGCTTTCTGTATCTACGAGTGAATGCCTCTTTTTCGTCATTTAGGTGGTTGCGAGGGACAAAAATCAAGTGATATAGGTACAATTTAGAATATATTGATGTATGCACCGATGATGTTAGATGCACACTCGTTATGAATACCCGCGGATTCTCAAAAAATAAAACTATGTTAGCACAAACTCAGCACGAAATTGGGAAGGAAAAATTTGAATGACCTGACCGTTTACTGCAGATGGTGATCTTCTCGAATCTTCTTCGTTGCTCGGGTTTCATAGAAGTCGCAGATCCGGCTCGAAGGACCAAATTATGTGCAGGAGGTGGTCAGTCGTCGTGATGAGGATGTTAGTTGTATAGAAAGGCACGCTGATGGAGAATTTTAGATTTAATATTGAATATAGTTTACAAGTTAACTGTTGTACTCGGTTGCCGTGATTGGAGTGTCCTGGTCGCTGGAAGGTCGATTGAATACATAGGAACGCGAGCCGCCCCGCTTCGCGCTTGCTTCCACGTCGTCGCTGCCCGCGACGCTGTTGCCCGTGGTGACCGCTTGGTGGCGCTAGGTACTCGTAAACAACTTCTTATCCAATCGGCAACAAAAAATAAACAATCCTACTAAAGAAAATAACTTCTAAAGTATTCTAAACCGTTCCATAACCTACACAAACATTTGGTAAGCCGTATCTCGTTCGTCGCCATCTTGGTTCGCCCCCGCACTTGTTTGCAAAGATAACACGATCCTGAGACCAAAACAAATATGTACTTAGCTCTCAAGGACGACCGTGTTTGGTAATAGAAGAACCAGTTTCGGTAGACCTTCAAGGTTGAAGGATTTTGGTTGGATAAAATTCGTTTTGACGGTCTTGGTATGGTGGAAATGGTGACGATATTTTTGTAATTATAAAAATATGGAGGACAGGCACGCGAATTTTAAATTTTAAGTTGTTCTTATAACTGAGGAAGAGTTAAATACTGGTATTCAGCTGAATCCGGTTTGACGCCGACTCCAATATGGTTGGAAAAAGGCTAGGCAGATGATGAGTTTGTCATAGCTAACTCCTATGGAGATGCATATTTCTGTGAGATCATTAAATACAAGGTGTTTTAAGGACCGGGACACATTTTTCAAGCTTGGATTCAGCTAATGAAAAATTCGTAATTCTTTTAAACGCTGGATGCTCATCATTATCACTGCCTTATATCCATCAGCTATGTACATTTGGTCAGTTATAAATTCCTTTCCCTCAAACATTATCTCGAATCCGCCAATCATTACAATTTACAATATTACATTAGATACACAAGCACTTAAACATAAATCCAATCGAGATAACTTTACGAGCCCGTATCCAAGTATTTCCCCACAACATACCGCCGCATTCAGAAACAGCACACAACACTAATTACAAAATCGGATCGCTATCGCCCTCATAAGGCCGCGCCCTATAATTCAATTAGGAGCCCAAACATAAATAGGGTTGTCAAATCTAAGATACCTTCTAAGGGCCCATTCATTGCGCACGTGTGCCCACAATAGCGGGTTAACCCGACAAGCGCTGCGGGTCGCCACGACCGAAGTGAGAAATTTCACAATAGTGTCAAAGTATTGAAGTTCGGCGTGACGGTTGAAGGATAATGTCCCAGTGTGAGCCCATTCGTGGACTCTTGATTTGTGCTCTGATTGCTAAACGCTTTGTACGCGGTGAATCTATTTGGGACACAATGGGTTTTGGTGGATCTTAGCGTGTTTGGCAGTTTTCATAGTACCTTGGAGAAATCCATTTTTTTAATGCACCGACAATCAATTACTTACACGTTGTCACGTTTAGTAGTCGCTCCAAAATGTATCGTCTTACTAAGGAAACTCCACAGTCAAAGGAAAGGATCGCAGAAGAATCGAAGGATGTAGGATCCACGTTGTACATAATTCCTCGAACTTAACTCGAAATTCGTGGGTTGTTCTTACAAGCACGTACCTATCTAAAGTACCCCATTTTCTCAGCCAGTCGTTACATAATCAACCATTCATTCACTTAACGTAATCAGGTACTTTAAATATTGGTCCCTTAACACCAATATTGGGCGACAACTCTTCAGTAACGGGTTAAACTTTAGCTTGGAACCATGTCTCAATCCCAACCTTAACCGTTACAAAATAGGTTTGAAAATCGTTTGTTTGATATGTAAATTAACATGAGATTCCTAACCTAAGTCAAGTATTGTTTAAGTAAACCGACGGTATCTCCACAGGATGCAAGGTTGTTAACAGGTTTTATCACTTCCTTCTAAGTATTCAAATGCAGTACCTTCTTATTATAAACAATTATGTGCATACGTAATAAGGTTTGTTATGTGTCTGTGTTCGTTATGAGCTAGTCACGTCGGCGACTAGTGCTTATGTTTTAGATAAGAAGACAGTTGTAGGCTACGTCGATAAGTCTAGATTATAAACTTGCCTGTAGGGTAAAACCGGGATAGATGCCACACTTTTTGAAATCATTTTATATCTCCCAGTGCAAAAATCAAAATATTTTAATTGTAACACTGGTAAGTACTTTGGGTTTTTATGTACAAATTTATGAAAAGTAAAAAACATTATCTTTGATATTTCCAGAGTATTAGCGATTTTCGCGGACATCTATCCCATATATGGGATAGTTGCCTAGTCCATATAAATTACATTTAGAATAGACGACGCGCTGAAAAACAGAGCATCTATCCCGAAAACACTTCTCTTTGCCTTCCCATGCAACCGCACAGAGACATGAGACACAGTCCACTTAGTGATAGTTGTAAAGTCTCCCGATACATAAATAAAATAGCATGCGATTCATCCGCTAAACTAGAGTAATTACAATCGGAGCACCTATACTACTGGGGCATCTATCCCGGTTTTACCCTACGGATTTTGACTGCCCCATCAGTCTAGTGGTCGCGAGTGCTACTCTGTGTCTGGGTGATATTGTTAACGTTCGGGTTCTCGGATCGAGCCAATTTTTATTAAAGTTTTCCATCTGGAATTTTACACTAGCAGACCGGACTCTGGTGCTCGACTTACGTGCTCGATTTAAGACTACATGACTACATCTTGACTACATGAGAACTAATTGTATCTGACGTAATGTAGATTCTTTAGATAACCGTTGGAGAATAAAAGCATAATAATGCTATAGTGTTAAGATTCTTTGTTGTTGGAATCTTTAATTGATTGACACTTTAACTGCCCTCGAGGCAGACAAAATTAACCAACTACCAAGCCTCATCAGGGCAAAAGATAGTCCAAGTAAGCTAGCAATTCTTTCATCATCAAAATCAGCATCAGGGTTCCTCATCATCATCACCCACAACCCGACTTCGCCCGCTGCCGAGAAAGAGAAGTGTATGCTTGCTTTCTTTGTACAATCTCCAAGATCCTGTGCCGACCTTAACCAAGATCCACTTTCAATGGCAACAATATCGTTTGGCAAAACGTTTACTACAAAAACTTACCTGACATCATTAATAGGAAGATTTCCTAAGTTTCTCCAAGGAACCTTGACCCAGGTAAAGCTCACTCGAACGGAAAATATACTTTTATAGCCAGATATCAAATCGAACTTAGGTGGTATTGCATCAACGCAAAGAAGTAGCAGTTGTCTTCAGTAAATGAAAATAATGATCCAATCTTGCTTTGAAAAGGCCAATTTCTTCAATCCGCCAAACAAACTGTAACTCAATTCGAACATAAAAAAGCATAAATAAAACATCAACAGCTACTATTAAATCCAGCCACGTCTCAAAATTCAATTAATTCTAATTCAGATGCGTTCTCAAAAATAACAAAAGACGACTTACGGAGACAAATGCTCGACATTTCCTTGCAAATCACGCTCGTGCTCCCCAACGACTTTGTTAAGAGCATTTTAAAGTATGATGGGTAAATAGAGGAACAATAAAATGCTCGGTGGTCGAACCTCCCGCGGCGAGCGTCGCGGACGTGCAAACATAGTCGCCAAAATTTTTGTTAAGGTATGGTTCCAATGTTGCGATCTGGTCGTTGATTTTTTTTAGGAACTTAGAGAATTTAATAAAATGTAGCAAAATAAGCATTTTGAAATAGGTATTATTTTTCATCTATAAGATGGGTAATTTAAATTGACTGGAGCAAACACCACGTTGGTGAATGAGTGTAATTTTATCACATAAATAATTTCAGTCAAGTTTCAAACTTGACTGAAATGAAAGTCAAACCTAGTATTTCTAAAATAACTTTAAACTTGTAGAGGCCTTAACTTGTGAACTTCGCCGCCAAGAATCTATAGGGGAGATCGAGGGGAGTTGAAACAATTTTGACATTATATTTCATACACCAAACACTATAGACAGAAATCGTATAATATTAGTACCAATCGATAGGTCATTCTTTACACTTGCGAATGACGAACATAAAAAAATGGTTATCGTTAAATATTATGGTGAAAAATCGACTTAACCGTGACAAGTCAATTTGTTTCAACTCCCCTCATACCGAGGTAAGATGAAACAGGGGTCGAGGAGAGTTGAAACATTTGATTTTTGAGAAGTAATAAGTACTGGTATTTAAGAATGATGATAAATTGTAAAGGTATTTACTGAATAAAAGTGATCAAGTACGAATCAAACTATTTTATTAATATTTTGTACTGATATATCAGTTAAGTAAGTAACTACAGATCTAATACAAATTCAAATCCTAAATTAGTTGAAAAGTGCCATAACGTCCTATTCGTAACATTAATTGAAATAACAGTCAGGTAAACAAAATGTTTTACATTTTTTTTATAAATCAAACATAATCATCATCTGGCTTCCTTAGTTCTTAGGCCAAAGTTAGCAGCGGCGACCTTCTCCTCTGAAGCTGTCAAAACAGTATTTTCGGGATATCCAAACGTTGGAGCAGTCGCAGTTTCCTATGCTTCATAAGCAGTTTTTTTTAATATACCTATAGAGGGAGGTAGGTATGGTTTAGGTTGTAACTCGAAGCCGCATCACGGAGACTTTTCTGACGCAAAGTTAATTCTTCTGCTGCGAGATCATATATTTCGCGCCATACCTTTGTCAGTCTTTCTTTTATAATCAGTAGACACGCTAAAACAAAAAAACAAATTAAATCATCAAACGTATTATTTAAGCCCGTTATTTATTGACTGCTGTCTGATATAAAATTGAAAACAAGGAGAGTTGAAACAGCCTGTTTCAAATCTCCTCAGTGAGAAAAAACCGCCCAATTTCTATTTAATCCAAAATTAAGAAGCAAATACACAGAAATCAATTGTACCAAATATATATAGTAAATCTTTAGTTAGTGAGCTTTCGAAACATATTTAACTTAATCCAAAACACAAAACCCTTATCAAAATATAGGCATCGTAAAAAAACGTTAAAAACTTACTTTTCACGATTTTTGTCACATGGCACGCAGAACTCCACAACCGCGCGACTTGCACCACCGACGCGTACTGTCACGTCAGCGGACGGAGGGTAGTGGTTGAAAAGCGATGCTACCAACTCGCTAACGGTTTTAAGTTATGAGAAATCTGTACTGTTTCAAATCACCTTTGTCTCAAATCCCCTCGGTCTCCCCTACTTATAATAAATCTGTAGAGAGGTCAATTCTGTACAAGGAATATATTTTCAAAATAACTATCAGGGGGTGATTAGTGATCGACACTGGTGTCAAAAATGCAATCAGTAAAAATTTTGTCTGTCTGTCTGTCTTTCTGTCTGTCTGTCTGTCTGTCTGTCTGTATGTTCTTTATAGAAACAAAAACTACTCGACCGATTTTAACGAAACTTGGTGCAATTATTCTTCATACTCCTGGGCAGGTTATAGTATACTTTTCATCACGCTACAATCAACAGGAGCAGAGCAGTGAAGGAAAATGTTGGGAAAACGGAAGAAGTTACTCCATTTTTTAAGCTTCCGTCGCGTGTGTAGCCTTAATGGTTAAAGTTACATAGAAATCATGTATTACGGAAATGTTCTACATAAAATTATCTAAAAAATATCCCGAAACAGCATGTCTATCTTTTGTCAATTTTAAACCGATCGGGCTGAGAGTTTCAAAATCGGGGGTAAAGTAACTATTCCATGCGGACGAAGTCGCTGGCAGAAGCTAGTTAAAAATAAAAATAAAAACACCCCAGTCACGTTAGAGAAACACCACCTTAACGTTGTCCCGTGACTCACAAGAAAACGCTAACTGTCCCACCGGAGGCATTGTTTCTTTCATTCCTACAGCAAATATTGGTCGAGGCTTATTCAGGCCGTTTGCAAACATTGCCCTACTGGGTGGCGACTAACAAAGAGTTTCTTAGAAACTGCGTGACAACACTCCAAATATAGTGATTATACACTAATTGTGAACAAACACCTGGACTTTTATATAGTTTTTAGCGGGAACGACATATTTTGTGTATTGGTTTAAATGGAGCTGTCGCGTCTAATTGATGGTACTCATTGTACTTCAAGTAACAAGTCGCGAACATGAGGAAATTCTTGTTGTCTTGAGAAAACATCTGCTGGTTAAGAATTGGAAATTTATGATGAGGATCAACTTTGAAACATGTTCGTTAACGTGTCAAAATATTTCTGCAGTGCTCGCTTTTGTATCAGTTGATTGTTACACAGTCGTCATCTATAGTCCCAGGAAGTCTTCAGCTTGAACCAGCATGACTCTTTTACAGTTAAAGCCTCGTACACGCTAAGCAGCAAGCTGGATAAAGAGATTGGAGATCGCGACATGCTGATCAGCGAAATAAAAATCGAAACACCCTGTAATTTATTCAAATAAGGCATGTCACGGCACAGTGGCGGCAAATTATTAACGTCGTTTCTGGTGACCAGAAACACAGGCCCTTAAAGCCTATCTTAGGCACCAGTCTCCCACAGTAAACTAAACCAAATAATGTATCATTTGTAACAATGTCTGTAATGTTTATTGTGGAGAGAAAATAAATACTTATTATTATTAAATTTTGCACAAAGACTGTCCCCCTAACGCCCACCTATCAGTATTTCCAAGTTTTTAACTAGGAAGAAAAAGCGACGCAACTCACTTTCCAGCAAAAATTTTGACAGAATTTTGTCAGAATTTTGTTTTTCAAGCTAGTGCTCGAAAGGCTTTCCATTCTGACTTGGCGCACGCTAGAACTGTCAACGCGGTGCTAGGAAATGTCAAGTCACTAGCATTGCCTTTTACCCCGTAGAGTAAAATGAGTGGTGATGTAGCAGCTTTGTTACACTTTGGCAGAAATTGAAACTTTTGAAATAAAAGCTAAAATTACCGAATGCCTAAGGCATTAGGTCCGCTTTTGTACATTTGTGCAAGATGCATGAATAAAGTGATTATATTCTCTTTCTTGTATTATCAATATAATTGATGTTTTATTAGAGCAGCTTTCAAACTCAAGATTAGACAATGATTTCCTCCACCTGTGATTTCCAAAATGCGAATGATAAGTGTTTATTTACTTCATGCAAAAGCCAAATAGTTAGGTATGCAAAATCCACTTATTTATTTTTCCAAAAGTGCCCAATAACAGGAACAGAATACATACATAATATTTGTTACGTTACCTAGCACAATAAATACAAACCTTTTGTAAATTCCACTTTTCATATTTCTAAACGATACAGGGTCTTAACAATGACAACGGACGATCCTTTTTGGTCAATGTTTGGTTAGGTGCGCGTACATTGTCGACTCCGAAATCAATTTACGATAATTGTCATTTATTATGAAATAAATATGATGCTTTATCCTCTGCCCCATTGTGTAGAACTACCTCCAAAAGATTTGGACCATTGATCGCATTTTATTTTGCGAAGAAATTCATTGGTGCGAAAGAATATGCGCCCGCGCGGATGGCATTTGACAATAATTATATTAAAGGAGAGCATAACTTGGAAGATATTAGGCGGAACGCGAAAGGTTTTGACGGGAGCCATGTCAAAGGATGTTTTCTCAGCTTATAAGCAGATGTTGAGAATATTTGTATTGATATTAAATGAAGTGAGACCTTGAGATATGTTTGTCAATCCAATTAAGTGGTTCGACATCAATTATTATGTATGTACAAATACGTAAGAGCTTGTAATATATTAAGATCATAGATTGATTTGTGTATATTTATTTGTATGTTTATTTTAATTTGATTTGTGTGTATAAATAGTTAATAATATGTTTTAGTTAAGTTAGTATAACCTATTTTAAGTCTCCTTCTCTGTTTCTTTATACAATGTCTACGTTTCTTATCCCACTCTTCTGTCGCAGGTCTGCTGAAAAAAAAACTATCTAATTAAGCAGTACCTTTGTGCTCTTGATTTTGTACAAAATTTTCTTTGTTTTTAATTATCTTGTGTTTACATAAATAAATGGAATAGAAAGCTATAATTTGTAGCGTTTGCTATGTTTTAGGGGTTTTTGAAAGATCGCAGATGAAAAAACAAAATAAAAAAATCACAAGGTGTGTACACTGTGCGAACAATTAAACATGTTCCATATTTTTTTAAAAAACCTCAGTTCAAATACTCATTTTATGATTAATAAGCAGAATTAATTTCCCATTTACTTACAAAAAGTCGTTTCAAATCGAATGATTTAAAATTTTAAAAAGAAATCAATTTCAGTTAATATAAACATTTATCACCAAGTATACAATACCGTGTAAGGAAACGTCAAAAATAATTCAACATTAATATATTTTATTACTAATTAATTTCCATCTTTAATGGCTCGAGCACCATTTTAGTTCCATGGTTCATAAAAAGATATATTCGAATGTGACAAAGAATTTTATCTTTTTCGAAGCTGTATGATATTTATCACTATCGGTCTCACAAACACGATAGAATTGGCTTTTAAAGTGAATTTGTCTCGTTTTTGACTACTAAAAGGTCCATTAAATCGCCTTTTGTTGACTATTGATTTGTAGTCAGATGGGAGACAAACCGTGAACGAGGTACAGGCTGCTTAATATTTGAGTTTAATATTAAAATTTAGAATAGAACACCAGTTTCTATGTTACATGGTTTAAAATCCCTTTTTTTAATTTTATAATCTATGCCAGTATTTTGCGATATTATGTAAGGCGAAGCAAATAAGTTACCTAATCATTATATTAAAGAACTAGCGACACGCCCGGGCTTCGCACGGGTGCAATGTAGATACTTATGTTTCCTCTACTATAATATGCATGTATTATACGTATAAACCTTCCTCTTCAATCACTCTATTAAAAAAAAAACGAATCAAAATCCGTTGCGTAATTTTAAAGATTTAAGCATACATAGGGATACAGGGACAGAGAAAGCGACTTTGTTTTATACTATGTAGTGATACGTATATTTTCTATAGCCCAGTCCCATAACCGCGCCACATCTAGGCAACACATACGACCATTGAGACAAAATAAAACCACATTAATACCAATTTTCTTCAAACACCCTGTACATCTTAAATCGTTTAGCAAAAACTTGAACCATTTCAACGACAAAAGAACTAATAACATCAATAACTGACTCGTATAATGACTTCAATACTCTCGCTTGGGCGAAGCCTTTAACTTGAAGTCTTTTAGCGACTTTAATAAATTCTAACGCACCTTTAAACTGTTCAGTTGACAATGATGAAGAAATTTGGCGACAATGAAGACAAATGTCTTGATATCCAGTTCATTTGAGCGAATAAATTGAAGTCTTTCGCATTGTTGAAATTATAAAGCGTGCCATATCTTCTTTTGTAACAACTAAGTGAAATATGCGCGCGCATTCCTGGAATTTATACTTCAAGCGTTAATTCGATCATTGGTATAGTCACCGTATCAAGATATTCTTATGTCAATCTCATTATCCTTGCAAAGCCAATTCATTTTTGCCCCGCTTGCTTATTAAAGCTTTGAGAATAGGGTAGTTGACTAAAAAAATCTAATTAGTCCGTCAGGTAGATTTCCAAAAAATTTTGGACACGTATTTTTTCTTTTTTCACGTAAACCAAAAATGAAGACGATACAGTGCGTTGAAAACACGTCTGACATCACTACTCGCTACAATTTTTACCGAGCCGTGACGTCACAAGCCCCCACTCCTGATCTTTGATGCTTTGTATCTTCGTCAGTTTTTATAGATTTGATAAAGGAAAAAATACGTGTCCAATATTTTTCTATAATCTAACTGACAGACTAAACATAATCATATATTTTTTACTCAGGAAACATGCCTATTAGAAAACCAACTGCAAGATTCAAGATTCAAAGCGTTCATTCCAAATATACCATTTATACGCACTTGAATTGTCAATGTCGGTCAATCAAAAAAATGAAGCTAATGATCGTTCAAAAGCGGACCATTTGCCCAGGCTTGAAATCTCGCAATATGTAGTTAAGGAAATTAAATTTCACAATCATTTTCTATTCCCGGCTGCCAATTAGAGATCTTACTTTGGCAGTCGTTACGGATTGTCAGAAGCCAGAAAATCTGACACCAGTCTTGCCAAGAAGTACCGTGTTCCCCAGTTAATGGGTTATGGAGATCTGGTAGGCTCCACGTAAAATACTGGTATTCAGCTGAATCCGGCTTGTCTGGGAGCCGACCCCAATATAGTTGGGAAAGGGCTAAGCAGATGATGAATCATTTTCTAATTCTAAAGGTTTTTCTCAATCTGTGTTGTAAATTTTAGATTAGTAGCTGTTCTTGTAATATGATACTTAAACTTTGCGAATTACTTTGTTCTAGTTTTTTACATTTCTTGTGGTCTCATAGTAAGATGATAAGATAGTAGATGGTAATGACGGTAAAAATATATATAAGTAGATTTTTTTCTTGTGGGTTTCATTTAACGAGACTCGAAAAACTAATAGAAATGCAGAAACTTTTCCTCCAATCGTAATTTACCTACTTTGTTAACAAAATCACATTACATGTTACCGTAGACTTTAAGTGACTCAGTCAAATTAAGCCATCTTCTAACATTCCATATAAACAGCCACACAACAGAAACCCAATATATCAGCATCTCAAAAACAACGCATTAATTCGACTAACAATAAAGTCACGATCATAATGCCCAATTTGTCCCAGTCCACGTGTCGCGATGATTCGCCCCATTGTTCGCCCCGCACTCGGATTAAGGCCCCAAGACCCGCGATAACATCTTCGTCCTTTCAAGCGAAAGACGTAGATGGTTAGATAAGAACATTGAGCACTTATTGTGTAGGACAAAGAATGGATGTGTACTGAAAAAATAAGCCCCGCTTCTGATGGCCGTGTTTCGCCTTTTTTGTTTAACTGTACTTTGAAAACGATTGTCATGAGTTTTTCCTGAGTTTGAAGAAATGATGGCGCCTTGGTGCTGGCTTAAAAAATGTGCTGGTCATTGGTACTTGAAGTTGACGAACACTTTTGTTTGCGACTGTATTGTTCATAGTACAATGATGGTCATTATCGCTCTTTATTCTCGTCTGGTTGACTATGAGCATGACCACTTGAGGAAAACAATTTACATATAATCGTTAGTAAGTAGGTTATGCCTATTATGTTTATACTGTACCCGTACGCATATATTTTAAATAGACTGCTTTCATTACAGTTTGAAATAAAGTTGGACATTTGTAGAAGAAAACACAATTTTAAGCTAAATGAGATCCTATCAATGTGACTACCGTAGAGTACTTCATTTCCGTAAAAGCACCAATCTTGAACAGTCGTTTTCTAAGAAAATCTCTTCAATCAACCAATAAATAGCCGCCATCGAAATGCCGACATTATACTTCAGGCACAAAGCAGTACAAGTATAGAAACATTCAACAAAAGAACCAATCTTGACCAAACAATTTACATGTCAACTTGTGCGTGAAGCACCGCCTTAAAATACTTAGCGGGTTGTGTGTACCCGGCCTTATTGAACACCTCTAGTGTTGGGGAGAAACGAGGGTTCGCGCTCTAGGCGTGATAGGGCGGGGCACTCTATCCTAGGGCGGAGAACTCCAAACCTTATATTTGAACTCGAAACTACTTCTTAGAACCTCGCCAATTTGTGAAATTAATTTCTGTGTGTTAAAAATGCCGACGCAAGCTGCAAACTTCGGATTGTGTCGAGTCATTGGAGGAATAAATATTTTAGATTTATAATCGGCAATGATAAAATTTGACAGCACGCAATTTTTATTTTTTGTTAACGATGTTATCTTGCCAACTATATTTTTCGTTGCTGTATTTTCTTTTTGTTCGCTGATAAAACATATCTTGGAATATATAACAGAATGTGTGATTCAATCAGCAGTAGCTTTATTATAAAACAAGTTCCACTTTAATGGGTTTGTTGGCGACTCAAAGCCTAACCAAATATTTCCTGATATTTTCTGCAATCATTTATTCATATTCCTGATAATTTAATTATTTGTAAAGCACCAAAGAACTTATAAAACACTGATAATAAAGTTGATTTACAAAGACGAATTTCTCAAGCTGGCTTTTATCCCAACAAATCTCTGAGTGATAGAGAGAGCCCTATAAAACAGCTCATAAGATATAATTACAAAGATCCACAGTCTTACTTCTATTACCAAAAAATCCTCTAAAACATAATAACTCAAAATTAGTCCCTCCAATAAATAAGCCAGCCTATTTTGCGAGAAACTTGTTACTTACATCCACCTGATGGGCGGTTCTGGGCGGAGAACGATCCTTGGGCGGGGATCTATCACTGGCCCACTTATGGCCTCTTATGGCCCGGTGACTCACGCTATTCCACATAATTAATTTCAGTAGGCGTGGTTGCAAAGCAGCTGAACGGTTTTAATCAGAATTGTTTAACTAGGCTCTCTTAAAGAAGTTTGCTTAGTAAGCAATATAGCCTTTTTAGATTTGAATTGATATTGGATTTGATACGGCTCCAATATTTAATAGACTATTGAATTTTAATCATGTTGCTAGCAAAAAGTGGTTGAAGAAATTAATTTATTCTTATACCGCTCAAATTGTTTCTCATCAAAAAGTTTGCTACTTTAGTAAATATTTACTAACACTTACTATAGTTCAAAGCTTAACAAATAAGACACAAAAAGATCCTCATTGACCCAATTTAAGATCCGCAAATATTTAAATCACTAAACCTTTAATACCTATTACTAAAATTACGCCAAGCATCCTCGAAACATCGTCTAAATATTGAAATAGTATTAAAAGCATTATTTTCATACAATATGATCAGAACAAAATGGAATTTCCACACAATGCGACCGTATTTACCGTAACTCATATTATAAATGTGTAAAACCATTTAAATAGCAAAGTATCAATAGATGAATGTTTCTTTGTATGGTGAACCAACTTGGCCGTGATATTCACGCACATTTTATTTGAAGATTTTATTGAAATTGTCTTAGAAAATCTGAACTAGTAAACTAAACTTTACCACACCATGTTAAAATTGAAAATTCATCGCACATTTCAAAACAGCGAATACAACAACGCCAGTAAATAGTGAGTTCAATTACTGCCGGCATAACATTCAAATTCGCCCAGCAACCCCACTTCAAATTTACTTTTATTGGAAGGGCTTTCAGAGGCAGCTAAAGGTATACGTATTGTCGATAATCAGTGAAGCAAACACTTGTTATTTTAAGAGATCATCCACCCTTAAAGCTTCTCTTTGAGTTTAACAAAGAGGTGTATAATGTATTATTTATAGGACACAGTCGGTAGGCACATACGGGGCCATGAATGTGTATTGTCGAGTATTGAAGAGTCGACATTGCTAAATTGTACATCCACTGTATCATCGATCAGATGATTTTATTTCTTGACAATTGATCTACAATATTGTTTGGGATGTTATAAGTTTGGTTTAGTTTATCGTTGGTGGAATCGAAGAAAGGACTGCGATTTGCGATGGTTTTCTTTCATAAAACTTTAGTGGACATTGAGATTTGGAATGCGCTAAGATCTGGCAGATACCTATCTATGGTGTGGTGGTGCGCTAACTAAAGCGTTAGCTACAGATATGAAAAGTTTTTCTTGGCGAAAGCCAGCAACGTAGGCTGATAATATTTTTAATGGCACCATTTATCAAGTAAATTGGTGACCAATTTGATAAAACTTTAACAGACGTCCATCTGAAAGTCAAATGCCAAAACAGTTTTTTTTACCTAAAATCAATTTCGTAGGACAACAAAAACTCCCGTCGCCATTATAAAAATATTAATATACAGAAAGTTTTTCGTCCTTCTATTTGTTATTTATTAATGTCCCCGTCACGAATATTATAAAAAACGCTACGCTCCAAAAAGTGACTCACAATGCAGACGCTAATCTGTTTGAGGCACGAACGAAGCATGTCAAACCAAAAAAGGGTCCAATTCTAATACTTAGTAACCATTAAATAAATTCAATATACAAAAAAGTCGACGAAAAAATTGTCCGTAGCCCCGTAGGCAAACCACTTTTAAATATTTGTGCGCATATGGCTTCCGGTTATTTCGAGTGGGTTATGCTAAAAAAATGCATTAGACCTCTGGTTTTTATAATCACCACGAATTGAATGTCCTATGATATATTTTTATTTTGAATTATAAAGGACAGAGGTTCAAGGAAGATTAGGTATGGTCCGAATTTCTTTATAGATTCCTAATCCAAATATATGACTGTCCTCTAATTTACAAGGGTTTTTAGAATTTGTGAAGCTTGCATGTGTTCCTGCCTCTACACAAGGCTTATGATTTCGTAGACGTTCACGTTCCACTTTTGACAAGATTTAAGCTATAAAGTGATATTACAGGAATTATCTATGTCATGGTTATCCGAAGATGCCTCAACTTATTTTTTAAGGGAGGATTAGAACACTTAAAGGGCTGAGCTTTTTTATCGTTGAGACATAAATTAAGTTTTGTGCGGCGAGTGGCGACGAACAACATTACATCGTATCTTTATATATGGTAGATTGACACTGCGTATGGGCACCGTGTATAGCTAAGTTAATAAGAATTGTTTCCCATATAGTTGAGTCTTACTTCTAACGCGTATACAAATCAATACATATACTGGTAATTCAAAGAAAACCCAAGAAAATTTATCACATCCGTCGCCTAATGATAGCTCAATCATTCAGCTCTTCACATGTTTAAAATAAAAAATAACCATAAATATTATCATGACGAGAAGCCTCATATCTGCACAGTGCAGGTAGCTTCAACGAGGCTGTGTGAAATATCATATGCCTACTCTAATAGCCTACTGCAGTTCGTAACACAGTGAAAATTATTGCGTACCACTGCCAAAATAGTAGCCCTGTATATAACGTGCACCCACTATATGAATGATAAATTAAATTGTATAAAGAATGAATAGCACTTTGGTACATACTGCGTGAGTTAGCATTCCATTATTTAGTTGGCTTTTGGTCTATTTGCAATTGAAATGCTGACCGATTGAAATACTTTATTTTACTGATACTCATGGCCATAAGAGAGTTACCTGTTGGTTGTAAATATAATTTTCTACCAACTTACTTAGGGTCAGTGTAACATGGCTTTTTGAATACTTCCCTATTAGTCGGTATATCAGTACCTTTAATCATATGATCTTTCAAACGATTCATCTATGGTTTTCTTGACCATTATAACACCACGTTGCGGACTTTGATCGAGAGAGCCACCGCGACCCTGGAACGTAAAGGGCACAAGAAGGATCACGGGTGGGTTTTAGTAAGTAAGAGTCTGACGCTCCCTTCCGCTCCGCCCAGGATGGTGGCAGAAGTCATTTGAAGATTTTCCATCCAGAAAAAAAGAGGTTAGACAGGACTTGTGAAAAATAAAATTTTAGCATTTTTGTCAAATGATTCTTTGCAAGTCTGAATTGGATTTTTATTCTTCTTAAAAAAGATGGTTTCATTCGACTTTCTTCCCAATCAATATTCATGAAGTTGTCTCTAACGAGTATACACGGTGACCTATCGTGTTGAACTATCGCCAGACGCGCGATTTACACGAGATTTTGATCATAATAGCTACCTGCCGACGCGACGCGGTATTAAGATGTTATCACCATCAGATAAGCTTCACAGAAGGCGTTATAAATGTATGAGGAAAAAGTAAATTACGTATAAGTTAATTCTGCTTAAACATATGAGAAAATTACAGAGGAAGGAAACCGCGTGTTTGTTGGATGAAAGCTTGCTTCATTAGATAATTAATGAATTGAGATAAGGGGAATAATTGCTGCCCTGTCATTGAGAACATTACATAAATACCTAGATACTTCTCCTGACTCAAAAATGACTAAGGCATTTTTTATTTTGCATTACCTGCATATCGATAAGAACTTTTTAAACTAAAGTTGAGTTACAAGGAACTACAGCTACTTAAGTAAAAATATCTGCTAATACTCAACAAGGTCTAACAAAGCGTATGGCAGCGGAACTTGAACGCTCTTTCAGCCTATTGAACAGTCAAGGCATGAAACAGAAACGATCCCATTCACCATCACGTAGATTCTGCGTCAAAGGATACAAGGACCATACGGAACCCATACAAGAACCCATTCAAGAACCGTAAAATGGGTGCTTCTATGCCACACAACACCGACTCGCGTTATAATGTAATTCCGCCAACCGACAAAGGGTTTCAAAGCTGTAAAAACAATCTCAGCCTACCCCCGAACTTAATCCTTCACAAAGTATACCGACTTACCGAAAGTATTTTCAAAACAGTAGAAAATCCCTTTCGGTATCAATTTGCCGCCTCAGCTACTCCGTTCGTGTTTTAAAAACATTCCTTTTTGAATGATTTTTTTCGCATTTCCTTTTCGCATTGTTGAATTTTAGTTTGTAAAAAAAATTAAGATAAGTAAAACATGGCGGTAAATCGTTTACCGCCTTTTATACGTTTTTTAGCTATTTACGTTGTAATATGCCTTTGATAAGGTAAATATTGAACAATACGGATAAAAAAATGCAATATTGTAGTATAGATAAAATTTGGAATTGATATAAGTTTTTTTTTATAATTCACGTTGTCGGCTGAGACTATAAAACCAAGCGATAGTGAACTAAAGGAATTTTGCTTTTTGACGCAAATGAAGCTCCTTATTTTTTTCCTTCTTTCCTCATATTTCCTACTTAAGTTCCTTCCATACAACACAGTTATCCGCCCACAAGTTTTTATCAACGCAATATTTATTGCAGAACCGAACAGAACTTCAAAACAGTTTTTTTCTCCAGTGCTACCAACCTTAACAAAACCCGAAACGTTAGATAGGACCTAAATTCTCTGCGCACAATCGACCACGCCCACTAAATGTACTATTATAGTACTGTTCACTGTTAGAGGAATTTCGCATCTGTTCGCACAAAGAGTTTCCTGTTCGGATTACTAGATTGCGATTGGTATCTCGCCTTAAGGCACGGTGCCTTTATACAATTTACTTTATCAGACCGTCAATTCGCAAGTGTGATTTGATTGATGATGTTTCGCTACCGTGATCTTTGTTGTTGGATCAATTGTGATTTTGGAATTAGATCTCAGTACAATAAATGCTGAAGGAAAATCTTATATAGATTATCGTTTTGGCACTTATAAAGACTTTGATGACGAATCCTGATCCCGAAATTAGAAAATCCTGACGAAATCAGATTAAACATAATCAGGATTTTCTAATTTCGGGATCAGGATTCGTCATCAAAGTCTTTATAAGTGCCAAAACGATAATCTATATAAGATTTTCCTTCAGCATTTATTGTACTGTAAAATTATTTATTTTAAACCTAAATATGAACCTAAGTTTAG
Source organism: Hecatera dysodea (assembly GCA_905332915.2). Classification (NCBI taxonomy): domain Eukaryota; kingdom Metazoa; phylum Arthropoda; class Insecta; order Lepidoptera; family Noctuidae; genus Hecatera; species Hecatera dysodea. The sequence goes on from HG995304.1 coordinate 6,624,451, forward strand.
CCCGATTGGTGAAAACGAATGATAACTTGAAAATCTTCTTGAAATGCTTGTCAATTCTGGCAATTAAATTCATAAGCGTTTCACACACAAAAACATCCTACACGCAATTATTTTTATAAAAACCAACTTCGCTCTATCGGCTGTTAATTTAGAAAATAAAGATATGAAAAATTGAAAGCGCAAAAGAATTTCTTCGGAATTCTGTCAGTTTCCGTAGCATACCGACCACCACGATTCGTTCCGAACTCGAAATAGATCCTGCCAAAAACTTCACAGCCTAATTATGAAAAATAAGACATAGTTTACAATTCTTGTGTCTTTAGTTAACACGTGCTCCGATTTTTTTTATCTCAGAATTCTTCTAAAAATTAATTTCGGGCGGAATAGGTTCGCAAAAAATACTAATTGCTTTTTGTATAGCCGCGTAAGTTTTTGTATCTGTCTGTATGTCTCGCAGTAAATGTGGGTTTTGTCAGTGGAAAGTGTCAAATTACGTGGCACGAGATGGGAGATAAATATTAGGGCTGGCTCTCGAATGTACTTATAACTTTGTTTCTACCAAAATTTTAAGACAGTATTGTACTGAAATTGTTTAAAAATATGTTTTTGGGCAGTATAGAAAATACCACTTTGGTTCTCAATTAAACTAGCGCGAAAAAAAAAAACGATTACAGTCAAAATTTAAGTTCTTATAAAAGTCGGCAAGGTCTCTAAATTATAAAACGATCCATCGCTATAAATAATACCTTCAAATACGAAAGAAATAAATTTAACCATAATATTTTAATGAACTTAAACCCATCAATTTATATAATTTAACGATATAATTAAATTAAATTTATTTCACAGCCCTCGCATCCCTAAACTGGCATCGCGCTTTTTGCGGGCATCCATTTTAGTTTTTCGTAAAGATTTTGCTGCAGATAATAATGTGCTACCAATCGCAAAACAGCTCAACCACCGGATACTGTGGAATTAAAAATGTACCATGTCTCTTATGAATTAAATTTCAAGGTAGACTGTGAGAATGTGTTGGTTGTGTTAGTTCATTATGAGGAGATAGTCACGATGCAATAGGCAACTAAACGGAAAGGAGCGGTAGATAAAACGGCGACAAGTTGGAGAAATATTTCCAAAATATTTGTAAGTGAAGCCGGGGGACCGCCCGGGGGCGGGTAGGGCAGGACGCACTAGATACCGGAATTCGTCCGCTGAATAGTTGAATATTATGAACTTGAAACCGTTCTTTTTTCAATTATGCGAAAAAAATATGATGCGCTTGGAATAAACGTAGCTTCATCCATTACTGTTTTGCACGTGAGACTTTATAAAGTGATTCATAAGATTCGTGTTTGCTTTACTATCTAGTACCAAATTAATTGGAATTAATACATTTGAGATTATTTGAGTGAAACACCTAAACTAACCTAACCTTAACTCCTTTTCGGGTACAGTTTATTATTATTATGTTGACATGATCTTACATGAGACTGTTACCTTGATTTGACACAAAAATAGATGTGATCTCGTTTCACTTAACTTACCTACAGTAAGGAAACAGTCTAAAAATCTGGCCCATACAGAACTTGCCTTAGAGACAAAGGCACTTAGTACAAACACAAGACGATAAAAAGTAACACGAACACAAAAAAACTATAAAAATGATGAGAGAAAATCAACCAACCATCAAATGACGTCTTAAACTTATAACCAAATTATTACAAACAACTACGCATACTTGCACAAAAAAGTATAGGTAATATAACAAAAAAGATATAAAACATGCCAACAAAACCTTAGATTATTACATCAAAAAACCTGGCAACACATAAAAGAAATGTTATTCTTATTTCAAACTAATTCACGCGTGAATTTTGCATTGGTAGTACAAAACAGGAGGGCTATTCTTAAGGTTTATATTGAATTGGCAGATAGTAGAATGTCTCATTGTAACAGGACACCAAATAAGATGGTGTCCGCAAGATAAGCAAGGATTTAGGACGAGTGTACCGGCTGTGGCAGATTTACACCGCGTTTCTATAAACTATAATAGTTTGTAAGGTTTAATGGTAGTGTTACATATTTTGTGTAAATGGATGGGCTATGTACTTTAAAGGTAAAGGAATAGGTAGTTGATGTTATTGGAACTGCTTTTAGATGTTCGACAAAATTAACATGAATTACTTAATTTTTTTATGAAATCTCGAATGAAAAAAAAAACTCACGTGTTCCCTAGAAAGCTCCCCAAATATATATACATAGAATATTAAGCATAACCAATAAAAAGAACCTCTAAAAGGTCCTTTCCCAAGCAAAAGATAGAAACCTAAGTAATCTCTAGGTAGAACACCACTCAAAACCAAGAGCATATAAACCCCAGAAACGAAACGCAACAAACTGCGCCCACGCATTACCCTCACATACATATTTGCACAATGCTATAATCTCGTCACGCTATACTTGACACCAATAATGTTGCCATTCATCAAGGATTACCACCAAGATGTTTATCAATATTTCTCTAACAAATATTTACAGATACCTTCCATAAGCCCATGTGTCGAACATCTTACGACAATGACATAATATTTGTATAGCTGATACATAATCTCGGTATTGTGTAACAACTTTATACAAGAAAAATTTTGCATGACATTTCATTTTTGCGAAATAGGTGAAGAAATTGAAGACGAGATACAAATATTGAAACTGGTATCTAAGGGCCATCTTGAATTTCCACGAAAAGAATATAAATAATATTTAAAACTTTAGTATCATCCTCATCAGGAATTCAGTTTGTTATTATGGCATATTCTGCGGTGGTCCTTTGCCAATAATATCCAAAAACAAAGTATAATATTAAAGGAACTCTTCAGGGTGCCAGACATTAATAATTTTAACCAACATCATAAAACGTTTACTGTGGAAGATGACCAAATATGAGCCTTTAATTGGTTGTAAAAAATTGCAATTTGTTTAAGTATTAATAGCATCAACAATGTATGTAGATGCTTAATAGGTATATTAAAATGTGTAAAGGCACCACGACATTATTTGTACCTTTATTTATTTTTTTGAAATCATCAAATGACTTCTCCCGCTCTGGGCGGAGCGGAAGGGAGTGTCAGACTCTTACTGACTAAAACCCACCCGTGATCCTTCTTGTGCCCTTTGCGTTCCAGGGCCGCGGTCACTCTTTCGAACAAATTCCGCAACCCCAGCAGGACATTATTGATTAGAAAGTTGACTTTGCCTTAAAACTTTTTTCCCGACCCAAAAAGCTGAAACAAAATAGCTCTACACAACAAATACAATTAAACAGCGACAAATAAAAACTGGATCCGTCACTGCCCCATTGGGCCAGTTTTAACGCAATCAAACCGAATCCCGGTTCACTGGAGCAGAAATCACTCAGTGCACGGATATCTGATAAGACGTCTCGAACGATAAGTTGTCGACATACAGACTTGGGATCAGATAAGGAGACATCATCAAAGATCTCCTTATTGCCTTACCCTCGCCTCCTCGGTGTAACCAACACCACAGATCCAGAGATTTGAGATAATTGAAAAAATGGAGCGTGGAGGTCTCATTTGTTTGAGTTTTTGTAGCGTTTGAAACTATTTTTAGACGTTTTGGGGTTGAAACAAATAGCTGCAATAACTGTTTTTATTAAACTTCATGCTTTAATTATTTAAATCTAAATCCCTGAGTCGAAAGAGTCGCCAACTACACACTATAAAAGCGAATATAGTGACACCAACAACTGAATCACCATTGTAAAAAATATTCATCAAAAACATATTCATCAGAAAATAATTCATCATTCAGCTATAAAAAATGCCTTTTGCAAGCAGTGAAATAGCTTTAGCATAATCATTTCCGACATCTCATTCTCCTAAAATGATCAGTTAACACGAATCAAAAAGACTACACATCAATTTTATTAAACTAAACAGAACAAAATCAACACGCAATCATGTATTATCAATAGCTCACAAAAACAAAAGCATAGTTAAGAAAAGAAAAAAAATACAAGAGGGTTGCTTGCTATCCCAAGGGGCAAGCAAAGTAATCAAATTAGAATTAACTAAGTCGAGACTATCTGTCATCGTTGAGCTCACGAGCGCCGAAATTCTGGGGTAATAAATCATGGGGTAGCGAGAGGAAATCAGGGTTACAGGGATAGCATCGGAATCTGGTGTCAAAGATGGTGACACATGGTTCTGAGATGTTTGATAGGTTGTTGTGTCAACTGTTCGTTATTTATAGTCGATTTTGGTGAAATTCCTGGAAGAGTACGTGATTGGTGTGATTTTGCTTGAGGTAACTTTAGAGTATAGGCGTTAATCATGATAGACAGTTATAATAGAATACCAAAACAAGCATAGATAATAATTAGGTATGGACTATCAATCTTCACTGCATAATCAGCCTTTTAACGTTCCCACTGCTGGGACACAGGCCTCCTCTCTAGGAGAGGGAATGGGCCGTAATACAGGGCCCAGTGCGGGTTGGTGAATGTCACATGTCTTTGAATTTTTGGTTCTAGGACATGCCGGTTTCCTCACGATGTTTTCCTTCACCGTTTTGAAAGCAGTGGTGATGAAAGTAATAACACAAAGCTGCCTGGCTGGGTTTGAAGCCGCGGCCTACAATTCGTAACCACTGTTCTTTACTCGGCCACCACTGCTCTAATCTGCACTGATGTCCTCGTAATTCATGATTCCAAAAAATATTATTTGGTAACGAAAAATAGAGTCGTTTATATATTCTCATAAAGTACTGGCAGCTTAGTAGATGCTGGATTAATTTATTCAAATCCAACTAACTAAAAAAGAGCTCAATAAGGTGGTTGAACAAACCAAAGACCAACCCAAAGCTTTAGAGATTAGAGGGATTATAAGGATGCAGCAGGGAGCTTTGTTTTTTTCATGAAACAGAGAAGCCCCAAAAAGAACAGAAGCGCTGTCTAAAGAAGATTAGTGCGTGCTTTTGGACGTCCAACACATATTCATTTTCACGAAACTTACATATTTAAATACCTCATTTATTTCAACATAACCTTTTTTCAAAACGATATTCAATCACTAACAAAAATAACTGTAAAATGCAATTAGTTTACTTTAATTATTACTTTTTTTTTCTTTTATCCGGAAGCTTTTTCGTGCACGTCTTTCTGCATCGTTCTCAATTGTACGAGTATATCAATAATTTCAACAAGAACTACGAAACCACAACTTTATAACCAAATATTGGTTTAAAAGAGTTTCCGTGGAGTTTCTTGCACGTTCTTTTCCATAGAGTTATATGCTTTGGAACGTGCAAATAGCTTCCCTTCTTCGGCTGACCGACCTTGACAAATAAAAAGTCCCATGTTAATTAATTTGAAAAATGCTTTGAGTTTTATATTGAGAATCACGCCAATAAAATTAAGCAAACGTCGTTATTCTATCTATCAATACTATTATTATAAAGTGGTAATTTTTGTGAAGTTGCAGGGGGTAATCTCTAGATCTACTGAATCGATTTCGCAAATTCTTATACCAATAGAAAGCTACATCATTTATTATTGTCATGGGCTATATTTTATGGCCGTATTCCCACGGGGACGGGTTAGTTAGTTTTCTATATTTGTCATTAGTCAAACATAGAAAATATCCCTTTTGATATCTTAATACAACATCATAGGTGTTCTAAAGATCAATTAAGCGACCTCTAAGTGTTGTATTGATATGAATAGTTGAACTAGGGCCACACCTAAGCCACGTGCACTTTACAGCAGTAACGTATGGAACTAAAGATTATTATCAATGAATTAAGTGAATGGGACAACTGTATTGTTTGTGCTGTTCGGGGAATAATGGCTTTTCAGTTGGATTTATTTAATAAGAAGAAAAGATTTTAGTAGGCCAAAAAGTTTAGAGTTTCTACAACTGGATGAACATATTTTTGTGTATTGTTTTTAACCGACTTCTAAAAAAGGAGGAGGTTCTCAATTCGGATGTTTGTACGTTTTTTTTATTTTTTTTTATTAAAAACCCTTGATATTTGATATAAAATTTGAATTTCTGTTGAAGTAATTATCAAACATTGCTTTAACCTGAAAACTTGTCATCATTTGTCATTAAAGTAAGATTTGACACCGTCTTTACTCAAGTTAGAAATCAACCTTAAGTAAATTATCGTCCAGATTGAGCAAGCAGTCTTATTCTCACGTGATGACATGCGCTAAGCAAGTGTTCAAAATTTACGAAGTACCTACGAGTGTTCACCCAATGGACGAAATTCGACCAAGTTTAAAAATTTTTATTAAATACCCAGACCCATCTCTTATCTACTCCAAGTCTAAGATACGTAGATACATATGAACGTATAAATAAGATCAAACCAACCCCACATCGTGTTAGCAGAATCACGAAGCTCACGTACTAACCACACGTAACAATTTTGTCACACCCACGACTTCTGACCCTTTGGCACGAGTTCACGACACGAGTCACGACGCGAGTCACGATCAAGGCTCGAGGCCGTTTGAGGTCGCGCGCTTATTGCTGGCTTGAATACTAATTCAGTTTATTTACTGTACATTTTGAGGGAGACAGTCATATAAAACTCTAGACAAAGTGATATTCTGTTAGCGCTAAAGTTTGTCTAAAAACTAAATATAAAATGTATGGTATTGACATTCGTTACCGAAAGTCATATGGTCAATCACAAATATTTAGCGTTTCGATAATCGCATAGTAGCATAGTTTGAGACTTTTTCAAGAGTCTCAAACTGAAACTTCTGGTGGATGCTTTCAAGTACAATACAAAACTATTTTTATTTATGAAGAATAGCAGGCAGCTCCTCTTTAATATGAATTAAACATTAATTGCTTATATATTGTCTATTTGTTGTTAGATGGTTGACCATCTATTTTTTTTATATATAGTGCGTTCATGGAAGCCCTTTTTATACGTCCCACCTATAGACGTCAAAATGAGAGAACGGACTTATACTCCAATATCCTCTGACATCTCAAAGCAGCTCGCGATAGCCGCTGTCTTTTTCTTTAAATTATATTTGTTGGGTCACTTTTGACCACTATCTCATCTGAATAACCTTACCTAGAAGATACTTAGTAACTCTTGTATTTAAAACTCCCGTTTTATATTTAGTTAGAACCACAGACATCGTCAACAGATTCCACTCCTTAGCTGTAGGCACCATGAAGATATCCATAAAATGTTCTGGTGTGTATGGATGAGATGTCCACCGTGTGATGATGGCGCATGTATTTTTAGAGGTATTAGAAAGGTTGTACAAGTAAGTATCGTAATCAAATCGATGGTTCCCTATCCATTAGCATAAAATTTCAAGACCTAATATAACTTAGTATAATGTTGTTTGGCATAATTCTTTCTTCGCATAATATGATTACGCATAACAGCTCATGCATAATTTTTTTAAGCATTAAGTCTGTAACCATAATAATGATTAGGCATAATATTTTAAAGCATAAACTTATTAAGCATAAAGTTCTAAAGCATAACTTTTTTAAGCATAAAGTTCTAAAGCATAACTTTTTACGTATCATTTGCGTTGGAAATTAAATGTTTATACGCCCTAGCTTTTTTGCCCGAAGAGGATATACCAATTTATTTCGACGATTGGAGAAAAGCCATATCTCCTGAATCAGGTAATATATAAAATATTAATATATTATAACGTATTGAACAATTTTGTGAGTATTTTTTCGCTGTAGGAAGCAAGCATTGCAAGCATACAGCATGCAAGCAAGCATGCAGCATGCAAGCAAGCATGCAGCATGCAAGCAAGCATGCAGCATGCAAGCAAGCATGCAGCATGCAAGCAAGCATGCAGCATGCAAGCAAGCATGCAGCATGCAAGCAAGCATGCAAGCAAGCAAGCATGCAGCAGGCAGGGTTTCTGTGACGGCTCCGGCGCTGCGGCCCTCCGGCGGCCCCAAGCGTGCTAATCGTCGCAGACGGCTTTCGCTCACCACCACGGCTCGCTCGCAGCCACCTGCTCCTCAGCCCGCGGGCCGCCTCGCCCCTACGCGCCTACGCGATTTTTAATAACACTCTAGGGGTAGGACAAACAAGACTACGTGAAGTCGGTTTTGCAGCAATTCGGTTCTGTGACTAACTTTTGCTGCACAGCATATTAATTTTTTAACCAACAATATTATTTGATTGTTAGACGTTATGCTAAAAGTCTTTAGGCCTACTAACGTTATGCTAATAGTCATTAGGCCTACTAACGTTATGCGAATCAAATTTATGCCAAAACAAATTAGTCTTTAACATGATTATGCCAACATAAAATGTATGCCTAAAAAAATTATGCCAAAGTATTATTATGCCAAAACAAATTGTGCCAAAATCGTTATGCCGAAGTATATTAGGACAAAAAACATTATGCGAAAAGAAGGGATCCCCAAATCGATTACGGATTGCATGTCTCCCCCATATCAGCTCACAATAATAAATAACGCTAAACAATGTGCTACAAACAACCCTATTGTCTAAGAAAAATTATCAATATCTTCACAAAAAATCACTAAAGAATTTATAAACAAAAACAAATGATTGTGCTCGCCACGTGCCGATCGTGGTGAGATAACATTGTCCCGCGGTGGTTCCTGCCGTAATGCACCATAGTGTAACTGTTAACAGTGGTTCAAAGTCACTATTTGACAGGAGTATGGTGTCAATATGCTCATGATGACAGGCGAATGCTTGTCAGTAACTGTCAAAAACTCTTCTCATCTCCCTGTGTTTTGCTATATATTTTCTCCAAGACGATATGGAGACTAATTATTATGCTTAAAAATCGTGATAACACACATCTGAGTATAAAAAATATCGACATAACACCTCAGTTAATTATATTTACGTCGGAGTACAGAGTTTATATAGGCAAACACTTTATGTAAAATATTGGTGGGCTTCAAATATAGTAAGACAGAAATTCAAGGAAGATGAAGGTAACGGACTAATGCTTCTAACTACGCCTTGAGATACTATAATAGGGTTGTTTCCTGAGGAATAAAAATATGATTCTATTAAGTCCGTCAGTTAGATTATCAAAAAATATTGGACCCGTATTTTTTGCTTTATGAAATTTCTAAAAATTGACGAAGATAAAAAGCTTCAAAGATCATGAGTGGGGGCTTGTGACATCAGGGCGTGGTAAAAATCGTCGCACGGAGTGACGTCACACGAGTTTTCAATGCACTATATCGTCTTCGTTTTTTGTTTACGTGAAAAAATAAAAAATACGTGTCCAATATTTTTGGGAAGTCTATCTTACGGACTAATTAGATTTTTTTAGGCAACTACCCTATTGTTCTTCTGCATGAATGTTCCCTTGACAGACTGTAAACACTTGTACTGTGGCATAACAATACCCTTTTTATTGAGTACGCTATAATCGCCTACTGAGTGATATGAATTTCAAAACAATGGCGCTTTTTGAACAAGCGCTTTTTATATTTTTGTGCCTTCAAATGACAATGGGGTATGATGAATGGGAGTGAAGATTAGATTTTTTCAATATTATTGTTTTGATTTACCTAATATTTTTTAACAGTTTTATATATTCGGGGTCATCCATAAATAACGTTACGCGTCATGGGGGAGGGAGGGGCCGACGAATTGTGACATTGTGTGATAAGGGGGTAGGAGGGGTCCCATTTCAAAGTCACATTTCAAAATCTATTTTAATCTAAGTGTTAAGTAAACCACGAACAAATACACGAATAAAATTGTAAAATATGTGACGTCACACTAGGGAGGGTCTCAAAAATGTGACCAGCTGTGACAAGGACGGGGAGGGGGTCAAAAATCATGAAATTCGTGTAACGTAGTTTATGGATGGCCCCTTAGTAAGTGGTATGACGACTATGAAGTGTCGTTTCATTTTTTTTAGACGTGCGTAAATACAACACATAGTAACATGTCTGTGGAAAGTACGTTTTTGTAACATTAGAATAGTATAATTAATGAAAATTGGTTTGTATCGATACTCACAATCTATATCAACTATAACAACACTGCTTAATCCATAAAACTTTATTAATAATGAGACAATATTTTGCGCAAATTTAAACTATTTTATTTATTATTGAGTCCATCACTGGCGATAAACAGCAGCGACAGGCGCCAGCGGCACCATCTGAACGTTGAGCATAATTTATGGACTCTATGGAGACATCAGCCAAGTAAATGTGTAAAAGCACTTGCTCAGCTAAAACGAATGGTTCAAGCACGAAAACTTCAGTTTATAACGTCAATTAAACAAGCTTTCATTGACTTTTTCGTGCTAACGTTAGAGTTAGAATTTACGTTTTGGAATATGAACCTTAAACTCGCTTTCAGTCCGTTGTGCGTGGGAACTGGGGTATCATAGCAAGCCTATCTCCGCGTGGGCAGTGGTGGTCAAGTGTTATCGGCCTCGACTAACGAATGGTAGGTCGCGTGTTCAAACCCAGCCAGGCGCATTACTTTGTGTACTTCATCACCACTGCTTTCAAAACGGTGAAGGAAAACATCGTAAGAAAACCGGAATGTCCTAGAATCAAAAATTCGAAGACATGTGACATTCACCAACCCGCACTGGGTCCGCGTGGTGGATTACAGCTCATTCCCTCTCCTAGAGAAGAGGCCTGTGTTCCAACAGTGGGAACATTAAAACGCTGACTATGCTTATGCGTATGCTATCTCCGCACAGTAGCACAGAAGCTTCCTGGGGGATCAGAGGCTTCGAGGATTGACCTCAATGTTCAGAGGATTTTTGGAGTCCAAGACGTGGGTGGGCGACTGATTCCTCGATGCCAAAGCAGCCACTGCAGAGTCGGTAGTTTTCCCCACCGAATGTGTCTCCACGTTGTCGTCGTGGTGGGGCTTGAGCATCCCAATGATCTTGCGACCTTTCCCGGTAGAGCCACTCATGCCGGAAGGTTGCAAGTGAGGGATCAGACCAAGAGAGACACACGCTTGCTCGCTGCTCTCTGGTACGCGTCTGATCATCAGACGTGACTGTGGGAGCAGCGAGCAGGTGGAGAGGTGAGGTTGGGAGAGAGGGCCCTGAGAAGGGGCGGAGCGAAAAGGGACCACACCCTTAAAAGGAACAAAAATGAAAAAAGACGCTTGCAAAATGAGTCCCCAGGTGGGTCCCGACTGCTCAGCGGTCGGGGAATCCCACCCCGCTTCGGCGGGCTGCCCTCCGTACTCTGGGGTGGGCACCAAACGTCTTCCGCTTGCCAGTGGCAACAAGAGCCGAGGAGGCTCCAATTCGTCGTCGTCATCCGGATCCGCCTCCTTTAAGGAGCTGATGGCGCACGAATTCGCAGAGGAGGGTTCGCCTGAGCGCCGGGGTGGCGTGGAGTTGGATTCCGGCTCCGCGCTAGACCTAGTAACGGTCAGCTCGGCGGGCTCGGGAGATGAGAGAGGGGGGGCTGCTGCGGAGAACGTGAAGTTCTTCCGCAAGCGGCCCAGACGGGAGGATGACAGCGGGTCGTCCTCCGAGGGCGAATTTGCCTCCGCCCGCAAAATCCCCACCGCTAGGCGGGGCAGGGGCTGTGAGGCAGGGAGGGGGCTTGCACCCTCTACCCGGGAGGTGGAGCGTCGGGCCGAGAGGTTGGTGGAGGAGGGGCGTCGCCCTGGAGGGAGCGGTCGCAGGGCTCCCTCTACTCGTCCGCCTCCTCTCGACTCTGACGACTTGGAGTCCCCGGGAGAGGTACCTCCCGCTGTTGAGGACCAGAGGGCCCAGTTTGCGGAGGTCGTGGAGGCCGCGATCCGCGCTGTGGCCTTCAAGAGGAAGCAGTCCTCGAAGCGGGAGGCCATCAGTGCGGCCAAAGCCTCCATACTGGCGGCAGCGGCGGCCAACGCTGGCGGGACTGCCTCAGACGAGGCGTCGGAGTTGCTGGCGGAGGTCGCCCGCCTCGCGGTTCTTACGGAGCGACTCGTTCAGGAGAATGAGTCGCTCCGGAGGGACCTGGCGGGGATGGCCAGAGCGGCCTCCGTGGAGCCGCGAGGGGGACTGAGTCCGGCAGCGCCGGAGGGGGGCCAAGTGCTGAGCCAGGTGCGGGACCTGGTACGGCAGGAGCTGGCTCCCTTCCGGAGGCAGTTCTCCATGCTGGAGGACATGGTCCGGCGTCCCCCAACAGCGGCAACAGCGGCAACAGCGGCGACTCAGAGGGCCCCGGGCCAGCAGCAGAAGGCGGCTTCGTACGCGGCCGCCGCGGCTGCCAGCCCGGGAACGTCCGGCAAGGCGAAGGCAAAGGCCAAGGGCGGAGCAGCGCCAGCGCCTGTGGTGCCGGCAGCTGCGACGCCGGCGACGACCAAGTCGGCCCCGGCGAAAAGGGGTGGGAGGAAGGCTCGGGGAGGAGCGGCTAAGGCTGCGGCGCCAGTGGTGCCACAGCCGCCCCCACCCCCACCCTCGGACCCTCCTGCGGCCGGGGCCGAGTGGCAGGTTGCTGGCCAGAAGCGGAGGGCCAAAGAGGCGGCCAGGAGGAAGGCGAGGAAGCAGCGGCGTAAGGCCAACGCTATTGCGGCGAGGCTTCGCGCCCCGAAATCCGCGGCTGTAGTGCTCACACTGCAGCCGGAAGCGGAACAGAGGGGCGTGACGTATCTCGCCGTACTGAAGCGGGCGAAGGAGGCGGTGAGCCTCCAAGAGCTGGGCATCAGCGGGGGCATCGGGGTCAGGAGGACCCTAACCGGTGCCCGCAAGCTCGAGCTCGCCGGAGCGGAGAGTGGCCCGTTCGCGGACGCCTTGGCCGAAAAGCTGAGGGCGGTCTTACCCGCGGACGAGGTCCGGGTGTCCAGGCCGACTAAGCGCATCGACATGCGCATAGTGGGCCTGGATGACTCCGTTACGGAGGAGGAAGTTGTGGCCGCCGTCGCCAGGACTGGGGGGTGCTCCGCCGAGCTCGTCAAGGCGGGCACCCTCCGGCCTGACAACACGGGCATGCAAACCCTTGTGGTGAGCTGCCCCGTGACGGCGGCCAGAACTGTATCGGAGGGCCGAAGGCTCTTGGTGGGATGGGTGTCTGCGCGGGTAAAACTGCTGGAACCCAGGCCTCTGAGGTGCTACCGCTGCCATGTGGGCAACCACACGGGAGCTATGTGCCCCTCGGAGGTGGACCGCAGCGGTCTTTGTTTCCGCTGTGGTCAGCCCGGTCATCGGGCCGGCTCATGTGAGGCCACGCCGCACTGCAGTGCATGTGCGGCTGCTGGCAAGCCGGCCGAGCACTGGGCTGGGGGAAGGGCCTGCGCGCCATCCGCCCCGACCAAGGGCAAGAGGTCTGCCGCCGCCGCCGCCTCTGCCGCCGCCGCGGCTTCCGTCGCCGCTTCTGCCGCTTCTGCTGCGGGTGCTGCGACTCCCAACGCTCGGGAGGGGGCTGAGATGGAGTGCCAGTAGTGGTCCCATTTCGGCCTCCTCCAGAGACAAGTCGGCCGCTGTGCTATTGCGCAGTGGCTGATGCCTGGGGACGGTGAGCGTGGGTGGCTTGCCGTCCGACACCAGGTTGAGTCGACGACGCGTTGTGTTCCACGCGCGCCGAAGGAGCCGTCAGCACCAAGGACGGGACCCCATAGGGTCGGTGCCTGCTAGGGTTGCGGAATTTGTTCGAAAGAGTTACCGCGGCCCTGGAACGCATAGGGCACAAGAAGGATCACGGGTGGGTTTTAGTCAGTAAAAGTCTGACACTCCCTACCGCTCCACCCAGGGCGGGAGGGGTCATTTGATGATTTCCCATCCAGAGAAAAAAAAAAAAAAATAAGAGTCGGTAGTTTGTTAGCGGCATATTTATAAATGTTTAAAGAAATGTGTATATAGGAACCAGAAATGTAGCTATCGCCTTTTTTAAACTAAGTACTGATTACTGAGTTGGGAAATTGGAGTTTCAAACGCGTCAAATGAACTTTATGGGCAAAGTTTGACAGATTTTCAGACGGAATAGAGTAACAGAGACCAATTAGTTCTGATACCAGCGCTTAAAGAGTTTCTCTAGTATCGTAGCACGTGATGTGATACCAAACCTCACTCTAGTCTTTAAGGACTATTAAGTAACTAAACTAAACTCAAGATAATCACAGGAAATGAGACATAATATTTACGACCATCTAAAAACGACGAAACATAATCACGTGTTTTCTTAACGACGCTCCTGAAATCAAAATATTCTAACACACAATATCTAAAAGCATTATCGTGGCCGGTTGAAAAAATCTGGTAAAAAACGGTGGTGAGGTATCCTGGACCCGGCTATTATCTCTGAACACCGAAGTCATTTTAGCTATAATAAGATAACATTAAGGGAAGACGCGGACAGTGGTGCTCAAACTTTTGGGTATGCATTTAATTTATCATTTAATGACGGATAGATTTTTCAAAGTTCATCACAAAATACATAAAATTGAATGGAGTTCCTGGTTCGTTTACGTTTTTCATGATTTATATTAAAGATAGAAATACGTTGATAAATCATAAATAAATTACATGTCAAATTAGTTTTTCTTTTTCAGGTTTCAGTAACAAAATACTATAATGTAAAATACATCTTATGAATCATAAGCATTTTCCAAGAAACAGACTTTTACCCTTTCATACACACCCACTACTTCATAAGCACCCAAAACTTTGAGAACGCACCCTCAAAAGATCGTGTCAGCGGACCTGTCGCTCTCGACTCTCAGAAACAGGTATTAGTTTTTTCTTTTACGTTTTTGCGCGCGCGCACGTGTGCGAGCAGCCCCTTAATTACCGACGCATACCATAAACAGATCTTTACGCTCCCTTAAATAAATCTTCGGGATTTTTTTTTTCTTGTTTTCTTAGGCACGTAATTTCGGGGCACAGTTTTCGGTTTACCAAACGAATTGGACAACGGAGCGGAGCGGAGCTAGGAAATGATCGATGATGACTCTTTGTTTTTACAGGTTTATACGTAAATCGATTTAGTTGTTTATAGAGCTTTACGAGTTGACGGATGTATGTATGAGATTAGGAGTTGATTTTGACGGTTCATGAATTTAAATCTTGTTAGCATAAGCATAGCACAATCAGCCTTTATAATGTTCCCACTGCTGGAACACAGGCCTCCTCTCTAGGAGAGGGAATGGGCCGTAATCCACCACGCGGGCCCAGTGCGGGTTGGTGAATGTCACATGTCTTCTAACTTTTGGTTCAAGGACATGCCGGTTTCCTCACGATGTTTTCCTTCACCGTTTTAAGAGCAGTGGTGATGAAATTAATTACACAAAATAATGCGCCTGGCTGGGTTGGAACCTGCGATCTACAATTAGTAGTCTGGGGCCGTTACCACTCGGCCACCACTGCTCTCAATCAATCTTGTTAACATTTAGTAATTTATGACAAAGGTATTTTTGCATATTATCTGATGTATCTTTTTCCAAATATATAAATATTCCCTCCTATCTCACCACAAACGAAAATAAATAAATGTTTTGTCTTTCGTTTGGAACATTTAATATGTTAGCAGATTACAGACACGGCATTAGAACCCTCGATAAGGGTTTATTTTGTGGCCTCCCTCGATCCGAGATAACTTGGCCCTTTCCCTTTCTTGTTTTATTTTAGTGTTAAACGATATTTTATTATCACAACGATAAAATTCCTCCACGGAGACACGACATTTATTTATCTTTAGAAATCTTTTTTATTCTGTACTTTATCACTATTATTTAGGGGCATGATAAAATGCTAAAATATGTCCAAGGCTTATATTTTATTGAGGTGGTTTAAAAGGATTATGATATTAAAATGAATAAGCCTAATTATGGAGGAATTTAATCTCGATGATCATGCATAACTGAAATTAAGTTTTATAGCGTCGGTGGGGAGCGAATTAAGGCTCACTTCTTACAAACATAGTTTATTTATTGTTCATGAAAAACAGCTTTAGCACCTAGAAGAGGCTTGACAAACTAACTTATTAGGTAACTATCTTTTGAGCGCGAGCCGTTACCGCTCGAACGTGTCACAGCCATACATCAACTACTAAAGCGCGCTCTAGCGGACGGCATACCAAGGCGTAATCGGGTTGCCACGCTATAGTTTTCGTTTTTTTTTTTGTGGGATGACTAAGGAGTCATACCCCAAAAAACTTAATTTTTATTAAGTACGAGCATAGAAGATGTAAGGACATCTATGCTCGCACGTGACTATAATTCGATTTGTTTTATTTCAGAAACTTAATTAAATAGCCTTTTGCTACCAAAAAAAGGAAAAAAAAAAACAATTTTATACACTCAAATTTATATATATATATATATATGTAAGTGAAGCAGTAATTGTTTGAAATAAAAACACGCACTTAAATCTAAATTAACACTAAAATGTTATGTCGTGCAAAACATTGCGCAAAAAGATGAACCTTAACAGACAATTATTTATTTAAAAGCCCTTAATGACACGGTTCCTGCGGATATCTAAATTAGATCTAAACCGTAAGATTTCAATTTTGTAGGCCTAAGCGTCAATAGTTTATGGTATAATCATTGTCAATTAAAGCAAAACGCTCGTAAAATTTAAAAAATAGTCAAGCTAATGATGGTCAGTAAGTAAAATTTCCCGTGAATGTTTTCGAGCATAATTTCCAAGCTGGACCGCACGGGCGGTGCACATTTTAGTGCTGTAATTTACCGTCATTAAGACAAATCAAGCTGAACGATGCCAATCATCGTAAATTAGATGTTCCGGGACTGCATTAGCGCAAAAAGGTGTTACACTCGAGGCCTTTAAACTCGTTCGTGTATTAAAAACTCATATGTACGGACGAAGTATTAAGTGTATCATTTACACTAAAAATATCGTTTAAGGACACGTAATTGCAGTGGTTTGGTAACAAGAATGGGATGTGGGGCGGAAATTGGGTGGAGAGAGCGAAAATCGTGGTTTGGACAAATTTGGTAAGGCAATTATATCTTTATTCGTAATGATCTGGCAATGCGTGGAGATTTTTGTGTGCCATTACAAGCAGATGCTAAGTACAGAGGGTTTCAGCGAGGAAATTCACACTGAATGTAATTATGGGGCGAAGTTGTTGAAGTACCGAGACCTAAGGCAATCAGACATGATTGAGTATCAGTTGTGCAGTAGAAAGTTTTTAAATGATTCCAGTAACTGTTATTTATTGTTCTCAGAATGTAGTACCGTATAAACTGTTAAATCGAAAGTGAAATACATAATTATATACTTGCATTTTTTTGTTGAAATAATAAACATGATGCCATTTTAATCGTATCGCACTTACTAGAAACTTGCACGTAATTTATTATAGTAAGCAATGTATAATATATTTATTAATCGTTTAAAACCAAAACCACCAGACATCGCCATCTCAATGTTAACAAACCACCAAATTAACTTAAAAAGCCAATTTACCTTCATAACCCAACAAATTGTTTCTTAATTGTAGTAATCGTTAACTTTTAACCGATTGATTGCCAGTTTAACGTACCTTGAACGCATGTGAAGGGTTAAATTGCCGTCCCTTCATAACAAAGGGGTTAATTTTGTTCCAAATCACGAACAACCCTCCATTGACGTGTTAATATCGTAATAAATAACAATATCGAAGCTAAACCAAGGTTTTATTCTCCATTTTTTAAATGAAGCATCTAAAATTAATTTCTTTAACAAAAATTTAAAAAGGGATGAAAATAATTGTTCATGTTCAAAACGAATCGATGGATTTTTTGTATGCATGGCTTTTTATACAAAAAATGGGTATTTATTACCAAAACGAATTTAACTAGTTGCATCGAACGTGCGGGTAAGTTTAAGAGTAACTCCGATACGCTTAAGCTGCACTAAGAAATCGCTACGTCTAAAAAAAATTGCTATGCTTCGCCTATGAAGCAATGCTAAGCCGCATCTAGGTACCTTTGCTACGCCGTTTCTACAGCACTGCGTCTCTAAAACGCTGCCACGCCACGCCGTCCATGAGCTACCGCTACCCACGCCACGTCTTTGTAGCACTGATACGTCACGTCTACGAACTACAGACCGCTACGCTGCTTCTCTATAGCACTGCTACGCCACGTCTACGAATCACCGCTACGTTGCGTCTCTACAGCGCTCCTACGCCACGTCTACAAAGCACCGCTACGTTGCGTCTCTACAGCGCTCCTACGCCACATCTACGAAGCACCGCTACGCCGCGTCTCTACAGCGTTGCTACGACACATGTTCGAACTACAATTCATATTTTAATTTATTGCTTTAGTTTAAGGCTTCATATTATCTTCTACTCTTGTTCTTACACCCTATTACTTACATTTTTCGTTTCTCCTTTCGCAGGTCAGCTGGAAGAAATTTCGTTTGAAATAAGCAGTTCCTTTGTACTAATATTGTAATGTTATCTCTTGCTTATTTTCTGTGTGTACTTATACTTATTTGTGTGTACATAAATAAATAAAATACTACTGCTTTGCTGCATCAACACAGCTTTAAAATACCGTTTTGTTGTATCTTCAAGACGCTGCCAGATCTCGTTTTTTCATTTTGCTACACCGCATCTGCAAAATGCTACTATGTACACCGTGCATAGAAAATATCGCTATGTTACGTCTACGAAACAATGCTACGTTGCCTCTATGAACGGCTGCTACGCCGCGTCTACGCAACATTGTCATCCTCGAACCAGTTTTTTTTTTTATAAAATGCGAGTCAACATTAATTGGTACTGCAGTGATAGTAATCACTCTCAATCTAAAACTCATTACGCATGATGATGATGATGATTAATCAGAAAACTTTATAAACAATGTTATGTATAACGTATGATGTTTACAGAACATGATTTCGTTTTTTTATGTGTTGAAAGGGTATCAAAATAAGATTCTGTTTTGTTCTATCTAGCGTTAATTTATTGCCGCAATAGAAGAACGATCTTTTTTCTATCAACTTCTTCCGATGGACCACCAGAGCAGTTCGATTATCTATCATAATAAAACCTCTAATACCCTACAAAGAAGACGCGGTTAATTTAGTTCATTTTGTAAAGAAACACGAGTGATTCGCTTAAGATTCTCTCTGAGAGTCGCTAACGACTGTAATTATTTCTAATTTTATTGAACGCCGGCTCCGGATAAAAAGAAGGCGCCTTCAACCTGCTACTACTTTAAACTCCGCTGAAATTGTAATAACTTTATCGAAAACATTGCTACGTCACAATACATGGTCGGCTTTGTTGAATAAAGTAAGCGACGATACCTAACCCACCTTTCAATGGAATATAAACTAATCGATATAGTCGTTCTCTGGGAATTTTGTTGAGTTCTCCAACGTATTGCAATTACAAGTTAATGAACTCGCTTTTAGATTGCTGTACGATTATTTGTAGCTTTACTTTGTAATGCATGTATAAACATTAGTGCAAGACTTCATGATTCCTCCCCTGCAGTGAAAGCCTGTAGGTACGCTGTTCTTAATTATAGTTTAAGCTTAGGACTTGCTGTTGTACATTGTTGTTATACATTAGTTGTTTTTCAGTAAATAAATTGAGTTTCACTTCTTTTTGATGTGAAGTAAGATTGTAACAGATAAGTACCGAGTTTTATTATTTGACTGACCACTTTTTTCTGTATGTTCAGCTCATAAACTATTGAATGATTTAGCCAAGGTTCTTGCTAAATTCTTTTTTTGACTCCGAAAGTGTCTGAAATAGGATCGTGTCTAGTTAAAATTCAATGTTAATAACCAGAATAAACCTGAGCGATTTTCGTTAACGTTCAATCGATACAAACTTTTTCCATTCTTCCTGTTTAATATTAATTCGGGTATTTCTTCTTCATTACATCAGGTCACCGACTAAACAAGAATAACGTGACCTAATCTACCAAAGAAGGTTCAGCTAAAACAAAAATACCTGAATGACCATTCATAAGTAAGTTTCGAGATACAAGTGAACCAAGTTTGGACTTAGTTGGGCAACCCGATTAGATTTAATACGGTATATTTATGCACAAGTCAACATTGTGCAAGCCTGTATATCCTTTTTGGTGATAAAGGAATTTGAATTGTGATGTTTGTAGCCCATTAATTTGAAGCCAAATCGTTAATTAAGGGAAACGTATTTTCGTTTGATTGTTGTTGAAACCCTATCGGGGAGTCTGGCTGTTTATTGCGTTTGTAAGTGATTGATATTAATATTGAAATGGAATATAGACCAACATTCCGATCTTAATCTGAAGGTATTGTTTACAATAGGAAATTTGGTTGAATATTATTGTAATTGTGCGTGCTGCAAAACTATGAGTTTGGCGGACATGATAAATAATATTCAAGATGATTATTAATTTAATTGTCTTTGTGTTTTTAGAAAACGTGGGCGCGTTCACAAACATGTAAACGCACATTGACAAGACACCCAGACCCGGAAAAATCTGTAGGCTATACAAACATTTGTTCCGTGAGGGGATCGAACCCGCGCCACGTAGCGCAGCAGCCGAACGCTCAACCACTGCGCCAACAATGCCGAAATTTTATTTTTAATTTAAATTTATTCTTATAATTTAAAAAAAAAACTTTATGTACCGTAGCCTTAACTTAATGCAAGAAAGCATTCACTACTAGTCAACCTTTTCGTTAAAAATAACACTACAATAGTTGTACAAAAAATCAGTCATTTTTGTATTGGAAAGCCCAAGTTTATCAATAAAAGTTCACTAAAACCAAACTATGTTGTGCGGACTCAAATAAAATACGCACTTAATTATTATAAACTAAATAATTGAATCGACACTTCGTCCCTTGTATGTAGCAATAAATAATTTCTCCCATCATACACTAGGCGATGTTTCTTTTTATCATTTTATAACCATCCTGTTCGTCATTAGTGAGTTTTTTCTCCGCAACCAGT
The DNA here is from genome assembly GCA_905332915.2 of Hecatera dysodea. Lineage (NCBI taxonomy): Eukaryota > Metazoa > Arthropoda > Insecta > Lepidoptera > Noctuidae > Hecatera > Hecatera dysodea. Next base: position 6,645,351 of record HG995304.1, read on the forward strand.
AAACTAATAACGTGATGCCTGCAATCTGTCTAGTAGGATTTATTTTTTTTACTTTTTAACAAGCTCAGTAATGATGGAATTGATTGATACTGCTACAAAGTAACGAAGTTATGTTCTAAGAGTAGGTAGCTTGGGTGTTTGTAATGCTGTAATTATTTAGTCATTGTTCATCTGCTGTATCATTAATTGCTGATGACAGAGATTATATTTAAAACAGGACCCTTACTAATATTATAAATGCTTTGATAGTAATTCTGTCTGATTAATTATCTGTTTGTTATTTTTTCACCTCTAACGGTGGAGAGGATTTGGATAAAACTTAGCACGCCGTATCCTGGAATAGACATGATTTTTTTATTGTGGGATTATGTTCGCTGGGGACAATTTTCAACACGGACGAAACCGGTGGCAGAAGCTATAATTATTCTATTCTAGTGACCCGTCCCGGCTTCGCACGGGTGCAATATAGATACTAATATTTTCTCTACTATAATATGCCATATTAACCTTCCTCTTGAATCACTCTATATCTAAAAAAAACCGCATCAAAATCCGTTGTGTAGTTTTAAAGATCTAAGCTTACATAGGGACAGACAGACAGCGGGAAGCGATTCTTTTATACTATGTCGTGATTTTCACCCTTGAAAAAGTTTTTCCAGTGGGATAATTTCTTTTGTATCCTGTGTTTAAACACAAATCTCACAAAACAAAATTAAAGTAACTATTACCAGTTACGTACTTGCTAACACCCCTCATATTATTAGTAACTATGTAAGCCTCTACAACTCGAATGCAGAATAAGGTAAACGAAAAATAAGCAATAAGCAAATAATGTCCTGTTCGTGCAAGTAACACGTACGCAGAACGTGTACAGAACATGCAAGTCGCAGTTTCTTCAACCAAGAAAATTCCTTACAAGAATCAAAGGGCACCACCGACAGTTTTTCCTCTAATAATACCATTCAATCAGCGACAGTTGCGATGTTTTCTGCTATTATATAATATTAGTGGACGCAGGGCTGCGCAGGCGACGCTAATCCGCGGCGGTCGGTCTAATGGACCGCCTCGCGACAACTATTAGCTGCAATTACATAGTACGTGTGAGGAAAGGCGCAAGGTATAAGCGGTAGCGATTTTGATGGATGGTTCTGGAGGCAGTTTTAGTAGTATTCCACCGTGTTCGGAATTAATAATCTAAATTCGGTTGTTAAATTAATATTAAGGCTTATTTACAAGGGTGACAGAACTTACTAGAAGTTTAATGATGATTATTAACTGTTTTCTGCTAAACAATTATCTTAAGGCAAGGATAGGCAGAAGAAAAGATATTGAATTTCCAGGAGACCTGAAGGCCCAATTTTAATAACTTTTAAGCAACGTTCTCATTCGCATCTTTACCTCATTTATAATAACATTTTTGATAGAGTGCGACTATCGTTCGACTGTGAACGTTGCATAGTTACCGCTGATAAAACGTCACTTTGTCCCTGATTTTTTATTCTCTTTCATCTCAAAAAGCTTAACTAAGTATAAAATAAATAAACAGAAGTAATAATAATTGTCACTAATCACAGTCAGTCGGTCCAATAGACCGAGTTGCGACAATTTATTACTACGCGTGGTCGTGAGTGGAATTTATAACCAAATGGAGTTTTAGCGATCTACCTCTGGAAAAACACTTACTTAAAAACTTAAAACAGTTAACTTATTTAATAAACTACTATAAATAAAGTTTACTTTTTCCCTGGCCTGTGACGACTTCATATTTATAGTTTATAGCATTTACAAAACAAAAAATACTGTGAAAGGATGCGAATGAAAATGAAATTTGAATTACCTTGTGGGGATCATACCTATATCTAACGCGCTTTGTAAATACGACACCATTGCATTTGCAATAAGATATATTTAGGTTGATGAATATTCTTCCCTGTGCATTTAATCGGCTAATTATCAGCACAATGTAAAACAATTATAAACTATAGGTACTCCCTTACATAAGTGGGCAGCGGCCATTGCCGCTTATCCCGGTCGGGCGGTGTAATGGCCGGCCTGCGACAACTATTAGCCACAATTACGGGCTACTGCGTGTGCGCACAGTATGTGAGTCATGAGCGGATAACGATTTTTTATTATATGTCTTGTTTCAGTATGAAATGTAATGACTGCAAGTTTAATCTATACTAAATTGGTGAAAGTTGAATATAGGAATAATTTTCAAATACATGATTAGAAACGAATTTTATCGATATATTAATTATCAAAAACAAAAATACCTATAGCAAAACTGAGAAATTATACACAAATAAAGCAAAGATTGTATACGCTTCAAAAAGTCCAGATTTATGGCAAAACACAGTTCAGTAAGTTTAATTATCCTGTTTTACAAATAAAAGACTAGGTTATCAAAAAACTTTTTACAAAAAAATACAACCGACTTTTCCACAAAAAATCAAAAAAGTACAAAATAACTTTAATTTCGGAAGTCGGTGTTCAAAAAACGAAAAAGGAACCACAAACACCGAGTTCCGAAAATAAAGTTATTTTATACTTTTTTGTTTTTTTTGTGGAAAAGTCAGGTGTATTTTTTTGTAAAAAAAACTTTTTACAAAAAAATACAACCGGGTTTTTTTGTAAAAAGTTTTTTATTTTTCACTTGTTAGTGGTACCTAAACATAAACGAACCAATTACATTGGTGTAAAAAAACGCACTGCTCCAATGCAGAGTAAACTAAAAGGTCGTCAATGTAGACAATGTAGATATTTATTTAGATTTTTGTTGATTTTTCGAAAACCGCTTGTTCGATTTCGATAAAATTTTCATGGGACCATTTGGGAAGTATACCCTTTCTAACAAAAAAAGACAAACATCCGAATTGAGAACCTCCTCCTTTTTTAGAAGTCGGTTAAAAAAGAACGACAAAATAAGTTTGAGAACTACTTTTAACTTCTACTATTAACACATTCAAACATCTTATGAACAACCCGTTTTTATTAATTCGACTGTGAAACGCGTTCTGCTTATGCCTTACATCCCATTATTTGTACCAACAACAAATTGCTGGAATTAACCGTCCATTGCACTTGACTATTTATTTATAGCCATTGCTTGTTGTTACCGCCAGTTGCTAGCAATTGATTTGACTGGAACAATTTAGACTTCCGCGTCCAGATTGTTCCAGGCGAAAACTTTAACTTACTATGAAAAACTTTAACAATCTAAAAATTAAACTTTATCAACCTGGGATTACCCTATGCTGATGCGACTACTACTACAGTACATGTGACTGTTCTCAATCTTTTTTTTTTTTTGTTTCGTGTGGAAACCTTCTTAAGGCACCTGGATTTTGGAGAAAAAGACCAGGGAGTGAGAGATTTTTACCTCACTAAAATGGTGGCGAGCATAAAAAAAAAATCCGCAATTATCATAATTTTAAGGCATTATTCACGAGACATTTTGACAGCGTATGTCAATCCCATATACACCCCCCCTTTGATCCCCCTTTGTCCTCTGAGTTTGTTTCGGTGTTTCTCCTCAGGACAGTCGGCTAGGAAACACCGGCTTCATCTAGCTTAAAATGACCAGAAATATTGGACGTGTAAAAGTGCTACTTACAAAATAAATATCATTTATCATCATTAATATTTTTGACATAATTTGTCTAGAGCCTCTAGTCGGTTTTCCTCTTCATGGGTGTCGTACAATTTAGAAATTTTAGTAAGAGTGATTATTTGTTGATGCTATTGTTGATGATCTAAGTAGTTGAGGTTACGAATCAAGTTTACTTTAAAGTATTTTGGTAGGAGTAAGGATTTGTATGATTTACTTAAAATTTAACATCGGGTATGTGTTATGTTTATGTGTTAATGCAACCCGCATATGCGCCCGCCATATTATTTTATACCCAGTTCCGAAGATAAATTATGGACGCATCATGAATTAAACGTAAGTCTTAAAAAATCTTACAGCCAATCAATGAAAACCTTAAAGTTTTGACAAAAAAGAAATTAAGTAGGTAGTCTATGAAATATTATTGTAATTAATTTAAATCTTACATCCATGAGTCTGACTCACAAATAAAAAACATATTCATTAACCATTTTAATAGACAATTAGCAACAGCTGAAAATTTAACATTTAATGAACATACGTTTTACATCTTAAAACAAAACGAATAATTTTACGACACCAACTAAAGTTAATAGCATCTAACACCAACAATAAAACAGAAATATCGTATTATAATATGTCTTCATAATAACTGAGAATGATTCCTATAAATGTGGAATAGAAAAAAACAAAGCACAATCATTTTGATTTTTATTTTCCCGTCAAAACAGAGCGCGTCGAATCTGTAATTAATACTTTAAAGTTGTAACGATCCTTTTTACTGAGTATCGTTATTAAACTTAATACCCGCGTACAACTCACAGGCTATTAAGTGCAGGGGCCGTATTATGACATCTTAAAACCATCATGTTTTCTGTGTGAGAAAAGGATAGTGCTATTCGTCCACTGAACACACGTCCACGACACACCGAAAACATGATGGTTTTAAGAGGTCATAATACGGCCCCAGTACTCCCGAACTCGTCTTCTCAAAGTATTCAAAATATAATGCTTAAGTAAGGCTACGTTCCAATGCAAGCGATTAGGTTTCCGTTGTTCGTAGCACTTTTTTTGCGAAGCAATTTTAATCTATAAATGTTATTTCATTCGTTTCTATGTTTACTATTTATAATAATGACACATAACTAGGTAGACCATGAGAAAGATATTTTAATAAATATTTACTTTTTACTAAAGAAAGTAATTCTGTATTTGATACGAGTAGGTATTAAGTACCAGACCTCTGTATGTTGATTGACTTATTCATACTTCTTAATACAAAACTGGTTCATAAAGTAGGCATAAAACTACAAGGCAGTACAATCTGTTTTTACATTTTTCTAACTTAGATTTAATTTAACGCTAGTTATTTTTTAGTATAAAAGAGTATTGACTCAATTGCTAATTACTACATTGTTATCCATTTTTTCTATAAATTAAAATGAATTAATATGGCTTACTTATAATTTAGATGCATACAATGCTATTATAATTATAAATGATATGTATTATGAATGTCTTTGTGTGTATTTAGTTGGTTGGCCTTAATAAATAAATAACCTTCACAATCTTACATCAAATCGCTCGCAGTCACACCGTAGCTCTAACGAGTTTATCCGAAAATGGAGGCTTATTATCACCTCCCACCTCCTTTCGCTCCTTTAATGACAGCCTCCTCCTCATTAGACGAAGATTTTTACTTTAATAATAAAAACAAAACATCATAAGAGCCGTACCTTTTTCTTTCACTGAAGTTGTTACTATGAAGATTGTTACAATCAAGGGAACAATTCTAAAAAAAGTCTATCCTTAATCTTCCTATTTTATTTTTATTATCTAAGAGATAGTTAAGATTATCTGATAGCTTGATATTTAATAAACTACTTCGTCTATTAGATAAGTAACACAAAATTATATATTTATATACTGAGGCAATATGAATTATAAGTTAAATAAATCAATAAGTTTCAATGTAAACCCTAAATAAAAATGCAAATAAATTCATGGGCGGAAATTAATATTAAGGAATTTAAAGGAAACATAAACTATGAATACAACATGAATTTAATAATACAAAACATATAGCACATTAACATTATAATACAATAAAAATAACGTATTAGAAATATAAATACATCATCCATTATTCATAAAGGTTCGGGTTCACGCAAATCTTCATATTTTTTATCAAATTTAAAATAAGTTTACCTGTGATTCACTTAATTGTTCGACAACCCCTAAAATTTACCGCCCCCATATACTTTGGTCCCTCGACCAAATAGTACCTTACAAGTTACAAGACACGGTGCGATCATATTAATCTCTATTTCAACGAAATAAGGTGCATTAAAGGGATGAAGAATTTTAGGGGTTGTTTGTATATGTTGGTACAAAAATCTCATACAATGTGGTGATGCAACAAGTGTAGAAGCCAACAAAAGGAGCGATTAGGGGTGATTTATACATTCTTTCTTTTTCCACCCCCAAGTTCAGTTCAAGAGATATCGTAACTGAAATTCCCACGCACGCAGTAGAGGGGAACGAACTGTTTTTTTTTCTCTTTTTGACAGTTGGAAAATGTCGTTTTTCAATCTAAGATGAAGGATCGTTTTTTTCATACGTAAATTAAGATTGAGGTAGAACCAATTAAACTTTAAATAAGTTATCTGGTTTTAATTACTTTCATTGATATGGATTTTATTTACAAGATTATAAACACACTAAAATATTATTTACCTACATTATTAACAGGCACTTTAATATATTAGTAAGTCACCGTCGATCAAAATGATAAACTAGATTCAAAATTATCAATGTAGTTAAAACTTCACAATCTATATTATAACTTAAAATAGGTTTATCAAATGTACATTCTAGTATAACGGATAAAAATAAAACATATTATTTACAAACAATTTTTTTAACATTAGGCAACACATACAACCTAAGAAACAATATTTACAATAATAAACAAAACTTAACACATCATAGTAGGCTATTTACTATCACAGATTCTTATTAGATTAAATTAAAGCATTTTTCAAGGCTGTCAATCAGTATCAAAAGAGAACAGTTAACAATGAATAATAAGGCACTATTACAAATTTACACAAGTGTATTAAAAACTTTATATACATTTGTAAATCAAAGAATAGAAGATAAACCGAACTGTCTACCTTCCTAATTTAATTCTCCAGATTGATAAAATACAACGATACCCGATAACAGCTACTTACTTACTTATTTCAGTCATAGACCACATTAATTTAATTACAGATATAAATTGTACATTACTTACATTATTCCAACTTTTAAACGTAAAGGCACATTTTCTTTATTTACATCTGACGCTACGTACCTTTTTACACATGACAAATACTAAATTTTGGTTCAGCCAAATCATATTTCACGTTCCCAAAAAAATCGAATACAATCTGACCTTATCCTCTAAAGCAACAAGTGGAATCACTAACAACTAACAATAGGGGCTCGTCATTATGCACCCCACGCTACTATCGTGTGACGTCACACTCACTTGTCACGCCGCAGGATACAATGCTTCGCTTTTTAAATCACGCAAGTATCTTCCCTCTATCCATTATTTCTTTTGTAGTTTTTGCATCTCCAGAACGTGGGAATCTGGACTCGTACGATGCCCTGAAAAAAGTGACAAATTTATAGGTAGGTAAGTATGGGAATATGTATTACTTCATGGTAGATTCGCTACGTAGATACTTAGTACCTTTCACGGTGTGGTGAGTAAGCAAAAGAAAGAAATAGAAAGGAATTGTGAGGTAAAATAAATTCACCTTTCCTCATTTACTTCACAAAGCTGTATAATTAACAAGCAATAAAACCTATTCAAGTCATTTATAAGAATCTAACTCATTCTAATTTGCATCGTAAATCTTCAACTCAAATCATCTAGAGCAATCATATGATCGCTATCATTATAATGATAACTTCAACCCCTAACAATATCTCCTAATCATCTCAAAATGCTCCTAATAGACATTTAATTACAGAGTCGGTCGAGTTCCACTGACCCCTTTTACACTTGTTTACATCTTCATCCCCTCAACCCCCTCACAAACGCGCTGAGCCATCAAAATGGTATGTTTAATTCCAATACCCCATACGATTTATTATAACAAAGCAGAACGGGAACGATCGACCGCTTGCCATCTGTCGTCGTTCCGAATCTCGAATCACCGAAAAAAACTCAATGTGCGAGCAACCCTGGGAACCTAGGAACGAGGAGCATTCCCACGAACAACCCCTCAATTTTCAATAACCAAATTAGCCTTTGCGTTACCCTATTTCGGATATGAGGGAGTCGTGAATCTATTCATATCGATAAAAAATATCGCACGTCTCGCTCGCGACCCCTGTGCATGTATATATGCGTCCTGTTCGAATGCACGTGTTCAGAGATCGTATATTTAGTTTGCGAGCGTGTGTGTGCGAGAGCCTTCGGATCGTAGCACCTGCCGGCGCGCGCGCACCCCATTGGCTGAACAACCACTATCACCGCTACACTGATTTCTTTTAAACTTAATTTTTTTGTAATACTCTCTTCGGACATGTTAAGAAAAAATCCTACATGTTTGGACCGGTACGAGCCGAATATTTTGTGTGTAGGTGGCATCCTACTTTAATAATTCTTTTTGTAAACGAAATGCTAATGAACTTTGACTTGGATAGTTCAAATTCCGGATCTAAGATAGGGTTACGTGTAAGAATTATAAATGGAAACACTTGAGTTAATTGTGCTCTATTCTTGTGGGCGATGTTAGTATCCTGCGTGATGTATTCAGAACTTAATGATAGAATAAACAAGAACGCGACAATTAATAACTTAGCTTACCCTAAATCGTGGCATTATTAGGGTCTCGTGACACGCGCGTGAGTAGCACGTGAGTAGGCCGCGCGAGGGTCGCCCCCCTGACTTAGTGACCTCGGTAAAGGGATAACAATCGCATTGTCGCACGGCGACCACTGCGGCCCCTACGGCCGGGGGGCAATCAACATGTGTTGTGTTTGCCCACACTTGGGCGTGTGGACGGCACGTGACCGATTTTCCCATGAAACCCCTTCACACACTTGTTTGATATGATAATAAGAAACAAATAGACACATGTGAAAATTAGCCGACAAGTGCTCCATGAGAAATTTACAGATGTAAAACAAACATAGTAAAGCTATCTCTGTAAAGATGATAGAAAATCATCACCTACGCACTTATCTAAGACACATCTTTAAGTTAAACATGCCATATTCCAATAGCATTAAAACTTCATGCAATCTCTTCAAACTACTTTTTTTAAGTTATATACAGACTCGCAGTAATTTACACATCCCCAAAAATATGATGTCCAAAAACTTGTCTCAACTCTACCAAAATTATGCAGACCTGTCACGAAATTCAAAATGCATATCGGGGTATCGAATAAACCACTTGACTCACCCACACATACAAAGGGGAGCTTTTCACGTACGCGGGGCCTTTTGTGCCGGGGGCGGCGCGCGCACTATAAAAGGCCGATCGGCCCATGCAGCCCCACATTCCCGCCTGTGATCTCACTAGCGACACACGCTCTCTACTATTACTATTTATCTATCAAATCTTTCAACATGTCTTACTACGCCAACAACGAGTACATCATCGCGACAAACAACTCGATCAACGAGAACAGATACAACAGTGAGAAGATGAAGAACAGCGGCATCAAGGCGCTGCTGAGGCCCCTGATGAAGCTCATCAAGAAATCGACGAAGCGCGCTCCCGCCAAAACTTGCGACACGTGCTACGAGGAGGAGCAGAACTCGAGCAACGAGATGCTGGAGCGCAAGCTGTGCGAGGAGATGCAGGCGTGCCCGGGCGGCGCCGCCTTCCTCGTGTACAACGAGGACGATACGTGCGACCTTGTGCCGGTGACCCCCGACAACTTCTACGTACCGGTTCACTTCGCGCGCACTGACGCCGGCACCTTCTTCTGGACCACCGTCTCCAAGACCGAGGCCGACTTCGCCGCAGCACACTGCTACACCGAGTGCCAGACCGCAGAGCAGCAGTACCCAGTCCTGCAGGACCGCTGGGTGCAAGCCTAAACTGCAACTCAAAACTTGACAACAATCAGTGTCTTCCGTGGAACCAGTGCCTGCTCCGTTGGTTTCCGCAATCGTCTGTGATCTTAGCTTTAACTTAGTTCAAGGTGCCATATAGGGATAAGTTAGGATAGGCCTGCTCAATACTCGTGATAACTCCTCGAAAGCTTTAATTGTAATTTCGATAGTGTTGTGATATTTTTGAAAATATTTTGTATTGTATAAATTGATAAGTTAGGGAATTAGTGAGCTTTAGTATTGTGATCTTCCTTTTCGAGCTTTAATTGTTTTAGGGATAATTTATTGACGTTAACTCATGTTATATGATAATATACGAAATGAAATGAATTTGCTATCTTTTACTACGACTACTACCCAACCCCAAACCCTACACCACAACAAACAAACAAGGTTCAATACAGTAGCAAAGTAAAACCGCAAGGTTCAGTACTAATAAGACGAGACAGAATTGTACAAAACCTACTTAGACTTTCTTGATTTCGAACCAAAAAGTGGTCGGACGAGTTGGTCGCGGGCGACGGCGCGAGCCACCATTCCTGCCCCGCCGTACTCGAAGAGCAACATTGTGTGCGCAGCCGCACGTGCAGGCCCGAGGCACAGCTACCGGACTTTTAATGGTCTCTTTTTAAGACGCCGACTTAACTCTCTTGTTTTGAACTGTTATTTATTTTATACAATTAAGCACGTACTATGCTGTGAGTGTTACATAAATGCTGGTCGTAAAATTTTATCGGTTCTAGTCCGGAAAGATTATGCTAATAGAAGGGAGATAAATGATTTGATAATGATATTTATCGGTTTAAGATTGATGGATTAGAATTTATCAGTAGAAATTTCATTGTTGTAATAGTCCTGAAATAGGTTAATTTGCATGAATTTTAATTGGCATGCATCACAACAAAGGCACGTGATATCAAACCCATTACAGTTCTATCAAAATTTATTTATTGTAAAAATTACTGTCTTAAGTAACAAAACATACTATGAAGGCTCATAATATAAAAATTGTTATTCTACTGAAGATAGGTAAGTAAATGAAAACTAAACAAACCAAAAATCTTAAAAAAAATACAAATCCTATCATCTAACATTTGTTATCATTAACAACCATGCCAAGACATTTCTCGTCTCGCTACAGCCTCAGTAATAAACACCCACATCGCACATGCATTATACATCACATCAGCATAACCACTTTCATTATTCATGTAAAAACCTTCAATTTAATACGACCACCTTACATAGTAGTCAAGACGATAATAACAGACTCTCCACGCAAAACCACGTATAAGCACCTCTCCGAGAAAAAAGGTTACGATATAAGAACGTATTTTTAAAAGTCAAACCACCCCGGAGACAAGTTTCAACCTGTTGTAAAAATCGAACCACCAACAAGTTCGAACATGTCTTGGAAAAGTAAAAAATCGTACTATTTAAATTCAGAACGCATTGTGCAATCAAATAATAGAAAAAAAGAGGAACAATCGGTTTATCACAATGAGAAGAAATTTATTTATACTATGCTAAAAGCACGTGCATCTTTGAAAGCACTACGTAAATGCATTTACTATAGAGTCCATTCATTTGTTAGTATTGTTAGTTAGCCTTGCTATTGTTAGTTGTAAAAGAAAAGTGTGATAAAAGAAGCAGTAGTAATACAGATTTATTGCTATCAGATCACGTGCAAACAGCTACACAATTTTGATGAAAGCAGGGTGCAAAATAAAAATATATACAAAAAAAAACAAAGAATTCTTGAAATGAAAATGGAAAGAAAAGAAAATAGTGGCTGGATAGAAAAACGTGTTAGAAAACGTACAAAAAGTAGTATGATTTTTTACCCTATAAGTCAAAATCATGCAAATACAAATTATAAACAGCCCACTTATAAAATAACTTCCATACAACTAACAAACATGCATACATTAACCAACAAACCCACTGAAAACACCAAACTCGTTAGTATCCGTGACAAACAATGTTAGTGTGGTTATACAACTTGCTTAGATTTCATTTACAGCAAACATAAACATCATACAAATGAAAATTACTGTGAAACATTGAACTAAAAAAATAACCCACTTATTAGTTTTCAAGAAAACCGTGCTATTTGTTATCAATTCGACACATAAAGAAATACAATTAAAAGCTAATTCACCATGCTGTAATACCAAACATAGAACTTGTTAGTAAGAATCAGACATCTTAACCTTGTTAGTAACTAAAATCCACTAGGTTGAACATTCTCTTTTTATAGTCCAAAAGCAATCAACAAGAAAAACAAAAAGTTTCGCAAAAAAACTATCTTTCGTAAGTCTTGAAAAGTTCCGGGTCGAAATCAAATCAGGATTTCCCGAAATTTCCAGGTGATTATCCAGTCTCGATTTTCATGACGCAAGTAGGAAATACAGAGATAATGTCATCCGGCCAGTGCATTCCGGTATCAATGCAGTTGGAAACCCGCTCACTTGCCGGGATAACCCTAAATGGCTATTGGGAAAGTCTAAGTTCGATAACATGCAATATTGAAGACTTAAGAAACGTACAGCATGGGAAATTTTATAAGAGCAAGAAAAACACCCAATTCTGATACTATCAAAACACATTTCATATCGTAAAACATAATAGGACGTCTAGAAAGATAAACAGAATAAAATAATTAATGTCCAGCATGCCTTTACTACCCATAAACGCAACTCGCAATTTCTCAATCAAAAGATCTTTTCATCTCTTAAACCCCATTCAGTATCAATAGCAAGCCAACTGTAATAATTTGCATCCAAAGCTTTGCATAATTTTGTTCACGTCGCGCTAAATGCCTCAAACCAGATATGCTAATTGCTACTATTGATTAAAAAGTACCCAGCGTGAGGTACCGCTAGGCCAGTCGTCATAATTACCAGAACAGACCAGAACAAGATCTATAATACGCGGGTAGAGATAGCGAAGTGGTCCGGTGTAATAATACCATACGCAGCGCTCGACGCTCGACGCGAGCGACGGATCCGTGAGAAATTTCGGCAGATGTACAATTCCTTGACGCGGTACGACGAGTGAACGCTTATCTTTTTTTTTTCTTTTTCCAGTTTAATAATACGGCGTTCTGTATCGACGTTTCGAGGCTCGTTCGTGAGTCATCGACGCATTGTTACCTCATGCACGTGTTCAATGCGTCGGACGCTCGGGTTAGAAAGGATTTTTTGCAACCCTTATTTCGAATTCCGCAACTCTTGCAAAATTTGGGTTAAGTTTTTTTTTCGTTCTCATTTCGAATGCGGAATTTTCTTCGTACACGTGCATGACCATTGTTACTTTTAGAAGAAATTTGTGATTTCTTATGTACACACGTGCAGTGATTTAGGATTGTAGGGAAGGGTCATTCTGTAATTGAATCTGGGCTGAATGGCGTGCTACGAGCCCGTAATTATTATGATCTATGGCTAATTGAAGATTGTGCTTGGCGGGAGAGTTAATTAGTTTTCAATTACAATTAAATTGCTGTTAGGGTGCTGCCGATGCCGAAAAGGCGATAAAGGCAATTAGAACGGAATACAAAACAATTCACGAGAGTATAATTTGGGTATTCCGGGACTTTTGTTTTTATTTTATAGGTATCTCAAAAATATTACACGGCCAAACATTTTAGTGCATCTTTGATTGCATCGTCCACAATATGCAAATTAAAGTACGGAGATTTTTATACATAAATTACTGTGCAAAGTTTTTTCAACTTCATTATTATTCTTTGATCTGATTTTCTTGCAGAATACGCAAAAACATACCTAAGAAGATGTGTCTGTCTATACTCTAAAAAAACAATCAGAAAAACAGTTAAAAAAAGAACGGCAAAGGACACTATCATACAGCCTTCGATTCAAAGTCAAGTCACATGATTAAGCGTAGAACAGAAACGTGGAGACACTACCACCTGTGTAAGCCAGGTCTACACCGGTGGTGATATCATCCAACTGTTTGTTCAGATGATGGCATACACTGATCGTGTCAACAACTACTTGCGTCAACGATGAGCTGGCGGGAGCTTAATTAAGGCGATGTATTAAGGTTGTACACGGTAGCACCATTTTGGCCGCTATTAAGATCATCAAACCCATCAAAACATTACAGATGAAAAACTAAAATACACTAAGTATTTCTCATTCATCAAGAAATCTAGGCATGCAGAAAGTTAGTAGGTAAACGGTTGGTGTAGAACCAGCATTAAAACATCAAAATGAGCATAAACAGAGACGGAATATTCTATTTCAAATACTTAAAAGGCCAACAGACAGTTAAGCAAACATAACTAGAATCTATCATGCACTGAAAATTTCTCATCGACTAAGAAATCTAGACATTCAGGAAGGCAGTAAGTTAGGTCCACACTAAAGTTATTGTAGACCCAGCTTTAAAACAACAAAATTATTTTATAAACAAAAAAAAATAAGATTCCATTTTCAAACATCTAGAGGACCATGAATGCCGTGAATGACTATGATACACGCACGCATGCACTAACTGTTAATTTTCTAAGGCAAAGGCAACATTCAATAGAGCTTACTGTGGGTCATGGTTTAATCAAAGAGAATCGTTGTGAAACCCTCTTAATAAGGATTAATTGCGTTGATGATGACAAATATTGACTTCTAACCTTTAAGCAAGGAAAGTAAGTGCACTCGTTATGTTTAGGTTTTAAACATCAACGATCAAATCGAGGATGTCATATTCGATATTTTTTATAGCATAGAACAACAATGCTGAAAAACTTTCATGTATAGATCAAACTTATATTATGATGATCATGTTGTTATGTGTTTCTTTTATCGTTTACATAAAATATTTAAACTTAACTAAGTCACTTCCAATGGACATAAATGCTATCATTTGTAAGCATTGATAACTTGCTATGAACAACTTTAAAAGCATAGTGATACTTCATCATAATCAGGAACTTTCTAATCTTATCACATGGCCAGATTTTAATAAATTGCGTGAAATTGTAAACTCTTTCTACATAATGAGCCACGGATAAATCATAAACTATTGAGTTTGGGTGATAAAGATTTATTACATGATTTATTTACGGTATTTTGCTGTTTTACTCCAGTGACATCGTAGCGATTACTTCAATTATTAATTAATTAAGCAAAAATCTAATTCGCCTTAAGAGAAACAAACACAGTGAGTCATTGAAGTCGCTCTTGTTGGCGACACACGCCATTCATTGCACAACTGATACAGTCCATTATACTATCCGCTCGACTTCAAATAATTTACTCAATGCGTTGTAATTATTACACACACACACATACATACATACGTAGTTAATGTTACATGAGTCACATTGCGCGTTTTTTATTACTGGGGAATTTTGACAGATAGGTAGAAGCATACTTTCTGAAATTTTCAAGGAGCAAAGTTGATGGTCTATAATGGGTTATACCCTTCACAGATCTGCAGTTATAACTTTATGGATAAATCTAGAATTTACCGTACTATGTTTTATATTATAATGAAAATATATCGGTAAAATGCATCAAATTTTAGATCAAACTAGATAGAACAATATTTTATATACCTATGTCCAAATGCAATCGTGAAGAAATTTTTTGGTCCTTGAAATTAATATTTATTGGAAAATAACACAAGTATTTCTTAGTTGCATGTATTCAGACCGAATAGGGCATTACAATGGGGAGAATCTAATATTTCGATTTCAAAGAATGGACGTGCAAACTTCATAACGGTTTGTAAAGTTAAATTATACAGTGAATTCTAGAACTACTTATTGTCCCATACTGTATAACCATCATCACAGCTCAGATTTAAAACACTCCAACTTTAAACTTTATAACATCACTTGGAACACTACCACTCACCACTCTAACACCAAACATTTTCACGGCACTAAACACAAACTATTTTCTGGAAGCACTAAATTCACATCACTTAAGCAGCAAATCAGATCACAGACACAAGGTACCGTTACTTCCTGGTCGAGGACACCCAAATAACTGAACATGAAATTGTACCGTACACTTTATATACAGGAATCACCCTCCAATATTGCAATATTTCCCACGGATTGAATGCACTCTGACCTGAAGACATTGTCTGCGAATCTATTGTCTTGCAAATACTTCCGAATTCCGACACCCCTGTCTGTTTCGAAAGGGAATCTGTCCGGCTTAGTGCAGCGGTGAAGCGGTAGATGGCTCTGATTTGACGATGATACAAACAACTCTATAATGGTTAAACTACGTACCTATGTTTCGTTTATAATTTGAATTTGGAATTATCTAACATTCGACTCGGTTGAAAATGATATTGCTAGAATAAATGTGACTGCAATCAATTTTGAATAAAAATACGGATCCTATATGTCCGTCCTATCCTAAATACCGTTAAGTACAGTTTTATATTAAATTTTGTTTTCCTACCTTTATTTTCTTCGAACAAATGAACAAAACGTTCGAAGCAAAAAAAAAATCAATGTATTCTTGTTAGTTTCCACAAATACGTACCTAAACTGAGGAAAAAAAAAGAAAAACTTCATGTTTTTAATTGGGTAGAAAATACATATTATTATGTAAGTATATGGCTACTAAAACAAAAAATTGGAAATCTGGATATACTGTGATGTTTTTCTCGTTGTTTTAAAAGTACAAAGTTTAGAAAAACATATTGGAAATAAAAGAAAAACCTTGTGGTAGGTAGCGAATGTTTTCTTGAATGTAAACTTATGGGTACTAATTCCTATTTATATAATAAAAAATATAGGCGGACCGAGTATGAAATAAACTTTGCACACTGCGTGTTTTCTTTCTTATCTAACTTTAAGAACGAATTAACGACACTGTCTATCAAAATCAGAACCTAAACGGTGTTACTAACAGAACTTCATTTAGATTGAGCACAATACCGTGATAGATCCACTGTATAGCAACAACGCAACGAAACAATACGCTATTAGGGCATTGTCACACTAATTGTTAAGTAAACGTCAGCGCGTGCGAGCACACGGCTCTCGTTGTTGTACTTACACAACACATACTTTACTCATGATATCATAATTTTATCGAGCTGTTTGTGCTTTACCTAGGTGTGACTTTAATTTGTTTTTGATGTGCACACACATGTGTTTTCTGAGTACGTTTTATATCTCCTTATTTTCTTGTAGGTTTATTGAAATTAACGTTTTCACGGTACGAAATACTGTATATTAGTCATGTAGATAATATTCGTAATTAAAATTGTAGTTAAAAGAGTCACAAATTAATTACAGATAACTTTGACATGTCGTGTCAACATGCTAAGATAAGCCAACCAAATGTAACATAAATCACAAATAAAACTCCCTAACTGCTCTCCACGTTCTACTAATCATCAAAAAGTATAACTAATAGGACATCCAATCATTCAAACATATGTAAGTCAATAATTTTGCTAATTGGCAATCCAATATTATCTTTCAAATTACTTTAGACACAAACAAAAAAAAAAGAAAATTTTCCCTGGCGTACGTATAACCATAATAATTATGCTAACTAGACAACACAAATCACAACCCTAGCTTCCAAAGCAGACTTACCTACTACTGCCACGCTCTACTAACCAGCCATCAACAAATAGGACATCCACACAAATATAAAGTAACTCAATAATTTTGTTAATTGGCAATCATGACACGGTTTCACATGGCAATGTATGTATGTAGCCGGCCGGTGTTGCCCGGTGTTCAGCCAAGCCGCGGAGCCGTGGGAACAACGACAGTTGCGCGCGCCACCACCTGCCCCCCGCCTTAAAAAATAAAATAAAAAGGTACTATTCCGAAATTCAAATTCGGAATCGCTCGACCTTGGTGTTTTGGACTTTTTTTTACTTTTTTTCGTAATGTGCTTTGTAATTTGATTTTAGAGCTTGGGTTGCGTTGATTTTTTCCATGGCTCATTTCAATGATTTGTTAAAACAATTCAATTTTGTTCCTATTCATTCTTTTGTACCTTTAACTTACGAAAAAAATGCTGAAATTATTTATCGGGGATTTTCTTGATTATTTTATCATGTTCAAAGTGAGATTTTTATTTGCTACGCTAATCCTTCTAGACAGAAAATCATTTCCCAAAAAACAGCAAACAGTACAGTTACAAATCCGCAATTTCTAATTACCGGCCCGACAGCCAAGCGAACAATCGCATCGTCAAAAGCAACTAGCAGCCTTATCAACTGAAAAAAAAAACCGGTAAACGGCGTCACATTATACCGGTTTCTTATCTCTATTTACGGGGGAGCATCATCCTATAGATCCGCTAAGTCCGAGTGAGTTTTTTGTGCACGCGTCACCGTTGATCACGCGTAAGTGCAGCCAGCGCGCGCCATATGTCGCGTGGATCGTGGGAACGGATCCTCGCGTAAAACGCAATGTGTGCTCGAGACTCAACTGTCGTCACCCGGCGTCGACCCACGCGTTCCAAACACGAATTTGAAAACAGGGCCATAGAGCTCCATTTTCGACCGTGTTATCATATTATATTTCTTGAGGACTTTTTAAAACAAAATTGAACTTAGGAAAAAGGCTGCTTGAATTCAATTTTGAATAGATTGGTAATCTGTTGTAAGAAACTTCTTATGCACATGCCCCTTATTGATTGAATGTGTATTATGATTAGGATTACTCACAGGGCAACTACGCGTGAAAACTGTATTTGGATAATGAAGTTTTTTTTTAATAATATTTTTATAATAATCGCCTAAAACTTGGTATGTTTACTTTTGGTGGTATATGAGAACCAACTTTTCCCTCTTAAAATATCTCTAGGTATGTTCAATCAACTTAACATTCGATTATCATGTATGGGAATCGAATGTTTTTAAAGTTATCTATCAATTATTCTAGTACCTACTTGAATAAAAATAATTAACAGGAAAAAAAAATCTTATAATACCGTTCCTATTCGCTTGTCACACAAAATATCGCCATAATAATAGACAAAAAAAAAGATCCAGGGAAGACGCGCGCAACTGGCGCGAGCGATCGTGGGAACGCGACCAGTTTTCAAATATAGAACGCCTTAGAAAAGGTGCAATTCCTTTTTTGTTCGAGTTTTTTTTTATATTAATAGTGGTCTTGCATCGCAAATGGATTTTGAAATCGGAACCCGTATGTTAGGGGTACGTGGAATGTGTTTAGAAAAAAAATCGTCTTCTGACTGATTTGGGCATTACTTCAGTGATGACATGAAAATCATATTAAGTTTAAACTAAAATAAATGAGAGCGTTTGTCTTAATTTAGGTTCTTGTATCGAACCTAAACTAAGACAAACGCTGTAATTTGTTTTAGTTTTCTATATTCTATACGTTTTCAGCAAAGTGATAAAACGTGTTTAAAGTTTAAATTCTCGGCGTTTTGCAAAAAGAGGTATTCAATTTCCACGTTTGAAGTAAAATAACAAAACATTTCAAAAATAGTCGTTGAAATAATATGTTTAACATACATAATCAATCTTTTTAAGTTTTCTACTGGTGTTTTCCAAAAATAATCTGTTTATACAAAACATCAAATTTTTTATATCTCTATCAACATATCAAACTACCAACATGGCCAAACAAAAAGTATCCAATAAGATTCCCAAGCAGTATGACGTCAATCAATTCACTTTTCAAACGAGTCCGCACTTAACCCTAGAAATGGCGCGCATCTGCCGTACAATAGCGACCCCCACATTATGCCGGCACGTATTTTTTCTTGACCTCGATCGGCCTTTATGCCCAAGGGGCGAACCGTGGGAACGATCTTGCACAATCCCTTTCCTTGGCCATATGCGACAGAAAAAAGTGCAATTATTTATTCCCCTCGAAGAAAAGGGGAGTTGTGAGAACGTGACCTAACAATGCGCTTCCTGGCTTACGATACATTCTGTTCATAAAAAGGACATGTGATTCTAGTTCTTAATACATAACACAAACGTGCGAAGTTGCGATAACACACGTACACATTTTGATGTTTTACAAATAGTCTCAAATAGTTACTTTAGAATCGATTTTTGACCGAATATCTACCGTATATCTTGAACAATTCAGATCGGTTTTCGTTGTACAAAATGATTTCTTACGTTATTTTCTCCATAATTTATGGATGGTTTCTTCAGTATAGAGTAATGTAAGCTATGTGTACACTGAATAGCATTACGCGTGACCTTTAGATAGTCGATTGTATGAAAATGATAATCGATCTCGCTCCGTTAGTTATTCGATTCTTTTGTGATTTTCTCGCGTACACGCGTAGGAAGCGTATTGTTGTTAATTTCACATCGGCTTCTGTGCGTTGTTTTTTTTTTCTTTTTAATTTATATATAGAAAGTAGCGATGTGGAATTATTGAGGAGGAAAAGGTCTTGCGTTAATTAAAGTGTGATTGTGGTGGTGATAGGGTAGAGGGTACTCGTAGATAAGGGTACCGTATAGTGGGCGCACGGCGGTGTAAGGTGACGCTATCCTAGTCGCTATTAGCACAGTATAGTAATGAGTACTACCAGCTACTTATAAGGCAGGACGTGCACCGTTGGCTAATCTTAACAAATGAACGTCTCCTCTTACGTTCTAGTATTTATCAGATCCTCTCTTATGGGCGTTGTACCAAGAATAGCAGTTAGTAGCTTGATAAGTACTGCACATCATCAATTAGTCCGTTTAATACACTTCATCGATTTTTTTATCCATCTTTTGGTTTGTAGAACGCATATCCACATACTAGCTGCTGCCCGCGACTTCGTCCCCGTGGAATCCCTGATTTTAAAACATTCTTTATCGCTGCTCCGCTCCTATTGGCTTAAGCGTGATGATATATAGCCTAAAGCCTTCCTCGATAAATGGTCTATTCAACCCAAAAAGAATTTTTCAATTCGAACCAGTAGTTCCTGAGATTAGCGCGTTCAAACAAACAAACAAACTCTTCAGCTTTATAATATTAGTATAGATAAATGTAGATAAATAAAATAAGAACACATTTTGATCATATCGACGAAGTAATTTACATGTAGTTCATGCTCACTTTAAAATGGTCAAGGTCGGTCAGCCAAAAAAAGTCTTTAGCTTAAAAACATTGCCTAAACTACTGTAGTATTATATTATCTGTGCCTAAACTGACATTCAGAAACGATCCACGTAGCATACCAAGATAAGCTAAACCAAAATGTCCTTCATATTTTCAAGAGAACAATATAAATCAAATTAACGTATAACATCGCTTCCGCGGAAAGCAGTGCCTGCGCAAGCGCACGCGCTAAACGAGGTCGTAAAGACTGAAGGCAAGTGAAATATAATTATAATAATAACTTTATCTAGGGTGACATATACCCATCAAAACCTTAACCATTTATAGGACCACCACACCAAATTATGACTGTTTATCAAATCTGTAGATGAAAAAATCTGATCATTATGAACTAGCAGCGCCCTGCGGTTCCGCCAGCGTTGTTCCCGTTCCCGTGGCAATACGGGGATAAAATATTCCCTATGATACTCCACATTAACATAGGTTTCTATGGGTTTCATAATTTTGAAATCGGTTCAGTAGATCCAGAGATTACCCCTTACAACGTCACAAACTCACAACCTCACAAACGTTACCTCTTTATAATATTAGTATAGAGAAAGAAGATGGTTAAAATCTTCTTTTATTCATGTCAATTAAGTCGTATTAAATTTTATGCAATCTGTATTGAACGACCTGCACAGGTCTATAAAATAAAAAAAATAAAATATATCTTTATTTCAGACCTAAGCAATCCATACGTAGTTAGTGGTTAGTAACAAACTGTGCTTACATGCTATGTTATTGTTGTTAGTACTTAATTCTATTTAACATAAACCTATAACTAATTCTTCCTTATTCTTTCTTCGTTTGGATTTGGATGGTGCAGATAGTTGTGCACGACGGGCAACTAAGGAGATCATGCATGTCCTGTGATGGTGCGTTATGATAGGTGGAGAATGCTCCATTTGGCCAAATTACTTTTACATTGGCCAACTTGGCTCTGCAATCAGGAGGTTTCCAAATTGGCCACTGCAGTTCACATCTAGGGGGTAGATGTTCTGTCGAGTTAATGAAGTGTGGAGGGGTAGAATGGGGTATAATAATACTGTAGAGGATGAAACTACGCTGGTATTGGCAAATGAAGAGAAAGTAATATAACAAAATAGAAGAGAAGGGATAAATGAAGCTGATAAGAGTATTTGTCAATTGATTGTTGAAAAACCATTCAATTCTCAAGCAGGTTTTACTGATCTCACGCCGCAGATATTAAAAACTTGTCCTTCTAGCTTCGTAAGTTTTATGATCTAGATTAGCGAAAACCAAAAACTTATGAAAACTTCAAAATGACGGAAAACTCTCATAAAAATTGCTAGCTCCACCAGATTTACATAAAATCGTCTACCCTGCAGTTTAAGACATCCGCATTCGAACTAACTTAACGATATTCCATGAAATAGCCGGCAAGTGTTGCAGTATTCATGACGTATCCGTCGCACGCGCACTTGAGGTCAAATAGCACGAGCGCACTATGTATGCGTGCGCACAGTTCTTAGTGATTGCTATCTCCTTTACATAATCTTGGTACTTAAAGTACTGTTACAGACATAAAAACGTCGGTAGCGGGTAAGGGATAGTAAAATCACTGTGTTGTGTCGAAAATTTAAAAAACACGTATCTAAGAGATTTTTTTCTATGTAGTTTTCGTTGTGAATCACCAAAGGACTTGTACGAGATAACTTCTAGTCGCCAACGGATTTCTTTCTCATCCATAACTTTTCTTGACGCCTACCTAATAAAGATGCAATTCTACAAATACACCACAGTCGTTAATCCTCTAAGCTATCCACCTTTTTCTACACTTCATAACTTACCTTATATGAGTTATGTACTTATGATATTCTATGAAATAAGGCTCGGTTTGCCGTTTATGGCAGTGAAGTGACATGCGCTTATGCGCGGCGCTTGCGCAGCGGGCACACGCGGTGCTGGCGCAGGGTCGCGCGCGCACAATGTCACGAGGCACGAGATCACACGCGATACCAGCATTGTACGGGTTAAGTTTTAACATTGTTGCAGTACCTATTTGTGAACATATAAGTGGTGTAGTGGTACTGGAAAAGTTGAGTTTTAGAATTGTTAATAAATTGTTGTCGTTTTAGGTTGGCTGTTGGCTTTAGCTAGCAATTTGGAGGGTTACAAAAAAGTTTTATGTGGGTAGTTTCTTGGTGCTGGTTGCAGGGTCACGTGCGCACTATGTCACGAGCCAATCTTCATGCATTGCATGGGTTAACTTTCAACGTTATTGCAGTAGCAGTACTTGAATGCATGAAAATTTTAAACTGTATATACATACATACTTAGTGTCGTAACATTTGGAGTTTGTTCGCGATATATTCGTAGTAGTTGTTTTTTGACCATTTGTTTCGACTTTCGGGCTAACTTCGACCCACACTTCACAGCCATCATTTCAATACAGAATTGTCTCCGCACAATAACAGAATTAGTTGTGGAGGAAGTGATAAATCACCCGTATAGTCTGGTTACATAAATCACCAAATAGAGATAAGTAAATTAGACCCAATCTCGTGACAATATTATGTCTTTCCTTTTACATTTAAATCAAGGAATATGCTGTGCCATGTAGTGGCATTCTTCAGAAATAAAACAACCATTCTGTATAATTTTTATTTCAAAATAACGTTCCTTAAAAGGCAATAAAGTATAAAAACAGAACCGTCAATTTTAAAGCGACCAGTGCCTCTTAATGGCCTTCCGTGTTTAAAGCGGCTCTTGTTAAACCTGCCAATTTGTTTAAGGAAGCCGTGGTCAGTTGAAACTAACAGCACAAGAAATGTGCCCATAAAAGGAGAAACTGGTGCACTCAGATAAGCACGGCAACAAAACACGAGAAAGTTGGGAACAACGACATTCTAGCACTGGACTACATAACGCTAACAACGACTGCCTTACTGTACTCGCCAGTATACTTGCTTACTATACTGGCTACTGGGATTTCTCCTACGCCCACACTTGACAAGCCTCTACATTTTGCACAATCACCTCGATTAATTATTGTTTGAAATACTGACAGGTAGCCTGATAATCTACACTGGGACAACACGGCTCCTGGTTGCGCAACCTGATCACCTTTCTGTGCGTTCTGATCACCCGATTGCATATTTATCACTTGCTAGCTCTCATGTCCTTTCACTTTCATGCGTGTCTATATGATAAGCTGTCCAGTCAAGTGACTGATTGAAGTATTGATCGCCCAATATGAGTACACTTTTGTATATGTGCTCTCGACTTTCTTCATATAATGCAATGATCTCTGCCAACACATTTTCGCCTAAAAGTCAATCTATCCAGACCAATGAACTTTCAGAGAAAGAGTTGGTATTTTCTCCACTTTCATTGCTTCAACTCTTCAAATAGCATTTTGCAATTGGAACGTGCTGTGCGGGCACTTTATTTCATTGGCACGAGTGTCCGGAGTCGAATCACGCGCAGCGGGCGGGGAGGCGCGCGGGGGGCGCGTCTGGCTCGAGCCCGACCGTGGGAACGATCTGCCTTTAACGTGTCGCACGTGCTCGAGACGCTACTACCGCGCCGCGAGCACGAGCGAGACGCACAGCGCGCCGCCCACGAGCCAGACAAGGACGCCGCCAGATTCTACATTCAAATGAAAGCAAAAAAAATAATACGACAATAAAATAACAAGAACCAACAATAATTTGTGAGCGTTCGAAATTCAAAGCGTGAAAGGGACAGAGGCGAATATTATTTATTCGAAAGTAAGAACAAAATTGTAATGGAGACGTTGATTTATCTGCGAGGTGTTGCCGGCCAGCTCGTCGCTACTGTATTTAAGAGCCGTTTGTTATTTTGCAATTGCGGCCGACTCGAAAGCCATGATTACAATGAAATAAATTGGTGGCGAGTCGTTTATTAGCTGTCTGTTAGTGTGATAACTTGCGGCTATTTTAAAACGGTCGTTACATAGAATTATTGAATAATAACAGCCTTTTTTTGCTTGATTTAACATGACGTAAACAAGGAAGGCTATAAAAAATACCTCCTTGGTCGACCTTTGGCACGGCATATGTTTAAGCATGTGGCGTGAATCTCGGCAAAAGGTATCGGCTAGCGGAGGTCGGGTTACAGGCCAAACTGCCACATTTGGCGGCCACACTGGCTGGGGTTTGGCCAAATGCTGCAAAAACCCAGTCATTGAGGTTCGACGCTCATTGAGCCGTGAAGCCGCTCCTGGAAATTTTGCCCTTACGAGATTTATGTAGGCTTAGTTAAAAACAACAGGCGGCAAGACAAGAAGGTCGAGTTGATGGCTAACAGGTATTACGAAAGAGAGCATGCTGCGCTGACTCTAAATAAATTAGGATTCGATTGACATCAGCAAAAGATTATAATCATGATAGTCTTTAACACCTCACCGGACTACATAATTATAAACAAGAAATAACTAACAAAACGTCCTGTAGAACCAGTTATTCCTGTGCAATGCAAATTAATAACAGCAAAAGAAAACCTAACCTAAGCCCTAACGCAAACTAAAACAAGCCAAGAACAAAACCACCCTCGAAGTAAACAAAGTATAAAGTGACGTAACATAAGAAGATGTTTTTGTTAAAATCACTGAAACTTGAGCGCCTCATCCGGTCTCAACCCGATTTAATAGACTGACCTACACGGTTGACAATCTCTGCCTTACAAAAACTGACCACACATACCCCCACATTGGACTTCAAACCTTAGAAGCCTAAAGATAAAGTTGGAATTTGAATGGTAGGAGGATCTTGAAGAGAATATTACCAAAGCCGAAGGATGAGCAATTTTTATTGTTAATTCAACTATAACATTCAATGGCTTGGACGTAACCAAATTGCGAACATCCGGGGTGCCTATTGATGCACCGGCTCTTCTATAAGTACTATCATCTATTGGACAAGATGAACAGCATAACGAGAAAATTACATCGTCTTTTGTTAAGCAAGTACGGAGATGTAGTTCGAATGTAATATGATATTTTGTTTTTTTTTTTTTTTCATTTTATGAATATGATGAATAAGGAGGCTAAATAACAACAGTCGTAAGGGTCGATATTCAAGTTAAGCAACGCTTTACGAGGTCGATATGTGGATGGGGGATCATCTTAATATACTGGGACTCCCGCGTGGGTTGTATTGGTCGCACAATTTACGTACATAGGTATTTTTGCTGAACATACATAAAAAACTTGATAAGTAACATTAACCAGGCATTTGATGGGACACTCAAAAACGAAAAAAAAAACTTGTGGGGCACCCACAGTTCAGATAATATCCACTCAGCGGGAACCTAGCACAGTAACACTGCATGACTTCATTTAAATATAAACGCCACTTTACCAAACACTGGGTCCGTATTAAGGCATTAAACACAAAAATTACCAAAGATTTGGTCCGTTTTATCCGAAAATGCACGACTCAATATGTAATTTGAGCAATCAGGTCGTCATTATACCGTAATGCAACATCCAACCCTCTCGTGCATTACCATTGGCTCCAAATTAAGCGATCATAATACTTAGTGGCATTAAGAGCTTTCACTGCCGCGGGCCCAAGGTTAATGTTATTAAAAAGTCATTAGTTTCCATCATATTATATTTTAAAAGTTTTTGCTTCGATACTTTGCAGTAAGTTGTAGTACTGCATTCTACACCAAAAGGGACAATCTTGCAACCATCGCTATGTGAACTATTTGGCGTCAAATGCGTAGCCAAAACATTACGAAATTTTCACATAACATCCGTGTTTAAAAAAAATCAACATATAAATAATTAAATTAACATAATATAGTAACCAATCACTTAATTAGCAAGTCAAAGCGTCAGCATATCTGTGTCTAAATCTGCTTTAATTACGTCGTAGTAATAAAGCGTAGCGCGTAGCTCCACAATCGATTACCGCGAAAATGAGGCTACGAACATCAGGGTCCCAACTTTGCGCTTTTTTTTTCACTGCTACGGTGCTACGCGCGCTACGCTACTACGAAATCTATCCCTCGTGCCGTCTCGCTCCAGCGCACGGACGTAGGCACAGTGACGCACGTGCAGTGCACGCGAGTCGGAGCTCTCGCTCACTCCCGCACACTTCCTGCGCGCGCCTCCAGCCCGAGCTCGACTGTGGGAAAAGACGGCAGGTGTTATGCGGGATCGTGAACAACCACGCATTACCATTCACATTATTCAACAATAAATAATAATAATAAGAAGCCGTGGAACGAGTGGCGAGCACGCGCAACGTCCTCGCCGCGCCGCTCATACTAATGGGTGCGCGTGAGTGTGTGCGTGCCTTACGTGTGAGTGTCTTGAGACGTGAGTTGGTACTGGACGCAGCGTTTTTTACGAAAGCTTCATGTGGGCGGGCGCACGTCACGGATTTAACTTTGGATTAACTTTCGTTAATTGTTTTGGGATACGTTTTTTTTTATTTTCGACTAATTGATTTTTATGAGGACAACCATGTAGCTTTATTTGACGCACTATTTTTTTTAGATAAAATATGCAGTATGGTGCGAATCGAAGTAGTTGTAGAAATTAATGGAAAACTGATAACTAAATAAGATAGAAGATCCCACAAGCGATATCTAATTTATCATCACTTAACTCATTACAACGAAAATAAACATTACAATTTCAATGATTTCATTATTGTTAATTTACGTTCGTAATATCGAAATAAAGATTTAATAGTTTCCTGGATAAGTCGATAAACCAAGCCCCTTAGTGAATACTAGCCCGCAAATCCAGTTACAAGAACTGAATCTTATAAAAAGCAAACAGAAACAATTATCACCCAACAATAATGCGAAGTCAATAAAATAGTAATTCATTCATGTGTCGGTTCTACAGTAATTGCGCTGCGCTTGCGCATGTCCGCGTAAATGCTTCAACGGTTACTAGCGCAGTTTGAACCGTCCGGGTCCATTCATGCCCTAACAGTACCTACACACGATCTCTATTCGGTAAGATCTTGATAGGGAAATTGCTCAATTAATGTACTTATATGGCTTTCAAATTAAATGCATTCGAACTTTTGATCTTCAACAGTCATTTGTTTTTAAGTTAGTGTTTTGTTTTTTGTTTAATCGTGGGCTTGCTAGTAATTAATCTCCTTTCTGAATGATAACTTTAGTGCAAAATAATTATACTTTAATGTCCATGACATTTTTTGATGAAGAAAAATTGTAAATGCAGCTTTTTCTTGCAATTTTTTCCTTTTTTAGTTGTAGGCCGACATTGGCCATATATGGCTTTTTCTATAATAAAAGCCAGGCTTTATTGCCACCATCCATTAAAAAATTCCTCTTAAGCTGTTATAGATCACACTGTGATGCTCTCAATTTTTTTAAAACACGCATTCAATTAAAACATTAATCACTGTCGTACTTAATTGATTTTTACCAGTTCTGTAAAATTCAATTTTTCTTGCAACTTGTATTCAATTTTCGCACAGTCTGCTCTCATAAGCAATTAACGACATTTCAAATTGGTTATTGACTGTCAATCCAAGACCAAATTACTGGCACCACGTTGTGATTTAAACCTTCTTTATCGCTAAGAGAATAAGGGTGTTTTTTGAAAATTTACGTAAAAATGGTGGTAATTAAGAATAAAAGCGAAAATATCAATTCCTTTGAATGTCGGCGCAGGCGCATATTCGTGACAGGAAACAAGAGTAAGATGGCACGATCAGTCATGCGTCGACAGCTTCACATAATTGAATATTTAATTCGCTCGGTGTAAGACTGGACTCATTTAATACCGCGTTCCGCTAACTGTAAAATATTTATATATGATATTTAGGGTCCCGTACCTCGGTAAAAACGGAACCATTAAAGGATCACTCTGTTATCTGTCTGTATATCCGTCTGTCACAACCAATGTTATGATAAGAAGCTTTTCTAACATTAAAAAAAGTAGAACGCAACAATAGAATGTTGCATAATAAATATGACTAATCGCCAAACACGCAACTCTTTACATTCCCTTTGCCTTGCGTTTAAACTGTAAGACTTTGACACTTTCTAAAATCTATACATTACTTTTCCTAATACCAATCTAAGACTATTCGAAAAGCATTAAAAGTGGTTGCTGCTGATGCCTTTTGACGAAGTCCATATTAATTCGAAGTACAAGTAACACACTTTCTTCAATTAATCTCCAAGTCTAAAGGATGTCCGGTCTCATTTAAAAGGGCGCTAAAGAATAATTGCACAATTTGTTTACACAGTAGTTCATATGACTCATACAGAGTAAAATGTGTGTGCTCCCAAACTAATTAAATGCTGGCGCTTGAAAGTAGGTAAGCTAAAAGGAACTTATTTTTAATTCGGGATTACCAGCTCAATGAGTCATTTAGATATGTCGTCTGTTTAAGGTCTGCGAGCTTTTTCTTTATATTACCACTTACGAGTATCAGTCAACAACGTAGATTTCGTAACAGTTTTACTATTTTTGACAACAACTCCCAATAAATTGCTAAAACTGTCTGTCACATTTGTCTTAAAAATAATTATATTTTGACGTTTTATAACATGCATGAGCATATACCTAATCTTATATTTGTAAAGTAATAATTACGAATTCTACTATGCGTATCTTTCAATTTTTCAGTATCACTTAAGCATAAAAATGTAGTGAAAAATCATGTAAACCACCTAGTTCCAGTAGTCGGGTATCAAGCAGTTAGTTTGTAAATTTAAATTTTATTCCCGTGCCTGTTATTAGTTGTACAATACATGTACTTGTGTAATTAATAAATAAGCGTAGTGAAACCACACCTTAACCGTCACAGAATCAAGAAACGCAATAAGTTCGGCGACACGTTGATGAACGACGGCCGCCCGATATCATCTCTTGATTACGTCGCAATTAACGAGAAACGGTGAAAATAACGTTTCAATTAACGTTGCGTTCACGATTTGATCGTATAAATCTTATTCAGTGTGATAAAAACGTTGCTTGTTATATAAAAATGGTGGACCGTATATATTTATATTTTGTATATCAATGATTTAAATGTGAATGCGGTCTTTTTGTAAATCGTGCAGAACTTAAAAATAAGTAAAAATACACCTATATATGTATATAGTCTATAAATAATAATGAAATCGTAGACTTACCGTGCATGTATATTGAATATTTTTTTATCAAAATACATAATATTTGTGTATACATATTTGTGGAAACATCACGCAAAAATATCAGATCGTGTTATTTAGCGTACTTATTTGTTTTTTTTTTATATTAAGATTATTTACGAAGGAGCGCAACAATGATGCGTGCCCTAGGCTGGTGCTGGTGCTAGGTGATACGCCCCTGTCTGGGATCCACTGTATACGAAACGTACAGGACCTGTCGATGTAGCGATGCTTAGGGAAACTTATGTCCAGCACTGGACATACAGTCCATAGGGCTTTCGGCTGAAATGATGATAATGGTGACATCCTAACAAAATGTTGCCTAGCTAGCAAAAGCTTACTTCAGGTGTAGATCGAAATTCTTGGCTTCTTCTCCAAGTAGGAAGATTCATCACCAAACTCGCAATTTGGGGCTATCTCGACGGAATGGCAGCAGAGTGTGGATACACGGCTTGTAACAAACTATGCTAGAGGGGCATAGACTTATTCAGCCCCAAAAAATGTAACCAAATTGACTTTTGCAGCGCCACTGACGAAGCTTTTGAAATGCTACGTATTGAGGAAATAGAATTAGGCACCTTTTCCACTTGCAACTAGGTCTCATGTATATTGCAGGTTATCGAGATATGTCAAACTCGACACTTTTGAACGTAATCATTTACGTTAAAATAATAAAGTGATTCTAGTGTCTATTCGCAAAGGTAGATTCTTATGGAGAAGAACGTACACGAAACTCCATAGTTACACTTTTCAAATAATGTTTTACAACATTTGATATACAAAAAAAAATCATATATGCACGTGAGGGATGATGCAGCAAGAGTATACTAGTTATAGAACCAAGAATTACCAGCAGCGGTAAACTTATTCATTTTCGAAATAAATTCATGGTACTCACATATTTATAAATATGGAAACAGTGTTTGAGTTAGCCAGTTTGATTTTGTCTATACCCTTGAAAATGAATGAAATGAAAATGCTTGGAAATGTGCTGGTCTTGCTCCATAGTGTCTCATGAAGCAAGAAGCATTGAGCAGCGAAACAACCAGCATATTTCCAAGCATTTTTATCCTGAATGTAATCTTCTAATTTGTAATATGCTTGTTTACAAAGTGTGATTTTAAGTTTAAATTTTCTTTCATTTAATTCTAATATATTTCAAGGTATTTTGTTGTAACATTATGACATCAATTGCTCGATTGTGCTCGGTAATGTTATGTACCTTGCATGCGAGTCGCTTGCAAGATACGCAACCATAGAAATATTCACAAGCCGAATACGCGAAGGGGCAGGAGATAAAATAGAAATTTGTATCATTAAGTATATAGCTGCATACCCACCCATACACTAATAAATACAAGTCATTAACAAACTAAATGAATATCAAAGGAAATTATAGGATATAAACCATTGCATATCTTAATATAATGTACCGTTACATGCTTAGAAACGTGTCTTATAACCTGCTATGAACGGAATTATAAAATGCTATTAACAGTTTACTGAAATAATTTATTCTCCCGTTCCTAGCTTAGAACTTAGTAATTACATTCATTTATCTGCACATACGTTAGCCAGGGTAATTAATTTTTTGAAATCTCTGAATGTCGGAAAACTAATTACTTCTTTATTTTTAATCCTCTTGTTTCTAGAACAACATAAATTAGAATTGCAGTTGCAACAGCGAATCTTTCATCCTTACAAATTCACGCCAATAACTCAAATATCTAATCTCAGTGGCATTATCAAACTGACCTTAAGATTGAATACACCATTACAAAAACGGCGCCATAATTTAATAGAACATGGTATAAAGGTGATATCCCATTAAACTAATAAAGTGCTACAAAAACCTTCGGATGCGGCCTTAAATTACTTGAACAGAATAAATAACATCATTAAAGTTCTCATTACTTTACCCGTTTCGTGTAACTATTTATTTTTCTATCGTCGAGCGGAAATGAGCGGAGCTGAGCGAGCAATCAAAGCGAATAGATTGGTGGCGGTAATTATACCGTTTCGCAAATACTCGTTATTGATTCCATTGAGCCTTTGTAAGTGTGGTATTATTTTAATGGTGCAACGTTGGAGTGTTTAATTTTATAATTGAGTTCTTTGTGGTGTAGATGGTCGTGTTTGTTATTGGTAAAAAAAACTTTAACAATCAGTGTCATGTATTTCGCAATTAAAACATCAATTTGTTTACTTCTGTTTTTTGATTGCATGCTTTTGAGAAACCACCTCCTTTGGGTTGCTTTTTTTTAGTGAAAGGTGAAAATTACAAACCATGTAGTTGTGAGATAAAATCAGAAACTATCCTTCACCCTAATTTGAACCAGCAATTTCTTACAGCAATAAATTACCAATATAACTACTCCGATAAGCGAAGGAAATTATTTTAATACTAATCTCGTTGAGTCGAACGAGACGCGCGAGAGAAATTATCGTGGCGACAAGCTAAATGCGTCGCGACAAATGTTGGCCAGGGTGACGTTGGCGTCTCGTCTGCGGGGGCCTTAATCTGCTGCCTGCCTCTTGTGCCAACTGTCCGGAGACTGGAGATAGGATTGACAGACACATATTTAGCAAAAAGGAAGATTTCTCCGCAAATAGTCCAATTCTAACGTTATTGGTATGTTAGTAAGTAAAAATAGAAATCATACAATAAATTAAAGAGCTACACTACACTGTTTTGTAAAACAATGATATTCAATAAATAAGGTATTTTATAATCGCGGAATATGAAGAGCTCGCTCAGAATGATAATAATAGTAGTATACCACCTGTGTTTACACAATCTTGGCCATGGATTGACCTTTCAGTAAACAAACAACGTCGCGTGCGCAGTTTTTGACAAATTATTTTAATTTTCAGCGCTTCAAGAAAGAATTCTAATTTTATCTTCTTTTCTGCATATTTGGACTTGAAATAAAATATTTTTACATTTAAAATTATTTCATAAATTATATTTATTAATTGATTTTAAGTTATAATAAGACTAGGCAAGAGAAAAGGTCTCTTCTTCTTCTAAGAAAATATTCCATCATTTTGAAAAGGTTAACACCACATTTTCCTCGTCAAGTTTACTCTGGCAAACAAATATAAGTATACCTCTCTGATACCTACTTACTCCTCATTTAGCGGAACTTGTAACGGAACCGATACCGACACCGTCTACTTGCGCAGGCGCCACTCACTGCCAACTATAACGACTGCTATCTGAAGGTGACAGGTAGCTAATCTGATACCTACAATTTCTTGCACTACATGATAGTAGGTATCAAGCTGAGTTGAGGACCGGTTTTGAGCTCGTACGGAACTTGAACCTTTCATCAATTGGGTGCTAGGGCCTATTAGGATTGATGGATGCCATCAACCGATGTACAGTCAGTTCTTTCTAAATCAAATCAGAGCCACAGCTACCACAGCAAATGACCGAAGGCGATAATGCCACTGATCACATTTCGTGGTCCTATTGCAGCTATGGTTCTGAAACTGAGCATTTGTAACACGTTAACAATCTAGTGTACCCGATCTGGTACACGTGACACGGTCCTGCAACATCCGTGTATGCGGTACACGAACTCAGCGTAAGTCTATCGGCTCGGTTGTCACAGACTACTGAAATTAGTGTGTTCCCGGAAGAACTGTTAACGTGTAAAGAAGGCACGGCATTAATCTTCAAGAAGATCATCGGCAATGATAGCCGACGGTGACGTCGAATCGAAGCTCAAAAGTCTTGAGCATCGATGCCGAGTAGCTAGCCTGGTCTTCTATAGGTTGCATTTTGGAGAGTGTGCGATGAAATTGCATAGTTTAATTCCGCCAAGCCCATTCCAACATCCACCACCGTTACATGTTGGCTGGACATCCCACCCACTCGCACAAAACGTTTTGGGAACACAGTCATATTGCGTTCAACTAAGATGTGGAATTTCCTGATAACTACAACCAAGGAGTCTTTATGTCAAGAGTGAATAGGTTACTTCTAAGCAAGCGTGCTTCATCTTCGACCACATCATCGTTTATCATCAGGTGAGGTAGTGGTCAAACGCGTGCCAATTAATAATAAAAAAAAAACAACCATCGTCCCAGTGTTAACTTTCCTTCTTTACAAGCTAGACATATTAGTACCTATCTTCTTTGTCATGTTCAAGAACATTACAAGGCGGTTGATAAACTCGTTGGCGTGACCTGAAGTTCGACCTTAACGTTGACTAAGGAGTTAGTGGCCATTACTATTGTCTCCTGAACACGCTACCACTTGACAGTGATTAGGTCTACCTACCTACATATTTTGATACCACGCGGTGTTGTGTATAATTTTATTATCTACCTTACAAATACTATGTAAAGTAATTGCCATATTTCTTCGCCACGTTGACCTCGCATCCATCAGATTCTCGTTGAATATTCTCCACATTTTACATAATCATAGACAATGCATCAAATCGAGGCAGTGGTGGCCGAGTGGTAAGGGCCCCGCCTTACGAATCGTAGGTCGCGGTTTCAAACCCAGCCAGGCGCATTACTTTGTGTAATTAATTTCATCACCACTGCTCTCAAAACGGTGAAGGAAAACATCGTGAGGAAACCGGCATGTCCTAGAACCAAAAATTCGAAGACATGTGACATTCATGAACCCCCACTGGGCCCGCGTTGTGGATTACGACCCTTTCCCTCTCCTAGAGAGGATGCCTGTGTCCCAGCAGTGGGAACGTTAAAAGGCTGATTATGTATGTTATGTTATGTATGCGTCAAATGCAATTCTCACAGATCACCGTGGAAAAATTACAAAGATTCTAGAAACCTAATCGCTAAAGATGTTTGCCTACGTATGTTGGTACAAAAGAATCATATTAACATGATGACGTCAAACTGTTAATCGCACAAACCGCGGCACGAGGCGGAAAACTAGCGAATAAACTCAAATACCTATAGCAAAGGTTATAAGCTCGCTGTATGTAGAATGTCAAGATTTGTTAGAAAAACCGCAGACTTTTGGACTATCTTGCGGCTTATCTTAGAAGAAGTTTGGTGAAAAAAGTGCTGAGGTAACGATCTGTGATGAGGTTCCGTAGCGTTGAATTGGTAAGTGAAAGTTGATAGCGACCGAAGATAAATTAAGGAGTATTAGAAAAGAGTATCTATACACTGAGGTATATTTCTCGATTTTATTATGTATTTAATTCCTTTTTTTTTTCTTCTTTCCTTCGTGCCTCATAAAGTTCGTGGAGCCGTTGGATCTGGCTGTCATTTGAGTAGTCTGAAGCCAAAAGTTACATATCTTTGGACTGGAATCCTAAATCAACATCGTTTTGAAAAGCTAGGTAGATTAAGTTCCATATAATATTGCCTGTATATACAAAATTTACATGATTTTCTACTTGGCATGCTTGACGTAAAAAGGCAAACACCAATAAGTATGTTTAGTCCCTCGAAAATTCTGAACCGTAAAACGAAAAACAGAAATCGAATCGTACTTACCCAAAACAAAATCCCAATCATACTTAACCAGTTTCTAAATTTAAAACAAAATACATAAACAAAAAACGGTCGTCAAAACCCCCGACACTAAGAACTACTGTACCCTAAATATGACCGGTAGTCATTAAAGAGATTACACAGATAGGTGTTTGGTTAGCCCGCGAGCGGTAGTCAGACGTGATTGTGGAGAATTAATACCGGATCGTAAATACGTCAGCCGATAACCGGTACTGAATGTACCGATGTTAATCGGAGATACGAGCGAGAAGCATCTTATTGTTTTGTGGAGCTATCGAACAGTGGGAGAAGGCTTGGAAGTATTTTTTGTGTTGGGATGTAGGGATTGTTATCATTTCGAATTAATTCGGATAGTACAAAATACAGGATTACTTCTGAGTAATGGAAATATGAACAACTTTTAGTATGGGACTAATTCTGAATTCATAGAAATGTTGGTATTCCACACATTTTATTGAAATATAGATACATAAATGCTGAGCTGGTAACCCTTGCGGTATAGGCACGCTCAGCACAACATTGTATTTTGCTGCTGTTGTGCTGCGTCTGTGTCAAATAAATGTTTTCTATTATATTCTACCTAAGTTTATGAAGTCAACCCTATTTTTCCATATTTAAATTTACCAACCGCTATGCAGACATCTACAAATCTTAATTAATGGGTCAATTCTAAGGAAAACCAAGCAACAAACGCAGACATTAATTACATAGTTATTGAAATGAATAAACAACGTTACAAGATAACACGGTTATATCCAATTAATTCTTAACAATCCTGTCTGCAATGTACAACTTCACTACTAAATACAGAAAAAAAAACAACCGACTTCAACACTGTAATATATTAAGCTTATAACTATAAAGGAAAAATAAAACTTTTTTATTTAAAAATCTAAAATACCAAAATTTGAAAATGAAAACAATATATCTAGTTTTTTTATCAATTTTTTTTTTTTTTCTAAAATACCTAGCTATTATTTTGATATTCATGCCATTGTACGTATCCATCATTATCTACTATTTTATATATTTTAAAAAAATGTTTTATTTGGAACATACACAGTTGGCTCCTTGGTTGGCTCAATAACTTATTAAAAAAAAACGCTGTATGCTACAAAAGTTGCCAAACTTTCAAAGTCCATCTTAAAGAAAACAATTGTTCCAGACTTATGCTATTTAGCAAAATAGCCTAAAACTGAGGTAAATTTAAGTAAAAAAGTGTGGGGGTGTATGAGTGTGTGTGTCGGAGAAATTTCAAACCGTTTTAATGTTGCCTAACAATTACACCATGACTTTTAAAACTGCTAAGACACTTTTTGAAACTTTCATCGAGATAGTTAGCTTGAACCTAACCGCATGCAAAAATTGAATCAACATGCATTATAATTAAAATAACATGTTTTAGATTTACGCTGTTGAGTCAACGACACGTTTTACTAGTGACTGATACAACTCTCTATCTCAAAAACTACTGAACCGATTTTGATTAAACTTAGACTGTTACCTAATTGTAGTTCTCTTTTTGAAGTCCGGTACTCATGTTTAGCTAACATATACAAAAAGTACGCAATTCTGATAAATACTTCATCTATACGGGTCGTTTTGCGATCCTCCTTTTTTTAAGTCGGCTAAAAACGGAAATACATAAGCCCCGCTAAAACACAAATGGATCCAGATAAGCCCCACTCTAACAAAAAAAACGGATTTAGATTATCCTTTGCAAGAGACATCATGACGGAAGTTATTAAATAGTCATAAAATCGTATAACTCACATAAAAAATGCTTTGGCGGCATTAAAAAATTTTAAAACGATGAAATATTATTTTGAAAAGCCCAGCTTTCTATATAGGTAGGCTGCTTGCATATCGGTTTCGGTACCAAACCCAAATGGTCAGATTTCAATGAGCCCGCATCCTGTACTGGAACGCAAATAAAATAACAACAATACTTATTAACTACTACAACAAACATATTATAGAAATGGCATTCAAAAAAGTTCGTCCTCCTAAAGAGTGGACCTCTCTGCTGATGTCTGTGTTTCCAGAAGCTCTAGACAAACGACGTCTGTATGTCGCTACTGGGACCCAGCAGAATACCAACGTCAGATATATTTGCCTAGCACATGCTGAGTTGGACTCCCATTTGGTGCAACTTAGAGACACACATCGCTCGGTGAATGACTCTCTCTGGATTTAACAGTCATGTCCTTTTTTATGTCGGTATTTAGTGCACTATGGATTGCCACAACTTCAGACTATTTTTTAAATATACTTACTCGTATCTTAAAATTTCTAGTGCTTATTTATGTGAATGTGCTTTTGTGTGTTGTGTCCTCTATCTTTGCGCTGAATAAATATTTTATCTATCTAACATTCTATCAACTGTAGCATGGCGGAGGCGTTATCAAACTTCAAAAATGTATGTGAATGATAAACGCCATTGAAAAGTCACGAAATTAATCTCTAATTATTAACAAATCCATTCCCTAATAGAATGACACTTTGACTAGAGTCTCTGATAGTATCTAATAAAGCGAGGTTCTGTAAGTCAACAGTGAATATGCCACTTTTGGGCAAACGTGGTCCACCTTTGATCAAATTATCGCTTACCAGAAAGCATTTTTAAGATCTTGTATGTAATTATTGCCGACAGTTATATTTTACAAATAAATTCATTTCAATAATACAAAATAAGAATAAAAACATTTTCCAAAAAGATATCTTGAATCTTTAGAAATTGGCAAATTAAATCCCCGAGCTATTGAACGCATCGCGAACTTGATCGGATTAATATGTATCTGAATTTAATTTGAATATTTATTATAACTCCTCTACGTGACCTCTCGAGTGACGTCTGGATTCTTTAATTAAATCGAGTTTATTGTTACCACGAATCTTAGGTCGACTTCTGGGTAAATGTGAAGATACGATTACTATTATGTAATCTCAATTTTAAACATAAAAACAAGGATTCAAGCGCAGTGTATCACGTTAGCAAACCAACACAAATACCATAAAATGTTAGCCCTCCAGTCCCAATTCTTTCCGTTCAATAAAAAAAAGACTTTACGACCAGATTCTTAAACTCTATAAATTAACAATAATAAATGTAAATTTTTATTTAAAACCACGCTAAAAGCATCTAATAAGAGGCACATTAACGTCGTATATGTCCAAGATAATTACCGCTATAGGAACCATAAAATTGCGGTGACACCACAAAGTGTCCGGCGTAAAGGCCGATACAGTATAAAACTAAAATCGCCCGTAAAATTCAAAGTAGACACCACAATAAAATATGACTTTTAAAATCGTAAACATCGTTTGCTATTGAACAGGCTCGCCGAGAAGCTCTCTGGAGGCTCTTGAGAGCTGCCCATAAAGCCTTTTCATGGATTTTATTATTTTTAGCGCGTCCTTCAGAATTATGAGCATAGACCCTAAACTATGGACGTTTGTCGGCAAGCGGCGCGTGGACGGCTTCGCGTACTTAACTTGAAAAGGGTTTTTATCTTTCCTGGAAACCCGGTAAAGCCCCGTCAGACCGAAAACATAAAAGCGCCTTTTCATTGATATATTCACGTATTTTTGGACGAAACTATTATTTTACGGCGAAACTAACAATTATAATACTTTTGTACAGAGTTCCGCAGAACAGAACAAATCCTTCCACATCGAGTTAACCAGCAATTGTAAGCAGTCGGAAATTATGCGCTCCCTTGAATTGTAATGCAAGCAATTATTGATTTCGAATAAATCCGGTAGTCTGTTTCTTTTCATTCGGTACAGAATAAAAGATAAGTTAATTACACACTGAAAATCAGAATGACGTTATATTGTGTGGTACACAATAAATATAAAGGAATTACGAGACGGAAAATACATCTTACAATCAACAAAAACTGTCCGTTACAAATGCATAGATTATACGCCCATCGGTTATCGGGACTATCCGCGTCACTTTGAGTCTCGAGAGGCGTTCCTATTTTCGGCATGTCATTTGCCGCCACATTCAAGTGTCCTGTCTTCTGACACTTGCCGGCTGTAATACAAAAGCCAGATATTTCACGTCGTTTGTTCCGACACCTCCCAACCTAATCTAGAGGGTAGTTAGAAAAAGTTGGCGCCACATTGTGTTATCTCGGCCCCCTGCGTGCAGTAACTGTCTCAAGTGTCCGTCCTTTGTTTATTCCCAAAATGCACTTGCCTCTGTAGTACCTGTTCTGCCATCCATTGTCGAGTTTTTGTTTACTTCTGAGGAAAATTAGCCACGAACACGTGTTAGTTAGGCTATTGTCTCGTTCAAGAGGTTGTAAAGGCACCGACAAGGATAATGCTGAGAGGAAGGTTTTGAGGAAAGACAAAGGCTTTTATTGCCCACTATAATTTTATGGTTGAAGTACGGTTAGGTACCTTTTTTTTTTTTTTTTTTTTTTTCTGGATGGGAAATCATCAAATGACTTCTCCCGCTCTGGGCGGAGCGGAAGGGAGTGTCAGACTCTTACTGACTAAAACCCACCCGTGATCCTTCTTGTGCCCTTTGCGTTCCAGGGCTGCGGTGACTCTTTCGAACAAAATCCGCAACCCTAGCAGGCACTGACCCTATGCGGCCCCGTCTACGTTGCTGACGGCTCTTTGAGGCGCGCGTGGAACACGACGCGCCGTCGACTCGGGCCTGGTTACTATCGGACGGCGAGCCACCCATAGCTCGCCATCCGCAGGCCCGCGCCTACGGTGGCCGGGAATCGCCCTGCGTTTCCCGACGCCCGGGGCGTCTTCTTCTGTTGCGGCGGCTGGGGCGTGAGGTTTCCCTCTCACGCACGCGTTCCGCCTCCTCCTTTGCTAGCATTACTGCTTCGCAGAAGGAGGCGACCGCTTCCCATGCCTCCTCGCTCCGGACCATGGCTTGAACCAGGGCCGGACGCGAGAGGTTGCCGCCGCCGATCGCCTCGACGAGGACACGGCGGTGCTCCGCCCAAGCAGGGCAGACCTCCACCGTATGCTCCACCGTGTCCTCCGGGCGATCCACACAATGATGACACCCGGACGCGTCCTCCCGCTGGATCCGACACAGGTACCTCCCGAAACAGCCGTGTCCGGTAAGCACCTGCGTCAGGCGGAAGGTCTAGTAAGGCAAAAAATGTTATACGGGCATCCTAAAAGTACAGTTATTACTTTATGCAAAACGATTACAAGGATTTCCAGTGACTCTTTTTAAAATTACCGAAAACATGTTGTCAAGAATTCGCCTTCCATCGGCAACATCGTTTGCAGTGACGCCTCTCATCAGTTCCAACCGTTAATGCCACACATCAACGTGTCTACATGCATCTGCGCGACAATCATTACAAACACTAAGCTCTTAAGCTTTATGGCTTCAAGTGGCGACCGAAAAAGCACAACTTATCGCTCTTGAACTGCAAAAAATGCGGTGCACATGTAACTCATTAGTTAGGGCCGACATCTCGGCTCAAATATTTGGCGATGGTTGCAAATCTCGGCGCCACCGGCGACTCCCGACAAGCCACCGGCTCAAGAATGCCTTTAACGAACGCCGCCGCCGCCGCCGCTTTCAAGGAACGTCAGCTAAAACAATATTTGCTAAGACGCTGCATGAACACAAATGACCGTTGGATTAGGTATCGAGAAGTGCTCATGCGAACAAAACTTAATGTTTACTCAAGAAGCGATTTATCGGTTTTATGTCAAGGTCCTTAGCGTTTTATGCACAGTGGTCGACCATTTTTTTTATTGTTTTTTTCAAAGCATTTTTATAAAAAACATATTAGCTTTCTGCACTCCTTCTCCATATAAACTTTAACTGTGTTAAAAAAAACATACAAATTTCATACTCCTCTCCTCTCCTGCCTCGTAACTATCGTAAAAAGAGGAACAAGGTTTTTGCTTCACGTATTAATATATACAGAAACAATTGCAGCCAAATAGGCACTTAAGTTTGCTTTTATAATATCGCGCAGTTAGGTAAATATTTCGGACTAAAATCCTAAAAATGCTTCCATCACGGAAACAGAGCTAATTGCTTAACATCAGCCGGCCAATATTCTACTAATTTTTAAACATCGTTCACATTCGCGTGTCAATCGCAATCTGTCAAAAATACCTTATTTTCCATTCATTTTGACAGATTGCGACTGAAATGCCAATGCGATATGGATTGCAAATTAGTAGAATTGACACTCAGGTAATAAGAATTACATTATATGTAATTACCAGAGGTCGGAGTTAGATAGACTAGTCACACATAATGATATGATTTACACAAAAGCTGATTTGATTGCACAACTTGTGATATCTCTGCTAATATTTTAGCAATCGGGAAACAATCTCTGATTGATATTGATAGCTATCCGGGTCTGTAGAATTAGTCATGTTTATCGATGTTGGTTTGTAATCAGTACGGATTTGTACCTATTAAATACAGTACTTGGAACAGCTAGGAGTCCCGTCGTCAGTATTATATATAGTAATAGTGTATAGGTATATTTTTCAGTTTTGTTGGGTATTTATAGGTATTAATATTTAGAACAATGTGTCAAGTCATTTACATAGGTTCCTTAAATTATGTTATAGTGGTTTATATGTAAGTTTACAGTAATGAGATGAAAACCAACCCGCACTGGGCCCGCGTGGTGGTTTACGGCCCATTCTCTCAACTAGAGAGGAGGCCTGTGTCCCAGAAGTGGGAACATTAAAAGGCTGATTATGCTAATGCTTACAGCAATGAGAAAGGGGTTGTAACTATTCAAAATCTATTTCCTTAGCTACCAAGTTTTAGTACGTTTGTAGATTCTTTATTTTGCTGTTAATCAGAATCTTTATTTTGTAATTTTGATTGCAGTGTTAGGAATAAACGTTTTTTTTTTCTTTCAAACTTGTATGTTTGTTTTTCCAGGGATTCTGCAGTGAAAAAGAACGACTTCATCGAATCTGCAACCCTGTTCCTTGGTAATATAATATATTTAAAGAGAAAATTACTCATAGTTTCCTGCTGTCACAAGTGCCAACAACGCAATAACAAAACACTCATGTTTAACAATATCTACTTGACTTTTACGTCTTTGAAGCAAGAAGGAGCTTCTTAGCAGACAAGAAATCTTGAATCTAAGAGGATAGTTACTTAGAACAATGAGTTAAAATGTTAACACTCGAATGCTAAGTCTTATATCTCATAACCATCTCATAAAGTAAGTACCTATTGAATTAAATTACCTGTAATAACACAAGTGTTATGTATGACACAAACAGGGAAATCCCTAATCAAGAACACTTCAATGAATCAGGTAAAAAGATAACACCCCCTTTTAGAACATCACATCAACAAAACAAATGAACGTCATTACTGTGACAACCGCGACTTTCAATCGAAAGATCAGTGACGTTAAAATAACACAAAAAGAAACGTCATATTATATGAAAGAAAATATGACGCAAGTGAGAAAGGATTTCTGGTGAATCAGAGACACGTCACTAGTAGAACATATGAGGTCGCAGCGATTAGGCCGCGTCATTGGTCCATGGTCGATCTCGTCACCCCAGAAACCGGTTGTCAGTTCTCGCGAACATAAACATCAGATCCGTGATATAAACACGTAACTCGGACCGGTTTGCGGGCTCGGGTACAGATCAGATTAGAATTTCGCGAAGTGACGCTAAAGGTGATGGTTTCGTCTCATTTTAATGACGAATCATTTTTTTTTTATTAGATAAAAAACCTGAAGGGAGTGTCCGTAGAGTAGGAAATTACCTAATTTCACGGATATGGAATTATTTCTTACTAATCTTATTTCGGTGAATAACGAATTATAACGACGCCTTATGTCATTACTTCTGAAGAACGTATTTCCAACGAACAAGGTTTTAAACGATGAATTTTAGAACGATCTCATCATGACAAGAATACTTAACGTGATTTGAGATGAATTTAACCTAGATGACATAAAAAAGTTCAGTGAATATTTTATGAATCAGTTTTATCTATACTAATATTATAAAGCTGAAGAGTTTGTTTGTTTGAACGCGCTAATTTCAGGATCTACTAGTTCGAATTGAAAAATTCTTTTTGGGTTGAATAGACCATTTATCGAGGAAGGCTTTAGGCTATATATCATCGCGCTTAAGCCAATAGGAGCGGAGCAGCGATAAATAATGTTTTAAAATCGGGGATTCCACGGGGACGAAGTCGCGGGCAGCAGCTAGTTTTTAATAAATTAGCAGCAAACCGAATCGAACGAAAGGCTTTTTATTGATCACATGCATGTTAAACATCGCGATAAGAATATGCTAACATTATGAACTCCTTTTTCAAACAAAAAAATTAAAAAAATATTGTTTCTAAAAATTGAGAAACATTGGAGAAAAAAGATTTCGCCCGACGTAGCAATGACTACGATTATTAGCAATAATCGTAGTCATTGCTACGAGGCTATTTTTCTAAACGGGTGGGAAATCATTAAACGATTTCTTCTGCTCTGGGCGGAGCGCAACAGAAATCCTTCCGTGTGCCTCGTAATGC
This sequence comes from Hecatera dysodea, assembly GCA_905332915.2. Lineage (NCBI taxonomy): Eukaryota > Metazoa > Arthropoda > Insecta > Lepidoptera > Noctuidae > Hecatera > Hecatera dysodea. The sequence continues at coordinate 6,689,361 of HG995304.1, forward strand.
CGTTTGCGTTCCAGGGCAACAGTAACTCTTTCGTCAGGCACGGTGGAGTGACGATTTGACGACTGGCAGAAACTGGATGCGAGAAGCCGAAAATAGATCTAAGTGGCGTGCAATTGGAGAGGCCTATGTCCAGCAGTGGACTGCAACAGGCTGTTGTTGATGCTGATGATGATGAGTGACTCTTTCGAACAAATTCCAAAACATACTACGATTCTGCGACTGTCGCTTACTATACGAAAACTTTTTTGCCCTGAGGATTAATTCTCATATTCTTAGCGGAATCGCAAACTATCATAGTAACCATTGATTTCCCTACACTTTGACATAACTACTTTTAAAATTGTTGCTGAAATTTTATTCTGCCTTGAATTTGAATACTTTGTACTTATGATCATTAATTCTGCACTTTTTACCCTTTGTTTTAACTATTGTCTTTGCTAAGAATTGTGATAATTTTTTATCCTAAAGCTAATTCTAGCTACATCATGAATATTAAGATTTTGCGGTCTCACCATTAACATACATTCAATCTTTACGCAAATCTGTCTAGGGCAATGAACTGAGATTACACCGGAATTTGTAAAGTAGACCCCGATGACTAAGTGAAATTTAATTTCTTATATAAACTTATAAAGTGTGAAAAACCATGATCTGCACAGGATTCCCGAACGAATGGTAACTGGAAAGTCCGCTCACCGAATTCCATTTGACAACCATGTTTATGGAAAAACTAAACTTTTTTTAAACACAGTGTACAGGGGCACATAATCTATAATTTATATGTATTTAATAAAATTGTTTGTTTTTAATATTTTTTCGGATATTATACTCGAAAGATACCGGAACCCTATTAATATGGTCGGCACTAATTTAACTTGCCATAGTCCCTTACTATAAGAACAAAATGAATTCAAGTTATTATGTAGACTAGCAAGTACATAGTAAGTTATATACTGACTAAGTGATGAAAAGACTTAGGTGGTGAACTAAGGTATGGTATTTGTTCGAAAGAGTCACCGCGGCCCTGGAACGCAAAGGGCACAAAAAGGATCACGGGTGGATTTTAGTCAGTAAGAGTCTGACACTCCCTTCCGCTCCGCCCAAAGCGGGAGAAGTCATTTGATGACTTCCCATTCAAAAAAAAAAACGTGTGTCCCTGCCATGAACCTTTTTGGTACAAAAAAGATTGAGGTACTTAGATGATGAGTAGATCAAATATGTTGCATTGGTTTGGTAGACCGAATGGTATGAGTAAGAGGGAAGAAGGTAGCGAGCAACACTGAGTAATATCGGAAGTCCAGTCGGTGACGAAGATGCCGAACATACCGAATACTAAGCAAGCTAATTGGTCAAAGCCTTATTGCTCACAAACTGACGTAAAATAATTTACATATAATTTCACCTAATAAATTAAATGAATCACGATGACCGTTCCACTTGAAAATGCATACGCATATAAAACCTAAATAAAATGGTGACTCATCCTGACCACTTGAACGTACTTAGTTGCCATAAAAATACCACGGATGAAGTAAAAATGTATAAAGTAGGTGTTTCCTCATGCGCGCGCGCAACGCGGCAACGTTCTGTGCGGCACGTGCGACGTACCGTGTCAAAAGTCAGGCACATGCGTCATTGATAGGGTTGTCAACTTGTTGACTCACTATGCGGTTTGCACGAGCGCCGTAGTTGTGTCTAGTCATGTTTTGAAATTATTCTATTAGTATTAGGTTCAAGTGAATGTGTTGGTGACGTTGTAATGATAATGAAAACATGATTTAGATGTAAAGAATTTATTATGTTTTGTATTAAAACATAAAGAAAACCTAATAATTGATTATTCATTACAAATGTAGAAGGAACTGAGTTTATCAGGGCATTTCCTTTCTCAAAAAAACAGATTCCTTACCCATACTACATAATTTTGAGCAAAACTGTATTTCTTCTTGTTTGTACCAAATCCACGCAAACAATTTGAACGGCCAACCCTACAACTATCATAGTAATGCAGAGCGCGTGGCAACTACACACGTCTGGCATGGCACGTAGCATTACGCTCGGCGACCACAACAATACGCAGAGTCGCTGTTTACAGGATAAACCTCCACTAAACCGAACATTGTCTACGTGACTATTTTAGCGTTGCCACAACCTAAATAATTATACTTTACCAAGCAAAATTAAACCAGTACTTTGTTCGCATTATTACAGAAATAGACAATGTTAAATGTAAATAACTACCGGATATTTGCTAGTAAACTTAACAGAGAAAACCAATTTCGATGCTGTGTTCCTTTCGCTCGCTATCTTTGCTGAATTCCTGGCAGCGCCAGTTTTCAACTTTGTTTATTTACCGTAATTGTGAATACATAATCAGCCTTTTAACGTTCCCACTGCTGGGACACAGGCCTCCTCTCTAGGAGAGGGAATGGGCCGTAATGTCTTCGAATTTTTGGTTCTAGGACATGCCGGTTTCCTCACGATGTTTTCCTTCACCGTTTTTAGAGCATTGATGATGAAATTAATTACACAAAGTAATGCGCCTGGCTGGGTGTGAACCCGCGACCTACAATTTGTAAGTCGGGGCCGTTGCCACTCAGCCACCACTGCTCCTACTAATTGTGAATACAGCATTTTATTTAACAACAAGTGAATCACTTTAGATAAGGTGTTGAAAACCAGTCTAAATATACTAGCAAAGACTTTTCCGCTAGCCATAGAGACACACGTGTTTTCCAGCGTGTGATGCCAATCGATCACGCGCGTGCTGGCAATGTGTATAAGCTACAATGCGTCCTTATCAGTTCCGTTGTGAACAATGCTTTGCTCTGAGGTCATTCATATTCTCAATTTGATGTCGTGTTAGTAGCACGCGATTGTGTGACCTTGAGATACGATTGTTATCGGCTACAACATCGTTTACATGATTGGATGGAAGTGTTTTTTTGCTGTCACGTTACATCGGCAAGTTGAAAGTATGAGGAAAATGGAGATTGGTTAGGTGTTAGTTTGATAGGGAAACTGGGAAGTGTTTAGGATGTATCGACGCTTGATGAGGCAAATTATACAGCTCAGGAATCAATTATGCACCTATCTATTTTTCTTGTCCGAGTCCCAAATACATACGTTTCTTCTTTCTGGTATCGCGCAGTATCAATAGCATCACACAATAAAAAACCTACTTACCGGGCACTGAACTATTGCTGATCATGGAATTTACAAGAACACTACGTTAAGGGTAAGGTAAAGGTGTTCTTGTAACTCCTTCTAAACTAAAAATCTTTTTATCTTAAACACCTAATTCATAAACTGCATCCGCTTAGACAGTTCATTTTCGAAGTAGCTTATTATGTACTAGCTGCTGCTCGCGACTTCGTCCCCGTTGAATCCCCGATTTTAAAACATTCTTTATTATGCTGCTCCGCTCCTATTGGTTTAAGCGTAATGTTATATAGCCTAAAGCCTTCCTCGATAAATGGTCTATTCAACCCAAAAATAATTATTCAATTCGAACCAGCAGTTCCTGAGATTAGCGCGTTCAAACAAACAAACAAACAAACTCTTCAGCTTTATAATATTAGTATAGATTAAGATTAATCATGTCGCCATAATAATGTGAATGAAGTGAGAGGCTGGATATCAATACGAAACTCTTCTTAGTTAGGTATTGCCACATCAGGTCATCGTTCTTTGCTTGCGGGTTACCCCAGTAGCTACACAATGACTAAGTCTTCCGTCGAATCTTAACTAATGTGGTAAAGAGGAAGTACCTTAGAAATAATCTCCGAAGATACTAATCGTTGAATAACAAAGGCTACTTTTTATCACGAAAGAAATGCACTGCTCCTGTTGTATAGGCCAAAGAGTTATAACCCCGGGGAAACCTAAGCTATGAAGTAAAAATACTCTCAAGTTCAAGAGACAAGGCACGCAGGCGCATGAAACAACATCATTTGGCGCCAACCGGGAAAACCGGCGCCCGCGCAGACCGTGACATATTCGCCTGAAACATATATGTACATACGTACTTATGTATGTATGTATGATGTAATAACTGTCTACTAATGTTGATATAGTTCGGTTATGTCACATTAGTGTATAGTTACCACACGGTTATAAGTGTTACTTTGATCCAACATCTACTTTTAACAAGTTAACAGTAATATCAATTAGAATTTTCTCGAAATGACTAGATAGGTTACAATACTCGAAACAAAAATAGAATAATAGGTCACAACTACAAGCCGCGTGTCTCTAAAATAACTACCGCATTATGAACTGACTAACTGTTATCAGATATATTCAAATAATTATAATTATCTGTCAGCTAATTACGTACGCGTGCTTCCTAACAAACAATAAACAAAGGCTCGGGTATAAATAGGAAAATTCCTGTTATTAATATCAAATGCAAGATAATTGTGATACGAACATGACTCCAGCCATTAACCTGAAAACAATATCTGTATGACAACATTGCAAATAGATATTTAATGTCTTCGCCCATTAACGGTGATTAAGAAAAAGGAAAATTTAGCAAAATCGCTTTTTGGTCGTTAATTGTAAAGTTTCCTTTGACCTACGTGGGGGACAGGAAATAAATAAATACTTCATACATGCGTGTGAAAACGTGAGTTGGTTTTGAGAATTAATTTATACCTACATACACAGGACCAATTGACAGGGGAATAATAATTATGCTCCTCATTAGCTTTTTGAGTCAAGGTTATCGAAAAATGTCACAAAGTCAAAAATCCCATTAATGTAGATACCTTTTATTACACGTAGACACGTTATACTGAAGGTTATTGCGGCCTATTTTTTTTTCTGGATGGGAAATTATCAAATGATTTCTCCCGCTCTGGGCGGAGCGGAAGGGACTGTCAAACTCTTACTGACTAAAACCCACCCGTGATCCTTTGTGGTGACTCTTTCGAACAAATTCCACAACCCTAGCAGGACGCCCCATCATCATGGCATTACATTAGAAGTGTTATATGGTCCAGGCGCATTAAAACGTTGAGTATGGCTAGTACAGAAGAGTATTTATCGAAAGGTAGGTCGTCAAAAACTCTTCCGAATCAGTCAAGTAAGCTGCTAAAATATCAGCAGTGGGTATAAAGATTTGGTACGTTCTTAACTCCAAATCTTGAACCCGCAAACCGATCATCGATGAATGTTCAAGGAAGTTAAAAATTTTGGTCAGCTAAGAATACTAAGAAGCATTTCTTTTGCGTAGCCAAAATGAATGAGTAGACTCAAACTAAATGATTTAGCTGGAATTGATCGATGACCTACGGCAAGATGATTCGAAAGGAATGAATTCAATGGAAAAGCTTAGACGAAATTGGCGAAGCACAGGGAAGGAAATCAAAGGTGGAAGGAATACACTGCAGAATTGAATAACGCTATGGATTTCCTTGTATGACTTTAAAATTATCTATACTAATATTATAAAGCTGAAGAGTTTGTTTGTTTGTTTGTTTGTTTGTTTGTTTGTTTGTTTGTTTGAACGCGCTAATCTCAGGAACTACTGGTTCGAATTGAAAAATTCTTTTTGGGTTGAATAGACCATTTATCGAGGAAGGCTTTAGGCTATATATCATCACGCTTAAGCCAATAGGAGCGGAGCAGCGATAAAGAATGTTTTAAAATCGGGGATTCCACGGGGACGAAGTCGCGGGCAGCAGCTATTACAAATATACGATTTGTTTACCTAATAAAATATAGCTTTAAATAAAAGTTTCATAATCATTTTGAATAATACTTGTATCAAAAATATAGTTCATGTTAGATTTAAATTATGTAATGCCAGCTCTCGTTGCGTGAACAAAATATGCCCAAGTAGACCTAACCCTCGTTTTTTATAATACGAAGGTTATAATATATTCAGAGTACTATTCTAATGACGTGCAACACTGGATACATATGTATACAAAACCGCACGTGGTTTAGGTAATAGAAACCGCTGCCGAAACCGCATCGTTATCAACACACGATATTATGTTTATATTCTGTAATTCCCATTACATGCAATAACAAATACATACGTATGTATGTAGATCATTTTAAGAAATACGTGTTCATTTTTCCATTCTGAAATTGGGTTTTTAATTCGAAATAGGCGTATTTCGCAGTAAAAACCAATCCTAATTATATCGATAGAATGATCTGAATTTCATTAGTTTCCACGCTTTCAATATCATAATCCACCACGCTGACGCAGTCCGCATTGATGGATGATTGGATGATTTTAATTAATAAGGCTTGGAGTTATATATTTATATTTAAAGCACTCGGGAAGCCGTGTAAAAAGAAACATTAGATATAAATCTGTCACTGAAATAATCAAATCAAACACCGTAACATTACCTATATTGGGTCGCAGGGGCGTAGCTACCGCCGTATCAATTATCTGCTTTTGTGACAGTCCGTTCGTTGAAAAATTATCTATATGTAAGCTATTTATTTATTTTTTCAACAAAGTAAACCGAATTAGCCGTCAAAGGTTTTTCTAGATAACTAGAAAAATATGACTTGCATTAATGAATATTTTTCATACCATAATTTATACCTCATTCATAGATTTATTTAGCAAAGCATGTGTGTCTTTCCGGTGCAATGAATGAGTCTTCAAGGAAGTCAGACTATCATAATATGTTAATCATTTTATCAGCAAAATACCTACAAACAAGGCAGTAAAGATTTTAATTAAAGGAAGACATACCTACTTAATTCTTCGTCATTCATTCTAACACGTGTCCGAACAAGGTTTTCTTCATTGAAGGCTGCAATATAAAAAACAGCCATTTTTCCGACAGCTACACTGACGAGCAAAATTATGTACAGCCTACCAACATACAAGATCATTTCCTCACAACTACCAACGTAACAACTTTATGTCTTTATTCCGTCAATATGACAAACAGCGTGCGTCACTATATGATGCATGTAAATAATGATCTTATAACATAAAACTAGGTACTAGGTAAGGTACACTAACGCGAACGTAGTAACTAGTGCGCAATCCATGACACATAGAACGTATGATTTCAAGTGTTTTACATAAAATACTTTTATATACATAAATTACTAATTCCGGAGGTTTCCAGAGTGGCCTAACCTTCCCTCAGTGAGTCAGTCATGGATTGTGTGGTTTTATATTCAAGGATGGTCCCCGTGTGACCTTGTGAAGAATTTGTGGTATCATTGAAGTTGGTATTTACATATTAGAGAGGTGGTGAATCATCGGTCTCTTTACCGTGGTATTTTTTCCTAGAGACTGAATTAAGTAGTTCAAATTGTTTTAACAAAAGCCCGGAAGATTGATAGTGGCAGGGCTAATTAATTAACATGCAAAGACTTGTAGGGTAAAAGGTAGAGATAATTTAGTTATTATCGTTTAATTTTTTGTATTAAAAGAGTCCTAAGGACTAAAGAATAAATAATACCTTATCACACAGGCCATTTAAGGCATCCAAACATTTTTACAACCTTTTAAGGATGCTGAGAACATCTTCATTAAATATAACAGGCTATCAAATGCCCAGTGCCTCATATTTATATAGCCTTTTTATTTCCCAATTTAGTACATAATGTGGTATCAAAATGTCGTTGCAATAAATGGCGTGCAATTACCTGTATCCGGTCGCCCACACTTGTTCCTTTTATTATTGTGAGTGATAAAGAACTTTGATGAAATCAATGTGCTGTGGATGTTACCTAATTTAGGACATGTCCTTTTTGAGGAACTAATATTTTTTTACGACAAAGGTATGGTTACTGGGAAAATTGAACCGGCAGTCTGTTGCAAATTGTAACGTATAACGGATACATTGAAATGTAGTGTAAACCAGCAAGAGTTTTATGAAACACTAGCTTCTACCAGCAGGTTTTGCTTGCAGGTTGGAAACCACCCCAAGGGATAGACTCCTGGGGATATTAAAAAAGTAAACGATATTCTAATCCAGAGCATAGACGGACCAATAGGCAGACAGAAGTTACTTTCACATTTCTTAAACATACGACAAAAAAATTGGTGCCCTGAAATTGCGAGACGAGGCCGGCCGCGGCAGACCACGAAGGAGATGGTGGAACGACTTGGATGTCTTCCTTGGAAATTGGCAGGATGTGACACAGTATTGGGAAAAGTGGAAGGAGTGGAGGGAGGCCTTTGCCCAGCAGTGGGAAATTTCAGGCTAGCTATAATAATAATAATATAAGCAATTATTGTACCGATAGTCGTGTCAGCCAATGGCCTAATAGCCAAGAGCCTCGACCAACACCTTAGGAAGCTCTCGTTAGGCAGCTAGATCAAAGGCTTGATCCAGAAAGCGGTACTCCTGGACACGGCTCGCATTGTTAGGAGGTTCCGCTCTCTGGAGCCCTGACCGCCGATAGCTTGGACCCTGTTCCCGATACCGGTGGGCTACTATTTAATATATTTTTAAATGTTTTTTTTTATAGAAATATTTAGAAATGTAATAAATATGTATGTATATAAGATAAATAAACGGAATAATATAAGTATGGATCGACCGGCAGCGATAAATAAAAGTGGGCTAAGTAAGTCGAGCGGCATTTAAGAACTGTTTTCCTCCGTTTCTAGTAAAACTACCCTCATCCAATCAATACCCAATAAATCATTAAACAACAGAAACGTAAGCCGCAACTAAATCCTTCGCTTAATTACAAAGCTTATTAATCCATATTTAAACACCATCAAAAAAACTGCGGATCCCTCTCCCCATTTTTAATGGTGTTATCGGCACTTTTTTTCTCTGACGGCGTGCATAAAGGCCCATTGCACCCACCGTTATTAGAAACGACAGGTAACCGGCATTGAGTGCAATACCATTGTTCATACCTCTACTACAGGTTGAAAACTCAGTAGTGTGCATGTTTGTTTCACTATAACGTCTTATCAGTACCGTAATCCGCTGATAATGAAAGTGTTAATGCGTATGCCAGACAATAATAGATGGTTTAGTAGATGTTGTCTATAAGCATCTGTTCTGCGTAACTCTCATTATCAGTCAGTGTCTGGGTCACAGGTAACGCAACTACCTAAAGGTACATATTATGTGTTCTGGGTTTTGTAAATATTGCATTGAATTATCATTTAACAACTTAGTGTTTGGGTTCCGAAGTAATATTCAAAAATTGAAGGAAAAGAAGCACTCGTTTGTGTGTGCAAACTATGAACTGTGCCTTGTTGGTATTTTTGGTTTTCAAATTATAGATCGAATCGTCGAATAAATAACACTTGTACGCAAGTAAAGTATGACCAATAATAAATACATAATCATTAAACTTTCCACGCTTTAATGTAACTAGTAATTAATAATGTTTAATAATGGTCATCCTCATTACAAGATAGTGTCGTGGAGCGTGCCCGGCACGGTTCCTCGGCCATTAGTACGAATTATCATTTTTCCGTCCGCTCACTAACTAGCGGAATATTTCGATCGTCCATCAATAACAAGATACTATACTTTCTTAATAACCTCTATAACACAACATATTAACCAGTAATGGACGCAAATTGTCCAAGTACTTAGAAGTGATTCCGGGTAAAAAATGAAATTAGATTATTTAGATTGCAGGAGTCATTTATTAAAAGATATAAATAATTTCGCGGTCGTTACTGATAATGATAAAGCAAAACCCACGCCAACAAGATAGCAGACGGTATCAATTATTATGTAAATGATATCTTCAGAAGCATGATGTAGTTTATAAAGTATGCAAATGTCATAACGTATACGTTCATATGAGATGCATAAACATTTAGAGTGTGGTTGTGGGTGTTTCGGAGAAAGCACGATGTCATGCAGCGCGATCGGCGATCACGGGCGCGTGTCGATAGTCGATACCGAGCAGCGAGCGCCGGCCGGTGGACATATCTCATCGGCGTCAAGCGTAGGCCGCCGCCCACTCGCGCGCTCTGACTAATGCCTCCTACGTCCCGCCGAGCTACCGGCCGCGGAGCGAGCGCCGTGCGCCAGCAGCGCCCGCGACATCCTATCTGGCGCCATAACACGTGAATACCAACACACGACACCCGTTGAGAAACCTTCTCAATCTCGAACTTCCATGTCATTAGCCAACACTCTCATTCAGAGCGAGCGTATCGCGACTGTAATTCTGTCTGTCAATAATTATTACGGCGCGTAATCCGTGATTGATGAACGCCAACAGTAGCCGAGAGCCGATCAGAATATAATCGACGCCGCCATTGTGTGCCACTGATTGATCGCTCCACACCGGCATTACGTTGCGACAGTACCTGCATAAATCTGATCTTAATTAGACGCAGCTTTAATTAAATGTGTGCTGATGAAATATAAGCTCTCTTTATGCAGCAATAACAGTTTGATTAATTGCTGATGCAACAATCGTAGCAATTGGAGATGACAAAATACTGTGCTACGCAGATCCCGTGCTACGCCGCTACGCGCTACGAGACCCCTGATTTTTTCTCAAGGGGCCGTGCAATAATATTTGAAAAATTTGAAGTCTTTGTAAAAATCGAAATTTGATAAAAACTTCTGTATTGAAAAATATTATTAAAACCATTATGCTACTGTTATGACCGTATCAATTGAATAAATCGTACTACGGACAGACATCAACATCGACATCAACTACTGGCCACGGCTCGTATCTGTATATGGCAAATTCTAAACAGTGTCCTAGCTTAATCAGTAGCTGCCAGCATAGAATCCGTCCGCAACACGGCAATTACCGCGTTACCGGGGCCGGGCGTCGCGGCGTGCGCCCGCGCCGCCGCCGATTGTTTACGGCGCGCACGCGCGGCCGGCGCGTGTCCCCCCGCGCCCCGCGCCGGCAGCTGCGCCGCACAGGTGGCGCGTGTGGGAACTCGACGGCTCCGTGCGTTCCCACGATCGCGCGCCCTCGGCACCCTATATAAGCCCCCGCCCGGCGTTCGTACCGCATTCCGCGTTCAACGCTCAGCGCAAACGCACACCTCCACTCGCTACACACAAATGTCCAACATGTCTTACGAGATCGCGTACTCGCTCGCAGACGACGGCCCGCAGCCAGTCTCGCGTACTTATCAATATCGCAAAGTGATGAAGCCGATGCTTGAGCGCAAAAGACGCGCTCGCATCAACCGCTGCCTCGACGAGCTCAAGGAGTTGATGGTCAGCGCTCTTCAGTCTGAAGGAGAAAATGTTGCAAAATTGGAAAAAGCCGATATTTTGGAATTGACCGTTCGCCATCTTCACAAGCTCCGCCGCCAGCGCCGCCTGTCACTGAACCCCACCGTGGATGCTGACCGCTTCCGTGCTGGATTCACTCATGCTGCCAACGAAGTGTCCCGCTGTCTGGCTTCAATCCCTGGTGTGGACGTGAGGCTGGGAACTCAGCTCATGACCCACCTGGGCCACAGACTCAACGACATGCAGCGCGCCGCGGCCTCGGCTGACACTCCGCCAGCCAGCCCGCCCAGCCCCGCGCTGTCCACCGCCTCCTCGACCTCTGGCTACGTGACACCCTCGCCGCCTGCCTCGCCCGTGCACATGCACACGGCGACCCCTCTGGACTGCTCCACCAACTCGTTCAGCAAGACCCCGGCCGTGTGGCGACCCTGGTAAACAGTGCCCGGAGCTGGCGGACCCGGCTCCGCGGTCACATCTGTTCCAGCACCGCCGGAGTCGCACGCGCTCAATGTGTCCGCTAATCCATATAAAGTTTAGTGAATCGTGGTGTGAAGGATATCAAGATAACTGTAGATCTCACAATCAGTTAGCATAAGTAAAAATCATAGATCGTAAGTCCAAACTTAAAAGCTTTAATAAAAATTAGGTTGTAAGTGTACTTGTGATATTAAAGAGTAAATATTATTGTATAAGAGATGTTGTATCGAACATAATCGAGTTCGAATTGTTATATTTTTATCGTTGCAAAGAATTCACAGAATTGTGAAAAAATACTTGAAAAGAGTAAGTTAATAAAAAAAAACTATTATCTACCCTATTTCTGCATTTTATTACACTGACCTACGAAACCCTGAATCTACTCAAATGTAATTACATATTCATTGAATTGTTTATAAATAAATTCCACTGGAATCTGCCAAAGTATAATGATACATAACAAATGAGACAGTGATAAATAGAAGGAGGTTAAGGGCACGACTCGGACCTCTGACACGAGTCCGCCGCGCGTGCTCGGTAACTTTCCTGTTTACAATATTTGTCCTCATCGCACATCCCTGATAGCTGATACTGATACACACTTATGACTTAGTACCTACCAGTACTTTCCACCGGACATTAAAGGCTGTTCGCTGTCAGCTACGCATGGACCTTGTAAACAAGTTATCTATTAAGACGTCCGCCACCATAATTAAGATAGATGTTTCAGAGCTGTAATAGAGATGGAAAAAATAAATAGATATATAATATCGTTCTTCTGCAACTTCATTTACGCAGTACAGAGAAAACGTCTGGTATCACACATCCAAGGTACTAGCCTCATTATCAAGTGTTTTTATTCCTCATTCAATGTAGATATCGATGAATACATTTAAACCCGGTTGCCGATCAAGGCAAGGTAGAAACTTTTTTAAAACAATTTACATTGACGCGTCACTCTTGTCAACATTGTTGTTAATTAGAGGAAATGTTATAGAAAATACGAAGGTAAAATTATTTTTTTGATCTTTAAACAAGTACCCGAAACTAATAAATACCCAGTGAATGCATTAAGGCTCATTATCATATCACCTCATTAGGTAAATCGATTGGCCTGAGCTAAACACATCCCGTAACCAAATTGTCCGTAGTGACTAGTGGCGGCTCAACATAAAATGAGTCAGGCAGCGCCATCTCTTATGATCTACGTGAAGTTTTGGTTCTATATCACCTGGCGACATCTGACGTCAAGCTTCGGAACTCGGGAAAGCTTTTGAACACGGAATGCACACGAGCTTACGAAGTTTTCCTTCTTGCTGACTAAGTTTGAAACCAGCCAGCAGATTAAGATTGTGAGGTTACTTGTGTGAATAGATTTTTACCAATTAAACTAGATAGACTATAACCTGTCGAAGTAATTCCGAGAAATTTGTGAACCGACATAATCTGACGATTTGGTCAACAATCAGTGTGCGGTTCTAAAATTTATCGAATTTTCTGGCCTAGCCAAGTAGCGGAACATAGAGCACAGGGAACTTAGGGCTCCCCGGCACGGATAGGTTAGGTTCGAATGGTATATGGTTATTTTTTTTAACGCAGGGTTAAAAGAAAAAACATACAGAAAACGGAACCCCGCACAACGGCTTCCGTGGTCGGTCAGAATGTGTTCGCGACGATGCGTCTTAGCTACATAGTATAGGTAGTTATAGGTAGTTATAGTTAGTACACAGAATGCTATAACAAATAAAAGCAAAGCTACATAGTATAGATAGTTATAGGTAGCTATAGTTGATACATAGTTTGTTATATTGAAATAAAACACATTCGTTACAGTCGTTTGCTCTCAAGAGGCAATATATAAGCCCTTGGAGCCTTTATTTCTCCCAAGTAAATAGAATATAGTTAGGTAGGGTATCCTATCCCTTACACATAAACAGTAAACACATGGTAACCCTGGTGATCGATGGTATATAAGGTAATCAAGGTATATAAAGGTAATCAAAGGTATATAAAGGTAACAAGGTATTTACACACATAGACAGACATACATAGGCAATAGAAAGGGCTTGGTAATTTGAGACCTACAATACTTAGGTCAAAGGTAGTCGCATAGCTAAAGCGACACTGACCAATCACAGAGCAGGAGGGTGCTGGTACGTGATTGGTCAATGGTTTTTGATAAATAGCCCTGGTGAAGGTATACATAAAATAAAAACACTTTGCATCTACCCTCTTCCCTTCCCGAAAATACAAGTCTAGATTCTAGACTTCTAAATGTCTGAAATAAAACCGCCTTGAAAAATCCTTTCAGGGGATATATAGATATCTATAGTATGTAAAGGCATAAAGCCGTAATTAAGGTTTTAATAAAACTGTTTATTTTTATCCCCCTGAAATATATACGCTTATAGAGTTGCAACCCCTTGAGTGACAGGGTTGAAACATATGTAGTTTTATAGAGGGTTGTCGTATCTATAGAGATACATATAGCTGTATAGCCCTCCTAGCATAGTTTTACGGCAAATTCACCCCAAATAGGTAATAGCTTCGTGCCTATAATAGTTTTGTATAGTTTTCGGCATCCCACCCCTACATGGAGGGGGATGAAGGGGTGAATTCGTCTCCGCTGTATGGAGCTTACCGAGGGCTATCCGTGAAGGTACGACAACCCCTACTTATATAGACCTAAGCCTAGATATAGTCTAAATTCTAGGATTAACATAGTGAAAATTAGTGTTAATAAACTTCATCACACACGGTGATTTTTTGGGTGTCGGTACGGTATAGTTACGGCGTACAATAGTAACTTAGAAAATTAACACAATTCGTAGTCATTGTCAAGATAATTTGAATTTATACCTAAATGTAGAATCATATAGTCGCGAATTTCACCCTTCAAATCGCTAAGTGCATAGTGAACTAGTTAAATAGTGTTTTATTGTGACTTTATTGGTAAGCCCTCAATACCTACCCCTATATATTGTGTCAATAACAGCAAGTATAGCAAGTAATCAACTAAGGGTTGCAACCTCATGGCCCGTAGCTTATAGACGGAGCGTCAGCGCGTCTGGATCATTTATACCTAGGTGGGTTGTCACCATACAGTCCACTTTTGAAGAATAGGATAACCTACCCTGGCCACCCTACAGTCCAGTCGATCACGCCCGCCCCGTACAGAATGTTGAAATTATAATACTTAACGTTTCGTTGCTTCCTATTCTACAATTTCTCCGAGAAATACATCACACATCAAATTTCAAAAAGTGCAAAAGTGCAATTTTAAAAAGTGTTCCAAAGCTGACAATTTGTCGAAACTTTACAATCTCTCAAAGTATTTTATAAACTTACGAAATTTTAAATTTTCCGGTAACATCTACATTTCGGGGCACGACCGAGCGCTAAACCTCGTTGTAACTCGGTTGCCTGCAATGAAATGCAGCTTGCATGCGAGCTGGTTGCAGGAGGAAACATAAAGAAATGCCTGAAATTGGCAAGGGATAGGCCTAGGCAAAGTTAGAAGTACACCATTTTTTCCAGTTATGATTGAAGTGTTTGTAGTCGTTACGTAGTATCTAGAATCGTAGAATCTAGGCTATGACAGACACCCTGCTAGACCAACCAGGGGCCATTCAAGTATTACGTAAGCTCTAAAGGGGACGGGGGGTTATTGATTTGCTTATTTTTGATGACATGAGGGATGGGGGGATCCGGGATGTGATTACGTCAGCAATATTGATTTATTTAATTTATCAGATTTTAATCGATTTAGTCGATTATGGTTTGAACTCATGGCAATCCGGCGAGGTCTTACCCACTGGGCTATCAACGCCCTTCAAAGCGCCGGTCAAGTAAACCGCAATTCCTCCCAAAAAAACGATTAAATTTATCGTCTCATTACTCAACCCATCCACTTTATTCGTCAGACAGTCTCATGCACTGATAAGTGATAAGCCTATTTGTTCACCGCGTCTTCCTATTGCATCATTATCTACTAACTGATAACTACCGGCAAGCCAATAATTAATTATATCAGGATTATCCGTATCACTGAAAATCCTAAAGAAATAGAGCAGTCGAAGAGTTTTCTTTATCTGTCTTATTTCGCTCCGGAAGTTCTTAAATTCCTTTCAAATGTTTCTCTTTTGATAATATAATATCTGCGTTATGTAACGTTTTTTTTTATTTTATTTTTTAATTATCGCAATATTTTACCTAAAGAATAAAATATAATCATCATCAAATCATCTCATTATTATGTGTTTCTATAGTTTAGTATTGTTATGTTTATATATAATAAATAATAATGTGACAAAGTTTCTTGGGGTTGACTTAATGGGCTATGGAATGAGTTCTGCACGTTATCAGGTGGTAAAATAAAAATATAATGAATGAGTTAAAACGGTAAAAAGGCACAAACAGTAAAACAATAGAATAATTTAACGGAGCGTCTCGCGGAAAATCCCTCGCTTTTCGCGGTCACAAGTCCACTTAAGTTTTTGGCGGGAATCGCTGGCGGGAGTATATTCTCGCCATCGCCGCGCATAAGGCACGGCCGAGTACGGAGTTAGTAACGCCATGCTACATCCTCCCCCTCTAACCGAGACATGCGCCCTCGCGTCTGGGTTAGGAAGGAAGCGCCTGGATCTACCGTGCCTACGCTTTACGTTGACCGGGGCTGGAGGTACGTCACCTACGAATGGGGTCAACTGTGGGGCGTGGTATGTTCCTAACGTTGCATTGCTTCTTATTTTCTCCAATATATACGTAGTAGAGCTAACGGCTTCTTTTATACAGTAGGGCCCGTCCCGTCTTGGTATGAACTTCGGTGTTTGGCCGTGGGTTGTGTCGCTGCTCCCTTGAGTGTGATCCCTTCTCAACAAAACAGCAGTTTGCGGCTTCAAATCACGGTTATCCCTTTCCAGGTCCGGTATACTGTTATCGGCTTTGTACCTCTGACATTCTACACGTCTCCTCCCCCTAAACGGGTCGTCGGTTGATTCGAGGTCCTTGGGGCTTCTTGATTGAAAATCAACCTCAGCATAGTGGGTGTCACAATCCGTTTCTTTAGCGCAAGATGGTCGCGACAGTGTATCAGCGACGGCGTTCGTCCTGCCCGGTGTATACTCTAAACGCAGATTTTGTAACTCCTGTTCAAGCATCGCTGTCTTACTGGGAGACATTCTGTAAGGCGGCGCGGCGATGGGTTTCTGATCCGGGTCAATCTTCAACCGGTGCGTGGCATATTCCGTTGGTGGCCCACCCTCAGCAGAGCGGTCGGACCTCTTCAACAGAAACGCGTTCAGTTGAACCCTCTGATTAGCTCCTACATCTTTTCTCAACACAAAGTTTGATGCTTCTACTTCGATCAGTTCCATCTGGCCGCCCGAAGGTAATTCAACGCTGGTTATAAATGGGTACCAGCGTCTCGGCTCATTGTTAAAACACCAGCTGCTCTGTGGTAAATTTAGCATGACATTTGCTTTTAAAATAAAATCTCTTCCTAATAATGTCCGAGTTTGCGCACCTGGTATCACTATAAAATTGGTAGATATAGCACGGTCATTCAACTTCACCTCAGTATCGCACTCGAGTACAATACATACTTGCTGCGACCCGTCAGCAAGCCCTATAGTACGTGAGGTTTTTCTAAAAACTGTGCCAGCTTTTCTTAGTAAATCATATAACATGGGGCCTGCGATGGAATGTGTGGCTCCCGTGTCTAATATAGCCAC
The DNA here is from genome assembly GCA_905332915.2 of Hecatera dysodea. Taxonomy (NCBI): domain Eukaryota; kingdom Metazoa; phylum Arthropoda; class Insecta; order Lepidoptera; family Noctuidae; genus Hecatera; species Hecatera dysodea. Next base: position 6,706,756 of record HG995304.1, read on the forward strand.
TCCCTTAAGATTTACAACCTGGATTTCTACCAGCGGCCACGGATCGTCACTATCAGCTACTTGTGCGATACAAAAGTTCGATTGAATAGAAGACGACACGCCTTTGCAGTTACTACATTTTGAACGTACCACACCAAGCTGACCACATCCGTAACAACGTAACTCGGTATTTTCATTCGAATTAGTGGAAAGGTCGATGACCTGACCGTCCTTCTTCACTTTATTCCGACACTCATCTATCGTATGGCCAAAAAACTTACAATAGGAACATTTTGGTCTAACGCGTTTATGACTATCACCTATATCACGATCTTTTTTAAGATTTAATGCGTGCGAGTCAGATGACCTTGATGGAGTTTCTTTACTGCTCGAAAAACGCGGGTCATCCAGGGCATCAACAGGGCTAACTTTCGTACTCGAACGTACCTGCACGACGACGGGAGAGTTGTTGTTTACATAGGTAGAAGTACTTACCTCCGCCAACGACTCCTCGACTAACCTGGCCTTCGCAATCAGCTGTTCTAGGTCATTCACCTCGTCGCGAGACACTCGTTTTTTTATCCTACGATCTAACAATCCATAAACCATGTCCAACTTCATCACTTCTGGCACATCATATGGCAACTTAGATATATTTGCGCGCACTTTATTAATAAACACATCAGCCCGTTCACTTGTTTGTTCGTCACGGAACACGTCGCGAAATATTTTGTAGCCAGGTCGCGGCACGCCATACATCGCTCGAAGTCTTCGTAGCGCGTCGGACCACGACGCAATCGATGATTTCACGCCTTGCCACCAGACAGCGGCCTCGCCAACTAGCAGCATAGGCAGCCCCCGTAGCGCGTTCTCGTCAGTGATGCCGGTGCAGTCGCGGTAGACATCGATCGCGTCGATGAACGCCTCGAGCTCCTCCGCGTTCTTTGACGATCCATCGAAGCGAGCCGTGCACTTCGCGAAGTTTCCCGACCGTCGCGCGGTATCACGGGCATCGGGTATTCGTGGTGATGAGGTGCACGGTTCATCTTTGTTCGCCAGTATATTTTCTATAAGGATGCGATTTGCTTCCGTTTGACCTTTAGTGATATTTTTCACCAATGACTGCAGCATCTCTTCAGTCATGATGATGTTCGGTGATGATGATGACGTTGGTACCATCGTCCGATCCTGTTCCAGATCTGTGTCGGAGCCCGACCCACCATCTCTTCCTGCACGTTTTTTTGTTGGTTTCGGCGACATGGTAACAGGGCACTAGCTCAGCTGTTACTCACTCGAACAACGCGGGTAATGGTTGAATGGGTCGTTAATATTAACGAACACGTATTCGCAATTTTTCCGTAGCACGGTTTGAAACGACGAACGTAATTTTTTAAGCTCCCGCCAAAACTCCGTCTTGCTCGTTCGCGCGTCGTCGGCGTCGGTTACGATTTTTGGCGGGAAGAATGGACTCGCCCAAATTCTTTTGTTTGATGGTTTTTTCACTGTTTGGAATAAATGCACTGTCGGAAACCGTTCACTGTATTTTTAGTTTTAGCACGACAGGATTATCTTCACTTTTAACTATTCACTGAATTTTGCACTGATATCGTGGCCACGAGTTGGGCGACACTTGTGACAAAGTTTCTTGGGGTTGACTTAATGGGCTATGGAATGAGTTCTGCACGTTATCAGGTGGTAAAATAAAAATATAATGAATGAGTTAAAACGGTAAAAAGGCACAAACAGTAAAACAATAGAATAATTTAACGGAGCGTCTCGCGGAAAATCCCTCGCTTTTCGCGGTCACAAGTCCACTTAAGTTTTTGGCGGGAATCGCTGGCGGGAGTATATTCTCGCCATCGCCGCGCATAAGGCACGGCCGAGTACGGAGTTAGTAACGCCATGCTACAATAATAATAATTCATTTATTCATCAAGTAACAAGGACTCAAGGAGGAAGGACAAGTAACAGGAGGATATAGCAGCTTGTTCATACGTTGATCCAAAATCATACAGCAATAATTCTGCTATAGGTCCGTGTGCTCGCCTTAATACTCTAATAATAATACGAGGGTTAAGGCTAGCACTCGGATTTAGCCAGAGTTGCCTCTATACTAACTTACTCTCGTATTTGTGTCCGGTAGGATGTTATCTACACTAATATTATAAAGAGCTACGTTATTATGGAGTGTCATATATTTTATCTCCGTATTGCCACGGGAACGGGAACAACGCGGGTGAAACCGCGGGGCGCTGCTAGTTTATAAATAAGGCTGTTAATTTATACTAATACTAATAAAGCTGAAGAATTTGTTTGTTTGCTTGAACGCGCTAATCTCAGAAAAATTATCACAGTGTTAGATAGGCTATTTATTGAGGAAGGCTATAGGCTATAATAATATCATCACGCTAAGGCCAATAAGATCGGAGCACTAATGCAGAATGTTGCAAAAACGGGGTTATTTTTCACAGACGAAGTTGCGCGAGTAAGCTAGTCTATACTAATATTTTAAAGAGGAATGATTTGATTGTTTGTTTGTATTGAATAGACTCCGAAACTGCTGAATCGATTTGAAAAATTCTTTCACCGTTGGGAAGCTACACTATCCCCAGGTGACATAGACTTATCTTATATTTTATCCCCGTATTCCCACGGGAATGGGAACTACGCGGGTGAAATCGCAGGGCGCTGCTAGTGTCAGATAGACAGTTGTGTTAAATTAATAACACAACATTTGTGTACATAATAACTAGCAACAATAGGGATGTGAGAGTCCCAGGTCCCGGAGGCTATCAGTCGATTGCCTCCTTGAGTTGTGCTGAGAGAGTGACCTAAGAAATGGGTTATCACGCCTCGTAGGAATTTACCTAGCAACCTAATCAATCAACACTTACGTAAATTTGTGATTGAGTAAACAGTCTGCACTGTTCTAGTACATGATAGGACATTGGTAGCGTGCGTGTTGTTTTTTCAAACTCAAACCATTTATTTCAATTAAACCCTTTATAGGCACTTTTGAATTGTCAAGTCGAAAGAGGTGAAGCTAACTGCACGTTCCAAAGCGTAGATCTCTATGGAGAAGAACGTGCAAGAAACTCCGCGGACACTATTTTAAATCATGTTCTGTGTTACATAACTTTTGTTACATCCTTTGGTACTTCTATATGTGAGCACAATGCAAAGAAAAAAAAGGTAACTATAAAACAATTCAAAGTATAAAAATTAAAACAAGTCAGTGGCAGTTAAGAGGTGACCAGTCTCAACCAACGGCGCCCATTCACGAACATGACGCGTGTATCGGCACCATTTAGCTCAACCATTTTGAAGGGAACCGAATGATCCAACACACGCGCCACCATCAGCGAGACATTTGAGTGAGCATGACATGTTCTCAACTGTCATTTTAGTTCAAGTCACAAAGTAAACTATAAGGTTGAGTAGGCATTCGGCAAATCTGCCTATCTCCTGTTTGTTTAGTAATAAACGGGGAATAAAACTAGATTACCTTTTTATCAGTCGAGAATATTTTGTCACATTACTTCTGTGCAAAGGTCTCGTTTCCCAAATCCACACAACTCTTTCTTTTGCTAGTTCGACTCTTTCGGTAGAAGTCGAGCTCGTCCGTCCCTGCCGCCATCATCGCCTTTAAATTATGTTAGTAAATAACAATACATGTACACCAGAAACTTACAAATTTTTAACTGTTTATATCTACTAAAACTTAAGTAAAAATATAGAAAACTAAAATATGTACACTAACGGCCGAACCCAATAACCGATCTATCACATACTGGAGATAGAAAAACAAATGAAACAACAGAAAAATCAAGAAAAATTGTATAGTTTTTCTGTTGTTTCGGAACCCGGAACAACCCGGAACTTCCGGATGATCTGTCTGTTCCACATTTTGCACGACCAGAGGGCTGGCTCATTCTTTACCCAAAGAATTAGCATTACAATTCCATGCGGCCAAGCTGTCGCCTTACGGCCAAACCCAATAACCGATCTATCACATACTGGAGATAGAAAAACAAATGAAACAACAGAAAAATCAAGAAAAATTATATAGTTTTTCTGTTGTTTAATTTGTTTTTCTATCTCCAGTATCTCTAATTCTTTGGGTAAAGAATGAGCCAGCCCTCTGGTCGTGCAAAATGTGGAACAGACAGATCATCCGGAAGTCTGTAGTAGTAGAAAATAGAAGCTCATCTATATTCTGTGAATTTTGTCAAATTGGTACTCGATTAAAACAAAAGTGTCAGAGCACTTTTGTTTTTTTTTTTTCTTTTTAATTCATTACATAGACATCGCGCTCCAAAAAAAAAAAAAAAATCCTACGCATGAAAAATATTCCTTCGATTCTTTTATAAAATCTATCGGTATCATCACGATCATTATGTATGTAATGTATCCATCCGTACCCCACGTGAACCGATACCGATCCTATCGTAATGATAGGATCGGTAGACGTACTGATTAGCGTAATTAAGCGTTAGCAGCGAAATACCACCTGATCAACAGTATATATGTACATATGTATATATGATATCACAGGAAAGCCAAAATTCGATTGGTCCATGCACTGGTATCTCTATATTTTTGTATGGAGCAGAGACATGGTGCATCAAAAGTCGCGAAAGCAAAAAGATCGACGCCTTCGAAATGTGGGTTTGGCGAAGACTTCTTCGTATACCATGGACTGCCATGAGAACGAATGAGTCCATACTGATAGAACTCAATATCACCAAACGGCTTTATACCAATATGCCAGGAACGTGTCCTCAGCCTTTTTGGGCATATTATGCGTTCATCCAAGCATAATCTGGAAAGGCTCATGATATTGGGCCGGGTCGAAGGAAAGCGCGCTCAGGGTAGAACACCGGCAAGATGGTCCGATGCCATAAAGAGGGCAGTTGGTGGCAGCATGTACAGAGCGGTCCGCGCTTAAGAGGAACGCATGGCTTGGAAACGCGTCGTATGTGGTCGCGATTCTCAGTATTGAGCGAACGACGAAGAAGAATAATATATGATAGACTGGTGATTGGAGTTACTTACCAAAACCTATAGATTAAATTCCCTCCCTGTAAGCACATGCGTTATTATCAGTACTAGTGATAGCCTAATAATAAGTCTGACGGATCGGCCGGCATTTGGTATTTAGTGGATGCAAAAGATAAAGTTATTATCAGAATATCATACAAACATAATTATAGAAGACATTTCACGTTAATTCTATTCCAATATTATATCGGTACCTTCATAAAATTCTTGGAAACATTAGATGATTTTCTACCTAGATTTGAATATTGCTACACAATAACTTTTCTTCCAAAACATAAATAACGCAAGTGAGATAAGTTCTTTCAGGTCCAGTTCCTATTAAATAGCACTAGGATATAACAAAAATTTAAGTTTAGGTAGGTAGTGTTTTCTAAAACCAGCGCTGGGCACGCCACCATTATGGCGATGAGTCCCCTCTTTGGGGAGTGGTTGAAGAAGCGCCACGGCGTCCTCACCTTCCGCCTAACGCAGTACTCACCGGACACGGTTGTTTCGGGAGCAACCTGTTTCGGATTTGGCGGGAGGACACGTCCGAGTGTCAACAAGCATACGGTGGAGGTCTGCCTTGCTTGGGCGGAGCATCGCCGTGTCCTCGTCGCGGCGATCGGCGACAGCGACCTTTCGCTCCCGGCGCTGGTTCAATCCATGGTGCGAAGCGATGGGACATAGGAAGCGATCCTTCTGCAAAGCAATAATTATAGCGAAGAGGAGGATCGCGTGAGGGTGAGGTAAACCTCGTGCCCAAGCCGCCGCAGCAGAAGAAGACGCCCCGGGCGTAGGGAGTCGCAGGGCGATTCCATGCCAGGCGAGCTACGGGTGGCTCAAATAGATGTCTGAACACAAGTCGGGGCCCGCTAGACCGCGCGACGATGGCGAGCGACGGGTTTTAGTCAGTAAGAATCTGACACTCTTTTCAGCTCCGCCTAGAGCGAAGTCATTCGATGATTTCCCATCCATAAAAAAGATAGATCGTGCATAATATAAAATGTTTGATTTCTCTAAATGTAATGAAGTATGACCCCTATTGGCTAGTGATGAATCGATCACTAGCCAATAGGGGTCATACTTCAGACAGACAGAAACAAAGAAGCTTCATAAGCCTGCTTATAAACCACCAAGATCGAGGTCTTTCAAAGATCGTCGTGCATCCAAACTTAATGAACTGGTTTTTCTACCCTAATTTGTATCGTATTTTTCTTAGAAATATGTGTGATCATTAACAAATGCACAGTCAGGTGGCCTGTCTGGCCTTTAGTTGAAGGCTTCTTCAACCCTGAAAATTTGACCTTGACAGGCTGGGAAAACGCTTGAATGAAGATCATGTTATTGAAATCTTCAAAACATATAAGAAATCTTCATGGGAAAGGTAGGGCTACTTTAAGACGTCGGGATCCCAATGATTCAAATTTCAGAAACCACCAGCGCATAAAGATGAGCTCCAGGTTCTCTGCAAACAAATGACTACAAGTCATTTGTTTCCAGAGAACCGAAATCGAACCTTTTCAAACACGAAATATTAATAATAAGCATTTAATTCAGACTAGGTCCATATATTCGTAACAATATATTTAAATAAAAATTACACTACACTATCATATGAAGCCGCACCCACCTTTACAGCATGGGAGAATCCCACCTATCTGCAAAAACACTTAGTATACTGTTGGTGCTACCACGAATGCGAGTGAGTAGGGAGGCGTATCCTTTTCTAATTATAGCGGCAAAGCCATCATCCCGCACCTCACCAAACGTTCCTGACGCACTGCATTGCCACGGCAGCTCCAACAGTACCCTGAGCGCATTTTTGTATTGGACACGCAAGTGATCTAGGCATAGTTCTGATCGCCGTGCTCCCTGTAGAACAGTTATCTGTACGGCATATGAAGATACAGTCTCTATGGAAATTGAACCAAGCGACACCTTGTCAAAAAGTCGCAAGTTTTCGCAGGATGAGGCACTAGCAGCGGCCAAGAAGAAAACATCCGGCTCATACAATACTCATACAACTTTTTATTCGGTTAGTCATAGCCAGGAATAAAAGAACCACAATACACAGTCTGTTGTTACTACTATCGCCAAGAAAAAACAAGAACAAGACCGAATACCGATAGCAAGCTATATTTAGACGCACGTCATTTAAACGAGACCCACGTAATGAACAAATGGAAAGTTTATTCCTTAGATAAGGCAGTGTAAATAAGGATATTAATCATAGCAATATAAGACTCATTCGAATAACACATGATTTTATCGATAAACATCGGTGGTAGCTGGGCAGACAACACTGATAACTTGGTGGGATTTAATGATTTCCGCGCTTGATTAGCTGTGTTAAACAAATCATATGACTTTTTAATCGTAAAATATTATCAGGTTGCCTCCTGGGAAAGACTAAAGGAAAATTTTCCCGAAAACTTCTCGAATATTAGTTAAGGTGAGAGACTTGTAATCATAATAAACAGTAGATGCTCACATTGGGTCATCTACTGACTTTGGCGCTTATATAAAGTCTAGACGTTACTTTCGTAGAGGCGGCTATCGCCTTCAGTTGCTCGCTGAGTTACCTTATAGTTTGACGAAACAATACACAGCCGAAGTCGACCAAGTTCGTCAGCAAACTTTACGGATGATTGCTGACTTGCTGACGAACTGGCTTGCTAGCTAAAGGCAGCATTTGCTTTCGTATAAATATCTCTTCGATGGAGCTGCCTGTAACCCAGTGTAAACGATCCATAACACAGAAGAATTTAGACCGCCTCTAATCAACAAAAATAAAATTTTGATCTCACATACACTATCCATATAGGGCCAACTAAGCAGACAATCCATTGCTACGTATTTTATTCGTCACAAATGACAACGTAAAATGAATATCAGGAAAATAAATCAGATGCCTCATTCTGCTTGGTGACAAAATATCATCTGTATGTGACGCTTACATAGCGTGCTACGCATTACAGGATGTCTACACTGAAAAACCTGTCGTTGCGTCACAAATACAGATAAATGAGTTTTATTACAGCTCCGAGGTCAATTATTTCGGGGTATTTAACTGTGTATTTTACTAAAATTAACTACATTTGAAAACAATAATGACTAAAATAATATTAGTCATTATTGTTGTTACTTATCTGTAGAGTTTCTTCCTAGAATTATAAAAACTAGTGCACCAAGATAACAGAGCCTAGTTAGGTATAGGGTATTTAGATCGTTGAGCTAGTTCCTAAGTAAAACCGAATTTCGCTTGTGTATGTATGTATATTATCGATGGCAACAAGGTTAATATGAGCCAAGTACGTAGGTACTACACCCAAATGCACCTAGAAAACTCGTTCAGAAACTCAACATAAGAGAACCAAAGAAGCTAATTTAAATCTAATACGCAGCGATAATAGATTGTTAACAGTAGGTATGTACTAAAATAGATCATCTTATAAGTACCCAAGTTTACAATGCCCATAATTTGTTGTTACTATACGCCTTATCAGTTAATATTTTAGAAACAATCCCTGTGGTTTACTGTTCAGTCGACCTGCCTTTATGTAGACCAATGTCAAAGCATTGGCTGACAAGTGATTGATAGAAATAAGAAAGTTCTTGCACTCAAGGGTACCGAGGTGTTTTAGCATGTCCTGTAGATACATATTATTTGTACCAAGGTGGATATTGTTGTACAGGGGCCTTTCAAATATTACGTTTTTTTTTTTCTGTAATTTTTGATTGACCACTTTCCCTGACGGGTTGCCATAATAATATGTGTTCAAAACAAAATCCATAAAATTTTGCAGAAAATCCGAAAAAGTAAGTAAATAAATATTGTTGACGTAATCACCTTCCGAATCCCCCGATACCATGTCATTAAAAATAACCAAATCAAAGACCCTTTAGTGCTTTCGTATGCTTGAATGGCCCCACAGCACTACAAAATCAACAATGGGTCTAATGTCATTTATACCATAAATGTGTCCGATGAGCAACAAATGCCTGAGACCGAACCCCCAAACGTCTATCTGATTGTTTGGCTATTCTAAACTAGTCCTGGGACAATGTAATACAGAACATGATTTAAAGGAGTGTCCGTGTAGTTTCTTGCACGTTCTTCTCCATAGAGATCTACGCTTTGGAACGTGCAGATAGCTTCACCTCTTTCGACTTGACAATTCAAAAGTGCCTGTAAAGGGTTTAATTGAAATAAATGCTCGAATTTCAATTTGAATGCATCCCTCCACTTCTTCCTCGTTTCACAAGTCCGCGGTTCCTCCTTCCAATTCTGGCGTAATTTGTCTGGTTTGTTCCGCTATCTCTTTCGTGGTCTGCTGCGGGCTCTTTTCATCGTCGCAGTGTACCAGCTCTGTGCTACTTGTGTACGTGCTGTACTATGTGTGTGTGTTGTTTGTGTGTGTGGGCCCTGTTTGTGCGGCATACAGTCTGAAACGTTTATGTTTCTGTTGTGTTGATGGTTCAAAAAACAGAGGTCTTGGGCCAAACTAGGTTGAAATCAGTTACTCACATGGCTGGATGGCCTAGACCAAGATTAAAAAACAGATGAATTGAAATTCAATATTAGGTATTAATGGATGAAAATACTTGAAAGGCTAAGGCTCACCGTCTACTTAGATAATGATAAAGATACTGCTGTACCTAGAAATAGCAGATGGGTCAATTTCAACAAGTGATTTTTATATGTCATTTCGGTGGGATTTTTTAATTTCAATGCTATCTACATATTTTTAGTGACAAATAAAACTTTAGCCTATTTTATAACATTGTGCGTGAGTGGACATCAAATTTCATCAAAACTTACATAAATATTTAAGGATGAATTTTTAAGAGTCCACTGAAATGAAAAGTGTCTACCGAAATGATAAAAATGACCACCGAAATGATAAACTGTGCACCGGAATGAAATAAATCCACCGAAATGATACAGCTAAGAACAACCGTGCCGGGCAGCCAGGGTTCCGTACTTTGTTAGGTTTGATTTCCACAAATTTTAGATTAACACTGAGACAGGACAGTAGACAGTTATTTTAATATCATCATTAATATATACATATTACAGTTAGTATTACATATATCATTCTTTGAGGTTACAATAACCTCAAAGAATGATATTATTGTAATATTTATTATGATATGAATGAATTGTTTCTTCACTTAAATAACCTTTGGTAATTTTTCTGGTTGTTGTTGTGTGAAAATGTTGGAAAACTTTATCGTAAATGCTGGTAACCATAAATAAATATTTATGTTTGTTTATGAACTAATACTAATTTACTTGATATATTTTCAAAAGAGTGAACGAAGCGCGATAAGAAAGCTTAAAGTTTCTGATTAATATGATGGCTGCATTTGTAAGTTATGCCATTAATAGTAATACATAATGTGTACCCGTTGCCAAGTTTTTACCCGTTTTTTTTGCCAAGGTACTTACGTTGTTGAGAAAAAATATATAAAATAAAAAACCAGCACATTGCACTACCGTTCTCAGGTTTGCCATGTATTTTTTTTGCTTGCGCAATTCACCCAGATACGACTTTAAATTATGCATGACGATCATAATGTCATATTTCCTACACGCATGTTTTGGCAAAGTTCCAAGATAATCTATTGTGCGTGTTACCTATCTGATAACTCCTCTCACGCCTATGTCACGCCCAATAAATTCGCACATTTTATCAAAACGTGACGCTGGAGGCTTGCCCATGTTGTTGTCACTATAATCCTACATGGCACTAGGCACAATAACAGTTGTTACCATCTGATAGAGAGATAGCAAGCTGAGCAAGCTATCGGTCTTATAACCCACTTCAATTTGGCGTTATTTTGTCAACGTGCTCAACTTATGCTATGGTAAGCAATTCTAAACAAAACGTAATTATTAGGTTGGGGAAAAAGTCTTCTCGCATTATAGTATGTATTATCTTGTAATAAAATCTCTGTGGCTATACTATTTGTATCTGGCTGGTTTTGGTATCATTGAAAGTTTAAATTTTAAAGAACATAATTCCAAATTCAAATTAAGAAAATGTGTGATTTTCATTTGTTTTTCGTACCGTCAAGATGAGTGAATCTAATGAAGAAATTCGATACATTATAAATTTTACGACAAAAAAGGTAAAAATGCAACGCAAGCCACATAAACAATTTGCGATGTGTATGGACCTAGTGCAGTGTCTGTGAGAGTAGCACAAATTTGGTTTAAACGTTTTCAATCCGAAAATTTTGATGTCAAAGATGTACGTCGCTCTGGTCGCCCTAATACGGATAAAATGTATGCCATTTTTGAAAAATTGGAGCAAGATCAGGAGGATATCAGTAGTTACGACGTAGCTGAAGAACTGGGAATTGACCACAAAACAGTTTTGACGCATTTGAAAAATCTGGGTACACAAAAAAGCTCTATATTTGGGTAGCTCACGAGCTCACCGAAAGCAACCTAATGAACCTTGAATGAATAATGAGTAAATGAGTGTACTCATTTGTGTTTCTTTATTACGACGTAATGAAACCTAACCATTTTTGAAGAAGCTGATAACTGGTGATGAATAGTGGATCACGTAGGACAAGAACGTGCGAAAAAGGTCGTGGTTACCCGGATTAACTCGCAAAAAGGTGACGCTGTGTGTGTGGTGCGATATGAAGGGCATTATTCATTATGAGCTGTTACCACCAGGCAGGACCATCGATTCTGAACTCTACTGCGAACAACTCATGAGATTAAAGCAAGAAATTGAGCGAAAGCGGCCAGAATTAATCAACAGAAGGGGTGAGGGTATTCATCATGATAACACTAGAACTCACACAGCCACTCAGCAAAAATTAAGAGAGTTTGGCTGGGAGGTGTTAATGCATCCGCCGTATAGTCCTGACCTTGCACCTTCAGATTTATACCTATTTCGGTGTCTTCAGAAGTCTTTAGGCAGTGTCAGGTTAACATCACGAGAGGACTGCCAAAACCACTTGTCGAGGTATTTTGATCAGAAGTCTCAAAATTTCTATAACAATGGGATCATGTCCCTACCTACAAGATGGCAAAAAGTTATCGAACAAAATGGTACTTACATACTTTAGTTAAATGTAAATAAACTATATTAAAAATGTTTTGAATTTTCTTAAAAAATGCGAAGAAAGTTTTTCCCCAACCTATTATTATTTATCAAAACCATTTTGTGACAAACCACGTGTGAAGACAACGTGTTGGGTCAAAACCATTTTGTAATCATCATTCTTAATAAGTTCACACGAATTAAAATTGTTTTTCTTTTATATCTAGATGATGCGAAGTCGTGCGTCAAATGTCAGCCCGGCTTCTTAGTTACCGATAACATGTAATCAAATGCAAAGTGCAGCAATTTCCACAGTAGCAAACAATTGTATTTAATTAGACCACTGAGTCATTTAGTTAACATGTAGTATGTAAATTTTCATTTTTCATTTTTGTGGTATATTTCCACTGCGTAGCACAAACTACAATATTACTTTCAAGTTATTGCGCTTGCGTACCGTAGCATTGCTACGCGGGATTCATCCGTTAAGCTACGCAAGAGTTCGTAGCAAGCTAAGAAACGCCTTATTTTACCATGCTTTTTTCTTTAGATACTATCAGCGCCCAGCGGTTTCACCCGCGAAGTTCCCGTTCCCGTGGGAATACGGAGATAAAATATAGCCTATGTTACTCAGGGTGAATGTAGCTTTCTAATGGTGAAAGAATTTTTGAAATCGGTCCAGAAGTTTTTGAGTTTATTCGTTACATAAAAAAAATCTCTTTATAATATTAGTATAGACTACAAAACTTCCCTAGGTAAGTAAAATAAGAAGACATACGAAAGTTTTCGACAACGGCAAACGTACCTATACCTAACGGAACTGACATGGAGCTGGACAGGAGCAGGACACATGCGGTTGCATGCGGTGACCGAGTGCCGTCCGCGGACTGGGAGAAGAGGTGTGGGTAGTCCGGCAGCGAGATGGGCAGAACGGCACTGATGCTATCGCGGGTAGAGCTTGGATGAGGCTGGCGCAGAAACGTGGATTAGGATAAGAAAAGAGAAGCCGCGCCCAGCAGTGGGCAAAATCGACTGGATGATGATGATTATGAAGTCAATTAAAGTGTATATAAAATTACTAGCTGACCCAGCAAACGCTGTTTTGCCCTATACAATAAAAAATAATTAGGGTAATCGTAGAGGGGTGAAAATTTAGTGTTGTGTGTATTTTTGTATCATAAAAAAAAAACAAAAAAAATGTCTAAAAAATAAAAATTACCCTTAATATTTAGGGGGATGAAAAATAGATACGCTAAGATTCACGAAAATTGTTCGAGCCGTTTCGGAGGAGTTCAACCACAGACACCGTGACACGAGAATTTTATATATAAGAAGAATTGGTAACCTGAATGACAGTTGAAAAGCGTCGCTGAGGTGACCAGGTTCGGTATCGAACCCGGAACACCAGGTTCAGTAGTCGCGGTTGCCGAGTCAATTTAACTATTACAAAATATGATAAAATACACTATTAGGAAATTTCTTGCTTGTTTACGTAAACATAAACTGAGTAGTAAGTATATCAGATAATTTTTTGCTTACCCTTATGTCAAATAAACATTAAAAATAACAACTTTCCTAAAATGATTTTTATGTTTCTTTATGTTTAATGTTTATTTGTTGTATTTGTTCAACGTATAGAGAACTGGTTGGTCTGCACATTTATTTACTTTGTCCTACTGAGTAAACATTAATGTTTATCAATGCAATTATAAAGAACAAATAAGAGCAATATTTCTTATAATTGTGCAATTATATATACAGGTTATTGCCACGCAATAAATAATAGAGTGACAGCGGGGAATCATTATCGTTTCGCAATTTTGTTGCAACGCCTCACCAACGTGGATTCTGGAATTCGTAAGCATGGAAAACATAAACAACAGAGAAGCAAGATATGCGATAATTTTCTATGTTAGGTTCTTATGTACCTTCAGAATAAGATCATAAATATTATTACCTAATAAGTACCTAAGTAAGTCGTCTCTTCATTATCAGCAAAATAATTAAGTACTTATTATTACAAAAAGAAACAAAAAGTTGACGCACATTGATTAAAACCTGCGTCCTCACGTCTCTTTTACGCCGCAGACCTTAAATCAAGTTATTTATCATTATATAACGAGCTAGCAACAAAAGGCACGCGAAAACCAGAAAAATCTGATGAACTCGTGTTACCTACTGGCAATTCATCCATCGGAGATCAATAGGTGGCCTAGCGACGGAGATAACGAAGCATTTTTTGGCTTATCTTTGTGAATTCAAATTGAATCGTGCCTGACCTTGGTATCTATATTAAATAAACCCTAAGATAACATTGTTATCAGCACAGATAGGGGGTAAAGAACATAAGGGCGTAAAAATTGGTCGTTAATCAAACTTTCCATATTGATTTCTAGTCAATAAGTTCTAAAGTGGCTTGAAGATGTGAAGCAAGATTGTGAGTGGTGCTGTCGTCAGTTGTTTGCCGTGGAATCTTCCCGCGCAAGCGATAACCCGCGCTATCACAGGCGTCGTGGTCGGCGCGCACGAGACCGCGCCTGTTGCGGTTATTTATACTTATCGTGGACAGGATGACACAATTGTGGCAAACACTGCTCCATTGGTGAGCCACGTGCTGGCCAGTGCATGTGTTAGCGTGCCTCGTCTACATGATTTACGACTTACCCGAAAGTTTACACCTACTGTGTTGATGTATAAGTAGCTACCTAATAGTTGATCGCAGATCCTGTTAAACACTTGAGTAGGGCAAGTATACTTAGAGTAGTATTCCTCAACCATACCGCAGGATTATTATGTTTATACAACTGAAGCTCGCCACCAACGACCATACAGCCTGTATGGTGGTTGCCCGCCACAAAGGCATTTAGTTGAAATGAAGAAAAAAGGTTCGCCTTTTTAAGATATACCATTTTTATTTTTTTTTAATGGTTCTTAATATTACTAAGTACCATTTGGGGTATATATCTTTGCGAAATTTCAACAAAATCGGCCAACCTGACCCAGCCTGTCCCTTTGCCCTCCCTCAATGACCCCGCTTAGCCGAGGCCCGTGTCCTACAGGGGATGCCCTTAGCCAGCGGTCATTTAGTTTTTAAGTAGTTTTAAGCCTTGGCTGGGGGCCTTAAATTCATTTGAGGCCACCACAGGAACAATCGGTTAAGCAGCAACCAGCCTTAGTGTGCTGAACTGCGAGATGACAATTCAAAAAAAAAGTTGGATACTTGTGCCAACTGTGCCGTGTGACGCAATAAAAGGACGGCCAAGTTCTAGAAATGCCTTTTTTCATGGATGAGAAATCATCATTTAACTTGTTCCGCTCTGGACCGCGCTGAAGGGGAGGTATGTCAAATGAGTGTCTCTTACTGAAACCCGTCAGTGTTCCTTCTTATGCCCTTTGCGTTCCAGGGCCACGGTGACTCTTTAGAACAAATTCCACAACCCTGGCCGGAAAATGGTACCTTCTGCTGCAAACCCCATCACTGTTTCGTCATTTAATATTTCCCTGACGATCATATTAGCCCATGTCTGCAAATAACTGGATGTTTCTCTATAAATAAACAGGTACCTAAGTTACAATAACATTAAGATATATTTACCAACATAGCACGGTTATCCATAAAGTAATTGTCAAACAACAATCTAAATTCTATTTTAAGAATGGTTTATTCTAGCAAAGTCGAGTACAATCACTTCACTCAAGTGTGAGTCTTATCCGCTTGCAATAAGCCGTGGTATCTAACAACTATTGATAAGCCAACTGACGCCTTATCGGTTTGCCTAGACCCAGACATTGAAATAGTTCAAATCTATATCTATACTAATATTATAAAGCTGAAGAGTTTGTTTGTTTGTTTGTTTGAACGCGCTAATCTCAGGAACTACTGGTTCGAATTGAAAAATTCTTTTTGGGTTGAATAGACCATTTATTGAGGAAGGCTTTAGGCTATATATCATCCCGCTTAAGCCAATAGGAGCGGAGCTGTGATAAAGAATGTTTTGAAATCGGGGATTCCACGGGGACGAAGTCGCGGGCAGCAGCTAGTTATATATAATACTAGCAGCGCCCCGCGGTTTTACCCGCGCAGTTCCCGTTCCCGTGGGAATATAGGGATAAAATATAGGCTATGTCACCCGGGGATAGCGTAACTTCCAAACAGTGAAATAATTTTTCAAATCGGTTCAGTAGTTTCGGAGCCTATTCAATACAAGCAAACAAAGAAATCTTTCCTCTTTATAATAGTAGTATAGATTATAAAGCTGAAGAGATTGTTAGTTTGTTTGTTGAACGCGCTATTCTCGGGAACGACTGGTTCGAATTTTAAGGCTGTATAACATCACGCTACGACCAATAGGAGCGGAGCATTCATGAAAACGCAGGTTTAGTTGAAAGGGTCAGCTAGTAGGTATTTTAATAATTATAATCTGTTTTAATATTCAGCATATTTTTTAATGATAAGGATAATATGCAAGCCAAAATACATCCACTATCATAGTGGATGTATTTTTGCTTGCATATTATCCTATTAGCTAGTCTATAATAGACTAGCTTATGGCCGCGTTTCACGCGCGTAAGTACAGATTTTCTCAAAAAGTCTCCAGGGAGTCAAGGGCCTCCAATTAATGAAAATCGGTTCAGAGATAGTTAAATTCATCAAAATTAGTTCATCGATTTAGCCGTGAAAGCATAACAAACAAAACAAACCACTTCACTTCGCATTTATAATATTAATTAGAATGATTTAACAGCAAAACCTATACATAGCCTTATCAAAAACTTAAATAAAATTCATTACTTTTACTAGGCCAATGTTTAATTACGAAGATAGTATTCAGATTACGGCTGTTAATCGTGAACTATCTCATGAATATTACGACACTATATTCAGGGGTCATCGAGGAAATAAAACAATATTAACATAATGGCGCCAGTTATATTCCGCTAATTTATAACACTTTGTATCTAGCCTTGTTGACCATGTGATGAGCTGAAGTCTGTAGTTTGAGGAGCTCTTCCTTGATGAGGCGCGTTATTTCCGACTTGGCTTTGGCGACTGCAAGTTCTTGGGAACTTTCGATGGCGAGGTACAGCTTGCGCTCGCCTTCAGGAGGCGTTTTGCCCGGCGGTACATACGTGCCACGGACCGTGATACCCGCCTCTGAGTACTCACTGATCAACGCTAGCGCCTCCTGCAAATCAAACAAAGAAACTGTTAATAAAACTAGTAACTGTAAAGTATGAACTCGCAAAGATCACTACATAGTATAAAACAAAGTCGCTTCCCGCTGTCTGTCCCTATGTATGCTTAAATATTTAAAACTACGCATCGGATTTTGATGCGGTTTTTTTTAATAGATAGAGTGATTGAAGAAGAAGGTTTATACATATGTATATGTATAATACATGCATATTGTAGTAGAAGAAATTAGTATCTACATTGCATCCGTGCGAAGCCGGGGCGGGTCGCTAGTATCTGATAAACTATAGTGACGAAATAGTTTTATCTGGATGTAAAATAAAAAAATAAACAAATCCAGTAAAATCCGTTGAAAAAACTACGCAGTGGACATGGTAGGGTTACATTTTGACAGCGACCAGGAAAGACAAACAAAAATGTAACGAATTTTAAGTATGAAAAGGCGTATTACCTCGAATGGTACTAATTAATGACAGTAGAAACATTTCCCATGATACGCCCTTTGTCGTCTAAGCAGCTTGACGCACATGAATATGAATACACCAATAATAGCCAATTTGAGCAGCATCTTGACAACTAATCACAACGGAAAGAGAAATTGCACTGAACAGCGTACATACAATGTGCAATATAATTTGTACTTACACCTACTCGTATATAGCTAGGGTTATCGGCTTTAAGGTCAATCCGCCCTAGGGACTTAAGTACTTAGGAGTAAGTAAACAAAGTAAGAAAACGAGGTTATTTACTCTCAATAAAAACCGATCAAGGAGGGTTATAGGTCGATTCAGTTTTATCTAGAAGAAAAAAATACCTAGTTAAGAACTTTCGTATCTTTTGTTTTGTTTTAATAAACGTGTAGGTAGGTGACGCAATCAATCGACGCGTGATTTTTTTTGGAATGCATGAAAATATTATTATGATTTATTTTTTATACAATGACATAATATTAAAAACTGATTAAAATTTGCCTTGAATTTACAAGAAAAATCCACATGCTGACATCAAGGTTTTTATACGACACAAGCTATGTGCTTGATGAGATTTTCATTGGAGAAACTGAGCAGTTTAAATCTAAACTTGAATACCCTTGGAAAGTGTAAAGTGCTTCTAGACCCCACCCCACATCAAACAAAACTAACCTCGACTATGGAACCCCGTTGCTCGAGGTTTAGTACACTTTTAGTTCACTGGCTTTGCACGCTCAATCCAGCTCCCGTCATCCCATTCAAGCCTTATCTATCAACGTCAGTATGCCCTACGTTCCTTCAAACCTAACCTCAGCCACATCATGAAATGGCCAATTTTACGAAAAGGCTACGACATATATATATTTAGGTTGATTAAAACCTTAAATTTGCAACACGCTATTTACTTACGAACCACGGAATTTAGTAGTGTCAGTGCCTATGACGCGTTATAAAAATGATCAAATGACGTGTACTTGAAATGTCAACAGTTAATTATCATTATAATTCTGTACGT
Source organism: Hecatera dysodea (assembly GCA_905332915.2). Lineage (NCBI taxonomy): Eukaryota > Metazoa > Arthropoda > Insecta > Lepidoptera > Noctuidae > Hecatera > Hecatera dysodea. Next base: position 6,725,524 of record HG995304.1, read on the forward strand.
TGACGTTATCACAAGAAATAAACGTCTAATGTTGCATCATTATCTTAGTGTTAGGTGTCTCAATTAATAAAAAGATTACGTCTGATTTATCGACATGTAAGAATATGGTCCACTTTCGTCATTGTTTAGCAAAGTTTAAACATGCGACTGAAATGTAACATATTATCCGTTTTTTGAAACATAATTACAAATGCTGAAGGCATAGGTATTCTTTCACAAAAATTAAGAAGATTACAACAAACAATACAGGATTTCCCTTGAGACCAATTTTTTTCGTAATCATATATGACACATCAGCAGTGTCCAAAGTAACTTTTCAAAGATTGGACTTGACGGATATACAAAGGGTGACGTCGATTTACTACGTATGCGATGGGCGGCTGAGTCACGAATAGACCAGCTGACTGTTTGAACGTTAGAGCACAACTATGCGTAATTTGTACCAAGAAATGGCTAAAAACCATCCGGGCATTAGGAGGAAGACCTCCTAATGCCCTTTACGTTCCAAGGCTGAGGTGACTCTTTCGAACAAATTCGACGACGGGGATAAGTCTGGCACGATGATATCATCATTAAAGCCCAGACAAACGAAGATTTTTTTTATCCGGTAATTTCGTATTACTGGAGAAATAAATTAAACGTAAGCCATCTATGGCACCGATAACTAAACTATTTTCATTAAACCTATTAATTAATTATTGTTCAACCATTACGTCAACACTCGTCATTTCGTATTTCAGGATTTGGTGTTACCTTTCTTCCTGAACAAGTCACAAAAAGAAACAAGAGCTACAATCACTCAAGCACCCTAGCTTTTCTCCAACATTATTGGAGTCGCCTTCCGGTCTAACCAGAAGTATCTGGATACCAGTATTTTCTTACTTCCAGTAACGAGGTAAAATGATAGCGCTTGGCAAAACTCGTGTCAGATTTCCTGGCTTCTGACCACTTGTAACGACTGTTAAAGATGTTCAAATCATGACTGTAATCAAAGGCTTTGTGTGCTTTCCGAGGCACGGATAAAATTCGGTATGTAGTATATGGTCAGCCATCCACGGAGCGATCTCGGCAACCGTAGCTTAATCTCGAAGTTCGACTCGCGCGGCTGTTATTTATTTAGAGCTCTGAACAAGAATTACAATAAGACCAATAAAATGACTGTACCTTGCTAGTAACCCTCCATCTTGCCTGCTGTGGGAAGTCGTTGATCTCCAGTTCAGTCTCGTACTTGCGGAACACCTCCTCGGCAGGTTCTGACGCGCTGTCGTCGCGAGGCTGGTAGTTGAGGCGGGTGTTCAGCTTGGCAGCTAGCTGTTCTGCTACTGTTTTTGCCTGGTGATGTGATAGAAAAGCATAAGTACATATAAAGCTATACATATAAGTAATATCGTAAAGAGAAAAGATTTGATTGTTTGTTTATTTGCATTTCTCCGAAACTAATGAACCGATTTGAAATTCTTTCACAGTTGGGAATCTATACTATCCCGGAATGACATAGGCATACATAATTTGTCCCTGTGTTCCCATGGGAACGGGAACTACGCGGGTAAAACCGCAGGATGCTGTTATACCAATAAAAATTAATCTAAAAGACTATTCCTGGTCCCTTTTACGGGAAATTCAATTGCGTAATTCATAACCATAATTATTATAATTACTGAAATTTTCGCAATACAATAATGCCGTCTTGTCTTCACCGAACAAAATTACAATATTAGGTAAAAATTGAACAACTTTAGAAGCCCGTATAAGCGCAGATCATATAGGAACTCTGATCTAGAGTTTATTTTTTATATACATACAAATATTTAAATACAAAGTCCTCTTAAGGCTACTTTGCTTATCTAAAATATGTACATGATGAATCATGAATCGATGAATCAAACCACATTTTAAGCCGCTCTCTTCTTTATGGAATCAGCAGCTTGTTGCGTGGCGCCCTTGTGTTCGGCGCCCAGGCTTTTAGCCAGGTTGGTGTGAGAGGCGAGGCGACGCACTAACTCTAACTTACCAACATCTTAAGCTTACCGTAATAAGCGTAGGTATGCGCTGAGGGCGCTCCCTTTGGATTGGCCTCAGCAGCTTGTTGCGTGGCGCCCTTATGTTCGGCGCCCAGGCCTTTAGCCAGGTTGGTGCGAGAGGCGAGGCGACGCGCTAACTCTAACTTACCAACATTTGAAGCTACCAAAACTTACCGTAATAAGTGTATGCGCTGAGGGCGCTCCCTTCAGGATGGCCTCAGCAGCTTGTTGCGTGGCGCCCTTGTGTTCGGCACCCAAGCCTTTAGCCAGGTTGATGCGAAAGGCGATGCGGCGCGCTAACTCTTACTTACCAGCATATTAAGCTACCACAGCTTACCGTTATAAGTGTATGCGCTGAGGGCGCTCCCTTCAGGATGGCCTCAGCAGCTTGTTGCGTGGCGCCCTTGTGTTCGGCGCCCAGGCCTTTAGCCAGGTTGATGCGAGAGGCGAGGCGACGCGCCAGCTCAAGCTTCCCATCGGCGCTTGCAGCAGCAGCAGCGCCGGCTGCCGGGACTCCGGCTGCTGTTACACCAGGCTAGAAAATTTACGTTGTTTGAATGTGACATTCAAAACTAAGTACTATTTGAGTGATGTGGAAAACAAACAGTGAGAGGATAACGTCTAAATCGTCGTCCTAATACGCGATCATCTATTTAGCAAAACCGAAAGACGCTTTCGGTCGGCGCGACAACGCTTTCATGTTAGCCGAACAGACGATCATCTTTTGGTGTCCAAAACCATTTTATTTTTAATTTAACTCTTTGGTTTTTACCCCAAAAAATAATTTGACGTTCAAAAGTTAAGTAGGGGTGTATTTCGACTTTATTCCAACAAATGCACAAAGAAGTTTATCTATCTGTTTATATAATCATTTTATTATTTCTAATCTTGAGGGAAATCCTACTTGCCACAGTTTTAAACATAAGATATTCTCAATAATCCGTTGCATAATATAATAATTGCATACATATCAAAACCAATAAGACGAACAAGATAATAAATCATGAAAACAGTCTTAAGACTTGTTATCATGCATACTCATTTAATTACTGAAGTATTTTGCACACGTCGGACTTTCACAACACTAGGCAGGTATACTACATCGTCATTACTCGCTTACCGTCAGGCAAAATTGTTGCAGAAAAATTGTTAACCGCGAATATAAAAAGGGCAGTGTGCATATTAATAAGGGAATTAAAATCCGTCAGGAGTTTCTTAACGCCGTTGTTAAAGAAAAAATCAATATAAAATATATGTAGGTATAACTCTTCCGTTACTCAATGACTGACGGACAGACAACGCCTAGCCGAAACTACTGGTTGTAGAATCTGAAATTTGTCATGTACTGAGAGATGATTCCACGAAATTCCAACAGGAACAGGAAAAAATGGGATATATAACAAGACTACGCCTATATTCCCCGAAGGTAAGCAAAGGTACATGTAGTACCTACACATACCGCCAGTAATCGGATCCAATCGGAGACGAGTACATAGCCACCAATCCACCATCCACACATTCGGACTGCAGGCTACTAAGATAAATCCCAGATAAAAGTTCGTTCCATGAGAGAGGCCATGGTAGAGCGGACTAATTTGACCATAAGTTTTATCTCCCATGTCTCTTTTAACGCCTCTAAAACGCAAGACTGCCTTTTTTCCGCCAAAAGGAGTCGTTTTGACCTAACTCCTACTTTTAGGGGTAATCTATTCCTGTAACTGATCGGCTCGAGCTCCTAGGCATGGAGTTGGCATCCAGTCTTAAATTCGACGCCACCATTGAGTATAAAGCCCAAACTGCGACCAAAAAGCTGGGCATCCTGAATAGAGTGAAGCGATACTTCACGCCTGGATAACTTTTAATGCTTTATAAAGTAGTGTTGCCGTATTACGAAGTGCCAATGCTATCATGATTCGTGTGAGAGAAAGATATAGTGCTATTCGTCTTGTGTAACTCCGTCTCTCTCTTACACAGAAATCATGATGGATTTAAGACGTCATAATAGGGCTGCAGGTCCGGTCGTCCATGGATATATTGCAGCCACCTTTGGGATGGCTCAGCTAAATACCAACACTTGCCGCACTTGACTCGGTGGAACGTAGAGCTAAGAGGCTCATTGGTGACTAAAACTGGTGAATGTCTAGCTTCACAGCCTGGGTCATCGCCGCAAGGTCGCCTGCTTGTCAGCCTTCTTTCTACAGATTGTACATCGGCGAGTATGCCCATGAACTCCACGACCTCGTCCCACCGGCCCCCTTCTACCATAGGCGCCATACCTACTGTACGCGCGTTTGACCATCGTACGTGCGTAAGCGCAACTATAGGTACAAACATTCATACACATATCATTAAGAACGAACCGTGAGAAAAAGACTATAATGGATAAGTATTGATACAAGCGAAGCCCATGTTTATAAACTGAACAATTGAATGAGAAATTATTTTCAGTGATGAGCTAAAAGTTTAACAAATACCTAGATTATTTTATCAGCTGTAAGAGCACTCCAGAATTTTCTGTTTCAATTACTGGACTATTCGATGTTCCACTGTCGATATACATCTTATACATAGTATACTAATATTATAAAGCTGAAGAGTTTGTTTGTTTGTTTGTTTGAACGCGCTAATCTCAGGAACTACTGGTTCGAATTGAAAAATTATTTTTGGGTTGAATAGACCATTTATCGAGGAAGGCTTTAGGCTATATATCATCACGCTTCATCACGCAGGAGCGGAGCAGCGATAAAGAATGTTTTAAAATCGGGGATTCCACGGGGACGAAGTCGCGGGCAGCAGCTAGTAGTATATAAAACTCTTTCGTAACTGAGTGACTACCAGATATCGCACAGCTGAAACTAAACTGAAATTTCCAGTAATGTGCATGAAGGAGCCTTGAAATGTGTTAGGGAGCACAAGGAAAGGATTTTCCGAAACTAATACGGGAACGGGCAAGATGGGATATTCGCATACGAAGTCGTGCGCAAGAACTAAGCTTTATTTAAATTGTTTCTTGTGATTGTTGTATGTGTAATTAATTCTATAGCGACGTATGGTAGCGATTCAGCCCCGGATCTACGATTTTATCGAACCGGGGCAAAACCTTTATAGTGGCGCCCCCTCCCTTCAGTGTTTGAGAAAAACTGTTAAAACTACCAATGAGTAGCAATTTTGTGACCATTTACTCGCAAACGCAATCAACCACATAAACAGTGTTGTCACTTGACGTTCGACTGTTTGTATTTGTTCGGCTCGGCTCGTAAAGATGTGACGAGGATTCCCCTGGCAGAAAGATCAGGAACACTACGCACGCATTCAAAAATTTACTTGATCTGTTAAGATGCGTTCATAAATCACTTAGTATGTGTTCAAAAACTAACAGGGAGTATGGAAATAGAAACGTTTGTTTTTCAAACATATTATTTTAAGATTCGATTACTTGATAAAAACCTATGAGATTGTAGGAAAAGAGGCTTCATAATATTATGTTCGATATTTCGAATTCTTGTCTCAAAGGCGGCAGTTTCATGGGGGCGCCAACCATGAAACTGCCGCTCGGGGTACCCCAGTTTGCCCCCCCCCCCCCCCCCCCCTAGATCCGAGGCCGGCGATTGTTTGCAAAGAACGTTATACGTTGATATATTTTGTAAGAATATAAAATCCAAATGACCAGTAGCTTGAAAGAAATTGCTCTACTCTACTCGGACTTGCTCATATCAACTTTTCATGAGAAATGTCTCAGCTGAATCGACAAGTATATTATGTACATTTACTTTAACACATTCAATACTGTAGAATGAATCGCGCCATTTATGTGTACCTAAACTTAGGTTTCTGGGAATAATACAAGGTGAAACAGATTGAAGTCAAAACCAAACAATTTCTAAATTGTACTTTGTACCTACTCATTATTATGAACAACTTTTACTATAAAACCATCCCTGTAGAAAAATATGAGGCGCAATCTATACTAATCTATACTAATATTATAAAGCTGAAGAGTTTGTTTGTTTGTTTGTTTGTTTGAACGCGCTAATATCAGGAACTACTGGTCCGATTTGAAAAAATCTTTCAGTGTTAGATAGCCCATTTATCGAGGAAGGCTATAGGATATATATCATCACGCTAAGACCAATAGGAACGGAGCAGTCATAAAAAATGTGACACAAACGAAGTTGTGCGGACAGCTAGTAATAAATAAACAGGGAATTTATAATTTTTGCCAGCATACCTTGATCTCCTTAACGATCTTCTTGGCAGCGAGCATGACCTCTATCTGTTGGTCCAGGTCACCCTCAACATCCTCGTCATCTGAGTCCTGGAGACCCAGGGCTGCCTTCTGGTATTTCTTCTTTTCTGTAGCCGCCTGAGCTTCCGACTCGTCGAATTTGAAACCTGGGAAAAACAAAAGCATAACTATAAAATAACAGGTAAACAGCTAAATAGTTTTATTTTGATGATCGTTAACGATTATACAATCGGTACGATAGACCGTTCAAATGAGTGACCATCCAGTTTATACAGAGACCCTTTCTGTAACTGGGAAGGCACGTTAAGACATGGGTCTACCCGAAGTAAGTAAGCTCGAAGGTCTACCAACCAATCTTACCAAAGGGCATCTAATTGAGACCAGATGTGTGTTGCGTCAAGTAAAATACAAGTATACTTGCACCTGCATCCAATTCGATTGTAAGTCAACCCCAACATATTATAGTGAGGACTAGCGACCCGCCCCGCACGGGTGCAATGTTAGATACTAATGATTCCTCTACTATAATATGCATGTATTATACATATACCTTAAGAATCAGTATATCTATTAAAAAAAAAACCGCATCAAAATCCGTTGCGTAGTTTTAGAGATCTAAGCAGGGTTGGAAAAAATCACGATTATTTGCAAAAAATCAAAAATCATTGATTTATTACAAAAAATCCAAAAGATCACGATTTTTTCGATAATTTTTATGAAAAGCGCGCGAAAGGGGCCATCGCGTCATCGGCATCAGTGGAAAGAGTCTTTTCGAATTTTGGATTTGTCCATTCTAAAATCAAATCACTGACTTGTTGTTACTTGATATTATATTGACATTTCTTATTTTTTTTTATATGGCATGTCATTTATCAGACTATTTCAACAATTATTACTGTATTATTTGTTAAATTTGAATTTCAAAGTATATTTTCATTAGGTATTCTTTTTTTCTTTTAATTAATTATTGTATTTCATCTTCGAGCCGATGAATTGCCAATGTTATGTAGGTACGCCATTATTGTCACATGTATCAGGCCATTAATTAAATAGTTTAAGTAATATTCAATGTTAAATGTTTGTGATGTGGCAGTACTTTAAAAATAAATAAATAAAATCAGGAATAGATTAGGAACTGAAAAGGTGGATAGTTGGTGTTTATTTTAAGTACCTACTGTAATATTCTAACACGAAGTAATTTTTAATTGTTCTGAATCGAAATCTGAATCTTTCTGTTATCGAAAATCAAGAATGTCAATTTGTATTATAAATAAGAAAGAAATAAAACAATATGATTTAATCAATGATTGTTATTGAAAAAATCACTTGATTTAAATTGTGATTTAAATCATGATTTAAATCAAAGTGATTTAATCATGCCAACCCTGGATCTAAGAATACATAGGGACAGACGGCGGATAGCGACTTTGTTTTATACTATGTAGTGATGTACTAACCCTTCCCACTGAAGCCTCCCCCAGTGTGCACCTTCTTGCCCTCCTTCTCCTGCGCGTCCTTGTACTTGTCCCACAGCGCGCGCAGCTCGGGCGGCGGCGCCACGCCCGCCAGCTCGAAGGCGCGCGTGACGTCACCCGCGTAGCGCCCCTGCTCCGGCGTCAGGAACGTCCACGCGTAGCCCTTGTTGCCCGCGCGCCCCGTGCGCCCGCATCTGCACGGGATTGAGGGGTAACTTGTCGAAACATGATAACATGTTCACACTTGGAACTTGTTTGAAGAAAAGTTTCAGATATATGGGAAAATTTTTAAGTAGAACGTGAAAAATCACACACGACAAAGCTTTCAAAAAAAACCTTTGAAATCTTTGTCGAAGAATGATCTTAACTTTTTAGACCTAACGTACCTTGCGTATTTCATTTTATTTAATAAGATTCATTCAATTCCAAGAATAATAGCTTCACATAGTACACTCACCTACGGACATAGTCCTCGTAGTGGTTGGGGCAGTCGTAGTTGACGACCAGCACCAGTTGCTTGACGTCCAGGCCCCGCGCGGCGACGCTGGTAGCGACCAGTAGCTTCACATAGTACACTCACCTATGGACATAGTCCTCGTAGTGGTTGGGACAGTCGTAGTTGACGACCAGCACCAGTTGCTTGACGTCCAGGCCCCGCGCGGCGACGCTGGTAGCGACCAGTAGCTTCACATAGTACACTCACCTATGGACATAGTCCTCGTAGTGGTTGGGACAGTCGTAGTTGACGACCAGCACCAGTTGCTTGACGTCCAGGCCCCGCGCGGCGACGCTGGTAGCGACCAGTAGCTTCACATAGTACACTCACCTATGGACATAGTCCTCGTAGTGGTTGGGACAGTCGTAGTTGACGACCAGCACCAGTTGCTTGACGTCCAGGCCCCGCGCGGCGACGCTGGTAGCGACCAGTAGCTTCACATAGTACACTCACCTATGGACATAGTCCTCGTAGTGGTTGGGACAGTCGTAGTTGACGACCAGCACCAGTTGCTTGACGTCCAGGCCCCGCGCGGCGACGCTGGTAGCGACCAGTAGCTTCACATAGTACACTCACCTATGGACATAGTCCTCGTAGTGGTTGGGACAGTCGTAGTTGACGACCAGCACCAGTTGCTTGACGTCCAGGCCCCGCGCGGCGACGCTGGTAGCGACCAGTAGCTTCACATAGTACACTCACCTATGGACATAGTCCTCGTAGTGGTTGGGGCAGTCGTAGTTGACGACCAGCACCAGTTGCTTGACGTCCAGGCCCCGCGCGGCGACGCTGGTAGCGACCAGTAGCTTCACATAGTACACTCACCTATGGACATAGTCCTCGTAGTGGTTGGGACAGTCGTAGTTGACGACCAGCACCAGTTGCTTGACGTCCAGGCCCCGCGCGGCGACGCTGGTAGCGACCAGTAGCTTCACCTTGCCCGATTTGAAGTCCACGATAGTCGAGTCCCTGTCGAATTGATCAATCCCTGTAACAGGCCACCATTAATATATTCGTCACTAGACAAGATGGAATAATGTCGCAAGTATAAGCGTACTGCTTGTTAAGTTTTGTAGACTTCTTTTTTGTGATTTTGAAGCATTTTAAATTTTACCCCAAATATGAACTACATTGGATCTTGAACTAATCGGAATTATAATCAAATTGAATTTAAATAAATGCTAAATAAATAACATTGAATTGTAAATTAAGTCGAACTTGACAAAATAATGAGTGAATCAAGCATTTTTTGGGAAACAGTCTAACAATGGCACATTGTAAGAAGATTTTTTTGATGAAGAAAATATTTTTGCGACAGTATTTTAATTTCTGAAAAACGAGTACGCTTATAATTGACGACAGTTTAAAGTATTTTATTTTATAATCGAGGTCTCCCCACATCCGCTTTGGTCGCTGAAATGAAAATAGGCCGTTAGTAGATTTTTATAATAAAATACCTACTTAGCTGCTATTAACTTTCTCAACTTATAATTCGATTTGAACTATTAAAGCTGTTTTAACTGAAATTGTAACTAGAAAAATGTAATTAATCTGTTTAAAACTGTCGTTATAGCTAGGAGAAATCAGGATAATTAAATATATTGAAGTTTTCCATTTCTCATGATGAAAAATAAATCTAATACATTCACGAAGACAGAGGTAACCTGCAAAAGAAAATATGAGAGCCTGTAGTGTTGTTTTGATCCAGTACCCATATGTTTGAAAATTATCTGATGCACGTTTTGCCTTTTTTGCACAAAAATGTGAAGAGAAATTTCATATAGATGAAAATTCTTATGTTTAGTTCCTCAGTAAAAGTATAAGTATTGCGCCAAATATTTTGTGGTCACTTTACAAATTTGCATATATTTATCACTTGCGCACAATCCAACTGTAATGCATTAAGGATATACCCACACTCCCAATCTTCCCGCGACAAAAATAAAGAAAAAAAAATGTCTTCAAAATCTCACCTCCATGCAAGCTCATGCATGAATAGGAGGCTTTCATGAGGTCTTTGAGCAAGCTGTCGGCATTCTCCTGCTTATCCACAAAGACTATGATGCTGCCCAGCTGGCTGTACAGCCCGAGCAGTTCTAGCAGCTTGAAGAACTTCGCGTCTTCTTCGAGGATGGCCACGTGCTGTTCTACGTCTTTGCAGACTACGCTTCTGCCGCCGACCTGGGAATATTGAAAAAAAAAACATGTAAAAGCAAGCCATAAACATCAGGGCAAGTTTAAGAAAAATTAAGGCAACACCGAGAAGGCAAAGGTAGGATAATTATGCTAATAAAAAGTCATACAAATATATTGAAGCTATATTTTACTTATACCTGACGTCAGCTCGAATAGACCAGAAGTCAATACCCCTAATGCATATCAGGGGTATTTCTGCTGTATACTACATTATACACAAAAAAAAAGAACTGACAAGAACAGGCAATCAACACTAAATCTGTAAGTATCTTACCTGAACTTCTATCGGTTTCTGTAATATCCTTCTGGCAAGGGCTTCCATTTGCCGCGGGAAAGTGGCGCTGAACATCACAGTCTGCCTGTCCGGTCTGACGTTGTCGATAATCTTCATTACCTGCACAGAAACAAATGTAAATTTAAAAAGTATTATCATAGACACAGCTGGAAGAGTAGCAACACAATTAGATACAACTGGATTCATCCATTTCAAGTTGACTTCGTCCATTCAAATCGTTCCATGATGCATTGCAGCTGGGTTTATTTAACGAGTGATCAACGTCGATTGATCAATATCTAGTTGAGGTTGCTCTTTAAGTTATTGTCAGCCTGTTTCTTCTTACTGCTCTTCCCTTCCCCAAACTAAAGTACAGTAAAAAAAAAACCGACCAAGTGCAAGTTGTGCACGATGGGTTCCACAAAATGGTGCGGAACCCATCGATGAAAAATAAAATCATCATCGAGGAAGATAAAAATCTATAATAATATTATAAAGAGGTAACGGTTGTGAGGTTGTGAGTTTGTGACGTTGTAAGGGCTAATCTCTGGATCTACTGAACCGATTTTCAAAATTATTTCACCAATAGAAAGCTTCGTTATTTTATCCCCGTATTGCAACGGGAACAACGCGAGTGAAACCGAGGGGCGCTGCTACTGATCTATTAATACAGGCAGGCAAAAATCACGTTTGTAGCGTGGGAGCCCCTTTAAATGTTTATTTTAATTTGCTTTTTAGTATTTGTTGTTATAGCAGCAACAGAAATAGAAAATCATGTGTGAAAATTTCAACTGTCTAACTATCACGGTTCATGAGATACAGCCTAGTGACAGACGGACAAACAGACAGACGGACGGACAGCGAGTCTTAGTAATAGGGTCCCGTTTTAACCTTTGGGTAAGGAACCCTAAAAGCCCCAAAAATTTGATTTTAGAATTCAAACATTTCGTGTTTTTACTTTTACTGCGATTTCAGGGGGGAGGGGGGGGGGCAGTGCTGCTCCATGATTTGTATGCACTTCAAGTAATCAGTTACCTGAGGCTCAAAGCCCATGTCGAACATCCTGTCAGCTTCGTCCAGCACGATGTAGGTGACCCGCCGCAGATTGGTGACCCGGCCTGAGTTAGCCGCTAACATGTCAATCATCCGCCCTGGGGTGCACACTATCATTTGTGTGCACTTCAAGTAATCAGTTACCTGAGGCTCAAAGCCCATGTCGAACATCCTGTCAGCTTCGTCCAGCACGATGTAGGTGACCCGCCGCAGATTGGTGACCCGGCCTGAGTTAGCCGCTAACATGTCAATCATCCGCCCTGGGGTGCACACTATCATTTGTGTGCACTTCAAGTAATCAGTTACCTGAGGCTCAAAGCCCATGTCGAACATCCTGTCAGCTTCGTCCAGCACGATGTAGGTGACCCGCCGCAGATTGGTGACCCGGCCTGAGTTAGCCGCTAACATGTCAATCATCCGCCCTGGGGTGCACACTATCATTTGTGTGCACTTCAAGTAATCAGTTACCTGAGGCTCAAAGCCCATGTCGAACATCCTGTCAGCTTCGTCCAGCACGATGTAGGTGACCCGCCGCAGATTGGTGACCCGGCCTGAGTTAGCCGCTAACATGTCAATCATCCGCCCTGGGGTGCACACTATCATTTGTGTGCACTTCAAGTAATCAGTTACCTGAGGCTCAAAGCCCATGTCGAACATCCTGTCAGCTTCGTCCAGCACGATGTAGGTGACCCGCCGCAGATTGGTGACCCGGCCTGAGTTAGCCGCTAACATGTCAATCATCCGCCCTGGGGTGCACACTATCATTTCTGCACCGCGTTTTAATTCCGCAATCTGTGAAATAAGCAAAACATGTCATTATTTACCTTCAATATTTAAGTTCTTCTATTCTAAGGGCTAGAAGGAGACATAGGGTACTGACCCTATGTCTCCTTCTAGGGTGCCTGCTAGAGTTGCGGAATTTGTTCGAAAGAGTGACCGCGGCCCTGGAACGCAAAGGGCACAAGAAGGATCGCGGGTGGGTTTTAGTCAGTAAGAGTCTGACACTCCCTTCCACTCCGCCCAGAGCGAAATGTAGCAGACCTTTACTCTGTATGGAGCGTATCAGCGTAAACAAATCCGAGAGAAACTTCCGCACTAACTCAATTGAACAAAAAAGTTATTTAAAAAATTAAACCGACTTCTATACTGTAATTTATTTCATTAACCAAAGAGGAAGAAATATAAAAAAGCTCAAAAAAAATTGTTACAATAATTACTTTAGAATTTTTAAAATATAAATAAAGAATAACTAGCTGCTGCCCGCGACTTCGTCCCCGTGGAATCCCGGATTTTAAAACATTCTTTATCGCTGCTCCACTCCTATTGGTCTTAGCGTGATGATATATAGCCTATAGCCTTCCTCGATAAATGGGCTATCTAACACTGAAAGATTTTTTCAAATCGGACCAGTAGTTCCTGAGATTAGCGCGTTCAAACAAACAAACAAACAAACTCTTCAGCTTTATAATATTAGTATAGATAATAGAAATTTTTTTTTCTTCATTATTTTTTAAATTTCTGTTGTAATTGAAACTATTGCATGCACACAGCGTGCAGTTAGGCTAATTTACTTTATTATATTTTGAAACAACATACAGAATTACATATTTTATTTTAGAACTACAACTATCGCCAAAATTACTGGACCGATTTGAATGAAACATGCACTTTTCCCATAGTTGGACTATATATTTTTTAGTTGGACTAGAACTAAAAACTATGTTTTGCAATCCGACTCATAGTTTTAGAGATATGCGTAGACCAACATACAAACAACATTTAACACACATGTTGAGAATCTGGTATAGACTAAAATACACGAAAACTGTGCAATTCTGACAACATTACATCATACATATAGGTCGGTTTGATATCCTCCTTTTTTTGAAGTCGGTTAAAAACTAAACCTAATACAAAAACGGAATGCTGAGGAATAAATTAGTGAACCACAAAAGAGTATATTAAATGGTTCAATGTCTGTAACAACCTTAAAATTACCATACTTATTTTATTTTCAGCAAAATATTATCTTGTGTCTATCCTTACCTGTTCAGAAATCCCAGTGCCACCATAAACGCAAACGACCCTCAATCCCAAGGACTTGGCGAACTTCTTGATGTCCTTGCCTATCTGCATGCACAGCTCCCGCGTGGGCGTCATGATGAGCGCTATGGGCCCGTCCGTGTCCTCCAGCGGCGGCTGGTCCAGCACGTGCCGGAACATTGGCAAGATAAACGCTAGCGTCTTGCCTGAACCGGTCTTCGCTATGCCGATTAGGTCTCTGAAAGGAAAGGAGGTTTGAGAATTAATAAGGTGTGATATTCAGTTACAAAGTTGACTAAAAAGTTCCAATATAAAGAGCTACTGATGCTAAAAATGCATAAAAAATTGAAAATTCAGTTTCTTTTTGTCTTGGATTTATTCTTAAAAAATAAACAGCCCCGTAAAATTCTTACAGTGTTGCAAAAACTTTGATTCAGTTTTTAACAGTCTGAATGAGTTTATCATATCTGAAATCAACAACTTCAATCCGTTTGAGCTTTTTGGGAAATATATAATAAAAATCCATCTCCATATTTGCTCAATTTGTAACACAACTTTTACGATAATATACAGTACAAGCAGGATATTGCAGATGGTACTTCTTACCTCCCAGACATAATAGCTGGTATTGCTTGAGCTTGAATAGGCGTCGGCTTCTCAAAGTTGAGCTTCCGTAATATGTCCATCTCTTTCTTACTAATGCCGCAATGTGCCCAAGTCCTGATGGGCTTGGGACATCCCTTCCCTTTCACGCGAATACCTTCTAACTCTGTTCTGTACGCTTCTACCTCTTCCGTCGTCATTCTGGCTAACTCACTGACCTAGAAAAAATAATAAATACATTCTTTAAAAATTGTCTATGCTTTGCAGGATTAATTGAGTCACCTTTTAGCTCAATGTCGACCTAGCAAACCCTTTAATATCAATTTCAACAATGGAGCTTGTAAAAACAATTGCACCCGTTTATAATGTGACAAAGTAGCAATGGTAATTTCAAACAATGTTCCAAGTTATTATTATGAAGGTAACTCTATAATTTCACACCTTCTGTTTACATTTTACATACATATAGGTCTCCAAACTATGTGCATTAAATTAACTGCACATACTTTGGCAAAAATAATTACTTGCAGTCAGTGCATAAGTGAATCGGCAGCAATCTCATCATCAGTCCCCACCTTAGATAGCCCCTACGTTGTGGTGCAAATTGGAAGAGGACTACAGTGAAATCCGTTTATTATGACGCCGCTTATATGTATTGACCAACTGCTTAATATGAAGTAAAACAGAGCTAATTTTGGTTTTCATATTTGTCTTTAAAAAAAGTGCAGATATAATGACTTCGTTTATTGACATATCGCTTATTATGACCTATTTTTCTGAAATTTGTTTGGTGATCACTATAACCAAACACAATTGGGATATGATACCGAATTTTTTTCCGACTTTGTTTTGATTGATCTATCTATGACTATCAATATACAATTTTTTGTTTATCTCCTTATTGCACAAAATACCTAACAAAGATGGGAATTCGTTTAGTTCCTAAGATTACGCTTTATGACGTCCGCTTAGTATGACGTATTTTTCACTGCCCTTCGATGTCATTATAAGCGGATCCAACAATATAACTGTATGATTGTGGACCACAAGCGGAAAAATTATAATTTTTTTACTGGAAACCCACCAAAGCATTTACCATTTTCTTTCTAAACCTTACCTCAGTATAGAAAGCTTTTCTATAAGGCATATAGTCCAGACTAGCATGGTCAACTTTAGCCAAGTCCTTCCTTTGCTTCGAAGCTAAGTTCGCGGCTGCGTCTTTGATATCTTCAGTCTCTTCTTCCGATGAATATTCTAAACCGTCTTGATTCTGTTCTATCAGTTCACCTGTAAAGAATATTACATTTAAGTTTCAGTTAGCTAGTCAATTTAAAGCTTTCTGGGCTTCATGTGAAAGGAAAATTATTATTATTCTGACTATTTATTTTGATGGAGTCAGTAAGAGCCATCGCTAATTATGAAGATATCAGAGTTTAGTAGTATTTAGTGGACCATGAACTGTAGTAAAGTGTTATTCAAAGCTATGGTAAATGTCCTGCTTCTGTGGCATTAGGCATAGGCATTGTGGTTGTGGCATGGCACATGGGCCTCATGGCCCAAATGAAGCAGAAATTATTTAAAAAATTAAAGGTGTTTGTAGACCAAAGAGTTACCTTTATTCTTCTGCTCAGTGACTTTCTTCTTGGCCGTGCCTGTGAGCACTACGACTGTACCGCCAGCAGTGGTCGGCACGTTTATTATACCCCGCGCCTGATCCATTTGGTTCACTTTGCGTACTTCCTGCAAATTAAAAACATTTTACATTTGTTAAGTCTTAAATCATGTGTGTATCACATGGTATAAAACAAAGTTGCTTCACGCTGTCTGTCTATCCCTATGTATGCTTAGATCTTTAAAACTACGCAACGGATTTTGATGCGGGTTTTTTTACATATAGAGTGATCCAAGAGGAAAGTTTATATCTATAAAGCACTAGCTGATTCGCGCAACATTTTTCATGACTGCTCTTCTCCTATTGGTCTTAGAGTGATGATATGCCTTCCTCGATAAATGGACTATCTAACACTGAAAGAATTTTTAAAATTAGACCAGTAGTTCCTGTAATTAGCGCGTTCAAGAAAACAAAAAACAAACTCTTAGTATAGATACATAATATAGTACAGATTTAGTATCAGCATTGCACCCGAGCGAAGCTGGCGCAGGTCACTAGTAAAACATAAAATCAGTACAAATCAATAAAAAGTATTATACTTTGAAGAATACTGAGTTTTATACTTTACAATAGGCTCGTGTTTGATCACAAACTCACCAGACAGAAAGTGTTGTTGTAATCAAGTCTGAGCATCAAACCCTACATTCTCCTACCCACTGTAGATATAGATACTATGCTCAGTAGTCACACTTGCAACCACAAGGTTGCTGGAGTTGTTTACAATTAAAGTATTAACTGTGGCAACACTGACCTGTTGTACTTCCTGCATGTAAGCATCCAGAGGATCTATTTCATCTTCTTCCTCTATCTTTTTCTCCTCCACTACTGGTTTCTCTTTGGGTTCCATACCCTGGTCTTCACCAGCTACTTGTGAAACATAGAAAATCATATCATTAGTCAGTGAGTAACTATGTAGGCCATGCCTTTTTAGATAGAATACTTTGGAATGTTTTTACTGTGAATAAATATTATAATCTTTACAGTGAACGCAAATAAAACATGGAAGCATTCCTAACTCAAAAAAAAATGACCAAAGCACATTGCGCCGCGATAGGCGGGGCTTACCGATTGCGCCGCTCACATGTTTAGTTACACGGCCTATTCGTTACATAGTAATTTAAACCCAAATACTTGGGAAATAAGGTCAATTTTTACTGTGCATTGTATTAGCAATAATGTTATTTGTGTGGTTCGGCGAATCAGCGACGAGGTTTCGATGTGTGAGTTTGTTTGGATTTTTGGGTCACGATTCGCGTTTAGATCCCTTGAAGTAATGCTTCCATGGTTTATTTGCGTTCACTGAATCTTAATATTAATCTTGATACACTTTTAAATACTTTTTAAAATATCTTGATTCCTACCTTCATCACCAGAATCGTCTTCCAGTGACCATTTCTTAGCTGGCATCTGTATATTGCTGACAATGCTGCCTTTCTGCACCTCTTTCTTGGCAGATTCTAGCTCTTTACGTTTACGTTCCGCGCGCCAACGTTCGATGCGATCGCGACGTTTCTGCATTTCTGCTTCTAAACGAACTTGTTCTTCCTCCTAAAATAAAACAGAAAGCAAAATATATGGAAGTCCCCTTTTGGAGTAATTTAATGAGTAATTTAGAGCTGGGATGGAATAGATGCAGCTACTTAAACCAAGCAGAAGATCTACAGTAATTCAAGAAGCTTCCAACACTTCTAAACGGTCACATTTGAAACAATTACTACACACTGTTTAATTTTCGTATGGAAATAGTGGTCATTGGCTTTTCACAAATATCTGTTCATGGGAACTGAACAATAAAAAATATATTTTCCTTACTTACATGGTTACATGCTAAGAACTACATGTTAAAAATCACAGATTTGTTTCAGGTCAGCTTAGTTTTTGCTTTTGTATAATGAAAGTGAGGCAGTGAGTGCTATTGCTGTGCAAAACATAACAGTTATAAAAGAAGATGTTTTTAAAAGCCATTTCTAGACAGTTGAATATCCTGTTCGTCTTCTTTTCATGTTTAGATTGACTCTTACTATATTTTGTCCAACCAGCATTGAGCAACCTAAACAGCTCTATTATTGGCCTCATTCAATACCTTATTGCTATACATTATTGACATCTATACTAATATTATAAAGCTGAAGAGTTTGTTTGTTTGTTTGTTTGTTTGTTTGTTTGTTTGTTTGAACGCGCTAATCTCAGGAACTACTGGTTCGAATTGAAAAATTCTTTTTGGGTTGAATAGACCATTTATCGAGGAAGGCTTTAGGCTATATATCATCACGCTTAAGCCAATAGGAGCGGAGCAGCGATAAAGAATGTTTTAAAATCGGGGATTCCATGGGGACGAAGTCGCGGGCAGCAGCTAGTGTTATTATATGACCTATTTGATTTCCTTTTAGAAACTTTAAAACAGTAACAAACCTTATCAACAGTCCCTGGATCATACTCAGCATCAGACTTGAGAGTCTTCTCCTTAGACTTGGACCTCTCCTCTTTATCCTTTTCAGGAGATTTCTTTCTGGAGGATTTTCCAGCTCCATTCCTTTTGTCATCTCTTTTATCACTGTAAACCAGCAAATTGAAAACCCATAAAAAAATGAAAACGATGAATAGAACTCAGAATGCAATGAATGAATTTAAAAATAAAATCTTTTTTTTTCTTGTATTCACAATTAAAGCCAGCCAGACAATTAAAGAAATAATAACAGTTTGTTTACACACCTTTTCCTGTCTCGGTCCCTGTCTCGGTCTCGGTCACGCTCACGATCCCTATCCCGCTCGCGTTCTCTACTACGATCCCTGCTACGATCCCTCTTCGTCTCTCTTTCCCTGCTACGGCTTCGCTTCCTCTTCGTCGATTTCGAAGCCCTATCCCTCGACCTAGACCTGGACCTCCTTCGCTTTCGATCGGGCGTTGCTGACCGACTATGAGACCGCCTACGATCGCGGTCTCTATCGCGATCACGCCTGTAAACATTTAGATTATGAATACACTGTGCCAAACATCAGAATACACCACGTTCGTTAACAAAACACTTACCCGCCTCTCACCATTTTCTTACACTAATATCATTAAACACTAGAAATGAATCTTACTTTGTTTTGTCATAAACCAATAATAAACCTTTCCTTTTGCATTCGCGTTAGAAACTCCGTGCGTGACACGCGTTGTCTGAGGTAGGCATGGGGCCACAGGCAAAAAGTATCGATATATCAAAATATCGATATTTTTATATATAATATCGTCGATATTTTTAATCGCTGTATATTCGATTTTTATTTTACAGTATCGAATTTGTATCAATTTCATTTTTTTTTAACGCAACTTTGGTTTCGTGTTTAATGTTATTAGATACTCCTTGCATGCTCCTTGCATATCATTAACTTTCAAAAATCCCGCCACAATCGTAATGAAATGCAATATAACAGTTATACTATTGGTAGCGTGCACGAAAATGATACTATTATTAAACCATCAGTTTGAGACTAATGTGACCAGAAGTTAACTGACAATTAACAAATTTCAGATTTTTTGTTTCAACAAATCAATTACTTAACTAAAATATGTTAAATATATTAAATTGTTTAGGCTCGAGCATTAATAAAAAAATTGCTACCTGCTACTGCTTTGGCATTTTTCACTCAATCATAATCGATACCCTTTAAAAATATCGATAAGATAAATATCGATACATTTATTTCACTTGCTCATCCCTAGTCTGAGGCGATGTTGACAACTGTAGTGATGTTCAGAGTAACCTATCCTCAATCAATATGTTTATGCAGCACAGACCTAGAATCTGTTTTAGTTTGTAGAACATGTTTTTTTACATGTTTTTTTACATGACTGCCCAGAAAAAGGAGTGTTATGTTTTCAGGGATCATGCATATATGTATGTATGTATGATTGTGGGTTTCTTTATTCCACCATAACGTCTTAACGGCCAACCGATACCAATGGTTTAAGGTATCGTTAGAAGCGTTGATTTATCCCGGATAAGATAAGCTATTTAGATTAAAAAAAAAGGTGGGGCACAAATAAAAAAAAAACAACTTAACAGAAGGGGACAAAGAAGAACAAGAATATTTTGACAAATTCACCATGTGCATTACATGTTTAATAATTTCGAAAAAGATTTGATGCTGTAGCGTAGACTTTTAAAGTTAAAGTATCTGTGAATTCGAACAGCACTATAGACGTCAAAAAAGCGAAGACAATATAAATTGCAATGTCAAAATATAACCTCGAATATTGAAATAAGCCGCCTCGATCACAGAGTATATTCGTTATTGATTGTTTACTTCAGTTTTTAAAGCTATTTATTGCAGATATCGCTGCTTTGGTCCTCACAATCGAACACCTAACAGTTTAAAAATTAGCCTGCACTTTTTAAAGCTAACTGGTAGACATGGCTGATGATGGTGAAAATGTGTGTATTCTTTGATAAACTACCTATTGGTTGCAGCTTTTCATAATTTGTACTGTATTATTTGGAACCTATTATTATTTCAATTGAACATATTCATTATTTATAGACGAGAACTGATACTCGAGTATAACATATTTGGATAAAATCCATTTTTAGATAGGTACTAATTATATAGTTATCATCTAATATTTCAGGTATCAGTGATGACAGTGAAGGAGCCTCTGGATCTCATAAGACTTAGCTTGGATGAGAGGATATATGTTAAAATGCGCAATGAGCGCGAATTGAGAGGAAAACTGCATGTAAGTACCTACTATCATTGCAATGACTGACTGAATGAATGAGAATATAAAATTCTAAAAAAAACTACTGATATCTATGTATGACGCTTCCATTCTATGCAATCAGTTTGCATATTTATTTTTTTAATGAAAGGAGTCAGTATACACAGATTTGCCATCAAGCATCTTCTATAATCCCTTTGTTTGTAGTCTAAGAACACTCACTTCAAAAAGCTCTTTCATTTGAGATTTTGCCCACTTAAACTATTTTAGTTGGAGGGAAGCTTGGTGACATTCAATGAGAGATACAAAAATGAGTTAGACTACTACCTAAAGGATTGGTCAAATGTAGCAGCAGATAGAAAAAAGTAAGAGGAAAGGATGGAGGTGCTTGCCCTGCAGTGTGACTCAACGGGCTCACAACAAAAGATAACATTTTGTCAAAGTCCTTTCCTAATCAGGGCAGGATGCAAGTTGTGGGCTCACTAACAAATTATTGTTTAACCCATATGATGAGTTCTGGGCACCAAAAGTATGATCCATCTCTAGCTCATAAAATAAGAATAGAATGGAAATCATTTACTACCATTTATCTATTTGTTACTATCTATATCATTATTGCGAAGTTTCTAGTGTATATTTACAAAAAGATCCCCCTTTCATTCTAGGCCTATGATCAACATTTAAACATGGTTCTTGGTGATGCAGAAGAAACTATAACAACAGTTGAAATTGATGAAGAAACTTATGAAGAAGTATACAGAACAACTAAAAGGAATATTCCCATGTTATTTGTGAGGGGTGATGGTGTTATCCTTGTATCTCCTCCCGTGAGGGTTGGTGTCTAATATAAGATTAATTTAAGTTTAAATAAAAACTACTTTTACAAACATAGAACATTTATTTCTTTTGTCCCAAAAGTTTAATAACACCTTTATTCTTAAAATTCCTATTCTTCGGCACTAACAATTCCTCTTCATCCATTGGTTCAATGATCTTACCAGCTTTAGTAATCACGCTAGGACGAATAAGCTTCTTGTGTGCCTTCTCAGGTATGAAAGTATTACCTAGTGGAGTTCTGATAGATGCTTCATAGTCTTTCACACTTTCAAAGGGGAAAGGCACATCTTTTACTTTGTGAATTGCAAGTTTTGGGTCCTTAAACTCCTTGATTATTATGTCCCCTTTATTTTCATCCCGACGCGGGATTTTAGGCGGACCTGAGAGAATAAACCTGTTTCTTTTACGTTTCTGAGGCTTGACGCCTTTTCCACCCCATGCTCCCCAACCTGGCAATGTAAGATTGATGTCTTCAGGTTTATCTTTGTTCATTTCATCTTCTTTCTCTTGTCTGAAACTTGCTACCACATCATCTTCTTCAAAGACTTCTTCTATGTTTACTCTAGGCACTACTTGATCATCATCCAACTGGTCATATTCATTTTCGCCTTGTGAAATAGCACTGTTCAAGTATTTTGGCTTCACTGCAATGAATCTGTTAGGATCAATGTTAGAGTCTCCAGATTCTTGTACAGGCGCTTGGGCTGTATTTAGTAGTTTAGACAAGGGCTCATCTTTTTCTTCATTTGCTTGAACTTCAATTGTTTTTGATGATGTTTCGATTAGTTCTTCATCTATTACAGCTTTGACTTTCTTGTCTTTTAGCTTCAGATATTCTAAATTATCTCTATCTTGTGTTTCTTTAATTTTTTGGGTTTCCCTTTTGTTAGCCCGGCCAGCCTTTTCTAATCTCTCAATGTTCCGTCTTATCTCCCCTAACTTTTTTTCGACTTTCTGTGCTACACTGGTTTCATGATTTTCAAAAGCTGATAACACATCTTCTGAAGGTTTTGTTTCAGTATCATTAATAGCTTCTACCTCCCAACTTGAAGTTGCAACCGGTTTACTGACTTTTGATTTAGCAACTGCTTTCTTCGACTTTTTGAATAATGGATTATTTACAACTTTGTTAACTTCCTTTTCTATTTGTTGAGTTTCTGTTTGACGCGTTTTCCGTTTATTTGTAGGTTTAACTACATCATTATTTGTTTCTGTTTGTGCCACTGCAGTATCCATATCACTACTTTCTTCATCTTGGTTTTCTCCTTGAGATAGTTTCTTGATACTTGCTTTCAAAACATCAAGTTCATTATTTTTAGCATCTTCATTATTAATATTTTCGTCGTTTGAGTCACTATCACTGTCATCTTTTTGTTTATTTATTTTATTTTGCAGAAATTTCTTGTATCCAAAGTTAAATTCTGCATTAATATTGGACTTGTCAGATCTTTGCATCATCCAGGGGTTCATGGGATCTTGTGATAAAGGGATATTAGATATCACTTCATCATCTGCCTCATCATCTGAACTCTGATTGTCTTGTACCTTTTTCGTTAGACCTCTGCCAACAGCCAGCTGGTCTGCCAACTGCTGTCTTACCTGAAAAATAATAGAGAAACCTTGTGAGAAAGAAGACTGAATTATTGACAACTAGATGTCCGCACAACTTCGCTTGTGTCACATTTTTCATGACTGCTCCGCTCCTATTGGTCTTAGTGTGATGATATATAGCCTATAGCTTTCCTCTATAAATGGGCTATATCCTGAGATTAGCACGTTCAAACAAACAAACTTTTCAGCTTTATAATATTAGTATAAATTACACAACTGGTACTCTATAGAGCTATTGATATAGTACATATGTAAGTGGTCTCTTTTAAAAATATACATAGTGAAATAATTTTTCTAACCTCTTTATCATATTTGGCCCTAATCAATTTGTTCTTGGCCCACTTCCCTGTGCTCTTATGCCTCAAAGTGTGTCTCTCTAGAGCTCTAGCTTTCTCTATTGTCTCCAACTTCTTCAAAGCTTCCTCTGGATCTTTCTTTTGTAATTCTTCAAACTCTTTCAGTTCCTGTTTTAGTTTTTCTTTTTTCAGAACACTAGAATAAAATAAAAATTCCAAGTATTTTGAACATTCTTTCAATTCTTTACTTTTACATGTTAAAATATGGCCTAATAGTATAACACTTACCGATGATACTTCTTGCTCTTTATTTTACTTTGCCTCTTAGCCTTAGCAGCTTTATAAGACTGCTGTGCCCTCATCTTAGCAAGGTGTTGTCTATGCTCAACCATCTCTTCATAAGTCATTGGGAACACTGGTTCTTCTTCCTCTTCATCTTCCACCATTGGAGAAGGATCTAATTCATCTAGTTCTTTTTCTAAGTCAGATTTTAACTTAAGTTTTGTTAAGAAATCCCCTGTTGGCTCAAGTTTAGAGGAAACATGTTTTATTGGAAAGGACACATAATCTACAGTCCGACTTCTTGCTACTACAGGGTCCCACCTTCCTACTTTCTTTTTTGTTGCTTCATAACCTGTTGCTCTTTTGATTCGCTCCGCTTGTGGCTTCTCTAACGGCTTGCTCAGAACTTTCGATACACTTTGGGTCTTCTTTAATTTCTTGCTTATCTGTACATGGTGCGCGGTATCTTCTAATATCTTGGCGACGTTGTTGAGGTTTAGTCTGTTTGTTCTCTTTGTAAGGTTGAACTCTGAGCTAAGGTTCGTTGGTTCATTTCGTGTAGGCTCTGTTATATGTTGAGTTTTATCTAACTTCGATATAGCACTCACTAAACGGTCGTGCTCTGTGGCAACTAGTTCTGTCTCTTCAATATCATCCATTACTGGAAAATATCACTAGTCTATTGACTGTTGACAATTGAATAAAATATTTTTGTACCAAGCACCAAATAACGTGACATAACCTACAAAAACACCTAGTTACCAAAACGTCAACGTCATTATGTCAGTACATGACTTATGTCAGTTGAAATCAATGCTGCCACCCTCTAGCTTTGGATTCCCTAAAACTCCTCACGAAAGTTCCCTAAATCTGTTACTTTACGCCCTTAGACATTAAAAATAAAATTTTATTGTATTTAAAAAAACAAATAACCTTTGTTAGTAAGCAGAGAGCAGCATCCATATGTATAATACGGATTCTTTATTGTGTTTTGTTAAAGACATAATCACTATTTGATATAATTTTTAAGTTTTTAGGTGTTGTGGCGTCCATTATATTGGAACGCACCTTCCAATGTGTTAGCAACACTGTTTTTGGATTCCCGCCACTAGTTGTGTCAGATAGAGGCGGGCAAAGTGTATCATCTTTGCGATTGGAACATTTGTATCTGGAACACTGAAATGTTCCGGAACACTGATATGTTTCATTTGGCTCATTTGGATCATCGACTCAAAAGATTCAATTACCTACAGAATGTTTCGAATACACAAAGTTACGTCGCGGGCGTTTATTACAATAATCATCACTACGCAAAGAAATTCTAAACAGAACTCAATTGGAACTCAATTAGTTTTCGTAAACAAGCGCGAACGAACATAAACAATAATTATGACAAGTGCCATCAACGTAAAATGATAACTTGTTAATACACACATTGCATGCAAAAAACGACCGTATAGTGTTTGATACATAAGCGCCTTAGTGGTCATTTTTACGTCCATGAATACTGACAGCGAAAATCCGTACGAATTGAATGATACACTTCTCATACGACGCGAGTCAATAGTTTAGTTACTCAGTGTCTCAATTTGTCTCTTTCGCTCGTGGCTCAGTCGCCTCGCGAGCGACGTGTCGCGCGAAATGTTCCAGATCCAAATGATGCGTTTGAAACGTTGCTAGTGAACCAATCTTTTGAATCACTTCAGTGATCCGGATCAGTGAGTCGGTTCCGCAAAGAGTTACACACGCCTAGTGTCAGACACAGGTAGACACTAGACAGGAACTTTTTCTCAATATCTCGGACTTCCAAACAAAGTCTCCCCCAGTCTCCCCATTTGACGTTGCTTGACTAAGAACTGTTCGTCGATGTGTATGCTGAGAAAACACGTCTAAATATGGATGGCGAAATAAATACGAAACTTGTCGTCGTCCATCGTATACAAAAGTCAACTTTTGTTACGATTCGGGCAGTAACACGACCGTACCGTCAGTGGTGTTCAGATTAGGTCGGGTCGGCAGCGTCTAGTGTGAACAGCAACAACCGACAGGCGGTCGACAGTAAAGTGTCGGTCCGACCTAATGTGAACCAGCTCTTAGGGGGTGGCGAACAGGGCAACCGCCCGGGGCCTCGCTCTGTCAGGGGCCTCGCGCAACTTGAGTTCAAAGTACCTCACATTTTATGTTTGTAATATGATGATGTTTGTAATATATGAAGTCAATAGTAAATTAGAAGTAAGTAAGAAGAGAGAGAAGTGACACAAGATGGGCTCTTCCATTTTTTCATTTCAAATTTTCTTAGCTAAATTTGATTTTATTCAAAATTTTAATATTAATAGTATTCCCAAAAATTCTGAAATACCTATTCATTCAATAAATAATAGAAGAACAAGGGCCTCACAAAGACCTTTCGCCGGGGCCTCGCAAATATCTACCGCCCGTGGCCTCGCGACGCGACGGTAAAGGCCGCCACTGCGTACGTATAAGAATCATGTAAAATGAAATATAAAAAAACTCAATTTTCACCGAGCTATCGGCGCCAGGATCATTGTAAATAAGCTCTAAAACATCCCATTAAAAAGAACGCGGAAAACAATAATAAAATAAAGAAATAGGTACCTAATTTTATTTTAATTCAGAAAAATTGTAACAAACAATTATTGTC
Source organism: Hecatera dysodea (assembly GCA_905332915.2). Taxonomy (NCBI): domain Eukaryota; kingdom Metazoa; phylum Arthropoda; class Insecta; order Lepidoptera; family Noctuidae; genus Hecatera; species Hecatera dysodea. The sequence continues at coordinate 6,751,993 of HG995304.1, forward strand.
TAAACACACAACAAGAAAAGCCTTGCGCGCAATAAAACTAAAATTAAACATTATTTCCAATTAAAACACAAGTGTGTAGTGAAGGTGCACAAATCCAGAATTTGCATGTCTCTTAGAATTAGAACTTCAAATAGAGTTTAATGAAGAACCTAGGTTCTAATCAATGGTTATATTTGCTTAAAGACTTCAATGATTTTTCGTCTAGTCAAATTTTTTAAAGTTATTTAATTCATAGCAGCGTGAGAGTCGTCCGATGAGGGCGTTGAAGGCGGAATGTTTTCGTTGTTTTGTTGCAAAGGTTTGCGAGCTTGCTTGTATTGTTGCCGATTTCGATACAACTTTGCTTCGTCTGTGCATTTTATTGTAATGCTGTTTCTGTGAAAAAAAAGAAAAAATATATTATTAAAAATAAGTATTACGTGACAGTTAACAAAGGCGAATGCGTTTTTCACAAGTTATTTATAGGTAAAGTGTTGACTTTCGGGCGGTAAATGTCGCAAGCGGTTAAGGAGAAATCGATAAAATGAAAAGAGGAAGCATGATTAAGTTTTGAATTAAACGGTACCTACTTACCTCACCAAATTCTTTGGAACACCACATCTTGATGAAACAGTCTTCACAATATCGTCAACAAGTTGGGGATCTAAAATTTTCTTTGGAGGTCTATTCAAAAAAGCTGGAGACTGCTTGCCTGTCAGAGAGTGCGTCGCCAAAACTCTGGAAGAAAACAAAATGTTTAAATATTTCTAAATTCAAATAACCAAACGAGGCACCCAGTTCCAGACAAGTTCAGATACGGACGTTAAATTTCAGTACCTTCGCGGGAAGATTGCTTGCAATAGTTGTCTTGTGGCGGAAGTATGCGAGTCCCAGTCAATATCATTCAGCAATCTTGCGGGCACTTTAGCGTTGCCACTCCCAATAGGTACCTAAAACGACATGGTTGTTAGTTTAGTTACTTCAATTGGTAGATAAGAAGATAACAACGTTATCCTCTGACGTCAATTGCAAGTTTCCTCTCAATTATCGCGACTGGGAATACAAAATTGAATAGAACGAGCGGCCATGCATGCACTTTACTCCTTTGTTGGCTGATAATCGATACAATAGCTAGTAACAAGTCTTGGAGGTCAGTCTGTTAAACCAACACATCCTTATACCTAAATCTGTAGACCACAGGTTCAATTTAAGAGCATGAATGCGAAATGCAAAAATAAATGCATAGGTATACCCATACCATATCAACATCATTCACAGTTTCGATATTGTTGGTAGTTTGTGCCGACATCCTACGAACCCGCAGCGTATTGGAATTGAACTTTTCTTCAGATTTAACAATTGAACTATTCACTTGCTGCCCTCCATCATGTTCGTCTTCTACTACTTCTTCAGCTCCCACTTCCTCGACCATTTCCACTTGTATCAGGTTGTCATGATGCTCATAATCGGCATTATTTGGATCTATCCAGGATTCATCAACATTCTGCTCTTCGTCGTTATGCTCTGATTCAGACATCGAGGTTGAACCATTCGAGTTCGTATTTCCTTGCGATACCAAATATTGAAATCTTGTGTAAAGATTATTAAGGACTGTTTCCATTTCTTCGATTTTAGAGGCAGGTGGTTGCAAAAATGCTTCCTCTGTCTGTGTTCCTTGGTCAAAACATAGTCTTATGTTTTCCTGGGCGCTGCTTGGAAGTGGTGTGCTACTGATGATAGAGCGACGTCTTGAATTATTAGCATTTAACGAGCTACGTATTTGTTTACTGGTTGATTCTTGACGCTTAAACTTAGGAGTGTATTTTGGAGTAGCTTTGCTGGAGTTGCGAGTTTTGTTAAGTTCAATGTTAGCATTATTCTGAAAAAGTAGTTTGAAATATTAATTAAAAACAAAAAATGGAAATGTTGGTATTTGAGGGAACCAGGGTTATTAAGAAACTTCCAAGCCTACCTCGGAGTCGCTATCGCTGTCGCTGTCGTCATTTTGTGCAACCAACACATGAGGTAACGGGCTGTGACTACTCGTTTTTTGCTGCGCGTTAAACTGAAAACGAAAAAATATCTATGTTCTAATTCTAATTTCAGCCGAATTAAAAAAAAAGGAGGAGGTACGCAATTCGACTGAATATTTTTTGTAAGATTAGTAATACGTAGACTTTGTTCTAAGAGTTCTTTCTCACAAAAAAATACTTATAATCTAAAGTAATACCTACTGGGACATATTTCTGCTTAGTACCAAAGCCTAGCATTGTTGTCTATATGCGGGTTTATTTTACGTCAAAAACACAGGAAAACATTACGTTAAAACCATACAAATAACAAAACAAGATTTGGGGGATATAATTACTTTACACACCTTGTATTTGTTTGAAAATTGTTTCCTACGCGAAATGTTGGAAAATACATCGTCACTTAGCTGCAGATTTAGAAATGCCCCTCTTTGTCTTTATGCTTGTGGTTATCGCTTTTGTCACATTGAAGAATTAGGTCCTAACTTTTTTCTGGATGGGAAATTATGACTTCTACCGCTCTGGGCGGAAGGAAGTGTTCTGTTACTGACAAAAACCCACCCGTGTTCCTTCTAGTGCCCTTTGCGTTCAAGGGCCGCGGTGACTCTTTCGAACAAATTCCGCAATATTAGGTACCTACCTACACTTAAACATTTCAGCTCGGTTCTCATTCTAAATAACTTTACTATTAATACTTTAACCTACTAATGATACTTTAGCCTTCAATTTCCTAATGAACAGTGGTAACTTCGAGCCTGCAGCGACTGTCTGGTGCTGTTACGGTCAGCTTTGGTGCGGGCCACACCTATGAGGATATCTACATACCATAATTATGGCTACACCGTGACTGAGAACCCTCATAAATAGATGAAAACAGGATTTCTACTTACCGAATTGCCCGATTTCATTTGTTTTATAGTTTGCATACAAAGTTGCAGGACATTCTTAACTTGTTGATCCTCACGCTCAAGGATATCTCTGTGTTCCTTGACATATCTTTTGCTGTCTGTAATTTAAGAAGTCTCACTTTATAATTCGGCTGGGAACAAATAATCATTGAAGGGCTGGTTCGACCATTCTCACGTTATGAATTCTCGACGTTTATAAATTTTCAAAATTCAACCTTACAGTCGTACAATAGAGGTGAATATAGCATTGAAACATTCATAAAAGTGGTTAAAAAAAAAACAAAGGAAATAAAGCTTTATACATTACACATGTATGAATGAAATTGGATGAGTCTGCAATCCGTCCCGAATTTATGATACATACATTACCGAATGAAAAATTTCACAAATGTTTTGGAGACTAAGAATTTAAGTAAAGAAACACTTGCTAAAACATACCTGATATCCGCAAAATCTTTGCACGCCGAGGATTTTCATGTTTTACACGCATGAAAATCAATTTCCCAGGAAGCAGTTCTGTTTCATCGTACGCTAAGGTGTCCACGTTAACCACACCATATGAGGGGAACACATTTCTCTCGTCTACCCATTCAACGAGTAGCCAAACCCTTGAAGCCATAGCACACTGATTTACCGTATCTTCACGATGTTCAAAACGCAACTGAACCTACCTGTCTTTATTGCATACCACCCAGGTAAAAAATCTCGACAATACAAAGCGTAGATTTGCCCTAACGTTCGTAGACCCTACCCTTATGTAAGCAAAAAAAATGCTAATACAATGAAATGAAAGTTGCATTAGACGAGCGACATCGTCAATGTGTTACTTCCCTAGTATAACCGTTAGTTCGAATACGAAATGATTTTAGGGAAGTTATTTTTTTTTCTTGGGTTGTAAGAAATCTGCAATTGACACAAATATTCTAATAAAAGATACTTATAACGGCAACGTTAGTAGGTAGGTAGGTAGGTACTTTGATTATTAAAAGACTTGCAACAGTCAGAAAATTAAACTCGTAATAAAAAATACGTGGGTAAAAAGTAAATCCTACAAAATGACACCCAGATTTACAAATACCCACATAACATAGGTACCTACATGACATGCACGTAAACGTCATGTGATGTGCTCCTGCGATTAGTGGTAGATATTCAGTGTTTTATTTGCGTTCACTATAGAAATTATAACAAAAATATATGATGATTCATGATTCCATTGGTAGGTAAGTACCTACATAATTATACGAAACAAAAATAAGTAAGACCTACGGTCTATACTACTACTACTATGCATAAATCAATGCACGCTATTGCATTTGAAGTTTGAACTAATAGCACTAGTATTTAAGTTCTATTATTGTTTACTAATACGCTGGATCTTTGTTGTCCGAAAAATTATAGTTATTAAAATGAAAGCTATATTAAATACGAATATCCATTAAATAAATCGATTAATAAAATTGAAATTAAAACCCTAACAATAGTAAGTTATCTGAATGTTTCTCAATATTGTTGATATTAAGTTGTGTTATTTCATTTGTTCGACATGCTCCGTTTATACCAATAATAAGAACAACCTATAACGTAAAAAGTATTGTATTAGATAAATAAATAAAATTAATATGCGTATATCTACGTATGAGATTATGTTACTTACTTTTGCCGCCAAATATACGGAATCAGGTGCTTCGTTTAGAAACTTTTCAATATCAGATGCACTGAAAACCTTCGATTTTTTAGGTTGATGACCAGATGACGCTCTTTTCAAAAATGCCACTAATTTATGATAGGTTTTGATATGTATGTTTTTTTCATTTCTATTGTTGCATTGAATACTACTCTATAGAGTGCTTGACTTCTTAAAATATGCCAACAAAACCTTTTCCGAGGAAGATTTGTCTCCTTTAGCTAGTCACCACGTGTTAAACATATTGTACTGTTTTAAATACTTCTCATGTGATTGTTGAGGGAGAAAACTCGTTTGCGCATTGTTAACAGTTTCAATCAATTCTGTAGGCGTCAAATAAACTTCCTCGTCGCTTGAATCACTCATTTTAGGTTTTACACTGGTGTTCAAGTTTATTTTTAACTTGGTTTGTTTTAACAATAAATATGATCAACGTGAAAAGAAAAACGCGCAAAGCAATTGTTTTTTAATTTCCGTATCAAATTCCGAACAATAGAGCACCATAGAGGTAGTCGAATTCACAAACTTCGTGCACACGATGTTCTAAATTCAATTTACTTTATTCACTAGAGGATAAAAACGGCTTTTACGCTCAGATATCGAAGAGAATAAATAGTTTTTCCGAGATGGGGGGATGAAATAGTTATTTCCGAGATGGGGGGATGAAAATTATATTAAAAAAAAACGATTTTCGTTGACGAACAAGCCAATGTCACTCGAAGTTACCTAGTTACCCTATAAAACTGTTTTGTTTATATCTATGGTTTTAAATTATCAAGTTATCAGTTATCTATAAAGGAAAAACTTTTTCAAAAAAATACAACCGACTTCTAAACAAAAAAAACCAAAAAGTACAAAATAACTTTAATTTCGGAATTCGTTGCTTTTGATTGCTTTTTTGTTTTTTGAACACCTTGACTTCCGAAATTAAAGTTATTTTAGTTTTTTTTTTTTAGAAATCCCTTGTAGGTATTTTTTTGTAAAAAGTTTTATTTTTTATTTTTCACTTTTTAGTGGTTAACTCCCAGCTAAACATACCCGTCACAGCGTACATGGAATTGGTGTAAACAATAACACAACAAACATACAATTTCAGCTATCCCGACAGATTTGCTATCATTTATTGAAATTAACAAAAATGCTCATAAAATAAAAACTACCTACTCGACGAAACTGAACTAAATTCTTATGGGACCAAATGACAAATAATTTTCATCGAATAAAAAAACAACCACGTAAATCGGATCAGAAATCTCGGCGTAATCGCTGTATATACACATAAACCATCCCATGGTACTATTTGCTGATGACAGCACAGTAATAGTCGAATGTGACGATTATATGACTTATGAATAAGAAATAAATATGACATTAAATACAATTATATCTTGGTTTGATAATAATAATCTTGTTATAAATCTGGATAAAACTAAAATTATGCATTTTTACCAGACAATTCCAAGTAAAATTCCCGAAATTCAGTATTTAGGGACTCAAATAGTATAGAGACAGCGACTGCTGCAACCCACCGCTGGGCACGCCGCCATTGCGGCGATAAGTCCCCTCTTTGAGGAGTGGTTAGAGAGACGCCACGGCGTCCTCACCTTCCGCCTGACACAGGTGCTCACCGGACACGGCTGTTTCGGGAGGTACCTGTGTCGGATCCAGCGGGAGGACACGTCCGGGTGTCATCACTGTGTGGATCGCCCGGAGGACACGGTGGAGCACACGGTGGAGGTCTGCCCTGCCTGGGCGGAGCACCGCCGTGTCCTCATCGAGGCGATCGGCGGCGGCGACCTCTCGCGTCCGGCCCTGGTTCAAGCCATGGTCGGGAGCGAGGAGGCATGGGAGGCGGCCGCCTCCTTCTGCGAAGCAGTAATGCTAGCGAAGGAGGAGGCGGAGCGCGTGCGAGAGAGGGAAGCCCCTCTATCCAGCCGCCGCAACAGGAGAAGACGCCCCGGGCGTCGGGAAACGCAGGGCGATTCCCGGCCACCGTAGGCGCGGGCCTGCGGATGGCGAGCTATGGGTGGCTTGCCGTCCGATAGCAACCAGGCCCGAGTCGACGGCGCGTCGTGTTCCACGCGCGCCTCAAAGAGCCGTCAGCAAACAAGACGGGGCCCCATAGGGTCAGTGCCTGCTAGGGTTGCGGAATTTGTTCGAAAGAGTCACCGCGGCCCTGGAACGCAAAGGGCACAAGCAGGAACACGGACACTCCCTTCCGCTCCGCCCAGAGCGGGAGAAGTCATTTGATGATTTCCCATCCAAAAGGGACTCAAATAGAGCCAGCTACGGTCACCAAATTCCTCGGCATCATAATAGATAATAATCTGACCTGGAGATCCCAGACAGACGAAATTTATAAAAAATTTAATAAATTTGCCTATGTTCTCTACAAACTGTCAAAGATAGTCAATCTAGAATCAGTACTAACGGCTTATCATGGTTATGTTGCATCAACACTAAGGTATGGTATAATGTATTGGGGCAACTCAGTCGATAGAGATTTTGTGTTTAGAGCTCAAAAAAAATGTATAAGATCTATGTGTGGCTTAAATACCACCGACAGTTGCCAACCGGTCTTTAGAAGCCTAAACATCCTTACCCTACCGTCATTATACATATACGAAACTAACGTATTTGTCAAAACACACATCTCGCAGTACAAAATAGCTTTTAAAAGTCACTATAGAAAACTACGTGACAAAAACAAGTTCGAGCTCGAAAACACACATGGCCGAACAGCCTTAATGAATAAAAGCACTTTCTGTATGGCCACAAAAATATTTAACAAGCTGCCTGAGACTCTGAAATCGTTAAATCTGGACAAATTCAAAAGTGTACTTCTGTAAATGTTATTAGGTACTCATTAAAAGACTATTTGGATGACAGTTCTATAATCCCTTCTTCAGACAATAAGCATTAGGTCATCATATCTGTTTTGACATTTCTATAATTATTTGGTATTTACCTAATTGACATTGCAACCAGTTGATATAATTCTATATACTTTTATTGACATTCTATGTACTTCCTTAGATATTGTTGACATTGTAGAAATAGTTTATTGATTTATTAACTGCTTTGACATTCCAAATTTTATAATTGACATTATCTAAGTACAACATTCTTATCTTCTTACATTTATCATTTATCTTATTTCTTAAATTTTATTATTGACACTGTGGGAATATTTATTGTAGGACTTGCTTTGACATTCTTGTTTTAATCATTTGAATTAATGTATTGTTATAATTTTATATAATGTATTTGCTGCAAGTACCTATTTAACTGAATTTAATTTAAATTGATGATAATATTTGTACGCCTAATGGCAAAACATAGAGCACATATGAAATGTAACATCTAACAGACTCTGTAACTACCTATGTTGACAAATAAACATTCTGATTCTGATTCTGAAAAAAAAAAACATAGCTGCCGGCCGAATTGAGAACCTCCTCCTTTTTGAAGTCGGTTAAAAATAGTGTATGTAGTAGTATATTAGTCTCACGGAAAATCAAAGAAAGTTGTTTCTTTTGGGTCTACTGGTTCGTAGTGTTCATTCGATGAAGTATGAAATAAGAATAAACTTGATTCATCAGTTATCTAGGGTACTTTGTTTGAATTTGAGTTTGAATATTGCAACCATAGAAATATAAAATCTATGATTGTGACCATTCGTTCGAAATTGTCAGTCAATGCCCTGCATTACCCTCTTCCTATTTTCATTTATTGTGAGAGGTGCAAAGTATTTTACACTTTACTTTTTTACTTTTACTTTTTTTTAGTATTTTATACACTTTTTCCGACAGCCACGTGAACGAAGTCGCGGGCGCACCTAGTTTTTACCCGGGCATTCTGAAAAATGCTTCAATTTATTGCTTGGTCCATTGAGTCCATGACATATGTATGTGCTTTTACAAAGTGTAACAGAATAAACCACAACATTGTTCTGTACGCTTATTCGACAAAATGTTATGAAAAACTGATTAGTTTTTTCTCAATATCGGGTTTAGTCCCATAGTGAAAGTTTTAAGGTATAGCGTTCATTGTATGGCTACTTTCTCTTATCCTGGTACCTATTAAAATAACACTCATCATATACACTACTTCCTATAGAAATCTAATTATATAGATATAATAAATAGTATTGAAAGTACAAGGGACCAGTAAATTGTTTTATGGTGACTTGTGAGCCGATTTTTTAGAATGATGAACAAAACGGATTTGGATTACTGTTCCAAGAAATGAGTAAGTACCAAGGTTTTATGATAAGCAATCGAAATGACGAGCAATATTATAATATCAACTTCATGAGAAAGTAGGGATGTTTTTTAAGTCAAATATCCAATCTAAGAATTATCCAAGAGCTTTGATTTAGGTATCTATGAGAGAACAACAGTGAAGTTGTTTATTCAACGAAACTGAAGGATTCTTACCCGCGTTAAAAATGTTTTCCAATATAAAGTGTTCCCAAAGAAACAATACCTAGTTAACAGAATCCAATATTGCAGATCATGAGCTAGCCGTTTGGCGAGTTTCAAGTAAATCTGTTAAAAATTACTATAACTCTTGAACCTTTTGATATAATAGTTTCGGACTTTTTTGTAACAAACTACCTACAATATATTTGTCACACATCGGTACAGTCGGTGATAGCAATTAACTGACCCCCTAAAAATTAAACGAATTTGAACCTTTTGCTTGTTAGCAGTAAGCTTATCGAACTAGAACAACGTTGGAACTGGTTCAACGTCTACGATCAATAAAATAGTTATTCGAATTTGATCTTTAATACGCAGTGTTAAGGTAGGTATGTTCTTGAATATTATTTTAACTTGTAATATAATACGTAATTTCGGTCACGTTGAATATTTTTCGAGTGGTCTAGTGGTGACTGTAGTGAGCTGACAAATCTTGTTAGTAAGTTCGTAACCAGCGTAATTGTCGCGTTTGTTTCTGTTTTGTATATTTATTTTAAGTTATAAATAATAAATTATAACTTTAGCAACATCAAAAAAAAAAGCGAACAGAAATAAAAAACCATTTTAGTAAAAACGATTTTATTTTATAAAAAAAATATTATAAGAATAACATAAATGATATTGATGACGACACGAAGATGATAATATTTACCTGCTTACTAATAACGTTGTTAACTGCACTGAGTTTAATGTAGTGAAGCATGTTATAATATTTAAACCAACAATAACATCACCACATTAAATATCATTTAAGTATACGGCATTATACGTTGAAGTTCTACCTGGTCTACTATATATCAATTTGTTTTATGAATAGTTATTTTAGTTATAAAATAAGGTTTTGACAAAAAACTAGGTATTCGAAATACTTCGTTACAAATTATAACAATAGTTAATTTAACACACACACTGACATACGTTAAGTAGTATTGTTTGTGACCAACACTGGTTACTCAAGTTATTCATGCTTTTAATAGCGAAGTGGAGCACCATTTTTTCTATTACTTGTTGCAAGCGGTCCCGCATACCGCGCACCATATTCCAACAACAATCACTTCCACTTGCAGTTGAATGAGTAGGCAAAAATGGGTGTTCAGTATGCCTTCTAACAATTGCTTGATGACGTTCTGACACAGGAGTATGTAACATAGTAGGTTTTGGTCCAGGACGATCTTTTTGAATATTCCCTGCCTGTTCAAAACCTCTTAGCGACAATCTGACTGTATTTCTCTGAAACAACACAATAAGCATAATTTTAGTAACGAATAGGTAAACATAATTTATCGATTAAGTTTGAAAAAATACGTTTATCAAATTAGATTATATAAATCAAATTAGACCTATAAATGATCTCAAATTAGACTCATAATGAAACACAGTTAATTGTCTATTATTCTACATTCACCGGCTTTTAAGCAAACTAACGAATTAAGGAAAAAGCATAATTATAAATGAAGCATAAAAAGAATACACTTACCGCTATATTAAGTTTCCTAGCAATCGCTTTAATACCAACATTCTCCTCATGCAAATAGATTATTTTGTATTTTAAATAATCACTCAACTGAGACATGACGATTAAACTATCAAAACTGATAACAATTAATAAAAAGGAAAAAAGCCAATTTAGTAAGGCAAGGTAAAAATGTTCGCGCGTATTCACTGCTATTTGTGCATAGAATATCTTGTTCAATTTATTCTTCTACCCCATATTCCTTATGTCATATCTATAGCAGTTGTGGTTGAATACGCATATTGACGTCTAACTACCCACTTATTAAAAAAGGTAAAAAGTTATAAATAAATGACCTAACACCAACCTCTTAAAGCTCAAGTTTGCGTATCAAAATTATTTATTGTTTCTGTTCATTGAGTAGTGTTAAGTCTGATAAACTCATACATATTATTGAATAACGTTTAATGTTATGAGCATAGGGTGTAAAATCGAGTAATTTTTAGGGGGGTCAGTTAATTGCTATCACCGACTGTACATAAACTAGATAAATTCGACAATTAATCATAAATTTAAAAAATAATATCTTAAAAGTGTACGAAGGGTGACCACTTTCCCCTAATTATTGTGAATTTGTCACTTCACGAAGTATACAGCTTAAAAATAAATAATCAAACATACACACTAATGAAAGAGGTGATACAGTCAGTGCCCTGTATCATCTTCTTCCCATTTTCTTAATTCTGAGAGGGATCATGTTGTGCAAGGGATTTCCTGTAAAGTAGATAAGTACTTTTTTACCCATATCCACAAGAAAGAAGTCGTCTATATTAATATTATAAAACCAAACAGTTTGTTTGGATGAGCGCGCAAATCGCGCTTGCGGAATTACTGATCTACAACATTATTTTGGAGTTTGATAGCCCATTTATTGAGAAAGGCTGGGATAAGTTAACATCACGATACGACCAATAGGAGCGGAGCATCAGTGAAAAATGTTGCAAAAACGGAGTTTTTTTTCTCATTCATATGTTACGCGATTATTATTTTCATCTTACTTATGTGATGCAGACCAAGTTGCGCTGTTCAGCTAGATTAAATTAACTAAGCTCATTCTTTGTTACAATCTATACTAATATTATAAAGCTGAAGAGTTTGTTTGTTTGTTTGTTTGAACGCGCTAATCTCAGGAACTACTGGTTCGAATTGAAAAATTATCAAGGAAGGCTTTAGGCTATATATCATCACGCTTAAGCCAATAGGAGCGGAGCAGCGATAAAGAATGTTTTAAAATCGGGGATTCCACGGGTACGAGGTCGCGGGCAGCAGCTAGCAAAAGATAAATAAAAGATGTGTTCTTTACCATAATTATGAAGACAACATACAAATACAGTATGACATCAAATTTACTTAATTAATTTTTGGATACATATTAGATACTTACTCAGTTGTATTTACGTGTGATTATTATATCAACGTAAAACGCCTGCAATAAATGAGATCAATATACAGCATGCTAAAGAAGTGCGTTGTCATATTTAATGTTGATGTTGGGTAGTTGACATATGCACATTAAATAAAAATAGCAAAACAAAAAAGTAACTAAGCAAGCAAAGTTTTTAATACGTGCAACTATCCTTTTATTTATATTTGCTTCTAGGAAAAAATTTTCCTTTTCATAAACGTATTTAACTTCTAATCAATTTTAGCCCTATCTATTTGCGCTACTTAGGTACTTATATCAGTTAAAATTAAGATTTAACCCCAATTACCATGATCATGTACATACCTTTTAACATTTTTTAAAACATCGTAGCTATTCATTTTAAGAGATCCATACTGAACCCATAAATTCTTGATTTTATTCAAATTAACCCGTTTTTTTTTTCATGACAATGTAAAATGTTTTCATTTTTGTAGATTAGGTAGGTATAGTTATTAGGTAGGATACGAATTTAGGTATATGATTCAAGAGAAAAAAAATGTCAGGGGTTCTTACAAGGTTCAAACTAATTAGGTATATATAACCTAATAGGTACCTATTAGGCCGGGGAAATTAGTTTGTACCTAATTAGCAGAAGTAGAATATGACGGGATATTACTTATCAAAATCGGTGTTTTATTCAAGAAAACCATCCTTTGTGTAACCAGAAAGCTTTATTTAATACTGCAATCACGGTATAATATACTTATCATGTGAAATTGTAAAAAAAAAATCTTCTTAATAAGACAAATATGGGAAACTATTGAATTTGGATAGGATTTGATGCATTAAAAATTATTACTGTGCAAAATATTTTGAGAAATTATAATCTAAGACAGCTTTATTACAATGATGATTACGATGTCTTTTAAATTCACAAATCACTAGTCCTTGGTAAATATTGTCAGGTATCCAAACAGTACTTAGGAATGGCATGTATTTCATGTCGGTGATTATTTTTATTAGGACTTAGTTCCAATAAGTGACGAACAGGATCCATTGGCAAAGATAATCATATTGACTGAATTTCGACAAAATATCTTAATCATTGTTCTTTCGATTTTACAACTCAGGAACCATGTGTACAACAAAAGTGAAGCTTTCACAGGTACAAAAACCTTGAATATAGTTGTAGACAATCAGTACGCGGGAAAAGAGATTTAACTTCATCTAGGTACCTGTGGGAGCTTAGCCAGCGTGGTATTTTATTTTATGACTCATTGAACCAACGACATAAAATGGATGAAAATTTCTAAAATTTCGTCAGTTCTCATTGATTTCATGTTGAGTAAGGTTGTCGCTCTTAGTGCTAATCAATCAGTACTTATTAGATATTTGTGTGTTGCCAATTGTTGTGCGATTGGACTGCTGCGAACGAAATCTAAAAGCGCGTAAGTTTGTCTATTTCTTGATTTAGTTTTCATCACATTCTGGTTTTCTTGCTCCTTTTTAAACTTATTATTATTCGAATAATATGTTTTCTTTACAGTACTCGAAGTATCAAAGATGTCGGCGTTTGGCATAAGTATCGCCAACACAGAATTTGATGCTGCTCAGGCACTTTTAGACTTGCAGAGCAACATTCGAGATACGAATACTTTACCGAATAGTTCAAATACGCGTAAGTTGTTATTCTTTCTGGATGTTTAATTAGATTCATATCAGTTAACATATTTGAACCTTTTTTATTTTTTTGCAGATGACCGTATAGAATCTATGGAAACTGCAAAGCTTTTCTTGAGCTGTTTCATATCATCTAAAGTGCCGGTAAGATTTAAAAATTAAACCCAAAGTGTATTCTGCTAGTTCGTAGTGAAATTCCTATTTAAAATGTTTCTTTGTTTCAGAACCAGCCAATTAAAGCTGTAACTTCAACAAAAGTTGGGACCGTTACTCCAGCCTATACAGTTGGCCAAAATACAACAGTGAAGTCTGATGTTGCTGCTAAGGTAAGACAATAAAATAGCAGTTGCGGTTAATAGGCAATCGTTCCATTTAAACAATATATAATACGCACTCTTCTTTTTTCAGCGATCACCGAAACGGAAGACTCCTGATCAAGAATTAACACATGATCGCCATAATCAGACCTACCATGGTGAAGAATCAAGTAAACGTTCTAAACTCTTCAAAAGGAAACCTATCAAACATTTTACTGTAACATCAGGGCCAGTGGCAAGAAAAGTCTCCTATGCTGCTGAGAAGCAAACCATACCTGATGTTTCAGAGACTAAAGTAAAATGTCGCGATATGGGAACACAAACCGAGGAAGAGTATCAGCTTCCAATAATTGAGAAACTGGAACTCACTATCTCCAAACTTTGTGAGAAGATTAAAAGGTTACAAGAACAAATCAAATTAAATTCGCGACTTGCAGAAACGGTTAAGCAAGATGTATCTGACAACGATAAAGATTTCGAAGATGATGATGACGACGATTCTTATAAAGTCGACTCTCGTGAATTGGTAAACTGCATTCCTACTGTTTATCTTCAAAATGAAATAAGATTAAAGGTCGTGACAGTGTATTCTTTATTTTTCAGGCGATGGACGACAGTGATGCTTCCGACTCAAATGAAACATTTACCGAGCGTGATACCCCCGACAAAATAAAACCAAAATCTACTGCTGGCAAATATAACTGCTTCAAAAACACTGCGAAAGTTCTTAGTAACAGAAACATAAATTCAAATGCTGACGACATGGTTTGTACTTTTTTAACATTTTGCAAAGTTTAATTCTAAAAACGAGTTTGTTAGAATACTTATTGTTGTTTATTTACTTACAGGTGCCAATAGGAGATGGCAATGCTCTGATACCATCAAGAATATTCAGACATGTAAATTGGGGTTCTTACACAGGTGCTACAAGGAAATTGTTAACTAGTGTATTTTCACGCAGGTATTTATTAACTTCGTAATGTTCGCAGCGTCCTGCTTGAATTTAATTAAGGTCTCGCCTAATGCTTCCTTTTCATGTTTTCAGAGTTCTAGCGACCCATTCCCTCACTGGAAAGCCATCTCCAGCTTTTCCGAACAAACCTGCCAAGAAGAAGTTGGACCCCGCTTTAGTGAATGACATTGTGCAGACGGTGGCCGAGAGATGTTGCGTGCCGGAAAATGTAGTCAGGTAATGAATCCATCTTCCTTAATAAAATAAGTAAATAGCAAATTATTCAAAACAATTAGTTTTGATCTATTTAATACTATCTGTATCTTACACAGGACCAGTATTACAACAAAATGCGCCGATGAGAGCAAAATGTTCCGCACTCGTGAAAACAATAAAAAGAAGCGCAAGCATAAAGATGGCAGTGAAAACATCCCGCCAGAGTCGGACTCCGATTAGTATTAACTTTTATATGTACTTATATTAGTTAAAATGCTTCATAAATTGGTTATCATTTAGAATAAGGGTAAGAATTTAATTTAAATATGTCTATTATCAAATAAGATTTTTTCAGAATCTCTATTAACAAAATCAGCAGTAATGTTACTTAAATTGCACAAAGTGTTAAGTTTAGGAATGTATTATAATATTATAACGCAAATTATTTTTACGGGTCATTATTTTCATCATTGAAGTTGAAAAAGATGCCTATAACTCCGCCATCGGAACATTGCCGGTGCCAGTCTCAAGCCTGGACGAAGGAGGAGAGCTGTTCTGAGTGAATGTAATAATTGTAAAACCCACGATTATAAACAAATAAATTGATTTTTAAATCGTAACTCTGTACATTTTTTATATATTTCCTTTAAAACTTATTCACCTACCTAGAAATATCCTATTTAAATTCCAACATGTTACTTGTAAAGATATAATAAAAACTTTTAATTCTTTGAATTTAAAAAAGTCGGCATTTCTATGGGGTACATGTTGTGGCACCTACCTTAGCTGTTATTTTTAATAATTGTGTTGTCCGTGGTGAGTTTCCTGATCTAATGAAGTATAGTAAAATAATGCCTTTTTGTAAATCGGGTAATAGATCAGACCCTACTAATTATAGACCTATATCAGTGCCACCTACTTTTAGTAAAATTTTGAGAAAGTTATTCTAAATCAAATGCAAAGATATTTTCATAAATACAAACTGTTACACAATAAACAGTTTGGTTTTACACGGGGTCGTTCAACAACCGATAACGGTGTTTAACTGTTAGGTTAGGTTTATAATGCATGGGAGGACAAATGAGATGCATTGGGCATTTTTTGCGATTTGTCCAAGGCATTCGATTGTGTTCTTCATGAGACATTAATCAGGAAACTACCCTATTTCGGAATCCGGGACGCCTCTCTGGAACTTCTTACTTAAGTAATAGGATTCAGAGAGTTGACGTCAACAGTAAAAGATCTCCTGGATCTGTAGTGGGGATGGGGGTCCAACAGGGCTCGATATTAGGTCCCTTTTTGTTTTTCATTTATATCAATGACTTGCCGTACCTCGTAAATGATATAGTGTTGTTTGCAGATGACACGTCACGTTCCGCTTTTATTTAAGCTCAAACGTAAGCAGAATAATACAGACGCTGTAAATAGTGCCCTTACGACTGAAGTTAATTGGCACAATGTTAATAATCTTCTACTCAATGAGAGAGAAAAAAACGAAATGTATCAAGTTCACGTTACCTCATATAAGACAGGTGAACACTAGTTTGTTAATAAAGGGGGAAGAGTTGAAACCCGAAGATACCACACTTTTCTTAGGCATAACTTTGAATTCGAAGCTACAGTGGGGCCCTCATACAGATAAATTGTCCAAAAAACTTAGCTCTGCAGCATAGGTATGCCGTTAGAAAAATTTGTGGCTTAATATATTTAGAGACAGCACGTTTAGTATACTTTGGTTATTTCCATAGTATGATGTCATACGGCATTTTGCTGTGGGGAAATACTGCTGATATTCAGACAGTATTTGTTAATTTATTTTCTTCATTTCATTTGGCACCTCCTATACTTAAATTATTTTTAAATAGCAGCGCCCCGCGGTTTCTTTCGCATAGTTCCCGTTCTCTTGGGAATATGAGGATAAAATATAGCCTATGTCACCCGGGAATAGAGCTTCCCAACAGTGAAAGAAATTTTCAAATCCTTTCAGTAGTTTGGAGACCTATTCAATACAAACAAACGATCAAATCTTTCCTCTTTATAATATTAGTAAAGAAAACTACGTATCTATATACTTTAAAAATCTAAAGCGCGCTTATTCCGAGTAAAGTCAATAAGAACCACGTTCGTTCTTAGTAAGAGTCGCGACACGGAGTCGGAAATATTTTTGCGAAATAATAATCTAAGACAGATTTATTATAATGATCGCCAGTCCTTGTATATATTTTCAAGTATCCAAACTGTAACTACTTAGGAATGGCATGTATAGGTACTTCTCATCAAAACAATAACACTTCGGTTTTTTATGGTTTCTGCCCTAATTTACCACAAAACAGTTTTGATTCCATGAAAAAATGGCATGATTGTGTGGCAGTTTGGCCATTACAGTGATAAGCGTAAATTCAAAATTAGAATTTCATTTGTTTATCATATAAATCCAGTTTCTGCCAGCCGTCCTGCGCAAATCGTCACTCCACCGTGCCTGAGGACGTCCTACACTACGTTTGCCGAGACGCGGTCTCCACTCTAGAACTCGTTTACCCCAACGGTTGTTGGTTCTACGACTAATATGGCCAGCCCACTGCCACTTCAGCTGGAACTGGATGCGAGAAGCCGAAAATAGATCTAAGTGGCGTGCAATTGGAGAGGCCTATGTCCAGCAGTGGACTGCAACAGGCTGTTGATGATGATGATGTTGATGATCATATAAATGGAATTATTCACTGCTGTTTTGAGACAAATGTGTGTTAAGAGTTGGAGTATATTTCACCTTTGAAAACTAATTTGCGCTTATCTTAAAACATTTTGTTCTTTATTTGTTTACTTTGACTTTGGGACGTCTGAATTTTTTTTTTTTATAAAACATATGGATAAGTGTTCATATGTTTTACGCCCGCAGAAGTCGCCCAATTGGTGGCGTTGCTTGGCTCTGGACTTAGTCAGCGTATTTTGGCTGAAAGATCGCATTAAGCCTGTCGTCTCTTTATAGAGTCTACAAACGCTACAGGGAGACTGGTTTGTTCACAAGCCGTTCAGGATTTGGCAAGAATCGGGTCACTTCTGAGCGAGATGATCGATTTAGTGTAACAACTTCTTTACGAAATCGACGCCTTAATGCTTCAATGAAAAAGATTCAAGGAACGGGGACTGGTAACGCACAGGCTAGTTAATGGGCCGAAATTAAATGATAAATTATGAATGATACATGCTAGATGATATTTATTTTGTAAGTAGGTTAATCATAACACTTTTACACGTCAAATATTTCTGGTAATTTTAAGCTAGATGAAGCCGGTGTTTCCTAGCCGACTACCCTGAGAAGAAACACCGAAACAAACTCAGAGGTCAAAGTCTCTTTTAAAGTCCATACAATCCGTACTGGTCAAGTCATATGAGAACCATGTAGGTTAATGTCTGTGAGGTAGCCTTTTGAGGAAAGTGCCACACAGATTTGAGTAGACCTGTCCAGACAGTGCAAGCATTTTGTATGCTTGTATAGGTATATACTCGCCATATAATCGAAATGCTAAATCTGTAAATAATTAATGTCTCACAGTAATAGGACATATAATATCACATACTTACGAATGTTTGCATGGAAATAAATGTAATTGTAATTGCACAAAATTGGAGTATGTAGATAAATTTAAATATTTAGGCCTAACAATATAAGAATTTCAACTGGAGATTGCATGTTAATGACATTTGTAATAGACCTGTGCTAAGTAAGTTTTACCATTTAAAAAGTGTATTGAACAAACAAACGTTAAGAATGGTTTATTTCGCACTTGCCGACTCACTAATGCGTTATGGACTCCTTGTGTACGGGCGAACCATAATTATAATAGAATACATATTTGAGAGATATTAAAGACATACAAATAAGACTGATTAAGTTTCTTGTAAGCAAAAATGTTAAAGAAAAGTGCAACAAAGAGTATGATAAATTATTCCCTATCTGTAAAATTATACCCATTGATAAAAAAGTAGATTACTTGGTAGGTCTGGAATATTATTATAATGATGATTTTAAAAATAATGCTACAAACAAGTACAATACACGTAGGGCTAGAGAGAACAAACTGGTTCAACCGCAGACAACGAATTATTATGGTAAGAGAACATCTAAGTATCTGGTACCTAAAGTGTTCACAAAATAGATTTGCTAAGAGAAAAAGTAAAAATTGGTAAAGAATCACTAAAGATGAAATTAAAAAACATTGTACAGGATTGCAAGCAAAACTAAATACATATAAATGAATATAAAAATAAATAAAATAAAATAAAATAAAATAGCCTTTTATTTCTTGCTTAAAAATTACAACAGAAAAATAATTTGTAGATAACTGCATGCAAACATAATTCATCAATACTTAAATTTTATAATTTCAATTAATTCAACAAATAATATATAACATAATTTTACATTTCATTTATTTTACGTACATGCATTTTTTTTTTAAAAGTATAATTTAATATTTCTGAGTTTTAAAAATCAAAACATCAAGAAGCAAGAACCCCTCTTGTTAGAAGGTGAAGGCCTCCTCCAGGGATGACCAGTGGTCTCTATCGTTTGCTGTACTGATCCAGCGAGTTCCAGCGACTTTAATAATGTCATCGACCCAGCGAGCCATAGGCCTTCCTCTTTTCCTTTGGCCTGATGGCCCCGTCCATGACGTGACTCTTGAAGTCCAGCGGTCGTCATTGAGTCTGGCAATGTGTCCAGCCCATCGCCATTTAAGCTTCTGCGAATAGTTAAGAGCATCTATGACTTTCGTTTTGAGTCTTATGTCGTGATGGGGTATTTTCTGAATCTTTCTTATTTTCATGACACTTCTTTCCATGCTTCTCTGACATGATGTTATTTTTGTTTTTAGTCGGCTGGTAAACTTCCATGTTTGGCATGCATATGTCAAGGAAGGCAGTAGGCAGGTGTCCATGACCTTTTTCTTAGTTTTTATTGGTAGTCCACTTTTGAGAATTTCTTTGAGACTCCAAAACTTTTTCCATGTATTTTTTACTCTTCTTTCGACTTCCATTTCATTGTTTTGTCGATCAAACGAAATCTGTTTTCCCAGGTAAATGTAGTTGTTGACATAACATAAAGGTGTATTTTCGACGTATATGGGTATTTCGGTATGGTTTGTCATGACGTTTGTCTTGCTGAGGTTTATCTCCAGGCCGGCCTTTTTACTCCCTTCGTAAAGTGAGTTAACCATTGATTGTAGCTGTATTGCACTTTCGGAAAATAGTACTAAATCGTCTGCGAATCTTAAATGGCTTAAGTACTTGCCATTTATGTATAAACCCGAGTTACTCCAGTCTAGTTTGCCAATAATTGACTGCAGCACCGCTATGAATATTGTAGGAGATATGGGGTCCCCTTGTCTTACACCTCTTCTTACGTGTATAGGTGGGCCAATAGTTTCCATTTTTATTCTGCTCGTGGTAGTTTAAACAGCTCACTCAAACAGCTTTACGACAACGTAAAGCTGTTTGAGTGAGCTGTTTAAACTTATAAATGAATATATAAGTTTAAATCTACTTATACTAATATTATAAAGCTGAAGAGTTTGTTTGTTTGGTTGTTTGTTTGTTTGTTTGTTTGTTTGAACGCGCTAATCTCAGGAACTACTGGTTCGAATTGAAAAAATCTTTTTGGGTTGAATAGACCATTTACCGAGGAAGGCTTTAGGCTATATATCATCACGCTTAAGCCAATAGGAGCGGAGCAGCGATAAAGAATGTTTTAAAATCGGGGATTCCACGGGGACGAAGTCGCGGGCAGCAGCTAGTATAAGATATAAGCAATAGGTACATAAGGTGGATCACTATTATGTAAAAGAGCGCTTCTCGCCATCAAACGTAAAAGTTTAGCGAGTTTTTAGTTTAAGTAACACCTCTGTATCATAACTTCAGTAAATTAAAAAATTAAAAAAAAAAATTGTCAGATACCGTGTAGCTCAAACTAAGAACTTCAAGGAGCTCAACGATTTGACGAACAATTAACTGCAGACCATCGAAAAGCGCCCCTTAACTTTTCACCTGAACACCTAAATTCATCTTAAATCCAGTGGAACAAAGTCCTCTTTTCTGATGAGTATAAAATTATGCTCACGAAAGGAACAAGGTCTACAAGAAGAGATGGTTCTCCATCTCTTCTTGTAGACCTTGATCCTTTCGTCGTTACCGTACAGCATAATGTTCGCTTTGCACAATGCTGCATTGAAGAAAAGGTCAGCTATGGTGGCGGTTCGTGGACGGTTTGGGGAGGAATCAGCGCCGACGGTGAGACAGAGCTTTCTTTTGTGTCTGGGCCACTTCTGGCTGCACTAAACAGTCATCTGTACATCGAACAGTGTCTTAAGCCTCACGTGATGCCCTATACACATTTTATGGCAACGGTTTCATATTCATGCACGACAAGGCTAGGGCTCACACCGCGAGCGTCGTACGAGATTATGTTTCTAAAGTCGGTATCTCCATTATGGAATGGCTAGCAAGAAGCCCGGACATGAATCCGATTGAACATCTATGGGAAGAATTAAAAAGACGAATTCGTGCAAGAGATCCCGACCCAGAAACACTTAGCCAGCAGCGAAATGCAATCCAAGAGGAATGGAATGCCTCAACATTAGATCGTGACTCTCATCTGATCGATGAAGAACCTCATGGAAGCAGTAATACGAGCTCGGAGAGGGAATACAAGTTATTAAATAAACGTTTCTAAGCTTAACCTATCCTAGTTTCGTATTTTGTTTTACAAGAATTTTTACCCTATAGGAAGGAAATTGATAAAACACCAAACGTAAATGAAAAAAAAAAGCTTAGAAACGTTTATTTAGAAACTTGTATTCCTTCCCTATACGAAAATCCTAATTTGGAAACCTCATTATTATTTCACATGTATTCCTAAATTTGACATTTTTCTGATAATCCTTACAAAACATAAACTTGCAAAGTGTTTCGATTGTTCTGATGAGAAGTATATTTTATGTCGGTGATTATTTTTATTAGGACTTGGTTCCAATAAGTGACGAACAGGGTTTTCGAAAATCTATTGGCAAAGATAATCCTATTGACTGAATTTCGACAAAATATCATAATCATTGTTCTTTCGATTTTACAACTTAGGACCCATGTGTACAACAAAAGTGAAGCTTTCACAGGTACAAAAACCTTGAATATAGTTGTAGACAATTAGTTATCAGTACGCGGGAAAAGAGATTTAACTTCAACTAGGTACCTGAGGGAGCTTAGCCAGCGTGGTATTTTATTTTATGACCCATTGAACCAACGACATAAAATGGATGATTATTTCTAAAACTTTGTCAGTTCTCATTGATTTCATGTTGAGTGAGGTTGTCGCTCTCATTGCTAATCAATCAGTACATTTGTGTGTTGCCAATTGTTGTGCGATTGGACTGCTGCGAACGAAATCTAAAAGCGCGTAAGTTTGTCTATTTCTTGATTTAGTTGTCATCACATTCTGGGTTTCTTACTTCTTTTTTAACTAATGTGTGTTAATACATGATTTAGTCGAATAATATATTTTCTTTCTAGTACTCGAAGTATCAAAGATGTCGGCGTTTGGCATAAGTATCGCCAGCACAGAATTTGATGCTGCTCAGGCACTTCTAGACTTGCAGAGCAACATTCGAGATACGAATACTTTACCGAATAGTTCAAATACGAGTAAGTTTTTTATTGCTGGATGTTTAATTAGATTCATATCAGTAAACATCATTCCATATTTGAACCTTTTTTTAGTTTTTGCAGATGGCCGTAAAGAATCCGTGGAAACTGCAAAGCTTTTCTTGAGCTGTGTCATATCATCTAAAGTGCCGGTAAGATTTAAAAATTAAACCCAAAGTGTATTCTGCTAGTTCGTAATGAAATTCTTAACTATAATTTTTCTTTGTTTCAGAACCAGTCAATTAAAGCTGAAGCTTCAACAAAAGTTGGGACCGTTAGTCCAGCCTATACAGTTGGCCAAAATACAACAGTGAAGTCTGATGTTGCTACTAAGGTAAGACAATAAAATAGCAGTTGCGGTTAATAGACAATCGTTTCCATTTAAACAATATATAATACGTACACTTCTTTTTCAGCGATCACCGAAAAGGAAGACTCCTGATCAAGAATTAACACATGATCGCCATAATCAGACCTACCATGGTGAAGAATCAAGTAGACAGTCTAAACTATTCAAAAGGAAACCGATTAAACATTTTACAGTAACATCAGGGGCAAGAAAAGTCTCCTATGCTGTTGAGAAAACCAAACCTAATGATGCAGAGACTACGGTAAAATATCGCGATATGGGAACACAAACCGAGGAAGAGTATCAGCTTCCAATAATTGAGAAACTGGAACTCACAATCTCCAAACTTTGTAAGAAGATTAAAAGGTTACAAGAACAAATCAAATTAAATTCGCGGCTTGCAGAAACGATCAAGCAAGATGTGTCTGACCACGATAAAGATTTCGACGACGATGATGACGACGACTCTTATAAAGTCGACTCTCGTGAATTGGTAAACTACATTCCTACTGTTTATCTTCAAAATGAAATAAGAATATACTTAAGTCGTGACAGTGTATTATTTATTTTTCAGGCGACAGACGACAGTGATGTTTCCGACTTAAATAAAACATTCAGCGACCGTGAGACCCCCGAAAAAATAAAACCAAAATTTATGACTGGCAAAAATAACGGTTACAAAAGGACTGCGAAAGTTCTTAGTAACAGAAACATTAATGCAAATGCTGACGACATGGTTTGTACTTTTCTTTTAACATTTTGCACAGTTTAATTCTGAAAACGCAAGTATTTGTTAGAATACTGATTGTTGTTTATTTTCTTACAGGTACCAATAGGAGATGGCAATGCTCTGATACCATCAAGAATATTCAGACATGTCAATTGGGGTTCTTACACAAGCGCTACAAGGAAATTGTTAACTTCTGTATTTTCACGCAGGTATTTACTAAGTTCGATTGATGTTCGCAGCGTCCTGCTTGAATTTAGTTAAGGTCTGGCACAATGCTCTCCTAATGCTTCCTTTTCATGTTTTCAGAGTTCTAGCGACCCATTCCCTCACTGGAAAGCCATCTCCAGCTTTTCCGAACAAACCTGCCAAGAAGAAGTTGGACCCCGCTTTGGTGAACGACATTGTGCAGACGGTGGTCGAGAGATGTGGCGTACCGGAAAATGTAGTCAGGTAATGAATTCATCTTCCGTGATTAATAAGTAAATAATAACTAATAAATTATAAAAAAAAAAATGTGATCGATTTTATATTATCTCTCTCTTACACAGGACCAGTATTACAACAAAATGCGCCGATGAGAGCAAAATGTTCCGCACTCGTGAAAACAATAAAAAGCGCAAGCATAAAGCTGGCAGTGAAAACATCCCGCCAGAGTCGGATTCCGATGAATATTAACCATTATACTTGTATTTAAAAAAATACTTCATAAATTGGACATCACATAGAATTTACGTAAGAATTTTATCCGAATATCTCAATTATACAATAAGATTTTTTCTGAATCTCTGTTAACAAAATCAGCAATAATGTTACGTTAATTGAACAAAGTGTTAAGTTAAGGAATGTATTATAATATTATAACGTAAATTATTTTTACTGGTCATTTTTTTCTCCTTTGAAGTTGAGATAGATGCCAATAACTCCGCCATCGGAACATTGCCGGTGCCAGTCTCAAGCCTGGACGAAGGAGGAGAGCTGTTCTGAGTGAATGTAATAATTCTAAACCCACGAAAATAAACAGATAAATTATTTTTTCTTACGTAACAGTTTTTATTAAATTTCTCTAAAACCTATTTACCTACCCAGATATATCCCACCATATGAAATTATACCCAGCATTGTAAGGGTTGATTACTTTAACTGTGCAAGTCTTAAAACTCCTTACTGGTAGTTTATTTTCTTATTGGCCATTAATAATTAACTTGATTCACCAGTTTCTTAGTTTGAATATTACGAGTACAACCATTCGTTGAAAATAGTCTGTTTGATGATCAATGATGATTCGAGGTAACACGACATTTATGTACTTAGGCTGGTCGGCATTTGAAATTAAATGGTTTGGAATGAGGAAGTTGTGTGATTGTGCGTTAGTGAATTGAAGGTTATATTTTTTTCATTTATTTTGATACTTTAACTTCTTCCCCCCTGCTGGCGAAATTATGGAAACTTTTTTTTTATGGATGGGGAATCATCAAATGACTTCTCCCGCTCTGGGCGGAGCGGAAGGGAGTGTCAGACTCTTACTGACTAAAACCCACCCGTGTTCCTGCTTGTGCCCTTTGCGTTCCAGGGCGCGGTGACTCTTTCGAACAAATTCCGCAACCCTAGCAGGCACTGACCCTATGGGGCCCCGTCTTCTTTGCTGACGGCTCTTTGAGGCGCGCGTGGAACACGACGCGCCGTCGCGCGACGGCGAGCCACCCATAGCTCGCCATCCGCAGGCCCGCGCCTACGGTGGCCGGGAATCGCCCTGCGTTTCCCGACGCCCGGGGCGTCTTCTCCTGTTGCGGCGGCTGGAGCGAGGAGCTTCCCTCTCTCGCACGCGCTCCGCCTCCTCCTTCGCTAGCATTACTGCTTCGCAGAAGGAGGCGACGGCCTCCCATGCCTCCTCACTCCCGACCATGGCTTGAACCAGGGCCGGACGCGAGAGGTCGCCGCCGCCGATCGCCTCGACGAGGACACGGCGGTGCTCCGCCCAGGCAGGGCAGACCTCCACCGTGTGCTCCACCGTGTCCTCCGGGCGATCCACACAGTGATGACACCCGGACGTGTCCTCCCGCTGGATCCGACACAGGTACCTCCCGAAACAGCCGTGTCCGGTGAGCACCTGCGTCAGGCGGAAGGTGAGGACGCCGTGGCGTCTCTCTAACCACTCCTCAAAGAGGGGACTTATCGCCGCAATGGCGGCGTGCCCAGCGCTGGGTTGCAGCAGTCGCTGCCTCCATACCTCCGTGAGATCCCGCCGGAACTCCGTCCGCTGCGCAGCAATCTGCCGCGGCAGCAGAGTTTCGCCCCGGCGTAGCGCCTCCACGCGCAACGCGTAGACGTGCGCGAGGGCTCTCGCCTCAAGATCCCACGGCAGCAATCCGGCAAGGAGGTTCGCCGCCTCGCCGGAGACCGTGCGGTATCCCCGGATCAGCCGGATGGCCATGACCGTCTGGGCCGAGACCAGGTGGCGCGCTGGCAGTCGCCTCAGCGACAGCGCCCACACCGGGGCCCCGTAAAGGGCCATGGACCGCACGATCCCCGCGTACAGCCTCCGGCAGGAGGCATTTGGACCCCCCAGGTTGGGCAAGAGCCGCTTGAGGGCAGCCCCGGCCCGCCCCAGTTTGGGAGCCAAACGGCGGAAGTGCTCCGCGAAAAATTATGGAACATGCAGTGCTATTCTGTAAGAACTCACGTGCGAATTCGATTCATATCTCATTTTCGATTACACTTCGTAACTCACCTGAAGTGAAAAGTATTTGATATTCTGACTGTCAAGTTAAGTTCGCTTCACCTATGTTCTCACTTAGTGGCGCTAGTGTAGTTTTCATCAAGTTACAGAATACCAAATACAGTTTTCACCGCAGAATCAGAAGTGAGAACTGGAGTGAGTTCTTACAGAATAGCATTGCTGAACTCTACAATAAAGCTACGTTCATATAAACCAAAAACTGATAATTGATGTGATTGTTGGATATGCAAAAAATATGATGTTATGTTATTAATACAATATTAATTTTCTAATCAATTTTAGCCTTATCTATTTGCGCCACTTACTTATATCAGTTAAAATTAAGGTTTAAACCCAATTACCATGATAATGTACTTACATACCTTCTTAATATTTTATAAAACATCGTAGCTATTTATTTTAAGACATACATCTCTTAAAATCTTCTGGATTTTATTGAAGTTAACCCGGTTTTTATTTTTTATTATAAAAATGGAAAATGTTTTCTTTTTTTTTTTGCAAAATAGGATATGAGAATGGGATACCATAGATAGGTACGATACGATAAACTGTATTTTATATTTCTATGTGGGATATGAATTCAAATATATGTATGATTGTTATATGATTACCTGAGTGATAGGATTCAAAGAGTTGACGTCAAGATCTCCTGGATCTGTAGTGAGGATGGGGGTCCCACAGGGCTCGATTTTAGGTCCCTTTTTGTTTCTCATTTATATAAATGATTTGCCGTACCTCGTAAAGGATAAACATGATATAGTGTTGTTTGTAGACGACACGTCTCTTTTATTTAAACTGAAACGTCAGCAGCATAATATAGACGCTGTAAATAGTGCCCTTGCGATTATAGTTAAATGGTTCAATATTAATAATCTTCTACTTAATGAGAAAAAAACGAAATGTATAAAGTTCACGTTACCTCATGTTAGACAGGTGAACACTAGTGTGTTAATAAAGGGGGAAGAGTTAAAACCCGAAGATAGCACACTGTTCTTAGGCATAACTTTGGATGCGAAGCTACAGTGGGGCCCCCATATAGATAAATTGTCCAAAAAACTTAGCTCTGCAGCATATGCCGTCAGAAAAATACGTGGCTTAACAGATTCAGAGACAGCACGTTTAGTATACTTTGATTATTTTCATAGTGTGATGTCATACGGCATTTTGTTGTGGGGAAATGCCGCTGATATTCGGACAGTATTTGTGTTACAAAAAAGAGCTATCCGTGCAATTTACAAATTAAGTCCTAGACAGTCCCTCAGAGAAAAATTTAAAGAGATTAATATAATGACTGTGCCTTGTCAGTATATTTATGAGAATCTTTTGTATGCACATAAAAATATTAATATATTTAAAAGATACAGTGATATCCATAACGTGAATACTAGGAACAAACATAATTTTGTCATTCCTAAAACTAGGCTCAAGAAAATAGGTGGTTCATTTAGATGTCAATGTATACGTTTTTATAATAAACTCCCTTCCTACATCCAAGACCTTAGTATTAATAAATTCAAATTGATGGTAAAACGTAAGCTATGCCAGAAAGCTTTTTACACAGTTAAAGACTATATTGAAGACCAAAAGGCTTGGGATTGAGCTGCTTCAACGATGTACATGGCCTAATATTACTTTTATCTATTGATACTTTTCTCAATTTTAGATTTGACATTTTATATTCTCCTGTTTGTGCAATTTTGACATGAATGTTTACTTTATGAAGTATTATTTTATTATTGTGACATGAATATTTAGTTGTTAAAGTAATATTTTTTTTTTTTGACATGTATACTTACTTTGTAAAGTATTTTATTTTTACTTAATTTATTTTTGTGAATATGAGGACTATATGGGTATTATTTTCTATTTATTTCCTTTTTTAAAGTATATATAACGACGACGTCTGGCAGTTTAAGTACTTTTGTGGCCTACCCAAATGTCCCTTCTTCGGTATTGTTCGTCGGGTCGTTGAGCTCCTTATTGTTTCCTAAGTTGAGCTACTCGACTACTGACAAAAGCTTGCACTGAATGGACAGGCCCACTTAAATCTGTGTGGTTCTTCAAAATACCATTTCAGACACTGATCTGCATGGTTCTCATATATAACATATTGTGAATGTGAGGATAATGTAGATCGCCATATTAGGGTTTTATTTCAGTTTGTCTGGCAGTTTGAGTAATTATTGCGGCCTACCCAAATGTCCTTACTTTGGTATTGTTCGTCAAATCGTTGAGCTCCTTGAAGTTCTAAGTTTGAGCAACACGGTATCTGACAAATGCTTGCACTGTCTGGACAGGTCCACTCAAATCTGTGTGGCACTTTCCTCAAAAGGCTACCTCAGACATTAACCTACATGGTTCTCATATGACTTGACCAGTACGGATTGTATGGACTTTAAAAGAGACTTTGACCTCTGAGTTTGTTTCGGTGTTTCTTCTCAGGGTAGTCGGCTAGGAAACACCGGCTTCATCTAGCTTAAAATGACCAGAAATATTTGACGTGTAAAAGTGTTATGTTTAACCTACTTACAAAATAAATATCATTTATCATTTATCAAGAGAAAAAAAAATGCTAGGGATTCTTACAAGGTTCAAACCTAATTTCCCCGGCTTAAAAGGTAATTAGCAGAAGTAGAATAGGACGGGATATTACATAACAAAATCGTTGTTCTTATTAAAGAAAACCAAACTTTGTGTATCGAGAAACCTTTATTCTCTATTGCAATCACGGTATGTGCATAATAAACTTATCAAGCAAAATTGTTAAAAAAAAAACTTCTTAATCAGAAAAAATGGAAACTGTTGAATCTGGATGGGATTTGTTAAAAATAATGATTATGCTAAATATTTTGAGGAATTATAATCTAAGACAGATTTACTGCAATGATGATTACGATGACATTTAAATTCACAAATAACCAGTCCTTGTAAATATTTCCAGGTATCCAAACTGTAGGTACCTAATACTTAGGAATGGAATGTATGTATTTAATATTTTTATTAGGATTTAGTTCTAATGAGTGACGAAAAGGGTCTTCGAAAATCCATTGGCACAGATAATCCTATTAACTCAATTTAGAAAAAATATGGCCGTTCAAAGTAGTGGTGCATCATTTAGTTAAATTACTATCATTGTTCTTACGATTTTTCAACTCAGGACCCATGTGTTCAACAAAAGTGAAGCTTTCACAGGTACAAAAACCTTGAATATAGTTGTAGACAATCAGTTCGGGGGAAAAGAGATTTAACTTCATCTAGGTACCTGAGGGAGCTTAGCCAGCGTGGTAAGTATTTTATTTTATGACCCATTGAACCAACGACATAAAATGGATGATAATTTCTAAAATTTCGTCAGTACTCATTGATTTCATGTCGAGTGGGGTTGTTGCTCTCATTGCTAGTCAAATAGTATATTTGTGTGTTGCCTAATTGTTGTGCGGTTGGACTTCTGCGGACGAAATCAAAAAGCGCGTAAGTTTGTCTTAGATACCTACCTTGATGTTGTTTTCAACACATTCTGGTTTTCTTATTTCTTTATTAACTAGGGTGTTAATACATGATTTATTAAAATAATATGTTTTCTTTACAGTACTCGAAGTATCAAAGATGTCGGCGTTTGGCTTAAGTATCGCCAACACAGAATTTGATGCTGCTCAGGCACTTTTAGACTTGCAGAGCAACATTCGAGATACGAATACTTTACCGAATAGTTCAAATGCGCGTAAGTTATTTTTTCTGGATTTTAACTAGATTCATATCAGTAAACATAATTTCATATTTGAACCTTTTTCATATTTTGCAGATGACCGTAAAGAATCCGTGGAAACTGCAAAGCTTTTCTTGAGCTTTTTCATATCATCTAAAGTGCCGGTAAGATTTAAAAATTAAACCCAAAGTGTATTCTGCTAGTTTGTAGTAAAATTCTTAACTACATGTTTTCTTTATTTCAGAACCAGCCAATTAGAGCTGTAACTACAACAAAAGTTGGGACCGTTAGTCCAGCCTATACAGTTGGCCAAAATGGAACAGTGAAGTCTGATGTTGCTGCTAAGGTAAGACAATAAAATAGCAGTTGCGGTTAAACAATCGTTTCCATTTAAACAATACATAATACGTACTCTTCTTTTTTCAGCGATCACTGAAAAGGAAGACTCCTCATGAAGAATTAACACATGATCGCCATAATCAGACCTACCATGGTGAAGAATCAAGTAGAATTAAACATTTTACAGTAACATCAGGGGCAAGAAAAGTCTCGTATGCTGCTGAGAAAACCAAACCTAATGTTGCAGAGACTACGGTAAAATATCGCGATATGGGAACACAAACCGAGGAAGAGTATCAGCTTCCAATAATTGAGAAACTGGAACTCACAATATCCAAACTTTGTGAGAAGATTAAAAGGTTACAAGAACAAATCAAATTAAATTCGCGGCTTGCAGAAACGGTTAAGCAAGATGTGTCTGACAACGATAAATATTTCGACGATGATGATGACGACGAGTCTTATAAAGTCGACTCTCGAGAATTGGTAAACTACATTCCTACTGTTTATCTTCAGAATAATAATGAGAATATAAGTCGTGACAGTGTATTCTTTATTTTTCAGGCGATGGACGACAGTGATGCTTACGACTCAAATGAAACATTCCCCGAGCGTGAGACCCCCGAAAAAATAAAACAAAAATTTACTGCTGACAAATATAACGGCTACAATAATACTGCGAAAGTTCTTAGTAACAGAAACATTAATGCAAATGCTGACGACATGGTTTGTACTTTTCTTTTAACATTTTGCACATTTTAATTCTAAAAACGTATTTGTTAGAATACTGATTATTGTATATTTTCTTACAGGTGCCAATAGGAGATGGCAATACTCTGATACCATCAAGAATATTCAGACATGTCAATTGGGGTACTTACACAAGTGCTACAAGGAAATTGTTAACTGCTGCATTTTCACGCAGGTATTTATTAACTTCGAATAATTTTCGCAGCGTCCTGCTTGAGTTTAATTAAGGTCTCGCCCAATGCTCTCCTAACCTAATGTCCTTTTCATGTTTTCAGAGTTCTAGCGACCCATTCCCTCACTGGAAAGCCATCTCCAGCTTTTCCGAACAAACCTGCCAAGAAGAAGCTGGACCCCACTTTGGTGAATAACATTGTACAGACGGTGGTTGAGAGATGTGGCGTACCTGAAAATGTAGTCAGGTAATGAATTCATCTTCCATAATAAACATATAAATAAGTAAAGTATAATTTATAAATTATTAAAAAAAAATATTTATGGTCGATTTAATACTATCACTATCTTATACAGGACCAGTATTACAACAAAATGCGCCGATGAGAGCAAGATGTTCCGCACTCGTGAAAACAATAAAAAAAAGAAGCGCAAGCATAAAGATGGCAGTGAAAACATCCCGCCAGAGTCGGATTCCGATTAATATTTAATCTTTATAGGTACTTATATATTAAAAAAGATTATTAAAAAATGTTAGATATTTAAAAAAATGTTTCATACATTGATTATCTTATAGAATTAGAGTAAGAATTTTATCGGAATATCAAATGAGATTTAATTGATTGAGTCAGGCGTTACTTTGCGGAAATCCATTTTAAATTTGAAAATGAAAACAATATATCTAGTTTTAATTTCCGCGAATATTAGTGGGTTGCAGGTATGCACCTCCCTCCCGCCCGCTATATTATGCACATGCAAGATTACTGGGCAAATGCAAGGATTTTAAGCACATGCAGGAAGGCAATGCAAAACCCAACACCATTAGACACGTGTTTCGCCTCTCCACGAGGCATCCTCAGGGGACGTGTTGACTCGCTGACCGTTGAGTTCGCAACTCAACGGTCAGCGAGTCAACACGTCCCCTCAAGCAAAAAGTACCTTTAGTAGTACTTTATGGGGCTCAAGCCTGGACGAAGGTGGAGAGGTGTTCTGAGTAGATGTAATAATAAATTGTAAATCCATGAAAAAAAAAAACAAATAAATTTGGTTTTTCATACGTGACGCGATACACTTTTTATTCAATTCTTCCGAAACTTATTTACCTACCTAGAAATATCCCACCATGTGAAAATTATACCCAGCATTGTAAGTAGGGTTGCCAACTATACTATAAGTACATAAAAAACGTATTCTACCTTTTTTCGGATAATTACACTTTATACTTTGCCTAAAAATAAAGTAGGTATGGGAAATCCTTAATTTCTAATCTGTAGGTACTGTGTTGCGTAAAACGAAAGAGGCATATGTATAATGATGAACTATTTATCAAAACCTGCAACTCTGCAAGGTAGGTAGGTTTATATGTATTTATTAGTAGCGCCCTATCTTGCTTTTACTTTTAATACATGCGTGGATTTAGGAACTTTTCCTGATCTCATGAAGAGTAGTAAAGTCATACCTTTGTAACGATGTCGTTGCGTTTTCAGTCTCGTGGACTTTAAACCTCCACGATGACTGAAAACTCTTTAATTTTATTGACATAAAAAGAAAATGTATCTAATTTAAAAAATATTTTGTATTCAGTTTTTTTTCATTGACTGCGCAGATTTTTTTATTCAGTCCTACAAAATCGCTCAAGCAGAGCACAACAAATAATAATTTTCAATAGTTAACCTTACCAGTGTAATAACATGTAACAGTATTAGAAACCCGGGTTTCTTTTCTCTTACATACATAAAAAATAAACAAGCAAGTCACCAAATTTAGTTTTATTATTACAATAATACCATCCTACACACTGTAGACGTGTTGGGAGGTGGGAAAACCTCACATCTTGTGACCCAGCGTCACATTGGCTCTCCGACGGCCAATCTCGTCACACCTTTATTTAAATCAGGTAATAAAAATGACATTAGCAACTTCCGGCCTATTTCCATCTTACCTGCTTTTAGCAAAATATTTGAAAAGTTAATACTGAAGCAGTTGTGAAACATTTTAATATAAATAAACTACTTCATAACGAACAGTACGGCTTTACAAAAGGACGTTCGACTACAGATGCGGGTGTTGCTCTCCTGAAACACATATTTAATGCATGGGAGAACTCGAAAAATGCAATTGGAGTTTTCTGTGATCTCTCCAAAGCCTTTGATTGCGTACACCATGACACGCTTTTGCGTAGACTACGTTATTACGGTCTCCAAAACGAAGCTCTTAACGTAATTGATTCATATTTACATAATAGGTTGCAATGTGTGGATATCAATGGCGTGAAATCTTCCGGACTACCAGTGCATTTAGGCGTGCCTCAAGGCTCAATACTGGGTCCATTCTTGTTTCTAGTGTACATAAACGATTTACCATTTTTCTTAAAGGGTATCTGTGACGTAGTATTGTTCGCGGATGATACCTCTCTTATCTATAAAGTTGATAGGAATAGACAAGATTTCAGTAACGTAAACAGCGCTCTCTCAATGGTTACGGATTGGTTTACGACCAATAATCTAGTTTAAATGCCAAGAAAACGAAATGTATAAAGTTAGCTTTAACAAATGTTAGAAATCTAGGACCCAATGTCACCTTAAGTGGCGAGGTACTTGAAACTGTGGATTCGGCAGTTTTTTTGGGAATAACTGTTGATTCCAAACTACAATGGGGCCCACATATATCAAGTTTATCGGAAAGGCTCAGCTCTGCCGCATACGCTGTCAGGAAAGTGAGACAGTATACTGACGTTGAGACAGCTCGGTTAGTCTATTTTAGTTATTTCCATAGCGTTATGTCCTACGGTTTTCTATTGTGGGGAAAAGCTGCTGACATACAAAATATATTTGTCCTACAAAAACGTGCTGTGCGAGCAATATATCAGCTAGGGCCTAGAGTTTCATTAAGAGAACTTTTTAAAACCATTGGAATTCTTACAGTAGCATCTCAATTCATTTTTGCAAACATTTTATATATTAGGCAAAATATACATTTATACTGTAAAACGAGCGACATCCACAACTTTAACACCAGAAACAAGCACAAGCTACATGCTCCTTCCCACCGACTTCGTAAGGTCCATGACTCATTTGTGGGGCTCGGTATCCGTTTTTACAATAAACTTCCACTTTCTTTTCTTGACCTGCCTTTTAACTCATTTAAAGATAAAGTTAAATCTAACCTTTGTTCGAAGGCATACTATTCTATTAATGACTATTTAGACGATAAGAATAGTTGCTGTGTTGAACGCAAGACAATATCTTATTTAATATTATCATGTTCTTTCTCTCTAAGTTAGCTTATGACGGGTTATATGAGTTCATATAATATTGTTTTTTTTTTATTTTTGATGACTATGTAGGTCAATATGATTTTACTTTATTGACTTATTATAAAATTGATTTATGATTTCCATGTTGGATAATTATATTTTTTTTCTACCTTTGTCATGTATATAATAATAATATATAATAATGACTTTGCATACTATTTGTCGTGTCACACACGAATTAATTACGTGGGTAAAGTTATGTCTCACTTTTATGTGGCAACACTTAAGAAAGATGTCATAGATTGTCTCTCTAGTTTTTAGTCTATAGTTCCGAAAACCGCGCGAATGTCAGCGGAGAACGTGTCGCGACTTGAAAAGATGAATACCTACAACAGAGTTGTACAAAGTGAGATTTCCAGTGCGGCATCGAGCAGGTGTCCAGAGTCTGTTGTCGACACTTCATATAAGATGAGTATTTTTGTGTATCTTAGGTTCACCGAGAGAGAGGCTTTCGCCATTGTTGCTCTGGCATCGACCGTGCAATGATTTGGGACGTACTCTTGACGGAGACTTGAGGTTCGTACAGATCTCTGATCCGAGTTAAAGGAATAAATCCCACGTAATGATCCTCGCCATAGGGCAAGGTGTGGGTACGAAGGGTGATCACCTAGTAGTCGTCTAACTGGAGTGGCCGAGCGAGACGCTTGATGTGTTCGATCGTATAATGTCCTGGCAAGTAGCGCTGGGTTCGGTGAACACATTGAGATTGAATAGTTTGTTCCCTGGATCCGCTCTAGAGAGAGAGTGGTAGGAACTGGAGTGGCCGAGCGAGACGCTTGATGTGTTCGATCGTATAATGTCCTGGCAAGTAGCGCTGGGTTCGGTGAACTCATCGAGATTGAATAGTTTGTTCCCTGGACCCGCTCTAGAGAGAGAGTGGTAGGAACTGGAGTGGCCGAGTTAAACGCTTGATGTGTTCGATCGTATAATGTCCTGGCAAGTAGCGCTGGGTTCGGTGAACTCATCGAGATTGAATAGTTTGTTCCCTGGACCCGCTCTAGAGAGAGAGTGGTAGGAACTGGAGTGGCCGAGTTAAACGCTTGATGTGTTCGATCGTATAATGTCCTGGCAAGTAGCGCTGGGTTCGGTGAACTCATTGAGACGCTTGATTTGTTCGATCGTATAATGACCTGGCAAGCAGCGCTGGGTTCGATGAACTTATAGAGACTTGATAGTTTGTTCCCTGGATCCGCTCTAGAGAGAGAGTGGTAGGAACTGGAGTGGCCGAGCGAGACGCTTGATGTGTTCGATCGTATAATGTCCTGGCAAGTAGCGCTGGGTTCGGTGAACATATCGAGATTGAATAGTTTGTTCCCTGGACCCGCTCTAGAGAGAGAGTGGTAGGAACTGGAGTGGCCGAGTTAAACGCTTGATGTGTTCGATCGTATAATGTCCTGGCAAGTAGCGCTGGGTTCGGTGAACTCATTGAGACGCTTGATTTGTTCGATCGTATAATGTCCTGGCAAGCAGCGCTGGGTTCGATGAACTTATAGAGACTTGATAGTTTGTTCCCTGGACCCGCTCTAGAGAGAGAGTGGTAGGAACTGGAGTGGCCGAGATAGACGCTTGATGTGTTCGATCGTATAATGTCCTGGCAAGTAGCGCTGGGTTCGGTGAACTCATCGATACGCATGATTTGTTCGATCGTATAATGTCCTGGCAAGCAGTGCTGGGTTCGATGAACTTATAGAGACTTGATAGTTTGTTCCCTGGACCCGCTCTGGAGAGAGCAGTAGGAATGTGATGGTATAATGATAATAATAAATGTGATGGTATAAATGTATACATACAAATGTGTTTGTCATTTACAGTTAAAACGGAAAAGGGTGCGCAGGGAGCATATGTCGGTTGGCTCTCTGCGGTGGCCGGGATGCTGAAAATACTCACTGTGGCTTTAACCCACAGGTGGTGGGAGGAGATAAATAAGATAGACAACACAACCAAAGCAGAACTCTTCATAACCAGTGAGAAGATACTTATACCCTAGGAAGAATCCAGGTATGAATTATATTGATTTACTTATCCACGGGACCATCGGGATAATCAGAGATACATCCCAATGAATCAGTAAAATCTGTGATACAAGACAGATATAAAACAGTATGATTACACCCGGTCGTCCCGACATGGTGGAGATGCTGGTAAATAAGAAAGACTAGCCACCCAATATGGCGTAGATGCTGTAAACTAAAAGATCCAGCTGTCCATGAAAGCTGGTCAACATAACAGTGACACTATGGAAAGGCTAAGGGTATAAATACTGGTTTAAATATGAAGATGTACCAAATCAACAATTGGCATCAATTACCCGTTGATTAAAAATCTAAGTATACACAGGTGTGAGTATACAATGATGTGATAATGCATTCATAATATGTCAATTTATGTAGAATGCAGTTTTTTGCTTGTTCCGGAGGGTCCTGT
This sequence comes from Hecatera dysodea, assembly GCA_905332915.2. Lineage (NCBI taxonomy): Eukaryota > Metazoa > Arthropoda > Insecta > Lepidoptera > Noctuidae > Hecatera > Hecatera dysodea. Next base: position 6,789,339 of record HG995304.1, read on the forward strand.
AAGGATATGAAACTGTATACAAGCATAATGTTACACATATTCATGTAATCAATATAAATATATGACTGATTTTTGTGTTACATATCAAAGTAATTGGAGTTTGATTAATAAAATGAATGTAAGCTGTTCAGATCAGCTAGACTACTAGAGACATCTATGACATAAGAGATTAACTAAATTCTGAATGAAACTGGTGGAAATGCGGATAAATGATCTAATGGACGACTAGATCGTTCCTAATCTGTTCCATAATTTTTATATGTACTGAAAGATGTAAACCGGTGCCACACAGCTTAAAATTGGAACAGGACACGTTGGCGGTCCGTCAAGTTTGGGACTCCCGCGAAGAAAGTCCTTCCAGAAAGTTTTGTTTTAACTTCCGCCATTCGGCAATAGATGGCGTTTGGAGTATCGATCAGAACAAAGTTTTGTTTGAAAAGTTTAACACGTAATTTAGCTGTAAGGTACTTTAATTAGTATAAGTGGTACATAATTAAGAGGTGATTAAATGTAATCGAATATTGGAAATATAGCATACGAAACTAACGATAACATATAATAAGGATTTCAAAAGTTTACATTCCGGAAGCGGCAACTTGAATGGGTTGGACGTTCGCCGAACGGAAGTATACGATTGCAACCTCTGGAGCGCCATTATAAATTTATAATTTTCTTCAAAGACGCGGACATAGCTACAAAGTACGAAGTCAGTGATTATAAAATTGTAAAATTAAGATTAACCTGTAAAAACAATAGGAAACTTGAGGTTTACACACAAGAATCATAGTGCAGTATATTTCTTAGGCCATAACATTATCAAAGAGTGAGTTCCAGAAAAACGTGGATCATGATGAAATAAAGTCAGTAGTATAAAAATTTTAGATGGGGTAAAATAAATATAACTGTCTCGTGAAACACTTTTATAACGAAATACGTTGAAAATCGGAATGGTTAATACTTAAGGCTGATGCAAATAGTTATAAAAGTACGAGTAGGTACCTACCTACGGATCTTTGGTACTTGACACTTTCTTCAGATGCCACATTTAAGTTGTGTAATCTAAAATATCTAGTATTTTACGTTATTATTTACTAACATCAGCTAGTCATCATTAAGGAAAAATTGCATTTCCCTAAAAGACCAAATATCAAGATGGCCACGCCCTACGTGGTCATAATCAAATCGGGCCTTCCCGCCAAGCAACATTTGAAACAAGAACATCAGTAGGTATGTTCTAATAGTTAACTTAATGTTAATAAAATAAAACAAAAGAAAGGGAAAATATGGAAAGGTTCCTTCAAGTTTCTTCAAACAATTGAATACTTATATTCTTTGTTGAAAAATTCAGCAATAGTATAAACGTTCACAAGGATCCATAGATAAATCAAAAGGTAACTGCCACACCATAAATCATGGTGTAATTTATTCAGACTTAGTAAAGTATAGGTTTCAATTAAAGCAATGTTTGAAATCTAAGTCCTAACAAAGATTATTTCATAAATGAATTCATAGATTATTGAATACTAAGACAATTTACACAATCACTTTAAAGGTGACTGTTGACAAATCCTTCATGGAATTAAATAGACTAGGTACTTAGGTTTCTCCGAAATAGTTATAGACTGTTGGATGATATAAATTTATGTAATAATGTGAGGAATATTGTCACTAAACATTGTTTATTATCATAACAACTTGAAGTATATGAGTGAGTTGTAACCAAATGAGCTACATATTTATTGAAATAACTATGGTTAAAACCTGATTTTATGGGAAGTACAATTAGAATCAGAATAAAGATAAGAATAAGAGAACAAGTATTGTTCTCACCTCTATGAATGAAGAAACCCTGTTTCTCTGTAAATGAGACATAAGGGAACTTACCTTATTATTAAAAGATACTTAATTACACTGTTATTACATAAAAACAACTTTCCTCTCGTGGAGATAGTGTTATATAGTTACAGTTGTGCAAGGCAACTGATTACTTATCTGAAACCTTTTAGTATTCAACTCATAATATAGTGGACTTACCTTATAGTGTTGAATAATATTCTAGGGTTACAATCAGAGTTGAGTCAAGTATAAATTAATTGTAAGATTAGAATTTGGGTACATGGTAGTGTATAGAACAAGTTCTAATGTGAAGTGATTAATGTGTAAATGCAAGAAAAGTATCAAGATGCATGACAATGCATAAGCCAAGTTTCAATAAACTTGGAACTTAAGAGAAGTAAGATCAAATTCTAAATGCATGGTAAAGCAAAGATTAAGTCTCTGTATATGTTATGTGGCCATGATTATTTGTGTATGGAGCTTAGTTCTTGGATTAAAGATTATCATTACTAAAATTAGCATTATAAAAGGGGTTGTTCCTTATGATGTTGGTAATACAGACCTGCAAGGTTGTTAGTGTTTTACAAATAACCCGCTATATACAATGTTAATGGAAAACTTTCATTTAATTGAATAATGGGTATATAAAGGAAATAAATACTATCACAAAGCATAGTGAGTGAGGTGGTGCTCATCTTTGATGCTTAAGTGTTATTCTCTGGAAGTATTTGTAGATTTATGAGTCAATAAAATGATTCCAGGAGTAACAAAATAAGATGGAGCAAGAAGAGGAAGATACCTCTTTAGAATACGTTATTAAGTCAAGACTATCTCAGATAATAGATAGGGTAAATGAACAAAAACACCAAGCGGAGATTTATTGCTATTGATGAGAATCCATACAAAAGGCACAGATAAAGTTGGAAAACATGATCAAACGATTCACGAGTGAGCTAAATGAATATTTTAGAATATTGAATAACCCGTCACTTGATGAGATCTCAAATATGAGTAATATCCAGTTAGATGGCGAAGTAGTCCTGACGGAATTAAGGCGTATACTAACGAACAGATCAAATGAAATTCAACCATATAGTCATAATGGAGGTGATCAAATTCGTAACTTTTCTGCTAAATTGCCTATGCTTACTTTACCAGAATTCAGTGGAGATAAACTAACTTGGTGTGAATATTGGGATATTTATAAGTCTAATATCCATGATAGACCACTGCCAGAGGTAGATAAGCTACTTTACCTTAAATCAACATTGAAAGGTGAACCACGTAGGATTATAGATGGCCTAGAAACCACAAACAAGAATTATACTATAGCTATTCAAATATTAACAAATAGGTACGGAAAGCAATCACATATTGTAGACGCACATTACAGCGCACTAAACAAAGTCAAGATTGCAAGTACATCTGTTGGAGAATGTCGTAGCACTTTGAATGAGGTGGAAGGTCATCTCAGAGTCTTACAGTCACTTGGAGAAGACACTAACCATAACCATTTGAGACATCTTATAATGGAGAAGTTTCCAGGAGATATTATTTATGAGGTAAAGATGAAGATGAAAGAGAGAATACCGTGGAAGAGTTAAGGACATACCTGGAAGAGATAGTATCTGCAAGAGAAGAAAATAAGATATCTATCTTCACATTTGCCAGCGAAACACCTCAAGAGTATAGTACACCACGAGTCAAACTGAAAATGATGACAAGAACAAACAAATTAATAACACTCTACGCTAATGAGGTACCAACGATTACAAGAGGTATAGCATTACCTGACATTAGTGTCGAAAGAAAAAAGGATACAATCCTAGCTGACGATGGTTAATGACTACTATTTTAGTTTGATCTCTACAGGAAAAATACATATAGGAAGAGACCTATACCTGGTGAATTCTGAATTTGGATGGATACTCAGTGGTAAGGATTTACCTCTAAAAAACATGGATATGTCTTTCTTATGGACTCTAGAAAGTATAGGGATAACAGATAACCCGAAAACAACTAGAGAAGAAGCCATTAAACATCTTAATGATACTGTAGAATACAAAGATGGAAGATATTGGGTTAAATGGCCATGGATTCATTTCCCGCCAGAAATGCCTACTAATTTTGGACTAGCATATGGAAGATTAAAAGGCCTACTACAACGAATGAACAAAGACTCAATGAAAGAATATCAAGATATACTGAAAGAACAACTGAAGAACGGTACCATAGAAATTATTAACCCCGAGGGAAACGTATACAATCAAAGAATCCCTCCAATACATTATCTTCCACATCATATGGTACGTCAAGAAAGAAAGAAAGGCCGCATTGTCTATGATGCATCGGGAATGGGTGCTTATATAGAGGTCCATCAATGATTGGAGACTTAGTAGCACTACTCATCCAGTTCAGGACAAATAGAGTGGCAATTACAGCGGATATAGAGAAAGCTTTTCTACAACTTGGATTACAAGTCGAGGACTAGAGATGTTACCAGATTCATTTGGATAAAAGACGAAAATAAACCCCTAGATATGGATAATATTTTACATATGCGTTTTTGCCGAGTGCCATTTGGCATTATATCAAGTCCATTTTTACTGACAGCTATTGTAAAGTATCACATTTCACATAATGCACCAGAACTGATTCCCAAGATAGTGGATAAATGTTATGTTGATAACTTCGAGACAGGAACAGACTCTACTGAGGAAGCAATAAAGCTATATGATACAACCCGAAGAACTTTCAAAGAAATTGCAATGAATATTAGAAACTGGATATCTAATGATGAAGATTTTCTACGAACTATACCTCCAGAATGCAGAGCTAAAGAAAACGAACAGACAAAGATTTTAGGTTTAACTTGGAATGTTAAAAACGATACGCTACGTTTGAATATTAAGAGTGAACTTTTCAAAGAAGAAAACATAAAAGAACCACAGAGTAGAAGAAAGATACTAAGCACTATAGCTTCTATGTATGACCCATGTGGACTAGGTTCCCCATTAATACTACCTATAAAACTACTACTTCAACAGTTGTGGGAGTCGAAAGCTAAATGGGACACTGTCTTACCTGTCGAACTCCAAAGACAGTGGGAAGAAATAATCCATCACTTAGAAGCGATAAAAAGTATAGAAATACCGCGCTACATAGGACTCGCAAAACCAACAAATACAGTAAAATACAGTTTACATGGCTTTAGTGACGCATCTAAATATGCATATGCTGCTGTGATTTACATAACAGCAGAAAGTAAGGATGCCAGAAACATATCTTTCCTTATAGCAAAGTCAAAAGTTATTCCAAAGGGAGAGAGAGATAATTTACGAATACCCAGATTAGAACTATTAGGGTGTTACTTATGTAGTAAACTGATGGCATATGTCAAGAGCGTTATTGGCATACCAATAGAGGAAGAATATCTATGGACAGACAGTCAAATTGTTTTAAGCTGGATACACTCTAATAAATTGTTACCTCCTTTTATAAGTAGAAGAGTGAACACTATAAAAGGAAATAAACAATTGAAAGTACGCTATGTGAACACGGAAATAAATCCGGCGGATCTGGCGACTTGACCTGACCTTTGGGAAAAGAAAAAGAGTATGTGGCTTAATGGCCCTGAGTTTCTGCACAAAGGAGAACAGTATTGGCCAGACCACTCTTTGCTTGACTTTTCTTGTCCGTCGTTGGGACAAGGTTCTTCGGATATAGTAAACTTTATGAAAACGGAAGAAAGAATTCCGAATAAGACATTTAGAGAAGAAAATACAGTTCTACACAAAACTATGGAAAAAAAATAAAGAATTTACAAAAGGAACATTTCCCACAAGGAAGTGACGGTAAGAAAACAAGTCTAGCAATTAATCTAGATTTATTTAAAGATATTGATGGTATATTGAGATGCGGTGGTCGTATGAAAAACGCTGAATGGCCGTTCGACAAACGGCATCCAATACTGATACCTAGAGAGTGTGAGTTTACCAGCAATCTTATTCTAAGAACACATAAAGAAAATTATCACGTAGGAGCAAACCACACTCTGAGTAAAGTAAGGGAGTCATTTTGGATCCCAAAAGGAAAAGGTTATGTTCAAAGATTACTGAAGAAATGTCCAGAATGCACTAAGCACAGCGGAGGTCCATTCAAGTTACCTCCAGCACCAGCATTACCCGCTGAGAGAATAAACTATACAGCACCATTCACATATACAGGCGTTGATTACATGGGACCACTTCTAGTAAACAATGGAGACGGCAACAAGAAGAGATGGATTTGTCTTTTCACCTGTCTCGTGGTCAGAGCTATACATCTTGAAGTTGTACAAGATCTTACGGCCGAGGAAGGTCTATTAGCAATACGACGGATGATCTCCACAAGAGGTGTACCGTCTGTAGTAATATCAGACAATGCCCAAAATTTCAAGTTGATAGCAGAAATAGTATCAAATCAATATTGCGTACAGAACAAAATACAATGGAAATTTATTAACCCTTTATCACCTTGGGCAGGTGGATTCTATGAACGACTGGTTGGCATAGTAAAAAATTGTCTGAAAAAGACCCTACAAAAACATATGTTAAACGACATACAACTTTCAACAGTTATCAAGGAAATAGAAGCCGTAGTTAACTCTCGACCGCTTACTAGCGTAGATTCGGAAACAGACTATATCTTAAAACCGTCGGATTTTCTAACAGTAGGAAGAGTGATCTTGTTAGAAGAGAGCGGAGATGATAGTCGTGAATTTCCAAGCACATCCGGAACGAAAACTGACCTAGTAAAAGGATGGAAGAGAGCACTGACTATACTGGGAGAATTTAAGGATATGTTCTCGAACCGATATTTACTTAGCCTTCGTGAGAGATATGCTCACCTACCTCGAGAACCACGAGTGACCTCAAAATTGTTACCTAGCCTTGGACAAGTTGTGCAGATCAAGGGAGATACAAAAAATAGGAATGATTGGAAAGTGGGAAAAATTATATCCCTGATTCCTAGTTTTGACTGACTATACAGAGCTGCAAAGGTTCAAGTAGGGGAAAAGGAGTATATACGTTCTATTGCTCATCTCTACCCGTTAGAAGTAGAGGATACGGTAGAACCTATCTACAAGCAAGTAGAACGAACTCATCCATCAGAGGTTAACGATAATAGTTATCGAGATACGGGGAACCTCGATCAAATTAATACACCAGTTATACTAGATCAGAAGTCAAATCATACAAACCAACCACATGACACACCACTTAAAGAAGTGATTGAGAATCACAAAATTAATATTGATGAACATGAGATTGATACACCGGAAAGAGACAAAGAATATTCATTGACAGAAAATGGAGAACTGCTACCTAACGCAACTGAGACAAACAACAACGAAATTGAAATAACCCCGAGATCTAAGCGCGCCGCAGCAGTGAAGGCGACAGAAAAGATCAAGGAATGGACACGTAACTTGATTACATTGCTACATCACTCCAAAGCTTCGCCGCCGGGGAGTGTCGTGTCACACACGAATTAATTACGTGGGTAAAGTTATGTCTCACTTTTATGTGGCAACACTTAAGAAAGATGTCATAGATTGTCTCTCTAGTTTTTAGTCTATAGTTCCGAAAACCGCGCGAATGTCAGCGGAGAACGTGTCGCGACTTGAAAAGATGAATACCTACAACAGAGTTGTACAAAGTGAGATTTCCAGTGCGGCATCGAGCAGGTGTCCAGAGTCTGTTGTCGACACTTCATATAAGATGAGTATTTTTGTGTATCTTAGGTTCACCGAGAGAGAGGCTTTCGCCATTGTTGCTCTGGCATCGACCGTGCAATGATTTGGGACGTACTCTTGACGGAGACTTGAGGTTCGTACAGATCTCTGATCCGAGTTAAAGGAATAAATCCCACGTAATGATCCTCGCCATAGGGCAAGGTGTGGGTACGAAGGGTGATCACCTAGTAGTCGTCTAACTGGAGTGGCCGAGCGAGACGCTTGATGTGTTCGATCGTATAATGTCCTGGCAAGTAGCGCTGGGTTCGGTGAACACATTGAGATTGAATAGTTTGTTCCCTGGATCCGCTCTAGAGAGAGAGTGGTAGGAACTGGAGTGGCCGAGCGAGACGCTTGATGTGTTCGATCGTATAATGTCCTGGCAAGTAGCGCTGGGTTCGGTGAACTCATCGAGATTGAATAGTTTGTTCCCTGGACCCGCTCTAGAGAGAGAGTGGTAGGAACTGGAGTGGCCGAGTTAAACGCTTGATGTGTTCGATCGTATAATGTCCTGGCAAGTAGCGCTGGGTTCGGTGAACTCATCGAGATTGAATAGTTTGTTCCCTGGACCCGCTCTAGAGAGAGAGTGGTAGGAACTGGAGTGGCCGAGTTAAACGCTTGATGTGTTCGATCGTATAATGTCCTGGCAAGTAGCGCTGGGTTCGGTGAACTCATTGAGACGCTTGATTTGTTCGATCGTATAATGACCTGGCAAGCAGCGCTGGGTTCGATGAACTTATAGAGACTTGATAGTTTGTTCCCTGGATCCGCTCTAGAGAGAGAGTGGTAGGAACTGGAGTGGCCGAGCGAGACGCTTGATGTGTTCGATCGTATAATGTCCTGGCAAGTAGCGCTGGGTTCGGTGAACATATCGAGATTGAATAGTTTGTTCCCTGGACCCGCTCTAGAGAGAGAGTGGTAGGAACTGGAGTGGCCGAGTTAAACGCTTGATGTGTTCGATCGTATAATGTCCTGGCAAGTAGCGCTGGGTTCGGTGAACTCATTGAGACGCTTGATTTGTTCGATCGTATAATGTCCTGGCAAGCAGCGCTGGGTTCGATGAACTTATAGAGACTTGATAGTTTGTTCCCTGGACCCGCTCTAGAGAGAGAGTGGTAGGAACTGGAGTGGCCGAGATAGACGCTTGATGTGTTCGATCGTATAATGTCCTGGCAAGTAGCGCTGGGTTCGGTGAACTCATCGATACGCATGATTTGTTCGATCGTATAATGTCCTGGCAAGCAGTGCTGGGTTCGATGAACTTATAGAGACTTGATAGTTTGTTCCCTGGACCCGCTCTGGAGAGAGCAGTAGGAATGTGATGGTATAATGATAATAATAAATGTGATGGTATAAATGTATACATACAAATGTGTTTGTCATTTACAGTTAAAACGGAAAAGGGTGCGCAGGGAGCATATGTCGGTTGGCTCTCTGCGGTGGCCGGGATGCTGAAAATACTCACTGTGGCTTTAACCCACAGGTGGTGGGAGGAGATAAATAAGATAGACAACACAACCAAAGCAGAACTCTTCATAACCAGTGAGAAGATACTTATACCCTAGGAAGAATCCAGGTATGAATTATATTGATTTACTTATCCACGGGACCATCGGGATAATCAGAGATACATCCCAATGAATCAGTAAAATCTGTGATACAAGACAGATATAAAACAGTATGATTACACCCGGTCGTCCCGACACTATTGTATAAATTCAAGTACTTAAAACGCAATAGACAGATGTGTTGCTGGGGAGTTTGTTGCGCCACTTCTTCTTCCCAGCTACCCTACCACTACACTAACACTAGGAAGTGGTGACGGGTGGGCGTTTTGGGGGACTATCTTTATGTAAAATTTGACGTTCAAAACGTGCTGTCTATCAGCCTGGTTTGAATAAATGACTTTTGAATTTTGAATTTGTTTAGAGGCGGTAATCCCTGGAATTACTAATCTGATTAATCGGATCATCGACTACCAACAAAGAACAATAAAAATAGGCTGGAATAAATGCTTTGCGAAAAAGCCTTTTTTTCATGAAAAGTTAAATAAAAAATGTGCTGTGCTCAAAATATGCTGAAAAATCTTTATTTTTCTTCTCAATACCTACTTATTTTTTTTCCTGTCCAAATAATGAATACGATATTTTTTCCAAAAAAAGTTGGCAACTCTAATTGTAAGGGTTGATTACTTTAACTGTGCAACTCTTAAATTCCTTACTGTTATCTATAGGTACCATTTAGGATGTCCTTTACAATTTAATGATATCAATATAATCTATCTATCTATCTATATTTTTATATGGCGAGCAAAGCCGATGTCGACTATTCTGCCAATGTCTAAAGTAGATTGGGAAAGCAAGTGTGTTTGATATATAACGTTACACGGAGATTAGATTCTTCTATTGGTTGGTACAGTTGAACACTTGTTGGGTTAGCATGGGATGAAACAAACAAAGAATAGAAAAATATATAATATTGTAATAAAGTTGTAAAGAAATGAAATGAACGCACATCCTTAAACGGTGATTTAAGTTGAGTGAGACTCATAGTTTGATGTTATTGTGACGGATGAAAATCATCAGCGCCACAAGCAGTTCTGGGGAGGAATGTGTTAAAAGGGAAGGAAAGTTAATCGGAAGAGGGATTTTAAATTTAGGCAGACGGCCATATAAATCAAGTGACGGGACATTATTAGAGCATTCAAAAAATATATGGTCTAAAGTGCCCTCCCCTATTCCGCACTCGCAGATGGAAGAATCGCGTATTCGTATTTTATGTAAAAAAACGGGGGTACAACAGAAACCTAAGCGAATTCTACAAAAAACAGATATAACAGTTTTAGAAACTTTTCTGAAACCACAGAATCATGGTTTTGGTTTTATTAACGGTTGGACAGCATAGAAAAACTTGCCTTTATGTTTGCTGGATATATTCCACTGTTCCTGCCATGCGCACTGGAGATCAACTTTTGGAAGGGACAAGAGATCATAGCTCAGATGAGTGTTATGTGACAGGTGAGCCGTTACAGATGAACAAGCATCTTTAGCTAAAGTATCCACACATTCATTACCCTTGATGCCACAATGACTAGGTATCCAAACTAGCAGAACGTCCCTTTGACTGTTAGCACAGGCTAATAAGGAGTTCTTGATTTTTAGAATAAGGGGACTGTGTAGTTTGCTTCTAAAAGGACTTTGATTTAAAGCTTTCAGGCAGCTAAGGGAATCCGTAAAGATAACTGCTTTCTCAATGTTAGTGTGTGACTCTATAAAAAGACAGGCTTCTAATATGGCCACGCACTCGCCAGTGAATACAGAAGACTCCTTGGGGCATTTGTACTGTAGAATGATTCTAGAGCTTTGGTAATAAATCGCAGCTCCAGTGATACTGTCAGTATTCAATTTAGAGGCATCAGTGAAAAATAATTGAAACCCATTCCAACGTTCACCCACAACGGCATTGAAGGTCGAATTTGCCGATGGAGATTTTTTGGAAATACCAATATCATAAAAAATTTTGGGGATAAAACATAAGCTTTCGTAAGAGAAGTTAAATAGGGGTAATCTTGGATACTGTAAAATCGGACACTCTAAATTTTTAACTTTTCGAAATGCTTTTAATACTAAAGGAATTTCTTTATTTTTCCAGTAATTTGAGCTTCTGTGTAAGACGTCTAACTCATTTAATCTAGGTATAATGGGATGGGATGATCTAGAGACTAATCTATACAAAAAACGCGATGCTAGGAATTGTCGTCTCAAGGCCAAGGGTGGTTCGGCACACTCGACCTGCAACGCGTTAACGGGAGAAGACTTCATACAACCAGAGATGATCCGAAGACATTTGGACTGTACCTCATCCAATCGTGCCAAAGCCCCTTTGTTGCAAGGAATTAGGTGATATGTACCATAGTCCAGAACGCTACGGACTAAGGCGTTGTAAACTAGTTTCATGGTGTAAGGATGAGCACCCCACCAAACACCCGCAAGAACCTTTAAAATAGGAATAATTCTTTCACATTTTTGGATCAGGAAATTTACGTGAGACTTGCCAGATAATTTCGAGTCCAAAAAAACGCCTAAAAATTTAGCTTTCCTTACTAGGGGAATGTTATAGCCTGAAATGCTCACTGTAATTGGGGGGATCTGTCTTTTCCGAGAAAAAATTAATGTCGAACTTTTTTGTACAGAAAGTGATAAACCATGGTTTAAAAGCCATTGGTTCAAAGACTCCAAAGAGAGACATAGAGATGAAGCAGCGTCAACGATGGAGGAATCTGTCACGTATAGAGCAATGTCATCGGCGTATTGTAAAATCTGACAATTATTATTTAGACATGACCCAATATCAGCCGTGTATAAATTGTATAATAGTGGACTGAGTACAAAGCCTTGAGGGAGGCCCTTCCATGTTTGCCTTTCATCAAATTCCTCTCCCTGAACTCTGAGAATCATAGATCGAGATGAAAGGAGACCACATATGCATTGTATCATTTTAGCCGGAAGATTCAGCCGGTGCAATTTTTGCCTGAGTACGGGAAGAAGTACGCTATCGTATGCGGAGGAGATGTCGAGGAAAACCGCGACAGTGGATTGGTTTTTGGAAAAGGCTATATGGATATCTGTAACTAGGACACCGACACTATCCATTGTACCAAGCCCCTTCCTGAAACCAAATTGGTGATTCGGCAATATATCTCTCGATTCGACTATCCATTCGAGGCGATTTTTGATGAGGTGTTCTAGTAGTTTCGCTAGGACTGAAGATAGAGCAATTGGTCTAAGGCCATTCGGATCATCTGGATGTTTCCCAGGTTTCAATAAGGGCATGACAATCTGTATCTTCCACTGGTCTGGAACCCAACCATGACCATAACAAAAATTTATAATATTAAGGTAATATGTTCTAGCCTTGATGCTGCAGTGAGAAATAAAAGAATATGGCACGCCATCAATACCAGGAGCTGAATCCCGGACATGTTGTAGTACCACATTCAGTTCATCCATAGTAAATGGAGTATCAAAGGGATCTTCTGGCATATTAAGTAGAGGCTCATTTATACATTCACATAAAGTTGGGACATATGGTGATGCTATTTTGTCAAAGAAGAGTTCAGCTGTTTCCCTAGTTATTGTTGAAGTGATTGAAGGGGAACATCCACCTCTAAACCTATTGATGTATTTCCAAACAACTGAGATTGGAGTAGAGGGGGATAAGGAGGTGCAGAATTTGACCCAGCCAGAACGTTTCTTGTTACGAAGGAGGCGTTTAGCTCTGGCATTACACCGAAAGTATGTCATGAGATTTGGGGTGCTCATATCCACATTGTAGCGCGTTTCTGCCTCATTTCTTTCCCGAACTGCCGCAGTGCATTCCGAGTCCCACCATGGAGGTGAGGGGATTTTGTTTCTGGCAGTATTTTTAATTGGGAAGGTTGAATCAGCACTTGCAGTTACAGCTGTAACAAAACCCTCATAACAAACTTTGGCATGGTAATGATTAGAAGGGTTAGGGAAAGATGAATTTAAATTTGGAAGATCATCAATTTTATTCTCCAATAGTGATGTAAACTTAGACCAATCAGGCTTGGACAAGTTATACTTCAATAGAGGAGGGGAAATTTTTTCTAAATGGGTTCTGTTATTAAGAGATATGATTATAGGATAATGATCACTACCATGCGATAGAGATGTGCATTCCCACAGAGCTGATGCTGCTAATTCAACTGAGCAAAATGTAAGATCCACACAGCTGTTTTGCTGTCCGGGAAGTGATCTACGAGTTGGACAGCCATTGTTTAGGATACAGAGATCTAAGTCATCTAATAGTTCCACCAGTGCTACACCAAATGCATCACAGCGTTCAGAACCCCATCTGTAGTGGTGGCAGTTAAAATCGCCCATGACTAAAAGAGGCCCATGAGTGTTAGTAAAAATATCTTTCAAAATACTCAAGAAGTTAAGGTTGGGGTGGGCAATATAGATGGAAAACAATGTGATACCTTTGGCCCTTCCTGCTGCAATACTCAAATTACCCTCAAGTGAGGGAAGGGATATGGGCGAGAATGGGACCCGATTATTTATGAAGAGAGCTGACCCTCCATACCCATCGGATCTGTCACACCTGAGGATATTAAAATGTGGCATACGAAAACTAAGACTCGGTGTGAGCCAAGTCTCAGCTATGGAGCAAGCCAATGGCTTGTACTTATTTAGGAGAAATATGAGGTCGTGCTTCTTATGCCACACGCTCCTCACATTCCACTGGAGGAAGATTAGGCGGGACGCCATTTTTAAATTGTAATAAGAATGAAATAAGTTGATCGGCAACGTTGGACGGTGTTTGGGAAAGATTAGAAATGGGAAAGATTGTTGGTAGAAGTTTTATCAAGAGTTCAATGAGAGAAGAAATATTGTTAGAAGGGATGTTGTTATTATTTAGAGCACAGCCATTAGGCTGTGATGGATGGGGAGTACTAATTATTTGCTGGTGAGCAGCTTTGTCATAAGATGGGGAAAGAGGGGCATGGGTCTTAGGTGGAAGAATTACAGTTTTTCTATATGTGGTTGGAGTTTTAGTGATGTTAGCATAATTCCTAGTAGCTACTGGAACTACTTTGCTAGCGTCTAAATATGAAATATTTTTCTCTGCCATGATAGTCTTAATGGCTTTCTGTCTACCATGCTCAGGACATGACTTGCTATTAGCAAAGTGATTCCCCGAGCAAAGCACACAGAAGGCCTCGCTTTCAGAGATGTTGCAACCATCACCGGGATGATCGTGGCCACATCTACTGCAGCGTGGTTTTGATCTGCATATATTAGCGACATGACCAAATCTACAACATTTCCGGCACTGAATTGTTGGGAATATATATTGTTCAACAGGAAGGGAAGTGTAGCAGCAAAAGATTCTCTTGGGTAATACTTGCCCATCAAATGTGATGACGCAGGTTTCAGTAGGCTTCCACTCCGTTATACCATCCTTATGAATTTTTCTATTTATCCTGCGAACTTTAAGAATTTGTCCACATCCTGTAGGTACAGACAAATATGTGATTGCTTCTTCATCAGTTATATCTGAGGGAACCCCAGTGACAACACCCATCCTTGTGATGTTGTATGTAGGGATTGATGCTGTATACCCATGTTTAAGCAACAAACTGTTAATCAGAAATGAGTTAGCATCCTGAGGGGATGTAAACTCCACAGATACGCGATTCCTTCCAACTCTATTAACGCCGTCACGAAGCACGTTCGCAATATTGTTAGTCCAGAGGAATTTACCGAAATTAACGGGATGTAGAGTAGTGCCTGCATTTTGTTGGGTTTCTATACGAGAAACATGGACTAAAAATGGGGCTTTATCCGTAGCTGAATACCTAACTCGGCCTATTTGGCTCTTAGGTTGCTTGATCGGAGGTTTCGGGGTGATAATTTCTTCGTGACCGGGGCGTTTGCGTGTATTTTGTGGGGAGGGTGACATTTCCATCTCTGTGGCACTGTACACTACTTCAGTAAATTGTGATAGAGGGTTAGAGGATGGAAGAAGAGGAGTAAAGGATGGTGGGATATTGGGGGGATCCGGATCGGGGGGTTTGTTTCTTTCCATTTTTAATGGAAAAACTTAATAGGTACAACACACAGTACAAACCTGGTAAAGAACACACAATAACAAGCTCAAAAGGTAACAGCAATAAAACAATAAAAGCTAAAAAAATCCCGGAACACACGTGCTAACCAAAATACCTGAGAATCCTAACTTATAAAAAAGGCAGAAATAAAATTTAAGAAATGCGACGCTTTGTCTTTCCCGCCAAAAGTCGAATCCAATATCAATTAACGGCCGAACCCAATAACCGATCTATCACATACTGGAGATAGAAAAACAAATGAAACAACAGAAAAATCAAGAAAAATTATATAGGTTTTCTGTTGTTTCATTTGTTTTTCTATCTCCAGTATGTGATAGATCGGTTATTGGGTTCGGCCGATAATCATTTTAAATTAACTTCAGAATTTTTTAATACCATGTTGTCAATGTTCTTTTAATACTCGCATAATTTCAGAAACGAATAGTCGATTTATTATACAAATAAAAGACTTTGACTTTGACTTTGATTTTTATTATCTGTTTGGCAACCACCCGAGTGATGTGATGACTGAAGTGTCAAACTAAAATTGTGTTCAGTGTTGGAATGGAAGGTTGTCGCAGTTGTTTTGATGCGAATTATGCAATAAAATTGCGGTAGTTGTATGTGATTATAATTGCGACACATAGCAAACAATGTCTCACGATACGGATCTTATAATATCAGTGCCGCGTTCTCGTATTAATGAATTTTATTGCAAATATTATAATTTAGTTGAAACATTTTACTGTGTCACTCTGTCGGAGAGTAAATTGTGTCTCGCAAATGAAAAACCTGATTATGTGTATTTCAACGTCACGTTCAACTTGAATCCAGCAGATGGAAGTTTTAATCCCAAGGAATTAGCAGGAAGAATACAGGTAAATACCTAGAATGAAATAGTTTCGCAAATGTCAACTATTATTGTTCTTGAAAGAAAAGTAACAAAGGATTATTGAATAATTAAGGCATACCGTCATCATCATTTTTAGTTCATATTACATCCTATTAGGATCTAGTTGATAGCAAGATTTTATTATTACCTTCTTAGTGACTTGTGATACAGTAGTAACGTCATTTTGTGTGTGTAGCTGGTGAATGTCTTCATTAATATTTATTTAAATATTTATACAATTTACATAAAACTGACTCCAAATTCAATGAATGACCTCATTTCCTAAAAACTTCTCAATTTGTACACATTTGGATACATATGTGAATTTATTGAATAGGTTGATTTAGATTATGGAATTAATTTTGGAATTGAATAAAATGAATCATTATTTACCTGCAGTGCATGTATTCATCATATTGTGTTGATATAGTGTAGTGATAATAGATGATTCACTGTTGCTAATTAGTAATGCCATTATCTGCTTGGTATAGTTTTACTACCTATAAAACCTAGAACTGGAACATTGTGAATCTTATCTTTTCATTTAACTCAATACTTCATTCTAAACATTTCTTAAATTTAATTAAATATTTCCCAGTTCCCAGCTAGGCGGGAAAAAATTGAGATAGAAAATTGTATAATCTTACTTGAATCAGTCTTTCCAATTCAATTTGTTTTAATTATTATATTGTTGTAAAAATGTAGTTTGTAAAACTTAAATAAATATATATTAAAAGTTTTTCTTGGGTCATTTAGAGCTAGGATCAACTAGGGTGTACTGCCAAAATCAATTTATTGATAAACAAATTAAGTATTCTAATTTTACAAAAAGCTAGTATTAAAAATAAAACTACCTCTTTGAGCCTGGCAACAAGTTGAGGCTTGCTTTCAAACATCTTGTACTTAGAAGCATACAAAATAAAGTTCCAGCCAAAATAACATGGGTTTATCACTTTTTTTTTGCATTGTCTATTGCACTTACTTAAATTAAGTCAACTTACTTTATATAATATATTAAATAAAATACAAACTTTGTTTTGCACCCTTTATATAAAAAAAACACATGAAAATTATAATAAAAGGGGAGAGGCATTTTGTGTTCTGTGGCAGTTACCACATCAACACAATGACATAATAGTAACTATGTGGTAAGACTGGCAAGCAATATTTTTTTTCTCTTTGTTGTAGTGTTGTCAGAACCAAAAGTGAATATTGTAAGGGATTATGCAAAATTTTTACCATGTTTTTTTTTCTGTTTTTCTATGTACACATACATGACAGTTGAATGTGTTTTATTTAATATAAAAAAGCATTAAATAATGTACATATGTTTCAAATATAAACTTAACAAGTAAGAACACAAAAGATTTGTTAATTTATTCAGAATCACTAATGGGATAAACAATGAATTAATCTTTTGATTTGCAAACTGCCTGACTTGCATACCTTGAACATAACAAGGCGAGTAAGCAGCAAAAAATGTATTTAACATTTAACTATTCAGTTAAGATTCAGAGTTAGGTTAAGTAGGATGTTTACATATCCAATAAAAAAAGTGTTTTCAAATTGATAAAATGTAGCCCAGGGATAAAAAAAATCTGATAAAAAAATAATTAAGTATCACACAGTTGGACAAATAAAAGATAGATAAAAGATTAATATACAGATGTGAAATTATTGATTGATGGCGGCAAAAAAAAATTTAGATCAAGAAAAATATGTATTACTGTCTTAATACTTAAGAAAAAAAAATGTACATAAACTGCCTATATAGTGGGTCAAAATATGAACCCCTGGGGAAAATATTGATGTAGTGACAAAATCTTTATAACAGTTTGTCTTTTATCATGTAGGTTGATTATTTGAGATGGGACTTCAGAGTGAAAATGGAAAGCAATCATTTATAGGTTATTTGCCACTATATTTTTATTACATTTCATTTTTGTTAAGATAAGGAAATTAAGCAAGTTTTAAAATCTGTGATCAACATAGACAGCAGTAATTATGTGTGGCGCCACTCGAAATTCACGCCATAGTTAATTTACCCCATCCCATGCCACTTACGTTTTGTGTGAAAAATTTAGAAAAATAACTTGAAAAGCGCATCTTTTTCTATTTTTCCACTGATTTTATAACTTTTACACAAATTATATAATTGAGTATTTTTCTGAATAGTAAAATAATAATTCCACTTAGTCTGTTACATTTTCAAAAAATATTGAACTTGTATTTTTTTGCCATTTTAAATGCATAAAAAATTATAAAGCACATCAAAGTACAAGAGTGGGGGCTGGTGACGTCCAGTTATAGTTAAAAGTGTACTGTGTAAATGTGACATCATGCTGCGAGTTGTCAATGCAGTCTTCATGTTTTGGTTTATGTAACAAAAAGGTATCCAATGTTTTTTGAAAATCTGTTTGTCAGACTGACAGAATTTGGAGCTCTGTGTTTGGTCAGGAGTTCTTATCTTATTAAAACTAGAAAACATTTTAAGTAGATAAAAACTTTCTATTTATCAACATGCAATTCATTGCTTGCAATTTTTTTTTTTTTTTGTAAATTTGAATGCTGTTTAAACTTCGTTTTTCCAGGGCTGTCAAGCCAAGCAATTCAATGAATTCATTTCAAATAAACCGTTAACAGACACTTGAATTGTCAAGGTTGGTCAGTCAAAAACATGAAGCTATTATGCACGACTGAAAGAGTAGATCTCTATGGAGAAGAACATGCAAGAAACTCCACAGATGCACTTTTAAATCATGTTACTTACATATTAGAAAAACCTTGGTTACATTACCTTGTTACCTTGTGAAAAAAGGAGCTTTTTAAACAATCATACTTATCTATACTAACATTATCAAAAGGTAAAGTTTGTGAGATTGTAGGGGATAATATCTGGATCTATTGAAACGCTTTTGAAACTTGTTTAGAAAGACACATTATTTGTGAGTGTCATAGGCTATACTTTATTCCCGTATTCCCGCTGGATCTAAGCGGGTGAAACTGCGGGGCACTGCTACCTAGTAATATAATAAAGAGGAAAGATTTTTGTTTCTTGATTGTTTGTTAGTATTTTAACCATTTTTTCACCTATGGAAAGCTACATTATCAGCGAGATACACAGTCATATTTTATCTTCGTATTCCCATGGGAACGGGAAATAGGCGGCCGGAACCGCGGGGCGCTGCCTCTTCAAAAATAAAGATTAAAAATAAGATAGGCAGTGACGGCGTCCGTTCACGATGGTGACGCGTTTATCGGCAAAATTCAGCTCAATAATTTTTAGGGGAATTGAATACACATACGCGCCACCATCAGCGAAACATTTGTATGAGCATGATATGCTCTCAGCCGCCATGCTCGTTCATGTCAAACAAGTAAACTATAAATTAATCACTAATCAGTTCATCACACATGTAAGTGTCGCCAAGGTTCCGACAGTTACAAAATTAAAAAAAAATGCTTAAGAAAATAGGTATTGTAAATAAAGAAAACAAAAAGAGAACAAATAACTTTAATTTTGGAAGTCAAGTGTTTTTGGTTGTTTGTTCGTTTATTGATACCGAGTTCCGAAATTAAAGTTATTTTCTCAGAACTTGCATTAAATTCCTTTAGTACTACTGAAAATAAATTATAGTAACATTTATTGGCCTACTCTTATTTGATTAAAACTTTATAAGGTACCATTTAACTTATTTTTAAGGAATTTAGCTAATGTTCTCATTGTAATTAGCCTAAAAAATATTTGTTTTTTTTTTTTCAAGCAAGGCTGCTTACGTAAGCTTCAGTTTTACCAACAGTCCACTATGATCGGGCGGAAAGTTAGAATTGTTCCCTATCGATTCATCTAAATAATCACAATAGCACAATACAGGTTGAAAGATGTCGTTTTATCCTTGCTAGTTCTGTAAAAACATTAGAAAAATTAAACGATTTAAAAAGGCTTAAAAATCTGCTGCTATATGTATTATTATGTAAAATACTAGCAGCGCACCGCAGTTTCGCCCGCTTTGTTCCTCACAATTATGATACTCACAAATAACGTCGCTTTAAATTGGTAAAAGAGTTTTCAAAATCGGTTCAGTAGATCCAGAGATTACCCCCCTACAACCTCACAGCCTTTACCTCTTTATAATACATAGGTATAAGTATAGATGAATATTAAAAGTAATTCTTGCGGCCTACCCAAATGTTCTTACTTTGGTATTGTTCGTCAAATCGTTGAGCTCCTTAAAGTTCTAAGTTTGAGCTACAGACATTAACCTACATGGTTCTCCTATGATTTCACCATGATTTCACCAGTATGGATTGTATGGACTTTAAAAGAGACTTTGACCTCTGAGTTTGTTTCGGTGTTTCTTCTCAGGGTAGTCGGCTAGGAAACACCGGCTTCATCTAGCTTAAAATGACAAGAAATATTGGACGTGTAAAAGTGTTATGTTTAAACTACGTACAAAATAAATATCATTTATCATTTATCAAAATATTCACAATAATCGAGGGCTGCTGCAA
Organism: Hecatera dysodea; assembly: GCA_905332915.2. Classification (NCBI taxonomy): domain Eukaryota; kingdom Metazoa; phylum Arthropoda; class Insecta; order Lepidoptera; family Noctuidae; genus Hecatera; species Hecatera dysodea. The sequence continues at coordinate 6,809,991 of HG995304.1, forward strand.
GTTTCGCAAGGATATCTTCTATTGTTGACTCGAAAAAGTTTAAGGGTTTGGGGGGTCTGTACACACACAATAATAACGTGCTTGTCTAGCTCAACACAGGCAAGTACGATGCAATGTTCCACTGACAAGCTAAAAATGTCACGTTGCTTAAAAAACATACTTTTATCAAAATGAGGGAACCACCGCGCAACATACATAGATTTGCGGTTAAAAAAAATACACTAGTTTTCATAACTAATTAGCGTCTAGTAATTCTTCAATCAATTTCACTAAAACATATAATGTCAATCATAGTTTTTTCTAAAAACCTTTCTTATACTTTGATGAAATATTTTCAAAAAAAGCAGCCGCTTGCCGTTTAGCCGTTGCAAGTCAGCAGCCCATCCGTCAGTGATTTCCATTCCGAACATTATCAAGCGTCTCATAGGCTCATTAAACCAATGCTAATTGACAAAGACACCAAACTTTGCTAGTCTACCTAGTGTGCGACGGGTGCCTTGTGATCGTACTCCAATCTTCTCATATACCGCCGAATCTATAATCATAATATAAAAGATACGGTCTATGTCTTTCTATTTTATGTGTAACTATTTTAGTGCTCAGTAAAGTATATTCTGTATATCTATTCCACGTTTCCATTCTTCCCGTCTAAAAGGTCAGGATTGGCGTTTACGTAGACAAGAGTTTGCTGTACTAATTTTCCAAATATAGCGACATCATCAACACTTTTCTGAATGTCGACATTCTTATTAGTTTTCGTAAAAGGCAAGGTCCCCAAATATATTGAATGTCATTAGGAGCAGCTTAACATAGCTAAGCTCAAAGTTCACAAAGGAAACAGTGTCAAAGGGCTTACCTACTTTAGATCCACAAATTGAATGAAAGGGGGCTTTCCGCATTTCGTAGCACACATAATTCAGACCTCTTTCTTACTTCGTATAACCAGGGAGCACTCTTACTTCGATAAGTAGACCTTAGCAAGGCTTTTGAGAAGGCTAGCCTGGGTAAATGATTATACTAAAAGTGTCAGGAGAGATTTGTGGCATCTGATAATGTTTCCGACTGGTTTTGACTCCATTTAGATATTAACTAAATCCACAAATCATTGCTCTTAAAGTCGGAGCTTTTTATACTGGGTCACCGAGTAATAAACTGAACAGTTTGATTCTCTGTTTAGCTGTTCAACTCCTAAAGCAACTGTTAAAGAATATTAGTAAAGTTCTATAATATCTTGTTGACAAAAATGGTTTTAGAAAGTTCAGGCCATACTATTTCCGGGTACAATTCGTCGCGGTGTCGCGTATGGATGCGACAAATCCAAAACGATATTGGTTGGTTGTGGCAGAGGTCAGCGGTGCGCGGTTTGTTTGGGGGCCGCCCGCCGGGTGCAGTGGGCGCACAACCCGGATCTGGCGGTGCCCCGCTTCCCCTTCACTCAGCGGGCTCGTGCGTGGAGGTGTGCATGCGCTTGCGCCACATGATACGCTAGTCAATAGTCTTGCCGCGAAGCACGCCGCGCTCGCACACACGCGTGATGCCATGCGACGCGCGCACGCATTAATACAATATTATGTACGCGATCGACAACTCCCAGGTGAGCGCGACTCTCATATCCTCCGTTAGGGCACCTGTTGCACCCGGCTAGCGCATCAGGCTTGTCCTACGAATACGGATCTTGTTTCCTCGCGAGTTTCACAGTGAGCCGCGACTTTGCGTACATCGCATTGTAATGATGTTCATTCACGATCGGCCGATATAACGATCCCGGAAGTAGAGCCGGTTCGTTAACGTCATGTAGGTATGCTAATTATTGTATACAGTGCTCAAACACAGACGGAATGCCTATGATTCTTTTTAAGATGATTTGTTGTGCTTGTGGGTGAGTGAGAATTATTACTGAGTTTTTTGTGGATTGTACGAAAGTGTTCGTTGCGAGAAAAATGTTTTGTTTACGATGCACATAAGCAATATGGATCTATTGCAGTGAACATAATTAGTGCGGGTAGCATACCATCACGTAGATTATATGGATGTGATAGATGTCGTCCGTCATCAGAGGCCTTGCATTGCAGCATCACTTTGCAATTTGTTGTTTTTGTAACAGTTTGTGAAAGCAATGTTTAATGAATGTGCATGTCTTCATCTGCCGCCTGTGCGAAGTGTCGCAGGTCCGGCACTGCTCGGGTATCATGGCAAACTTTCACTTCTCCTGCGAGAGCATTGGTGATTTATATTCTTTCTTTATCTACGACGGCTGATCACGGATTTGTATTTAATAAGTGTGAGGACGTTTCTAAGAACTTCGGCTGTGGTTGACCCAACTCCATTGAGGTTTTTTGCTGCTGTTTTTTGTTCTAATCGGATGTTTTAAGTGTTTGTCTGTGGAATATCTATTATCGACACTAGCTAGAGCATCGACACTGTCAGGATATCTTTATACGTTTTCCTTTTTGTTAGCTTTCCATAGATATCTACTACTTGCGAAGGTTACGTTAAACACTCACGGATGTTTCGCAAGTAAACAAACTGAATACAAAAGACGTCACTTTCATTTTATTTTAATACAATGTTAGTGATGCTTCTTGAGAATTAAAAAACCGAGACACGTGGGAAATAGGGAAACCCTAAGAAAGTTATAATCCTATTAGATATACAATCAGTTTTAATTGACGATGATGAATGAGATTAAACGAGTCCCAAAGACAATAAACTTATTTTTTAATTATTTTCCAAGGTTTGAGGTTGTTTCCAAATTCAAACAAAAAAAAATGATTTAGTTGATAATAAAAAGAGTGGCGTGGCACAGGCAACCTTCTAATGTGGCTTGAAACGTATTAGTATCCGGTATGATTATGCTCTGATGTAATGAATGTCAATAGGCAAGCAGACTGAGTGAGCGAGTAACGACACGGGCCCCTTGCGGTTTCTGATGATAAAGTACCAGAAAACGAATATAGTCGACATCCAACGAATTAATGTGACGTATGACAATGCTAATTTGTGGTCAGATTGCTTTTTAACCGACTTCTAAAAAAGGAGGAGGTTCTCAATTCGGATGTTTGTATTTTTTTTATTTTTTTTTATGTTTGTTCGCGCATAACTCCGTCGCTTGTCAACCGATTTGAAAAATTCTTTTTTTGTTGGAAAGGGTATACTTCCCAAATGGTCCCATGAAAATTTTATCGAAATCATCCAAGTGGTTTTCGAAAAATCTAAAAAAAATATGTACTTTGTCTACTTTGACGACCTCTTAGTTTACTCTGCAAAGGAGCTGTACGTTTTTTTTTACACCAATGTGATTGGTTCGTTTAGGTGGGGGAGGGGAGGGGGTGTAGGTACCACTAAAAAGTGAAAAATAAAAAACTTTTTACAAAAAAATACAACCGACTTTTACACAAAAAATAAAAAAAGTGCAAAATAACTTTAATTTCGGAAGTCGGTGTTCAAAAAATGAAAAGGCAACCACAAACACCGAGTTCCGAAATTAAAGTTATTTTGCACTTTTTTTATTTTTTGTGTAAAAGTCGGTTGTATTTTTTTGTAAAAAGTTTTTTTAACCACCACATTAGAAGACTGGTAACACTGATCAATATGTTTTTAACGTTACACTGTGATTTATGTATCACCTACCATTTTTATCGAATTCATTATAGCTACATTGTTTGCCTTTTGACTTATTATATCAAATGCTCAAGTCAGATAATTATTAGCATACTCTTTTTCAAGGAAGTTTATTATTAACTAGATTACGGCTTTTACGAGCGCATTTTCTATTAATACATCATGACGTTTGTGGAAGAATGTCGCTAGTTGCGGCCTACAGTCTACAGTCGTCAAATCGACTACAGCCACCGCATCACGCCCCTTCTAAGTTTCTACTCTATGTGTAGACAGCCCGACTACATTTTATTTAGATTAGTGGAACTCTAGAATGTTGTTCTGATCGGAATTTTAAAGCTTGAAATTATAGCGAGCACTTAGCTTGCGCCACCACTAATACAAGTCAGAACTGATCCAAATCGCGGAGGAGGTTTTCATTATAATGAAAACCTCCGCGCAAATAAAGATTCATCCTCCGTAAGTAAAATCGTTACTGGCAAATGCCCCTCTAAAAAAACAATCTCAGCTCTTATCTCGTTGAACAACCAAAATATGTCATATTCTTAATTGAAGATCTCAAATCTTCATGTTTTCTTTCACACACTCATTGTCCAATGTGTTTTTGTTAAACCTTTAATTAATTCATAGTAACTTGGTCTTTTTACCTGATAAGATCTACTGACGTCATATTCCGTTTTCATCTAATCTTGTCATTATTATTGTGAGCACAAGTCACAACATCTAACTACGTCACGAACTAATTGCAAGCTCGTGAATATCAATTAAGAACCTTATAAAAACAACTACTTATGACATTTTGTTTTATAGACAACAGGTCTATGTATTAATATGATTTATCAGAAAACTAATAATCAAGTTTGATTGACTTTTGTACCTCACGTACGTTTGATTGTGGACTTAACGCTGCATTGTAGAGAGGGAGAGACAATACTTTTGTTATGGCAACCGAATGTTTTAGTTTAGTGCAGTTGTATGATACGCGTGTGTGTATGTGTTGTATAAAGTATGTCGCGTGCCCGCATCCTGTTCGTCGCTGACGCCACATCGCACGAGGTGGCGTGCGCCGACGTCGCCCGAATGCTCCCTCCCTATTGGCTGTTGTTATCTCTTCAACAAACCAACGATAGAATTTCTCCTCTACAAACGGAACTAATTGTACTCACTCTCCCAGACTTTAACTTATCAGCGTACAGACATGCCTCAATGTAAATTACATCGGTAGCTTGACTGGTAGGAATAAGCAAACAGACAGGGGATCGTTTTTGGGAAACCAAAACATGCAATTCGTAGTAGGTATAAGAGCGTATGCATTTCTACGTACAGTGATCTAATTACAGTTTTCTGTTAACCAGAACTCGTACGCAAGTGTATTAGTGTAACCGAAAGCTAATCAATAGAAAGATATCTATCCCCTTCAAGTATCGTAAACAATTTTTAATAGAATCTGAATTTCTAAGATAGCGCAGTACGATAACCTTTGCAGATATACGATTTTAAGACCTTCCTGCGTAGTTAATAATTCCTTGATTTGCGTCTAAACGAGATAAATGTCTTATACTGACGTCAATACTATCAGTGGAGTCACTCTTGGGACGTCAGCGTATAGGAAGACTTGAGTTTTGCGAGCACAGTTCGACAAGGTCTGAAAAACAAATAGTCATAACAATCCGATGCAGACTGGTAATGAGCGAAAACAAGGTGTGCGAGCGAGGACAAATAGATACACACAATTAAGTGGTGACTGATGACGATGAAACGGACAAAAATATTATGCTTGTAAGAAAACGTAACAGCTATCATCATCAACTGCGTAGCCTTTGCCCAACTATATTGGGGTCGGCTTCCTGTCAAACCGGATTCAGCTGAATACCAGTATTTTACGTGGAGCGGCTGCCTACCAGGCATCCACAACCCATTACCTGGGTTATACGGTACTTCTTGGCAAGACTGGAGTCAGATTTACTGGCTACCAACGGCTTAACGTGCTTTCCGAGGCCCGGAGAAAATTGTTAAGATGATCACCCATCCACAGACCAACGTTGGCAAGAGATGCTTAACCTTGAAGATCGACCCGTGCGGCTGTTATTCTTTAGCCACGAGCTCCTCCTAAGAAAATTTAACAGCTATGCGAATGCTAATTGGAAAAATAGTCACAATCACGAGTAAACTGGTTACGTTATATTCTTTGGTCCGAGTATGTTATATCACATTTCAATCTAGTCCTGTCTTGAATCAAGAATTCAAGAAATTAGCATCGCAAAATTTTCTGACGATCTAGTAGTTATATATTCTTACTGGTTGAATCAAAAGCGCAAGCAGTGATCTGACGCAATAAGTCAATTATCTAGTTGTCTAAAAATCTAAGAATACAAGTGAATTGTATGATTCGGTTGATATATTTGCACGACCTCCATGTCTTATGTGGGTCGCGAAGATTGTTTTATTTTTTCACTTAGCGCAGTTGTTATTTGTTTATTATTTTATGGACTCGTTGGTGTTTTGCTAGAAGACTAGCGTGTTTCCTTCCAGATTCTAAAAGTTGAATCAGAAAAAACGTAAACAAACAGTTCGTCCAACGTAAACGAGCGTGGCGAACAGCGGCGGCGGCGGGATAATCCGATGGGTTTTTTATTTTATCTAAATTGCTGCTACTGTTACTAGGAAATAGACGCATTTGCTAACTCAATGGAAACGTTTTGGTTTATTGAATCGTGTTTAGAGTTCAGCCAATCAATTGCACAGTCCAAGTCCGAGATAGCATAGTGCGTGAAGAGATTGAAGTAGATAAGGCATTATTAATAATTTGTTTGGTAAATGAGATACACAATAATCATTATGACCCCAAACACGTACATCGTACGATCCATTGACGTAACACGCACTATCGTAGGAAGCATTTAGGACTTATTATATCACATCATAAACACAATAAACTTATTCATTGACGATAACAGTGCTCTGATAAAATTGTAACATTCACGGTTTGGTCTAATTTTGACTTCAGTAAGCATAATATTGTTATGTCCGGGAAGTCCAAAGAATTTGCAATGATGTAAGTAACCCCAAGACCCAAAATCGAGCATTCTCATAATTGAGGCCATGAGAACCATAGTGGCCTAATACAATGGACAAGCCATAAAATTATATAATATCTTAATTAGGCCATTATGGCACCTGAAATTAAGATCACAGACTAACAACCATAACAGTGATTATGCTGCCATCTAGTGAATATTCGTTGTATCACTTTTGGGCCACTCTAGGTCTATCAAAATGTTCAATTTGGACTGTAAAAAATTAAATAATCAATACTGTAAAAAAATAGTTAGGCCACTATGGTTCTCATGGCCTCATATGAGGGATTGAATGTTACAAATGGAAATGTTCTAAAATATAATAAAAATAAATCAATATACTCCGGCAATTTGGCGAAACATTTGCCTCATCATAATCAACATAGTTCAATATCGTTCTCAAACCGCCGACTGTCGGCTCGATTTTTTTAGAAAGTCGCATCCGGCTCCGCGCTGTAGGCGGGGCGCTTCCGTACTGTGCCCAGCCCGGATGTAGGCTCCCGAGACCTACTAAACTTTATCGTCTTGCTCTTACACGACTTTACGTTTAGCCACCGATTTTCTAACAGGAACTTGCCAGCCGTGGACTACAAAATGATGCGGCGCGGTCGTTTCTGTATATATTCGATAAGCATTTTCGTTTTTAGTTTTTGTTTTCAATTTATATGCAGAAGGTATAAAAAGAGTACATTTTGGGAATACCTATTAGATAGAGTACCGTTATGATTTTTGGAAATATTTCGCAATGTCTGCACAGCTAGTGTGATTAATTAACAGTTATCTTTCCCAGTAAAAGCAATGATCCTAGATAGTAATAACGCAATTACCTTAATATCCTATTTGTTATTTTATCCACCTACATCAAACCAAAATCTAGATTTGTAAGTATATTAGTTTCTCAGCCAACTAGGTCTCGACGCGGATCTTGTGGGTATGACTAACCGCTATTTAGTACATTATTAAGTAAATTTTCTAACTGTAAGCGTGTCCAGTGCGCGATAGTAGATGACGGTGGGTTATTTTTGATTCAGAAATATTTTCGTCAATTCAAAAATAATGTATTCCAACCGGTACGGCCGACAGTTGCGCACACGCTAAAGGTCAATGATCATCTGTAGATCCGCTTCGGCGCCCTCGTGACCCTGTGCTGAGCCGGTGGCGGTCGCCGTAATATCAAAACTGCTTATTGATCGATAATCATCACTCACACGCTTCCACAATTTTGATTTTTCTGAAATCAGGTTACACAGGCTCATTGAAATTGCATATACATATTCACCACTCGAGCTATTTTGAGATGGTATAATATAAAGATCATACGCATAACTACGGGGATTAATATATTGAATCCAACTAAAGCTAGAGCAGTTAGCTTGCCTTACCTTGCAACGCTAATCTTAGAAAATTCTAACTGCATTCTCGTCACATCCGGCATAGATGCAAGTCATAGTCATATGTATGTGAAAAGATCGATTATAACAATAATTTGTTATTTGAAAGGTTACATGCTGACGTTTTAGAATCAAAATGTAAATATGATGTAGGTAGGTCAGTATTAGTACCTATTTTTAGGCTACGTTGTCTATGAGACCTAATTAACGCTCCTTTACACGCGTGAGGTTAGCCCCATCCTCTGAATATTGCATATGACTTCTTAAATAATAGACTTAAGTTATGGTCGCCTTCAAAAGTTGTAGCAAGTATTCTAGAACTACTGACTGCATTGCATCTGCAGCTTCAGCGCACGTATGAATTTTGCAGCGCAGTTTGTATAATAACGTAACTATTTGACACAGTAGGTACCTAATTAGCGGTTTAAGCTATTTTCTTCATTAAGCTTTTAAGTGTACTTTATAACATTTATTGATTTCCTATCTTACAATTATGACAACATTATTTGCGTTTGTAATATTGAGTTAACATACGTATTTTTCTTCAAAAAGACTTTTACAAAACATCTTACAATGAATCATTAGATTGGCTCCTTAATTCGGAGGAGTTGGAAGAGGGTGACGTAGCGTACTTATTAGGTAGTTATAGTGATGAGGACTTAAAAGAACACGACATATCTTAAAAATAAACGAAGCCATGAATGACTAGAACTGGTAAGTAAGAAATGTTGAAAACTTGTAACAAAGGGCGATAAGTATAACATGTATTCCATGTTTTATACCAAAGATTGAATTCTCTCAAAATTTCACACAATGTTGGCAAACACACTTGGTGTTGCCTTATATACAAAAATACGTTTTTTTTTTAATCTATGCCAATAACCAGAAATCGTTCCATTTCTTTGGGGCACCCTAGAGGCTAGAACTTTTACGTACGCGTATAATGGAGTTTTAAAATATTGCTTACCATAAATAATTATGTCCAAAATTGTATTACATTTAATATGACGGTAGGTACCACGGGAAACAGCCTGCTTACATAATTAGGCAGAGAGTAGGTACTCGTCAGTCGGTGTTGTTTAGTTGTCGAGCTAAAAAACTTAGTAGTTAGGTACTTATCCAAGCTAAAAGTATTTGTATTGTTTCAGAAATATGTGGAATCATCAGTGGGATGGGCTGGCGAGAGAGGGGAAGACTCCAGCTATGACTCGGAGTGTGAAGAGGAGAGCGCGCATCGTGCGGCCTCCAGGACTCCCTCCGACACTCTCGCCGCGGAGTTCGCTGAATATGTCACTCTTACACCACCACAACCCAACCAGGTGAGATATCTACGAAGCTTTGCATATTAATGGCATTCTAAAATGTTCTCACTGCTGGGACACTGGCCGCCGGCCGGTTTGCTGAATGTCAGACCACTTCTTCGATATTTGGTCCTGGAAGATGCCGTATTCCTCACGAGGTTTTCCTTCAACGTTCTATTGTGCAATTAATTTATATGCACGTCATGCCTGCCAAGTTGCAGAGGGCATTTGACAAAGCAGACTATCTAACGGCTAACAACTGTTTCCTGTGTGTCTTCCTTTGTAAATTAACTTTGAAATTTACGCGAGACACAAAGGTTATTGTGTCTGAATTGCGATGCACTAATTAACGGTCAACAGGACACTCAACAAGTCATCCTATATCTATTGAATGATGGACGAGGATCTTCAACAGTGGCAAATATGCGAATAAAAATCTCCTGTAGACGCCGTCAGCGATAATGGAATTCCCGATTTGTAATCTGGGTTACCATCATTGTTGTTTGACTTAATAGTTTTCACTGCTCACTTCCTACCTTTTGTCTTGTTTGACGTCAATACTGGATTTTTCCGGATACAACTAAATTAGTTCTCGAAACCCAATTTCTGTCTTGATTCTAGGCAAAGATCGAGTTTGCCATGAAGCTGGGTTACTCGGAGCGGTTGGCGCGGACGGCAATCCAGCGGTTGGGTCCCGACCCGCCCTGTAACGAGTTGTTGGCGGAGCTCATCAAGTTAGCGGCTAAGCAGCCGCCGAGGGCGTTGTCACCCGCGCCACCGGCTGAACCCGACCCGCCGCCCGACCGCGCACCGCTCCGGCACATCGTGATAGATGGCAGCAATGTCGCTATGAGGTATGTATCAGACACTGGTTTTAGTCGTCCTTGAATGAACGTTTAAGATTATTTTTCTTGAATAGTAAGTAAAGTTTAAAAGGGCGTGTTAAACTCTTGTGGTGCTTCGTTATATTTTTGTGCCGTCTCGTCTTAGAAACCGCAGGAAACTGATATTTTACTTCAACAATCAAATAAATATTTTGTTTATTGTAAATTATCATAGTAAGCCAAAGAAAGATAAACTTCACATTCACCATCATACGAGTTCTTAGATATCAATCACTTCGAGAGTTCCGGTTGATAACTCGAATTCTCACTATCTTATCTTAACGATATTGCAAAGAAATAAATGATTTGATTTGATTTGATTTGATTTGATACTTAATAGTGTACCATTCTAACCTAATTATATAAGTTCAATTAATTATTGTGGCGCACTTTGTATAACATGTTCGCTATTTTGTCTGCAGCCATGGCAACAAGGAGGTGTTCTCGTGTCGCGGCATCGAGATCTGCGTGGAGTGGTTCCGCGCGCGCGGACACCGCGAGATCACCGCCTTCGTGCCCAAGTGGCGCAAGGAGTCCGCGCGGCCCGACAACCCCATCGCCGACCGAGACGCGCTGGAGCGCCTCGAGCGCGACCGCGTGCTCGTGTACACGCCCAGCCGCCTGCTGGGCGGCAAGCGCCTCGTGTGCTACGACGACCGCTACATCCTACGTCTGGCCGCCGAGACCGACGGCATCGTCGTCTCCAACGACAACTACCGCGACCTCGCCGTCGAGAACCCCGACTTCCGGAAAGTTGTCGAGGAGCGGCTGCTCATGTACTCGTTCGTGAATGACCGGTTCATGCCGCCCGACGACCCGCTGGGCCGCTCGGGGCCCACACTGGACGCGTTCCTGCGCGCGCCGCCGTCCCGCGCGGACCCGCCGCCCGCTTGCCCGTACGGCCGCAAGTGCACGTACGGCAACAAGTGCAAGTTCCACCACCCCGAGCGCGCCGGCCGGCCGCACAAGTCGGTCGCGGAGAAGCTGTCGGAGCGCGCCGCCGCCAAGACGCTGCGCCGCGACCTGCACACCGTGAGCCTGCCGCCCGGCGGCCGCCCCGCCGACGTCAAGCGCCAGCTGGCGCGCGCGCAGTCCGCCGCGCCGCGCCTGGCCGACGCCACGCTCGCTACGCACTTCGACCGCGCGCAGGTCGCCGGGCCCTCGCAACCACCACAGCCCCCGCTAGTGCCTCCCTGTCCGCCGCCTGATGTGAACACGCACCGCAAGCTGGCGCGCCAGCTGACACTAAACCCGGCGTGCGACCCACGCTTGCAGCCGCACACCATGGCAGCACGCGTGGCGAGCGCGCCGGGAGCGGCGGGCGGCGCGGCGGGTGCTGCCGCTCTGCTGGCCCCGCTGATGTCGCCGTGCGCGTCGGACGGCGCGCTGCAGCACTGGGACGCGCGGCGCCGCATGCACTACCACCTGGCCGGCATCTTCCCCGAGGCGCAGGTGGCGGAGGCCATGGCGGCGTACCCGGAGGAGACGGACGCGCAGAAGATGTGCGCCATCATCCTGGCGCGCTACCGGCCCAGCGAGGCGCGCGTGCCGCACTGAGCGGCGCCCGCCGCTCATTAACGTCTCACTGCCGGCTTTTGGCAATAAAAACCGGACCAGTAGATCTCCGCTATCACTGACGATGTTTGATGGAGCCAGGACAGACTCCAGCGCAGGCGCCGGTCGGGAGTACTGCTGCCGCACGGGTCGCCGGCAGCGCGCCCCGGCGAGGCGAGCGCGACGTTGTGTCACTGATAAATAGGCATTTATACCTTGTACATATTCTATGACTTCTGTCATACGCTTCTGAGAAGCGTATGCTGATATTTAATAAACATTAAATAGTTTCTAGAGATGTACAAATACTTATTTTCAAGTGTACAGTTAATTATGACTTGTTGCTTGACTATAGCAATTCTTGCTTTCTTGTTTTCATTCCTGTAATCTTCCAGTGAATAAATTCACAATTTATTTTTTTGCCTTTTGATTATATGTTGTTGCATGTAGTAACATGAAATTAAGACAATGAATTATTGATAAAATAGCAAAATATGTGATCATATAAATCATTATTGGTACCATGTACCAATTATTATTTTTATACTAATATAGTTAACATATTATGATATCGAGCATTAGTATAATATTTTTACAAAATTAAAGTTGTTGAGTTTATATTTAATTAAAAGTGTATAATCATGATCGGTTTTTTGTATGAATGTTTTGTAGATTATATTGCACCATGGTTATGGCTACATCCATGTATTGACTATTGAAGGTATGTACATCAAAAAACTCTTCATGTTATTATTTACTATCTTGGTTTACTAAGTATGTTTAGATGTAAGCAATGGCCAGCTATAATTGACTTATTTAGTCATTATTGTAGGTATAACATTGAACCAATTTGTTGTTTGATTTTGTATTAAATTGAACTGTTAAAAAACTTAAATGCAATGCATAAATTGAAAATGTAAGATACATATATCTACTCTCATGCAATACTTCATACAATGTTAGTTGTTATATTTAGTATAGATTCATTTTATGAAGTATGGCATGATACTTTAGTATAATTAGTTTATCATGTTTTACCTGGATTAGTTTTTGGAAATAAATGACCTTTCCACTGTCTTGGTCATAGCAAAGTTTAATTAAAAAAGGTATTCATAAAAATGATGAGTTAGGTCTTAGATACAAAATATAGTTGTATTACAAAACATGGCAGTGAAAAGGTTGAAAGGTAAAATTTGATAATAAGTAATAAGAAGTGTTACGGGATGGATAGCTTCAATTTATTTGCTTAACATTATAAACACATCCCAAACATTTCTGATTACTGTTCACATTCCCTGTGGAATGTTTAACATAAAATTATGTCTATTGTGACATTATAGCAATAATATTTTTTAAAATAAACCATCTCTCACTAGTAAAATTGTTTATTTCTTTTTAACCCTGTCTGGATTGTTAGAAAACTTCTTTACTAACATTTTCATGAAAGCTTTGCTGTTCTTTAGATCTGGTTTGTCTGAAAATTCTATGAAATCTTGCCCAATGAACTTCCTTGTTGGTTTCGATACATATTCTAAAGCAGTTGGTACAAATACTCTACTTTTCTTATCAGTTCTGTATAAGTATTGAAAGGAAGCTACATCACTAACTTTTGTTTCTTCTCTTGTGTTTAACTTCTCATCAATGTCCATTTTTACCACTATACTGTCATTTGTTTTCTTCTGTTGATTAGTTTTTGGTTTTGGATGATTCTTTGCTATCTCAACTATTTCTTTTCTAACATCTAGTAGGCAGTTACATTTTATTCCTAAGCAACTAGTTGCTAGCCCAAAACTAGATGCAGTTATTTTTCTTAGATCATTCAAACAGAGTAGAGGTACTTCTTTAGTAGTGCACATTTCTAAAATAGGTTGTACTATCATTCTTGGGTTCACTTTAGCTTCAATTATTATTGCAGAACATTCTCCGTTTTGAACAGCATCACTACATTCTCTAATACCAAGTAAAAGACCATCCACTTTTCTGAAAAAAGATGCTGAATTTAAAAAAAAAATGCAACTTTTAACTGAAAACCATCAAAGGTGGCATATGAGCATGGATGTTAGTATAGAGAGAACACAGCAGCGTACGAAGTTGGCTGTAGAAAATGAACTTTTTTAATGTAATGTTTATGTGTTATAATGAGTAAAAATAATAATACAGCCAAATAAAAATAAATGTGTCCTTACTTTAACTTAGGTGGTTTAGGACGTTCATCCTTCGGAATTAGTTTCAAATCCTTCCAATGAGGTTTCTTGAATTCCGGTATAGCAATTTTATGTTTCTTCAGGGCTGATTCTAACCTCTTTCCTTCATCTTCCGTTAGCTCAGGCCTACAAAGTATGTTCAGTTAAATAACATACTTTGGTGTAGTAATCTCAAAAAATAATAATATTGGTTTGATGCCACAAACTTACCAAAACAATGGATCAGGTCGACACAAGACGTTTTTTATAGTTTTCTTCAGTTTACCTTTACTGATAGTATTTTTCTTCTTTTGTAGAGTAGTAGCTTCTTTAGGTTTAGCTTCATTCATAGTTTGTTATTTCGTATAAGTGTCAGAAAAAAGAAAATACAATTTGGTAAACTAAAATCATAACCTCAAATGTGACTGTCGACGTGATTTTGACATTTGCTTGACATTGACATAAGTAAGGCTGCATAGTGCCAGCCTAAATGAAACTATATACTTTTGATTCGACATAATTATCCTGTGTGACCTCTCGATAAATCCATCTTCACCCCTTTCATCTCTCACAAGGGCTCCTAGTATTGGCCCGCGAAAACTGCCAGATGCTAAGGATTTACATATATTGCCGTCTTTCAATATAAACAGTTATGATTGACACTACCCCACAACTAGTTTCGATTCATTTCATTTGATAACTATGCTCACACAGTTACAGGTATACTATCTCTTAGAAGAAATCCGTGCTAGATATGATTATGCACTAGCCTAGCCAGCACTATTTCTAGTCTAGAGCTCTACAGACAGGTAGAATCAAATCGAACGTCGGGTGTATTTCAAAAAACTCGAATCACAAATAAGTAAAAATGAATTTCTAAGTTTAGTAAGAAACTTTCTAACGTAAAAAGAACTAAACCAATATTGACAACTTTTAGTAGTATATGTTTGCGTAGCTCTGAGTACGATCTAGTTTTTGTTTCATCATAATCGGTCCTTATTCATTTCATTACGGACTGCACATACTTGTATCGCCATCTATTGACAAATGGAAAAACCATCATCATTTAAGAAATCTATTTATACGAAAGTAAAGTGAACATTTGATTTATTTTCATGGTTATTTATCACTATGTGTAGAATTCTTTGTGCAAAATGTTGGCAGTTCAGAGCCGATAAATGGCGTTGATGTAACTTTCTGAATCGCGGTTTTCCCCGAGTGAATGACTTCCAGACAAATTTGGCTATGAATGTTTTTAAGGTGGACAGAATAAGTTGAGAAATAGCGTTAAATCGACTCACAAAACAAAAATTGTTTAGGGTTCCGTAGTAAAAACAGGAACCTCATAGTTTCTTCATATACATACATACTCGTATGTCCTTCGAACCCAATATGCTACAAATCTGTAATTACAGATAGGTATAAATCACGTCGACAAAGTTGTAATTTTTTTTCATGCTTTTGTTTGATCCATCAAAGGGTTTATGATAAACCTTTTTCATTTCAAAGATCCGTTTCTGAAATATTTAAGCGTGTACGGGATAGGTATGAAAAGTCAGTTAATTCTTTTATTTCATAGATATAATTTTATATTTCTAGGGTTTCTTTATTTCGTAGTTTGAAAACTAGCACCATTCGTTCGATAGTCTGTGGTTGATTTTGATTTTAGGTACCAAAAGATACCTCATTAGGTCAGCATTTTGAACGAATGAAATAGATAGGTACAGTGAGGGCCCTGAATTACCCTATTTCTATTATATTTTAATTCTTAGCGAGGTCGGGTCATTTCAGGTATACTGTACGAACTTTTATCTATTTGACACTTTTTTCATTCCGAAATAAACGTGAGCCAAGTTGCGGGCACAGCTAGTAAATAATAATTATTGTCGACTGCCTCGTTGGTTTAGTGATCGTAAGCGCTTCTCTCTGCTACTGCTGAGTGTGAGGTCCTGGGTTCGACTCTCGGACCGGGCAAGGCAGGTTTTGATGTATAGAAATTTTAGCGTAGATCCCTCTGTCCGGCCTTCGGGGACTACAGACAGATGTTATGTATTTTATGAAGATATGTCACGACTCTCTCTAAAAATGATTTGTAACTCGTCCTCTTAATAAATTCTTGGTCTTAATTTTTTAGTTATCCGCTTATTGAGAATAGGTAGGTACTAGCAATAATAAACATAATCTAATCTACTCTAATTAGAAATAAACTTAACTTATTTATTTTTAAATGAATATTATACTTGTATGTTGAAATATTTCAAGGTCATTGTCCACTGTTCCTCTAACAAATAAGGAAAAGAAAGACATTTAATTGTTTTACAAACGTTTATGGCTTTCGGGCAGACAACCAGGGGATAGAACACAAAAGAATATAAATCTCCGCTTAGAAACTCACTGGGAAGTAGGTACGTTGCAAAAAAGGCTGCGTTTTTTGTTCGTCCTGAGCCGTTGGCGAAAACCATTGTTCATTCCGGAGGGTGGGGGAAGTAATAACTGCAGTAAGGGTGCGTTGTAATGAAACTTTTACCTGAGGGACCGCTGCAATGCGGTGAACGATCTAGTCATATACCACAACTCGCAGTATTCGCATGTTTGAGTGATCGTGATGTCTTCTTCAAGGCAGAGTGATAGTTGCAACTGGTTGTTAGTGGAGTGGAAGAGTGATGGTGGTCGTGATGTGGTGTACATCCGGGCGGTGGTGAGCCCCTTGACCAAGGACTTGAGGATAGGCGATTTGATGACGGTGAACCGGCGCGGGGAACAAGAAGCGGCGACTTTGGTTGCGCGCGCGCGTAAGTAATAGTTGGTCTTTGTATTTTTGTTGGCCTTTCGCAGGTAAGCCGTATCTAACGGTTTGTAAGAAACGTTCGCGGCGTGTACTTGTACATCTTCTACTTTGATTGAAGAAATGTAGATCTTTGCTATTTATTTTTATGAAGATCTTTCTATACGTAAATAAGAATGTTGTGAACTTATGATTTATTTATTCTATAAAAATGAAAGTAGAATTTTCTGAAATCATAAGATACCAACAAGAGTTTTTCAGAAGTTAGAATAAGCTTCACACAAAAACGTTGTGCAAAGAAATGTATAAATTATAGAGTAAGTTCTTAGAACTCGACAATTAATAAGCTCTTAGAAATATTTACCACGTGATATTAAATACAGTTCAACTTCCAAAGCTGCACGCAAAAGTGGACCTTATTTTGAAGTTGGGTAAATGTACCTTTGCAAATTCGTAATTTATTTATTGGTTCACCAAAAATTGCTTACACTGGTTTTATGTTAAAAATATCATGCAATAAATGATTATACATCAGTGCAACAATCACAAGACTTACAGGTAAACACCCCATGCATAAGGAAGTTGTATAAAAAAATCAACTAATCTAGTTCACACACTACACAATTTCATTTCCTTTCACGCGAGGTAATGGAAGACCATTAAGGGAGATTTTCATGAAAATAGGCTTTCAATTTGCTCAAACTGTCAAAGTGTAAATGTAGGTATGTGTGTATGTAAATGTGTAATGCACCGTACTTATGGGCTTCCGTCCACGAAGTCACAAACTCGTTATTTCAATGGTTCGGTACTTAAAAAGCTTTAAAAAATAAGATTAATAGGGATTTGGCATAGTCAAACTAATATTAGTCAGAGCGAAACCCCATTTAGTTTGAATAATGATGGGCCAAATGAAAAAGTGAGAAGATTTTTTCCGAATCAATAAGAATAGTTTGGTAAAAAATAAGGGTATCTAATAGTATAAATTCATATTTCTTGACACAGGAGAACGTGATATGCTGGAGGCGATGGTAAAAGAATCTGAGAAGAAGGAAGAAGCAGGTCCCAGCATGAAGCAAGAAGAAGAGGCTGAAGACTTCTCCTCGAGTGCCTCTTCTTGGGTGCCTAGCGATGACGGCGCACAGTCTGGAGATTCTTCTAAGGTAGGTTTTAAACGTCATAGCCGTACTCATAGGCAATAATCAAAACAATATCTACTTTAGGTGCAGTCAAGTCTTGTTAGGCAGACGATAACCTCAAGGGTTGATCTGCGAGAGTCCATTTACAACACCATATCAGATGCTATGGGCCATGCAGTTCGTACTTTTCGTAATTTACTTCAATATGCATTTATAACTGTTTAACTACGATTAATACGGTGGATACGAGTATATGCCTGCCCACTGATAATCACCTATTTTACTGGTTGATTTGTAAGGGCACGTTAACGCCATCTGTTAACATCTTCATACACATATTCGAGTACATTTTACTTTTGCCATTCTGAGGGTAGATTTCACATTATATTCTTTAATGCAGGTAAAGAACAAAAAAGTCAAATTGGAACAGTGCAAACGTCAATATTCCAATAGAAGGTCAAGCAAAAAGGTCATTACTCCTTCACACAGGGCTACTCCAGTCATACCGAAAATGATGCAGCAGACTAACATAAAAACAATGATGAGCCGCAAAAGGGCACACAATGACAGTCTAGATCTATCCAGGAATATGTCTATCAACAAATCTTTGCCAGATTCTACGAGAAGGAATACTGTTCAAAACGGTAAAGGAAATCAAAATGTGACAATAGATGTTCGTGAACTCATGAAAATTAAGAACAGTTTTAAGATACTATTCAAAATGCTCGACGATCTCAAGCGCCCAGGACCAGCGACATTCAATCAGGGTTCCGAGGTACAAGTTCCGATGCTGTTAAAAGCTGAAGATATGGACCAAACTCCTTACAAGCACTCCGTTGAAGATGTTAGGGAGGATGAGGAAGCAAACAGCGATGATACAGAGTTAACTCGATCTGATGATAATGTTTTAATAACCAATAAGTTTACCAATGTTGCTGTAAAGACGTTCCAGAAAAAAGAACCGGAAAAAGATGAATGGGTATGTATTTTTTTGTTTTTGTGTTTTAGGTAGGTACACCAAGGGACGTTTATTAGATAAACCGTTAGTTTGTAACAAAGGCCGTAATTTTTTAAAGGAAAGTTGAATGACGACTGCCGACCATGTTTTAATTTTTTTAAGTAACAAGTAAATTATTTTATGAGACTATTGTAGTATTTTCGTCTGTTTTTAAGTTTCGGAAGAACCATGACTTATTCTTTATTACGGATCCAGGGATGACTTACCTACTATGTGTTTTTATCAGATTTCGTGTCCAAATCATGTTAGAAATAAAGATGATACTGCTGATTTCAGGTACCGATTGGAAGTGGAAAGACCTTGATACATAAAGACCAATTCAAGAGAGTAAATTGGAAATCTTACACCATTGCAACAAGGACGCTACTCCTAGCTGTGTTTCCAAGAAGGTAATTTTTGATTAGATGTCTTACATTTTTTTTTTCTTATTATTCTTATAAAAGGTAAAATACAAAAATTACACACAGAAAACTTTAATGGTGCAATATTAGTTTACATCAAAATAGATTCGGATTTTACTATCCTCGCCCATTTGAAAATTTTAACTCTGTGCAGAACTAATCAACAATTGAATCATGCAAATTGAAATGTACAAAAATACGTGTACAAACTTATATTTATTTTTAAAACAGTGTTGACTTCGCATCCCACGTAAATGCGTACACCTGTTGAACCGAATAAAATGTGACGTCATAGTTCCTAAGAAATGCTAACATTATCTTAATTCCACAGGATACTCGCAACCCATTCACTGACTGGAAAGAGGTCACCAGCTTTTCAAGATAAGCCAGCAAAGATGTGCTTAGACCCAAAGATTATATCTGACGTCATAATGGAAATTATGGACAGATTCAATGTGAGAGAAAATCTAGTTAGGTAAGTTGGTTCAGAATTATTTTTACTTTAAGAAATAATACACCTGAGGGCCAATGCTACTACTTTTAAGTAACATTCTTAATCGCATCTCAGTTACTATGTGTCAAAAAAGCTTCAAGTTCCATATAGAATGTGACTGACATATGTCAGTCACATTCTATATGGAACTTGAAGCTTATGCGATTACGAACGTTGCTTAAAAATTTATTCATTCGAAAAACATTCTTGGGCCGTCGGGTAAAAAGACCGTTGACAAAATCGAATAAAGCACAGATGGTTAAAATATTCAGGGATTTGTACTCAATGTTTAACAGCTACAGGCATTATGAATGTAGGAATAACGAAGATAGCAGCGTTTACACTCCAATGCGTTTGGCACTAATTAATGTATGCGTTGTTGATCGTAAAACTGTGAAAGACATGAGTTTTTATTGGGTATGTTCCATTTTGTGGGAAAAGTGGAGACTTTCACAAAACAAATATTTATTTGGGTTACTGGAATCTTGCCAGTTTAAAAACTCAGTTTTGGAATGTCGTAAGGATCAAGAAGACAGAACCTGGAACAAATGTCCAAGAATGGTATTAAAATTTGACACCAGCAATTCGACACAAGTAAATCACTCAATTACGACTCGCAACGAATGATTGTGATACTGTATGGTTCGTGTAGGTAGAATAGGTACTACAAAATGATAACTAATAAATTAAAATAGATAATACATACATATTATGTAGGTTTTACTTCGAATATACTTGCTTTCATTAAACTAGAATGTAATATTCTCCCACACTGGAGGCTTCTGTCCAGCAGTGGACCATAATAGTCAAAATTTAAGATCAAACCTTCATGGCCCTTAAATGTTCCTTAAATATTTGAGCTAGAGAGTGCATGAGTAAGATTCAGTATTTAATTGATCTTTCACTGCAGGAGTATCATTACAACGAAGTGTGCGGACGAATGCAAGATGTGGAAAACTCGAGTCAACAAAAAGAAAACTAAGAACAATGAGAACATGCCGCCAGCTACAAACAATAACTTAGAAGAACAATAAGTTATGTACTTGTGTAGCTAGACTACAATGTTTTAAATTAGTCACCAATGATTTACTTGGCTGTGAGCTATTTGAACCTATAATATAAGAATAACGTAAAACTCAAACGCTTATTCATACAAAATCTAACCATGTGAATAGTTTAAGTCTATCGACATTTTGAATAAAGAATCAGCTTATCAGTATTTAAACTAACCATGTGGTTTTTTTTGTATGAATAAGCCTGAATATGTTTTAGTTACTAATCAATTGTTTTTAATACATGTACTTTGAATGTATACGACGATTAGGAGTATTATGCAATAATTTTAATAAATAGATTAAAACGTAATAAAATATTTATTTGCGTTAATTCCACATGTTCCTGTTGTTGAGTATTAATTGTAAAATAAATTAAATTTTCCTTCTTTGACTAGAATACTTATAAATAGCTTTCTTGTAAAATATAAAAGCATCAGTAGTTTACACAGTGAATGCTACAAGTAAAGGTATAATTGAATGCATCCTTTAGTTTATACAAATGGCTTACCATTTGACGTGAAGTAAAAATACACAGCTCAAATAATGTAGTGCACCACTTTTTTTAAGTATAGTTGATGCGTTTTACCCTGGCAATAGAGGTCATTGACCCACCCTACATCTGTTTAGATCGTATCAACATCAGAGTTTAGAGAAACTAAAAGAAAGATGGTTAGAATATATTTCTAATACACCGAGAAATAGAAAGAGATATTATATTAATTATAAGGGGCAAATGGCCGCTACTGCTGTGCTAAAACGAAACAACTACGTATACCAGAAAAAAATACATACAACCACATGTTTTGATCAGGATACCCTAAAAAAATGCACGAAATCATACCGACAGTACTACTAATGTCCTTGTTGGAAT
Source organism: Hecatera dysodea (assembly GCA_905332915.2). NCBI lineage: Eukaryota > Metazoa > Arthropoda > Insecta > Lepidoptera > Noctuidae > Hecatera > Hecatera dysodea. The sequence goes on from HG995304.1 coordinate 6,831,758, forward strand.
ATACCAAGAGGCGATAGTACGATATCTGTATTAGTACTCGCTGTGATCGCTCTCATCAGCATCATATCATCAGGAGTGAACTGCCAGCCGCTCAGCTGACCGAGGCTCTGGAGCTTGGGACAACACTCGATGAGCAAGTCCACTGTGTCTCTTGTAAGGCGAGGGGCGTTGGGGAACCAAATGCCTTCTAGATTCTCAAACTTGTATCGGCGAAGCATGCTGGAAACGGAAACGTAATAGTGATGTAGATGACGTAGTTGGAATCAATTTAGGAGGAACTTTAAAACGGGGTGGAGAGAAATGTAGAAATGTTATTTAGGTATTGTTTGCAGCAAAGAGAAACTCCAATTTTTGAATCAGTTTTTTTAATGGGTCCTTTGTGAGAAACCATTAATTTGGTACTAAATTAAAAATTTAAATCAAAGGTTCGTTTTTATTCACTACTACATTTCTATCAACGCCGTTCTACCTGATACGTTTAGTTTCGTGTCAGAAAAAGGACTGCAAATAGAATAGGCGATCCACGATATATGGCGTCAATGATGTACCTATCAACTGAATAATATAATACGTCTTTGAAATATGTAACGGAGCCTCTGCGATTTGGCTTCGGCCCCTATCGGGATCTCAGTGTTCCGATATTGTCAAAGACATGTAATAGCGTATTCAAACATAAAAGCAGCTTAGGCTTTGATAATTCACAGGTCATTATGCAAAATGTTTGAGACAGTGTTTGATAACTTGGTTCTAATAGTGAGTGGGTATAGGTACAACATAAAACATACAACATGGAATTGCGACATGAGTCTTGTTTGATTACCTCTTAAGTTTATATCTCCTCCCAAGTTGTACAACAACGCTCAGCAAAATAAGGAAGCAAAATACAGAAACATACTCACCGCGACATATCGTTGTCATCAAGCTTAATTTCATCCCCGATGATCAACTTCTTTAGCTTTGGACTAGCAGTCATCAGGTACTTAAGACACGACGACGACAAATTCCCATGAATAATTTCTATATGCTCCAGATTATTGAATGGTATCTCCTCTTCATGCGTCGCTGTCTGAATCTGGTAGAACTCTATGCTTTCCAGGTTTCTGCACGTTTCTGCTACCCTAGTAAAGTTGAATGAACCAGACGATCCTGAGAGCATCAACGTGCTTACTCTATGTCCAATCTTGTCTAACAACTGGTGGAGTTCGTGACATTGGAACTTATTCAATTTAATTTTGTTTACGTTGTTTAGTTCTTTGATTTGCTGTAAAACTCCTTGGTCTGGCTCTTCAAGGTAAATCGTCTCTATCATCGGACACAGAGCTATGATCGCTTTCATAGTTCGCATATTTGTTTGCACATCGTGCATGTACTGCAGTTTTGTTTTGAAATCTGGATCAGTTCTGTATATGGAGTAAATTGCTTTACCAACAAACGAGTAACTACCAAGGTTAGTGAGGTTTGGCAGCCGCCGTATTAATAAAGCTACGTCTGTGTGATCAATGTTCTCTTCGCCGTACATTCCTATGTTCACCACGGTCAGACTTTGAGTCAACTGCGGATTCCCAGACAACATCGCGTCTATACCAATCTCTGTTATGTCTGTTTCACCAGAAATGTCCAAAAGTTTCAACACCTTATTATATTTACCGATATATTTGAGCACTTCATCGTTAGCTATGTAGGGAATATTTAAACACGTTAAATTAGGCAGGTTTTTAAGCAGCTGGTACATTATTGTAAGATGTTCATCCTTAACCCACACGCCTTTCAAATTGAGAGCAGTCAAGTGGTGCCCTTGCTCCATAATGAGCTCAAGGACTTTCCTATAATAGGGAAGGGGGAAGATTCCCGTCGCCAAACTCTTGACGTTTTCTTTGAGCAGCAGTTTCATTGTGTAGAATCTAACGGAGGGTTCCAGGTATTCCGAACTAAGTATTAAGTTAACGAGATCTTGGAATATGTCGTTGGTTGCGCCCATGCTTTCGTAGTAGGAGGAGACCATCGCAAACTCCAGCGCCGCATCTTCTTCAGATGAAACTCGAGTGAGGGCGTGGATCAACTGTCGGGCCACTAACGACAGTGTAATCTCCTGTAGGGGCGGCACGGGTATCTTGGGCGACATTTTTACACAAAACTATGAACGTTCAACTACTATAAAATATCACTTTCACTATAAAAACGGCACAAAGTCGCACTAATTGAGCATCGCAGTATCTGTGCTGCGGCTTTCAGTTTTGGGAAGAGAAAGAAGTGAAAAATGGTTGTGCTATTTAGCTCGCGCATGCGCCCGCGCAGCTGGCTCGGCGCCAGCGCACGTTTATAATTCAAACTCACACAACTCGCGCCGTATTTTTAGAACTTTTATAAAAGGTGTTTACGGCTAGTGGGGTATGCAATTGTTATAAACTGTTCCGTAGGGAAAGAATGAGATCTATCGAACGATTTTTATGATTGTCTTTTACTGTAATTTTAATAGACCTGTGTTTTGCCTTCACGCATTTAGTAGCGCCGGCGGCGCTGGCGGAAGTATCTTGAAAAATGTAAACATTAATTTTATTGCTGGTACTGTAACTCTTTCGCATTTGAAACGTTCAAATGTATTGTGTTATAATTTTAAACGACTGTGTCGTAAACATAGAAGTAGTAGTTATGATTCTCTGTTATTGCGACGTGTGAGACATATTGCGTTGTATACTATGTATTGCATTTGATATATTTTCACGACAGCTGGAACATAGTGCGTTGTGCACTATGACAGACGGGATCATAAATTAACATTTTATCTATCAGAAAGTTAGGGGTCAAAATAAAAAAAATATTACATACTCAATTAAATAAATTTATTTCATATCAACTTACAACAACGATAGTGCGTTTTAGAGTAAATTATGTCTGACTTGATCTTATTTTAATTCTAACAAGTAACAATATTGAATGCAGTGGTTTAAATTTAATCAACAATCGGCGTTATGTTTTGTTATTGAAAATTGAGATGTCTTGAATTGAAATATGAGTCTACTAACAGCTATCTTAATTAGTTCCCGTTTTGTCCATTACGGCAACTCGGGACCCCAATTAATTTTACACTGAGTTCTTAATAGGTATATAGGTACTTATCTAAGTTACGGAATCCATAAAAAAGGTTAGTACGGACACTAGAGACAATTGACACGCTTAAAAGACGTAAGATTGGTGACTTGAAAGAATTACATACGAATAAAGAATTAAATGATACTGGCATTCATTAGTGCAGTCTTAGAAACTAATAATGTACCTTAATGCGCATCCAATAAGTTTCAACTTCATTTGTTTACTCTCAACAAATCAATTTACCAATTGATTCTCAACTTAAGACCTTATTTATAAAACTTTTTAACCCTGTCATTAGTTTAAATACTGACTAAAAGATTCAAAATTCAGTTCTACATAGACATATTTGATTAAGAATCTGTTAATCAGTATTTCAACTAAAAATACAACTAAAAAGTTTTTTTTTAATATAAAAGTAGCCATAAAGTGTTCAAACTTTAAACGCTAACATACCTTAAGTAGGTACAGGTAAGTTCTTAGCCACCAGCAGCAGGATCTGTTCGGTGCTGAAGCACCAGTTGGCGATGTCCTTGGAGACCTTGCACCAGAACTCCCCGTGGTGCGGCTCAGCGGCTTTGCAGCGTGTCTTCACGTCTTCTTGTTGTTGCTCGTTACCGTGGAGGAGCTCGAATTTGTAGAAGTAAGACCAGGCGTCACCCAGGTCGGGGTCGATTTTTACCTGTAAGGATTATTTAAAAGCATTCTTTTCTTGCTTACAGTCTATTCAGAATGACCATGTCCGTATCAATATCAACATGCCCCATATATTTACACTAAGTTCCAGTATCAAATAGGGTACGCGGACTAGGAAGAACCGTCCGATGTGTACCACATATGGTACAAGACTGTTATCGTGGAAAGACGTGATTTAAAAGGATAATGTTTGATGTGATTTGGTCCGAGCGTATTGCAGGCTGCTATTACAATATTGCCTAGTCTGATTATACAGCATTTAACGAATAAACGAAATACCTCTTAAGGGGTCATTGTACTTAAGAAGAACTTTTACGATGGGACCAACTCCGAAATCGCGAAAAAAAGTCAGCTGTTCAGTACATTTTGTCGAGTTATGCGCACGTAAATGTATGGGGCAGTCGATTATTTTTTTCTCGATTTCGGTGTTGGTCCCATCGTGAAAGTTATTCATAATGATGAGTACACTGACCCCTTAAAAGAGATATTGCGTTTACATGTTGTATACAACCTAGGTTCTACTGCGCAGTAGCCGCGGATGTAATAATGACAATTGGACAATATGATTTTTCTACGTTGATTTGCTTCGGTTTTGGAGTTGCTTTGTAAGGTCCTGGGGAATAAATACACGCATTTGGTAATGTTTTTAACTACCGGGAGATTGTGCTGGTTTTTATTGATTTTAGCGTCAAGTTATCTGATGACTTTAAGAAAAATGAAAGTTACCGTTCTGTTGAACCACTCGCGACACTTGTTGAGCTTCCTCTCCGTCCAGAACAGCTGCGACACCGCCAGCAGCACGTGCGCGTCGTGCTCACATTTCTTTAGGGCGTCCACCTGCGGATATATAACTATTTTATACAAGAAGTTACAGAACAGCATTAAAAAAAATACTATGCTTGTAAAACATATTAAACATCTGATTTTTTTCCCGATTTGTGAGTTCTTTTCACCCATAGTAAGTTTTCAGAAAAGCCCAAAATAGTTTTCGTTTGTCTTCGTTTTGACAGCATAGATCAAGATCTCAAAACTCAAGTCGAATTATTTGGTGCTACTCGGATCAAACAATCTTTAAAAGCTTATACGAAACGGAAGTAAAATATTTATGATGATTTTAGTGAAATATTCAGCTTTTTGTGATGTTTTGCAGATTCATTAAAAAGCCTTCCCTGTTCGTCATTAATTTTTTGATTGCGACCACATCATGCGGCAAGCTGCCTCCAACATCCTTCTTAATAGCGTCTGTCCATTTTGCCAGTCTTGCTTGAACACGTTTTCCTTCGATCCGGCCCAGTACCGTGAGCCTTTGCAGACTATGCTTAGACGAGCGCATAATATATCCGAAAAGGCCGACATTGCAAATAGCCGTTAGCTGCTAGATACATATTTAAAAAAATACATACACTCTTAGTCTTCCTCTGCGGCCGCGACTCCATGAATATGGCCTCGGCCCACAGGCGGCCCGCGCTGGGACATTCTTGAAGCGCTTTAGCCATCACCGCGTTAGCGATTTCAGCGCTGCCATTCCGCCTTTCCAGTCTTACGCTCTCTAACCTGTGTGAAAAACGTTCACATTTTAAATAATCTTGTCGCGTATCGTATGTATGTTATGAATACTAAAACCTACTCAGAAGATATTAGTATTATTTCCTAGTTTTATGCGACTATAAGATAAACAGGCAGGTGTTTAATAAGTAAAGAAACATGCTATATAAGCTAGGTTTACATTATTGTGTCAGGACGTGTCGTGGCGCGGAATACACCAATCAAACGAATGTAATCAGGCCTACGTCAAATCAAAACGAGTTTTTTAAGTCAATTAAATGCGACAGAAAACACGACACAACACAGTCATGTAACCCCAGCTTTAGTTCAATCACAAAATCTATAAAATAGTTGCAATTACAACTTCTTACCATAATTCTGCATTCTTAGGATTCCTTAGTCTGGCCTTTTCCAATACTGATCGTGCTTTGGTGACATTCTTTAGTTTTTCTTCCAGTCTCGCTAGTAATATCCACATTGGTACACTTGTTGCACATTTTTTAAGCTAAAAAGAATTCAACTGTTAAGAACATAGCCAGAAGGTATTTTATATATTATACACACCTCCAACCTTATTTTGACGGAATAAGAGTCAAAATCATTGGCTTTGCATTCGAGCATAGACATACAGACGGAGGACATTTTTTATTCCATCAAAATGGTTTAAAGGTTTTGTTTTGGCCTCAAAATTACTATTCACAAAGTCATCCAAGCAAGATTGTTTCGTGGATTCCAGCAATCAAGGTAAAAATATGTTTACATTTTTACAGCATTGATAAATATGTTTTTTAAATTTTAATTAAACTTTGATAACAAATTATTTCATAAAGGAACGCAAGACTCCCGGGAGTCTCGCAACAATAGGTAAAAATTGGTCTTATCGATGCAAACGTTTGATAAAAAAAGGAAAAATAAATTCATAGTTCCTCACCCCCTGAGAGTACGTATTCCGTGCCTCCTCATCCTTGCCCATCTGTTCTTCAATCTGTCCCTTCATCATGTGTACTTTGGCGTAGTCAGCGAACACCTTAATACCTTCCTCAAGCAAATTTAGAGCTACGTCCAGGTTGTTTAGAGCCCATTCTAGCTTGGCAGACTTTATCATTACCTGTAGGAAAATTACAAATATAGTCGTAGTACTTGTATTGTTCAATCTACACTAATATTTAAGAGATAATAAACTCTAAAACTACTGATTTTGTGACACTACAGACGATGGCCATGTCTGATTTTAGTCGTGATTCTGTAAATGTTGTAAGGGCTATGTATGACCATTCATTTTTGTCACAGCAGTCCCCTGTAATAGGAAACAAGCTATTTGCTACAATCGGGCCCCTCATCCAAGCTATTGCCGATAGGAAATAACTCGATCACACTATGGAATTCAACACCATGCATTTTACAAGGTTTTTTTTTTGTAAATACGTATCAGATAATAACCTACACAATTGCCAAATTAGCTTTCAAAAGTTGGCTAAGTAAATGTACAGAGAATAGGTGCCTGCTCATTACTATGTACACCAGATAAGTTACAGAAAATAATGGAAGAACCAAACATTACATAGGGTGACACAATGGGCGGTTTTATCGCTTAACGATACACAGTACATTTTGTTTCAGATAAAATTCAACATCGGACTCACCCGCGGTGTCGGGGCAGACGCTCTGGCTTTAGAGAGCAGCCGTCTCGCTCTGTCATACTCTTTGTTCTCGCTCTCAAGCTTGACGGCCGCCAACCAAATCTCCTCAGAGTTGGGGTTCGCTTGGAAAGCTAGTGATAGGATACCTCGGGCTGCTGGTACGTCACCTAAGGAAACGGAAGATATATTGTGTTACTTGGTTTTTCTTAGAAACGCGGCTCTTTATTTTTCTTTGTTACGAGGCATTTTTTTCTGCAGAGAGACATTATAAGAGTAAATATTATTTTATTTATTTTCACAAATAAAATAACATACGGAAGTTGGTTACTTAAGTTAGTAAGAGTATTTTGTCAAAAACATTGGCATAGGCTTCCTTGAAGCTAATGACGAATATTTTGGTATGGTAGTCGTGTAAGTACAAAAATCAAGATTGCACATATGCGAGTATCATTGAAAACAATCAAAAACTTATCACGCATTTGAGCGTCAATATTATTTGTCGTTGGTCCCGGCTGTCATTTGGAGATCTTTGGCAGTCTTTACGGCTTGTCAGAAGCCAGAAAATCTGACACCGGTCTTGCCAAGAAGTACCTTGTTCCTCAGTTAATGGGTTGTGGAGGTCTGGTAGGCAGCCACTCCACGAAAAAATACTGGTATTCAGCTGAATCCGGCTTGTCTGGGAGCCGACCCCAATATAGTTGGGAAAAGGCTAGGCATATGATGATGATTAATTGGCGGTTAAAACATCTAGTACCAAGTGTAAAATGTAAGATTGATTTGGCATCTCCACAACTACAGCCGGTCGATCTTCAAAGTTAACCGACGCTTGTCAAGATTGGGTGGGCGATCTTAACATACCGAGACAACTCCGTGCCTTGAAAAGTACGTTAAGCCATTGGTCCCGGCTGTCATTTGTAGATCTTTGGTGGTCGCTGATTTCGTTGTCGGTTTTTTGTTGTGGAAGTGTGCTAGGCAGTCGTTTCACGTAAAATACTGGTACTTAGTTGAACCCGGTATGACTGGAAGCGGACCTAAATATAGTTGGGAAAAGCCAGATGATGAGTAAGTATTAAGGTCCACAAACCTGCCAACCACTTAGACTTGGCCCCCATGAGCCACAGCACCTCCGACTTGGGACAGTGCGCCACGGCCCGCTGCAGCAGCGCCTCCAGGCTGGCCCGAGTGCCGTGCTGCTTCTCCAGGTAGGCGGCGCGCAGCCAGATCGACTTCTTAGACGGGAACACGGACAGCGCGTACCCGTACACGGCGCGGGCGCACTCGTACGCACCTTCGTTTGCACACTGCTCGACAAAAAAAAAAATGTTGGGGTGAGAGCCACCAACCAATAATAAGCCACATTTTTCGGTACCTTAAATTTTATTATAAAAACCAATATGGTGGATTAGCCGCGCGCATCAAGGCTTCTTAACGTGACGTGCGCACGGTCCCGTGGCTATGACAGCTCTGAAGTGTGTTCTGTTTTTTTTTTACTCCACCTATTTGTATTATAATGCTTATTGTATTTATTTATATTAGAAATATTTGGATCAACCCTTTCTGTTGTAACTGCAGTTGTTTCTAAAATATTAGCTCGTCCACGGATAAAGTTGTAAAAGTTATCTAATGTAGCAATATCTAACAAGTTATTTTTATGCTCCTCCCATTTCCTACTTGTAATTGGTAGTATGTAGTGTAGAAAAAAAAGTTGTATTATTAGCCAACTAAGAAGTAACCGTATTTTCTATTGAACAAGGTCGAGATTTGAATACCAAACGCTACATGCTGGATCAAAAGCTCTTGAATGGTAGTTACCTAGGGTGAAACGTTAAAAAATAACTTACGGCTTCAGCATCTTCCATCCATGTGTGTTTTTGATCCTCAGGTTCAATGCCGTGGCCTATCACTGCACGTATAATGGCCTGGTAAAAGAAAAGTAATATTTATTTTTTCAAACCAAACACGTCAACCATTCCTAAATGGAAATTGTGTTGTTTTTCAATGGAAAAAGCTCGTCAAACTTTATCCAACTCCACTGAAACTCTAGAGAGCCAGAATCGACAGTGGCGACCAACACCAAGTCAATGAAGCTCGCCGAGTCTCGGAGAAACTATTCAAAAATGTTGGACCCCGAAACGAAATTAACCAGAAAAGCACAGCGGGTACCGTAGCATTATCTATAAAAAAACAGCAAAAAAATCATGTCTTTAAATATTTATTTTGTTCTGTTTTTCAGTATTTGTTGCTGTAGCGACAACAGAAATACATCATCTGTGAACATTTCAACTGTCTATCACAGTTCATGAGATACAGCTTGGTGACAGACAGACAGACAGACAGACGGATAGCAGAATCTTAGTAAAAGGGTCCCGTTTTACCCTTTGGGTACGCAACCCTAAAAAAGGAAAGGAAAGCTTGTAATGTACCTGGCAAGTATAAACGGCTCCTGACTTCTCAGCCTCCATAGCTTCTTTGAACCAGTGCTCCCGATTTATTTCTACGCCGTTTGCGCTGAGAGACGTGATGGCACGGTCTATGATCTTCTCAACCATGTGTGTGTTACCTGGTGACGAACAGCAAGCATAAGGTGAAAATTTGATTGAAGAATTTGTTCGAAAGGGGCCGTCCATAAATTAAGTCACACGTTAATGGGGAGGGAGGGGGTCGACGAAGTGTACCATAGTGTGACAATGTTATCAGGGGCAGTAAATGAAGCACTGATAAGTCTGTTTGTGCAGAGTTTATTAAAGAGTTTTATATTTCAAAAACACAACAACGCGTAGGTTCACAATATGGACGCCCTAGAACACATTTGACAAGAAGTATTTTCTGGAAGTAACTGTTAAATTGTGTTACCAACTTACAGACAGGGTTGCCTCAATCAAACAACATTAACATTGTAACACAACAGACAAGGGGGTGGGAAGGGTTCTAAATTGCGTGACGTCACATTTCAAAAAATATGTGACGTCACACTGGGCGGGGTTTTCACAAATGTGACCAGCTGTGACAAGTACATGGGGTCAAAAATCATGAAATTCGTGTGATGTAATTTATGGATGGCCCCAAAGAGTCATCGTAGCCCTGGAACGCAAAGGGCTCTAAGATGACCACAGGTGGGTTACGTACGTCAAAAGTAATGGTTGGTAACCATTACTTTGGTACGTATGTTACGTTAACCAACAGTTTGAAACAACCTACCCTAAAAGAGTTTTAGTCCTACATTTTATTTAGAAGGACCAACAGCTGAATATATATCAATTACTCTTACAATACTATAGATAAATATCAATTACTCTTACGGCCAAACCCAATAACCGATCTATCGCATACTGGAGATAGAAAAACAAATGAAACAACAGAAAACCTATATAATTTTTCTGTTGTTTCATTTGTTTTTCTATCTCCAGTATGCGATAGATTGGTTATTGGGTTCGGCCGTTACAGTACCATGGATAAATCCTACTCACCATGAGCTTCTTCAAGTTTAGCAGCCGTCACCCAAATCTGTCGATCAGTAGGAATATTCTCACGGGCCTTATTCAGCACTTTCCTCGCGTTCTCATAAGTCTCCAGTCGAGCCAACGCCAGCCACAGTTCCACGCTAGTAGGGCAACACTCTACGGCTCTTGAGAGAAGGATGCGGGCGTCCTCTGGGTTCTCAAGCTCTACCGCTGCTTTCCATAGACGGACAGAGTTGGGAATGTGTTCTAGAGCCTTGCGGTAGACTCGGCGTTTTGCCTGCGAAAGCAAAAATGTTGGTTATTATGTCACTAGTTGCCGTATTGTAAGTTAGGTCATTATATGTATAAAAAATCTATAAAAGTTTTATAGTGTAGTTACACCACACTTTACAAAGATAGAGCCCCACAAAGCAATGAATGACAGAGACTATTCTCTAAATTTTATCATTTTTAAAAATCGATGTTCCATACCTATGGTATCTTAAGAAAGCACAGTACTTGTTCTTGAGCACAATTAAGTGCAATGTCATTTCCCAATTTCTAAACTGTTTAAAAAAAAAATCGTTGCCCCACACTAGGAATTTCTCCTGTGTCGTGGGTGCGTTTACAAACATATAAACTCACAGACCAGACCCAGAACAACTTTCTGTAGGCCATACAAATATTTGTTCCGTGCGGGAATCGAACCCACGACACGCAGCGCAGCAACCAATCGTATAACCACTGCGCCAACCGTGCCGTCTACTACAAACAACATCTATCCATCTGAATAAATGCTACTCGTCTCTTAAAGCTTTAAAATAAAGATAATTATGCAAAGGTATGTATTAAAACATCCTGTATAAAACTTACTTTAGTCTCCTGTTCCAAGTCAGCAGCCTTCACCCATATCCTCACGCTGTGCGGCAGATTCCTAGCGGCATGCGCGATGACAGCTCTAGCCGTGTCGCTCGGCTGCAGGCGAGCCGCCTCCAGCCAGAGCTCTTCACTGCTCGGGTTCACTTCACAACCCTTCATTATTAGGTTACGAGCTGATTGGACTTTGCCTGTAATAGATGAACAACATGTAATTCTCTCGTGCCCCCTGTGACAAAAAATATGCAGCCAAAGTGCCCTCATCAGAGGGCTTATTTAACAAACTCGTCGTGCGCATTTTTAACGTGCTCGATTGCGTTAACGTTTAGTAAACGTACGCTTATGTCAATCTGTATAGAAAAAAAATGTTTTACATTATTATCACCAGACGGCGGTTATTCCGTTTCAATACGAATATAATTGACGTATACGCTAATGCGATCGAGTGTGTTAAAATATCGCACTAAGGCCACTGATTTGCTGATCGAGAATTATATTGGATCGAGAATTATTCCTTTACTAAAAGAACACTTCGAATTATTGAATAAAGTAATCGCTACATTTATAGGTCCAAACCATAAGCAGGATCTGCAGTAGAAAATAATAATTGAAAGACGACAGACCTTTGGTTACTGTTATTATCTCAGAGGGTTTAGTGCGGGTTTTTTAACGTACTCGATCAAAAAGGATTGCAGTTTTTGTAACCAGACAGCGCTTATACATTTTCAATACAAATTGACATTTGCACTAACGCGATTTTTAACTTTAAAAAACCCGCACTTACAGAGCACTTATTTACAGAGTGATAGGTACGCAAACAAGCGCGACATTTAGTGCAGATATGATTTCCACAATACAGTTTACGTTACAGAAGCCTCATGTAGAATTCAATCACAATATCATAGGACATCACAGTCTAACAAGATAATTGATTCAAAACAATACAAACCTGTAACTTCCTCTAGCCTGGCACTAGCGATCCAAGCAGGTGGATGATTAGGATTAGTTTCTCTCACAGACTTTAACAGCAGCCTAGCTTTCTTAATATCATTGATATCGCCACCATAAGTCGGTATCATGGACTGCAAGTCTGTCAGGTAGCCCTTAGGATCTACAACCGTCTGTCCAGTTACTGAGTCGGACACTTGGGACAGTTTTACAGTCATAAGGGTGTTTCTTGCTTGACCAATCTTCCTTAAATCCAAGTCACCTGTGGATAGATGACAGGTTAATAATAATAATGCAATTCAATGGAGTGCTAAATTTTGGGATTTAAGATCTTACTAAATATTACTAGCGACCCGCCCCGGCTTCACATAGGTCCAATGGTGATATTAAATCTGTACTATATATTATTATGCATGTATTATACATATACACTTCCCTTTTGAATCACTATCTATTAAAAGAAACCACATCAAAATCCATTGCGTAGCTATAAAGATCTAAGCATGCATAGGGACAGACAGACAGCGGGAAGCAACTTTGTTTTATACTATGTAGTGAGTGCACAAGAATATACAAAAACAAAAGGTAAATCCCTGTTAGAACTTCTGAAATGTAACTGGTCTGACATCAGATTCATATGAACAGAATGTATATATAGAGTAAATATCTAGATGTCTTTATTTTATTTTATTTGTTTGGGACAAAAAACAGTTATACAGTACAGCATTGACAAAAGGTAGTTTCAGTACAGTCGAAAAAACGTATAACCCACACTATTGTCCACGAAATGACATTGGAGTATGCTAATGATAACGAATGCATGTTAAATGAGAGAAAAAAGAAATTAGAAGAAAAACACTATATCACTATATCGACGAATCGAAACAAGCGGAAAACAATAGCACCCGTCTTATGGGCAACTTGCAAGAAATTATGTGACCATTTTTTTTAATTTAGATTGCGAAAGCGCGATAATATCAAAATCATTGAATTGTGAGTTATATATTTCTACATGTCACCATAATATTCTTTATTACAATGTTTGGCCTGCTCAAGTCTAGTTTTACAGCCCTTATTTACATATTAAAAACCTTACCAGAAGGTGTCAACATTCCTGGAGTCATAACTCCTGGCATCATAGAAGCTAGTCCAGATCCAGGGTCAATAGATGAAGAAGACTCCCCACCCAGGTTCCTGGACAGCACACTATCAGGCAATGGAGTAAACTTCTCAGCACGAGGATTGCGTTGTTTTCTGTTACGAGCATCACCTACTTCAGGAATTGCTGACCATTCATCCTCGGATACTGATTTCAATTCACGTTTTAAGTCTGAGAACTGTTGCTGGATTTTTGGCCTGATAACATTTTAGTTAGATTGTAATGAAAAAAAAAAAGATGAAAGCACATAATAATAAGCAAATTCTATCAAGTACCTAATGAAACCAACAAAAAAAATTTCGTTGAAATATCAAATCTGTGTATTGGAAGTTGAACCAACAGCGATTTATAGGTCCAAAACTTCATGGCTATAAAAGCAATCTTATTGTGACTGTCCACTACTACCATCGCTGGGATATTATTGTTATTGTGAAGTAGCAATAAATTTGGTGTCCCAGCTACATCATCTATTGCTACTTTGGTTCTGTCTCTTTGTGCCTAGTGACACTAGCTAGTCAATTAAAGTGAGTTTATGGTATACATATGATAGTTTGATGCTGGCTGTTAGTAAACCTTTACAACTGAATACTTCAAACTTTATGTATTTTCAACAAGCAAGCAGATGTACACTAATCATACCTTTCTTGACGGTATCTCTCCAAGTCTTCTTTGAGGCGTTTCTCTCTGTACTCTTTCCTCTTTTCATCCATTCTCTTGTCAATTGACTCATAAATAGCATCTGCTTCAGCATCATCTTTATCATATGGATCCTGAAAGATATTCAAACTGTTAGCTTAATTTAATGCATTATCATTTTTTTTATTTTTTTTCGTTATGTACAGTATGCCCCTTGCACAACAAACAATCTGAGATAAGAAAGAAATTTGTTTAATAATCAGGAAAACATAATCAAGTAAAGGTCAGTTGTAAGTTAACGAGGCTGCCCTTACCCCCATGTTGTCAGTGTTTACAAATTACCCCCAGCTAGGTTACATATGTAGTGGTAGCCTGTGAGCTCCAAGCAATACAGTAAGTATGTGTCTTGGGGCTCAGTCTTTTTTGTATTGTATATTATAATAGTGTTATGGTGTAAATCATAGAATTATCATATTTTAAAAGCAGTATTATAGGTAAGGTTCCTAAACAGTTACAAGTACAATATTAATAAAATAAAACAGATGTGTTCATCATTGTGAAGAATAAGAACAGTGCAAACAAACCTTTGAAAACAATGAGCCACTGTATCCTGAGAATTCATCATAATTGGAGTCATTCAAATCTTCATCATCATCTTCTTCCTCAGTCTTCTTGCGTTTAGCCGCTGGAGGGGCATGACGATCATCTCTGAAAGACAAAGATATGTAAATGATTTTAAAACTTACAATTACAACATGCAATACAATCAAGAACTTACAAGGTTTTTATTTGAAAAACTCAGACCTTTGTTTGTATATTTGTAAGAGGTCATAAAGTAACCTTAAAGTAAGGTAAGGTATTATTCCTAAATGTTTTGAAATAGAGAACTAGACTTACGACACATCATTGGCATCTCTTGCTGGACCGATATCAGATCGTGTGGTGAAACCAGTAGCACTGTAACAGAAATTAATTGATCACTTACACGTCGTCCTCATTTAAAAGTCCAAATATATCAATGATTGGTAAATAAACAATATTATCGTACCCACGACCAACACCAGCAACATAACCTAAGGGTGCTGGGATCCCTAAGAAATGTTTTTTGTTTTTATTTACAAACGCTTGAGGAGGCACCGACATGTTGGAATTCTGCACCCACTAAAATAACTCAATTAAAATTCAATTTATATTAGTTTTCTGGTGAATGTTATGGTAAAATTTTATTTCTTTAGCTCTTAGCTACGCTTTTTGACATATTTTTGTCAATTTTGTTTGACATAATAAAGTTTTTTTTTTTTTTTTTAATTTAATGACCTGGTAACAAAGACCTTTAGGTCAAGTCTTTATTTGTTGCACTGATTTGCACTTCTTCACTTGCAGTTTTGCAGTACTTTGGTTGGAATTTGCACTTTATTTTAAATGGATTTTATAGTATTTTTGATATATTTGTATATGGGTTTGTAGCTGTTTTTGTCTTTTAATAACTGTTCAAGTGGCGGCGGGCGGGATTCAAAATCACATTTAACTTTCACTTCACTTAATTCAATAGCTAACACTAGTCTGTCAAGTAAGAAATTCTGACATGAGAAAATGAGATGTTCTACAGTTCCTTCAGTATTTTCACAAAACGGACATATATTGTTTGAAATAATATTCAATCTTGCAAGGTGTGACGGTGCAGTATTATGGCCAAAGCGCAGCCTGTTTATCGTGGTGATAAAATCTCGGCTTGCATCCTCCTTCAGTTTATCGTACCAAGGTTTAATAGGTAATCTTTCTTGAATGCTTCCATACCACTTTCCTTTCGTATCTTGATCTTTTTTCCATATTTCATACCACAACTCATAAATGTTTTGATTAATGCTTTGTAAGAAATCAGTCATAGGGATGTCCATTGTATTTTTAACATCAACAGAATTATAACCCTCATATGCGGCTTTATCAGCCATTTCATTGCCAGTGATACCACTGTGAGAGGGTACCCACAGGAAGGCAATTTGTATATGTTCAAGATGATATTGGTAAATTATTTGTTTAATGAAATAAAGAATAAAGTTAGACTTAAATGTTACTGTAAGGCTACTTAAGGCCTTTATCATGCTTAAAGAATCAGAAACAATTAAAAAGTATTTACAGTTACTTATTTCACGTATACATAGTAATGCCTGATACACCGCATATGCCTCCGCTGTAAATATAGAACAAGATTTATGCAGAACAAAGCTTTGAGAGAATTTTCTGTGTGGATCATACAATGCTGCATGAACATAATCACTACTCTTGCTACCATCAGTGTATAAAGTATAATAACTATTGTTTTGTTCTAAAAATTGTAGCATATCTAAATTGTTATTAATTGTATTTTCAAACACTTTTACAGGATGTGAAATACATTGATATGTGAAGGAGTAACATGGCCATGGAAATTGTTTTCTAATATTGGAACAGCTATTGTCTATTTCAAGTAAGATGTTGGACAACATTGGGGAAATACCATTCAACATATCAACTTTTGTCTGTGTCTGAAAATTTCTGTGAGTAGAAGGTAATATTTTATTTATTATCTCTCTGTTATTTGATGATATTAATTTGAGAGAATATCTTTGTGCAAGTAATAGCCTTCTCAAACTTAAGGGCATGATTTTAGTCTCCACTTCCATGGCCCTTATGGGAGTGGAGCACATTGCGCCAGATATTATTCTCAAAGCCCTATTCTGCATTATATCTAATTTATTTACATGTGTACTGTACATATAAGCTAGTGAGCTATAATCAAAATGGCTTCTAACAATTGCTTTGTACAATAATGATAATGTTTTGGGGTCTGCCCCCCATGATACACCAGCAAGACATTTCATTAAATTTAAACCTTTTAGGGCGCTTTTGGAAATGTGCCGAATATGTGTTTCAAAAGTCAATTTTTGATCTATTATTATGCCCAAAAATTTCTTACTATTTACTCTAGGAATAATTTCACTGTTGTAAGTAACATTAGTTGTGGAGCTATCATTGCCAAAAATCATTACACTGCTTTTAGATGGGTTGATTTTTAGGTGTAGTAAATCATTATAATATATAAATAATTGATTTAAAGCTATGTTCACATTGTCAATTGCCACTTCTAAATTATAGCTGCTGCTGTATAAAACAATATCATCAGCAAATTGCAGAATATTTACATCAGTATTATTTACAAATTTACAAATTTCACATGTGTAAATATTGTACAGCAAAGGAGACAGTGTAGCACCCTGCATTGTACCTCTTGAAGCAGATTTTGGTCCAAATAGTTTATTGTTACGTCTTACATATAGTGTCCTGTTATTCAAAAAGTTAAAAATCCATTTACATAACTGACCAGGAATACCTAATCTTGACATAATTTGAACAAGTATAGCAGGATCTACACTATCGAAAGCACCTTGAACATCTAAGAAAGTACAAACTGTGTGTAATTTTTTATTCTTTGCATTTTTCAGGTCAGAGATGAGAGAAGTAAAACTATCTGCACAGCTGCGGCCACGACGAAAACCATACTGAACATGTGGAATGATACCATTGGATTCAACATACCAATCAAGACGAAATTTAATCATGTTTTCAAAAATTTTACCTAGACAAGATGATAATGAAATTGGTCGATAGGAACTAGGAAGTTGCGGAGGTTTCTCTGGCTTGAGTATTGGAACAACACATTGTGTTTTCCAAGATTGCGGGATAGATTTAGTATACCAAAGCAGATTAAGAACGTTAAGAAATATCTTTTGGGCCGATTCGTCTAAATTTTTAATCAATAAATAAGGGTAGTCATCCAAACCAGGAGTTGTATTTCGTCTACCTTGCAGAGCCATTGTAAATTCGCGCCATGAGAAGGAATCTAATAAAAATTTTGAATTTCGATTATCATTGTTTAAATCAAAAAGGTTTTTTATATTATCAGAATCAGTTAAATTTGTGTTATCAGATAATTTATCTAAAAATGGAATAATGAACTCATCTCTATATGATTTATTGCCAGGTCTTATACCTTTGAACATCTTTATAAGATTCCAGATCTTACTTATTGGAGTAGTTCTATTAAAACTATTACATAAGTTGTTCCATCCAACTTTTCTCTGTTCTGAGATGGTTCTTTTTTTCTGTGCATCTTTTCTCTTGTAATTTAAATAGGTTTCGAAACTAGGCTCACTTCTATATAGTTTCAATGCATCGTAGGAAGCAACAACGCTTTTTTCACAAATTTCATTCCACCAAGGAGCTGGGGGTCTGCTTTTAAAGTTGTTCAATTTAGTTAGCTTTGGGATTGTTAATTCTTTTAGAGTATCTAATCGAAAACAGAAATCATTATAAGTTAGAATAGGATCATGTAGTTTAAGAGTCAAATCATTAAATATTGTTTTAGAAACTTTTTTGAATGTCTCCCAATCCGCTTTTTTATACAAAAACTTATCAACTGGAGGACTAATGTCATATCTATCTATGAGTAATGAAATTTCTGTTATAGTTGGGTAGTGATAACTTCCCATGGTATCATCATGCACAGACCACTCACACAATGATGCAAGACTAGAACTAATGAAGCTAACATCAATGGCAGAAGGATTTTGTCCTGGCCGATTGACAGTTGTATAACTGCCGTCATTTAAAATACATAGGTCTAAGTCATCGATTATATTATACAAATCCTGACCTCGACTCTTAGTTGATAGACATCCAAATGCAATGTGGTGGGCGTTAAAATCACCACTAATAAATATAGGTTTAGGAAGATCTTTAATTATGTCGTGCAATCTATGAATTCGTATGTGCGCACTAGTTGGTGGGCAGTATACACAGAGCACAGTTAAACTGCCGCGTACCGTGCATACGGATAAAGCTACTGTTTGAATATTTTCATAAAATTGCGTATTTATTATATTATATTTAAGATATGGTCTGATTAGTATTGCTACTCCGTTATGAGCGTTACTCGAATTTTTGTTATAAATATTGTATCCAGGTATCCTAAAATTGTTATCTTTAAACCATGTTTCGTTAAGTAAGCAAATATCAATATTTTGTTTATTTAAGAATTGTAACAATAAGGGTTTTTTACTATTAGCACTCTGAATATTATACTGAGCAATACGTAGTTTAGATAGAGAAGAATTTGGATCCATTACTTAAGATTTTTAATTAGTGTAGCTTTAATACTTTTTAAAGTAGTAGGTGTATTATCTCCCTTATTACCCAATTCTACCAAAGTCTGTACTAGGGCCATAAGTACATCGTTGTTGTCAATAATTTTATTTTTGATGTCTTCACTAGGTAAGACATCATTTGATTTATTTACATCATTCACAGATTTATTTACATATGTAGTATTCTTATTTACAGAGGTATGTACAGGCTTATTTACAGATTTATTTACAATATTATGTACAGGCTGCATTCTTGGCGGCGCTAGCGGAGGGAATTCTGTAGTGTCATTTATTTTCTTGGTCAGGGTAGCACTTGCATAAGTAATTTTCGTTTTCTTTTCAATTATTTTCTTCATTTTAATCGGACATAATTTTGAAATTGCTAGATGGGGCCCACTGCAGTTTACACAACAGACCTCATTTGGTTTGTCACATTCCTTATATAAGTGCTCACCTCCACAAATAGAACATCTTTGCTTGCTATTACAAATTCTTGCTGAGTGGTTAAATTTAAAACATCTAAAACATTGTTGTAAAGGGGGAACATATTCGAAAACCCTATAAGAAAATAAGTCATATTGTATACTGTCTGGCAGTATATTGGAAAGAAAAGTGATGCTTACTGTTTGCAGTGGGACACGTTCTTGGCCAACTTTTTTAGTGAATCTTCTTACTGCGATAATTTCATAAATTGATGATAATTTTGTATATAATTCTTTATTTGAGATGTTTGAAGGAACAAATCGTATGATGCCAGTTTTTTCAATCTGTGCAGCTGGTATAAATGCTCTCATGTTGTGCTTTGTTAAGAAATTAGTATTATTAATAAAATTATTAGCTGTATTGTACTGTTTAAATATAATAGCTATTTTATTAGCGTTTACTCTTTGAATTGCCGTCACACCTTTTATTTCATTGGAAAAAATATGATTCAAATAAATTGGGCTCTTGTTGCCGATTCTATCCTTGCCGTTTGCTTCAATAAATACCTTAAACTCTGTGTTATTACAGTTTTCGGGATAAAGTCTTTTATAATTTGGCTTGAGGTAAGGCATAAAAGGGTTCATACGCTCACCGCCGCCGCCTTCGCCACAGTCCGTTTCCTTTATTTCGTTTGTTTCCTCAGCCCGAGGACGTTTGTGAGGGGCGGGCGGGTTATCCCCGCCCCCCTCGTTACCCACCATTTCGGCGAGCTACCGTATATAATTTAACAGCTTTTTAGTCACTTTAAACCCAAAAATCCTCCGAAAACAATTAAAAGGAATTTTGAAAGAAAATTTCAAACCGCGCTTTTTCGAAGTTCCCGCCAGAATCTGACATAATAAAGTATCTCGATTTTTTTTTTTTTTTTTTTTAATTTAATGACCTGGTAACAAAGACCTTTAGGTCAAGTCTTTTTTTGTTGCACTGATTTGCACTTCTTCACTTGCAGCTTTGCAGTACTTTGGTTGGAATTTGCACTTTATTTTAAATGGATTTTATAGTATTTTTGATATATTTGTATATTGGTTTGTAGCTGTTTTTGTCTTTTAATGTTCAAGTGGCGGCGGGCGGGATTCAAAATCACATTTAACTTTCACTTCACTTAATTCAATAGCTAACACTAGTCTGTCAAGTAAGAAATTCTGACATGAGAAAATGAGATGTTCTACAGTTCCTTCAGTATTTTCACAAAACGGACATATATTGTTTGAAATAATATTCAATCTTGCAAGGTGTGACGGTGCAGTATTATGGCCAAAGCGCAGCCTGTTTATCGTGGTGATAAAATCTCGGCTTGCATCCTCCTTCAGTTTATCGTACCAAGGTTTAATAGGTAATCTTTCTTGAATGCTTCCATACCACTTTCCTTTCGTATCTTGATCTTTTTTCCATATTTCATACCACAACTCATAAATGTTTTCATTAATGCTTTGTAAGAAATCAGTCATAGGGATGTCCATTGTATTTTTAACATCAACAGAATTATAACCCTCATATGCGGCTTTATCAGCCATTTCATTGCCAGTGATACCACTGTGAGAGGGTACCCACAGGAAGGCAATTTGTATATGTTCAAGATGATATTGGTAAATTATTTGTTTAATGAAATAAAGAATAAAGTTAGACTTAAATGTTACTGTAAGGCTACTTAAGGCCTTTATCATGCTTAAAGAATCAGAAACAATTAAAAAGTATTTACAGTTACTTATTTCACGTATACATAGTAATGCCTGATACACCGCATATGCCTCCGCTGTAAATATAGAACAAGATTTATGCAGAACAAAGCTTTGAGAGAATTTTCTGTGTGGATCATACAATGCTGCATGAACATAATCACTACTCTTGCTACCATCAGTGTATAAAGTATAATAACTATTGTTTTGTTCTAAAAATTGTAGCATATCTAAATTGTTATTAATTGTATTTTCAAACACTTTTACAGGATGTGAAATACATTGATATGTGAAGGAGTAACATGGCCATGGAAATTGTTTTCTAATATTGGAACAGCTATTGTCTATTTCAAGTAAGATGTTGGACAACATTGGGGAAATACCATTCAACATATCAACTTTTGTCTGTGTCTGAAAATTTCTGTGAGTAGAAGGTAATATTTTATTTATTATCTCTCTGTTATTTGATGATATTAATTTGAGAGAATATCTTTGTGCAAGTAATAGCCTTCTCAAACTTAAGGGCATGATTTTAGTCTCCACTTCCATGGCCCTTATGGGAGTGGAGCACATTGCGCCAGATATTACTCTCAAAGCCCTATTCTGCATTATATCTAATTTATTTACATGTGTACTGTACATATAAGCTAGTGAGCTATAATCAAAATGGCTTCTAACAATTGCTTTGTACAATAATGATAATGTTTTGGGGTCTGCCCCCCATGATACACCAGCAAGACATTTCATTAAATTTAAACCTTTTAGGGCGCTTTTGGAAATGTGCCTAATATGTGTTTCAAAAGTCAATTTTTGATCTATTATTATGCCCAAAAATTTCTTACTATTTACTCTAGGAATAATTTCACTGTTGTAAGTAACATTAGTTGTGGAGCTATCATTGCCAAAAATCATTACACTGCTTTTAGATGGGTTGATTTTTAGGTGTAGTAAATCATTATAATATATAAATAATTGATTTAAAGCTATGTTCACATTGTCAATTGCCACTTCTAAATTATAGCTGCTGCTGTATATAACAATATCATCAGCAAATTGCAGAATATTTACATCAGTATTATTTACAAATTTACAAATTTCACATGTGTAAATATTGTACAGCAAAGGAGACAGTGTAGCACCCTGCATTGTACCTCTTGAAGCAGATTTTGGTCCAAATAGTTTATTGTTATGTCTTACATATAGTGTCCTGTTATTCAAAAAGTTAAAAATCCATTTACATAACTGACCAGGAATACCTAATCTTGACATAATTTGGACAAGTATAGCAGGATCTACACTATCGAAAGCACCTTGAACATCTAAGAAAGTACAAACTGTGTGTAATTTTTTATTCTTTGCATTTTTCAGGTCAGAGATGAGAGAAGTAAAACTATCTGCACAGCTGCGGCCACGACGAAAACCATACTGAACATGTGGAATGATACCATTGGATTCAACATACCAATCAAGACGAAATTTAATCATGTTTTCAAAAATTTTACCTAGACAAGATGATAATGAAATTGGTCGATAGGAACTAGGAAGTTGCGGAGGTTTCTCTGGCTTGAGTATTGGAACAACACATTGTGTTTTCCAAGATTGCGGGATAGATTTAGTATACCAAAGCAGATTAAGAACGTTAAGAAATATCTTTTGGGCCGATTCGTCTAAATTTTTAATCAATAAATAAGGGTAGTCATCCAAACCAGGAGTTGTATTTCGTCTACCTTGCAGAGCCATTGTAAATTCGCGCCATGAGAAGGAATCTAATAAAAATTTTGAATTTCGATTATCATTGTTTAAATCAAAAAGGTTTTTTATATTATCAGAATCAGTTAAATTTGTGTTATCAGATAATTTATCTAAAAATGGAATAATGAACTCATCTCTATATGATTTATTGCCAGGTCTTATACCTTTGAACATCTTTATAAGATTCCAGATCTTACTTATTGGAGTAGTTCTATTAAAACTATTACATAAGTTGTTCCATCCAACTTTTTTCTGTTCTGAGATGGTTCTTTTTTTCTGTGCATCTTTTCTCTTGTAATTTAAATAGGTTTCGAAACTAGGCTCACTTCTATATAGTTTCAATGCATCGTAGGAAGCAACAACGCTTTTTTCACAAATTTCATTCCACCAAGGAGCTGGGGGTCTGCTTTTAAAGTTGTTCAATTTAGTTAGCTTTGGGATTGTTAATTCTTTTAGAGTATCTAATCGAAAACAGAAATCATTATAAGTTAGAATAGGATCATGTAGTTTAAGAGTCAAATCATTAAATATTGTTTTAGAAACTTTTTTGAATGTCTCCCAATCCGCTTTTTTATACAAAAACTTATCAACTGGAGGACTAATGTCATATCTATCTATGAGTAATGAAATTTCTGTTATAGTTGGGTAGTGATAACTTCCCATGGTATCATCATGCACAGACCACTCACACAATGATGCAAGACTAGAACTTATGAAGCTAACATCAATGGCAGAAGGATTTTGTCCTGGCCGATTGACAGTTGTATAACTGCCGTCATTTAAAATACATAGGTCTAAGTCATCGATTATATTATACAAATCCTGACCTCGACTCTTAGTTGATAGACATCCAAATGCAATGTGGTGGGCGTTAAAATCACCACTAATAAATATAGGTTTAGGAAGATCTTTAATTATGTCGTGCAATCTATGAATTCGTATGTGCGCACTAGTTGGTGGGCAGTATACACAGAGCACAGTTAAACTGCCGCGTACCGTGCATACGGATAAAGCTACTGTTTGAATATTTTCATAAAATTGCGTATTTATTATATTATATTTAAGATATGGTCTGATTAGTATTGCTACTCCGTTATGAGCGTTACTCGAATTTTTGTTATAAATATTGTATCCAGGTATCCTAAAATTGTTATCTTTAAACCATGTTTCGTTAAGTAAGCAAATATCAATATTTTGTTTATTTAAGAATTGTAACAATAAGGGTTTTTTACTATTAGCACTCTGAATATTATACTGAGCAATACGTAGTTTAGATAGAGAAGAATTTGGATCCATTACTTAAGATTTTTAATTAATGTAGCTTTAATACTTTTTAAAGTAGTAGGTGTATTATCTCCCTTATTACCCAATTCTACCAACGTCTGTACTAGGGCCATAAGTACATCGTTGTTGTCAATAATTTTATTTTTGATGTCTTCACTAGGTAAGACATCATTTGATTTATTTACATCATTCACAGATTTATTTACATATGTAGTATTCTTATTTACAGAGGTATGTACAGGCTTATTTACAGATTTATTTACAATATTATGTACAGGCTGCATTCTTGGCGGCGCTAGCGGAGGGAATTCTGTAGTGTCATTTATTTTCTTGGTCAGGGTAGCACTTGCATAAGTAATTTTCGTTTTCTTTTCAATTATTTTCTTCATTTTAATCGGACATAATTTTGAAATTGCTAGATGGGGCCCACTGCAGTTTACACAACAGACCTCATTTGGTTTGTCACATTCCTTATATAAGTGCTCACCTCCACAAATAGAACATCTTTGCTTGCTATTACAAATTCTTGCTGAGTGGTTAAATTTAAAACATCTAAAACATTGTTGTAAAGGGGGAACATATTCGAAAACCCTATAAGAAAATAAGTCATATTGTATACTGTCTGGCAGTATATTGGAAAGAAAAGTGATGCTTACTGTTTGCAGTGGGACACGTTCTTGGCCAACTTTTTTAGTGAATCTTCTTACTGCGATAATTTCATAAATTGATGATAATTTTGTATATAATTCTTTATTTGAGATGTTTGAAGGAACAAATCGTATGATGCCAGTTTTTTCAATCTGTGCAGCTGGTATAAATGCTCTCATGTTGTGCTTTGTTAAGAAATTAGTATTATTAATAAAATTATTAGCTGTATTGTACTGTTTAAATATAATAGCTATTTTATTAGCGTTTACTCTTTGAATTGCCGTCACACCTTTTATTTCATTGGAAAAAATATGATTCAAATAAATTGGGCTCTTGTTGCCGATTCTATCCTTGCCGTTTGCTTCAATAAATACCTTAAACTCTGTGTTATTACAGTTTTCGGGATAAAGTCTTTTATAATTTGGCTTGAGGTAAGGCATAAAAGGGTTCATACGCTCACCGCCGCCGCCTTCGCCACAGTCCATTTCCTTCATTTCGTTTGTTTCCTCAGCCCGAGGACGTTTATGAGGGGCGGGCGGGTTATCCCCGCCCCCCTCGTTACCCACCATTTCGGCGAGCTACCGTATATAATTTAACAGCTTTTTAGTCACTTTAAACCCAAAAATCCTCCGAAAACAATTAAAAGGAATTTTGAAAGAAAATTTCAAACCGCGCTTTTTCGAAGTTCCCGCCAGACCATTTCAAAGTATCTCGACATTTTCCCTCGAGTGTTGTCAGTTTTGTATTCTGCTCATCTGCTGCTTAACACTTGGCAACACAGTACTGTACTATGTAAGGTAAGTAAGACCTTAAAGACCGACTTTTACCGAAGTTGCTTCCCATCCCATCAGATCAGCCCATTAGGCCATTACTGCTCTATAAAATTGAATAAGTCTGTCTATGACTGTTGCTTAGCAACCGAAAGTTGTATTTGAATAGAAAATAATCGGAATCGGAATTCGGCGAATATTATTTTATTATCATTAAGACATTGTTAAGCTTTATTGAGACGTCTTAATTTAAGATCATGGCGCAGAGTTTAATTGCAATGGCCCAGGATATAGGGTCGAATGACAACAGTATCTCGACAAAAGAATTTTTGCAATTTGAAAAGAGTTGTGAAGCTTACAAGGACGATGATGAAGAAATTAGAATGATTTTTAATGAAATCAAGAAGCTGTCTGCGGCTAATAAGGAAGAGAAGATATTAAGTGAAGATACTGATGATGTAGATTTGATACTCAAAAGGGCAGAAGATATTGCACAGGAGACTGAAAATTTGCTAAAAAGCAGCCCTATATCGACTGTACTGAATGCTAACAGTCCAAATAAAAGTGAATCTGGTGCTATTCCTCAAATTAAAGTCACGAAACCTAGTGAGAATGAAAGGGATTCAGTGGAGCATAAGGAATTCAATAATACTAAGGTAATTTTATTCATTTTATTGCAAAAAATGTAACTATCTTTATCTTCTGCACCAACTGCATTATCAAAATGAATTATCCTAAATAAGTATGCTTGCCCAGTTACCCTGTCAAACTTATCTGGAGGAACAATGAAAAACAAAAGATTTTTAAGTGTTTATTCTTATAAATAATGCTGCTGCTACAGCCTTAAATTTCTTGCATCAGCCTTCTTTTTATTACATTTTAAAAAGTCTTACAGTAAATGAGACTATTCAACTTACTTATCATTTACGTACTTATCATTTAATTTTGTACATTCATGAGTAGAAATGCTTTATTTAAAACTTTAATAAATAATGAATGCATACTTAGTAAACCAATAAAATTATCTATTCTAATTTGTTTACTGCACTAGCTAATGCCCTTAAGCCTGCTAAGTTTTCTCGTGCTACGGGCTCAATGTATGAGGCTGGTAGCACGAAGCCATAACGTCCTGTGTCACTCAGTTCAATCGTGTAGGTGTACTTGATGCCTAAAGACTTGGCCCAATCATCAGAACCACCAGCAGCTGGGTAGAGGAGTCCACTAGATGATCCAACTTTGTATTCTGATCCTCCAGTCTTTTGGATTGCCTGTAAGAAAAAAATATATCGTAGAAGGCCCTATAGTACCAATATAAGATTATTTTTGACTAAAATGTTCAAGTAACATTCAGAGGGATGGCTAGGTATGAGAACCCTACCATGTCACACAAAAGTATGTTGTGTCATACGAACCATGCCATTGATTTTATTCAAGGAACAATAGTACAAACGCATAATGGTTATGAAAAATCTTCTTTGGACTTGGTCTGGTTGGTAACCTTACCTGAGCCATCAGCCTGCCCACAGTTTCAAGGTCCTTGTGGTCTGGAGGCAATGCATTGTCATAACCCCATGGGTACAACAAGTACTGCCCATAACTATGGTACGTCAGATAGGCAGAGAATTTCTTTGCTGTACTCTTGAAGAATTCCTGTGAAAAAAGTAAAATGTTTATACCTAGTTACATGCATAAAATGGCATGTCCAATATGTTCTAAAAACCTTGGGGGTGTGTATGGCCATGGGGAGTTAGTGTCAGTCTTTGGCCTAATTACGTTTTAAAAGCTTGGCGTATCTAGGGCAATTGTGTGAACTGGAATGTGCAGTCAAGGTATTTTGTAGTGCTTGCATGTGAAGTCGGTAAAAATATAATTGAACGAAACCTAGTACGGCAGTAAAATTATTTCGATAAATAAGCAATTCTGTGGAAAAATTGACAGCCATACCTTTTTGCCATCCAGGTTCTAAAACTTCTGCTTTATGAAGACTACCAATTGGCCAAATAAGCTGGCGAATATTTTTGGGCATGAATATAGTACTGTACTAGGGTCGCGAATCGAAGACATCGGTAGGGGCGGCAAAATTGTAATAGCCTACTGGTGGTAAATGTGAAATCCGCGACTGGTAGTACATATCTACGGTAGCTGATTCAACGGCGAGCTCGTTCAGCACAATTATTGGCGACGTTATCAGTCAGGCTCTCAATTACGTTAGCTCTCAGTTACGTAGACGGCACAGTTGACGCAGTAGTCGAGTGATTGACTGTTGCGCTGTATGTCGTGGGTTCCATTCCCACACGGGACAAATATTTGTATGGCGTACAGAGTTGTTCCGTGTCTGTGTGTTTGGGTGTGTGAAACGATACAGGAGAAATTTCTAGTGTGGGACAACGTTTTTTTTTAACTTCTCTTAATAAAAAATCACTTACAGAGATGGCTTTAGATTCTGGTTCTGAAAACGGTCCACTACCGCGGTAAATGTTGCTGCACGGATAACTTGAAGCTCCTTTTCCTCCCCAACGGTATCTAAAGGCACAAAATATTATTAGTAAGAAGAGACCATTAACTAGTATTAGATTGAGAAGCAAAACGTTTGGCGACTAAGCGTAAAATCTCCAGTGTTCTTGCTTGAACGCCTTGGCGTTCACTTACAGAAACCGATGTGTTTTACAGTAGTACCGTAGCTAAAATGGGAAAAGCTTGACACTTTCGGTGAGCAGAACTCAGCTTATGGGTTTGTGTGGACAAGTCGTTCCATCATAAGAGATGTGATAAGGTTCCCATTTAGCTGGCACGATGATATTTAATGCGTTTCTTGCACGTTAATTTCCGTATTCCGTGACATAGCAAAATCTTTTCTTTCCCAGCTAAACTTTTATTACATTAAGTGGGCACATCGTGCTATCTTGAACTAGTTCATACCCTTGGCCCGTGTTCGTAGTTAGCCTTGGCCCGGAACATTATCAGATCGATTTTGATCAATCAAACAGCCTACTGCTACTACTGGACAAATGGCTCTCCCCCATTGAGCCACAACACTTCCGCAATCCATCTTTATGAGATCAAAAATCGTCTCATCTACCTTTGCGGGAGAGCCTTTCAGCTCGGCGGAGTTCATAAACTAGCTGAACTGCAATCTTGTTTTATTAATCTTTTATCTATGAGGTAAATATTTTTTATAGTCCTACTTTCCTTTTTTTTTATCTTAAAATGTAGAATACGATTCTGATGATTATACCAAAAGTATACCAAATACCCAAAGTTCCTATTTAGATCCGCGCCGGTACAAGTGCTGGGACCAAATCCGTATTTCCTGTTCTTCCTCCATAGACGGTCCGACCTATGTGTGTACTCATACCCGTCAGGGTTTACTACCGGCAAGAAATACCTGGAAACAAAAAACTAGAATAAGATCGAGAGAACAAACAGCTTCAAATTTTGCGAAGTACTTAGTTACAGTTTGACTAGGAGGGTTAGGAATGTGTGACTTGACATAGAAGAGAGAAAAATTGAGGGAAAGTTCTTATTCTTACCAATCAATGTTCTTGATATCGTCAGATTCCACGTCATAATTTTCTGCGAATTGGTTGATGAAGTAAGTGACGACAGCAGGACTGATCCACTCACGGGCGTGGATGCCACCGTCAATGAATACTGCTTTGTTGCCTTGTTTGCCGTCTGAGATGCGTAGGACCTGCAGAAAAATTAGATGTCGATGATTTTAATCAAAGATGAGCTGGGTGAGGTTCAACCTGACAATGATAGGCAGATCTTCGTTACTTATCGATGTAACTGTAGTGCTGGCGATTTATAAACGCCAGTACCGTAAATAAGGTCTGTATCTATCGGTAACAAATTGATGCCAATTGGGGATTTGCTATGGTATAGATAGATTCGTGTCTATATTAAAAAAAACACATTTTGCACTAAGTCAATGGTTTTTCTTAATTCTTCGCCACTTGTTCTCACACGCTGCTAATATAGTGTTTAAAATGAAACTGCATTGCGCTCAGCCAGCTTTTAACTCCCGACCACAAAGAGAAAGATTTTATAAGTTTTTAAATTTATTAAGTCTTGATATTAGGTATCGCGAATTCATTCCTCAGGGATAGTACTTTAAAGTACTGTAATAATGAACAATAGGTACCGCGAAATAGTGTGATTGATGTTTCGTCACGCTAGCAGAGTTGTATGAAAAGTGAAAACTTCTCACTAAAGTTTATTTGTGTCAATTGAAACTGTATCCGTATCCAGTATGCCCAAATCAACTTGAAATTATTACTCAAACAATATTATAATGACATTTGACAAAATTATTTCCTCAAGGAAACAATTTAAAACAAAATTATCGTTGAACGACCCAATTTACCTTGAGTTCCTTGCCTTCGTAAGATTTTCCGATTGTGTTAACACTAACGATGGAAGGATACGTTTTAGCCAAGTAGTCCATAAATCCGTGAATATCTTCCAGTCTATGATACTGCTTCCATGTCATACGGTGACCTGAAATGAGATCCTAAATTAAAATGACGAATAAACATCGTATTATCGCACCATTATCCATAATGTATGTTTAATCACACGACTCTCCCTATTTGCGAGTATGTTCTCTTGCTTCCGGATTAGTGACGAAAGGAAAATTTTGACCTTTCAACTGTTAGCTTAAAAAAGTCTTAAAAATGTTAATGAACACAATCAAGATCCAAAAGGTTAGAGACACGTCATGTGAGAATTTTAAACCAATTATATTAAAAACAAAGACAGTGCATTACAACAAAGATTCGGTGCCGAACAACAACAACGAACCCCAATTTGCATTTGGCCAATACTCCATGGGAAGGTTGAGAGAATTGTACCCCATGTAGGCACTTATGAAACCTAGTCTGCGATGAGATTCCCTGTAACGCCAAAAATTGTAAGCTCTTGCTGGAACAAAATTACATCGACCCTTGGAATATTGTTAATCTATCTTCACAAGCTTCAGGCAATGACTTCATTATTAATACGAACCTCGTCTGTCTTGTAGTTCCAGTTCGTTTTCATCTAGCGGTGGATTTTCTTCGTTGATTCTTTGTTGCAGATCTTCAATCATAACATAGTAAGGTATGTCTTTCTTTTTCAATGCAGCTGTAACGTTGTCAAGGGCTTTCGGTTTGACGAGGATATCGATAGCTGAGTGATTACCTCCCCATGATGCTATGACTGCAAAATAATTAAAATGTTACTTACATGTATGTATACCTAATTAAATGCTAAGTTTTTAGTATTATATCTAAATGGTCAGCTTACGTTTCTCGGACGCCAGTTGGTTAATGAGACGTTGCGCGCTACTTTTCACTGTGGAGACTTTCCATACTTGGGCACCACTGTAGTCAATCCTGTCTACTTCTTCTGCTAATGTGATCTTAGGTTTATTCTTCTCAGGATTTTCAGGCACTTTCTCTCTTTCAGCTATCACTTCAGGCGCTTTCTCTCTTTCAGCTACCACTTCAGGCGCTTTCTCTCTTTCAGCTACCACTTCAGGCGCTTTCTCTCTTTCAGCTACCACTTCAGGCGCAACTGAGTCTGATTTAGAGTCGCTTTCATTTTGTGCTAGCTGATGATATGGTTGTTTAACTGAACTACGTGTAGGCCATTCTGAAACAAGTAATTAGAAATATGCAATAATTACGATTACAAATGCATTTTTGCTGTAAGTGATTTAGAATCGTGACTTATTATTATGTATCATCAATTTGTCTTACGTTTGATTCAATCCTGATGAGTGGTTAAATTGCATTAATGTAGTTTTTTGCCGCCCGTACACGCGTTTTAGATATAATTGTGTATTTAGATGGACAGATTACACACGCTTTGTTTAACTCATGACCTTATTTTTTCATAGCGACATAGTTCTGTGTGAGCATTGTTTTAAAACAATATGAGTATGTACCTATATGCATATATTTTAATTTTCAATGTGCATTAGTAGAATGATGGATTAATCTAGTAGGTACCAAACAAAGTCGAATTGAGCTTTTACATATGAAGCTAAATACTTCAAATATGAAAGCTCAATTTGGGCTTAAACCTCTTGCGCCTTATTCCAAAACAAGGTTTTTCTTTAAACCAGGTTTAAACCATTGAGCTCGGTTTTGTATTTCGAATCTTGATCATGTCAGAATAAGATTCAAATTACAAACCCTGGCTCAATGGTTTAAACCTGGTTTAAAGAAAAACCTTGTTTTGGAATAAGGCGGCTTAAGTTGACCCTTCAAGTTAATATTATAAAATACAAACTTTACATTCACGGAGAAAATATTAAACAGTTTTCCTCATACCGCGAGTATGCATTAAGAACACATTAAATAAAAGAAATACGATCAACTTTTTATGTAAAGTGCCTCTATAAAAGTTAATGAGCGATTTCTACAGTGATTTACTGCGGATACGAATACGCGTTCACATTCACACATTATGTGTTAAGTTTTGAAGTATCGATAGCGACACAGAGCGAATTGATAATGTAATAGATTAAAATGCAAGGCTCGTATCTCCCGTGACATGTTTTAATGACTTTCTCTGGCCACGGCTTGTTTTCCATTCGTGGCTGGCCGGTCTTACTTGGCCAATATCTTTGCCGTTCTAACGGTGTTGCATGTCGAACTTGAACTGAACTTGCCGGTCGTTCAAGGGTTTCCGCGACTTTTGATATTTGATTTTGATCACGCATTACGAAGGCGACATCGTGTACGGAATCGAGATGGACTTTAGAATAATAAACGTGGACTTAATTCAATTTGTGTGCATTCGTTTCCTATGTTTTTGAACCTTTAAAAATATTAGGAAAACTTTTATAACGGTAAGGCTCTACCTGTACCTAATTAGGTACTGAAATAGTTTTTATATTGGATAGTCAGGCAAGATATGTATTGTGATAAAAAAAACAATATTTTTCAGCAAAGAAAGATCAAACGCATCTTATTAATTGATCAGTATGAAATACGCTGTTCCAGAATTCTAAATGATGTGACAGATATAGTTTAGAAATTCGAATAAAATATCTTATCATCAATTAAAATGTCGTTAAAAAAAAACTCACATGAAATAAAAAACATTTCATACCTTGCCCTGGCTGTAGTTGATTGATGAACGGCGTACATAAAACCGAGGAAGTGACGCACAGGAACACGACTGTCTTCGTCAAGGACCCCATGGCTACTGAGGTGCGGGCGCTCTGCCGCAGGTGATCACACTGATGCGCTTGCGCACATTGATTGCCTCTTTTAAGCTCCGATAAACAAGCTGTCGGTATTGATAGCTCGGGATACGAAATTAACTTGATGAGATTTAATATGACGGATTTAATGGAATTGTTGAGACCTAGATTTTGTATGGATATTGAGTTCAAGTGTCTGTCTTATGTATGAATTACTTGTGTGATACAATATAATAGATTCTTAAAAAAAATGCTTTCAAAGTTCAAAGCCTTTGTTTTATTTTTATTTTTATTGTAAAAAGACCTCTCGGAGTTATTGTTGCTATTTCCTTCAGAGGTTTACCGCAACGTGGTGGTGTTGGTCCACAAGTTTCTGTAGGAACGTTGTTGACATTCGTTTTTATGGAAATACCTTTGATAGTAATAAACGTTCCTCTATCAGTACTTTTATTACCATCAAAGGTAACCTAGTTTTATCAACAAATCATTTTAACTCATTAAATTATACTTATGATACATATTGAATGCCCTTGACCAGCTTCATCTTCGAAAAAGCATTTTTTACTACTCGATTACATGACGACTGCAGAGCCTCATAAGCTGAGCAAGTTGCAGGGCTCTCCCTTTTACGACCAAAAGCTTTTACATGTATTTCTAAAGTACAACAAAAAAAAAGTATTAATAACCGCATTAGATACGGATGGACAGCATTTGCAAAAAGGCGTCACATCGCCTATACGTACAGTATTTGTTTGGAACCAGCCTGACAACTTTTCTCTCGACCTGCGCTGGCGCCGTGCCCGGTCGTTGCCACCAAGTTGCAGTTATTTAACTTTGATGACAAACTTTGTTTACTGTAAACACGTTTTTAACGATTTATTTATCTAATGTTCTTTTCACGGCTTATGACCGTTCCGGAGCTTGGTTTATCTTTATGGGAATATCACTTAGACTTAAGTATACCTGTGCTCAGTATCTGTAATATGCCTATGTACTAGTTTGAAGCTTTCATATTTTAATATAGGAGTGTTAAAGATACCACTTATGTCCATTTTAATATATCATAACGTTAAGAAAGCTAAGAAATTATGTACTTGTATCTGTTATAATCTTAAAATGTGTTTGTAGGCTAACCAGTATGGTAAACAGAATGCTAAGGAAAACACTGAAATACGTCGTAAACCAAAGTTAAGGCCTTTCTCCGCCGGCGTCATCGATTCAAAGAAACGAGAGACACATAAGATTGTCAAGTCAGTGACTAATTCACCTAAAAAGACAATAATTAATTGTAAACACGAAAACTTGTTGGAAGAATTAAAAGACACAACGGAAAGGGCAAAAAGTTTAGAGTTAACCAATGTTAAGTTAAACGATGACAATAAAACTTTAAGAAAGAAGTTGAACCAAGTTACTGAAGACAAACATATGATTGATTTAAAATTGGCTGAATGCGAAAAGTTTGTAGGTAGACTAAGTAAAGAATATGAGCATAAGAACACAGAACTAAAGTCTGTTACGGAAAATGAAAATAGGATTCTTGCTGAACTGCAAAAGGAACGGAATGATAGGAAAAATTTGTCGATGCAACATGAAAAAGATATGGTTGTTATACATGATTTACAAAGACAAGTCAAAGAAATGGAGATGATATTGAGAAGAAAGCATCCGGATTCTGTATCGGCGTTGATAGGTGAGTGTTTCTTAGAACAATTTCCAGTACACGATTATAGTTTTAATTTAGGTAATTGATGTTTATTTGAATGTTGAACTGGTTTTAGTCGCTTCAAAATCGTCAACAGTGGAAGACAATAAGAAAAAGTTATTGGAAGAACGTATTGCTAGACTGGAGCAAGAGCTCAAAGATAAAGAGGATCACTTTCAGGGCATATTAATGACTTTACAAGAAAAGTTTGGTGACATGAAACAGAAGTACGAAAATCACATTATAGACGTAGAAAGACAGTTGATGGATGATCGGAAAGTTAACACTGAATTGAAGCACAAGTTGAATGGAGCACATAGGACTGATATAGCAACTCAAACACTCTCTAAGAATAAACACACTGTTTCGACACAAACATTTATAAAGCCAGACAGGGCGTCGTCAGCTGTCAGTCGATTGACGCAAAATTCAGCCTTAATTCTCAATAGGCTGAAAGAAGATAGTTACTTAGTTGCTACAATAAAAGGTTTGCAATCCGAGCTGACAGTCAAACAACGGACTATTGCCAAGATCAACAGAGAGACTGAGGAGCTAAGGAAAAACTTACGCAATCTACAAAAGGAAAAAGAAGGTACGTAAATAACAGATGAATTCATTCCACCATATGTGATTTGTATTTTATTGGGCGTTTCTTCTTGTTGTTGATAAACAAAGGACATAAAATTCCATTTCACTTTTACATTTCGTGGAACCTCTTTGGTTTAATTTACATACAATAAATTACCGCTCTTCAACTGTGTTGCTTGCGTGTGCTTTTCACGTGACATCTATGGCATATAAAACATTAGCTGTACGTATCAAAATTTGAGAAAACGGTACCTACATTTAAGCGAAATAACTGTCGTCTATTGACATTGTTTGGAAGTCTGATAAGTAAGAGACTATGGATAACTTTGGTTTTTACGTTCTATCGTATCGACAATGTTACGTGAACCGTTTTGATTTCTTGTTAGTAAGTTATCTAAACAAAATTTTGAAAAACAATGGATATGAAAGAATTATTATTAATATATTAATTAAGAATTTAATCCCATCCGTTTCATAACAAACAAAAACTTTGACTCACTTTGCTCTTAAGTCACTAACAAATTTATTTATTCTAGTGTTGCTAAATTTCCATCCACATAAGAAGACAGTCAATAGATCAAAGTCGACGGAGAATATATTGGCAAGGATGAACACGGAAATGGAAGCCGAACTAGCGGAAATAAAGAAGCAAAAGGAAGTGCTAATGCAAGAACGGAACACGTTACTGGATTCACTCAAGCGTACGAACGAGGAATTCATATTGCTGAAGAAAAAGAGGATTCAAGATGTAAGTACCTAACTGCTGGTCTATGAAACAAATGTTTCAGTGTTGAATTCGACTGTTTCTTCAGCTTAGAAAGAAAAAAATAACATCAGGGAACTAGACCTAGTTAACGACAAAAAAAGTACGTTATTGTAAAGATACCTAATTGATGTACAATAATATTACAATTTCTAGTTAGCGACGGGTAGAGTCCAAAGAATTTCAAACTGCATCTTTTAAGGAAAATTTGAGCTAAAATGTCAACAGAATATATTCACATCGAAATTTATAGGAAATAAACTAAATTTATTTGTTAAAAACTTATTTTGTTACTGAAAAAGGTATTGTAAAGATACCTAATTGGTGTACAATAATATTACAATTTCTAGTTAGCGACGGGTAGAGTCCAAAGAATTTCAAACTGCATCTTTTAAGGAAAATTTGAGCTAAAATGTCAACAGAATGTATTCACTTATAGGAAATAAACTAAATTTATTTGTTAAAAACTTATTTTGTTACTGAAAAAGGTATCGAAACCAGATTTTGTAACTGCGCCACTGGGCTGAGAAATTTGTGTGGAATATTTGTTTTTGCTCGATGATGATGCTTTGGTACTGGGTAGGTGATAATTAAAAAATGATTGTATACCTGTGATTGTGTGACAATTGATTGGTCAGCCGTAAAATTAAGCGAGTGAGGCCATGTTGTTACTCTCAGGTAACAGTAACTTGCTTCGTTTCCAATTTTCCATTAATATAAGCATTGTTCTTTGTAGATAGATGCAGTGTAATGTGTGATAGATCTTTACATTGTGCTCTAGTGCTACTAAAAAAAAAGGTAGGCTGATATAATTTTATGTATAAAATTCTCGTGTCACGGTGTTTGTGGTTGAACACCTCCGAAACGGCTCGACCGATTTTCGTGAATCTTAGCGTGCATATCGGCTAGGGTGGCGAATCGGACAACATCTATTTTTCATCCCCCTAAATGTTAAGGGTATTCCACCCCTTCATTTTTTTATTTTATTTTATGTGGCAAACCGACGTTTGCCGGGTCAGCTTGTTGTATATAGTTTTCTTCTTCTTTGAGCCATTTCCTTGAGTTCGATTGCAGATTACATATTTCCTTTGCAGTTTCTAGGGTCGGATATAAGTTTGTTGTCGTAACTTTGAAGCTTGGTATATCCACAATTACTCGCTCCTATAATTAATATACCTATAATTCGCTCAAAACGAGTCAGTGACGAGTACCTATTACACACCAACCATTCCAACTGAAAGTTTATTCATTATTATAAAAAAATATAAAAGTAAAATGTCCATAAATGATGAAATCCGGATGTTTTGCGCTTTGTAAACTGTTATTTAATACGCGCGTATAATAAATTATTTCAACAATATAATGCCATATTACCACAATGAAAACGTGTAACTATGAATATGAAATTTTCACCGCATTCTTTGTGCTCGGTCGGTTAGTGCGTAACTGAAGTAAACGATACGGTAATGTCACATAAATAAAAGTTATATGGCTACTACAGCTAGGTACAATTTTCGTTTCCAAACATGCTTTTTAGGGTACTACCCAGTTGCGGAATTTGTTCGAAAGAGTTACCGCGGCCCTGGAACGCATAGGGCACAAGAAAGATCACGGGTGGGTTTGATGATTTCCCATCCACAAACAAAAAAAAAAGGGTAAACTACCCTACTTCTTTCAAAACTTAACAGACAGATATGTTGCTGGTGAGTTTGTTGCGCCACTTCTTCTTCTCAGTCAAAACACTAGGAAGTAGTGATGGGTGGGAGTTTTGGGGGACCCTAGCTGTATTGAAAACAGTAGAAAAATCTTGTCCGATGTAAGTATCGTGTGACGAGTCAGTTTGTCAAGACTGGGGTCCGTAAATAAAGTTATCCGGTTGAAAATTAGGCGTTCAATTACCTCGTGGAATCTAAAATGAATGTTTTGTTTTAGTCGGTTTGTTGTCTACGTAGTTACGAGTATCTTTCCTTCTTCCTTTTCAATTAGGCTACTTTTATGATAACTGCTTATATTATAAATACAGAAGTCTCAATACAGACGACAGAAATTGTGCGGCTTATTCATGTCAGAAAATGCGACGTATGAGACCATGTTTCTTACAGATATCATGCCTAACCGGTGTATAAGTCGGTGCGGGCCTACTTGCGCAAACTAGTGCTATGCTATCTGTTACTGACACTGACTGTTAATTGCCAACATGAGGTTAAATAAAATTTTTCATTATAATGGCCCCAGGTTAGCAACTATTTCCTAGTTAAAAGATAACTCTGGTTTGTGCTTCTTCTTCATGGCTCGCCGTCCGATAACAACCAGGCCCGGTTTGATGGAGCGTTGTGTTCCAGGCGCGCCTCAAAGAGTTGTCAGCATAGTTGACGGGGACCGTTAGGTCCAGCGCCTACCAGTGTTGCGGAATTTGTTCGAAAAAGCCACCGCGGCCGTGGAACGCAAAGGGCATTCAAAGGAACACGGATGCGTTATAGTCAGCAAGAATCTGACACTCCCTTCCACTCCGCCCAGATCGGAAGAAGTGATTTGTAGGTATTAAACTTGATGTATTTATTTGTTCCATTTCTTTCTCGACAGCTTCACACTCTACAACTGGCACACGAGAAGGAGCTGATGCAGATGAACATGCAAGTTTACCCGCTGCAGGAGGAGATCAAACTCCTCAACCGGACGGTGGAAATCCTTCAGGAGCGCATGCGAACAGCCGATGACAAGCTGGTGAGGTACCAGGCTGGCATGAAAGAGGATGTGCTGGCTGGTGGTGACAATAATAATACTAAAAACAGAAAAGATCGTTAAGTTGGGTCTGTACTCAGTTGCAACTTACAGCAGGTCTTATTTGTAAATATGAAGCATGAAGTGAACTGCCATTCAATCTTGATTCAATGAATTGACAGCTTACTTCAGTTCAGTTCACCTAAATGTTCGTGGTGAGATTATTAATTAGTCGGTACCTAGCGCAGCGAAGCAAAGTTTATAGGCCCGTACCTTCTTTTGTTTTGGTTGATCAGTCATTAGGAGAAAACTGGGTCATCTTTATGCCCTTTTCACTATTTACATTGAGCTTCGTGCAGTTCAAAGAAAAGAGAACATTTAGGTTATTTTATTTACTTAAATTCGTTCAGAACATATTTAGATTTAGACAGTCCGGCACAGGAAGTCAATTGAAAAAAAAATAGGAAATTTTATTTGTTGTTATTTTGGCTTTGGACTGTGTTTTAAAAATTACTAAGGTATTATTTACTTATACCTGTAGCTGTAATCTTTAATTGGTGTGAAAGATCGGTCGATCGCCTAAATCGTGGGCAGTTCGTTTGCATCGGAATTGTACACGGTATCGACGCAGGCGCAACGATTATCTGATGACAGTTTATGCAGACACGGTGAAGTGTTAAATATTGCCGCGGTGAAGTCGATGGCCGGAACGAAGTTTTAACGCGTTGGTGAAATATTATAAATTATTAAGAAAGTAATCTGAAGGAAATATTTTTTATGTCGATATAATGTGTTAACTTAGAACAATATGGCTAAAGGAAAATGTCGTTTTATGGAGTAATTAAGGCTATAGCACAAATCAATTCAATGATTAAATGTCAAAACCAGATTTTCTGGATAGTTATGAAATAAAATTAGTCGTTGCATTTACTGTAAGTTTATATTAGGTTGTGGATATGAAAAATTCGTAGACTAACTGATGTGCCTTGTCAGTGTCTTTTTTCTTATAAAATATTGTTAAAATATAGCTTTTTGTTAGAAAATAGCACACTGCGTGTTGAGCCGCGTTCATACCAAACATATAGTCAGCCGCCAATTAAGAAAAGACACAAATAAGTGGAGACTTAATTTGAATTTAGAATTCGAGATAATTATCGAATTTGGAAAAATAAACTCCTTGACTTACATGACAAAGTTCAAATTACAGCGCGGTTGCACTGGAATTTGAACAATGAAGTAAATATTTGGTGATGAATTGAAACTATATCTTATATTTTAAAAATCAAGTATCGGTTCAGTATGAACGAAAAACCGAATATGTAATAATCGCTCAGAGTCGGCGGCTGACAATAAGTTTAGTGTAAATGCGGTCTTGAATAGAAAACAATAAATATGTATATTTAACTAAATCGTGATAAATTTATGCGGGGAAATAAGTAAGTATACCCTATTTGGTGAACTTATAATAAGTACCTACTCAATGAAGTTCTTGAAACGATCAAACGTTATTGAACAACGTGTGATCTTTCATTGAATGCCTCATACTGATTTGTTAAAAAATTGTATACGAGTACAATAATTAAATCTTAAAGCCATTTCTTGTTCAAGTAGAGTGCACGCTAGCTGTAAGTAGCTTGAGCCGAAGACGATGTCCCCTTAAATATCCTGCATTAAAGTTGCATGGACCGTTACCATTGATGCTCATTTACGTCCGATACATCCTAGAGGCGGGTGAGCAGTTCCGTCTTTACCATAAGGACACAAGGGGCACGTGTCCAGGGCCCCGCTTCATTGGGGGCCCCCAATTTATATTACAGGTACTGCTTAGGAAACGACCAATTCGAACCGTAAACTAGCTTCTGACGAAATTCGGTCAAACTTATTCCAGGCATTACAGGCTTATATCCACTGGGTAGTACGGTTACGTAGTCATACAAACGACACTTTCTTGGCCGGTTTTCAGTTTTCCAAAAGGGCCCCGGACTCAGGAGTGCCCAGGGGCCTCTGCATGGGTTAAGACGGCCCTGCGGGTGCGGGTGTTTGCGAAGTAGAATAACAAATAGCTATATGTACAACGTGTAACAAAATAAACGCAATACCTCTAAAGGGGTCATGGTACCTATACTCCTCATTACGAACAACTTTCACTATGGGACTAACACTGAAATCCCCCATACATTTATGTGCGCATAACTCCACAGTATGTACTGAACAGCTGATTTTTTTCGCGA
Source organism: Hecatera dysodea (assembly GCA_905332915.2). Taxonomy (NCBI): domain Eukaryota; kingdom Metazoa; phylum Arthropoda; class Insecta; order Lepidoptera; family Noctuidae; genus Hecatera; species Hecatera dysodea. The sequence goes on from HG995304.1 coordinate 6,872,781, forward strand.
TTTCGGGGTTGGTGATTGTAAAAGTTGTTGACCCCTTAAGAGGTAGATATTGCGTTTATTTCTGTTACAGTTTGTATATTTACTGCAACTCATGCGTGCAACCCTACTTGCATATAGAAAAAATAAAATAATATGGATATCGTTAGTTAGCCAATATTCAAGAGAATTCGTGAGAAAATCTAAAATTATGTAAAAGTAAACCATGCAACTGACATGAAAAATTAAAATAAAAACATTCGGAGCCATCTTGATTACTGTAATATTGACGATGATTTGTTTGAAACAATGTCAAGGTTTATTATACGTAGGTAGTTAATACACTGGGACCATGTTATTATTAGTCTTAAGGAATTTAGCTTCGAGTGCCCATTGAGGTGTCTACTTAAGATTATTGTGATCGTCGGTTGTTAAATAGCAGAAATTAGATAACGCACAATAGTTTTATTGCTGTACCTAATACTAAGTAGGTATACTTACTCGAAACTGAGGTGTTCCTAAGAGTAACAAAAAAAAATTCTAGTCATATTTTCGTGAGTGTTTAAAAAGCTTTTAACCCACCGAGCGAGTCATAACTGTGGTGCCTTCGTAATATAAAATTAAATAAATAAGTATATTTGTGTAATGCTGTGTTTTATTTCAGTAGATCATTGATTATTTTTCTTATTTACTTCTTTTAAGCCGCTGCAGAGGTTACTAAAAAAAACCTTTATTGTAAGTAGGTAGACCATTTACAGACAATTTTGAATGGACAAGGTCTGTCTGTTAAACAGATGAACGAACGACAAGAGCGGCAAGAAGCCTCACTAGTTACCATTATCTACTAATTACTAGTGATCATGTACAATGGATAACTGTAAATGTTTTTTTTTTTCTACTTTCGTCGACATGAAAACGATAAAAATAAGGATTTATTCATAGAGCCTGTTCCAATATTTATCGGAAAATAAGCGCATTCGTTTTAATTCCAGCACATTTAATTGGTGTTGCCATTTAAAAAAGAAGCCGTTAATAAAGAAAGTGTTAAATGTAGGTACCTAAGCATGCAATGCCCACATTTCACTAGTTTGCATCTTAAGTGCAGTTTCTCTTCAAGCATAATTAGATTAGCAGGCAGACACACGTTTCCATCTTAAGATAAGACGATAGAGCTGTACCAAAACTGGGTTGAATAGTTAAAATGACCATAGATCATGCATCGAATGTTGGTTTATTGGAAAATTCACGCAGTCAGTTGGTGCCACTTCCTACAGGCTACAGGTCCTCTATTTTGAAAACGTAGCCTATGACGTAAACATGAAGTTGACAGCAATTTATCTAATGTTGGAAAACATACTCCGGGTAGGCGCGATTCACAAGAATCGGTTGATGTAGCGGCTCTAGTGGGAGGCCTATGTCCAGCAGTGAACATCTCTTGACTGGAGTGATGAGGATGATGTCCGAAGTCTTCCGCGATTTGGAAATATGTAAGACTAAGTCTTTGACATTAGAAATATGTTAGAAATAAGTATACATAGGTACCCAAAATAAAAATAAACCGTCGTCGGGCCAAGCTAGCAGGTAGGTGTGCATACGCTCACTCAAAGTAGGTACCTTAATACTAACATTACTCTATCTCACACTAATAAGTAAAGTCTAGGAGCTCTCTGTTTATAGTGTATAGTCTATGTAGGAGCTCTGGGATCTTGCTCTATTTGGACAGGTGCCTGAAACTGACGCCTGAGTGCTGCCACCTGTTGCTGGTGCACGTTAATTTAGGAAACTCTCTTTCTTATATAACGTAAATTTTCAGCTGATTCATTCCGAGATTATGCCAAGACAACAATAAAATAAACATTTAAAAACCGAATTGTTTTAATCAAATAATAATACTTAATAATTTATTTTGGGACACAATACATTTCAAATTAAAATTATCAAAACCATGTTTGATCATCATGACCTTCTATATGTTTCTTATGGTTGTTGATATATTTGGCCAGTGAGCGGACAGCAGCAAACAGCTCCTTGCCAGTTTCTTCAATCTCCTTTGGTGGTACCAGGAACCCAAGTTTTCCCTTGTCTTTAATCTCAATGACGTAAGAATGCACCACCCCTTCGGAATATGCCCAATCTAGGAAGGTTCCTGTAGCTGGGTAGATTTTATGGTAGGCAGCTCCGTATGTGTAGTTCTCTCTGGATGTTTTGAATATCGCCTGAATAAGCAATGCAAATAATTGAAAAGGACCGTTGTACAATTAGCACCACTTGCGCAAAACAGAGCTATCTTTTAACTCAGAAGTAGTTGCTAATACGAGGTTAAATAACAAAAATACATATATAGGTATATATCATACATAATGGCCCCGAGTTAGAACTATGTACTTCGGGAGTTAAAAGATAACTCTGGTTTTGTGTGCAATTGGGCTTAATTGAAGTAAGTAAGTAGATAAAGTTATATAACGCAGTCTCGCTGAATTCCAGGTAAGCCCGTGTTAGGAAATCTGCAACTGACGTCTTTCAGCGAATTCAGTGCGCTTTTGTAATGCTGCACAAAAAGCGGACTCACGTCTGGTCTCAGCCCATAGGGCCCGTAGATAAGTCTGACAACCCCTTCAGCTGCATCCAGAGATTGGAAGCTGATCCCAAAATCATCTGCTTAGCTTTTAGATAAGTTAGGCCATCATGATTCTCTGCGATAGCAGAATGATACTATCGGCCCTTTCTCATACTGGGAAGAAAAAAAAAACTAACTTACGTTGCGCATTAGCTCAGCTACTTCCATGTGTGTATCGAAATCTTTTGTGGCTTCGGTTCGCGCGCTCCAGGGTAGCAAAATCAGGTTGCCGTACGAATGCAAATCCATCATGGCGACAGGCTTTCGCTTTAACGACCCTACTAATTCCTGCAACACATTTATGTTTTTAAGTAAGTATTAAGCTTTATCATATACCATTCCGCACTGGGCCCGCGTGGTTGATTACGGCCCATTCCCTCTACTAGAGAGGAGGCCTGTGTCCCAGCAGTGGGAACTACATTAAAAGGCTGATTATACTAAGCTTTATCAAACAATGAAGGATTGGTTTGAATTAAACGAGTAAAACGTTATAAGATGCTTGTTAAAAAATTGAAGAGATCTGGACCCTCGTGGTGTATCATTATGCGCTAGGGCAAAATTTCTCACAGAAAAGCTTCCTAACCACAGAAATCAAAATACGCCTACTTCCTACTCACTCACTCTCGCAAGGCGCCCGGCAGCCACTGGCGCAACCTTCAGGGGGGCGCTCTACTTTTCACACCATATTCTACCTGAACCTGAATAAATAAGTCACTTACCCGTAACGCCTTCGTTTCCTTTTCAGAAAAAGCGTAAGGTCCAGAATAGGTAACTTTACATTCATTGTTTTCTGTTATGCCAATGATACCCCAGTCTGAGCTGAAAACATAATTGTATACTTTAGCTTTTTTTTCGCCAAAAACGCCGTGACAGGCAGCTTAGCGCGTAAAACGAACGTTCTACGAGTAAAATGTTAATAGCCGGTTCGTTCTGTAAATATATCTCACTGAAAACTAAGGCAAAATGCGGTGGACACCACACTTCAAAGTCACTTCACCTTAGTTTTCATGGGGAGTTTTTCAGAATAGCACTACTGGCCGCACTGAGACACGCTAGGCTACTCAAAGATGTGTTGTAAACTACAATTTGAGATATTTTTTTTCAAAAAAATAATCTTCGTGTTGCTTTCCCGTCAAGTAACTACCGCTCTCACATACCTCACTTTGCTATGACAATTTAAACTTAAAATCTTCCGCTGGACGCCCTTTACATCACTAAAGAACCTTTGATGCTGATGTCTACAGCGTGCTTCAGAAGTGTGTGGTCATATTTACCTAAGGATCTTGTTGGGTAGTTGAAATACATTACATACAATAAGAAGTCGGTTAAAAAAGAAAACAAAAACCGACTCAAAGGTGTCAGTTTGAAACAGAACGGATTTTGTGGTCACATTTTTGAAAAGAGAAGTATTTTTCATATATTTCAGCTACTCAATATTACCTATAAATATAACCACGCACTTCTGGAACACGCTGTATAACGAATCACTTACTCAAAATTCCTGTTGATATCGACTCCGTTGCAGCGCGTGAAGTTGCGCCGATTCTTACGCCACAATCGGTCAACCTCATGCGTGTACACGTATCCATCCGGATTCAGTACTGGAATTATCAACCTGTAACGGGTAAGTCATTAATTAGTTATTTTAAGCTTGCTATATATCTGTTGATTATTTTGACCACTTGAAACCCCAGGAAGCTGCCACCTGGACCGGATACGCAGTGATCTCATCATCATCATCATACGGAAATCAATCTTAATCCGTCGGATATGTGAGCGTGGTACCCTTATTCAGAACTAGGGACCAATACGTCGGAGTTCCTCAAGTGCCGAAACACCTGAGATTTGGGGGATTTAATTAATGCCACCGATGCTGAAACTAACGCACTGATCCAAAACAATCTAAGAAGGTAACTATCGAAAAGAAGTAGATTACCTAAGTACCTATGTGTCAGTAGTTCCTTCCTACCTTCTGAGAATTAAGCATGGCTGTTTCGTTGGTCTAATGCTCATAAAATGGCGACTAGGGTCTGTTTTTCGGGTGATTAAGAATGTGTTTTTCCATTAGTGGCAATTGATTTGAATTTGTTTTCGTAGTTCTAAGTTCAAATCTCTGCATAGTACCTATAGGGAATTCCCGTTAAAAATAGGTACCCATCCTATGGTCCAAGCCACTTGTGGTTTCTCGTTTTTGCCGGCTGGCTTTGTGATTAGATTACCTGAGTGATGAAGTGCCCCTAAATGCCAGAAACTGAATTTTTAATATTTTTTCAATCTTACTTTCAGCCTGGTGCTACTGCAGGGTAAAGACTCTCTCTTTAACACGTATTTTTGTATTCGGCTAGTGTGTGGTCCAGCCTTTTCAGTTAGGAGTCAGGTTCGTCCCGCAATATTTGTCGTTGTCAGCTGCGATGTGTCCCGGCGTTTAATGAGACTCCACGTTACTTACCAATTTTTGTTTTTGATATAATTGCTCTGTGTATCAAACTTGGTGACGATATTATTTAGTATGTACAACGCGGATGTTACTGAGACCCATTCGCGAGCATGGGACCCTCCTGTTATTAACATTATTTTGTTTTTAGGGTTCCCATTTGTAATGTTGATCATCTAAAAGAAAGTTATAAAGTTGTTTTATTAGCTAGTGGCGTTAAAATAGATGGTAGGGACATCACATGCCTGCATGATTGTAGGTAGGTAACTAAACAAGACCTTGCTTCTTCCAACTGTTCTAATTTCTCAAATAAGTAGAGGAAAGTAAACAAATAAGGAATCACATGATTTCTCCGTAAACTAAACTTGTAACCGAAATAGGTACATGCCCATCTTTTATTTCAGTTGCTAATTTTTGAACCGTACACTCACCACCGTTGCAGTGAAATGATAGCCTCGCTTGTGACTGGTGTGTTTTGTTTTGTCACCACCCAGAAACTTTAAGGGGTATGGAAAAAACATGTTTTTTTATGGTATACGTGTTCAAATACGCTATAAATCATGATGTTTTAAATGTTTGTTTTTATAAGTAAAATCTTCATTAGCAAATGATGCTAATGTAGCTCGCAAAATATGAGCTCATGTGATGGACTGGCCGGTGCGAATTTAAAAATATGGATCACGTTTGGATTTTGAAAATAGAATACTCTGAAGAAGGGATGCAATCCAGCTTGGTACAAACAGGGATCCTTATTAATTTCATGGAGCGAAAATCTTTAGACTCTGATGATGTTTTACAAAAAACTAATTTTTTTCCAAGGGTAGTAGGTTGGTAGAATATAAAAATAAATCAAGTGCTGAATGTGTATAGGCTCTGAGAAAATAACAAATCCGATGGTTCTGTACATATACTGAGTCCATTTCTTGGTTAGTCATAAAAATCAGTACCTAGGTAATTCATTGATTGACCCCAATTTCTTATTCTCATGCCCATATTTTATTTTTGGTACCTACCCTATTCCATATGTGGTTCGTAATTTGTTAGTTTGAAAAAATAAAAATAATAAAAAAAACAAATTTTAATTAAAATTAAGTAACATGTTTAACATGGAAGTATTGATTCCTGACTTTCAAATAAATGACTGATTAGGATTAGGTAGGTAGGTACTATCGAACGCGTCTGATTTGTGATTAGTTATTTTTTAATATCCATAAAACGAAATGGTATTCCATGTATTGGTTACTTTCCTCTAGGCATAAATAAACGCTATTATTAAAATAAAGGGAAAGCCCGCATTTAGCTACCCACTTAATGGTAACCTTTCCTCCTTTTATCTGTCAGTATTGCAGTAGTTTTGCCTACCGTACCAACCTACAATTTTTACTGCGGATAGGTGCGCTTGCGCTTACGCACTTGGCGATCGAGCAAGACTGCGTTATGAATGTTTTAAGGTGTCTTCATATTCATTGTGTTTACCTACAGCTTTAATTAAGATTTAAAGTATTTTTAAGTAGGTATCGTCTTGCATTCCGCTGTCCGCAGCGTATGTTGACCAAACAGACACAGATTTACTCACCTTTATTGTTCTCATTTCAGCAGTGTATCCAATTGTTTGTACTTGACAAATAGAAGAATAGTCTTCTGCCAAGTAATTGAAGTATTCTTCAATAGTATCTAAAGTAGGGTATTTCTTCCAGCTCAAGCGGTGACCTGCAGTTCGTTTGAAGAAAGTCTCAAAGTGAATTTATTTAGCAATGGACATTTTTGCGACAAAGGGTTAACCAGGAGGACTCGAGCGGGATCAGTACGTGCTTAAACTTGACCCTGTGTATTGTAATTGGACTCACAAACGTAATAGTCGAGATTCATTACAATCACGTAGCCATAGCTGGTCATGGAGTCAGATTTTTCACGGACACTGCTGAGCATTTTTTTTTTGTAAGGATGGGAAATCATCAAATGATTTCCTTTGCTCTAGGCGGAGCGGGAGTGTCAGATGATTTTAGTGACTAAAACTCAACCGTGCATTTAATGCACTTTGCATTCTAGGGCCGCGGTGACTCTTTCAAACAAATTCCGCAACCCTGGCAGGCACTAGGTCCTGGCGGGCCCCGTCTACACTGCTGAGCATATAGATACCTACGTCTTTTTTTTTGCTAGCCTCATCCAGTTATTTCTGAGACCTTTATTCCCATCTGCCCCCTTTGAGCTTGCCACTGGGGTGGTGGTTGGTTGGCACTAATAGTTTAGGACGTCACTCGATCACTACCTTAGTCCACCTATCATCAATGGCGACTTGCCGTTTGTGTTCCATAACTCGTTTCAAGATATCGAAAAACCTTGATTGTCTTTTTAGCTTTAGGTATACTATGCAAATGCATGAACCATTATAGTTCATATTTACACATTATACATACATACCTATACGATACGTACCGACCCGAAGCGAGTTTTCGTTCCACGGCGAGGGTACGACCTGTTGGGTGTTAATATCGATCCTCCGCTGGACGTCCATGATAAGCACAGTATGGTTCAGCTTCTGGGCGACCAGCTGCCGGTGTACCTTAATTTTGTTCTGGCCGCGGACCAGGAAATCCGCTCGAGTCGGGCTCAGGCTCCATATTGAAATGTCTATTATCATATTGAAACTTGTTATAATAAAACTAGGAAAGTTAAGAGCAAAACAGACGGCTAGAGTTTACCCCCATTCTAGTTAAGGCTAGAAGCTAAGAACACTTCGAAGAGATTTCAATTTCAGAACTAGGGAATAATTAATAGGTATTGCTATCTAAGGTGGACATATATTTCAGTAATCCAGACCTGCCTTTGTGAAATGAGTAGGTAATGAAGGGATTCGATTTTATCTTATACTTAGCGTCTTTCTCCAGGTTTTCAGTTTCATGGTTGCCTTAGAAAAACCTTGCTAATCTTAAACTTCGTAATTCACATGCTGTTGTATAATTCGTCTATTGAGTCGAGGCGATAAGCTAAGCAGTCTACCGATGTACATAATATAATATTATGTACAATTATATTGCTGCAAGTGTTCGTCTAACTCAGTCCATGTATTTGTCGGTTGCTTACCAACTAGCTGTGGCCGCGGCTGTGCTTGACTGAAACACTAAACTGCTCTACTTATATTAAGACCTACTCTAGTTTTTCAGCCGAATACTTCTATACATATAGAGGGTTATTTGTAAAACACCAACAACCTCTTTTTCATTTTACTCATCATTGTGAAAAACTTTTACTATTGGACCAAACCTGAAACACGAAAAAAAATCAGCTGTTCCAAGTTACATCTATACTTATAATAAATCTGTAGAGAGGTCAATTCTGTACAGGGAATATATTTTCAAAATAACTATCAGGGGGTGATTAGTGATCGATATTGGTGCCAAAAATGCAATCAGTATAATTTTTGTCTGTCTGTCTGTCTGTATGTTCTTTATAGAAACAAAAACTACTCGACGGATTTTAACGAAACTTGGTGCAATTATTCTTCATACAGGAGGACTATAACCTGCCCAGGAGGCCAGGTTATAGTAGACTTTTCATCACGCTACAATCAATAGGAGCAGAGCAGTGAAGAGAAATGTTGGGAAAACGGGATAAGTTACTCCATTTTTTAAGCTTCCGTCGCGTCCTTAATGGTTAAAGTTACATAGAAATCATGTATGACGGAAATGTTCTACATAAAATTATCTAAAAAATATCCCACAACAGCATATGTCTATCTTTTATGGTTGACTCACAATAACACGTGTAACTCCCGATAGCTTAGCAGTTCGGAGCTTGCTGATTATATTTGTTTACTCTTACGTTTATAATAGGTACTCTGGGCTGAGAGTTTCAAAATCGGGGGTAAAGTAACTATTCCACGCGGACGAAGTCGCTGGCAGAAGCTAGTTTATAATATAATAAGTATAATATTCGTATAACTAATCAAAATGTAGGGAACAGCTGTATTTTTTTTTTTTGCGATTTTTGTTTTGATCCCATAGCAAAAGTTGTTCATAATGATGAGTAGAATGACCCCTTAAGGGGTTGTTGGTGTTTTACAAATAACCTTGTATATATACTTTGATACTTACTCTAGTCAATATACTTACTAATGTTTTATCACAAATCTACGCAAATTGCTGACGTAGGTACACGACGTAGGACAAACAGTTATCTACACTTATCTATCGACTAATAAACATTTTAGGGAATCTGAGCCTTAAATGGGCTGTTTAGAGCTCCGATTACCGTAAAGAAGGAATGAGACATCTCAATCGCGTTTAACGTGACTACACTAGGTTAATAATAGCTTCTACGCCTTATCCAAAAGGTATTTGACAATTTATTGATGTTGCTCTAGAAGCTAAAACTATTCGCAACCACATCTGCTATATTACATTCAACTGTCTAGATAAATACTTGTAACTAGCTTTTGTCCGCGACTTCGTTCCCGTGGAATCCCCGATTTTAAAACATTCTTTATCGCTGCTCCGCTCCTATTGGCTTAAGCGTGATGATATATAGCCTATAGCCTTCCTCGATAAATGGGCTATCTAACACTGAAAGATTTTTTCAAATCGAAACAGGAGTTCCTGAGATTAGCGCGTTCAAACAAACAAACTCTTCAGCTTTATAATATTAGTATAGATAAGTAAGCAAACTACAACCTTGGCTATTGATGAGTTCCTGGATGTGCTGCATATCTTCGGCGCCACGCAGGTCAATCTGCCACACTTGAGAGTCATCATATGTCACTTTACCCAATTGCGTAGTTGACACCTGAATTGCTTGAATTAAAAACTACAATCAATATTCAAAAACTTATTCCACTTTCAATATTTTTTTCTATCGATTTAACTTACCTACACAGAACAAAATCCAATATGTTTTCACAAAAGGCATTTCATTTCGTTTTATTACAATTGAATAAATGTTAATGTATATTTTACTACTCTGATAGAAGTTTTTATCGATTGTGTTGTTCCTAAGAGTTTGGCTTAGTGAAAATGTATTTTTTTTGTTATACACAAATAATACGCCAAAGATGATGCAAGTTATATATGTTTATTAACATTACTATATACAATCATTGTAATTTGAAAATAGAAACATTTCATATTGAAACTCACATAAATTTATTAAAAACATGACAATTATTAAAACATTAGGCTTGGTGTTACACATTATTGCTACCAACAGGCTCGACATCATTTCATCCTCGGCATATAAATAAAATAAATGCCACCAAACATTTAACTCTCGCAACACAAGTCATTGCATTACTCCTTATTGGGTCTCTAATAAGTATCACAATAAATTCACTTATTATAAATAAATTATAAAATCGTCAACTGTCTAGTCTTAATATTTCAGTGTAAAAACAATGTCAAAAACGATTCACTATTATATCTGATCACGTGGTCCATTGTTGTGCATAAAAACGCAAACTATGCTTTACCAAATGTTTCCTTAGTCTCATATCACGATAGACACAATCATCACCAATCAATTGTCAATGGAAATGACACATATTAGTCTATTTATTATGTCTTCTAATGAAAGTACATTGATTTTTAAAGAATACACTTTATATGCTAATAAATAAGCATCTCACATGTTTTGAAATGAGTGATTAGACACCGAACCAGCGTTTCACCTCATATTGGACATCAATGATCACTCACAATAATTCATCGATAACAATTTCGAGTCAACGAAATGGCCATTGGGCTAAACATTAAGGAGAGCGTTTCACAAGTCACTAGTTTATATTAAAGTAGCGTGTTCTGTATGTGAAGCGCGCGCTCCTGCGCTAGTCGGCATCGCCGTTGGGCACGGTGAGCGGCTCCTCGTCCTCGTTGTAGTCGAGCGACAGCACGGAAGCCCGTCTCCTCTTGCCCAGCGGCGTGTCGCTGCAGTCGCTGCCCGAGTACGTGCGCTTCTCAGCGGGCGAGGCCGGCCGGTTGCCGTTCACCGTGGCGTGCGTGGCGCGCAGCTCCTGCTGCAGGAACAGCACCGTGCTCTGCATGCCCTCCACATCTTCATCCAGCTCTTGAAGGAACTCGTCCAGTTCTGGAAACACACGTCACAATGTTATTTCTCACGAAATTAGTATAGCTACATACATTAAGTGTTCTGGAATCATACACACCTGATTGTGACTTTTTAACTTCTTCACTAAAACTCTTCTGTAGTGCCAGGTCACCTTCTAACTTTGCTATCCGGCCACTCGAAGTCATTCGCCCGAGGTCTTCATTCTCTTGGTGTAATAACCTGCATTTTGCCATAAGTTTCTTGCCTGTGTTTGAATCTGGCGTGAACTTCCACGCCGATAATTCGTTCTGAGTTTCTTCTAATCTCGCTTTAGTCGACGTTAGTTCTTGTTTTAGCCTTAAAATTAGAACATTAACAGCTGGATCTAACAGCGTCGGCCGTCCGTTGAGACTGGCGTGAGAAGACTTTAATTCCGTTATTTGACTCTGAAAATGGAGAATAATTCTGATATGACTGTTGATCTTCAATGTATTGTTATTCCAGCTTTCTTAGAAGATTGCTATAAGATTATTCAGCATTCTGAATACTCACTACATAATCTTGTATTTCCTGCTCTTTAGCTGCAAGTCTTCTAACTAACACCTTCTCTCTATGTTGAGACTCAGCATACTGCTGTTTTATCCTATCTTCTACCTCTTTCGCCTTTTCCAGGCTCCCTGTTCACATCAAAACAAATTAATAAATGATCTTTTGTTAATACAACATTGGGTACAGGAACATAACAATAGATTTTCTTGTGCCTGCAATAATACAGATTTTTTTTGACACCATTATGTCGCTAACTTACTTTATCTAATATCCATAAACCACTTTTAAATGCATAACAATCTGTATAGCATGAGATATTTTTATATTCCACAACTGATAAGAGAAAAGGTTATCTCAAGAGTAACAGTGTTGTGGACAGAATTATATGCATTTAGTGTGATTTATTTTGTTTAAAGGATTACAATTTTATAATCGACAACACCTTAACTAAATTATACAAACAATAGCAACAATTAAATCTTAATTAGATTTGTTTTAGCTAATAGTTAATTTGTACCAGTAATCTGTATGTCTGTTTTTCTTCTGAAATGACAAAATGTAAGTTGGATTTTGAATGAGGGGGAGTGACAGGATCATTTTCACTAAGGAAATTCTATTTTTACCGGATATATGATATCAAGGATGAAATTTTTTCCATCATTGGTATATCGTGTTGAATTTATTAGGATACAGAATTATAGGATTCTAGTACAGTAATGAAATGAAACTAAATACAGTACCTACGATTTGAATATAACTTTGATTACACTCAATCATCTTATTTTTGGCACTCAATAATAAATAGCATGATAGTTTTATAGTGTAAATAAATTCAGCGATGTAAATTGAATTAAATTAAATTGGATTTTATTGAATATAATATGTGTGTATAATGTAAATTTTGCAATATAAATAAGTTAATATCACTGGAGCTACGTCTGCCAACAAACTGCTATTAAGTTTGGCAGAAGTATATAAGAATTATAAGTTGTCTAAAATACAAATAAAGCATTTTATTATTATTTTTATTGTTCAAAAATGCCTACACTCATTTGTAAGTTGATATAAAAATGAACAGCAACTTTTTTTTTTCAATTACTACAATAGTAATCAAAGATGTAGGTTTAGGTCACAATAACATACTGTATTTTAAATTGATGCTTAGCAAAACAAGTGGTCCACACAAAGTCCAGCCTAGTTATAGGCCTCTCTGAACAACTTTACTGTACTTGAGTGCGAGTTATCCTTATTTTTTCGTTTTTAAGAAAAAAAGCTGAGCGTTCTCATGTTACTTGCAGTAGTGAAAATATTCAAAGACCAATATAAATAATTAATGTGACAATTAACAACGGATTTTTTTTAATGCTTAAAATCACAATGCACACCTTATTTATATTTATTCATTGCACGTATGAATAAAAAAAAAAAGGCTTGCATTGTGATTTTAAGTATATGAAAAAATCTTATAACCCATATATACTTTTTCAAGTGTTCTACCCCTTGTTACATTTTAAGCAGTGACATATAATTTTAGATTTTTGAGTTAATATTAAATTATGATTTTTGAACTGTTTTATCTAAATGGTTGGGAACTATACTATCATAGGACAGTGTACCTATAAATTTAGATTTATAAAAAGATCTTTATTTTATTATATTATAGTTTTAGTGGGTATACAATACTTCAATCAAACATTCCAGATTTATTGAGATAAGTTCCAACAGCTATTCAATGTTTACAATTTTGTACCAACTTACCAGTTGCTCTAAAACTGTAAACACTGACCTGTGGTTATTCTCAATATAAATTGTTCCTAATAGGTACTCATGTATATAAAACAAATATTAATGACCATCTTAAAAGTACATGTGCTCTATGGTCCTTCAGATATAATTACATAAATCCCCTATTGTACAGCTATAATCAACTTGCTCACAAAATGAAGACTATAAAATTATTAGTTGCAGGTTCTAAGCATCTAGACTCTATTCTACATTCCAAGTTTTTATTACTTGCTATACATTTAAAATAATGCTATATTACACAATAATTATGCATGTAAATACTGCAAATAGTTCCTAGTAATAACTTTTCTTTAAATATTATTATGTTTAAGCCTTAACCTTACAGAAATAAATAATGATTTAGAAATATAAACTGAGATGTGTTAGTCATAATCGCTGATAAGAATTTATTTATGAGTTACATGCAATGACTCAAGCCGAGTAGCAATGTAGGGCATTAGTTGGAAAGCTGGCAAGAGAAATTAAATATACTGAGTGTATTATGAACAGATAATAGTATAGAGGCATAGGCAGGCTAAAGACAGTAAATGATCAAGCTTAAGTATATAAATTTATTTTTTAAACTTGCTGTTCTGACATTTTAGTCAATTGTTTTAAAATGCACTACCCATTGCTATAAATTTTTGATTCATCTTGTGCTATCTAGCCAAACAGCAACAGTTTGATCAAAAACTTTAGATTGATGGTGGAAACAAACAGATAAGGTGTTAAAAATATAAACAAGTTTTCTAAATAACAATTAACAATAATTGAAGACAAAAGATAAATAAAGCATGTACAAAAACAAAATCTTAACTATACAGCAAAAGAAGTGATGAAAACATATTTACTTTTTCACATGAGCAAAGACCGGATAACTGAGCAACATTCTCAGTTACTGAGAGTAGCAGAACACCACTGAACATGGACACAGCTCCAGGTTCATCTGGAGTCATCACACGGCCTTGTGCCGATAATTGCACTTCCACTAAACACTCCACTGGCACCTCTCTTACACAGCAAAACACCATTTCTTCGTCTTCACCTTTTAGAACTTAAAACACCTAAATACACCCCGTACCACAATCCGTTTTATAACTAAACAATTTTCAGTATCACAGTAACATTTCAATATGTCATAACAGTATCACTAGTTAATTTTAGTTAAAGTATTGTCGATATAGAGATAACATAACAACTCGCGGGTCGTGCGTCGTAACGTCGCCGACCTGACGCTACCAAGCCGATGTAACTTTCTTAAATACCTTCCAACTGTTTGTTCAAAGTTTCGAGATGGTCAATGTACAAGTCCTGGGTTCTCCACGCGGCGCGGAGCGAGTCAGTCGCGGCGGCGTCGAGCTGGTGCGGGGTCAATAACACGCGGGCTAAGCTCGACCCTCCGCCACCTGCTCCGCCTTCACACGACGCCTCGCCATGCCGCTCTGTCTCCTCGGACATTTCACTCTTACTATAACTTTAGGAGTCTCTTTTCAACTGCAAGCAAATAGTCACAGTTAAATCCTACAAAGAGATTCATTTGCATTTCTCCGCCGTTATCAGAAACCTGTAGTATAACGTAAACTATGGTTATCAACAACAGCCTTGGTTACTTACAGTTGATTAGTGTAATGATAGAGACTTAATTTAATTGGAAATTACTAATATTTACAACAACTATCACACACTAAAACTATCTCTTAATATTTTACGAGGTCATCATACGAAACACGACAAGACAGACGCCATTTTATCACGTACCACTTCGGTGTGACCAATACAAAATAATTTGTTAAATCTGATCAAAGTTACTAAACAAAATGAAACACTGCGGATTTTATAATAAAGAAATTTTCCTTTCATTCAATTATGGTCATGTTTCACCTTTTATGTGGCGTTTTTTTTATGGATATAAATCAGAAATTGTCATTGTTTCTCCTTTGACAGTTGCACTGTTGCATATTCTTTCCTTACTTGGTAACATTAAAAGTGATGTCGAATTTACAAAAAAGATTACGGTTTTCATCAATAAATCGATTCAGTGTGTTGGCGGTAGATCGTTTTTATCTACATACATCACAACATACATACATATAAATATTATTTTACCTTACCCGAATACGTTGCAGAAAAGGGCAGATAAAGACATGTTTTTTGTCTTGTATGAAACTTGGAACTGCACAGTGCACACATCACGTCACAATACTCAAGAATGGACTACGTTTGTAGTATTTAATCATGGACTAAGAAGTGCCTAGAAACGCCATCAGTTGGCTTTAGTAGAATTGTAGATCCACCACCAAAAACATTTTCATGTAAAAATGTCGGCAAGACGAGTCTACGTAGCCTACCCTGTGAAAAAGTTATCAAATCTCGTATAAAGCCAAGCTCTAAAGATTGCACGCTCTAAACCTACAAGCTCTACACTACACCTTACTCAAAATGTATGAAAAAGTGGTCAGATCTCATATAAAGGCAAGGTTTTTGATCTATGCGCCCTAACGGTACCAGGCCTACCTTCACAAATTCTACATTTTAGTCAAAATGTGTGGCTTGGCCATTTTATTTTCACAGTTTAGGGCGCATAGATAAAAAATCTTGCCTCTTCCACATAAACTTCCACCGTAGTAGGTACTATTATCTAATCTGTGCTTCCACCTCCTATTCCCAGAGGATATGTTAGATTAGGTTTTTTATATATTTTTTGCTTTGTTTTTTGTTGTCTTTGTAGTAATATTAGCTTACATACAGCTTTCTAGGAATTCAGGAAGTACCCTAATGATCAGTGAGTCGTGAGCCAGTGACGAAATCGAGGGTTTTGAGATATTAATCAAATCTAAAGTATAATAGCTACGACATTCAAACTTTGTAAGTAAGTATATTTAATAATTGTACTGATGGCTTTCTATCTTGAAAATGTTTAACTGTCTAACATCATCGAAAGCAAAGTTATGAGAGTTCTAAAAAAGGTAGGTAGTGCCCTTGCGTTTCGCTAGGCTCGTCTTGGCGGGGACACTGCCGTGCCCTCGGATTTATTTATGTAGGCTATCTAAAGCTCACTTAACATAGTGTGTGCATGCAGCAGGCTCCCAAGACATAGAACGAACTTAATAATATAGGAAACCTCGCTGCAAACGCTGTGTGCTGATTCAAATAAAACAGCCTAGGTACTATGAAACTAATAAGTCGTTAGGGTTAGTACCTACCTATAGTTTGTAAAATAATCAAATCAAAAAGTTTAGATTTGCTATTGAAGCGTGAAATTAAAACAATAGTATTGAAAAGAATCTGCATGTACTTATAGTTAGTGAGCGCAGCAGCCTGGTTTCATTTTGAAAATGGGATTTTACGCAGAGCGCGACGAAGACTCACTAACAGATGGCGCTGATCAACAATAAATAGAGTACATGAACAAGCATAGGTACCTCTTAGAGTATATTACTGTAAGGTCTTCGGCATACCTCTAAAGAAATCCCGCCAAAACGCGTTTTATTTATTCACCCGTCGCTTATAAGCGGGATATCTATCCAGTTGCAACTGGCACTTTACGCATCATCAGGCTGTAACTTGCTTGAAGTTCGTCCACTGGGGCTACTGGAACTTGAGATTGTTTCTGATTGCGAAGAAAAGGAAAATCGAAACACTCGAAGCGCTCTTTGTGTTCACTAAATTAGCAAGCTGCCTTTACGACAACCAACAAGCTAATTATTCTGCACGAGGTCATACTCGGACAGAAGATTGCGAAGCCTTAAAATTCCAAGATAATAGCTACTGCTATTATCTTTGTCACCACTAAGAATAAAACAACAACTATTTAATTTTTAATTTAATATTTTATTACTTAATCAATTAATTTAACAATTAACAGCTAATTAATGTTTAACATTAATTTAGTTGGAATTTCTTATAATACACTATTAAGAATCATAGAACAGATCATTTATTTATATCACAATATGTACATAATGGAATATTTTTATGTGGCGGGGAGCGAAATTGCGAAATGTCAATATGGCCTCCACACTTCTTGGTTCCCCGCCCCGTACAGACCGTGTTTCACTTCATCGTTGGCTTCGCAGCTTTGGCCCATGCCACTAGCTTCACCAGGCCCTTGTAGCTCCGTAGCAGTTATAGAAATCCCTCCGTCTATATCACTTATTTTAATTTCGCTCGGGAAACATTGATCTAAGTTGTGTTTGTCGCCCGAGCTGTGTAGATGCACGTGTATTTGGTTTTGATTGACTGTTGAGTAGAGGTTCGGCAGTATCATCTGAGGGTTGGGGTTGATGTATGGCGCATGAGATTGTAGGCAGGTCGGATTGTTGTTGATGTTGTTGTACTGATAGTTGTTGTAGTTGTAGGTGTTGCTGGGCCAGGAGTTGTAGTAGTTGGGGTCGTATCGCTGCGCAGGCATGGCGGGCGGGGAGTTGAGCTCAGTGAGAGCGGAACCCGCGCCGCTCGGACTGCCCTTCACGAAGCCCGTCGGGCTGGGCTGGAAGCCACTGTACTCGGAGTGGCCCAACGGGATTTCAGGTAGCACTGTGGAAGAAAGAAAGACTCTTATTAAAATAAATTCTGGTTTCGATGACGTCGACTGTCGTAAGCCGTGATCACCGTCGATGAGGTACCTACCTAACGATTATAATTTTTTAACCGACTTCTAAAAAAGGAGGAGGTTCTCAATTCGGATGTTTGTATGTTTTTTTTTTTAATGTTTGTTCTTTATCGAACAAAACTTTGACTGTCCACAGCTGAAAATGGAACTCGCAACCGCCCAAGACTTGGTAGAACAACTATGGAAGCAAAAATTCTAACATCGTAGAGAATCGGTTAATACGACATGTTTCCTGACTGATAGTTAGGTATGTACCTACTCTTCGCCACATAGGAAAATATGTGAAATAAACGCAAACAATAATATTTTGCGCTCTTGTTTCGATCAAGTCATGAGGTGTGGGAGGCGTGGGCTCTAGTTCATAAAATAATTGAATAATACAAGGATTATAGGTATGTGGTGGTTTGGTCCCTATCATGTGGTCAACCGCTCCATTACCGCTGACCACGGCTTGAATGGAGGAAGTCCGTTTATCAGTACCTATTTAACAATGTGTGACGCCAGTGTAGTGTGTGGTATTAGAAAAATAATTATAATGAGGTGCAGTTGGGCAAGATTTTTTGTTGGAGGGCACTTTTTCAGTAATATGGAAAAGAGTAAGCATAAACCGGTGCAAGACAAGACGTTCAAATTACCGTCCCATATTCATTTTCGAAGCTTATTGAAGGGCTTGTCTATGACGAGATATATGAGACCCTTTACAAAATTACTTTAGAACAGCAGAATGGAACAATAAATAATAATCTTGTCTTTAAAATTGATTGAGTCAGGCGTTACTTTGCGGAAATCCATTTTAATTTTGAAAATGAAAATAATATATCTAGTCATACCTGCAACCCACTAATATTCGCGGAAATTAAAACTAGATATATTTTTTTCATTTTCAAAATCTTGTCTTTGCTGATTACTTGTTTTAATAACATCAGAGCTGGGCAAAACACATGCTTGGCTTTAATTAAGATACTAATAGTATCTCGCATGTATTTAAAATACAGCACATATTTTAACTATTTTACTGAAAATACAAATGACAAAATACAGTCAGGTGTTAGGTTAGGTTAGCTATTTAGCTTACAAAAAAAAAGCCATTAATAAGTTTGCTAAATGTATTAATGATCAAATGTATTTTGGAGCCATACGTTTTTGAAATACTTAAGTTATATAAAATACCTCAGCGTCAGGTATTTGATATAATGTGTATTAGTATTACATTTTTAAGCCCAACCCTGAATAACATGGATCAACAAGTTCAAGTAGATGCTGTTTATTATACAGACTTCTGAAAAGCTTTCGGTGGATCATGAAATAATGCTTCATGAATTCTGCTTCTCGATCGTCTTATATTTTAAATAGAAGTCGAAAAATGGTCATCAAAGTTTTTTACTCTTTTAGGTAGGTACTGTAAATATGACTTCTGGCGTACCACAAAGATCTTCTTGTGTCTTCTTCATTTTATTGTACGCTAGCAGCGCCTCGCGGTTTCACCCGCGTAGTTCCCGTTCCCGTGGGAATATGGGGATAAAATATAGCCTATAGGCTTCCTCGATAAATGGGCTATCTAACACTGAAAGATTTTTTCAAATCGGACCAGTAGTTCCTGAGATTAGCGCGTTCAAACAAACAAACAAACTCTTCAGCTTTATAATATTAGTATAGATACCTAAATGACATGAATAAAAAAATGTTTCAAACGTTGAAAATTCTTATTACATACACATCATTATGCTGTAAGTAATATTTTTTTAACGCGTTCAATTCTAATTGACTTGAAAATATTCAAGTATTACGAACCATACGGATTGTTAACAATTGCAGAAGATCTCAAGCAAGAAGAAGATTTCAGCAAATGGTGTTAAAAATAAACTGTATCCTAATATTTTAAAATGCTCTATGATTTCATTCACAATGTAATAACTTACTCTTGTAAGGCGTAAGGCTCTAAGTTGAATACGGTGCGGTAATGTGGAACCTTTATTATAATAAATATGCAGTCAGCTTAGAGAAGGTCCTATGTAAATATATAAGGTCTGGGCAATACTGTGTTACCGAAGTTGTATAATGATTTACTCAAAAAAATACGATATGATCCTGTAGGCTCATCGTTTTTCTATGTGTGTAATAAAAAACTGGTTCGACTGCTTCAACGTAACCAGTTGATTACATTACTTTTTTCCTAGAAATGTTATGAGTCGAGGGGTGCGCGCACGCCGGCTTTTCACAGTTTCGCCATGTAGATCTATCTAATGCTGGACCCTACGGATCGTTGCGGCGTATTTGTAATAATTTTAATAAACTTTTGACCGATTTGGATAACTTTGCGATGCCCACTAAAAGGTTTCGTAACTGCCTTGATTATATATAGACATGTTAGATTAAGATTAATGCTGATTATTGTTTTTTTACTCGTTTTGCTCATGACCAAAATACATATTGTATGGATGGATAACGGTGAGTTCCACATTTTTATCATAATATGGAACTTACCTTCTATATTATGTACATGATACACAAAATGTAATGTGTCAAAGTTAGATATTCCTCATCAAACAATAAGCTCACGCCTTTTCTTAACGAGGTAGACCGAAATAAAACTTCTAACGTTATGATCTCAGGGTCTTAATTCCGAATGCAATAAAACTTCTGCTAAAAATGTCTGAAATCTAAAATGAGTCCTATCGTAGAGTTTGTCGACATAGCCAGATATGATATGGATAGGAAAGTGGGGTTAACTTGGATCTAATAGGAAAACCGGCTCCTTTCTTGGTACCTATATGTATATCAATTTATATGAACTCGCTCGTATATGTATTATTTTGCTGTCGACATTTAATTCATGTTTTTCCGTGACCAGTTCCAAATAAAACGAATCGCATCAAAAATACACTGAGTCATTTGTTACTCGTAGTTTATAACATAACTGTGAGACAAACATGTGTTTTATATATTACACTACTTAATACTCTATAATATAAATACGTAATAATGTATTATGTAGCTAAGTAGGTAGGTATGTGTGTAGTTATATGAATGGTCACGACATAAGCATTAAATTGTAATCTTCTATTCTAATAAGTTATTGCCCTCGTGCTGTCAAAGGTTAATCTAAGCATTATTATATTATAGAAATATCCGCTATAGATTAGTGAGAGGTAGGGAAATTAAATTAAACTAAGAGTACAGGCCTATGGTCTAAGCGAAGATCAAGAAATCTGAATTGAGTGTGACACGATGAACCTGAATAAGTGGAGTCAGCAGTTTCCACTGATGCAGATGGTGCGGTTCGAGTCATAGAGGTGTGCTGAACAGGATGTAAAGTACCGCAAACCTTTGAAAACGTAAGGATCTTTAGACAAGACGGATGTTTTGAAAATGTATTGCATTAATTCGGCATATTCAAATGAACTTAAACGGTACTTTACGTCCTGGATAGGTAGACCAGCCAGCCAGAGCATTTAGTTCTGTTTCCATACACTGCTGACAGCATATCAGGTGCACCCACGGTCGTCCGTGATGAGACTGTGTACCCAGCTCGCGGAAGTGTGTAGGTCGAGGCGTTTTACACGGTAAAACCCCTTAACAATCTCGGTAGGAGATCTCAAAGTAGGAGTAGCGGACTCTATTCAACTGTACGGGTACACATCTTCCATTTTTTAGTATGAAACAAAACCTAGCTCTGCCAGTCTTTTGCTATCAGAGCTGCGCTAAGCCTGGTTAAGAATGTGATAACATTAATAGTTTTTTCCTCGCACACCCCTCGTGCTTCTTAGGTGGAAAGCCACCCTTACAGTGGAGCGACGATAATCACAATCATCACAATCCATAGCTCAACTTTGTTTTTTTGGTCATAGACTCCTCTCTGCCTCCATCAATCTCCTATGTAGATAATAAATATTGTAAACTAGCTGCTGCCCGCGACTTCGTCCCCGTGGAATCCCCGATTTTAAAACATTATTTATCGCTACTCCGCTCCTGATGATATATAGCCTAAAGCCTTCCTCGATAAATGGTCTATTCAACCCAAAAAGAATTTTTCAATTCGAACCAGTAGTTCCTGAGATTAGCGCTTTCAAACAAACAAACAAACAAACAAACTCTTCAGCTTTATAATATTAGTATAGATTACCTGTAGGTATATGTATAGTGGGGTCCGGTTTGTAGTAGGGCGGCTGCAGCGGCGCGTACGCAGGGTACATGGAGGCCGTCGACGGGTAGCCCGTGTTCCACTCGCTGGCACCCAGGATGTTCCCGCTCGTCTCTGTAATAGATAATATTGTACCATTAGATATGTTGCCACGTTAAAATTATTCTAGAAACAACCCTCTTAATAGTAAACGTGGGATAAAGTTTGTAGTTCCTGAACGAAGTTGATAGATATCCCGAAAAAAAACAGTGCAAGCAATACTAAGACAATAAACAAATAGAAGAATAAGAAAAGTTTCCTACTGTTTTTTTTTTGTAAGTGCACTTCTAAAGTCGTTAAATACTACCGGGTTCTTGGCCTTACTGTGTATTTTCCAACTATTTCGCTATTCTAGTTGCAGTTTTGCCCACCCACGCAAATAATGCAATGCTATTTATAAGAGTACTGTAAACCTAAAAGTTTAAGTTCGTAAGTTGAAAATTTAGGTAGGTACCTAGGTACTACACCTACCAACATTTTTAACTTACGGGCTTTTTTAAAGTTCGCGTGGATAGGCAAATTTTAAACTAATAGGAATAGCGAAAACTATTGAAAAGGACCCGATTGTGATGAAAACTGTTTCATTGGGTTTTTTAAATATAAATATTTTATCCTTTTTCCTATCGGAATCGAATTTTGAAAAATAGAACTCTCTGTATTAAAACCACACGAGAGTGTCTCTAATAAATAAGGATTAAATTCTGGCAAACTAAAATAAAGAGCTCTTTTTGTTGTTGTTTCTTACAACTCTACTTATCAAATAATTACAGTTTTTTTTCTTATATTAAAGATACAGTTTAACTTTCTATTAATATCGTGCCCGATACTCCTTGGAATATTTTTCGATATTCGGAATATTCCTCAATCTTCCTTTTGAATTAGGCCATACACGTCCACTTCAGTTTATCCTTAAAACGGGTATTCCTCAAAATGTGTAGTTACATAATTTTACGATAATAATTTCCAATTTTGGTGAAAAACAAGTTTGAGGAAAAATATTATTGGAGCAGACAGGAAATATTATTTTCACTGCATTCGTATGTTTAGCAAGGAAGTTTGTTTCAATAAATATTTGAAAAGTATATTATTTTGATATTGTGTCTGTAAATTTATAGCAGCTACAGAACAGCACCCATAAATATATGACCACACCATTCTAGAACACAGATATAAAAAAATACATTTCAATGACAAACCACGTATTTTCCTAATACTATGTGAATAACTGCCTTATTGCTATTCAACAGTGGATTTAATTATGAAAAACCAATTCATTGTAAATTAACTACAGGCATGTGTTTATACGAGTATTGACCCAAAATCCAAGAATTGTCATCGTATTTCATTGGCCTTCTGAATGCGTTGCTATATAATGCGTACCACGTGGTTTTGCTCTGACTCTTGACGTAGCATACAAAGTATTGCAGCAAAAAATGTGCAAAAAAAACCTATTTATTATTGTGTGTGGTCCTGGGTTCGATTTCCAGGTTGGAAAAAACCAATAACCATATTTGTTTTTGCTTCAGTGTTTTTCCAGTATACAGCCTGGGCCATCGGGGTTCGTTGCGCAGTTGATTGCAATAGGCTTGTCGCCTATCACCATGGGATTCAAGCAAAACTGACAATCTCTCTAATCTGATGTTATCTAGTAGGTAATATCAGATTTGAATTTGTCATTTATGTAACGTTACCCTACTGAAATTGTATGGAGCCAGGAATTATACTTATTCACGAGCAGTGGTGGCCGAGTGGTAACGGTCACGACTTACGAATTGTAGGTCGCGGGTTCAAACCCAGCCAGGCGCATTACTTTGTGTAACTAATTTCATCACCACTGCTTTCAAAACGGTGAAGGAAAATATCGTGAGGAAACCGGCATGTCCTAGAACCAAAAATTCGAAGACATGTGACATTCACCAAGTCGCACTGGGCCCGCGTGGTGGATTACGGCCCATTCCCTCTCCTAGAGAGGAGGCCTGTGTCCTAGCAGTGGGAAGATTAAAAGGCTGATTATGCTATTATGCTACGATGAGCAAGGACGAAAGATAATGACTCCATGAAAGTAAAAAGAAAATCAGCCTCGGCAGAACGTGTACAGCTTGAGATACTGTTCGTTGACAGACATAAAGACAGAATGGACAGCAAAAGCTTACGAAAGCATGTGACTAGGTACACAGTTTTACACCTACCTACCAAGACTTTGACTAGGTACTTTTTATGACAAATGGACAGATCGCGAAGAAGTGTTAGAACCTGACTAACCAAAACCTCACACGTGTTTCTTCAAAAAACGTGCCATTTGCGTTCTAGGGCCGCGGTAATTGTTCTGCTGGCAAAGAATTTTACTACTTTACTTACACACCTACCAAGAACTGGGGAGAACCCTAGACCTTCCTCAAGTGAAAGGTTCAATGCTGCAACTTACTCTTGACACCAACCGGAACCATTGACTAAGCGTTACTGCAGGGATATGCAACATTTCTTAACGATTAGTCATCTTGAAAGTGAAACTAAAATTAATATTCATGTTAGGGCTGCCTAATTTATTTAATGGCGGTCGTTAAGTGTTGCTTGTAGAGATTAGTGTATAAATAATAGTATGTAGGTTATTGGGTGTTAATAAGTTTAGGACGAGAAATTTGGTGAATTTTCGCCCGAATTACTTTTAAGTAAACACATCAAAAGTATCTAGGGATCAACATATATTTTTGCAATAACTTTCCTCCTGATTGATATTAATTAAAATTTTCTTTAAGGATTCATCAAATAAAGTGTTTTCGTTTGTCACAGTAACGATAAACCAAGTCACCTTTGCATTAATAAAGAAATTTGCCATTTTCCTAATAAAGGGATTTTTGACATTTGAACCACTAACATTAAAGTTCGAAAAAAAGACTGAAATAACAGTTTTCTTTAAAATTTTATTGGGTAACTTAAACAATTAATAATCCGTGTTTCTACCGCGAACACTAACAACACAAGAACATCGGTTTGGCATACTCAAAATGAGTTCATCCAAATCACGCTGTGGAATGGCCGCCCATGTTCGTTGCAACAACAAAAAAAGGTCTTCTTGCGACTGGATACCCTCCATATTCGGCAGAGCTCTTCTCTGTAGCATATCCCATGCATGCTCAATCGGGTTCAAGTCTGGCGACTGAGCAGGCCAGGGCAGGACATTGATGTTAGCTGCGGCGAGAGTCTGTCTTACAACTCTTGCGGTGTGCGGTCGTGCATTATCATGCATTAACTGAAATAAGGGACCGATTTGCACTTGTAGAGGAACGATGACGTCTGATACAATCGTCTCAGCATAAATTTGAGCGTTGAGGTTGCCTCTGATCCAAATCAACTCAGTTCTTCCGCCGATCCAAATACCCGCCCATACTATGATGGTTCCACCACTATAAGGATGGACTTCCTGGCAGGATTTTAATCGCTGTTGGCGTCCAGGGGTTCTCCAGTGTCGTATACGTCTTGTATCCGGTCTCATACCAAAACGAGACTCATCAGAAAAGCACACGAAACGCCATTGTTCTTCTGCCCAATTTCTGTGTTCAAGAGCCCATTGATATCGAATCCTACGATTGTGCATTGCTATAGGTGGTACCCGTAGCGGTCTTCGGGAATGAAGGTTCACTTCATGCAAGCGGTTTCTGACTGTTTGGTCGCTAATTAAGTTCCCTGAAGAGTGATGAAGCCTCACGGCTAACATCATGGCGGTTATTGTTGGAGCTCTTCGAGTTAAGATTTGAATGTATCGGTCTTGTCTCCGTGTGGTGCAGCGATACCGTCCTCCATGGCGCTCAGCCAAGGTAAGCGAAGAGCTCTGCCGAATATGGAGGGTATCCAGTCGCAAGAAGACCTTTTTTTGTTGTTGCAACGAACATGGGCGGCCATTCCACAGCGTGATTTGGATGAACTCATTTTGAGTATGCCAAACCGATGTTCTTGTGTTGTTAGTGTTCGCGGTAGAAACACGGATTATTAATTGTTTAAGTTACCCAATAAAATTTTAAAGAAAACTGTTATTTCAGTCTTTTTTTCGAACTTTAATGTTAGTGGTTCAAATGTCAAAAATCCCTTTATTAGGAAAATGGCAAATTTCTTTATTAATGCAAAGGTGACTTGGTTTATCGTTACTGTGACAAACGAAAACACTTTATTTGATGAATCCTTAAAGAAAATTTTAATTAATATCAATCAGGAGAAAAGTTATTGCAAAAATATATGTTGATCCCTAGATACTTTTGATGTGTTTAATTACTACTTGGTTTATAAAGATTCGGTGTTTACTATAAGCAATATGCCTTTTAAGGATAATACTTTTTTCAGATATAGTTCATAAATGAACAATTATATAGCAAGCAGTACCTAATATATTTTATTTAATTCCTGGTACCTAACATTAACAACATATTTAAAAAAAAAGTTTTATTAAATTATAATAGGATGGGATCATTATTCATCAATCAAGAAAATCTCCATGACAATATTAGCACTTAATAATGTGATACGTTATATTGTGTTAAACCATAATAATATCTACGATATATTATTTATGTCACGCGTGCGGAACTAGTCGTAACGGCCTGGGATTGCCAGCTGATTCATCAACGGATGGAACTTAACGAAAGTGAGGCCAGCGTCGAAACAATGTGAATTGGCGCACTCAAGGTTGGTGACACCTGCCTTCAGAATCAGAATTGTATTAGCTCCAAATGTAGGTACAGTATAAGATGGCCATAATTATATGGGATCAGCTACATTTTACCTTACGGCGTGCAAATTATTACAATAATTGATAAAATATTAAAATGTCAGCAATTAAAACCAGATACAAATAGGTAATAGATAAAATATAAAAAAATAAAATGTCAACAATAAAATTTAAAAAAGCAGATATTCAGTAAATTATAAGAGCTACTAATTAACAATTAACAATGATTGATCTATGTCATATATTTAATCTATACTAATATTATAAAGCTGAAGAGTTTGTTTGTTTGAACGCGCTAATCTCAGGAACTACTGGTTCGAATTGAAAAATTCTTTTTGGGTTGAATAGACCATTTATCGAGGAAGGCTTTAGGCTATATAACATCACGCTTAAGCCAATAGGAGCGGAGCAGTGATGAAGAATGTTTTAAAATCGGGGATTCCACGGGGACGAAGTCGCGGGCAGCAGCTAGTGAATAATATTAGTCATTATCTAAAGTCAAATCATTTAAAAAGTCTTTCACTGAATAATAACATCTTTTTAAAAGTAGTGCTGTTAACTTAGATTTAAAAATATGTACCGAATACTCCTTAAAAGTATGAGGTATTTTATTGTAAATAACAGGTCCCATTATTATAATACTTTTTTTGCCTTTTGCTGCCTACTCGACATTTATAAGTAGTTGGACTTAGATTAAGTTTTGTCTATGGACGAGTGTGACAATAAAGAGAAGCTTTTTATTTGGTTTTAGTAGAGCTTCGTCCAGAGTATGTTTGGAAAAGTAATTCATGCATTGTTCTAATCCAATTTGAAGGACATGATCAAATACAGAGGATGGCATAATATGTGAGCGATGTCCTCAGCCACTTTAGTATCTACATAATTATTTGCTGTAACTAAGTATAGTATAGTAACTTGTGGTTGCATGACTTTTAAAGTGTAAACCAGACCATTCACATACCTATCTATTACGACTACGAGTCTACCACCTATTAAAAATAGAGTCGCTTTTTGTGTTTATTTACGTGATCGTGTTTGTACTTCTAAACTATAGATTTAGACACAGCAGGCTTCGTAATTACTACAAAAATAAAACATTCCAGAAAGCTTCCTTTTAGCAAGGTAGAGCTGTGTCCCAAGTAAAAAAATAGATTATTTGCAGCGCCCAGCAGTTTCCTGTGGGAATATGGGGATAAAATATAGCTTATGTTACTCGTTAGATAATGTAGCTTTCCATTAGTGAAAGAATTATTCAATTCGGTTCAGTAGTTTTGGAGCATATTCAATGCAAACAAACAAACAATAAAATCTTTCCTCTTTATAATATTATTATAGATTAAATGACACACCAACTCATGGTTGCTCAACATTTTCTAGTAACCCACTCAAAATCCGTTTTTTAATAATATTTCCAAAGAATTTCTCAGATTTACACTGACACACACATATTATGAGTAAGTACATCGAAATCCTGGTGAAAGTGCATTATTTGTAAATCATTGCGACCTTGGCATGCTGCCAAGGGGCCAAGCTTTGAATGCTCCGTTCTGTTATGAGTTATTGTCCCCTTGTTTTTGGTCAGGTTCATTGGGATGGAGATTGATGGAGACTTAATAAGCCTGAGCACAGAACAATAAGCCTGATTTTTGGTGGTGAGGAGTGGCTGCTGTGGAAGTGCCACCCAGAGCCGTCGTACAAAGAGGTAAAAGATTTGTTTAAATTTCTCAGTTGACTTTCCACTTCAATGAAAAGTACTTAAGTTAATAGGTTGTTCATAACCTATTAATAAGTCACTGAACTAATAGGGATGTATCCTGAAGAATAAAAATATGATTCTATCTAGTCCATCAGTATATACATACGTATTTTTTGCTACAAATCTATAAAAATTGACGAAGATAAAAGCTTCATAGATCATGAGTCGTCAGAGCTTGTGACGTCACGGCGTGGTAAAAACCGTAGCACGAAATGACGTCTCACGAATTTTCAACGCACTGTATCGTCTTCGTTTTTTGTTTACGTGAAAAAAGAAAAAATACGTGTCCAATATTTTTTGGAAATCTGACGGACTAAATAGAATCGTATTTTAGTCAACTACCCTATTACTAAGTATATCAATTTCTTTACTTGTTTTTATTTGCTATAGAACTTAGGTATTAAAACTTTTTACAAAAAAATACAACCGAACCGAACTTTTTACAAAAGAATACACAAAAAATCAAAAAAATGCAAAATAACTTTAATTTCGGAACTCGGTGTTTGTGGTTACTTTTTCGTTTTTTGAACACCGACTTCCGAAATTAAAGTTTTTTTGCACTTTTTTGATTTTTTGTGTAGAAGTCGGTTGTATTTTTTTGTAAAAAGTTTTTTATTTTTCACTTTTTAGTGGTACCTACACCCCCTCCCCACCCCCCACCTAAACGAACCAATCACATTGGTGTAAAAAAAAGCACTGCTCCTTTGCAGAGTACACTAAGAGGTCGTCAATGTAGACAATGTAGATATTTTTTTTAGATTTTTCGAAAACCGCTTGGTTGATTTCGATAAAATTTTCATAGGACCATTTGGGAAGTATACCCTTTCCAACAAAAAAAGAATTTTTCAAATCGGTTCCCAAGCGACGGAGTTATGCGCGAACAAACAATAAAAAAAAAACAAACATACAAACATCCGAATTGAGAACCTCCTCCTTTTTTAGAAGTCGGTTAAAAATAAAACACGCAATACGAAAAAAATAAACCTTTGATATTACAACTATGTACGTTATGTACGTCGACGATGATGCACAACTTAGAGGGTGTTTCCAAAACGTGCGTCGTTTACGTTATTATTCTGTTAGACCTCAGTCCCTCTGAGTACTGACTCAGTACGCCAATACTAGGTACTGATAAAACAAATCATTATTATGTTAATTCGTACGTTAGCTTTGTCCACATGCATATTTGTACAAGACACGAGGCACGTACACACATGTTATTCAAATTCATGACAACAATTTTGGCGCTTTCGGAGTAATCAAAATGTATTCATCGCCATTAAAGAACACTGATTTTATCTTTCTTTAAGTTTTGAACCGTCTGGCTTTTGTTTATTCAGACGCGATTGTTTAATTCTTGATTGTTTATTTAATAACTTGCTTTTAATTATTTACCTATAGTATTCTGTCATTGTATTTGTCGTTATTAAGAGGAAATAAAATGAAAAGTTTAACGTAAACATTTGTCACAAGCGTTCAATCTAAATAAGTACCTACATAGATAAATTAAATAAGTACCTAGGTACTTACTACATATGTATATATTATTTTAGGTAAGCTAAGCGTTAAACATTTAACCTTTTAAACGGTGTTAATGCACTGCGAATATTGGCAGACTTCTTTATACGTTTGATAGGTATAATGTGTCACTTGGGTCATGATTTATAAGGCGTGTCAATTGCTTATCGTATGTAAGGGCATCATGGGATATAACCTGTAAGAATATATTTCTGTAATTATTTCTAAGTATTTGGTATGGATTTGGAAGTGTTCGGAATTTTTTAAAATACATGAACAGGAAAAGGACTTAATTTTCAAGTAGGTTTATGAAATAACGAATACCTTTATCCTTTGATTGATGACACACTTGTATTGGAATATTTTATAGTACCTATACTAAATCCATCGATACTTTAACAGGGAGATATAGAAAATCAATTGTTGTGGTATTTGCACAATTTCCGTGTGTTATGATTATCATAATCACACATTGTAGACAGCGGCAAGCCCAGTAAATTAATTAACAATTCAACTCTTTGTAGGTGCCACAAACCACAAGTGCCTAACACATACATAGGTAATTACATGACCTAACAACTATGTATTGATAGAAGGTACATATGCGTAATATAGGTTAAGTTACAGTTTATAACTATATGATATTATGGTATGACTTTCCTTCGGTGATAGTTAAAAGCTTTGTCCCATCTACAATTCATCAAACTTATGTTCACTTTAAAAAGTAAAAAAAAAAAACATAATCTTAAATTTTTAGCTTAATTTTTTATTTTATACTTTTTATAGGTACATTCTTATAAGAACACTCGATTAAGTCATCATCAATATTCTCTTTCAGTGGGCTTTCATTTGAGACCCCATTCGAGTACTTATATTAATATATTTGCAGTCATTCAGTTATTCTTCCCAGCTTTCACCCCTCACAATTTTCAAACGACTCCATCAAAGATGTCTAAGAACACTCGCCCGAAACACAACTTTCAAGAAAAAAAATAAATTGAAATCCCTTCGGTCGCTACGGAGCCACAGACAGACAAACAGACGGACACGTCAAACTTAATAACACACCTCTTTTTGCGTCGGGGGTTAAAAAAAATAGGTTAAGATAGATAGATAAAACATTTATTTAGTGCAAGAACAGAGGACACACAAAAGCACAATCACATGAATCATACTAGCAGGTTATAAACCAGTGGCTGCTCTTATTCTCTCAGTCGATTTTATTATAAAACATCGGCCACATTAGTCACATAATCCAAAATGACTAATAAACGCTCAGTTTCCACAAAATACTTGTAAATTAATTCCAACAATTAAATAAAACTGTCGTAACTAGAACTTAGTTATCCATTGACGCAAACTGGTGGCTCTGGCAAAACCCAACATAACCAACATTCATGATCTTCCTTTCTATTCTATATATTTAGGATTCAGTTACAGAAATCATTAAAAAAAACAATTATATTACACCTTAAAATCATTTAATAACAAAATTATAAATATGAGCTAATAATCTCACTTAAAGGAACTTTTACACAACCTTAAGATTCAAATAAAACACCAATCATTTGTACGAGTAAAATATCAGGTACTTACAGAGTTTTATGAGTTATAATTACGATCACAAGTACTCACAAATCGCGTCGACAACTACCGTTTCGTCCGAGAGCCAACGAGCAAATGGACGATACCCGGACGTACAACGCCTTTTATAGACGTTGTCATACAAAATGAATAATTTACCTCCCTAAATCCCTAGGTAAGTAAGTGGGTAGGTACCTAAATAATAAGTTAGTCCCTAAATCGGCCTATCCCGACGAAGCGTCGTCCTCGGCGCTATCCTCACGATGCTCGGCTGGTACTGGCGCCAATTCTGCAGCTGGGGAGTCGCCACTGCGCCCAGCCATCTCAGCACCGGGTTGACGGTGAAGGGACGTTGATGGTGACCCTGTATTGGGGTCACACACTTCGTTATAATTTTGTATAAGAAGATTGATAAAATCCGTGAGAGCTCTCATGATTGTGTTCCTGTCTTCATGGCTGCATCTGTGAACAAATCAGACAGAAGGCGTCCCCACTGTCCGAGGTTGACGGAGGCATCTCTGAATCGCACGTCAACACTTCTGTTACTTAGTAAACCAATACCTCTCATTATAGGTATGTCTGTTTGGATGTAGGCATCTCTGAATCGCGCATCCAATATACAACACCACAAATGTCACATATTTATCATAACTACACACGTGGGTTCATATACTTAGGGCGGACGGAGGCATCTCTGAATCGCACGTCCTCTATATAATACCACAGAAATTAAATACGTGTTTTTGTGTGGATGGAGGCATCTCTGAATCGCACATCCAACAAAAAGTTCATCATTTAGCTAAATGCATCGGTTGACCAGCGAGTTGGTTCACAATCACTTACTCATTTAAATTAAGGTTGTACTTAGTAAAGTGAATTGTTAATAAATCTATATGTAGCAGTTTTATATAAACAAACAGTAATGAAGAATAAGACAATGTGGTTGCGGAAAGTTGATGGTAAAGCAACCCGCCAACTATTATCCTCCGCATAAAACTAATTCCACACTCACCCTCGAAAAAGGCTGCACATGATTCTGGGCACCACTCTCCATTCCAGGGTATCATGTATTCAGCAGCTGCTTGGGTGGTTTTGCCATATGAACCACTGATGAGTTTCAACTGGTAGCGACCACTGGGTAGTACTTTGATCACCCGATACGGTCCACGCATGCCGGGATCTAGCTTTCCTGTAGACTGAGAATATTTAATTACGAAAACCAGATCGTTAATGTTGTATGCACGTGGTGCTCGCCGCTGCCGGTTCACATGAGAATCTTGTTGAGCTTGATTTTGTGTCAATAGTTGATGAGCTCTTGTTCTGCACAGCTCCCGCCAGCCTTCGTGGTTTTCGGACCTCTCGATAGCAATGTCACGAATTAGTGTCCGAACTATAGGTGTCGTAGCGTCAGTGCCCACTAGGAGCTTCAGTGCTGAAGATTGTGTTGTCTTCTGCTTCGTTATGTTAATAGTGAGTTGGAGCCTCCATAGTTTTTCTGACCATTCTGCATTTCTATGATTAGTTTCAATACGGATCATGTTCAGAACGGTTCTGACGTATCTTTCCACCTGTCCATTAGCATTGTGCATTTCGGGTGTTATGAAATGGATATCACAACCGAACTCGGTTAACAGAGTAGAGAACTCTGAGGACTCGAACATTCGTCCGCGGTCAGCTACTATAAGTTTAGGAACGCCAAAAACTGAAATTGCGTTAGTAAACGTGCGTTTAAGCTCACTTATATCTTGCTTACGAATTGGATAGAGCAAACAGAATTTTGTAAACGCGTCTATTATTAATAGAACGAATTTGTAGCCATTAGATTCAGGTAACGGACCGAGTGAATCGATATGCAACGTTTGGAAAGGGAGACTGGGTTTTTCCCAAGATGTAATCGGTTGATGAGGGGCTCTAGGTACACGTTTATAAGATACACACACAAGGCAGTGTTTAATGTACTTTGTTACAAATTGGCGAAGTCCGGGGAACCAAAAATATTTGAGGATTAAGTCTATAGTTTTCTCCGCACAAATGTGTTCGTGTTCGTCATGAAAGATTCTCAGTAAACTTAAACGATGTCCCTTGGGGATAAAACAAAGAAGCCTGGCTTCCTCACCCGCTGGTGTGTACCGATAATAAAGTAGGTCATTCCGACGGACATATCGTTGAGAATCTAATTCTCCGTCCTGTAATTTCTGTAAAATGCCTTGCGTCTCATCGTCTGCTGACTGAGCAATTTGTGCCCAGTTGCGTGGTCTAGATATTTGATGTACATTAGTAGTGACTGGGTTTCGACTTAGGTAGTCTGCGTGTGTCATCATGGTGCCCTTTCTATAAACGATACTAAAGTTAAAATCTTGTAAATATATCCACCACCTAGCAACGCGTGGAAGTAAGTCCTTCTTCTTTTCAGTGGCCTTGAGAGCGTTGCAATCGGTGACTACTTTAAAGTTTATCCCTACTAGATAGTGACGGAAATTCTGCAATGCCCTCACAACCGCCAAAGTTTCCAGCTCGTAAGAGTGGTACCTGCTCTCGGCGCCCTGTGTGGCTTTACTAAAGTAGGCGACCACATGCTTCGTACCATCAGCTTTCTTCTGCATCAATACAGCACCATAGCCGATGCTGCTAGCGTCAGTGTGTACTTCCGTTAATAAGGACTGATCGAAAATGGACAGTATAGGAGAACTAGTTAAGCAACTTATTATGCCTTGCCTAGCTTTCTCTTGTTCCATACCCCAGCAAAAAGTCACGTCCTTTTTCATCAAACGTGCTATGCAAGCGGTCTTTGTTGCATAGTCTCGAATATATCTTCTAAAGTATCCCGCCAAACCCAGAAATTGTCGTATTTGTTTGACATTACGAGGTACCGGTGCATCGATTAGGGCTTGAATTTTATGTGGGCTCGGCCTGACCTGGCCTTGACTAACTACGCGCCCCAAGTATTCGACTTCCATTGACAGAAATGAGCATTTGCGTAAGTTAATCGAAAAACCAGACCCAGTTAACGTTTCTAACACGTTTTTTAATAAACAAATACCTTCATCTATACTGTTACTCATGCAAAGGACATCGTCGACGTAAACTAAGACGTTGCCAGCCTCAATGTGTCCGCGAAGAGTATCGTTAATAATTCGCTGATAAACTATGGGTGAGTTCGTCAAACCATAGGGCATTCGAAGGTACTCAAAATGTCCCTCAGGTGTGACGAATGCCGTCTTATGGATTGAGCCTTCTTCAATAGAAATTTGGTGGAAACCTGTGGCCATATCAAGGCTCGTGAAGTATTTGAAGTTACCTAACCTGTCTATGTGATCGTCTATTAGTGGTAGGGGATAACGGTCCCTAACAGTCAGTCGATTGAGTGCCCTATAGTCGACACACATCCTATCGCTTCCGTCCTTTTTCTTTACAAGTATTATAGGGCTCGCATACTCGGAGTTGGACTCGCGGATGATACCCTTATCCTTTAGGTCGCGCACGATTTCTCGGACTTTCAGTTTTTCCGAATATGACAGCTTGTAAGGTCGGTAAGCGATGGGCGTATTATCTGTTACTTTGATAGACATCTTGCCGGTGGTAACGGTAGTCGATGCAGTACCCGAAATTAAATAACTTGAGAACTGTTTAATTAAATTTGTGAGACGTTCAAGTTCGGCACCCTTAAGGGGTGTATTGATCGTAAAGTTCTCATGAATGGATACTCCATGAACGTCCCTTCCATCGGCTCGAGTTAGATACTGTTTATCTTTGGTCCGCACGTATGTGATACCATCACGATTTAGGATATCAGTTCCTATAATTACGGGTGTAGTCATACAAGACCCTGGTACCACTACAAAGTCGGCCTCAATAGAGATGTCATCGAACTCAATCGTTAATGTTACAAAAGAATCTGTATGAATGGCGGCGTCGCTAATTCCCTTCAAAATACAATGCTTGGGCTTCCGTTCACATGTAAAATGTTTCAGTGCTTCAGAAGAAACCAATGAGATGTTTAAGGCCCCACTGTCAATTAGAACATCCACAGGGATGCCCTGTATAATTGCAGTTTTAAGGTCATTATTTTGCGGGGAGCCAGCCACATGTGTGCTACATAAATTAATGTTTTTCTTATTACGAGAACCTGACCTTTCCTTGGCAAAACATACGTCTTCACTATGTCCCGGTTTTTTACAAAAATTACAGACCAATTTATTGGCATCGTTAGTATTGGAATTAACGTTCGGAGTTTTATCTGTTTTTGGCTTTTTGGGGCAATGGTGAGATTTGTGCCCATGTTGTCGGCAAATAAAACATCTCAGATTCGACGAATGATTAAGAGTCATCGGTTTAGAATTTGAATTTCGATTCTCAGGTTTAGTGCGGGTAGGTTTCACGTAAATAGATAAAAATGAAACCAAGTCATAAACTTGTAAGTTAGCGTTGGCAGCCGCAGCCCTAACTTGAGGATCCGTAATGCCGCGAATAACTATCAGGGTTCTCAGTTCGTCACTTAGTCCCTTAACAATTTTAAGACGCAATAATGTCCTCCTTGCATATTCAGCATACGTACTGTATTTATCAGAGGTAGCATGCATTGTATCATATAGGATATTCGCGTAATCGAGTTTTCGTGGGCACAAAGGTTTGAATTCCTTAACGAAACTGCTCCACGTTCGGTCGCTAGTTACCCACTCGTTTAGCCAATTACGCGCGTCACCTTTGAGGCATATTGATACACGTGACAGACACTCCGAATCGCCCCAGTTATTTGAAGACCTAGCCCGTTCAACTTCCTCACACCACACGTCTATATCATGGATAGTTGGGTCAAAGTTAGATACGAAGTACTTTTGTGTTCTGTCCGAATTTACAGTTCTGATAGCTTCAGCTAATATTCGTGCTGACTCCGATACTACCTGTACATCGTGGCCGTTTGTACTAGCACTCGATCTCTCAGGTGCTGTAATATCAGACGCGGGTATATTTGACGCAGTGATAGAACTCTGTAACGGTGTTTCGGACAACATTGCGGTAGCCTGAAGGGCCCGGTTATTCTGCAATTGATCCGGCGGGGGCGTGTATGATCTTATCGTCGCGCTGTTTTGTACCGACTGCTTACTAGTAGTGTTACATAAGGGAGAACGTTCAGTTTCTAATGTATTTAAACGAGACAAAATTGACTGTAATGTTTGCTGCATGGCCTCGTTTTGAGCACCAGTACGATGGTTTGACCGTGAACGCGTTCTACTTCTCGATCGAGATCCGTATAGAGAATTAGTTCGGCTCCCAGGGCGAGTTCTGTTCCGAGAACGAGATCTATACCGAGAACTACGATCCCTATCGTGTCGACGCGACTTGTTGCGAGAGTTATGCTGTTTATCAGCCATATTCACACACAAACAACAATAAAAAGCAAGAAAATAAACCGTCAATTGGTGTTTTATTTGTTTTCAAATCAAGCGGGTACTACTAAAACGAAACCGTGGGCGTGTTTTTTTTTTAGTAATCACACTTCTGAATTTAGGATTCAGTTACAGAAATCATTAAAAAAAACAATTATATTACACCTTAAAATCATTTAATAACAAAATTATAAATATGAGCTAATAATCTCACTTAAAGGAACTTTTACACAACCTTAAGATTCAAATAAAACACCAATCATTTGTACGAGTAAAATATCAGGTACTTACAGAGTTTTATGAGTTATAATTACGATCACAAGTACTCACAAATCGCGTCGACAACTACCGTTTCGTCCGAGAGCCAACGAGCAAATGGACGATACCCGGACGTACAACGCCTTTTATAGACGTTGTCATACAAAATGAATAATTTACCTCCCTAAATCCCTAGGTAAGTAAGTGGGTAGGTACCTAAATAATAAGTTAGTCCCTAAATCCTTTTATAGACGTTGTCATACAAAATGAATAATTTACCTCCCTAAATCCCTAGGTAAGTAAGTGGGTAGGTACCTAAATAATAAGTTAGTCCCTAAATATATATATTACAATAATAACGCTTTACGTTTGAAAATCAGAGTATTTATAGGAACTGTATGGAATTATGGTAATTAATTCTCTGTATGAGTACCGTACTGTAATCAACAGAATTATTTAATCTATGTAAGTTGTTTGTAGTGAGTATAATAAAAAAAACTTTTTATAATAAAATACAACCGACTTCTACACAAAAAAAAACAAAAAGTACAAATATAGTTAATTTCGGAACTCGGTGTGTGTGGTTGCTTTTTCGTTTCTTGAACACCGACTCAGTTAGCCGGCTAGGAAACACCGGCTTCATCTAGCTTATAATGACCAAAAATATTTGATGTGTAAAAGTGTTATATATTTAATAATAATAATATAATAATAAATATCTTGAGACAACTCACACACGGCTATCTGATTCCAAGCTAAGCAGAGCTTTTGTTATGGTAACCAGACAACTGATATACATACTTATATAATTTATAAATACATTATAGATAAATCACACCCAGACACAGAACAAACAATCATGCTCATCACACAAAGTTTGTCCTGGGTGGGAATCGAACCCACGACCTCCGGCTTAGCAGTCAGGGCCGCTAACCACTAGACCAACAGGCCCGTCAACTAAAATTTAACCTACTTACGAAATAAATATCATTTATATAAATGGCCGCGCGCCGCTAAACTATTTCCTAAATATTATTTTAAAACAGTTTTTTTATTAGTTTTCTTTTTAACTCACACACACACACACACACACACACATGAAATTAAATTAAATTGTGCTCAACAATTATAAAATTTTTGAGTACATTTTTTTTAAATTAGAGACGCAACATTGTTGATATAGAGAAAAAATCAAAGTACCAATTCAACTTAACATAACACCTCACGTCACTGACGTCATCAATGATCTTCATAATATAACTGTATTATAAACAATGATCTTCATAATATAACTGTATTATAAATATAAAGTAGAGAAGTATATAGTCATTAATATAGTATAATCATAAAAGTATTGAGTACACTATTATCACTGTGCGAGTACGGACGACGTAAGTACCTACGTCAAATGGCGTGACATCTGCACCTGAGTCATTCGATAGTCAATAGTGTTAATGGAGAACATCTTTGGTAATTAATTCACAGAAAATTGTGAAGCGAGGCATTGAACCATTTTTTTTTTTGTAGAAAACGCTATTGATTTTTTTTGTTGAAAGAAAATATTTCGTGTTCGAAAGGGTTTTAAAAAAAAATGATTGGTGATTTTTTTAGATTCGCCACCACATTTTAAAGAGGAACGATTTCAAATATTTGTTAGTGAGGAGATGGAGAGGCGATCCCAATTACCTATTTGTTCCCAGTAACTCTAATCTCTTCACTATACTTCGGTTACTGAAAGCTCCTGATATCGTCTAGAATAGCCAGGGTCTAACACTATCAATAGTGAAGTTCTCAAACACCAGCAGCCTTGACATTAAAAAAAATAATTGCATTCTTTATTCAAATGTTTTATAGAGATTTTAAATTAAGAATCCGCTTAATCATAATTATGCTATTTTTTATGAAAGTACCTGGAAATGAACCCCTAAGAATAAATAGTGTGCCTTGTTTGATTAACCCTCGGTAAAAAAATCATAAATTTATAACAATAATCTATTTCACCTTCAATGCACTTACAGATTTGATCATGAGTCCTGATTCACCTAAGGCCATAGTATTTATTACATAACTACTTAATCCTTATACGGTGAGATGAAGTAAATAATTGGTATTCCCCAGAACGTCAAGGTTATATCGATAGCCTTGTTCTTGCTCAGATACAGACTTACGCATTACTATGATCAAACGCATTTGTTCTACATTTGAAATCGAATTGGATTTCTGCTTGTCATTGTCTCAACGTCATAGTAGTATCTGATATAGGTATATACGTCATCATCAGCTTATCAAGATTTTTCATGGTGAAGAATGACGAATTTCTGTACAATATTTAAGGGAAATATTTTCAGAGTTCATTCCTTAGTGCTCATCTTCGTTCTATAATTAACTCTGGTGTAAAATTTGATGTTTCTAGACCCTGGAGTTTTATTAAGTACCTAGTAATTTACACAAAAACCTTTCTAGAAATTTGTGGTGTATTTCGTAGATAATTATGTTCTTAAGATCGGAAAAATAACCATTTACTTTCATTACGTGTACAAACCATTTTTTTAAAAATAATTTTTGATTAAGGTAAAGTCTTAGATATTACTTTTAGATGATACTATTATACATTAATTATTGTTAAGTGACCATAAAGAACTATGTACATATAATTACAAATACACTTTTGTAAACAACACACTTTTTCGCAGGAAACCTAAGTGTTCATCGCTTACTGTATATATGCGATGAACACTTGAGCAAATTGCTTCAATAGAAAAGTTTTATCAAGTAAAATGAACTACGGCTGGTTTTTTATTAGGAAGCCACAAAACCTTGTACAAAAAGAAACAAAAATGTTTGATTTTCAGTGCTGAAAAAATGTTTACCTGATATTAGCGACGAATATTAAAATCAAAATCTCTTATTATCCTGAAACCTGACTGAAAAAATTACAAACTGTCCTATGTTCTTTGTAGCATGATGATAAAAATTCAAATGGCCAGATCTCGGTGAAAAACAAAGTATTTTATTTTTTATTGAAAAAGTAATGATTCAATATTAGGGGAGATTTAATAAACCCTTCATAACCTGAACTTTTAACCAGAAGTTCAGGTTATGAAAGGTATAATCAATGGAATAATCTTTCCTGTAGTG
Organism: Hecatera dysodea; assembly: GCA_905332915.2. Taxonomy (NCBI): domain Eukaryota; kingdom Metazoa; phylum Arthropoda; class Insecta; order Lepidoptera; family Noctuidae; genus Hecatera; species Hecatera dysodea. Next base: position 6,913,331 of record HG995304.1, read on the forward strand.
GCCGTGAAATAATATCCACGTCATCACAAAATACTTGATAACATTGTGTGATAGCAAGAACGCTTAGGGCACGTTTTTATTGGACTACTAGCATCGTCACGCAGTTTCACCCGCGTAGTTCCCGTTCCCGTGGGAATATGGGTATATAATATATAGTGTAGCTTCCAAACAGTGAAAGAATTTTTCAAATCGGTTCAGTTATTTCGGAGCCAATACAAACAAATAAACAAATCTTTCCTCTTTATAATCTATATTATTATTATTATTATATTATATATAATTAAAAAACCACTGACTGATTGATTGACTGACTGATTGACACAATTGTTCTCCCACTTCCCGTACTAGGAGGGAATTTTTTTTTATGGGGTTGTATAGAAGGTGTCGGGGTGAGTATGGGAAAAATCTGAAACTACCCCTTTTCAACCCCCTTCTTTCACCCCCATTGCTTATCTCAGAAACCTGACGTCGAAGAGAAAAATGGTTTACGGGGTTGTATAGAGGGTGTTTGGATGAGTAGAAAACGAAAAAAAAAACTACCCCTTTTCAACCCCCTTTTTACAACCCCTTTGCGTATCTCAGAAATCTGACATTTTAGAGAAAAATGGTTTTCGGGGTTGTATAGAGGGTGTTTGGATGAGTATATGGCCAATAAAAAATTCAACCCTATTCAACCCTTTTCAACCCCCTACTTTCAACCCCTTTGCGTATCTCAGAAACTTGACATTGTAGAAAAAAATGGTCTTCGGGGTTGTATAGATGGTATCTGGGTGAGTATATGGCCAATAAAAAATCAACCCTTTTCAACCCCCTTCTTTCAACCCCTTTGCGTATCTCAGAAATCTGACATAGTAGAGAAAAATAGTTTTCGAGGTTGTATAAAGGGTATTTAGATGAGTATATGGAATTTTTCAACCCCCTACTTTCAACCCCTTTGTTGTTAGTCAAAAAATACTTATAAGACACCGCGGGTTGCTTGCAACTCGCGCCCCCAAGCGAAATACTAGTTATATTATATATAATTAAAAAACCACTCACTCACTGACTGATTGACATAATTGTTCTCCCACTTCGCGTGCTAGGAGGGGAAAACTTTTTATGGGGTTGTATAGAAGGTGTCGGGGTGAGTATGGGAAAAATCTGAAACTACCCCTTTTCAACCCCCTTCTTTCAACCCCATTGCTTATCTCAGAAACCTGACGTTGAAGAGAAAAATGGCTTTCGGGGTTGTATAGAAGGTGTTTGGATGAGTAGAAAACGAAAAAAAAACTACCCCTTTTCAACCCCCTTTTTACAACCCCTTTGCGTATCTCAGAAATCTGACATTTTAGAGAAAAATGGTTTTCGGGGTTGTATAGAGGGTGTTTGGATGAGTATATGGCCAATAAAAAATTCAACCCTTTTCAACCCTTTTCAACCCCCTACTTTCAACCCCTTTGCGTATCTCAGAAACTTGACATTGTAGAGAAAAATGGTCTTCGGGGTTGTATAGAGGGTGTCTGGATGAAAATATGGCCAAAAAAAATTCAACCCTTTTCAACCCCTTTTTACAACCCCTTTGCGTATCTCAGAAACCTGACATTGTAGAGAAAAATGGTTTTCGGGGTTGTATGGAGGGTGTCTGGATGAGTATATGGCCAATAAAAAATTCAACCCTATTCAACCCTTTTCAACCCCCTTGTTTCAACCCCTTGGCATATCTCAGAAACCTGACATTGTAGAGAAAAATGGTTTTCGGGGTTGTATAGAGGGTGTTTGGATGAGTAGAAAACGAAAAAAAAACTACCCCTTTTCAACCCCCTTTTTACAACCCCTTTGCGTATCTCAGAAATCTGACATTTTAGAGAAAAATGGTCTTCGGGGTTGTAGAGAGGGTATCTGGGTGAGTATATGGCCAATAAAAAAATCAACCCTATTCAACCCTTTTCAACCCCCTTGTTTCAACCCCTTTGCGTATCTCAGAAACCTGACATTCTAGAGAAAAATTTTTCGGGGTTGTATAGAGGACATCTGGATGAATATACGGCCAATAAAAATTCAACCCTCTACTTTCAACCCCTTTGTTGTTAGTCAAAAAATACTAAAAAGACAACGCGAGTTGCTCGCAACTCGCGCCCCCAAGCGAAATACTAGTTAATATTATAAAGCTGAAGAGTTTGTTTGTTTGTTTGTTTGAACGCGCTAATCTCAGGAACTACTGGTTCGAATTGAAAAATTCTTTTTGGGTTGAATAGACCACTTATCGAGTAAGGCTTTAGGCTATATATCATCACGCTTAAGCCAATAGGAGCGGAGCAGCGATAAAGAATATTTTAAAATCGGGGATTCCACGGGGACGAAGTCGCGGGCAGCAGCTAGTAGTAAAATAGATGAAGCAAAATAGGTACGAGTTCCATCAAATATTGGAAAATAAATCAAAGACCAGCATCAAAAGCATGATGTAACTCAAAATACCTGTCTAATCAAGTCCAAACCCACTCAGGTTGATTTTAACCAGTTTAAAACAACCAGCACATATGCAATAATTACAGCTTGCAGTTTATTAATCAAAAGTGTATTCGATAATGATTTTCCCTAGTCGATGCCACTCTCAGCGGGTCGGCCGCACAGTACGAAATCCACTTCATTTTGTGGTGCAACCTCGAAACAGTCCTAATTTTGCGCGCTCGGACATGAAATTAAAATCGGTTTAATGTATAAATGTGATATGCACTTAATTAATATTTAATTAGGTGTCTAAATAAAAGCGCTCTGTATTGCCCGCTGCGGTAATGATAGTGTTGCCATGTAAAATTATGTGTTGTTAAATAGCGTTTTGTCATGCCGGATTTGGGGTGGTTAAAAATGGGTTATTTGGTGAATAGATTATTAAGAGTAAGTCAGCAAATATTACAAAATAAGCTTACTTGGAAAAAACAAAAATGACTGTTTTTCTCAGAATCTAGTCATAACCTCTGAATTATTTAGAAGATTTCTATGTTGCTAAGATTTTTTCGGTGATATAAAAGCAAATTCCCAAGTTTCGAATTCAAAGGCCATTTTTTCTTAAAATAAAACATTTACCGACTCCATAACAGGGTAGTTATGAAAGCTAGCTGTTAACATAGGCTCGGACAGGGCGCCTAGGCCTGCCAGTGACGTGGGATAATTACCGGCCGTCCCCCGCTGCACCCCCACTTCACCCCCCAACACCCCTTTGCGACACCCACGGTAATGTCACATTAACATTTCCACCTCGGGCGTCCGCGTGCAAACTGTCAAAACATCCCGTCGTGTTTAACAAATATGAAATAAATGAAAATAGCGATTAAAATTGGCCATTTGTACTGAAAATCAACGTTCTGAGAGGTGGTTAGGTCGGGTGACTGCGAGTTTGTGTGGCTCTTTAGAATTATTAAAGTGATACTTTTAGCTGAAAGATGGGAGTCAGTTAATTTTTTGTAAATAGGTACTAGGGTGGGAACTAAACACAGTTGAAGCCATGGATGACGAATTGATGACTGACTTCTCATAAGTATAAGGACTATCCACCACGGAGAGAGAGGATGTTCAATTAAGAGAAGAAGAATAACAACTCTTTGTATTTCTTACTTTTAAAATTGTTGGTACTTCGGTCTCTTAAAAACGGCTGTGATGACTTCCAATAATAGGAACTGCTATATTTTTTTAAATATGTAAAATAATTACATACACTTAGTTCCACCACCATCAAGTCAGGGTTGTCGTATGCAAACACGTCTAGCCAATCAAGAGCCTTGATTAGGGGCGGAGGGGGTGTAATTAGGCTCCTTTGATCGCACCGCGTCTGTTCTTGTTTAACGTGTGATTAGACATATAATCGATGTAGTATGCGGTGTGAACTAAGGCGCATGGGATGTTCCGGTTTCAGGGCTGTCACGGAAATGGTCATAATTTTATTGGTTAATGATATCTTGAGATCTTAGTTTGGGGTTGTTCAATGGTATCGGAATACTCCTTTAAAACATCCCACAGGTATATAATACTATTGTACAATCATCTCTATGACTTCTGCTAGGATAGCTCTTCTTCAAGTAAATTCTTCCTTATATATAGGACCCCATAGGGTCAGTGCCTGTTAGGGTTGCGGAATTTGTTCGAAAGGCTCTCCGTAGCCCTAGTAAAGAACACTAGGAGGGACACGGGTGGGTTTTAGTCAGTAAGAGTCTGACACTCCCTTCCGCTCCGCCCAGAGCGAATGAAGTCATTTGATGACGTCCTATCCTAAAAAAATAAATATAGGTATCGTGCTATAGTTCTCGCTAAAATATATAATACCAGATAAATCTCAAGCATCTTGGCATCTATAAAAATAACTATAAATACCTTCATAAATACTTAGTATTTAAAAGGATTTTAGTGATTTTAATGACAATGCCTTTTAAAATAAAGGTATTAACTTACTTAAGCAGCTTCCAAAAAGTGCATTCACCGTATCGAAATCATCCACCTAACTAATCCCATCGTTAAGAAAACCCTTACAAGTTTCAAAACGGAGAAAAACAAAAACAAAACACATACTCAGATGAAGCTTTATAAATCTCATTATACTGCCTATAAGAATATTCTCACCCCTCGACCGTCCACCGTTTTGTTTTTATTGGTGATCACTTACGTCGTAAGTTGGCGTAATTTGATACATCCTGTGCTTGGCGGCGGCCGATGGATGCTGAACCACGCGAAAGGGCCTTACAGACATGTTCCCAAAGAAAAAATGAGGAGCATGCTTATTGTGTAGTAGTTTTAGGTACAGGTCAATATGGGCAATGGGAAAGGTAAGGAATTTTTCTCGTTGTAGGTAGTACTTTGTTTTTTTTTATTATTGAAAATGCCTATGGATGTATAAAATAAAAGAAGAATCACCGCGGCTCTGGAACGCAAAGGCCATTAGGAGGAATACGGATGGATTTCAGTCAGTAAAAGTCAGACACTCCCTTCCACTCCACCTAGAGCGGAATAATTCATTTGATGATTTTCCCATTCATAAAAAAGTATAGAACTGCAGAATCACTTAGACACTAAGAAAATGTATCTTCAATGAAAAGTTATACATAGCGTTGCAAATTTGAAACTTTTAAGTAAAATATATTTGACATTGAAGCGTCTGTACTGCCACCTATAGTTTCTGCACGTTCCCTAAAAGGATCTGCCTTATAAGAACGTATAGAGCCGTAAATAAATATGAAGTTAAATCCCATACCGAGTTTTATTAATTAGAATAGTAAGTAACACTAGAGTTGAGGTTCCCTGTTGTTAGAATATAATTCAACAAATAATAATAATCGAAAGAAAAACACTCGGAAAACGCTTGATAATAACTATAACGCTTGATAATACTAAACTTTCCTCAAAAGACCACTTCAGACACCAACCTACATGGTTCTCATATGATTTGACCAGTACAATTGTATGGACTTCATAAGAGACCTTGACCTCTGAGTATGTTTCGGTGTTTCTTCTCAGGGTAGTCAGCTAGGAAACACCGGCCTCATCTAGTTTTATAACGGCCAAAAAAAAAAGATTGACGTGTAAAAGTGTTTTTTACAACCTACTTACAAAAATAAAATTATTTATCAATATGTCTGAACCCTAACATTGGCAATTGGCATATTCATCCCTCTAGAACGTCATCGGGAACGAAATGGCAACGGCATTGACAATAATTATTAGCCGGATGACGGAAATCCGGTCTAAACTTACGTCGGACAGCCGGAAAACAGGATGTCCGGCTTCATTTATTCATCTTACACAAACAGCATTTCTTGTATGGCGGCTGAAAATGGCCGATTTAGCTCCATTTTCCGCAAAATGCTTAGCGGTAACTAGCTGTACAATCATGTGTCTAGATTCCATTGTTGACAAGTCTTGTTTAACGTATGTAGTTTAGCTGAAAAATAGTCAAGAAAAGTTTCCCCGCTTTTCAGGGCAGATTTACCTATTGTAGTTTATTTGAGTGAATAATTAAATATTCACTCAAATAAACTATATAGTTAAACTGAGAATGAGGGATGTGGTAGCGGGCGCTCCATGTTGTTGAATTATAAAATAATTAAAATGTATTTAATCTAATCAATTGTTTATTTTAATTTAAATAGCTCATTTATTGACTTCGTTTATGCCTAGAGTAATATACTAGGCCGGAGCCGTTAACCCCGCCTACAACATACATCATGTTATTTTTCTTTAATAGGCTAGTTGACAAAATTTGGAAATTAGTTTAAAACTATAGCTTAACATCTATTTCACCCCAAAAATATATTATTTTAAGAAAAATAGGTCTTTTACATTAGTATTTTGAGACTTTTGAAATGAATTTGAAATTGATCGCGAAAAAGGCCAAGACTGTCATGGCGTCTTTAATGACGTCACACCTCGGGAAACAGTCGTGTTTGTATATAACAGTCAGCTGTGTTTTTTTAATAAATAATGAATTCCTCGTATTATAAATACTGTATAGTGCCCCAATGTAAAAGTACAACGGTAAAAACGCAAAACAAATTATTCATATATGTTCCAAACAATAAACAAATACGAAGAAAGTGGTTAAAAATGGCAAGGTGGGAAGATTCTCTTACTTTATCAACTGATTCCACAATTATTTCTGTGAAGATCATTTTGATGTAAGTATTATACACAACTCGATGTATCTATTTATAAATGTATGATAAAAGAAATGAATTTTGCAAAATCTACCATAATATACCACACAAAACCTATAAAATTTTATGACTTGAATAGTGTTTTATGCTTTATTTGAGTTAAATATTTATTTGTTTAAAGTCGTTTTTTGCTACGAGTGCTGATTTTGAATCCTGAGTGTGGCGAGGGATTCCAAGGCACGAGATGCAAAAAAACTTTGCTCTAGTGTAACGCACATAACTTTTCACTTCAGCAGCGAGAACACTTTACGAGTTAAAATAATAAACAGGAATAGTAGTAGGTACCTTTATACTTAATTCTGCATTAATAACTTGTTGTTTTTACTCTTCCGGTGTTAAAATACTGTTCTCGTAGCTAGTTTCACTTATATTTTACGATTATTTTAAAAATTTTAACTTTCCTACTCTACGCCAGCCACGTTTGATTCTGGAGCTCTTTTATTTAAATTGAGGTGTATTCGGAAATTGCACCCATGATATTTTATTATTCAAAATATATTATGTAACATTATTGAAACTAGAAATAAATATTTAGAGGTTAAATATCAGTTTTATTTGCAGTAAATACTTATTTTAGTTTAAATACAACAATAAGTTAAAAATTCAATAAATTACATAAAAAGACAATTATCTTTTTGCTAAAATTCTTTAGTTAGTAACGAAATTCCGACGTGTTTGTCTCTGAGGTCGAATTCAAAATCGGAACTTCGAAAGGCCTGGTCTTTGTCTCTCTATCTTTCTAATGGCGGGAAAGAGATAGAGTGCATATGTTTCGAATTGTAGGCATGATTAACCCAAGGCTGAATGAGATATTCGCGGCTTTCTGAAAATAAAATAATTTAAAAGTTATTCAGTGAGCAAAATCGATTTTGCTCTCTAATTCAGGCAGCAAAACCTACAATCATGTTATACTGAAGTGAAAATATTATTTTCGTTTTATAAAATGTAATAATTCAATGCAGCTATAAGGAACTACCATAGTTGAAAAAACGAAGGATGTCAATAATCGCAGAGTGTTTGAATGAGCCAAAGGAAAGTAGTACCCCAAGTTTACCCCTTTTTCAAAACGAACTGTATTAATTTAAAAACAATTGCTGAAAGCTCGCGAATTAACCTGTTCACTTTATGCGAAAATGACAGCAACAACATAGCGTTTCGCGAGGTGTGACGTCACGCTTCCGTGCTCTTCTCTGATTGGTGTTTAATGTCACGTGATTAAACGCCTAATTTTGTCGATTTTATTTTGCAAAAATATTTTTAATCCTTTGTTATATTAATAGAAAAGTTGTTGTTTTGTTTACTAATTATCATGGTTAATCATTAGAAACTCAAAGTCATCCGATTTATTCTTAGTGGAAACAAGCCTATTATTACATAAAAATGCAGATATACATATGTATCGTAGTACCGTTATCTAGGGCGACTATCCATAACTGTGAAAATATCGCTATAAAAAATATTACGTCCGTTAAATTACGCGCACCTACACTAACTATTATCCAAATAATACACAAAAAGTTGTAATAGTATATAATAGTAAAAAGTCGTGTAAATAAGTACAAACGGTAACATTGTCCGGTTCAATGCGTTCGACTCTTAAGACACGTCCACTGTGGGTAATGTAAGTTGCCGAGATTAGATGCGTGGCCACTAAATGCGAGGGCTTTAATTTGTATTATAGTATTATTATATTTGACTAGATTTTTAGCTTTAAAATTATAGATAAGAAACACTGGAACGCACCATTAGTGATGTGGATATCGTAAAAAAGTCCAATTAATAAATGAGGAAGAAACTGTAGGAAAACGTTGGGTAGATGGAAAAATGTTGAATTATGACTCATGGAATAATCGTGATATTAACTGCATGCTGATTTGGATTACAACAAAAAAGCTGGCTTGCTGCTCTTTATGAAAATAAAATGCACGCTGGATTTTTATCGCATGTCCTCAATAACCCTTCGCTTGTGCAACCTCGCGGCTCTACTGGCTCCACCGAAGGTATTGTTACACGGAATGGATCCGGCCGATTGACGATCGTTGATACAGCCGGCCGGGCGCGTAACATTATCCGCCGTACACGCGATACGCGGGCTAGCGTTACCTATCTCGCGCACATACCTACTCGCACCTAGGTAGCTGGTACTTACGACCGGCGCGGGCGCACACCCAGCCACACTTATCGATATCTTTACTGACTTATTAACGTCCGTTTGTTACCATTTGTGAAACTGCTCCATATAAGAACGATCATAAAAATAATGCTCAATCATCAGCTCACAAATTACCTCGAATACTTTCCACTAGCTTCACTTCGACGTATCTAACCAAGCTCGTACAAAAGGAAAATTACACTAAAATTAGCAGTTTGTATGTCCGTGGCGAGTAGAGCAGTGTGCTGTAAGCTTTGTGCATTGCCCGTGCTCTTTCAGCGAGATAATCAAATCATTACCACCTGACAACACAACGGGCACTTATTTAGAGCTAAACCTAAATACAACAAAGTGTCCTTCTATCCGTTTACTGAGCTCGTTCGATACCAAATTAGCCAGTTACATGATCCACTTTTAAATTGAAGTCGAAACTCGGAACATCATGTTGTAAGTCGAAACGCAAATTGCCGACACGATTTTTACAATATTTTTTAGTAACAAACTCAAACATATTACCGACAGAAGGCAGCCGTAGCACGTAGAACAATAATTGATTGTATTGAGCTTGGCCGACACCTCAAAAATGTATCGGTAAGTATGAGGAGCGAATATTAATTTTGTGTCTCATTCTTGCTGATAAGCTCAGGTATGAAGAAAAGAGAAAGGAGTCGTGTACGATGCTATCCGATATGCGTTTTCCTCTGAAGGATACGGGTGTAGGAGTACGTGATTCGGTGTGTTTTTTTCGTGGGTGGAATTATTTGTAGGGCTTCGTTATGTGTTGCTCATTACTGTACAAGCGCGTATCCTGCCGTGACCGCAAATGCGAGACATTACGGATCAGAGGAGCCACCTGAGCCGAGCGAGCGGCGCGGGTGCAGCGGGATGCAGGCGATGCTTCTGCACTTAATGCTTCATACGTGCGACGTGCCCGACGCTAGACGCTGCGTTTTGTAAAACAAAAGGTTTATACACTTACAGGTGCTAAAGTTTTGCAAAAGTTGTGGATGGAACTTGAAAGTCTTACGTGATAGGTATTCGTTTTAAAATACAATACCTAGCTAAGTTGATTGCCAACATCTTTAACGTAGCATTGAAGAAGCCCTAGAATTAGTGTCATTCAATAAACACTGAAAAATGTAGGCGATTGCCACTTGTTATATCACTTGGTGTATTGTTTTAGACATTTGACAGTCACTATCGCTAAAAGAATGTCACTTTGCCTAGAGCCCGATCCAATTCATATTCATGTTACTTTTCGAGATGCTAATACAAACATCTTTTAAACAAAACCAGACAAGTTTGACTTTAATAAGAAATCTTGGCGGGTGAACTTATTCAATGGTGTATCGGCGGCTGCGGTAAAGTTTGGGGCGGCCACCACCGGACCGCAGACCGAACAATAAATACTTATCTGATAGTTGGACTAGACGAACGAGTGAGTGAGTGAATTAATCGAATCAATGTAAAATGGGTGAAGGGTGTGTAGGGATCGGGAGTTTGTGGTTGTGTCACAACTTTTTATGATTTGTGAGCTTAGCGGCAGAATAAGTCTATTAATAATGTGCGGATCCTCACGCTGTGGGTGCCTTAAGAAGGACATGTGACCGAAGCAGGCCTAAGAAATGAAGTCGTACCGATTTTGCACTCGTTTTTGTCGAAGTGGCCGGAGAAGACAGCAGCAAAAGTTAGCAATGAATAGGCTAATTTAAAATAAACTGCGGTGCTATTCTGTAAGAACTCACGTGCGCATTCGATTCATATCTCATTTTCGATTACACTTCGTAACTCACCTGAAGTGAAAAGTATTTGATATTCTGACTGTCAAGTTAAGTTCGCTTCACCTATGTTCTCACTAAGTGGCGCTAGTGTAGTTTTCATCAAGTTACAGAATACCAAATACAGTTTTCACCGCAGAATCAGAAGTGAGAACTGGAGTGAATTCTTACAGAATAGCATTGCAGGTCTAGGTTCTGGAAGTTTCATAATATTTATGATTCTTCAGTAGAATTGTTGAATGAAAGGCAACGAAAAATCTGTTGTGTGCAACTCCGTCGATAACGTTTCTATAACTAAGCATGAAAAGTCTAAGTTATTTCTTCGAAAGATGCTGAAACTACCTCAGCTCTATAAATTATTTAGCAAAAAGGCCTCATCTAACCTCGTAACACTTCGTACGAAAATTCGTAATTTTTTCAAGCGCAGTCTGCATTTAAAGCTAGGGTTTCGATGGACATGTTTTAGGGGTGATTTTAAAGCTACTAAAATATCAGTCGAATCTTTGTGGTTAGCGCTTTTACAGTGCACTTTGCTGGTACATTTAAAATGCACGAATATTGCCACAATGGAAAATAGTGTCTGTAACGAGTTAGGGGATATACGGACATTTTGACATACGAAGTTAGATGAATAATACAAGCGATTGTCGGCAAAACGTCGATAAAATCATTCAGAAGTTAAGTGTTTAGAAGTTTTGCGCGTGTTTTTTGTAGCGAGTGTTGGGTTGGCGATGGGCGGCTGATATCGATATTTTAATGTCATTTAGTCTCAAACATTGTTTTATGCTTTGATTCTATTAAAAATAATTACAAAAACTGCTAAAGCGTGAAACTTTGAAGTACGCTTAATCTGAAAAATATGTTTTGAAAATTTGAACTCACATTCACTCACACAGCACACAAAACTCAAACATTTTGTAGGTGACATGAAGTACAAAAAGTACGAGACTTCTCCGTGCCTCGGAAAGCACGTTAAGCCGTTGGTCCCGGCTGTAATTTGGAGATCTATGGCAGTCGTTACGGATTGTCAGAAGCCAGAAAATCTGACACCAGTCTTGCCAAGAAGTACCGTGTTCCCCAGTTAATGGGTTGTGGAGGTCTGGTAGGCAGCCGCTTCACGTAAAATACTGATATTCAGCTGAATCCGGCTTGACTGGGAGCCGACCCCAATATAGTTGGGAAAAGGCTAGGCAGATGATGATGAAGTACAAAAAGTAAGTACCTAAGTATAACTATAATTTTACGATAACGTATCCAAAAAAGAAAATAACGTGCTACTGTCTACAGTGTCGTCCACTACTAGTGACATCAACTGCAACTGCAACAAAACCATGTAAGAATTACGTGGCTTTTAAAAGGCAATTATAAAATTGACGTATCGATAATACTCGGCACGTCGCTGGCTAACTGTCCAGCCGACCAGTCGATCCAGGAGCTGTGGTTTTGTGGCCGGACTTAATTCTACCCGCGCTCTCCGCCCATACATTTTAATAGTTTTAATGCCCCAAGAAGCTATCTTCAGTAGCCGATTACACCAGCTATAGACCACTTCCAATATATCCAATAAGTTTTTTGTAACGTCTAGTTATAACATAGTCAAAATGAAGACGTTACGCCGCACGTGATTCGTTTTCGAAGGTCGGAAATCGTGTGAGGTCAACAGGACGTCGTTTTCTAATAATTTCGATGGTGGCTGGTTGGCGGGTAGGGTTAAGACGCGGGTGGTTCGGTTTTATTGCTCAATTTCGTAGATCAAGGTGTTTCAAATCAGAATGTTTGATATCCGGTCTGAATAATTATTACATCTGGATTTTCTTTGTGATATGCGTTTTTTTTTTTAAGTTAACTTCTCAATTCATCTGTAGTTTCTTCATTAACTTTTGGAAAATTCGCGGATCATAAGACCAATAAAAAATACTCCGAGAGTAAGAAAAACTGAGCGCAATAAACCTTTGCGGGTTTATGGTTCTACCTCTACCTTTATGTAGTTCGAATCGGATCAACAATTCGGTGAAAATAAGATTCCAAAATGATAACTTCACAAACAAAACATATCTCGATATTGGTGCAAATTAGGCCAGGTGTGAGGTGGCAATGCAGTGCTTGAGCGCGGGCCGTCGGGCGGTGCGTAGGAGGCTAATCCGTTGCCGCTTATTACATCCCACAGTAGCACACCGATTGAAACCGCAGCCTGCGGCCCCTGATTTCTGCAGCCCCATCGATCTATAGTTTCGTTATCAAATTTTCACACGGACCCTAGCCCCGCACCAAGATTGACTTTATTTGAGTAAGTGTAACCACAGAGCTACGCGCCAACTGCACCTAACGCGCGATAACCGACGCTGTTGACTCCGCTTTACGATACATAGCCGTCCTGATACCATTTTTCAATCGTTCCTCCACTGAATTAAAGGTATTGGAGTGTGAAACAGTGAAAAGTATCGTTATAATGCGATAGGTTGTCGGTCGGTAGCCAATCACGGCGCCCGAGATATTGATCATCGAAATTGATCAATCAAATCGAAAATATCTACCGGAAATAAGGCGCGATGTAATGTTACGTTGTTCTTAGAATTGAATGTTTTCAAAAATGGATTTTGTATTTTATAACATTTTAGTAAAAGTGTGAAATTGCTAAGACTTTGTGGTTTCGTTATATTTGCCTTGATTTCGAAGTAGCCATACAATTTTAAACAATGTGTCGGTAGAGTAATTATTAGGCAGCGCTCGGAACCGATGAAATTGATAGTATTTGACGTAGAAGTGATTACACGTTGTGCCATTGGCAATAGCAGCCGTCAGCAGTGAATGGACGCCACTCTGATTACTTTGGATTCAAATAGTGATAGACAAGCGCACAATCGAGCACTACGAAACGGGTAGACATGATATTTTTACTGAAATAACTTTAGGTTATTTGGTTTAGGCTACAAACAATGTCCTGCGTGTCATTTAACGTTTCTAAGACGTTTCGAGCGTCTACAAGATTTTTAATAAAACATACTCGTATACTATAATAAAACTTTATCTTGCATTAGCCATGATTTTTATCTAAACAAAGATACCTTTGTTTATGCCTTCTTTTTTTCACTAAACACATCGACCCTGCTTGTGTCTATCGAAGCCTTTCGGTGTCAAAAAGTATAGAGCTTACAAAACTGCTTACTCTATTCTAACCTCAAATCCATCTACCTCTTCGCTAGTCTATGGCGCACGATGTTAAGCCTCCGACGTAATGACATTGTGCCCGCGTCCGTTTTTTCTCCTCATCGCATTTGATGTTATTGTTATTATTTTTCTCTCGTAGCCATCTAGAGGTCGACGACATTTGTCTTAGCTTCTGCCGGTTGGATAGTGGGCACTTGGATGGAGTGTTGGCTGATGAAAAGTTGGTATGCAGAGTCCAGAGATATAGTCAAAGTGTTAAAAGGTAACTAGTAGGAAGTTTTCCGATAAAGTTCATGTAAATTCGTATTAATTTTTGTACGTTTAATACGTTTATTTATTAGGCCAGTTATAAGCGTTATACAAACGCTGTGTAAGTACAAATATCTTGAACTAGCTGCTGCCCGCGACTTCGTCCCCGTGGAATCCCCGATTTTAAAACATTCTTTATCGCTGCTTCGCTCCTATTGGCTTAAGCGTGATGATATATAGCCTAAAGCCTTCCCCGATAAATGGTCTATTCAACCCAAAAAGAATTTTTCAATTCGAACCAGTAGTTCCTGAGATTAGCGCGTTCAAACAAACAAACAAACAAACAAACAAACTCTTCAGCTTTATAATATTAGTATAGATTTCAGAACTAGAATGAAAAGATAAGAATGAATTAATTAATTTCAGATAAGAATGTTTCTTATATTCATGTATTTTCAAACTCAGAGTTTTTTTGGTAGAAGGTAAACACTTAAAAAAAAACAACCAACTTCTAAACAAAAAATGACAAGAACTATAAAATAACTTTAATTTCGAAACACAGTGTATTTGGTTGTTTCTTCGTTTTTTGAACAACGACTTCCGCTTGCTATCATTTATTGAAGAGTTCCGTTTCCTATCTCTGTTCTTCATCAGATCTTCACCAAACTACAAAGGCCTACCTTGAAATACTAAGATGCTCTTCCAAATCATCGTATACAATTTTATTTATTCATTTTACATCAACAAGAGTGAATGAGAACATCATCAATGTAGTCGAAGCCACGCCTTATTAGGGATAACTAAAATACTAGTCGTCAGATGTCAATCATGGGACCACACGACAAGCACCAGCTTTCGAATATAAAATTATTTAATTATCACACACGAAAAAGTACAGTCTAATTGAGAACCTCCTCATTTTTTGGAAGTCGGTTAAACATAAAAGTTTATATTTCAGAAACAGGAAGTTGATAAAGTTCCACCACTATTATAATTCAAATTTTTCCCGAATACGTATGTAAGACTGATAGCGTCCTGTTTTATGGAATTCATTTATGATAAAGCCCAAGTCATAATTAACTGACCATGTTTGGACATGCTTTTACGTCATTGAGGTAATATATCGAACAGTTCTTGCGTATGGAAAAATAAATTGGAAGTATTTGGTTGATTAAATTCTTTCATAGCTAATTAATTGAATATTTTTCATATGTCTGTAAAGTTTTCCGGGTTCTGGGATTCTATTCTTATTATTGGGAATTTTATGAGAACGTTTTCATTGGCTGCTTTTTGTTTCCGATAGCCAAAAAGAAAACAGCTCGCGTGACATCGAATTAATCTACTGATTGGTTATATGGTCGTGCTTTCGGGAAAAGGGGAAATTAATGACAGTTTCATTTTCGCAATTCGAACCATGTACATCAAAACTGTTCAGTTAATTCTGCCACCATAAGAACAACGGACCCATCAGACTGTTGAAGATTGGTTTAGCGAAACTTTTCACTTGAACTTACATGGAAGCTTGTAGAAATCTTTTACTGGATGCGCCTTGTTTTTCTGATTACGAATACTTAACAATATTCAAAAAAGGAGGAAGTTATTAATTCGGGTGTTTCATTTTTTTTATGTTTGCACGTTCGGCCATAACTCCATTAATATGGGGTACAAGCCGTAAAAGCTCTTGTGAAAAATGGGAAACTCTTTTTGTAAAAAAACATTTTTTTGCGTTTGTGACATGTTCATAAATCTAGTTAGTTTACCATTAGCTATTTTTTTTTAAATGGATATTGCAAGACTTTTCAAGCATCAATGAAATATTATTACTTTAAAAAAAGCTCGATCGGTTGAGGATAACTGCTTTAAAATTCAGTTGCAAGATTTGAACCGAATAAATATACAAACATAGCAAGTTAGAGAAAAACTTGTCAACATCTGCCTAGCCTTTTCCCAACTATATTGGGGTCGGCTCCCAGACAAGCCGGATTCAGCCGAATACCAGTATTTTTTTATTAAAGAAAAACTTGTATGTATTATAATTTGTGTTTTACTCATAATGCCTACCAACTCAGGACAAATATGGCATATTTTTCATATTACCGAGTTATGATCCCCGTTTAATGGTTAAAAGACAGATGCGTCGTTTTCTTTGGACGGCATAATCGTGACGTCATCGTACCCTATTATTCGAAGTTCGAGCGCGTTGTTTGGCGCGCGCAAGCTTGCAAGGTGTTCGATCAGCGCGCATAATTGGCTGGTTCCGATTGTCCGGGAGCCGCCAGCCCCCCATCACAGGCCGTCTACGTCATCATACGATGACCGCACTATTTGCTCCTGTCTGCGTTCGCACTGTTTTTGATATGACTGGGGAATGATTTTCAGAAACGCTTTCCTTTTCTCAAGATTTATATGAGATTAATTTACAGAATAATAACAGGGAAAATCCTGATTGTTTGAACTGATGTTTGTTACGCTTAGATGCTTTAATCGCTGAACCGATATTGATGATATTTTTTTGTAACGCAATATATGGAACTAACGGATGGTAATAGGTTATTTTTTTGTGGAATGTATATTAATCAGAGCGAAGCCTCGGGAAAAAGCTAGTAATTTATAATCAAATATCCTACATATATCTATGGTCCTTTTATACTTGAAGAGTAAAGAAAGCGATACGATAGGAATATTACTGAATCAAAGCAACTCACTGAAACACAAGGAAGCTTTGTACCCGTAACCACGTAGATTTCGTTAAATTACGAGTAGAGCCGTAAAGCAACGCAATCGAACTGCACCATTACGAAGATATTTCTTACACAGGAAACAAACCATTACCGATGCGATATCGATCGTTTTATTTAAGTATTTTGTTCCATTCAACAACTTGTAATTTATAAGCTATAATACTGCCTAAGCAATTTTACAGGTCATCGTGATGGGAACGGGATCGCATCAACGTAGTCGGTGAAGGATGAAAAGAAGACGTAAATATGCTTCAATAACTGTAATTTTTTTAAGTGAATTATTGAAAATATAATAAATATATTAAAATAAAAGCGTAATAAAAAGAAACGAGAATTTAATTCCAAGGTGATAAATCCTTTCTTAATTCGGCTCGAGGAACCAGAAAGTGAAGGCTCATGACTACTAAAATAATTAACTCCAACATTAGCAACAAACATTAGAGTAAATGTGGGTAGCTCATAAAAATTCTTCTTTAACAGTTGATTTTGAAGCGAATAAAAAGCAGCACAAAAATAAAAACGAATATAATTCCATGATTAGCTTCAGTAAGATGACAAATCCTAAACCATAATAATCAGGCTCGAAGGACCAAAAAATGAAGGCTCATAACTACCAAAATAATTAACTCTAATACAGATGCACGAAGTAATCCAACAGTTAGCAACAAGCATTAGAGTTGACATGAGCTGTCGGCGGCGCAGGCGGCTAATAACGTGCGTAATGGCGGATCGTCATTAGCGGCGCGCGCGCAGATTGCTGGCAACGCTGATGAAACCCGCTGGGATTGCCTTGTAAACGCCTCGAGTATGAACGTGTACTTAGAATGGGTAGATTGGGCAGTTTGGCGACGAGTCTGTGGTGTTTTGTTATTACTATTTAAGTATCTTTAAATCTGAAAATAGGATTTGCGGTATATAAGAAATCAATCCAGAAAAATAAATGTTTTTTATTTAACTCCTAAGTACCTACGTTAGTTCAAAATATTGTTTTAGAAAGTTAAGTTTTATCCAAACAAATCTGGTTATTGTTTCCTGGAGAATTCTCGATTAATTGCAGAAGCTTCAAAAATTTGTGTTTGATCAAACAAATTACTATCACAAAAAGCTGCCTTCTTGATTGCGTTTGGTTATTAATTTCACGGAGTCCGTCAGAAGCAATTTGTGGTAGTTTTTAATTGTCTATGAATTTGATACTAAACCAACACTAAATGATAACTTCTAGATGCCACTTTTAGTAATAGGGCCTTAGTAATATCAGAACAAAAAAATAAATACAAAGAAATTTTAGAGCGCTCTGAACATATTATTTTTATAAACAAACATACATTTCCAACTATCTTTTTTTAAATAAGACATTTCGAAAATGTTTTGACTAACTTTTTAGTCCTATGTATCCTGCTTATGTGTGTGAAGTTTCATTAAAATCAGTTGAGTCATTTCGCAAAATAGTGACTTTACAATATGTATGAAATGCCAAACTCAAACTCAAAACGTTTATTTCAATTAGGCCATTAACGGCACTTTTGAACGTCATCAATAAAAAATATCATAAATTAAGTGACTCTAGCGTCCATTCGCAAAGGTAGATTCTTATGGAGAAGAACGGACAAGAAACTCCATAGTTACTCTTTTCAAACCAATGTTTTACAATATTTGGTAATACAAAAAATACTTCATATATGTGAGGACGATGCACCAAGTATACTATTTATAGAACAAAGTATTACCAGCAGAGGTAAACTTTTAAGTATCTCATGCCGGCTACTTCCCGGCCCATGGTACTCACGGCGTACACGCTCTTAAATGTCAAAATGTCGCATACATCAATAGGGATGTTGGCTGAGTAAAAAATATAATGATTATGTTTAGTCCGTCAGTTAGATTATAGAAAATATTGGACACATATTTTTTCCTTTATCACATCTATAAAAACAGACGAAGATAAAAAGCATCAAAGATCAGGAGTGGGAGCGTGTGACGTCACGGCCCGGTAAAAATTGTAGCGCGTAGTGACGTCACACGAGTTTTCAACGCACTGTATCGTCTTCATTTTTTGTTTATGTGAAAAAAGAAAAAATACGTCTCCAATATTTTTTGGAAATCTATCTGACGGACTAATCAGATTTTTTTAGTTAACTACCCTATTGATTCAGAATCAGAAAAAAAAGTGTTCTCTTTATTATTTTACCTCGTCTACTAGATACATGAGTCGGTTCACAGCAGCTCGTCGGCAAATAAGGCGGCAGTCAGTTAGAGGGTCGTGATTGTGAGCGGCGCGTAATGAGCGCGGATATTAATAAATTTAACGCAGCCGACTCCGGGACACTTTACAGTTATTTAGGCCGTAATTACGTCAGGGAAATTACCTATCTGTCTGCTGTTATTGTTACATGATTTGCTGCGTGGTTTTCATGGAGTTAAGGTGTTGTTTAGATTTAGGGATTATGAAATTAAGAATAAGAATAAGAATAAAGTTTATTTGTTCATTGTTACATTAATAACCTTACAACTAAAACATAATTAAATTATCAGTAACTATATATTAGTATCTTGTGGACGTTGGGCCCCAAACTAGGTAGAACCTGTATCTTGGGGTCCTGAGTTGTGATTCCATTAAAAATATAAGTAACAATAATTGCGTAGACATGTCTTGAGTCGGATAATTAATGAGTAGGTAGGTTGTTGTAAACAATGGTACATAAAAAAGATTTAAAATAAGAAAGAAAATATAATAAAAACAAACAAATTAATTTACAAATTAAAAGATGTGTGTATTTTTCTTGAATTACATAAGTGTTCTATGTTTGGTATTTGAGATATTTATTTGAATTTGTGTGTGTGTTTTTTTTTTAATCGCTTGACTGATATGAATCTAAATTATAATTTCCTCTGTCTGTTCGTATGATAGAAGGGTAAGATATTGAATTAAAGTTTTTTTACAGGAAAAGCTCTTCATGTCTTTGATATTGCAGTTTTTGTTGATTTTGTTGTAAATATTAAAATGAGAGTAGGAGGGGCATCGCCTTGCTAGAAGACTATCTGCTTTGGGAAGAGGAATGTGGAGGATGCGTTTAGATATTATTTGATCATAATCGGGTCTACTTCTTAGGATTTTATGTGCATTTAGTGTAGCGTGTAGTATAAATAGTTGTCTTACCCTTAAGACGGCAAACTCGCTGTGAATTAAGTCTGTTGGGTAGCGGAACGGCTTTCTTAGGGTTACTTTAATAACAGCTCTTTGAGCTCTTTCAATTTCTATTAACGTGCTTTTCCCAGCCGCACCCCAGACGGAGATACAGTACTGTATCAGGGACTGACAGAGTGCGAGATAAATTGTTCGCAGTATTGCAGTGGGAGTAGAGTGACGTAGTTTTTTCATCACATATATTAATTTTCTGATGCGACTAGAGAGCAGATGTACATGTGGTTTGAATGAAAGGTTTTCATCTAGTGTAATGCCTAAGTATTTGATTGTAGGAGTGCGATCAATGATTGTGCAGGTACAGTTTGCAGGAGCACGGGCCTTGTTACTGCTACATGTGTGGTATTTGAGTATAAGATGATGTGGTGGTCTTGAAGCTATTGTTTTGAAAAAGGTCATGTATTTAGTTTTTTTTATGTTCAGAGTTAAAAGATTTGCGTCAAGAGCCTCGGAAATAGTTTGTAGTCCATTCTCTGCAAGGCGGTACACTTGGTCCCATGTTTTGGCGTGAAATACTATAACGGTGTCATCGGCATATGATATTATTTCTGCATCGATAAGTGGTAAATTTAAAATGTCGTTCATATAGAAGCTGAAAAGTGTTGGGCCGAGTGTACTACCTTGTGGAATTCTAAAGTCAATGGGAAGTAAGCTACTTGAGTAGTTACCTATTTTAACAAGTTGTTTTCTGTTAGATAAATAACTCGTGAACCATGCAAGTGCCACCCCTCGAATTCCCGAGTATTCAAGTTTTTTCAAGAGAAGGTCAATCGAAATTGTATCGAAGGCCTTAGCCAGGTCTAAAAAAACTCCTATAGATTGTTCTCCATTTTGAGTAAAGGAGGCCACCGAATTGGTAAGTAAAGTAGCCGCATCTTCAGTTGACCTTCCTCGCCGGAATCCAAACTGCCTGTCTGATATCAGCTTATGTTTTTCAAAATAATTTACTAGCCTGCTGTTAATTATTTTTTCCAAAATTTTGGATAAAATGGACAAAAGCGCGATTGGACGATAATTTTCCGGTAAATCCGCAGGCCCACTTTTGTGTATTGGACTAACAGATGCAACCTTCCAGCAGTTCGGGAACGTGCCAGACTCTAAGCTTAAATTAAAAATGTGAGTGAGTGGTATGAGGATTTCATTTTTGTTTCTTATGATTATTCTAGCGGTGATTCCATCAAGTCCAGGTGCGCTGTCGATTTTGAGTTGGTCAATGAATTTAGTTATTTCGGTTTCGTCTGTTGGGTGAAGAAAGAAGGTGTGTGGGAAATTTTCACGCGGTCTGTATTTTTTGGCTAAGGATGCTTGAGTCTCAGAAATTCGTGATAGGATTTGGTCAGAAAGATTTTTTCCTAGCGAGGTGAAGTAGGCATTACAGTTATTAAGTGAGTTGGCAGGATTCTCCGCGTTAGATATTAAATGAGTTGGATCACTTCTTTCAGTATTTGGGCTATAGATTGATTTAAGTGTGTTCCAAAGTTTTTTTGGGTCCTTTTGGTTTTGATTTATACGTTGACTATTGTATTCTGTTCTTAAATTGTGTAAGAGGTTGTTGCAAAAATTTCTATATCTAGTGTACACCAAACGTTTAATTTCATCGTTTGGGTGAGACTTAACAGATTGATGGAGCTTGTCTCGATGCTTTATGCATCTCATTAGGCCCGAAGTTATCCACGGTTTGATAGTGAATCTACTTCTGCTAATTTTGACTTTGTGAGTATGTTTGTTTATTACATTGGTGAGAATGCTTATAAATTTATTTGTAGCTGAGCTGACACAGTTAGAAGTAAGGATATCAGACCAGTCAGTGTCAACAAGTTCCTGAGCGATTGCGTCATCGTCAGTTTTATTAGTCCATCGGGATCTCCTAGGGGATTTTGTGAAACTCTTTTTATATGACGTGGCGGCCAAAACCATTTCGTGGTCTGTGATGGAACAGTTACCGATTATTCCCACGGCCGTGTAGCTTGATTTTACGAAAATGTGATCCAAACAGGAGAGATCTCTAGTTGGTTCAGTGATAGCAGGTAGTAGACCATGCGAGGCCATAAGGCACAAGTATTCAGCATGATTTGAGTTGGCTGTGTTAATAATGTCTATGTTTATGTCCCCGGCTAATATAACTGTAGGGTATTTATTAACTTGAGACAGGACAGTGTCTAAGGATACAATAAAATTATCTAGATTCGGATAGGATGGCGAACGATATATTCCTAGAATAGCTATTTCATTGTCCAGTACAAGTAGGAGACTGTCAGCTTCTGCCAAGCCCGTATCTATCACCTTAATATTCATACTCATTTTGGTGTAAATTATTACACCTCCATTTTTATTTGACTGTAAATGAGAGCGGCGTATAGAGTACCCTGGCAACGGCTCTAATATGGATCCTTCACTTAACCAACATTCTGTTAAAACAACTACATCAAAGTCAATGTCGAGTCGCTTAAAAGCTATACAAAATTGATCAAAGTTGCGCTGATAGCTTCTTATATTTAGTGTTAGTACTTTGCAGTTATATTTTTCCGGTATAAGTTTCCTACATTCTTCTAAGTATTCACATGTGTGACAATGTATATTTATATTTTCGTCAATATCCTGTATTACCTTAAGTAAAGCCATAAATATGATTTAGAATATTATATTCAAAACTTACTGTTTTTATTGTTGTCACTATCATTGTAGTATTATAAAATTTTTGATGTAGGGAAACTTTAATGTTGCAATTTTGCCTTATGTAGTTTTTGATTTTTGTGTAGTTGTTGTTGATATTATAATAAAGTACAAAATAATCTAAGAGTTTTGTTGTTAGTGTAGATGGTAGAACGTTATTGAGTTTGTTTTTTAGTGTTTTTTTCGGAACACACAGTGTATTAATAATATGTGAAAATAAAATAACAAAGTTTAAAATAATAAAAGTAATAAAAATAATATAAAAATTGTACTTTTTGAGAATAGTTGGGCTCTTGTTTCCGCGGAGAATCTGTTGGTACCGCCGGCGTG
This sequence comes from Hecatera dysodea, assembly GCA_905332915.2. NCBI lineage: Eukaryota > Metazoa > Arthropoda > Insecta > Lepidoptera > Noctuidae > Hecatera > Hecatera dysodea. Next base: position 6,936,301 of record HG995304.1, read on the forward strand.
TAGCGTCAGACTGAAGCCGCGGTCGTCGGTCCCAGGTAGCGTTCCAGGTCTTCGGTGTTCCGTATGTGGATGGAGGGGTTCCCTTCCTGCTTACGAATGAGAACTGCACCATTCTTGTACCAACAGAACTTGTATCCGTGCTCTTTTGCTGAGGTTTTGGTGTCACGAAATAATTGCCGATTTCCAGGTGTAAGTCGCTCATTAATATACACGTTCCTCGTCGCACCAGTTATCTCCATGTCAGCCGAATTAAGAGTTCTTCTTGTTTTAGCGGCCTTCAAGAAATCGTCGCGTTTGTGTTGACGTACAAAACGGACAATGAGTTTACGGGGTAAAGATTCGGCCGTGTCTTTTGATTGCTGCCGGCGTGGTCCCACTCTGGTCACATAGTCTACGTCTTGTTCGTCAATGGAGACTCCTATTTTGTGGGCTATGACACGGACGATATGAAGAGGATTTTCACTTTTGCTTTCATTTATTCCGCAGATTTCCAGCTCGTTCTTTAGTGACATTTGTGCCTGCGCATTCAACTGGTCATGAAGATTAACAATAGTGTTTTTTAATAAAATTATCTCTTCTTCTCGCTTCTCAAGCGATTTAATTCGCGTATCGTATTCGTCAAGGCGGGAATAACATTTGGAAAGGTGTTCGGACACGTAATTAATGTGTGACTTCAAGTCACCCACGTCGCCTCGAAGTAATTTTATTTCAGACGTAAGATTCAGTAATATTTCCGAGTCAGTTGGCTGTACAGAGGACAATGAGCCCAGTGATGATGCAGTGTGGTAACAGTCAGCTGAGTTGGGCGTAACATCCTTCGGTACATCGGGTCCTGGAGTGCTCAGGGGGGTTATACCTTTCTTTGTTGCCTTGCAAGAAGGGCAAACCCAATTGGCCTTCGTTTCACCCGATAATTTCGTCTGACTTCCAGCGCTAGCACATCCGAGATTGGTTGAGTAGATTGTGATTTAATAGCTTCTATCCTCGCGCTAACATAGATTTTCACAAAAAGGTACTCCGATTTATCTCCGTACCAAAATCCCTTAAAATCGTTTCAGCGATTACGTTGCTTTACCAAAAAAAACTCACTTTCGCAAGTATTAAGGTTACTTAGGATTGTACAGTACAATAGTGATAGTGTTTCTTGAACGGTCTAAAGACAATTTACAAATCAAAAGCTCTGAATGATTTGTGATGCACTCATGCGCATCTTTTGCTTAGGCGTTTCTTTATAATAACCAAAACTTGCTCAGGTAACAAGCAACTTCTAAGAATGGAGGTGTTTTGGATTTCATAAGATTGACTTAAAAGTCATTTGTATGGTAACCCGCTAGGGTTACGGAATTTGGTAGAAAGAGTTACCGCGGCCCTAGAGCGTAAAGGGTGTTGGGAGGAACACGGATGGGTTTTAGTCAGTAAGAATCTGAAACATTCTTTCGCTCCGCCCAGATTCATTGGATGATTTCCAAACATAAAAAAAATTGTAAGTATGTTACCAAAATATCACGCTTCATCATCTGCCTAGCCTTTTCCCAACTATATTGGGGTCTGCTTCCAGTCATACCGGATTCAGCTGAATACCAGTATTTTACGTGGAGCGGCTGCCTACCAGACCTCCACAACCATTAACTGGGGAAGACGGTACTTCTTGGCATGACTGGAGTCAGATTTACTGGCAATGGACAATCCATAACGACTGCCAAAGATCTACAAATGACAGCCGGGACCAACGGCTTAACGTGCATCACGTATATCATTTTTAAATACACAACAAATACTTATTTTAAGCCCCTATGAGAAGATTCATATACAAATGAAAAATGAAACTTTATCACAAACTAATGACACATGACCAGTTGAGTTTGGGTTAACAGGAAGTGACCAAATGCCTATGTTGGTATTAGGTAGTTTTATATCGGACTTTATGGAACATTGAATTAACTTAAAGTTTAGAAAAGTATCGCAAGGTGACCCGCGTCTTGTTAAGATCAAATTATTAAATAAACTATTGATTTCATTCATATGAGTAATAAATACATGTTAGTTATTCTAGTACATAACTAATATATGTTTTTGTTAGTTTAAGTTTAGATTCAATAAGTCAAATTAGATTCTAATTGACAGCGACGGCTGCAACTCATATAACGAGAAGTAGATAAGAGATTGCTGCGATTAATATGATAAGAAGTAGATAAAGATGTAGCTTTTAAACATGAGGTATCAGTCATAAATTCAACTAGATAAATGTCAAACACCAAATTGTGTTTTTTTTTCCCAAAAAAAAAAAATCGTATTATCTATGAAAAATAACAGAGGAAACCACAGAACAGATAAGAGGTTCTCTTATACCTACTCTTATCATGGCCTGTCCGCAAACTGAAAGTTCTAGAATATGGTGACATCCACCAATCCCCAAATGGCCTGAGTGTTGGATTACAGCTCTCTCCCTGTCATGGGGAGGAGGCTTGAGTCCAAACCGTGGAAACGTTAAAAGCTGATGATAAAATGATAAATGATATTTATTTTGCAAGTAGGTTGTAAATAACACTTTTACACGTCAATATTTTTGGTCGTTATAAACTAGATGAGGCCGGTGTTTCCTAGCTGACTACCCTGAGAAGAAACACCGAAACAAACTAAGACATCAGTCTCTTTTGAAGTCCATACAATTGTACTGGTCAAATCATATGAGAACCATGTAGGTTGATGTCTGAAGTGGTATTTTGAGGAAAGTGCCACACAGATTTGAGTTGACCTATCCAGACAGTGCAATCATTTGTCAGTTACCGAGTAGCTCAAACTTAGGACTATAAGGATCTCGTCGATTTGACGATCAATAATAAAGTAAGGACATTTGGGTAGGCCACATAAAGAACTCAAAAATATATACTATAATTATCTACTATATAAAAATAAGTCGGGTTTTCCTTCCTGACGCTATAACTCCAGAACGCACGAACCGATTTCCACGGTTTTGCATTCGTTGGAAAGGTCTCGGGCTCTGTGAGGTTTATAGCAAAGAAAATTCAGGAAAAATTTCAACAGAAAAGCGGGAAAATATTTTTTCATTTTTTTATATATGGCAAAACAACGTTTTCTGGGTCAGCTAGTATAAGATAAAATCCTTATAATAACAAAGTAAAAAAGGCTTGACTAACCGTCTATGTACATACCTCCCGCGGGTAGGTTGGCGTTAGTCTTGTACTCTCGTTCCTCGTGGGAGAGGGACCGCAGGCTCCTCACGGAGGAGGCGCTCTTGTACTCCATGTCTCGAAGGGCTAGGGTGGCGCTGTCGCACGTGATCAGGGACCGCTGGAGGCGGAACGTCCCGATTTGGTGCGGAGACGCGTTTGTACCTAGCCGAAAGAATTTAATAAATGCAATTTGTTTTATTTCACTTAAACCTACATTAAAAAAATAGAAGCTAATGCATGGATGTGATTGGCTGCTTCCTATGGAGAAGATCCGAAAGGAACGACACACGAAGCCACAGACACGAAGACATTAAAAAAAAAAGATTTTTTCATGTCATTGTATTGATAGGTATTAGAGGACAGATGCCATGATAAGAAAGTATACATAAAAATTATCATCAAAGAAGTGAAGAAAATTGTCAACTTGGAACAGATTTCTAAAATTTAGCACATCAGAAGCAGCAAAAACAATAAATACAATACAACAGTCAAAGTTAAATATACAGGGTTATTAAAAAAACAGCTGTTCCCTACATTTATGTTCGTATAACTCATCAAAATGTAGGGAACAGCAAACTTTTTTTTCGCCATTTCAGGTTTGTTCCCATAGTAAAAGTTGTTCATAATGATGAGTACAATGACCTCTTAAGAGGTTGTTGGTGTTTTTCAAATAACCCTGTATATACAAATGTATTGAATGATGCCGCCAGTTGATGCCAACAGCTTTGTGGGGAGGTAAAGTTCCAAGATGAGGAATGTAAGGAATTTGAGGGAGCCTTTCTTAGCACTAGGCCTATACACGATAGTAAAAAAAACTGGGAGAATTTATACAAGAACAAACAAAGGTCTAATTTTACACGGGTCAAAATTTAAACCAATTTTACTACCTCTGTCACGCAACAAACAGTTAATATTTAATTTAATTTTCTATAACAAGCCTACAAACGGCAAGTTTCCGGCGTCCACTCTTCAATTAGGGATTAAAGTGTCAATCACCTTATTACAGACAAAGGTGGTCCATTTTTTCAATCTAGTCCAAAATTGGCGGCCCTTCTGTCGGGCTAGTGAAAAGGTACCGCCCTAATTATTTTGGCGTTGTGTTAGAAAAAATACATAGACAATTAGTTTATGCGCACACACAATGTAAGATGGTCGTATACCGCAATTATGTAGAGAATCGACGCAAACAAATGCAGCCAGTTAATTATTTGTTGTTTTACAATAATAGGGCAGTGATGTGCTGTTGTGTTAAATGTCGATGTCTGTTTAGAATAATATTCTTCTAACTCATAAGTCGATAGATGTTTTTATATTATACCGATGAATTTATCTCAGATATCTTTTCAAAATTAAGTAACTATTCTCTACAGAAAATAATTATTCTTTGTCTTGACTAAATTCATGATTCTCTAATACTCAACTGCAGTTATTATGATGAGATTTCAGTAAACTAAAAAGTTAATTGATTAACGTTATTTGTATAACGCTGTTTTTAGAACACAAAATCAGGTATTATTTAGACAACATTACAACTTCAAATTGAAATCTTCGAAGCGCAACGCAATTATTGTTTGCACTACACTATTTAAGCATCATTCGCAGTTTCGACCGCTACAAATAAATTGCATTTTATCGATAGTCGATAGTCCGTGTATTGTGGGAGTACGGCGCAATTAGTGAGGGTCACTGCGAAGCGGCTTACGTCCTACCTACAAATTAAGTCTATTAAGTCCTGAACTTTTAAGTCCCCCAGCATACGATATCTTCCTTTCTTGTGCCCCAGAGTTTGGGGCTTATTCGTTAAGTACTAGCCTTTTGTGCCCTTTCTACTCTTTGTTTGATATTATGGAAGGATTTTTGGCGTACGTTGTTCGTGCAGTTTGATAAAGATCTGATGTTAATGAAGAGAGTGTGCCTTCATTGCTAACGAGGGACATTCAATTTAATTAGGGGGACTCATATAGTGAAGGAAATTGACCATTCTGATGAAATTACGACTGTTTGAAGTCCAAAATACATTCGTTATAATGATGTAATAACGTTATTATGTTAACACCACTAGCAGTACATAATGTACGTCTAATGTTACCTAAACATTCATATAGGTGCTCTTATTTGGCAAATAAATTCTTTAATTGATTGCAAAAGACTTTGAACGGTCATTCGAGTAAGGATCGAAGGGAGTTCACAGCATGTACAGAATATTATATTGATTATGGGCTTTTGTATAGGGACATTCAATTTAATTGGGGGACTCATATAGTGAAGGAAATTGACCATTCTGATGAAATTACGACTGTTTGAAGTCTAAAATACATTCATTATAATTATGTTGATGTAATAACGTTATTCTGTTAACACCACTAGCACTATGTTCATCTAATGTTACCTAAACATTCATGTAGGTGCTCATATTTGGCAAATAAATTCTTTAATTGACTGATTGCAAAAGACTTTGAACAGTCATTCGAGTAAGGATCGAAGGTAGTTCACAGCATGCACAGAATATTATATTGATTATGGGGTTTTGTATGTTAAAAGCATATTAAAGTATAAAGACATGTCCCTGAGCATACTGCATCGCGCCACAGCGGCAGCAGGCACAAAGGTCCCAGCAGTTGTGCAGTGCGTGAGTTGGACTTATTACTGATAATAATTTCACTATTGTTTGCCGCCGGCTCCGCCGCTCCATATGGCGTAACGTGTTTTTTTTTTATTATTTTTCGACCAATTTTGTCGATAGTTCGAAGCTTCCAAGTCTTTTGAGGAACTCCTTAGTCTTGCGTGACTGACAGGCGGAAGACAGCGTTTTATGATATTAATTAGATATCGGTTAAATTTGGGGTGAATTGATGGGAAATTAAAGTTTATTAGTGTTGTTTTGATGGTAAAGGTTAAGCGGGTGGTTGCAGGTATTGAACCTGTTATAGATGGTGAGATAGAATAAGTATAGGTAGGTACTTAATTCTACACCAAAAATGTAACACTATTATTTAATGTCTTCAAGGAAATTCGCACAATGTGCGTGCTGATTTCTTTTACGAGTATGTTAAATCAATGTATCGGATTGAGATATGAATTTGAGAAGCAGTTACTTTAAATTATGAGTTTATCGATTCTCTGTCTGATGATTAAAATATACGAGTATACCCAAAAACATTTCATTGCATTGTTTGTCCTTTCGGTGTTTCTAGAGTCTAGACTTACTTTTAAATATTAATTACCATATAATAAATTATGCCAACTTGATAGGCTTGTATGCCTCAAAACCATGATAGCCTACTAAATCAAACCTCAGTAGATATGTACATCCTGCTAGGGTTGTGGAATTTGTTCGAAAGAGTCACCGCGGCCCTGGAACGCAAAGGGCACAAGACGGATCACGGGTGGGTTTTAGTCAGTAAGAGTCTGACTCTCCCTCCCGCTCCGCCCAAAGCGGGAGAAGTCATTATAATGATTTAAATTTAAAAAAAAAGAACAGTAAAGTAGGTATGTACCTACTAAAAATGCGACCTTCACAATACAGTGTTATGCAACGCGCACACCAATGAAGTAGGTAGATAAAAACAAATGACGATCGGCGTATCAGCCAGCACCGACTCCCGTGGGAAGAAAAGGGTTTTATCTACTAATTGTGATATCGCGGTCGCCCGCTCGCCGCTATCAATATAAAAACTACATGATAATGATAATAATAGAAACGACTCACAACATTGTAATATATTATTTTAATTGTTTATGCTCGCGGTTTTCGTAGCGCAACGTCGAATAATAACAAATTGGGCCGAGCTCAGGTCGCGCGCGATCGAATTATGTTTCATATTAGTTTTTTAATTAATTGGTAACTTGTAATTTTGTAGTTTGTAAATGTATTTATTTTTGTTTGTTGCCGATATGACCGCATTGTTTGTATTTGTAAATGTGATGGTTTTCTGAAAATAGGGCTGTTTTATTATTATTCTTGGATAAAAATGAAAACTACATATTGGCATATATTCTAAAACGTAAACTCCAACTCTATCTGAGCATAAAACTGTCACTAAAGCTTGACATAAATGGAAATTTCCGTGATGAGCAAGCAAATGCGTAAACGCGCTTGCTCAGCTAAAACTCATATCTCAAGTACGAAAACTTTAATTGAAACGTCAATTAGACAAGCTTTCACTGATGTTTTCCTGCCCATGTTGAAGTTAGAGTTCAAGTTGAGTTAGTGTTTACGCTTTCGAATATAGAATAAGGTCTGTACACCCAGGGCTGGCACAAGTTAGACACAGGACAACACGTTAATTGTCTCTAGAACAGGCTAGTTGTCTAAAAAAATCTAATTAGTCCGTAAGATAGACTTCCCAAAAATATTGGACACGTATTTTTTATTTTTTCACGTAAACAAAAAACGAAGACGATATAGTGCTTTGAAAACTCGTGTGACGTCACTTCGTGCGATGATTTTTACCACGCCGTGATGTCACAAGCCCCCACTCATGGTCTTTGAAGCTTTTTATCTTCGTAAATTTTTAGAGATTTTATAAAACAAAAAATACGTGTCCAATATTTTTCGATAATCTAACTGACGGACTAAATAGGATCATATTTTTATCCCTCAGGAAACATCCCTATTCTGCCATAGAGCAGGTAAAAATATTCAATCGCAGAGAGACGCTATTTAATAGTAACAAAAGTGCAATTTACGCCTTTATAGCCAGAAAATCGCTCCGAACTTTTCTGGCTGATGTAGACACCTTTGAGAATGTGGTTTCCCGCTCAAGATTGTGGCAGGGTGTCTACCAATTATTGATGCAGGAATGCCCTGCGTGACTGTGAAGCAATACGACGGCTACTAAGTGAGGTAAGGTAGCAACAGGTTAGGCAAACAGTTGAGTCCTAAGATACGACATGGATTTCGGTCCTTATTCCTAATGTTGTTCGATAGAGATTGGATGTTTCAATTCTAAAGGTTTGTGAAAAAGAAAACTCTTTTAAAAAAACTTGTGAGATTTTCCCTTTCCCCTGGGAATATGGGGACAAATATAGCCCATGTTACTCAGGGTGAATGTAGCTTTCTAATGGAGAAAGAATTTTTAAAATCGGTCCAGTAGTTTTTCAGTTTACGTTACATACAATAAATACAAATCTTTCCTCTTTATAATATTATTATTAATTATATTACAAGTAATAAGTATAAGTATAGATTAACTAGTATAGATAACAAATCATCAAATGATTTCTTCCACTCTGGGCGGAGCGGAAGGTAGTGTCAGACTCTTACCGATTATAACCCATACGTCTTTCATCAAATGCCCTTTCGTCAGAAGGCCGCGGTGACTCTTTCGAACAAACTCCGCAACAAAGATATACTTACTAGTTTTGGAGCGAGGCTCCCGGGGTCCATCGACGGTGACTTTGATGGCTTTTTGGTACGTGGCTACTTGAGGTGGGTTCGTTGATATCGTGATTGTTAGCGAGAAACTCTTCCCTGGAACAAAAAAAAAATTAATAACTTTGCGCATCTTTAAAAATAGATTGAAATGCAAAACTGAAAGGTTTACAAGTTGCATACATGGCTAATGGATCGAGTTGCATAATTATCTAATGAAAAAAAAATTGTGAAAACTTCTGATCAATTAGATATCTAGGTAAGTACTAAATAATCATAAAAAAATAATTTCTTATATTTATATATTATTATTAGCACCTATTTCTTTAAAGGTAATTTGAACCCTTTTGTAAAATTGAAATGTTACCTTTGTGGTTATTATTAACATTCTTCGCATTAGTACTAGTAACTAGTACTTTTTGTATATTAGGGTTGGATCTGTGGTACGACCTCTATAATTATGTACTTTACTATCATTAGTCCAACACAATTGCACATATACGTCTATTATATAATAAAGTAAATCATAACACCGATTTAACAAACCACTAATTTACACATTCAAATACAATCACCCTTTATAGTGCTCAAACTAGGTTCAATCAAATTAATCAACTTATTAGTCGGAATATTCATCGTAATTTCATAACCATGTTACCTACGCTATCTCTCCATCATGCGCCAGTAGGTATCTATTTTGGGATTCCGTAGTATAATGGGTATATAAAAACGATCATTTTTGTCCATCGCAGCACTTATTCCATAGACTTTAGTATACTGAAGCATAAAGCCCTTATTTCAAAATATAAACTCCCACTCAACTCAAACTCCAACTCTATGGGAACATCAAACTGTCAATAAAGCTTGTCATAAATTGAAGTTTTCGTGCTCGAGAGATGAGCAAGCAAATGCTTGAACGAGCTTGCTCACCTAAAACTTATCTCTCGAGCATGAGAACTTCAACTTATAACGTGAATTAAACAAACTTTCATTGACGATTTCGTGTTCATGTTCGAGTTGAGTCTGAGTTGTATTATGGGTCTAAGGTCTGTACACTTTTCGGGAGGGGGCTGAAATGGAGTGCCAGTAATGGTCCCATTGCGGCCTCCTGCAGAGACAAATCGGCCGCTGTGCTATTGCGCAGTGGCTGATGCCTGGGGACGGTGAGCGTGGGTGGCTCGCCGTCCGATACCAGGTTGAGTCGACGACGCGTTGTGTTCCACGCGCGCCTCAAGGAGCCGTCAGCACCGAGGACGGGGCCCCATAGGGTCGGTGCCTGCTAGGGTTGCGGAATTTGTTCGAAAGAGTTACCGCGGCCCTGGAACGCATAGGGCACAAGAAGGATCACGGGTGGGTTTTAATCAGTAAAAGTCTGACACTCCCTACCGCTCCACCCAGGGCGGGAGGGGTCATTTGATGATTTCCCATCCAAAAAAAAAAAAGGTCTGTACACTTTTATAATTAGCACTTTTGTTTTTATGAACCAAAAATGACTTATTTCTAACAAGATCCCTCGTGTCATCATCATTTTTTTCACAAAGTCCATTAAGTCTTCCCTGTGCGTTATATAATTAAGTTTAGTGTACTATGGCCCAGTTATATTCTACATTACGCACTAGTGTGTACACACACGTGTGGTGGTGTGGGATTGTAGGTACTAATGCAGATAGCGTATGGTGGAAAATGGCGAGCTTTTTGGGCGTCCGATTTGCGGTCGCCAGTAATGAATGCACCGATAAATACCGAATAAAATTACAGTTAAAATGAGTGGATTAACATGTCTAATGCAGATAATTCGTGTGTAGAGCACTCGATTCGGAATAAATGACTGATTCCAACGTGCCCGGCCTGCGAGATTAGGTGCATTTTCATTTGGGTTTTTGTTTGTTTTGGTCATAGTTTGTATCAAATACGGTGTAAGAGCGTCTGCTAGGTTGTTTAGGAGCTATTATGTATGTGTATTTTAGAATTCCAACTGTATAAACAGATCATCATATTGTAGTAGCCGCATTATTAGCTTTTGTCGGCAAATTGGGCTGAATTAAAAAAAAAAAGATTGAAGACCGAAAAAAACTGACAAATCAAAGAATGTTTTGAGTAGACCTAAACTATTTTGATGAAATTAATTTATTTTAACAAAACTATTTAGGTATGTGTTTAAGTAAGCCTGTTCTCGCTTTTCAATCACAAGGTAACCCCTTTTTTACCTGGATGGGAAAACATCAAATGACTTCCCCCGCTCTGGGCGGAGAGGAAGGGAGTATCAGACTGTTACTGACTAAAACCCACCCGTGATCCATCTAGTGCCCTTTGCGTTCCAGGGCCGCGGTGACTCTTTCGAACAAATTCCGCAACCGGAAAGATTCCCTGCTGGAGTCTTGTTTCCTGATATCTACAACGTGTGAGTCTTTAAGTCAAGAGTGAATAGGTTCGTTCTTGGCAAGCGTGCTCCATCGTCGACCACATCATCGCTATCCATCAGGTGAGACTACGCTATCAATAATAAAAAAAGATACGATTTGTTTTTCTGTGTTAGTTCATAACACATTATCAAACAGCAGAGAAGATAACCAAAACTAAAAAGTATGTAAGTATTATTTATTACGATAGTCATTCAAATATTTGTGTTATATATTAATAATATTGAATTATTTCCCACAGTTCACGCTTCTTTATGATAAGCGAATTCAGTTTGCTGTTTCCTGTTTTTAGGGACGAGTTAAGACTTGTACATTTTGTGCTATCCAATGGGTTTTGGAATCTATACTAATATTATAAAGCTGAAGAGTTTGTTTGTTTGGTTGAATACGCTAATCACAGGAGCTGTTGTTACGAATTGAAAAAATCATTCAGTGTTGGATAGCTCATTTATCTAGGAAGGGTATAGGCTATATAAAGTTATGCTACAACCAATAGGAGCGGAGCATCAATGTAAAGTGTTGTGGATCTCTTATGTAACGCAGAAGAAGTAGCGCGGGTCAGCTAGTTAAATTATGAAAAAAAGACGCGTTTGTACTTTATGACTCACAATCTAGATAACGCAACTCGCCTGTTTGTTTAAGCTTTCAAGATAAGTTTCTTTTTACCAAGCGAATTAAAGCAATTTACTTAAGAATGAGGTTTGGGTGGGATTTTTTTGTGGAAGCGATTCCGTATCAAATAATAATTACAGCCTCCAAAGGCTGATTCATGTGATTTTAAGGTCAAAGTCTCATTTTCGAGTAGCATATATATCCAATTATTCGCAATTTAATTGGTGGTAAGAGCAGTGGTAGCCAACTGGTAATGGCCGACTTACGAATCGTAGGTCGCGGGTTCAAAGCCTGCCAGGCGCATTATTTTGTGTAAATTATTTCATCACCACTGCTCAAAACGGTCAAGAAAAACTTCGCGAGGACCAACCCGCATTGGGCCCGCGTGGTGGATTACGGCCCATTCCCTCTCCTAGAGAGGAGGCCTGTGTCCCAGCAGTGGGAACATTAAAAGGCTGATTATGCTTATAATTGGTGGAAATCAAAGTTTCTTTGTATCTGAAAGACCTTTGTCAAAGTCGAGGCACAGCAGGTATAGGAGAATGATTTTCTCAAAGCCCCGCTCAATACGGAAACAATCATCATAAAACATTGGTCGCTAAACTTTAAAGGCGTGTCTCGAACGATGTGAAATATTGCTTCTAAAGTTGCCATTAAACTTAATACACATCACATGATCACTCATCAACAGTTTAGGACCTAACACAATACGAGTGAAGCCGTAAAACATGACATTGTATCGACCATCTCCCGGAGGTGTTGAGAGAGGCGCGTGAAATATTCAATTATTGTGCGCAGGCGCAAGTGGGTGACGGGTGGGGGGAGAGCCTGCCGCCATCTTGATTTACGATCGAACGTAAATCCTGAGTGACATTTGTGAGTGAAGACGACTCGCAAACCGTCTCCGCTTATGTACACGACTATGACACGATTTTCAGGAAAATATCTTGCGGTCGCTTTCTATTGCTGTCTCCAATAGCCCATAATCCCATAGTTCGGAGTCGAAGCGGCAATGGAAAGCAGGTGATGGTTGTGTGTCGTTTCAGCGTTTATATCTGATCATGAGTTCTCAATATTGTATGGAACGCCCAGCGTGCATAAATATAAAACATTATGTGGCTGTCGAGACATGTGAACATCTCTTGTCAAAGCTCTCACAGCTTTCGGGGAGATTTGAGTTATTTCAACGTTTGAGTTTATAAGTTGTCACTTGAAAAGACAACTTATCCTGACTGTTGCATTCTGGCCCACCTTGTTATTGTAGTGGTAAGTGTGTTTCCTTCTCTTCCACTTCCTAAATGTATAATACCCATGATTTTCTATACAATGGATCCAAATATACATAGCTACAAATCAAAATATTATATTCAAGTTCGTAGGCACTATTTCTGTGGCAACATCAGGATACTTGCGTCTTAATGGCCAGTTCTAAACAAAAGCAACAACGCACAGGATATAAAATCCCGAACCGATACTTATAACCGGCCGGCTACGTCTCCTCATCCACATTACCACGGCAGCTATTAATACGATGTAACCGGACACCGTCCTGCGTGAACTACCATTAGTTGTGACGGGCTCATCACAACAGCGCATCGATAATGTGACGAGATGTGACGAGATGGGACGCGACAGGCGCGGACTGGTCCAGTGCAGAGATTACATTATTTTTGTTGGAGTATCATGGACTTGAAAGAATTTTTGGGTATGAGACATTATTTTACTCGTAGAATGCCGAAGTTCAACAACCAGCAAAGGTTGAATGACTATAATGTTGTTTAACCTATTTTAAATCCAAGATATTGAAGTTATTTGTGAGATACACTTAGGTTATCCAAGGGTCTCATTTTAAATAAAATTATTCATTTAGAATGTTTGAATTGGTCGGACACCACACACCGGGTCATGTGGAATGCTACGGGGATGATTTTACCCAGCAGTGGGACAATATTTAATTATCAAAATAAAAAACCGTTGATAAGTTGATTTACACAATCATGATGATGATGAGTCTAAAGCAATAAAACAATAACGCTGGAATAGTTGTAATTAGAAAATAAATAAAGGAGTATCGTAGTTCACAATTTATAGAACTCGAATGTAGGTTATACTTGCGTTTTACTAACTCACACTTCCAGTTGAGTTAACCCGCAAAACAAAATCCTTTACCCAGCGTAATACCAGTAACTCAAAACTGGCTCACTTCATGAAGACATTCGGCAAATTTCTTGCCAAACAACATAACGACACAACTAAATATAATCAAAATATTACAGGATTGTTCTCAAAAAAGTGGCTCTGTAACCTGTCAGACAGTTTTTAGAGAAAATATGTGATTTTTAAAATGCTTTTTATTAAATTCGATACAATATTGTACTTAAAGAGACTTTTCGCACAGAGGCCGAGTAATATTAAGAACATCGAAGCGAAACTTTTATAGAAAAAACTAAATTGTAACATCTGTTTCTCACTAACCTGCCATGTCCAAACTCAAACAGTCACACTTTAAATATACATAAAAAAATAAACATTTAAAATATGGATTCAAAATGATTAAAATACTAGTCTGTATATTAATAAATTTAACTTTTTTTACACGGTACATTAATAATTAACATAATTTGTGAGTTATTCATGTTCAAACCATGTCCGGAGTGATTTTCTCCATAACGTGTGCTTGCACACTAACGCGCATCACACAAACGCTAATACTTACTCAACATCCCACCCCCGCGCAAAATGACCAAGCAGTATCGGACTAACCGCTGCCAAGGAAAGAAGTGGAGAAATTTGCGTCATTTTTTTTAGAAATAACGTCTAATCGCTTCAATCGGAGTTTGTACCAGGTATGTTATCTATAATCTGACTGTAATATTTTTATTTGCGGCTTAACTAATTTGCAAATAAAACCGTCAGATGATGTAATTTTCTGTCTTTTTCTTATTTTATTAGAATAAACTCCAAAACCGTCACCGTTTTGTTGTTTTATCACACCAAAACGATATTATTTTCATTAATCTGTGTCTCTTTAGCCTGTTTAGAAAGCACAGGTTATTGAGACTATTACCAGGTTAAAGAGACTTTGTCTGTTATTGTCTTATAAAACTGTCTTACTAGAAAAATCAAGTTAAGATTTGGTGTGAATACTAAGCATATTTACTTATTATTCACTATGGTGGCAAAAAAGTTATGTTATTCCAATAAAGTTTTTAATTAGGGCATTTTTGTTACTTTTGTCATAAAATGCTTGATCTTGCTGCATTAAGGGTTTAATTCTTACCTATTTGTTTATTATTTAAAGGAAAAAAGAAGACATCTTAGCTAGGAAAAGAGAACTTGAAAAAAAAAAAAGATACTCAAGATCAAAAATAATCCAGAACTATATGCAAAATATAAAGAAAAACATAAAGCAAAGTACGAAAAACGAAAAAAGGAGGGAAAAGTAGTGTCTATAAATAGTTTGACACCAAGAGATCAGAAAATGCTCAGGAAGAAATGGAGAGAAGATGCAAAAAGATCCTATCAACGCAAAAAAGAAAAACTAAAACGCTTTATTGAATGCAACAGTCCACCTTACAGCGATATTGAAAATACCAATATTGATAACGTGGTTGACTGCCATAGAGAATACGAAGTAAGAGGGGCACAAGGTAATTCAGAGTGCAGAAGAATTACTAGGTCAAGAGAAGTAAGTCCTGCAACTTCACAAGGCTCATCAGTAAGTTCTGGGATTGGATCTCCTAATGCACAACGCTTATTGAGAAAGTTGCGCTATAAAAAAGACAAGGAAATAGCGTCCCTACGACTTAAATTAAAATCAGTTATTAAATTAAATTATGCCTATCGAAAAAAGATTTCAAGATCGAGACAACTGCTTCAAGAAAAACGAAATGTATCAATAGCATTCGAGCAATCCACGCTTGGAGATAATATTCAGTTGGAAAACTCAGTCGTCCAACTTCCTAGAGATGCTCATCTCTTTCGACCTAGTACTAATGGTGATCATTCATTTGCTGGGTGTATTACGTTCTTACAAGAGTATCAAATCATATAAGATGAAACAAATGATTTCAAATAGTCTCAAGCGTCATCTCGAGACGTCTCTTCAAGCCACAAAATTAAAGGGAAGGTTCAAGAGTGTATTTAGAAGAAGAAATAGACTATCCACAAACGCGCCAGTTTTGCAGAAGAAGAATGACGTGAGAACCTTCCTATCAGATGATGAAAATAGTAGCTGCACAGCTGGAATAAAGGAGTACGTGAAGAAAGACGGTGTTTTTATTACTCCAGGCACGAGTGTTGCAGAAGAATCTGTAACTGCTCTTCATATCGACAGAAATATTTAGTAAGACGACATCGAAGTACGATTTTTATGTTATCTTAGTTGTGAAGCCGAAGCCGAGTTTTTTAATGTAAATTTTATTGTTTGCAGTTAGTAAAATAATTAATAAAAGCTGATTTTGCATGGTCAAGTTGTTTTATTTTTCATTTACCTGTACGATATCTCTTTAACCTGTAAGGTAGTTTTTTTTAATAGCTGTATTTTGTCTATTTATGTGAATTTTTTGTTCCCTTAAAACAATTCCACATAAGAGAAATACCCAGAATCGATTTTTATAAAAAAAACTCAATAATTGATACATTTTCAAAAATTGATAAATTTATTCGAGCGGTGCCACTTTTTTGAGAACGACCCTACAACACGTTTTGATATTTCGAAGTCAGTAATTTGATCGTAATGCGCTATGTCAAAAGAGAGAGTACCCTCGTATTTGACAAATTGAACAGATGATTAGGGACAAGATGTAAACGGCATGACCAGAATGTGACCAAATCATTTTGTGTGGCGGTCATCACTGTGTTACGGTCGGAAATTATGTGTTTTTTGTTCGGCTCTGGTTTGGGTCTGGAGTGTCTTGAGTAACGAATATCTTGGCTCATTATGTTTATGCTTGTCTTTCAGAGTTAGCAGAGGTTTCTTAAACTGTCGAGCAGATTGTGTCGAGGTTACATTTATCTTTAGATACTTCTAAAAAAATTCTTCCGCACATTTCAGTGTTAAGAGGAAAAATAAATTTAAATATCAAGAGTTTTAAAAAACTTGCACATAATAATATAAATATAACAAACATCTGCAGACTTCGCGGGTTCCAAGAAACACGAATTTAAAACAAGAGGAAACAACCAAACCTTGCAACGCCTACAAGCCTTTACCAAGAAAATAATATTCTATCAATTTCACATAAGAACTGAATTAATCCTAGGTCAAATTATTGTTAACCCCAAAATCACCATAATAGAGAGAGAGAGAAGATTTTACAAAGAAATTTGGTCTTAAAGCAGCTTGAGCTCAATTTTATATCCTTGAGTTTTGACTATGTCCTTTCTGCCACAACAGTCGAGATTTTGTTTGAGCTATTCAATCAATCAAATAATTTCTTTTATTTTAATATGTAAATATATTTAGCAAACATGCATATTTAGGTATTATAAGAAGTATTGTCATCATCTTTACAATGATCAAACTTATTACTAATCAGCTTCTTCGATAATTTGAGTTTATTCTGTTCCATCATCGTCATCTGCCTAGCCTTTTCCCAACAATATTGAAGGCGGCTCCCAGTCAAACCGAATTCAACTAAATACCACTATATTTTAGGTGGAACGGCGTTTACTCTATAAAATCTAAACTAATATTAGAATATGAATTTGCTTTGTGTAGGAGGAATCTCTAAACGTACAGTTGTTTCACTGATTGAAAGCTTGATATGAAAAGCCTATGGAGGCTTTGTACCTCGGAAAAATGTACTGTTCTTATGTTAAAATGGTCACATGAGCTTACACGTGGTAAACAGCTAGACTTGCACAAAGCTATTATTAACTGTCTTGTAATTAATATAAGTGAGCTATAGTAGGTACATAGCATATGTAGGTATATCCTAGTTATATGTACCTACATGTAACTAGGATATGTATGTTGTATGTACATGTATGTAGCGTGTGTAGTGTATGTAGGTATATGTGTATGTCCTACATACCTATAGCTAGGTACATAATAGCCATCACCATACCGACCAGTCACATCACTGATGGTGTGTTAAAATGATCTCCGTGATTTTACTGCCCTTCCATATTGTTGGTGCATGTGGGCCGTAATGGCGGCCGCCTGCGTCTGCGCACACAACACAATGGAACACTAAAGTACCAGCGTCGTTTATAGCCAACTGTGGTTTGGAAATTAAAATCCAACTTGCTGATCCGACTTTGTCGTGGCATTCAAGTGTTTAAGCTGGGGAAATTGTTGGATCATGACGGTGTTAGTTATTTTTGTGTCTGTTGTTCCGAAGCACGTCGTCAAAGCGTTCAAATTCAAGGCAATAGCGTCTCAGCGGCAGTCAATGTCAAATACTTGACATTTGAGTTGTTTTTGACAGTTTGCAATTGCGAAGCGAATTTGACCGCTCTTTAAAAGAATGTTACGAAAATTGTCTCTCTGTAATTATCTATGACAAATTTGAGTTTATAGGAAACGTGTACGAAGTAGACTGTGCCATCTAGCGTTACAAATTTGAAACTTAGAAGTAAAATATACTTGACATTGCCGCGTCTGTGCTGCCGCCTATAGTTTCTGCACGTTCCCTATATTCCAAGTAATGTCATCTAATTCGACTCCTTGAATCATCAAACTAATAAAATATAGCTTGTTATTTATTGACATTAATCGGGGTTTTTCCATCGTCATAGCTACCGAGTCGAGAGTAGAGTTCCTTCAAACTGACTCGGAATTATGGACCGTAGAGTTTAGCTATCCTTTTAAATATCGATGCGTTAAATTGGATTTTCCAACATAAACCTTTATGAAACTTTGGTTGACTCCACTTTCTTGTCACTTTTCTATGTTTGATGAATACTTGGACCATAATGCCCTAAAATAACAGTTAATTAACTTTATGCTAACTCATTACAGAACTCGTTATTTAATTAATCTTACAAAATGCCTTATTAAACCTTTAATTAAATTGTTATTATGTATAAATTACTTTGTAACATATGAGTATTGACAACGTATTTACCCACACTTTTTCGCAGAATAACATTAGCATAGTGACGCTCAATTCGGCGAGTTGCTTCTCTTCGGGTAACTCGTTCTGTGGCTAGTCGGAGCTTTATGTTGGTAAAGCCCTATCTCGGCATAAATGCTCCCACAGCTAAGGCGAGGCTACAATACGGCAACCATTATTTTGCTGATAAGTTACTCGTAAAACTCATGCTATGAAAAGTGATTGGCGCTTGTCGCGTCTATCTTGTCTGCCTAACCCTATCCCAACTAAATTGGGGACGACTCCCAGTCAAATCGCATTCAGCTGAATACTAGTATTTTACGTGGAACGGCTGCTTATTAGTCCTCCACAACCCATCAACTGGGTAACACGGTACTTCTTGGCAAGACTGGTGTCAGATTTTGTGCCTTCTGATAAATCAGTAACGACTGCCAAAGATCTACAAATGACAGCAAGGACGTGCTCTCCGAGGCACTTAGGAATCTCGATATGTTAAGATGATCATCCATCCACAGACCAACCTCGGCAAGCGTTGCTTAACCTTGAAGATCGATCAGTGCGGCTGTTATTCTTATTCGTATCTCATTCGCAATCTGACAAAACACCTCCACCTTTCTTTCACCTCTCACCTTTTTTTTTAAAAAAGTTATGTTTGATGGAAGGGAAAAAGAAAAAAGGGTTTGAGAAAAAAAAATACGGGATTGACTCCCTTTTTTATGGATTGATAAATCAATAAATGACTTTTTCCGCTCTGGGCGAAGAGGAAGGGAGTGAGACTCTTACTGACTAAAACCCATCTGTGTTCCTCCTAATGCTCTTTGAGTTCCAGGGCCGCGGTGACTTTTTCGAACGAATTCCGCAGCACTGGTGCGCTAACCATGGGTTGAATCAACCAACGGAAGAAGTTGATGATGTTATAATTGAAATAGCCAACAAAACAATTACGTTTATTGATTCACTTTACTATGATATATGAGGTACCTACGATTACTGTTTAGTTAGTACACCGTTTTATAATGCAATTTAGGTAGGTAATTCTCGTAGTTTTCCTCTCATAACCGTTTTATACTTTTATATGCAAGACGTTTGACGTCATTTATGTTTATTTATTTTCCTATTATTTGAAGGAATTCTACATTTCCATGCGGTTTGAAAATCCCTTGAGAAAAAGGGTGTGTCATTTCATGGGTGATTATACTTCATTTACTATTATAGCATTAGACAGAAGTTAAAAGAGGCTCTTTAAGGGGCACTCTTTTACAGTGCTTTTACTACAGTCAAGATTGATCTGGAGTTAAATAAAATCAATTCAAATAACAGCTGTCTCACTTAATTGTGTTTATTTAACCTATCTACCTTCTGAAATTAAAAGACTTTCATTTAATATTATTTAGTTATTAAATAAAATATTGTCGTGTTCATGTTTAAAATCAAAACGAAGCAGAGGCGGACAGTGGCGGTAATGTTTTTGCACGTCACTATAACTCTACCAAATCTAAAATGTAACCTTATTCCCTTCAGGTAAAAACAGTTTTACTTGTTTAAAAATGTTTTATAATGATTTTCTAAATCATTTACGTAACAGACACCTATTCATACCATCGAATCAAAAGCTATTGTACTAACTTATGTTTTTTTCTAGGTAAATCCCATTATTGACTCACGCTTACATGATAATTAGGTACATCGACACCCAGATTTTCTTTTCCCACGCGCAAAAAAATTATGTCAATACCATAAAAGTATGTAGTATACGAGTTCCTACCAAAAATATTTTAGGAAGAAAAAACTGGTAAATTCCCGATTAAGTATAATTCAATTTTCACATAAACTGTTAATAAAATTGACGGTACATAGACACAGTAAGTTAACGGCAAACAGGGGTTTTCACATTCGTGATTTAGAAAATGCTATTTCCTCACCACAAACGATTATTTTGTTTATGAAGGGGCCTCGTGGCACCGGGCCTTAATCGCGTGGTCGTTTAGTTTTCTTTTATTCGATTATATCTGTCTACAGTTTTAGCGGAAATACGAATAATATTATGTCGGCAGGAGGAAGATTAACAGCGGTCTGGGACGAGGAGTAGAACGTATAAGATTTGCGGGGCCGTCGTTTTCTTAATCGCTATTTTGTATAGCGATTACGAAAACCATGGGCTCGGTAGTAAACTAGAGGAGAAAGAAGACTTTAAAATACAAAATTAATAGAAAAGATATTGCTTGAAACCATCATCAATGATTGTTTTTAATATTTGGAGAAGGCCCAAATTATTAAGGAGTTAGTAAAAAGATTAAATATTATTCGTCTCACCTACACCGTAAAAGCATTCCTTCATTTAGCGACTGGTAGCAAAGCAATTAGTTTTCAGGGTTGAACACGCGCCGCGCAGTTATAATTATAATCTCAAAATAAATTACAGTAATGATACCGGCAATCACTATTGTTTCCATTTACCGATGCTCTAAAAAAAAGGAAATATACCATTACTGAAAACCGGTATCGTCACCGCGTCGCGTCGTGTGGCAGGCTTAGGAAAAGCTGGCATGCAACTTTGAAGCATTTATAACAGTCGTCTAATCGCTATTTTCTTAAGTTTGTTTATTTTTTTTGTGCGTCATCTATGGCAGAATAAACGAGTTTTCTTTCTTTTTCTTTTTTTTAATAAGAGGTCGGTATAGGGAAATTCCACTAAAGCCAAAAAAAATCTTGACTAAAACGATCAACCACCAACAACTTATTAACATAGGTACATATTATATCCTTAATTAATAAGAAGCAATGGTTTTTTCTTAACCACCGACTTACCTGTAGCTACCACAAGACCACAAGTACCTACCTACTTACATAATGTAACAACAAAGTAATAGAAAGATCAGTAGTCTGTTATCTCGCCATCATTGTTTATACGAGAGTTCATCACCTCTGCCGAATAAGGCTGTGCGCAGACTTAAGTCAAGGCTGAATTTAGACTCAGGGCCGATTTTTTAATAGACTTTATTTGAGGAATGGAAATGCCTGACTGGCAGCTTGTTTATAGTAAACTAGCAGCACCTCGCGGTTTCACCTGCGTAGTTCCCGTTCCCATGGAAATATAGGGATAAAGCCTATGTCACCCAGGGATAGTATAGCTTCCCAACAGTGAAAGAATTTATCAAATCGGTCAAGTAGTTTCGGAGCCTATTCAATGCAAATAAACAAACAAAAAAGCAATCAAATTTGTCCTCTTTATAATATTAGTGTAGATACATAATATGTCGAACTCCCATATTTATTCTTCTAATAAAAGTTTTGTTACAATTAAAAAATCGGACCTTAGATTAACTATCAATGATAGCAGGCCACGGATACGTCGAACATGCACTGAACAAATGTCAATTATTCATGGAAATATAAAAAATGGAAAAATCAATGTTTCGTTTCAAGACCTAGTGATTTCTGCTTAGCGCACACATTGAAAAAAAAAAAAATAACACATCGTCAAACACGTCAACATTTTATGCAAAACCAGCTTTAAAATATTACAAATCTATTTTGTCTCTGATTGAAAAACAAAGGTATTTCTACTTTAAACACTGCGCAATGTAAATTAATGAGAGACCCACCGCGTGATAATTACTGATTCCAATAAAAGATGTAGAAGCCCGACGCCTGACGTGATTTAACAAACATTATAGGTCGTGCCATGAATGAGAACCGGTCTGCGTTCGCGCAGATCTGGTGTCGTCATCGTTATAACGAATCAAACCAGTGCGTCATTACCTCACTCGAATTTTCCAACTTTATTAATGACGTCGGGTTTCTTTTGTTCGATCGTTAACCGGGAAATTACATTGCCCGAGTTTTTAAGTCATTTTAGCAATCATGGACTTGCGCTAAGTTGAATAAAGGTCATGGTTGTACGTGCCAAGTGATTTCGTAATCATTTTTTCTCTACCGCCAAGCGAATGATAGTCATAGTTGTTACGAATGCTGCGCTTGCGCTCATCTAACGATTTTCCTTATCGTGACACATGTCGTTGCGCTAATCTATAAGAGTGGGTGTTAGAAAATAGAAATGTTGAATAATTCATTACACGATTGATATCGGAACTAACTGTCAGATTAACTTTAGTAAAGATTAATAAACGATGCTGATACATTGATGTTAAATTATTTTACAACCTTATTCAAGGCCAGCCTTATTCAAGTGTTTTTACCTTGCCTCCGAACAAGTGATGATTATTTCGATCGCATAGTTCTAGCAACCGGTGCTCGTGTACTTATTTTGCACCTACATAATTATGTATGTTTAAGAATGAATTAAAAGGAGTACACACCTGACAGGTCTGTAGGTTTTACCCTACATATAATCAATTTTGTAAAACCTACAGACCTCCCTAGATACTAACTTCTGCCCGCGACTTAGTCTGGATGAAAAGAGTTTTTTTTTTATTCAACAAAAGAAACAGGTTACCTACAAATAATTCGCATCTGTGTTTTGCTATCATAAAAACCTGCGTGTACTATCTCAGATGGCCCATGATCTAATCGTGTGCCTAGTTTTATCCAAATCTGTTCTGTGTAGCTGTTTATGTGTGATTAACTCAATATCAAAATAATAACACTTTCTCATCTCTAAAATTAGTAAGAGTAGCATCACTATAACACGTCGGTCGTTTGTCACTCTGAATCCTACTGACCCAACAACTAGCTTGACGCTGACAATAAAATCATTAATCCATTTATTAGACAGGGCGGTGTGAGCAAATCATGGCGGTCGGCCGCGTTCAGCGCCAGATTAACCAATTATTATGCGCCCCTGCTAATAGTTATACGCGTAGTGATAGCGACTAGTTACAGTTATCTACAGATAGATGTATCACTGTGTTTAAATGTTTGGACAGGTTGAAGACTGAGAGTCAAGATTTGGTTTGTGAACTCTTGTCATTTGTGACTTCAATATGATGAATATGTGAATCAATTATATTATGCACCCGTGCTAATACATCGTTATATACATGTGTTTTAATAATGACCGGTTACAGTTAGCGAATGAATGTATTACTATGTAATGATTTGTGTTTAAATGTTTGTACAGGCAGAAGAGTGAGCGTCAAGATTCTGTTAAATTGAAACATAATTGATTTCTTTGGAGGTAATGGATATGTTGCATAATACTACATATATGTACGTCCCTACCAATACTTATACGCGTAGTCGATGCGATTGCTTACAGTTATATACGGATGCATGTAGAACTATATAGTGAGTGACATATTAAACGTAAAAGTGTGTATAAAATTAAATTAAATAACATGGAGGTGTTGAACTACCTGCCTAGTAATGTATTGTCTGCTATTTTTAACCCCCGATGCAAAAAGAGGGGTGTTATAAATTTGACGAGTCTGTCGGTGGCTCCGTAGCTCGCGAACGGATGAAGCGATTTCAATTTAGATTTTTTTTGTATGAAAGATGAGTTACGGGCGAGTGTTCTTAGACATATTTGATGAAAATCGGTTGAGCCGTTTAAAAGTTGTGGGAGGTGAAATCGGGGAAGAATAATTTAATGTCTGCAAATATACTCGATTGGGGTCTCAAATGAAAGCGCACTGAAAGAGAATATTGATGATGACTTAATCGAGAGTGTATTTTATCTGTTTGGAAATATAGATTTTTCTACTGTTTCTTTTTATTCTTATCGTCAACTTTAATAACGTAATAGCATAACTTTATCAATGTTATACAATTTTAATTTTAACTTTGCATGATGTGGTCTCCTGTAATTGAGGAAACACATGGATTTTGGTTCCTGTCCTTATCATATGTAGGAGAATTCTTTGTTGGAAATCTTAATAAAATAAAATAAAAAATATATAATTTCGGCAAGTAGAAGTATAAGCGTGAAGATTGCGTTTGTAATTTATTATGATTGTGGCATTATTATTTTGTATATGATAAAAAGTTGAATTACGATAAAAAGGTGATAACTACTCTAGAATGTTTAGGCACGCTAAAAACTACTCGTTAAGTTTATGTTTGTAACTTCTTATTGAGGCATTATTGATTTGTATATGATAAACTATATAACAGCTATTGGATATTTGACTAATTAGTATGGCTGTGTTATTAGTATTTAAATGTTTGGACAGTTTGAAGACTGACGAGCGTAAGATTCCGTGTATGAGTTCTTGTTACTAAAGTAATATTGCTTTGTATAAAATCCTAAGTTTAACCATAAAATGAAAATTGTAACATGTGTAGACGATGGCTCGGATTTAAAAGATTTTTTTAAGTTTATTCATTAGTCTTATTTTAAGGATTTTGTCTTTCACGCGTTCGGTGTCGTAGAATAGTTTCGTTCACATGTTTAGAAACAGGTGACTTTCTTTGCCTTTAGCCAGTTCAGTAGCCCTACAAGTCAAGTGGGTTCAAAAAGATAGAACTCTACTAATAAAACTCGTTTTACTAGTTTTGTCGAATTTTAAATAACACAATACGTGCAAAATAGTAAATATAGAGTTGGTGTGGAAATGTAGAGTGGGGCATCTCTCGTGTTTTTAAGGAAGTCGCAAACTGTCAAAAACAGCTGTAATATCCCTCCATTTTGACAAGTCGTTGGTCCAGATGAACAGGGTATTAACTCAAAAAAGTCTATTTTTCAGGAGAGCAATTTGAAGTTTTTAAATCGGTATTTAAATCTGTTGTAAATGTTTTTATAAATCGGAAGATAATACCCCACATCCCTGTTAATTTGACGTCATAACGTTATGCAACCATGTTCGTTACAAAGATCGCTTGATATTTAGTAGGACTGTATTTTAGGTTAAAAATCGTAAATTCTGAGTTACTACCCTGTTCATTCGAACGAACGAAGTATTATATTTAACATTGGCTGTGACGGAGATGAAATTGCGACTTGGATTTTAATGCTTTTTAAGTACTGAATTGCCTTTCTGACCTTCACTGATTAATAATTCGCTCAATAAAGCATTTTTCCTGTTTACATGTGATGTACATAGATTTTATTTACAAAACAATTTTCCTCATTTGAGATTAAACCAGGGAACCCACTTTTAGTTAGTGTGGTAATTGATGTTTGTGCCTTCTCAATATGAAAATGTTATTTATTATTCATTTTTCTGGTGCATGTATTATTTTGTATAAAAATGTTGTGATACAGCAATAGCTTGGTATTTGCATGCCTCAAGGCGTAATATGGTTGGACTGTGCTCTTCGTTTTTTAACAACTTTATGTAATTACCCATATTAGCAAATAAACGATTATGATTATTATTACTAAAGAGGCCAGTCTGAAGAGCCGCTAATTCAGGCAATTTTTTATGCAAAATTATCAGTTCTCAACTTTAGCAATGAAAAAAAAATCGATTTAAAATGAAACTTGATTTAAATTGACGATGAAATGGAATAAAATAATCTTTATTATGTACATCATATAAGGTGATTTAAATAACACGCATGAAATCAAGGTCTAAAAATTTTTAGAAACAGAGTTTCGAGAGAAAATGAGAGTAAATATTCACATTCAATGGCAAACTTGAAATTGTTCAACGTCTTTAAACTCTTTTTCGAAAATAGTTAGACTTAGGTAAAACTTGTCTTGCCTATGTTTCATTAAAATTGGTTCATACATTTCCAAAAAAAAACGACTCACAAGTTTGTATGAAATACCGTGATGAGCGAGAGACTCTTAACAGTTAAAGTAAAAAGGTTAAACTGCCTTAACAGGAATCTATAAATAACTCGCTTGGAAACACCCGAATCAATATAATCGTACGATATCTGTACGCTATAAAACAAATTACGAAATAACTACTCAATGTTTTTTTAGTCTAATCACGTGCGAAGAATGACGTGCGTGGAGCTTCTTGACGGGTTTTCAACAGAAAGTCAAATATTTAGAGCCTAGTCTGCAGGTGAAAGGTTTTGAGGTCAAGTAGCCACCACATGACCTTTCTGGTATACAATTATCCGCAAAAAACTTTTTTTTTATGGGAAAACATCAAATGACTTCTCCAGTTCTGGGCGAAGCGGAAGGGAGTGTCAGACTCTTACTGACTAAAACCCACACGTGATCCTTCTTGTGCCCTTTGCGTTAAGAAAAGGAGTAGGTTCTAAGTTCATCAGTTTTTAAGAGCAGTCGCAATTCGAGGACCAATCCTATTAACTTTTAAGCAACTTGCGAACGATTCGTAATCTGTCAAAAAAGCCTTATTTTCCCTCCTTTTTTGACAGATTGCGAATGTAAACGTTGTTTTAAAATTAGTAGATTTGGCCCTCTGTCTAAAACATCTCTTATTTCCCTACATTTTCAAAAGTTTTTAAAATCGGTAGTTGCTGCGATTGTTGCAACTTGAATTTCAACATTTGAAGTCCTAGGATTGGCCTTCTGAACTTAATAATTTAAACAGTTAATGAAACACTCACCTCTCCCACTTCTCCCGACGAACCTCAAATCATTAAACTTGGCAACCCTATTCTTCATGACTGCTGAGTTGTTCCTCAGTTCCGCGGAGCAGTTCTCGTCGTTGCCAGCCCTGATGGTGACCAGGGTACCGTCGAGGACCTCCCCCAATGCTACCACCTTGAAGCCGCCGGGAAGCGTCTTGTTCGAGCGCCAGTGTTGTGGCAACATTGAACACATGTAGTCTGGGCTGCCCGTTCTTACTGTCGACAAAGGGATTTTGATTAGAAAGATGTGTTTTAATTAGTAACAGTTAAAACCGTGGTTTTTTCCACTCATGACAGAGTCAACAATGACGACTACACCAGAAAATCGTCCACGCAATGAAGTTCGACGATTCTTGGAGAACAAAATCAACTTGTGTCTTGCATTCGGCAATGGAAAAATCAGAGGTGTAAAAAAACTTAAGAACAACCTATAACAGTCTATTTATAGGACAGAACGGAAAGTTACCTCACCGCAATGTAAGCTTGGGGCTGCAGATGGCAGACTCCCTATATTGTGAACTAGTTATAAGAATTGCCCCGTTGGTCGAAAGCGCCACTGCCGAGCATGGGGTTCTGTTTTATGGTTCGAAAATCATCAAATTACTTCATACGTCCACGCATAAGGGAGTGTCAGACTCTAACTGACTAAAACCCACTCGTGTTCCCCCTAGTGCCCTTGGCGTTCCCGCGCCTTCTTCTTCGTTATTATCGCACGGTGAACCACACATCCCTCGCCATCTGCTGGCCCATGCCTACGATGGCCGGGAATTGCCGCTCTGGACCATGGATTGGACTAGGGCCGGAAGCAAGAGGTTGTCGCCGCCGATCGCCTCGACGAGAATCGGCTTTGCTCCGTCCAAGCAGGGCAAACATCCTCAGTATGTTCCTTTGTGTCCTCCGGACGATCGTCATAGTGTTGACACTTGGAAGTTCCCCCCCCGCCGAATCCAAAACAGGTACCTCCCGAAACATCCGTGTCCGGTGAGTACCTGCGTCAGGCGTAAGTT
Source organism: Hecatera dysodea (assembly GCA_905332915.2). NCBI lineage: Eukaryota > Metazoa > Arthropoda > Insecta > Lepidoptera > Noctuidae > Hecatera > Hecatera dysodea. Next base: position 6,964,420 of record HG995304.1, read on the forward strand.
GAAGACGCCGTGACGCCTCTCCAACCACTCCCTTAAGAGGGGACTTATCGCCACTATGGTCGTGTCCGATTGCCGTCTCATCGGACCATAAGATTGCATTTACGTTTGCGCACACACTAGTGCACTATAATATCTCCTGCACATGGCTGACCCCCGTTGAAAGCGGCCACCGTTATCGAAATTTGGTCGGGGGAGTATTATGTATATGCTAGTAGTTATAGTGCTAGGAACTCTCTAAAATTACTCGACTGATCTCTGTCTTCTGCCACTCTTATCCATTCAGCTTAAATATAGTAGATTGGTAGAAAATAGCTTTCATAGAGACTGCTATAATGTCTACATAAACGTTCATAATACCGTATTACTTCTCCATTTCTAGAAATAACCCAGTCGTGTAATGCAGATTAACACGATTATACAATTGTGATAATCTGCGTTTTACTTAGCCAGACATATTAATTTTACATAAATAATAAAGACTTTAAGGATATATTAGATATTGTTTTATAATATAAGTAGGTAAGTACTAAAATTAATACGTGCCGCGATCTATCAACACACTGGGTTTCTGATGCATTTAAATGCGTAAATAGTTCGTTTTAATTAATAAACGTCATAGATTAAGCTGCATTGACGTAGCATTCTCCATATTGACGGTATTGGAATGCTATCTCAATTCGACGCCATCCGAAAGACGTACATATATTGAAGTAGGTTTACTAAATATGCGTTTCGGAGTATTAAGGATTAATTGGCTTTGTTAGTTTCATCCTCCTCTGTTACAATGAAATGATAAAACACCCGATAAACAACTAATAAGCCAGAATTATTATAAACTGAGTTATCACACGGCTAGCCAGCAGCCAGTAAATTGTAACGCGTCTGCTGTAAAAAATATTAGATTGGACGAGGAAAACCGTTATTTATAACAAGTTAACAACTAAATGTAATGACTGTGTAAAAGCTGGGCTGAGTTTTAATATTTATAATTTACAATGCGGTTTTTGTGTTTAACCTTAGCCTGTGAATATTTTTTGTAGTCATGGTATTGAAAGTAACATTCGTAATTAGGCGTTATTAAACTGCAAGCTTCTCACATGTGTATTTAATTACATTGCGGGATTCCTACCATCTAGCGATTGAAGTGTCTAGCTAGCCTGCAATGTAATGCACTTTGCATGCAGGCTGGTTACAGTTGCAAACGTAGCCTCAGACTGCAGTCAAAAATTTCGTCATGCAAAATCAGAAATATCGAAAAGTATTTTTGTGACAGTCTGATATAATTCTAACTAATATTATAAATGCGAAATTGTGTTTGTTTGTTCCCTTATTTATTACGTCGTGACGGAAATGGATTGAGGATACAAGATACTTTTCATAAAAAGTATCCTGTGTCCTTTTCCGGATAAATGATCGCTAAACGGTAATACGGGACCCTATTACTAAGACTACGCTGTCCGTCCGTCTGTCACCACGCTGTATCTCATGAACCGTGATAGTTAGAAATTTTCACAGATGATGTATTTCTGTTGCCGCTATAACAACAAATACTAAAAAAAAAGAACAGGATATAATAAATATTTAAGGGGGCAAACATACAACAAACGTGATTGTTTTGCTCGTTTTTGCTCGATATTGATAACAGCAACAGGTAGACGCTTGAAATACTCACAAAATATTGAGTATGATATTGACTATCACGCAGACAAAAAAGCTGGCAAACGTTATTTATTATCTTTAAAATCGATAGACTCTTAAGCCAGCGTTTACGCAGGTCTGCGCACAGCCTTAGATGACTTGGATGATGATTTGACGTTTCAAATCGATTCGTAACGTTTTCGCATCGAGTAAATATGCGTAATTATGTCGAATGTTGATATTTCGCATGTCAGGAGCGTCAGTAATGAATCATCATTACACCGTGTAAGCGCTGAATATTTGGTTACTGCTCATTTTCTACCAATATGTATAAAATCAAAAGTATTGCTGATATTTTACATCTTTTTGTCATAATTTGATGGAAATATGTAAAATGGAAGATGTGAAAAAAAATTGTATATTTAATTGGCAGGGGAATGAAAATTGACACAAATCAAGACAGACTGAGGTTGATTACTGTTTTATTAAACAATGGTGGCACAAACTCTCCCCTCACAACATTAGTGTTTACGCAAACTTGTCTAAAATCTACTATTTTGATTATAGCTAATATGATAAATGGGAAAGTGACTCTGTCTGTCATTAGCATCTTTAAGTCTGCGGCTGAATAGATTTAGATGAACTCAGCAAAAGAGTAGAATGTTCTAGATTATGACATAGGACTTTTATTCCGAGAGAATGATTTCTAGGGTAAATTTACGACGTGGGCGTAGCCGCCAGTCGAGTAAAATATACCCAACTAAATTCTTATCAACACTAATCATTTAAAGTCACCTTAATCCTCAAATTAGGATGCGGTCACACCGTTGCCTTCACGGACTACCTAGAAGAATCACAGAATAACGGAGGAATCATAAAAACATTAATAGTGTAAATGCGGTTTCACTATTTACGGAAACTGATGGTATATAGGAATTACGGAGCCGCAAACTGCGGGTTAGATGCGGTCGAAGAGTGAGGGGTTACACGCAGGATTGCGCTTGCGCTCCTATGATTTGTCATTTTTAACCCTTGGATTGTGGAGTTGATTGTTGCTTTGGCACTCGCATGTTTTCTAGAAGAAAAGGGCCCTAAGCATTAACGTACCTATTGTATACAGATGGCATATTATATATATATATCTGAAAAACATCGCACCTTTGGTATTAATTGGTAGCAAGATTTGACATTTTACGTACGCGTGCAAAGTTAAGTCGCGGTAGTTACCTACTATGTTGCGATTTCTGAGTGCGCGAAAAGCTTCCAAAGTTCATATTTATATAGGATGTTCCAGAAGTATGTGGCCATATTTAATTTTAATACACGACGTTTTCCAAATAATCAACAGCAAAAAGACTATTTTTTTATATTCTATTCATGTTTCAAGGTAGCATAACATTTGTGATTGTACTGAAATAAGTGCCATCAATTGCATGAAACTGCTAGAAATTGATTTGTTAGGGACTTATTACATATTTTGGGTCGGGTTTTTTTTTAAATATCGATAATTGTTACTATTGTCAGTTTTTCTTTACTTTATATCAGATACAAAACGTTACCCTTAAATCAACCACGCACTTCGACTGTATGTGTATATTTTCGGCAAATAATCTCTTCTGTGATGGCCTGTTTTTTATGATTTCCGCACTGCATTGTACCAGTTATCTTTAAAATCTGATATAATTTAGATCTTCACTAGCAAATAGTGTACTTGTATTAGATCTGGTTTTTTATCATAATATAAGTTTAATTATGTCTATTTTTTTCATTGAGATCTTATTTATAAAAAAAAAACTATGATAAACTTAAATACTGGCTTGCAGTTACTTAATTTTTTACACGGTGAATTTAAATCTATAATCTTATTATATAGTGTTTAAAACTAATCATAATTACGGTTCGATTTTTGAATGAATATGGCTAATTGTATTGTCAGCTGGTCAATAGCTCTTTTGGTGTAAATCTGTCTTGACCTTTACACTTTTTTCCAAAATGAAACAAGATAGAAAGACCGGTTTCCTAATAAAATGAAGTTGTTAACATTAAACTGCTAATAACAACCAGAATGCTACTCCACATTAAACCTGTTATAAATAATTAATTTATAATTAGTCTGTCACGATCAAATTACTAGTTTCACGAATGAAAACAATTGATGTGCAAAATACTAAGTTTGTGTAACTGTTCCATTTAAAAGTAATCCAAAAAATATTTCACTGTGATATCCGTCAACATAATATGCGGAAAAGATAGTGTATTTAGTTTCATTATTATTTTATAATGTTATAATAATGTTTTCCGTATCGAGTTATGGGTAAACGATGTAGATCATTAAAATTTAACAAGTAAATTAGATTAATGCGCCATAGGAGATACGTGGTAATTGTTTGGTTCATATAACAAGTCATTAACCTATGGAATTATAAGACCTTGTTCTGTTAAACCATTAAAATCTGACAACAGTCTTGCCAAGAAGTGCCGTGGTATCCCGGTTAGTGGGTTGTGGAGGTCTGGTAGCTTCACGTAAAACACTGGTTTTCTGCTGAATCCGGTTTTACTGGGAGCTAGCACCAATATATTTGTGACTAGCAGCACCCCACGGTTTTACCCGCGTAGTTCCCGTTCCCGTGGAAATATGGGGATAAAATATAGCCTATGTTACTCAGGGTGAATGTAGCTTTCTAGTGGTGAAAGAATATTGGAAATCGGTCCAGTAGTTTTTGAGTTTATTAGTTACATACAAAAATACAAATATTTCCTCTTTATAATATTAGTATAGAAAAGGGTAGGCCAATGATGATGTTGATGATGTTAAAATCAAAAATAAAAATGGGATAACTATATGCGCACCTCTACATAACTCTTTTAGTCAGATCCACCTTGCCTTTTCTCAACTATGTTGGTGTCGCTTGCAGCATAACCGGACGCAACTGAGTTGCTACCAGTATGTAATAGTGACTGCTTTTTGACCTCTACGAACGAGTTACTGGGTAGTACGATAAATGTTGTCAGTTTTCTCGGCTTCTACCTGCCCGTAACGACTGTGAAATTAAAGCCGAAAAAATCATCTATGTAATATCTATCTGAAAAGTATCGTTTATGGAAACTCAAAAAGCCATGTGACGCTGTCGGAACCACTCATTGTCACAGTTAATACTCCAAACAGTATGAGTAAACAAAACGACACGACGCGTGATGTACGCGGATTCCCCGACGCGTGTATGAGTAACACGCGCTTGCGTTAGCAAATACTTGAAATGAGTCGGACTATATAACAAATACTTGTGTTACTCTAACATGAAAAAATACTACTATACCGAACGCCAGATAAATGTGCAATAACGGTCATTGACCCACCTACATTTATTGACAACCTTAATTCTTAAAACAGAAATAATGAATTAATGCTATATTGAATCGACATCCATCGTGATCCTTTATATTTACTAGTGATGGAAAACGATTTTTTTTTTCCATGTACCTACGAAGAGATATCAAGGAAAGGGCAATGATCTTTAATGCACCTTTATCTGGGGTTCGGTATAGTTTCTGCCGCGGCTTCGACCGCGTGAAAGTCTATCCTACGTCCTATTTCCGGACATGCTCTGCTCGTGGGCCAAGTCTCATCCAAATCCTTTCTGCAGTTATATTTATGATTATACTCTTCATGTTCATGTGACATGAAGAGTATAGTCGTAAATATATTATAACATTAGTATGGATTCATGTATTTACTTTAATGTGGACTAATTAATATATAGCATACTCGTATTAAACATATACTAAAAATTATGGATTAAAAAAGGGGAAGCGAAAAACTCTTCAGTCATTATCAAATTCGTTGGCATTGCTTTCAACGGGAAAAGTGCTCAAAATACTGGCAACATTTTTACGTTGAGTAGAAACAAATCGCGCTGGGTTTTCGTCGCGCTAAGAAATAAAATTAGCGATCTCCTGACGTGACGATGCTTATATCAAAATATTACTACTTATGTTAAAAATAAACAGTAAATACATACGATGTTTTTACTCGTTTAGTAGGGTCGGTTTTTTTTTTACAAATTATTAGGTCACATCTACCTTTCTCTACATTGGGGTGGGCTTCCAGTCAAACTGGATTGAGCTGTATACGAGTAGGTATCTTGCTTGGAGCGGCTGCCTACCAGACCTCCGTATTTCTGTCTCTGACAATCCGTAACGACTGCCAAAGTTCTTAAAATGACTGTGAGGACCAACGGCTTAACGTGCTTCCCGAGGAACGTATGTTAAGATGATCACCAATCCTTAGATCAACCTTGGCAGGAGTTGCTTAACTACGAGCTCCATTAAAAAAAAGGGAATATGAAATTGGACTGTTATACGCTGATGGTTATGTGATGGTATTATATGTATGTGATGGTATATGATGGTACAGTTATTTAATCACTTATCACAGGAAAAACGTATTATGTGACGGTAAAAATGTGTAGTGAAGCTTTTGGTAATGTTTTATATAGATACAGAAAAAACGAGATATTCCGTGAAGCACACCCAAACGAAGCACACCCAGACTTGACATAGAATACTTTAGTTGTGCTTCGTCTGGTTGTGCTTCGTTTGGGTGTGCTTCATGGAATACCTCGAAAAAACTCAAATTAACTACGGAAATGTTTTCTGTGACTTTTTGGACATGTAATATTATATTTACACGTGATTGTTTGTTGAATTTGGAATCTTCAGAATGAATAAATCGAAGCAAAAGTTAAACCTAATCGTACAATTTCGAAGCAATAAAACGTACTTATTGGCTATCTGAAATGACGATGGGAAACTTACGTCCGGTAGTCAACACCATCTATACTACTATTATAAAGAGCAAAGATTTCTTTGTTTGTTTGTATTGAATAGGCTCCGAAACTACTGAACCGATTTGAAAAATTCTTCCACTGTTTGGAAGCTACACTATCCCCGGGTGACATAGGCTATATATTTTATCCCCATATTCCCACAGGAACGGGAACTATGCGGGTGAAACCGCGGGCCGGTGCTAGTGGGAAATAAAGACATTTATTGATTTATTGGTAAATTGTAAAAAATAAGCGGAAATCCCTACGTCTTACTCTTAGATCAAACGACATTCTTGTGTCGATACGTTATTTAGACTGGAAAAACCAGTTTTAGAATACTAAATTGTGTATGAAATGTTTAATAACATTGTAGTATTCGGGTGTGAAGCGAAGATGATGATAATTTAATGGATAAACAAAACAGGGTTTAGAATTTGTGAAAGTGTTTCGTGGGCCAAGCACGCCTTAATATTTCCAACCGGGGATTTTATGGACATAAACAATTTCAGATCTGAATATAGAAATAAAATTATGCCGTTTCTCGGATACGGGTAAAACATAAAATCATTTCGGATCATTTAGAGATAGATTTTCATATGATTAAGCAATGGAAATAATAAACAACCATGGAAGTGTCGCGCGGGCAGTGTATACCGGCTCGGCCGGGCAGAAAAACTTGTTCTAACGTGTCTAATTTGGACTCCGCCCCTATCCGAAATTATCTGAATCTTTTATATCGGATCGATTACGGATAGTTTTATATTTCGGATATCCAATAGTTTCGGTTACGGTTAATTTTTTAACAAGTCTGTTCCCAACCACTTCCAACTGAAAGCCAGAATCTGAGGCAAAGAAGAGTTATAGAGACATGATTTAACTTTATTGAATCTGAATCCCGCTTCGAAATCAGTCCATCCAAAGGCTGATAGGTAGATATCGCTGACAGAGATCGACCGACATTACACCTATAGAATTAAGTTTGCATAAAGGAGTTATATTACTATTTTTGGTGTATAATAAAGTATATTCTAAGTACAATATATATTTATCTATCGTTGCTGAAAAGAACAGCGGAGTGGTAAGAACAAAACATTCCAAGTGTGGATTATCACTAATTCATGCTTCGGGAAAATTCACTAAAGGAGATGGAAAATGGTGGGCCCAAATGTAATGAGTTGAGATATGATCTAAAAAATTAGTCAATTTTTTTTATCTTACTATGTGAAAAATCAGCTCAATTCTGAATCTGGGAGCGGAGAAATATGAAAAAGATAGGTTTCGTGAGATTTTCGATTGAATTTGTCAATCGAAAATCTCACGAAACCTATCTTTATCGATTACACAATTGCAAAAAAAAAAATAATCTCAAAACAATTTAATGCACTACATGCAATAAAGTACATTTTATTACAGTTATATTAAACAATGAAATATCAATTAATGACTTAGAAACCGATAAAATGACCATTGATTTTATATCGAAAGCGCATTTCTAGCCTATTGCAGCAATTGTACTCTGTCCTGAACTCATTAGGCATCATTGAAAGTGTTCAATTCTGGACTGAACAGGTTCGTTACAATGAGTGCGTCCGGTGTGTCCCGCCCTTACATCTAATTGCTCCAGAGCATTCAAACTGTTGCATTAATTATTAGTACATCAAATCGCTAATAGATTAATTATTGGAAAGGTGTTACATATTTCATGTCTCGGGAATTGAGTGTGAAATACATATACATTATGTATGCTGTTTTAGAGAAGTGTAAATGTATTATATTGAACTCTTTAAACGTTAAATTTATACAGTTAAGCTGATACTAACACGCTTCCGATGTTTTTTAGTGTCAATGCGGATTCACAGGAACCAGAAATCTGACTTGATACTTCTGCATCAACTTTATCGGAGAGGGGCATCAGAAGTCTATCGGAGCTAACGACGAGAAGTTCTAAGTGTGAGCTACATGTATCTGACAAATGCTTGCACTGTCTGGATAGGTCCACTCAAATCTGTGTGGCACTTTCCTCAAAAGGCTACCTCAGACATTAACCTACATGGTTCTCATATGACTTGACCAGTACGTATTGTATGGACTTTAAAAGAGACTTTGACTTCTGAGTTTGTTTCGGTGTTTCTCTCAGGGTAGTCAGCTAGGAAACACCGGCTTCATCTAGCTTAAAATGATCAGAAATATTTGACGTGTAAAAGTGTTATGTTTAACCTACTTACAAAATAATTATTATTTTTCATAACTTTTTATCGCACATTTTGTAAAAAGGTGTGGAAATTATTCTGACCCTTCAAAGGGTGCACGTCTATACAATTTAAACATTTTTCATTTATATAATAATAGCTTACATGATAGGTGGTTTTCAAGCGCATCATTTGTAATTGTTGAAATTTTTTAATTTAAATTTTTTCATTGATGTTTCATGAATAAATTCTAAACAAACTGTGTCAATTATTCAAATGTCGTCACAGTGTTTCGATTGTGCGCGTGCGCATGTAATAACGGTCTAAATAAACACTGCATTCAACAAGTAAATCGGAAATTCGGAAGATAATTAACTTTAAGTTTATTTGCGTTTGCTAAGTTTGCACAAAAAAAAAAAACATTTACTCGTAGCTTTTGGAAAATGTCTTCTGAAACTTGGAAATCTAATTCGAGGACAAATTGTTTTCACATAATTATGTAATATTTTTGTATCAGCGAATTGCGAACACAGTGAATTTTGTGTTTTGTAAGGTTTAGTTTTAAATAAATCATTTGTACATTTAATGTTGTCCGTGTTCTGGAGTAAACTTTGACATTTCCTACCATTACGCAAATAAATTATGCAACATGTAACAGAACATAATCACACAGAACTACAAATCATAATTGAAAAAATATCATAATAGTTCTACAATTTAGAAATAAGCAATTAGCAAACGCGTTATTGACTACCATTAAAATTCCAAACAACTTTGCACAACAATTATAAGTGAAATTAATAATATTATTTATTATAAGATTAATTTATATTTATTAAATTAATAAAACATATTTATAATATTTTATTGAATTAGCATTAAATCTCTCACTAGAACTTTCTCTTACATTCGCGTTGATGTCTTTTACTTGAGCACAATTTTAACGATTTTATTTTTATATTTTGGACTTCATTTGTAACCATATTTTTTAGTATACTATTTATTATAATTACTAATATCAATATCAATTTTGAAATAGAAAAAAATGCACTTATCTAATTCTTTAACACTGTTAACACTATTTCTATAAAACATTCACCTAACAAAACTCTTAATTCTGCCGATTTCATTCAAACTTTAGAAAATATCCCTACATAGTTGGTACCTAATGGTTTCTTAGTAACCGTAACAAATCCAAGATAAACAACATTTGACCTTAGCGACGACCGGAAGGAGCGGAGCTTCTTTATCGACTTATTCATCAAGTTTTTGCATTGAAGTTCTAAAATCTGTTGCATGTAGTCAATTGGAAGGCTTGCAAAGTCTCATTTGACTATGAAGGATTATTATTGGCTTTGCTGAAGTTTGTATTAAGGTCATTATAACCGGCCTAGCGTATTTTTAAATATGTCGGGGTTGGCTACTAGTTAGATTACATGTTCCAACTGCCCACCTGATCTCCACAACCAAGTAACTAGTTTAACACACAAGAGTTTTACCAAAAGCGAGATGCCTCTTGGTAAGACTAGGTATTATAAAGTATATAGTGGTATATGTTACCTAGATCAGGATACTCCTGTAGGGTCTCATCCACGATGGACTGCAGCCAGTAGGGCTCCAGCTCCGCCATCTCTCGCCGCCGACGGCCTCGGGACTCATACGGCAGATGCATCCTTCACACCATCACATTCACTGGCGCTTCGGCGCGGATTACGAATCCCCACTGTCCTACTGATGCAGTAATGGAAACCAAACACTATGATATTATCTATCTAAATTGGGCAAGCAAGGGCTCGTTTGAACACCAAAATTCCAACGCTTCCGCACTCTTCACGACCTTCGACTGTTTTCGTTCTGGCAAACGTCCAATAAGTTTTATTATACACATTGACAATACGACACCTTCGTTACTCTAAGAAGGTTTCTCGTACGTGAGTCGTGAGTGAGTATTTGGTTAGCGTCAACACGATAATTTACTATGATTAGGAAATCTTTGGATTCTAATACTTGATCAGTCTCTTCGTAGCGTGTAATGTTATTATTAAATTAAAACTTCGTATTATAAACAAATGCGTACGATGTTTTATTCACGAATTGTCCGCGTATTAACACTAAGTTTTTGTATTATTTCCTTAATCCAACGACGCTCATTCTGTACAAACGCAACATTTCTTGAATTTAACTTTCGTCATTTTATATGAGTCACAGCACTAGTCCGGGGTTCACTGGGAACTATTTGATACATGAACAGTTCCGGCTAAGTTCTAAGAACACCTGTAAGTCACTAGATATGGTCACTATCGCGCGGCGTGTTATGTCAACATCAGCTGAGAGTCGATATATTTATGATAATGTGCCGCCTGGCGCGGGTCGGTTGTTGGCGCGGTTTTTTTGTGCTCGGTGCTCGCCACGTCTGACGCGGTCAGCTCGCCGCTCGCCGCGTTGCGTGCTCGTGAGTCAGCGCTGACGGAGGCTGGCGCGTGTTCGCTTGCCGCGCGACTCTCTACTACTGAACCGCCGCCATTCTGTCACTCGCTGCCTCCATTCTCTGCGGTCAATCTGCGGTTTAGCCACGCTTCATTTGTCGGGAAAATGTGCGGTGTTCTGCTCCCACTCGCACTTGTACTTCGCTCGCTTGGTGCGAGAGAGACCCGCGCAAGTTTTGTACCATTAAACATTTTTGTTTAGTTCCATTGTTGAAAGGGAAATATTATGAGCTTTTTCATTTTAAAGCGTGGTTGCGTATCTCCCTCTTTCGGTTCGCTAGCTGTGGTTAGAGCCGAGAGAGATGTCTATAACAGTAGACGTTATCCTAATTATATGAAAGTTTTCAAAAAATCGAATTTTATTCAAAATATAATTATATGTTTATTTGAAAATTTGTTTGATATTTCCTATTGTGAAATTCGTTAACATAGCAACAATCACATTAGAAGGTAAAGCCGCTCCGAATTAATGGAACTAATGAGGTTTGATGGCTGCCAAATTGTATGTAACTTGACACGTTTGTACTAATAAACTAAATACTCATTAACATATTGGTTTAATTTGTTGGTTCGTTGCGTTTTGATAAGTTTAGTGTTACAATGTTGTGGGTGTATTTTTTCAGCGGTCTTGAGATAGCGGGGTGGGCGTGTGCGCGGCTGGGCGGGGCGGCCCCGCCTACTGTCGCGAAGACGGAGCTTGCGGTCGGAAAAATTGTGAACTACGTCGCGTCGCGCTGCCCGCCGTGTTGCGCTCGTGTCGCCGCCGCCGCCGCGTCGCGCGACCCGCCGCACGGACTTGTTAAATGATAAATGATAAATGATAAATGATAAATGATTTATTTTTTGTAAGTAGGTTGTAAAAAACACTTTTACACGTCAATCTTTTTTTTTGGCCGTTATAAAACTAGATGTTGCGTCGACTAGTGTAGTGTGCACCGGACCTTATGGGAAATACGTCGAAGATAGATAGATGCCGGTCTACATCTCAATGACGATATTGTTATGCAACTCTACTTCAAGTTACCCTTGATATGAATAACGTGAGAAACCCCATTCAATAAAAATAACATAAACCGTTCTAATCAAGGTCCTTGAATGTGTGCAAAATTCTGAATCCTAATCACAAAACAATCAAAATACAAAAACCCGCTGTGAGTCACATAGAAACTGTTTATACATAATGAATATTAAGTAAGTAAAGCGAATAGAGATACTATATGTAAATCTTTATTTGCGATTAACATTATGTTATATTCAAACAAAATACATATTTTATTACTACTATACCGTTACTCTTTGACTTAATCAGACATGTTTTTGTACTAAAAATAGAACTAAAATCATTAGGAATTTCCTTCTAAATCTAACAAATATGGTATTTGATAATACAAATTTAATAAACATGTTCGTAAGCACAGTGTTATCTAGTTCATGCGTAGTTTGAATTCAGTTTTAATATTATTAAACCTGAGGCAAATTTGCGCAAACCAGAGTCATTTTATTAACTTCGAGGTAGTTTCATATCAATAAAATTCAATAATTGATTTCAGGAATCATCCATATTGTATTAGTATTAAGTGCCACCCCGTACAGGAGAAACCATCGTCGGTTTCCTGGAACCTTCAAGAATCATCATTACCTCACTTCTCCTGACATTATACAAGAGGCCTTCAGCCGTGGCGTATTGTTCACACACCCCAAGTAACTGTCTGAGAGCATCAATCGAGGGTCTCAGGAGCCCTGTGTTAGGCACATTGTCACCAGATGATGCACCCGTCCATCTGACCTGGTTAATCTGGTGGTCGTACCAATACTAGAGATGGTTAGCTAGCTCATGAGGTAGGGCTTTCTCCCGCAATTTTGACATTAGAATTTTGTAGTTAACCAAGTCAAACGCCTTGGAGAGTTCCAGAAAAGCAGCATACACCGGAATCTTTCTATCGGTATAGTACCTAATCGTGTGCTTGAGCGCCGGACCAGCAGTTTCCGTGGACATCCCAGCTCTAAAACCAAACTGTGAATCATGTGGATTGAGCTGTTCTGCCACTCTTACTTTTACTCTTTTTAACGTTTAACTTTTAACGTTTTAACTCGGGCTCATAATGTATGAAGTAAGTAACCTCATTTTAGTCACTTACCCTGATTGTAAAGATTTATTTATTGATATATTTTATTCTCATAAATCAAGTTAAATAACAATTCCGAGAGACAACTTTATGTCATACAGGACACAGTTCAGATTCCATTGCGACTCATACTTTTTGTAGGGCCTTTTAATACAAGTCGTCACTTGAAAATCAACTTAAAAGTCAAAAGGATGTCAAGTTTACATGTCATAAAAAATGTGTTCAGAATTATTTCGTGTAGTATCGATGAAACTTTCTTAATTTGTGGAAACAGATGAGGACTTTGTCTTCGGGCACAGTGCACACTTATAAACGAAATTGTTGAAATAAATTACCCGGATCACGCATCATGTTCCGATCCTGAAAGAAAAATCGATTTCATTACAGTTTCTTTGTAAACAAGCATATTACAAACTAGCAGCGCCCCGCAGTTTCATCCGCGGTGTTCCCGTTGCCGTGGCAATACGGGGATAAAATAGCCTATGACACTCCGCAATAACGTAGCTTTCTATTGGTGAAATAATTTTGAAAATCGGTTAAGTAGATCCAGAGATTCCCCCTTTCAACGACACAAACTCACAACCTTGCAAACTCACAAACGTTACCTCTTTATAATATTAGTATAGATTAGAAGATAACATTTAGGATAAGAATACTTGGAAACACGCTGGTCTTGCTCCATAGGGCAATCAAGGGTGTAGACAAAATCAAACTGGTTGATTTATGTATGGATTAAATTTATGAATGCATTTTTTGTCTTGTGTTTTTTTTCTGTTTGCCTACGCATCATGTTCCGATTCTGAAAGAAAAATCGACTTCATTACCTACAGTTTCCCCGTGATTTTCGAGTATTACCGGTTGAATGTACTATCTACTCGAAGACAAGAAAACACAATGAGGACGTGACGCCCTGAATACCTAGCAACAGTTGCCGGGGCAGCTCCGCTAGGTGTTAATTTGGCGACACAACACCTTAGACTCCATCACGTTAGACTTTCCTACTTTTTCTTTGTTTTTTACCGTTTCATTATAATAACAAAAACAAAAACTATACTGCACAAATAAAGGAAAATTGTAATGTTTCGGCTATATTTTCCAATTTAAAAGTTTTTTTATATATGTACCTTTTCATCGGGTATATCCCATTTGGTAGAAAGGAAGTTGGAGAAAGGTGATATTGGCGGAGCTGCCAGGATTCTCCTCAGCAGTGGCACCTTGTTCTCGAGGAACCAAACAATAAACACCCTACCCCAGTGCATACTGCATGATCTCTCGTTTCTTGACTCCTGATCCAGACATTCACTACCTTACCATTTCAGGTCGAGAGTTAATCACAGCCGTTTGCTCATTCAGCAGCGGCTCCTTTGGCGGCCTCGATGACCTCTGACCTCGAAGACCTCAGTATTTAAAGCACTTCTGCCGTCAGGGAAGCTGGTGAGTCGCTCTTGAAAGAGCTCGCTCCGTTTAATCTAATACTCTCTGGCAAGGTGAACGAAGCCGCTATCGACATTCTGTGCGGTACCAATCTATGTCCGCTGCGCAAAACGGATGGCAATATTCGTCCCATTGCATTGCCGTGGATACCATTTTCGTATAGCAGTCCAGATTTGTTGTACATTTTATATTGAAGCTTTTTCGAAAAAATAAAATCAGCCTCTGTAGCTCGGAAGGGAGTGCTGTGCAAGCTATTTATAGTTTCCTTTGGCAATACTACTGGCATCTGCTTTTGGCTACCAACAAGGTGACCCCCTTGGGCACTGATTTTTTGTTTAGCCGAATGGCTAAAATTTTTTAATCTATCGTATGGTATCTCAACGACGAAACCTTGGGAGGCGAAAAAGGAACAGCTCTGGATTCTTCTTTAAAAATTAAATGCATTTCATTGACCTTGATTTAAATCTTTCAAAATGAGAATGATTTTTAGCAGACCATACTAACTGCCAGCTGATAAAATTTAACGCAATACCACATGCATCATGGAATACAAATTATTGAAAAAAGCACTTTTAATCTCCTTGGGAATCTTTGTTACTTCGTTATTCGATATAATTGCAAATTAATGTTAAAATAATGTTTCTGCTTTTGTATGTCTGTGTTTTATATGTGACATATTTTCTTCGTGCTTCATGTTTATGGAAGCACACTTATCTTTTGGTAGTTTTGGCTGTTGTGTAAATTATTTTCGCGCGCATAACTGTGCGATGTAGGATTTGTGTGACATCAGGATTTATTTAGTTTGTATGTGGCGCTGTAGATGTCGCTACGTTACCTTCATTCTCTTGACGCATTTTATTTAGACTTGACCCAATTTATTTGGGTTCGGCGCAACATGGCTTCTCCTTTCATATTTCTAGTACTTTCTTAATACTACACTATCACATATCATCAAAATTCTTCTATAGAATTCATCAAAAGTTTTTTTGGGTCTTCTCCTAAGTAGTCATTACCAGCTAACGGCTTGTCTATACAAAGAATCGGTCATTACATGACTAATTAGCCCATCACCGAGACACAAAGGGACCACGTGACGTAATGACATAACAGTAGCATCATCCGCAACCCAATAACCGCAACGTTGTCGATTTTTGTGGCGGCAAGTAAGCGACCGCATCGGCCGCAACCGCGGTGGTGCGCCCGCAACGCGAACCAAACTGTGCTCTTACTGCTCTTGAACTTCAGCGGTCGCGTTGGGTAATCCTTGAACTCTGGGTGCTGAATGTGTACCGACCTATACAAACACAACGCATTACTTGAAAAGGGGTCATTGTACTCATCATTATAAACAAGCGAATTCGGGGCTCGTCCTATACTATTTACTGGGACCAAGCCCGAAATAGCGGAAAAAATCAGCTGTTCAATAAGTACTTATTGAACAGCTGGTTATGTGTATATAAATGTACGGGGTTGTATTTTAAATTGCTTCGTTGGTCTGGTGCAATAAAAGCTACTGCTACGTTTTTGGTTTGATTCCCGGTCGGGTTGTGAATTTTGTTTTTTTACTAGAATTTCTCAGTAGATAGGTAACAGTCCGGATTCGGGATTTGCGAAAATGTGATACACATCAGATCTGCCTAAGACTTCGGGAAATACAGGTGTTGTTGTTTTATATTTTGCTTATTTCATTTAACCATAGCTCAAGCTTCTTCAAGAAAAACTCAAAATCTACTCCGTTTTGTTTCGGATGTTCAGCTTTGATAAAGGATTCTTGTTATTGGACATAAAATAATGTATAAATAATTTCGTTTCATAGATTGTTTAGCTTTGTTTTGTTTTGTCTAGCCAAGCAGTACCGTGTTCCCCAGTTGGTGGGTTTTGGAGGTCTGGTAGGCAGCCGCTTCACGTAAAATACTGGTATTCAGCTGAATCCGGCTTGACTGGGAGCCGACCCCAATATAGTTGGGAAAAAGGCTAGGTAGATGAGATTGTTTTGCCTGCTGTTCAGTCACTAGAAGAAAGAAGTAACTAATTGATGACTAATAGTGAATAAGACAAACCTAATGCTGGCGCCTGTTGAGGGTGTTGTTTGCATCGATGCAGTAGCGCGTCAGCGATGCAGTAATTGTTCAGGCGCGCATTTGCAGCGATGTAGTTGCACGGTGCAAATGCGACAAATGACTAAGTAGTGACAGAAATTGAGTGGGCACAAAATTAGTGGACTTTGCAGTAAGGTAAAGCATACTAACGATTGGGATAGTAAATTCAAAATGTTTGGGGATCATGTGATATTTTGTTAGCGCATATTATATATTACCTGAATGTTATGTTCTCTGGAGCCCCTTTGCACGCCACTAAAGCAGTACCGTAGCTACCCTTATGCCAAAAATATTATGGCCCGAGGTGGCACACAGACACGAATTATTCTGATCTGTCACCCTGCTTTGTACCCTAAGGGGACAGATATTTTAAACTTTAAGTTTATTAGTAGTCAATTTACAAGTTTTCATTTGCAACTAAGTAGGTTCTATGAAATAAAATAAGAAGACTGATTGTAATTGTAATCTATACTTCTATACTAATACTATAAGAGGAAATATCCTCACATACATATATGAAGTATTTTTTGTATTACCAAATATTGTAAAACATTGATTTGAAAAGAGTAACTATGGAATTTCTTGTCCGTTCTACTCCATAAGAATCTACCTTTGCGAATGGACGCTAGAGTCACTTAATTTATGATAATTTTTATTGATGACGTTCAAAAGTGCCGTTAATGGCATAATTGAAATAAACGTTTTGAGTTTGAGTTTGAAAGATTTGTATTTTTGTATGTAACGAATAAACTCATAAACTACTGGGCCGATTTCAAAAATTCTTCCACCATTAGAAAGCTGCATTCACCCTGAATAGGCCATAGGCTATATTTTATCCCCGTATTCCCACGGGAACGGGACTACGCGGGTGAAACCGCGGGGCGCTGCTAGTATAAAATAAAATAGCAAAATCTGTGTCTGGAATACCTACGGATAATACCTGTTACGATTATGTGTCATCCATGGCGAAGCAGGTGCTCTAGGGGCATGGATGCTTCGGGAAGCTTTTGCATGCTACACGGTAAGGGCACCCTCTTTGGGGCCACGGACCACGGCGTAGGGCGTCGGTGGGGGACACACAGCTAGGGACGAATAAGGATTATAACAACAACCACTTGACTGGGCTGATATATATTTGTTAAAATCGTGCGTAGGATTTACATAATTTGATGTAGGATGTGTGTGATGTACCTACTCTATTTTAGTAGTTTGTAAATTAGACTCTGGTCTATTAACAAGGAATAGTATCAACATTTTAAAGATAACTGAGAGTTACACGCTAGCTGCACGGAATCTTGACCAGGTGCTTATCTCGCATACACATAGGCACTGGGAACTTTAAATGTTTCCAATTACTTACTGTTTTTTTTTTGGATAGGTCACAATAATGTTTCCCTACCTTTAGTTTAAGAGGATAATTCATTATGTTTGAGAGCACTATGGTGTAACTCTAATAATAAGTTGAGACGTGTCACTTGAGTGTGTAAATTGCAAGTTTCAGTTTGTGTATTCTTAAAGTTTAAAGTAGGTTATTTAATTGAACCATCACTGACCATGTTGGAAAGAATACAGCAAATTGATGTCATAAACAATTTATAGAGCATCATTCTAGGGTATTTTATTAGGGAAACAGCAGGAAACATGCTGTATTAAAAAGCAAAGAAAATGAAGAAATTCAAGAATTCTAAATTCAGCGGTCAGTACAAAATTCTTAAATGGCTATTCTATACCTAGTAAGAAACCATTGTTATTGATTTTCAAAAATAATACCTTTATGAAAATATCAACAACAAGAGTTTGGTGTCTCCCTTTGGTATCCCACTTTGGTGTTTCCCTATATAATCCGAACGGAGGGCCAATTCTACAAAATATGTTAAGCAACCTTCAGCCTTCAATTTTGTATAATTACTAGAATTTGCTCTCACGTTTTCAGCAAGTTTTATTTGCGAAAAACTACTAGTTATGTAGAAGATAGCCCTGTAGAACCCAATAACTGGATCGATAAAAACAAAATTATGAAATTTGTTTTAATTTGATTAACAGTAGCCAGCATTGCTTTAAGCAATGCTTTAAGCATTTAGTCTTTTATCTTTGTATACTTATTACCAAATCCTACAAAGAAACACTATTTACCAAGGTACCAAAGAAACTGAGAATACCACAAATGACTAAACATCGTTTGAATTAAACGAATTGCAATGATTTATTGAATAATAAATACAATACTGCTTATCATTATTACATATTTATTAAGAATACAAACACAGAGCGTCTAAATCACTTACATTTATTTATAAGTAACTAAACTATTACAACAACCTTCACTTAATTTACAACTATACGTAAATCAAAACTCGGTTTCCGAATTAAAAATGTAGAAATTGAGACCTTGACAAACTACCTTATAGAAATATAGAGCTTGTCTTCAAAACATTTACCTAAGTCATAAGTTCTTAATTCAGAAACCGAGAATTAGACTCTATTTACTTAGATTACCTAAGAGCTACTGTTGGTTTTTCTATAAAACAGCATGCTAAAACAATGATATCGATTGTGTGGTAATCCCGATTATTGTGAAAATTACGGGAACCTCTGGTGCAAGATTACTGGTGACTGTGTGTCCCTACATTTAACAAAAACAGTGTAAACTATGAAACTCAAAATAACAGCAATACTGACTATAGTAAACGAAGAATAGTAGTTTCCATATTTGACAATGTGAGGCATAATTTCGAGCTCTTGATGCGGTTGCATATTCTGTTCCATTTGATCTAGTTTATCGGATGCCGATTTTAAGGATTCTAAGTTAACATTGTCCAATGTGATCGGTGAAAGTCTATGAGTACTAGTATTTACCAATTTAAATTTACAACAGTTATCTTCAATAATATTAAAGTTAACATTAACCTGACTTGGCAAAGTCGTCATATAAGTAAGTGATGGTTTAAACTGCAATGTTTGGAAATATGCAACACAACCTTTTTCCAGTTTCAAAATGCCGGTTCCTTGTATAGTATAATCTTTTGTTTGAATATTATCTGAACATTTAATATTTAATCTATTTGGCTTAGATTGTACGTAAATATAACTACCATTATTGAGTTTTTGCCACAAGTTAATATTGCCGTAAATAACTCTCGACTCGCACATTTTCGGAAGTGATTGAGTTATCTCAGTCATAAGCTTAGTTTCACAAGTAGGATTGTTTGTTGTGGACAAAATAGAAGGTAATGGACAGATTCTATATTCGCCATTAACATCCTGACAATCGCTTACACTATCTAACAACGCGTAATTTAATCTGTTATCTGTAATAGCCGTGTATGGTTTGGTGGGATGAATAAGAACATATGTGTCCAAACGATTCTCAAGTCGTGGTGTGGGCAACGGTAAATTCTTATAGATGTTGTACTTATCAGAACTAACGAGAGGTATTTTCATGACAAATACTATTTTATTGTTATAATAATAAGCAGTCAACTTAGAGAGGTCGATAATACTGTGAATGGTCTGTAGCGACAGATCAACGGGAAATCTAATATCTTCTTGATTTATATTGCTTTTTAAAAGTTCTTCATATAAGTGACTAGGAGTTAAGACATAAGGATGTAGAATATTTGTTTTCGCAAACAAAATTGAATTTAAAACCGTGTCCAAGATATTAGAAACCGACATCAGCGAACTTTCAATCAGATTAAAAATTGAATTAATTTTTTCCCCTTTTGTTAATTCATCAATATTTTTAGTATTGTTAATGAACATATTATTAAGTTCTTGTAATTGTTCATTAATTTTTCTTTCGTTTTCGTTTACTCTAGTAATAGTATCGTTAAAGGCATGGATAGTCGATCGCACAACGTGGATGTTTTGCTGCATGTAATAACGAATTTGTTGTTCGTTCTCTTCAACAGCAGCAAAGGCTTCATCATATGTTTTGGCATCGTCAGCATCCAATGTGCCAAATAAAAAGTTCAAAACTTTCCCACCTACATCAATTAGACCTCTTTTGTATCGTTTCGTTTGTGTGTATGGCTCGTTTGCCGAAACCAGATGAGATAGAGAATCATATTTGAGTGTATTAACACTAATTAAAATTGTTAAAGGATTTACTGTATCATTGCAGTCCATGTGTAAAAAAGAGTATTTCTGAAACTCGTTACAAGTAAAAGAAATATCTGAGAGGGATTTTTCAATTTTTTCCAAGTAAGGCTTAACGGGTATAAAATCTATGTGAGTGATAACACTCCAGTAATCATTGTAAAAACGAGCTACAAAAGTCGGGTCGAAATAAATTCCTGGACTATGTGTGATGGGCTCGATAGTTTCAGAGAAACTGGTTGTGATACACAACATAATGCAGAAGACACTCACGAACATGTTGCAGACTTATTCCAACTGTGGTGGAGAAACACGCAGCTGGTGGTGTAGCGATGAAGTCGATCGAGCTTCAGGTACTGGGCGATTCAGCAAGTCAGGAGAGCTTTGCGGTCACGTTGCGTCCCTGAAGTCTTATCACGTGGAAGGTCTGCGGAAGCTGGTGATGATGGCGAGTGAACTGTCAGAAGATGGTGATGAATATGCATCTGGTCTAATGCGGGCTCACACTCAAGAGCCTGAGTGGCAATTCACCGTCGTTTCAGCGGCAGGTATGCTGCACGTTCAACAGTATAGCGTGCTTATCGTGGAAGCAGGAGTTCAGCTAAGATCCACTTCAGACAACAAAGTTGCCAGGAGGCACACAAAATGTTAACGATGGTAAAATGTAGATATTAGGTCAAAGTTTGTTGTGGAACTGTCTCGCTTTGATTGATGTGTAGCGTTTTATACTATCAGGCTTGTTTGTTACATGAGAAATTATTACCTACGTATTATAACAATTATTACTTATTATTGTTTAATTAAATTGTGGTTAACCAATATCTTGACAATTGAATACTCCGATGGTGTGGCCTCGTTTGTCATAAATCTGGGAATAGAATATCTCACAAATTATTATTCCATTGTTTACCAGAATGTAAGTGAGTCAATTATTATTGCCTAAATAATAAAATAACTTGTCAATCATACGACATTTCTTGTACTGTCTTACTCTGGCACAATCAATTTTCTTTTGATTTAACAGAAATATGTGTTCTTGGAAGTTTTTTACATCCTTCTTTCCAGCTATTAGCCAATTGGAAATGGGGACGGTGCCATTTTGAGGGACGGTCTTTTGTTATTTTACAAGTTCTATAAGTGCTGACTCATAGCTGAACTCCCAAAAAATATTTTTGATTGATGACTCCCTGCCGCGTCTGTCTATATGTATACTCAAAACTCAAAAATTGCGGAACGATTTTTCTTATGATTTCCACCAATGGACGGAGCAATTTAAGTACATAATTTATTAAGGTTTTGTGTAAATTGACTGAAATATGAAGATGAAAGAAGAAGAAAATATGACATTAAGTGATTTTTAGGTAATTTCAACAATGGGGCTCTCCATGGTATGCTGGAAACCTAAATAAATAAGAAAATACGTCTCATAAGTAAACTTTTTTTACTGACGTCTTCAATAGCGAAAAACTGACTGATGATAATGAAATACATCTAAACAAGAACACGTGCGGTGTTCCCTGCAGTAACTATTCAGGAAAAAGTAATCTATTATATACTGCCTACGGCAATATTCTTACCTTATTTATCTAATGATATATTAGGTAAATAAGGCCCACGGTTAACAAAAAATAAAAAAGACAAGACTAACGAAAACTTATGTGACGAAAAATCACTTAATGTCATATTTTCTTCTTCTTTCATCTTCATATTTCAGTCAATTTACACAAAACCTTAATAAATTATGTACTTAAATTGCTCCGTCCATTGGTGGAAATCATAAGAAAAATCGTTCCGCAATTTTTGAGTTTTGAGTATACATATAGACAGACGCGGCCGGGAGTCATCAATCAAAAATATTTTTTGGGAGTTCAGCTATGAGTCAAGCTGAACTCCCAAAAAATATTTTTGATTGATGACTCCCGGCCGCTTTTTTATTTTTTGTTAACCGTGGGCCTTATTTACCTAATATCCGTATACCAGTACGGCTATATGGGGTGCCCTTGGAGCGGGTACAAACTTTTATGTACCTGGGCCATATTGTAACGTCCGACCTGAAAGACGACGCTGATATTGAGCGAGAAAGGAGGGCGCTGTCGGTGAGGGCGAATATGATTGCCCGCAGGATTGCGCGTTGCTCCAAGGAGGTGAAGATCACCTTGTTTCGAGCCTACTGCACATCTTTTTACACGGGTAGTTTATGGGTGTCATATTTGCAGAAATCCTACAGCGCTCTCCGTGTTCAATATAATAATGCGCTGAGGGCACTGCTGCGGCTGCCTCGCTTCTGCAGCGCGTCGGGAATGTTTGCGAGCGTCCGCATTGACTGTTTCTATACCACCATGCGAAAGAGAGCGACCTCGATAGCAAGTAGAGTGCGGGGCAGCAGCAACAGTCTTCTTTCCGTTGTTGCCAACAGGTTGGACGGGCCTTTTGTGCAACACTGGCAGGCCTTACATGCACCTATACAGCGGGCGTGGGGCAGGTGATTAC
Source organism: Hecatera dysodea (assembly GCA_905332915.2). Lineage (NCBI taxonomy): Eukaryota > Metazoa > Arthropoda > Insecta > Lepidoptera > Noctuidae > Hecatera > Hecatera dysodea. Next base: position 6,987,806 of record HG995304.1, read on the forward strand.
ATATTGTTAATTAAGAATAATTATTTTGTTTGCAATTTATAATTTTGGTATATCATTAGATAAATAAGGTAAGAATATTGCCGTAGGCAGTAGATAATAGATTACTTTTTCCTGAATAGTTACTGCAGGGAACACCGCACGTGTTCTTGTTTAGATGTATTTCATTATCATCAGTCAGTTTTTCGCTATTGAAGACGTCAGTAAAAAAAGTTTACTTATGAGACGTATTTTCTTATTTATTTAGGTTTCCAGCATACCATGGAGAGCCCCATTGTTGAAATTACCTACTCTTTTTTGTTGTCTAAAGGAGTCGATATACCTAGGTATCTACATATTCATACTAAAACACTCTTTTTAGTTTAGCGCCATAAAATTTTGTCAGTCTTTCTACATCTGCAGCCTGTGGGTTGGTTATTCGCAGCGGGCATACAGTGACCTGCCTGTTCAATAAAACAATGCGCTCAGGGTACTGTTGGGGCTGCCGTGGCGATGCAGTGCGTCAGGAATGTTTGCTGAGGCGTGGGTTGATGGCTTTGTCGCTATAAGTAAAAAAGATGCGCCTCCCTACTCACTCGCATTCGTGGTAGCACCAACAGTATACTAAGTGTTTTGTAGATAGGTGAGATTCTCCCATGCTGCAAAGGTGGGTGCAGCTTCATATGGTAGTGTAATGTAATTTTTTATTTATTTTTATTAAGTATATGGTTACGAATATATGGACCTAGTTTGAAATAAATGTTTATTATTATTAAAACACTACCTACCTACTGCACATGTAGTTCGATTTGATGGTTAGAGAGATCGATCAAAATGTTATTGCGTTTTTTTCTCGATAGCAGCCTATGTGAGCGCGGCCTTAATACCTTTTTTTTTGTATGGGAAATCATCAAATGACTTCTCCCGCTCTGGGCGGAGCGGAAGGGAGTGTCAGACTCTTACTGACTAAAACCCACCCGTGATCCTCCTTGTGCCCTTTGCGTTCCAGGGCCGCGGTGACTCTTTCGAACAAATTCCGCAACCCTAGCAGGCACTGACCCTATGGGGCCCCGTCTTCGTTGCTGACGGCTCTTTGAGGCGCGCGTGGAGCGTTTCCCGACGCCCGGGGCGTCTTTTTCTTTTGCAGCGGCTGGGGCGTGAGGTTTCCCCCTTCGCTAGCATTACTGCTTTGCAGAAGCAAGCGACCGCTTCCCAAGCTTCCTCGCTCCGGACCATGGTTTGAACCTTGAACCAGGGCCGGACGCGAGAGGTCGCCACCGCCGATCGCCTCGACGAGGACACGGCGTTGCTCCGCCCAAGCAGGGCAGACCTCCACCGTATGCTCCACCGTGTCCTCCGTAGGCCGTAATATCTGAAATTAAAGTTGCGAAATGAGCGTGTCCTGTAGAGACCGTTACATTTGCGACCCTTCGGGTGACATTATAATATATGATGTTGTATTAAATCATCGTTATAATTGTGTTTATTTTTTCCAACTTATTTAGGGCTAGCTCAACATCAGGCTTCTATACCTACTTATCTTTTAGGTTTACCCCCTATTATGTTGTTTAATATTAGGTAAATTCCCGCAGTCCCACAGTTTTATTAAGTTGAGGCGAGAATATTGCTACTTACCGCGCCCAAGGACAAATACTCGATGATTTTATTTATTTTCCACATATTTGTTTTAACTTCAACAAACACCACAGTTGCCCAGCCCATAGATATACTGTATTTTATATTTCTATGTGTCAGCCCCTTTACAGATCTTATTTAATCCCATCTCGATATCCTTTGAAGTATCAAAGAGATACAAATGATAGACCAACGGATTCATGGTCATTCTGGCTTACCTCTTAATGAGGACCCCTGGAAACAAACGGTATGTAAATGAAAATGATACCTTATTATGGTATAATCTCAAGACCTCAACGGGTCTGTTTGTTACGGGGAAACATTTCGAGAAAACCCTTATTATCAAAATACGTACTTAATTGTTCAATTGTGGTTACCTACGTTATCAGTGACACTGGATTGAAACAAAGACGTGTCTCGACTGCGTTATAGTGTTGCGTCAGTGGACACAATGTTTGTTGTTATGCGGATAAAGGATTATATCTGAAATATCTGACGTAGGTACCCGATTATGTCTGGATAAGTGTTCTATGCCAGATTCTGACGTGTGTTCAGGACTACGCGTGAGCAAAGATGACACGCTCGGCGCATTCTGCACTTTTCTTCTCCTTTAATTTGTGTTTGTAACCGTTGTGCTGTGTCTGTTCTGAATAAAAGTTTTTCTATTCTATTCTATGTGTTTGTTTTGTGGTCGGAAGTGATTCCTGGCCAAGTGTTGTCGGGTTTAAGAATAAGTATGTAATTTTTCCAAAAATTAAAGCAGCGCGGTTGGATTTTTGCTTCCTGGTTGAGCAACAACTTTTTATACGGGCTTTAATATAACTAGCGAAAACTTAATGATAGGACTTCCGGGACCACAGATTATAAGAAGGTTTCCGGTATCCCAAGATGGGTGGTATCCGCGAGTATTTTTCCCCCAAAATGGTTGTAGATACCAGTTTTCTTTTTTTGTAAAGTCAATAATCTTACAAAGAATTTGGAGTTCACTTTCCATCATTAAACACACGCCATATTATTATGGTCTAGCTTGTTCCATAACCTACGACAATAATGACATACAAAACTATGGGTGGAAGTGCTATATTATCTTTGGAGTGAGTTTAACGCGAGAGGCTCTTGCGTTACCGATCAAGGTTAAGTCAACAGCGCAAGACAGAGGCGCTTATTTCGATCATGCAGCTTCATGTTCGGAGCAGTGGTGGCCGAGTGGAGCAGTGGTGGCCGAGTGGAGCAGTGGTGGCCGAGTGGAGCAGTGGTGGCCGAGTGGTAACGGCCCCGGCTTACGAATTGTAGGTCACGGGTTCAAACCCAGCCAGGCGCATTACTTTGTGTAGTTTATTTCATCACCACTGCTCTCAAAACGGTGAAGGAAAACATCGTGAGGAAACCGGCATGTCCTAGAACTAAAAATTCGAAGACATGTGACATTCACCAACCCGCTCTGGGCCCGCGTGGTGGATTACGGCCCATTCCCTCTCTTGAGGGGGCCTGTGTCCCAGCAGTGGGAACGTTAAAAGGCTGATGCATGCTCCATGTTCTGTTAAAACAATTGGATTCCTATCTATCATCCTAGTAACACGATCCATCACATAGCCCTTGGGAAAAATATAGCGAAAAAGTTTACAATACTTGTGTATGCCGTTCTCTCCATCACTGGTAGACGGCAATATTTTATATTTGGTGTGTAGCTGTAAATAGTTCGACATACCAGAACCTATTGCTATACAGTAGCACTTGTTTTTGCAACCACCGGACCAATGAGGTAGTTTTGCTACAGCTTTGTCCATTAAATGGTTTATGTTTGATGTGCATTTAATAGCCTGAAAACTACTTTCCTTCAGAAAGATTTCCACCAAGTGTCAAATAAATAGTGAGGCCCGAGGTGAGAGTGAGAAGCAATAAGCTCTATCCCATCGATCGAGAAAAGTCTTCGAAATTTCGGATTTAGGATATGTCAGTTCTCTTTCTAAGTTTTATTTAATCTATTCAGGTTTAAAACCACCCCCAAGCCATGCAGTTCAGTCGATGGCATTTATTTATTTTTTAACCGACTTCCAAAAAAGGAGGAGGTTCTCAATTTGGATGTTTTTTTTAAATGTTTGGTTCAAAAAACGGAGAAACAACCAAAAACACCGAGTTCCGAAATTAAATTTATTTTATATTTTTTTTGTTTAGAAGTCGGTTGTTTTTTTTTGTGTAAAGTTCTTTTTTGTTGTTCAATCATAGATTAAGATTAAGAAAAGTGATATTTGTTTCTTTAATTTATATCAGATACAGCACGTTGCCCTGAAATGTGACCAGCACTTCCAAAAAAATGCACTTTCCCTGTGGGATAAGTCATTTGAGCGAAGGTGCAGGAGTTGAAGGTTTTCTGAAGAACAGTGATAATACAATTATTCTTGTAATATACATAATGTAATACCTATCAAATAAGTTTTTGTATCCTTTTGTGCAATAATTCAGCGTGCTATTTTCCCGGAAACCAAACGACTGATGTTACATTTGATGACGTTAGAAATAGGGAAAGATCCTTTACACATAGCGGGTATTACGCCGGTAAAATAACGTAGTGTAACGGTTATTCACACTATAAAATTAGCGTTATTCATGATATTGATTAATGATGAACACGATTAAAAATTCTGGAGTTTCAGTATCACCCAAAATCAAATATCATTTATTCAAACTAGGCTGAGAGCCAGCACTTTCTGGACATCAAATTTTACATAAAGACAGTTCCTCAAAACGCCCACCCGTCACCACTTCCTAGTGTTTTAGCTGGGATGAAGAAGTGGCGCAACAAACTCCCCAGCAACACATCTGTCTGTTGCGATTTAGGAACTTGAATTTATACAATTGTATGCAAAGTCATTAAATACATGACATAAATCAGTTTACTATAAAACATTGTAAAGAGTAGATTGAGTCAGTAAAGTAAAAACGGAGTGACCTATATCAGATAAATGAAAAAAAACAAAAAAAAACTGTTTTTTTTTTGAAGTTCTGCTTGGAGGCTTTACTTTTTATGAAGGCTGCCACAGGTTAGTCCGGTTAAGCAGACGAGAACCTCATTTAGTTCAGGCTTCAGGGGTCATTATATACTCATAATTATGAATTTTTTTTTTATGGGACACTGAAATTGCGAAAAGAAGTCAGCTGTTCAGTACATTTTGTCGCCTTAGGCGCACAGAAGTGTATGGGGCGGGGCAGTTGTTTTTTTTTTTTCGTAATTTCAGAGTATATTATTTTACAAGTTGTATAAAATGCGGACCTAATTATTACGCCAGTGGGTTTTAGTTTTGGTGATCTTAAATAACAGTTATTGTAAATTAATCTTTCCGAATGGAAAAATGTTCCGAATTCATATAGATCCGATATAGATTCATATAGGTACATACATAGGTAGTTCGACTGTTGCAACAGACATTTGCTATGCAGGAAATGACAATAGTCAGTGGTTCTAACAAGCTTGATTGTTTGTCAACACATGTATGTACTAGATAGGTACTTAGGTAGGTAGGCTGTGAGCCTCATACTCACACCACTGATCTCATCTTACTAATATTATAAACGCGAAAGTTTGTAAGTATGGATGGATGTTTGTTACTCTTTCACGCAAAAACTACTGAATGAATCTTGATGAAATTTTGCACAGGTATAGATCATAGTCTGGAATAACACATAGGATACTTTTTTATCCCGGGATGATGTTCACTTGGGGTAATTTTCGACATTCACGCGGGCCGAGCCGCGGGCGGCAGCTAGTAAATTAAAAGGCATTGTATTATCCTTATTATTTTGTTAAATAACACTAGCTTTTGTTTGCGGTTTAGTTAATGACACAAAAATAAACTTACTGGATAGAACCAGTGTTTGTTACTCGGATGTTACCCATTAAGGGTACTTAGGTATATTATGACACCATTGCAAAAGAAAGAAAGAAAGAAAACATATTTATTCAGGACTCGCACAAAACAAAAAGAAAGATAACCTTCATCCCCATTTTGTGTCCAGGCTATCTCTAGCCATTCCGTTGCCTGGAAGAGATCGCAGAATGCGATACAGCCGCCAATTGTATATTTTTTAGTTTAAAGTTTCCTCTAGGTATTTTTAATTTGGTGTATAAAGTATTTTCTATAGGGTGGCAGGGCTGGCAAAATGCCACGAGCCCTCGACCTGAGACGGCCTCGGCCGAAGATGAGCGTCTCCAAGATCCGGCAGAGTTTCTTGGAATGACTTCGAGAGATATCTACTTTTGGACTATCTTTTGATGCGTAAAAAATGTTCTAAATGTTCAGTTGGCAATTTATCGAGAGTTTACAATCTCTCAAGATATTTTATAAACTTCATAGGTTAATAATAATCTTACGGAAGTTGCCATTTTCCGGTGACATGTACAAACCCATGCTCTTGAAAATAAAAATGATAAGTCCCCATCAAAAGAATTTGCCGCGGGCCCCCAATGATATAATAGTTACGCCACTGTTCCTGCCCTTGTTATTTGGGGTGACTATCTCCACTGTTTTTATTTTTTATTTTTTTTCATTTTCACTGCTGGCCCTTTTACGCAGTTAAAATTTCAGTTGATGGCCTTGATTTTAGTTCAATCCCATATATTTGATTCCACCAACTGCATAAAACTGGGTAAGCTAAGGTGCCCAATGTGCTGAGTCTGAAGGCCGCTAGGGCCGCCTCCTCTCGGACTTTAGGTGGAGAGGTGGTAGCCCCAGCATAGCCTGCAAAGCCGCAGTGGGCGCTGTTCTCATGCTGCTAGTGATTGCCACGCAGGCCAGTCGCCGCAACTTCTCAAGATCTTTTTGTGTCGTGCTCAAATCGGTCCTGGGCCACCAGACTAGAGAGCTATAAGTGATTATTGGTCTGATGACTGTGGTGTATAGCCAGTGAGTTGTATTGGGGCTAATGCCCCAATTCTTGCTTAGCATGCGTTTGCATTGCCACATGCATAGGCTGGCTTTTTTGTGATGTATTCAGTGTGCTTTGCCCAATTCAGCTGCTTGTCCAAATAGATGCCCAGGTATTTGGTTTCAGTTGAGAGGCTTAAAGTAGTGCCGAAGAACCGTGGTAGTTCTAATGTCGGCAGTTTCCTCTTTTTGGTAAAGAGAACGGGTTCCGTTTTGGTGGGGTTCACTGTCAGCTGATATTCTTGGCACCAGTCCTCTACTATTTTCAAGGCTTAGCGCATGAGGTTGCACAGCGTGTTTTCTTGTTTACCATTTATTATTATGGTTATGTCATCTGCGTAGCCAACGGTAAAGTATCCTTTATCGTTGAGTTTTTTGAGTAAATTATCTGCAACGAGGTTCCATAATAGTGGTGAAAGGACGCCACCTTGGGGGCAGCCTTTCGCTACAATGGCCCTCTTTGTGTCATTTATGGTGACTTGTATAGCTCTTTGCTTGAGCATGTTTGTGATCCAGCCACTCAAGGACATGTTCACGCCATGCTTTCCAAGGGCTGTGCTGATGCTCTGAAACGTGGTTTTGTCAAAAACGCCCTCGATGTCAATGAAGACAGCTAGTGAGGAGCATTTCTGGTCAAACGCGCATTCGATCTTTGAGACCACACCGTGCAGCGCAGACTCTGTTGATTTCCCCGCGGAGTATGCGTGTTGTTGTCTGTGAAGCGGGTGTTGGCGCAGGGGTCCATCCCGAATATATCTGTCACAGAGCCTCTCCAGGGTTTTCAGTAGGAAGGATGTTAGACTTATTGGTCTGTATGCTTTGGGTTGTGTATAGTCCGTTTTGCCAGGCTTGGGGATGAAAATGACTTTCACCTCACGCCATGACAGCGGTACGTATCCGTGCGCTATGCAAGCCTGGTAGATTGGCATTTCCATTTTATGTTTTCTTATCATGTATGTCATCATCATCATTGCAGACGAAAGATCCTAGTGATCCAAGATACCAGTCCTATGCGTGTCGCATCCAACGGATTCCGCGGCCTTCGCCAGATCACCGGCCTACCTTGTGGGAAGCCGCGCCAACACTTTGTCTTCCGCATTCATTTTGTTCCTTCTACGTATTTGCAAAATTATACTTATTAGATTTCTCACTTTAAGGAAAACTTTTTGTATTTTATAGTTCCAGTAAATTTGAGTCATAATAATATCTTTTTTGGTTCAACAAGTTGTTATTGTGTAACGTTGAGTAGGCATTATAAAGTTATAATGTTAATAACATTTACCTAAGTACCATTGACAATGATTCGTTGGCAGTCAATGCTTTGTGATTCACCTATTTACTTAAAAGGAATATCATGTTTTTTCTTTATTATATTTTGTACTGACTCATTTCAAAAGTTATTGTTTAACTTTCCGACTTTGTGTCTGAGGATATTCCGAGTATTTTTTATTTCTTTATAGTTATGTAGGCTCCTGAGACCTGAGGTCCCTGAGGAATATTCGAATGGCGAATTCATCATGCGGTTCCAATGGCTCTGGAGAGTCTTCAACGATAAAACATTTAGTTCTAATACCCAGTGTGTAATTTATTTATTTAATTAATAAATTATTCGTTAGATATCAGTGGTAACTTCTGTTTAAATTCTAGTTAAATCCTTTGGGTAATTAAGCTTTTTGAATAATCACACTTAGCTACGTGATTAATTTTCATAATTGAAAACCATGATTGTTAGTTTCTTTGTTATTTGTGCATGACGCGACACGGTAGGTAGCTGCATGCTTCTCGTCATTCTAGTTACAAACAAGCTAATGAAGAGTGAAGCTTTGAAATCAGAGTAGGTAAGGAATACTTATCTAATAATAAACCTATAGGTATAGGTATTACGACCTCACTGCTGCGCAATGTGGCAAAGCAATGACTGTTCCCAAATAATAGGTTAAGAAAAAAACAGGGTTACGAGCTAATAATCAAAAAAGTAGTTCCCAGCTTCTGGCCTGGGGGGGGGGCAGGTTAGATTTTTTAGGTCAGATCGTTCGCGGCTGTTTTTGGTAGATACCTACACACTACACAAAAACACCTACCTACTTACATGAAACGTTAGGTATAGGTATGTAGTGTGTAGGGCAAAAAGCCGCGAATGATCGTGCTTTATAGGTAGTTAAATAAGTAAAAGTAAATTTGACTTACTTACATTTTTATTTCATAAGGGAAATTGCTTTGTGCATTTGCTAATTATTTTTCCAAAAAAAAAGTTAGCACATAAGGCCCCGTTTACCCTTTGATTAGTGATTAGGCGAGTTCTTACATTTTCTGCGAGATTTCCAGGGGGGGGGGGGGGCAGCTTCCCCCCATGCTTACGCCCATGGTTCTTATATATGTATTTAGATATATTATGCTTTTAATGACAGACAGACACACGTGTGATCCCATAAGGGCGCCAATTTGCTACAGGTAGTTTCAGAACCCTAAAAATATCACAAAACGAACCCAAACAAACAACAATCCAAAAAAGCACAATTATAATCGCCCTTTTGTAGTGTTCTTATGCAAAAATGTGCTGTCCCCTGTTATTAGCGAGCCGTCTTGCGCCGCCCATTGGCCAGTTAATCGGTTTAAATTGTTAATGAACTCTCGGACGAGACTAATCTCATTGACGGAAAAACAATGCAGCGGGATGCTGTAATGAACTCTGATTTATGAAATATTACGCTTCTGTAATGTACTTAAGCTTAGGGGATGTCCTTTATGAAAGAATATGGTGTTTTGTAGGGGATTTTGTTGTTCATGTGATTTTTTGAGGTTTTTAAAAGTGAGTAGGTATCGTCTGACATCGGCTTCGCCCAAGTGAATGTCGGAAATTATGCTTAGAAGCTTGGGATCAAAAGTGTACTATAATCTATTTCTGTACAAAATTTCATTCTGATCCGTTCAGCCATTCCGGCGTGAATGAGTACTTAACAAATACAATATAAGTCCATACATCCAAACTAACATTTCTTGTTCTGCTTCAAATGACAAAGAAACTGCGATGGGTCTCAATTCTGTCGGATTTCTAAATTACCATATTTATTTACATTAGCTAGCTAATTTTCGGTAGGTACCTACTCCAATAAACACTTTTGTGTTTTTATTTTGAATAATATTATGGAAGAAAAACGTTTCTTTTTGGTTTCAGTTTAAAATTAATACCACCAGCCCACGCTAAATTAGTTTTGAAAAAAGAACCTTTGGTTTTTGTTTTATTATCTAGATGTACTACTATGGCTTTTATCAATACTAAATGAACAAACTATTATAATTAGGTACTTATACAATATTTTAAATAAAAAAAAAACCTGAAAACACATTAATTGTATCTTTACACAATTTAAACAATTTAGACGCAGTTTGCATATAAGTAGGTATAGGTTCAAAATAATGAAGGTAATATTTTGAGATTTCTGAAGATACCGCGATAAAGATATGGCGAATGACAAGAAAGGCAACGAACGAATTTACTAATAGTAATAAAAAGTGACTTCAATTGGTTGGTACTAACCCCAAATCTCAACAATGGATCAAAAAACTCGCCCTAGGTAGTCAACGCCATCTTTAGTGCTATGTACTGGTTGAATCAGTTTTGATAAAGCGCCATCTTTCGTCGATTATCAATACTACGTCGTTAAATAGCTTGCCAAGTAACATCTTTCAAGTAGTTTCCTCAGTTGAAGAGTAGATGGCAGCACATCATTTATTTAAAAGACAACATACAGATGGCGTTGGGAAACGAGATTTTGTGAAAAGTTTTGAAAAGGAATTGAATCTGTAGGAAACTCCTTTTGTTATGGTGTCTACTTGAAGTACCGATAATACGGTCCAAATAAAAATGGAAATAAATATTTCTCCAAAGGTCACACAGTTTTACATTTTTTGTACCATTGAAAATGCTTTTTCTGTTTTTATATAAGCCGACAGACTTATAAAAGCTGCGAGATAAAGGTTTAGATTTTTTATTCTTAGGAAAAAAAAATCTATAAAACAATGATTAATTCGAATAGATATAGATTTTTTTTTTCATTTGCATCAGCATTATCAACAGTTTCGAGGAGGAGAGGGACATTTGGATCTTTTTGGAAGAAATCCTATAGGAAATCGTAAAAGTTGCTTTAATATATTTTCGAAATGTCTTATTAAAAATAGATAACTGTAAATTTATGTTTGTACGGATAAATTAAAATGGGTCTAAATTTAACTCTAACACTATTTATCGAAAATGTTTTCAAATAACTTTTTAGATCTATGTATCCTGTTTATGTGTATGAAGTTTCATTAAAACCGGTTCAGTCATTTCGGAAAATAATGACTCGAAAATTTGTATGAAATGCCGTAGGTACGGCGTACACGCTCCTTATCATGTCGACGGTTAAAAGGAAATAGGGTATAAGCGACAAAAAATGAAATGTTCAGGAGAGCCGTTCAAAGTTTTAAATTTTAGAAAAACTGACGTAATTTTGTCAGTTATTAAGATATCGTGAAAACTAAAACAGTTATAAAATCAGAAAAAAATGGAGCATTTACCGGTATTTTAGTTTTAATGATTTGACGCTATTTAAAGTGGTTTTTGTCGCTTATAACAATAGCTTTTAATTTTCCAATGAGGAAATATGGCATAAGATACAAATGACAAAGTAAAATATTAAAGGATAAGAAGCCTAAGCGACATACTGATTTCTCACACAGCAAGGTAAAAGGGTATAAGAGACTAGACAGTTCAATAAGTGTTATAGGAAAAGAAGGATAAGGTACTTTTCACAGTGGTTGTATGGAAGCTAATAGAGCACAAGAAACAGTCGGCTTTCAAAACAATACCAGGATATAAGACATTAGTGACGCACAATGTCGCTTGAAAGCAAAGGAAAAGAAGGATAATCAACATTTGGCATTGCGTGAGTCTATGGAAATATGGATGAAAAGACACCCCAAAAATAATGAAGTAGCGCAACCAACACGATCCTTCATCAGGATAAGAGCTAAAACGGGTATTGCTCTACACTGTAATTTTGTCCTTAACTCGTAAAATAGGGTGAAGTATTTTAAAAGTATTAGGGAGTCGATTTTCATACAAAAAGACTAAGGATCCTTAGTCTTAGGGGCCTATTTCAGTATACCCTACCCGTTCAAGTGATTCTAATTTACACTAAATAGTAGATTTCAAAGATGATAGTTCGTCATTATAGTTATTTTAATGTCACCTACTTACCTATTTACTAACAAGCGGATAGTAGGATTTTTTTAAATAAAAAAAGACAGTTTTTATGTTTTCAATAAGGAAAAATCAAAGCTACTTAAAAAGGAGTGGTAAGGTAGCCAACCCGCCTGCCCAGCGTGGCGATTATGGGCAAATACCTTCAATGCAGAACAACAAAAAGTCACGGCCTCCAGTTCCCGGCGGTCCCGCTATTCCTGGTCATGGTGGCGACCACGGTAACTGCGGGGCGGGGGGTGCCAAGAATCTCCGAGCTACAGGAGGCCACCATCACCATAAACTGAAACTAACCCTGGCGACGCACGCTACGGCTTGACTCGCATCTGACGCAACTCGAGGTGAAACTTGGGAAAATTAGGTGGCAAACACTAGGGTTGAGTGAAGTCCGAAGAAGGAGGGAGGACACCAAAAGGTGTCCTCCCCCCTTCTTCAAGCACATCCAGTACATCAGATGACCCGATTCCAGGGTTATCCCTGGAATCGGGTCATCTGATGTACTTCCGAGAGGAAGTCCAACAATCCCAAGGCGGCGTTGGGTTTCTGGTAAACAAGTCCCTATCTAACAACTTTGTGGAAATGTCAAGTATGTCGAACAGGGTAGCGTACCTTATTGTAAAGCTCACCGAGAGGTACAGCCTCAAGGTAGTGTACGCACCGACCTCGACACACTCGGACGACGAAGTGGAAAATATGTTCGATGACATATCGAGAGCCCTCCACTTCACTACAAAGACATATTACATCGTTGTCATGTTGACTTTAATGCCAAAGTGGGAGTACAGTATTGCTGCGAATAGGTAATAGGATACCATGGATTTGGAAGCAGAAATCATAGGGGGCAAATCCTCGTCAACTTCCTCGAACGGGAGGGGTTGTTCTTGATGAACTCCTTCAAGAAACAGACCCAAAGTAAGTGGACGTGGCAAAGCCCCGACACTATGACCAAACATGAGATGTCGATCTCATGTTTGTTCATCATGAATGACAAGAGGCATATATTCAGAGACGTGATCAATAGGTTCAATACCTGTAGCGATCACCGACTTGTCCGAGGCTCTCTGAATATTAACTTCAAGGCCGAACGTGTCCGTCTGATGAAGTCCAGACTCCGACCAACTCTGCTCCAAACCATGGCATGATCTGAAACGTTCCAGGCAAACCTGTAAAACCGATTCGCTGCCGTGGAAACCACAACAGACGTAAACCAGAACCTCTAAAATGTGACTCGGATCCTCAGGGAAAAGGGTACGAGATTCTGACATATGCAGCGTAAGGGCAAGAAGTCCAAGCTTTCAGATGGGACTTTAGGGCTAATGAAGGAATGACGTGAAAGCCCACCCGTCACTTTGTCGGCAAAGCGATTTCTAAACTGAGAGACCAACAAGCACGTACGACAGGACCTCCGGGGCTTCAATGCTCTTTCGGTTGAAAGAGCAATCGAGCAGAATCGGAGATCAAAGGTGTTCGTACAGTCTCTTGGAAGAAGCCACCTGATGAAGTTGACCACAGCAAGTGGAGAAGTTGTTTCTTTGAAGCCAGTAGTCTTTTCGCAAGTGGAAGACTTCTATAGCATACGCATATACGCATCGCATGCATCTCGTCCTGATCCCAAAAATGAGGTTTCTAGAGCCACATTGACACGCCATTTAACCGAAGACCTGCCAGAAGTCCTATGGCATTAAGTCCGCTTTGTACAGTTTTTTTTTTTACTAGTGCGTAAAGTTTTAATAAATAAATAAGTCAGTATTGGCGAAATCGAGATCGCTCTTGGGCAGCTTAAAAATGGAAAAGCCCCTGGAGAAGACGGCGTTACCACAGAGCTGCTGAAAGCTGGAGGTAAACCCGTACTGAGGAAGCTCCAGAAGCTGTTTAACGCTGTCCTGTTTGAAGGGAGAATTTCAGAGGCGTGGAGTAGAAGTGTGGTTAAGATAACCACACTTCTACTCCGTTCTTCAAAAAGGAAGGCAAGAGCCTATTGAAGAACTATCGACCCATATCCCTTCAAAGCCACGTCTATAAGCTGTTTCCAAGAGTGATTATGAACCGCCTTGCGCGAAAGCTCGACGAATTCCAACTACCAGAACAGGCTGGGTTTCGGAGCGGATACGGCCGCATAGACCACATCCACACAGTGCGGCAGATTATACAGAAGACCGAAGAGTATAATCAGCCCCTGTGTCTAGCACTGGGATATCTGGTCTGTTCTGAAGTCCCTGCAGCGCTGCCAATTAGACTGGCGATACATCCAAGTGATGAGATGTCTCTACGAGGCCGCCACCATGTCCGTTCAAGTACAGAATCAGCAAACAAGTCCCATACCGTTGCATCGAGGAGTGAGACAAGGGGATGTTATTTCCCCGAAATTGTTCACTAATGCAATGGAGGATATGTTCAAGACGCTGAACTGAAACGAACGTAGCATTAACATCAATGGCGAATACATCTCTTACTTGCGATTTGTAGATGATATCGTCATCATGGCAGAAACACTGCAGGACCTACAACAGATGCTGAATGATCTGGCTGGCTTTTCTGTAACATCAACATTGTACACTTAGTTCGCAGTAAACGTTTTGACTTTGACTTTGGATAAAAGCAAGGTCATGTTCAACGAAAATGTTCTACCGGAACCGATTGCGATTCACGGTGCAATTCTTGAAGTTGTTCAAAAATATGTGTACCTCGGGCAGACATTGCAGTTAGGTAGAAACAACTTTGAGGGCGAGGTGAATAGAAGAATTCAGTTAGGCTGGGCAGCGTTTGCGAAGCTACGTCGAGTCTTTACATCGTCGATTCCACAGTGCCTAAAGACGAAAGTCTTCAATCAGTGCGTCCTACCCGTCATGGCATACGGAGCAGAAACGTGGAGACTGACGGCTCGTATGGTTTACAAGCTTAAAGTCGCTCAGTGGGCTATGGAAAGGGCTATGCTCGGTGTGTTTCTGAGGGATCGCATCAGAAATGAGGTGATCCGTTAGAGAAGCAAGGTCGTCGATATAGCACACCGGATTAGCAAGCTGAAGTGGCAGTGGGCTGGCCATATTAACCGACAACCGTTGGAGTAAACGAGTTCTAGAGTGGAGACCGCGTCTCGGCAAACGTAATGTAGGACGTTCTACACTACGTTTGCCGAGACGCACGGTGGAGTGACGATTTGCGCAGGACGGCTAGCAGAAACTGGATGCGAGAAGCCGAAAATAGATCTAAGTGGCGTGCAATTGGAGAGGCCTATGTCCACCAGTGGACTGCAACAGGCTGTTGATGATGATGATGATGATGATGGGTAGGTAGCTAATACTGCAGCTAGCAGGCAGGGAACTTAAGAATTAATTACGAACACTTGGTATGTATCCGTAATATTACAGTTAAAAAGGTAACAAACATAATAGTAAATAATAAAAAGCTTATTGGGTATTGTAGTATAAGTGACGTACAATTATGATTGTAGAACGTGGAAGTAGGTTATAATGTGGTTATAATCGACACCATGATATCTAATTTAATTTAAGTAATAAGATATTATCGACAAAACTGTATTTATATTGTACGCGGAAGTAAGGTATAACCAACAGTGTGATATTAAAATAAATTTAGGTAATAGAGCATAACCTGCATAGCTTCCATAAAGTACTGAATGGTAATAGGGTATAACTGACAGAGTAATATGAAAATGAATTTCGTATATAGGGTACAAGCGCCATAGCTATGTTAAATTACGAAATGGAAGTAGGCTATAAACAACGTTTGTACTTTGTGAGGGAAAAGCTTAAAAGGCATAACCAACCGAAAGCTCGACACCCTTATGAAGTAAAAAAGCATTACCGACAACAAACACAAAATAAATCATTTTTGTAGGGGCACAAGCACCTTTGTAGCAAAAATTACCTGAATTTTCGTCGGTTACGAAAACGAATACTATGAAAACGATTTTTTTTGCAAGGGCATAAACGCCAAAAAACTCATCGTAGAGCCATGAGAGTAAGCGCATTCGAAAGAGCGGAAAATTTTACGTAGGATGGCATATATAACTCATTTTTGACCAAAATGTCGCTTATGCCCTACTTCCTTTTAACCGTCGATGTAGTCTTTGTGTCACAGTGAAATTAATTTGTCAAAGTGGAGAAGTTTCACTATGGCGGGTGTGTGATGTTTATGTTGTCATTGTAGAAGATTCACTGGAAAAACACTGTAATTTTTTTTCACTTTTTAGTGGTACACCCCCTATCCCCCCACCTAAACGTACCAATCACATTGGTGTAAACAATAAACAAACATGCAATTTCAGCAATCCCGAAAGATTTGCTATCATTTATTGAAGAGTTCCGTTCCCTATCATCTCTGGTTCTTCGTCAGATCTTTACCAAATTAGTTGAAATACTAAAATGCTCTTCGCAATCACATCATCAATGTAGTCGAAGCCACGCATTATTAGGGATACTTAGGGGATTTTGAACACCGAATTCCGAATTTAAAGTTATTTTGTACTTTTTGTGTTTTTTTTTTTGTTTAGAAGTCGTTGTATTTTTTTAAGTCACCGTTTTCAATATTTGTGTTCGTCCTCAGTCTTTCGCCCACTTAGTATTTCAGTAGGCACGTCATAATCAGTTTTTTTACACCTTTAGTATGTATTAGTACTTAATAATCTATATTCGACCGTTTAAATACTAGCCCTAAATGTTATAGGGGTGACGACCGCGAAAAATTCAAGCTGTCCTCCTTTTTTTTTCTTGATTGGAAACTACCAAATGACTTCTTCCGCTCTGGGCGGAGCGGAAGGGAGTGTCAAACTATTACTGACAAATAGGTACCCACCCGAGATCCTTCTAGTGCCCTTTGCGTTCCAGGTCGGCGGTGACTCTTTCGAACAAATTCACTACATGATTCACTATCTAAGAAATACGCTATGAATTTCCCGGGTTATTCATATTTTTTTAGTTTTGATCTCATTAATTACAGTAAGAGTTGTTTAGGTTTCTATCTAACTAATTATAATTGGTTGCGATTTTTTTAGCTAGAAACTTTATACTCAGAGGCCTACGTAATAATTAAATACGATAGGTGCAGTTTTTTTTTTGCAATAAATAAATAAAGTAAGTCTGAGCTGAGGTGTCGATACTGAATGGCATTTTTGTCACCATAACATTTGCAAGGCAATTAAAAACGGAGTCTCACCTGTGCAACGAAAGCCAAATAACATACCATACCCGCCCACAATTTTATCAAAAGAAATACCCATAAATACATAATAGGATTCTGTGTAAGTAAATATTTGGATAGTGAGTCTCATAACATTTGAAAGGCCATGTCTTTGGGCCTTGCGCGGTCACGCCCTCTGTCGTCACAATAAAAAGTCCCATATTCTTCTTAGGTCCACCAAAACTGCAAATTGTTATTTCCACACGATAAACTTTTCTAAAAGTTCTTCTTTAATGCTAAAGTGAATGAAATTGTTTGTTGAGTCAACTATTAATCTTGTCAATGGAGACGCATATGTTGTAAAAAGTCATGTTTTATTTTGGATTTTATGATTTTTATTCAATGCCTTGCTTTTGCAAGCTTTTAGATTTTTTTATGGGAAACCAACACCATTATTGGAATGTAGGTTTGTAGTAGGTCAAACCTATATTTTCGACGAAGAGCAGCAAAAAGTATTATATTATTATTATATGTCCTAAAAATATTTATCTTATTTTATTTGGAAAACAAACAATCGTACATTTTATATTATGTACAATGTACCTACTACGTTTTTACGAGTTACTATCTAATATATTTTGACACAGTCGTTATCTTATAACATCAGAAAATATACTTAGTATATAAAAGTTAATTGAGGCTGAGCGTTTCAACCACAATTCGTATTCTTATTACTTCGATGTTAACGTGGAATAATCACCAATTGTCTACTAGTCACACAGTCAGTTTTGCGAAACTTGAAAATGATTTTGCTTACTAGGTAAAGTACTTAGTAGGAGTGAAGAGCTCGTGGCTAAATTATAACAGTCACACGGGTCGATCTTCAAGGTTAAGCAACGCTTGCCACGGTTGATCTGTGGATGGGTGATCATCTTAACATACCGAGTTTTCTCCGTGCCTCGGAAAGCACGTTAAGTCGTTGGTCCCGGCTGCCATTTGGAGATCTTTGGCAGCATTACGGATTGTCAGAAGCCAGAAAATCTGATACCAGCCTTGCCAAGATGTGCCGTGTTCCCCAGTTAATGGGTTGTGGAGGTCTGGTAGGCAGCCGCTTCACGTAAAGTAATGGTAAATATTTAGCTGAATTCGGTTTGAGCCGACCCCAATATAGTTGGGAAAAGGCTAGGCAGATGATAAGGTAAAGTACCTAGTAAGTAATATCATTTTCTTGCTAATTAATTTTGCTATTGGATCCATGATGGTTAAATTGCTTCTCAGGAATTCATCGAGATTCATCGCTTCGACGGTTTTCTGTTAGTCTCCACTATTGATTCTGGGTTTCAGGAGTTGCAGTTTTAGATACAGCATTTATTCCAAGTTAAAAAAGACACACTGTTAGCTTCTCAAACCAAAATAGTTCGATGGTTTATGCGTTAATGTAAGTCAATAGATCTTTCACTAAATAATTTCTTTCAGTTTCGCAAAAGAATCCCGCCATTCCAAGATTGGGTGTATCATCACACACTCGTTGTCCGCTATTCTATCATCACTCGCCATTTACCTATTATCACTACATGAATGGCTTGTCGCATCGCGCCCAAACAAAGCTTTCTGAGGTATCACACTACCATTTTAAACAGACCTTTCGATTTCTATTGCGAAGATCTGGTTACCTTCAGCGTTGTTGAGGAAAGGAAGGACGAGGGGGGTCTCGTTGAGCTGGTGAGTATATTATAATGCGTTTAATGGCCTGTAATGAATGGCATAACATCCATAAAGCGACAATGCAGCCACTCGAACATGCCCTTTTATAATAATAAGTGATTTATAGCAGATCACCGCGAAAAATACTATTGTTTTGCACGTGTTTGTGACGGTACGCCTTCGGGATGAAAGTAAAGTGACAGCCGATAATAGTGGTTGATATATTTATCTGTTGGATGGTGAATGAAGCTATGGTAGCTGGCTTTATATTGGAAGGTTATCAGATACAATGTGGGCCTTCGATTGAGTTGTAGAGCGATTTTTTATAGATCTGGTTTGGTCTTAATAGTTTAAAGTATTTTAAAGCCTTTAGACGAGGATCTCTCTATATGTTTCGCTTCATCAAGTCATCGTTTTATTTTTAATTATTTATAATATACCACTAGTTCCCCTACTAAGCGATGATGTGGTTGAAGATAGAAAATGCTTCCCGCTGCTTGAAGTACCTAATCTATCTTGACATTAAGACACCCAGGTTTTGGCAACCAGGAAACATGAAATTCCGGCAGGGAATCCCACTCCTTAGCTGTTAGCATATTGCATGAAAGTATAACCATTTTGATCGCCATACGT
The DNA here is from genome assembly GCA_905332915.2 of Hecatera dysodea. NCBI lineage: Eukaryota > Metazoa > Arthropoda > Insecta > Lepidoptera > Noctuidae > Hecatera > Hecatera dysodea. The sequence goes on from HG995304.1 coordinate 7,007,057, forward strand.
CATATAATTGGATGATAAAACAAAGTTGGGAAACTAAATTGAACAATTACGACGCCTACTCCCTAAAACGAAACTGATAGAAAAAATGACTTCGCGTTGATGGTCAAGCGTTAGCTAAGATTTACCGAGTGTATCGTTGCCGTTAAGCCTTTTGGCTGATTTCCTTAGAGTCTTAGACAGATCAAGCTGATATTTTGCAGATACGTTCCTGAGATGAGAGCAGTACTTACTTTATTTCAGTAAAGATTAGGGCCTGGATTCACAATGCCCTCGGAAGAATTTTTGAAAACGGTTACATCCAGATATAGCTTATACAAACACTAGCTCTCGCCCGCGGCTTCGCCTGCGTGAATGTCGAAAATTATCCTAAGATAATGTTACAACACAAAGGATACTTTTTTATTGATAAAAGTATCCTATGTGTTATACCAGACTACAATCTACCTCTGTGCCAAATTTAATCAAGATCCGTTTAGCCATGCTGTTGTTATAATGTAACAAACATCCATCCATCCACCTATCCAAATTTCCAAATTTCGAATTTATAATATTAGTAGGTATAGATATAAACCAACTAACAAACAATATAAACGTTTTATTAGTTATATTGGAAATGATTCTATTAAGCTTAGCCTAGAAAAACATATATAAAAAATTGGTGTTGAAATTGCTGTAAATCTATGCTACTGAATTAACTATAATTTTACACTTGCATTTGAGAAAACTATGAGAATACAATAGAGGAAATTACAAAAAATAGACTAGTTCTTTATATATAATAAGTAGGTATTTACTAACAGTACCTACGTCAAGTTTTTATAATACACATCATACTTTATCAGCACTCTGAGCTTCCTTTTGACCCAGTATCTTCAACCAGGAGGAGGAAAGATTTGGTTTGCATAAAACCACAGACAAGACATGCATTTTCCTCATATATTTTACGTATTTTTAGGACCTTTTTTATACAATAAGCCGAACAAATTGTTAGATATATAAAGCATAAATTATATTAAATGTAGTACACTGCTATCAGAGTATCTATTAAAACTCAATTACAATGTTTAATTCATAAGTTGGTATTCTATAATTTTGTATACATGTACCCTTAATGATTAGTCTTGTAAAGTGATGACCTGAAACACAAGTTTTATAAACCTAGCTCGGGAAAGTCGCTAAATAAACATAACTGTAGGTTTAAAATAAATTTTCCATAAGTCCTGAAAAATTGTTAATTTAGTTATACACATAGTGATTATATATATTTGGATGCCAGCATAATTATCTATTTCAGATTACTTGTCGCTTTTTGTATATAAACTATATTGTGTGAAAGATGTAATAAAGGTAATTTTTATTATTTATTTAATTTCCCTATTAGATTTTCGTGAGAGCTCAAAGGATCGATTAAGCAATAGGAACAACAGTCGTTGTGCCATATAGTATTGTTGGTATAGAATTAAAAAGTAAAAAGCCTTTTATCTGATAAAATAAAAGCTGACTGAAAGAAATACGACAGTTTGATGGTTACTAAGTAAAGAAATGTTGAAATAGTATCCATATACCTACAAAAACCCGACCTTAACTAGATCCATTGAGTCTTGTCGGCATACATGTCTACTTCAAATAAAACCCATTCTTTTAGCCCCAGCTTACCTTAAGACGATTAGCTGAGCAAAACATTGCACCCTACGACATATGTATCAAGCAATAAAAAAAACAGCAATAGAAAACTGCTCTTTTTGCGTCACCAGATAAAGATCCTGGCCAAACGGATCCACAAAGCGAGACAGATGTCCATTTTTATCGCACTTCTAAAAAGGTGCGGATAAAAAGTTTATATTCAAACTCCTACGCACTGTAGACAACAGAGAGTTAAATGTGACGTGAAATGTACAGAAGGTATAATCCACTTATACTAGGTATTATGGAGGCATGTCGCCTTTAAAAAACGCTTTTTTTTTGCGCAGCGGCGGTACGTATTGTGATTGATTTGTTAAAAGAGTGACGCCGCAGGGTTTCCGTTGTGGGCAAACAAGGGAATGATGGGTAACGCTCTTGATTTTGATGAGGACGTAGTGCGTCCGATAGATGGCGTTAGGTGCAGTGGTACGAAAAGTTTCGGAGCGGTTCGCGTTTTAGGGTTGACTTTTAACAAGTAATATTTGTTTGCGTAGGCATGCGGTTTCAGTTTTGAGGTAGTTTGTGATATAGTAACGAGTGTCACATTTGGTGTTACATTGGTTATGGCTATAAAATAGACACTTTTTTGTCAGATCAAGTTTTGGAACCAAACTTTTCATTTTATTTTATTTTATTTGGGAAAATAAACGGTTACACATTAGAATGCTATGGCACAGAACTTAAAACTAAGATGGGAATGCTATGTGTATTTACTAAAGTTCTCATAACTTATAAATATTTATGATTATGTACTGTTTCATTTGCCATTAAAGTACCTACAATTAGTGAAGGTTATGGCAATAAGCTGCCTACATTATTTCAGTTTAAAGCTGTAGGCTGAGTTGGTCAAAGTGGTCGCAGTGTAACTTGAGGTCAAGGGTAAGCGTCACGGGTCGGGGAAAGTTATTTATGTATGTATAATCATACTACATATATTGTATACGGTAGAATACATAGTTTCTTCTTCCACATAACATAACATGTACATACAACCTAGTATGACCTAGTATAGTAAAAAATAAACTTTTTTACAAATAAAATACATCCGAATTAAAAAAAAAAACACAAAAAGGATAAAATGACTTTAATATGGGAAGTCTGTGTACAAAAAACACAGAAACAACGAAAAACCCCTACTTCCGATATTTTTAAGAGAAGTTGATTGTACATTTTTGTAAAAAAGTTTTTTAAGTACGAAGTAGGGATTAGGATTCAGGCTGCAGACTAGGTAATGATCTTGATGGAAAACTCAATAGCACTACTACTAATACCAGAGTTATACTCTGGTATTAGTAGTAGTGCTATTGAGTAGTTATACTATTTAGTGCTAACCCTACAGCTAATCATACCCATTACAGCATACGTGTTATAATCTGGTGTAAACAATAAACAGACACGCGATTTCAGAAATCCTGGAAGATTTGCTATTATTATTTGAAGAAAAGTAGAATGAAGAATGAGAATATCATCAATGTAGTTGAAGCCACGCATTATTAGGGATAACTCAAATAATAGTCGTCAGATCTCAGTCTTTCAATTTAAATGGGATGGATATACATGACAAGCCAGCTTTCCAAAATAAAAAGAATCATCAATATCGGTACACCCAGTAAAAAGTTATGAGATAACAAAAAAACAAAATTTAGTCGACTTGAGAACCTCCCCCTTTTTTGGAAGTTGGTTAAAAATAATTTCCAATATTTAGAAGGAATTCGATAGGTACAGACACACCGCTGCCTTGCTCTTTGAGGAACCCAAGCGTCATGATACCTTACGTTTACAATATTTTTTTAATAAATCCCAGATCGATGTCACATAAATTACACCGTACAACTGATCCCATTTCGTCTGTATCCATTCATTAGTAGGTACCCACGGTAATCCAGTCGGCGTTGAATAGAATATCAGGCTGGAACCATCCGCAAAGGCCGGACGACCGCAGAGTCAGTGGCCAACCCTATTCAAACCGCCTACAATAGTTTTTGTCACCTATACTTGACAGAGAAGGGACAGAAGTATAAGTAGAGGAATTCTTTCTTATTTTTGAAGTGGAAACTTCTTTAGTCGCGTTCTTGGTAGAGGAAAATCTTATGGGTTCGCGTCACCGACATGCGCATGACTCATGCGTATAAGTGAAATTGAAGGGAATTAGTGAAAAGTTCAATATGTATATACTGCGCATCGTTGAAATAGTGTTTTTGTTTGATTATTATTTGAATTTAAATATTTTGAAATTTCAAATTTTAATTCTAAAAGTTCTAAGTTTTCATTTCTATCGGTAGTCCCTATAACTGACAATTTTAATACGTTATAGGTATGCTATTTTTTTCTATAGTCACTTTGAGAAAAAAAAACAGTTTTAATTAGAGCCACCGTTTCAGCTAGTATATGCCAGTCTAATAAAAAAAATAGGTGAAGATGTTTGTCAGTGAAAGCAATGCATACGTATTTTCAGTACAGTACATTCAAACAACAAAGTTTATTTCCGATTTGCGTGACGGTCTTCGTGAATTAATTGTTTTTGCTTAAAAACTTCTTTTTTTTTCTCTTGATTTTAATTATTTGTCTGTCTGTCTTGAGTTTTCGTTCTGCTCAATAGAGCTCTATCTACGTTGTTCAACATGTAATAGCTTCAACTGTCTGGATACATGATTTACTAACTTCTTGGCTATTTAAAACTGAAATAAAATGTTCTGAGTTTGACGTAAAATGACATATAATATACAAATGGCCACTTTCAAATATCGTTAGTCTGCCAAGTCGCAAACTTGGTGAACTTGAACTTGAAAAGAAAGAAATAAATAAAAAGAGTTTGTTTGTGGCAAGCATGACGGACGACCAAGAAAAAAAAAACAAAATTAAACAATTATATGCAAGTTGGGAAGATATGCGTCACCTCTTCCAAAATGGCCGTCGCTCAGCGTAGTGCCGTGAAACTTCTTTTCTGCACCTGTTGTAGGCCTTTTCCCTTTTCGTTAATATCTTGTTCAACTTTGATTTATGTCACGAAGCAGTCGTTACGTGTGTACGAATAGCATTGTGTCCTCTGAATGGCCTTCTAAACTCGTGCGAACATATCTTTGGAGTTTTTCTAAGGAATTTCACGGTACTCCTCTGAACGTAAATAAAGATTGTGGCCATTTATGGGCAATTTAGGCTGTATTCTATGATTAATGACATGTTTTACTTGTTGTACGACTTTTGCTGTTGTGTATGATTGATTTGTTGTATGGCTACTTGAAGCTGTTGGTCATTTTAAGTAGGGTAATGTAAGGGACTTTATGTCTCGTGTATAGAGGCTAGTTTAGAAGCGAGTGATGGTCTAAGTATATCGTAAGTAAATGCTATGTGAATTCTGCTTTCAGATTCTCTGTTCTATATTCTTTTCCGCAAGGCCGCAATGAAAACGTTCAGTTCTAATTGAAAACGATCATCTTGACTAAAAGAAAAGCATGTATTCAACAGTTGGGTTATAAGCGGCAACCGTCGTGCTGCCTTGGGACGGCTCTACTTAAAACATGAACCCTTAGCTTGTTTGGAGAGCTTAAAAAAAGTAAATAATATTTTTTGCATATTGTACAATGGGGCAAATCCGAAACTACTGTTTCCTTTATTTTGTCGACTAATGCGAAAATAAAAACTTTTTTTTTCACTTCATCTCATTTTTATAAAGCTCTTCTTCTTCTGTCATTTAATAAAATACCTGTCAAAAGTCAATACGCTTCTATCAATATTAGACAATTAAACGGCACTTTTTGACAGCATCATTTACAATTAACATAATATTTTTCTTCCCAACTGTGATAGTTATATTTATAATTACATATATTTATTATATGTGTATAATTATAGTAGATATACTGTATATATTTTTATACATATAATATATATTTTCATTTGTTACTTTAGTTTAAGGCTTCATATTCTCGTCCTCTCTTGTTCTTACACACTATTGTCTACATTTCTTTTTCGTTTCATCTTTTGCAGGTCTGCTGGAAGAAATATCGTTTGAAATAAGCAGTTCCTTTGTACCTACTAAAATTGAAATGTCGTCTCTTACTTATTATATGTGTGTACATAAATAAAAATGAACTAATAATAAAGTGATTTTAGTGTCCATTCGCAAAGGTAGGTTCTAATGGAGAAGAAACTTAATGGTTAATATCATGTATCGTATAAAACCTGTATAGTAGGTGCTCTTAAATAACTGAGATAGCGAAAAGCAATAAATAGTAGACAGTTAACTGCTAGGCTGACCGTCAGTTCAGTGATAAGTCGTCAGTCCATTACAGTGAACACAGTGCGAGCATGAGTTTATAATTTTCAACTCACCGGTACTGGTACTGTGTCAAATGTGGATGCCGCTTTACAGGGTTTGAAACTGGTGGCACGAGTTTTATAGTAACAGTTATGGAGGTCAGTCTGTATTATTTACTGATATTAGGCTGTTGATTTATGTATGTAAATATATTGGTCTATATTATTTAGTACACTGGATCCTACCCTCTATGCTGATCTCTCTCTATCACTCAAAGGTTTGCTGGGAGAAAACTCAACTAAGATTTAAGCTCGCCAGCTCGGTGCGGGGCAGCGCCAACAGCATCCTATCTATGATAGCTAGCAGACTTGACTGTGTGTTCGTGAACCACTGCTGCAAGGTTTCGGCTGGGCCTGTCACCCGGCAGCAGTGATGTCACGATCTGATTGTCTTTTTATTTATGTCCTTGTGTTTTACTAATATAGTTTTAAGTGCATTGTTACTAACACCTATGAGTCTTGTTGCTCGAAATAAATAAATAAATAAATAATAATATGCTAGCGAATCGCCCCGGCTTCGCACGGGTACAATGCTGATACTAAATAGGTATACTACAGAATGTCTTTATATACAACGTAAATACGCCATTATGTATGGTTATTGTTTGTTATTCCTAAGAGATAGACTAGATATACAATCGCGGACTTTTTTGTAGACCTTTACTGTACTACATTATTTTGATCTGTTTTGTAGGGTTCAGCCAGCGTTTGCAATGTAAGCGCAAAAAAATGTGTTTATTTACGAAATCACATTAGAAACCTCTAAAATTGACAATGGTTCTCTACTATATTATGCATGTATTATACGTCATATAAACTTTCCTCTTGAATCACTCTATCTACTAAAAAAAAATGCATCAAAATCCGTTGCGTAGTTTTAAAGATCGAAGCATATAAAGGGACAGAAAGACAGCGGGAAGCGACTTTGTTTTGTACTATGTAGTGAAGTTGTTTTGGTGTACAATAAAGAATTAAATGAAAAATTAAAATAAAATTAATTGAGGTCGTAATTACTTTGTTTTCAGTCTTCCAGTGTAGCATAGAGCGGTACTCAGTAGACGAACCGTTCCTTTTCACTCTTGAAGTATAGGATGTGCTATTTATCATGTGATATGGGGTAGGCAATCTTAATAAAAAGGCTAAAGTAAAGTAATGTAACTAGTAGCTAGTTAACTGTTTGGTTAACCGTCAGTTCAGTGACAAGTCGTTAGCACAAAGCGAGCGCGAGTTTATAACTTTTAACTCGCCGGTACTGGACTGTGTCAAATGTGGTTGCAGCTTTATAGGGTTTGGAACTATTTGTGTACCTACTTGTATGATTTTTATAGTGTGAGTTTTGATGGTACCTACTAATTAACTTTTGGTAAATTTGAGGTGAAAAATCTTTCATTTCGGACAGTAGGGGTCATTTGCAAAAACCATTGGAACGTAATATATAAATAGCAGTATCGCTTATTCCTTTTGAAGTCGAGCATTTACCGGGTTAATTTTATTACCATGATTTAGAAGATATATGTATAGGAGTACCTAAGGTGAAAAGGTGCATTACTCGGCAGTATCAATATATATCGCTGGCATAATGGGGCCTTAACTTTTTTTTTAAATTTGCCCTTCACTAGGAATTTATCTTGTATCGTGGGTGCATTTAAAAACATACAAAGTCATATACACAAACACCCGGACCAACTATCTGTACGCCATAAAAATATAAAAACATTTGTGCCGAGCGGGAATCGAACACGAGACACGCAGCGCGCCAGCCAACCCCTCAACCGTTCATCACGAACTGAAATTGTTTATGTTTAGCTGCAATCTAATGAAGATTTGGCAAAGCGAAAACTCTTGAGTCATCAAACTAAATGTCCGAATTATTTTGTAATTTTTAGTCCGTGCTAAAAGCGTGTTTTTTAGTTTTTTAAACTATTATTTTTATAATTAATGAGACGATTGAGAATTCTTTTCAGCTTACATTCCCGTTTCAATAGTATCACGGATACAGCAGACGAGTTTTGCAATTAATAAAAAGCAAACCAATTAGCTTCCATCATTCTATGGAGATTTACCATATTATGACAGACGTACTTAGTAAAGCATTAGATCACGAGGCTAATTAATGGGCTTGTTTGGGTTACACCACTTTTACTATAACGATACAACACCATTCCCATCCCACAGTGCGACACAAGACACAAAACAAAAAGAACGTCAAACAAATCCGATACAAATCTGGCTCCGCCAATAAACTCGCGTCTAAGTTAACGTAGGAATATCAGTTTTCCGACTTTACCCAATAAAGGGTAACCCCTGATCCATCGAATAAACAGAAAAAAAAAGAAACGGGGGTATAACGAGTAAATCACTGTAAGCCCCAATACGCGGGGCGACGCCGCTTGGTAAGCCCCGTAACCCCTTTAAGTTCACCTAGGCGATATCCAGCCCGAATAAACGAGACGCGAGCTTCCTCGCGTACTGTTTACTGCGAACGTTTGATGCGGTAAAGTTCTTGTGGATTGGCGTTTTTAACTTGGTAAATATTGAAATTATTTATTGTGTAACTGATGATGTGGGGCTGAATAATTCGGGAGTGGCTACAGCAGAGACTCAGCGTTGGAAGGCTTCCCCCATGAGGGACTGATGACCTGGTAGGCTTGTAGGCGTCTCTATGCGAAATATAGGAACAGGTTATGTGTCGACTCGTCTATTAGAAATGTAACAGTCGACGTCATTTGATTAAAATGATGTTGATAATTATGGCCTTAACATATTCTCACATCGTGTGGTACTGAGTAGGTACATTTATGTATAAAAAATTACTCAACCGCTATGCGTTACGATCACGATTTTACTACGAAGCTGCGCCGCTATGAAAAACATCGAAAGATATTTCCTTTCATCAAGAAAGATGTGAGTTTATATTCATTTTTAATACGTACACCATAATGATACTATTTTACGCAAACGACCCGTGCAAAATTAATAATTGCCGTCTTAAAATTCGATTAAACCTTACGTGGTAATAATGCATCAGCCATTTTATTACGTACTCGTAAATTCCAAAGAAAAGTCCAGATCAAATTAGCAATAAAATGTCGGCGGCGTATCGGTTATCGGCGTCTTTTATCTCAAATGACATTGTGTTACAATATCGGCGTGATTGCGCCGCGCGTGACCGCCGCCGCCGCCCGGAGCCCGCACTGACCCCAAAGCCAACTACTCTCTATACACCCTCTACACAAATTGATTTTAAATGGCGATTTATTTCCGCCTCATATCGCCGATCCCATCTTCCTATGAGTTTTACTGCCGGCTTACCCACGGCTAAAGAAGTCCAAGTTATAAAACGGTTTATTTCTTTTTCAGGACCCTACCCACCCCTAATTATGCCGGATTAACCCGCGAATGTACCCTCATTATTCGCAGATACATAAGCCGTTTCCAAACTCTATCACGATCGAACCAAACTTCCAACAAAGGTGCGGAATTACACAGAAACGAACGACGTAAACGAGTTACTAAACTAAAAGTCTAACGGTGTCGCAGTTTTTTATCGGGTATTCTGTACATAACGGGTATTTGTAATAAAAGTTTAACTCTATTGCAGAATTTTCACCCTTTTGCAAATTTGTGCAAATTACTTTATGAGCGCTTTCAATGTTGAGTTGCGAGTTTTTTGTCGTTTACGACTGCAGCGAAGTGGAACGTCCAACAGTCGAAGTCACCCGGCCGCGTTCAGATGCCTTTCTGATTTTACGAGCACCTTACCCGAATGTGTCGTACCCTAAACCGTCGGCTAATAGAAATAAATAGTAACCCTTCGGTGGCGGCGCGTTTGCCGCCGAAAGGTTTACTTTTATTGCCCGGACTTTCTTTCTTACCACCCCTTCATAATTGTCAGGGTTGAGTGAAAAAAGTAGAAATCGCAGTTTTTGCGAAAAAACTTCTTTGTTTAAATTTAGCAAATTGCGTCTTTTAGAAAAAATGCCATAACCGTTTCATTTTAGGGTTGGGAATAAAAAGACGATATAAATAAACAGTTTTAAAAGAATGTGCGAATCCTTTTATATTAGTGTTTTGCAAAAAAGTTGCAAATGAAATAAAATTAGTAACGGGAAACGGATAGCTTTCTATTTACGAAGCAGTTAATGAAATAGGAATCTGCACTACAAAAAATTCGCAAACCAAATCGACGACAATCTTGTCACTTAAACAGCAATCCAACTTTCGAATCTCGGACACCTAATTGATATCTCACTCAACCCCAAAAAAAAAAAAATGGAAATAAATCTCCTTACACAGCAGGGACGTTAACTAGAACGGCGATACCAAAGCAAAGTATTATGCGTAAGTTTTTTTCTTAATGGCTTGCTTCTAGATTGAGACATTTTGCGACCGCAAGACTTTAGCAGTGGGGGGTTGACTGTCGGACTTTTTCGCATTCCGACAATTTCGACGAAATTGTCAAGGTGATAAAGTGTTGTTAGTAGTGATGTGTCGAGTAGGGGACGTAATAAAGATATCATGTAAGTGTCGAGGAAGTTTCACACAATGGAGTCTTGGTTGGACAGGAGTCAGTCAACAAGTGAACGCACCTGATTTGAGTTCTGAAGAAGTTGTATGTGCTTTACATTTTTACATGTTTGAAAGGTATAACTCAAGGATTCACTAAACATTTTCTTTTTCTAATATACACCTTTTTTAACCGACTTCTAAAAAAGGAGGAGGTTCCCAATTCGGATGTTTGTATGTTTTTTTTGTTCGCGCATAACTCCGTCGCTTGCCAACCGATTTGAAAAATTCATTTTATGTTGGAAAGGGTATACTTCCCAAATGGTCCCATGAAAATTTTATCGAAATCGAACAAGCGGTTTTTTTTTTGTTTGTTTATTGTTTACACCAATTTATACCACTTACGCTGTGATGGGTATGTTTAGCTGGGAGTGAACCACTAAAAAGTGAAAAATAAAAAACTTTTTACAAAAAATAAAACCGACTTCTAAACAAAAAACCAAAAAGTATAAAATAACTTTAATTTCGGAAGTCGGTGTGTTCAACAACAAAAAAGCAACCAAAAACACCGAATTCCGAAATTAAAGTTATTTTATACTTTTTGGTTTTTTTGTTTAGAAGTCGGTTTTATTTTTTGTAAAAAGTTTTTTTCATTCTACGCGTGACTTTTATTTATTTTACGTTACTTATTTTTTTATAAGTGAATTTAGCAAAATTCTACACACGATAGATTATTTATCTCAGGATTTTAAGCATTAAAGCGCGTTCTGGAAAATATGCTTAAAAATAAATTAAAGTTTTGGAAAACTATTGATGTTTACCTACTTTATTAATCGCGGCGCTACGTGATACGAATACCATTGGATATCTCAATACACGACAATAATTTGTTTATTTATACAAGCCTACTGTATTTTAATAAATATAATAAACATAAAAAAATATCGCTTTCCGCGAACTCTTCTACTTTGGGCAACCTGGAATGGCGAGAAACTTCCTAATCATAAAATTAGGGTGTTGCTGGTGAAAACCAAATATTAATTAATTAATAATAACTTTTTATAATAATAACTTTATTTCCACAACAATACAGATTTTACATGTTTATATAAAGACAATTTAAATGAGCTTTGGTAGTAATAAGTAAAAGTAAATGCAATACAAATGTAAGACAGGGATCTGTACAAAATATGGAAAAGCCTGCCTCTCAAACTAGGAAACCTGTATCTTGAAAGACAGTGATTCAGCTTTAAATGTGATGCTATAGGTATAATACGTATAGTATACTGTGTCGATCTACCTGAGTAACTGAAGGTAATAAAGCTAAATTAAATATTTCCATTGTATTATTAAACCAAATAACATTGTTGAAAATGATCATAATGAGGTCGGTATCTTTCTGTGACTATTTAAAACAAAGTCAATATAAATCACCTAATTTGGTTTTCAAATCCAACATTAGTTCCAGCCAATCCACAATAAATTTTTATGATCAGTTTTTGCTTCCATTCATAAATACATCGAAAGTGAAGTTTTTACCTTATAATCACGGCTCAATAACATAAAATTTTATGTGACTCGGAAAACATAGATCGCGGTAGCCCCGCCCAATGTGAAAAAAGAGTTCAAATACATTGCTGCATAACTTTGAGATAGTTTGCTTTAACACTTGAGAACTCATTGACAGACAGCAATGGAATGTAAAACAAACCTGTGAGGGACATTATTTCTAATGTTTCACCATTATACAGAGACCACCTTCGAGCTATTTGGAGCAACATTTAAAAGCATTAAAACGGTGACCGTTCAGATGAATGGTGTAAACAATTGTGTATAATTAAGTGAATCGCTACGCCGATTACCGAAATAATCGCTGACTAAATGCATTCTGGAATGAGTGTGACTTACTAAACGGATGCGTTCACATGACGTCTTTTCAAGTGTTAGTTTCACATTGCTTTTCAATGCTTTGGGTATTATGGCCTTTAGTGGGTCATCTTTACAGGTATTGCTCTAGTGTTAACAGTTGTGTCTAAACTTTTGATTGTTACGGATCATTGTCACGTTTACCTTTTGTTTTTTTATGGTACTGTGTGTCTTAAATAACCGTAATACTGTACTACAGTAATTTCCTAGTGTGTCTATTTTGTTCAAGTATTTCAAGATGATATCGTATTTTGGGAATACATTCATGTCTTGGACGGGAAGTGAAGACCGGCCGTAAGTAGAAACAGAAGAACATTATTATCATTCCATTTTTTATGATCTTAGGAAAGCTAGCTTTGGTGTTTAAAAATGGTGTCAGTACTCATAAGAATCTAATACTAGTGTTTAATAAAAATCTTGAATACTGAAATTGTTTGATCATTTTCCTAAAAAAATCGAACCCCACCAAACCATATAAACCACGCTTAACTCCTAATAAGTCTAGCGACACACGGTGCGACAGAGCGACGCGACGCGTTCAAAAGTAGCGAACAATCGTAAAATTTTATCGTCTCTAATGGGCGCATGGTACTGATTTGTAGCTGCGCCGACAACGCCCTCTACTTCACATGAAACCTCAATGTATTGTTTTTGAAACGACAGGGGTGATCTATTTATGGACAGACAGGTACATTGTTAATTTGGAGGTACAGTCGTGTTCGTGTAGCGTTTAATTTAAAATCAGGTTGACGACGGACGTAGCCGTTGTATGTCATGAAAGATTGACACAAAAGGTGCAGTTTCTGTAAAACGTAGGTAAGCTCGGTCCAAAAGATTTTTTGACGAATCAAACATACAGGTACTCAGAAAAATCTCAATTACGTTAACGGTGAACTATTATTTTTTCAAGTGCTCCTGTGTGTATTTCATAAGAAAATTGTTCATTTGTGAGGAAAGTGAGGAGTGACAATAGTAATAGGTAACGATAATATTTTGTTGATTTTATCGGGATCGTATAATGTTGCTGCCAATTTGTTAATTCCAACGAAAAAATAATCCCACGAGTAAGGTGGACGTAATCGTGTTCCAAATGTTTTTGTCACACAAATAATATACATACAATTTACGTAATACATATTTATAGTTAAAAGATCATTTTGTTGAAATGGAGCCAAATTTCCGGGGCGAGCTTTCAACGGAATTTACAAAAAGCGCCATAAATTGGCAAATAATCCCCCGCATAACGCAACCTTTGTTTGGCCACACGTGCTTTTAATATCTGGCTCGCATCGCGATCGCAACAAAAGCCGGATTTAGTCTTTATGCTCCACCTAGAGTAAACACTTGTAAAAACTTGGAAATATGAAAAAATACGTATATAGTTGTTGATAAATTTTATTAAAGATATACAAAGGTGGATGCAATTGTGAAGGCGACAATCGGCCGCGTCGAATTTGTCATGTAACTGCATCCTTTGTTTGGGCGATGAATGCCGCGTGAGAAGGAAGAGCTTCCGGTGCATTGCATCGACCGGGATCGATGCCCCCGGCCATATCTTGCCATCGATATCCAGCATTGTTGTTTTTTTCATCTCAAATTGATAGCTATACTGTATTCATTGACGTTCTCAACTTACAAACGAGTATTTCAATACAAAATTCCAAACTAACAAAACGTATTACCTACTCAATTCATCACTTCATCGTTATATTTTTAAATTATCGCAGGTAATTGCCTAGTCGATGAAAATATTTTTTGTTTTTTCATTCAGAAAATATTGAGTTTAATTACCAGTGCGATGATAGAGTTCTGAATAATAAATCCAGTTGGCACTGAATGAAAGGAATCACATACACATGTGTAAGGTATTTTCTTTTAATCCATACAAATTTTACAGGAAAAAGTTGATGAAGCGTATTATTATAACTATAACTCGGAAATTGAAATCTAAAACAGTTAGAAGAAATACGTAATAACAATAGTAACTTTACCAAGTATTCTTTAAAAGAAATATTGTTCATCTCCATTCAATCATCCATGGGCCAGCAAAATCCTGAAAAAAAAAACCGTCAATCAATAGGCTTAGAAATCTAAAACAGAAGTCACCTCACTACGCATTCAACGTTATAAAGACTGGCTACTAACAAACAATCCGGTCGACATTAAAAAAAAAGAACTTTTTTAAAACAAGAAAAAATTCCAGCCATGTGTCGATCGACGCACATCGGTGGCGTGTGTATGATACGAAAAAAAAAGAAAAAGCCCGCGGTCGGAACAATCGAAGCTAAGTTATAAAATATGTATCCTAGTGCTGGCTTTTGAAACTTGCCCTCGTACTATTTTGACCGCGATCGGAAATTCCGACAAGAGAATCAAATCGTAACGTTGTTAGTTGCCTTTTTTTTTCGGCACTGAAACTGAACAATAGTCGGTCGAAAAATGAGATATAGCTGGCTAAATAAAGAACTCGTGAATATGGGATCGGGTTATTTATGAAGGGTTTCAGTGCAGTAGAAAATTCGGGTAATTGTTTGCGTGATTTTTCAGAAATTAAGCAATAGGTAAGTGAAACAAACTTTTATAATTTTGTTAAAAGTAAGGGTCTATGAGGATTTCACACTTATTGGGAACGAGACTTAATACGGAGTCCACCCACACATCGTTTTCCCGCTATTTTCCCGCTATTTTCCGGACTTTACTGTACTTTTTATAAAACACTAAATAAGAATGTTCTATTTTTAAAATCTTGCAAATTTATTTTGGGTGTTAATGACCTGGCTACTGAGACCTTTAAGTCAAGTCATTTGTTTCTAGGGCTCCGAACCTCTGTATGGAAAAACGGAACCCTTATAGGATCACTCGGTTGGCTGTTTGTCTGTTAATTTGTCTGTCTGTCTGTCCGTCTGTCACATCCTTTTTTCTCCGACCCCACTGGACCGATTCTAATGAAATTTGGTACACATATAATGGAGGAGGTATCACGAAAGTAAGTATATTTTGTGAATTGTGGACAGTTTTTGGGGAGAAATTAAAATAAAAATGTTTTTCCATCTTTGTAATACGCCAAATAAAAAACAAATGGGTAAAGACCATTTGTTTTTTTTTTAGATATCTATAAATTATAGGAAAACCTATGAGAAATCTATGATTATATTGATTGATATGATTATGTATAAGTAACATATTAAAAATATATTATTCACTCGGAATCCTTTGACACGAGTTTTACACGCGTTTTGCAGGGTTAGTTCGGTTCCGTGCCTTTGGAAAAATATTTGTTGTCCGTCAAGACCCTTTTTCTCAGGAACGCGTTAACGAATCAAGCTATTAGATATTATATACTCAGGTCTGCTACCTCTTAGAGTAGTGAAAAAATCAAATATCCAAGTCAACGAAATCTAAAGAAGAAAGCTTATGCTCCGTTTATGGCGCATGTTTTGACACTCGCGAGGGAATCAAAACCTATAGGGTAGTTCCCGTTGATCAAGAGGCATTTTTGGCAATAAGGCAGTTCTTACAGTTACAGTCTGAAAATTGGGAAGTTTATTAGTATCTTTTTTTTTGCGATTACAATCTTTTCTAATATGATTTTTGGTTAAAGACCGTGATGTATGGAGCTATGTTGATGAATGGGTGAAAACTTTTTCAGCAGCTCAACAAAAAGTCCTTCAATGTTACTTGCTATATTTTTGTATGAGTAATGAGAATGCTTTCATACTCTAAACTTCCGTAGGTAATGTACACTCAGCAAAAATGAAGACTCTCTCGCACTTGACCGGTTTTTTTTTTATCACTACATAGTATAAAACAAAGTCGCTTCCCGCTGTTTGTCTGACCCTATGTATGCTTAAGTTTTAAAACCACGTAACGGATTTTGATGCGGTTCTTTTAAAATTGATAGTGTGATTCAAGATGAAGGTTTATATGTAGGTATAACACGTGTATATTTTAGTCGAGAAAACATTAGTATCTACATTGCACCCGTGCGAAGCCGGGGCGGGTAGCTAGTTATAAGTAGCAATAGTGACTGCCTATAAAAGTGTGAACAGGGACAGAAATTAATGTCTGACATTTCTGTCGTTAAACTTAGTTTGAAAACCACACGCGTATCAAAATATTAAGTAATAAATTTATTTTACATTAGAATGCGAATGTATCAAATTCTAGTGTGTTTGATGTGTTTGGCAGCAAATGTATCGAGCCTGCCTTTTCTACAAGCTTCGCTGAGGTGGTCAATACCGTTGCGGAATTTGTTCGCAAGAGTCACCGCGGCCCTGCAACGCAAATGGCACTAGAAGGATCACGGGTGGGTTTTAGTCAGTAAGAATCTTTCACTCCCTTCCACTCCGTCCAGAGCGGGGGAGGTCATTTGATGATTTTCCATCCGGAAAAAAGGTGGTCAATACCTACTACAGTAACTTTCCCAAGTATACTTTACCGAGATCGCGCCTGTTTCAATGATTATAAATGTCAGTAGCGCATGTCATGATCAGTTGCGAGGACACTTGAGACACAAAATTATACCCCACTGTCCACTATGAACCAATTTGCGATTTTTTATGTTATTTATTACTTAACGTAATGAAAAACATAAATAACATGAAACAAATACTTCCGCACACGGTAGTTGAAAGGCGACATCAATAAGACGGCATGCGACGATCTTGATGTCTGCATCGCCTTATCGGCGTGCGATCGCGACAAAAAGTCGCAGTAATGTGCTGGTCATTAATTAAGTGGTCTGTCTGGACATACATACATGACGCTTTTCATAATATTGTTTGGATATTTGAGGTAGCCTCTGTGTCTTCTTTTTTATTGTGTCGTTATGAGCTCGAATTTTAAATTTTTGGATGATAATGCTATTGCGATCGTGACAAAAAGTCGCAGTTACTAAAGTGGTCTGAACTGAAACTTGATATTGTTTGGATGTTTGAGGTAGCGTCTGTGTACTATTTAGTTTCAGCTGCTACTGCAAGAAATATATATGTGAATTTAAATCATTGTAATTAAGTATAAGTACTAACACGTAAGCTAACAAAGTTCTATGGAACAAATGATTGAAATAAATTTTATTTATTATATATATGTGTATATTACTTACCAATACTAAAATCAATACTTACTTCCGTCACATACCCAAACATTAATGAATACAAACAGTCGCAGGGCTGTCAAAAGTTATAAATTAATAACTATATCCCCGCCTGCCGTCGCGTCGCCACTCCGCCCGACATTTATAACCGGCCGACCAATACTCTCGTCATTTTTAACCGTCAACGCTAATTTGCCATTGTTTTGCCCATGACGCCACCTTTTTTGCTAAAAACCATAAAATAGATAAAGTTTTTGTCGTTTGGGGCATCCTTAATTGATTATAAAAGTTAAGGTGCTGTTCGATGATGAATCCTAGTATTGTGGCCCATGTTGGATTGTAGGGATGTTATTTATCTTAACACGTTTTTAGCAAGTCATTTATTTTATGGTTTTATTTGGAGTTGAGGATCCTTTCGTTATTTGTTTAATAAAGTGGGATATTAAGTGTTGAATATTATAAAGCTTAGGTAAAATAAATTTTATAAATAAAAAAATACAGTGTTTTAACTGTTTAGAAGAAATGACTTTTTTATTTTTATAGGCTAGTCAAATCATAGTACATCTTTGTTTCGCCACCATTTAAATTTTTGGCCTAATTTTGCATTTTTTGTACTTACTCATATTATATTTTTTCTAAAGAGCCATATTTTTATATGATAGTTTATAAGTGACTTAATTCGAAAGTTTCTAATAAATTGTGAAACGACCTAATTTTTGTAACATTTTTTTGTTTATGTATCTAATCACATTTCGGAGACCGATATAATTTAGAATAAAAATTATAAGAGTGAGTCCTTTGCTGATTCCTTAATCCACTTCCACTGACTAATTAAGAGGAAAAATTTCAAATTTTTTCTTTACAGAGCCCACATAGCTGGTACGGCTGAAACTGTGGATTGTGATCGCTTCCGTTTTTAGAATTCCATTTTTACCTTTCTATCGGTTCTAATGATTAGGTCAAAGCCATGTAACAGCACCATGATGCACAACTAGAAGTTTGGGACGAACTTTTTCTAGGCAAGTTGAGATTGGAAGTCAAATAAGGATCTCGATTATTGTTTGACCTCCAAACTCACCAAATTCGCAAATCATGTTTATCTAACAAGATTTTTTGTGGTGTATTTTAAACACTAAAAGCAGAATGTTTTCTATTACATTTTATGGGTTACCTAAGAAATATTGCTAAAATTTGATGAAAAACACAATAAAAACTATCGCATTGTATGCAGCATTTTTGGTGAGGTTTGGCAGATATTATTTACCACACAAATTGCAAAGCTTATTATAGTATAGCATATAAACATGCCATAGGTGTTATATGTATATTATCATGGAATAATGTATGGATATTTAACTTCATAAAAAATATCGCATATTCATAAATAATATAAAGTTGTATACATCGGGTTGGCACCCAGATTAACTTTGTGTAAGTCATGGTACATAGGCAGACGTAATGCAAAAAGGCATTTGCTACCGATAACTGATAATGTTTTGCACAAACACTAATCAAGTAAAGAAGGTGAGAGCAAATATGGCAAGCTAGCCAACTTTTCTAAAGATTTCAATTTGCAAAACTTACTATTACTGACGTAACAACAAATTTATAAACACTAACGATTCAAACTCGCCTAACACAACAATTATCCAAACCGTATTTCAACGTATAAAGCTCAAAGTTTAACCTCACAAGGTCTCAATACATCGAGTCACCAATATATCGGAAGCGCCTAGTCCCCGGGCTGTATTTGCATAACGCCTCGGCAATAAGTTAGGCGCACCTCCGCGTCCGACGCATGAAGGCGACATAGTCGCCTGCCGGGTCATACCGCCTGGCTGCCGGGCCGCCTGGGCTGGTATAAAGCACAGTGCAATAAAGAGAATGGATGCCGCCCATCGCCCGCCACCGGCCGCCGGCTGGATTACCCGAATCGCCACTATTTATCGCTGGAGCCGTGCGCCCAGGTGCCATCAATCTATTTAATGATCGGGTCAGCACATACTCTTAGTCTTTTTACCGCTAGCGCCCGGGCCGTCCAAAACGAAGACGCGAACTCCTAGGCGGGAGATCGACGTTTGATGAGGGGCTTTTGTGTCGATCGCCGGCGTTAAAAGGGTTTCGGACGCACTATCACAGTATTATAAAGGTTTTGCTTGCTTTTTAGGCTTAACGAGAGCTGTGGGGGCGAAGGTGATGTAGATACTGTCGCCTGACAATGAGGTTATGAGAAAGAACATTTGCCATTAAGTCTGCCGGAACATTTGCCATTAAACGAATATATCAGACAAGATATTATTTTTATTCTAAAAAAACCTCATGCATTTAAAATAAAACTGCGAATTTACTGCGACTATTAGGTACGATCTCTTCTTATTAACACAATACATTTACATAAACACCTCCTTATTAGAATCATATTTAATTTCCAATTTCTGAATATGTGTTTGAAAAGACACCAACGACACAGGACTGTACGAAAGCGCACAGAAGCTTTTATTAGACCTCCTTACCATCTCAATAGATCCCATCACGCACAAAAGTCGCCAGAATTAATCCTCAAATAAATCAGACTTATTCTGAAGAGCCCTAAGTACGGTGGACCACAATCAAATGTGGGCATACTGGGCATTGAATGGTCAAAGCACAGGGGCCGGGCCGGCGGTACGGCCGTACATCTGCCGGGTTCGTGCGCCAAGCAATGCCTGCAAGGATTTGACGGGCTTTTACTCACGGAGGCCGCTTTGTTTAAACGATCTTTGTGATGGCTCGATTTATGCCCATAATAAAGGCGTTGAAGGATGTTTGGCTTGATATCTGCTGGGATTTGAGCTGGATCTTGGTGATTATGTTGGTAGTTTCTACATTTTTTAACTGATTCTTTACGTGATTGAGGTGTTGCGGTATTTCTTAGTTAATACTGTAGTCAAAGTAACGATTAAAATTAAATTTTTTGCAATGCTGTATTCAATGCACGAATGATCTGATAGTGTTTTGTGAATTGTCCCATCTTTAAGTTAAGAGAAGATACTTTAAGTTTATGTGCGCACAAATAACAGAACTAGATGTATGCTATATTTTAAGGTTATAATTCTTTTTGGAATGTGCCTTTTAAAACTTTCAATTTGATACCAAACTCTGTAGATAGGATGATATACATTTTTTTTTGCGCTGGGTATTTTGCATTTCCTAGCCGCCATGTCAGATTTATCGACACGTCATACGAGTATTTCCTATGTCACGCGGTGCACTCATAAAATCTACTGACACCTATATTGTCAAAATCTGATGAGTAGGCGCTAGTAGGAAACATATGGACATACAAACATAGACTGCTAAACTGACTCCCGGTAGTCGGGTAATTAATATAATTAACTGTCAAGCTTAATGGGTGATGATATTCTATAGGTCTATCGTTATTTCTATTGAAGTTTTCTAGATTTTGGCACCAGATTTGTAACAGAAGAAAATAAGATGTGACACGTCGACATTATATAAAGGTATAACACCACATATAACGTTCCATATTCTTTCCCAAAAAACAAACATATTCACACACGTAGACGTATAAAAGTGGCGCAAATCAGCAGTCGGTGGTGATATGATTAGCCATGATGGCGGCACTACCCTACCTCAATAAGCCGGCGCTTGTCTACGAATGGTAAACTCGCTTACTTCACCTGAGCAAACTGCCTCCCGCAGAGGGTGGAGTGTGCGGTCGCGTTGATGTACGTCACGAGATTTAGAGGCACGTTAACTAGAATTTTCAAAGCGAATTGTCCTGCATAAATTGTTCATGGATTGAGAGTATTCATTTGGAAGAGATTACTATGAAGATTGTCATCTAGCCTAGTTGTTTCCTAACTATATTATAAATGGATGAAGCGGAATACAGTGACATCTGACTTGAGACCTGATGGTCTCCTCATAACGAATTTAACTCAGGAAGCGTAGATTCTTAAGCAATAAGATACAAAATGCAAATAAAAAAGACAACCATATTTTTTTCTTCTTAAGCATTGTGTCATACATTAATTGGTGCTCCTTCAGTAAGTTACTACAGCACTAGTGTCGTAGCTGTCTCGCTCTTTCCTTAAGTGGTATCATAACAATGAAAATGAAGTCAAAGAACAGAACTTAAAAACAAAATTATGTAACTATTTTAATTTTATTTTTAAATTCTGTTCTTTGTTGTGTAATTTAAATGATATGTAGTTATTAAGCAGCTCTCGATGGAAGAGGAGGAGTCGTGCACTCCTCCTCTTCCATCGAATTCCATTGTAAGTGAGTTTTGGACGTTTGTGCGTATGTGTGTATAATTTATTATTCTTGTGCTTGTTACGAGGTAAAAATACAAAAACAAGTTTAGTACCAAAAAACACTAACCTTGTTGGTTAGTGTTTTTTGGTACTTGTTTAAAAAAACACTAACCAACAATTGAACATCACGAAACCGTGCAATGGACACAGTCCGCAAGGCGGGCAGGTCGTGGGCGGGCGCGGCGCAGTTCCGGTCAAGTCGCGGGCGCTCTCGGCTTCCGGCCGGCCAATTTGGCCACATTCAGCCCAATAGTGGGGGCAAGACGTTTGTTACCACCCCCGACGGCGCGAATCTTGACGCCGTTTTATATAATGTTTCAAGTTAGACTCTTTTTGTTTTTGACTTGTTCTTGGTGATGTGTTTTAAATTGATGCGATGATTTGAGTTAGGGATGTTCCATTTACTGTAGTTTTAAATATTTGGCACATTATGCGTAAATCATTACTAAGATTTTATATCCTAAGTGTTTAAATAACTTCGGATAAGTCTGTTCTGCAATGTGTGTAGGTGTTTTTTTTTAGTCCGTAGAGTAAATGCGAGTCTTCATATTAACGGTTGGTAATTTGGTCACATTCAGCCCAATAGTGGGGGCAAGTTGAAACCTCCTCCAGCGGCGCGAGTCTTGACGCAGTTTGATATGCATGCGTTTCATGTTAGATTCTTTTTTGTCTTTGGTGAGGTGTTTGAAATTGCAATGGATACTTCTATGTATTTTGACTTGTTTTTGGTGATCTATTTTAAATTGATATAAGAGCGTTCATTGAAAGTTTTTAATGTTATGTGCATATTATGTGAAAAAAAATGACAATTTAAAATCATGAGTAATAAAATAATTCCGGAATGCAACTGTAAATGATTGGAAGACTTTATTGTGTTATGTGCATAGGTCATTTTTACACAGTTTAAACTTTGGCCACATTGAGCCCAATAGTAGGAGCAAGGAGTTGATACCTCCCCCGGCGGCGGCACGGCATTTTTTTGTTTTTGGACTGTTTTATTTGTTTAACATATTAATGCTTTTAAGCATTTGTTGCAGTATTTTTACCTACTGGATTTTGGTGATGTGTTTCAAATTGATGCGAAGTAGGTCCATATGCACCTGTACCTACTCGTACATTGTACTATTTAAAATCATAAGTGTTAAAGTAACTGTTAAAATATTTTTGTTTGTTTATTAATTTAATATACATTTTTGTAAGTACACAGCGTGTTCCAGGAGTGCGTGGTCATATTTAAGTTTGATGTTGGGTAGCTGAAATGCATTAGGAAAAAAAATGAAAAGTTCCCAACATAACTTTTCAAGCAATATGATGAAGTCGGCGCCATCAAACCTGTGATTGAACATAATGAAATGCCACCAATTGGTACAAATAGCTTAAAAAGTCATTTGCTGTCAACATTTTCAAATCCTTTTCTTATTGTTTTGCCATTTTTTCCTTAATCTATATCAGCTACCCAACGTCACCCTAAGATATATATGAGCACGCACTTCTGGAACACCCTGTAGGATATGCACGGCTAGTAGTTTAGGCCACATTTAGCCCAATAGTGGGGCAAATCGGTGCGACGATGACCCGGTTGTTAACGCTATTTCATAATAATTTTGACCTAGTTATTTTTTGTACTTACTTTCTGCGGATCAAGTGGAAACAATGTTTTAAACTGACTTGAGGTGACTTAAATACATATAACTGCATGCAACTAAAAAGATTACGATCTTATTAAGAACTAGCTTCTGCCAGCGACTTCGTCCGCGTGTAATAGTTACTTTACCCGCGATTTTGAAACTCTCAGCCCGATCGGTTTAAAATTGACAAAAGATAGACATATGCTGTTTCGGGATATTTTTTAGATAATTTTATGTAGAACATTTCCGTAATACATGATTTCTATGTAATTTTAACCATTAAGGCTACACACGCGGCGGAAGCTCAAAAAATGGAGTAACTTCTCCCGTTTTCCCAACATTTTCCTTCACTGCTCTGCTCCTATTGATTGTAGCGTGATGAAAGGTATACTATAACCTGCCCAGGAGTATGAAGAATAATTGCACCAAGTTTCGTTAAAATCGGTCGAGTAGTTTTTGTTTCTATAAAGAACATACAGACAGACAGACAGACAGACAGACAGACAGACAAAAATTTTACTGATTGCATTTTTGGCGCCAGTATCGATCACTAATCACCCCCTGATAGTTATTTTGAAAATATATTCCTTGTACAGAATTGACCTCTCTACAGATTTATTATAAGTAATAGAAGACAAAGCTCCTTAAGTAAAGTTTACGTTATTATTTTGCAAAAATTATTTCTTCATTAGTACAGACGACAATTACAACTAGCATCTATTTCATTGTCTGCAGAGTTTGCACTGCTGACCATTTGATTTATTGTAGAATTTTACATAATTACCATCGGATATCGATTCTGAAAATGCCCCACAACAGGGTTTTTGTTGCATATTGTGCAATAGAGTGAGCCAAACCACAATAATGTGAGGCAAAATGCACCATCACTCACCGTTTCCCGGATCCTAATATGGGTCGTAGAGCATGTTCCAGTCCACAAAACTCTTCCCCCAAACAAAGCTCAAATAAGTGAGAGCAAACGAAGATAAATTAATCACTTTTTCCAGGAACCGTCTCCATAGGTACGGCGCATAATCCTCCAGTAACGACTGATGCGACTAATTATAAGATGAGCTCAAGTTAATCCTTGGGCCTCAGGTCCGTTGTCCGGCCTCATTCGGCTTTCTCCGGCAAGCTTCGGACTTACGTTGTACGCAATTAAACGGATCTCCGGCCAAAACTAAACAGAGGGACGCCTTTGGCTTGGTCGCTGCTGTGTACTTAGGTACTTAATTTAGGTGGCTTCGTAGGCACGGAATTTGGGAAGCAAATTAGAAGTATGAGGCTTAGGCTGGACTGTTGTGACTTCGGTTGTCTAGGATCCTGCAACGCTGCAACGTAAGTTGGAAAATGACCGTTGCAGTTTTCAATAATTCCAATCGGAATAATCGGGGTCTCGACTTTTATGGCCAACAAAAAAAATTGATAAATGTTTAATCGTCATCACAACCTACGTGAACAGTCTCGGGAAACACTTTTTACGCAATAAAAAATCAGTCAACAACAATTAAAAGTTCATGCTTCCCTTGTTTCGTAAATCTAGTCATGAGACCGACGGTGGTGGCCAGGTTTCCCGGCCAGCATTATTATTGCAAATTTCTGTCGGCAGGTACTCACCGCATAATATCAAAACAAAGGCACTGTCCCGTGAAATCCACACTAGGTGGTTGGCAACAGCTCATTAAGGAGTCAGAAGGGTAAAAAGTCTGGTCCCTCGAACGCATCGGCCTTTTTGTAAAAAGAGGCTTAATTAGGGCCTCATGCGGCTACCCTACAACCCCTGTAACTTTTAATAAATGTTCGAAGAGCGCCATTTACAAAGACTACGTAGATGTATACCTATGTACGATGAGATTATACGGTGGCACCTACATTTGGGGATACTTTGTCCGCATCGGCGAGACTACTCGATAAAACTTTGCAGGATTAAATTATAATATTATTTAAAAGCGTTAAGTAATATCAATTAAGGGAAAACAAAATCGTTGAATTCTACAAAAATAAGGGGTAGATTCATTAATGTAGGTCTGTGTCAATTTCCAGAACTGATGGTGACTGATAGCCGTAAAATCTGCATGCACGGATAGCGTCACTTCAAAGGTGAGAGTCCAAACAAATTACGTCAGAATTAAGGGGAGGTTGTAATATAGGTATTACTCGCTTACTTCCCACGTACGCGCGTGTGCCACAGTCCTCGTGGGAAGGTATTAAATATCTCGAATCAGTGCACACCGCGTACTCAATGGAGTACTGATCGGACCTCCGATAGTGTTGTTACAAGATCACACCAATATTCGGTGGTCCACCTCCCCCTTTGCTAGCGAAAATATTATAGAGAGCGTCAGGGGTGTTGTGATAGTTTTTGCAGGTCGCGTTATAATGGTTGTATCATACTAATAAAGCTATGCGCCCATATCAGCGCATCTGTCCTCGTACAATGACGGATCATCCCGTAATGCGGACGGGAAAAAACACGGCGCTATTGTACAGTTTTTTGCAGTCTGTATTCCGGGTCATTGTTGGGTTGTTTAATTTTATGGGATATTTTAAGCAAATGATACGGTTTTATCGTATATCTACACCGATGAAGAGATATGCGTGAATAAGCGGGGTCTGTTTGAGCTCGTAGATTTACTGGCCTTGATGGAGCGTTTAGTTTTATTTTGTACGATTTTTTGGAAACAAAATTGACGGTGTTTTCATTTACGACGATTGCGATTCAAAATTGCACCTTATAATAACTTAATAGGAAGTTCCACGGGCCCTGGAATAATTTATCAGTGGATGTAATTTCGGCACATCTAAATATTATGTAGCCAGTAGCTGGCGATAATACTAACTTGAGAAGTATTAAAGTGTTTCTTTTTTTTTTTGCGTCGCCCATGTCATGATCGTTAGGTACCAGAAATAGTATAACGTATGCCAAAAAACATGGTATGTACCTAAGATAGCACAAGAATATATGTTTTGCTAAACATTATAAGCGTGCAAATTATTCGCTAAAGTTGCTTATGAGTAATTTTCCCTATTAGTATAGATACAGCTCTTTGTTGATTTTAGACCGAACACCTACACCTGTTTCAGTCTTTCAGATCACTGTATATGTCACAATTGCTTACATCAAAAATTCTCACTAAAAACAGCCCATTAACCTTCAAAAATCATCAAAGAACCAGTGGCCTCTTAAAGGATAAATCCATAAAATCCAGCACTAAAATGTCTACGTCATATGTTTGTGAATAGGAATTGTTTATGAGCGTCCCAACGAAGGCGGAACAATAATGAGAGCTATAAAGGCGATGCCACATCGGCGGCGTATCTGCGATCTGCGTCTCAATGGAGGTTATTTACATAGCAATAAGGACAGATACCGTCGCCTCCATACCCGGCACCTTATCTCTGTTATTGCCTGTGTGCACACGGCTTATGGTCGGGAGGAAAATGAACTGGGCGTCAGGAAATAAGGTGTTTTTAAACAAGATCCCGCTTCTGATTTACTCTCTTTGAATGTGAGATTGCAACCGTTGTGGAAAGGTTTCATAAATATGGTGCAGTGATTTTTATCTTAGCTGCCTTTTGTTTGTTTAGTCTCGACAAAAATGTTTCGTGATGTAAACTTTTAAAGAATCGGATTAGATAGATACAACAGTTTAAACATTTTAAACTTTATGGAACAATAGTTAAGATAGAAAAATATATTTTTAGTTACCCGGGCTAGTTTTGTAGTGTGGTCTACACACTACAAAACTAGCCCGGGTAACTGAATACATTTGTTTTTTTTTTTTTTAACTCAATAATTTCATTTTATTTATATTTTATTATTTGGTTTCTTAATGATTTCGAAATCAATACTAAATCACACCTATTTTTTAATAACAAACACCATGCATATAAAGATTTGTCGTACAACAGAGAATCGACAACAGCCGGGGGTGAATCCAAATATTAAAATGAAAATTTATGAAGTGTGACTAGCGGGGACGTCCGACCGGAGCGAACCGATTTGTATGGAAATTTGTTTGGAGATTTGTATGAAACGTCTCACTGAACGGGTGTCGCAGTCATCCGGAGGTACAATTTGATGGCATAATTTGGTGCAAGGAACGTAAAACGTCCAGATTTATGTATGTTTGTATGTTACCCTTTATTGAATGCTGTGGAGAGGGCGGTTTATGGATGCTTTGTTGCAATGTTTATTGAGTTTTCTTTATTATGTAGTCCTGTATGTATGTAAGTTAGTTTGTGGAAGTGTTTAGATTTTCAGTGCAACTTTCTGTACAGCGTTTTTGTAATTCTCTTCTTTCTGAATCTTTTCGTCCAATTTTTTTTTACCTTTTACAAAAATATTATTTCTATGAAAAGAAAACATCTAAACTTCAGGTTTAGCCAAATTATATCAAAATAATGATGATAAAAAAATGCTAGACAACTCCTGAACTAGTCTCTGTTTACTTATCCCACTTTTAACCTTGATTTCTGATATTCTGCTGATGTCGACTATTTTGAAAGCAGCAATATGGTTCGGTAGCGCGGTGAAGAGTTGCGTTGAACTTAAAGCCTAAAAATCTGTAAAATTTTGCCATTAATGTAAGGTGTGAAAAAACACCCAACCTTCCTCACTTATGATTTTATTTAAGGTCTAGATATGAGTGAACTGCGTGTAGTACCTAAGTCGTTCTACATTGAACAGTATCAAAACTCTATTTACGAGTATCATTTTTTCGGTTCAACTATTCTAGCGTATTCGTAAAACCGAATGCGTTGAGAGCCGCTGGTGTACCATAAGACCAAGCCGCGTCATTCAGTAAATATACTGGCTTCAACTGCTGTGATTACAGTATGTGATAAATGCCAGTAGCTCAATATGGAGAATTATTGTCAAAATTTAAAAATACATTTTTTGATAAGTTTGACCGTCTGAAATTTCAGTAGCCAGTATGTATGGATTGACATACTGGCTTATTTACTCTTTAACAATCCTTTTTAGATGGTAAGGGAACACTTAGACCTTAAGTTGGCCTAGTGTAGTACGCGTTTCAGTAAGTAGGTATGACAGGCTAGCTCATACTGGTTTTATTATAATATTTATCATTGACGTGCGAAATACGCTCATGTTATCCGACATTAATTAAATTTATGTTGATATCATGTTTTTCAATTACGTTTCTAAAGAAGAGGATCTCTCGACTGTGGTATTTTTTTCTGAAAACTCTCATTTGGCGTAAGATTTCTATACTTATATTATTTTGATATTTTCATGTAAAGAATCAGGAAGTATGTTAAAAGTATCTTTATGTGTGCTTAAGTCCGCGTTTACTTATATCAATGTGTGTTTATCTCCGTACACTAATTTATACATAGGGGCGAAAGTTCAATGATCTTTCTTTTGAGTAATAGTGCTAATAGTTTTGCTTAATTTCGATAGATGGCACGAGTAGTTTTAATAAGACAAATTGGTTTTAAAGAATTATTAATTCGCGTTTTAAAATATTTGGCATTTGGCAGCATTTACTATAAGTTAACCTTTGGGTGATAAAGAACCAAACAGTGGATGCAATTTCTTTCTATTCAACTTCAAAAAATGAGGAGGTTCTCAATTCGACTGTTTTTTAATGTTAGCTCAGGAATATTTTCGTCAATTGTCGCCGATTTGGATGATTATTTTTTATTTATTTAAATCATTCTACATAACCACTACATTAGTACATTAGTACTGTAGATATCGACTTTCATCGAGGCCTCTTTTGAGGTTTAAGATTCTATGGCACGTTATATATCTATACGAATATTATAAAGAGAAAAGATTTGATTGTTTGTTTGTATTGAATAGACTCCAGAACTACTGAACCGATTTGAAAAATTCTTTCACTGTTTGGAGCTACGCTATCCCCGGGTGACATAGGCTATATTTTATACCCATATTCCCACGGGAACGGGAACTATGCGGGTGTAACCGCGGGGCGCTGCAAGAAAAAAAATATATCAACACAAATTCACTTTCTATAAGATTGATTGACAGAAATAGGACATACATATAGTACATATCGCTGGCCCCGGGCAATAAAGCGGTAAACACCGGTTACGCCCTTTTTAATGTTATTTGATTTTTGGCTTCTCTGAGTATCAGTCTATCACTCTAATTTTTTTCATATTTTTAATACAATATTTCAATGGAATAAATGACAATAACAGCTTTATTGAATGGAAAATTCTCTTATGACTAAATTATGTATTATTGCATTACTCTAAGAAACATTACACAAAAAACCGTAAACATTTAATACGAACTAATCATAAGAGATTTTATTCTGTACAAGCTATTACGCCTTTCTTCCCGGAAATTTATTGTAATATTACGAAAAGTAAAGGGAATAAAATGCCACTCTGTGGTACCCTGGCAGAAGTACTACCACGAAGATGATGTATCTCCGATGCATATACGTTGCCGGCGACCAAACAGGTAACTACGAAACCAGTCAATCACCGATAGAGATACATTAAGAGAGCATAGGATGCTAAGAAAAACATCGAAATCAAAACCGTTGTTGAAATCAAGTAATGCCAAGACCGTTATATTACCGCTTTCCATGGCTGACCTAGTATCTTCAGTAACATTCAGAAGCGCTGTATTAGTGCTGTGACCAGGACGAAAACTGGACTGAAAGGGGTTGAGGAGATTATTTTTGGATAGTAAAAGACTAATTTGATTGTGGATTAACTGTTCTAGGACTTTGGATAGGAATGGTAACACGGATATTGGACGGAATTCAGAGAAGGATGTGGGGTTGGACTTTTTGGTCATGGAATAATTTGAGCGTCTTTCTACGAACTAGAAAAGACACCGATAGATACAGAAAAGTTGAGGATGTGGCAAATGACGGGAAGGATTAAGTCCAGCACGGACAGTAATATTTTGCGACTGATACAGTCACTTCCTACTGCATTCGAGGTAATCGATTGTATGCCGTATACAATTCATTATATTGACTCTTGTTGTGTTTTACCAACCCCCCATGATCTTAGAAAATTCCAAACTTTGGATGGGTCTCCATTTTGGACAGAGTTTTGAATGTGTTGGCGCTTTGCATTCCTACATACTTTATTACAGCGATTGAGGATTGCGGCTTATTTGTCCCTATTTACATCAGTGCAGACGTTTAAATTTCGACTTTGCCGTAACCTTCTTGATCATCAACTTTTTAATGTCATCTGTCAGCCACGGCGCCGGCAAATGCTTTTACCGCTCAAACAGGTGCGTGAAGGTCATAATAGCTGCACTAGTTGTGAAAATTTTACTTACTCGTCGACTGACGTGGATGCAAACAGGGGAGACCAATCTATATTTCTCACATCCTCGCAAAGACTGTCAATGTAAATCCCACCAAAATTACGTTGCATAAAAATTTAAGCTTTTGTGGCCGAATTTTATATAAAAGGAAAATTGGGTAATGGTAGGAAAAGGCTTCAGCTGAGCATTGACCATGGTTAGCGATGTGATCAAAACAAGAATCAAGTCAAGAAGTGAAGAGTTTTGAAAATGGCTCACCATTTTCAAAACTCTACTTCTTCACTTCTTGGCACTTAGTGGAAGAATTGAAAGATTATTACAAGCAGTAATATTAGGTAGAGACGAAGAGCGATGAGCCTTTTTAGTCACCCATGATTATACTGTGACTGTAAGAAGGAATCAAGATTTCTAGGAGTTTTTTCAAATGAGGAAAAGAAGTTGATATGTAAAGGTTTAGACCATTTTATTTTTGTTTCCAAAGTATAACAGCTAATATAAATTATGTGATTTTATTTAAATTAAGGTTACATCAATATTTTTTTCTTTTTTAAGTGGTTTTTGTGTTTGTTTCCAAAGTTTATTAATTAATAAAAATTATGGTAACTTAGTATTTTTCTTTTTTAAGGGGTTTTGTGTGATCGTTTCTTAATTATTTTTTTTGTGATTTGTAAGGTTTTTTTTTATAAGTACAAAATATGAAACCTTCTACTGTTAGCGAAGTAGACAAAATATTGTAGTTAAACTATGGCGTCAGACCGATTCAGTCGGGGTTCACAGACGAAACTATTCATTTAAAATTTAATGAAACAAAAATAAGGTAGTAGTAACATATTAATTTTGTAAAATACTGTCTAAAATGGTTAAAAATAAAAATAAATCACATTATTAGATCGGTCTGTTACAATGGTTACATAAAAATATGTTTTGTTGATAAGATTCTAAAATGGCGATTAGTGAATGATACATCTAAGATTTGGCTATAAAATTTCCCTGAAGAAGGTGGTAATCGTCTAGTACACTCGAGATTTAAAGTAGAAATTACGTCGTATTATTTTCTTACATTCTTGAATCTCAGTGGTCGATGTGTTTATAAAGACATTAATGATGTTACAATTGAAAGAGGATCGTCTATAATTTGTATTATACATTTTTTCAATTATTTCATTAAATATTTATACTATGACAATTTTTTTAAAAGGTTATATTGGTAAAAAAAATAGCTTTCATTTGACATTTTGAACGCCTGTTTTGGATCACTGTACGCTGCACTATAAACAAATTAGCTTCTTTTATTTCTCCTGTAAAATTCGATTTTTGATATTACCGCTTTATTGCCCGGGGCCAGCGATATATGTACTCAATTCGGTCAAATGGTGTATTTATAATGATGCAAAAGATTTCAATCAAGAATTTATCCTAATAAGCCTTTATTCATTCCTTACAGTCATAGTATCTCGTGACGTGACGTCTACTTTTCTACTACCAAATAGTTACATGCCCTGCAGCTTTAGTATAATCTACACTGTGTTTGCAGCATTATTTCGGTTATTTACCAGTTGACCTACTAAACATCCTTCTTCTGTGGCTCCACCAAAGCCGCTGAGCCGTCATATCGACTCGGCTCGTTGCAATGGAATCGGTTGAGCCACGTTTTTTACGCACCCATAACTGAACCGCCTATGGCTGACACTGTACTACCGATAGACAAATTTCAGCGTGACATTTTTGTTTTGGCCGCCACTGTTATGAATTTCCTTTGTAATAAATAAAAAAAAAATACCGGCGTATAAGTTGAAAAGTGTTTTTCACTTTTAGTGTTGGCTATATGGCTTAAAAAACTTTCGGACAAATCTAGCAGGGCCGTAGTTTTTGGGTTATTTGGATTGACACTTTTTTAATTATTGGTATTCGTTCGTCGAAATATGTTTAAGGTAAATTATACTAAGAAATAATGAGGAGCTCGTGGCTAGTAATAGAAGCCGAACAGTTAAATCTTCGAGGATAAGCAACGCTTGTCGAGGTCTATCCGTGGATGGGTGACATCCATTACATACCATACGTACGGTGAGGGGGATACCGGCTGTCTTTTATAGATTTTTGACGGTCGTTATGGTTAGTTAGAATTCAGAAAATCTGAAATCAGTCTTATCAAGAGGTCCCATGTTATTTAGTTGCTGGGCTGTGGAGATCAGATAAGCAGATGCTCCACGTTAAATATAAAACGTAAAATACTGGTTTATTTTAATTGCTGATGACCAATTCAGCTTAATTCATAGAAGTTGTGCTAAGTATAAAACGCTTAGGTAACCTACCAGCATTGAAATCCATACAATCTTTAAATAAGTACCAACAGAGCGATCAAAGCCTTCCATAAAGTTTATATACAGCGTGTTTCAAAATAGCTCGCTAATAATAGTGGCAGCTTTGTTAGCAGTAAATAAATGAAACTACTAGTATTCAACATTCGCTTCCAATTAATTGACATACGAATAGTCGCCGCGACGCGCGATTCGGTCGCTGTCAGTCGTATTATTGTAGCTTTTTATGAATTCATCGGCTTATTTTGTGTAAAATTTTATTTCCGTTTGGATAGCTTAAATAGGAAACTGTTTTTTTCGCTGAGGCTGTAGACAAAGTGACGTCCTATTAGCGATAATGATTTTCAAAATGTAAAGTATTGACCATGTACTTCTCGGTAGCGTATGTCGATCCCAGTAATTTTTTACTTTTAGACAGTAGTCATCGCTGATAGACTATCAGTTTGTCTATAGCTTCTGGTCAAGTGATCGCAAGTGTCAATGTTTGATGTGAAGTTCTTAGGAATTGGCGTATCTACCCGAAGGAACACTGTTCTGTTGAAAAAAAACACCGCTTTTAAGCGTCAAATGGTCTTATTGATGTGAAATTCTTCATTGGTGTGCTAGTCACTCTTGTCTGTCCAGCTTCCAGGTTTTCTATTGTTTTGTTTTGGCATTGCAACGTACATGAGTTGGTCAACTTACCTGAAGCTGGATGGCGGCTGTATGAAGATCACTCAAAATGCTGATCGCGTGCAAGTTTTTGGTGAAATTCGTCCAACAGTGACGTCGTTTAGAGTCTACTGTACTGACAGATGCTTCTTTCTGACATCCATTGCAGAATCAGCCAGATTTGTCCACTCGCATTACTCACACTGCTATCAAGCTTAGCAAGTAAAATGCTTATTTAATATTTAAATAACCCATACGTATATAGTTTCAGTCAAAATCAAAGCCGTTCGGAGCTGCATGCAGCTTGAATGCAAATGTTGGGTGGGGTGTACTGTGAACGCGCAGTTGGCTGCATTGTGCCGCCCCGCGGGCCCGCTTCACCCCCGCACAGACCCGACACATCCCGCGAGAGTTTGTTTTTCGGGGCAAATAGCTATAGGCTTGATAATGGCCTCGCGGGCTGCGGTATGAGCTGGAAGGTGCTCTGGTTTGGTTGATGATAAGGATACAGAGTGTAGTGTGTAATTGAAAAACAGCGTCGGCTCTACTGCAGGAGGCCCTGCAGACCCTTGAAAAAATGTGTGCTGATAGATGATTTATATTAGTAGATAAATACTAGAGTTTTCAACCTCAAATGATAATGTGCTATTTATAATACATAAACGGAACAACCATTCTGAATGACCAAGAGTATCTAGTTATCAATTCGATTTTGGCAATATAATGTAAAAGGCCAATAAAAGTTGGAACAAAAACATTTCGAGTATAGTCGTATCATCGCTGTTGCAGTTTGGTTGTTGCTCCAAAAACAAAAACAAAAAGTGGAAGTAGAGCACCATCCAAACCGTTCAACTGTATCGGAGTGGCGGATGGGTTTTGATTTTTGTAGTTTCGTATTATTTGCGTATTTATCCGCCCGCCGCCCAGCGATACATTTATTTGCTTCCACCTCCCCATACTCTGCCTACCCCGTTCGATTGATCGCGATATCATTGCGATAATAGCGGCAGTGGAATCGGCGCGCGGTTCCGTCACGCAGCGGCAGAAATATGGCGGACTGGACTGCACCCGATCAACCGTGAACGTGGCTAATTATTTGCGCATTAAAAGTCTTAAAGAATATTATAAGAACTTTCTTTGGGTTCCAAATTATAATGTTTTAATGTCCTCATAATCAGAACGACTTCGTTTTTTATTTGACTCCCTCAAGTAGTTCATGGCTCACTTACGCTATCCCGCTTACCACTGGGCTAACGGTCTAGTCCAAGACTAACTTTACAAATTTGCAGAATGGCCTTGCCAGTTAGTAAGTACTGCTTAAAACTGTATTTTTAGTTATTTAACAAGCCTTACAAAAACGTCAAATTTATATAATTTCTAAGGGTAACATCCTAGAGCCCACAGTTCTTACGTATTTTCTCAACAACAAAATGTATGAAAAGACTTAACATAACTCTTCAACATACTCGTACATACTCATAGTATGTAGGTGTGGTGGCGGCTTGGGTCGACGGCCTTTTATACAGTAAATTGTGCATTTTTTCCTGAAAGTAGGTTAACTTCCAATTTACATTTTATATTAATCATAGGGTCACCTATAGATCCCCACCGAATGTGTCTCCACGTTGTCGTCGTGGTGGGGCTTGAGCGTCCCAATGATCTTGCGAGCTTTCCCGGTAGAGCCACTCATGCCGGAAGGTCGCAAGTGAGGGATCAGACCAAGAGAGACACACGCTTGCTCGCTGCTCTCTGGTACGCGTCTGATCATCAGACGTGACTGAGAGAGCAGCGAGCAGGTGGAGAGGGGAGGTTAGAAGAGAGGGCCCTGAGAAGGGGCGGAGCGAAAAGGGACCACACCCTTAAAAGGAACAAAAAATGAAAAAAGACGCTTGCAAAATGAGTCCCCAGGTGGGTCCCGACTGCTCAGCGGTCGGGGAATCCCACCCCGCTTCGGCGGGCTGCCCTCCGTACTCTGGGGTGGGCACCAAACGTCTTCCGCTTGCCAGTGGCAACAAGAGCCGAGGAGGCTCCGAGTCATCGTCGTCATCCGGATCTGACTCCTTTAAGGAGCTGATGGCGTACGAGTTTGGAGAGGAGGGTTCGCCTGAGCGCCGGGGTGGTGCGGAGTCGGATTCCGGCTCCGCCCCAGACCTAGTAACGGTCAGCTCGGCGGGCTCTGGATCCGGAAGAGAGGGGGCTGCTGCGGAGAACGTCAAGTTCTTCCGCAAGCGGCCGCGACGGGAGGAAGACGGGGAGTCGACCTCCGAGGGCGAGTTTGCCTCCGCCCGCAAGATCCCCACCGCTAGGCGGGGCAGGGGCTGTGAGGCGGGGAGGGGGCTGGCTCCCTCTACCCGGGAGGTGGAGAGTCGTGCCGGGAGGTTGGTGGAGGAGGGGCGTCGCCCTGGAGGGAGCGGTCGTAGGGCTCCCTCTACTCTTCCGCCTACTCTCGACTCCGACGACTCGGAGCCTCCGGGAGAGGTGCGTCCCACGGTCGAGGAGCAGAGGGCCCAGTTCTCGGAGGTCGTGGAGGCCGCGATCCGCGCTGTGGCCTTTAAAAGGAAACAGTCGTCGAAGCGGGAGGCCATCAGCGCGGCCAAAGCCTCCATCCTGGCGGCAGCGGCGGCCAACGTTGGCGCGTCTCCCTCAAGGGAGACGACAGAGCTTCGGGCGGAGGTCGCCCGCCTCGCGGCCGTTGCGGAGCGACTCGTTCGGGAGAATGAGTCGCTCCGGAAGGACCTGGCGGGGATGGCCAGAGCGGCCTCCGAGGAGCCGCAGGGGGTGCTGAGTCCGGCGGCGCTGGAGGGGAGCCTAGTGCTGAGCCAGGTGCGGAACCTGGTGCGGCAGGAGCTGGCTCCCTTCCGGCAGCAGTTCTCCACCCTGGAGGACATGGTCCGGCGGCCCCCAACGGCGGCGACTCAGAGGGCCCCGGGCCAGCAGCAGAAGGCGGCTTCGTACGCGGCCGCCGCGGCTGCCAGCCCGGGAACGTCCGGCAAGACGAAGGCAAAGGCCAAGGGCGGAGAAGCGCCAGCGCCTGTGGCGCCGGCGGCCGCGACGCCGGCGACGACCAAGTCGGCCCCGGCGGAGAGGGGTGGGAGGAAGGCTCGGGGAGGAGCGGCTAAGGCTGCGGCGCCAGTGGTGCCGCAGCCGCCCCCACCCCCACCCCCACCCTCGGACCCTCCTGCGGCCGGGGCCGAGTGGCAGGTTGCTGGCCAGAAGCGGAGGGCCAAAGAGGCGGCCAGGAAGAAGGCGAGGAGGCAGCGGCGGAAGGCCAACGCCATTGCGGCGAGGCTTCGCGCCCCGAAATCCGCGGCTGTAGTTTTAACACTGCAGCCGGAAGCGGAACAGAGGGGCGTGACTTATCTCGCCGTATTGAAGCGGGCGAAGGAGGCGGTGAGCCTCCAGGAGCTGGGCATCAGCGGGGGCATCGGGGTCAGGAGGACCTTGACCGGTGCCCGGAAGCTCGAGCTCGCCGGAGCGGAGAGTGGCCCGTTCGCGGACGCCCTGGCCGAAAGGCTGAGGGCGGTCTTACCCGCGGACGAGGTCCGGGTGTCCAGGCCGACTAAGCGCATTGACATGCGCATAGTGGGCCTGGATGACTCCGTTACGGAGGAGGAAGTTGTGGCCGCCGTCGCCAGGACTGGGGGGTGCTCTGCCGAGCTCGTCAAGGCGGGCACCCTCCGGCCTGACAACACGGGCATGCAAACCCTTGTGGTGAGCTGCCCCGTGACGGCGGCCAGAACTGTGTCGGAGGGCCGAAGGCTCTTGGTGGGATGGGTGTCTGCGCGGGTAAAACTGCTGGAACCCAGGCCTCTGAGGTGCTACCGCTGCCATGTGGGCAACCACACGGGAGCTATGTGCCCCTCGGAGGTGGACCGCAGCGGTCTTTGTTTCCGCTGTGGTCAGCCCGGTCATCGGGCCGGCTCGTGTGAGGCCACGCCGCACTGCAGTGCATGTGCGGCTGCTGGCAAGCCGGCCGAGCACTGGGCTGGGGGAAGGGCCTGCGCGCCATCCGCCCCGACCAAGGGCAAGAGGTCCGCCGCCACCGCCGCCTCTGCCGCCGCCGCGGCTTCCGTCGCCGCTTCTGCCACTACTGCTGTGGGTGCTGCGACTCCTGGTTCTCGGGAGGGGGCCGAGATGGAGTGCCAGTAATGGTCCCATCGTGGCCTCCTCCAGAGACAAGTCGGCCGCTGTGCTATTGCGCAGTGGCTGATGCCTGGGGACGGTGAGCGTGGGTGGCTCGCCGTCCGATACCAGGTTGAGTCGACGACGCGTTGTGTTCCACGCGCGCCTCAAGGAGCCGTCAGCACCAAGGACGGGGCCCCATAGGGTCGGTGCCTGCTAGGGTTGCGGAATTTGTTCGAAAGAGTTGCCGCGGCCCTGGAACGCATAGGGCACAGGAAGGATCACGGGTGGGTTTTAGTCAGTAAAAGTCTGACACTCCCTACCGCTCCACCCAGGGCGGGAGGGGTCATTTGATGATTTCCCATCCAAAAAAAAAAAAAAAAAAAAAGGGTCACCTATAGATCAAGTATTTGGACTTTGAGATTCTATGCAACAGGCAGTTACAATGTTAGAAAAATGATAAAGTTTGTTAATGGCATGTTTCTGGGACTAATGAAATAGTTCCAGACTTACCCCAGCCTGTTGCGGAGTTTGCTCGAAAGAGTTACTGCGGCCCAGGAATGCAAAGGGCATTAGGAGGAACACGGATGGGTTTTAGTTAGTAAGAGACTGACCCTCTCGTCCGCTCCGTCCAGAGTGGAAGAAGTTATAGTGATAATTTCCCAAACATACAAAAAACCCTTTAGTCTAGGCCACGTCTAGGCTAACTAGACTCACTAATTAACAGATAATTTGTTTATTTTTACGCAAGTCGCACGGATAGGTGCATTAAAATCTAAAATAAATAAGAAATTTATGTAGCAATAACGTCTAAAAATTCTGTACATCCTGAAGGCCAGTTTTTGTAATTAAAAAACGTTAAAATTCAAGTCCTATTAACATCATTTCACATACAATAAAAGTAGGGAAATTACAGGTATATCGACTGGGTTGCGAATGTTCCTTAAAAATACAGGAATTGCCGTTGTATGGTTTAAAATTACTTCTCCCTAAAGTAAGTATAATATGTTTTTGTGTGCAAGATACGGATCACAGTATCAAGCGCATTGGGCTTTACTTCAAGTAACGAAGTAATGCTCGCAGAACAGACAGTTGGTGGATTCGGAAGGTTCTAGAGTGAGACGAAGCGTTGGGAGGCATCTCACAAGGTGGACCGAAGACTTGGTGAAGGCCGTGGGAATCGGTTGGATACGAGAAGCACAATACCAAACAATGGGCTGAATCTTCAAAGTCGAAGTCTTTTATTTGTAGTCAAAGTCAAAGTCTTCAGGGAGGTCTGTGTCGAGCAGTCTTTCGACTAAAATGATGAAGAACTGCTAATAACGCACCTGTAAAGCCATCGCGTTGAGATTCTCACCGTGTACGCTTAGGTGAGATGAACATGAAGTAAACGGTCGATCCATACAAACAAGATGGATCGTTCGCTTCATACTCATTCCACCTAAGTTGAGATACGATGAGATGTTGACATAATAGATTGGTAGAACTCAGGGCAACATTAAAAGTACTAAAAAAATGAGAACTGCTGCGCCAGATCAACCTTGATTGTTGTCAATTAATGCACACGTAATATGCACGGCAAGCACATACACGGCGTAACTGGGTCGAAATTCGACTTTATGATGTGTTTCCTTCTGTACAATTCATCATCATATCAGCCAAAGGACGCCAACTGCTGGACATAGGCTTCCCTCAATTGTCGCCACAAGAACCGGTCCTATGCGTCTCGCATCAATCGGCTATCCGTGATCCTCACCAGGCGACCTATTATGACGTCTTAAATCCATCATGATTTCTGTGTCAGAAAGAGACGGAGTTACACAAGACGAATAGCACTATCTCTTTCCCTCACACGTATCATGATAGCATTGGCTCTTCGTAATAAGGCCACAGGTCTTCGGTCCACCTTGTAGGTCTTCCAACGTTACGTCTTCCAGTACACAGTCACCACTTCAGAACTTTTTGACGCCAATTGTTGCACGATTGATGTTACATTATCATAATGACTTCATACTTTACTGGACCACCTCATATCGGCCGAATATGATAAAGGTTAGAGAAGTGAAGTATGTAGATATAAATACAATACTTAAGTTAGTTTGGTGTAGTTACGGCAAAAAGTCATAGTACTCAAGTAGGTACATCAAAAACCACATATATGTAGGTACTTGAGGTTGATAAACTTGATCATTCAGACGAAATTCACCAAAAGTCGTCAAGAAACATTTTATTTCAAATATAATCTTGTATTTGAAATAATCGTAATCCTCCTTTTTATCAACTTTCCCTTTGAATAGAAGAATAATTCATCCATATCATATCAATCGTAAGGAGGAAGAATTCACTTACACACACATTGTGCAAAATGCGAAAATTATAAAATTATTATCAATTGCCAAAACTTATAAAAGAACGTTGAGCTTAGGCGCTATGTATCGCTTCATGAAATGTATCTCAAGTTTTACGCACCGTAGCATCGGAAATAAAGGTTTGTCAAAACATACCTTACTTTAATGAAGTGCAAAATGCCATTTATGATCAATCAATCATATTCAAACATCTTCCCAGTAAAACGTTGACAAACAAGATATGCAAACGTTTCCAACAAAGGCAAACACTGTGACGTATGCAAATTATACCGACGAGCATAAAAGTTGTAAATGGCGATACGGTTAAACTTTTAACCAAATAATATTGAACAAAAAAAGAAAGAATATTTGTCATGTGAGCGCATACGCATGGGCTGGTTATCAATTTAAAAGTCGGCATTATCCGCATAATGCTGCAAGGGGCTGATATAAAACATTTCAATTTGGTGATCCGGTTACCCAGCCCCCGTTTCAAATCTGCATTGTGGGACCCCATACACTAGTAGTTTTGGGTACAGTCGCGCGATAAACTTTTTCGATTGCCATTTTTGTTTGTTCATTTTCGTTAAAAATGCACGCGGCAAAGTAGCGTGGAAAGGCGGATATCTTATTTCATTTTCAGTTTGTTGTTTTAAAAATGCTCCTCTGTGTATTTTTTTGCTTGTTTTTTACGTAAATAATTTCGTTCCGATCGCTGTAATGATTTTTTAAATCAGTAGATTATGTATGCTGATGTCTGTTGTTATTCTCTGTATCCGAATGTTAATACTTTTTTACTAATTAAATTAACATTTCGTTAAATGTTTAAGTTTTTTTTTGAGTAAGTATTTAATCAATCAAATGATAAATATTCACGTGATCCTTAACCCTTCAATCAAATGTAGGTCACATTACAATTGAGGATTTCAATATAACAACAACTAAATGTAATTACAGACTCCACAGACCTAAACAAAAATCACCGAAAATATTACCCTAACGAACTAGTCTAGCCAACACTTTACTACACAAGCGTCCCCACAACGGGTACCCCAAAACGCAGTGTATGCTTGGTTAGGCCCGCGCCTCCCGCGGCCCGAGGCTTACAAGAAAGGGGTAGTTAGCCTCTATTGTCTCCAGCCCTCCTGCCCAATACGGCTGCATTCCGCTTTACCGCGACAGAACCGGATAAGTGACATTTTTTTAAAACGTCAAAATAAGCATATAATTAGGTTCTTAAGTAGTTTTGTGGCTGGAATTGGATATAGCGTTTAGTTATAAGAGGTCTTTTGGGAAGTGTCAGGTTACAGTTCGACTTGATGTGTCCTTGTTTTTCACGTT
The DNA here is from genome assembly GCA_905332915.2 of Hecatera dysodea. Classification (NCBI taxonomy): domain Eukaryota; kingdom Metazoa; phylum Arthropoda; class Insecta; order Lepidoptera; family Noctuidae; genus Hecatera; species Hecatera dysodea. Next base: position 7,048,599 of record HG995304.1, read on the forward strand.
AGGTGAGAATGTTTTCCTGACGATAGCATTGCGCACTAAAATACAACGTTATAATTGTGACATTTAACATTGTACTTTTTACAAAAACATAGTTAGAATGTACTATTAAAACTGAAACTATATCAATTCTAGAAACAATCATGAGCCGTGTGTGTAAATTACAGTTTAAGCTAATGTCGATATGAATAATATTTTAAACTTTGTTTTTATAGGCATTCTAATACTTCTCACTTACAAGGAACTAAAATCGGGAGGAATTACGCGAAAAAATTCAGCGCGTCTGTTTTATTTAAAAACTCATAAAAACGTCGGAATCAATAGAAACTATATGTATGCGCAATACAAAATGAATAGGGAGATATCCAAAACAAATCAAACAAATAAAATAAAATGACCTGATAAAAAATCGGGAAACCAACTTTACCACTCACAAAACTTAAAAACCAAAACAGAAAACCGAGAAATAACTAGTTTCGCCAGCAATTATTATTACACGGCGATACCCAGTTCTCTTGTTCAGCAGTAGGGGAGCGTGCACAGTGGCGCGCGGTGTCCCGGCCTTCCCCACAAAGACGACACGGAAAACACTTAGCCTTGTTGACACTACACTTTACACTGATTCTACTCCAGCGGCGACACTTTGATTCTACGATTGTCAATGCGATCTATTTGAGACTGGGAAGTTGCATTTTGTAATTGAAAATAGTGTTAATGAACTCCTTTATCAATACTATACTAAAGAGGAAAGATTTGTATTTTTGTATGTAACGAATAAACTCAAAAACTACTGGACCGATTTCAAAAATTCTTTCACCATTAGAAAGCTACATTCACCCTGAGTAACATAGGCTATATATATTTTATACTATTGCCACGGGAACGGGAACCACGCGGGTAATTTTTGATACTTTAAAGAACTTCAGAGTTGCATGTTGTATTATTGCGGGACGAGATTGAAAAGTAAATATACATATATACTGTTTTACTGAAGTTATATGTAAGGAAGATTATTTGAATTATCTAAGTAAGTACGTAGTTAATTAATGAGATCGTGTGATTAATTGGTTTGTAGAATTTCGTAAACAAAATTTCCAATAGGTATCATTCGGCTATCTTCAGATCAAGGAAAACACTTAACCTTGTTGATACAGCACTTTACGCTGATTCTACTCCTCCACCAACACTTTGATACTACGATTCATTTGAGATTGTCAACTTGCATTTTGTAAATAGAAAAAGCTTCTTTATATTAGCACTTTTTCTGACAGCTAGCTGAGTTGTATTTTGTAATAAGAACGAGAAGTGGATTCATACCGAAAAGTAAAAAATGTGTTTTTTTTTTCATATACGAGTATGTATTCTTACGTAATATAAATTAATGTTTAAAAGTTTCAGTATTTTTTATTATTAATGAAAGCGTTCGATTTCTTGGATTGTAAAATTTTGTTTATAAACTCCATAATTGAGAAGGAACAGCATAAGAAGAATAGGAAACCAGGAAACAAACTAGGGAACTAGGCCCCATTGCAATCTGATAGATACAAATTATACTTCAGATTGGTTCATAAATTGAAGCAATTATATCATAAATGTACTCATAAAAATCAAAAATTTAGTTTATATTCAGAGATAATAATTGAAATTGAAATTATACATAATGTAATATAGCCTTGTAACTAGGGAACATTTTGAGCAGAAATGCATTCCAGTAAAACAAAACAATCAAATGTGTGAGATAATTTATAGTTTTGTTCACCTATCAATAATTTATAGTTTGTTTACTAACAGAGTGTTTTGATTTTAGACATCATTCATTCAAAAGCAGCTCGCAGTTACAACTATTTTATGTGTACTTATTCTTCTTCATTGATGATTCTTGGTAATGACGAAAAAAAAATGGATACCATTGAAGTACTCAAACTGACAACGTCGACTGACAGGATAATAACAAGAAATCATGACCCAATTTTCCACTATCCATAAATTATCATCATCGGTACATAACCAATCCAGTCATTACCCCATACTCATTCGCAACATAACAAAAAACATCCGTTGATAAATTATACCCATTATCGTTAATCTGCAAACAAATTACAAAAACGTTACAATAAAACTTTAAAGTTCACGACAAACAGTAGCGCGAGTGTAATGAATGGCCGCACTATTATAACCGGACTGCAAATCTAGTTTCGAAGGGGAGTGCGGCAAGTACGGTGAGCCTCCATGGCCAGACGTTCACCACACTCCGGCGTGTACTATTCCCGCTTAACACATCAGCAAAACACCCTAAGATCACAAGAAAACACAATCAAATTTCAACCTTATCGATAACAGCTAAAGTCAATTTTACATCACCGAAATTTTGCTCAATACGCTGCATACACATCAGGGGTTTTACCAGATCGCTATAACGTGTTCTTTGTCGCTTTTAGCCACGTCCCTCTCACACAATGGCATACTTATTAAGGATTTAGTCCAGATATTAGTTGGGGATGTCGGCATTGTTTGGATTTTAATAGAATTCGGCTTCACCCCGGGCGGTTGGGTATACTTACACGTTTGTTGTTCGTCGTAGTCGACATGCGGTACCTTGACGCATGTGCTTGGAATTGATTCGGAAAAGTTATTGCTTCGTTATTAGTCTTGATGTGTCGAATTTCGAACATTTCTTGAAATGAACTTAGCTTGATTGCAAGTCAATTTAGATTAGGATACGGAGGTGAATGTGGAATTTTGATATGAGGTCAAAGTTTTCGGAAATTCTTCATTCATTATTTAATGTCTTTAAGAGTAGGGGAAGACAAAAGAGCCGATGGATGGACTATTTCAAAGGTAATTTTGTTAAAAAGGGTGACTACCTACTGAGACTGGGACGGGGCTTTTTTTAATGGATATCATAAAATTTTAATGACTCCTTTCCCTCTGGGCGGAGTGGAAGGGAGTGTTAGACTCTTACTGACTAAAACCCATCCGTGTTCCTTCTGATGCCCTTTGTGTTCCAGGCAACCTACAACCCTGGCAGGCACTGACCCTAGCCGGCCCTGCTGACATCTCTTTGAGGGGTGCGTGGAACACAATGCGCCGTCGACCCAGGCCTGGTTGTTTCCAGACAACGAACCACCCAACGCTTGCATGCTGGGGAAGAAAATGAGGATACTAAAATTATTCTTCAAATTCTCTGATATTGATATATCTATAACATGATTAATATTTACGCCAACAATGTAGATAGACGATCACAATAGGGCGAATATGGGTAAGGACCGCTAATAACACGAGCAGACGAAAAATCTGAAAGAAAAACGTAATATGACATTACGTTTATGAGTGAACTTCATTAAAAGAATAACAGATAAAGTCAATCTGTATAATAGGGATGGGAATATTAATAGAGCACGATTTAGTTGTGACGAAATAGTTATTTCATTTCATGATTTATAGCTGTCATACTAAAATGCATCAAAATATTTTACTGCCTTAACTGTTGAATTTATATCTCTTTCCAAAGAAAGAAATATATGAGCAGTTGCTAACGTTTCCTTCCAGTCACTGTTTACTAACTGCGGATATTTATAGTTGGATGCACACCACAGAAAGGAAGCTGAATGATGCTTTCGACTATATGCCCCCCGTGTGTAGTGCTGGATCGATAGATGCCCCTCATCGCGCCCCTTATTGAAAATTATAACAATGGAACACCGCGCTCTCTGCGCCCTCTTAACACTCACTGATTTCGGCAACGCACTGTGGATATGCCACAAAATAAAATATTCAATATGAACTTTAATAAACTCATATCTGATAGCTAAGTAACTCTAGAATACAGTCAAGCACATAGACACCAAAATGGCGCTCCAGTGGAAAGGAACAATCGTAATGGTTATTAGAATCTGATGTGTGTAGATAGGATCTTTACGATCGCTTTCGTTCAGCTCTTTCGTTTTATTTCGAAACGAATTTGGCGAGATAATAAGGAAAACCAGGGATACCAACTCCTATGTAATTATGAACAGCTCAAAACGAATATGAAGCATAAAACATAACCAGTAAAAATAGTAATTCTGATCAACACCTAAGAAGAACATCCTCATAATTAATAAGGTAGCCAGCCAAAAGAATTTGATAAGACTGAGAAGCTTAAAGCAAAAAAAAAAAACCGAAGGATGAAATCGCAGAAACGAAAATTCGTAAAGCAACATGCAAAAATATTCCCCAGCCATATCCACACGCAGATGTATCGAATGTGGACGTGTTAATATATCGGTCGAATCAAGCAGAGGGTGGAGGTCGGGCCTCGGGATGCAGGGATTATAATGAGGCGCAGCCCCACTAAGTATTTTCGACATGCGTCGCCGTCACCCGACAAACATTCGGAAGACCGGGGGTTAACGAGTGCAGCGCGTCGAAAATTACATGCGCTACCGGCGAGCTTTAATGTCCACGTCATAGGTCATTCCGGGATGAGCGTAAAAAGTCTGTAGATGACTGTACGTTTGTGAACCCTGAGGAAAATGAGTACTTGTACCCTTTGGGATATACGAACTCAAAAGTGTTTCTGTGTTGGTTTTGTTTCTTTTGGTGATTCGCTGGTGGAATTTCAATAACTTCTCTTTCTGGTTTTCTCAAGTTGAGTTTTTCTGTCAGTTCAGTTCATTTATTATCTTAGGAGTGTTGTACTGGGTGTGTAATGTTTGTACCTGTTTTTTATATAACAGCGAATGATATAAATTCAATTTATTATAATATTCTATATTTATAACGTCTTATGATATACCGTGTCTTATAATTTCATTGCTTGAGTGGATATAACATACTAATGGTATGATGTTAATTTTTTTAAGATTTCTTTGATCGAATGATTATTTTATACAAATTTATCTTCTATACTAATATTATACATGCGAAAGTTTAGATGGATGAATGGCTGTTTGTTACTCAATCACGCCGGAACGGCTGAACGGATCTTCATGCAATTTGGTACAATGGTAGATTATAGTCTGGAATTACAGATAGGATTCTTTTTATGCCGATAGTATGTTCCCTTGGGTTCGCTTTCGATAATAACGCGGGTGGAGCCGTGCCAGCTAGTCGAATATCAATTCGGCTTATTAAGGTCGAGACCGAAGAAATTCGACAAAGCCCCGTTGCTTGGGGCTCCTATTTATGTTTGCAGGGTTTAAAGGAACCTAACAGGAATGAGATCACGGAAGTTCACTCACATTGCTCGCTTACTCTAGCTCCCGTCATCCCATTCGAACCTAATCTATCCGTGTCGGTGTGCCCTAAGTTTCCGAGCTGGCCCCGCTCGCTCTTTGGTCAGCAGTTATATCAAATGTTAGTTATACAAAATGACGTTATACTTAATAAAAATACATTTATGGAACGTTATAGAAAGTGTTGTTTGAAAATATGTTGCTTTTCCAAACTGAACTGTTACACAATTTACACTTAATATAGCGATATTAAGTGTAAATTGTGTAACACTTTGTTACACTGAAGTAAACGTTATGTCCTTTAAGCTTTTTAGCTTTTGAATATAGAGCAAATATTCTCATATTAAATTAGCGGCACCCGTAAATGCCATATTAGATATTTACTGTAGAGCAGTACTTGTAATCGATGTTTTGCATGTTTCCATAAAATCCAGATGTTTAAAATGGAAGAAATAAAATAGAAAAATGTTTTACAAGTGCTCTTCGTGAACGAAACAAGTGAGCTGAAACAAAACTAAATGAATAAAAGTCCATATTTCCAACTAATACGATGCTACAATTCTAATTGCCATTCGATATAATTATGTATGCTCTTATGATTATGATTGGAAAAAATCGTTGAGAATATTTCACTTTTAATGAGCTAAGGTAGGTTTATGAAAGCGTGTTGGAAATATCGAATGTAGATGTATATTATTGTAGTTACTTACGAACATCGCTATGCATGTCCTATTGGTAACTACAAAAAATCCAACAAAAGTATTCGATGGAACAGATGAAACACGGATTTTTTTACATAGATCTGTCCACCGAGTAGTTACTGGAAGTTAACCAATAACACGATTCGGCATCCGAGGCACGCGCAACGTTTTTTAGGACAAACACCGTCCGCAGTTTCACTCCATTCGAAGAATTGACACATCCAGAGAGAACAGTGTTGACAAAATACTGGAACTAATGCATGTTATGGTGTCGCGTGGATGCCATAAAGGGCCCACAATGCGGCCGGCTCGAGATGTCATTAGCCAAAGAAATCTGCCTTTGTGTCCATGGTACCGGGAACGTCAACCTTTGTCCAGTCTCGATATTGTCGCATTGTTTTTATTTTGTTCTTTGTATAATTGTTAGGAAGTTAAATATAGTTAAGTCTATTGTTGGCTTTGTGTTTGAATTTCACGGAGCTCCGTGTTGCCTTTGGGTGTAGTTGCATGGAATCTGTCTGTAAATCGCTGTTTATTAGTGACGACGGGACCTGACCGGGTGATTGAGGTGTCCGTTTATTAGTCATCTCTGCTGGAGTGTATTACATCCTACGGTGCGATAATTTGTTCGTGTTAGTTAAGTATTTAGGAGGCAGAACACGTTGATCTGCGTTGAATTAGCTATATGGAGATGTACTTTTGGCATTGTTTGATTTAGGGAAATGTTTTTGGTTCATTAGTTCCGTGTTCCTGTCTGTCATGGCACATATGTTGTAAATACATAAGGAGACTATATTGATGTAATGAATGAAAACATTGCAAAAACTGAAAAACATTCGAAAACCATGAAAATCCCCAATAATTAAACAAAATAAAGCATGAAGGAACAGAAAAATATGCTTAGTTTTCTTCTTGAAAAGCATAAGAGCATAATTTTGGCCTTGTCCGTAATGACGCAGAAACAATAGCTATAAAAACGGGTCATGTTTTTACTCCAACCTAAATTTGGGACTGTATTGCCAATTTAACAAAAGCAAACAATATAGGGTAACACCAGTGGCTGTCTAAAGACAATATTATTTACGACAACAGAAGCTGTTTGACAATAAAATTACGAGCAAAAAAAATGTGAGGAAACGCAAAATTGTGTTGTTCGGAGTTTTGTCTGAGAATTAGGTAATTCACCATTTTTACGAGAAACTAAAAAAGGGTGCGTGAATAAAAAAACCTTTGTAGCTTTGTTGGTGTTGATTATCATTGTAATTTTACAATGGGCATTGATGCAACTAATGATACCTTTGAAACTGCTAAATTAATAGGTCTACTTGCAAGAATCAATCATTTTGCAACTACATATTTCAATAATTACCAAAGATAGTCAGCCCTATCAACAACTGTCAGAACCAAAAAAGTTACTTCAACATCCAAAAACATGTTCAAATGTCTCTTTCTCTTTCAATAAACATTTATAATCGAACCTCAGCGCCGCTCCCGTAGCACAAAAACCAACTTCATAAATCAGAGTAACGGAATCTTTCACTCATTACTCAAAACTGTATTTGTTTACACTTACCATAACTGTTGTTAACGGGAAACATTGTATCCTGACGTCACTAGATCACATACCGTTACTCATAAAAGCTGGATAACGGTAAGATGAACCATTTTCGAGCAACCCTTTGAATACGTAATTACACAAGGCACCGTAACTCTATCAAGTCGGTTACACAAAGAGTAATGTTAGTTAACCTTGAGGAAGAAAGTACAAAAGACTTTCTCCGTGAAAGGGTTTTGTCGCTTCCTTGTGAGCGTGACCAATGTTGCACTATTGTTGGGTCCTGTTACTTCAAATTGTACCACAGTTATTTTATTTGGGAGTTTATTGAAAGTGATCGAATGGGCTTTCGGTTTGAAAGGAAGAAAGTTTGGGAAAGAAGAATCGAAGTTTTAGTACCATACAAGGCCTGGGTATTGAATAATGCCACGATCAATATGATGGATACAGCAGCCTAAAATGAATTAACCATCATCTGCCTAGCCTTTTCCCAATTAATCTAAAATTGTTGTCGGCATCCAGTCAAATTAATACGGTATTCGGTCTTGGCAAGACTGGAGTCAGATTGACTACCCTTTTCAAAAGTAATTGAACTATAAATGATCTTAACAGCATTAAAAAATATCAATGATGATTATAAACAATATTACGGGCACCTTATGTTGGTTCATCCATATTGGTCCTTTGAACCATCATGTTAAAAGTTAGCTAAAGGTTTGTCAACTTTAAGTCCATAATTTTCTCACAATACTACGAGTAGCTCAAAGACCAGTCAACTTTAAAACCGAATCAAAACACACCTATATGTAGATCTGACAGTATGTTTGACGCAGCAATTACACAGGATTACCGTCTGTCTGTATCGAGTTTATCTGGTGACATTACGACCGGAGGAGGCATCGTAGATTTACAAGTAGCTGTAGTTCATGATGCCAAAAATCAGATGGGGCTAGGGCTGGCCCTCTTTCTTCAAGCCACATGGATCCGAGACACAGATGGGTTTTATAGTCAGAAAGAGTCTAACAGTCCGCCCAGAGTGGAAGAAGTCATTTGATGATTTCCAATCAAGAACCAAAGAAATAGTAAATGTAGAAGATGTTATATAGACTGAGTTTCAAAATAATCTCCACTTTATCAAAGTCGCAGACAATACGTGTATATAGCTACTTATACCTTCTGCAAAAGTCAACTCTTTGTAGGTGTCGTGTCCTTAAACCAAAATTTAGGAATATAGAACTTAGACTGCACAAAATATTCAATATATCCATTATTTTATGGGTTTGTCATGCACTATAAGTAAAGAGAGTTCAGTTGAAATCCATCTCATTAATTGCTGAAAGAATGCTTCTTAGACCTCTTGTTACTTTAGCCAAGGAATAAGTACTGGTGATTGGTTGATAGTGCTCTGTGTTGTTTAAAGATACAAAATTCAACCATTTATTTCAAATACACTGCTAACAGGCACTTTTGAGTTATCAAGGTCGGTCAGTCAAAAACATGAAGCTAATTGTATGTACATTCGAAAGCGTAAATTCACAATGGAGGAGAACGTGCATGAAACTCCACGGACACTCTTTTAAATCGTGTTATGTATTACATAAATCTTTGTCGCATTATCCTTATTGCTTCTACATATATGTAAGGATAGTGCAAAGAAAAAAAAAGGAAACTATACAGAAATTCAAAATATAAAGATTAAAACAAGCCAATGGCAGTTAAGAGATAATCAAAGTCCGCCTATGTACTACTACTGTACATAAAGTTTAAATAAATTAAGCAATGGAACAGCAGAATATGGATAAACTGGACAATGGAAAATATGTATATTTACGTTGGTATAGTAACGACGGGGACGTAGTTCTTTTAAATAGTAGGTTCATTTGCGATTTCTATAGAATTTATTTATATTAATATTCTACTCGCTTTATTAATAATTATTAAAACCACCTATAGTTGACAGCCGACCTATTAATTCGTGTCTATGACTTTTTATTCATAACTAGCTGCTGCCCGCGACTTCGTCCCCGTGTAATCCCCGATTTTAAAACTTTCTTTATCACTGCTCCGCTCCTATTGGCTTAAGCGTGATGATATATAGCCTAAAGCCTTCCTCGATAAATGGTCTATTCAACCCAAAAAGAATTTTTCAATTCGAACCAGTAGTTCCTGAGATTAGCGCGTTCAAACAAACAAACAAACAAACAAACTCTTCAGCTTTATAATATTAGTCTAGATGTGATAGAGTGGATGTTTGTTACGCTTTCACGCAAAAACTACTTGACGAATCATCATGAAACTTTGTAGGTACACATATTCTGGGAGGTACTAGAAGTAACATAGGATACTTTTTTATGATAATTTCCGACATTCACGCGGGCAAAGCTGCGGGCAGCAGCTAGTTATACATATATCAGATACACATTATTAACGCTATATATGACTTCTGACATGTGTTTCAGAAGTATAATACAATATCAATGCATACATACAGTGTGCTGTATGTATGCATTGATATTGTATTTGTGTAGAGAATCCATGAATCGCACTTTGGACATGAGTTTGTAATGAACATCAGCATTATGCAGTCGCATCTGAAGGCCGATGTGACGGCGCGATTATCCAAGCTTACCACAGTGCTAGAGCAGCACATTACCGTGATGACATTACGCCTCATCCAGGGCTTCCACAAACAGGACTAATAGATTAGTGTTGCGATGTAGTAATGTGTTTCTGAAAAGCCTAAATTTCGCGATGCTACGACAAACCATCATCGCCGCTGTGTTTACAAAGAATAATCAACAGAAAAACATTGATTAAAGTTTACATTATAAAACCTACTACGATGCTAATAGGGTAGTTAACTAAAAAAAAATCTGATTAGTCCGACAGATATATTTCCAAAAAATATAGGAAGCGTGTTTTTTCTTTTTTCACGTAAATTAAAAATAAAGATGATATAGTGTGTTGAAACTCGTGTGACGTCACTACTCGCTACAATTCTTACCTAGCCGTGATGTCACAAGCCCGTACTCCTGATCTTTGATGCTTTTTATCTTCGTCAGTTTTTATAGATTTGATAAAGGAAAAAATACGTGTCCAATATTTTTCTATAATCTAACTGACGGACTAAACATAATCATATATGTTTTACTCAGGAAACATCCCTATTGCTGTTGTTACTCTTTCTAAACTGATTATCATTATTTCAGTTGAATGAGGTTTACTGTTTGTTGGATATGGACTATCCCTGATGCGTCGGCATCTCGACAGATCTTTAGCTTTATATTTTTATTTTTCATATCAAAAGACTCATTTTTGACTGATGTTTGAGATTGCTATCTCACCTGATGGAAAACAATGATATGGTCGTCGATGAAGCACGCTTGTCTAGAAGTAACCTATTCACACTCAAAGACCCTCAATAAGAACCACAGCATATAAATCATAATTTTCACAGTATTTTCAAAGGCTCTCCAAATCTCAAACCTCTTAATAAAATTCATTAATAGTGAGATAATGCCTCGTCTTAGTCGGTACAAGGGGGAGTCATGTCCCAGATCCTAACAACAGATTGACTTGCGTTAAACGCGTAAGCTGTTGAGTAAGACAAAGTCGCGCTTAATCCGTACCGTCTATGCACCATCTCAGTTATTTGGGGAAGGATTTGGATAGATTAAAGGCCCCCATTCACGGTGCGACTGGATTCTTTTTGTAGCCGTAATCTTGTTGTGAACTGGCTTAGAAATAAATGTGTCATGCAATCTAACGACTTGTTAATGATCTTGTTTTGTATTTTTGTTTGGTCTTTATTTAATTGTTTTTTGATCTTTTAATACGATCAACATAAACAATAATTATTTTACTACATAATTATAGGGTTTTTTTTTTCTAAGACCCCGCGTTTTTTACTTGGATATTGAAACAGAAGTGTTTCTAATGGCTTGATGGCTTGTTGGTGGTTAATAGTTTATATTAAGTATATTATAAATGTGAAAGTAACTCTTTCTTACCATGTGTTACTTCTGCACGCTTTAGTGGTGGAACAGATTTGGATGTAAATGGGCACGAATAGATACACATACTTTCAAACATACTTCCGCAGTATTTTTCTATAGCATAATTTTCTAATTACACTCGGGCGAAACTGCTTGAGAATGAAAATTATGATAATCTCATGAAAACCTACGTAAAAAAGGCAATATTTACTGAAACTCCCAACAGTTGAAAATCGCTAATTAAGTTAATTAAGAGTAATGACGAATTTAAATTAAATTTGATCAGATATGTCAATATGGAAATCGTATCTACTCACATGACAGTGTGGTTTTAAAACAGGGACAGTGGCAAAGGATATATATACACTTACATACATAGGTATGCAAGCGAACCATTAAACTTCAGTGTAGTATCTACTCGGTTTAAAGTCAGCCGGATACTACTAGCGTATCTATACTTTATAGGTACGAGTATATAAAGCTGAAGAGTTGGTTGGTTTGTTTGCATGAACCGCACTAATCTCAGGAATTACTGGTCCGATTTGAAAAATTCTTTCAGTGTTAGATAGCCCATTTATCGAGGAAGGTTATAGGTCATTTATCATCACGCTAAGACCAATAGGAGCGGAGCAGAAAAAAATGTGACACAAACGAAGTTGCGCGGGTCAGCTAGTGTATATACGAGTATAAAATGCGATATTCTTTGAAATATGGCTTTTAATCGAGTACATTTTTTTATGCAGCATGAGCTCTGTGAAGAAATACATATAATACACCAATCATAAGCAGGCCAAGATTCTGTTGTAACTTTCTACTGCGCTAGGCCGACTTGAGATATAATACCACCTCTTACTTGCAGTCTACTATACCTATTGTGTTCCCTATTGAATAACCTATTGCTACAGCTAGATATGGTTAGAATTCGACGCCGAATAAATTTCACGATCGCTAGTTCAAACAAGAATGTAGGGGCAAACACCAGATTGTACAACATTCAGGCAGATTATTGTCAACATCAATATATAGAATTTTAATCGAGATCTAACTCCATCCTGAACACTACTGACGATTCTATAATCGAATTATATTTATAGGGTTAAATATAATCGAAAGTGTGTGTGTGTGTGTTTAATATCTTTTCCGCACTATACAAACAACATTTCCAAAAGCCTACCAAACGTACTCGTTATCCAAGCAAGCCCGACACGGTGAACCGTTTCAAAAATCTGTCGCTGATTCCGTATTGATCTGCAACCGGGTCCTGTATGAGTGTTAATTCATATTTAGCTCGTTAATTTTCCTTAACGCCCTCTCCGAGGCCCGCACCACGTACTAATGAATTTCAATTTGTTAGCCGCGGACGAGTGTGGAAAAAATCGTTGTAGTTGAGTGTTAGGCGGTATATTTTGCGCGGATCCGTAGTGATATGGTGAAAACGGAACGCTTATGGTTGCCTCTTTCCGTCGGTATTTTATTTTACGCGAAGCATATCGGATATGTATCGATAAAAGAGTGTAGTCAATCATCTACCATGTACAGAATATATACAATACACTTTTTTCATCGATAAAAGTAGGGTTGACAAATTGTAACCATTGCGGGTGAAACCGGTATGAGGGTGGCCAAGAAGTGGGCGAAGTTCGGGTTGTGGATGGTATACTTCTCATAAATGTAACCAAGGTATTCCTCGCTTTATCTCTCTCTCTCCTCTTCTCATTCTTCTTATTTCGATTTATCGTAGTTTCTTTACGAAATACTATGAAATCATTTCATTAGTTGAACAATCAATATAGTGCATGCGTAAATAAACCTCCGATGCGCTTTGCCGTTTTATTAAGATTTTTGCTCGAGCGTCGACTGTTTTGGCTCACAAATAAATTCTGCAGTCGATTATTTAATATTGTCCACGATCATGAGTAAATAATCATCTTGACTACGGAACCCTTTACTGTGCCTCGTCCGACACACTTGTCTGGTTTATTTTTGCTTAATTTTTGCCCGAGCGTCGACTGTGTTGCTTCACTAGGTGTTTATTTGACTAATTCGTTCGCTAGCTTCATTCGTTGCTCTTTTGCCCTGGTGCACTCGTGTTTTGTTTTGGGGCGCAATGTGTGTTTAGTTTTGGACATGAAAATTACGTGTTTCACTACATATCATGGAAAACAAATTTTAATATACCATGAAATAGGCGGAATATTTAGTAGCCACAAGTTAATTCATTGCACAATAGAAATTGAAGGGTTACTTACGAGTATTATGTCTACATAGCTTGGATACAGGCCTTCTCTGCGTGAGAGAGAGTTGGCCAAAATCCACCACGTGGACCCAGTGCATGTTGGTTTATGTCATATTAATTTTTTGCGTATTTTTGGTATATGATGTACTCTTTGTGTACATAAAGTAAAGCTCATCTCTGGATTAGAACCGACGACCTACAACTCGTAAGTCAGGGTTGTTTACACTGGGCCCTGCTTTTGCTAAAAAACATTTAAATGTATGAAAAAACAGTCTACAAAAGTCCCAACCCTTACTTTATTCCAACAAAAATTGTCTACACACTACTCGCGTGTTTCCCGTCAGTTACTTGAGTGAGTACGCAAATAAAACTGAATTCTATTGCCACAAACGCGACGAACCGCGAGCAACCCGAAGAACCGCGACTTACCGTGAAGAACTCATTCATATTCGAGAACACACCTGTTACTAAATTGAATAATGGAAGTTGAAAGGAAAGTTATCATAATGCGAGTGGTAAGAAGTGGCGGCTTAGGGCTGCGACGTGGTTTTTAAAGATGGCTGTCTGTTGCAAGTGTATTTCTTCTAAATACAATTAGTTCATTTGCTACGCGACAAATAAATCTAAGAGAAGGTAAATTAAATAAGCAGTTTTAGATAAAGCCGATTTCTGAGTAAGGTTTTCTTTAAGTGCTGTCTATTCACGATTCCGACTGTCAAATGAGCTAACGTTTGCAAGAAATCTATCATGTTGTCAATCCCAAACATTGTTGACTTTTAGAAAATCTTTATCACTGATAGTATTTCGCTTTATATAGAAACCAATTCTCTGAATATGTAATATTATTTACTAAACTTTATTATTTAATGCTTTTAGCGGCCCGTCCCGGCTTCGTAAAGGTGAGCATTTATTTATTATACAATAGCCTATTTTACTCAGGGTGAATGTAGCTTTCTAATGGTGAAATAATTTTTGAAATCGGTCCAGTAGTTTTTGATTTTATTCGTTACATACAAAATACAAATCTTGCCTCTTTATAATATTAGTATAGAGAAACATACAAATCTTTCCTCTTTATAATATTAGTATAGACAAACATACAAATCTTTTCTCTTTATAATATTAGTGTAGGTAGTATGATATGATAGCCGCTAATATTCTAAGGCTAGTGAATAGTTCAATACAATGCACTTTGGGATAGCCTTAGTGCTGGGTGATATCCTGCCCACTTGTCAACCGCGCACCGACGCGCACACGCGACCGCGGTGGAACACGCAAGAATTTTCAACATTCTGTGGGTTGTTAGTTTTATACATCACTACAGATGTTCACCAAATATTATGTGTATAAATTAAACTACGTGTTTATTAACACGTGCTATAACTATATAGCTATAACAGTTTTAGAACGCCACTCTATCGGTGATGGCGTTACATAGATTACTTTATCTGATGAACGCGAGGTTTGGGATTGAAAAAAAAAAAAAAACAAAAACTAGTTTTGTATACTTTCAATCAACTCGGAAGATGTTATTGAATCTTCAAATGCAATCGAAGACTACTATATAGTTTACTATACCGCTTGAGACAGCGTTAGTAAGTAGTGTTGGGGTGACCTCCTGCCCGCTTGCAAACCGCGCTCTGAGCCGCTGTGGAACACAACAGAGATTTTCAACCACTGTGAATAGAATTATAAATGTCGAGCATTTTTAGTTTTTGTAAAGATACGTAAGTAGGGTGATTAATAAACCACGTGGTTCATCATCATCATCATTATCAGCCGACAGACGTCCACTTCTGGACATACAATAGAATAGAATGGGATAGATTAGAATACTCTTTATTATGTACACCATATAAGTTACAGAAAATATAAATGAAGAAAACATTACATAAGGTGACACAATGGGCGGCATTATAGCTAAAAGTGATCTTTTTAAGACAACCTTTGCCTATATTAGTAAAAACTTGATAACCCAGTAATCCTCTACGGATTACTGGGTTATCAAGTTTTTACTGTTTTCACGGGCAAACTGTTTCCGGTTATATATGTTGCAGAATCATGTATGGTTATAATGTTTATGAGCTATTATATTGGTAAAATTAAAGTAAAATAAGAAAATTATACAAAATGGTAAAAAAAACCCTGGTAAATCAGCTGGTTTATTCGTATTGCTAATAAAAGAAGGTCACGTGCTCAGTAGGGCTCAAACCTATTTAAAAAGAAATAATTGTTAAATAGACCGGAAGAAAGCCGTTGCATTTTAAAATACATCTCCATTAAATATTCTAAGAAAGCAGCGTAAAATTCGCCAGGCGCTAAGTGTTTTAAAACATGGGCATTCACTAAAGAAGCAATGTTACAGATCTACTTTTTTAGGGAAAAAATATTAATGACTCTGTTACACAATAATAATTTCTAACTGCATTTCTTTACTGCGAATGACTATTGTCTAAGTACCGTTCCGACGTTTTTTGCAACAATTTCTTCTTTGCCCCATTTAAGTTGCATAATATTTACATATTTATAACTGTAACTGTAGAAAGGCCCTTGTGAAAAAATGCATTACTTTTGGGATCTACTTTTTACCGATTTGGGCCAATTGCTTTGGGCCCGACTTTTTCCTAAGTCAATAAAGACATTTTTATATGGCACAGTACAATTTTGCATTAAAAACGTTCACCGTTAGTGGGACGCAAACACGTTGGATTTTATTTAAACTTGTTTTAAAAGTAAATTAAGGTTTATAGCGAGCCCAATTACCGCACTACGTTGGAATAAATGTTACGTTGTAAATCGGTAGAAATACTGGATTTTCGATAAGTTTCATGTTGTAATAAAAATATCATTTAATTTGTAATTAAATCGAATTAAGCCTTAATTCCGTCATAATTTTACGAGTAGGTAATTAGTCACTTATGTACTTAATGTTTAATTAACGGATCATATTTGAAACACTATACTGCGCTTCAAAATACAAATCGTTGACGTGGTTCGGAAGGCTGCCCAGCTTAAATGGGACTGGGCTGGACATGTCTGCCTACATGACACATGATACATGAGCCCACCGCTGGACATACGTCCATCGAGCGGTGGGCTCATAAAACACAAAATTGGTGCCCTGAAATCGCGAGACAGGGTCGCGGCAGACCACGACGGAGATGGTGGGACGACTTGGATGTCTTCTTTAGGAATTGGCAGGATGTGGCACGATATCGGAAATAATGGAAGGAGTGGAGGGAGGCCTTGGCCAGTAGATATATCAGGCTAGCTATAATAATAATATGAAAACTTACTTTTTAATTTTAATCTGGTAGATGTATTTATAACATTATACAAATTGCAACAACGAAATATCATTTAATGTCTAATCAAACGTAATCGTCCTCTCGCGATATTTAATTTCTTCCATGCTATGGTGGACCAGCTGGATCTCGCTGCTTCACTTCAGTGGCCTATGCCACAGAAACCTTGCATTTTTCGGGATGAATAGTAAGTAACCTATGGTACTCATCGATTACACTGTCACTGAGTGCCAACCTTTTATCGTTGAATGACAGACAGGGAACAGGGAATTTGAATGTTATATATACACAAAAATACCTTTATACCCAAAAAATCCTTTCTTCAATATTAGTATACACAGTTAGTTTTCGTAAACTTAGCTGTTGTGCCGCCAAAATCACACTTTATATCCACAAGATTAAAACCGATCCTTAACCTAACCCATAACAGTAAGATCATCAACCCACCTCCCCAACACAGCCACCTAAAACTTACAACATTCTAACCCTCAAACGCGACACGAACTCCGAAACGGGCCGAACCCTTCCTCAATCGTAAATCATAACAAACATCTCGGCAACCCTTCGACCGCCTTGCTAACCCGCCGGCCAGTCCGCTGGCACCCAAGTGCTGTTAATTGGCAACCGGTTCGGGAAATTGGTCCGCTGTACTTGCTTCCGTGAGTTAATGACTAGCCGCCCAGTAGATGGACGCCGAAACCCATTTAGGCGTGTGCAATTTGCGTATGTGCAACGGGTTAGATCAGTGGTTCTGAAACTGTGGTCCGCGCATCACTGGCGGCCTGCGAAGCCAAAATAAAGTCCGCGAAGGGTTTAAAAATTTCTATCTTTCAAATACAATTTATGTAAACTGTTATCAATGGTTGTAATGTTGTTTTTGGTTTCAAAGAATACTGTTGCTATAAGTTTTGAATATCTATTGGATAAAAATATTTTTTTGTTAATTTATAACAGTGAATGCCATAGTAAACACAATGTACAAAGGCTTACTTAATAACATAGGCATTTTCGACATTGAGGTGGTGCAGACAACGCATGGCATGGTATTAGATTAATCATCATCATCATCATGTCAGCCGAAAGACGTCCACTGCTGAACATAGGCCTCCCCCAAGTGCAGCCACAACAACGGTCCTGTGCGTCTCGCATCCATCGGCTGCCGCGACTCTCACCAGGGCCTCAAGTCTGCTATTACAATAGTGTCTATGGAATGGTCTATCACTGATTTCATAATGGTTGATTTTGACAACTTTGGTAATAAAGTGACATTATAACTTTCCAATGGTCAACCACTGACACTCCATTGAAAGAAATGGCATAAAATGGTAATCTCTTACATAATGACAAATGAATCACAGACGTATGCGATAATTTGCAAAAGTTTGACAATTCCTTTGATCTATTAATACGTCACTGTGCAGTGATTGCTTTTAGTAGCTCAGTTATCAAAAAGTATTATGAGACCATTGACTGACCAATGATCGACCATTATGAATTTAGCAGATTACAAACTTTTAGCAAAATGACAGTGGGATCGTGTTGGAATGACAAATTTATGGTCGTCCCGTGGTCATCGTTCCTCCTAGTAGAAAACCTTCCGACGCTGCGTCTTCCAGTACGCGGCATTGGATTAACGTATTTTAACTATCTTTCTGATTTCAGGTCCCCGCTTACAACAAAGTGGTCCCGGTTCAGGTAAAGGTTGGGAACCACTGGGTTAGACGGTCGGGATTTGGTGACGCGGTAGTTACAGGGTTATGAGCTGTGGGCTCTGAGATCGTTGAAATCGAGGTTTATGTGAGAATTGAGTTGTTAAGATTTTAGTGGTAGTTTGGTTATTATATTAAAGGATAAATGTGTAGGGAGATATATTTTGCTGTGATTGGGAGTTGATTTCATCATTCTTTTTTACTCATGATGTATACATGACTATTCATTTATTTAATACTTTACGCACACAAATGTACAGAGGCGGACTTGATGCCTTAGGCCTTGGGCATGTTTTACTTAAAGCAGTATGTAAATGAAACGGTCTAGCAACACAAATATATTAGTTTTAATAGATAATAATATGAGTTTAATAATAGGCGACATCGCGACAGAGATGGTGAGATAAACTTGACTCTTACTTATTGGAAGAACGGTCCCACCAGACCGGAGTGGAAAAGGGCGACGAAGACATTTGCCCAGCTGTGAGATACAATGTGTTAACTAGACTACATTACGACATGATTATCAACAGTAATGGGAAATATTATACAGAAAACCACTTACTCGGACAAGCTTCTTTACTCTGTCTACGAGACTGCTACGCGCGTAGGCGTCGTAGCAAGACCTCTCGTAGCAAGCACCTACGAAAGTCCAGGATTAAAAAAAAAAACGATTTCAATCAATATTTCTAATAAAATATATTTTCAAATATGTACTAAGATCCCAAATCTTTTTCTTCAAACCAACATTTCTCCATTACTTTACTGCCTTAGGTACAGCCCAAAAAAAAAACTACCTAAGAAAGTGGCTTATAAAAATAATTGTTTTAGAGAAAATTATTGTATCACCACAAAAGGTAAGTTTCTTACAAAACCAGTAGCATTTGTGAGGCTAGGGAGAATATTTTTATAACTCTGTTTAGTTACGGGTATTATACAAACAATATTTTGGGCATTTTATGATTTTTTATTGCGTTCGGTCTTTTATCTTTGCCGCTTGTCGGCTCGTTAGTTGTCGACTTTCTTTAAACATCTCTTGGTTATGTAGGATCGTGTTTTGTTTTGTATAAGGTCATAAACCCGCAGATGAGGTGTTTTGAAGGAAGGTAATCAGGCTACAGCCTTGGTTTTAGTCTTAACCATGGGCTTTTTGAACAGTAATAAAGGAACTATAAATTATATTTGTGTAATAAACCCTATTAACTAAATAAATAAACTTAAATTAACAAATTAGAAATAAAAAGTTTACAACAATGTGTAATTGCTATTGATTTGCCTTCATCTAGCTTAAAATTACCAGAAATATTTGACGTGTAAAAGTGTTATGTTTAACCTACTTACAAAATAAATATCATTTATCATTCAGGAAACGATACGCAATGAGTTCACTTACATAACAAACATGTACCTACTCTTTTAATATATATTTAAATTCATTTTTTAAAAAGTGACTTTATACAATGGCAATAAATAAATTGGATTTTTCATAGTAAAAGAATTGTATTTTTTTTTTGAGGAATATAATTATGTCAAACCTGTAAATCATTTTTATCCTTATTACTTAGGAATAAAAATGGCCATTTTATAGCTTTTATGAAGGAAATATGTATGTCAATTTGTTACATACATATTTATGCTTCCGATAAAAGTTATCTAAATAATCTAATCAGTTCTTAATTATTATTATTTGGTTACATATTGTGACCTCATGCAAGAACTTCGAGAACCTTCTGCCGACACACTGCTTTCTAATTTGGCAGATGTTATGTTAAGATTTGATAAAAACAAGAACTTTGATTGGCCGATGTAACTGTTCAATATTTTTAATCATTAAGTAGGTTTGTACCAATCAAACTAATCTAGGTACATAAAAATAGTAGATAATATATACAAGCTAGTAAAAATATATGATTACTAGCAGCGCCTCGCGGTTTCACCCACGTAGTTCCCGTTCCCGTGGGAATATGGGGATAAAATATAGCTTATAGCCTTCCTCGATAAATGGGCTATCTAACGCTGAAAGATTTTTTCAAATCGGACCAGTAGTTCCTGAGATGAGCGCGTTCAAGCAAACAAACAAACAAACTCTTCAGCTTTATAATATTAGTATAGATAAATGTACATATGTATAAGTGGAGTAAAAAGGGGAGAAGGGGGAAGAACTCATTTGAAGAAAAATTTGTCCACATCGTTGTCAACTGGAAAAGTGCCCAGAACACTGACGACACATTGCCATGATGAAAGACAATGCTGATAAGTTGAACCACCAGTCCTGTATCACATTTAGAGCCGGCTTACAGTTTGCTTATTTGACGAAAAACTCGACTAGCACTCGGACCCCATGGCAAATTTATTTTAAATAGTCTCTTGAATCAGTAGGTGTCTAGACTGATTCTAGAGGCCTAGAGATATCAGGTAAATTAAATACATTTATTGCTACATTAGAAAAGAAAGAACGATAACCCATTTATCGACTCGACTACTACTTGAAAAGCTATCTTATTTAAATGGACATTTTTTAATAATGTTTATGATAGAGTAGAGTGACTTAGGATTTAAAAATACTGTGTTGACTGTTTATACTGTTTTCAGAGCACGGATAGCACTAAATGGTACTTATAAAATTTTACAAAAAGTCTTTAGCCAGAATATCGCTTTTGATTGAATTTTGTAATTTAAGTAAGTTTATCAAAAAAATAGTTCCTGTACTGGTTAATGAACGTAATTTTTCAATTTTAATATAAGCAGGTAGTGAAATATTTAATTTCAGTTAACCAAAAAAAATGTCACTATGTTGGTCAGAGCGAAACTGAACTCCATGCTTTTATTAAATTTCCCCTTCTTAATTAATATTTAATTATTTAGCCATGTCATTATCAAGCGAGAAGAAAAAATATGAAAATGTTCAAATCCAACTTGAAAGGGGCTAGATGAGCGTAAAACTTCCGTAATTTACCACGTTTCTTCTGATCTTCTGAATTAAATAGGCATCAGTAACAATCAATTAATGGTGTTTAACCGACTTAAAAAAATGGTTATCAATTTGACCTATATGTATTTCAATTAGCACTTCACCCGCTACTTCAAATGCATCAGTTTAGTAGTTTTTGAGAGATATATAGTTAGGTATATATCAGTCTTCATTCAACAAACTCTTTGGCTTTATATATTAAGTATAATTATGCATTGTGATAAATTGCCAAAGTCAAGGACAAGTCTGTCTTTAACAATGTCAATTATTTTTTGCTCTACACTGTGTCTAGTTTATTAGTCAATTCTTCTGTTCACCTTGACAAAAACTGGCCCACTAAACGTGCAGCTCTGAACTTGTGATAGCCAGTGCAGAAAAATGGACAACTAAACTTTACGTAGTGCAGCAAATAATTGGCGCTTCAAACTCAGCACTCCAATATTGAAGCAAGCATTCTCCGAATAGTACCGTGTCGTTCGTACTTGTAGCTTTATTTCAAGTATTAGAGAGATGAATTTTGAGTAGTTAGTCGACTATTTGACATGGACTTATATGTTTCCTTAAAATAGTTTGTAGCTTTGTTTCTACATAGAGTACTAATATATATGTACATATCTATGCATATAATATAAACGTAGACTCATCATGTCCTGTGCATTGAGTACTATTGCATAAAAGTAACTGACAAACTTTAGAAAAAAGACATAGAACACAAAAATGCATTTATTAAAATTATCTGTTTTTTTTTTGTATGTTTGTGGGTGCATTACGAAAGAACTACTGATTGAATTCAAAATCTAGATGCTTAGACATATTAAGTGTTATCCGGAGTTTTATTTAGCCTTTATTTCATAAAAATCGAGTCACAAAATTTATAAAAGATATTGAATTTCTGAGTTAAGTAAGAAACTTCATAGAGTGCCAATCGTCGCGCTGACACCTGTCCGCGCGGAGTATAAAATCAATATAAATTTGTTTTATACATAAGAAATTATAGTAATTTAGGTTATATTGCTGGACAAAAAGAAGCGGCGCGTTAATTAAAAATGTTGCTAAACGGTTATTTTCGCTTATGTGACGCAGAAGTTGCGCGAGTCAGTTAGTCACGAATATGTCTTGGATTTAACTATCCTTGGACAAAAAGTTAAGCAGAAGATGCAGCTAACCAATAATTAAACCATTCTATATAAGTCTTAGTAACTTCTCACAGATAAGTGCGACTTTGGAGATTCCGTGACTATAAATTACTGTAGCAACAACTGTTTACGGAATAAAAATTCATAATATCCTATTAACCCTCTCGAACAATTTCCAAATACCTACGAGGAAAACCTTCATACACGCGAAATGTTTCCATCAATTTATTTATCCGATTCATTAGCCGATCGAAGTGTTTCGGCGAGATTTATTTTTTTTCCCCAACTCGGACGGAAGGAGAGGAATAAATATTAATAATAAAGGAGGGTTTGCCTTCAAAATTACGGAGAGGAGGCAAAACGTGTTGACGATTCCTAATTTGACGTAATTTGCATAGATTATGCCGGTTCGTTGAGTGCCAATCTTTTTAAGTGGCTTCTTCTACTCATTTTGTGTTCCTTCCGCGGCCCAATAAGGAATTTATTATATCCAAGTGCCTTCTTTGCGAATATTTTATGTTTTTCATGAGGTAAGTTCTTGCCCTCGCTTGTTTTTTTAGAAACAACGCATTGCCCAACCTGCAAAACAGTCTCAGAACTCGCACTTTTTAAGAGTAGTAGGCTTAAAGCGCTCTTATATTTGTTTTAGAACATACCATGGATCCTATATTACTTTTAGACAAGCCGGTATGGCCTCAAGAATGGTCAGTCTCATAACCAAGTCTCATATATGTATATAAGAGCATTTACTAAGACTAGTTGCACTTGAGAAAAACTTGCTCTTATATGGGTATTTTCTAAGCTCGTTTGATTTTATATTAGACTTGCTAAATGCTATTGTAAGATGTCAGACTAATATCAGCATAGCTTAAGAGTACTGTGAGTACGTGCATTTCTGATCTTATTTGAAACTAATATAAGATCAATACCACTGGTTAAGTATGATATTAGAGTGATTTGGGTTCAACATATGTACAATATAAAAGACAAGTCCCATATAAGAGCGTTTGATCTTAGATCGATTTTGGGAATAACTAATTTAAATAGTTTTAAGAGTAATTTTGCTGGCCATATTTTATTTTAAGTTTTTAAATTTAATTGTTATAATGGATTACAAAAACTGGAAAAGGTTGAAGAAAACTGGTGGCTACAGGAGGAAAATTGTAAAGAAGTACAATGAAATGTTGCGAGGAACCCTAATTTATTCCAATATGGAGTTATCTTTAGTATACCGAATGCTAATATTAGAGTAAACAATCTTACATTAGTTTAATAGTGCGCTTGTAAAATGCAGCTATACTAATGGCGACACTATCAATACAAATTAACAAATAAAATAATTAAACGAGAACAGGAAATACCTTATTTAACAAGGCGCATGAATTTTGAAGCGTAAAACGAGGTCTATTTAACAGTAAATAATAAATTCCAATACGATTACTTACCGTATAACTACTTTTATAGGTACTAAAGTGCCGTACCACACAGTATAAACATTAACTTCACACAATATTAACTTTAATTTGTTTCATTTAATTTCAAGCCAACACTCACACAAACTTCTAAGTTGGATCTGACGAAAAATTCTCAAAATATTCTTACCTTAGACCAATATAAGCCTATGCAGGCTTATATGATACTTACGTAAAAGCAATATTAGCCTAAGTCGGCTTAAATTAACTTTGGCTAGATTTCAGTAAGTGCAAACAGCATTCAATTAGACTGATATTAGAACGATATTAAACTAAATAAGCTTATAATTGGTGCCCAAATCCGGGCTTATATCATTATATAGGAGTGATTTAAGAGCAACAAAACAGTAGTCTAGAGATTGTTTTAAGCCTAGTTTTTGCTGGTTGGGTGCTTTTTGCATTTAAATGTATTACATTATTTCCACCATTCTTTTTGGCATATATCAACGCCCCTCGTGACTTATAAGAGGTACCTACGATTTTTATGGAGCTCTCGTAAAGGCTATAAGTGTTAAACAATGTGTGTTTCTTCAATATAAAATACCATTCCTTACAGTTACAAGATACAAACCTAAAAATAACTTACAAATACATATATCACTCACCATTCCACACATCCGCTTCAATGCTGCCACCGCGTCAACACGCGGTTCGGACACCGCGTCGCGTCGCGTCGCGGCTTCTGCCTTCACATTCCCAACGCAAATATTCCTAATCCGACCATCCAACCCTGGCCCCACTCTGTAAGCCAACATTATCTCATGTTATTTTTCGATATTACCCCGTTACAGCGGCCAGGGGCGCGTAAATCAAATTTATAGCCTTTTTATACAGGCATTAAAATTTTATCAGCTAGATTTCTTTCTGAATTGTCCAGTACGGCTCTGTCGCCCCTTTTGACTTTCGAGTGGGATGATGAGGGATTTGTCTGTTTTATTTTTGAGATTTTTGCGAAGTATATTATTGATTGTAATCGGCATAAGTGTTTGTTTAGAATTTTAATTGAGATTAGATTGAGTACTTAAGTTATTAATTATGAAAGAAATCATGGTATGGAATTATGCCGTTTAGGAATGGTGTTTTTGCTTATACACGGGGTAAATTTAGTCTACCTTTTCAGTTCAGATAAAAAAGTACTTCCCTGGGCATTTTTAAGCACTCCAAAAAACACTCAAAAAGTAAACCATTTCCTACACTCTAATGGGCTCTAAGTGATATCCTACTATAAATCCATCGGCATTTAGGATACCTCCATTTAGAATTTTTGCAGGGTCGCGCCCGCGGCGATCTTCCGCCGAGCGGGTTGAACGGGATCAACGGGTTGAAACAATAAAAGCAGGTGCGATGTCGATCTTATCGATATGTGCTGTCGCGCGCTAGCCGGCGGCAGCGGCGGGTTAAGCCGCGGTTCCTGCATTGCGACACGGTGGAATTAAAACGTTTTTATTTTTACGTTACGTAGGCACTGTTCGCTTTTATTCTTAGGGTAAGCTGCAAGAGCTGGTCTGTCGAATAAGAGTCCGGGTTTTTCGCGATTTCAGGATCCTGAATATTTTTTATATTCATTGGTATCATATAAGTCAAGAGGAGCTCGTATGTTAAATTATAACAATCGCATGGGTCGATCTTCGAGGTAAAGCAACGCTTGCCGAGGTTGGTCTGTTGATAGGTGATCATCTTAATATAACGAGACTTCTCCGTGCCGGCCGCGGAAAGCACGTTAAGCCGTTGGTCCTAGCTGTCATTTAGAGATCTTTGGCAGTCGTTACGGATTGTCAGAAGCCAGAAAATCTGACACCAGTCTTGCCAAGAAGTAACGTGTTCCCCAGTTAATGGGTTGTGAAGGTCTGGTAGGCAGCCACTCCACGTAAAATACTGGTATTCAGTTAAATCCGGCTTGTCTGGGAGCCGACCCCAATATAGTTGGGGAAAAGGCTAGGCAGATGATGGTATCATATAACACTGTTGTGTTGGTGAAGAGGAATTCAAGCTTGATACCTGCACGTTTTTAATTATGTTATTGTTTTTTATTTTTTTTGGCATTATTTTTATTTGTACTTAGTATGATATAGATATTGTGTGATATTGTGTTCCACAGTAAATTTATACCATTCTGGCTCTGGACGTGAAGACTTATAATTGGCTGCCAGATTATTATCAATCTGTTGTACATCACCATTATATTTAGCTGTAAGTCTTCCATAGTATTTTAATAAATAAATAAATAAATAAATAATAGGTGCTGCACGGATGTTCAAGGTTTAGTAATGCTTCTGTATGTAGATCGATGACCATCTTAAAATAAATACCGGGATTCCTCCGAGTCTGAAAGCACGTTAAGCTGTTGGTCCCGCCAATCATTTACTATACTAAAGCTATACTGCTTACTGCTTTAGCTATACTTTTGTAGTTAGAATCAAGGAAAATATTTGACTCCAGTAATAGCAAGGAGTATCGTATTACTCGTACTCAGTTACTCTGTTGTGATGATCAGATAGTAAGTGGCTTCTTGTAAAATTGTGGTACTAAACAACAACAGGTTAGACTGGAAGCGGACCCCAACATAGCTGGAAAAAGGTTAAGCAGAATGATTGGTGTCATAGAACCCAAATGATCAAAATTTTTCTTTTTTTTTACTGATGAATCCAGCTCTCGTAACTTTGACTGCAAAGCGTGATCTGGAAATAACTTGGTTATACGCACCTTTGACAATTTCATCTGGAATAAAGGCTGATGTTGGAGACCAACAAAGAACATAACTCACTTTTTATCAGCGTGTCACTTCACTCCTGGGTACTACTTATTTATTTTCATTTCTTCCATTTATCTCTTTGGTATGCTTCATAACGCCAATTTTCTAGGAAACCATCCAAAGCATCCCACTAGCTACTTCCCTTCTCTTTCTTCCACTACGCCGTCTTTCTGTGTCAAGGCTCCAATCTCGTGATATACGGACCCACAGCTTTGACGGCATCAAGTAGACATAACGTGCTTAGTCCCACTCCAGTATTGCAGCTTTTACGTTTTCGGA
Source organism: Hecatera dysodea (assembly GCA_905332915.2). Taxonomy (NCBI): domain Eukaryota; kingdom Metazoa; phylum Arthropoda; class Insecta; order Lepidoptera; family Noctuidae; genus Hecatera; species Hecatera dysodea. Next base: position 7,075,926 of record HG995304.1, read on the forward strand.
AATTAGCGTTGTGGAACGCAGCGTTGTTTTTCTTAAAAATACTCAACGCCTTACAAAGATAATTTTATCAGAAATGTCGTCCTATTTTCTATGAATAACGATTATAAGAGTCGGGTTTTCGAGGAAATGACAAATAATACTAGTGTGGAGCCCTGTTCATTATAGTTATAATTCCATGAATCGACCGTCATTTGCATTGTTCTAAAGCCGTCATAGAGACTAAATACCTATGAAATAACGCTACTCTAGTAAATCCACACCCACAACATAAACAACGCTCTCAGAATAAGGAAGATAAAGGGAAAAGCAGGAACACACATGATGTCGGTGCTGCAAAAAATATAAAGGTGAACCTGAACACTAAGCAAATTGGAGTTTTGTTTTAGACTATCATAAAGGATGTCAAGCCGAGTTAATAAAACAAAATTTAAAAGCATAAGCACTCATCGAGTTCTTCGTTAATTTTCCTCTGAGAGGTATGTGTTTATACAAACACACTGGCGGGTTATAAAAAAAAAAAACACCACTCACACATAGACAAGTTCTATACTGTAATCACTTGCGCATTGAAAACATACGTCCATTGGCTCAAACAAAATTTCAAATTCAGAATATATTCACTGACGCGGCCGTCTGGCCACAAGTTTTTAATACGGCCAAATAGGATGGTTGTACACTGTATGGAAAATGGTTGTACCAAAAAGTAAGTCATAACGTAACGTGTGCGCGAATCAAAGGTTTATGTAATGAGCTGCTTTTATTCACTAATGTATGCGACAGAGGTGGATATGATATATGCATTTTGAATTTATTTTATTATAGGAGTACAATGTTTTAAGTGTAAAGGTAGGTAGGTACCTGTTTTGTTTTGAAAGTCTTCTTTTCCTACAAAGTTCACATAACTAGGACTAATTACTACTTAGTTGTTTAATTTATCATTGAGAAGAATAGTCAAAAAATATTTTTTGCAATCGTAAATTTATGTTTATTGGATAACTAGCGTTCAGACTGAAAAACAAAATCATTGATTGTAGTAAAATAAAACAAAACTATTCTTAAGGTTATTTTTATTGAATAGGATTTGGTGAAAGAAATGTGCCCTTAAGGAAGATAGAAATTGAACAGATTCTTCTTTCATGACTAGCAGCGGCCCGCGGTTTCACCTGCATAGTTCCCGTTTCCGTGGGAATATGAGGATAAAATATAGCCTATGTCACCCGGGAATAGTGTAGCTTCCAAACAGTGAAAGAATTTTTCAAATCGGTTCAGTAGTTTCGGAGGATTGAGGATTCAATACAAACAAACAAATCTTTCCTCTTTATAATAGTAGTATAGATAAATAACATAGTACATAATTACGAATGGGCTACATTATCTTATTCTAATTAGGATTTCTCATGCATCTACATGTGTACAACTGTAGCAACTTTGGCCTCAGTCAATCTGATTTATAAAAAAATAAGTGTTGTAAAAATTCAATATAATTTTGACCAATTGAAATAGCATTAAAAACGGATCCAGCAAAAAAAAAAAAACAACACACGATCAAATATATCAATGTTCAGTATTGTATATTTGATTGTGTTGTTTTTTTTTTTGCAAGCATTGCTAAAATACTAGCAAGTTGATGTAATTCCAGCACACAAAAACATTGTCATATCCAAAGTTTGAGGTATCCAAGCGGTTGTTTGAGGAGCGGCGCGACCGCGGGTGCCTGCAATCAGCTAACCAGATCAGTTGGAGGCAAACACAATTGATAGCAGCCAGCCACCCATACGCATCTGTGTGCTAATACCCTTACACTTTTGTGACGCCATTTTGTCTTTTAGATCATGGTTTTGTATTTTGATTGGCTGGGCTATGAATAGAAAATTTTAATTAAAAAAATATTGTTGCTGGTTTTTATATGAATTATAGTGTCTGTAATATTCTTATCCTAGTGAATTAAGTGCCTATTGTATCTAGTTTGGTTTACAATGAAGAGTATTATTCTCTAATCTGCTCTACCTACATAGTTAAAGAATCATCCAGATTATGTTATGTAAAGGTAAAGAAGTTACAAGCACGTTCAATACACACAACAATTTGCGTACCATATAAAAAACAGCACTGAATTCACAATGACTCCCGGCGACCTATTATGAAGTCTTAAATCCATCATGATTTCTGTGTCAGAGAGAGACGGAGTTACACAAGACGAATAGCACTATCTCTTTCCCTAACACGAATCATGATGGCATTGGCACTTCGTAATACGGCCACTGAACAACTGATTTTTTAGACCTTTAAACATTTTAAAACTTACTCGAACAATCAGTCAGTCAATGCTGTACACACAAGTTAGAATATGTTTTAGTCATCAGACTTATTGAATCCATTGACTTACTGAATCCATCCAACCATCTTACTGAACAAGTTGTATGTATTGCATCAAGTATTACATTCACTGAATGATGTAAAAAATCGTGGCAAGTCATCACAGTGTATCGGTCGCAAACGTGAAACAGTGTATTGGCCTGCCTATCGGCCACTTTTTCCGGACGCCTATAAGTCTATACTGACTTCGGAACTAGCCGTAGTGACGGGATTCAATTTTTCTCACTTTCCAACACTTATAGTGCCATCAAAAGCCGAGCACACGGCCACTGGATTGTGATTGAAAATTAACGAAGTCAATGTCAAAACTATACGCCGCGCCGGTAAAACAGTGACCTGAGAGTTTTTGGCCTATCTTATTATTTGCATAACCGGAAACAAAGTTACATTCTATCAGAAATAACTAATATCAAAAGGAGTTGACTAACACGGCCAAAATGGCACGTGCTAAAATTTTGACGGTCATTTTCGCTATTAGAATGTCATTTTGTAGATATTTTGTAGGGATAGGGTATAGATAGTTCCCGGTTAGAATATACCTGGTAATACTGTATTTATTTTAGGAATACATAAGTTTAACTATTTAAAGCTTACTTTTTTCTAAATAAATTTATTTCACAGTGTCCATAATGATCACATTTTTTTTAGCATACCTCCTAATTACACGTTGTGGAGTGACATAAAGATTTAGTATTGGATAGAAGAGTTATTCTTCCATGGCCGCGGTGGTTCTTTCGAACAAATTCCGCAACCCTGGCAGGCAATGGCCTTAACGGACCCAGATAAAAAGTGACCTTACTTGATCCTTTAAAGAACCAAAGAAAACATAAGGTTACAAACAACCCATGTGCAAAAAGTGAACTATCGACTTTCCAAAACCGATACTGAAAACTTATTTTATTCTTTATGAAGTCACATGTTTGTTGCCAGAATATTTATTTTTGTGCTCATAATTATCAGTTATCGCCCTCAATATGTAGCGAAGTAATATTTCAGATATGGGTTTGTCTTCCAAATAATAAAAATCTGTGTTAATTTCTCAGAATCTTTCTTTTATCTCTTTACCTCTAGATACATACATATATACATTTCGATTATACATTGCCAACTAGCAGACATTTATTGTACATTTTGTTCGTTTAATAAATACCCTTTTAAACTATTTACAATTATACATTTGTCTTTCTTATCAATTAAAGTAATCAGTCGTTTCTCGAAGAACATTAAAATTTCATTTATACATTTACATATCAATTTACATTTATATTTACGAGATATAATTATCATAGAGATAAGCTTGAACACATCTGCAATAAAAGTAACAAATAATCTATCAACATTTACTTTCCTAATCTAAACTCTAGTGATCTAAAATAAATCTAACAATAAATATCTGATATAAATCAAGGGATTTTTAATACCTATGTTATGTATGTACAAGCTCATTGGTTTATCACATTTCAACAGATCCATCCTCACGAGGGATACTTAACTAAGAACTCTTGCACTAGCACTATAATGTCAGTATGGCCGCCACACGGATTTGTGTGTTGGTATCGTGCCGTTTGAGAGTTTGGTGGATGTGGGACTAGAAGATAACACTCTCGTGGTGCGTTGTGAAGGAGCCTTTAGTTCATTTCGGACTCGCGGCCTATCTGCCACCGTGGAGTCCGCAGCCTGAACTCTCTTCATCTCTTGCAGCTCGACATTCGCTGGTCGCGTCGGGTGGAAAGCTGACTTTACTACTTCAATAGGCTCCTCGTCTGATTCATCAGTGATCGTTGCGTCGTGCATCGAATTGACTTCCGATTTCGAGTCAGCTTTTGATCTGTCGGGGCTAGCATTGACTATGCTCCTAGGGCTACCACTCTGTCTACTGCTGGTTGGTGATAGTCGAGCGCTCGATGTGTCCATTGAGGATACGTTGCTTTGTAAGTGTCTCAACGCTTCATATGGATTTATTCCATTCTTAAGCGATAGCTCCGGAGGTAGCGATTTCATTGCCAGATCTGCTGGATGTGGACCGAATGGTAGGAGACCGTTGGGTGGTAAGAAGGCGCCCGGGGGAGGGATCAGTCCTCCCGCTGGCAGGCTTGCCATCGCAGGTCCAAATGGGAACAGTTCTGCTCCTGGTAACGTTACTGGAGGAGTTGGTATTGAGCCTGGACCACCTGTTAACAAAGAAAAAAAAACATTAGTGATGATGCCATTATTTTTTTTATTTTTTAGTGATATGTTGATAGTAAGCGAAAAATTATAGAAATATATCGAACTACTGTTGCTTGTCTGATTTGCTAACATGACGTAATATGAGAGACGAGCCCCTGGGGATGGCCCGCGGCGCTCGGGCACTCCGTCTATTCCCTGAACAACGGGGGTGCATAATCGTACTAAGGATAATGTACAATCTGTAGGCGTTTAAAGGCGGCATCACCGAAAGGGATGTTTTTTTAGTGGGATATCGGGAGGGTGAGGGTGCAATATTTATTTATCCGAACACGGCGTACTTCTTTGCAACACAGACACGGCATTCCGTAATTCGGCACGATACGACTCTTTCTGCCACAGAGCGTATCAGGCGGCGCATTATTGATGCAGGGCACGTGTGTAGGTGTTGCATCGTGCACGTATGCGCTCCACAAAGCCGAGAGCATCGCGATAAGGAAGTACACCTATCTCCGCACACGGCGGACAAAGAGAGCTCGAAATGTGAAATTTTCATTAGCAGCTGTGTTCAAAAAGTTCTTCCCGGGAAGCTTTGATTCTCGATAGCGTGTAAGAGAAGCTGGTGCATAAAAAGGACACGACGGAGGCGCAGATTGGGCCACAAAGAGCTCGGAGGTGGTGCTACGTTCGTTTCTCTTTGTACTTTTTCTGTTTGCAGCAGTGGCAGTGCGCAGACCACTTTAAAAGGCAACGGGGGTGGGAGCGTTCGTAACTAGGGGGTAATTTGGTGAGGTGGGGGCCAATATCGGCGTCGCGCCTGATTGAGGTGATTCCCGATCGTTGAATTTGATTCTGTTTTGCTTTGGACGTTATTTTTAATTAGCATTTATTGGGTTAACCGGGTCAGTGTACAGCATCTTATGAATGGCACATGTACGAGAGGAATTTACTTATTAATTTTTGTGATGAACGCACGCTTTGATTGATACACTCTGTTGGGGAAGGTCGAAGACTTTTACTTTGTATCCATGATATTTTGGTGCAAAAAGCGCAAATCAATTACACATTTTCAAAGTGCGTCTCACGTTCGAGAGCGCGCTACTACGTAGGTTTAATAAAAGTCTATAGGTGTTTGAGTACATCGCTCCTCGCGTTGCAGCGTCGGAAACAAAAAGTGGCTGGTGGCGCGGTCGCCTACATTGGAATAAAATTGACTCCACACTCTCTCGAACGTGAAGGCAGTGCTTTTTTGTACGTTTAGTAGCACCCCCCACTTCCCCCCGTGGTGCGGACTTCAGCGGGTGGTTTTGCTTCGGTCGGGCCGGTGTTGTTTTGCAGAGTTCAAGAGTCGCTTCTTTTATTTGAGCCGCTTTTTCGTTGTACGGCCTTGAGGGGCGGTACTGTTTCGAGCAACATGTTTTTGAGTGCTGTTTGCTAAATCGGGAATTTTTAAATTAACAAATACCGTTATTGTACGACGATCGGAAGTTTAAGAGGTACTCGAATGTTCTGATTTTGTTATACAATTCTTTTACTCAGGCGTTTGATGCAATTTGTTTAGCAAACATTTTAAATACTTTGTCAAAGAAAATTTTCTACCTACTCTTTGTCACTTCCATAAACATACAATATCACGACACAAAAATGTTCATCTCTTTAAAACCAATTGAAAGACTAGAAGCGACACCAAAAATATACGTTACCTTTAACAAGCGAGGCGGTCTGGTCTCGCATTTGCGGCGGTCTGAAGTAGTCTGCCCACGCATAGTTGAGGTAGGCCGCATCTAGCCAGCCGGGGTTCAGCAGGAACGGGCTGAATGCACCCGGGTGACCGTAGCCGTAATCTGCGACAAAAGAAAAAAAGTTGTAATGTCTTGTTGAGGACATACAGGGGGAAATAAACCTAGACGATTTGATTAGATACGTTAGGTTTGGTTGTTTCCTGAACTTGTATTTAGGATTCCAAACATGTTTTATGTGTCTAGTCGGACCTATTGATCTGTTGTTATCGCAACCGGAATCCGCAGTCGCCGCCAACCGACAATGTCATAGTACGGATCCCAGAAATGGCTTATTAAGTAGATATTGCCGAGGCGAGGTCACTAACGTCTTGAGCCACGTCCACAAGCACTAAAGTCACAAAGGGTGGCCGTAAAGGCGGCGACACACGGCTCGCGCTCTGTTTACCGCCCGACGACTATAACAAGGGCTCTGTATACAAAACGAGCCAGTTTACTACTGCAGTTAGCCGGCTCCTCTGTGCCATACGTTTTTACGACCCTCCAACGTCACGTTGCCTTTCGCCTTTCATAGCGAAACGCTCTTTTTATTTGTTTAATCGATACATCACTGAAGACAGCGGCCATCATCTATTTTCGGGTTTTTACTACATTTTTAATCCAATCTTGAGACATCCCAATTGATGCGATCAGGTGTAACATTTTTATTGCCTGATTAAACTGTTTACGAGCACTTTGTCTACTTTGTTTTGAACTTTGTATACGCCGTGCTTCTTAGCGACTCTTATACGAAGTTTGTTGTTGCGAGTTTTGTTTGAGTAGCCTAATTACATCGTATCCTAAACATGATGGGCACAACTTATTTTATTTTTACATAGAAGGAGTTTTTATCGCATAGTAAAATGTTGATGAAACAATTAGTTTACTTGTGTGAAGCGTACTCCTTTCGCGGGGAGATTAGCGAGTGCTTCGTGAGAGCGTTTCCCAGATCGCGGGCATTTTAAATTAAGAACTTGATGGATGGCCCGTCGTGCTGTCACGCCGATCCCAGCCGAGGAGCGAGGAGCTCCGCCATCATGGAACAATAATAAGTTAAATGTGGAACTCGGAAACGGGCCGCTCCATTTGTTAATGCCAGTATTCAATTAAATTCAGTTCCCCGACCCTTTGCATATGCGGGGCTCTGAATATTAACGCGGTAAAGAGAGCATTTCTAATGTTGAGAAGTGGTATATGATTACTGAGTGCTTGAATTAATATTAATTCGGGTAAGTGGGGACGTTAACCGACACAGACTTTGTTCGGAGTACATTTAAAGCTAATTTGATGTACGTACTAAATATTTTCTGTAGGGTTTATAAAAGATTTGCTACATTTGATTTTATCTTAAAGTTATCTCTTAGTAAGATCGTACTGAAATGAGAATGTTATGCTCCTGTCTTCCCGTTTACTCGGCCATTGATTTCGCATTGCATGACAGCCGTCACCGAACTTCGTTACAGTATAACAGAAACGCGCCGTTCAATTTCCGACGACATCCAAATCCACATATTCGAACCGGAAATCCAAACAAAAATACTGCACGTCGTCGAAAGTGTTGTGAATCTATAAAGTTATTTCTGCGTCCCTTAATCACTGCCGACCTAAAAATGTACAATGGATAAGAATGTGGCTCGGATCAGAACGCGTCGCGGCCGGATTCGTACCGCTCGAGACAATAAACGGACCATACGACATATAAGTGTCAGAATGAGCGTTAAATATCTCGACGAGATGAGATGCGAGCGGGTTGTCACTCGTAAATTAATGTTAAGGAGTCTCTTGAATAAATGGAATCAGAGTTATGGCTCATAATTTGGAGGGTGGCGACGATGCTCCATAACTAACACCGCATTTATACGTCTTCGTTTAATTGTCTGGTTTATGGCGATTTAGTGCTATCAGTTCGTGATCTGGATGAGGAAATGGTACAGGGAAACACGCGATTATGAGGAAGTGCTGTTTGGAAGTTAAAGAAGATTTTCGATTGATTTCCGATTTCCGATGGATCGATTCTGATATTCCCAGCTTAGAAGGCAAGTCTTACAAGAATATTAGTCAACACAGCTTTGAACAACGATTCACTGAGGGTACGGAAGGAAATATATGGCTAAACTTCTAAAGTAGTTTCAATGACTTTTAGTTCAAATTTTCCATAAGTCGTTTGGTAATGCTGACAAGGTCCTGGCAGCCGGGTGGTTATGAGGGTCACTGGTATAGATGCGGTATTTTAGCTGCTAGTAGAGACATAAAATCCATATTTTAGAGGCACCGGCCTGGGGTGCAAGCGGGAGATCAAACGGGAGTTTACGACGCGGCCCGAGATTGTTTACATCTGTTACGGCCACCGCCGCACCGACGAACCGGCGAACTTGGTAACCGCTGGTACACCAACTATTATGCCGACGCGCGACGTAACGTGCCGACGAGATTCTAGAATATGCCACAATTATTCTGAACAGTAAAACGGCGCTGTAATACCCAGAAATAGAAAGGTATCTCGAGGATGCAGGAATATAAATGATACTCGCGGTTCGCAAATTCAATTATTACAATTTGCACGCACATCTTTCGACATTGTGTGTTTTAATTGTCAAAACAGATGTATCTTGTATGAACTTTGGACTAGTTTTGGTACACATTAGATTATTTTAAAAACAGTATAATATGTGTTTATTTAACACATATTATACTGTATGTACGGAAACTTATTAGAGATCGTAATGCGCAGGAAAGTTTTGATATCATCTTACGTCAAAGAAAAAAGATTGTAATTTTTAAATCCGCACTAAAACTGAAACTAAATATACCTCGCGAGAGCACGTCAAAAAGTTTATTTACTTTGATAATGTGTCTGAATGTTAGTTATTGTACTAACTACATGTTAATTAGAGCGTACGGTCATTAAGGCAGCTCCATTGATCGCTTTATGAACTTTTCGTCTTTGATGTTTATGGTCCAAGGATGTTAGTTTTTCCGCATACTGTCTTTTTATTATTGGTCGAAGTTTGGGCGCAACTGTTTGTTTATACAGTCGTCTCGTGAACGTTGTAACATTTAAAATAGATTTGTGGCGTGAAAACATTATGATTTGAGTTTAATTTGTTGATTGCTTGGCTAGTTGAATGGTTATGATTTCCTTGATTGTGATTGATGGCGCCTGTCGCAGATTTAGCGGTTGTTTTTTGGACAACTAAATTGTAAGAGTTCTTTCTAAATGTTTTTATTGGTAATGATTGAACGTCCCTAGCATTTGCGTCGTTGAATTGAAATATGGGATTGATTCTGTCAAATATTGATTTATATTGTTTTGAGATGTATTAGTTTTAAGGTTTTTCGTTACTTCCGTGACTCGAGAATTTGTTACCACTGCCTAAAGAGTTTTTAGTGAGGTTAGTTTCAGCGCAACTTTATGCATGATTAAATTTATTCAAAATCTGCAAATTTCCTCAACGCAACAAACTAAACTACATGAGCATTGACCTTCACTATCCTCATATTAATTGACTCGTATATTTAGACATTTACACAGCACACGAAAGTATAAAACCGTGTTCTTGTAAACACCAATAACCATTTATAAGGCCCACGTCAAAACATGACGCTCCTTAATGTTAACTCCTTACACATAAAAGCAGACAATCGGTGTTATTTCGAGAGAGAGCTGTCTTAGCCGTAATTCTTGACGTAGTGAGGAGATTAAACTGAGGAGGCAATTAATGTCCCAATGATTGAGTGTCTGTATTTCGTTCACACAGATGTTATATCAGTCGGCCAAAAAATTTCCCCGCACTATTTTTGAAAAAAGAAAATAATCGGAGAAAAAAATTGAAAAGTATTTGTTGATGTGCGTGAAAAAAATTTTAGATTTTAAAATGTATCAGAAATAAAACTGGTTTGAATGTGGTTGAATATTGCGGCGCCACAAAATCGACCTCGGCTCTGTGGATTGGCAGTGCGCCAGGGACTCGCGCACGCGCAGCCAACTAACGCTTTATGCAGATTGATAATTTTTTTATTGTCTCTGCATCAAATTCTACAATTGGCGATAAATGTCAATCTTTTTACTAAGAGGTAAATGTAGGTCAAATTAAGAGCTAATTTTGGATGCCGTATTGAGTATCCGATAACTTGGCTCGAAGATTTGGTGTATGAGCAGAAGTAAAGCTTAAATTTATTTAAACAGATACAATTGTAATGGAAAAGTAAGTAATAAAATTATGTATCTTTTAGAAATTAAACATTGAACTGATGATTAAATAGATGAACTGTGTAGTGGCGGTTATATTGAAGGGTTTAAAAACATCATTTTTTGAAAATGATATTTTTGCTTAACGGTACTAGTAAAATTAAGTCTATATAACTATATAGTAGTAGGTACAAACAAAATTAGGTACTTCAAAAGACAAGAGAGCCTGCACTAAGGCATAATAAACTGATAAGCCGACTATAAAGTTTGAAAGTAACGTAGTAGGAAAGTATATAGTGAAAAACTTACTTTGCTTGGTTCTGGGTTCTCTGGGGCCGTCGACGGTGACTTTGATGGCTTTCATGTAAGTGGCGACCTGGTGAGGGAACGTGCTGATGGTGATGGTCAGCGAGAAGGACTTCCCTCGTCCGCTGCGACCCACGAACCTCAGGTCGTTAAACTTCGCGACCTGGTTCTTCATCACCGCCGTGCAGTTCCTCAATTCCGCCATGGAGTTCTCGTCATTGCCAGCCTTGATCGTGACCAGAGTGCCGTCCTGCACGTCGTCCAGCGCGACCACTTTGAAAGCCACCGGCAGCGACTTGTTGGACCTCCAATGTCCGGGCAGCACCGAGCAAAGCACGGCCGGGGAGCCGGTCTGCACCAGCTCACCGTGGCTCTGCCGGTAGTACTCATGGATATGAGCATATACGTCCGCCATACTGGGGGCCGGGGGGCTCGCGTGCGGGAGGTGCATCGACTTCAGTCTACCCTCTACGAACACCGCACCGACTCTCGACACGCCACTGAAGTCCTCTGTCACGCCACTGTAGTCTCTAAACACTTTGGTAAAAGTTTCAAAACACGCGATCGGTTTGCAAACTCGCGGGAAGTGAGCGTCGCGTGCGCGGAGCTCCGGAAAGTTGTGCGAAGTACGGGTGCGAGACTCCGTGTGAGCCGCGGCGAGAGCGTCTCCACCACTTGTTGGGCGCGCAAGACGCCGGGCGGGGGACTCGGAAAAATAAACGGCGGCGGGTGACTCGCCGACACCGCAAGCCGAAGACTCACGACGCGCACCGAAGTCGTGGCGAAGGGACGCGTGCTCGCGAGAACTCAGTTTCAACTGATGACTGTGATACGACGCGACTTTTTCCGATGGTCAATATTTTGCGTTCGCGCGGTCGCCGCCCCCACCCGGGTGGCGGCCCCTACGTCTCGTAAAAAGCGGGAAGGAGACGAAGGGTGCGGGTGATGCGGTGTCGCGACGGGAACGAGCAGGACGGCCGCGGTCCCTGTCTGCGTTTTTATAAAAATGCTCGTTGGAGTGGGACGCCGGCGTTCTCCGCCGCCTAGTGGGAGAGGGATGGGTGGATTTTTTTGAATCACCGCGGTGACGTATCGCGAGGCGGCGGTAATTAGGCCGCGGGGCGGCGGGAAACCGCGGCCGGCGCGAAAACCTATCAACGAGCTCATGAAAAATTATGATTTTCATGTTTGGAGTCGGCGCCGCTCGCGGGGTGGCACTTCATTTTCGCTAAAGCACGCGAGGAATTTTGATGACAGGGGTTTTGACTGACAATTTTAATCACGCCTGATATTTGGTGGACTATTTTTATTACACAAATGAGTGTAAAATACAGTAGCTGCGCTCAATTTTGTTAATAAAACTTATGAGCGTTACTAACTTTCTTTGCAAGGATTAATGTTTTAAGTACTTATCATGAGAACTTCCAAATTCTGATAAAAGAACTCTATCAGAGTGTAGCAGTTACAAATCCTCACAGCAATAAATAACTACAGCACTACTATAATAGAGCAAAAAAAAAAGTTAAAGAATTAAAACAGAAGTCGAAAAATTCGCGTAACTACAAAGAGTTGATACGGGCCGCGTCCGCGTGCGGTTAGCCGCCGTGTTGCGGTGTGAGCGAGAGGCGCGGCGTGAAAAGGAGACGGCACACGGAGGGCGGGGCCAGGGCGGGCCGGGAAACTTGACACAAAGTTTCCCGAGTTTCCCGCGCTTTCCGCGAAGCGACGCGTGGCGATGCACGCGTGTCCGATGAGTTGCGTGTGTAATTTGCAATTAAATAAAAATATGTTGAAACTGTGTTCTTGTGATTTTATTTGAGATTTGGTATGGCCGTTGTGTATCCCTTATGTTACTGTGTTAATTTTCTAAGAAAGTTGCTGTCTGAATTTTTGCACTAGGTTTTAATTCAGAAATGTTGTAGTGTATTGGTAATATTTTCCAGAAACGACACTTCTAATACGTTTTAGTGCAGTGGGTATCAAATGAGTATTCACAAAGTAAAATCAGAAAAAAAAAACTATTTGTTAATTATTACTCTACGACGATACTTAACTACTACTTACCTACTACGATATCAGGTGTTAAAAACCAATTCACAGAATTTTACACACTGATAAGGAACCACAGAGTTAAATAACACCAATCCTCCGAACCGAATTATTAAAATTTATTAGGTTATGCCAAACTCTTCTTATCAATGGCATAAACATTTACTGCTTTTATCTAAAACGAGGTAGACCCAAAACAGTCCCATTGTTTTACGAAAACTTATGGTTTTTATGGGTGGCGGCGTCTTTGGCGGCCCGTCTATTGTACCAATATATGGCGAACGTCTATTGTCTATGTTCCTGCTGTAAACTTTATGGTCAGAAGTTTGCGAATAAAACAATTTGCAAGGTATCGTAAAGTAGGTATAGATTTTTATTGCCGTGCACATTTGCGGGTAGTATCGGTTTCCTCTATGGTTTGTAACGGTTTTTGTATATCGGTAGGTAGATATTGTTTTACGAATGGGTAAAGAGTTCTGTAATTATTTTATTACTTTTTTAACCATTCTTGGTCGGTAATTTCGGGTTTGACGGTTTCATTTTTGTTGAGGTTATTAAATAATTTAATTTTATGTTTTTGTGGCGGGTGGTTAAGTTTTGTATGTAGGTACATATGTACCTATATAGCTAGTAAAGTAACAGATTATAGAACTTTTACATGCCAGCTAATTAATTGTCTTTGATAAACGAAGAATCACTGTATACCAGTTTCTTCATAGAACTTTCCTATTATAAAATAATTTGGAAATAACGCAGTGAGTTCTATTTACCTGTCACATGTATATATCTTTGATTATGTAAAAATTGGTCTTGTGCTATTTCATTTATTTATTTAACAATTTATATACACACATTTAATAAAAAGAAAAGAAGAAGGAAACAGAAAAATAGGTACAAAGGTGATGCTTATTTCTATAGAAATCTCTTCGAGCATCCCATTGTTTATCCGATTAATTTTTACAACAAATTGATTTCGTGGTTTATCAATAAGAGAATATTCGTATTTGTATATTTTTTCATTGTCACTAGCAAATAAGGAAGAGATAAATTGCCGGCTTATTGGACGATTCGCACGAATTTAACTCGCACAAAACGTGCGAATCGACTCCTTTAAAACATATTATTTTTTCTGTAGTCGATTCGCACGAATTTCATTTATTGGCGTGCGAATCGACACCCTCACAAATATGTAGTAGGCTATTCGCACACATATTATTTTTTTATGAAATGCAGTTAAGATAAAGTACACTTGAGCACAGAAGTAGTAAGGTCAAATATGTTTTACTCGTAATAGATAGAAAATAAAAACACACTATAATCAACAATATCTGTATTAAAATTAAAACTAAGTACTAAACATCTTCTAAGCTCGTGGTTTGAGGATTAAAAATGAGCAAATATCGATCACAGAATAATAAATAAGTGTCACTAACAAACTACTACTGCACTAACCGCGTAATAAAAAATAAAAGTACCAAAAATTTGCATTTTTTTACATTACACAAAAATTTACTTTTTTTAATAAGTTAGGTATATATATAATTAACAACTTTTTCTTATATTTATTATTGACGAACATTTGGTACAACAAAAACATGTTTTAATGTTTTTCAGAAGTGTACCTAAAATACACAGTTGTCATAATTACAACAATAAAACTTTTAATCATAAAACTAGAACTAGGGCTATAATCACAATTTGAATCACAGATTTTTCTTTAAAATAACGTACAAAAGTGACTAAACTTTTATATACAACTAACAAATCAACAATAATAAATCAAGTCATAACAATAATAAAATGCTTACTTCTAATTTATATATGACAGGTTAAAAAATAAACTTACGAGAATTATAAAAATAGATATTTGGCTTTAATCCTGTATATAATATATATAATAATATATATAATTAACAATTTTGCGGTCATGTTTATATTGTTTTGTATTAGTAAAAATGTAGATATGCCACGTTTTAAGTAATTATTATTATCACTTATTCCATACAGATCTTTCTTACTTTCAAGTAAATATCTGCTGTTTAAACTTCGATTATTTTTTGTTTTTATTTCAGTGATGGCTGAATACGACTGTACTTTAATTTTTTTAAACCTTAAAATGAAATGTGTGCGAATAGCCTACTACATATTTGTGAGGGTGTCGATTCGCACGCCAATAAATGAAATTCGTGCGAATCGACTACAGAAAAAATAATATGTTTTAAAGGAGTCGATTCGCACGTTTTGTGCGAGTTAAATTCGTGCGAATCGTCCAATAAGCCAAATTGCCTGATCACTAGCAATTTTGTATAGAGCTAGCAGCGCCCCGCGGTTTCACCCGTGTAGTTCGCGTTTCCAAGATAATACAGGATCCATGATATAATGTTACTCGCTGATAATGTAGCTTTCCATTGGTAAAAAAAAACGGTTAAAATCAATCCTGTAGTTTCAGAGAGGCTTCCGGCGACTGGGACCGCAATTAACTGGGACCGCGGTCCCAGTCGCCGGAACCGTAAAAATAAATATTTTTCTTCCGGCGACTGGGACCACTCATATATGATAGCTGAAATCAAAAAAATGTACAGTCAAACGAAAAATTTTTAGATGAAATAATTGAAGAAAAATACTTTTTCATTTAAAAACATCATTTATTGATATAAAAAACAGCATTTGACTACATTTTTGTTATTAAAAACTTTCGCAATAAAAACATACTGACACATAAATCATGCTAACAATAATAAAATAAAAAAATAACATAATAGCAGCTAGCTAGCTAGCTTAATCTATTACTAAACGCATAGGATAAAATCATGTCTAGAACGAGTCAATGATATTCATATAAATAATTAAGATTTTTTTTCGTTTGACTGTACCGATTTTGGCTTGGATAATAGTTTTTTTTAAGTTATCTATGAGTGGTCCCAGTCGCTGGAAGAAAAATATTTATTTTTTACGGATCCGGCGATTGGGACCGCGGTCCCAGTTAATTGCGGTCCCAGTCGCCGGAAGCCTCGTTTCAGAGCTTACTCGATACAAAGAAACAAAAAAAAATATTTTCTCTTTGTAATATCAGTATAGTTATGTTTATACTATCGTTTCTTTATCCCAAACTAATTGTAGGTCAATTAGTTTGGGATAAAGAAACGAGACCGAGAAACTTTGCTAGTACGCGAATAGTCTCAGCACATCGTCAAGGAGTGAATCAGTAAGCCAAGATAGAGATCTGTACAGAAAAGAGATAAATGCTCGTATTTATTTTTGTAAGTAATCAGTTGAACTGCAGTTGACACTCTGTGTAATTAGCACCAATTATAAGGCTACATGGCTACACGGAGAAGCTTACCGGGCCGTTTGAGGACCGGGATAGGAGGGCTGGGCAGTAATAAGATATAGTAGGAGCAATCAAAATTGGTCTTGAGCTGCTTGATAAGAATTGGCTCGCCCTCTATCACACCAGAGATTTGACTTAATATGTTTTGTCCCCTAGCTGGGCCAGAGGCATCCACAGTAGTTCTCCATCTCGAGCGATTTTGAGCTTCACGCTTTACCTCGATCCACGTCAGTTTGACACTCGACACTTCGGCCAAACCACGTCGTACCGGTTTGGCCGAAGCTTCGAGCGTCAAACAGACACACAGACAGGTTTGTCTGTGACGGCCATGCTTCCTTCTCCCTTGAGGATTCCAGTCCATGACTGTTTGGGAATGTGTTTGGAATCTTTCTGGAATGTGACCAATCCGTCTACACTTACGACACTTAGTCTGGTGGTCGCTCGGGCTCTCATGGTATTTTTCCAACAGCTCTACGTTAGAGATAGTCTCGGGCGACGAAGACATCGGTTAACTGAGACCTGCATTTGAGGTAATATTGGACTCAAACATAAGTACGTATTACATTGTAATTAGTGAAGTTTGAGTGCAGATATATGTCCAAAGAGTATTTTTACAGAAAAGCGATACGACATGACATTCTAACGAAATCTTGTCAGTTGCAAACAAGATTTTGTTAGAATGTCAAAACGTCGTACATACAATAGGCAAGTGTACGTTAGCTAGACATTTTTATTCTTCTTAACCATGAAGATGACAAGTAAACCGAAAAACAACGTCAATCTTCAAGAATGAACTTTAAAAACCCGATTGTAGAGCATAATCAAGTTTGAAAACAACATCTCAATAAAAAGAACGCCATAAAATTTAGAAAGTTCAAATACTACAGTTGATAACACCGCTGTTCTCACAGGGGTCGTCAAAGAAATTCACTCAATTACGGCAATAAAAATAATATTGTAGCCAAACATTGGACACTTTGAAGTTCGCGCCGGTAGCTACCGAGCGGTTTTGTGCAAGCGCACTGAGTCCCGCAAACAATGCGCCGGCGCACAATGCAGGCTCGGCTTCTAAGACTCCTTTTATGTTGGGCCAAACATTGGCATTGGCGCATTGTGGGCCCTTTTGTTACCTATTTACCGACTTTTGGGTTGTTACATTCAAGGGGATGCTGACAGCAAGCCGCTCGGTAACTCGCAAAAAAAATGTTCTCGATCTCTGTGTTTTGAATAGATCCATCGACGGCTGAGTTATAAGTTAATTGAGTTGTACTATTTAAGGGAAGCATTATTGTATGTTTTTTTTTAAGTTAAGTTAATTAGAAAGGAATTATTATGGTAGATAATGCTCGTTAAACTTGCAGCCAATATTAAAGTATGACCAAGAGTAAAGGCCATTGGTCCTATGCAAGTTTAGCTATAGGTATAGGTAGGTAGTTCTACGTTCTACATCTCTTTTAGGAAGTAAGATGCCCACAGTAACATGCCATGACCACAGTCGTTATTCCATAACTAGCTGCTGCCCGCGACTTCGTCCCCGTGCAATCCCCGATTTTAAAACATTCTTTATCGCTGCTCCGCTCCTATTGGCTTAAGCGTGATGATATATAGCCTAAAGCCTTCCCCGATAAATGGTCTATTCAACCCAAAAATAATTTTTCAATTCGAACCAGTAGTTCCTGAGATTAGCGTGTTCAAACAAACAAACAAACAAACAGACAAACAAACTCTTCAGCTTTATAATATTAGTATAGATATAATATGGAACAACGACTAAGTTTTTATATCTTCCTGATAAAAATATTCGAAATCGACTCGGGCAATACGGTAAAATCCAGTTTTAGAATAAACTCGAGGTAAAATTATTATTCTAAAACTGGTTAGTCTAAAACTAACGAAAAATAATATTGTTGTTGTTGTTAATTATTTTTCTTAATATCAAAAGCAGAATTTTTAATGAAGATTTTTTCCTTATCGACCAAAGTAGGTCACAGATTACAACACCCTTATTTTACCATAAGAAATCTACGCACATTCAACCGTGGTATCTTGTAACATGTGTTCGAAGCGTAAGTTACAACATAATGGTTGGACGGAAGTTCCACTGCAGGATTAGGGGTTCGATTCCCAACAATAACGATCGCTTAATTGCCTACAAATGTTTCTTTTGCATTGAAGGGTTAAAGACTTTTAAACGGTCTTGTAAGCTGGAAGGCAGTTGTGGGGTATTTAAATGAGGTTACGCCTTATATAATTTGATATTAATTTGGTTTTTGTTGGGTCTTGTGTTAATTAAGATTGTCTATTTTTTTGTGGTTAAGAGTTTATGATGACAGGCTGTATACAAAGTGACGTTGTTTTAGCTAGTACGATTGTCGAATACTCCTTTTTTTTTTTGGGTAATATTTAATTTTCTTCTTTTGACAATCGTTTTCAGCGATAAAATGTCACTTTATCTGGAACCTTAAAAAAAGGTCACTCTTGAAAATTGACATCAGTGTTAGATAATTTTGCATCCAAACTTTACAATTGTTTCTGTATCTACTTGTTGCATCAAAATACTGAAACAAATACGGAAAGTCAAAGTTTTGCTTAAAAAGCATATTGTTTGTTTTATATTATTATTTGTTTGTACTAAGTTGTACAGAAATGTACGACTGCATATTGTTTGGAAAATTGGGCAGACTCCAGTATTAAGTCCTCCAATCCATTTGACATTTATTTATTTATTTATTTATTTATTTATTTATTTATTTATTTATTTATTTATTTATTTATTTATTTATTTATTTATTTATTTATTTATTTATTTATTTATTTATTTATTTATTTATTTATTTATTTATTTATTTATTTATTTATTTATTTATTTATTTATTTATTTATTTATTTATTTATTTATTTATTTATTTATTTATTTATTTATAAGGCACACCAACAACTTATTTACAAATTTAATATTTTAAATTGTGACATACTAAGAGTCCTGTGTAAATAAGTCACTTACAGGCATGCACAACTTTTACAAAAAGAGTTTGAAACATGAATATAAATTGATAAGCATAATTTAAATACTTTTATTATAAAATTAATATAGAATTAAGTTATATATAATGTGATTAAACAAAATTAGAATTATTAAATTAAGTAAAATAAAAAAAAAACTAAATTAAATAATGTGCATGAAAAAGAATTAAAATTTTGTAATTTGATGTCAAGGATTTTGTAATTGCATAAAAAATATATCAAAAAAATAATAATAACATAATTGGGACTACGGATCATCAATTAATTTCATAATTTTCGACTTAAATTGGGCTAGGGAGTCTGAGAAAATGTCCAAGTTGTGTTGGCTGTTAGAGCAGATCCTGTTGTACGTGTTCGTCATTCTACTCAGGGGAGCGGATCGGCCGAGGTTAGTTCGACAACTTCTACTTGCGAATGTTCTACACATTCTCACCGATCTGACCATGCCCCGGCGGGGTACCTCTAGGCAGATTTCTTCAAGCAAATCGGGAGTACATGTTTTGCTGTTGACAATTTTGTACAGCAGAACCATATCAGCTAAAGTTCTACGTTCTTGAAGAGAAGGCAGTTTGTAGTGTTGCATAAGCTGCGTGTAGTTAGCTCTGTAAGGACAACTGTGGTCTTTAAATCTGAGGTACCGCATGAAATTACGCTGGACTCTTTCAATACGGTTAGTATGGACGTTATAAGTTGGGTTCCAGACCGGGGATGCATAGTCCAACGTGCTCCGGACAAGACAATTGTACAATGTTTTTAGAGCGATCGTGCTTTTGAAATCCCTACAGGTTCTCTTAATAAAACCCGTCGTTTTAGCCGCTTTTGCGATAATATTGTCGAAGTGTGAATTAAATGACAGACTACCGCTAAACAGTACCCCTAAATCTCGGATGGTCTCTACCTTCCGCAATACAGTGCCAGCGAGAGAATATTGCGATGGTATTATGTGTTTTTTACGTGTGAATGTGATATGATGACATTTGCCGACGTTAAGTACCATACCGTTCATGTCACACCAGGACTGCAATGAGTTGAGATCGCGTTGAAGAAGCTCGACATCCTCGAGTGAGCCGATTTTCCGAAAAATTTTTAAGTCGTCTGCGAAAAGAGAGCACTGACTATGGTGAAAGCAGTCTGCTACATCATTTACGAAGATTGTAAACAAAATAGGCCCTGCGTGTGATCCCTGTGGCACTCCAGATGTGGCAGTATATTCTGAGGAGTGATAATCCTCCACTAACACACCATAACAAAACATTACAATAAATATATACCCAAAAAAATCTTTTAACTCCAAAATACATTAAAATAATTACCTATAAAAGTTCTAATACAATATTTACCCAACCTTTTAATTCTCAATAGGTGTCACAAGAAGTACGTTGCACATATACAAAAGCTCAACATCAATTTAGCCCTTGAATTGGTCCTGCTGAGTTGTTGAGCTATCGGTCCACAATGTTGCTAAACGTTGAGCTTACACAATTGGTCCTTGAGTCCGTGCGTATGAAGACCAATCGCAGCTCCGTAATTGGCCACTTGAATTTTAAGGGAAACCGTATCGGATGTAGAGTTAGGAAGGTATAGATGGTTTATTTATATTGAAATTACTAGTTTCTGCCCGCGACTTCGTCCGCGTGGCATAGTTACTTTACCCCCGATTTTTAAACTCTTAGCCCGATTGGTTTAAAATTGATAAAGTTTCATACAAACTTTCATCCCCTATTTTATCCCCTAGGGGGTAGAATTAATCAAAGTCCTTTCTTAGCGATGCCTACGTCATAACATCTACCTGCATGCCAAATTTCAGCCCGATGCGTTCAGTGGTTTGGGCTGTGCGTTGATAGATCACTATGTCAGTCAGTCAGTCACTTTTGAGTTATATATATTTAGATTTATACTCGATTGCCCCAAAAGGTGATTAATGTGTTTCAAGTCTGTGTTTAACTATTTAACTGATACCAACTGAATCAGACTGTGTGAAAAGATATTGTTTGGAAAATTTTAAGTTGTTAAAGTTTAGGGTAAAATTGGGATAGTTGTCCAGGGGTATTGTTGCTTCGACAGTAGTTAACCAGTTTCGGTGATGAATTACATGTTTTTTTATTTATCTGTCGTAACACCCTACAACTACTACTAAATTGGTAGTGTTGCGTGTGTATATGCGATTGCATAGGAAGGCATGGTGTGATCTAAGTTTTTGCGAAATAAATGTCCTATTTTTATTCCGTCCAAAAGTTTGGAAGCGCACTTGATTTCAAACAAAATAAAAGAATGTCGATTCTTGCGGTAAATAATAGCAATAATATAATGTTTTATGACCTTTTGTGTTTTTTTTAACAAAAACAAAAGGATTACTAGAGTGCATATTCCTTGAGTTTTAACAAATTCCTAGATTTTGACGGAACACGTATTTTATTACTTCATCCATCAGGTACTTTCTTTCATGCATTGATGCAGTTTTATTGAAAATATTTTGTAGTTTTATGTTTTTTGGACCTTATTTAATCATACTTGAGTATTAGTACGCGAAGATTGTGATATTAACATCGATTGTATTCGAAAGATTTTGACTTTTTCCTACTCGCTACGACTACATCGTTAGAAAAAAAAAACTGGCAAAAATGAAGATAGAAAAAGGTCAGGTAGGCCCAATCCACTACAAGTCAAGAGGATATCTACATCAGAGTTCTTTCTAAAAGGAAACGTCGCTTAACTGCACCACAAATTACCACAGCTCTGAATGATATACGCGAGAAACACCCATTTCAATAACAACTGTTTAATGACGTCTCCTGTCTGCGGGGCTAAGAGGTTGTGTTGCTGTTAAAAACCAAAACTAGCAATTCGGCATAAGAAAAACAGACTAGAATGAGCAAAGGAACACAAAAACTCGACAATAGAAAAATGGGAAAAGTCCTTTGGAGTAACGAATCGAAGTTTCAGATTTTCGGAACCAATAGACGTGTTTTTGTGCGCCGGTCTAAAGGAGAGAGAGCTTCAGAAGCTTGTACAGTGCCTACTATCAAACATGGTCATGGTAATGTCATGGTTTGGGGGTGATTCGGCGACAGTAAACCCGGAAGTCTTGTGAGGCTAATCGAAAAACTAAACAAGGAACGCTATTTGAAAATTATCAATGATTTCGCCATGCCCAGTGGACTGAATCTCATTGGTCTTGGATTAATTTTTCAGCAAGATAATGATCCTAAACATTCCTCTCAACTGTGCCAGAACTTTTTAAGGCAGAAAAAAGATTGGAAAAATCATGCAGTGACCATCTCAATCACCTGACCTTTCTCCCATTGAAATTGTTTTGGATGAACTAGATAGAAGGGTGTAAAATCAGTCTCCTACGAACTCAGAATATTTGTGGCAACTGTTAGAGAGCGAATGGAAGAAGTCAGATCAACAGTATTTTATGAAATTAAATAGTAAGATGCCTAGAATATACGAGAAGATAATTAAAGAGAGGGGTGGACACTCACACTCTTGTTGCTTCCAAACTTTTGGACGGTAGTATATATACTAATAAAACATAATTTAACAAATATCTCTCAATTGCGACAGATCTCCCAAAATTCAGTGGTTCGCAAAAATTGCCTCTGAAAATATCAAAGATAAGTTTTAAACTTTCATAAATTTGAAAATAATAAACCTAAGAAGATTACAGAGATTATGTAGTCTAAGGCGTCGTCCTAATACAAAGCAATAATTCGGCGTACCTATACTTAGCTTATTAAAAAAAAAAAACTTAGGATAGAAGATTAAGTATAGAACGAAGCTAATCTTTTACGCAAAATGATTAGTGACGTTTAAAGTCAAATTAAGCCTTGTACATAGTTTGCAAATATGATAATCTTGTTTAGCATTTTCTATTGAATCAGATTCGCAAGTCCTCATTTACTGTAATCAATAGTGATTTTGTAATGGATTGCAAGCACATACGTAACCAATCGAATGCAATCAATTTTAGGACGGTAAAATTATTGTGCGACAGTTGTAAAACACCGTACAAAGTATTGTACTTAACTATAACTCTAGTTTATTTAATTCAATTCTTTTAGTTTATCCATGACAAAAAGCAAAATTCATAGGTTATTTAAAGATGTCTGAATAGCCACAAATTACTGAATGGAATCAAAAATAGAACAGAAATTTGCATGAAATTATCTGCCAAGTAAGATAACGGAAATTTAATCATAGGTGGTAAAACAGACCCGAAAAAACTCTAAATTTCACATACCTGTTCTATGTGGTTCCTAACTCTGCAGCCATGATCCAGCTAGCGGCAAGTATTGTGCAAATAAAGTAAATCCGGTAAGCGCCCGCGGCGATGTGTGTTGAGTTATTTACAGGTAAAGGGCGCACGACAATAGTTATAGGAAGTGAATTTTGAGACCATTTTGTTAAAAAGGAAGTACCTAATTACTCCATAATTTTGGAATTGGTAATCCGATAATTTTAAATTATTTTCTGATGCAACTTTTTTTTTTGTATGGTTTTGGATTGGGCTTGTAGGAAGTTGTAGATAATATGATGTGAACGATCACGTTGTACTATTTCGCGCAACTTTATAGTTATCAATAAGATTTATGTTTCACTTTTGAAAGCGCCGTTTGACAACAAGATGTTAGATCACAGTTCATCTTTATTTAGAACATTTTTGTAGGTACTTTAAGAAAATCTGATTAATAACGAAAATTACGCCTACAAATGACCCTTTCCAGTAATTCACAGCACAAAAGTTCTCGAATACACAAAGGTCGAAGTGATAGAAATGAACAGAAAATGAGTAATATTCACTCTTAATGAATTTAATAAAAAATCACTGTTCAATGAACTGCCTCGCATACCTACCGAGTTAAAAATGTGACATCATAAATCCAAATAATCAGAAGTATGCATTGTATGTGCGAAATTCCATAGTAACATGTCGGGGAGGCCGGGGCAGAGTGGAACTCATTACTGGCACGTGACACGGCCTCACCGCGCCCACTCTCCCCCGACACAGTTATATTTCGCCAATGAGTTATTGAGTACGCCGAAAGCTCATGTGTTAACCCGACGGTATTAATGCTTGACTTTGATGGAAACATTAAAAATGTTTGTTGAAATCAGTGATTTTTTATTTGTCTTGTCAAAAGGTGTGGGTTTAGGTGGATTATGCGTTGGGTTTTAAACCTTTATCTACTGTGATGTTACTCGGACATTCCATGTAGTCTGATAATTTGCTGTATGTTTGATTAGTATAATAGCAAATCGTGACTTAAACGTTACGAAAGTGTTTTACGGGTCGACAGCTTTTATTTGAGCTTACAAAAAAAAAACAGCTTTTCGAAATTTGATATCATAATAGTCCACCAACAATTATATACAGCACGCCACTTCAACAGCAGTCATTGTTAATTGCATTTGATTGATGACGCAATACAAAACGTCAAATTACCCTACAAATGTGGCCCGGACTGCGACAAAACCCGACGTTTTTCGTTCACACCCGCCGTATTTTTCTAATTGAATCATGTGTGATTTATTATTGGTCTGATGATGTATCATTCTTTCAACGCCAGCCGTGGCTCACCCCATGGGCTTGCGGGCCAAATTATTGCTACAAATGCTCGCATCCGCGCTTTTTAACTGCTGCGTTTCTCCCCAACCTCCCCTATGTACGATTTTTATTAAAGTGAGTAATCGATTTTTTCGAGTTTTATTGAACGAGACGTGTTGTTATAACGTTAAATAGATCCGTTGAGACTGAGATTTGGGATTTTTTTTTTTTACTTTTGTTATTTTCGAGAGCTACTTTTAGCGAAGTCACAAGCAAAATGAACATGACAAATTTCCAATGATTATTCAGATACTAGGCGTTAAAATAAAACATATGTGTTATCTCCACACGGGTATATATTATGTAATTGCTATGTTAACGCAATTCCAGTCGTGAAAAGTTTCCTTTGGACGTCAACCTGACTGCGCTATACAAACGGAAGCTATCCTTGATAATACAAAAATGCCTGCAAATGGTTTAATTGAAACAAATGCATTGAGTTTGAGTTTTTGAAGCATGCATTGACGTTAAAATTGTAATATCTAATCATGATAAAGTTCCATCTTTTCACCCGACTGCCCCAGAAAATGAGTAATATTTTTCTAAAATTATATGTTGTACCTATGTAAACACGTTTGTATCATATACACCCCTAGTTTTTAATTAGTACAAATACTTTAAGGACTTATTAGACAAGGTCTTGTTATTATTTAACAAAAGTCTCAAAAAATTATATTCATAAACAGCAAAGTTATTAGCGTTTTTTATATCCTAAAAGGCCACTCAACTTATAAAAATATTGTACAGGCTATTGATTTATGAATGAATAAATGACGATTAAAATGGAAAAACACTGTGCGTAGTATTTTCTAGTAGCAATTGTTATGAATGTTGATTCTATTATGAATTTACCAATTATTAAAAAAACTCCGTGGACAATTTTAGGTTTTTATTTTTTTACTTTAACTACACAAATTTGATCAGTAACGGGTAGGTACGGACAGAGCCCTGTTTTTTTTTTGTACTAATTAAAAACTAGGGGTGTATAGGTTTTTATATCTATGTATTTCTTTGGCACTGACGAGATTTCTTTAATGTTGTCTTGAAACGTTTTCGGCGTATTTTGCGATCGGTTTTTAAAAAAAAATACAAATCAATTTTTATTCGCAATTCAACCAAACAATCAATAACGATAGTCATTAGAAAACACAAGCGCTAATTTTAAACCTATCGCTTCCACATCATAAAGTTCAAATTATCACGAGCACATTACACCTACTACCTACTGAAACATCATCTCTATCATTTTAACCCATTTCTCCACCTTCACAATGCACCTTGACGCAGCAGGTACTCTCATCTCGGATTCATCAGCTAAGAGTTATGCTCATCCAGCCAGCGAGCACATTGTCCACGCTGTCATTGTCATGTGCCCAGAAATGGATGCTGTTGTGAGCATCGTGTGAGTCAGTCTCGAGGGTTAAAAATAGTAGTGAGGAGTACATAGGTTTTTTGTACAGTATTACGAACTTATGATGTTTTAAAAAACTTATGTACTACCTAAAAAAGACTGAAGATACTTCCAAACTGTTTTTTTTTTCTTCTTCAACCTGGATGAAACAGCGAAGCCATATTCCAATACTCATTTTATTTTTGTTTTTCCAAGTACGCAATGTACACACAAGAATGAACTTGACAGTCAAACTCAAAACCAAAGTCAAATAAATCTGACTACTGTTCTCCCAACTATGTTTTGCGTTGGTTTCCTTTTGACCGGATACAAATGAATACCAGGCGACCTATTATGACGTCTTAAATCCATCATGATTTCTGTGTCAGAGAGAGACGGAGTTACACAAGACGAATAGCACTATCTCTTTCCCTCACACGAATCATGATAGCATTGGCACTTCGTAATACGGCCACAGTACTTGACGTGAAGCGACGGCCTAAACTCCACAACTTGATAATATAATAACTTCCTCTTGGCTAGACTGGTGTCATATTTTCTGGTTTCTGTTGACACGTCACGACTATCAAAGATCTGCAATTGACAACAGCTGGTGGCGACTGTGGTCGACAGAGTAGGTAGCCCAATGATGTGGCACTGGATGACGACACACCGTGCGTCATTCAGTTATATTAAATAGCACCGTTTTTTGAATGTATATTTATTAAATGTCTTTTTCTTTTATATTAACATGATTTCCAAGTCATGAAGAAGTCTATTTTTTTTTAAACGTTGCCCCTCACTAGGATTTACTCCTTTATCGTGGGTGCATTCACAAACATGTAAACTCACATACACAAGACACCTAGACCCGGAACAATTATCTGTAGGCCATACAAACATTTGTTCCGTGCGGGGATCGAACCCGCGACACGTAGCGCAGCAGCTGAATGCTCAACCACTGCGCCAACCGTATCGTCATTTATTTGGTCGCATACTTCGATACCTACAACCACTCTTCATGTACCTGACAAAATTGACTTACCGTTGATTTACTTGACGTTTATTTTAATGACCCAGCTGTGTAAGTGGCTGAATAATAACAGCCACACAGATCGATCGTCAAGGTTAAGCAACGCTTACCGAGGTTGGTCTGTGGATGGGTCACCATTAACATAATAGACTACTATGTGCCTCGGAAAGCACGATAAGCCGTTGGTCCAGACTGATCTTAAGCAGTCGTTACGAATTATCTTGCCAAAAAGTACCATATAACTCGGTTTCTGAGTTATGGAGATCAGATAGATAGCCGCTCCACGTAAAATACTGGTATTCAGCTAAATCCGGTTTGACTGGTAGTCCCAATATACTCGTAGTTGGGGAAAAGGTTAGTCAGACGATGATTTTCGTCAACTTATTATGATTGGAGTCTTTTAAGAAAAAAAAATATAATTATGACAAGGTTCTAATTTTAGATTTTACAATAATCGCAAGTTTATTTTGCTTACATAGGGGAAACTTGTAAAATTGCAATTTATTTACATTTAACGAACTATAATATGTACAAGTAACTTAAAGTAACCTCTGAATACTTAAACAACTAGACTAATAATCGCGAAATTATGTACAAACGCGTATAAAAACAAAGTGGGATATTTAGAAACTATATAATGTGCATTTTACATTATACAGGATGACACTCCAATAAAAACTATTTAAACAAATAATTAAAATAATGACAGAATCATTTGTTTTTTTTTTTTATGCAAATAAATCCTCGGTTAGGGCGGGTGCGGCTCCCCAGGGTTGTCACAATGCTGCGCAGTTTCCGCGCCGCTGGCCACCAACAAAACTGGGAGCACGCTGACTCGCTGACACCCCTAATGTCACTGGTTCCGTGTGTGTGGTGTTGGGTACTGTGAGGTTCGTATCCTTGTGAGCTGGTGGTTAGGGTTGGGGCTGTTCGTTTTTATCACCTAAATATATAAATAAATATAATAATTATGTACACAAGGTTATGTAAACATAATTATGTAAACAAGTTAAAAAGTACAATAAGGAGTTACTAGCAAATATATAGGTACAAGCTGCCGCCCTCAAGAAATCATCGTCCTGGGATAAAAATTATCCTGAGTCCTATGGTCTACGACAAAATAAGTCTCTTTGGCAATTTATAATTTTTGTTAGGAAGTTTTCTCTAAAGTGGGAAAATAACCGGCTGATAAAATGTTGACTAAATTTCACAATTTCAACAAGGCATTTTCTATCAGATCACCACGAAATGTCAATGTCATCGTGAGTCTGTCGTGAGAAAGGAATAGTATTATTTGATCTGTATAACTCGCAAGCTAAAAGTAGGATAAACTTTTGACAGCGAGGGGAACGGCAAAAAAGAAATAAAACTATTTGAAAACATAGATTTTGAACATGTAAGAAGACTATGAACATAAAAACTACCTACTGCGTGGACATATTACTCTACATTATTTACGCCCAACACGATTCCATTCACTAGCACAGACAAACATACAACGCCGCACTAAAAAACCAATCCACATCGCTAATCAAATGTGACGTCACCACACATAATTCCCGCGCGCCAGCCCTACGACCCTGGTGTAATGTGGGCAAGCGCGCCGCGACGCCCCGTCGCGTCATTGTAAGACCGCGCCATATGACGTCACGCTTTGAATGCGATTTTTGTTTTGCGCAGCCCTTAATTATCTTGATTAGGAGCGTCGAATTTGTTCAACGGATGTGGAATTTGTGGATGCTTGATACATTTTGCTTTTGACTTCAAAGTATCGTTTTGGGTGAGGTGTGTCTTTGACGTAGGCTACAGAAGGAGTGGTTTTGGTTATTTTTTGGGTTTAATTTTGTTAAGTAATTGGTCCAGATTGATATGAGATGCAGGATTTAAATTACGCTGAGTCAATTATCATTTGTGATGGGGTGTAGGTGTGTACTAAATAGTTCATCAGTTTCATGGATGAAATATATTTAGTTCATCCATGAAATCGTTTTACTTTATGCAATCAGCGATCACTTCTTTGAATATTGTTGTAAGCAAAAATCATGATCTAATCAAAATCAAAACTAAGCAATGCAAAAAAGCCTGAGCATGAGTCCTTTTTAACGTCAAATTTACTTTAAGAATCCATAAGGCACCACCCCGTCAGCAGTTCCTTGTGTTTTAGCTGGGAAAAAGTGGCGCAACAAACTACCAGCAACCCATCTGTCTGTTTAATTTGATTAACTTGAATGAAAATACAATAATATTTACGTCGTGCAATTTAATCTTCTGAAGTTCTAAGCCTCAAAACTCATACCCCTAACTACATTTCTTCTAATTTCTTTTGTTTTTCTCTCATTTAAGATGCGTTCGTTATCATACTCCGATCTCACTTCGTGGACAAAAGTGTGGGTTATAAGTACGTTTTTTCGACTGTACTGTAACTACCTTTTGTCAATGCTGTAATGTGTAACTGTTTTTTGTCCCAAACAAATAAAATAAAACATACCTACCCGGCTCCAAGATTTACTGTTCATGAATCAGTTCCAAACTATCAAATAACGTAAAATTACCATGACCGTACCAACCCCTCAAAAGACCCTTCCTTCACCCACATAGGTACTTAAATAAAAATAAATAGCACCAATTGGTATCGTACAATTATGTTTAAACCGACACAGAATGGTTCAGGGCAGAGGCAATGGTTCGTGACCATGCTGCCACGGCCTGCTGGTCACGGGCCAATTAATTGTTACCATATAAGGAACTATGTGGTACATAACTTTTGAGGTGAGTGGATGCAGTTTTTGAAGACACAAACGCGTACGACGTTTTATACTTATGTACATAAGTGTACCTATGGACGAAAAACTAGCAAGTTGTGTGGAAAAGGGAGAAGAAGATATTTCCTTTGCAGTAGGAAACGTAGGTTAAATATATACAAAAACTCCCGATTGGAACGTATGACCGTATTGATGATTTGACTTTCCTATTTTTTTTTTATTATTACTTAGGAGAGATTATAGACTGTCAAATTTTGATGCGTAAAATAGTATTCCAAATGTTCAGTTGAACATTTGTGGAGAGTTTACAATATCTCAAGATATTTTACGATCTTTCGGAATTGGCTATTTTCAAGTGACAATAAAAAAACTACTTTAGCCTGAAAATCTGATAAATTTTGGCATCAAAGTAGGGCTTATCATGTTTTTGACTGCGAGTTCTCATTTCAGAAATCAAGTCATATCCCCAGTATCCGAATCAAGCTCTGAAATGTTAGTATTTCTCAACGCCAACTTTAGCCTGAAAATTTTAACTCACCCGCCCTAAATGTCACTCGTATGATGGCAATCAATACAGCAACCAGATTTGAGACGTAGAAGATTAATTACCACGTTAGTACAAACTGTGGGTTAAACGCTTAGGTAATTCCTATTCAAGTGATACCTACTTAGGTCATGCATTTTTCTTCTCACGTAATCCAGAACATATTATCGAAGGTCTGTGGAAAAATTACGTCCATCCATTAGATACCAAGACTGCCGCGTCTTGTGAAATACGTTATGCCGTTGGTCCCGGCTGTCATTTGAAGATCGTTGACCGTCAGGTTAGTCAGAAGCCAGAAAACTTGCACCAGTTCTGCTACCTGGAGTACCTGGTTACCAAGTTACAGGGTTGTGGAGCTGAGATAGATAGTGGCTCCATGTAGAATACTGGTATTTGCTGCATCCGATTAGAATTCAAGCTGACGCAAACGTAATTAGTTGGGCAGGTAGATAATCCAGGACATTGTATTCAACAAAACCTAACGATCTTCTATACGTTGTATCTATTTATCTAATTAACCTATTTTATCCCACAGCTCGGCAATGGCCTCCTACTCCATTTTTCACACAACTCTGTCCTTTGTAAGATAGAGCCAGTCCTTTTGGCTTGAGTCGAGGAGTCCTGCCATCTTCGATTTGGCCTGCCGCGATGACTTTTGGCGTTGAATAACTATACGATTAACAAAACAAATTCAAGTCGACCGTCAGCTGCACAACATAAGGCGTCATCGTATCACATTATTTAGCAGTCATAATAATAAAAAGTCAATAAAGCAATAAACTCCGGGTCTCCTGTGGCTTACCTAATGGCGGCGCTCGCTCTAACCGTTCTAAACAAATAAAACGTTCCGGAACTGTGAAATATAACTGTAACAGGTGGATTATCTGTATATTTAGGGTTTCGAACATCTTCGTGCGGTCCATGGCCCTTTACGGGGCCCCGGTGTGGGCGCTGTCGCTGAGGCGACTGCCAGCGCGCCACCTGGTCTCGGCTCAGAGGGTCATGGCCATCCGGCTGATCCGGGGATACCGCACGGTCTCCGGCGAGGCGGCGAACCTCCTTGCCGGATTGCTGCCGTGGGATCTAGAGGCGAGAGCCCTCGCGCACGTCTATGCGTTGCGCGTGGAGGCGCTACGCCGGGGCGAAACTCTGCTGCCGCGGCAGATTGCTGCGCAGCGGACGGAGCTCCGGCGGGATCTCACGGAGGTATGGAGACAGCGACTGCTGCAACCCAGCGCTGGGCACGCCGCCATTGCGGCGATAAGTCCCCTCTTTGAGGAGTGGTTAGAGAGACGCCACGGCGTCCTCACCTTCCGCCTGACACAGGTGCTCACCGGACACGGCTGTTTCGGGAGGTACCTGTGTCGGATCCAGCGGGAGGACACGTCCGGGTGTCATCACTGTGTGGATCGCCCGGAGGACACGGTGGAGCACACGGTGGAGGTCTGCCCTGCCTGGGCGGAGCACCGCCGTGTCCTCATCGAGGCGATCGGCGGCGGCGACCTCTCGCGTCCGGCCCTGGTTCAAGCCATGGTCGGGAGCGAGGAGGCATGGGAGGCGGCCGCCTCCTTCTGCGAAGCAGTAATGCTAGCGAAGGAGGAGGCGGAGCGCGTGCGAGAGAGGGAAGCCCCTCTATCCAGCCGCCGCAACAGGAGAAGACGCCCCGGGCGTCGGGAAACGCAGGGCGATTCCCGGCCACCGTAGGCGCGGGCCTGCGGATGGCGAGCTATGGGTGGCTCGCCGTCCGATAGCAACCAGGCCCGAGTCGACGGCGCGTCGTGTTCCACGCGCGCCTCAAAGAGCCGTCAGCAAACAAGACGGGGCCCCATAGGGTCAGTGCCTGCTAGGGTTGCGGAATTTGTTCGAAAGAGTCACCGCGGCCCTGGAACGCAAAGGGCACAAGCAGGAACACGGGTGGGTTTTAGTCAGTAAGAGTCTGACACTCCCTTCCGCTCCGCCCAGAGCGGGAGAAGTCATTTGATGATTTCCCATCCAAAAAAAAAAAAAAAAAAAAAAAAAAAAAAAAAAAAAAAAAAAAAAAGGGTTTCGAACATCTGGATGAAAAATAGAACCCTAAATGGACTACTTATGCGTCTGTCTGTCTGTCTGTACGTCTGTAACAGTCAAATAGCTCTGAAACTAATGGGCTGATTCAATTGAAATTTGGTACAAAACTGACCTTCTGTGACACAAACCCGGATGCGTAAGATAAATAAATACATTTTGAATATGGAAGTCTATGGTACCAATAAAACGTTTTCGAAATTAAAAAAAAAATAATAAACACGCCTGCCATGTCAAACAGTCAACTAAAAAACTAAAAGTAGGATAAATAATAATCTTTTCATTGCAGTCAATTCCTTTGAATAGTTTTTTACAGGTCCCGACTGCAATTACAATATTATTTATACTTTTTTAATTTTTTAGTTCACTTTTTGAATTGGCAGGCGTGTTTTCTATTTTTTTCTAAATTATTTATTTTTTATTTCGTACTTTTTTGCAAGCTTTAGACAATGACAGTTTTTGTAGTCTAATTTTTATGAAAACAAAATATTTTGGTATTTTTATTTGCAAACCATGGCTCCACTTTTTTATTTTATTTTCACTATAATAATATGTTACCCGGGATAACTCAATGCTTCTAACGATACATTGATATCGGTGAAGCCGTTAAGAAGTTATGGTGGAATTAAGAAACTCACAAACATACATACATGAACCTTTTTGGGCAGTCGTGTAAAAAGAAAGATTCATTCAGAATACTTTAACCCCGAGTCCGACTCGCACTTGGCCTATTTTTTCCTCTGTCAGTTGGTGAGGCAGCCCTGAGTAATTATCAACGTTTAGCATCCAACCTGCTGTTATATGTCAATTTATTTAACGAAGGTTTTTTTTAATTATGCAGTTAAATTAGCTTTTTTTGGAAGATAGGAAAAATAATGTTTGTGGATTTGCTATATTATTTTTTTATATTATCACGCAGCAGTTGGAGTAATGCTTGTAAAAGACAGATAAATTATAAGTAGGTACTAACATGACATTACACCAATATTGTACACTTTTTGTACGCAATTTTTGCTTGTTTTGGTTTGACAGTATTAATACTTATAGAAAAAATGGCATGTCTTCTTCAAACAAACATAACTAACTAGGTACTAAAAAAAATCTGCCTATAAAACTTTTTCAGAAAAAAAAAAACGACTGAATATTTTCTACCGACTTGGCTTTCAGACATGTTCGTCTAAAAGCAACATTGTTTTTAAAGTAGGCAAACGCAAACGAAGGCTGTTGAATATCGCTCACGTCGATCGGAAGCGGTCACGCGGGAAGCCGATATCACCGTCGTCGTACTATCACTATATAATAGTCTAGGAGACAATGATGATAATCTGTATGAGTATCTATACTTAGTTATTAATAATAATTTAGCTGAAGAGTTTGTTTGTTTGAATGCGCTAATCTGTAGAACTACCGGCCTGATTTGAAAAATTATTTTTGTATTATGATAGCCACATTTATGAGTAAGGCTATACGAGACTGGGAAGAAACGGGTTATGCGCGTATGAAGTCGCGAAAAAGCTAGTTTATAATAGGTATGGACTTTCAAAACAAGGCAAAGGTCTTGTTACTGTTCTTCCACTCTTTATAACTAAGATAAGGTAACAGGTAACTTAAAATGCTCTTTATGAGATATATTTTCAGAATAAAAAACCCTGCCAACAATTTGCCTTCCCTATACCGAAGTTCAGACATTTTTCTCCAAAATCAACATTGTTTCTTGAAGTATGTAGACGCAAAAGGCAGTGAGGTTGCGGAATATTGCCCACGTGGATCGGAAGCGGTGTTGCGGGAAACCGGTATCGCTGGCCATGCATGCACTTCAGTCTAGAAGACACTATGGGTTTTTTTTTTCGGAGTATTTCTCACTAGCCAGTACTTCCCAAAGCCAGGCAAAGGTCTTCCTACTGTTCCTCTGTTCTTTATAGCCAGTACAAGATAACTTCGCTTTACAACATATTTTCAACAATAAAAAAGTACATCTTATTTTCCTCTCCACAATTTGCTTCCCTCATATCGAAGTTTCAGACATTTCCTCTAAAAGCAACATTGTTTCTTGAAGTAGGTAGACGCAAAAGACAGTGAGGTTGCGGAATATCGCCCACGTGGATCGGAAGCGGTGTCGCGGGAAGCCGATACCGCCGCCGTACATTCACTATAGTCTAAGAGACAGTGCAGATTTTATGCACATATAATAGGGATGTTTCCTGAGTAAAAAAAATATGATTCTATTTAGTTTGTCAGTTAGATTATCGAAAAATATTGGAAACGTATTTTTTGCTTTTTCAAATGTATAAAAGTTGACGAAAATATAAAGCATCAAAGATCAGGAGGGCTTGTGACGCCGCGCGCCGTGGTAACAATTGTAGCACGTAGTGACGTCACACAAGTTTTCAACGCACTGTATCGTCTTCGTTTTTTGTTTATGTGAAAAAAGAAAAAATACGTGTCCAATATTTTTTGGAAATCTATCTGACGGACTTATTAGATTTTTTTAGTCAACTACCCTACTATCCATTATTCTAGTTAGGACTCTCGCAGGCAGGGTAAAGTTCTCCCAAAAATCTCAGCACTCTTTACGGGAAAATTAACTAAAATGAGCCTTATTAACTCAAGACATTGAGACAAACTTGTGTTCATGGCAAGTAGCGTAGTAGTAGTTATCAGGCAAGTAGACCACCAGAATGCAATGCCAGACGCATAGCATCTGCGTTTATCCTAGAGATGGCGTTTTTTTGTGCCAATCATACTAATATTATAATCGCGAAAGTTTGTAAGTATGATGGATGTATGGATGTTTGTTACTCTTTCACGCAAAAACTACTTAACAGAATTGGATGAAATTTGGCACACAGATGGTTTATAACCAGGGTTAACATATGTATAGGATATTCTTACCTCAATATTTCCACGGGATCGAAACTTATGCGGGTGAAACCGCGAGGCGCTGCTAGTAGCAAATATTTTAGCCAATTTTTTTCAACATCGACACTCGAAAGAAAACGATAAAAGTTGACATGTAACTATATTAGAGCTAAGTGGGCTAGTGAGTATGAAGTATTTCATGTGTTTTCCTGATTAGGGAATACTTGTATATTTAACTAAGGATCTGCCAGTGCCTACACTAAAATTAATCACTTAACACCTCTGCAAGCTCCTAGCTCCTTTTTTTTTGGATGGGAAATCATCAAATGACCCCTCCCGCCCTGGGCGGAGCGGTAGGGAGTGTCAGACTTTTACTGACTAAAACCCACCCGTGTTCCTTCTTGTGCCCTTTGCGTTCCGGGGCCGCGGTAACTCTTTCGAACAAATTCCGCAACCAAGCTCCTAGCTCCTAACCTATATATCTGCTAAGTCAGCTCGCGATTCTATCAGTGGCGTCAATTGCCCGTGCCAAATGCCACTTCCCGATCTACACCCCGACCCCCGCGTACACCCTCTCACCCCCCAAACGTCGTCTAAAGATGTCTTATCTCGGAGCAGAGGAAAAAACGAACGTGATTGAATGTTTCCGCCGATTTCATGAAACTGATAATCTTTGTGTGAAAACACAATCCTGCAATGATGATTGGAATACTGATGGGGTGGGGGCTTTGGCAGACATTTTATAATATGTACCAGGTAATTTTAACTGACCAAAGAGTGGTAGGTACCCAAGGATTATTACATGGGCCTTGTCAAGCAATTAGTGTTAGGGGTGCGTAAAAGGACCATTCGTTGATTAGTGTCCGATTTGAATTAAATCTAAATGGCTGGCAATATATGGCTGACAATATTTAAAAGCAGTGGGTCAATCATTAAACGGATTGGCCATCCAGATTAAAATACAACATAATAAAATTAGTTTTCATATGCGCGTACCGTCCAACTCTAATATTGCACCGTAGTCTAGGTATCACATTTATATGTTATATGAAAATACATTACCGTCGAAAAGTCTGGAAGCACACCTGATTTCGAACAAAACAAAAGATTGCTGATTCCCTGCGGTAAATAATAGCAATTAAATAAAGTTTTATGACCTTTTGTGATTTTTTAATATTTTAACAGAAACAAAAGGATTACTAGTGCATATTCCTTGATTTTTAACAAAATCCTGGATTTTGACGAAACACGTGTTTTATTACTTCATCCGTCGGGTACTTTATTTCATGCATTGACGCGGTTTAATTTAAAATATTTTGTATTATCTTTTTTCCTTATTTAGTCACACTGAAGCTCTCTCTTCTTTAGACCGGCGCACAAAAACACGTCTATTGGATCTGAACTTTGATTCGTCACTCCAAAGAACTTTTCTCATTGGTCTATTGTCCGATTTTTTATTAATAATATATTACGTTCCTTTGCCTATTCTAGTCTGCTTTTCTTATGCTAAATTGTTAGTTTTGGTTTTTCAACAGCAACCAATGATGCCAGAACGTCCCAAAAGGGACGATTTTTGTCCGTTTAGACATCTTTACGTCCCTTCGATGTCCGTTCATATATTCAGTCCCTTTCACGTCCCTTTTCAAATAGCCAACTACAATAATTTACTTTTCTTAGTAAAAAAAATGCTTTTATGCAAATAACAAAACGCAGGTTTAAAAATTACAAAACGATACGCGCGGCATGTGAATGCAATTTCAGACTACCTACTGCCGAATATCATATAATAGGTAGCCATCCTTTTTTCACGTCCAGTGATCCCATACCGCTTGCCTTTACGTTCCACGCACACAAACAACCACAATCATTCGGTTATTGAGCTGAATTCTGGAAAAAAGTTTTCCAAATGAAGGATATTGCCGGGAATGTAAAATACCCAGACATCAGAAAATTTATTGGAATGCTGTTGGTTTTATGATTTGCAAATGCAAGGGTGGGAAGAGTTTTCAGTAAACTGAAAAGGATCAAGACGAAAAGTAGAACCCGCTTCAACACTAATACCTTAGTGTCTTTGATGGTAACGAGTTCAGGAATCAAGGATGTCGTTAAGTTTGAGCCGACCAAAGATATGCCAGAAACAAAATTAAAATATTGAATATCTTCGTTTTTTTTTTTTTTTCACTTTTTATTTGTGTCCTAAAAATATGACAGTACTCATTCATGTATACTTTTTTTCATTCAATCGTAACAATTAATATTTCCCCAACCGTCCTTTTTGGGTAAAAATCGTCCCATTTCAAGTAGTGAATCGTCCGAAAGTTGAAGCTGGTACTGGCAACATTGACAGCAACACAACCTCTTAGACCCCGCAGACAGTAGACGTCTTATTGAAAATATCGCTTACAATCCGGAGACATAACGGTCAAAAGCGTGCCTATAAAACAAGCCCTTTCAATATTATTCACACTTTTCGTATCGAGTTTTTGAATTATTATCAGCATTTGCGTACCAAGTTCGAAGCTCCTGGTAAATCAGGCAGAAAAATCGCCTACCCACACAAGCAGACAACGGGCTCACAATGCACAGTCGCAATGCAATTCCCGTCCCGAATTAACGCATGTCAGCCTGAATTGACCTCCCGTCTGCAAGAAACGATCGATTATCGTTCCACGGCTTAATTGCGATGCGTTTAAACAAAAAGTCTGGCCGGCCTGTTGCCTAATGACGCTATAAACTCGAAATTATACGCTCCGTTAGTTCGACCGACCGTTGTTCCTCCCATACGAGTGGCAGGGTTCATTGCGTTTCATATGGAACGTATAGCGTGGGTGAAGGTTGGTTTGTAAGTATCTTCAGTTGATTTGTGGGCAATCATCCATAATAGATATTATTCCTACGCATGTGCGTGCATAGACAAGAAGGCAGATAAGAGCGGTAATATAGATAACCATATCGCAAAATGCAGCAGCGTCATGGCTTCAAAAGGCAAAGCTTAATGTCGGTGAAGATCAAGTTGGTTTTACTTGTAAAATATAGTTGTGAACTCCAAAAATATAGCCTCCGCTCGCTTGCTTTATATTCTTCCTCACCTTAATACATTATTGTCTATGATATATTCCGGATAATATAATCTAAATTACTATTAGGATATAGGCTAAATTACTATTTTTCAGTCCAATTTTTACGTGAAACAAACAAATCTCCATCTCCACGATATTTCACAGCCAGAATATTAATAGGATAGGATGAGATGTGCACTGAACGTACGACTACTCTATATTTCGACAAAACCAAGAGAAAAAAATCTAAAAGAAAATCCCGCACGTTAACATAATGTAGTATCAAATGGAGCAGCACGGACGTCGCTATCGCATATTGAAAGAGGCGGGCTCGAACAAAGTTGTTTTATCAGCGGCGATAAGGATGAATCCCATTTATGGGAGCTACCGAGCTATTGCTCCAAGGCGTTCAGCCGTAGACTCAACCCGCGACTCAACCGACTCAACCGACTCAACCGCGCTCTTCCCGCACCGTTTTATGAGTCTCATAGGGACCGAGACGCATAAAATTGTATGTTACAGTTACGTGAAATGTATGGATTTAATTTTTAGTTTTTTTTTTTTACGGGGGCAAGCAAAAAGACTAGAGAAAATTGATAACTGCTCCCTTAACGCAACATTCAAAAAGTTAATTGATTCGTTACGGTCGATCTTGTAAAATTCAAATTTCTTGTGTTTGTGTTCTTTGTTTTCTGTTCGGTAATGTTTCCCGATTACCAAAATATAGATTTACGAAAGCAAAGCTTGTTTGAAATAAAGTCGCAATAATATATATCCTCGTTAACTTTACACAAAATATTCAGGCTCTTATGATTTTACGATATTTCCGATTTGTAATAATTACGCAAACCGGTTTGGTATTGTGTTATTAAAAAAAAAACATCCAACGTGAATTTCCTCTGAAAACCCGAACTTCAGCCAAAAAATCAGATTAACCAACAAAAGCAAAAAAATATTTTTACATAAAATAAAAAGTAGTCACCACTTACGTGGCAGCTAACTGACCTTTGAAAGGAATACCGTGCATATAGAACGAATAAAAAAAATACTCGACCAGATTTTCGTGTGGTCAGCGGAAAAAAACCGGGAAAAACTATCATCCCTGCGCCGCGCGACTTTATAGCAGCGATAACGAAGCTGCTGGATTGGGGCCTGAGCGACCCAATGTTATCTCACTGCGCGGCTTTTGCGATATAAAATAAACGTTTGAATATTGAATGGATGAAAATGAGTATTTTTTAATGAAAGGAAGCTGTTTTCAATTATTATTGACATGACGGACGCCTCCGCCTGTGGATTCTATTAAAAAATGGGATTTTCAATGTAAAACCGATTCTTGTGTAGTCAATTACCCAACAGAATAATGAAAACGTAGGTAACGTTTTCATTATTCTGTTGGGTAATTGAATTAATCCGCAGTTCCTTATACATTTTACTCTGCGTAATTCAATACTTGAGCTTTAAAGATCGTCCATTCTGCTTCTACATTTTTTACTGTAACAGCTGTACAGTAAAAAAATAATCTATAAAATTACCGGAAACGTCCGGATATCAGAAATTGGTCCACATTTTAACATCAAAATCTTGAATACTGGCTGCTAAAAGTAACTTCACCGTAAGCGACCGTCAAACTTTTTATTCCATATTCAAAATTGTTTGACACGCATCATAGTGCGCGCGACTGGCCAGACACTGCATAACACTGATATGCACAATGTGTCACTTTGACGAAGGTCACAAGCCCGAGACTGGCCACGTGCCCGGACACGGATATGACGAGTTTTGTTCCTTTTTTGAAACGTGTTAAATGTGACAAATATGCGTGTGGGGTGATAGACGGGCTAGAGGTGAAAAGTGAGGTAAACATTATCGTTATGTAATAGCACTACTATCAAGAAACTTAAGATGCTAAGACAGTATGGAATAAGTGTAAAAAACATGCTTTTGAAATTTAAAGTTAAGAGCAGACGTTGGTCGCAGTAAGTGGGACTATTGCACTGTCAAGTTTCAAATTCAAGACCTCACACTATGTACACGCGTTTACAACCATATTAGCCACTGAGCCATGTTTCATGTAAATACACAAACAGTTGATGTATGGAATAAAGCAAACTTATTACTTACATACGTCAATACAAATATGTATTCTCACAAAGAAAAAAAACGTAAATATAAATATTTGTTATGAATGCAAAGCGTATTACCAGCTATACGTAACGCACATGGATAACTACCTCGCTGACCATTTTTTGAGCGCCATTGTTGCACTCGGATCAGTTTTCTACATGACATTTCAATACGATATGCTTGTCGAATGGCAAATCTCGAACAGATGTTTATTCAGCGCATTCAACAAAAATTATCGCAACAACGAGATCTAAATCCATACACCATAACTAATTATATCCACCGTGTAACGTGTATTGTTCAACCGACGCTTTTGTGGAACCCGAATTACTAACCTAGTTTTGGGGATATTTACAAAAAAACGTTCTTGAGATATCACGCTTTTTTGGTTTTGAATGCGCGTAATATTTTCTTTTGTCGGTGGGGTATTAGTGAGCGGTATTTAGTTACGTCGGTGTATCGCAGATTGTTGTTCGAGCGAGGTACGGCGAGCCTGACGCGGTGGCTGTATTACAAAAGTTTGACGGCCGAGTCGTTCGATACGGTATCGATTTAGCTCGGCTGCATCCGATTCCGTTCGTTTATTTTTCACGAAATCGGACGTATGTAGGTTTTCGGGTTTGCGGTGCGTCTGTGTCGTCCAGTTAGTTGTAGGTGGTCTGTTCGAATAAAAATGTCGTGTTTCCTCTTTTTTGTTGAGATTTTTCTATTTCGCGTGTCAACAGAATGCGGTATTTTTCCGTTTACCTTTTTTGCAACTGTATTGAGTAAAGGAATCTGGATTGATTAATCTCTGGAATGGTTAAGCTTTTTAGTATTATTTTGGATTAAATAACAGCACAGGAAATCCTGAAGTTATGTTTGGAAGTCGGCAAATCCTTAAAATAAACGGAAAGGAACGGGAACAAATTATTCGCCTTGATTTCTCACTATAAATCAGAATTTGCTTAACCACAAAATGGATTAATGAAAGATAATTAAATGTAACTGTGATAGAGAGAAAGAAAATAAGTTACGTTAAGTACATACAATATAGATACAAATATAAGACAACTTAATTTTAAAACACTAACACTTTGTGCCCCGCTGTCGCGCCACATAAGTCCAGCTCAGCAAAATGCCCCAGACAACTAGGAGCTACCGGTCACTGGTCTTCAACTGAATGGATAGGAATGCTAACTGGCATTAATGGTGTACACAAATAGATACAATAAGTAATGAGTACCTAGAAGAGAAAAGTTGAGAGTGTCAATAGTGACTGAAACTGGAGAAATGAGGAAACTTTTGAGTGTGAACGTGGCTATAAGAGTAGAAGAAACACAAAGAAAACGATTTTACAATATCTGCGTGTAAGATAGTTATTTATATAAAAAAATAAGGCAAAGTTATTGATGAAAGTATTACACAGCTGTACTACTCGCAGCGGGGTCTAAGTTGAATCGTTTCTTTGGAATTCGATGAGCTTCATGGCCTTAGCGCTTTTCTGGTATTTCTTACTGTTGATTCTGGCTTTCAGGAGATGCAGTCACTAAGAACAGTGGCGCCAGCATCCAAAACAACGTTAGACTGATTTTTTATAATTTTAATTAACAGTTTGTTTCGTTTAAAGCATCCTACTAATATTATACACGCGGAAGTTTGTAAGTATAGATGGATGGATATATGTTACTCTATCACGCAAAAACTACTGAACGGATTTGGATAAAATTTGGCACACAGATGGTTTATAGCCAGAATTAACATATGTATGTATATGTATAAAATAATTTTTACCCCGATATTCCCATTAGATCGAAACTTATGCGGGTGAAACCTCGAGGCGCTACTAGTCGTTACTAAGATTGTTGGGTCAAAGGGATCTAGAATGGCGACCTCGTACCGGAAGACGCGGCGTTGGACCGCGAGACCTCCCAAAGCTAGCCCGATGACCTGGTGAAGGCTGCGGGAATCCGCAGATTTGATGACAGACGCACGGGAACGGTCGAGGTGGCGACACGTGGAGCAAGCTTATGTCTAGTAGTTGACGCTTTACAGCTGAATGTGACAACGAGAAACTCATTGTCACATAGTACCTAGTAGTCCTTCTGACCGATTTCGCCCATGGGTGCCAGTCTCAACGGAGATACGCTATTGGGACATATTACAGTGCACAAGTGTGAGCACAAACACAGATGCACTTCCTCTTCCATCATTCTCATAGACCGATGAGACGGGAATGGACTGGAGAGAGAACTGGCGCAGGACCAAATGCTTAACGTGCTTTCCAAGGCATGGTGGTGTCACACTACCAACTACCAAACTCTGTTACGAATGACACTTTAAGCCCGACCGGGAATTAAACTAAAAAAAAAAATATATTTTGCTTTTGTCTTCCCTTCACTGAGTGACTGCATTCTACCGCATCTACACTTTTGCCTTCATACTCATCCGATCTGAATACCAAATCTTGTAACCACCTACCTTTCTTTGGATGGGAAATCATCAGATGGCTTCTTCAGCTTTGAGCGGATCGGAAGGGAATAGAAAGAAAGAATAGAAAATCTTTTTTAAGGAGAAGAAAATTACAGAATGCGCCGAGCGTGTCCGAACCGAAAGGGTTACCACCTCAGCATTTGCGGAGTGTCAGACTCTTACTGAATAAAACCCACCCGTGTTCCTCCTAATATCTTTTACATTCCAAGGCCGCGGTGACTCTTTCGAACAAATTCCGCAACCCTAGCAGGCACTGACCCTATGGGGCCTCGTCTTCTTTGCTGATATCTATTTGAGGCACGCGTGGAACACGACGCGCCGTCGACCTGGCCTGGTTGTTATTGGACGGCGAGCCACCCACAGCAGGCCCGCTGTAACCACCTACCCTACCTACAAGCATAATTACAGCATATCTCAGTAAACACAGACGGTTACATAGCTTGATTTAATTGCCGTCGTATAAATCTATTCGTCGCAGGCTAAACCTTTATACAAACATCACTAATGAACGCGGCGCGCCTAGCAGCCAGTAACTAAGTTACCATCGCGGTAGCGCGCTCACAACCCATTTTTTTTCCAGACTACAGAGTTGGATA
Source organism: Hecatera dysodea (assembly GCA_905332915.2). Lineage (NCBI taxonomy): Eukaryota > Metazoa > Arthropoda > Insecta > Lepidoptera > Noctuidae > Hecatera > Hecatera dysodea. The sequence continues at coordinate 7,119,659 of HG995304.1, forward strand.
TTGTTTAAACGTTGTTATTTTTAGTGGAGTTGGCGCATCCTAACTAAAATTATAGGTATACGGCAAAAGTGAATTTCTTTGTTCCGATTTTGCGTCTAAATAACCGATTTTACGTTGGCGGTTGAGAGAACATGTTGTCACGCAGATTTTCGTTGTATCGATCATGTTAAAAAAACCTGGTGGAAAGCTAGCGTTGCTTGACGTCCCAGACTATAAAGTTTGGTATTGATTAAACGCTGTTATTTTACTGATGTTGGCGTAAATTCATGAATTTTACGGGCATTGATGTAGCCAATTATTATTTATATTAATATATTGATTTATACGAGTAAACATACATATATAAGGGAAGCAATGTTTTAACAAACGTGATTAATAAACATGGCTTGCCTAGGACCATAGTGTCAATTTTATTTATGTTTAAGCAACGATTGCATTGTCATCTTAGTTGCGATCTATCAAACATGTATGAAAATTAAGGATTTTGGACAGATTTTGACTTATTCGGATACGAATTGCTCAGTGGCCGCAGTAACTAGGTTAAAATCGCGGTACAACATTATATTATATCTTTTTTCTAGTCTGGTATTATTTATACCCTGTTATTTTTAGTTGTGTTAGTGTATTTTATAGAAATTGGATTATTGTGTAGTAAAGTAGATTTACAAACTTTTATTTGTTGGCTGTTCCAGTTAATAATAAAAAAAACAATCTATGTATCGTTCTTAGTACATAGGCAAACTTAATGCAACAAGCATTCTCTCCGTTGGGTCTAGAAGATTACACTGTGGTACCTGTACTAAATAAAAAATATTTTTTTTTAACGGATTGCGCAGTCGTTGAACGACTGGCTGCTGCACTGCGTGTCGCGGGTTCGACTCCCGCACTAAAAAAAATATTTGTATGGCCTACAGACAGTTGCTCCGTGTCTAGCTGTTTGTGTATCTGAGTTTGTATGTTTGTAAAAGCGCCCACAATACAGAAAAAAATCCTACTGTGTGTAGCAACAATGTGTTCAGGGAATTGACGCAAGGGTCATGCATAAATAGGACTGCCACTGACTGTACCCATTAAAATAAGTCTGTCTTGAAGAATTGTAAAAGTACTATTTTTGGCGTGGCTCGCCGTCCGGTAGCAATCAGGCCCGGGTTGATGGCGTGTCGTGTTCGCGCGCCTCAAAGAGCTATCAGCAGAGAAGACAAGGCCCCTTAGGGCAGTGCCTGCTAGGGTTGCGGAATTTGTTCCAGTCACCGCGGTCCTGGAACGCAATGGGCACTACAAGGATCACCACCATCAAGGGTGGGTTTTGGTCAGTAAGAGTCTGACACTCCCTTTCACTCACAGATTCACTTTAAATGGATGGATTTACCAAAACACTTCATGTTCACTTCACCTAAGTTTTCATGTTGATATGTTTACAGAGTTGTACTCGAGCTGCTATCACTTTTGATAGTCTGCAGCTCGCCAAAGATCTGGGCCTCAAGTCTGCTATTACAATAGTCTGAAAATGGTCTATCATTGATCTCATAATGGTTCATTTTTACAAGTTTGGTAATCTACTAATAAAAAAGCGTCACTATGACTTTCCAGTGGTCAACCACTGACACTCCATTGAAAGAAATGGCATAGAATGGTAATCTCGTACACAATGACAAATGAATGTCAGACGTATGCGATAGTCTGCTAAAATTTTGACAATTCCCTTGATAAGTGACCTACCATTAGAACGTCATTGTGCAGTCATTGCTTTGAATAGCTCGGTTATTAAAAAGTATTACGACACCATTGACCGACCAATGATCGACCATTATGAATTTAGCAGATTACAAACTTTAAGCAAAATGACAATGGAATCGTGTTGGAATGACAAATTTATAAAAATAGCAGACTTAGGCCCCTGTAAATGAACCAACAAAGTTGCAAAGATAGCATGATACTTACCGACGACATAAAGTAGATTTACATTGGAGAGTTCGGCCACTTGTCTCATTAATCCCAAGAGAAGAATACAACAAAAACCTTCGTCGTAAATACACCAGAACGAGACCACAACTGCACCGTTGATATTATCACTGAATTGCTTTGTGCAGCAGAGTGTTTAATACATAATACTTATGTGTGCACGGTACATAGAGCGTATTGTAAATAAGTACATGAGGTAGGTGTTTAAACAGTTTTTCACTGGCTACAGGCCTGTCGTTGTAATTCACTGACAAACGCATATAAAAGAGTCCGGTGGCGGACAGCGAGGGATGTGGAGACGAGTTACTTGTGTTATTTTAATTATTTTTTTCTTTATTATTTAAGCAACCGCGTAGTTCCCGTTCTCGTCCGAATACGGGGCTAAAATATAGCCTATATCACCCGCGGATAGTGTACCTTCCCAAAAGTGAAAGATTTTTTTAGTTTAGTTCAGTAGTTTCGGTAGCCTATTCAAAACAAACAGTCAAATCTTTCCTCTGTATAATATTAGTATAGATTACGAGGGAATGTTGAACTGTCACTAACAGTTTGGTAGGCCTAGGAAATAAACAGGTTTGCAACAAATATACGTATAATTTTGAGTAGAAGATGATACTGAAAATAGACATAGTGTTATAATATATATGTTGACACAGATTGTCTTAGGACGGGTTGATCTTGTAAAAATGTTCTTATATTCTAAGGATTTCCTATAAAATCTTTAGTTCATAATCAGTGCTACCTACTGATATTGTCTTGCAATTGTTCTACAGAAAATGAAACGGAATTTTTATATAATTTATGTTTAAAAATTCATCATGAAGGTATCGAGGTACGTAATGGTTAAAATCTGTTTTATTCTAGGTCACCCATAATATTATTCGTATCGGCAAGCATAGCAATTAAGGACGCCCACCATTTAGCTGGATAGATCGATGAACTTAAACAGTTATCTAGGCATTCAGATGCCCATCACCAACCCCGATCACCAGGAAGAGAGGAACCGTCGAGAGATGTCTCGCGGTGTTCCTTAGAGTTCTGTTCTGGGGTTGCTTCTGTGGGACATCGGCTAGGACTGGGTGCTGCGACCTCCTTGCGGCGGCAGCGTAATTTACTGCGCTGGTGCTGGCACAAGGGGCGTTGCACCAGGCGGTGGCTGACGTGATGACACGTGAGGTTGCAACAGTCGTTGACTGGATCCAGCAACTGTGTCCCGCGGTCATGGGTCCATGTGCTTTCATGAGTATCGGTACAGACCACTATCGGGATTCCAGATAACGGTAGGAGGGATTCTAATCCGCATCGGGTCGACGATGAGGTACTTGGATTTCGTCCTCGATAGCCGATGGAACTTTGTAGAATCTTTCTGACGTTTAGCTCCTAAACTGGGGTGGGCCGGGGCTGCCTACAAGCGGCTTTTGCCCAATCTAGGGGTCCAAACCTCTCTTGCCGGAGGTTATACGCGGGGATCGTGCAGTCCATGACCCTTTATGGGGAACCGGTGTGAATGCGTCCCAGAGGGTCATGGCTATCCGGCTAGCCCGGGAATACCTCATGATATCTATCGAGGCGGCTAGCCTCCTTGCCGCATTGTTACCAAGAGGATCTGGAGGTGTTAGCCCCACGCACGTTTAAGTGTGGTGCGTGGAGGCATCATGCCAAATCGCTGCATAGCTTACGGAGTTTGGCAGGCTCTCATGGTGGTATGGAGACAGAAAATGTCGCAACCTAACAATGGGCACGCCACAATTGCGGCGATAAGTTCTCTTTTCAAGGAGTGTTTGGAGAGGCACCGCGGCGTCCTCATCTTCCAACTGACGCAGGTGCTCACCGGATACGAGTGTTTTGGGAGGTACCTATTTCGGATTCGGTGAGAGTACACGACCGGGTGTCAGCACTGTGTAGATCGCCCGGAAGGCACGAGCATACGCTGGAGGTCTGCCCTGTTTGGGCGAAGCAACGCCCTATCCTCATGGAGACGATTAACTCACCTCCATCCCTGGTTCAATCCATGGTCCGGAGTGAGGGGGCATGGGAAGCGGTCACCTCCATCTGCGACGGCATCCAGATGCGGAAGGCAGAAACCCTGGTCTTTAGCCACAACTAGTGACACAATGAACAATGTACAGCTGTGGAAGTGACGGGCCGAGTTGACTACCACATATTTTTTCCGTGGCAAGTCAAAGATTAAACAAATAGTGGGACAACAGATTTTAATTTAGGTGTATGCTACATTTCATTAGATAATATTTCTGGAAGAACTCATAAAGGAAATATTACATTAGGTCAAAATGAATAAATAAATAATATTTTTACAAAATACAGTCCACTCCATTGCGGCCGCAGTTCTCCGGCCGCGCTCGTATCCTCGCGGGAGGTAATTATGCATGGGCGCTTTTTAGCGCGTCCACCAGCGAATAAAATATAAAACGCGCCACAACTAATGATTTCACGTACAATCCACCTTATGTACTTGACGTAATTGCACCGTTATATACTTTGCTGCAGGTATGAGTGACCTCGTTTCTCATTATATACTTATTTGTGCTTTTTAATGTAAATTATTATCTTAGTAGGTTAATATTATTTCCGTTGATATAATTTTGTAATATGAGATGACTACTCTGACAGAATTTTGCTTTAGCGTAGATACTTAGCAGTAAGTTTTCGTTTTGGTTACCAATGTCAATCATAGAAAGTTTCTGTATGGGAAATACCTTGGAAATAATGGTTGAATAATTAATTGCATGTATGTATGGCTTCTAAGCCATACATACATGCAATTACTTTTTTTGCAACTAACACGTAATAGAAAAAGAGTTTAAGAGATCGGATAGAAATTGAGATAAGTAAATCAATTATATTTATCCCAGATTCGATTTTTATTTGCTTGTTAAACTTTCTCAAAAAAATAGAATACAATCACGATAGAAAAAGTAAGCCAATTAAAAATATACAAAAAATAAATAAAACAGCCTCGTTTTTCAAACAACTTTATAACACTGCCATCTGTTTAAAAACGCGGGAACCAGAGAGCTTTCTTTACATTGAGTTGGTAAAACTTCCGCGCATTACCGCGGGACGGGAAGAGCGCTGCGATCGTTTTTAAATGTGGAACTCGGCACTTTTCTCCGGCATTGTGTGGAAATGTTGTAGGGAATGGACGTCACGCTTTCGTGAGCACGAACGCGTTAGGTATTAGACGTAAACTATTTACGGATAAACCTCTAGACAAACTTTTCTTTCAGGATGTCCTGAAAATGTTGATAGTTGTAAAATTATCGTTAAATGCACTGTGTAAGCATAATATCTTAATAGATCGTTTATAGCGACTCAGTTTTAGTTTTTTACATGACGTCAGTATTTCCCTGAAAGTTAGGCAGAACTTTACCTTTAGTAGTAGCATTTAGCTACACTCAAACATTCTGCATATTTACGCCGAATTAAAATAACATAAGTACCTTACTGGTTAGATTAGTAATTTGTAAACAAACAGTAAATCTTTTTGTATGTTTAATGTTTGCAATTTTGACTGTATCCTTGCTGATAGATTAATAAGTAGTGATTGGAGTAGGTAGCGCTATTATGGGCCTCAAATTATCAAATTTATAAATTAAGATGGACATGGCACCTTTAAATTCTGCGCCATTTTTGAGAAATGTTATCTAAACCATCGGATTAGCTAAGGCTTGTTAGATATTCAAAGAAAATTATCTACGTTTCTACGTTTCTTATCCCACTCTTCTGTCGCAGGTCTGCTGGAAGAAATTTCTTTTGAAATAAGCAGTAGGTACCTTTGCGCTCTTGATTTTGTACAGTATTATTTTTTTAAGTATCTTGTGTGTACATTAATAAATAAATAAATAATCATTTTGGCAATGTTACTCTGACGCTACGCAGTTTAGGTGGGAAGTTTTATCGAAGTTCAGATATTACCAGTGACAAATGCACACATACACACAAGTCCCTCTAAAAATCATTATCGACCTTAAAAATAAATATATTTTTTAAATTCCATTGAATCCCGGGATAGCTCTACCTACTCCAATATGTTCATAAGCCATGCAATAATGATCTTAGTGCAGTTATGTAGCTGCAATAGGTAACTGTAGGGTATCGATGCAAACTAATTGGCCAAATATCATCGTCCCATAACTGTAACTCCATTAGTAAGTTCAAACCGACGGACTGTGTTGACTTGGTAACTATGTGTCATCATTAGATATGTAAATACACAAATGCTAATTAGTACAATCCGCTGCTGTAGTTACATTAGATAGATTGATAGCGAACTTATACATAGAAATGACATTCTAGTAAGTATACATAGCCTATTTAACATTTTTACTGAAATGAGTACCTGCTTTTATATGGATGGGAAATCATCAAATAGTTTATTCCGCTCTGAGCCGAGCGGGAGGGGCGTCAGACTTCAATTGACTAAAACCCATCCGTGTTCCTCCAAATACCCTATGCGTTCCAGACTTTCGAAAAAATCCCGCAGCTATGGCAGGAAATGAGTACCAGGAGTTGGCTGAGGAGAAAGTAATGTAACAATACTTAGAAGCACCAAAATTATGACTACTATTAGGACTACAACGTGTAAACATTGTTAACGAGAATTAAAGATAAGATATTCTCTCTAATAGGAGATATAAAAATAGTGTACCTACACCTATTTAAGTTTTTAGATCATCATCATCAACAGCCTGTTGCAGTCCACTGCTGGACATAGGCCTCTCCAATTGCACGCCACTTAGATCTATTTTCGGATTCTCGCATCCAGTTTCTGCCAGCCGTCCTGCGCAAATCGTCAATCCATCGTGCCTGAGGACGTCCTACTGTACGTTTGACGAGACGCGGTCTAGTCTTTAGATAGATATTCCGTATATTATGTCCAACAGCATTTCATTATATTTTTGTTGTATTGTTATTTGATTGAATTTTTTTCTACTACTGTCCTTGTATGTTTCCTCTCAAACATTTTCAAAATAAAATCTCTTGGTAATCCGCCTTCCATTGTAAGAGCAGTACAGAAACAAAAACTGAAGAATCAAAGAAGAAATACGAAAATACTACGTAACTATTAGAGTATTTAAGTAGCTGTTCCTAGTATGTATCGTTGTTGTGCATATCGTTCTATTATCATGTGGCTAGGGCTAATGGTATTTATTTTTGAGATCTATACTAATATTATCAAGAGATTGTTTGTTTGTATTGAATAGGCTCCGAAACTACTGAACCGATTTGAAAAATTCTTCCACTGTTGGGAAGCTACATTATCAACGGGTAACATGAGTTATGTTTTATTCCCGTTTTCCCACGGGAACGGGAACTACGCGGGGTGCTGCTAGTAATTAATAAAGTTGGTGGTTGTCCTTTTGAATGTCTCCTCCAAGTGTGCCATCTCACTGGCTCTCACGTCTGCATAATAAAATCGCTCAGTAAATTGCCTTTAATTTTAAGACCAGTACACAAACAAACATACTCAACATTCTTGCAATCAACGTCACTCAAGTACGTCATTAAAACCATAATACGAACTCTGACACCACAAAAACTGAAGCGTCACATTTCTTTTCTCCAGACGGCTTGGCACCAACTTTTTGCCCACAAGTTTAAACCAACAACTTGGATAGATGGCCCAACATGTGACCAATAAATCAACAGACCGGATATGGTCACACGACTCATATGGGCTGAATGACAGAACACCGTGAACGCGTGGCCGTTTGATAGCATGAAGAAATTCTGACTTTTTTTTTGAGGAAAAAAGCCATTTTTGTCTCCAATGAGAACTGGGTTGATGAAAACTTTTTGATTTTATTTTTTGTGCACTATATCTTTTATAAATAGTCAGCGTGGAAGTGTTATTAATCGAAATATACTGTGGGACTCATAACTTTCTAGGTGTGAAACCACGATACTCATTAGTGTGTTCTGTGCACGTGCCGTCACTTAAGTGAAGTGCTTTTTTGACAACGATACTGTAATCTTGTACATAAATGAACAAAAATATCGGGTTTTACATAAATGAACAAAAAAATTGGTTATTCATGCACCAACAAGGTAGACTAATTAACCAAAAAATCCGTATTACAGACCACCCGTTTAAAAACTTGCACCGAAAAACACGAGCAAACAAGCCAACCCCAACATACCGGGGCCCATTAAATAAAACGATCACAAAACCTAACAGCTCTTCAAACAGTATCCGGGCGAAATTACTCCCGGGCCGGGTAAACAAAATCATCATTGTAACACGTGTAATTTCGCGTTCACCGGTCATTACTTTTGACCGGGTTCCCGGGTCGCCGCTTGAATAATTGAGCGGTACGAGAGAGATGGACTTCCCGAAAATATGAAATGATCCTGCCGGCGCGGAACGGTTAACCCGTGATTTCAGGTGGAGCTGACAAATGGGGCTCGTTGAGATGTCAGGGGTTGAGTCCAGTGCGGAGCTGTCGAGCAAATGTGTTTTATACGTGGCCTGGAGCTGCGATGAACTCGCATGTGTGAACGATGGCAGAGTTCACCTAAAAATTGTGTATTTTGTATTACATATTTGTATCTAATGTTTTCAATTCTGGTTCTTACGAGGTACTTTTAAGTACTGCCTAACCTACCAGCCTCAAAATACCGTCCTATCAAATCAATAAATACTTTTATTTTTCATAAAATCATACCTAAACACACCCAAAAAATGAGACTCAGTCACTATCTTCAATAACTTGAATTAGTACCCACCGATCTTGTAAGAAGGACGATGGTGTCATAACTTAAGTCTAAAAAGTTTTTCTTTCTAAGAGATGAAGTTTACACCATTTAGCAATCCTCAAACCTTTCATTATTCACCTGCCATCTTCTCAAGCACAGGCACACGTGAACATCAAAAAACTTAATCTCTCAAAATAAAAACGCGTGCAGCCAGCACACGTCGAGTGTCCGACCGGGAAGTGAACCCGACACCCGACCGCGGCCCACCAACGTTTCTTCCTCCGCGCCAGATTGCGCTGGCCGCACTAAATTTATGGTTCCGGTCACCTTTTACCGTAGACACGTGAACAAATATAGACGAGAGTAGTTCAAACTTTTTGGTTGGGCGTCGTTGAGAAAAATTGTGATCATTGGCCTGAGGGATTACGTTCTGGTAATAAGTTACGAGGGTGGTAAGGAAGTTGTTTTTGGTTAATATTTTGGAATGGGATAAAACTTGATGGTTCCCACTTTATACTGTTTTTGTCCATTGACTCACATCGCGCTATTTTCATCTTGCAATTTCTCCAATGACTATTATCTCAAAATTAATTCGACATTTGTCAAATGATCTAACGAGCTGTTGTGGTGGATAATTTACTTTTAAAATATATAAGTTTTTTGGACATATATCTTTAGCGGGGGAAAAGGACCAATAAATGGTAATTATAATACTCATAATGGTCTTTTGGTACATCTGTAGTATTCCTAGCCGATATTTTTCTTTTTTAAATACACTTTATAAATCTAACGACATACAAACACATTAATACATACACACAGATCCTTCTATACTTAATCATCAGATGCCTATCTGAGACGATTCATTGTGCGTAGACGCTCATAATATTTGACGTATGCGCGTAATAGAGTGGAGTGTGTATTTATTAAGTTAATTAAACCGTTCTTGAAGCCCGAGGCGAGGGCCCGCGCCATGAATACCTATCTATGTGTGTATGATAAGATTTTGGCTCAGATTAGAATGGGTGGAAGGTATTTTGATTATGTTGGGTCGGAGAATTTTCTATGTATGAGTAAAAATGTTGTGTTTGGTTGGTAAAGGGTTTTGTACTGCTAACTTAAGCTTTTGTCGTAAGATACAATATAGCAGGGATAGGTAATGTAGCCTTCTATGGGTGAAAAAAAGGTTAAAATCGGTTCAGTTGCGTTTTTGAGCTCTTTTGTTCGAAAGAAAACCGCGGCCCTGGCCTGGCCAGGGCCTCGGTTTTCTTTAGGACGATCACGGGTGGGTTTTAGTCAGTAAGAGTCTGACACTCCCTTCCGCTCCGCCCAGGTCAGGAGAAGTGATTTACCATCTAGAAAAAAAAAGGATTTGAATCGAGTCATCATCAGTTCATAAAAGATTCTTGATTTCAACGGTACGCAGTTTTTAAACGACGGTTTTCTTGTTTTAAAACTGCATAGGTAACGTTGAAATTAAGAATCTTAAATGTATTAAGAAGAGAAGAAAAAATATTTATTTAGTACTCATACAAAACCAAACAAAAAAAAAAGCTTATTATTAGTTTTACACTATGCCAGGTCAAAAAAGGTCCCTATTTCAGCATATGCTGCGACAAAATAAAATTAGTAAATACCACAGCGCTGGTGTTCTGATAGCCCTATCAGAACAGCAGCGTTGTGGTATTTACTAAAAAAAAAAATATATGCTGTGATGCCACGGATACACTCACGGAACACATATGTACCTTCTAACTACGTATTACTTTACTTCCTTATAATAATAAGTCCCTCATTCCTCAAACCTAATAACAAATGTTTATAAATAAATCTTCTTAACTTAAGCGTATTCATACGAGTCTTAATTTTAATAACGTAAAGCATTAATGAGACATTATTAGGCGAGGGACTCATATTTAACTTTTGAAGAATCGACTGTTCTCTAATGAAGTGGGGGAAACAATTCATTACTCAAATTATATGTATGTGTGTGTATTTGTATGGATGTTATACTCTGTGCTAGCTTCAACCAACGGGTTCGCCCGCGTGATTATCGGAAACCATCACAAGAGAACATACTCCCGGGATAAAAAGTGTCCTATGTCCTATTAAGATTTTATTTTTGTCTTTGGTGTACTGCTGTACTTGTTTGCCATGTTTCATCTAAATACGTCCAGCTGTTGCAGACGTGAAGGGGGAACATACACACAGATAGAAAGGCAGGCAGAGTTACTTTAGTATTTATTATAATATTAGTATGGATGTAGTATTGTTTACTTTAGTAGCAAGTTAATGTTTTGGACAAAAGGACCCTTCACCTGACGATTTATGGTGAAGCAGAGACTGCTGGCCTGCGGATGACGAGCGTTGGGTGGCTCGACCTCCGATAACAACCAGTCCCGGGTCGACGGCGCATCGTGTTCCATACGCGCCTCAAAGATATGCAGCACAGTAGTCGGAGACCGCTAGAGGCAGTGCCTTCCAAGGCTGCGGAATTTGATCGAAAGAGCCACCAACACCCTGGAACGCAAAGGGCATTTGGAGGAATAAAGATGGGTTTTAGTTAGTAAGAGTCTGACACTCTTTTCCACTCCGCCAAGAGCGGAGGAAGTCATTAGACGATTTCCCATACATAAAAAAGGCGGGACTCTATGAGATCTTATTTAATGTTTGGTTTTCCTTATCTAAGTTTTGCTTCTACTAATAACGAACAAAATGTATATTAGACTTATAAGTCCCGGTCCTATGTGGTTAATTACTGTACATAGAGACTTACCACGCATCTTAGCTGAAACTGTTTGTCGAGTTATTAGCTCTTTAGACTTTGCTGGGGGACTATATCAGGGCAGACCGAGCCAGTGAGCTAAACATAGTTACTTATTCAATCCAAACCAAATACTCTACAGCTCCAATTGCAAAAAAACACGTAATACCCAATACATATCTCAAACTAAATCAAAATAATATCCCTCCAGAGATCCATCTCATTTCCAAACAGCGCGAAGCCCTAAAACATAGATCACTCGACGACAGCCGAGGCCTCCTCAGTAATGAAGACAGCACTCCTACAAACTATAATACGCCCATCTAAATGCACCGTCGACAGGCATAAACAATTGAAATAATTATCAGGATAAGCCCGAAGGATCAGGGAAGGCCCTCGAGAATCTTAACCCTTCTTAGAACCTCCTGACAGCGTCTTATGCAAATTCACAAAGTTTCCAGCCCTAGTGATAATCGCATAAGTATTTACTACCTCCAATCAAAATTCAACCCTAAAATTTTACGAGCACAGTTGTATTTTGATTGCAAGGATGTCAATATGTGACCTTTTAGATTAATTCGATGGTAATAGCCGCTCAATTGGCTCTCCTCTATGATATGCTAACTTATGTTTTGTTTGGACTCTTGTATCGATAACAACTGCCACATCGAATGTTTTGAACTTCGCAAATACCTGCCTAATGTAGTGAATGAGGGGAATATTTGAAAGTGATGATTTTCTATTCTTCTATTAACTACTTGTGCCTAATGTTAGGAAAATTAAATAAGTAATTAGAACTAATTTCTGATTTATTTTTTTGTCAAAGCACACGATATAGTTCCAGACTTACGTTTACGTTTTGAAGTCTTAAAAAAACTTGATGCATCTACTTTCGCAGCTAAAGTCATTGGGCCATGACTTTCTGGTTAGGTATCAACAAAAAATGTATATTTTTCTGCACTGTAATACATAAAAACACACATAACATTAACAGAATCAACAAAACTTAAAAGAACCGACTTACACATTAAAACTCAATAACAACACTTCGCCTCTAAGAACTAACGATTCTCGTGTTTATTTTTCCGTCTAGTTCCTTTAATAAAATCCTCCTTACCCGAAGTTGCTTCGTGTTTACTCGGCAAACATCGGCGTAAACAAAATTTAGTGATATGTGGGGCCATTGAAGCGGCTGTAAACTGTGGTCGAATGAATACACAACGTATAAATGTGAGCGTGCGTGTGTGTTCAGAGTTACGTGATGCAAATGATGAGAGACTGACGGATGTGTTTTTTTTTTGTTCAAGAAACTATTCGGTAGATTGCGTAAAAAAGTAATGACACTTAGCACACTTTTTTACAAAAAATTATCTAACCACATGATTGGTTTGATTATTTCCCAACCTTAAGAAAAAGCGTCCTCACTGTTGGGACTCAGACCTCCCCGTGAGAGTATGTGGACCGTAATCCAACATTCGCGCCAAGTGGGTCTGGTATTAGGACATGCCGGTTCCCTCCAAATGCCAGTCAGTAACAATCTGACACTTCCTTTTTCTCCGTCCAGAGCGGGGGAGTCATTTGCTTAATTGACTACACATTAAAATAAAAACTAGACTACAAACAAATTCATGACCTTGAGTATGTCTCCGAAGAATTATCTTCACACACACATATGTACATACATATATCACTCCAGTTTATCTTCACCACAGTCTAAAGAAATACTCAAGCTTACATACTCAAAAAAAAAAACAAAAAAAAAATCTTGCTCTTCTTCAAATGACAAAAAAAATACGATAGGATTCTATTCTTATTAGTAGTATGGTAGAACTAGTTTGGTTGCATCGTCCTCACATATATTATAGTCAATTGATAATGTAAACTAAATATTGCAAAAGTTATGTTTGAAAAGAGTAACTATGAAGTTTCTTGTTGAATGAACTTTTCTGTTGGTCTCTGGTTCAGAAATGGCGGTAAACAAGTTTGACCGCTTTCCTCTTTTTTTCTCTTCATCATCAAACCTTTGTTATGAATTACGCATAATATCCATCGGGACGATTCAAATGAGCTCACACACGACCAGCATTCTTATAAGAATGGATAAAAAATTGATTCTCTATACTTCGCTTGAACTAACACTCAAAATGAATATATGTTAGCCAAAGAAACTGAAAAAAAAAACAAAACCTATTTCTCTTATATTTCAGACGATAAAGAAACAAGGATATGTGATATTTCTGTCAGAGTCGGCCAAAATTTGTAAGTCCGTGACCATTCTTCTTTTCTACAGAGGATTTAAATGAATAAATCGCAGCTTTGCATAACGCTTTCTTGCTCATATTTAATGTTCTCAAATTAGTAAACTTAAATTTAATCAATTCGTGTCACTACTATAATCTGAATATAATAAGAAAAAACTTAAAAACAAAGTATCTTCAAAAATCCAAAACAATTATGTATCTTCTACAGAAAACTGATTTCATGCTGATTTTTGACAGAAAACAAATCCTACTAAGAAAATCAACCACAAATTCAGTTACAAAATTGGTCCTCTTCTCCAAATAGAAACGCCTCATCTGAACGTACAGTCCGCACCTACTTAACGTAGGATGTGGTCACATCAAAAAGAGATCGGTGCCGTCTTGCAGGACGCCGACCTAAGGGGTTGAGGTTACCGAATAATTCCCGAATCAAAGGCCCTTGGGCGGCCAGCCCAGCTATAACAATAATTGTTTGGACCTCAGAGAATTCGCCGAGAAAACGCCGACAAATATCTAATTGGAATTTCTAATTAGAGTTCCGAAACGCCGCCCTAATTAGTTTTCAATTGGGGTGGGTGATGATCAAAAAGGCCGATGTGTTGTTTGAAATCAAACTGGCTTTGGTTGTGTAATAGAAATACTTGATGTTTGAATTTAACAGAAGTTTGATGTATCGACTTTGATATTTTCATTTATCAGAAGAAAGATACAACAGAGTTGTAAAGATGTTTCTCTTTCTGCAGTATTTAAAACTCCATATATGGTTGAAGATCAGTCTCTTGTTTGACGTTATAGGTCTGTTTTGATTATTGCTAAGCTCGCATTTGAACACAACCCCACCTCATGAAAACCGATGATGTGGTTGACGACGGAGGCCGCTTGCTTAAAAGTAACTAATTCATCCTTAACTTGAAAACCCAGCTATCAGGTGACTCCAGCAGAGAATTCCACTCCATCATAATGCAGGTTTTCCTAACGGTCTAAGTAACTTAAAGTTAGTTGTGTAAACTTTTGTACTATAAAAGCTTAGACGACTTTGTTCAATGCTTGAAACACCTTTGTTACTCTACCACCTCACTTGTATCCCTCTTAAACACCAAAAAAACACCCAAAAAAATAAAAAAGAATAACAACCCACCTGCCGTCCTCCAAAATTAGCCATAGAACACGCGAAACAAGAGGGAACAATTCTACTGACCCTTTCACATAAATTGCAAGTGCGATTTCTATTTAAACACACGGAGGGCATTAGGGTTCCTCTGGCATGTCGGAGGGACGCTTGACCGTACAGGCCCCGGCTGGAAGAAAGGGCTCATTTTCATTAGTAACCAAGCGTCCTACGTAGATTTATATAGAATGCAAATTAACTGGGTTCTCAAAGTTTGTTTTTTATTTTGAAGATGGTTTGTTTTGTGAGAGATTTATTTGATCTTTGAATTGAAAATAATGAAAAGTATTAAAAAATTTACTTGGACAGTATATTTTTTAACACTTTTCATTTATCGTTAAGTAAAATCTGTGATTGTCTAATAAAATGGACGGTGTACTGAATTAAAAACCAAATCTAACAAGACCAAAACCTGTCCTATTCAGAAGCTACAAAATTATAATGTGGAATCCTGTAAGAATTGATTTAGTGCTTGAGTTTCACAAACTTTTTTTATAACATATCATATATTCAATGATAATGTAGTTGCACTTATAACATGTTTTTCTAGATTTTTAAGAACGAATCCCAATATTGTCTTGCTTATGTTTAAAATAACATAATCAACTGGCTGCATTTGTATACAGTTGAATAATGTAAAAATTACAAGAAAAAAAACTCTTCATAACGTTATACAATAAGTATTTAATAAAATAAAAAATGTATGAATCAGCAAAATAAAGATAAAAAAACATAAAACAAAATAAAACATGATAAAAGCATAATAAATTCACTAGAAGGTGTACCCAAACTTTGTTAGATACAATTTTCTTCCAAAACAAAAAATCTCTTACACTCCATTCTAATACCAACTAATTACCGTAACTTTGAGCACCGTAGTCCTCGCTAACGAGTGGGCAGCGCTTTGGACGACCCTTCGTTTGAAGCCGGCCAGCACTTTTTGTGTGCACCTACATTCCTAGCAAGGAACTCGACGCACGCTGCAAAGGAGACGAGCTGAAGTATGTGGACGCTTGGCCTTAGATGTCTGGCTGGCTGACAGGTATGTATGTAGCTGGCTGGATTGGTGATTAAATTTTATATGGAATAGTTGGTTTGGTTGAGAGCTTAAGAGCGTATACGCCGTACGGCATTTCATACAAAATTTCAAGTCCTTAATTTTTGAAATGACTAAACCGATTGTAATTCAACTTTACACACGTAAGCAGGATACATAGGTCTAAAAAGTTAGTTGAAAATATTTTCGATAAATAGTGGGACAGTTAAATTAGACCCATTTTAAAGTTTCCATACAAACATAAATTTCTAAACTTTTCGAAAATGTTATAACTAACTTTTTAGACCTACATATTCTGTATCCTGCTTATATGTATGAAGTTCCATTAAAATCGGTTCATTAATTTCGCAAAATAGTAACTTGAAAATTTGTATGAAATGCCATACGGCGTACACGCTCTAAAGAGACATTTTGAAGATTTCGTGAAATTTGTATGATCAGTTGGTGCTAGATAGTTACAGGCTGTTTGTCAGCCTTAAGCTCATCTAATCTCTGTCAGTTTACTGCGTTTAATGGTTGTCATAATATTTTTGCTTAATTCTAGTTAGTTTTGTAAAACTAATTAGAAAACATAACACATTGATATGAGCCAATACACTCGTGAATTCTTACTTTATCGATGTACCAAACGTCGATAGTCTAAACCGTTTAGTCTAATTCGAGGTCATATAGTTATAATTATGATCTCGTGTTAAAAATGAAAATTTAGTCCTGTTCTTTGTTATCATCACCGGATTATGGACCTCTTTTCCAGTTGATGTTTAATGGTTATCCTCCGTTAACTATGAGAAAAATATTATTAACGACAGTAAAATTCTCCACAGAAAGTACCTACGTAAAGTTTTGCATGGTCTCAATGAAAACCTAAAAATACGAACTTGTTCTAACCTTTCAGGAAACAATTTATTATTTAATTTCCACATATACAAGTACAAAGCAGTGAACACGTCCAAACCATTATCCCCTCCGAGTGAGTCCGACTTTTGTTTTAAAATGTAGAAAATTAAAGTTTCTTTTTTTGCTGGAACAATTCTAAACTCGGCAACAACTTGTATTTTAGCAGGCCACCCTCACATGTTTGTGGAAGTTTAAAAAGTTCGTACAGTGGACTTTAAAACGGCGGTTTATTTCACTTTAGCCCCACAGTATGGACGAATATTTTAATTGGTCCTGCCATACGGAATACCTACCGGCGCGCGAGTCGTAAAAGCGATGTTAAATGTTATGTTTTACGGCGACGCTGGGTGGGGCCGTTGTTCTAAGAAATCATAAATGTGAATTAATTATGTATAAAAATGCAGGCTATTGTTGTAGTGGCAGATTGACGTCATAGTCAGTGAATCTGTTGGAGATCTGCTTTTTGTAAAAATAACAATATATATTTTTTTCACGTCAATCTTGTCTGTGTGAAAAACTTGTGGCTACATAAGTAAAAATTCAACCAACTATTTTATTTAAGCTGTTGTGTAACCTAATTGTAACAACCGTTTTATTTCATTTGTGATATAACATAAATCAAAGCCTGCAAAAGCAAAGATTGAAAGAAGTTTCACATCCCATGAGACAAGTGCAGAAAAATGATGATGAAGGGGCCCAAAGAATAAAAGAATTCAGTCTGTAATAAAAATATTACTAACTGAGCCTTTTCCCAAAGACTTCGCTGTCGGTTTCCAATCCAACCAGATCCACTTGAGTACATGGGTATTCAGCTCCATCTGATTAAACTTAACATGGAGCGTCTGACTATCCCTGATCTGAACAATCCAGTAACTGTACTACACGATAAGCCTTGGCAAGACTGGTGTCAGATTTTTAGACTTCTAGCTACTACGATAAATGACAAAGAGCTAATCCAACGTTGAGCTGGTTATTTGAACACTCGAAATAATCAAAATGAAGGTAGGACGCATGGGCCACTACTGTTTTGTCAGTGACCGCTTATTCCGAGTAGTTCACACTGACGGCTTGGGAACTAGGTTATATCAAACTTTATTAGGTGGAATACTAGGCTAAATGTATGATTTGGCTGAACTTTCAATTAATTTACTTGATCATGATAGAGGAGAAACGTTTATGAAATGAGTGCGTGTTTGGATGTGGTACTCAATTGTAAATCACAATACTGTATTTGCGAAACAGTTACAGTTGACCCAGTTTCCAGAGCTTACGCTAGTGACTGCCGTAGATATACATAGGATGTTATAGAAACTTAAAATAAAAGTTCACTTCACATAGTTTTAAAGTAAAACCAGCTATTTTCCCTTACAGACGTTCATAGCAATTTTATTCATTTTTTTTGTAGCATGTACAAAAGTTGTTTTCAATTAGCTAACACAAAACCTACAAAATACTTACATACATATACTATTCATCTTAACGGCTGTAGTTGTTGCTAATTCAATATGATAAAACATTCTGAGAGTTCATTGAATGTTCTTTTGAAGATAATCAATCAAATTCTATCTTATAATTTTGCTTCAGTTTTATTTATTTCGCATGCTCTTTTTACACTTCTACACTCTTTTTTTTTCACATATCTTGGCTAATTCTACAAAGAATTGGTGTGATTGATCAGGTAGTCACTCTATCATTGACTCCCATCCTTGACTGAGTCTTGAAACTATTATTACAGTTTTTACTACCTGTACATTTCCGCATCTACTCACCTTTTTCCCACAAATTCTACATAGATGTGGCGTGATTAATCAGGCTATGCGTTTAGGCGCGGCTGCAGGCATGGTAATTAGATTTAAGAACAACTGGGCGGCGTCAGCGGGAGAATGGCCTGCATTAATTTGAGCTTCTCTAACGAGGGCGTCGGACGCTACAGACTGGGTAGGACCTTGGAACAAAGGTGCGGTGGAGAAAGTCTTGTTTGTAAAAAAAAAAATCTTGAGAGATGAATTTTATAAATTATTATATTTTGAATAGGTAAATATTTATGAGACTATAGATGGATGTTTGTTATTCAATAACGCCAGTACGGCTGAATTTCGGAAAAAAAGTAGATTAAAGTCTGTTGTAGCACACAGGCTGCTTCTTATATCCGAAAATACCTTGGGGTAGATTCAAAGCATTTATTTCAACTAAACCATTTAGCGAGACATACATAAAATTAAAAACCAAAAGATAAACGGACAGCGGAGGCGTAGTAATAGACTAGTTTATTTGTAAGAATGCTGATAGGGACCCCCGTCGACATCCTTAAAAATCAACTCACAGAACCCTAAAGACTTGACACATACGTCGAATCTTCCGATACTTTAGAAAACAGAAACGTTCAAGACAGACAGTTATACGATTAACGCACAAATACAACTCGTGATTTACGCTGTTTCATACACAATTTTATTTGTATACCGTCTTAAACACTTCTGTTTGGCTTGTAAGCACTCTTCTATCTGTGAAAACTTTTAACTGGCCTTATTGCTACTCATGAGCATAAAAAATTGTTTAGCTGTAAGTTTTTCTAAAACTGTAAAATAGAATAAATAAATAATCGAAACAAACCAATTCAGATATTTTTGCAAAATTAAACCTAAAACCTTAAATCAGACTTAAAAGACCGAATGAAGATCTATAACGAACCATTCAACAAGAATAAATCGTGTGAGAGTCTCACACGACTTTTTTCATTTATGGAAAACGTGTCATCAGTATAACGCCATCTATCGATCAAGTAGTAAACTGTTAATATTTGGCAGGTAAAGACATTAAATAAGGCACCCATTAGTAACGAAAAAAATAAATAAAGATAAGAAATTGAAAATGTTCGCTTTCATTTTGCAACCTATTAAATGTTTCACAAATAACTCAACAAGATGTTTTGGTGTTATTTTCGTGCATTTTATTTATCTCAATAGATGGCGCTGCTTCCCGTACTGAAAACTATTTTTCTTGAACCCTTTTTATTTCATATCTTTTTATAGAGTGAATTTCTTGCAACATAACAAAAACTAAGTTGAACTATGTCGAGTTACGTATGTTCATTACTTTTCTATAAAATATATTAGAGTCGTACTTTTTACGTGATGCGTGTAGAACTCAGTGAGCGCAATACCTTACACTCTATGAAGCTTCTTAGTAAACTTAGAAATCCAATATCTTTTGATTTTTGGTTTGGTTTTGATGAAATAAACTCTAAATAATTTTCGGCATAACACCTGATATTTTTGAGTACATTTCAAATCCAATCAATGGTTTTATGGTGATGCTTCCACAAAATATAGATCAAAGTAAAAACGACAAACATAACAATTTTGCTATTTTTTTATGTTCTGTCATTTCATTACGTATCTCAGTTATATAATGCAAACATATTCAATGTACAAACACGGCAAGTCCACGATTTTATTATATTATGTAATATAGATATACTAAAAGTGAAAGCAAAAAAAAAAAACGGAATATGTGATATTTTAAAATAAATAAACGTGAACAAATACGTATACTGTAATCGACTCGTATTTTTTCACGTTTATTATTTTCTTAAATGTCGATCGGACATCTGGATAAATAGCACCACAACATCAAATAATACAAACTGGAGTTACTTCTACTTTATGAAACTGTGTTGAAAACTACATAAACTCCAAAGACGTGTCTTTATTAAAATCTGTATTAATAAAATATAGGTAGTTCATAACAATGTTTTTTATATATTTCGGAGCAAAACGTTTTTTATATTCCCGAAATAGGATATATTTCAGGATAAAAATGTATCACTTGATGTTCAACCTTCGAAAACATCAAGAATACCGAAAAGGGTTAATATTAAAATTCCTACATAAATATTTCCGTTGCTAACTTTTCTATTTTCTTTTTCATATAAAAATCTTAAAAATACAACCAGCTGAAAAAATAGCCTGCAGGAAAAAATAATGCAACACTTCGTCTCATTTTCGTTTTTCAATTGAACGTAAACTATGGATTTCCATCCGTAGTCAAGCTGCGTCCAGCGTAGCAATGTGCTACGCACCTCTACGGATGCCTACGTTGTCCGTAACAAAGCTGTGTCTAGCGTAGCGGTGTGCTACAAATGCCTACGCTGTCCGTTATCAAATTCTTTCTGGCGTAGCAATGTGCTGCGGGACTCCAGAGGCCTACGTCATTCGTAGCCAACCTGTGTTTGACTCGTCCACAACATTACCATCTTTCCCCATTTGACAAAAACTCTTTGTTGAGCGACTCCACAGATGTCGACGTCCTACGTAGTCAAGCTGTGTCCGGCGTAGCAGTGTGCTACGCGTCCACTACGCCATGTTTATTGCAATCTGGCGGTTAAATGCCCGTCTGCTTAGTCCGCTTATACCGCCCTTTTGTTACACCGGATTGCAGCCCCGTATATTTATGTTATTTCCTTTTAAAATGCTCCCATTAAAAGTATAGCACCAGCACCAACGGAAAACCTAAGCCACCCACATACTGTAGATATTTTTTATATATATATAACTTACTTCTTTTTTTTTTGTGCAACATGTTCCGCAACTCGAGTAGATTCGACGTCATATCAGTGAAACATTCAAATGCACCAGATCTAGTTCCCGTTGCGCACCTATTAAAAACTGCCTTAAACGTTTTCTAAATGTGTATACTGTGTTTATTGCTCTGATAGGCGGCGGTAGGTTATTCCATATTTTCGATGCTGCATAACGGAAACTGCTTCTAAATGCTGCTGTACTGTGGGGCTGCGACGCAAGTTGCTGCGAGCATTGCCTTCGTTCACATTCTCGTCTACCAGCGATCCAGCTCAGTTTCGTGTAGAGGTACTCTGGGGTTTTAAATTTAATAACACCGAATAAAAGGCAGGCCAGGTGTAGTTTTCGTCTCGACTTCATCTTAAGAATAAAGTGCTTATTAAGGTATGGAGTTACGTGGGATCTGGGAGGAATTTTATAACAAAACCGAGCACACGCGTTTTGGACTCTCTGAATGAGCTTGTCTGTGCGAGCCAGTAGCCGCGGCCCATATACCGTGTCTGCGTAGTTAAGCCTGGACAAAACCAGACTTTCTACTAGTTGTTCCCGAAGTGCTTCAGAAAGGTACGGCCTCATTTTATATAGAATTTTGAGGCGGTAAAAGCAGTTCCTTACTGAGTCGGCAACATGTTTTTCAAAACGAAGGTCTGTGTCCATACAAAGACCAAGGTTTCTCGCTTCATAGATTCTGTCAACCGGTTTGCCCATTAGTTCGATCTCAAGTGTTGCGGGTAGTTTAGCTAGCTGCTGTTTTGTACCAAGAACCATGAATTTTGTTTTATTAGGGTTTAATGACAGGCAATTTTCATCCGACCAGGCGGATATTCTGCGTAAGTCATCATTTAAGTCTTTTAAAGCACTCTCATACTGGTCTGGATGGAAAGATATATAAAGTTGGACATCATCGGCGTATATATGGTACCGGCATTTCTGAATGCATTTAATTATATCAGCACAGTAGAGAATAAAAATAATAGGTCCCAATATGGAGCCTTGTGGGACACCTCTCTCTATACATCTAAGCATCGATCTAAGTGTGGTGCCATCCCCTAAACGCAGATCTACAAGTTGTTTCCTATCACTGAGGTAGCTCCGGAACCACTTCACAGCATCAGGGTCAAAACCGTAGTACGTCAACTTAGATATTAGAAGTGGAATATTGATTGCATCAAAAGCCCGAGAAAAATCAAGTAAAATCAGCAATGTACACATCCCCTTATCTTGGGCAGACAACACATTATCGGTTACATCAAGTAAAGCAGTAGCAGTGCTGCGCTGCTTTCTAAATCCTGATTGCAAATCTGGTAATATGTTGTTCTGTTCCAAAAAAAGTGTTAACTGGCGGCTGACGACTTTTTCCAGTACCTTAGACAGACACGGAAGAATGCTAATGGGTCGTAGATCTTTCAAGCTAGTTGGATTAGAGGTTTTAGGTTTTAGGTTTTAGGTTTTAGTTTTAATTAATGTCGTATTCATGGTTTTGTTAATAATTTTGTGTCTGAACTAAATATATTTTATACTAAACAAATTTTATTTAAAATGTTGAAGTCCTAAACACAAAATTGCACAAATTGTGTAAAATAAATAATATTCTAATGAACTAAAAAAATGTAGGTAAGAAAGCTTCTTTTCCTATTGCATGTTATTGAAAAAATACATAGAATAATAATATAATAAATAAATAACTTAATTTGTTCGGGTCGGATTGCATCACATATATTTCCGGTGAGTGTATATAGATAAACTGTTTCTCATGTCCAACTGGTGATTCTTTACTTATTTTCATCAATAAATGATTTCCCTACAGCTTTAAGTTTCTTCCACATCTATAATATTTTATCTTGAAGAAAACTACACCACTAATTTTGAAGGGCATAATTCTTGGCCTCACGGAGCATAAAGGACACAATTCTTGGCCTCACGGAACATAGAGACCAACATCTTACCTGTGATCACCAGGAGCACTATCTTCATAATCAGAATGGGCGTTATTAGGTTAGTGAAGCCGCTTGTCAGGCGATTATGTAATTACTGTCAACTTGCCTGATAACGGTCTTGAGAGAATCGTTAACGGGGTTAAGGCAGATGATTACGGAATGAGATTTCATTATCATTGCTGCCAGGATGTAGATTGACTTAATAATATTATTTAAATACTGGCTGCCACACGCGTGAATATGATTGCACCTCAATGTCTCAAATTATGGTCAATGTGTTATTCATATATATGTATGAATAAGCTATACTAAAATTGGCTACTTCCCGTTATGTCACATTCCCGATTGGACAACATGTCAAAAGTTTTAAAAACAACTGAACGCTAGTGGCGTTTGGTCAAGATTTTGATCTTCATACATCCATTCTAGTTTTGTCACCCTTTTTTTAAACCAGTTCTTTGTACGGTACAGTCAACTACAAAAGTTACCAAGTCCTTTTTGACGCTCTTTTTATCACCCGATTTCCCAGAGGTGGGTTTGTTTTCTTAGCATATGTAAAATCCTAAATTATATACGTTACATGCATAGGTATGTACCATGGCAATAGGTTTGATTGCCATGTGCAGCTTTCATCTATTTAACTTTGAAAAGCGATAGTCCTAACCTTACTGAGATTGCATCAGACTGCGGAAGTGCAAACAATCGAAGTGGTCAAGATTTACAATACAACTACCAGGAGGCTAGATAAATGTTGAAGTATTTTTGGGGCTGGAATTGTAAGCGGCAAAGACTCACAAACTACCAGGATACCAGAATCATGAAGATATATTTCCGGGGCTAGAAGTACGAGTGTTAAAAACTCAAAAACTACCAGGATACTTTACTTGTTTTTTTCTTGGGGCTGAGATAAATTTTTAACTTCAATCTATGGAACATGACCGGAGGCATTTCTTTTTGCTCCTGATTGTACTTTCCAAACAAAAGGTTGACCAAACGGGAAAGAATATAGGCATTTTCAAATGTTGACGAATCGGGAATGAATGTATGAAAATCAAAATCTTGACCAAACGCCACTAGCGTTCAGTTGTTTTTAAAACTTTTGACATGTTGTCCAATCGGGAATGTGACATAACGGGAAGTAGCCTAAAATTTCATGAAAATTCGTTGTATTTTTTTCTTGTGTGAAAATGTAACAAGAACTTATCATCCATCCTCACAAACTAACACATTTGTAAGAGTAAAAGTTATAAGAAAATAGAAATAATATAGGATATTATTTAGGTGTTTAATTATTATTGTTTTGTTTCTTTATCGTGTGCCTTATAGATAAAAATATACCTAATACCCACCGCATAAATGCTACAAGTTCTAGTTCTCAACAAGATTTTAAAAATACTATTACACTGAACCTTCATACAAAGTAGTGGAGCTTAAGCCGAGGTAATTCTTTCCAGTGATCTTTAAGTCTACAAGGTTGAGCAAAATTTCACCAACCGAGCTTAAGTCCAGATCTCAAGCAATTGCTGAAAAAAGCCATATGTTAACTCCCAATAACCTTTAGCCCTACCAGGAGATTGAAAACAGGACTGCATGCTCAAAAGTAGCGGCCGCTAAAAGTAGCCCACTACACTCATTCTAACCACTGGCAATGGCGTCCATCAGAAACAGCGCCGGACCAACGAAGCTCAACGAGTCCCGGAGATTCAACTGTCTTGGATCCCGCTACAACATATTCCAGAAACACCTTTAGCCCTACCCAGAATCATACCTGAGACGTTATGCTCAGAAGTAGTGTAAGCACTAGAGTAGAGGCACTTGTTTCATTATAACTATATATTTTTTAATAATTGCTTTCCTAATTTGCATACATAAGAAGTCCGTCAATAAAATAAAAGAGCCGAAAATTAGCAAAACAATCGGCTTACATCATAAAATAATCTAATCCGTTCGTATCACCGGTCATCTAAAAGGGTTATTGAACTATCTCCCTCGGCCTTCGCCCCTGCATCCCTTTGTGTGCCCGGACTTAAATAAAAGGTTTGATTTCGTGTTGTAAGGGGGCCATGATCAATATTTGTTGAGCGGACCGAAGGACCGACCGATCTGCATACCTTTATTACCATTGGCTCTTTGAGGTCTTTTACTAGACCCGTGTTTGCTTTCCCTTTGGGGTTATGGAAAAGTATCCAAATTGTGTCGGGAAGTATGCGCGATGTTACTCTGTTTAGTCATTGTGGTTTATGGTTAGCAGGATCTCTTTTTAAGTACCAATTTGCAATATCAAAAGTTTGACAAACAGTTTCAAAATTGTAAAAAACGATCACCCGTCGCCACCACTTTGTTTGCTTCACACACAAATCTTCTTCTTTTCGTTTTGATTGACTCTTACTATATTTTGTCCTAGTAATGAGAACTTGTACAGCTCCATCATTGGCACTGTTCAAATCTTCGATGGTGCAGGTGGTTGAGAAAGAAAGAAAGAAAAACTGTTTATTTGCGCCAAGCATGTCGCACACCAAATAATTTAAAAATAAAGCTTAAAATTAAAACAAAAATAATCGTTAAAAGTTGGGAAGGTAAGCGTCACATTTGAGCACGACGGGCAATTAAGAAGGTGCACTGCCTTTGAGATGGATGAAGAAGGGCCCATTTGGCCAGATCATTTTTACAGCGGCCAACCTAGGTCCGCAGTCGGTTAAGAGATTTCCACATCCAGGTAGTAGATGTTCTGCGGTAGAGGGGGGGAATGTTTCATTCACAATATACACGAGCATTCTTCACTTTACTTACTAGTATAGTATATACTTCGCTCATTGTGTATTGTTTATTACACCCGTAAACCTTAATGCGAAAAATAACTACCACAGTTCTTTGAAAAAACTGGATTCGTTTCTCCATGCAACAAAAATAAGGCCTAGAAACGTTACATAGGTACCTAGACAGTATTAAGGCCACTCGCTTATATTCAAGTTCTAGTTCGTTTAGTAGGCCACAGGAAAATATTTACCATGCCTATAGGTATTAATAAAATATTAAATAATACCAATTTCTCAAGCACACATAGTTAAGAGGCACAGCACCGAGTTGCTTGCGAAAATGACAGCTGCAGCAAGCCGCTTTAATGGCCGTCCTAAGGACCGCACATTGCAACTCCCACGCCAACCTACACCATCCTTATCACCGGGCATCAAAGTCCATATTCCATTGGCAATTAAGTAATAGATAGAGGGACACAAACCGACCCGTCAATGGATTGTTGTAGGAAATTTATTGTGTGAGCACACGTTCGGAAGCTTGTAACGGGGTGCGTCGCAAACGATTTGTAACTACGAGTCCGTAGATAATAGTATATGGGCTATATAATAATATATAGGTTCCTATAGTGAAGTGATGGTGAGCGATTTTTTAAGGATTTTGTTGTGATTTATCAGAACTAAGTGGTTTCCAATGATTGAGATTTAGAAAAGAGAAAATATTTAAGGAGAAAATTTATAAAGTTTTTATTTTTGTGAATCGTTTTAGTGTTAAAAGTTAATTTACTTTATTCGTTCCTGTATTTAAGTGATTTTCTTTCTTTAGTTTTTATATAAGTTAATTCATGCTACGACTGTAAGGACCTCGCAACGATTTTGCTACGACGTGCTACGGCGTAGCACGATTCTTTTTTTTTTGAGAAACCGATAATTTGATAATATAATTAAACAGAATACTACTAGCAACATGAGCCATTGAAGTTATTTTTTCAATACTTAAGTACTTTTAAAAATGTTTTCTAGAAAAGTTTTAAGAAACAATGATTACCTAACCCCACCTGCCTTTATTTGATACTCGAAATCCTACACAGACATTTATTTTAATTGAGAGAAAAAGAGGAAAAAGAGGAATGTCTCGAAACATGAGTCTGATGTACGTACATCAGACTCATGTTTCGAGACATTCCTCTATTGTCTGAGCACAATTTGCATTCAAACGATCATGACAAAGCAATGGAAAATTGCTTTCGTGAACCCTACGCACATATCGTCCATAAAACTCGTTAATACAGCTCCCGAAAGGTGGGTCCTAAAACTTGTCCGTAAGCAGATTGTGTGAGTCCGAGCGACGTACGGGTGCACGTCTAACAGGCTTCGTTAACTCGATCTATGCACCCCTATCCCGACTCATTATGAGAACACTGCGCGACGTCAAATCACTATAGTTACCGTACTTTCATTATGAACGAGGAGAACTATAGGGTGGGTTTTTGACTTTTAGAGAATTCTAGTTGATTTTATTTGGTTTAGATATAATTAAATTAACTTTCTTTGTCATGTTATTTGTATGTTGTGAAATAAGTAAGTATGTAGAAAACTTTTAATAGAAATTTTTTCA
Source organism: Hecatera dysodea (assembly GCA_905332915.2). Taxonomy (NCBI): domain Eukaryota; kingdom Metazoa; phylum Arthropoda; class Insecta; order Lepidoptera; family Noctuidae; genus Hecatera; species Hecatera dysodea. Next base: position 7,147,373 of record HG995304.1, read on the forward strand.
TCACTCTCAGAACTATTTTAAAAACGAAAGTCTTGGTACTGTTTTTTTTTTCACTTCACGTTATTTGCATGTTTCCCAATCAGCACGAGTGTGGTGACTTGACTGGCGTGGTGGTGGTGGTGCGGCGTGGTGACCGGCTGCCGGCGGCTCGGCTGCTAAATGCCGCAAGAGGCGCGCGCCGTCCTGCTCGCTCCGTCGCGCTCGCAGCATCTCTCACTCGCGCCGGCGCGAACACGTGTTTATTTGTATGTTTTATCCTTTGGCGGCTTTAAACCCAACCCACCCTGACCGCAAAGTGCGCTCCGCCGCCCGCCGCGCCCGCGCGCCGTCGCCGCCTCTCTCGCCGCCGCTGCCGCCAGCCGCACGACTCACGCGCGAAACTTTGTCCGAAGTCGACGGGCGCGGACGTACGCGCGTATTAATAGCCACCGCGAGTGGTCACCGCAAGCGAGCGTCGAGCGCGAGCTCGAGCCCCACGCGCCACGAGTCGCAGCACGGCCGCGCGCCCCGCCGCACGTGTGCACGCACCACGCCAACACGCCGAGTACCGCGCGAAAGCGAAACTCAAAACAAAACTACAAAAAATTCAAAAAACACCGTCGTCAGCGGTGAAAGTGAGAGGGACGTGCGTGCGGCGATCGCGTAAATACGCGGTGCGCAAAAGTGCCGCCGTCAGTGAAACTAGTGAAAAGTTTTTTCGCCGCGTACGGGGGAACCACCCCTCGACGTTGGAAAAAATCGGCCCCTCGCGTCCCGCGCCCGCCCGCCGCCGAACTTTTCATTCACCGGGGAAAAAAGTGTGGCAAGGCCGCCGTGACGTCACCGCGTCAAGTGGCCACGCGCGCGTTCCCTAGCAACGTGTTGACAAGTCTCATCAGCGAGCCTTCGAGTCGAACTTGGACTGTCTTGAGTGCGGCGGCGTCTTGAGTGTGATTATGTTATCAGTGTGTGAGGATGGTGTGTGGTGGCGGTGAACGTCGGCAGCAGTGTGGGGCAGTGTGATGTAGCGGCGCTGCGGCCAGAGACTCTATGTGCAGCACGCAGCGCGCACGGGTGGCGAGGATGCACCTGACGGGCGCCAGCAGCGGCGCCGTGTCGCCCGACACCAGCTCCTCGCTGCTGCACGAGACCTACACCAAGATGACGTCTGACATCCTCGCGGAGCGGACGCTGGGGGACTTCTTGTCCGAGCATCCAGGCGAGCTGGTGCGGACGGGTAGCCCCCACTTCGTGTGCACAGTGCTACCTCCACATTGGCGATCAAACAAGACTTTGCCGGTGGCGTTCAAAGTGGTAGCTCTAGGCGATGTCGGTGATGGTACCCTGGTCACAGTCAGAGCTGGCAACGACGAGAACTGCTGCGCGGAGCTGAGGAACAGTTCTGCGGTCATGAAGAATCAGGTCGCCAAGTTCAACGACTTGAGATTCGTCGGCCGCAGCGGTCGCGGTGAGTGCTGAAGGTGCAGTTATGTGATACAATGAATTTTACTGTTTAGTAGCAGCCCCAATCAACAAGCAACAAAAATAAAACTATAAATATTAAAGACAAAAAAATAATCAAAGTTATTCGAAACAGTAATTGAAAACCGTTCCAATTCGCGAAACAATTCACCCGAAAATACAGAACTAAAAAAAAACGCGACGGCATTTACGAAAAGCGAAAGAATAAAAACGGAGCAAAGTTAAACATTTTAAAGTAACAAACAAGTCCAAGTGATTACAAGTCCAACAAGTAGCCTCCCGCAGCAATAACATTTAAATATTGTGTCAAACTTTCTAAGAAAGGGGAAGCATGGGTGACATTGCAAAGTACTCGAAACTTTTTCGGTGCTACTTAAGGAAATGCGCGAATGTCAAATAAGGAGGGCGGGAGATTTGGGCGGCTATTTCCGCCCAATGAGTGTCCCGCCCGCCCTTTCTAAGAAAGTTTACTTTTTGTGAAGGGCAGAGAGTTTTACGCGAAGTTACTTGACCGAGGACATGGGCTGTGGGAAATTCTTTCGAGATAGATCGGAGGTGATGCTGTAGGGCTTGATAATCATTTAGGATCTTTTAGTTGCATCATGGTCTAGCTAGGTGTGTGTGTGTGTGTGTGTATTTACGTTAGCCAACTTATGAATAAAAAATCTTTTAACAAACATGTCATAAACAATTAATTTCCGCCGGCGTTTCACATACCTTCATATAAACTGATCTAATTGAATATTGTTTACATAATTATATTTTTTTTTATCTAAACGGAATAAAACTGATGTGAGATAATAAATTTGAATTCAAATTAAAAGATGTAATAAAAGTATAGCAAATCATACTGACGTCCTAATGCTATTAAATTAAATTTATAATGTTTGATTTACAATATTGAATTGCTATTTTGTAGATTAGATTAGATTATATTCATGAATAATGACTTTGACCTTATTAAAAATTAACTCTATTTTAGCAATAAAGATATTATTATTTATCTAGCCCTCATTTGATAATACTTCTATAAGCCGTAATGTCTATGATAAAAACCTCATCAACTAGATTTCCTATTTTATTTTGTGGACTAAGATATAAAGTCAATGCAAGTTTACCATAACCATTTAATAATAGGTACTGTAACAATCAATTGTTTACAAAATTCGAAGAATGAACACCAAACAAATATTTAGCAAGCAGCAATAATTTGCTAAAACCCTTATTCAACCCTTTAAAATGCCTTGTGTTTATTCTACCGTTTCTCAACATAAGCCAGGGTCACTTACTGATTGTCCGTTCATTGAGCTAAAGCTCAGTCTTTCTAATTGATTTTGGAGTAGTGCTTTAGCTAAATATATTTATTCTCTAATGTGTAAATGCAGTTGTTTTAAATTTGTTCGCCATTAATAGTGATGACAAAATAGAGTGTTTAAAGGATTCAACAGAAAATGCATATCCAGATGTTGTAGTAGATAAATAAATATTTTCATAATGGCTTATCAGTGAATTTTTTCTGTGAACGTCTTTTTCCGAAGTAACTATGGCTTTGGGTGTAGTTGTTATTGGCCTAAAATTACGGCGACGATTATGAATGTTACCTTGTACTCATTTAGAGTAAAAATCTCAAATTAATCAAATAGTGTGCGTGTGTGAAGCATTTTATACCAAACAATTCGGCTCGAAGGACCAGAAATCTGATCTGAATCTGAAGAATCAGAAACTGTGCCTGTTTGTATGATCTTGGAGAATTAGTATTTTTCAAGATTAAACAAACAGGCACAGTTTGCTTGATAATGTAGTGAAATGTATGTTGGTTGTTATGTGTTTCTTAATAGTGGAAACATGAACAGGCCTCACTACAAGAGAAGTTCATCTGTTAAAATGACCAAAAGGTAATTTTATCAGATGAACTTGTTTGTTAGAAACATAAAACCTCAGCTGAAACAACTTGTACGACAAACAAAAACTTAAATATAACTTAATAAACTTCCATAGTTCACTCAAAAATTCTGATGGTCCTTTACAAATAGAATTTAGCATTGATCACTGCACATTACATATGCCTTAATGAATGCAATATGCGTATGCCCCAGTCATCCGACAGTAGCCACCCCTGTAGGCTGTTATTAAAAGGGTGCAGATAATTGCAGGTACCGTTGAGTATTGCTTATTACATATTGAAAACTAGAGTAACTGAAACATTTGAAACATAAACATCGCGAACAGTTTGTTACAACTCAAACTGAAAGCATTTATTTAAAATAAGAAACTATCGAGACGGTTGGTCAAAAACAAGGAGATAGGTGCAAAAATTAAAAAAAAAAAAAACGGTGCAAGCTCCAAAGGATAGGCAAAAACGTGCAAGTAAATTATTGTTACAAATAAAAAATTTGCAAATGGGGATTTAATGTTTCAGCCGAATTTCGTCAAGCGTCGCTTATAGCGTCGTACATTGCCGCCTGATTAAAATTTTCTCGCATCCAGAAAACTCTCACGGCCTTTATAACCGGTTTAAAAAGATTCAGGAGGTTCTCAATTCGAGTGTATTATTTTTGCGTGTATCTATTTTGAGGGTTCTTTTTAAACTTGAAAGCTGGCGCTTGTCATGTGATCCCATTTAAATTTGAGTGAGATCCTACTACTAGTATTTGAATTATTCTTAATAATGCATATTTAATTGGTTTCGACTAAATTGATAATGTTCTGATTTTCACTTGTAGATGTTAAATAAACAAAAAAGTTGGAAAGAGCATCGTATTATTTGTAACTCCTTAACGGTAAATAGCGCAACCACTCATTACGGGAACAATGTCAATTTAGCTGTGAGGGCGGGGGTATCAGAACTCAAAAGTAGAAAAGAATAAAATAAAAAATTTCACTGTCACTATGTGAGTCGATAAGCTATCTACATAAAAACTTTTTACTTTTATTATTATTTAAATTCTACATTGTATGTAAATATATTTATCTTTCTTTGTATCATATCGCATTCCAATCATATTAGTAAGTTTACCTTTTTCCATTGGTTTTTTTAAAGCTGTGTACGCTCGGTTTATGCAAGCTGTGGTTGTCTATAATTGATAAATGATATTTATTTTGTAAGTAGGTTAAACATAACACTTTTACACGTCCAATATTTCTTAATTTTTTTATTTCTTGATTTCAATATTTCTTGATTTCTTGATTGAGTGTGCATTATAGGATAAGGTTAAGTGTACCATCTTTTTTTTCTGAGTATTGTTTATTATTTTGTAACACCTGTTTGATTGAATAAAAATAAATAAGTACTTTTTTGTAAAAACTATTTTTTGTATGATATCGATTCACATTTGGACAGTACAACAACAGTAATTGCGTGGTCAAGTAGAAGAAATTTGAAAACAGATGCAGCAATGGATTTAGAATTATCCTCGATATTCATCAATTTGAGGTTAAAAGAGTAGAGTCCTTTTTCAATTTAGTTGGGAACATTTGCCATTTTCGCCCCTTAAATTTGCTAGCCTCATTTCCCATAATACGGCTATCACTGTAGTTTTCCTCTATTTTACTAAACTATTAAATATATCAAAACCTTATTATAATTTATAAACTAAACGTTCTTCATATTTAGCCAGCACAGCACAATTAAAATTATTTGTCAAATTATGGTGTAATGTTAAATGTTATCAACATACTTTGCAGTAGAAAAAAACCACATCCGATATAGTTATAAAATATTTGTTTACAAACGGATGTATGTGGTTAGTAACGATTACAAAAATAATCATAGGGAATCGAAGTATTACAAAAAAGAAAAACAAATAATTCCAACTAAATTAAACGAGAATCGAAACCGCGACCCACGTCATGGAAAGCGAACGCAACACTTGCACCAATTAAATGGATTTAAAGGGGATGCGTATTGTCTCTTTATCCCTTTTCTATGTGTACCGTCACAGACGACGACGATGTCTTTGACAGTGGAGGTGCGAAGTTTTAAAGAGCTTTCATGCAATGGTTAGTTATTTGTGATAAATCAATGAAGAATAGGGAAAATATTGAAGACAATAGTAATTTCTATTTTATGTTATAAATATTTATATTTATAAAACAAATAACTTTTTTTATACCTAACAATATTGAGATAGCCTCAGAATAAGCAGTGAGATTTTCTAACAAAATAAAAAAAGATAAATAAATAGATAGAAATAAAAAATGGTCCTTTTGGACCTTTTGGGATGGTTATGGTCTTAAGTCGGTTTCCGTTGTTCATTTCGTCTGGACGACAGTGGGACAGTGGGGCTGGACGTTCCTATTTTCAAATAACTTGAAGATTAATATTTAAAATGAAGGGTTTAATTTACAAAATGTACAAATATTGACAGGATGCCTATCGGTCTTTGTAACATTATAGTCACTTACTACACTTACGACTACTAGTATATAATTTTTTTTTTCCGGAACCATAATGGAGATGGTAAATGGTGGGCCCAAATGTAATGAGTTGAGATATGATCTAAAAAAATTGTCATATTTTTTTATCTTACTATGTAAAAAATCAGCTCAATTCTGAATCTGGAAGCAGAAAAATAAGAAAAAGATAGGTTTCGTGAGATTTTCGATTGACCAATCGATTACACAATTACAAAAAAAATATCTCAAAACAATTAAATGCACTACATGCAATACAGTACATTTTATTACATATTAAACAATGAAATCAATTATTGACTTATTAACCGATAAAATGATTATTGATTTAATATTGATTAAAATGAATCTTACATTTTTAGTCTATGTCACTGGCATGACAGCTGACTGACATTGACACTAGACAATAATTGCCGGCTGCACACTCGTGTTTTCCGATGTGTTTTGAGTGTTTTCCCGATTATTATTCATTTTCAGCGACCACTGCTTAGTTCTTTATGGATTCTGACCCTGCCTACCTTGTACGACCCTTGCTTTCACTCTGGACACCGAAGATCGCTCACATGTTTGACATGGAATTGTTATTTTGGATTGGATATTGTTGAAAATATGGATCGCTGTGTGAATTGTGGGATAGCAACTACCCGCTGCAATGCACTAGGCCGACGACCCCTAAATGATGAAACAATTTTCAATCATGTGTTAGATAAAGATTGTAACATAACCTTACTTTTATTTAACCTCTATTAACTGGGCACTCAGATTGTCAAAACTTACAGAATTTTCAGAGAGAGACTGACAGGTCTAAATCTATTAATTCACACCATTTTCATCTCTTTACATTTGGGCCCAAGATTGTATGTAATCGTTTCCGTCTCCTTTCGTATAGAAATTTCAGCCCCGCTTTAGGGCTAGTAGTTCTACCTTTGAGGAAAACTACTGCTAAAATAACATGAGTTTTAATGGAACAACCATTTTTGTAATTGTTTACTTGCTATGGTAATGCTATGCACACTTAAACTTGACCAAACAACAAAACATTACCGGGAATCTAACAAACCAGATAAACTTTAGTTACATTATAATTACGATCTTATAACTTAAAAAAAACAATTGAAAAAGAATTAAATAATTAATAAAAAAAACCCCGGACTTACAGAATGAATGTAACCCAAGAATATCCATCAGGGTTCCCATTAAATGAGCTAGTTTTGCAGATAGCGATGGCAGCCCCTGACGGATATTCTTGGGTTACATTCATTCTGTGGGTCGGGGGTTTTTATTAATTTTTTAATTCTTTTTCAAATGTTTTTACCGGCGTGGGTTTTTTTTCAAAATTTTCAATTTTGCCTTTTATTTCAAACTTTTTAGAGAGAACTTTATTATGAACCTGCAGCACCCCCTGGTGAGTTGTCATCGTAACACCTATCTAAGGACATGCACCAATCAAACCCGAACACATTACTCAAAACTATATCAAAATCGGAGTTCTTTTTTTTTTGCATAAACATATGTTTACTGCAGCGCTCCCTCGTGAATTGTCACCGTAAGACATATCTAAAAACATGCACCAATCAAACCTTAACCCATCACTGAAAACTGCATCAAAATTGGAATAGTAGTTAAGAAGATAAATGGCAACATTGGTTTGCCCAAATATCCTGCAGCGCCCCCTGTTGAGTTGTCACCGTAACACCTATCTAAGAACATGCACTAATCAAATCCGAATCCATCACTGAAAACCGCATGAAAATCGGACTAGTAGTTCTGGAGATAAATGAGAACATTGGTTTGCATAAACAAACAAACATCCTCTCACCCCAAACGCATACACCGTCTCCGTTTCGTCGTGGGTAAAAATCTTAGCAGACGTATAACGAAACTGTAAGAAACATAAAAAAACACATTACAGGTAAACTGTAGATAAACCTTTTTACGTATTTTAATTATTATTTATAAAAAATACCAGTCCTTTTGCATTATTTTCATCTTTTCTTCTCTTCCAGCAGGCTGTCCCTCTCTCATGACCGAATTTGCAGTTTGACGCAATAATGTGTCAGACGTTTTAGCTCTGTCTGACGTTTGTAGTGTCACATCCATAAAAAAAGTAAAATGGTTATAAGAATATTTTAGATAAGATTTAAGGTAAGTTGTTCCTGGGAACAACCAACGCCTCGAGAGAGGAACTTATTACCACAAATCTCGTTTTATACGACGACTGGAAAAGTTACAAGTTGTGATAGCATCTTGCATATATATAGCCACATCAATCAATATCAATATCAATAGGCTGTTGATAATGATGATGATTGCAGTCCACTGCTGGACATAGGCCTCTCCAATTGCACGCCACTTAGATCTATTTTCGGCTTTTCGCATCCAGTTTCCCCACATAATCATCGTAGACAAACAAACTAAAATGATTGCCAACGTTGCACGTTACCTGACACTTTAAAGATACACTTTGCTTGCATTGCTATATCTTTCCCTAACAAAGTTAGTACCGTCCGAACACCTTACCCCAGGAACTTCCAACCCCGCTCTCCTCTATCGTACTTCCTCCAACTTTGCCATAGTACTGCGCTTTTACATCTCATTAACTAAATATAAAAACCGGACAAGTGCGAGTCAACTCGCGCGCCGTGGGTTCCGACCGACTCTTGATTTTTCCCGAGTATGATATGATATTTCATTACCTACAGAAGTTTATAAAACTTTGAAAGCATTCTCATTACTCTCACAAAAACATAGCAGGTAAGATTGAAGGACGCACTTAATTGTTGAAAAAACGTCCATGAAATTGAGTACGTCATGGTCAATTCTTCAAACGAAAATATAAGTCTGCAATCGCAAAAAAAAAAAAAAATTTTTTTTTTTGGTAATATGTTTTTAGAACAATGATTTTTTGTATAAACTATCTTCTTACCAAATTCCGTGTCTTCCTTCTCTTCCCTTCCTCAATTTTTATCTTTAAATTGCATTAACTTAAAAGTTTGATTTTTCACTAATCCAAGGGGTAGCAGACCACTTGCCAGGGTTGCAATTATGCCAAGGTTGCGGAATTTGTTCGAAAGAGTCACCGCGGCCCTGAAACGCAAAATTCAATCCAAAGTCCGGAGCGAGGAGGCATAGGAAGCGGTCACCTCTTTCTGCGAAATAGTAATGTTAGCGAAGGAGGAGGCAAAACGCGTGCGAAAGAGGGATACCTCGCGCCCAAGCCGCCCACCCACCTACGTAGCCCTACGATTCCCGGCTACGTAGGCGCAGACCTGCGGATGGCAAGCTATGGGTGGCTCGCCGTCCAATATCAACCAGGCACGAGTCAACGGCGCGTCGTGTTCCACGCGCGCCTCAAAGAGCTGTCAGCAAAGAAGACGGGGCCCCATAGGGTCAGTGCCTGCTAAAGTTGCGGAATGTGTGAGAAGGAGTAACCGCAGCCTTGGAACGCAAAGAGCTCTAGAAGGATCAGGAAAAAAAAAGCGGTAGCTGACCAGAGTTTTTGATGTTATTCTAAGCGTAATTTCTCTAGTCATTTCTAAGACAAAGGGTCTTGACAGACGGGCAACAACGTGATCCTATAAGGGTTCCGTTTTTTCCGACTGAGGAATGGACCCTTAAAAAAATAAATTAGTAAGATTAACAATAACTGTTAACTACAAAGTCAAGACAAGACTGATTGACAAAGGTAAAACTGGTGTCGGGTATTTCTGGCTTCAGCAACTATTTGTAACGGCTGTCAAAGATCCATTACTGACAGCTGAGAACAACAGTTTAATGTGCTTTCTGTGGCACGGAGTAGTCGCAGTATATAAAAGAAGGTCACCGCTCGCCTAGTATTACGGATCGAAGACCCGTGCAGATATTTTATCACATCACGACTTTTACACCAGAAACAAGCAAAAGGTACAATGCTCCTTCCCACCGACTTCGTAAGGTCCATGACTCATCTATGGGGCTCGGTACCCGTTTTTACGATAAACTTCCACTTTCTTTTCTTGATCTGGCTTTTAACTCATTTAAAGCTAACATTACATCTAACCTTTGTTCGAAGGCATACTATTCTATTAATGACTATTTAGACGATAAGAATAGTTGTCGTTGAACGCAAGACATTGTAAACTATTTTTTCTTAATAACACACTTGTATATTACTATACTATAACTATTGAATTTTGATGGGATTGATTGCAAACAAAACAATTTTTTTCACAATGTATCGAGAAATTATGATATACTTAGAAAAGATTTATAACAATCTTACCGAGTCTACAATTTTCCGGTGACTTGTATATATTAGTCACGAGCTCTTTGCAGATGTTATTTACTACTTAGTGATGTTTTGTGTAAAAGTACATAACCTGAAGACCATAGTTCCCTTAGCAGTGAATCACCTTTGAAGTCACGCATTGTTAATTGTAAAGATATGCCGTCTAAGATGAGCCGTTAGGGGACGGTTGCTAGGAAACTATCGGAGTGCGTCACAATTATGAATTTGTATCTTATATAGCTTTAATAAAGTCTGAATGGAATAAAAGGCTCACTGCAGGGAGATAATTGATTGGGCTATACCTCACTACGCGGGCCCAGAGCATGTTGGTTTTTTGGGGACGCAGGTGGAATGTATTCTATTTGTCCTCTTGATGCATCCTACTATGAGGTTGATAATTCAAAGTCGGAGTGAGCTCCAACTTGTAGCTAATCTGATATATAAAAAATCTCGTGTCACAGTGATTGCTATCATTTTTTTGTGTTTTTTTTTATCTGAGAATAGATCGTGGGCTATTTTTTATATATAGAAAAAATGTGGGTGGGAAATCATCTTATGACTTCTTCAGCTCTGGGCGGAGTGGAAGGGAGTGTCAGACTATTATTGACTAAAACCCACCCGTGTTCCTCCTGCTGCCCTTTGTGTTCCAGGACCGCGGTAACTGCTTCGAACAAACTCTGCGACTCCCAAGGCCCATTGTTTATAGCCCTTACTGATAAGAGTGATAGGAGAGAACTTATGAATATGGCAAAACAACAATTGTCAGACCAGCTAGTAATATATGTATAAGATGTTCAAAAATCAACAGCAAGAGTTTCATGTTCATGCTTGGTATCATCAAAATCCAATTTTTTTGTTCGTTTTTTTTTTTTTTTTTTTTTTTTTTTTTTTTTTTTTTTTTTTTAAAACGTTGCCCCACACTAGGATTTACTCCTGTATCGTGGGTGCGTTCACAAACATGAAAACTCACATACACAAGACACCCAGACCCGGAACAATTATCTGTAGGCCATACAAACATTTGTTCCGTGCGGGGATCGAACCCGCGACATGTTGCGCAGCAGCCGAACGCTCAACCACTGCGCCAACCGTGTCGTTTATTTTTTTACAATTAGTTTTAATGCGGGATTGTTTATGTACCTATTTAAAAACGCGCCCAGACATCGAGCGGGTGTCAGCGGTGGCCCACGCGGAGTAGGTACAGTTCGCGTAAATAATAAAGTGCGTAGTGAAAATATTACATATTATTATCTTTAAATCTCATTCTCAATCTCGACGAGCTCGTGGCTAAAGAATAACAGCCGCGCAGATCGATCTTCAAGGTTGGTCGCTTGGTCGCAAAGGTTGGTCTGTGGATGGGTGACCATCTTAACATAACGAGTTTCCTCCGTGCCTCGGAAAGCACGTTAAGCCGTTGGTCCCGGCTGTCATTTGGAGATCTTTGGCAGTCGTTACGGATTGTCAGAAGCCAGAAAATCTGACACCAGTCTTGCCAAGAAGTACCGTGTTCCCCAGTTATTGGGTTGTGGAGGTCTGGTAGGCAGCCGCTCCACGTTGAATACTGGTATTCAGCTGAATCCGGTATGACTGGAAGCCGACCCCAATATAGTTGGAAAAAGGCTAGGTAGATGATTATATTTGAATCTCATTGTTATATATTAAAATATTCTCGTGATTAATTTTTATTTGTTAATCTAAACAACTCCTTAAATTTCTTGAAGTAGATATTTTAACGCCCTATATATTGATACAGTAACAGCTAAGTAAAAATATTCATTGTGTATATTAACTTTATTAGATAACACAGTTTGGACTCACGTTGTCCGTGTCTTGTGGCGTTACAACCCGAATCGTCTCTTGTTACCACCTAACAACGGTGCGTTCTTGACTTAAATATTAAATCATGCAATACCACATTTAAGGTGTTCACGTATGCACCATACGTGACGTCACAGTTTCAAGTTAAGTTTAAATATGTGCAATGGCGAGCATTAATAAACTGATCCTTTTATACTGTTTTCTTTTTTAATCTTAAATTAAACACCAAGGATCACTTGAAAACTTGACTCTAGTCACAAAAAGTCGGAAATGCCTTTTAAAAATTGTTTAGTTTTTTTCATGACTGGCCAACCCCTATGCCTGCGACTTCTTTGATTCCATTGTGATCGTCTGTAAGGATCATTGTCCTTTGAATGTATTTTTCAATATGCAGGAACGCCATTGACAATAAACCGTCGCGGTCACAAAACAATTATTGCGCAGAGGGGGAGTGCAGTGCCCAACATCCGCTTTTTCCTATCAACCAGTCCTGATTGATGTGGAAGTACTTTCAGGTTGCAAGTATAATGTTTATACATTCAGCATGAGCAATTTAAGCAAGCCCAAAGAGCACATTCCTTTGGAATAGGGTATATTACTGAATAGATCTAATTAGTCCGTCTGATAGATAAAGAAAAGAGAAAAAATATTAGTCATGATTTTTTCTTTTTTCAAGTAAACAAAAAATTAAAACTATAATAAACTCACTGTATATATAAATATATATACAGTGCGTTGAAAACACGCGTGACGTCACTACGTGCTACAATGTTTACCAGCGATGTCACGTCACCAGCCTCCTTTCTTGATCTTTGATGCGCTTTATTTTTTTTTATGACAAAACGTTCAATATTTTTTGAAAATCCAACGGACGGACTAAATAGAATTATGATTTTTATCTATACTAATATTATAAATAGGAAATATGTGTTTTTGTATGTAACGAATAAACTCAAAAAGTACTGGACCGATTTCAAAAAATTCTTTCACCATTATAAAGCTACATTCACCCTGAGTAACATAGACTATATTTTATCCCCATATTCCTACGGGAACGGGAACTACGCGGGTAAAACCGCGGGGCGCTGCTGGTATCTAATAAAATACCCAAATGGTTACTATTTTTTCATATCAAAAAGCCCGAGGTAATAATTCTGGCGTTCAATATACTATGGTTAAAATTATTATCTACCAGTAGCACAAAAATATAAATGTCTACATATGAATATACTAAATGATTTAAAAGTGGTAGAGTCCCGCGATTTCACCCGCTTTTGATTTCCCGTTCCTGTAGGAATACAAGCATAGATATAGCTTATGTTACTCGCTGATAATATAGCATTTTACGGGTGTAGAAGTGGTTAAAATCGATCCAGTAGTTTCAGAGCTTATTCGGTACAAACAAACAAAAGATTTAATTTTTGTTTGTAAGCTCCGAAACTGCAGAACCGATTTCAAAAATTCTTTCACCGTTAGGAAGCTACACTATCCCCGAGTGACATAGGCAATATTTTATCCCCGTATTCCCACGGGACGGGAACTACGCGGAAACCGCGGGTAGCTGCTAGTACCTATTTACAAAATACTGAAATTTTAAATTTCGACAATAATAGCAACCAGGCCCGAATCGATGTCGCGTCGTGTTCCACACGCGCCTCAAAGAACCGTCAGCAAAGAAGACGGGGCCCCATAAGGTCAGCATGCTAGGGTTGCGGAATTTGTTCGAAAGAGTCGCCGCGGCCCTGGAACGCAAAGGGTACAAGAAGGATCACGGGTGGTTTTGAGTCAGTAAGATTCTGACACTCCCTCCCGCTCCGCCCAGAGGGGGAGAAGTCATTAGATGATAAAAAAGGTCGTCAGGGATAACGGATTTATAGGCCGCTTGTTTTGCTCGCTTTATCTAGTAAAACGGCCCTGTCGGTTATAAATACTATAGCGAGTCTTCCAGGATTGCGGAAATCGCATGTCTGTTTATTGTTAACACAAAGGAGATGGTAAATGGTGGGCCCAAATGTAATGAGTTGAGATATGATCTAAAAAATTTGTCATATTTTTTATCTTACTATGTGAAAAATCAGCTCAATTCTGAATCTGGGAGCGGAGAAATAAGAAAAAGATAGGTTTCGTGAGATTTTCGATTGACCAATCGAATGCACTACATGCAATACAGTACATTTTATTACAGTTATATTAAACAATGAAATATCAATTAATGACTTATAAACCGATAAAATGACTACCCATTGATTTTATATCGATTAAAATTAATCTTACATTTATAGTCTATAGTCTATGTCACTGGCATGACAGCTGACTGACATTGACACTAGACAATAATTGCCGGCTGCACACTCGTGTTTTCCGATGCGTTTTGAGTGGTTTCTTATTCATTTTCAGCGACCACTGCTTAGTTTTTTTATGGATTCTGACCCTGCCTACCTTGTACGAACCTTGCTTTCACTCTGGACACCGAAAATCGCTCACACGTTTGACTTGGAATTGTTATTTTGGATTTACTGCCGGCTTGTGGATTGGATATTGTTGAAAATATGGATCACTGGGTGAATTGTGGGATAGCAACTACCCGCTGCAATGCACCAGGCCGACGACCCCTAAATGATGACACAATTCTCAATCATGTCTTAGATAAAGATTGTAACATAACCTTACTTTTACTAAACCTCTATTAACTCGGCTCTCAGATTGTCAAAACTTATAGAATTTTCAGAGAGGGACTGACAGGTCTAAATCTATTAATTCATACCATTTTCATCTCTTTACATTTAGGCCCAAGATTGTATGTAATCGTTTCGGACTCCTTTACAACATAACATCATACGCTGTTATGCGCATATTATGTAAAATCGGGATAAAATAAAATCATCGTGGACAACTTGTGATATACGACTGTAAGGGTGATTTGAAAAGTTTGCTGATTCACGACGTTAGACGTTATGAATATATTTTGTGTATTATTTGTTTTACAGACCCGTCGATTCGACGGATGTTTTTAAAAGATATCCCTTTAGGAACATCCATCGAAACGATGGGCATAGAAGGTTACCTATCGTTTTATAATGACTTTTTGGCTTGACTAGTCACTGACGCCGTTTGTACGCACCGAATTAACCTGTAAACCCCGAGGCATTCGCCCGTTTTGCCGCGGGATCAACTGAAGCTACGGTGGGCGACGTGAAATAAGACAGCGACTAAAAAACCATGCCCCTAATCAATGACGGGTGAAAAAGTCATTCGAGTTTTCTGAACCACCCAGTCTTACAGACATATTGGTAAAAGATAACATCTCTTCCCTCCGTTCCTCCTTTGATTCAATGAAATCAATAAATAATCTTCAACCCTACTTTAGTGTAGAAATATTATTGTCGTTTCACCGAATTGAGAATTGGGGTTAAAAACTCAAAACCTTTTAATGCCACAGTTGAGAAATACAAACAACTAATAGTGCAGATTTTGAAAACTCGTACAATACAGACCTATTTTCAGAACAAATCTTTAGAACTCGGCCAGGGTCTAGTAGGCGTAGGTAATAGCAACACAATAGAAAACAGGCTTAAAACATTATCCAAAATCTCAATGACAACTCTCTCCCTCGAGCTCTGAATTCGGGCCAGGGAATTCAATTACCCACGAGCTTCTTCTCAATGGTAAACCTCATTGTCGCCTATCGAACATTTGAAAACCGTCCGACGCAGAAGTAGAAAATAATAATGTCACCGACATAAGCAAACCTTTTACATTATCAGATGTGAAATGCGAAACCCAAAAATTGGGAAAAGCCTCTTGTTTTAGAAAAGCCGGCTTCGAGACAAACAAAAACCCTGCGGGCCTACAATGACGTCTTAAAACGTGAGTCTTCCGAACGAGAAAAAGGGATGGAGCTATATAGGGTGTATAACTCTATCTCTCTTTCTCACTCGGAAGACTCACGTTTTAACACTTCATGGTACGCCCGCAGGTGTTATATTCGGTAGCCCTTCAGCAGCCTATTATAATAATTAATATCAAACGCTTCTTACTATAAAAACTTTTTGGTTATTTCTTCGTTTTTTTAACTGAATTCCGAAATTAAAGTTACTTACAGCTAAGCATACCCAAATCCATAAACTGTTGTAAACAATAAACATACATGCAATTTCAGCAATCCGGAAGATATGCTACGCATTATTAGGGATAACTCAATTTATTATAACCGTCAGATCTTACTCAAATTTAAATGGGACCACACGACAAGCACCAGCTTTTAAATATAAAAAGAATCATCGAATTTTTTAAACGAAGTAAAAAGTTATGAGGTAAAAAACACAAAAAAATACAGTCAACTTGAGAACCTCCTTCTTTTTCGGAAGTTGGTTAAAAAGGGCATATTCTTGGCGCTATTAGGAATAACGACAGGTTAATTTCGACGACAACAAAAGTAGGTGGCGCTGTCAAATAAACGGACTCTCCCAAGGTAGTGTGCTAGCCCCGGTCTTGCCTAGCTCTCCGCAAAAGCGTAACGCTTTTTGTATACAAGCAACCTTGCTATAGCCACGCCTCTTTCAAAGACGTCGAAGAAAAAGGGACGGAAGATCTGGAAGCATTTGGAAAATCTAACGACGAAAACCCACACCGGCTTAAACACTTCCCAGATTCATTCCTGTTTTTTCCATTTCCGCAAATGTCAGTCAAATAGAGCTTTAAGTATCTCATGGCTGAAAGGTGGGAAAGGGCCGCCACCCCCTGCATTGGCATCAACAAATACCTGCATATATGTACGTCCACAGGGTTGTAAAAGCTTATGAGATGTATGCACAGTCCATCAGTGCGACAGAAGAGAGCTGTGCACTATGGAGGCACAAACACCATACCGCTTCATACTCTATCATCCTGGCAGAACCTGGCAGAGTTTTCGGGTAGGTGTAAAAAAACGACAAACACATCTCCGAAATTAATTTTGTATTTTAAATTGAAATATATAAAAAAGTATATTAATTTCTATAGATTACCTGTGTATAACATCCACAAAACGGTTACTCACGTTTGCAGCACATTTATGTGACTTTGCAAAATTTTACTCCACCTGCCAGCTCATCATCTGCACTGTCACTATTCACTTAATAGCACTGAGCACTAGTGGATCATTATGTCGCAACTAGATGAGATCATATCAGCACAGAAAAGCTTGGAGGACAGTTTTATCAGGAAGATGGGAGAACTAGAAGCTCAAATTCAGAGCGCGGGACCAGCAAAGGACACAGTGGCTAGGGTCGCTGAGGAGTTCCGTACCTTCAGGGAGCTAATCTTCAGCATGCTAAGTTTGCTCCGGAGACAAATCAGCGAGTGTGCTAGACAAATCGACGGGTTAGAGACTCGACATCGGCGGAAAGCACTCATCTTCCAGGGCATTGCAGAGGTCAGTGGTGAAGTTAGTAGCTCAGTTATCCTGGACGTTATCAACAAGAAGCTGGTAGCCCAACCTTTGACTACATCTGCCATAAAAGCCTGTCATAGACTGGGTGTGGCCAATAAAGACCATCATAGGCCCATCTTGGTGAGATTTTCTTCGTATGAAGACAAAGCTGCGGTCTGGAGAGCTAAAGCAGGCTTAAAGGGTTCTTCCATATCCGTAAAGGAGTTCTTGACAAGGACTCGGCAGTCCATTTTTGGGAAAGCGCGACTCCACTTCGGAATGCGGTCGTGTTGGACTCAGGATGGTGTTATTGTGCTCAAGGCGCCCGACGGGAGTAAGCAGAAAATAACATCTTTCGAAGAACTCAGTCCGCTGCTGGCGAAGTATCCGAGAGTCCAGGGAGGCCTGCAAAACAAAACGCGTTAACCTATGGTATTTTCTATTTTCTTTTTTACATTTACATTTGCTTATTAACAATGGACAGTCTGGTTTTACTCACCGTTGCATTATACACTTAATATTATCATTTTTTCTCCTCTCACTTTAGTATTTGTTTTGTTGTTTGTTTCCACTTATTATTTTGAGTTTGTATCACCAGTTTAATCTATTTACCCTCAACCAGATTTATGTTATTTTAATCTCTGGTTCAAGTTCAGTCTTATATTGTTTAAATGTCAAACTTTTAAATCATAAACATTTTAAATTCAAAACAGAGGTTATGTCATCTGATCTGACGTTTAGTAGTTTCGAATATGTTCGGATATGTTTACGTTGATTTATAAGGTGCGTTCCGAATTTTTATGGATATTTAATTTCTGTGTAAGACTATGTTAATGTTATGATTTTGTTCGCTTTAGCTGATTTTCCTGTTTTTAGTTTTATTAGTGCAAATTGTTTAAATGATGATGTTAGCTGGCGGGTGGTGCAGACATGCAAACCCGCAGGGTGTGTTATATATATTTTTGTGTGTCGTATTTGATAATCATCTTATACCTATATTTTAATTTATTTATGTTTATATTATTTTAGTATGTCATCTGATAATGAATCTTTTCATTCTGCCATCGATTCAACTGCCTCTTCTTGTGATTATAGTTTCAGCTCTTTAACGGACATCCTTGGCGATTCATTACGTCAAAAGTTCGACCCAAATGCCGACCGGCTGTTTAACGTTTGTCACATTAACGCTCAAAGCATTCCCAGCCACCATAACGAACTTTACGAAACTTTTCACAACAACAATGTACATGCCGTCCTGGTCTCCGAGACCTGGCTCAAACCAGAACTTTTATCCACCACCTACTCTCTGCCTGGTTTTGTTCTTCTTCGGAACGATCGGATCGGTAAGAGAGGGGGTGGTGTAGCTATATACCTTCGCGGCGATTTCCCTTTTAAAATTCTTGCTACTTCTTCTTCTAATGATTCCGCTGAGTTTCTTTTTCTAGAGGTTTGTGTCAAAGGAGCAAAAGCTGTTCTAGGTGTCGCCTATTGTCCTCCTACCCTCGATTATTTCACCGAATTCGAATCGGTACTTGAATCTTTGGGTTCGGAGTATGCACATCATGTCATTATGGGGGATTTTAATACTAACCTCCTTGCCCACAACTCCCCTCGGTCCCGCAAACTCCTACATCTTGTTGAGTCAGCCAGTCTTCACGTACTACCTCTCCAACCCACGCATCACAACAAAGTAGGTGATGATACTTGGCTTGACTTGATCCTTACTTCTAATCCGTCCCTCGTTTCCTCACATGGCCAACTTGATGCCCCTGGCTTTTCCCATCACGACCTTATTTACCTTTCCTATATCCTGAAAACTCCTAAGCCCAAACCCACGTTCCAGTACAGGCGTGCCTTTGCTCGGATGGATAATGAGCAGCTCCAAAAAGATGCAGCTAGCATTGACTGGACATCCTTGCAGGAGGCGGCTACTGTTGATGACAAAGTTTGCGTCTTCAACACTTTTGTAACCAGTCTGTACGACAAACATGCTCCTGTCAGGAAGGTTAAGTTGAAGCGTCCACCTGCACCTTGGATGAACAGGGGAATTCGAATGGCAATGCGACGGAGGGACCGCGCGTTTCGAAAATTTAAAAAGGATCGTTCTGAGGACAACTGGACCTTCTTCAAGACTGCCAGGAATCGGTGTAACCAGATGATACGTAACGCTAAACGCCGCCACATTTTTAGTAATATTACTTCTTCTTCTTCTGCTGATATCTGGAAATTCCTTGGAACTCTAGGTATCGGCAAATCGCGTTATTCAGACCTTCCTAAAACAATTGGCTTGGACGATCTAAACCGCCATTTCTCTACTGTCCCTATGCTAGATAGTCCAACCGAACGTCAAACTATTAACTATCTTGCTGGTCTGACGCGTCCTAATATTGCTCCTTTCATTTTCACCCCAGTCGATCCGGGAGAGATTAAAAAGATCATCCTGTCCATTAAATCCAAAGCCGTGGGTTACGATAACATCAGTCGTCATATGATCGTTTCGGCTTTGGATCAACTTCTTCCTGCCATATCCCATATCGTTAACTTTTCACTCTACTCAGGTACATTTCCTTCCCAGTGGCGTAAAGCCCATATCCGGCCCCTTCCTAAGATTCCCAATCCTACTCTTTCCAATCACTTTCGTCCAATTTCCATCCTTCCGTTTCTGTCCAAAGTTCTCGAGGCCTGTGTTCATAAGCAGTTTTCGGAATATATTTACCGCAACTTGCTCATTAGCCCATTTCAATCTGGTTTCAGGCCCGGGCATAGTACCGTGACAGCTCTCCTTAAAGTGACTGACGATATAAGGCGGGGAATGGAAGATACTAAAGTTACGATTTTAGTGTTAATCGACTTCTCCAACGCATTTAATACTGTCAGTCACGAAGTCCTCTTGTCTATCCTCTCATATCTTATGGTCTCTCCCGAGGTACTGGAATGGTTTTCCTCTTATCTTCGAGGGCGTCAGCAGTCGGTTCATGCAGGGGACTTTTCGTCCGGCTGGTGTGACCTGGCAGCTGGCGTCCCTCAAGGCGGTATTTTATCTCCTCTTTTGTTCTCCATTTTTATTAATCTTATAACTACCGAGCTTCAGTGTGCGTATCATCTCTATGCTGACGATCTGCAGCTTTATTGTCAGGCAGGTGTTGACAATTTATCGTATGCAATCGAGGAGCTCAACCGGGATTTGAGATCGATTAAGAACTGGTCGGATCGATTCGGGGTGGCAGTTAACCCTCTAAAGTGTCAGGCAATCATAGTTGGGAGTCCCCATAGCTTGAGAAAGCTGAATGGCTTAACTGTACCACCCGTAATCTTTGACAATACCGTCATACCGTTTGGCTCCGAGGTTAAAGATCTCGGTCTGCATGTCGACACCTGTCTTGACTGGCGAAAGCAGGTCACGAGTGTCAGTCGAAGAGTTACCGGAACGTTGCGGTCGCTGTATCGACTTAAAAATCTTCTCCCAGCTCATATAAAGGCAATGCTTGTACAGGCTCTAATTTTCCCCATAATTGACTACGGTGATGTGTGCTACTACGACCTGAATGCAGATCTCCTCAATAAACTTGACCGCCTTCTAAATAACTGCATTCGATTTGTCTTCAACCTCCGCAAGTATGATCACGTATCCGCGCATCGATCACTATTAAACTGGTTACCCATACGTCAGCGCAGGGCGCTGAGAGCCTTGACTGTTCTGTTTTCTCTTCTTAATAATCCTTCTTCTCCGTCTTATCTAACTTCACAAATTCAATTTCTTTGCGCAGCCCACAGTAAAAATCTTCGCTCTACTAATAATCTTCTTTTACGATGTCCCTCACACCGTTCTGGGTTCATCCACTCTTCTTTCTTTGTCCAGGCGATCTTTCTTTGGAATGCGCTCCCTCTGAGCACCAGGATGGCAACTAGTCGGTTGTCCTTTAAAGTGAAGGCGCGTGAGCACATTCGCAAGAAGTTGGAAGAATCATCACAGCGTTAAATCGTTGGATTCGCTTCTCTCAACGCCTTTGTTAATTTTATTTATATGTATGTATGTATCTATGTATTTATGATTGTATATTTTTCCTCTCCGTTTGTTTTCCATTTAAGTTGCACCTGCCATGTTGTCTCTGCACTACCCTAAGGTTGACTGGTAGAAAATGCCTAAGGCATTAAGTCCGCCTTTGTACAGTTTTTTTTACTAGTGCATAAAGTTTTAATAAATAAATAAAATAAATAAACAACTACCCCCTGGACGAAAACTGCATTGGCCAATCTGGAAATCTCTTAAACGACTTTGGAACCAGGTTGGACGCTGTAAAAATAATCTGGCCAAATGGGACATTCTTCACTCATCCTAAACGCCAGTGTGGAGCTCCTTCACAGCAGATTTATGAGATTACCCTCAACTCAAAATCATTTATTTCAATTAAACCCTTTAAGTTTTGAATTGTCAAGGTCGAAAGAAGTGAAGCTATCTGGACGTTCCAAAGAGTAGATTTAGAAGTTCCACGGACACTCTTTTATATCAATAAATTGTTAAAAAGTTGAGGATACCAGTGGCGTGCAGTGGTTCGAGTTAGGGTAGGCCAGAAAATAATGTCCAAAAAAAAAAACACACCACATTATTCAGGGTTGAAATTTGGTGTCTTTTTTTTTGTTTTTTTTTTAAATAGGCAATTAAAAAAAATTAAAAAAAACTCATTTCATTAAAAATCAACCCTGAATAATGTGGTTATTTTTTTAAATTTATTTGGACATTTTCTCTGGCCTACCCTAACTCGAACCACTGCACGCCACTGGAGGATACATACAGTTCTTCTTGATATTATTCATATACATATGTGAGAACGATGTAGAAAGACGTGTATGATACAGGCATCCAGAGTTAAAAGTAACAATTCAAAGTACAAATCATTCAAATAAAACGTGGCAGCTGAGAGACTCTCGTCGCTGGCGGAGCCAAATGATGAATGAAACACATACGCTACCATCAGAGAGACTTTTGAGTAGCATGACACTCCCAACCGCCATAGCACATTCCAGTCAGACACACCAAAAAAATATAGTTTAAGGTACATAGTACTCACACATGTGCCGTTAATGCATGAAGTTATATAATGTAACTTATAATATGCTTGCCTGTATAATGTGCGTTTAATACAAGCCTATTCAATTACCTTTGGTGTACAAACACCAGTACCATCCAAAATCTTAAGGGGGTCAGTAATAAAGCTGAACAGGGACAAAACTTAATATACGCATATTAAGTTTTGTCCATCCAATTGACCAACGAAGACGAAAAAGAAGAAGGAACAGACTTTTGTATTTTTTTTCTTTGCGTCATTCAGTTTATAAAATGGAAAACTTGAAATATACCGTTATTTACGAGTACGAGTATCCACCATGGCACCAGTGCTGCAAAGCGGCTCGAAGGATTAATGGTGTGTATGGCGGCGATGTCGCAAAAGAAAACACAGTGCGTTTTTGGTTCCATCGTTTTCGTTCTGAAAATTTCGAGCTGCAGAACAAACTCCGTGGACGGCCGGAGACCAAAGTTGATAATGAAGAATTGAAGGCTATTGTAGAAGCTGATCTATCGCAAACCACATCCGATGTGGAAGTAACACGTGTTAGTGATAAAACTGTTTTAATCCACTTGAAGCAAATTGGGAAGGTGAAAAATCTTGAAAGCTTCAGGACAACGCTAGACCACACACTGCATAACAAACGGCTACCAAATTAGAGGAGCTTCAGTTGGAATGTCTTAGACATCCACCGTACTATCCGGACCTTGCTCCAACAGATTACCATTCTTTTTTCGAAATTTGGATAACTTCTTGCAAGGTAAAAAATTCAACTCTGATGATAAAGGGGTCAATGAACTACCTATATTAGCCACAAGGTCTTAGTTATTATACATGCAGCCGTAATTACAAGCTCATGTTCTCATGCTCTTTCATTGCCGACATTTAAATCTGAATGCACTAATTGAAACCAAATTCACTAAGTCGAGATCATATCAGTAGATTTACAATTAGACACAAGGCCAAGTTCGCAAAGCAAAAGTTGTTTATCCGAAAAAACAAAAAAAAACATCGATCGTAGTTGTTCCCAAAACACGATTGAAATTATTTGACTTTGTCATTATTATTACATACCTTAAAGCTGCTACCAAACCAACTGCTAAAAATCCTCGATCGATGCAATCGATCAACAATCGATCAATTGACGATTACTCTAGGATTCTTTTGGTGTGGTGGCATCCTAATGCAAAACTAGTTTATTTTTAATTCAATACGCAATCCGGAAGTGATCGCGCTTCAGTTCCTGACACGGCCATAAGAACGTGTCAAACAAAATTGTAACAGATTTTTAGAATAAAGAGTTGAGTTTGACGTATACCTACTTAAAATTCTTACAGAAAATTGTGAATAAGGGACTAATCAAATGATAGTTTAGTGACCACGTCAATAAGACCAGCCAAGTTCAAGTCAGACTTCCACGCAAAGGGATCCTCTTTTTTTACGTGTTACTTTGAAACCATAGACAACTCACAGGTTTTCCTGTTATCTAGTAGTAAATAACTAATATCAATATTTTTCTTAAAAAAAAATGTTTAAAATAGTAAAAAATGGCTCAAAATTTTAAGCTCTAAACTTCTTGCTTTCTGAAAACAATTTAGTTTTGTGTTAGCAAATGTATCTCAAATTCGTACTTTTCTTTGAAAAAATTACGTGGTTTTCGAGATAGTTGCACACTTCTTTCTTTAACCTTGATAAGTCGAATCACTCGATTAGACTTATTATACCTATAAAAGATCAGCAATAATCCTATTAATCGACGAAAAATCTTGAAAGAAATCTACTAAGATAAATGACTGACATCTTAATTGAATTAAATATTTCTGTTGAATTAGATCAAACACAAAGGCAAGGAAAATGGCTTTAATTGAAAAAGTCTCCAGGCAATATCTTTAACTATCTTATAAAAAGCAACCAAATCAACTTTTAATATACTTCGCTAAAAGAAAAGCCACCGCAAGTTATTAATGGAAATTGAAGATCCACTGCATATTACTTAGGCTGTCTGCAAAACAAAAAAAAAACTACGTCTCGAGAGAAACCGCAGAGAAGTTCCACGTTGCGCTTTAATCTGAAGCTATATTTCAGTGCTGTGCAAATGAAAAGTTAGTCTCGACGAAGACTTGAAGAAGGCCCGCCTTCCCGCTCGCCAGCCAATGGAAAAGGTCGGGAAAGCAACTTCTTCCGTGGAGGCGGGGCGAGCACGGCTGCGGTCGCCTCGCCATTTGAATAAAATTTTTCCTTTGAAGATATCTTTATTTGAATATATTGTGGGCACGTGGGACGATCGCGTTACTTTATTATACGGCTTTTGATCGCTAAGGAATTTATTGCGCGGTGTTTTTTTTCCAAATTTTCTTTATACACCAAAAAATCAACGTGACAACTGATTTTTACTTGAATAAAGAAGAATTTAACAAAATACTCGAAATAAGCCACCACAAAAACAGACTTCCCTATTAAATCCTATTCGACGGATCAAACGGCAATAAAAAAAAAAACAAACCTGACTTACAAAACGCAAAAAGGTTAGTCTACACGCAAGCATCGTAGACGCCGCACGCACGTCCCGTCACCCACAACAGCCTTCGTCACCCATAACGCGGCCGCAGCCGGTTAACCGGGCGGCGGCCGGACCGGTACACCAGCACGGTTACCCGGTTAGCCACGGAAAACTACCATTTCATTTACGGTCGGTCCTTGGTTTCGGGTAGTTGGTAACAGAGCCCGCAAGTTACGTAACTATGCTTTGTGGCGCCGACTCACTCACGCTCTATTAACCGCCGTTTTGTTATTAGTTTAGGTATTGGAGTTGAAAGTGTGCTGAAATATTACTGGACTATGAACGTTGTACTTGTCAACGGGTCTTGCTTTTCGTGGTGTTGCCGAATGACGCGATTGCTATCTACGCTATAGCGGCTACTGACAACTTCAGTTATCTTCTTACGATGTGCTTGACTTCAGATTCGAAAAAAGACAATATTTTTTTCTAACCAACTCTCTTTAATTCCCTTTTTGACCTACGAGTATATTTAAACGCTGTTCAATATACTCGTAGGCAACACTAAAATAAAAATAAATTAAAAAATCTCTTGCGATGCAAATGCAACCCCAAATAACACAAGAAAGGCCATTCGCCTCAGTCACTCAATCATCTAAAACGGCGACACATTGAATCGCCTACCTTACACGGGCATATTAATTCACTCAATTAGCACACGAGGGCATTAGCAGGTCGTTATCGGCCGACGACAACGCTTAGTAATCGTGCGACTGCGACAAGGCGACGAGTGTATTTGACAGCTGTCAAATTGGATTGCATCCAGCTATTAGGGAATGTTCTCGGCGACGACGGAATAGTCTGGATGCGTCCGCGGTCTGTTACTGGCCTTATTTCGTGGCAATCGAAAAAAAAATATTCAGAGCTTAATTTTATTTTATTTTGAATGATTTTAGGTTATATTTTTTACGTCATGTCACGATAATGTTGATGTCATTGCTCAAAGTCAGTCAGCCTCTATTCTATCCATTTTTTTTTTCATGAATAATTTTACTGATTTAAACGGAAGGGACAATTCCTGCAGTGCGATTCTATAAACATTCCACCGCGTAAACTTAAGTGAACGCAACATGCAGTGTGCTGCCATACAAACACGATGGAATGACAAGTTCACTCCACCGAAGTTTACACGGATTTAGATTCTTCAATCGGTACAGTTTCTATATACATTGTCTAATGGTCGGTACTAACAGTTCAATACTTGGACCATGAATTTTTTTGACAAGACGAGGCCCGAGGAATTTTGTAAACGAATTGGTTTCTTTCGATTCAAGATATATGCTGCAGACATAAATCAACGTTCATTAAAAGAACAAGAAAACATCTAAAGGAAAGTATCTTTTTTAAAAACACGGCATGTCCACAAGTTGACTCACTACTCCAAATTGAGATGTCGCATCGCAACAGAAGTTGAAACGGTGCAGTGTCGTCATGTCGCCGCGACGTCACTCGTTCGACTAAACGTTGAGTGTGCTCACTAATTGTATCAACTCATCGACTTTGAACTTTAGGAACTGAATTGCAAGAAATTGTTTCTAGAACACTAAACTTAGATGCGAAAAATGTTTTAATTCTCAAGGCTGGCTTGATATTTTTGTTAATTCCATTATGATAAAGAAAATATTTATAGCCGTTTTATGTTCAAATAAAATTACTAAATCTAGGGACACAATATTGCCCTCGCCGAGATGAGCCGACGAGACCTTTTTCTCGATACGTTACGTTGTATTATCGAATCCTCATAGCCAATGGTGAAGGTTTTTTTTTATTTGTTATTTACATTGAAATCTTAATGTATGTAGTAGTGTTTTCAAACACATCGCGTTTAATCTTTCTACATTTTACTGCATTAGAAGTTGATCAATCCCAAAATAGGGACGCAAAGTTTTCCCGTCGATCTGAATTCTCGCGGCTTGACTCGGAAACCTAACAAAACAGTTTGATTTTTGCAATCTTTTAATATTTTCTGGTACTTTTCATAGTAGGGAAAAATCCACAAATCACAGAATTTAGGGTCTAAATAATTATAATTTGTTTTGATCTGATTGAGATAATAGACATAGTTATCCAGTTTAATATATTTGAAAACCCCTTTTTTCTTAAGTGAATTAAGTACAAGAGGGATACCAATTTAAGCAGAACACTACTTACTACTGAGCAGTGGTGGCCGAGTGGTAAAGGCCCCGACTTACGAATCGTAGGTCGCGGGTTCAAACCCAGCCAGGCGCATTACTTTGTGTAATTCATTTCTTCACCACTGCTCTCAAAACGGTGAAGGAAAACATCGTGAGGAAACCGGCATGTCCTAGAATCAAAAATTCGAAGACATGTGACATTCACCAACCCGCACTGGGCCCGCGTGGTGGATTACGGCCCGTTCCCTCTCCTAGAGAGGAGGCCTGTGTCCCAGCAGTGGGAACGTTAAAAGGCTGATTATGTTATGTACTACTTACTTACTTTAAGCACTTACACAACACTATTCATTGTAATGTAAACCCGTCACATTTAATAGACAGTGTTGTCACGGCGCCTTATAACCCAGGTAATTGGCTACAAAACTCGTTGTGATATGACGTAGATCTGAATAGATACGTTTGATTGGTGTATCCGCTGCACCGACACAGTAATCTAAATCAAGACTTACACTTACAACATTACATAAAAATAACATATTATTTGCATTTGTAACATCCAAAATCCCTGTTAACTTCACACTCAATTCGTGCTACACACAATAAATCACCCAAAAACAGGCAACACTAGCATGACATCAAACTTTTCCCGTCAATCGGACCTGTCTCTCCTCGAGTGAGGAAATTGTGAGCTCATAAAAATGGCGCTAGGTATCGTGTGGGCGCCCATTAACTAGGGTTATTTATTTAGGCCCGCCGTGGTCCGTACCAGGCGGTATCGGTACCGGTACTGGTACCGAACTGCTTTCACATCACTCATTGCCTTGTCTTGGCGTTGTTACAAGAGTTCGTTTTTGATAGGTTTTTGGGAATGGAAAGAATTGTATAAAATTATTGTTGTATATGATGTGTTGTGAGTTGATACTGCGAAATTGTGTTTGTTAAAAATGCGTTCACTAGAACCAAAGAATTATATGACGGAATAGATTCTACTTAGGGTCGATTTTTTATAGTCAGATAGAGGAGTAAAAATGGTGAAGTAGCTATTGTGTAGATAAAAGTAATTGGAATTTAAAAATCAGGCTGATAACTTCATCTGACGAATTAATATTTTTTAATATTATCAAGCGTATTTTCTATACAAAACTTGTCTACCGTTATAATACGTATTTATACCTCACCTAAATATTAAACACAATTGTAAATCGACCTTTAGTTGTACATTTTGGGTTTATTTTATTTTAAATCATGCAACTTTACCAAAAGTTCGTACAAATTAAACAATATATCTTTGACGTCAGTCCATTATTTCAATATTCTTTCAACCCTTTACTGCTTCATGATATGTAAAACGAATTCCTGTAGCGCCTAAATGTTATCAACCCAACCTCTCATTACGATCCAAAAAGGTTTCATATCACAGTAAATATGCGATCAAGAAGAATACATCGGCGGCATGTTATAAAATGTTCCCGAAAGCGTAAAGCATCGCCGACACTTGTTTTGCGAGCGGTGCAAGCGTTCCTCCAGCGCGTTAATAAACTCCGAT
This sequence comes from Hecatera dysodea, assembly GCA_905332915.2. Taxonomy (NCBI): domain Eukaryota; kingdom Metazoa; phylum Arthropoda; class Insecta; order Lepidoptera; family Noctuidae; genus Hecatera; species Hecatera dysodea. The sequence continues at coordinate 7,176,046 of HG995304.1, forward strand.
AGGCCACAACAAGCTGGCTGCGTGTACGGCCTCCATTTTTAACGAGCCTCACCGCCGGGCCCGCAGAAAGTAGCCTACACATGAAATCACGTATGAATGAGGCTTTTTTCAGTTTTTTCGCGTGTAGCCAGCGGCCAGCCGCTCCGGGCCCATTAAAGCTTACATGTCACTCTCCCGCGACCGCCCCCCTAGGGGGTGGCGAGGGGGTCAGCGGAAAAATCACAAAATCGGTATTGGCTGCATCCCGCAGCGCGAACGCCCGCCAAAGCGCTCTACAATACAGCTTTGACGGACGGTCATTTAATATTAACTGTGGTTTTTCCGCAGATGGAAATGTTTTTTTTATTGCCGGCGTTACGTTGTGATGAAGTGGTCGGGCCGCTGTTTGTGACGCGCGCTCATGTGTTGCGGATGAGTTGCTCTTTTACACACTCCATGTTTGAATGAGATTGTTTCGATTCAAGTGCTTGTTTTTGTTTGTACTTTTTTGTAGTGGTCGCCTATGAAAAGGCTCTTCTGTTATAATTGCGATATAAGCCAATTTATTCGAGGGTTGATGATATTGAAAGTCAGTGTGGGGTCGGTTGAGTATTTATGATTGTCAATATTTGTCGCAGACGGGTAGTGACTATTCTATATTGAGCGAATGCATTCGGTATGTAGAAATTGAAAACGAAGCGCCAATAAATTTTTAACTTTTCGATCAAGTAATCAAAATCGAACGACAAAAAGAGTGGCGACCACAGATTGAATTTATAGCTTGCGCTCACTCTGAGTGAAAAGTTTGCGCAAATAATATTTTCAGTTTGTTATAATTACTTTTTCGCTACGGCGCGATTTAATAAAATGCGACGCTGTGTTAAGGGAATGCCGTTTAAAGTTTTAACAGCCAACATGGATACTTTTATGAATTTTGTTTTAACCGTTAACCTGTATACAACTGTGCAGGACTGTGTGTGCAGATTCTTTGCTATCAGCAACTATGAAATGAAAAATGTGCCCAGCACCAGAAAAATACAAAACAAATGTTATCCACGCTTACATAACCCAGCTTAGACCTGGCCACCATCCCACTAGACTACCCCCACTACTCTTGTTATCACTGCTGTCTCCTAATTTCTGCACCAACTATAATCCCTGCCGATATTAATGTCACATCTTGTTTCAGGCAAATCGTTCACGTTAACGATAACCGTGTCGACGACGCCGCCCCAGGTGACCACCTACAACAAGGCGATCAAGGTGACGGTGGACGGGCCCAGGGAACCGCGCTCCAAAACCAGTTAGTGTTTACATTTCTTTTAAGTATTGTAGACTTTACAGTGGCCGTATTACGAAGTGCAATGTCACCATGATTCGTGTGAGGGAAAAAGATAGTGCTATTCGTCTTGTGTAACTCCGTCTCTCTCTGACAAAGAAATCACGATGGATTTATTTTTATTTTTTTATTTTATTTTATTTATTTGGGAAAATAAACAGTTACACATTAAAATCTTACACTAACTTACAAGTACTTACACAAAAAATACAAATGTATAACCTACGACATTTTCCACAACATATCAAAAGTTATATCTAACAATGCGCTATTGTTAACCTATTAAAACAGAATAGTAATTATTAGTGAACCTAAACATAGGCATGCAAACAACAGAGAAAAAGACAGAGAGGGAAACAAAATAAGTATATAAAAAACTAACTATTAATAGGGCTGCTGGTCAATCCAAGTGCTCGATGCCGTAGGAAAAATGCATGTATTTTTTATTTGCTGGATAAAAATGAGATTAGAGTCCGTTTCTACACAGTCAGGCAGTGGTCTGGGGCAGGGCTGTTCCATACCACCCCTACATATTCCATATTAACAAGTATATTGTGTTAAACTACGTGTATTAGAAGCAAGACTTAACGGGGGTAATAATAATAATTTGATAAGTTCCTGTTGACCGATATTAATGTGTGTACCTAGACTTGCTATTTAAAATATCTTCATCAGCGACAAAATTATTAAAGCTTCAAAGTTCCTATTATTATTATATTATATACAATTAAAAAACCACTGACTGATTTACTGATTGATTGACTGACTGATTGACACAATTGTTCTCCCACTTCCCGTGCTAGGAGGGAAAAACTTTTTATGGGGTTGTATAGAAGGTGTCGGGGTGAGTATGGGAAAAATCTGAAACTACCCCTTTTCAACCCCCTTCTTTCAACCCCATTGCTTATCTCGGAAACCTGACGTCGAAGAGAGAAATGGTTTTCGGGGTTGTATAGAGGGTGTTTGGATGAGTATAAAACGAAAAAAAAAACTACCCCTTTTCAACCCCCTTTTTACAACCCCTTTGCGTATCTCAGAAATCTGACATTTTAGAGAAAAATGGTTTTCGGGGTTGTATAGAGGGTGTTTGGATGAGTATATGGCCAATAAAAAATTCAACCCTATTCAACCCTTTTCAACCCCCTACTTTCAACCCCTTTGCGTATCTCAGAAACCTGACATTCTAGAGAAAAATGGTTTTCGGGGTTGTATAGAAGGTGTCTGGATGAGTATATAGCCACGAAAAAATTCAACCCTATTCAATCCTTTTCAACCCCTTACTTTCAACCCCTTTGCGTATCTCAGAAACTTGACATTGTAGAAAAAAATGGACTTCGGGGTTGTATAGAGGGTATCTGGATGAGTATATGACGAATAAAATATTCAACCCTATTCAACCCTTTTCAACCCCCTTGTTTCAACACCTTGGCATATCTCGGAAACCTGACATTGTAGAGAAAAATGGTTTTCGGGGTTGTATAGAAGGTGTCTGGATGAGTATATGGCCACGAAAAAATTCAACCCTATTCAATCCTTTTCAACCCCCTACTTTCAACCCCTTTACGTATCTCAGAAACTTGACATTGTAGAAAAAAATAGACTTCGGGGTTGTATAGAGGGTATCTGGATGAGTATATGACGAATAAAATATTCAACCCTATTCAACCCTTTTCATCCCCCTTGTTTCAACCCCTTGGCATATTTCAGAAACCTGATATTGTAGAGATAAATGGTTTTCGGGGTTGTATAGAGGGCACCTGGATGAATATATGGCCAAAAAAAATTCAACCCTTTTCAACCCCCTTCTTTCAACCCCCTTCTTTCAACCCCTTTGCGTATCTCAGAAACCTGACATTCTAGAGGAAAATGGTCTTCGGGGTTGTATAGAAGGTGTCTGGATGAGTATATGGTCAAAAAAATCAACCCTATTCAACCCTTTTCAACCCCCTTGTTTCAACCCCTTTGCGTATCTCAGAAAGCTGACATTGTAGAGAAAAATGGTTTTCGGGGTTGTATAGAGGGTATCTGGATGAGTATATGGCCAAAAAAATCAACCCTATTCAACCCTTTTCAACCCCCTTGTTTCAACCCCTTTGCGTATCTCAGAAACCTGACATTTTAGAGAAAAATGGTCTTCGGGGTTGTATAGAGGGTATCTGGATAATTATACGACCAATAAAAAATTCAACCCTATTCAACCCTTATCGACCCCCTTCTTTCAACCCCTTTGCGTAGTCGGTTTACCTCTCCCACGATCACCCAGAAAGAGGAGGCGAAGGCAAATTCAACGGCGTAAGAATCTTGGAAATCGGAGGGAAACCAATAAAGACATAAAGGTACCAAGATCGCCAAAAAGCACGAGGTTATTACCAAAAAACAACCTCAAACCGCGTGGTATAACCACACTTTTTGTCACCACGTGCTTTTCTTTAATGTATCAGCCTTGTCCGAAGAATTATTCTACCACACCAGCCATCACGCGGACCGACGTGAAGAATCCGCTCCAGCTCCGCACCAGCGCATACGTAAGTCCTGAGGGAACTCCTGAACCCTTCACCCTACCCCGCCTATCGTTTCCCCACGAAACCTCCCCCTCCCCCCCTCCCCCCCTCGGGACTACCTCACCCCCCCGCAAGTTATCTTCGTAACCCCTGGTGCTAGAAGACCGAGATTGGTGTCGTTTGAAAGGGCATAAAGAGCCCTAAAATCTGGCCCCTAGCGAATCCCGGAATTCAGCACCGTTCGCGAGGTTTACCCCCCCCCCCCTTCTCAACCACCCCCTCCCAACCTGGGGATACCCCCTCCAACTTAAACCTCCAAACCACCACACGAGTGACGATCCCCCAAGACCCCCACTCCCAAGAAACCCACCACCCATCAACTCCCCACGAGACCCCCCCCATGACCCCCCACCAAGACCCCACCCTCTCTTACCTCCGCACGAGACCCCCCAAGACCCCCACAAAAGACCCCACCGCCTATCGTCTCCCCACGAAACATCCCCCTCCCCCTCCCCCCGCGGGACTACCTCACCCCCCCGCAAGTTATCTTCGTAACCCCTGGTGCTAGAAGACCGAGATTGGTGTCGTTTGAAAGGGCATAAAGAGCCCTAAAATCTGGCCCCTAGCGAATCCCGGAATTCAGCACCGTTCGCGAGGTTTACTCCCCCCCCCCTTCTCAACCACCCCCTCCCAACCTGGGGATACCCCCTCCAACTTAAACCGCCGAACCACCACACGAGTGACGATCCCTCAAGACCCCCACACCCAAGACCCCACCACCCCTCACCGCCCCACGAGACCCCCCAAGACCCTCACTCCCAAGACCCCACCACCCATCACCTCCCCACGAGACCCCCCAAGACCCCCACCAGGACCCCACCACCCCTCACCTCCCCACGAGATCCCCCAAGACCCCCACCCAAGACCCCACCGCCTATCGTCTCCACACGAAACCCCCCCCCCCCCCCCCCTCGGGACTACCTCACCCCCCCGCAAGTTATCTTCGTAACCCCTGGTGCTAGAAGACCGAGATTGGTGTCGTTTGAAAGGGCATAAAGAGCCCTAAAATCTGGCCCCTAGCGAATCCCGGAATTCAGCACCGTTCGCGAGCAACATCAGCGAGAACGCGCGTTACTGCCCATCCATCGGGTTGCGATGTGTGCAGAGGAGTTCCTGGGTGATGCCAGCCACCATATATGGACGGGTATACCTTAACTCGAATAGGTTCACTCTGTCCAAAAATGGTCCGATAAGGACAATCTCGCTTGCTCCAGACAACTTTACTGCGATGACTATGGCCCCAAAATGGTTCATAAGAGCCTCGTCTACCGTGAGGCGGTAGCATTTCTCTTGTTTCCTGAACCCGTTTACTAAGATTGAGGCCATAGTGCGCACCTTTGTCTTTACTCGGTCTCCTAAGCGGTGCACAAGCTTCTCCCTGAGATCTTTGGCAGCTTCAGTTGTCGTGGTGGCCACAACGTCCTTTTCCTCGTCGAAGTGTTTCACCACCCAGGTTGTCTTGCCGCAACCCGGAACTCCATTTACCCACCTGATACTGGGTACCGCCCAATGCTCCTGGATGTCTGAAGTCCCCAGAATGGACTGAGCCATTTCAAGGATCTTGTCATCCAGCATGATTTTGGTACACTTGGCGGTAATCAGTATCGGGTCGGTGTTCGGTGCTCTGAATTTTATTTTGCCTGAGCGCTCCGCTTCCTCCTCGTACAGGGTCACAAAGCCACTCTCCGCGCTGAAAGCTGCCATATACGACCCCGTCATTTCTCCTATGATGACTTGAGATTTGACGTCGTATACGGCCGTCTCGGCCTCCTCGAGCAGTACCCTTACAGTCCTTCAGTGTTTCTCTGGAAGGTCTGCAGGATCTTCTTGCATGTCATGAGATTAACCTGTCTGGTCGCTCTCACGATTGCTATGTACTCGAGGAAAGCGCTCTTCACGTGGTCCGTAGTGCTGCCTTCTCCTGGGCCCTCTCGGATCCACTTTGAGTGGTCGGACTCGTTCTGGAGCTCGTCGCGCTGGCTGTTGGGTCTCTTGGGACTCTGAGAAAGCTCAAACTTTCCCCTCTGTCCTCATAGACGACTAAATCATGCTGTTCTGAGGCTTTTAAACAGCCGAAGCGGTCTGCGACGTCTCCTCTTTCCCCTCCGACCACCACCGCGTCAACACTTATAGTGCGGGCTGTGACCGTGTGTTCTCCTGCCTCTCTGATTTGTTGGAGCAGTGAGCTCGCCTGGGCAAATGGAGTCTCCTCTCTCCACTCGAATAATGCGATTGTCTTCCCTTTGGTTCGCATTATACGGCATCGGTGAGTGGCAACTACCATTTGGGGCAGTGCAGCATACTTGCTACCTTTTATGGTCGTTTTGCTGGTGCTTCCGTTGATCAGAGCTGCAAGGCCAGGTGAGATATGTAGGTATTCGGGCTCTAGGTCGGCTTGAGCCTATGCAGAAGCTTATACCCAGCTTTTCTCCTTCTCTGCGAAGAAAGAAGAAACTAGCGAAGTCCCTGGTCACTAATCACTGTCCCCAATAATAAACTCCACCCAAACTCTATATTCTCCATAATGTTAAACAAAATACCATTATGTAAAGCTGCATGGCAGAGTGAGTCTGTCATACTCACGTTCCCGCAAGGTCGAGGTTGGCCGGCTCAAACTGCCATGCATCACCCCTTTATGTATATCCATTTGTTTTAAGTGTGTCAAAACATCCGTGTTTTAACTAATATAGTAACATATAAAAAAAACAAAAAACAAAAAGAAACATTAAAAAAAAAACAAAATAAAAACACAAAGAAAAAAAAAGAAAAAAAATGATGGACTCACATAGACCATAAGCTACGAAATGCTTTTATTGTATGCTCACAGGAATAACTTGTGCGTAGATTAAGGAAAAGTGTCCTATGTGGAAGCACATACTATATGTAATGTAAAAAAAAAATCTAAACAAGTTTACCTGTAAAAAAAGGCGCGGACCACCAAGTCCGCGGTAATGAACTGTAAATTAAAAAAAAACCTTTTGCGTATCTCAGAAGGGTTATCTGGCAGAATCTTGTTGCTCCGAATTTTACTTGGCATAACACACTTGGCATAATCTTTTTTAAATGAGTATTTGTAAGGCATAAAAAATATTTAGTATAACTATTGTTTGGCCGAATATTTATATGCCCGAATTTACAATGGCATACTATTAGGATGGCAGAATTTTATTTGCCATAATTACCTTTAGCATTGTTAAAACATCGCATAACTTCGTTTAGCACAATGTTTACTTGGAACAACGATCATTTTGCATAATAAATTTCACTTGGCATACTATGAAGATGGCAGAATTTCACCTGGGATGAATCTATTTAACCATTTCCATAAAAAAAGCATTTGTATCTAATCTTAGGTATATTAAAATTTAAACATTGTCTTAACAGTAAACGCTTTTTACTAAAAATTTAGTGACAGAAACGAATCGCTGCAAAACCGACTCCACGTAGTCTTGTCTGCCCTACCCCTTTTTTTTTTTTTTTTTTTTTCTGGATGGGAAATCATCAAATGACCCCTCCCGCCCTGGGTGGAGCGGTAGGGAGTGTCAGACTTTTACTGACTAAAACCCACCCGTGATCATTCTTGTGCCCTATGCGTTCCAGGGCCGCGGTAACTCTTTCGAACAAATTCCGCAACCCTAGCAGGCACCGACCCTATGGGGCCCCGTCCTCGGTGCTGACGGCTCCTTGAGGCGCGCGTGGAACACAACGCGTCGTCGACTCAACCTGGTATCGGACGGCGAACCACCCACGCTCACCGTCCCCAGGCATCAGCCACTGCGCGATAGCACAGCGGCCGACTTGTCTCTGGAGGGGGCCGAAATGGGACCATTACTGGCACTCCATCTCAGCACCCTCCCGAGTCTGCCCTACCCCTAGAGTGTAATTTAAAACCGCGAAGGCGCGGAGGGGTGAGGCGGCCCGCGATTTGAGGAGCAGGTGGTTGTAACACTCGCCGCCGCGGCTGAGGCTGGCCGGCGAAGCCGGGCAGCAAGCCGAAGCTGCGGTGGTGAGCGTTAAACCCATCTGCAACGATAAACTCGCGTGGGACCACCGGAACCCCGCAGCGCCGTAGCCGTGACAGAAACCATGCATGCTGCATGTTGCTTGCTTGCTTGCATGCTGCATGCTTGCTTGCATGCTGCATGCTTGCTTGCATGCTGCTTGCTTGCTTGCATGCTGCATGCTTGCTTGCATGCTGCTTGCTTGCTTGCATGCTGCGTGCTTGCTTGCATGCTGCATGCTTGCTTGTACAAATTTTATTGTTCTGGTAAGAAATGCAAAATTATTGTAACTGAATTTTCTGTAATATAACAGATGTGTCTTTCTTTCTATTTATGGATGTCAAAATGTATGACAAAAGATGATTCTGTTAACTTTCGGAAATATGCCAGTTCTGTCTTTTAATGACTACCGACATGAAATGTTTGCCAAAAGACAATTCTGACTGTGAACTTTCTGCGATAAGATGGTTCTACTTTTTAATCATTATGGATATGAAATTTATGCCTAAAGATGATTCTGACTTACAAAATTATGACTTTTTAATATATGATAAATGAGGGTACACCAAACAATTGAAGGAACGACGCGAAAACCCACCCACCACTTCGTCGGCAAAGCGGTTTCTAAACCGAGAGATCAACAAACACGTACGACGCGACCTCCGGCGCTTCAATGCTCTTTCGGTTGAAAGAGCAACCGAGCAGAATCGGGGGTCAAAGGTGTTCGTACAATCTCTCGGAAGAAGCCACCTGACGAAGTTGACCACAGCAAGTGGAGAATTCGTTTCTTCGAAGCCAGCAGTCCTTTCGGAAGTGGAGGACTTCTATAGCCGGTTATACGCATCGCATGCATCTCGTCCTGATCCCGAAAATGAGGGTCTTAGAGCCACATTGACACGCCATTTCACCGAAGACCTGCCAGAAGTCAGTATTGGCGAAATCGAGATCGCTCTTGGGCAGCTTAAAAATAGAAAAGCCCCTGGAGAAGACGGCGTTACCACAGAGCTGCTGAAAGCTGGAGGTAACCCCGTACTTAGGGAGCTCCAGAAGCTTTTTAACGCTGTCCTATTTGAAGGGAGAACTCCAGAGGCGTGGAGTAGAAGTGTGGTCGTTTTGTTCTTCAAAAAGGGAAACAAGACCCTGTTGAAGAACTATCGACCCACATCCCTGCTAAGCCACGTCTATAAGCTGTTTTCAAGAGTGATCACGAACCGTCTTGCGCGAAGACTCGATGAATTCCAACCACCGGAGCAGGCTGGGTTTCGGAGCGGATATGGCACCATAGACCATATCCACACAGTGCGGCAGATTATACAGAAGACCGAAGAGTACAATCAGCCCCTGTGTCTAGCATTTGTGGACTATGAAAAGGCCTTTGACTCTGTTGAAATCTGGTCTGTTCTGGAGTTCCTGCAGCGCTGCCAAGTAAACTGGCGATACATCCAAGTGATGAGATGTCTCTACGAGGCCGCCACCATGTCCGTTCAAGTACAGAATCAGCAAACAAGTACCATACCGTTGCATCGAGGAGTGAGACAAGGGGATGTTATTTCCCCGAAATTGTTCACTAATGCAATGGAGGATATGTTCAAGACGCTGAACTGGAAAGAACGTGGCATTAACATCAATGGCAAGTACATCTCTCACTTGCGATTTGCAGACGATATCGTCATTATAGCAGAAACAGGCAGCAGGGTATCTGGGTGAGTATATGGCCAATAAAAAAATCAACCCTATTAAACCCTTTTCAACCCCCTTGTTTCAACCCCTTTGCGTAACCCAGAAACTTGACATTGTAGAGCAAAATTGTCTTCGGGGTTGTATAGAGGGTATCTGGGTGAGTATATGGCCAATAAAAAATCAACCCTTTTCAACACACTTCTTTCAACCCCTTTGCATATCTCAGAAACCTGACATAGTAAAGAAAAATAGTTTTCGAGGTTGTATAGAGTGTTTGGATGAGTATATGATGAATGAAATATTCAACCCTTTTCAACCCCTTTGCGTATCTCAGAAATCTGACATTTTAGAGAAAAATGGTCTTCGGGGTTGTATAGAGGGAATCTGGGTGAGTATATGGCGAATCAAAATTCAACCCTATTTAACCGTTTTCAACCCCCTTCTTTCAACCCCTTTGCGTATTTTCACAGAGAAATAATAAATGTTAGTCAAAAAATACTAAAAAGACACCGCGAGTTGCTTGCAACTCGCGCCCCCAAGCGAAATACTAGTTATATTATATACAATTAAAAAACCACTGATTGACTGACTGATTGACATAATTGTTCTCCCACTTGCCGTGCTAGGAGGGGAAAACTTTATATGGGGTTGTATAGAAGGTGTCGGGGTGAGTATGGGAAAAATCTGAAACTACCCCTTTTCAACCCCCTTCTTTCAACCCCATTGCTTATCTCGGCAACCTGACGTCGAAGAGAAAAATGGTTTTCGGGGTTGTATAGAGGGTGTTTGGATGAGTAGAAAACGAAAAAAAAAACTACCCCTTTTCAACCCCCTTTTTACAACCCCTTTGCGTATCTCAGAAATCTGACATTTTAGAGAAAAATGGTTTTCGGGGTTGTATAGAGGGTATCTGGGTGAGTATATGGCCAATAAAAAAATCAACCCTATTCAACCCTTTTCAACCCCCTTGTTTCAACCCCTTTGCGTATCTCAGAAACCTGACATTCTAGAGAAAAATGGGTTTCGGGGTTGTATAGAGGGTGTCTGGATGAGTATATGGCCAATAAAAAATTCAACCCTATTCAACCCTTTTCAACCCCCTACTTTCAACCCCTTTGCGTATCTCAGAAACTTGACATTGAAGAGAAAAATGGTTTTCGGGGTTGTATAGAGGGTATCTGGGTGAGTAAATATACTAAAAAGACACCGCGAGTTGCTCGCAACTCGCGCCCCCAAGCGAAATACTAGTTATATTATATATAATTAAAAAACCACTGACTGACTGACTGATTGACATAATTGTTCTCCCACTTCCCGTGTTAGAAGGGGAAAACTTTTTATGGGGTTGTATAGAAGGTGTCGGAGTGAGTATGGGAAAAATCTGAAACTACCCCTTTTCAACCCCCTTCTTTCAACCCCATTACTTATCTCAGAAACCTGACGGCGACGAGAAAAATGATTTCCGGGGTTGTATAGAGGGTGTCTGGATGAGTATAAAACGAAAAAAAAAAATACCCCTTTTCAACCCCCTTTTTACAACCCCTTTGCGTATCTCAGAAATCTGACATTTTAGAGGAAAATGGTTTTCGGGGTTGTATAGAGGGTATTTGGGTGAGTATATGGCCAATAAAAAATTCAACCATATTCAACCCTTTTCATCCCCCTACTTTCAACCCCTTTGCGTATCTCAGAAACTTGACATTGTAGAGAAAAATGGTTTTCGGGGTTGTATAGAGGCTGTTTGGATGAGAAAAAATACTAAAAAGACACCGCGGGTTGCTTGCAACTCGCGCCCCCAAGCGAAATACTAGTTTAGATATAGAAGTCTAACATGTAAATTAAGTATCTCCGAGAGGTACATATACAAGGCGTCCCAAGACTTTACCGGAGGTAAAGTACCTACCTCAAATACTGTAGATAGAAAAAATTACTTTCATTCAGTAATTTTTTCTATCTACAGTATTTGAGGTGCTTTGAGGGACTTCATTTGTATTCTAATAACAATACGCACTAAATTCAAAGAATTTTTAATAATCGCCTGTCTAAACAGGGCCTCTAATTACTGTACCGATGGAAAGACTCAATTATGCACATTTATTTATTTTAAATAACATATAACCTTTCAACATCCAGACAAACCTATTAAGGGTTTGTGATGTTTCTTGATATGTTCTGTTTTTTTTTTCATTAGGTAATATAAAAAAAAGACCTGAAATAAAATGCAGGCCATGAAATTTACATTCAACTATTTCAAGCATATTTCCCATTTATTTATCAGATACTACAACTATGTTCGTTTTTACAGTCAGGAAGATAAGCGGAACTTTAATATTGTTCGATTATGTTGGTGAAACATTCCGTATTGTGTTTAGGTAAGTACAGGATTAAACAGCTAGCTAGATATGCAGACAGTTCCTCAAAACGCGGAAAAACTCTACATGAACGCAGAAGGCAATCGAAGCGACCTTAGGTTAGATACAAAATGATTAAATGTAATCTTTAAGCACACATAGAAAATATATGGATATTTTTTTTTAATATAAATTAATAAATAGTTTAATAGATTCTCGTGAGCTTTTGAAAAGTGAACATTAGCATCCCTCGTAGTCCCTCCCGCTAAATGAACCGAGAAGCTTCACTCACAGTCGAACTAATTTCGATAATTTTTCATCCATATGCCGCATGCTTTCTCTTGCCAACTCTCTTCGTGGCACAGACGTCTTTGTTGCTTCTGTAGCCTCAACAAGATCTAAACTCGGACACTTAATTGTATCATTTTTTCATCTATTTTTTCTCCCAACTATCTATGTATGAACAATTTTATATTAAAGTAAGTGGCTTATTTTAAATGTGCATGTAAGATACACGACTAGCAGGAGTCAATCAGAGCTATATTATGTCGTGCTTATGTTTTTGCACGTGTACATCAATTTGTGCATCAGTTGTACATCAGTTGTACATCAGTTGTACATCAGTTGTACATCAGTTGTACATCAGTTGTACATCAGTTGTACATCAGTTGTACATCAGTTGTACATCAGTTTGTACATCAGTGTACATCAGTGTACATCAGTGTACATCAGTGTACATCAGTGTACATCAGTGTACATCAGTGTACATCAGTGTACATCAGTGTACATCAGTGTACATCAGTGTAAATCAGTGTACATTAGTTTTACACCAGTTTCGTGAATTAGGTAGGTACAATTGGGGACAGAAGGACATTCTATCATTGATCAACTAGAATTTCCAAAAAGTCGGTAGCATATTGTCAATACATTTGGACTTTTTGTCAATCGTTCTCGCTGATTGCATGTACAGAACCTCTGGAGAGCTTTCCGTTAGCTTAGCGTTTCCCACATTTAAGTCCTCGGGTGCAGGTGAGCTATGTAAACAAGTACGAGGAACTAGTTGGACTGCCGTAGCGATAGGTGTACGTCAGTAGAAGTACTTCGACGAATTCAAATTACAAGTTGGAGGTTTCGACAGCTCTCGAGATACGTATGTATGTATATGTATCTACGTTTAGTTTAGATAGCGCATTGAATGGTTTCGATAGTATGCTCGCCTCAAATATGAAAACAAAACGTAATTGAAATAGTTGAATACCTCTTAAATAGAGGTTACTATGAATGCTTCTGTTATGAGACTAAACCAGAAATCGCAAAGAAAATCAGATGTTGAGTATAAATTTATTTATTTAATTTAGACTTCATGATGTAGGTACATATTTAGCCATTCAACAACCAATCAACCCAGGCTTGTGAAAAGGAAAATAGCATAAGCATTGTTCAATCAGTTATAAGAAAAAAAATGGCTGTTGGATTTTTTTAATATTTTCATCCCCCTATTGTGGAACGAGCCCTTTTAAAAATTTCAATCCTGACCGTACCAAGCAAATTTCACCCCAATACTAAACTCAGCTTCTAACACCCTTCAAAATAAGGTCACAATCATAAACTAACGCACGTTCCAACAACCTGGAAACTGGTACATAACACGCATCCAGTCCCAATTAATTCAACCTCACTATTCTATTTACGCATCTAACATCAAAGCGGTCTAAACACTCGACACAAACAAGCGAAACCGCAAAACATTGTAAAACACACTTAATAAAGGTAATTTATTAATAATTTGCCAAAACGTTATACCTTTTTGAGTTCAGATACCGTAAAATGGAGTGGAGGGTCTTTTTGTTACTCAAGGCTTGAAAATATGTTTGTATCATGGTTGTGGGTGCGTCTTTGATTTCTTGAGCATATCTTTGACGTGATTCAGTTTGACGTTTGTCCGTATTTCATCGATTGCAGAGTTTACGTTTAGTTTACTTTTTGGGTATTGATGTATTATCTACAATAATTATTTTGTGCCTATTAGGGACCTTTAAATCTTCCTATTTGATTTTGTTTCACTTCTAAACGGAATCTATTTACCCGGTTCTGTAGAGTTGTGGTTAACACGAGTTGCATTTAAACCAAAAAGTCACGGCAAAATCAACCAAAAAAATGTATTCTCTGTTCAGTTGATCTGCACTGTTGAAATTTTTCGTTCTCTTCAAAACAGTTATTCATCATCTCCCTAGCCTTTGCTCAACTATATTGGGGTGGGCTTCCAGTCAAACCGGATCAGCCCAATACCAATATATTGCGTGGATCAGCTGCTGGTAAGCAGCTGATCCACGATGGGTTGTGGAGGTCTGGTAAGACCTCCACAACCCATCAACCGGTACACGTCACCCATCCAAAGATCAATCTCGGCAAGCGTTGCTTAACCTCTAAGATGCGGATGTTCTAATTTAGCCACGATTTCCTTCATAATCATTATCCTGAAAAATCAATGACAATTTTAATAGCACTTAACTAAACTCGTACAAAGACACCAACAAAGCAATTTAAATAGTTGAAGGTCCGGATGACGCAAACAAATGACGGGTTCATCCTCCAAATCGCACCTAACGCTCGATCAATCCCCATCACGTGAAGAAATTAAAATAATTGCGAGCACCGCGGGATAGTGCCGACCGGGCGACCCGCCGACCCCGCCGACCCGACCGGGGTCCGCGCAGACCCCGCACCAGGCGAAGGGTTGAGTACCGTCGCACTAGCAGATTAGAGGGAATTTTACTGTTAACTTCGTTTCAGTGTGTGCATGTGTAAGTGCAATTTGGAACGATACAATTTGACGTTTTGTGTCGCAGATGTTTTGGAATGATTCTAAAGTCTACGAAAAAGGGCAACAACAGACAAAAACAAACTCAGAAACGCCAAAGATCATAATCAAATAATACCCACACAGATATATCACATTTTTTAAATTCATCTAGTTCATGGTTCTTAATCACGATAACCCATCAAAATTCACCACACATGCCAAGATAAAACTGAGACCTCGCTCACTGCTATCCGTACCTCTAGACGAATGTGAGAGCACAAAGAGGCTGCTGTAATGAATCGGTTGTTTAATTAATTAGTCAAGAAAGGGCCGGGGGGGAGGGCCAACCCCCTCACCGCGTATGCATGTGCCCTGCATATTGATTTATTATGCCTCCAGCCTCTACACGGAGCCGATAAATTATTTAATTCTAGTAAGTTGCGACGCATGTTAACACAGGATCTATACGTACTCGCGTTTATCAATTCATGTGAGGAATTTTGTTCGGTATTTCGTTGTCTTACTATTTCGAGTTAATTTTAGATGGGTTAGTGGAGTATTGGAAGGGTTAATAATAAAGTGTTTTAGGATAAATGAAGAATTTAAATCAACAAGCAGCATTTAAATCATTGTGTTTTGTGTTCTAGAGTTCTTTTATGGATCTTGTGGCATGTCGAAACTAATAAATCTACGTCTAAAATTAATAAGTTTATATATAATTTTTCGTATACAATATAATAAACTTTCACACATCTATAGCAATCAAAAACTTTTAAATAATCCTGAAAAGAAGAAATGAAACTGAAACGAGCCTTTTTAACCGACTTCTAAAAAAGGAGGAGGTTCTCAATTCGGATGTTTGTATTTTTTTTTTTATGTTTGTTCGCGCATAACTCCGTCGCTTGTCAACCGATTTGAAAAATTCTTTTTTTGTTGGAAAGGGTATACTTCCCAAATGGTCCCATGAAAATTTTATCGAAATCAACCAAGCGGTTTTCGAAAAATCTAAAAAAAATATGTACTTTGTCTACTTTGACGACCTCTTAGTTTACTCTGCAAAGGAGATGTACGTTTTTTTACACCAATGTGATTGGTTCGTTTAGGTGGGGGAGGGGAGGGGGTGTAGGTACCACTAAAAAGTGAAAAATAAAAAACTTTTTACAAAAAAATACAACCGACTTTTACACAAAAAATCAAAAAGTGCAAAATAACTTTAATTTCGGAAGTCGGTGTTCAAAAAACGAAAAAGCAACCTTTTGATTTTTTGTGTAAAAGTCGGTTGTATTTTTTTGTAAAAAGTTTTTTTTATTGTTTTAAACTGGACTTCAATTTGTGCTCCAACAAAATTATCCACTTGAGTTATTGCTTCTTTGTCATCGACACGAGTCTGGATTTTCAGGAATGAGGTACAGCTACGTCAGACACGCTCCTTTCAAACTCCGAATCTCCAAACATTTGAAAACAACCGTTAAAGATGCATACAGACTTAAACAGTAACCGTGCGGATATTACGGGCACATTGTGTGCTACCCTTATACCACTATTTTTATCCACCGCCGGGTGGGTGGCGCGTTTTATCGCATACAGAAGCCGACAGAAGCCGGCTACAATTTAATAATCGGCCCGTCTAACGATGTTTTTCTTCGTGTTCTGTTCGGCTGGTTTCGGGTTATTTCGGGAGCAGTATGCGCAGACCACCCGCGCGCGGCGCTAGCGTCGCCTGCGCCGATCTCAATGTTTATGACAATAAAGTCCGTTGTTTACTTCACACGGCGACTTAGTTCATAACTTTAGTGCATTGTCTATATTGAAGGGTGATGGACCTTTAGGAATTTATAGTTTTATGGGTAGGTAAACAATACACATTAAGATTATCGTTAACTACCGATTGTCGTCGAATAAATACATAAAACTATTTAGTCGATCCAACCGTCTGTCAAGACCCAAACACATAAATAACACATCATGCTTAAAGTCCAACTTAAATCTTCTAAACGAGCTACCATCAAGCAGACGGTGGAGGCTAACTAACAGAAATACTTGGCATAATAAATTTAACTAGACCGGACGCCACCCGGTGTAATCCTTTAATCAGGTCCACAGTAGCCCTTGCCCGCACCCTATTTTTCCCTCCCATTTGTAATACACCCCCTCCCACTGGGGGGTCGAACGGTGCAAATGACAGTTTCTAATTCCAACTTGCCATGAAAGTGTGTAATTGTTGCGTCGCTGATTTATACACTGGAGCCTTTTCCACGGGAATAGAGCATGTGTGCGCTTAATAGGGCTGTCGCGCTGTTTTGTTTTGTACCGCTCGGGTCTGTCTTTTGGACTGTGTTTTGTAAATTGAAAACGATACCGGCAGTGTTCTTGTGTATGTGTTTGTTTATTTGTTTGGTATTAAGACAAGGTGCCAAGGTACTCCTGCTCTATTCTGTCATCATCTTAACGTGTTGACTAAGGAGGAGTGAGCAGTAAGTGAACAGATTGACAGCTCACTACATTTTCAGTACACCTAAGCTTACACTGTGAGATGTTTCCAGAATTGCACTGAAGGTTCTACATAGTTTGGGGACCACCATTCAAACAAACTACAAGAACGAAACTCGTAAACAACGAAACATAACCCTTTCTTATTAGACACCAACTCGCCGATTTATTATATCTTGTTACGGAGCATGTGCAATCTCTGAGGTCAGATATTTCATATGACTTCTAAGGAAACCCGATATTCACAGTATCTACATATTATTCGAATGAAAGTATCGGGTTTACAGGAGGTGGAGGAGTGAGTTTCTTAGTCTTTCTACGTCCTATGATACCAAAATTGTCTACTGAACATGCTAATAGAACAGTTTTACATCGGATACTTACATTAATTGCAGTACGTAGATTTCGTCAGCTCGGCAATCACCTAAAAAGTTTTATAGCTACTTACCTAAGCGTAGACAGGTATACTTTTGGTATTTGTAGTCTCATTCTATCTTTACTTCACACTATTCTCCACCAAAAGGTAGTGGCCATTTTGACCTCTAGTGAAACGTAGTCGGACTAGAGACAACCCTACGGCTGTCGAAGCGAAGTGTGTCCATGGCTCTAATTGTTTTTGTTTGTGTGCGTGCATTTGTCAATTTAATGGCCGCCCCGTAAGTGCATTTATGCATTTTTGCACTCGATATGAAACTTATTTTGATGTATCATTATGTAGCTCTCTGTTTATTGAATACTAAAAGTATTAACCGAGAGAGGTATTTTTGAATGTGTTGACAAGTGATTTTGTAAAAATAAAGAAGAGTTAGGTTCATAATATAGAATTCTCCCTACTTGAAAGTTAAGTGCTATGAAGAACTTGATTTATGTACTAGTGGTAACTAAACCAAGTTCTTCATAGTACTTTCAGCACGAATTCTACTTTTTTAATGTTCCGATAGAATGCTTTCTCAAATCCTTGTTTAAGCATTGTCATTCATCCTTATTCGTGGTCTAGCTTTTTGCTACAACATGATGTCATATTCGGATAATCTCAATACCATGGCGGCGGTGTAACAGGGGGATACAGCAAATAATTGAGGCGACAATGCCGCATTTGTATGCGACACTCTTCAGGGGCGACATAATTCAATCCCGACGCACGTCGACGCTACCAACGTATACTCGTAGCTTCTGGATGCCTGGTAATTAGAAATTGAAATGCCACAAATTTGGATTTATAATACTTTTTGTTAGAAATAAATGATCATCATCAGCCTAGCCATTTCCCAACCATATTAGGGTCGGCTCCCAATGAAATCGGATTCAGCTGAATACCAATATTTTACGTGGGGCGGCTGCCTACCAGACCTCCAAAACCCATCAACCGACACGGTACTTTTTGCCTAGACTGGTGTCAGATTTTCTGGCTTTTCAGAAGCCAGAAAATCTTATGGATTGTGCGCGACTTAAATTGGGGATCTTTGCAATGTTGCAGTACCTAGACATTTTTACCTAGCTTTTCTTTGTTTTATGTTCAATAACTTTCAGGCAGTCTGTAGCTTCTCGTTTCTCGTAAACCCAATGGGGATATCATGATTTTTGGTTAATTTGATTGTAAATATTCTGTAAAAGTGAAAACTCATTAGAATTGAGGATATTCGTCCTTTGTTTTAGATGTTTCCTTAACTCTGTGATGTTCGGCTATTACTTACAGCCCATATGTACCTTCTCGTTGGTTGGTAATCATAATGTGCAGTACCACGAAGTTGTGTTTATTTCAGTTGCAAAATAGGCTGTAAAATTGAAGAGTAGGTAGTCTATTCCATTTTTCAAATTATTTTAGCCCATTTAATGTAGTCGGTTATTAGATTACCTATCGATCCTGCTGACCTTACGAAACAAGGTAACTGAGATGTTTGCTAGCATTTGGTATCAGTGTTCATATAACCTGTTTTGGACCAGTCACTCATACAAAACGTAACAATTCAACATACTAGCAAGAAACCGTTTACTAGACCTATCCGTGACGTATCTATCGAAACATTTCACCAACATAATCCACCAACATCAAAGTTCAGCCTATCTTCCTGATTGTAAAACCTCAACTAACATTCCCATGTTAATAACGTTGGCGTGACAATAGTGCCCCCTCCCACGTGCCAACATGTTTATAATGTATCAGCGTTCGGCACGTAGACGTGGCCGACCTTGATTAGCCTCGATTGGTTCGCAACGCAATTCGGAAGTGTTGAAGCGGGAATCTGAATAGAGTATTAGATGTGTTAATTTGATGTTGCAGTTTGAGTACGTGTGTGTTTGAGTATATAAAATGCTTTTCTAAAAACTTAGCAAAATTTTATTCAAAATTTCTAAACAAATTATGAAACAACCAATGTCTTTCGGCAAAAAGATTTTGCGTAAAAAATCTCATTTCGGTTTATGAAAAACACTGTGGAAGAAAGAGCATCTTTCTGCTGATCCATGCAAGATTCCTTAATCCATTTCAACTGACTAAACAGGTGGAGTTATGACAGTACCTATTCTTTTTCATGAACCTACATGTAAATAACACATGTCGTGTGTGTATGTACACATGTCACAGAAAATTATAAATAAAATTTCTTTCGATATAGATATAAATTGATGCTTCTAGCTACAAATTAGATTGCAAGTTCTCAGGACTATCAAATTCTTAAAACCATACTGAAAACAAATGCTATTTCCATACATACAAGGTCTTTAATTAATCCCATTTCATTATAACTTCCGTACAAAGCTTTCTCAATGCACATATACTTAAAAGTGACGTTGAAACTAAATTGAAATTCCAATAAGGCTTCGATATTTCAAGGCGGCAAGTTCTAACTAATTCGTACACGTGGCAGAGAGGGCGACACGGCGTTGTCGCACGAGTGTCAATGAATTATCGAGTGTCTCGGGACTAATCGAAGGGTGTGAGATCGTGGGACAGGGCACTAACACTTGCATGTGTTACTATTTACATGACCGATTAAGTTGAGAGATTTGGAACACTTAATGTGGATGCTCAAATTCAATAGTTTGAGGATATTTGTTCCTCATTATTTACTTTGCTAAAAACGTTTATTCTCGTGGTTTTAGTACCAAAATGTCTTATGTTATCAAACATACTACTTAAACATTACCCCACGCTAGGAATTGCTCCTGTATCGTGGGTGCGTTTACAAACATACAAACTCACATAAACAAACAGCTATCTGCAGGCTATAAGTACACATTTTTGTTTCATGAGGTAATCGAATCCACGACACGCAGAACAGTAGCCAATCGCTAAACCATTGCGTCAACCACTCCGTCAATGTAACTTAGTGGCTCCGTGAGACCCCACTGTAACTTTTATATGTCATATTAAAGTGATTGTTAATATCAAAGGGCAGCATGTATCGTACTGATGTAGTGCTGTCTCTTCTAGGGCAGCAGCAGCAGTTCCACTTCGCCTTCGGCCAGAGACCGTTCCCGTTCCCGCCTGACCCACTGGGTGGGTTCCGGATGCCGCCCATCACTAGTTGCCAGAGTGAGTACTATCATAAATCATCATATATTTAACAATTTTGTATTATATCAAGACAGCTGCAGGTCATAAAATGAAAGAGCTTTCATAAATTTTCTTTGTGGACATAAGATGGCATATGTGTGAAGAATATAAACAAAACTGGAGATCAATATTATTTAAGTATTGGCTAGTCAATAAAATATACAGTAGTCAAACAGATACATAGAATAAATAAACATGTAACTGAAACAGATACCACGACGACTTCGCAACACGTGAAAAAAAGATGAAAAAAATCTAGCACAAACCAGAAATCTAAATCGGAATGATGCCGCACAAACCTTACAGGCACGCGGCTCAAAAGTGAATGAGTCGCCAAACCAACGATACGCTAAACTACGCTCACTAAAGCGCGGATTCAATCAGCCGTTTCCAAAAAGAGGATCGAGTTGAAAGCTGACTGCGGACGCAATCGAACAAGCGTGCTCAAGCCCGCTAAAATCCACGGCTACCCCAAAACAACTCATGCAGCTCAAAACGGGAAAAAAGGCATTCGCAAATCGACGGCGGGAACGCGTACCGTACAAAAACCGAGTCTGCCGATCGCTGGCCAAAAACGGAACCGTGATACCGAAAAATAAAAGCCACTGATACCGGGAAAAAATAAAGTGTACGCAGCACGGCCCGCCGCCGGCCGCGCTCGACATCTTTATAAGTGACCGAGTGCGCTTTTCTGCGTACACATTCGTGTTTGAATTGATAAGTTCTGAACACACTAGTGGGTAGCAGCGCGACCACTCGTGGAACACAGCGGTACAACGTATTATACGAGTTGAATTTCGATACAGTATGTTTTCAGAGTGTGAATATGTTCATAGAACAGTGGAAATATGATTGAAACTAAGGTAAAACCAGAATAGGTTCCAACTTTTTGAAATAGACACGTAATTTTAAAACTATTCATTTAATATGAAAACATCCGATAGATATACCAACTTCATAAGAATGTTTATTTTTTCTTCTTCGTTAATTGTCAAAAAAAAATCATTACCCTTCCTATTAGCTTTTCTGCAGTCGGGTAAAAAGTTGAGTCAATGTAACTTGAATGATTTAATAGTATTATATATAGTTATTGTCGCTACTGGTAGTAGGTAGACCCAAAGTCTTAGACAGATTTTTCAACTTGATCATTAAAATACACTTTTGAACGTTGAAACAGTTTGAAAATAAAATATTATAGTGATTATATGTAGTCCATTCGCAAAAAATGGATTCCTAGGGAGAAGAACGGAAAAAAAAATCTCCATTATTAATCTCTTCAAATGTAAGTTTTACAATTATTTGTAAACATTAATCAATTGGTTATATTATTACTTATGTGAGAACGATGCACCCAAAATAACACTGGTATACTACTAATACGTACAATAAAGTGATACCAGCAGTCAAATTAATGTGTTTGCTAGTAAGGAACAAAGTACTCACATATTTACAAATTTTGCAAGCATTGATTTAAATAATCAATAACAATGGATCTGTGTATGATAAATTATACAGTATGTTAACTAACAGAGGGCGTTCCCGTTAACCCTCAATAGTATAGCATCTATATATGATAAAAAATTATTACCATTCAAAAACAAAATGTTTTTTTTTTTTAATATTGAAATATTCACTAAAAATGTAAAATTGATACGTTAAAGAAACACTTTGTATACGCGTACTTGCCGGTTTGGACATTGCTACTACGAGTAGGTACTATTCCGCGCTACTATTTTGATTTTAAACAGGATTTTTCGAATTTATTGCCAATTTTTTTCGGATTATTTTATGCTTATTTTTCTATTCTGATATTTTTATTTTAATCTATTTATGATATAGATTAACGAATTTAAGGGAACGCCCTCTGTTATTTAACATACTGTATATAAAGTAAATATTTCAAACACATACATACATATCAAGAAGTTTGACTTCTTCTACTACTACCTAGATTATCCTATAGAGCAAGACCAGCATGTTTCCAAGCATTCTTTTCTTAAACTAACAGTATCTCGCGGTTTCACCCGCGTAGTTCCCGTTCCCATGGGAATATGGTGATAAAAATATAGCCTACGTCACCCGGGGATAGTTTACCTTCCCAACAATGAAAGAATTTTTCAAATTGGTCAAGTAGTTTCGGAGCCTATTCAATGCAAAAAAACGAAAAACAATCAAATATTTCTTAATCTCACTTACATATGTATATAGTTTGTAAAACCAAACTTCTTAGTTTACGTAGTAGACCTTACGTACGGATTAGTTTAAAACTTATCTAGAAGTCGGCTCGTTTGTTGTTACGTTATTTTAGGACTTGTGGCTTATATTACTGCTAGCGAATTAACACATTAGAAATAGTTTTCATTGAAGCGCTGTCGTCCACCAAATATTGAACAATTGTTAAATTTATTTATCTAGGTACCATACAAGCCTCCTTATATGGGAGGTTAAAACAAGCCATTATCTATACTAATATTAAATAGCAAAGTTTGGATGTTTGTTACTCAATCATGCCAGAACGGCTGAATGGCTCTTGATGAAATTTGGCACAGAGGTAGACTATAGTCTGAAATGGCACAATAGATACTTTTCATCCCAGGATTATGTTCCATTGGCATTCTTTTAGACATACATGCGGGTGGAGCCGCGTGTGGCAGCTAGTTACTAATAAAGTATAATAATCTCACCGTGTTACCTTAACGTTTCTTAACTTTACGTTTTCAATCCTTACTATCAATTAGTATGACATCTCACTTCACCTGACTTTTAAAGAGATTTTTTTTTCTAGAATCGACCGGCTGAAAACGTACACAAAGACAATTATTATAATCTACCTCTCTTTCCAGACATGAGTCAATTCGGGCTAAGTTCGAGCAACTCGCACTGGGGCTACGGCAGCGCAGGCGCATATCCGGCGTATTTGCCGTCCTGCGCCGCTCCGGCCGCGTCGCAGTTCAACCCCCCGGCGCTGGGCTTCGCCGGAACCGTGCCGGACCAGACGCCTACGCAGGACTTTACGGCTAATAATACAGGTGAGGAAAATACTGCTTTAACAAATACATACAATATATTCAGGAAGGTTAATCTATTGTAAAGTGTGTTGTATAGTTCTGAAGGATAAGTGGTGTCTAGGAAAAGCCCTTGAGGATGTCATCGAAGTAAAAAGCTTATCCTTTTGATCTGACAGCCCATTTTCGTCATTTTCTTATTCAGTCACACATCACATCGATATTTTGGCGGATTGGGACTGCAATGCGAATGCCAACGTTCGTTAAAAATTAAGAACGTACATATGTATAATGTTCCATTGCGAGTAAGAAAATTACCTGTTAAATCTTAACTCCCAGGGTAAATTATATTGCTAGGGTTGCGGAACTTGTTCGAAAGAGTCACCGCGGCCCATTCATTTGATACTTACCCATCCAAGAAGAAAAAAGATAAATTATTTATTTATTATTTACTTTATTGTACACCTCATAATAAGGATTAACAATAGAAATGGATTATAATCCTTAGTTAGTTAGCTACTCATTGTCACAGTTGTTTTAGTAGCCAAAAAATGAAATTACAGTAAAAAAAAATGTGTTTTGTGTGAAAACACTAGTTAAAGTTAATTTACAGTACCACTTCCTGTGAACGGTCCGGGACGGCAGAATAACCGATCAATAAAACGACATTGTCCGGTTAACATCTCCTATAACCCATTAATCAGTATACAATGGGGTGAAATTAAATCCACCAACACTTTTACGACTCACATCCTCCTTCAAATGATACGTGCAGTTGCGGGAGAGCCAAAGAGTAACCAGGAGAGCAGAGGGTATGAGCAGTAAATGACAAAAGGGAAACGCATTTACTTATTTTATTTTTACCAGACTACGGCATTAAGCTATTCGGTTAAATAAAATAGCTTTAGCAGTGTCGTAGCCAAATTGGTGAATTGACCATTTCATATAAAAGTTGTAAACTAAATTTAATGGCCTTCTCAAAATTAAACTTATATTTCCTTGGCAAAATAAAAGTTAACACGTTTATTTCAATTAGGCCACTAATTTACAGCTAAAGTGACTCTAGTGTCCATTCGCAAAGATAAATTCTTATGGAGAAGAACGGACAAGAAACTCCATAATTACAGGCCACACTATGAAAGTCGGATTACAGAAAGGTTATGAAAAATGAAGATGTAAAGTATATTTCTTAGCCACGCATAGGTACCTACAGCAAATAGAGAACTGAACAGAAAATAAACGCAATAAGTTAAACCAACTCCCTATATCACGCACCGAAAGATCAATACACATCGAGCCCATAAGAAAAAATTTGACAGACAGAATCAAAATGTACATACCTATCCAAAGTAGGGATGGGCAAGTGAAAAAAATATATCGATATTTATCGTATCGATATTTTTAAACACTATCGATAATTATCGAGTGAAAAATATCGATATATCGATATATCGTCAGTTTCCGCATGATTATTCATACATACTCCCAAAACAATCAAACTGCGTAATAAACAATAGAAGAAAATAGTAATTTTTATTAATGCTCGAGCCTAAATATATTTTTAAGTTTTGTGATAGATTTGTTGAAAAAAAAAAACCGAAAATTGTTAGTTGCGTGTTAATTCAAGGTCATATTCGTCTTACACTGATAGTTTAATAGAATTTGTATTTTCGTGCACGCTACCAGTTGTCTTAAATTGCTATATTGCATTTAATAACGATTGTGGCGAGATTTATTAAGTTAACAATACGCGAGGAGCATGCAAGGATAATCTATTGTAATAACATTAAAAACACGCAACCAAAATTGCGTAAAAAAAATATCGAATTTGATACGAATTCGATAGTCTAAACTAAAAGTTAAATATCGATATATCGCGACTAAAAATATCGACGATATATATCGATAATTGTATGGAAAAATATCGATATTTCGATATATCGATATTTTTTGCCCATGCCTAATCCAAAGTATGTCCTAAACCGACCCTCATTTAAATACTCTAAGGCCGAGTAGTCAGACATTACCCGACTCGGACGTGTGCGAGCCGCTGTAAATTATATCATTATAATATACATGTCCGATCCGCCGATGAATTTATTGTCGATGCGTACCCGATCAACGAAAAATATAGCCATATTAACAACCATACTAAAATGCTGTTGTTTATCAATAATTACTATTTTTGGATCGTCCACAAGAATTGAGCCGATATGGGCGGGTTATGGAGCCGGGTATTGTTTTTTGAAACTGTAGTTTATAAGCAATTTAAGCATAAGTTGTAGTACCATGAACTATCATGTCATGACCGTGGATTACAAAATCGGCAACTCATCAGGAGATAAATAAAATCAGCATGTAACTCTGATTTGTGAAAAAACTGACTCTTGATACAACTGAAAATGTTTACACCCAGTGTTTTTTTATAATGCATAATCATTGCCTCGAAACAACAAACAATGCATTTTGTGATTCCAAAATTGACTTCCGCTTTTTAGATGATAAAATAAGACTTATCTCAAAGTCCTACAAGGTGTTTAATAAAATATGTTTTGTCAATACAGTTCTGCCGGATACAACGGGCGTCGACCTCGACCAGCAGTTGTCAGGCCTAGTGGGCTCCTCCCCATCGCACCACGGCAGCCTGCTACCTCGCTATAACAACAACACGGATTACAGCCTCTCAACGGGCCCCCGGTCTCTCAGCGACAACAGTTCGCAGCCCGAGTCGCCCGTACAGGACGACCTGCTCACTTCAAACACATCCACGAACATCGGCCACAATCACACAAACAGTTCCAACTTCCCTTCGTTAATGGGATCACAGAACACTTCGTACGGCGGCAGTAACTGTAACAACTCGCTGTACCCCGTCCTGCCGGCGAGCTTGCTATACAGTCAGTTATACACGGCTGCGAACCAAACGCACAACTTCCACCCGCTACACTCCAACTCGATACACTCGACGCAGAATCACCACAATGAGCTACAGACGATGATGGACCAGATATCCTCAACGACAAACAATCACAGACAACACGGGAACCATGGGCAAGACTTACTCCTGGGAGGGGGGAACTCTTGCGCGGCGGCGGCGGCCCGGGGCGAGGACGGCCGGGTGAATAATCTCGGACAAAGAGGTAATCCGCAGCCAGACAGCAACACAGTGTGGCGACCCTACTAAACAACGTGATGCTCCTTTTATTGTACCCGTACGAACAATACGTGTTTGTAGATATAACGTCTGTTTCGATACCGCGGAGAAACCAGTAGTGTGTCCATTTTGTATTTTTCATGTGACGAAAAGTGGTTTTACACTGTTTCGACGTTTTTATTCCTGATGGAAGCCGTCGTAGTTTGGCATGGAGTGAGGCTGCAACGAAATATTCGATTATTTGTGTATAAATTACGAGATACAGGTGATTCGATTAGTTGAAATTTGTATGTATGTACCTAGTTCCAAAGTTCGCTCCCGTCCTAAATTTATACGATTTTGTTGATTTAAATACATTTTAACATTAACAATTTAGAACATTTTGGTCATAGTCTGGAATAGACTAGAAAAATATTTGGATACGATGTTGGTATAAGTGTGGTCAAATTAACAAATGGGTGTAGATCTCATTACACGAAATTAAACATCACATTTGTGTGTATTAACCAAACCTTGGTTTCAAATATTGGTGAGTTAACACAAAATAATGCCTTTCATCGCTGCGTGGCTTAAAACTGAAATGAACTTATTGTATACGAACGGAGCTATGGCAACCTCATATGCATTGGACATTGATTTATGTTGGTTACCAATATTTGAACAAGGAAACAAGATGTAAAAAAGAACTTTACTTATAGTTGTCTTTTATAGACAAACTTGTAAATAAGAACTGTGAATACTAATTTGTTGTAAATGCATCTTGTAAAGTGCAATAGATGTGCAATTATGAAGTTGAGTAGATGTATACTTAGGTCTAAGTATCTGTTGAGTATGTGAACTCTGTCCAGTTGTAGATATCTTTAGATATTATGTTTATTCTTTAGTATTGTTACGAAAATTATATTATCTACTTTGCAGTTTTCTTGTCTAGTTATATTTCAAAATTAAAGTGACCACGATTTTTGGCGGTTCCATAAGAGTCCTTTTTATTATTCGTTCAAAGCTTTCAAAATAATATTATTTGTGAATGTTGCATTTGATAGAACCACAAAATTCTTACAGCGTTATGTCATCGTGTTCTTTTTTAATCATTAATAGTGAAGTTATTTGTCCGTCAGTGTTTTCCGGTATTTCAAATAATATCTGTAACCATTATACTTTGTGCAATATACTAAATATTTGATGTACTTCGTAATATTGATTTAACTTGCATAGCAACTTACTTGTCGTTTCCGCTTCCCGTTATGATTATTTCTGTTGACTACAAGTAGCGGAATTCATTTTACAATAAATAAAATCTACAAATTCATTAAGTGTTTTTTTCTCCCTTAAAACTCATAATTTTTATTAAATATGAACTACATAAAACCAAACACTGATCAGATATATGTTATATTTGATTTTCAGTCCTCTTTCGCGTTAAACTCATAACAACACAGTTGATATTTGACAACCATATGCAAATTTATTTTGTCCATTTTTTTATTAATGATGTGTAAATCAATCCACCATCTCGCAACGATCACTGGACGAAGATAGAGCACGCTTACCTAAAAGTAAATGCTTAGTACCTACTACTCAATGTTACTTCATATAAAAGAACAAATTACATAAACACCATCGACAGATTTTAATTGCAGTTAGAACACATTCCTACAAAATCTAACAGTATATAATTCCGCTCACCACCAGCAAAATCAAAACTTCAAATCCACGCTCCAAACCAAAACCGTCTCAGTAAATACAAATTCACGAATATCTGACGCCGCGGCCCGCGAATATCGACCTTTAATGAGCTCATTACTATAGCCAGCTGTTTATATACTATATGCTTGTCATATAGGTGAGCTGATATTTTGGCAACTGCAAACGAAACTCTGAAATAAATATCCCACCCTCATTAATTTGCGCCAATGCGATACGATGGACAGACAGACGCACACCCACAGTAGGATGGATATGTGTTCTGTGATTGTGGGATAAGTTTGTGCAGTTTTGTTGAAGAACGGCACAGTTTTTCAGCACACCGTTCGCGGTCCCTTTTTCTGCATCACTACAAGAAACTGTTAGCGGGCCATTTTCTGCATCATTACAAGAAACTATTGACTAGTCTGTTCTGAATATAGGGTTTTTAGACATGAGCGAAGAAGTATTGAAAAAAAAAAGAATGTTTTAGATCTTCAAGTTATCAGTGTAAAGTAACTAGTTCCTATAATATCCTTCTATAAATCCAAAACTGTCTTAAAAATGATGTCTGAAAAACTATTCTTAGATAGACTTAAGGAAACTAATCAAACATAAAGGATTTTCCTTTATGTTTGATTAGTTCGAAAAGTTCGTGAAAAATGTGTACATAAATGTGTTAAATAATGGGGCAACACATAAGTTAATCCAAAAATCACACTAACATTAATTATATCAATGTAATCCACAATTAAAACTGAAATAAATAAATTACCGATTAGGTGTCCAGCTAGCAAAGAATATTAATAGCATTACAAACATAAATCCACACTAATTCCGTAATGAAATGATTGTCACCTGAGCATTGACGATAATATATGCGATTCCATCCACGGCTCGACACACACACGGAAAAATCGATGCCAGACCGATTTGAACGACTATAATGAGATTTAAAATTGCCAAGTAATTAATGAGGATTAGTACTGGAATTTCCATGATGAATTTTAACGTGGACACACCCTACTGATGTTTCAGGGCATACATTATTTAAAATTATATGAGTTCTTTGTATGTTTTAATGTTGTTTCTGCTGGAAAATACTTGGGCATACGTATCAATATGGAAAAAGGAAAAGAAAATGATATATATTATTTACTTTTCTAAAGATCTTTGAGCGCGCTACGAGAGGGCTACGGCGTAGCGACTTGCTACGATTTTGTTTCTACGGAGCGCTACGATTAGATAGGTTTATCTTTATTCCTTTTGATTGCTTTAGCTCTTCTATGGAAAGTTTGAGAAGATTTTCAATGTGACTTATCACAATTTAAAAACACGTTATCTATAAAATTTTTGTGTGTTTGGTATTTCTTTTATTGGCTAAGGCGCCGCCAATGGTCCATCGGTTATTGACCACAGCGATGCAATTTCCATTAAAAACAAAACACAAACTATATTAGCAGTATATCCTAAATTGGTCGGCTCATTGTATAAATTGATATTTAATTTTATCGGTTGGATGTTTGCAATTAATTACAACAATCAATAATTTCGCGCTTCGCCGAGCGAAAACTACTACACAAACTGTATGGGGGGAGATAAAACGTGGCTCGTGGCTTATGGCTATACAAATAAGAGCTATATGGACATTATGTACCTACTGTTTACCATATTGGATCAATGGGATATTGTATGGAGTTTTTAATTATGGACATTCCGCGTCGATGTCCTGTGTTGTAATATGTTTAAGAATAAAAAATGTCAGAGCTTTTATACCAAATTACGGGTGTGTAGTGATAATCATAAATGATATATATATATGTATATATATTTTTTAATAAAACGTTGCCCCACACTAGGATTTACTCCTGTATCGTAGGTGCTTTCACAAACATGTAAACTCACACACACACAAGACACCCAGATCCGGAACAATTATCTATATTACGGAATAATTATATTTTGCAAGTAGGTTATAAATAACACTTTTACACATCAATCATTTTTGGCTGTTATAAACTAGATGAGGCCGGTCTTTCCTAGCTGACTATCCTGAGAAGAAACGCCGAAAGAAACTCAGAGTGAAGTTCTCTTTTTTAAAGTCCATACAATTGTACTGGTCAAATCATATGGGAACTATGTAGGTTGATGTCTGAAGTGGTCTTTTGAGGAAAGTATAACACAGATTTGAGTGGAACTGTCTGGACAGTTCCAATCAATAATTGTACTGGTCAAATCATATGGGAACTATGTAGGTTGATGTCTGAAGTGGTCTTTTGAGGAAAGTATAACACAGATTTGAGTGGAACTGTCTGGACAGTTCCAATCAATAATTGTACTGGTCAAATCATATGGGAACTATGTAGGTTGATGTCTGAAGTGGTCTTTTGAGGAAAGTATAACACAGATTTGAGTGGAACTGTCTGGACAGTTCCAATCAATAATTGTACTGGTCAAATCATATGGGAACTATGTAGGTTGATGTCTGAAGTGGTCTTTTGAGGAAAGTATAACACAGATTTGAGTGGAACTGTCTGGACAGTTCCAATCAATTGTACTGGTCAAATCATATGGGAACCATGTAGGTTGATGTCTGAAGTGGTCTTTTGAGGAAAGTATGACACAGATTTGAGTGGAACTGTCTGGACAGTTCCACTCAAATCTGTGTCATACTTTCCTCAAAAGAAGCGAAAGTAGAACAACAGTAGTGCAAGCGAAAGTAGAACTCGATTTGACGAACAATCCTAAAGGAAATTTTAAACGTCATTTAAAAAAAAAAAACAAACTAAACGAACGGTATAGAAAGTGTTGTTATATTTACTAAACGTTGTGTTCAATAAAAAAATGTGTGAAGTATTGATAGATGAAGTAAACGTTATGTCAATTGAACGTTATCTATATATATACATAGCTTTTGAAAATATACCAAATGTTCTTATACTAAATGAGCGGGACCCATTCTTGATTTTTTTGAAAATATGTAAATCATCAAGTGACCTAGTAGTAGCAATCCCGACTTATGTTTTACAGGTCGAGAGTTCGGACCCACACAGGAACTTACCTTTGTGTACACCATACATTACATCCACCAAACCTGAATTTTGTTGTTTTTCTAAGGAAACAAATCGCAGCAGCGAGCATATGAGGTTTGACAGTTAATAAAGTTTACAGATTAGGCAGAATAAAATAATATTAATCTACATAGGTTACTTTAATTTAAAGTTATGGCGAAATAAACACACAGAAGCAGCAAAAGGGATTCAGACTCACAAATAATTGATAAATCCAATTAATAATACTCCAACCTACTTATAGGTATCATTATCATGATCGAGGTAACCGTTATCCATCCCCCTGACCTTGACCCAGTGGGGGCGTTTTTACTGTCAATAATAGACTCGAGGGTCGCCCTTCAAGTAAGGGTGGCCGACACGGATCGCAGTGGAAAACATAAATTATCATCTATAATTCTTTATTGTACACTAAAACAACTTATATTATATTAGACATAATAAAGTGCATGTACAAAGGCGAGCTTAACTCAAAGTTGAGTTTTCTCCCAGCAAACCTTTGAGTGATAGAGAGAGATAAGCATAGAGGGTAGGATCCAGTGCACAAATTCTACAATACAACATATTTTATCATACATACATCATCTTCGAGGCTTATAGAAATAGTCGTTTTCTGTTCAGAAAAACTATTTTTAAAGCGATGTTTTCAGATCAGATATTTTATGAAAAAATCTGTTTCTTTGACAGATGTCGCATTGTTTGGAATTGCCATAAAATGGCCAATCATAGTGATATGTTTTGGATGCACATAAAATAGATATTTTCCCCAAAGCAGACATACAAGCAAACGCATGGAAATGACAATTACTTTGTCTATCAACAATTCATATACTACAATTATTACACAACTTTTTAAACGTTATTTTTTTTGTAAACTATTTTTTTATCTTTCTTTACATATTTTTCATTTAATATAAAGCTGCAATATACTATGTACCATTCGTTTAGTATATGATCATTTGTCATGTTTAATATTCTTTTGAAATAGTTATTTTGTATAACTAACGATGACCCAGCGAAATATGCTCGGGAACTTCAGGTACTCCGACACGGATAGTTAAGGTACGACGAGAATGACTCATTACAATATTAAAGAGTATCAATGCCAAAAAGTAAGAAAGAACACGTATTATAAAACCCGTTAATGAAAGATTTTTATCCAAAAACACCACAACAACAACAAAAACCGATCTCTACCAATATATTCGCATAACAGCACCCCAACAGCTCCCAACTCAAGTGCTCGTGTTTAATACTAAAAATCAATAATTAAACTGGTGTACGTATGTAATTAATAGTTCGTCGCTGGGGCCGGCTTGCATTATAGAGGAAGGCTAAAATGCACGCGCCGTGCATTATGAAAATGACATGATGATAAGCCTGCCATCATTCCGAAAGGCTTGTTTTATATGCGATAACTGGACGGTACTTTTATGGATGGAATATGCTTTTTGTTTACGTCATGATGTACACTACTTAATATGTAGCTATATGCGATAACTGGACGGTACTTTTATGGATGGAATATGCTTTTTGTTTACGTCATGATGTACACTACTTATGTAGCTATATTAGTACGTGTGGGCATAATGTAGGGATGCCTCAATATACGGCGAAGTTATGTTGTACATCGTTTGTGCCTCGTTGCGCTAGTGACCGCGAGGGCTTCTGCTGAGCATTGATCTTAGTTTAAATTTCCGGGCTGAGCAAAGTCTTTTGTTTTATCTGAATTTACTCAGTAGCAGTATGGATTTGTGCTTGGTTCGTTGCAATAGGTTCACCCTTATTCTTGCTCTTCTTCGCTTTGTCTTGACAGAGCGGGCGTGGTCACTATAAATTCAGTCCACTGTCTAATCGCTGATGTTGTTGCAACTTGCCTGACGAATTCTCCCCATCTGGTTTTGTTGGATGATAGAATAGTGGGTTAATTAAGAGCATATACAACCAACGATTTAACCTAATCTGTCCTTCTACATAGAACCATAAAAATGGGTGAGCTAGCCCACCTCCTGATTTACCTCTGGGGCAATACACGCGTAATATTATAAATGTTTATGTTTGCTTTCGGGGATCACTCTAATAGTGTCGATACTCCGATTCATGATGCTATCTTTTTTCAAAGAAAGATTTAGCTAGCTGTCATGCACTTTACCTGTGCTCACTCCAAATATGCTTTCGTATAATTAATGAAGAGAGAATTTTTGCACACAATCGCACACAGTCAATCAGCAGTAGTGCCCTCGCCAAGATGATCCAAAGAAAGCGGGGCACTAACTGCCTTTTTCTCGAAGTGTTTCGTGTTATTCGAATTAGTGTAGGTATATTGTACTTTCCTTCTACATCGTTATTTTTTCCTGTAAAGCTGATTTATCATTTTCAGTTAACTGAATTGCATAGACACAATATCTAATCGCGCTTGGCCAAGATTTTGGTGATCGCTGTAGTTCTAGCTGTCTAAAAGGGCACTGCTACTCATATTGATAGAGTTAGACTATCAATCAGTCGTGAAGCTTGATCTCAGAATAAGAGGATGGAGTGTTGAAGGGATTTGGGTAGAGAGGTCAATAAAGACCAGCGAGACAAAAATACCACACAAGTCAACATCACCAGGTTTGCGGAAGTCGGGGTTACGGAATTTGTTCAAAAGATGACTGGATGAGTTTTAGTCAGTAAGGGTCTGACAATCGCTTCCGATTGCCCATCCATAAAAAAACATACAATTAAACAAAACCTTTGTATCCACCTGAGCACGTATAAATCAACATACCTACTGCAGTGAAGAGATTCATCTTATTAATATTTACCTCAAGCCTTTCATGCCGGAACTATGTTACAAGTAAGTATCAATAATTAGGCCAGTTTTAATTCGTCATTAAATAATCGTTAATCTTATGATCTGTTAATTTTAATGATATTTCCTAAATAAATAAACTATTTGGTTTCATTACTTATCAGGCCACCCAGTTAGTAGGTTTCAGGAATTTTATTAAAGAACTTCAAGCATAAAATACAAGATAGCTATGTGATACCACATAGCTATCTTGTATTTTATACTTGCATAAGACCGTATTTTATTTTTTTTTTTTTTTTTTTAATCTTTATTGTTTAGGGAGGGTTTGTTCACATAGCGAACATGTCACCCTCATAGGAACACTTTACATGAAAACTTAAATTCTACGTTTGATCCCTAAACTAACTAGTTTGTATACAATTTTAGCATTTTTAGAAGCTGGAAAGGCTAGAATCATATTGCATGCTCCTAATTCGCGAATATTTATATCATATTGTACTTCCATTAAATTTCTTTCAGCCTCGTTACGGACACACTCCATTATTATATGGTAAACATCTTCGACCTTATCGCATTCCGTGCAGTTTGGAGACGTTACTTTGCCCATCAATGCAGCAAAACTATTCAATGGGATGTGTCCGGAGCGAAGTCTCAAACCTGTCATTATTTCTTGCCTACTCATATCGGCATTGTCAAACCAAGCATAGTTACGGATAGTCGGCTGCATTGTGCGATACCAAATACCTTTGGTCAATGATCTCTCATCAAAATATTCTTTCCAAATATCGTAACATTTCAATTTGAATTCACTTAATATCTCAGTCCAGTAAGGTTTATACGCAACCGGCACCCCCTCTAAGCACGCTTCTTTGGCTAAACTATCTACTTTCTCGTTTTCTTCAATGCCGATATGGGAAGGCAACCATTGTAAAACAACATTTTTATGTTTATCTCTTAGTCTATTAATATGGTCTATTATTTGGTATGCTACCGGATAGCTACTACCATTTCTTATACACTTCACCAAATGTTGGAGTGCGCTTTTACAGTCAGAATATATTACACAATCTTGAAAATTCACCGATTCAAGGTAAGAAATAGCTTCAAAGACAGCGATTAACTCGGAATGCATGACAGAAATTTTTGAATTTAATTTGAACTTACAGGCAGTATTACTTTGAGGATCGTAGAACGCGGCTCCAACATTAGCTTTGACTTTAGATCCGTCCGTATAAATCCTGTAATA
This sequence comes from Hecatera dysodea, assembly GCA_905332915.2. Lineage (NCBI taxonomy): Eukaryota > Metazoa > Arthropoda > Insecta > Lepidoptera > Noctuidae > Hecatera > Hecatera dysodea. The sequence continues at coordinate 7,211,756 of HG995304.1, forward strand.
ACCGGAATAGTCCCTAGTAAACTTCTTACGACAGATAGTTCGAAGTTCAGTAATATGGTATGATTTTTTAGCTCCACTTATCTCTTTAATTTTTGGCTCAATGGTACAAGACAAGTTCACACCGCTTAGCCACGTGTTAAGTGAAAATAATCCTAATTCCTCATACCGGTGGACAGATATGTTATTTAATGTTTCACACATTTGAGCTATAAGTGGGGTTTTTTTACGTCTCCAGTAAGCATTCTGGCAACAAATATTAAGATTCGTAACAATTTCACTCGTGTCCCCATTTACAAAAGATTTGAGCTTCAAAAAATATTTTCCAGCTAAGTAATATCTCCGAACATGTAACGGCTGCAGATGGAGTTCGGATTCCATAACGTGTATGGCTGTACTTTTAATGAAACCTCCAATGACCCTTAAACATTGGTTTTGAATTTTGGTTAATTTATTGAGATGGGTTTGGCAACTACTATCATATAAAAAACTGGCATAATCTATTCTGCTGCGGATAATTGCAATGTATAAACGACGTAGATGAGTGGGGTGTATGCCCCAACCTGGGCCCGTTAATATTTTAAACACATTTAGGAATTTTGATGATTTCTCTTTTAACTCATTTATATGTTTTGACCATCTCAGCGATCGATCTAACCACAGCCCCAAATATTTATAGGTCTCAACTACTTGGAGGGATGTATTATTTATTTCAATATCAATATTATCTTTCCTAAAACCATTTTTGAAAATACAAATTTTACTTTTACTAGTTGAAATATTTAAACCAATATTTTGAATTAATTTGTTAAACAAATTCATCGCCGTTTGCAGTTTTTGGGTTGCCTCTAAAATGTTGTTGGTAGTTATATATAAAACAAAGTCATCTGCAAACTGCGAAACACAGACTTCATTCGTCTTTTTACAAATATTGGTAGTAGCTATATTAAACAACAACGGTGACAAAGGGTCACCCTGTGCCAAGCCACGAGAGGTAGTTCTACATAGTGAATCGGTACCAAGTTCAATTTTTAAATTTCTTGTTTTTAAAAAATTCCAAATATAGCTGCAAATTTTTTGTCCCACACCTAAGTCGTCCATTATATGTAATAAACTATTTACATCCACGTTGTTGTATGCATTATCCAGATCAATAAAACAGCATACAGTAATATGTTTTTTAGAGAAACCTGTTTGAATTCTTGAAACTAAACTAGTAAGATTGTTTAAAGTTGATCGGCGCTTTCTGAATCCTGTAGTATTTTGGTCTAAAATATGGTTCTTTTCTATAAACCACTCTAATCTATTGAGTAGAATGTTATGGAAAGTTTTGCACATACATGAGATCATAGATATGGGGCGAAGAGAAGAGGCTAAAGAAGGGTCACGTCCCAGTTTTGGGATAGGCACCACCACTATATCGCGCCATTGTTTAGGTACAAACGAGTAATTGAAAAATGAATTAAATAAACTGAGTAGAATTTGTTTCGCGTTCTTGGGTAGGTATGTTAGCATAGAATATGTAATCTTGTCATTACCAGGGGATGTATCTTTTCTTTTTAGGCATTTAGCAAGCTCTTGGATTGTGATAGGTACTTCAAGTTTTGGATTTTCAGATGTAAGCGAAGGGTTGTCACATGACACGAAAGCTGGTGCTAAACTACACAGTAATTCGCTGGCTTTAATATTATCAATATAGGATTTTGGTGCGTTATATCCTTTAACCCATCGCATTTTACGCCACAGTTCACTATGTGTTGAAGTTTGATCCAGAGTGGAACAAAAGCCCTGGAATGACTTATTTCTGGCACATCGTATATTGCGTTGAGCCTCACTGATTTTTCTTTGAAGTATTGTAAGGTTATCTGGTGATGGATTACGACGGAACTTGGAAAGGGCTAATCGGCGTTCGGCTACAGTTTTAGAAAGGCTGGGACCCCAGTAAGGTTTAGGTTTGAAATTTCTTTCTGGGTGCGTATTAACTTTATTATATGGTATAAAAAGATCTGCAGCCATGTCTAAATAGTCTATAAATAAATCATATCCTTTTTGTAAATCGTTTGGTAATATAAATTCATCGAAAAGGTCATTTAAAAGATTTTGGTATCCTACCCAGTCAGCCTTTTTATAATTTCGACGAGACATGTAAACATTATTAGCTCTAAAGTATGTTGTGATTTTAATAACACAATGATCGCTTCCCAATGTCTCGCTCAACACATTCCAGTTTAAGGTTAGGCTTATATCGGATGATACTAACGAAATGTCGGGGGACGACTGTTGCAAAACATCATTGACTAGCTTAATGCGCGTGTGCTCACCATTGTTCAATGAAACAAAGCTACTACCAATAAGTGCATCAAAGATTTGGTTACCTCTCCTGTCTATTTTATTGGACCAATTAGTATGGTGTCCATTGAAGTCACCCAAAATTAGGGTTTTATTATTTACCTGTAAAAATAATTGGTCCCAGTCTGACTGGCTAGTGTTTAAAGAAGGTGGGCAGTATATAGATATCACGTTTTCAATTTGATTGCAGTTATACACTTTAACGTGTATTATCTCTATCCCCGAGTTAGGATTTGGGAAGTCTTGGCAAATTTGTGATTTAATTGACTTATGTGTGAGTATAGCTACACCTCCATATGAATCGTCTCTGTCTTTGCGAAATACATTGTAATCTTTAATTTTAAAATAACTACCTGGTTGTAACCATGTTTCACTTAATACGGCAATGTGAATCTTGTCTTGTATTAACAAATTCTCAAAATCACATAACTTTGGCCTGATGCTTTGTGAATTCCATTGAATAATATTTAGTTTCACAATACTTTTATCTGCCATTTGTGAAATAATCAATAATTAATTTAAGAACAGGCCAATCTGCCACATTATCAACTACAACTAAAATTAACCACTCAATGAAAGTTTTCAGAACTCCTTTGCAAATCATTTGTATAGTGCTTCCTTTCATGAATATTACCTCTTGTAATCTTTGTAATAGTTCATTGAAACTAACGTCTCTCTGTTTTTCTTCTGTTCCATTCGAGTGATTAGTCTCAGCTTCAATATAATCTTGTTCCGTCTTACTCCATTCTATAAAATCCAGGTCTAATTTTTCTTCTCTCTTCTGTTTTTGTTTATGGTCTGACTTTTGTTTGTGTTTATGTACCTGTGCCTTGGTCGTCACTTTAGCATAAGTCGGACTACTAGTAATTGGAGTAGGGTCTATATCCACGACTTGAACTGCTGGCTTAATACTATAAGTGTCCTTTCTTTCCATATGCACTTCCTTGTGGGTTGGTTCGTCTTGAGGGACATACAGAGTCAAGGCTTTTCTATAAGTGCAATTAAACTCGGACATGAGCTCTCTTAGTCTTTTTTCCTTTAAAAAGATGGGACATGTTTTTGAGAGGGAAATATGGCCTCCATTGCAGTTAACACATATCATGTTTGTGGTTTCGCAATTGTTATGATTTTTTCCACATTTAGGACACACCACTTTAGTACTAGGACACTTTTTCAGTATATGACCATATTTCCAGCAACGCGAACATTGTGATACTGGAAATACGTATGGTTCTACCTTTATTCTCAATCCATGAGTATAAACATAAGGTGGTAAATAGGGTCCTTTAAAACAAAGTCGAACCGCTTCACTGGGTGACCATCCATTTTCCTCGAGGTTCTTGCGGTTTAACCGATGTACAGATACTAGCTTGGTAGGTTCGGGACAAAATATACTCTCCATAATATTTTCCTCTGGCATATCCAGGTCGACATCTCGTATTACACCGTATGACAAATTCTTTTCCATTGCTCTGTGAATATTCCACCCCTTATCGATAAATAACTCGCATGTCTCTAATTTCTCAGCACTAATTTCGCTAATAAACTCAATACGAACTCGATAGGGATTGAGAAACTTCACCCTGCTAATATCTTTTATATTCTGATCTCTAAACAACTTAGCTAGGCTAAATTGTTTAGGTAGTTTTTCATTGCTAGATATATATATTTCTATCTTTTCTGTTTCCTTCAGTTTTTTGTCTTTTCGTCTTACTTCTGTCCATTCTTCATCACTGCTTTCCCTCATTCTTTTATTGGTTGTAGTTGCACTGTCTACAATATCTAAATTTTCATTTAAAGTAGAAATCTCATTCATAGGATCATTATTTATATCATCACTAGTCTCATTAGTATCACTCATAGTACTCGTAAACACGTCGCATCTGCGGCAGCGAGCAGGTAGCCGGCCGGCCGGCCACGTGCCGTACCTTTACGCTTGTAGGTATCTATTTGCTTATCAGTGATCAAAGCGCTGTCGACGTAAACAACTGTTACACGACCCGCTCGCACGAGTGCCGCGACGAAACTGGAACCCCGTATTTTATTTGAACAGAGTCATTTATCGTGAATATTGAAAAACAAATAGATTTATTATTTCCCCGAGAACCGAACCTCTGAATTTTATATATAAATATCGCAAACACTATCCCTGACATAGTGACCTCACAAACCTGCCAAAATCCCATAACAAACACAAGCACGGAACCCACATAAAGCTAGGTACAGACACACGAAATGATCACTACTATTCGCTAGACGGCCTGTCGAACTGCAATCGTTGGGAGGGGGGCGTAATTTAAAACCGCACTGCACCCTTCGCCCCCCTAGCGAAATTAAGTGCGAGGCAGCGGGTACGTGACACCGGCAAATGCGACGCGCCTACCCGTGTATGCCCGCCTTAATTGTGAAGCTTCATTTGTTTCGCGTCACAGGTTGTGTGCTGCCTTTATATCGGGGATGTCGGTACGTTCTTGGTAAATGAAGTGAGGTTTGGGAGGCAGGTCAAATGAAATAGCAAGGTAGGTGGCTAAATTATCTTGGCTTCTTTCACATTTAAGGTTTGTACTTTGTTGTAAATGCATTGAATCAAGTTTAGTTATGAGCAGGAAGGAAATTAAAATGCATTCCTAATCGCTTCCACATCAAATATTAACTATCCCAATTATGTGAACGAGGGTTTTTTGTTTTTACTTGACTTTAATTTTCAGCTGATTCTTTCCAAGCATCAATGATGAAAATTGCAAGTGTAGAGCACACAGAGGTATTTGAGAACGCACTATAGTGAGAACACTGAATGAACAAGTACAAATTCTACTGACCGATGGAGAAGCTAGAAGCGAGCTATTATAAAAAAAAACCGTCTATTAAGCTCTCAGCCTAGAAATATTCCCTCACTAGTTCATTAAGGTCATTCCCCAACTCCTGATCGAGCGCATACCCTGTCGACGCAAACCACTGCGACGTTTGACACATCAATCATACATCAGAACGACGCGCGACGCGCCGCCTAGCCGCGGCCGCAGATTTTATGATGTGTTTCCAAAACTACGCTATTACTAACCATAGAATAGTTGGCGGTTGTTGTGACCCAAAGGCTGGCTTTTACCTTGGCCAATGGCACATAACGAGTATGACGGATGAGGTAACGTACACCGTACGTGGCAAGGCCGCAAGTCAATTGGGACATTACCAATTGAGAGACAGCGGTGTGGTGGACTATATCGGTTTCATATTTCAGTTAATTGTTAGTATTGTTTGGGTGATAAATAAAAATACTTCTTCGATAGCTTTAGGTGTGCTATAATCAATAATTATAGGTTTTTACAATAATGCGTGTGAGTTTTTATCGACCGATACAAAGAGTGCCACAGTGGCGGCGCGCGCGTGAGATTTTGGTACTAGACCCCGCACTCCCCCTCTGAGTCGTCCAACAGTGGCAGCCCGATCTAGTGACGTTGCGTAGACAGTTAAGATAGTTAATAAAATACAGTTTGCACCACGTACTTATCTACAGCTTTAATTTTCTTCCCGGTTATAAAATAACCTAACATTGTAAGCGAATGAGTGGAATCCGAGGTGTGGATGATTAACATTGTATGGTAAAGTCAACACATTTGTTTGTTTATGCAAGAACATTTTTTAAACGACGTCTATGTTTGACACATCAATTATACATCGAAACAACGCGTGACGCGCGCCGAGCCGCGGCCGCAGATTTCGTGATGTGTTTTTTCGAAACTACGCTAATTCTAACCATAGTATGAGTATGGTTGGATGTCCATGACCCCAGGGCTGGGGTTTACCATGAACAGAGATTTAACGTTTCCATATAACATGTATGACCGATAAGGTGACCTTGTAACGTACACTGTACGTTACAAGGCCGCAAGTCTGCAATGCATTTTTTTTAAAACGATGTTCCACTCTATGAATTTCTCTTGTGTCGTGGGTGCGTTTACAAACACACAATCTCACATACACAAACAGCCAGACCCGGAACAACCATCTGTAGCCCATACAAATATTTGTTCCGTGTGGGAATCGGACCCACGACACGCAGCGCAGCAGCCGATCGCTCAACTACTGCGCCAACCGTGTCGTCAATATTACCAGTTGACACTGCTGCGGCAGAATTTTTCGATTCCATATTTTGATGTTGGTATTAATTAAGGCGAGAGCAGTGGTGGCCAAGTGGTAACGGCTCGGACAATTACGAATTGTAGGTCGCAGGTTCAAACCCAGCCAGGCGCATTACTTTGTGTAATTAATTTCATCACCACTGCTCTAAAAACGGTGAAGGAAAACATCGTGAGGAAACCGGCATGTCCTAGAACCAAAAATTCGAAGACATGTGACATTCACCAACCCGCACTGGGCCCGCGTGGTGGATTACGGCCCATTCCCTCTCCTGGAGAGGAGGCCTGTGTCCCAGCAGTGGGAACGTTAAAAGGCTGATTATTATGTTATTAATTAAGTTAATGAGGTTCAGTTGGCAAAGCGTAGCTATAAACTGTCCCAGAAATAGGGTAACGTTTTTCGCGACAGTATACATATGTATGTATGTATTATGTTTGTCTAGACGATCAAATTACTTAACATTATAGAAACCACGCATCGGCAAGCATAATATAATGATTGCGTGGTACGCAATCAGGCTAAGTCCACCTCGTTTCATAAGAAAGCTGGTAACTGGATCAGAATAAAGATATCCGTTTATATATACTGCTGTAAGCTGTGGAAGGAAAATGATGCTTACAAACATTTTCAGCCTTATTTATAAACATTCTGCCCGTAATTGAAATACTGATTCGCAGTTTCGAATTTGAGTAAACAGAAACCTTGATTTATATGAGTTCTTAATCATAATTTACAATGGAACATTTGAATTTAGAATCTGGTAATCACTCAGTTCGTTTTCTTTTTTAAATATGTCTGTGTAAGACGGAGTCTAAAGTTTTGTATGTGTAACGAGAAAATTGTTGAACTCGGATATATGTTTGACACATAAATCATCCCTCCATTTTGCCGACTAGCCGCCATCGCAGATATCACGATGTAGTGGCAAAAAAACGCTAATAGTGACTCTTGTAAGCATTTCAACTCGTATGTCCATTATTTTGAACGTTTTTTAGAGTTCCGTACTCAAACGGTGAAATGGAACCCTATTACTAAGACTATGATGTCCGTCCGTCTATCTGTCTGTCCGGCCATCACCAGGCTGTATCTCATGAACCGTGATATGAGACAGTTGAAATTTTCACAGATAATATAAATATTTATGTTGCCGCTATAACAAAAAATACTAAAATATAGGATAAAATAAATATTTAAGGGGGTCCCATTTTCATAACGGCAACAGGTAAAAATAAATAACGAAATGAAAATAAAATAAAATTTTTAAAGAAATATTTAAACAAATATTTAAAGAATAGAAACGAAGGCTTAGCTCACTATTTTTCTGTTTTGTTGCGAATACAATAAAATAAATTATAGGACTGTCGCGCAAAATATATGAAAAGTATCCCCAGATTTCATATATTTTGACGTGTTATTTTAAAGCTTTTGACTTTTTTGGTTTTTTAACCGACTTCTAAAAAAGGAGGAGGTTCTCAATTCGGATGTTTGTATGTTTTTTTTTTTTTGTTGTTATCGCGCATAACTCCGTCGCTTGCCAACCGATTTGAAAAATTCTATTTTGTTGGAAAGGGTATACTTCCCAAATGGTCCCATGAAAATTTTATCGAAATCGAACAAGCGGTTTTTGAAAAATCTAAAAAAATATCTACATTGTCTACATTGACGACTTTTTAGTTTACTCTGCATTCCATGGAGCAGTGCGTTTTTTTACACCAATGTAATTGGTTCGTTTAGGTGGGGGGAGGGGAGGGGGTTTAGGTACCACTAAAAAGTGAAAAATAAAAAACTTTTTACAAAAAAGTACAACCGACTTTTCCACAAAAAATCAAAAAAGTACAAAATAACTTTAATTTCGGAAGTCGGTGTTAAAAAAATGAAAAAGGAACCACATACACCGAGTTCCGAAATTAAAGTTATTTTGTACTTTTTTTGATTTTTTGTGGAAAAGTCGGTTGTATTTTTTTGTAAACAGTTTTTTTCGTTAAATTGCAAATTGAGATCGTTCAAAAGGAGTTGGCTGAGGCAGAGGGACTCACGGGCTCCATCTTTTTCTTTTGTACGGAACCCTAAAAAATGAACAAAACAGTGCTTTTAGACTATCAGCCCGGTCAAATACTAAACATTCCTCCTTAGCTCCAACAGTCTTCATTAAGTCAAAGACATAAAAACAAACACGTACCCACCCCTCCCCCCTCATCGATTCTTACCTTTGTCTAACTGAACACCATGTAAAGACGACCCCATTGTTTGCAGACGTTCGAATGTATGTAATTACTGGAAGGTGCTTTCATGTGGACCCTTCTAATTATGCCTGGCTTTGTTCTACGACAATTATTGTGCTAAGTAAATAATAAGAAGCGTGTGTCTAAGATGTCGCTTTGTATTGTCGTCAGGTTGTATTTGTATTGGCGCTAATTTGGCAGGGGTGCTCGTTTTATTGCAGTTCTGGTGTGGTATTTTGGCTGTACTGTTTTTCTGTCTATTTAAACAGAAGGTGAAACAACTCTTAAGAATACTATCCTAAGGTATTATTTGATTTTGTGCTCAATGACACGATCGGAAGGTCTCCCATAAGGTGGACCAATGACCAGGTGATGGTCGCGAGACACACAGGACAAGTTTTATGTGGCGTCACTTGAGGGAGGACCTATCTAGACGGGGCCCCATAGGGTCAGTGCCTGCTAGGGTTGCGAAATTCGTTCGAAAGAGTCACCGCAGCCCTGGAACGCAAAGGGCACAAGAAGGATCACGGGTGGGTTTTAGTCAGTAAGAATCTGACACTCCCTTCCGCTCCGCCCAGAGCGGGAGAAGTCATTTGATGATTTCCCAACCAGAAAAAAAAAGGGAGGTCCTATCTATGTCCAATAGTGGAGTTCTTTCAGCTGATATGATTTTGAAGACGCGATGCGAATTCCTTGTTTGGTTGTGAAGTTGCTATAGATATCAACGACGATACTTTTGCAGTCCTGCAGACTTGCAGAGCAAATAAAAAATCTATTTCTTGAGTGAATTTGTGAGCTAATATCCACAGTGCGCCGGGCCGGTGCAGGTGACGTCAGGCGAGCAGCGTGAGCAAACTTTTAAGTTTTTTACATTATCATCACCCAGTTTTTGTCTTTTTATCTGCATATTTCCATAATCAAACCCACTTGGAATCATTTTTTTTATTCAATTTACAATTGCAATAAGTATTAGCAAGGTTTGAGAATTTGAGCTATGTAAGACCTAATTAAATTGTGCTAAGTAAATAATAAGAATATCTAAGATGTCGTTTTGTTATAAGTTGTACGTGCACTTATTTGGCAGGGAAGGTCTTTTCGTTGCAGACCTAGATCTGATTGAAATATTGGAAACAAATCTCTTAAAAGTTTCCAAAATTTTGTTTTTTTTTTTCGTTTGGTTTCTTATTTCTTAACTATTTTCTTTATATATTCCTGGTCACGGACTCGTGGATAAAGAGAGATGCAGAACAGTTTTCGTTGACAATGTAATTGTCAAATGTAAAAAAACTAATTTGAGAAGTGGATATTATATAGCGAGCATATATGTAATTAATTATACTGAAAACACCGTGCATATCGACAAACAATGCGAAATGTTCATCATAGTGATATTAAAATTTATAATTAATTTTCAGAAATTCTACCCGTTCCGTTTATTTCGTTCTATCTATTTGCTTTTACTCCACTTCAATTAAAATCATAATTCACACTTACCCAAAAAAAATTAAGCACCCAAAAATATCAATGAATACTGATTAGGGTTGTCGGTTTTAATGAAACAAAGCTGGCAGCACCCGAGCCACAGTGGATGGAAATATTTTAATTATCACCGAGTACAGGCTGCACGTAAATTTCCCACGACTACGATAAAGAATAAACATCGGCATTGTCTTAAAGCCCCACCAAGAATTACTGCAAGTAAGGGTTGGTAGGTGTCAGAGTAATTAAATTAAATGAGTGAGCGAGTAGGTGCTAAAGAGCTTGTAAAATAGTAAACGAAGAAATTCTATCATATGTGACTGATTGTGACACGTGTGTTATCTGCTGTAGAATGTAGATATGCTAATAGCTTTGCTTTCTCAATATTTATTTTGCGTTTTTCCGCGACTTCCATCATGTTAAATTAGCCAATAACCATCACCAGTAGCTACAAATATTATTCATCAGAATCGGTTCAACGATTTAAGCGCAAAAGCCTAAAAACTCACTTTCGAATTTATTTAGTTAGGATTATTCTCGCATTTGATTTGCCATTATTCTCTCCCACACTTATGCCAATTTTCCACTGTGGACCATCAAGGGCTTTTTTCGCGAATTTTTCACTCATCTTGCTCAGTAGCAGCCCTAATCGGCAATGGCTCAAGTCGTGAAGCGGCCTCTCCCGGCGGGGCCATTACGCGGTCACCGCCTGATTACCGCCCCGTCTTGATTTCAACCCCTTCTTTATCTAACTGCGTACTGCCTGCAAGATTCACGACCCTTTAATAAGTGTGGGTAAGTAGAGATACTGGCTTCTCTGGGTTTTTTTGCTGCAGTGTTGGTGTTGTATAAAACGGATGGTCCCGTGGTGCTATTTGGTCTTTGCCTATTTAAAACCAGTTTTCTATCGGTTTCAAGGATTCTTATGTGTAAACAATTCCTACGTGCCTCAGAAAGTACGTTAACCCGCCGATCCTGGTTGTCATTAATGGACATTTGAAAGTCGTAACAGATAAACCAGAAAATCTGACAGCAGTTTGTGGTACCGTGTTACCCAATTAGTGGGTTGTGAACGACAAATAGGCAATTGTTCCATGTAAAATACTGGTAATCAGCCGCGTTCGGTTAAACTGCAAGCCGAACCCAACATTGTTGGCACATTTATTAGTTTCTCAACCAATTGCCGTCCACAACTGAACATAAGCCTCCGCCAAAGAGCGTCAACCATTCCGGTCTTGAGCAGTCCGCATCTATCCGTTCCCAGCAACCTTCTTCAAATCATCGATCCATCGTGCCGCAGTGCGTCCCACACAACGTTGCCCATACGTGGTCTCCACTTTAACACCTGTCTGCTCCATCGACTGTCTTTTCGCCTACACACATGGCCGACCCACTTCCACTTCAGAAAACTGATTCTGATCTCAAAAACACATTATTTATGCAAATAATTATTTCTGTACAGAAGGGAAGGGAAGAGCTCGTGGCTAAATTGTAACAGCCGCACAGGTCGATCTTCAAGGTTAAGCAACGCTTGCCGAGGTTGGTCTGTGGATGGGTGACCATCTTAACATAGCGAGACTTCTCCGTGCCTCGGAAAGCACGTTAAGTCGTTGGGCCCGGCTGTGATTTGGAGATCTTTGGCAGTCGTTACGGATTGTCAGAAGCCGGAAAATCTGACACCAGTCTTGCCAAGAAGTACCATGTTCCCCAGTTAATGGGTTGTGGAGGTCTGGTAGGCAGCCGCTTCTCGTAAAATACTGGTATTCAGCTGAATCCGGCTTGACTGGGAGCCGACCCCAATATAGTCGAGAAAAAAGGCTAGGCAGATGATGAATTATTTCTGTACAGAGATCGAATTATGCTATTATATTTTGTTTTTCTTCTTCAAGAAATCTCTTGATAGCTGACAAACCAAACACCGCCTCAACAAAGCGTCTCCACTGCGAAAGGGCGGTATCTACGGCAGTCCCGTAACGAACATTCCGTGGTCACCGCTTGATTGCTGCTCGTCTTCATTGCATCCCTTATTTCAACCTCTTCGCCGTAACAAATGATTTTTATGTTTATTTTACATCCCTACGAAATATCCCTAAAGATTGGTTTAAAGACTGACAAGAAGTAGAGTACATTTAATAACTTCAGAATTCACAAGTTTGTAAATATCTCGGCAATCCTTTAATGGCTGAGGATATTTTTGGTTAGGAATCTACTACCTAATCCAGTTCAACGCATCATCCATTTTTTGGTCATATTGATACAATTTCTTTAACTTTAACCTATTACAATGGCAGCTAAATTTCCCAGTTAATATTCGAAATAATATTTAAACTACTTATTATAATGAAACCCCCCAAAATGAAGCAAATACGAAAAATCGTCAGATCACTACCAAACAATATCCCAAACTGAACGATATCCAACAAAAGCACAACTTTAATGAAGGTGGATAGGTACATTAAAACATAGCGGAGCGTAATGTGACCAGCGAGAAATAAATAGTCCAGAAAATTACCAGCAAACACCCCCCCGTCCCTCCCTCTCTTCGCCACCTATAGTAGTTAATGTTTGTAGATAATATGGTGGTATACGTAGGCACAAGTAGTGGTAGGTGGAAACATACTTATGTAGGTCATGCATGTAAAAACAGTAATGAATTTTGATAATGATGTTCGATTTCCGTTAAAAGTGCTCATCTGAATGTTTCATTTGGTGAGGATTTTCGTTGCTATGTTTAATTTTCGATTGATTATTTATTTCCTGGAGGATATTGGACTGTCAAACTTTTGCATTTAAAATAGTTGAAAGATGGTATATATATAAATAATAACGTCTCTCTCTGCCCTATTCTTTCATTGGTGGTCTTTAAGCCAATTTTATTTATTATGATTAGTATCAATTGATTACTTACTAACAGATTGAACCAAAGCGACATCAAGCCAACAGCATAGAGTAACATTACTTTCTAAAAAAAAAAAAATTTTGATCACCGTGTTCATGTAAATCAACCTCCGGTTCCTAAGCAATCAGGGTGTTCAGCAAGCTGCGCGGATTAGATGAGTTACTTCTAGGCAAGTGTGCTTTTTCTAGGACTGTGGTTGACGGCGAGCCTACCCAAAAACAATAAATCGAAAAACCTCGCCTTTTCCTGACTACGTATGTTGGCGCCGGCTTCAGTATCTAGTATTCATCCAGTATCTGGGTAATTAACTAAATGACTCACATTTTTTTTAATAAATGTCTTCTTTCGCTCTAGGCAGAGTGGAAGGGAGCGTCAGACTCTTACTTACTAAAACCCATGCACGTTCCTCCTAGTGCCAACAGTTGCGTTCCAGGGCCGCAGTGACTCTTTCGAATAAATTCCGCAACCCTGGCCAACATAGTTGACGAAATATTCAAAAACATATAAAAGCGTATGCAAAATTGCAAAAGCGCTACATATTAGCAATAAAATGAAATCAGCAGACGACAAAATAAAAACTACTTGGAAAATAATAAATAATGAAACAGGTAGAAAAAAACAGCGGGAAACTAAATTTAATTTAAATACTGTACATGGCCCAATAAACTCGGATGAAGAGGTAGCACAAGAATTTGAAAACTTCTTAGCTAATATTCCTCTTAAAACAACAGAAGTTCTCAACTCGTCACCCGAGCTCTCTGCTTCCTTACTTAGAAAGAATGTAAAGGTATGTCAATCGGAGTTTAACTTTCAACACACAAACCCCCAGGCCATTATAAAAGCTTTTAAAGATCTTAAAATTAAACCAACAGAAGATCTTTGGGGTATATCTGTAAAAGTTTGTAGGTCTGTCATTGAAACTATTGCCCCCTACTTAGCTGTCATATTTAATACTAGTGTAGACCAAGGAGTATTTCCGGATCTCATGAAACACAGTAAAGTTGTCCCGTTGTTCAAATCGGGTGATTGTCAAGAACCTAACAATTATAGGCCTGTGTCAATTCTGCCAGTTCTCAGTAAGGTGTTTGAAAAGCTAATGCTTAGTCAGATGTTACGTCACTTTAAAGAAAATTCCATCTTTCATGAACAACAGTATGGTTTCACCAAAGGGCGTTGTACAACAGACGCCGGTGTCACACTAATAAAGAACATCTTTAACGCCTGGGAAGAGTCGCAAGACGCCATTGGAATATTCTGCGACCTCTCGAAAGCGTTCGACTGCGTTAACCATGAGACGCTTTTATTGAAACTGGAGCACTATGGGATTAGGAATAGAGCCCTTGATTTACTTAGTTCATACTTGGCAGACAGACAGGTTAAAGTTCAGGTAAACGGTGTAAACTCACAAGGGTCGAAAGTGATGATGGGCGTTCCGCAAGGCTCAATATTGGGTCCATTCCTTTTTTTAGTTTATATTAATGATTTGCCCCATTTAATTCCAAACCAGCCAAACATGGTATTATTTGCGGATGACACTTCATTAATTTTTAAAATAGACCGACGGTCACAAAATTTTGACGAAGTCAATAGCGCAGTTAGTCAGGTCCAAAATTGGTTTACGGCAAACAACTTAGTACTAAATGAAAAGAAAACCAAATGTATTAAATTCACTTTACCAAATGTTAAAAGTAGCAAATGCGACATTAAATTGAATGGAGAAAAACTGGAGATCATTAATGAGACGGTTTTCCTGGGAATTACTTTAGATGAGAAATTACAATGGGGACCTCATATAAAATCTCTTGCTGGTCGTGTAAGCTCAGCCGCTTATGCTGTTAGAAAGATAAGACAGTTAACAGACGTAGAAACCGCACGTTTGGTCTACTTTAGTTACTTTCACAGCATTATGTCATACGGTATTTTGTTGTGGGGTCGGGCTGCTGACATTGAATCCATATTTATTTTACAAAAGAGAGCTGTCAGGGCCCTTTATAATTTGCGTCCCCGCGATTCTCTTAGAGAAATTTTTAAAAAGATCAATATTATGACAGTCCCTTGCCAATTCATCTATGAAAATATTATGTATGTACGGAAAAATCGACATCTTTTTAGTAAAATTAGTGATAGACACAATTTTAATACTAGAAATAAAGACAAATTAGACCAACCATTTTATAGATTAGCTAAAGTACATACATCTTTTATGGGATACTGTGTTAAATGTTACAACAAAATACCTTGTAACATATTAGAATTAAATGAAAGAAAATTTAAAACTTTTATTAAACCCACCCTTTGTAAACAAGCATATTACAAATTAGAAGATTACATTCAGGATAAGAATGCTTGGAAACATGCTGGTCTTGCTCCATAGGGCAGTCAAGGGTGTAGACAAAATCAAACTGGTTGATAATTTATGTGTGAATTATATTTATGAATGCATTTTTTTTGTGTCTTGTACTTTTTTTTCTTTTTATTATTTCAATATTTGTAAATATGTGAGTACCATGGGCATGAGATATTTAGAAGTTTACCTCTGCTGGTAATACTTTGTTCTATAACTAGTATACTTGGTGCATCGTCCTCACATATATGAAGTATTTATTGTATTACCAAATATTGTAAAACATTGATTTCAAAAGAGTAACTATGGAGTTTCTTGTCCGTTCTTCTCCATAAGAATCTACCTTTGCGAATGGACGCTAGAGTCACTTAATTTATGATATTTTTTATTGATGACGTTCAAAAGTGCCGTTAATGGCCTAATTGAAATAAACGTTTTGAGTTTTTTTTTGAGTTTTGAATGTCATTGCTGACGTTTCCTTGCTTCTGTCTACCTACTGGTAACTACACTGGCTCAATGTGCATCCCGAGATCGTTAACTGTTTATACAAAGGTATAAACAAAACCAAAACAAAACGTATTTTTTGCTCAAAAACATGATTCGTATTTAAAAGTTGAAACTTTCGACATCACCCCCCACTAATGCTGCCATACATACCGGCAGTAATATCGTTAAAGTTTTCCCGGTTGTCATTAAGTAGCGTTATTCTTCCGGAAAGGGCCCCGTCTACTCTTTAAGGACTACTAACTGCCTATCTGACATCCTCAACTCAATAACTGGCTAACGCCGTAGTCGCTGTCAAGAATAGTGCCTGACATTCTCAAAAAAAAAAAACACTTTTCATTTTTAAAAGTAACGTACTTATGGTTCAGTTGAGAAAAGGTAACTCCTAGTTGACTGTCATTTGCTGAACTGTACTGGGTGTCCCAATTTGATGTTTTTTTTTTTTTTTGTATTCGAAAGCTGGTGCTTGTCGTGTGGCCCTATTCCGGTGTTCAAAAAACGAAGAAACAACCAAAAACACCGAGTTCCGAAATTAAAGTTATGTTATACTATTTTTGTTTAGAAGTCGGTTGTTTTTTTTAAGCTTTTTTTTTAATTTCTTCCCTGTGTGTTCTCTGCTTGTATTACTATAAATAATTTCTTACAAAAGTTAAAACTATCAACATCTGCATCTCCCCTAACTAATTCCACCATACCAGCAGTAAAATCGCTAAAGTTTCCGCTGGCTATCATTAAGCAACACTATTATTCCGGAAGGGACCCCTGTTCCACATTCTTCAAGGACTATTAACCGCTAATCAGTCGGTGAGGCTTCATCATAATTAGTGTTCAAATAATGTACTTAAGGAGGGGTATTCTTCAAAGTTCTAGTTCATTATCTATAATGTTAGGGGACATTATACTTGCAGAACATGGAACTATCTAATTTGTTTTGTTAGCGAGCTACCTAACCGTCCATGCTTGATATTACAAAATTAGTATGTTTAACTATCTGTCTGTTTGTTACATTTCTACTTCTTAACGGCTAAACGGATTTGGATGAAACAATTTAGCCACGGGTTGAATATCTTCTAGAGATAGGATTTATTCCTTTGGGATGTCTTCCGACTTTCACGCGTTCGACAGCCGCTGGCTGGAAGCAAGTTGATGTAGTTACATTCAACGTACAACAGAATAAGAGGCAGAGTTTAACTTATTATGTACAGATTCCTATAACATCCAAAATATTTATGTCAATATTCTCTTCGATGTTTTCAAAAATTGTTAACTACAAGTGCCATAATCTGTATCATCAACAGCCTGTTGCAGTCCACTGCAGGCTGGACATAGGCCTCTCCAATTGCACGCCACTTAGGTCTATAATCTGCATATTTGAGAAATAAAGATATTTCATTATTATTATAAGGCAATACCTAAAAAGGGGTTATTGTAGATACCTAATCATCATTATGAACAAATTAAACAGTCTTTATCTATTCCTATGGGATATCTACTAAGTAGACATAAGATCTTCCCCATAAGATCGCCCATTGTACATGTGTTTTAGTTTGTAGTTTTCTTTTTTTTTTGTTAACCACGGTGTACAATTAAGTATATAATAAATAAATAAATAAATCTTCTATGGCCAAAGTTGATTCAGTTACATATTCAGAAAACTTTCCAACGTAGTCTCTCAGCACAACTAACACTTTAGTACAAACACTTAGGTAACATCCTCAAATCCTACAAACACAAATAACACATAATTAAACTAATCTAAGTGCCAAGTAAACACACACATGCTCACAACTAATCTTCTAAAAGCGTTTTCAACTCATCTTTCAAACGACTATCGAGTTCCAGGGACTCATTTATTTCAGCCGAAACCACAAGACCCGGTAACGCCATCTTACGGATATTTTCCGTACTGCTAGCACACTAGCGCCATTGTCGACAAACATTTTTATTCCCCTGTACGCACACTCACTCACACACAACCGCGGAAAAGTTGGCAAAAATTGTCTATGCGACTTTTGTTATAAAGTCTCTGTAATGAAACAAACGATTGTGAGCTTTGAGTGGTCCAGAGAGAGTTGAGTTTTGAATGACACATTAAAAAAATAATAGCGATTTTTGCTTGTAGAGGGACGATCCATACAAATCCAAAACGACACGTTGTTACGTTTTTCTTCATCAACTTACGCCGTTATTCAACCGATAGCTTTGAAAGTCAGTACGCCAGAACTGAAAGGTCGTACAATCACGCTGAAAACTGTCACTTACGGCGTTCTGATACGCGCACAAGGACTTCGTTTCTTGGGGGAGAGTTTGCTGTTTGTACGTGTGAGCGGGGGCAGTGTACGTGAACTTTCTTCCAAGGAGTTTGCTTTCTTAAGAAGGCGAAGAAAGCGAAAATGTTCGCACTTGAAGGCGTTTAGTTAAAAATAGGGAGTAGCTCGTTCAAGCCACGGCCGTTAGAGGGCGCGCTTTGGACTTTTTTCGTATATATAACTGTGCATAGGATACTTATGATGAATTTTAGTTCTTTGTTAGAGCTTTCTCTTGCGGCTACTCAGACTTTGATATTAGTTTGAAGAATTGGTTCAGAAATAAGTCTAATAGTGTTTTTAGTTACTAAAAGGCGGGTTTTGAAGGGTAATTGCAAACAAAATAACACTTTAGTTGGTGAATACTCTTATTGGTCGAACAAAACCGAATTAAATCAATTCCCTCATAAAACAAACCCTTCAACGAGTTCCTAATGCTGATTCGTCGAAAATTCAGTACTTGGGGGAATATAAAATAGATAATCAACACTGGAAACCGCAGCGACCAGTGGCGAGTCAGCACGCGGGACAAATCCTACCAACTGCGCCACAATCACAACCCATTATAATCTTAACGAATAGCGTTTCGCGGTTAACCGCAAAATTACCGCGATCCACCAATCACAGCTCCCGTCAACATATATTTTCCTCTATCTATTTTTCCAGGGGTGAAAATCTTAGAAACCACATGACTAACCGCAAAGGTCAGGTAATCGACCAATCAGACCTTGTAAATATAACCACAAGCCACGCCCTTCTAACCGCAAACCAACCACAACGCGAGACGTTCACTTCACGTCATCGATCGTGGTAACGGGAACATACTTTTTTATTACGATCAGCGGTTGGTTATTTACGGCGGTGATTTATTCGTGAAACGTCGGCGGGTAAAATATACAAAGATGGAGACTTGGAGAGTTAGAAAAATAAGCTGTAGTACCTACCTATGTTTAAAATAGGTTTTTTTTTAATTGGAGGATAACATTAAATCGGTGGCCATGCTCCACAAAGATGAAATATTGATTCACGGTGTGGTAGAAAGGCGCGCACACACGCGTGTGCCGCGTTCAAACGCACAGACACAGGCGCGACCGCATTATATTCATAATGAATACAGCTATCCCACTCGCCAGTCGTCTTTGACTTTGTATAAATATACTTTGTCTCTTTCCCCCGGCACTTGAGCGAGCGGCGCCCCCTGGCGGGAGAGGGACGGGTGAGAGTTAGGAGTTTGTCTTCGAGAGGTCGCCAATTTCTATTTCATTAAGTGGCGCGCCTGAAACCGCAGCGGATCGATGGAACTTGGCCACCTGAAAAATGTGTGTTCGGTTGTATCCTGGTTACGAGATGATGGTAGTCTCAGGATCCTTGCCCTTTGTACAAGATGAAGGATAATGTTATTAGAAGATACTTAGATATGCATAGGATTATGCTGAAACATCCCTATGATAATCTTCAGTACGAGGTAACGTTTCGGGTCTCCAGTAAACGATTATCGTAAATGTACAACTACATTAATAAACTAAACACATCAAAAGTATCTAGGGATCAACATATATTTTTGCAATAACTTTTCTCCTGATTGATATTAATTAAAATTTTCTTTAAGGATTCATCAAATAAAGTGTTTTCGTTTGTCACAGTAACGATAAACCAAGTCACCTTTGCATTAATAAAGAAATTTGCCATTTTCCTAATAAAGGGATTTTTGACATTTGAACCACTAACATTAAAGTTCGAAAAAAAGACTGAAATAACAGTTTTCTTTAAAATTTTATTGGGTAACTTAAACAATTAATAATCCGTGTTTCTACCGCGAACACTAACAACACAAGAACATCGGTTTGGCATACTCAAAATGAGTTCATCCAAATCACGCTGTGGAATGGCCGCCCATGTTCGTTGCAACAACAAAAAAAGGTCTTCTTGCGACTGGATACCCTCCATATTCGGCAGAGCTCTTCGCTTACCTTGGCTGAGCGCCATGGAGGACGGTATCGCTGCACCACACGGAGACAAGACCGATACATTCAAATCTTAACTCGAAGAGCTCCAACAATAACCGCCATGATGTTAGCCGTGAGGCTTCATCACTCTTCAGGGAACTTAATTAGCGACCAAACAGTCAGAAACCGCTTGCATGAAGTGAACCTTCATTCCCGAAGACCGCTACGGGTACCACCTATAGCAATGCACAATCGTAGGATTCGATATCAATGGGCTCTTGAACACAGAAATTGGGCAGAAGAACAATGGCGTTTCGTGTGCTTTTCTGATGAGTCTCGTTTTGGTATGAGACCGGATACAAGACGTATACGACACTGGAGAACCCCTGGACGCCAACAGCGATTAAAATCCTGCCAGGAAGTCCATCCTTATAGTGGTGGAACCATCATAGTATGGGCGGGTATTTGGATCGGCGGAAGAACTGAGTTGATTTGGATCAGAGGCAACCTCAACGCTCAAATTTATGCTGAGACGATTGTATCAGACGTCATCGTTCCTCTACAAGTGCAAATCGGTCCCTTATTTCAGTTAATGCATGATAATGCACGACCGCACACCGCAAGAGTTGTAAGACAGACTCTCGCCGCAGCTAACATCAATGTCCTGCCCTGGCCTGCTCAGTCGCCAGACTTGAACCCGATTGAGCATGCATGGGATATGCTACAGAGAAGAGCTCTGCCGAATATGGAGGGTATCCAGTCGCAAGAAGACCTTTTTTTGTTGTTGCAACGAACATGGGCGGCCATTCCACAGCGTGATTTGGATGAACTCATTTTGAGTATGCCAAACCGATGTTCTTGTGTTGTTAGTGTTCGCGGTAGAAACACGGATTATTAATTGTTTAAGTTACCCAATAAAATTTTAAAGAAAACTGTTATTTCAGTCTTTTTTTCGAACTTTAATGTTAGTGGTTCAAATGTCAAAAATCCCTTTATTAGGAAAATGGCAAATTTCTTTATTAATGCAAAGGTGACTTGGTTTATCGTTACTGTGACAAACGAAAACACTTTATTTGATGAATCCTTAAAGAAAATTTTAATTAATATCAATCAGGAGAAAAGTTATTGCAAAAATATATGTTGATCCCTAGATACTTTTGATGTGTTTATTTAATCAAAGTCACACTTAGTAGGTATAACACTAACAAAGTAAAGTTAATGGTAACAAAGGTTTCAATATTCCATAAAGATATCGGAATTGAACTCAAGACTTCACACTATAGAGCCGAGCTAGCAACCACTGTGCCGGTCCTCAAAGCTTTATTTTTGTAGATCACGTTAAGGGTCGCTAAGCAATGTTTTTTTCTTTTTATATCTTGATAACAGATACATATTGGACTCTGCGTTTTTAGTGTTCCGTATCCGAAGGGTACCCAGCGGAACCCTGTCCCGATGCCTCCGCTGTTCGTCTGACTATCAATCAGGGCGCTGTATCTCATGAACCATACATGAAACAAAATACAGTTGAAATTTCATAGTGTATATTTCTATTACTTACCACTATAAAAACTAATTAAATATCTAAAATAAAAAAGCTCGTGGCTAAAGAATAACCGCCGCCATTGGTCGATCTTCAAGGTTAAGCAACGCTTACCGAGGTCGGTCTGTGGATGGGTCCACCACAGACCGACCTCCATCTTAACATACCGAGACTCCTCCTTGCCTCGGAAAGCTAAATAAGCCATTGGTCCTGACTTTCATTTGTAGATCTTTGGCAGTCGTTACTGACTGTCAAAAGCCAGAAAATCTAACTACGGTTTTGCCAAGCAGTACTGTGATACCCAATTATTGGGTTGCAGAGGTCTGGTATGTCGTCGCTTCATGTAAAATACTGGTATTCAGCTAAATCCGGATTGACTGGAAGCAAACTACAAAATAGTTGCAAAAAAAGGCGAGGTAGAAGATGATCCAAATTAATAAGAAAAGATGCAAGAAACGATTATGACCTAATTATTTTTAGGTTTCGCTCTATCGTGGAAACGAAGAACTTTTAAATCATCAAACTTTGTTCATATATTTATAGTGCTAACACTAAGGAGATGCCTACAAGAACAGATAACGATTCGACGAGCCGTTGACCTAGGATAATGAAAATTCACAAGAATTGGTAAGCTCCCCCAAAATGTTACGGAATCCTGAGTATGCGAAACCAGCTCACACTTGGCCGGTTTTATTAGTCTCCGCCTGTGCATATTAGAGGAAAATTACATTTCTTCTCCAATAAATCGGACTGTTGGATCTGTTGCAGAAACTAGATGCCCTTAACCGCTTCATAAGGTATTATTATTTATAGATACATATATATACTTTATTGCACACACCATGATAGGCCTAGCCTTTTCCCAACTACATATATTGGAGTCGGGGCTTCTATTCAAACCGGATTCAGCTGAATACCAGTATTTTACGCTTAGCGGCTGCCTACCAGACCTCCAAAAACCATTAACTGGGTAACACGGTACTATTGCACACCAAGTTTTTTTTTTAAATTAAATGTTAATCTAAACAAAAACATACATACATCTAGCGCCGCATTTTTCCGCAATCTCTTCCAGGTAACCTAGAATGAATCAAGATATTTTGGACAGGAAATTGACTTGGTACGAATACACGTATAGGTAAAGTTACTAGCAGTCATTATCCCAAAGAAACACACTGGTCCGAAGAAAAACTGATAGATAGATATAATGTTCTAATCGTGTACATGATCTGTGATGCCTGTTCAACCGTTCGGCCGTCCAGACGTAGAAGCAATAAACGGTTAAAGCTACTTTCACATTTACATCCTAAACCTAACTAACATTATAAATGCGAATGTGTATATGTTTGTTTGTTTGCTACGCTTTCACATCTAAACCACTAAACCGATTTTAAAAAGTCTTGCTCTAATAGAAAGCTAGTTACATTATCAGCAAGTAACACAGGCTATATTTGATCTATAAAATAAGTATGTATGAAGTTATTATGATTTCCTCCCAACAATTTTACCAATTAGGTACGTACGTCCGTTTACGTTATTATTTTTTTCGTTACGGATTGTCAGAAGCCAGAAAATCTGACACCAGTCTTGCCAAGAAGTACCATGTCCCGCGTTCAGTAAATGGGTTGTGGAGGCCTGGTAGGCAGCCGCTCCACGTAAAATACTGGTATTCAGCTGAATCCGGCTTGTCTGGGAGCCGACCCCAATAAAGTTGGGAAAAGGCTAGGCGGAAGAGAGAATTTTACCAATTGACTGTATCAACAACAGATAACTATTGATTTATTTGAACACATCCTCATATAGTATTCAGTACTATTTGCTTTGAAGTCGAAATTCTTATTGTGATTTGAGTGCACATTAACTATTCAATGGAGGACATGTCGGTGAGGAGTTCGGGAGGTAGGTACCTCATATTGTGTTTATATATGTACATATTATACTATGGATGTATCTATATGTAGATAGGTTGGGCGTGTAGAGATTGAATCCTTGATCAAGCTTTTGGTAGAACTTTTTTCTCTTGAAAAACAATGTAATGCTATTCTGCAAACATTTCGCCATAAAAAAAATAAACAATGAAGTGAAAATTTTGTGCGCTATAAACTCCATTTGAAGAAATTACAGTTCACTTCAAGCTTACTTCATCTAAGTTTCAAAATAGACCGACTGGTCAAACTTCATGATGTCGACACGGTTGGCGCAGTGGTTGCGCGATTGGCTGCTGCGCTACGTGTCGTGTGTTTGATTCCCGCACGGAACAAATATTTGTATGGCCTACAGATAGGTAGTTGTTCTGGGCTGTTTGTGTATGTGAGATTGTATGTTGGTAAACGCACCCACGACACAGGAGAAACTCCTAGTGTAGGGCAACGTTTTATTAAAGCAAAAAAAAATATGATACGGCGTGTTGACCAAAAAAAAATTAAATTTTCGTCTAGACGGCTACATTCTTTGTGGTTGTCAAACGAGAGATCTTGAGATTCAGCCCCGGTGCAGTAACGATATCTTTTACTTCTTTATTAAAAGCTTGAATAATAAATAATTTGAGGAACTAACAGGAACGTTTAAAACGTAACTTTGTGTAGATACATTACAAACATTATGTACATTTAAAACGTTCCTGTTGCAAGTCTCAAAAAATATGCAAAGCCGACTTCTGGCCCAAGTATAAGTGTATTTACTTTAGTTTTCTCTGTTCCTTACTCATCATCTGCCTAGCCTTTTCCCAACTACATTGGGGTCGGCTCCCAGTCAAGCCGGATTCAGCTGAATATCAGTATTTCAGTATTTTACGTGAAGCGGCTGCCTACCAGACCTCCAGAACCCATTAACTGGGGGACACGGTACTTCTTGGCAAGACTGGTGTCAGATTTTCTGGCTTCTGACAATCCGTATTAAACCTACATAAAACGGCAATATAACTAAAACTAATTAATTTTCATAGTGTTTTGAAATCGAAAGATTAATGAAGTGCGCCGGCTTTGTCGCACGGTGTGAGCGTTACTAAGATAAATGGATTATAGACGTTATGCTCGTAGGCATTGCATAGACTAGTCAGTGGGCTTAGTGTGACTAGTTGTTAAGCTATGGGCCTACAGAATACCAGGGCCCCAAGTCTGCTATTTTCATAAATTTGTCATTCTAACACGATCCCATTGTCATTTTGCTTAAAGTTCGTAATCTTTTAAATTCGTAATGGTCGATCATTGGTCGGTCAATAGTTTCGTAATATTTTTTGATAACCGGGCTATCAAAAACAATGACTGCACAATGACGTTCTATCTATGTCATTTCTTTCAATGGAATGTCAGTGGTTGACCATTGGAAAGTCATAATGACGCTTTTATATTAGTAGATTACCAAACTTGTCAAAATCAACCATTATGAATTCTAACAGACCATTGTGACACTATTGTAATAGCAGACTTGAAGCCCAGGCCCATGGTACGGCAGAGTGCGAATACCATAATAGTAACTTCAATATTGAAGGTGCAGTAGTGAAAAATCAGCCTTTTGAAGACAATGAAATGGTTTTATACTGTCTGTTGTAGACCTTTCGCCTTTATAGATTGTCACATCACTATCATCATAGTGATGTTACTAAACGTCGGTACTTCACTAGTAACGCTACTACTGTAAAGTACCTACGTTGCAAATTACTTCTCTTTGCTTTAGATTTTCTTTTCAGACATGGATTTTTTTAAGGATGGAGGGTCATTAAATGACTTCTTCTGCACTGGGCGGAGCGGAAGGGAGTGTCAGACTTATACTGAATAAAATCCATCCTCCAAATGCCATTTGAGTTCCAGGGCCGCAGTGACTCTTTCGAACATATTCCGCAACCAGAAGCGTATGCTTTTTGAAGATCAAATTTAATGTAAATCGTTACAGCATGGCTATAATGGTTATTTATAGTTAATGATGACCCACCTAAATAAATTGACTGTCAATTTTTCGGTTTCTAACGAAGGAATATGAAGGCAAGGGCAATAGATATGCTCAAAAGAGACAGTTATTCTGAATGCCTATCAATTATTTTTGAGGCCTCTATTTTTGTAACGCTAAAAACTAACCAAATATACAAATACTTATCAGATACATAAGTTGATATGCAACTCATCCAAATCTATGGAATACCAATCAAACAAGCCATCATTTAATAACTGTAATAAAACACCAAAGGCTTTTCAGTAAGCCTCTAAATTAGAGATAATTCAAGATAAACCCCTCAAAAGGCCCTTATATTAATTAGCAGGAATATTTGGGGGGATATTATTTACGTAATAAAGCCTAATTTAGGGCCCCCTAGGTAAAATATGAGCAATCGAGGTGAGTAAGTACTTAGCACGGTCGTTTATATCTCACCTCATTGAGAAACGGGGGGAAAGTGCTGCTGGATGGAATGGTACAGTCATCATTTTAATTTTAATCTGTTATTTGAACTGTGTGGTGTATTATTGTTGAAACTTTTGGAATTCACGAGGAAACAGGAAACATATGTAATTTGAGGAAAAATATTAAGTTTTATTGTAAGTACGTGTATTTTCTAATCTAGATTAACTAAACCTTCTGAAACCTAAAAAAGAACGTATTTTCCCAGGCTTTTGGTCGGAATAAGGCTAAAATAGAGATGTCATAGCAATACACTGATAAATGTTATATTCTGTTTAATTACAGGCAAATATGCGTTAAAACCTCCAACATTTTTAGTTGCAAGGTATTTAACAAGGCTCAGCAGTGGCCGTCTCGTCCAAAAATAAGATCAAACAAACAAGATCTCCTTAAATTCCAATAAAACAATTAATTACAATCAAAATTTGAGCCCACCCACCTAATTCAGACTCTTCAGAGACCGTTCAGCCGTGATTCGATCACGCAAAAAGTCAGCATACACATTATTTAAACACAATGGTCGTTCGTTAGGCCAGCCTCAAGAGTTCGATGCAAGATTTAATTAAATCGCCCCCTCTCGGGAACTGGCCCCCTCCCGCTACCCGCCCCCCGGGCCGCGGCGTCGGCAATTTCCTCGGGGGTTGATTTATTGTCGCCTATGGCCGCGAGGTGCCTCGCAGGCCTACGGTAAAGGATTGGGCGATACATCTATGTTGCTTGAATCTGTTCTGTAAACATATAGATTAGCTATGTGATATACGGTTTGTCATTCGGACCTTGTTGCCATGAGAGTTTCTATGTGCCTTCTATAGTGATTTTTTGGATAGCCCAATGTATCTTAGACTATCATCTTGGCATCAAAGGTGGATTTCATAAATCAAAGCCATCTGGACCACATTCCTTAGGTATGTATGACATACTTTGGAAAGCTGATGCCAGTGCATCAGCTTCCTTTACATGATCTTTATACTAGAAAAAGTTTTGTACATAACTTCAAAGACTAGTTTTCATCACACCAAACATATATAAAAATGCACAAATCCCATTTTAACCCACTCTACCAAATCCTTTTCCTCCCAACAGGCGCAAGGCATCCCACCTTTTCAATAAAGAAGTCCAAAACTCCAAGTACATCGTGTTAAGTGTATTCCTATGTCCAGCGGGGTTGGGTTACTTTTTCTTGCAGTATATTAAGGCGGGATCAGACCGGCGCGTATGATTTATGCCCGGGCGGTGACGCGAGCGCCCAGGGCTGCCATTTGTTATATTTACCGTGCGAGATGTTTGCCAAGACGCTGTACGGGGAACGTTGCTGGTATTTATTAATTGGGGTGATTAAGGATACTGTGGTAAGCTTTGCTATGGCATGGCAATCTTGGGTGATTTATTTGTGGATACTGTAACTAATAAGGTTATCCCGTAATGTTGTTGCATCTGTTACAATCTCTCTTTAAATAGGTATAAAGACAAAGTTTATAGCGAGTCAGTTAGCACTGTAGTGTAGTAGTACTGCAGTCAGTTTTTTTTAAGTCGGAATAGACGGACTGCTTGTTTGACTTAAAAGCCGACTGTCTGTCTGTCAAGCTTCTAAATATCTATAACAATTCTAAAGATTTTAATGACAGCCTAGTGGTGGCCGAAAGGTAACGTCCCCGACTCCCGATTTTTAGGTCGCGGGTTCAAGCCCAGCCAGGCGCACTACTTTGTGTAATTCATTTTCATCACCACTGCTCTCAAAACGGTGAAGGAAAACATCGTGAGGAAACCGGCATGTCCTAGAACCAAAAATTCGAAGACATGTGACATTCACCAACCCGCACTGGGCCCGCGTGGTGGATTACGGCCCATTCCCTCTCCTAGAGAGAAGGCCTGAGTCCCAGCAATGGGAACATTAAAAGGCTGATTATGCTATTATGCTAATGTCAGCCGAGATAGGACCAGCGTCTTAACTTGCTTTCCGAGCAACGAAGGCTCGAATAGGTTACGAGGCTCCACAAGTAATGGATGGACCCATCTACTGCCTGAACTCGGCAAACGTTGTTTAGCATAGAAGATCGATCCGTACGGATATTATTTAGGCACTATACGAATTTATTTTTTAATTAATTTTTGTTACTTCATCCTTATGTAACAACATAAGATTTACATAAGTACTAATAAATGGTATGGTGATATCGTTTTACGATTATTACTAAAACCCATTGATAACTAACATTGTTAATGTCAAAGATAAAAATATACCAACCCTAGGAGGCGGGCGGTGGTATCGCGCGCGATACGTCACTCGGGCACACCGGCTGACAGTTCACGCGATAGCACGATACGCATCAATGTGAACATGCCTTATCTTCGCAATTTATCTACTACACGTTGCAACACTTGCCATTACATACTATGTGTTGATTAATATTATAAAGCTTAGCTTAGAAATGTTGTTGGTAACAAGAACTTAGAAAACAAATGGGTTTTCAGTTGGAACTTGAGGCCACTAACCTAAGATTTTTGTAACGAGTGGAATCTTATTTATTTGTTAAGGACCTCCAAAAATAGATGTAAACTTAAAATTACAATTTTTGAAGTCAACTTTTGAAATCTGAAATTCTAAAGAGACTCTATTCAAAGAAACTTAGCAAGTCTCCGTCCAGTTTCAGTAATAAAATTAAGTAGGTACCTACTTAATTTGCTAACTACTTAACTCACATAAAATTATCTCACTGACCGATTCCCACATTAAACTTATACGTATTAATATAACATTCCAAGTAGTAAGTAGGTACCTACATATACTCAAACATATTGTCATTAAGTCGAAAAGGAAACAGGACATAAATATACGTGTGTAGTAGATACTTTAAAAACCTGACTCAAAACAAGAAGTTATTTATGAAGAGAAGAACGAAGACGTCCTAATCACATTGTCGTCATCCCCTCGTCTCATCAAACAGCCAAGTTTTACTCAAAAAGACGTTTTGTACAACTTCGCTTATTAAGTCAAACAAGCTCCGCGAACTCGCCTACTTTTCATATCAGCCTTACTAATTAATCAGCTATCCGGAATACAACAACAAAGTATTAAATTACAACTCGGAAATGTTCTAATAACGTTAATTAATAGAAAACTTTTGGGACCTCAACGAGTTTTGTAGATTGATTTTGGATATCACTGTTGATGTTAGCAGGTTAGTAAAGCTATGGTTACAACTGGTTACAACACACTGTATTTGAACTTTGATAAATATGTTTGTTACCCACTGGGTATGAATCTTTAGAAAATTTTAAACCTCATGGAAATAAATGCACTGTCACAGTAACGTCCTCTTTATTAGTATTATAAAGCGGTGTTAATTTATGTAGAAAATAGCTAAGCTATATAGCTAAGTAGACCAGATCCAAATTTGACCAATACGACGTGACAGTTTCGGCGAAACATTTTTAACTTTTACATAACTAGCAGCGCCCCGCGGTTTTACCCGCGCAGTTCCTGTTTCAGTGGGAATAGGGGAATACAATATAGGTTTTGTTACTCGCTGATAATGTAGCTTTCCATTAGTGATTTTTTTGTTAAAATCGGTCTAGTAGTTTTGGAGCTTCCGGTACAAACGAATAAATCTTTCCTCTTGATAATATTATAATAGATTCAGATTCATTTATTGCTTGTCACAGGTAAAATTCTAGTTCTTATAATTATAACTTTAATAAGTGTCGCTTTAACATATTCTTAGGGTGTACAATATTTAATTTTATAATTATATAGATATTCAGTATCCCAATCCATATTTGAGGCCCTATCTATCCTACCTCTAGAAAGCAATCAGCGTATGTACGTCTGCCGAGAAACACAGCGGCCATGCAGTAGGTACCCCGTAGGGGTGACCTGACCACCACGCAATATATCACACACTCGCCGTAACTCATACGCACAAGAGTGTTTATCATTTCTTTGTCCACCCCAGAGATTTATCGCGGCGATGTGTGACGACCCTGAACCCTTAGGCCTTAGGGACTGCCCTGCGACGATAACTCAACTAAAATATTATTTATATGCCTCATATCTGATAAGATAAGTTTGATGGAATGACAAGTTGGAATGGCATTCTAATTTGTGAGAAAATAATAGAAAAAATATTTATATATTCTCGTAAAAAAAAGAAATACACGCGACGGATGTACTGGTAATTTTTGAAAGTAGCATACATTAGTAAAAACAAAGGATACCTAATACATATATATTTATAATTTGAATTAACACAGGCTGTTTCCAAAGTGCCGTCACTTCGGAGTGGATCACATGATTCAAAACGTACCTATCTTCACACTATCTATATACCCACTATTACGACAAACTCGTCTGTAAAATCAACGTCAGTCTCTCTGTTCGGTGTAATGCCACCGAACACTTCAATTGTTATAATGCACGCGCTTATAAAGCGATTAACTTACCCACCGTTAGTGCATTGCACGGACATATCGCGATCGATGCATTCGTAACATTCCTAACATTTTATACATAAAATTTCTATTAATTTTATGTATAAAATGTTTTGAAATTTACTTTACGTATACCTTAATACCTTTTATTTAACAGACCTTCCAAACACGCGAACCTATCACCACACAGTATCTAAGAAAAATCTAAGCACTGTAAAACATCTCAACAACATAGCTATGGCTGCATCGCCGGCTCGATTGCTATTAAAGGATTAACGTAGTACAAAGCGATGGCATTTTGTTCTCCTTGCCCCTTGTCCATTCGCCCCCAATCCACCCCTTTGCCCCTCACACGCCCTTCTGCTAAGACCCTCAAGACCTTCGCACATTTGCATAGCTTTGCAGCTTAGATTTTTTGCTTTCACTTAGTTCTTAAAGGATAAAAGAAGGAAGCGAAAGATTTTCTTTTCCGATTTTTTTCTTTGCCGATCGTATGTTGGCTGAGGATAAGTTAAGGGGTATGTCGGTGTTATGTTGCCTTAATGAAAATCAAGTGCAGTATTTTGGTATGTTATTACATTTCGAAAGGGTTCATAATTTCGCAAAGTTGGCCGTCACAATCTAATCTGCAATAGTATTTTTGTCTTTTGGCTTAACCCAAATAAAAACCTTGATGTAATGTGGGGTGGGCCATAGACGTTCAAGTAATTTGATCAAACAGGTCAGTTCAAACAAGTTTTTCAAATTTGTATGTAAAATTAGTTGTCAAATGGCTACACAAAATATGAAATTACGTATTTCCATTTGATCAAACAATTTCATCAAATCAAACTACTTTGAGCGTCTATAAGGTTTTGAGTAATTTAAGTTTGGCATAATCTGCCCGGTCTCATTTGTGGATTCAATCGTAGTTTGTTCCGTATCTCAAAAGTACAGAACCCTAAAAATAACTGTAGAGTAGAAAATTTCAGCTGTAGCTAGAATTTTAACCATGACAAATATGCTCTACTGATAGAGCAATTTACAGAATCACAGAATTAATATCACAATGTCTAAAACGGGGTCCAAATCTCATCACCTGATTGCTAATTAAAAAGCCCGTACATTTGTCTGTAGATAAGCACTCCTACGACACGTCGTGCTCGGGTGAGCTCTTAAGCCTGCTTTCGCTTTTAATTATTAATTCAGACCAGCTGAACACACTGCCCGTCTACATATTCATGTGAGGACTAACATCTCTATAATATTCAGCCAAATACAGTAAGCTGTAAAATATTCAAGTCGTTTTACAAAATGGTGGAGCTTTGAGGAAAGTTTGACGCGAAAATATGCAGAAAATACATGCCTGGCTTCAAACCGAAGGTACGAGAGAGCTAATTTTGTTTTTATTGAAACTAGGATTATTTATTATGAAAATATTGTTTGGTATTTTGTGTGAAATATTTTCTGTTGGATGAGAGTTCGGGATTAATTTGTCAATGTGTGTACACGGTAAGACTTTGAACTATGTTGACCAAATATTCTGATGAAATGGTGGCTAAATGGAATATCTACACTAATACAGATATACATAATAATATATATGGTATTTGAAAAAAAAAACAGTGTTAGATAGCCCATTTGTCGAGGAAGGCTATTGGCTATGTATATCATCACGCTAAGACCAGTAGGAGCAGGGCTTAGTAACTATTCTACGCAGATGAAGTCGCGGGCAGAAGCTATAATATAATAATAGTATTATAATAAGAAGCTAGTATGTATATATCTCGATAGTTAGAACTAGTAACTGAGAGTACATAGGAGTTGTCTGGGGCGATTGCAGATTAGGCTTTAAGGTTATATGTGACCGGAAAATAGCAGACCCGATATATTATGAAAAATATATCGTTTTGCATTTGTGTCTAATTAAAAAAATAGTTTGCCATTTCACGCGTTTTACAACATTGCGCGTTTGCAATTTTTCGGTGAAATACATGTGTACATATTATTATGTATGTATATAAGGATATTAAGTATGTAATCTCTTCTCAAGTTTGAGTTCACAATGCTTTAATCCCCAAACCGCTCAACCACGGAACTGATAAATAATAGACCATTTACTCCTGTAATAAGTAAACTTTGAATCTAACTATATACATATAAACTTAACCTAAAAAAAACTAAAATCCTCCTAACTAATAAAGAAAAAAAAAGAAATTACAAAAACAAACAACAACAAAATGGCATCATAAAACTCGTCCGCATCACTATCGACTGGGCGTGAACCCAACAGACTGGCGGCATTGCCACGTTGTATGGCAATGCCTATCCTCTTTCCGAAGTACAAGCCAGCCCTTGGGTCACGCGAAGTGTCAACTAAACGTTTATCATGTTCTTTAAAAATAATTTAACTGATAAATTGAGTTCTATTAAAGCAAAAAAAAAAATTTGTGTAGTAGATTCCCTGACGGAATTCTGTTCATCTGTAATTCTGTCTGTGGATATTTTCTAATGTCTAGAAGCACAGCTCAGCAGGCCCAAGCATCCTCTACCAATCATGTTATGGGCCCTAAATTCAAATTTTCTAAATGTACAGATATTGGATTAGGAATACTTATCTACTAATCAGTATTAGAAGAGGAGCTCGTGGCTAAATTATAACAGGCACTCGGGTCGATCTTCGAGGTTAAGCAACGCTTGCCGAGGTTGGTCTGTGGATGGGTAACCACCTTAAAATAACGAGACTTCTCCGTGGTCCCGGCTGTAACTTGGAAATCGTTGGCTGTCGCTACGGATTTTCAGAAGTCAGAAAATTTGTCACCAGTCTTGCCAAGAAGTACCGTATTCCCCAGTTAATGGCTTGTGGCGGTCTGGTAGGCAGCCACTCCACATAAAATACTGATATTCAGCTGAATCCGGCTTGTCTGGGAGCCGACCCCAATATAGAGTGGGAAAAGGCTAGGCAGATAATAGATAATCTACTAATCAGTATTTCAACGTTACTTTCAGCCTTATTTGATGGGACTGCTTTAGAGTAGAGAGAAAAAATGTACGGTTTAGTAAACTACAGGATTCTTCACTATGCTTTCATATATAAAACAACTTATTACTGGATCATCGACGCAGTTTTTATAAAGAATGAATGATCCTAATGTTTTCATTACTTTGTGATAGAAGGTACTCTAAGGCATAACCTGAGAAGATCTTAAACTGAAATAATATCCTTTTGTTTTTCTTACTTTATTATGAAGACTATCACTAAACCTGATATCAATAAAGACCCCTCCATTTCCTTACACCTTTAAGCAATGAAGTGCCAGACCCAAACAGCGGCACATTCCGGTAGATCAGCACGTGCATATCTGACATACTCGAACATTGGCGAGGCACGATTGGCACGCCGAATTCTGACGCCGACCAGCAATATTATTGGCACATTCCGAACAAGACAGAAATTATCAGGGAATTTAAAATATAATA
The DNA here is from genome assembly GCA_905332915.2 of Hecatera dysodea. Lineage (NCBI taxonomy): Eukaryota > Metazoa > Arthropoda > Insecta > Lepidoptera > Noctuidae > Hecatera > Hecatera dysodea. The sequence continues at coordinate 7,245,758 of HG995304.1, forward strand.
ATCAGGCTTAATATAGTACTGAAAAGAACAAAAGATATGTATGTTTGTTCTGATTGGATTTGGTTCGGTTCTATGGTGTAATTGGTTCAAGTCAGAGCCAATCAGATTCACGGTGAATATCATAAAGTTAAAAAAAAAAGAAACAACCGAAAACATCGACTTCCGAAATTAAAGTTATTTTATACTTTTTGTGTTGTTTTTGTTTAGAAGTCGTTTTTTTTTTGTATTAAGTATTCGAGGTAATTATGCCATTTTTGAACAACAAACTCAAAAACATACAAGACAATGCTAAAATCGCAACAGTTGCAATATTATCACTCACTTAAAAACAGCAATAATTGGATACTTGAATTAGTGGTGATTGATTCAAACGATCTCGAACTAAGAATTCAAGTACCCAAGCGATAATTCTGATGTAGGTATTATTATTGATTCTTGGAGCAAAGCTTTGAAAGAGGCTCATACACATACATACATCATTATATCGACCACAGGGTAATACAGAAAGCATTAGCAACTCAGAAATGCATGTCCATCCTCGTAAAACTCCGCTTATTCTTCAACTTAGATACTACAGTTCACTTCCATCTTAATACAACGCAATAAGAATCAATTTCATCTAACCACATACTAAGTTGGTAAGTTAAATCTCTGCCGAGTATTCTTCAGGAACGGTCAGATTTTGCAGTTGTCTTGCACCGTATGATAAAGGATTAAAGTTGGTTTTCGAGTAATTGGGGTGGATGATAGTAAGTGAGGCGATATTGGCGTGATCAGTAAGTTGACACGAAGGCATCGCAAAGTTCGCCGACGTTGGCCCGTCTGCCCTGCTCGGAAGATATCCGAACTTCCACGTATCAGTCCGGTTATTTGTAAATTGTATTCGTGTGAAATCTCGATACATGAAGCTGTACAGTTTGACGGAAATTATCGTTCCAGACTGCAGTATATTGTTTGTGTAAAAGTGACTTTCTTGGGATGTATTTTTGTCTCAATATTCATTGTTTCATGATGTTCGGAAAAAAAACATTACTTTTATGAATATTTCTATAGCAAAACGGCATCAGAATAAACTGTGCGGTAGGTACTGAAATATCAGGCAGACAAAGACCAAAAATATTAAAAATTATGAATTGTTACAATTTTCCTGCACGAATGTATACATGTGTATTAAATATTATGCACATTTTCTAGACCTGACTATTATTAAATGGAACAGAAAAAGAAACAGTTTGTAGTATAACATAAAACATAGAAAACAATCATGAATATAAATGTATTACATTATTACTAAGCTATCATCATCGTCATCACAACAGGCAAAAGATGTCCACTGAGGACATAGGCCGTGCCATGGCGTCGCCACAAAATCAAAAAAAAAAACAAAAGTCATTTATTCAAACTAGGCTGAGAGACAGCACTTTTTGAACGTCAAATTTTACATAAAGACCGTCCCCCAAAACGCGTGTAGTAGTAGTGTTTTAGCTAGGAAGAAGTGGCGCAACAAACTCCCCAGCAACACATCTGTCTATTGCGCTTTAAGAACTTGAATTTATACAATAGTATGCAAAGTCATTAATTAATACATGACAAAGGTAGAAAAAAATAATTATTATCCAACAGGAAATCATAAAAACAACACACATCCACCTCACGTTGCCTCGGTTTAACCCTCATACACCAATTCCAGAAATTTGAAAAGAAGGTAGCTAAACTTCTTTTATAGACATAATATTAATATTTCCACAATTTGTTGGATCGACAGGCGGAATGCAAATATTCGTAAATATGCCACAGTGCTCACGTCTCACATTCTCACGCTCACCCTCGCACTGGAACACTCGTGGTTGCTACACTAGCCTGAATTTACTATCACACGTCAAAGCCAGGGGTTGCTGTCAATAACTATGTTACGCATGTTGATGTTAGTAGATAAATACATAGGTAGTAGTTGTAGAGAGAAATAGTTAGCGGGGTTTTTGTGGGGTGGCAATACAAATCAACCAGAACACTTAATGCAAAACTGCTGACGATGATTCTAGGCTCTGGTCCCCAGATCGATAAATTTAACAAATGTATATCCCACTAGTTGCTAATAGTCATAAGGATATCGTAATTTTGAAAGAATACTGCAAATAACATTTTTTTTTTTCAACAAATACGTTGCCCCACACTAGGATTTACTCCTATATCGTGGGTGCGTTTACAAACATGAAAGCTCACATACAAAAGACACCCAGACCCGGAACAATTATCTGTAGGCCAAACAAACATTTGTTCCGTGCGGGGATTGAACCCGCGACACGCAGCGCAGTAGCCGAACGCTCAACCACTGCGATAACCGTGTAGGTAGTCATTTAACAAAATCGTATTAGCAAAATAGCTTCGAAAAAAAAAAATGGGAGCATCGAAAAATTGAACTACAGCTTTGTCATTTGAAAAATTATATATACATATATTTCTTCCACTATGTTTCTTTTTAATCTTATCATCAAATTTAATAATACTATAAAATTTTAATTTTAACTTTGCATGATGTGGTTTCTATAATTGAAGGACCACATGGAATTTTGTTCTTGTCCTTTATAAAATAGCATGTAAGGTGTATTCTTTGCTGGAGATCCTAATAAAACAAAAACAAAACAATAAAATGACAACGTTCAAGTCAATTGGTTCATATCAAATCTCCTCATTCCTGTTAGTAGTCAGATCATCACGAATTCATGACTTCCCTAAATTATACATACGTACCTAATCAATATTCTGTTTGACAGACAGGTAGGTACAATGTTATCAACATGTTGTCACATGGCATGCAAATATTTCGTGATAAACATGTTCGGCATTCCTTCCTCGCACCCTCTGGCATACGTCACTCACTATCGAACGATATAATGTACCTCGAAGATGTCGATAAAGTCATGTTTAATATGTAGGTGAGTAAGTGACAAAATATTGGTGGAGAAAAGGGAATATAATGACATAGCCCTTGTTTTTGTAAGTAGGGAAAGGAGAAAGAGAGCAAACAACAAGCAATAAAGCAATATACACATTACGAGATGGATGCATAAACCAATTTGTTATCAAAGAAAAATATATCAATAGCACTCAATAGTATACAAAAAAAACAAATGGCCGGACGCAGAATCTGAATAGTATTAGACCCAGTAACTGGGTCTAATACTATTCAGATTCTACACAATACGTCATGGCAAGAATGGTGTCTGTGATTGTCCGTGATTTTCTGACCATCCATTACGACTGCCAAAGAAGCTAAATTGACAGCCAGGACCAACGGCTTAACGTCTTTTCCAACGCACGCAGAAAACTGTATAATTATAACGAATAGCAGCGCCCCGCGGTTTTACCCGCGTAGTACCCGTTCCCGTTGGAATATGGGGATAAAATATAGGCTATGTTACTCAGCTTTCTAATGGTGAAAGAATTTTTGAAATCGGTCCAACAGTTTTTGAGTTTATTCGTTACATACAAAAATATAAAAATACAAATCTTTCCTCTTTATTATATTAGTATAGAATTATAGATGATAGAATTGTTTATCCACGGACTGACCTAGGCAAGCGTTCTACAACCGTGGAGTTCGACCCATACTGTTGTTATTATTTAGAAATGAGCTCCTAACACAATACAGAACTTAGATTACACAAAATACCTACTGAATAAACCCTGATCTACAATATCCACTGATCATAATAATGTACCCGCATCACTGAATGCTCAAGATCCTGATACATTCGACCTCACGTTTACAGCCATCCATATCGTTCAGCGTATGTTTTACTGTCTTGGTAGTAAAGCCAAATAATATGTAGTCGGAAGTAGAGTTGTAATGTGTTTCTATCAGTTCTTATGCTGGTTTATGGCTGAAACTATGCCAAACAACGAATTTACCAATCAATTTATTGCTTTAATACATTGACATAGTTTTATATGGGGCGCGGTATAATTTTGGTATTGGTCTCGAAAGTTTTGCTAATACATTAATTCTGCATACAGTAGCTGGACTAAAATCTCTGCCCGAGTCTGTGTTTCCTGATAGCTACATTCTGGGAATATTTATGTGAGGAGTTTTTACTTCTAAGCAAGCGTCTCATTTTACTATTTTTAAGCAACGCACGCATTTAGATCTCAGTCACAATCGTTCAGAAACGTTGTAAATTTATTAAATGTTTGACTTCTATTACGAACGCGAACGTTGCTTAAAAATAAGTTAAATTGGCCTCCATCGCTTACCATCGTGTGATATTGTCGTCAAAACGCGAGCCTGTCAATTTTGAAACCAACTGTAGCACAAAAATCTGTTGTTGTATCTTTGGATTGTCAATAGCAATCTGTAAATTAATATCTACATCTGCTTAACAAGTCATAAAATGGACAAATTATACCCACATTCCACAGATCAATTACTTACCAAACTCAACACCGACTAACTTCTAACAACTTCAAGCCTTAGGACATCACTCATAACCAACAGGCACCCTTCAGAAAAGTTCTCCGTAACTCAGCCTCTCGGATGTACCCAGCATACAAACATCCCGCCCCGAGCCCTTTCAGCCCACTTAAGATGTCCGTCCTCTGAGCCCGGTTGTATAGGATGCTTCACTACCCATGGGAACTGGTGCACTGTTTGAAAACTTTATTGATGGGCTGTCAGTACCTTTTAAAGAGTAGCCTTTTCGCTGTCCGGTTGGGTTTATGTTCTATTTTTGAGTTATTTGAATTTAATAGCGTAGGGCTACATGGGGACCTATATAAAGTATAACTTTAAATTTAAATTATAACAAAAAAAAACATAATTTTTATTTAACATACAATACAATTTTATGTGCCTTAGATGCACATGTCTCATCCCATTATTTAACTTAAAATTATAACAATTATTTTGACCTGAATAATCCAAAAATATGAGCTATAAAGCAGCAATGATGAAAAATAATTGGCAAATTAAGATAACTAATTACACGTCATTAATTACGTTAACTGGGATGTTAAGAGAAATAAAACCATACTCGTACACATTTTGTAAAAGCATTTTCATTTCTATATTTGAGAACAAAATATGTTTTATCAAATGTAAAAAAAAAAACTATAGCAATAGGGATGTTGCCTGAGTAAAAAATATATGATTATGTTTAGTCCGTCAGTTAGATTATAGAAAAATATTGGACACGTATTTTTTCCTTTATCAAATCTATAAAACTGACGAAGATAAAAAGCATCAAAGATCAGGAGTGGGAGCGTGTGACGTCACTGCCCGGTAAAAATTGTAGCGAGTAGTGACGTCATACGAGCTTTTTCGTACTGTATCGTCTTCATTTTTTGTTTATGTGACAAAAGAAAAAATACATGTCCAATATTTTTTGGAAATCTATCAGACGGACTAATCAGATTTTTTTAGTTAACTACCCTATTTGTGATTAGTCAGTAACTCAGGCCACAGAAACCAATCATGGAATATCAGAAATAAGTAAATCTAATAATCTATGAAATCGTAAAGCTGACCAAATGTCAGCGGGATGCCCGAGAACTTCGGGCACCTTAACATGGATAAATTAAGTTCGAAAGGGATGACAAGAGCTAGTTAGAGCGCGCAATGCGATCGTACGAAGCCCCACTTCAGAATCATGTATAAATACTACAAAAGAAAAGAAAAAAACAATGTCTAATAAATAAACAGCTCAATATATCCGAAATGAAAAAGAAAAAACAATAATTTCTCACAGAACCCACGCAATCAAATGTCAAGCAATATTTCGCACCATCGAGTTCTGTAGGGGATATTTCTTACTGTTGCCTGTTTATGCCCTCAGACCAGACAAGCATTTAATTCAATAAGGTTCAAGGAGCTGCGAAGGAATTGGTATAAGATACTCTAATGGTTTATCGTAAGAAAAGTATTTTGGAGTAACTGTGAAGTCTACGTTAAGGAAAGCTAAAGAAATCACTAAATATACTTATTACACTAACTTCGTCTGCGTCACATAAAATAGAGAGAAAAAAGCTCCGCTCCTATTGGCGTATTTGTAAATGTTTTTCAATTCAAACTAGTAGTTCCTGAGTTTAGCGAGTTCAATCAACCAAACAAACAAACTTTTCAGCTTTATAATATAACAATATACATAATATAGACGTGATTAGATAATGTTCTATCAGTTTTTAGATAAAGTAAATTAATCTTCTTCTACCTCCTGAAGTTCATTTTAGAATAGAATAGAATAATATTTATTTAACACATACATGAAACACGCAAGGTACAAAGAAATAACAAAAATGAGAGATAAGCCAAAAACCAAGTGTGTGGCTCACGGAATAATGTATCCTTACACTGTCAACGTACATGCAAGACAATTACAACCAATTTTACAGTGTATTTTCCTTTCACTGACCTTTTTGCCTATAAAACTACATATGTAGATAAATACCATATCCAATACACAACAATCTTGGCCAAACCAACCGGGGTCCGGTACGAAAATCGTTAAGTACTTACACTGATTGAACAAGTTTCTGCCATAAGAACCGGGAAAGCTCGCTCGCGTGTGAAATTAGCCGACGACGCTGATTGGCTGCCATATTTTGTTTCTTTCGTTGCTCATAACTTGCAATTGTAATTAGCAAGATGAAGGAAACGAGTTGTTAGAAGATCACATATATGTTTATTCGTTTTGGACAAATGTCATTTCAATTTGGATCGAAAATTCGAAAATTGACGGGTGGGCGTTTTGGGGGACTGTCTTTATGTAAAATTCGACGTTCAAAAAGTGCTGTCTCTCAGCCTAGGTTGAATAAATGACTTTTGATTTTGAACTAATGACTTCTTCCGCTCTGGGCTAAGCGGAAGGGAGTGCCAGGTTCTTACTGACTAAAACCCATCCGTGTTCATCCTAATGCCCTTTGTGTTCCAGGGCCGCGGTAACTCTTTCGAACAAATTCCGCAATCCTGGCAAGTTATGCAACCTAAAAATAGATATGCTTTTATTCAATTGTTTTTATTAAAATAAGCCAATTTTATACAAGATTGAAATATTTTCTTTTTCAACCATACAATCAGCATTGCATTCTAATGCTGCAAGTCTTGTGGATGGAAACCTTGTGGTGCCCAATAAGCTCTTCGAACGCGTAAGTGTTGAAGTGAATGTTATAGCACAAGTGAATAAGACGATCATTATTCATTCGATTATAAGTTAGTAAATCTCTGCTGTACAAGTACATATTATATGATATATATATAAATGATAAATGCTACTTATTTAGTAAATATGTAGGTTATAAATAACACTTTTACACGTTAATCTTTTTTTATGGTTTCAAACTAGATGAGGCCGATGTTTTGTTTAATACTTCAATTCCTGCATTTTAGATACAACAACAAACTAGTAGATTTGGAACGAAGTGCAAAGGAGGTCTTCAAAATAGGAAAACTGAGCACAATTTTCCGAAAAACTCTGCAGGTTTTTTTAAATAACAACCTACCTGACGTATCCACAAGCAAACCATTAACAGTCCATCATCATTGCTATTAATATTACTAATTCAAATAAAGCCATGTACACACCTACTCGTATTCACCACACCTCACCTCCGTCTTGACATGTTATAATACAGCTAATGCAGCTCCGACTGTGTAATTATCAATGACAGCTAGTAATCCTCCTCTAATGCTGTGTAAATACCTCCTGTCAGCCTGTAATTAGTTAGACAACCTCATTTGTTTGTATTACCTATTGACTATAATTTACAACATCATGAGCTGGATAAATAATTCTGTGATAATATGATTGGTTGGCTCAAAATACCACTTACATATATATATGTTCCGTCTTTATTATTGATCAGCTTCAGAATTACAATAATTTATTCGTAATCATAGGTGATAATTATGTACAAGATCTTAAAAAATTAAGTAATGCGTTATGTTTTGCCAATTGACATACAAATTATTAAGAAAAATATATTTTATAGTATAATATATTTTGAAGAATTTATATTTAAATTAAAATATAAATTCTTCATAATATGATTATGCAAGAAAGTAAAATTTCAATATTAATAATCAATTTCATTTCATGTCAAAATTTAAAGTCAAATCAGAAGATTAATTTAAAAATAAAATAAGTAAAAGGATATATTAAATATGTCAAGTATAAGTAAAAATGTCAATATTATAAAGTTACAGAGATTACACAAGTTACACAATCTATACCGCTGGAAAGTGACGATGTGGTCGACAATGTAGCACACTTGCCTTTTTTTTTTAACGGATGGAAAGTTGTCAAATGACTTCTTCTACTCTGTGCGGAGCGGAAGGGAGTGTCAGACTCTTACTGACTAAAACCCACCCGTGATCCTCCAAATGCCTTTCGCGTTCCATCGCCGCGGTAACTCTTTCGAAATTCGGCAACCAGCATCCTTACCTAAAGTATCCTTTTCACTCATGACTTAAAGGCTCTCATGTTGTAATTAGCAGAAAATTCTGACTACGACAGTGTACATGGCGTACATGTACATCTCCTTAGCTATGGTCGATACCAGATAAATTTCAAATAACGGTCATTGACACCTACATTTATTGACATACTTAATTCCGAAAACAGATTAATGACACAAAGCTGTCCTGAACGGACATCTATCGTGATTTACTAGTAATGAAAAAGAATTCATGAATTTTTGTCCAAATACTGACGAAGAGATAATAAGGAAAGGGCAATGACCGTTATTCTACATTTATCTGGTGTCGACCATAGTTGTAATATTTGACTATACCTTCGATTCGATCGCACACTTTGTTGTAACTTGACCTATGTTTACAAATAAAATATTCTTATTCTTATTCGATCAAATTTAGATGAATGTAGGCCTCATCGAAATTCTGGCAGACACAAACCGATATTGTGTAAGTATTTGGACCTAAAACGCCTAATTCCTAAGTTTTTCGGAGTCCTAAACATCTAAGTACTCTCTTTGCATCATATTCGTCGTTCAAAAACTTTTAAATTGGTTTTCATTCACTGGCCACCTTTTTTTTTTTGCAATACATTCAACCCAAATGAGAAAAGCTCACGACGAAAGCAACTCTTAAACGATCACCAAAAAGCTGTAATCCCAAAAGAATTTTCCGAGTCATTCGCATCGAGTTAAGCGACAATAAGATTTAATTTAGCCGACAACGCGGACGGCGTGTCATGTGTTTACCGACGAGATGACGGAGATGGAGCGTCCCTTGGGTGTGAGGCGTTACGTTAGAGCTGAGCGGAAGAAATGCCACGTCAACTGTAATCGGATATTTTGTAGGTATATTTTTGGAGTGTGTTTTGTATGTAACGAATGTTGATACGGTATATCACTCCTTAATGTTTGATTATTAAGATTGTCTACTATTTTGGTATCGACATCGCCTTTGGTGTCAATTCGAGCAATTGTGACTCTTTTTCATACAACTTATAAAAATGAATATAAAAGAGGGTTTTTGTTTCAGTACCTTCTCTTCCAGATTGGTAAGACGAAAATTGGTGTTCGGTACTCTTAAGCTTTGGAACCCGTTTGTTGGGTCTCTGAGAGTGTATAATAAACGTGTTATTTCCAAACATTAAGATGAAATCTTGCAACCCCACAGTATGACGTTGTCGAAATATGTATGTACTAGCTGCTGCCCGCGACTTCGTCCCCGTGGAATCCCCGATTTGAAAACATTCTTTATCGCTGCTCCGCGCCTATTGGTCTTAGCGTGATGATATATAGCCTATAGCCTTCCTCGATAAATGGGCTATCTAACACTGAAAGATTTTTTCAAATCGGACCAGTAGTTCCTGAGATTAGCGCGTTCAAACAAACAAACTCTTCAGCTTTATAATATTAGTATAGATTAGGTACTCTATCTTGATGGCAATGGACGCCAGCTCCATTCACAATCATGTTTCTACAATTAAGTAGGCAAACATATCCTATCTTCTCTTCTAAAATCTTGTAGTATTGTCGTCTGACAACGGTCCCATCCGGTCCGGATCCGCGGGGTTACGTTTATTTACCCGCCGGTCCGGTCGTCCTCTGTGTACTTAGTACGGCTCTCATTTACGAAGTTAGACGTCCGGCCAAGCCCCGTCTGTCTTATTTGGATAATGCTAAGCAAATATGTAGATTTGCAAGCATTATGTTCCCTACCAGTTTTTGACAACGTTAAAAATGCATGAAGTTGAGTCTCCAGTCACCCTTTTTGCTACCTAAAGACAACGTGCATATATAATTTGTTTGACTAAAAAAATAAGGATTTTCCCCTCTTTAGAAGGCATTAGTAGTCGGTTTTATAGTATTTTTACATATTTTGTGTATATATTGTGTCGTATAGCGATGTTGGCGCGACGCCGAGCCGCGACAATAAAATTTCACGCGACATAAAGCAAAAACACACCCCAACGCATTACCACTGTTATGTCTAAGGGCCACATTATCATGACCTGCCAATACTCCTACAAGACCACCGTAAACATGCTTCTTGTGAAGACGAACGAAGGGTGAGGGAGGTCAACTTGCGTGGTAGATAAAACACATCTTGTTATAGTAGTACGGAAATCGAGGAACTTTAGTCGGATATTGAGATAACAACTATGAAAAGTAGAACTATAACAATTCACGTTTGGTTTAATGAACATAATGTTTGTCTGTTTTGATGTGCGATTTGGCAATATCGGTTTCCTTGGAACCCAACACAGCAAAGGCACAATAGGCAGAATTTGAAAAAAAAAAAACTTTCTAACCATCCTATAGCTCTCTTGCTAAAAATACCTCATATTTTTACTGAAAAACTTTTCAGATCCATATGTCTAAGGGAGTGCGCCATCATTCTGGCACGTTAATATCTCGTGGAATTATTTTTATGGCATAATTTTCTAGAAACCAGATTGTGAATTATTTACGTTAGTAGGTCTTTATGTTGTTTTTGCCATGTACTCTTGACTTTCACGTTTTTTCTTGATATTTAAACAAAAAAATGTCTGCCAAAAATTATCTCGCAAAAATAAAATAAATAAACAAACAACCATCCTTGCGCTCTTAATGAATAAAATAAATGTTACTCAAGTATAAAAAGTTGGTAAAAATAAGTCAATCAATATTCGCCTCCAAAGGTACACCGACTTATCGAATAAAATCCGATGAAAAAATCTTGATACTTGAATAGGGAACAAATATTTATAGGACCAGTCTTTTATTTTGGTTCATGATATTTGGTACTGTCATACAACTGAATATTTTTCCGTTTCTGTTGTGCTTCGTGTTTCCTATAATTTACACTATTTTTCCTTTAATTACCTCTTAAACTTACCCATAAATTCCAGATAAACCCGAGGAATAAATTATCCTAGAAAGGTGGCAATTTTCATTCAATTACAAGATTTCTTCCACTCTGTTCTCTTGTATCTGAAAGAATAATGTGTCGTGGCTGAAAATGATGGGACGTACCTGGATTCGTCAGTCGTCACGTGAAAGCCATGTTATAATAATATTTAAAAGCACTGGATAAAAATAGATTAGAGTATATAGTATTATATTAAAAGACCGGGAAAGGAGGCTTAGATGTGAATATTAGTGAAGTCCACTCACTTCCCTGATCAAGGGCTAATTTTGCCATGGGCAGATGACTTTTATCTCAAAACTAAATATGGCAGTTTGACATATTTCCCTAAGTCGGACCGCCATTTTTATTAAACCCGAGTATCTAAGCGAACTTCGTAGCGCGTACCTATTATATTTTTTATACCTGAACACTGCTGTATTAAACAAAAAAAACTTTAATTTCGGAACTCGAGTTCTGAAATTAAAGTTATTTCATACTTGCCACTACTGGGCAACGGTCTTCCCGACATGCTTTCAAGAATTATTTTCCCCTAGTACTAGCTCTCATGGTATGTGTTCAAGTTGTCTCACCACCTCTTTCTGTGCCATTTTTGGGCACCCATTGTGGGGAGACTTTTGCCCAACGATCACCGTGCATGCAGTTAACGTGACCCGCCCCATCCAATTTGAGCCTGTCAGCTTCCTTACCCACATCCACTATTCCCGTTTGAAACACAGCTTGGATTTTCGTGTTTTCTCCTGTCTTTTTACTCCCAAAATGCTGCGTTCCATCGCTCTTTGGCAAACTCCAAGGCGGAACTTTTGCGATTCTGCGAGCGACAAGGGGTGAGAACCGTAGAGGTTACGAAAAACAGAAAACCGTTACCAAAAAATTAAAAATAAGATTAACCCTAGAATCAAATAATAAAGTATCAAGCCGGTGGGGCGGCACGAGTTAATCTTGCAGAATTTTAACGTTTGCGCTCGTTAGTCTGTAATAAGACGAAGTTGTATCAGTCAAATATTGATGCTGAGCTCCTTCATATTGATAAGCGGGCCGCGCCCTGCTGCTGCCCTTAGCTCAAGTTATATAAAGTTAGCTTATTTTACTGAGCATAATTTTATACTTACTTAATTTTATTTTGTTGCACGAAAACGCTCACAAATATAAAACCAATTGACAAAGCAGTGAATTCACCATTCTGAATAGTAAATATACCAAGTTATGCCTTCAAACTTAACTCCACCTCGAATAAGTAAAATCGGCTGTTTTTTTTTATTTATTGACATATTTGTCTCGGGTTTTCTTGTTTGTTTCAAGCGGTGACCAAGTCGAGTTGGGGTCCTCCAAAATAATTTAAAACCATATGGATCTTACGAGACAAAACATGCATTAAGGTTAGGAGTTTTTGTGACAGATCAAAAATGTATATACCTAATGGTGAATTTCAAATGCATTACGAAACATACATTTTCTTCGAACCTTCCCTGCAAGTTCCCTCGACGCGCTCAGTATAAAAACGTAAGCCAAACGCTCTGCCGCGATGCCATATTTATGACACTTTATCACAATGCGAGTAGCAGAAATCGAGAAGGAATAGATTCATCTGTATATCTTATCCACAAAACAACCATCTAAACATGGCTTAGTTCCCGGTTTCTCCTCCACGTAACACAGTCCTGTCCGTCTTCATTAGTGTAACGCAATCAGCGTGAACACTCGCGCCGGCACGCACGCGCTCGCTCTAACTAATGCGTCACTACTACTGAAATTAAACTCGCACTGAGGAACGATATCACTGGGCAAAATAGGTGGCAAAATCTGTGGTAAGCCTTTGCGACGTTTATGGTGTTTTGATTGTCACTCAGATGGCATAACAGTTTTTGTAAAAGTACATTCAATTAACCAAAATTGGGGACCAGAGTTCAGAATTTCAGAAAGTCAAGTGTGAATTAATAGCTCATATCTAAGACAAGCTAAACAGAAATAATAATATTATTATGTAGTAAGGTTTACATTCCAGGCTTTGTCAAACATTCCTAAGTATAGTTAGGTCACGTTTATAAAAAAAAAAACTATCTTCGCACGAATACGCGATCGTCACGTTAATTTGTTTGACAAAAACTGTTTTCAAAAGAACGCAACAATCGCGTATTCCAGTGATGATCGCGTATTCCAGCGATTATCACATTGTATAAGAATGACACTTTACTAGTCATACTATTGGAATTCGTACCAATTAGCATAAAAGGTTACTTAGTATTTTTAATGCATAACAAATCTGATCTAACTAAACTAAAACTAAAAACTGTTGTTGTTGTTGTTATGTCATTACTTTTTAGAACACCTTGAATTTAAGAAACAAAGATACAGATCCTAGTAACCAATTTTAATGTCTATTCGTTAACAATACTAATGAGGAAATCAGCGAAATTTCACAACTAAATACGAGTGACCTACATAGAGAGAGTTCATTCTGCCACTAACAAGTTACAAAATTAAGCTTCTGTCGCTCTACAAAGTGATCTCTACAATTAAATTTCGAGTCAAACTATGGAAACAGACAATCTGTTTTAGCGTGTAGTTATAAACTACAGATATACAATACTGATATACTATGGCAAAAGTTTTGAAAATTTGTAGCTTCCGGGAATTGCAACTCACGAATGGCTATGCTCATCTAAATCTATACTAATGTTATAAAGAGGAAAGATTTGTATTTTTATATTTTTGTATGTAACGAATAAACTCAAAAACTATTGGACCGATTTCCAAAATTCTTTCACCATTAGAAAGCTACATTCACCCTGAGTAACATAGGCTGTATTTTATCCCAATATTCCCATGGGAACGGGAACTACGCGGGTAAAACCTCGGAGCGCTGCTAGTTTATAATAAAATAATGTGCAGGCGTGTGTTTAAAAAAAGCAGTTTGAGGAAACTTATGCTATTAACGCAGCAATATTGTGGAATATTTGAGGAAAAAAATATGAAAAATATTCATAGAAATTTGGGAAAATAACTAATGCTAGTAATGAAAAGTCTAAATTATGATAACGTAGTAAACACAGTTGCAGCCATTCCCATGTCAAGAGCCTTCCCACGTAGCAGACCCAATTCCAGTAAAAAACCATTTCAAAATTCATAATAAACTTGAAATTCGTACCATCTAAACGAAGGAACTTTCTAAAGGGAGTTACACAAGAGCGCAGGGGCGGTATAGCCTCGTAATTGTTGGAGCTTGCGTCGCGTAGTAACGCCGGCGCTGTGTGCCGAGGCGCGAAGCGTGAACGACACCTGGCTGCTACCTGAGCCTCGTCGACCGCTGCCTCGTACCGTGTGCACGAGGTCTTATTTTACGGTAAGATTATTGTTGATTTGTGGAATGGTATTGACTAAGATTTGTGTGTCTTACAAATGAGGATAGTTTTGGTTTGTTTAGATTTTATGCACATACATAGGTTCTATTCAAAGTCGGAGTGAATTACCAAGTACCAGCAAACTAATGATTTTGTAACAAATATACATAAAATTGGTTTTGTAAAGCGCAAAATTATCGATAGAACGTACTTGTTTGTGTTTCCCACAACTACACACAAATGATTGCTTGTAGTGTACAAACGAAAAATTTATTTAGTTCAGTTTTGTCCCCATTAAAACAGTTTAGAGTAATCGGTTTTGCAAGTGGTTCGACGCTGGGTAGGTTTTACAATATCCACAGCGTGAACGACTACTGGCTGCTAATTTAACCTCGTCAATCACGACTTCCTATGTATGAGGATTTATTTTATATTGAAATGATTGTTGATGTTGCTATATTCGGGAGTAGTGTTAATTGGGATTTGGGTTTGTTTAGAAGTTATCAAGTCTTAACCTGTAGATAGTTAAAATTTCAAGTAACTGCTTTTATTCCAAGGATGGTGGTCAGAATACGGGTACGTTTGCTACGAAAGGGCTACAAGTGCTACGTATGCCAGAAAAATGCTCACTGTGCTACGCATGTGCTAACTGCTCTACGTAAGGACTACATGTGCTACGAAACTCCTAATTGTGCTAAGAAAAACAAAAAAAGCACAGTGCTACGAAAGTTGCTACGTATGCAACAAAAATGCTCACTGTGCTATGAAAGTTGCTACGTATTCACTTTCGTAGCACAGTGCTGACTGAGTATTTTTTTTGCTACGTATGCAACAAAAATGCTCACGTGTGCTATGTATGTACTAACTGTGCTACGAAGCATTCAACCTTGATCTCTTCAAAGTTAGAGTGAACAGGCTTCTTCTGGGTAAGTTCATTCCATCGTCAACTTGGTCTCTGTCACCTGCGACCTAGACTAGAGTCAAGAGCATATCCATCTGACAATAAAAAAAGTAACTGTACTATTTATGCTACTAAATTGCTACCAGCGCTACGAAGAACAAAAAAAAACACAGTGCTACGAAAGTTACTACGTATGCAATAAAAATACTCACTGTGCTACGAAAGTTGCTACTTACCTATGCAAGGAAAATGCTCACTGTGCTACGTATGTGCTAACTGTGCTACGTATGGACTACGTGTGCTACGAAAGTCCTAACTGTGCTACGAAGAATAAAAAAAGCACAGTGCTACGAAAGTTGCTACGTATGCAACAAAAATGCTAACAGCGCTACGTAAGGGCTACGTGTGCTACGAAAGTGCTAACAGCGCTACGTAAGGGCTACATAATTATACCACGAAAGAGCTCTTTATTCATTTCTTACTTTCCTTAAAAAAAAACATATTTCTCGGGTTGACCTAAATTTTATTTATCCATGGGTATTATCACTTCCGGTGTCTGCCTTTACGACCGCATTGTTCTCCTAAACTGCGCAACAGATTTTTATACAGCTATCGTTATCATTCACAGAATTTGCTGCCACAGGTTTTTTTAACTTATTACCTACATGTAATAAAAATACATAGCTATGTTTTGTGAAGTCATAAAAACCGTGCGAAGAAGGGGCAATTCACTAGTATCTTATCTTACATATATCACACTCAAAACCCTGAGCCACACCCAAGCAATTCATCAAACAAAGATTAGCACCATCAAATGCAGAATGTGTCGCTTCAAAGAATATTTCAATTGATAAAGGAAGGAAAGATCGCTCACAACAAAGAGAGGACCCGGAAGTGCCTGAGGGTTGAATAGTTTGAGTCCTCCGACCTACGAGGTCAGGGGGAAAGGGGAGTATTTGACGTTACTTTATTTCCAAATATAAATAGGTCAACTAGGATAAACTGA
This sequence comes from Hecatera dysodea, assembly GCA_905332915.2. Classification (NCBI taxonomy): domain Eukaryota; kingdom Metazoa; phylum Arthropoda; class Insecta; order Lepidoptera; family Noctuidae; genus Hecatera; species Hecatera dysodea. The sequence goes on from HG995304.1 coordinate 7,262,374, forward strand.
ATTTATTTATAGATCCAGATAATAATAATAATATCTTGGGACAACTCACACACGGCTATCTGATCCCAAGCTAAGCAGAGCTTGTGTTATGGTAACCAGACAACTGATATACATACTTATATAATTTATAAATACATACATATTATAGATAAATCACACCCAGACACAGAACAAACAATCATGCTCATCACACAAAGTTTTGTCCTGTGTGGGAATCGAACCCACGACCTCCGGCTTAGCAGTCAGGGCCGCTAACCACTAGACCAAGAGGCCCGTCAAATCCGTCAGATGATGTTTTCTTGTGTGATACAAAACAAAAGATGAAAAGGTGATTTATGGCCATTTTTTTACTTGGCAAGTGACTATTATCTTAAGAAAAAACAAAGCGGAGTGACATAATCTTACAACAATATACACCGGATAATTGCCAACGCCGTAACGTTGTAAAATATTGCGTGAAATTATAATCTCATTTTTCTCAATAACAAACAACTAAATTGGAGACAATTGAATTTTGATGGGATTTATTGTATAGAAAATGACCTGCTCAAAAGATATCGATAATTATAATCTAGCGTAAGCATCATCAGCCTTTTAACGTTCCCACTGCTGGAACACAGGCCTCCTGTCTAGGAGAGGGAATGGGTTCTAGGACATGCCGGTTTCATCACGATGTTTTCCTTCACCGTTTTGAGAGCAGTGGTGATAAAATTAATTACACAAAGTAATGCGCCTGGCTGGGTTTGAACCCGCGACCTACAATTCGTAAGTCGGGGCCGTTACCACTCGGCTACCACTGCTCTCGAATTAAAATCTAATAAAGATTTATTACAAACTTACGTAGTTTGAAATTTTCTCGTGACATATATAAAACTATTCCGTTACTATTGAGTGAGGGACTGTCTGAGTTACTGACAGATATCGCAGCCGAAATTTCTAATCGTAGAAAGTTGAAATTTGTCATTTAGGTTCCTTGAGGAGCTTACTAGAATGCGAAAAGAGAATTTCCCGAAACCCTTCGAGAAAAACGGGATATGCACATACAAATTCTCGGGTAAAAGCTTGTACTTCATAAAACGAGCAACGCACTTGAACCTTCCATACCAAACGTTGCTATGAACACAACACATACTTATAAGTTAGCAGCATCTCCCGCCTTCTCGGACACGTCTCGGCGGGCGGCGTGGGGTGTAATTTGAACAAATGAGCGACTGCTACCGAACCAAATTAGATTCTCGCCGGTGGCCGGCCGACCGCCGGACGGCACCGGACGACTCCGGACGCCCGCCGGATCGCCTCCACTCGCCTACAGATTACGGCACTTGAGTCCCGAGTCGGTGCAATTTGTATCGTCTCGGTAAATAGATCTTATGCCTTTTTGGAATCGAATTTAGGGTTGGTATCGGAATTGCGTCAGTTGTAAATTGTATTGAAATAGATTTTTTATGGGCTATAAGCTCAAGCAATTGTAGCCTAGTCGTAGCATTCTTGCTGGGTTCTCTGATTTGCCTAACAATATAACTATTAGCAATCAGAATCTGACGAAGATCTGGCAGCAGAGATTGTACCAATTATAAGAGAGATACTTAAGTCAACAAAATTATGGGAGTTGTCTGAATGCTACCATTCTAAACTTCTTCGATAAACATAGATTTAAATTAAAAATAACGCCGTCCAAACGTTTGCCTATACACGTTCACCATACAAGAAACACGACGTATTTAACATACGACCGACCACAGAAAGATAGCCGACCGCGTGGCGAGTTCGCTTCGATCTAGACGTGCCAAATACAGGCCAATTGATAGCATCAGAAAAACGTGCCATAAACCCTGTTCAATACTGATAACAGACTATGCTCGCCCAAAAACATCTTCAAAAAGAGCAACTTAAAGAATAAATCAAATCAATACTGGCCGAATGTAAATAAATATCGTGTTATCCGGTGTTTAAACAAGTAGGGCGTCGCCCCACCGGCTCCTAATCAAAAAATTGAACTTTCAATAAAGGGAATCATTAATTCTGCTTAGGGAGGGATCCCGTAACATCCTAACGAACTCCACAAGAATCTTGGGATGTTTTTGTCGGATAATTATTTGAAAGAAATACTTAGGAGTACCGGGCCTCCGTCCGTGGGGGAAATTGTTTTCGACGCTTTGCAAACAGCAGAGAAAAATGTTTTAGTTTTTCTTGTGTACCTACTAATGGATAGATGTATGATAGAAAACCTACAGTCGTACCGTGTTTGCGAAAGAAAAGCGTTGTGATGAAATTTGGCATAGTTAAAGTTTATATGAAAAAGGAACACAAAAAGCATTTTTTGTTTTAATGATTGTGCTTAAAAATACATTAAATTGGTCGAATTATGATCGAATTTCGACCACGGGACGACTTACAATGAAGCTGATAAAAACCTAATTTAAGAAACATTAATGTCAATTAATCTTTATTCTAAATCACAAACAAGCTACAATCAACCACAACAAACAGTATATCTTGTGGGTATTGATCGGATATTTTCTCAGACGCTATTACGGTAATGCAGCCAATCTCCGCCGCGCAAGGAGCCGACATCGCGACCGGCGGGAATTAATGATGTCCTTTATTGGAGCCACCATTTTTTGATTCCATCCCACACCAAAATCACAGAGAGACTTAGACTAGACAGTGAGATTTTATCAATTTTCTAAAGTTTCACCATACATTGCGCACTTTACTTGAAACTAAAACCTTTCATTTTTAATAAAACACGCAATGAATTTCGAATGTCGAGAAAATTCCGTCGTCGTCGGTTTCTGTAGGCTTTTTACTGAGAACAATCGCCGGAGGCGTAGGAAGCCAACAAAATCCTTGTTTACACGATCTGGGTCCACATTAAAAGCATACCCCAGTCGCTTTAAGGCATTATTCGGATCTGTCAGGGATTACTGTATTATATTGTCAAAAAGGGATGTTACAATTACTTTTTCGATTTGTTAAAACAATGTTTCATAGATGTTCCCATTTTTTTTTTAATTTTTAAACAATAACATTTGCGACACGGCTACTTTTTTATGGATGGGAAATCATCAAATAACTTCTTCCGCTCTAAGCGGAGTGAAAGGGAGTGTCAGACTCTTACTGACTAAAATCCATTCGTGGTCGTGCCTTTTGCGTTCCAAGGCCGTGGTGATTCCGAATAACTCAGTCTCACGGCTACCTACCTACACACTTGATAATCAGATACTAGTATTTAAAAGATTCGCTCCGCCCAGAGCGGAAGAAGACATTTAATGATTTCACATCCAATAAGAAAAACTATTAAAGAGGTTTTATACATAGAGTGACAAAACATCACGCATTTATTACCCGAAGGGTTAAACAAAGGGAAGACATAGGATATACGATCTGTATTCCGTGGAGAGACTTGATGAACTCCCTGAGGTTTTAGCCGAATCAAACAGTCTACAAGTGCGTTTGAAAAGCAGCTTTGAAAAAAAATCTGACAATAGTTTTCATCACAATACAGTATCAAAGTCGACCCGCTCTTAGTACCCTCAGCATGACAAACAAACCACGGCCACCGCGATCCCACCAGCTCACACCTAATGATAAAGCCTGCGAACTCTTTGACCAATTACGACGAACTAACAATAGAGCAGCGTATACGCAACACGACTGATCGCATCACCCCGCAGAAGCGAGCCAATTAATTGAAGGTACTAGAAATTCAGTGTCGCGCTGAGCCCGGATTAGCCAATGAGCGTGCGTGGAAATAACGTTAATTAGTACGAGTAGTAGTTTCGATCTTGTGATGTCTGATGAGTTTAGTAGGTCGCGAATTGGGTTCGTTTTTGCGTTAATTGATTTTCTTTATATGTCACAAAACATCCATACTTATCCCCTACTAATATTATAAATGCGAACGTTCAGATGTTTGAATGGATGTTTGTTAAACGAGTCAGAACGGCTGAACGGATCTCCATGAAATTTGGCTCAGAGATAGATTTTAGTCTGGAATATTAGTGAAGTAAATTAGAACATCAATATAGAAGCGATGCATAGATACATAGGTCAGTAAAGAGTAGATATGTACGAGTATATACTTAGTTCTTCCCAAATATTCTGAGACTTGCGATTAATTAGCACATCTAACGATTTGAACTTAGTAGCATCAACACATAAGAAACAATATTGCCCAAAACAACCAAACGGCAAACGATGACAAAAAAAAATGACCAGTAGCACGCACTTCACTTACCTTCTCTTTCTAGTAACACCGTCGAACGTCTCTCCATCGTTCGTATCAATTAGGCGAGGTGCAGACGTTCGCGCCACTATCTCAGCGATGCGATGGCGGTGATCGCGTTAATTATCGCCAAACGGTGACCCAAGTTATTGCCCCCCCAACGCTTGCATCTTAACTAGATTAGCTGTCGAACTGTGCGTGTTACGAGCTCTTGTGGTCATAGCTTTACATTTGACTCTTGTTGTTGGTGTGTGTGAGTGCGTGGAGTTTAGGGATTATCGAACATGTATTTGATATCACTGTGTAGCTTTACGATCCGCATAAGGTACTTGTCTCACCACCGGTGAGGAAGCGATTAGCTATCGAATATTTTCTCGGTGAGGAAACGGACAAAAGATACTCACACGGAGGTTCCATATATTTAAAGTCGATAGCTGGCTATCCACACTGCCGGCGAGAACTCTCTTACTACTAGTTTTTCGCAGCGACAAGAGCTATCAAAGATAATACTCGTTCAGCAATGCTCGCTTGGCAGTCAGGAGTCAGAACTCACGCCGAGAGTTAACTACCAGCGCGCTCATTTTTACAAATAGCGCGGGCCGGAGCGATTGGTGCGTTGAATCGACCTTTGCACAAGAGCTCGCTTATAGCCTAGCGACACACAACACTCGCTTCTCGCTGCTCGCCAACTCGTATCTATTTTCTAGCTTTACTCGCTTCTTGCTAATCATCGGTGGTGAGAAAAGTGCCGTCAGCACGAATACCTAGTTATACGTTATCATAGTTCTGTCCAAAAGTTCTAATCTAACGATTTGAATAGAGTAGCCACAACACAATATAAATAAAATTGCCCAAAACACACGCAAAATCGATGACTAGTAGAATTTAATGTTTGCCTTCTTTTTTCAGTAGCACCGTTTACCCAGTCTCCATCATAAGTATCAATTAGGCGAAGTGCAGACATTCACGCGACTATCTCAGCAATGCGATGGCGGCTATAGATATCTGGGTAGGCCATATGAAGTAATAAGCCACGAGATAATTCTGAAATCTATACGTAAGAAACAGGTAAACAGTCTTAACATAAATATATTAAGTAAGACTAGCTTATATTCGTTAAGCTGCAGGTTACGACTCCTCACTATTTATGAAATGAAAAAAAAAACATGCAACATTTGATATGTCAAATTACTATCTGAGAAAAATGAACTTTAATTTGCCACTTTAGTTTTCCATAAACATAGTGCAAACTTCTTTCTTTTTTTTTAAAGTGTTTTTAATTTTATATTAATTTTTTCTTGTTTTTATTCAACTGTGCTTCTACGTGCTGTATTCTATCTAGTTGTAACAAATTAATTTCTAACCTATGTATCTTTCTATCTATATTCATAAATAAAAACCTATATCACAACACATTAACTCTGTCTATCCTTCGATAAAAAGCCTACCCCACCACAATTTTCTAGTCAAATTACGTGTAGAACAAAATTAGACTTGTGAAAAGCATGTAACAGTTACAATTGACATCGGCTGAGGAGGTCGGAGCCGCGTGTCCGTTTCAATCAATCTCATTTGTTGCAATTAGCTGGCCGTCTGCAGCGCGGCTGTGATCGTGTCCACGTCAAAGTTCAACCGTCGAAGTTTGGAGCGAGGGTTGCCAGCGATGTCGATGCGATGCTGTTTTGCTGTAGTGAGCTCTCAGCTTTATGGGGGACAATAAAACGTAGGTGGTCTGGGCAGACCTATTATAATTTCGCTGGCAGGGAGACATAATATGATTGATAAAGAAATCGCAGCCAATGGCTTGTCTATACAGGGTGAAATTGAATAGATGCGACATATTTAAATATACAATAATACGTGTTGTCAAGAAAATTTAGAACATACCAAATGTAAAATTAATGAACTTTTATCACCGCTATGAATGGCAACGTTTAATAACGCGAGTACTCCACAACGATCATTGAGCACTGCGATTAGTTGGACGAGATTTTGATACTTTAATTTTTCTTATTTATTTTGCATATTAATTATTTTTCTGGAATACCGATAATTCGTACTTAAATAAAGATATTAACATCGATGGATCATTTTAAAACGCCAACCACGTAACTTTTTTTAACGATTTAGATTGTAGAAAAAACAGTTTATAATTACTATGTTACTGTAACTGAAGCTCCCATTTCATTTTGTCGCATCTATTCAAAGTCATCCTGTATAGCTTAAAAAAAAAAAAAAAAAAAAAACAAAACAAAAAAAAATGATTGACTCAGGCGTTACTTTGCGGAAATCCATTTTTAATTTGAAATTGAAAACAATATATCTAGTTTTAATTTCCGCGAATATTAGTGGGTTGCAGGTATGCACCTCCCTCCCGCCCGCTATATTATGCACATGCAAGATTACAAGGCAAATGCAAGGATTTTATGCACATACAGGAAGGCAAAGCAAAACCCAACACCATTACCGACACGTGTTTCGCCTCTCCACGAGGCACGAACGGTCAGCGAGTCAATGTGCATAAAATCCTTGCATTTGCCTTGTAATCTTGCATGTGCATAATTTCGTCGTATTGACATCGAGGAAGATTATAGTCTGGTATAACACCTAGGATTTTTATCCCGGGAGTATGTTCCCCTGTGATAATTTCCAACATTTATGCTGGCGGAGCCGCGGGCCGCAACAAACGCGTCATGCACATCACTTACCTAAAAAGCAGCTCAAGCCCATAGCCCACAAATATGGTATTTTGATGACATTTTGATTAGCAGGTCGCATCTATATATGGGCCTGCGGATGACGAGCTATGGGTGGCTCGCCATCCGATAGCAACCAGGCCTGAGTCGACGGCGCGTAGTGTTCCACGCGCGCCTCATGGAGCCGTCAGCAAAGAAGACGGGGCCCCATAGGGTCAGTGCCTGCTAGGGTTGCGGAATTTGTTCGAAAGAGTCACCGTGGCCCTGGAACGCAAAGGGCACTAACACAACAAGGATCACGGGTGGATTTTAGTCAGTAAGAGTCTGACACTCCCTTCCGCTCCGCCCAGAGCGGGAGAAGTCATTTGATGATATACCAACCAAAAAAAAAAGATCGCGTCTATAGTATATGCATACATACATTTTTAGCTTTTGGATGTCGGTTATCGCGGATGTGGACGAAGATTATAAGTAGCCTATGTCCTTCCCCAGGTTTGAGACAATCTCCATATCAAACATAATGATCACGTAACAGACATTCAAAGTTACGTTCGGATTTATACTATTAGCATGGATTGAAGCCGCAAAACTTTAAGTTCAAAAATCATCTCACTAAAACAAACTTGTTCTGACTAGAGACTTCAATTGCTATTAAAATCAACAGGTAAGTTTGGTTAAACGGACGATAACCCACAGGTTGACGAGCGAGAAGGGCATGCCAGAAAAAAAAATATAATAATCATTTAAATGAACTCGCTTGATTACTAACAACATTAATTAACTATTACTACTTTGTTTTGTCAACAAAAATTAACAAAGAACATACTTTTAATGCTTTTAAAAAAAAACAATTCCTTTAATCGCCATCCTCATAGAAAGCGATCATCGCGGGAATACGCTATCGACGGATGTATTAGTGTTCGGAATAAATGCCGGCACAAGAACGCGTTCGGGTTTGCCGAACTAACGATCGTGTTGGTGACGATGGAAGAAACAATATCGCATCTCCGTGTCCTCTATGTAGAAGCTGGCTAGTTTCCCAGCTCCATGATAGTCCATGGCAGCGTGACATTGTACCCGCGTGATTGGCTGGCGACCGCAGCGCGGCGGGGCTCGTCGAGTTTTCTGCTGGCGGTTTTCTAATCTGAGCACGAAATTCGTTCGCGTTTTCTACAGTTGCATTGAAACGTTTTATATGTATCAAAGTAGGGAGGCTGGTTAAAATGGGTAGTTTTATTTGTGTATTCTTACTTATTTAATAGGTGTTGTATTTAATTTAAGCAAATAAAAACTATATATGTACATGGTACTATAATCTATATATTCTTTACTAATATTATAAAGAGGAAAGATTTGTATTTTTGTATGTAACGAATAAACTCAAAAACTATTGGACCGATTTCAAAAATTCTTTCACCATTAGAAAGCTACATTCACCTTGAGTAACATCGGCTATATTTTGTCCCCATATTCCCACGGGAACGGGAACTACGCCGATAAAACCGCGGGGCGCTGCTAGTATTACATAAAGAGGAAAGATTTTTCGTTCTTTGTTTGTACTGAATAAGCATTGAAAGTGATGGACTGATTTTAACGATTTTCTTACCAATGGAAAGCGAGTAACGTAAGCAATATTTTATCCCCGGATTCCCACTGAAACGGGAACTACGCGGGTAACACCGCGGGACGCTGCTAGTGTTAATATAAATGCGAAAGCTAGCATGTTTGTTACCTCTTCACGTCTTGACGGTTGAACGGATTTTGATGAAACTTGGTACGCGGGTAGACCTTGTCCTGGAATAGGACATAAGATACTTCATTTCGGAAAGTATGTTTTCTTGGGATCATTTTCTACCAAAAAAATACACAAACACAAAAATAAAGTGAGTGATGAATGAAAATATAAAAAAGAGGTTCCAGAAAAGTTTCTAAAACAAGGATACCTACTTATCACTTACCTTACACTTTTTAAGTCAACAACATTGTCTATAGCTTTTTGACACATGTCAAAAGCTGTAAATATATCATTCACGTCGTTTAGGTAAAGCAAAATTTAAAATAAAAATATATTTTTGTTCGCTTTGTAAATTTTAGAGAAAGTAAAACTTCCTAATGGAAGAAAAAAAATCGTAAATTAAATTTCAAACTACATGAAATATTTTGAAATACTATTAAGTAAATATTTATAATTACACGTAACGCTGTAAGTATTGTAAGTACCTGGGCATTTACTTTCTTCAGTTCTTTCTTCCTTGTCACTGTCCGCTCATTGCATGCTTTAACTCTTTTCTATTAATTAATTCTATCAGTGGTGCTTATAAGACACCTCTGATAGAATTGTGCCACACTCTTCTCAGTAACAAATAATCTCGTTAGTGTTTCACTTTCCTGGGCGAGTCACATCCACGCTTACTGTATCAATTGCTCACCTTATGCAATCTAATCACGGTGTGATTTCATTACCTATCAAAGGAAGATGATAGAATGAAAGAATGAAAAAGAATTTCTGGACTTTCAACATTTTATTTGGTCATCAGTAGAAAAGTTAATACTGATGACCAAATAAAACCTTTTTATTAAGAAGGGAATAATTGGTGTAGGTAAAAAGGCGGCCAGGGTCAAATGGCATTAGGCAGGTCACGTTGGCCGCATGCACTGTGAGCGTTGGGCAAAGGTCTCCACACAATGGGTGCTCGAAGACAGACGGCGCCAGCGAGGCCGACACAGAGGTGGCGAGACAACTAAGACTCGTACTGTGAGGGTTGGTACGAGAGAATTCTTAGAAGGACATTATAGAAGGCCTTTGTTTTGCAGTGGGGCAGTAAAGACTAACAAAAATAAGATAAATATTTTCCTGATTGTGATACCTGTTCCGTTACGCGTGCAATATACTTCCGGGCAACCCACAATGTAGTAACAAATGCCCATGTATCGGACGTAGATTGCCATACATAGACCACAATGACTGGCATTCGATTTGTGCCTCCCGCTGGGAATATGAATATAATTCACCAATATATTGTTCAACATTTTGGGTATACAATTTCTGCGTAGCGGCTTTGACGACAAAATGTTTAACGTTATTGTCTTGAAGACTTTTAGAGTTTTAAGTTACCTACACACATATTACGTTAGCATCGAATCGAGGATAAATCACGTAAAAACTATATTTTTGTAGAATTTGTATGACATCAGCCTACACTATTCGAAACGACCGGCGCATCTGTGTCGTTCTCGTGTGAGAATGATCAAGAAGCACCGGTAGTTACTGATGGTGATGTTACTGATAAGTCCATTATTGTGTATTATTGTGTTTAATAATTTAGAAATAAGTAATCGAATGTTTTACCTTTCAAGTTAAATAAACATCGTATAAAATGAGTGTAGCCGTGAAAGCTCACCCTCGGCGAATCAAGTCTACGCTGCCAAGACCAAATAAGTTTTATGTATTTGAGGATGATGCAGATGAAAGTTCGAACGAATCTGTGAAAACTAAATGCACTATTACTAACGGCACACAAACCAGGGATGAACAAAGTAAACAGTATTTTATATTAATGCAGTAAAGCCATATTATATTCTATGTAACGCCAAGTCAAAAATGTGGATATATGTTTCAATTTTGTAGTTCTCTTGGCGATTTGATGATTAGAAATTGATTTCCCAGTTATATGAACTGTTATAGGTGACTACCAAAACAAATTTTATTTTACTGCTTTACAAGGTGTAACAGAAATAACACAAAACCTGATAATGGGTCATTATGGTTTTATTATTTATTGATTAAGACCTGGTGTCCTGAAATACAGGCCTCAAGCCTGGTTTAGGCATCAGTATACCACAATATACTTACTGTATCCATTTGCTCCCTAGATATGTATGTGTATTGTGGTGAGAAAATAAATAAATTATTATTATTGTATTCATGAACAAGTTTTAGTATGGGACAACCCTGAAATTTAAAATTAAAACTAATCCTTTTTAATTTCACGATTTCAATGTGTCCCATAAAAATACCTTAGTCATTATTTTCAAATTGACTTTTTGATATTAAAATTATATATTTCAGAGCTATGCTCGACACACACAATACAAAAATGTAATGTAATAATAACACCAAGAAAGAAACTGAAGAGAAAAAAAGGTAAGAATGTGAGAATATAGAGAAGGTAAGAATAAACCTGAACCAAGACCCCAATCTGATCCAAGAGCCCTCCTTATCTTTGGCAAATATTCCGGAAAGGCATCTTTGTCGTACCAACACCATGACGCGGTCATAAACATAATTATGTAGGTCTACCCTTGGCAGCAAATTATTTATTTTGATCTACAACGATCACATAACAATCACATCCACTGGCCAATCAAATATCCAAGTTTAGCTTTGCAGCCTCAATTAAAACGGTCTCCATTCTTTCTGTTAAGTAGAGAGAGATACTCACTGCTGAATAGATATAAAGTAAGATAAATCTATTAAATTTTCAGCAAAACTTATGGATTGGAAAAAATACCACAGACTTAACGTGATATATTCGTTTATTGAAGATCTAGAAAAAGACTTTCCAGCGATTTGCACGGTGACAGTTATAGGGAAATCCGTAGAAGGGAGAGATATTAAGGTACTTTTGTTTTGTAAAACTTGAAATCGTTTGTGACAAGGAGTTTAAGTAGACATTTGGTAGACCAAAGCGAGCCTGTTATAGAAAAATTATTGCCTATCATAACATTGATAATGTAAGAAAATAATAACTTTGCAACAAAGGTGATCAATAGACGTCGTCCTAATTCAAAGAGTTTATCGCGCAAAAAAAAAAGTCATAAAGTCAAATGCGCTACACCCACGTTAATTTGTTCGACAATTCCGAACGAGTCGACAAGCCAACACAGCCCGACTTGCGGGTTTTCCGCGCAACTGACCACGTCGATCGCGTATTCGCGCTTTGTATTAGGGCGAAGATTGACAGAGAACTCGTTCAAGACCCTCAGTAAAAACAAACAAAATTTAAACGATATCATCCATCTCTCCACAGATGCTAAAGATATCGAACAGCAACGCAGGCAACTCCGGAGTATGGCTGGACGCTTGCATACATTCTCGGGAATGGATCACCACTGCCGTTGTCACGTATATGGCTAATGCGATTGTCAGAAACTTTCATACTTTATCTACTGCAGTTACAAATAAGGATTGGTAAAAAGTCGACTTATCTCAGAAAAATATTCGTGATTCTCTTGATTTATTATAAAAATATTCTCCTCAGTGAGGTTTTACTCGCGTTGCGGAATTTGTTCGAAAGAGTCACCGCGGCCCTGGAACGCAAAGGGCACAAGAAGGATCACGGGTGGGTTTTAGTCAGTAAAAGTCTGACACTCCCTACCGCTCCGCCCAGGGCGGGAGGGGTCATTTGATGATTTCCCATCCAAAAAAAAAAGTATAAGAAAATGCCACCATTATCCAAAGCAGTGTCAATGCTACTTTTGCAAGTGCTGTTTCATCACTTCTTCCCAGCTGCAACACAGCAAACACTGCGGTTGACGTAAAAGTCTGCGGTTGAAGAAAAAGTCGTAATTCTCAGCCAAATTTGTATAAATGATGAAATTATATTGTTAACAACGGTATTTGGATCCTAAATTATAAAAACCAAGTAATGGGTCTTGGTTTCTATAGTTTAGTATCGAATTTCTAGTAACGCACATTAAAGAAGGTCCTACGAATTTAAACTTGTTGTTTTCAGGCATATCGTACCAGTTTTAAATCCAGATGGCTATGAATACACTCACACACATGAACGAATGTGGAGAAAGAACCGAGCGAAGTACGGTGGAGAATGTGTGGGTGTTGATCTGAACAGAAACTTTAGGTACATATCACAATGGTAACCTATTGCTACGAGCTTCGGGTTCGTTACAATAAAATCAGCCGATTAAATAACCAAAAATTACACTTTAATTACACAACACTAATTACAACTTAAAGTCACTATGTAATTATAAATCACAATCGCACTACTAATCACTTAAGTTCGCAGTCGAAGATCGCTCTCGAAGTTATCATTTGTATCGCAAATCCAATACTGACTCGGTCGGTACATGTGTCAGCCTTATATAGGGCGCCGGATAATTCCAGAACCTTCCATTGTAGAAAGTTCCAGAAAGATCGCGTACATATCCGTCGCGACTAAGTAGGGTTCGAGAATTCTAGAATGTTCTAGCATCGAAAAGTCTTGAAGATTCTTGACTTTACTAGTTCTGCTACTCGATACTAGATGGCGCTAGTGGTACCGAATGCCGCTATCTTCCTTGCTTAATTGTGGCGCGCAACACTATATAATCAATGGTTCAAGTTTAAACCAGTGATAACATTCTTACCAGCGCTAGCTAGCCCTCAATTCGAGTTAACTGACAAAATAGAAGATGATCAACATAAAAGCAAGTGAAAACCGCCGCCGCCCTCTTGGACACCTACAATATTAGACCAATTTTAAAATAGGTACTGCAAAATAAGACCGTATTTAACAACGAATAAAATTCAAATTTCTAGCTATGCATGGGGGCAAGGAGACGAAGGTTCATCTGATGAACCGAAACATGTTTTCTACAGAGGCCCAGCACCGTTTTCGGAACCAGAAACTGTTGCAGTAAGGGTAAGTTTCGTAATACAACGCGGATGAAGCGTTTCAAATATCTTCTCTTGTTAAAATATTTTTTTCGTTTTAGGACGCAATACTTGGATCGTCGTCAAAATTCAAGGTGTTCCTGTCCTTTCACAGCTACTACGAGTTGATAATCTTCCCGTGGGGCAACCGGACCGACCCGTGTCCAGACTATGTGCGGCTACTGGAGGCTGGCAGTATCATGGCAAGGGTAACGCCACGTAAGAAACTAGTAGTTTAGTAGTATCGTTGCAAATGTGTGCATAGTCATCAAAATGGCGGTAGCGACAAGACTCAGAGTTGATTACTTTTCAGGCAATATTTGATACAACCGGCAAGACTTATAAAGTCGGGAGCACTAAGGACCTCACATACTACGCATGTGGGACCAGCATAGACTGGAGCTATTCGATAGCGAAGATTCCATATTCCTATATGGTGGAACTAAGGAGCAGAAAGAATAAATTCAGACTTCCAAAAGACCAAATCCTGGAGACCTGCTCAGAAGCTTGGAACGCTGTGCAGAAGCTAATGGATTATGTCGATAGTCATTAAGATAAACCAAGTCTTGAATTGTTACAATATGCCGTCAATGACTCGTGGTAAAGTTTGTAATACTTATTTATAATTAGACTGCCACCAATTGTCTGATTAAAAAAATAAAAATCAGTTTAAAATATTTATTTCGCATTTTAATTGATGATGACATGATACCAACACTTTTAAATTATAAACATAAGCACTAGACTACTGACGAAGTTTTTTGGCATTTACAGTACAATTCTTACAACGTGTTTTATCAGCAAATTCTACGAGGGCTTTGATACCGCTTAGTACTTCTTTACAGCAGATGAGTATTTCATCTTTTTGCAGTAAGAATTTATCCTGTTTACTTCTCAGTTCGACAAGGTAGGAGTAAGGAATGCGAGCTGTTCCATAACTCCAGTCAATACTCGTTCCAGCAGCATAATACATGATATCCTTGAAGTTTCCAACTTTATACATGCGACCGCTTGTCTCGAAGATGGCCTGGAAAAAAAAATAGTATATGAAATTCCACACACGCGAATGTAATGACATTCATGAAAACAATACCTGTTCAGATCTTACTTTAGCCATGGCAGTACCTCCTTCTAGTAAATTGACATAATCAGGACAAGGTTCCGCAGTGTGGCACCAAGGAAAAGCGATAGCTTCGCTGTAAGCGTGAAACGTCAAAAATATCTTGAACGGCGTCCCTGAGTACAGAATAATGTCCTATAAAAGCATTTTTATGTGTTTCTTTGACACTGTAGAACTGAATCTATCATTCATACTAAACTATTGTACCTTGATCGCAGCAGTCTCAGGCTCTGAAAACGGTTCTGTTCCACGATAGTTAATGTGATTTGGATCAGAAGACATGTGGTCCATTCCACCACGTCCCCAATAATACCTGAAATATAAGTTAAAGAAGTGAAATTCGTACATCAAAATATATGAGATCCTTCGTAAAATCTCTGAACTTTACCCAAAATTTCTGTTAATATCAACTCCAGTGATACAATTTCCGAAACGTGCTCTGTTTTTACGCCACATCCTATCCGTTGTATGACTATGGCTGTATCCGTCAGGGTTTACTACGGGCACAAAATACCTGAAAAGTTTTATTTTCATATACTTTATGATTTAATTATGTAAAGCTACTATTTTGTGTTCATTCACCTTCTTGTTCTTATCCAAGTTCACTAGCGGTCGACACAGCATGTTTTTCTCCCTTCTGTCTTCATTTACCTCGATCTCAACACACATCATCACATAATACATCCATTTTTCCTTTAAACTTTCTTGACTCTTCCACGTTTTTAACTGCAAGCAGCTCACATGCAAGTTACTTTACACTGCGGGCTACTGAGATATAGTGTGGTCAATATTTCGATCGCACCCCGCAATGTAATTAAGCTTGTACACGAGTTGCTTGTAGATGAACAGCGGCCTTAGAACATACTATATACACACTCAATAGTTTCCTTGCTCATTTATTCAATTGTGTTCCCCATTACGCATCAGATCGTCTACACCATAACAACCGAATGCCATACAACTGTCACCGATGCTACATTCAAACTTACCAGTCTTTATTAGTGATATTCCTACTCATATTAGTGAAGTTCCTAGCTAAGTGGTCAGCTATATACGTGACAACTGACGTGGTGATCCATTCCCGCGCATGAGTAGCACCGTCTAACCAGACTCCTGTATTTTCTGCATCGCTATTTGAAATTTTAAGCATCTGAAACGTCAAAAGATTAAGTGAAACAGTTTTAAAAACTATCACCTCTCTCTCACCTACATATGAGTATGTATATCAATTGTATTTTCTTGATGGTACGTACCTATTGGTTTTGCCTCCTTGGTTCGGATTTTTTTTCAAATTGGTTCTTGTTTTGGTTATTGGCTAAATGGTTGCTTTAATTATTTCGCATTATATTCAAACATTGTCAGTAGGTATATTTTGTTCTATCTCATCTTGTGACGAATAAAAAAATTGTTTAAAAAACTGTACAGGCAAAATTGACCATAGTGTACCAACCTTTATATCTCTCCCTTCTGCAGTTCTTCCAATAACTGACACAGTACATGTAGATGGATAAGTAGTTTCTAAAACTGACATAAATTGGTAGATGGCGTGAAGTGGATAAAAATCATTCCAATCTAATTCACGTTCTGAAAAAAAAAATCATTATAATTTCTCCTTTGTAATAAAATATTTTATTCTGATTGTTCTAAACTAGTTACTGTTTACCGATTAGCAGATGAAATTGTTTCATTAGTTAACTGTTGGTATCATAGCCATCACGAGTGACTACATACCCTGGGCAGAGACCGCCGTCACCTCTGGCATAAATGATGGATTCAGAACCAATCCCCAAACATGGATGCAACTTTAGTACGTACCTACCTAGCGCGTGCTCATATACACGTCGTGAGCACTACTAATTGTACACATTATCCAAGAAAAAGAAGTACTCCCGTGGGAAAAAGAAAACATGAGTTAACGTATTTTGGACGGCGTACCGGCAGATGCCACCATGGAAGCCGTGGAAGGCTGCGGGAATGCGCTGGATGCAAGACGCGTCCAGATAAGATCAGTTGATGTGGCTACACTTGCGGGCGGTCTAAGCCCAGCAGTAGAAGTCTCTCGGCTAAGATGGTGATGGTGATGCGTTTACGTATGTAAGTATACAAAGTGGAGCAGGACGATTGACATTCTTTTAAGCCACCTAAAGAGTATCATGTTCTTTACCCGTATACAAAAAATCAATCAAATCCAACGAATACTTTAGCTACAGGAAATTATTTTTCATTTTCTTATTTTTCAACATGCTGTAGATCTGAGTCCGTAATAATAGGTAAACATTGTAATGTCAAGGACCTGTGCAAAACGGTAGGTACGGTAGGTACGATAGGTACGATTTGTTGCGAACGCAACTTGGTGATTTGTTGTTCTCCGACTAAAGTACCTACCTACGACCCGCACCACGCCGCGTAATAGGTCAGTGAATTTTCGTAGATAAAGCGTGTTTACTTTTTATTCAGTTGATTTTGATATTTATTTTGTTTGAAAATTGCAATTGTTAAATTTTCCATTAACTACTATTTTTCGTATTTTAAAATGTTTCAATGGACTAGTACTGTGCTCGTTTTAATTTAATGTCGTAAGTCCAGATCCACACTGTATACAAAAACATGCAAAAGTTCATACTTATAGGCGATCGTAGTCGGGCGACACCCGATATGGGGCGAGTACGGTGGGCGACTGTGGTGGGGTGCCCTGAGATTGAAGAGGAATCGCCCACTTTCACCTCGTAAGAGATATTCCGCTCTCGAAAGAGCTTCACTACTTGCATGGCCCGAAGTCCCTCCACCAGCAATTCCAAACAGCTTTGAGTCTCTTTGTTGATAATTATAGCTGGAAAACATAAAACAGTTTTCAGAAACCATTGAAGTCCATGTAACATATGTACCTCAAATAGCGTCAGTTTTGCGAAAATTTTAAGATAAGCTAAGTAAATCCTCAGGATAAATCAATTTACAGTTTACATGTCAATTTCATAACACCTCCACGTATACAAATTCAATATGTCATGTTAAACCTAACTTTTCAGGCCAAAACGCGTCGACTGGCGACTTGCTTAGCGCCTCACTGCGATTACTGCAGAATACCCACTAGCGGACTCGGTGCAGGCAACTAGCGAGTACGGTAACAAATAGTTAAGGACGCTCGTTTCACTTCACCACTTCCAGCCGGCCACGTCATTAAGGTCGCGGGTCTAGTATCGTTTGGCAGAAGTTGGGCTGTAAAATCGATTGAATCTGGAAGAGCTTGAGTCCCTGATTATAACGCTACCACTCTTATTAAAAGGTAACGCATATTTATCGAGAAATTAACAAAATAAATTTCTAACCTCAAATTGAATAAAAGCGAAAACGAAACGTTAAAATGGGTGTTTGAAAACCAAATCTGCATCACCCCCCTCCCCCTCCAAATCCTGCCAAACGATACTAAACCTTTACCTCATTCAGGAATACAGAACCGTCGCTTCTCACCGTACACAAATCCTCGGAACGTTGAAGTCAACCCTAGAAACCTGTAAAGCCCCTGGAAGCTTCTGTGATTCTGGGCAGAGCTAAGCCGGCTCTGTTAGCCAGAACACCCACGCACATGGACGGAATAAGAGTCCCAGTACAGATAACCGAGTTCTTATATCTACGCCACTTCGCTACTCACCAGGTAACTTCTAGGCTCTAGACGATAAGTCGCCTGTCAGTGCGTTCGATCTAGAGTTAGAAGTTGCCTGGTAACTTCACATCTTCCTACTTTGATTTATACTTTGATAAGGATCCCCACATTGCATATGAGTGTAGCTTATAAAAGATGTGATATAACTTCATCCTCATTCACCACTTAAAGACAATAATAAGAAGATAATAAACGCCACTCACCACCTTTGCTGTCCAAGTTTTTCAAAAAAGTCTTTTGGCCCTCTCTCGAGCAGTGTACCTCCCATATTTGATATCTTGCGTCTTTTCGTGCCACTTTGAATGATATAAATTGACTATTAAACTTTGATTGCTAACGAAAATGTTTTTTTGATTTTACAAAAATTTTAACAAACACATGACATTTCATAAAAATGACTGACATAATATTGACACAGTGTAGGTGCCCTAGACTATATCTAGCCTAGAAAAACCTACATGGAGATCACTTTTTACCGCCGATTAATTCCGTAAATCGGTTACTAGTCATTGTTTTTATACAGAACCAGCTCTGAATTGAACTAAAGGAACAAGGAAAACTTCGATAAGTGTAAAATGGTGAAAGACCCGCAGAAACGCTAGGACCTAAAAATCAACAACAATTATCACCTCCACTGGACCCGCGTTTTCCCACACCTTCTCACCCAGAGGAAAAAGTGTCACAGCGGCGGAAAGATAGTCCACTTCATAGTATTCTGTAGTTTTAAATCTGAATTGACCACCTCTTTTAAAAGTGTCGGGGCTACCTTATTCCTTACTGTAACGAAGAATTGTGGCTAAATGTACTCGCGAGCGAAGCCGAGCAAGCTAGCACGATAATTACTTGTAATCAGATATTTTCTGTAAGCGCTCTGCTCGCCCTCGTCTCGCCTATGCACTCCCCACTAATGAAACAAAATCCCCTACCATCGGAGCGTGATGTTGGAACACTCACTTTATTTTCATTTTATGAGAGAGGCCGTTTGGTATCAGTGTGTTTGAGAGCGCAAAGCTTCAGCCCTGATATTACATTACATTTACTGCCAAGTGCTTACAGATTTGCTTCGAGACACAAAGTACTGTGCACAATAACGTAAATACAAAATATTTCGTGAAATAAAAATAATAAACGTAATTTTTATTTTTGAAGCGTTGGCATCACTTGTCTCGTGGTTACGTATCGAAAATAGTGACTACGATTAAATAACTTTTTTTAATAATAGTCTTTAAAAAACAACCAAGAAGTAGCATAATTATATAGTATAGGTAACCCCGTCTATTAATACTTTATTAAACCTATAAAAGAACAGATGAAAAATCAAGAAACATTATTCCTGTAACCCAGGTTAAGAACCTGCGAACATTAGATACAGTAGTAGCCGTCACCTGTTCATAGCAAGTTGTACCAGCAAACTGGGTTACTTGTGTGCAGCCGGTCAGTCGATCCATTCTGTTTAGTGCTACATAAGCATAACCTTTGCAATCCCAGCTGCCGCTAAGTAAATAACCCAGTGCTGTAGGACCGATGTTTTGAGATCAATAAAAGCCTAGCTGGGTTGCTTTTAAGTGGATCAAAATTTACAGCGAATGACAGGCTCGGAAACCATTCTGTGTCGGCACTTGAGTGGCTTAGTGATCATGGACTTGTGTAACCAATGATTTTAGTGAGCTGGTATTGTTGCTTGCCGAATTTGATGATGAGTGCGGGCCATACAGGACTGAAAAGGATGTTTAAGTCAAAACAATCAAACGGCTGTTTTTATGTTAACTACAGCATCTTACAACTTAACCTTTCGTAAGGAGATTTACATTGTCAAAGGAATTCTGTTACAGATTTTCTTTTTTCACAAAATTAGTAAACTTTAACAATGTTAAACAGTGACAATAGTTGTGACAGAAACAAAAAGTAGGGACCAAGATCTGTCGGTATCCCGCTAACCAGCCGGTGGACCCCAAACTGCGACCCGCCCGCCTGTCACCTCGGCTCGGTCTTACGCGCGTTTATCTTTTTAATTGTACACCCCACCCCCTACTTCCACCCACGTAGCAGACTGCCTCACACCATCCTTGCTACTAGCTCGTTAGACTTAGCGAATCACTGATACGTCTTCATATTTATTGTTTGAGGAAGATTTAAATTTGCTGTCTTGCATGGGTATTTTTTTTTTGATAATTATTTTAGTTTTTGTTTTCGTACTGGTACAAGGTTTGAAAGATAGTTCACTGTTGCTGTTTCACAAACATGATATGAATATATTCTTATTTAAGATTCATCAATCATTAAGATATCACATTTTATTTGGTTTACTTGACTGTGTTGTATACTATAATATACTTTATTACTAACCATGAGATTGGAAGGTCCGTCTACAGTAAATTCAAGAATTGAGAATAAGGCCATGACTCTATCCATTGCCTAACACTGAAGTTTATAAAATTTTTGTTGAATAGGCAATGACACTATAAAAATGCTTTGAAAATATTCCACATGTTCAAGCTTATCATGTGCTTCCAGTTCATTCCTAACATTATCGCTAAAACTATGGGAAGTACCTACAATATCACTACTGCAGTTTTTGTTTTCGTTATTACTTGCTCATAAGGTCTACATTGCTTTGATTTAGACGAAATAAACAAAGATTAACAATTAGTCGCAAAATGTACGCACCAACGCTTAGTGGGTGTTCAGGGGTGGTAAATCGGTAGACCCGACCACAGTAAAAGGGAGTTCAGAAGGCAAATACTCTTTGTACACCTATGGTAAGACAAGAAATAGAATATTTAAAAAATCCTACTTAACAACAATATTAACATGTATAGTATGTTAATATTGTTATTAAGTAACAACCTTACAACAATATAATAATAATAACAAGTCTGTGCACTTAGCCTTCTTTACATGGATGATCTGAAACTTTTTGCCCCCAACGATTTGCGACTGATGGAGCTACTGAAGGTAACTGAAACCTTCAGTAGTATGGAGTCTGAAGGAATTCAACTTTCGGATTCCATACACATTAGATCCCTCAGGTCAACCGAAACATACAAGTATTTGGGTATGTCGGAAGCGTTAGGCATTAACGGTGCTGACATGAAACAATCGCTGAAGGAGCGCTTCTATGGCTGCCTGAAAAAGGTTATAAATAGCCTTTTGTCAGGCGGAAATAAAGTGCGTGCCTGCAATCGTTGGGTCATCCCGGTATTAATGTACTCTTTCGGCATACTCAAATGGACTCAAACCGAACTCGACGCCCTGGATAGGAGAGTCCGTATCCACGATCGTCGAAGATGAGACTGTACATTCCGCGGAAGAGTAGAGGTCGAGGCTTTTTAAATGCTAAGACTCTCCACAACCGCGAGATGTGCAGTCTCAGAGAATATTTTCTCAAAGATGATGTAGGTATGCACCGAGATGTGGTCGCAGTGGACAAGAGACTCACTCCGTTGTCCATGGCTAATGAGAACTGGCGCAAACCTGCGATACTTGCAACAGATGACCACAAGGAGGTATAGAAAAGCAAGGAGCTTCACGGGCGCTTCTAGTAGCTTCTAGTAGATTTCTCAGCGACCGTGGCCTGGCTACGTGTCGGTGATCTATTCGGAGAAACTGAAGGTTTCGTTTGTGCAATTATGGATGAAGTTATCCTGACGAATAACTATCGGAGGCATATTAGGAAGGATGGGATGGTTGACGTGTGTCGGGCATGCCATCGTCCGGGTGAGTCCATCAGACATATAATCTCTGGTTGTTCTCGTTTGGCTAACGGCGAGTATTTGCAATAGTAAATAATAATATTATCCACCAGCAACTTGCATTGAACTACCAACTTGTGGATTCTGAGGTACCGTACTACAAGTATGTGCCCGACCCAGTTCTCGAAAATGACCATGTCACGTTGTACTGAGATCGGCAGCTCATCACTGATATAGGACTATTGTCGCCATAAGCCAGACATAGTGGTGATAGACCGATTAGCGCGCCGCACAATGATATCGATGTTACCATCCCACATGACGAGAACCTCGTGAATGTTGAACTTAGCACATGAGGTTGTCGATATGTGGAATGTGAACTCAGCTGCCATAGTGCAGATTGTCGTTACGGCCAATGGCCAAAAACTTGGACGACCGTCTGTCGAAGCTGGCGTTACACTGTTAGTTAAAAGGCCTGATACAGTAGGCAGAACTCCTCGATACGGCTCGTATTGTGAGGAGGTTCCTTTCTCTGGAGCCCTAACCACCGGTAACTTGGACCCTGCTCCCGACACCGGCGGACCACTACTTTTTTTACATTTTTAAATTATTTCTTTAATATGTTTTTTTAAATAAATATTTAAAATTCTAAATTAGTAAGTAATTTAGATGAATAAAGAGATAGTAATAAAAAAATAACAATAACGACAACAACAACAACACGACGAAAATAATATAATTCATAAGATGACAATATGAGAATATGAGCCATATGGTGTAAGTTCGGTCAAGTCTGCCTAATCCTCAGGCGAAAACATTGAGAGAATTTCGCTGGGATACGCAGAAAATTCTGTATCAAGCAGACACCTCGTAGTTATGGGCTAGCTAAATATTAATTGCTATCAATACACTGAGAAAAGTAGGCTAGCGCGAAAAAAAAATCTTCACTTTTTGCAACCTTGACGATATTGTACTTCTGCTCCCACCTGCGTCGTGACGCTGCTTTGTTTTTCATTAGACGCTGCTTATGGGGCACTGTCGTCGCGTCGCTAAGCACTTAACTGCCATCCCTGACTTAGTATTCAATGAGAAAAACGTTTTAACGACCTCTTTGAAATCAGATGAACCTTTTGTTCTCAGGTCTATCGTGACTAGAATGTTACTTAAATGTCTCTCATCTGAACAGAAATATGTTTTAATGTAAAGTAGATACTGAGCCCGATGTTCTGCTTTCGATTCTCGGATCGGGCAAAGCAAATTTTTAGGTTTTATGAGCTGGATTTTGCGGTATCTGGATTTGTGTTAAACTTGCGGTCCATTGTCATGATATGGGCTGACGAAGTAATGCATGTGTCATGGCATGCGTTAGCTTTAGCATCTTCATCACATGTTGTGTACAATTTTCAGGATTCAAGAGAGCATGCCAAGCCAATGTTTGAAGTTCTTATCGTGAAAAAATGTGTAAAAAAAATACTAAACTGTTTTCTATTCACAATTTATATGATACAAAAACTCTTTCAGTCAGTTATCAGTGTCATTCATGACATGCCGAGTTAGACGACAAACGTCATTTGACAAAACTTGCTTTTAACATGCCTTTTTTGGCCAACACATAAACTCTAAAATACCCGTAAAACAACACACTTTACATTACAACAACACTTAATATAATGGACAAGTCAGAATGTGAAGTGAAAAACTCTCAAGCAGATATCAAAATCTGCCCCTGCTTAGGCGACACTACATTCGACAAAAAATTCGGTGTTCATTGTGTTAATCATCATGTATAAATCAGCAAAAAAACCTTACAGCTCAGCGAATCTTCACCGCAAGTCTCGCGTCCCGAGTCTACCTCGCATCCCGTACGTAGCTCAAGCTATAAGGGAATCAGATTCTTATGGTCCCCTAAGCCAGAAGTACGACGAATACATCGAAATGTTCGAAACCAGCAGTGATGACACTGAAGGTTCATTCACTCGGAAGAAAACCCGCAGCCAAGTAAACATAGCAAACAGTAGAAAATATGAAGTCAAAACTATTCATGAATTAAAGACCCCGAGTAAGCCCATCATACACTGTTATAACGCAAGCAGGGATAATGTCGGCAACTCGGCTACCGCGAAGAAGTCAGCTCCTGTAAAGAAGATTAGCTTTGTGTTACCAGGCAAGTGATTTGATTTTTAGAAACGTGGCCAAGAATAAATTGTAAAATTATGTTTCACAGCTTCACGCGCAGCGATTTATGGCTAACGGCTACATGTGCCAGTCGTAAATTGATTTTCAGAGGTGAAATGAAATTTTTTTGGATCTGTCATTTCATTTGCCACACTGTATACGTTTACCCCCACTATACTATTTTTCATCAACGATCCGTGGTCATGTTGAGACCATTCTCGATTGCTATGCTCAACTTTTCCTTCGCACTTCTCCGGTTTCGTATAAATGTAAGTGCTCCAGCTCCTGAAAATAGACCATAATTAAATTTAAAAAAGATTAAATACGGCGCAAAAATTGCGAAGTCGTTTGCAAGAAACGACGAATCGTAAAATTAATTATTCTGTGTTAGAAGAAAATTTACGTAGTAAGTATTTTGAAAAAACGATTAAAAGAGTAGCGGGGTTACCAAATTTGGGTCAACTCTGGCATTATTACCACCGTAACTGCTATACCAGAGCTGATACTCTCACATAGGATAATACTTGTTTACCTAAGTGAACTGAGACTACCAAGCTTGGGTTTCCTCTGTCACGTTAAAAAGGAATGCTTATTGCATTTATTGCCAAAGGTATTTTAAAAAGAAACGTTGTCACAGGTTTACCACACCATCAAATAGGTACGCACCTTGGTGCGTCACCAAATCAAGCTTCGCCGCTTCCTGCGTCACCGCCAGCTGCTTCACCACCTCTGGGCTCGACACCTTCCGCCTCGCTGCCTTCTAACTTACCACGTCCTGTCTCACCTCCTCCTACTTCGCTTTCTCTGGTTTCGACATGTTATACCTCATTGCCATCTGTCTCAGCGCCTCCGGCTTCACTACTTTCTGCTTCGCCACGTGCTCAGTCTGCATGCCCTGTTTCGCCTTCACCAACTCTACCTCTGCCAATGTCACCAGAGATGGCAACAGTGCCGTGCATAGACACAGCACCTGCGTCTACTACACCCGGCATCTCAGCAGAAGTACAGCCAGAAGTGATGGAAGAACAAGATTCGGATGAAGACACTCTGCAATTATGCGATGCTTCAAAGACAGAAACACATATGGGTCTGATTGCCCACGAGAACATTTTCATCAGTTGGCAATATATCCTTGCCAAGGGCTTGGCAAAGGAGACTAAGGAAAAACTTTTAAAAAGGTATTTTATTCCTAGCAGTTGTGACCTGCTGCTAGCGCCAAATCTAAACCCGGAAGTAAAGGCAACCCTGCCGGATTATTTAATAAAAAGAGATTCGATTCTTATGTACAAGCAAAATCAGCTTGGTATAGCTTTGTCTGCTTTGGCATCCGTTGCTGACCTGATCATTTCAAATGAAAAGTCTAAACAAAAACTCTTACAACCTATCAATGACGCTTGTCGTATATTATGTGACAGTCATTTTTGGGAGACAAAAACAAGACGAGACATGATCGTATCATCAATGAATAAAAATTTGAAGGAGGCTTTGCTTGATACAAAAAGAGACAAGTTCTTATTTGGAGAAAATGTTACTGAAAAGGTTAAGACCGCCAAGGCAAAAGAACTAAAAGAGGCAATTTCTGCTTTGGAGGATATACAGACAAGGTTAAGTTTGGCTGGACAAAACAACTATCGCTTACACGTCAAAATAAAACAGAACTAATGTCTTCCTAGAAGATTCAAACAAGGGAATTTAAACTACAACCCTGATCAGCAAGACGGATAACAGCTGACCAAAACAAAGCAAGTTACTTGTTGTTTGCACCGTTTCTCGTCCCTAAGGAAGACACCATCGAAAATAACTGATCAGGTACTGATGGCAAATCATTCATTCATAAAAAATACGCATAATTTAGAATGATCTGAAGAAGATCAATTTTCGGGGCAACCAGTTTTAAATGGTACCTGATAAGCGAAACTGGTACACACAACTAACATGTACAATCCCGCGTCAAAATAAGCTCTTCTACTTATTTTCAAAACTTTTTTCATTAAAACAAAGATATTATGGAAAATAATAAAAAAGAAGCAAATAGCACAGTGTATCATATTGGGCAACACAACTCAGGCTCCCAGTCTTTCAAAAACTTGATTTGTTCTAAAGCAATATATTTTGTACTTAAAATACATCTGTTAAATTTCCTTCCAGAATGCTTCACAATCTACATCGCACCCTGAAATCGATTGCCTTGAAACTTTCAGGCAAACATGATTAAAAGGCATCTGTCAAGAAAGAAAAATAATTGTTATTGTCACATGCATAGGAATTAAATGCATTTTGTAGGTTGTTTGTTTTTGTTTATGCTTATAAAAAAATCGATGTTTGTATAAAATTCTGAACAGAATATACATGTTTATGATTATTCCTGTGTTTCAGTTTATGTAGTCATTCTTATCAACGTGTTATTTATGATAAGAGGCCAAATATGGTACCATCAGTTCATATAGATCTGCATTATACTTGTTATTCAGTAATGTGACAAGTGATGATAAAATTAAAAGTTTTATGAAAGGGGTTTACAGATTAAGGTTTATAAACTCTTAGTTAAAAAAACGATTTGAAGTGGGATTCAACCATCGTCCTAAATGAAATAGTTCATAATTGGTCTAATACGGAACTGGACGACCCTTTTAAAAATTATTGTCCATTGTCTTCGGTAACTGCACATTGCATTCAATGTGGTTCGAGTTTGTTCTCATAACGGACTACGGTCCGTTCACGGTAGTGTACATAGCACTGCCGTGACCTTCAATTGAAAGGTAAAAATTCACTTTACCTCCATCACTCGGCAAATCACTATCGGATGATAGGTGACTTTCCTAGTGAGGTTCCCAGAAGATAAAAACAAATATGATAAATACATGTATAGCTATCAACAAAACGAGCTTAAAATGTTAGTCGACCATTGATGAAAAATAGTGTAGTGGGGGTAAAAGAATACAGCGTTGCCAGTAAAATGACAATTACAAAGAAATATCCTTTTGATTACGTCTAATCTTTCAATGCAATCCTCTAACGAGCCTGATACATGAAGACGCTGCTATATATGATAACAGTAAAGGTTGATCCACACATACATAAAGTGTTCTGGTCGATGTCTGTCACAACGTGGTCTGACATGTCCCAGGTATGGCCCGGCCACAGACGTGTCTGAACGAGCTCGTATAAAAATGCACGCACCGATATTTCTTTGAGGCTCGCAGGTGTACGTCATCATTTGTGCCTCAAAAGTTGGATACCCAACTACGGGCCCGTAGTTACGAGCCACGGAGGGCGTCGCGGCCAGGGGATCAAGGTCCCGTGACCGCTCGCCGCGCCCCCGTACGGGGACGTAGCGACTGCCAACAAGTAAGTTCTTTGAGGCTTGAGCTCCGGCCGGTCACGTCCTGGACACACTTTAAATAGCTTCAAATGAAAATGTTCCCTATACGAAGATTTTCATTCGGACTTCACTTGGTAAATTTTCTTTTGATTTTTAATTTTGAAACAAAAACCTTTTTTTTTCTCGTTAGTCATAAGCGCACAAATCTTGATGTAAATTTTATTCTTGTTCCGCCTAGTATGCCTTTGAATAACTGGAAAATGTACTTGACTTTCGTGTCATCTCTATTTCTTAGATGGTAAAAAGCCTCTGGACGAGGAACGTATGGACTGGAAAGACTATCATCGGCTCGAAGTAATTCATGACTTCATGGATGAACTTGAAGCAGACTACCCCTCTATATGCACCACCGCTTCTATTGGCAAGTCTGTAGAAGGACGACATTTAAAAGTAGGTAGCAGGAGTTGGTGATCAGAAGTAGAATATTCTCTTTTCAGAGTATTAATTGTTTTTTTTTTAATTAACTGCTATGAGTCTCATTAAATTCAGCAGCAGATTTTCTATACAATATTTGTGTTCGTAAAGATGTTAATTGTTAAAGATTTGTATTGGCGTCTGATAACTACTAACTGATTCTTGTATGTTATATGACAGTCAAGTTTTTTTTTTTAATGGCCCACTCGCAGTTCAGCACAATAAGGCTGGTTACTGCTCAACCGGGTAATCCTGTGATGGCCTATGAATTTAGGGACCCTAAGCCAGGTCACCCAAGTTTTAAGATTTTTTTTTATGTTATAGCAAACCAATGGTCGATCCACTTACAAGGTGCTAATAAACAACTAAAATATTTCAAGACAAAACTGTTTTTATTTTTACTGTTTCAAGCTAGCTTTTAATTAAGCTCTTCTATCTGCTAGATATTAAAGATTTCGAACAGCAACGCGAGCAACGTAGCCGTTTGGATGGACGCTGGCATACATGCGCGGGAGTGGATCGCGCCCGCCGTCAATACGTACATCGCTAACCACATCAGTAAGAACTTCGAGAGCCTTCCTGAAAGTGTCACTAATAAAGACTGGTAATTATGAATACACAACGTCCAAATAATATTGATAAATGCAAAAAAGAAGTTCCGAATTGCCGCCACTGAGTCTAGGTTAATAAATCTTAGTCTCCTACTTAAAACAAAATTTTCATAGAAATAATAAGAATTATCTGTTGTATACAATTGCTTTCCTCTAAGCAAAATCAAAGGCATTATTAGCAGAGAGTGTAAAGATTGCTTCCCAATGTCTTTTTGTGTCCTACCTACTTTATCAGCCTAGAAAGTTCGACTAAACAGGCATCTTCTGGACACTCCTCGCCTCATTCATCGCTTTCCATCTAGTGAGACCAAGGACTGGAGAACTGGCCCATAATAAAGTAACAAAATTATCAATCAGTAGTCGTCTTTCTCATCTCTGAATGGCCATTTTACAGATGTTTGAGACTAACCTGACCTATCCTGTGCAGTGAATTCACTTTTTTTTTTCATTCTATCCTGCCAGCTGACACCTATCATTCTCTACCTTTCTCTATCACTCTCTCCCTTTTGCTATAACTCTCTTCCTTTCGCTATCACTCTCTCCCTTTCGCTATCACTCTCTCCCTTTCGCTATCACTCTCTCCCTTTCGCTATCACTCTCTCCCTTTCGCTATCACTCTCTCCCTTTCGCTATCACTCTCTCCCTTTCGCTATCACTCTCTCCCTTTCGCTATCACTCTCTCCCTTTCGCTATCACTCTCTTCCTTTCGCTATCACTCTCTCCCTTTCGCTATAACTCTCTCCCTTTTGCTATCACTCTCTCTCAACTCCTTTTCATTCATATCCCTGCTCACACAATCCATATTTTCTTTGGCTTCCCTCTCCCTCTCCATCCATCCACATTTATATCCATAACCCTTTTAGTTACCTACGGTTCATCCCGCTCCAGGTACTTTCTACCGGTAGTCAATCCCGATGGGTATCATTACTCGCACACAACGGACCGCTTGTGGCGCAAGAGTCGAGCTTTTCACAACGGCGAACGCTCCGGAGTCGACCTCAATAGGAATTTCGGGTAATTATCGAATTACACATTTATATTTTTTTTTTATCACGAAAACAATTTTTTTTTGTAACGTTTATAAGTATACAAATATTTGTTACTTGCTCAGTGTTTGCAATATGACCATGATATGTTTTTTTTTATTATTATTATTTTCAGTGTTGGTTGGGGTGGCAAAGGTTCATCAGATAAACCTAGTCATGCATTCTACAGGGGACCCTATCCGTTTTCTGAACCTGAAACAGCAGCTATGAGGGTAAAATATTTTATAAAACTAGTACATTCCTCTTCATATTTCTCATCGTGGCTGTTAGTAGTAAATACAACTTACTATACCTACTAAAAATAATAAGACACATTTATTTTGCCGGTCGTTCTTGCATATGTATGCATGCCCTAGACTTTTATATCGCATCCATAGCTGTTATGGTGGTGCTGTTATTATCCTTTTGAAGGAACTTAGGAAACATGATGAGAAAAAATACCCGGTGTATGTTTGTAGTTGTGGTAGTAGTTATTGTTATTATTATTTTACACATATTGAGCAGATAGTTAGCAAATAGCAGAGACTGAATTTAAACAATAGATATTATACATTTACATTAAATAGATATTAACCGCTATAATTCACTAGAACATATTAATAATTTAACAATCTATATTAATACGAAAATCCATATAATGTAATCAGACGTCAATTCAATACATTTAGATGGTTCAAATGGTCATTGGTGTAAACTCCCGCGATCATTTGACTGTAGATAATATGCCGTTGATGCCGAATTCGTGTCATCGGCATTCCATTCAGAGATTAAACTGCAAACAGGGCTTAGCTGTAAATCAATTTCACAACGATTTTATATCATTCTGTTACATTAATTTTAATTCGCTGTTTGCGCTTTAAAGCGTTACCTGCTGGATACTGTTTTATAATATGTATAGAATGCTTTAGGAGTTATAATACGAAAAAAAAGCAGTTAGTACTAGTAATTTAAGTTATCCCGAATTGTCAATATCGTAATTACGACAAATATTCTTTCTTCTTTCTTTCCTTCTTTAAAGTATATTTAACCATGTGTGGCAGATTGAGTACTCATGCGGCCTTTCAACCCAAATGTTCTTTCTTTGGCATTGTTCTACTATTGACAAAGGCCCACTTAAATCTGTGTGGTTCTTTCCTCAAAAAAACATTTTAGATACAGATCTATCCAATATGTTAACCTACATACATGGTTCTCATGATTTCACCAGTACGGATTGTATGAACTTCAAAAAAGACTTTGACCTCGAGTTTGTTTCGGTGTTTGTGTGTATTTGACTAGTAAACACCGGCCTAAAATGACCAAAAAATATTGGACGTGTAAACGAGTTATGTTTAACCTCTATCATAATTTATCTTAGATACTACCTGTCCCACGCAACTTCGTTTGTGTCACATTTTTCATGACTGCTCCGCTCCTATTGCACTTAGCGTAATGATATATTCCCGATAAATGAGTTATCTAACACTGAAAGAATTTTTCAAAACGAACCAGTAGTTCCTGAGATCAGCGCGTTAAAGCAAATAAACAAACTCTTCAGCTTTATATATTACTATAGATTCGACAGTCAGTTTACTTGCGACCAAATTTACCGAAAAATAATTATTAACTACGATGCCATATTTTAATTACTATAAATACCTTCTATCCAGAAGGTATTTTTTTCTAATATTTTTTTAATCACATTGCAGGACGTATTCTTAAAGTCCGGAATACATTTTAAAGTATACATAACACTACACAGCTATGGACAAATCATAATATTCCCATATTCTTGTACTACCGCAATGGCTCCAGACTATGTTCAGCTGCTGGAAGGAGCTACTGCCATGTCAAAGGTAATCATTAAAAAAGATGCTTTGACATCGTCAAAGTATCCCCAAGATACATGCATTGTTTTAATTTTAATAAAATCATTTCGACTAATTCAATGACTAACTCCTACCCCACCGCTTTTGGACTGGCAATGAAGTATATTTTGCAGTCGTATAAAAAAGTTGCGACGGCTAGCCCCCGTCACATTTTTTATTAAACAAAATTGGATGTTTCCTTTTGCCCAGAACCTAGGCAAATAGACATCATTCATGCAACAACTACGATGGACGTATTTAAGACTGATAAAAAACTTCTTGTTTCCTAAACAGGCCATCTATGAGACAAACGGCCAGACATACAAGGTGGGCATTTCAAGAGACGTGATGTACGCATCCGCTGGAACCAGCAGCGACTTCGCTCATAGTGCTGCCCGCATACCCTACTGTTACCTCATCGAACTCAGAAGCAAAGAACATCGATTCAAATTACCAAAAGAACAAATAGAAGAAACTGGCCAAGAAATTCTCAATAGTGTTATAGCGTTGATGGAATTTGTTGATAACTATAGGTACCCGACAAGTAGCGACGAAGTACTCGAATCACAACTGAGAAAGAATGAATCAATGTTGGACAACTGTTCAATCATAAAATCAGCCAATGAATACATGAACAAAAGCGAGTCTTACGATAGGAACAACTATTCTTTCGTGCAAAAATGCAATTCTCAAAATCAAGGCTCGTACGTTAAATTGTCGCAGGTCGCCATACCCAGGAATGCCTTTCTCGAGGATACAAGTGATGCTGGTTGGTCCGATTCTTTCGACGACGGAAGTGATAGTTACCCGATGCGACGCAATCATATAATAATAAACGGCAGTACTTCAGAAAAGGAAACGGAACCATACAAAAAACATAGGGAACCTTTGAAATACTCAAATGATCTACCAATGGATAACGTTAAAATAGCTCGTTACGACGGATTTACTGCGAAGAATCAGTTTTTCACCAGTGCCTCTTCTGAGAATCTAATCGAATCTCGTACGAACTCGTATAATTCTTACGAAGAGCACAACAGATTTTACAAACAAATGAACAATTTTCAAGAGACAAGAAACCACTTATTACAAACTGGTGCTACTTTCACGGCATCGAATATACATCAACGGTATACATATTTTTATTCTATTTATTTAATGCCGATGGTTGACAAACAAGACGTAATCCTACCAATTTTAACGTCTAAGTTTTTTTAACGAAAAGTTAAGAATAGCCTTATCGTATAGCTATTAGTAAAGCATATATTTCCCCTTTTTTCCCGTTCCCGTAGGTATTCCTACGGGAACGGGAACTTTCTGTGCAATTTTCTTTTCTTTCCGTAAGAACCATCTATATAGTGTAAGAAAACTTAAAAAAAAATTAACGAAGTTTTTGTCAAGTTATGGATGGTAAACAGGGAATCATTTTATATATTTCAAAATAATTATGAAACCCGTGGTTCTATATTATGTAAGTTGTGAAACAATGAACGCTTAAATTAGAGCTCATTATCGTAAAAAATTATGTCTGCAAAGAGTTCAAAACATTCGCAGGACATCATAGATAAAACTAATGTCAAAATATGTGTATTAATGACAACCACGGATGACAACACCCACCCCATTCTAGTCTTGACTAATTTTAATACACATATCACTACGATTTTGATTACCAATGAATCAAAATTTTCAGTAATGTAGGTTACATTAAAAACTAACTCGCCAAATTTCTTTGCTATCCACAAAACTTAACGTAACAAAAACATATAAATATTTTTGCCCGAAAAGTAACGTAAATCGGTCAAGGTGGCTCCGACGGTGCACAAATCCCAATTATGGGAAGTCAAATTCCCTGAAGAAGGCCAAAGACAGTTCGTGAAAACTTTGGACACTTTGGGAGGTGCGTACTAGACCTGACTGGCGAGGCCCCTACAATCTACAGAAGATAAGGGAAGTCGTTTGATAGTTTCGATAAAAATGACTAGTTGGAATTTTAAACATACAACTTCTAAAGAAGATCGAATGAGAATGGTATCAAATGACGACATTTTTGCCGGGATGCTCTTCTTCATAGTTCACTTTGTGCAAGCGGCAAACAGTCGTCAGTATCAGTTTTCTTTCTTTTCAACCATTAACTTCTTTATCTTTAACTGGGAATAACTTTTTTTAAGCTAACCTAATTGTGTTTTGCAGCAATCCATATATGGAAAGAAGAACGTAGCACAATGGATATAATGATCGATGCGTCCAGAGCCGTTCAGGTTGCTGGAATACTAAGCGAAAGAGATATTCCATACACAATTACCATAGCAGACTTAACCGCATTACTGGAAAAAGAACAGAATGATACAACAGTAAATTTTACAAAAACCAAACGTAAGGATCGACCCTTTGCTTTATTATTTCTCATACAAATATTCAGGCACCTTTAGGCTGTAGGTCTATTTAACTACTTCATGAACCGAACTCATCGAATCATTCATTCAACCATTGGCAAAAATTCAACCTATTACATTCGATCAGCAATTTCTTAACTTGGTGACTGACGGGCGCAACAGCACCATTTCGTCCGCGTAAAGTTACTGACAGACGATCTCCATGGCATCCAACATGCATGCTGCTAAGTTCGACAATGCAATCATGTACAGGTTCAAAATTTTTAGTGAGTCCACCTCCTCTTGCCTCACTCAGCATATCAAGTCATTCTTTTCCGATCTTTTTAATTAAATCTAAAGCTAAAATTAAAGTTAAAGCCTTTGTCTGTCAGGTGTACCAACATCTAAATACGCGCGTCTTGGTACATTGGCTTCAGCAAGGTTTTTCCGTAGGTTGTAAGTAGAATCAAAAGCTTGAGAAAGATCTAAGGCACGCATAAAGGGGTATTCCTCTTGGCGTAGTAGTCTGTAGTGTGCTTTAGGCCTACTATGGCCCCTTTTGCCAGAAAGTTCCATCCTAAACCCGAACATGCAACGTAAGTAAGTAACCCAATCTATCTACTTGTATATATAACATCAACCTATTCTAGGTCGGCTTCAATTTGGATTTCGCATTTACAAATCCAGTCTTATTCTTAACGATAAGGATAATTTCAGCTTGTTGTCATTTTGGAGCAAGACATAGTTATAATTAGTCATTCAACCAGTTATCTTACCCATTAAAACAAATTCCCAACTCATTATCATATAGGGTACTTATTAAGTAATAGAGTTACCTGCAACAATATTATATTCATTAGTGCTATTAACAAATTAAATCGTAATGAGCTAAATATTATCATAGTCGTACAAATTCGTGTGGTCACAAATAAAATAATGACTGCAATAGACCAATTAGTGCAATAGAAGCACGTAGTAATCATCTGCCTTTAAAACCGACGCGTTTGATAAAAACGCTGTCATTTGTTATTTATTATGACTGCAATTGCCATCAAACCTTTCGTTTACTAAGCTATTTTCCAGTTCAAACCAATTTGATAAATATAGTGAAATCACGAAGTATAATTTAAGATTATTCTGTCCGTATTACAGCGAAGGTCATGGACTGGAATAGTTACCACACTTTGGATACAATCTACGCCTTTTTGGACAGCTTGCAAGCTGAATATCCATATTTGTGCTCAGTCCAAGTGATCGGGAAAACTGTGGAAGGAAGGCCCATGAAGGTAAATATTTTAGTTATAATGTGCGTTTTATTTGCAACATCATTATTACTAACCGACTTGAAAAAAGGGGATGGTTCTCAATTCGGTTGTTTTTTTTTATGTTTGTTACCTATAACTTCGTGAATCGATTTGGAAAATAACCAAAATGATTCTTTGGTTTCTTTTTAAATCGAGATAGCTGGAAAAAGTATGTCATCCCAGTAAACGTTCGTAAGTGTTCAACTCGAGTGCGGTTTATATCTCACCACCAGAATTATGTCCACCAAGACAGACGATTCCTCCGATTTCGCAGCAGAGCGAGCAGTGTTTAAATCCATGTAAATTTTGCAGATGCTAAAAATTTCAAACGGTGTTAAGTCCAACTACGGCGTCTGGATGGACGGAGCCATTCACCCACGTGAATGGATCAGCCCAGCAGTGGTTACCTACATAGCTGACAGAATCGTAAGGACATTCAACGAAATGCCGGAGAGTGTCACCAATAAAGACTGGTAAATGAACTTTCTTCTCCATGTTTGACTGCCCCGTTGGTCGCAAAAGCTACTTACTGCTGAGCTTGTGTCAGGGTACAGTCCCTGAGTCTAGAAAAGTGTCAGTGGATTTTCACAAATTTCTCAGTAGAAACCCGGAGTGTACTTTTGTATCCAGTAGGTGGTAATATGTAAGTTAACCTCATATTATTTGGGAGTTCAATATAATATGGTGTCCTTTGGGTGGAACCTATGTTTTACTATACTCAATTTCCTGATTCGGTTTAGAATTCAGATTCATAGACCTTAATTGAATTATGGTGAGTACACACGGAATTATTCAATTAACAGCAATACTGGTCGATTGTGACGTCACAAAATATCAAGCAACTTGGCTTAGCAAGCGTCAATTTGACGAAATGTTTTGCAATGCACGCTCGGCGCATTCTGAACTTTTCTTCTCCTTTAATTTGTGTTTGTAACCGTTGTGCTGTGTTTGTCCTGAATAAAAGTTTTTCTATTCTATTCTATTCAATGACAACATTGAGCGATATGGAGAACGCCAAGAAACTAAGTAATGCACGAGTAATTTAGTTGAAAAATAAAACATAACAGGTAGACAGAGAAACACAGCAATATGCCTATTTTGCCGAAACTATTTCCACATTTTATTAAAGTTGCATATTGCACCACAATTGGCTTCAGGCTGATCCATCCGTGTTGCCGAGCAATAATTGCCCGTGTAAACGCACCTTTACATACACAATGTTCAACAAGAAGCACACGTTTGTATATTTTGCGGATGAAAAAAAAACCTGACGTTTCTTTCGAAAACAACCTGTGTGTTCGGGGCAAAAGAACGAAAAATCGAACGTCTACGCTAGTTTCACGGAATCATTTCGATTTAATTTTGATTCTGAGTCCCTAATCGGAAAACCTAATCAGGAACGTATACGTATGCGGTGAACCTTAAACCTTCGACAACCTCCAGCCTGAGTACAGGCGTTCTTATATGTATATTTGCAATAAGTTTTATTTTCTCCAGGTACATTCTACCCGTGTTAAATCCTGATGGTTACGTTTACACACATACACACGACAGGATGTGGAGAAAGAATCGAGCCCGCTACAGGGAATGTGTTGGTGTAGATCTCAACAGAAATTTTAGGTACGTCTGTCACAGAACTAAGGTTGATGTCCACACACATCAGGATCGTGCCCAGGGCGTGAACGGACCGTAGTCAATCACAACGTGGTCCGACCGAATGTCCAAGTTTCGGACCGGTCACGAACTTATGTAAACGATCTCAATGTTTACACTAATATTTTTTGGACGGAACATGTTTCATCCATAACCCTGGCACGGCCCTGTGTGGATCAACCTCTAATCTTCTAATTCGTACGTCTTTATGGCCATAAGCAACTCGTATGCAAGTTTAATTACATTGTGGGGCACGAACTACCGAGCGATCATACTATACCTTGGTAGCCAGCAATGTATGCGAGGTAGCAGGTGGAAACAAGATCTAACAAGCATGCATGTTGAGATTACAACAAAATTTGTTACTTTCTTTTTGTCGATTAGATTAAAAAAACATATAATATGTATTTTTTAATCTAATAGGAAAACAATTGTGTATATGTTTCGAGTGTGTTACGCAATTATAGATTGCCCAACATCATCAACAGCCCGACTTCGTACACTGCTGGCCATTGGTTCTCTTTTACTATTTTATTACCCATGCCTAATTATTTATCTTTGTTAAATTGAGCACAAGTATCCCACTTTTCTAGACAAATAACCTAGATACATATTGCAGTTATGGTTTTGGTGAAAAGGGAGAAGAAGGTTCGTCTGAAGACCCCGGGAGCATCTTCTACAGAGGGCCGAAACCTTTCTCTGAACCTGAGACCGCTGCCGTTAAAGTAAGTTAAATACATACTTCATTCAATGGTAAAACATGAGGTTTTAAATCCTCACTTCCCTCACAGTAATAAAAAGTACATAATGATGAATGGATTAAATACTGTAGCGACATCAATGTCACCACAAAAAAAAACTAACGAAGCAAAGTTAATTGAAAATGTATATTAGAATCTTTATGAGTTTTTTGATAAAAAATAAGATGATCATGTCGAAATTGCTAAAAATACTATTGCATATCCGACTTGGGTAGACTGTTGAAACTAAAAATATAATGTTTATTAATAAGACCTTAATGTACACAGTTAAGCAATAAATGTATATTTAATTTTATCTTTACGAAGACAAAAAGAACCGCTACGCCATCTATCCCGCTAGCGGCGAACTAAAGTCCTGCATTTCGGTATCAGAGTTTTCCATCCGATTAGAACATGTGTTGCTACCCCCTTTTTTTTTCTTTTTTTTTCTGGATGGGAAATCATCAAATGGCTTCTCCCGCTCTGGGCGGAGCGGAAGGGAGTGTCAGACTCTTACTGACTAAAGCCCACCCGTGATCCTTCTTGTGCCCTTTGCGTTCCAGGGCTGCGGTGACTCTATCGAACAAATTCCGCAACCCTAGCAGGCACTGACCCTATGGGGCCCCGTCTTCTACCGTGTTGCTACCCCTGTGTTGCTAATATACACATTTACTTATTAGTATGTCGACTATCTCTAGTCCAGTTAGTAAAATTGCAGTTCCAGTCAAAATGCACCGCGCTATCACACACTTCGGCTAGTTGACAGATACTTATATAACATGAGGTTTCCAAATAGTGTAATAAGAAGACCTGAATATCACATGACCAGATCAGTTCCGAGCGTCGGTAAAGTTCGAAGAAAACAGGACAGAACAAATCTTACCATTCCTAAACTATGATGACCGTCGTAAACAGCGATCTGAAAGCAAACAACTTAAATGTCGTGGTGACACAGCACAGACACGGTACCTAGTGAAGAATAATGAATAGAGCGTCCAAAGAGAGATGTGTTCAGAGGCATTACCTAATCATGAATTTATTTGTTCAGAACGCGGTATTGGGTGCGCCAACGAAGTTCAAGGCGTTCCTATCCTTCCACAGCTACGGCGAGGTGGTCATCTTCCCGTGGGGTTATACTAGTGACTCCTGCCCCGATTACGTAGAGCTACTAGAAGGCGGAACTGCAATGGCCAAGGTAAGGAAACTCTCTGATATCTTTGAAATATTTTCAGAATAGGCGGATCGGCATTTGCACTATCTAGCACTATTAATACTCACATCTCTTTGTATGTAAGTAGAAATGTAATGTAAACATGTACATTAACATGTACTTTGTTTTATTTTTTGTTGATTCGTCATCTTAATCTTAGTATGTCAATAGCTCATATAGCTCCAAAATATTTGTATTTTTTTTTATTATTTAATTATATTGTAATTTATAGGTAGTTATATTATAATAATATTCAGTCGGAGCATGTAGACTCATTAATGTGTAAGCTGTGGTTACCTGTAATTGAGTGTGCACCACACAGAAACGTACTGTGAAATAAGTTTATATTAGGTATAAGTTTTTTTGTAGTGTACTTACTTGTTGGTAATCCTTAAATAAATAAATAAATAAACATTTCGCGCACACAGCCGCACCCGAATATAACCGATCTGGTACCGAGTTAGCTTCGGTCTATACAGCATTTGTGTCGTCAGAAAAGCGCATGATTCGCCCTGTCTTCCACTCATAAATCTTTCGATCTTAATTAATATGTTGTGCGGGGAAACATAACATCACTTCATCCTCCACCCATCAGATCCTCTCTTCTACAGGCTATCTACGGCACGAGCGGTCACACATACAAAGTGGGCAGTACAAAGGACCTCATGTACTATGCCGCTGGTACCAGCATAGACTGGAGCTACGCTGTTGCCAGCATACCATACTCCTACATGATCGAACTCAGAAGCAAGGCACACAGGTTAAGCGACAGTAACCCTTTTGATATTTTAATTTTGTAGTTTTAGTTAGCATAAAGATTGTTTTAACCATATATTTCCCCGAACTTAATGTAATTATACTATTGGTTACCATTTAATAAATGTTATAATAGTAATAAAATAATGTGGTGTGTGTGTGTATGTGTATAATATTATGCCACCTACTGGCACTGCCAGTGTTGTGGACTTTGTTCGAAAGAGTCACTGCGGTCCTGTACCGCAACGGGTATTAGAAGGAGCACGGGTGGGTTTTAGTCAACGTACCTAATTGAGATTATGCGGTCATCATTTTGTGGAATCATTTTGTTTGAAAGAGTCTCCGCGGCTCTTATATGCAAAGGGCAGTAGTAGGAAACTGATGGGTTTTAATCAGTAAGAGTTTGAGCGCAAGAAGACATTTGTTGATTTCTTACCTATAAAATAGCCCTACTTTGGCAAAACAGAAACTTATTATGTTATTGCAAAAAATACATTTTGATTTATTGATTGACAGGTTTTTCCTACCTAAAGAAGAAATCATCACCACTGCTCAAGAAATTCAAAATGGAGTGTTCAGACTTATGGCCTTTATAGACCAGCGATGTACAGGAACCCAGTCTTGTGCCTGTCCAAAATAAGAGAAGACCCATTCTGAGGTCTTCCAACAAGAAGGGACCTAACTAAATAATGTATTAGAATTTAAGTTATGTATTGAGGGCATTTAAATTATGTAAAGAAGGCCTCACCCTTACAGTGATATTACATTCTAATTATTACAAAGTATTTCTAAGTTATTGTCTCAATATAAACTATTTAATACAAACTTTTTAACAAATTTTGTTTTGCTTTTTACGCCACATAAATAATGCTATTCCTCCATCAAAGTCCAAGAAATTTTGGTAATATTATAGTAGGTATGTTATGTACGTTGTCTTTCCAATTTTCAGACCAGCATGCGAGACTTACAAACCCATGTCTACTAACTTTACTAACACAATTAAAGCCACTTAATTTGTTTAGGAATTTAAACACTGCTTAAAACCACGTTTGAATAATCTAGACGGGCACAATAAGCCACAAAGTGCTAACTTTCTAGCCAGAACAAAAACAAGACTTATGTCATAGGCAGTGTGATTTACAAAGCTTATAGAGCATTAAAAATAAATAGTTTATGTTCAGGAATTAATGAAAGCTCAGTAGGTAAATACTCGGCGATAAAACATTTCATTTCCATACATTGATAATGCCTGAACGCAATGACCTGTGCCAAATAGCTCGCGCTGTGGTCACGACTATAATGGACACAATCCAAAACTTTTTACTCGTGCAGCTTTATAAAATATTTATTTTTGCGGCTGTTGTTTTAATGAATTATAAATAACTGATTTTAGAATTTAAATGGAGATATGATGAGATGTGGACATGTAACAATATTGCGTCACTATCGGCAGGTATTGCAAATGTAAGTTTAAATTATTATTGCACTAACTCACTTGTACAATCTTAAAATAAAACACCTCCATATAAAAATTTCGATAACTTTATTTACAGATTTTGCATTATCTTATAATACAGTCAACAATTCATTAAACGTTACGATTTGAAATTCACATTCAGTTACCTAACGTAAAAACATCTATCGATCGACAAAGACCGCTATTTTACCGAATCCTTAAGACGAGCACAAATTGTGAAGTGTCCAATGTCTGGGGACGGGAATGTCGATATTGTATATAGTTAAAACTGTCCACTACACGTATTATCATTACCTCCTTCTTCTTTTTCTTCTAAGCCTCACTAGTGTGGACTTTCACTCAACAACACTTTGAATTTTATCTTCAGAATGTCTTCTACGTAACACATCCAACTTCACCCCCTGATCACAGAAGATTCCATTGCAAGAATCTTGTACAATTGCACATACATACATTTATTTTTTGTACAATAGATTATAATCCAAATGGGTTTCTTGTTTTGTCAAATCTGTAAATGAGTCTCATTCGACTACCAGACTATGTCAAAGAATTCCAAGACCCTCTTCCAAGCGCTGTACCAGCATAATGTATTCTGCGCACCCATAATCATACATATCAGTGGACAGTAAGCTTTTTCTGTATTCGTCACTAATACGGACGCCACACGTCAACCGGCCGTCTTTCTGACGTGATCAGCGACTTGCTTCGAGTCCTCATCCCCTGTTCCGACCACTCTGGCGACGCAGGACGTTTCTTCCCAGTCCCTGAAGCTGTTGAACTTTCCTCTTCCAGCTCCGGACTTGAATGATTGGAGTCTTCTTGAGGAGGTGGCGGTCTAAGCCACCAGTCGTACCCTCCGTATAATTGCGAGTATAACCACGCTGGTGGAGTAGGTAGTAAGGGAGAATTGAGGAATAATTGAGCTGCTAGTGCACTATGGAAGAGGGACGAAGGTGCTGGTAACGGCTGCATCGGTTTTCTCGACCTGGTGACGGACGTGAAGGCCCCTGGACGGTCGTCTGGTGGAGGGGAGCTGGATGCTGTGACGGAGATGTCATCATCTTGAGGCGAGCTTGGACGCGAGTTTGCCGGACTCGTCGTGCTGTGCGCGTGCATCGTTATTGGATTGTCTGACGTTATATCTGTAAGGAAAATAGCTTTGGTGTAGAGAACTACGATCCTTTGTAGACATTTATAGATAGTTTTATCAAAGGTCCATTTACCAGTCTCATGCGGTGGTGGGGGCACATGCTGGGGTTGCGCGTGCGGAGGTAATACGTGCGGCGTGAAGTGCGCGGGAGTGGGCAGCAAGGGAGGCGGGTAGTGCCGCGCCAGCGCACCCCATTCACCGCCCGGTAGACCTGCCAGCTGGTGGGCTATACCTGTGCAAGTATAAAGAAAAGTCAGATTATACACCACACTTCGTTCGTGCATTAATTGGCGGTTTTGTATAGTTGTCGATGATTTTTTAGCATTTTCCAGAAATGCTAGAATACGAACAATAGGCCAGCCCTTAGTAATAGGTTCATAGGAATTGTATCCAGATTGCAATAATAGGAATGTTTCCTGAGGAATAAAAATCTGATTCTATTTAGTCCGTCACTCCAGTCC
This sequence comes from Hecatera dysodea, assembly GCA_905332915.2. NCBI lineage: Eukaryota > Metazoa > Arthropoda > Insecta > Lepidoptera > Noctuidae > Hecatera > Hecatera dysodea. The sequence continues at coordinate 7,305,027 of HG995304.1, forward strand.
GTAGATTATCGAAAAATATTTGACACGTATTTTTTGCTTTATCAAATCTATAGAAATTGACGAAAATAAAAAGCTTCAAAGATCATGAGTGGGGGCTTGTGAAGTCACGCACGGCTTGGTAAACATCGTAGCACAAAGTGACATCATACGAGGTTTCAACGCCCTGTATTGTTTTCATTTTTGTTTACGTGAAAAAAGAAAAACTACTTGTCCAATTTGTTTTGGAAATCTATCTGACAGACTGATTAGATTTTTTAGTCAACTACCCTATTCATCTCATTTAAATTTACAGATACTTATTAAACATACAGAGCTACCCTCTAAGTGTAGCAAATTATGTCTACTTAGAAATTAGGTACATATAAAAAAATACTTTCTCCGTGGAATACACCGTATAGAATTATTAATCCTAAATCTTAAAAATGACCGAAAACTAAAAAGTTTTACGATCAACAAGCAGTTAGCACAGGTCTTTCAAAGTTGATATTTTTGGTATACACTTGGCATCTATACTAACAACATCCCAAAAAAATTAGTACAGTGCAATGTACTGTCACCTAATGCGTAGTAAGTGGCAATGCGTAGTGAGGTCAGTTATCAGAAGAAATTTCAATAATAATTCAAAGTTATTCTCCAAATAAAAATATCTGGCGTTGCATAATTCACCCCTGAATCCACCTTTCCTTTTGTTCCGTTAGCAGAAATCGCGCTCTTCAAACACAGTACCATTTCCCAACGTGTTTCAAATGAAATAGTTTCATTATAAACAAAATTATCTGTAAAAGTATCAAATAATTGTAGCAAGCTGAACACCAAACAGAGCCTCACCACCTAGTTTTCACCCTCAACTGCTCAAAATTCAATCAACAAAACAATAGCGTTAAGAGTTATCGCGTGAATCGCTCCACTAACGCTAACGCCTGCTTAACGCACTCATCAGAATATTTAAATAATGAGAGAGGCGCCCCCCTCGCGGCTTGTAGACTACGCGCCTTATCTCCGCTGGCACTCCTCAATTGTTGCCGAGTTTGATTGTTCATATTGTGGAATCTGAGTTTTGCTGAAGTAATGGTTTTAAAACTTAAGGTGAAAATGTGTCTTCTTTTGTTTGGAGATGAAACCGTGTCTTCTTCTTCGTCTTTGAAAGTGACTTCAAGATGACATGTTAGAAACACAGAAACAAATTCAATAATTGATCAAAGAGCAGTTGGTTCCATCTGTAGATAGGACTAGACATTCTGCCTTTTTCTCAAAGACTCTCTGACCAACGCCTTTTAAACTCAATCCCCTTCGTAAAGTACACAACACATAAATAAAACAAATAAGCTATTATCCCAACAATCACAATCATACAAATAGGAAATGTGTTTTGGCGTCATAATTTTCAGTTGACATTTTTAAGCGCATAAATTAACAAAGTTTGCCGGCGCCGCGACCCCGTATATTGGGCTTAACCCTTTAGCACCCACCTTGGGTAATTCCCACCCGAGCCAACCCAACCCTTTCAGCAATAGAATAAATTACAGGCCGTTTTATGTCGCAGATACCGACGGTACGAAAATGTAAAACACATTATTTTGAATCCGACCGCTTAGCCTTTATAGGTGTAGTGCTTTATGAGTTCGTTGCAATTAGACAAGAGCTGCTTTTTAGGATTAAGCCCGGCTTTATCTTGCCTCGGAGCGCCTCACGGCTTTTACGATAATGATTTGAGATATCGAATCGCCGGCGAGGGGTTCAATAGTCTATTATCTACTTCATCGTTAAATTTGGCACTGATTGAAACATAATTTTTATTAAGATATAACCCTTGATATTCATTTCGTAATTATTCATTCTTAAGTGACCATTAAATGGCAATAAAGTCTTTCAAATTTTTTAAGTGCTGTGTCCATCAATGAGCAATTTGCAGAGTATTTAATAAGTGTAGTAAGTGGACAGTACGCGAGTAGTAGTCGGGTAGCCGGGTAGTCGGTATTCAAAGCTTTCTCCAGCTAAGAGCGCCCGTAGCTCAGACAATATCCGCATCGCTCCAAGCGCAAAAAATAACACTGAAGCTCAAGATTACTCGCCGGCTCGCGAACCCGGATTATTCTACATGGATGCGAGAAGAATGTTTGCGGTACAGATAGGCCATTACTAACATTTGAAAATTAATAAAAGAGATTAGGAAAAATGTCATAGTTATTGTTTTCAAGTATTTTTTTTTTAAATAAAATAAAATAGCAAACTAATTTTTACTTTCTTGATTTACGATTCGTTTATTTTTCAGCATTTTCTACAAACATCTTCAGGGTAAACATAATTCTGGATAAAACAAAATAAATCTGAAAACAAACGTATCAATATCTTGAGCATCTTGCTCGATTAAATTTTGTCCCTGTCAATAACTTAGATACCTTGAAAAATAACGCCTTTGGTTCAAGACTTAAAAAATGGAAAGGCGTTGTTTCATTATGTATTCTTTGTTGAGAGATTCAAAAGAAAGGGCAGCACTAGACGATTTGCATTCGTTAAAAAATGTTGGGATTCTTTGTTGTGTGCAAGATGCGTAATCGCTTCATACTATGATTTAGTAGTGTTGATCCATGAAGACAATGTTTGACGGGGAGCCGACCTCAATATATTTGGGAAGAGGCTAGGCAGATAATGATTCTGAATCATTATTTGGATACTAATAAAAGCTAATTGTTAAGCTATGCGTGAGTCGAAACTGTTTTACCTATCGTTGAACGAAAAATGCGTTATAAATCAAAACTGTTCTATTCCTGTATTCAGTCAATCACATCAGATTTCGACAAAGTCAATCAAAGTTTTCATAAAGAAGACTAGCATAGACTAGTTTTGATTAGGTGGCGCAATTGCGCATGGCCTCAACAGCAGCAAAAAATCTTTCAGTGTTAATAAAGGGCACAAGTTTACGACTATAAGTGTTGCTGTAAAAACTTCATAACTAACCCAGAACGTAGTCGATGGTTTATGCTACTAGCTGTGACTTCGGTCTACTATATATTGTTTTCAATTAGCGAAAAACTTTTACTTGAAAATTCTTACTTCCAAAACAAAATAAAGTATCAAATTTGTGTGCGCGCAGTTGTAGTGGATTGGCCGCATCCGAAGACGTGCCAGTCCGCTACATTGCCCCGACGAAGGGGTTTTTTCTTCGACTTTGAAAAATCGCCGAGCGCCGCGAGAGGGTTGAACCCAAACATTTTAATGCCATTTGCTAGATTGCGTCTTGCATTTTTCCTGCCTCCGATACTACAGCGCTAATCCGCGAAGACGACCGGGATTACACGGATAAAAGTATTTACGTTTTTAGTGTGATTCCAATGTGCCAGGATTAGGGCGGAATTTTTTAACGACTCTTTGAGACCCTCAGTGATTAGAGAAAGGGTTGGAAGCACTTTCCAGTAATTATTTTACATTGCTTCGAACATCATTTATAGAACACTTAGTTGAGCGTTTTCCCTTTTTCTTTTGTGTTGGAACAACTGAGGGAAATATTGTCTTTGTAAGCTTATGGCATAAAGTAGATTATCTGTTCTATTTATCTTTATGAGTCACTTTTAGCTTTATAGATAAGTTTGTGAGATTACTGTGTGATGCAGGAGTGTTGATATGTAATTATTTCTCGCGGAAACTAACAACTTAAATTAATTTTCGCGAACGTTTCTCGTGTCACGTGTCTGCCTCAAGTTTCACTGTTCTGATTGTAGCGAGAGTTAAAGTACCAAGTCATACATACTTGTTAAGAGTTATCACTTCAAGAATGCCTTGTCGATGTGGATTTTAATATGTATTGTTCAATGAAGATTTCAAGAGTACTCTTTGGAGTTCTGTATTCTACTTCTAAAGAAAAAACAGAACCCTTAAAGTTTAAATAATCACTTCGCGGGTATTAATTTTATGTTTTTGTCAAGAAACTCCTGCTTGGTTTTAGTGACATGATCACTCATAATTTTAAGTAGTCTATTTTATCTTAATGTATCTATTTTATTATTCATTTTTACATACACAACATACGTGGCTTTCGTACGTTATGTCCTAGGACATAAGCACTAAAAAACAGCGCTGTGCTTAGTGTCCCGCACGGCACAACATAATGGTGAATGGAAACCTTTTTGCCACAACCGCTACATCCATTTGGTTTATTTATTTATACTTAATCACATTTGTTATTTTTATTCTTAGTCTTAAATTGTCTTTACTAACATAATTTAAGAAGTCTACTACTAACTCTATAGTTTTGGTTTAGTGCAACTTATGTAACTAAAAAACTACATAGTTATGTAGTTTTTCAGCAAAGAATGAAAAGGTATTTAAACCTTTTCATTCTTTCTTTAGTACGTTCGTCAAAAAAATAACTTCGCTTTTACAGTTTGAGAATTGACCACAACAAATTTAATGTTCGGTGTATTCATAGTTTATGGATTTTCATGAAACACGGTGAAACGGTTACAGAATCGCACAGCTGAACAGTGCGATTCTGTAACCGTCTCACCGTGTGTACGCATCTTAACTGAAGTGGATATGTAATGAGCTATCAATTCATACAAACGAGACGGAATGAGAGTTCACTTTATGCTGCTCACTCCACCTAAGCTTACAAAGTTGAGTAGGTAATGTCGAGTCACAAACCCCGTAGTAAATAAACTACTAAACTCAACAACATACTACATTGTACTCGCACTTGTCCATGTTTATAATGATAATTCTGCTACTTTGAAGTTAACTAAAAACCACTGGTTTTGGAACCAATATTTTGGTATAAATCCTAATCAAATTAGAAGAAGCTACCTTAAAGAAACACAAGTACTTTTACGATACGATTTACTACCAGTGTTAGGTAATCCACAATCGCGTCTTGCACCAGGTTGCTCCACAGCGTAACTTATGACACCATAAGCTTGTAGTTAGTGCCAAGGGCTGACGTCACAGCCGGAGTTAGCAAGACGGATGCCCTCCGTACATCATAAGGTTAATAAGAGGGCTCGCGAACTAACGACGGCGCTTTGTCAACGCGCCTTAACCCGCCGCCGCCATCTTGGCCGCCATTTTGGATTTCAATCTGCTTAGCGTTTAATGAATTTGCGTCTATTGATTTTGTTTAACCCCTTTTTGTTTTGCTTAATTAACCTTTCGGTGTAGGAAAGTGGCTGTGACAAGGGAGCCAACGGTTAAAGGTTAGGATCTGATAGATACGATTAATTAACTATTCTTATGTTTTTGACCCCTGTTTTGTGTGTTTAGTTTTGTATAACTTTGAAGTCTTTAGACATAGTGGTAATCAACTCTAAGTGATTAAATACATTTCCACCAATCATCCTTAAAACCCTGCTCATGAATTTATAACAACCGCGCCGCAGTAATGTTGAGTAACACGTCACATCAATAAAAATGACGTCACATTTGGAGTTAATCGCGCGGCAGTCGTCATCATACGAATCCATTTGAAACCGTTTAAAATGAACAGTGAAAGCGCGAATCACGTCATACAAAAGGCTGTATGAGGAAGGTGGGACATTTAAAATTTACAAATGCGTAATTATGCACCCGCATTGTCGCGAGCACTGAAGGGTTATGTGGCCCCCGTTTCTTCTCCCCGCCCCCACAATCCCGGGCTTCCGGGCCTAATGCTATATTTAATTTTCTCTAAGACTCCCTCATTAATAATGCGAAGGCTGCGACTTTAAGTGGCGCTCACACGGCGACGTGACATACACAGATCTACGAAAATGGATCGCGACTGGATGTTTTAACCAATTAAGGATATCAACTCCTGTGCTGATTTCGCCTTTTGGGGTTTTACTTTACTACTTGATGACCTATGCTTACCTTAAATATTATGCTTACCTTAAAAAAAAAACTAGCTGACCCGTGCAACTTCGTTTGTCACATTTTTCATGAATGCTCCACTCCTATTGGTCTTAGCGTGATAGCCTATAACCTTTTTCGATAAATGGGCTATCTAACACTGAGCTGAGCTTTTCAAGTCGGACCAGCAGTTCCTGAGATTAGCGCGCTCAAGCAAACAAAAAAAAGTCTTCAGATTTATGTGTATATTTCTATAGATTATCACACTCTCACAAAAAGTGGTGGAAAGCGCTGATGTGATCAACCAACGGCCTATCCATCCTTGTCTTAGATCCCCAGGTTGTAGCTTACTCAGAAACCATTTTCAGCCATGACACATCCATGCTTTAATATTCGTGTAACAAATTCGCGTCTATAAGAGGAACGCGCGAACGTGAGTGAAGATAATTTATCATGATTTCACAAGGGTTATTGGTGCCGGTAAGAGGGCAGTGGAGACCTGCCTTCGGAAGAGCCACGAAGCGTGGAATTTACATATTGAAGTGCTTGCTAAATTGTTTCTAAAGAGAAACAAAGAGAGGCGGCGACGGAAGAAGCTGACGCTGAAGTAAGCTTGTAAAGTGCGTAAGTTTGGGTTAATGAGAATACTGGAGAGGTTTTTTACTATACCATGATTGTCGAATAAGGCTTCAGAGGGAAAATTGCAGCGGTTTACAGAGTTTAAAATGACACGATATCAGTAAACTGGTACCCATTTAAGCCCATTCATTGACAACTTAGGTACATAAGCAAGCAATTCTGGAACCCAATTGCAGGGAGAACAAACTCCGTAAATAAAGCATGTTTTTTTTTTTGTTACAAAATTTACTGACACTGTTTATTATATCTATGTACCTAGTCCAATGTGATCAGCATGAAACGACCTCGCAAAACCTGACCTGTCACATCAAGACAAAGATAAACCTCTTAACATCACGAATCAACCAATCCCACCTCATCACCGACCCGATATAAAATCCAAAGCAAATTAGCATGCATTAATTCCGGTATCTTGGCACACCTGGTGTCGCTGACTGTACCTACATGCTGCGTAATTGAGTTACAGCCCTTTGACACCCGACGTAACGAGGTTTGCGACGACACTTGCGTACTACGACGGCGTAGTACGCGACTGAGGGTAGCTTGAGACTTTGTAACGTAAGGTGAATCTTTTGCTGTGGTGGCTTTTGTTAGATGAAAATAGTCTCTTAAAGACGTACTAAGATAGAGTAGACATAACTGTAAAAGCTTAAAGCTACTTTATTTTAATATCCTATTTAACCTAATTGTAATTTCATTTAAAATATTTTTGCACTCTATATTTAGTGATAACGTATGTATGTTACTAATTTTCTCATTAATTGTAAGACCTGTATAGTTCACTCAACTAAAAACAAATAAACATCTTTATCTCTGTCGACCACTGCAGAATTTTAATAAGTCTGAATATAGAACTCTCTGACAATATATTATTAACTTTTATTTCGGCTCTTTTTAATAATCTGGCACACAATTACATGGCTGTTTATTAGGTGCAAGTGAAGGGAGCGGGCGCCTAGCGACGCTCCCTGCCTGGCGGGGCGTCGCGACGCGTCGCGCAATATCGGGGAAATCTCATTCACCTGCCATATTTCTTACTCGACGATGGATTTTCGGTTCCGCTATTTTCAATTTTAGACATATTTTTAGGGTGTACAAGTTACCCAATAGGTAGTCGTGCAGTTGAAATTGTATTATAGATGATTTTTTGACTTCATTTCTTATTTTTTGTGACACCCAAATAAAAACCAAGGAACATTCATTCATTATCTAAAGCCACCTAATAGGGTAGTTGACTAAAAAAATCTAATTAGTCCGTCGGATAGATTTCCAAAAAATATTGGACACGTATTTTTTCTTTTTTCACGTAAACAAAAAATGAAGACGATACAGTGCGTTGACAACTCGTATGACGTCACTACTCGCAACAATTTTTAGCGAGCCGTAACGTCACAAGCCCCCACTCCTGATCTTTGATGCTTTGTATCTTCGTCAGTTTTTATAGATTTGGTAAAGGAAAAAATACGTGTCCAATATTTTTCTATAATCTAACTGTCGGACTAAACATAATCATGTATTTTTCACTTAGGAAACATCCCTATTATCTATGTTCTGTTCCTAGATCACCTTAATGACAACTGGTATAAAATCCCCAAGCCGTTGAGTTCGCACTTGTACTGTGTTTTACTAGTGCATAAAGTTTTAATAAATAAAAAAAAAATATTGTATATTCGGCAAATGTAAGTATGAACAAATGTTTGGTTCAAGATAAAATTAATATCATTAACACTCTAAATACGACAGCATTGATTCTGTATATTTTATTACGTATGTATTATTTTATAAAGAAGTATGTATTTAGATATATTTATTTGTGTATATTTGTTTGTATGTTTATTTTAATTTGATTTGTATGTATAAATAGTTGATAATATGTCTTAGTTAAGTTAGTATAGTCTATTTTAAGTATCCTTCTCTGTCTCTTTAAACACTGTTGCAGGTCTGCTGGAAGAAATTTCTATTGAAATAAGCAGTACCGTTGTGCTCTCGATTTTGTACAAAATTGTCTTTTTTTTAAGTATCATGTGTGTACATAAATAAATAAATAAGCATTTAGTTTTCTTTCGCAAAATATTCGAAAACATAGCACATAGTAAAGTCGTGCAAAAGTAGAATCTCATTCAGTGCACTTAGCTTTCCCACATAACCATAAAACAGATTGTACCCAAAAACGTCACTAACAAACTTAACAAACTTCATAATTGTTAATGTTTCAAGAATATTAAAATACATCTTCGTGTACTCGCAGGTGTCAAACTGAGGCCCTCAAATTGATAATTAATTGTCACGCAAAACTTTTGGAGCGAATTAAATCCCCTTTTGAGGCTCAGACGAGGAGTGACAACGGACCCGGCTGACAATTTAATATCTTTCGGATAGAAACATCGCGTCTTGAGTGGGGACAGGGGTCAGAACTCAAGTTTGAGGAACGTCATAATGGATAGCTATAAGCACGCATGTTAGGTTTTAAGGCTGAGTTTGAAAATGCACGAGAGCAACTTAAAACAGCAGAATATCGTGCGCTTTCACTAATTTTTTCTGCAATTTCGATGCATTTAAGACGTCAATAATTCAACTTACTCGGCTATACTTACTTAAACTATAATTCTGAATGTAGTATTTGATCCAAGTGTCCATCCAGGATTCTTTGTATGGATTTTGTTTAGAACTTATTAGGACTATAAAACAATTGATAATTAAGAGAAGAGTCATTTAAAGAGATCGATACTAGGTGATTTGAAAAACCGCATGTAACAATCAGTTTGACAACATCCTCATCCAATGGTAGACGTAATACTTAATAATACCATAGATTATATGTTACATTACCTGACAACTTAAAAGGTAGCGACCCCATCAAGGGATCAGGCGGGAACCGGGGTCCAAAGTGGAAGGGATGGAAGCCGTGGTGCCTGGTCTTGGACCGGGGCTCCCGGGGACCGTCCACCGTCACCTTGATGGCCTTCTGGTACGTCGCCACTTGAGGGGGAGACGTGGCCAGCATTATCGTCAGGGTGAACGATTTACCTGTGGAAACAAAATAAATATAAGGGAAGCGAATTCTTGAGGATAGTCGAGAGTTGGTCGAGTATGTATTTTTGCATTTTATTTTGTTTCATAGTTGGTTCTTCATCGTACCAAGATACGTATCTCTCATCATGGATCACCAACACAAATGTATGCTCCTGTCCTTTCACCTAAGACATTTTCCTCGTTCAATTGAACATGTGTTTCTTCGTAGATATGTATTATTTCACTATTAAATAAAATAGATGTATTGCAAAACCAAAAATAATTATGACACACTTATTTTAAAAAATTGACGCCAATGATTGGAGCAGTAGGAAAGTTTCTTTAAACTCTTCACTGGGCAGTTTGTTTTCAACTTCCTATGACTTAATTTCTAAGGACTAGAACGCCCGTTCCGCTATGAAACGTGTCTTTCATAGAGAATCACCAATTCAAACAGTCATTAAAAAAACATATTTCTTTAATTAAAAATTTACTCCCAAAACTTTTTCTTTATTCCATTGAAAGCGTAATCCTTCTGCGACATTACTTAAGAACAAAACCCATTCTACCAACCAAAACACAGCCCACCGAGCCACGTACAGAAACCATCTAGCAACTTCCAACCTTGGAATGTATAAAGAATTCGCGGCGACGTCGTCAACCCGTTCGGTTGCCGACGGCGGCGTACCTCCCCGGTTGATTTGTGGAGCCGCCGGCAATCGTACCTCGGATGCCGACACGGACACACGGGTTACTAGGAAGACGATTTACTAAGATGTTTGCATATCTTTTGAAAAGTGTTGGTATGCGGGTTGGCTTTCGTTTTGGGAAGAAAGGGGGTGACGGGAATTGTGTGTAAAAAAGTTGCGACTACAAAATGGCGCCATAGAGGCTAAGCTTACTTGGATTCATGCGTAGCATAGACAAGTAATGTTTTTAAGAACCAATTATTATTTGAGAAGCTCGAACATCATATCCTATTCTCTATGATTTCTGTCAATTACATTACAAGAAATCTTCACTACTTTTATGATAACAGGTCTCTAGAACCTTTCCTAAATCTCGGATCCCGATTTATATACAATATACAAAAATGTGCTCTCTGCCTTTCTTTATTCTCTAAACACTCTATAACTTGATTTTCAGACTTTCGTTCCAGTAAGCAACTTAATGCCACTTCCCAACCACGCAACACACAAAATGATAAGCTCTATATGTAAATGTGGTCGCGGACCATCCTATCACTTAATAAGTGTTGAAACTCGCGACAATGACGTCACGTAACGACGCAATATCCTAAACAGCAACCATCGCCGTAAATGTACCATTTAGCTGTGTAGAGCGTTGGATAATGAAAGCAATGTGTGCTAAACAATCGGGTATTAGCGTGTTATATAGCGATGGAAATCGAGGACTGGTGTAGTCGAAATGCCATCGTAACACATCGACCGCAGAGCGGCCACAAACACGGCGGCAAGCGTTTGAACAATCAGGACGTATCGACACACATACCGAATGGTAATTCTGGTAAAGTTCATCGGTTGACATTCTACACCCCACCGTAATGAATGATCATAGGTGCTAATTGAATAATTGTATGTACCACAAACTGGATGTGGTGTTTTTCGGAATGAATTTATTGTTGAATGATTACGGTACAATGTTGGATAATTGTTTTTTTGAATAGGTCATTGTATAAAATGTGTTTGATAAAACATAACTCACTTTTCTGGTTTTACGAGCACACACTCGACATAATTTTATGGGAGAAACCTGTTTCCCGAAAAAATATGAATATTTGATGTATTGTAAACAATGGACAATGCTAAACAAACAACGCACACAAACACTATTCTCCTCCTACACCAAAAACAACAAAGGTTTCATACTAAGATCCCAAATTAGGTACATTCTGAATAAAAGAAATATACCGAGATAACATTCCTGCAAAACAAAAGAGAGACTAGTATTCTGAGCGTCTGGCTTGAAGCCAAAAGCCGCGGCGGTGGTCCTCCGAGCCATGAAAACGACATAAACACCCCCTGCCCCGGGCCCACGACCCCACCGCACCACCCCCACGACCCGAAATGAGCGGGCGCCCGCTTATTTTCATAAAACCCGCATAAACTCGGCGAGAACTTAAGAGAGAGACCAAGAAATTGTTTTTGCGCAAATATACGCAGAAAAGAAAAGTTTTGTTGTCTCCCGGACGGAGATAGGAATTACCCATTCTGACTACTTATGTAATATGCGTGGAATGGAGAGGAATCTACATGAGACATGGCTGTGGCATGTTCGCAATACGCTGGTTAGTATTCATAGAGGTCCCGGTTATTGGCAACTGTATGTCAAAGGGTAAATTATTATGTACTTACTGTAATTGAACCTGTTTTTTATTGCTTCTACTCCTTTTGATTGTACGCATATAAATGGGTTATTTTGGTTCATACTATAATATACCTACTTTATATAAATGGTGACGCGAATTCGTGCTTCAGCGTATTATTTAAAATATCTGGAATATTCAGCATCACATTTATTGAATTTCAGAATACTAACTGATCATTGAAGATCTAGAATACTTTAAAAATGTTATATCGAAAAAAAATGTTTTTACATACAAGCAAGAACAACATCCCAGCAAAAACATTCAGAGAAGCAAACATAAAGCCATTTTCTAACTCCATAAATCATTTAGTTATTCATAAAAAGCCTTTCTGCGCCCCCCGGCGCCGCCTGCTAACATATTGCAACTGCACGTGCTACACACTTCATAAACTGTGTGTATCGTCGGCAGGGGGAGCCACTGATTGTTCATAAAAATATCGTGCTTAGCTAAGTTATTGAAACATTTTTTGAAGGGTTGATATTGATATTTTTTACTTTAAAGTTTTTGTTGATGAATTTGATAGTTTTGGATAGCGGATTGGTTGATTTTAAAAGATAAATAAAAATAAATATAAATTCATCTTGGTTTTATCAAACACTCCGCGCCATCTATCGAATGGAGACCGAATTTTTTTGTTGGGAGTGCAGAAACGGGAACTAATAGTACAGACAATTACATAATAGTCGTCATAATCAACACTAAGAAATAGACTTAAAAAGCTACGTATACCTATACCTACGCATTGGAGAAGTTAGTATTCTACTTCCATTACAACGGTCTAACTCATAAATAACTACCCGAAAGTACGCTACCAAAACTGATAACAGTTAAAATATTATTCCAAATTCAACTTCAGTTTCCAAATTCAAATTCGGCAATTTCCCGTTCACGTCGGATTAAAAATCAGCTTTATAACGTCATAAAGAAGGGAGGCACGTTAAGATAAGACTTCTCTCGGAGCTAAATAAAAAATGAGCCACAATCGTAATGGTAGCGAGCTCCTTTGATCTCGGTTGCAAGGCTTACCGGGGATTTTCGGCTAAGAGGAGCAATTTGTATATAAAATACCTAAAGCCAACCGATTCGGAATAGGGACATTAGCGGATTGACTCCTCATGCGTAATGTATTAAACATTAGTACCCGTACATCGTAAACCGTGATCGTTGATATTTTTATGCTGTACGAACGATGCAGAACAATATCCGTACGTTTACTGCATTATATTTCCTCAGCAATATAAAACTTCTTCCTCAACCAATAAAATAACTAATACAAGCGAGACACCGTAAAATCCGAGTTTATTGAGGCGTCTCAAAAGAACAAGAGGAAAAGTCAAAAGCGTGCACAATTAAAACCAGTCCCCTAGGAAGCTGCCGACGAGCCGAGCGGTCAATATGCCGAGACGAGACCCTCAATTTTCACCACTCTCCCCAACGCTAATAACAATAATTAGGAATGAGTGGTTCAATAATTAAAAACGGAAAGAGAACAACTCCAAAAAGACGGACCGAAATGAAAAGAAACTTGCACCATCCCTCTCTAGCTTTAAGAAAACCGTATCACCATCCCTGTCGTACGACCGTCTCAATTTCGCTTATGAATTTATTGCACCCACCCAATGGTTCTCTTTTTAAATTAATAAAATTTCTAATGGCTGCTCATCTTAAACTGTGGCGGTAGTTAGCGAGGCTCTTAACATTTATGTGTCGGCTTATTCAAAAGAATTATGTCTACAAGAGTTTTGAAGATACAGATTACTATGCTATTAAGTTTTGTCGACATATAATTTTAGAAATTTCCAACTTGTCAGCCAGACTTTCAACAGATTTACCAACTTTCAACTTTACCTTTTAATTCATACCTTATCTACCATAGCACTATAAATGAGCTCCTTACAAAACCACACTCATCCTAAACCCGCATTTACAATATTAAAGCTCGTATTCAAATAACATACCCTTGAAACGCTAATTTACATCCTCAATCATCCCATAACATACAGCAAGAGGTTTTCAAAATAACAGGCCGAAATTGAAATCATTAGTTCGCAAAGGGGCATGGGCAGTGCATCAAAGGGGACCGAGTTAATAATGAAAGGTGAGGCCGAGATCTTTTTCGCCGCGCTCTATACAAAAATCATTTTCCTGGGGGTGGTATCCCCTTCTGCACCTTGGATGGGTGGAACTTGGGGCTTGAGAGCCCATTGTGTTCTACCGACACTGTTTGGTTAACTGGCACCTTTGTTAGAGCTCAAAGATTAGTGTCTATGTTGTTGGTTTGTTTTGCAATCGTCTGACAAAGAGTGAAACTTTTCAACCTGGAACGGTTGAAACAAAGGCATGTTTCGGATTAGACTGGACTGAACGCTTCTGTGACCAAAATGACCTGATCTTGATATTTCGTAAACTATAACTTGATGAGCCTGAGGTCTTAGGTTTCTCACTCCTAGTTCGAATATTTCACACTAACAACTTTTTTAAACAAAAGTGCCTTATTTATAAAAACTTTTAAACCATAATTATGCTCATTTGAACATTGATTAACAGATTCTTAATTCAAAATGTCTATATAAAGATTTAAGAATCTACTTATTAGTATAGTCTATGCATATGGCAATAAAGTTTTGTTTTTTATAAATAAGGCTGTAAATGTTTGTTGTAGTTATAGTAAAAATTTCTTAAATCAAATATAAATATAAATTAAGAAAAAAAATACTACTCAAAATCGTCCAACGCTCAATATAAAATGCCAATTAAAGAGGCTGTGAAGAAGATCATAGGGACCAGGGACAAATGAGACTAGGGGCGGATTTTTTATCGAGTCTAGCAAGGTGGGGGGTCAATCAATCGATTAGCAGATGTCGCAGCCCGACTACTGGTGCGTTAAATTGCCCTCTTACTACACAACGCGCTGATAATAAGGTAAGGTTAAATTTAAATCAGCCATGAATGGAAATTGTGGAGACTGTGCCTTTTAATTTTGTGAGTTTGGTCTTTTTTAGTTAATATTAGTGGACTAGTAGGTACCAATGTTCATATGACTGTCTGTCATAAAAATGTGCTTTTGATAACGCGTTTTTAGGAATATAAAGATAATTTTGACCGGTATTAATAAAACTTGACTTGAATATTTATATTTTCAAGAAAAAATATAGCGGTTATTATCATGTTACATAGCAAATAATTGGATATTACACAAGCTCCATCATAATTTGGAAACAAAGAAAAAGATCTTACAAGTAATTAATAATTCTTTTCTTATAAGAAGTATAAAGGCAATCCTGCTAGCTGACACGGCAAACCGTGGCAAAAAACAGTGGTTGGGGGGCCCTCATTAAATTTTTCGCTTATTAAAAATTCCCCGCGCCCGTCCCTCAGCGTTAGATCCGCAACTTTTTATCCCGGAACGAAGCAAAAGTTATGTTCCGCAGCGATCCCCCCTTTGTCTTTTTTACCCGATAATTTGAGTGAGATTTTCTCGCAATTTAAGATAAACAAAGAGAGCGCTTACCCTTAATTGGAAAGCAGAGCGTTATTCAGGAAGGAACGTGACAAATAGACACCTCTTAACTTCTTTTCCACTTTCCCGCCGCTCTGGGCTATATTGGTTTTTTTCATGTACACGCTAGCCGAAAGCTTTTGTTTGTTTAAGGAATTTTTAATGAGGGTTATATTTGTACAACGGGGGCGAAATCCACTTTAATGTTTCACGCGTCTATCAACTCCATCCGGAGGAAATTAGCGCTCTTGTACAATTAGCTAACTAATAAGTCAGCTTTTGATAGTACGGACCGTAACCAGCCTTAAGGTTCCCTAAGGGCACTTAAAAATATATTTGACCTACTGAAATAATATTTTACAATTGGTTCCTAAAACGCAAAAAATTGTGGGGAAAAGTTGTATTTATAAGAAGACCGCAGACAGTGTTTATAAGACCACTTTTTATTTTAAGCACTTTCGGTCCATCCAAAGCTTGGCTGACAATGTCCCAGCGAAAAGACAACGGTTTTTACCGACTGATTTCTTGTAAAACTATTCATATTACACCAGAATTTGTCATTGTTCCCATCATTTACCTTGTTAACCTACAACAATGCTTGAAAAACAATTGGCATTAAATCAAAAGTTTGTTTCTAGCTCGCGTCAAAACATCAATCATATCAACACGACACCTCCTCAAAATCAAAATGTAAACAAGAACACATTCTATTAACAAGATTATATAAAACAAACAATTTATCCCGTCTTCGCTTGTTTATCTGTCATCGACACGGAAAGCTGTGACACGCATGACATATTCAGTGATATTTTCTTACGTCACGTGTTACTCGGAAGGTTCGCGACCCCATCTTCGTTCGTTAGTTCCCCTGCACTATTTGAATATGAGACGAAGCAAGTTTACAGTTCGTATGCTCCTGTTTGCGACCCCTGAGTTAAAGTTTGTTTCCGCTCCGTTGTTCATTTACCTACATCGATCCAAACTGTTTACGTTAATTCTGGTTTACGTTACGTTGATGGTTACGAGATTTTGTTTATGTAATGGGATATTTTGTGAAAATGGAGCCACCTTGACGTTCCACTGTTTGCTGTTTGAAAATCAAAATGGGAGACGAACAATATTATTTTACTTCACTAAGACGATGGGTGCTTCGGAGCCGAGTGCTGTCGAGGCCGACCCAAAAAGACGTGCCTAGACGACCTGAAAGCGTACTCGATGAATTGGAGAGAAAAGAAGGGAAAACCGGGCTTTAGAATTTTACACAGCAGAGGGGCTGCATGGGCTGATCTAAATAGTCGCTTATTCATTTGTATTTAAAGCATTTTCTTAAAAAAACAAAAAACAATTTAACAGCAAAACAGCTCACACTTATTAATAACACAGATTTTTTTATCCAGTTTTTCCCCAACACCTACTAAAAAAACCCATCAAGAAACCCTTCGCAACATATCACAAACAGAAACTTCACAAACTAAAAGCTATACATCGTTATGTCACCGCCTAAGTTGCGTGTCTCGGCGCTAACAGGGGTTAAACACCAAAGTATTAGTTTGAGCTGTAAAGAGATCCGCACAGAAGTGCTATAAGTGCGCAAACGATTACAATTATTCCGCAGAACTTGATACCGTTCTACCGCTTAGGGATGACAGTGTGTGATCGTTTCTGCCGAAGATTTAATAATCCCTGTACACACTGGTACCTAACAATGTTAACGAGTCAGGAATAATTACTGCAGATGTGTGGATACTTTCGAGAGGCCCAAAAGACAAATGTTGAACATCTAGACCAGGGATGGCGAACCAACGGCACGCGTGCCAGTGGGTACAAAAGAATTCGGTCACGCCAATTTGACTGCCTCTCAAGATCAGCTTTAATTATATTTAAATTAAGAAAGAAATATGATAAAAAAATGTGGTAAAGCTATCTCAAACTTTTCCATATATATCAATTTTTTTTTGTTTTTTTCCATATTATTATCGCTTTGGACATCATATCATTTATGGCAAGAATCGTTACTGGCACGCCATGCTCAAATTAATATACATTTTTACAAAAAATAGCACGATCTCCTATAAAGGTTCGCCATCCCTGCCTAGACCACTAAAAGACAAATGATTGGTATTCAACATACGAAGCTGTAGAATGATGAACTAGACTCTACATATCGATGCTTGGGTAGATTCTTTCTATAGCCCGAAAAGAAGAATATTCGTTAAAACTGATAGCACCATAAAAGCGGAGAGTCTGTGACAACATAATCAGATGCGCTAGTTTGACCAACTTCTACTGACCCGCACCACACTTGTAACACTGGAAACAACCCCAGGTGGCGTAAACTCGTTGCGGAATTTGTTCGAAAGAGTTACCGCGGCCCTGGAACGCATAGGGCACAAGAAGGATCACGGGTGGGTTTTAGTCAGTAAAAGTCTGACACTCCCTACCGCTCCACCCAGGGCGGGAGGGGTCATTTGATGATTTCCCATCCAAAAAAAAAAAGGTGGCGTAAACTCGTCTTAATCTTACCCTTCCCTCATTATTTATTTAGATTAGATGAACGTCTTCTTCTCTATTAGTTGTTATCTAAATGGAAACTTCCTTCCTAGTCATACCGTCTTCCACAAGGCCCGTTGATAATTAATTGGCTTTCCTTACCTATTACACCTATCCACATTCATAATCAATGATGATCAAAGCGATACATGGTAATGTTGTGGGCTATATACCTCTTAAGAGTAAGCCTTCAACCATATCATACTAGATTATAACCCGAGAGGTTCTACACGCAAGTAATCGGCCACTAGTCGTTCACATCCGAATCACCTCAAGTGCAGACGTCGCGACGCAGAGGCGGTTGACCGCGCAATTACTTTAGCACCTAACCTGATATCAAGTATTGTGAACTCTTACACGTGAATTGAGTTAAAGATGAAAGGACTTCCAACAACGATTAGTAGCCAAAGAGAAAAGGTAATTCTCACAAATTAAAATTTATACAATCAGTAGCCTAACGTGATGCTTTTTTAATTTAATCTTTATGTACAGCTAATGCAACAAGGCATTCTTTACTATATTTCTCGGTAGGTATACAACACGTAATAATCTATACTAATATTATCTATACTTAATATTATAAAGCTGAAGAGTTTGTTTGTTTGTTTGTTTGTTTGAACGCGCTAATCTCAGGAATTACTGGTCCGATTTGAATAAATCTTTCAGTGTTAGATAGCCCATTTATCGAGGAAGGCTATAGGCTATATATCATCACGCTAAGACCAATAGGAGCGGAGCAGCCATGAAAAACGTGACACAAACGAAGTTGTGTGGACAGCTAGTATAAACAATAAAGATTTTTGTTTGAATGTTTGTACCGATTTAACTCTGAAATTACTGGACCGATTTTAACCATTTTTTCATCATCGTAAAGCTACGTTATTAGCTAGTAACGTAGGATATAAATTTATTTTATCCCCGCATTCTCACGGGAACGGCAACTTTTGCTGATGAAACCGCGGGGCGCTGCTAGTAGGCTATACTTTAGCATAGGGCACCCAAGAATTTATTTCAAGAAATCGGTGTACAGACTCTGGATTGGCTGTTGATTTACAATTCTTCACAAGTAGGTTCTCAGCTAGCCGATAAACAATCGGCTAGCTGTACATTCTAATGTCGCTAGACTCTGCCAGTCTCGAGCTCCAGAATTAATTCGATGCAGCTCTATGTCGATTTTTGAAGACTGTGAAAGTGGACGTTTTTGGAGTTTTCGATGACATAATATCATATTATGGAATTCTGGTTAACATTCACAAAGCCCTTCAAAATTTAGCAGCAAAAAAAAACGAAAATATATATTTTTTAAATTTTCATCTCTGCTATCCATAAAAGGGTGAGCATATATGAATGTTTACGATAATGCAGACGTCTACTCATAAAAAATCGCCCCTCCGCCCCCGAGTACGCACTCAAAAACAAAGCCCGGGGGCGCCTTGCCTTCTGAATATTTCAACAGGTCTTCTCTTTGTAGGAATATTAAGTCAATGGGGGTAATTGATCTGTAAAGGCCCTACTGCGAGAATCTATGCCGTAAATCTTTAAATAGGTGAGGTGGGTATGTCGGAAGATAACCTCTTAAATTAATAACGCGGTTTATTGTGCGGAAGTTATTTGGAATATTGGTAATCTTATATTTATATCGCCAGAGGGCGTAATTATCTTATATTTCAAAAACTGACCCGCGCAACTTCATCTGTCTCACATGTTTCATGAATGCTCTGCTTATATTAGTCATAGCGTAATGTTATATAGTATATAGCCGGGCTCAGTAATAGTGTATCCAACACAAAAATGTTTTTTAAAATTTGAACCGGAGATTAGCGCGTTCAACCAATCAAGAAACAAACTCTTCAGTTTTATAATATAGCAATAATAATAAAAAAATAAGATTATGATCTGTATAATATCTCATAAGAATCTTTTAAGCATACAAACATTTTATATTTATCACCAGACAAAACCGTAAGTTTGTTATGTATTATTATAATAATATTTCTCATAAAAATATAATATTTCTCAATTATAAGATCTCCTTACATTGTGAACAGAAAATTTTAAAAACAATAAATCCCGTCCAAAAAAAATTCATTGCGTGTTTTACATTGTCAACTAGTCAATTTTTGAACATAAGAAGCAATGTATCCAGAATTATATTCGACTGTGAATAACATTATGAATTTATAACTTACACAGTTAGGGTGCCGGTAGCATAGACACTAAGCTTACCTCTTCCGCTCCTCCCAACGAATCTCAAGTCATTGAACTTGGCGACCTGGTTCTTCATGACCGCCGTGCAGTTCCTCAGCTCCGCGGAGCAGTTCTCGTCGTTGCCAGCTCTGACGGTGACCAGGGTGCCGTCTCCTACCTCCCCAAGAGCCACCACTTTGAAGGCTACTGGAAGGGTCTTGTTTGACCGCCAGTGGGGGGGTAGGACTGTGCACACCTAGAGAGAGGAAACTTGAGATAAGTTAGGTATTGATTTAGTACGTAGGTAAACAAGTTTAAAAAAGTGGTATTAACCAGATCAGTAAGATATGATTGCATAAAGTATCAACAGTTACTACTCAGAGAAAAGAAAGCCTCTACGTCATGGGTCTGTATTAACAGACTTTCACAAATACTCGTATATCTCATAACTATTACCTAAGTAACATATAATTATTTAATGGAGACTATATTCCCTGTTAAAGCGTATACAGGCGCCTATATTATATAGTGATAGAATATAAATAAATACAATATTGGATGGTCTTATCGTTAAAACCTAGTAAAACCCCAATAATCTTTGAAACAAATAACTCCGATTTTTTGATAAGATAAGCACCTAACTATTCGAGAAAAATGTCTCCTTACCACATGAGGACAGCCAGTCTTCACCAGCTCTCCCGGATGATCCGCCAAGAGACCCTCCAAGGTCCTCTCAGCAAGGAGCTCTGCCGTCAGAGGCTGACTAGGCAACGAGCCCCCATAGCTCGACGACGGCGCCTCATGGCCCAGTCCACTGGTCGTCGAACTCACTTCACTCGATAGATGCATCGTCCTGACACGTCCTGACAAAGTCCTGACCACGGTTTGACACCTTAAGTCCACTTAAACACACACAAACATTACGGCATACGTCATTAGAGTCTAGTGGAGATAGTTGACAACCGTCACATGACTCTGGAGGTCACGGGCTGCTTTGAGCTCGAGTTGTCAACCAACTGATGAGGGAATTGTCTTGATGTTTGCGATGACATGTTTACTGGTGGTATCTGGAAAGAAATAGTTTCATTAATGAAGTATCGATTGTGAAATAGAGGTGATGTGAGTATTTTGCGATCTTGTGATTTGTATCACATTGCAACTGAAAGGTATTTTTTTTAATTTTTCCTGTGTGGTATTTTTGTCCATGACTGTACCAGTAGTTACCTAGTGGCATAGCACTTTCGTTCATCATCATTCACATAAAATGTTAGAATATAATTGCTTTATGTCGTGCAAAACTTAAAAATCAAATACCACGAATCTTCGCCAAAATTGACACATAACTATGTGTTGAGAGAGCAATGGCTTTCTGAAAACTTTCCTTAAAAAGCCTAGTTATTGCCAAAATGTAATACACTCAAACTGCCATAAAATCACGAGTTGCAAGAGTGAGTCCTCGCCGAAACCTTTGAACTTCGTTCAGGTTACTTATTGACAATGGTGTGTGAGGCATCAAAGTGACTTCCGACGACACAAGCACGCACAATCAGGCGAGGTAGGGTGACAAATGAAGCGGATAGAATAAAATATTAGTATTTTTGTAACATACGACTTTGTACTTCGCTAATATTGACTCGTCGGTGTAATATTACGGAGGAAATTTAAAATGGGTTGCGTTTTATTGCAATATATTGTTTGCGTCTGAGATTGCTCGCAGCGATTTTGATATTAGGGGGATTTACTGCTACCTAATAAATGTAAAGACAAGCAACAATACGTATTAAACTCGAAAAAAGGGTTTTGTAAGTATTTTTCAACCAATTTGCCAGCGTGTGTAAATGTAATAGTCCACGACACGGCTTATTATAATAATAATAATAAAATTCATTTATTTGCAAACAAGTGTCACTGTTACATAAAAGCTCTGCCTCCTGAACTAGGTAGTTAACCTGTATCTCAGGAGACAGAAATTATAAATATTAGTTACTTTAGTATCGGTCCATTTTGAAACACTTTAAACTATGATCCCTGATCTTCAAATAAATACCTAATTGTCATGATTTTAATTTATCAACCAAAAATCATCATCATCTATACTAATATTATAAAGCTGAAGAGTTTGTTTGTTTGTTTGAACGCGCTAATCTCAGGAACTACTGGTTCGAATTGAAAAATTCTTTTTGGGTTGAATAGACCATTTATCGAGGAAGGCTTTAGGCTATATATCATCACGCTTAAGCCAATAGGAGTGGAGCAGCGATAAATAATGTTTTAAAATCGGGGATTCCACAGGGACAAAGTCGCGGGCAGCAGCTAGTTACTTATATAAAGATTTGTCAAAACGTTTAGTTGACACTTCGCGTAACCCAAGGGCTGGCTTTTACCCTGGACAAAGGATAAGCATTGCCAAACAGCGTGGTAATGCTGCCAGCCTTTTGGGTACATTACAAGTGGCCAGCGATGCGGAAGAATTTTACGACGCCATCTTTTGACTATTGTTTTAGTTAGTTTAGTGTTTTTTTTTTTAATTTAAATGTACATATAGTTGTGATTATTCTCACTTTGCCCATCATCATAAAATTAATTTTAAAAGACCCTGAGCAATGACACTAACATTAATATACCCTGTTATTTTTTAAAATCATCCATATCTCCCTCATATATCGTTGATCCATAATTTCCGTGAATATTTCTGATTCATAACAGCATTCTGGCGCACTACCCCCACACGAGTCACGGTTGATTGACCCCGTGCTACGATTGTAACTCCTGTCAAATAATAATGCATGTCCGTATGTCACATGCTCTTTGATCTTTGACACCGAAAATAACAAATCATTATGAGAAAATCCGTTAGTGTCGAACGCTTAGGTATTTGAAGAGAACATATTATCAAGATTTTTAATTAAGTTGTTTGTGTCATGGATTGGTACCTATATATTTCATTAAAGGTTTTTCACACACGAATTGAAAACTAAAATAGTTGAAATTTAAGCTTTCTACGCGCCAAAAATCTAATTACAATACGGTGGCCTAATCCTTTTCTAGTTCGACATAGTCTGATAACAGGGTGACAATAATACTTAGAACGATGGGCCCTCACATCCCCTAGCGAACAAATAGGTTGTTATACGTTCGAAACACGATATGTCGATTGGGATGTTAAACTTAATTCGGGTTAGGGGTGAGCCGACAACACGCCTTTTACCGTCTTTCACAATACACGCTTTGATTCAAACTCGTAAAAGTATTGTGGATTGATCTGATGGAAGAGATATACAAGCAGGGTAAACTTATTATTAATCTTGGTTTTAAAATGTCTTGGAATATCATTGACAAAAGTTGACCAAACTGTGTGGATAACACTTATTCTAATCGTATAAATATCACGAGCAATCATTAATTAGAAGTCCCCTTATTTCGTACAAACGCTCTGAATCAATACAATTGATTCTACAAAGTGTCTTGCACTATGAAAGTTTTCAGGCGGATTTCATGAAGAATCCAAGAAATCCATGTCAATATCGATATCAAATGCATTCTCATATTCCACTTTATCGATCAAATCATGCTAGCAACTTCTACATTTACGTAATGAACGCACCATAACCAAGATAAACAATCAAAGTTCATTCTTGCCGTTGCTTCCGCCCCGGATTTAGCTCATGAATAGATCCGCAATAAAATCTTAGCGTAAAAACATACATAAAGGGTAAAGCTCGTAAATAATAAAGCATGTAGGATCGTGTAGGGGGTCCCTACAAGTGGATAATGCTCGTTACCCATGCCCTTCACAAAGGAACCCGAATGGGGCAAAGATACATTACACCAGCCGTTTCTGTTTCACTGCCCGGGTTAACATTCGGACAATATTTTTAATAAAAACCTTACGCGCCGATAGACTTGAAAACGTTTTTGTTTTATAAAATACTGTTTTGGGACCGTGATTAAGTTGGTAGGACTGGAGTTCGGTTTTTTAAAATTTGAATTTGGTTTTGTTCGATGATACAAGTGACATTTAACTTTTTTTTGTAATTGTTCCACTCAAAATAGCTTCTTGAATTGAATTAATGATTTGTTAAAATTGAGTAGGTATTTATGTTGTATTTATGACAGAAATAATAATGACTTTCAAAGTACCTACCTACATAAATATTTGGATGATAAAAAATAGTACACTACGCTTAATTTTAAATGCGTAGGTATCCCAAAATTACCTTTAATCGTTACAGTAACACACGCCTCTAAAAACCGTCGCGTCATTTTCAGAAATCTCAATAATGGCGCAGCATCTGCGCGGATAATAAAAAGCGTGAAGCCCTCCGTTCCAATAACATCTATTATCGGCCCAATTTTAAAGAGGAGCGAATGTGAAGGGAATCAATAGGACAGTGGGGTCACAAATTCCTGAGGGTGGTCCCTGAGACCCCGAAGGACGGTTGGACACGGATAATGATCGTCGTACGACCAACGACGGGTACAAATGGGTTAGCAAATGTAATATCCGACGGTGTCCGAACCCTCAAGGCTCGGATATTCAAATGAACGGAAAGCCCGACTTGTAAGACGGTGACGGACTTCCTGATTTTAAAGTCGGAACGTGTTTTGTGACGTGTCCTGAATTTATGTAAAACTGATTTAGGTTTGAGTAAATTAGGGTAAGCGGAGCAATTACAACGCCTTCGATATAATATTATGTACATTTTTAATATTTTAACTAACAAAAGTCAAATCAATTTTTCGATGCAACTATTTATAGCTAAATAGAACTACCAGCTAAGTACGAGTTGGACTTACGTGCAAAGGGTTCCGAAGAATTTAATTTCTGTTATCATGTATTTTATTTTAACACAATAAAGTACTCATAGATTTTCTTTTAATATTTAGGAAAATATTTTTTTATTTTTTTCAAAATTTTATTCTCCGTTGTTGTGGAGATAAAGGGGGAATGGTAATTTTTCGTAAATTTTTTGAATAATTACAAACCAGTTTATTTAAAAAAAATACTCTTTTTGTTTTTTTCGTCTCGGCAGTCAGTCGAGGCAATCGGTCTGGCAGGTCAGAGAAACATGGCTGTGACAGACAGACACCCGAGTGATTCTATAAGGGGTTCGTTTCTTACGGATGGTAGGAACTCTAAAAATCTTCTCCAATATCAAAAACCAAATAAATATTTAAAGCTATAAAAAAACTTTAAACACAAAACAAAGAGCGAGCCCTTCGTGCAATATCGGTGACAATAAACAAGGGAGCACAATCAAGCAGTTAAATAAGAATCGCGCGGAATGTGACGCGGACGAGCGGCGCCGCGCAGCGGGGCTATGTGGCGTCATTTATTAAAATCCTGACGTGGACTGAGGGTTAAGAGGAGGCTTACAATACGACTTTTTGGTGGGATCTTTAATTGAAATTGACAAGTACTTGTGTAGCTCCTGTTGCATTCTCAAACATTTCGAGCTAACTGTAAGTAGTATGTTTTCGCCTGCATTTTTGTTGGAAGCAATGTTTTGTACAAAACATGTTTTTTGTACAGTAACGTGATGTTATAAACAAATCAAATTCTGCCAAACTCGTTCCACCATTGGACTACAAGACGTAAGGCCATGCGCCATCGATACCTTTTTTTCTGGATGGTATATCATCAAATGTCTTCTTCCGAGTGTCAGACTCTTACTGACTTACCCGTGTTTAGACTTAGACTTAGCGTTCCAGGGCCGCGTTTACTCTTTCGAACAAATTCCACAACGTTACATGGTGGACATCCAATCTATATGTACTGTACATTTATTTAGGTAAAACGTGCATTGTGCGTGAGCTTATAAGTAGTGGAGCTACAACCTGGGGTTTTAAAGTCAACGCAAGCGTGCTTCATCGTCGATCACATCATTGCTTGCCGTGAAATAGTGATGCAACGCTAGATTAACAATAATAATAGTGTTTAAAAAGGGCGGTAAAATAGAGGTCACAGACAATAATAGAGGAAGAGGAGGAGGAATAGAGGGACAGATTGAGAACTAGACAAGAATGCGGTTTTTCATAAGATAAGGTATTTGGCTATCTGTTTCCATTTTCTCTAGCTACATCGTACGGCCCTTAGGCACTAAGGTGGATAATAATAAATACTAAAGTGTCTTCTATATTATGTTTCTAAATAGGCATGCACGCTTGCATTAATTGAAAAACAGTGAAGCAAAAGTTCTAAGTGCAGACCATGCTCATACGTCAATCGGTTAGTTTACTTTTGAAAATAAACCGAAAAACCATGATATTAACCCTCAACTTAGCGTAAATGCCAGAGAGGAAACTTGCACACGTTCTCAAATTTTATTAATTAATAAGTAGAGTAATTAGCATTTTAATTAAATTCAACGCCTTTAGAAAAATCAAACATCAGCGTGGCAGTTTGATTATAAATGGGCAGAATCGTAGTCTAGTTGCAGTTTGGTGTGTTATTACTACGTAAAGTTTTTTTTTTTCATTTGTTATTATCGTTTTATCCTACTTGCTTACATAGTGCCTAATTTTATGCAGAAACTTTCACTCAATTGAACATTGTAATAAGTATTTAGGTGATCCTAAAAAAGTGAAATCTATACTTATTAATATTATAAAGCTGAAGAGTTTGTTTGTTTGTTTGTTTGAACGCGCTAATCTCAGGAACTACTGGTTCGAATTGAAAAATTATTTTTGGGTTGAATAGACCATTTATCGAGGAAGGCTTTAGGCTATATATCATCACGCTTAAACCAATAGGAGCGGAGCAGCGATAAATAATGTTTTAATATCGGGGATTCCACGGGGACGAAGTCGCGGGCAGCAGCTAGTGATTAATAAATATTGCATACGATATTTAGTAACAAAAAAATTACTTGACTAAAAATTCTCATAGAAAAAAAGGCTTAGCAACACAACATTACCAATAGAAAATAGCAAACATTTATTTATCACTCCAACAATTTTCGCTATTGACACGTTCCTCCCTTCGAAGATGTCACTACACGCTGCGAGGGTAAGATCGCACAAAATTCAAAACGTTCCATGTTCCAAATTCAAAACGTTCCATGTTCCAAATTCAAAGGTCGCGCAAACAACAAGTCGGAACCCGCGAACAATGCCGCCAACCCCACCCGATGAATGTACAAAGGAATTATCCGATACAGCCTCCTCCGATATTGACGTTCGATTTATTATTGATGATTAATTGATTATTTTGTTCAAATTCTTTAGATAGGTGAAAATTAATGCTAAATTTTATTTCGTTGTTACAGTTATCTGGGTAGAGCCTTTTCACGTGTATTTTAAGCTGTTAAAGCAATTTGTTCCTCTCTTTCTTTTTAAAGCTGACATGCTAAGACTAAATTTTCGGTACGGAAACATGCTCGTATACTTTTAAGAACCATTAAGTGGACCGCATGACTTTTTCGTATGTTTTTTTATATTGATATGCGTTGCACTGCGCCCCGACGTAACTGTGATGAGCGTTTACCTTTAGGCTGAACGAAGACCTACTTATCATTGTCTATGTCAGCTGGGCAAAAGCCTTCTTCCTCCTTATTTATTACAAGTCATTATTTTTGTAGGAATAAAGTTCGTTCTTTCATCTATTACTAGATCAGTTGCGATCTCGTTTAGCAATAGGTCTAATTTGGATCACTATTATCTTGTTAACTTTTCATAGAAAATACAGCTGTATCTTTATCAATCCGCCTAGCATTTTCAAAAGTACTTTAATCGGTCGGCATCCACTCTAACTCGATGCATCTGAAAGTCAGTATTTTAGCATGAATTATGGCCTTTCTGATCTCCCCAACCCAGCTTAGTTATACGAACCACCTTGGCAAGACTGGTGTCAGATTTTCTCCCCTTTGACTAACCGTAACGACTGTCGAAGGCTGCACCCAAATGACAGTTGGGACCAGCAGCTTAACAGCAAGAAAATATAGTTACACATCCATTTTACATGTAACACATGAAAAATGGATGTGTAACTATATTTTCTCCAACTTTCCATTTTGATGAAAAATCACATACAACACATTGTGTATTAAGCCCTATACCGAACGCCAGATAAATGTGCAATAACGGTCCAATGACCGTGGTGGGCCAATGCCCACCTACATTTATTGACAACCTTAATTCTTAAAACAGAAATAATGAATTAATGCTATATTGAATCGACATCCATCGTGATCCTTTATATTTACTAGTAATGGAAAACGATTCATTTTTGTCCATGTACCTACGAAGAGATATCAAGGAAAGTGCCCTTTATTGCACATTTATCTGGCGTTCGGTATACACAGTCAGAAAGAAGCTGTTAGCATTAGGCATGATTCCAATAATTAATTCAGGCCGCTAATCCCTGAAGAGTTACAGAATTCATGCCAGCTATCATCGAGGCATTTCGGTGATTGGCTATTAGACATGTCTATTAAAATTTTATAACTCACTGTTTTACTATTTCTATGTGTAGATGTGAGTGTTAAAATATTCACGAAATACATTTGCACCAACTCGAACGTCGACTTTAGCGCTATGTATTTTAAATTTGTTTCTAATTGACTATCTAAATTAGAAACGCTAACAAAAGTATGAGTTGCAGTAGATTTGTATAATGTTATTTTGACTTGTTTGTATGTATTTAAAAAGACTTATACGTATCTTTACCTCCTTACAACTTACAAAGTGATAGAAAGTTTGACTGATAAGTCTGTCGTTAGGGTTGACCGACCTACTCAGACCTCCGCAATCATTTCTCGTTTAGAAGTATAACTGTTTTTATGTAAAATATTAAATGGAAGCATTTAATACTATCTTATAATGGCATTCACATTCTTAAGCAGCGTCGGAAAATTTCAGTATGAGTAAGATTGTAATAAATATTTTTTAGATTATAATTTCTCGATATATCGAGTGAAGCCCATCCAAATTCACTATTTTCCAATATATCCGTCGTATTTAGAAAAATGGCTTACAATTTTACGGGATATTTTACAATCTTATGGCGGCTTTATAACTTTAAGGTGACATATACAACCACAAGATTTTTTCTTTATAATTACCAAAAAAAAAAAACAACTAAGGCAAATTCCTCCATTTTTTTTGCCATAAAGCGCGTCACACACATGCGTATGTGTAGAAAATAATTCGGTAAGAGTTAACGAGCGTGTAACATGGCCCACCCGCCGTGGCCCGACAATTACAGGTGAAGTTTACGGATCCCTACAACCACTCTAATGGGAGTTCACGCTTACTTTTTAACAAGTTTCCGCCCCCGACGATGCCTAAATGGGACATAATTGTATTACAATGTGGCCGAACAGAAATATAAATTGTTATAAGTGGAGGAAGTGTCGTGTTTTAATAGTTTGGAATTTGATTGTGAGTTTTTTCTTTTAACTTTTGTAGAATATTATGATGCCACCGCGCGTTTATTTTTTTATTTTATTTACTTCTTAACATTGTTAGAACTTAGACATCAAAAGCGGATAAGTTATAGTAAAAGAAATAAAATCCGTACGTTCAATAATGTTTATATAAATTCATTCATTTCAGATACAAACATTATAATTTAAAGTCTCGTTATTCCAAATGAAAATCTATTTCCAAATACAAAAGGGCCCATCATCCCACAACGCAACATAAACAAAACTACATAGAAGTAATCTAATCAAAGTCATAGGGCGTACGTAACAAAGCGTTTAGCCGACGTTATCACAATACGTGCCGTTATCTCGAGTTTAATCGTGGCGGCGTAGTGTGCGCCCGGGCTAATGAGCCTGCGGTTTTCGGGAAAACAACACGCAAGTGTGTTCCCAGCCCGCCGCCGTTCACCGCCGCCCTTACGCTCCGACAAACTCAAGTTTGCCAACTTAAACAAACTTTCTACTAATTAATTTCAGACATCTTATCATCATAGTTGATAATAAACAACTCAAGTCAAAAGTGATTTAAACTGAAACAAAGAAAACTTAAAGAAAAGTCCTACCTCAATTTTTTGTTAAAAAAACTTCTGAGAAAAATCCACATAAAACACAATACACCATCCGCACTAAAAGAAAAAAAAGTTTCGCCCGGTAACCGCGGAAAGGCGCGGGCGTCCGCCACCGAAACGTGGTCGACATTAAAACCTTAGCGGGAAAGAAACGGTCCCCTTATTACGTCTCGAAAGAAATTCGCCCGCACACAGAGACAGGGCGAAAGAAGTCCACCCACACAGGGGCGCGCTGCAAGGCGACACGAGGGGGCGGCTTTGTGAGTGTCGGGCACAAATAAGTATTAAAAGAGATAGTTAGGTGCGGGACAAGCCGGGAATGTAACGTGGACCATATGTGTCGCACTGACCTCGCATGCCTAAATCTTCGCTCAAAGGAAGCCTTCGAATGCAGCAGTACCTTGTACACACATTTTGTATCTGTTACTACTTTCTTTTGTTTCTGTACGCCGTAGATAAAAGCTTTGTTTGATTTTTCCTCACATGACTTTTTTTTACGTGTACCATAATTATACGATTCAAAAGTTCGTTTTGATAGAAAATGTTTTGTAGAACTTAAATATGCCACATGAGCAATTCTCAGAAGTAAGTCTCAATTAGTTAATATCTTTCATCAAACACGAACTCGTATAAAATTAAATGTTCTTCGAAATAAATACAGAACCTATCTCTCCATCTCAAAGCGGTCTGGAAACCACATCTTAATTAGCAGCCTTTAGGAACGAGCTCCACTTCCTCACAAGCTATGCTATAGATACTCACTTAAGTTTTAAAGTGTGTTTCGGGTGCGAATTTTCCCAAAGCAAATATACTTACGAATGAACCTAGTACCTTATAAGTGTTCCTTCATGCTTTATTAATTTTGACCTGGCTTTCCAATAACCAAGTACCCAGAACTGATGGAATATTAACCTAGAACAGAATTAATTTCAGCAGCATAAGGTCGAAAGTGCCTACGATGTCAGACATCGCCGCATAAAGGACCTCAGAGCCCTCCACCTAGCCAACAATGGAAATTTTATTTCGTCGTAAAATTTAACTGCGCACTTTAATAACTAAAGCACCAAGCCGATATAGCGCCGTATCGTTGACAAAAGGATGAGCGTGCTTCCAGAACAACCTTTGAGTACAGTCACGCACACATGCGAGGTAATACAACCACACAACAGTGCGTACACTGGCAGACATAGACAGCTCACCACTACGCGAACAGAACCCACACGCCCACCCGCCAAACACGCCCAACGTCTTGGGTTTTCTTATAAACCACGTTGTGTTCGATGTCCCACTCTCGCTCACCGCGCTCCACTGTGCTGTCTCTGTCTAACGCAATGACGAGCTTCACATAAAGCGACGCCACATTCCCGCCTTTTTTCCCACTCCATTTTGACAGCTCGCGGCTCCATATCTGGCCGGAAACTAAGACAGCGCTCACAGAACTTGAGGAGATTGGATCTAATACTTACTTATTACCTGACAAAACAGTTGAGCAAGCTACCCTAAGTACTTTCAAATAAGTATAACTCGGGCATGATAACTGTATCTGAGGATGTACACATAAATTGAAGTCACAACATCAGAACAGTGAAAGCACACCATCCTATCACAACAAGAAACTCTTCAAGTCTTCACCCTTCTCAAACACTTAGTACCCGAGACCTCACTGTAAATAAAAATGGCATATTTTATTAAACCCTGCAATCGACGACCAAGATGATCACTAGATCTTGGGTTGAAGAAGACTTACAACCACTACTTGTCCATTCCAATACTATGTTTCTTCAAAATGATCATACATAAGCCCGATACCAGAAAGGCTGCGATACCAGAACTCCGTGCTACCTAAAACCTTTGTGTCAGATTGTGAGCCCGCTGCTCTAGAGCAGTGTGTACGTCGTCTTAGCGACTAAGTGGCTCAAGACGCTTTAGCGGGCGCGGGTCGGCGCGGGTCGGCGCGGTGCGGCGGCGCGCTGGGCGGGGCCGCGGCGCTGCGGCGCTCCGCTATCGGCACACCGAAACACACATTTTTCCCGCCGCAAACCTCGCGCCGAGGGTTAGCCGCGACCCGCAGACCTCGTTCAGAAAGAACGAGACGGATTGTGTAGACGTCTCTTTCTCCCGCCCGCACGCCTGCGCTCATAGGTTTTTCAGCGCGGTAAATTTTGACAGTTCGGATATTATGTTTTGGCGGACGGACGGATGGAAGACATTCGTCTTTTAATTATTCTTATCTCTTTGGTTGTTCGACTAGCTTTTTGATTTTGTATAGTTAAAACTGAACTTTGAATAGTGCTGTTTCCGTTTTTCAGTACAAAATAACTATTGAAAATTTAATATAGAAAAGGCCAATAATAGGTAATCGACATAAGAAATAAAAAAATATACGTAAGTAATTAAGCGTAAAAACTTCTTTTCCGAGGCCATCCTTTTCTAATCTTTAAAGATAAAATTCTATTATCACAAATCATGAGCGCGTCGTAGCCGTCGGCTACGGCGTTGCTACGGCGTAGCGGCGGCTACAAATTCAACCATTACCTTCGCGCGGTTACTAAGAAACCAAAAATCATCTTATGAGGTGATGTGGTTGATCAAATCACAAAACGATATTCGAAGATAAAACATTTTATGTAAATTTTTGACGATACTGTCGAAATTAGTGGCAGAAAATCTCAATAGAACCTACATAGATATTTTTAGCCAACATAAAACAGTTTAGCCCAAATCATATTTCCAACCGTCATCACACAACCAAACATACAATGGCGCAGAACTAGTTGAAGTTGCGAGTGGGCGGTCGACCACAAACTGCTCATCGCTAGCCCGAAACTTACATGGCATGTGGCCACAGCGCGGTGCGAAACGGGTAGGGTAGTACGGGTAGTGGGTAGGGCATATCAAAACAAAACGGGTAGCGATACGGGCTAGCTAATCATGCGGTCACGCGGTCACGCGGTCTGCCCGCTGACAATTTGCAGGTTAGCGGGCGACCGCCGCTGCGGCGAGCGTCGAGACAGACGCGTCATAAAGTTACGTTTACTTATGATCGGGTGCTGATTGAGGTAGTGTTGATGCTTTTATTAGAGACGCTCGTGGCTGTATAATAACAGCCTTCTACAAGGTTAAGCAACGCTTGCCGAGGTCAGTCCTTGGATTGACCATACCTTACATACTGAGACTCATGTGCCTCGGAATTCAAGTTAAACCGTTGGTAACGGCTGTCATTTGTAGATCTTTGACAGTAGTTGCAGATGATCAAAAACAAAAAAGCTGACGCCAATCTTGGCGAGGGGTGACGTGCTACAACGAGTGGCTAGTGGAAGTCAGATAGGAGGTCAGATGCTTCATTCCTGAGGTATGGTGTCATTTTTTGGGGAAATCCCACTGATATATACTTATTTTTTAAAGCACAAAACAGTGCATAAGGCCTGTGTCCGGGTTTCAAATAATCGAAACCTGAACTTACTTCTTCCAGAGGCTATATATTTATGAGGTCTCAGTATTTGTTAAGGTCAATAAAAACTTATTTACATAAACCTCAGACTTGAATAGTAATTCTTATGAGAATAAATTATCTCAAGCCTCAGAAGTGAAGAATAGGCAGTACCTACCCATTTCGCTTCTGTGTGCACCGAAGCTATTTTAATAATAATAATAATATATTAATATGGAGTATCAGGTTTAACAAAATTAAACACGAACTTTAATTCACACTCAGTCTGTATTTGGGCAGAGTAACGGCCTTATCACTAGTTCACAATACAATGTCCGAATTAATGATTTACCTCCCTTTTTATACCCTTAACAGTTGATAGTTGATTTGAACAAGGCGGATATTCAAATCAACTGTCGGTTAGTTACTAAATACTAAATTATTGTTATAAAAATCAAAATAAATTACTTATTATGGGAAATAAATACAAAGAATATTATTTAGATATTAATGAGAATATTTTAAAGTGATTTAGGAATAATTAAGCATGTATTACGTCATAACCGGGGAGTATCTATTTGATAGTTGTTAACACTCGGTCATCCTGCAATTGCCGTGCCCCACGGCCCTCGTTGCTACTTTCAGCGGCTTGTCTGCCGTCCTGAAATAGAAATAATGTACAGCAGTAAATCGTCGTTTATGAAATATAATTATTAATATGTTTGTGTATATTAGTTATTGATCTTCTGTATGCCCTTTTATTGTCCACTTTTTATCACACAGCTTTAAAATTCGTTTTTATTTATCCAAACAATATATAATAGTTCCTTTTTATAGAATATAGGTCAGATCTCACATTTAAAAGTATCGCACATCTGCTATCTTTACAAATGAAGCCTTGGTCACACAGCTAAGATATGGACTTGGTCACAAAGCCGTCCTTGTTTATGGACTTGATCACAAAGCCGTCCTTATTAGGGACTTGATCACAAAGCCGTCCTTATTATGGACTTGATCACAAAGCCGTCCTTATTATGGACTTGATCACAAAGCCGTCCTTTTTATGGACTTGATCACAAAGCCGTCCCCGTACCTATTTTGGACTTGATCACAAAGCTGTCCTTATCAGCAACTTGTACACACCACGCAGTTGCCTATTGTCTCCATTATTGTGGACTTAATCACATAGCCATCCCTATGACAATTAACTAGACCACACAGCAGTATTTACTAATAAACATATACTGATGGACTTGATCACACAGCTGTGCTTACCTACATAGTATTATATCGTTATTATGTATAATTGCTGCCAATAATTATTGTCATACATTGAAATCACGAAATGATTATTAGTAATAGGTAAAATTCAGAGAAATAACTATTAAATGGTATTGGGTTTTTTTTTTAGAAACTTTAGGTTCTTACACTTTTGGTTCATTAAAATTAGCTATAAGATAATACAAGATTCAAATAATGAAGAGCCACACATCTGTAACGATCAGTATACTGTGTTAATTAACTTTCAAGAAGATCAATCAAATCGTCTCTGTCTACTTCTCGGTCACTGCCTGAACTTTCGTCCTCAGATATAGTTGGTTTGTATGGTCGCAGAGTTTCTCCACGAACTACTGCGCTAAACTTTTTATAGCCTTTCATACCCTTTATACTCGAGATCGTATATCGGTCCAACGACTGTTCGGCCTTAGATATTTTGTAGGGACCTGTATATTGCCCAATAAGTTTTCTAGTAACCCCAGTGGTTGCATCTCTAGCTACACCACCTTTCCAAAGAACTAGTTGTCCTACGGTGTACTTAATACATTTCCTATGTTTTTTGTCGAATCGCGTTTTCATTGAAGTCATATTTCTATCGATGCGGAGCTTAGCAGTTTCCCTATTGGCCTGTAGTTGGTTCAGTTGAGTTTCAGAAGTAGAGGGTGCGTCAGACGGGAAGGACGGATACCTAGAATTAGTATGACCAAACATAAGGCTGAATGGCGAAAAGCCAGTAGTAGCATTTGATGTATTATTGATTCCCCATACTATCTCATCTAGTTTATTATCCCATGTACATTCGCTTTCGGACATAGTGTTAAGACCATTTAATAATGTGCGATTTACTCGTTCGACTTGGCCGTTGGAGCGTGGGCTGGCTATAGCGTTTAATATATGTTTGAATTGGTTTTCCTCGGAAAATTGTTTGAAGTATCTACTCGTAAAAGCTTTACCTCGGTCTGTTATTATTCTAACTGGGTAGCCAAACTGCATAATAATTTATTTTAGTAATCGAATGGTTTCTATTGAACTACAATTTTTAGCTGGTCGGGCAAATACAAATTTAGTAAAAGCGTCGATAACCACTAAGATATAAGTGTTACCTTTACGAGTTTTAGCAAAAGGACCTAAATGATCAGCATGCAACGTATGCATAGGTATGGCTGGCTTGTTAATTGGATATAATTCACCCTCCAACCTACCATAATTTCCCTTATTGAACGCACATTGTAAACAAGAGTTTATATATTTCCGTATGAATCTAGTTATGCCTTCAAACCAAAATTGAGCCTTAATAGAATTTTCACATTTTTCAAAACCGGGATGGCCTATCTGATCATGAAGTTTTTGTAGTAAACCGTATTTAGCTAACTTAGGGATGACAAACCGCTCTCCACCAACAGTTTTCCTATAGAGTATATTATCTTTTACTATATAATTTGCAGATAAATTTGTGGCCGAGTTATCGCGAAGTCTAGAAATAATGTTTTGTATAATTATTATCATCTTGTATCTGTAAGGTTATTAACCAATCGGAATTTTCAATCATAAGCACTGCATTAGTCGCGGGATTCCTGCTTAAAGCATCTACGTGTCTCATGCGTTCCCCTGGCCTATATTCAATCTCAAGATCAAATTCTTGTATTGTGAGCCACCAACGAGTGATTCGGGGTATTAAATCTCGTTTTACAAGAGTTGTTCTTAATGCTGAGCAATCTGTTATGACTTTAACTTTAATCCCCGTTAAATATATTCTAAATCGCTTTAGAGATTCAACAACAGCGAGCGTTTCAAGCTCGTAACTGTGGTAGTGCTTTTCTTCTTTACTTGTCACCCTACTAAAATAAGCAATTGGTTTTAATCTATTATCAGTTTGATATTGCATAAGGATCCCACCTAAGCCTATTTTGCTGGCATCTGTGTGCAACTCAGTCTTTGCATCAGAGTTGTAAATACCTAAAACTGGCCTTTCAATCAGACGCCGCTTGAGACATTGAAATGCATTTTCTTGATCAGAACCCCAATGCCACTTGACATCTTTTTTCGTGAGTTCTGTTAAGGGGCGAGCAATTTGGGCAAAATTTTGAATGAATTTTCTAAAATATGACGTTAAACCGATAAATTGCCTTATCTCATGGACATTCCGCGGTCTAATATATTCTGCGACACATTTTATTTTCGCGTGGCCTGGTTGTATTGTCCCAGCTGAAATCTCATGGCCTAAGTACGTAGCGGTACGTTTAAGAAAAGAACATTTACGTAGATTTAATTTTAAATTTGCCTGAGTCAATAATTGTAATACTTTCTCTAAAAGCACAAACCCTTCCTGAGTTGATTCCGTAGGTAACATTACGTCATCAAGATACAGGGCAATGTTTTGATCGACTCTACCTAGCGTCATTTGAATTAAACGAGAAAATACTGCCGGGGCATTGGCCAGACCAAAGGGCATTTTCAAAAACTCATATTGGCCTGATGGAGTAACGAAAGCAGTCTTCGGTATTGAGTCTTCATGAAGGCTAACCTGATAATAACCTTGGGCAAGGTCAAGGGTGGTGAAATAGAACTTGCCGGATAACTTACTAACCTGGTCTTCGATATGCGGTAACGGATACCTATCTTTCACAGTATTGGCATTTAAGGCCCTATAATCAACACAAAGCCTGTAATCCCCACCCTTCTTCTTAACCAGTACAACCGGACTAGCGTAATCAGACATCGACTCTCTAATGATACCTGCTTCAAATAAATCTTTGACTTTTCCATTAACAATTTCACTTTCTTTATGCGACAATCTATAGGGCTTGCAATAAACAGGCTGGTTATTTATAGTACGAATGTGCATCTTTATAAGATCAGTACAACCTAAATCTTTAGTACTTCTGGCAAACGAGTGAGCATACTTATTTAAAATCTGTAGTAATTGTTTGTTTTCACTATCACTAAGGTGGCCCTTATCAATATCTGTTAAGCTAATTTGTATATTATCAGTGTCTGTACTATCTATGGCAAGTACCCTAGACTCACTACTAAATGTTGGTATTGTTACCAACTCCGCTCTAGCTAACAACCTATTAGATTCCCAAACGATATCAACATGTCCTAAGTTTACAACTTTTAAATAAGAATGGTTTGAATTAATGATAGCTGAAGGTATTAAATACGTTAAATTACCTAATTGCATCCATACTGTGTGCGTTAAAAATGTGGGCTCTTTTCCAATGTTTTGTTTCCAGTCAACGTAAACTTCTATATATAATTGATTTTGCTTTGGTATTTTAACATTATTTTTTATATAAACTGGAAATTTTTCAATAAAGTCCATTGCATTTAATTTAATATCCGTAAATATATCCTGTATAATTTCACTTGGAAAAAAACGGGCTGAAGAAATAGAAGTGACTAGACTAACATTTTTACTATTAATCATTGTTTGTCCAATTAATAGTTCGATATCTGAAGTAATATAACTAACTATCTCGACTATTCCATTTAATTCTACATTATCTATCAAAACGCTTAGGCAACATGAACCGAGTGAGTTTACACATGCTCCGCCAAAACCTTTCATCACAGTTGCACTAGGCTCTATTTTAATTTGCAAGTTTTCAGCTTGTGTAAGACAAAGCAAGTTAATTTTACTGCCAGTATCAATGTAAGCTCTTAGCTGCTGTCCATTTATCACAGTTCTTTTGTAAATATCAACATAAATATCATAGGTAATATACAGTACTTGACTCACCTTTTGCGGTTGCTGTCGCGAACTCCCGGCGCCAAACCAACAATCAGCCGTCGTGTGCCCACTGCGCCGGCAGGTCTCGCAGCGCTGCCGCTGTCTGCAGTCCCGCATCTCGTGGCCTGGCCGCCGACACGTGTAGCATATCTTCGGTTGAAGCTGATGACCCGATGTTGAGCTTGGCATGGTGCTGCTCGCTCCTCTTCTCCACGTACTCGTCGATTTCCGTGCAGCATGTGCCTCAACTCGTTTGAAATTTTCCAATGAAGATATGTAGCCATAGTATAGTTGTTCAGGAGTTTCACAACTATATGCTTTGGCATTGGCTCTCAATTCAGAAGGTAGTCCACGTATTATGCAGGAAATAGCATCTTCACCGTTTATGTTGCACTTCTTCAGTAGAGATAATTTTTCGTGATAATACTTCGTCATTGTCTCTTTATCTTCCTTTGTCCTTGCCAGCATACGTTCCAATTTTTCCACGTAGTCAGTCGATCGAGGAAAAGCGACCTGAAGCATTTCCTTCCAGCCATCCCATGTCAAATTGTAGTCATCAAGGTCATCATACCATTCTCGGGCAGCGCCACGCAATCGAAGTTGCATGATAAATGTTCGATCGGTGTTGTCCCAACCGTAGACATCGCCTAGTTGGTCTATTTTGTGAAGCCAACCTATAACGTTGCTGCTGTTGTCTTCGGGTCGAAATTTAGGAATAACTTCGGCATCACTAGGAGCAACATGTCGTTTTTTATGCGACTTGGTCTTATGAAGGTCTTCGGAGAAAAAAAAATCACTATTTTCATCTTCCGAACCGGTTGACTCACTGCACTTTCGTTTGCGCTTCCCCAAGCCGTGAAAATATGGCCCTGACATTTTTATTAGAATCCCACTTCAGAAATAATATGGAGTATCAGGTTTAACAAAATTAAACACGAACTTTTTCACACTCAGTCT
The DNA here is from genome assembly GCA_905332915.2 of Hecatera dysodea. Lineage (NCBI taxonomy): Eukaryota > Metazoa > Arthropoda > Insecta > Lepidoptera > Noctuidae > Hecatera > Hecatera dysodea. The sequence continues at coordinate 7,344,512 of HG995304.1, forward strand.
GTATTTGGGCAGAGTAACGGCCTTATCACTAGTTCACAATACAATGTCCGAATTTATGATTTACCTCCCTTTTTATACCCTTAACAGTTGATAGTTGATTTGAACATGGCGGATATTCAAATCAACTGTCGGTTAGTTACTAAATACTAAATTATTGTTATAAAAATCAAAATAAATTACTTATTATGGGAAATAAATACAAAGAATATTATTTAGATATTAATGAGAATATTTTAAAGTGATTTAGGAATAATTAAGCATGTATTACGTCATAACCGGGGAGTATCTATTTGATAGTTGTTAACAATATCTTTATTTCAGACATACGTCCATACATTTTTAACAAATGAATCGTTAGTAAGGTTGTTAGTATAACACATAAAAATACAAATAACATAATCACATAACACTCATAATCTTCTCACACAACCAGCTGATCGAGTGTAGTACAGTTAAACGTTGCTAGGTATGTCTTCTTAATTTTGCACAAAAGTGTGTTTTGCGTGGCTCCTGTAATTTTCAATAAATTACCTAAAGAAAACAGTGAATATTGCATTATTTAAGAAACCTCTAAAGAGGCTTTTAGTTAGTAAATGTTTATTTATTTATTTAAACTTAATGTACAATAGTGCAAAAAGGCATTCTCTACCAGTCAACCTTTGGGTTAAAAGAAAACACTGTGGTAGGTGTACAACACATAAATAAAAAATATATATCTATACTAATATTATAAAGCTGAAGAGTTTGTTTGTTTGTTTGTTTGTTTGAACGCGCTAATCTCAGGAACTACTGGTCCGATTTGAAAAATTCTTTCAGTGTTAGATAGCCCATTTATCGAGGAAGGCTATAGGCTATATTTTATCCCCATATTCCCACGGGAACGGGAACTACGTGGGTGAAACCGCGAGGCGCTGCTAGTGTATATATATTTTAGGGAAAGAAATTACAATTAAAATACATATAATACTAATATGAAGGTTGTTGAATGTTGTTTTTAAAACGTTGATTTGTCCGTTGTATGTTTGTTGATTATAGGAATGTCATTGAAACAATTAAATTATTGAATACATATCTAATCTGTATTGTGATAAGTTTAAGGACTCTGCATTCCTTTATAAATCTTGATTTTGGTAAACCATTTGAATCACTTTATTTTAAAACATCATTGTAACGATATTTTCTGGAAAAAAAAAACATAATTTGCAATTTGAATCGTTCCGAGTAAAATACTGGTATTGAGCTACATTAATTGGGAGCCAACGTCCAAATGGCTAGGCAGATTGACTTCAGATGATTGCATTAAGTAGGTAACTGGCGGCTCAAGAAAATTGAGTTGGCCCTTCTTTTTTCTTGAATCAACTGTACTGAAATTGGCGTGGCTCATACTGTGGTCTGGATATTGGATGCAAAAGACTGCCATCTGGCTAACTACCAACTCTAAGAGCTTTCATTTCGTACGAAAGGAAATTTTGATAAAATGATGCAAATCCAAACCTAGTGTTGCTTTAATAACCTGCACGATTCACAGAAAACTAACACAAAAACAATTTACCAAAAAAAACAACCGACTTTGATTAAATTAATTTTATACTTTTGCTTAGAACGTACAAAAAAATACAGTCGACCTGAGAACCTCCTCTTTTTTTAAAGACGATTAAACAGTAACTTACATAGAACCTGAACGTTATATCTCATATCTACAGTTATGTTAACATAAAACGAAGCAATATTGCACCATGAAGAACGAACTAATCTATACATACATTGAATATTTTTGCATTAAAATAACTGAAAAATGTTAGAAAATGACATGGAACACAAAAACGCAATTTTTGAAATTTTTGTCTGTTTGTCTGTGCGTTTGTGGAAGCATCACGCAATAAACACGCATTGGATTCGAAAGCTAGACTCTTGAGCATAAGTGTTATCCCGAGTTTTATCTAGCGTTTGTTTCATCAAAAACGACCGACAAAATCAAAAGATATTTAATTTTTAAGTTTAGTAAGAAACTTTATATGTACATCTCTGAACGTCACGCATCACGTAAAAAGTACCTACAAAACCAATAAAGATAAATTTAATACATAAGAAATTTGCGTACCTATGAGTATAACTTATTTTTTGTTAAAAATAAATTAGTTAAAAAGTGTTCGTTTTTATTACGGGATACTGATACTTGCGGCGCCATCTATTGAGCAAAGAGAATAAACCTTACTAAGTTAAGAAGACTAACAAATGCACAAATATAATACCTACCAAAACATATTTTAGAGTTATTTGTGGGTATTTTAATACGTAGGAAGAAACATTTTATACTTTAATATATACGAATGTAGGTATGTAGGCTTCTTTGTCCAAACGAAAATTTTAACAGTTCAACTACATTGTCAATAGATGGCGTTGTCCGCAAAAGATACGATCTAATTTAAAATATTTTTTTTGTTGTATAGCCCTTTTATTGAGGGAGGCTGGGTTAGGCCATATAACGTCACGTTACAATACATAAGAGCGGAGCATCAGTGAAAAATGTTACAAAAACGATTTTTTTTTCTCTTATGTGACGCAGATGAAGTTGCGCGGGTTATGTAGCTAGTAAGTATTGCACATAATGCAAAAAGCGATTTTGTTTATTTATTTGTTACGCTTTCAAATGTCTAAATTGTTGAACCGATTTTGATTAGTACAAAAATGGATGGGACCCTGGAGACGGTTACCTACAGGCTCCTTTTTTTTCGTAAATCTATATTGATGCGAGCAAAGCCACGGGCATATGTGAGGTCAAAATAAAACTGAAAATTTAGTTCGTTTAAGTCATTTTCTCGGAAAGAGATTTTAGACTCCAAATTCACTTTCCTCTAAAAATTTAGAGGATAGTTGAAAAACATCCTTTTTTTTTTTTTTTTTTGGATGGGAAATCATCAAATGACCCCTCCCGCCCTGGGTGGAGCGGTAGGGAGTGTCAGACTTTTACTGACTAAAACCCACCCGTGCTCCTCCATGTGCCCTTTGCGTTCCAGGGCCGCGGCAACTCTCTCGAACAAATTCCGCAACCCTAGCAGGCACCGACCCTATGGGGCCCCGTCTCTGGTGCTGACGGCTCCTTGAGGCGCGCGTGAAGCACAACGCGTCGTCGACTCAGCCTGGTATCGGACGGCGAGCCACCCACGCTCACCGTCCACAGGCATCAGCCACTGCGCAATAGCACAGCGGCCGACTTGTCTCTGGAGGAGGCCGAAATGGGACCATTACTGGCACTCCATTTCAGCCCCCTCCCGAGTACCGGGAGTCGCAGCACCCACAGCAGAAGCGGCAGAAGCGGCGACGGAAGCCGCGGCGGCGGCAGAGGCGGCGGCGGCGGCGGACCTCTTGCCCTTGGTCGGGGCGGATGGCGCGCAGGCCCTTCCCCCAGCCCAGTGCTCGGCCGGCTTGCCAACAGCCGCACATGCACTGCAGTGCGGCGTGGCCTCGCACGAGCCGGCCCGATGACCGGGCTGACCTGATGACCACAGCGGAAACAAAGTCCACTGCGGTCCACCTCCGAGGGGCACATAGCTCCCGTGTGGTTGCCCACATGGCAGCGGTAGCACCTCAGAGGTCTGGGTTCCAGCAGTTTTACCCGCGCAGAAACCCACCCCACCAAGAGCCTTCGACCCTCCGACACTGTTCTGGCCGCCGTCACGGGGCAGCTCACCACAAGGGTTTGCATGCCCGTGTTGTCAGGCCGGAGGGTGCCCGCCTTGACGAGCTCGGCAGAGCACCCCCCAGTCCTGGCGACGGCGGCCACAACCTCCTCCTCCGTCACGGAGTCGTCCAGGCCCACTATGCGCATGTCAATGCACTCAGTCGGCCTGGACACTCGAACCTCGTCCGCGGGGAGGACCTCCTTCAGCCTTTCGGCCAGGGCGTCCGCGAACGGGCCACTCTCCGCTCCGGTGAGCTCGAGCTTCCGGGCACCGGTCAGGGTTCTCCTGATCCCGAGGCCCCCAGTGATGCCCAGCTCCCGGAGGTTCACCGCCTCCTTCGCCCGCTTCATCAGGGCGAGGTACGTCACACCCCTCTGTTCCGCTTCCGGCTGCAGTGTTAAAACCACAGCCGCGGACTTCGGGGCGCGAAGCCTCGCCGCGATGGCGTTGGCCTTCCGCCGCTGCCTCTTGGCCTTGCTCCTGGCCGCCTTTTTGGCCTGCCGCTTTTCTCCAGCAACCTGCCACCCGGCCCCGGTCGCAGGAGGGTCCGAGGTTGGGGGTGGGGGCGGCTGCGGCGCCACTGACGCAGCAGCTTTAGCCGCTCCCCCTCCAGCCTTCCTCCTTCCCCTCTTCGCCGGGGCCGACTTGGTCGTCGCCGGCGTCGCAGGCGCCGGCGCCACAGGCGCTGGCGCGGCTCCCGCCTTGGCCTTCGCCTGGCCGGACGTTCCCGGGCCAGCAGCCACCGCGGCTGCGTACGAAGCCGCCTTCTGCTGTCCCGGGGGCCTCTGTGCCGCCGCTAACGGGGGACGCCGGACCATGTCCTCCAAAACGGAGAACTGCTTCCGGAAGGGAGCCAGCTCCTGCCGCACCAGGCTCCGCACCTGGCTCAGCACCTGGCTCCCCTCCAGCGCCGCCGGACTCAGCCCCCCCTGCGGCCCCTCAGAGGCCGCTCTGGCCATGTCAGCCAGGTCCCTCCGGAGCGACTCATTCTCCGCTATGAGTCTCTCCGTTACGGCCGCGAGGCGGGCGACCTCCGCCCGCAACTCTGTCGCCTCTTCGGACCTGCCGACGTTGGCCGCCGCCGCCGCCATAATGGAGGCTTTGGCCGCGCTAATGGCCTCCCGCTTAGAGGACTGCTTCCTCTTAAAGGCCACAGCGCGGATCGCGGCCTCCACGACCTCCTCCAGCTTGGCCCTCTTCTCCTCAACCGTGGGACGCACCTCTCCCGGGGGCTCCGAGTCGTCGGAGTCGAGAGTAGGCGGAAGAGTAGAGGGAGCCCTACGACCGCTCCCTCCAGGGCGACGCCCCTCCTCCACCAGCCTCCCGGCCCGACTCTCCACCTCCCGGGTAGAGGGAGCCAGCCCCCTCCCTGCCTCACAGCCCCTGCCCCGCCTTGCGGTGGGGATTTTGCGGGCGGAGGCAAATTCGCCCTCGGAGGACGACCCCCCGGTATCCTCCCGTCTGGGCCGCTTGCGGAAGAACTTGCCGTTCTCCGCAGCAGCCCCCTCTCTTCCGGATCCAGAGCCCGCCGAGCTGACCGTTACTAGGTCTGGGGCGGAGCCGGAATCCGACTCCGCACCACCCCGGCGCTCAGGCGAACCCTCCTCTCCAAACTCGTACGCCATCAGCTCCTTAAAGGAGTCAGATCCGGATGACGACGATGACTCGGAGCCTCCTCGGCTCTTGTTGCCACTGGCAAGCGGAAGACGTTTGGTGCCCACCCCAGAGTACGGAGGGCAGCCCGCCGAAGCGGGGTGGGATTCCCCGACCGCTGAGCAGTCGGGACCCACCTGGGGACTCATTTTGCAAGCGTCTTTTTTCATTTTTTGTTCCTTTTAAGGGTGCGGTCCCTGTTCGCTCCGCCCCTTCTCAGGGCCCTCTCTCCTAACTCACCTCTCCACCTGCTCGCTGCTCCCACAGTCACGTCTGATGATCAGACGCGTACCAGAGAGCAGCGAGCAGGCGTGTGTCTCTCTTGGTCTGATCCCTCACTTGCGATCTTCCGGCATGAGTGGCTCTACCGGGAAAGCTCGCAAGATCATTGGGACACTCAAGCCCCACCACGACGACAACGTGAAGACACATTCGGTGGGGTAGTTGAAAAACATCCTAAAGTAAAACTTCGATAAACTATCGGAAGAAAGGCACTAACGACTCTTGCTATTCCCAAACAGGGCTGTAAAAGCCATCTGCGGCTGGAAGCAATTCGCAAAAATGCAAACAATAGCAAATACTAGGCAATTTCTACACCTTGTGTACAGTCATAGTAGAAATAGGTTCGTCACCTTTATGTCTGCTTTTCAAAGCATATTCTTCAGTTAGCAGACGAAACATGCTCTGTTTATTATATAATATGCTTTATCTTGTCAGTAATCTCAAACTTAATGTAACATAATGACGCTCAGTTGATAATTAAAAATGTGACACTGGATTGAAATGTAACAACAGATTTGATTTATATTTCTGATTTCATTTATATTATCATTAAATGGTCAGTACATTAAAAAGGTTTTAGTTTGATGTTAACTAGACATTGGTGAATGGATGATGTGTATTTTTCTTATTTTTCTACTATTACTTAGTTTTCTTTGTGGTAGGTGGCTCAAGAGCGCAGTGCTGGATTTTGAACTGGGCTGAGTGTCCAGACTTGGATTAGCAAAGAATTGGTAAATTGACGAAGGTACAAATTACTCAACTATTCATTATACAACTTCTACTTTCGCAACCGGGTCAACGGCGCGTTGTGTTCCACGCGCACCTCAAAGAGATGTCAGCATAGTAGTCCAGGTCCGCTAGGGTTGCGGATTTTTTTCGAAAGATTCACCGCGGCCCTGAGGCGTAAAAAGGCGTAGGAGGAAAACGGATGACACTCTTTTCCGATCCGCTCAGAGCATAAGAATACAATTGATGAAATCAATACAATTGATGATATCCGTGACAGTCGGATTTATCCACCTTCACGGAATATGCTGAGCATCCACCTATTCTGCTCGTATGCGACGCACAATCTTGATTTTAATGTTATAATTAGGATATTTATGTATCACAATTTTCTGTTGATATTTTTTTATTTATTTTTTTCGTTTTGTTTTATGTAATACAGTCTCGCTGTCAGACAGATGCTGTTACTGCGCTGTCAGAGTGGCACACCAATGCACGCCATAGACAAATTGTATAATTTTATGCTTTGTTTGTAATGGCTGGTTCAGACAGTGGGACTGGTTTAGTTATTTGTAAGTTTTTATTTATTTTTAATTTTCTCTCGCGTCAAAAACGAGCATGAATAAACGCTTTTTCTTTCTTTCTTTCTTTAAATCCCATACTTTAAAAAAGCCTTTTCCCAAGTACCTAAATACGGCACAAATCGACAGAAGGTAACACCGCCGTCACTGAATAAATAACTTGACACTTGTTCGCAAATAAACAATTTAAAATGTCAAGAATAGGGAAAGGGCACGCGACCCAACCCTTCTCCTTGCCAACATTATGTTTTCTGACAACCAATTTTAAAGCTGTTTGCATTTCCGTACGTGTTTATACAATGTTAATGTTTTGTCGGAACTGTGTATACTTGAAGGCTTTTAAAAAGTCATGTCTACGGTACAGCTTTTTTTTAGCATTAGGCTATTCTAGGAAAATAATTATTGATAGAATCTGAAACTTAGTAGTGTCAAGATATGATCCAATATTTAGATTCCCTTACTATTTACCTGAATACGTGACTAGGTAATACCTGCTAAAATTAATAAGTTTTCCTACAGGAATTTTGTCATGCTAACAACATCATATACAGTGTGAAATCTTAATGGTTGTTTTCCCGCGGCAGGACGATTACCCATCAGTAGTACTATCGAAACACAAAGTTAAACTAAAAAAAAAATGCTTTTTTTTTTTCAAATCATTAAAAAAGTGTTCATAAACTCGAAAGAGCGAGAATCAATAGTAGTACACTAGACATAAAGTAGGTAGATACCTACATGAGACGCACGTACCGCCGCGTACCTACATATCGCGCGATGCACTACTGTTGGTTCAAGTCGCTTTCGAGTTTTGTTTATCACAATTGTTAATCTGCCATTTATGGAGTCTAATATTTTTTATATATATAAATCGATTGTTTTACCGATACAAACTCATTTCGCTTCGGGAAAACAACCATTAAAATTTCACACTGTATTCTGGATAGCAATTTTGCTCTTGGTACTTCTAATATTGTTATTGCAAATGACACTGGGAACGATAAAGTTTATAATTTTAGGCACCACTTTATTCTTCCAGGTCGAACCAAGGCTGACCAACAAGTTGTCCACTGTTGGACAAAGTCCTCCCTAAGCGTCGTCACATCATGCCCTCCTATCCTTCTCGCAGCCAACGGACTCGCACTTAAACAAGGGCTATTAATACAATTTCAGATCCTCTCACATCGCGAATAGCAATCCAAATGAACCAGTCATCTGAAGTTTCACACACGTTCGTGTGTATCGCGACTTCACTAAGCTAGTTATAATCGAGCACCGAAGTACAGCTGTGTCTGAGCAACGAGCGACTGCCACAGTGATGCGAAACGTGTCGATATATTGTATAATATTGTAGCATTTGTCGTATAGTTCACTGAACTAGTTATATTCTAACACCGGCCGAACTAGAACCGCGTTTGAGCAAAGAGCGACTGTCACAGTGATGCGAAACGTGTCGATATAATGTGTCATATTGTAGCGCTCGCAGTATTCTTCACTAAGCTAGTTCTAATCGAGCACTAAAGTACGGCCATGTCTGAGCAACGAATCACTGGCACAGTGACGTGACACGAATCGATATGTTGTGTCATATTGTAGCTCTCGCAGTATTCTTCACTAAGCTAGTTATAATTTAACATCCTCTGAACTACAGCCTTGTCCGAGCTACGAGCAACTGCCACAATGATGCGACACATGTCGATTATAATGTGTCATACTGTAGCGCTCGCAGTATTCTTCACTAAACTAGTTATAATCTAACACCCTCTGAACTACAGGTTTGTCTGAGCTACGAGCGACTGCCACAGCGACGCGAAATGTATTGATGTTTGGTGTAGCCAGTTCAAAGGAAAGCAAGCAGACTGGATTAGGTATAAGTTTATTCAGTGGTTTTACAACATTAGCAACTAAGTATGAATCAAAGATATGTATGTCCGAGCGTGGTGCAATGACGAGTGCCGCGCCGCCCGCTGCCTGCGCGGGCGTCGCAGTATGTTTTGATGTAAAGTGTGTGAATATGTCATAATTATTGTAGCTTCACTAAGCTAGTTATAATCGAGCACCAAACTACGGCCGTGTCTAAGCAAGCTAACAGTGTTTTTTTTATCAATGGGAAATCATCAAATGACTACTACCGTTCTGGGCGGAGCGGAAGGAATGTCATAGTAGTCTAATAGAATAATAACAACTAAGAATGCTCTCTATAGGCAGCTGGATCAAAGAATTGGATCATAAAGCGGTACACCCTGAACTTGGCTGGTTCCTTCCTCTGGAACCCGAACCGCCGGCAGCTTGGACTCTGTTCCCGTTACTGATGGGTCAATAATAACCAGTAAAAAAAAAACAGAAATGAAGTAGATTATATTTATAACTGTAATTTCAATTTATATTTAAACGAACAAACGGAATAATAAAATAACCAAATCTTCTTACAAAAACTATTTCAGATTAGTGATTTTGAAGCTACAAAAACGACTAAAAAAACTTTGATACTTTGTTTTATTGCAATGAGAAAACCCACGCTATAGACATTATAACAATCCCAAAACATCAGAAGCATATCACCCATGAACAACACCAATTCATCACGAAAATCAAAACATCGACATGTACACGCGTGCAGGGGTGCCCAACCCTTCCTCACCGCCATATGCCGCGGCGCTACGAACCCTTAAATTACAGAACTTCTCGCTCATAATGCAGAGATATGCCTTTAATATCTGCCGGAAACTGCCTCTGTGCCTTGTTTACTTTTTGCCTCCGTTCTTATATTAGAGGCTGTGTCCTACTATACCTATGCTAACCTGCTATTGTTGTGAACGAATATGGGATTGTCAACGGATAATGGAACATTATGTGAGATATTAAAGTTAAGTAAAATGGTCGGTCATTAGAATTACGCCACCCCGTTACGTCATTTATTGCATAGAGATAAGCTACCTTCCTAATAGGAAAATACACCGTTCAATATTAAACGAAATAAGTACAAACACAAAAAGAGCAATACCAGCTAAAATATACAATAAAAATCAACCCCCACAAACCGGGAGCAATTTCAATCACAATTGCGCAACTGTCCTGAAACGCACCTGCTGACTGTCGACACGCCACGTGCCCGGCTAAGAGGCTACTTAACGTAAGTGACCCTACTTATAGAATCCCAACTGTGCCGTCCGAGACACTCCAATAGTCGGCAATTTCACGAGCCCCGGCCACCATCTGCGACCGACGCGCCAAAAAATAACATTCCCCAAAAAAACATTTGCGAAAGAAAGGGATATTAGTCTCCGCGGGGCAATAATCGAAGCCAATCGGCCCACCGAACGCCCCGACACGACACTTTCTTTATTTATACCATTACTTTACTGTATGGTAATATCGTAAAGAATATTTTATGTTCACGTGTAGACACCTTTTGATTTCGCAATGTTGTTTGTTACCCCTGATTACTAGTCTGTGTAGGGGCTGGTTATTGATATTTGAAGGTCGAGTTGATTTATCACTTCTGTTAATCATAATTTAACGATTCCTCAGATGAAAACATATTTAATTACTTAAAAACAAACAAGTACACGAGACATTTTAACTTTGTCTCTAAACTGCAGATCAGTATCGTATCTAAAGTTCACTTTGAAGAACAGACCCAGAACCTAGCTAAATAATTGTTTAGTACTTAGCATCACATTCGCCTTACTAAAAACTTTTTAAATAAAGATAATAAAACAACAAAATGTGTGAGTCCCTGACATGCAATGTCACGGATTTTTTAAAACTCAGTTTATTCCGCGGCTTTAAAGGTGCAATTTTTTGGGCATAAAAGAAGCCACTGGATGACACCGGTGTATAGCTTTATATCAAAAGGAAGGAAAGTAGGAATTTTATAATCATAGCCGTATCAGTGATTAAGATTAACAAACAGTTTTATATCTTTATAATATTAATTCAGAAATAAAAGATGTACCTACATAACCGCCTGAAAGAAAATGATATCTGTGGTAATGATAACACGAACCGAAACTAAGTATAGTAGGTATCAATGATGACTACAGCATAAAAACATGGTGGTGTTGTCGCCATTAGTCGCCAAGATTAGATTTCACACTAGGCGACAAGCCCACCAGTCGGTGTCACCAACACTTCGCGACCCTACCGACAAAGTACAGTGCGTTCACTAATCTACGGTGAGCACATTGTACTGTTAATATTTTAAACATGGTTGGGTTCAGGTTTTGTTTTGAACTCCTGACGTAATGTTATGTCTAGAAATGTTTCTAGACATAACATTACGTCAGGAGTCAGTCGTCAGGAGGATTACAAGATTTCTGTAGCAAGGATCTAAACATGTGTTTAGATCCTTGCTACAGAAATCTTGTAAATCATCTTTTGCCTGCAGCAGTTCCTGTTAAACGAATCGTCTAAATGAGAACTATAGGTAGCTTGTGGAATGTCAGTAAAATACTTTAATCTATGAATTTTTCTCAGCAATGTGTACTTTCAACCAGCATTAGGCCAGAACAGTATAGGTACAGAAGTCCAGATATTGTCGACGTCAGTGCAGAAACGTTTTTTTCACAGGCAAACAATTAAAATGTTTACTATAAATTAAAATCAAGAAGTACCTACTTTTTACGATTTTACCTGAATAATTTTATAGCGATGACATAAGTATCAATTTTAGTTGCAAATTGAATAATTAAGTTCTTAAGTCTCTAATCAAATTTAAATAGGTCTGCTGTAATAAAAAAACCGTTGCATTTACAAGATCCTGCCCTGACGACGACGATATGTCTCTGACTCCAAGCCACTTCTACGAACAAATCATAAAATCAAAAAGCGCACCCTGTAATGCCACGCGGCCATCTTCCAATTTCTCCCGCCATTTCCCCGCGTATTTTTTCAATACGCGTTCAAGATCATTTAACATTTTTATGTGTAATCTTGCTGGTAGCGATAAGACAAGGAGATTTTTGCGCGCCTCACTTTATTTTATCGACTACGTTTTACGGCGAACTCTAAACAGATTAAATCTAACAGTAGGGCGTCTTCCGGACACAATGTTCATTTATTGGCTTGTATTTTGGCTTTATAAGATTACTGTGGATTTTCGCGTTGAATTTTTGTTCTTATCTTCTGTTTATCGTCAAAATTGTTGCTGTGTTATGAGTGTTACATATTTTATACGGCGTAGAGGCGTTTAGCTTATAATTTTGGTGATTTTTTTTTAAATATTTTTCGCATAAAATGGATTTAATTGGAGAGAAATACTAAATTTAGATACTCGTAACTGGAATTCATCTAAAGGTATGGGTCTTCCTCTTCCAGGAGCTTAGGCATGATGTAGGAACCTACCAACCTACTTTATTTATGTGTAGTCACCGAACTTTCTAAGCAGACTACGATGTCAAACCCGCTTAAACTTCACATCTAAACGCGTTCACATAACATTAGTACGACGGTCTACGTAATGAATTGTATAAAACACGAGTTTTATAATGCGAGCGGCACATTGAGAGTCCTTTTTAAATTATGCAACATTTGTATGGAAATACAAGCGTCACCCCTGGCCCACGCTGCCTCCTTAAAAATACATCCAGCGTTATTTGTAGCCTGGTTTGACGCTCACTCGCGATTTGATTGCTTTTTCATGGAGATCATAGCGTGTTATGCATGCATAGAAAAAGTTAGAACGATACTAATCTACCTACTTACATTAGAGTAAAAAACCATGAGCATTAAGTCAGATTCTTAAAATAGCAAATTATAGGTATTCAATACCTACTATTTGTAGGTATCAAATATTAATTCAATGAAATCAAGCTAATTAAATAGAAAAATCTACGCCTCAATTTTATCCATCTCGAACTTCATGACACACATTTTATAATCTGCAGGTTTTACTATGAGTCAATAAATTAATTTTATTGACACTGGTTACAATCCTCGAAAAAATTGATAAACGTAATACCAGTATCCTTACTAAGAAAATAGAATTTATTTTTAAATTACTTTATGGCTGTGACATATATTTTTTTGCAAAATGGGCTGACTTTCTGACGCAAATACTTTACAAAGTAATTCTTCAAAAAATAACATACATACATGCAACACAATGTAGGATTATAAATATTTAGGTATAGGTAAATATTTTATAATATAATGGTAATATTCTTGTTTCAGGTTTTCCTGACTTCGAAAACCGTAAACATACCTTTAATAACCTCCTATTTTAAGTCAGTTACAAAATTAATATAATATCGATTTTGTCAAAAGTTTTACTGTATTTCATCTCTTGGGGCTTGCCTATAAGGTGTCCCAACACACACGGCAGTTTCCGCTGACTCAACAACAAACAACACTCGCAATCACTAGTGCAAATGTTTACGGTTCTATTCTATTGGTACGTGCCACACTACTTCTATTCGAATTTTGAACCACGCGCGTTTTCCTACATCGACGCAGATAATAAATACTTTAAAATGTACTTATTGTCACAGAATTTTTTTTTTTTTTTTTTTTTGAATGGACTACTCGCAGTTCAGCACATTGAGGCTGGTTACTGCTCAACCGGGCAATAATCACAGAATAGAATAGCTACTCTTTATTATATAGCTAACATACCCACATAATTGCCATGCATAAATATAAATTATACAAAACCCATACCTACAAATATTATAAAAAAGATTCTAAAAGCCTAGAAGGTAAAAAAAAAAAAATTAGATATGCTAATAAAGACAACATTTAACTTATACGTAGCAAAAGAAAGACAATAGGGAAGATCATAATATGGACAAATGCACGTCGTGCCTGTGGCCGCAAGTCCCCTCACACTCAGTATGATGCTGTGTATGAGCGGATCCACAGCACAGCGCTGATTTTCAGTGATAGTAAAGATTCAGTATATGTAATACTAGCACCGCCCCGCGGTTTCACTCGCATAGTTCCCGTTCCTATGGGAATATGGGGATAAAATATAGCCTATGTCAACAGGGGATAGTGTAGCTTCCCAAAAGTGAAAGAATTTTTCAAATCGGTTCGATAGTTTCGGAGCCTATTCAATACAAACAAACAATTAAATCTTTCCTCTTTATAGTATTAGTAGGTATACATACGGCAACCAAGTCTGTTGACTATGACTAGGTACTTGTAAAAATAGATAAGAGAGAGAGATAAGTAGGTACACAGATTATGTCATAATTAGATACTCGTAAAATACAGGGTCGCCCACACTCCATACAGCTTTTGTAGTCTTGCTACCTATCTACACCTTAACCACTCTAAAAATAAAGTACCTAACCATACCTAATAACTAGGTATTTTAATTGAGATGGAAAAACTCCTAGAGAAATCAAAAGTCACATCAGAACGGCGTCCACTCTCCAAACCTCCAATACTAAGCAACTGTTAAAAGACGAACGTGTTTCTTTGTTTATATCATATTTTCCATCGAATAGGCTTTATTTTATTATTTCTAAACGTAACCTTGCCAGCTAGTAGCTGAGACCATTTTAAACCACCTTAACATGACCATAATTTTGTATTAACGACCTTTTGTGATAGCAATAGAGTTGTATTTCCTATGTGTTATTATATGTTTAAGGTATCGCAATTCATGACGCTAACCTTATATTCTTGGAAGAATGGTTGGTAAATTTTCAATAGTCACTTTATTAGGGGTGAGGGCGGAAGCAGGGCGACTGAAACTGCCTTTATTAGATTTTCTAGAACCGTAAGTCGGAAAGTGGTGAATTGCATGGCCTGCCTGCGACACCTCGATATTGAAAATTTTTACGATATAGGTGCCGGGTGCTATGTACCTAACCTAGTAAGTTGGTTTGAAATTGAAAACAATATATCTAGTTTTAATTTCCGCGAATATTAGTGGGTTGCAGGTATGCACCTCCCTCCCGCCCGCTATATTATGCACATGCAGGATTACAAGGCAAATGCAAGGATTTTATGCACATGCAGGAAGGCAAAGCAATACCCAACACCATTACCGACACGTGTTTCACCTCTCCACGAGGCATCCTCAGGGGACGTGTTGACTCGCTGACCGTTGAGTTGCGACGTGGTTGCGACTGAGAAATTAGTTTTTTTTTTTTTTTTTTCAGCACACTAAGGCTGCTTCCTGCATGTGCATAAAATCCTTGCATTTGCCTTGTAATCCTGCATGTGCATAATATAGCGGGCGGGAGGGAGGTGCATACCTGCAACCCACTAATATTCGCGGAAATTAAAAGTAGATATATTGTTTTCAATTTCAAATTAAAATGGATTTCCGCAAAGTAACGCCTGACTCAATCAATTTTAGTAAGTTGGTGCCAAGGTGCCAACATGCGGCACCTGTACCTACTTATGTACCTTTACTTGTTCTTTTTTTAAGTAGGATGGTCAAGGTTGATAGGTATCCACTCAAGTATTTAAATATTATATGCAGGTACGGATAATACTTGAGTGCCAACCTGACTACTTCAAGGCAGTGGTTGAATGAGGAACGAGTTCAATGTAGGAAAAAATAAACCGATAACATTATTATTTTCTGGTAAGCTCTTTCACTGATCACGAATTTAAGTTTTTAATTTCCCGCGTTTTGAGCGCTCACCAATATTCGTATGAACGACATCTACTATGTGTTACTGTAACTTATTTTTGGATAGAACCGAGGTGGCAGTTTATAGTTATTTCACCCAGATGGCGCTATAACTGTTAGAAAATACATTTTTATTACTGATGCCAAAATTACACAAATTAACTGCATCGCCTACACACCAGAGTTAATTATATTATTACTCCATTACTGCCCTTTTTAGGGTTCCGATCAGTGTTGGCAACTACAATGGATAATGACTAGTTTTTAGGCATTAGTATTAAATAATGTTATTTTAGCATTATTTGTGTATCAATAGTTCTTAGGAATATAGATTAGCTATAATCTACCTATTCATTCCTTCAAAGTACGATAAAAACTGGAAAAGTATCGATTCTTGAATTCGATTCACACTTGGTCAATTTTTTTTATCTTCAGGTCACGTTTTTTATATTTGTAATGGCAACATTCATTGAAATTTTGATAAAGTAAGGTTATGTATGGAAAAGCGCGGGAAACCTGAAGTTTGGCGGACGTGGTTTTCTTTCTCAATTTTTGAATTAATTATAGAATATTGGATTAGATTAAGTTTTTGTATATATTTTATCTTAATATTTAGTAGTTTAGTTAGTTTTAGTGTTTTATCTCCTTCGGTAAGTGTTTTTAAGTTTTTTAGTGTAGATTTATAATGGATCCTCCGGATGACCCCGGAGGTGGAACATTGCCGCCCGAAGTGGGGCATTATATTACAGTTTCGAACGACACTAGTGTAGATACTGATGGTTCTATCAGCACTAGCACTTCTCATTCCAAAAGAAAAAGAATTTCTACTCGGCCTACTTTGTGTAAACATTGTAATAAAAAAAGGCGCAAAAGTGGCGGGAAACGTCACAACGATTGTAGTTGCGGTGAGGTGGAAATGGAAACAGAACACGTAAATACGGCATCCAATCCTCCCATTACTCCTCAGATGAATAATAACAATGAATCACCACAGATCTCGGTTTCGGTGGCCAGATTATTATATAATTCCTCGGATGCGGCACCATTTTTAGTTCACGTACAAAGGGAGCAAACTGCTTCCAATGGAAATACATTTTTAAATCCAATTTCATTTGGTAGGTTTTTAAAGAGAAACTCATTTAAAGGTATTATTAATGGAAGTCTTAAAAAAATTGGACGCAATCGGCTTGTTTTATCTTTTTCCACATTCCAAGATGCCAATTCTTTTATTACCAATAAGATGTTGGAACAGGAAAATTTTAAATCTTTTATTCCGACGTTCTCTGTCACTCGCATGGGCGTCGTCAGAGGCGTTCCCATGGAGTGGTCTGATGACGAGGTTCTTGATAACATCTCGGTCCCAATTGGTTGCGGGAAGATTTTAAAACTAAGGAGGATTAAGAGAAAAACTATATTAGACAATAAACCTCAGTTAAAAAATACGGAAACAGTTATTTTGACATTCGATGGTCAAGTTTTACCAAAGCGGGTGTATATGTGCTACTCTTCTCTAACAGTCGATTTATACATTTACCCTACTATACAATGCTATAACTGTTGCAGATATGGACACGTTAAAAATCAATGTAGGTCAACACCTAGATGTTATAAGTGCGGTCAAGGTCACTCTGGGGATGCTTGCACCGTCTCTGAAGACAGCGTACATTGTTGCCTCTGTAAAGGATACCATGAGGCAACTAGCAAAAAATGCTTAGAATATGAGAGGCAGAAAAACATTAAGGAGTCAATGGCCAAGTCCTGCATTTCGTATGCTGAAGCTTCAAAACTTCATCCTACAATTTCAAAAATTTCTTATGCTGATGCCTTGCTTTCCTCACCCACAATTTCTAGCAATATAAATACATCAATTCCACAGGATTACTCTCCATCAAAAAATAAAACATATAAAAAGACAGTTTTTATTAAACCTCGGTCGCCACCTCACTTTTCCAAAGGTTACGATCAGCAATTCCATCAGGAGCTTACTCAGGGTGTGTCTCAACCTAAAGATGGTTGTGCTATCATCCCCAGAGATGACCTATCTACTTTATCTGTTAGTGAATTGATCATAGCATTAATTAAATCTCTAACTCAAACTCATAACCTTTCACCGACCATCGCTGCCACTGTATTGAATGCAGTTTCTGAATCAAATAAAAATAATGGACAACAAAGCAAAGGTGTTCCAATGGAACTGCCGAAGCGCAGTAAGTAAAAAATGTGATATAATATATCTTGTAAATAAATATAAGCCTTTTGTTTTTTCACTTCAAGAGACATGGCTTAAACCGGGGTCTTTGTTTAAGGTCCCTGGGTATGCCTGTCTCAGGGAAGACCGCTCTGATGGGTAT
Source organism: Hecatera dysodea (assembly GCA_905332915.2). Taxonomy (NCBI): domain Eukaryota; kingdom Metazoa; phylum Arthropoda; class Insecta; order Lepidoptera; family Noctuidae; genus Hecatera; species Hecatera dysodea. Next base: position 7,362,375 of record HG995304.1, read on the forward strand.
GGCGGTGTAGCTTTACTCATCAAACATCATCATCCATTTTCACTTTTCACACTCCCATCTCATAATAAAGACTTTTCCATCATTGCAGCAATTGTAGATAATATTTGTTTTGTTTCTGTATATATTCCTCGTCCTTCTGCTGTAATTTTTAGTGAAATTGTAAATATTTTTTCTATACTTCCTAAACCATATATAGTTTTAGGAGATTTTAATTCCCAACATGAAGTCTGGGGAAGCTCATCAACAAATGGCTTTGGTAGCTCTTTATTAGAAATTGTAGATAATCTTAATCTTTGTATATTAAACACTGGGTCCCCTACTCGACGCACCTCTCCAAATGAAGGAGTTAGTGCACCTGACTTATCATTATGCACTGATAAATTAGCTTCGCGCCTGAGTTGGGAAGTTATGCTTTCCTCTTATGGGAGCGACCATTTCCCCATAGTTTTATCATTTCCATATAACCAAAAAATGTATTCCAATCGCCCTCCGCGGTTGAAGTATAGACTAACGGATGTAAACTGGCATACTTTTAGGGAACACTTGGATGAAATAGTTTCTGCTCTTCCTGAAATTAAGAGTGGCAATGAACAGTCATGTGCTGAGGCTTTAGCTAAAGCCATGATAAAAACCGCTGATAAACTTTTTCCTTTTAAAAAGCCACATAATAAAATTCCATCTCCACCATGGTGGGATAAAGATTGCACAGATGCAATATTAAAACGAAAGCAGTGTGAACTAAACTACTACGAAAATTCTACCGAAGAAAATTTTGACATTTTGTGTGAAATAATTTCAGAGACCAAAAAATTATTTAAAAAAAAGAAATTTGAAAGCTGGAGATTATTTTGCCTTTCTATATCACCTAATGTTCATCCATCTGTTGTTTGGCGCAATATCAGAAGGTTCAGATCAGCATTTTCAGAATCGTCTACCGCATTTCTTCCAACTCAGTTAAAAAATCAATTTTTAGATAAATTAGCTCCCTCATATGTCCCAAATGACATAGTTCCGTATAGTATGCCTCTCACATTGTCAGATCCTCCCTGTGAACTCAATAACCCATTTACTCTAGAAGAGTTGAAAGGTGTTGTCAGCCATATCAAAGATTCTGCACCGGGCGCAGATGGGATCCCTTACTCTTTTCTGACTAACATGAGTGACCTATCTCTTTCATATTTCCTAAAATTAATAAATCAGATTATGATAACGGGGAATGTTCCCCTTTCTTGGAAATCGCAAGATATTCTTCCAGTACTGAAACCCAACAAAAGTCCATCTGACAGCACATCTTACCGTCCCATAGCTTTGTCATCAATTATGTTAAAGATATCAGAACACTTGGTTAAAAATAGGTTAGAGTGGTTTATAGAAAACAGGGAATTATTAAGTGAAAGTCAGTTCGGTTTCAGGAGAGGTAAAAGTACTTTAGATAGCCTAAGTATCTTTGTCACTGACATTCGATTAGCATTCTCTTCTAATCACTCCATAGTTGCAGCTTTTCTTGATATAAATTCGGCTTATGATAATGTTGTAATATCAAAATTAAAAAGTAAACTTGAGCAGTTAAATGTACCTATTTTACTTATAAACTTCATTTTAAATATACTATCTGAGAGGTATATAAATCTAACTATTGACGACTCTTGTGAAACTAGAGTTGTGTGGAAAGGTCTCCCTCAAGGATCAGTACTAAGTCCTCTACTTTATGATATTTACACTTATGATCTTGAATCCTCTCTGAATAATGAAGTAAAAGTGCTTCAATATGCTGATGACCTTCTATTGTATTGCCCAAATAGCTCTATTTCAACGGCTTGTAATTCATTGACATCAGGTCTTTCCCTTTTAAAAAAATGGATGGATAGCAATGGTCTTGAGCTATCTACCTCAAAAAGTTCAATTGTTCTTTTTTCTAGGATGCGCCTTCCGCCTCCTGTTACTGTATATTATGATAATGTTCCTATTCCTGTAAAATCATCAGTTAAGTTTTTAGGACTGATTTTAGATAGTAAACTTACTGGAGTTCCACACTGTGAATATATTGCATCAAGGTGTGAACAAAGACTAAATATATTAAGATGTCTGTCCGGAGTTTGGTGGGGAGCCCATCCATTTTCACTAAAATTAATCTATAGTGCTATAGTTAGAAGTGTACTAGATTATGGCACATTTTTACTAGAACCCGGAAATTCAGCTGCTTTTAAAAAATTGGATGCTATCCAGTCAAAAGCTTTGCGTATTGTGACTGGGGCTATGAAATCAAGCCCAATTAATGCCTTACAGGTTGAAACAGTAGATCCTCCACTTTCTCTTCGACGTCAGTTTCTTTCCGATAAATTTTTATTCCGTGCCTTACAATTTTCCAATCATCCTTTACGTGTGAAACTTCAGTCTCTTTTAGATCAAACCAATTCTTCTCAATATTGGTCTCACAAATCTCTTCCCTGTCTTCTGGTAAGCTATAAAAAGTTAATCTCTCTACAAGCTCCAATATACAAGTCCATTACGTTTCCACTCTTTGGTAATCCATATGAATCATTGGTGTTCACTCCGGATATTATCTTGAACTTAGGAATTACCAAAAACGACAACTTTGTAAAAGAGTTATTTAACTTTTCCAAAAACTTGCATTGGGAGAATTGGCATCATATTTATACAGACGCATCAAAACACTCTTCTTCAGGAAATGTTGGAGTTGGAGTTTTTCACTCACAGTATAAAATTGTACAAAAAGTTAAGCTTCCTCCTGAGTCTTCGGTGTTTACTGGGGAATGTTATGGTCTTTTCAAGGCCCTAGAGTATATTTACTTAATGAAATTGGATAAAACTGTTATATTTACTGACGCTCTAAGTGCGTTACAAGCTCTTAAACGAAATCCTTTTAAATCTAAACCTTTATTTCCTGTAGTTTTATTTATTAGAAGCCTTTTATATAAATGCCTTAAAATTGGTCTTCAAGTTTCTTTCGCTTGGATACCGGGGCATAGCAATATTACTGGTAATGTTAAAGCTGATCTTCTGGCAAACGAGGCGGTAGACTGTGGTGATATATTTCCATATACAAACTTTAGCCACGACTTGGTCAATTTACCTAAGAGTTTTCTTTGGGAAGATTGGAGCAGGTTGTGGGCAGATAGCAGCACTTCTAAAGGTAACTATTTTTCACGTATTCAACCGCATATCCCAAAGAAGCCATGGTTTTCTAAATTCAACTTTAGTAAAGCTGCTACGAGTTGCTTGATTCGTATGAGACTGGGTCATAATTGTTCCCAGGTCCACCTTGCTCGGTTACAGATCGTTGATAGTGCCCTTTGCGAATGCGGTGAGGTAGGCGATTTGAACCACATGTTTTTTTCCTGCCCTCTTCTTAATCATGATTCTTTTATTTCAAGTCTACTGTCCTATAATGTTCCTTTTCCTACCTCTATATCTGTGTTATTATCAACTAATGATTTCAAAATATACATGTATTTAGCATCATTTATTTCTCTAAATAATTTACGTATTTAAACATTTTATACCTGTATCTATCCAAATGATCCTATCCAATATCCGTCCAAACCCGTAACCTAAATTTCATTTTCTACCAAGTTTCCCCGTTTTTGTTGGTGGCATTGCGCAAATAGCGACTTGCCAATACTAAAAAAAAAAAAAAAAAAAAAAAAAAGGTTATGTATTTATTTCTTCTTGTGATGTGTCAAAGTTTTTAACATAAATATCATCGTTTTGGACTCATTTAAATAAAATGTGTACTTTTATCTGAAGATAATTGAATAACTTATTAGACGCAATGGCTGTTGTGATTGAAACTACCCTTGGGGACATCACCGTGGATTTATATCTAGATCAACGACCCGTAACATGTTTGAACTTTCTGAAGCTGTGCAAGATGAAATATTACAACTTCAACTTGTTTCATACGATCAGAAGTGGCTTTATAGCCCAAACAGGTGACCCATCAGGTGAAGGTTCAGGCGGGCAGTCCATTTTCGGTTTGCTGGAAGGGCCTGACAAGAGATTCTTTTCAGGCGAAAAAATGCCAAAAATTCGCCACACAGACGTAGGTTTGCTCTCAATGGTCGGCACTGGAGACATGATGATTGGTTCACAATTCTTCTTCACCCTCGGTTCTGACTTAGACTCATTGGACGGCATACATTGTGTTATAGGAGAGGTTACTGAAGGACATGATGTGCTCAGAATGTTGAACGACGTGATCTGTGACGAAGGCCACCGCCCATATCGCGATGTGAGAATAACGCACACTGTGGTTCTTGAAGATCCTTTCAATGATCCACAAGGACTAAGGGCACCATCAAGGTCTCCATCTCCGAGTGCCGAGCGCCTCAAAGGTGGTAGAATAGCTCCAGATGAGGAAATAGATGAAACCCAAGGGAAATCTGCAGCAGAAATACAAGAAATGATTGAGGAGAAGGAAGCTAAGGCTCGAGCCACTATCCTAGAAATTGTAGGTGACTTGCCAGATGCTGATATAGCTCCTCCTGAAAATGTACTCTTTGTTTGTAAATTAAACCCGGTCACTACTGATGATGATCTAGAAATCATATTCAGTAGGTTTGGCAAAATTGTTACATGTGAAGTTATTAGAGACAAAAAAACAGGTGACTCTTTGCAATATGCCTTCATAGAGTTTGGAGATAAAAAGTCTTGCGAGGATGCTTATTTCAAAATGGATAATGTGTTAATTGATGACAGGCGAATTCATGTTGACTTCTCTCAATCTGTTTCTAAAATGAAATGGTTGGGCAAAGGTAGAGGTGTGAAACATTTTAATGATGAAGAAGCAAGAGAGAGAGAAAGAGAAAACCAAAACAGGAATGATAACCCTCCTAATAGAAGCAAGGATGGTGAACAAAGGAACCATTACAATGATCGTAATAACCATAGTTACAATAAAAGGCCTGATGACCGTGAAAGAAATAGAGATAGGGAAAGACGGCCAGAGAGATCTCACAGGCGAGAAAAAGAAACAAATCACAGAAAAGAAGAGCGATCACAGAGACAACGAAGTAGAAGTCGGTCTAGAGTAGATAGACCAAGGGATGACAGAAATAGCCATTTTAATGACAGTAATGTGCCTAAAAACTCTGACAGAAGAGATAAAGAGCAAAGGCATGAGCCAAAAAGAAATGATAATGACAGAAAAAGAGATATTTCCACAGATAATAATACTTCCAAAAATTCTGAAAGAAATAAAGAGTACAAACGCGAGTCTAATAGACAAGAAAATGAAAAAAATAAAAACAATTCCAATGATAATAATGTTTCAAGAAATTCTGATAAAAGTAACAGGCAGTCAAAACGTGAGTCTAGTAGGCATGCTGAAACAAATGTGAAAGAGTGTGAACGTGAGTCTGATAGACATGAAAATGAAAGAAATAGAGCAGGCTATGCTGACCAAAATGTATCAAGAAATTCTGAGAGAAATAACAAGGAATGTAAATATGAGTCAAGCAAAAATGAAACTGAGAGGAATAGAGATAACTCGAGTGTTCAAAGGTCAAGGTCATCTCCATCCAGGCAAAGAGATGGAGAGAAGTCAGAGCACTCAAGAGATCATAAAAGCAGACAAGAAAAAAGTGACAGAAGAGAGAGAGAAAAGGAAATAGAGGATAGCAAGCCAAAACATAGATATGAAGATGTAGAAGCAGTAAAAGGTAAGAGGCCTAAAAAAGATCATAAGAGCATTGAACCCAGAACTCCCACACCTGATGGTAAGAAAAAACGTAAAGCAACATCCAAACACTGCGAAAATAAAAAGGAGAAGGAAAAACGTAAGAGAAACGTGAAGAAGAAACGTAAACCCTCTACATCATCAGAAAGCTCATCAGATTCCAGCTCTTCCAGTAGTGAGTCTAGTTCATCAAGTGATGACAACCGTAAGAAAAAATCTGTGAAGAGGAGAAAGAAGAAATACTCTACCTCAAGTACTAGTAGTAGTGACAGTAGTAGTAGTAGTAGTAGTTCTGGTTCATCGTCCAGCACTGAGTCTAGCTCTTCCAGCTCAAGTTCTGATGATTGTAAAAAGAAAAAGAGTAAGAAACATTCTAATAAAAAAAAGAAGTTATAGGATAGTACAAAATGTAGGTTGGTATGAAATAGACTAAAAGCTTTAGGGTATGTGTGTGTAGTTGACCATTGTGTTGATGAAGCTTAGATTAAGTGACCTGTTTGCATGTCACCTAGTTTTAAGTGAGTCTCAAAGTTATATTCCATGTGGCCATTTTTATATGTATGCATTGCTTTTAATTTTAATTTCTTAGTTTACTTACCAGACTGAGTGGACACTTACTTAATACACTTATGTAATAAAAGACAAAATGGGAAATTTAATTAATTAGAGATGTCAAATAGGTACTGTGAATACAAAATACACAAGCAATAATTTAACAGAAATGCAATTAGGTCTTTTTGACTTCAGAAATACAAATTTATATTTTATAATATGAACCAATAAATTATTGTATTTCATAAATTTATAATTGGCATATAACGTAACAACATCACTATTGGTAAAAATAGAGACAGAACATTTGAATTAAATATTTATTGAGCATGGCTATGTGATAGGATAGTAGTATGCGTAAAAATATAGACTCAGCCTTTTTCTAGTACAATTATCTTTATAAATAGTATTGGTATGCATATGTACAATAATTGTACATAACAAAAGCTGGTATACTCCTTTTTCACTGACTTTAATGTCACATTGCAAGCAATATTATAGGTAATTAAATAGACTGAATAATGAAGCTTTTAGCATGTTATTTCAATATATAGTCTATTCCGCTAGCAAGTACTTGTTGTACTACTATATTGTAGAACAAAAATGTGAAAAATTCAGTCAGATACGGTCAGCAACTTCAGTTGTAATGTAACAAAAATCGATTACTATTCAATATTTTTCTGCTAACTGTAACAATATGGTCTTTGGAATTATGTTTATTTTTCTATAACTTTCTATAGCTATTTTTTTATATGTGGCCTGATAACTTTTACCTGAAGAATAAATGTGGCCAAATTGACAGCTTTTTTTATAGAAAATATGAAAACCTATCATACTAGCTGACACTTGCTTTGTCTGCATCACATAAGAGAAAAGTCTGATACTCCGCTCCTGTCGGTCGTAGCGTGATGTTTTTCACAAAAATAAATGGTCAAACGCAGTTACATTGTTGACTGTACTTTGAATCGGCTTCAATCTATCAATTTTATTGATGAGTTGATAGTGGTGGCCGCATAAGTTCGAGTTCAACTGTTCAATCAAATTCTGATCAATCTTTATTCGATTGGGTACATGGAAACAACATAAAATATTGTAGTAATGGCATACACTTTTATAGTTTTTGCATCAATTTATTTCCGATTTAAATGCTCGGTCGTTAGTGCATTCGTAAATTGTATTTTCAAATCGATAATGTTATGATTATGATAGCACCTCACTTCGCATAATATGTATTTGCGCAAACATTCACGTTACTTTTTCTTTTTTTTTATACATATAGCCTTTAGTTTGCCACTGCGGGGTAAAAGTCTCCTAATAGCCTTCGAAACACTCTTCTCCTTACTTATTTGATTTAGTGTTACCTGTATCAGATCATTCAAGAATATATTTTTAATATAAAGTAACGGGAATATTTCGACAAATAGCATTTTTTTTTTTCACAAATCTTCATGTCACACTAATTTTTTATTTGTTGTAAGTGCCTAGTTATAACCCGTTTTTCCTTCCACCTGGTATTCAGGAGTTGTCATCTTTAAATAAGCTGGATAGAAATCGTAATGTAGTATTTGTTACAAGTTTATGTATAAGTATTTTTGTATATTAATAAAAGCGTTCATTGCACCATATCTTTTATTTCAAAACTGGCTTCGGCCAGCAACTTCGCCTGCGTGATAGTTCTACCCTAGCCAATCACGAAGCTCTAGCAAAGAGGGCTGAGAGTACCAGAGTTGGCCGACCAGCTCTGGTACTGCAGCCAGTTTCACTGTTGTGCGCAGGTTTCGAGGCATTCATATATCCTGCCTGCCATTACCTGTAAAATATGTTATAAAAATGAAGAGGTCTTTGAGGACACTGGCCCTTTATTACGTAATCAGATTTTTTGTCATTTATGACCATAAACATTTTTATGTGTTTTTGAGGTGTTCTTATTGATTAATTCGCAGTAGGTAGTTAAAAAGTCTAGAAACAAATCGTAGCCCAGTGGATAAGACTGCGCCGAGTTTTCATGTTCAAATAAAAATCCACGAAATTTTGCGGAAACCCGGAAAAGTAAATAAATAAATATTGCTGACGTAATCACCATCCTGATCCCCCACTCCCCATGTCACCCCCTCCCCTTTTGGTACTTACGTAATACTTATAGGTATGGCCCCATTGCCTGTCTGATTAGATTTTGGTCACATTTCACATTACTGTCAGTAGACGTTTTGTTTCTACGACCTCAGCGGAGCTCAAAATGAAATTACGTTTTTCTTACTCTTGCGCATTTCTTTTCTGGTACCTTCCTACTTAGTCGCTCATTGTTGATTCCGGCATTGATAGGTTGCGGAAAGTTTGGCCGACTTGTACCATGAAAAAGGTCAAAATTAAGATTGATGAGATTAAGACTGTTCTTGCGGGAGAGTGGTAATTAGGTACCTAGGTACTTATTCAATTTTAGCAGCTCATTTGTCCAGAAAATGATAATAGCACCTGTAGGTAACCTAATAATACTACAAAAATACCTACGTTATGATTGTAGGTGGGTGGCTCTTGGGTGTCTAGGTAATGAATAGGTGTAGGCAAGTTAATTTATCAAGAAATATGTAGATTGGTCGTTATGTTCTAGTTATATCAAAGGAAATCATAAAGCATGTCAAAGTTTAAAATGGAAGGTAGTTAATCCTTAGCTAGCGTCTATTTACAGGACGTGCTCTGGACATAAACGGGAACGTTCCATTGGCTTGCCTTTGTATGTTTAAGTGTCAGAACGAGAAGATTACTCTCGTTATACGAGCCCATTGTGCACCTTCGGCCACTGTACCTATTATTAAAGTGTGGACCGGATTAGCATGTACCTACCTATAGGTAGGAACTTACTACGTTTTATGGGCATACGATCTTTACATGCTTAATTTTCTTAACGTAAAAAAAAATTGAACCTGATTAGGCGTCAAGGTAAGGATATTGAGGTTGGTATCTACAATCCAACTTTACCTTCCTACCTATCTTGATTTCTCACGTGATTAAATAACCATGTGCGAAATCTTTTTCAAGTAGGTACCTACCTATTCCTTTCCTACATAGTTACTCTACATAGATTGAAGTGGATAACTGCTAGTTACCCATATCTTATTGTTAGTTATTTAATACATTCTGTCATTTTGGCTCTATTTTCAAAAAGCGCGGGCTTGGCGCAGAGAGTCGTCGGCTAGCTGTCAAACAGAGAGGTTGAGTGGCGTAAGAGTATTTTGTTAATTGAGTAGTAACGTGTATGTGTCTTTGAATAAACTTTGTATCTACTAGTCTTCGTGAATATAATTTACGACAAGAACCCTGGAAATACCCAAAAGATAATATTTCAGAAGTGGTAAAACCCTTGGAGAAAATCTGCTGGTATGTAACCTCTTTATTAGAATGTGAATCACTACAGCAAGGAGGTAACTGCCCTGTTATAAACAAACGTAATCACCTCTAGAACTAAACAAATAGGTGTCTGATTTAGTTGGTGTCAGGTCGTTTCATCTCACTGAAATGATTAGCCCACTTATTATTTTACTAACATGTTTACGGTGGGTGTGGTAATTATGTTGTTTTACAGTGCATCTGAAGGGGAAGGCACTGTACATGTAAACTATATTGTGTAAGTATACCCCAGTTATTATAACATTAAAAAAAAAAGACGTTCGTAGAAACAGAAAACCTTTTATTTTCAAGTTCTAAGTTCAAACAATTTTAATAAATATTGTACGTGCTTTATTTGTAAGTGACAATGTATGGCATGCAATAAAGCATATTCCATCGATTTACTTGTCACGATGCTTGGATAAACATACAATAATACATATTTTAGTGATAATCAGTTTATTAAAACCAATTTGTTTTAACAACCGACAAAATTAAAAAACACGTGCTGCCCCAAACAATGAAGGGAATAGGTAACATTTTGAATTTGGTAGAGTTATAGTGACATGAAAAACGTTCCGGGACTGTCCGCCTCTGCTTCTTTTAGATTTTAAACATTGACACGACAGTATTTTATATAAAAACTAAATAAAATTAAATGACAAGTACATTTTAGTGTGATAGTTGTTATACGAGTTGATTATATTTAACCCCGCATCAATCTTAACTGTAGTAAAGTTTGTAATACTTTAATAATGTCCCTTAAAGAGAGTTTTGTATTTTTTTTAATATGCTATAGTAAATGGAGTGTAGGTATCTTCGAACAAAAGTTGTAAGTAATTAAATTATGGTCACAAAGCGTATCAGCTACCCACAGCCGTCGGAAGTAGGGTACCATTTTTGTATCTGTTTATTTTGCTTTCTATATTTTTCATAACAAAGACTACGCTTAGAGTACGTCAATTTTTAGCAATTAAATATATTACTGGTTTGGGCTTTATTTGATAAGTTATTGCATGTGTGTATGACCACAGCTAACGTTGGTTAATTTCCATTAAAATAATCATCGTCATAAAAAAAAGAGGGTGATGTTCGGTTCCACGCGTGTCTGCCTATTCATTGCATAGTAATAAATATTATTGTTTTCTTCTCTTCCTCTCTCCTTCACCTACCCCTTTTACTTCCTTCCTTTTCCTTCATACACACACACATTCACTCATTCACTTTTGTTTTAATGTACTTACACCTGTTATTTTGTTTTGCTACCTTGTGGCGCATAGTCTCCACCCATACCAAATTTCTGAGTTATATCTTGAACATGTCTTCCACGGAAGCGTCGGGCTATACCCCACCACCCCGGAGTCTCTCACGCGATCGCGGGCGAACTAGAGAGTGTCGCACTAAAACCCGGTATGACCAGCCCATACGGAGACGCCGGTCCATGACAAGTTTGCGTGATAAACGCCGCCGTCATAAACGACAAACTGACCGTAGCAGAACTCGAAGGCGATGCTCGTCCAGTAGCACGAATAGTGGCAGACATGTACGTAGACCACGTTCCTCTTACCAACGTCCTCGCCGCTCTGCTACCAGTTCGTCTGAAAGCTCTGATGATTTATACAATATTAAAAATCGACACGCAAAAAGTAAGAAACGACGGCATCGTTCGCAATCTAACACGTCATCATCTGATAATTTACTTTCATCGACTGCATCCGAAAGATCATCGCGCCCAAAACAACGGCTAAGCAAGTTCTCAAAACGAAAGAGAAGATCATATTCAACACCTCGCCGTGACATCGACGTTATAAGAGAACTATCACGTGTTTTTCGTAAGACCGATCACCACTTTGAAGGGGCGCAAAATGTGATACCCGAATTTAACCCAGATGCTAATGAACAATCGGCTATAAATTGGATTCGTAAGGTTAATGAAACCGCTAAAATTTATAAATGGAGTGAAAAGCAGATTACTTTCTATGCCATTCCAAAATTAGCAGGTCATGCAAAGAAATGGTACCAGGGTCTTAGTACGCTAAACTTGACCTGGCGTGAATGGCAAAAGAAAATAATTAGAACCTTCCCTGATGACCGGAACTATGCTGACCGCTTAAATGAAATGTTAGACAGAAGGAGCAGAAGAGAGGAATCCCTAGAGGATTATTACCATGATAAAGTGAGATTAGTAAAAATGTGTGGTATAAGAAGGCGTAAAGCGGTTGACTGTATTGTCAATGGGATTTTTGACAATAACATTCGTTTAAACGCTCAAGGTTCAAGTTTTAGTAGGCCATCGCAGCTACTTAGATATCTACGCCGTATTTCAAGAAAAAACAACCTAATCCAACGTAAATTCAACCGAATCGAGAATGTAGTGACAAACCGTGATATAACACCCAACGCTCAAAAATCAATAAATAAGCTTCAAGAACGTAATAAAAATGTTCAATGCTATAATTGCTTAGAAAACGGACATACATCACGTACTTGTACAAAACCAATTAAACGGTGCACGAAATGCTCTCGTCTTGGACACGATCCCCAAAAATGCGAAGTAATTCAAAATTTCCGTGAGCAGCATGGCAGTAAAAGTAAAGCGAGTAATATGAATAGTACTAAAACTGAGCCAGTTCAAAATGTTTTAAAAATCTCATCCGACAGTCAAACTAATGGCAAGTATTTCAAATCTGTTACTTTAAATGGAGTTAAACTATCCGCATATATTGATTTTGGTAGTGAATGCACCCTTATTCGCAAAATAGTGGCAGATGAGGCTCATTTTACTATATTAAAGTCAGGTCTTCCCATAATTAAAGGATTTGCTTTCGGAAGTATAGTACCAATAGGTAGAACCAATATTAATGTCGTGGTTGACGCAGTTGAAGCTGATATTGAAGCTTATATTGTGGACGATCATTTATTAGAAACTGATGTTTTAATTGGGCAATCATTGACTGAATTACCTACTGTAGTTGTTCATAAAACAAGTTCCAACTTAACATTATATTGCGATGACTCCGAGCTAGAAAAGATCAACTTGAATGTCACCCACGACACAGTATTACAAGAAGGGTTGAATAATTTAGAAGTACACACAATTAACGAGCATACTGGGCTACTTTTTGTACCCGGAAATATTTGTATGAGACCTGGAAGTGAATATTCAATTTTGCAAGGAGTTTATCAGTTCGAAGGTGGCAAAGGTAAAATCTTTATAATAAATATGTCCAATAAACATATCAGTCTCAAGGAAAATAAGCTAATATCGCGTGTGGTACAATTACCTGAGAAAGATGTATTTTTACCGAACTCGGACTTGCTTGAAGTTAACAATATCAGTGTAAGAGAGACAACAAAATCACCAACAATTACTGAGTCTAAACCTCCAATAACGATGGAGATGTTAAATTTAGGGCCAGCTATCACCGAAAAGGACAAACATAGATTACTTCAGCTATTAAACGATTTTAGAGATTGTTTCGCTCTCGACTCCGGTGAATTGGGAGTGACTCACGTAACTGAGATGAGTATCAGATTAAATGATACTACTCCTGTCTACTATAAGCCGTATAGGCTTCCATTCAGTGAACGTGCTAAGGTGAGAGAGATAATTGGAGATCTATTGGCTAATGGTATTATACAGGAATCTCAATCACCCTATGCGAGTCCAATAGTTCTTGTGCGTAAGAAGAATAACGACTATCGCCTTTGTGTAGATTACAGAGCATTGAATAAAAAGACCATCAAGGATAGTTACCCAATGCCTGTTATCGACGATCAGTTAGATCGGCTTAGTGGCAAATCGTTATTCACGAGTTTGGATCTCGCATCGGGCTATCATCAGATTCCTGTGGCTCAAAACTCAAGGCATATTACGGGGTTCGTAACCCCCGATGGCCACTACGAGTATACACGCATGCCTTTTGGCCTTGTAAATGCTCCCGCAGTCTTCCAGAGTATGATAAACAAAGCTCTCGGTGCAAAACGCTTCGAACTGGCTATACCATATCTGGATGACTTATTGGCAACGGCCAGCACGCCTGAAGAAATGTTTGATAAACTTGAGGCAATTTTAGAACTCTTACGAAAAGCAAACCTAACCTTAAACTTAAAAAAATGTTGCTTCTTTCAGTCTAAAATTGATTATTTAGGCTTCGAAATATCTGAAGACGGACTTAAACCTGGAAGTAAAAAAATACTGGCGGTGTCGGAATTTCCCCGCCCGAGTAATGTTCATCAGGTTCGACAGTTCATTGGACTAGCCAGTTTCTTCAGACGTTTCGTTCCCGACTTCGCGTCTATAGCCAGGCCTCTGACGAAACTAACCAAAACTGATGCTGTTTGGTTATGGAGCGAAGAACAAGAAACGGCATTTCAAAACATTAAGTCTAAACTGGTTACGAGACCTGTTTTAGCTTTGTATAATTCCGAGTATGTTACAGAAGTTCACTGTGACGCCAGTAAGGTGGGTATAGGCGGAATATTATTACAACGACCCAATAATAACACGCCATTTCGGCCGGTGGCTTATTTCAGCCGCCAAACTACACGGGAAGAAGAATTTTGGCACTCGTTTGAATTAGAGACAATGGCTGTAGTACTGTCTCTGAAGAAATTTAGGGTATACCTCATAGGTATAGAATTTAAAGTCATCACTGATTGCAATGCTTTACGGTCAACGTTATCAAAACGAGATTTGTTACCAAAAGTTGCTAGGTGGTGGCTTATACTTCAGGAGTATAACTTTTCGATTGAATACAGACCCGGCCAAAGTATGCAGCATGTGGATGCGCTTAGCCGCAATCCTGTATTTCCCCCGGAGCAAGAAGAATTAGAAGTTCTTAACATCACGACAAATGACTGGCTCCATACTGTTCAAATGACAGACCCACATTTAAAAGTTGTTAAGCAGATCCTACAGAAAAACGAAAATGACATAAAAGACATATTTCAAAATTATGCAATCCGAGATGACAAGATTTATAGAAAGGTGGGCAACAAAATGAGATGGGTAGTGCCTAATTCAGCACGTTGGAAAATATGCCAAATAAATCATGATGAAGCGGGTCACTTTTCAGTTGAGAAAACACTTGAGAAAATCGCATCTGATTACTGGTTCCCAAAAATGAACCGTTTCGTCAAGAAATACGTGACAGCATGCATTAATTGTGCCTATAATAAGGAAATTTCGGGCAAGAAAAGTGGTGAATTACATCCCATTCCAAAAATTAGCGCTATTTTCCACACTGTTCACATGGACCATCTTGGCCCATTTGTCAAAAGCAAAAGAGGGAACTGTTACATTCTTGGAATTATAGATGCGTTCAGTAAGTTTATTTTTGTTAAAGGCGTACGAAATACTAAAACTAAAACAACTATTAAGGTTTTAGAAGAAATCTTCTCGGTATTTGGTCATCCCAAAGTGATCATATCTGATCAAGGTTCCTCTTTCACTTCCAGTGAATTCAAGGCCTTTACTGGCTCGATTGGTACCAAACATGTGTATAACGCAGTGGCGACACCGCGTGCTAATGGACAGATTGAGCGGTATAATAGGACCATCTTGAATTCACTGGCGGCAATGAATCATGGTCTTGAGGAAAAGGATTGGGACCTTAATTTAGGAAGGCTACAATGGAGCCTAAATAATACTGTTAATAAAGGCACAGGAAAGTGTCCTGCTGAGATAGTTTTCGGACAAAGAACAATAGGCCGTTCAGAAGGAATTATTAAAGGCGCTTTGGAAGATACAGGGCAAATGACAAGTACAGAAAGAGAAGAATTAAGAAAGACTGTTCAAGAGAATATAGAAGATAATCAACTAAAAATGAAAAATAATTATGACAAAAACAAAGCGCCCACTAAAGTATTTCAGCAGGATGACCTTGTTATGATTCCCAATCATAAAATAGAAAAAGGCAAAAGTAAAAAGTTAGTTCCAAAGTTTCGGGGACCCTTTCAGATAACACGCGTCCTAGATAATGACAGGTACGAAGTATCTAGCATTCGCGGACACGCTGATCGTGCATACCGCAATATTTTCCCGGCAGATCATTTAAAACCGTGGATAACGATAGGGGCACCTTCTGTCACTGAGGAAATAATCTCCACAACTGACGATTCTCTTTCAGAGTAATTTAATGCATCGATTATAACTAAATAACTTTACTACTACTTTACTACTACTTTACTAACTTTACTACTACTTTACTAACTTTACTACTACTTTACTAACTTTACTTTACTAAGTAAATAACTTTATTATTTGACGTACATCTTATACACTTACCACTATTTTCCCTATTATGACCATTACAGCATAGATAGCAGTGAGAAAATGATAAAATACGACCCCAAGTGTGGTACTAAACTTCCCAAGTGTGAACACTATGATGATTACCCGAGATTAATGAGAATCCCCAAGTGTGGCTGTTAGCCCCTAGTGTGGCCAATATAAACAAATAACAATGGACCCCAAGTGTGGCTGTTAGCCCCTAGTGTGGCCAATATAGACAAATAACAATGTACCCCAAGTGTGGCTGTTAGCCCCTAGTGTGGCCAATATAAACGGATAACATGGACCCCAAGTGTGGTACCTAATAAAGTTCCCAAGTGTGAACACTAATGATGATTATCCACTGAAATGAATGAGAATCCCCAGGTGTGGCTGCAGTTAAATCAAATCTACCTCCAGTGTGGTACTAAGATTATAATTTGTGTGCCCCTAGTGTGGCTCTAGTGTTTGGACTAATTTACTTACACTTATTAATTAAAAACTGCGAATGATAATTATAATTTTTATTAAGTTTATAGATATTGGAGTTAATTCTACCTGGTCTGTTGATGTCTTAAAAATATCAATCATTTGTACTTAGATTTGTGTTACACTAAAATAAGATAAATAAATAGGTGCAGCTAAAATGTGATATATAAATGTATATACATAACACTGTTGACTGATTTCTTGAACTCTGAAAAATTGATTTATGTTACACTAGAATAAGATAAATAAGTACAGTTAAAAATGGAAGATAAAATATGTAGAAATCATTTGCATATTTAAATATCAGATTTATTGTTCGATCTAATGTTAATTTAATCAGTGCTCTTTAACATATATTTCAATTGTATAAAACAAATCAAGGTATGAGGTCATACCTAATAGTGAATGGCCGAGTTGAGATGGGGATGGGGTCATCCCCACGGCAGAATGGCCGTCTGTTAGTTATTTAATACATTCTGTCATTTTGGCTCTATTTTCAAAAAGCGCGGGCTTGGCGCAGAGAGTCGTCGGCTAGCTGTCAAACAGAGAGGTTGAGTGGCGTAAGAGTATTTTGTTAATTGAGTAGTAACGTGTATGTGTCTTTGAATAAACTTTGTATCTACTAGTCTTCGTGAATATAATTTACGACAAGAACCCTGGAAATACCCAAAAGATAATATTATAATTACGTAATGGTCTCGTATTATAAACGGCGACAACATAGCGTTTTATGACCCATTTGGGTAAACTTTGTCCAGCTGTGGACGCCACATCTCTCTCAAAGCGCTTAATATCTCATATGAGATGAAGCCTCATACCTACAGTTACTTCGTACCTATGTAGGTAGGTAGGGTACACAATAGAACTACAATCAAGGGAAGTGCTCTCAATCTGTGTACTAAGGCACGGACTTGGAAACAACCTTAATTCAAACGACTGATAGTGAGTGTAAAAAGCTGGTACAGGTTTAATGTATCGTAATTAATTAAAGCTGACGCCGATACCGTCTCGTCTCATCCACGGCAATAACATTATTTTATGAAGGGCTTGTTTAGTTCAGCAGTGGCGGACGTCATACCTAGGTGGACGACAGGGGCGGACTGAGACACAGAAAGTAAGCGAAGGACAAATATAGCAAAGTACTAAGTTACCTGTTACCCAATACATAGTACCTACTAGGGCTTTCAGTCTCGATGCATTACTGAGTCCCAGTCTATTTTAGTTACTTTCACAGCATTATGTCGTACGGTATTTTGCTGTTGGGTCGGGCTGCTGACATTGAATCCATATTTATTTTGAAAAAGCGTGCTATAAGAGCCATTAAGGTACACATAATATACGTCGCCCCGATTCCGTTAGGGAATTTAAATAAAAAGATTAATATTATGGCAGTCCCTTTTCAATTAATTTATGAAAATAGTAGCTGACCCGCGCAACTTCATCTGCGTCACAAAAGAGAGAGAAAAAACATTTTTTGAAACATTTTTCATTGATAATTCGCTCCTACTGGTCGTAGCGTGATATTATATATAGCCTTATATACTATAATAAATTTCCTATGTAAGTATAATACATACTTATATTGTTATGTTTAGCACTCTATGAAGTTTCTTACTAAACTTATAAATTCTATAACTTTTGATTTTGTGCGTCGAAGTTTATGAAATAAATGCTAAATAAAATTTCGAATAACACCAAATATGACTAAGTATCTTCTAGATTTCGAATCCAACCCACTGATTGGATTCGAAATCTGAACCACTGTTCTTGCGGGATGCTCCCACAATCATACAGATAAATAGACAACAATTTCATTTTTGTGTTCTATGTCTTTTTTGAACGTTTCTCAGATATTTTTATGCAAAAATACTCAATGTACAGACACGGCGACTCTACAATTTTATTATATATAGGTACAGATTATGTAATTAAGTAAGGAAAAATCGACATCTCTGTAGCAAAATTAGTGATAGACATAATTTTAATACTAGAAATAGAAATAAATTAGATCAACCTTTTTATAGAGCAGCCAAAGTACATGTAACATCTTTCATGGGGTAGGTACCTACTGTTTTAAATCTATACTAATATTATAAAGCTGAAGAGTTTGTTTGTTTGTTTGTTTGTTTGAACGCGCTAATCTCAGGAACTACTGGTTCGAATTGAAAAATTCTTTTTGGGTTGAATAGACCATTTATCGAGGAAGGCTTTAGGCTATATATCATCATGCTTAAGCCAATAGGAGCGGAGCAGCGATAAAGAATATTTTATTTTAAAATCTAGGATTCCACGGGGACGAAGTCGCGGGCAGCAGCTAGTGTTACGATAAAATACCTCGTGGCACTGAAAGAATGAAAATTTTTGTGAAAAGCAATTTTTGGTAAAAAGCATATATTACAAATTGGTCCTGCTCCACAGGATAATCTAAGGTGTAGTAGACAAAGTCAATCTTATTGATATGTATGTGTTTGTTTTTTTTTTTACTTTTGTATTTACTATACCTACTTATACAGCTAGGTGTACATACTGAGATTTTTTATTTAATTTAACTCGCACTAATCCGTTGCTGTTAATATGAATCAATGGTTGCAAAATTCGTAGTTATGTGAGTAGGTACCTACTATATCTCGTAGGCATTACTAAACATATTAATTTTACCTACCTCTGCTGACATTAGGCACCTACTTTGTTGTACTTACTTAGATTACTTACTCTACTTATATATATGTGAGGATGATCATCATTAGTATCTAAGTAATCAATTCTTTAATGTATACAAAATATTGTACAATTTATATTTGAAAAAAGTAGGTAGGTAGGCACCTAACTACCTATAATTATGCAGTTTCTTTCGTCCGTTCGTTCTTTCTTCTCCCTAAGAATCTACTTTTTGCGAATGGACAACTAGAGTCACTATAAAAAGTGCCTTGTAATGAACTAGTTGAAATAAATGAATTGACTTTGACTTGGGTCGCCTCAATAATTAGGTATACTTATTAAGTACCTATGCCTTTTTCTCCCTTTGTTATATCACGGTAGATCGTTCCTTTTCTTTGGGCCCCAGCCCTCGCCATTGAAACTCAAAACTTTCCTCACGTTATGTTTCTCATTCAACCAGTTTTTGTATTAAGTAGTGGTTACAACTGAAAAGCATGATATAACCATTTGCGTAGGTGTGTCGTATAAAAGAGTTCGACCCTGTAGCCCACATTGCGCATGTCGCGAATTTATCGACAGGAGCAATAGGTTTTCTCTCCAGGCTGAGCTCCGCTAAACGGCACTCGCTCCCAGCGCTCGGTCACATAACAGTCGCAACCAGTGTTCCTCCTGATTCCAAATTAATTCTATATTAATTATCCTTGCATACTGAGATTCAGCAACGATGTTATTATTTAATTTAGCCGCATTTTTTGCGGTTTTCCTGATGGGAGGTGCGGTGCCGACGCCTTCTAATAAAGGTATGTACCCTTTGCTTGTTATCTACGCTTTGTTAACGATTTCTGATTCTGATTGCTGGCTTATCAATCTGCGCAAGGATACTGTCGGTTCATTCCGTGTTGTTTTGGTGAGAGTATCGATCAGGCGCGGCCGGGAGCGCTCTATATATAGCAACAGGTCAACAGGTGATCCTTTCTGCGCCGATGTTATTCTACGGCGTAGTTCCACATTTTCCCATAAACTATGACCTTTTGGGTACAATGGCTTATAAATAGAAGCTGGTATTGATTAAAGTAGCCCATTCATACAATTTTTCATATATTGCGCCTGTATACGAGCATACTTGATGTCGGTCGTGTGGGCGTTGTTATTTAGGCACCCTCTTCGGTCAACAAAGGGCTTTTAAATAATCAAGATCGTAGCCAGACAGTCTCTCCGACTGTGTATGTGTAAAGTTCCACGGATGATAAAAGTCAAAATCGTCACGGGCAATAAAAACGTGCCTATACCTATAGATACTAGTTGCCAGCGGCTTCGCCCGCATGAATGTCCGATATATTCCCAAGGGAAGATTCTCACGGAATAAATATCCTACGTCCTAATCCAAATCTACAGGTAGATATGCCAATTTTCATCCGAATCCCTTCGACCTTTAAAAGGCGGAAAGGTAATAGACAGAGTTACTTTCGCGTTTATAATATTAGTATGGATCCGGTTCCACCAACTTTGGGTTGCGGAAACTGACGGTTATTCATAATTCCCAAGTATTTCAAAATTCCAATCGACTTTACTTTTCGAAATCCAGTGCTACTGTTCGTATCTACTGCTTCTGGGACCTAGATCTACTCTACCTCTCATGCGATCGTTATCCAACTTACCTATCTATATCAGATTGTATCTACCGTGCGATGCTAAGGGTAGCTTAGGTCGGTTTGATGCCATTGCATCTGCGCCTCCGATTCCACTGCTACGTAACTTGGTCGTATTTTCTCTTCGTTGCCTATCTGGGGGCACTGCCGTGCTCCCGCCAAGAATGAGCCAAGCGAAACTATAAAGGCACCTACCTACCTTTTCTCGAAACGCTTCGTCGTTTTTTTGAACTCTGATCTAGAGGCAAGATTTTTGATCTATGCGCCCCAACTCTACCAGGCCTACCTTCACAAATTCTACATTTTAGTCAAAACGTGTGGCTTGGCCGTTTTGCTACCGTCACGAAGATTTCATAAACATTCGTTCATTGGGTGTGAAATAAAACGTCCAAGCCACACGTTTTGACTAAAATGTAGAATTTGTGAAGGTAGGCCTGGTAAAGTTAGGGCGCATAGATCAAAAATCTTGGCTCTACATGAGATCTAACCACTATACATTTTGAGTAAGGTGTAGTGTAGAGCTTGTAGATTTAGAGCGTGCAGTCTTTAGAGCTTGGCTTTATATGAGATCTGATAACTTTTTCACAGGGTAAGCTACGTAGACTCGTCTTGACAACATTTTTACATGAAAATGTTTTTGGTGGATATATCATGTTCACTTACAGAGCAAAGTTATTGTTCTTAGCTAGGTATAATTTTGGAAAAGTTTTAGCTTCAGATTAGCTATCAAATAGGCATTAAAAAAGGAAAAAAAATGAAAGCTATTGACCTCAATAACTTGGGGAAAAACCCATTTGAATCAATCAGGCAAGAGACCAAAGAATCAATATTTTTTGGAAAGAAAGTCCTAGAGTCAGAGTTCTAAACTGATCATAAACTCAATCAAGAAAAAGACCAATTGATCAATATCTTATAGGAAAGAAGTCGTAAAATCCTTAAAATCCAGTGCATTCAAAAACTTTTCATTGTAGTTACGACTCTCCGATATGGACTTTGTGTCATTCATACTCAGTACCTACACACTCACGATGTCTTGAACGTATTTCGAGGCACACTATCAATATAAATAACATTTTAGATGGTGGCGGCCCAATTGGTGAGCTCCCCGAGAATTGGGACCAGACAAAAGACGACACTCAATCGCTTTTCCTGAATAAGAGCGATAAAAATGACTTGGAGCCTTACCCATTGGCTCTAAGTGAGGAAGGTAATAATGGTACACCCGAAAAACTTGTTGCTTTATTATGTACCTACATGTATATATTTAAAGGGAAATCGAACATCTTACCTGTGGGTTAACCTGTAAAGAAAAACCTACAACTAGTACTTTTTCGGCAGTTTAGTTTGAGTTATTCTGGCTAAGGTAAAATCTTAGAGCGGAACAACATAGCGAAATCGACGGTCTTTATTTCGCTGCGTTTTTCCGCTTGTTCTTTAACTAAGGAAGAAAATACACTACTGCTTCTACAACTTATCTATCGCAAAAGCTTGAAAATTTAATTATCATTGGTTCTATACAGTAACATCTTTCGGCAGCATTTAGAACACTACGTATAGTTACTACCGTAGTTAATCTTATTCAACATGAAAATCAGAGCTTGCACCTACCGGCCTTTATTTAGTCCCTGAGCTCCTTGACGTAGGTGTGCTAATAGGACGTAATAGGACATCGACAATGTGCACTGTACTATAATAACGCACTGATTGTGAAATTGTGTGCGACAATAGCGCAGTAGATAGGACAGGTTGCACGTCCGACGTCCATCCTTTATTGGCTGATGCAGCTTAAGTGGACAAGAATAGAATTATTGGCGTAGGGATTGATATAAACGTTAACAAATCATTAACCTTAATCTGAAACAACAAATAGGATCAGACTTACTAGTAGTACTACAACAGTAGGTAGGCTGATTTCGTTATGTTGTCCTAAGTAAATCAGCAGTTTTTCATTTCATTTAAATCGGATTAAGTGCACACAAATATAAACTCAGCCTTAAATAAATTATTTCAAGAAGAATGACTAGAGTAGCCTAACTGAACACATTAAGAGACTCTGCGTTTTGTTTAAAAAACAACAACAATATTTTTGCAGGCAATTCTGAAGGTTTCGAACAAGCAGTAGATCAGAGATTCGATTCTCCCCAGACAAATGGGGAACTCGATAATTTGATCATGAGGCCTGAACTGTACGGTGAGCCACCAGCGATGGAAAGCCTGGCCACCAGCTACGACTCCCGCCGGCGCAAGCGGGGGAGTGGCACTAAAGTCGGCGGCGCCGGGGCCGCTACTAAAGTAGCCACCAAATCGGGCTCGGGCAAGAAAAATCTGAAGTGAGTGCTTTAGTCACCTCAGACGATACTAATTGCACTTTCTATTATAAGAATGCTGGACTTACTGTATTCTATTTTTTAGACCGGAGGAGCACGATGCTCTCTCGCCCGTGGACGCGATGACTCACGATCACGACGCTCACCGCCGCAAGCGCGGCAGTGGCACAAAGGTTGGCGGTGCGGCCGCGTCTGCCAAAACCGCCACCAAAAATTCCGGTGGAAATAAAAAGAACTTCAGGTCAACATAAACCTCCATCATAGAATAGGTGTAAGTATGTAAGTCATCACAATAATATCGTTACTAAATAATTTCATTTACATTTAGGCCCATCTCAGAACGTCGCAAACGCGACTCTGGACTCAGCGCCGCTGATGTCCGAGCTCTTCTCAACTTGTGGGAGGCGCAGGAACGCAAGAAGCAGGAATGGAACGCGCAGAACCAATGGGTCCCCGAACATTATTATGGAGTAGGACATGGTAATGCTGAAGAGGAGCAGCCTGAGGTAGACGAGAACGGAGACATCTGGTACAGTGAGCCTGTCGTCATCTCTCCTCGTGAACGGGACTATCCCCGTCACTCATACTTCTCAGAACAGAACCGCATGGCCCTGGCCCACGGTTACCCCGACATGTATCAAGTAGGCCCGGCAGAGTTGGCGCAACGGTATGAGGAGGCCCGTCGCAAGAGGCAGTATGCTAACAAGATGAAGCGCTTCATGGTCGCCAGGAAGCGCTCGGACGGCATGATGGGCCACCAGAACAGCTACCGGCCCCGCGACGACTTGTACACGCTGGCTGAGCTGCTGCGCTCGGCCCCACGGGTGCAGGAACAAGACATTCCTCTATATCGGCGACTGATACTGTAAAGCGTTGTTAGAAAGCGGAGTCCATTCCCAGCAACCGGCGACTCGTCTAACAGAAACGGTCATACTTTTGAAAAAACAGTCAGTGCTCGAGAAGCGAAATAACTAATTGAAGTGTCGCTAGTTGTCGGTTGGACGCCAGAGCAGGTTATGATTTGGAGTGGGAGATTTTCGTGCATTTAATTCGCAGTTTGTAGCGGATACCTAACAAACCTTAGCTATAGGAAAACTTAGTATATAACACTTACACAACATCAGAATACTAACAATTTCTTATTTACGATAATCAACATTTTAAGGCCTAAGAATAGTTATCAGAATATTTTTTAATTTAATTTCGGTTTGCTGCTTTTTCCGCCGGGAAAAGTGTTAAACATGTTAATGTAAAGTTTATTTTAGATCTAGGTAAGTATTTGTTTTTTTCTTAGGATATATCAGTTCCCATCATTTCTGTTACTTATAATTTAATCAAGTATAACCAAATTTAAATAAATATCAAATAGATAGGTGTCTAGTTTCATTAAACATTGATAGTTTACGGTGGAGTTAAACTTCGCATTTTATTATACTCTACATTGAACTAGAATTAGTAGGTATCTAATTATTGTACGTAACTGTAAACTTGCTGTATTAAATTAGTATTATATTAAATTATTGTTTTATTATGCTCAAGTATCAAACCTCATTTTAATATGTCCCCTTTATGCACAGTAATAAATACTGGCCTACTTTCCTACAACACAATTACCTGACAAGTTTAACTCGTGTCAATATCGAAGATATTCCAATATTTACAGAGAATTCACGTCAGAAAAAACATATTTCCTGAATAGTTAATATAATTTAAGCAAAACTGCACATTCATAAGTCAATTATGAAAAGAAACACTCACAATAGTGCTATAAGTATTAATGAGAGTACGCCAGAGGCTTCGCACAAGGACGCAGTCACATCCACTGAGAGCCACCCCTCACTAGATGTCGAACCACAACCAACCCAGTCAGTGGCACCGAACATCCCGACGACGTATGCATCATTTTATTGGTTGATTAATTACATTAAAATGTGTCTCTCTCGCTTAGCAAATGACGCGTACACATCGTTTATGACAACCTGGTTCCCCGGTTACGTGTTGCTGCCTCCTCATATACTGCATCTAATGCAAATGCAGGACCAGCTCCGCGCAGAACACGAGTCGCATACGGTCACCTACAGCAGGTACAAGTTGATCAATCACTCTTCGCTAAAGTCAACAAACGAACGCTCAACCCAAACAATTTCGTTGGTTCCAGAGCTCGCTCCTCGCCGCTATCACTGAGAAAAATCATCAATGCATTTAAGTACTATATTCTTTCCAGCGAAGACGAAGCGGGCATCCACTATTCACCCAAAGATCTTGGTTACCTTGCGAATGACCGTGAACCGATGTTCGTCATCGTGGACTCGAGCTGCGTCAGTAATCCAAGTTCCAAGGAATTGCTTATCGAAAATAGGTTTCATACGAGAGATCCAGTTGTGAAAAGACATTTTAATAAGAATGTTAAGCCAGTTGACTTGCCTTCGACCAGCAGAGATCTCGGAAATGATTTACTACCGCCACTGCTGTTGGAATCGGCCTCGATTGATGAGATGCAAATGGTTGACATCAATCTCCAAAGTGATAACGACCTATTGGTTAGTGGAGATTCCGAGTGCGACAATGATTCCATAGTCATGTCTTACCTAAAAAACAAAGACGCTTTTCTAGACTTAGAAGGTACGCTGGTGTCGACGAAAAAGAAGGCATCTCTACTGGAAAGTGTACCAAAAATGGAAACAATAGTAGAAAGCGAATTGTTTCATTCATTCCCAATGGCGCCTAAACCTTCTCCTTCATTGGATTTCCATAAAAATGGGGACAAGACAAATTAATTAAGGTAGCATAGGCAAATGTAAATGGAGAATGAAATTAATTGTATAATCTTAATTTTATTAAAAATACTATCAAAAAAAGGATCTTTTAATTTATTATCCCTCTGTTGTTACTCGTCGATGCTTCGTCAGTATAGGTTGGTATGTAACAAAGTATTATCTACAGACTTACTTACAAAATTACCTACGAAAATATTCAACCATTCCAAGCAAGGATTTTGCATGTCGCATCGACGAAAATAACGAACTTCCATACAAACTTTTCTGGAGTATTTAACTCATTGTTCTATTAATATAATAATTACTTCGTGCTCGCCTTTATTTAGGGTAGGTAGGTATTTGGTTGAAAACGGAACATAGCAGCCCAACCTCCTTACGAGGCGTTGGTGGTATCGAGAGGAGATATTGTCAATTATTATTAGATATCTGATGTAATACATCTATGTAAATTGCCTGCCAGAACCACTAATGGCTGTTAAACACACTACCTATGTTTGTACCCATAGTTTGTACCTACTTAATTTCAGCGTTAACGTTACCAAAATACCTCAACCCAAACTAACATATTCTTGTACGTACACACAGAACTGTCGGAAGAGTCCCTAGACGCCTACGTACCATCGTATGCGGGAATCGCGGGCACATCAGAACTGTTATACTCGTTCCACGACTTACTCGAGGCTACAGCTACAGCACCCGTGCAGCTGCCTACACTGTCATCCGAAGAAGAAGAACATAATATATACAAGCAAGCAATTGAATTTCTGCACCATGACAATGATCTCTTGATAGCAGCTGAATTGGGAGACGAAAACATGATACGATTGTTAATCGAGTAAAAATCCTTCCTATTTTCCTTCTTCACTCTAGTTCTAAGTACCTAAGCTTCGTCGATCTCTTTCGCGTGTATCAAACTATAAAGTAACTACTAGCTTCTGCCAGCGGCTTCGCTCGCGACTTTAATCGAAAATTATACAAATCCTTTCAGCCGTTAGAATGGGACAACAAACTCACTTGCGCATTTATAATATTAACAATTAGGAAATATTATTTGAAAGCACCTGAGGTTATTCAAATACCTTATAGAACTATACCCCAAATTATGACAGATGAGGGCAGTAGAATGATGGGCAATAAGCATATTTTCTTCCAGGCAAGGAGTAGATATACACGGAATGGACCATATCGGCCGCAACGCGCTACACATGGCAGTTAGTTCCGGCAACCTAAAAGCAGTGGCCGTACTGCTAGCGGCCGGGGTTGACCCTAATGTTAAAGATAATCTGGGCATGACGCCGCTCTCCCTGTGTCTGATGAGAAGGTAAATAAGAATAATAAATAATTAATACAAACCGGCGGTATTAATTTAAAATGTCGTAAGTAACATACGTTGGATTTTCAACTGTCGGCTTTGAACGGAGCGCTAAAAACCCAAAAGTATCTCTGTCTTACAACATTTTGAATTTCAACCGTCGATACTTAACATAGGTAGTGAATGCTGGACACAGGTCACCACATGGTGGAAAGAACGGACATAGATAGGTACGTAGCGCAAGGGCAGATTCAATCGAAAGAGTCACCGCAGCCCTGGAACGCAAAGGGCATTTGGAGGCCCGGGTGGGTTTTAGTCAGTAAGAGTCTGACACTCCCTTCCGCTCCGTGCAGAGCGGAAGAAGTAATTTCATTATTTCCCAACCCAAAAAAGGGCTGGTTCAAAGTAGCTCAAGAAAAGAATAGCCAGAAACAATTGGTGGAGACCTTTGTTCAGAAATAGAATAGTGTTACCTAAAGATGCGACATCGACACTCACATCTCCCTAATGTAATGTCCTCCACATGCCTCTCCAATGTAAGTCCCACAATGCAGTAGAGTGTGGCGTCAGTCGAAGATGCTTTGAAGTCGGGAGTTCCGGAGCTAACTGGCCCATGCTGACTGTATGAACACCCTAAACCCTAAAATTGATATGGATTCTCCGGAGGACTCTGGGGGATACCTACAGTTTATCTTAAGAGGGGTGAATCGGACCAGGGGTGAAACCCAGCAGCCAAGTCCTTGCATCGGGCAGTAGTATCAGCCTGACCAATAAAATCAGACTCGTTCCATTCTGCGAGGATTGCGGAATTGTTTAAAAAGAGTTACGTCCATGGTTATAATACTATGTTGCTAATTAATACTCTTAGTTACTTAAACCCACCCGTGCTGCACGCATGGGTTTAAGTAAGTAAGAGTCGTAATTATTATAACACAAGATAGGGGAAAAAGTAATGTCTTAATTAAAATTTAATGCGCCGCCCATGTCATCGTGCACCACAACTTTGAAGATTTAATAAATGTTTTTTTTAGTCCATCTTGGCTTCTGGCGAGTTTATTAATCGATCATGGTGCCGTTATTGTACCAAGAATCAGGCCTATGGACACGGGTTTGTTCTTGCGTAAGTATTTTTTTTTTCTTCTTAAACTTAAGTAGGTTTTATTAATAAACAAGCTCGTCCGGACATCAAATAGGGTGTAGCTATGCAGTGTTGCGGAATTAGTTCGAAAAAGCCACCGAGACCCTGGGACGCAAAGGGTATTGGAAAACGGATGATCGGTCTTGACTCTCTCACTCCCTTCCGCTCTGGGTGGTGCAGAAGGCAGTAAGAGAGAATTCATTTGATGATTTCCCATCTACTCAATGATACGTGGCCGGGTTACAGAGGCCCCGGAGTGTGTCAGCAAAAAAAAACATATAAATGTTATCCATAAAGGGTCCAGATGGATAAAAGCCAAGCCACGCCACTGGTGACCAACTCATCAAACCACAGGGAAGAAAAATGAATAAACGTGCATTTAGGCTACAACAAAAGCAAATTCTCATTGGTTTGAAATTTGCAAGATTTTATGCAAATTGAACATATTGCTTAGGTGGAAAATAAAGGAAATATCGTTTACCTATAACTAATCAGTGCTTCCCATTTCATTTCCCGATTAAATGAATCAATAAATCTATTTCAGAATTTGTCATGATGTGTATTCCAACTAAAGAAGAAGAAAAAATACTTTACCTATTAGTGGAGAAAGGTGCGATTGTCAACGACCCCGAAGCCCCGGGAGGACGTCAGGCATTACATTTTGCAGCCATGAGTAATAATACCCATCTTATCAAAATTTTGGTGGAGTTGGGAGCCAATCTATTTGATGTAAATCATAGGAATGAAACACCTAAGCAGGTAGCGGCCACGTTTCGTTGCAAAGACGCGTACTACCTATTAGATCAATTGGAAGAAATTACATCAGAAGTAAAGTAGGTAATGATGTTAATTAAGGTAACGAAACTGTTTAACCGATACCTAGTGGTTTTATTTCTTATTACCTTTTCCCCGCGACTTCGTACGAGCATATCCCGTTTTTCCCGTTCCCGTTGGAATTTCGGCCAATCTCACAGTCAATCTGCTCTCATTGCCCGACACTATCAGTCTTTCACTTCAGACTTTAGGTACGTGTCAAATCTAACGGCGATCAGTAGCTTCAGCTGTGCGCTGTGCTACACTTTAAAATGTGTGTTGAATAGTACATTTTGATGCAAATGGGGAAGATTTTCATTTCAGCCGACGCGGAATAGACGCTCGAGCCGAAGGCTAAGCCTATAAAGAGCCGATAAACTGCAAATAATAAATGCATTAAATAACGTTTTAGAAACACTTACTCGAAAAAAGTAATAAATAAAATTTTATAAAAAAACCGGCCAAGAGCGTGTCAGACCACGCATAGTGAAGGATTCCATAGTTCACTCAAGTTCACTGTTGAAATTATAAAATTTTTAGTTGATATGTTGACGGTAGGTGTACCTACATATCTAGATATTCATATATAAGACATTTGATGATTTCCCATCCAAAAAAAAAAGATGTAGGTAATTCACCTATGGGTGGTGGCGGGGGTTGACGAGCGACCAGGTTGATAAATATAATCAATTAGATAGGCGGGAGCTGACTACCGCACTATCCATGACATACATATTTTATACCTAGAACCCTGGGTTATGGACATGGATAATCCAAAAAAATAAAACATCGAAACGTAAATTACGATTTTTCAGCCTGACACCACTATCATGGTGTGACATTTGTTCTACAGTTTCAAAGATGGCTGCCTTGTCGCAGTTGCTTTTCTCTGCCAAACAATACTAAGAAAATTGAGATAACCAACTATTTTTACATTTTTATAAAGAAAATTAGGTAGATCTTAATAAATACGTTAAATTAACGTGCTAGTCATTTTGATAATGTGATAGTAAGTGTACCCATGGCTTCCAATGTACAAGACTCGCCTGTTCAGCAGCAGACTTTTGTGGAGGAGATAGATTACAATGAGATTCAGGAGTTGTCGGTAAATATCGGGACATAATTTGATCTTTAGTGACCTTTCAAACGTTAATAAGAATTATAAGGACTAAATTTGTGTCGTCAGGTGGTTGGCAAAGGCGCGTTTGGCGTAGTATGGAAGGGTCTGTGGCGAAACACACTTGTAGCAGTAAAGCACATCAATTCTGAGGCTGAGAAGCGAGAGTTCTCGATAGAAGTGCGGCAGTTATCTCGCGTGTCACACCCCAACATTGTGCGGCTGTATGGAGCGTGCACGAAGGGCGCCCACGTCTGCCTGGTCATGGAGTACGCGGAGGGAGGCTCGTTGTACAATGTGCTACACAATCGCCCCAAGCCCAAATACACGGCAGCACACGCGATGAGCTGGGCTCGACAGTGTGCAGAGGTTAACATAGTTTTGTTTTTACATTGCTTACTTATGTTAGAAAAGTGTGAAATATTTTTGTATCAGTGAGTATTTTGTCCATGTAGACAAAACAATCCAAAGATTACCATAAAGTGACCTAACTTTATTTATTTTCCGATACTTTCAATAATTTAATTGGAAATCATGACTTTTAAGGATTTCTAAAATCATTTTGGTAAATTTCAATAACCTTTATTTCTTTGTCATACAATTAGAATCAGATTTAGGTATATAAAAACACATAAGTCACTCCACAACACTTACATTGCAGGGTGTAGCATACCTGCATTCTATGAAGCCAAAGCCGCTGATACACAGGGATTTAAAACCACCCAACCTGTTACTGGTAGGAGGTGGGCAAAGACTAAAGATTTGTGACTTTGGCACTGCAGCAGATAAAGCTACATACATGACTAACAATAAGGGCAGTGCAGCTTGGATGGCACCTGAGGTTAGTAGTTATTCATTACTAAAATATATTATATACATGATAATCCAGCACTTTACCGAATACCTGCCTTCTTTTTATTATATGTATGTACACAAAGGGACAAAAAAACATGAACATGTATAAAATTACTTTTGTTTTGGAAGTCAGTGTCAAAAAACAAAGAAACAACCAAAAACGTTGATCATTATCTGGACAAGGAAACTTTTTGATTACTACTACTTTTCATTTTTCTTTAATTGGGGGTGATACCCACCATGCACATTATTTCTTCTCTTTCTCTTTTTTGTGCCCTGCAGAGTCCAGACCAACTCATTTTTAAATATCTTGCTTTACTAGGTTTTACTTATTTTAAATTTAGGAGATCACTGGTTTGTCTATGAAGTTCAACATCCAATACAAATGCAACATAGCTATAAATAATTCCAATGCTAAAAAAATCATCAATTATTTTAGATTTTTTATTCTTCACCAATTATGTTAACTTCATTATTCATGAATCAATCATTCATGAATAATAAAGTTAACATAATTGGTGAAGTCTGGGATTATGAGACTGAATTGTGCGTATCCTTTCACAGCATACAGTATGATTTTATGTCATGAACTGGTGTAAACAATAAACAGAAATGCCATATTGAACCGGTCCATCTGGTGAGATATGCTTTAATTTATTGAATAGTTCCTTTGCTATCTCTGAAATTCGTCATCAGTTCTTCACCTATAGACAGATATCTTTATAAATATTAATAACTAGCATTTACCTGTGGCTTTTTCAAAAAAGTTAATCCGTCCATGAGTGAGTGTCTATATCTTGACCAAATATTCGCATATCTGGCCAGATGTGAAAATAATATTGATTGATGAAACACCTAACGAAAAGACTTCTTCCACTATGCTTTAAAAGGAAACTTATGGACATGTCTGTCCTCTCCACCCTATCTCCAGGCTCCCATTTATCCCTGTACCAAAATTCATTAAAAACAGTTCAGGTGGAAGAGAAACTCAGTTTTGTATTCATAATAAAAAAAAGGTTCGGAAAAGAAGTGTGTCCTCCAAAGTACACCAATGAAATTAAGATGTGCCATAGAAGATGTATAATGTATGTAGTAATCAGATTATATTAAAGAGGGCAAAATTTGATTACCTAAATGGAAAAAAACGTTAGTGATATTGATAGTCCAGGCTTATTGTTTGTGTCTGCCTGTGTGACTGTTTAGTAGTTCATCTAAACCAATAGCGGGTTTTGGATTTGGTCACCACATTCATTTTAATTGTTGATGGTTAGACTTAGTGGGTATAATGGATGCAATGAATATTATATAACAAAGTTTAATCCAGTGATTTCTGAATTAAGGATTTGAAGTTCAGAATTTGTCAAACTGTAGTTTGAAAATCTGTCAAAATCTGGCCTTGGAAGCTATGGGTTAGACACCTACCCTATGCAAATATCGTATTTTTTCTAGTGGAACACAGGATAATATTCTCTGTGTTGTTATCTTAGACTAGCTGCTGTCCGCGACTTCGTCCCCGTGGAATCCCCGAATTTAAAACATTCTTTATCGCTGCTCCGCTCCTATTGTCTTAAGCGTGATGATATATAGCCTAAAGCCTTCCTCGATAAATGGTCTATTCAACCCAAAAAGAATTTTTCAATTCGAACCAGTAGTTCCTGAGATTAGCGCGTTCAAACAAACAAACTCTTCAGCTTTATAATATTAAGTATAGATATCTAAAAAATTTGCAACTGGTATTTTTATTTCAACCTAAATAAACGGTACCACACTAGTTTACAATCACATAGCAAGATATTGGCACAATGGTACTGCTACCTATTTTAATTTCAATGCACTTTGCTTCACAAAATATAACAAGTTAAAAACATTTTTTTATCTTTTGGCAAAGAATCTGAAAACAAATGATAAGGGTTTTGTTTTTATATAAAAACTTATTTTTCACACCCATATAAGGAAAATGTATCTATTGATAAAATAATTAAGTATACATAATTCGTCTTTAATTAGAGATTGATAGCAAAACACCATAAGTATAATTATTTGACTGTTGGTGCCAAATTACAGCAAAGGTATTATGCAGTTAAAAAAAAAACAATAAATATGTTTTGGTAAATAGCTTTACATTGTGATAAAACAATTGCCTCCATTGTATTTTATTAATAAAAAGTTGCAATTTTCAAAAACATTAAAAAATATGTACCTCCTAAATTCAACTTATGTATTAGAAATATTGATCACAATGGATAACAAATACTAATCATATCAATACCCAAATCTGTTACTCTATCTTATTCATGCATATTTCTTTGTAAAGATAGTAAAAGGTCTCATTTTCCTTATATGTTAATTTTCTTGTGTGTTTTTCTTTAAAACTGTAGGTCTTATCAAACTATATAAACATTATTTTTCTATATATCCAGTATGATCACTATGATAAGTGCTGTGATTAACACATGCAGCAAACGGTTTATGTATGCGAAATCTAATGTGTTGCTTGAATAACTAAATTTCAAACACACTAAGCTGGAATGTAATTAAAATGAAAACGACATTACCGTGTCGTGTCAATCCAGTGACGCCGTAAGTCCGGTTCCATGCCCCACTGGGAGCCAATCTGATCAAGAATTCTTTTTTAAATTGTATACTGTCTGATTCTATGATGATATGAATGGAGATAAAGAACAGAGTTGTATTGTTAAAATGAAAGGTTACGCTTTTCTGATTTTCTTTATGTATTTGCATAAAGAGGTTCCTTTAATTTATCGTAGTGGTAATAATAGTAGGTAATACAAGGTTGAGAGTAATAGAAATATTTTGGAAAAATAATAGGCTTGAATGACTTTAAAAAGTTCTTCTTTTCTTGTGTTCCAGGTATTTGAAGGTTCAACATATACAGAGAAATGTGATGTGTTCTCATGGGGTATTATTCTATGGGAGGTACTGTCCCGAAGGAAACCGTTCGAGGAAGGAGGGTCAGCTTTTAGGATAATGTGGGCTGTGCATACAGGTATTGTTTGAAACTGATTTTAATCTGACTGGTAGCTCGTTAGACAGCTTTGTGTGGGTAGAGAACAGAATCTTTGTACTTTTTATCATTTATTGACACCAAAATCTGCATGTCTGTTCCAAGATAAGCTATTTTGTCTGTGCCCCAACAGAAATAAATGTCCAATTTATGTAGTAAAGTTTCTGTTCTAGGAGCAAAGATAAAATTGCTAACTTGTGACACATCACTGACATCACATATTTTCCAATAATATTATTAATAAGACATTTAAACAAATCAAAAACCAATTCAGAAATTGCATTTAAGATAGACAATGCATGTAATATCATGATTTGTAATATTGTGATTCAGTTGACCCACCATATTGTTTTTTTATGGTCATTAAACATAACTAATGGCTACATCAACCTTAATCCTACCTGTATGTTTACTCATCAAAGCTAAACAATGAAACTACCTATTAAATATTTAGTTCCATGGAATTATGATATACTGATGTGGTTCCGCCTACCATCAATTATATCATTCCATGAAATTCCACTCTGTACATCCTTCTAGCATCATTTGAATGTGAACCTCTTTTGTGATCTGACATTTGTTATCTTTGAAAAAAAAAATCAAGAAACAGTGTTCTTAATTTTAAAAAATAAGCTGTAGCTGTGATTTTTGTTTTTATTGAAGTTCTTAAAGATTCCACTGAGTTTTATCACAAGTGTTATTAAATGTGTTCATTATAAAATTCTAGGTCAAAGGCCAAACTTGATAGAGGGTTGTCCTGAGCCAATAGAGCAGTTGATGACACAATGTTGGCACAAAGTTCCTGCAGAGAGACCCAGCATGGCCAAGGTAAGCCTACCTCCGTCCAAATATAAATGATGAGTGAACAATCTATTGCCAATAATAAAGGTTACCTGTACTGTTATAAATTGATTAGTCACCTGTACTGGCACAGGTGTTAACAATACACAATGTAAATAGAGAATTAGAAAGTGTTTCTTTTTTTACTTGTTATTTGTATTTGTTAATATCACTAGTAACTTACTGAGGGTGTGGGTTATATAAAGAGAAAATTCAACCATATTTTACACCAATAAAATATTTTCAACTAAATTTTGGAGGCCTTGTGATATTATAGATACTATAGTTTGGTTAGCTTCTGTTCCCTCTATGTATGAAATAACGCAAATTAGTGAGCTGATGCTACGATTTAATGAGCCTTACTGACCAATGTCATTTTATTACTATTACAAAATGCGAAAGTATGTTCCCTTGGGGGAATTTCCGTGGGGAAAGTCGCTTACAGAATCTTAATGTTTATAATGACTTCTAGAGAAATAAGCAACCTCATTAATCCCTATTATATTATTTCCATGTAAGCCAGAAGTAATAATCTGAACTCGTTGCATTTTAGGTGGTAGACATAATGTCGGCGCTGTGTGAGTACTTCCCGGGCGCCGACACGCCCATCAACTACGACGACTGCGAGGAGGACGACTCGGAGTGGTCGGAGGACGAGTACATGCAGTACGACACGCAGGACAGCCTGCACGACGCCACGCTGTCCCAAGGGGCGCTGCCCTACGACGAGCCGGCGCCCGGGCCCGTGCTGCGGCACGCCGAGCGCACCATGCAGCCGCCTCGCCCGCGCAGCTTCGTCGAGACTCAAGTGAGTAAGCTACAGCACTTAATGGCCGCCGAGGCGCAACCGAAAACCTCGGCCTTACCTAAAGATGAACCGGATGTACATAACAGAATAGGCCCGGTTCGGATTCCACAGCAGTTTAAAAAGCCCGAAGTGTATACGGAAGCCACGAGGTCGCCCGTGACCATCAACCGCACGTCCAGCTCGCCGGTGGCGGGCGAGCCCGGCGCCAGCGCCAGCAGCACGCCGCACGACTCGCTGCGCCTCGTGCGCTCGCCCGCGGTGTTCAGCGAGAGCTCGTCGCCGCGCCGCCTGTCGCCCATCGCCAACTACAACGTGGGCAACATGAACCCGCGCCACGTGGACATGGAGCCGTGCTGGAGCCGCGAGCACCGGCAGCCGTCGCCGGCCCGCAGCGTGTCGCTCAGCACCAACTCCACCTCGGGGAGGAAGGAGGACTACAATCAGAACTACTGCGAGCGGTTCAGCGCCGCCAACAGTCCCATGACGCCCGTCAAAGAATACAACGGGAATCTGTCACAGAGAGACGTTGATCCGAGATATCATACGCCATTACAGATCGAAGTGGATCCAGTAAGTCACATAAACGTATATTTATACCTTGTCCTGTCCCTTGAAGAAGCAAGTTATGTAGCGAAGATAGCACTACCGGTGAAGGACCAACTAACATAATTATAGTTATTGTATTTATGTATATATTTTATGGTTTTATGAGTTATATTAAGTTCGAAAGTCTTGTAGCTTTATATAAACGTTTTGTTTAATTTTTCAGAATTCATGGGAGTTGATCGACGTGCCAATTGCGTATGATGATTATGTGGAAGTGAGAAATTCTGGTGGATTTGATAAATACTATACAGTGGGTGAGTCTTGCATGCTGTGTTCAATGTGGGTCGTGACATTGTTGTTATTGTCAATTGTAAAAGTTCTATAGAACGACCATTTATTACTGACGTGAAATCATTAAAATTGAATTCCAAGATATTTTGCACAGACAGACTGTGAAGGAAAATATCGCCGGTGTAGGTCTGAAATTTCCAACATGCACTGAGTAAGATTTGTAATTAATGTACATTATATGTAATTCAGTATAGGTTAGCATACCTATACCTATTAACCACACACACACGTTATAAAGTTTTAAAGTATTGATTGGGAGTGTTGTAAAAACCTTAAAGTTCAGGTCTGAAATTATAATAATATTGCAAGCAATATTTCCGCGCAGTATAAGAATAGTGATGATTCAGAGATCGGTGTAACTGGCCACGTGTGACCACTGACGTGGGGGCACGTGACTCTGAAGTGAAATGGCTTTTAACTCAATATAAATACGCACTAACACTGAAAAACTCGCATAAATCAGAGTCTATTGTTTTTAAAGTGTAATTAAGGTGAGATTGAGTCATGTAACTGTCTAATAAGCTAGAACCGAAAATAAACTGGACATGTTCCGTGTGTCTGTAATGTATTGTCACAAAGAGCTTTTAGATGTTGTAAAAAGAATTGGCACTAGAAATGTTTAATGCAAAGCGTCACAATCCGGTTTTATAGATCGTTATAAATTTTCTGTACGACCAAATATGTCTCGATCGCGCATTTTCTGACTTCTGTTTTTATTTAGATGAAATAATGATAACAATTGCAGTGAAATGTTCTTTCTTCTCATTACAAATTCATGAGTCCTCGCGTCCAGCGGAGAGTCGGTGAGCGCTAAAACATTTTTAATTATTCTAGACTAACAAAAACTAAGGTGCCATTTAGTTAAGGTGACGTCGTTCAGTGTACCTACTAGAAAGTCCATAAAACATTTTAACAACTTTAGTGGTATATGTTCCAGTCAATTATTTAGTAAATATTTCAAGATTAATGTGTAACAAGCCTTAGGACTTAATCAGAACTGTGAGCAGTTCTATTCATCACTGATGTCTGCTTGAACCGCGATTTCTGTTGCCAGGAGTGTGTTTAGTTCCTACTATAGAGCATAGATGTCGTTATTCCTACCTCGACACTTTGTACACTTATCAAACCTCAACCGGCGTAAATATAGTCATTGGGGCTGAAATCGGGCCTCAGCTCTGCGCGGGTCCGTAGCTCCAGCACGTCAGCCGCAAAATGTATGCATCTGCCAGGTCCCTCAGACGATTGCGGAACTTTCTTCCCACTGCCACTAAAACTGCGCTTGTAGTCTCTTCTGATTCCCATCCTTGACTATGCTGATGTCAGTTATCACGATCTCACTCAGGCACAACTAGAAAAACTTGAACGTCTTCAAAAGGTTTGCATAAGATTTATACTTGGCCTGCACAAATATGATCATACTAGCTGCTGCCTGCGACTTCGTCCCTGATTTTAAAACATTCTTTATCGCTGCTCCGCTCCTATTGGCTTAAGCGTGATGATATATAGCCTAAAACCTTCCTCGATAAATGGTCTATTCAACCCAAAAAGAATTTTTCAATTCGAACCAGTAGTTCCTGAGATTAGCGCGTTCAAACAAACAAACAAACAAACTATTCAGCTTTATAATATTAGTATAGATTCTGAATTCTGCACAAAGCTCAAGTGGCTTCCCATACGTCTTCATCGGGATTCTCATATTATATTTCTGCTCTACTGTATTCTGTTCAATCCTACAACCCCCTCTTATCTTAAAGAACGTTGAACTTGCAGTTCAGCACACTAAGGCTGGTTACTGCTTAACCGATCATTCCTGTGGTGGCCTCAAATGAATTTAAGGCCCCCAGCCAGGGCTTAAAACTACTTAAAAACTAAATGACCGCTCGCTAAGGGCATCCCCTGTGGGACACGGGCCTCGGCTTAGCGGGGTCATTGAGGGAGGGCAGGAAGGGGCAGGCTGGGTCAGGTTGATATTATTTAGGGGATTTAACTATAACAGCTCAGCGGCGCGGGCTAGCTCGTTAGGCAAAAGTCGGGGAGGGATATCAAAGTTCCTTCATGATACACATAATAGATATCTGAGGTCATCGGAAAACTTGAGACTAAAGATGCCGATACATTCCACCAGCTTTTACGACAAATCTTTTACGGTTCAAGCGGTGCGGTTATGGAATGCCTTCCCCGTATCGGTAAGGCGTGCTCAATCTTTGTCCATTTTTAAAACGTTTTTATTTGGATTCTATGCTTTTTGTTTCATAATTATTATATTATACATAATTAAAAAAACCACTCACTGATTGATTATTGTATATATTTATTTAGAATAGAATCGAATAAGTCTTTATTTGCTATGAATGCAGGTATATACAAAAAGGATCGTAAATAACATAAAGAACCGTGTACATTGCCGTGTGTATTTATTATGTCTTTATCTATACTAATATTATAAAGAGGAAATATTTGTATTTTTGTATGTAAAGAATAAACTCAAAAACTACTGGACCGATTTCATAAATTCTTTCACCACTAGAAAGCCCTGAGTAACATAGGCTATATTTTATCTCCGTATACCCCATTTTTTTGGATGGGAAATCATCAAAATTGTGTCGCTCTACGTAATGTTTTCTTCATCTATATTTTCTGTAAATTATATGGGGAACATAAAGTATTCTATTATATTCTTGTGCTCACAGCCTTTGCAAAGAAAACGGCTAGCTTTTACTTTGGCCAGAGGATAAGCATTTCCATTCAACGTGGCAATGCCGCCAGTCTCTTGAGCACATTACCAGCTCACAACGTTGAGGATGATTTTTAATGATATATTTTATTTTAGTTTATTAAAATGTGTTAATATATTGTACTTTAACTGACTGTATGAAACCGAAATTTAAGTTATATTGCACTTGTCAAGATAGGTAGGCATATATATTTATTGATTTCATTAATAGCGTTCCTTATCACACATTTTTTCATTGTTTACTATCTTTTGACCACTTCCTGACTAGTCGACATGACTGACCACATGCAACCTACCATTACTAGAATAGCTCAGGAAACACGTTTTTAGACTAGATTTTTTTTACTCACAATAAAAGGGCACCATGAAATTTCAGTTTTCAAGGCCCACAGAATAATAAGTAATAAAGGCCCTTATAGAAGTAGTTATAAGTGTATAATTAAAATGCGACAAGGATGTGACCATGCATTTTCACACAAATTTTACTAAAATTGACTGATTAAATCTACGCAAACATCGTCGCAACATGTTTGTCTAAAATTCTTTTATTCGTTTCCATTGACTTCTTAACGTAGGGAACGACATAATATAGGTGCATACAGCGGTTAACAAAACGAGCAGTCTAGCTCTACATTTGACTAAGACATTATATTAAATGTTATAGTTATATCGGTCCAAAACATAAGAGCAGACCATAACTCTCGAGATCCGAGATTGTCGTCTAAACTCGTACCAATGCATCAGCGGCTGAGTAACCGCTCGCAAATAGCTGAGTCCTGCCAGGACACTGACTCATGCGCACGCTAGCGTTTATTTTACGTTCAACGATTAATATGTGGGTAGTTTTGTTTTTGTTGTGCTGTGTGGTTAATGTTTACCAACATAGTATGTTGTGGTGTTGCCTTTTGCGGAATTTACCTGTTGATTTTTTTTGAGTCATGAAGGATCATGACATTATTTTATTTTATATTCTAATTAATAACACGCACATTTGCGTACTATTGATTAAAAATTCAAATTCTTAACGTAACAGACAGATGTGTTACTGAGGAGTTTGTTGCGCCACTTCTTCTGCCTAGCTAAAACACTAGGAAGTGGTGACGGGTGGGCGTTTTGGGCGTCTTTCTTTCTGTAAAATGTTGACATTCAAAGAAGTTAAAGTTGAAAGTGCTTGCTCTCAGCCTAGTTTTAATAAATCTACTTTTGATTTTGAAAAGCTATCTACATATTTTAATTCACTATGCTCCTTTATTGTCATTTCTTTTCTATGAACTTTCAACCTTTCAAATTCTTTGTATAACTCCAACAACATACAAGATGTACAAACAAACGTTCATCCCAACATCCTTTTCACTCATTGTGACTTCTGCAACTTTCATATGTCATGGCATTTTCAATGAAAAATAAACTTTAATTATTCTCCTTTGAGAAACTGTTGGTTCATACATATTTTAATAGAATTGAATCAATTATGAAGTAGTTATTGCATTCTACAGAGCCTAATATAACCCCAATATAATGAAACGTTCTAAATTAAATATATTCACGGCCAAAAACATTGCCCTCCTCCTGGGACAGTCGGGTAAAAAAAATGCTCGATAAGTGCTACTTCTACACTAATATTATAAAGAGAGGATTTGTATTTTTGTGTGTGTGTATGTTTGTAATGACTAAACTCAAAAACTACTGTGCCGATTTCAAAAATTCTTTCATCATTACAAAGCTAATTACGCGGGTGAAACCGCGGGGCGCATTCAATAAAACAAGGTAAACTGCAACAAATCCACAAGTAAGTTCATCAGCTAATATTTTATCAAACTATTAGTGGTCGTCAATAATAACAGTTGTCAACCTGTCGTGTCTACAAAATATTCTGTCACGCAGCACTTCAACGCGCACATTTATTTATAAAACAAACAGTCTAACTGAATATACACCAGTTCTCAGGATACGCTAGGGTATCATTTACAGACTAGCTAACTGCAGAGCC
Organism: Hecatera dysodea; assembly: GCA_905332915.2. Classification (NCBI taxonomy): domain Eukaryota; kingdom Metazoa; phylum Arthropoda; class Insecta; order Lepidoptera; family Noctuidae; genus Hecatera; species Hecatera dysodea. The sequence goes on from HG995304.1 coordinate 7,403,712, forward strand.
CTAATGTTAATTATAATGCATAGTGTTAGCAATTCTGAGAAGACCGCGGTACAGGCGCGCCGCCATTTGACAGAAAATACCGCGCACTCAAATATCAAGCGCTTAGTCATACCAACAGACATGTTATACTAGTTTTATTATTATATAACTTATTTTTGCACTTTGCTCGAAATAAGTGCGTTAGAGTATTAAAAGATACTACTGCGTCTAATCCAGGCTTTTAAACACAAAGTGAATCATCGCTTACATTATAAGTGGATGTGTTTAAATGTGGATGATGGAGCGAGTCTTATTTGATGTTATTATTTTTTGTTTATTGCAATTCTGTTTATAGTAACTTCTTTGAGTTAGATTTCGTAGTTTTTTTTTTGTTTAAAGCTGTCAATGGGGAAGAAATACTAGCGGTAACATTGCCAGAAATATTACCTATTTGCTTCCACTAACGCCTTGATGAATGGAAAAGCGCTACAGCTATTGCAGAATATCACAATTTTATATTTCTGAATAAGAAATGAGAAGCCGACAGTTTAGTTCCGGCATTATTATTATTAGAGTTTATTTTTCATAAATTGCCGAGTTCCAGATTCGACTTGTGAGTGAGATCATAAGCGTATTTATTTATTTGGCAGTAACATAATAGAAGTGTTTTTTTAAACTTGCATTGGGGTCAAATCGGAATGGTGTTAACGTTGAAGTGTCTAGTAATAGCTGGTTTTAGTGGTTCGCAATAAAAGCGATGCGTGTTTGTCGTTAATGTCGTAGTTGCACGTACCTGCGTGGGCGCAGGTTGCGTACGGAATATTGCGGCGGTGGCGCCACGCACTAATGAGTACTTTTTTACTGTCGTTCTTAATGGATTGTAAATAAACTGGCGGATTTGTTTTGAATACCGAATTGAATTGGAATCTGCGAAAGTTTAGAAGCGGTTCTTTGGTTTTAATGAGAGCTGTTTTACCTTTCTAAGAAACTGCAATTTGTATGGTTTCCTGTGGTCTAAAAATTGTTTGTTGTTTTGTTTTGCAGCAATCATAAAAAAATCATAAACTAAATAAATGAAATTAGCTGACCTGATAACTTGAAAAAATACTGTGCTGTTCATAATTCCTTGAAACAGTAAAATGTTAGCGCCACTTTGCTCAATAAATCTTGTATGTTAAGATTTCATACTTCGTAGAATGGTTTTCCAGCAATGGAGTTTATTGTGAATTTCATGACTAATCTTATACCTACATAGTCCGATTTAAATCGGCTTCAATCTTGTATAAAGGCGGAGTAGGTATCTCTGGACGTCGTATAAAAACAAGATGGCCAACTTCTTTGAAACTGTTCGAACTATAAAACTGTTAGTTTTCCTTGTAGAAATGGTTCTTGATTTCAACTCGCGCTGATTCCAAGATTTTGTACTGACAAAAAACGGCGCATCGGGAGGGACGCATTATAGGTTTCGCTTTCTTTTTTTTGCTTACCTGATCGCCATCTTTTCCTCCTTGTAAACTTGATCGTAAAAGGTAAACTTGCTACACATTCCTTTATCTTAATATTTATTTGCCTTCATATTACCTACACTAGCAGCGCCCCTTAGTTTCACCTGCGTAGTTCTCGTTCCCCTGGGAATAAGAGGTTAAAATATTCACTATGCTACTTGCTGATAATGTGCTTGTTGCTTCGCATTTATGGAAAATGGTTAAAATCGGTCTATGTTTCAAAGCTTGTTCCGTACAACAAAATCTTTCCTCTTTATAATATTAGTTATATACCTACATAAATCACTTACTTCGAATTCGTTCACCTTTGACTTCGATTGAGTGCAATCGAAAGATCTTTGCCATCTCTGTACGTAAAAAACAACACATCCAAACTTCAGGAAGTAAACGCAATATCTTCGAACCGCATTTCACCATTTCCACCGCAGCTGTCATAAAAACAGCATCTTCCCTGACGTGCGTATTGATCAGTTACACGCGTGTGTGTATGCGGTCCAGATGCGGCAGGACCGTCCCGCCATGACTCACGCCTCTGCGAAGGGGCCGCGACTATTTTAGACTGTGTCCGCTTACCTTCTAGGAACCGGGTAGTGTGGGACCAACGACCGATCGCAAAGCCAAAGTATTGTTAGATCGGTAACGGGGTTGTTCCTGCCTACCATCGGTTCCTAGTTTCATTCTCGCTAAAGAACTGAATCCAAGAAGTCTTTACTTAGCCGCAACTTTGCTTTCGTTTTTGCTTTCGATCGTCCGGTGCTGCGAAGTCATTCGATTTGGCAGGCGTTTGATCACTTTTCATTTGTCAATTAGTTAGGATATTTCTTGTATTTGAGGAGATAATTCCAACTGTATTGGCTTAATCATCTTTCGTGTTTTGTGTGTGTGTGTTTGCTAATCAAATCATATTCTAGATGTTCCAGCTGTGTTTTCTCAGCCTACTCTTCGTACACATACATGGGTTGCTCTTCTTCTTTACATGAAAATATCAATTAATTTGTCTATTTTTGTGATTTCCAAATTATAGTTTGCAAATAAGGCCTTTGAGCTCTGGCGTCTGATGCCAGCAGAAGAAGAATGAAGAGTAGTGGTGGCCGAGTGGTAACGGCCCCAACTTACGAATTGTAGGTCGCGGGTTCAAACCCAGCCAGGCGCGCATTACTTTGTCTAATTAATTTCATCACCACTGCTCTCAAAACGGTGAAGGAAAATTCGTAGACATGTGACATTCACCAACCCGCACTGGGCCCGCGTGGTGGATTACGACTCGTTCCCTCTGTGTCGCAGCTGCTTTATACTTATGCTGATGCCATTATAGTGCGCCGCGTGTATTGACAAGCGTCAAGCATCCGCGCAGATATCTAAACGAATTGCCTTTTGTTTATCTACCGGTTCCGCCCTCGACAGCGGCATCGTTGTCCAAGTAATCGCGAATGTTACAGTACAATGCACACACTTAATAACATAACTATGTGTTGTGCTCTTCGTCATAAGCATTCGCGAATGAGTATGTTTTTCCCACAAATAATTACTGGCATACATTGTTGTTGTCATGTGCTGTGCGCTGTGAAGACATATCAGGTAGTTCCTAGTCTTTTCAAGCACGTGTGTTTTATAATTATTTCGCAAATTGTACTTACAGAGTGTTTACAATAGGGAACGAGCTAGCCGAATGTCCTTTTGTCTGTATTTAAATCGTGAGCTATTTCTGCATTAAACGCAGTTAGATATTGGATTGTCGTGCGCGAAATAAAGTCTAAAAATATTTCCCAGATACATTGCAGCCCAAAGAGCAAACATACAAAACACTACTTGCAGTTTAACATTGCGCATAATATTACGAATTGAACGGGAGTACAATGCAAGATTTATTCGTTGCAACCTGTACAGTCAGTTAGCATGCAGGAATTTCCAAAACCGTGGCAGAAGTGTTACAGAAACGTTTAGTATAGTCCGGTGATGTTGCAAATTTCTCAGATGTGTTAAGTGAGACGTGCCTCGTGGCTCGGCCCTGCTGACTCAGGCAGACGTCAGTGCGGTAAGAACAGTATCGCGGTAAAGTAAATAAGTCGTAATATTTTCATGGGTGCCGCCGCGGCGGGCACCTCGCCCGTTATGCCTTGCTCAAATAAACAAACGTGTTGATTTTTATACAGTATTGGCGTTTCCAGCGGCCGAACATATCCACCGTGATTCCAGAGAACGATCGTCCATTTTTCATATATGTATCTACTCTTCTCAGACGTTACGCGGAATATGCATGGTTAGCTCAGAAGTCAGAGTTAATGTGCAATCCATTTTTTGTTTGTTCGTCAGCAGGTAGATGCTTTTTTGGCTCTGAATCTTAATTACATGTATTCTTGATTAGGTTTTATTATCCTTATTTATTTATGTCAGTTCGACGATTCAAAATATTAATGTATCAGTCAGACTTCCTGCGGGGTTTTAAATTGCGAGTTACGTTGATTAAAAAAATGAATAATTTGAAAACCCTTGGTAAATAAAATTTGGCGCAGGGACATGCATTTTGTTTCAACAATATATATTTTTTTCCTTTGGCTTTTACAAATGTCTGCTCGCAGAATCTACTTGCGCTAACGTCATTTTATGAGACTACTTATTGAAAGCTTTGTCTATCAGCTCGGCCGTTCGCACATCGTCAACGCAACGGTGCATCATGGTCGAAAAAAAAAATTCATTCACCTCTCATAATCCTCAAAATCTAAATTAAGCGAACGCATTTGTCCGGTGTCAACAAAAAGAAGCGCGTCGCGGGCCACGCATGAATCAGCGCGATACAATTAATCTAATTTAAGGTTATCGGGGAGGCATGGGACGGGATCGACGACGCACAGTCTCGCGCCACCGCCGCGGCGCGCGCATCCCCGCGTCGCTCGCTGCACTGCGCTGCACGGCCATGCGCCACCTCCCAGCGCGCTAGCCTGCACCCCATGTCACACTAATCACAGTGAAATGTCCCAAACGGACTGTGCCGTCCAAGTCTCGATAACCGTGCAACCGGGTTACGATAAATTGCAAGTGTTCGTTGACGTTTACATGAGTGAGTAGCCCGATTTGAGCAGTAGTTTGTAGTGATGACATTATGATGCTGCCCCATAATATTATGTAAGAAAAAATAATAAAACAGGTACTTACAGTCGAAAGGAAGCTTTCAGGTAATGTGAGCAAAACTATTTCATAATATTGTAAAACTAATAATTTGTAAATATTCAGCCCTTGAATTTGTGTCTTCAGTTCAATTCATCTGAATGAGCATTTAAAGCTGTTAAAGAAATGAATGTATGGTGATAGATAGAATAAAAGATTTCTTCTGCTTCTTAGAACAAACCCTATTCAACAAGCAGCTGTGCTAAAAAATCTAGCTAAAAAATCACCCGTGTTTTAGGCTCTACGAAGCCCGATCCATCTGCCATTATTCCCAAAAGAATTGATTGCGTCCGTCGTTTTACACGTCTTGATATTTTTCTCTTATCTTCTTCTCTTCTTATTGCTTATCGCGATTAACTGCTCTCTTGGTAAGAGTATATATTCAAACAGCTTATCTTCTGCTGGTGCTTTAATGTAAAATTGATATTGATTCCACTGCTGGCACTCGCAAGGCCTCTTCTGTACCGCAACCCACCTCGCCGGCCCAGTGCGGTGGATATCTTTATATCCACCAACCCGCAGCCACAGGCTTTATTCTGGTTTCTCTAGTACATTCTGCCAGATGTGCGGCTCACACAAAACGTGAACTTTTACTGTTTTTCAACTAAGACATGCAAAAGGCAAATGAAATATCTATTGAAAGTCTTTCATCACCAGTCTTGTCTTCGTTGACCAACCACGTTTGACCTCAGTGGGTATTAAACATAAGATCCATTGCAAATCTCCGGGGCTTTAGAACCTAACTTCACCATAATGGAAATGTAATAGAGTCATTACAAAAAAAAAACATGTTTTTTAAAAATTTCTCAAGAAAACGTAAAACTAAAATTTTCATCTAATTCTGAGATATGAAGGTTGCTATCGAAATATTTGCTCAGCCTATCTGATGTTCTATTGTCGGCTTTCAAAAATCAATACATTATTAAAATATATCTTTACGCTACCGCACCAGTTATACATAGTAGAATTTATCGTTGCTACTAGTAGCCATCAATCAATACAAAAATAAGAATTGACTGACACAGTAATCACGCGGTAAATTTTATCCTAACGATCGGCGACAGTGAAATAATCGTCTGTCAAAAGGTAATGCCAAAATCTCTCAGCTAACGGCTATCTAGCAGCGACGAGTGACGCTTTCGGCGCGCCGATGAATCACTGCTAATTATTTTATGATTCGCGAGCGGAGCTGCGCGTGCGACGCCGAACTAAACAATTAGATGAGCCACTTACGCACCACTATACATAAGGTTGCTACCCTCAAAAACTCTTCAGTGCTCCGTATGGCAACACCGGCCTCTGACCGTACCATCTCGGCCACTGTCCAAAATTACGACTCTAAAATTATTCCCAATGTTAGCTCTTTTGTTGTAAGAGATCTTTAAGAGACGCCAATAAACAATCCTCTTTGAAGATTCCAAAATAGTGTTGTTTACACTACGCTATGGTAGTGTTAACAAGTAACCCTTTACCTATGGTACCGGTTCTCTAGATGTTGCATCTGGTTAGTTCGGAAATAGCTCACAGTTTAAACAAATCTATGATAGAACTCCAGCTCTCAAGACTCATCGGCTATACCTGACCCAGAACCTGGGCGGCAGGCGTTATACTAGTGGGACAATAATTCTAAGTTCTAGATGATGTCAGTGAAGTTCGTCTACTTTCTACAGCCTACGCTGTGTTACGTTTATAAACTGTTGTATTGGAGCCAAACTGACTATTTTCTTTGATCTTGATCTGTTACCAATAGCAATGCTCTGACGCGACCTTGAAAATGAACGAGCGCGAAGGCGTACCATATGTGGTCGCAACAATAACTATAATAAACATCGTTAATACGGCAGTGATGAGACATTTTGCAGACGGCGCCTACAGTGATTCAGTCTGGAGCGCGATTGCCTTTATAGATGGTGGTCGGTGGCAGCGGCCGGGCCGTTGGCATCGGCATCACGACATGACTAACCGCCGCCCGCTCTAGATACAATCAAAATATGTGACAAGTTTATTTCTATTCGGAACAACACATTCTGCTCGATATATCCCGCGCCTCAAAGTTGAACATCTGCTGATTTTTTCTACGACATAAGTAGGTCGGGGCTCGAGCCTGCGTCACGCGCCCTGGCCGCGGCCGCTCACCGCTCGCTTACGTTTACGCGAAATCGTTACGCTGCTCTTCTATGCCGTCGCATCGTCAGCTCTATTATATGTTCTCATGCAGATAAATACACTGACACGTAGCCAGTAGGTTTTCCATCCCCTTCATAGCGTATTTTCACTCTCTAGCAGACTGTTTCCCATTGAAAACGCAATGTGGAATAACCTGCTAGCCTTTCCTACGCCAAAGTCTAGAAATATTTTATCATTAATTTTTCAAGGTTCGTTTTGCAACTTAAAATGCCTTTAAAAACTGCTAATCCAAATAGTAATAAAAGTATTTATCATCCCAAAATTGTACATTTTTATCATTTCAGAATGTAACAATATATACTTATAACCTTCTCAGTATGTCAGTAGGTAAATCATCAGAGTTATGGAATTTTTAATTCTTATTTGAAGTTTTTGGACGACGGTGATAAGCGACTGAGAAGCCAAGATAAAGGAGGTAGATAAATATGCCTTTTGGCTTCTCAACCTCGTAAAACCATCGTTCAAAAGCTTCAAACAAGAATTCAAAACTCCATCGAAAGCGCCAAACATAGAGCTAACGAAATACAGATTTACGAAATTGATTTTATCTCAAACAAAATCACGAACATACACATAATCGGTAAGATATAAGTGTACGTAAGCCGGACCGTGCGTAGTTTCGTAGGGGCTGGTCGGCGCGCGGGTGCTCCTCAGAAATACCCGGTGAGTCAGCGCGCGTTTCACAACGATACCTTTGCCAATAGCTTTTGTATTACTTCCTATTGCTGCAACTATATTCCCTGCTCTATTTGGCGGAAGATTCCTCCCATCAGGGCTTCGTAACTTTGCTCTTACGTCATCTGAGTGTTTGCTTTCTATATTGTTGTTTCTTTGATGGTTAATCATTGATATTTGTAAAGAAAATATCTGATTTATCAGAAAAAATCCAGAATGGAAGAACAGGGCAATAAACTTTTGATATTATCAATGTTCAGGATAATTTCACCAAAAAACATGTTTTTAAAATTTCCTGTTTATAAAATCAGACTGTTTGCGAATTCATATTACTTATCATTGTTTTTATTTTGACGAACCCATTTTAAACCCCTAGAAAAAAAAAATGGGACCAAATATAGTTCTCACAAATATTAAATGGTAGTCGATAAGCAAACGTTTAAAGAAATATTACTTCTCCCTAATTGATCGTCAATTTACCAGGAAATCAATAATAAACAAAATTTACTGTTTATAAATACAATATAGTCTCTGAAGCTTATGCCTAATTCAATGTTTTTCCTTCACCATTTGGCATCACTTCAGAAACTATATGGAAAATAAAATTCAACAGTTTAAGTGTTTCAATAGGTGAGAATAATACATAATTGTCAATAGTATCGTAACGTAACAAACAGTTGCTCATCTAATACAGTTCCGTGAGCTCGGCCGTATGCCGCGAGCCACGAGCCACCCACACCGCGTAGTAAACTGAACCACAACAACATTCCTCAACTATTGCTGCTTTATGTAAATTAACACAACCACACTATTCTTTAAACAATCACTATTTCAATAAAGAATTAAAACCTCTTCAAGTCGAACTCTAACTCATCAATCTGCTTCGAAATTTACGTTCACGATGTTGGTCCAGAATAAACGAAGCTTCCTCCGTTTCTATTGATTTTTACGACTTTCCTTGAGATAGCAAATCTTCAGTCGCATCTGTCCTACGGACTCCTGCGTTGTATCCCCGTCGGCAGCTCTTTGATGTGATCTGGATACAATCACCTATATAGCGCATTACTGGTGACTGGCCCAGTTCTAGTTTCGCTGTAGAAGTTGGCACGAAATTGTAAACTGCCCTCTTTACTAAAGGCGCTTTATATCCAAATAGCATTGTACTATAAAATGATCTTGCTCGCTATCTTCTAAAGCGTGGGAATCAGATCTCGAACTCACACTTATTATTAATTTGCAGTACCAAAGTCCCTCCGATGTAATTTACTTGAACACTTGTTGAAAAAAGATAAATGTATCTCGCTACTTTTAACTCTTTGTGAGTCACAAGTTTGTCTGCTCGCCGTTACAGATCCACATGTATTATATTGTCCTTTAGATACTTTAAAATCGTACACAAGGACGCCTAAATTCGCTCGGTAGATATTTCCGGATCGAATGAAAGTGCCTCCGGTGAATCAGACTTTTTTAAATGTACGACGTAATTCCCTGTCACTTGCCCAACGTGATCCCAACATTGAAAGTTTGGACGTTCTGTGAATTTTTGGCAGTGGTCGGTAAAGTAAGTGAAGGCATTTCAATTTGGATGGACCGTTATGTTTGTAACATAGCAGGGGTTACAAAAAATACTCTCTTCACACAAAGTTTCCGTGATTCCATGTAACATTTCAACGTCTAGAAGTGTTAACCGACTTTGTAGACAGACATTTGCCTGCTTGTCATGTGGCCGCTCATAAATCGGCCCGCTAATAGAATAAGTGTCGTTCCTTGGACAGTTTCCGCGAGGTGTCACCGCCGCCGCTGACGCACCCGGCCCGGTCTGCGGCGCGTCCCGACGCCAAATCGGAAACATATTAAAGCCACCGATCAAAGAGCTTTCCCTGCCACCAGATTTATGGTATTACCGAAATGTTTTGTAGATCACGCGTAACGTTAAACATGGATTAAAACACGTCTAAATAAAATGTGCTGTAAACTCTTTCGGTCAACTTATGTGACACTAGCCAGAAATTGTGTAAATGCTCTGATTTAAAACCGAAACCCATCGATGTCTTCTGATTAAGTGCTAAAAATATTTGAAGACTGCGTGCTAAATCATGCAAGCTGTAGCCTACGTGTTAATGACTGCATATCTTTTATTGGCTCATCGTTTTCGATCATTGTTTTATGAACGTAATCGACTCAGAGCAGCGCACCGTTACTTAGGCCATAGCTTCTCTTATGCAAGCCATTGAGCTAGATCCTCGGCCATCGACGTTTATGTTAACCCCTAACGGCCGAACCCAATAACCGATCTATCACATACTGGAGATAGAAAAACAAATGAAACAACACAAAATCTATATAATTTTTATATTGTTTCATTTGCTTTGCTATCTCCAGTATGTGATAGATCGGTTATTGGGTTCGGCCGTAAGACGATCGCTCATTTTGTCTTTTGGACAGTCATGTAAGCTGCTCCAGTCAAGCCTCATTAAACTTAACACAATGCCTATCTTCATTACTGTTTCTAGTAGCATGATGCCCCTTTTTTCATTTAATCATTGCGAGTTAATAAACCTATACTGCGTCATCAGCCTAATGACGGAAGTACGAACAGTCAAAGACCTTTAAAACTAAGTCATTGTAATGTTAGAGCTTTTTTGTCTCGCTTTTTATTCGACGACCGCAAATGGTACTACTTCTACTTTAATCTGTTCAAATTTCAATTACTCGTCGCAGGACATTGCCCCTGACTTGCATAATTATCAAGCTTATCAACCCAAAATAGTATTGAAACTAGAAAATATACCTTTTTGACACAAACATTCTACAAATCTCACGATTATGGGGTAAATAAGTATAAAAAATCGGCCAAGTGTGAATATGGCACGCGTGCGAAGGGTTTGGACGAAAAATATGTTTTTAATGTTACTTTGAAATCATAGATGTCTCCTAGATTTTCCTGTAATCTATAGGAAAATTTTAGGCTTAATAGTTTCCGATATATAAGGGGAATAGTCATATCCAATTATTTTCTTTAATAACTTCGGTATTTTAAAATTATGAAAAAAATGCTTTTGACGCCCTTATTATAAGTCCATTCGTTTGACGTGTCAGGTGGAAAAACTTTTTTTGAATTGTCTAGTTTAGTCCCAAAAATTGATCGCATTTCCCAACATTTATTTATATTCGTTACGCGTCCGTGTTTGCGTCACAGAAGATTATATCAAATCAAACTTCATTTCTACAACATATTTTGCAAAAGCTTAATTAGTGATTGAAGCCTGCCTTTAAGGAAGTAATGCCTGTATTGTGAGATTCCGCTCTTAAAAATACAATCATTTATGTGAGTATATGTGTGTGTGTATGTTTCGAGTGTGTGAACATGTGTGTGTATGTTTGTGAGATTGTGAATATATGTGTGCGTATGTTGGTCAGTGTGTGAGCAGGTTTGTGGGGGTGTGTGTGTGTGTGTAATAAGCGTGCCAACATGTGATTAAAGGTGAGGACGTGAGGATGTGCCACCGCACTTCCACTATCCCTACAACACTTTAACTGTTGCACACCGACGTCACGCAGTAGTGCAGTTTTACTAAAAACGTGACGCTACCTTTTTTCTCAATTTTTTATCGATTTGAAATGGTAAAAAATATGTTTCCATTCTTTTTTTGCAAATCTACCGAATGGACTAAATAGAGTTATTATTTTTCTGTGCAGTAAAAAATCCTATTCGATTTCGTAACACTCCCTACCTCACCATGCACTTGCCGCGCGTTGCAGGCAGCAGTGGACAAAAAACCCAGCCTCATGATACAAGCGTTAATAGTGCTTCTATTTTATCATAGTTGAAACGTTTTGTCGAATTACTTAAAGATTGTTTGCAGTCATAGTATTTTTTGCATGTATAAAGTATTTCCTATTTATCCTATTATATAAATTGGCTGAACGTTTTTAGGGTAGTTGCCTAAAAAAATCTAATTAGTCCGTAAGATAGACTTCCCAAAAATATTTGACGCGTATTTTTTATTTTTTCACGTATACGAAAAACGAAGATGATATAGTGTGTTGAAAACTCGTGTGACGTCACTACGTGCGACGATTTTGACCACGCCGTGATGTTACAAGCCCCCACTCATGATCTTTGAAGCTTTTTATCTTCGTCAATTTTTAGAAATTTCATAAAGCAAAAAATACGTGTCCAATATTTTTCGATAATCTAACTGACGGACTAAATAGAATCATATTTTTATTCCTCAGGAAACATCCCTATTCTAGCAAACCGAGTTGGTGATTGGGGATTTTTTGTAATTTTGACCGTTCGGCTTTTAGTTAATTTGGAGGAGTCGAACAGTAAAGTTTTGTGCATTTTCAAGATGGTCTGTATAATATATAATTTTCTCACAGAGAGAAGGTCACTGATATGTGTACTAAATTTCAACACAATCGGTCCAGTGGAATTGGAGAAAATTGGCTGTGACAGACGGACAAACCTACAAACGAGTAATCCTATAAGGATTCCGTTTTTCTATACAAAGGTTCGGAAACATAAAAATAACTGGCAAATATAAAATCTTTTTTAGTTTTGTAAAAATCCATCTCGTGTTGTTGTTTGTATAGATCTACTCTACAGTAGCTTATAAAGAGTAAATCCAACTTCCTCTATATTTTTTCCACATCCTCCAAGTGCTTATATTATGAATTGAAGTGCAACTAAGTTCTCCCCGTATCTAAACGCGAAACAGCTACGGATTACAATTTAATAGATAAATCTCCATCTTATTGAGGTCAGCAAACGCATATCCCCTTGTCTTATCTTTAAAGATTGCGCCACAGAATAAAATGTTCAGTTCATAGTCCCGGTTTTTATTTTATAGATTCGTCGAAGTTTTGCACTCGCACTCGTAAAATAGTGGCGAGTGTTAGTCATGATCTTCTCGCTAGCGACCGCAAGCGATCTGTTAACGAGTTTGCCCCCGATGCCTTGTCTACGCCCCCCGCTCGTTAATTATCACTTGTGGAACCCAATTAGCTTCTTATGTACGTTGTTCATAAGCGTATCGCGGCAGTTCATAGCGTTCCAGGTGTGGTTCAAATTGAGAGTGATTGGTATAAGAATAGTTCTGCTATCAAAAGTACTTAGGGCGGAACTTATTAAGTTATTTTGAGGTTTTAGTACAATAACGAGATTACAAATCTTATTTTTGCTATCTTCCGAAATAATAGTATTCCCTTCCTAATCTTGAGTTGCTCCGCAATATAATAACAAAGTTAATATTGTCAGAAGTTCAGAACAGAGTTAAAATAGCCACGAAATCTTTTCATCCTACTCTCGTAAAAAGCTTCGTTCATGAAATATAAACGGTTTCCTCAAAGCTTTTTTAAAATACGAGGTCTAGTCGCGGAAACTTAAAACAAATACCGCGCTTTCCATTTCCGCTAAGATTTTATTTATTATATACTTTATTGTACACCTTGTAATAATAACAGGAAAAACATTTATAAAAACAAGTGTACAATGGGCGGTCTTATCGCACAATGCAATCTCTTACAGACAATCTTTGGATGGATTTTGTTAAGATGTAGGCGTTGGATTATTCTGGGCTCTTTAGAACTGCTTATGTTATATTGGTGGGGTAGTAATGAACTGTTAAGGTGCAGTTGGCATGGCCAGCTGGGTACATTATACTGTAAGTGCACGTGCTACTCGCACTTCATGATAGCCTGGTAGTTTTGTTGTCGCAGCCTACTCGTGATCACATTTCTTGGCAATTGTTTGCTGTGCGATACGAGTATGAGCAATACGAGTGTTGTGCATTTGTTGAAACCACATCGAAAAACGCGAAGTTAACAAGAATGGTTATGTTCATAAAAGATAAAAACAATCGTTTATTCGTTTAAAGAATTGAAGTGTTGTGTGCAGCAACAGAAACTGCAAAAAAAAATACAAAAATACCAACTTCGTTTTTTATTGTTTCTTTGTGTTTTGAACACCGACTTCCGAAATTAAAGTTATTTTGTTTAGAAGTCGGTGTTTTTTTTTTGTAAAAAGTTTTTTTTATTTTTCACTTTTTAGTGCTGATACAGCTAAACGTACCCATCACAGCGTACGTGCTATAAACTGGTGTAAACAATAAAAAGACATGGAATTACAGCAATTCCGGAAGATTTGCCATAATTTGTTGAAGAATTCCGAATTCCTATCTCCGTTCTTCATCATATCTTCACCAAGCTAGAAAGGGACCACCTCGATATACAAGATGCTCTTCCAAACCATCGTATACAATTTTCTTTTTTTTTTTCATTTAAATCGACAAGGGGGAATGCAAACATCATCAATATAGTGGAAGCCACGCATTATTAAGAATAACTAAAATACTCGTCGTCAAATCTCACTAAAATTTAAATGGGAACACATGTCAACCACCAGTTTTCTAATTTAAAAAGAATCATCCAAATTAGTACACCTGGTAAAAAGTTATGACATAACACATAAAAAAATACAGTAGACTTGAGAACCTCGTCCTTTGTTGGAAGTCGGTTAAAAATATGGGAATTATAGAAATGCTCTCTAATGAGCAACACCCATGTACGTGGTGATGTTGTACAACATGTTTTCTATTGCCCACATAGATCTTGAGTAATTTGTTTACTCCCATACTACAACAACAACAAGTATTTACTCGATGGTAACTAACTAGTTTGCCGCTCGTGTGTACCTTTCTCAATACGAGCTTCATTTTTGGCGAGTTCTTCCAATAACATGCCCAAGTGATGTGACAGTTTTATGGACGTTTAACACATGTCACATGTTGATGGTGACATGCATTTACGTCGGAGCTACGTCGCTTTTGCGCACTGCACATTGGCTTGGCGATGCACGACGCAATCGCACCTAACAAATAGGGCTGCGATGCCGCAAACATTGGGCCCTGATTTATCGCTGCGCGAGCAACTCCCGCGCGTTCGCGTCATGTGACGGAGCGCATCGTCGGCGCTACATGTATGTTTACAAGCCAAACGAAGTTTACAATCACCGATAACCTGTGGGTTATGATTTTATGAATCAAAAGCAACAAACAGGTCGGTGCAGGCGGAGCGGGGTGCGGCTGTATTGCTAGTGCGGTGCCGGGTGCAAGAGCAGCGCGTGGGCGCGGGTCGCTGACCGCTGCACAGAGCGCGCGCGCGCCCTGCCAGCGAAAATGGCAGAAAACCTCACGAAGGGCGGCAGCACACGGTGTCCGCATTTAGCTCGGGCTGACGTCGCTGAGTCACCGCGCCGCGAATAGCGTCGGTTTGTTGTTGCATCGCTCGCTCCCGGCTCTCCCGCCGAGTATTTCGAGCGGGCGGCGCGGCGGGCGTGCACAGTCCTGCGCACGCACTGCCCGCGAGCGGTCGCCATGCCCCCGCTGCCCGCGCCGCCCGCGCGCCTGCGCCGCCCGCACGACGCGTGTGACGCCGGAGCCATCGTCACCACCATCAGGGACACAGTCAGCTGTAGTTGGATATTTTACAGTGAGTGTCGACCGCGCCGCCGACCCGACCACCTCGACGCGGAAATCTAAAGCCGCGCTTCACCGTTGACCACGTTTTGTGCGCCACGAAATTCGCTTTTTCGTCGTTGTTCAGTGTTTTCTGCCTTTAAAGGCTCATTCGTTTGTGATTTTTCATAAGAAAATTAAAAAATCTTTCGTGTCGGAAACCGAGTGTGGTGTGAACTGAAAATACTCCTTGTACTTTCACCCAAAACTTGCGCTTTTAAGTGATACAGTACGTACATACCAATATAAATACGGAAGACAAAATGTATCGAATAAGTAAACTATTTCTCATTTCCGCATTCAGAATAGAAGCTTCATAGATTAATTTACTTCTTAGTAGATATTTCATTTGTTTTCGTTAAACAACTGATACAATTGACGAATTAATAAAAATACAATCGAATGCTCACATAAACAGATGTGCTACAACAAACAGTTCCCAACGGTTGTGTTGAAACAGGCGCATCACTATTGTATCGATCGATGATGAATTGCTTATCAACGCCTTGTTAGTACGCACTACCGCCATCTATTTGCGAGAAAAGGAATCATAATGTTGAAAGCAAGAAATCTAGGTGAAGCGTCTGACATCAGCAAGTCCAGAGTAAATTTAACTCTTGACGTATTTAACCGTGCTGTGGGACTTGCCACCGATTCCTCCAAACATTCGGATTGTTCTCGCATTGGCTCCTCTATTATACGATCATTGTTTTAATTGCGTCATTGAATCTCGCGCGGCATCATTATTATTAGTGGCGTATGCGTCTTATGATACGTAATATTTTGTTGCCACCTCTGTTTCGGCTGAATTATGTATGTCTAGCTGTACTGGGCTCTATTTGACGTAGTTCTAAGCTTTGGAAGACAGCTTTTTGTTCTTTCTATATTTACTTTTAGACCTTGTGGTGTAAGCCAAGATCTGCTTTCCTTGGTAGCGTTCTGATAGAGCGATTGTTGCAGTGCGATTGCTATTCATACTTTCACGGAAGTACGTACTAGGAGTTAGATAAAAACAATCTTTATATCTCGTATATGTGTGCTAAATGTATGTGCGTTGTATTAACCAGGTAACAGCAGCGCGTCGACAGGGGGCGAAGGCGCCGCGCCGCCGCCCTCGGAGCCCGACCCGGCGCTGGACTCGATGCACATGATGCTGGACCCCCACCTCAGGCCTATTTCGCCGGACCTCAACAATGAGGAGTCCAAGAGAATATTTGAAGAGCACAAGCAACTTGCGCAGGAGTACCTCAAGGTAAGAAGTTAGATTGAAAATCCATGGTATCTAAGGCAAAACCCAAAAATAGACAACAGATTCTTCAAGGCTTCTTTATTAAATCAACATAAAAAGGTCATGTCAATAATAATTAAAACCACAATTTCTAAGTCAAATTGACTGGGAGCCACCCCCGATTTATTTGGGAAAGGCTAGACAGACGATTATGAATTTCTAATATACTTAACCCGAATCAACTCTCGCCTTCTGTTCGATGGTTACATAAAGCTTTCTTATTTGAGTCAAATTGAAAAACCTGCGATTGCATTGCCTGGTTATTATTTGTGTTATTTTATCTTGTTGGTCTTATATGGGATTCATCCAAATTAGAGACAATCGATTATGAACCTTAATCGCATAGCTGTACCTATTTTTATAGATTAAAGATAGGTAAAACATGTTGTCCATGCGATGGTGAAAAATAAAATTAAAAGAGAAATAGAAAAGAATCAAATACACATCTCTATCTTGCTGTGGCAAAAAAGAACAAAATATTAATAATATTTTTTTTTATAATTTCAGATACAGACTGAGTTTGCATACCTCAGCAATCACAAAGCAGAATTGGAAGAGAAAATGGACGATGACGAGCTACGGCAGAAGAGAGAGATTATACAGTTGGAGAAAGAAAAGGTAAGGATATTTACTTTTGTCATATAATTGGAATGAAAACAAATGGCCAAATATGTCCAGTAAAATAATATGTATGTATTATGTCATTAGACACCATAACAGCTACATATAATTTTGTAATGTTGCAGAATAGTATATGAAAATAAAATAATTTAGACTGTGTTAATCAGATGTCTATTATCTACCCTCTTCAAAATTGGAAACGCTGAAAGTCAGGCCATATGTATATGAGCAAATAAAGTCTGGTCACTGTGAAAATGTTTGAGGGACATCTTTGTTCAATCAATATCTTTCAGTTTTGGCTGCTTTTAAAGTTGTAGGCAGTAGTGTTAAGATGCAAATGACAACCCCTATCACCTTATAACTGCTATGGTCATACGAAGCTAAAGCTCAACTTTGTAATTTTCCAGGACTCATTGATCAAGCTATACTGCAGCCTAAAGAAGCAGCTAGCGCGAGCGGAGAGCGACAGTTGGCTACACCCAGAGGAGATGGCCAACGAGTGACGGCGCGGCGCCGCACAGCGCAGGGACCACTGTGACTCGCCTCATGTGTCATTGATCTCAACCTACCAAATGAGCCTTCAACTTTTCGTTCTCTCCCTATTTACAGGTTTAGTTTATAATGCATGTTTATTAAAATAGTGTCGCTTGTACAATATAAATGACTGTTTACGCGGCACTGAATCCAATGCCCTTACGTACGTAAGCACGCGCCTGTAAAACTTGGGAAGCCATTGTTCGTAATCGTTTTGTGTACAAGCGCAATTTACAGTCATCTGTAGTAATGTAGTTTTGTAACCTTGACATTTTATCAGTTTCGTTATTATACATAACCATTATCTTTCAATCTTCACTAACTTTACCACCGTAAACAACTAATGTCTTTGTCGTTGTAAAAAGCACGTTTTAGTGCTTTATATGTGAGTGTTACCCAAAATATTGAAGTAGTTTGTCATACTTTTATACAGAAGTATAGAAATGTAAATTTGTTTGTTATTATTTTATCTCATTCGATCATTTATTTTATAGTGTGGTATGCATTTGTTTTGATTGTATAAATGTAAGATAGTATTTAGCAGTATTAGATAAGTTAAATTATGTTAAGTTTAATAAATTTTTGTGAAATATTTTATGGTTTAAATTGTACGCCGTGTACGCCGAAACTTGCTTCGTCCCAATTCGTCCCGAAAAAATCATAGTTTGGATCCACCCCGTCCCATCTGTCCTCCCTAAGAGACGCGCTAAGCTGTGGACCGTACCACATAGAAGGTGCCCGGAACTTGTAGTGAGCTTTAATTTTTATGAAGATCGTCATAGGCGAGTCCGTTTCGGTACGACAACCTCATAATTATGGAGAAATTGTACCACAGATATCTTGCGATGCCCGGCAACCCCCTAACGACCTTCAAGTCACAAAAAATCCACAACGATGTTATGAAGGTGGGATGATAATTAAAAAACAAAACATGTCAGTCCAAATAATTTATTATTTCAATTGTCATAGTCACAATATAGATTTCTTTTGTTTACTGGAATGGTGTATGAATGTTAAAACATAGTCATTGATGATTAATTTGGCACTTCAGGTTATTAATTCATCAATTTGTTGAGATTCGAACCTTAGACAAATAAATGCGTTTTACGATGAACACATCATCTTTGTGGTGTGTTATATGGACGATTCTTCAAGTAACAACTTATGTACAATATAATTACAATAATCGTCTACATGACTACAATACTGGGCCACGGTGACGGAACATGTCGCCGATGCAATGCTTCCCGCATCGACTTCGGCGCGGCCGTCAACTTCAAATGTTAAACAATATACACAACAGTGTCGGGTGAACTGAAATCCTTGAGAATCTATATTTACGGTTTATTTTTATTGTATATTCATACAACTATAGACTGTGATGTACTGTATACAATTTAGGTAAATAAATAAACTTGCAACTTTTCTACTACTATCATAAATTTACAATAATTTTTACTTTACATAGTGATATGATCTTATGTTTATTAATTTATGAAATAAATAGTAATAAAAAGTGATATAACTCAAATCACTAACCAATTTAAATACATACAAACTCATGTACAGAAATAATTCGGCATCGAGAGGAAAAATCTCGGCCCTTTTGAGTTCAACTAAATCGTTCAATTTCTATTATGAAAACATTCTAACGTCACTTTAAAATACGACTTATTATAAAAACAGTACTTTAATAAAAATATATTTTCGTTGTCAGGGCCCGATGTATTATGATAAACTATAATTAATTTAAATTATACAGGAATGAAATCTGCTAAAACTTCCACTTAGCTACCATTTAAAATACTAATATGAGAAAATAATAATGAATTCCATCAAGCCTTTTTATTATAATGATATTATACATGCATTAAAATATTATCATTATTTTTAACTCCTATCAATAACGCCATGATTTGAAACATCATTAAAATAATTAAGGCAACAGTCGCTTTAAAAATATATAGAGCTATTGTTACATCTACAAGACAGTATAAAATCGATGGATGGATGAAGTAAAACCGTGTCAAGTTGTAGGTGTAACAACAAGCTATGAAACAGTCCCCTTAGCTACATATGATAATCTCACACTTGAAATAGTATGCATAACACATTACACTGTGTCGGTGCTTGCAACTAACACGATAGTGACAACTCTGAAACACAACATACGTCAACTAGAACTAACTGGACATAAATGTATGAAAATATTCTCTAGGGAGTCAATGGCCGCAGTGAACCTAACAGTTTGTTAAAACACTATACTAAAAACGAAGATTTAAACTTACATTATCGGATTGTTGGTGGCAACTCGAAGGCAGTTTGTTAATGGTGTGACACTCGAGTGCCTCTAGCTTTACTAATCGATCATGACAACAAGCCGAAGGTATTCGAACCCTATCTTAGTGGCAAAGATTAGCACCGCGAGCATTAAAACGTTCTATACAATTACTAGAAGACGACTATACGATCAGAACAGTCCGCGTTGTGACCAAACTGTTCTAGGAAATGTACTTATTACAATGAGATATACAGTTTTAGAAAATAGTGTATAATGTTAGAACAATTGTAAATGCTATCAGACTGGAAGTGACAGAATTAATCTGCAAACTTTAGAAAATTTATAACGAACTATAGAAAAAGATTAAAATTACCTAGATTTAACCGGTCATGGAATGGAGTATTCTGCTAACACCAGAACATGCGCACGCATTTTATCAGTTATTTTAGTAAATTTAAGTAACTCAAGTCTACTAACAGCTCGTCCGTGGGCTCAACCAACCGTCATTAAGGCGATGCAACGCATTACTATAGAATACACTAGCTCTCGACAAGCAACAAATTTGTGGTTTTTAACTATATAATAATATGTTTTTAATAAATATCTCTCGCAATTACATACGTCTATTCAAACAAGAAACAATGTCAAATAAAGCACACTCTAACACATCCGCGCAATACTAAATTGAGCAACGTTTACAGGGAATACAACAAATTACAGCGTGTATCATGTATTGTCAACAGTTCTCAGGACCACGAGTCGTACATTAAATCTAATAGATATAAAACTTCAGATATAGGAATAAGGAATAAAATCTGATATCTAACGAGAGGGGAAGACTGGTATGGTCAATCGTTGTCATTCCTGGAAACAAAAGAAAAGTTTTGTTAGGCATATGAAAGCAAAGATATTTTGTAAAATGGTAAATAATGGTAATAATGCCAAGTAGTACCTGGTTCCCTAGTTATTGGGTTGTGAAGGTTTGGTAGGCAGCCGCTCCACGTTAAATACTGGTATCCAACTGAATCCGGTATGAATGGAAGCCGACCCTTATATAGTTGGAAAAAGGCTAGGCAGATGATGGTAAATAAATGATTTCAAAGAGACTTGCTTGGATTATTTTCACACCACACATTCCAAAAACGCCAAATAACTGAAACGTGGTTCATAACTACTGTTTGACACGTTTCAGAAGCTATTAAAAAAAAAAAAATAGTCTATTTAAAAATACATGCCAGTTAACAAAAAATGACAACTAATTAAAACTAACATAATATTTTAACCATTAAATAAGTCTTTATAGTATTCATTATAATGTTTAATAGTTCACTTGCTTGTTCACTGTTTATTGTTTTCACATAAAACTGTGCTAGATATGTCTGCAGGTAAAGTGCTATAGCTAGTATTTACTATGGTAGGTTATATGCACTTGCATTTCAAATGTGTATTAATATCAAAACAATGCATGAGGTAGCCCAGTTTAGGTTTACTTATAATAACAGTTTATAATTCCCTGCATACCAACTTAGCCATAGTCAATCTGCCTAGCCTTTTTGAAACCATGTCAGGATCGGCTTCCAGTCCAACCGGATGCAGCTGACTCCCAGTAACTGGGTAACACGATAACCCTCGATTTATTTCATAGTAAGGTATTAAATATATAACTGTGCATGAAGGCGTGACATGGGAGTGTGAACTGTCGTATAGTTTCTATAACTCTCGCATAGAACATTTTCTATGACGTCTTGTGTAATTCAAAGAGAATGAGCTAACTTGAATCGTGACAAGCCGCAACTGTCCAGCAGCCCTACCATGACGTCTTAAATCCATCATGATTCCTGTGTCAGAGAGAGAGACGGAGTTACACAAGACGTATAGCACCTTCCCTTTCCCTCACACTGAATCATGATAGCATTGGCACTTCGTAATACGGCCACAGGAGAGTCTCAAATAACAATCCAATAACAAATAAAACGTTTACGGTCAAATTAAGATGATAATGCCGCTTTTATGTAGTTCAGTTCCTAGGTCCTAAGTTTATGGTGCGTAATAAAAGTTTACTATCTATTATTTCTACTTAGGTATGTCTTCCTTTTTTAAAGTTAGTTTATGTCAAAAAGACAAGGTAAAAGAATATAAGGACACATTTGAATTACAATGGAAAACTAATGTGTGGGTACCATATAATTTATCATAAGTTAACATTTTTTTTATTGTGTACAACTTAGGTTTATAAAATATGTCAAGCTGGGAATATAAAGGATTATTCGCATAGATATAATAAACAAGGAGATATGCCCTGTAGCCGAAAATGTATCGGAACCTGTGTCTCCTGTTTTGCCCTACCACCCGGCAACTACAACGCATGCAGTTCAGTAAAAGCAATAGATACGCAGTCGCGCACACACCCGCATTTCTAAAATCGGACTGTACTACACAATCAATTATAAACCTTATCCTAATAAACACACCGTATATTTACAGTACACCGTGCAACTTACTCACACAAAAACAACGGTGGGTATCGTTGTGCTGTGCAAAAGCAATTTATTTTACATATACGCTAGTGATTGACTAATCGGAAAGTTATCGATTCTGGCATTTATTACACACACTATGCTGCCCATGTATAACAAATAATTTTAAGCAAAGGTCACTAATATATTATCTTAAACATGCCGATTACTATAATGCATTCGAAACTTTATCGAAAGTAAAATACAATTACCATAAAAAGTAAGGAAGTAGCACGAGGATAAGGCATAAATACGATAATTCAAAGCCAAAAACACTTGAACGATTATTTACCAAAAATTTAATGAAATCTAAGAAAGTTTGGTACACTATTGTAATATTTCATTCAACAATCGACATTGTTGTCGACAGTGTATCTGCACAATTACATCACTAACTCGCGGCAAGAAGCAGCGGCCGTACTATGCGATACATCGGCTTGCTAAAGTATCGTTTTGTGATTTTTACATTGCTCATCCAGTCACTTAGCGACAAACTTAGGTAGTGGTTAAGGAGCAGTGTATTCATAGTAATATGTTATTGTCGCTTTGACATTTAAAAACAAAAATAACATAGTATAAGCAAGAAATATTTTAAGATTTGTTGTTTTTCATGATTTTAAAGACAAATATAGTAAAATACTTGTATTTTGATATGGTAAGTGATTCCATAATTAACAAAGTTTTGGTTTAGGCTTCGGTTTTTACAAGAAAACACTGAACAACACGGAATTCTTATATCTTATCACGCACACGGTCGGAAGCGCACTAGTTCGCGGATTCGACCATTGCGTAAGACATGCTCGCCCAGACCATGTCGCGTGGACACCGACACGCCCCCTTGCCACTTCTCCTGTATTTTATATTTCTATGATTATTCGTATGAACTCTTGTCCCACCCTCCATTAGCTACGCGTGATACATAGTTGGATAGATATTTTTGAACTGAACAAAAGTACTATAGCGCCAAGTTCCAAACGTTAGTCCGTTCCGAGTTATTCTCTCTTAAACATGTCAATCTGACTATAGCCAAAAATACTGTTGATACCCTATACAACACAAATTTTGAATAAATAGTGATAGATATACCTATCTACCGTTGTCATCAGAGGAGGAGCCCAACGAGGCATTTTAGGAATAAAAACAAAGTTAGGATATTTTAGTATGTACATATTTATACAACCGCAAAAACTGAAAAAGTTGCAAACAATTTTTTTTTAACCTGTTGACATGTTTCATAAAGCATGATGGCGCCATATAACCAATCCAAGTAAGTATGTACTGCATCTAGCTATTGAAGGGTGGGACCAAAATTTGCATCCTCCTTTACTATTGAGACAAAATTTATCTCGCGATCGATAAATCAGCCCGTACATTACTAAATGTAGTCAAATGAATAAGCACCTACTTCGCATCTACTTTTTGTGTTACTTTTATTGTACAATAAATTATATAATAAATAAATAAATAACCACTGTATTATTATTTTGTTATGAATTTACAGGGAACTTTAAGTCCTTGCGCGCTAATGTTCTCGTATCCCAGACCTCAGGATCAGAGTAACAGTGGCCCTGGAACGAAGGACATTAGGAGGAACATGGGTGCGTTGTCAGTAAGAGTCTGACACTCCCGTTCGCTCCACACAGAGCGTAAGGAGTCAGAAAAAAAACTGTCCACGATTATGCTAGCAGTAGGAGCCGGGGGATTTCGGTCCGACTGTATCCTATGTAATCAGCAGACTGAGGAACTTGAAGGTCCCAGATACAATAAAGCCGTTTCCCAAAGTCGGGGTCACCTTTGATCCAACCACGGACAAAGTATGCAGTTGGATACATGTTTGTTTATGAACCTATATTGTGTCACTCCTGGGTACATTATGTATTATACGAGCCATCCAATCGCATATTATAAAATGAGAGTGTTGTGTACCTGTGCCGTGTGAACACTAGCTGGGCGGCGCGGCGGCGCGGCGCGCCTGCCACTTGAAGTTATGTGAGTGTGTTGTGTACCTGTGCCGTGTGAACACTAGCTGGGCGGCGCGCCTGCCACTTGAAGTTATGTGAGTGTGTTGTGTACCTGTGCCGTGTGAACACTAGCTGGGCGGCGCGCCTGCCACTTGAAGTTATGTGAGTGTGTTGTGTACCTGTGCCGTGTGAACACTAGCTGGGCGGCGCGGCGCGCCTGCCACTTGAAGTTATGTGAGTGTGTTGTGTACCTGTGCCGTGTGAACACTAGCTGGGCGGCGCGGCGGCGCGGCGCGCCTGCCACTTGAAGTTATGTGAGTGTGTTGTGTACCTGTGCCGTGTGAACACTAGCTGGGCGGCGCGGCGGCGCGGCGCGCCTGCCACTTGAAGTTATGTGAGTGTGTTGTGTACCTGTGCCGTGTGAACACTAGCTGGGCGGCGCGCCTGCCACTTGAAGTTATGTGAGTGTGTTGTGTACCTGTGCCGTGTGAACACTAGCTGGGCGGCGCGCCTGCCACTTGAAGTTATGTGAGTGTGTTGTGTACCCGTGCCGTGTGAACACTAGCTGGGCGGCGCGCCTGCCACTTGAAGTTATGTGAGTGTGTTGTGTACCTGTGCCGTGTGAACACTAGCTGGGCGGCGCGCCTGCCACTTGAAGTTATGTGAGTGTGTTGTGTACCTGTGCCGTGTGAACACTAGCTGGGCGGCGCGGCGGCGCGGCGCGCCTGCCACTTGAAGTTATGTGAGTGTGTTGTGTACCTGTGCCGTGTGAACACTAGCTGGGCGGCGCGGCGGCGCGGCGCGCCTGCCACTTGAAGTTATGTGAGTGTGTTGTGTACCTGTGCCGTGTGAACACTAGCTGGGCGGCGCGCCTGCCACTTGAAGTTATGTGAGTGTGTTGTGTACCTGTGCCGTGTGAACACTAGCTGGGCGGCGCGCCTGCCACTTGAAGTTATGTGAGTGTGTTGTGTACCTGTGCCGTGTGAACACTAGCTGGGCGGCGCGGCGGCGCGGCGCGCCTGCCACTTGAAGTTATGTGAGTGTGTTGTGTACCTGTGCCGTGTGAACACTAGCTGGGCGGCGCGCCTGCCACTTGAAGTTATGTGAGTGTGTTGTGTACCTGTGCCGTGTGAACACTAGCTGGGCGGCGCGGCGGCGCGGCGCGCCTGCCACTTGAAGTTATGTGAGTGTGTTGTGTACCTGTGCCGTGTGAACACTAGCTGGGCGGCGCGCCTGCCACTTGAAGTTATGTGAGTGTGTTGTGTACCTGTGCCGTGTGAACACTAGCTGGGCGGCGCGCCTGCCACTTGAAGTTATGTGAGTGTGTTGTGTACCTGTGCCGTGTGAACACTAGCTGGGCGGCGCGGCGGCGCGGCGCGCCTGCCACTTGAAGTTATGTGAGTGTGTTGTGTACCTGTGCCGTGTGAACACTAGCTGGGCGGCGCGGCGGCGCGGCGCGCCTGCCACTTGAAGTTATGTGAGTGTGTTGTGTACCTGTGCCGTGTGAACACTAGCTGGGCGGCGCGGCGGCGCGGCGCGCCTGCCACTTGAAGTTATGTGAGTGTGTTGTGTACCTGTGCCGTGTGAACACTAGCTGGGCGGCGCGCCTGCCACTTGAAGTTATGTGAGTGTGTTGTGTACCTGTGCCGTGTGAACACTAGCTGGGCGGCGCGCCTGCCACTTGAAGTTATGTGAGTGTGTTGTGTACCTGTGCCGTGTGAACACTAGCTGGGCGGCGCGGCGGCGCGGCGCGCCTGCCACTTGAAGTTATGTGAGTGTGTTGTGTACCTGTGCCGTGTGAACACTAGCTGGGCGGCGCGCCTGCCACTTGAAGTTATGTGAGTGTGTTGTGTACCTGTGCCGTGTGAACACTAGCTGGGCGGCGCGGCGGCGCGGCGCGCCTGCCACTTGAAGTTATGTGAGTGTGTTGTGTACCTGTGCCGTGTGAACACTAGCTGGGCGGCGCGCCTGCCACTTGAAGTTATGTGAGTGTGTTGTGTACCTGTGCCGTGTGAACACTAGCTGGGCGGCGCGCCTGCCACTTGAAGTTATGTGAGTGTGTTGTGTACCTGTGCCGTGTGAACACTAGCTGGGCGGCGCGCCTGCCACTTGAAGTTATGTGAGTGTGTTGTGTACCTGTGCCGTGTGAACACTAGCTGGGCGGCGCGGCGGCGCGGCGCGCCTGCCACTTGAAGTTATGTGAGTGTGTTGTGTACCTGTGCCGTGTGAACACTAGCTGGGCGGCGCGCCTGCCACTTGAAGTTATGTGAGTGTGTTGTGTACCTGTGCCGTGTGAACACTAGCTGGGCGGCGCGGCGGCGCGGCGCGCCTGCCACTTGAAGTTATGTGAGTGTGTTGTGTACCTGTGCCGTGTGAACACTAGCTGGGCGGCGCGGCTGCCACTTGAAGTTATGTGAGTGTGTTGTGTACCTGTGCCGTGTGAACACTAGCTGGGCGGCGCGCCTGCCACTTGAAGTTATGTGAGTGTGTTGTGTACCTGTGCCGTGTGAACACTAGCTGGGCGGCGCGCCTGCCACTTGAAGTTATGTGAGTGTGTTGTGTACCTGTGCCGTGTGAACACTAGCTGGGCGGCGCGCCTGCCACTTGAAGTTATGTGAGTGTGTTGTGTACCTGTGCCGTGTGAACACTAGCTGGGCGGCGCGGCGGCGCGGCGCGCCTGCCACTTGAAGTTATGTGAGTGTGTTGTGTACCTGTGCCGTGTGAACACTAGCTGGGCGGCGCGCCTGCCACTTGAAGTTATGTGAGTGTGTTGTGTACCTGTGCCGTGTGAACACTAGCTGGGCGGCGCGCCTGCCACTTGAAGTTATGTGAGTGTGTTGTGTACCTGTGCCGTGTGAACACTAGCTGGGCGGCGCGGCGGCGCGGCGCGCCTGCCACTTGAAGTTATGTGAGTGTGTTGTGTACCTGTGCCGTGTGAACACTAGCTGGGCGGCGCGCCTGCCACTTGAAGTTATGTGAGTGTGTTGTGTACCTGTGCCGTGTGAACACTAGCTGGGCGGCGCGGCGGCGCGGCGCGCCTGCCACTTGATGTTATGTGAGTGTGTTGTGTACCTGTGCCGTGTGAACACTAGCTGGGCGGCGCGCCTGCCACTTGAAGTTATGTGAGTGTGTTGTGTACCTGTGCCGTGTGAACACTAGCTGGGCGGCGCGGCGGCGCGGCGCGCCTGCCACTTGAAGTTATGTGAGTGTGTTGTGTACCTGTGCCGTGTGAACACTAGCTGGGCGGCGCGGCGGCGCGGCGCGCCTGCCACTTGAAGTTATGTGAGTGTGTTGTGTACCTGTGCCGTGTGAACACTAGCTGGGCGGCGCGCCTGCCACTTGAAGTTATGTGAGTGTGTTGTGTACCTGTGCCGTGTGAACACTAGCTGGGCGGCGCGGCGGCGCGGCGCGCCTGCCACTTGAAGTTATGTGAGTGTGTTGTGTACCTGTGCCGTGTGAACACTAGCTGGGCGGCGCGGCGGCGCGGCGCGCCTGCCACTTGAAGTTATGTGAGTGTGTTGTGTACCTGTGCCGTGTGAACACTAGCTGGGCGGCGCGCCTGCCACTTGAAGTTATGTGAGTGTGTTGTGTACCTGTGCCGTGTGAACACTAGCTGGGCGGCGCGCCTGCCACTTGAAGTTATGTGAGTGTGTTGTGTACCTGTGCCGTGTGAACACTAGCTGGGCGGCGCGCCTGCCACTTGAAGTTATGTGAGTGTGTTGTGTACCTGTGCCGTGTGAACACTAGCTGGGCGGCGCGGCGGCGCGGCGCGCCTGCCACTTGAAGTTATGTGAGTGTGTTGTGTACCTGTGCCGTGTGAACACTAGCTGGGCGGCGCGGCGGCGCGGCGCGCCTGCCACTTGAAGTTATGTGAGTGTGTTGTGTACCTGTGCCGTGTGAACACTAGCTGGGCGGCGCGGCGGCGCGGCGCGCCTGCCACTTGAAGTTATGTGAGTGTGTTGTGTACCTGTGCCGTGTGAACACTAGCTGGGCGGCGCGGCGGCGCGGCGCGCCTGCCACTTGAAGTTATGTGAGTGTGTTGTGTACCTGTGCCGTGTGAACACTAGCTGGGCGGCGCGCCTGCCACTTGAAGTTATGTGAGTGTGTTGTGTACCTGTGCCGTGTGAACACTAGCTGGGCGGCGCGGCGGCGCGGCGCGCCTGCCACTTGAAGTTATGTGAGTGTGTTGTGTACCTGTGCCGTGTGAACACTAGCTGGGCGGCGCGCCTGCCACTTGAAGTTATGTGAGTGTGTTGTGTACCTGTGCCGTGTGAACACTAGCTGGGCGGCGCGGCGGCGCGGCGCGCCTGCCACTTGAAGTTATGTGAGTGTGTTGTGTACCTGTGCCGTGTGAACACTAGCTGGGCGGCGCGCCTGCCACTTGAAGTTATGTGAGTGTGTTGTGTACCTGTGCCGTGTGAACACTAGCTGGGCGGCGCGGCGGCGCGGCGCGCCTGCCACTTGAAGTCCACCTGCATGAGCCACTGCTGGCCGCGCGAGCGGTTGCACTGCCGCAGCACCGGCTTCCACACGTCGCCCGCGTCGGGCTTGTCCAGGCACATGCCCGTGTTCGTGTGCTTTATTGTTCGTGTCTGGAAATAAGATATTACATATTATTCGCGTAAAAGATAAAGCCGTTCAACATACGAGCAGCACTGCATTATTAATGTCTCACGCACACGACCACTGTTGAAGATAGCCGAACGCGTGACGTGTTTGCTTCGGTCTAGATAAGCTAATTGCGAGCCAATTTGGTGGAGTCAGATATACGACAAGTTTACTACAATACACACACGTGAATACACGTGCCTACACACACACGTATGTGTGGGTGTGTGTTTGTCTACATACAGGCGACTATAATCATCTACATGATACTTTAAAATGCAGAAGTTTAACGATGTATTAGAGGGAGCATTAAAATAGCGATACATTTGGCCGTCAAGCACTGGTAGTATGCCTCGCTATCGACTTTGCCGCTAGCTATTGTTTTTTAAACAGTTCGAGCCGATACAACAAAACATGACTATGACTTATACCAACAAAAGTTTTAACGATTTACCAAGTTATGGGTGACTCTATCGGTAGGTAGTCAATTGAAATAGGTGGCTTTTAGTGGGCGCAGGGCGCAGGCACAACTGTGGAGTCTAAATTGTTGGGTCCTTCGCTCTCCGCATAGGCAAATGTGTTATCGAGATTTTTCATTAGGCAATTCTCAGTAAAAGTTCTTTCTGGATCTCTACCTAATTAGTGGTTTGGAACTTGTAACGAGAACATCTGTTTCTATTAAATCGTTCAGGGACTACAGTTAGATAAAGAGTGGTATTGTGTTACCTTAGTATCGTAAGTCCACTCCTGGTTGCCGCGCATACCGTGGCAGCGGATCAGCTTGATGGGCCCGCGCGGGTGCGCCGCGTCCAGGCAGTTGTCGTCCGACATTATCTGCTTACGCTTCGTGTACGCGAACACCTGGAGAAAACAATACAATAAGGACATCGAACATTTTCTGCAACCCCAGCGGCCATCAAGAATGTCTTGCAATGATTTGTAGTTGTAGATAGTATTATTAAAAAGAGCATTTATAAAACGTGGAATATGTTACTCTTGTGTCATTATCTCTAAACTTCGATGTAACATAATAATTGCCAGGTACTGTGACGAACTGATATCAAGAATTTTGGGGTCGTTTGGACCCCACTAGATTCGAGTCGTCGACGACCCGACGCCGATGTTCGAACCCATCCTACCGTTATTTGGGATCCCAAAGGGGCGCGTTGAACACGTAGCCTCGGACCTGTGACGGACCACCTCGAGACCGGATCTTCTCGATGACTGTGGCAACCACGCGTATCAATTTTTATGAGGTTTTTTAGTATAATTCAAATCGTTTTGGCTGACTAGTTGTTTAATATAACGACGATAATGTGTATAAAAGTGTGTGAAAAATTACTTTACCTTATTTTTAAATAGCGAATTTTTAGTGTGTGTATTTTTAACTGTCATTAAAGCTTCAACGTTAATGTGGCGTGGTGACTGACGTGTAGATCGTTCCTACCATAAAGGTTATGTTTACACCAAACGAAAATAGAAATAGCCAAAAAAGCGTTCTTTTCTTGATATTCTTTTAATATAAACTAACGGCAGACTAAAATATATCTGTTTGTGTTGGTGATCTGGAGGCGTAGTACCCTAAATGACGATGCTGCCAATTTTTTTTCCTTCCTTCAATTTAACATATAATGTTCATTACGGATATTTCATCCTTCAGACCATTTCGATATATTATGCAATTTGAATTGATTCCCGGTTCAGCCAAGTACATGGCTTCTCAGAATGTTTGGAGTGTAGTTATACTTTAAAAAAATCAAACGATTCTTTAAAGTAAACCTATATTGCGATGTTTTTAGGACAGAATAAAATTATCAAAGTTTATGCTCTGATTAAATAATAATTATGTTTAAATTTACTTCCCCTTCAGGACGCTCTTAAACGTTTCAATATCAATAGTCACCCGAATTCTGGTAAAACTGATAAAAAAGAAACTATATAAAGAAGCAGCCCCAAAGCAACTTACTATTGTATCACGTGCATCCTGTAATATAATAAAAGCAAACGCATACATAACAATCTTGTGAAATTACTGCCGAAGTTTGTCATCAGTGTCAGGGTCAGTTCAAGCAGAAATCTAACCATTCCGGAACACTTGTTTAATTATTTAGTAAGGTGCTTAAAACGAATGGGTAGGCCGATCATATCGGACTCGGTTAAGCTTTGTCTAGTTCTTATACAGTGTCTTTATAGAAGATAAAACGTAAACATATCTATTTTAGATCAGTTTTTGCTTCAAGCAGTTTTGGTGCTAAAAATTTCCCCTAACCAAACACACATGTACGCGTGGTATGGGGAAAGAACTTTAGCATCATTCATTATACCTACTAGATATAAATTTTAGCGAAGAAATCTGCCAGTGGCTACATTCCGCAAATGCTAGTTTGTCCGATATAAACGCTTACCTTCAATGATCAGCGTGCAATTAGTAAATGAAATAACATCCCTTTACAATTAAAACCTGTAACGAACTAGCATTACATATTTATATTATGAACTTCAACAGCGGGCGATTTCCGTCGGTTGGCTATCCACTACCACAGCCAATATAAGCTCGACGATACACAGACACACTCAACATACATACTTGACTGAGAGGTATTTCTCTATATTTCTTTAGTTTCTTTGCCTTCTTCAATTTCCTGTACTGATCATAGTAACGAGAGGTTACGACATCACTTTGGAGATTAAATAAATAAGTGG
This sequence comes from Hecatera dysodea, assembly GCA_905332915.2. Taxonomy (NCBI): domain Eukaryota; kingdom Metazoa; phylum Arthropoda; class Insecta; order Lepidoptera; family Noctuidae; genus Hecatera; species Hecatera dysodea. The sequence goes on from HG995304.1 coordinate 7,435,255, forward strand.
CCTCTTTTTTACTGGGAAACAAAGTTCTGCAACATTGTTTCAGCTACATGTGTTTGTGTTGCGGGCACCGTGAGGCATAAATGCCAAGTCGCATTATCTATAGGAATTGACTTTTTTCTAAACTTTGTTTCCAATGAATGAGTGCCTTCATGTCGGGTGTTTGTATACAGACCTGGTTGCCGCCCATGCCGTGGCAGTAACCCATCCCGAGCGGCTGTCCCGCCTTGCCGCCGAGCGTATCCAAACAGTTCGACGTTTCACTGTTGCGAATCTGTAAACAGTAATGTAATAGTTTATGTTATCTTTATGGAAAATTATGCTACATTTGTTCAAACATTTGTTAAAATTAAAATATTGATATTTCATCGTACGTTTAAGTACACATAAATGTTAATAATGTGTGTAAATTAAACAATAACATCTGCTTAAACATTACCATCGGTCGTCACAGTTCATGGAAATTACCTAGGCCTAAGGTAAATTGTTGGAGTACGTGGAAAAAATAAAAACCAAATTTAAAACAGGAAATACCCAAATGAATGTTGCAATGGAAACGATAGTACACACACTTACTTGCATAGCTAGTTTTAAAAGGTCAAATTAAATTAAGGTGTTGTCATTTGTCAAGGTTTAGCGAACATTTTAACTTAAATTGACCGTAAATATAAAAGACAATTAGGATTACAAATAAATCACGAATTAATATCAAAATGTATAATAATAAAAAAACAATGTATATGAATTTTACTAAGATGACTAATGATCTTGTGTAGTGTAATGATCATGTCTTCGATATTTATTTATCATATAGAGTAATTACTTTTCAACTTTTGCTGAGCCCATCATGGTCTATAATTGTTTCTATTTACCACCTGAATACATTAAGAATAAAAACTTAACACTTATGAACAGACATAGAATAAATTAAATATGTGTTTCATATGAAAGTGAAACTGAGCCTGTGATTGTACTAGTAGTACGTTTAATAATATTCTGGCTTTAGCATGAGCAGCTCAAACTACCCGAATTAAATTCGTAATCAAAATTTCACACAAAATACGGTCATAGCACTAGGTCTTCTCGCATTTATAGAGTACACTTAATATCACTTTATCTGATTTTACTAAATTATTATGACAAAAGCGAAGCAAATTTCGAACTTTACATTATTAGCTTCAAATTATTTATAGGTGTTAAAAAAATCACCATCTGTTACTAACTTAACCGAAGTCAGTGGCGTGCAGTGGTTCGAGTTAGGGTAGGCCAGAGAAAATGTCCAAAAAAAAAAACGCACCACATTATTCAGGGTTCAAATGTGGTGTTATTTTATTTTTAAAATGCTATTTAAAAAAACAAAAAAAAAACCATTTCATTAAAAATCAACCCTGAATAATGTGGTTATTTTTTAAAATTTATTTGTACATTTTCTCTGGCCTACCCTAACTCGAACCACTGCACGCCACTGACCGAAGTCATTTGGCAAAATGTTGTGTTGCTAAAGCATGCTCTGACCTAAGGAACTACTACCTATTGATTGAGCAGTAACAAAAACATGAAACAAGAGTGCTGATAACATAACGAAAAAACAAAGCAAGAAACAACTGATACGTGTTTCGTGTGGTGGTCTTGCTACTGTAGTTAACGCTATTTTTTATCTGAACGGTGAATGTCGCTGGTATGCGAAAGTACAGCAGCCCTACCATGACGTCTTAAATCCATCATGATTCCTGTGTCAGAGAGAGACGGAATTATACAAGACGAATAGCACTATCCCTTTTTCACACTGAATCATGATAGCATTAGCACTTCGTAGTACTGCCACAGGTCCAGTATTGTGGTTTTCGCATACCGGCCACTTTTGTGACTTTGAGCTCAATGAAACATGTTGATCCTTACGGACTTTAAGTATACAGCTAAGTGAAAATAACTGACCTCTCCAAGATAATAGTATTCCAACGGCATCTGGCTCTCCGGGTAGATGTTCTCCAGGTACCACCTGAAGCTCTTGCACTTCAGGCGCTCGCGCAGCGCTTTCCGCTCGCTGACGTCACCGACTGGCACGCTCAGTGCTCCTGCTCATCATATCACACATGTAATCACAGTAAAGGACTAGAGAACTTTCTATACTACATACTGTTTTCTTTTCTTACGAACTTCTGTAGTATAAAAAAGTATTTTCGTCGTCAGTAACATTCCCGATTGTATGGTCTGTTTCATAGTCTTGGCAGTCTGACATCACTATGTCAACTTATCTATGGTCTTTGATTTTGACAAAACATTAAAATCGGGGAGGTACAATCACATCAAGCAAGAACAGGTAATCTTAAAACTTTTACTACTACCGTGACAAATTAAAAATTACGTTATTGAGGATCAATTCAATTTACATGGCAATACTACTGTTAGTTCAAAGCATGATTACGTTATACCCAACAACAATGACATACACATGAATGTCGATGCGATCAAAATGTTAAATGACTGGTTAATTTTGTTAAATACATGCTGGCTGGTAACACATGCTTACGTTTCTTTAAAAAAAGAAACATAAATAAATGTTAACGTGGATATAGAGGGTTGTTTTTTTTTACAAATGAGAAGGATCATGAAATTTATTTTTTGAATTTCGAAAGCAATCAACCCAATATATCAGAATCAGGGCTAAATACGGACGCACACACATGTTCGAATCATTGACACAAAAAAAGGTAGAAAATATGTTTCCCTCTACTTCTTTGTTCTAACTGTTATCGATACATTTATGAAGCCTATTGAAATATACGCTTATCGCTTGGCCCACCTGTTCTGAATTAAGTCAAGCAAACAGAATTAACATGGGACATGCTACTTTTTAGCTTGGTCGTCATTTACTTTGAATAAGAATTTGGGTTTATCTGTTCCATTTCCGTTGATACTGTTTTGGTTTTGATAAAGCGTCAATAGAGTTTTCAAATGTATTACGCCTAAATTTGCCACTAAGAGGTGAATTTATTTTTCTAGCATTATTTATAAAGTAAATCTTGAACTTGCATTCATGAAACGGAATTTACGTCTCTATTTTAAATTATAAAATTGCAAAGATATCTTCACAGCAACTACGCAAAAACATCTCTTAATGGTATGAAAATAAGGTAATAATATGAAAACAAGATCTTCAACGGAAAACTAAATGGAGGAACATTTTTCCACATGAGAAAAGGTAGACCTTGAAGACCATGATTCCGTTAAGAGATGTTTAAAACAGAAACTACACTTTAAAACGGAAACTACAAAATAGCGATGGGTTAGAAATGGGTTTAAGCCCAACATACGGTTACAAGCCCGGCTGATAGCCCGTCTTTATAGAGGGGTAATCAACCGGGCTAAGGATGGCTTTAAACCCAGTAGCCGGGTTTGAACTCGGAATTGCCCATCTGTACTACTGCAGACTGAATTGAGAACAGGTGCGCCCCTACCGCCGTACCCGGGTTAATATTGTAGTAGAAATGCTTCCAGTCGTCGAGCCAGACCTCGGCGAGGCGCGCGTTGTTGTGGTTGACGACGCGGCCGGTGCCGCCAGGGAAGGAGTAGGGCGTCGTCTTGCGGAACACGTGGCCCACGTGCGAGCACGGCGCGATCTCCAGCCGCCCGCCGCACATCCACACCTGGCGCGCGCCACCACCCCGTTATGTACCCAAGCGTAGTAGCCAGGAGGATTTGGTCATTGTTATATAAATAATACTGAATTTGGTGTTTCGAACCGAATCACCTTTATGCTTAATAATCAATTACATATTATACATAAACTCTGGATGCGTTAGCCGCACTCTAGAATGGCAACAAAAAACGAAGGCAACTGCTGCGATACTGGTGAATGACGCGTCTATATTTAACAACAAGTAATTTCTAGTAATACCGGCCTGTAACTGTCCTTCTGCAGGGCAAATGCCTCTGAGACTCAATGGTGACTGAGACACTTATTTTATATTTTTCGAAGGTGCCCCAAAATCATAAATGTTCTAAAAACTTTTGAAAGCACTCTTTATAGCTAGCTGAACAGTGTGCTGACATTGTTCCTAATATCACTATTTTTAACAAGCTTTTATTAGCTTGACCTGAATGTAGGTACATATGTATGTATGTAACTTATTATAATTATATAATATTTATATTAATCTTATTCTAAATTATGATAATTGATTGTTAGATTTTATATTGCAGTAATAAGTATAGTATAAGTAGTAGTAACACTAACTAGAGAGTTATAGTTATAGATACTTAAAAAAAAGTTTCTCGTATTCTTTTTACTTCGGTTACTATTAAAGCGTGTTTTTAAACTATTATTATTTTATATTATTCATATTTTTTCATTGTTTTCCTTATAGATAAAATCCAAATCGTTAATCGATTTTTAGTCTGTCTGTCAACCAGCATATTTTTTTAAACTGGCCATATGATTACTTTAAATAACGCTTTCTTATTTCAAATTATAATCTTTGGACAATTTGAATTTCGAATCAGCTAATCAGTATTTAAGCTATTCATAATTATGGTTATTTTTTATATTTAGACTGTTTATTCTTAATTTATAACGCCTTTCCTCCTGGCTACATGTCTGATGTTATTTAACATTTCACACTTACGAGTAACACTGTCGCGTAACTGACTCAATTACACGTAGTTGCATTGTAATATACCTACTCAGGTTAAATATCACTCAACTAGTGTGAAATGTTCATATTAAAGCACAAGCAATAATAAGAATACATTTATTAATGAGACCTCCTTATTATATTTCCTTCAAACGTTCGAATTATTGCCTGTGCCGAAGCCGGTAATCACCATGTGTTAAAATGATATTTTCCTTATACTGTTAGCACAAAATTTAGTATAGTGTTTAAAATTAGTAAAACTAAACTCATCAAACTTTAACTACAAAACGGAAAGTCTGCAAAATGTTCCCGGAATCGTTGCTAAAGTTACCGAAAAGAGAACAAGACTCAGAATTTGATATTGTTTTGGATTCACTAACGATAGAGTTGATATTTGATTTTCAATAACAATCGTAAGCGCTTTAGACTAACAATAATAGTCTATACAAGCAAGTAGGTATAGTTTAGTATACACGTACTAATTATATGCGTTCTAGTGCCCGACCTTTTGGCCTAATTAAATAGGAACCATAGTGACTAGATGACTAACTAACCCCCATTACATAATCTTATGAGTCTCGTCTCGTCTCTTAAAACTAGTACATACCCATTTCTGGAATTTTAACAACAATCTGGGATTAATTTAAAGTTATCACAAAAGGGAAAAACAATGCACACATCGAACAGGAAACACATAACAGGAACCGATATGTTAATAGATCTTCCTCTGCAATTATTTATTATTTATTAATTTTTATTGTTATTTTCATAGCTGTTATCACAATTACATATAATTCTATTAAGCCATGATAGACAAGTTGCGGCAAATGATAATAATAGCTAATAAATGAGATATAGGCAATCATTTCATTACTGAATTATTATGTCAGTGTTGTATCAAAAAGGCCAGAAAACTAGACTATTCATGAAACTTCATTAGACGAAGGACCATTTTCCAGATGCAATTTAGTTTCAATTTTATAATTAGGTATAAAATAATTATCACATGTCAGAGCAATTCTGTCATTACCTTCATGAATAACTGAAAGTGACATTATTGTCAAGACGTACATTATATTTGCTTGAAGAGTAAAGGTCACATCACGAGTCACGACGAGATGTGACCTTGACCTTTTGAAAGGTCACATCTCATCTTTTCTTGTGATGTGACCTTTATTCTAAGTTTTCCTACGTTTTCCTTAATAGTTTAAACAGTCTTTATATCATATAGTTACTGGAATGAATATGTAGTTAGATTTAATATAAAATGATCTCATTTGCTCAATAATTAAGTACTTAATATCATTTACCACAACCCATTGTCTAAAAAGGATTGCTGTGGTTAATTCTAAGATTGGTTGGAGATAAATATTAATTATCATAACTCATTGCTTCTGCATCAAGAAGAAGCAGAAAATAATGCAAAACTTTAAAAAGAAAACATATGTAGATAATAGAGAACAGAAACGAATGTTCCAGGATCAAATAAATGTTAGAATTTTTTTTTGAGCATTAAATTCATAAACATATATTTCTGGATTATTATTGAAATGTTTAATCCTGCAACATAATATAGAATAAAAAATAAACATAGAAACAGATAACAAAGAGCGGGAAAACACATAGATTGTAAAAAGCGATGAAGCAAAATGAATGGAAAATAAAACGACATGCTGAGACACATGAATGCAGCCGCAATGGGGTTAATGTAAAGCTTTCTGGATTATCCAAATGTTAATGATGTAATGTATCAAAACTTGACTTTGTTAGTGTTATATCCCAAGCCACAACAAAACTTTTGTATTTTGTACCTTCACTTCTATCATTTTGCTATTCAATTTTGTATCTTGTTTTCTACGCAATACGGTAAAATATTGCAACAGAATATGTACGGTACTTAGAAACGGAAGGGTAACGCAGTGAGCTCAAACTATCATACTTGATTACATAGTCAGTTAAAAGCACTCTAAACTACTCTTAAATCTGACATAATTACCTTACATTAACGAAGTGACCACAGAAATACTAAACCCTATATTTAGATCTGTTTGAGTAGGAGACGAAAATAAATCTCTAGGGCGCGTTCAGACGGCAATTGTTTTCCCGTAGAGTTAGGTTACTTTTAGTTTGATTGAAGCATTTGTGTACGGTCTGCCTAAATTAACTGTTTAAATTGAATTAAGGAAATAAGGAATTACTCAAACACGTTAGAATTATCTTTATTTTAAGTAACCGATGCTTTACTACCAACGAACGACCGATAACAATTTTGTTCGCGAGCGGGAAACCAGCCGTCTAAACGCTTCTCGAAATAGCAAAATGTTAGCAGTGTCAGTACAGTCATCCAGACTCGAACCTGGGTTCATGGCGTAATAGAACTCTCCCCATTCGTCCATCCAGACTTCAGCGACGCGGGCCGCGTTGTGTAGCACGACGTTTTGGACTCCGCCGGGGAACGAGTAGGGCGACTTGTCACGGAACACGTGGCCCACGTGTGAACACGGCACGATCTCCAGCCGCCCGCCGCACTGCCAGACCTTTACCCCACATATGAATTTGTAGCGAGGCGATACTGATGTGTATCTGGCCAGTTAAACCGACTCGTCGATACAAGAAGAACGAGCATGCCTATACGAAATTACTTTCTGGACTATAGATTTCAAAAAAAGAACATCTTAGCTAGAATATGAATTTGTAGCGAGACGTTACTGATATGTACCTGGCCAGTTACACAGACTTTTCAAAGAAAAATAATTATCCATTCTGGTCTCTGAGCATTACTAACTTACGTACTGGCCTACAGTTTTCAAAAAAAGAACACTTTAACTAGGCTCCTAATTTGTGAGCATAGTTTTTGTGTCTTATGTTATAAGTTCTCGTGAGATGTCAACTAAGGCCAAATTGGAAACATGGATGTATAGGAAAATTAAACTTACCATATTATGCTTGCTAGTCAAGTATCTAAAAAATCGTTTACGTTTTGTATAATAATATGCGACCAAAAACAGTGGGCTGTTTATAATACTACCTACCGTGTAGCAAGACATAAGCCAATTCGCAGCTAACAAAACTACGTACAATCTACCTTAATCTGGTTCTCCTATCACTCTTATAAGAAAATTTACCCTGAAGCTCATCTCGAGGTTTTCCCCGCCCCAGATGTCCATGCCCTGGTCGTAGGAGCCGATCTGGTAGAAGTAATCCTTGTCTATGGCGAACAGGCCTCCCGCCATGGTGGGCGTGCGGAGCGGCGCCGTGCGGTCGCCACCACGACGCGCCATCTCGCGCTCCGGCACTCGGTACCTCAGATACAAACAGGATACATTTTAATTACCACTCATTAACTTCAATAGGGTCTAAACCTTATCTGACAGATGACATTTTCAATGTTCTGAAAAACCACATTTTATAAGTCAGATTGATATCAGTTGTCAAGTGACTTTACTAGCCGTAATAAGAATATTACCACATGTCTAAAATTGATAAGGGTATGGTCAACAGTTCCACCATCAATTTTGCGTATTGCGGTTATGATAAGCACTTTGTTGTTCACCGTTTCGTATAGCCTATTAATTTACTGAAAAAACATGTAATTCCATTTCAGAACATGTGAGAGAAGAAGGAATGGTGATGAAATATTAACTCCATTCTTTTGTCCTATACCGATTTACGGCCGAACCCAATAACCGATCTATCACATACTGGAGATACAAAAACAAATGAAACAACCGAAAAACTATATAATTTTTCTTGATTTTTCTGTTGTTTCATTTGTTTTTCTATCTGCAGTATGTGATAGATCGGTTATTGGGTTTGGCCGTTACGTGGCACAAAACTCTTCTTCCTTGTACAATTATGTACATATTTTACCCGATACCATGAATTCTATCATCACGTTATTCTAATTGTAACAAGTAGGTAATTCACAGAAAACAAATAAATACAATGCTAAAAAAAACAACTTATCTATATATATTGAAAAAAAAAAAAACTTTAAAGGGAATTTTATCTATTTTTAAGAATCTTCACGCTTTAAGCGTGGAAATATATTTTCTTCATTGTTTATTTTCTTGTCGTGTACATTTCAGTAACGAATAAAAAGAAACAAGAAAAAGCATAGATATACCTAAAACTTTCAAGTATTTCTAATATGCGTAAAACGACGGTAGTTGCAAAATAATCGGCATACCTCGAAAACTAGACGTGGTGGATACCACAAATGTTTGCGATATTTTTTCTATGACTCATCAGCTTTTTAAATCACCTATCAGTTAAGCGGGTACCAAAATCGTGTAACGCAATATCATTATATAATTCGTTTTTTTTATATATAAATTAAACGTAACTACACTTATTATTCATCATTACAGCTGAGTTTATATCCATGTACACCAGATACCTGGTTCAGTCTTTCAAGAACACAAAAGACCTTTTTCCAACGTGAGCGATTTATAAGAACGGTTTAGCAGGAAACCTGTCCAATTAGTAGCTGATCTGAAATGCAGCATGGTTTCAAACACCGATCTCAACACCGCGGTTCGTGCAACCGTGCACTGTGACGTCATTTTCGGACACAAAGCGAACTTAGCGACTATCCACCTAATTTCTATGCAATACCATGCTACGGCACGCGTCGCATTCGTAATTTACGCGGCCTTAGTCGCTACTAAAATATCCATTTGCATCTGACGAACGCCACTCGAACTTGATTGTCTTAGGAATTGGGTACAAATTAAACACTTTGGTCCTTTAATCCCTTATATTTAAACAGTTGTGAATTAATAATGCGTCCTGTACGTCACTAAAATTGCGAAACGAATAATATCACATACTCATTCTTAATTGAAAGGAATTCTATATTCATTACTTCTTATGTTTAATAATTCGTTTGCTCGATAACATACAACACGCAATGAATACTGTTAAAATGATATGCAATCGATCACATCAATTATTACGCGATTAGACTGCCGGAGTTTAAGGAAAGAAGATTGGTCATCAAGGCATTATATTTATATTTTACTATCGGGAACATTGGGTTTAATTTGATTTCTAGGCATACAATTCCGCCATTATTATGAGCTAAGTTAAACAGGATAAAATTTCACGGCGAGAAAATATATTTCTGCTTGTGGTAACCCTACCGCATCCGATGTCGATAACGCGAACTTATTATTTGGCGCTAAGTAATGAGGTGTTTCCCAGCGCGAAATTCAGAAACCAAACAATGAGTCGGAGCTGTAATGTAATCATTGGGCTTAGATTAATGGACTAAGCATTAACGTCATAATTTATTGCTATGCAGGAAGAGGGTAGCGAATGTGCACCAATGGCTGTCTCTTCTTTGTAGCTATTGAACACTGCAAGCGTAAGACTTGGACTAATTAGAATTCTAGACTGTTGGCCGAACGAACCCTTTGCCTCCCTCACACTTTTCGGACAGAATCCACTTCTCAGGCGTATAGAGAAGGTGGAGGTCTGCCCTGCTTGTACGGAGCAACACCGTGTCCTCGTCGAGGCGAACGGCGACGGCGACCCCTCGCGTCCGGCCCTGGTTCAATCCATGTTCCGGAGCGAGGAGGCATGGGAAGCGGTCACCTCCTTCTGCGAAGCAGTAATGCTAGCGAAGGAGGAGGCAGACCTCATGACCACAGATCGAAACCTCACGCCCCAGCCGCCGCAACAAAAGAAAACGCGCCTGGCATCGGGAGCCGCAGGAAGATTCATGGCCACCGTAGGCGCGGATCTGCGGATGGCGAGATAGGTAGACGGCGCGATCGGGAATAAAGATTTCGTCTTTGGTACCATGTCAAATTATCATTTTTGTTGTTTTTTTTAATCCAAAACAAACCTTGCGGAATGGAACTGTTTTATTTTTCCTTAAGAGGTACAAGGAACTGTCACAATATGCTTGGCCTATCAACTAAGTTAATAACGTTTTCGTTTCAACGCGTAGTTTCGTATCAAAAGCAGGAATAACTTTTTTTTTTTCATTTACTTACCACCTAAAGTTGAGCTTCCAGTTGAACCCTCCCCACGTCATATCCGAAGCCTGTATATACTCGAAGGTGGTGTCGGAAATGACGTCAATGATGGGGCACACTACCGTCGTCCGGTCCTCCACGATCCGCGCCAGCAGCGGCTCCAGCCAACCCTCTACAAATGTAAAAAGAAATATATCAAAATGCATTCACCTGCTTAGCCTTTTCCCTACTATGTTGAGTGCAACCGGATGCCGGCTGACTACCAGTTTTGTACATGAAGCGAAGGTATATCTGACCTCCATAACCTTATTACTGAGTACACGTTTTAAAGATTATCTTGAAGACAAGAAGGCTTGGGATTGAGCTGCTTCAGTTTTGTACACGGCCAAATGTTTTAATGATTTTTTTTTCTCTTTTGTGCGCTTTTGGTTTAAATTTTTATATTTATACAATTTGACATTTTTATTATTTCATTTACTTTTGCCTACCCAAATGTCCTTTCATTGACATTGTTCGTCGAGGTGTTGAGCTCCTTATTGGTTCTAATTTTAGAGCTACTCGACTCTGACCAAGGCTTGCACTGACTGGACACGTCCACTCTAATCTGTGTGGTACTTTCCTCGAAAGACCACTTCAGACACCAGCCTACATGGTTCTCATATGATTTGACCAGTACAATTGTATGGACTTCATAAGAGACATTGACCTCTGAGTTTGTTTCGGTGTTTCTTCTCAGGGTAGTCAGCTAGGAAACACCGGCCTCATCTAGTTTTTATAACGGCCAAAAGGGATTGACGTGTGAAAGCGTTTTTTACAACCTACTTACAAAATAAAAATCATGTATCATTTATCACGATACCCGGTGATAAGCCTGGCTGTTATAAAAAGTTAGCCGAGCGTTAGTTGAGCTTTGGGCTTCTATTCTGACTATCAAATAATGAATGCCAGCTGGGTCCAACAGCTTAACATTTTCGGTGCCCAGAACTCGGCTCTACCTACAACTTGTTATATGCAGCGACGAAATGGATGCGACTTGTGGGCTCCGAAGTGTTTAGGTGGTTTCCGAGTCTTCTCCATAAAGTACATACTAGGTGCATCTAACTAAGGTATTTTGCAGTATCTATTCTGTTTACAACAAAGTAGATTTCTGTCAATATATGTACCTATTGTGTCTACTGAGCTATTGTCTGCTGCAATGTTTACTAACGTCTATAACTACTATGACAGTGTTTGAAAATACGTGACTATCGTTTGTTGATATTTATATACCTACCGGTTCACCTTTTCATGAAGATAAGGTAAGCCAGTTACGTAAAATTAAGATTCAATCTTTTAAAAACTACATCGAGGATTTATTTATTCCAGTATCATCGGATGCAGCTAAGTACTATTATTTTTAATACTGCTTCTACCTACCTGACCTCCACAACCCAGTAACTGGGTGATACGAACCCCATGGCGAGACTGTTGTCTGATTATCAGGCTTCCGACTTCCTGGCAAATGGAAAATATTGAATGTGCTTTCCGAGGCACAGAGGGATCTTGTTATGTAATGGATGACCCTCCATCCAAGGACCAACCTTACAAGAATTGCTTAACCTCGAAAAACTACACGTGTTCATTATTACAGATGATGTTTGTTTAATTAAGATTACTCCTACACATTTTAATTTGATACCTTAAATCGAAGCTTATTTGGGTACTCAATCGAAGAGTTAATATTTTCATTCACTTGTATCTCCAATATAACGTTACCCTTTCAAATCTATACTTATAATAAATCTGTAGAGAGTTCAATTCTGTACAAGGAATATATTTTCAAAATAACTATCAGGGGGTGATTAGTGATCGATACTGGTGCCAAAAATGCAATCAGTAAAATTTTTGTCTGTCTGTCTGTCTGTCTGTCTGTCTGTCTGTATGTTCTTTATAGAAACAAAAACTACTCGACCGATTTTAACGAAACTTGGTGCAATTATTCTTCATACTCCTGGGCAGGTTATAGTATACTTTTCATCACGCTACAATCAATAGGAGCAGAGCAGTGAAGGAAAATGTTGGGAAAACGGAAGAAGTTACTCCATTTTTTAAGCTTCCGTCGCGTGTGTAGCCTTAACGGTTAAAGTTACATAGAAATCATGTGTTACGGAAATGTTCTACATAAAATTATCTAAAAAATATCCCGAAACAGCATGTCTATCTTTTGTCAATTTTAAAACGATCCGGCTGAGAGTTTCAAAATCGGGGGTAAAGTAACTATTCCACGCGGACGAAGTCGCTGGCAGAAGCTAGTACATAATAAATGTATATCGTTTGTGAAGCAGGTCGTAAAAACCACGCCATATTTTTTTTTTTAATAAACCAAACCGAAAATATATATCAGGTCGCAGGTTTCTTTAAATTCATTTTTCTTATACATCATATTTATTAAGTACATAAATAGTTAATAAGCAAAATCAATCAAATGTCATTTCATATCAAATTAGGCTGAGATCCAACATCGTTTGACTTCCTAGTGTTACAGCTGTAAAAAGTAGCGCATCAAACTCGCCAGCAGGAATCTCCAGCTAGGCGAGAAATATTACAAAACCTATGATAGCTAGACGAGAAATATTGCAAAACTACGGCAGTCTTTCGGAGCACCTAAACAGAAATTGCAGGCATAAAGTAGACTGCGGGCCTGCGGATGGCAAGCTATGGGTGGCTCGCCGTCCGATATCACAACCAGGGCCCGGGTTGACGGACGGTACGTCATGTCCCACGCGCACTTCTAAGAGATCTTAGCAAAGAAGACGGGACTCCATAGGATCAGTGCCTACTAGGGTTGCGGAATTTGTTATAAAGTCACCGCGGCCCTGGAACGCAAAGGGCATCAATAGAACACGGGTGGGTTTTAGTCAGTAAGGGCCTGACACTCTCTTCCGCTCCGCCCAGAGTGGAAAAAGTTATTTGATTATTTCCCATCCAGATAAAAAGCCATCAAGTAGACTATAAAAATAAGAATCTTCGCATAAACTTTGTAGAATATTCACCTACGTAGCAGGGAACGGCCGCACGTCTATAAGAAGCTAATGACTCGGATAAAAATATGGGATACCAATAACGGAGGTGCGTCATGCTTGCTTGAATTTTGAATCAACATAGTATCTAGCTCGGAGCGAACAATGCATTTAAATCATTGGTGTATGTATAGATATACCGCTGTTCAGTTGTAAATCGCTAAGCGAATTGCACCTTAATTGTTCAGTGCAGATTTAAAGTGGCTTCTTATATGATTCTGTTTTGGCTTGAGAGTATTGAATGGAGAGCGTTAGTTGCGCGTCTGATACCATTTCTTCCACCAAATCTTTAATCCGACTTAGAAAACACGACTGACCTATTTGAGTAAAACTTGAAATATCAAAAAATTAAATGCAAAATTACTATGTGCTAAAAATATATACGGGCCTAAAACCAAAAATAAATAAAATTGTCCTTAAGACCGAAACCAAATGACCATCGCGATCAGCTGTTTCATTCCGCGAACTTGTAGGCAGTTGAATGAGGTTAACCAGTTTAACCAGTGACTTACTTTATACTTCGGTACTTAACCTGTTTTTTCTTGAAACACGGAAAGTAAAAGGGTCTAAGCAATGCATTATTGCGATAAAGTTATTGTGCAATCGCAATATACTTTGAGCGAATCGAATTTTATTTCTAAGATTTAATACTTTCCTACAATACGAACAAACACTGTTTATTTTTAAAACGTACTTAGGGTCGGAGTAGACCAATGGATACCGAAACACCCAAATGCGACGACAAAAATAAATTAGTAAAACGAATATGTAATAAGAAACAACCATGTCATCATACAAATTTCAGCCGTATGTAGACGGAACTTGCGGTGGATTTCCATTGTTATCAAATCGATTAAGGTCAAACGACGTGTTTCTGTCTGATGATAACATTGCCCAATCAGCAATCTGCCTACGAAGATTAGTGATGACAAAAGTATTTTTTACGCAACGGTGCAGTAACACGGTTTCCCCCAATAGCGTAGCGGTCACTACTTGTGTAAACCTTTACCAATCAATCTGCCTAGCCTTTTCCCAATTATTTTGGAATCGGTTTTCAGTCTAAATTTATGCAGCTGAATACCAGTATTTTAACATGAAGTGACTGCCTACCTGGTATCCCCAACCCAGTAACTGGGTAATACGATACCCCATGGCAAGACTGGGTGTCAGATTTTCTGGCTTCTGACTTACCATAACAACTGTCAAAGATGACACTAAACTGAAATGACAGCCGGACCAACGGGTTAGCGTGCCTTCCGAAGCACGGAGGAAACTCGTTATGTAATAGGCTGATCCCCCAACCAAGGACTAACCGACCTCGACATGCATAGCTGCTGTTATTTAGCCACGAGCTCCTCCACATTCAACCAATGAATATAAAAATGAGTAATTACCTGTACATTCACAATGCGCATCGAGGAACGTGATGACATCACCCTTCACATGTTTAGCGCCTAAAAGACGCGCCCGGATGAGACCAGACCTGTTCTCAGTGCGGAACAAATGCGTCGGTACCGGCAGCGTCTTGATGTAGTCTTCTAGCTTCTTGCCGAGATGTTCTGATAAAGGAAAACATACCGTTAATCATCATCATTATAATCCTGAAGCTTATTCGTGAGTCGGATGAGCTGTCAGCTAAAAGGATGGAGGAGTTTGACCCTTTTGCTACACTGCGGCAGGTCAAGGTTAAGAATCATTAATAGTGCCCTTTGTGGACCAGTCATTTAGATAGGAGTCTAGCGGGACGAGTTTGTAGTGCCTGAAAAGGGAATAGTAAAGATAGTATATGCTGTACATTTGTGTGCGTAAAGTATTAAGTAAATAAATATATGCAAAAAGCTTATTACTGAGTTTCTTTCAACCAAAAATTACGCTGATACCGAAGCCCTTTTTATAACTTTAAAGTAACACTCATCATAATAGACTAACAACACACACCATCACACAAGCACACATTCATGTATTGGACTTTTATTAATTTGGGAACAGTCTAAGCAATACTTTTGTCCTATTTTCGGGAATGCACCACTTTTTTTATGGAATAAATTATTATTATTATTAAATAGTCCCTCGTTCCTCCTAGATTTCCCCCATTTTAAATAACATCGGCGCAATACATACGGCTTTATTTTTGAAACACCTCTCAATCGCCCATCACCTAAACATTCCCTCCCTACCTTCCTAGCCACATCATCTTACTCAGTGTAAGACGATATGGCTCTTCTTGAAAACACACCACATATAAGATACACTAGCTGCTGCCCGCGACTTCGTCCCCGTGGAATCCCCGATTTTAAAACATTCTTTATCGCTGCTCCGCTCCTATTGGCTTAAGCCTAATGATATATAGCCTAAAGCCTTCCTCGATAAATGGTCTATTCAACCCAAAAAGAATTTTTCAATTCGAACCAGTAGTTCCTGAGATTAGCGCGTTCAAACAAACAAACAAACAAACTCTTCAGCTTTATAATATTAGTATAGATTAAAAGAACCTCAACTAGCTTCGACATTTAAGTACTTCCGTTGCATCTAGCACACTAAGCTCGACTACTAATCTTGCTAATGCTCTCACTATACCATATTTAGTTTATGCAGAGACGAGAGAAGAAATCATAATTAATATAAATAACTAGCTGCTGCCCGCGACTTCGTCCCCGTGGAATCCCCGATTTTAAAACATTCTTTATCGCTGCTCGACTCCTATTGGCTTAAGCGTGATGATATATAGCCTAAAGCCTTCCTCGATAAATGGTCTACTCAACCCAAAAATAATTTTTCAATTCGAACCAGTAGTTCCTGAGATTAGCGCGTTCAAACGAACAAACAAACAAAGTCTTCAGCTTTATAATATTAGTATAGATTAGGTACGTTATAAACATTTTATGGCGTACTTGCGGTACCATTGTGTATTTGGAACAAAAGTGATGCTCCATTGTTTTGTTGCCATAATTCAATGTCCAATGTTTTAATTGAAAAGCTGATGAGACTATTATTACTCCCACTTGGGACTGATTTTCCTTTAACCAGTATAAAACGGTTCCTAGTAAAACGAAAAAAAATAGAAATAAAAAACCGCGCAAAACTAGTCTCAGTTTCCATAGACAAACATTAAAAACTTCACCAAACAGACAGACAAACTCATTTCCTTACAAACATAAAAACAATCATTTCTGTATCTCAACTCCTGCCATTATTCGACGCTATAGCATAATTTTCCTCCCCAAGATTAAACGTATAAGAGCTTTGTATAAGTCAGTATAAGAAACTGGTGCACGCACAAGACTGGGTTAAGTACACTTTTTTATATTGACTTGAACGTGATGTGAGTCAAGAGCAGTCTCGACAAGAGGCGCCAGTATATAAGTATATGCATGTCTGAATGGTTTTTATTACGTACTACACTATCAGTACAATTAGGAAGCAACGTGTTTTATTAAACACTAGCTGCTGCCCGCGACTTCGTCCCCGATTCGCCCCTGAATCCCCGATTTTAAAACATTCTTTATCGCTGCTCCGCTCCTATTGGCTTAAGCGTGATGATATATAGCCTAAAGCCTTCCTCGATAAATGGTCTATTCAACCCAAAAAGAATTTTTCGATTCGAACCAATAGTTCCTGAGATTAGCGCGTTCAAACAAACAAACAAACAAACTCTTCAGCTTTATAATAATAGTATAGATATAGATTAGCGACCCGTCCCAGCTCCGCACGGGTGTAGGTTTATTTATTTTAATACATATAGCCTAAGTGTATTCCTCAGGGATAGTGTAGCATTCTAATGCTAAAAGAATATTTGAAATCGGTCCAGTAGTTATTGACTTTATTCGTTACAAATACACAAAAATGCAAATTTTCCTCTTTATAATATTAGTTTAGACTAGCTATTTATGAGACTATCTGGTTATATAGGAGCTTCTCTCACGAGGCCTAAGATAAATCAGCGATAGTGTAGCTTTTGAAATAATTTTCGTTATCAGATCAGAACACAAATATGTAGATTACATTTTATATAAACAGTTAAAAAAGTTACCTTGTTTAATTTTTAAAAATAATTTAATCTCTTTAGAATATTAGTTAGGAAAAAACATTTCAAATTACAAGTTGTTAACATCGTAGTTCAAATGTGGAATTTATGGTCATGCAATTCTGCATACACATAAAACGTAATAGAAACATAATATCGAAATCAAAATACAGAAATATCATGAAGTTACATTAAAACTATATTCGATCCCAATACTGTAGCATTTTGAGACGTTTAATTTGTAAAGCTGTATCCACACTGAGACAGTGGCGCCGAACAATAAACGCTCGAGTGCTTGTGCCCTGGCGCTTGGTGGTTAGACAGTAAACTCATTACGTGGTAAAATGAGTAAACAGGGTCGAGAGCAACACGATTGTGACGTAAACTTGATTATTGTAAAAATAATTTTCCTTCAACCTTTGTCAATGAATACAGAAGAGATCGTGATGAGAATGAAGGGAAAAGTGCATCTAAAGGTTTACGTCATATTCACAATATTTATTATTATGAAAATACCAGCAGCGTCTCATATAATCAACTATAGTGGCTTAGTAGGCTCAGATGGGCAAACTCATTTTCAGCTGAGTATAGGCTTGAGTGCGGAGTGAGGCAGGGGGGGCTGTCTTCCCCCATGTTGTTTAATCTGTACGTGAATAACCTGATCGATGAGCTTAGCAGAACCGGAATCGGCTGTCATATTGATGGGGTATGCATGAATAATATAAGTTATGCAGACGATATGGTTCTGCTGAGCCCATCGATCAGAGCAATACGGAAACTGATTAAAGTGTGTGAGTCGTACGCTGAGACCCATGGACTCAAATATAATGCATCAAAGAGTGAACTTATGATTTTTAAAGCAGGCAGTAAAGGTTACAGCACAATTCCCGCAGTTATGCTGGGTGGCAGACCTCTGAAAAGAGTTGCTTATTTTAAATATCTGGGTCACTAAGTCTCAGATGACTTAAAGGATAATGTTGATGTAGAACGGGAGCGCAGGTCGCTGGCTGTTCCCCACCGAATGTGTCTCCACGTTGTCGTCGTGGTGGGGCTTGAGCGTCCCAATGATCTTGCGAGCTTTCCCGGTGGAGCCACTCATGCCGGAAGGTCGCAAGTGAGGGATCAGACCAAGAGAGACACACACACGCTTGCTCGCTGCTCTCTGGTACGCGTCTGATCATCAGACGTGACTGTGGGAGCAGCGAGCAAGTGGAGAGGTGAGGTGAGGAGAGGGCCCTGAGAAGGGGCGGAGCGAACAGGGACCGCACCCTTAAAAGGCACATAATATGAATCAAGACGCTTGCAAAATGAGTCCCCAGGTGGGTCCCGACTGCTCAGCGGTCGGGGAATCCCACCCCGCTTCGGCGGGCTGCCCTCCGTACTCTGGGGTGGGCACCAAACGTCTTCCGCTTGCCAGTGGCAACACGAGCCGAGGAGGCTCCCAATCGTCGTCATCCGAGTCCGCTTCCTTTAAGGAGCTGATGGCGTACGGTTGCGTGGAGGAGGGTTCGCCTGAGCGCCGGGGTGGTGTGGAGTCGGATTCCGGCTCCGCGCCAGACCTAGTAACGGTCAGCTCGGCGGGCTCTGGAGACGAAAAAGGGGGGGCTGCTGCGGAGAACGTAAAGTTCTTCCGCAAGCGGCCCAGACGGGAGGACGACAAAGAGTCGTCCTCCGAGGGCGAGTTTGCCTCCGCCCGCAAAATCCCCACCGCTAGGCGGGGCAGGGGCAGTGAGGCAGGGAGGGGGCTGGCTCCCTCTACCCGGGAGGTAGAGCGTCGGGCCGGGAGGTTGGTGGAGGAGGGGCGTCGCCCTGGAGGGAGCGGTCGTAGGGCTCCCTCTGCTCTTCCGCCTCCTCTTGACTCCGACGACTCGGAGGCCCCGGGAGAGGTGCCTCCCACTTTTGAGGAGCAGAAGGCCCAGTTCGCGGAGGTCGTGGAGGCCGCGATCCGCGCTGTGGCCTTCAAGAGGAAGCAGTCCTCAAAGCGGGAGGCCATCGGCGCGGCCAAAGCCTCCATCCTGGCGGCAGCGGCAGCCAACGCTGGTGGACCTGCCTCAAAGGAGGCGTCGGAGTTGCGGGCGGAGGTCGCCCGCCTCGCAGTCCTTACGGAGCGACTTGTTCGGGAGAATGAGTCGCTCCGGAGGGACCTGGCGGGGATGGCCGGAGCGGCCTCTGCGGAGCCGCGAGGGGGACTGAGTCCGGCAGCGCCGGAGGGAGGCCAGGTGCTGAGCCAGGTACGGGACCTGGTGCGGCAGGAGCTGGCTCCCTTCCGGAGGCAGGTCTCCGTACTGGAGGACATGGTCCGGCGTCCCCCGTTGGCGGCGACGCGGGGTCCCCCGGGACAGCAAAAGGCGGCTTCGTACGCGGCCGCCGTGGCTGCCGGCCCGGGAACGTCTGGCCGGGCGAAGGCGAAGGCCAAGGGCGGAGCCGCGCCGGCGCCTGCGCCGGCGCCTGTGACGCCGGCGACTGCGACGCCGGCGACTGCGACGCCGGCGACGACCAAGGCGGCCCCGGCGAAGAGGGGTAGGAGGAAGGCTGGAGGAGCGGCTAAGGCTGCGGCGCCAGCGGTGCCACAGCCGCCCCCACCCCCACCCTCGGACCCTCCTGCGGCCGAGGCCGAGTGGCAGGTTGCTGGCCAGAAGCGGCGGGCCGCGAAAGCCGCTAAAAACAAGGCGAGGAGGCAGCGGCGGAAAGCCAACGCCATTGCGGCGAGGCTTCGCGCCCCGAAATCCGCGGCTGTAGTGCTCACACTGCAGCCGGAAGCGGAACAGAGGGGCGTGACGTACCTCGCCGTACTGAAGCGGGCGAAGGAGGCGGTGAGCCTCCAAGAGCTGGGCATCAGCGGGGGCATCGGGGTCAGGAGGACCTTAACCGGTGCCCGCAAGCTCGAGCTCGCCGGAGCGGAGAGTGGCCCGTTCGCGGACGCCCTGGCCGAAAGGCTGAGGGCGGTCTTACCCGCGGACGAGGTCCGGGTGTCCAGGCCGACTAAGCGCATCGACATGCGCATAGTGGGCCTGGATGACTCCGTGACGGAGGAGGAAGTTGTGGCCGCCGTCGCCAGGACTGGGGGGTGCTCTGCCGAGCTCGTCAAGGCGGGCACCCTCCGGCCTGACAACACGGGCATGCAAACCCTTGTGGTGAGCTGCCCCGTGACGGCGGCCAGAACTGTGTCGGAGGGCCGAAGGCTCTTGGTGGGATGGGTGTCTGCGCGGGTAAAACTGCTGGAACCCAGACCTCTGAGGTGCTACCGCTGCCATGTGGGCAACCACACGGGAGCTATGTGCCCCTCGGAGGTCGACCGCAGCGGACTCTGTTTCCGCTGTGGTCAGCCCGGTCATAAGGCCGGCTCTTGCGAGGCCACGCCGCACTGCAGTGCATGTGCGGCTGTTGGCAAGCCGGCCGAGCACTGGGCTGGGGGAAGGGCCTGCGCGCCATCCGCCCCGACCAGGGGCAAGAGGTCCGCCGCCACCGCCGCCTCTGCCGCCGCCGCGGCTTCTGTCGCCGCCACTGCCGCTTCTGCTGCGGGTGCTGCGGCTCCCAACGCTCAGGAGGGTGCTGAGATGGAGTGCCAGTAATGGTCCCATTTCGGCCCCCTCCAGAGACAAGTCGGCCGCTGTGCTATCGCGCAGTGGCTGACGCCTGGGGACGGTGAGCGTGGGTGGCTCGCCGTCCGATACCAGGTTGAGTCGACGACGCGTTGTGTTCCACGCGCGTCACAAGGAGCCGTCAGCACCGAGGACGGGGCCCCATAGGGTCGGTGCCTGCTAGGGTTGCGGAATTTGTTCGAAAGAGTTACCGCGGCCCTGGAACGCATAGGGCACAAGAAGGATCACGGGTGGGTTTTAGTCAGTAAAAGTCTGACACTCCCTACCGCTCCACCCAGGGCGGGAGGGGTCATTTGATGATTTCCCATCCAGAAAAAAAAAAAAAAAAAAAAAGGTCGCTGGCTGTTCGATGTGGGATGTTGGCCCACAGGCTTGCACGTTGTACGGCTCAGGTTAAGGTGACGCTTTTTAAAGCCTACTGCCAGTCCTTTTACACGTGCAGCCTGTGGGTGAACTTTACGCAAAGGGCATACAGTGGTCTGCGCATACAGTATAATAACACGTTCCGGGTGTTGATGGGGCTGCCGCGATTTTGCAGCGCGTCCGGCATGTTTGCGGACGCGAACGTTGATAGTTTTTCGGCAATCATGCGCAAGAGATGCGCATCTCTGCTACGCCGTGTTCGCACCAGCCCCAACACCATTCTGAGGGCGTTGGCTGATAGGTGGGACTCTCCGATCTTGGGGCGGTGGATACGGCTGCATGCAGTCAAGTAGACATTCCCTAGGATCGGCGTGCCTCACTCAGCTTGGGAGTTAATTTTAATTTTATTGTTATTAAGATACTAACCATACTAATCTAATACCTACGACACATTGTTACTAACACAAAAATACTAACAAAACTATGGACTAAGTGTAGTCTGAAATAAAGTTTTATTATTATTATTAGTGGATAAAATAATGAATAGTCAATAGAGACAAGTTATTATAATTCCTAAGGCTTGAATACTGTGAGAGCGAGAATTAAATTATTTCGAGCGCTCATTTGCAATGCTACTAGTACCATCTAAAAGGAGATTTGGGTCACAACCGGACTGGTTAAAATGACATGGATGCAGCAGGAACTAACAAGAACAGAAATAATGTCGCTGTTCGCTTGCAAAACTGTGTGAAAATGTCACTGACATACATGTCGGTAAAAAATCGTTTAGCGGCTATTCTCGCGGAGTCGAGTGGCCAGAGTATGAAACCAGCCTTAGAAGCATTCAAGGCGAACGTGGATTTTATTAATTCATGATCCTAATCTACATATTTATTCAATAATATGCATAGCCAACAGAAACCAGCCAGCCCGCGGTCAAGCTACTAGAAATGCTCAAGATACAAAAAACTTTTTACAAAAAAATACAACCGACTTCTACACAAAAAATCAAAAAAGTGCAAAATAACTTTAATTTCGGAACTCGGTGTTTGTGGTTGCTTTTTCGTTTTTTGAACACCGACTTCCGAAATTAAAGTTATTTTGCACTTTTTTGATTTTTTGTGTAGAAGTCGGTTGTATTTTTTTGTAAAAAGTTTTTTTTATTTTTCACTTTTTAGTGGTACCTACACCCCCTCCCCTCCCCCCACCTAAACGAACCAATCACATTGGTGTAAAAAAAAAGCACTGTTCCTTTGCAGAGTACACTAAGAGGTCGTCAATGTAGACAATGTAGATATTTTTTTTAGATTTTTCGAAAACCGCTTGGTTGATTTCGATAAAATTTTCATGGGACCATTTGGGAAGTTTACCCTTTCCAAAAAAAAAATTTTTCAAATCGGTTCACAAGCGACGGAGTTATGCGCGAACAAACAATAAAAAAAAAAATACAAACATCCGAATTGAGAACCTCCTCCTTTTTTAGAAGTCGGTTAAAAATACATTTTACAAAACGCATTACTCATTCAACAAGTTTTTTGTTCCTTGGCACAGTGACCACGTCATTTCTACCAATGCGGCTCACAAAGGTAACATTATAATTGAACACAGATAAGATACACTTATATGCAGTATCGTGGTTCAATTCCGTTTGGTACGAGGTTTTTTTTTTATCAGTTGCGATTAAAGTAAGATTACCGATCAAAGTGTTGATAATTCTAATTTGTTCTAACAAGAATCTATACTAATATTATAAAGCTGAAGAGTTTGTTTGTTTGTTTGAAGGCGCTAATCTCAGGAACTACTGGTTCGAATTGAACAATTATTTTTGGGTTGAATACACCATTTATCGAGGAAGGCTTTAGGCTATATATCATCACGTTTAAGTCAATAGGAGCGGAGCAGCGATAAAGAATGTTTTAAAATCGGGGATTCCACGGGGACGAAGTCGCGGGCAGCAGCTAGTGTGAAATAAAAATTACGTTGCCTAGGTGTATAATGCTAAATGCCTTAGTTTCTTTATCTTTTCAATTATCTTATTAAGTTTCCAATTTTAGCACTGGGCTCTTTACTTTCATTAGAACGACAAGACCTGTTAATTAAATTTGCTTTTAATTTGTTGTGATAAAAATATTTTGTTTGTTATTTTTAATCGCTTTAAATAAACGTAAGCGCACTCAATGTCGCATCCAAAATTCATTAATAATTCACAGTTTTTCGGGAGACATTATAATAATTTGATGTAGACGTTTCACTATAGATTTCACGACAAATTGCAGAATCGTTTTGTGTATTGAATTAAGAGCTATTCACACGGCCAAATCGTTAGCTAAAAGGTCATGATGAGTCGTGAATGTCACTCACGAAAGTAATAAAAAAATCTTGGGAGAAACTATTCCCAAGCAGCAAAATTATCCTATAGTGCAGATGCTATAGGCCTCCAGCACTTATAATATTCTCTTAACGGTTCTAGTATTTACTACCACGCTTATAATAGCCAGCATGGAGTAAGTTGGGCCTTATAGTATGTCTGATCTTATAAATTAACTTATAATCACTTATAGGTAGAAATTAAGGGTGCAATATAAGTTTGGGTGACCTATAAAAGTATCGCGAGGGTGTAAATGCACTCAAGAGTAGATAAACTGGTAAGCTATACTTATAACTGCTAACAAGAAGCTTTATAGAACTACTATAAATAAAGTACGCCAATTAGAGTGACAAATAGAACTAAACAAACTGGAAACTATGTGCATTTATTACCCGGTTTTATAATGGTTTATAAATTCACTTTACGGAACAATTATAAGTAATATGGAGCGGTTTTATAGTGGTATAAACCAAAATTGTTATAATCTTAACACGATTATAAAGGTTTAATTTAATATACTTAGTATCCAAAACTATATCCGTGGTGTCCTGTACAAGAATACATTGGTTTTTACTATTATTAAGGTTTTTAAAGCTCGGAAATCCCTTTTAGTCAAAAGCGATCGACGTCCAAAACATTACCATTTTCAATGTTGACACCTAAACAAAAGAACTAAAATAAGCCACGTATCTAATAGCAATATAAAAGAACCGTCCGGTTATAAAAATATTTGCGGAACTCTAATTCCAAACAATATGGCCAAGCAATGGTTCAGATATTTACCATTATTAAACAAAGTAAGCCTATAACGGTTTGTTAATGTATTTGAGAAAACCAACTTTGTCAAAATGGCGACTTTTCGTTGTATGTCTTACCGAAACTAACATTATTTTAAAATTCAACTTAATGAAAACGCAAAGAACAATGGCAGACTTCCATACATAAAATTAGTTGAGAAGAAATGGTCGCGTCTATATGTCAAAAATATCTTAAAATGTCGAGCGTGAGTCCCTGAGTAACTTTGTCAAAGAATTTTGTCCTGGGAGGGCTTCAAAAAAAAAGATATTTAACTTTGAACTTTTTTAGGTTATGTCTTATGTCATTTGGAGAAACATGCGTCCTGTGGTTGTTTGTTGTTACTTTACTATATTCTTAGCAAAAAGATTAACTATGTGGGTACATTAACCCATATACTATTTTTAAGATTATTGTTTCTCTATTATATATTCATATAATAGTAGTATATAGGTACACCGCTGGGGAAAATATTTTTATTGATCAAGAGTATCTACGCCTGTAAGGTTTCTGTAACAGTCAATGACTGCCATATAGATTGATGAATGTGGAAAAGGCAGAAGGATGTTTTCTCTGCCTACTTCTACGGGGAAAAGGCGTGACCTGCCGATATGTATGCAGCATTCATTATAGGTACCTACTTGTTTTTTATACCACTAACGTAGCAGACAGGCATACCTATGGTCCACCTGTTGATGTTATAGTTGTTAGTGCTCACTGTAGCCTTTAGAACCCTTTTGGAATGCAATGAATAAAAAAATAAAACAATTCTACATTTTTTTACATTTTTATTCCTCCACATCATCTTTTCTTATAATTATAGAATTTATAAATTCTGCTAGCGCTGCGATAGGTAATATGTTGATGTCTGGCCCACCCCAAAACCACACCACAGTCATAACATGGGCGCAACACCCCAAAGTGCGCCGAGCCGCCGACCAACTAAACAGCTACAATATTATTCTTCTAGTATACGGGTTCGGCCAGGTATACAGGCACGCACAAGTCACACATACCAAAAATCAGTCCGTAATCAATTCAAGTCAAATAGAAATAAGAAAATAGCAAAATGTCAAAAACAACACAAACACAACCAACACGAAAAGCACAGCATCAGTGACAGCTGACAGCCCGCAATTCGAGTCAGTGTTGCCATAACAATAAATGGAATTGTTACTGTAGTATTGCGATTATGATATTGAATAATTGCAGGAAGTTCTATTTAAGGAACTTATTTTCGACCAGATCACTTTTATTTTTTATTATTACTGATGGTGTAGGTATTAGTAATACTAACTTCCTATAAAATAGTTTTTATCCATTATGTGTTTCTTTTAAAAGTATATACCAAAATAGTTTGAATTTAGTAAATGACAACACTTGAATAGTGTAAAATCATTTTAGTTATTTGATATTCCCAAAAATGTATGTTTTTTTCTGTGGCTTTAATTAAAATACATTTTTATTTGAAAAATCACAGAAAAATACCTAAAATCATTTTATGTAACAGACATTACTAGACGCTAAAATTTTTGTCAACTATTATTCTGCCATTGTTCTTTCAAGGGGCGCGTCAAAATGTTGACTAAAAACTTATTATACTTCACAGAAAATATACGTGCGCCATGCTGTGCACATTCAAACACATTATACATCTTGATTTATTGTTAACTAAAACTCTACTCATAATTTATATTCTAGATAATATTTATTAGAAATGGATATGTTTTAATCTTTACAAATGTGCGCAGTAACATTTACCAATTCACAACACTTTGTATGAGCTTGTAACAGATTCACTGTGTACATTATTGTCGTATTTGGTTCCATTAAGCGCTGATAGTTAGCTTCGCGGGAGCAAATAGTTCTACGTAGTCCAACTATAAGGTCGTTACTGTCGTGTTTGGTTCCATTATGTGCTGATAGTTAGCTTCGCGGGCGCAAATAGTTTTACGTAGTCCATCTATGAGGTTGTTATTGGTAAAAGTGGTATTCACCAATTCTACTATAGACATTTAATTAGGTAAAATACGCCTATAAATTGGGCCCTTTTCCGTGGTTATAATTGCTTACTATTCCTTTATAGTCCTATGAAATGGTGGTTCCAGGACAATTACTAGACCACATTTTGCTGCTTGGGTTTGTTTTTATCATCTCCTACACTGTTATGGACACCAAATGTTACTAGAAAAGTAGAATTCGCCTGGTGGTGTCGCCAGCAAACTATCCATTTATATAATTTATAGCAAAAACTTCAAGTTCAAGTATAAAATTAAACTTACCCTTTTCACTGGCGTCATCAACGAGAATGATCTCCTTGAGTAGAGGGCGTGGTGACCGGTTGATAGTACTCCATATTGTGCGTATGAGTGTGGTCCACGCTTCGTTGTGGAAGACTATCACCACGCTGGTTGTAGGCAGGAGTGCTGGGTACGGCTTGTCTCGGCACCTGGTGACACAAGAAATAATCAACGATGGTCTATGTCTATGGCCAGTAACGTTACTAGCACACTCTCAAGTCGGATGGCTACCTAATAGAACGATTCAACGAAGCAGTTACAGTATTGCTCCATTTTAAGAATATACCAATCCTATTGGTGGATGTTTTAGTCCCGCTCGAAGGCTGGGTTTTTAAATATCGTCGCTTAACGCATTGCTTGTCAACCCATTCCTTCCAGGTTCAGTTCCGAAAATCCTCTTTAATGCGCTTCAACCGACCTCTAGAGATCTTCTTTCTGCATTCAAACTTCAAAAGTCATTTATTCAAACTAGGCTGACAGCACTTTTTGAACGTCAAATTTTACATAAAGACAGTCCCCCAAAATGCCCACCCGTCACCACTTCCTAGTGTTTTAGCTGGGAAGAAGAAGTGGCGCAACAAACTCCCCAGCAACACATCTAACATTATTCTTCCTACCTCCTTCGCGCATAAATAATTATGTAGTTGTTTGTAACAGTGGTGTACCAGTATGTGTAATAGGCTACTAAGGTTTATAAACCTATACGTAATGAAAAGCATGCTTGAAAGCACTTTCAAATTGTGACAGCCATGTGTAGCGTTTGCGACACGCAATGTAGAAGATCATAATTAGTTGTTTTTAGTAAACACTTTAAAGTAACAGTCAACTTTTACACTAGTTGCGAGTCTTTAAACGAAGTTACGGTGAGGAATTAGCTACTCTCTATGGCTCGTACACACTCACGAATAATATGGACAGCAAGCGGTCTGTTATTTTTAACGAAAACCACTTTTTAACCGACTTCTAAAAAAGGAGGAGGTTCTCAATTCGGATGTTTGTATTTTTTTTTTATGTTTGTTCGCGCATAACTCCGTCGCTTGTCAACCGATTTGAAAAATTCTTTTTTTGTTGGAAAGGGTATACTTCCCAAATGGTCCCATGAAAATTTTATCGAAATCAACCAAGCGGTTTTCGAAAAATCTAAAAAAAAATGTATTTTGTCTACTTTGACGACCTCTTAGTTTACTCTGGATTGGTTCGTTTTGGTGGGGGAGGGGAGGGGGTGTAGGTACCAGTAAAAAGTGAAAAATAAAAAACTTTTTACAAAAAAAATACAACCGACTTTTACACAAAAAATCAAAAAAGTGCAAAATAACTTTAATTTCGGAAGTCGGTGTTCAAAAAACGAAAAAGCAACCACAAACACCGAGTTCCGAAATTAAAGTTATTTTGCACTTTTTTGATTTTTTGTGTAAAAGTCGGTTGTATTTTTTTTGCAAAAAGTTTTTTTAGTAACTCTGCTTCAGATCTACTAATCGAATTACAAAACTTAGTTCTAGAGCGATGAGTAAGTATTATGAAAACGTGAGATCCGGCAGCAATATATAATACAAGGGAGAAAATAGTAATAAATTTAAAAAAAATCATTTAGCAATTCTGATCCTTCGCTACAAAAAGGCAAGAATGATAAGGTCTAACAAATAAAATGATAATGGTTATAGGTAAAAACGTTATCATTAAACATTAAACAGGCATTCAAAATGTTTTAAAACTGGCTTTACGACGCTCAAACAGTACACGGACAATCGCTATAGGTCATAAACCTTAGAAGTCGCTACGCACTTTTGTAGATAGGCAACACTTGTAATGCGGTAAAAATACATTATTTTTTACTCATTCAATGTAGAAACACGAATAGCGCCTACTTACTTAGGTATCCTTAAACATTTCTGCATCAATTTATGTGACCACAATTTGTACCATGCAGTTATAAGGTACTAGCAGCGCCCCGCGGTTTTACCCGCGTAGTTCCCGTTCCCGTGGGAATATGGGGATAAAATATAGCCTATGTCACCCGGGGATAGTGTAGCTTCCAAACAGTGAAAGAATTTTTCAAATCGGTTCAGTAGTTTCGGAGCCTCAAACAAACAAATCTTTCCTCTTTATAATATTAGTATAGATTTCGGTTCCCTTTAGCTAGACTATCGTGGGTTCATGATATATAGGACCAGTCTTCAAGTTTATCGCACAAATAAGCATAATTTCAATCTAAATATAGGTAGGCCAACATTCAACTACTTCCAAACTTTAAGTCACATCAAACATGGCCATTAAATGGCGTCAAGTTTATAACTAAACAGCCTGACGTGACGTGGTGTTTGACAGTGAATATTTACCGTATCAATATGTTAGTATTAATAAATAGCGGTAAAATGCCAAGATGGGTTCCGCGTCTATGTCTGCGCAAGACTTTAATGCCAACGCGTCGTGTCGCGGCATCCTCAAATCAGCGCGTGAATACCCCTCACTTTTACAAGGTCGGCGCTGTGGGCGCATTAGGAAACTTCATTGATTACTGATAGCTGTTGACGATGAGGGCTACGCCTCGTCTGATGCGTTCATAACAAAATTATGGGTTGCAGCAACTTTATATTTGCCAGTCTTAGTATATCTAATTGACTTAGAAGTTCGGAACTTGAAATGGTTGTATGACGTAGTGTTTGAGGTTAACATTACAACAAGCTCCAAGCATTTAACACTGGCAGTAATCCAACCATGAACCAAAGCACTACATGGTACAAAGCATCGTTGTTGTGACTTGGTAGTCATCACAACCTCCGCAAACATAAATGCTCTTTCAATACATTTATAAATATTTGGTCATTCACTTGTTAAATGAAGAACAAAAGTATTTGTTTAGTTGTATTGCAACGGCTTGTTATACGTGATGTTTGCAAATCAAAAATATGTGATACACTACTAAACTCGAATATGTTCTGTTGTAAACCAAGTTTAAACAACACGGCGATTAAATAAATCGTACAATGGTCCAGCGTTCTGTGACTAATATGTGTAACAAAATTTTATCAAACTTTCTACATCTTACGAGATGTTAAATTACCGACGTTTATACACTTTCATAGAATTTATTGCTATTGCATATTAATTAATTGCTCCTTGATAATAACACTGTACATTATATATTGTTATTTAATTTTAATTTTTCCGTTTTAATGTGAATTACTAACTGGTAGGAGCAGTGGTGGCCGAGTGGTAACGGCCCCGACTTACGGATTGATGGTCGCGGGTTCAAACCCAGCCAGGCGCATTAGTTTGTGTAATTAATTTCTTCACCACTGCTCTCAAAACGGTGAAGGAAAACATCGTGAGGAAACCGGCATGTCCTAGAACCAACAATTCGAAGACATGTGACATTCACCAACCCGCACTGGGCCGGCGTGGTGGATTACGGCCCATTCCCTCTCCTAGAGAGGAGGCCTATGTCCCAGCAGTGGGAACGTTAAAAGGCTGATTATACTAACTGGTAGACATTTTATGAAGGTTTTTTTACTTTAACATATTCTACAATCTTGAAGTAAACCATATATCACTCCATCAAACGCACGCACTGTTATCGTTTTTTTTTATGTAAAAGTGAAAACGTATACATCGTCGATAAACGGTGTTAGTGTGTACGTAAACGGAGTGTAAACTTGACCGTCTCTTAAGACTTCTCGTTTAGAACAGCCCTGTTAATTCGTGAGGTGACCATAGAGCCGGCAGATAATAAAAACCGGTGAAACGGAAGTCTGAATGATACGCTATTAAAACTGTCGGCAAAACAATATAAACGTGGGTCAAGGAATTCCTTTCATGTTCCGTGCTTCCCTACAACTGGGAGAAATATATCATCCATTTGCATTTAATATAACTGGTTACTGCAGTATTTCGCCTTTACCTTCACATTTTTCATTGCAGGATACTATTTTATTGAGGACAAGAGTATTTTATACAGCATGATAAAACAAAGACTGATAATAATACTGTGATCGAGAAATACTTCTATTGCGGTGAATAATTCTATTGCGACCGGAATGATGAGCTTTAATATTTAATTTACATTTATGTGATCTAATCTCATCACTTTTATTTAACTCGATGAAAAATTGTGAGATCAGACTTCGCTATGAATCGATATAATTTGAAAATACAATGCCAGCGCCATCAATTTTATTTGCTTGTTACTGTGGGGCAAAGTTATGTTTTAAAAAATTAAGTTTGCCCCACTCTAGGAATTTCTCCTGTGTCGTGCGTACGTTTTCAAACATACAAACGTACATACACAAACAGCCAAACTCGGAAGAACTATCTACAGGTCATGCAAATATTTGTTCCGTGCGGGAATCGAACCCACTACACGTAGCGCAACAGCTCAACCAATGTCGCCAACGATGCATGTCATCATTTAAAATACATATAGCCCAAAGTGTGATAATGTCTCTATTTACAAAAATAAAAATACTTTGATTTTTATTAAATTTTCGTGGCAAGATTACCAAAAGTAATGTACTTAACTGATATAAATTATCTATGCAATGATACGATCATGAACATTTAACATTCATTAACAAAGATAAGATGGTAAATCAGTTACTAATGGAATAGGTACCGAAAAGTACAAACTGTACATCCGGTACATCCACTAGCTGCCATTTTAAGAAATATGTGTCGTGCGATCAGCGTCATAAGGGTGAAAATCAGAAGTTCATAAATTACTTATAAATGTTTTTATGTTGCTAACTGACTTATTTAAGGCCACTGGCCAATATATTCCTTTTTAATTTCCTCGACTGGTAAAAACATTATAACATGAAATTACGAATTACCTGTTTTTGAAAGGTTAATCCGTTGTCAAATTACCCTCATGTCAAGACAACTATTTAAAGTATAAGTTTTGACACAAGTTAATGACCAACGACTTGATGATAAATCTTTATCGTAGAGAATCGAATGTTTTGACGTGTATTAAACACTCACCTAACGTTGCCATAATATTTATGTATGTATCCTATTTAAATGTAAAATGCGTTTGGGGTGAAAGGATGTTTGTTTGTTCGTGTAAACCAATGTTCCCATTTATCTCCAGTACTTCTAGTCCGATTTTCATGCGGTTTTCATTGATGGGTTCGGATTTGATTGGTGCATACTCTTAGATAAGTGATATCTTCAAAAATACTATTCCAATTTTGATGCAGTTTTCAGTGGTGGGTTAAGGTTTGATTGGTGCATGTTCTTAGATATGTGTTACAGTGACAACTCACGAGGGGACGCTGCAGTAAAAAAAAAACAATTGTAAAAGTATTAAATAATTAATAAAAACCCCCGACTTACAGAACTAATGTATATTACGGATATTCTTGGGTTACATTAATTCTGTAAGTCGGGGGTTTTTAATAATAATTTAATTCTTTTTCAATTATGTTTTTACCGTCGTGGGTTTTTTGTCTTCAATGCTCAACCACGTCAGTTAGAGGGTGTTACGTTACGTATAGGGGCTAGTAGTACTATCGATGTCCAACTGTCGATACAGCCTATACTATCGATACTATTCTCGATAGTACAACTGTTGATACTACCATACTATTCTACGTTACGTTGTTTGAACGTCCGTAAACCAAACACTCCTCTAAAGCTACAAATATTTTGATAACGCTAGATACTGAGATCATCATTGGTTTAATTAAATTAAAAACACTTACTTTTCAAATCTGACGTCTGTCAAAGATCTGTTGATTGAGATCATATCACTGGCCAGCAAATTGAACTGGTTTTCTTGGAACTTGTCCAACATCAGCTTTTCTTGTTCTATCGGTATGTTCACCGCCTTACCTGGAATAATGTCACACATTAATAAAAAGTTCTTAAAAACAATAATAAATAAGAACCTTTACTCCGCATTGAATATGGCGTACCGAGTAAGCAAAAAAAAACTTTTTTTATAGAAATTGAAAAAGTTCTCAACTAACTTTTTAGACTTAAGTATCGGTTCATTAATTTCCACGAATTGCCAGTTTGTATAAAATACCATGAAAATTATACACTGTTAAAAACTTTTTACAAAAAATAAAACCGACTTCTAAACAAAAAAACCAAAAAGTATAAAATAACTTTAATTTCGGAACTCGGTGTTTTTTGTTGCTTTTTTGTTGTTGAACACACCGACTTCCGAAATTAAAGTTATTTTATACTTTTTGGTTTTTTTGTTTAGAAGTCGGTTTTATTATTTGTAATAAGTTTTTTATTTTTCACTTTTTAGTGGTTCACTCCCAGCTAAACATACCCATCACAGCGTACGTGGTATAAATAATTGGTGTAAACAATAAACAAACATGCGATTTCAGCTATCCCGACAGATTTGCTATCATTTATTGAAATTAACAAAAAAAGCGCTTGTTCGATTTCGATAAAATTTTCATGGGACAATTTGGGAAGTATACCCTTTCCAACAAAAAAAGAGTTTTTCAAATCGGTTGGCAAGCGGCGGAGATATGCGGGAACAAACATTAAAAAAAAAATACAAACATCGGAATTGAGAACCTGCTCCTTTTTTAGAAGTCGGTTAAATTCGGTTAAACAAATTTTCAAGTTTCATTCAAAGGTATTTGTTAAATGCAGTAAGCATAAGCATAATCAGCCTTTTAATGTTCCCACTGAATTTTTGGTTCTAGGACATGCCGGTTTCCTCACGATGTTTTCCTTCACCGGTTTGAGAGTAGTGGAGATGAAATTAATTACACAAAGTAATGCGCCTGGCTGGGTTTGAACCCGCGACATACAATTCGTAAGTCGAGGCTGTTACACTTCGGCCACCACTGCTCCCTATTAGTAATATTTTGGTATGTATTAATTTATAAGCATAGTTAAGTATCCTGACGTGCCTACTATACAAGCAATCCCCTAAATTGATAATGTGCCTGTCCGGTCAGGGAAATTAGCAACCAAATAGTTGAGGAAGCAATTTTAACATATTCGTCTGCTTGTCGCATTCTCTAGCAAAGTCTGCACAGATTTTAGCCCTTTGACTTAAAAGTAACTAGGTCAAGTTTGTATCTATTCAAAGAATATATCGATCGTCAACTACATATCTCAGACATTCCGCATTTGTTTGCATTCCAATACACAAGGAGATGCAATAATTAACACCAATAATATGATTTCTCTTTTCTTGGACGCAAACTTTTCTAAAACACAAATATTTAATATGCTATATCTAATTGAATCATCTACAACAGACGGGCTTATATACACGCTAACCAACCAGCGCTATTTACTTTTTGTACACTGTCATTTTCAGCTGTTTATGTACACTGTTATTGTCATAAATGGAGAACGAAATTAAAATAAATACCTGTATTAATAAAAATATGGTTTTAATTAAAATACACCTTAACAAACAAGGTTACGTCAGTATTCCAATGATTTATTTATATTTCTATATATACAGACTAACACATGGTTTCATAGTGTAAATAAGGAATATCCGACTTATTGAAGGAAAGGACCGACTTTTAAGAGTAGTTCCAATCATTTTTATGTCACAATAATAATTATTGTGACATAAAAATGATTGGAACTACTCTTAAAAGTCGGTCCTTTAACCACAATATATTATATTGTGTGTCATACGGGATATTGAACACAAGCCAAGTACAATCTCTGCAAGCGAACAAGCTTCGGCAACATAAATAAAAAATCAAACAATAAGATTTTATTTTTAGTCTTTATACAGCCAAGCAGTCCTTATCTCTTCGACATATCTGTGCTGCGAATAGAAAGTTACAGTCGCATACAAATAGCGTATCATCAAAAGTACCATTACTAACAGGCATGACTACTGAAAGTAAAATATATTGACTTTTAATAAGCAGTAGGTACTTAAATCTAGAAAGAACAATGGCGAAATTTTAGCTGACATGAATTTAAGCGTCTAAAAGTGACTTATATACGACGGAAGTTCCATTATTTTTCTATATTTTTTCAATGTATCACATTTACTAGATCAGGCCGGAGAAAAAAGATATTTTAAATGAAAAGTTATTTGACTTTTTGATTACCGTGTAGTGTTGCCATTTTATATTTATCCTGCCAAGTGACAGTAAGTACAGCATTATTGAATTGTAATCAGTTTTATTTTTTTATTACCGAGTAAGTGAATAATTAAACGGAGTAACAATCTAGTTTATTTTTAAGTGTAAGTGTTCCTTGCAGGGAGGTCAAAACACTGTGATGTAAAAATAAATAAATTGCTTTGAATGACTGGCAAAAAGACAAGTATCCCGAATCTAAAAAAAAATAGTTTGATTACTGACGATTGTTGTTGGTTGAGTTGATACCGAGGTTGATACCATATTCAATCAGTGCTCTCTATTGTTTTTCCCGTATTTTTTTAATTTTCATTTGTACGGGCTGCATATTATGGACTGTGATGTGCCCCTGTGTGACCATGTGCGTGTTTAAGCACTCGCGAGACTTTCCCTGTGACATTGAGCTTTTTCTATACTGGCCGCCGATCTTGCCTTATTGTTTTGGATTACTTATCAGTGAACTAGTTGTTTGCTAGATACCGTCAGATGGAAGATCGTAGAGCAAACCGACATGAATCCTGTGTATCAACTGAATGATATTCCTGACCGGAGAGGAATCAGTGAACATTGCTGTAATTGTTTAGTTCGTCGTCGCACAGTAGTATGTTACGCTCATGTAATGGCGCTAGTCTGGTATTTAGGATGGGCCTGACATCGGCAAAATATTACCACACCCACAGAATTTCTGGATGAAATAATTGTAAGAGGATGAAGAAGAGTAAATATAGATTTAAAAATAAAACTTGTTTTATTGGTTCTTATCAACTCGATATTTCTACACACATTCTAGGATTTTATAAATATTTGCTAAGCGTGCGAAATTAAGCAAGTAATTATTAAATCCCAGAATGTTAGATAAACCTTATTGCTTCAATGCCTAAAACAATGCTCTCGGCGACTAAGTGTATTATTTTTTTAGATAGCTTTTGAATATAACGTGAAACGACGACTTGTAAAGTGTATTTGATCGTCTCGGGGGGCCTTTACCTACCAAGTTACCATAGACATAACCTACAAAAGTTCATGACTGAATATCTATTTTTCTCGGCCTTCTTGAACCAAAATTCTTGCACATACTAGTTCAGAAGGTGAAGCTGAGTTAAACAATATATTTTTCATTTAAAGACGTAAGAATTTCACCTCAGCTAAAACAATGTATGGGCGGCTGCCATTGTCCTTTTACAACTTTTTAATTTTTATGTAATCGATTTTTTTTATGTAGTCTATGTATATGCCGATCACCGAAGAAAGAGAAAGTTTTTCGAAAATAAACGTTATTTGTACAAGATAAGACTCACTTATTGACCTTGGATTTGGCTGAAATTAATTTAACAACTTCTTTGAGCCCTTGTTTTTCTTGCTCAACATTAATTGCCTATTTGTTCTAGCACTTATGCTATATGGCTATTATTAAAAGTTGAATATTTCGCGTTTAAGGAAAGTTTTTACTAAAATGAATATAGAAGGTTTAGTCATTTAGTATCATCTGTTTGCCTTCCATATAAAAGGTCTTTAATTTATTATTCAATTTGAATAAATTACCATTTCCTACGAAAATGTTTTTAGTAGCAATACCTATTCATAACGGTTTATTTTATTAGGTTGGTAACCAACCTTGAACTTTGCAAATACATAATATGTCTATTATTACAAAGTTCCTAATAAATTATTACTGGTTACTGTTAGTTCAGTTACCAGTAATAATTTATTCGGAACTTATTACTGTGTAATAGGATCTTATTATTACTGCAGTTTATTTCAGTTTTCTGGTTAGATTTTATTTAAATAAGTTACTTTCACGTTTATAACGTGAAAGTAACTTCGTCTGTCTGTATTGCTTTCACACCTAAACCGCTGAACCTATTTTGATGCAACTTGGCACGCAGATCATGTTCTGAAATAGGACATAGTTTATTTTTTATCCCGGAAGTATTCCCTTGGTATCATTTTCGACATTCACACAAAACTATAAATTAATTAAAATTTAAAAAGCTACTATTCGTTTTTTTTAAATTAGTTTACTAAAACGTAAATGTGTAAATTAATCTTAATCGACTAAACGTAGCACAGTTTGCTCAAACCGCAAAATTTTTCTTACATCGAGCATTTTTACACCCGTCGTAACTTTAAACGAAAGATCTGAAATTAATAGTTTAAAGTATAACTTACATGCATAATCAACCTTAATTATTAAACTATTTAAATGGATAAGAATTAATATCATGATTCCAAAATCACCATTATTCCATTCCCACCCGGGTTTCGATTGAATATAATTTGTAGGTACAAAAAAAAACTTTTGACAAAAAAATACAACCGACTTCTACGTTCTAAAAACGAAAAAGCAACCAAAAACACCGAATTCCGAAATTAAAGTTATTTTGTACTTTTTGGTTTTGGGACCATTTCGGAATAAACCCCTTTCGAATAAAAAAATAATTTTGTAAAACCGTCTATATTTGACGGAGTTATGCTAGTGTTGCCCAAATGCAAGACCAAGACGAGGCTTACCCCAGTCTTACGACAATACGAGTACACCTGGTCTTGGTCTTGTTATTGCGCTCTCGGTCTTGGTCTTGGTCTGGCAGCCAGAGTTTTGCAAGTCTTGCATATACCTATTAGCCTTTTGCTATTTATTAAACACGTAAGTTTAGATCTTAGAAGCTTAAATGGACATAGGCATAGTGAAGCACCGAATTCAATAAAAAAAAATGTAATACTCTTTTTGCCTTTGTACCATAACATTGGCTGGCGTAAAAACTGTTACAACCTACTGAGCTCGCTGTTAATTTGAAATTTTGCTGAATAGAAGAATAGTAAGTATAAACTTTGAAATACAGTATGTTAACTAACAGAGGGCGTTCCCGTTAACCCGCAATAGTATAGCATCCATATATGATAAAAAAATATATTACCATTCAAAAACAAAATATTTTTATTTTTTTTAATAAAAAATATTCACTAAAAATGTTAAATTGATACGTTAAAGAAACACTCTGTACACGCGTACTTGCCGGTTTGGACATTGCTACTACGAGTAGATACTATTCCGCGCTATCATTTTGAATTTTGAACAGGATTTTTCGAATTTATTGTAATTTTTTTTAAATTCGGATTATTTTATGCTTATTTTTCTATTCTGATATTTTTATTGTAATCTATTAATGATATAGATTAACGAATTTAAGGGAACGCCCGCTGTTATTTAACATACTGTATAATACCAACATAGGAAATGTTTGTACCATTTTGTTGGCTACAATTTTAAGCACATAACAACATACCTACTAACCTTAGATCTGGATATTAGACTTATACAAGCATATATTATTATAGGCAGATATAGAACTTTGCTAGAAAGTTATGCTAGGTACATCTTTATCACATGGGAACATATTTGTGAGTAACGCGCTACTTATTAAATAGTCGAAATATAATAATCAATACAATACCTTTTAGTTTTATGATACGCTTTTGATACTTTTAACGTCTATCAAAATCGAGATTGACCAAATACCTACTTAATAACGCCCAAATCTCAGTTTGACTAAGCCTGCGACACGGGAGAGTCTCGCAGGCTTAGTCTTGTTCTTGCTAAAATCTTGCAGGGGTCAGTCTTGGTCTTGGCCTTTTAAAATAAGCCGATCTTGGTCTTAGTCACTGCAAGACCAAGACCGATTTTGGGCAACACTAAGTTATGCTCGAACATACATAAAAAAAAATACAAACATCCGAATTGAGAACTTCCTCCTTTTTTGGAAGTCGGTTAAAAAGACGGTCATTGTGACATTTGTGATTTAACCATAATAATTACACATAACCTCGCGGACTTTTTATAGTAGTACTTTAATCATATAGTAAATACACTATGTTTATTTATCATCAACGGTTTTCACTGCGCACGCAAAATAATGAATTTACTAGGTGAAATAATATCATTGCAATTTTAGTAGTTTTCTATTTTTTCCGAAAATAAAATGTAACCTGTTTTAAGTTAATAATGTAGCTTTATAACGGCAAAAGGTTTTTTTGAGTGATATTAGTTTAGATTTAAACAACTACTTTTAGATTTAAAAACGAATAAGATACAAGAACAAACATTAAGAGAATTTATAATAATTAGGTATGTAATTATTTAACACACTAGTTTAAGTACTTACAGTAAACCTGTTGCTGGAAAATTTTTGCCTGTTGCTGACTATGCATGGTATGAATAATGATGTACCTATACATTTATGCCTTTTATGTCGACACTTTTAAAAGACGATTCTGGTTCCCGCCAAATATGTAGTTGGAGTTTGAAAATTGAAAGCTCTTCTTTTGCCACTTTAAAAATGTAGTCACGTGCCCAAAGCATAATGATAAATGATATATTAAATACATAAAATATGAATTTCAAACATACTCAAGCTTTTCTACAAATTGTTAAACATATTCTGCACAAATGTAACAAAATTATTTTATTGGTTAAATAATGGCTCCTTGAGCTATTAATTTCACAAAAACTTATGTTATTATTTTTAACACAGTGAAATATGTTTGCTACCAACAAATAAATGTGCTTTAATTATAAAACAGTCAAATTGACTGCACAAAAATGTCTGTATGTATCGTTGAAAGTAATAAGGAAATGGGATTAACTATAAAGTTCACAGCAACAGACTAAAATGTAAATTTTAATAACTAGTGTAATCATCCATGCGTTTTTTTTAGGTACTGCCTATTATTTATATAATACGACTGCTTACCATGGCTATGTTATAGAGAAAAATCATTTTCTGTATTTATTAATAGCATCAATAGCATAGAGTTTACTGAACAATTGTTGGTCCGCAATTGTTTTTTGTATATTTGTTCAGTGATATTTCCACCAATTGTCAACCGATTTTTTAATGATTCTATTTGTGAATAACAAAATGGTAGTTTCTTACCATAAACTGCATGTAAATGAATTAGATTAATCTCTTGTTTGAATTATAAAAAATCACATACCCATTTCTCCTGGTAAATCATCCCCTTGTGGTTTGACAAATGGTGCTTTCTCCCATGTCTTGAGTCTTGACCTTGGGTATGGTGAGAGTAAGATACCATCTTCTCCTATCTCCTGTTCCACTTCATTCACTTCTAAGTTAGTGTCATCATCATCAATGCGGTGCCCTTTTTGAGCTGCTGCTATTGCTGCCTTTTTACCTCTGTACTCTTCAACATTCTGGTGGGAATAAACATGTGTTTTTATTTTCTACTCTACGTGCAACATCAAACCACAAGAAAGCGATATGATCATTTCATCAGAAAGTAGTAAATAACAGGATATAGATGTTTGTAAGCCATTGTTACATTAGGTTTCCCATTCATTTATGCATGATATTTTTTGTTTATGTGATTAGAACCTACAGTGGAACAAGGCATATTTATGAACACTGAATGGGCCAAGTTGAAGAGTCTACAACTGAGGAATTCAATTAATAATGGTTCATAGATAAACACTGATTGAGTAGACACAAGAGGCATGTTTATAAATAAATTCATCATTCAAGATTATCTACAAGAACACCTTTATTTTGATAAATTATTATCAGCAGGCTAAAGAATTAAAGTGCTCTACATAACTGATTTTGACATATAATTTAAATTATAATATATTATCAAAATATGTAAAACAACACATTTATAAATCATGGTTTGTGATTTTAATAATCAGGGTTGCCATGAAGATCACCCAGACAAAAGGTCATAAGTCATTGACATTCTGAGTTGCTTGAAATGAGGTTCATTGCAAAACAGTTCCTATTACAATTCTTATAAAGTGCTGTTTGTCCGATTGTGGAAGAAGTTATGGAAACAAATCACAATCATGTTAGATGCATGCAACTTTCCAGGTGTTTTTACAAAATTTATTTTATGTTTTCTTACTGGCTTATGACACAAATTTTCAATGGCCAAGTCACAATCAAGCCCAAATTAGAAACTTTATTTATAATACAAATTCATACAGTTTCACCTACCTTTAAGGCTAATAAAATACAAAAATATAGATCCAAGTTTCTTAATTATTTACAAAATAATTGGTATTCTGCATCTGATAGTTTAACCTTTGAAGATTGGTGGTTTGTATGAATATTTAATTAATTCCTTTAGCATAATACTCAAAATACCCACACATATTTGGAATCTGTTGTGTTGAGATTAGGTGCCATTTAGTTTCCCTTTCACTACTCACATTCTCTAACTGTTTGTGCTTACAGCAAGTGTCACCATCTATTTGTATGAAATGCTGTATGATTTTAGAAGGCCAATGTGAGTACAAGTAGCCTGTGACTATGAGGGAGAGGTTTTCTTATCACTCAGTTCAGTAGTGTATCATAAATAAAGGAAAAAATGTGTAAACAAAAAATGTTTACAGTACTGTCACCTCCAAACCTTGAACTCGAATAGATCGTACCTGGTTCATATTTTCAATGTCTGCTTTCTTACTGCAGTCCCAACCATCACCGAAGCAGTCGGAATACATGGCCAGGAGCATTACGTCCACCAGCAGCCACACCAACGAAGTCAGCAATATTATACGACATGTGTGTATCCGTATTTTACTTCTGAACATTTTAACTGATCAAGTTCGTACGCACTAGAGTTCACTGCCTCATGACAACACGGCCACCGAATGTCACGTTATCTTTTCGACCTGCAACACACGCGAATTTTGAACAAACAAAGCAAAACTACCAATGAACGTTAAAACAAAATAAACTATGACACGACCTAAATTTAACACCACTTTGGACCACGACACCTGGCCAATACACTTAAATTTAATTAGAAATACTAAAGATCTAAGCACAATTTCACAGTAAGTAGGTTTCCGGATCTAAATTGTGAATACTGCACTAAATACATCACTAAGTTTTATATGCATTAGCACCGGTTCAAAACAATTTGATAAGATAACGACGTACACACGAGTTATTGCTTAAAATTATTACCGTTTTATTTTCTGGGAAATCTAAAGTTTTTATGTAGTGAATGTTGGCTGGCGGTCGACATTCAACTCGTCGACGACAATCAATTCCATCGACAATCGCCAATCGCGACAATCCAAAATGTATACGTCAAACTTTCTACCGTGTCAAACTGTAAATTAATTGCCACATTTTACAAAAAATGTTGATTGTGAAATCATAGTCGATTATTCGGTTTTAGCGAGTGCTGTGTTTCATATACAAAATGGAACGTAAATAATGTTTCTGAACTTTTTAAATGGAATTCAATAAATCTAATATTTACCCAGCTTTGTGTTACAATCGATTTCAACAATACGATCTAAAAAGAATACAAAGTACTTTTGAATAAATAAAGAGGAGAGGAGAGGGGTGGATCGGTTAAATTATAGATCGAAATCTGATTTTCGTTCTATAGTTTTTTCATTGGAAATACAAAGATGGATGGCGAAAAAAAAAACGTTCTTGAGAGGTACATCCTTACGAAATTATGTGCCCATCGACAAAACGCTTGACAATGACAAAAACGTGACAGTGACAGTGCTGAGTTTACTGACAGTTGTGGCTTTTAAAACTATGAATGATTCTATTATCAATCTTGCTAACAACCTCAGAAGTAGTAAGTAGTCCACTACCTGACTACCTGGTAAAGCTACTGTGTACAATTTTATCTAGTTTGTCTTACTATAGTGCGATCATATATACGCATATCAGATTTTTGTACAATTTATAGTTGGACTGAGACTTGGTTGATTAACTGCACAATCAACTGAAGTTGTGTTTGTTCCTGTACTTCGTGAAGTGGTGTATAAAAACTTAAAAACCAAGCAGTTTTCATAGCAAAACCCAATTAATATCGCAGCGAGCTATGGTGTGACAAAATGAATTTCCTTATCATATTTCCGCGCTACACCGAAGAGAACCGATAAAAACAGCTGAAACTCCAACAAGTATACGTCGCGCTTCTGATTATAATTAGGCAAGTGTTTACTTTCGCTAATAAATACGTGTCATTTCTTATCAGACTCATTTGAATAATAATAAAATTATGAACAGAAACAAGAACAATTCTAGGATGGTGCGACCTACCGAATGCGAGCCCGAAACAAAGCCTGCAAATACGTCATACAGACTTATTACAAATGAGGAAAAGCCGCCTGACATTAAATTTGAAAAGGAGAACTCATGGGTAGCTGGAGTACAGATGTTTGTTTCCTTTCTGCTGGCTGGGTTTGGAATGGTGGCAGCCAGTCTCCTGCTGGATGTGGTGCAACACTGGGATGTCTTCACCAAAGTGTCGGAAGTGTATATCCTAGTGCCAGCCCTCCTGGGGTTAAAAGGTAATCTGGAAATGACATTAGCATCTCGATTATCAACTCATGCCCATTTGGGACATCTGGATACTAGTTTGGGATCGTTGGTTGTGGGTAATTTATGTTTAATACAATGTCAGGCAGTTCTGGTGGGGTTCTTGGCAGCCATGGCTGCAGTTGCCATGGGTTGGATACCTGAAGGGCAATTTGATATCCATCATGCGTCATTGTTGTGTGCGTCTAGTGTGTTAACAGCATCATCTGCCAGTTTTGTACTTGGTTTAATCATGATAGGAGTGATAGTAGTATCAAAGAAGATGAATATAAACCCTGACAACATTGCCACACCTATAGCAGCCAGTCTGGGAGATCTGACAACCTTGGCACTGTTATCTTGGATAGCATCACTCCTGTTTAAATCTATTGGCACTAGTATAATACTACCATATATTATTATCACTGTTGGCGCGCTCCTTGTACCAGTGTGTGGTTATATTGCTTGGAGCAATAAATTTACAAGACAAGCATTAGATGAAGGATGGGTGCCTGTTGTTTCTGCCATGGTTATAAGCAGTGCTGGAGGACTGATACTGGACCACACTGTTTCAGTGTACACAGGTATTGCTGTCTACCAATTGGTCATCAATGGCATAGGAGGCAACATGGTAGCAGTACATGCTTCTAGGCTATCAACACAACTGCATACAGGCCAAAAAGCTGGTTCTGTTATGGGGAGCACCACAAAACTGCTACTCCTAATGGTGATACCAGGACAATTGATATTTATTTACACTATAGGATACTTACGAGCTGGCCACACATCCACAACCTCCACTTTCATCTTAATATATATGTCAGCTGCAATGTTGCAAGTATTCTTGTTGCTAAACATCAGTCACTACATGGTTGCGTGGATGTGGAAGATGGGTATGGATCCTGACAACTCGGCAATACCTTATCTTACTGCACTGGGTGATTTACTGGGCACAGCACTCCTGGGTGTGGCTTTCAGCATCCTATATGCAATAGGTGATAAGGACAGTGATTTAGGAGACTAACAAAGATCTCAATGAAATATCTGCTTAATAGGTTGCTCAAGACTATTTAGAAGCTGATAAAAATCGAATAATTATTTAAGACAATTTCTTTAAGTAAGCGATAATATTCTAAATATTATGTAGTATTTATCATTCTTGTGCCATTTTTTATTTCTTTT
The DNA here is from genome assembly GCA_905332915.2 of Hecatera dysodea. Lineage (NCBI taxonomy): Eukaryota > Metazoa > Arthropoda > Insecta > Lepidoptera > Noctuidae > Hecatera > Hecatera dysodea. The sequence goes on from HG995304.1 coordinate 7,479,989, forward strand.
TTGTACTTACTTGAAAGCGGCACATACATAAGCATTTGTAAACTGAGTTTTATACTATCAGCCTCTATACTGCAAATTCATGTGAATTTTTATGTATGTTAACTATTTATCAATACATAAATTGTGTACTTACTTTTACATAAACTTTACGCCAATGTACATAAATTAAGACTTAAAAACATAATTCATATTGGTGCTACTTATATTATAAAACAATTTTAAATGAGAGTATTTTTACAAGTAGGAACATAAAATCAAAACTTAATTTTGTGATTTTAAATAAATAAACTTGTTGATTTTGACATGTTTTTTTTAAGGAACCTTCCATACAGGTAAAGGGGGATGATTTATTTTTAAGTCGTCCTCGTCATCATGTTCGTAATCGTTCGATAGATAATTCAAAATAATACGGGTTGGTCAAAACTTTTTACAGTTCAGAGATCCTTTTACGAAATATTAAGTTTTAATGTGGTATTTTTGAGTTATGTCGTCGTCGTACCTTCTAGAAAAAAACCACTGTGTTTGGAATATTAAAAGTATGCACGATAGTAACATATAATAACGAACTTCAATTGACACTATCACCACTAACTAAAATGTATATATATAACTAGCGACCCGCCCCGGCTTCGCACGGGTGCAATGCTGATCACTACATACCTAGTATAAAACAAAATCGCTTTACGCTGTCTGTCTGGCCCGGTCCGCTACCGCTATGTCCCTGCATTTTAAATCTGTAATATCATCAAAAATTATCATTTAAATTACCTACTTGCTGTAAAGGGCCATTGATCGATATTAAATGCACAATGTATTTAATTTACTTAATTGATTAAGGATATTAATCCTTCTCCAATTCGCTTCCTTCGAAAAAAAAACATTATTTCTCGTAAAAAGAAAAGGATAAAAAATGGCTATTCTGGGTTATCCCTACATAGTATACCATTGCGGACTTTTTTGTATACCTTTTTAACCGACTTCAAAGAAAGGAGGTTTATCAATTCGACCGTATATATTATATACAGTCGAATTGAGAAACCTCACCGTTTATTTACTATATTACGCATGTATTATACATATAAACCTCTTTAATCACTCTCTGTTGAAAAAACCGCATCAAAATCCGTTGCGTAGTTTTAAAGATCTAAGCAAGTAAGCCTACATAAAGACAGGACAGAAATCGGGAACTAGGTAGGTAGGTAGGTACTATAACTTTTGAACAGGAATGTAATAATGCTAAATTATGTGATAAGTATTTGAACTTTTGTGACTGGGCAAATTTTCCCCGCCAAGGTATCTCATGCTAAAGTGGGTAATGGTCATTTTCACCTAATTGATCAGCTTTATTCTCAAGTAGAAGCCGCTAAATACTCGTATGAGGGAAAAACCTATCCCACGAAAAAGACTGTTGATGGTTGGAACTATCATGTAATGGTAAATGTTGTCACGCCATAGCTAGACAGTACTATTAATCACTACATAGTATAAAACAAAGTCGCTTCCCGCTGTCTGTCCCTATGTATGCTTAAATCTTTAAAACTGCGCAACGGATTTTGATGCAGTTTTTTTTAATAGATAGAGTGATTGAAGAGGAAGGTTTATAAGTATAGTACATGCATACATATTATAGTAGAGGAAACGTTAGTATCTACATTGCATCCGTGCGAAGCCGGGGCGGGTCGCTAGTTATGGATATTTTATGGACGCCCTACTCTGAAGGATTTATGCTGACATGATTCACAGTATAAAGTTTAAAAATCAAGTTAAAAAGGTGCCAGTTAAATGAAAATAAAATATTGTTGTTGACACACCGATACAATAAAGGCTTCGAAAAGTTCTGTAATGAAACCAACAAATTAAATTATATATCTAGTCTCCCTTTATCTCTAAAAGGTGGTCAGAACCCTTTTTATATTGTTAACAATAGGCATGTTTCCTGAGTAAAAAATATATGATTCTATTTAGTCCTTCAGTTAGGTTATCGAAAAATATTGGACACGTATTTTTTGCTTTTTCAAATCTATAAAATTTGACGGAGATATAAAGCAGCAAAGTTCAGACGTGGGGCTTGTGACGTCACGCCGTGGTACAAAATTGTAGCACGTAGTGACGTCACACGAGTTTACAACGCACTGTATCGTCTTCGTTTTTTGTTTATGTGAAAAAAAAATACGTGACCAATATTTTTTGGAAATCTATCTGACGGACTATTTCGATTTTTTTATTCAACTACCGTATTACTTATCTTTGTAAATTGTTGTGTTGGATGGATTCCCCGGGTTGGTTACATTATTATTATTATTAGCACTTCGCCCGCGACTTCGTCTGCGCAGTTTTAGTACAAACAATTTCCACCCCCGTTTTAACTCCTTAGGGGCGGAGTTTCCTAAAATCCGTTCTTAGCGGATGTCTACACCCTATAAGGTACCTACCTGCCAAATTTTTATTTTGTTAGTTTCTGAGAATTCGTAATTAATCAGTGAGCGTTAATTTCAGTAAAATGACCCACAAAATCGAAAGATATTGAATTTTTAAGTTTTGTAAGAAACCTTATACTCAGAGGCGTTGCCTTGTATTGTTGAGTGATTGTGAAAACTTGGAAGCAAAATTTCCGAAATCATAATGAATCAGTTTTATTAATTTCTTAGCCTATAAACGGTCAAGTGTTATAGAATTTTAATTAACTTTTGATGGCGTTGTAATGAGCCATTAAAACAGTATGTCGCTACTGATAATGATGTTCTGCTTTTACTATCAACCATTTTATTAATAGGTTTGATTTCGAAAAGCCGATTTTCGACTATGAAACATAAAAATCTGCCCAGATTCAAAGAGAGCTGAATATTTTATGTAGGTACCGTAAAATGCTGCAACTTTGCCCGGATTTTGACGTTTTTTGTTCATATCTCTGGACCTATTTGTTTTTATAGAGTTCAGTGAGTTTAAATTGAAAAACAGATCTTATGGCTTACAAAATAGGATGCAAACATTTTAAAGAAATGCGGCATTTCCAAATTACAAGCTCTCAAAGTCGCAGGCAAAGTTTGTATGTAAACGATGCAACTTTGCCTAGAGGAATTACTTAACAAATATTAGGCTGGTATTTACAGTATTTTTTTTTTACATGCGTAAGGCACTGTGATTGTCCCTAGCAGTTAAATAATTACCATGAAGTTATGTATTTAATTTCACAGCTAATAGGCAAAATTGTAGCAGGAACCACAAACTTCCCATACAAAAATACCGTTGACTGTAGGGCTGTCCCAATAATAAAGTTCTTTTTTAATGTTTTTTATTTAGATACTTAAAAAAACCAAATTGCTACATAAGAGTAAAAATCACAAATACAAAAAAAAACTTGAAAATGAAAACAATATATCTAGTTTTAATTTCCGCGAATATTAGTGGGTTGCAGGTATGCACCTCCCTCCCGCCCGCTATATTATGCACATGCAAGATTACTGGGCAAATGCAAGGATTTTAAGCACATGCAGGAAGGCAATGCAAAACCCAACACCATTACCGACACGTGTTTCGCCTCTCCACGAGGCATCCTCAGGGGACGTGTTGACTCGCTGACCGTTGAGTTGCGACTGAGCATTTAGTACAAGGCACCCCCCTTTTATACACTGCCACCGTTGGTTATTTGTGTACAACTACCCACAAACATTCGCAGTAAAGGGGAAGAAACCAAATTCGTCTGGTCATTCAACAGTGCAAAATTATTATTATTACTATGTTTAAAAATCTCTAATTGTTCTAAAACACACAGCCGGAAACCCTTATCACAAATATGTAGTACCTATATTAAAACTATTGTTGTCGCGCAAAGAATGGCCGGTATCAATTAGATGTTTCGCGAAATTCGATTTGTCCGAATGGCCATTTCTATACGCGGCAACATGTTCCCCATACCTTATGTCAAAGTTTCGGCCCGTCTGACCCACATACACCCCGTTGCATTCATCACAGACCAGCCTATACACCCCAGACTTTTTACTATTTTCTAAAATATCTTTTCCGTTACAAATACGGCGTATATTCTGGTCCGTTCTGAACGCTACATAAACGTTGTTTTTTCTAAGTAAATTACTAATTCTATCTGAAATGGGGCCCATATAGGTCAGACTGGCCACATATCTATTAATATTAGTACGCGGACATGCATATAATAGTGAACGAACCCTTTCTTTCTGCTTTTTATTAATTAAACTGTCTACCATTGACTTTGAGTAACCGTTAGAAATTGCGATCTGGTAAATAATATTAAGTTCTTTTACATAATTTTCTGCTGAAAGGGGGAGGGCAAATAATCTATGAATATAGCTGCGGAAGGCGGCTAATTTATGTTGAAGAGGGTGACAAGAAGAGGCTGGTATTGTCGTGTCAGTGTGTGTCGGCTTTCGATAAATTTGGAAATCTAAGTCACTATTGTGTTTTGTGATAGTTAAATCCAAAAAGTTAAGGGAGTTTTGGGACTCTAATTCTAATTTAAATTTAATTTTTGGGTGAGTTTTATTTAGTTTTTTATCAAAAAGGTCTATTTGTCGAACGGTACCATTCCAGCAGATAATTATGTCATCTACATATCTATAATAAAACAGAATATTAGGTTCGTTCACTATATGTTTACATTCAAAGTTATCCATAAAAACCTCCGCCATTAGTGGACTTAAAGGCGACCCCATAGCCAACCCTTCCTTTTGAATATAATATTGGTTATTAAATCTTAAATAATTTTGTTTCATGCAAATACTAGTGAGGTTAAGTAAATCCGCAATTTCCCCAGGATGTAACCGTTGCTTCTCAAATTGGATACCCAGAATACGTAGACAATCATCGATTGGAACATTCGTGAATAAGCTGTCAACGTCTAAGGATAACAACTTTGCATTGGAAGGAATTTGGATATTTTTTACTTTTTCAATTAAATCTAAGCTGTTCTTCAAACTATATTTGGGATTAAAAGAAGTTCTACTTCTCAACAAAGTGTTGAGACGTTTAGCTAAATTGTACGCTGGGGCACCAATGTAAGAAACAACTGGACGTACAGGCATGTTATCCTTATGGGTCTTGGGTAGACCATACAACAAAGGAGCCCTCGGATTCATAGGAACAAGGTTTTTTAATTGGTCTTTTGATATGTATGACGTGTTTTTAATGGCATCCTTTATCTCGAGGGCAAACTTCCTTGTAGGATCCGCACCAAGACGTTCAAAATCCTCCCCCAGGATCGCCTTCCAGGATTGCCTGGATCGCCAGGGTCGCCTTTAAGTCCACTAATGGCGGAGGTTTTTATGGATAACTTTGAATGTAAACATATAGTGAACGAACCTAATATTCTGTTTTATTATAGATATGTAGATGACATAATTATCTGCTGGAATGGTACCGTTCGACAAATAGACCTTTTTGTTAAAAAACTAAATAAAACTCACCCAAAAATTAAATTTAAATTAGAATTAGAGTCCCAAAACTCCCTTAACTTTTTGGATTTAACTATCACAAAACACAATAGTGACTTAGATTTCCAAATTTATCGAAAGCCGACACACACTGACACGACAATACCAGCCTCTTCTTGTCACCCTCTTCAACATAAATTAGCCGCCTTCCGCAGCTATATTCATAGATTATTTGCCCTCCCCCTTTCAGCAGAAAATTATGTAAAAGAACTTAATATTATTTACCAGATCGCAATTTCTAACGGTTACTCAAAGTCAATGGTAGACAGTTTAATTAATAAAAAGCAGAAAGAAAGGGTTCGTTCACTATTATATGCATGTCCGCGTACTAATATTAATAGATATGTGGCCAGTCTGACCTATATGGGCCCCATTTCAGATAGAATTAGTAATTTACTTAGAAAAAACAACGTTTATGTAGCGTTCAGAACGGACCAGAATATACGCCGTATTTGTAACGGAAAAGATATTTTAGAAAATAGTAAAAAGTCTGGGGTGTATAGGCTGGTCTGTGATGAATGCAACGGGGTGTATGTGGGTCAGACGGGCCGAAACTTTGACATAAGGTATGGGGAACATGTTGCCGCGTATAGAAATGGCCATTCGGACAAATCGAATTTCGCGAAACATCTAATTGATACCGGCCATTCTTTGCGCGACAACAATAGTTTTAATATACTACATATTTGTGATAAGGGTTTCCGGCTGTGTGTTTTAGAACAATTAGAGATTTTTAAACATAGTAATAATAATAATTTTGCACTGTTGAATGACCAGACGAATTTGGTTTCTTCCCCTTTACTGCGAATGTTTGTGGGTAGTTGTACACAAATAACCAACGGTGGCAGTGTATAAAAGGGGGGTGCCTTGTACTAAATGCTCAGTCGCAACTCAACGGTCAGCGAGTCAACACGTCCCCTGAGGATGCCTCGTGGAGAGGCGAAACACGTGTCGGTAATGGTGTTGGGTTTTGCATTGCCTTCCTGCATGTGCTTAAAATCCTTGCATTTGCCCAGTAATCTTGCATGTGCATAATATAGCGGGCGGGAGGGAGGTGCATACCTGCAACCCACTAATATTCGCGGAAATTAAAACTAGATATATTGTTTTCATTTTCAAATTTAAAATGGATTTCCGCAAAGTAACGCCTGACTCAATCAATTTTACAAAAAAAAACTACTACGTATTTAGTAACCTTCAGGGTATTTTATTCCTCTTTTAAACTTGTAGTTTTAGACCCGGGGTCATCACTTAAATTTCGATAAAATTGAGGATTCTGCTGGCGGGAACATCTTTAAATGCAGTTACAAGATTCTTGAAGTATTCTTAATTTCATCAACTGTTTTCGAAGCGCGATTTTTTTTTATACTTTGTGTCGCCCTTTGGGAAAATTTTGTCGTTGTAGGTATAAAAACACGAGCCCAGTGTTGCTTTTCCGCATTTTACCATGTAACTGTAAACTACAATGCGCCCATCTAAAAGAGTAGGTAAGAGGACAGTCAAATTCAGCTGAAACATTCACTGTGTCTGCGATGCGGGCTTCTTCTTTAGTCGATAACTATGTGGGTCTACCAAATGGTTTGTTATGGATGTTTTTAGATTTATTGACAATGGTACGACGCGGGATCCCAAACTCCACTTTGTCTAAAGTACAATATTGGCCACAAGGGCCAGAACACAGTACTGAGAAAATACACACTTAATGAATTCATCAGGGTAAAATGTAATCCGACTAGTGACAACCCTAGACCCAGGCAAAGTTGTGTCTCAGAAGTTTCCAAAACACTGCGCAAGATTGCCTACTAAGTTATTTTAATGAAATCGAGTTCTTTTCATAAAAATATCAAACAATACATAAAATAGACACTATTATCCTACCCTGAGGCGCTATTTCTGTACGAAAACACCTTTTCTTTCGCAAAAATTGCAAAAGTTACAGGACTCAAAAAAAATCAACCCACACGTGCCGGTTTTTGTCGCATAACTGACAGAGTAATAAAGGAATTACGATTATAAAAAATGGAAAATATGTTGCTCTAATAATGTAAAATTACTACCAAATGGTGGAAAACGAGAATAAAATAAGCAAACGCGAAATATCATGGTTGAAACGAAATAGGCAAATTTGAGCTTAGTTGGTAAAGTTGCAGCATTTTACGGTAGTTCAAAAGTGAGGCCTGCGGGCGTTACATGATGTCTTAAAACGTGAGTCTTCCGAGCGAGAAAAAGGTATGGAGCAATATAGGGTGTATAACTCTATCCCTCTTTCTCGCTCGGAAGACTCACGTTTTAACACCTCAAAGCCTCATGCACAGATAATATAATACTGCCTCATGGTACGCCCGCTGCTGTCCCGATCTCAAAGCTCAAAGTGGTTGCTTGGTTTCAGCCGTGGAAGCGTTTGATTTTTGCGCCGATGTTCGTACAACTTCGCACTTTATTTCAATGGATTGGTTTTTATTTTATTTATTTTTTATTTATTTATTAAAGTTATATGTATATTTTCTATCAGCAAGTGCGCTCGGTCTAGGATCGAAATTTATTTCACGTGCCACCATGGCATGAACCAAAGCTTTGATGACCATTTCACCCGTTTCCGTAGGCAGGAACTCATGAGAGTACCTACGGAACCGGGTGCAATGGCGATCTAGATTTGGCAATGTCGGCGAGGTTCAAAGCTCCAAGAGCCCACGATATGCGACGCTGGTGGTAGTTATAAATTTTACTACCAGCGCAGCGTCGCATATCGTGACGGTCCTACCATTGGGAAGAAGGGTCACTTTTTTGTACCTACGTCACATTATAATTGTTTATTTATTCAAATAATTTATTTATTTTTTAAATGTAAAGCATTTACGAAGGTAGATTGACAGCAACCTACTACTCGTACTCGTATCTACTGAGTTTTCACTCTGTAAACAAGAGCGAAATGAAAATAACCTTGCATACAAATTAAATATGTTCTCCCACAGATACGTCTCGACTTTGAAAGCGTAGTAAAGTATGGCTATGTTTAGGTAAATAAATAGCTATTGAAATAGTGTTTTCTTATACTAATTTAATGTAAGACGAGAAACTGTTTTTGCTAGTCTAGGGAATTATGTACCCAACAGGTAGTTCATAAACTAAAATGTTGGTCGACGTCCACAAGGTGGACAGATGACCATTCTCGTCGTTATAGGTATACAATGTAGTGACGACTGTTTCGAGTTGTGGGCACACGAATAAATGATAGTTTGGCCCATACGCTGAGTTCTGGGCACCCTAAGTGTCAATGTGGCGATATAAAGGTTTCTATCCTACACTAAAAAATAGATGTAAATCTTAGATAAATAGCAGGTACTTACTAATTCAATGCTGGTAGAACTACAATGAATGAAATTTCTATAGAAAAAGGTCGAGTTAGCTTTTTTGATATTTTACGTCCCCCTGACATGAACGTGTTTGTTTTACAAGAAATATAAATCAAAATGTTTCGATCGATGTTTTTAAGAAATCAAATTTTGAACAGTGGTCTGAAAAAATCTATACGGTCAAACATAAAGAGATGTCTGTGCACAGAACTAACCAAAAGGAAACTTTCTCAGTAAGTAAGTTCCTCAAGTTATTCACAGTTTTAGCGAACAATTCGGTGTTTATTTCCATTGATATTTATCAAATTTACACACATAAGTACAGCATAGAAACAGTTTATTTATGACGGCCTATAATATTCAGCAAGAAAGGAATGGTTGGACGGCTAAAAGTGATGGGATAGCCTTTCAAAATATTGTATTTATCTAAAAGTTAGCCAGAGATATGGCTGAGATGTCTGAAGTGCTCATGACTGATAAGGCAATATACCTACTTGCATACATACATACCTACCTTCAATATGTCACTGCTTTGGCTTAGAGTATTTACCTACATCTTTAACATATTATTATCTAGATAAATGCAAATATGATTACTGTCTTATCTATTTACAAGAAAGGGAAACTGACACTAATTAGACTGGCAACATGAAATTTTGCACAAGGCTTTCTTTTATAATATAGGTAAGTTCACTCATACAGGAATTTTGGAAATTCAACCATAAAGGGGAAGATTGAATACCTTTTTACTCCTATAAAGGTTGGTAAAAATCCTTTTTTGTACAGATCTGTGTAGACGAAGTGTTTATGATTACCCTACAGCGAGAGCGTCCTCGGGTTATAGAGAGTTTTTAGTTGGGAAAAGGCTAGGCAGATGATAGATTAATGTTTTCAGAAGAGTTTCTCAAAACAAAAGAATATTGGCCAAACCACAATGCGGCATCCAGGTGAGAAGTTACGCAGATCTACCAAGTCACTCAAAGGTGAAATTGCCAGCATTGTCACCGACCATGGAGAAAGGTAAAATTCTGAACTGGATGAAGAAGGAAGGCGATAAGCTAATGGAAGGTTGGTATTTCGTGCAGATAGCTTCACCTCTTTCGACTTGACAATTCAAAAGTGCCTGTAAAGGGTTTAATTGAAATAAATGCTTTGAATCTTGAATCTTGACTCTAAACCAATAACAGAAAAAGTACCTAAGTAGGTAGTTGGTAAGCCTTTGCTCAGCAGTGTGTTGATGCTTTGACCTGTGAGTTTTGGATGGTAAAATCATCAACTGAATTCTCCAGCTGTAATCGGAGCAGAAGGGAGCGTCAGATTCTTACTGACTAAAGCCCATCCGTGGTCTTTCGAATACCCTTTGCGAACTATAAGCGCCGCGGTTAGTGTTTCGAACAAAATTGCAAAATCCAGGCAGAGGAGAGATATAGGCTGGCATTTTGTTGTAGATAAAAATATATATTTACTTATAAACCCCAAACAGCTCTAATATATTTTAGGTGATCTTCTCTGCGAGATTGAAACTGACAAGGCTACAATGAATTTCGATTCCCCTGAACAAGGTTACCTGGCTAAGATATTATTGCCAGCTGGGACTGAAGCAGTGCCAGTAGGCCAACTGGTGTGCATCATTGTAGCTGAACAAGCTCACGTGGCTGCGTTCAAAGATTACAAGGAGACATCTCCTGCCCGTAAGTGCAACGCAGTTAAAGAGGTGATTTATTTTGTCGATTCTGGTAAATGAGGTGTAAACCAGCTGTTCTTCACCCTTCTGATTCTGACGTAAAACACACGACAGTTGAATCGTGTGTCGACCTTAATTGATTCGGCGCTTTTCTTGTTGTCGATTCGGTTGATTCTGGCTTTACAGTTACTGTAAAGCCAGAATCAACAGTAGGTAGGTAAGTGGGAACTCTAAAAAAACATGATCTTGCAATTGCTTAGTCAGTTTCTTTTCCTAAGTTTGTCTCATAAAATCTCGAAGGTACTTGTCCGCAGCTACACCCGCGGCGCCCGTTGCCAGGCATTTCTATTTATTTAATTTTTTATTCGCTTTTTCTCCTTGTCGTGGCGAGTTAATCAATTAGGTAAAGACCTATTATAATGGCGTCTCAGATTTTGCTACCCTACTATTAGATAGGTGCCTACTTCCGTATTTTCTCGTTTTTGTCAAAGAAGTACTTTACTGGTTCGACTATATTTGCACCATTTCGCGCACGCAAAAATAAAACATAACTACTTATGTACCTACATAAGTAGTTACAAAGCTGAACGCAAGGACGAAATAGGTGCCTACCTATTTATAGATAAGAGCAATAGGGATGTTTCCTGAGTAAAAAATATACCTATGATTAAGTACCTATGTTTAGTCCGTCAGTTAGATTATAGAAAAATATTGGACACGTATTTTTTCCTTTATCAAATCTATAAAAACTGACGAAGATACAAAGCATCAAAGATCAGGAGTGGGGGCTTGTGACGTTACGGCTCGGTAAAAATTGTAGCGAGTAGTGACGTCACACGAGTTTTCAACGCTCTGTATCGGCTTGTTTTTTTGTTTACGTGAAAAATGAAAAAATACGTGTCCAATATTTTTTGGAAATCAATCAGAATCAGATTTTTTTTTTTTTTTGACGGACTAATTAGATTTTTTTAGTCAACTACCCTATTGGCTCAAAATCACCAAGGTGGAAAATTCTGAATTCTGTTTTATGATGCTATAGAGTAGAAGCTAAATGTATTGATAATTACTCTAAATCATAGCTAAACTTGGGTTTAAACTATATTTACCTTGGCAGAGCATAGAATTAAATACTTTTCTTGAAATTTCAATTTTTAAGTATGCTATCACTAAAATTAATCATTCGGGGAACGTTATTCGGAGGTTTATAATTAGATAAAAATATATATATTATATATCATTTTTACCCTTTACGATAGCGGAGATATATGGCCAATAGTACGAAATTAAAAAACTTTGATAAAATTTAGAATTAAAACGTTTTTAAGGACAATGTCGCTGTAAATTAAGCTATATGACTATTTCATGTTCTTAAATTAACTAAATAAGTGAATATCACTCACTTGCCTATAAATAAATCTGCGGTAGCTATAGGGATTCCGCCTGTTTCCAATATTATCAGCCTTTATTACTAAATACCTTATGTTATAATGGTATTTCTTTGATTTTAGTGGTGTTCCCCGAAATGATGAGGGCGTTCATCAAATGATGCGTGTGTTCTCCAAATGACGATATGCAGACAATTAGGGTTCAATTCATCGTTAAATTGAATAATAAGCCAAATTATAGAAAGTAATTGTTATTTATTTATTTGCTAAAAGTTTTATTCTTAACAAAAACTTAATCTTAACTAAATTAAATCACTTTTTTAGTCTTATAATTGATGACACACAGCCAAGTTAAACTTTGGAAATTGTTGGAGATGATCAAAACATTTAAACAAATAAATGGTTCTTTACTAAAATCTTATTTAAACTTTTAAACAAAAACAATCTTTCTTTTAATCATTATTAATTTAGGTAGAAATACCTTCTTATAAAAAAAGAAACAAAATACTTAAAAAACTAAATTATTAGAACTTTTCGAAAACATCGATATCAGTGTCAAAGTAATAATACTCTCGATTGTTTTCTTTTTTCAGTAATGGCATTGAAAGAATAGAAATGATTTGCTCAAATTCAACGTGAGATACATCTTGTGGCTCTAATTTATTTTTTTTTGACATTATCGTTAAATAAAAGATTCTTGCGCACTACAGGAGGTACGTCAATGTTTTCTAAAAATGCGTTAACTTTACTGTTGGGAGTTGTAGGGTTCTGAGACTTAACTTCTTTTCTTTTTACTTGTCTTCTTAATCTTTTCTTTAAAGTGTCATATTTACGTTTAATTTTAGCAATGATTTTCTCTTGTTGTTTTATTTTACGATATGCTTTGGCTCTATCCTTCCGCACAATTTGTCTTCCTACTGTTTTTCTCACTGAAGCTGATGCAGGTAAATCATCATCGGAATGTGGCGGTGTATTGTGTAATATGCCAGATAATGCCTTCTTCTTTTCTCTGTATTTTTTTGAAGCTTCTTTCCACATTTCTCTTTGCTTTCTCTTTTCTCGTTCAGTCATCTCAGCTGTGTTCTTCATTTGTTTTTGTGTTTTTTTTTTCATGATAGTATTCTCTGCCCTTAGCCCTTTTAATCTCCTTGTCTTCCTCTGTCATCTAATCTAAAAAAAATCTTTTTCTGGCATTAGCTTCTTCTCTTTGGCGCAAGTATGCGGTACCGTTTTTCTTAATTTGTTTTTTCAAACGGTTGTTACTTTTTCAGCTTTGTGAGACTCCATATTGCTGTAAAAATAAAACAAGTATACCTATTGATAACTTTGTAAGCACGACATACACAGAATTGACAGTTAGTAATAGAAAATACCACTTAGTAACTAAATAGTCATTTGGGGAACAACAACATCATTTAGAGAACGGTCTATCAAATCGGAGAACGCTCCCCAAATGACCGTTCACCAAATGATTATTTTCAAATAACCGTGCCTTTTTTAAACGGCAGCCATATTTGACAGTAATTCTCGCTTCCTTATGTAAAATATTTGAGGTTAACATTTGTTATACAACACTATAAAAGCTATTATTGCAATATTTTGATTGAAAAACGCGTTCCCCATTTGACGACCTTTTGATGTACGCTCTGTAAATAATGAATTGAAAGACACTTACCACTTATTTTAATTTCTTTTGGCGAACTGATTTCTTCACAGCCACTTTGTTTACAACTCTCTCTACAGCTGTTCCATAGACTAAAGAGGGATGAGTTCGAAATTATTTTTTTCGCGCCATCAAAGCTGCGTTCACTAAAATGATGCTTACATTGTCGGACATTATATTTTGACTTACATTTTTTAAATTCGTTTTTCTTCTTTATTAATGCTTGCAATAATTTAATATTAGATACAATTGAAGCTGAATGGGTATTAATAACCGTTAAAAATGTTTTATTTTATGACTATATCTGGTGTTAGCTTTTAAGAATTGCTACTTAGGACGCGTTCTCCAAATGACTTTTTGTACTTATTTGTCCATATAAAATGTAATAGATGAGACTTTTTAATTATTTTGTATGATGTGTGGTTAAAATAAACACAGTTAAGTGTTTACTAATGCTACAATGTTAAAAATAAAACAGAATTTAGGCATTTATTTGCTGGCGAAGTGGATTTACCACCTTGGTGATTTTGAGCCTATTATGTCCAAAATCGCTAAAGTAGCTTACTAAAAAATTGGTTACCTACCTACTCCAAATCACACCACAAGTACAAATAGCCAGCTACTATTAGCTTGTTCACTAGATTAATCATGTACCTACACGAACTTATTTACAGCTGCGGCCCCGACGGTCCCTGCAGCCCCAGCAGCCCCAGCAGCCCCAGCAGCCCCAGCAACAGTCGTGGCACCCGCACCCGTCGTGACGACAGCGCCGCCCGCGGCGGCACCTGCAGGTGGTAGGGTGTATGCCAGCCCTATGGCCCGAAGGCTCGCTGAAAGGAGGAATTTAAGGCTTGCAGGTGAGAAATTCATTTCATACTATTTCTATAAATCGACGAAAAATCAATTCAGAAATAAAAAAAAACGTCAACTGTTCAATACGTATCTAAGTACACTTCTATCCGCATAACCCAAAAAAATGTGCCTGCCTACCTAGGGAACAGCTTTTTTTTTCTTTTTCTTATGTCCCATTCCAAGAATTTTATTTGCCTCTATTCTGATGGCATGAAGTATCTAAAGTTGGTTTAGCTTAGTTGTAGGTATTTATTACTACTACTAACTAAAAATAACTAAGTAACTACATACTACCCATCACTACCCTACTCACTATCACTACTTTTCCAAAGAATTAAAACGTGTGTATTAAAACCTATGTCGTAGCTAAATAAAAATATGTAACGGTTACCTAAATGACTGAACAAATGATTTAAGCTCAAAATGTAATCCAAGCTATAAAAGAAATACTGAAAGTTAAAATATCGATGTTCAAGCACTCTGATCTATAAAATAGGTACCAACTTACTCATCAATATTTATTTACATCAGTATTATTTCATTTTACTGAAAAAATCTAATTATCGTTAGATAGATTTCAAAAATAATTTGTGACTAATGGTACAATTTTACCAGCAATGTGACGTCGCGTGTCTGTTAGGATTGCGGAATTTGTTCGAAAAAGTCACCGCGGCCCTGGAACGCAAACAAAGGGCACTTGAGAAACACGGGTGGGTTTTAGTCAGTACCTAAGAGTCTGACACTCCGTTCCGCTCCGCCCAGAGCAGGAGGAGTCATTTGATGATTTCCCACCCAGAAAAATAAAATGTACTTATCGTGAACTGAACAAAAAATCATGCATATTTTATGGAAATCTGTCTATCGTGAACTGAACAAAAAATCATGCATATTTTATGGAAATCTGTCTGACGACGTTCTAATTAGACCATAATTAGAAACGAAAGAAACTTAATTCAGAAAACTCTACACTGATCAAGGTTAGGTTTGAAAGGGGTGTCAGCTGTTACATTCGCTCAATTTCTCTGCACCCCACCCGTCATCTATTTCGTGTTAAACCCTGTTGCTGCACACAAATAGCAACACGCGTGGCTTTGACGACACCTCTTGATTTTTTTTATTAAGTATTTTATTCATCGTCGTATTTTAAACATTTAGGTACGACTTGTAGACATTTTATATCATTCGATTTATAGATATGGGCATTTCAACCATAGACCATAATTAGGGTTGCTAACCATAATTTATAAAAACGTATTCTACTATATTTTGGACAAAATTAAATATAGGTACTTTGTACTTTAAATTTGCATAAAAATAAAGTAGGTCCTTCCTATGGCAAAATTCTTTATTTCTAACTAGCTGAACCTGAACCGCGCAACTTCGTTAGCGTCACATAAGAGAAAAAAAAACCGTTTTTGTAATATTTTTCATTGATGCTCCTCCGTTTCAAATTTAAAAAAAAATCTAAATCAATTATCACCTGTTACTTGGTAATATTCAAACTAAGAGTTCAGAATCAAGTTTATTCTTCAATTTTGTAATTAAAACCAAAACGAAACAATTTTAATTGATTTTGAATGAGAACAACATATTATCACTGATTCATTCAAATCTATTTTTCCATTAGGTAGGTCGTAAGGGACCTAACTTCGAGTAACATATTGGCTTGCTCGACATCGAATTTCAAAAATTGCATTTTTGTGTTCCATGTCTTTTTTCTAACATTTCTCAGTTATTTTAATGCAAAAATATTCAATGACAGACACAGCTAGTCTACCATTTTATTATATGTATAGATCAGTAGCTACTGTGATGCGTAAAACGAAACAGGCATATGGATAATGATGAACTATATAAGTAAGTATCAAAACCTGCAAGGTAACAGAACGTAAATAGGAGAAAATGATTATAGATTATCAATTAATAAGGTACGAACGAAATGAAGTTCCTAATATATCTTTGAAAAGTTGAATTTACACATTTTGAAATGGTACTTACAAAGGCCAGTCTTGTATAGTTAATATGGCTTTAAATATATTTAATGTATTAAGATGGGGTATATTCCGAGTTAGTAAGAGTCTTAAACTAATATTATAAAGAGGATTTTTTTAGGTATGTACCTATTTATTTATTTGTTTTATCCCTGGAAGTACTAATTTGATTAATCGGATCATCGACTACCAACAAAGAACATAAACAAATAGGCTGGTATAAACGCTTTGCGATCAAAGCTTTTTCCAAGTATAAAAAAAACAACCAAAAAAATGTGATGTGCTAAAAATACGCTGAAAAACACTTTCTTTTTCTTCCCAATACTTTATTTTTTTCCTGTCCAAATAATTGATACGTTATTTTTTCCAAAAAAAGTTGGCAACCCTAATCATAATACATTTATACCTAAACATTTTAAGTGGCTTAAGATACGTACATAGGTAATCCCGTGAGAAACAAACTTTTGCTCTACTTTTTTTCCAAGTTACAAGATTCGGTCTTATTTCATGCCATCAGGAAAAGGCTCCGGCCTGTACGGCTCACTGAAGAGTACGGACTTATCAGCTTTGGGTGCCACGTCGCCTGCGGGAGCACCTGCTGCCACACCGGCTCCTATGCCTGTTGCCGCACCGGCCAAGCCCTTCACTGCGCCGGCGCCCTCTGGCAGCTACGTGGACATCCCGCTCACCAGCATACGTGCCTACATTGGCCAGCGGCTCACGCAAGCGAAGCTCACCACCCCGCATTTCCAGCTGACCATTACTGTCAACGTTGAGAAGATCATTGCGATGAGGATGCGTATTAATAAAAAGCTGGCTGCTGAGAAGTCCGATGTTAAGGTAGGAATACTTTTTAGGGTACCGTGATCGAAGAAGTAGTTCAGACTCTTTAGAGGTAGGTATGATAATACCAGCAAGGACTTAGTCGGGCCTGCCCGATTTTGATATACATATATTTTAAATATATTATAACACTTACAATTAGTAATTAATTCATAATAATTCTCGACTCAAGACGATGCTCCTAATAATAAGAAAATTAATACCATAACAGATTTTTTCAGCTTTCATTGAACGACTTCATAGTAAAGGCGGTTGCTGCGGCTTGCAAGCGAGTTCCTCAGGTCAACTCACATTGGATGGAAACTTTCATTAGACAGTAAGTTCGTATAGACCTACACAGAATACGGTAGTGCCACTAGTAATAGAGGCAGAATTAAAGAGGATTGAAGCCCAATTGTTAATAGTGTGTCACGTGGTACTTTGGAACACTATATGAACTTCTGTAACTAAACACGGACGTGTATCGTAAATCATAGTAGATTATGCACCTCCCTTATAGGATAGGTTCCGATAATTTTTTTTTTTTCATCAAATGGCTTCTTCCGCTCTGGGAGGAGCGGAACGGAGTGTGAGACTCTTACCGACTAAAACCCACAGTGTTCCTTCCAATGCCCTTTGCGTTCCAGGGCCACGGTAACTCTGTCGAACAAATGCCGCAACCCTAATAGGCACTGACTAGTTTTCGTCTATTGGGGCGGCTGGGTCTTGAGTTTTTCCTGTTCCTCGCGCGGACTTCCTCCTCCTCCGCCGCTTCCCATGCTATGCTCCCTCGTGTCCTCTGGGTGATCAATACACTGTTGACAGCCGGACGTGTCCTCCCGCCGGATTCGAAACAGGTATCTCGGGACACATTCGTGTCCGGCGAGTAACTGCGTCAGGCGGAAGGTGAGGACGCCGTGGCACCTCTCCAACCACTCCTCAAAGAGGGCCGTATCGTATCGCCTTATTGGTGGCGTGCCCAGCACTGAGCAGCGATTTGCCAAGGCAGCGAGGTTTCCGCAGGTGAGCTACGCCTCCACGCGAGACGCGTACCTACACTCATGCCTCCAGATCCCACGGTGGCAATCCGGCAAGGAAGCTCGCCGCCTCGCTGGAGACCATGCGGTATCCCCGGGCCAGCCGGATGGCCATGCCCCTCTGGGATGCATTTAGAATTCCAAGCATTTAAAATAAAATTGTAGGTAATGGTACTACACTATTCTTATTATATTTCAATAGATGGCGTTGAGTGTATGTGCTTCACATAATGAAAAGTAATTTCTTCTTGAACACTTTAAATTCAAATATCTTTTGACACGGTGAAGCGATTGCGATGAAACAAAAACTAAGTTATTCTTCCAGTTACATACAATTATAACGTATAAAAGTTTTCTATATTTTTGTTCTTTCGACTTGATGCGTGCACATCCAAACAGACAAACAGATTATAACGAAACATGAAAATAACCTTTTCCCTCTTTTGTAATGTAGGTATAGGCGTGGTAGGTACCTAATAACTTTGGTGTAAGCTCGTAAAAAAGTATTTATTTATAATAAGTGTATCTACAAATTTGTACGGAACCCTCGGTGGTCAAGTCCAACTCGCACTTGTCCGGTTTTCAACCGACTTCCAAAAAGGAGGTCCTCAATTCGAATGTGTATTTTTTTACGTTTGTTACCTCATAACTTTGTATTGAGTGTACCGATTTTGATGATTCTTTTATTCTTTTTGTAAAAAGTTTTATTGTCTAAACTAGCAGATAGAACCCAAATACGTCACTTCGATTGTCAAAACAAATCTTAATGATTATGATCAATCCCTCATTTGTTAAAATCCATGTACTACCTAGCTACATATATTATTTATTGACTAGTTATGCATACCTATAGGTACTTATTGCGTGCCTCAGAAACAGACATGGGTACACATTTGTTTCAACTGTTTAAACAAATGGTCACCTTATAAACATTAGGTCACCTTACCTGCTACTCGGGCGACATACCTTGACACCTGGCTCGAATGACGTTTTACAAAGTGAGTAACGGACGGACTGCTTTGGCTACATCAAATGGTGTGATGTTAATTTTTCCATGTGTGGTATAGCTTCACACACGCGCTCGACATCGCGCATCCAGCCACCCTCGGCATGACAGACGGGTACCGAACCACCGACCAGATACTTCGCCAGAATGTATTCGTGGCACTGGCAACGTCTTCCGAGCGGCACACGTCTGTCACACTTTGTTCAGGTCGCTCCCAAGCTCTGCATACCCACCACTCATCGCTCTGGAACATGCGATTTTGCGAGTACCGACCAACCTGCCTCTTATACCGCCGAATACGGTTTGCCCATGCACAAACTTTCTGCTTCAGGAGGTCGATGCGCTCTGTGACTTATTATTAGTGTAGAAGTGTAGATAAAAATAAAAGTTGGTTTATCTACATGATCTCGAACGAAGAGGAAGGTAGATTATATTAGAAATTTAGAATTTTTAATACAAGATATTATTATTTAAATTAAAACTAAGCTGGCGGTGGTCGCTGTGGTCGGACCCTTGGTATGTTGAGGTCAGTTTGTCCTTGAGCGTGTTGTACTTGCCAGTGGTCGGTGGCTCTAGGATGATGCCCCTTGCTGCCGTCCCGAAATATCGCCGTTGAGCGGACCTCGTCCGTATCCCACAGGGGATGCCCTTAGCGAGCGGTCATTTAGTTTGTAAGTGTAGTTTTTAGCCCTGGATTTGGGGCCTTTGATGCCATTCATTTGAGGTCACCGCAGGATAGTCCTATTAGGCAGTAATCAACGCAAACCTTAGCCTGTTGAACTACAAGTGGAAAAGACAATAAAAGATGTTGGGGGAGTATCGAACTCCGAGCCAGGTGTCAAGTTAATTCGCACGAGTTTTACTTGTTTTGATATGCTTGTACCTATTTGACATTTACCTTTAGACATATGTACTTATGGACTTTGACACGGTTGACATATACGTAATTACACTAGCTTTTGCCCGCGACTTCGTACGCGCATATCCCGTTTTTTCCCGTCTCTGTAGGAGTTTCTAGAAATTCTCTATTAGTGTTCCGTGGGAAAGTATTCCCCATTTCAGGGAACCTACGTGCCAAATTTCCGCTTTCAGCTGCGCCCTATTGTCTGTCATTCATTCAGTCATTCAGTAACGGACGAGTTTTATATAATGTCACCGGAAAATTGCAAACACAGTTTGATTGTAAAGATGTCGCATGAAATTGTAAACTATTCTTCTTAATAAGACACAAATATATTGAAAACTATTAAATTGCACAAGATTTATTTTAAACAAAACGATTTTTTATATATGAAAAAAAAAAACTATTATCGTTGCGATTCCTTTGTCTACGATTCACCTTAAATAATGACTGCCGAATTGTGCACTTTGTGTCGAATAAACGCGTACGGTAGTACCTACTCCAGCAAATTATTTTGCTGGAGTAAGTATATAATTATATTTGGTTCTCCAACTTCTTTAATTGTTACGAAGATTTCTAATACGTTGCGCTGTTAGTTTTCAGTTACTTTATAAAAACAGTTTCTGCTGGAATAACGTTTGCGCGTTTGCTGGATTTTTGAAATGGTTTAAGCGCATATTGCGTGACACAATAATGTATTGTCATATTCCAGGTTCAATAACGTAGACGTAAGCGTAGCAGTGGCGACTCCCTCCGGGCTGCTCACGCCGATCCTATTTAACTGCGACTCCCGCGGTATCCTTGACATCTCTAAGAACATGAGGGAACTCGCCGCCAGGGCCAGGGCGGGCAAACTTCAGCCAAAAGAATTCATGGGTGGCACTGTCACTGTTTCAAATCTTGGAATGTATGGTGAGAGGAATACCTACCATTATAAATACTTGTAGGTACCTACCTACTTTCTTAGAATATAAGTAAAAACAAAAACCCGGCCAAGTGCAAGTCAGCCTCACGTGTAATGGATCCTGTACGAATAACAATAGGAAAACTTATCAAAAATCTATGGTTTGAAAATATCATACGGAAACCTTGCAGAAATATTCCGAGAAATTCGGTAATATTTTAATAGAAAACTTTGTAATACTTCGGCAACAAGAATGCAGGGTACAAAATATAAGCCATGTCAGTTATTGGCATCAACGACATCTAGCGGATAAAAGTAGAACTACACCACGACAACGTAACGTTATATTATTTTAGTTGTTTGTGTCAGTGTTACCAACTCCTAAAAATACTTACACCAAAAGCATGGGTCAAAAACCCCTAAGACAGACATTTACATGGAAACCCGCTTAAAAAAAAATAAAAGAATAGTTATAAAAGATTAATTTAGGTTCTGCTGTAGGATTCTTTATTTAGTAATGCGCGTATTATTTTGTATTCTTCTAGTTTTGTCTTTTAAATCACACATTTGTAAAATGATTAAATAAATTTAAAATCAATTGTATCACTATACAAGCAAGTCTTCTTACTAACGTGGAGTTGCACTAGGATACGTTAAGTCGCATGGTCAACAATAATGGTTGGATTATCCCAGTGCGTATATTATAACAGGGATGTAACGGAAGTTATGATATCGGAACCGGAGTCGGATTCGGAGTTTTTTTTTTTTTGTTTTATTGGAACCAAATTTAAGTAAAAAAAACTTACTTAAGTGAAAAAAAAATCTAAAAAGACTTCTAAGCTGTTGTGATTGTAAATTTTTCTTTTCACATTCTAATTTAATTGATTCTTCATATTCACTAGCATGAAGAGACTTTATATGACTTTTTAAAGAAGTGGTACCTCCCGTCCGTGAATACGTCTTTTCACAAAGTTTACACTTTGCAGTCGTCGGACAAACATCGTAGAATTAGTTCCAAATAAAACTCGTTTTTGGTTTGATTGTCCAATTCAAATAGGTAACTTACTAACACACCAATACTTATCAATAACTTTTAAGCTTACTTGAAACGCAAACGCGCATGACCACGAATGACCCGTCCTGCATGCAAAACAATAATCATTGAAATTCATCAAACCAAAACAAACAAAATCGCGTAGGGAGGGGGTTTCCCAGCGTGTGCCGAGTATAAACAAGTTTATTCGTGTTAACTGCAGCCGCGCGCTGCCTCCTCCACTGCATATCAACCTCCCGATATAAAAGTTTCGGAAGCGGAACCGGAGTCTGAATCTGAAAATCAATCGGAAGTTCCGACTTTTCGGAACAGGAATCAGACCTTCGTAACATCCCTGATTTATAGATAAAAAGTGTCTAAAAAATCCCTCTTATTTACCCCATTATTTTGGGGGTAAAACCCTTGAGCTGGGAACCCTGATGTGTGAATAGCGGGTTGATTTTACTAATATTACTGGCGGGCGCTGACGGGCACGCCATCTAGTTGTTTACGTTTAAATTAAATTTAATGCAAAATTCTTTTAGAACGAATAATTAGGAATTTGAGTCATCATCATTTGCGAATACTACATTTTGAAACTTCAGACTTCCTTTATCACTAACGGCCGAAACCAATAACCGATCTATCGCATACTGGAGATAGAAAAACAAATGAAACAACAGAAAAATTATATAGGTTTTCTGTTGTTTCATTTGTTTTTCTATCTCCAGTATGCGATAGATCGGTTATTGGGTTCGGCCGTAAGTGAGAACCTCAGATTTGAATTCTTGGAGCTATATAATCGAATATTCGGATCCTCATGAGTCTGCCCTGCCTGGCGTTGAAAATGCCAAAACAATGTTTTTTTTTACGTGCTTTTGTAGTACCTTGACAACGGCTGGATCTATTGATGTCCGCTAGCATTCTGCTATCAGTTTATGCATATATTTTCAGGTATTACAATGTTCAATGCCATCATCAATCCTCCTCAGACGTTAATATTGGCGTGTGGAGGCATACAGGAGATGGTTATCCCCGAGAAAGGTTCGAAGGATAGGTAAGGATAGTAAGTTCGAGTAGAGTATGGCTTTTTTATCTGTAGATAAACCTTATTCGGAATTTAATTGGAATAGCCTACAAGGTAGCCAACGCGCTTTTCTTTTATGGTTGGTTCTCTTATCGTTGGTAATAATAAGTTGGTGATTTCTATGATTATATAATCTTTAGTTCATTACCATTCAGAAGCCCTAGACGGCGAAGCGCAAAAGGAAGGTAATGTTTTATTTTATTAGTCTTTTCCTTTTTCAGTTTCCGAACGGGCAAGTTCATGACGTTCACCGCGTCTGCAAACCATCGAGTGATAGACGGCGCGGTGGGCGCGCAGTGGATGAAGGCTTTCAAAGAGAACATGGAGGACCCCTCCAATATGATCCTCTGAACAATGCCTAAAGTTCAACATGTTTTGATTAAGGCACATTATGCAAACTGTACTAACTGCGCCTAAAATATTATATGTAAGTTATTGATGAACATTTTAAAGCGAGTGCCTACCGCGCACTGTGATGCAATTGTTACAGCGCGATTTTATTATGTACTAGCGTCTCGTGCAAATAAGCAGGAGACGCTACTACAGTATATAACAATTTCTGCGATAGAATTATCGTCTAAAGCGCTTATTACACTATCCAATTTTTAGGAAGCCAATTTAGGAAACAGGATAGTGTAATTGAAGGTAGGGGCCGATTTAGTTCGAATTCCTAAATTGTATCGGATTTTTGTTTCCTAAAAATTTGATAGTTTAAGAAGCGCTTAAAATAAAAAAGTGCGCGTGTTTCATATCGCGCCCACTACACCCACTGGCAAATTAAGACTTATTGGGTTGAGGAATTTGTTCGAAATTCCAGTCCAGTTTGGAGTTCCTCCAAATGCAAAGGGCATTTTGGAGGAATTCGGATGGGTTTTAGTCAGACACCACTCCCCTTCCGCTCCGCCCAGAGTAGTCATTAGATGATTTCCCATCCTTCATATTATAGATGCCTACACCTCCACCTAACTTAGGCTACTTTTCGAGGAATACGCGATTTTTTATATATATTATTTCGTAAATAATATATGTACCTACTTAAGTGACCATGTTAATATTACAGGTAAGTAGACCATGAACGAGGCAAAGGGAACTTAGAAACTTCCTATTGGAACCGTGACGGCAACCTGTGGCGCAAAACAGAGATATGCTTATGGTGCACAACACCAGAATCATGTTATTAGTATGAAGGGGACTTTGAAGCAAATAATTATGATTGGTATAACAAGTCCCAGCTACTCACCATCTGACTCGAACTACATACATGCTTGGTGCAAATGATTTGCTTAACTGGACTATAGGTATTATAACCAGGACCTGAAATGCAGGGTGGGTTTCTGCACTCAATGGAGTTGAAATGCACATCCAAGTTATATGGATTAGTTTGATTCATGGTATGACTATTGTTTAGGTCTAACCCATTCACAGCATGCCAAGCAAGAAATTGGGAAATGAAGAATTGTTGAAATAAAGAATAACCAGATATTGTTAAGTATTGGTAATCCGGTTGATGGATCATAAGGATTTACCACGCTGGGAAACCCTGAACAGGGTTTCATTGTTCTAGCTTGTTAACCATCTAATAAATGGATAAGGAGACATCATCACTTTTACATCACCATATTGTACAGAGTGAATATTTATAAACCATTAATAAAAATTGGTTGTCCCAAAGTAGACATTATTTTATATTTTTTATAATAGACATTATATTTTTATATGTGTGTTTTTATACAGAGTTAATTTATAGGTATTTTTGAATAAAACAATGTATTTTGGTGATTTTGTTTATTTTCTTAAGCTAATGTCAGATGTTTACTTGACCTCACGCAATCTCCTGACTGCGGACCTGCAGGAGGAGGCAGCGGTGGTGGAGAATACCCAGGCACCACCAGCTACAGTCCTCTTACAACGCTTGCAGGACCAGATGCCGACACAGGAACGCTTCATGGCATCCTGAAATTAGATATTTTTACCCATGTGTAATTATTGCTTTCATAAAAATCAGACATTCCAGAGTATGCTCGCTTGGTAGTGGTATCAGAAGTTATGTGATATTATATTCATATGATGATAGAAATGAAGCTTGAAAGACTGAAATGGAACTGGGCAGGCTTTGTCCACAATTTTACTGCCCAAATGTGGACCTATTTTATTATGAGTTGTCCTGGCATAGCTAGATGCATTAAAGGCTAGGGAGAAAACCGAAGCACTCCTTGAATAGTCTTCTTATAGATTAGCTAGAAGAATCATAATCATAACTATAAATAAGCAGAGGATGTTGGCAACATTAAGTAACAGGAACCAATAACCATTCTCATGTTTGATTGGACTAGTTTCATTATTTCTCTAGTAAGTGTTAAGAAGAGGGTATATTTTGATTGAATTTCACATCATTATCAAAATTTAATTAGGAGTCAGAGAATAGTATTTTGCCGATTGTATTGAAGCACCAGTTCATCATAGAGATATAAAAATAATGATTGTAACTTGTGGTGCAACTTTTATAAATAAAGGTGTGCAATGGTATTCAATTACTAATTTTTTTTCGCATAATTTCAGTTAGAAGATTGTTCAAATTCTCTACTTCAGTCTTAAGGTTGGTTGGTGTTAATTGGAAAACATAACCCCCAAATCATAACAAACTTTGTCAGATGTGAACAATACATCAAACAGATCAGAAATTATATTCAAACGGCAATTATCTGTGAGCTACCCATAAAAGTGAAGTCTTTCTTGAATGAAAACATGAATGCATTCACGATACTAACCTTACCGCAGAATGAGCAAGTGTATTTTGCGTGCTGGGTGACTTCCATTTTTTTTACCATTTTACGAAGGGAGGCACCGTAACGAGTACCATATTTGCCAGTGATTCCGACCTTCTTCGTACGTTTGGCCTGAAAACATTATAACATTTCATGTAGTTGCATTGAGCACTGCCACCAAAATCGACCGACCACTATCAGTAAAGATAAGTGTCCGTCACACAAAATATTCATATTGAACACTAGGAATAATCACTAGCACCCTTTTGATACGATTTATCACTGATTTTACAGACGGATTAGTTAAATATTCGCAAATTAAATCTCACCATTTTTGTTAACCTGTCTGACACAACGGATGACAGAAAAGAAGAGAAACAACAATTGACAGTAGGGATGAGCGTTGAATCAACGAACTAGTTGAATCAACCGTTAATCTCCGTCAACGTATTAAACGTTAACCGTTTATGAATCAACTAGTTGAATTCGTCAACGACGTTTATAAATTGGACTCATGCGTTTCGTTCAACAATCGTCAACGTTTATGAATCAACTAGTTGAATTCGTCAACGACGTTTATTTTAACTCGTGCGTTTCGTTCAATAATCGTCAACGTTTATGAATCAACTAGTTAAATTCGTCAACGACGTTTATAAATTTACCTCGTGCGTCTCGTTCAATAATCGTTAACGCATACGCAACTAACTAAGAAAATTAAAAAAAACTAAAGTTGAAAATAACGTTATAGATTGCGAGCGACGGACATTTCATCCAATTTGAACAGTAAATAACGTGTTGCAGAGTTGATTTTAGAAGTACTTAAGGATAGTCTTAAGGACCGTTCAACGAATGAACGGTTTACGTTGCAAGTTGACATTTATAGTAAGTTAACTCGTTGACGAATTTAACTAGTTGATTAACCAGTTGACAAACGCAAATCAACGTTAACGTTTCGTTAACGAAAAAACCGTCAACGACCCATCACTAATTGACAGTTTGGTGTTAACCACCTAAAAAAATGTTAATGGTGTGCATGTTGAAAACCGTATTTAACCGAAAATGATATATTTATAGCTTCTTCCTACAGCTTAGCCCTCCTGAAATTTGAAAATCATCCATAAAACACTTATTCCCGGGGTCACCGATTGGTCCCAACACAGGAAAAGACTTGTATCAAGTTTCATTCGAATCCATACAGCGGAAAAGATAAAGAAAACAAACAGTCTCACTGTTTGTAGAGTTGGAAGTTGGTATACTTATCCATAATTATTATGGATAACCTATACCGTTTTCCCAATTTCGAGATTCGGATACCTATACATAAAGGGTTCTTCAATATAATCATAATGTCTCAGTTATTGAAAGCAAATTATAAGGTGTCCAAATCTGTGTTAAGGGTAGGTCGCAGTCACTGTGCCTCTAACTTGGCGTGAATGCTAACCTACTTCTACCAAATGGAATTAGTTCCATTTATTTATTACCACGGGACTTCTTGCCTGAGATAGTCAGGCAAGTAGATCTCAAGGAAAATGACGGATTATTTTTTCCTTTCATGTTTATGACAGGTTTAGCTTCTGATGTTTCTATTCTTCCTTCATACGCTACCGCCTCTGTTTTAAGACGTATAAGAATAAT
Organism: Hecatera dysodea; assembly: GCA_905332915.2. NCBI lineage: Eukaryota > Metazoa > Arthropoda > Insecta > Lepidoptera > Noctuidae > Hecatera > Hecatera dysodea. The sequence goes on from HG995304.1 coordinate 7,507,572, forward strand.
TTTATTTTCAATTAATGTATATAATAATAATGATTCGCGAGAGAAAAATACAGCGCAATGCCATGTCTGATTTGATGTACAGGCTAAGACTACAGGTATTTGTACATAATTATGTTATTGTCTCGGTTCCAAGCAAGACTCTTATCAGACCTTTACATTAGTGAGTGACGCTGACTAAAGTCAATATCAGGAACTCGTAATTAGCAGGAACCAACAATCATAAATTCCCCATCCAAAATCGCAGTAGGAATCATTATCACAGATTAGAATATCGCTGATAACTAATAAGTTACTAATAAGTTACTCTGGAACGCAGCAAAAATTGATCCACTAAGAATTCATACATATGATTTTAACCCTATCGTGATTGGTCCGAAAACTGTCAAAACTTTTGATTTCCAGCGCTCGAGTAGTTGAGGTTTGCACGCATTTACAACGACCTACAACTGTTGTAGGTCGATGATGCCGATTTCGGGAACATCCCCCTTATTTGCGGGAATTTATTTTACAAGACTGACAATAATTTATTAGCAACTTTACCTCAAACGGCTAACTAGCTAACTAGAAATGGTGCTTTTGAATTAATATTTTGAACATCGATTCCTATATTATGTCCACTATATGACTTTTCCCGAGGGGTAGCTACCGCGCAACAGTTCACCAGAAAACTGCCCTGGCGGATAGTACCTTTCTTTATCTGGCCCCTCAACCTCACCCTTTGTATGACCTAAGATTCTCTGGGGTGCGCAAGCCCCATCACGATGTCAAAGTATAGGTACAGCGGTGTGGATATTGAATGCGACGCATCCTTACGGTGTACATAATTATCTATTATTGACTTACGACGGAACTTAGATGCTGCCAATAAAAATAGATTTCCATAGATTTCATCAAGAGTCAGAAATGTGTATTGCGAATATTTGCGAGGGTTGTTGAATTCTGGGTAAAGTTTCTGGGTATGGGTAAGCCGCTGAGGAAATTTTGAATTGATCTTCTGGCAACCCCCACAACACTGCCGGTACATACGACTTGGAAAAAGGTCGTTCGATCTTACGGAAATTTTAGCCGTCCCGATCACCTGGACGGACTTGTTTTAACAAAAGACAAATCAAAATGTTGCGATCGATTTTTGTACGAAACCAAGTTTTAAACGATGCCTTGAAAAAATCTTTACGGTCTAACCTGACGAGATGCATGAGCACGGAACTATCCAAAAGGAAACTTTCTCAGAAGTAAGTTACATGGTTTTTATTATTTTATAGTTTAAATTAAAGATGTTGGTGCTTGGTTTCATTGATACTTATTCCAGTGTCACTAATATTGTTACTTGTTACTGCTCAAATAAATTGTACTAGTTGCATAACCAAAACGTCAATGGTTTTCACCTTGCAGATTCATATTTTAATTAGGCGACTATTTGCCGGCTCTCCACGTGTCTTGCATTACAGGAATACTTCAGTGTCGTATATTGAATGAATGTAATGTTTGGGGAAGTATTGGCAATGAACTGTATTGAAAGAAACATGTTTATAGAGTTGGGTGCCAATGAAATTGAATGTAAGTGCTATGTTTAAGCACTGGCGAACTGTGACACGGGCCTCCTAGTCCTTCCTATAGTTCTAGACTAACAGGGATAGCACTTTCTTACATTTAAACATGAAACTTGTTATGGATGGCTAAATGTAACAGACCAAAATGTAACCAAATTCTTCTTCTTTAGTATTGTAGATGTTGTTTGTGTAGAACACCAAATAAAATCAATTTAATCAGGCTTGATTCCTATTTTATTTGATTCAAATCTGGGTCTTGTTAAATTGTGGACTGTAAATGTTATTAAACATTTTCAATAATACACAATCATTTGATGCATTCACCATTGAAAACTATTGATAACACAATAAATTGATATAAAATAATTTAAATGAACAATATATATATATATATTTTTTTGCATAAATGATTAATTTAAAGTTTTCATTATTATCACGATTGTCTGAGAATTATTTTTTAGCTACAATACTTTTTGAATAAATTAAATCACAGTATCCAATTATAATGAGGTACTGTTAAAATGTGCTCTAATACTTAACATACTCAAAATCAGGAAACCCCTATTTAACGCTTAATTCTATGCATTCCAGCATTTTAATTTGAGACAGACAGATATTTTCCTGTACTTTGTGGTGGACAATAAAATTAATATTGAATAAATAAAGAATGTATGGAATTAACAATTCTGTGAAAAATCACATCATCTATGTTACTAAAGGAATGTGTGTCTGATGTATTATGTCTGATTCTCATAATCTCAACCTAGCCTAATGTTTTATGTTGATAAGTTACTTAGTTCATGTTATTTAACTGCAGATAATTAATAATTATGTAATCATCAGGATCAGTTTCACTTTACTAGCTTAGTTTAGATAAAACTAAGCTCTTAACAGAGACTCTGCAAATTACAAAAAAATATATATAGTATACATATGTACTTACCTATAACTCAAAGTACATAAATATTGGTATCAAAGGTTAATTAAAAAGAAATCACTTGATCATGGAATGAGATGAGATAAAAAAAAACCATCATGTTATCTCAAAGCTTGCAGATATCATTGAGATGTCTGAACTACACGTGGCTGATAAGCTAACACATAATATGAATGTATCTCTCCGTGACTTTGATAATTTACTTTACACATGTGTAACTGCTAATTATATAATTAGTTGTAGGGTAATAGAAGCTTTGTTAAATAAAATGATATGTACTTTCAATAATAGTAATAGATTAGCCTGATAAGCAAAATATATATAAACCTGCCTTTTTGTAACAAACTTTGTAGCTTGTTACAAAAAAGGCAGTAATGGGAAAGATCCTTCATTTGGACTGTATAGGCTGAAAAAATAAAACATGATTATTTAAGAAACTGTGTGTATTAATGTTGAAAATATTATGGTATGATATCCTATATTATTAAGCCGTTTCAATATTTCTTTGAAAAGGTTGTGAGCACAAGGGGCGCACTGCCCAAGAGTTTCAATTCCAAACAGCTCAAAAATAAAGTTACCAATATGGTATGGTTACTATATTTACGCCGCATGAGGTTTTCAGCCAACCCACCAAGAGACATGTCGTCCAGTCTTTTGCCATTTTTACATGCCAAGCCGTTTGGTTCTGATACGGTTGGAACGCCGACGGTCACAAGCGCTCCTCGAATAATGTTTTAGTTTGCGTGTTGCGCAAAACAGCCCCCACAAGAAAGGCCGTGTCGCCCCAGGCTGTTGACAACCTCATCACAGTGAGGTTGTACACTGATCATATTTATTTTTGTATAACATCATGTTACTAAACACAATGTCTTCTTTCCAGAGTATTAAATGCTCAGAACAGGAGAATTTTGGCCGCACCACAATGGACCATCCAGATAAGGTATTATGCCGACCTGCCAGGTCATTCAAAGGTGAACTTACCAGCATTATCACCAACTATGGAGAGCGGTTCCATTATCAATTGGCAGAAAAAGGAGGGTGACAAACTCACTGAAGGTATGTTTACTTACTTTCAGTTTCTTTTGAGGAAATACAAACATTCACGACAGTTTAATGGAGATGGAAAGGACATCATATTTAATACTGAGCAAAAGATGTTTGGAACACTTAAGGCCTATACACTCTCTGACCAAGAATTATCGTAAACTGTAATGTTTGATTTGTTTGAATTATTAAACCTGTAAGATAAGTCCATCTCAGAAGTTCTCAAAAGTATCAGTATCTCAAAAATTTTTGTTAATGCTTAGTCTATTTGTACTTGCATATGTTCTATTACACAACTTTACTTGCTTTTTAGGTGATCTGCTCTGTGAGATTGAAACTGATAAGGCTACCATGGGTTTTGAGACTCCTGAAGAAGGTTACCTGGCCAAGATTCTGATCCCAGCCGGAACCAAAGGCGTGCCGGTAGGCAAACTGTTGTGCATCATCGTTGGAGACAAAGCAGATGTAGCTGCCTTCAAAGATTTCAAGGAAGACGACTGTGAGTGCTATGAACATCTTACTGTGATGTGATTGAGTTTAAGTACCATTATTCTGTAATTGCATTCAGACCAAGCTAAAGAGTCTTTCTAATCAGAGTAATGTGATTGACAAATCATTAGTTTCATTGCTATTAAAACATTTGTATGTGTATTATCAAATAGTACCTAACTGGGCTACACAAATATTATTGATAGTAAACCAATCAATAGCAACATCTATGGCGATCTTTTCGAAATTAGCATTCATTTCTTAGGTTTTAACTGTGATATTCATAAAATATATCAAATGGTAACAAATAACATAATAATTGTCTCACATTTCTGGACAACTAACTAGCATGTATTTGTGTAACTAACAATTTTTTGTACCCACCCACAGTTACGGGTCCTGCCAAGCCTATTGCAAAGAAAAAAGGTTATTTTTTTAATATTTTTTTAAAACTGGTTATTGATTGGTCACCTGCAATATTTTCTTGGTAACTTTAATTTAAAAGTTGCTTAGCATGACAGTTGGAATCAGCGTTAAGACTGTGCCGACCTAAACCGGCGAACGCTGTTTAGGTAAATTTTTCGCTGTATGCGAGTCACGCACACAGCTGCGCACTCACACGTGCGTGGTTGTTGAAAAATAAAACTTGGTAACTTACAATTTAGTAAAATATAGCATCATGTGGATTGTGAGTAAATATAATTCTAGTAGTGTTTTAGTTTTACCTAAGCTTCATTTTTATTGATTTGGTTTGAAATGTAAACAATTTATGTTTATTTAGATATTATTCAATGAAAAATATTTTGCAAAAATTAAAAGAAAGGTATATCAAAATGTATTTTAGGTTTTATGACGATTTGTACAAAACTTCTTTTGAAACAACTCTTTATAAAGTTATCAATACATTCTAAGTTTAAAAAATATGCCAAAATTATATACATTATAGATAAACAAGAAAAAAAAAATAGAACTGTTTTATTGGTATACTATATTGGATCGTATCAAACAGCAAGTGGTGTGACAATAAACACAGAATTTATATTTTCTGAGTTATTATATCATATAAGGGGCATAGGATACTATTACAATTGTACTATCAACTAATCATTATTATTTTTTTACGTTTCTCATTAGGGTTGTTTCCTGAGGAATAAAAGTATGATTCTATTTAGTCCGTCAGTTAGATTATCGAAAAATATTGGACCCGTATTTTTTGCTTTATGAAATCTCAAAAAATTGACGAAGATAAAAAGCTTCAAAGATCATGAGTGGGGGCTTGTGACATCAGGGCGTGGTAAAAATCGTCGCACGGAGTGACGTCACACGAGTTTTCAACGCACTATATCGTCTTCGTTTTTTGTTTACGTGAAAAATTAAAAAGTACGTGTCCAATATTTTTGGGAAGTCTATCTTACGGACTAATTAGATTTTTTTAGGCAACTACTTTTTGTCAATTTTTCAGTTTCAGTTTTTCGTTTATTTGTCTTTGCCCGTGCATTGATTGCTTCTAGGATGTATTCGGGCTCTTTGATTTCCATTTGTCTGTCCAATCTTGAGTCGATTATTTCTGGTAGTAAACATTCGAAATAAAACATTTTCAATTGAGTTTCCAACACAGTCCAAAATGCTTTGTCTTCCTCTATTATTTCTATTTTCATATCGACATCCGTCCAAACGGCAAATATGCATATTTTTCTTTGCGTGATACGAATCTGACCTTGTGCTTGGTAATACCAATCGTGGTTTTTATTTAAATATACATTACCTCCTCGATCTATATTCCAGAAAGTAATTTTTTTCACCTTAATAGCATCATCAATATTTTTGCCCCTAGCAAAATATGGACATTTTATTTCTACAATTTTTGTATATCCAACAAGTCAATCTGGGCTTGCTCCTAAAAATGGAAAAACAATTACATAAGTTTATCATATTAAATCAATTTAAAATAAATCCCTAATATTTTCACCGATTGTCAACTGTTCTATAAATAGATCTGAAAAGTCCTATAAAAAGTTAAATTGGAACGTAAACTTATCACATACGTTTGACTGTTCTTCTTCTTGATCATTCGAAGCGATTGATCTAAGATAAAACAAGAAAACACTGTCAATAACATAGATTTGCCGAAACAATTACTATTAATATTATATTTATATATATATATTAATATTAAACAACAAACAACTTAATAATCTTTAGTATGGCACTAATAATCGCTTTACATTAAATAACAAAAATCTTGTTCGATTCGAAAGGGTCGCAAATCCTAGTGCCTATCGTAAGACGTACGCCGCTCTCAGAACGTTTGTCAGTTCTATTATTGGCGGCCTCAAAGGGACTCGTCGACAATAGATTTGAAAAAATAAATGTTACCTATACCTATTACCTATGGGATTCGTAAATCAGCTAGATTCACGAATCCCATAAATACCTACATTTATTTATTAAGAGACGGATAATTATTAATCTTAAACTAGCAGATGATACGTACCGATTTGGAAGAACATTTTTTTAAATTGGTTTCTTTTATTTCTATAATACCTCTCCTTTCGCTTTCCCATTTTTCCAAATTATCTAAAACAATATGAATGCTATAAAACTAATGTAAATATACAAAATTTAAACACATTCGATTAACAGAATTGCTTACAAGATAAAATTCATGAAATGATGTAATTAAATTCAAGATATCGAAAATGTCACGTACCTTATTTTTCTATGCAGCAGAATGTGTTTAAAAGGTAATTCGCGATCGATGCGCTCGCTCTGTAAAGTGACGTGCGGTCGCTCTGAGCTCTCATGGACGACTGAATTGTAGGTGGCGGCACAGACACAGTACAAATTTTGTATGGCGAATTCGGAGCGCATTTTGAATAAAAATATATTAAAATCTTCTGGACAATATTATGAAAATATGAGACGCAAATTATTAAGATAACATATTAGAGATTTGCTTGAATTAATATCTACAGAATATTTCTATAGATAAAGATATGAAATCCCCTAAATGCCAGCACGCTTTTTTGTAGATTTTGCTCAACTTCATATGAGTCCATTAGAAAAACTACACCATATTTCATATTTTTGCTTCGCAAACATTGTACACACATTATCCGTGGTAATAATTATGTAAATTTTGATCGTGTAAATAAACTATTTTCGCTCATATCAACTTAACCGTAACTGTCCTTTTGTCGCTTTTTGCTCGGCGCAGTCTTAAGAAAAGTACAGGTGAATAAATCAATAGCCTGTTAGGTAATTGGTGGAAAATAAACAGGAGATTGGACGCAATTGGGTGATGGAAACAATGCTTTAAAACAAGCACTCTTTTGCAAAATTGAGGTGTATTTAAAAGTGTGTTGTACTGCAGCTGCTGGCGGAGCCCCGGCGCCCGCCGCCGCCGCGCCCCCTCCCCCTGCCCCCGCCGCGGCGCCCGCCCCCGCGGCTCCCGCCCCCGCGCCCCCCGCTGCTGCCCCTGCCGCACCCCCTGCCGCGCCTGAGGGCAGCAGGATCTACGCCAGCCCTATGGCCAGGAGGCTTGCTGAAATCAGGAATGTCAGGCTTGGAGGTAAGAATGGCTGTCAAATGTTAGAAAATAATTGTTATTCAAACTTATGTAATTAATTAATATAAAACAATCAACAATTTTTTTCTTGCTTATTTTTGGTTTGGTTCAAGCTCAAAGCATTTGAACTAAAGCATTGCAGACACTTTTGAATTGAATTAACTTCAACTATTAATTCTTCTTTGTATCATTTGGACACCAAAGAATATTGTATGTTCAACCAACACAGTAAAATTCATCTTGCATGTTGTTTTACGATTACTATACTGATTCGTTAAGGTACAACTCACACCCAATGTGAGCCTCTATTCTGATGGCAAGAAATAAAAAATATTCTGAGTATCTTGTTTTCTTTTGTAATAGTGTTAACAATATGCACTACAGTGTGAAATCTTAATGGTTGTTTTCCCGCGGCAGGACGATTACCCATCAGTAGTACTATCGAAACACAAAGTTAAACTAAAAAAAATAAATGTTTTTTTTTTCAAATCATTAAAAAATTGTTCATAAACTCGAAAGAGCGAGAATCAATAGTAGGTAGTGCACTAGACATAACGTAGGTAGATACCTACATAAAGACGCACGTGCCGCCGCGTACCTACATATCGCGCGATGCACTACTGTTGGTTCAAATCGCTTTCGAGTTTTGTTTATCACAATTGTTAATCTACCATTTATGGAGTCTAATATTTTTTATATATTTAAATCGATTGTATTACCGATACAAACTCATTTCGCTTCGGGAAAACAACCATTAAAATTTCACACTGTATAAGATCAAGTTTTTTCTACATTTCATTAATATGTCCAAAAACTAGAACTTAACTAGGAAACCTTTCATGGCTCTCTTTTCTAATTTGAATCTGAAAAATAAATCCAAGGCTCAATTTATCTTATTTCATGCTATCAGGAGAAGGCTCCGGCTTATACGGCTCACTGAAGAGTTCGGACTTGTCAGCCGCGGGCGCCGCGGGCGCCGCGCCGGCCGCCGCCGCAGCGCCGGCGCCGGCGCCGGGCGCCAGCTACGTGGACATCCCGCTGTCCAGCATGCGCGCCACCATCGCCAAGCGCCTCTCGGCCGCCAAGCAGACCATCCCGCACTACCAGCTGACGGCCACCGTCAATGTGGAGAAGACCATGGCTATGAGGAAGACTGTCAACGAGAAGCTGGAGGCTGAGAAGGCTGGAGTTAAGGTACGAAATGCCCATGAAATTATAAGTATTCTTAGAGTACATTCTCATTGAGGGCATTTAACTAGTTTACTTCTAACTAATAAAATATAAATATATAAAACTCAAAAGGGACTGACTGACTGACTTAGTGATCTATCAACGCACAGCCCAAACCACTGAATGGATCAAGCTGAAATTTGGCATGATGTTATGACGTAGGCATCCATCCGCTAAGAAAGTATTTTGTTTAATTCTACCCCCAAGGGGATAAAATAGGGGATGAAAGTTTGAATAAACTTTGTCAATTTTAAACCGATCGGGCTGAGAGTTTCAAAATCGGGGGTAAAGTAACTATTCCACGCGGGCGAAGTCGCGAGCAGAAGTTGGTATTTTATAAATGTCATTTTTCTCGGTTTGTAGATCCAATGGCACTTTCAATGTTCTTGAACAAAAAAATAATTGTTAGCGACTTTAATAACAGTCAATGGAAGTGAAACAATTTTTTATTTTTTTGAATATTTTTAAGAGTACATATTTTTACTTTATTTTGTGGTTCCAGGTTTCTATGAACGACTTCATCGTGAAGGCGGTTGCTGCAGCTTGCAAGCGAGTCCCCACCGTCAACTCACACTGGATGGACTCCTTCATTAGACAGTGAGTTTATATTGTTTTGACATAAAAGAGGCGGCCTCAAAACAGAGGCGCGCCATGGAGTTTTTTTATTTTTGACTTTTCAACTATACTGACGAAGATGAATTTCCGAATGGGTGTTTTTAAAATTATTGTTAAAAAATCGTTAGATCTGTTTCAATTCGCTCAAAACACATAATTTTCCTAGTTAGAGCATTTTTATATCCGTCGTAACTTATAAACGAAAGGTCCGATTTCTATCAAACCATTTAAATGGATAAGGGTTAAAATCAGGATACAAAAATCGACTACTATTCCATTCGACCCGGGTTTAGATTGAACTATACACCTATGTTTTAAGTTAAAATTATTGTTTTCTAGTGGTGAAATAATTTTTAAATCAGTTGGGTAGTTTTTAGCCAAATCATAACAAACAACAAACAATTAAATTAGTTTAGATATATTATTATCGAGTTAAAGACATTATACACTCAGTATAATGAAGCTCTAACATGCTTGACAATGAACCTGGACGCAAAACTGTCAAGAGAGTGACGTCTTTAAGGTAGAGCTACTGCAAATAATTATGTGTTGCTTTTGGAAGAGATGATGCTGCGCGCTGTGCGTGTTGTGTCCTGCAGTAGAATTTCTACAAATTCAATACGTCCAGGATAATGCACCTATTCACACGGCTACTAAGGCGTGGTTTAACCTGCACCGTGACTGTCTCATTCAATGACCTTTTTGGTCAGCTGATATTAATCAGTGGCCGTACTACGAAGTGCCGGTTGCTATTATGATTCAGTGTGAGGGAAAGGGACAGTGCTATTCGTCTTGTGTAACTCCGTCTCTCTCTGACACAGGATTTTGATGTATTTAAGACGTCATGGTAAGGCTGCTGATTGAATCAATGGTTCAATGCTGTGACTCTCCGAATGAAAGAGACACTAAAGCTGTTAGATCACATTATGTTTGGGTATGGGATGATATCAGCAGCCCTTGAGCTAGATTATCGAAAAATACTGGACGGCATTGTAAAAATTGTAGCACGTGCTGACATGCTACAATTTTTACCATGCCGTGACGTCACAAAGCCCCACTCCTGATCTTTGATGCTTTTATCTTCGTAAATTTTTATAGATTTGATTTAATAAAGCAAAAAATACGTGTCCAGTATTTTTTGGAAATCTATCCCACGGACTAATTAGTTTTTTTTAGTAAACTACCCTATTATGAACCTTAAGTTGGTAAGGATTTTCTGACTGCGACTCTAAATAATCGCCAATTTTCATCATCTGGTGAGTATTGGCGTTTCCCAAGGCGACTGACCCCCCCAGCGACTGATCTCTATAGCTTAAACTTTCTGTAGACTTGTAAGTTGTGTCAAAATCTCAAGAAACTGTTTCCAATTAACTTACTGACCGAACAATTTCCCTTTTTTTCAGATTCGCGAACGTAGACGTAAGTGTAGCAGTAGCAACTCCCTCCGGTCTGATCACGCCGATCCTCTTCAACTGCGACTCCCGCGGTATCATCGACCTGTCCACGAACATGAAGGAACTCGCCGCTAAGGCCAGGGAGGGCAAACTTCAGCCTAACGAGTTCATGGGTGGCACTGTCACTGTGTCTAACCTTGGAATGTATGGTGAGTGAAATATCATAATCATTTTTTGATGCTGGGATTTGAAATTGAAATTGTTATCGGATTATGACTGCATGATAGTACGAAGAAAATTTTCAATAGAACCATGTGAACCACAGAACCAACATAGGCTGAACTGCCAAAGATAAGCAGTGAGCAGAATATTGGTGAAGAATGGCTGGCGAAAAGTATTGGATGAAGGTTTAGTGTGGGCCCCAACAAGGTAGATTGATGACTTGGCGAAAGTCACGGGAATAGACGCTAGCTTTTAAAATCATTAGACGTATTTCGGTGAATAAACGTTGACCCTACTTTCTTAAGTCATGGGTTATTTTATTAATAATATATTTTGTATTTCCAGGCATCACAATGTTCAATGCTATCATCAATCCTCCTCAGTCGCTTATCCTGGCGTGTGGAGGTCTACAGGAGATCGTTATTCCTGACAAAGATGAACCTAGAGGGTAAGTGTGATTCTATCTGAAGTCGTTATTGTACGTATAAAACACACTGTAATGTATTCGCCAGGCAAGAAATAATCAGGCCAGGCTAATAAATAAAAAATCAGACCAATATACAGTCAGTCAAGCCCACGTCCATGACACCAATTTCAATTTTATATCGCCTTTAAATCGTAGTGGTAAGGTTGGTTTTCGTACTTTATCTAATTGAAAGATTTTCTCCTTTCCAGTTTCCGATTGGCCAAGTTCGTGACGTTCACGGCGTCGGCAGACCACAGAGTGATCGACGGCGCGGTGGGCGCGCAGTGGATGAAGGCCTTCAAGGAGAACATGGAGGATCCCGCCAACATGATCCTGTGAGCGCGGCCGACACGCTCCGCGCATTTCGATTGATGGCCATCTGTGTACAAAGTAGCACCGTATCTGTGAGTTAAGCGTGTGAGCTCCTTAAAAAGTAAGGGTACTTAAATGTAAGTGTCAAATCGTGTTTATTTCTATTAATTTTTATGCTTGCAATACCCTTACCTTTCCTGATATTTTTTTCTTGACCATAAAATAATTAATCATAACGCAACGATCGGCAAAAAGTTTCAGCCGCCATTTTTCGCGCACGTGAGTTTACAAGAAAAATTGCCATAGTCAGACGGTCGGACACCGGATAAATCAGTAATTTTATATAATTATATTAATTTTGCAAGCAGGTGTCCAGAAATCGAATTGTAAAGAGTGACTGTGATTTCCTTCGATTATAGTGTCGATACTAGTTTTGATATAATTTAATTTGTTGTTGTCTTTTTACAAGTTTATTTATCTGTGCTGTGATCGTGTCTCGTACGTTCGCTTGTAGATAAGCAATGTATAGAAGAACGTAGATATAGCGAGAACGCGAATTAATCGAAGGAAGCGCGGTTTATACCAAAATAAGTGATTATTTATTTAGTTTTTTAAGGAATGGTAATCGTACAATGTTCAATATCAAAAGCTCCATCCCTATTTTTAATATTGTAAATATTTTTATAGGGAAATCACGCACTTGTTGAAGAATATTTAATGCCTAACTCGAGTCTATGTTTACATATTTTTTATCGAATATACCATTCGCATTTTTGTATAGATATTTATTTCATAAAATTCTAATCAATTTTAATTAGTAGTGATTGGAGCAGAGATCTATCAACATTTTGTTTTTGAATATTTTTGTGCCTTAATTGAAATTATTATGAGATATTATTTTATCCACAAATACGAGGTATACTGGTATATATGCATGTATATTTGGCGCAAAAGTGGGCATATATGGTCTTTTGTTAACACCTGTTTATTACAATTGAAGATGCAGATGATTTTATGAAAGTTAGTGGAATATATAATACATATTTTACATTTAGACTCTTTGTTTTATTGTCTCATTCCTTAGTTTTTCCCGTGTTTATTTAGTGATTTCGGACCTTAGTCAGTAATTACTTCATGAGAAATAGCATTTACAAGTGCAAGTTGGCAGTTTGGCAGATGCAAACAAATAGAAGATGTTTTCCTATAGCTTTACACTTTACAGTTCTGCACAAGTCTGAAAAAGTTTGGGAGCCTTGAGGGCCAATACAAAATGTATGCCAGCAAACATTGTTCATCTCTGATGTTCAGACTGGATGCTCTGGACTACGAAGGCAATGCCCCTGATCTGATCGTGATAAGACTGTTTAGATACATAGATTCTGACATTTTGCTTTGCAAACCTAGTCAACAGAATATGAATTCGCGAAAATGAACCACATAACCTATTAATTTTAAAACATTGTCCCGTCCTCGACACGCCAAATAGAAAATAGTTTTATGGTGATTAAGCCTCCGATAACAATGAAATAGTCTCGTTACACTCATTAAGGTCATGGCCGGAAGTACGCGTGCAAAAAGTTGACACGCGACCTGACATGCGGTGACATAATCACACGGGACAACACCTGCCAAATTGTCACCTAAAAATATTATTATAAAAAGCTATATATAATAAGGTATGAAAACTTCTGTTTATATATTATATGAGCTTTATAATTTAGGATCTATGAGAAAGCTTTGGAAGTATTCGTGGTTACGAGTCGAAGGCGTTCCGAAGAGGGGTGATTTTTTACTATATTATACCGAAACTGGGTAATCTTTATTCTTTCTAGACTTGAGTATTTGGTCTCGGCTGTCAATTGTATGCCTATGACCGTCTTAGGTAGGTCTTTAAGGTAGGGAAGATAAAAGGGGAAAAGGTTGGGTAGCTCATATTACCCAGTTAGGTACTGGGTTGTAGAAGACAGATAGATAGTCGCGTCATGTAAAATACTGGTCGTGCTCAGCTGCATTCGTTTAGACTGGGCATGGCACCGAACACAATAGAGTTGGTAGATTTTTAATTTGGCAGATTGATTGAAAGAGCTGGGTAGGGAATGTTATCATTAAACTTATTTTGGGTGTCGAGTAGCTTTTTGGTGACATTCGGTGCTGGTGTAATAACTGGTGGATGAGTTTTTTAAGCATCTGGGATGGCTCTGGTATTGCAGATGTGGATGGGCGGCGGAGTTCGCTCATCCAGTGGGCTTATAGAGGTAAGCGGAACAGGGTGTAATTTCCCACAAACCTCCGTTGAAAAGAGTGGATACTCCGACCGGACGGTTGTGGCCGGTGGGCAACTGTCCAATAGTTGATATTCGGACTGTTATAGGTACATGTCACAAATCACAGGGAAAACTCTGATACCGCGATGCAGGATTTCAATTAGTAGTACGTTGCTGGCGTTATAGATGGCGCTGTATTTCTTTTTGTTGCGGTAATTTTTCGTTTCTTTGCTTTTTCTTGTGGCGGCATTGACATACATATATGTATATGTATATCGCTATATCACTCCCCTCCGGAGACCGAAGGTCTATAGTGGGTAAGTCGTCCACACATCTTGATATGCTTGCCAGAGTGGAAGGTCGGTTACAGTGAGTCGAAACCGACTGCGGTGATGCCCCAGTGAGTCGGCGAGATGATGTCCCAGTGAGTCGGGATGACGCTGCAGACTCCAGTTCGAGCGGATCGGAGTGGTGCTGCTCGGTCTAATGGGTCAGATTGGTGCTCTGCAACGTAGTGGCTTGAAAATTGCATCGACCAGGACAGATTCTTCAAGGCTCTTCATATAACTGGCCGAAGGTCTAGTGTGCTGTGACAAGGTCGCTGATGAGTCTGAGAGTGATGACACAGGACGAGGAGTTCTAGGATCAGGAATGCGCGTCTGCTGGTGTTCATGATTAACGTAGAAGCTGTGGGTACTGGCTGTCTGTATGACTCAAGAGCTTGAGGTTAGAATGAGTAGAAGTGATGGTGATGTCATGATGAAGTAGCTGCTTGAAGGTAGCACTGACGTTCATTGTCGAGCTTCACCATAATAGAGGTATGCGATACAGAGTGTAATATTGTATTATGTTCAAAATCGCTTCGAAAACTCCGATACCTTCATGCAGGATTTCGTTCAGTAGTTCGTTGCTGGCTGGATAGATGGCGTTGCGTTATATTTTGTTGTGGCACAGATTTCGCTCTTGCGATTTTCTTTTTTTTTGTGGTGGCGGTGACGCTACGCCCCAACTCAAATCGTAAGCTAAGGTTAGGTAATTTCATCACTCATCAATTTAAGCTTCACGAAATAACACTAAATGTAACAAGCAATAAAATTCACCTAGGCGACTTTTCGTTCTCTATGGACATGTAGGTTAACACACCTAGGCACTTCTAGCAAATGATATTCACGGTGTAAAATTAGTCAAAATTACCGTAACAATAGACAATAGAATTTAATAGGGGAATGCGTCTTGCTTTAAAACGATGCTCTTTGTTGCGTGCAGAGCTATGTAGATGATTAGACAGAGTGGCTGACATCGTGGAATTTCCAGCATTGGAAATTATACTACCTGCTATTAAAACACACCTATTGTGAAACATACTTACATAAAGTACCTACCTACATAGGTAGGTACTGTAAAATCTCACAGTCATAGTCACACAGTCAGTTAGGTTTACAGTAGTTAGGCTTTTCTTCTGATATGTAAAAGTAAGATATCTTCTCTCATCGAGAGCTTTAGGTAGGTGCGAGGCCAGCCCGTCGATGGTGACCCATCCATCCATTACTTAAATACTGACATTACTTACTCAGTGCCTCGGAGAGCGCGTCGTGTAAAACGTTGTCACGTCAGAAGCCAAAACATTTAACAACCAGTTTTTCCAAGCAACATGTTACCTAGCTAAGTGGAGTCAGACGTTCATCGTTTTATTTATATCACTGTAAAACCAACAGGGATCTAATTGTGAAAAGGCTATTTCGATGATATAGATGAAGTTATTCAGTAGGTATTTTGAACATGTTTTAATTTCAGTTATTACTATAAACAGGTAAACTATGGCGGACACTGCAAAGTCTCCAAAGAATTTTAATAGTCCTAAGTCAGCGACGACAACAGCTGATATAGATCTTCAAGAGGAGAAAAAAGAGAAACCAGCAAAAGAGATACCCATCGTTCACGACGAGGGGTTCTTCCAACACGACACCGGAGATACGTACGATGGGGAATTCGAGGCCAAGAAGAAGGATCACTCTGTAAAAATGAACGGTGAGATTCTTTTAGTTCAGTACCTACTGTAAAATACATCATAGTAGGTAATGGACAACAAACTTCCCCTTAGGAGTTCCTTAATAGAAAGAAAGAATAAAATTTATTTAGTGCAGAAAACACACACGGTACAAAGAATGCGAAAAATTTAAAAAAAAAATAGTACATGTGCTGGTAGACTACTGTGTGTGTCAATAGCAGAAACTTCTATGCGACAGGCTGAGAAAGATAGCCTAATGAGCTGAAAGGAGGGAACAGAGGGCGTTGTTCTGCGTTTGGAAATCATAGGTGAAAATAATACACGGTGGTCTGCCTGGAGCGCCACCGTGTCCTCGGCGATCAGCAGCGGTAACCTCTCTCTTCCGGCTCTGGTTCAATCCATGGTCCAGATCGATTGGATGCATGGAAAGCACCTACATACCTCCTTCTGCAAAGCTGTAATATTTGCAAAGAATGAGGTAGGCCGCGTGAGGGACAGGTAAACATCACGCCCCCCAGTCAACGCAACTTAAGGACACGCCCCGGGCGTCGGGAAAGGCAGACGGCGGGTATCGCAGGGCGATTTTCCGCCAACGTAGGCGCTGGCCTGCGGACGGTGAGCTTTGGGGGGCTCGCAGTCCGATAACAACCAGGCCCGGGTCGCCGGCGCGTTGAGTTCCACGCGCGCGCGCATCTCAAAGATATGTCAACATAGTAAACAGGGTCCGCTAGGGTCAGTGCCTGCTAGGGTTGCGGAATTTGTTCGAAAGAGTCACCGCGGCCGGCGGCCCTGCAACTCAAAGGGCATTTGGAGGAACAGGGATGGGTTTTAGTGAGTAAGAGTCTGATACTCCCTTCCTCTCCACCCAGAGTGGAAGAAGTAATTTGATAATTTCCAATATTTAAGAAAAAAGTTGAAAATCTATAAAATACTTGTCTGCCTTTGGAAATTAGCGTAACTGCTGAGTGTGCGGTTCAGGGTTCGATCCCGATTTGTACAAAGTTTATGTAGTTTTTAATGTGTGAAGCTTGCTTAAATCGATTAACCTATACTAATATATAAAGGTGAAGAGTTTGTTTGTTTTCTTGAACGTGCTAATCTCAAGAACTACTGGTCCGATTTAGACCAATAGAAGCGGAGCACCAATGCAGAATGTTGCAAAACGGGCTTATTTTTGCTATCTCTCTTATGAGACGCAAACGGAGTTGCGCGGGTCAGCTAGTCGTAATGAGATTGTCACAATACAAAATGTGACGACCTCTTCCTAAAATGCAAGCGTGATGATGTGATGTTATGACGGGAATTTATTTACCCACACCAGCGTAATCCTTTCTTCTATGACTAAATTAACATAACTACTAGTTGCAAACTAATGCATTCCCCGCCTAGCGAGTAATATGCAAAATTTAAATTATTGGTTACACCGCACACTTCGCTCAATCTTACATTTGCGAAACAAAACTATGTACGTATTGTCTTGTAAAGCTATGGTATTCATCGGTTGTTAACGACGTAGGAAGCTGTATAGGTTTGTCGTATCGAGTGTGGTCTAATCGACCGTGTCGTAATCCATTCCAAGTCGTGTAGACCAGCGTCACGGTCTAATTACTTAAACAGTTGTTTTTGTACTGGTCTTTCTATCTATAATAGGGTTTCACAAAGCCCAACGAAACTCAGCTCAACAATTTCTCGGGAATTCTCGGCTCGAGAATTCCCGGGAAATTGTTGAGCTGAGTTTAAGTTTTCTTTCATAATATTTTTTTGTTTGTTTTATAGTTGCTATTTTTGTTTACAAGTTTTAAGTTGATTTTTTTTCTAAATAACCAGCCAAAAATGGTGCTTTGATTGTAATTTAATTATAAGTTAAGATATTAACGTTTTCTTTCATGTTGATTATTTTTTGTTTAGTTTAATAGAAGCTACTTTTGTTTATAAGTTCTAAATAACCAGCCAAAAATGGTGCTGTCATTATAATTATGAGTCTGAATATTATTTCTGTATTTTTTTTAAAGTTAATTAGCTTACTCATAAGATTAATGTTTTTGAATATAATCAATTTAAAAACATTTTAGTTTTATACTTTTATTTGAGAGGAAAACCACTGAACTTGTTGACGTTATTGTAACCAAATAATAATATGAGAATGTAAATGTAAATTTCTCGAAAACCCGAGAAGATTCGAGAAATTATCCTCGAGAATTCTTGAGACCCGAAAAATTGAAAAGCTAAAGAAATCATGATCCCTAATCTATAACAATTTGGTGTGTGTTATACCTAGATATTACTTTAATTTTTCACATTATTACCTTTTTAGGGCAAGGCGTTTACACCACGGCTGAAGGCGACAGCTACTCAGGCCACTGGGATGCAGACAAACTCATCGCCATCGGTTTAACCATCGTATCATTCAACGATGGCGCAAAATTCGAAGGCTTAATCAAAGAATGGGGTTACACCGGCCGTGGTAAATATACCTATCCCGATGGAAGCGTATTGACGGGAGAATTCGTTGATAACTGTCCAGTGGGACACCTGGTCTTGACGGATCCTAATGGTCATGTCTGGTTGGGGAAGGCTGAGCAGGGTTATGGGTGGTGTGAGCCCGTCAATCACTTCTATGAGATGTTGGAAACGACTCAGACCAGGACAAAGCGGCGTCATAAGAATGTTTCGGACGCAGAGGTTCAAGTGGTGGGCTCGCCTGCTAAAGTTTCCCCTCCTCTGAAGGGTTCCCCCACTTCTAAAGGTTCTGCCATTATTAAAGCATCCCCCTCTATGAAAACTGCTCCCACTCTCAAAGCTTCTTCTTCTCTCAGAGCTTCCCCCACTCTTAAAGGTTCTCCTCCTAAAGCTACCACACCTAAAAAGTGAAGATTCATGAACTTTGATTTATTTTACTTGTATCTTATTGAACACAATAAGTGATTGTTACTTGTATGAATATAAATATAACTTTCATTGGTGTTTTAATCTTAGTTGGGAAAAAGCTCTAATAATATGTGATGATTACCTCAACAGAGTGTATTGACCCCCAATCGCATTCGAGATGGATGGCTGAACAGCAATTCGTTAGTAAACAAATAGCAGACAAGACGCAGTAATAGGTCAGGAAGCGAATGAGCTCAAAGTTGTCTTGTTAAGTGTGAACTTGTAAATGTATAGGCGTGCTCCAATCATTTATGTAAACAATCGATACAGCGTAAAGCACACAGAGGAAACGTTTGGTGGATTGAGAAACTGGCACCTTTGGTACCTAAATATATGTGGGTATATTGGCTGCTAACTGCAGTTAGTCACTTAAGTAGTAAGGGGCACTCCATCTTGTGACACATTGCTGGTAGACCCCAGTTACGATACACGTATATCATTTAGTTGTACCACAGATAATATAATACTGTTGTACGTACTTATACAGTCGGTCACAACACGTTTTTAATAAAGTGGGTTGTAAAATAAAATATTGGCCAAGTTAACTTCTATCAATCAGTAAGGCTTTAGACTGTGATCAAATAAGCTATCACTCAATTGATCATTGTTAATTGGGAACATCAATAGCCTACAGAAATGACTATTTCATACATTTATTTCTAGAACCATTTTCCGAAAAGGAAACCTTAAAATTTGAAATACCGCCCTGAGTAATTCACTCAAAAACTAGTTAATATTAGATACACTGAAATTTACCAAGTTACTCAACATACTGAGTGAAAGCTAACAAAGAAACGAGTAATGATGGCATTTTCCGGCAGTAAGATAACACTTATTAGATGAGGTATGAACTGTTTACAGAAGGTAGTTACTTCAAGCGTAACTTTGATAATGACTGCTCATAAAATCAAACGGTATTATGATTTATAAACAAAGCAACAAGTGGCAGGCAGTCGCATGATGCAACCTCTCATATAAGAATGGCTCGTTAAGGTTGCGCAGTTTTCCACACGGCTCCATTTGGTATGATGACATTTATTTGCATCGTCATATGTACAGACAGACTGCCGGCCGCCTACAGACCATTTGTATCACGTCAATGATTACGAAGCCTGTGAACGAACTCTTAGGTTTGTTATTTTGGCCTCGAATGTACACCCACATTTGAATACCACTCTCCGAAGGTCCATGCAATCTTAGGCGGCTTCACTTATCGAGCCTATTTCGTGCGCTGATAAGGGGGTCGAGGTAGGTCAACATGAAGTGGTGTTACTGAACACTTTAGAGTAGCACAGGAGTGGCCCAGTGCGTGACTCGCAGCCGTGTATCTTGCGAACTGCCTCGGTGTCCATAATTAGTAATTAGGAAGGACAACAAAATGTCTCTGAGGTGAAGGACACTGATTTTACTACCTGTTTAATGAGCTTGTAGGCTATTAATTCGTGACGGTACATAGAGGGGGCCTATTATCAGTTTTTTTGCCGACTGTACCTACTTTCTGTGTCGTAAGATGACATTGCGTATACGATGTCACCAATTCGTGTCCAGCTTTTGACGCGTTTTTGAGTTACAAGGTGGTTTTTTTAGAAGACTCTTAATAATAGTTATTTCAGCGAATCTGAAAAAGAACGTGTGTCAATAGGTAGGTAACTTTAATCTCACCTTGAGTCTCCTAAGCTATAAATAACAAGCAAATAAAGACGAGTGCAGATATTTTGTACAAATGTGGAGATTGTACCTAGAATTTTATATAGTAATCTGTCATTGCTAGAGTCAACCATGTCAACTAGTTAACGACGCATTGTGTCATCTTTTGTACAAGATGTAGCTTATTACTCTTTGTTAACCGACGTCAAAAAAAAACGAGGAGGTTCTCAATTCGACTGTCTTTTTGCGGAATTTGTTAGGAGTTATCGCGACCCTGGAACGTAAAGGGCATTTGAAGGAACACCGCTCGGCCCAGAAGGCGGAAGGAGTCATTTGATGATTTCCCATCATAAAAAGCTTGGTTCTCTTTGAGTCTTTCTAGTTTAGGTAGATGGATTCTGTTATGTTTTATGTTACAACCCTGGCATCCATTCCAAATACTATAATTGACTAAATATTCATGAATATTAATGGAATTTGCTCGAATTGGATTAGGTTTATTTATAGGTACCTATTTTTTTAAAATAAGTACATAATATGCATGTTTATTTAATAATGCGTATGTGTGAAGTTACCCATTCTATTTAAAATTTGTTTTCTTTTTACATGCGCCTGGTATGTTTTCTCTCCAGTTCTCCACCACCCTTGGCTGACTAGTAGTTTATACCTAAGGCATTGAGTTCACCTATGTGTTGCTTGTAATTTTAATAAATAAATGTCTGCCAGCTCTGTGAGGGTTAATAGCGTGATGTCGACAATATGACATACATCGTCCATTACACGGATAAGGAAGCGGTAATGCGGAGAGCTAAATCGATACCAGATGCACCGTACAAGGCACACCTATTAGCGGTTTCTAATGCAATCACTTATCTTATCGGGAGCCACACATCAATTGGCGTAATTCGGCATACGTAGCGTACGACGAGGATACGAGTGACTACGACAGCGAGACTACGAAGTTACGGAGTGTCGGAGTGTTGTCAGTTCGAGGCACAGACTTAGTAGTACTGTTAGAGGCGCGGCAGATGTCGAGCGGCAAAGACGTGAGGCGCGAACCGGCGCGCCGGTACTCGCCGCCCGCGCCGTATCGTTATCACCTTATCAGCCCTTATCACTTACTCATCGCGAATCCGATCGCACGTCGCCATTCGATACACACGCGCCAACAGTAAGATCCAGATGTGATTAGTGGATGATCATTTGATCATGTACGGGATTTCAGTGTTTGTTTTTTCATGTTTATTGTTCGTGAATATCGAGCATGGAAACTGTCAAGGTGAGTTTTTCATGCATTTTTCATGTTTTGCTCGCTTATAATGAAGGCTATTGTTGTATGCATATTTGTACAGCGGATGTGACTAACAGTCTCGTAGGTACCTAAGGTAACAGTAGAGTTACTTATATATACTTACATTGTATACTTAAGTTCTGTAATTCATGAAACTGTTAATGCTTCAGTAAACTAGTTCTTACATTGTTTACTATGTGATTAACACACCGTGTCAAGGTTGTGATAAGAAATGCTTAAACACACTTGAATGGAAATGGATTTGATTTTGTTTCTGTGTTAGTAGGCAATGTACATAATAATATATAGTTTTCAGGAGGGAAATATGTAAATTACATTTTACAAAGAAAATAATTCTCATAATTTTAAGGAACATCCGCATCGCAGTCGCGAACTGTGAAAAAACACTTTTTAACATAATTTTTTGTTAAAATTATAGTACGAGAATTGTTATTTTGGGGAATTTGAACACTATTTGACCAGTACAATTGTATATTTGACCAGTACAATTGTATGGACTTCAAAAGAGACCTTGACCTCTGAGTTTGTTTCGGTGTTTCTTCTCAGGGTAGTCAGCTAGGAAACACCGGCCTCATCTAGTTTTTATAACGGCCAAAAAAAGATTGACGTGTAAAAGTGTTTTTTACAACCTACTTACAGAAATAAATCATTTATCATTTATCATTTATCATTTATCACTAGGTGTGTATGATTTCAGTGAAGATAAGCAGAGGTGTAGGCCTCTGTATCTAAAGTTTGCATCGTTCGCATGGCTCTCGCCCACAATATGGAATCAGAAGGGGGCGTGCCCATCGACTTGACATTAAAATTATTGCTACGACATAATTGAATGGAAATGATAATTACGAACCTAGTTACTTAACACAAAGTGGTATCAAATTACATAATTATTTTAAGAAGATAATAAACTGTTTTTTTTTTACTGTTGTCAAATGCGATGGAAAGTTAAATAAACAGAAAGCATAATAGGTATTTAAGTTTCTGACTCTTAAACACCTTTATAGATTAAACACTGATGACACTGCAACGTTTTCATAATTTCTGAAAATCACTTTACAGTTCATTTATAGAAAGAAGAAAATAATGAAAATGAATGATGAGTGGATGTCCTGAAACTTTGATTGAACACTGCGTACAATAAAGGCATTATTAACGATGATCTAATTAGATATATGAATTCTAACTAATTCCGTGATTCTAACACTGCTAAGCAGTTCTAAATGCTGAAGCACTTATTTTCAGGACAAAAAAAACAACGTTAAACAATAACACTAATCATGAAAGGGTATTCTAATTATTATCAACAAACGGGACGGAAGTATAAAACTATTCATTATTAAATGTTATTATGGCGGAGCTGCGCAAGATTAAAACAAAATAAAAACTTATTCGTTATCTCAACACGGACATAAATGTAACATCAAACGGAGAGATTTATTTTATGCTCATTCGGTAACTAAAATAGCCGAAACAGACGCAAGGCAGGAACACACCTGTTATGGACATTCGTTTTCGAAAATAGAAAATCGGAATTGGATTGACAGTTTTATTTCGAGTTGGGAATGCGTTTTCCGAGTTCACTACTTGTTGCATTACAACACTAGTGTTGAAAATGTTTATGCGTTTGCTATTCAGCTGAAACAACATTATGTTGTGCTGTAATATGCTCGTATTTAGTTTAAATGCCGACGTTAAGACTGGCTGCAAATTAACGCTACTGTTTTGGTTATGGTTTAAGTATGTGAGCAAATTTTAAGTAGGTATCCTAGGAAGTCTAACCCAGTTTCCCATTGTTCTAGGATTGAACTGAAAGTTAGTAGACGATCATAACGTGGTCCAGCTTAAATTTAAGTATTTTGACTCTGATATCGTTTGTCTTTGTAGGAAAAATAACCGAGCAGCTTTACAAAGTAATTTCGGACAATTATGACCATGCCGAGATATTGACAACAGTTAGTAGTGAGATGAGATCACCGATATGTCTGTGGGTGAGATTATATCGACAAGTGGGAAGCGGACAGTCATCTAATGGCGATAGTTTTTACAGTCAATGGTCTAATTGCTAGAAACCTCGACTTGATCTGAGGAAATTTTCGTAATTTTAAGGAGCGCTCGCATTCGCGTCGTCGCAATCACAATATACCAAATACACTTCTAGTTTCCCCTAATTTCAACAATTAATATTAAACATTTGACTGTCACTCAGATGATATAAGACTTGATTTCGAAGTGGGTCTCATTTAAGAATGAGATGCACTTCCTAATACAAGAGTTGCAATACTTAATCATTTGAATTTAATGCAGAGTTCTTGGCCTTTTATGACTGGTATATTGTTAAGAGGCTTTAGGCTAGACAATATGGCATTCTATCAACGATCATGGTTGTAGAAAAGTCAAAATACATATAAGGGATTAAAATAAACCACAAGTCATGGCGGCAGCGCTTGTCAAACTCGTGCATTTTAGTCTGTTTTACAATCGTTATCGCTAGAAGCGTGGCCATAGACAAAGTGTCATTTGTCTAAAGCCACGTTACCACCTGCAACCAGCTCCAGCTCACATGTATATTATAGTTTCCACCTGGATACGTGGTCTTGAGCCCAAAAGGCTTTTTGGAGGAGCTTTTTGGACTTTTTGGAGCTGAACTCGAGATGCTGTGTGGATTACTTGTAGGTACTTCAGTGTGCATACCGACGCGAGTTCATATGGTTAATTTAACCGCCACGGAAGTGATACGAAAGATTTAGCAAGAGCCATAATACCCTGCGATGCATGAAATAGGAAGTTGTAAACCAAAACTTTGATGAGCTATTAAACAGAAGCTCACCACTTAAGACTTACGTACTAGAACAAATTTATGGTGCACTCTCTCGTCACTTACAAACTGGGCTAGTTTACGGTAACAGTAGTATTTCACAGATTTACAAATAAGCACCCTATATATATAGGTAGGTATAATATGGAGAGGCACTACGATCGATTTATGTACACCTGCGCTTTTTCTGGGACTTCTAGCTTCTTTGGCCGTTTTCTGGTAGCCACTGTTGATTCTGGCTGTCAAGAGTTACAGTGGTTCGTCGAGATTGTGGGGAGATGTAGTGAGACTGAAAAAAAAATAGCGCTATGGTCAGAATTCTGTAATTAGGAATGCACTTTTAAGATAAGAAGTGATTTTGTCTGTCATTTGAAACACACTTTTCTGCTATGGATTTCTAAGCTCCTTTGTGTTGGGGAGCCCTCAGTTCCCTGTTCTATGTTCCGTTTTTTGGCTAAGCCAGAATATCCGATAAATTGTAGAACCATACACTGATTGTTGGCCAAAATGTCGTCAGTTTATGTCGGTTTGCAATTTCTGGGTGTGACTTTGAGATCATCAAATTCTGTTGTGAAAAAGAGTATTCCAATATTCAGCTGATTTATCAAAAGTTTAAAATCTCTCATATTATTTTATATCACTCCAATACACACATCACTCCAATACAATCTTATGCATTTAACAATTATCCGGTGACTTATAAAAAATTAGCGACTGCCGCTGCGTCTGGATCGTGCGCTGCTTAGGTTTTAAAATAAGGATGACGTTATTGCTTATCATAAGGATAACTTCAGATTTGACATTAATTGGAATATTACCGCAAATTGTTTTGATGTTACTTAACTTCAAAATCACGCGTTATTCCTAGCTATAACCACATTGTAGCAAATTACATCACTTGATTACTCATTCAATTATTTCCTTGTAATAAAATAGAATAAGTAGGAAAACAAAATCATAATAAGTAATTATTGTAATTATAACACCTAACCTTACTTGGTTATTGTACGTAGTGTTTTGATATTCAGGGTCCCTGCCAAGAGGAAATAGGCAGCAGTCCAGAATTTTCCTCTCAGGAGTATAGTTATAATCAATTTCCATTTGATAGATCAGTTTTGTAATAGCAAGAAGCTCAATGTTCAGCAGTAGAAGTAAAATGAACTCAAATAATGACGAAACTCAGTTAAGAAATACCAGACCTACTTAACGAAAATCAATCAAACAAAAAACTAACAGTAAAAGTAAGCTGTAATCAACAAAATTGATTACACATTGTCGCCGAGTCCGGTTATTGTGTACATTCTGTATCTATTTCGGATAGTATCGGTCTGTTAACTCGTCGAGCACGTGCTGGCAATTGTGCCGTTTTGGAGATTATCTACATACAGCGGTAACGACATAGCAGAAGGTCTAGACTGTTATCGAGCCACCTATAACTCGCCATCCACTGGCCCGGGCCTGCGGTGGCCGGGAATCGCCCTGCGTTTCCTGACGTCCGGGGCGTCTTCTTCTGTTGCACGGTATGAAGGATGAGGCATACCTCATCCTTCGCTAGCATGACTACTTTACAGAACGAGGTGACCGCTTCCCATGCCTCCTCGCTCCGGACCATGGATTGAACAAGGGCCGGAAGACATCAAAACCCCTTCTGTGACGTCGAGGCGTCATCATAACTCCGTTGTGTAAAAGGGATAGTGTTATTCGTTTTGTGTAGTCCCATCTCTCAATCACGACGAAATGATGATAAAATTGGCACTTATAACACAGGGTCAGAAACTCGGATACTAGAATTACGGAACATGTAAACAGAACCTGATATTCTTGTACAGGGATCTTATTATGCATTTGACACCGAATGTTGGATGAGTTTGACCTTATTGGCTCAGCATTCAATTATTCTTTTATTCTAAAATTCAACATTGCCGTTATCCTAATCTATTCGGGTCCGATGTAATGTTCTTCCATACTGCTCTATTTTATCATCCAAGTACCTAGTCACTTTCTTACTAGGGAATATCATCTACAATTTCATTATTGTTGCAAAACTATGGGTATGGAGTGAGTCTTCTACATTTTCTGACTTGTGGCGTATCTATGCGGTCGTAATCTGCTCGCCGCCCACATAAATTATGCGCCTAGCGCGCATAATACCACCGATTTTGGTGGTCTATTTTAACTTGTTCGTCGCCCTATACCGAGTATCAAGTGCTTCTTAAGATATGCTACACCGTTTTTTGTTTTTTATTGAAATGAACTGGATGTTTGTTTCTTTTTCTCTTTTTACTTTCGGATTGTAGGTAGTTTTGAATTAGTACGGCCGAAATGATACTTTCGTGTTGTTTAATTTGGTAGTTTAATTAAAAAATGTACTGTAGGTACAAAAATGTTACTAGGATTAAATAGGACGCTACTCGAGCTGATAAGTTTACGCCCACAGTTTCGTAATTTATTTAAACTGTATTCGTTTGTAACACAAATAATAACTAGGTTTAATTTTATGGGCAATAACTTCAATCTGTGTAGATATTTAATTCATTTACCGGTCTCCTTAATAAATACTAGTATTGATATAAATTAAGGAGACTTAAGGGGAAACCCAAGAGTTGTAGGGCTTGGAGAATACGGGGACGAAAACGTCACTATCAAGAATAGATCACCGATGGAAGACTTATTATTACGGTACCTAGATAACTGACTGATGAAGTTTCGGTGCAAAAAACAGGTTCAGGATAGACTGCTTGTGCTTAACTATACTGAAACAGAAAACCTCTTATCTTTCAACTGTTAAAGTGAACATTTTCACATAGACACACTCATCTCATACACATGCACACTCATGGCATACACACACTTTTCACTTACATATATACTCATTAGATATTCACACAAACACTCATCACGTACATACGTACTTTCGGCTACCTTTTAGTCTAAAGTTTAATTTAATAGTTTAATAAAATTAGGATTAATATTGAATCGTTTGCATGTATTTATTTACTCATCATAATGTATATTATATGTCGAAAGAGACTGGATCCCGCGACATAGGGTATCCTAGTGCGGGATCCATTGTCACGCTTAAATATTGTGTTTTTTATGAGTCAATAAACTATTATTATTAACTATTAAAATCATGCCTTACTGTAGATATTGCGATTTTTATTAGACTTTTATTGGCGTAGCTACAGCCTTGGGACCATTGGGACAGGGACTGTTATTTTTCAGCAGAGGAAGCGATAATCATGTTCAATAATCTATTCCGCATTACAAGGGAAACCTAGTCCATTTCTCACACTAAAATCTTGTCGCATAAAAACAATATGGCCTTCTTAAACAACCTTGGGCTGAAATACTGGCCATCAACAAAGAAAGAAAATCGTCTGACTGAATCTGTCAAACTATTTTGAAGTTAAGAAAATTGGCGGGAACATACACCGTACTGAATTTATGTAGGGGAAAATATTGTACAATACTTTATACTGACTGTGTTTCTGAGGAGGTTTATGTTATTTTTTGTTCAACAGTACAACAAATGCTGAACAAGCTTGTGTGCATCGAGCATAATGAGTGCGGCGCATGCTTGTCCGCGGCCTCGCATTGTCGCTGGTGTGCTGACATCAACTACAACACAGGAGCGCCGCGCTGCAATGATGATGAGAGGTGACTAACATAGAGTTTTCAGTATTAATTATTTATTTAGGCTTCATATACAGTGCTGTTGCATAGGAAACCTGGGGTCTTCTGGTTACTTCCGTGAAAAAGGTTGCGACCACATAATCGCTTTCCATCAGGTGAGATTGTGACAAAATGTGAGCCTATCTGTTTAATAACAAAAGACATTCTCTATGGTAAAAACAAATTGTTTAAAAAAAGTATAGCATCGGTGATACTAGAATGATATACCTCATCATAATACAGGAGCATAGCATAGGAGTAATTCTCCTTGAATTACCTATCTATACTTATAATAAATCTGTAGAGAGGTCAATTCTGTACAAGGAATATATTTTCAAAATAACTATCAGGGGGTGATTAGTGATCGATACTGGTGCCAAAAATGCAATCAGTAAAATTTTTGTCTGTCTGTCTGTGTGTCTGTATGTTCTTTATAGAAACAAAAACTACTCGACCGATTTTAACGAAACTTGGTGCAATTATTCTTCATACTCCTGGGCTATAGGTTATAGTATACTTTTCATCACGCTAAAATCAATAGGAGCAGAGCAGTGAAGGAAAATGTTGGGAAAACGGGAGAAGTTACTCCATTTTTTAAGCTTCCGTCGCGTGTGTAGCCATAATGGTTAAAGTTACATAAAAATCAGGTATTACGGAAATGTTTTACATAAAATTATCTAAAAAATATCCCTATAAGTAGGAGCATAGATTTTTAGATACCGATAGGTTAGTTTTGGCTAATTTATGTTCTGTTTTTTTTAGTATTAAAATTTATTATAGGTAAAAGCGTAGATACTTTTATTAATTAGTAGTTATTTTATTAATTAGTTATACGTAGTTATAGGTATAGTATATAACTAGCAGCGCCTCGCGGTTTCACCCGCGTAGTTCCCGTTCCCGTGGGAATATGGGGATAAAATATAGCCTATAGCCTTCCTCAATAAATGGGCTATCTAACACTGAAAGATTTTTTCAAATCGGACCAGTAGTTCCTGAGATTAGCGCGTTCAAACAAACAAACAAACAAACAAACAAACAAACAAACTCTTCAGCTTTATAATATTAGTATAGACTAGCTTCTGCCAGCGACTTCGTCCGCGTGGAATAGTTACTTTACCCCCGATTTTGAAACTCTCTGCCCGATCGGTTTAAAATTGACAAAAGATAGACATGCTGTTTCGGGATATTTTTTAGATAATTTTATGTAGAACATTTCCGTAATACATGATTTCTATGTAACTTTAACCATTAAGGCTACACACGCGACGGAAGCTTAAAAAATGGAGTAACTTCTTCCGTTTTCCCAACATTTTCCTTCACTGCTCTGCTCCTATTGATTGTAGCGTGATGAAAAGTATACTATAACCTGCCCAGGAGTATGAAGAATAATTGCACCAAGTTTCGTTAAAATCGGTCGAGTAGTTTTTGTTTCTATAAAGAACATACAGACAGACAGACAGACAGACAGACAGACAGACAGACAGACAAAAATTTTACTGATTACATTTTTGGCACCAGTATCGATCACTAATCACCCCCTGATAGTTATTTTGAAAATATATTCCTTGTACAGAATTGACCTCTCTACAGATTTATTATAAGTATAGATATAGATAAGTTGTACATATTTCACACACACATAGTGATCTATCAATGCACAGCACAAACCACTGAACGGATCGGGCTGAAATTTGGCATGCAGGTAGATGTTATGACGTAGGCATCCGCTATGAAAGGATTTTAATTAATTCTACCCCCAAGGGATTAAAATAGGGGTTCAACGTTTGTATGAAACTTTGTCAATTTTAAACCGATCGGGCTGAGAGTTTCAAAATCGGGGGTAAAGTAACTATTCCACGCGGACGAAGTCGCTGGCAGAAGCTAGTCTATACTAATATTATAAAGAGGAAAGATTCGATTGTTTGTTTGCATTGAATAGGCTCCGAAACTACTGAACCGAGTTGAAAAATTCTGTCACTGTTGGCTACACTATCCCCAGGTGACATATTATCCCTATATTCCCACGGAAATGGAAACTACACGGGTGAAACCGCGGGGCGCTGCTAGTATTTTATAATCCTGGTGTCATGTCAGGTTTAGTCTTGTAGTCCACTTTAATTCAGTATAGGAGAAGAGAGGCCTACCTTATCAACGTGTCCGACTTCAAAAAAAGGAGTATGTTCACATGACACGGTTGGCGCCATAGATATAATAAACAAGGAGATATGCCCTGTAGCCGAAAATGTATCGGAACCTGTGTCTCCTGTTTTGCCCTACCACCCGGCAACTACTACGCATGCAGTTCAGTAAAAGCAATAGATACGCAGTCGCGCTCACACCCGCATTTTTGAAATCGGACTGTACTACACAATCAATTATAAACCTTATCCTAATAAACACAGCGTATATTTACAGTACACCGTGCAACTTACTCACACAAAAACAACGCTGGGTATCGTTGTGCTGTGCAAAAGCAATTTATTTTACATATACGCTAGTGATTGACTTATCGATTCTGGCATTTATTACACACGCCATGCTGCCCATGTATAACAAATAAATAGCATGAGTATGTTGACTATTTTAAGCAAAGGTCACTAATATATTATCTTAAACATGCCGATTACTATAATGCATTCGAAACTTTATCGAAAGTAAAATACAATTACCATAAAAAGTAAGGAAGTAGCACGAGGATAAGGCATACATACGATAATTCAAAGCCAAAAACACTTGAACGATTATTTACCAAAAATTTATTGCAATCTAAGAAAGTTTGGTAAACTTTTGTAATATTTCATTCAACAATCGACATTGTTGTCGACAGTGTATCTGCACAATTACATCACTAACTCGCGGCAAGAAGCAGCGGCCGTACTATGCGATACATCGGCTTGCTAAAGTATCGTTTTGTGATTTTTACATTGCTCATCCAGTCACTTAGCGACAAACTTAGGTAGTGGTTAAGGAGCAGTGTATTCATTGTAATATGTTATTGTCGCTGTGACATTTGAAAACAAAAATAACATAGTATAAGCAAGAAATATTTTACGATTTGTTGTTTTTCATGATTTTAAAGACAAATATAGTAAAATACTTGTATTTTGATATGGTAAGTGATTCCATAATTAACAAAGTTTTGGTTTATGCTTCGGTTTTTACAAGAAAACACTGAACAACACGGCATTCTTATATCTTATCACGCTCACGGTCGTAAGCGCACTAGTTCGCGGATTCGACCATTGCGTCGACATGCTCGCCCAGAGCATGTCGCGAGGACACCGACACGCCCCCTTGCCACTTCTCCTGTATTTTATATTTCTATGGTTGGCGCAGTGTTTGGGCGATTGGCTGTAACTAGTAGCAGTCTATCGCCCAAAGTGAGTTTATATGTACGTGTAATATCGCAACCCACGATACAGGAGAAATTCTAGTGTTGGGCAACGACTTCTTTATAGAAAAAGAAAGAAAGAAAAATAATGTTTTTTTTTTATTGTTCAGCGATATTTTCAACCAATTTGGATGGTTCTTTTTTCTTTATTTATTTATTAAAACTTTATGCACTAGTAAAAAAAACTGTACAAAGGCGGACTTAATGCCATAGGCATTTTTTTTTTGTTTGTAATAGCATATTTTTTGTTTTTGTAACTTTGATATTGTATACGCTATGTACCTGTGTGTGGTCTGTTGGAGGTCTTTAGTTATAAACAAGAAGTAAAAGTCGCTGTGAAAATATTTCGAACTGTAGATAGCACAGTAGGTACATTGCGTGAATACTTCTGACATTTAAAGTTACTACTAAACACATAATGAGTTATTTGTAGATGGATAGCGTAAGCTTAGAACCGGCTGTATCCGTCATAACATAGGGCTTTTAGGTCACGCTAGAAGGCTAATAACATTAATAATAATAAATATTAACGAACTGATAATTAATAAGACTTTCACGGAAAAGTATTTATTTACCATGTCGTAATGTTCTACAATAACCTGAGTAAATTATTTACCACAAGTTATTAATTAACCCAGTTTGATAGTTATTGTAATTTGTTAGTTAAATTTAGTTTGTTACGTAATTTTATTTTACAAGTTCTATGACCTAATATATATGTAGCTACAATTGTGCTAGAACAAATTTAGAAAGATACGGTTTTTGTGTGGTGTATGGTGAAGAATAGTTCCAATCTGTACCAGTTCGCAAACGTGGACCTATTCTACAGGAAACGTGCAATTCTCTAGCCTAATAAAATCCATACAAAGGTAAATAGGCTGATTAAACCCTGACGAGTTCACAGTCGGGTATTAAAAGAGCCTGGCTATTTACCTAGAGATTTGAAGCATTCTTCCAATGAAATAAATTAAAGATTTTCAAAATCGGATTATTACACCCAAAGATTGCCTACCACCTACAAAGAAAAATACTTATTTATCATAAAGCTTAGTTTAATTACGTTTTTTTTTGTTATCACACAAAAATGTCTATCAATTACCGAAATGACCAAAAAAGTTCACTTTTACTACGTAAAAAAAGAACAACGCTACCAAAGAATTCATTGTATTTTGTGCGCTACACAATTAAGGCCTAACTAGGTATTTAAGAGGGAATGCCCATCGCAATAACAAGGGATCATCGTCTAGTTATCTCGCGTAGATCTCGGCAGTTAAGCGGCGCCCACGACACACGGTAATTGGATGGGGGACCGTTGACGTGGGGACAGAGTAAGGTCGGATGCTGTCTGTCCTTGACGTCACTAAAACTTGATGGAAGCTGTGAAGTTGCAAATGGCCAATTAATTTGCGAATGTCAAATGTTAAAATAATAATTTGCAGTTCTTGTGCTTGGTTTGTACAAGCTTACAGATAGGAAGTAAATATCTTCTCATTTATATTCTGCAGCACAGAGTAATAGGCACACAAACGCAACCCAAGCGATCTGACAATGCGACATTGCGTTTTTAACCGACTTCTAAAAAAGGAGGAGGTTCTCAATTCGGATGTTTGTATGTTTTTTTTTTTTTTTTTTATTGTTTGTTCGCGCATAACTCCGTCGCTTGCCAACCGATTTGAAAAATTCTTTTTTTGTTGGAAAGGGTATACTTCCCAAATGGTCCCATGAAAATTTTATCGAAATCGAACAAGCGGTTTTTGAAAAATCTAAAAAAATATCTACATTGTCTACATTGACGACCTTTTAGTTTACTCATTTTCATTGGAGCAGTGCGTTTTTTTTACACTAATGTTATTGGTTCGTTTAGGTGGGGGGAGGGGAGGGGGTTTAGGTACCACTAAAAAGTGAAAAATAAAAAACTTTTTACAAAAAAATACAACCGACTTTTTCACAAAAAATCAAAAAAGTACAAAATAACTTTAATTTCGGAAGTCGGTGTTCAATAAAAAGTGAAAAATAAAAAAACTTTTTACAAAAAAATACAACCGACTTCCACAAAAAATCAAAAAAGTACAAAATAACTTTAATTCGGAACTCGGTGTTTGTGGTTCCTTTTTCGTTTTTTGAACACCGACTTCCGAATTAAAGTTATTTTGTACTTTTTTGATTTTTTGTGGAAGTCGGTTGTATTTTTTTGTAAAAAGTTTTTTTATTTTTCACTTTTTAGTGGTACCTACACCCCCTCCCCTCCCCCACCTAAACGAACCAATTACATTGGTGTAAAAAAAATGCACTGGTCCAATGCAGAGTAAACTAAAAGGTCGTCAATGTAGAAAATGTAGATATTTTTTTTAGATTTTTGTTGATTTTTCAAAAACCGCTTGTTCGATTTCGATAAAATTTTCATGGGACCATTTGGGAAGTATACCCTTTCCAACAAAAAAAGAATTTTTCAAATCGGTTGGCAAGCGACGGAGTTATGCGCGAACAAACATAAAAAAAAAAAAAAAATACAAACATCCGAATTGAGAACCTCCTCCTTTTTTAGAAGTCGGTTAAAAAATGAAAAAGGAACCACAAACACCGAGTTCCGAAATTAAAGTTATTTTGTACTTTTTTGATTTTTTGTGAAAAAGTCGGTTGTATTTTTTTGTAAAAAGTTTTTTATCATAGAAATTGTTCATCGGAAGTAGCTACATACGGCAAATTACTATATTGGTCTCTAAAATCGTAAATAAGAAGATAAAAAACACCTTAAGTTACGATGCGCACAAGCTCCGTCTCAATCTAACCTTTACCGTAACCAAAACCTCAACCTCTTAACACAATAGCTTCTACCAGAACCAAAAACAATATAAAAAGTTCCGCTTTATTTCGCTTAATCAATTAATCCCGCGGGCGCGATGCAAGCGCATTCTTCGTGCTCACTTCACTGTTCCCACGTTCACTGACCGATATTTTTGGGTATGAGCACTTGGGCAGTCAAAAAGATGAGGAGAATGGACTGAGCGTTCTATGCCTAGCTGTTAAGTTACTACGGAAAAAAAGTGTGAGGTGTTTAAAACTATCGTTCGGTCAATATTGGTAATTTGGATATCATAGAATTTAAATTGTCAAGCTTATGCGTGCTTGGGGCGGATAGGTTTTGCATATAAACAAAGGGATTTCGAAAGGTTGTAAATCTCTTCGCTAATGTATGAATCATTGGTTCTGGTTGTATAGTTCTTTGTTTGTTATGCTACTAGCTGTACTACTGAGGCAATAAACGTTTATGCTTCTTTATTCTCTTGGTTTTGGCCTTACAGTCGCTTTGTCTCTTTCTAAACGGTTGTCAATTTTTGAGGTTATTGCTCAGTCCAATTTCTATCTTTATGGGCAGTAGTTCGCCCATTTCGGCTGTCCAACTAATCAAGAGATCGTTGTTTGATAGATTATTGATTGTGCAGAGTGCGTGTAAACGATATTCAATGGGCTCGTACTTTAAGTACCACTAGTACTTTGTCCAAGAAAGTGGGTAACGAAATTAAAGTGGCCCATGTTGACCGTTGAGTGTCTAGTCTTTTGGTACTTATGTACATTGAAAAGATTTAATTTGTTTGTTTAGATAGTTTAAAACTTGTAGGTGTTAACTAGTTTCGCTGTACACGGAAATTGGTTATTTTTATATCAATTTTATCGTTTAGTTTAATTTAATTTGTATCACTCTAATAAATTGATAAAGCCCAGGAAATTGGTTCAATAACTTAACTTGAGCTCGAAGTGGGCAAGTTCCTATCAACTTCACGCTGTTTCGTACTCGTAACGTCGTAAAGTCGACAAAAATAGGTCACAAACATCCCGTGAGTGCGGATAATAATTATGATGAGGTCAAGAAGATAACCTTGACCTATTTTCTAACATAACATTTACAGGGTGCAACATTTTCTTATATAAATAATGTTTAAATTATTGTAAAGAGATAGAATAAAGTAGGAGTACAGAACAGAAAACATTTAATTGAAACAGACACAACATAATAGCAGCAAACACAAAGTGAAAATACAATTGAAATTAACGATAGGAAACACTCCAATGTCCTTTAAATACAGCAGATACGGCAGTTCACAGTAGTTATTTCAATGGTTTTTTATACCAACATATCGTAATAAACATCAAATCAAGCGAAAGAAGTCTACTGGTGGACATAAGCCTCTCCTAAGTGTCGCCACGACAACCGGTCCTGTGCATCTTACATGCATCGGCTACCCGCAATCCTCACCAGGTCATCTTTTCACCATGTCCTACAAGGTGGCCTTCCAACGCTGCTTCTTCCGGTACGCGGGGCCTCATCAGAAGGCTTAAAGTCACCCAAAGTGCAATGGAGAGGGTAATACTCGGAATTTCCTTGCGTGATTGAATCAGGAATGATGATATCCGCAAGAGAACAATTGCCCGAAGGATCGCCAAACTGAAGTGACATGGGCAAGGCATTTTGCTCGCAGAACAGATGGTCAATGGGACCGAAAAGTTCTGGAGTGGCGACCGTGTATCGTATCGTAAACGATCCGGATAAAATAAGTACGACATCAGCTTATCATGTTTGCCTGTATTTGGAGTACTAAACCTCTTGTAATACTGTACAATTATTTTAATGATTTGCATTTCCCCGCGGTTTCACCCGCGTAGTTCCCGTTCCCATGGGAATATGGGGATATAATATAGCCTAATGTTCACCGGAGATAGTGTAGCTAACCAACAGTAAAAGATTTTTTCAAATCGGTCACGGAGTTTCGGAGCCTATTCAATGCAAACAAACAAAAAAACAGTCAAATCTTTCCTCTTTACAATATTAGTGTAGAATTTTAGATCACTCCAGACCAACGTTGGTCAAGTGTTGAAAATGCTCACTGTATGTATTTTTTCCAGTCTTGTGAACACAGGATGCAGTCAAGCTTTAATCCAACGCCCTGAGAAGCCAGTATGGGAGGTGGTTGAGAACAGTTCACTCCAGGACATGTCGCCCAACAGTCAAGAAAATGTAGTACAAATACAACCACAGAGAATTCACCTCTCGTTGAAGCCACGTAAGTCACCAGTTTTAATACACACAATTTTTTAATCATGCACACATACAATTTTAATGTTGAAACCTTTCAAAATTAAAGGATCCGGGTTTCCTGTGGTACAAGATTTACCCAAGTGACCGAGTTAAAACCATGTAGCCTAAACAAGAG
This sequence comes from Hecatera dysodea, assembly GCA_905332915.2. NCBI lineage: Eukaryota > Metazoa > Arthropoda > Insecta > Lepidoptera > Noctuidae > Hecatera > Hecatera dysodea. The sequence continues at coordinate 7,544,649 of HG995304.1, forward strand.
ACAAATTGTTACCGACTTAACAACAGACCTTCCTAGACGAGATTGTTCACTAAAAAAAAAAAGTTTTTTTTTTTCAGGGGAGACACAGAAAATTCAGTTTTCTTATAGACCGGCCAAAAATTATCCCCTAGATTTATATTATTTGATGGATCTCACTTGGTCTATGAAGGACGACAAAGAAACACTGGTGTCTCTGAGAGACGATCTGCCTGCTTTGTTGAAGAATCTTACCGATAACTTTAGGTAAGAGTTCATGATTATATACTTTAAAAGATTCAGTGTCAATTAACAAACCGTTACTGGTTCCATTAAAATAGTCCATCAGCATGGGCCACCTTCCTTGCAACGAATGAAGTTTGATTTGATTTGGTTTGAAATTTTGTGTGTCGTCACGCCTTGAAACATTTTTTGCCAACAAGTGACGTCACCTGCTGAGCTAAACTCTTGAACTTTGCGATCTTCGTCAATATTTATTGATTTTAATATGCAAAACGTAACCACCGTTTACCAGATTACCGCCCTTTTGGATTAGGTAACTTACGGGGTCTAATATTTATTGGTAAACTAAGGCCTACCAGTAAACTAGCTTTATATTTAATTCCCAGTTAGTTGCTACCCGGAGCCATGTTGTATGAAATATTTGTTATCGCGGTAGCTACTATAATTCTGAGTGTAAAGATAACTTTCGTTTGCGCAAGTGGGCCTGTCTGTTAAACCAAAATAGAGTTAATATTTTAGTATCTAGGAAACCTATTATTGATCCATTGTTTCAGGCTTGGATTTGGAAGTTTTGCTGAGAAACCACTCATGCCATTCATAAGTACGGATTCGCGGAGATTGGCCAACCCTTGTTCAGTGGAGGAGCAAGCTTGCGAAGCGACCTACAGCTATAAACATCACTTGTCTCTTACAAACCAGGTGCATTGCAATCGATCTATTCACACTTCGCCAGATTGTAATGTGAAAAAGAGGGTCTAGAAAAAGTGCCATTATGTCAGTGAATACGTTTATCGAAATGTCAAAATACAAGGGTTTGATAAAGTGACATTTCGACAGTGTTTTTTTGAATCTTTGAAGTGTAGACCTTCGCCACGCTCTACCTATGAAAGAATGTTACTTATCTAGATCCTTAGGAAATCCTTCATGTTATTCTTCTAATTTTAATAGTCCGTAAATAGGGAAGACTGATTTGTCACTATTTTTTTGTAGAGTTTATTGGTGCCCACAGGTATTTGCTATGGGTGGTGGTTCCTATGTCTAATGCATTGCTTCTAACGTAAACTCAAGACTAAAAAAGAGAGCACACTTCAATGCAATTTAAACCTAATATGTATTTTAAAGAGGTATTTGTTTGTAGTTTTAAGTATCTTTGTCATCTCTGACTAGCCGATTACGAAAATTTTTTAGTGAGGAAGCTACACAAGCTTTAGTGCCAAAAAAAATTGCTGTTTTTTTGGGACGAGTATGGAACCAACAGTCGGGAGCCGAGTTTAAAAAAGATGTTCTTAACCTGTAGCCAAGTACTGCCCCAATTGGGCAAAGGCCACCCCCAAGTTCTCTCAGAAATTCTACCCACACACTTCTTCCCAAACCATCGACGTATTTATTCCCAAACCACACTATCCCACTTTTTCGCAAAAAATATTTAATTTATAATGTTTCCATGGTCTATAATAATTTTCTGAGGCGCTCCAAAATATACCTATAGTGAATCTTCCTTCAGGTAAATGATTTCATAGAACACGTGAACAGTAGTTCAGTGACAGCCAACTTGGACAACGCGGAAGCTCAGCTGGACGCCCTGGTGCAGGTGGTAGCGTGCGGCGACAGGATCGGCTGGGCCGAGCACAGCAGGAAGATCGTCATCCTGCTCTCTGATGGACTCATGCATACAGCGGGGGATGGGAAACTTGGTGAGCTGAATAATGTTGATAATTCAAGTTTTGGAAGGATTTTTTTCTACGGATGTATGCATTCCTTACGATTTCCCCACTTAGTTGAACCCACGATGACACTGTTATAATGTGAAAGGGTCAAGGACTCTTAACAAACAAAAGGTGTCCTAAGATATGGTGCCCTGTAGTGTCAAGCTTTTCGGAGTTAAGAACTTTAAATTTAAAATATTTTGACGAAATATATATGACACTGTTGATGATGTGATGCTACAATATGCTACAAGAGCCTTGTGGTCAAGGCAGCATTTAGAGCCGAGTTCGTGGACCTAGTCTCTGAATGGATTAATATTTTACAATTTACAAAGGCGGTTTTGTAGTGCTATTAACAAGTACATATTTTTAAGTTTATTTCTATGTCCTTGTCAAGTCAAGGTGGTTTCTGTTAACCTAAAATAGATGTTAAGGAAACAGGAAAACTTCAGTTTAAGCGCTATGCCTACACATATTCCACTTAACAATTTAAATGGCAACCCAATAGTTTTGAACACTCCCAATCCATAAAAAATTAAAAAGCGCTTGACTGATTAATATCAACTATGCCCCATCATGTGACATTAATCAAACACAAAAAATGCGACAAAACAGTTATAGAAAAGTAGAGAATCAGTTACAAATTACGAAACACGTGCGATAAACATACCAACCGAGTCAAATACCGTAATAAATAAGATTTAACATTACACGTGTCATCTGATAATGAGCCCAAATCTGTTAAAGGTGGCGCGACGAAGAAGAATGATGATCAATGTCACTTGGACGACAAAGGGTACTACTCCGATGCCGCTACGTATGATTATCCGTCGGTAGCGCAGCTGTATCGACTTTTGGAAAAGTATAAGGTAACATTTGGTTTAGGAATAAACCATACGCATACACATGAACTAGAGCTATACAGGTTAACGTTTGATACAATAACAAATTAAAAAAAACAGGTATATGGGACATTCTTCATTCATCCCAAACCCAGTGACAGTGCGAAGCCCCTTCGCAGGACATGCGGTACCTTCTTAACTGCCCGTTGTGCACAACAACCAAGATTTGAACGAGGCCAATGATAGAGCAGTGACTGGAATGCATGTGTACTGCTCTATCATTATAGAGTACCTCAGCTTCTCACTCGAATGCATATTTGAGTCCGACCATAGAAATGATTATATCTATGAGTCCGACCGAGTCCGACTAATATTGAGCAGATTTGAAGAGGCCAATGGGCCCTTTGAAATCTGCTCAATACTGATCGGACCATAGATGTATTTTATATTTCTATGGGTCGGATCAAGTATAGTCATTTAAGAGTTAATTGACACGAAATGAAAAAGATGAACACATTTATTTCAGGGGATGACAGTACTCATGAATATGGCCTACTTTCACTATGAAACCAACTTTGACATAAAAATTTCAACCCCTAAAATATTGCACATGACTTCAGTCATTCTGTATACGTATGTGAATCTATTTAAATGCAAGGAGTTAAAATTAATCCTTTAAACACAAAATATCGGTCATATTATTTTGAGACACTCATATTTTATTACGTTTAAAACGGAAAACTCAGAAGAACTGTGTATCTTCTGTATCATCTTAGATCAAAATTAATCGTTTTGACACACCCTACAGGGCCTACATATGGGTTAATAGATTGCCGTGACCCCATCAAACACCTTATAAACTGTCGATCAAACATATTAACGTGACATCAACTTTCAGGTCAACGTAATCTTCGCCGTTACGGAAAGCGTTAAGGATCACTACGACAGTTTGAATCAACTCCTCGAAGACTTTACTTACGTAGCCAAGTTAGAAAGTGACAGTTCCAATATTCTGAAACTAGTTAAAACTGGTTATGAAGATATTGTGAGCGTGGTTGACTTCCACGATGATTCTAACTTGGGACCAGTTAAGATTAGATATTTCACGGATTGTGGAGTTAAGGGAGGACCTTTGAAGGAAGAAACGAGATGCACTGGAGTGGAGTATGGTATGACGCTGCGTTACGAAGCTCATGTTACACTTGAAGCGTGTCCAGAGTTTAAATCAGTAAGTTCAATAATACATTCATTAGATTTGTGTTCACCGAATTAGGCTTTTCCTTGTTTAAATAACAGGATTGCATAATCCATAAAATGTTTAAATATTGTTACAAAATTATAATTGTCGGTGTCTTCTGTTAGCTCGTGTTTATCTCTTTGCTTACTGCCTGCTACTCGTTAAGAAATGATTGTTTTTTCTCCAAATTTATTATATTCCTATACTTCATCAATGGATAGATTTTGATGAAGTCATCACCTTACGCGAAATTCTCGTTGAAATATCATCAAATGTAAGCTAAATTTCCATTCCAACAGTCGAAACAAACAATCCGCATATCTGAGTCCCAGCTTGGTCAGGATGCTTTAACCCTGGAGGTGGACATCCAATGTGGTTGTGCGTGCAGCGCTGAAGTTCACACGGACATGTCGCCCATGTGTCCCGTCAACGCGCACTTTGTGTGTGGAGTTTGCTCGTGTAATAAGGGATGGTAAGCTATTTGCATCCTTATTCCTGTACTTTTTAGGGTACGGTCTAAACGGACCCCTATTTCTGCGCTCGACCGTCCGTCTATCTGTCTGTCTATCACAAGGGTCGCACTTAAACCATTGAGGCTTGCATTTTTCATTTTTGCACCTCATTTTTAATCTGACTGTTCTGAAGCAACGCAAAGCCTTCACTTATGGCTAATGGATACTTATTTGTATGCAAATATTTTGCGAAAGTCGTCATGTCCCGATTTGCATGTTCACGAAACCTCAAAATAATGCAGCTGTAAGGCAACTTCGTAAATAATGTGTTCGTTCAATTAGAACCTTGTCTGCAATGTTTGTCAGACCAATAATCTGAAGTTGGCGATCTATTCCAGGTACTGGCATACTCTTGCCACTTCCTACATGTCATGACAATAACGAACACATGTCCATATGTATTCTAGGTATTGTGAAGTCCTCATCTTCCTTACGGTAACTTTCACATTGAATCCATATTTAGACCTATTGTTCCCAAGAACAGTTTATGTATCAGTAAATGTCTCTTGTAGTAGTAGATATAAAACTGTTTTTCCGCTAATTTTTTCAGTCCACAATATCATCAGAACCACTGTCATCATCAGCTAGGCCTAGTCCAATGTTGGGCTCGGCAATCAGTCTAACTGAAGTGCATGCAACTGAATCATTATTTTGCACCAGAACAGAACCATCTAACCTGCAGTGTTATGTGTCCAGGTCGGGTCCGCTATGCGACTGCGCGATAGGCAACGAGAGCGAGTCAGCAGAACTGATGGCTCAGTGTCGCGAACCCAACGCGACGCGGAGTATCGCGTGCTCGGGCGCCGGCGACTGTCTGTGCGGCCAGTGCGAGTGCGACCGCGGCTTCACGGGCCGGTACTGCCAGTGTGAGACCTGTGATGTTAGTCGGTGAGTACTTCCAGAACTGATGGCACAGTGTCGCGAGCCCAACGCGACGCGGAGTATCGCGTGCTCGGGCGCCGGCAACTGTCTGTGCGGCCAGTGCGAGTGCGACCGCGGCTACACGGGCCGGTACTGCCAGTGTGAGACCTGTGATGTTAGTCGGTGAGTACTTCCAGAACTGATGGCACAGTGTCGCGAGCCCAACGCGACGCGGAGTATCGCGTGCTCGGGCGCCGGCGACTGTCTGTGCGGCCAGTGCGAGTGCGACCGCGGCTACACGGGCCGGTACTGCCAGTGTGAGACCTGTGATGTTAGTCGGTGAGTACTTCCAGAACTGATGGCACAGTGTCGCGAGCCCAACGCGACGCGGAGTATCGCGTGCTCGGGCGCCGGCGACTGTCTGTGCGGCCAGTGCGAGTGCGACCGCGGCTACACGGGCCGGTACTGCCAGTGTGAGACCTGTGATGTTAGTCGGTGAGTACTTCCAGAACTGATGGCACAGTGTCGCGAGCCCAACGCGACGCGGAGTATCGCGTGCTCGGGCGCCGGCGACTGTCTGTGCGGCCAGTGCGAGTGCGACCGCGGCTACACGGGCCGGTACTGCCAGTGTGAGACCTGTGATGTTAGTCGGTGAGTACTTCCAGAACTGATGGCACAGTGTCGCGAGCCCAACGCGACGCGGAGTATCGCGTGCTCGGGCGCCGGCGACTGTCTGTGCGGCCAGTGCGAGTGCGACCGCGGCTACACGGGCCGGTACTGCCAGTGTGAGACCTGTGATGTTAGTCGGTGAGTACTTCCAGAACTGATGGCACAGTGTCGCGAGCCCAACGCGACGCGGAGTATCGCGTGCTCGGGCGCCGGTGACTGTCTGTGCGGCCAGTGCGAGTGCGACCGCGGCTACACGGGCCGGTACTGCCAGTGTGAGACCTGTGATGTTAGTCGGTGAGTACTTCCAGAACTGATAGCACAGTGTCGCGAGCCCAACGCGACGCGGAGTATCGCGTGCTCGGGCGCCGGCAACTGTCTGTGCGGCCAGTGCGAGTGCGACCGCGGCTACACGGGCCGGTACTGCCAGTGTGAGACCTGTGATGTTAGTCGGTGAGTACTTCCAGAACTGATGGCACAGTGTCGCGAGCCCAACGCGACGCGGAGTATCGCGTGCTCGGGCGCCGGCGACTGTCTGTGCGGCCAGTGCGAGTGCGACCGCGGCTACACGGGCCGGTACTGCCAGTGTGAGACCTGTGATGTTAGTCGGTGAGTACTTCCAGAACATTTCCTTACGACTTTGCAAAAAAAGTGACTTTTATAAAAAAACTCGACCGCACAAAATGTCACTAAATTGTATGATATAAAGAAATACTTGTATGAAACAAGTATTTTTTATATAAAAAAATAATTGAACGAAACAAGTATTTTTTTATTTCGAATCGTAATCTCGAGAAAATTCTTATTTTATTCGCGCTTGCTGCATACAAAAAGCACTCGATAACTAAAAGCTCGCATTGCAATCAACGAAACGATTTCCGAATCTCATCAATTCCAGAAACCTGTCAGGTCTCCAAAGTAACAATTTAGGTCCATATTTATTTTTCCTGTTTACAAAATTACAGCCGTCTTTTAATATCTTGTTGTTTGTTATTCTGTAATTTGAATGATGAAATTTGTCATGTAACTTATCACTTATCATTTAGGTACAACTTGTACCTAAATGATAAGTGATAAGTTACACACCAATCACAGTTCAAACAAAAGTTTGCAAATGATGCAGACTCTGATGGCAACATATTTCAAAGCTGTTTCGTGCCTCTACGATTAGTTTCTGGCCGTGAAGGTGAAAAACTTGTATGGGAAAACCCAACACCTTCTTCTCCGCGATTTTGCCGCCCTATAAGATTCCGGTTTGTTAAAGAAAATACAGATGTAACGGAAGAAGAAATCAACTTCGTGAAAAAGTGTTCTGATTCGTTAAGCGCCACAGAAGTTAACATAAATGGGAACAAGTATTCGGTCTCTCATGTGTTTGTCATGACAATGGTGAATCGCAAGGTCTGCAACGCGGCCACTGGCACGAAATCCACAAGTCGATGCTACATAATTATGTGGTGCAATTTCTAAGGACTTTAACAAGATTGATAATCAAAGACAAATAAATCCCGAGGCTATCGAGTTTGGACTCTCAATTTTACACGCTCGGATTCGTCTATTCGAAAGCATTCTCCATTTGGCTTATAAACTGCCAGTAAAAAAGTATAGAGAGAGGAAGACAGAAAACGAAAAAAAATTGGAACACGAAAAAAACTCGAAATCCAGAAAAGATTTCGCGAAGAAACTGGATTATTGGTGGACATACCAAAGGCAAATTTTGGCAATACCAATGATAAACTTGAAAATGAAAACAATATAATATCTAGTTTTAATTTCCGCCAATATTAGAAGGTTGAAGGTATGCACCTCCCTCCCGCCCGCTATATTATGCACTATGCAAGATTACAAGGCAAATAATACAGACTAAAGAACATACTCGAAACTTTCGCGCGGCCATATAATTGATTCGAAAAAATACGACAAATACGCTTTGGATACTGCCCGCTATGTCGATTTATACCCTTGGCACCCAATGACTCCAACAATGCACAAAATTTTAATTCATGGTGCAGTGATCATAAAAAACGCGCTGTTACCTATTGGGCAGCTATCAGAAGAGGCCGCAGAAGCGCGTAAATAACTTGCTTCACAAACCAGAAACGTAAAAAATATTTACAGGATACGACGTATTGTATAGACTCTTCATTATTCAAGTTGTCATTGAGCGTACAGTTTTTCATCGGAAATTCTCAGTATCAAGTACCTGGTGGTCCGGATGAGTGCCCGGTTTTATTGCATACAATGTTACAAAAAGACTCAAACGGCTCGATTCAGTATTTTTGTCCCTGCCATAGTCTGCAATATTTCTTACAACGGTCGACATTAACCAGACACGGAATAAGTAGGCAGTTATTGAAAGCATTAGTAAATACACTTCATGTTACCGACTATCGACACTTTGGAGTATTTCTGGATATACGCGGAATGTGTTTACTTGTCTCATTCGGAATAGGCGCGGTAGTTCCTACTGCTGGCTGTTTAATGGTCTGGTTAATGTACCATTACAAAATAACTGCTAGTAATGTTATGCAAATGAAAGAGGTTAGCATAGTTTTAGTTTTGGATGGAGCTTTTGGCTGAATAATTCACAGTATTCTACATACAATTCCTTCTTCGGTTGTTAGTTGCCCAATTACCAATTTCTCAAGTAAAAGAACTAAAATTCGAACAACCCAATTTTAGTTTTTTTCACCTTTAACGACTATACTCGGGCTGGGACATACCTACATAATACATGTTAATGTCCTACATAACTTAGGATCGCTTAAGAAGTCAACAGCCGGACAGTGTTCAGTCTGACTACAATTTTCGTCAGACTCTTGTCAAGGAAGAGAGTAGGTATGTTTTCATACTAGGAATGATAGGAACATCTATAAAAGCCGAAGTAAAATACTTGCATTTATTAAGGCTGTTTTTTTTAAACCTGATTGTTTCACTGTTAGGCAAAGGTTTTCTCCATAGTTAGCCATTATGAATTTATTTATTTATGAACAATACTTACAGAGAGAACAGCCTAGAGTGTGGTGGAGTTGGCCGGGGAGTGTGCGTGTGTGGACAATGCGCTTGCACTGAAGGCTGGAGCGGGTCTGCGTGCGACTGCACCGATAGGAACGATACCTGTGTGGCGCCGGCTGGTACTGACGTCTGCTCGGGACACGGGGACTGTGTTTGCGGTAAGACAGAGATAGGCATTTAGATATCAAATCAAATGTCATTTATTCAAACTAGGCTGAGAGCCAGCACTTTTTTAACATCAAATTTTACAAAAAGATAGTCCCCCAACCTGCTGTTTTAGATGGAAATAAGAAGATAAATAAAAATATCATTCCTTGAATTAAAGACCCCAATCACAAGGTTTTTAAAGGTGGCTTCACTTCAAGTGTCGAAGTAAATTTAGTAACAAGAGCGATCAGCATATTGCACGTTACCTTGAAAAGTTAGTGAATAAGTTTTCATTTGTGTGCACATTTGTTTTAAACTTGATATAAGAAGTATGAAAAACTTAGTTATAGCTCACGACCGTCAATATAGTATACCACTTTTAATAGTTGGAGCATTATCTCTATTAATATCTTTCTGATTATCAAATGTTTCTTTCTTTGTAACTTCTTAAAGCTTTTGACTTTTGTTTCTAGGTCGCTGCGAATGCCACGTAGCAGACGAGACGAGCGGTGCCAAGTACTCTGGCATGTTCTGTGAATCATGCGCAACGTGCGAAAACCCTCTGTGCATGCATGCCGAACCGTGCGTGTCGTGCCATCTGAACACCACCTGCACCGACACCTGCACCATCGGCAACGTCAACTACACTGTCATCGAGAAGATCGATGGCATAGGTATGTTCTACACTTGTGGTAGTTGCCGGGTAGACCTATATTTGTGCGTCTGGTGCAATTTCAACACCATCTGCAACATCGGCAACGTCCAGCACAGGTACTCGTATGTTCTACCAGTAGCGGCGTGCCACAACCGTAGGTAAGTGCGCCTTGCGTGTCATGCCATCTCAGTACCACCTGCACGGATACTTGAATCATCAGGAATGCCAACTTTGACTTTACTGTACGTTCTAACAGTCGAGTGCCACGTGCGATGATCCTCAGAGCATGGGGAACTACGAGTGTTGTACTTCTACGACACCACCAGCAAAGTCAACTATACTGTTACCGAAAGGATTGATGATACAGACATGTTCTCCCTACGCTTGCCGACTACTATTACTACTACTACTTTTCTCTGTGTTTGTCGACTCTTTCGTCTCTCGTCATACTCTCTCCGGTATATACATTATATGTTAGCGAACAGCCAGTTCACGGTCAAGGATATTAGAACCAGCAGCCATGAGAAAACCATTGATCATCCAATCAATTGGTACACTGCATCACAATGCTGCTTAGAGGCAAAGATTTACTTGACATATTATCCTAGACGACGTCCTCTACGATAAGATTCAGGTTCTAGTTAGGCCGTAACTTTGCCGTTCTATCTTATACTACCTAACTGAAACTACTTCAGCAAAGATGGTGGTGCTTCTTAGAAATTGTTCTTCGTAAATAAACTATGCATAATTTAACTGTTAGTTTTAATGCACTTGGCTCACATTAGTCAGAGAAAGCATATCGTTAGACAACTTTAGAGGTTAATGTTAAAAAATACAACGTCCAAACGTCTTGCGGTTAGAATCGCACTTCTAAAAGCGTTGAAAAGTAATGACAGTCGTCGTCTAAATGATTGTGGCTTACGATTTAGAATAAGTTTTAAGAACACTAATTTTGTCATTATTGAGATGAGCTGTCTTTAAAATCCCTACTTTACGTTAATTGGTACAGTGGTTAGTTGGTAACAAAAACCGTTTTTCCAGGTTCTCCTTTACACGAAACTAGCTACCGCATGCGGCTCCGCTCTCACGTAATTAGTCCTTCCTCGCTTTATAAATAATAGCCATTGTGTTATTCTTTTGTGTAAGCTTTATTACCGTAAAATTATTTTTGATATTTGCGCCTCACAGAAACACAGACAGACAGTTCCATGATTTTTTCAATCTCTACATAATGTATGTCTTTTATCAGGTTAGCATCTATTTGCAAAAACAAAACACCACATACCACTCACTAACTTCTAGCTATTTTGTTATAGTAAGCGACAAAGTGACACCATGCTTCCTACGTCTCGAGGAAAACGACTTAGAATGCGAGTACAAATACACGTACTCCCCCGAATCTTCTGGGGTCGAGATATCCATCAGTTCGAAGGAGTGCTACACGCCAACCAGCGCCAAAATCATGACCAACGGTCTGATCATCATGGGTTGTGTGATAGCAATCGGTCTGATCGTGATTTTATTCTTCAAGTGTGCTCAGGTGTTCTCCGATAGACGGGCCTATGCCAAATTCGTCAAAGAAGCCCAAGAGAGCAGGAAAAACATGCAAGAACTGAATCCTTTGTATATTTCGCCTATTTCAGAGTTTAGATTGCCTGATTCGTTTCCTAGGGATAAGAATGATTAGCTTATGTGTTTTCAGTTTATTCTGATGTTCCATGTGTACTTAAAGTGTACTTTTTTCGTTACTTAGTCAGTCTACAAAAGGGTTAGATATTGAAAGTTTGACCCAAGCGTAGATAGCGCCTCTAGTGGCCAAACTACTTATTACGTACCAGTAAAGTTTAGTTTGATTTCATTTAATTTTAATTTGTTTCTGTACTTATTATTGTTTTACTTAAGTTCTGTATATAAGTTGATTTGTGTGTAGAAGTATTTAAGTGCAATGTTTTTCGAGCATAAATATTTTTATACTGTTTTTTTAAATCGTACAAGTTTCTAGACACGAATAAATTTGCCACAGTATACAATGTGTAACAAAATCTTACATGTAACATTGATCCTCGGTTGCATATTGCATGCAGTAAATATACAATCGCATTTGGGAGTTTAAAGGTCACAGCTCATTAGAGCCACCCGACAACCACTCCGCACCGCCTCGCCTCCTGCGGCTAGTATTCTTTATATGGACTTGTATGGGTATGCGCTCACTATATCAACTCCGTAGCGTCACCGGATCGCCTCGGTCGTAAGCCCTCCACGCGTTGTCGGCGGGTGGACCACTCGGTGACAACTCGCTGCTCGCACGCTTGCCTTGCGTTGACTGAGCATTTCCAACTCGCGGGTCCCGAGTGCACCGCGCGCTGCCCGCGAATGATTCACACGAGGACTATACTGGGTAATGAGCCGATTCCCAGACTTCCTACCCTCCCATTATTCCCAGCCTTTCTTTCGAACGAGTCGGACGTATCGCACGTGTAGACCTAGTGCCAATTGTTAACAGATTACTCGAAAATTCGAATGACGAAGCGACGTCCAACCGTTGACCACGCGGCGTTCTCTCGTTGATCGCGCCGGGTCCACTGCTTGACCGCGCGACGTTTATTGGTGTTAACGCGGCTTCCACCCATAGACCACCTGTCGACAACGAATGGACACCTTGCGACGAGGCGGTGCGGGGTGGGTGCCGGGTGGCTCTGATGAGCTGTGACCTTAAATCGGTGCAGGCTGCGTACACATTACGGCCGCGGTCATTTGGCGTAGACCCCACGTAGCAGCTACGTAGCAGATACGTGGCGACTACGTAGTAGGCGTAGTACATGCGTAGGCGCGGCGTATGTACCGCAAAATAGCACGTAACAATGCTTCAATGGCAAAGGTTAGCTTTAGCTTAGCTAAATTGATTTAAAATTAATATTTAACACTAAACTTTGATTGCTTATTAAATCGTAAGCTTTACAAAATCACGAAGATATACTGATATACATTTTTATAAATAATATCAAACTTATTCATCCAATATTTGCCCTGTGGCTGTAATTATTAAATAGTACAAACAATATATTTTATATTAGATACAATGAAGTAGAAAGTAAATATGGTAAATGTTAAAGTTTTAAGATGTTGCCGTTCGTGCCTTCTTCGTCATGTATTTTAAATGTTGTTAAGATTGAATGTTTTTTGCTCTTTAAATACTGTAATTTTAATTCATTGGCAATATTTTAGGGGGTGATCAATTTGTTTTAGTTTTGTCCTCTAAAATATTGGTGTTTTTTATTTTGTATGATATCATAATAAATAAGTCTGTAGCCGATATGGGTCTTCTATGGAACAAGGAAGAGAATAAGAAAATAATATTGTTTTAAGTACAATATCAACTCTATATAGCGACACTCAAGGGACTGCGCATTTTATTGCGATATTGAGAGTTTCCTTCTTCCAAAACTTTTTCGTCAATACATAAAGATTTTCTCTTTCTTTCCATGTGTACAGTTTGAACGTTTGTAAGTAACTAAGAACGTACATATGTATATGTTTAACAATCTAACAACAGTCCAACAACTAAAAAATAACATGTTTTTAGAATCTCCGGTACATATGATGCCGACAGTCGCGGTAAATACCTGCTAGAAAATAAAGCAACAAAAAAAGAAGCTCCTCTTTTTTTGAAGTCGATTATAATTAACAAACAAAAGAACGCACACAACTGCAGTGCTCAATAATTTCGGGAACTGTTTATTTTTTAGTAATGACGTATTATCGTAGGTATTTAGAGTGAGTGAGATGCTACATGGTGTCAATCATGTGTACACAACAAGAGGCTCTAGACAAATGTCATTCTTCTATTTTTTTTTCTTTTTTTAAAACGTTGCCCCACACTAGGTATTTCTCCTGTGTCATGAGTGCGTTCACAAACATACAATCTCACATACACAACCAGCCAGACCGGAAACAACCATAAAAATATTTAAAATAAAAAAAAATATATATTAAAAAAAAATAAAAAAAATATATATATATAAAAATATTTGTTCCGTGCGGGAATCGAACCCACGACACGTAGCGCAGCAGCCAATCGCTCAACCACTGCGCCAACCTTGTCGTCCAATCTATGAGGCAATGCGATTGTCGAAAGCCAAAATATAAGGAATTGCTCACGTGTCATTTGGACAGCGTTTCTTAATCCCATACATTTTGGATGTTTGGACAGACAACTTCGCCACATTAACGCTGACAAAATTGTCACTCATCTAGAGCCCAAGATAAACCAACCAAGGTCAAGTAATTTTGATGTTTTAGGGGGAGCGGAAATCGAGTCACGTTACGTTAGATCGAGTTGATACTGTACTACTATTTTTGAGGATATTTAAGTATTTTTGCTAGTCCTGCAGCATTGCATTTTACGTCTTTATAATAAATAATTTTAATAATGTAACGTTAAGTTTTAAATCAAATAAGAACTAAAAAATCATGTGGATTATTTACCTTAAATTGTAAATTCAAGTTTGGTGAAACACAAATGGGCTAAAATTTTGTTTAATTCTGAAATAACTCTACAGAATAAAACTTTACTACTAGTTACCTTTTAAAAGAATGTTTAATAAATTAAACACAATTGTTATTATAAATAATTGTTCAATGAATTTTATGAAATTTACCTTTGGTCTACTTTAGTAAGTTCCTAAATATAAGGTGTTTTGTCAAAACAAACTGTTTTTTTTAATAAAATGTTTGTAAATAACTAAACCAAAAATAAAACTCGTTAACATTTTCATGGTTTTATTAATTTTTAGAATTATCCTCATTTTGATTCTGAATCATTTGTAACAATCATAACGAGTACAATTGAATGCAACAAGTAATCACTACCACCGCAACATATTGGTAAAAAATAATAAGTACAGGAGGTAACATTATCAGCCGGTTTCTGAAACGAAAACAATAACGAGTCAAAAATGAAACGCAAATGATGTCATGCGATTTGTTGTTGATAATTCAAAGTTGTGTACATAGAAATTTTCATTTTGTCACATTCATTATTTGATCATTTTCGTTGCAGAAACTGGGCTAATGTGTGTTAGGGTAAACTGTAAATTATCTTTATTGAAAATGTCGCATTTAGTAATTTAATTTCAGGTAGTACATGGTTCTCAAAGGTTGAATTCGTGCTAGAACAGCTAAATGCTCTGTGTCTATCAAAAGCATTTGTTTGGATATTATCTCGACATGTAAGAGTTGATTAAACGGCGTCGGGAGCTGTGGTGGCCGAGTGGTAACAGCCCCGACTTACGAATTGTAGGTCGTGGGTTCAAACCCAGCCAGGCGGATTACTTTGTGTAATTAACTTCAACATCACTGCTCTCAAAACGGTGAAGGAAAATATCTCGAGAAAACATGTCCTAGAAACAAAAATTCGAAGACATGTGACATTCACCATCCCGCAATGGGCCCGCGTGGTGGATTACGGCCCATTCCTTCTCCTAGAGAGGAAGTCTGTGTCCCAGCAGTGGGAACATTAAAAGGCTGATTATGCTTATGCTTATAATGCTAAACGGCGTCGTTAATGAAAATGCTAAGCAACCAAGTATACGACTGATTAAGCTAGTTGGCTGCGACATATTAAAGTCTACCGTTACTGAGTGACTGACTGAGAGAGAACGCACAGCTGAAACGACTGATCCCAGACAGCTGAATTTGGCATGTAGTGTCCTTGCGCACTAAGAGAGAATTTCCCAAAGTTCCTTCGAGAACGTGAAATAACGGATATCCGTGTACGAAGTCGCAGGAAAAAGCGAATTAATTAGAAAATACCCAGATAATGGCTCAGTCTACCCCAACACAGAACAACGTCATAAGCTGGAAGACTATTAATAACTAACTAAACATACACATATATAATATCCTTAAACAGTTACATTGTCGCCCCATTCCGTTATCTAATTAAATTTAAACATAAATATAAAGAAAACCTATTTTATAAGAGGTATACTTGTAAGTACAGGATGCTCTTTTTTCATAATATTTTTGCTTGTTATTAATCTCTCCAAATAAAATGTATGATAAAAATTACAATTTATAGCAAAAGAGTACAATTTAATTACTAATATTAGCGGTAGAAAAAATCTTATTTATAAAATCACATCCAGAATATCTTAATTAATATCTTAGTTTGACTAAGTACCACAGGTGTCTGTACACAACTAAGGGCTGTTTTTTTTCAATAGTTCGATAACTTTTAATTGAAGAATAAATATAGCTGATTGACATATTTTCTAAAAAAAGGCTGTCAAACCGTCATTTTTATTAGTCTGGTAAAAGTTATCCGACTATAGGTAATTCGGCCCTAATTCTTATAGAATTTAATCAAAATATACTTTATGTACATAATTAGTACAAACTCATTTTATAAAAGTATGTGGAAGATAGAATTGTGGTGTAGCTCTGTCATAACTGCCTCCAAGGATGGCACTACATTACTTTATTTTGCTTATAAAAATTATATTTCATGATTTGGTAAAATGCAGGGATGATTTGAATCAAATTCTCTATGATTTGAATGGTTTAAAGGTACTTTGTATGATTGCCATTTAAAAGCGTGTAAGCCACATTATTTTCCTCGAAATGCAGTCCCTCAATCGTCAGTTATATAAAATGCCTATAATAAGTCTTGAAAACGTATTATCCCTTCAGTACGAAGAAAAAAATGCACACAACATGATATGAAACAAATATGTATAAATATAAAAAGGGTTCCTATTATTTCTTGAACAAGTTTGTATATTGCCAGATATAATTTTTTGTCCTCAAAGCGCATGACTTTTACTGCGAATGTCTACTAACGAACAAAAGATTCGTTTGTACTTTCTTCCACAGCGTTTGAATCACCAGTTAATTCTTGTAATATGTTTACAATGACATATTATTATGAAACACAACGCAAGCGCAGAATAGCGTTAACTACATACAAGTTGGTTCCTAAGTACCCCTGGGGCCGTATTATGACCTCTTAAAACCATAATGTTTTCGGTGTGAAAAAGAGACGGAGCTATACAGGACGAATAGCACTATCCTTTTCTCACACAGAAAACATGATGGTTTTAAGAGGTCATAATACGGCCCCTGGGCAAACGATGATACATATTTTCTAATATTTTAAGGCCCCATCAATATTAGTTTATATAAAAGGCAACACAGCAGTCATAGATTTTAAAGTACGATTACATGCAAAGATGAACACACTGAGTGCCAAGGTAGGTACAATATTATGATACATAGTATGTTGTACATGTAATTTCATATCAAACTAGCCGTTACTGTTAACCTGCTATCATTTAACAAAGAGGTACGAGAGGCTCGACTACATTGTTAAGATTTAACGATACAGTAAATACAAAGTTATTATGTTTTACACTAACTGAAACTTCACATCATTTTTCCAGTTCCATTTTTTTCGCGATTTATGTGACAACTTTTTTTTGATAATAATGTTGTAACAAGAAAAAGTTGTTCATTTAAAACAAAGGGGATCTTGTTGTTCGAGAAATAAATAATTTATTTTATAAGTACGAGTCCAATTACACCTTTTCAGGTAGGTATTGCGTTTGTTCTGTTATACGTTGATACTTAATTCCATGGTCTTTCTAACAATAATAAATGATTACAACACGCTTGGAACATTTTACAAAAGATTTTCTTCTAACAGTTTTTTCTAAATTATTATTTGGGTTGTTTTACAACCTGCTCTAGATATTAAAAATTTTCCAATCCCCTAGTTACCCGCGTTTCTAAAATATTGAATTCGTAAAGGGTACCCGGTTGATACAGTACTGTTTTCCTGTTTAACATTTGATGCTAGTTCCTCGTATCCAAGTTAACATGAGCCTCGCTTCTCGCCTCAACTAACTAGTGCTACATCAAAACCCGTCTTATGACGTCACACTTGTCGGTCGTGTCGCGCTGGCGGCAGCACAGTCATGGGCCCGGGGCTCGCGCCGTGCTTCACGTCCAGAGACGCGGGCTTGTCGGCAACTTTAGTGGCCACAGGCGCCGAGCGACCGGGGATTGGCACGGGCGCTGCGTCGGGGACTAAGCCTCGGATCAGCTCTGATATGCATGGCCATGGCACCAACCTGGAATGATAAAGTTTGGTTACGGTGTATGTTCGAACAAGACAGAGTAAGCCAGATACAATGAACATGGTAAATAGAGACATCGACCTCATAAGAGATTAGTATTATCAACATCGCTGAATTGTTACAATGAAGGAAAACTGGTGTCCAATTTTCGTAGGAAAGAACCTTCGTATAAGAAAACAGTTTAAGTACTTGATAGTTATCATCTGAACAATAGGCTCTTTTACAAGATGGTAAAGCAGAGTTGAAATTATGGTGTAGTAAATTACATAATCCTCAGACCGCCAGGCACACCACCCGTACCTGCATTCAAATCGAACGCCTGACTGGACCAGTTCTTACTTAGGCCGTGTCATATGTCATAGAGGAGCATTGTGTCACATCGTGCTCGTGTCTCTTGAGACATGCGAGCTGACTTACCACTTGAAAGGTAGCAACACGCGGAAGTACCCGGGAATGAGGGCGAAAGGTTCGTCCGTGCGGATCGCGAGTACCACGCGATCGGCGACGTCGTTTGAATTCAGTTGGGGCACGAATCTGGAAACAGAGTTTGTTAATTTAAAAAAAAAACATGATAGAGCGTGGTAAACAAATAGGCCTATGTTGTTGTAGGCATCTGTTGTCGTGTACACACAATTTAAATGTTTTATATGCTTGTAATTGAATTGTGTTCGGTTCCTTTGTGATAAGGTAATTTACCTATTTTTACAAGATCATTCTCATTCGCTTCGCAGTTATAATTAGAAAATATAATTAGTATATAATTAAAAAAACCCACAATTTCAAATACTTGTCGAAATGTAGGGAAATTAGGTGTGTTTTTGACAGTTCATGACTGCGTTGGGAATGCGAAAATTGACACAAAAAAAACAGATGTCTGACAGATAACTTATCATTATTTCCCGACTGTCCATAAAATATTGCTTATTGTCTTGAGTACAATAGTTTTCGGATCTGACTCAACGATAAAAATAAAATAAAGTATTTTTCAAATATTTAATGTGCTACTCGGCCTTACTGTATAGTGCTTTGAATGTTTGAAGGTCGATGTCAAATTATGGGATAAACTTGTTTTGTTCATTGTTTTATGCATCCCTTCCTTAATGCATAAGTTTTTTTGCATGACATGATTGGTAGTCTATATTGACGTCAGTCATTTCAATTATAACCGAGGGCAAAAAAGTAAAGACAAAGAAAATACGCGCAAATTATCACCTCATGTTCTCACATAAAACAATATGTGAAGGCAATGTTTTCAGTTTGTAGCATTTGGCATTTTGTTTTAAAATATTTTACCGTTTCTGTCATGTCGTGAGTAATTTCCTAGAATAATATTTTTACTAGGATTATAGCGGTATTCACACCATTACTCACCAAAATAAACTATCTATGTATAACCTTACCTAGAATTGACTTCTTCAAACATGCCAGTAGAGCGAATGAAGTAGGGGCATATCAGGGACGTCCGGACTCCTTTGATGCCTTGCGTTTCCAGCTCCAGTCGCAAAGCCTCATCGAAGCCACAGGCAGCCGCCTTGGAGGAGCAGTAGTCGACCAGTTTGGCCACACCCACGTGGCCGGCCATGGACGCAATGGTCACTATATGCCCGTCGTTATGTTCGATCATGGATGGCAAGAACGCTTTTACCGTCTGTAGAAAAGAAAAAAAGCTGTTACAAGGAGGGTTCACAGAGGGTCATTAAGGTCTCTGAACCAAGTTCGAAGCCATTTTAATTCCTATAGCAATTAATCCAATAACTATTACGGTTTTTTTATTTAAAAAATAAATAAATTTGATTCATCATTGAACATGCGTCAAGCATGATTTAACAACGGTAAGGTTGGATGACCTACCATAGGAAGATTTATTATATTAGGACGTAATTTATTTTAAAATTATGATAAAATCCGTTTTCGCGCCTGCCGTAACTGTGAATTATTTTTCCTGTACAAAATTAATGTTTCCTCGCTTAAACTATAAGTTACCGGTTCAATTGAAATGTTAGTTCCTTCGTATCTATTAGGTTAATTTGTATTGTTCATTAATAAGTTTTATACTTATCGATTATAAGTTAGATTACAATCAAATTTTGGCATTGAATCAAATTCTTTCTTGAACAGCCATTTGTAGCAATGTTTATATCTAGGTACCTACTTAGCAACTTTACGTCTAAATAAATAATAACTAGATAATTAATTTTCTAAATTTGATAGTCCTTAGTAGGAATTTAGTCCTTGATCTTGTCTCATTTGCATGCAATACTTGGTAATCTTTAATTATAATATTATTTTCGTTATTAACAAAAATGTTAACCTCAAAATAAAAACCTTGTAGTTAAAATGTTCCAGTTTTCGGCGAAATTGCAAATTAGGTATATTAAAGGGTACCTACCATGTACCTACATAATACCAATATAAACTTAAGTTATTTTAATTTTCAGTTTTATGATATTTCGATATTTAGGTAAATTTTCAATGTTTTTAACGTTGAAATTTTACTGGTAGGTATTTTAATATTCGGAATTCAAATATAAGCCTTTGTTTTTTTTTAACAAAAATAATGTTATAATTAAAGTTGAAGTACTATTGTATGCTAATTACTTAATTAGACAATATCAAGGACCTAAATAATAAAAATGATAATAACTTCATATAACTAATACCAACAACAATTTATAACAAAGTAACGCAAGACGGCTTATAATTACTTGTGTATAAAATAAATTAATTGCATGTGGCTGGATCAATTAGTCTGTCTTACATATTAATAAATGGTTTTTTTATATGGATACAAAACCAGAACCGACTGCTTTGAAAAAAGGTCGCTTTTTCTAATGCCTGTTTTTCTCAAACGGGCCTACCTGTTGGGTTCCAAAGGTCAACGACCACAGCTGAGGTAGAAGGGCTACATGGTTCCTCGTGTCACATTTTTAGTCTTATGGCGCATCCACACTTGCTGAGCGGCACGGCCGGCAGCCCACCCGGCGACCTGGCCGCCGGAACGCACATCTTTTATATCGAGGCAGCTTGAAATCCGGCGGCAAACCCGGCGGCATAAGCCGGTGGCATGTGTGGATGCGCCAATAGGAGGCGAGCACATATCCACTACCCGGCCACATATCCAAACCACGAGCGGTTTTTGGCGATTACGTCTTCTTATTTCCTAGTCGATGGCTGACTCCTTAGATTGTTTGGGTCCAATAATTAACTAGGAAAATAGCAGCATCGGTCATTAAATCCTCCAAAGTACGGGTGACAACCATTTGAACCAGCCGGTCGATTGTGTAAGATTTTACTATGAAACCTTAGGTGAAGGAGCTGTAAACTTCTAGCATCTTGACTGACAGCTCATTTTGCCTCACTGGACCCGAGGTTGTCGACTCACATCAAGCTCACTAGTTAATCTTTAAAGAATTGATTATCAGCTTACCCAGAAGTGTGCTAAAATGTTGACATCGAAGGTTCTCTGGATGAGATGATCGGGCGTGTCGAGGAGGTACCTTCCAGAGACCACTCCTGCGTTGTTGATCAGCAGGTTCACCTGGAAAGTTAAAGCATTTTTCTTTAATCCCTACTTTCGTATCTAAAGGTCACAATATTCTGCATCATTTATTATTTAGATGAGAAAAGTAGCAACTAGTCTATTGAGTAAAGAAAGTGATTCTGATGAGAATCCCTGAGAAATATAATTTTCAAGATATCACTTGTTAGATATCAGTGCGTTCAAGATTACACTATATTCAAAATGAATTACGAAGACGTGATGGTTTCATAAAGTACCTAACGATTGAAAAGTAATTTCAAGACATTTTTTTTCGGATCCCCTTTGCGTTCCAGGGCCGCGCTGACTCTTTCGAATAAATTCCTCAATCCTAGCAGGAGCTGATCCTATGGGACAACTATGTTTCGCAGAAGGACGTGCCCGAATCTCATGCCTACTCGCTCCGTGAGTTTTCGGCTCCCCTTTGCGTTCCAGGGCCGCGCTGACTCTTTCGAATAAATTCCTCAACCCTAGCAGGAGCTGATCCTATGGGACAACTATGTTTCGCAGAAGGACGTGCCCGAATCTCATGCTTCCTCGCTCCGTGAGTTTGATTGAACTAGAGCCGGAAGCGAGAGGTCGCTGCGGCCGATCGCCTTGATGAGGACACGACGTTGCTCTGCCCAAGCAGGGCAAACCTCCACCGTATGCTTCCTCATGTCCACCGGGCGATCTAGGCATTGTTGACACTAGGACGTGTCCTCTCGCCGAATCCAGAACAGGTACCTCCCGAAACATCTGTGTCCGGTGAGTACCTGCGTCAGGCGGGCGTTGACGACGACGTGACACCTCTCCTCAAAGAGAGGACTTATTGCTGCAACAGTGGCGTTCACAAAGTAACTACAGCCCTACAGCTACAACACTGGTAGTTTTGTTTCTTGAAGTTATAGGTTTTATTGCTGTTATGTCGTCATTTCATATTGATTTATTACCATACCTAACACGTTTACGTATTGAATTTGACCCGGAGCCTCTTTTGCCAAATTAGGTAAATAGACGCTGACTTTAGACAAGCTTTTAAATCAATCTATGCATATAGCGTACTCATTAGGTCTTCAGATTTAGAGTGAGTTTCTGTACAAAAACTGTTCGTATTCAACTGCACAAAAAGCCCGCCAAGTTTAGCAGCAGAATTTTCCTTACGCAAATACGAATAGTTACTCAGTTGTAATTGTAGTACAAACTAGCTTTCCTTCGCAACTTCACTTGCGTTAGATATGTTGACATTTTTCACCATGTCACAACTTCCTGACTCGCCGCTGTATTGAGATAAGACGTATCCGCCATCTAAGAACCTTATCTGAATATTATAATAGCTCTCCTAGACGCTAGGAATACTAAACAGGTACCTACCTGAATGAACACTGAAAACTAGACAAAGTTTCTATTGTTACTTATGTTTGTATATATTTTAGTTTTATAAGGATAAGATTTTACTAATTTGTATTTTTCAGTAAAATTGTACCCGTGATCTTCCAAATATAGTGTCCAATATGTAACCTGTGGTTAATGTAGTTAGTTAAGCACTGATATACCTAAGCTATAAGCTATTGTTAATAAGTTTATAAGCTATTGTTAACCCTGCATAGTGTGTAACTTTTTATTTTCCTTAATAAATAAATAAAAATCTTGATGCTCTTTTTTGTATTCATTTTTAACCTCCGACGCAAAAACGACGGTGTGTCATAAGTCTGACGTGTCTTTTTGTGGCATTTTACCTCCTGAACGGATGAACTGATTTAGATTTCGTTTTTTTCTTGTTTGAATGGTTAATTTTATTAAAGTAGTAGGAGTGTTAAACTACTGTAATAAAATATATATCAAAAATAATATATAATATAAGATATATGTACATACATATGGGTATGGAAATAACACAAAAACATTTTTTTTGTGGTATTTCAACTGCAGTTAATGTTAAATCACTGCTTCCGCCCTGAATCGTTTTTACTTGGGTTTTATGCTTTTTGTATAATTATTATTATCGTATATATTTATCTATTATCTATATATACTAGGTGCACTTACGACTACCTACAGTACCTACTGTCATTTCTTTTTTCTTTGCATACCATCCAAAGGTTGTTTTGAAATTATCGGTTTTAGCGATAAGGCTGCTATTATGTCACCCTATGTAATGTTTTCTTCATCTATATTTGCTGAAACTTATATGATATACATAATAAAGTGCACTATTCTATTCTAGCCGGTTCTAATTAGGTACCTTGGTAATTATGATGGGTATAAATGTATGAATTATTGCTTTTTATGAGGTTTATACCAAAAATAAAGAAGATATATAAAAAAAGCAATTTAAAGCGGTTAATTCAATTAAAAATAACTACCTGATGACTTTTAATTAATGTTTAAAAAAATGTGTTTGTTTTACAACTAGCAATATAGCATTATTAAAATTGCTGTTAATAAAACTTTGATGAATGTTTTTGTACTGGTATTTTATTTTTATAACGTTATGTTGTTTCTTAATTCAATTTTTTTTATACCTAAAGATAATTTAAATTAATCTTACTAAATGATTAATTATACCACCTGTGGGTTCTTCTTATTAAAACTCATCTGTGGGTTTACATTATGAGTGACTTTTTAGTTATCCTACCTATTATTAATACCTGTTCATGACTCAAATTATATTACCCACCTGAAAGGCTTTATGAGTTTGCTTTGGACAGCGGTCTTTAAATCTTTGACTAACACCTTTTGGCCGATAAATATTGACTTTCAATAAGGATGATTTTAAAAGGCCATTATATCAACACCGAGTAAAATTATTATGGGACAAAAAAATAATAAGTAAAAATCTTTGGTATGTTTACCGACCTACTTAATTATTGATTTAAGTAAGTATTATCAAGGTTAGGTATTTGAAAGTACAGAAATTTTAAAAGGTTTCAATTTCAAATGAAAATATTATACAGAATGATTCAGAAGTAGGTACATAGTCATATTTAAGTCAATATAAGAGTGATGTTCAGTATCTGATCTAAAGTATAGAAAGTATGTCATACAACTGACATGTTTAAAAAATTACGATCACATAAACGACTCGAGTGTTCCAAACAAATCATTTTTCAAGCAGTCTGATCTGCTTGTAAAATCGATACTAATATTATAAAGAGGAAAGATTTGTATTTTTGTTTGTAACGAATAAACTCAGAATATACTAGACCGATTTAAAAAAATCTTTCACCATTAGAAAGCTACATTCACCCTGAGTAATACAGGCTATATTTTATCCCCATATTTCCACGGGAACGGGGACGATGCGGGTAAAACCGCTGGGCGCTGCTAGTTATTTATATAATAACTAGCTGCTGCCCGCGACTTCGTCCCCGTGGAATCCCCGATTTTAAAACATTCTTTATCGCTGCTCCGCTCCTATTGGCTTAAGCGTGATGATATATAGCCTAAAGCCTTCCTCGATAAATGGTCTATTCAACGCAAAAAGAATTTTTCAATTCGAACGAATTCAGGAACGAAGTAGTTCCTGAGATTAGCGCGTTCAAACAAACAAACAAACTCTTCAGCTTTATAATATTAGTATAGATTATTTTAGTTAGATCACAGATTTACTTAATCAATCCGGAACTCCGACGCTGACAACAGTTCGTCGGATGATGTCATTGATATTCACGTACCGCGCTATGCGAACCGCGCTACAGCTGCATGATAGGTCGTGGTGCTCGAGGCTATTGACAACGAGGAGAACAACAAGGAGCGCCAAACGTAGGGAGGCAGCGTGGCGGAAAGTAGCCAACAATTACGGAACGAAGTGTAGTAAACAATGTGCCAACGTTTGTCGACGGCAGTGAGTGAAGCCAGAGTCCTGACTCTCATTGACCTGTATATTGTATAGCATCGCCCCGCGGTTTCACCCGCGTAGTTCCCGTACCCATGGAAATATGGGGATATAATACAGCCTATGTTCATTGGAGATAGTGTAGCTTCCCAACAGTGAAAGAATTTTTCAAATCAGTCAAGTAGTTTCGGAGCCTATACAATGCAATCAAACAAAAAAACAATCAAATCTTTCCTCTTTATAATATTAGTGAAGATTCAAGCGAGTCTGGTCTTCTGTACGTACCTTGCCAACTTCTTCGTCGACCTTCTTGGCGACCCTGTAGATGTCTTCTCTTTGGGTGAGGTCCACCACATACCCGTAGCATTTACCGCCGATACCTTTCACCAGCTTCACCGTGTCTTCCAAGCCTGAAACAACACAATTTAGGTCATGAGCAACATCGAAGAAAACAATTTTTTAATAAGTCAATCTGCCTAGCCTTTTCCTATATAGATTTGCTTCCAATCTTACCGAATGTTGAACTCAACTATGAGTACGTCCACGACCCAGTAACCCCTCGATAAGATTGGTGTCGGATTTAATAGCTGCTGAATACCGTAATGACCGTCAATATCTTCAATTAGCATCGAGGACCAAAGGCTTATCGTTGTTTCCGGGGAAAAAAGAAGTCTCAGAAGGTATGTAATGGCCCCAACCACGGGTTGGCTTGTCAAACGTTGCTTAACCTTGAATTATCCTTAATACTTAGCATCGAGTTTCTATTATTTAAAGAGTTCTTAAATGTCAATGACAAGATTGCATGTTATAATACAGGGTTACAATTAGAATGTTCGGTCAAAGACTTTGAAATGAAAATAAAAATTAATTAAGTATAGATATTTTAAACATCATTGACTATATGAAATGATAAAAAAAAACTCGTGATTAGGTCGAAAAAGGATCTCAAATAAAAACATAACTTTGCAAATCTTAAAGTACAACATATTTTATTACAACAAACAACTTCTCAACTCCCTAATGGCCATGCAGGTACAATGAACTTTAGCGAACTTGAACCTTTTTGACATTCAAAAGTACTGCTGAGCACAAAAGTATAAAGGCCATTTCGCTGACAAAGAAACGTACGCTGTATGTGACGGCATTTCTCCGTCACAGAGATAAGGCGCGCCTTTTGACGTGCCTGAGTTTACTTTCATCTTTCATTATCATCTCACTGCTGTATGCTAAAGCTAAAGTATACTTTCTACAGTGAAGTTGATGGCAAACTCCATTAACGAGCCGGCGAGTCCGTTATAAGCAGGTATTTTTTTGTGAATTTCGTCGAGTGTAAGTAGAAAGTAACGGGTCGATTCGAAAACACATGCTCATGCGTGATTTATAATCCGCTCAAATGTTCAAGTGTGTCCGATCAGACAATCATACGAATAATAACAGGTAAACACGATTGAATAAAAGAATGGCATGCTCATAAGATTTAGGTAAAGAATAAGATTATAGAGAGCAGAATTTGATATCTTCATGTGAGTTGTAAGTCATTAAAATGTGCATGTTCAGTTTTGTTTACTTTTTGTTGCGTTAGCATTTTTTATTTATAAAAACGTTCGCAGTTCGGGAGCGTTCACAAACATATAATCTCACATACACAAACAACCAGACTCGGAAAAACTATTTATGTAGGCCATACAAATAATTGTTACATGCGGGAATCGAACCCACTATACGCAGCGCAACAGCCAATCACTCAACCACTGCGCCAACCGTGAAAACGTTCTCGTATCTAAGTGCATAGATAACTTATTTTATTTATATTACCATTTCACATAAGTAACAGTAAAAAGTTCGTCCAACTTAATTAAGGCTAATCAGATTAAAGTACTGTAATAAGTACACCAAATCTTTTCTGTGTACGTGCTTGTGTGTGTGTCCGTGAAGCGCGGCAGCAGCTGCGGTGTGCAGCGCAGGCGCAGCGCAGCGTGGCCACTAACAAGCGTGCGCGTGCGCGGTGCGCTGGAGATTGCTCTTTCAGCCGTGCTATCGTACCGTTCGGTTGCATCGATGTTAGCAGTTCAAGTTCAAAACATAACGTCTGATTTTGCAAACATAGTCGAGTCAGAAATTCAGTGCACGGTGTCGGATTGTCATTTCGATAGAAACGGCGATAATTCCCGTAGACTGTTGGTACTCTGTTTCAACGAACAAAACTACCAATAGCTTATTCTTACACTAGACATAAGTTTTTATTCCTGCCTCTATCAAAGTATAATCGGCCGCATTTGAAGCTAACGTGTTTGACGAATTTGTTAGATAAGATAACGCCAGACAAAACATATGTTTTGTCTGGCGTTACATCGTGTAACTTGCGATTTCGGGGGCGTAATGCTCGAGGATTAACATCTTGGTTAATAAGTAGTCTGCAGCAATTAATGGTATTTCGCATAATGTTTTAAATGCTGGTCTTTGGCTTGTCAGAGTTTGCAGAAACCTTTACTAATTAATTTTAAAAAACTTTATGCAACAAAATGGTCGTTTAAGGATTTCTCGTACAGTCAGTCAAGGGTGGTTGAGAGATATACATAAATAAGTTGATAACATAATCAGTTTTGTAAGGATTTCGAAGAGTTTACTTGTCAGTCTTCAAGTTTACATCTCAACAACTCCGGGAACTCTGATCCAAAGGCCACGAAATGCTTTTGTAAATGACGACCAGCTCAGTGTTACCTAATTAAAAGCTAGTCTTCGTGTAATATTTAAAGGGCAAACAGTTTGCTATGCGTGCGGACTGTAAACGAGTGCTCTTGGCCGAATACTCTTGAAACCTGCGCCTGATTCAGTTGATCGAACACGAGGTTTGTTGTGCAACGCCGGAATCCCGCTCACCTTGACAGCTTCTTGTAATTTGGCGCATAATTTGGCTGCGTCTAATGCTAATTTAGTCGTGGGAATTATGTTTTATTGTCCGTTTAAATTATATGCAACTTAACATTTTTAGTATGTAGGTATGTACATCATGTAACAGAATTAATGCAATGCCACTGCATGAAAAGGGTTCATTAAACTCATCATTATGATAAACTTTAACTATGAAACATAAACTGAAATCGTGAAAAATATCGTACCCTTTTCAGGTATACATATATACCTGAAAAGGGTTCGATAACAGGTAAATACGATTGAATAAAAGAATGGCATGCATGCTCATAAGATTTAGGTAAAGAATAAAATTATAGAGAGCAGAATTAGATATATTCACGTGATTTGAAAGACATTAAAATGTGCATGTTTAGTTTTTTATAGCATTAGCACAATCAATAATTAATTAATAAAAAACTGAAATATTTTTTTTTTTATAGAAAATTCCCCACACTAGGATAGGAACCCTTTTCAGGTACTTATTGTTTTTGTTTTTACTGTTACACGTTGTATTTTTGACAAGTCGATGTATATTTAACTAGCTGACCCGCGCAACTTCGTTCGTGTCACGTTTTTCATGACTGCTCCGCTGCTATTGGCCTTAGCATGATGTTATATAACCCATAGTGTTCCTCGATGAATTGGCTATCTACCACTGAAATAATTTTTCAAATAGAACCAGTAGTTCCTGAGATAAGCGCGTTCAAACAAACAAACAAACTCTTCAGCTTTATACGAGTATGTTAAGTATAGATTTTGTGGTTAGAATCTGTAGTATTGATAACAAACTTTGCCAATTGGGTGAACTGGTTTGGTTCTGATCACTCTCTCCAATAACTACAGTTTTGTACACCATATAAGAACACCACCAGACCACAACCACCACCACCACCACCATATAAGAAAATATAGATGAAGAAAAGATTACAAAGGCGGACACAATGGGCGGCCTTATCGCTAAAAGCGATCTTTTCAAAACAACCTTTGGATGGATTTTATAGAGGAAGTTTTGTTCTGGTTCAGGTTAATCAATTTTTTTCACTGGGAAGTTGTAGTACACACTATTGGGGATTGCTTGGCGACTTCCCCACTTCTGATTTGTTTTACAATACGGTGATTTAAAGGTCAAGGATACATATTTAAATTATACCTTAATACTTCGACATAGTTTTTCATTAGGTATTCGAAGTTTATTAAATACGCTCCAAGGCTGCTTCAGTAACTAGTATGTATTACAAATAGCTGTTAAGATTTTGAAATAGTTTTAGCTAAACTTATAACTATGCATGTTAATAAAAATAATATTTTATTATTGATATGATTGAATAAATTATGTATATCTATTTATTTAATTTTATATTTTACTTTGTTGCCGTAAGATAGTTGTTGGTAATTAGTAGAGTAATGAATGATCTTTAACGTAAACAAGGAATTTATAATGTCTGTAGTTGATTTAGATTTAGATTAATTACGTACTCGTAGTTACCAATATATTTACAATCTTAATTCAATGAGGTGCTACTAAACCTATTCGTTTTTTATTAGGTACACTTGAAACGAAAACCATTTTACAACGGTCTTGTTTCTTGAAATCCTTTCCTTGGGGTTGTGGCAAGTACATTCATAGAATAAAAAGTGAATTATCTTTTATCATACCTAATAATGTGGAATGGTTTTCCATGCGTTGCTCAATCTAAACATAAGGAAACTAATTTTCTTATTGGTTTTGGGTAACGATCGATAGAAAGTGACCTTAACAATTTTATTGCAATAATTTTGAATTTAATTTGCTTACGCTTATAAAGATGATACATCGTTTTAAATAAAAGTAAATTAGAGGAGCGTGAAGGGGCTGTGGAATATGGCCGCTTGTGAAAAAGTATGACGAATTTTACACTAAATCATAAACTATATAATACTTTATAAAATAAAATAGTTTTCCTCCTATTAGAAGGAAACCACACCTAATAAATACAATCGGAAATTACTGATACTTTTTTTTACTAAGCTAGTACTTAACTATGTATTATTTCAGTTGTATCTAACTGTCACCGGATAATTGCAAACTCCGTTATATTATAAAATACCTTGAGAGATTGTAAACTCTCGATCATTTATTCCACAGTGATCCTATATTCTATTAGGTCACTACATGAAGTTTCGAGAAATTGTGAATAGACATTAATTAGCTGATAACCAATGAGCACACAGGTCTACAACGATGACAGTGATGGGGAGTCTTACAAACTTTTCGTCATTGGTATAATTTTCATGGATTTAAGTCGCTAAGAAAGACAATGGGTTACGATAATTTGTAGAGTTTGCAATCATTTGGTGACATATCTTTTTTCTAGAGTAACTAGCGTATCATGGTTTCTGACGCGATTGAAATAAATATTCGACCAACCGCGGCGCAATCACTTGCTTGAACACTAGCAATCCGAAGCGTTACATTTTCTGGGACATAATGACGATTAAAGCTAGGGTTGCCAATCACATTTGTGGCAAAATGCCACAAAATATTATACCTTTTTGAATGCGTGTAGTACTTTGATATAGTTTGTTTCTCAGTTTTAGGTTTTATTTATGTATTTTATCATTGGCTACAATAAAGCATCTATCTATCGTATAAAATAATACATTGCAGAGATTTGAGCCGGTTCGGGTGACGAGGAACAGAAAAATTTAGTTTTCTTTAAGCTTCTCACAAATAGCTGCGATGCGACATTGTGAATACGGTGTGACTGAACGTTTCAATTTCTATTTGACTTATCGCCTTGTCACGTCGCGCCTCTCTGCGGGAGCCTCTACTTAGGACTTGCATTCACAGTACGTTACACCTCTATTATAAGAACCGCTGTGGCAGTCGTATATTTTCCCAGACAATTTTGTGAGTTCATGACACTATACCCGAAGGCGACAAAGCCTCATAGCAATTTAAATATGGGACGTAGTGTCGTGGGAAGCATTACTATAGTTATTGCTTTTGAGCATAACAACAGCGGTCAGCGACCCACCTATATTTAGTGACATTAATAATTATTAAAAATTGAAATTAAGGTTCCTAAATCGACGTTAATACTTTTAAAGGGTTCCGACGTCCGTTTTTTTTTTTTTTGAATGGACCACTCGCTGTTCAGCAAACTAAGACTGGTTACTGCTCAACCGGACAATGCCGACGTCCGTAAGTAAAAAAAGAACCTTTATAGAATAATGATCGCGCATGTGTCAGACTATCACAGCCAATATGCTCTGAATGCAATGGACTGATTCAATTAAAAGTAGACATTTTGTCCTATACATAGCATCCAAATCATTTTCAAGTTATTTAAGAAATAAAATTACCTTTCGCTTATCTCCGAAACTGATAAGCCTGAAATGAAACTACTATAGTTCATGTCGAAAGTACGTATGAGTGGCAGCCCTAGTAAATAATGACGGCAATTACGAAGCGTTATCTGCGATAGACTCATGCGCATAGCGGTGATATTACAAATGGAGATCGATGGAGGCTTTCATAGATCTTAGGAATTAACTACGATCGCGCGTTATGAACTATTATTAGGAGACTAGGAGACTTAACTATTATTATAGGCCTTTGAGTGACTTTGACGGTATTATAAAAGACACGTTTTCTTTTCCATGACTTGGTAAGAAATGATTTATGTTAATCCCTTCATAACGGTGTAAAGATAGATCGTTAATTATTTATTTTATTCTCTTGAACACACTAAAGAATTAACAAGAGATGATGCATGAGCTTTTTATAACAACAATTTGAAGGACTGTTCTTTCAAAATCTTGTCATAAAAAGCTCATTGGAAGGGGTTATAGCATTTTTTTAAGGTTTTTAATAAAATGAAAAACATGACCCTAATTAAATATAAAAAATATGGACTGTAAACCGATCCCAAAACCTTGATTCACTTGTATCAGTTAAGTAGGTAAATGAACTTGAAATAAATAAAACGATAATACAAAAACGATTTTCAAAATGGTCTTTACAGGGTCACAAGTAGGATTCCGTATTTAAATTAATGTTTATACACGACTTCACAATTAAAATTACAGTTAGTATTTGAAAATGGAAGAGTAACCACCTTTTTTTAGTTACGTTTCTATTGATTTTTGTTTCAGAAATAATAAAAAAATTGAATTAGAGATGACATCATCACTGATTCTCTCGCTTGATTGGGTAAATATCAGTTTTTAATTACAAGTTCCTAGTGATTTTTTTTTCAATACACAGATATCATTTTTAATTGAAGAATTAATATGGCTGATTGACTTTTTTTCTACACAAAATCCATTTTTATTCATAAGGTGAAACTTATTTGCTAACAAAAATCTACCAAAAGTTCTACAAGATCCCCGATAAATTAGTACAGGTGACTAAAAAGAAAAGGCAAGGATTAAAACACGATAGGTACTTTTGATGTAAATGAAACAACTGAAACAGTCTGTATTTACTGTGCTTGATGAAGTGATGATCTTGTTTTCCGATTTATACTAGGTTGTTGACCTGTTTAGTCTACAACTTGAACAATCGTAAAAGGAATATCAACGTATTTTATTTGAAAGTTATCTGCACAGCTATATAGATTGTAGATTTCACACTGAATTTGAATTTTCCTTTAAAGGAAAAATTACGAACGAGTAGGTAGATATCACAACACGAAGCTAAGTTACAATAAGTCGAAAACTTGTTGACTTCAGTTTATAATACCTAGAATTTGAGATTAAAGTGCCTTCTAGTCAGCACTTACGGGTTTGGAATTATATTGAATGGATATTCAATTTACTTCACATAAATTGAATAACAATACGGTTTCTCCGAGTGTTGCCACTTGCCATAATGAGTTTATCAAAAAGTGGCCGTACTTAAGATGTCCCTGACCACAATGCTATGTTTTGAGGTAAACAAGTATACCTATATTTGGTGACAGCAACTTAATTAAGGGTCATGAAACGAAGATATGTTTTACTTTAATTTGAACTTACGAAACGGGTTGGCAAGGCAATTATTATTGTTCTTAACAACATCTTCACAGTGATTTCCCAAGTGCTTAAAGGGCGCTTGGTGCGATCTTTATGACTCAATAGTACAGACATTCAACATTGATGAAAAATCAATTTTGATTGCTACATAGTGAAACTGAAACATGGATTGATGGTACCAAAGACTTTATTCTATTGAATCGTTTCGTGGAGATGACATGTGTAGTAAGACAAAACCGAATCACAACCAAGGAATTGAAGAAGCGTTGTCCAGCGGCGAGAAAAACGTGGGAAGGTCCTGGATATGGTTGACACATGATTGAAAGAATTTGTGCAAAAAGAGACAGGCCTATGTCCAACAGTGGGCAAACTCGAGCTGCGGATGATGATTAACTGCTTCAACTTTCCCGAGACAGTTTGACAATTCATTAACATTAACGGGTTCTTAGTAGTTGCTCGTGCATTCGTACTTCATTGGACCTAACACTTTTACGAGCTTTTGGACATATAAACGCTAATGTCCATTAGTCACTCCTTGAATCTATTCACTTTAATAGTTATTTTGTCTTTACTAGCACTATGATCGACACCAGATACATATGGAATAACGGTAACTGCCCTTTCCTCATCTCTTCGTTGCCTGGACCTGACAAAATATTATGAATAGTTTTTTATTACTAGTAAATGTAAAGGATCACGATAGATGTCGAACCAAGATAGCTTTTCATTGAATTAATATGTCAATAAATGTAGGTAGGCAAGTAGTAGTATGGTATGTAGGTCAATGAACATTATTCCACATTTATCTGGTGTCGATCATAACCTTTTTATAGGCACACGTTCAGGTGGAGATAGTCTATACTTGTTTCGTTCAAGAGTGGCAGTACCGATCATTAACCTTTCCCTGAAATCTTTTCGTAGGAACCCGAACAATAAACTTACTATAGTATATCGTTTATCATCAAAAACAAAATGTGTGTTACGATAAATGTAGATTCAGGATGGCTCAATGTCTTTATTATTTTAAACTTTATTTGCGGTAAATTGAATTCAAATCTGCATCATCAGCCATCCATACGAAAGAGATGGAAGAAAAAGTATTTATTGTCACAAAACTAACGAGCATACCAAATCTCGGTGTATAATTGACTGCTGTGGCCACGCTAAAATGATTCAGGTATACCTAAGTCAAAGTCCATACACAGAGCTGAGTGAAGACAAAACGACTATATTTGGAGAGAAAGGTCCGCATATATTTGTGACACTAACAACGGAATGTGAAAATGTAGTTAGTCTTAGGCATATAGACATCAGTGAAATCTCATTGTACATGAACCAGACCACTACACAACTAACCCATTTGCCAAATTTAATTATTAAACTAACTTTTATATAAAATTTGTAACACAATACCTAAAGAGGGGTCATAGTACTCATTATTATGAACAAGTTTTACGATGGGACCAACCCCGAAATCGCCAAAAAATAAATCATGGCGAGGAATGCGCACAGAAATGTTTGAGGCAGACGATTCTTTTTTTAATTGAGTCTTTTGATGATGTCCCATACTTTAAAAAAGGATGGCTGTATTATTTCATTACCTACTTGAAATTAAAAAAAATAAAATCTTTTTTACAAAAAAAAAATACAACCGACTTCAAACAAAAAAGCACAAAAAGTGAAAAACAACTTTAATTTCGGAAGTCGATGTTATTGGTTGTTTCTTCGTTTTCTTGAACAAAGAATTCCGAAATTGTGTGTGGGTGGTAATTTATAACATCGTATAAAGCTGTAAACTCACAGTAAACAAAACAATGTAGGTATGCATAATGCGGACTTAGTTAATTGCAGTAGGTGTTAGTATTACATAACTGATATCATTACTGATGCTATGTATGTAGCTTGCTGAGTTACAACAAAGTGTTTTAATTCTACTGCTAGATATTGTTCTAGATTATAATTTAAGTATGGGTCCTATTAACATACAACAGACTTTGTGTCAGACTGATGATGTCGTAGATGTCGGGACGAGTTCAACCTATATCGAAAGAGCACAGAATAGGTAAGTATTATCAACCTGACCCAGCCTGTCCCTTGCTGCCCTCCCTCAGTGACCCCTCTAAGCCGAGGCCCGTGTCCCACAGGAGATGCCCTTAGCGAGCGGTCGTTTAATTTTTAAGTAATTTTAGCATTGGCTGGGGCCCTTAAATTCATTTGAGGCCACCGCAGGATTGATCGGTTAAGCAGTAACCAGCCTTAGTGTGCTGAACTGCGAGTGGTCCATACATAAATAAATAGGTAAGTACAGTGGAAAAGGGAGGAGAAGGCCCTTGCTTGAATGAAGATTGGCCCTATCATGATTAATATTGTTACGAGCTTCGGGTTCGTTACAATAAAATCAGCCGATTAAATAAACAAAGATGACACTTTAATTTACACCACACTAATTACACTATAACTCACTAATCACAAAACACAATCGCACTATTAATCACTTGAGTTCGCAGTCGAAGATCGCTCTCGAAGTTATCACTTGTATCGCAAATCCAATACTGACTCGGTCGGCTCATGTGCCGGCCTTATATAGAGCGCCGAGTAGAACTCCAGAAAGTTCGCGTACATATCGGTCGCGACCGACTAAGGTCCGAGTATTCTAGCATAGAAAAATCTCGAAGGTCCTTGACTTCAATAGTTCTGCTACTCGATACTAGATGGCGCTAGTGGTACCGAATGCCGCTATCATCCTAACTTAATTCTGGCGCGCAACACTGCCCCCTCCTAAGACATGCTCGTCCCGAGCATTATCAGCGCCATAATAACGCGCCAGTCGATCAACATGAACGATCTTAGGAGCGCTTCTTGTACCTTTCTGTATACGGTAGGTTACGTCATTGATCTTCGTCACAATCCGGTACGGTCCGTCCCATTTAGCTTGAAGCTTAGGAGATTTCCCTTTGCTGCGAACTGGATTATGCAACCACACTAGTGAACCTTCCTCGAACCCTTTATTGTTCATTTTGCGGTCATAGCGGGTTTTCATCTTTTCAGACATTTGCTGGCCCGATTGTCTGACGTGCTCATGAATGTCGTTCATTTTGTTCCGCAAGTCATTCGCATAATCGGTTATACTGCGTGGGGCATCAGGTGGTATTCCGGTGATCAGGTCTGCAGGTAGCCGCAATTCTCTTCCAAAGTTTGCGAAAGCTGGTGTCACTGACGTGCTTTCGTGAACAGCACTTCGGTATGACAGCAAAAACGGTTGTATGTGCTTGTCCCAATCTCGTTGCCGGTTTTCCACAACTTTGGTCAGATATCTCTCCAATGTCTGATTAAATCGTTCCACCATTCCATCCGACTGTGGGTGGTAAGAAGTTGTCCTCGTTTTATGAGTACCCATAACTCGGCAAGTTTCCTGGAATATTTGGGACTCAAAATTCCTTCCTTGATCGCTGTGAATCTCCAAAGGTACTCCAAAACGACAGAAGACTTCATGAACTAGTTTATCCGCAACTGTTGAAGCTTCTTGGTTTGGAATGGCGAAGACTTCCGGCCACTTAGTGAAATAATCCATAACCACCATGAAATACTTGTTACCACTTTCACTCTCCGGAAAAGGTCCCGCAACGTCTAGGGCTATCCTTTCCCATGGTGCACCAACATTGTACAATTTCAATGCACCTCTGCTACGAGTCTGAGGTCCCTTTACAGCCGCACAACTTATACACTTGCGACACCAGTCCTCAACATCGTCACGACAGTGGACCCAGTAAAACCGTTCCCGTATCTTCAGTAGAGTCCGTTTTACTCCCATATGGCCTCCTGAACAACCATTATGGTACAGCTGTAGAACATCCGGTACTTTAGCTTTAGGGACAACCATTTGCAAATGACAGCTGTCTCCCCGAGCATTTTCCCATTTACGGCACAGGACTCCATCCTGAATCACTAAGCTGTCCCATTGGGCCCAATAGCTTTTTGTGATTGAACTCATCGCCGAGACATCACTCCACGTAGGCTTCGGAGCACTGGCCTTCATCCACTCTAGAATCGGCTTAATGTCCAAATCATCCTGCTGTGCACGTTCCAAGTTTTCCTTCCACTCGTTACTAAGATCTGTCTTGATCATCCTCACAGGTACGACTTCTTTACCCTCTTGCCGAGTACAATGCTTGCAGTCTTCAGGGCAAGGTCTTCTTGATAATGCATCTGCGTTGCCATGAGATTTCCCGCTACGATGTTCAATCACAAAGTCGTATTCTTGAAGTAGTTCAATCCATCTCGCAACTTGTCCTTCTGGATTTTTGAACTGTAATAGCCATTTCAGTGCAGCATGATCAGTCCGTAAGTGGAATTTCCGCCCCAGCAGATATTTGCTAAAATGCTGCAATGACTTGACCACAGCAAGTAATTCCCGTCGCGTGACACAATAATTCCTTTCTGGCTTCGACAGAGATTTGCTGAAGTACGCTATCACAACCTCTTGATCGCCATTCTGTTGAGATAATACACCGCCAAGTCCTATGTCGCTTGCATCTGTGTCAACTATAAATTCCTTGCCGGTATCAGGATACCCCAAAATAGGTGTTTTGCACAGACGTTCCTTAAGCTCCTGGAATGCAATGTCGCAACTCTCATCCCAACAGAAATGTCGCTTCTCTTCGGTTAGCTTGTGCAGGGGTTTGGCTATGTCTGCAAAGTTCTTGACGAATCGCCGATAATAGGAGCACAAACCCAAAAATGCTCTGACCTGCGTCTTGTCTTTTGGAATTGGCCAGTCCTTGACTGCGGCGATTTTCTCTGGATCCGTGCGGATACCTTCTTCCGACACTACATATCCCAAAAAGCTAACTTGCCGTTTGAAGAATGAACACTTCTTCGGACTTAACTTGAGGTTTGCACTCTGGATCTTCTTGAGTACGCGTTCCAGGTTTCGCAGATGTTCATCAAACGTACGGCCTACGATGATGATGTCATCCAAGTAGACCAGACAAGCCTCGCCAATTAACCCGGTTAGTACTAGTTCCATCAACCTTTCAAACGTTGCCGGAGCGTTGCACAAACCAAACGGCATGACTTTAAATTGCCACAGACCCTTTCCCGTCGAGAATGCAGTTTTCTCCTTGTCCTTAGGATCAATTTGAACCTGCCAGTAGCCACTTTTTAGGTCCAGCGTGCTGAACCACTTTACTCCAGTAAGCATGTCCAGCGTGTCATCAATTCTTGGCAGAGGATAGCTGTCCTTCTTCGTAACGTCATTCAGACGACGATAGTCAACACAAAACCGCATGGTGCCGTCCTTCTTTCTTACCAGTACGACAGGTGAACACCATGGACTTGATGAAGGTTCTATGACACCATCCTTAACCATTCCCTCAATCATGCTTTCCACTTCCTTTTCACGCGCTACCGGCAATCTCCTTGGTCGTTGCCGGATTGGCAACTCTTCTCCTGTGTTTATTTTGTGTTGGACTAAATCAGTCTTCCCGATGTCAGCATCGTTTGAAGAGAAAACATTGGCATACTTCAGTAACATTCTCTTCGCCTTGATCATTTCATTTTGTGACAGGATGCTGCGACAGTCGTCTAAAAGTGTGGTCACTTTTGTTTGTACATCCTTGCTAAGGTTCCCAGTCGATACATATTGGCTTCGACGTAACCAATCCACTTCCTCACATGTACCAATCAGCGTGCCCTTATCTATCATTTGTTCCTTATCACAGAGGTTCAGCACAGGTACTCTTGCGATGTCGGTGGCTCTGACCAAAGTTCGCGCCACTTTCCATGGAAGGTCATTGTCTACCCTTTCCACAAGTACACAACGATGAGTCTGCCCAGGATTCCGAGGAAGACTGACCGGCACAATCGTTTCTGATCTCGGCGGAAGAACAATCTTCTTTAGGCTGTACACATTTCCTGGTAATGCCCCTTCCATGAAAATTTCCTCTGTTCCACATTTCAAAACTCCTTGCTTAACGTCGATCTCACAATAGTTCTTTCTCATAAAGTCTAGGCCCAAAATGCAGTCGTCCATGATATCAGCCACGATGACATTATGAAGATAGATTCTGTTGCCTAGCTGTAACTCCATCACTTTCTCTCCACGGACGGGTATACGCTGGCCGGTGGCTGTCACCAAATTTATGCGGTCTCGGTTGTATGCGGAGTCCCCAAGGAACCGACTTACTAGTTGGGAACTGACAACCGTACGAGAAGCTCCAGTGTCAATCGTCAGTTTACATGGCGTTCCGTTGACCTCGCCCTTGATGATTAGGCTGTTCCCATCATGGGTTTGTGAGATCGAAATCCTTGGGGCTCTCTGAACATCAGCCAGCACCCGCCCCGCAGTCCTGGCTTTTACTCGTTTCCCTGCAGTTGCTGGGCGGTGCTGTTAACCGCCCTACTCTCTGGAGATCGACTATCTTCTCTATCTACAGTTCGCTTAGGGCAACAGGACCGTAGGTGGCCCCTTTCCCCACAGCCATAGCATCTAGGGCTGTATCCTTTAAACCGGTCGCGAACAGTAGCCGCTGCAACCTCCCTGACGCGATGGGAACGATGATCCTGCCGCACAGCTTCCACTTCCAGAGCATGAGCTAAGGCGTCCTTGAGCGTCCCGTGATGACCGAGCCTCACAGCAGCTCTGACCTCAAGGTCGCGGATGCCGTCAATGAATGCCTGCACCAGGTTCCCTTGAATGAGCGCAGGTACAGACTGGTATGCTTTTCGGACCAGCTTCTCCACCTCAAGGGCCCACTGCTGCAGGTTTTCACCGCTGCGTTGCACGCGATCCTTTAGCTGCGCACGAAACACGTGTTCCAGATGAGCGTCGCCATACCTAGATTCCAACGCCTCAAGGAGCTGCTCGTAAGTCACTTCCTTGCCGAGAGCTTCCAGAACAGTTAAGGCTTGGTCCCGCAGACCTAGTGTGAGGGCAGTCATGGCCTGATTTTTATTCCACCCGTTCGCCTGCATAACGGCCTCAAATTGTATTTTGTAGGCCGACCAGGAAGATGTTCCATCGAACGGCGGCACTTTGAATCCCCGTGGCGAAGGAGTAGTTGCTACGGAGGTTGCAATTCCATCTCCTACTTTAAGGTTGTCCAGCGTTTTCCTCACGTCAACAATCACGTTGTCAACCCGATGATTAATTTGGTCGATTCGTGTTTCAGCTTCCGTCAGGCGGTTCTCGTGCTGAACCACCTTTTCCTTTACAATCTTAATTTCTTTGCCGAAAGTGGCATGCAGGTCCTTCATGAGGAACATCTGTTCTTCTTGGCGGCGCGCCTGCTCCTCCTTGTCACGTTGGAGCTGTTCTTCCAACCGACGGGTCTGTTCCTCCTGGCGGCGGGCCTGCTCCTCCTTGTCACGCTGCAGCTGCTCTTCTAAACGACGGGCCTGTTCCTCCTGGCGGCGAGTCTGCTCCTGTAGCATCATCATCAGAGCAGCAAAGTCTGGTGCTGATGATGACGCTGGAGCTACTGCGGACGAGCCGGCCTCCATGGTCGGCAACTGTCTCTCCGTCGTCTGCAGCGTTGCACCTCCAAAACGCCTCTGGTCCGTCTCTTGCTGGCGTTGACTACGGGTACGGATACCCTCAGTGTCGTCCTTTGGTAGAATCGGCATCTTTTAAATCCACTCTTCTGACACCAATTGTTACGAGCTTCGGGTTCGTTACAATAAAATCAGCCGATTAAATAAACAAAGATGACACTTTAATTTACACCACACTAATTACACTATAACTCACTAATCACAAAACACAATCGCACTATTAATCACTTGAGTTCGCAGTCGAAGATCGCTCTCGAAGTTATCACTTGTATCGCAAATCCAATAATGACTCGGTCGGCTCATGTGCCGGCCTTATATAGAGCGCCGAGTAGAACTCCAGAAAGTTCGCGTACATATCGGTCGCGACCGACTAAGGTCCGAGTATTCTAGCATAGAAAAATCTCGAAGGTCCTTGACTTCAATAGTTCTGCTACTCGATACTAGATGGCGCTAGTGGTACCGAATGCCGCTATCATCCTAACTTAATTCTGGCGCGCAACAATATATAGCTTAGCTTAGTTAGATTACGTTCAATCATTACATTTATTAGATTAGATAGGGATTTTTAGATTTTGGTTAGAGAGGGTTTTTTTTACATTACCTCTGTTTAGTCTGTTATTATAATTGAGATTAAGACTAATTATTTAAAAAATACAACTAAACAAGCTATAATATAGAAAAAAAAAATATAAATGTACAAGTAGAGTAAAAAGGGAGAAGGGGGAATTACAATTACTGATTATTACAACTAAGCTGTGATATAACTGAAATCACTTAAAATTGCTCAGTTTTCTTCCAGATACTTATTCAGCGATTCAAAAGCAAAAACTTTAAAAGGTATTACTATAATACTGGTATTCAGCTGAATCCGGTTTTGACCGGAAACAGACCCCAATATAGTTCGGAAAAGGCTAGGCAGATGATGATTCATTACATAAGGATTCGAACTCATTAAATTAAATTAAAACGCTCTAATTATTACGCAGAAGCACACACATGTTTAACAAAGCAAGTACGAACAAATGTTAATTCATTTTCGTGATGTAATGGGAAGTCGATACGTGTAGATTGCAGTAGGTATTGGTTGGGAATTGGATCGCTCATGCAGTCAATGACGTAACTGATCGAACTTTCTTTATGAGGCTGAGAAACGCGTGTTCTTCA
This sequence comes from Hecatera dysodea, assembly GCA_905332915.2. NCBI lineage: Eukaryota > Metazoa > Arthropoda > Insecta > Lepidoptera > Noctuidae > Hecatera > Hecatera dysodea. The sequence goes on from HG995304.1 coordinate 7,586,625, forward strand.
AGTTCCGGGTACCTAATTTATTTATGAAAACCGTTTTATTTTTCTCTCCTTCTCCGCTCTAACCGGTTCAACCTTAAACTTTATTTACCTCGTGTTTTTAAATAAATTCTTTTTTTTTTTAACTGCATTTAGTACGCGTTGAAGTCTTTAATTAGTCGGGATCGGAATCAACCTTTCAACATAAACAGGCTGACTTTAAATACTGATTAACTGAATTTGAATTCAGAATCTGCTAACCAGTATGCAAATGCAAATGGTTAAAACTTTTTTTTTTTATAAATAGGGCTGTAAATGTAATGCAATCCTTCTTGCTTTTCGCATACATCATAATTTAATGAATTCATTCTTAAAACACTTGTAACTTGTTACACTTACATGACAAAGCAAACACGTAACATGTCATCCATGTCACGGGCAGGACAATAGCATGGCAACCTGTAAGCTAACACCCGTGTCATGTCAGTCACTAGCTCGTCTCTATGGCACACATTGGTTTTGCTTGCACAACACTATTTAAAAACAAAGACGAGACTTCATCATCTACATAATATGTGAAAAAGTTTCGGCTCAAGACTGGAACGCCACTTGATTTAAAGACGGTTAGATTTAACAAATCAATAGACTGACAGACAGCGTTAATTTTGTGTTTTATCTTGTTACTAGCTTCTGCCCGTGACTTCGTCCGCGTGGAATAGTTACTTTACCCCCGATTTTGAAACTCTCAGCCCGATCGGTTTAAAATTGACAAAGTTTCATACAAACTTTCATCCCCTATTTTATCCCCTTGGGGGTAGAATTAATCAAAATCCTTTCTTAGCGGATGCCTACGTCCATAACATCTACCTGCATGCCAAATTTTAGCCCGATCCGTTCAGTGGTTTGGGCTGTGCGTTGATAGATCACTATGTCAGTCAGTCAGTCACTTTTGAGTTATATATATTTAGATAGATAGAGTGGATGTAGTAGGTACATACATAAAATTAGATGAAAACGTAAATTACTGACGATTGAAGTAAAAGCAAGGCTAGCGTGTGTTCTCACGGGGAAGGTTCAAGATTTGGCTTGTAAAGACTGGAAGGTTATTACCGACACTGCGATACTTTATAAAATACTAGCAGTACCTCGCGGTTTCACCCGCGTAGTTCCCGTTAGCCTATGTCGCCCGGGGATAGTATAGCTTCCCAACAATGAAAGATTTTTTCAAATCGGTCCAGTAGTTTTTGAGTTTATTCGTTACTAGCAGCGCCCCGCGGTTTTACCCGTGTAGGTCCCGTTCCCGAGGGAATATGGCGATAAAATATAGCCTATGTCACCAGGGGATAGCCTAGCTTCCAAACAGTGAAAGAATTTTTCAAATTGGTTCTGTAGTTTCGGAGCCTATTCAATACAAACAAACAAACAAATCTTTCCTCTTTATAATAGTAGTATAGACATACAAAAATACAAATCTTTCCACTTTATAATATTATATTATAGTAGCAGCGCTCCGCGGTTTCACCCACGTTGTTCTCGTTCCCGTGGCAATACGGGGATAAAATATTATGGCCTATGACACTCCACAATAACGTAGCGATCTATTGGCGAAATAATTTTGAAAATCGGTTCAGTAGATCCAGAGATTACCCCTTACAACGTCACAAACTCACAAACGTTACCTCTTTATAATGTTAGTATAGATATGTAGACGATTTAAAAACACTGAAGTTGCCTCGTATAAATAAATATTACTAAGTTTTTAGATATAGGAAAATATGTGCCAAAATCAATTTGAGATATAAATAACTGTGTAGGTGTAAACTAATAATTGTCTTTTAGTATTTACAAGCTAAACAAATTTTAAACATATATGACGGTAAGCCTTAAATCCACAAAAGGCAATGCTATTAAGGATGCAAATATTGATCGTTTCGTTTCGGTCGTCTTTCACAACAAGGTTTTTAACAAATCAAAGTTATCAAAAAGTCAATCTTTTTATTTCAATCAATCAAGTCAATCATAATTTATTTTAGGGAAACAAACAGTACTAAGCAGGTACCTACGTCTTAAGGAAAAACTATACAGTGTGCGCCCAAAACTAATAAAAATCGTATTCAGTAACGTCAGAGTAATTATTCTCACTTTGTTAATCAGTGATTCTGATTAGTTTTACTTTCACGAACATCAAGGAGCTATACTTACACTTACTATAATTTGACTAGTTTTTTCCCATTCCCGTTGGAATTTAGGTAAATCCTTGCTTAAGGGCATACGCCCCTATAATCCCCAAGGAACTTACATGTCAAATTTCAGCTATCTACGACGAGTAGTTTCAAGTCAACTAAAGTGTTTGATCTGTATTGGCGATTTTTTGGTAAACATTATTTGCAAAGCTTCAAGAGTTACATTTATTGTCGATTGATTGATGATTACCATAGATACTCGCCTTTTAAAAACGTCTGCATTCTCTTACAAAGAGAATGTAGACTCGTGTAGATTACAAAAAATGACATCTATGTTAACCTTATCTGTCTATAGATATTAACTGCACCGGAGCGGACGGCCTTGTCATAGAATGAGCATGTCTTGTACAACAGTATCCAAAGGCCTACTTAGGCTATATTATAACTGTTATTAAACCTTTGACCTTAATGAGTTCCAGATGAATCCATAATAGATGTCTTTAGCCTAGATAACAGTCCAATATTACTAACCAATCAATCTTATATTAAACCTTGATAATGGATAAAACAATTAGGCACAAGCGGTTATAGCATCAAGCACAAGCCAAAATTACTAATTGATGTTTAATTGTGCTGCTAATCAATTAAGTCCGAAGGCGAATAGGTATTCAAGAAATTAACCAAAGGATTTTCCTCGGCATTTTCCGAGTCTAGAAAATACACTAGCACTCGCTGCATAGCTATTCGTTGTTACAATGTTAGAACTATTAAATTACAATGATTTGATCACTGTATCTCCTCTAGCCCACCATCATAAATGTGTTCGAGATTACATCATGAACACCTTACTAACAACGGTATTTTTAAAGTGGTTATTAACTATAAAACTGATTTGAAACTGGAAGAAACATTATGAAAAATTAACAAAATAATTGCATCAAGGGATTACGCATCTGCTAGGGTTGCGGAATTTGTTCGAAAGAGACACCGCGGCCCTGGAACGCAAAGAGCACAAGAAGGAACACGGGTGGGTTTTACTCAGTAAGAGTCTGACACTCCCCTCCGCTCTGCCCAGAGCGGGAGAAGTTATTTGATGATGATTCCCATCGAGAAAAAGAAGAAGTTACGCATGAAAGACTAACACTTCGGGAAATACTGGCGTAATGTTTCACAATAATAAAAAAAAAATCTTAAAAAACGACCAAAAAACTGCTATGCGTGGCTTCAGTTTTGACGACTTTCAAAGTCGTCAAAACTGAAGCCACGTGAAATAGCCAGTGTTTGAGTATCTACTGTTTATAATTGTATGTAATTTTAATAGATTAGTAGATGCTACACCAGTCAAGTTAAAAATAATTATAATTTAAAATCAAATTAAATTACAAACATGTTGTAACCTTGCTAAGCTTCGGTCAAGGTTTACAAAATTATCATCTAGGTAAAGGAGTCGGCTCGTATAATTCGTTGTCCAAGTGTGCTTGGCAAGAGCACGAACAAATAAAACGCAAGGTCTCACCGCTCCATTGCTCTCTCGCGCCCGCTTCTAAGAGTCATTTTCGCAGAATAACGTCACTTCTAGCAGACCATGAAGAGATTAACTTTATAATTTTATTGCTGGAGCAGTCAAAGAAATGTTTACAACGTCGTATTAATCAAAACCAGTTATTGGTTTAGAAAGGATAACTTTCGTACTAACGGTTCTTTTTATTTTACACTAAAGCGTTTATGTCTAGCGTTTGACGAGGTTATGTGTCTACAAAAGGTCATTGAATTCTTATACCTTCAATATTATGAACCTTTCTTTGTCTTTTTATGTGTTAATTTATTCATTTATTTGCCAGCAATCAATTCTGTCGATGTGCTATACCCTAAATAAAACTAACATGTCAAAATATTGGTATACACCAAGGTGTGATTTTAGGACCAAGTTTTTGTTTGTGTTTATGACTTTTTATTAGCTTTAAATCACAAAACCTTTAACATTTATACCACAATAAAAATTAAGACAAAAAAATTCGTGTCATATATTTACTATATAGATATACACAGGGCAAAGTAAAATATATTATTACATTTTAATAAAGTAGTCTAATAACAAACAAATATGGCATCAAGAATGTGTCCTCAACGCTATTCGCTGGTAATGGGTCCAAGAGACTGGCAGCATTGCCAAATTGAATAGCAATGATTAGTCTATGGCCAAAATAAAAGCTAGCTCTTAATGTCGGCCACAACGGCAGGCTAGTACAACATGATGAACTAGGAAGATTGGATGGCGCAAGAGTATGGACACAGGTTGCATCCCACATTAAGACCTACCAATCTTCCATGAAACAAAGACATACCGTCCGGTCTTTTGCCATCATCACGCGCCAAGCCATTGGGTTCTTATACATCCGGAACGCGAGTAAGCTCTTGTCACCGGACAAGAGCTCGTTGGATAATGTCCTTTAAATTAGCGTGTCACACCAAACGGCTGGCACTGCAGCTACAAGAAAGGCCGTGGGGCCCAAACCTAATGACGAATTCACCACAGTGTGACAACGATGAGGAGAACAGCATGGGGCTCCTAAATGGAGTGAAACAGCGAGGCGGAAAGTGGTGTCGTCGAACAAAGTGCCTAGGTTCGACGACGGTGGTGCATGACGCCAACGACCCCACTCTCGTAACGCGTAATCCCATAACGTTATTATTGTATGGGTTGTTAACGTTCATAAATGTCAATCTTAATAATAACATACAATTGCAGTAAACGTTACTGCCGTTATTAAAATGCTTTTAATTAGCGGTAGTTTTTAAAAGACATTCAAATGGATGACTTGCTTAATCGCATTTAAAACTGTTTTGATAAATATTAATTGCTGTTATGAGGGCAATCGATTGGTAGTATCTATCAGCTAATTGCCTGAGGTGTTTGTGGTAATCAGTGTTCGGTGTGGTAATGAAACGTCAAAATGTTCTTCTCGTTTCACATTTTATATTCTTATGCGTATTCTAATATTTTAGTTAGAGTGTTTATTTTCATTTTAGTATTTAATATTAACATTGCATGATATTAAACCAAATCGCATAAACAGGAAATTGATAAATGGTAGTAAAGCATAAATTCTCAAACCAAAACGAGATGCAGTTCAACAACTATCTTTATGCGTTGAAGTTGATATACAGGATGTTTGGGAGCTGGGTGCAAACCTTGAAGGGGTTGATAACCTAGACCATTTAAAACATACCTATTATGCTACACTTGTCTTAGATGAAGCCTGTTCTTTTTTTAATATTTAAGTTTATAAGGTAAAACCCCTTCTTTTGTTAAATGGTCTAAGATATCATCATTATCATCCCTTCAGGCCTTGCACCCATCTCTACAACAACATGGCATAACCATATAGCGAGATTCCTGCGATGGATATTATTAACCATCGTAATTCCAAGTTTTTTTTTTATTAAGTACAACATCGAATGCCTTCCGGCATGCGGCAGTTTGTGATATCTTATATATTTACGAAACACAAAATCAAGGTTTCAGAAAAGTTAAAAGTTCACTTTGTTCCGTATCGTTAATCATAACTTGAGTTATTGCTGGCATTATCCAGAAACAGCTTATGTTAACATAATACTGTACATATTCTGACTACAGGATCAAGACTGGACTTACATACCTACAATAATTTTATTTTCCTCATGCTGAGAAAAAAAAAGTTTTAAACTTGTTCTTGAACTCTTTGCTCTGTTCTTTTGTGCCTGAGATGCTTTTATGTTACATTTAAGTAGTTTGGTACTTTTAAACTGCGAACTTTAAAGACTCATGGTATCAGTCAATCGAATGTTTCCCAAATACATATGGAGTGCACAATATTAACTACGCAAATAGCCACTAAAATTTAACAGTGTTCTTTCAGTGTCCTGCTAGGGAAGCGGTTTGCGCAGGCGGTAACAAATCAAAATGCATAATATGCTCTAATTATAATTCAAGTCATTGTCATAGCTATCCGAGGTAATCAAATTACTAGAAGCATAGTAACGACACTCTGAGTCTGCCTGCCAACCCAGATCAATCGGCGTTAAGTAAATTCTGTTTACTCATTAGTGCTTTAGTAAACTTTGATGCTATGTAATTATAGTTAGTGAGTGTACCTACCTAATTGAGAATATGCGGTTTTTTCTTATTAATATCATTTCTTATTTCAGCTATTTTTGTTGTTTAAAATTATTTGAAAAACTAGTTTTTTTTTTTTTAAATATGGTTACCTAAATATCGATTCTGTAAAAACAACAGTACCACGTCTAAAATTTTGAAGGGTAAGCCAGGGGCCTAGCTTAAGTGTCCAGTTTTATGCGACTCAAATACTCAGTATTATGCAACTATTGAATGCTCTGACTGGATGAGTGGATGTTAAAAACATATGGATGACAGCATGTCAGTATTCTACACTTTTGGGTTTTTAATTAGGGACGGGATGATATTTCTACACTAATATTATAAAGAGGAAAGATTTGATTGTTTTTTTGTTTGTTTGAATTGAATAGGCTCCGAAACTACTTGACCGATTTGAAAAATTCTTTCACTGTTGGAAAGCTAAACTATCTCTGGTGAACATAGGCTATATTAAATCCTCATATTCCTACAGGAACGGGAACTACGCGGGTGAAACCGCGGGGCGATGCTAGTTCCAAAATAAAGAAATTTGGTGTTTAACAGACTTTTCATAACACATGTATCTGTATCATGAAGAAACAACAAATTAATGGGAAATAAACACGACTCCTGTCTGGAAATATCAGTAGGTACTATTACTATCAGTGTTGATGTAAATGCTCCACAGATCATTAAACACTGTAATTACTGTTATTATAGCCAAGCAAAGTGAGGGTCATTATATTGTAAAGATGATGACCTAGGTATCAAGACTTTACATTTTAATAGATACATATCTATCTGATACCGTAACTAGCGGATACTGAAAGTTAATTAATTACAATTTTAATTCAGAATTCGAGATTACTATCAAAATGTGGAACAAAATACTCTACGCCATATAAAACAAAGTTTAAATTCCATTGAAGCACATATTTTTAAAGGGAATTGTGTTTAATTCGAAACTTGAATCTGTGGCGATGGATTCAAATGATCTCGAATTAATAGTGAAGTGCAACTATAAAATTCAAATTTAAGTTCTCGTTACACATAATATCTTTGCTGTTTATTGGTAACATACCATCTCCACTTATTATGTTAAGTCATAAATAACGAATAACGAATCAAGTACATAAGTTCTACTTTACATATTTCTTGTTTGAAAGTAGGTACTAAGAGCACTGACACTGAACACTGCCTTTTTTAAAGCACATGGAGCGAATGTAGTTATAGGCAGTAAGTTTATCTACGCTATATGAGCAAGTTTATTATAAATCTCGTGTGATTATAAACTCCTTTTATTCCTTATTCTTTACACAAAACATACAATCGGATGTACAAGTGGTTAACCCAGCAATGGGTTTCTAATCATTAAAATTAAAATAGTTTTTTAAAACTCTTTTGTTGGGTACTGAGTGACTGACGGACAACGAACAAGCTACTACTGGTTGTATAAAGCTGAAATGTAGCTTCCTGGTGAAATGTTGGAGAGCAGAACGAGAGGATTTCTCGAAATTCCTAGTGTAAGGGAAAAGCGGAATAAACGCGTACGCAGTCGCCGACAAAAGCTAATACATAATAGACTATCGTATCTTATTGGGACATGTTGTTCTTAAAATTATCTGTTCATAAAACTTATATCAAAAGTTTATAAACTCGCTAGATTCATTGCAAACTGACGGTATACATAATTATACTCGGCATTTTCCATAGTCTATTATCATAGCGAATTCTGCAAACACACTATTACATTACTCGGCCTTAGGACAGAGAGCAACATTAGGTCAGTTTCAACAATATGCGAGATAAAACAAATATTTACAAACCTTCACACAGTAAACTACCTAGATAACGTATACGAAACCCACATGCCAATACATTGCGCATTCTCAACGGATGTGTTGATAACGTTATTAGAGAAATTGCGCAATGGACTACACGACGTAGCAAACATCTTTTACTGCAATTGCGAGTCTAATATAATAACTTGTCAGTATGAGATTTATTATGCTTTTATATTTCACATCGATTGATTTATTTAAGTAATTTATTTTAGGTATGACGTAATTCGGTAGCCCGGAGTTTGTCAGTCACGGAATTTTATTTGACTCGAATATTTTGACGGTTTCAGCATACCGATTTGTGACATAATTTATAGATCAAGGTCGACTAATGTAAGTACCAAGAAGTACTTACTACTAGGTGCATAGAATCAGACTGGGCACACTTTCTAGATTTCTGAATGAAGTTTTTTTGTCAAATTATACTATAGCCTGAAAGTCTGTTAAACTTTGGCATCAATGTAGGATTTGAGGTTTTCTTACGTGACGCCAAAAACTAATTACGGAAAAAAGAGATTGTATTGATTGATCTATTCCCATCCAATACCAAGAGCTAATACCATTAGGTATTAGTTTATTTCCGAATACATTTTCTATTCCCAACGAGTACCACATTTTTTTAATAACAAATCTGTTACTAACGAATACCAAAACGTGACTTTTTGTACACTCAGCTACACGAAGTTTTATTTTATTTTCTAACATTTATATACATACTATACTATCGTAATTGGATACTAAAAGTCTAAAACTTTCCAAACTAACAATTAAGCAGTTCAAATGAATCATTTCTCTTTACCTGCGAAAAAGGGTCAATAGCTGCTGAAGCTGATAATGCCTTCAAAATCTTCGGGAAACCCAGAAGGACAGACGTTTATAAAAAGAAATGGTGACTTGCTTTTGCTTATTGATATATTGCTGTCTCTGTAGGATGGCAATATTTCCAATGAGAAAAATCATAGCTGCGAGCCCGATAAAGTAAAGAACTTGATGGCGAAGGAACTGAATAATTTACGAGAAACGGTAAAGTCTGATTTCACCCCAATACCAAGGATTTATAACACATTTAAATCCCAATTCTCTGAAGCTGAACAGAATTTGGTGAAAAATATCCCATCATTTCAAAACATGAAAACAAAATTGTATAAAGCAGATCAACGAAGCTGATGTGTCTAAAATAAAGTGCAAATCAGTGGATGAAGTAGAAATCCCTTTACAATTCCGAGATTTTGTACTGTATGATTATAAAGACGAGTTTAATACCCGAATAATTATTTTGGCCCATCCAAATCAACTAGCGCAAATGGCAAAAATTAAAGTTTACGAATGTGATGAGACGTATAAATTTTGCCCTGTGCCATTTGTCCAGTTGTATTCTATCCTTCTATCCTATATTTGACTATTTGTATTATAATTATTGGACTTGGAATAGTAAAATAAAAGTATCTTATATCTATAAATCTCTAAAAATGACAAAATAAAAGAAAAAATCAATATGTGATTTATATTCAAAACCTAATCTTGATTAAACATTAGGTACTTAAAATTACTCAAAGCATTTTAATTTTACTGAACCTGACTGTACCTAATTTCTTCAAACTTATTTTGGTATTGGTTTTAAATGTGGTACTCGTTGGGAATAGAAAATGTATTCGGAAATAAACTAATACCAAATGGTATTAGTTCTTGGTATTGGATGGGAATAGATCTATTGATTGGATGATAATAATTGTAAAATGGGTAAGATTATAACATATGTATATTGAGAGATTGTAAACTCTCGATAAATTGGCAACTGAACATTTGGAATACTTTTTTACGCATCAGAATTTGATAGTCAATAATATCTCGAATTTATTCCGAGAAATTGTAGAATAATATGCACACACATACATATATAAGAAATAGAAAGTAGGCGAATCAGAAAGTTTAGAAACTCGACAGGCCCTAAAACTGTAGATCGAAATAAATTTGTAACCACCAACAGTACCTACCTATTTCACGTTACTTAATTATATGTCCCACTGCTGGACAAAAACCTTCCTCTTCCTGTACCAAGGTTACACTTGGCAAAAAATACACAAAATTAAAAGAAATAAAATCAATCCTTTGATTTACATATAAAACAGCACTACGCCTATCATTTATAAAAACTGATAACGACCCTACCTAGAGTCGTATTTAGTTTTTATATATAAGATAATGTAAAAAAATAGATGTGTAAATACCTATTTTGGGTATTTTCCGTTTTTGTTGAATGTTGACCTGTTGCTCGTTTTTTACCTATTCTTATCTCCCGCAAGATGAGTGATGACTTTAAACCGCGTTGAACAAGAAAAACTTGAAATATGAAGACCTATGAGTATGTATATGTATTATACTCTGGCTTCGTTCTCGATATAAAATTTACCATGCAGCTTCCTGACGCCAGTCGACAACCAAACGCATATTTAGAGCTGAAAGTAAATAACTAAACGCACGATTGTTACTATTCCCGTTCTATACGTCATCTGTCATTCTTTACGTTTGCGCGGCAACCATTCGCTGATATTCCCCAAAAAAATAATTAATTTGTGTAAAAAACTAGTATTATAAAGTGTGTTTAAAGTTTTCATTAGGTATCATGCCGAAACGGAAACACGGAAAAGAAAGAATCTTCAAAAAATCCTAAAATTAGACAAGAAGGTGAAAAAACGTTTAAACGTCGGTACCGCACCGATTCATCAAAATCGTCCCATTTGTCTGCATCAGGTAAAACAAATTGTTGTATGCAGTAAAACATTTCACATGTTTCAAATACGTTATATATTATACTGTATATCGCGGGTAATGTACGAGATACATTGACGCGAAAAAATTATTCGGGGTGTTTACGAGATAAACACACGAGTTTTTTCATTTACCTAATGGTGTAGTCCGAGAGGCTACGCTTAGGTATGAATCTATATCATGGTATATAAACAGGGTCAATTCTATTTAATGCAGACGGCATAAATAATGAACTAGATGAATGTGTCGAACCACCGGTTCCTATACAAGTAAGCCTGGGCTTGGATATCACAAATACAGCCATGACTGTAACTGAGGTTCTATCGGAGCCTGACCCTACACCTGAGCTAGACACAAAGCCTACTCTATCCCTGGAAGTGCTGGAAGCATTAGGGGATTTTATGACAGATAACCCTGTATTTGGGATACCATTTTGAAGAATGGACTAAGGGAAAATAAGTCTGAAACTGGAGCAAAATTTACTAGAAAACTGCTGTGCTCAATCCAGAAATTATTGCTTTACTGAAGGAATGACACAATTATTTACCATGACAAAAGATGGGACTTACCATTTTTGGGTGATGCACTATCCACGTAAATCAACAACAACAATGACAAACTCAAACTGATCTCCCGGCTTAGTGATACTGGCGGGATTTTATTAGACGTACACTTCATACAAAAACCTGCTCTAGATGCACAGGCTTTTATCATGCCTTGGACAAACTTATTTTTTGTTACACATTTTCCCCCATTTAGACTAATATAAAAATAAAGAGTGATATAGGTAGTGACAGGCATCATGGTCATGCCTTATTGGCCGTCACAAGCCTAAATATCCATTAATGCAAACAAGTTTAGTCTCAAAACTTAATATTTAAACCTAATAAACCATTATGACATTCCTTTTTTAGAGAGAATCACTCTCTAAATCTCCACTTTACACTAATCCATCAACAGCAGAGGTTGTGTTAAGTTCACTTTCAAAAACAAAGTATAGATCCTGTCGACACACGACACCGGGATCAGGCTAGGCGGGGGTGACGTTGTTCCCTTTACGAGGTAGTGGAATAAAACAAGCGACATAGAGGTAAAAACACTTTGTATTCACGTAATTCTAATACAATCACTCTACTTTACTTGTTAAACTAACGATATGAGTCAAAATAATTAACACGCGCTATTTATAATAAACTCGGCACAACTTTACACAGACTTTTTATACTTTGATACAATTTCACAGCACAGGGAGACAGCGAGTAGTTACTCTGCTGGAGGACAAGTGAAGACTGACTCATTGTTCTAACGGCGGTCTTATTTATAGATTACGCACATGGGCGCAAGTATTGTGTACACTGATTTCTATCTGCGCCGGATCTACCAAGCGTGGGCGCGCAAGCGATGGCCGCCCGCCCCTTCCCCCTTGTCTTCCTCAAGCTTGGCCTGCGACTAACAATAACAAACCCCGACAGGTTTCGACTTGTCGAGCTTGAACCCGGATGTAAAATCTTCATCCAATCAGCGGGTTTGTTTACTTAGATGGATGGAACTTTGTCATATTTACTTGTGGAACATTACTTAAATTGTATACCTATGTTTTCCATCTTTATTATGATTTAATAAAATACCTATAATCAAAACTATCTCTGTGCAATTACAAACTGTCTTACTTACATTCTAATTACTTATATTCAGTCAGTCAGCTTACTAACAATAGTTATAAGTCAATATTGTAATTACTAACACAACGGGTCTTGACTATCTAAATAAATGATCTATTTATTATTGTTTCTAATCATTTACAGCTAATCGTTACTGTGCTTCACCTACATTCCACCCCCAGTAACAGGGTTCAGCCGCATTACTTCCTGGTCTGTGGGAAGCACAATAATTTTAGTAACGGGCCGACGCAGGACCCCATTCACAGTCTTAATATCTACTACACGGATAATACCATCATTTCCGTGGTACACTGCTTTTATAATACCTTTTGTCCATGCACTTCGTTCTTTGTTATTGTCCGCGATCACTACCACATCACTGATACGCACATTTGGCACATTATTTGCCCACTTTTCACGACACTGTAGAGTCGGGAGATACTCTCGGAGCCAGCGCCGCCAGAACATGTCGGCGAGCGCGTTGACACGCCGCCACTGCCGGCGGGAGTCGATGTCCTCGGTGTCGCTCGGCGCAAATGGCGTACTCCCGGAGGCAGTGCCCAGGAGTAGATGATTCGGCGTCAGGACCACAGGTTGATTGTGGTCGTCGTGCACGTAGCTTAGTGGCCGGCTGTTCACGATGAGTTCGGCCTCGGTGAGGAGGGTGTAAAGGACCTCCTCACGTGGTGCTCGTTCCTTCAGCGTGGCCCGTAGCGCGTTCTTTACGGACCTCACTAGGCGTTCCCAACAGCCACCCATGTGTGGGGCTGCCGGGGGGTTGAAATGCCACGTTATACCTCGATTTGTGGCTTCGTCCTTGACTTTGTCGTGGTCAAATTCTTTGAGTGCTGCCCGAAGTTCGGTGTTGGCTCCGATAAAATTAGTACCCTGATCGGAGTATAGATGTGCTGGTTGCCCGCGGCGTGCTATCAGGCGCCGCAAGGCTAATATTGCTGAGTCGGTACTCAGTGTGGCAGCTAATTCCAGGTGGACGGCGCGCGTAGCCAGGCAAGTAAAAAGCGCCCCCCACCTCTTTTCACGGCGTCGGCCAATTGTCACTTCCATTGGGCCGAAGTAGTCTACCCCCACTCTCACAAACGCTCTTCTTGTAGACTCCAGCCGTGCGAGAGGTAAATCGCCCATTTTAGGTGTAATGGGTTTGGCTCTGCGAATGCGACAGAGCTGACAATTCGAGACTACCGTTTTTACTGATGTTCTGACCTTCGTAACCCAGTATTTTTCTCTAAGGTTGTTGACAACAGTCTCGTGGTTAGCATGTAAAGCCATCGCGTGGTAGTGTGCGATTAACTTTCGGGACAATGGGTGACGTCCATCTAAAATCACTGGGTGCTTTTCATTAAATGTAAGTTCCTCGCAGGCACTCAGACGTCCTCTCACTCGTAGCAACCCATTGTTGATGATCATCGGGTCTAATGATTTTATGTGGCTACTGTTAGGTACGGGAAGCCCTTTTAGGATGGCAGCCCGTTCTTCTTTGAAGCTGTCCTCCTGGCACAACTTAATGAGGCAGTCGTGCGCCTCTTCAAGGTCTTGAGACTGCAGCTCCGTCGTAGCCCGGTGTTTGCGGCACCGGCCGATAAAGATAAGTATGCGTGCCATCACACGCTGAATGCGTGACCATGAAGAATATCGCTCGTAGTCCAGGAGCGGTGTCGCGGGTGCAGTTGACGCGTGGACTCGTTGGATGCGCTCGAGGTCCACCTCCGCCGCCTCAGGTTCATGACACGCTGGCCACTGCTCCTGTGGATCACGTAAAAACGAGGGGCCCGAGAGCCACTTCGTGCAATTATCGGGCCAACACAATCTGGTCGCTTCGTCAGCAGGGTTATCCTCCGAGGGTACCCAGCGCCAGTTGCCTCTGTCTGACAGCCTATCTATATCATATATATATAAAGGGCCTATCCTGCATTTTAATAGTATTCCTAACAATGAATTCAACATGTCAGGTCCTGTCAATCTGTTATCATTCAGACACGTACCGTGAGACCTGGCGGCCGCGTCAAAAACTAAACGTAGTTTCCCCGGTTTGTTGGGGTTTACTACTCCGAAATGCGGTAAGTACCAAACTGGAGAATTATCTTCTTTACTTATCACTTTACGCGCATAACCTTCATCTAACAATCTTTCTATCTGTTTCGTATACGCCTCGGCGAACACAGCGTCCTTGCGCATGCGTCTTTCTATGCCATATAATCTTTGTCGGGCCTGATTATAATTATTAGGTAACTGAGTGTTCTCATGCTTCCACAGTAAACCTACTTCCCATTGTGACTTGTCAGGAGTGCGACGACTGGTGCTTTCTAATACGTGCAACGCTCGCTCTACGTCTTTATTTTTACGAGTATCTTGTGAAATGCCTAGGGCTTCTAATTCAAACTGAGATTTGACTAAATTATGTAAGTCGGGGAGGGAGACTGTCATGCAATTTACTGAATTATTATTGTTACTATTTTGAAGTGGTCCGTGTATGACCCAACCTAGCTTCGTAAGTGAGGCAACTGGCTTACCAGATCGTCCCCGTCGAATGTCCTGGCCGACGAGCAGCTCCCAGTTGTCCTGCCCGAGTAGTAGTAGCGGCTTGGCTCCCCTCATTTCCACGCAACCCAAGTCGCTGAGGTGCGCGTTATCGTTAATCGTCGCGGCGGACACTGTTTGCGTTGGTAAGTTTATGTTTGCCATTGTGCGGCACTTAATTTTATGGCACTGTCCATTAGGACCTTTTACTTGTACTTGTACCACTCGCGAAGTTAAGTCTGTTACTCCGTAGCCGCCCGCTGTTTTGAGTGTGAGAGGTACACGCGGTCCCTCTAAGTTAGCGGCGAGTGAATTGTCTATGAGCGATACCGTCGCACCATCGTCTAATAACGCGTAACACTGAACGTCGACACTGTTTTCATAGTTTATAGTCACTGGCACTATCTTCAGTAGGGCTGAGGCTCGCCATTCCCCGATGTTAGTTACACTTTCTGCTTTGTTTACTTTCTGCGCTTTGTCCGCGTGTAACAATAGGTGATGCGCATAACCGCATTTCTCACATTTGTCGGCGCGGCAGAACCTCTTGGGGTGTTTTCTAATAAGACACTTAAAACACATGTTCTTTTCTTTGATTGTGTCCCAACGCTGTTGAACACTTAACTTTCCAAATTGCTCACATTTTTCAATAGCGTGCTCACCTTTGCACATTACACATTCCTTAGGTGAGAGGGACTCGTCACTCTGTGCGTTCACTCGTTGCATCAGTGGTGGCTTGTTAGTGACATGACGTGCGCTGTTCAATGGTCTAGTTTGACCGTAGACTTGCTTCTGTTGCTTCATGGGAGGTTTAGATGCACTAGGCTCGTTCATGATCGGCTGTACATAATAGGAGGTCGATCGTGCTAAATGTGTTAAGAAGTGTGATATTATTTCTAAGCTTGGTGACACTCTTAAATCCACCCCTTGTGAGTTATCTAGGCCCATAGCAAAGTCACCATACTGCGCGCGTTGCACTGGTGTCAGTTTGTTTAGTAGCTCACTCACTAATTGTGGGTTATTCAAATAACCTTCTGCACGAATATTCTTTAACAATGATACACAGTTTCTCACAGTCGTTGAGAATTTCCTCAGCTCTCGGCAGCTTTCCGTCACTCTGGGTAAATCTCTGACCTTTTTTAGTGCACACTGTAATACTAGGGTCGGATGACCGAACTCTTCCTCTAGGGCACGCATTATTGCTGACGGGTCTGTTGACGTTCGCAATAAGTCTTCAACCGCTATCTTCGCTTCGCCGTGCAGTGAGGTTTTCAGGCGTGCTAGGTTTTCATGTGATTTGAAACTGTACAACTCAGTAGTGTCCCAGTACATGTTTCGATAGGACATCCACTCGGCGGGGTCGCCATTAAAATGAGGCAATTCATAAGCCTGCCTAGGTACCGGTCGCGGTCGTGCCAGTCCCGTAATCGCTTCTGCCAGTTGGTCTATCTTCCTGTCTCTTTCCCCTGATGACTCTCGCCGTCTTTCTGTTTCACCCACTCTGTCATATCTCTGCCGCCGTGTATCCGACTCAAGCGTTGATACTCGAGGTACACTTGCGACCGGAGTGGTAAAGACGGGATTATTCTCGGGCAGACGGAATCTCACTGCTGTCGACACTGGCAAGTACGCCGGCGTAGTAGGTGTCGTTATGTTGCCCACCGATACTGACGTCGACGACTCTATTATGCGTGGCACATTTATCTCGCTGGACACTGTAGGTTCACGGTACGTAAGAGATACGTTATTCACTCTACTTACGTTTTGTTCCCGGGTCACAGAGGTTTCACGGGGCGCGGCCACTTCAACAGGCGCGCGCGATACAGACTGCAACACTGTATCTTTTTCAATTACTTGGGGCGTTGTGTTAATCCATTCTTCAACGCGATGTGTCGTATCCACATCTGAATTTGAGTCATCACTTTCAGCAGCTGCCTCTATCTCGGCGATATCTGCTTCCACCCTTTTCCTCACGAGTTTTTCTTTTAACTGTACTAGCTCGCGTTCAGCTTCATACTCAATCCTTTTTCGTAAGAATTCGACGCTCTTGCGACTATTCTTAGATGAGCCTTTGCTGCTTTGTCTTGATCCCTGGCGCTTCCTCTCAGTTGTCTGCTCCGTATAGTCGAACACTCGGCCGGGGCCCGTCAGAGGTATATTACGAACGGATGTTGACGCAACAGTTGGTGCGACCGACGGCGAGCCTGGCGTCTTTTCAGACGGTAAACCTGAGTCCGAGGGGACGTCATTCTTGCGCCGCTCACTCATCTCGTCGGCTAATTTACGTAACTTGCTGCGCGTGGTTATAGCACTCTTTTGACTCATTTTATTCCACTCCTCTTGATGAACTAGATCCGGCTCCGAAGGACCAAAATGTCGACACACGACACCGGGATCAGGCTAGGCGGGGGTGACGTTGTTCCCTTTACGAGGTAGTGGAATAAAACAAGCGACATAGAGGTAAAAACACTTTGTATTCACGTAATTCTAATACAATCACTCTACTTTACTTGTTAAACTAACGATATGAGTCAAAATAATTAACACGCGCTATTTATAATAAACTCGGCACAACTTTACACAGACTTTTTATACTTTGATACAATTTCACAGCACAGGGAGACAGCGAGTAGTTACTCTGCTGGAGGACAAGTGAAGACTGACTCATTGTTCTAACGGCGGTCTTATTTATAGATTACGCACATGGGCGCAAGTATTGTGTACACTGATTTCTATCTGCGCCGGATCTACCAAGCGTGGGCGCGCAAGCGATGGCCGCCCGCCCCTTCCCCCTTGTCTTCCTCAAGCTTGGCCTGCGACTAACAATAACAAACCCCGACAGGTTTCGACTTGTCGAGCTTGAACCCGGATGTAAAATCTTCATCCAATCAGCGGGTTTGTTTACTTAGATGGATGGAACTTTGTCATATTTACTTGTGGAACATTACTTAAATTGTATACCTATGTTTTCCATCTTTATTATGATTTAATAAAATACCTATAATCAAAACTATCTCTGTGCAATTACAAACTGTCTTACTTACATTCTAATTACTTATATTCAGTCAGTCAGCTTACTAACAATAGTTATAAGTCAATATTGTAATTACTAACACAACGGGTCTTGACTATCTAAATAAATGATCTATTTATTATTGTTTCTAATCATTTACAGCTAATCGTTACTGTGCTTCACCTACAGATCCATTTACACTATCTAGACCAATCATTATGCATTTTTTAACAGAGAAATTCAACTTAGGAGGCACATATGGGTCTTTAAACCCATATGAGTCAGTTCTTGTTATTAAATTCAATACAATTAATTTATATCACCCTCAGACCATTAAAAAGCCCTTTTGAATTTCAAAACAGTTTCAAAATAAAAATATTATAGTGACTCTAGTCGCTGCTTGCTGTAATAAGATTCAAAAGTGGGGGGTAATGACACTATGAAATGGCTACTTAAAAGTTTCTAAAAACTCATACCACCAAGGGCCAAGTATCAAACTACTTAGAACCTGAATAAAGTCCTGAATGTTCTTGGACTCCAAATACCTAGGTATTTGTTTTTTTTTTATTTTGATTCCAGAAATTTTAAAAAGATGTCCAAAAAATTGATATTGTTATTAGCACTAAGCACAGCCCAAAGAGCACAAACTTTGGCTATTATATAAATACCTAACATTACAATGAATCATGCACATTTACATTTCTTATACAAATATTATTAAAACAGCAGATCCCAGTGGAAACCAACTGAACATATTTTTATCTTTCTTTGAAAAGATTGAAATTGGTCCAGCTATTATATTGCGCGATTGCATTAAAATGCTCAGAGCATTAGGGGTGGAAATATTCATTATAATATTTTCATTGAAAAAGCCATCGTCCACCAGTTTCTCCTTCTACCATCAGTAGATAAAAATTGTTTAGTGCATAGATATTAGTATTTTTTCAGGACATACCTAGTAATAGACATGCCTCAACATCTACTGCAAATGCAAAGAGAATGACATAAGATGTCATAAGGCAAACAGCAGGCTGGACAAACAGCTCTTCAACTTTTGCTAAATTTCAAAAATTTGCTATATTTCAAAATAGGCCACCTATCAATAAAATTAATACTGTGCTTACTACTGCACAAGATGCTTGATTATTATGAATGTTGCATAATAATTATTATATGCCATATTACGTATAAAACTAGATATAAGTTCAATATTAAGATGAATAATTTGTTTATCTATTTAATAAGAATTTCATAACAACTTATTTAAAAAATTGGGCAATGTATCTAAGAATAAGATGAATAAGACTGTTTTATTGTTAATAGACATTTTAGTATGTCATTTGTTCAATTCAATTCAGTTCAAGTCAATTTATAATGTTATCTTTGGAATCTCAATTTTCCTAATAAACTCTTAACATCTGCATGGTAAATTTTATATCGAGAACGAAGCCAGAGTATAATAAGTGATCAAACGAACTTACCTGTTGTGAAGTTCGATCATTATTATACGAAGGGCTTCGTTGGAAGATATAAGGAGCCCTCCCTACCCTACCCCAGAAAAATTGAGATTCTCTTGGGTAACTCTAAAATAATGACAGATGCCGTATAGAACGGGAATAGTAACAATCGTGCGTTTAGTTTTTTGCTTTCAGCTCTAAATATGCGTTTGGTTGTCGACTGGCGTCAGGAAGCTGCATGGTAAATTTTATATCTTCGAACGAAGCCCTTCGTATAATAATGATCGAACTTCACAACAGGTAAGTTCGTTTGATCACTTAATATATTTGTTTACTTATGCGAACGAGTGCCTACATCTTTTGCTCATGTTGCTTGCAAAAAACAACTACAAAAGCTTCAAATAAACTTGTTTTATGGATGGGAAATCATCAAATGACTTCTTCCGCTCTGGGCGCAGCGGAAGGGAGTGTCAGACTCTTACTGACGAAAACCCTGACGTGTTCCTCCTAATGCCCTTTCTGTTGTGTTGAAAAAAATCCGCAACCCTGGCTTCATAAGTTTATAATATGTGATACTGGTACTCATTTAACTTTTGTCTAATCATTAGTCTTACACTAGCTTGTGCCAGCGGTTTCGCTTGTGTGACCTTCAAAACAATCCCTAGAAAACACAATACCTACATAAAAGAATCATTGGTCCTAATTTGGGACATGATCTACCCATCCAAATCCATTTAGCCGTTAGGACGTGAAGAAGTTTCAATCAGACAAACAGACACAGTTACTTTCGCATTCATATAATATTTTAATGGAAATTATGTATAACAAACCTACCAAGGCGGCACTCATGTTCCTGAGGTCCTGACATTATAAAGAATACAAGCATTGTTTTTCTTTAATATCTAGAATGCGTTTGAAAAAAATAGACATCGGATGAAGTTCCGATGAAAACTGTACAATAAAACTTTATATAAATTTAATTGTTTTGTTTATTCAACACAGCTGCAGTATTACCGGCCATGTTTGACGTGTTCAATTAGTCCTAACTACGTTAATTGCCTGACTTAGCACAACTCTCACTCTGAGCGCGCGGAACACCGGAATAATATGGAGACACAAAACTGTACATTTCGTCTTTCTTAAGTAGACCGGTTATATTTTATACGTCATATAAATTTATGACTGTCCTACTGTCCTTCCTTTCTACTATATTTACTTCTACTATTTTTACTACTACTAATATTCCAATATATCCAATTTCCAATTCTTTCATATCCTACTTTCTATTAATATCATAAGTAGTTCCCGTTCCCGTGGGATACGAGGATAAAATTTTACTCGCTAATAATGTAGCTTTGTATTGGTGAAGGAATAGTTAAAATTAGGTCCCGTAGTTTCGGAGCTTATTCGGTACAAACAAACAAACATAAATCTTTCCTCTTTAATATTATTATAGACTAGCTGTGCCCGCGACTTCGTCCCAGTGGAATCCCCGATTTTAAAACATTCTTTATCGCTGCTCCGCTCCTATCGACTTAAGCGTGATGATATATAGCCTAAAGCCTTCCTCGATAAATGGTCTATTCAACCCAAAAATAATTTTTCAATTCGAACCAGTAGTTCCTGAGATTAGTGCGTTCAAACAAACAAACAAACAAACTCTTCAGCTTTATAATATTACTAGCAGCGCCTCGCGGTTTCGCCCGCGTAGTTCCCGTTCCCGTGGGAATATGGGGATAAAATATAGCCTATAGCCTTCCTCGATAAATGGGCTATCTAACACTGAAAGATTTTTTCAAATCGGACCTGTAGTTCCTGAGATTAGCGCGTTCAAACAAACAAACAAACAAACAAACTCTTCAGCTTTATAATATTAGTATAGATTTTTCAAATCGGACCAGTAGTTCCTGAGATTAGCGCGTTCAAACAAACAAACAAACTAAACTCTTCAGCTTTATAATATTAGTATAGATATAGTATAGATGAGGAAGTTTGTGAGGATGGATAGATAGATGGACATCGGCTACTCTTTCCCACAAAAGTACTGAAATAACTTGAATTAAATATGACTCACAACCTGAAATATAACCTGGATTAGCACATAGAATAGGTACTTTTTATTCCGGTCTCTAGTGAGGAGCTCGTGGCTAAATTATGACAGCCGCACGGACCGATCTTCTAGGTTAAGCAACGCTTGCCGAGGTTGGTCTGTGGATGGGTGACCATCTTAACATAACATAACGTGCCTCGGAAAGCACGCTAAGCCGTTGGTCCCGGCTGTCATTTGGAGATCTTTGGCAGTCGTTACGGATTGTCAGAAGCCAGAAAATCTGACACCTGCAGTCTTGCCAAGAAGTACCGTGTTCCCCAGTTAATGGGTTGTGGAGGTCTGGTAGGCAGCCGCTTCACGTAAAATACTTCAGCTGAATCCGGCTTGACTGGGAGCCGACCCCAATATAGTTGGGAAAAGGCTAGGCATATGATGAGTACCCGCGGATGTCAAAGTAACGGACAGAAGCTTAATAAATAAGAAGAGACGGTATTATTCTCCAATTTTCAGTAATAAGATAAAAACTCCTAAGTCACTCACTGCACCTAAGTATAATCTCAGTTCGCTTAAACCAACTGAAACGCTGAAACGAACCGGAAGAATCTAACAACACCAGTGTAGTTTACACCATTAGTAACACCAGTGGTTATTTGCTACACACAGTAATTAACAAGGGTCAACATAAATAATAGGTACCTAATGTCTGCACAATACAAGTAGGTATAAGTACATGCAAAGTTCTTAACGTGTCTGTTTGTAACGTCAAAATCTCACACGGTAGGTACTCATATCAAAATACAGTTATTGGACCCTCACTAACGGAAATTTTCACTGGTACATAGTTGATGTATAAAGAAGTAACTTAGTACTTCGTATACGTTTTATTTTAGAAAGTGAATTAGGTTTCCACGAAAGAAAATTGACATGTCTGTTTTACGAGTTTGACGCGGGTAAAGTCGTGGGTGGGCAAGAGCTATTAGTTGTTAATAATATTCATCCTTCTTAAAATTCTGCTAGCTTTCATAGTCCGGATCATCAGGATTGCCCCGAGGCGTCAATTAAAGTTTAAACAATTAAAAGCAGTGGTCAAAGACGTGTTTTCTGCTCTGTGCTTTGTGTTACTGCTTACATATAGGAAACTACATGGTATAATGCAAACATGTAGTACCGACCTCATACGACTCCTGTACATCTCTGAGCACATAATTATATTTATTTACCTTTATTTATTTATCTTCAAGATGTTATTCATCACTGTTTACCGACACTTAGTACCTTCCGTGGTATGTATTTTAATGACACGGCGCTAAATAATTAAATGTCAAGTTGATTTTATTTTCGCACACCGTTGAGCATAATAATGGTTATAGTATTATAATGTGGTGTGGATTTAAGATTAAAGGTCATTATTGTGTAGCAATAGATCAGACAGATCTACATGCAATACCTGATATAAGAATTCAAACAGTACATCATATTATAATATGTAAATATAATAAATGCGGTTTCACTTGCGTTATTATTCAAATAAGTTAAATATTTAAGAAGCGACGAAATAGCATATATTATATATATTAAACGAGTTTATTCATTGATAAAAAGATGTGAAACAAATATTTTACTTACACCAAAAAGATCGCATTATTTTTAAATTAACAATGGTCCAATATCTGCTTTGCTCGAGCAATAATAATAGATTCATGAATCGTCATGCCATCAACATCTGCCTAGCCTTTTCCTAAAGTAACTATATTGGGGTCGGCTCCCAGTCATACCGGATTCAGCTGAATACCAGTAGTTTACGTGGAACGGCTGCCTACCACACCTCCACAACCCAATAACTGGGGAACACGGTGTTTCTTAGCAAGACTGTTGTCAGATTTTCTGGCTTCTGACAATCCGTAACGACTGTCAACAATCTACAAATGACAGCCGCGACCAACGGCTTAACGTGCTTTCCGAGGCACGGAGAAGTTTCGCTATGTTAAGATGGTCACCCATCCACAGACCAACCTCGGCAAGCGTTGCTTAACCTCGAAGATCGACCCGTGCGGCTGTTATAATTTAGCCACGAGCTCCTCATGGCATGAATCGTCATGCCATCACGGAACGTCAAAAAATTCTGTCAGTAAGTCTGTCATTATTTTGTTTCAAATTACCAAATCATACTTACTGTGCCAAATTGACTATCATACTCATAACATGACATACTAGGTAATTTCATTTGGTGTACAATAATGGTACAATTTTACTTCAGATATTTTATTGTTTGATCGTCATTACAACACGAACGCGGAAAGCGCTCAAGAGTTGAGAAACAGTCTTGAACGAACACGTCTCCTCGACTGCGCAGGCGCGTTACAAGATTAATCTCGTGTTGATGTTAGTTAACCGTGTATTAAACCATAGACACATGAACGACTGTGTATGACTTTATATTCAGGGGCTCTATACAAAGTGGCATTCTATCAGCGATGAATAACGAAAATGTTTGACATTAGCTACCCCAAAAGTCACGAGGTTAATGTCATACATTTTAGCATTTCATCAATTTTTATCGCTGTTAGAATGTCACTTCATGTAGGCCTTCAAATTAGTCAGGGCTTCATAAGGATTCACTAAGTACTAGTTGTGCCCGCGACGTTGTTGGCGTGGGCTTATTAATTAGCTTCTATCCCAGCTTAGATCTACTACTGCACTATAAACTGTTATGAATGCGAAAATTTGGTTGGATGGATGTTTGTTACTCAATCGCGCCAGAACGGCTGAAAGGTTCTGGATTTAATAGCGTACAGAGATAGATTATAATCTGGAATAGCACATAGGCTGCTTCTTATCCCGGTAGTACCTTGGGGTAGATTCAAGATACGAATAAAACATTTACAGCAACATATCATAGACATAAATAAATAAACTGGCCACGTGCGTGTTGGACTGGCGTGCAAAGGGTTCCGAACGAATTTCATTTTATTTTCATAGATAGGTTTTGCTGTAATCTTTAGGTAAAGAACTTATATATACTATACTATTATATCACTAGCATTTTTACCTTTATAATTAGACTAAACGTTGTCACTTGGCAGTCGTATGTCATAAGTATATCGGTACCTACACTTTGTCAGTAGTTGTTAAGATCAATCTTTCACTTCTACTTTTTTAGTAATTAATTAAATAAGTAACAGTTTTGAAGTCGGTTTAATTTTCAGTTACTTGTTATATCTTCGTGCTTTAATTTTTGTTGTAATTGAAACTAATTAGGTGCTTAAAAATAATAATTAGATCTATGCCTACATTTTTATTTAATAATAATACATGAAGTGACCAACCATTTTTATTTTGCCATCTAACAAAATATGGATGCTTCCTGAGTTAAAAAATATGATTCTATTTAGTCCGGATTATCGCAAAATACACGTATTTTTTGCTTTATCAAATCTATAAAAAATACGAAGATAAAAAGGATTAAATCACAACAGTGGGGGGCTTTGTGACGTTACGTTGTGGTAAAAATTGTAGCACTTCATGACGTCACACGAGTTTTCGACGCACTATGTCGTCTTCGTTTTTTGTATACGTGAAAAAAAAACAAAACGTGTCCAATATATTTTGGAAATCTGGACTTTTTAGTCAACTACCCTATGAATTTTAACTTACTAAGCTACTTTTGAAATTTTCACCGAGATTATTTAGCTAGAGCCTAACCGCATGCAAAAATTGAAACAACATGTATGATATGTTTTAAAAATACGCCTTTAAGCCAACGACACGATTTCCTAGTACGTGATACACCCTCTCAATCTCAAAAACTACTGAACCGATTTTAGTGAAACTTGCAATCTTCCCTACTTAAACTATACTTCATTCAATTACAAATTAATCGTCTAGTAAAATATTTTTTCAAACCGACTAATAGATTTCGAGATATACGAGGACAAACATACTTACATGCATACACTTAAAAAATTTGGCACACATGTTTAGAACCTAATTTAGACTAACATATACAAAACCTGCAATTCTGACAATATTATAAAAAGAAGGTTATCCGTTCGAACCGTATGTATGCATACGGGTCAAACGGATAATCTTCTTTTTTAAAGTCGATTAAAAACCTTCCGAGAGAAACATAACATTCGCATAACATTGAGGAAGTCATCACAGCTTTCAAAATGCAAGGACTCACATGATCTACGTTTTTATAAGGAACCAACTCAACAAAAACCGATCTAGGCAAACTTAGTGATTACCATCTGCAAGATATAGCATGCTAACTTTGAAGAATTTACTTAAAGAATACACTAAAATGACTCGATTGTGTACAAAAGACTTAAATCGAAGAACGTTCATTACACGGAAAAGGCCTTCACGAAATTACATGTATGTATGTACGCAACAAGTTGGTACTTAGGTCTTAAATATCTACAGTAAGCTACATTTGTGGTTCAACAATACATAAGTGCACCATTTTGTGGTTTTGTGATGAGGTATAGGACCAAAGACAACATTCTCTATGTATAGGACCTATGTAGGAGAGGCCTGCGGGAGGCGAACGTGGGGTGAGTCGTCGCATGACCAGCCAGGCCTAAAAGAAGTGGTGTGCAATTGCATGCGCGACGCTGCAGGAGCATTTGTGGTACAGTAGAACGCCGATTATCCGAATTTATTGGGACCGGGGTTGATTCGGATAATCGAAAATTCGGATAATTGGACATAGACTGGTAATAAAGAAAAAAGAACTGTCACACATAGAATAAACTTTATTAAGTTTAACAAACACTGTTCTATAGTACGATTTTTAATTCGAGTCAGTAAAATGACAAGTGCAACTGTCACTGATACAAAAAACTTTTTACAAAAAAATACAACCGACTTTTGCACAAAAAATCAAAAAAGTGCAAAATAACTTTAATTTCGGAACTCGGTGTTTGTGGTTGCTTTTTCGTTTTTTGAACACCGACTTCCGAAATTAAAGTTATTTTGCACTTTTTTGATTTTTTGTGCAAAAGTCGGTTGTATTTTTTTGTAAAAAGTTTTTTATTTTTCACTTTTTAGTGGTACCTACACCCCCTCCCCTCCCCCACCTAAACGAACCAATCACATTGGTGTAAAAAAAACGTACATCTCCTTTGCAGAGTAAACTAAGAGGTCGTCAAAGTAGACAAAGTACGTATTTTTTTAGATTTTTCGAAAACCGCTTGGTTGATTTCGATAAAATTTTCATGGGACCATTTGGGAAGTATATATAGAATTTTTCAAATCGGTTGACAAGCGACGGAGTTATGCGCGAACAAACATTAAAAAAAAAAAAAATACAAACATCCGAATTGAGAACCTCCTCCTTTTTTAGAAGTCGGTTAAAAAGGGTGACCCGCTACAATAGTGATGTTCAGCAATCAATAGACTTAGACATTTAGTCATGCTTTATTTTATTAGGTATCAAAGCGTTTTTTTATTGTAAATATTTAATACATACCGTAATAAATAATACTATTTTAGAAAGATGGACCTTATCAACATATTAAAAATTTTCACTACAACATTATTACAAAAGCTGGGAAAAAAATGTATAAAGAGATTCAGAGGAGTTAACACTAGAAAGTCGGGAAAATACAAGTAATTTTATACGTTTTTATTCATTACGGTTGCTATTGATTCCGACTCCGATTCTGAATCAGTATATTCAGAATCGGAATCAGTTACATTTATAACGAATGAATTCACATATTCATTTATGATGTGGTCGAGTTGATAAATTTTGTCTTCGACTTTTATGGCATGGAGAATTGGAGAAACTTTATTTTAAAAGTTTTGTTGTTCCTGGCGACGTAACTCTTTGCTTGAGCCCAAACTAACTCTATTGGGTTGAGCTCACTGTGATAAAGGGGTAAACGCAGGATTGTGACACCGTATTCAGCGGCCAACTCTTCCACAGCATAGCGTTCGTAATCAGGTTTTTGTAATTTTACTATTTCTATTAATAGGGTAGTTGCCTAAAAAAATCTAATTAGTCCGTAAGATAGACTTTCCAAAAATATTGGACACGTATTTTTTATTTTTTCACGTAAACAAAAAACGAAGACGATATAGTGCGTTGAAAAATCGTGTGACGTCACTTCGTGCGACGATTTTTACCACGCCCTGATGTCACAAGCCCCCACTCATGATCTTTGAAGCTTTTTATCTTCGTCAATTTTTAGAGATTTCATAATGCAAAAAATACGTGTTCAATAGTTTTTCGATAATCTAACTGACGGACTAAATAGGATCATATTTTTATTCCTCAGGAAACATCCCTATTGAGCCTTTATCATTGTAGGTTGATATTGAATTTGTTTTTCATCCAACCACTGAATAATATCAGCCTTCCGCCAGTTTGAAGTGGGGATACGCTTGACTTTTCTTGGATGGTACGGTGCGTTATGTAATACCAGCACCGCATTTTGGAGGGAGACATCTCTCTTTAGAGGTGGACGGTTGGGTTTCGGGATTTTGAATTCGGGAGCAGAATGAAAAACAAGATGTCGTTCATAGCGTGACAAGTGATGATCCAACAACCAAAAACAAAGAATAGAACAGTATTTTATGTTATATGTAATTACCTACCGTGTGGTATTCTGTTTAATTACCGTAAATTACATATTTTTATTTATATAAAGGCTATTTGATATTGAATAAAAAAAATGTAATCTCGACTAAGTTTTAATTGTAAAAACTCGATTTTACCACATCACTATTTATTTGAGACTAAAAACCTGCAACATTGGAAATGTCATTTTACTGACTCGAATTAAAAATCATACTTTACAATAACTTGGTTAACAGTACAAGTAATTTTATAAAATTACTTTTATAAATAAATTCATTTATAAAATGACTTGGTTTTATTTTTTTATATTACGCTTAAAACCAAATCGGATAATTGGCAATTCGGTTAATAGGCGTTCGGATAATCGGCGTTCTACTGTAATTGGATAGGCCGCACTAAGAGATGTACAGTCGGTGATAGCAATTAGCTGACCCCCCTAAAAATTACTCGATTTTACACCCTATGCTCATAACATTAAAAGTTATTCAATATGTTTGAGTTTATCAGACTAACACTACTCGTTGAACAGAAACAATAAATAATTTTGATACGCAAACTTGAGCTTTAAGAGGTTGGTATTAGGTTATTTATTTATAACTGTTCACCTATTTTAATAAGTGGGTAGTTAGACGTCAATATGCGTATTCAACCAAAACTGCTATAGATATGACATTAGGAATATGGGGTAGAAGAATAAATTGAACAAGATATTCTATGCACAAATAGCAGTGAATACGCGCGAACATTTTTACCTTGCCTTACTAAATTGTAAAAATCCACGCTTTTTTCCTTTTTATTAATTGTTATCAGTTTTGATAGTTTAATCGTCATGTCCAAGTTGAGTTGAGTGATTATTTAAAATACAAAATAATCTATTTGCATGAGGAGAATGTTGGTATTAAAGCGATTGCTACGAAACTTAATATAGCGGTAAGTGTATTCTTTTTTATGCTTCATTTATAATTATAGTTATTCCTTAATTCGTTAGTTGGCTTAAAAGCCGGTGAATGTAGAATAATAGACAATTAACTATGTTTCATTATGAGTCTAATTTGAGATCATTTATAGGTAATTTGATTTATATTATCTAAATTGATAAACGTAATTTGCAAACTTAATCGATAAATAAAATTATTTTTACCTATTCGTTACTAAAATTATGCTTATTGTGTTGTTTCAGAGAAATACAGTCAGATTGTGGCTAAAACGTTTGACGTGTGGTTTTAATATTCAAAAAGAAAGATCGTCCTGGACCAAAACCATTCATGAGAGGAAGTAATTGTTGTTGAATATGGTGCGCGGTATGCGGGACCGCTTGCAACAAGTAATAGAAAAAAATGGTGCTCCACTTCGCTATTAAAAGCATAATTATAAATGACTTGAGTAACCAGTGTTGGTCACAAACAATACTAACGTATGTCAGTGTGTGTGTTAAATTAACTATTGTTATAATTTCTAACGAAGTATTTCGAATACCTAGTTTTTTGTCAAAACCTTATAACTAAAATAACTACTCACAAAACAAATTGATATATTATAGTAGGTAGAACTTCAACGTATAATGCCGTTTTATTTAGTAAAATGATATTTAATGTGGTGATGTTATTGTTATGAAATAGAAATACATACCTATATTTCTAAATATTATAACATGCTTATTCACTACATTAAACTCAGTGCAGTTAACAACGTTATTAGTAAGTAGGTAAATATTATCATCTTCGTGTCGTCATCAATATCATTTATGTTATTCTTATAATATTATTTTTATAAAATATAATCGTTTTTACCATCATTTTGGTTTTTTATTTCTGTTCGTTTTTTTTTCTGTTTTTTTTTTTGTTGCTAAAGTTATAATTTATTATTTATAACTTAAAATAAATTTACAAAACAAAAACAAACGCGTCAATCACGCTGGTTACGAACTCACAGCCTCGATTTGTCAGCTCACTACAGTGACCACTAGACCACTCGATACATGTTTAATGTGATCGAAATTACGTATTATATTACAAGTTAAAATAATATTCAAGATCATACCTACCTTAACACTGCGTATTAAAGATCAAATTCGAATAACTATTTTATTGATCGTAGACGTTGAACCAGTTGTCTTACTGCTAACGAGCAAAAGGTTCAAATTCGTTTAATTTTTAGGGGGTCAGTTAATTGCTATCACCGACTGTACCACGCTTACAATGGCGGGCTGATACCAGTCGGGGGTGCACATGAATTTAATTGTATCCCACCCGAGCCCCCGATTCATGGTAACGGTAGGGTTTTCATCGGTAAGAGTCCGACATAACACTCCGTTTTCCACACACGGAACGTATCCAATGAGCCTTTTTTACAATAAAAAAAATGTATGACCTATGTCTGACGGAATACAAAACGTGACGTGATAATTTGGTTTCTAAGTTTCTGTTGACCTTTCAGACTGGCATTTAGCTAGATTATGGCAGGCGTTAAGGTTATCAAACAGTAGGCGCGTACGATACCGTATCATGACATTTATAAGTCCTTAGCTGTTAAACCAATTTTTATTATTTTTATAGCCTCGCGTTTGACCACTGCGGCACACTGATGGTAGCGATGATGAGAAGTCATTTCTTTGTTTGGGAAGCCCCAGCTTGTAGCTATCAGGAAACACAGACTCTGGTAGGGAATTCCACTTCTTAGCTGTACGTATAGCAAAAGTATTCACAATACGTTTTGTGCGTATGATACAATATTTACAAAAATAGCGGCACCGGTACACGGCGGACCTGAGATGTCCACCGTGAACTGGCGGGCGGCACAATATTTCCAACGAGTTTTGTCGCTAAGCTTGAATACAAGTTAGAAAAATAAATAATAGGATACTATTTATTGTGAAAATGACTTAGCCCAGGGCAGCAGGGGCACTACACAAAGCGCAATCTTTGTATTTTCATTTGTTTTACACAGTTTCCTTTTTTTCTTTGCAGCGTTCTCACATATAAAAGCAACAAGGATAATTTAACCAAGATTTTTGTAATACATAGTATGATCTAAAAGTGTGTCCGTGGAGTGTCTTGCACTTGCTTCTCCATAGTGATCGACGCTTTCGAACGTGCAAATAGTTTCATGTTTATAAAGACTGACCTTGACAATTCAAAAGTGCCTGTTAATGATTTATTTGAAATAAATGCTTTGAGTTTGAATTGAGTTTTGTTCTGTCAGCGATAATGAACGACTGTCAAATGTCGATGCAAGGGATTTAGGTACCACAGGTGTCAGTGCTGCTTCCGTGTTATCATTCTAGGGCTCCAGATAGAGCTTAAGCCGCGAGTGTAAACAGATAAAATCGTAAAGGTATGCATACATAATTTGATGTTGTCATATTGTAGACATACTCGTGCGTACATAATTGTCAGGTGATTGGTTGAGCATCCATGTTGTTTGAGTAAGTATAATAATTAAGCGTCTGGTTCTCTGACGAAACGAATGACTGCTTTAGCAAATCTGTACATACATGTGTACACTTGCATATGGACATAACAAAATATGGGTTTGTTGCATAGCATTGAACTTTATATTGATTTTTAAACGATTTTAAAAAAGGACGAGGTTATTGATTCGAATGCATCCATATAAATTGATTGATGATTGACCAACTTATTCTATTCGTACAATATTTGCAGATCAACCAGAATATCTAAGGCTAACTACACTTCCTGAGGGATAATTCTAGATCGGGACCCCATAGATTCAGTGTCTGCTAGGGTTGCGGAATTAATTCGAAAAAGATTCCGCGGCCCTGGAACGCAAAGGCCACAAGAAGGAACACGGGTGGGTTTTAGTCAGTAAGAGTCTGACACTCCCTTCCGCTCCGCCCAGAGCGGAAGAAGCCATATGATGATTTCCCATCCAGAAGAAAAAAAAGGGATAATTCTAGATACTCAATCCCGAATTGAAAATTTCAAGTTGATTATCTGACAATCTCTACCGTATCCGACAAATAAGCATTAGAGTGGGGTTTAATTCGTTCTGAAAATGGTACTCAATTCAGAAAACTGTCCTTAGATACCCGATGTTTCGGAATCGAGATTTGGACGTTGCGAACGCTCTCATTTACTTTTTATAATGGCCTTTTCTAAGATACGATTCTCATTAAAAAAAAATAGTCAGTAATAAAATAATAAATATGCAAGTTTGCAACAAAAGAGATGGCACCAATAGGTGTGTCTCTACCTTAACGGCTTAACACATAGGTAATATTGCATTGAATTGCACTCAACTTCACGATCTGTATAAGAAATTACGTGTGGAAATATAAAATAAGTTGTTGACGTATTCTGCAATTGTGTTACATTTCACACAGATTGTATCGAATGTGTCGTATATTATAGGAACTAAATACATAAATGGCGTGTAACAATAAAACATTATAACAACCTACCACTTGGCGATTGTTATTTGTTTTACAACTGATTTCACACTAGATTGTTTGATGATACAAAACCGTTCTCGATACTATTGTTTTTCATAAACTTTTTACATTAACACACGTGTTTTCTACATGGACAGTCAGAATAGCAATGAAACCATGAGAAAATACCTTCGTTATTTATACTACGCAATTAAATGACACAGACGTGTCATCGAGCAGGTCGTGATTATCACCTGTACGTGCGTTGTAATAATGCGGTAATTAGTCAACTAACCTTGTTTGTTGATATCCCATAACACGACGGTACAGCCGAGCCTCGCTAGCCTCAGAGCTATAAGGCTGCCCAAGCCGCCACCGCCTCCCGTCACCACAGCAATAGCACCCTTAAGGTCCTTTTTATGACGGCCAACAATGCTCTTGTATATAGCTTTTATCACATAACCGATGCCGACGATGACAAACATTATAACGTCTATAATCGCTTGCACGACGGTGTATTTGTCTCTCATACATTCTGGGATCTCCCTCGTGAGGGGTCCCGGCCTCATGCCGTTCATGTACTCTTGAGTCTCCACAGACATGTTGAATTTTGATTTGATTAATTGAATGTCCAACCACTGAGCATCACTTTTCACTTACTGTTTTAACACTTCACTCGTCTTTGTTACCTGCAACAATTAAAACAAGTTAATAAGCAACACTTTATATACCCTTTCTAATCTACACACTATCTATGTATTTTGTAATTGACGTTTTATGTCGCTATGAAATTGTAATAAGGACTTCAAATAAGCATATTTGTACATGCTGACATATATACCCTATGCTGAAATATTATTGTTATATATGGATAAATGTATTGATGCAAAAATCTGTGATGATTATTAAGATTATGTATGTCATAACACCTCCCTATATATTCATTTTTTAAACTTTGCCCCACACTTGGAATTTCTCCTGTATCGTGGATACGTTTACAAACATACAAACTTACATACACAAACTGCCAGAAAATAAAATCTATTCCATGCAACCACTGCGTCAACCATGTGACTTATAACTTCGAACACTCCAGATTACTGTAATTACATTTTGTGCCTTTTGGACGTAATTTGTTTGCCATCGTCACGCGCGTCGTTAACTTATGTAATATTATGTAGACCTGCTCTATTGTGTTTAAATGGCTCCTTCTGCTAGATTTTCTCAACTAAGTTTAAATATTTTTTCTAAGCAGTTGTTAGGCTCTTAGACAAGTGACCCTGTCAGCAGCACCGAGTCGATAGCAATGATCAAAACGTCAAAAATGTATGAGATTGTCAAATGTTTATTTTGACATTTCGACTATCGCTATTGCTTATAAAAAAGAAAAGAAAAGAAAGAAAAATAGTTTATTCCCCCCATACACACACAGAGGTAAAAATAAACAAACAAAAAAAAATGAAACAATTGGTAAAACATAAATAATACAAAAAAGAAGTTAAAAAATTACATGTCAGACCCATTCATGAAAGCCAAACATCAAAATCGAAAAAAATGGCACTTTGTCTAAAGCTACTTAGTTTGTTATGTGCAGCATTTTTCCATAATTTGGGCATTGCCTGTAGCTTTTTATACATTTATATAAAAATAACGAATTGTCCTGATACTCACTTAGACATTGCATTGAAACTTTGATATTTGAACCTTCGATGTATTGATGAATCTTTAACATCAAGAAAACAACCTAAATTGCAACACCATAATTTATTTTAATTTTTTAAATAAATCAATTACTATGTACATAAATCTATTCTGCAATGAAAAATAATATTATAACAATAATATTATATTAATAGCCAATATAATCTCACACGAAATGTTAGGAAATGGTTTTGAGCACATATTTTCAGCAACGATCAGCAAACGAAATTGCATGGGCAAAGTCAAAATATTTACTGTCTGGGAACCCTCGAAAAATGGACATTAAAATCAATAAGAATATTTGCAAAGATTATAAGAGAGAGGGAAAATGAGTACGTGACTATTGAAATGTAATGCCAATCTCATAGCTCATTTGGTGACCAACAGAATGACCACGTACATAACTAAATAACGTACGATTAATTAAACATGTCGTAAATTATTATTATTGGATTTCCTAGTTTATTAAGTTTTTTCATCATTCTACAAAAAAGATATCGAATATAAGCATTCAATCAAAATCATGTTCAAATCGATAATATTGATTGCCATTTACAAGCATTGGCTAGGAAATTTATATTTCTTACGGCGTGCCTAACTCATTTGCATAATATTGCAATAAAATGATTTATTAGATTATATATCTACAGTTTAGCCTTCACGGTTACTTAATACGAAATCTTTATTTTTTTAGAAGCTTCTTTAGAAGTCTTCTTTTATTTAAAACATAAAATAAAATTGGAGTCTCTTCCTAAATCCATATTATTTTTTCGTTCTTCAATACTCCATAGGTAGGTACCTAAACAGTTAGCAATAATTTAGATAAATAATATTTAGATGGGAGTTACTATTATTTATTTTCTGCCTGTTCAAGAATAGAAGCTTTATGAATATTTACGAAATTCAAAACAATCTAAAATGGGCATTTTGAACTTAACAAATGTTTGCTTCATACATTATCTAGCCATAAACACATATTCTCTCATATGTTACGTTGCGTATCACGGGTAGTCAATACCTTTGGTAGCCTTTGATAATCTCTGAATTACTATTGCATTTATAGCTTTAATTAAAGATTATAATTATCTGACCTTAACGTGCGATACTGTGATATATCACGAAAGAAAAGATAGTTAATGATAGCATAACGGTAGGCAATGAAGAATCGCACTAACCTCAAGTAACATACGATAAGCATAGGAAGATGTTGAAATATTAGGCTAAGGAGAACCGGTTCCAGCAAACCAAACGAAAATATCTAGATATAAAGAAACGGAAAGATGCCTATACCTACATATTTATGTAGATGAGGATAGACAGAGAAATGAGTAGATCGGTAGATTTTATACATCGAAATCAAATAAATTTACAGTTATTCCAACTGGTGATAACTTTTAAATTCCTTTTCCTTTTGCTTAAAGCCTTCTGTTACGATTAAGATGAGGATGGATAGTGGAATGAGGATCTTGATTGGTACCTCAAAACCAGGCGAAACATATTGACGTAATGGGCATAAACTTTCTAATTCCCAAACATTTAGATAGCCACTTCACAGAGAGCTAAAATATTTTAGACACTCTTGGACTTATCGGAACTGAAGTTAAGCTAGTTAGGTTTTTGCTAAGGTAATTTAGCCATGTGCCTAAAACATGATGGGAGTAGATGTTGGTGTTCTCCCTCACACATCGGCGATGTCGCAAGCGCAGCCAGGCGGCCGGTGAATGCAAGCATTGCACAAACTACGGCATACTCTGAGGACCGGTGCGGTGTGAAGGTCGCCTTTAATATTATCAGCGAGTTCAGCTCACTCCTGGGCAGATTTGATACATAAGTATATTGTCAAGGTTTACTCGTGTTTTGTGAAGACTCTTTTACTTAATGTAAAAGTGTCGCTAGCAGAATTATGTTTGGATTAACTGACAGCATCTTTTCTCTGATGTATGAGCGTAAAAGAATACTAGGATCGGATATTACAGAATAGCACATGTAAGCCATTCTGTAATATCTGCCTGACCCCATGGGAAATGCTGTGAAAGCTCCATGATAGATATACTCTACCCGCGTCTACATAACTCATTCCATTTTAAAGCTCCATTATAAACAATTAAAAATCTAGTATAAAAAAATAGGGAGACCAAAGACGGCTCAACTGTGATAGATTTACGAAGGTAGGTACTATAAAAGTGATCTTTCGAGAGTCGTCAATTCCGTCTAAAATAATTTCTTGAAGACTAACAAAATAGGAAGTTAGCACGATCAAGAAATGAAATAGCCATCTTGTTATTTTAGAAATCGTTTGTGTAAGCAATTATTTTTTCTCTCCGCTTGTGTGATTTTTATTGGAGAGAAAGTGTCCGTGATTGTGTTGTTTCCATGCCAATATACCCGTCGTATTGCATTGAATGATGTATTTTACGAAAAAAAATATGTTTTCGAAATAAATATATTTTTTATAATCTTTAAATAATTTACAGTCTGTCTTGATTGATGATGAGAGTAATATAGAAATACAATATGATGATAACAATAATTAGCTTATGAAAAAAACTACATAGGTACTACAAAAAATTATTTCAATGTACTATGACGTCAATAAGCGACTTTGATCGTAGCGTAGAAAAACAAGGTTTACCAACGATAAGAACTTAATAAATAACCTATCTTCAACCTTGTTTACGTCATCTTAACGGGTTATTGACATAAAGCACTAAATAAAAAATACACAAAAACGAACTGTTCAACTCGGAATGACGTATGTACCTATGTACCTACTTAGCTGGGAACAAGTAGTAGACTAGACCCACATTAATATTACACCAACCAAGCTATCATTTTATACATTTTTCTTATATGATATTTTTATTCGAATAATCTTTGAACTTAGTGAGTCAGCAAATATAATTATTTCAAGTGTCAAATACGAAGGTTATTCAGCAAGATTGCGCGGTAGGTTTTACAACAAGATTTGCATACAATTTTTTGTTAGTTAGTTTTAGTTATTGCCATTTTTTACAAGATACTGCCACATGCCAATAGCGATATTTCCTGAGGAATAAAAAAAAGATTCTATTTAATCCGTCAGTTAGATTATCGAAAAATATTGGACACGTATTTTTTGCTTTATCAAATCTATAAAAATTGACGAAGATATAAAGGTTCAAAAATCATGAGTGGGGGGGGCTTGGGACGTCACGGCGTGGTAAAAATCGTAGCACGAAGTGACGTCACACGAGTTTTCAACGCACTGTATCGTCTTCGTTTTTATTTACGTGAAAAATGAAAAAATACGTGTCCAATATTTTTTGGAAACCTATCTGACAGGCTAATTAGATTTTTTTTCACCTTATTTTAGGGTAGGTATAGGGGCGTAGTGGGTATGACTGATCAAGGTTGGGTGGACCTGAGGCGTACGCCTTTGCCGTCGCCTTTTCTTAACAGGAAATGTTAGAATTCTCCCATTAATAAATGAGAATACATAATATGTACCTTTTCCTTATTTGACAGCTATTGCTATCATAAAAACATGGCACAATCCTCATTTGTTTGATTGTGTAGTACGTTTTGATTTAAATGTGTACGCAACTGCGTATCTATTGCTTTTACTGAATTGCTTGTGTAGTAGTTACCGTGTGATAGGAAAAAACAGGAGACACAAGATTCCGTACATTTTTGGCTACGGGGAATATGTATTTATTATATCTATGATCAAAACTATATTTGTTGACGGAGCTGAAGTTCAAACAGCCAAAACTGGTGACAAACAATACAAATGTATGATCGTGAACATACATATGTAGATGCCAATTTGAAAGAATTGTAACCTTACAAAGAATGATCTCCATCGACCTCCAATCAACCTAGCGTAGTTATTTACAAAGCCAATTAAAATAAAGTGTCAAATTGAATTCTCAAAAGACAGGAAAGCAGTAATAATGGCGAACTTTCGAAGGCCGCCGGTAAACAGGGGCAATGTAATTGCGTTACACAGTGGTTAATTACTTAAACCATGATTATATTCTTGCTAGATACGTATCTACTGTGGTAGATAATTATGTATGTCTTGATATATATGCACGTTCTATAGATAAATAAAGAAAGTAACTTTTGTGTAAGGTTGTTTCAATTATTAATTAACTTCTATAATTAATGGTTCCGTGAATGAGTTCTTATTTTCCAAACTAGATCCAAAATTGTAATATCGGTCGGATGTGATCGTTGAAAAAAATCTCAGTTTATGTATTCACGTTTTTTCTTCCGTGCGTCTTTTTCAACCGTTATTGAGTAGTGAGTTGACTTCCTTTATGCCATTTGCAAGCTTGTGATTCTTTAACCAAATACATATTAACGCCAGGTATCGGGGCTTACAAGATCCTTTAATTCTGTAACGACCTTTACCATGAAACTCACTATTATAGCTGTATAAATAACTGCCATTGACGCCAATGCTAATTCTGAAGAGCTGTTAGCTATCATTGTCATTCTGCCTTCCATTCATGATGCTCTAGCCGCCTAGTAACTTATCGATGACGCACGCACTATCGTTTATCGTCCACGCACTCGTGATCTGAATATAAGGATCACTGTTAGTCTTTGGGCGATGCATTCAATGTCACATACTCACATTCGACGCTCCATTGAACAATTCAAGGATCAATGAGGCATTTGACCACAAATATTGACCGCGACATACTCAACTATTATTCTTGTCGTTAACTATTGGTTCATCTTGTAATATTTTAAATGATTTACTGTCCATCGAGTTTCTGGTTTTCATTTTCTGCAATATTTACGAAATTAACAGTCTTGTTTTATCATTACATGTCAAACATTCTTCATACCATTGTTATGAAATCTAAGGTCGGCACTGTTACGTCATAACCTCTACACCTGCTATCACTGGACTATACAATTTTTGCTATTTTGATTACCACAGATATAATGATGGTAAGTGAAGGTAATCTTGGTGCATAATTCCATGACATGATCATTTTATATGAAGCTGGCGATCACGCGAACTTCATTTAGTTTGATATCAACCGCATGACTAGGCATAAATATAGGATAGGAGAGAAACGTCTTGGCAGAATTAGAAAATATGGAGTATTGCAAGTAAGACATAATTATGAGAAAATGCTAAGCAGGAAGGTCACTGAATAATTTGACCAGTTTATATTTCTTAGCTAGCAAGAAAATGACTGAAGAGAAAAAAAACAGCCTAATCGCATGAAGGTTCTGCAAAATCGTATAAGATATAAATGTCCGCTGACAGACAGACGGATGGTCAGCGGAGGCATAGTAATAGGGCCCTTGGGGCTTTGGGTATGGAACCCAAAAATACCTGACCCTGGCGCAATAAACAATATTTTGCCAGCCTTATTGTGATTGTTTAAGTGAATAGATAAATATTTATATAAAATAATCACGATAATAACAGTCGGAAACTTATGTTAGGAAATTGAAAAAATGCCCAAGATCGAAAGCAAAAATACGCTATTGGAATGTATAATAAAAATATTTTATAGCACCTTAGAAAGTAAAGAAACCGAGTTGAGAAATAAGAACGCGGACCGTTTCATGACTATGGTGCCGTGTGGCGGCTAATTGGTGGTCGGGAGTTACACACCGTGACAAGAAATATTGTCTATCGAATGGTCGTCACCGACAACGCGTCCATGGACATCTGTAACATTGAAGTATGCGTTGCCATCCACGAAATAAATCTTTTTCTGGTGCCTGTAAATACGTAGACCTTGCTCTTGCCTGGTGACAGAAATTGGTATCTTATGTTGGTAAACTTCGAACGTACTATGGGTTAACTTAACCTACCTATTATAATTATTATGCATCTAGTATTGAGGTCGGTTTTCCCCATAAACAGTAAAATATTTATAGGGAAAACCAAATTGTAAGCTAATTTAAGAAGAGACGTATGTGGTGCCGTGACCAGTAAGTACCTAATAAGTTAACTTCCATTCAATGCGAGGATTGTAGTACAGCTATAATTCTAGAAAAGTTTTGAACTTTTAGGTTTCTAGAACAAAGACACGACAAAATAAAAGGATTTCTTCATACCGACACATCACTTTTTGTGAGTTGATATGTTATTACTTATTTGCGTATTCAGAATATTATGGTGACCATACTTCCATTATTTAGGATTTTTATATATATTTAGTCTATTTGGCCAGCGTGACGTTCTGTTGCAATGGACGACACGTCCTTGCGGCTGATGTCACCGGCTAGTTACAAAATGATTACACGGTTTATCAGAAAAGTGTTTGGCCATGTTTTAACGTCAGGTAAATATTGATGGAACTTGTTGAGTAATTTTTACCATCTGTTAACATACTGACGTTAGTCAAATAGTCTACAACTTGATCATAAAAATAGTCAAAATTTTCCTAAACGGCGAATATTGAAGTAGCCAAGTTAGGTTTTCGCACACAACAGGGCCCAAGATACAACCTTGAGGGATGACTCACACATCAGATGATTTTCGTAAATTATCATGATAGGATCAAGACAATTCATGTTGTGATTTAAATGATTCCTTGAAATCAATACTTACATACATGTATATGTCTGTCACCGGATAATTACAAAATCCGTAAGATTATAAAATATATTGAGAGATTGTAAAACTCTTGATAAACATTTCGAACACTTTTTCATGCATCAAAGTTTGATAGACTGTTATCTCTCGAAGTCATTCCGAGAAATTTTGAACCGAAATAAACTGACGACATTTTGGCGACCAGTCAGTGTACGGTTCTACAATTTATTGTATTATATTGCCTAGCCAAGTAGCGGAACATCAGACACAGGACACGGCATGACTGAGTAACTGACAGACAACGCACAGCCAAAACTACTGGTCATCTTCCTACGACCGCTAGTTTGGGGAGCGTAGGGAAGCGCTAAAAAAGGATATACCAAAATACCATGGGAAACGCTACTTATGGCAGAAATAATAAAAGGTTTTTGATTGCTTTGGCCGCAGGCGCCTACCTCATTAAACCGGCAATGCCACTCCTAAATTCCATTTATACGAACGCAACGTCCGAACTTGAAAACCTTAATCCGACAGCAATACTTTTTTTTTGTTGTGTTCATTAATTTTTGTCAATCAGTTTCATTCACGAGATGGCTAATATATAGCCCGATACCACTACAGTCAAATCTACTCTAAGTTGAGCGCTAAGGCAATAAGGCAATCTGGGGAGACGTAAGTCTAGAAAACAAAATAAATACAATATGTAACTGTTAAAATTGTCTAAAAACACACTCACGTCAAACTACACTGTAAAAGTTTGAATGAAAATAATCAATTTATTCATTAAATACATCTTTTTGGTCTACGATAATAGGTGTTAGTAATCTATACTTATAATAAATCTGTAGAGAGGTCAATTCTGTACAAGGAATATATTTTCAAAATAACTATCAGGGGGTGATTAGTGATCGATACTGGTGCCAAAAATGCAATCAGTAAAATTTTTGTCTGTCTGTCTGTCTGTCTGTCTTTCTGTCTGTCTGTCTGTCTGTCTGTCTGTCTGTCTGTCTGTCTGTCTGTCTGTCTGTCTGTCTGTCTGTATGTTCTTTATAGAAACAAAAACTACTCGACCGATTTTAACGAAACTTGGTGCAATTATTTTTCATACTCCTGGGCAGGTTATAGTATACTCTTCATCACGCTACAATCAATAGGAGCACAGCAGTGAAGGAAAATGTTGGGAAATCGGGAGAAGTTACTCCATTTTTTAAGCTTCCGTCGCGGGGTAGCCTTAATGGTTAAAGTTACATAGAAATCATGTATTACGGAAATGTTTTACATAAAATTATCTAAAAAAATATTCCGAAACAGCATATGTCTATCTTTTATGGTTGA
This sequence comes from Hecatera dysodea, assembly GCA_905332915.2. NCBI lineage: Eukaryota > Metazoa > Arthropoda > Insecta > Lepidoptera > Noctuidae > Hecatera > Hecatera dysodea. The sequence goes on from HG995304.1 coordinate 7,628,807, forward strand.
CTCACAATAACACGTGTAACTTCCGATAGCTTAGCAGTTCGGAACTTCTTATTATATTTGTTTACTCTTACGTTTATAATACTCTCACTCATCCCTAATTAAAAAAAAGTTAATTCATTATTACCTATTCAATAAAAAAAAGAATCATAGAAATCGGTATAGAAACACCAAACTTATACATGAATACATTAATAAGCCATCGCGCCGTCGCGCTTTAATACTGAATCATGCTGTAAGATGTTATTGTGATTATTTTTGTGTAACTTTTGTTGCTATTTTGTAAAATAGGTAGGTACTTATTAGTTATTTTGGTAATGTTTAAATATTCGTTCAAATTACAAATTATTAATAGTTTCAATTTTATTTCTTTTTAGGTGAAGTAGTAGTAGAAGTAGGAGCATAGATTTTTAGATACCGATAGGTTAGTTTTGGCTAATTTATGTTCTGTTTTTTTTTTGTATTAAGTAGGTAAAAGCGTAGGTACTTTTATTAATTAGTAGTTATTTTATTAATTAGTTACAAGTAGTTATAGGTATTTATTTTTAAGTGAAGTATGTATAGGTTATTATAATATAATTTTGCACAGGCATTTCAGCTTTACTTTCATTTCTTTTTTTGTTGTAAGTTGTACATATTTCACACACACATAGTGATCTATCAATGCACAGCCCAAACCACTGAACGGATCGGGCTGAAATTTGGCATGCAGGTATATTTTATGACGTAGGCATCCGCTAAGTAAGGATTTTGATTAATTCTACCCCCAAGGGGATAAAATAGGGGATGAACGTTTGTATGAAACTTTGTCAATTTTAAACCGATCGGGCTGAGAGTTTCAAAATCGGGGGTAAAGTAACTATTCCACGCGGACGAAGTCGCTGGCAGAAGCTAGTATTTTAATACGTACGGTATGACTTTTGAATTACCATTTGACGAAAGTATAAATTTTTCGACTTGTTATGTTAGTGCCTAAGTATCTAATTTCAATGTATTTTACACCTACGTGACCCACACCCATATCTAACGCAACGCAATGTTTGTAGTGCACATATTTCAGTTTTTGAAAAATCTAAAATATCTGCTAAGTTGTAGCGTCTTTTAAAAAATATCTTATATGAAAGAACAAGCTATATATTTTTTTATAAAATTTTATATTTCAGCCGAAACATCTCATACTGAATACCAATCATGTGTTATTTTTTAAAATACTTCATCTATATTGACGGAATCTAGGCTACGAATAACGATCTCTAGGATAAGAACAAAACGGAAGGTCATGCAAACACGTACTTTAAGGTGCACACGAATGCATCCGTTCAATGTACATATAAAATAAACAATGTGCTAGATAAATGCTATATACGTGAGCTAAGAATAGATGGAATGCTAATATATTTCACGGCTATTTGACTCTGCTAACTCCAGATCGAATGTGTTCAAAACGTTCCAATAAACGAGTTTTTGAAGTAGGATGTCGGAACTAAATAAAAATGTGGTCTCATCAGCGTAACAAAAAGTTTTGCGGCTTTACCTCCGCAATAGTTCGGTGCTGATTCTACAGTCATCATTAGTAGTTAATGGTATGTTTGAATGATAACATTGCACATTACAAACATCGGCGTCCATAGACATCTCTATTAGTTTGAACTGTTTATTAGAATGTCTATTATGGAATTCCATTTTGCCTGTCACTGTTACCAACTTTGAAGCGATGTTTTATTTCTACTACACTTTTATATCTTTAATGTGCCTTTGTTTTTGAACAATCAAACAAATCGGTCCTACCTTTTATCATAACATTTAAATCTGGCATTTTTCTCAGTAGTGTCATGTTAAAGGTGAAGCTACATTTCCCGTTTGCCAGCACCGTTGTCCGACTGTTTCGGTGGGGCCATGTATTTTTTGCGACCGCTTTCTCTCATGCTTTCACCATGACGACCAATGGCCTGTCATTTTGGACATAATTCGATGTAAGAATGTTTGCTTGGAGCTTTTGGATTTCCGATGAGTCAATTCAAACAATCGGTTTATGCATTACGGTTTTCCGTAAAACAATGGTAAACCTGTTCTAATAATATTTATACAACACAGGTTGTGATCATAACTAATAAAATAGTCTAAAATCATTTTTTTTTAAATTCCGGGTCTTTTTAGAGAATCTTAAACGAATTAAAACAAAATGCATGCATATGCATTACTTTTTTATAACTTTTCAATCGATATACATTTAAACAAGAAACTACGAAACGCAGCCTAAGCAAGTTTCGTTCCACCAGAGAAATGTCATAACATTTCTCAAGCTAAACCGAGTAACTGAGTTATAAACTATTTCGATACTAGAAGTTGATATCGCAATTCCTTGCAAGATCATCGCAGGCGCAGATCGATCGCGGGTATCGAACCGGGCGGCCTTCTCGGGATGTTTCCCAACCTGCGCACGCGCTGACATGCCCACCAGCGGAAGGACGTACTGCTTTAAACCATAGACGTAGTCATACGGTAAGCGTTACAGTGTTCCATTACAGATAATTATTGCACTTCAAAAAGTCTTGTCAATTTTCGATATTTGTTTTTACATATTTAGTTATTTCTATGAGTATATTTTTTTCAAGCCTAAAAGCATTATCGTCTTAAGAATACTAGACACCACTTTTATTACAAATGACTTCGTGTATGTAACGCTTCGCCATGTTCGCTGCATCAACAGAACAGTTTCCATCATTAATTTTAATGCTCACATGAGTATAACCGTATTATGCAACTCTTTGTATCTTCGTGGCCGGCAGGTAGTACAGATTCTGTTCGAAATTAGGTAATTAGTTCATACCAAATATGCATTCACAGCTTGAAATTTGATACAATCTGACTTCGCGTCTCTTGGAAATGTGCATTGCAATCATTTCTTTTTATCAAGTCTGTTAATGTCTGAGGGACTTTTTTAAATCGATGACATACTCAATTGTCATTTCCTAATTATTATCTTGATGAATACCATAGGTAGTCAACTAAATCACTATACTTGATCAGACTGATCGGGCTGGACGGCGGCGGTCGAGTCTAAATGGACCAACATAGTATTTATAAACAATAGGCCAGAATTACTTGAACTACCTCAATACGTGAGATTGATTTGAACATTATTATCATAACAATTAGGTAGGTACTATTCGTTCGTAAGTTATTGATCAATGATACTTGGTTTATTAACTCCATGCTATTTTACTCTGTATTTGTGTGCCTCTAAATGATGTATTTGTGTACTGATCTCTTATACTTTGTTAAGAAAGCTGGAGTTGTTCTCTCTTGACCGATACAGTAGTCCACTAAATTGTGACCTTGCACGAAATTTCTTAATATGCGAGAGCGAGAAGGTTTCTTATTGAAACTGCGCCTATTCCATTTCACATACCTACCAACTGCTTTGCCAATAGGTTATCGTTGAGAAATAAATTATAATCTTCTACGGGCATTACGTTTTTACCAGCTATGTGCTGTGGATCTTGTAATTGATGGAGTTGCAGACTTTTAATCTGTTTTCTTGTCTATGGTCTTTTTCTCGACACACCATTAATCTCCGCTATAGGACAGTCGTTGCTAAAATGATGATTATCTTCAGAAATATATTCAAAGAGAATTTTATTTTATTGTTTTTTATGTTAACCGCAATCCAAATAAAAGTCACTAAAACTTGATTTTATAGTTTTATTTTTCGGTTTAATATTTTGATGATTAATCCGTTAACTCTGAGTCATAGAGGATATAGTTAGTAACATTAAATATAGTTCATTGCTCCAGGTAAATGATTTACCAATTGAGATTGTCCTTGAGTTTTGTCTGCCAAATTAAATGTTTTTGGCAATCAGCCCAACATTTATTTCATACAACATGAATCAAGATCTACAGTTAGGTTTGACGAAATCATGTTGTCTATACGAGAGCTCATAGAGGCAGGATCGCCTTGAAATACTTTCGAACCACGTGAACTATGCGAAAACGTTTACCTAACAGAATCAACATTTAATTAACCCTTCGATGACAACAAACTTACCTATGAGTACAGGTGTTAGTCAGCCGGTGATCAGCTGATCACATACACTGGCACTTTTCAAATGGTTTTTAATTTTTTTGAATTTAGAACAGGTGGTTGGTTAGTTGGTTATGGATTTATGAAGTCCGCGACGGATGGGGTAACGTTTGTAGCGTCGGCCGGTGGCGGCGCTCGACGCTGCGGATCGACTGAGTGCGACTGGCGGAGTGGCGTGTGGCGGCTGCTGCGCGCGCACCGCGACCCTCAGACCCTCGGCAGACGGCCTTCACACACGGCTCGGGGTGACTTCCCAACACACAGATAAACAAACAGTTTTATGCTATTATCATGTCATTGCCCCAGGATCTACGTTGTGAGGTTTTTTTTTGTAGAGAAGTGAATTCTGTAGATTATCCGTTATTATTCATGTTAGTTATTTATATTGTAGGTATATTATTATCTATTCCTTGCAAAAAATATAATTTTAATATATTTGAAACATAACTGTTTGTTCATATGTTATGGATACGGGTGAAAATACTAGAAGTTTGTTGTACCTAGCCTAGGTACAACAAAATTTTAAGAGAAATTCCTGAAAATATTTTAACCACATTTTAAATTGATGTACTGAATCAAACCGAAAAACCTCAGCAAGTAGGTAGTACAGTTTTAATTTAAGGATGGAGGACAGTTTTACTATACAATCTCGGGGACAAATACCTATGTTAGTATAAATTATGTGTGGGTGGAAATTGTAGAAATGTGATTTCGACGTTAATTTTGTCTCAAAGCCTCATTTGTTCACCTAGCCAGTGGATACAGTTAACTGATATACCTACTACTGGCTAGACAAATAAATACTTACATGGCTTTATCAAAATCTCCTCAGAAACATATGCAAACGATTCTTAAATTCCTTAATAGGTAGCTAGACAAGATATTTACTAACGATTATTTATATGCTATACAAATAGTGTGGGTGCGCAATAGATTCTAACTGTCAATTATTTCAACGTCAGAATATGTTTTTTGGATTTGCCTTTTCGGCATATTAAAGTAGTAGACTTCTTTCTCTTTATTGTGAGTTGTTTATGTGAAGAGGACAAAGTAGGTAGGTATATAAGTATATGATATTTGTGTTTCCACTGACGTTTTTATTTATAGATACCGTTATCTTATCAAGAATGTTGGGAGGTGCTTTTATATATTTTTTTAATGCAAATCATTTTTTTTTCCATTTTATTTATGGAAATTATTTCTATAATTAATTACTGATTTGATTACGAAAGCTACAGTATTCGCATGGATCCCGGTATATGTAAAACATATCGCCCCTATAAAATTAAATAGGTAGGTACACGTCAAGTGATACGATTGGGTATTGAAAAATCATTAAATCAACAACCGCTAGATAACGCGTGTTTGTCAATTAGATGTGATAATTTTTAATGTTGGAGAAACTTGGCCAATATCTTCGCGCAGTAGGCTTACTTTCATCCCGGATAAATGATGACCAGGCCACTGGAGAGAAGCCACGGGGAACGCTTGTTTTAAATATTTGAACGCATAGCCTCATCGTCATCAGAAATGTAAGCTTAGCTTATTAATGACTAGCTGCTGCCCGCGACTTCGTCCCCGTGGAATCCCCGATTTTAAAACATTCTTTATCGCTGCTCCGCTCCTATTGGCTTAAGCGTGATGATATATAGCCTAAAGCCTTCCTCGATAAATGGTCTATTCAACCCAAAAAGAATTTTTCAATTCGAACCAGTAGTTCCTGAGATTAGCGCGTTCAAACAAACGAACAAACAAACAAACAAACTCTTCAGCTTTATAATATTAAAAAGTATAGATTACTCGTGGGGATTTATTTAGTCTGCGTACTTAGCTGCTTGTCATTTGTCAATTAATTCAGTGACTGAGAAAGAATATTAACAAAGTTGTTTTACCAATGCTTTCATACGTCAAGAATGTGAACTACTTGAATATCTTAACCGCTTACCTACTTACCAACTATAATCTACCTATAGACATTTTCGTGCGGGACCGGTCTGGTATCAAATGCTGTCGAAATTACAATTTCATTTTAACAGATCTAGTTCAAAAGTACCTGGGTATCAGCTATAGAGATGAGATATACCTGCCATTCTCCATACCCGGCCTTTAAGGTATGGGTATCACTAAATACCTGGTACAAATACCAGGTATCAAAATACTTCTAAGTATTTGGGTGTGGTAGGATTTCGATAAGTAAACGTATGCGATTGCGATAAGTATGGTATGCCTCCAATATAATGTAGGTACGATGTTTCAAGTACCTACCTATACGTAATTATGCATTATGAGGTATGAAATCTTTCCTTCCTACTTTACCAGGCTTAGGACTGTCGGCTAAGAGTATGTCGATGGTTATTAATGAATTCTAGTTATTTCTATATAAATTAATGCAAAATAAAATTAATTATATTTAAACTGACTAACTAGCCGGCGTAGTTAAAAGATTTCAAATCAATTTATTTACAATCGTAATTTTAATTTGCAATATTTTTTTTTAGTTTTGTCAGGTTTTTTGTTTTTTTTTTGTTGGACGAAAAATGTAATTATGATAGCATATGTTCCTTATGAACGTAAAAATAAGTACCCATTTTTTCTAACTAAATTAAATCTTAATCAACCGAATGTTCATAAAGCACGAATGACTTTTCGGGTTCCTTCGTAAGCTGTCGGGTAGCTTCGGGTTGCTTCGGCGTACCGAACTACCGATAAAACTGGGCGCTACCTTGTGGTAGCGGTTCGTATCGTACTATGCGTCTGACGTCATACCTTTAACGTATTTACCCAGTATTACGGTCCGTACCCGGTCTATGTACTGGGAAGCACATACTTGGTATATATACCTCTACCAGTATATACGTCTCATCTCTAATCAGCTATATATAATGTGAAAGAACTTTAAAGGGAACTTCTGTGTGACGTAACTCTTTGTAATGGAAGATTTTAGTTTGACAATCTTGAAGACCTTGTGACCGATCTAGAAATAACAAATAAACATATTAGTATATATTTTAAACGCAATTTCTTTTGTGTTATTTTAACAAATATTTTTAAGAAGTTAAATAAATTGATTGCATAGTGTTTGTTTGAAGGAGGGAATGTCCAGAAGTCCAAGATCCAATTACGAAAGTAAGCACTATAGCTGCTGAAATTATTAACTAATAAGGTACATAACCTAACCGGTGGAGTACCATACACAAACTTTTTTTACGGGCAGTGTCACCATTTTGTCTATAAGTCCCCTCTTTGAGCAATTGTTGGAGAGGCGCCACGGGGTGCCCCCACCTTCCGCCTGACGCAGTTGCTCACTGGACAAGGCTGTTTCAGGAGGTACCTGTTATGGATTCAGAGGGAGGATCCGTCCGGGTCAACACTATGTGAATCGCCCGGAGGACATGAGAGAGCATGCTTTGGAGATCTGCCCTGCTCAGGCGGAGCAACGCCGTGTCCTCGTCGAGGCGATCGATGGCAACGAACTCTCGGTTCTGGCCCTGGTTCAATCCCTGCTCCAGAGCGAGAAGGCATGGGAAGCTGCATTCTCCTTCTGCGAAGCAGTAATGCTAGCGAAGGAGCATGCAGATTGCGCAAGTGAGAGGAAAACCTCTCGCCTCAGCCGCAACAGAAGAAGAAGCCCCGGGCGTAGGGAGTCGCAGGGCGAATCTGGAACACCGTAGTCACGGGCCTGATGGCGAGCGATATATGGCTCGCCGTCCGATAACAACCAGGCTTAGGTTAACGGTGCGTCGTGGTCTACGCGCTCCTCTAAGAGACAAAGAAGACGGGGTCCCATAGGGTCAGTGCGTGCTAGGGTTGCGGAATTTGTTAGAAAAAAGGGCAGGAGGAACTCGATAATTTGGTTTGATTTCCCATCCAAAAAAAGATACCTACGATGTTTGTAGAATCGGCTACTGAAGCGAAGACGCGAGAAAAACTATGTGGTAGGTAATATATAAATAATATAATTTGCACAAGCATAGCATAATCAGCATATAACTTTCCCAGTGATGGGACACTGGCCTCCTTTCTGAGAGGGATCGTTAGATCGTCACTTCTATTAATAAAACCATAAAAACCCATCGACCCTGACAACTGCATCCGCTTAAAACCTATTCAGGAAACTTACGACATATGCATACGTCTGCAATTTCTTAATTTTATTAATATTTAGATATTAATTTTAACCGTTTAAATGCAACGGTTCATTGGGAAATATTATGCAAAAATCGTGCAATTCTAATATAATCATTATTTTGTTACCATTTAACTTAAGACATCAGTTGTTTACGATTTAATCTGGAATCAAAAATTGCAACACGCAGTGATCAGTTTTTCGTTCTTTATTATAAATCTTCACGAGCCGACATGAATCAAAAACAGATTGACAGTTTCTTCGATGAATTTTATATCAAAACGTCGCGCTATGTATCAGGGGAACATCAGGGGTCACTGCTGGAAGGGAGCTTTCAGATGCTTTCAGGCTGCCTGCGTACATGCCACTGTGCCCAGGGACCCCGCTTCATTTGGGGCTCCCAAATTACGTTGCCTATAATGTAATTTGGGGTTTTCTTCTCAACGTAAACGACCAATTCGATCTGTGCCTAGCTTCTGACGTACTTCTGTCGAACCAATCAAAGGCGGGATGTAAACATTTTCGAACACGAAGAAAGTTTATCTGCATAGTGAACTATGCAGATAAACTTTTAAGATTTTTGATTTGATTAACATTAAGTAACTTCTTGTTTATTTGAATGGTCAAAAGAACTTTTAACCTATCCGAGACTGGCTACAGAATTTTCTGAACACGCTTCACTCGCTCTTGGATCCATAGTTTTCAATGTAGTTTGTTTCAACAGTATAAACTATCTGAAGAGCAAAAGTTTTCAAGTCGACTTCGCTTATTCCTTCTTACTTTTTTTTCTGGAAAGTTACCACTACCTACTTCATTTTTCTTTTTTTAATTATGTTCAAGATAAATACGCCACTGGGTAGTACGGTTTCGTAGTCATACCTACTTTGATACGTTCGTGGCCGATTTCCAACTAGCCAAACGAGCTCCGGACTCAGGTGTCCCCATAGGTTAAGACGGCCCTGGTCTTATGGTAGGTAACAGAGAAGTGTGCAAGCGAAATTCTTTAACTATCGGGATCCTGACTCATAGTAGTGGTAGGAGCTATGAGGTTCTATTATTAGTAATACCTACATAGCAAACACTAGTCCGATATCACCCTCCATTCTGGCGACTCCCCAAAGAAGAGTAGAGAAAAGAATGTGAAGTCCATAAATAGTCTACTTCTAATCTTTATCTTATGAAATCGTTGAATTTCTGGCATAATTGATGGCTAAAACATTCGATAGCCATGACCTAGTTTTACACGATTGTACTGTAGGTCTACTGCAGGCTGATCTACCAGGCTTGCAGAATTTGTTTGTAAGTGTCACCGCGGCCCTGGAACGCAAAGGGCATTAGGAGGAACACGGATGGATTTTAGTCAGTTAAAGTCTGACACTCCGTTGCGCTTCGCCCAGAGTGGTCATTTGATGACTTCCTATCCATAAAAGAGGTTCTATAGGGTGACATACCCCGATGCAAGATCTACCTCTAGAATAGACTGTAGAGCGCCGTGGTCCGCACTCAGACTCTCATCTTCGGAGTGTGCGATCGCGGAACCGTACCGATACGCTTATGCACGTCTTTACGTGTGTATGAAGTTCTTTGCGATACAGCGCTATCCACTGACGCGTTTGTAGCGATTACCCTTCCGGTTTTCCTTAAGTTTTTCCCCTAAATTTTGTATTCAACTTAAGTTTTATTTGTTGTAAAACATTTGTAATTTTGTTAACGTTTATCTTACGTAAATAAATACATACATGGCCAACCGGAAGTAATAGATATGTTTGTTGTACAAAAGTATAGTTTTTGCTACGTGTATATAATATTTTTTTGTAGAAATAGTTAACTCTTCAAAAATAAATTAATCAAAGATTATTTTGTTTGGAAGTCCTAATCCTAAAGCTTTACAATAGTTTACAACTTCAGATAAAAAAATAGTTACCTATTCTTACTAATAGTTGTCTTGGATCGAAGTTCATCTTTAATCTTATGTAATAATTTACACGGATATAACTAAGAGTAAAAAAAAAACATTGGTTAGTAATTTACATGAAGAACATAAATAACTGTAGTTTTTGTCAAATTAACGTAAACCGCACAAGTCTCAGACAATAGTGGTAAGACGACCGGTGGAGTCGGTGGATTTTAAGAAGTGTTGGTGCTGGTTGGTGCTTCTTGGTGGTACGACAACAAGAAGAAATGTTGCCATTGGGGGTAGAAACCGAAAAAGGAGATTGCCAAAGTGAGGCCTTTGCTTCTTTATTCGTTATTCGACTCTTTAAAAATCAGAAGGCCAATTTGAAACATTCAATTTTTTGTCGTAATATCATCTCAGCAAAAGATAAATATCACATAGGTACTGGTCAAATTGTACGAAAATTAGGGACGATTTTCATAGATTTCGCTGCGAATGCATTCTTAAAAAATACGCAACTTCAAATTGCGTATTTTAAAGAATATTTACGAATTCGTTTACATGAGTTTAGATATGCAGTCTTTGATATAAAAGTAAAAAACTATGCGCATTCATTGTATATAGCAGCGACACCTATGTTTAACAATACGAACTTCCCAATGGTTAACTTGTCTCTTCTAAGTTAGTATGCTGTCTGGCAAGTTTATTGTGACGGTAATACAAGCAACGTGGGTATGTTTTGCGGCGATGTACCGATAGGTGGCGCCACTTTTATTTTATATTTAATCGATAGAATAAATGCCTATAGTCAGCAAGTCGATTGGAACATCAGTTTTCGAAATCTTAATTATTAACTAAAATATTTCTTAAAATCGGAACAAAATGAAGCTGTTCTGTAAAATGGTAAAACTAGATAATTGTATTTATTTATATAATTTTGTGTCAATTTAGATGACATATAGAAGTAACATCACATCACACATCGATTGTTTTCGCTGACTATACCAGCTGAACGGGTTTATCACTTAATGCAGCAGACGGTATTTGCATAAATACTCCTCCGTTGACCAGAAAATCAGAAATCACATTATTTCCCGCTGTAATTCGTGGACCTTCGACACGTGTTATGTGTTCCTAAGTTCGAAAATCTAGCAACTACGCTCACCAAGAATGTGTTTATAAGAGTCGCTCCATGTAAAATACTGATACTCAGGTGCATTCGCGTATCTATCAGGGAAAAGGCAATGCAGGTGGTGAACTTATTCCCAACTAGCTGCCCCGCGCGACTTCACATAACAAACGTCACATAAAAGAGAGAGAAAAATACCGTTTTTGCAACATTTTCATAGATGCTCCGCTCCTATAGCGTGACGTTATATAGCCTTATATATTATAACTTCTTATGTATAAAAGAAATCTATATTGGTGTTTTACTTTTTACATGATACGTGCAGGACTCGGTCAACACGACGCTTAGCACTATGTAAGGTTTTTTACTAAACTTCTAAAAACATTATCTTTTGATTTTGCGCATTGTATTTCGGCAGACCTGTCCTATCGATTTCAAATGTCTAAATAAATGATTGCTACATGAATGCAGCATATGTTTGTTTGTACCTACATAACACTATGTTTAGATGATTGCACGCCAGTATTTTACCATGCCATAAGAATATAATCTATCGGTTTCGAAAGAAATAGAAAATGGGCACACAAGGCACCTGCAAAGTCAAACTCAAAGTCAGAACGTTTATTACAATTAAGCTATTAAAGGCACCTTGAACGACAACATTTACAGTTAAAAAAATACAAATTTATAAAAATAAGGTGAGGATGATTGTCCATTCGCAAAGGTTATGGAGAAGAACAAAAAAGTAAACTAAAGATTAAAAACAAGGTAGATTCTTTTCACACATCACGCGATTAGAGACAATTTTAGCGCGTCGTATGTTTGCATTGCTCTATCTAGACAAGTATATAATCAAAGCTGAGTAGGGTAAGGTAGCACAGAGTGTGGGTGATGAGATCAGAGTTTCTGTTTTAAGAGGATTATTAACTAGCAAAGAAACTCCTGAGCTACCTCTTCATTTGAACTTATTGGACCATGAATAGTATTAAATTTAGACACCCGCACTGTTTCTTTCTACCCGTTTTATTATTTACTAGCTTCTGTCCGCGACTTCGTCCCCGTGGAATCCCCGATTTTAAAACATTCTTTATCGCTGATCCGTTCCTATTGGCTTAAGCGTGATGATATATAGCCTAAAGCCTTCCTCGATAAATGGTCTATTCAACCCAAAAACAAATTTTTCAATTCGAACCAGTAGTTCCTGAGATTAGCGCGTTCAAACAAACAAACAAACTCTTCAGCTTTATAATATTAGTATATATTTTCCAGATAAATGGTTTTTATTTCATCATCTGCTGATTTTATTTTATTGGTAATATGCAGAGCTTTTTCTATTTTGCATACACTTTTATATGCTAGCAAAGCTTGTATTATCCATATGTTGCTTGAGACCATACAGTTCAAATATGTAGTTTTCCCCTGGCATGTATGTATGTAGTTGCCAAATCGCTAAATAAGAACTTAATCTAGATTCTTATAATTTTTAGAGGAAAACTAATTAATTGCGTGTTTAAGAATAAAAAAAACTCAGTATTATTATGTTCTTTAAATTTCTATCTGTAATTAGTGTATATATTTTATTTGAATTGCATGTAAGAGTATGTCGGTGTAAAACGTTATTGTTTGTTCGCTGTGATCAGATGGCTACTTAATTACAATTTCTTATGTATGTAATCACAATTACAATATATGTTACGTACCTATCGTACGTACCTACAAGTTGCAGTAAAATCTATCACTCGTGTTGGTTCATTAAATACATTAGACAAAAGACAGCTAAAATCATTACCTTTCCTTTTGCCGTAGTCGGGTAATTAAATGATTTAAAAAGACTCAATAACATGTTACTATTTGAGTTTGTTTCTAATAAATTAATATTAAAGTCGCCAAATAATATAATGATCGATTTACTAGTAGTTCAAACTTTTTTCAACACATCTTCCATTACAGAATCAAACAGATAGATTCTGGCAACTTTGAGGTCTGTAGACGCATACCTGCTGCAACATGCTTATCAATTATCTTATTTTTGCTGCGGGCTCTGTATCGCTTGAAAAATTTGTTACCGTCTAACACGAAGACAATGCTTGTGCAGACCCTAATTTTTCCCATTATCAATTATGGTGACGTGTGCTACTATGACCTGAATGCAGATCTACTCAACAAACTTGACCGCCTTCTAAATTACTGCATTCGATTCGTTTTCAATTTACGCAAATATGATCATGTCTCTGCGCACCGCTCACTTCTAAAATGGTTGCCCATACGCCAGCGCAGAGAGCAAAGGGCGCTAACTACCTTGTTCTCATTTCTTATCTCTCCCAATATCCCTAGCTATTTAGCCCCTCATTTCCAATACATTTGTGCCAATCACGGAAGAAACCTACGCTCATCCCATAATCGTCTTCTTCACTGTCCGTCTCACTGTACTGACTTCATTCACCGTTCCTTTTTCATACAAGCTATTTCTTTGTGGAATGCTCTACCCCAGGAAATTAGGATGGCAACCAACCGATTAACCTTCAAAGTTAAGGTTCGCGAACACATTCGTAAGAAGTTGGCAGTAGTATCGTCACAGCGTTAATTTCTTTTTTGTTTACTCATTAGCTGTTTGCATCAACTGTAGTATTTTCGTGTATAAGTTTATTAATTTGAGTATATATTATATCATTGTATTGTATGTATAATTTATATATTATATTTGTAGTAATTTAATATTAATCGCGTTACTGTTTATTTTATTTTTTTTCTCTTTCATACTGCACCTACCACAATTATTCTCTGCATCACCCAAAGGTTGACTGGTAGAAAATGCCTAAGGCATTAAGTCCGCCTCTGTACATTTGTGCGTAAAGTATTAATTAAATAAATAAATAAATTAACGCAGGACAATTCAATGGTGTGTTGTACCGACAGTTGACCAATATCCTTTCTTTCTGCAGATTTATTCAATTTTTAAATTAAAACACAATGAAATCACAGATTTGAGGGAGATACAACAAATAGATTCAACAGTGGTAGGTACCAATTGAAAATTAATATTGTGCTATCAGTATATACGTACCTACTTACAGTAAGTTATTACAGCTAGAAAAATTTCTAGGGCGTAAATAACTAGACGCTACTCGAATTCTCTAGTAATTATTGATCAAATCAAAACGAGTGATCACATATGAACATATGTACATAACATAGGTCAAAGTAGCATACTTTTATTCTCACATTCAGAACCCTAAAACAAAATCTGGATTTTCAGCACGCATGTGCCCCAACTGTGCATCTAAAATCGGTAATTAGTGATATGGGCTCTATAATAAAACGTTTCTGCGATGTTGCGCCATAATCATTGAGTCCTCTTCCTTCCACATCAGCATACAGTGAAGACATTACAACCAAACAAAACAACCAATTTTCTCTCGTCTGACTCATGCTTACAATTTAATGTGATTCCAAGAGCTACAGTTAGTCAGTACATAGAGCAACACAGGTTGCTCTATGTCAGTACATTATAAGGCACTATAAAGAGTTAATAAGCGGGCTGGCACGGCGCCATCGTAAAGTGAAAGGTCTGGGTTGTAACCTTAATTATCTATGTGCACATATTATTATGCACACACATCATGTGAAAATCTCGGCCACATTAGAAGTAGCCTTAAGCATACCGAAGCGGTATTTTTGTTACTACGATCATATATCATGGAAATTTCTACTTTATTGCCATGAAGTTAATGTATAATGCTTTTTATCACCTAAAATCCTTAGCCGTGCCAATGTCGATAGTGGGCGCCGGGTCTTAGTTTGATGTCACTTACCCAAGAAGAAAAACCAGTTTTTCTTTCGCTTATTACAAAATAGACGACTGCCCATAGATCGAAAAAGGTTGAGTGACAATTCATTTCACCTTAGTTTTCACGGCGAGAGGTGAAATCGGCAGGCTTGTTGAGATATGTAAATCCTATCATTTCATGTGTAGCAGGATGTAAACATCAAATCATCAGGGCTCTTGTTTCATTGTACATTACACCTCGGGAATTCTACGGTTGTTATAATAATAATTATGATAATTTTCCAGGACCCTGTTCCCGGTACCGGTGGGCTACTATTTTTTATATTTTTATATCATTGTATTTTAATAATTTAAAATGTAATTTATATGTATATTTATGTAATGAATAAAGGAAATTGTAATAATAAATATTGTTTATTTCGGGTAACAAAGACCCATCTATACTAATATTATAAAGCTGAAGAGTTTGTTTGTTTGTTTGTTTGTTTGAACGCGCTAATCTCAGGAACTACTGGTCCGATTTGAAAAAATCTTTCAGTGTTAGATAGCCCATTTATCGAGGAAGGCTATAGGCTATATATCATCACGCTAAGACCAATAGGAGCGGAGCAGCGATAGAGAATGTTTTAAAATCGGGGATTCCACGGGGACGAAGTCGCGGACAGAAGCTAGTAACATATATACCTTACAGACTATCATTATACATATTAATATAAACCACAAAAACATTGCACTATTTTACACGAAATGTCGGCGTCGTGTTACGCTGCGAGTTATCACGTAGCCTTCCGCGGAATCGCCGATACACGACACCCTTCGGCCAAAACTCTTCCTTGAGGAAGGTCTCAATTTATTATGAGTCGGAACTCGCACCACGAACAACTTGAAATTCGTGTTAGAGCGTGGCTCCAACTTCTCTACCCTTAAGTTACGTAGTAACTATTTAGTAATCTGTGCCTTAAGGTCCAGCTGGTCTTCGCTCGAACGAACTCCACGATTCCCTCAACCTTCGTGGTGTGATGTAAACGAGACACATAGAGCTGCGTCGTAGGACTCGTAGGTATTGCCGGACGCAGCATATTGGGTCCTACCAGCGCGGTCCCGAACTGGTTCCGACTAGGAGGATCTTCATATACGTAGTAGCCTGGTAGTTTTAGACGTACCGTACGTACCAATAAATTATTATTCAGTTCACAGGTTGGTTCAACTTCTAGGGTTGCGGAATTTGTTCGAAAGAGTCACCGCGGCCCTGGAACGCAAAGGGCACAAGCAGGAACGGGTGGGTTTTAGTCAGTAAGAGTCTGACACTCTCCGCTCCGCGGGAGAAGTCATTTGATGATGTCCCATCCAAAAAAAAAAAAAAAGGTTGGTTCAACTTCGCGTTGCGGAACTACACATAGTTAAGAAACAGATTATACTTGTTTGAAAAACCCTTGATTACAATTATCCTCGTACGGTTACTTAAGCAGTTGGCATACAGTAAAATTATCCATTATAGGTACTACAACTAAATTCCAGCCAATTCGGTGAACAGGAAAGCAATCACTTCCTCGCATTACATTATACTAAAAAAATAACGAGAAGATAAAGGACATGTTTTTGGCAAAGTTATTTTTAATTCCGGAAAAAAAAACATTCACTTCTTTACGGTAAGACCTCCACAAGCGAGTATCTCACGATATTATGGTCTTATTCTGTGACAGATCAGTCTCAGATCAGGGAAATCCTGTGTGTCAAAAAGCTTAAGCTAAAGTTAAATCTAACCTTTATTCGAAGGCATACTATTCTATTAATGACTATTTAGGAATTATATTTATTATAACTTACTATTCGCTCTCTTGAAAGCAAGACAATGTCATGTTTATCATGTTTTTTCTCTTTAAGTTAGCTTATAGTTTATATGCGTTCATATAATATTGTTTTTTATTTATCTGATGACTACTTATACAGGTTAATCCGTTTTTACTGTATTAACTTAATTTACCCATTACAATGTTTTATTGTGAATTGATTTATGATTTCCATGTTGGATTATTATTTTTCTCTCTGTATCATATACTAGCAGCGCCTCGCGGTTTCACCCGCGTAGTTCCCGTTCCCGTGGGAATATGGGGATAAAATATAGCCTATAGCCTTCCTCGATAAATGGGCTATCTAACACTGAAAGATTTTTTCAAATCGGACCCGTAGTTCCTGAGATTAGCGCGTTCAAACAAACAAACAAACAAACAAACAAACAAACAAACAAACAAACAAACAAACAAACAAACAAACAAACAAACAAACAAACTCTTCAGCTTTATAATATTAGTATAGATTAATGACTATGCATGCATACTATTGTATAAATTCAAGTTCTTAAAACGCAACGGACAGATGTGTTGCTGGGAAGTTTGGTTACTTTACTTCCCAACTAAAACACTAGGAAAAGGTACCGGGTGGGCGTTTTGGGGGACTGTCTTTATGTAAAACTAGCTTCTGCCCGCGACTTCGTCCGCATGGAATAGTTACTTTACCCCCGATTATGAAACTCTCAGCCCGATTGGTTTAAAATTGACAAAGTTTCATACAAACTTTCATCCCTATTTTATCCTCTTGGGGGTAGAATTAATCAAAATCCTTTCTTAGCGGATGCCTACGTCATAATATCTACCTGCATGTCAAATTTCAACCCGATCCGTTCAGTGGTTTGGGCTGTACGTTGATAGATCACTAGTCAGTCAGTCACTTTTGAGTTATATTTAGATTTGACATTCAAAAAGCGCTGGCTCTCGGCCTTGTTTGAATAAATGACTTTTGAATTTGATTTTAGGTAACTATCAAGTGTCTAAATGTATGTGTGTAACATTAAGATAGTGGTATTTGAAACATAGAGACCTTGGTGCTAGTCTAATCTGTTCTACTTACTTTCAAAACTGCATTAACAGCATTCTGTTACGATATAGATGGATTTTAATTTTATCAGTTTAAAACAGATTCGCAACTCTTTATCGTCGTGGGAATGTTATGCTGGTGTCGCAGCTCCCTGACCAGAGAGTCTTCTGCTCTAGTCATCGTTCGTGAATGAATCAATACCCCTTCAACGTGTACACGCTTTAAGTTATGTTAGTGATTCCACAATTCCACATATTATTGAATCCACAGAACTGCATGATCATCCTATGTATTATTGAAGTCTGAAATCTAAGTTAAAGTCGGTAGTAGTTGCCGAATTTCACGCTCCCAATACTTAGAAGGTTAAACAAAATTTAAAAAAAAAACCTTAATTATTGTAAAGCACAAAACCACAGAACTATGAATGTTCATGGATAACAATATTTCAGCAAGATTTACCTAAACGTTTGTTGTTTCCATAAAGGAAATTTGCACAAGCACATTGTTTATTGGCATAACACAAGTCACTGCGACAAAATTAGTGTGTCCAACGTGTTTCGCCTGTTATTTAGTGGCAATAGTTAGTGCGACCCCATTTAGAAGCATTAGGTACTAGCAGAATTCAATAAAACACAGAGTTGGTTTTTCTAAAATACTATTCCAAGGAGCTCTAGTTTTATAGATTATACTAATATATAGAATTCCTTTGCAATTGACTATTCCACAAAACAGAAGAAACTCAATGAATAAAATACTCGTGATTAAAATGTTGTTATCCTTTTTCAAAATATGTAGTGTTTTCGTTCTGAATCTTTTAATAAAATGTAGGATTAAGAAAACAGAATAGAAAAAATTAAGAAAACAGACAGATGAGGTGCTCGGTAGGTTGTTGTGCCACTTCATCTTCCCATCTATTATAACTATATGAAGTGCTGACGGGCTGACGTTTTGGGGACTGTCTTGTTTTTGACGTTCAAAAAGTGCTGAATCTCATCCTATTTTAATACTTGCATGCCTTTTCATTTTTATTCAAATTAAAACTCAAACAATGCACTAGAATAAATACTTAATCCTTTAGTTTTACATTTTACGGCAGCTCAAAATGTTACCAGAATAACTTACCTTCTAAGTTTACTACCTTGTATCCAGCGATCAAGTTACCATCAAGCAAGACAGCGTGAATACAATATACAGGCGCGTGCGGCCTCAGATAATGAGCATTCTACTGCTCCAGAATACTAATAAGCTCCTATAAGGCGATATGGACCTTTGTTGCTTCATACAAAATTGTATGCACAATAGTGGTTAAGTCGTACAAATTTATATGAATGAAAAAAATATGTAACAACGCATATAACAACGGGAAAGCTTATGAGTTATTTGGGCGCCAAGAAATTCGTCAACATCACTGTCTATGGAAAAAGTAGAACATTGACATTCTGCCAGCAGTAGCGAGGCGAAAGACATTGACAAAACGTCAGAAATGTATGGGATTGACAAATTCTGTGGCATTTCGACAATGACCATCGTTAATATAATATAATTACGCCTCTGCACACTCTGGCAGTTTTGCCACCATTATACTCTTTGGTTACCACGTTGAATAGCAATGCTGATTCTTTGACTGAAGAAAAAACCAGCCCTCTGTTCACGTGAGGACTCCACTAATCAATTATTATTGTATTGCATAATATTAACGCTAGTAAGTATATTTTAGGATTGCAGTAGCTAGCTGTTTCTAATGATTTTATATTCACAAACATTTGAACATTTTTTTTTTGTTTCTTGTTGGGAAAACATCAAATGACTTCTCCCGCTTTGTGCGGAGCGGAAGGAAGTGTCAGACTCTTACTGACTAAAACCCAACCGTGATCCTTCTAGTGCTCTTTGCGTTCCAGGGTCGCGGTGACTCTTTCCAACAAATTCCGCAACCCTGGCATATTCACTATTGGGTTTATTTTTCTCTTAATTGCTTTTGGGCTTATTTATCCTAACCACCACCAACCCATTGTATATGAAGACTAATTTATATAATTCACTATACTAAATAGAATACTACTTCACACTATAGAAAACTATCACTACACTAATTACACTCATTCGTACTGATTCACCCAGTGCCAGTGCCAAGTCTGCCAACTTTACTAGACCTACTTTGTATGGAATCGGCAACAAGATTTAACTTATAGACTTAATCTATTGTCTTTTTGTACGATAGCGACTGCGTGGGGGACAAATGCTATTAGTATTATAGAGGCACAAGACACAATCTAGTGGGCACTTTGGAACACCAGCCCTGTATTTTAATGGACTTACGGGCAAGCAGTGTTTATTGATATTAAGAGTGAAATTTGACATAGATTCCTAGCACGTGTTTGCCTGTGATCTATTTGACACAAATGGACGAGAACCGGGTAAGCGTTTCCTGATTATGTTTTGTTTCTTTTTAAAAGTATAATCGTATTTTTTTAGTTATTTACTGGTGAAAATACTTAACGTGAGTTTATTTGTTTGTTACACTTTCACGATAAAACGGCTGAACGGATTTGAATGGAATTTAGCGCATAAGTAGACCATGACTTGAAATAGACCATAGGACTTTTTAATCCTGTGGGATAACTTCCGAGCTCAACGCGGTCGAAGCCGCGGGGGAAATACTAGTTTTATTATAATTGCAACTTCTACTTTCAGAAAAAATATTAAAACGAACTTGTTTATTTTAATGTTCAAACATCACCACTGCTCTCAAAACGGTGAAGGAAAACATCGTGAGGAAACCGGCATGTCCTAGAACCAAAAATTCGAAGACTGGGCCCGCGTGGTGGATTACGGCCCATTCCCTCTCCTAGAGAGGAGGCCTGTGTCCCAGCAGTGGGAACATTAAAAGACTGATTATGCTAATTTGTTGTAAAATCAAAGAACCTAGTTAATAGCCGAATTAATGGTGCACGACTATTTTGACACGTTTTCAAAACTTTGTCGCAACATAAAACTTTTAATTGGGTAGTTACGTAAAATTTGTGTCCCAATATTTTATTACTCCAGTTTAAATCGAACCCAAACCAATCATCTATTTAAAAGAATCCAAATCATTTGTCAACTGGTTAATTTTATCTTCAGTGAATTGCTTAACTCAACTAAACTCTTAGATCACTTAAAACGTCTTCCTCAACTAGTCACACAGGTGTTATTCAAAGAGAAAGAAAGAAAAATATTTATTTGGAATCCGCACAAGACGAAACAAAAAGTAAAATAAATTAAAAACTAACAAACAAAACAAAAAGAATGAGTGTTTACTCTTCACGTTACGAGTATTTCATACAAACTGGCCAGAACGAGAAAGAAAGAGTAATTGCGAATCAAGTTTTATTAAAATTGATATCTTTCATTTCTAAGAATAATGACTTAGGATTATACCATAAACAACAGGACTTACGGAAACACTTCGATCGGCCATATCCTCGGCCACCCCAATCTCTCTACGCTGCATGGAAACTGTTATATCCGTAGTTTTTAGATAAACCAGCAATTCCCTCGCAGTAGCTAGGCATTAAAATATGTCGATATAGTTCAGCCTATATTAACTGTACAAACCCACAACTCCAAACTGTACCTAATACCGTTCACAAAGCCGAATACCAGGCCCCTACGAACTTGCGTGCGAGAGAGGGAAACCTCACGCCCCAGCCGCCGCAACAGAAGAAGACGCCCCGGAGGTCGGGAAACGCAGGGCGATTCCCGGCCACCATAGGCGCGGGCCTGCGGATGGCGAGCTATGGGCTTATGGGTGGCTCGCCGTCCGATAGCAACTAGGCCCGCGCGCCTCAAAGAGCCGTCAGCAACGAAGACGGGGCCCCATATGGTCAGTGCCTGCTAGGGTTGCGGAATTTGTTCGAATAAAGAGTCACTGCGGCCCCTGGAACACAAAGGACAGAAGAAGGATCACGGGTGGGTTTTAGTCAGTAAGAGTCTGACACTCCCTTCCACTCCGCCCAGAGCGGGAGAAGTCACTTGATGATTTCCCATCCAAAAAAAAAAGGCCCCTACGAACTTCATCGGTCCTCTTAGCTTAACTTCGTCCTTCACAGTATTGTTCCTGGCTCCATTATGCTTGGATTTTTAACAGCATGCAACAACGATATCGATTGTGTACTAAGATCCCTCTTCTTGGAAACGGATTCAATTATCAGCCTTCGGCGTCGAAGGGCAAAGGATAAAAATGATTTATCAACAGCAATTACTCCTTAAATAATATCCTGTACTCTGTAGTCAATCTCTTTCCGTTACATGATTATTTATTATTATTTAAATTTTATAAAATCTTATTTATTATTATTTAAATTTTATGTACAATTATTGTGGTACATTGGCGGACTTAATGCAAGTAGAACGGGGAAATTGACTGCAACGGGAATTTGGGCCACACTCAGAACCCTTTTTTTATGGAAAATCATAAAATGACTTCTCCCGCTCTGGGCGGAGCGGAAGGGAGTGTCAGACTCTTACTGACTAAAACCCACCCGTAATCCTTCTTGTGCCCTTTGCGTTCAAGGGCCGCGGTGACTCTTTCGAACAAATTCCGCAACCCTAGCAGACACTTAGAACCCTGCAGTCCTGATCTCTAGGGCCAATTTGTTTTCCTTTAGTAAAGTCTTGATTCATAGCTTGCACCCATTCGAGTTCTGTAAAAAAACTCAGATCGTTCAAGACTTCAAAAAGCTAATTATTTTCTATATATAACTTTATGAGTGATTGACATGTCGTTGGGAGCATCTCCAATGAAGCCTTGACCGACAAACCTGACGCGTCTATCGGTCATCGCTTTCTTACTAGATTTAACTTTCACTTCAATTAAAACTATCTTTTTATCCATACATATCTCGATTTATGGTGACATAAATAAGGTAATAGGAAAACAAAAAAAAGTGTAGGTTCCAGGTCTATTTCACCATCTCCAAACTCCTGTTAAAAATTACGTGATGGATAATGTCATATTCACTTTAGCTAACACAATTTTATTCATTATCCAGACAGGACGTAGCGTAACATAACCTTTACCATTAACTTATGAGTTATGACCATAGATATAATAAACAAGGTTATGACCATTCAGTAATCTAGAAATGCGGGTATGCACTTATTCCGACGTCACACGTGGGTCGCTTGTCGCATCGTACGGGAAAACGGTGGGTTTACCGTTATCGGAGAAAGCTGGAGAGTAGAGTAACAGTCAGTGGCCGCCGCACGCGCAGACACACGTACCGGGGGAATATTGTGTTCCTTTTTTTTTCGGAGTTCGATGTTTAAACGTTCAGTGGATTCTCTGTTTTGAATTGGTATGTTTATTTATTTAGTTAGATATTGATTGTTTTGTAAGTTTGTTTTTGTTTTTTATTCGGAGCTTATCAATCAAATTGTGTGTTTTTTTTAATATTATTTGTTAAAATCATCCAAGTTTTACACAGTAAATAAAAGCTAACTGGAACGATATCCTCAGGTAGGTAATATTGGTAGATTGGTTTCAGATATTTTCTTGAACAATACTTTTTATAAAATATACCATTACTTTTAATTCATAAGAATGTATGTGAAAACATTACGGTCTTCACTTAGAAGAAAACAATGATAGACCTGCTGTGGGAATCAATATTATGATAAATCTTAGTAGTATGCAGTAGTGGTCGTGATGTTCCTCCAACTCAAGTGCTAGACAATACCACTCTTTATAATAAACCTGTTCAATATTAATAAATAACAAAATCGGTTCGTAAACAACGACATTATAGCCGACTGTTCAAATACATAGAGACGAATACGGAACCTCCAACATTTTTGAAATCGGGTAAAAATTGTTGCATAGGTCTAATTCTGTACTACATAGTATTTAATATAAGATGGCTCGAGACAGTTATGTCACAAGTTAACACCATAACAGTAACGTGGATTTACCTGTATTTAGATAAGAGCAACTTAGTATGCCCAAGTGGTGAAATAACTGCGGAAGACCTAGAAACAGGTGTTGTGGTGTATGTAACTTAAGTCCTGAATCCAGTGGTCTACCTCGTCAACCTACTAGGAAAATAACAGTAGGAATTACCTTTGTGCTGCTAAATTAATTAATTGTGATAACAGAGAAACAGCATTCAGAATTTCAGGGTTTCCTACCAAATGTAGAAAAATATAGGAAGTAGGTACTAGTAGGTATGATGTTTCTCCAAAAATTATATTATACATACCCATGATTCTATAATATGGTTACAAACACAATTTTAATGTCAATAGGGATGTCTGCTGAGTAAAAAAAAATATTCGATTTAGTCGCATCATATTGATTTCCAAAAAGTATTGGACACGTATATTTTCTTTATTAAATCTATAAAAATTGACAAAGATAAAAAGCATCAAAGATCAGAAGTTGGGGGGTTGTGACGTCACGTAGTGGTAAAAATTGTTGCACGTAGTGACGTCACACGAATTTTCAACGCACTGTATCGTCTTTGTTTTTTGTTTACGTGAAAAAAGATAAAATACGTGTACCTACAATATTTTTTGGAAATCTGTCTGAAGGACTAATTCGATTTTTCACAAACCTTTTTTAAACAATTTGGTCTGCATCACAACTCAAAAAAGTTACTAACTAAACTAAAGCTCTCTATATTCTATACATACTTTTAAAACGTAACGATATTGCGCGTGTGCCAAATACACATGTTATCTTTTTATCTCTCCATTTAAACTTACACAAACATACAGACAGAAAGTCTGTAGCGTGTCGCACACCAATGATAATAAATAAATACGCAAATACTAAGCGATGTGTTAGCAAAACAACTTTCATAAATCTACTCTCTCATCCTGACTTGTTTATTTTGTCAAATGTGAACGAGTATCAATTTTAATACTGACCGTATATTTTGCAAATGCTGAGCACACAAAAAAGAATATCTATACAATATGCAAAGAAGCTAAATAAATTTTATTCTTTTTTTTAAACGTCCCCCACTACATATTATTATATTATAAACTCTCATACACAACAACCAGACCCGGAACAACTATCTATAGGCCATAATAGTCTTGATAAGACCGATATATAATCATCTGATCTTGATCTTTCATGATCTTTCATGAGGTAATTAGAAAGCAGAAATTTGAGTTTAGAGCTCATCATTATTTTATTGTAATCTGAGCTGCTGAATAACTTTAAATAATTATGCCATTTACGGAAATGACAATACAAAACCACCAGTCCCTTTCTACGCTTAGTTACCTTCGAATAAGTAACACCTAACCCAGATCTTTACATAAATAAAACATGATATCGAGTTGTTATTCTACCCGCGCAGCTAACCACATCTCATTGGCTCAGATCCTTCACGGACTATTTAACTTTATGTTACTGTAACAGAGGGCTTAGTGCGAGATTTTTTTACGTACTGTACCGCGTTAACGTAAACGTTCGCGTTTAAGTAAAACTTGTACCTACTAAGCCAACAGAAAATAGGAACAACATCATTATAAAATAGGTAGGTAAACCAAAAGGTGGAACACAAAATTAACACATTCCGGTATAAATTCGAGACAGTATCCTCAAAACTCGTTTGAGCTGTTTTATTGTTTACTCAGAATATTACCACGAATACGAATACGAAAGTTTCGTTTGGATTGGAACAGTTCCGTTGTAAGTATGACATTAATTCTAAATTATCATGCAATTATGTTTTGCTTGCGTTACTCATATTAGAGGTATTCCTATAGATAGGTAGATAAATATGTATGTATGTACTAAATCATGGTTTCCCTACTCTCTCCCATTTCTTTGCAATTTAACATCAAACTTAGTTTTGTTTTTGCTCAAAGATTCTCATCAAAGTTTCCCCTATCTGCAACCATACGGTAGTATTTTGCTACTTTAAACCGCATCCTAAGATGTACGAACCTACATCCTTGAGAACGAAGAACCCGAAGCAGTGACTTTGCTTTCAGTCTTAGCACAACCTTCTAAACACACTCAAAGCTTCAATTAATGAGGTATTCCATGAAGCACACCCAAATGAAGCACACCCAGACGAAGCACACCTAAAGTATTCCACTTAGCACACCCGTAGGTGGGCTTCAAATAAAAATTTAAAATAATTAATTTCCTATTCCACGAAGCACACCTACGAATATCACTCGCATAGTGCGGGGACTAAGAAATAAAAATGTCTATAGAAGAAAATATTTACTATTTAAAAGACTAACTTAAATTTCTAACATCATTCAGTTTCATTATAATAATGTGAC
This sequence comes from Hecatera dysodea, assembly GCA_905332915.2. NCBI lineage: Eukaryota > Metazoa > Arthropoda > Insecta > Lepidoptera > Noctuidae > Hecatera > Hecatera dysodea. Next base: position 7,654,990 of record HG995304.1, read on the forward strand.
ACAATATTTGACATTTTTGTAATCTTACTATTTAAAATCACAGATTGTTTCATAATTATCATTCCAAAAAAATTTTTAGTTTTTAACTATTTTTCTATTATTTTCCATTTTTGTGCTTTTAATAAAATCACAGATTGTTTATAATTATGCAATAAAAACTTGGACAAATATCAAAAACATTGTAAATATAGTTTTCCATAGAGATCTATGTTGAAGTTTGAGTGAATAATAAAAATACTCTACTTTAACATAAAAAAAAAAACTTTTTACAAAAAATAAAACCGACTTCTAAACAAAAATCCAAAAAGTATAGAATAACTTTAATTTCGGAACTCGGTGTTTTCGGTTGTTTTTTTGTTTTTGAACACACCAACTTCCGAAATTAAAGTTATTTTATACTTTTTGGTTTTTTGTTTAGAAGTCGGTTTTATTTTTTGTAAAAAGTTTTTTTATTTTTCACTTTTTAGTGGTTCACTCCCAGCTAAACATACCCATCACAGCGTACGTGGTATAAATTGGTGTAAACAATAAACAAACATGCGATTTCAGCTATCCCGACAGATTTGCTATCATTTATTGAAATTATCAAAAAAACCGCTTGTTCGATTTCGATAAAATTTTCATGGGACCATTTGGGAAGTATACCCTTTCCAACAAAAAAAATTCAAATCGTTTGGCAAGCGACGGAGATATGCGCGAACAAACATTAAAAAAAAAAAACACAAACATCCGAATTGAGAACCTCCTCCTTTTTTAGAAGTCTTGTGTTTACTATATTGTTTGTTATTATATACTAACACTTGTGTCCACGCGTTGACTATTAGCGTATCATGTATACGTCTTATCTATGGGATTTATATATGAACATTATGAAAATTACAAGTATTGTATCACATTATTATAATGAAACTGAAAGATGTTAGATATTTAAGTTAGTCTTTTAAATAATAAATATTTTCTTCTATCGACATTTTTACTTCTTAGTCCCCGCACTATGCGAGAGATATTCATAGGTGTGCTTCGTGGAATAGGAAATTAATTATTTTAAATTTTTATTTGAAGCCCACCTACGGGTGTGCTAAGTGGAATACTTTAGGTGTGCTTCGTCTGGGTGTGCTTCGTTTGGGTGTGCTTCATGGAATACCTCCAATTAATTCTATGCACTACGCGTGGAAACTTTGACAACATTATGTTTGCTTTTACTCTTCCTTGACCTCTCGTAAGAACTGGCGGCACGCGGTTGCCACCGTCTTTTAATTTATTATCTTAATGTTGTTAAGATAGCCTTCACGGATCCACAACGATTTGTGCAACTAATAGATCAATATCCGTTGGAATTAACATAATCGGAAGTAATATTAGGCGCACAATGCGAATGATGTAATTTGTGTGGCTAATTAATATGCTCATTAAATAACAATAACGATTATTTCGGCACTAGCAATGTAACCCAAATATGCTCAAGAGTTTCTTCACTATGCCATTGAAGTTATCTACTTTTATGACATCCAACTAAGCTAATGGAAGCTATATTGCACCACAAACACCAACATCCAACAGTGCATGGAACATAGAGCACAGAGCCGCCGGGACCCGGCAGCTACTAGAGCTGCCACTACTTAGTTAAAGCGCCCGCGCCCCATCAAGTCTTTATAATAACATGTCATGTCATATCAGCAACAGATGCCACTCACTAATATGCTTGGTTTTCTATAAAATAACGAAAAGATGAGCAAATACAACTCTGTTTCTTCCCTTTTTTTAACTTACGGTAGACCTATACAAACAAAAAACAAACGATTAAAAACAAAATTTATTTTTTCGACTTCAATGATACGAGTTGGGAAGATTTTGCGCGAAACAGTCATCGCACTGCATAATGCTTTGGCTCGTGTGCAAGACATAGCCACAGCGCTAGTTTTTAGCAACATTGAGATCTCCGCTAGAGGCCATGAAGACAGCTCCAAGTTCTATGGCATGTTATAATGAACATCGCAGTCCCCTGTGGATGGAATAGAAACCGTCCGTCATTACACCGAGGTGCCCCAGACCGCAACTGCAGCGGTATCCACTCACCATAATCACTGAATTACTTTTGCGAAACGCTACAGAAATTACCTCTGTGGCGTGCGTTCTCCAGTTATAATAATAGTGAGGAATGGAAAATATAGTAAGTTTTTAGTGCTGATTTTTTTAGCGAGTATTCTTAATGATTTAAAGGCTTTTTCTGCGTAACTGGAGAAAATAGGATATCTTCTGTCTGCCTTTGTCCCGTTTACGTGAAGTTTCGGTCATAAAAAATACAGGAAGAATGGCAAGTTCTCTAAAATGTAATTACTTAGGTAATCTGATTGACAGAGAGACAAAATCATAGTTTGAAGACTGTGGAGTAGAACGTATTACCTATCTCGAGTTTCTTTATTGTCTACTTGACTAGAGCTCAACCAGACCATCTTGCTTACTTAATTAATAAGTATTACAAAACGCGTGCTGCCAACTATACATTTAAGAATACTAATTGATGTTAGTACATAACAGAAACTATAAGTAATAAGTATACAAAATATATTGCAACACAATAGAAATCTTCAGGGACCTCACTGTCCTTAACGCGATATATTGAATATAAATGGCTTTAAATTGACCCTGTAAACAATGACCGATATTGCACATGCCACCTACCTCGACTATTGACTGGCAAAGGTGCTGTTTGTTCGTATATCGAAAAAAAAAAATAACTTAGAAGTAGCTGTGACTAGTTTTTTTTCTGCGGCTTTGCTTCCATGTCCTTCTCGCAGGAACCGCGCATTTTAAGACATTAATAGTAGGCAATGAAATGCAGCGATAGTCTAGCTTTCTATAAGTGAACGATTATTGGATAACGGATCAGTCTTCCAGAGATCACATTCTGCAAACAAAATAACAATCTTACCCGTTGATAAATAAGCTGTAACAATAATTCATCAGTTACTGAAGCTAATAGCATAATAGCGAAATTTAGTAATTAATTATTCTAGCTGCCAAACTTCCCTCTCTAGATTTGAATCAAGGTCTAGTGAATGGTAGAAAATTCTCTGTAGGTACTCGGACAGGTAAGAGGCCATTGACATGGTCACCATAACATTGTGACTATGTTGTAAGTTAATAAGGGAATTCGTACGCTTGCGCCAACTTCCACTTTAACGAAACAGGCACCCCATCCATCACTTTTGGCTTCTTGTTACAGGATCAAAACATGTTGGAAGGAACGAAGATCAACTCTCCGTCGCAAATGGCGAGCGTTTTCGACATCGCCAAGGACACGGTCCTGTTCCTGGTTCTATCCTGCTATTACATACTGGAATCGTTATTCTGGACCTTAGTGCCTAATGCTATAAGGCCCATGAAGAGCCTCAGAGGCGATGTGGTGTTGGTGACCGGAGGAGGCGGCGGTGTTGGTCGCCAACTGGCCATAAAGTTGGCCAGACTTGGAGCCAAGGTCGTGGTATGGGACATAAGCAAAGAAGGTTAGTTGTATGAGCAATTTAGTTTCCTTTTTAGGTTCCGCTGGTTTGGTAGGTCGCCGGACAACCTTAGACTCGTTTCGTGTTTGGTATAATGTGCGATTGGTCTTTATAGCCGCGGTAAATTCATTTGGTAATTGGTACCGAACCATAACCTACTACTTTTATAGGTAGGCTTAATTTCGTTAGGTTCCGATGAAAACAGTGTAGAGTACACTGCAATAATGATTGACCAATTACCAAGGACAATCTGAGAAATTTGTTTATCGTAAAACTTGATGGTAGGTCAAAGGTTTTTGGGCACTTATCAATAATTGCCATGTCATTACTAACATAATAACTTGATGATGGTCAGGTCCGGTGTCGTCAACACTTAATCACTTTAACAGCTTATATTTTATACTCGTAGATTTGTTAGTGACACTCATTACATCATTAGCGCATTGTATTAGAATTATTATAAAATTACGTCTGAGAATAGGAAGAATGGCCATTATACCTAGTTTTAAATAATAATTAAAATAATAAATATTAATTAAAACCTATTTATTTATATGCTGATCTCAGCAGATTAATGTGCGAGGCCAAAAAAGTTCCTATCTAGGAACCTTTTTGGACTCGCACATTAATCTGATTTAGATAGCTTTTGTTAATTTATTTTACTAGTAGTGTTTTTTTTTACTATTTTATTTGTCTTGTGCGCGTTCCAATTTATGTGTGTTCCTGAACTTGCATGCACTTTAAAATATGAATGTCGGTACCACAGGTTTGCAAAAGACGTGTTCAGCGGTGAGCGACGAGGGCTACGAGATCGCTAGCTACGTCGTAGACCTCGCAGATCGTAGCGCTGTCTACGCGGCCGCCGAAAAACTCAAGAGAGAGGTAACGAAGAATTTTATTGTTTTACGCTTTTTGGTTAGATACTATGGAGTTTTTTTATTGTTGTGAAATTACTTGCAACTTGGAATATTGCAGTTAGACAGTTTTTGTATAGAAAATAATGTCCGACTATTTTATTTATTCTTCAGATGCAAAGTTATTCTATGCCTGTTCTAAAAACGAAAGAAAGAAAGAAGAATAGAAAGGCTGCTCACGACGTGGACCGATTTTCTGATGCAGACCGCGGGAATCGTATGAATGCGAGACGTATAAGACCGGTCGAAGTGGCGGCGTACATTTGGGGGAGGAATATGTCTAACAGTGTACACCCTTCGCCTGTAATGATGGTGATGAAATTAAACTATGCCGTATTAATTCCAGATCGGTAAAGTGGATGTGTTGATCAACAACGCAGGCACGGTTTTTGGGGAGACTCTGCTAGATCTGTCAGACTCTGCCATTGAAACCACTTACAAAGTCAACATTCTCTCTCATTATTGGGTAAGTACCTACTTATAAACTAATATTAAAAGTCAACGCGGCCCTGGAACACAGGACATTATGAGGAACACGGATGGGTTTTAGTCAGTAAGAGTCTGGCACTTGTTTCCGCTTTGCCCAGAGCGGAAGACGTCATTTGATAAATTCAACAATAAAAAAAGCTAATGTCGCAGTGGTTGAATAATTGGCCGCTAGGTACTATGCTTTTAGTCGCGGATTCGATTCCATTACAAATCAATAAGTTATTTCAACGGGCTGTAAAAATACTAATGGTTGATGGTCGTCCGTCACATTTCTAATTTTAAAACGATTTGGGCTCTACCGAAAAAAATGGCCCGAACTAGCAAAAGCCAGAATTATAGAATTAGGGAGGGAGGTTTTTGACCAGTATTGGGACATAATAGGCTAGATAGATAAAAAAAACGAGTGTGTTAACGACCAAAAAATTGTCTTCGCAAGGCTAGATAGTTAAACAGCATGATAGTTACAAAGTAACCATGTGTTGAGCAACTTTTACGTACACTATGATTGAAGGATGTGAACTATGACTCAATCAGGCGGTCAGCTCTGGTAGACTGACACCTGAAGGTCATTATACCTTAGTACTTTTATAGAGAATGTATATATCGCAGCCTAATTAGCATTTTAATTTGCTGCCTGGCCATTACATTGAACGGCACTGTTTAGTCAGCGGCTAAGTGACATCCTGGCATTTAATTGAACGGCTAGGCAAATGACTTGATTCAATATCAGTTATTGATTTGCCTAACCAAGTAGCAGAATGTAGGGCAGGTTCGAATGGCCCGCCATGCTTTCATGTTCATCGCCAAGGTTAAAATATTAAAATTGATTGTTATTTGAATTTAGAATTCCGAACAAATTATTTCATATAATTTCTTCTCGCGGTTACCCTATTCTTAAATGTTGTATTAGCGCGCTACGCCTAGGCCTTGGCTGGATGTCATTTAGGACAATGATAGGGACACACAATTAAATAGCTAATTACGCCAGTTGGCTGCGACATATGTATAGGTATCAACTTATAAATACATATATTATGTTCATGCAAACAGAATAGCAATATTTCATCTGGCCAGTCAATGTTATCTACATTTTTGACGAAAGAGAACCTGCCAGTGATGTTGGGCTTAGTTTGCATTTCAATTGAAAAATAAAACAAAATCGTAAAACTATCTATCGGGTTTCAACTGGTTATTTGACCCACTGAACTGGATTTCTGATTTCCTACATAGGCATGTCATTTCTAAATTTATCTAAAGCCTTTCACTAAAATGGTAGTGCGAGTCGGCCTTCGCGCAAAGGGTTCCGAACGAATAATATTATTTAACATGCTATAATACACGAACCTTAGTTAAACTACAGACTTCATCTACGTATAGGTCGGTACCTACTTCTTGGGTGTATTATGTATCTCCAAATTTAAGGCTGTACAGGTGTTATGCCGATGCAATGTGCTATGTTGTGATACTAATGTTTTCTCTACTATAATATGCATATATACCACATATAAACCTTCCTCTTGGATCACTCTATCTATTAAAAAAAACTGCATCAAAATCCCGTGTGTAGTTTTAAAGATCTAAGCATACATAGGGACAGACAGCGGGAAGCGACTTTGTTTTATACTATGTAGTGATTTATGTTCAGCCCTATAAGTTCCTATAAGGGTTCCTTTGTTTCTCGTGGTATAGGCATGCCTAACACCTACCTACTATGTATGCCCTTTTATGTTCCAGACCGTGAAAGCGTTTCTGCCCGACATGATCAGCTCCGGCAAGGGGCACATCGTGACGGTGGGCTCAGTGGCCGGCCTGCTCGGCACCTACCGCTGCACAGACTACAGCGCCACCAAGTTCGCCACCGTCGGCTTCCACGAGAGCCTGTTTACTGAGCTGAAGGTAAGCTAAGCAGCAAAGAGTATTGCTGTGTTTTGACTTTTGCTTACGGATACTTAGAGAAGCGGTTGATGTGTTCGCGAAACGAATTGGAGGGAGATTACCAGGGAAGCAGTAGAACTACATTAGTTTCATCAAAAACTGTTCGGTAGTTTTTTTTGTGAAAGTAAATAGTACCTACCTAATGCTGACAATTGTGTGCCGCGTGACGTGAGCAATGTTTTGGATAAGATTACTTGAATCAGGAATTCAACAAAGATAAACGATCAAATTACGTCGGCTAAGGTTCCAGTTTTTCATGAAACGTCTGCATTTCTGTCCTCTATAACCCAGATACCTAGGTACTAGAACGAAATTCTGAAACGAAAAAGGCATTAGGAGGAACACGGACAGGTTTTAGTCAGTCGTTAAGTCTGACATTCCTATCCGCTCCGTCAAGAGCGGAAGAATTCATTTGAAAAAAGTAGTTAGCGCGATAAGAGGAAAAACTTGACACTGCCCTTGACAAGAGCGGTGTCAAATTTTCTGCCTTCCGACTCTCGGACCAAGAATTCTTGGTCCGAGCTTCCGACTATTCTTATCAACTGTCAATGTTCTTCAAATGACAGCCGTCTTAGTGTACTTTCCGAGGCATTTAGCCACGAATTATACAAAGGCTAAGTAAGGATGAGTTCTTCTAATATGCGAAATGTTTTCTCTTCCCCAGGCTCACGGCCACAGCACCATCCACGCCACTCTTGTCTGCCCCTACTACATCAACACGGGCATGTTCGACGGCGTCACTCCGCGTCTGATGCCCATGCTGGAGCCCGAATACGTGGCTGAGACCATGATCGACTCCATCCGGAAGAACGAGGTCAACTGCATCATGCCAGGCTCTGTGAGATATCTTCTGCCTCTAAAGTGGTGAGTGAATAATGCTCTTTATAATGTAGGTAAAGCATTCTTCGAAAAGTGATTGCTTAAGTTTTAGGTCAGCAAAGGAAAATCTCTAGGTTTGTACAAATCGATTTTACTTGTACAAACCTAGAGGTATCTTAAAGTTGCTACGAGTAACACAAGGTTAATTTCATTCATAATGGCTTCGGGTTGGCAACTAACTCGGAGCTAAAAGATAACTTCAGTTTGTGTAAGTGGACCTTAGTCCGTCGAAAAGATTTCCAGAATTATTGAAAAGTATTTTTATTTCACGTAGGTACGCGTACACGTACACCTACGTGAAAAGGATAATGATGACAATATATTGAAAACTGGCGTAACCTCACGTCATAGTACAATTTTTACCATAATGTTACCAGACCCCACACTTTTTAGCATTTGAAATGGCAAAAACTACGTATCCAATATTTTTTGAACCTTTACTGGACGGACTAAATTATCTATTCTATATCTATACGTATACGTAGAATAAATCTGTAGAAGAGTCGTCTTTGTACCTACATTACAAATATGTAAAAAAAAAATAGCCAGAGTGTTAAAAGATAACTAACAGAACCCATTTTCAGCATTTTTTTTTATTTTTGTCAGTAGGAAGTCTGCTTGTCTGCTGTCTGTTTAGATGTACACGCATCACGTAGAAAGTACAAAAGTAACATAGAAAACTTTTATAGATACAATAAAATTGCGTACCTAACTGAGAAAATAACTTAGCTTTTGTTTTATCTCAATCGCTTGATTCTATAAAAATATATGTATTTGAATTTTAAACAGTTCAAGTAAAAATACTTTTCACTACGTGAAGCACATATAAGCAACGCCATCTATTGAAATAAATAGCAGGTACCAGGAGATATCGGTATACATAGTAGTCTTTGTATCGGATCCTGGTCGGCATTTTAAACAGAAGAAGTGTCCTGTGTAACATTTTAATTTTCTTATTTCTAAGAGGGGTCAAATGGTGGAGGGTATTGACAGTACGTACATTTTATCTAAGTACTATGTGACATATTTTTTTCCGACATTCACGCGAACGAAGTTGCGGGCACAGCTAGTTTAAATTATTTTTCTAGCAAATAGACATTGGCGTGTTGAATTCTCGAATGTTAGATCACATCACAGGCAACTTACGAGATAAGCAAATCCATTTAGCTCAGCAATAATGTGTACTTCGAACTCGAAGCACGTTTGGTGTTGCAACCAAATACCTAGGTGGTTTTCCCCAAATGAGCGATTTATTTTCCTCTTTGCTGCAGAAAGTGCGTCTTACTGAGCTACCTTTGAATACTTAGCTCAGATTTAAATGTGTTTTATTTTTGTTTCCAGCCTGCTCCCCGCGAAAATGTGCTGGGACTTGATGCACCGAGTCATGAAAGGACCTCAGTCGATGATGGAGTTCAAAGGAAAGCCCAAAGCCGTAGCCAGTTAGAATATTACTTGTAGTCGCTCAATTTACTTTGTAAATATTGTTTTCTATATGTTTTACTCGATCCCGGGTCGGGCATAAGTATTTATAATGATCAGCTTCACATGCTTATTTAGTCCAGTCATTGTAGGGGGTTGACCTCGGAAAATCGATATACCCAGTATATTACTACGTAGGTAAAAACTTGTATTTTGGCATCCTAGAACTGTTCTCAAAATTCACATATAATTGGATGGTCGCAAGTTTTAAAGTCATTTTCGAGACAGAGGGCGTAGAGCGCGGTCAGCGAATTATCTGATGTCAACTCGTAGTCTCTATCAAAAACTCGTAATATTAAGGTTATAATTTATAGCTAAATATATAATTATCATTTTTTATTAACTTTTAGATGAAATTCAATCTTTCTTACTAATCATTCTAAAACTTATCAATTCAATAACACTCATAAACTCTTTCGGTAATTGAAAAATTACTAAGGGACATACTTTAATTACATTGTAATTATATTCTCATTTACACCATTAGCATTTGAAGTAGAAAATAATTAAGTACATCTAAAAAATAAAAATACATTTTAACTATTTTCCACAACAATTTGTGTTATTAAATAAATTGTCACTTAATTAAAAATAGATAAGTAACCTAACCAAAAAAAAATTATTTATACTTACTGGGTATATCGATTTTCCGAGATATTCACCTAATTTGGCCTAAAATGACTGGACTAATTAAAATTCATACGAAATGTACTCATCAGACTAAATTTATAGCTCAGTTCTGTAAATATGGCCTGTTCATGTATAGTATTTGAGATTAAATAGATGACTAAACATAATGTGTTCAGTAGCATTTTAGGATAAGGTTTTAACAATAAACAAAAACGAAAATTATACATCTTTAATTTATTGCGTTTCTTTAAAAAATCCTGGAATTATGGATATCACAAACATAAATATTTTGGTACACTTAAAGTTACTATCACACACAATCAGAACAAATCGTAGAAGTAGTCTAGTCCTTGTCCCAACTCCCATATGGCTACCCCAGTGCCATACTCCTTCGCTAGCTCCAGGCGTTTCTGTATTGAATATAAGGTGGGGTAGAATATCTTTTTTGTACCTTGTGATGTTCTGAAAAGGAGAAATACAATTTAAAGTTACATAATGCCTAAAGGGACATAATAAAAAGGTGGGTTTATTATTACAGATATTATATTTCATACTAGCTGTCCGCACAACTTCGTTTGTGTCACATTTTTCATGACTGCTCCGCTCCTATTGGTCTTAGCGTGATGATATATAGCCTATAGCCTTCCTCGATAAATGGGCTATCTAACACTGAAAGATTTTTTCAAATCGGACCAGCAGTTCCTGATATTAGCGCGTTCAAACAAACAAACAAACTCTTCAGCTTTATAATATTAGTATAGATTTATATAATATCCATCCGCCATCAATCAACATTACACTCTAAGGGAACACAATAAGGTGTCTTATCATCTAATCAAGTTGGCAGGTACACAAAAATTTAAATCATGATGGGCGAATGAAAAAACAACATCGTGATAAGCATTTAAAGTCATTAGGAACTGTTGATAACATTTAATTAAGATTTTTTTCGTTTCACGTTACGCGTACGCTTCATTGCAGATGGGAGAGCTGTCAGAAAATTCGCACTTTACAGCTTTATGTTTCAACAAGGAAAACGTTGAAAAATTCTTTTTTTTTTTTTTTTAATCAGGGGTTGTCGAACGATGTCGAACGATACGATGTACATAATTATGTACGACTCGAACGACGATATACGAACTATGGCGGATCGGAACAAGAGTCGAGCCGCCAAGCGTAGTAGCATATTCATGGGATAGCGTACTGCACAGCCAATAGCCACGCACACCATTAACTTGACGATGCTGTTTTCTTTTACCTGATCTCGATATAATTCTCCGCCGTATTATTATTATACGACAAAGCTTGGTTGTGCTTAGCATTCTTCAGTAATTCTATATACTCTGTCCCAACAATGGGACCTCCTCCATTGGCCGTGTAAGAGTTACCATAGAAGTTCAGTCCTAGTAGGATCTTGGACCTCTTTGAAGGGTTCTCATCACTGTCTATGAGTTTTTCTACGCACAACCTAACCCAGTACAGAGGTGCATTGGGCCCTGAAACAGGAAATGTAAAAGTAAGGTAAACAATGCAATAAAAAATGTGCAAGTTATTAAGGAAAAGTGTTGCACAGTCAGCCTTTTAATGTTCCCACTGCTGGGACACAGGTCTCCTCTCTAGGAGAGGGCTGCTGCTCTCTAGGCTGTAATCCACCACGCGGGCCCAGTGCGGGTTGGTGAATGTTACATGTCTTCGAATTTTTGGTTCTAGGACATGCCAGTTTCCTCACTATGTTTTCCTTCACCGTTTTGAGAGCAGTGGCCAACACTGCTCAAAAGAAAAGTGTTGATTTCACTGTTAAGTAGTTTATTCTATAATTTCTATAAATGGGTGAACCATTCCAAAAACTATCAACTAAAAATCGAATTCCTAAAAATAGCATACCTGGTTTCTGAGGGTTAGAAAAGTCATAAGTCATAATTGACACTGCTTCTACATAAGGGTAGATATCATTAAATGCTTGGATGAAGAACTCATCAGTAGGATACCCTCGGAAGGGTGGATAGACTAGAATTAGACTTAGATCATCATCACTCATCTCCAAACCTGAAAAGTTAAGGTAATTATGAAAATAGATAATGTAATCAGATAAGATAATAGCGGAAAGACTGATCTATATGATGCGATTGGCGGCATGGTTGGCGCAGTGGTTGAGCAATTGTCTGCTGCGCTGCGTGTCGTGGGTACGATTTCCGCACTGAACAAATATTTGTATGGCCTACAGATAGTTGTTCCGGGTCTGGCTGTTTGTGTAAGTGAATTTATTGTTTGTAAAGGCACCCACGACACAGGAGAAATTCCTAGAGTGGGGCAACGTTTTTATTTAACAAAATAAAAAAAAAAACAACAAATATGATCTTGAAACTTCATTTCCTCTAAAGATCAGCATTTAATTTTATCTGAGCATATTTTCATACAAAAATAAACAAAGCAATAAATGAAGAAATTTTTTCAAGAAAACTTTGCCCATTACTTCCTTGGACTGATAATTTTATGAAACCTAACCACGGCTTAAGTTTCAAATATTCAGAAACTTGAGACAAAAGTAGGTACAATAATTAGTCAAATAAAATCATGTTTTCTTTAAATCTTACCAAACTGCTGTATAAACTTGACAGACTTGTCAACATATTTCCCAATCTGTGAGAGCACTTCCAGCACCACTCCATCAAACTTCCACTGCTTGCAAGCTTTCTTGATCTCGTCTATGAGAGCCTTCTGTTCTGTGTGGGATGTCGGCTCCATGAAGAATGCCTTCAGGTCAGATGGCTGCCAGTTCTCGAAGAGGATTCTTGGCAATACTGCAAAATATTCATTAGTAAAATTACATGCTGATATCTTAGCTTGGTAGGTACTAAAAAAAAACTGGGAAGAGAATTCCTTGCAATACTGCTAAATATTCATAAATAGATAAAGCAAATATCTTAGTTTAGCAGAAAAAAAAAATGGGATAAGGAGCTGCAGCTCACCTTAGTAGCTGCAGCTATCAGCACTATCAACAATACCAGTAGTTGAAAACACAATGTTTTACATTTTGGTACCAGTTTTATTAGCATGATGAAGTGTTATTTGAGTGTTTGATATTAATAACTGATATTGAAATGGTGCATGTGGCAATTGAAAATTACACACAATACTTGAGTACATACATTTGAGATTTGTAGCAGAACCTTTTGCCTTGACTGACTTCATCCAGGCATGGTCAACATCATGAAGCCCTGATATGATGTAGATGTTGGGAGACTGACGCTTGATTTGAAGCCATACCGGAGACACATAGTTGAACTTAGGCGCCCAAGTCTTTGCCACATCATAACCTTTGTTGTTCCACTGCAAAATTATTAACATGAAATGGATTGTTTGCATAATTCTTGCAGAACTATTACTGACATGATAAACAGGACAACATAATCAAAAGAAAAACAATACAATCAGAGAATTTCTGTCAAACACTCACAGGCGTAACGTAACCCAAAACAGCATTCTTGAAGTTGCGCGTTATCACGTCCTGGTGATAGGTCGCATGGTATTTAATAATATCTTTTACCAAAGGCGTTTCATTGACTAGTTTGCGATCCAGCACGTTGTTTTTTCTGGGACCCTCTTGTGGTTTCACCCCCTTCTGCCCTTTTTTATCGGAGGGCGGCGATAATGTCGCCAAACACACATTTAAAAGGAAAATTATCTGCAGCACTGTTTTAATACATTTCATTTTTTCGTTATAAACTCACAAAGTTTTTTTTCACACAATGTTTACAGAAAATAGTAATTAAAACTGTAATAGCCGCTTCAAATCGACAACACAACATTCGCCGGGTGAGGTTTAGAGATGTCAAAAATATCAATAATGTTGATATCGATTTTTACGTTTGACATTTCTGACGCACATTTTAATTGCTCTTAATTTATAGTAAAATTATACACTAAAAATATTAAATAAAGGAATAATATTGAAATCGCAACTAACCTAATACTTAATTAATTCATTGTCAATAAAGGAGCGTTTTGTAAAATTTTAAAGTTTCCGCATTTTTCACTGTCATATCGATACAATAAGAAGGTACTTTAAAGTGAACATCCCTAATCATTTTTCAAACCACAGATAATGCAAACGTACGCGGTTAGAACCACAGATGTCAAATAATAGATTTAGTTTTACTTTTGGATTGCTAGGAAAGTTACGGTTCTATTGATACGGTGTCTGATATAGTATATTTATGTACGTTTATTGATACCAATTCAATGGAGGCGCAAAAGTAAAAAGAAGTATTTCGTGGGATTATCTTAGGGCACAATTCTATTATCTTCTGGGATTGCTAAGCTAAGAGTGCCACGGGCCTCTCAAATGATGATTAATTTTATTTTCAGCTAGAAATTGGTTTTCACTCTTGGTATTCTGGCGGCCCTTGCCACTCTACCTTAGGGCACCTTAACCTAGTGCTGGGTGCAAGTTGCGAAAGTATAAAAGCATTCAAAAACAGTTAAATGTATGACAGAATAAATTGTTACCATAAATAGATAGGTATTTGTACGGTTGAGAGTTGCTGACCGGTTACCAACTCAACATCTATACTAATACTAATACTAATCTATACTATATATAATATATAATATTATAAAGCTGAAGAGTTTGTTTGTTTGTTTGTTTGTTTATTTGTTTGTTTGTTTGTTTGAACGCGCTAATCTCAGGAACTACTGGTCCGATTTGAAAAATTCTTTCAGTGTTAGATAGCCCATTTATCGAGGAAGGCTATAGGCTATATATCATCACGCTAAGACCAAACGGAACGGAGCGGAGCGGAACGATAAAGAATCTTTTAAAATCGGGGATTCCACGGGGACGAAGTCGCGGGCAGCAGCTAGTATAATATAAAGCTGAAGAGTTTGTTTGTTTGTTTGTTTGAACGCGCTAATCTCAGGAACTACTGGTTCGAATTGAAAAATTCTTTTTGGGTTGAATAGACCATTTATCAAGGAAGGCTTTAGGCTATATATCATCACGCTTAAGCCAATAGGAGCGGAGCAGCGATAAAGAATGTTTTAAAATCGGGGATTCCACGGGGACGAAGTCGCGGGCAGCACCTAGTTTACAATAATTGATCACAAGAGATCGCTGACCCTTGTTAAAACCGCGCTTATGCCACGCCCGTTTCACCAAGTGTCTCATACATATTTATAGGAAGATAGATGCCAAGAACCTACTACAATATCTTCCTGGAAGTATCGTGCCAACTATGAAGCAAGACTTGTATGGAACGACATATGAATGAGGAGCAGCCAAAATAGAATTAGTATGATTAACTCTATTAGGTAGGTACCTAACAGTATCATATTCAGCGATCCCATGGTGTATTGGTTAGCACTTTGGTTTCTGAATGTAACGATCCGAGCTTTTTTAGATGTTGTGTTCTACCAAATTGCCTACCAAAATCCATTTATTTTATTATCCAGAATATTGAACAACAACTTGCCTAGGTCGGTCTGCGGATTGGTGACTAATTATATTCATCAGCCTACTCCTCCGTGCTTTCAGACTTTTTTGAGTCGGAAAGCACGTTTTAAACCATTCTTCCAGGTATGCGGTACTCGTATAAGCATTGCGATATAAGTAGGTATGCGGTACCTATAAATAAGTATAAGATATTGCATTTATAAATGTTTAACTGTCGTTACCGTTACGGTAGTCATAATCCTGAAAATCTGTCACCAATATTGTCATATTACCGAGTACATACAAAATACCGGTACTCAGTTGCATCCGGTTAGACTGGAAGCCGATCGTAACATAGTTGGGAAAGGCTTGGTAGACTTGATCGATGGCCCTTTACGGGGCCCCGATCTGGGCGGCTGACCTGACGGCCAGCACTATCACTGTTCTGCGGAGGCCGCAGAAGATGATGGCCGTCAGAGTCATCAGGGGTTATCGCACGATCTCCTACGAGGCGGCTTGCGCACTGGCCGGATCTCCGCCATGGGACCTGGAGGCGAAGGTTCTCGCGTCACTGTATCAGTGGCGCGAGGACGCGCGGGCGCGCGGCGAGCGACTGATGCAGCAACACATCGAGCTGCGTCGGTCGCAGCTGCGCGAGTTCCTGGTGGCGGAATGGCGGGACAGGCTTTCACGCCCTGCCGCCGGCCTCGTCACTATCGAGGCCATCCGGCCAGTTCTCGACCTTTGGCTCGGGAGAAGGCACGGCTCCCTGACGTTTCGTGCGACACAGAACCTTTCGGGGCATGGCTGCTTCGGGAAGTTCCTGTGTCGCATAGGCAGGGAGCCGGACGCTCGGTGTCACCACTGCGTCGACTGTCGGGATGATACGGCGCGGCATACGCTGGCAGAGTGTGCCGCTTGGGAGGAGCCGCGCCGTGACCTCATCTCTGTGGTAGGCAGTGACCTCTCGCTGCCGGCCGTAGTTCAATCTATGGTCGGCAGCGAGGAGTCCTGGGACGCGGTGGTCTCCTTCTGCGAAACAGTTATCTCGCGGAAGGAGGCTGCGGAACGGGAAAGGGAGATCTCGACCTCTCTCCCCGCCCGCAGCAGGCGCACCGGGCGTCGGAGGAGGGCTTACGTTGCCCTCTTCCGGCCCCCCTAACTGGGTCCAGGGGCGGCGGACTTGGGGACGTCTGTCGCCCCCCTTCTCCTTCTCTTCCTTCATACGGACCTGAGGTGGCGGCGCGTGGTGTTCCCGTGCACCCCTCTCTGAAGTCGCGGAGGGAGTTAAACACCTCACTCCCTCCGCAGACACGAAGGGCACCAGCCGTGGATTACGGATGTCGCATACGTTCCCGCGATCCCCGGCGTAGGTGAGAGACGGAACACCAGGGTAGTTTTAGTCAGCAAGAGTCTGACAGACAACTCCGCCCGCCCCAGGGTGGAGGAAATCCATGAGGATTTCCCCCCGTAAAAATGAAATAAAAAAAGGCTTGGTGGACTTAGTATCCGGAGAGTAGGTTTCCAATAAGAGGGCCTCATACAGAACGTATTAGTATGATATAAGAAGCTATGAGGTAGGAGTATGCCCTTATGAAAATTACCGAATCCGCTATCAATGTTGTGACTGCAGGCCCTGGTCTTGCAAGAAACAGGGATACTTCGTCCCCAAAGTTCGATATTCGAATACACACAATGACATGCATAATATTCATACTATTTACTCAGCAGGGAAATTGGAGTTTCAACTCTGATTTCTCTGACACTACTATTATCTGATCAACAAAAACAAAACAAAAGCTCATCAAAATTAAATAATTATGTAGAACACTCGATGATTTAAAAAAGTTGTTTTATTTTCCTTTCTTTTCGTGGAGCAAGCACAGCTAGCTTTATGTTCACAAATTAAAAGAAAGTAATGATCGCGTCTGACAATGTAGAGTTGTTGATACTCAGTGTTTCTGCAGACACCGGGCTCGCAACATGGCTCGTCAAATACAGCTTTCACGATTACTCATAACTTTCGTAATAACTTACTTATTCTTAGGTAAAGTGTCACTTTCCTTCAAATTATGGTTTCTTTTTTTAAGATCGCCTCTTAGTGTGCGTTTGTTCCTTTTGTAATTTTTGGTGTGGAAATCAGTTTTACGTTAAAAATCATTTTTCAGGGGTACAAGGGAAGTTTATTAGGAACAAAAGAAGCTTAACGGATGTGAAGTGCCTTGAAAATGGAAGGTTTTACAGGTAAGTTCATATAATTTTGATGTACAGTCGGTGATAGCAATTAACTGACCCCCTAAAAATTAAACGAATTTGAACCTTTTGCTTGTTAGCAGTAAGACAACTGGTTCAACGTCTACGATCAATAAAATAGTTATTCGAATTTGATCTTTAATACGCAGTGTTAAGGTAGGTATGATCTTGAATATTATTTTAACTTGTAATATAATACGTAATTTCGATTACGTTGAATATGTCTCGAGTGGTCAAGTGGTGACTGTAGTGAGCTGACAAATCGAAGTTGTGAGTTCGTAACCAGCGTGATTGATGTTTGTATTTTTTTGATTGTTTCTGTTTTGTAAATTTATTTTAAGTTATAAGTAATAAATTATAACTTTAGCAACAAAAAAAAAACACGAACAGAAATAAAAAACCAAAATGATGGTAAAAACAATTATATTTTATAAAAAAATATTATAACAATAACATAAATGATATTGATGACGACACGAAGATGATAATATTTACCTACTTACTATTTTACTAATAACGTTGTTAACTGCACTGAGTTTAATGTAGTGAATCAGCATGTTATAATATTTAGAAATATAGGTATGTATTTCTATTTCATAACAATAACATCACCACATTAAACATCATTTAACTAAATAAAACGGCATTATACGTTGAAGTTCTACCTACTATTATCAATTTGTTTTGTGAGTAGTTATTTTAGTTATAAGGTTTTGACAAAAAACTAGGTATTCGAAATACTTCGTTAGAAATTATAACAATAGTTAATTTAACACACACACTGACATACGTTAGTATTGTTTGTGACCAACACTGGTTACTAAAGTCATTAAAATTTATAATATGCTTTTAATAGCGAAGTGGAGCACCATTTTTTTCTATTACTTGTTGCAAGCGGTCCCGCATACGGCGCACCATATCCAACAACAATCACTTCCTCTCATGAATGGTTTTGGTCCAGGACGATCTTTTTGAATATTAAAACCACACGTCAAACGTCTTAGCCACAATCTGACTGTATTTCTCTGAAACAACACAATAAGCATAATTTTAGTAACGAATAGGTAAACATAATTTATTATCAATTTAGATAATATAAATCAAATTAGACCTATAAATGATCTCAAATTGAACACTCATAATGAAACATAGTTAATTGTCTATAATTCTACATTCACCGGCTTTTAAGCCAACTAACGAAAGGAATAACTATAATTATAAATGAAGCATAAAAAAGAATACACTTACCGCTATATTAAGTTTCGTAGCAATCGCTTTAATACCAAAATTCTCCTCATGCAAATAGATTATTTTGTATTTTAAGTAATCACTCAACTCAACTTGGACATGACGATTAAACTATCAAAACTGATAACAATTAATAATAAGGAAAAAAGCGTGGATTTTTACAATTTAGTAAGGCAAGGTAAAAATGTTCGCGCGTATTCACTGCTATTTGTGCATAGAATATCTTGTTCAATTTATTCTTCTACCCCATATTCCTAATGTCATATCTATAGCAGTTTTGGTTGAATACGCATATTGACGTCTAACTACCCACTTATTAAAATAGGTGAACAGTCTGATAAACTCAGACATATTGAATAACGTTTAATGTTATGAGCATAGAGTGTAAAATCGAGTAATTTTTAGGGGGGTCAGCTAATTGCTATCACCGACTGTACCATAAAGTACCTACTTACCTAGGTACAATATATTTATGTATCATCGTTTACCCATAAAAGCACTTTTCATTTTAAAGCGAATTCATTTTGTAACACAAAAAATTGGCCAAGTGTGAGTCGGACTCTCAAACGAAGGGTTCCGTAACATAAATCTAAAAAAAAACGTTTCTTATATCGGAGCCTTTTTAAATTTAATTATTTGTTGTTATAGTGGCAATAGAAATACAAACTTTGAAATTTTCAACTGTCCAAAATATTACGGTTCTTGAGATACAGCCCGTTGACAGACAGACGGGCAGACAAACGGACGGTCAAGCAGCGGAGGGTTAGGAAGAGTTCCGTTGGTTAGGTACCCTTTCTCACAACGTTCCTGCCGGACTTAACTTTGACTTCTAGGTCAAACCGAGATCAGTTTTTTCAAAGATTTGGTATTGTAATACGAGGGTCACTTATAATACGCGGGAACAAATAGATAATGTTATCGGTGATCTATCCACACTGACTAGTATATCTCTAAAAGGCCATTCTCATAATTCACGGCTCAATTCTAAAACACACACTCACTATTTAAACTAGCATGTTTAATTTGATTATTCAGTAGGTACTTCGTTTAAGGTTTCGCTACCAAAAAACTATTAATTTTTTTATTTGGTTAGATACCTAAATTAAAGTAGCTACCTTTTGTTTTATGAACGAGCTTGTTGAATTATTGTAACTTCACCTCAGCAACGATTGCGCAATCTAGCCGATCTCAAAAAAAATCAAGTAGATAGGTATGTAGAGGAAATGCACAAGTTATTTGATACAGGTGTATCTTAGGTTGACTTTTACTATTCAAACATCTTCACTACTTTCTGCAAATAGCGTTACCATTACTATCAAATAGACAAAAGTGTTCTCACGAAAGTCGACAAATGCAGATGTTCCCAGTTTGATTTTTAACAATAGAAGACCCACCCGTCACCGCCAAGAGACAAGCGACATAACTAAGGAATTGAGAAAAACGGTCTAAGTGCGAGAACGATACTCTGAAGATGCAGGCAGACGAAATACTTTTTTCCGATTGAATGAATAGAAAGACTTATCATCATTATCAGGTTGAACTAACTAATGCCATAGGGCTCGGCTTCGGCGACATTCCATCTAACTTTTGTCCATCTAAAACAGTGACCAGTTCGTTCATCCCCTTTAACCTGAGCCATTAGCGATTCCAACTGAGTGCTTTTTAGTCGTAGCAACTAAATATCCACTAACTTCGGCTGTGCGTAGTACCTCCTTTGGCTTGGTTTGATTGCTAACTTCTGTTCTCTTGCCCTCTGTTTCTCGTTTCAACCGATAATTTGACAGCAGTTACAATGGCTCGATAGCAACGATGATCGATCACTCAACAGAAATCGGTTAAAACGTATATAACCAATTTTGTTATGTCACATTATCATTGTTATATCATAAAGAATAAACAATTTTACTAAGCATTATTTTCTGAAAGTCATCGCTTTGCGTCAATTAATAATTTTGTCTTACATCAATAAGTCAGTAAAAACACACATTATATGTGTCATTCATTATTATCATTATGGTGGCCAGATGGCTGACAAGTGTGTCAAGATTTGTTACATAAACTGACAAAATTCGCATTTTATAATTATTGAATAGGTACCCACCAACTACAACTAAATATATTATTATGTTACGCCTACTATAACAGTTAGATAATTTAAAGCCTAGTTGATTTTAATTTGAACATGATATTCAGCTATCTTTTTAGAAAAAGTATTACGACTTTTGACCTATATTTTCAACACGCTTGCTCGTAAAGTGAGCCTTATTACATCGTTCTTAACGCCGTAAACCGAACTACAACTGTAATATTATTATGCACACACGTGCATAATAATATTACACACTAGTGCATAATATTATTATCCCTGCAAAGTAAGATTAGTAACTGTGTTTTTTTTTTGTAACAAAAACGGTTTTATGCGGCTGAAAATCCATTTACATTCGTGGAATAAATAAATGTGTCCCTAAATAAGACGAAAAAATATTTATTATTATCAAATTATTTATAATTCACAATAATTTGTTATGAAATATTTGAATTTTGTTACTATAATTATAATTTTGAAGTAGGTTGTATGGCTGTACCATATTGTCTTTGGGCTGTACCTAGGTGCAAAACAAAAAAAGCTTGCGCGCCATTTCCCATAAGTTTCATATTTCCGTTTCCCTACCTAGTTTCTTCGAACTACATAAACGTGACATTGTCTAAAAGCACAAACCGTGCGAAACCAAAAAAAAAGTTTCATATTTTGTTTCTATCGCATTTGTTGCTATGTGGTAAAACGATTTACCTATGCAATACATGTTTGTTTTTCCTCGCAAGTGAGTTGAAAAAGTGCGTATGTAACTCGGTGAGCAGCATGCTCACTAGATACTCGGCTGATTTACGCCCTCCCTACGGCTCGGGCTGCAACCTGTATTTTATATTTCTATGGCTGCAACCCACAGCCTCG
The DNA here is from genome assembly GCA_905332915.2 of Hecatera dysodea. NCBI lineage: Eukaryota > Metazoa > Arthropoda > Insecta > Lepidoptera > Noctuidae > Hecatera > Hecatera dysodea. The sequence continues at coordinate 7,676,704 of HG995304.1, forward strand.
TGAATAATGAGCAACTTAGCTCACTTGTATCATAATGAACTACTCTTGCCAATAAAAAAATAGGTTTTCGCATTACGTTACACTTAACTATTTTCTGCCTAGTTAACACGTAATCAGAGTTTATCTAAGTAGATACATCGGGAAACCGGAACCTGCTGTTTTTATTAGTTCCTTATGAAAATTGCAACAAGTGCACTGCTTCCTCTGCTTCCGCAACGAAACGTGAAATATAAAACCGCGAAAAGAATAATAGCGCGTTTGTGCTGCGTGCATTACAGAAGGATGATTTTCCGCCATTTTCGTAGCGCGGACAACGAACCCGGGCGACTTTCGCCGCAACCTTGACTGAGCCACCCGTCCGCTTGTATCAGCATTACCATTTCCTACTACACGTCTTGAGAAATTCACTTTCGCTATGCATTTAATCTTTGGGACACGTGCGTGCATGTTTTAAAAATATTAGCCAAATACGGCACGTAAGTCGGTTATTTGCTTTATGGATTCTATCTGGACTGGTTTGTTTACTCAGGCGAAATATCTAAGACATTACATGTCACTGTGACTCCAAAATGTACTAAATTAGGAAGTCATTATAACACCTCTAAATCATGCTTTCCTTCCCCGACCTAAGGTGTTATATAGAGAGCTTTACGAAGTGAGACTCCACCGGCAGCTCACCAATAACCTATATGCCTCATAAGTAGAAACTACTTCTAGTAATTGGTGCTCTTATGCAATTCTTACAGGAACCCGGACAGAGCCGAAGATAAGATGTGGACAATTGACGAGTGCGCTAAATACTACCTGTGTTTGGACGGTGACGTGTTCGAGTTCCATTGCTCGCCCGGCTTGATGTTCGACGTCAATAGACAGCTGTGTGACATGCAACAGAATGTGCACAACTGCGATCTCACTATTGGTACGTGTCCAAAATTCCCCGATATTCACACCCAAGAATATCGGCCCTTTAAAACCATGACTTAGTGTTGGCCTAGGTTCCCAATATACCTACATCCCCCCTCCATATACATCAGTTTAATCCTTCCCAGAATGGACCCATCACCCGGTCTCTTTTTTAATAGAAGACGAGGAACCTTTCTTCGTCATTCGTCTTCTATCTATGGCTAGGACTTAGGAGGAATAGATTATCGGCTAATATTTCTATCGTCTATACAGTAAAACTTTAATTATTTCAGAGACTCGGATCCCAAAGCCTCTTCTAGATATGGCAGATTGTGCCAACGACACCCACATTGGATGTTCAGACGGCAACTGCATACCAGCAGAATATTTCTGTGATGGCTCCATTGACTGCACGGACGGGTCGGACGAAGTAAATACCCATAATCTTCATCTAAACTGAAACATTCCTAATTTCACACGTTCTCGCTTCATTATGACTCGCAAGTCATTAACACCGTAAGCTGAATCGTTTTCTAATCGTCACCCTAATTTTATACTTTCACAATAAAGTAAATGCCGTGTCATTCATCGTAATTTGTAGTTTTCTCTCAATGTTTTAATACTGTTTAGGGTTGGTGCGACGTGAACTATGATCCGAATGCCGCGGAAACTTGTGATCCTAATCTCTGCGTTCTACCGGAATGCTTTTGCTCGAAGGACGGAAATGCAATACCTGGAAATCTCGTTCATAGTCAGGTAAACGCTTTTTTGGCTTTCAATTTGAACGCAGTACCTACTGAAGACGCGCAGAAAACTGTTTTAATCTTGTTTTTTTATTTACAGACTCCTCAAATGATCACGCTAACTTTCGATGGTTCAGTAAACCACGAAAACTGGGATGCCTACAGCAATCACCTCTTTACTCCAGAACGTAAGAACCCTAACGGTTGCCCAATAAGAGCGACATTCTTCGTTTCACATCCATATACAAATTACAGACACGTACAAAAGTTGTGGAATGACGGGCATGAGATAGCAGTAAACTCAATCACGTAAGTCACACATCAGTAGAAATCGTTAACAAACTGATGGAGTAAGTGACAGAATAATGATAAATGTTTCTAATATTGCAGTGGTCGAGGACCCGAAGATTGGTGGTCGAAAAATGCCACTGTTGAAGACTGGTTTGACGAAATGGTTGGTGAAGCTAATATGATAAACAGATTTAGCAGAGTTCATATGGAGGACTTCAGGTATTTATTCTTCATAGGAATTTTATTTCTAATTTGTTTAACGCGTTTCGAGCGGTTACGGATTAAAATATTGGATAGTTTTTCTGTTGTCGTAACTTGATCGATTGCTTGACGTTGCAAATCACAAACAAATCTGCAGTATCATTATTTATACTTTCACATTTATTTCACAGAGGAATGCGAGTACCGTTCCTGTCAGTGGGCTGGAACCGACAATTCCTGATGATGCAGGAATTCGGTTTCGTGTACGATGCTACTATTGTGGCACCGCTGGCTGACCCTCCATACTGGCCATACACTTTGGACTATAAAATGCCCCATCAGTGTACTGGTAAGACAACAAGTGTATCAGACCACTTCAATGATATTAATAATGATCGAAGATGTGCTGTATCTGATTGAAGATTATCTGAATAGAGTTTGTACATAAATCCCCTGCAATAACTTCATTTACGGTCACAACGAGAGTTTCTGGTAGTGGTATTGATATACCAATTTATTAATTTTGTGGCACATAACGATTTTATAAATTCGGGACAAAATGGTCGCCGTACTTGCCGTGCCTAAAGTTGAAATACGTACCGATAATTATATGAATTATTTTAGAACACACACTATTAAGCGCTATTGATTCATCTCAACGCCTCGTAACTAGAGCGTGTGAGTGGTTAAGTAAGATATTATGAGCTAGTCAGTGAGGACGCGTCACCGGCACGCGCATCCGACTAGGAGAGATTGCGTTCTGCGCGCCTATTGTTTGTGATATTACGCATAACTACCTGGAATGCGGAATTGCACAGCTTTTGAATCACGTTTCGATCAAATTAAGCGCCATTATTACGATACTTACAAGAACTTAGGAAATTTTCTTATGGAGAATTAGTTTCAGTGTACTTTATAGTACCTGAGTAAAGAATGTTCTTTACCGTTAGATGCACAATCTACGATTCTACGATTATTACTACGATTGTTATTTAATTAATTAATGCATCAACAACATTGTGTACACTGGTTCACACGCATTATAGAGTTAATATCTACAGATGCCTAAAAAATATATTCGCAGAATGTAGGTAGGTATTAGGTATATCACATCCACCTTTTTTGAAATCAGTACATTTTTTTAAGAATATCAGAAAAAGAGTTCTAAAGAGTAATCCCATCCATATACATATATGGGTGGGGCTCACAAAGTTTGTACCATAACACACTGGAGCGAATAACACACAATGTGACATGCAACACACTGGAAAATATTGAAACACACTAGAACTTTGTAAAGGCAGGTCTACATTGTACAATAATTATTATTAATACAGGTTAATAATTAAATTAATAGGTACTTATGTAACTTCCATTAAGACACGTAATTAATGTTATAAATTCCGAAAGTAACTATGTCTGTCAGTCTGTCACGGCTAAACTACTGAACCGATTTTCAAAAAGTAGGGGAAGGATCTAGGCCATTCTAGGACGAAGATAGAGCGGCTCTTGCCCAACCTGAGGGGTCCAAACGCCTCCTACCGGAGGCTCTACGCGAGGGTCGTGCGGTCGATGGCCCTTTACGGGGCCTCGGTGTGGGCGCGTGGACTGAGGCAGCGTGCCGCCCTTTACCTAAACGCGCTCCAACGGGTGATTGCCATAAGGGTCATCCGAGGCTACCGCACGATCTCCGGCGAGGCAGCGAGCCTCCTCCAACGCGAAGGGCAAAAAAAGGAACATGGATGGGTAACTAAAATAATAACTGTTACTAGCGATTTCGTCGGTATTTTTAAATAATATCCGAATAGTTGCGTGTTAAAGCTAGTTAGACTTAAATTGTAACATTATTTATTTAACTTTCATATCAATCTCAGACATTCAGAGTAATTTATAGAGGAACTTTGTTCACTTAATGTAAAAAATATTAAAATTGTAACACAATAGTTAATGATAATAAAGTACCTACGTAAATAACAAACAGACAGAAATTTTAATACTGTGTGTGTGTGTGTGTGTGTGTGTGTATGATGTGTGTGTGTGTTGTGAATGTGTATGATGTTTGAGAGGGTGTGTGTGTGAGTGTGTAAAAGTCTAAATCGGTCAGCATTTTTATTAAATAAAAATTAGAAAACAAAAACAATAATTATAACGTTCTAACAAAACAAAAATTAAAATATCAAATTCTTTTACTTATTTATAATATTAGGATCAGATTCGTAAATTAGCTGAAATAAATGTGGTCATCTTTATCACTGAGCGTGTACTCCTTCGAGTCAAAAGTTAAATTAACTTTTTTTACAATGCACCCAGCTGGCACTTCATCTCTATCAATTTTTTTTGTAAAGATGAATTTAAGTTTAGGTTTTTTAATAGTCTTCAAAAATCTAATAGGGTATTTAATTTCCTGTTTTTTAATTATGTCCAAATTCTCAACAAATCCTATATAATAAACCCATGCCCGTTTTTCATAGTATCTTACTAAGACACTGTCATTAACATTTATACTTATATCTATGTCTTTGCCCATTATGGCATTTGGTTCTTCAGTCTCATTATTTTGTTCTATGCTTTGGTTATTTATAATTATATCACAGGCTTCTGTTTTATCTTCGTCAGTCTTATTGTTATTGGTATGCCCTTTGGCGCGTTGAGTGTTTTGGCTAAATTCAGTAATTAAGTTAGTTGTCACATCGCATTTATAGTGTTTCTGTTCTTTAACTTTTTCAGTAGTCTTTTTTTCACAATCTAGTATTTTTTCTCTCGGATCCAGGTCCTCATTGCATAACTGCATTGTATCATAATTTGTTTCTATGTTTTGTATCCCCTGTTTTATTTTCATCATATAATTGTTATTCTGTTTCTTACATTTTCCTGATGTGCTTGGTATAGGGTCATCATAAATATTTATTGCATTTTCCTTACCCCTTAAGGTAGAAGAAAATAAATTAAAGTGTTGGTCCACTTTTTTTCCACGTGAAAAGTAATTGTGTAAATCGATATGGGCTTGATTTTCCGGCGTAATTCTGATATCTGATAAAATCGTTACTTTCGAGGTTGCAGCGGCAATTTTTTCCATTTCTTTGTGTTCCATTCTGTAGTTTTTAGTTAATACCTCCATTTCTTCTGGATCTAGTGCATCAGAATCGATGTTTTCTTCACCTTCCCATAAGCTGTCATCCGATTCGGCATAAGTTACCTCACTATCTGTGCTAGTATCAGTATCGTCAGGCTGTACTTTGAACTTTTTCAAACATCTCGATCGGTTTTGGGACGTTTTCATTTTCTGTACATAGCTTTTTTCTTTTCTATTTTTCTTTACATTTATTGAATCTTTAGAATTATTTTGGCGTTTTAAATTTTTGAGAACAGTCTGTTTGTGAATGATTATTAAATTATGTTCTTTTATGTCTAAACAGTCACAATATCCAGGATTTAACACTTTATTGCAGAAGCAACTTAAATTGCGATAAATTATTTTGTTTTCTGACTGAGAGTTTCTAAGTTGATGGAGAGCCATAGTACCAGGCACAGGATGTAGCTTTATATTGACATTTTCAAGAATTTCTGGCACGTAAAAAAGTCTAATTTTTGTTTCACTCTCGTTTAATAATCGATATGCTGATTCTGCATCAGTTATGTCAGATCCGTAGCAGACTAACGAATCCAATTTTCTCTTTATCGCACCACCAATGCCATCTGCAGCACCCTTTCCATGTGCAGATTCAAAGAAATTCCACGTTGAGTAGGGGAACCCTAGATCTTTAGTAAATTTTGCGAACAAGTAGAAGTTCTTTTTTTGTTTATATTGAACAGTGGGTCCATCTGAGAAAAAATGTATTGCATGTACGTTAGGAAATTCCTCTCTAATTAAATGTAAAACCGGAGACAGATGGGCCCATATAGCTTCTGGCCCATGGTTGTTACAAGGTGAAATGGAGGCAAATGACATTGGGTCTCTGCCTTTGCTGTACATAAGGCCAGTGTGTAGCGTAAATTGTTCACGTGAGGAACCGAAGTGCATGGCTTGAATTTCGGTACTTAATTTGCACAAATAATTTTCGGAAAAGTCTATGTGAACGGCTACTGATTCATCGTCGAGGTTTTTAATACAGCGTTGATATTGTGTATATTGGTGTCTTATATTATATGCATGTATCTTAAACTGTTTTAATTCGTTTGTAAATGATTCTAAAAGATGTTGTAACGTGTCAATTTTTATTCCCTTAAACATTTTTTTAGTAGTTTTTTTTAAACCATCACTTTTCTTGTCGTCGTATTCATGATTTTTTAGTATCCATTCTGACCAGGAAACGCTACCATGTATATTTTGCTCATTAAGATTAAATTGAACAACTTTGTTGCGGCATTCTTGACATTCACCATAGGCACATTCAATTTTTTTTTCGTCACATACAACCATTGGCAAAATATCATCAAGGGACTTGGTTTCAATTATACCCATAGATTTGAGTTTCATCGCCTTCATCGCTAAGTTTTCATGCCTCTTGCATGCACAAGTATTACGTGAGTTAAGTTTTGGGGGCAATATGTAAAACGGTCTATAGCGTTTAAATGTAGCAAATGAAATTTTGCCACCTTCTAACTTATATTTTTTATAAAGGTGTTTTAAGGTTCCTAATAAATATCGTCTTTGTCTTGTTTGTTTTTTCAGTGTTTTAATTTCTTTTTTCCCTGCTGTTGCGACGCTGTTATCGTCTCTTTCAAAAAAGTTTGACAAATGATTTAGTAATAAGAAATTCTTTTTTTTTACTTGTATTTGACGTATTTTGCCTTTAAGACCAAAGTATGAACTCATTTTAGTTTTCATTTTGTATTTTTTGACAACATCACTACAGACTATATTTTTAAGGATTTTTTTATTAGTATTTTTATCAGACTTTTCGTATTGTTCTTTTATTGTATCTACCAAAACATTATGTTCCATTAATCGTTTCTTTACTTTTTCTTTTTCTTCAAATGAAATATGTGGCAAATTTTCCTCTATAAACATGCTTGCCCTGGTGCATGGAGTGCGTTCTAGATTTTCACCATTAGAACTCGGCGTTTGTTGTAACTTTTGTATCAGATCATTTTTCTTATGCAATAAATCGAGTAGTTCTCTATTTTTCTTTATGTATCTATTAAGTTTTTTTTTTAAATTATACACTTTCCTTTTAATGAAGTCGTTATCCACTTTAAGATTAGTATTTTCTTTTTTCAACCTGTAATTCAATCTTTCTGCACACTTCTGTTTATTTCTTTTTGCTTGTTCATTGTTTATTAAATACTCTGGTCCTGACTTAGTTATCTCTTCAGCATCTTTTTTCGTTTTCTTATTTTCTCTCCATTGTTTTCGTAATTCTTCCTGCTCTTCTGGTCCAAAGTCACCTATTCTTTTTCTGGTCTTGTTAGTCCTCTCTGCATTTCTTCTTTGCATTTCTTTAAATTTATTTGGGTTTTCATTTTTCATCTTCTCGCGATAACGTTTTTGGCGTTCAGCTGCGCTCAAAGGCATCTGTGTACAAAATAACTGTAAATCTATTTGATGACAGAAAAAAATAATCTTTTAAACAAAGAAAATAATAATTTATAGTTTTATGGAGTTTTTAAAAATAAATAAAATATTCTAACATATTATTTGTACAAATGCTTAAATTCATATAATAGGGAAAATACACATGAAATTTTTCGATAGCATATTAAACATTAGAACTAAGGCAAGTATTACAACCGCTACTGTTTATTACTGAAAAATAATTATGAAATTGTCTGTGTATGACAATTTGATACTATTTAAAAAAAAGTATTTAAAAAAATAAACAAAAACTACCTTTAATAACCAATATATTCCCTATTGAAAATTAATGCCTAATGTTTACTTTCGGGAAACTGTATGTTGTGAACCAAGCTTAATATTATCCAGTGTGTTACGTAACACAACATGTAACACACCATAACACACTAGACCAAACACACCAGAAGATTCTTGTGTTCACTTGAACATAACAGCTACAACTTCAAAGATATTTCAGAAATAAACCCTTAATGTACAAGGTAAAAACTATTTGTTTAACATATTTACTAATATATAACGAATTATGAACACGTACCTTGAAAGTTTATATTTTTCACGACCAAAACGAACACCACAATTCACCTCACTTAAGTTTCGAGACTAAAATGGCTGACATAAAAGCGACACGTCATTGACGTTGCCCTAGAGTGTTGCCACCCATTAAAAGTAATTTTAGTGTGGTTGTCACTAAAATAAAAAAGTTACCATGTAACACAACAATTATAACACACTGGAAGATATAATGGGACATATTTTAAAATTAATAGTTTTATAAGAAAATATATAATTGCGAGATGTTTTTAGACAAGATGCATTACATAAACTCCCGTACTAACTACGACGCCAATCAGAAATTACATTAACTGAATAAATATTTTGTTATGATACTCTAATTGTCGAAAGACTGCACTGGGACATTTTAGTTTTGTATGGAGCAAAAAAATATATAAAAGTTTAGTAAACCAAAATATTTAGTAAACTTAATATTTATTATTTTTATTTGCAACCATGTATTTTTGACGTTTTCATATTTTAATAATAAATTAAAATTTGAGGTATTAAATACGTAAATAATACTAAATCTATGCGGTAACGAAGCGACCGAAATATTTTTTCAAAAAGTACAATTTTTTTGAGCCACACCCATATGTTACGCCAAAATATCGAACGCGATTCATGAGCGAAAAACACTGACAATTCGTCGCACATAAGAAAACGGTCACAACGCGGTGTGGAAAGAAGAAATGCCATGTCGTATTCTGAGCCCTACCAGATGCAATTACATTGCAATGAGGGTTAGGTTTGAGGGAACTTAGGGAACCCCGAACGGTTCGATTGGGATGGTGGAAGCTAGAGTAAGCGAGCGAAGCGACCGAACTTAGCTCCCGATATACCATTAATTATTTTAAGACCTGCATACAGAAACTAGAACCACGCGCATCTGTCGTCGAAGTAAGGTTTGAGGTGACCGATAATATCAGAACCATGGCTAGAAGGCATACTTATTGCGTCATGTGGTTGCATCAGTTAGGGCTCAGAACACACCATGGCATTTCTTCATTTCCAATGCGTTGTGGCCGTTTTGTTAAGTGCCACGACGCGAAATTCGCGATGTATTTAATACCATTATTGTAGACCTTTACACAAAGGCCAGTAAAGGTTAACCAGTTAAGATTTATGTTAAGTTCAGGCAGCTATCGCATCTAGTAGGTACCTACACCTAAATTAGAAACTCGCCAAGTGGCCATATCGGCTTGGGTGGGGACGGTTCGTGGTATGGTGCACCAGCTAATAACCGCACCACTCCTCTATTTAAACAAAAAAACAATAACCGTTATAATAATCCAGGAAAATAGTCGAAGCAATTACAATGTGAAAGATCCGTATCTTCACGCACGTTTGAAGGGGAAGACTGACGAGTGTTGACGAGTGGTTTTGCGCACGAGACGCGTGTAGTTAGCGATGAAAACTACTTTATATACTAATGAATTTCAATAATGGACAATCCATACTTCCAAACTAATATTATTAATGCTAAAGTAACTCTGTCTATTTGTTACCTCTTCGCGTTTTAACGGATGAACGGTTTGGATGAAACGTGGAACACGAGTGTACCACGCCCTGAAATACGAAATAGGATTTTTATCCTGGGAGTATGTTCCCTAAGGAACATTTTCGACTTCCAAGCGGAAGATGCCTCTGACAGGAGTTACGCGACATAAAAATGTTAAAATAACGCGCTAAATTCTAAGAACTCTTTGTTTCTAGGAAACAATCAATACTGCCCCACACGGAGCTACGCAGGAATTTGGGAGATGGTAATCAATCCTCTATCAAATGGCGACCACACATGTGCTACCCTGGAGTACTGTCCCTCAAACCTCACTGGAGAAGATGTCTATAACATCCTAGTGAACAACTTTAAGAGACACTATCTGACGAACAGAGCACCGTACGGTATTCACATAAGCTCGACGTGGTTCAAGAACAACGAATATTTGATGGCTTTCAAGGTAACTAAATTATACTTGCAAAAAAACATCATATATGTACATTCTGGTATGTTGTCATGTACAAATCAAACAAATCTAAAAACACTACCACATATGTATGTACAAGATGTACATGCATTCATAACACTCCTTTTTTCAGTAATGGTGTAAAAACTAGGCTGGATAGAAAGATATAAGGGATTCCTGGAGTGTGTTCAATCATGTAGAGCATTACTGGGGATTTCATAAATTCAGAACAAACTATTAGGTATTTTTACTTTTTTGAAGTAAGCGAAGATGTGTTGTTAAATACCTTTAAAAGTAAGAAGTTTAAGAATAATATTTATTCTCTTAAACTTTAAGAATAATATTTATTCTCTTAAACTTTATTCTTAAACTTCTTTGAAATAAGATGTTGGATGTTTTGTTAATAACTTCATTCTGATAAAATCGTTTCAATAATCTTTTCTAGAAATTCATCACGGAACTATCCAAAGTGCCTGATGTCTACTTTGTAACCTACAAAGAACTAATTGATTGGATAAAGAGGCCTACACCAGTCTTCCAGCTGAAGAAGTTCCAGCCTTGGCAGTGTAAGGAGCGCCATTTTGAGGAGGCAGAAATTGCATGTGTCAAGCCCAACACATGTAAACTTTCTTCAAAAGTTTTGGAACATGACAAGTACATGATCACATGTACCGAATGCCCTAAGAGCTATCCATGGATAAGAAACGAATTTGGATTTGATTGAATTTTGTTAGTTTCATAATTTATTCACAATTTCACAGTTACCATATAAACTAGAATAATTTGAGAGGGGACCTGAGTTTTTAATGTTTATGTGACCTTTTTATCTTCTTTTTTAGTTTTTATTATTATAAGGGTGATATTATACTAATGTTACTCCAGGCGATCCTAGCTTCACAAACCACAAATATACAACCCTTAAATTATGTAAGTTTCTTACCCTTTTGTAACAGTATTTTAATGCTATTTAAGAGTATGCGTGCAGTAATTTATTAAGTAGAATAAAAAATGTCTTTTGTCTGCAAAATTGGGAATAAAGAGAAAGTTTGTCTTATATTATTTACTTAATTTTTAATTACTTACACCTTAAATATAGACCGACAATTAATTTACAGTTATTATCCTTCTTGTGTAATGAAGGGGTTAGGAATGGCCTCCATCCCATCCATGGGACATATTAGCACAACAGAGGTACCTCGACAAACTACAAGTCCTAGTGCTCTTGTATCATCCAATAGCTTGTATGGATCGTCAGGATCTGTAAAGATAGAGAATTTTTTTAACACTCCTTTTTGGGCAGTCATTTAAAAGCTAAAGAGATGCCTCAAAAATATGGCCCATAATGATGTGATGGAGAGAAGGTGCTTGCCTATCGTCCCAGCTGTCATTTGAAAATCTTTTTACTACTGTCTGACACAATTCTTGCTAAGAGGTACTTTTTTCTGCAGTTATTGGGTTGTAGAGGTTAGATATGTAGTTGCTGCATGTAAAATATTGGTATCCAACTGCATCTAATTAGATGTGAAGCAACATAGTTGGGAAAAGCCAGGCAGTTTAATATAAATTGTTGGAGAGCTATGGTTTAAACTAGTATGGAGCTACTTCTAGTAGTAGAACTAAATCAGTCTTGAATGTATATAAAATAAGATTAGATCCGCCCCTAAGATGACACACTGACCCAGTACTTATGTCACCTAAATGAAAGAGCTAAACAGAAAGTATAATCCTACAGGTTTTTGTGATCATAAGACATTGATTACACAGAACCATCAAAATAAAACCGAACACTTAATGTTTAGGAACTACAGGTAAGAAAGTTTACCTCTTAGAAACTCTGTAGTATTGTCCAATACAAGGTTCAGAAGTGGATCGTATCCTTTAAGAATTCCCGCCGCTTCTCGCCCACCTGCGAATTTCACGCGAATGCTCTTTTCCAAATATTTACTTAAATCAAGGATAGACTCTTTCCTCCTCTTTTCTTTGTTGTCACCAGCACCCTGTGAAGACTGAAAAATTCAAAGAAACGAAAAATTAGATGATAACAATACTTCAGGATTTACAATAGCGGTTTGCACATATTTAGTTTACACGAAAGTTCTTACCTTTCCTTTATCACCACCACCTTCTTTAGAAGCCATTTTATAATAACTACTAGATAGTTTATTTTGTAATTTCTATGTAAATTTTTAATTTCGGCGTCCCAAAACAGAACGACATCAAAACTTTGAGGTTAGTTGATTTTCGTTCAGAAATTAATAACGTCGTTCAAACGTAATGATCATTGGTAAGAGTTTGTCTGGGAAAGTTTCGGCACAGTATGTTTCGGTTTATGGTTTCAAAACGAAGAATCCAGCCTAGCCATCCCATAGCCATCCTTCGCAGTAGGAATTGCCAATCACAGCTGCAAAATGTGAAATTGTCAATGTCAAACAATTGTCAAATACGCCCCGTCTTGAGGAAAATCGCGACGTAAACAAATATAAAAAGAATAGAGAATAATAAATATTTCCTCTAACAAACACAAAATAAACGTTAAGTATTTTATTTATCGGCGATGGATAGTGCATTCGAAGCGAAACCACTGAAATATCTCGATTGTTAATCAAATGAGATATCAATGCGCTCTTCGGTGAGCTACATTCTATCTCACGCGCCAGGAGAGTCGGTGATGTCGCACCCTGACTACTCGCAGCATGCCCAGCACCATGCGTGCCTGCTGGTGCTCGTCAAAGGCATTGGCGGTATGCTCAAGAACTTTAACAAGCTCTGGGAGAGGATACAAAGAGTCAACAATATTAAAGTTACTGGTAAGCAGCATCAGTCGTTTTCTAATGAAATACAAGCGTTTTTTAATTATTTATGTTGTTAAACTATCAGTAACTCTACTTTCAGAAATAAAATTATTTAGACACCTCATCTCAAGTCTGTTGGAAATCTTTATTCCAGAAGAAAAACTGTGGCACACAGCAACACATTCCTTTCAAAATATTACAGACATGCTATTTAGCAATTGGTCACACACCTTTAATTACCATTATTAGCCATATTTTTTGCTGTGTGACTATGATGTATATATACAACTTGTTTACTTATCCTGTCATTCTTCTAGATTCTACTGGCCAAGTAAGAGATATATGGGTTAGATATGTCAGAGACTATCCAGTGGAAAACAATGACTGGGGTGACTTCCAAACTCACAGGTAATGTTTTTTACATGATTTATGCACCAATTCTTACTTGGCTGCATAAGCATAAAAAAACTAGAATGAAACATTTTTCTTCGCTGATGGGCTTACAAAACCACAATGATTTCATATGCCATAGCTGCTGAAATCAAAGATAAAAGCTTTATAGTTCATTTCACTTCTAGCATTAATTCAAATAATAACAGCTAACATTTTAATAATTTGAATAACTATTATGTATAATGCAATGAAAACACCACTTAGGTACTAATTTTTAGGTCTACCTACAATAATTTACTTAGTTTCATAGAACATTAGCTTACTAATTTCAGCAATGTTTGGTACATGTTGGGTAAATAGGATAGGTAATAGACATAAATATTATTATGTCTGCATTAGTTAATGTGCTTTCAATGTTTTTATAGAATTAAGGGAAGGGAAGGAAAGTTACTTTTTTGCAAAGGGCATTAGGAGGAACACATGGGTTTAAGTCAGTAAGTGTCCAATGCTTCCTTCTGTTCCGCCCAGAGTGGAAAACATCATTTGACAATTTCCCATACATTAAAAAAAATAAAGCCCAAAGTTGTAAGTTGGGGGTTTCACCCCAGACAGAAACATTACTTTGTGTAACATATGTATATGTACAACCACAACTGCTCTCAATTGGGTGTAACAAAACATCATGATAAAACCAGCATGTCCCCTGGGACATCCTGGTTCTATCTTTATAAAGTCTGTTTGATCGAACTCGCTAATCTCAGGAACGACTGGTTTGAATTGAAAAAATATTTTAGTGTAGGATAGCCTATGTATTGAAGAAGGCTAAAGGCTTAGATATAACATCACACTACGAGCAATAGGAGCGGAGCAACAATGAAAATGTTGCGAAAACGGACTTTTTTTGCTCTCTTATGTGACGCAGACGAAGTTGCGTGGGTCAGCAGCATTAATAATTTTGAATTAGTTTAGATGATGACTGTAAAAGTAGCAGTGTTAATTGGTTTTTGTTGCCGACTGTACCATTCCGTGTTTGCTATAACTTATTGTGTAACTGTAAACATACATGTTAACAGTATTTTTTGTTACTACTACCAAAGACAAAGGCGGAAGGAAGACTGCCTTCCGAAGCCAATTTGTAAACTTGATTTCATTTTAATTAACAAGTAAATTATGATCAATTTAAACAGAGCTAAAAACATAACTGTCTTTTTTTATTTGTATCACTAACCGCGTTAATTGTGTAGTGTATATATAATTATTATTTAATATGTAGTGCCTATCCAGGTAAAAAAAATGTTGGGTATATCCACGTAAAATTTTTGACCTAATTAATGCCTGTTTCTAGAAGGGAATACGATGCGCCGTCTAAACGGGCCTGGCTGTTATCGGACGGCGAGCCACCCAAGCTCGCAATCCGCAGGCCCGACCGCGCCTACGATGGCCGGGAATGGCCCGGTGTTTCCCGACGCCCGGGGCATCTTCTTATGTTGCGGCGGTTCCCCAACGTTAAAAAAAAAGGTTTCCATTTCCCGCGCACGTTCCGCCTACTCCTTCGCCAGCATTACTGCTTCGCAGAAGGAGGTGACCGCTTCCCATGCCTCGTCGCTCCGGACCGTAGATTGAACCAGGGCCGGAAGCCAGAGGTCGCCGCCGCCGATCACCTCGACGAGGACACGGCGTTGCTCCGCCCAAGCGGGGCAGACCTCCACCGTATGCTCCATCGTGTGTATTTTTCAGAAAATTATTCTATTCATGTACTCAAATTAACTCAACTTTCACAGGCGATTACTAGGCCTCATAACATTGAGTAAGTTCACGAACCAAGTGGAACTGAACGAAGTATGTCGGGTCCACGAGTCCCTGAAAGTGAAATACTCAAACACCCTGTATGACTCTCGTGCCTTCATGTTTGGTCCGGTCAGTAATATGAAGAAACCGGAACAAGAACCAGAGACTTACAGCTATTTTGAAGAAGAACGGCCATTGAGGGAAGGGATGGATGATAGGTGAGTAATTAATTGTTTTAAGTAACCTTTGACCATACTAAACTGTTAATTTTAGTAGAAATATGAAAATTTTAGGGATAACAGAAAATAATTATCTACCACTTTCTCTCTCTCTCTTTTGAAGTACAAAAATGCATCAGTTATACCTTTGGTAAATCATTTGCTGTTAATCATATGCTCGTTTTGCCCTTTCAAAATTGAAATTATAAAGTATTAATCACTTGCCCTGTATCAGTCAACTCAGCACAGACAATTGCTGCTCATAGGCCTACAAGCTGCACCGACCGGCAATTTGCATACAGTCTATCCCAGCCTTTTTTAAGTTTTCTAGTCCATCTAGCAGGATTGGGATAAATAGGGATGTTTCCTGAGGAATAAAAATATGATTCTATTTAGTCCGTCTGTTAGATTATCGAAGAATATTGGACACGTATTTTTTGCTTTATCAAATCTATACAAATTGATTAAGTTATAAAGCTTTAAAGATGGCAGCATGAGTGGGGGCTTGTGACGTCACGGCGTGGTAAAAATCGTAGCACGAAGTGACGTCACATGATTTTTCAACGCACAGTGTCGTTAATTGTTTACGTGAAAAAAGAAAAAAGTGTCCAATATTTTATGGAAATCTATCTTATCTAACCGACTAATTCGATTTTTTTAGTCAACTACCCTATTCTAAGGGATATTTTTCTAAAGTCTTTTACAACACAACATAAAAATTTTCCAACTGAACATTTTTTTTTTAAATTGCAGAGCACCAAGCGAACAAGCAGACAGCCTGTCCTCTTTAGACAGTTTCCCTCAATCCACATCCTCAAACTCTTCATACCCACTTCAAGAGGAACACTTCACCACTCCATCAAACTTCAAGACCCACGCCATGTTCTATGGAGAAAACGACTCAGTCCCTGACCTAGAACAGAATGTGGCTGATCTCATCAACTCATTGTTCTGGGTTGTGGAGTCCAAGCGTTTGGAAAGGTCTAAGGAGAAATTGGAGAAGGTTTCCTTACTATTAGCACCCTTTGAAAAGAAAGATTTTGTTGGTGAGTGCAATCTTAGGATCATTTGGACAAATTTCCCTTTATATATTGTGATTTAGGCACCTCTCACACAACTAGAAGAACTATTAACTACATTAAACCTACACTTACATTCTAGTAATTACTTTAGTGTTCTAACGTTTACACACAAAAGAGGTCTATGCGATGCAAACAAAAGTACAGCAACTACCTATTATACATACGCGACAGCCACGCCATGACATTTTTAGGGTTTCGAACCTCTATATGGAGCAGTGGTGGCCGAGTGGTAACGGCCCCGACCTACGAATTGTAGGTCGCGGGTTCAAACCCAGCCAGGTGCATTACTTTGAGTAAGTACCTAATTAATTTCATCACCACTGCTCTCAAAACGGTGAAGGAAAACATCGTGAGGAAACCGGCATATCCTAGAACCAAAAATTCGAAGACATGTGACATTCACCAACCCGCACTGGGCCCGCGTGGTGGATTACGGCCCATACCCTCTCCTAGAGAGGAGGCCTGTGTCCCAGCAGTGGGAACATTAAAAGGCTGATTATGCTTATATTATGAACCTCTATACGGAAAAACAAATTTGGTACGCATACATATAATCTTCGGTGACCCAAACACAGATGTGTAAGTAATGAAAATAAATACATTTTTTTAAAGGGGTCACTATTTGGGAAACAAATTAGAAAAGTAAAGAAAAAGATTTTGCGATTTGTACAGTATGACATATCAAATGAAACTGTATATAATGTGATGGTTTAGCTTTATATTTTCATAATTTAAATACTCAACTCCCCCCCAACTTACTCGTAAATTACTGAGTCTAAATTTTTGAAAAATCTATCTATTTAGTACTTTGTCTATAGAATACAGGAAAACTTATAAGAAGTATATAGTTTGAATGTAACATGTTACAAAAATGAGAGATTCGTTCCCTTTACATGCGAGACTGACTCGCACCTGGTCGGTTTTTATATCTTTATAATTTTTGCTTAGGACTCGACATGGAATCTCGCAACAATAAGAAACGTTGCATGGGCCGCGTGACGAAGAACCTAGCGGATCTGACGTTGCAAGCTGGCTTGGTTGCAGACAGTCTGAGCTTGTATAACTCCTCCACTGAACTTCTGAAAACTGACTGGTTGTGGCTAGCTGCAGCCAAAGAAGGTACCTACTTAAAAATACTCTTATTTTTTTTCTTTTTTCAGTGTACTCTTATCAAAAATATCCAAATATTATTGTGTGAAATATTATTGTGTTTTATTATTTGACGCTCCCAAATGCGTTCAAAGTGAATCGGCGACAATGGTATGGTTGACCCTTCGCTACAACTTAGTTTAAAAAAATGTAAGACGCTGTTGACTCTCGTCATTCCATTTGTTACAGGCCTCTGCACAGCATCAGCGATACTCCTCTACCCAAACCTACGCAACCCCACGCCACTGCACAGAAACGCGAGTCTCCAAGAGAACTCGCCGAACAAAGCGAAGCAGCTGTCCTTATTCCAACCTAACTCTGACTCCCTCAGAAGATTAAAGCTCACTTCATCTCCTTTACGCACTTCTAAAACTTCCAGTCCTGTAAACCCACCCAGTGAACTGACTCCAACTTCTTCCGACAGCGTTGAAACGTCCTCCAGGCAATCGGAAACCGATAACGCAGATTCAGAATCTCTTGCTTCCTCAAGCGATATTGAGTACCAAAGCCACAAATCATTCATAGCTCCCGATCTCCCATCTATACCGCGCCAACCGCCTTCCCAAATCACTAATCAGTTCCTGCTGAATGGCGAAGAAATCGCTGAAAGATACCGGGAAGCTATAATGGATTACAGTAAATATAAAAACGCTGGGGTGATTGAGACTGAAGCCTGCTTTAAAGCTGCGAGGATCGCCGTCGAACAAACGAACAGTTTGCATGCTTCCAGTTTTTTGCAAAACGTCATTTTCATTAACTTAACTTTGAGTGAACAAGAGAAGATTCAGCGATTTGAAACTCTGGCGGAACTGTATAAGGAAATCGGTAGGTCTTTTCTGGGAAAGATTTTTTTTTTCGGAAACAGTGATGCTAATTTATTGAAATTGAAAGACTTTTTGGAAAAGTTGGTTTCACCACATCCAAAAAATATAAGACGTAACTTTTATTTTTGTCCGGTTTGTCCGGTACGTCCGCTTTTGTAGGCTGCCTAGATACATTATAGTTGTAAGACATTTAGAAACATTCCTACACATTGTCAACAATTTCCCAAGGCTTCCACCGCAAGGCCGGGTTCTGCCAGCGCCTAGCAGCCACTCGACAAGTGAGCCCTAACAATCCAAGTCCAGACTGGCAGAAATGTTATTACTTGATGCTGCACAGCTTCCCAGGTTATAAACTCAGTCTGGACCCTAACTACGTCATTCAGCATCAAGTTGGTAAGTTCTTTTCAACAAACTAAACCCGTTATGTTATCCATAAACTGCTGTTACAACCGTTGCTTATTGTCCCTAAGCAAAGGCCTCAAAGTTCCTCTTGGCTACTTCTTTACGGCACACATGACTATAAAATATTGTTAGAAAAACTGGACATTGGTTGGCCAGTTTTTCTAACATCACCGGATATTTACATATCTGAAAAAATAGAATAGAATACTCTTTATTATGTCCACCATGTAAGTTATAGAAAATATACATAGATGAAGTAAACGTTGGGCACAATGGGCGGCCTTATCGCGGAAAGCGATCTTTTCAACTAGATAATAATTATGAGGAATCAATGAAACAGGCGTGGAGTTGACAATTTTATTATAGCATTGACTTTATAAATCTAATCACTGCCAAATACTAGAAAAAGCTTAGGAATGTATTATTTTTATGTCTAAGTCACCGGAAAATGACAAACTTCGTAAGATATAAAATATTTTGAGAGATTGTAAACTTTCGATAAATTATCAACAGAACATTTGGAACACTTACGCATTAGTCTAGAATAATCTGTAATCTCTCGAAGACATTTCGTGAAATTGTAGAATAGCAAATAACGATACATTATCCATTGCAATTTCAACACTGATTCTAAACGACCTGTCTGACTGTCTGCAGGGTTTAAAAAAAAAATAACCTAAGCTAGCTATCCGTGTCAGGAAGCCCTGAGTTTTCTATGCCTATGTTCTAGCTGGCTAGGCCAGAAAATCCGAAATTTCTAAAACCACATTATTCGATTTCGCTTATGTCGGAATTTTCTTTCTCGGAATGACTTCGAGAGATTATATACTATAAAACTCTGATGCGTAAAAAGTATTCCAAATGTTTAGTTGACAATACATGGGGAATTAATAATCTTGCGCATTTACATATTTATAAAAAAGACGACTGAAGGACTCTGTATCCATAGTCAAGAATAAAGTTGATATAAAAAAAGTTGACAATGTAACGTCAAATAAAACGTCAAAAGTGAATTTTTGTTTGTGTTTCTAAAATGTCGCGTTGTAGTTTGGTGTACCGGTGTACCTACTAGGCTACTAAACTTATTTTGCTCATACTGTGAGTGAGAAACTCTATAAATTGTTAATCACTTATCGTGTCAAAAATGACCACAGACTCGGACTATTTTCTGTACACCAACGCGCATTACCTCGATATGTGTTTTTGCGTTTTTAAATGCAACGATGATATACCTGCAGGCCGAATACGGTACCAAGAACAATTTCCCAACCGTCCTTTACCTTCTGAAAAAGTCTTTGAAACTATATTACATCGGCTAAAGACAACGGGGTCCTTTCACCCTCCGTTGTCAGAACCTTCACGTTTACGGTCCGGGCGTATTCGGACACCAATAGAGCCAGTGGAGGACAAAAACGACGACGTGAGGGCTACAGTATCGACGGACGACAACCATCAAAATGAATCCAATCAAACAGTTGTACACCATGTAGACCGTAAGCGTCCTGAACTAGCAAATAGAAAAGGAAGGCATCTTCAAAGTGCTTTTCCGAAATTTAAAAAACCGTACGTTGAGACTGGTTCAAGGGATTTATTACCATGTGAATATGACCCAAGATTAAAATTTTGCCAGTGGTACATAGATCATCTCAAAGAAGATCCTAAGTTTGCCCAAAGGATTTTATGGTCAGATGAGGCTGCATTCACAAGGGATTGTATTATGGAAGGTTACCACTATTGGAGATGCGTAAAACCTAAAGCTGGTAAAGAGCCAAGTTGGGAAGTCAACGTCTGGGCTGGAATAATTGGTTCAAAGCTGATTGGGCCAATATTTTTGCCTAATGATCTGCAACAAAATTATTTGGACATCATACTAAAATCTCTAGAAGACCATATTAAAGAGATACCCATGTCTGAAGCCAAGGAGATAATCTTTCAACACAGTGAAGTTCCACCAAGTTGGAAAAATGGTCTAGACGAGCGATTCCCTGTTTGGATTGGTAAAGGCGGTTCTGTGCCCTGGCCTACAAATTCTATGGACTTGAATCCAGTGCACTATTTTTTGTGGGGCCACCTTAAAAATTTTATGATGGAGAACACTTGCAAAAGTAAAAAACAGATGAAACAAAATTTAATGACTGAATTTGAGAGGATCCGGAGCACTCCTAATCTGATAGCAAATGCCATAAAATCAGTCCAGGAACATGCTTCTTTGTGTGTAGAGCAAGAAGGGAAGAGTTTTTCTTTTCTGCTGTAGTATGGGCAAACCCTTTTTTTTTTGTTAAATAAGTAGTTTTTAGTGAGTTCTTTTATATTTCAATACAATTTAAAATCAGTTTTAATAGACTATATGCTGTGTCTATTGGATTGGAACAATACCTACATTAATTTAAGAAAAGGTGAGTTCAAATATATGTATTCATTTGAAGTCTATGATTGGTGCGCTACAGTACCTTGTTACCCAGTTACTGGATTGTGGGGGTCAGATAGGCAGTTGCTCCATGTATAAAATACTACTAATATTATAGAAAGAAAAAAAGGCTAGGCAGATAGGCTAGCTAAAATTTAAATTTATAAAATCACTTTGTAGAATGAGAGAAGAAAGCTATTATATCTCTCTATAGATATACACACACATTAATAATACACTCTCACATTTTGCTTGTGTTATGCATGGTACAGACTTGTATAGGGCCCATATAAGAACAAATAAATAAATAATGTACAAAAACATAGCTTTTTTAATTTTTGTATGCCTGTCAGTAAACCCTTTCATTTTCTCATTAAATGGGGGTGCATAAAAAATTAGCCTCCTCCAAATCCAAGTTGTGTATGAAATGCAGCAAATTTGTTCAGAATAACTGTTATAAAATTTGATACAGCCTATTCCTAGCTTTTCCGTTCCAAGCAACACCCTCAGCCGAGGGTAGCTGATAGGGGTGCCATTAGTGCATAGTCGCTTAGTTTTTAGGTTTTTATAAGCCCTCTGGAGGCTGAATTATTTATATTAAGGTCGCCACAGGCAAGCCCGGTTAAGCAGTCTACAACCTTAGGTTGAACTGTGAGCCACTCATTAAAGAAAACTGATAAGGCAATGTAAATAATAGCTTGTAACAGACATGAATCGAAGAATAGGCGTTTTTTTTGTATATGTCCTAGGTTTTTCATAAAATTAGGTATTAATTATGAAAAACCTGCGACATAATTATATTAAAAGTCAAATGTCTAATAATAAATTAGACATTTGACATATTATACACTACTAAAACCTTGTTACTTTTATGTAACACTTTAATCAATGAATCCTGAATTGTAAAAAACTGCTGAATAAGTAGTATCATAAACTTCCTCAGGTTGGCCAGCACTGCAAATCCAGCTGCTACAAGAGCTTGTGGTTGCCTCTCGACGCATGGGCCACCCGGCGTTAGCAACCAGACACATGACATTCTTACTGCAGACCATGTGGCCGCATCTGTCGAGGCAGGAACACAGGGAACTGGCCATACAGCTGCAGGTATTCATTTCAATGATACGTATCCATTTTTTCTTAACTGCAAGAAGGATAATATATTTTTAGTACTAAATTGCGGCTACCCTGAGCAACCATTGACAATTGGTTGGCTGAGACATTTTTTGGAATAGGTCTTAATTTAGCCATCATTGTTCTAATAGACCATAAAAAAACTCCTATTGACCTATATTATATATTCTTTATTTTATTTGTTGTTTCTTGTATTGTATATTTTAACGAAGCCACACGCTTACGGTGCAGTGCGGTGCAGTACCATAATGAAATACATTTTAACTAAAAAGTAAACCTATTTAAACTGAGCAAAACGTGAACGTGATGAACTATAAATCAACGACGCCATAAGGTCAGGAAAGTTTCTAAGAAATACCCTAAGCAATGTTTGATTGTTTAATATGACGGCGACGTAAATCATGGCTTATAACTTTTTATGCATGGATAAATTGAGTACCACGTTGCTGTCGAGCTGTCGAATTACTGATTATATTTTTTTTTTTAATTATAAAATTCAACATTCTAACTATGCTGATCACAAACAATAAGTTAACCAACTCACTTAAAGCATCCTAAAATATTTATTATACTTAATTTACTCTAAAAATATTCTACTCAGGCTCTATCAGCGCAATGCGAGGGCGGGCCCGTTCCCTTAGTCCTAGAGACAGGTGAGGTGATACCTCCAGCAAACCTCACTCACGTACCTCACTGCTCTTGGTTCAACGCGCGACCGTTGCCGCCGGCGCGCGCGCCTCACCTGAGGCAAGCCAAACCTGCGCACGGCCCGTTCATATTCACGCCCATACACTTTGGCAGTTTGGAAAGGAATGCTAAGAAGGATGAGGGGAAAATGGGTAAGACTATGTTGCTTAATTTATTGCATGTAACATTACAACGTCTCCGCTATATACGCGAATATCCTGTTATTTCCTAGCTTTATAAAATAGATGTAGAATATTTATGCGAAAGGAATGAGGTTGTAAAAATATTTTCCGATTCTAACTTAATAACTTTACATATTTAACTTCTTTCTGGCTCTCTCAATCGCATTGTAGCTTCAATTTATAGTATTTGTACCCTTACGGCCGAACCCAATAACCTATCTATAACATACTGGAGACAGCAAAACAAATGAAACAATATAAAAATTGATAAATGATAAATTATTTTTATTTTGTAAGTAGGTTGTAAAAATCACTTTTACATGTCAATTTTTTTGGTCGTTATAAACTAGATGAGGCCGGTATTTCCTAGCTACTACCCTAAGAAGAAACACTGAAACAAACTCAGAGGTCAAGCTCAATTATATAGGTTTTCTGTTGTTTCATTTGTTTTTCTATCTCCAGTATGTGATAGATAAGTTATTGGGTTCGGCCGTTAATCGTTTCATTTTATAACTTATCGCAAAGTTGTAATTTTGTTCTGCATTGTGAAGGTCGACTAGACCTATAAAATTGGCGAATGTAAGTACAGGACTGATGCTTTTGTTTCCTATTCATAAAAATGTTGTATACAGAAGCTGTTTATTAACCTTTAAAAAATAAATAAATTTGCATTCCACAGAATATCTATGGGTAGAAGACGACATTTGCGAAGTGCAAATGAAGCTAACAAATCCTTTGCCGTTTGAGCTGAAAGTGTCAAATATGAGGCTCCTAACATCAGGCGTCGTATTCGAGTCTATCCCCGAGACTATAATCCTTCCCCCGGACTCCCCGACAACAGTCAACTTACATGGAACGCCCAAAGAAGTTGGGGAGCTGCAAATACAGGGATACTCGACACATACACTTGGTGTCAAGTCAAACTGTCGCTTGAAGAACATGCCTACGCCGCACAAATTCCCTGCTTCGTACACCATTGAAGTGATACCAAGTCTTCCCACTATAACTATTGAGACGATCGTGGCGCCCTCTGGGAATGCTAGTGTGACCAGTATGGAAAATGTGGGCAGTACCACTAACATTTCGTTGTTTAATGGAGAGAGTACTGACTGTTCTATAAAGATTACAAATACTAGTAATGTGCCTATTGAACATCTTGAGTTGGCTATACAGGTGAGTTTTGAAGTACTTACTGTCAATTTATTTTATGGTTATTCATTACATGACGGAAGAATTATTCGAAGTAGTAGAGACAAGTGTACACATGGATTTTGGAGATTGTAATAATGACACCACAAGGACACACAGCAGATACCCACAATACCATCAAAGTGGTCTGTGAACTTCGCCTGTTACTCTTTGTATTATTTTTTACTCATCTTTCCAGTCAAACATGGACAGCCAACTCCAATCAAAAGTATTCCAGTACTCCAATGAGGATATACAGTCGCTTCTACCGATCCCTCCTAACGAAACAGCCACAATAGCCATCAAGTTATATGGAGAAGCAGATTTCTTGGACCTGGGCGGGGTAGGGGGAGAAAACCTGTTTCCTCTTAGCCTGAACTCTAACTACCCGTCGAGGGTCGGGTCGCCCGTACCGAATGCTCAGACCTCGCTGCCGACGCAGAGCTCGAACCCGCAAACGTCTCTGAGTAGCGGACTTATTCCTAACAGGACTTCTGGCAGCTTTAGGTAATTAAATTCGACTAAGCTTGCTTTCCTAATCACTAACATTAAATTTATTACTAAAACTATATCGAATTCAACATTTCTTAAAACCTAGAGAAAAAACAAGAACTATCAAATAAAATGTTTCAAAATCTCTAAACATGACAGAGTTGGGGCAAAATGAGCGATATAAAATCTATCATAAATTGCTTGTGATGTCACTCGCAAGAAGTTTGCGCCATTCAGTACAACCGACGTTAACTGTGACAATAATAGAAGAATAACTTCAAAAGCGTGAACTTCTCTATTTTTCCACCAAATTTTCATTCACACATCTATCAAATTATATTGGCATTGAAAGTTCATTCATTTATAATGCAAGTGGGCCTAAGACTTACACCCGTATTGTTTTAATTAAATGAATATGTCCAATAAAACGTCCAGCTATTGTTTAATATATATGTCATACTTTTAGATCCACGAATTCCCATACAACAAGTTGGTCGGCGCCAATTTCAGTGATGTCGCCATCCAGAGGACGCCAAATAGAAACCCAGGTAAAGACAAATTACAAGTAATAACACTACCTAGAACGGCTTTATATGGAAACTTACAAAGACAAATGTAAATATCAATGTCAATATGTTCTTTAAAACTTTGTTCTGGTTTCATGTTTCAGCTAATAATCAGATATTCAGGCGGCGAAGGTAAAGAGATGCACTGTCGCCAGTCCACGCTCCAGATCAATCTAGAACTGTTGCCGAGCGTGTCTATAACACACTGGGATGTTTTGCCAGCTGAAATGTAAGTAGTTTACAAACCAAAGTTCCTAAAATCTGATCCAAGCGTATGTATGCACATCAGACCTTGGTTTTAGCATCGTCATCATTATACCTGATGTATGTAGTAGTGATGTAACGAATATTCGCATTCGCGGATATTCGCATATTTTTGAATATTCGCATTCGCATTCGCGAAATTACTGCGAATGTTTTGCGAATATTAAAAAAATAGTTGGTTAATAAAACAAAGTCCATTAATTATATTTTAATAGAATTTAATTTACTCATGTTTATAATCATAAAATGACTCCTCCCGCTCTTTGCGAAGCGGAAGGGAGTGTCAGACTCTTACTGACTAAAACCCACCCGTGATCCTTCTCGTGCCCTTTGCGTTCCAGAGCCGCGGTGACTCTTTCGAAAAAATTCCACAACCCTAGCAGGCACTGACCCTATGGGGCTCCGTCTTCTTTGCTGACAACTCTTTGAGGCGCGCGTAGAATACGACGTTTCCCGGCGCCCGGGGCGTCTTCTTCTGTTGCGGCTGCTGGAGATGAAGTTTCCCACTCCCGCACGCGTTCCGCCTCTTCCTTCGCTAGCATTACTGCTTCGCAGAAGGAGGTGACCACTTCCCATTCCTCTTCATTCCGGACCATGGATTGAACCAGGAACGGACACGCGAGAGGTTACCGCCGCCGATCGCCTCGACGAGGGCACGGCGTTGCTCTGCCCAAGCAGGGCTGACCTCCACCGTGTCCTCCGGGCGATCCACACAGTGTTGACACCCGGACATGTCCTCCCGCTGAATCCGAAACAGGTACCTCCCGAAAAAGCCGTATCCAGTGAGCACCCGCGTCAGGCGGAACGTGAGGATGCCGTGACGTCTCTCCGGCCACTCCTCAAAGAGGGGACTTATCGCCGCAATGGTGGCCGCCCCAGCGCTGCTGGAGCTCTGTCCGCTGTTCCATAAAGGGCCATGGACCGCACGATCCCCGCATCATACAGTCTCCGGCAGGAAGCGTTTGGTCCCTCTAGATTGGGCAAGACCCGCTTGAAAACTGTCCCAGTATGGGAGCCAAAAGTCGGAAATGTTCCGCAAAGTTCCACTGGCTGTCGAGGACGAGACCCAAGTACTACATCGTCGACCCAACGCCAATGGGAACTCCAGGAGGAGTTCCCATCACCGTTATCTGGGAATTCGATAATGACCTGTTCCGAGAGCCATGAAAGCACATTGCTTCGGACTCGGCCACCTCTTGCCTGATTCTCTCAATGACTGTCGCAACCCCGGGTGTCATCAGCTCGGCTTCACACTGTAACCTCAACCTCACTTGTTTTGTTTACGAAAACACCGGTCACAAACAGTCAGATGCGTTCGTATTAACTCGGCTATTCTCGAAACAAAAAGGAAACGAAACGCACTCACAACACTTCATACGAATGGGACTGCCGCCAACATAAAAAACTGAATATTCGCATTCGCATTCGCGAATGTTGGCAGCAGATATTCGCATTGTCAAAAATATGACATTCGTTACATCACTAGTATGTAGGATGTATGTAGAATAAAATAATACATCATATGAAAGGGAAAAGAATTCCCTTTAAAACCATAATAGCGTTATTTGGAGTACACATACTAGCGTTAGTAGTACTTAGCGAGAGTTTTTCCTACTATCATCATCATCATCATCATCATAATCTGCAGATCGGCAAAACCCCCCGCTGAGCATAGACCTCTCTATTTTCTGTGCCAATCCTCACCTTTTTGTAACAGACTCATTCAAGTTCTACCCGCGATGGCATTAAAATTTTCTAATATACGAAATAATAATACACTGTTGTCGCATTAGATCCTATCTGTAATGACACAGGTAACATTTGATGTTAATAAATAAATTATTAATATCTAATCTAATATCTGTAAGCTTAAGCGATATTTAATTGTAACTTTATTTATTTTATTTTGTTCCAGTCCATCGCAACTCTACCTAGTACTTGACGTGACAAACCTAACATCAGAAGAGATGGACTTCCACTACGCGCCGAGCAAGCACATCCTGATCGAGAGCAAGGAGTCGTGCCGTGTGCCCGTGCCTTTAGACCGCTGCCCCTTCAACACTACGCCCAGCAAGCCGCTGGACGAAGGTGAAGTATATTTTAATAGATGTCATGAATTACATTTTTAAAGAATGAATATGTTGAATTCGGTACCTACCCTTTCACACTTGAAAATGCATGACAGGCATACAAGACAAAAATGCTTTCGAGATCTTCTTTCACCATTCTATCTTTCGTAAAGCACGAATGAAGAAACCGTGCTGTATTCATAGTATTTATTTATTTAAATAAATATACTTACATCCATAAGAAACGCAACCCATATGGGATCACTTGGGTGTCTGTCTGGCTCGATGTTCTGTTTATGTGTGTCACAGCCAATTCTCTATGAAACTACTGGACCAATTCTGTTGAAATGGTACACACATGTACGCCACGGAAGCATTCTGAAAAAAAAAAAAAATCAGTTACTGTTGTGAAAACACTAGAAAATTCCAAAAAAATAAGTTTTTCAAACTTTGACAATAACCGTGTCACCCGTTTATTTCCCATTGCACATAAATAACATTTATTTCTACTATAACATAAATTACAACAAACATTCCCAATCTTCCTCAGAGTTAATAGAATCCAAGTCGACAAACACAGGCACTTCAACCAACAGCCTAGAACTGATGTGTTCTGAACACATCACAAACAATATCTCTTTGCGCTGGCATCTCATGCAGTCTGACATCACGGGCCGCGCGTCTGTGAAGGGCATAACGCTGTCGCAAGCTATGATGGATATCGTCAGGATGTCGCCCTTGAATTGGGGTAAGTGTCAAATTATGAAATCACAATGAGCTAAGAAATCAATTGAAAAAATTGCAAAACTGAAAACGGATCTTGTATCATCGAATTAATCAAAATTGATCACACTTAATAATTTTGTATTTGATAAAAACTATGAGCTTACTTAATTTTATTGCTAAATGTACAAATCGTTTCAAATGTATGGTTTTTTTTTTCGGGTTTCGCGAAGCTTCTGCAAAGTGAAGGCCGTGGGAGGGTGCTCTTTCTTGACACCCGCTAAGGCCGCCACTGTTTACTATGATCATAGCAACTCTTCCATTTATGTATATTCTTTTGTGTATTTATGTACAGAAATAAATAACTGCCCCAGGGTATTATTAACTTCTTGGATCATCAACCTACCTGGCCGCAGACGAGCCATTTATTTTATTTTGACCTAAACAATTTTCTTGTTTGAACAAAGTTCCCGTTTATTTCAACCATGATGATCTTTTGAAACTAAAACAACTTTACCTGATCTCAACAGAAGTAAGCGTCAACAGCCAATGCATAAAGCCGCAAGAAGAATACAACTGCTCGGCGGGCGAGTGCGTGTCGCTCGGCGTGGCGGTGTGGAACCATCTCAGCCGCCCGCTGCACAAGCTGTGCCTGTCCGTGCAGTTCTACCAGGACTACAACAACGGCGTGCTGAGCTATAAGCTTGATAATAGGGTCGCTACTGCTGGGAATAACAAGTAAGTATAAATAATAATAATAATAAATATCTTGGGACAACTCACACACGGCTATCTGATCCCAAGCTAAGCAGAGCTTGTGTTATGGTAACCAGACAACTGATATACATACTTATATAATTAATAAATACATACATATTATAGATAAATCACACCCAGACACAGAACAAACAACCATGCTCATCACACAAAGTTTGTCCTGGGTGGGAATCGAACCCACGACCTCCGGCTTAGCAGTCAGGGCCACTAACCACTAGACCAACAGGCCCGTCTAAGTATATCTGGCATACCCATAAAACTATTTTTCGATGACATTGTGACATCCACCAAACCACACTAGGGTGAATTACAGCGTACTAGGGAGGACGAAAACACTGAATCTGACTTGGTTGATCCAGAACGCGCCCAAAATCAAGCGTCCAGAGACTGAACTGACTGACCGTCATGCTATAGACCAGTACGTGGTTCGAGTTAGGGTAGACCAGAGAAAATGTCCAAATAAATTTTAAAAAGTAACCACATTATTCAGGGTTGATTTTTAATGAAATGAGTTTTTTTTTTGTTTTTTTTTTTAAATAGCCTATCAAAAAAAAAAACAAAAAAAAAAACACCACATTTCAACCCTGAATAATGTATTGCGTTTTTTTTTGGACATTTTCTCTGGCCTACCCTAACTCGAACCACTGCACGCCACTGATATAGACCGACATACTTACCTGTGTCTGAGCTGCGCTCTTCATTCCCAGGTATGATGGGGACATAGCGCTTCTCAAGAGCATTCTGATCCATCAGAATACTTGGTATGACATCGGGAGTTGGTCACTGTACAGGGCAACTTCTGTCGGTGGAGAAGGTCGATGGTCGTGGTCGATAACCACGGTACATATTTGACCCCGGGAGGGTTCTTGATGAACCAGTAATTTGTTGCTTTTAAAAATTAATTTAACTTACAAAAAAAAAAACGCAAGAATTAAATGCCTGTAATATTGTTTAAATAATTATATTACCTAAGCTTTTAAAACTGATGATATTAATTTTGTTTCTTATCCTATTTTCAGAGTGGTACTCTCAACACTGCCAGAATCTGCAAAGGCCTACCACGAGTGCACCGTCGTTTTCTTGACCCCTGGAGAATACAAGATCGACATCCAGTGCTCAACCACTGAACCAGTATTGGACGAAATTCCCCTCATCAAGGAAACTGAACACCCATCTATAATACAACCTTGTGCTGGAGAAGTCAGCCACATTTGGCGGTTTATACCACCTGTAGCTATAAGCGTTACTGATTAAGATTAAAATAATTACAATTTGATTTATCTAATTACATGTCGTGCCTACGCTTCGGAAAATATAAGTGAGGTGTCTTGTTAATCATAATTGGATGTAGGCGCAAACCTTGCCGCCCTAAGTTTAATTGTTGTAAAATCAATATCAACATTTGTCATTAATTTATTAACAGTAATACCACTAAATATTTGTAGTTTTTCAATATTACATTTTCGCAAACACAATCAATAGCATTTGGGCACTAATCCCAAAATTATTATAGTTTAAACGGCCGAACCTAATAACCTATCTATCACATACTGGAGATAGCAAAACAAATGAAACAATATAAAAATTATATAGGTTTCCTGTTGTTTCATTTATTTTTCTATCTCCAGTATGTGATAGTTAGGTTATTGTGTTCGGCCGTAAATCTGTGCGCATAACTACGTCCAGCTGACTAATACAAATTGTTTACTTATTTATGATTGTATTATTTAGTATTTAAAATCCACATTTATTGTCAAAACGAAATATAAATTTTCTATTATATATATCAAATTATTGTTTTACTATGTGAATTTAATTCATAATTGAAATCCTTCCGTCCGACCAAGGTCCGACCTAATTTCGAACACAGTAGCCAATTTCAACGGAGATTATAGTCAAGTATTATTAAACAAAGAAAAAAAAAGTCATATTTTTTTTTTAATTTGCATGTGCCATAAGCTTAATAGCATAATCAGCCTTTTAATGTTCCCACTGCTGGGACACAGGCCCCCTCCCTAGGAGAGAGAATGTGCCGTAATCCACCACGCAGGCCCAGTGCGAATTGGTGAATGTCACATGTCTTCGAATTATTGGTTCTAAGATAATATGCCGGTTTCCACGCGATGTTTTCCTTCACCATTTTGAGGGCAGTGGTGATGAAATAAATTACACAAAGTAATGCGCCTGGCTGAATTTGAACAAAGTACTCTGTGGTTTGAACCCGCGACCTACAATTCGTAAGTCGGGGCCGTTACCACTCCGCCACCACGCATGTGGGTTTCCATTGGGTAAATATTTTTAGGAGTTGGTAACACTGTCACACGACACCGTTCGGCCCGTTCGCTCACTTCGCTCCATAGATTATAGTTACCTTTACCTTCGCTCTTTGCTCTGTCCCGATAAGTTCAAACATTATTTCAAGCTTTGTTTTTATGCGAGAAGTATCGAGTATAGGGGAATAATTCCCTCACACATATAAAGCTAGAGCTAACCAGCAGTATCTACGATAGATTCAACTTACTTTGTAACGATGTCGTTGCGTTTTCAGTCTCGTGGAATTTAAACCTCCACGATGACTGAAAACTCCTTTATTTTATTGACGTGAAAAGAAAATCTCTATTTTCAAAAATATTTTGAATTTCGTTTATTGACTGCTCAGATTTTTTCATTCAGTCCTATCAAATCGCTCAAGCAGAGCACAATAAATAATAATTTTCAATAGTTACCCTTACCAGTTTAATAACATTTGTAACAGTATTAGAAACCGGGGTTTTCTCTTTTCTTATTATAAAAAATAAACAAGCAAGTCACCAAATCAATTTAGTTTTAGTTTTATTATTACAATAATACCATCCTACACACTGTAGACGAGTTGGGAGGTGGGAAAACCTCACATCTTGTGACCCAGCGTCACATTGGCTCACCGACGGCCAATCTCGTCACAACTTTACTCTTTGGATACAACATTGGGCGCATATTAGGCGCGGTTTAGCCGGTGCTATGCCGACTACATCACCACATTTTCCCGGGAGTACCTACCTATATTTTCCTGGGATAATTTCTAATTTCCGACTTTCACACGGGCAACACGGGTGAAGCAGCTGGCGACCTGGCGACAGCTTTCTATGCATAAATAATAAAATTGTAATTGTAAAGATATTGAAAAAATACATATATGTATATGTCTTTTTTAGAGTAACGGCAGCCAAAACAACAGTTTTAGAATGTTTTTTTGTCTGGCGTCTTTCAGTGTGGTTGTACGGCAAAAACCACTCCATGGGTTTTGAACGCAGTTTTCACCGCTCCTGCTAGATACTATACATACACACATTTCACCACTTAGATTTATTGTCCGGTTGAGCAGTAACCAGCCTTAGTGTGCTGAACTGCGAGTGGTCCATTCCAAAAAAAAAAAAAAAAAGAACTTAGATTCTGAGTACCACGCGTACAAAAGTCGCAGGCAAAAGCTATTTAGTTAATAATAAAATGAAACCAATGAGTGAAACGAAACGGATTTGAATCGACGGCCCTGGCCGCTGTTATAGGCGCGTTCCAGTTTCACTTTATATTTTCATATTTTTAGCATACTTTTCTTCTACCTCATTTTTTTTCATACAAAATCCTTTGAATAACTTTTTTAAATGCTCAACAAATATGCTGCTACTACTGCAGTAAAAACGTAATGCTTATGGCATATCAAATCAAGCATTGTTGACTGATTTGTTTGATTGTCGATTATTATAATTTTGCGCACCTATTCTATTTTAGAATAAACTCCGGACCATTTATAAAATCCACTGCCCTCGTTGCTACGTGTTATTAGCTAGACCAACTCAACAATAATGTCGGTAGTATCAGCTACTCACTGTGCAATTGAAAATTGCCGCACAACCGTACTAAACAAACCGCCAGGAGTTTCTTTTCATCCGTAAGTGTTATTTTCTTCAATGTTGGAGTAATGAAATGCTTAACTAACAAGTAAGGTTACCCAAGCTACACCTTCATAGCATAGTTCCAGCGTTTACACGAGCGTCGTAGGCCTGGGCTGCTCAGCCTGCCTTAATTTGATGATTTAAAAGTTAAACCTTATACGTCGATGCCAATTACCATTCCACAATTTTTCAGATGCCCAACAAACAATGAAATGCGGAAAAGATGGCTGAAATTGTTAAAAAACAAGTGTTCTATGCTAGATTGGTACAAAAGCCAAATTTGCTCCAAACATTTTGAGTCGAAATATTTTGATTCGCAAAGAAAACTGACAAGTAATGCTGTGCCAACAATATTTGCAGGCAGTTTGCCAAAACTTGCACCAAAACCCCCTCCAAAGGTAACTTAAAAAAATATATTTGTTTCAACTTCAGATAAGCTTATTAACTTTTGTGGGAAACAGGATATGTGCGTACCATTTTTTCCCATTCCCCTATAGCCTTCGTCATGAATGCGGCTATATTATACAAAAAGGATTTTCAAATCTGACTGGTAGTTCCAGAAATTAGTGTATTCAAATAAACTATATATTATAAAATGCAGTATAGAACTATTCATCATTATGTCTATTTTACTCACATGGTTCATGTCTCATTGATTTTATTTTTTCTTGTCAATATATGGGTCGTATTGATGAATTGTTTATAGTCAAACTTTGTGATTACAATAATTATGTTCAGTCACAGAATAAATACTCGAAGCTTGACTTGACACAATTGCCAACAACCCAACCAAGCTCCTCAAACATGCAAGGCAATAAAACGGATGTGTCCAACAAAAGAATTGGGTTTGTCTCCCTTGTCCCTTGGACCTTTGAGACAGAACCACCCCACGTAAGTTGATAACTTGCATCCGTAGTATGGATGTGCAGTTTAAACAAGGAGTGAGTGTGCATTGTAGTTTAATATTACGTAGGTACTTAACAGTTTCGGTGCCCAGAAGTCTGATACGGGTTGAACAATAATGTGTGCTCACAACTCATCGGTATATGTAGTGATAATTTGGATATATCTTCAATTTGGACATATCCAAGTTCTGGGAACTGAAGTGTTAACAATCCTTGAATATGCACACTCTCTAATCTATGTAAGTTAGTCAGTCTTGGCTGTTATTTTACTTTCTTGTTTGGTTAATTCCATTTTGTATGTTTTATATCCTTTTTATGTGCATTGCATGGAAGATATTCATGTTCATGATGGGTGCTGTATATATTTGTGTGAAAACTTGCCACATGCTTATCCAGAAAATATTTATTGTAAAACCATTTATAAGTGAGAAAGCTTTGTGTATTTATTCTGTGTTATAGTTTTTTTAGTGAATTCTTTTATTGTATTACAATATTATTATAGTCCAAGGCTTTTTTTTTGTATTTTACTGCTATTGTCAGCAATTTTATTTTTTTGATAAAATGATAAAGATTTACTTAACTTCCTTTGTCTTCAGGGCATGGATCACCCAAGATCTAAAGTGGACAGACTATTGAACAAGCTGACACAGGCTGAACTCACTGCTAATATAAAAGCCAGCATGAGTAGATTGAAGGAACCTACCGACTTGGACTCATTTGTCACTGATGACCTCAGGTGTCGTTCCGATGCACCAAAAGAGGCTGCTCTATGGCTCATGATTAAGAAACAGGATCACCTAAACAATAGGCTAATGGAACTGGTAGTCCAAACCAAGAAGCATGTAGAAATCCTCCAAAATAAATCAGAGGAATCCAATAATTTTAAGAGAGATAATGAACAAACTATTGAGTCTCTCAAGTATATAGTCAAATGCCTGCAAGAAAAACATGCCACACTTGAAGAACAGATTGAAATTTTGACTGCTGTTGAATCAAGATAGTAAGATAAAATAATACTAATCATTTTTCCTAGAGCAACAATTGAAGTCATAATTTTTAAGAAAATTAATGCCTAGACATATGTACTCTTAATTTTATGTAATCATAATGTTTTCAATTGCCAAGATAAATAAAACAGGAGTCTAAATATATTCTTTTTATTTAAGTAATAAATGTAGTTGCTTTAAAATTATCAGTAAAATTGGCATATTCCATAGTACTTGGACACATACACAGTCTTATAAGTTAAGAGGATCATGATTATTAAAGTTATACATTAAAATTGACAATAAATAAATACTTTGCTACTTATCTAACTCACTATTTTCTCCTTAGTTGTTTTTCCAATATTTCCCTTAATTTTAGTTTTTTATTGGTTTTATCAGTCAATGGTCTGCCTAGAGGAACTATTTCCATTTGCTGCAAACGCCGCCTAAATCTCTGGTAGAATTCTAAAACACTGGGGTCAGCCCACACATGGCGAGAGTCGAAGTCTAGGACCCTGAGTGTGTCTAAACTCTGTGCTCGACTCAGGGCAACGTATGCCTGGCCAGCCTCAAATATTTTCGATAAAGACATTTCCACACAATCCAATGTCAAACCCTGTGATTTGTGTATAGAAAATGCCCAAGCCAAATTCAAGGGAACTTGTCTGCGGCACAGTAGAGACCCATTTGAATTTTTGACATACCAGCGTTCTGATCTTGCTGTGTACTCCTTCTTGTTCTTAAACCTAACAACAGGAAAACCTTCCTCAAATCTTACAACTACTCCTCTAGCTCCGTTCACTAAGCCAGCATTAACATTAATATTTTTCAACAGCATTACTTGAGCTCCTACTTTCAGTAACAGTTTTGAAGGAGCTATGGTCTGCATATCAAGTTGTTTGGTGGCATTATCACTGTCTTGTGAGGAGAATATTTTCTCTTCACCCTCCAAGTCATTAAGTTTTGAATCATTGATCATTTTTGAGTCATTTGTATGAGAGCACAGCCTTGTTGCTAATATGCCATCACTCTCAATCTTTTGTCTGGACGTGCTGGTAAGGCGCTCACTTATTTCTTTGGTGACTCTGCCAATTCTTATGCTATTTAGAATAGTGATGAATTCTGAATCTTTTTGTCTATGAACTTGCTTGAGTTCAAAACAGAGTTCAATGCATTTGTCCCAGCAAGGTGACTGGAAGCAGAACCTCTTCCCTGTCTTGCCTTTCTCCACAACTGGTGGCAATTGCAGGAAATCTCCACATAGTATAAGTTGTATTCCACCAAATGGTTTGTCATTTTTTCTTACATATCTTGCAACTGCTTCTAATTTCTGGAAAGTGAAAATAACTATAAAAAAAAAGTAAAATACGTTTCTTATATAAAAAAAAATAAGTTTGACATGTTGGATTTATATTGTATAGAAGGAATAACATTAAATTAACAACTTGAAACATACCTCAAAGAAAACTCCATCCACCATAGATATTTCATCTATAATGAGATGTTTACATTTCCTCCACTTCTGTGCCACTAATGGTATTTTCATGGCCCTTTCACAAAGGTTTTCTAAGGTTCCGCTGCCATCTCCAATGCCAGCAAATGCATGGAGGGTTGTACCACCTGTAAGATAAGAGAAGGTAAAATCAGTAACTAAAGTAGGTCTAATAATATGTCTATGAGTAAACTTTCCATACCTACTAGGAAATACTATGAAAAGATAATTGGGTTATGTAACTTGTGCAGCAAACTAGAACAGGTAATTATTGTAAAAAGAAAATTCAAAATATACCTAATTGAAATTGCAAACTTACCAACATGGCAAGCCGCAACACCAGTAGAAGCAGTAGGAACTGTGACATCAGGAGGCAAGGCTGCCACAATTCTCTTCAGTAAGAAACTCTTTCCAGTCCCGGCTGACCCAGTGAAAAATATGTTCTTTCCTCCAAGACAAGCCTCCAATACTCTTTGCTGTTCTGGGTTCAATGAACTAGTGTTTGTCAGTGGTGATGGTGAATATAACTTCTTTGGTGCTGGACCACGCACACCATCGTCCATTTTACGCTTCTTTGATGGGGGTGAAGGGGTTGTCAGAGTAGATTTAGGGATATTTTTCTTAGCATTATTTAGGTCTGCTACTGTGACTGGACTAATTTCTTCAAAAGCCTGAGCTTTTCCACTCAATAGTTTAGATCTCATAGTTTGCTTTGATGGTGTTGTGTTACTGACTTGATCTTTGTCTCCTGTCATTTTAACAAAGATTGTTCTCAAAAATCCCACGAGATTGGTTGGTGGCGCATTCGATATGAACAAAGTGCATCCAGCATCTTGAAACTTTACGCTTGCCTTACCTTCTGCCATGAACTTTTTAAACACATTTATTCCTTTCAATGCAAACCTAATAGCAGCGTGTTTCTCACTTGTAATCTCCATAAACATTTCACGAAATTCATTTCGTATCAAGCGAAGTGAGGCTGTCTTGTAATTGACTTTTCTCGTAATAGATCCTTGTATCATCCATTCTAGAGTCACCGCACAAGATAAAAAAGAATCTGCGCCTTCCATATTAACTTTAGATATACTTTTTAATTCATTAAAATGAATTTAACTAAACAAAAGGCGCGTAACGTAAAAAGTTCATACATGGATTGTGTGACTGTGACATTGACAAATGACAGTTGACCGACGCAACAAGTTAGTTTGACGGAAACCAGAGACTTCAACTTCTACAGTCATTGACCGATTGATGTAAGTTTTTTGTCATCGGGATTCTAGACTTTTGATATAAAACCGGTTTTTGTACATCTTTTAGAACTATCGCACCGCCTTGGTGGTATAAACGTGTCCATGCTTTGTGAACACTAAAGCCCGGCTAAGAAGTATACCGCGACACTGCGACACCGCGTACCTTATTATTAGATTATAACAGACATAGGTAATTATAGTAAACGTGGCTAATCTTTATCAATCATTCATCATCCAAAATTTTATCGTAGGTGTCAATTCTTCAATCCATATTTTGGCGCGACGTCATATCATGGGTTTGTGCGATCGTGCTGTTCGTGCGCCTGTCGATCTAGTACTTAATGAAAGTCATTTGTACTGAAGCCGTGTGTTGCCTAAAATACTGGCGTCTATTAATTCAATTTCATCATTTGATTTAATCCAAATTGACTGACTGAATGCCCAACTAAGAGACGCGAGACGTTCTAATAAGAAGTGGTGAAAATAGGTTCTTTCTTTAGTTGGTTTAGGTGAATAAGTTCAGATTAGGTTTTTAAATATAATTTAGGCACGATGAAAGCATCCCTATGCTTTTATTAGTAGTTTAGTAGGTTCTTCGTCCATCTTTCGTTTGGTATTTTGCAGCGCGTATGGTAATCGCGAAAAAATATCGCGTAAAAAAATCGTAAGAGAAAGTGTAAACAGCACAAGTCTTCCATTACCTACTTAAAAACACCGTTTGGTTTTCGTTGAAAAGTTCGTCAGGCCGCTCACCCGTCCTAGAGTCGAGGCCATCACAAAAAAAAACACACGCACATACAAAAGTGAAGCATTTCGGAGCCTAGATTTACCTAAATACAAGTAGATACCCTACTAGAGTTACATAGTATCTACGAAATCATTTGCCAAATGCGGGGTAGGATTTGGGAAATCACCAAATGATGTTTTCCGCTCTGGGCGAAGCGGAAGAGAATGCTAGACTGTTACTGACAGAAACCCATCCATATTCCTCTTAATGCCCTTTGCGGTCCAGAGCCGCAGTGATTCTTTCGAACAAATTCCGCGACCCTAGAAGGCCCTGATGCACTGAGACACATATGTCAGCTAAGAAGACGGGTTCTTATGGGAACCCGTCTTCTTAGTTAACATTTCTTCAAGACACGCGTGGAATACGAGGCGCCGTCGACCCGCCTAGTTGTTATCGGACGGCGAGCCACTCATCGCTCGCCACCGCAGGCCCGCGCCGACGGGGCGCCTTCTTCTGTTGCAGCGGCTGGGGCGTGAGGTTTCCTTCTCCCTCGCGTGGTCTGCCTCCTCCTTCGCTAACATAACTGCTTCGCAAATGGAGGTGACCGCTTCCCATGCCTCCTAGTCCCGGACCATAAATTGAACCTGAGCCGGATGCGGGAGAGCCGCCGCTACCGACAGATCTACCTGTTCTTTCCTAGAGACCAAGCGTTAGCTAAAGAGAACTAGCGGATAGATAATGTTAAACGTATTTTAATTTAACTTAAAATAACCTTGTGTTCATTAGGTAACTTTAGGTTTAATCTATACTAATATTATAAAGCTGAAGAGTTTGTTTGTTTGTTTGAACGCGCTAATCTCAGGAACTACTGGTTCGAATTGAAAAATTCTTTTTGGGTTGAATAGACCATTTATCGAGGAAGGCTTTAAGCTATATATCATCACGCTTAAGCCAATAGGAGCGGAGCAGCGATAAAGAATGTTTTAAAATCGGGGATTCCACGGGGACGAAGTCGCGGGCAGCAGCTAGTCTATACTAATATTATAAAGCTGAAAAGTTTGTTTGTTTGTTTGAACGCGCTAATCTCAGGAACTACTGGTTCGAATTGAAAAATTCTTTTTGGGTTGAATAGATCATTTATCGAGGAAGGCTTTAGGCTATATATCATCACGCTTAAGCCAATAGGAGCGGAGCAGCGATAAAGAATGTTTTAAAATCGGGGATTTCACGGGGACGAAGTCGCGGGCAGCAGCTAGTTAGCCCAACTAGATGTCAGATAGGCTGCCATTGTTATTTTTCGATAGGTAATGTTGGTAAGATTAATAAATTAGTGTTCAGTAATATATAGAATAAACATGTCCGGTTATCAGAAAGAAGTATATAATTCTGTAAATACATTTATAATATTTACTAACAGGACTTTTTAATCAAAACTCCTCCCGAAGAGTCTAAAATTTAGTCTAAGTCTTTATACGTTAGGTACTAATCTTATGAGATTCCAATCAGTTACTTTTTAAAAACGCACTCCTATCAAGTACCTATCTCCAACAACTGACAAGACATCATGGCGGTATAGAGACAGCAACTGTCGAAACCCAGTGCTGGGCACCCCACTATTGTGGCGAAAAGTCCCCACTTCGAAGAGTGGCTAGAAAGAAGCCACGGCGTCCTCACCTTCCGCTGACGCAGGTACTCACCGGACACTGTTGTTACGGGACCTACCTGCTACCTGTTTCTGATTTGGCGGGAAGACACGCCCGCGTTCACCACTGTTTGGATCGCTATTGGTCGCGGTGGAGGGCTGCTTGGGCGGAGCACGGCATTGTCTTTAGGTATCGAGGCGATCGGCGGCGGTGACCTTTCACTTCCGGCCATAGTTCAATCCATGGTCCGGAGCGAGGGGGCATGCATGGGAAGCCACTTCGTTCTGCGAAACAGTAGAAGGAGGAGGCCGGCCGCATGAGGGAGAGACTTGATAGGTAGGTATAGGGCTGCCAACCGTACTATAATATACTATAGTATGTACTATATTTCGAGTCGGTGTACTATATACTGTTGAAGAAATATATGGTACGCAAAATAGGTACTATAATTTTCAATGCCGAACGAAATCTAACAAATAAATATAGTATTTATTTTAAAAATAATTAACGCACTAACTTCCGGAGTTTACTGAAAAAACCACAGGGCAAAAATACTGAAAATTACATCCCGAATTTATTTAAAGTAATTTCATTCCTGCTTTATAATACAGCCACTTTATTAACGCCGATTTATATCTAAAATTGCATGTATGTAAGTATAGAAAACTAATTTGTCTATATTTAATTTTCTTCATAAAATATTATATTTTTTAGGAGTTTATTCTATATTTTTATAGTTTATTTTGAAAAATACTGTATTTTGCTGAAAAAATGTTGACAACCCTAGTAGAGAAAGACGCTCAGGGCGTAGGGAGCAAGTAGGGAGTCGCAAGGGCGATTCCCGGTCTGTCACTCCCTTCCGCTCCACCCAGAGTGATATAAGTCATTTAATGATTTGTTTAATTTTGTCACTAAACAAAAATAATAAAACTAGAACCTACGCTCTAATAAGTAG
Source organism: Hecatera dysodea (assembly GCA_905332915.2). Lineage (NCBI taxonomy): Eukaryota > Metazoa > Arthropoda > Insecta > Lepidoptera > Noctuidae > Hecatera > Hecatera dysodea. Next base: position 7,717,960 of record HG995304.1, read on the forward strand.
TTACCTACTAATCCTCATTTCTGCATTATACATATATCAAACCCATAGATATAATAAACAAGGAGGTATGCCCTGTAGCCGAAAATGTATCGGAACCTGTGTCTCCTGTTTTGCCCTACCACCCGGCAACTACTACGAATGCAGTTCAGTAAAAGCAATAGATACGCAGTCGCGCACACACCCGCATTTTTGAAATCGGACTGTACTACACAATCAATTATAAACCTTATCCTAATAAACACAGCGTATATTTACAGTACACCCTGCAACTTACTCACACAAAAACAACGCTGGGTATCGTTGTGCTGTGCAAAAGCAATTTATTTTACATATACGCTAGTGATTGACTTATCGATTCTGGCATTTATTACACACGCCATGCTGCCCATGTATAACAAATAAATAGCATGAATATGTTGACTATTTTAAGCAAAGGTCACTAATATATTATCTTAAACATGCCGGTTACTATAATGCATTCGAAACTTTATCGAAAGTAAAATACAATTACCATAAAAAGTAAGGAAGTAGCACGAGGATAAGGCATACATACGATAATTCAAAGCCAAAAACACTTGAACGATTATTTACCAAAAATTTATTGCAATCTAAGAAAGTTTGGTACACTTTTGTAATATTTAATTCAACAATCGACATTGTTGTCGACAGTGTATCTGCACAATTACATCACTAACTCGCGGCAAGAAGCAGCGGCCGTACTATGCGATACATCGGCTTGCTAAAGTATCGTTTTGTGATTTTTACATTGCTCATCCAGTCACTTAGCGACAAACTTAGGTAGTGGTTAAGGAGCAGTGTATTCATTGTAATATGTTATTGTCGCTGTGACATTTGAAAACAAAAATAACATAGTATAAGCAAGAAATATTTTACGATTTGTTGTTTTTCATGGTTTTAAAGACAAATATAGTAAAATACTTGTATTTTGATATGGTAAGTGATTCCATAATTAACAAAGTTTTGGTTTATGCTTCGGTTTTTACAAGAAAACACTGAACAACACGGCATTCTTATATCTTATCACGCTCACGGTCGTAAGCGCACTAGCCCCGGCTGGGGGCCTTAGAATCTAAGGCAACCACGGGATTGCCCGGTTGAGCAGTAACCAGCCTCAATGTGCTGAACTGCGAGTAGTCCATTCAAAAAAAAAAAAAAAAAAAAAATCGTAAGCGCACTAGTTCGCGGATTCGACCATTGCGTAAGACATGCTCGCCCAGAGCATGTCGCGAGGACACCGACACGCCCCCTTGCCACTTCTCCTGTATTTTATATTTCTATGATCAAACCCAACCAATGCTGCAAAAAAACCAAGCTTAAAGTTTTCAGGCCAATTTGGTAAGGAGTGTAAGGACAGGGTAGGTAGGCACTTACTAAACCCTTTCGTAGATATACGAGTATATATCTACTTACCTACTTATGCATGAGATATACCAGCGCAATGGTAACATGATCTTGACAAGACTCGATTCAGTGGCCCGCTGTGCAGAAATCGCGCTCATCCTGACATGACGTAACCGTGCTTCCAGTCCCCGCCCGTCGGCTCGACAAGAGAATTTCATTACACATGCTATATTTCAAAAGCCTACTGTGACATTAACCATCGCTCGATGCCAAGCGATATGAGGTCATCAGTCAATCTCTTTGTAGTTTCGCTGAATTGACAACATTTCATATTTTTAACCTGCATGGATTATTACGTTATATTAAAGTAAATAAAAAACTAGGGCACCCATATTTTTTCATTTTTCGAAATGAAGTACTTTTCATTCATAATTTCAACTTTGAAATGTAGTGTATTCTAAAAAGGCGTAAGCGCCAAATGACGTCATATATACGGCGGTATGGCGGTACAACCTTTGCTTCGCTGTGACCCGTTTAAAAACTGAATATGTCACTGTCATGTTGTTGTTGTCAGCTTATCAAACTCGTTGTGTTCGTTTTCAATTCAAACAAAAGTTCGTAAGTTTTCTTATTTAAAAGTGTACTCGTCTGTATTTAAATCACCATGAAAGTTTCGGAAGGATTTCTAGTTGCCGATAGCAGAAACTTGCCGAAAGTAAACTATGTAATGCTATTGCAACACATGCACGAAAATGAATGCTACAATATTGCAGAAACACGTAGTGCCAAGGCATTACTAGCATCACGTGAAGCATATGTTGACACAGCAGTAGGATATGTAGAAGTCAAGCGAGACACCCGAACATAAAGTAAAATCAAAGTTGTATCAGGTTACAGCTGTAATTGATGAATCTGTTGAAAGATTATCACAGTAGAATGCAACGATTGTGCAGCTTCTGCAGGAGGCTGCAAACACGCCATATGCTTCGCCATTTGGCTCATAAAACGGTCAGACGAACCTTCAACTACGTGTTATTGGAGTAAACCTAAACTTGCTGGAGCTGTAGGTGACCAGAAGTTCATTGGCAAGTTGAAAAGAACTCCAGATAATGTGGACATGAGTGTCAATATTTCTATGTTTTCCGAAGAATGCAAGAGACAAAATTACAACAGGAACGATTTTAAATTATTGTGGAAATTGACAGCCCTAGTTAGTTTAGTGTGTTTAGAACTTCATTAGAAAAAGAAGTACTCAAGGAGTTAGAAAATGAATTTGGAGCAATTCAACACACAGGGTTGATTTTAAATACCCTATAATTGGAGTTTCACCCGATGGGATTTGTATGGACTTTGTGATTGAAATTAAATGCCCTATATAAGTGATAAAACAATGAAAAGTTATGTGAGAGACTGTTAACTGTATGAAAAAAATATAAAGTTCAGATTATGGTACAAATGCATGCTGCAAAAAAAGAAAAGGATTGTTTTGTATTGCTGATTCTAGTTTTGAACAGACAAAAGTCTTACATAAGTTTAAAGGAGTGAGCAGGGGTTCTCCGTAGATAATAAAACTCTGTATTCCAACGAATGACTGAATGTGTATTTTATTTACAAAAACCTTTCTTATATACATTTTCCACAATGCTATTACAAACGCTTGACCAATGGCGACGCGCCGCAGGGCGCGGGGCGCTATCGCCTCGGCGATAAATAGAAGTGGTGATTTCAACTTTGGCCGCACATTCATTGTTATCCAATACCGGTAGTTCTCCACTTCTTCCTCCAACTAAAAAAAAATATTTAAATCTATATTTTGTATCTGTCCCAAAAACAACCTACATCATAAGTTAAAATCATTATGTTACCAAAACATACATATATACAAATTAGTACCAATTGAAATATTGCTGTACAGTGATAGCACTTTGTTATGAATTTATTTATTAGACACCTAATAAATAAGGTAATAGTTATTACAACATTGCTCATATACAAACAGGTCATGGAACAAAATTTAGAATAAGATAAACACCATTATGTACTTACTATGCATTGTTGTGGTATCAGATTTATAAAAAAAAAACATTGTCAATTAACTGTACTTACGTTGAGATGACTTTCCCATATATATATATAACACGCTTAGGACATGATATGCCCACAGCATTGCACCACTCTTGTTTTGCTGAGCTAGGTACCTCAAAAATTGCTTTTTGAGTATCTCTAGAATTGTTTCTGCAGGCTGGTACAAAACAATATTTCAGTTCTTTCATTGGGATCCATTTTATTGACGAAATAATATCAATATAAAGTTGATAATAACTGTACGCAGTATGTCGAGTTGATAGGAAAAAATTGCAAAATGCAAATAAATTTCGTTTCATTAGAAAATATTTTTTTCTAGACTTCATACATTGACATTGACACTTGAGGTTTTCATCTAAAACATTAGGCAAAGGCAACTACTTCATTCTACCGTTTAAGTGACGTCATCACATGTTTTGTGATTTTAATTTTTTTCCTCAGAAATTAAGAAATAAAAAAAATTGAAAAAAATATATTTGAACTCAGAATACGAAAATAAAGAAATGGTATTTTTGTTTTAAGATCGTGTCAGTTTTGAAATGTTGTCAATTGCACTGCACTCTAACTTCCACTAGTTTCACTCAAGTCGACCTTATACTGATAGCCGTAAAACCCAAATTTCTGAAGCAACGGTTTGGCACATGAACCATGTTTTCGTTTTACTGAAAATATTGAGATGTTCTTGATCTTATAGCGTGGTTAATTTAAATTGTACCTATGCAGTTATTATAACTGTATTGCAAATTACTGGTTTAAAAGTGGCTAGTCATTAAGGATGTTTCTTGTGCTTGTAGGTACTGTAAGTAGGGACGTATTAAAATAAAATGATGCGCCGATAATGCGGGTACTGAAAAGACACTGGCGATACTTTAATGTGAACGGAAGCCGCCACTAAACGTATCAACGCCATTTGCTTTCAAAGTAAATACGATTATTTTCGCGATCATTTGAAAATAAGTAGGTATTTAATGCTGATAGAAATAAAGCCAATGCGTATCGTCTCTAAAGATGACAAAATTTAAAATGGGAATTTGTTTATTTCTCCGAAGCAATAGTCTGCTGATCTGCTGCCGGCACTCGTAAACTTTGCTTCGATTTTATGAGTCATAAGGTGACGGGTTTCTTTAATAAGACATAAAATGGCAATTAAAATAGCTTTATAGTCCATTTCTCATACTCAATAATTAAAATGTTTCGGTCTATGTACTGCTAATGTTCCCTTCACAGTCTCATTTGTCTTCCAAGTTTGGGTATGGCACTATAGAGAAACCTAAAGTAATTCGCATTATATCCCCAAAACCTAGAACTCGATACATACCTAGGCTACCTAGTGCTTCTCTTTAACTTCAATACAAGTAGGTAAAAGCAATTTAAATAAATAGCAGTGCCTATACCAAACTGAATCGCAAACCATCATTCCACAACGCCTATAAAACAGACATTAAATTTCAAACATAGCTTTTAGTCCGTTGCTGGATGACAGCATGACATGACAGGCACAAGGAATCGATACAGGAAACATGCGCGCACGCATATAACCCAGAATTAGCAATGTCCCTGTCGCATCTGCCGCCAACAAACGGTCACGTCGTAAACGGAACTGGATTGCGAAAATTGTTTTAGCTAATGCATGTATTATTGTAACACCTTTCTACTCCGAGACGCTATAAAATTTTATGGATAATTTCTAGCACAGATTTACGGCATTAGCGTTCTAGAAGTGAACATTGGAAGAAATGCTTCCATTTGTTGTTTGTAAAAAAAGAGGCGATCCTGACTACAATTTTCTTTTGTGTACATCTTCGGCGTTTATGAACCGATTTCGGTGATTATTTTATGGATATTGATTTGCATCATAAGTAATTGGGATTACCTACCTACTGTGGGTTCAAGACATGAAAACAGTTGGAATTTGGAATTCGCTACAACAAAGTTGAACGTGTTACTCGTGGCAAACTGGAAGCGATTTGTTTCTCTATATTGCGGTCTCTCTATATCAAGATCGATCGTGAATAGGTACGCAGACTTGGTCTGAGATTAGAAAATAGGTAGGTAAGTATCGAGTGAGATCCAGTCTCAAATTGAAACTAGCCAGTATACTATTATATATATACGTCTTTGATTGAAACGCAATCTTCATTAAAATTGAAACTTTGTGACCCAACACAAGGAAGGTCCAGCAACCAATGCAATAAAGAAATATGCAGGGTGACTTGTAACTGATCGGCAATCTTTCAGTACCTCCATAATATAGGCACAGATAATATAATACTAGCTTTACAATACTAGATACAGGGGAACAACTTAATACAAAAAAAATCAGATGTTCATCTATAGGTACATACCTATTATAAAATCCTTGACTTGCTGTGTCTGTACATTGAATATTTTTGCATCAAAATAAAAGAGACTCGTTAGAAAACAGAAAAAGAATTTTTGGCCGTTTGTGAAAGGATTACGCAAAAACAACTGATCAGATTTGAAATCTAGGTAGGCACGATTTTTTTCTCTCTTAAGTGATAATGGCGAAGTTAGGGGGTCAGCTAGTCTATAAGTCTTCCCTAACAGCGAAAAAATTCAGGCATAGATTAGAGGCATTTTTTCAGTTTGGTACTCAACGTTTTCAGTTCGCTATTTATGACAATACGAGATGAATTAGATAGATTGACGTGACGCTGAGCATGCAATGATGCAACACAACATACCAGGGGCCTAAGTCTGCTATTTTTATAAATTCGTCATTCCAACACGATCCCATTGTCATTTTGCTAAAAGTTCGTAATCTGCTAAATTCATAATGGTCGATCATTGGTCGGTCAATGGCCATGTAAAACTTTTTGATAATTGAGCCATTAAAAGCAATGACTGCACAATGACGTTCTAATGGTAGGTCACTGATCAAAGGAACCGTCAAAATTTTAGCAGACTACAGCATACGTCTATCATTCATTTGTCATTATGTACGAGATTACCATTCTATGCCATTTCTTTCAATGGCGTGTCAGTGGTTGACCACTGGAAAGTCATAGTGACGCTTTGATGTTAGTAGATTACCAAACTTGTAAAAATGAACCATTATGAGATCAATGATAGACCATTCTGACACTATTGTAATAGCAGACTTGAGGCCCAGCATGACAGATGTATCAGCAGACATTAGAACTAATATTTTAAAACAAAAACATTAAGCTACAACCAAAACACGAATGCATACGCTAGACATATCTATTTACACGGCAATAAATCATTTAAATAACTGAAAAAATAAATTCTGGCTTCATAAGACACTCAGAATCTACAACACAAATGCAATGTTTATTTATGATAGTAAAACAAAAATGTGATGTTTAGATTTGTTCATGTGTAATTAGTTGGCAAGGTTCCGAGTAGGTAGGAATGCCCGGGGTTGCGTTACAGGCATATGCTGAAACAAAACAATTCGTGTGAATGCTGGACAATACCGGGGTGACGCTGGGGTGGCCACATGTTGCTGTGTTTATGTGGATAACATGCTTTAAATCAGCTTAGATATTTTTATTCTCAGTCCAAAATCAAGAGTTCAGAAACTCAACATTTTCTCAAAATATATCATAGGTACCTTATTAAGATACAGGCAATCTATCACCATTTAAAAAGGTAAAGAATAGTTCAAGTCTACTCAATATTTAACCTCATCCTACAGGACGTTTCAGGAAATCCCTGAAAAACGCTAAAGTGATGTCTGACCGGTGACTTTCATATTATTGGACGCTCTCAAACTTTTAGCTATTGTTTCATTTATTACAACGGAAAGATCTCAAAACGAAATATTTCCTTAATATTATTTGGAATTGTCCTGAATCCGCATGAGTTTGAAGTCGTTACCGAGGGCGGCGGCGTCGGCGGCGCGAGAAGATCGCCACACATGGGACGCATCTGTGCGCTCGCCGGAGGTGTACCCTTCCAGCCGAAGCTATAGTGCGGCTCACTTTCAATAAATTGTTCTAGAATATTTGGAAAACATTTAATGCAATGGGTTAAATTAACAAAATGCATTTTAGCTCATAGAGTTATCCCTCGGTATCTAACTAAAGATTTATTTTACTTTAGGTACCGATGATTCATCGGATTTGCTGTTCCACTAAAATTACCTACCCTTAATCTTATTTCTAATTTAAGAGCCAGGTGTGCGCATTGACTTTAAGATCAATAACGGATTAGCCGAACTCAATAATGAACGTTCTCGAAGTCCTCATAGGTACTTACTTTACCTGAAATAGGACCCAAATCGGTAACGGTAACAAAGAAACAATACTATTAGTGAATCAAGTTCCAACTAGTTGTTAATACCTATCTCTTTATCCGATGCAGGTGTGCAATGCTGATTAAAAGAAAAGAAAGAATTTGCCGAACTTCGCGCTAACAAACAATGGACTCATATCAGTGAATGCAGGTAGTTCAGGAACTAGACTATAGATTCGGCACACGTGTGACGTATTTTCTTCTAAGCGCAGCTGTGGAGGCCTCCGCAGATGTTTTATGGCGCTGAACATTTCCAAGACGCTTTATTATTTATTACGATATTGCCGTTTAGAGCCTAATCTTCGTTTTTATTATGCAGAGAAACAATGGTCATCACTGGCCAGTACTATTTTTGGCATACGGTCTGCAGATGGGGTAACTCCGCGTGGGAAAGAATTATTTTCACCGCTTTAATTGTGCTTCTAATTTGGTCGGTTAGGTATGTCTCTGTAAAAAAAAAATATTCATTCAAAACAAGTTTAGCTTAGTTGGAACAGTATTGCTGAAAATCTACGGTAATTAGGGATAAACTGAAACGACTGAAATCCACTTTCGATAAATCAATTTGGCTCGATAATATTGCTTTAGACGAGCATCAATCGGGCCTCGAGGGATCTCATTCTCATTATATTGAGGAAACATTAATCAGGCTTCAGGGTTTATTTAAAGAAGTAGTTGATTATATTATGTTGAGTTTGCATTTAAAATATTTGCAGCGACCAGAAGTCTGCTTAGTAGATAATAGATAAGTAATAATATATATAATGATTTTTTTTCCCGTAACTTTGCAGGCTATTTACTGATTTTAAAATAGTTTTGGGCATAGAGACCGGCCAGAAGCCAGAAACTTACATAAACACAAGATTATTGATGGGCTATCGTTTATCTACAAATGAAAAGCAATGTATTGATTGCCAAAGAAAATATATTATTAAACTATTAATTTACTATAACTAGGTACCTACTTTACCAACTACTAACTTTACCGTTTTCTCACTTTTGTCGGTAATCAAGCATTATAGAGTCGTACAAGCCTCTTTTCAGGCGACCTGCGCAGGCGCACGTAGCGTGACTGAAACGTCGGTAAGTTTTCTCACAAACATTTACCTTTCAAGTAGATACTCCTCGTTATCTAAAGCAGGTGTCACTTACGGACAAAAAACTTTGAAAATAAACCGCAGCACCATAAAACTCTTAACTAAATAAACTTGCTAACGCGTTAATCTGCTTTAGTTAGAACATCTGTAGCCGACGAAACCAGAGGATGACGCTTTATCATAAGACAGCATTAAGGGATGTTAGATAAGTAGGTAAGCACTTACCTAGCGATTTGAGGATTAACTTATAGTTTCTGGAAAAGATTTGACATTGTTCAGCTTTAGCTATCGATTTCGCAATAAAGCACTGCTCTAATCTCTTTGAACTAAAATATTAGCATTCCTGGTACTTGAAAAATACATTTGAATGAATATTAGAATACCTAATAATTAAATAAAGCTTATTTACGAACATGATAAAAGTAGGTATACAATTCCAAAAAATCCTGATTTCATATCTTTTGCTTCAGCTTTACGTAAGTTAGGTACATTTTCAGCTTCTCATTACACGAACTTTCCCTATGGCTGTAATATATTACATAAATTCAGCAGGTTTTGGTACTTATCTACTTTTAACTCGAATGAATAAATAAATAGATACTTATTTAACTTATTAAAATGTCAACTTTCCGGGTTGAAAAATATCACACGTACCCACCTATCTAAACATCACACAGATTCTGTTTTTCTTTACAAACTTATATACTTATATATAAGTTACTTAAAATTCAAATTAATGAATATAATTATGATACACGTACCTATAGATAGTATATGGACGATATATGTTCCTAAGATTCAAAATTGTTCATTTGTTTTTTATTACTTTTTTGTCCTGTGTTGTCTTTCTGTGGTGTACAATAAAGTAAATGAATAAACGTAGGTACTGATCAAAAGTTCCGCGCGTTAATTGCTACTTTCATTCATGTTCCGCCATGCCACTATGTTTCCTTATCTGTTTCGTGAGAAACTACAGATAACGGTAAGAGGTGACGTAGTAGGTAGTAGGTTTATGAATGGAGCTAAATTGCTTGGTAGGGAATCCCATGGGCCAGCACCAGATGTGCCTCGTTTCAGTTTGGGAATGCAACGAAACGGTGTTTTTGAAAATATTTTTAACAATATTCTAAACACAAAAACGGCTTAGGGTCTGGATGTAGTTGCAACACATGTTTTATTGTTTGGCTGTAAAATAATTAAAAACAATGGGCAAGCAGATGCTTTTCTTGGGAACCAATTACTTACCTAGCTAATTTACTGAGTTCATCCTTCTATAAAAAATCTCTGAAATATTCACCGACTGATAAGCAGGTTATATCGTAAAGACAAGTTTCTAAATTGCGAATTTTTAAGAAAAAGTTTGGTAGATTTTCAGACTTAAGTAGAGAATGACAACTAGGTAATATCTACTCAAATTTAAATTTAACAAAAAAAAATGTTTCGTGATTTGGGAATGCCACTAAGAATCTACCAATCATTTGCTAAACACCTCTGAGTGTTTAAGACCCATTATGTATGGCATCTACTTAAGCCACCTGAGATTCGCTGATGACCTAGTACTGTTATCAGGGGAGAAAACCTACACCTAGCCTAAAGGTGGGAAATGAATATTACGAAGACTATGACAATGACAAATAGATTGTAAAGACCAATAATAGTGCATAGCAAACCATTGGAATGCGATGAAAACTTTGTCTATCTGGAAAAACAATAAGTTTCGACGGTAAAAATAAAGAACATTTATAAATAGAAAGAAGAACCCAAATGACATAGAACAAATAATGGAGTCATCAAGAACATATTTTTTTAAAGTAATATGCCTCAAGTTATTAAAACAAAAGTCATGAACTCAAGCCCCCAGCCATGTTTGACATACTCGTATCGTCCCTAACAGCACTCAAGTCGTTTTTGCTAGTTATTTCACAAATTTTTAACGTGGCGGTTAGAACTCTTTGCCATCGATAGAACTGACATAACTATAATTGGCGATCAACCGAACCTTGGAAAAACTTAGATAGTTGTACCGGGGAGTTTCTGTGAAGAAGCGCCCGCGGTACACTGGTTACGAGTACATTAAATTAATCGGTTTTTTCGTTCTAATGTAAAGTCATTTAAAATGAAAAAAGATCAGCGTCTGTCAGAGAGGACTCGAACGAAGTATGTTAAAGATAAGAAAGCTAGATATAATACGACACACTAAAATAACAAAAGCAAGAAACGCTCTGCGTTACGCACAAAAATTGAAATGGAAGTAGGCAGGATATGTTGCGGGGCTAACTGATCTCAGATAGACCTAAAAAGAAACAACCTGGAACGGCCCAATAGGCAAAAGAACAAGAGCTATTAAAGGATATGGGAAGACTATATTGCAACAATAGCTGGGCAAAACTGGAGACAAGTAGCTCAAGACAGCGTCAAATGGGCATCACTGGAGGAGGCCTTTACCCATTCTGGGGTTCCGGTACTTAAATAAAATAAAAAAGGATTATAAATTTATGTAAGAAAAAAGGTTATGTATAAATAGTTAGGATACAGATAAATTTATGTTAAGTAAGAAATAAATAAATAACAGAATAAACCAAACTAACCCTGTAATATGTATGTAATTTACAGGAAATAAAAGCCTTTTTTATTTTATGTATGTAGGGTAGGTACAAGCGATAAATCTATTTCATCATGTAATTTGTCCATAGATAGCTGGTCTTATTAATACCTCCATTAAAGTCTAGATTAGTGTATTTGTCACTTATTGTTCATTTTAGCTGCATGCTACTGATAGACCAAATGCTAAGCAATGATATTTTTATTTAATTATCAATAGCTATACCCATTCTGTCCCACTGCTGGCTAAAGGCCGTACCATGTTTTCTGCCATTCTTCCCGGCTTTGTTCAAGCGTGGACTAATAGCCGATAGGCGTCAAGCAACACTAGGCTTCTCGAACACAGATAGTGTCGGTCTGCGACCGATTTCATTTCAACACAACTTAATTACAAGCTTCAAAGGCTTATCATAGAAACAACATCTGTAGGTAATCTTGGCATTCTCTTGGTTCTACGTCCTTACACATAGTACATTGATCCTTACAAGCATTTTTAATTTGCAATCAGAAACTATTTAGAATTCTTCTGTAAAACGTTCGCATGACAAGTTTTATAATTCTTTACTTACATCCATCATCATACAGTAACAGTCTTGGTAAAATGCATTTATCTTCGTAATAACTTGTTATATTTAGAGTTTGGATAATGAAGCTATTAATATTTTGTCGGGTACGTCACCGGTGTGGTAACTATTCCCGAAATATATTAAAACTCAGTCAGCGTCTCGCGTATGTTCCCGCCCTTTCGTCCTTTTAACGGTTGAAATTCGAAAATGTTTCATCAATTAAATTACAGTTTTCAAGATGGCGATTGATCGATTTCACCCGCTTTTTCGTTTGAAAATTAATAAGAATAACTAAAGATTCGATCCTAACTAATATTAGGTATAATTTAATTAGTTTGTTACAATTTCAAGCCGGTGCGGCGATTAAATCGCCGAACAGATTTTAACGAATTATGGTTGAGCTATAACGCAAGTGAAGCCGTGGGCAGAATTTAGTAAGTATTCTACCGGTATCTGTTGTAATATATATTTATTTTCAAACCAGGAACAAACAAACGAAAACTATAATTTAAAAACCGGGTAAGTGCGTATGGAGCCACGCGCATAGTAGGGTTCCGTATTTGCTAGTCATAATTGCCGAATTAGAATGGTGTTTTTTTTAATTCTAGTAACTACCAACTTTGTATAGTAAAGTAATCCAATAATAGTTTAATTCGCTACTACCACGACTTTTTCATGTCTCCAAAAACACCGTTTAGCTGGTAGAGGGGGGGGGGGGGGGTCACTTGATCCTAAAAATTTCAACTTTCTAAGAAACTGTGTTACAAAACACTAAAAAGAAAAAATCCTACGCTTTAACAAGAAAATAATGACTATAAAAAAAGGCTTACAGATGATTAGGTACTATTTTACTAAAACTACGTACAAGCTCGAGATAATATAATAGCTTGGTGATTCACAAAACATCCGCTTTCAGATGCACAATTTTTCAGCACCCTACCTAATAAAGTTTTCAATGGCGAACGAAATTATTATTTTATGCTTAGCTCTTTGTTCAGCGGCAATATGAATTAAAAGGCTTTTGGTTATTTTATTGAAAATTGCGCGCCTTACTCTACTTCTTGGTGGCCCCCGCAAATGTTTACCTACATCTATAGAAACGACAAAAGGCTCGCAATTTTAATTAACACGATCATTCTCATTAAGGTACGTACTTGTAGTTAAAATTAAATATAAAAACTGTTTTTGATAGAATAACCTCATATTAATACGTCCGTTAATTCAAAATTGAAGACACTTAACTGTTAGCGCACAGCCGTTTATTTCAAATTCGGAAGACAATAATTTTAGTTCATTGCTAAAGTTTAAATAGATCACTAATGCTTGCGTCTCGATCACTATATTTAGAAATGACGGTTATTTACGATGAATTGGCATCGCAGTTTGACTGCTTATGATGGAATCGGACAAAATTCATTAATAATCTAAAATTGCTTCGATTCGATTCACGTATTGATTTGCTGTATTAGTGCCAGCCTTTAGTAGTTTACTGTTGCAATCGATACTGGGCGCTGCAGAAAAGCTTAATTGACAAGACACAAAATAGCAAGATGCATAAATAACCAATCATTGAATTGAGCCTATCGCAGTCCATTGATGGACATAAGCCTCTCCCAAGTTGCGCCAGAAGGTTCGATAAAAAAATATTTAATAATCTATCCCGTGTTTGATAAAGACCAACACAAAATATCTGTCACACCTAACACTGTGCAGGCTCCCTCACCATACCTATCTTAGTTAGTTAGTGAGATAAATAAATTAAATATTTATGATATACCGAAGGCATCGCCTGCCATGGCCGTGGGACCGATCCTGGGAGGATTGCGTCACGGATATTTTTAGTAGCGGCGGGACGACGCCTCACAAAAAAATCTTACAAGGAAGGGTGGCGCCATATATCAAGTTATAGGTGGCATAAGTGCTTTGATATTTGTGAAGCTACGGATTCATTTCGAAGAGCTGTTAACTTTGGAAATACGCGTGAAGGTTGCAGGTTTCAAGTGGTTTGTGAGATAAAGTGGTGTTCTATAACATGAAATAAGCATAACATTTTCAGATCAGACGTGAAGGTGCATTCACTTGCTATTAGTTTGACACTGTGGCCGACTGAAGCAGCCCTCACAGGATGCACGATCACCGATGCGATCGGTTATGGCGACCGAACACCATACCTACATATAACTATCTATGTATGCAGTAAATACAGTTCGGAGATGATGGACAAGATAAACAGAAAGCGATCAACATATCTCGCTATCGCCGTCTCTCTCTGACGCACGGCAGGCGCAGGAGGCGGCGCGCTGGGAGGCGCGATGGAGTCGCACCGCGGTGGAGATGGTTATTTTTTTGTATCTTGTCAATGAAGGGACGGGTAGGGGCGGGCCGGCGCGGGCGCAGGACTCAGTCTGCGGCTGCAGTCTGGCTGCGCTTATCACTCGCACATGTTGCTCGGACGCGCGCGTCACGCTCCTTTAACTTACGCATTATGAATTACGAAAGTTGTGAAAATAGAACAGTGCCGATAAAGCGCGAGGAGGATCTCGAGTATCCGGAGGATGACGACAATTACTACGGGTACGTGCCGGTGGAGATCGAGAGGCACCCGGAGGCGCCCGGCTTCGCGCCTTCTTCACCAACACACCTGATGGACCTCAGCAACGGCTCCGAGCGACCCGCACAACAGCACCCTTGGCCTTCAAACATTGTCTTTGACGGAGAGGAACGAGACTACCAACAAGCACCCTACGCATCCTTCGACCAGCAATTCATCGATCAGCGACAAAGACAAATTCCTAGAAGCTACTACTTTGATGATTCCAATTCTCAAGATAGAGTCCGTAGCTTTTACGAATCATCTGAGATGCCAAAGATGGGAGACGTCGTTTACAGAGGAACGGACGACAGGAGAGATGAGACCGAAGAACAAAGAAGATCGAGATCGAAGAGGTCGAAAGCGACGCGAAAGAAGACTCAATCATTTGAGGAGATGCAGATACAGAGAGTTATGGCCAACGTGAGGGAACGCCAGCGCACGCAGAGCTTGAACGAGGCCTTCGCAAGTCTGCGACAGATCATCCCTTCGTTGCCAAGCGATAAGTTATCAAAGATACAAACGCTGCAGCTAGCAACGCAGTATATAGAGTTTTTATATCAAATACTGTCGAACAGTGATTCGTCTGGCAGCAGCGATACCAATAGTGATGCGGGAAGTGAGCACGGCAAATATCTCGCGCAGGACAAGTTAAGTTACGCCTTCTCCGTGTGGAGGATGGAAGGCGAGTGGACGAACAATGGACAAACGTGATAAAATACTTGATATTAGTGACATGTTCGCCTAGTGAAACTGAAAAGACGCTTCTCTTATTCCATATTATTACGATTGATTAGATTGTGTTAAGTGAGGTGTTCATGATGAACAAATTAGATTATAAACAAAAGAAATTCAATATGTGATAGTTAATTAAGTATGTAGTTATTAGGGACAAAGCATAAATTGTAGCTAATTTATACGTCTAAAAACAAAGACAATATCTAGAATTAATGATTTATTGTGAATACAAATGTAGTGGCAACAAAACATACAGCTGTATACCAAAAATTTGAATTACATTGTGCCATTTCTAGTATTTCATAAGATATCTTTAATGTTGATTAAACTTCCAATAAAAGTGATTATATTAATTATTTTCTTTATTTTACGGAAAATTGGGACTAGCGCCTAATTAACTAATTAGTTTAAAAGCATATTATGCTTTCTGTTTCCCATGATAAATTCATTTTGTTTTACAAAATTAAATACAAATATACATAATTTCAGCTTCACTTTATATTTATAAAATATATTACAGAACAAAGAAAAACCTCAAAAATTTGCAATGTGCGCTATTCTGTAAGACTATATCTATCTCAGCCAGTATTGTCACGATTCATTATTTACAAACACATACACACCATACCTACCTACATACGTTTATTTACATAAGTTTTTCATAATAATTAGAAAATAGAGAAAAACTGAAGAAATTCAACCATTGACTTTTAACTCTTTAGATTAGAATTTTCAAATGGCATAAGAATATTTAAGTAGCAGAAATTGAAATATCAATTTGGATACAATTTTATTTATTTTTAAGTAGATGGTTTGAAACTGGTAGATCTTAAGTTCAAAATCTATTTTATTTAGGCAACTAGCTCGCTACAGTCATAAAATCTAAAGGAAATCATAAAATTGTTGATGTAACCTGGCCTAAGTACAGAAAGGCAGAGACGCGCTGAATTACTGAAACGCGCGTTACTATTTAGATCTCTTAATTGGTAAATCTATCAAACATGTTGGTAAAAATGGATTATTGCTTTGAATAGCACCGTAATCTATATTTTACTGCATAGTTAGACTTTAGTAGGACCTCTAACCAGGATATCAGTATAGACACCCACACGTGGCTTAATCACATGAAAATACTTGAGATTTTATTGCTTAACATCACTATAGAATACATTTTAATGATATGGGTGTACAATGGATTTATCTGACCGTTTGTTAGTAGCAGTGAGGGATATTAACTTCAGCCTCTTTTATAATGTCGACAGCCGGTCTGCTAACTTTAAAATTTAATTGTGTATTACCTAATATCAAATTGAACCTTATGGGGTTCAATTATACGGCGTATGACTATGAGTACCCCCTAACTACATTATACTTGATATTTCGTAATATTCTACCTCACCGAGATGTCATTGTGGTTACACCATTTTTACAATTCTTATAGTGTTAACGAAGACTTAATGCTTAAACATTTTGAAGAGTTACTGTGGATTTACTCCTGGATGCGATTATACGCACCAATAATTCGGATATTAAATACCTGATAGAAAAAGAAAAAAAGAACAAAAGACTGTTTAGCAAGTTCATAATCAGTCTTATTATCCCGTCCAGTCCCGGCTTTTCGTTTGCCTAGTATTACCTCATTAGTAAAAACTATGAGCATTAGAAACAATGGATTCTTTGTTAACATACTTTTTTCGATTCGTTATGTCCATAAATAAAAAAATGCATTTTGTGTGTCAAAAATAGCCTAATCACAATATCACCTCAAAAGTAAAATATGTTTAACACAAGTCTTCTTATTAAAATCTTACTTATCTATTGGTTTAAGGAACTATTAGTTCGTTGGCACTCAGTCCCAGGTCTATCTGAAAAGAAGAATGGTGTCGTAAAATATTATGTTCCAATAGAAAACTTATTAGAAAAAATATATAGGTATGTAGTTTCTGGAAAACTGTTTGTTATGTAGATTAGACTTTTATACCATTTACCACAGAAAATTTGAAAGGGAACCGCTTGTCTTGGTATGGTCATGTAAAGAGAAGGGATTAAACATATGTAACTAAAAGGGTTATGAATATAAATGTGGATGGATGTATGGATGGAGAGGGAGAAGTATAATAGGTCAAAAAAAGGACGGATGGATTGTGTGAGGAGTGATATGAAAGAAAAGAGAGTTGGTGATAGCGTGACGGCTGACAGGACAAAATGTAAAAAAAAAACATGGGTTAAGGGCAGGAAGATGAAAAGACTTTTATACCAATACTTGATCAATTTCAACTGTATACCTATTACAGTTCATGAGATACAACACGCTGACAGACGGACTGACAGCAG
This sequence comes from Hecatera dysodea, assembly GCA_905332915.2. Lineage (NCBI taxonomy): Eukaryota > Metazoa > Arthropoda > Insecta > Lepidoptera > Noctuidae > Hecatera > Hecatera dysodea. Next base: position 7,735,614 of record HG995304.1, read on the forward strand.
AGGCTTAGTAATAGGGTACCGTTCGGGTCCTTACAAAGGAATTTAAAAACAAAATTTTAGTGCCCTAAAAAGTAAACACTTACCTCATGTGTCAAATCTTTGTTGAGAGCCTGAATTCCATCACCATCCGGATTGTCTTTTATCATCCAGTCATCATCGCCAGCGATCTGTAAGTATTATTATTGCCATCTATATTTTTTTCTGCTTGATGCATTTCTGATAAACAGTTTTTCTTTCTTTCTTCTTCTTCTTTCTTCTGCATGAATTGCCCGATGTAATGGCTCCATTGAAGCAGTGATCAAGGAATAGGTTTGATACGGGTCAGTGTCCATGAATAGCAATACTGATATAAATATGTAGAACTTCGCCCACTGCTTCGTCTGCGCAGATTTAGTACAAACAATTTCCACCCCCGTTTTACCCCCTTAGGAGCGGAGTTTCGTAAAATCAGTTCTTAGCGGATGTCTACACCCTATAAGGAACCTACCTGCCAAATTTAAGGTTTGTAGGTATTATAGTTTCTGAGAAATTTTTGATTAATAGTGTGAGTGATATTTCGCTTTTATTTACATATACATACCTACATATTGTATGGTTCGAGACCTCACGGACTAAGGAAACACAGGATCAGCAATAAGAATTAGTATTTAATGGCAAACTCAGCACCGACTTGTGCATATTACAAATATTTTTTTTAGATCACAAACACAATAAGTACATATAACTCTATGGTTATTCGGAGCATAACTAGTATAACTTTATAGATGTTGATCTATCAGAGATCAGGATCGAAGTGCCCTGCCAGTAAAAAACTGCCGATTTGTTTGGAAAAATGGAATATGTTTGAAATGTAGAAACCGAAAATTGAAATTATGACCGGCCAGAATGAATGCGTTTCGTTCAGAGACGCACACCGTTACATATGTATAGAAAATACATAAACTACCGACCAAAAGTTTGGAAGCAAACCTGATTTCAAACAAAACAAAAAATTGCCGATTCCCTGCGGTAAATAATAGCAATAAAATAAAGTTTTATGACCTTTTGTAATTTTTTAACACAAAACAAAAGGATTACTAATGCGTATTCCTTGAGTTTTACCAGATTCCTAGGTTTTGACGAAACACGTGTTTTATTACTTCTTCCGTCGGGTACTTTCTTCCATGCATTGATGCGGCTTTATTGAAAATATTTTGTAGTTGCGATATTAACATCGTTTGTATTCGAAAGATTTCGACTACTTCCTTGACCGTGTTTTTATATTGAAAATGGCAAAACGCAGGCAAATTAGGCTTGAACAGCGAAGTGCTATTTGTACTCTGTGTGTGGAAGGCTATTTCTTGGAAAGGTGTCCAATACACCTTCGCTAGAAAAAAAGAAACTGGCAAAAATTAAGACATTAAGAGGTCTGGTAGGGCCAAATCCACTACAAGTCAAGAGGATAACTTCATCAGAGTTCTAAACGGAATCGTTGCTTAACTGCACCACAAATTACCGCAGCTCTGAATGATACGCGAGAAACACCCATTTCAATAACAACTGTTAAAAGACGTCTCCTGTCTGCGGGGCTAAGAGGTTGTGTTGCTGTTAAAAACCAAAACTAACAATTCGGCATAAGAAAAACAGATTAGAATGGGCAAAGGAACATAAAATTGGACAATAGACCAATGGGAAAAGTTCTTTGGAGTGACGAATCGAAGTTTCAGATTTTCGGATCAAATAGACGTGTTTTTGTGCGCCGGTCTAAAGGAGAGAGAGCTTCAGAAGCTTGTGCAGTGCCTACTATCAAACATAGTGGTGGTAATGTCATGGTTTGGGGGTGATTCGGCAACAGTAAACCCGGAATTCTTGTAAGGATAACCGAAAAACTAAACAAGGGACGCTATTTGAAAATTCTTAAGGATTTCGCCATACCCAGTGGACTGAATCTAATTGGTCCTGGATTAGTTTTACATAACGATCCTAAACATACGTATAAACTGTGCCAGAACTTTTTAACAAAGAAAAAGATTGTAAAAATCATGCAGCGGCCGTCTCAATCATCTGACCTGTCTCCCATTGAACTGGTTTGGGATGAACTAGATGAAGAGTGAAAAATCAATCTCCTACGAGCTCAGAACATTTGTGGCAACTATTAGAGAGCGAATGGAAGAAGTTAGAGCAACCGTATTTTATTAAATTAATTATTAGAATGCCTGGAATATGCGAGAACATAATTAAAGAGAGGATTCGATGAAGCTAAAATTTAATTTAATTTTTATATTACTTATTAAATTTCATTGTTGTAGAAATGTGTTTTGTCTATTTTTTAATTCTTTACCAATAAAAAAAATTAAGATGGCTTACTTGTATTTTATTTGATTTTATCTTGTTGCTTCCAAACTTTTGCACGGTAGTGTATATCCAGTGCGCCCTAGAGAATCAACCTCGCTGTGTCAACTTAACTCTGCCGGCAGGTCAATACAAGAGTAAACTCTTTATCTCTGTGTGTATTTCTCGTTTGGTTTACCTTGACTTCTTTACAATGGTACATTCTGTATAGCTTCACACTCACTCTATTTAACGACAACTATATGGTATTATAAATCATTAAGAAGTACTTTCTAAGTTGCCGAAGTTGATAAGAACTGCAGCTTTGTACGTTTTTTTTTTGTATGATGAACTTGCAAATGTTTACCTCAGACTTTTGTCTAGTTGTTCCAAGTTATAATAATCGCAGTTGATACAGACTTTCGAACTGTTAACATGGCGAGTAAACAAAAATCTTTGTGTACCTATTGATGAAAAAGTTTTACTAATACGCTTGCTTAATGGTGGGAGGAAAAATAAGACGTTGGATGACGCTTTATTTAACGAACATCTCTATAACGCCGAAAAATGCTCATATATAGTATACACTGTATTTTCTTTCAACATGCGCACTGCTAAATTAGTACGTTCCGATGTGAGAGGTGGACAAAATTTGTTCTTGTTGCATACTAAATAGTTTTTCTGACGGTACCATTTGGGTACCTAGGACCCCTGAATATTAGGAATTATGTATCAATACAAAATACAATAGAATAAAACACGAATGATACTGTTGCACGCCACAATTTGTTACCACTAGCGCCATCTAGTATCGACTAGCAGAACTAGTAAAGTCAAGAACCTTCGAGACTTTTCTATGAAAGAAAATTCTAGAATTCTCGGACCCTAGTCAGTCGCGACCGATATGTACGCGAACTTTCTGGAACTTTCTACAATGGAAGGTTCTGGAACTACCCGGCGCCCTATATATAACGCTGGCACATGTACCGACCGAGTATGCCCGGTTGAGCAGTAACCAGCCTTAATGTGCTGAACTGCGAGTAGTCCTTTCAAAAAAAAAAAACCGACCGAGTCAGCATTGGATTTGCGATACAAGTGATAACTTCGAGAGCGATCTTCGACTGCGAACTCAAGTGATTAATAGTGCGACTGTGTTTTGTAATTAGTGAGTTTATAGTGTATTTAGTGTTGTGTAATTAAAGTGTCATTCTTTTGGTTATTTAATCGGCTGATTTTTATTGTAACGGACCCGAAGCTCGTAACAATACATAACTCTAGATTCCTTACCCGCATTCTAAAATGGCAAAAAAAAAGAAGGCAACTGCGGCGATCCTATATCCCACACGCGATTATAGCTACCGGTTATAGTTGCACTGTTTTTAGAGTAATGATATTGTTTATAGCGTCTATGTATACGTCATTGAATACTTGTATATTGTTCTTGATATTGAGCATACACTCACCGTCCGTGATGGAGACTGCGCCGGCTCTTGTACGCTGTGCGCCTGCTTGATATGGTCCTTTAGTGCAAAGGCTCGGGCATAGCTGGCGCCGCAAAGCTCGCATGAAAACTTCAGGTTGTTCTGACGCGCGTGTGTTTCAGTGTGGACCCGTACTGCGTATAAGGATGCGAATGGCCTGGCAAACCGTTAAGTCATTAGTTTTTGTATAATTATATGATGTCCCAAGAAGCGAGAACCAAATGTTATTTCTTTTTGTAAAATTGGCCATTTTTCTCAAGCATACAATTTTCAATTTCAACAATACTTATATATAGTGCAATGAAGTAGACACAATCGCGAATCGAAAATAAAAAGCGGAACAACCTTTTTCGTCAAAATTTCACTTCCTGTGAATACCCAAAGCAGCTGTCGTGTCAATTCTCAGTACTGTCGGTTTTTCAGAATTGCGTGGTCATATTTAAGAATAACGAATGTTTTGCGTGGCCATAAGTAATGAATGCCACCAACTGCATCAGAATTATAGAGGTGTTTGTTTTTACTTTGAGTGGTCGGGTTTTTCATTTATTTTTGTAAATGTTTCTTTTTAGGGTTTTGTACCCGAAGGGTAACCAATAGAATCCTATTACTAAACCTCCGCAGTCCGTCCGCCCGTCTATCTATACTTGGGCCTCCTAGCACAGGTATATCTTTTACTTCAAAGGAGGTACCTAAGTAAGAGTCACTTTAAAAGTTTGGAATTTTCTGCAATATTATTTTTTATCTGTCTTCGGGCTGTATCTCGTAATTACGTACCTACATACTTCTATTTTTAAAATAACAATAAAACTTAAATTAGATTAAAAATTGATGGGGGCTCTCATACAAGAAACGTATTTTTTTCGGTTTATGACACGGAACCCTTCGTGTGAGAGTACTGCCGCCGGTACTGCACGTCAGATACAGAACCTCGGATACCTTTAAACAAGACGGCGCACTTCTGAAAAACCCTGTTTAATACTGATTACCTCAATTTGTTCTTTTACTCACCTATTGCAATGTTGGCAAGAAAACGGCTTAGTATGCGAGTTCTTGTGTCCCGCCAGTTGGACGGACGTCTTGAACGCTTTAGGGCAGAATGGACACTTGTAAGCACGCACCTCTGAATGCGTTAGCAAATGATGATTGTACACGCTGTGTGCTTTGAACCTGGGACAGAAAACATCAAACTAATATTATAAAAGCGCGAGTTATTCTGTCCGTTTGTTACCTATTCACATCTAAATGGCTGAATGGATTTGGATGAAATTTAGTAGACGGGTAAGCTATGTCTTGGAAAAAACTAACCTAAAAAGTATCCTATGTCCTAAACATAGGATACTTCTTATCGAAGTGGTACGGTTCCTTGATATAACCTTCCACGTCCACGCGGGCGAAGCCGCTCGCTGGCAGAAAGTATTTCCGGCAACGACGCGTGACGTGCCATTATGAGCATTATAGTGGTGGTTTCTACCACCGTGGGCTATCACTTAACTGAGACGGTGCCTTAAGAAGCTGTGAGAAGATGTGACGGGCGTCAATATCTCTACAGCAGTGGTTCTCAATCTTTATTTGACCCGGGACCTTTGACTTATTTTTTACTAGCAGGGACTAGAAATCAAGAAGTAAATTAAGCATTCGGGCTCATTCATACATTAAGCATTCGGGCACGTAGTGATTCGATAAATACGAGTCCTTATCGAGTTTTGAAAATGAGAACTTATCAAAACAAGAAATTGGACCGCAATCGTTTTTTTTTTTTCATTTCCCATAAAGTCTTTACTAGAATAATGTTATAAAAAGAGTGGGAATTTTGAGAGTTTGTCTCATGCAAAGAGAAACTCCGAAACTAACCGATAACCCGATTTTATAATTTTGAGTAACTTACACTATCGCTACTGTTTATCAAACATTTTAGAAAAAAATATAAAATATAACTTTATCTGCCACGTGCTTCAGTGAGTCTATTGGGAATGAGTCCAAATATAATAATTTCAGCAAGTTTTTACTTACCTCTTGCCGCAATGCGGGCAGGCGTAGGGTCGCGCGCCGGTGTGCGTGCGCATGTGCAGTGTGAGGCAGTACGACACCCGGAAGGACTTGCCGCAGATCTCGCAAGAGTGGGGCTTCTCACCTACACAACAAGAGTTATTTTGCTTTATACTGGTGACTCTTGATGTTTGCAAGTTCTACTCGTTTTTGAGGAGCTCGTGACTAAAGACTAACAGCCGCAAGGGTCGATCTTTAAGCAACGCTTGCTAAAGTTGGTCTGTGGATGGTTGACCATCTTAACATACCGAGTTTCCTCCGTGCCTCGGAAAGCACGCTAAGCCTTTGGTCCCGGCTGTCATTTGTAGATCTTTGGCAGTCGTTACGGATTGTCCATGTCTGAATCTGACTCCAGGCTTGCCAGGAAGTACCGTGTTTGTGTTTCTCAGTTAATGGGTTGTGGAGGTCTGGTAGGCAGCCGCTCCATATAAAATATTGGTATTCAGCTGAAACCGGTTTGACTGGAAGCCGACCCCAATATAGTTGGGAAAAGGCTAGGCAGATGATGACTGGTGACTCTTGATAAATTATGTACAATGTCAATCATGTGAACATAAATTAACTGAACAGATGGTATTCTCAAGTTGATCCTATTATATTTATAGTTGTTTGTGAGTATTGTATCCGTAAGTCACCCTGTATCCACAACTAGTTTTAAATGTTGTGCAAATGGTTTTATACATATTTGCGCTATGCTTAAAATGTGTTGAGAAATAAGTAAATAAATAAAAAAAATATGGGTAGCAAATACAGATCGGAAATTCGGATGCATATTTGCCTAAAGTTGGCTAATGGCTATTATGGAAAGCACTTTTTTTTTGTCAAAAAATCCCGTGGTTCTAGGATCATTAAGTTTTTTCTTTCATTAAGTTTAAGTGTGAGATGTTATAAACCCTATTTGACACAAATGACAGCTGCCTTTTTACAATGTAACATGGCTGTAGTGAGTACACACAGTCAGAATATTAGTTCTTTCTTTCTTTCTCGATCGCTACAGTTCAGTTTTGGGAAACAAAATCAGAAAAAAGATTTCAATTGTTTACCGTATTAATATTAATACGGAAAATATACCTAAGTGATACCTCCAACGCGCGCCAAAAATCAATTATCAATCCCGCCACAAGAAAACCGCACGTATCGAAATTTGTGCCGCAATAAAAAGAAGCGCAGCTCCATCTATCCCGCCAGCGGCGAACTACTGAACGATACCCTGCGTCGCGGTATCAGAATTTTCAATAGTTCGAATATCAACTATGGGGCCATTGCCCACCCGACATAACAACCGTCTAGTCGGAGGATCCTCCTTTTTCTATGGTTCGCGGGACTTTACACCCTGTTGCGCATACTATACTACAAGTATGACTATTTGGAAAATCATCATGCTTTTTTATTTACCCAAAAGGTGACCTACTTTGGAAAACTTATAGGGAACGTGCAGAAACTATAGGTGGCAGTACAGACGCGTCAATGTCAAGTATATTATACTTATAAGTTTCAAATTTGCAACGCTAGATGGCAGTCTACTTCGTGCACGTTCTCCTAAACAGAGGGTGCAGGAAGTATAGGTGGCAGCACAGGTCAAATATTTACAGTGTAAAAGTTTCAGATTTGCAACACTAGATGTCATAGTCTACGTCGTACACGTTCCCTATATTACGCCTTATTCATCATCATCTGCCTAGCCTTTTTCCCAACTATATTGGGGTTAGCTCCTAGTTAAGACGGATTCAGCTGAATACCAGTATTTTACGTGAAGCGGCTGCCTACCAGACGTCCACAACCCCCCATAAACGGGGGAACACGGTACGTCTTGGCAAGAACTGGTGTCAGATTTACTGGCTTCTGACAATCCGTAACGACTGCCAAAAACCAACGGCTTAAGAGCGTTCATCCGTAAAAACCACGCTGGAGTCAAAATTGATGATTTCCGACGGACAATAAAACGATAATCTATTTAATTCGTAGATAAGATATTGACGTCAAATTATTGAGGATTTCATAATCTAGTGCTTGGCTGAAAAATATTTTCAAATGATCGTAAAGTTTTCTCATTAGAACAGTTTTTACTCAATCCCTTTTTAAAACTAGCGGTCGATGGTCTACGCAAATGCTAGATAATAATAAAACCATAAACGACAAACTTATAGAAATATTACTATTAAAAAAACAATAACATTTACTAGTGCTTGGCTGAAAAAAAAACGTAATTATTGTAAGTTTTTATACAAGAAAAGTATACTCAAAAGTGTCATTTTTAGCCACTTTTCGAGTTTTTAAACGTGTTATTTTAGGATGAAATCAAAGGTATTTTTGTTGTTTTTTAGACCTAGTAAATGAAGACATTTACGATCTAAAACATGGTACAATTTTTTTTTAAATAACTTCTATATTAATTTTACTATAAATTATTTAGTACTACTATATAATCGACGCGGAATCGCACCAGCGCTCAGGAGCAGGCAGCTGCAGTACTTCTCGATATGGAAAAGGCGTTCGATAGAGTCTGGCATGCCGGTCTCATATTCAAAATGTCGCGTACCGACGCGCCCCGTCGCGTAATCAAGGTGGTCTCCTCCTTCCTCACGGACAGGACGTTCAAGGTGGTGGTCGATGGTGCCCTGTCTAGTGCCCGACCCATAGCAGCAGGCGTGCCGCAGGGCAGCTGCCTCTCGCCGCTCTGCTACTCATGTTACACCGACGACATCCCCACGACGCAGGAATGCACCCTCGCGCTGTATGCTGACGACGCCGCGTACATCGTCACCTCGCTGAATGCGAGGCACGCGGCCGTCAAGATGCAGCGCGTGTTGGATTTGCTTCCCGACTGGCTGTCGAAGTGGAGGTTGTCGGTGAACGTGGGTAAGACACAGGCGCTGCTCGTCGGGTACGCGCACCTCCCACCACCTCTCCGACTGCACGGAGTCGACATTGATTGGTCGACCCGGGTCAAGTACCTCGGAGTCACCATCGATCGTCGACTCTCCATGGGCCGTCACGTCCAGCAGATCGCCGCCAAGGGCAGAGTGGCCCGCGCGCTGCTCGACCCAGTGCTCTCGTCACGCATCCCGCTGCGAGCCAGGCTGGGCGTATACAAAACGTACATCCGCCCGCTGCTCACATATGCCGCCCCAGCTTGGCTCGCCCTCACGAGCGAGACGAGCAAAAAACAGCTTCGCGCTCAGCAAAACTTGACGCTGCGAAAGATCGTCGCCGCCCCTCGCTTCGTGAGGAACAGCGTAATACAGCGCGACCTCAAGATCGAGAGCCTGGACGAGTTCTGCGCCCGCCTCGCGTCCAACATGTTCGCGCGTGCCGACGCTTCTGCTTGGCCGCATGTCAAGGACATAGCGCCCTGGCACGCGCGGCCACCTGACGCGAGGCGCTTCCCACGCGATCTGCTGCCAGACGATGACGCCCCCCCCCCCCCGGACTTGACGCTGAGTGAGTTGCAGACACCGACACGCGACTCTCTCAAACAATAAGACTCTACATGCATAACACGCACTCGCGGCGCTCTGTGTGCTAAGTTAATATAGGCATAGAGCGTTGCGAACCCCACACATTCATGACTCTACAACATACGAACTCACGCGACGAACGTGCGGCGCGGACGCGCGTATCGTTCGCTTACAGGGTATTCGGTGTTACACAACACAATGCCGGCCCAACTCACCCATCGGCCCCTTAGCTCGGAGCGTGGACGGCTCGATCTGGAAGCGAAACGAGCGGGGGTCAACCTTCTCAGCAGAGGGCGCCACCAAAGTCGGACCCTACGTCGCTGGTCGTCTCTCGCTGGGCCTCCCCCGGGCAACCGGGGGTCTCACCTGGCGGGGACTGACCGCCGTAGGGCCGTGAAACACGGCACTGCGAGGCAGTGCCGGGCGCTCCTGCTGAAACACCAATGACAGCTACACATCTAGGCACGCTGCGGCACTACTGCCGCGCGCGCCACATTCCGCGCCTATATCGGCCACCCAACGCCGCGCCCGTAGTTACGGGCGCGAACACCCAGACGCCGCGGGATCAAAGGCCTAGCCTACGCCCGCCGCCGCGCCCCCTTGCGGGGGCGCCGCGAAAATCTACCATGTGACCAGCGCTCAGTGCCGGCCGAGGCCTTTCAGAGGTTGGACGTGTGTCGCTCGCGTTGCCGCGTGCTGCGTAATATTGTATTATAGTTTGTCGAGTTTTTAGAGCGACTAGGACGAATTGATACTTTTTGTTTATTTTTTTTTTAACGAAACAAAACTTTGATGATTACATATTTTAAAGTAATGGAGTTCAAATCATGAAAGAAGATAACTCTTTTTATGTATGATTTCATTTTTTTTTCCGATAATTATGGGTAGCAATAGGCGCTATACGGGGCAAAAAGGAAAAGTTACGGAAATTTGGCCAAGGCTAATGAAGCTAAAAAGTACGTTACCGAGGAACCACTTTTAATGTCGTAGCTGGTTATAGCCAATTCGCATTTTTCTTACACGGGGATTTTAATAACCGATAAAAAATAGAAGGTCACATTCTTCAATATTAGGACATTAATAAAAAATATATATTTGTTACAAACATACAAATATTTCCTCTTTATAATATTACTGTAAATTGCAAAATAAAGCTTTGATGCTGACGGGGCCATTATTTCGGTGATACTGTAGATTTCACGACACTAATTGTTATACGAAACAAGTTGCGCTGTACTGAAACTAGTTTTGTGAAATTAATTATTTCTTCTTATTCTATTATTCTTTCTAAACCATACAAAAACTGCAAGTCAATGGGGGTATGTCACAAGAGAATGATACCGAAGAATCACAGCTACCACAAGAGTTGATAAAGAATTGGAAATACTGGAATCGCAATCAGAAATAATAAATGTGACAAATGAATGCGATCTTTAGGTATAATTTTCCACTATTATTATTTATTTAAAAAAATACAATTCTTTCAATGTAATATGTGCAATTCTAAATTCGAACTGAGTAGTCACGATGAAACACAAAAAATAAACTAATTAATTATGCCATAATTTCAGGAATTGGCCTAACAAATTTGAATGAAGTTGTTACATCGATGGACTTACTGTTATGTCATTATTCACTTATAGTAAATGTCATGATAAAGTTGCTGAAATGTGGAAAAATTCCGCTGAAGAAAGTATGTTTGCTTCAGCTCAGGAGGAAACAGCTGCTGCTCGATTACAAGGTGACACTCGTGACATTCCGATGATACCAGTGGAAGCAGACAGTTGATGGAGCAAACGCTCATATAAAAACCAGTATAATGCAATGTCCGTGTGTTGCAGCTATTATAAGACATCACACAGGAAAAGTTCTCTACATTGGGGTCCGGAATAAGTATTCTGGAATTTGTGCCCGCGCAAATAAAAAGGAACGGTACTGGCAAACACAAACTTTAACCGAATCAGAAAAGAATATAAAAATACTGAGAGATATTCTGAACAGCGCCAAACACATCCTTGAAGATCAGAGTGAATGTGACTTGTGCTACTGCACCAAAGAGAGAAAAAAGAAACAAACCAAACTCTCGAAGCCAAAACATTGATGTTAAAACTGCAACGCAATGTCTGGCAGCTGGCTTATCTTTCTCGAAGTCTGCCCCACGATTTTACCAAAAACCGTGCAGAGCAGTTCAACACCATAGTAGCAAAGACTGTAGGTGGGAAACGCATAATTCCCTAAAAGATTCATATTCCGTCCGTTGTCATGCCGCTTGGTTAGTTTAAACACAGATAAACCTCAAACTACCCTTTATAAATGTGCCTACCAGAAAAGTCCAGGTTTTTCTATAAATCAAAATCTGAAACGCAAAATACCTCGCCGAAAAATAAACTTTAGCACAGGGCTCGTGAACAAAGTCAATTACGCAAATGCATGTCAAACGCCTGTCATGAACCCAGACAATTTCAAGCAGGCACATGTAGTTTTCCTTGAAAATTTTAAAACACTGACCTTAAAACGGCATTTCATTGAAAGGGATACAGTTCTTCAGGCTATGAGTGCCTTGTGACTCGAGCTGAGAAGAAGTATTTTAACTGCTTCCAATTTTGCCAAAATTTGTAAATAACGCCCGAATTTGAATTCAGCACTACTCGTTAAATCTATTTTATATGGATATTATTTTTATTTCATGGCGATAACGTAATTTTTAATGTTAAACATGACTGGTATTACCAAAATATTTCAAACAAAAATGTGTGTCTTTTTGCGGTGTACACTAGTCCTGAATTTCCAATAAAAGGTGTAAAAATTTACAAAGTTTTGTAAAGATTTTCAATTTTGTAAAGAAAAAATGATTCCTCGTTTAACAAAATTTTATTATGTATGCATTCTTCCCGAAATAATTGATCCCAGAAATAGCCGATCAATGCAATTGAGGGAAACTATTTTATGATTTATACAGCTTTTTTATCATAAATGATTTAGGTACTAAATATAAATAAATCTTTATTTAATTACCCACCTCCTCATCCTAACCATAAAATGAAAAAAGCTATCAACAATCCACTAGAACTAATTACCAACACTTAAGTAGGTACAATTATTAATATTATTTTTCTCCAAAATAACTAGATTTCGTCTGTAGAGGATTTCATATATGAAAAGGTGTAAAGGCAAAATAATATATCAAATATAATTATTTATTAATCATAAATCTACAAATCATCAGAATAACAATAATTTGTATTTAACTTCCAGTTTAATTTTTCTATAACAATACATTATTATTGCTCTAAAGCTAACGGATCAAAGTTGGTTAGTCGAAGTACAAAGAGAGCGCACGCGGCTAGTCTACGCACACAGTTACCCACGCTTCTGTGTGAGTGAAATTTGCGAACTATTTACCTAAACCTGACGTGCCGCGCTAGGCATGAACGCTCTTGAGAAGTCTCGTTATGTTAAGATGATCACCCCTCCACAGACTAACCTCGGCAAGCGTTGCTTAACCTCGAAGATCGACCCTTGCGGCTGTTATAATTTAGCCACGAGCTCTACATTACGCCTTATTATTGATCAAATAAAGTATTGGGAAAATGTGTCCATACCCGTATGTATTCTTTCATGTTTCACCTTTTCGTGCGGCCTCGCAAATCTTCTGTTACAATACAAACAACTGTATGGTAGTTTCTTATCTTGATTGTTCATTGGCGCCTGTAAAAAGAGTATTGAATTAGACATGGTTACGATCAAATTTAAGTGTCTAACGGCCGAACCCAATAACCGATCTATCGCATACTGGAGATAGAAAAACAAATGAAACAACAGAAAACCTATATAATTTTTCTGTTGTTTCATTTGTTTTTCTATCTCCAGTATGCGATAGATCGGTTATTGGGTTCGGCCGTTAGACGTTATTCTAATACTACTCGATTATGGGGCCGTCAATAAATTATTGGTTGATAAAATTTGTAGATCTATTTGACAGTTGTACGTTTGATCCAAGTTCGCTCGAGTTTACGATGACCGTGTTTAAGATATTGCCTCAAGCATCGTCCTAATAGAAAACTGTTAGATACGGGACATAAGTAAAACAACGGCTGCTATAAACGCACTGACGCTTTATTTCCAATACGCGAGCGCGGACCCGCGGCGGGGGCGCGGGGTCCCGGAGCTGCGCGTCGCCGTGTGCGCAGTAGCCGGCGCTGGCGCGACGCGCATTTCTATTGGCTTATACCTAACAAAAACGATTATCGAGTAAACACGCGATCGCTGCATTCGCCTTTTCGGCAAAAATCGTTCCAACCTTCCGTTTTTTCCGAACAAAAGAAAGCTAAGACCGCATATGCTCGAGATGATCGATTACTATCAGGAATAGGCCTAACGGCGCAGCCACACCGTGCCACCGAGGGGCGACGTACGAGTGTTAAGCTTCGCTTTGCAAGAAAATGTGTGTGAATGTGTCGACTGCAACACACGGACACGCTACGCATTTATTAGTAATTGTTGGTAGAAAATGCCTGTAGCATTAAGTCCGCCTTTGTACAGTTTTTTTTTACTAGTGCATAAAGTTTTAATAAATAAAGAAATAATTGACGTCATTAGTACATGCTAGTTCGAATATAGCGCTCACATAGCTCAACGCCGTCAACGCCATGCACGCTGTGGAAGCGGTACACACGATGCACGAATGTAGGTACAACTGTATCGCAGTACAGTTTTGAGATACGCCTTGTGGAACGGATGCGTTTCGTGTTTACCAACATATTCTTGCAAAAACACGTGCGTAGGCTCTCCGTGCGCCGCGGTAGACCACGATATAACTTGTACGTAGTTTTGGGTGTGTAGTACGGTGTACAGCAGTGGAAACGAAGACCCACGTTGTCAAACAAAAGAATTCAACGCAGCTAAAATGCGTTTAGACTAGGTAATTTTACTATAAAAATAAATGATAAATGACCAACGTTGAAAATAAAACTACCTTATCCACATTATGTACATTGGTATGCATTTCCAGATACTCTATAGACGTGAATTTCTTATTACAGATGCCGCAGTTCATTTTCTCCGATGTTTTGTGAGAGTTCTGGTGTATAGTCTTGTAGTCATTGGGGATCATTTTGTCGCAGACCGTACACCGATATCTGCCTTCACTCACTTCCGAACCGTCCGTGTTTTCTATTGGAGGCTCTATAGGACGAGATCTGTTGAATGAATAAACAATAATCATTATAATAAGTGTTATATATTGTCCTGTGTCCAATGGCAAAGCTTACTGTCCATCAATTGCAGATGGCGCTAAAACAAAGCATTTATAACGCTTATATCCACCGTACGAGATTAAAACAAGTTTTTTTTTTAATACGCCTCGGTGCCTCAGTGCCTAAGATGACTTTTTTAATAAACTTTGAAATGTCCTTACAAAGTTTTTTTTTTTTAAAGTCCAGACCACAACCCCAATGATACAGTGATGTGAACCCAGCTTTAAACGCCCCTTTTGCTTCCTTTTGAAATGACTACAAAAAGCGGCATTTATTATTATCTACTTACTTGACTGGATCGTGCATCCGCTTGTGTAGTTTTAAAGACTTGTTGGTCGGGAAGACTGTGCAGCAAACAGAACATTCGTATGATATGGGTCCAGTGACGATAGGCTCTAAAACAATTTAAAAAAAAGATGATAAGAACTGTATGGAAAAGCTAGCAGCCTTTGCCTTGCAGTGGGACAGATAAAATGAGACCATAGATTTCAATTTTGTTACAACATCATCATCTTCCTAGCCTTTTCCCAAGTATATTGGGGTTGGCTTCCAGCAAACCGTATTCAGCTGAATACCAGTATTTTATGTGGAGTTGCCACCTACCAGACCTCCACAAGCCATTAACTGGGTAACACGGTACTTCTAGGCAAAACTGGAGTCAGATTTTCTCCACAACAACTGCCAAAGATCTACAATTACAGCATGGACCAACGGCTCAATGTGCTTTCCGAGGCACGACGTTACAAAAAAATCACGTAAAAATATATTAAGTACAATTGGAAATGACGCCTATTATTATGGATCAACGTCGAGCCACAAAACGGTCGTCGGCTCATGGATAAAATACACAGAACGGCGTATGGTTTGATGACCTTTGATTTCTTTAAACCCTTCATCGGTTTACGGATACAGGGTATTTAAAATAAACACATGATATATATGTTTCGTTATATTCCAATGTCTGGTCAAACATAGATCATAAATACACTATATACATAACTAGCTGCTGCCCGCGACTTCGTCCCCGTGGAATCCCCGATTTCAAAACATTCTTTATCGCTGCTCCGCTCCTATTGGTTTAAGCGTGATGTTATATAGCCTAAAGCCTTCCTCGATAAATGGGCTATCTAACACTGAAAGATTTTTTCAAATCGGACCAGTAGTTCCTGAGATTAGCGCGTTCAAACAAACAAACAAACAAACTCTTCAGCTTTATAATATTAGTATAGATTCGTGCACATACCTGTTTTAACTTTGTGAGCTTTCATGTGTGCACACAGAGATTTTGAGTTTTCATACGCCACAGGACAGTACAGGCACGGGTATTTTACTAAAAGTATTCAGCAGCGTTAATTGAAGTAAAACTGCATATATACGACATTTTAATTATGAAATTACTATTAGGCTTAGTAATTTGATTTGATTTAATCATACGTTTTCACTGACACCATCACTTAAATGAAAGTTTATACACCCCTAGCTTTTAACTAGTAGAAAAAATAGGGCTCTATCCGTACCCGTTACTGATCATATTTGTGTAGTCAAAATTAAAAATACAAAATCCTAAAATTGTCCACGGAGTTTTTTCATAACTGGTATATTCATAATAGAATCAACAATCATAACAATTGCTGCTAGAAAATACTACGCGCAGTGTTTTTCCATTTTAATCGTCATTCATTCCTTCTTAAATCAATAGTCTGTATAATATTTCCATAAGTTGAGTGACATTTTGGGATATAAAAAAAACGCTAATAACTTTGCTGCTGTTTATAACCATATTTTTTTAAACTTTTCTGATATAATAACAAGACCTTTTCTATTAAAACTAGGGGTGTAAAAATACTGTAGGATTTACAACGTTCGGCTTGGTGGCTGAAAGTTGAAAATCCAACAGCACACATATTAAGTTGTCATCTAGTCTTTGGTACTGAAACAAGCATCAGTCTCTTATTAGATCATATAAAACGATTTGGCTTGGAGACGCAACGTATGTGGTAGCGACCTCAGCAGTGAGGGAACGACGAAGAAGAAGAAAACAATTTGATAATCCAATACAGTAATTGGCGATCTGTCTATCTATAATAATAATAATAACTTTTATTTCGGATCAAATAATCCATAGTGTTAGTAAACATACCTATAACAGAAAACTTATTATCTATTGTTAGTACCCATCACCCTTTGCACAAACAGTCTCATAATAGGAGAGCTATAGCTTTCACCTACTGTTTTCAGGATGCTGTTGCAACTGTCTCTCACTCTCCTCAGAAGCGATGCTGTTTTTTTGCGCAAGATAGCGTGAAAGCCATCTGTGCGAGCTTGCGCAAACATCTCTGAGGCACACAGTATCGAGGCAGTCTCAAGAGCATCCTGAAAGCATTATTATACTGGATGCGCAGCACATCCAGCGATCTTTTAGTGTAACTGACCCATAGATTGCCATAGAGTGTACATACTCTGGCAATAAGCCTTGAAAAGTGTTATTTTCACTGCGTCAGTACACCGAGCATATCTACGGGCCAGCATATTACTTCGGACCGCTAGAGCCCTCCGCTCCCTCTCAATGTCTGCATCGTCTTTATATAGGTAAGCCATAGAAAAATACTATTTACTTAGTATGTACTTACATACTTTACAAGGGTGTGTTTTGAACTCGTCCAAATTGGTGGCAGATATGTCACAGGCTAGGCATTGATACATCTTGATCGCGAACCCGCAGTCCGTTGGCACTTCTTTGACGATTACCTTGTGGTAGGGGCCGCTTTTATCTGTACAACAAAGATTTCTTTTTATGAGTGGCATCTTGCAGTTCAACATAGGTTATCGACCGCTTAACCGGGCTTGCCTGTTAAAGCCTCCAGCCAGGGCTTAGAAAGAATTTCAAACTAAGCGATAAGGGCAGCCCTTGTAGCGTATGGACTTCGGCATAAGGCGTCGCTGGGTAAGAGCAGCTAGGGACGGGCTGGATCGAATAAGTACAACAAAGAAAACATACAAATGGTGTTTGTCTGTTTCCGTCTCTCTTAATTTGTGCTTTGCGAGAAAAGCCCTGCCTCAGACTACTTTTTTACCTTGTTTTTCTGAAAAGTGATCCCATTAGAATTTTTGGTTGCATACTTATTGTAAAGGCTTTCCACGGCCAAATTGCGGATATGTAATAGGTGAGTATTACAATAATATATAATAATTATGCTCACCTAAAACCGGTTCCGGAGCTGCAAAAACGATAAAAATATGTGATCATTATTATTAAAAAAAAGTATGTAGTAAGTAAGTAAAAAAAGTAATGTTATTGTTTAAAATTGTATGACCTGTAATTTTGTGTCATGTCTAAGATAATTTTCTTAAATTTATCACATGGCCAATCATCATCATCTGCCTAGCCTTTTCCAACTATATTGGGGTCGGCTCCCAATCAAGCCAGATTGAGCTAGATACCAGTATTTTACGTGAAGCTGCTGCCTACCAGACCTCCATAACCCATTAACTGGGGAACACGGTACTACTTGGCAAGACTGGTGTCAGATTTTCTGGCTTCTGACAATCCGTAACGACTGACGTAGGTACGATGTAATAGCAAAATAATGAAGAAAAAATAATCACAATATTGTCAAATTTATTTTATAAGCTACTCCATATAATGCAACATACTCACCTACATTTTGTCCATTGTCTGCATTAACAATAAAAAATAGATCATTTATATAAGATCATTTTTCTATATTTATTCTTATACAAAATGTAAGACATGGCACAAACAGATCCCATGAATGAATTCAATTATTCTGAACATCCCAGGTTTGGGAATTGTTCGTCGACTTTATCGAAATATTATTCTTTAAACTGCATAAAACCGTCAAACCTGTCTATCCTAATATCATTTTATAAAGCTGACGAAACGTTCCAACGGTGTGAGATTCAAAACATGGATTGAAACACCAGGTATCTGCTGTGCGCCAATGTGTCTTCCCATTTATTTTTTACTAGCTTCTGTCCGCGACTTCGTCCCCGTGGAATCCCCGATTTTAAAACATTCTTTGTCGCTGCTCCGCTCTTATTGGCTTAAGCGTGATGATGCCATTTTTGCCCACACGTCACAGCTGGTCATTTGTGAAATACCCCTCCCTAGTGAGACTTCACATATTTTACAACTTTATTCGTGTACTAGCTTCTGCCAGCGACTTCGTCCGCGTGGAATAGTTACTTTACCCCCGATTTTGAAACTCTCAGCCCGATCGGTTTAAAATTGACAAAAGATAGACATGCTGTTTCGGGATATTTTTTTTTAGATAATTTTATGTAGAACATTTCCGTAATACATGATTTCTATGTAAGTAACTTTAACCATTAAGGCTACACACGCGACGGAAGCTTAAAAAATGGAGTAGCTTCTTCCGTTTTCCCAACATTTTCCTTCACTGCTCTGCTCCTATTGATTGTAGCGTGATGAAAAGTATACTATAACCTGCCCAGGAGTACGAAGAATAATTGCACCAAGTTTCGTTAAAATCGGTCGAGTAGTTTTTGTTTCTATAAAGAACATACAGACAGACAGACAGACAGACAGACAGACAGACAGACAGACAAAAATTTTACTGATTGCATTTTTTGGCATCAGTATCGACCACTAATCACCCCCTGATAGTTATTTTGAAAATATATTCCTTGTACAGAATTGACCTCTCTACAGATTTATTATAAGTATAGATATAGATAATAATAATAATATTCGTGTATTTTCTCGTGTTTTACTTAACACTTAGATTAAAATAGATTTTGAAATGTGACATCACGAAATTTAGGACCCCTCCTTGTCAGACAATGTCACAGTTCGTCGACACCCTCCCTCCCCCTTAACGTGTGACGTAATTTAAGGATGGCCACTTACCATGTTAAATTGGTAGTACTTTATCGTTTTCGTGTTTCATTATCTATTTTAACAAATATCAACCATATTTCAGTTACGGTTGAGTTCATTTTAGAATAACTGCTTTGCTAGCAGTAAATGAACTCAACCTTAACATGAAATAAAAATTATTAAATGATCTTGTGGCATTTCCTATACTACTTATGAAGAATCCAACAGAACATTTAAATGTAGCGGAAACTCTAAAAATAATTTACCTTTTCCGTCAGCGTCGACGGTATCTTTGATGACGCCGTCGCAAAGTTTATCCACTTGCAGTAAACGTTTCGTTATGACGCGCAATTTACCTTCCTCCGGCTTAATTGGTTCTTGCGTTTGATCTGAAAATAAAAATCATTTATCAGCCAAGCATCAAACTCAGTCCAATATAATTCAATAATAATTTGATGACAATAGTCAATGATAAAATTCTCAATAATTCTGCAACCCAGTTTAGTTATAGTTTTGCCCTTAGCCCATGTCACAAAAAGTCGGCGCAACACGTCTTGAAATTTCTCTCCTATGCACCTTTTTTTCATAGCTTTTCGTTTACAATATATTATCACTATTCTTATTTACGAAAGTTCGGATCCTTGGATGAATGGATGTTTGTTACTCAATCATGCCAGAACGGATCTTGATGAAATTTGCTATTTGTATCCAGAGGGTATGTTCCCTTGGGATAAATTCCGACACTCATATGGCAGAAAGTAATACTTAATTAAAAAATCCTTACTCAAGGTTATCGGATCCGGCGCCGTAAGTTGATCATCGCCTTTGAACACGAGAGGTTCCTCCACAATATCGCCATTGTCGGTGATAACGCGGCGTGGAGCCTGCTTGTCGGCCACCAATGTGTCTTCACTCTCCGTTGTTGTTTCATATTCTAGGGGTACTGACTCGCTCTGACTCTCTTCTATTGGCTCCTAGAATATTATAAATACTTATATTTATTTATTTTTTTCATTTTCATTTGCGATGACTCACGCAGTTGGGGGGGAAAAGCAGAACGATCAATAAAAGTGCTTTAGAAACTATAAATATTCCATTATTTGATATATTCCTTATGGACTCTCATTCCAAAATAGTATTTATTTACCCAGGTTCTGATTAAAGCTGTAAGGATTAAATTACATATTGGGAAATTTGTTACATTGCACTGGAAGAGAAGTATTTATTTTGCATTTTGAACTTGTATGTCTATTGTTGTGCACAAATTAGCAGCTAGCAGTCCATTTTAATAGTTGCTAATTTTTTTAAAGAATTATTTGGTAGATACGAAAGAATTCTTATGCATTGACGAAACTGATGAAGACGACTTTGAAAGAATTAAAGAAACAGCGTGAAAAGCGAATCGAAAAACAAAAATGTAGCACCTTCATGATTTTGACTTCACATGCATTCCCACGCTTTTATTTCGACTTTTCCAGATTCCCCTTCTTATCTTCCAATGCAATGAAAATTGAACCTTAACCATTTCTCTTTCTTAAGATTATTACCTCAACAACAACATCCTGATCATTGTGGTAGTTCTGTATGTGCTCTATAACAGATGAGAAGGACACATTGCAAGTGTTGCAGCTATAGATTTCTTCATGGGTCTCTTCTCGAGTTTCTTCTTGATTTTCTTGTACAGTATCTGGTGCAATTAAAGTACCTGAATCCAGATTCATATCTGAAAATTAAAACAACTTCATTTAATTTTTGTCTACTTAAAAGAAAAAGCGGGAATAAAATTAAAAAAAAATATTTTAGAATCTTCCAGTAGCAGTTATTTTTTATTTGCTCCTGTGAGTGGGAAAAAAAAACTGATAACGTTTTTTGTCTGATGGATATTCCAGTCATCACATCAGACACCTAGCTGAAACTTTTAAACTACTGTTTCCTTGCAGTGGGATGGTGCCCAGCAAATTTTATTTTTTTTGAAACACTTAGAATATAATAATTTGCTACATTACCTTTAACTGTAGTCAGAGATATAGTCCCATCAACATTTTGTTTTGTTACAATTGTGTTTCCTGCACTCAAGTCGGTATCATCTTGCGTGACAATCATATACCGGCTCTCCCCATTCTCCTTCACCAGTTTAAATTCTCGAGTTTGAAGGCACGGTTTCAACTGTTTGCTAAATAATTCCACATACATTTTACTGGCATCATTGGGGTCCATTTGAGTTTGAGCTTCAAAAGATTGTTCTGTTGTAAATTGAGTTCCATCAGTTTGTAATTCTGTTCCAGGAAAAAATAAGTTGGATTGTAAATAATGTAAAACCTTGATACATTTTTCATAATTTGTACTGATGCAATTGCAGCTACAGGGTTTTCATTTAAAACAGGCAATTGTTTCAAAAACCCCATATTAAGTTAAACCAAGAAGATTATTATTTTAGTATGCAGTTATGGTTCCAATATAAAGTAAACCATGTGTACTACAGCTGTTAAGGTTCATAAACCTGAACAGTATTAATTTGAATGACTCTTATCAGATAGATTTGAGATTGCTGTACATTGTTAGTGGCTGATGCGAAGCCATAGCTGCCTAGCTTATCGGTACATCTCTTGTTAACACTTTTGCTGCCCAGAACTCAGCATATGGGTTGAACATCAATTTGTTTTTGTGTCCACAACTCGCATCAGATTTATTGTTATATGTGACTGTGACAAACTGAGCATTTGTAATAATTGTTCAAACTCAACATAATATGGATGCTCAGTTCTAAGTGCTAAAAGTGTTAATGATACCAAAGTGCTGATAGAGGAGGTCATTGTTTACAAACAACCCAATTTCAAATGAGCTTATTCATACATAATATTGCCTACTGTATCTCATTTAACATTCAGTACAATAATGCTGATATTGCCTTACCATTCTGATATACTTTAATTTGAGAATTTCCAATAACTGATGAGTTTTCAATGTTGTTCTCATCTGTTTGGCGTTCGAATATGATAGTATGTACATTATTAGCTGGCTGGCAATTATCCTGAGCCAAGTGCTCTACAAGGTGTGGTAATGAGGTGCATTTGAAGTTACAGACAGGACAATATACATTATCTAAAGCATTCGTCAAGTGCTCAAGTAGAGATTGTTTCGAAGCAAAAGTAGTATTGCAACAAAGGGGGCAATTCAACGGCTGGCCACCCATTATACGGGAATTACATCAGTTTACGCCCTTATTGTGCTTCGACGCCAATCATTTCTGATAAAAAGAGTGCATTATTTTGTAAACACGCTTTCATTCAACCTCATAAAAGTGCTACATTCAGTTTGTATCTAAATTCTCAACACAAAATCATATTAAATCAGAAGAACTTCACACTAATTTGTTAAACGTGAAGAAAGCACCGAACGAACGAACAACGCACCATTTTTGTCAAAATTGACATTATCAGTGTGTTTTTGAAGATACCGAGTGTTTTCGAAGTTATATTATAAAGATAATGCACAATACACAAAAATAACATAAAATATATTTATTAGTTCTAAAAAATTAAATTGAAAATATTTTCTTTTAAACTTATACGAATTTGGCATGCATGTTAGTTGAAATTAATTATTAATAAAATTAATTAATACCTCACTACGTAAATGTTTGACAGAAAGATTGCTGCATGTAAAAAAGCAATTGAAAAATCAATATTTTTATTTTCATTCTACAGAAGTTAGAACAAAACACATGTATTTCACATACTTATCTCAATTCCCTTAGTGTATCTTTTGTCGATTATTGAGAGTGCGATTTTTTATTGCAATTTATTTGATGAGTTTATCTAATGCCTTGTTTGTTTTAGCTTTTTATGGCAACATTGTATAGAAGTCGCCATTTTGTCGTGGTGGTTTTTAACGTAGTGATTTTGATTTATTCGTGTTAATTATTTATTTATTGGGCAAATAAACTAATACAACTGAAATATAACACCAGATTGTGCCTGCATATAATAAAAATTAGGTTGATCAATTATATTTTACTATTAGACCGTCGACGCTTGATATGTTTGTGTGCGTGTGTTTTCGCGGGTAAATTTGATTGAAACAAAATGTTGGGAAAGAGAATGCATCATAACAGCAAGGGGAGGCTTGCTAGTAAAGGCCACGATAGTGGAAAACCTTCAAGTCCAGGTATTTCACCTTACAACAAACCTGCGAAAATACCAGGTGCCATATCTGCTGGTAAAACTAAGGTAGAACTCTGTCCTATACCATATATAAAGATACAAGATAATGCTCTTCATCTACCTCGTTTCACTGCAATTGCAGCTCGGTCTGCTGATGAACCTATTGGGATGGATGAATTGGACTCATTGCAGCTAGAGCTTGAGTCACTCTTGGGGAATACAGCTCTCCGTATAAGATACTTCCAAGCTGAAATTGAGAGTATTGACACAAATGAATCCAAAAGAGAAAAGAAAGGAAAAGCTGCTGGTAAACAATTACAGTATCCTGTTAAAAGAAAATTTCCAGATGACAAATTTGTGAAAACTAATAGTACTAAGTTGTCCAACCAGCCTAAAGTGCCGAAGTTCAAGAATTTATCCAATCCTTCCTCGGGTGGATCTCACAATTATTCAAATGACATTGCCAATTCGGATAACTCTGTTAAACTGGAACTGTCACAGTTTGCGCTACCAAAGAATAATATTCCCTACAAATTCTGGAGTTCTGTAGATCCCTATTGTGCTCCTGTGACTTTGGATGACATCAAATTTCTAGAATCTTTGCTGGCACAAAGCAGCAACACAACTTTGCCACCAATACCTCCACTGGGCCGTCACTACTCTGAAGTCTGGGCAGATGAACATTTGGCTGAAGATCAGAATGCGTCTAACCCTAACAAACAAAAATCATCAATGTCTCCTGAAGCGTCTAGTATTCGTAAGAAACTTGACAAATCCAATGAAAACTTGATTACTGGTCCTTTGACCCAAAGATTGGTATCAGCACTTATGGAGGAAAATCTGATGAATTATGAAGTGCCTGACATTAAAGTGAAACAACAAAATACCAAAAGTAGCTATAAGAATTCCCTTACCCTAGAAAAATGCCTTAGAAAAGAATTAGTGGAACAAGGTATACTAGATCCGGAAGATTTGCCACCACTGACCAATGCAGCTGATGATGAAATACTGGCTGAAATTAAAAAATGCCAGACAGAACTGACTGCAGTAAAGAAAGACAATTGTCGCAATCTGAAGCATCTCATTGGGCTGTGCAAACAGGAAATGATTAGACTGAATCTTAAGAAACAACTGGATCAAGTTGATATGGAATGTATTGATATTTACAAGAAAATGGTGGCTGCAAAACAGAAAAAGAGACCTATAACTAAGAAAGAAAAAGAAGATGCTTGGAGAGCTATAAATGAACAGATCAGGTTAAATAAAGAAATCAATGCTTTGCCCATAACAGGTCCAAATTCAAGCTAAATAATAATTTTAGTTGAAGTATTCTATGGGTTAGTTTAAGATTTGTTATAGGTAAACCTATTGTTTAGAAATCATCATCTGCCTAGCCTTTTCCCAACTATGTATATATTGGGTTTGGCTTGCAGTCAAACCAGAACAGTTTATGTAGAGCGGCTTCCTATCAAACCTCCACATCCCATCAACACAAGGGGTAATATGGTACTCCTTGCCAACACTGGTGTCAGATTTTCTGCTTCTGATAATCCATAACAACTGCCAAAGATCTACAAATGACAGCCAGGGCTAACAGCTTATTGTGCTAATCGCTATTGTGGAATCTTGTTATGTTAAGTAGGTCACCCATCCACAAACTGACCTCGGCAAGTGGTGCTTAACCTTGAAACTTTTTCCCCGAACTTAACCTTGTATGTAAGCCATCTAGATTATCAGTCAGGTTTTCATTTTCAGTGGCCAAATGTTATCTTCACCAGATAACATTTGGCCACTGAAAGACTGATCTCTTACTGATGTCGTGGATCAATGTTAGTCTTAAGTTAACTGACACCACGTCAAGTTGCACTTTGAGTTTGGAATTAGGATTACTCTCAAACCAATAAATGTGGGGTATTGGGTAGTATGCTTGTGGGTTTGGGAAGGAGAGAAAGACATTATAATGCTGAATGTAAAATTAGTTTTACCTATTATTTAGAAATAAATTACATTAATCATTTAATGTTTATGTTATTGAAACCCTTTACAACCACACATTTAGATAAGTACCAAGGTCAAAATAATCATGATGTTTGCTCATATATCAGACTTGTTCAAATGAATATATTACCGGAAAATGGTAAACTTCGTAAATGTATAAAATATCTAGAGAGATTGTAAACTATCGATAAATTCATTTGGAACAGTTCTACGCATCAAAATTTTGAGTCTCTAATCTCGAACTCATTCCGAAAAATTGTTGAATAGCAAGTAACGTTATGTATTACAATTTCAACATTCTAAAAAAGAAAGCTCCGCTGGACGGGCCTTCTGTTTCTGTCTGTAGGGTTAAAAAAATTACATGAAAGGCATGACGGGAGCTAAGTTTGCTTCCGTAACTCACTTTTTTATTCTGAAATGGATTTGATGAGCTCTTGACTTTACTTTAGTCTAGGTCACAGGTGACAGAGACAAAGTCGACGATGTAACCCAGAAAGAAGAAGCCCTGTTCATTCTAACTTTGACGAGATTAGGGTTTAATGCGTTCGGAAAAACAGACGCAGGCAGAGAGTTCCACTCCTTAGCTGTGCACATTACAATTACAAAAGACGATTGAAAACGCTTGGTAACCTACAGTGCGTCTAGATATCCTATGGTAGAAGGGGGCTGATGGGATGAGAACGTGGAGTTCATGCGCACACTCGCCGAAGTACCTACAATCTGTAGAAGACTGACAAGCAGGCAATCTTGCGGCGTTGACCCAGCCAGGCTGTGAAGCTTGGCATTCACCAGATTGTCGTCACCAATGAGCCTTGTAACTCTGCGTTCCTACGAGTCAAGTGCAGCAAGTTGGTATTTAGCTGAGCCATCTCAAAGTTGGCTGCAATACTCCATGCAGGACCGGACCTGTGCTTTGTAAAGCATTAAAAACTGTCCGGGCG
This sequence comes from Hecatera dysodea, assembly GCA_905332915.2. Taxonomy (NCBI): domain Eukaryota; kingdom Metazoa; phylum Arthropoda; class Insecta; order Lepidoptera; family Noctuidae; genus Hecatera; species Hecatera dysodea. Next base: position 7,762,127 of record HG995304.1, read on the forward strand.
TAAAGTACCGCTTTACTCTATTTACGTACTCAATGGTGGCAGTTGGCACCGAAGTTAAGACTGGATGCCAACTCCATGCCGATCGATGCCAACAGAAGTACCCTGAAAAGTAGGAGTTAAGCCGAAACGACTCCTTTTGGCGGTAAAAGACATGTTTGCGTTTTGGAGGCGTTAAAAAGAGACCAGATTGTCATCATCCCAATGGGAGACAACGGTTGCGCGCCTTATTTATTGATCTACAGTAGCTTTAAGATCGTGGGTTCAGTTCCCAGCAAGAGCCAAATTAATAACTAGCCGGAAGATCAGTTCCACTTCCCACTTCATCCTCACAGATTTTACGTACCGTAGGTAAGTACTACGTAGGTATGTACCGTAAAAGGAAGTAACCAATTTGCGATCTTCAGTTAATGTCTTTATGTCGATGCTGTTTTAACGTCTTACGGCAAATACCTGTAGTACTTATATGATGTTAGACGCGACGGAAAATGTTGACCTCCATTTCCTTGGTCTATTTGACTGAAAAAGGTCCAAAGGACTCATGAACATACGTGCCAGCTGTAAAGTACTGTACTACTGATGCATACGGCACAACCATCAAATCTTATATGTAGGTAGGTATCTAAGATTATGGCCACCAAGTTTACCCAAATGCCTTACGGCTGAACCCAATAACCTATCTATCACATACTGGAGATAGAAAAACAAATGAAACAACAGAAAACCTATATAATTTTTCTGTTGTTTCATTTGTTTTTCTATCTCCAGTATGTGATAGATCGGTTATTGGGTTCGGCCGTTACTGAATCGATATTTGTGGATATCAATTAAATAAGACATCTGGCCAAGTTCCAGAATCCTGGAAATCCCAAATCATTATCCCCATTTTGAAACCTGGGAAAGACCCAAAAGATTCTGCCTCCTACCGCCCAATCGCCCTATCCTCTGTCCTGGCTAAGATAATGGAGAATCTAATCAAGAATCGACTGGAGTTCATCTTAGAAACCAAAGGCATCTTAGCCAGATCCCAATTTGGCTTTCGAAAAGGCTTGGGTACCATAGACAGCCTCAGTGTATTTCTTTCCGATGTTCGTATTGCCTTTTCCAAAAATGAAAGTGTTCTTGGTGTTTTTCTTGATATAGCCTCCGCCTATGATAATGTCCAGTTTCCTATACTCAGGCAAAAGCTGCTACAGCTGAGTATCCCTGTGAGACTGATCAACATTATCTGTAACCTTCTTATGTCCCGTTCTATTTCTATTCGTCACCAGAACATTCTTTCTCCATCCCGTCTTGTGTGGAAGGGTCTACCTCAAGGGTCGGTCCTGAGCCCTATCCTGTATAATTTATACACATATGACCTGGAGTCATCGGTTAGCTGCTTCTGCAAAATATTACAGTATGCTGATGACATAGCTCTTTACGTAAGTTCAAATTCTCTCTCCGACGCCTCAAATCGCCTAAACTCTGCCCTTCATTACCTAAATCAGTGGCTGGGTGATCATGGTTTGAGTTTGTCTGTTCCTAAATGCCAAGCAGTTGTATTTTCTCGTAAACGTAACATTCCCCCTGTAAACCTATTTGTTGAAAATGAACCCATTATTATCTCTGATAAAGTTAAATTTCTTGGCCTTATCCTAGACTCTAAATTAACTGGTCTTTATCATTTGGAATATATTTCGAAGAAATGCGAAAGAGGTGTTAATGTTCTACGTGCGTTGTCTGGAGTTCGCTGGGGAGCCCATCCCACTTCCCAGAGAATTTTGTATAATGCTATAGTTCGTAGCCATTTTGACTATGGTAGTTTTCTTTTGGAACCATGCAACAAGATAGCTATTGCGAAACTAGAACAGATCCAATCCAAATGCTTACGCATAATAACGGGCGCTATGAAATGCTCCCCTATTAATGCCCTTCAGGTAGAATGTTTGGAGCCCCCCCTTCATTTACGTAGACAATATCTCTGTGACAGATTTTTCTATAAAGTCATCCAAATTAAATCACATCCTCTACTCCCCCTTCTTCGCACTCTTTCTGAGTTAATCCGTACGTCCCGCTATTGGTCTCACAAAAACCCTCCTCTCCTTGTCAATAGTTATAATAAATTTAATACCTAATATGAAAATTTCCATAGTCCAATCAAATATTAACCCAATATTTGAAGTAGATTTTAATTCTTTACTCTTTCGCCCTAGAATTATCTTTAACTTTGGCATCCCTAAACATGATCCTGCTGCTAATGACAAATTCAATCAAATTCTAACAGAGGAATGGCATGATTGGCTTACAATATTTACAGACGCCTCAAAGCTGTCAGATAATAGCAATGTTGGATCTGCTGTGTGGATCCCGAAGTTCAAAATAATTTTAAGTTTTCGTAGTCCTGCATTTGGCTCCACTTTCACTGGGGAAGCGATAGCTATTTTTGAAGCGGTATCCTTTATTGAAGGGCATGGTCTAAACAAATCTATAATTTTCTCGGATTCTCTTAGCTGCTTACAAGACTTAATAAAATCTCCATTTCGTTCCCGTAACAATTGTCCCCTAATTTTACAAATCAAACAACTTTTATATAGATGTCATTGTTTGGGCATAGACATAGCTCTGGCCTGGATCCTGGACTCGGGGATTATTGGTAATGAGAACGCAGACTCGATCGCCAAGTCAGCTACCCGAAATGGGATTGATCTACACACATCCTGTTACTCCCGAGATTTACGCTGTCAGGTTAAACCTGAAATGATGAATAGCTGGAATACTCAATGGCAGAAAACTCGTTTAATAAAAGGAAAATTCTACGGCTCGATTCAGCCAGTTATTCCATCAAAGTGCTGGTTCAGCAGACTCAAATTTTCCAATAAACTGGCTACTTCTGTCATAATTCGACTTCGACTTGGGTTTGTTTGCACTCCTGTTTTTTTGGCTAAGCTCCGTGTGAGAGACAACTCTTTGTGTGAATGTGGTCTGGATGAGGGTACTCTGGAGCACTTATTTTTTTCCTGTCCTCGACTAATAGTTCCCCTTTACGAATTACTTCCTCCTGATATTCCCCGCCCAATTAATATTCCCTTCCTCTTGTCTTTAGTTCATACTCCTGTGGTTAAAATTCTTTATAAATTTATTAATATTAATAAAACCCATTTGTAATCATCTATAATTATTTTAAAATATTATATCTAGTATTATATTATTATTAGTATTAAATCTAACTAGTTAATGTTTTAACTCTTTATGTGACGTCTTAATTATTTATTTATATATTAACCTAAATGTTTTGTCCTTTTTAGCATGGTGTGATAATGGAAGACATCGCTACAAAAACTGATCAATAGTCGTTAAACAGTAACAGCAATTGAGAACCGATCATTATCATCTCATTACCTTGACATTGGCAAAATCATCGAAGGTTATTCGATGGAGCCATAACCTTAAAAAATTGAATTGAATTGAAGTATATAATATTTGGAAACAGAGGATTGTACAACCAAGTCCACAATTCTTGCCATATTTCCGAGCTCATAAATTAGGTACCTACCTACCTAGACCTATGCTGAACCAAATGAGTCGGAGATTTTGTGGCTTCTTTTATATAATACAACTGAATTCTATTTGAATACAGGAGTTAGTGTGGAAAGAGGGGTGTGTAGGTATGCGAAGTGTGAGTGGTGCGAAACTTGGTTTTCGGAGAGGATATAAGGATTCAAAAGTCAATATTGTTTCTGTTTCATGATACATTGATAAGTTAAAGGTTTTGAAAAGCGGTGGTATCATGTATACCTACATGGTAAAACCGCTCAACTGACACTACATGCAATATGGTATTCTAAGTGGAAGAGAAACCAGATTTTTTACTTATGTAAGAATAAAAAACTGTAAAAATCAAATGGGCCCAAAGGGCCAGAGTCCAAACTGTTTAATGTTTAAAAACTAGTGACGTTTCGAAATATTTGAAAAATAACGAAAGTACTTTGTGAAACTGAAACGGAAATTATTATTGTTTGTGAAAGAAAAGATTCGTGTTCGTGAAGATGGATAATCATAATCCACTTACTCCTAACAAAATACAGAGACTTATACATTATGCGGAGGACAAATCGTTTAACATACCAAGACGCTTACTGCTAAACGATGATGACTTGAAACGGTAAGGAAATGAACTTGGAACTTTTCGTTTTTTTATTTACTAATACCAGCTGTTACTTATTTCGCATATCGTTTTTGTTATAGTTTGGCATCAGCTCAAGTATCCATGAACAAGTCTAACATCAATAATTGTGAGTCCTCTTCTGGCATTTTGGATTTAGATATAGTTGAAGGTAAACAGCTACCTATAACTTACAAATTAGTGTACTTACAATAATTATACCTTGAAAATACTAATCACATAGTCTGTTATCTGTTCAGGTAACTAACATAATAAAAAAGTCTGTACTTATTTATAACGTTTCAATACAATGTTTTTAAGGCTTTGGAGAATCGGGAGTTGGAGATTTTTCACTCAGCAAATCTGTAAGTAAAACTGTTTACTAAGCCTTGAATATAGTATAGTAAGTATTAATTTTAATTCTAAAAATTTAAGCTATGGACTCTGGTCTGAAAATAAATTATTATTACTTAGGGAAGGATTTAATTTTTTATTGATCTTTCTTGTCATGAGAATACTTACAGAGAATGGGCAGCTTTCTCTTGCAAAGTGAGTAGAATTATCACTATTTCAGCTACTCATGGATTAACCATATTCAATCTAGACTGATATCAACCATTCAATTTAATTATGGAGATCTACATGTCCAGAGGAATTTAAAGCCTATTATTACTGAGCAAAGTTTTATTAAAAGATAATTGTTCCAAGAAAATATTTTTCTTCTTTCAGACAGCATTTAATCCTGGCGAAATGACTGGCAGATCAACTGGAGCCGATGACTTCAAAGCAGTTCCAACAGGCCGCCACTCCTTGCATTTAGATAATTTTATCAACAAGATGGATGCACAGTCATCTGAAGTTCAAAATGTTATGAGACATTCCATTGCTTCTAATTACTCATTCCATTCTAAGGTAAATAATATATGTACCTACATATTTTGGAGATGCGCTAAAGGAAGAAAATTACTTAATAATTCTTTTAGGTACTCGATCTTTTGACTACATATTATGCTAAGTTATGTACAGCCATAATATGTATGTTTAGTTTTATTGTTTGTTCAGTTTCATATCTTCAATACTTTGGACTCATTTGTGATAGCCATGTAGGCTCGAGCAATATTCAGCTTAAAAGCTGTCCTTGCATATGCAAAGCTTTGATTTCCACATAGCCATACATAGACAATTAATATCAGAGTCAGAACTTTTAAGCTGAATATTGCTTGAGACTACATGGCTATCACAAATGAGTCCAAAAGCAGCAAACATATACAATGTACAAGTATAGCCCATGTGTCATACATGGGCTATACTTGGCCAACTACATGTGGCCTTTCATATCAGCTATGCATGTCAGAAAAAAAACTTAGACCTATGTTTTTTTCTTTTCCCAACTGTGTTGGGGTTTGCTTCTGGTCCAACGAGATGACTCTGAATACTAGTATTTTAAATAGAGTGGCTGCCTATCTATCTATCTATCTGGGTTTGGTTTCTGAACTTAGTCCTAGTATAGTATTGGTCCATTGTGCATGAGCCATGGCGGCCGTCACTCCAATCAGCCAACCTGCCTCCAGAAACAGATCAGTCCACTCAGTGTGTTCAGGATTTCTGAAAGTGAATTCGGTGTCCCTATTGTTTGCCTCCGTATTTTGGTTGCACCTGTGCACTCAAGGAGCACATGCGATACCGTTTCCACCTTCTCCATGCATGCTTTGCATAGAGGGCTGTCTGTAATGTCTATCGTGTGTAAGTGTTTGTTCAATGAGCAGTGCCCAGTGATGGTCCCCGCCACCATTCCTAGGCTGCCTAAGGATTTTCTGGTGTCTGACTATTCATATTACTTTGACTATCATAGGGTATTCAACTGTCAACTTAATTACATAAAAGTCTATTTTATAGTTATACCATATAGCCACAGATTCTTGATACGATTCTTATGGTTTTTATTTCAGAGAGACCTAACAGCTGATGAAGCATCATTGATTGTGCGAGAAGCTCCTTTACCAGTATCAAACAACGTTAATGCTAATTTTGTAGAAAGCATGTCGTAAGTTGCATATTAATAACTAACTGGCCACATTAAATTTTTCAGTTTGGACTTTATGTAGCTACCTAATTCTTTAGTATTATTCATGTAGCTAACCAACAGTTCAAATACTTTCAGAATGAACAACTCAAACCTATCAGTTGGTGCATATTTTAAAAACAGATGTCCAGAGTTTGGGAACGTACTGGGCAAAACTGATAGTCCCGATAGGTCATACAGTATAATGCCTAGTATCACTGAAGGTAAGCATTTTCCTGCCTCGATACTTACAAACCTTTTGTACATCGTTTTCTTTTTAAAGTGACAGACAAGATATCTGTTAAGTGATTGTGCATTTATATCACTTAATATTACGTGCAGACTTTTTAAAAGCTCCACTTAAAACTGACCAATTGTTTCAACACCATCTTTTTTTCAGTATCAGGCCACACTGATTCGTTAAGATCAGAAAAGAATCCACTACACAAAATGGATAGCTCACTAGATTGCGTACCTGTAAGACAACCACGGAACATAATGGACAGTTTCCCAGACATGCAAAACAATGTGCAGGCACAGACAGAAAGAAGCACATTCACTATGCCAAAAATAGACAAAACAAGTGAACCATCAACCAGCAAAGTTCCTGAAACACAGAACCCGTTTTTCATGAGCCAGGTGCCAGATAAGCCGAAGTATGTACAAATGACGCTTAATTCTGTTTCACCACAAAAGAAAATTCCCGTTTCGCCTACATCAACAAGGGAAGCTGCTTCAACTAGAGAACCAGCATCAGCAAGAGAAACTAACTTGTTGTTAAAGAATTTGCATGCATCTTTGAGGTTGGTGAGTGAGGACACTGAAGGCTCAGTTGAGAATTCTATCAGCATTTCCAGAATCGCTGATTATCTTGGTAAGTTTTTTTCGTTTTTACTGCGAAATGGGTCTGATCAGCCCTTCTTGACCTTGATTTTGTCTACTGAAAAGCGATTAAAGGGGTTTATGCTAAAACTACCTAAATATGTCTGGCCTTCATTCATTATGATTGTAAACCAACAATAAGATCAAAAGTATCTGAAGTATTTTCCTAAAGTTGGTTTGAGCATTATTTCTAATTCCTTACATAATATTGGTAGCTCATGAACCTATTTTACGGTAACAATCTGTACAAATTTTACACCACTCATTTTAATTTTTACAGGTAAACAATCCAACGTCAGTATAACTGACATATTGCAACTAAATAACAAAACAAAACAATTGAACACGAAGCAACCCCTCACAGAGGTGCACATGAACATTCCAGAAACTAAAAAACTAAACAACCAGGAACAACAAGTCACTTATTTGAAAGACACACGAAATACTGAGACCGCTTCATCGTCCGGGACACTAAATACGGTCATATCACAAAACAAATACAAACAAAATAATGAACCAGAGATCCCGGCAGTAGTAGTAACGCGGGACTCGTTAAGCAGTGATCAAATCATAGAACTTGATGATACAAAGTCGAAGAAAAGTGCCCGGTCTAAGTCGCCGTCGAGCAAAAGTCATTCGACTCTGAGCACTGTTCATGAAAACTTTACGAGTTTCAAATCTGCTGACAGTCCTTTACAGAATAGCAAAGGTATATATATGATCTGTAAGGGGAGGTGTAGACTTGGGCAACTTGTAATGGAATTGATTATTTGTTAATTAAGGATATGTCTAGTACAGTCGTAGGAAATCACAAGCGCGCATCAAGCGACTTTTATTTTATAACGGGCTCGTTCGAAAATTAGTTATTGAAGGCCATACACAATTGTTACTGAAGTACCTACTTTGCCCTTGCACAGTAAATGAGCTGCTGTCTCCTTAACCTCTATACAGGCTTTGCATAAAGGCATCGTGTGATTAATGTAACTGAAATAAGATTTAAATTATAACAGTTGCAAGTGATTTTCAACGACGAAAACTGCGCTCAATAATGTCGCATGCCCAAGTCTGTACCTCTCGAAAAGTGTTTTTATATAATAATCTATTATAAACACTATTTACTATCGTCTATGTATGTATAATCGGGTATGATTGGTTGTAGTAACTATCTAGTTGATAATTTTCAGGCGAGGCCAATACGTCACATGTTCCTTCCCCAAATACCGTATATAAAGAGTTAGATAAGTCTGTAGATTGGCGCGAAGTAATGCAACAGAAACATTTGAAACAGGAGGGCTTGGTTAAAGCTAAAGGTTTGTGGGCCTCGCTTCATTCACCATTCTGAGGGAATATTAACATGAATAACTCATCATCCTACTAATTTCGATAACGTCGATGGTTACGTTGAGAGCCAACTTCAGTATAGTTTGGTTTGCTCAGCTCTTAACCATTTTGCTAAAAAAATATGATAAATAACAAACTCGCATTTTCATGCTGTCAACCCATTGTTTTTCTAATTCGTAGAATTTCATTGAATGTTACTAATAATATAACAGGCAAGCAAAAGGCAAAAAAACTCACAAAATTGAATGTTAAAGTGCATCTCCTATTTTTTTATTTATAGAATGTTGAACTGGATAAACATACGCATTTACTAATTACAAATGATTTCTTTTTTAATTTTAGAGCAATGGGTAGAAATACTAGCTTCGGTCGCCGATGGATACGTGGGTAAGTAGAACAAATTTTAACTATCAAAACATTGAAAAACATTTTCAACTGGCTGACTTTATTACCTAACTGAAAAATCTTTTATTTCAGGCGTTAGTTGCCCCGTAATAATAACTGTCACAACATTATCAGACAGTTGGTTAACTGCTAAACTTCAATTCGAAGATCTACCCAACGAAGGCAGAGACCTGACTATAGAACTTCCCCGAATGCCTTTATTACTATCTCCAGGAAAATCTGAGAAAATCACACTGAACATAACAGTTAATGTGGAATTGAATACGGCTTTGAAGTTTACTATGCACTTGAAAGACGCGTCAATCGATGGCGACATAGAGCAGAGCGGTGAAGTTAAAGCCGATATAAAAATGCCTATGATACAAGCTATGTCTTGCGATGGAGTTAATAAGATCACATTCCCACCAATACAAGAAAGTAGCTCGCTTATTAAGTCATTCGTACTCATAAGCGACTGTCCTGCAGATCTTCTGTTGGAATTGTCTGTCGTTGAGGGTGACAGCATTTTCGCAATCAAAAATGTTCAAGAGATAAAGAAAGGAGAAGTGAACAAGATACTGATGGATTGCCAGGGGTCGACTGATGATGGGCAGCAGCCAGGGAAGGCAAAGGGCAAAGGAAGTAACAAGCAGCTTTGCAGGTTGACCAGCGGTAACGCTATTCGAGTTACCGTCAAATTCAATGCGCCGAAGTTAGCGGATATTGAAATTGGTTTGTACTAAAGTTTTATGAACTGTGTACGAACGTGATGGTGCCTGAAATCATGCACGTTTCGAAAGTAGTCTGTTTGAGCTCGAAACTGGTTTTGCATTACCAAGAAACTTGCATCAACTCTTGTACATTGCCAATAAATAATATTTTTCTACGTTTTCAGCAGACTCAATAGTGACGTTTAATGGGGTGATGAACGTGAACCTCATTGGAGTCAATAGTGTACTGAGGAAGGTTGATCTGATTGGCGTGGTCGGCACAGTTAAACTGGTTATGAACCCCTCAGTCGATAAACTGCAGCTCTCTAGTGGTAAGCTCAACAGTTCACTTGATTTCCTACCAGGTCAACAAATATTGAAAAACGTATGTCTTTAGATCAGACTGAACAGTAATTAAAGTTATGTTATATTTGATCCTATGTACACAATATACACGATGAGCCGTCAACAGTAAGATTATTCATACTTTTGACGGCTCATCGTGTATATATCATATCATATATATCATCGCACGGTCGGCTTGGTAACTATCTCACAGGTTCCCTGTAATAGGGTGTTGCTTACCTACTTTTCATGAGGAGCTGAGGTGGATTGAATGACATATTTTAACCACATGTACTCAAAATATGCGCCTGAACGAAGGGTTGCGGAAACCAGCCGACTTACTGCAACATACGTGACCGTCGCGTTAATTTGTTCGGAAAAACCAGAAGATGTTTGTCGGCGCTATGGCGAGATACAAATGAACATGACGATCGCGTAGTCGCGTGATTATCGTTTTGTGGACGACGCCTAACTCGCAAATAAGCATCAACTCGCATTGTTTTTTTAAATGTTCTCTTTGAATTTCTTTACAGAACCAACAACTATAGAAATGTGTAACGATGGCTCAATAACTGGAATTTGGATCGTGAAGTTCAGTACGAACTCCCCAACAGACAGTTTTCCGTTCAAAGTATCACCGTCGAAATTTGAAATACGGCCGGGCACAACTAAAACTGTCAGCCTGGTATATACTGGCCCGGGAGACGGGATTTGTGAAGCGTAAGTAGTAATTGTAATCTATATCTCGTCTGTTCGATTAATCTATACTTATCTATACTAATATTATAAAGCTGAAGAGTTTGTTTGTTTGTTTGAACGCGCTACTAGGAACTACTGGTTCGAATTGAAAAATTCTTTTTGGGTTGAATAGACCATTTATCGAGGAAGGCTTTAGGCTATATATCATCACGCTTAAGCCAATAGGAGCGGAGCAGCGATAAAGAATGTTTTAAAATCGGGGATTCCACGGGGACGAAGTCGCGGACAGAAGCTAGTCTATACTTAATATTATAAAGCTGAAGAGTTTGTTTGTTTGAACGCGCTAATCTCAGGAACTACTTGTTCGAATTGAAAAATTCTTTTTGGGTTGGATATACCATTTATCGAGGAAGGCTTTAGGCTATATATCATCACGCTTAAGCCAATAGGAGCGGAGCAGCGATAAAGAATGTTTTAAAATCGGGGATTCCACGGGCACGAAGTCGCGGGCAGCAGCTAGTACTAGATAATATGTAACCTGGTGAACAGGTTTCGTATTATCTAGATTCAAGTATCCAGCACATTTCACAAAACAAGCAAATTTTTGTTGTGAATCACTGAATGGTGGGGTTGGTACCATTTTGATTTTTATGTAATGTCCTATAGGCTGCTATAGGTCTGTCTTATCAATTGTCATGTCCATTTTGTTGCGGACAGAAGACGCGTTCAAGTTTTCCAAACAAAAGACTCTTCGATTACTCTCAAATGAAGAGGCAAACAACTTGATATCATTATCTTTTTGCAGTACTCTGAAATTCGAAGACATAGCATCTGGCAACAAAACTACGATAGAAATATGTGGCGGATCAGACAAACCGAAATCATTCCCTATAAAGACTAACTACAATACCATGTCTTGGGTCCGAGCTGGCCGCAAAGAACTAAGCTTGAAGAATGCTACGAATAAAAAGTTCTATATACGATGCCAAATTATAGGCGACGGGTTCGCGATCGACTTGCCGCGAGAGTCACGAGGAAGTTACTTGGTGCCATTCGGGCCGTGTGAATGCAGGCCCTTGCCTATAGTGTTTTCGCCGACAACAACTGCACCACATAAGGCCATGCTTCATTTAGTTTATGATAAAAATTCCAGCGATTGTAACAGAAAGGTAAGGGATTATTAAGTTTTCTTATAATTATTTTGAGCTTAATGTGTGTGTAGCATTTTTATACGATTTTTACACGTCAGTAGTATTCAGTAAAAGGGTAAGGGTTCTTCTTTTGTTGATGTATCATCATTTGTCCACCTAGTAGGTAAGTACAGGTGATTGTAATTTGGTTTGGTGCGAAGGGGCGTCCATTAATTACGTGAGGCTATTTTTCGACCGTCCTCTCCTCTTGGCGAGATGTCGTGGAATTTGACCCGGCCCCTCGTACGTATATATTAATATTATAAATATTTTTTTTTCTTCACCAATAGAAAGCTACATTATCAGCGAGTAACATAGCTTATAATTTTATCGCGGTATTCCCACGGGAACGGGAGCTACGCGGGGCGCTGTTAGTAAAATATATAAACATAATCTAAAATACAGTGCAAAACTTAAAACTTTTTACAAAAAATAAAACCGACTTCTAAACAAAAAAAAACAAAAAGTATAAAATAACTTTAATTTCGGAACTCGGTGTTTTAGGTTGCTTTTTTGTTGTTGAACACACCGACTTCCGAAATTAAAGTTATTTTATACTTTTTGGTTTTTTTTGTTTAGAAGTCGGTTTTATTTTTTGTAAAAAGTTTTTTTTTATTTTTCACTTTTTAGTGGTACCTACACCCCCTCCCCTCCCCCACCTAAACGAACCAATCACATTGGTGTAAAAAAAACGTACAGCTCCTTTGCAGAGTAAACTAAGAGGTCATCAAAGTAGACAAAGTACATATTTTTTTTAGATTTTTCGCTTGGTTGATTTCGATAAAATTTTCATGGGACCATTTGGGAAGTATACCCTTTCCAACAAAAAAAGAATTTTTCAAATCGGTTGACAAGCAACGGAGTTATGCGCGAACAAACAATAAAAAAAAAAAAAAAAAAAAACACAAACATCCGAATTGAGAACCTCCTCCTTTTTTAGAAGTCGGTTAAAAAGAACAAAATTCCTAAGGATTATTTATTTTAATTCAGTCCACAGAGTGATTACTGGAATCAACATGTCCATGTGGTTTTCAGTAAAATCATCATCCCATCACAAGAACAGCAGCTCAAGTATTGCTGGTGCACTGTGGAACGTACACTAGCTGCTCGGAAACATCTCATGTTGTACTTGAATGGTTTATTGAAAGACCAGCGGGCGTACCATGAGGTGTTAAAACGTGAGTCTTCCGAGCGAGAAAGAGGGATAGAGTAATACACCCTATATAGCTCCATCCCTTTTTCTCGCTCGGAAGACTCACGTTTTAAGACGTCATGGTACGCCCGCTGTTTTCTCGCAATTTAACACTGTTGCTTCAGTTGCTTTCGGGAAAAACGTTAAATTTGACGAGACCACACGTGAGATCGGGTGGCACAAGAAAAACCGCGATATGTATTATAAGTACATTTCCTTGTCCAAATCGCTGTGTAGATCGTCCTGTACGGCTGCGCGAGCGGCGACGCTGTCCGCTGGTCGGGGCTGGTGACGTATGGCGACACGGCGCTGGTGCGCGCCGTCAGCCGCATGCCCATCAACCTGGAGCTATACAACAAGTCTACCGCGGCCGCCTTCGTGTGCGCCAGGGTGCATTTTAATTGTGAGTGCATTTATTTGTTCATATTTATGATGCGTTATTTTTAACTGCAAAAAATGGAACTGATATAATCAATCCTGATCCTTGAAATCACGATTATATTGGCATTACTATAGGCTTAGAACTCGTAGTTAAATAAAAATGTATTTGAGAGTTTATAAAATGTTGGGTAGGATCATTCTGAATGGTCTTTTTTTTTCATAACAAAGTGCACTCATTGTTTTCATTTCATTGGGTCCGTAAATACGTACTAAGGACATATAATGTTTTTACTAAAATGATTAATTGTGGTGGAGGTGTGGTTCATTAACCGAGAAGACCTAACCACGACAGCTGAGCTAGAAGTGACAGTGGGTTCGTTTCCTGGGTGTTGCACTGCTATTGGGATATTCCATTGAATGCTGGATATACGCCAGTTACATGCGGCTAAAACATGACGAAATGTGGGCTAACCATATATAATAAAAAAGGGTATATGCCCCGTTGCCAAAAATGTATCGGAAATCTGTCTCCTGTTTGCTCCTACCACAGGGAAACTACTACACATGCAATTCAGTAAAAGCAATAGATACGCAGTCGCGCACACACCCGTAAAACAAAACGTACTACACAATCAATTATAAACCTTATCGCATTAAGCACAGTGTGAATTTACCGTACACCGTACAACTTACACAAAAACAATGACCGTTATCATTGTGTTGTACAAAAGCAATGTATTTTACATATTTGCTAGTGATTGACTAAATCGGAAAGTTATCGATTCTAGATTTTTTTTTACCCACATTCACGTTGCCATGCATAACAAATAAATAGCATGATTATGTTGACTTATTTTAAGCAAAAGCCACTAATATACTTTCTTAACCATACCGATTACTATAATGCGTTCGAAACATTAACGGAAGTAAAATACAAATATCGTAAACAAAGTAAGGAAGGAAGTAACGAGGATACGGTAAAATGCAAAGCCAAAAACACTTCATCGGCTATTTTAAATTTAATCATCTCTACCAAAATTTGGTTACGCTTTTGTTTATTTCATTTGCAATCGACATTGTTGTCGATATCCTACATTAGTGTATCTGCCCAAGTACATATATCACTAACTCGTCGCAAGAAGCAGCGGTCGTAATACGCGATACATCCGAATGATACGTATCGTTTTGTGATTTATACTTTTGCTTGTCTAGACACCTTGCGACAAACTTATTTAGTGGTTAAAGAGCAATGTATCTATTGTAAAATGTTATTGTCGCTGTGACATTTGAAAACAAGAATAACATAGTAGTAGCAAGAAATATTTTACGATTTGTTGTTTTTCATGATTTTAAAGACAAATATAGTAATATACTTGTATGATATGGTAAGTGATGCCATAATAGAAAAGTTTTGGTTTAGGCTTCGGTTTTTACCAGAAATCACTGAACAACACGGCATTTCGATATCTTGTCACGCTCACGGTTGAATCGCCCTATTTCGCAGAGTTAACCATTTGGGCATGACATGGTCGTTCAGATCATATCGCGCGGACACCGACACGCCCCCTTGCCATTTCTTCTGTATTTTACATTTCTATAGGGGAACCATCACACCTCTGCCCACTCAACACTTGTGATGATATGTTAAAATGGTGATTATTGTATTGCATTCCCCAGTACAATACATGTGCGTGTCTGCGGACGCACAGCTGACGGGCGGGCGGCACGTGGTGCGCGCGCGCTCGCGGCACGGCGTGTGCCTGCGCGTGAGCTGGCCGCGCGTGGAGCGGCGCGCGCGCCTGGCGCCCGCCGCCTCGCTCGCCACGCTCACCGTGCTCACGGGCGCCGAGTACACGCGCCTCAGGATACTCAGGTAAGGGAAAGGCAGGCTTGATAATCAATCTAAACTTCAACACTAACTACAGTAAAAAGAGATATTTTTGCAATAACTGAGCCGATAGGAAAATTCTGTCTCATAGGAAGTTATCCCCTTGTTGCGTGTCATTAAAATGTAGTGTCTTTGAAATGAGCCGAGGGGTTAAAGCTGCGGATAAAAACCCCGTTTTGAGTAATTTTAACATACCTAAATGTTGCCACACAATCAGCATCTGCTTTATTTTTGATTGACTGTTAGCAATAGCAATAAAAATTGAGTTCCTGTTTACAAAATTTGATGTCTTAAATTCAAATACCCACTTGATAAATCAGTTGTTTACATCAATTTTCAACAAGTATGAGTATGACCACCAACCTGATTAAAACATTACTGCTTGCGGGCATAATTATTATAAGGCGAGGCTTGGAGGTTTGGATCAGCGACCGCGCGCCGAAAGGAGCAGCATTGATATGGCTCCCATAATGTAGATTGACATGTCGCAGGATGCGAATAGCATAGGACCGGCCGGCCGGCGTGGTGACGCTTGAGGGTCCTATGGGGCTTCCCTACTACTAAAACAAGGACGGAACATCTTAACAGTAATAGTTGATTTGAAGTCAATTTTATGTGCTTTTACAGGGTCATCAGAGATGAAACAAATGGGGAGCTAGATACTTCCTTACTGCCGGATCACTTGAAAGTATTAGCAGAAAAGTTTGCTGGAGAAGATCCATCTATGAATGATCAAATAGCCGACTTCAAAGAAACTAAGGTGTGTAGCAAGAGTGTTTGTTACTAAAGTCCATTTTTTTTAACATACATAACGCTAAAAAAAAGATTTATCTGCATTTCATATGAATATGATCATTAAATATTCATTAACAACAACTCTTACAATAAACCCTTTAAAGAATACGTTTTTCTTTGCAACATTTGTTTCTTTACGTACGTGCCCGTTTTTGGGTCACATAAGTTTTTTTTTTCTTTTTGTTACTTATTTTCGAATTCGCATGAAAACTTGTCAGTCTCGAATCTCGCTCGCCCGTAGGTGTGAGACAGAGCCGGTCAGATCTGTCCATCCAGAGCTTCATTTTTTTTGTCAGTCGCATGTATATTTTTTCTTGAGTTCGAAGATTGATTACAAACTGCTTTGCTGATCCATGGCCGGTTCTTCACAAAACCCTTATCTAAGTCACGTTACATCATAAAAAAAATGTGTTCTATAATTTATCCTTACTACACAGGGCTCGCTAAACGAACTCATAGGCGGTTTGCAAGAACTGACAGCACAAATAGACCTGCCTCAAGACTTCGCAGAAGAGAACACCATTATTATAAGTGACGACACTGTCGTCGAGCACCACACGCTTTGCGATTGAGAAACGTTACTGAAGCCGTTATTTTTGCGCTTGTAGCGGACTTTGAAGATGTTTCACTGCTTCGAACGTAGAGATATACGTTCAAGTCGCAAATGTGTAGAGTCCTAGAAAATCATAGTACGACTCTGCCTACTCCTTCGGGACAACAGGCGCGAATACTCAGCAATTGTGTTGTTTATGTGTAAGTTTTAATTTGTGTAAGTAGTTCTTATATTATTCATTTATGTTACTCAGTATTTTAGTCTTATGTTATTTTGTACTTAATATATTAAATAGCCGTAGATTAGTTATTATGTTTGGTCTAAAATTATAAATTGAGTCTGCCAACAGATATCCTAATTAATATTTCGAAACTATCTGAATAATTGTTTAGTCCGTCCTAGAAGGCCTTTATGTATTTTGTTTCAATATTGTGATATATTTCGAAAATATGTGTAAAGCAATATCAGATAAAAAAAACTTTTTAATTTATATCATTTATTATTTTCTTAACCATATTTATTATTCCAATCGTTTTTCCTATTTTTTTTAATCATTGTATCTAAGAGATTCGACTGTCAATCGCAGTTATCCATTAGAAATGACCTTTTAAAAATATTGCCTACAACTTATAAAACTAAAATGCATTTCCACTTATAATAAAGTCATTAAACACCGCAAAAATGATAAAATTTAATATATACAGGACTAAATTTGACGATTCATAGAGTTCACATGGTTATTTGTTGCTAATAATTATACTAATCTTTTGCAGTAAACCCCTTATGTTGAGGATGTAGATAGAAGTGCGGGAGACAGTTATAACATTATCCACATAAAACAATTTAAATCGGGTCTTCAAATAGGAAAGTGTTGGTCCTTTAGAGAGGTTTACCATAAAAGACTATCAACAATACATCGAGCTTGGTGTATTTATATTATGATTATATCTCTTACACAACGAAAAATATGTGTGTAGCGCACGTCAGCACGCTACACAGACACACGTGGACAACGCGCGTCCTGCGTATTTCGCTTTCCCTGTTCATTTCGAGATACCGGTTGCGTGAAATTACCAAGCACTTGTATAGATGACCACCGAAACTGGTCACTTTGCATCGTTAAAACATTTTTAAATACACATAGTAGTTAAGAATGTTTATCTAAATCAGACTAAGCACGGTTTCGGCAGACGTACTCGAGCTGCCGAAGCGTGGTCACGCAACCGGTGTCTCGAAGTGGACTCACGAACATACGCGCGCGTCCTCGCTCGTATCACTCTGCTACTCACATACAACACCGCTGCACATTCACACACGTCGCATTTGGCAGTTTATCATAGTCATTCTCACAGTCTGTCAATATTCACATAAAACTCTTGCTACTAATATGCAACGCGTCGCGCCGCGCGTATGATCCGACACTCTTGAAATGTACAATATTCCGTATTACATTAATAGATTGAGATAAAATGTGAATATTAACTTCATATAAAAGTGAGCTCCACTTGGGATGTCTACCTTGCCGTACAATCTACATTATGAAAAAATCTTATTAAAATGGAAGTACTTACACATTTTTATAAAGGTTACGATACAACTAATTGGATCAAAATGGCTGACAAATTGTTTATAGTGCTTTGAAAAATACTATTTTCATGAATTCATGGATTTACACCTAAAGTCTAATAGTCGCAAAAGAAGACATTGTGGAGACACGATTTGCAAAATATGCAGTCTAAATAACCTATAAATGAAATAAAATTGCTCCAAAATATTACAGCTAAATATTCCTGGTGACACATTAGTTGTGGTTGCGATGCGTCGTATAATATATACAATACACACTCACACATTTTTACAATAGGAATTAAAACATTAAACTAAAAGTAAACCAGTCGCTTAATGAGCTATAAAATAGATTGCCAACGATACACTGGCCTATGCGGGCCGCGGACGACACGGCCCGTCGTAATGCTATTGTTATAACAACAATGACATCTCTAACATATTAGTAATTGCCGAGGCTCGTGAGTTATTATAATTTGCAGTTGTTCATTCTAAATTATTTAATAACAAGTCAAATACGTCTCTCTGCTACGAGAACTTTGCAAAAGCTATTCGCAGCAGAGACCGTACTTTTAAGAGATCAATATGGCTTTATCATGTGGCTTGCATTAAAAGTTGAACAATGTTAATTAACACAAGTTTTGGCATTATATAATGCCACATCTATCTTATAAATATTATCGTATATAATAAAATTGTCCACTTTAGTCGGTAACAGAATAGTACCATGGTCGCCCACCAAATGATAATCTACACTGACAGAATGGGTCACAGCTCACAAACCCGTCACCAATACTAATTGAGGTTCCAAAATCGACATCCAACGAATGAATTAATGTGAGAATATAATGCATTGAATTCAGAGAAATGTATGCTGATTTCAATTTGTCATTAAAGTAAAATTATCACAGATAACGTTAAAATAAAAGTTAGGGGTATTCGCGTTGGAATCATTGCGGGGGTGCCAAAACAATTTAAACTAAATCTAAGGATTACAGATTTCTTGTGTGCTTATAATAAATGACATTTTGTATGTATTCAGTGCCGCTATCGCGATCGGCTTCGAGTTGCGATGGAATCAATGTTCTTTGTTAGGATCGGTTATTTGTTTCAACGCAAACCGCACAGACGTATAAAATGTTTGTTATACACTCGACGCTCACCGCGACACTTCGCCACTAAAAGCTAACATTTTGGAATTTATCAGTTCATCTATAAAGTTCTATCGCCTTCTTTGTAATACAGTCTGAAATCGGATAAAACCGTGCGTATGTTAATAACTACAGTCTCGATCTGTTATATTTTCTTTATATCTTTTTGAACCCCTTTTATACTTATGGAAGTTTAGTTACCGCTACCCGAAAAGGTGTCGAGTCACTATGTACGGCGGCGCCACTCGGCGGCCAAGGACTAACAATCGTTCAGGAGCGGCTCGCGCTGGTTGAGCTCGGTGCAGCAGCACTACAGAAGGTCGGCCGACGTCCGCTCGGTACTGCTGCCGTCCTGCCTTCTGTCTGAATATGTGATCTCGCGGCACCTTTGCGGTCCGCCTCGGTTAAGTACGTTCAAGCGATGAAAATGAGGAATCTATTCGGCGTCGGTGTCTGGCGGCGCGGACAGCGCGGACGGCGCGAGGGGCGCGGGGCGCGCGGGCTGGCGCTAGGGCGCGCGGTACAGCAGGTAGGCGGTGAGCGCGGGCGGCAGCGCCAGGCGCGAGGCGGCGGCGCGCAGGCGCGGGCGGCCCACGCGCTGCCGGATCACGCGCCGGCACAGCTCCATCAGCGGCAGCGGCTCGGCTGCAACACGACATACACGTTACTGATAGCCCCACCGACACACACAATGCGCGCAAAAGAAAGCTGTCAAAAAGTCGACGGTGTCATCCTCATCTATATTGAGGACAAGACTTTTCCCAACTATATTGAGGTCGGCTCCCAGTCAAACCGGATGCAGCTGAATACCAGTATTTTAGTGGCTTGTTATCAGCCATCCTATTAAGTCGAAGGTGTATCAGTCTATATGGTTTGGGCCCAAAAGGTGGTTTATTGTTTCGATGAAGGCGTTGTTCAAGTCATCCAGGCTGCGGGGGTGTATGGATACTTGGGACACTAGTAAATAGGACAAACTTAAACACACTCACACCGACTGTTTAATGAATTAATGATTATACAATCGCCAGGTATATTTACAGCGACCTACCTGGATACGCAGTCGATTGAGAGCACAACTACAATCTTAACTATTATTTTAAATACGATAATGAGTTTATTAATTACGCATTCACGCCTAAATTGCAGAACTGATTTTAATGAATTTTGGTACAGACATATGTACCTATGTATCGTATATACCATTTCCAGGTACGGGTACGCTACCTGGAAACGGTTACAGGCTAACGTGGGCAAAGTAAGTCATAAATAATGATGAAGATGGTACACTCACGATCGAGCCCCCCGATGTACTTCATGGTGATCTCGGCGTGCCCCCACACGGCGGACACGATGGGGTACAGCGTCTTGCCGCGCAGGCCGCGCGCCGCCACGCCCAGGTAGCGGCCGTCGGCGCAGAAGGCCAGCGTGCCCTCGTCCATGTCCAGCACCACCAGCAGGCGGTCGGGCACGAGGAACTGCTCGTCGGGCCGCAGCAGTGCTGGGTACGTCGTGCCGCTGCCCACTGTGCCTTTTACGTTGTGGTATATCTGAAACGTGACGAGAGTTTTTATTATTTCCATTGGCGATCTTGTTAGTTGGAGCTGTAGGACTCTAGCAAGAACAAGATGTATTCTGTTTGAAGTGTTTGGTTCTTAAAACAATAATTTCCTGGTGTGGCGATTTGGTCTACACAAAATTGCCTTATAGCCTTGTAAGTATTTGGCTCTTGAGTGAAACGTGTAATACCAACATACCTTATTTCTGCCCAAATCCCAGCCCCAACTCTGGTCTGTGGCGCCTACTAGGCTCTGGTAGCCGACAGAATGTAGCGGCGCATGCGCCGTGGCCACGCCCACCACCGCGTGCGTGCCCCGCTGCCGCGCCGGCCACACCACCTCCCAGCAGTGCAGGCCCCGCGAGTAGCCCACCCGGCCCCTGATGCAGTCTGTGCTTTGGGCGACCGGGTGTCGGTGGAACGTTAATGCGTCCTCTTCTTTTACGAATATGTTTAGTGATCTGGAACGTATAGATTGCAGATTAGGTGTTTGTTCCAATAATTTGGAGACTGGCAGCTCTTGGCTTGCCCAGGACTACAGTTGTGAAAGCAGTTTTATAAATATGTGGAACAACTGGGCGTGTATGTATATTGAGACGGTTTTTGTCTTTAGGTGAACAATCAATGATATAAAAGGTGACTTTTCAAGAAGTTCACCCGAGAATTGGAATGTAAAGGTATAGCCTCGTGTAAAATCTTATTCTGATTATATGTTGTGTGCCCGTACCTGTCATCTGGGTTCCACGCGTGTTTCAGCTGCAGTTCGGGATGCGCGGGCGGCGCGTCTAGAAGCGCGTCGAGACGCGCTGGCCGTGGCGGCTCAGGCGCCAGCTCGCGCGCAACTACCGCCTGAGTAACAAAACTCAGCGTTAATATGAAAATCAGCACATTTTAAATCTCTCGTCTCAATCATCTGTCGTCATTTTTTCAGTCACACATTATAGGTATACCAGCCTTTGGTTACAGATCTCCTCTTACATTGAGAAGACACGAGCATTAATACCAAGCTTAAACTAGGCGGATGGCCTATTTCAAACTTGTATTCAGTGACAGCGTTGTACAGGATAATCACTCTATTCTGTTTATTTTGTCTCGTTGGGAAATCATCAAATGACTGCTCTCGCTCTGGGCGGAACTAAAGGGAGTCTCAGAGTATTACTGACTAAAATCCACCCGTGTTCCTTCAAAATGTTTTGATCACAGGAACGCGAGAGGTGACATATTTCTGGTGGAAAAGCTCGGTGGGATATGGTGTTTTACCTTGAAGGGCGCCGTGCACTCGCGCGACACCGACTTTACTCCGCCGGACAGCTTTTGCCCCATGTTCATGCCCCTACAGCGAGTGCGGACGCGCTTGGGCAGCGCCTTGAGGCCGCCGCGCCGCGCCTCCTCCGCGCCGCCGCCGCCGCCGCCCCCGCCCCCGCCCCCGCCCCTCACTGAGCGCACCCCGCTCTTGTACCTGATCAAAAAGAAATAACTGATTTGAACACATAAACAATTTAAGAGGATGTTATGAATTTTATAAAAACACTTGAACGATCTGATACATGTTTGGAGAAAGGAATCGGAGAAATTGCTAATTTAAGTATTTTATTACTGATGACCTACAATGGGTAGAAAGCATAAAAACGGGAAAATCATTTTTGACTTAACTTTCCAGACCATGTAAACCTGATGGCGAAAGCTTGACGCTTTCGCGTTTACTTAGTTGAAAATTCTGTAACTCAATATTACACATTATGCTGAAGCAATCACTTCCTGGCGGATGGGTCCAGCAATATATCGTCAGAATTGTATTGTCAAAGTTATAGCAAACCGGTTTCCAAGTGACCGGTGAGCGGTGGTGTCGTCACAGCAGATGCCGGAGTACCCGCGCATCTTATGTAACGCCGGCCGTCTAACCGTGAAAGTCACCGCTCAAAAGCCAAGGTTAACACGGCCATGGAACCTCGTTCTAACACATGCGAATGTTCTATGATCGCTTCTTGTTAATAGATTTATTTTAATTGCTGTTTATTTTTCCTCAGTCGTGATGTCATGTAATTGCTCGCTAATTCCTTAATTATTATACACATGGCAGTGTTTGTTGGTTTGCAAACAACTTCCAAATATAAACCACGTCGTCGTCACAATCACAATATTGCAAATGGTCACGCGCTCTTGATTCGTACATAGAGCCGTGACAGTTGACGGTGATGTCATCGAAGGACGCTAATAGAGTTGTTATATCAAACTGTTGAGTACTGACAGCAGTAAAAAATAATATAAGGTACAAGTGTTACCATGAGCTTTCGTAGCGGCCTGTATAACTATTTCTCAAATCAGATTATACGGATACGTGAGTCAACAGTTAATATTGTCAGTGGTTCGCTTGATCATGTGTTACAGGGCTGGTGGCTAGCATGCGGTTTTGTGAACAATCTATGTAGGATGGGAAGGGACGCCTAGAAGGTACGCAAGCTACAAGGCCGTCTGCCTTTCCGTCGCCTAGAGCGGCTGCATGACAAAAGCGGGAAGTGAAAGGCAGTGAATGCGTCCCCTCACGTCGCGCTGCCTCTTGACTAGGTACGTTCCAAAACCGTTATTTGGCAGAACACTATAAAATATTGCGTGATCATGGGAATATATTAGAATGATTCATTTTGTAGTTGAATGACTTATATTGAATTCGATTTAGCAACCACAATCATAAGTTTATTGCAATTATGGAGAGCTGAAGACCTCCAACGTATTTTTTTTAAATTTATGTTCTCGCAAAGCTGAACATTCGAAAACTATTAATGGTTTCAAATATGTTTTCAAAAATGTTTTGATCTGAGATAGTGATTCGAAAAAACTCAAAAAATCGGCACTCAACTATAAGCTTCTCATTATCCTATTGATAGTTGAACGGTTATTTTTGTCGTAATTAAAAAATGGACGTCATCTTTAATATATTTAGCCGAGCAGCTGTTAATATTTGACCGATAGCAGGAGATAATCGGGCGAGTTCACGTGGCGGACTGTAAACAAACAGAGGGGACACGTGACCGGCCGATCTCTGACGTCTTGCACCACGTGCGTGCTAACGGCAGGACGGACAATTTTGCAACCCCAAAATAGACTCACACCTTGAACCAGCATGATGTGTAAATGCTACGAACGATATCTCCCTTCCCAAAATTCACAAACCCTCTCGCGTGTTTTTGAGACTGACCACAAGTTGACCACGTGACTCCGTACAAAGGAAATGTACGCAGTATCTACTAAGAATTGTTGCACTTTTATACTGGGTACTCAGCGCATGACATTCTCACGAGCAATTTGTTAATAAAATCATGTGCTACTGAAATAGCTGTGATATCACTTTGCAATTGGAACGTCACTCGGTATCGTGGGAAAACGTCCGCCGCAACGGGGGGTATGACTAGAGTAGCAGAAATCTTTAGACTTTTCAAAACTCGTGAACAAACGTTACCGGGTGTGGTCTCATGCAACATAACCGTTCACGCTCGGTGAGAGGTGAATGGAACATTGGAAGAGAACGTTGCTAGGCCGACAACATTAGCGTGTGCCAACGCGCGCGAACAATGAACTAGCAGAATGACGTGCGCTGTGTCACTATTGTAAATATTAAATCCGATGCTTGCTCTAAAACAAAACCATTCATGGAACTTCAATTTGATTAATTGAAGTTGACTGCCCCTAAGTCTACGATATACCTCACACCAACCTAAATTGATGTTCATTGAGCCAAATGAGGTAGGCAAATACATTACATAAATCCTATATGTATTCATTTAATTTTAGAATAGACAAGTTAAACCATGTGCTTTAATATTTGGTCGTTACATAATGAAATTGGTGTTTTGTCGCACTGGCCACTTTGATCTCAAATAACTCTCCTTTGGTTAGAAATTCCAAATTCAAGTACATACAGCTATTTACAAGCATTTTTGTTTCGAAAACCACTATTCATTTGATTTTTCCTCTTTTGTATTTGTGACGTGTGTGTGAAATATCGCGTTATTTACGAGTAAGAGTTCCACCGTGGCACCAGTGCTGCAGAAACGAAAACACAGTGAGGTTTTCGGAAATTAAACCTGCTGAACAAGCTCCTTGGACGGCCGGATACCAAAGTTGATAATGAAGAATTGAAGGCTATTGTAGAAGCGGATCCAAATCCAAACCACATCCGAGTTAGCTGCCGGCTGTGGTGTTAGTGATAAAATTGTTTTAATCCACTTGAAGCAAATTGGGAAGGTGAAAAAGCTTGAAACGCGGGTCAACTACTGTGTTACATTACTTAACTGGCACAATAATGAAGGGATTTTAAATCGAATCCATTATTTGTTTATGAAAAGTGCTTATCGCAATTCCTGGCGAACCGGCCGAATCAAGCGAAAATTGACTCAAAAAGTTACTTGTGAGCGTTTGGTGGACCAGTGCCGGTGTCGTTCACTTCAGCTTTCTTAAATCGGGCCTGACGAATACAGCAGATGTCTTTTGTCAGCAACTGCAAACCATAATGGAAAAGCTAGCTGCTAAAAAACCGTGGCTGATCAATCGCTCTAGTCCACTGCTGCTTCAGAAACGCTAGACCACACTGCACACCAGAATGCTACCAAATTAGAGGAGCTTCAATTGGAATGTCTTAGACATCCACCGTACTCTCCGGACCTTGCTCCAGCAGAAAAAATTTGGATAACTTCTTGCAAGGGAAAAAAATCAACTCCGATGGGGCAGTCCAAACCGCATCCAAAGATTTTATTGATTCCCGTCTGAATGGTTTTTGAGTAAAGGGTTAATTAACTACCTATGATATGGCAAAATGCATAGATAGCAATAGTACATACTTTGATTAATCAAATTTATTATATTTATCTCCTCCTCTCATACAAAACGCCAATTTCATATGTAAGGACCTAGTATGACACAAGGTGTTAGATTTAGCTAGGATATCGCACAGTACTTTAGCTTAGAAGGATTCTCTGCACACGAATCGCTGAAGCGAAACGTAATTAAATGGTATTATGTAGTTAAACAGCCTTACAAGTCAAGTACATACCTGAATAATTATGTAGTTGGACGAGTATTCTTTATTATTGGAAGATTATTGCAAAGTTTCATTGAGGGTGTGTCTTCAAACGTAAAGGAGATGTTTAAAACGTAAATTATGGGAAGTCAAGGATATCAAAATAATAAAATCAATAAGAAAATCAAAATAATACGAAGCTGAGCAGCAAGCAGCCGGTACTAGGAAAAGCGAGGAAGCACTATTTCAGGTTGCCACAGTTGGTCAACAATGATAAGGTTTCAGTATTTGACTTGTAAATGGATTTGCACTAGCACATACATTACATGTACATGTGACAAAAATCAATCGATAGTCAAGTATTAAATAAAACCCTGATTGCCGACATTTTCATTTGTAACGCAAACAAAAGTGTCATCTACATGCGAAATTGAAACGTTGGTCCGAAACTGAATTGAATACTGAACCAACGGGGATGGGGGGATTAATTGTTAATTGAATCACAGCGTTAACATTTATTATTTAACCGAATTTATAATGATACGATGTCAGACAGTACTTAATTGGAGAAGTGAAGAGGATATCGTAAATAAGATAGGCAGCCTTCATATTCGCTTAGTGCAAATATTTCTGAAGTAACTTTGTCACAGAAAACATTAAAATTGGCTTCGTATTACGTGTATGTATGATGGTGTGTGTTAAAAATTAAGGCTCGACTGCACGAACACACTTTAACATTTCTCGTGACAGTTGTAGAAAGCGACGGCTTCGATTCTGGGGTCATCTTACGAAAGAGTCACCGAACGATGTCGTGCCATCTGGTGATATGCGCTTAATTTTCAACGTGGCCTTTACTTCTACTTCATTTTTAACAGTAATAATTTCAGTAGACCTACTTTCCAAACATTCGCGAAACTTCATCTACTTTATAAATTTTACACTTCAAATTCTTAATGTTATCAAAATAGATTGTAGTGCAAGTTAAAACTATTACCCCGCGCGGAGATTATCGGAGAAAACGTTTGCTAAGTAAGTTCCTTTTAACTTATCCTGGTTTACTCGTCCATAGGCTGCGATATCACGCCGATGAACTGTCTCTGTTTTAAATAATCGCTAGGGCGTGTCGGTGCAACCTTGTATCGGTTGCCGCGTTGCAACAGGGCCTTGTGTCAAGGAAAAACCTACTTAGCAGTTTCCCTGGCCCCGAATAGTGGACATTTTTTTGATTCTATAGAATTAGGTATCTGACGTTAGAAAACTTGATAGCGTTACGGGTTAAGTAAAAGAAAGAAGTCTGCGTTCACTGGTGATAAAGTTTTTGTGACACACTGATGTGTGTTGTGTGTGATCGGGTGTATATGCCGTCGCGGTGCATTAGTCGACAAGTTGAATGATATAAGAGGTGTTGAATAACGATAGTGGTGGGTGATGATTACATAACGAGGCGATGTGACGCGGCGCGTGCATGCTGCAGTGCACTGCGCTCCTCGTGTCAAGGATGCCTAGACATATTATAATGAAGCTATTGTGCCATGGTCACACATATTAACGTAGATATCATCTTATAATTTGTTTCTAATACTTACTCATGTTTTTGTTACGAAAATATGAAGTGGAAACCCATTTTCGACCACGGATTTTAAACCTAATGTAACCAACCATTGACACGCACGCGATGTGGTTAGTCACATAAATAACAAACAGGTAAAGTTCATTTATATACTATAGACACATGGAAAATCCAGTTATAGAGACGTCACTACTCCACGAGTTGTTTTTGATTCCACGGATATTTATATCATTACATAGTTTGTTTTACGTATTTTACGTTTTCTGCTGATGATTTTGAATAATTTGATTTTAGAAAATCTGAGTGTTTGAGTTGAATTGATGCTGATATTGTTTGTTCACTAAGTGGGAGTGCGTTTTGTCGGGTCGAGCGCATGCGCAGCAGTCGAGGGCCTTGACTGCAATGCGCGCGCGCCGTAGCGTGTCAAGGGAGCGCTGCTTTCGCTGCCACACCTGCACCCGGCCTATAGAGACATGACAGAGAAAAAACCTAATAAGGCAATTAAAATAAGTGTTCAACAACATAAGTTTCGTCAGCGCTGCTGTATAATAATTAGGTCAGAGGTCATTCTACTAAACACACGCAGGATCAGCGTTTGTAAAAGAAGGACAAAACTGGGCAAATAAGGAAGCTTGTAAGGATAACCGAAGGAGAATCTGGGTCATTGAATATTAGCTCAGCATTAGTACACAATGGCTTATAACAATATGGCGAAGGCAAAAACAATTTGAACAAGGCCTTCGTCGAGCAACTGTGTAGGCCTTAAAGTGCCATGTGAATTACCTATGCTGTGCATCGCTGCAAGATCAACACAGCGCGATTTGTCGGGAACTAGGTACAACACAAATACTTTGATGGCACAAAAACTGAGCTACATACATTAATTATCTTGTTTAGTATCTATAGAAAGTTAAATGAATGGCAACACTCAATTACGTTAAATCACAGCGCGAGAAGATTCCGATTTTCAGTCCAATCGTGCGAACTAAACAGGGGCTGGTGTAAATAAATCTAAAACCCAAATTGGAGGCGAGACCCAGAGTATAAAGAAGTATCGTGCGAAGACAAAGCCGAGCAATCTTCTAAGTGGTCTGGAAGGCCGGCGCGGGAACAAAGCCACCCTACACCCCGCCTGCGCCGTGGCGCCGCCCTCCACAGATAAGCACACCCTCCGCTTTTAAATGCCTTTAGCACCACTGAATGAGTCCCTGTCTAAGGAATCCAATGAGAAACTTAGCAATATCTTCTTCGGAAAACATCTCGTAATGTATATCTAATGAGGAATGAATAAGTTAATATTGAGTTAGAATATATTTTGTGCTTGCGAAAGGTTTATTCAAGAAAGCTCTCCAAAATTACTAATAATTCTAAAATTATCAACACAACAAGAGAATAACATGGCAACCATTCCTTATCTACACTTGCTTTTACCATCGGCTCAGCCCGTCCGTAAGTCGAAGAAACGTGGTACCTATCGATGAGATAAAACTATTTCCTATTCATGACACGCACGCATCGGTATCACTTATTTTTTCTAGCAGCAGAGGTGAGTAATTGATTAATAAAAATCCAGACTCGAATATGAAAATGTAAAAACTCTTAGCTTTTCCAAAATAACTGATAGAATTTCAAGTTCCACAGTGCAAAGGTTCTTAAGGCCACATTACTTTCAGTCTTCCTGTGCAGTGCGAGCTATGTTATGTGAAAGTTTAAAAACGTTTTGGGCTCGCACATAAAACTGGTAGGAAAGCTTTTCAAGTGGTGTGCGCAAATAAGCGAGTCTTTGAGTTAGAGGCACATTATACTTGTGCCTCTGGAATGTTACAAGCCTCGTCTGTGTCTGAGCCAGCGGCGACCGCAATTTTCGGTTGAGGGATTATTTAAAAAGGGAATGCCTTTTTGCAGCATTTATCACTTTGACCCAAATTTACAGTCACACATCTTACAGTTTTGCCGTTTTATTGATTAGCTTTACTTTAAAACATGAAGAGGTAAAAAGAAACAAGATTTATACATAATATAATTGTTCTTCAGCTGTTTATCTCATCCACTCGGATGAGATAAACAGGCGTTCGATAACTAAATATGGGTTTTTTACAGTAGAACTTATGACATTCCAGCAACTTTGAGGACTGAGACAGATTGGGCGAGGGGGTGCGGTAACGTGAATTATTCATACACTCGTACCACAACCGTCAACTCGTCGTCAGACCGAGATACTACCCTTTAGGTAGAGGAACCTTCCAGACTCAAAAGTATTTTAACGTGTCGCCAATTTAAGGGTTGCCAAACGGAGGGAAAATGTATTTTTTTTTAGATTGTGAGCAATTTATAAGGCTTTCATATATGTCTGCCATAAGGTCATGTGATTTCCCTAACAAAGCATTTCATTCGTTTGATATTATTATTATATTTAACAGAATAAACAACAGCTTGTAAAAACGAGCTACAAATTAGTTTAGACTGAAGTTGTTGCTAGCTTGAAGGAACACGTGAAGTTCTTACTAAAATATAGTGAGGGCAGGAAACAACGTTATTTGCTAAGCAAATCGCGTCAACGAAGCGTGACCCAAGTTGATGACGAGGATTCAGTCGCTTCCGTGAACACTAATGCCAACCAACTTTGTTTTTCAAAATAAATTCAAATATATTACATCTTTTGAAGTAAAATTGTCGAGTTGCCTCAAGATTCAAACGAAATGGTAACAGAAGTGAAGAGAGCAAGCCAACAGCTCGGAGCGTGGAACAAAAAACAGATTGTTTCATTTTGTTTTTCTGTGGAAGGATCAACAATGCCGTCTCGGCTTGCTGGAAACCGGTATGAGGCGCGGTGGTGGCCGGATCAAACGCCTCGCGGGTATCGACCATAACTTCAATGTCACTCCCGATACATTTCTACTTCAGCAATACTGATAAAGTACACCTTGTGACACTGCCAGTAGTATTGACTGTGTTTGAATAACATGTTTAAGATTCAAAATCACTAAGTAAAAGAGGCATCACTAAGATCTGACTCGTTTTAATCTGTAAATAAAGAATATCTTTCTTTTAATATTGTCAGATTGATGATTTATGTCATTTAAAACTGTTTTTCTTGACTATTACATGCTCTATATTCACTTGAATAAAAAGCTCCCAACTAACTAAAACCACACACAATCTAAAATATAGCGTCGAAAAATTCCTCCGCATCACTGGTAATGTACCCTAAAGTCTGTGTGATGGTGACGAGAGATCGTCGGATAATGTCGTTAACATTCGCGTGACGCGCTTTGCAACCCTCCTTACGGCTGCAATACAGGCCGTGGTGTCCCAGGCTGTTGACAACACCGGCACAGTGACAGCGATGAGGAGAACAAAAAGGAGCACCAAGTCGGAGGAAGGCAGTGAGGCGGAAAGTAGTGTCATCGAATAAGATGCCTATGTTCAACGACGGTAGTAAGCCTGAGCCCCAACTCCCATTGCACATTTACGATAGCTAGCAAGCGCGTACACTCAGCAGCAGTGGCAGATCTAGCCATAAGGTTATTCTGAACTACTCCGCAAAGTGGCTCGTCCGACCGTTTCTGGGATGATGGGTAGTCGGGCGGATTTAGATTCGGAAAAGCGAGGCCTCAGGATAGCCTCAGTGAAGTAGGCATCAGTCAGTGATGTGAAGCTAAAAGATATTCCTGACTAATTTATCTGTACCAGGAAAAGATGATATGAAAGGCGGCAAATTGATACATACCAGTAATTTTGCGGACGCTGAGACCTACCATACGTATGGAAAGAGTAGCTTGAGCCTAAGCTCGATCTTCAAAGTCCACATTTAAAAGTGAAGTATCATGTATATGGCGGATGATTTGGTCCATTATTCCGAAATGTCAAATTTTGTACAAGGAAGAACACAATCCTGTGATATTATTATAGATAATATCACAGGCATTGTGTTTGTGGATAGGGAATAATAATAATAAATGTAAGATTTTTTGGAATCAGACATACAAGTCCAAATCCACGGATTACCTCATAAAAACAATAATTATATTATAACTTGGTTTAGTTATAGTTCAATAATCTGAAACAATACATTTGTTTTGTTCAGTAGTTACAAATTTATCTTATTAAAGTTAGTTAGTTAGAACGTTTACCTTTATTTGAACTTTCAGAAAATTCGAAGAACAAAATAACTCCTAACTGTTTTGTTACATAATTTTTTTAACTTTTTCTGAACGAATAACCTATTGATCCAGTGCACCTACAAAAAGAATTCCGGGCGCAGTGAATAGGATGTGTGTACCGAATCAAATGACAATCACTTGTTCATGCAAAATGGATAAACCGGGAGCATGCAATCGAAAAAAGCATAGGGATATATGTACAATATGAGCTAAAACGTTATAAATAATAGAGAGTACAAAAGGCAATGTATAAATTGTGTGGCGTGCGTATGTGTGCTGCAGGGGCTGCGAGTAGGGTCAACGACACGCACCCCGGCTCGCAGTGGGGCACACAGGACGTGAGTCACTGCTGGGGTTACCAGCTGCTGTCGGCAAAAACTACCCTCCTGCTTTGCCAGCCACGCGGCCGTACGCTAAGCTTTATTATTGTACTAATTAAACTACGTCATTTTGTTGGCACGCTTACTGTACTTTCATTTAGATAGTAAAACTTGTTTAAAATTTTTACTGGACTATTAAAATACTTGTCTTTGAACTTAGTCCAGAGCGAAATTAGACTGATATGGAGTACAATGCAGCAGTTAAGGAACAATCGAAGGTGTCAACTTCTTAGTTTATGCATGAAATGCACGCGTGTTGCTCTTTTGAGTTGTTATTTAGTTGTATTTCAATAACATAATAGTTAAGCTGAACGTAGTGCGGAATTCGACTTTGTCACCGGTTTATTTCGCGATTACGCACGACGCTATACGTAATATCGATTGTGATGTTGGGAGTGAAAGCGGCAACATATGTGCCGGCTTCATTCGCTTTATGAAGTGTGGATCTCGGCGCCATATGGTACAGGCAGCTGACTGCACTCATTTGATTCAGAGATATTTACACATAGGTGAAATGATTTCAAGTTGCGGGGTCAAGATTACAAATCGATTTCGGTTGCTTCCTTTTTGCAACACATTAGGCGTTAAAATTATGTTCTTTGTCAATGAAACGAAGTGTTCTCAAAGAGCGAGGGACAAGACAATCGTCCTTCACCTAGGGCTAGCTGGGCATCGATCCTGTGACTGCTCAAACCAGTATTTATAAATATTACTCGCGACATTGAAAGTCACTTCGCACTGCGCATTCAGAGTACCAGTGTACTGGACAACTCTGACGTAAATCTTTGATCAACAGAAGGACAATGCACCTAAACCTTATAGGTATTTGTTTGCTCGCACAATACATTGTGTGCTGCAGATTTATTATGAAGCGTGTCAGTTGCGTGACTCATGTCGTTAACTACCAAACTTTAAAGGCGGAAACTCGCTTAGCAAATGACGTAATAACTATTGTGGTTATTCATTATAACAAGATGGACGTGAGAACAATCGCTACAAGGAGAAGGCAAGCTTTAGGCGACTCGACTCGGCATTGCTAGTGTTCCCATGATAAAGAATAGTAGTTAGGTGAAGGCATCAAGCCGCGAGGCGTCAATAACCTCGTCGGTACGGATCGTGGAGGTTGCAATAAATACGACATCGGCGGCGCTGGCCTGGTCAAGAGCCTTTCAAGGCCGGGAG
Organism: Hecatera dysodea; assembly: GCA_905332915.2. Taxonomy (NCBI): domain Eukaryota; kingdom Metazoa; phylum Arthropoda; class Insecta; order Lepidoptera; family Noctuidae; genus Hecatera; species Hecatera dysodea. The sequence goes on from HG995304.1 coordinate 7,795,271, forward strand.
GCGAGGCGGGGAGTGCGCCCGCGCCCCACATCTGCGCCTGCTCTGAGCCATTCTAGCCCTACCGCTTGCATTCCACCAGAAATGTGGTGCTCTTGCAACCGACATTAATGTAATGGTGGAACTGTTTAAACGAAGTTGCTGCAATCTATCAATATAGGACGTAATAAGTTTCTTAACAGCTTTGCCATACTATTGTTTATTATGCGCTAATGCATTCACATCATGAGCGTATATAACCATGGTAGGAAAGGGTTGCTGTTTTTGATTAATGTTAGCTGATAAGAAAATTGTCAAGGCTTGGAGCCTTAAGGTTGCGGAAGAAAATCGTGACCGCCAATTTCTAAGACATTACGTGTGCTTAGCTCGGTGGTTTCGTAACTTAGTTGTCAAGGTCACTACACAACACTAACGACTTTGTACTTGAAATTTCGACGTTACTAAGTTTCATTGCAAAAATTGTAATCACAGAAAAAAATCTCAATGGCACCAATTTCATACTTTACAACGACGATTTCGCTTAAGCATTACAACACTGTACTGTGGATTTGTGAATGTAAACTATTCGTACAGGAACAGAAACACCTGAGATAAAAACACAAACACTTAAACCATCCGACTCGACAGGTAGAACGCGTTGAAAAGAGACGGACACACGTCACTCGGAGGATTCAACTTCAACAAAGGATCGGTGAATCGGTCGTGACGGGAAGCGTGGTACGGCGTTGCGAACTCACCGCAGCTCGAGGAATCGCGCGGCCCTTGTTCTCCTGTCACAGGACATGTCGTATATGAACGGGTACACTGCTTAAACCACTTCACCAACGACATGTAGAAACCATAGTTGCGAACAGCGCGCCAGCGTACGCGCACCACGAACACTACCAGCGGCGGCGAGAGAACGCGCGCACTGAACCACGTTCGGCTTGCGCGAGCTACCTGCCGTTTCCGCGGCGCGGTGAAGCGGAGGTGCGCATCGCGGCGCACGCGCAGGTATACGTGCTGCGGCCGGGGGGCAGCCACTCTCCTAAGCCGAGGGCCCTGCCGCCCGCTAGGGCTCGTTCCCCGTCAAAACAATCCCGTCGCCGCCCCCGCTATGCATTGCCATAAAAGAATCTGAGAGCTATAATGGAATTGGAACCACGTTATATTAATGGCAGATAAACAAGAGGGAATAACCTGACCTACAGCACAAACCAATTATGGGTTTATTCCAAAAGTTATGCTAAGTTTTTTAGTCAAAGAATATGATATAAATGTACCAGGTACCTAGCTAAAATAAAAATATTGCTTTAGACGTAACACAACGTCTCAAAAGATATTGTAATATTAACAACACGTGGTTCCTGCAATTCTTTCATTTACTAGTCTCATTATCTAAGAGAAACGCTGAAAGTAAACTTATGGGTTCGTCCTAATTTACATGTGAATATTTCTTGTTCAAATATGAGTCATTTTCGAAGACTTGGCCGACTTTCACCAGCGCTCGTGCAACAACAATTAACCAGATAAAATGTACATAATGTAGGTTCCAATGACCCTTTGTCGGACTTTCCTGGCTTTCCTAAAAAACGTTAAAATTTGTAGGGTTCATATTTTTACGTTAATGGCTATGGTACATAGTTGATTTTATTTCATTTCAGAACTTGATTGCACCGTTAAGCGCGTGTAAAGCTGGAGTTTTAAACAGTCGAGAATATGCAAATAGCTTTTCCCTTTGTCTGGACAAAAGAACTGTTCACAACTCGCATTAGTGCCAGCATAGAAGTGCTGGATCCCATTAGGGCCATTTTAATAATGGTCTTTTAAATAGGGGCCAAATGCGATCATGAATAATGAAAGTTGAAAAATGTTTCGTAGAGAGTATAGGTAACACGACTCGTTGACGGGAGTTACCTCTCCGTATTTTGAAACAGAAGGGCACACCTGCGATTGAGCCGTGACGTCACAAAGTTCCTTCACCTGTCTGTCGGTCGGCTATTCATCTTGTTCCCTGCCACTCTAATAGCTACTTAGTCTAAGTAAGAAACGATGCCAACGATCGAGGCAGGCATGATGGCACTGAATAACTGCATATCACTATAAACTTTATTTTATGCATTCCATGTGATTGTCATTTACATACTATTAAAAAAAAAACAAGCTCATGTTTTAATTCAAAAGTTTTGTAAAGTTTACAGCACCAATGACCATTAATAAACCAGTTCAGTGATGATTTTTCCTTGTATGAACTATTTTATTCTCAATAATTACACAGGAATAATCCGCTTACAATCAAGTTTTATTGTGTTATTTTAGAATACTGTTAATTAACCTTCTCTTCCTGATAGTTTATTCTTAGAGATTTTATTTGAAGTGTTTGAGTGTTAAAGATAAATAAATTAAGGCATAAAGTCCGACTCTGTACAGTTACTTTTACTAGTCATGAAGTTTGATAAATCAATAGGGATGTTTCCTGAGTAAAAAATATATGATTATGTTTAGTCCGTCAGTTAGATTATAGAAAAATATTGGACACATATTTTTTCCTTTATCAAATCTATAAAAACTGACGAAGATACAAAGCATCAAAATCAGGAGTAAGGGCTTGTGACGTCACGGCTCGGTAAAAATTGTAGCGTTTAGTGACGTCACACGAGTTTTCAACGCACTGCATCGTCTTCATTTTTGTTTACGTGAAAAAAGAAAAAATACTTGTCCAATATTTTTGGAAATCTATCCGACGGACTAATTAGATTGTTTTAGTTAACTACCATATTTAGCTGAAGCTGATGTTATTAGTCATTTTCTTCTGGTATCAATTGCTACCAGAGAAGAGGGCTTAGGAATTAGGGACAGGTATGTATATTTTACTAGAAAATGAATTATACAGCGTTGTTGTTGCAACCGTTATTAAAACCTTAATAAAGGAAGCCGATCTGCGTACCCATGTTGGTGGAAAAAACATCCACACTATCTCTTGATATTACTTCTACGAGAAGTAAAAACTTGTAGATCTATTCACTTTAATGTTTGTTGTTTCCTTTGTAACTATGGTATTCATCATAGTTCCTTTATTCGCCGCTATAAATTGATCTCTAAACTAATCCAGATGCGATGAAAATGAATCGAAATAACTCTTTTAAAACCTAATCGAATTTTGATTTCATCGTTTCATCAGCATTTGTGATACTCAGGAGCATAAACTAAGGATGAGTTAGACAGATCGAATGTACTTGATAGTACACCAAAATGATAATCACATTCATTAGAAGTGTCATATTTTATTTACGTATAACATTAAAGAAGGTTAGTGTTTCCTAATCAAATCCGATATACTTGTTATGAGAGCAATCATTCACTGCTTCACTTGAGGCAACAAATCTTGAAACATCATTGATGCTACCTAACCTTTTTGATAAAGATCAAATAGCTCTGAGCCCTGACGACACAGCAATGTCGGAAATGACGAAATGGTTCATTCAAAAAACTACAACACATACAATATTCATTTGTATTATGCAGAGGTGAATAGAATATCTTAAGACTATTGTTGCCGTAGTTCGGAATATTCAACTAGAAATAGTTTCAAACAATATATATATGCACTACAGAGCAAGTCAGGATCATGACGAAACTGTGTAGGTGTAATGTTTTAGCTATTTATATTTTGATATAGGTAATAATAATAAAGGACACATGATAGCTTTTCGTCGATGTCTACTGATTTCAGATTAGTCAGGCGGTCGGTAAACAGAACAGTCTGAACCGTTAATTACAGAAAATTTTAAGCGCTGCATATACATGTGTATTTAAAATGCTGCATATTATGTCTTTGACAACTCCAAGCGATTGACAGAAATGGAACGACTTTATTAAATACGTCTAGCGCTAAATATATTTAATGATTTAAAGTCCATGCGTAGCCAACATGTTAAATACTAAAAGGAGCATATAAATAGCATATACCTAAAGTAAAGTGTCCTGAATTTCAGAGTGTTTCTCTGGTGCTCGGGTTGTTTCCGCGGCTCGGCTACAAAACGGGACGTGAATTCCCACTGGAATCCTGAAACGACCCTCTTCTTTTTTCATCACTACCGAAATATCATTGTTGCCTCGCTCCCCGTTGTTTTCGGCGTAATTTAGTTTATTGTACACAAGTCAGAAACTGAGAGGCGGCGCGTAGACAACGGATTCACATTTAAAAAGATGAGAATATTTTCACAAGATGCTTCGTTATCTTGATGTGAATGTCATTAGTGACCTAATTTATTAAATCAAGACTGTATCTACTGTGCAAGGCTAATTCCCTCTATGTCACATTCCCGATTCGTCAACGTGCCAAAAGTTAAAAAAAAAAACTGAACACAAGTAGCGTTTGGTCAAGATTTTGATTATCATACATACATTCCCCTTTCGTCACCCTTTTTTTAAACTAGTTTTTTGTACGGTACAGTCAATTACAAAGTTAACAAGTCCTTTTTGACGTTCCTTTTATCACCCGACTTTCTCAGAGGTGGGTAAGTATATTGTTTTCTTAGTGTATGTAAATTCCTAAATTGTATGTGTTAAATGCATAGATATGGCTGCGCTGTATCTAAATATTATTCTTGATATCCTAATTACCAAAAGATGTCTAGGTACTCATTTTGCCTTACTAATTAATGTTTTGCGTAACTAATCATAATAGCTGGTAAACCCTTAGAGAGACGCATTTTTTTGGACGAGTATGCATTAGTACCTACATGGCTATACATAAATAGAGCAACCGTAAACAATCAGAAATATCTACCTATTTGGATAAAAGAATGTGATCTCTTTTGAAGACTTCATGGCCAGTACATTTTTTTTGCTTTTTGAAAAAACAAAATACCTATTAATTTATTATCAACGAATGAATATTCTGCTACCACATAATCAAAACAGATCTAGAGAACATACCCCCGAAAACTGCAAAGTGATATCAAAACACTTTTAACGCGAGCAAAGCCGCGGACGGAAGCTAGTAAGTAGATAGAACATGAACGGAGGCATTTTTTTTACTCCTGATTGTACTTTCCAAACAAAAGGTTGACCAAACGGGAATGAATATAGGCATTCTCAAATGTTGACGAATCGGCAATGAATGTATGAAGATCAAAATCTTGACCAAACGCCACTTGTGTTCATTTGTTTTTAAACTTTTGACATGTTGACGAATAGGGAATGTGACATAACGGGAAGTATACCTTTGCAATATGACCCAGATGGTTGAAAAACAGATGGTAAAAAGCGACGAGAGACAAGATGGTGAAGTTTTAAATAATGCATATCAGAAATATGCAAACAGCCCGTTGCAGATAGTTTAGAAGGCAATTTCCGATTTAACGCGTTAGAAGCGGAATCGATGACGTATTCGAAAACGACAGCATGATAATATGCGATGCTGTCCAAGCGATTCAGCCAGTGCGAAAACGCCGGTCGCCCAACATTACCAACAACGAATATCATAAAGTCCGAATCGATATCCTATCGTGGCTTCGATATTTATGGATATCGAAAATACACTCAATGCGACCAGCACAATAAAGTGATCGTTATGGATGTAATTTACGGCGCCACTACTACAACCGTCACATTTAAACATGTCTTAGTTTGTCGGCGAGTTTCCAGGTCTGATGGTTTGGTTTTCATGTGGAAAGTTGCCTTACTCATTACCATTTTGTTCGACAAGTTGTTTGTCTGGTTGTAAAAAAAAACTTTGAGATTAAGTAGTTTAACTGGCAGATGACTGTTTTAGGGCCGTACGTTTGGAACAACAAAGGTTCATAGTTTCGCAGTATGCAACGTACATAGCAGGTTAGGTACGTAATAAAAAAGCTAAATGCACGCGAAGCCGCCATTAGGAAATGGGCGCCGCCGCAACGAACAGACGATAACGATTTCACTAGGCGGCCATAGTGAATGGAGAAAATTGCGCTTTTCAGCGAAATGAAAGCCCGCTACCGTTTCAGAATTCCTGGTAGGTAGATAAAAAAGATATTATAAATTTTCGGTTCCGCCTCTCTTTTCATATTTATATGCATCCGCGCTCGAAATAAATCCCCGAACTGCAACTAACATTTTAGGTATTTTATTTGTTTTAATAAATCTCATAAGGATTTTATTACTGGTTCGTTTGCGGTTGAACAAATGGCTAATGTTTGATACACAGAGTTTTGTAAAATAAAAAGCCGCAGCTGAATGCATTTTCAGGTATAACTTGTAACTGAAATTAATTATTTCATCGAATACCTCTTGTATTCGATGAAATAATTAATTTCCGAATATAATAAGTAGCTATCAAACGAAAATTACGTTTTAACTTTCTCAAAATGGCAGCACTTCAATGAACTTTATTGAGCCTGGTTACTTGCTGGGGTTTCCATACATGTTACAGCTGATATCACTGTGGCTGCCAAATTGCGGTTACAGCTGTTTTGGGTTAGCAAGCATGTGTAACTGACTTATTTATTTCTATCTTAATGTAAACCCTCTGAGAAATCTCGTTTAGACAAGAAAACAAAGTTGTAAAACAATTCTAGCAGAAATTATTATGCGTTATACCCTCTTGGGAATAGGTTCATTTCTATATTAATGAACTTATTTTAGTAAACTCATTCATCAAGGTTCATTAGAGAGTGCATGCTTGCATTTAATTTATAGAACGCACGAAGAATTAATAAAAAAAAATAGCCACAACAGTGATACCTAAATTAATCTGAAATATGGTATGACAATTGTACTGCTTTAAGTGCATAGGTCTCTGTGTTTCATCTGCAAAGGGCTCAGTTAAATTGTTGTACTGATAACGAAATCTTGCAGAAATCTCTGAATTTTGTGTTAACAGGCTAGCTTTTTTGACCATTTAATGAAAATACACCCCTTCGTAATCTGTTGCCACATTAATAATAAGTTTTCAGTCAGTGTACTCGATAATAAGCATCATTTTACAACTCCATACCGCTTAAGTGAAGGTGGAGAGGCTTCCCCTCTTTTAACCTTTTACGTCTTTCTTTTCCTCTTCCGTTCTGTCTGCTTACGGTCAGGTTAAACTACTGAATACAACTTCCTGAGATCTGATAATATTATACCAATAAAATCACTGGTACATTCAGGGACTCGGGGATTTAAAACCAAATTTAGATCCTGGATTGCTTTCTCCATTGGGGATTTCAGACGAGGCGGTCATCATCTGCTTAGCCTTTTCGCAGGGTCGGCTTCCAGCCCAAACTGGTTTCAGCTGAATATCAGTATTTTACATGGAGCTGCTGCCTGCCAGACCTCCATAACCCATCAGGCGGGTAACACGGTACTTCTTGGCAAGACTGGTGTCAGACTTTCTGGCTTCTGTCAATTCATAACGACTGCCAAAGATCTACAAACGATAGCCGGGACCAACGGCTCAACGTGCTTTCCGAGGCACGACCGAATCTCGAGCCATTCACCCATTCACAGACCAATCTCGGCAACAGTTGCTAGACGTCTTCAACCTACATCCCGCCAGCCAGCCGGGAGCAAGTGGTCGAGCCTATATAAGCCATCGCGTAGCGTGACCAGGAGCTCATTTCCGTATCCAGTGCGCACTTTACCTACTTAGTCCCTTAGATTCTGTTCAGTTGATTAATTTTGTAACGTAAATACGTTTGTGTTTTAATAGAGCACTTTAGTCAACTCCAGACAATTATGTAATTCCATTTCTAAAAACCTTGAAGATCAATCCGAGCTCCTTAACGGGCGTTAAAAAGTTTTGTGTTAGTTTAACTGTATTAGATTTAATAAAATAAAACACAATAACGAATAAAAGAGTTTCATTTGATCACATTAAGTTACTGGCAAACGTGCTTTATCGCAATTTGGAATTGAAAATACAACTATAGCTAATGAAGCTTGTATTCATCAGTAGTAACGGTCATGTAGTCATTGATGAAATATTTCACTTTGTGGTGGACAAGTTAATGTCCTTAGTCCCATTATGTTTGGGCTTACCTTGCTAAAATGTTAATGCGTATTACTGTTTACTCCAGTAGCGAAGTTTTTGCTAGACGGAGACGAACAAATGGTCGATCGGCGGAAGTTGGGCGACATTGTGCCTCGAACACCACAACTAGGAAGAGGAAGAGATGCGTCTTACGCAATAAAGGTCGTCGCGAACTCGCAAAAAAATTACTTTGTTGACAAAATTCGCACGACCACGTCCTCAACTCAGTAGCGGTAAATGTTTAAATAAATATTTTAATCGCAGCTATCTCACGCCTGTAAACATTGATTTTATCAGCATTCATCAGAATCATCAGCTATGTTACGTCGTTAAAAGATTAATGTAGTTAGTGCAGATAGATTCACCTCTTTCGACTTGACAATTCAAAAGTGCCTGTAAAGGGTTTAATTGAAATAAATGCTTTGAGTTGAGTTTGAGTTGAGTATATATTGTTTTTAAATAATTATCTTATCTTTTAATGTGATTAGATATTATAATGATTTGCAAATGAAAAATGAATCACTTGAAAAGGTATAACTGATCCTGATCATAAAAATAGAATACTTGTCTACAAAAATAGAAGTTAACTGAATCTGTGGTGATCGTTAAAATGCAACACAACTGTAGGTGCGGCACGTCGCGTCAAACCTTTATTCGATGCTTGTTTGTTTCTGTCAAGTTGGGTAACAATAGGCGCACTGTTTCCACTGAGGTTACAAACGAATTTCACATCTGTCGATAGAGGATTTACCAAAGCCGGGCTCTCTAACGAAGCCACGCTTGTTTGGGCATCGAACGTGTATCCCGATTCGATTCTAGATTTTATCAACATTCAAAGCTTTTTAAATCCCCTTTTAAGTAACAGATGTCTGCCTGTCCGATTAATAAATATATATTGCATTCGTTCAAAACGAGAGGAAATTAAAGTTATGATGGAACCACAGAATGGAACTATGGGACTGGTATGGATCGGATCGGTTTAGATAAAAATAAATTGAGCTGTCTTTGATGAATAAATGTTCTTATATCTCTCACCATTTACGTTTAATGACGTGTAATCACAAACAAATTAAGTAAGTAGTTCCTTCATGTTTCGCTTACTTATCGATTAAAGTTAGTGAAGCAAAGCGGTTTGCTAGAACTTGGAGTTGGAACGGAACGGTTACGTTGGTGCAGAGAGGTCGATGAGGGATAGTTTCAAGTTCCGAGCATGGATCGTGTATAAACATTAAAACTTGCTGTTAACGACTCGGAAACCCCGCAAAATTAACTGTTCATAATGAGTTAGGCGGTGGGACATATAGAGGTTAATCCAAGGCATGGTAAACTTGGGATTCTATACACAAACACTTTTTGCGCGCTATGCATAATTTATTATCTGTCTGCAGTTACGTAGTAATGTTGCCTTGATACCGGGATCGAATATCTTTTAAGCCTTGAGAACACATAGATACTTACAATAATGAGAGATAATCTTGTAAATCAGAGCCAAGTTTTTGTCTCGTCTATTGCTAATATATTTGGATATGAATGAAATTCACGTAAAACGCACGTTAATAAGGACTATAATACCTTAACAAGATAAATGAGATTTGGTTGTCAAAACGTGGTTAGAATAAACATGTTTCGCTTAACTTCATTAACGTGAATTTCACAACATCAAAGGAAAATAACAGCAATAAAGCTAGATCAGGTTAGAAACGGTTAGGTAAAAGTAGAAAAAGTACGTGTGCAACATAACAATAAGTAATATTTGACAAAACATCGGCTATTCTTACACAAATGGTGATTTGTACACGCGAATAAAATACCAGCAAACATTTGTCTTTGTTTACTAGGAGAACGTCGCTTTGGGAAAACGGAGCCGTCGAATAATGCACGTAGGTGGTACAAAATCTCTCTGGTGCCGTGAGCACACCCCCTATATTTGTTTCTTGTCACGGCGTACGTGGCCTCATTACTCGATATTGTATGCTTTGCTGGGTGATATCCAGCCAGTATACACGGTTTTAGGTGATGTTTAATATGCATAAATCCTTGTTCTTCGACAACACAAGGTGAGACAGAAGGTAGCTTCTTTATCACGTCTAACATAAAAAAAAAAATTTGAAAATCACTACATGTTCCAATGTCACGCTAATTAAAGTGAATAGAACCGCTGAGTAAGTATTAAATCTAATAAATAAAAGTCGGCAACTTTTATTAGATTAACTAAAGTTTGTATTTATTTCCACAAATGTTGTATTTTTTCCAACAATCATGAAAATATTTAAAGATAACGGTTGGAATTCCGACACATATATTTGTTTAATACGAAGGGAACGAGTGGCTAGTGCAGTGCCGCTCAATAAGCATGTACTCTTACCTCCATACTCGATAATACCAAGGCTTTCCACTTTCGGTTACCAACAACGTTTAGGTCGCGAAACGGCATTCGTATTGAAACGCAAAATTCGGCTCACGATGATCATTGTACGCCGAATGTTTATTATTAGGTAGGTTATATTGTGTGTACTTGGAAATATATCTACATCGTCGTATTTCGAAACGGTTAAATGTTATCAAGCTAATCAAAGCTAATATGACAACTTTCAAAACGTGTGCCAAACAAGAATTTCATTGCCAGAGTGTTAATAAAAATATGCAAAACTGATATATAAAACGGTTAGGCTAAGAACAAGTCATCCAAGTGTGTTCGATAAAATTAGAAATAAACACGTCACGACGGCCAAGCGATGGCTGGGGTCACACCCGACGTATGACATCCGCGCTGATAAGAGATAAGAGAAGCGGTCAGCCCGTGCGTATGTCTTGGCTATGCCGTCTGTTATTAGTACTATTTACGACATTAGAACATTGATAGCACGCTATTAGATACATGTGTACATACAACCATAGGATATTAGACAGGAGTTCAGAAGTAAACGTTTGTTTACTTTTAAAATGTTGTCTGATTGACGTAATTACATCTATATCCTGGTAAATAGTTGTGTTCCGCATGAGAATTAAGTCAATAGAATAAAGGTATTCATTGTTGGCAGAGCAGAGATTGGGTATTTGAGTAGAGTCATTTTAAGCAGTCATTAAATCTCGTATTATTTTATGACCAATAAATACCATGTGAGCTATGAGGCTTTATTGTTTCCACCGCCGAGACACAGGTCTACTAGCACTTCTATTTATTTTTAGTCTAACTTTATTAAATATGATTTAAGTTTATTCTCAATAATGATATATCAGATAAAACTGAGCGTTTTCATCCTCGAAAACTCATGAATCTTTTATAGCACAAGAGTTCACGTCCCACAACTGCTAAAATGAACCATTCAACAGGACGTCAATCTCAATCACCACTGTGAACATTGGTAATCGCTGTGGAGCGGAATCTACTGCCCAAACCTAAAATATAATCCCCAATTCGTATTTTACGATACCTATAGAGCCGGCTGACATAACCTTCCGCGCAGTGTCACAAAAACGAAATGGACGCGTGTAAAGCCGCAAGCGAGCCGCAAGTACGCGTATTAAACAACAAAAATGAACGTAGTAACTTTTTAAATCACGTAAATTCGTTCAAGGCCCACAACTAGACTTATAACGTTTGAATAAATCTTACAAGGAATAATTTAATACGTAATAAGTTTTAATGAAGCCTCTAAACTCGGGACGGGAAAGTAAGATACGCCAAGTGGATGTAAAAGTTAGGAGGGTCCAGCAATTGATACGGGATACGTTCGGAGAGATTGTTGAACCTAATAATATAGCGCGACTCTTCTAAAAAGTTAGTAGTGGGTACCTTCGGACCAGCTATTTATAATCATAACTTTTTTACTCTTTCGTTCAGAACATGCTTACACAAGTACAAATAGGTTTTACTTACGTACAAACACTGCCACGAAGTAATACAAAACATATAAGGTGTAATTGTTTTTTAAACTATACACAAACAAACTCCAGAAGAAACAAGGCAACACTGCGCTGTGAGTATCGATTCCATTATCGGCAACACTAAGATATATCACAACAGAAAATGATTTATAACGGTACTAAATGATATGCACATAATTATAAATAATGTTTGTGTGTTTATAAGTGCAACACTAAATATTGTAAATACACGTGCTCGGTGCAACGCGCCGAAACCAACTGGGACGGGTGACGATCTATTATACCGGTGCGCGTGCACAGGCTCTCGGTCCATTTCCCCCACGCAACGCAGTCCGTTAGATGTTTGCCGTATCGATAGTGTGGAATGCTATTACTTCACGTACCAACTCCATACACATGTTCAACGTTCTGAATGAAAACTATATTGGCATAAAAACTTCTTTTAAGAGACTGTATAGCGGCCTTCACCATTAAACATTTAAAAGCTTCTAGCACTTTCAATGTTTCGTTCATATCTATGTCGAACCGGGTATCAGTCGTCTTCGTCTCAACATTCTATCACAGAATACTATATGATGAAATAAAGGAATTTCAGACGTTAGTTCCTTATTTTACTTACTTACTTAGGAAAATTAAGAAAATTGGCCACTTGTTACATTTTATCAGTAGGTATCGCAAAAGCAATTACGACCGCACGAACGTGATGGTAATGGGTACTTGAATTATGAACTAGATAGATAACAATTATGGGGTTCGAAGGAATTGATATAGTGCCTATTAATTTCGGGGTAAATACTAAACGATAACGATGAATTCAGACATAAGTGTTATTTTATTGAACAAATGAGAAAGTAGGAACGAATCATACATTGGAGTAACTGGCGCGCAAATGATTGCAGTTTACGTGATGTATGTCAAAGTATAGGAAAGTGCAGATGTGTAGATTTCCCGTTATGCGTTCAAGTTTTTCCATGCATTCGTGATGCTTGGAGCCAGCAAGGCCATTATTCAGCGATGTCGAGACAGGCGTCGCAGTTATCGTCTCGTTCTCTGACATTGCATTAAAGATCTTTCTCGTTGCATTTGTAGACAAAATCAAATATATTTGAAATCAAATATAATTGATTCAGAGGGATGTATATATACATCCCTATGAATCAATTCAGGTGAAGATATTAATTTATATATTTTACTACATTCATTAGTTATGCGTCTAACAACCATATACAGATGAGGACTATAAAAGTTAATGTCTAAGGAAACCTTGGCCCGTCTTCGGTGTTTGAATAATAGAATCTGTAAGTTAGCGAGTTTCGTAATCACTCGCGACGAACTTGGAGCATACAAAATGCTGTTGTAATTTTTGACATTTTAGAAAACTTTGTCTATACAATGTCGAACAAGTTACAAACTAAATGACACATCTTGTTGGTGAACATTGCAGGCTAAGTTTTTTTAAAATGAGTTGATGTGTCTGCAAGACGGAGAAAGGCAATGCTTTCTCAGATTTTTTGTTCTGACTTATAATCGCACATGGACAATATTCTTTCTCTAACTCGCTCTGTCTCTTTGAAATCTATGCTTCAAACATTGTCCGCATTCTCATTATGAACGCAGTCATTCTACAACAGGTTTATATCTCTTTTTGAATGGGTTTATGTAGCTTGATTCCCTAATGTTAACGCATTTGTATTTAAGTAGAACTACGGTGCTCTCGGGGTGCAGCAAGATAAGATGTTTCAAAGAATACCAAGGGCACGTGTTAATTTTCTTAGAACTATTCTATTTTTCTAAGTAATCCTTACTACTCAGTTAATAACACTCATTGTCAGCTGCTTTAAGTATCCCCGAATTACCTGAAACAAAAATAAAAAGTTCATTAAGATGTTGTCTAATTCGTAAATGTCGTGAATCTATAATTGGCTTACACCTAACATCTGTTGACTTTTAACAATGTTAAGGTAAATAAATAAAATAAAAAAGCGTTCAATGAGATTAGTGGTTATTTACACGTGTTAAATATATAAGTTATAAATAACATCATACAAGAACAGGAATACATTACTGTACAGTCGCGGTATCTAAGTCTATATATCAGCTTTAAAGTATCCAAGGTAAGCACAAGTACATAATTAATGTACATAGCTGAGTTAAGTCGCGGTTTTATATCTAACAATGTTACCACGCAGAACAACAATAGGTAGCCACCAAATAAAGAAAATAAGGGTTGATTGATCCTGCTTTGTATGTTTTCGTTTCGTAAATAGAGTCAGATAAGGCTTCTTTTGCCGTGGCACACGAGCCGTATGTTGATCATACGATTCATGTAGAGCGCGCGGCGATGGCAATAACGTCGCTTTGAATAGTGAGTGAAGATGACATCCTTCGTTTCTCGCCTATCATAAAGTTTACAACGACGCGTTTCTTATTAACGTCACTTTGAAATAAATAAGTTTAGCTCGAAAGGTTATGACAGCAGTTACGCGATAAGACGTAACGTTTGATAACCACCAGAATGTGTTACGTGTTATTGTCATTCACCCTGGCTAGACCATGAAGGACTACATAACCTTCATGCATAAAAACAGTAATAACATCGCAATTATTGCATAATGCTAAAATCCAAACGTGTTTCACTAAGGAGGTCAAGTTCTAGAACTGCTTTGCCTTGTAATTAAAGACACAGTCGCTTATTTCTCGTAAATTCATAATTTTATGATAAATTACGTTTAGTTAAAAACTCCACCACCGATTTACTTATCATGATCGTTATACAAAATAAACGTTAAGACACGTTAGATATTATGAAAATGTTTGGGCTTACGTCAATGTTGCGAAATGTCCACTAAAAGTCGAATGTGAATTACGAATGGAGAGCCAAACCTGAGGCTTCGACCTCGCGAATGACTAACGAGTAGATGAGGCGGTAAGTTAATAGTCGGTAACGTTTGCCGCCAGCGAATGGAGCAAGGTTAGCAGTCAAGTGTACGTTTGAGGGTCACTGGAAATATTACGTATGACATCGAACGTCCACCTCGGTGCTTAGCACTTCATTGTGGCCGTTAACATCAGGCTTACATAAGGGTGTCTCTCGCATTAGAGAGATGTGATACGTATGTACCTACATAGTTTAATATGTTTGGTTGCGGTTGGCGCAGGCTGCCTCCCCTGCACATAATATGTCCTCTTCATTACGAATGATAGGCTAATAACACGGTCATTGTCGTGACATCAATTAACTGCGATGAATTGCGCGTTTATTATACGCTTTTATGGTAAAACGTGTGAAGATGAATAGAATTTTGATGAATATGGCCAGACGGTGCAGGAAAAGTCTAAAAAGTTTCTGAGCAAAATAGGCTTGTTGTTTGTCTTTATTTTTTACTACAACAAGACCTTTACCTACCTACTTGTAGTGACGTATGCACGATTGGATATCTTATTTAATGTAAAGATTAATCATAACTCGGGAAGAAACAAGTCCTTCGTTCCTAAGGGAATATTAATCACAAAAGGGATCCTTGTAGCGTATCTCGTTGCTCTCAAAAACCTTAGTAGCAGTTGATCCGACCTCAGAGGGTACCGTCGCGCCGACGAAGATATTTTGGCAATTCGATATCTTTAGTCCCAGCGGGTAAAGCAGGGTTTTGATCTTTGGTCTTGGGTTAAAGATTGTTTAATCGTTGGCTTTAATCAACGGAGCTTCGCTATTAATGAAATTAAAATTTGAAAGACTGTTCAAATAAACGACAAAGGAATTTCTTTAAATTTCTCATCAAATTCCTCTCATATTACAGCCATTAGCTTTGCTAATGTTTTTGCTAATTGATTGTACTTAATAAGGGTGCGAATTTCGGGCACGTAGAGGAGTTTCTTCCCAGTCGATAGAGTTCTGTCCTTGCGGTGAGGGTGAAGATACAACGGGACTATTTATCACGCGGGAGGATGTCAGATAAGCGGCGGGGCCTGAGCGCAGGGGCGACTGCCAACGATCCGCACAGCTGATCGCCTCCATTACACGCCGCAAACTATGTTTAGTCGTGCGTAATACACAGGACACGATTCATGTTTATTTCATTGGAATGCTTCAGGTGTCGATTAGAGTAAAATATGGCATAGGTAATATTTGGAGAGTCCTTGAAGCTGATAAGATCGAGGGCGAAAATGGAAGTGATATTGTTTCATCAAAGGATGGTTATGAATAGAGTAGTACTGAATGGCCGAGGATGTTCTGGTGGGTCCAAGTGTCGAGTGGAGTTGTCGTGGCACGCCGTCGAAACGCTTCACCGACCGTCTGTGTACACTTGGGCAGACGCTGCGCGCGCACACCGATCAATACGCCTCGGCTGCGACGAGTTCGCACCACGCGGCCTCTTCTCTAAATTCGTGTGCTTATTTTTTGCGATGCAGCCGAATGGTTTTAATGTAAATTCAACTCGAAATTTAACAGCAGCAACGAAAACAATTATATGCTGACTGGGCAGTACCGCAGAAAGTTAACATTATTAGTTAGCTAACTTATTTACACGAAAAGTTTGAACATCATGTATTTTGTTGACGAGTAGGTCTCCATCCGAGGCATGCCTATCTGAATATAATGTTGTGTGTAGATTTAAAATATTGGTGTAGTTTTTGTCTTAATGGTAACAGGATAGTATGAGCTAAATCGATAGCCCTACTAAACTACTTAGATCGTGTATCCACACCTACGTAACTTATGGGCGATTCGCCTTAGTTTTAACTACTTTGCACGTTTGGACTTTACAACTTAGTAAGGCAGACCTTTAGCGCTTATGGCCAGAGTGCAAGAACTAAGTCTTTCATAAATTACATTTTAAATTTTATATCACCGGAAAATTGAACACGCCGTAAGATTGTAAAATATTGCGTGAAATTGTAAACTATTAATCATTAATAAGACGTGTCTTATACTTTTGAATTTGGGTGGCATTTATTCTATACATTACGGTTTTTTCATAATACGTCGAGTAATTATAATCTAATAAAGATTACAATCTCACGGAGTCTGCTATTTTCCGGTGACTTATACAATTTGATTTTTATTATATGTACTTTTTATGTCTACACTGAAATGAGCTTAAAAGATAGGCAAACTGGCATATCTGAATTACAATGTGCTATTTAGGATGTTTTATCAATTAATAGCATACCATAGGGTATTCATTAAAAACTGAATTAAACACGCAAATGTTTAATCTAATTGCTGAAATTCACAAGATCTTTAAAAGTAATTATCAACATTTTTTCAAGATCTTGTGAATGCCAGTGGCGCCCTATTAGAGTAGCCAGGGCCACTCTTAAAGTATCATGGACTAGAAGAAAAAGAGAAGAGGAAAATATGGGCAAAGATAGAACTCATTGTGAGTTGTACACATTCTAAAAATATGGATGTATAGAAGACCAAGGATATAATCTTAGGATCATTGTACAAGCGCACCATGACTTAGGAAGTGACAATAGTGCAGTGCACGTCACAATGTCGGGCTGGGTGGGCGGTGCACGGGTTGATTGAACTCCATTGTCAGTCCCCAGGTACCAGCGAATGCCTTCACCTTCACAAACAGTTCCTCAATGAAAGGCAAACTTTTATGGAGGACCGACAATGCACTTTCGGTGACTGAATAGAGGCTAAAACCTACCGGCGAATGCAAATTTTAAAGCATCGTTTCCTGCACGATAATTTAAGAGGGTTCTTTAAAGTTCCTTGCAGTTTTGAAAGTGCGAGAGAGAGTGAATGGTTTCTTTAAGCTGTAGCTTGGAGTCATTTATGTATATTATATTGTGCGGTGTGCAAGCTTGGGATGAGCAAGATTTGAATATAAGTCGCGCAAAATATGAACATTTTAATGAGTTATAACTGTATCCAAGTTGGAGAGCACCGTGTGTCGTATTGCCGGTGCACACGTGTTGTCGCAGTTAAATATAACCGGCAGTTCAACGCACGAGGGGGCGCGACGCGTCCGGTTAACCTACAACTACTGCGTTCACGGGTGTTATGGGGAAATAACTGATTTAGACACCGGTACAAACCATTTTAGTCTAATCTAAAATGTACAAACTTGCGCAGTCGTAATTAAATTTTTACTATAAGTTACGTTTTATTAAACGACCGCTACAAATATAATCAATATAGTAGAATAAGAGTGAATTAAACCATAATTATTGCAAGTATATCATGTAATACCAACTAGTTAAAACGATATTATTTTATAATTTGAGTTAACAGCAACTTCCTTTTGAGATAAACATAACGATTGAATCAATCATAAACACATTACAAATTCGATTCGATCATTTACTAAACATAGTGAGCGTTCAACAGCAACAAGTTAGGTAGTGAAATATGTTAAATATTCAGTAACTCTTGTCAGTAGACGGTGTATGTAGTTCTGCTTAATTGAAAAACAAAGTTACGGAGGTAGCCGAGGTAGACAACTCCCGTAGGCAATGTAACAGAATGAAACAATGATCTCATTACGAAACTTTTCTGCAACTACCAACATTAGCAACAGCTCCTGTCGCGTCATTCAATGGCTAATCATAATTAAGTATGTTTAATTGTTAACTAAAGCTAATGAAATACAGTTTCCTTTTGTTTGTCACAGCGATGGATATTGAAACAAACTTTGTGGGACTGTGGGTTAGTGCAACACCATTGGACTGGGCTCAGCGAGAACAAATGCATCGTCAGTGGACGTTGCACAATGTCTGTCTAGATCGCGTTGTCCGGCTGAATGCTTACTTGTACACAGTTGAGAAAACCGATGCTGCAACAACAAAGACAGACAGTTTACGGAAGAGTGAGCACTGACGATGGCAATAAATATAAAACCAGATTCACATTTCATTACAAAAGTTAATCTGAGCCATGATTAACTGTGACATCGGAATGGACGTTAAAATCAAGTGGATACGATTACTATTGACTTTCGGTAATCAAATTCCGCTAATTAAATACGTTCGTGAGCTGCGACTGTTAACATTTTGTAACCTTGTAGTCCGCTGCCCAACTACAGTGCAAAAGTACATGAACAGCAATATAAAAAAAAATCATTCTTGGTACCACAAAAATACACAATATTATAATGGTTTATACTTTTGTTTATCAATACCATCAGAAGAAAAAATGGATTCATTTTGGAACCATGTAAATTAAATGATAAATATTTAACGCGGTGCCAAAATTAAACTAAACACATCAAAAGTATCTAGGGATCAACATATATTTTTGCAATAACTTTTCTCCTGATTGATATTAATTAAAATTTTCTTTAAGGATTCATCAAATAAAGTGTTTTCGTTTGTCACAGTAACGATAAACCAAGTCACCTTTGCACTAATAAAGAAATTTGCCATTTTCCTAATAAAGGGATTTTTGACATTTGAACCACTAACATTAAAGTTCGAAAAAAAGACTGAAATAACAGTTTTCTTTAAAATTTTATTGGGTAACTTAAACAATTAATAATCCGTGTTTCTACCGCGAACACTAACAACACAAGAACATCGGTTTGGCATACTCAAAATGAGTTCATCCAAATCACGCTGTGGAATGGCCGCCCATGTTCGTTGCAACAACAAAAAAAGGTCTTCTTGCGACTGGATACCCTCCATATTCGGCAGAGCTCTTCGCTTACCTTGGCTGAGCGCCATGGAGGACGGTATCGCTGCACCACACGGAGACAAGACCGATACATTCAAATCTTAACTCGAAGAGCTCCAACAATAACCGCCATGATGTTAGCCGTGAGGCTTCATCACTCTTCAGGGAACTTAATTAGCGACCAAACAGTCAGAAACCGCTTGCATGAAGTGAACCTTCATTCCCGAAGACCGCTACGGGTACCACCTATAGCAATGCACAATCGTAGGATTCGATATCAATGGGCTCTTGAACACAGAAATTGGGCAGAAGAACAATGGCGTTTCGTGTGCTTTTCTGATGAGTCTCGTTTTGGTATGAGACCGGATACAAGACGTATACGACACTGGAGAACCCCTGGACGCCAACAGCGATTAAAATCCTGCCAGGAAGTCCATCCTTATAGTGGTGGAACCATCATAGTATGGGCGGGTATTTGGATCGGCGGAAGAACTGAGTTGATTTGGATCAGAGGCAACCTCAACGCTCAAATTTATGCTGAGACGATTGTATCAGACGTCATCGTTCCTCTACAAGTGCAAATCGGTCCCTTATTTCAGTTAATGCATGATAATGCACGACCGCACACCGCAAGAGTTGTAAGACAGACTCTCGCCGCAGCTAACATCAATGTCCTGCCCTGGCCTGCTCAGTCGCCAGACTTGAACCCGATTGAACATGCATGGGATATGCTACAGAGAAGAGCTCTGCCGAATATGGAGGGTATCCAGTCGCAAGAAGACCTTTTTTTGTTGTTGCAACGAACATGGGCGGCCATTCCACAGCGTGATTTGGATGAACTCATTTTGAGTATGCCAAACCGATGTTCTTGTGTTGTTAGTGTTCGCGGTAGAAACACGGATTATTAATTGTTTAAGTTACCCAATAAAATTTTAAAGAAAACTGTTATTTCAGTCTTTTTTTCGAACTTTAATGTTAGTGGTTCAAATGTCAAAAATCCCTTTATTAGGAAAATGGCAAATTTCTTTATTAATGCAAAGGTGACTTGGTTTATCGTTACTGTGACAAACGAAAACACTTTATTTGATGAATCCTTAAAGAAAATTTTAATTAATATCAATCAGGAGGAAAGTTATTGCAAAAATATATGTTGATCCCTAGATACTTTTGATGTGTTTATTTATTTAAAGAACTGTTAATACTCCTAAAAAAGATTATCTTTGAATAGAATTACTAAAAGCCGTTAGTATTTTTGACATATTTAGATTTGGAAGATGGAATTAAGCTCGCCTAACAAAACCTTGCCACCTTCAAGGATAAAACCTTCGTAGGCGAACTATACCTGCTTAACCTTTCCGAGAATATATCAGGAGGCTTACTTACCTCGTCGAACAATCGCTCAACTCTATGCTTTGTTCACTACGTTTACTAATCGGAAAATTCTCAGAATCACTCGTGCTTACTACCGAGTGATTTTCCATGGGAACGTTTCTTGAAAAATATCTGTGTGATGAGAACATAATAAGATTTTCTTAATAAAAGATATTATTATCATTCAAAATCTGCATACCTAGCATAAGTGCAGAAGATTTAAATGAAACATGTTTTTCCTGCAATTTGAAAATACGAGTGAGTTTATTTGGATAAGTCACATTGCAGGTTGCGTGCAAGATGTGGCATGTGAATAACCGCAAATTACTTTTGAGGCTTGCGTCGAAAAATAGACAAAGAGGTTCACACGGCCTTGCCGGCGTGTGCCGCACTGCCAGAAGGCTGACGAACGCGGAAATGCCTAACGAACTGCCGCCTACCAACTTTACGAATTAAGTGGTTCCATGATGACGCTTACGGTTGGCTTCGAGCCTTCAACACTCGACAACCCTAAGTACCTTGAATTTAACCAGTTTTTTATATATCATTTTTATACTTATAGCTACCTAGGACTAGGTATACCAAATGCATAGAGATTTACAATTTATTAGTTACTTGCGTGCATGGAAAATTAATACACGATAAGAGCGTGATGGAACGTACAAAATGACGTTAATTTTCTGAACGATAAGTTTGAAATTTATAAGAGGCAAGTTATCGGTATAACCTCCTAGCACTGATGACTTAATTTGTAGTTAAGTTTTACGATAACAGTCTCTTGTATTTACACTGTGCTATTAACAATGTATACTTTTAGGGGCGCAAAAGCGGGAGGTTGCGTTTTTATCATGATAAACTGTTATTTAGCTATCGTTGTGCGTGTAGTATCGAGAAAACAATAATTGTACAACAGCCACATCCTTATTACGTGTGTTAATGTTGTGTCCGTGACAGTATTTAATATAATTTTTTGCTAATCACAGTTCATCACGTTTGGATGATACGTTCTTGCTTGGTCAGCCATATCATATGAACATTGTTATGTATAAACAATAGTAAGTATAATTCTATTTACCGGATTTTTAACAAGAATGTTTCATTGGAAACTTTTCTGTAGCAAATTCTGTTGTATAATCGCAGTAAGTACCTCAGACTTAGTACGATGAATGACCCATCTTTTCAACTCTTACGATTCCAAAATAAGGTATTATCGTGTCAAAAATCTCTTATCGTGACATGAGTCTAGTTTATATTGCCAGTCAGCAACTAAATAAAGTACAACGACCTGTAGACGGAGTCAGAGTTTGCGCCAACAAGTTTTATAATATAGTACCTACTTAGTAGTCCATTATTTTACGTAATATAATAATAAATACATATACCCTGATGCTTAACTTGATGATTTCAAATTGTTGAGCTCGCTTTGTGTCAGAATAAGGTTATAAATCACAGGTTGCGGAATTTGTTCGAAAGAGTTACCGCGGCCCTGGAACGCAAAGGGCACAAGAAGGAGCACGGGTGGGTTTTAGTCAGTAAAAGTCTGACACTCCCTACCGCTCCGCCCAGGGCGGGAGGGGTCATTTGATGATTTCCCATCCAAAAGGTTATAAATCACACACTGTAGTGGAGACTACCTACAATTAATGTTTTCATATGTCCACAGGCCAGAAAAATAAGAATGCAAGATAAAAGCAAACGACCAGTTTGAAGGCCAAAAGCTTCCTACTCACCGAATGTGGTGATTATGACAACATCCCCTAGGACCGTTCATTTTGACGGTCAGCGGGGGTAGGTCCATATTCACCAGAGGACAGTTACGATTTACGACCTGTTGTTATATGGGGAAAGGTAGCCAGCCCGAGAGTTACTGCTGCAAAAGGCGCAGATGTACCTACTGCTACAAAAATGAAACGAGGTTAGACAATTATTAAAAACAAAGAGTTTAATTGAAGTAACACGCGACATGGAAGTTTATGGCAACATAATAGGTGTATTTTTGCAACAGTTGGATCGTATGTTCTTCATACGAGTACCGATTTTTCAGCAATTTGTCAATAAGAACACGTCGACACCTAGTGATTGTTAGTAGGCATTCATACGGAGGAGGCCATTCGAATGGTTCTCTGGCACTGGCCACACATGTTTACATGCCCACACCGGTACACTGAACTCGGATAAATTGTCGGCCGTTCGTGGAAACGGGACAAGTGCGGACGCCGCCGCCGCCGGTCCTTTCGTCCGCGTCTGGTGTGTGACTGTGTACTCAAACCGTACATACCAACACCGAAACCAGTTCATTGACTACAGTAACGGCGGCGACTGGTGCTAATTACACGCAAATGACAAAAAAAATAGAACGAAACTTAATAAACATTTTAAAATATAAATAATTAATCTGGTCTCGTGCACGCACTTTTCTTTTTCAAAGCAAAAGCTCGGTTACATACCTAATTATAAAGGCATCAAGATTACTTACGTAATATTAAATTTTCCGAGCGATTACCCAGTCAAAAAGTAGATTATTTCACTACAGCGGGTTTTTGTTCTTGGAGCGCGGCCCAAGTTGCGTGATACTCAGTCTTTACGAACTGTTCCATGGCAAATTACTAAAGATCAGCTAAGCTTGATAGACCTATATACATTTATCGATTGTAAGCCTGTACAGTAAAAGCTGTTTAACATAATTTATTTTTGTTTTCTCCAATGAAATACGACAAGGCCTTCCACGTCGTATTTCAGAAGTTACACTGAACAAATCTTTTTAATAGGAAGCTTTATTTCCTATTCATGGAAATATGTATAACTTCATTGAAAATATAAAAAAATAAAACCTTTTGCGGCGGAACTCAGTAACATGTATTTACGCAAGAAGCAACTAGGTACGTATGATTAACCACGAAGTGTATTGACTTTCACATACATCATGTGTAATACAATGCTTACATTTATGTATATAACGAAGATAGGACAGGATAAAACAATAACAGGTATGTTTGAGACTGTAAGGGTAAGCCATACAGTCCCTCTGCCAGCTAGATCTATCAATGGTAGAGACTCGGCTGTCAAGTAAACGCCATATTTTCGTGAGATTGCAAGCACCGAGTATGCTCGAGACGCGACAAATCCTGAGGAAGAGGAGATAGATTGCCATTGTACAGTATTGTACATGTATTTATCTTAAAGAGTAAGTATACAGTAAGTTATTTTATCGGGGCTTGGTCGTGTATAATATGACATGTGAACTACGCTCCGCTGTCCGCAGTATCATAACATTTTGCCACCAACATGGGTGTCTCCGATTTCGTCGTGAGGCCGTGAGCGTCAAACGACGCGGGTGGTACGCTCGGCTGAATATAAACGTTCCATAAACGTTACGTGGCTACTAGAACTCACTGTAAGTCTGTGAACATATGAATAACCGAGCAACTACATTATATTCATGGGATAGTTTGTTGTCAGTGAATGTTGCTCACTTCGTGGCTTTATTTTCAAGCAAGAAAAATTTAACATTTGAAGGAGCACAGTTGTATAACAAAATACCGCCATGCATAAAAAATGTATACTCCTTCAATGCATTTAAGAAGCAATTAGCGCTATATGTAATAAATAAAAAATAACGAAATACCTTGCAACTAGAAATTATTTCAAGTAAGAGAATGCATTGGATGAGTGAAACACCCAATATTTGTTATTGACGAACTCGATAATATATTTAGCATAACGTAAACATTGTTCTCATGTAAGTGACTTTGTGTCTTTTTGAGAATAAATATCTTTAAACCTAAACCTATTTTCTACAAGTTCCCTTCGTTATAGTAAAGGCTATCAGTAAGACAGATAAAAACGATTTGTGTGTTTATTCTTTCGCTCGCAATCCTGTGAAGAGGACTGACCAACCACATGTTCAGCAGCACATAATTCACTCGGTCGATGATAAGTCCGATAGTTTGATTGTGAGAGAATACTGCGTTTGAACAAAAAGCTAAATTATTTGGATTGTTTGTGTTATACAAAACGTTTTATGAGTGATATGGCAGTTGCGTGATCTGGCCCCGCTAATCATATCGGCCCATTTTGAATTTAATCGTAAAACAGATAGCCTTCAATAGCTGCTCCATAGTTGGCTCCGTTTTATTGTTGATTTAGCCTGACTGTTGATGACATCAGATATGTTATTGTTATTATATTAATCATTCAACATAAATGTTTGTTAATGATATAACGATGCAATTATCAACAGTCGTTTCGTCCGAATGCCTTTTCAACGCTGTGGCATTCAGAGCAAGATAATTACTAACAGTAAGAAATGCCAGAGCGTCATGTACATATGTGTATATTTATCAGTGTAGAATTCTATTGAAGAAATAGAGAAGAGAATCAACCAGCTTTTTTTTTTCTTTCTTCTTTCTTTCAAAATAAAATTTTATATTGGGATATAATACCATGATTTGAACTGAACAATAAACAAAGGTATATAGTAGCTGAGCTGTGCATAATTATATTTATGTGCTCGTAGTCAATGGGTCCCCATGCTCTTTTTCCTATACTAAGGGGACGCCCTAGTTTCAGCTGTCGTCATTTAGGGACTGTTCCCAATGATTGTGATGTTAATCAATATTCACTAGTTTAAATATAATATAGAAATATACAGATACACAACCCAGCGTTATTCCTTATACATATATATTTAACCGAAGTCAAATATGACGTTACAAAAAGTAAAGCTATTTTATGATATAGGCAATGTTTATACAATACGGAAATCCTAGATAATATTTGATATAGCATTGTAATTAAGAACCCTCGTTTGGCGTTTGACGTAAACACACGGAACTAAATTATTGAGGATGGTTTAATACATTAATTTGCGTAGTACCTCGTTTTTGTATCATGTTCATCGCGGAATGATAAAATTATATTAACTTTACATAATTATGGGTGAGTTGATGAATAATAAGTGATTTTTATAAGATTATGTTTTGATAGTGATGTAAATGTTACCTAGTTAGGTCAAGAGCAGCTGGCATTCCAGCCGGCGCGAACCACCAGGGCGGCAGCGGCGTGCACATCCGCTGCGGGCGCGGCGGGAGCCTCACGCGACCATGTACCACACTCCACACCGCTCACAGTCCACCAACAACGCACCAGTTTCACATTCACCACACAGTAAAAACTAAACGCGCCAATGTCAACGCAGTGTCATGGTTCAGCGCGCCCTGAATACAGATAACGGTGATGCAAAACAGTTTGCCAACTTAGGATTACGTCCGACAGCCTCGATGATCTTAGAGCTTTCCGGATAGTGAAATAGAGGAAAAAAGTAATTATACAGTTCAATTAATCAATCGAGGATATACGCGAAGAAGGAAATGAGGCGACTGTGTCGCAACTATTACTTCGAGAAATTGTATGCTATGAATTGTGGCAGCAGCAGCGCTAGGCACGCCATCCAAAGAGCGAAGTAATAAAAATATTAAAGCAATAAAAAGGGCAGAATCGAGAGCGACCGGATTTTTCAACTAACTTTAGGGGAGTCAATAATTAGAGGGAGCGATTGGCTGAGTGATGTGAATAAGGGTTGTTATGGCTGCAGCGCGAGGGTCGATAAACTTTTTGTTTAGGATGATTTTTTTTGACAAATGAAAGTTTGAATATTGGGACCTATTAAAAGAATTCTTGGTTAAAAGAGTTAATAGTAGTTTAGCTGGTGTAAGTATTGGGCTCGAAAGCGGACATGTCTTAGTTTATATCGCGGAAGACGTCAATGTGCGGTCGCGTGGCAGCGCGAGGCGATCGGTCTGTGTGTCGCTCGGTGTGGCACTGACGTCTGCTGCCGGCCGCCTCTGGCTCCGCGTACAGACTAGAGAGAGCCGCGGCGTCGCTCGCCCGCCCCCGCGCCACTCAGTGTTGTTCTTGAGCCGCCCTATGATAGCGCAGTTTGCGCTACTGGCGCGTCGCTCCCTCAACTTAGGAGACGCGACGCTAAATTCAACATTACTTTATGTTGGAGTTTTAATAAGTAGTTTGGATTTTTTCGGGTAACTACGTAATTGCTAGCGGTTTTTAGTTTAGGGTAGCTTTCCCCAACAGTGCTTCTAAATTTTAATATTAAAATCCGAGGATTTGCGTTTATGGATTAATATGCAAAAAAATTACTTTGACAGACCCTTTCCTAAAATCCCCGCTCTGGGCGGAGCGGAAGGGAGTGTCAGACTCTTACTGACTAAAATCCACCCGTGATGCTTCTTGCGTGCCCTTTGCTTTCCAGGGCCGCGGTGACTCTTTCGAACAAATTCCGCAATCCTAGCAGGCACTGACCCTATGTGGCCCCGTCTTCTTTGCTGACAGCTCTTTGAGGCGCGTGTGGAACACGACGCGTCGTCGACCCGGGTTTGGTTGCTGTCGGACGGCGAGCCACCCATAGCTCGAGATCCTCAGATCCGCGCGTACTGTGGCCGGATATTGCCCTGCGTATCCCGACGCCCGGGGTGAGATGAGGACACCGTGGCGTTTTTCCAACCACTCCTCAAAGAGGGCACTTATCGCCGCTCCGTTCTTCCATTTACTTTTAAGTACGAAAGAAAATAATATGTTAATTTTAATAAATAATAATTTTATGTTGTTATTTGTTTAGATAATTGAAGGTAACATCAATTACTCATTAGTATCAAATTAGGTAATTGCAATAAAGGAAACTACTAATATCTTCAATTATCAATGGAAATATTTCTTCTATTAAAATAACATTATATGTCCGTTATAAAAGAAAATTGTTGCATAATGTAAGATCTTTTTTTGGGTGGGAAATCATCAAAAGACTTCTCCCGCTCTGGGCGGAGCGGAAGGGAGTGTCAGACTCTTACTGACTAAAATCGACTCGTTATCCTTCTAGTGCCTTTGCGTTCCAGGGCCACGGTGACTATTTCGAACAATTTCAGCAAACACGATAATGTAAGAGTAAAAGTGAAAATCCGTGCTACAATGGCTGAATAGGTAAGATCATTTGGGTTGCACACAGAAAAAAAAAACGACGTCACCTGAAAGATGATCAGGGATTCGAAACATGAGATTTACTAAACGGATCCTAATTTACCACCCCCGGCACGTAGTGAAGACATTGGCTATAAACCATTCCGATATCGGACGTCGAGAAACTGACCCGTTCACAGAAATAATAGTGGCTATCGAGCGTTAAAAAAATCGTATAAGAGTTTTATGTGTATACATATATGCCTTTATAGAATTTCACAGATTGAATATAGGTTACCAGATAAGCGTTTAGCGTTCAAATAGTAGTTGTTGTATCAAAGGACCAAATAACATAAGGCTGGATGATACTCAAGCGAGCAACAACGGTTTATGAAGCTGTTTCTCAAACAATATCTCAACTTACTCGTGTACTCTGTGCACTAAATCCTGCATAAGGAAATACCTTTACGAGGACAACACTCACACTGTTGACGTTGTGAATACTAAGAAATCAGCCACGATAGTCGGATTCGTCAGAATTTGGAATCATCGATACGACGAAGAAGAATATCTAAACTTGGATTACTTAGATGAACAGATTAAAATCAGAGACGACGAATCAAATATTCTCGAAGCAAAGAATTCTAAGCTTTACTTAATTAAAAAAATACAAGATGAGAACTATCAAATATCCATTTTTTGCGCGTTGTCTGGCTCAATAGAAAGTAATACATCATGCCCTATGGGTAGGTACGATACGCACGTTAACATACAAATCGAAAGAGACATCATTTGTCATATCGTTTCGGTAGTTTAGACGCTTCAACCATAATGTTCATTAATATATTATGTTCATGGGAATAATCCCCGACTGGTAAAAAAAAACTGTTAAATGAAGAGTAACGAACACTATCCAAAATGTAGAAGATATTTATTCGCATGGTCCTGTAATAAATAGCGCACTATCAATGTTCATAAAACTATGTTAATGTACAAATATAAATTTTGAGCCTTAAATTAAGCTAATGTTTTAGCCACACGCGCCCGATCATGATTTAATGTTAATGACGACCGACACATAAATGGTAAACAGTATAAGGGCCGCGGAAAAGTAAATCAATACTGATATTTATCATTATTCGATTGAATGGGAAAAAAATATTGATAATCAAGAAGAGATAAAGGGTTCACTTAAAGGTCTATTATTATGTAAATTTTAATTTTGTAATCGTTGACGCCCGTTGCAATCGTAATCAGTGCTAATTAAATATTATTTATTAGATACTGGGAACCGCCCTGAGTAAGTCAAGGATTGTGATGATAAGATGCTAAACTTATCGTGCATCACGTTAAACATTGTTGAGCTGATAATGATTGCGAACTATCCTGGGAAACAAATTAATGGATTGCGATCGAGATACTTCTAGTTTTTA
Organism: Hecatera dysodea; assembly: GCA_905332915.2. Lineage (NCBI taxonomy): Eukaryota > Metazoa > Arthropoda > Insecta > Lepidoptera > Noctuidae > Hecatera > Hecatera dysodea. Next base: position 7,824,531 of record HG995304.1, read on the forward strand.
TCTCTATCATCATTTATCCTGTCACTTAGATAACAAACCATCAAGTACAAGCGTGGTTTCAATCAACCACCGTTAATAAACTTACCTGTAGAAAGTAAAGATCGTTACATTTTAAGTAATGTATTCTGAACAACAACAAAAAACTGTCTACAGGTTTTAGGTGGATTTCCATTAGGCTCGGATTTCGGAGCAAAGATAATGTGTCACGAATATGTCAATATTGAGAACGAAATAAATGGATTGTTCTGGTACTTATGGGCGATGAGCAAGCAATCTGTCATTCAATCAACCTTGGATACATCCTCCAAGTTATTATTTCTAAATGACGTCTATTTTAACTTTAAAGCTAAGGAGTTATTGTTCCTCAGGAAGATATTGGTCTTCATGCACTTGTTTGAGCTTGAAGATCAATATTTTGACTACACCGTGGCTCGAGTGGAGGTACGATAAGTAGACGCTACATCTATAAATCTATAATTTAGCAGCATCTGGATAGACTGGAACTGACTGGAAGCCGACCCCAACACATTTGAGGAAAGGGCTAAGCAGATTTTTAATTGATCAGAAATAATAAGCAGCAAATCTAGCAAATACTTGAAGAAATAGGTAACTACTTTCTGCAGCCACTATTTCGTCAAGAAACACTATTTGAGCAGTCAATATTAAAATGAGGTATTTATGTTTATTACGCTTCAAATGGGATTAAGGACTTTATCAAGATTGGTGATGTTTTCCTTAAACGTTTCAGGTGATGCAAGCGAATAGAGGAAAAAGTTACCTCAGAACAATTCGTTGTATTAATTTTACGCGTACGGTATATGTGGAATGAAATTAATATGAATCATTGGCTTTTAGTAAACAAAAACAGCCAGTACTCTAATTCTTCATCAAGCGAATGAACGGGAGAATATTTATTGAATATTAGGTTTTGTGCTATCGGTTGCAATCCGTGTCGATAGGTTCTGCACGTGATGAGTTTATTTTTTTCTGCAAGATCTGCTAAACAACTGCACATTGGCACTGATCATGTTTTTTTTTTTCTATTAAAGATCTTCACAGTTAAAGAGTGAACTTTTCGACTGAACTAATATCATAGTCTCGCTTTTTATCTACAAGTGAAGTGAGTGTTTAATTTGTGTTAATGTTATTTCCCACGACGCACCCAACATTATCTGTCACTCAACTGTAATGAGGTCGTGATAAAGTAACACTTAATATTGAAGATTTGGAGACTCGTGTGACGTCGTAAAGTCTACAGATACATTGCTTGGAAATAGACGCAGCGTTGGTCTTTAGGGTGGACAGATAAATAAATGTTTAGTGATTTAAAGTTATGTGGAATCCTACTAGGTTTATGGCTGACTGTCCAGCAATTTCTACTAAGATAAGGTTTTTGACTTGAAACAGCAAGTATAGAAACTGCACTCCAATTTGCGTGACACAGTCAATCAAAATGCGAAGGATTTCGAAGGAGAACTAGTATTTTTTTAATTTATCGTTTTACATGGGATTTACGTCATGTGGTAATACTCGTGGATAAATAAAAATGGCTTTACCAAACAAAGTTGATTTAATTTGTAAATTAACTTCATATTAAATTGGTGTCAGTAAGTCTGTTCTTGTACTACTGAGAACCAAAATAAGTACCTAACGTTATTTTTACTATACAAGTTGAGAATAGCTTTGTAAGGCAAACTTCTTTATTTCATGGGATAGAAACGCACATCGTATATGAAAGACAGGAATCACACAATGAACAAAACTCGTTTTGAGCAAGTTTCGTCTGACTTCGCGAAATATAGAATGCAAAAATTTAGTTTCTGAGTTTTTGACAACATTCATATACAGATTCGTAGCAAATTGACTGGGGCAGTCGGACACAAGGATTCCGTTTTTTTATTCGGACGTATAAAAAAACCATAAAGCTATGCATTTTTGTAAAAACAGGCCTCATGACACACTTTCGCCTACCAATAAAGACGACAACATTATGAAATTCAGCACAGCATTTCTCGATCTGGTTTTATAAAGCGGAGACATCAACAAAATGTCGTAGAAAGCGGCTTTCACGTAAAGGCAGGAGGCAGCGGCGGATACGATATGACATATGGTATAACCGCGTTGTTGACCTTTCGCACGATGTGAACGTTGATGAAATACACAATGCAGTTGACACAAGGTGAAATTTTGTACAAAGTGAACGGCTCGGCTAAAGTAAGGATGCTTGCTGAGGACACGTTGACCTGCAAAACCTTGATTGCGTTCCCTCTGCACTGTTGCCCAATCCAACTGCTAATGACTGCTTGATCACAACTATAACCTTAGATAAAAATTAACATGGCAATGGTAACCAAATTATTTATCTGAAACGGTTATTTCTTTGCAAATTGTTACATTCTGGTTCTTGTTAAAGTCATACCAGAGGCGACGGCCGACTTTTAGTCGAATTAATTTAATTCTGTTTTTACGACAGCCTTTTGCGAATTTAGTTTGAAACAATATATTTTATAGGTAATAACGGTTTAAAAATTGTGTAAAGAAAAGCGCACGTGAAAATATATGATGATACATCACGTAGGCAGCTTCACAACCTCGACTGTTATTTAGCCTTCAAGTCTCCTTACCGTTTGAGTGTCGCGAGGTAGCATTGCGAAAGTTGACAGCGCCGTACGTGAGTAGATTGTTGAGGATTCACATTTTGTTCTGTCGCGTTCGCTTTGCATTTCAGTTTCCATTCTAATACGAATTCGCTGCTACGTTGAACGTTGAATTGGGGATTTAATTAAATAACGTTATAAAAGTTTTTATTAAGGCACTCAATCGAAGCTCGAGTGTCTTATTACCCATTATGGCGGCTGCCACTTGGACTCTTTTAACGATAGTTGGATGGCACATTAAAGTATATTGAATACGGTAAGCTGTCCAAGAGATGGCCAGTGGCAGTTAATGTCGCTCTGACGATATCATAAGACACAGTCGTGCGCAGATCATAATTAAGTACATAGAGTCCAGACTCGTTGCGTTGTTAATGGGTTCGGTAGTAACAATGCGATATTACGACCCACTCAGGGTTCCCACACAAATAGCAAATTATATCCATACACGTCAAACAAATGGGCGCTAGAACAACAAGGTTGCGCTAAGTAAATGGCGTAACTACGAACGAGAATACGCACACCATTGACGCTTGGTACCTACCAGGCGCTGTAAACTCTCGAGAATCATCTAGATAAATGTGTACTTCATAATATCCCTGAAACGTGGTCTTGATTGTCACGATACGATCATCTCGGCTAGCCTTGTAACGAAGCAAAGTTAATCACTGATAGCAACTTTCAAACTGTTACAGCTGTGTAATTTATTTGTGAGTGGAAATGGAAAGTGATATTGTTGTTTCTACTGTAGGAAATATGTTTCTTACAAAACACAACCTTATTATCGAATGATTCAAGCCCGGGTCGAGCTATGGCGTTGGGTAACAATTAATCTTCGTCCAAAAGGCAACGTGATAGGCCCAATGCTTGTAGGAATCGTGTTGCGGAATCTTATTAAATATCTACACCTCACCGAAGTTATTGTTCACCACTCATTGTTATAATTAGTCATTAATAATCTGTCTTGTCAGCGTTGGCTGTATGATTAATAAACCGAGATATTAAACACCAGCTGGCCGCACTCAGAAACAATAGATTTTTCTCGCGTAACTACCACAGATACAGATGTTAGATTACGTACACAACTTCATAGCAGAACTATTCATAATATTCATATTGAAATTGAAAACATAGCTAAATATGATAATTCCAATGTTATAAAATTAATCGTCAAGTTGCATTTATGATACTTGGTAGAAACTTAACAAGTTGTAAATCTAACTGACAAAACCGCTCATTAACAAATATGTAATTATGTGGTTGCTGGATTCCACGCATTAATGAACATAATACTTGATCAATTTGTAGTTAATTTATGTTTATATTGCCTACTTAAATGTCAAGTTGTTTTATAGCTATTTATGGTAGACGTTTAATATCTTAGTCGCCAATCTTCCGTGTTTAAGCAGGCTGAAAGTTATGAGCAGTAACATCTTTACTGTAAAACGTAGCGAGTACCAACTCCAGAGTGGGATAATAAAGTTAATGATCGTAATGTACCTAGGCAATATAAATAGAACGGGGTCATCGTCACTCGGTGTCACTATCTGTTGGGTACGCAATTATTTTAGTGGACAATTGTTCAAGTGGTTATTTCAGGACTTGGGTGAACGGCCTAGACAAACTCAAGGCTTAGAACAGCTTGGACCAGCTGAGTGGTGAACCGGCGAGCAGTTCAAGGGCGTCGGGTGAATGCCACCAGGCAGGTTTTTTTACCATCAAACCCGCTTACGTGACGACTGGTCTTATCGAAGCCGGATGAACATTGAGCGTTGCTAATAACTAACGACTTGGCAATGTTCGCGACAGCCTCATGTCGACTTCATAGATTTGGATGAATTCATTTCGCGTGTTATCGTACATGCAAGCATGACGAAACACGAAAATTACTACCGATAAATGCACCCGATAAATGAACCAACGACACTCAGCTCCACTTATAAAAGTGTAATTTAAAAAATTCGCACAACCATATGGGCAATTTGAAATCTCGTTTGGCCTCTTCCGTTGTTTGGGGAGGCGAACCTTTACTTAATTTGAATAACGTATGAGATTCCGGTGTGAGCGGTGTTGCAATGATAACGAGTAACAGCCGTCTAAACACAAAATACTTTACGATGATACTTTTACACCACAGACAATTTCTCTCGTGATCCTCGAGAAAAATAAAATAAAGAATTCTCGGTAAAAGATAACAAGTTACACCTGCGGGGGCCCGTATAACTAGCTATAACTAGGTAAGAGCGTAAAACCTTTGTTCTTTCTCGTCCGTGGCCCGACTCGACTCTACGAAAAATTATCTTTTTACTTTTTTGCTGAGTCGCTCCCGGAGCGATGCGGACCGCCCGAGCAGGTAGAATGCTGAATATAATAAACGTTTATTCTATACGTACATATTTAGGTAACATTTGGAGAATGTCGTTATGCTGTACTATACTACCTACAACTCCTTTCAACATGAGGTCTTCGACCACCAGAGAATGGAGCCTTTGTGAGTCAAAGCACTTCACTTAGTCTTAAAAAGGAATCAAATTAAAATAACAATATTAATCGATTTTACAAATATCTAGAGTAGCAATAGATTTCACGCAGTAATATTAATACCACTCAATTAAAAAACCTCTCAGAGCGTGATTGGATTTCATTAGCATTTTATTGGAAACTATCGGCTCCAAAGGACTCTTGGAAATTAGATAAAGAAAAGACCTTCGTAGAAAATGAATGACGAAGGTACCTTTATCTAATTAAGTAATCTTTATATTTGAAATCTTATACCTACCACCTACCTGGTTTAAATTATGGAAAACTACCAGGAAGCGATTTATACCCAAGTGCAAATGTTGGTCACATAAAAAATTAAAATTGCTATTAATGATAAGTTGATCACAATGAGCATTCTAACGAATGTTCTTTTGTTAAAATAAACAGGAGCATTTTGGCGAGCATTCTAGCGAGCATTCATTAGCGAATGACAGTAAATTTGCTTCGAGGTTTTTGCTGAGCCAAGAAATTTTGTTAATATTATTTGACATTTTCGTAAAGAATATAGTTTTTGACGAGTGCTCGCTACAATGTTCGTAGCGATAATTGGCTCTACGCTCAGCTCTGTTTGTTGCTCCGTTAAAAACGGCGAATGCTCGATGTTCTGTTACAAGTGAATGCTCAAGTCTATCAGCACTTTTATGATCTAATAATAGCAGCGCGCCGTGGCTTCACCCGCGTAGTTTCAGTTCTCGTGTGAATACGGGGATAAAAATTAAATATTATATTGATGATGTAGCTTTCCATCGGTTAAAAAATGGTTAAAATAGGTCCAGTAGTTTTGGAGTTTATTCGGTACAAACAAACAAAAACAATCTTTCCTTCTTCTAATATTAGTATAGATGAATTTATAAACTGATATTATACGATGGCGGTAGATTTAATATGGCATAAAACATAACGTTTGCAGTTTTCTTGTAAATACCTAATTGTTTTTAGTAAAATTTGGAATGCTTTAGCTTACATAATGTAACAGATATGTTTAGCTTTTAATGATACACGTTGCCAAGACAGGGTCACTGCTAGACTGATAGTACGTCTAAGCTAGGTCGCGTAACATTTATGAAGTTTCATTTCAGATAGGAAGTAGAGTAACGGAGGATATATGATCAACCAATTAGAGTGCCAAATTGATAACCTCCTTTTTTGAAGTCGGTTAAAAATAGCGGACCATGTTTCCCAAAGGACCTTAGGTTGCAGGGTAAAACGATTTTTTGGGAGCAGATGGTGAATTAACGTCGTAGTCGGGAGCTCAGCTAACAAGGGGCTTACATGTAAATAATACACAGCCTCACGAGTCGATCGTCTTCAGTTGAATACTAGTAATCAGTTGACCAGGTTAAGCTGAAAGCCACCCCAACCTGAAAAACTCGGGGGATGATGAAGGAAACTTCGCCAAAAGGTCAAACCAGACGGAACAACTGAAAGCAGCAACGATGTTGTAATGCTAAATTGTGCAAGACGAACTTTAGTATATTTATACGTACTTGAAAAATTGACAACCGCAAGTCGTAGTGGGCAGAGCACAATGATGCTGCCAGGGTTGGGGAGTTTGTTCTAAAGAGTCATAGGAACGCAAAGGGCGTTCGGAGGAACACGGATAGGTTTTAGTCAGTAAGAACCTGACACTCCTTACCGTTTCGCTCAGAACTGAAGAAGTCATTTGATGACTTCTCATCCCTAAAAAAGGGCACATTGATCACTCAATGATCAGCTGTTGGAGCCGAAGGGTTCTTAAGTGGCGACCGTGTAACGGAAAAGGCGCTGGAAGGCTTCTCACAAGGTAGCTTGATGACCTGGATGCAAGTCCACTAGATGCGAGAAGCACAGGAACAGTCGATGTGATGACGTTTGGGGGAGCCTATGGAGGACTATTGGAAGTCTTTCGGCTGATATGATGATGGGTAATGTGATGTAATTCAACCAAACAAGTTCAATTGTTGGTGCTTAGAGCTACATGTTTTATTTATTTGTTTGGTAACTAAGCAGATAGGCAAAGAAATGTGTACTTACATTATATCTAGTTTATTTGGAATTTCTATGCGAGACAATAACAAAAATAATCCGATAGCTACTGAATATTGAGAATTTCATCTTACACAGAATCTGTGTAATCAAAATAAGACTCAGCTTGAATTTACTGAGAATATCATACCTTGTACCTCTCCATAAATATTTAATAGGCTCTAGTTTCTTACCATATTCCATTGGATCTTTGAGAGATCTATAACTTAATGAGCATCTAGTATTGATTTTTGTTATTTTACCTGAAAAAAAAAGGAAACCAGAATTAGTGATAGTTTAGTTCATAAAACGAACAAACAAATAGGAAAGAACGGGATACATAATCAGCAGAGATTGGAATGAGTTTATATGATTAATGTTTTATTTGTTTTTAAAATAATCCTAGGAATTATACATAATATAATGCATTCTTAGTACTATTATGAATAATACCATTTAGCATAATCTATAGTCTTATTCTTTGATGCAAAGCTCATGTGACTCAGTTAGGTGTGGTACAGATTAAAGTTTAAGATTTAATCAGGGTCGATTTACTTAGAGTAAATAAAATTGATTGAGTCAGGCGTTACTTGACACAAGGCAACTTTGACATAAGGTATGGGGAACATGTTGCCGCGTATAGAAATGGCCATTCGGACAAATCGAATTTCGCGAAACATTTAATTGATACCGGCCATTCATTGCGCGACAACAATAGTTTTAATATACTACATGTTTGTGATAAGGGTTTCCGGCTGTGTGTTTTGGAACAATTAGAGATTTTGAAACATAGTAATAATAATAATTTTGCACTGTTGAATGACCAGACGAATTTGGTTTCTTCCCCTTTACTGCGTATGTTGTAATATTTTTTTGTGGTTGCCTGTGGTTAAGTGACAAACACAATATATTTTAAAGGATGTGTGTTCTCCAAATAAAAGAAAAAGAAGAAATTATATAATAAGTTCGGGCGCCATGGAGATTGCACACAGTATAATAAGAATTGCCGGAAAGAATAGAGCGGAAGAGTCAGACTTTTAATCTGCCGGTGGGAGGCTAAATAAAGAAATAAAACAATAAAAATATTTTGTCCTTTCTCTACTTAATGGCCCGTAGCTTCAATTTAATTAACATTATATTTAACGTTTTACTAATTTTAAAGAGGTGATATTATTCTAAGTACATGGGCGATATCATTGCATCGTGCACTGTTAATTTAAAATAATGGAAAATTCCTACCAGTTTACTGGCTATAAAAATAGTAGAACATAACCAAAGGAAGCGATGACCGACGAAAGATTCCCTCAGCAAAAAAAATGTTCCAAAAGGACGTAGGATAAAAATCCAAGTAAAAAGTTAAGAAAAAAATCCGTTAAGAAAAAAAAAACGCCAATGGGCTGTAACAAAAGGTATGAAGTTTAATATACACGAAAATCATCCGAGTCTGAGCACGTGGACGCGTGCATAAGAAAAAAAACTTACCGTTTTCCTTTTCAAATAAATAGATGTGCTCCACGCAACTCCATTTAGTACGTGTGTAGTGAGCGTAAATTATTGATATCTGAAATTAACAATACGCCTGATAAAATTCCTATACGATTTTCAATCCGAAAACATCATGTCCAGAAAAATTCTAACTCACCAAAAATTAAGGTCAATCCTCATAGTATCATCGTCCTTGGTCGTTTTAAATATGTTATATCATAATATAAACCAAAAATATCCCAGATAAATAGGGATTTATAAAGATATTGAAAATAGTTTCAAATTATCGACCAGCCATCGTCTGCAGGATCGTAGAGTGACTTGTCAAAAACGTCATCTGTCAAAACTAGGAATAGTGTCGCGTTCCGAAATCGACTACAAAACCATAAAGCATGTAACGAGAATAAAAACTCGTTACAATGTTAGTGGGTAGTTGTACACAAATAACCAACGGTGGCAGTGTATAAAAGGGGGGTGCCTTGTACTAATTTCTCCAGTCCGATCACGTTATTTGGCAAGCCGATCCCCTGGGTTGAGAAAGCCAAATATCTAGGCGTGATCCTCGATCGAAAGCTTACCTTCAGAGAGCACATTAAGACGGTGCGCAATCGTGCCGCATTCGCTCTCAGTAGGCTTCATTACATGCTGAACGCACGCAGCAAGTTATCCCTGAAAGGCAAACTACGCATTTTCACCACGTGCATACGTCCAATAATGACTTATGCGTGTGTAGCCTTCGCACACGCTAAGCCCCGCCAAATCCATAGGTTGCAGGTCATCCAAAACCGTTTTCTCCGAAAGGCTACGGGAGCCCCGTGGTACGTTAGAAATGAGCGTCTCCATGTCGACCTCCGTATCCCCACCATCAAACAATTCATGAAACGTATTTCCAAGCGTTTCATAGAGTCCGCTGAAAAGCACCAAAACCCCCTTATCGCGTCGGCCACCCGATACACCCCCTCCCAGATCAGCAAGATCCGCCGACCGCGGCACACCCTTGTCGAGCCCGATGACCCCATCACCCTGACCCAAGAGAGTAGTAGGGAAACCAGCACTCTTAGGAAAAGCAAACCCAGAACGCGTTCCGTTTCCGACCTCGCCGACGAGGTCCATCGCGACGCCCCCGTCAAAACCCTCCCCGACTTTTGCCTGACGAGCCAGCCCGCGCTGCTGAGCCATTAGCGTTAAATCCCCTAAATAATATCAATCAGACCCAGCCTGTCCCTTGCTGCCCCTCCTCAATGACCCCGCTAAGCCGAGGCCCGTGTCCCACAGGGGATGCCCTTAGCGAGCGGCCATTTAGTTTTAAGTAGTTTTAAGCCCCGGCTGGGGGCCTTAGAATCTAAGGCAACCACGGGATTGCCCGGTTGAGCAGTAACCAGCCTTAATGTGCTGAACTGCGAGTAGTCCATTCAAAAAAAAAAAAAAAAAAAAAAAAAAAAAAAAAAAAAAAAAAAAAAAAAAAAAAAACAAACTAATTTCTCAGTCGCAACTCAACGGTCAGCGAGTCAACACGTCCCCCGAGGATGCCTCGTGGAGAGGCGAAACACGTGTTGGTAATGGTGTTGGGTTTTGCATTGCCTTCCTGCATGTGCTTAAAATCCTTGCATTTGCCCAGTAATCTTGCATGTGCATAATATAGCGGGCGGGAGGGAGGTGCATACCTGCAACCCACTAATATTCGCGGAAATTAAAACTAGATATATTGTTTTCATTTTCAAATTTAGAGTAAATACCCAAATTCCTGTTCGTAAGAATAATTGGACATGTTTTGGTCAATTTATTGTACATACTTTCTTGTGATTTAACGTAGTTAATTATGTACCCATTTCTAGTTAATGGTTATTTTATGGTAATTTAAAAACAATACTTTTCTTCATTCTATTTCTTTGGGAAGGCACTGGATGGCCCTTATATAACAAGAAATGTGTGTGACATTCACAAATAACACAAGAAACAGGCAAAGATTGTTGTGTTACATTTATTTTTGGCTGCTTTTTTTGTTATATTTTATATTACATTGACTAATCTGTACCTGGCCTTAAAATATCATGCCATACCGTGATCTGCTGCAAGCTATAAGAAATTAATTTATTGCTTGAAAGTAGTAGTAGACTAGCTAGATAGCTTAGTCAGAATCCACAAAAAGATGGTGTTATTAGTTAGTAGTGACTTTTGAATGATTGTAATGAATACCTATATAAATTTAGATTCTAAATCAATAAAAAAAAGTTGCCTGTTTTGAATTTGAGTTAGTTAAACAATGTAACTTAAACATACTTTGCAATTTTATTATAAAATGAAGTGTTTGATTATTAAGTTATAAATATTCACTGCAGTAAGAAGAACCAGGGTCTATAAATATAAACAACATAGTGTAAATACAGTGAATGCTATTAAGAAATAAATAGCACAATAACCATATACATACATGCATGTAAAATATTATGTATACTGTAGATAAAAAATACATCACTATACCATGAAGGTAGGCCTGTACCATAGGAGGGTAAGTAGGTTATGTTTGTTATTTATAATACGATAGTAGGTACCTCAATTTAGTGTAGGTACATGGAGAATACTATTTAGGAAATAATGAAATACCTATGGTAGTTATTCAAATCTAGTAATTTGTAAAACTGCATTTTAGCAGAAAAGAACAATCATATTCCAAGAAAATACAATGCAAACACATGATGCACATTCAAATTAAAACACTGAGTCAGACCTTGGTGTTTAGGAAACGCACGAATGGCGCGAGTGACGCCTGTTTACTTTAACTAAATAACTATCCAGCTGTTCTCAAACACATATGTATGTATCAAACCACTAGGTACTACGCGTCTTGAAATAACTCCTGTTATGTACAAAGCAACGCTAACGTTACTGTATAAACTTCTCCCATACTTTCAAACTAGAAAATTGAAGCCGACAGGTTACGTTTAATGATTATCGACCCATGTGGCCAACGCTGGAACTGCTAATAACTTTATCGTAAACTAAAAGTAACCAAGAACTACGTTGCAATTTACAATCGTTTAAGTACATAAACTGCAAGTTTGAAGCTCGCATGCAGCCATGGCATCGATTTCCAATTTTTCTTTGCAAACCAAGCGTCGCTAGAAACAATGAAAACATTTTTTTACCTTCGTTTTCGTGACTCCACGGTGCCGCTTTAGATTCCCAGCGCTGAATACTATATTTATTCACAGCACTTATCATCACAATACTATAAATAGTTTAGTTACTAATTCTACCATCAAACTTTTAAAATAATCGTAAATTTAAATAACATAAAATACACAAGCTACGGATAATACAAGCAAGGGTTCGGGGCATGACACAAATCACAAAACAAACCAATAGAAAAGGAGAAAAAAACAAAACGCACGACGCGCATGCGTCTCTTGCTGTATGTCGGTAAAGCAGGGAATTTATATTTTTAACATCAATATTAGGGATGTACACCATTTGGCTGTCATTTGATTGTGTCAAGATAACTAAAACTAACAGAAAAGTAATATCTATTTTATTGTAGTACAATACAAGTATTGTAGATCGTTAAAATTTATATAATCTTTATATAATAATATTTTAGTTTAAGTTAAAATCAGAAACGATTCCTAAGAAGCAACATTTTATTTTGTCAAGTTTATTTTATATCAAGCTGATAGAATCGCATTCGTGTTCCGAGTTAGAGTTCCACTTGGCTGTTATACCTGAGATATATTATTACTTTATTCAAATAAAAATCGATGAAACTGATTTGGTTTGTTTTATTTTATTCATTTTTAAACAAAATATTTTAGTCGATATGTCGATACATCTTTACAGTTAGGGGCCCCAATCGTCGATAAAACAGGGTATTCGGTGTTATTGCCATCTAGCAGAACAAAAACGAAACCCTTGAATTAGCTATGTTCGTTCAAGTGTTTAAACTAGATGTCGCACAAAACTTCCTGAAAGACCGCTTTTTCATATTCGGATAGGTTAGTAAAATCTTTAGTATTGTAATAACATCAGTTGTACATAGATGGCGCTGGAACAAAACAATTATTTCAGTTGTATAATTTATTAATTTGTAATTTCGTTTTGTATTAGCAACAGCATTTTTCACTATGATATTACAATTATGTATTTTGTAGCTGTTGCTATGGTCTTCTTCAATATGTATCAATAAATGATCTAAGATATTATAGCTATTTAGGTTTTACATTTACATTAATTAATGTTAGAAAAGCAACTACATATGTATATACTACATATAACTACATAAGTATATAAAAATATACAGAATGATTGGTAATGTGCGTTGCGTTCCTTGAAATATAACCCACTTCAAGGAACGCACTTAAAGGTTGATTGGTAATCAACCTGTATAGTTTGTGTCCATCGCGAATAATTCAGGTACTTAGTGCAGGTCAGGTCAGTTTCAGGGTTCAATTTCGAATTAAAGGCATTGAATCTTGAATAGTTCATTCTGTCTGGAGAAAGAACAACCGCATCTCAACATCAAGATCGATGTTCACAGTTCAACTGTATTTCCACGATGTATTTACGACTTCCTGGGATAAAACGGAGTCAATAATAAAACAATAAGGTGAACTCCATTTCACGGTCGATTATCTTCGACAGAGAATCTTTGGAGACAGGCCATAAAGTAGACGCGCTCATTCTCCACACTAGTTAGTGACAGTTTTAGATATCGGATACATGCATCCTTTGCGGCTGTAGAAACCATTAGCTGAGATGGGTATGGTTTGTAAATCTGTCTATAGGTAATTTAAAAAAGAAGTCTGGTGGAGATTACTTGAGAGAAGTAAGCATTAGGTACCTTTGCACAAAGCTTTGCACCTATTTTTATGTTTCCTTTGTTCTTATCTATTTGTTAAATATGTTTACCTACATAAACTGTTAAATAAATAAATAAAATTGTTTGTCCTGACTGCCTATTAACGTAGATACAGTCAAAACTACTAAGTAAGTCTAGAAAGCTGGAATGTTGAATATGGGTTTATTTTATAACGCAAGCATCCGCTAAGAAAGGATTTCTACAAATTGATTTGGTTTAGCAGGACTAGACCGAGTCCTTTTCTAGAAACCTGTATTGACTATCAACGCAATATTCAGATAGAACAATTAAGTAAGCATAGAAAGCTGAAAGGAATAGGTACCTACCTAGAGGTTTATTTTGTAACATCCGCTTAGCAAGGATTTTTGAAGATATAACTTTAAGGAGGGAATTCGGAAGGGGGACTTAGTATAAAAGTCTTTGTTCTTTGGAGCCGAAATTTTCATTAGACTCATACTTTATTAGTTACTAGCTTCTGCCAGCGACTTCGTCCGCGTGGAATAGTTACTTTACCCCCGATTTTGAAACTCTCAGCACGATCGGTTTAAAATTGACAAAAGATAGACATGCTGTTTCGGGATATTTTTTAGATAATTTTATGTAGAACATTTCCGTAATACATGATTTCTATGTAACTTTAACCATTAAGGCTACACACGCGACGGAAGCTTAAAAAATGGAGTAACTTCTTCCGTTTTCCCAACATTTTCCTTCACTGCTCTGCTCCTATTGATTGTAGCGTGATGAAAAGTATACTATAACCTGCCCAGGAGTATGAAGAATAATTGCACCAAGTTTCGTTAAAATCGGTCGAGTAGTTTTTGTTTCTATAAAGAACATACAGACAGACAGACAGACAGACAGACAGACAGAAAGACAGACAGACAGACAAAAATTTTACTGATTGCATTTTTGGCACCAGTATCGATCACTATCCACCCCCTGATAGTTATTTTGAAAATATATTCCTTGTACAGAATTGACCTCTCTACAGATTTATTATAAGTATAGATTACATAATACCAAGGCAGGCCTACTTAGGCACTCCAAGAAGGGGGACTTACAATTAGTTTAGTACAAAAGTCTTTGTTTTTTGAAGCCGAAATTTACATTAGACTCCTACTTTATTAGTTATTACATTACATAATACCGAGGCAGGCCTACTTACGCACTCTCGGAAATTTCTTCGTTGGGCTTATAGCCGTATGTGCTACTGCTGAGCATGATGTCTGGTTTCAATTCCTAAGTCTAGCAGACGTTTATTGAATTTTTTATTTGATATTCCAGTTCCAAATGCAACAGCAAGAGGGTCAAACAGAGATTTGACCCTCAGACTTAAATTTAACTGGTCGCCATGCCTGCCAAACCTTCCATGGAACGTTAACTGGGGTGTGTTTATGCCGCCACAAGAAAAAGTTAACGAAGCAAATTTGTACGGCAACACAAAGAACCGCTACGCCATCTATCCTGCTAGCGACGAACAAAAAATCCTGCATCGGTATTAAAGTTTACCGTGCGATTAGCGAATTTAGAATTAAGATTAGCGAACGCCGAAAGCCTAAATATCAACTATCGGCCAGTTGCCCACCGGACACAACGAACGTCCGGTCCCTCCAACCGGCCTTTTCAATGGAGGTTTGCGGGACTTTACTCCCAGTGCCGCATACCTCTATATGTTGTTATGTACTCATTAAAATTACTTATTTTTTCAGGTGAACGGCATCGTAGCATAGATTATTCGTCGATGAACTCATCTGCTCCAACGGCTAGTACCTACTGGGACTATAATTAAAGATATCAATAACTTCTTATAATAAACTAGCTGGCACGCTAGCTTCGGTTGTGTTACATTTTTTATGACTGCTCCGCTCCTGTTGGTCTTAGCGTGATAGTTTGCCTCGAGAAATGGGCTATCTAATACTTAAAGATTTGTTCAAATCGGACTAGCAGTTCCCGAGATTAGCGCATTCAAGCAAACAAACAAAGTCAAGTCAAGCTTTGTATATTAGTAAGTATAAGTTATAAGATTACTTTATCTTGATCAATGAGAAATAATTTGGGAAATCTCCAGCCGTCAACCCGTCTGAAGTTCGCAAAAGTAACTAAAGCAACTGCATGCCAACGGCACATCTTTTGTAAACAGTATTGGTGCAGTTATGCCAACTGCAGAAAAATTGCATCGAAGCTGCAGCTAATTCGCGTGAAGTTCAAATTTTAATGTAGACCGTCTGCAGGTCTGTGAGTCTTATGTGAAAACGAATAATACTGTAATGGTAAAGTGTTATTCGTTTAAGGAGGTGCTAAGGTTAGGTTAACCTCAGCAAAATACAAGGTTTGTATTTTGTTGAGGTTACCTACCTAACCTTAGCAACCTACTCCTTTTTTTTTTTGGATGGGAAATCTTCAAATGACCCCTCCCGCCCTGGGTGGAGCGGTAGGGAGTGTCAGACTTTTACTGACTAAAACCCACCCGTGCTCCTCCATGTGCCCTTTGCGTTCCAGGGCCGCGGTAACTCTTTCGAACAAATTCCGCAACCAACAAATTCCGCAACCAACAAATAAAGGCTTGATTTATTTCTCACTACCTACCTTATATTAGAGTGCTTTGTAAGTGACGCAGACTTGTCACTGTCTATCATGACGGCATTATTCACAACATGCACCTACTGCCTAGCTTACATTGTCAGCAACTTCCAACAAAGTAGGTTACCGCCAAAATCTCTGTGCCGTTTCACCTTTCTAAATTGCCTTCATTTCGTCGGTACGTCAAAGAAGGCAAGGGCCCAGGGAGGCCGCCTCGTGCCTCGAGTGGCCCTATTAGGTCCAGCCTCTTGCCTTTGACGACGCACCGAGCCTTGACGTGTCTTTGAGATAAGAATTGGGTCGACTTTTCTTAGGAACATCAAAGAATAAGGTAAATATGTTGTAAAAGAATTATGTATTTGTTGGAGTACCTAATCATGGTTATATGATTGGCGTCGTTTATGTTATTTGCTTGATGTTTGTTGGGAATTAGCCTTGCTGTTTCCTACCTGTAGGTACTCCATTTTAGGATTTACGTACCTATTTTTACAATTTGAAATAAAAAAGACCCAATCAAACATAAAAAGATTTTCAGATCTTCTTGAGTTCATCTTAATTGGTCTTTAAATGAAGTTTATAAAACAAAATAATGATCTATTCTCTCTACACTCAGCATTTAGCAAAGTATGTTGCCGCTTTAATTCAGGGCCGAGGGGATACTTTCTTGTTTCTTGATTCTCTTTTCCCCAATCTCTGTTGTCTGCAATACTAGTATTTGATTAGAAATAATAGTATTGCAGGCACGTTTTTTTTGCACATTAAATTGACACGTGCTTAGTGTTTGTGTTTTCAGCTGACCGGCTTTCTACTTCTTGAAATACAGTCAAAACAAATAACTAGTTACTCATGTATACTACGGCACCTCATCATCACTGAGGGTTAAGCAGGATTTCAGGCAGATATTTCTTATGAAACAAAGTGTGTTAAGAAGTATTTTCTACGATTATCCTAAACAAACAGACATATATATTAGAGTATATGTATAATTTAGGGATACTATTAGTCTATAGATTTCGCCTGTCACGAGAGACACATTGAAACGATGACAAAAATCCACCAGCGAAGGTAAGAGATATTTGAATGGGAGCCCACCATCACATAAGTGACAAATTAATGTGTATCGAATAATGGAACTATGGATCTGCTCGTGTCGGAAAGTGCTAAATCTTAAACGGGGAAGAAGGGCAACGATCCAATATTGGTTGGCTACTTGGAATTTACAAATTCCTGCATATTCTTTTCAGATGTTGGTCCCAAAAGTACATACAGCGTTATTGTTTGAAAAATTACTGGTACAAACCACTATTCTACACCTCATTGCTCGCAGAAGTAACTTATTAGTTTCTCAAAGCGCATACATGTAGCTAACGTCACAACAGCTAATTAAATGTTAACAAACATCGGCTCTGATGGTCTTGGATGACCTGGATACGAGCGCAGGCTGGCGGTGCGGCGGCAGGGGTGGGGGGTGCAAATCGATGTGTTTCCATGGCAACCGCGACGTCTGCCGAGGAGCCTGCGCTCTACTGTCCCTTTCTGTCTCGCCTTGATATCATATCACATGCTGCGCGCAAGAAAACACTTAAGAACCATAATTTTGCGTTGGGTTTTTGCCTTTAAATGACTGACGTTATGGTTGAAAATTGTGTGTTTTGGAAAGTTTCTGGAGACTTTGTGGTTTCGAAAAGCAAATCTTCGTACGATATAATATAAAGACGAAACCCTGTCGAGTCGATAAAGTCAAACATACAGGTCGTGTTCCTGGAAATGCAGTCTTCTTAGTGCGCCATTAGGTGGTGTCTCGAGCCACCCTGTCACCGCCGTGCTCTAGCTACCTATGCCTACGGTGACACTCAGTGGGTGGCTTAACAAGATATTTGGGGTTTGTTCGAGTCTGTTAACATCTGGGCCCCTTAATTTATAGGAAGGGTAAATTCCTCTCAAGGTGTAGTAATTAATAATTTATTTTTGTTCTCGAGGGCTGAATATGGGATTGGATTTGTTATTCGGTATCAAATCTTGAAGCCTTACACCAATTCGTTTGATGCTATTATTTTGTTTGAAAACGAGAAAGATTTTATAGAATGCTTTGTTGAGTTACACGTGTTGGTATGATTGTTTTTATTGACATATAAGAATTCACGAGAGTTATAGAGAAAAATCGTATTTTGTGTCGTTGAAATTCGATCGATTTGATTTTGAACTCTTCACGAGGATTGAACGGATTTCACTTGGCACGTTTATGGCTTCTTAGAAGATTGCGTAAGTTGAGGAAAGTAATATTGAAAGTAAAAGCAGGAAATTAAAATTATTTTGGGTTCAAACTTATTTGTTTTGTGAACAGTAGTCGTACAGGAAATATGTATATCCCGCGTCTACGTGACTTGAGGCAGGTGGCTATCACGAGAAAGTGATTTCATAACTAATCTATACTAATATTATAAAGCTGAAGAGTTTGTTTGTTTGTTTGTTTGAACGCGCTAATCTCAGGAACTACTGGTTCGAATTGAAAAAATCTTTTTGGGTTGAATAGGCCATTTATCGAGGAAGGCTTTAGGCTATATATCATCACGCTTAAGCCAATAGGAGCGGAGCAGCGATAAAGAATGTTTTAAAATCGGGGATTCCACGGGGACGAAGTCGCGGGCAGCAGCTAGTTTCTGGATAAAATTAAGCATCCCTTCATACAGTTAAGTTATCTAGTTTTTAACTTCAACATTATGCTATATTGACCTTGCTGACTTGCTTTTTTCTTTTAATAGGTACTGGTTGTATCATTAAAGTTACGGAAAACTACAGTTTAGTAGACTGATCACTTGTTTACTAATTACGTCTGCATTTTTATTTATATATTTAGATCCTCGCCTTTTCAGACATGTTTGAGATTTCCGTCTCTATACGCTATACCAATGGATACATCTACTTCATAACTAAATAAAAGCCATCCTTAAAAAAAAATAAAGAAAATTCACTGTACACCTGACACAATTTCTTGTTGCTACTGTTACCTTTATCAAACAGATCCTAAACCGTTATTCTTTTGAATATGCATGGGCAAACATGGCGCCCTCTGGCGTTGGCTGGCGTAAACATTAATCATTCATAAAAAAGACAAAGCGACTTCTGAGTTACGTATCTAACATCAACCTTACCGGTATCATTAAAAGGTACGTGGCCGAAGCTCCTAATGACCGGTCAGGGTTGTCCGCTGTTTGTTTATGGTCAGTAATTTTCAGTGTTTTGTGATGAAAGACTGGCTATACATCCAGTTTATAGGAACGTAGAGGTTTTAGTGTCCGTTTCTGTATTGAGTGTTTGGAGCTAAGAACGTGTTAAACACTATAACTTCAATGACAAATTTTTAGATTAAAGAAATTAACAATCTGAAATTCCAAATTCTAATTCAGAAATTGTGGGTTAGTCAGATTTCTCAATCATTAATAGATAATGAATGAAATGATATTTTCAATCGTTGATAGTGGACGCCGACTCGAATATACATTATGTAGTTTGTTGAAGAATTAGGCAGATTGATATTTGACTCCGAGATTTTAGTAATAAACGTACCATGAGCCCCATAGAAACAGACTTTAAAGTTTGGGAACTACTGGCAACTATTTAATAAAGTTGTACCTACGTTCTTTTCAGTTTCTTTTGTATTTGAACTCACGCGCCCTTCGTAAGAAAATCAAGGTTATTTTTTTTTTGTTTTCATGAAACTTGTGAAAAGTTTTCAGGGGTTTGTTGAAATTTTAAGGTTTATTTAAAAAAACATACTTTGTAGAGTGATACATTTCAAAGGGTTTATATTGAAGTAACATACGAATATTTCTTTTATAATTTATGAAAAAAATATAATATAATAACTTATTCAAGAAAATTCACCAATGCCCTTTGTCTTCGAAGCTACTAAAACTAAAATTGAACCAATTGCATTTTTTTTAAAAATATAAGTTGATTTGAAGAACTTAAAATCAAGTTAAACAAAACCTACTGTCATAACTCTATTGTTAGATTATATCCTTGAGTCCACCTACACAGCCCTGACGGCCAGTCGTGTGACACGGAACACGGTAATATTTATGTAAATTGCAGAGAATATGATTAGTCCGCGTCGCCTCCCTCGCTGATAATCATATTTACGGCTTCAACCCCCCCCTTTTGCCCCCATATCACCCTTCACTCCTCCTGGGGGTTGGGGGGTAGCCTGCGTCCTCGATGTTCTTCAGACTCGTGCCTATCAGGCCCGAGTTATGGCTTGTGTGCAGGTGGAGTTATAGATGTCTGGTAAGATATCTCGTTGACACGCAGGCTTAATGGAAATGTTTGTTATTATTTGGCGTTTTCTTGACGTTTTAAGTGATTATAGTAGAATTTTGAAGAGATTTTAAGCGACCACTAATCGGTAACCAAAAGCGATTTAATAGTAGTTTAGTCGGAACATAACGCTCTACTATGTAGGGTTTTAGAAAATATATTATAAAACGATGAAATAATCATCATCGCCAATTCCGATAGTTAATATCAGTAGTTCGTACAGTTCCGATATTATTTTCCTTAAACATGTTAAGGAATCTGAAATCTACAATTTTTCAGAATACGCAGTCCATCAGTAATACTAACAGATTAACAAGATATAATCGAAATAAAACGGCTGATATTGAGATACTCGTAATTTAACGCATGACTAAGCATTTTTTATTAAATAAGCCCTCCACACTATTTCCAAACTCTGCCTGAAGACTGCAACTCTTGAGAGCCAGAATTCATAGGAGCGATCATCAGGAAAGATCCGAGTCAATGGCTCAAGGAGTCCTGGAGATACGATTCAACTGTCTAGGATCCCAACAGGAAATAAAACTTTAAAGAACGGCGGAACTGTAAGAAAACACGACGTTTAATAAGTGGAAGAGGATTACTTCATTAACTCTGTAGCGACATCTATACGGCCTTATACGAACTACAGCAAGACCTGACAAAATCGTACATCGCGCTATCAAAGTTTTCCTCACGATTTGAACATTTGCAACAAACGAACATTAACTATCGGGCAGTAGTCCACCGGAATCATTGATCTGGTCGGTGGATCCTCTTTTTCAATGCGGAACTTTCCAACCTGTTCCGCATACCTCTGGGCCCAAGTGGTGGTGGGTTTTTAAAACAATGGTCAAAAATCACTGCCTCTCTATTTAATCGTTTTTATTTGCGTTCTATGCTTTTTGTTTTATATTTTTTTATTGTATATATTTATCTATCATGTATTTATTGTATATATAATTAGTACACCCAAGACTACCTACAGTACTGTATTTCCTTTTTCTTTTTCAAATCCATCCAAAGGTTGTCTTGAAAAGATCGCTTTTAGCGATAAGGCTGCCCATTGTGTCACCCTATGTAATGTTTTCTTTGTCTATATTTTCTGTAACTTGTATGGTGTACATAATAAAGAGTATTCTATTCTATTTTATTCTATTAATTTCATAAGAAGGTGGCCTAGGCCTCCAGTAGTTATTTTAATGTTCAGGGACCCGTTCCTAGTCGCGGTATAGATTTGCCTACCGTTCAGTTTTCCCTGGACGGAGATACAACAGCTACCGTATATTGTAGAGTTTAATAGTGCTCTATGAGTAGCTATGAGTGTTTTGAATAGACGAAAGCTAAGTTTAGACATTGGTAATGTTGGTGTGTACGGCAGTGTACGTGTTGTGTCGTGGGCTGGTATACTTTGCCAGCGATTCCTGATGTTTAAGTTATGCAGTGTTTATCAGCAGTGCATTATGTGTTCTGATGTCGGTAGGTACAGATGTACCTACTGCCTTATCTAAGAATTGATAAGGAGGGAAGTAAAGTTCTGTTAGATATGAATAAGATAATAATTAACAAATATATATATAAATATGTATACATATATCTATGGAAAGATTTGTATTTTTGTGTGTGTGTGTTTGTAATGAATAAACTCAAAAATGACTGTGCCGATTTCAAAAATTCTTCACCATTAGAAAGCTACATTTACCCTGAGTAACATGGGTTATATTTTATACCCGTATTCCCACGGGAGCGGGAACTACGCGGGTGAAACCGCGGGGCACTGCTAGTATATATATAATCAAGCACCTCTTTAAAAACCTGTTTATCTAAGAAACTGATTGATGACCATGGCAGTACTGATATACAAAAATGGAGGATATTGATGTTAAAATAGTTTTAGATAAATATAGACTGAATCTTTATTTGTCCCACTTCCAAACACAAATAGTTGTAAGTAAGCCGTAGTGATTATTTTCAGCATTTAAAATTAATCAATTATTTTCTTTAATACAAATCTTATCGCTAAATGCTTGTCCACAAGGCAAGTGATATGAAGTGGTGGAATAAAAGTAGGTAAATATATATATATATTAGTAGGTACTTAGAGATTGTTCGAAGGGGGTTAAAGAAAGCCTTTAGTACTTTTAATTTATCTCTCAGCGAATCTATTGTCGATACTTTACTTTGTATTCCATCCGAAGGTTGAGTTTAAAATATTGCTTTTCTGTAATTAACATAACTTACATCCTACTGTAATAACGGTGGGTATGTTTAATATATTAAGTATATTGTAGGTTTTACAAATAAAACGCTAGACGCAAAGCCCCAGTCCAAGAAATCCGGAAAAACTTTTCATAGGTCAGAAATCTCTCAAGTACTTGCAAATACTTGTAAGATTTCTCGTTTTAAGGAACTGAACCTACATTTTGGTAGTTCTTTTTTGTTCGGAAGTAACAACAAAATGATTTATTTTCTCATTAAGGTATTTTTTTGATTGACTGGTCAATTTGATGTCTGAATCAATTGCTGAAATCAAACCAACCAAAGTATCAAACACCTACATAAACCATCTCAGCCACACACAACTAGGTACTAAGTACTACCTAGGTACACAGAACTTAACTCGTGTACGATTGCTGGTGTAGCCTCGTGTGTCTCCAGCACTCAGGGGATGGGGGATGGGGTGGTGGAGGATGAGGCTGTCCCCCCTCCCCCACTGTCCGACGATAGTTGAGACCTTACAGCTTGAGTCGAACGCTCGCAAGAACGTCAATATGTTGACCTGAATGCTGTGTTGTTTGTTAAGATTACGCTGGAATGAATGAGGTTAGATGATTTATGTCCAGTTAATTGCTATTTAAATACTCATGTTTTGATAGTCACATTGGAATGAAAGGCTTCTTCTGGGTAAGCTCATTCTATCGTCGAATTTGTCTCTGTCACTTGCGACCTAGACTAGAGTCAAGAGCCTATCCATCTGACAATAAAAAAAAACCATTTCCTAAAAATATAATATCTATTTCATGTATGTGTGTAGGTGTGTGTGTTTGTGTGTGTCATTGAAATTCTCTAAGGCTGAGTATATAATAATAATTTTATTTTGAATTGTAGAAGTCTCGTTTTATTCTTGGATTAAAACTTTCATAATTTCCTTACTCCAAGTCCTGAAATCGTTTCAAACCAGAAGCCGAAGGTATTTGTATTCTATAATGTTAGTCTCCTGGGCAATCTCTCTATTACCCTCGTGTGTTGGCTACGTATTTATGACAACATTTCCCTACAAAATCTCGACATTAACTAATTGAAGCTCTGGTTATTTTTCAGCAGTTAAGTTTCAGATGTTGTAATCAAAACAAATGTTTTCCAAAATTATTTCATAATAAATATATTGAACGGCTGTTACTGATTGAAAAGAAAATTTTACGAAGCCATGGAAATCCCCCCCTGTCAACCAAATCTGTTTAAGTTTAATCAGAACATTACATAATACTCCACCTTGTGTTTCACAACTTAGTTGTGAAACTTTTGGCTCTTCCCGAAGCTTTCATTTGTGTACTTACGATGTAGGTACTACCTGTGAAGTTTTGTTACTCGGGAGGCGAGATTAGGGAATACGTAATTGACTATTTAAGTGTAGATAGTTAATATAAATATGGTGTTTGAAGGCAGTTGAACCTTGAGGAGGCTTGTCGTCATAAAGCCGTGTGGCGTGTAGCGAGTAGCGTGTAGGCGGGAGTAGCGTCTGGCCCGTGGGTGTTGTCGCTGCGGCGGCGGTGGCGTACGGCTGACAGTTGGTAGCCGCGGCTTGGCCGAGACAGCGCGGCCGGCCACTATCGTTTCCCGCGTGAAAATCGCTTTCCCCGCGGTCGCGGTGCGGTAGAGCACGTGAACGCAGTGTCCCGCCGACCGCTCGCGTGACACGCCGCCGCGCTCCTCGTTCGCACCACCGGCGCCGACGCTGACGCTGACGTACGCTCCCGGCGCCCGCCCGCGCCACACTGCCTCCAGACAAACGCGCGCGCTTAACAACACGTCCTCTCGTTCCATTTTTGAAAAACTTTTCTAATCTCATTGTAGTGTCATCGATCGCCATTAAAGAGTAATATACTATAGAGAGATCGCCATTAACTAGTTGAGCAGTGTCCTGTGCTGTCGCTGAGGTGGCGATGCGGTCCAAAGCCGTCGCCAGGCGCCTGCACGCGCAAGGTGAGTTCTTATTTTCTTGTTAACTTTCAAAGTCGTCCTTACTTTCACGAAAATTCTTGGCTCATTCAGTATTTACTCGGGGATGCGCAGTAGGTATGTACAGATAAGGACAGTGATGCGCTGAGCGCGCGAGCCGATTGGTCGGCGCCTCCCCCGCCAGACAAGATAGCGAGGGACATCCTCCGCGCGGCGCCACACAATTTCGCGCTCTATTATGATACGGTAGAGCTTACATTCGGATGCGTGGCCTTCGGAGGGATGTTCCCTCTGTTGTCATTTGTCATTGGATGAGCACGGAGGCTTTTCATTATTTACTTTTGTTTATGTACCGTGAGCGTGATGATAAACTTTGTTTTATAGGTAACTTTTGTTATATACTATTGTATCTTTATTTTATAAGTTCGATTATATAAAAATAATAAGCTTACTTAGTTTGTAAACAATTTGAATTACTTTCAATACTAAACATTTTGTAAGTAACTATACTATACAAATCTCTCCCCACAGATTCTATTGAACAAAAGAAAGTCTAAAGTCAGTTCTATTGACATTACAGCGATAAGAATTACTCACGAATATATGAAGTTATGTACCTAGGTACTACTTACATTCCTAGGTACCCAGTAATACCTGTGTATATACCTTGTTGATAGTTGATTGTTCTAGCCAGATGAGTCAGGTGCCTGGACAGGTGTTTTCAGAAATGCTTCACTTCACTCATAAGAAATCAAAACTGAATATTCTTTTGTTTTTCACTAGTTTTCCAAGAAAGGTGTTTATGAAAGATTTTGATGATTGTTTGGAGGTTTGATTGAGTTGTTATGAGAGAGGAGCCGAGTGATAATCGACCTCCTTGGGCCGTATATACTTAAAGTCAAAGCGCTACTTTGTATGAAAAGTATTTTGGTAATTTGCAATCCACGTTCGGTGAATATGGTGATATTGCTCATGAAGAAATAGGATTAGAGTTGTCTTTCTTCAAATAAATACGGATAAGTAAGTCAAAGAAAAAATCTGAAATTTGTTCAAAATCAATAAGTAAATAGACTTTTAGGTTCACTACAAATCTTTCATATATAAAAGTGAAATACCACTCACTGATTAATCACGAAATCTTATAAACTACAATATAACACCTAAAACTTAAAATTTGGCAGGTAGGTTCCTTATAAGGGTAACAGGGGGACATCCGCCAACAACGGATTGTACGAACCTTCATCCCTAAGGGGGTGAAACGGGGTTGGAAATTGTTTGTACTAAATCTGTGCAGACGAAGTCGCGGGCGTAGTGCTAGTAAGTTGATATATGAATCACATCGGATTTGTCAATAGGCTTTTTTTTTGTTTTACCTAAATTTGTTGTACCTACCTAAGTACCTACTTACTACAAAACCAAGATTTTACAAACATGGCATTGATTAATTTACGTGTGAATGGACCTGAATAAACAAAGAGACTTTAGTATAGAAAGCCTTGTTTTTAGATCTGAACTTAATATTTATAATAAAACGGTAAAATTATTTGTTTGTTTGTATCAGGCAATGTCGGTTCTGGCGCGAGTAAGGAAATTCTTTCTCCGCTAGAAAGTTACACAATTGCTTAGTTTCATAGACCAAACTGTCTTTAAAATTATGGTTCTTGTGGAATAGGCTATCTACTGGGGCAAGAAGTGAGAAAAAACTATCACAACGACACATCAATACTATCTGTCATTTATCTACACTAATATTATAAAGAGGAAAGATGTGATTGTTTTTTTGTTTGTTTGTTTGTCTGCATTGAATAGGCTCCGCAACTACTTGACCGATTTGAAAAATTATTTCACTGTTGGGAAGCTACACTATCCCCGGGTGGCATAGGCTTTATTTTATCCCCATATTCCCACGGGAACGGGAACTACGCAGGTGAAACCGCGAGGCGCTGATAGTTTATCATATTCTTGTTGCGGAATTTGTTAGAACGAAGAGTAACCACGGCACTCGAAGGGCATTGGAAGGAACTCGGATGGGCTTTAGTCAGTAAGGGACTCCCTTCCGCTCCGCCCAGAGTGGAAGAAGTCATTTGACGATTTCTGATCCATATTTTTTTTTTTAACCATTGAAGAATCTACTGAAAATAGATCTCAAACGGCGCAAATACAACAACCTTATTGGGAATTATGTATTTGAGCCGTTTGGGGTTGAAATACTAGGGCCGTGGGGTCCGAGTGCTCATCGACTTTTTAGTGAAATCAGTAAGGAGTTAGTCGACTTTTCACGTGACCAGAGGGCAGGCCTTTTCTTTGGTCAACGAATCAGCATTGCCATTCAACGTGGCAATGCGGCCAGTGTTCTGGGCACTTTTCCCGTTGACTGCGATGTGGACGAATTTTTCGATGCCCTATGAGTCTTTTCTCCGCTTGTACTTATATATATTTTCTATATTATATCTTCTTTAGTTGTATTTTGTAAATATTAAGATTAAGTTTTTAAATAAATTTAGCTAATTTAAAAAAAAACTGAAAATAATGTTCCTTCAAATACGGTGATTGACTGACGTCACCTGCGTCGCCATGTTTGTATGCGCAGTGTCAACATTGACGAAAGCCTCTTATCAACGTACCGAGACAGGCAGCCCCAAACAATGGTTGCACAAACATTCGACAGGTAGGTTCACTTTTTACGATTATATGCGTGTTACAGCCTCAGATAGGTGTGCACGTCAGAAGGTTTTATATATATGTATCTACTATAAAAATTTATTGTGAAAGTTATGCCTGTTTACGTTATCTATACTATTATAATAAAGCTGAAGAGTTTGTTTTATTTGTTTGTATGCGCTAATCTCTGGAACTAGCAGTCGGATTCGGATTTTGTGTATGATAGCTACATTTATGAGGAAGGATAAAACGGGATAAGTGCGTACGAACTCGCGAACAAAAGCTAGTATCTTCATTGTCTTGTCCTTCCATACGTATATCCTCTATTCTAGATGTTTTTCTACTAGCGCGATCCTACTTAACCTGATAGTCCTACTTACTAAATTATAAGTATAGAAATTTGATAGGATACATGTTTGTTACTCTGTCACGCAAATACTACAGAACGGATTAAATTGAGGTTATCAATTCGACCCATATAGGTATAGTTATTGTAATTGTCGGAATTGCACAGTTTTTGTAAATGTTAATGTATAACAGCTTCTGAACATGTGTGTTAAATTTCATAAATTTTGTATGTTTGTCCGCGCATATCCCAAAAAATATAAGTCGGATTGCAAAAAAATCGTATTTAGTTCAAAGTCAAAGTCAAAGTCGGTTAAGTAGTTTTTTGTATGTGTATCTGTTTTCACTAGGAAAACGCGCGTTGACTTAACAGCGTAATTCTAAAACATCTGAATGCCAAAGCATGTTATAATAAACTCAAAAAAAAAAAAACAAAATGAGGGTTAGGTTAGCAATTTAAAAAGTAACTAATCATACATATATTCTTTAGATGGTAAAAAAGAAATAGTTCGTCACTTCATGTACCATAGTAGATAATTATGGAGGGATCAGTACTTATTATTTTATCTAATTAGTTTCAATTAAAACTTGCTTATTTTTTTCTTCCTCGTTTTTTTAGTAATTTCATTAAAAAAGAGGAAGACAAAAGTAATTTAAAAAAATTAAACCGACTTCAATACTGTAATTTATTTAATGATTAAAATCAATTAATAAAAGGTTTCAGCATCCATATAACTAAACATGTTACTAAATTGAAAAAGAAGAATAAAAGTATGAGCCTGCTACGAACAAACACCGTTTCGTAGAACTATCTGGTCTCGTAGCATCTTCGTAGCAAATAGATAGCTGTAGCATCTCCGTAGCAAATAGATAGCTACGAGCTACGATGCTACAGCCGTAGCAAATGTACAGTAGCATATTACGCAGTACTTGAAGTAGTCTTTAATTTAATTGAAATTTACTTTGTTTTAAAGTTATGAGTTGCGTTAATTTGTTGATGCATCATAAAGATGATGTTGCAATGTTACTGTCACAAAATAGTTGCCTATTTTTTGAAAGTAGGTAGTTGTAATTTGTAATAGATCAACAACAATTAATTAAAAACATAATTTGGAACTAAATAAGATCTTCTTGTTGTCTGTTCAGTGTTCAGTTACTGGACATCATATGACAAGTGACTATATATAAATACTGGTATTCAGCCGGAGTCGGCTTCCAATCTTACTATCCGGTAAAGTTGGGAAGAGGGTCGGCAGATTGTTTTTTTTTCTCAATAGTCTTAGTATTTTTTATATCATTGATCATTAGAACATTGAGTGTAAGGAGTGATATGAAAGAAAAAGTGATAGCGTGACGGCTGACAGGACAGAATGGAAGAAAAAAACATGTTGCGCCGACCCCAAGTAACATGGGATATGGGCAGGAAGATGATGATTGATCATTAGAACCAATCATAATTCTTACACCACTAATTATAAAAAATAAATGTACAAAAATGTCTATCAGAGATAAAACCTGTTAGGCTTAAAGATTACTTTCTTATTCTGCCTAAGTACTGTGAATCGATTCCAATAACTAAAAACTTTCAGTTATCTCAATACACGCAAACAATCCCAACGAATACCCGCGGCCTCACCGAACAGTGCCGCACATAACCACACAGTACATAAGCTAGATATATTGTACGTTCGAACATAAAGATTATATTGATATGGCGTTCATATCTGACCGTTTTTATCGTGTCATTAAAACGGAACGGTTTCGAAACGCTATCCGCACCACGGCTGCACTCTGCGTTTATAACGCATGTAAATATACACGATTTATGTTTCGAATTTACATATCCATTGGATTTTTTAATTGATCTCTTGTTTTAAAGTTGTTTTGATGGGTGGTCTGCTGGCCAATTTGGATGTGAATGCACCGTGGAGTAATGAGGATAGGGCTCAGTTTTCTTTGTCATAAAATGAGGGACTATGCATTTTGATTAATGATTACTTATTCTTGATGTGTACTGAAGGAGGTAGGTCGGCTGCGAATCTTAATGGATCTACTGTGATATTTCTACCGGTTCCTATCACACAACTTCTTTGAGCTGGCTGCATAGAAGTATATCCACGTGGCAGAAGTATATATTCACATGTAAATAAATATATCGTTGAGTTTCTGATTAAAAACGTAAAATATATCTATACTAATATTATAAAGAGGAAAGATTTGTATTTTTGTATGTAACGAATAAACTATAAACTACTGGACCAATTTTAAAAACTCTTTCACCATTAGAAAGCTACATTCACCCTGAGTAACATAGGTTATATTTTATACCCATATTCTCACGGGAACGGGAACTACGCGGGTAAAACCGCGGGACGCTGCTAGTACTTTAAGATAAGGTTGCTAAATTGGGGTAATTCAACCCCTAGTATCCGTGTAGGAAAGATTTATCGATTTATTCCAATACATGCTTTTGCTAGAGTTTATCAATCATACTACATCCCAAGTTAGTCATTGGTCAATTCTTTTAGCAAATCACTCTCTTCGAACACACAACATCTGAACATCTGAGTCAGCCTTAAAACAAGATTTATTCAATTTTCATCTTGACGTAATCCGACGCCTTACCTTCATATTGCCAGTATACCTATATACACAAAGATATATAGGTGCTCGTTCAATATCTGGCCACGTCTTTATGACTCTCGTAAACGTGTGCCCAGCCAACGATCTTCTCCGAGTGTCGGGAAATTCGATCCCTGACCGTTGCCCTTTGTGCGAGCGAGTTGATTGCCCAGCCCCGGCAATAGTACGTTTGTGTTCCATTCTACAGTCGATGCTCTGGATGTGCCGATTAAGATCGTCGATGTTGGCTCTTAGATTTTATCATGTCTAAGGGTTGGGTGGGGGGCGAGGAGTTTATTACTTAGTGAAAACAAGAATTTTCCTTCACGTACTGACTAGGGAGTCGGTTACGCTATTGATCTCCTTTATTGTTAAGATTTCATAACATTATACCTAGCCCTTGTACAACTTCTGTGTACTTCTAGTACTGTTGAACATCAACAAAGACATGAAAGGATTGTTCTAAGGCAACATTACCTAACGAAGTGTAAATACGCAATCACAATGGTTCGCTAAACAAACTTCCAGGGCTAAGAATTCGCGTCGCGTTCTGGACAATGGCGATATCTTCCATAAATAACCTGAACAATATTCAATAAGCACGACGGTTTATTCCTCCAGGAATAGTAGTCGTAAAGCTCGCAGACATACCTACGGACGGATCCTCGAATCACAATAACGCTGGAGCTCAGCAGAATCCATAATCTTATTTTTGTACCGCACCGCGAAGCGTGAATTTCGCAATTACGAGAGCGATGATTCGAGCAGCGGAATATCAGCGCAAAGCTTTCTCCCATAGAGGTGAGAATCGCGCGGGGCGACTTTCTCAAAATAAACACTTCTTGTCTGTACACGTGCGAATGTCGACTTTATCTCGGAGACGGAGAGTTAGGTGCGGGAGCGGCCAGGTGGCGCATGAAAGCGGACTCTTTGCGATGGCAGGAGGGCAGATTATGCGTCGCAGATGTTGCCGGGCGACATCCATTGTGTTTCCTCCTATAATTTTATCGAAGCTGATTTACGATCGATTGTTCTGGCGGCGGACAGTGGGCGCGGTGTGCGTGCGCGTGCGCCGGTGTGCGTGCCGTAACTTACCTGCAGATGGCGCGCGGATATGACGAGACCACTCGCCACAAAACGCCCTCGTAAATTAAGAAACGACGTCTTGGAGCGTGTTCTTTTCAGCTTTGTTTTATGCATGCACTGTGTATAAGTTTCCAACTAGTGACGCCTTCATTTATTTAGCCAGCTGAATATAAGTTACGTATGAAATATTACGCTGCCATTCTAATTTTTATGTGCCAAGTAACTTGTGAACTACCAACTAATGAAGAAAATATAAGCCTCGATGTTGAGTCATAGTGCCAGAAGTTTATTCGAAAGATTTTAGGAGTTTTAAAATTATATTTGGGATATTGGGTAATTGGGGAAATGTCATGTTTTTTGATAGGACTGACATTTCCCCGAATTCCAAGTTACTAAAAGTAATAAAATTTTAAAGCAGGAAAACGTCTCTTTTATGTAACAACCAAAACTTGTTAAATTTTATTTACAAAGTTTCATTACATCACATCATCCGATTTATTTGACTCAGATATTCTGATGAAAAAATGGGGTGGCTTTGAAATTAAAATCTTGGCAAAAACATACCACTTATCCGTTTACGCAGCACGATATTTCATACAAACATTCTAGACCAAAATGTTGAATGAAAAAAAAAGTTACTAATGTTAATAAAAGTCCTTGTAAATGCGTGATAGACCATTTTTCTGGTTTTATTTATATTATATTTCTCAAAATTTACAGATAAGACTGAAGAAGAGTTGGACATTTTCTTGAAAACAATCAATTAGTCTTCCAAAAAATATTAATCGAGCATTTTTCACATAAGAAAAAAAAACACATTGCGTTGAAAATTCGCTTATACTTTTTACTAAAACTTTACACTCTTAAATTTTGATGCGCATTATCTTGAACAATTTCTATCGACTTAATTAGCGATTTGAAGTCGATATGCGTTCAATATTTTTTTAGATTATCAAAAAATATTCAACATACAGTTTTACACACGGAAAATACGCAAAGAAAAAAGATATCTAGGTCGAAAAAGATATTTTCGAAAAATACTTAACAGCGAGAGATATAGAGAGAGAGAAGATATTTACGAACGAATAATACGAGTCGCTGATAAACAATCAGCTATTATTCGTTCGTAAATCTCTTCTCTCTCTGTTAAGTATTTTGGTGACTAATAAACTAGTTTTAAGTTTCTCTTCAATTTGCTTCTTTAGTCTTAACAAAAAAAGCTGTAGTCTGTAGGAGATTCCGATTCAGAAAACTGAGCAGATGTTTACACAAGGCAGGTGGCAGCTAATGCCATGATAAAACGCTCTCGATAAAACAGCCATTATGTATTTTACCTGCAAATTGTTTTCCGGCACAATTAAGATTGAGTTTCAATACTCAATAACATCGTGTTAAGCTTTAGTAGGCAAGGTCTCAATGCGAGCGCGGAGCGGGTATTTGTATTAGAGTTATTTTGTTTAGTTTACTTCGAACTTCAGTCAAGGGACCACATACTACTGGTAATAATCATAAGGTACTAAAAACGTTTCGGAACTCAAATAGATCTGGGCAGGTTTAAGAAGGAGTTTTTAATTTATATTAAGGTCGCCACCGGCAAGTCCAGTTAAGCAGACGACAATCTCCTGCTAGAGAAGTGGTGGCCGAGTGGTAACGGCCCCGACTTACGAATTGTAGGTCGCGGGTTCAAACCTGCCAGGTGCATTACTTTGTGTTGTTAATTTCATCACCACTGCTCTCATAACGGTGACGGAAAACATCGCGGCATCGTGAGGAAACCGGCATATTCTTTTCTTTTAAAAATCCCCACGATCCCACCTCATCGAGGTTTTACCCATGATGGCAACAACGTGACCAATATTTCTCCTTCCAGTCCGCGGACGTTACTCGGTTACCGCCTTCCCCACCTATCATCACTGCGCCTATTTTATGTGATTGGCCTCTCGCAAGAGATTAAGCATAAGCATAGCATAACCAGCCTTTTAATGTTCCCACTGCTGGGACACAGGCCTCCTCTCTAGGAGACGGAATGGGCCGTAATCCTCCACGCGGGCCCAGTGCGGGTTGGCGAATGTCACATGTCTTCGATTTTTTTTTAACAGCAGAGGGCAAATTCGGACTATGAATGAAACTCATCATCCACAACCCAACAAAACAAGGTATTTCGGAAAATTGTAATTTTACCTAACATTCGAATATTTCCAATTTAATCGGAAGATTTAAGCAAAATTATAAAATCTTGGAAATTAATCACCAGATACAGTTAAATACATTGCCGTAGTTTCAATTTAAGTTTGCCATTGCTTTTATTTCGTAGTAACTTTTCGTTTTACAAAAATTGTTTATGTTCTTACTTCTGTTTTTAATATTCTGGCATTCAGTAACACTAATTGTAATTGATGAGAGTTGAAAATTTTACAAGATTACAAGAAGAGAACAAGTTTTCGGCATTAAATTAGATGTTACCTAATGTTTGTTTTACATTTAGTTGTTTGCATAATAGAGAGCTTTTAATTATGTTTTTATTTTGTTGTTTGTTTTGTGCGAGTTTTAAAAAACATTTTTCTTTCTTTCTTTTCTTTACTAGCTAACACTTTTATATTGTTAAGCTACCGTTTAATCACAATACCTTCTGATGGAAAGCGATGAAGAGATCGACGCTACAGCTCGCTGGACTAGAAGTAGCCTATTCACTCTTGACTTATTTTTTTGGCTAGTCATTTTCCAGTATCATAAAAAGTTTGATTATTATACTATTGTACAAAAATGGGCATAACTCTTAAACTACCTAAACCTTACACAACCTTATCGAATACTTTTGCATGCCTGCTTTCAAGAGAAGATCAAGGCATTTTGGAACAACAGCATTCACTTCTAAGGCTTATTGTGTTCTCAAACGAGTTTCAAAAGAAATGAATCTTTTTGGTACATTAACACAAGGTTGCAAACAAAAAAGTTTTAT
This sequence comes from Hecatera dysodea, assembly GCA_905332915.2. Taxonomy (NCBI): domain Eukaryota; kingdom Metazoa; phylum Arthropoda; class Insecta; order Lepidoptera; family Noctuidae; genus Hecatera; species Hecatera dysodea. The sequence continues at coordinate 7,858,816 of HG995304.1, forward strand.
TTTAATTAAAGCGGTAGACAAGGAAAATATTATGTCACTGTGTATGGAATTAAAAAGAGTGGTGGCAGTTGTATTTTGCTTGAAAAAATGCGATTCTAATTTAATTACTTATTTTAATAAAAGATTGTACAAACTGCAAACATACTTTGTAACATTGTTAGTCGTCGGAAGAAAATTATGAAGCCAATTACGTCACGATTTTCAATATTTTCATAGCCAAGATTTTCTTCATTCAAATGTATTTTTTTTAAATGAACAAACAATTGAACTGCTAATTGGAACACTGCTAATCTTAGTTCATTCACGAAGAGAGCGGTTTCATTCGTTCCAAATTTGAAAAATCTTCGTTCGATTTCTCGCTCATACTAGGCCCTCGTCCCACAAGCGACTTGCGGGTCAAACGTATGTAAAACAAGAAATTATTAGGGAAAGGCGTTAACTTAAAGTCGTTAACATATTGACAGGCGTGTGTTGCCATAACAAATGTTTTGATTTCTTTTTGTTTTGATTCCTTCTGGTTTATAAGCATTACCTTATTGTGTTGACGTTTTTTATGCTCGACAATAATAGTTAGGTGCGTGAGTGCTCTCAGAATTACTAAAAGTCATGATTTTTTTTATTGACATGTACATGCGTCAATAATTCTTTAAATTTATGGCAATATTTTTATTGTTCATACATGGATTGTTTGTATATCTTTGTAGCATCTGAAAATTAATCAATCTGCCTAGCCTTTTAGTCACTATGTTGGCTCAGCTTTCCTCTAACCGGATATTGCTGAATATTAAATAATACTAATACAATATTTAAAAAACAACCTTTGGTATCAGTCCACTCCAGATTCGTTTTGACCGTTCCTAAGATATTATATCCTTAGCTCTTCAAGATAACTATTAACACAAACAAACTGGCGTAGAGTGTAGAAATGTGGGCGAAGGCGACTTATAATTAAACTAGAGTCGAGGAATGAGGTCGGCAGCGCCGGGGCTTCGCTTTGTGGCACTACCTTTCAATTACGGCCCGCGGGAAATGTGTTCCGGGCCCGGGCAAGTACACAGGGAAAACTAAACAAATTGCTGTCTTTATATGACGTCATTTTAATTTTATTTATAATATTAAATATTTATTTCTGACCAAATTACAAGATCCATAATTATGCTGTTAGTGGAAGTCTTAACTTAATGTTATTAAAAAATATTTAGTGGGCCAGCATGGAGCTATTCCACCTATCACACAGTAAACTGGATTTATATATATACACATATATATATATAAATCCAGTTTACTACGTATAATGGCTACGTATATATAATGGCTTGGAAACCATCAACCCCGGTTTTGGCGAACATCCCGGAAGCCCTATAAAAGCGTAGTGGACCTAATAGCATTCTGAATACATTGTTATACTGGAGACGCATGGTGTTGTATGCCCTCAGCGTATACCTGATTCACAGACTGCCTTTGTAAAAAGGCACTTGGAATAGGTTATATTGTCTGGTGATATTAAAGCTTCTGCCAAAGTTTCTTTGATAGTTCTTCTTTAACGTTATTTTTATTTTTTAATTTGAATTTTATAACTTTTTAAAATTATTACTTTTGTATAGTAGTAGTTAGTATAGTGTAGTAGTTATTAATTTTATAAATTTTAAAATTGTTTTTCATTTTTAAGCTTTGAAGGATATTCTTTCATTTAATAATATCCCATCCAAAAAATACCCTTTAATGCCTAGTCTGGTCTAGTCAGAACACCATCCACAGAATACCCTCTGAAATAACTCCTCCAGCTCTGGACGGAGCAGGAGGAAGTGCCAGATTCTTACTCACAAAAACTGACAAAAATCCAAAAGAGAATCAACGACCGATAACCGACCGATATTCGAGATCTGGCCTCGGGAAAATCATCTGAAAATAATCTAAAGACTTTTCTTGTAAGTGTGCCAAAGCACTAATATGAAATCGATGTGTAAGTCTGTCAAAGTGTTACTTACCTGGATATCTAACGGATGCAAAATGGCGATGTTATACTCAAAAACGAGGTGAGACAAATGAAATCAATTATGTGATTATTATCTATACTAATATATAACGCCGAAGAGTTTTTTGTTTGCTTGAACGCGCTAATCTCAGGAAAAAGGATTTGAAAAAATCTTTCAGAGTTAGATATTATACCCATTTATCGAAGAAGGTACCAATAGGAGCGGAGTAATCATGAAAAATGTGACGGACAAAGTTGCGCGGGTCAACTAGTATACTATATTTTTGTTGCTGGCTTGTTCTGTTCCATAGGCTAAAAACGAATCATGGACCTCAGCCGGTTTATTTTGTAAACGCCTCATCGTGAAAACTGATCAAATGACTTCTCCCACTCTAGGTGGAAGGGAGTGTCAGACTCTTACTGACTAAAACACACCCGTGATCCTTCTAGTGCCCTTTGCGTTCCAGGGCCGCGGTGACTGTTTCGAATGGTTGCTATCAAACGGCGAGGCAACCATAGCTCGCCGTCCGCAGGCCCGCGCCTACTGTGGTCGGGAATAGCTCTGCATTTCCCGACGCCCGGGTCGTCTTCTTCTGTTGCGGCGGCTGGAGCGTGAGGTTTCCCTCTCCCGCACGCGGTCCGCCTTCTCCTTCGCAAGCGTTACTGCTTCGCAGAAGGAGGTGACCGCTTCCCATACCTCCTCGCTCCGGACCATAGATTGAACCAGGGATAGACACGAGGGGTCGCCACCGCCGATCGCCTCGACGAGGATACGGCGTTGCTTCGCCCAAGCAGGTCAGACATCCACCGTATGCTCCACCGTGTCCTCCGGGCGATCAACACAGTGTTGACTCCCGGACCGCTTCCCAAACTATCATACCACCTTCAGCTCACTTCTGTCCACTTCACCTAAGCTATGACGGTGAGATTTTTACAGAATAGCACCTAAATTATGTAATCGTTTTCGTCGAATAATTGATTTATTGAAACTTCATGCATCAGAAAAGTACAAACAAAGGTGCGGACTTAACGCCCAGGGATTGCATTCAGAGAGGCAGTCACGATTTACGTCCACAAGAAAGCATTAATTTCATTTGTTAGTTATTTTTATCTGCTCACCGTCTACTGCCATCCATTAGTCACAATATTGATAAGTTTCATTTTAATTCTCTTGTTAAAAATCTATCAAGTTTCATGGGTCCGCATATACCCAAACTGATTTTTATTTGATAATGCCATGGTAATTAGAAAATCATTTATTTAAAAGTTAATTCTTGTTATATTATACTCATTTAAGTGGCTTATAGACACGCCTGTTCTTTTTAACATAATTGTTTTTCTAATGGACTAAAATGGATTAATTCTTATTGATATATTTTTGGATGTTTTAACGTTAGATTTTTTCCATAGCCTTAGCAGTGAATAGTGCATTTGTTTGTTAACCTATCACGTCTCAATAGTGAACATCCGTACAGCCGCGAGCAAAACCTAGTTTTATCATATGTTGGTAAAAAATCTTGCTTACTAAAGAACGTTTTCGCTCATCTCAGTAAGGAACTCTGTTCTTAACTACTACTTTTAATAGGCAAAGACAATAAGCTAATAACTAATGTAGACCATAAACCAGTATCAGGCATTCTTTTGATATCTTAATTAAATCGATATGACATCTTGCAAGATGTGTGTAGCATAAATTATGCTACACACATCCCTACCTACAAATGTCTGTAAATTTTACAGACATTTGTAGGTAGGGAGGTTTTTGTTAAATAGTCATTCGCGAATCTTTGATAGTCGTTAAGGCTAATCAAAATAAAAAAGAAACTATTTGAAACGTGTATTATGCCTTGTTTGTTATATGGTTGTCAAACATGGGCTCTAACAGAGCAAATGGAAAACAAAGTTAAAGTTTGCCAAAATGGTATAGAAAGAAGTGTAATAGGAATAAAAAGAAGAGACAGAGTGAAACTAACTGACATAAAAAGAAAAACAAAATTTAAGAACGCATACAAAGTCTACAGAAGGTTAAAATGGCAATGGACAGGGCATATGATAAGAGAAAGCAAGGAGAAATGGACTAAGTCAGTAACGGAATGGTACCCAAGAGGTTGTAAAAGAAAAAGAGGAAGACAAACAAAAAGATGGGAAGATGATATTAAGAAAATTGCTGGCCCGCTATGGTTACGTCTTGCAAGGGACAGGAACTCTTGGAAATCTTTAGAGGAGGCCTTTGTCGAAGGACAAGCTGTTGAGAAGAGGGAACTGTTTGCCGATGTCAAATAATAAACTCATTTTGTATAGTTTTTATAGATTAGGCTTAAGAATATTATGTAATTGTAAACATTTAACAGCAATAAAGGCTTATTTTATTTATAAGGCTAATCAAAAGACCAGCTTCACCAAGCAAAGAGGCATTTTGAGGTTCAGTTACTGCAGGGTTGCAGAAATCAGGCCGATCGGACGGCGAGCTGTGGGTGGCTCGCCGTTCGATAGCAACCAGGCCCGAATCGACGGCGCGTAGTGTTCCACGCGCGCCTCAAAGAGCTGTCAGCAAGGAAGACGGGGCCCCATAGAGTCTGTGCCTTCTAGGGTTGTGGAATTTGTTCGAAAGACTCACCGCGACCCTGGAATACAAAGGGCACAAGAAGGATCACGGGTGGGTCTTAGTCAGTAAGAGTCTGACACTCTCTTCCGCTCCGCCCAGAGCGAAAGAAGTTGATTTGACGATTTCCAATCCAGAGAAAAAAAAGGGTTGCAGAGATCAAATAGGCAGTCGTTCTTCTTAATAAATCGTTGTACGAGTACCTAGCTGCATCTTGCTTGGACTGGAAGCCGTTCCCAACCCAGTTAGGAAAAAGCAAGGCGGATATTTTTTTGAATACTATTTATGCTAAGATCAAGTATTCTAACTGTCGTGTTAAATGATACGATATGATTGGTTCTATTAAATTTGACAGTGTTTCTAAGACCGTTAGAAACCTAACTTCAAGTCGACGTGTAATCACGTGAAATCTTTGTCCATCTCCCTTGGCTATTTGCGTTCAATTAGCTGAATACCAAGATTCTACAAGGTTTACCTGACCTACGCATCCCAGAACCTGGTTAACACGAGATCTTGGAAATACTTGTTTACTGACTTTGGGGCTTCTAACTACCCGTAAGGACGGACTAAGCTCTAATAATTACTGTTGGGACTAATGATAAATTATCCTTTTTGTGGCACTGAGTTATTATATATCTAAATAATAATAATAAAAAAGGCAATTGCACATTATGTTGGGATCAGTCTATCATCATTGACACGATTATTGTTGCCAGTAAGCCTGATATAGTGGTTATAGACCGACTAGAGCGTCGCGCAATGATTGTTGATATAGTCGTCCCTCATGACGAGAAACTCGCGATGGCTGACAAGATAAAGAATCAAATATCTTGACTTAGCCCGCGAGGTTGTCGACATGTCGTATGTAAGCATAGTAGTCATTGTGCCAATAATCGTGACGCCCGATCGGATAATTGCCAAGAGCCTCGACCAACATCTAAAGAACCTCTCGTTGGGCAGCTGGATCAAGGGCTTGTACCAGAAAGCAGTACTCCTGGATACGGCGCGTATTTTTGGAGGTTCCTCTCTCAGGAGCCCTGACCACCGGTAGCTTGGATCCTGTTCCTGATACTGGTGGGCTACTATTTGTTATATTTTGAAATGTTTTATTGTTATAAATATTTAAAAAGGTAAATTATCTATACTAATATTATAAAGCTGAAGAGTTTGTTTGTTTGAACGCGCTAATCTCAGGAACTACTGGTCCGATTTGAAAAAATATTTCAGTTAGATAGCCCATTTATCGAGGAAGGCTATAGGTTATATATCATCACGTTAAGACCAAAAGGAGCGGAGCAGTCATGAAAAATGTGACACAAACGAAGTTGTGCGGACAGCTAGTATGTATATAAAATGAATAAAGGGAATGAAAATAATAGTTTATTTTATGCCAAAAATACAAAAACAAACTAAAATGTGTATGTTAAGTGTATGGTCAGGCATCTGCGTCCTGACGTCAGCAAGCATTAGTTACTTAATCTTAAAAATCTACCCGTGCGGCTGATATTATTAAGCCAAGAGTCTCGTGACAAATCACAGTATGACTGTATAACGTTAACATACGAAGATGTAATGAGCATAGGTTTCCGATAAGCCGCGTGATCTCAGCCAGATAGGCTTATCTGTGACTCATGGAATGTTTCATGCAGCCAGCATCCGCGAGAAATGCATCATGGCTCATACTGTGGAGTTTTCTTAGTAATTGGTCGTTTCGTTTGTTGAATCGCAGTATAAATGGATACGATACATCTATATTTGCGTGACTGTAGAAGATTTGTATTGTTTTTGTGTAAGATTGTTTGGTAAGAAATGTTTTTGTAAAGAATAGAATGGATAGGAAAAATAAATAGTAGGTGCAGGAGAGACTAAGTGGACTTATATAATTATATATATTCTTTAGTCTTGATTTCATTGCGTAGTGAATGGTTTCCACTAACTCACTATTCCCTCAGGGAAACCAAGGAATTAGTAGCTTTTCATTTTGTGCTAAATTTTGGTTATAATCAGCTTAGTTTTCTTCTGGAACCTTGAAAATATTTTCCATGTAATCCTCTGAAAAGGTAAGGAAATTAACCATGTACCTTTGTACTTCCTTATCGATGATAACCAACGCTCATCCAAAGTAAGAGATAAGTAGCAGGTGTAAACTCAGATATATCCGAAGAAACAAGTGTCTACGTTAATGAATGATAAGAGATAAGAAGATAATAAATAAGGTACGAAGAGCAATGATGATACCTGTCTCGACGACAGATATAGTTCAGGCAGAAACAAAAGTTGGAGGTTAGTTTTCCTCTTAATTTGACAGTAGAGGGGATTTTAGTGTGATTTATGTATCTCTTCGCTTAGTCAAACTATTGGCGGTAACAGTAAATACCTCCTAAAAACCAGCGCTGGGTGTCTGACGCCCAGCAAATGCTGAGATGGTAACTCTTTCGGTATAGGCATGCTCAGCGCAATTCTGTATCTACTATAATTTCTGTCACTTTGTATGTTTGTGTCTGTGCCGAATAAATGTTTTATATTCTATTCTGAGGGGCAGTAAAAATTAATTAATTTGTTATATCTCCAGACGATATCATATCTTGCATTTCTCCTTCTTAGTCGAGTCCGTCCAAAGATTGTCTGTAAGAATCGCTTTTAAGGATAAGATCGCCCATTATCACACCCTATTACTTTAAGTCCTAGTTTGTGATTTGTTATCGAGTACAATAAATAGGATTATATCGTCTATCCATGGAGATTACATCATTTTTTTGTTTGATATCGACTGTCTTTTCGAATTATCTCTTAATCACACCGCACCTCTAGATGTAATTTAAAAATATTGTATTAAATTACTTCTAAAATTTTGGGCAGTCGCGGCATAACAGGTGGAGTAATTGGCGAGCTCGAGTGGCGTCCGCAGACTGAAAGAAGTGTCGGTGCAGATGGTATGTTTGTAATACCGGGTAGAACCTGGATGAGCCTGGTACAGTAAAGTGGGGAATTGTGGAGATTACCATAAGACAAGAGAGGCCACCATACCATACCACCATAAGACAATGGGCAAAGTTTTCGTATTGCTTAAGTACAGAAACCTCGCCACTTATGAGATGTTTATCGCACACATTAATTTATTAAGCATATTTTTAATTCATTAAACCTTTATTTGGTTTTGGCGTTTCTTAGGGGGAAACGCTAAAATCTCTTCGCCGATGACGTAAATAGCAAATAACTGCTCAAACATACACCAGGGACCTTGACACCTAATGTTGCACTCAGTGGGGCCGGCAGCCCGGGGCGCGATGGTCCATACACATTGATTGCCCCGATCGCGATCGCCCGGGCTATTGGCAATACCGCCCCATAGTAGCTACACCTATAGTTTTCAAGGGTAAGGGTAGTTATTGTTATTATGGTAATGGGTAAGCGGAAGGAATCAAGGATTATTGGCAAATGCTTGTTCAAGGTTTTCTTGTTTGAGTTCATTGCAAGGATGTTTGTCGTTTAGGTGAAAAGGTTAAAGGTTACATAGTTTAACTGTCAATAATTTCAGCAAGAGAGCAGTGGGGCCAAGTGGTAACGGCCCCGACTTACGAATTGTAGGTCCCGGGTTCCCAGCCAGGCGCATTACTTTGTGTAACGGTGAAAGAAAACATCGTGAGGAAACAAGCATGTGAAGCAAAAAAATCGAACCCATGTGACATTCACCAACCCGTACTGGGACCGCGTAGTGGATTACGGCCCATTCCCTCTCCTAGAGAGGAGGCCTGTGTCCCAGCAGTAGGAACATTCAAAGGATTATGATTTCAGCTTATCTAGATTCTATAAAAATATGGTAATGCTATATTCAGGGAATAGAAAGAATCTGTTAATACCACTAATTGATATTATTTGTATCGCACGGCAAATTCCTTAATATTAGGGTGAAGCTCGCGGGGCACATCCGGAGCAAATCAATTAAATATTGAGTGATGAGAGTTCACATCAGTACCTACAAGTTTGAGCAGGCAGCCATATCCCTTCAGATTATTACTAAAATATTATGTACCTTTTAACGTGCATAAAAGAATACCCAACATTTTATCTAAACCTCATAAAATGTCCAAAATTACTATTATAAGGTGAAAGTCGCGAGTAAAGTGCACATTAGCTAGTTTCAGAAACCGCTCCGAAATTCGGGTTTCATGATAAGAATTACTAAATAAAACTAATGAAATAGCTGAATAAGAAGTAGGGAAATGGCCTTAATAGAAAAGGGCCTTATCAGCACATAAAGAAATATGTCCCGGTCGTAAACATTAGTTATAATTACATCTGCAGCCGCGACCGTATACTAGATAGTGGGGATTATTTATCAGAAATGTAATTGGCTTGGCATAGTTATTCACAAACATTCGATTTCATCCCGAAACAAACTGTTATGATTTTTTAACGTAAGTGCAGGGAAAATACTATATTCTCGCTAAACAACAGCAGCAGTTGTCAAATTACGGCCATTCTCATTCTTAAATATTATAAAAAGTCGGTTAAAATTCCCTATCTCAAAAACTTTTGAACCGATTTTGATGAAACTGTACAGTAGTACAGTACAGTATTCCCTAAGTTGAAGAATATCTCGTACGTTTCGGAGATATGCGAACACAAACATAAAAACATACTTATATACAAACACTTTTGAAATTTGGCACGTTTGTTCAGACGCTGATATAGACTAACATATAGGAAAATGGGGCAGTTGTGGAAATATTACATACATACGGGTCGAATTGATAACCTCCTACTTTGAAGTCGGTTAAAAAAACGTTCTAATTCAATCAAAAACATCTCGGTGACAGTCAATGCCAAAACTTGTCAAAATGTAGGGAACTTAAAAGTGTTTTATGACGATTCTCAAAAGTCATAATGTCACACATTTTGCATACTACTACTTTAGTTACTTTTATCGCTGATGGAATATCACGTTGCCTCTTCTTTTTCTTTGTCGTGGATCTTACGATTTATTGAGAAAGCCAATTCCAGTCCTTTTAAAATATGCTATGAATATTACGCCTATGATTTATACTTTACAATGAAGTAGATACTCTACATTGATTAATATTTGTTATTTTGTGTTTTTTTTTTGTTTACTTCGGAACACGCTGTAGAAAACTGCAAGCTTATTATGTAATACACAAAATGCGATCGATCACATATTCTTTCATTTTGTCACCAACAGTATTCATTGCGTGTTTAACAGATGAATTTTGAAACGTATGAAGCAATGTATCTTATTTTTTTCTTGAATGAGAAATCACCGAATCACTTCTCCCGCTTTGAGCGCAGCAGAGGGGACTGTCAGACTCTTACTGACTAAAACCCACCCGTTGTTATTTCAAATGCCCTTTGCTTTCTAAATCTTAGAAAGATTCAACAATTCTGCAACCCTGGAAGCAATGGATCTGGAATTCCTTTCCATTGTGAAGTGATTTAATGAGTTACTCAATTTTATGGCTGGCCTCTATGTCCCTTACTCAAGTTCTGTAGTAATGAACACGTCTAGAAAATCAATACACAGACACTAAGGTTCGCACCAAAAAAATCATAGCAACCTACACTTTATGGTAATAATAATAAATGATGGAAGGTAAGGTTATTGTCCAGTGCGCGCGATGCGATGCTATCTAGCTTCCGCGCGTCGCGCCTTCATTATCATAATAGCGCAGAGACACGAACTTATTATACAGTTGAACCGTGATCAATCAGGTTTACTTCATTATGTCTTGTAAACCTTGGAAAACTAGATTGTTAATGGAAGTTAGTGTTTTTCAAATCAGTATCTAAGTGGTCAGAATGTCTATGGTTATTTTGTTTATAGATTTTGCTTTAGGCTGACAACACCGTACCTACTACAGTTTGGTAGATATTATTCTCGCTAGTTTTTCTAACGAAATAGATAAAGATACAACTTTGAGATAATTTTAAAATAGCGATTTTTGTAATTTATATACAAAATTGTTTATGTTTTAGAAGTACAAAATATATTTTTACAAGTTAGAGTCGGGTTGTTATGTTGTGTGATGTTTAAATTTAAGTGGCTGTGTTGACATACAGCCAGTATGTTTTAAAAACTGACACAGTGTGACTGTTTCTCCTCTTATTTATTTAATACTTTACATACAGAGACGGACTTAATGCCTTAGACATTTTCTACTGTTGACTGGTAGAAAATACCTTAGGGTGGTGCAGAGACAATAGGTAGATGCAATGTGGAAAAAAAAGAATCGCGATTAATATTTATTAATACAAACAAAGATAAATATGTATAAACTATACATATGTACAATCACCAATATAATGTATAAAACTCTTCCGTTACTGATGAGCGACTTTAAACAAGGCATAGCCGAAAATACTGGTCGCAGAAAGCTGAAATTTGGCATTTGTGTGCATGGCTCCTTGGAGTGTGTCCCGGAAAAACGGGATATGCGTGTACGGAGCCGCGGGCAAAAGCTAGTACAATATTTATTTATTATATACTTTATTGTACACCTTGTAATAATAACAGGAAAAAAATTATAAAAACAAGTGTACAATGGGCAGTCTTATCGCACAAGGCAATCTCTTACAGACAACCTTTACAATAATATAGCATATAATCAAATGACTAAATTAATACACGACTACACTTAAACAGTTGATGCAAACAAATAATGAGTAAAAATTAGCGCTGTGTCGATAGGACCCACTGCCAGCTTCTTACGAACATGTTCGCGATACTTACCTAACTTTGAAGGTTAAGCGGTTGGTTGCTATCCTGATTTTCTTTTTACTTCTTAGGATTTGGATATTCTTTTCACAAACCCAAGAACGATAAACGAGGAAAGTGTAGTTATAAAGTGAAAAAAAAAAATAGTTTAAGCAATATTTTTTTTTACAGAAACTTATTTAGACTTAAATCAATATTACTAATTTAATTATTTTAATCGAGCATTTAACCGTCACTTTAAATGCAGACCGCATCACTGGTCTGCTTCCCCCCAAGGAAAACAGACGTAGTCATATTATAAGATGACGTGTTATATTTAAACACGCATCTACTAAGCATTGACCACATGAAGGTTAAAAATTTTCATTTTTTTTTATAGATGGGAACACACTCATGGGATAGAGGGTATCCTTTCTCCTATTTCAGATCTGCTATTACAATAGTGTCAGAATGATCTATCATTGATTTCATAATTGTTGATTTTGACAAGTTTGGTAATCTACTAATATAAAAGCGTTATTATGACTTTCCAATGGTCAACCACTGACAGTCCATTGAAAAAAATGACATACAATGGTATTCTCGTACATAAGGAAAAATGAATGTAAAAATATATTTAAATAAGAAATCTGGTAGGACTTAATGTTCAAATTTAGTAGTAGTTTTTCGAGAATCATTTCTACTGGCGAGTTTTATAATAATAGCAATATAAAAATGTCATTCTACCACGATTCTATTACGAGACCATTGACCAACCAATGATCGACCATTATGAATTTACGCGAGTAGATTACGAACTTTTAGCAAATTGACAATGGGATCGTGTTGGGGTGACGAATTTATGAAAATAGCAGATTTCGGGCCCTGGACATAGTCTAGTGATGTGCCGAATTTTAGCCACCCGTTCAGCCGTTAAAACAGCACTACTGCCATGGTTAATTTGGATTATTTGTACTTTGAATTGTTCCTTTTTACTCTGGGTGCCTTTACCGTGCACGTCTTTCTATATATAGGTATAGTAGGTACTATATATATAATTTCGGTAAGATCAATGTATCCACAACTTTGTTAAAATGTATTGATTTACAGTTAACGTAACGACCTCGACAATTTAAAAGTGCCTGTAAATGGTTAAATTGAAATAAATACTTTGAGTTTGAATTTGATAAATAAGCAGACAGATAGATTAAATAGATGTACTTTCTATACTAATAAATAGGTAGAGAGGCGAACATTTTCTTCGTAATGTTCATTGTTACTATCAAAATAGGAAAACTATCATTGAAACTTGCTGCTCTCAATAACGTTGTCACAGTGATAGATGATCTCGGGTGACAGGTCGCACGTTCGATTCCCGGGTCGGTCCCATTGTCCACGTGACGGATCGACGGCGCTACTTAGATATACTGTCGCCGACAGCTATCTAAGATGGTGGGAACATTAATTGAGTTGAACTTTGCTTTGAGTTAATCGTAGTCAACATTGTAGAACTATTGTGACTGTAAAGATTCTGTTAGTTTGTAGAATATCCGTCAGGGCTGCCATTAAATGAGCTAGTTTTGCAGATAGTGATGGCAGCCCCCAATATTCTTGGGTTACATTAATTCTGTAAGTCGGGGGTTTTATTATTTATTTAATTAATAACTTTTTCATTTATGTTTTACAGTCGTGGGTTTTTTCAAAATGTTCAATTTTGCCTTTTATTTCAAACTTTTTACAGATAACTTTACTACTACTAACTTATCAACATCGTACTACATATTATAGATACAACTATAAACCTATTACTGAGAACCGCATCAATCGGAGTAGATTTGTTTTTTTGCAAAAACATATGTTTACTGCAGTGCCCCCTCGTGAGTTGTCACCGTAACACATATTTAAGAACATGCACCAATCAAACTTTAAGCCACTGAAAACTGCATTAAAATTGGAATAGTAGTTTTGAAGATAAATGGCAACATTGGTTTGCCTAAATATCCTTGACTGCAGCACCCCCTGATGAGTTGTCACCGTAACACCTATCTAAGAACATGCACCAATCAAATTCGAACCCATCACTGAAAACCACATGAAAATCGAAATAGTAGTACTGGAGATAAATGGGAACATTGGTTTGCACAGACAAACAAACATCCTCTCACCTCAAACGCATACACTGTCTCCGTTCCGTCGTGGGTAAAAATCTATACTAATATTATAAAGAGGAAGGATTTGATTGTTGTTTTATTGAACAGGCTATGAAACTACTGAACCGATTTGAAAAAAATATTCTCTGTTGGAAAGCTACACTATCCCCGGGTGACATGGCTATATTTTATCCCCATATTGCCACGGGAATAGGTACTATGCGGGTGAAACCGCGGGGTGCTGCTAGTATATTATATATTGAGTCTAAGGCAGTTTAAAGTTTTTGGTAACAAGGAATAAATATTGATTTAAAACCGACCACACCTATTTATGTATAAAAAAAACGAAACTACATTTCAAAGTTCCTTAAATCTCGTATTAAAAAAGTTGTAAACCTACTACAGCTTCATCGATAGTTTTGATTTCTTAGTAAAAGCTTATTTGGTTACTTACAGTTTGGTGTAACTGTAGTTAGGTACTAATGTTTTTTTTATTGTATTTGCATTAAACCCTTAAAAGCGCTTCAATACATGCAGTTAATAAAATATCTCCTTTTTTGGGCATAATTTGAACATTCAAAACAGCGGGCCTATAAACTCCTTTTTAAATTAACTCAATTGTGATTGAGATCAAATAAAAACCACCAACTGAATCAGACTCCTAGCTCATTCTAGGACAATCGGATAAAAACATACTTCTGAATAAATAAATGAAAACGGTAAACAAATCGTAAAACTGAAAAGAGAATAATATAAGAGCAATTTTTTCTTTCAGTGGTGCCATCCGTAACCACTTTTATCTATATGCTACGCGGCTACGGAGCTACGCCGTAGCAAGACAGCTGTAGCAAGAGATAACAATTTATTTTAAGAACACTGGCGTAGCGTCACAGTAAAGTAGGGGATCTATTTTAAAACTGATTAGATTTGCTTCATTCCGCTTTGCTGAATGGCGACGGTTGGTTGCAGTGTACTCGTGCCTGTCATATGGTTTAGTTTGTTTGAAGATCGATGTCTAATGGGTAAAAATACTTGAATTTGACCGGATATACGAAAGCGGTTAATATTAAAATATGATTTTTCTTTTAGTAATTCATCCGTATCTTGCCGCCTTTACATCAATTTACTGAATTTACAATGAATCTCTCAAGTAGTTTTTTTTCAAATTTCCAGAATGAGGCCCAGCATAACCTTCTTTTATATTGATTAACGGCCGAACCCAATATCCGATCTATCACTTACTGGAGATAGAAAAACAAATGAAACAACAGAAAACCTATGCAATTTTTCTGTTGTTTAATTTGTTTTTCTATCTCCAGTAAGTGATAGATCGGTTATTGGTTTCGGCCGTTAATCAACACCCCTTTTCTTTATCCGACATTGTTTTTTTCTAAAAAAAATACCTTATTATTATAATAACTATGTCGGTACTGCGCTCTTACGAACCAACTTCTCGTAAGGTTTTAGTTTCAATACAACTTCTTCACTCATACATATTATAAAGATGGTAGATTTGTATTTTCGTAAGTTTGTAAAGAATAAACTCAAAACTACTGGACCGATTTCAAAAAATATTTTACCATTAGAATGCTACATTATTCCTGAGGAATATAGAAACACGCGTGTGAAGCCGGGACAAAAAATGAAAAAGAAAAAAATGCTCACTAGGATTGAAAAGGGCTCCCGATTAGTAAAAAGAGGATATATACATATTTACTGTGTAGATACTAGTTTTGATCCTGCGGTTTCGCTCACTTTGCTCATCCCACAGAAACCGGGATGTTTTTCGAGATAAAACATGTATTTATGATACTCAGAGATAGTGTGCCTTTCGCCCAGTGAAAAAATTTCCTTAGTCGGTTCGGTGCTTCCAGAGATTTATTATCCACGGCTGGAGCTACCTTTCGTTTCCTGAGCCACTCTTATCTAGTTTCTATCTTTTTTATGGATGGGAAATAATCAAATGACTTTTCCGCTCTGGGTAGAGTGGAAATGATGTCAGATTCTTGACCCATCCGTGTTCCTCATAATGCCCTTTGCGTTCCAGGGCCGCGGTGATTCTCTAACCTGGCAGACACTGACCCTAGTGGGCCCCGTCTTCTATGCTGACATCTCTTTGATGCGCGCGTGGATCTCAACGCGCCATCGACCCGGGCCTGGATGTTATCGGTCAGCGAGCCACCTATGGCTCGCCGTCCGCAGGCCATTTTTTTTTGGATTGGAAATGATCAAATGACCCCTCCCGCCCTGGGCGGAGCGGTAGAGAGTGTCAGACTTTTACTGACTAAAACCCACCCGTGATCCTTCTTGTGCCCTTTGCGTTCCAGGGCCGCGGTGACTCTTTCGAACAAATTCCGCAACCCTAGCAGGCACCGACCCTATGGGGCCCCGTCCCCGATGCCGACGGCTCCTTGAGGCGCGCTGTTCAACGCGTCGTCAACTCGGCCTGATTGCTATCGGACGGCGAGCCAACCACGCTCACCGTCCACAGGCATCAGCCACTGCGCAGTAGCACAGCGGCTGACTTGTCTCTGGAGAAGGCTGCAATGGGACCATTACTGGCACTCCATTTCAGCCCCCTGCCGTCCGCAGGCCTGCGCTTACTTTTTTTATTATCCTTGGTTATTTAGTTTCTACCTGCGGTGGAAGCAATTTCGACCTCCGTCCAATCAGGACACAATTTGCGCTCAAAGACTGGTCCTTCTACCGCCGCTAGGTCACTATCTCAGGTACTTCAGGAATTTTAGTACCATAACTAATCCAGAGACTAACATACTCTAAACCAAAAGAACAGTTTTACCTCTTATACAATATAAGTTTCAATTACTATCAGCTTAGCAGTTTTAATACAGCATGTTTAAGCATCTCATTAACTACCACCTTAGTTTAAAATTCGACAGTTTCATCGGTAGTCATAATAAAGATTTGTTTGACACTGAGACAAAACAAATGTTGTTTATAATATTGAGCACGTTCCCTCATTACTGGAGCATTGTGTATTGTTCGATATTATAGAGGATAGCGTTACGAATACGATTCTTAGGTGATAGATAAGGATTTCGGGCGCCACGAGAATAGGTGCCTCTGTTAAAGTTTGCTGTCAGTTTCCTAGAATCTGTCTATGATTGGGTTTGTTTTGCTTTTTAAGTTGGTAGCTTTAATCTTGAAGTAACGTTGTGTAAGTGTTACGATTTTAGAAGATTAAGTGCAGTATAGTATTACTGTCTTAATCGTTCTATGAAATGTTTTTAATAGAAAAACAAAAGAAGAATCTTTATAGGTAACCGTACAAATTCTCGATATAACTCAACTATTTCTTGCTGATAAACTAGACTAAAAATCAATAATGTTAAACTTATATAAGTTGTAATGGTTTGATATTTATCAAGCAGTAACACACTCACGATTTAGATCGCCTTCAGTGATGAGACCACTTTTTGTCTCAAAAAGTTTTTGTATTTTTAACTTTGTAACTTGTTTACCATATTATAAAGACACACATCAGGTATCTCAGTGAACAAAAACAAGCGTGCCAATTTCCCATAAAAAACATCTTCACAAAAATAGAATCAGATGAACTACAAAAGATTTGAACCACACTTTAATCCGATTAGGTTAATAAGGTTAAAATTTATAATTGGCCACGCATACCGAGCGCTGGATTTTTGTGCCGAGCATTAAGCACTAATGAGTACACATGATATTTTACGAGGTCGCTAATGTCGGTTAAAGCTGGGTTTTCACTGGTGGTTGCTTGGTTGTGGTTGGGTTGCTATTGTATGAGCTTCAAATGATATTCTACATACCCTTACCACACGTGCTCTAACGCAGGTCATAAATGTTCACCAGGTTTAATCAATATACATACATACATAAATCGCTTCCGTTATTGAGTGACTGACAGACACCGCACAACCGAAAGTACTGGTCGTAGAAGGCTGTAATTTGGCATGTAGGTTCCTTGGGAAGTATAGTAGTATATTTTTTCGGTAACGGGAAAAACCGGGATATGCGTGCACGAAGCCGCGGACAACAATTAGTAACTAATGGAAGTCTATTAGGTGACGATTTTGAACTGACTGACGATTTAACACTGATCTGCAAGGTCTTCATATAACGTATTGTGAATGTGAGGACCATGTCGATCACTATATTAGGTGTTCATTTCATCTTAGTCTGGCTGTTCCAGTTCTTTATGTGGCCTACACAAATGTCCTTACTTTAGTATTGTTCGTCAAATCGTTGAGCTCCTTAAAGTTCTAAGTTTGAGCTACACGATAACTGACAAATTTTTGCACTCTATAGACCGGTTATCTGAAATCTGTGTGGTACTTTCCTCAAAAAAGCCACATCAGACATCAATCTACATGGTTCTTATATGATTTGACCAGTACAATTGTAAGGACTTCAAAAGAGAATAAGACCTCTGAGTTTGTTTCGGTGTTTCTTCTCAGGGTAGTCAACGAGGAGACACCGACCTCATCTAATTTATAAACGGCCAAAAAAGATTGAAGTGTCAAAGTATTATTTACAACTTACTTACAAAATAAATATCATTTACAGTATATTGTCCACTTTGTATGAGGCGTCTTATAATTGGGTTAGACTTTTGAATATACTTCGGATTAAGTAAGTTGCACATAAATGTATGTAAGTAGCGGAGTGCATTCATTACCTAAAGCTTCATAAGGCCTGATCTTGACATGTCCTTTTTTATTACAAATCTATCTTAAAATCAATCTTTAGCGTCCAACATCCATTCATTCATGAAGCATTCACGAGAAATATAGGTCTAGAACTGCCTTCATTCGTCATGCAGTGAATGTACAGCCTTACAGTGTAAATTGTAGGCAAACTGAGAGCGGTTTTGAAGAGGCTTTAATACATGTAGTCTTATAAATAGGTCAGGAGTACACGACTGAGTGCAATGTTGTGAATGAGGGCGTTTTCTGAATAACAGTTGCAGTTTTCTTACGTGTGCTGCTGACATGTTAAGCATAATCAGCCTTTTAATGTTCCCACTGCTGGGACTCAGGCCTCCTCTCTAGGAGAGGGAATGGACCGTAATACACCACGCGGGCCCAGTGCGGGTTAGTGAATGTCACAATGTCTTCGAATTTTTGGTTCAAGGGTGCCGGTTTCCTCACCATGTTCTCCCTCACCGTTTTGAGAGCAGTGGTGATGAAATTAATAACACAAAGTAACGCACCTTGCTGGGTTTGAACCCGCGAGCTACAATTCGTAAGTCGAGGCCGTTACCATTCGGTCACCACTGCTCTCACAAGTTAAACTTCCAAGTACCTATTTTGTTAAATGGCTTCTGTTTTCGTATTTGATATTATTTATGTAGCAGTGATTGTCATACATTGGAATATTGTCTATATTTCAAAAATAATAAGGATAAAACCGGCCAAGTGCGAGTAGGACTCGCGTGCGAAGGGAAGATTTATTTTTTTAAACTTAAAACATAGACTTATACAGGTGTTCCTGCAATTCATAGGTAAAGACCTTTTATCTGTATTTCCTTTTAATTTTAGGCGCAGTAGTTTCGAGGATTCTTACAATTAAAATAAAAAAATTGGGGCCTTTTCGACGAGTACTTTGATTTGATATGTCACACGGCACAATGTTTTTTTTTAAATTTCAAGGGATCATGTACATTTGGAGAAAATCCACTGGGACTGAGTGTTCTATAAGGGTTTCGTTTTGCCATACAGGGGTTCCGAACCCTAATATGGAAGGAAAGTTGTAATAGATTTACAATCCTGTCAGCAATGTGCAAATCGAAAGTCGTTCAAACCTTGGAGAATAAGCCAGTCATCAGATGCCTGACTGATGAGGGAGACGCGGTGGTTATGTATTCATCTGCAATGCAAAATGTTTTTTTATGGATGGGAAATCATCGCATGACTTCTTCCGCTCTGGGCGGAGCGGAATGTCGCACTTTTACTGGCTGAAACCCGTCCATGTTCCTAATTGCGTCCGTGTCATTTTGCGTTTCAGGGCCGCGGTGACTCTTTCAAACTAATTCCGCAACCCTAGCACGCAGATATTAATTTACTACTGCGCAGCGACTCACTGAGTCTTCCAATACACCTTTTCGTTTAATTCTACCTGGACATAAGCACACGAAGCCTTGCCCAAACAACAACTAAGCCATGCTGCTACTACGCATTAACCAATCAGAATATGTGACAAACACTCATACCTACCTCTATTTACATATTACCGCCAGCCCGCGATGGCGGCCCATCGTAAACATTTAATTGGTGATAAAGCGAATAATTGGTCGCCTATCGATCGATCGCTAATGAAACTGAATTACTGTGTTACCGGCTAACGATCTGTGCGATATCTCTTATCTTTTATACCGGGCTCGTGTAACCTAGTCTTATGTTAGAAGCTGGTTTTGCGTTGGTTTAAATTATGGCAGGATAAACTTGTTTATTTTTAAGACCGTAAAATGGTGTCACAAGATCCATAAATATAGTCAGATACATAGATCGTGAGTGTATCAGATTAAGTGTTCCTATCAATGTTCGCCGTTGAAATGATGGCTAGTTTTTGTTTATCTATGGTTGTTGTTATTTTTAGCTCTCACTAAAGCTAAGGCTTGATCTGTCTTAACCAAGAAATTTCGACGTGGTCATGGTCGAGATAAACCAATATATGTTACAGTTTAATCACGAAACAAATTATTATTGGTCATACATTGAAAGTTTTGTCACAAACCAAACACTAATGTTGTTCCATTCAAAAAACACTACAAAACAAAAAAAAAAAGATACAGTCCAACAAATCAAGCCGCTTGAAAATATAGCTGGCTAATACAAAAAGCGCTTAAAACGCTGCCGTTAACATTCTAATGGAGTAGCTCCACATTATAAATAGGTTAAGTATTTTTGATAATAAGTGGTTATATCGTTATAAATGCTTATTAAGGCTGCGTAGGGCGAAGTCACGTCAATTAGTCGTAATCTAACTTCGTGACTTGTGACTTATGAGTGGCCGATCTTCAAGCGTGGCCATTTCAAGCGATTTGTATCAAAGAAATCGGGCCACAGTAAATATGATCACGACAAGTTAATCGTTTGTGTAGTTTAATGGCTTAGATTTGTCATCGTGAGGCGACCTTGTTGTAATGTGCGTAAATGAAACGAATTTAATATCTGATTATGGGATCTGAAGGCCATCTTGTATGAGAGACATTGGAGGCAGTAAGAGTCTTGCCAATGTCTATCGATAATTTATTTTGTACTATATCGATTGTGGGCAGTGTCATTCATATCACTCGAACTGCAATTTGTTGTTATTTCCGACAGTTCAATAATTTTGAAGGTCACGTGCATTGCTTGTTTATCAAATTATCTAAATTGCTTGAAATTTCTCATCTTTTTTGAAGGTTAGATTACGCCATGTTTCTTTTGGGGTTGATTGTTCAGGAGTCATCATTTTTTTTGGAAGTGATGTCATCAAATTAATTCTTCAGCTCTAGGCGGAGCGCAAGGGAGTGTCACACTCTTACTAACTATAATGCATCCGTGTTCCTCAAAGGCCGCGGTGACTCTTTGTATCAAATACCGCAACTACAGGATGCACTATTCGTAGACCAAGTAAAACATGTATTAATTCTTAAAACACGTTTAGCTTAAATCTTAATTAAACAAACATGACATAATAGGCACACAGTTACTACACAAACAATTGTAACTAATAACAGTTAATAAATTCAGTAGAGCTTATATCAAAGGTGAATTTTCCTTTGTGTTTTGTAGTCGACTGATAGAGAGTGACCACATTCGTTATTTGTTTCATGATTTATATTGATTTACCTTCAAACATGATCAGACCGCGACCACGACATTCTACGTCGTATATTATTATTTGTCACCACCGACCTTGTGCTACCCACCGAATGTGATTGTGTGAGTGAATAAAAATAATTAAATACCTTACCGTCAGACGCGTGTGTGCGTGAAGCCGTATATAGACGTGTGTACATATATGTAGATTTAGTTGCAATCACGTCGAGTGTTATGTCGGGAAATTATGCCTGTACTACAATAAAAACGGATGGTTTCATTTTTCTTTATTATTTGCAGTAATCATGTGTTATTGTGGGTTATTTTTATGTTAGTTTGTAGTGTAAGTAGGCTTACGTTGGATGTGTCAGCCCTGCTTAGCCTTGCTACTTGACTTGTTAATCTTTTTTTGATATTTTAATGCTGATGTTAAAGAACAATTAAGCGATTGTGTGCCTCCGTAATAAAACTGCCTAAATTTTGATGAGTGGTGGGTTGAAATTAAGTAACAACGGAAGTAAAAATGGAAGATACTTGACAAAATTATTCAAAATTTCACTTACACTTACAGTTATTATAATTGATCTTTTTGCATGTTACAAAGAACGCCATTTATTCTTAAACAAAAAAAAGACAGACAAATTACCGCCCTCGTTACCTATAAATATATCTTACTTTTTCTAGTGTTTGGCGCAACCACAAAGTAGTCACGGGCGAGTCGGGGGGCGGTAATTAACTTTCAATTTGCACACATCAGCGTACAAACAAAGAAAGTAGCCATCTTGATTAAATTATTTACATTGAGGGCTGGCCCCTTCTCGTTATTGTAGTTTTGAGCATATTTAGATGATAGACCATGAATTGGCAGTGAGAATTTTATGAGAGTTTTAAAAGTTGTTTGTTAGAATGAATTTAATTGTTTTTTTTATGTTTTTAATTGAAGTCTTTATAAGTACTAGCCGACTACGAATTTGAATGAAAGCGAACTACACTACGCTGGGTGACACAGACTGCTTTTTATGCTGTAAAAAAACGCACGTTTCTGTGGCGAAGCTATGGGAAAAATTTAGAAACATTATATTTTGTTTGAATTTTATTTTAATAACAACACAGTAACATTTTTTATGAAGGTTAATCAAGCCCCACAACTGAGGTTCAACGAAAACTAGGTAAATTGCCATTGTCATAGAAGGAAACTTTGTAGTACTTCTTCTCGGAAACGCAAAACCGAAGGTTCTTTTTTGTACATCGGAAATTCTGAAAAAATACTACAAACATTGAAGGTTACATCACATGTTATAAATGTTTTTTTTTTTAAAGACGGAGCTTTATACCCAGTCATTACTATAAAATAACTAGCAAGGCTGTGTAGCTGATGCAACGATAATTCTAAACTTTCTTCAGCCACTTTTTATGTCGCTCGGCTTAATAAACTTCCTCACATAATTAGGTACAAGTTGACAATGAGAAGTACTACCGTGTTTATCAGTGTGTACCCTGCATAGACCACGGAATAGCTTTGTTCGCCAGTGTTTACGACTGCTGTAGCGTATTTTCCTGGATATAAAAAAAATGTCTGTAAAGTCTGGATATAAAAAAATGGTTACTTTCTGGTGACGTCACTTGTTGGTAACAAGAGTACAAGGCGTGACGATACGAGAAATTTCAACGCACATTATCTTTTCGTCTATCTTCTTTTACGAAAAAAGAAAAATATTTTTTTTTTGGGAATGTAACTGACGGACCAAATAGATTTTCCAGGTGAATAACCTATTCGTGGCGTTAACACACGTCACGTCATTCGTATCGTTGTACTTACATATGAGTGAACGATGACCAGCTTGCTTTGTACGGAGAGGTAATCTATTGGCCTGGCCTTTTCAAATACACACAATCACATACTCACACAATGTAACTAGATGCAGGAGAATATCTATATTGTACAAGGAGCGTCAGCTTATCTGGCCTTGACTACCCAGTAACTGGGTGATGTGATGATTTAGCAAGATGGTCAGACTTTCAAGCTACTAAATACCCGAAATAACTGCTCGTTACAAAAAAATCGCTTCCATTTCGACCGCAGCAATGTAAATTGAGCCTTAGTGACATGCAGTCCCTAGCCGCGACCGCGAGTCGTTTCCGAGTTCTGTGGCGCCCTACCTTGGCTTTCGTGAGAGAATTCGTTGGATTTCAACGTAGCCGACTGGAAATGACTGCTTGTTTATGGAGCACTACGAGTGCTTTTTTTCGATAATAGCTTTTACTGACAGCTTTGCTTGAAACATACTTGATTCTTTTACAAGTGCTTGATATTTTTATCACAGAAACACGGGCAAGTTTTGATACAAAACTGTGATATTAAATTGTGTTGACTGTTTTACTAGCCCGGTCAAGTTAGCTCAATTAATTGGGATAAGGTAGAATAATTCGCATAGAGCTGTAAATTGTACAAATATTTGGAACACCATTATTAATGAAATGTGAAAAGTTCACATCGATCATTTTGTCATTTGCAAAACCAATTTTCAAAGTAGGGTTTGGAAATATGGTTTTTTTTTGCGTTTTCTAGCCAAGCTCTAAGTTCATTATACAATAGGTCCGCTTAAAGGTCACGCATTATCTATAAAATGGTCTTAATATTTTTAATCGTAAGAGATACCGGTTGCGTTTCAACAAGTTGATAAAGTTGTGTTTTTCATATTTCACAGTGGTCGTAAGATTTTCAGCGTTTACAGAACGTGTCTTACACTTTGCTGACTTCTTGGGCGGGGCGGAGCGGAAGGGAGTGTCAGACTCTTACTGACTAAATCTCACCCGTGATCCTTCTAGTGACCTTTGCGTTGCAGTGACTCTTTCGAACAAATTCTGCAACCCATCATTATAATAGAACAATTTTTCTACCAGCCCCCATAGTGTAAAATTTCAGTACTATGGGAGCCGGCCTGTTTCATAGAATAGAATAGAATTTTATTTGCAAATATGGGTACACAACAGTTTTTACATAAATCAAAGTTCAGCCATATTTTACCACTAGCAGCGCCTCGCGGTTTCACCCGCGTAGTTCCCGTTCCCGTGGGAATATGGGGATAAAATATAGCCTATAGCCTTCCTCGATAAATGGGCTATCTAACACTGAAAGTTTTTTTCAAATCGGACCAGTAGTTCCTGAGATTAGCGCGTTCAAACAAACAAACAAACTCTTCAGCTTTATAATATTAGTATAGATTCGGCATGCAAACATTGCAATTATTATTATTATTTACATGTATTTATTATTAATTAATTAAGAATAAAAAATCAAATCAGTAAATTATCAATTATAGTGAAATTCAAATCTTAAATATTTTTTATTAACATTAAATATAGAAATAAAATCAGTCAACAAAATGTATTTCTACTCTGTCAGAAACTCAGTTACACTGTAGTACGTTTTATCCATCAAAAATTTACGCAGTCTACTCTTAAACAGCACGGTATTTAAATCTTCATCAGGACCATCAGAAGTTAATAAATACGAAGTACTGAAAATAATGCGAATATATTCTTTATCAAATCCAATAAGCTCATTATTTAATGGTACAGCTTACCTTAAATTACACAAACTCTAACTCTAACAGATACTAGACATTCAGTTGCCAAAGTTCGCATGTCTGGCTCAGGAAGCCCGTGATCCACTTACCGCGGTATCGCATCAGGAAATCCGTTCCACTACCTCCCTATCGTACGAGCGGATTACTGTAATCTAAGTGATAGTGTTGCCTTTATTGGCAAGTTATTGGGGAGCTGTCCAAATTGGTTAGGGAATGTGTAATGGCTTATGGGTTTATTTAATAGAGATATTGAAGAAATTTTGTATTGCGAGATCAAAAGAGAATTATATTAAATTGTTTTACCCTATGTTATATTTTCTTCTTCTATCTTGTCTGTAACTTTTGTATTATATTCTAGGTAGAGGAAGAGAATAGCGTGCTCTTTGTGTAAACCTTAATATGGTCTCTTAATATACCTGATAATATAACCAATACAATACTTGATTATTTTTCTACGTAGCAGTGGTAAATACATATATACTTGATGATGTGTGAATCTGACGATGCAACAAATTTTAGAGAAATAAGAAACACCGTAAGTTTCGAACTCCTAATATAATTACGATACATATTTTGTAAAAGTACCTGGGTAGCGAGGTACTTCAACGGTGCTTGCTCGTACAGTCATAATCAAATCTAAGTCGAGCCATAAAAAGCTAGGCGAAGTCATTAATAAGCGGCGGAGCTGGTCACGCATGTCGCCGACTCCGCCGCCTATCTTACCAACGAACACATTTTCTTCATTAACTTGTCCGCCTCCCGAGTTTTTTCTACGGCGCAGTAAAGCTCTTTTCATATTAGAATATTCGCGTGTGTGCGGGCGTAAATCACTGGATTGTCACTGCGGTGGACTTATAATTTTATTGTCGGACGACGGCGACGGCGACACGACAGTGCGGCCGTCACGCGACGCGCCACGACGCCCGAACGCCTTTGCTGCTCACACGACAACACACTGATCCCGCTTTATTGTCCCCGCTCTAATTATGGAGTTATTTACAATTAGATCTCACCTGAGATTAACGTCTAGACTTACACCTGACCAGTCGGTTCAGACTCGCTCTTTCGTGAGAGATTAATTATAATTGGACGCAATATAAAGTGGATGATTAAAATATTTTGATAGCTCGCCACTCGCAGGTCGCTTTACACAAAAATGTTGCTGATTCGAAATGTTAGTTCGTGCTTATGGAGATATCGCGTGAATGAATTAACAAGCTTCATTATAGATGGGCAGTTATAAGGAATCATAACTTTATGTTTAGTTCTTGAACCCGGATTTTATAGTTTGTCCTTTAAATTCCAGCTGGTAATTATGTCCATGGTAATGAAGCAATTATGAATGCTTTCCTGCCTGTGGTATGTGCGTAGTTCTAGAGAGACTACAGCATGAGATGACTGCTTTATTCATTCATTCATTATTTCAGGTTATGTCGTCTTTCAGACCATCATACAAGCAGCATATGCTGAGATAGGAGCCTTTTTGGCCTCACTCAGGCCTTTTGGTATTGTTAGTTTTTAATTACTTAATTTTGTTTTATATTTTGTCTTGTCCGAGTCCCAAATATTTTTTTTTGCACTGATCTTTGTACATAAACTTCAGAACTAGAAAAAAAATGGTAGTATGCTAGATGACAAAAAAAATATCCTACGACACCCGCGTAGCCGTCCACTGAAAGTAGGTTGTCCATCGAGCCCCGCCTACCAGCATGCTGCCATTATGCGACAGGATGTCGACCAGTCCGGTAATAGGTGTCATTATTGTGTCGTTCAGAAATTGCCTCACTATCGGACGAGTTATCAGCCGGCTTTATAGGTCCAGATTACATGGTATGTACTTTTTACAGGCCGCATATAAGTGGGCTTAGTAGGCCGCGTACCTCCCATCGCTTTTTGTTCATTGCTGTTTTAATTGGGTATGGCTTGGAAGAGTATGAGCTTGTAATGATGCTTAAAATAGTTTCACATTTATTTTTTAATATTATTATGTGGCTCATTTGAAGGCTATATTATTGTTGGTTTCTATTGTTTCAAGGTGTGGCTATATTTCCGTGTTGTTGTTGATACAAGCAGATATAAGGGAGGATGTGTTTGAGATTTGCGACAGTGATAAACAAATAAGGAGATATAGGACTGGGGTCCTAATACCCGATTATAGGCGACAAGTATCTAAGGACCTATCTATCAATGAATAAAAAAAATTAGTCGAACTGATAAAGAACTTTCATCTTATCAATTTGATTGCAGATCTATTTTTAAGTCCTCACAATGAATACAACTAAATAACAATCAAAATTGTCAAGTATAAATCAATGAAAAGATTGAAAAGATTGAAAAGAAGGAATGAATTAATTGCAATAATCATAAATGAATGAAAACCTCACCAATACTCAATTTAAATTTAATTTCGCCTGAACCTGTTATCTTCTTGTAATTCCACTGACAAATAGCGGTCATAAGCTGCTATTCGCGTTAATATATGCACCGTTTGTGGCACTCGTATTCTTGCCATGATAAGTGTGGCGATGAATAAGTGCCCACTCATACAGGCGGATATCCTCGCCGGCCATTCTTGGCATACAACCTAAACTGTCATGCGAGCTCAAACTTTTCTACTGGATTCTTTTGTTTTGGGCTGTCTGAATTATTAATGTTCTTAGAAACACAACGAAACGTCTAAATATATTATAGCACGGATAGATTTTCAACTTTGTGAAACAGTGCGCTTTAGTAAAATTATTTGAGACTTTCGGTTATTTTAAGGGTGAAATAAAGAACATTAAACATATGCAATTTTGTGTTCCGTTGTTTCTGAAATGATGATTGACTTGATTGACGTTTGGTAAGTGCTTGTATATTAAGTTGGTGGTGTTGTTTATGACGTGGTTAGTATACCTATGTATATAGATAGTTCGAACTTAATCTAGATAGGAAATTATGTTGTCCAGAGGAAAGGACCATAGACTGCGGATGTTTTGCTTGTGTTGACTTGTTGCAGGTATATTTTGGAAGAAACAGGGCGCTAGTTGCCTTAAAATCTCCAAAATTGAGCGCGGGAAAATTAATATTTAGCTATCAATTAAATTAATGTCAAGAAAAAGCTTTAGTAGACAAGAAAACCAAACAGCAAAATATAAACTTTTACAAAGTAAGTACTACGTACGTGATAAGATACTGCAATTAAAGTAAATATGTAATTGTCGAAAGACAATGTTAAATAAGTCAAGGGGTTGCGTTCTTGGACAGACATAGCCACGCGCGTCGTGACTCAACGTCCGGTCATTTTCATAATTTCCATAACAAAAATTTAGGTCGCTGACCCCGCCGGGTGACATTCTCATAACCGTATTTATGGTTTAAAAAAAATAGAATTATCATGGACCGGCGGGCTTTGTTGTGAAAAATGAACTAATTAGTGCTGACCATGGTTGGTAGATAAAGTGTTGAGATTAACCTAATGTGTATTGAGTTAAATGTTTCATTTACATGGGTAAGCACAATATATTAAACTAATTAGTTCCTATAGATATGGCTGAAACATTAGCTTAAAGAACGGAAAAAAATAAAAATAACTTTTCTCTACTTAGTCAAATAATGGACCTGGCTTATCCCTGCTTCCTTTTTTGCATGTTGTTGTTACTTGTTGTAGATAAGCTTTTGTATAAGCCTACAAAAGAAAATTGATGTGATGCTACTTGATCAAACTGCGAGCTTTCTGCGATAACCTCATAGGTTGACTTACGAGAGGCCCATAAAAAAGTTTATTTTTTATTTTTGTAAATTATGTACATTGTTGTGTACTATAAATATAGCCTGGTTTAAGCTAACCGGAGGCTAAACATTGCCATTCAACGTACCAAGCCTCCAGTCTTATGGGCACCCAGCTGACAGCATGGATGACGAATTGATTAAAATATTAAAATAAATATTACTAAATAATTGCTCTAAAAACAGTTATGTGTGGTAATTCAATTGAGTGTTGGCTACAAAACTCAAACCAAAAAGTATTTAACTATTCATACTGTGAATGTTTTTTTTTAACATACAGTTATGTCGATATATTATAGATAGATAAATAATATTAAAATTAAAAATTAAGATATACTTTCAAATGGCGATTTTTTTTTAATATACTTAGTAGTTTTTGAGCCAAATCATAACGAACGAAGAAATATTTTTTTCCTGCTTATAATATTATAGTTTAGAAGAAATTTTTACATTACAAGTATATTAGTATAATTAGATAATAATCTAGTTGAAAATAATGAATGAATACAATTTTCAAACTCACGATGAAAATAACAAAATCACAAAGTTATTGTACAGATTATGACTACACTTAATATTTTATAGATAAGATTACTTTATCTGTAAATAAATCTCACAGTACGATGACTATGTTTTATTAGAATAGCCACTTAACGCCAATCGCGGACTGTGAATTGTGATTATATAAACTTCGCCGATCTACTCTTGTTACTAGAAGCGGCTAGCGAGTGACGCTTCATAAAATTGAGCGTAGTTTATTTAAGACCAACCACTGTTTTAATACGTCACATGAATTCATATATATCTATACTTAATATTATAAAGATGAAAAAATTATATTTTTGTATTTTTATTTTTGTATGTAACGAATAAACTCAAAAACTACTGGACCGATTTCAGAAATTCTTTCACCATTAGAATGCTACTTTTACCCTGAGTAACATAGGCTATATTTTATCCCCGTATTCCCACGGGAACGGGAACTACGCGGGTGAAACCGCGGGGCGCTGCTAGTAATATATATTACATATCAGTTTTCTTAGATTAACGATCTTTCTGCAATTTATGCTGTATCACCCGTGTCAAAATGTTTGAACAAGAGTGTCCAAGATGTGGATTGGATTAATCTTTCCGATTTTTCTAATATTTTTAACGTCTTGAAGTCACAACAATAAAAGTCAGGGAAACTTTAGTGAATCAAAGTACTTGCTTATGTTATAAGTTAACGTATCGGCTATAATTGCTCCCGATTGACTAAGTTAAAGAAAGGTAATCATGTGTACACAGGTGGAAAAACTATTTGTTGACAAACATATGTTAGTTAAAAAGAAAAAGTTTCTATACTCCATTTACGGTAGCATTAGACAAAAGTTAAAAAGGCTCTTTTAGGGGCACACTTTTTTATAAAAGTATTACAAACATTACTACAGTCAAGATTGATGTGGAGTTGAATATAATAAATTAATATAATAGCTGTCACACTAAATTGGACTTATTTACCTACCGAAATTAAAAGGCTTTCATTTAATTTGATTTAGTTTTTATATAAAATACTAGCTTCTGCCAGCGACTTCGTCCGCGTAGATGTCGGAAATTGTCCCAAGGGAACATAATCCCGGGATATAAAGTATCCTATGTGTTATTCCAGACTATGATCTATATCTGTGCCAAATTTCATCAAGATCCATTCAGTAGTTTTTGCGTGAAAGAGTAACAAACATCCATACATCCATACTTACAAGCTTTCGCGTTTATAATATTAATAGGATTATCGTGTCAATATTTAAAATCTAAAAGAAGCAGAGGCGGACAGTACCGGGAACGTTTGCCATGTCACTATAACTCAACAAAATCTAAAATGTCACCTATTCCCTTTGTAAGTTGTGGCAGCACGTGTTTATTTTTTTTAATTTTTACTGAAACTTGTTTCATTTCATGTACCCATCCAAGCGTCGTGGCGAGTAAATCGATGAAATATGCTTTGTTGTATGCCATATATTGTTACTTACAAATAAAGCACATACATTATCTATTAAAATTGTTTGAACTTATCTTGAAAACAAAAAGTTTCATACTTCTGCTTCTATGAGCCTCTTTTTTCTAATGTTTTGATAAAAGGAGTATACCTATAAAAATACAAAAATCCAACATATATTACATAACATAGAACAAAACTTTTTTATAGGTCCCAGCACAACACAACATCATAAGCAATTTTATGTCATTTCCAGTCATCATAATTAATGTGTTGCGCCATTACTTCATTTTAGGGGTAGATGATGTATCCAGATTGAGGGGTCAAGTGTCCCCCCGGGGGGTGAGATATCCATAAAAGGGGGGTAATTTTGACCCAGGAGTCAGATCGAATATTGTGATAATGACCGCTAAGGGGAATAAGACAGGGTTTTATGTGAAATTCTTAAGTCCTTAATTGACTTAAAGATACGTATCACGCTATGGAAATTAAGTAATATTGACTTTTAATTATTTTATTTTGTTTGTAGTGCTTCGGTTGCTGTTCGACTTATGTAATGGGAGTTTTTGATTTATTTGTTTTGTTTAGTGACAATCTTATTTCGTGTGTTTACTGTAACGTATTAGTTAGAAGTTTTCTAGGTAGATATTCAAGTTATGATGATTATATAGACAGTTAAATCTGAATTAAGATCAATAGGTACCTACTTACGTATATTTGGCACGTGGAAAATGAATGACGCAAATTTTTTGTGAAAAGATACTACCAGTTTTGCTTGATAATTAATTTGACGTTCACTGTAATCGTTCCTCAGGTGTTTAATTCCACTGTGATATTCGCTTCTGTTTGAAACGAATGTCTCATGAGCTAACAAAAAATAAGTAGTGTGAAAATATTATTTATTTTAAATATAGAAACGTAATCAAGCAATAAAACCCGTGACATATGTATGTACATGGATTTTATACAAATATTTACACAAAAACAGCTTGAGTAATATAGAATTAATTAAAAACAGCCCTATAAAATTTCCCGGAATATGCGACACGACTCAAAGGCCGACCATCGTAGGCTTTCCGCGAAACCCAACTAGCAAGTACTTATCACTTTTATGTTGAAAACTTACATAACACTCCACTCTAGCATTTCCTTCCAAGAACTATGAAACTTATGTTCATAACTACGACTGAACCCTATGATATGAGTTCGTAGTTCGCACCCTCGAACAAGAAACTATCACTTAACAAGTATTGGCTACAAGGAGGGTAGTTTTTATAACGTCCAGCAGATGGCGCATGTCATTCACTGCAGCCCTACACGAACCATCTAACGTTGAACTCCCCTTCATCACACTCACACTCCTCAAAAGCTATTTTAATACGTGTTTTGGGAGGAAGGGTAGGTCCACGTGAACTGGTGATCTACTAGAAGGTTAGGAGTCAAAAGGATCAGTTACGGTATAACATCAATTTCTGCAGTTATTGATAGAGGGACATAACAATATCATAATTCAAGTTTTCCAGAGAGATATGATTTATTGAAAGTAATAGGTAAGGTCGGCCATGTTTTGATCGGCGACAACAGCAATAACAAAATGTGATGTCCAACTTCAACAATAAATGGTCAGTCATGAAACATTGATTTCCCATCCGAAAAAAAGGGCATGAAAAAATAGAAAAAAATATTTCCAAGTTTTCTTTTGCATCTGATTCGGAGGAAAATATTCGGGCGGTAAATATTTATTACCTCTACATCAAAACGTTCTTACTCGTCTTATTTGCAAAAGTATACAAATTCCTCATTTCATCGTAGACTTTGTCTCTGTCACCTGTGACCTAGACTAGATTAAAGAGCAAATCCATTTCACAATAAAAAAAAGTACAGTTATGCTGAATAATTTCTATCGGTTTTCCGTCATTGCTCATTGTTTAGTTTATTTTAAAATTATAATTTAAATGAAAAAGAGATGTTATTTATTATTATTTATACCTCTGGTATGGACACGACTGTATCCTGTTTGGTGTGTGTACAATATTGGACAATCTTCCAAGTGCAGAGGCTTACGTAGACTGGTTCCCTATCCATTAGCATAAAATTTTAAGACCTAATATAACTTAGCATATTTTTGTTTGGCATAATTATTTTTTCGCATAATATAATTACGCATAACAGCTCATGCATAATTTTTTTAAGCATTATGTCTGTAACCATAATAATGATTAGGCATAATATTTTAAAGCATAAACTTATTAAGCATAAAGTTCTAAAGCATAACTTTTTTAAGCATAATATCCTAAAGCATAAAAGTTAAACATAAATATACAAAATATTAATATATTATAACGTATTGAACAATTTTGTGAGTATTTTTTCGCTGTAGGAAGCAAGCATTGCAAGCATACAGCATGCCAGCAAGCATGCAGCATGCAAGCAAGCATGCAGCATGCAAGCAAGCATGCAGCATGCAAGCAAGCATGCAATAAAGCAAGCAAGCAGCATACAGCAGGCAGGGTTTCTGTGACGGCTCCGGCGCTGCGGCCCTTCGGCGGCCCCACGCGTGCTAATCGTCGGAGACGGCTTTCGCTCACTCGCAGCCGCCTGCTCCTCAGCCCGCGGGCCGCCTCGCCCCTACGCGCCTACGCGATTTTAAATAACACTCTAGGGGTAGGACAAACACGAACTACGTGAAGTCGGTTTTGCAGCAATTCGGTTCTGTGACTAACTTTTGTTGCACAGCATATTAATTTAATAGCCATTAGGCCTACTAACGTTATGCTAAAAGTCTTTAGGCCTACTAACGTTATGCTAATAGTCATTAGGCCTACTAACGTTATGCGAATCAAATTTATGCCAAAACAAATTAGTCTTTAACATGATTATGCCAACATAAAATGTATGCCTAAAAAAAATATGCCAAAGTATTATTATGCCAAAACAAATTGCGCCAAAATCGTTATGCCGAAGTATATTAGGACAAAAAACATTATGCGAAAAGAAGGGATCCCACGTAGACTGTGGTAGAAGAAGCAAGAGAACGCGGCGGGTTAGAATCTAGAGCAGCGAAGACTTACAAACTACCAGGAGCCCAGGACTTACGAAGAAGTATTTGCGGAGCTGTAGACATGAGGACTAAAGATTCACCAACCGAGGAGACCAGAATAATGAATAAGTATTTCCGGGACTGGGACCATTATGCGTCGTAAGGAATCACAGTTCATTACGAGATCAGAATCATGGAAAAGAATTTCCGGCTGGTCAGATACTAATATTTTTCCCCTTTTTATTTACATATACCCATTCGTTCTGCTAAAAGGACAATTACTAATACTCGTAGGACGGTTTGATAACGAGGCGCATTCGTTCAATAAATCACGCAATGTGTCCTCGACATAATTATGTGATAATTTTCATCCCATTTACTTGGTGCGAATCAGTTATTTTCCTGGCATTTCACAAAACAGCTCATTTCCTACATAAAATCCACCATCACTGCCTACGACTCATTTTCTTAACTCAATCATTCATAAAAAATCAACAGTTTTAGTTACACTACCTGACAAAAGTACCTATAAATCTTAAAATTACAGTTCATTTTAGAGTTCCGTATCCGATTGAGTAAGCTTGTAGACTTGTATCACCCTATCCTAGACCATTTTGAGCATGAGAGACAATAGACATACCGGCTACCTCCTTTGCAAATGTATATGTACTATTATCAGATAGGGAGCTACGGTAATAATGATTATTAGACTTCTAGTCTTCTGTTTGCGTAGGCAAAATATAGGAACATTTCAAAGGAACAACAATGAATCGTACAGAC
Organism: Hecatera dysodea; assembly: GCA_905332915.2. Lineage (NCBI taxonomy): Eukaryota > Metazoa > Arthropoda > Insecta > Lepidoptera > Noctuidae > Hecatera > Hecatera dysodea. The sequence goes on from HG995304.1 coordinate 7,893,207, forward strand.
AGAAAAATAGCTATCTTACTCAATATTATTTTGCGTCAAGATTGACGTGATGAACAAAATAGAAACTATTTATAAGACTTTAAAAGGTTAGGAAACATTGCGTTTCAATTTAGACCTAATAGGATGTTGAAAAGTTGGGCCTAAAGGTCAATTTTCGTAATTTAATTTTCGTAATGCTTGTCAAAATTTTGTGAAATTAGTTGTATTTTAGACGGTTTGCGAACGTTCCTTATAAAACAAAGAATTGCCCCTCTGGTTGAGACTTATTAGACTGTTGAAATGTCTTAGACTGTGCTGAAGTTTGACCGCATAATTATGATCGTATTAGAATCTAACAAGTCACTTTGTAAGTAACTCTTGGAACATTCCACTATTTTCAAAGGTTTCTTAAAGAAACATTCAGTTACCCAATCTCTTATATCATAGGTCATATGAAAATGACGAGTTTCGTAATACTCGTATGTAAATCTCGAGTAGAAAGGAGATGCCTACGGGACATGAAATAATGCCTCATTATGCGAAAATCAACAGTTAAAATTACCGTTTTACTAATGGCTTTTCGCATTGAAGACCGATGTTTATTAAGTGCGATTTGTATAAAGCTTTCCATTATTGAAAATTACAACGGAGTGTGGAATTTGGTTGGATGATGATAATATTGATTAACAATCAAATGTTTAGTTCTTTTGGACTTAAAGTACTCTGAACTTATGTAAGGATTCAGTTGCCATGACGACAGATGAGACACTCTCGAGTTGAGAACGGGAATGTCAATAGAAATAAGATCGTATAATTTTCAATTTGATTGATAGCGTTCGAGTCGAGGTTTAGTATAGCTGGGGAAATTACACCAGGTTGAAGGCGGAACAAGACTGACTACTTAAATCGCTGGTCTGATCTTAAAAGTAGCGTCAATAAAACTCTGCTTCTTTTCAGTACAACAGTTTTATTTTGTCCACAGTTCTAACAGACAATGATATAAATTTGTGGGCAAAAAATACCTAGTTTCATGAATGATTTGTAAAGAAACCTCCCACTCAATTTTGAACCACGATTGTTTCATAAAAATCCAAACTTTTACTGCGTGGGTTTAAACTCGCAATAACAATGAAAGCTCGCCAAAAGAAATGGGGGTCACTAACAACAAATAATAAACAACATCACTTATATCAGAGAGAGATTTTTTTCAACTTCTCCAATTTAGCTGCTCAAGATTACATAAACAATTGCGGGCTGTGCTGTAATGGTGGCTTAACGGCTGGACGGGGGTTAATTAAACAATAAATAGCCGTATAACCCCACTCCCCCTTCTCGCCGACCTAACGATTATTATATTCAAAAGTCGCAGCTTTGAATTCGCATCACTCTCCGGTAATGTGTCAACGCGAGCCTTGGACACCTATTCTCGAATTCGACTTTGCAAGGTTTTCGAACAGTCTCAACTTCGTCGCGATGTTTTCTTGTGACACAATATTGGGCGAATGATTACGTATATCAATCTATGATTATCATGATTTCAGTCATGATAATAATGCAGAATATTTTTTTAATACGCAAAGTAGAAGTGTTGTTCTATGACAGTAAAACTGGTTGTCACTGGTTTCTAATCAGAATACTGCGGGATCTATGTCAGTATTTAATTGATTAAATTTATTTTATCAGTTCCTAACGTAACGTAACGATTTAGAAACACATATTGAATGTCACCTTACAACTAAGCAAGCGCATTCAAAAGTAACGCACGACGATACTACACGACATTTCCTTTTAGAACGCCTGCCTCCAGAATAGGTGCCCGCCAGTCATTACGAGTCGCTCGTTAACGTTCTCTAATTGCATCGGGTTAATATAGACTTTGTTAAATAAAATCTCTCATCCCCCCCCCCCCCCCCTCACCTCTGTCCCTGTTCGGCGCCTTTTTTCGTTATTTAGCGCGCTGCAGATGCCCTTAATGACGCGTTTTGAAACTTACGATGACACTTGGCGTCGCTCCGACCCAGGTCCGCCGTCGCAAGTTAATTGCACAAGGAATTAAAGAATTTCCGTTCTTCCTGTGAATTAATGGGACGGCCTATGTGTAGGGGAAGGTAAATGTTGTGATTTTATTTACGAATGGGAGGTGTTCTGCGGTTTGTGTTATGTCATTAGGAGGATGTGGTTGGTTGGATACAAATGAGTCGGATGCAGACAGAAATTATTGAAATATGTATGGTCTTGTTGAGTTTCCTTTGGTTGTATTGTTGTGTTTTTTCCATAAACAATTTGCATTTCTACGTCATGCTTCAGCTGAATATAATATTGGTTCGTTTTAAATGTTATGTTGTGGAATGTTTTGTTTATTAACCCGATCTTAATATATTTCTTATAAGATGACATTAAGCAAATCCTCTAGTTCTGATAAGAACGGATTCATATAAGAATATGTTAATTGTCTTTTGGCAGCAGCTGCGACGCTATCAATAAAATCATTAAAATCTTGCATGTAGTAAATAAATTAACGCCGAATGATCTTAAATTCCTTATAATTAAATTTTCCTTCGAAGATCTTCCCCCAGTTTTTAACTTAACTGTACAAGTTAGAACATAAACACTGAGAATATATTTCGTAATATTTAATAAAGTTTATATAATAATTTCCGATGAGTTTGAAGATTCGTTGGGAGTGGTATGAGTGTAGTTTAGAAGTAAGCGCCACGTGGTGGGAACATTACGCTGAGCGTTATGCTCGGCAATTCGCGCACGATTAAAATTATCCTACTCAGTTATCGAGGGAGTGACGACGTAGACCTGGGTATAAGTAGAAATGACGCGGATTTGATACTTTGTAGTGTGTTTGTAGTTAGCGCTGGTTTCTGGGTGTTGGGATGATTTATTTCGGTTTGACGTCAGATGAATGGGACGACGTTTGTTGCTCAAATAGTTGGATTTTCGAGACGCAGTTGTACGTACTATTTGTAAAACTTGAAGCTTGGCAGCATTCCTTCCTAATGCATCATTCTAAAATTTCCAGTCATTTTTATTTTTGGTCAAAAACAAATGAATATGGCTTGTTGTTTTATAGTCCCATTCAGGTAAATCCGTATCTTATACAGGCTGCAACCTTCTTACACTACAGTTCAATGAGTATTTTAGTATTTAGATCGTTATCAACAAAAGTTCAGATAACGCTAAAACAAAACCAAATCAAAATAACAATTCCAGCAAGAAAACAAAAAGAAAATTCCAACAGTAAAATTTCTATTCGAAATTCAAACCCAGTCTATGGTTGAATAAGTCTATAGTCAAGACGTTCACAAGACGTCGGGCGTCAGTAAGGAACGGATGACGACGTGATTGGCGCTACTTAATTAATCCAAGGGCTCCCTAATTAATAACAATAATTCGCCGAGTTGTCGCAGATGACGTCACCAACCAACAATCAACACTCGACAGTCTTCATTCGAATAAAGTTTAATTGTTTTGGATAATTGGAACAATGGACGTCTGCGAAACTGGAACAACTCGGTTCGGATGAAATAATATTATTCGTCGTGACAAAATGTTATGTCAGACTCCGTTTATTGTTGAGAACTTGGCTATGAATCTGGTCGAGTCTTTCTTTTGTTAGTTTTAGTTTCCACGGGGTGGAATTATGAAATAATAATAATAATAACCATAATTTTGTAAAAATAAATTGGCCAGATGTAGTTAGTCTTACATAACACTGTTCTTGTGTTGCTGAATAAATTGGTAACTGAGGGCGAGGGGCAGTCTAAATATTTTTAAGAAGCGTTCGCGTTCGCGATCGCGTTGGAGTTGTAAACTGTTGAAAAACCTAACTCTAATTATTAATGTATAAAACTCTTGCGTTACTCTGGAGTGACTGAGTGATTGAGTGACTCACAGACAACGCACAGCTGAAACTACAGATCGTAGAAAGCTAAAATTTTGTATGTTTGGTTTCTTGGGTGTAGGGGAGCACTAAGATTTCGAAATGCCTACAGGAACGCGAAAAAACGGGTAATGCGCGTGCGATGTCGCGGGCAAAAGCTAGTTTCCATATATTTTGACAAGTTTCTGAAATTGATGATAATCTCTGAGATTTTCATTTGTTCCCGTCGTTTTTTCACGCTGCCGTCTACTGTATTCTTGTTCACAAAACTAACTTCTTTTTTGCTAAGGCAAACCTCAAGGCAGCTTACGACTGATACATTATGTAAGTGTCACTCATGACATAGGTACAACCTGTCATGACATGTTGGAGCATCCGGTTTCAGGATTATCTTCCAAATGATATCAGATTTAGTTTGATAAACGGTGCTATAATTAGTTTTATCTCAAAATTATCAGTTGATACCGGGCTAACTCATAGATTGTTTTTTTTTATATAGACCACAGGAAAAACCTATTTTTATTATGATTATTTATTAAAAATATACCTGTGTAAGTAATTTTTGGACTTAACTAAAACAGATTTAGTCATAAAACAATATCCCATCAAAAACCCAGTTATGGGAAAATGGGAGCCAAGTTCAAAACAAAAATACTCGTGATTGTCGACTTCAGCGACAAAAGAATTGAGATCTAAAGTATATAAGTCGAGTATATAATCCTGAAATAAGAAATAAGATAAATTAAGGCTCAAGATTCGAATTGGCTAGTTTTAGCATACCTTCCTACATATCTTTATGTTATACGCCACAAGTTACAAGGGAACATTCTACCGGGTTGAAAAAAATATCCTGTGTTCTATTCTAGGTCATAGTGTACATGTGTGTCAAATATCCGTACAGCCATATAAACGTGGTAATGAAAATTTTTGCTGGCCGGATTACCAGCAGTGTTCGGCCGTCCCGCGGACGTTAGTTTCAGAATTCCTGATTTAAAACACATATGTACGTACAAATTACGCACCTACGTTGTACTTCTCCTTGTACATAATTAAGCTGGATATGGCGACGTGTCCTGAATATACAAATCTGTCGAATATTACACGAACAGTTAAACAACGTCAATACTAAACGATATTCGATTTATAGCTGTAAAATAATCGATTGATTCCGCCGTGTGGACTACACCTTAATAATAATAACACAGAATGTAGTTGCGTTACGTGTCATTTAGGTTTTCATTCAAACATGAAAACGAAACAAGTCGACATGGGAGTGATGATAGACAAAATGCGATTCTATCAGCGAAAATGATTGGCAAATTAAGGGGCGATTCTCGATTTTTTAAGGAGCGTCGCATCGCATGCATTCGCATCTTAATCGCCAATTATCAAAAACGTCTCGGATTCCTATTCATGCTGACAAGTGTTTGACGATGATTGTCACTTAAATGATACTACGACTTGAATTTGAACGTTTTTTACCATTTATAGGGTTGACACGCGCTATCAAAATGTCACGTCGCCAAACCAAACTATTAAATCATTTCAATAATCGCAACCGCCGATAGAATGTTACTTTACCTAGCGCCCTAGGTGACAAGAAGTCTTAGGCATGGAGATGTGTGAGTACAAAGTGATACTCTATCAGAAATAATGATTAGGATAATATTAACTGTACCATTTTTTTATTCTGCATGTTTTTTATTATTTTGTAATACTTGGTGATCCTTAAATTTAATAAATAAATAAATATTGTCAAAAAGTCCAAAATGAATGGGATTGATATGTGTTACTGAAATAGCAGACCCTGATTACGGGTTTTCGATAAACGTTTTCTTTGATAGAACGTCGTCGCATTGTCTAGCGAATGTAAGAAGCCGTACAGACGAACATCTTCCGCGCGTTACGTCTCAATTATAGCAACAAAAGCTGGGACTTGTCTCAAGTAAATTGCGTGATACCTGTCAAGTTGCCGAGGGCGCAGATCAAACGCTCCTTTGTTTTATCTCCGTGTGACAGGGCGCCACCTAGCGGGCTTCGCGGTTCCTTTGTGACACTCCTAAATGTGTAGGTGACACTTTGTTGCTTATTTCCATCATATTGTGAACAAAACGCTACATTTCTTTGTGATGTTTTAGACACGTTTGTAGCTGTAGATGTTTGCTTTTATTTGGTTATTGACAATGGAAAAGAAACCATCAAAGAGCTTCTAACGTTTTGAACAAAATTATGTGTTTTAATGTTTTGAATCTTTCTTTAAAAATCTAACTACGTATTATACGAGTTTCACACCAATAGCTTGTTTGTTTCATCTTAGAAAAAGTTTCGAAATTGGAAACATACTTTGTAAATCTGTATTTTTTCTTATTTAAACTGTCCATTGCGATGATTGACATTTACCGCTACTTAAAAACTATTTAACAACTCCAAATATATTTCAAAATACGTTCCTCCAATTCTATCACCAAATTACTCTACAAAATGTAAAACTAACTCATACGTAACGGCTCATCACTCAAACCAATAATAGTAGCTCTGTCGAAATGTGTTTAAATCCAGCAAATGTTATGAAGTGGGCAAGTCCTAACAGATCATGAGCCAATGTCGTAAAGCCGAGAGTTTACGAGGTTTAACGATGGAAGTGACGGCCGCGACGAAAACGCACGAACGATGACGGATCGTGTGTCTTCGACTTTATGGTGCAAAAAAAAGTGTTTTGAGATCTGTCCTTACTGAGTTTCGGGTGAAGTGGACCACCTATGTGGTGTTGATATCAGTGTTTGTGTTAAGAATTGGACTGATTAGGTGTTACGTAATATTAAGAGATGGTCTTCAAAAGTAAAACTTTGATAAATTCATCGTGAACTTGAGATGTATTTTACTATACTACACTTTACGAAACTTGAATTTATCTTAAAAGAAATCGTTATTTTGTACCACTTTTATTTAACAGGTGTTTAGTAAACTCACTTTGGTTTATTTGCCGCTATACATATATTGTATAAATGTATGCCTGTTCAAATATATCACAAACTCAGCGAGTGTTATGATTCAATTCTAGGTATATACCAAATTGGTTGGGTTTTCGAATTACCATATTCAGATGGGATAGCTTTGTATTAATGTGAATTGTTTTTATCTCATATAAAAAATAGATTTGGAATGTTTTGGTAGCCATAAAAATTAAGTTTAGAAGGCGGGCTGGCAATGATCTTGATTATGTCCCTTGAAACACTTTTTTTGGACACATTTATGGGAGGACACACTTAGCGTTTCCTGGTCGGAAAATACACATATAATATAATATAAAATAATATACTATAATGCATTCAAAGCAACTTCTTGCTTCAGAGAAGCTGCACACTGCTCATGATAATGATGAAGACCTCACAAAAATAAATCATAAAAGGAATAAAATACTCATAGCAGGGAAAAAAAGTTCTATAAAACAATAAAAATGACAAATTATCGTTACAAAAAAGGAATGTTAACACCTCCTATGCAGTAGTAATGGGGTCATTACAGATAATGGTTAGAGGCCATTTATTTCATATCTGTATTTGTTCATTCGCCCTCGCGAGAGTCGCGGGACATGTGTAACTCAATAATTTCATTGTGCGCCGGATTTGGTCCACAATTGCGTGAAATATACCACTGGGCGCACGGTTCGCCCCTAGTTGGGACATATGCTGCGGAACCCCACAGATGATGAACTATCTACGTTTGGTTACGCTTCTCCAAACTATATTGCGTACGTCTTAGCACGCTTTCCGAATTATATGAACGTTTTCCTAATCAACCAATCCGATTTTGAATTCATCATGTTCGGTTATGATTAGTCAACGTATTGTTTTTTTTTGTATTGTAGTCCGGGTAAAATTTGGTACTTTATTGATGGTTTCGACAGCTAGTATGGGTAATTATTTTAGATCAAAAAGTTTCAATGATTGTATTTTTTAACGAATATTATCAAAATTTTAAATCAACTCTACTAACCCTGTGTCCTTGCCGCCGGATTGCATGACTTTTAATTCATGATCCTTTTAATTCAGTGGCTCAAGCCCAAGTCAAAAGATAAAGACAATTGGGTTCACAAATCTGGTCACAAAGTAGTTGTTGCGATATTAAAAGTTATTCACATGCGTGAGTTTTTTCTGCCTCTGAAAGTCAATAATTTAATGTAAATGTCATAAACACGAACAAAATGGTCTTTGCCGTGACAGTAGCTTTTCTATTAATCTTTCCAACATACAATTTTCGTAGACAATCCCCAATCAAAATGGTCTTTGCCGTTTCAGTAGCTTTTCTCTTAATCTTTTCAACAGGCATACAATTTTCGTAGTCAGTCCCCAATGTTATGATATCGCTTTAAATTCGTCAATGCTCCGCTAATTTGCTTTGCGCAATGGGGGAGTGATGCAACAAATCCCCGTGTCCGAACGGCGCGGCGGCGGCGGGCAGATGAAAAAATATGACATCTCTATAATAATAGAGGATAATGTCCCCGCCGCGAATAGATGTTAGCTTGATTACTTATTATTATTTTTACTGTTTATTTCCATTTGAAATTTCTTCGGTATTGAATGTTTTACTAACAGACTTCAAAAAAGGAGGAGGTTCGGTATTTATTTGTAGATATTGTTTTTTCTGCAAAGAATTGTTTATTATTTGGTCTTCCAAGTGTATTGAATTTACAAAAAAATAATTCGTAATTATTTTGATAATACGTAACTGACCTTTGCCCAATCCTTCGGTTATTATTACTATAGATAGTCATGATTGTATGTGTTATTTCGAGTATTAAGAGCACATACTTCATTCAGAGACTGGTGAGTCTAAACGCTAGACGGGCGGCTCGTAGGTACTATCGTCATAGAAGGTGAATAAAGCGTGTCTTTCCCGCGCGTGATTCGCCTCAGTTTGCTGCTTAACTTGATAACCACTTAATTGAAAATTATCTCCAAATAATATTTACACGGCTCGAGATATAATAATAATAATAATAATATATCTTTATTTCAGACATACGTCCATACATTTTTAACAAATGAATCGTTAGTAAGGTAGAACACATAAAAAAAAAACAAATAAGATAATCACATAACACTCATAATCTTCTCACACAACCAGCTGATCGAGTGATATTTTTACAGTTAAACGTTGCTAGGTATGTCTTCTTAGTTTTCGTACCCATTATCCCGAGATGCATTTCCATTCAAAATCCTAACGTCTGTCCTATACTTAAAATGTATAAATCGTCTGAAAGCAATACCTTCCGGCCACAAGTTGTCATCTAAAAATGTATGAATATATATATATACCTAATCAATTACATCGAATTATTAGTCTTGTCTTAGATTAGAAAGACAGAGACAGAGATAACAATTGGGTTTTTTTTCAGCTAAAATGTATTTGACTCCACCCAGTTTGAAAATGCGTAATTTGAAACAAAGGTGTTTGAAATTAGATATCGTTGTCCTCAGACAAATTACATACATAGGTTACAAGGCACCAGGCAGCGTCTATCAAGACAAGTACACTCTAGCATACTGACATGTTCAAGGCATGTGTTGAGGCGGAATAATGAATTCAAAAACCGCCTGAGCGTGGGATAGTCGATGGGTTCGAAAGCTTCTGGAGTGGCAACTGCGTATCGGAAGACGCAGCATTAGAAGGCATTCAATGAGGTAGACCGATCTGGTGAAGGCCGCAGAAATCCAGTGGATGCCAGATATGACTTGAAGGAGGGCTAAATCCACCAGTGACGTCTTTCGGCTGAAGTAAATAATGATGATGAAATAAGGCCTTGTCGTTGAAGCCAAAAACCAACAATCAATTTACTTAATGGAAGTAAAATTCAAATCTACACTATTAAGTCTGCATCATTATTCTGTACGTCTCATCTCCCCAAATCGACAATATCTGTAGAGGCGCGTGCCAAGTAATCCCTTAACCCTCCGCCTGCCGCGTCGCGTGAGAAGTGAATTAAATCGCCGCGGGGTCCGATCGACCACTTAACAGATCGTGTTCGTGTCTTAGGATTGATAGGGCAGCGGAGGGTTGTTGAAAGTTAAGTCGTGTTTGGTGTCACTGCAGTCGCTTTATTACATGTTAGAGGAAATGCAGTTTTCTTATGAACTTTCTGATCAGTGGGGGAAGGAAATTGTCCGGGTGAGCTTGTAATTAATTGAATGTGGTCTGTTGGGCGTTATTTAGTCTGGTTTTTTTAAAGGGAGAAACTTAAATGTTTAATTCTCTTATATATACAGAAAGAACGTATTCAACCTATTCCTAAATCCTTTTTAAACATTATTAAGTTTAAGTACCAGTATTTAAACCCGCCTGGAAAAGTAAAACGAAAGATTGTGTCTTGTTTTTTTTTTTATTTAAATAGTATATTTCATATATGTATGTATGTCTAAGGAACAGGAACATAATGAAAATCTCTAATTTTAAATGTACCTTTGCTAATTGATCAATCACCAACAAAATAAGCGCAAACAGTGGAACATTCCCGACAAGATTATTACATAACCAATTTAAGACATTGTCAAAACTTTATTAATCTTTATTAGTACATCGGGCGTGAACAAAAGTGATAAATGTTGTGAAGTTATTGTTCTAAATAATCCTTTCAGTTTACAAAGACGACCCTTTGTCAGGCGGCGCGGTATTAACCCTTAAATGGCGTTGTGCGGGGGTCGACACGCGGACTGTCGCATTCACAATATAGCTTCATAGTTTATTATAATATTTTCGTTCAATATTGCCCTCATTTCCCCTCAGTAGCTTTACACGTTACACACTACTGAATTTATAAAGTGGTCACTTTTATTTAGGTTTGGTTCGAAAAATAGAATGATGCCTATTAAATTTTTAGAATCAAGTTAAATAAACTTTATTTCATTAATAATTTAGATATGTAACTGCTAGCTTAGTTGTTGTTAGAACGGAAGATGCGGATCGAACTTATGTGTTATTCAGTCATTAGGCAGTTTTGAAATTAATTCTATTGACATGACAATAAATTACTAAATTTATAATTTTTATAACAGTTTTGGTTGTACTAATGATTACAAAATAAAAGATTCGTTCAAAGTTTTCAAATAAAAAGTCACCCCGTGCGAATACTCGCGCCTTTGTACGATCCGCGATGACAATAAATCATGTAATTTGGTGACGAAATACGAATTCCGCATCCTGGCCGTATTACTGCCACGGGTGGATTTGTGCTGTTCAGATGACAGTAACACGCGGTTATTACTAGAATTACAAGAATATGACAATTTATACCCCGAAACATATTACATTTGGGGAGTTTACTCATATGATCAACTGTAAATCTCCTTGCTTAAGGGGGGAAATGGATTTGTCGAACACAGGAAAGGGCTGCACGTAAATGTACTTGAATATTCTGTTTAAATTCACATTTAACACAGATTCCGTAGAAACTAGCGTTTGTGTTTATACATCAAGATTTCCGTACATAGGTAGTGGAAGTCATAACAGTGTATATGTAAGCGATCGATGTGGCTGGAATGGGTACATACACAAGACGGAACAATAGGCATAGGCGTCGACACAATGGACAATGCCCGTACCTTCGATACGATAAATACACTCATCTGGCGTCTGTCTGTGTGCGTTCGATATGTGTTTTTATATTGCATAACGCCTGTGTTTCTTTGGTTTCTACCAACAACACTGAAACTTATGTCTAACTTTAATGTTATAGAACATTCCTTTACAAATACGAATACAAAAGCTTCATACTCGTACTTTGCTAAGTTACGTAGAGCATCGCGTTCTAAATTTTATTATCAACTGGTGAGTTCACATCGCGTTTATTTTCGGTAATTCATAAAACTATATTGGCTCACAGATGTCCGTAACGCTAAAGCTCGTATTATTGAAGGCGTGGTTCTGGTAGATAAGTAGATTTGTGACAGTACGGTAACGACACACATAAATTTGTTCAGGCAAACACCGTTACGCGGCTTAGCTTCCCAGCAAACAAGGGCGGCCGGGTCCGAATGATACCACCGCGCGTTTGAGGGTTACTCTTTATGAGCTCCGAATATGCCGCTAATATTGCTAAACAAATATCATAAAAATTCTATTGGCTCGAAGTTTTTAGGGACTAGTTTTGAAGGAAATTGTCAAGTTGTATTCATGATAGAAGCAGATAATAATTATATTTTAGCAATTTTCCTTTAAGCTATCAATTCAGACATCAAAATAAAAGACTCGAATTAAAATAAAATGAAAAAAAATTGTCTAAGTTCCCTGACCCTCCTATAAATGACCTTAGTACATCTGACACCATACAGGAAGACTATCGTTGCAAGCGCGTGCGCCGACCGGTGTGCGCTCACAATGCAGCGGAAGACGCCACGACGCCGCCCTCCGCAGATGGCGCTCCAACTTGAAACTGGTACAAACTGGTTTCTAATAAATGCGGTAATATTGACCCCAGATTTGAGGGCTGTTATTATTCAAAATCTTGAGATGCCACGTGTCTTTATAGACCAGCTTTTTAGTTAATTATTGTGTTTAATTCATTGTGTCGATGCATATTTTCGGTTGGTATTATTTTTGCAGAATATTCATGGGTATAAAATCGAAGAATATTTTGGCGCGAATATTCTAGAACCTAAACTGACGTAGAGTACGTAGGTATATTTTTAAAATTTATTACGATACAATTTTAGGCGACGACGTCCTAAAATTTTAGGCGACGGCCTAAAATTTCAATGGCCTAAAATGTCAGTTTGTGACATGTTTTTCAAACGATAGAACTTTTTTGTCAATTATGGTGAAGGAAGAATAACGTAATAAGTTTCTTTTATTGAAAATAATGATAAAAAATAATTACCGATAATGTTTGAATTTCTTTGAAACTTTTGAAAATGATGATAGACCGAAAATCTGCAGCTTTACTGGATGAAATGGACATCTCATACACCAATTCCAACTCGGAAGGTGACATCCGACAGTTGCTAGCTAAGGCACGCGACACACTAGCAACAAGCACACAGACACACAAAGATAAGAACACGCGCCAATTCGAGTGCGTAATGAATGTGCCCTAAAATAAACCGAGCACAATACGAACATCTTGTATTACACGAGTTTGTATGGAGAGGAAGTGGGAGGCAGCTGGCTGACTTCTTTTCTTCGATTCGTAATGATGGTTTGTACTGTAGTGCTGTTCCTTTGTGCCGAGTCCTGTCGCGTGCCTCCTCTATTATTCGACTAAGTAGGTGGAAAGGTGTTCGTGTAATGTACCGTTGAACGTCTCAAGATGTTTTGATTTGATAGCGAGGGTTACCGAAGCCGCGTAATTATGACTATTATAACGCATGCTACAAGGACTCCTGTGTTCTCTCGAGTTCGCGACATCCTTAGTCGGGTGGGCGGGCACAAGGCTGGCGATTACTACGCAGATTAAATGGAATCTTGTTAGACTGGGAGCTCATAATATTCTGTGATAAAAAAAAATACAGTGGTGATAGCTAGATAATAATAATTAGTAAAATATAGATAGTAGGTAATAATTTTGATGAGTTGCTGAGAAACCCGTAAATTCTCCACAAATAGCTCTGATTTCATGTTGTGTATAAATATCTATTACCTACCTAGAAATCCCCATTTCTTCACCACTTACTGGGCTTAAAAAAGATAATTTGTATGATGAACATGTGTGCTATTGCTAAAGCTATGCATGTTTATTTAGCCGTAGATCAGCTTCTGATCCTTTCTGATTTATTTCATGATAATGAAGAATAGAGAGGTCATGTCAAGCTGGTCACTGACTTTCCACAGTCATTGAAGAAGCAGGATCATTTGCGGCCGTTTGTACTACACACTACATATAGATACCTAATGTTTCATGTAGGTATTTTTTTGTTGTATGACAAAACAGCCGCGGACGATCTAACTTTAAGTCTGTCTTGCCTCCCCCTAGGCTAGAAGCTGGGTACGCCCATGAGGCTGTTCCATTCACTCTTGCCTTCAGACATTACGGTAAAGGTACAATAAGACTTCGTAAGGTTTTCCCGACTTTGCCCAATCCAACTGTTTCCTTCTGGGCCCCAAGTCTGCTATTACAATAGTGTCAGAATGGTCTATCATTGATCTCATAATGGTCGATTTTGACAAGTTTGGTAATCTACTAATATAAAAGCGTCACTATGACTTTTCAATGGCCAACCACTGACACTCCATTGAAAATAATGGCATAGAATGGTAATCTCGTACATAATGACAAACGTATACAGTAATCTGCTAAAATTTTGACAGTTCCTTTGATCACTGACCTACTATTAGAACGGCATTGTGCAGTCATTGCTTCTAATAGCTCGGTTATCAAAAAGTATTACGGGACCATTGACCGACCAATGATCGACCATTATGAATTTAGCAGATTACGAACTTTAGCAAAATGACAATGGGATCGTGTTGGAATGACAAATTTATAAAAATAGCAGACTTGAGGCCCTGTTAGCCTGTTTCCCGAAGTTCTGTAAATATTCCTTTTCATTCATCTTAAGTCCTTACTAGGAATTTTATAAAATACTGCGCAATAGAGTCAGTACAATCAGTACATGAAAAGTGTTATCATAATATTATATCATGTCGTGTCTTCGACGTCACCAAGCGATGATCAATGTGGGTTTGTAGGATAAGATTATACGAAATCCATTATAATCCGTGAGCGTATGATTTGGTTATATAAGGTGATAACCAACCAACCGAGGGTGTGTTGTCTACTTTTAATTTAATTCTGATAAAAATCTTTTTTTTTGGATTGGTGTCATTGGCAGGATGTGGCACAGGATCGGGAAAAGTGGAAGGAGAGAAGGGAGGCCTTTGCCCAGCAGTGGGACATTTCAGACTAGCTATAATACTGGTAATCATCAAATGACTTCATCCGCTCTGGGAGGAGCCGAAGGGAGTGTCTCTTAGTGACTAAGACCCATCCGTGTTTCCTAAAAGTCCCAGGGCCGCGGTGACTTTCAAACAGCACAACTACATGGATCAACTTGTGTCTGCTCCAATGTTGTACATACTTTCGTATATAAGATAGGAATGTTCATATTTTGTTTTATGCAATGCTTAGGCAAATCTTTGTGGGTATCTACTTAAAATACCATCTTAGACAATGAGAAACTGAATAGTCCTGGTCTGTTCTGACCATATATATAATTATGTACATACATATACCGGGTCTTTGAAGGAGACTGCGACCGGTTTGGTAGGAAGCAGTAACTCATCTTGTTTTAAAAACTAATTACAACCAATTTACATTTCCAATAAAGATTATTTATCACTTAAAATGTTTAGCACCAAATTTTTCATATTACTTATTAGAGTTTTCAATAACATGATAAACAGTATCGATTATATTCAGAAATAATAAAGACGTTGCCAAAGAGATTCTATATTTATTTCAACCAATTTAAGAATGAAAACAGCTGACAGCTAGTTTTATATTTTAAGATAACGTTTAGATAACAAACAAATTGATATGACCGGTGACCAAATTCCTAATGTGACAGGTATGTCATTATTATTTATAGAATTTCATCATTACTCGTATATGACGGGTTTTTGTATTGGTACCTAAGGAAATTTTATAATTACGGCAATTCGCATTCACGTTGTCAAGCTCCTGATATATAGGACCTGTTCAAAAGACAGTAGGCCCCTTTCGTAGAGTATGTGTCAACTTCTGCCCAGCTACTTTCCAAGATCTGAACGTGGAATTTAAGACACAGTTGTTTTAATAGCCTGGTCGAACAAAATTTTAGTAGTAAGTTAAGTAGTCAATACAGATGAGTAGAAGACAATTTATTTCTGTTTCTCACACAAAACACACTATGCTTTTCTTTGTAGGTACTCAATAAAGACAATATAGCACAAATCGTGTCTGCCTGAACGTTCGTGGTTGTTTAGGGATCCATTACGCCTGCAATTTAGTATAATTATCCGGTTAATATCCTGTACGGAACCCTCTTCAGTGCATGGCGGTGCCGGCACATTGATGAGTGCACTCGAACAGATAATGTAGAATGCGTAAAGCAGAAAAAGACATACATTTTTATAATGTGCAAAGTATTAATTCATATCAACCGTATGTCAGATGTAAAGAACCACTTGTTTTTAGCGTGTCGATGGCAAATATAGTTTTTATTGATTGTATATTATGTTTGACTTAGTATTCTGTTAAGCTAAAACTATTACGGTAACGCAGCAGCAAGGTCCTAACATGTTCAGGTGATAAGGAAGGTATGGGGCGCTAGATAAAAGAACCACTGATAGTGATTGTGATATAAGGGGGCAAGACAAAGATGGTGGGGGTAGTGACTTATACCTACTGAAAAAATCAGATCACAATAGCAGACCTATTCTGAAGAGTTTTCAAATTAATTTCAAATTCCCCATATAGGTAAAAGTTACTTTTACCTATATGGGGAATTTGAAATTAATTGACAATTTGTACCTAGAGCTAGAGCTTGAAGCACTGCTCAGTTTGCGATGTAGTACAACCCTAATTAACAGTGTTCCAATATGATTACAACGGTGTTTACACTAAAGATATTTGAGCTGTGTACGCCTTTTTAGTATTTTTCTGTGGTGGTGAATCTTTCGGCAATCCTAGCAGGCACTGACCCTATGGGGCTCCGTCTTCTTTGCTGACAGCTCTTTGAGGCGCACATGGAACACGACGCGTCGTCGACCCGAGCCTTGTTGCTATCGGACGGCGAGCCATCCACAGCTCGCCACCCGCACGCCCGCTCTTGCGGTGGCCTTTCCTGAAGCCCGGGGCGTGTTCTTCTGTTGCGGCGGCTGGGGCGTGATTTCGATCTCCCTCTTGACTTTTTTCCTATCTACTAGTGAACATAAAAAAAGTATAAAAATATTTTTAACTTTAACTCTTCCTTTTTGTTTCAGGGGCGGAAGAAGAAGGAGAACCTTTAGCTAACGATGATAATACAGGTGCGTCAGCTTACCAGACTTGCCTTAATTTTATTACCAGTCACCTTTCTATTTTCACGAGTTTCACTCCAATACCAATTACCAACCACCAATTACCAATTGTTATTATTAGCTTCTGCCCTTAACTTTGTATGCGTGGTACTCGGAGTATCTACAGAAAAGAGCATTTCTTGTGCCGCCGTTTATATAGTCTGTGAAGAACAAAAAGCCACACATACGTGTAAACATACTCTGGAAACACATTACACTCCTTTTGGGGCAGTCGGATACAACGAGGCATACAATTAAATAATGAATAATATTTTAGTAAATTGACTAAGTAAATACTTCCCATAATTAGCGAACCGAACAACTTGAAAGCAATTCAATAGAAATAGAATATAAATTTTACAAAAGTTACCGTAATTTGTAACATTGATCTACTGTTTATAACATTTTGTGGCCAAAGCTATTCAATGACTATTAATGTTAGGTATCGATGACTTTAATTTATTACTTTGTACTCGCTCATCGAATATTGTCACTGACTGTACTTAACTCTACAAGCGGATAATATACATACAAATTTAAAATAGTCGTACTGTGTTATTTTTGCTCACAACGTCGAGCACCAGAAAGGCATGGGTATCAATGTTATCAGCATAATATCGATAAGGCAAAACACAAAATTGTACTAAAATTGTTATCATTCAATAACTACTCTTACGTAGATCAAGGTACTGTCTATATCTTTCTACTATTTGTACGATTCGTTATCTGGCTAAGCCGTGGTACTATGTTTATAGAAATAAAGACTATTGTTTTGGTTGAATCCTTTGCCTTATCTACAATTACATAAAATATATAACGTTATCGAACGTGATATATATACATCTACTTAATTTGATGTATATACTATATAGTGTAGTACTGAAAATGGAACATTAGGTTCTGTATCTTAAGTTCTGTACGTCGTGTTACTTTACTCGTTTATATCTGTGTGTATTCATCCAAAATCCATTAAATCAGTGAGTGATATATTAACTAACATATGTATGTATTTATAAACTTGCAAACTGTAATGAGTATAAGGACTTGACGGGTTATTTTTATATTTTCGTAGAATGCTTTATATATTGATACGTCGCGTTTGAGCACAACCTCACTTGCATAAAAGTATACTATTCACTGTTGACAAAAATACCCGTAGGTTGTAGCTATCAGGAATCATAGAAACCATCAGGGAATTTAATTCTTCGGCTGTACGCATAGTGAAAATATTCCCAGAACGTTTTATGCGTATGTTTGGGTATCAACCATGCATCGGCGGCGTATCGCCGTAAGACGCACGGCGAAGTTGCAAAATTTAAGTTTCGGACGGACCCAATGCACACAATACTGTACCTAATCACTAACTAGCTACTACTCTTTGCTCACTAGCTTTTGTATTAGCATATCCTGTTTTTCCATATAGCCATATCCTCCTTAATGAATGTGGTTATCACCTACATAAATACATTATCAAAATCCGTCTGCTAGTTCCAGAGATTAGCGCATTCTAGCAAACTCTTCAGTTTTCTGGCATAAGGAATATCCGTATAGGACACGTATCCGTTCCTGGCCAATCGGATCACATCATGCCTGGTCATCCACTTTTGTAATATCACCACTAATTTATACTGTTTAAGAAATAGCTAAAGAACTTATAAATTGACTGAATCCGAATAAATATTCAACTTCTGTAAGTATAGATTAGAACTTTTGAAACAATCTTCAGTCAGAACTTCAGTCTCAGAAATATATTTTTGATTGCATGGAGCGGTAATCTACATCCGTAACGCAAAACCTCATTATCAATCGATAAATTACGTAGTAATTTTCATTAATAATTTATATGTACTAATATTATTAAGAGGAAAGATTTGTATTTTTGTATGTAACGAATAAACTCAAAAACTACTGGAGCAATTCTTTCACCATTAGAAAGCTACATTCACCCTGAGTAACATAGGCTATATTTTAACCCGTATTCCTGCGGGAACGGGACTACGCGGGTGAAACAGCGGGGCGCTGCTAGTGTCAAATATTTTCTTTTAAGTTTTAACTCATTAATCAATGTTACCATCGCCTTGGATTAAACAAGGCATCGTTAACGATTGTGACACTGACGATTACATATTATCGTTGAGTTTTTCTTATCTTGTATTATCGTTGTCTGCGTGCATGAAGATTTTCTTTCAGTGATGAAAATTTTGCTGAGAGTGGACAGGTGTCTCTTTGTTGTTGTTTATTATCTATAAAGAATTTTTATTGTTTAATTTGTAAACTGTTGATGTTGATTTGTTACGGTGAATGGTGCTTGAAAGTGCGTGCGGTTACTGTTAGAAATATACACCGGGTAAGTGTTTTTTTTTACTTTGAATATTACTGGATTAATTGGTTTTCCTTGAGATTTTATTTTTGTAGGTCAAGTATCGTGCAGCTACATCATATAATTTTGTTGAGGAAGAAGTTACTAAGTTGTCAACGTTGATTTTAAAATACAAGTTATATTTATAAAACGAATGTTTGTTGTGCAATAACTACAGAAAATATATGGTTTACATTACATATTTTCATTTATGTAGATTTCTAGGGTCAGTAATAAACTTAGAAGAGGAAAAAGTGATCAAGTTCTAAGCCAAACCGAGAATTATATTTGTAGTGTAGTTTAAAAAAGTTAAATGCGTTTTTATTTCATGATATTATGAGGTCCGTTTCTTGTTATACTCGTAATGATTATAATATATATTCTATTTTTAATATATATTATATATCTCGCATTAATTTATTACTATCCTATTTTTCCGAGCAATATAAGTCTCATTGATATGAAAATAGTTTTGTTTTCATCATTCTTTGTTTGTTAATAATGGTGTTGGATGTTTATAAATATGTTGGTTTCTCAAAAAATATCGAGTTCCTTTTCATTTGATAATTATACAGAAACCTTCCCAGTTTCAGTTAGTTTCTTCGTATTTCAGACGGAAAGGGAAATAAAATAAAAGAGTCGGTTACCACGGTGAAAATTAAAATATTAATGAAATATGTATTTTAAAGCATAATTATTTTGATAAATTAAGACAAAAATTATTAATATAAAACCTATAACAGAAAATAGAGAAAGTGGGTCAACTTAAAATATATTAAAAAATAAGATAACCTACCTGAGAGCTAATTCTATAAATATTTAAGCAACCTTTGCAATAGTATCTCATTCGCAATCTGTCAAATATGTAGGGAAATTCGATGTATACTGCTCAAGTCTAATGCTCTCATGAAAAATGACAAAACAATTATTTTATTACAGCCAATAATTACTGGTGTTAATGTTATTGCAGACAGTCATGGCTTAATCTGCAGGTTTGAGCAAGGGTGCGACTAAACGTGGCTTGATGTTATCGATCTATGTCGATAACAGTCACGTTTTACCGGTTCTTTTATCTTTTAAAGGTATTTTGATTTCTTAGAAATAATGGCGAAGTTGCTCACGAGTTATGATCCTATGTCTGTTCTGTATCACGAAACCAGTGTAAAGGCTTTTCATCCTTCTTTTGATTCCTCCCGGCTTTGGGCAAGTGTGGATCAATTCTGTTGATAGGCGTATGTAATGTTGTTTATCCAAGTTTGTTATTGATGTGTAACATCTTTCCTTTCGCTTTCTTGCAATCTATGGCAGTGATTTCGTGTAATGGCATGGAAGTGTGTGATAGAAAAACGGGGAAACTCGCGCTGTTTGATTTGACCAATGAGCGCGCGCGGCGGTAGGTTTAACCGTCAAATGGTAACAACCAGCATTTTTTTCTGTAATAAAAGAATGCATTACCAAGTGTTAATTAATAAAATAAAATTTTCATTTGGAATTATTTTTTCGTTATGAGAATAATGATGTCAAGCAATATCTCAATATTTTTTTTCAGAATATACTTTAGTATTAATGTTATTATGATGTGTATATTAGATGTTACACACCATAATATATATGAGACTTTCGTGCTTATGTGGTTGATAAGTAATTTTTCTTCTTTTCTATCTTTTAAAAGACAATATATTTTGATCTTTTTATTACGGTTAAGCTCGAGTTGATTACTATTACACATGATTGTAATCGATAATGCGGTCGCTAGCCTCGAGGCAACTTTCTCATGTCTAGTTGTCTTCTGTATTATTTTTCCTTTAAAAATTTTGATTTCCGTGATGTCATCCTTAGAATGAACTATAAAATTTAATTCAGACAGCCCAGTGAAGCCATTTATTAGTTACATGTAATTGAAATATAATGATTTAAAAGTTAACCACGTGATTTGAAAAGCCTAAACGACTCCTGAAACCAAACGTTTTTTTAGTGTGATCATGAGTAAACATCCTTTCGGTACCCGAGGTGGCTTTTTCAAGGTGATGATGCCTGTGTCCCAACAGTGGAACATTAAAATATGCTTATAGTCTTAATAGACAAACAAAGATTACTCAATGGCTATGCGAGTGTTATAAGGTACATAGATAAGTAGCCTACGTATTCTGTATTTCCTTGGACTTTCCGAATAGGTTATAAATACATTAAAGTTTTCAATGCAAAGGAATCAATTATGATATGACATATATATTATAGTGATAAGTTATTTGACAGCAGTACGTATCTTATAGGCAATCTTTCACCACTTATCGTGTTATTTACAAGTAATTAATGAGGGTTTATGACGCGTCTTTTATGTTATCCTATCTCGAGATATCATAGCGTCACACTGATGTAATTTTTCTAGAAATGACCCCTTAATTGCTTTAGGATTTTCTTAGAAGAATTCGTTACATATTTAGGAGGTGCTTTATTTTAGTTTTTCAGTTCTTAGTTGAGTTAGTTAAAAGGTTGTTAAAATTCTTGAATGTACACGACAGAGATATTGTGCTGTTGTCACTCTTCATTCTTAACTACGAGTATCATCAATTACGAAACAATATATAGTGATTGAGATGTGATTCTATAAACCCCTAGCATGAATGAATGGTTAAATTATAGTTCACCTTAAACTCACTTCATCATGTTAATTTTTTTCGTTTAGCGGATAAAAATTTACAGAATAAACCAGCCGGATTAGGACGTATGATACTCCCTTCTTATTTCCGGAAGGGAGCGGCCTTTGGCTTAATTTCCGACATTTATACGGGTGAAGTCGGTATTAGAAGTTAGCTATAACAGGAATCCATAGTTTCATAGTTCGATAGTTAAATGTGTCGTGAATCGATTCTCTTCCCGGTCGTAAGCGAGTGTCATTAAGCGTTGGTCGTAAACCACGGTCGCGGTCGCGGCGATCGGAATGCGCTGCGAGGCACGCCCGCCTGCGATAAACCGGCTTCTGTCTTGTGTTGCCATGCTCTGAACTTGTGCACTTTTCCATGCAAATAAGAGTACATCTTCTAGTAGAATATCAAGTTGAATATTAATTTTCGATGTCCAAATTGTCGGGATTGACCACGTAACACATCGGTAGTGGCGAAGACGACCCTAAATGTTTTGGAATATTTGACAATCGTAATCGAAGATGAAATGTCACTTTGTATAAGCCGTCTTTTCTGGAACTTCAGTGTTTCAAACACTAAAGGGTTAGGTTTAGGGTTTTTCGAAGTACTAGTATAAACCAAAAGTTTGTTCAGAGAAGAGTAGTTGAGTATCATTGGCCTCAAAAATTAAGAGGACTGCAGCGTAGCCTATGCCATGCCAATAAGAGCATGATTCCGTAGTGAAAAAGGGATAGGCCTATGCGTGTTGTATAGCTCTGTTTTCTTCCCACATTAGAATTATGACGGTTTATCGAAGTCCTGGCCGGGTCCCAGATATCAACGACTAGCTTCTGTCCGCGACTTCGTCCCCGTGGAATCCCCGATTTTAAAACATTCTTTATCGCTGCTCCGCTCCTATTGGCTTAAGCGTGATGATATATAGCCTAAAGCCTTCCTCGATAAATGGTCAATTCAACCCAAAAATAATTTTTCAATTCGAACCAGTAGTTCCTGAGATTAGCGCGTTCAAACAAACAAACAAACAAACAAACAGCTTTATAATATTAGTATAGATTTAGACATTAAGAAATGATTTGACACCTCTGACACACACTACGAAGCTGACTTGATGACTCAACTGTCATGAAACGCCATAATAAAATTACAGTGTTCGCAAACTCTTTTCAGTACCTATCCATGTACCTATAGTAATTATCTTGCACGACTTAGTACAACGAGGGTAAAACTAATTTGTATTTTTTTGCATAGCATAAGCATAATCAGCCTTTTAATGTTCCCACTGCCGGGACACAGGCCTCCTCTCTAGGAGAGGGAATGGGCCGAAATCCACCACGCGGGCCCAGTGCGGGTTGGTATTTTTTGAATATAAGGTAATTTAAGTTTCATTACCTGGCAACACCACAGGTCCGATAAACAGGCTTTTGTCTCGGCACTAATAAGCGCCTCCTCGCTTCCTTTCGCTCGCTTCGCTTCCTTCGCCCGCTGCGCTTTACGAGCGCTGCAGCGCTGCATCGCTCTGAAGCCTCATTCGTCGCGGTTCCTAATTAAAATAAGCGAGCGTTGTCTCGGCTAGCTTTGATACCTGTAAGAAATGTGAGCGCGTTTGAAATTATTTACTCGGATAGTATTGTTATTTTACTTGGAACGAGTTTACAGGTTTATTAGAATGTATATGTACATATAATCTTGTTATATTATCCTAAATTAAACATAGACATGTTTCTTTAAAATTTTCGCTTGATGTCAGTTATTTTTGCAAGTTTTTGTGTGTTTATTTTGTTTATTTCCCATAATTATTTGTAGATTTAACTGACTTTAGAAAATAGAATATTGCAAATACAGGTAGGTATAATCTACAAAACTCGCAACGGAAAATTCGCATTCAACGTAAAAAATAAATATAAGTACGTGATATATGTACATATATATATAAATAGATGTATTTTCTGGGAAAGTTTTTTTTATTGGTTCCTTCCTTCACTAGAATTTTAAACAATTTTGTTTGCTGGTTTTACTCTTCTTACTATGATATTTAGAAGTCTTTTTTTATTTGAATGCCCTATCAGAGGCACATTGTGTTTATCTTACACGCACACTAGTAACTTTAACGATTTTCTTTTTGTAGCGTGTCTGGTCATTGAACCTTATGTTTTTGATATAATGATATTTTATCCCATAAAAACGTTAATACATATAAAGTTTTCATTTCATCTCAATTATATGAGGAGGTGATAGTTAAAACAAATACATTAGAAAATTTACAATAACTTTTCTGTCGGCAACATTTTTTTTATTAGTTTTTTTTTTTGTTTAGTTTTTTTTTATTAAGAATTAAATTTAATCGATTGATGAATTTATGATATAACGGGCGTACATTCCCTCTGTACATGGTACATAGGGGTGGCACGTGCAACAGTTTTACATGAGGACCCAGCACCAATTAGAAGCAATATCAAAACCCGCAGCTGAAGTGCCATCATTATCTCGGCTGTCGCATGCGAAGCTAACTCTTCCTCCCCTGCCATTGGGCATAAAATTCCATAAAAAATATTCATGGGTTTTTGGAGACAAGTGGAGTGAGCAATCCATGGGGTTGGAACATAGTTAAAGCGTTTAGGTCGAGAGTTGTCGAGTACCTTCAGCCTTTTGTGGAGTTTTCTATCGTTTTGGTGGGTTTGTGCGGCAGAGCTATTTTGGCAATCGTGGGGGAGCGTGTTTCGTTTTGACAACCCTTGATAAGGTAGCGCAGGGATGCGGAAAATTGTCGAACATTATGTGCAGCATTATGTAATACACGATCATGAAACGAATGTCCTTTTATCTTAATCTAAGGGACCCGAAAAATAAGTGACCATAAAGTCTATAAAGTTTTAGTGTAATGACAACAATGTTCAGCCTAGAAGGACATACCTACAACACACACCATTCTCATTTGTATTTTGTAACTGCTAGATGTGTGGTACTCTCATCCAGGCATGTATGGCCGGATGGAGGTGTGAATTAAATTGGATGAAACGTTTACAGTACCTTTATAAGGATGTTTGCAAAGCATTATGTTATTAATCTAATCTTCAGTTGATAAGAGTCAGTATTGGTAATGTCTTCATGAAATGTTATGACACATCTACGTGGAACCGAACGCGGAAGTACAAAATACCCTCTGGAAATCGCCAACATTATATAAATACATAGTTAGTAGTGCTAACGTACCGTAAGATTTAAAGTAACCAGGAATGTAGTCGCAATGGAGGGTTACCGATGTATAAATATCGTGAACGTTACACTACCTAACGACTGTATAAAGGCAGTGAAGCATAAGCGCACTGATTGGATACCTATTTCTGATTTAATAGGATCCGCATATTTAGATATCCGCGGTACGTGAGCGATGTGACTGCGAGGTCGAAATATACACGACTATCAACTTTACGTCTGTACACATAAAGATCACATTAGAGTGAATTATTATGACAATAGTGACAGTGTAGTAAGCAATTTTTCCGTTTGTATGTGTTGTCGTATTTTCCACGCTGGCAATTGGCGAATCTTACTTCTTTTAATGTGTTTGCGTGAAATTTTAATAATTGACGCATTCTCTGTGTTTGTATTGCAGCTAGATAAATATGATTTGTGCATGATTCTATGGAAAATAGAACAGCTTAGTAGGTAGTGTTTTATTTGTAGAATTATATTGTTTTCTTGATAACCTATAAAATATCGTACCATACCTTCATAATTATTCATTTCATCAATCAATTCTTCATTTAATCAAATCTTTTTTGAATGGACCAATCACAGTTCAGCACACTAAGGCTGGTTACTGCTTAACCGGGCAAAAATAATCAAATCTTTATAAAAGACTATTCTATATTTGAGCGATGTCGTTAAACGACACCTACCTTAAAAAATCCTCCTCTTATCTCTTTTATCCTTAATAAATCTTTTAGTTTAGATTCTTTTACTTTAGCTTAGTTCCTTAGTTCTCTTTAGCTTAGTACTTAAGTTTTATAAAACAAGTGCTGTTTGCTTCCTGTGTTTTCAGCAGTGCATTGTCTGCTTATCAGTTTACGAGAACAGTTAGGAAAAAATACGTTTCATTCTGATAAGATTAGGTATATCTTCGTAAATAATCTGTATGTAGACCATACAAAACAAATTGAACAAAACTTTATTCGTGAGAATAAAAGAATAACGTACATGGGTTCAATTAAACGATTCCTACCACTCAGTTCTTCCCATATTCCGACATAATGGGAACAAACTCTTATATTAAACTGTGACCATTGTACTGGGGCTTTGTTCTTTTTTATTGTTTTACCCCTTTTCACAGAGCACCATTGATAGGGAATAAGATATAACGTTTAATAATAATTAGGGCCTCATATGAAGTGTTCGTTTTGAATTATCTAAAGTAATTAGAAACTCCACTTTCTGATTAGGTACTTAAGATTCAAAACGAACACTTAATATTATGACATCATAAACTCCACCTTTAGGCAAAAAAAATGAGGAATACTATAATTGTGCGTACAGCTAAGGAGTGAAATTAAAACAACTAGAGTTTGTGCTTCCTGATAGTAACCACCTGAGATGGTTACCCTCGATGGATATCCCATTAGGTGAGATAGTTTTCAAACGCTAGCGTATAAAAAAATCTGCAAAGTGCGAGTCGGTCTCGCGTGGAAAGGTTTCCGAACGAATAATACTAATAGGTTATCTATATCTATATCTATACTTATAATAAATCTGTAGAGAGGTCAATTCTGAACAAGGAATATATTTTCAAAATAACTATCAGGGGGTGATTAGTGATCGATACTGGTGCCAAAAATGCAATCAGTAAAATTTTTGTCTGTCTGTCTGTCTGTCTGTCTTTCTGTCTGTCTGTCTGTCTGTCTGTCTGTATGTTCTTTATAGAAACAAAAACTACTCGACCGATTTTAACGAAACTTGGTGCAATTATTCTTCATACTCCTGGGCAGGTTATAGTATACTTTTCATCACGCTACAATCAATAGGAGCAGAGCAGTGAAGGAAAATGTTGGGAAAACGGAAGAAGTTACTCCATTTTTTAAGCTTCCGTCGCGTGTGTAGCCTTAATGGTTAAAGTTACATAGAAATCATGTATTACGGAAATGTTCTACATAAAATTATCTAAAAAATATCCCGAAACAGCATGTCTATCTTTTGTCAATTTTAAACCGATCGGGCTGAGAGTTTCAAAATCGGGGGTAAAGTAACTATTCCACGCGGACGAAGTCGCTGGCAGAAGCTAGTCCTGTAATATAATAGGTTTCCTGTAATCAATGGGTATACCTATAAACTATATATTTTTCAAAATTTTAAACTCTGTGGTTTCGGAGATAAACGGGGCATGTAAATTTTCATTTTTTTTTTAATAACGGACACAATTTTTGATCGGAATATTTTAAAAATATGATAAATACTTTACTGCTACCCTTACCATAGAAATATAAAATATCTATGACCCTTTTTATGGTCACAGAAGATAACTAAAATAGGTCCATCCATTATATTCGGAGAAAATTGGCTGTGAAAGACCTACAGACAGACAACCGAGTGGGCGATAAGGGTTCCGTTTTTCCACACAGAGGTTTGGAGCCCTAAAAGTATGTTTTTCAGTATCTGTGTTACTGATCTTGTCAGTAATTGACAGTAATTTTGGAAATATTAAAAAAAAATGAGTGAGTCAAATAATACGGCAGTGGTCATATTTTTTTTTCTCTGCACAAAGTTCTATTCGTTTTTGTTCAGTCAATTTGTATATAAAATGTACGTATTTGCCGCCTTTTGAGTATGAGCAACAATAACGTAGTATTCTAACGTAAACACTATTTATTAATGAATTAATCTTACTTTAATTCAATTAATAAAATAATTCAGTGATTCTAAAAATAAGTCCTTGATATTAGTTTTAATATGAATCAGCTTTTAGTGTCTTTTTATGGTTTCTGGTTTTTTTTTTCAATAAAGGTTAATGTAGCTTCCATTTACATATGTTTTGGGATATTCTTAGCTAATTATAATATATATATATTTTACTTTCCCGCTCATTTGGTTGCTATCTCAACAAAACATAAATTAGAATTTTAATATAAATTTTGACAAGTGTCAGATGGTCAATGAGATGCGTCTCTGTATTTTTTTGGATTATTGTATATAGTCCATACCAACGAGAACTGACCTTCTGATGTTGTGCATCTGAAGAAAGAATGAACTGAGCAACGCTTTGGGATGAACAGAAATTCGTAAGAAGAGTTAAAAAGTAACGTCAAAATCATCAAGCGTTTTAACCCTAAAGCACCTACAACCCCACTTGTTACATCCTCATCCAATTATCTGAAAGAGAACGATGATTAACTTACTCAATCGGGTATTAATCAAAACCGCCGCGGGCTATTTGCGACGCGGTAGAACACGGTTATCCGTAACCGCACGTGTCCGCGGTGGGTGGGGCGAACCCCCACTGCCGGCGGCTATACGAAATTAATTTCAAGTACGCTGCAGGATTTGTGTACATTGCCTGTGTACTGATATCCGGATAATAGGGTTGTAGCTTGGTTTTTTGAATTTTAGTAATTTTAATTTGGGTTAAATTTAAATGGCGATGTTTCACTTGGTTTGCTGGTTATAAATATACGAATTATTTCTAACTGACCAAGTCAAAGGTCTTGTATTGTATAATTCGTATCGTTATATACTTGAATAAAGAATCTGGGCCGAAATTAAAGTAAATTTAAAAATGTGGAAAAGTTTTAAAACAATTTTATTCAACAATCACTGTTATATCTTTCCTATAAGTCACTAAAACATATTTTATAGTTTATGTAAATAAATACTGCATCTTTAAAATATTTTAAACATCATACTTCAAGACAATTCTAACAAGATTCCACCACAGTTTCACTTCCAGCCCTATGCGACTCAACCCAGGCAGTAAACACAGAGAGCAGTGAGTTGACTCTGGCCGGCCAGAGCGCGTATTATCCGCAGATACCGAGCTTTATCTACGGCTAATGTTGTTCATATCATACATTTTTGATTAGCTAATGTTACTTTGGAACAACATTGCAATACACCGTCAACAATATGGACGGTGTTCTATGTGTGTTCGTGTTTTGTTTTTGTTTGTTCGATTGTGGGAAAGGCTCTCTATAGTATCTGTAGTTCATTCAATTAGAAAGTAAAAATAACTTTTAAAAAACCAAGTCTCGTAGCTCAGTTCTTCTACCATAAAAAAATGTGAGATCCATGTAATAAATACCAAGTTGATTAATTTATTCAGTGCCTACTTAAGGGACCTTCTGTCTGGAGTTATTACGTCTTATATTGACCACATCAGTGAAAAATCTTTTATGTTTTAAATAAATAGATTGACGTGGCAATCGCACTAAACAATTTAATATAATATATATTACTTGTGAGATAAATTGTGTTTTCATTTAAAAAACCCTAAGGAATGGAAATGGTGGTTTGGCAGCTTTTGTGTAGAAAATATGTCAAGCGGCCATACTTATTTTTTAAATAAACATATCCCTAATGCAAATAAGCGCTATTGCCTAACTAGGCCTAAATATTTAGAAAGAAAAAAACATTGAATCCAACTTCATTTATACGGTGATTGAGTTACTTTCATAATATAAGCAATGTTTTGTTTTAAAATCGACAGTTTCCTTACAAGATATTTAAATCCACATTGAAGAATAGGCAAGTTAGCAGATTAAATTGATAATATTTGCAAAAACACGACGGCATTTTTTATTTTTTGGAACCTGCACTTTATGAGAACTAGTAATTAAAGAATAGCTGTTGTTTCATTACGAATCGGTTTTACATTTACCATAAACTCATCAGCACCCCAAACCATGCCGACACACCTATTCACCACCTACCTACATACTTCAAATCTCATTCCCCACACGCTTCGCTATCAAAGTACCGACTCTCACACAGATTGCCCATTTACAGATCCCCCGACATAAAGCCACATAGATACTTACGTGTATAACGGCACATGTATTTCTCAGAAACGTCCCTTAGAGGAGAAGAGGCTTTTAAGAGGCCGAGTGAGTGGAGAGCGGTGTAGCGATCGGCTCCACTGCTCACCCCGAACGACAGTAAAAAATATGAGCATCCCCCCATATACCCACTCTCCCTCGCGCCATCTTGAAAAACTTTGTCACTTGTAGCCGCAAATCGATCTGTGTCTACGACGTCTACGGCGTAGCGCGACGTAGCGAGAAACGTAGAATTTTTTCGGATCGTGCTACGGTATCTTGTCTGTTTTCGTAGCAGCAATTAAATGTTGTACCTATCTATGTACTTGTACATATATGTATTCGTAGAATATATTTGAATTTAAAATAATCGAATCTCAAATCGAAATGATTTATTCATGCCCAATCATAATTACTTGCACATCAGTTTTGATATAATATTTTATTGCCTCTAAAGCATGATGATACATAATTACCTGATAATAATACTTACGTTGAAGGTCAGATACTAAAATGTCCATCACATAACATGTTCTTTTGTGTCGTAGTTGACATTAAAATAACATACAGTCCTTACATAATATAATACATGAACAGTTACGAACTCATTCGTATGGTTTCTCTTGTAAAGATGTTGCATATAGTTTGTTTAGTTGAGAACGAGATTATTATGTACCACCTATTGTAAAGACCCTTCATAACATGACTTATGTCATTGAAATGATAATCAGTAAAAGGATTTGTGTGGAATTATTCACATGACTACCTTAACTGAGATACGCCCTGTGGCTACTAATTCTTTTGTGGACATTAACAGATAAACTGAACTTTAGGCGTATGAAAATAAGGTTGATTTTGGCGTGGGTTTTTGTCAGTTTGAATAGAAATAAGGACACCTAAGGGCCTCAGCAGGTGTCCTTACAAATGTACCCGGTAATGTCCATGTTATTTGTGAAGTCAAAACGTTTGAATGAAGAACTTGAATGGAATAATATAATCCAAATGTATGAGACAAATCTTTTAAGATCACGGGACGTACTTGGAAAGTAGGGCTGAAAGTACTTAAAATAAATTAAATGGAGTAGAACTGGTCAGTTTTATATAAGGGGTTGTAAGCCCTGACCAGTGCACATATTTTTAGCACCCTTTTCTCAAAAAAGTATGTGAGCAAATAACCGTCAGATTAGGTACGAGATGCTGTAACGTAAAAAAAATGAGGTGTGATCTTTATGACCCAGTAACCTATTGACATTTTTATCAATCGTTAAACGTTACAAAGGCCACAAAATTAAGATAAAAAACGATAACTTTATCTTTTTTACTAACAATTACCCATATTTCAGAGATAAAAAGATGTGCCACGATCTAACAATAACCACTGATTAAACCTATCTTAAATTCACACATTTCACAAAAAAAGCGAACTTAAACCCCTATGTTAAAAGGTCAAGGAAAAGGATCGACCCTTCACGCCTTTATAGAGACAGGTAGGAGATAAGCAGAACCCTTCCGGAGATAGCAAAGTCATTGTTGTATCAAAGGATTTCGTAAACCAAAATTAGTTGCATTCAAATCGACGTGACAACCATAACGAACCGTGCGAAATTTCACACAAAAGACGAAAACGCAAGGCAAAAAATCTGCTAAAAAACTGTTTTTTTTGGTAACTTTTTTCGCAAAATTAGAGGGTTGAAAGGGTAATGTCACGGCGTGAACCCCCACATGTCATGTTTTGATTGCACCCTGTCCCTGTTTTTTAACGGCTTTTTTTAATAAGGGATTTCTCTTGTGTGATCTGAGTAAAATGTTTCATCTTTGATTGACTCATTTATTTATTTTTTATACCAACGTACCTTGTTCTTTTCTAGTATCTTCGTGAATTATACGAACATAGCTTACGAATTGGTAGAAATAATGGTCACACAACTCGAGGTTAGGCTCGCAATTTGAAACGTCACAGATAACTAACACTTTTTCCAATGATAAAATCAAGTCGATAGTTAGTATACACTGCTTAGTATAGTAAAAAAGCATAAAGATAAAAATATTATATATGTAATAAAAATATCGAAATTCTTATTTGGTAACAAGGACCGTTATTAAAGCACTCTTATCTTATTCCAAGTTTTACTGTGCCCGACACGGTTCCATAATTGTTTCTCAACCACTTATATGTCTACTTCCTGCATGTAATTAACAATATAGATTTTTGATTTAAATGGAAAACTATTTCTTTTACAACTCCTTAAAGAAAATTGAGTCTAAATACGTATAAGTAATAGGCGGTTGCCCTAGATCTCATACAATAAATAACTATCAGCGTATGATAACGTAATCAAAACGATTCAATTGTTTTCGGGCGGAAAAAACCTATACTTAGATAACTTTAATTAATCGCTCCAAATAGGTTTGCGTTGTAGATGATATGAATAAGTTTATTATGGTGTTTGTACTAAATATGAATTAAAACATTAACAAATTGAAAATTGACAGAAGTACCAACTCATGTATGATCAGTTGATCACAGACAGATGAATGATATTGATGAATTATTGTTTTCATAGCCAGAAGCCAGAGAAATCTTGCCAAGGGGCATCGTTGTACCCAGTTACTGGGTTATGGTGGTCAGATAGACTTTCACGCTATGTAAAATACTGGTACACGGCTGCATCTGGTTGGAATCGCATCCGAATCCATCATAATCATAACACAATATATGCATGATATTTGTGATAAATTTTAAAATTATTGCATTCGTTACACAGACTAACAGTCTCAAAAATCAGTAAAACAAGACGTCCACTCGTAGAAACCTAACAAAAGGTTGCAAGCCTCATCTAACGGTTTGTCATTGTCTTTCCACAAGTAGCTGGGTACAAAAATAATACAAGTCAATGGAACAAATGAGGTATACGCTCACGGATTTATATCAGATGCATTGTCCTGCGATCGTTCAGGGGTTCAGAACATTCATACGAACTTACCCGAACGACTTCGGCAATGTCCGGATGCCTTTATTACGAGTATTTGGAGGGCCTTATCAAGTGAGTTTTGTTTCACTCCGGTTACATGGTGTTCTGTCTGTAAATGGTAAAATAAACTGTAAAAGGGAATCAACTCGTGGTGCCGCGGTTTATTTTTGATTGTGTTATCGGTTGCGGTTGATAGGTAGTCTGAAAAAGAATTAGGGAATATGTGGGAAGGAAAGTGGGCAAGTCTGTGGTTTTTCATTTTCCTTTGTGTTTTTAGTAAGTTCAATACCTTTCTGTGTTGAATACTCTATCCATAAAAAAATACAAAATAATAATTAAATGAATTCCATGATGATCGTAAAATGTGAACACACTGTATATTCAGTAATAAAAACTAAGAAGTAGAGCATTAATTTAACTAAAACTTTTGTTTATTGACGATTTCTTTGGCTGACACTCGACTTTAATGTACGTACGTGCAACCTAACCACATTTCAACTCTATTGCTTTGAACTTAGATGGAATTTCGTTTGAAGGTATGTTTCTTGAGGCAGGGGTACTAAAGAATAGATATGGGGTCCGCCGTTGATAGAATTCTTTTGATTGTAAGACCCATAACGGACCCCAACGTATATTTGGACAGCAACCTGAGAGGTCTGAAGTGGTCCCGAGGTTTATAATTACTATAATTTGGAGGCAGATGAAGAAATCTCAAATGGTCCTGAGTAGTACATAAATGTCTATACGTGTGTGCAATGTATTTTAGTTGAATTTAAAGGGAGAAAGTGTTAAGAACTTAAAAAAAAAACAGCCTGGTTCTTTCATCTATGGTGGTTACTTCATTATGTTAGTATTAAATAAGAGCTTATATTTCATGCAAAATGTATCTCAATCCTTAAGCGAATATGATTTACAAAATATCTCCAAAGACGAAGCAACCGCCGCACGTTGAGAAAATAACAAACATACCTATACGAATGATAATAAATCTGTTCATAAATTAACAAACTCTGCAGTCGCGTGATTCGCAAAAAAAAAAGCGTAAAACAAATATGTCTGCTTCGGTTTTTATTAAAAACGTGATGAGCCCTGCATGATATATGGACTGAGCGCGAACTGAACGAAGCTCTACACAAATTGGGGTGTACACCGTTTACACTTTATTATTTTAGTTGCAAGTCTTTTTCGTTTAGTGGCAAGACTTTTTCTTTAGCGGTAAGTGGTAGGCTATTCGGTTTGCACGCAAAGTAGTAGGTTGCTCTCAGACTCAATTAGTTTTGGAATGGGTGAAAATTTAATGAAAATAAGGTAGTTGCCTTAAAAAAATCATTCAGATAGGTTTCCAAAAAATATTGGACAGGTATTTTTTAATTTTTTTGTGTAAACAATAAACGAAGACGATTCAGTGCATTGAAAACTCGCGTGACGTCACTGCGTATTACAATTTTTACCACTACGTGACGTCACAAGCCTGCACTCTTGATCTTTGATGCCTTATTTGACTTCGCTATTTTTTATTGATTTGATGAAGAAAAAATTACGTGTCCAATATTTTTCGATAATTTAAGTGACGGACTAAATAGATTATATTATTTTTGGAAACATCCGTATTGTAAGTAAGTCTAAGAGTAAGTGTGGTATTTACTTTTTACAATGACTGAACTACGAAAATGGTATTTCGATTATGATAATGAAAAGATAACAATTCTGGAGAATGATGAACATTTCTTTTTCTTTATCAAATATATCTCTTATTCAAATATAAGATAAATTTGTATAACCTACTACTGTGTTTTATTTACTGTGCTCAAAACAAGGTTAAAAAAAATGCTTTGAGGAAGAATATTTGTTTTTCTTTTTGCCATCAAAAATCCATTAGTAAACCTAATCTCAGAAGTTTACTAAATGATTTGGTTTCAGATATTTTCCTCAACAACACCTTTTTTTTTTTTTTTTTTTTGGATGGGAAATCATCAAATGACTTCTCCCGCTCTGGGCGGAGCGGAAGGGAGTGTCAGACTCTTACTGACTAAAACCCACCCGTGTTCCTGCTTGTGCCCTTTGCGTTCCAGGGCCGCGGTGACTCTTTCGAACAAATTCCGCAACCCTAGCAGGCACTGACCCTATGGGGCCCCGTCTTCTTTGCTGACGGCTCTTTGAGGCGCGCGTGGAACACGACGCGCCGTCGACTCGGGCCTGGTTGCTATCGGACGGCGAGCCACCCATAGCTCGCCATCCGCAGGCCCGCGCCTACGGTGGCCGGGAATCGCCCTGCGTTTCCCGACGCCCGGGGCGTCTTCTCCTGTTGCGGCGGCTGGACAGAGGGGCTTCCCTCTCTCGCACGCGCTCCGCCTCCTCCTTCGCTAGCATTACTGCTTCGCAGAAGGAGGCGGCCGCCTCCCATGCCTCCTCGCTCCCGACCATGGCTTGAACCAGGGCCGGACGCGAGAGGTCGCCGCCGCCGATCGCCTCGATGAGGACACGGCGGTGCTCCGCCCAGGCAGGGCAGACCTCCACCGTGTGCTCCACCGTGTCCTCCGGGCGATCCACACAGTGATGACACCCGGACGTGTCCTCCCGCTGGATCCGACACAGGTACCTCCCGAAACAGCCGTGTCCGGTGAGCACCTGAGTCAGGCGGAAGGTGAGGACGCCGTGGCGTCTCTCTAACCACTCCTCAAAGAGGGGACTTATCGCCGCAATAGCGGCGTGCCCATCCTCAACAACACCTAAACACCATTCGTGTTTGATTCGTGTGCACCATAGCGTCGATACGACATAATCACACAAAACACATCCCTACGCAGTGTTGAAAAAGGTCGTTTTAAAATAAGCAATTTTTCACGGATCACGCGTGTGCCAGGCACAGTTTAAATTTTGATTTACTGGTGCCAAATGTGTATGCGATATCTCTCTGAGTTATTGCATTGTTAATGCTATACATGCACACATGAAAGGAAAACGCACTAGTGTGCAATGTAGTGGGATGTCCAGCTAGTATGGGATTGTGAATGTTTAATTTTGTTTCAATGTTACAAAATGTTGAGAACAACTGTTTTTTCTAATTTTATTTAAATTGCACTTGTGTTTGCGCTCGTCTGCTATACCTAATATCTCCTGAGTATTTGGCTATTTTAGTTGTGATTGGCCATCGTAACCGAAATTTGATCGAGAGTATTTGTTAGTCATATGTATGTTGTATTACATTTGGAAATTCCCATTGATGTCAATTAACTAATTGAGTGATATCTCATTATATCTTTTTTTTAATCACTCACGTTATCTATAGTAAGACAATACTGTCTTTAACTGTAGGTAAGGTGCCGTCCTAATAGTAAGCGATCATTGCGCGTATAAGTGATCGTCACGTTCATTTGTTCGCGGTAACTGCCGAACTATTGGGCGCGACGATCGCATATTACTGCAACGATTGCTTACTATTAGGACGATACCTAAGACGTTTTTTAGTAGGATAAGTCATTTTTAAGATATTACTTTTATCTCCTAATAATTTAATAAATCCGTTTGATTAATTTATTATTTGTTTCTGTTCGGTATTAATCTATATAAGGTATTAGGAAATTACCTCTAATAGCTATAATTATGAGGCAATAAATGAAAATGATTAAATTTATAAATGATTGCTTATATTTAATAGGTAGATAACACTGTTTATTTTCAAAAAGGAAAAGAATGAATAGTAACGCAAAAAAATAAAAACTGGCGAATGTGCTTTCGTGGCAGACTCACGAGGAAAATAATTTCTATTCATGATGTATTTCTTAGTAAACAACTTTTACAATGGTGATCCCATTGTAAACATGTAGGAACCTACAGGAACTCCCAGAAAAGTAGCCACAGACTGACTGACTAAGCGAGAGCTGAATAGGCTTTTATTATACCCAAGTTTCGCTATGGTTTCAGCCAAAACTAAGAGTATTGATGGCCATCTCCAATCTAGCTGCCTAGAAATACTTCCGAATCTGTAAATACCAAAATACAATACAAACGTCGCTTAAATAACCGCACACAATCATTCATTTGTTTTTACGAAATCACATCTCGTTTTCGCAGTCCGTGTTCGAATTTTGAAGTGATGATTAGTAAATGTGCATGCATTTCACCACATGTATGCTTTTGTGCAAAAATTCGTGTTCGAACTGAATCAATCAATAAAATATGTTTATTTGTGAATATCCTGATTATTATTTAAAACGTTTTTTTTTTTATATAAGCAATGCAAACGACAATAACGTAGACTTTGACAATGAAGTCATTAGGGAATATTGATATGCATCTATTAGATAGTATAGATTAAATGTGTAGGCGGTAAGACTTATAAATATACTTATTTCACGAGCTCGGCATTGGTCTAAAATACTGGTACCCAATCTACAAGGTATGTCGTGTCTTAGGCATAGATTGTGACGTAAGTACTAACGTATACAATCGTATAAGACTCTCAGATATCGATGGAACATAATATTATAAATGCGTCATTTCACGCCGAAATCACTGAACCGAATTGATGAATTTTCGTACAGAGATAGATGGGATCCTGGAGATGGTAACAGGGAGCTTTTTTTGCGAAAATAAAACTTGAAAGCGAGCGAAACAACGGGCAAAAGTTAGTATGAACATAATCCTTTTTTTTCTGGATGGGAAATCATCAAATTTAATGATTTCTCCCGCTCTGGGCGGAGCATAAGGGAGTGTCAGACTCTTACTAACTAAAACTCACCCGTGATCCTTCTTGTGCCCTCTGCGTTCCAGAGCCGCGGTGTCTCTTTCGAACAAATTCCGTAACCCTAGCAGGCATTGACCCTATGGGGCCCCGTCTTCTTTGCTGACAGCTCTTTGAGGCGCGCGTGGACCACGACGCGCCGTCGACCCGGGCCTGGTTGCTATATAAACATAATCCTAAGATTACAATAAGTATCATATCTTACATAGTATAGTTTAGTCTAAACATATATACCTAAATACTATGACCTTTACCTAATGATCATTCCCGTAGCCTTTGTGTTATCTGACGTAGCCAATTACGTATGATGGTGACAAGCTCTTTGATGATATCGATAGGTGCCGACTGACGTTACACGACTCCCGATAATCCAATTAATTTGATAAGTCGTAGCCAGAAGCGGAATAAGGCTCCTGTGGGTAGGTATTATGGTAGTTGTGATGGCGTGCTTTACACGTAATTACTGGGTAATCATGTGTACCTACATGTTGGCATGCAAAATTTAAGGAAAGACACTAAATAATAATAATAGGGTAGTTAACTAAAAAAATCTGATTAGTCCGTCAGATAGATTTCCAAAAAATATTGGAGACGTATTTTTTCACATAAACAAAAAATGAAGACGATACAGTGCGTTGAAAACTCGTGACGTCACTACTCGCTACTATTTTTACCGGGCCGTGACGTCACACGCTCCCACTCCTGAACTTTGATGCTTTTTATCTTCGTTAGTTTTTATAGGAAAAAATACATGTCAAATATTTTTCTATAATCTAACTGACGGACTACTCCATCCCTTTTATGTCACTGTCGCAATTTTTTGTATTACATTTATTTAAAAGATTTATGATGCATTAATGATACAGAATAAAGTTTAGTGAACTTAATGAAACTAACTAACTTAACTAGGTACGTATATAATATTTTAAATGCGAAAGTGAGTTTGTACTGAGTAGCGCTGAGGCGCCTAAATCGCTGATTTGATTTTGATGAATTAATTAATTATAGATGGGACTCTGGAGACGGTTATAGGCTACTTTAACTTAAATCAATTTCCAAAACGAATCAAGAATTAATAAATAATTATGCTTTAATCAAATTAAATATCCAGGTAACATTTTACTAGAAAGCTTGTGTTGAAACTGAGTCATAAGTCTGGAACAATGTTTACAATAAAATGGTACAATAATTTATACATTACATAACAAAAATCTGTGTAATGTGGGCTTGTGGTTCTCCATTCGACTGTTTTTTCTTTTCTTTTTTTTTGTGTATTACCTCATAACTTTGTACTGGGTAACCCAATTTTGATTGAGATCTGACTACTATTATTTGAGTTATCCCTAATAATGCGTGGTTTAGTCAAACCACGCATTATTAGGAACTACATTGATGATATCACTCTTATCGATGTAAATGAAAACTTAAAATTGTATACGATGGTTTGGAAGAGCATCTTAGTATTTCAAGGTAGTCCCTTACTAGTTTGGTGAAGATCTGATGAAGAACAGAGATAATAGGAAAAGGAACTCTAAACGAACTCTAAATGATAGCAAATCTTTCGGGATTGCTGAAATCGCATGTTTGTTTATTCTTTACATCAATGTGATTGGTACGTTTAGGTTTGTACCTCTAAAAAGTGAAAAATAAAAAAAAACTTAAAAAAAAAACACTTCGACTTCGAAAAAGTATAAAATAACTATAATTTCGGAAGTCGGTGTTCAAAAAATGAAGAAACAACCAAAAACACCGATTACCTATATGATAAGAAAATGAGTTTTGAGTTAGACACACACTGTCAAATCCAACCACTCAAACATCACAAGAGAACCCAGCACCGATCTAACACAAACACAAACGCGCTCACAAAAACTTGAAATTGAAATATTATCACAAAGAGAAACTCCTATTGAAAAGTGGCAACCGCCAAGGGTACCAACAGAAAGAAAATTAGGATGTGAGCCGTCAAAACTTCAGGCGCAGCACATCGGAGCGACACTTTAGAGGGATGTGGCCCCCGCATTACACCTCTCTCATTATTTATCACATTGTCGACGAAATTAATGGCGACCCTCGTCAAATGATTTTTATTTTATAAAATAAAGCGCGGCTTCTGACAGTTTAATCATATCTTTGTGTTTCTAATGGGAATGTCTAGACTGTCGGATTTTGACTTAGCTTTGAGCTTGTGTAGTACTTAGGTGTCGGGTGTTTTAAAGATTTTTAAATTAGGTCATGTAGTTTTATTCTAAATTATTTTCCATTAGCTTTCACCGACGGCTTTGTTGAACATTCGCATGACCACCACCATGAGGTATGGTGGTCATGGTTATAATAAGAAAATATTTGGTCAAACACAGATTAGTAAATTCTCTGCCTATTTAGCCAAAGGCCCACGGCATTATCGGCCAATCAACCACTCTGTTAGTTATAATTAAGAATCTGATAATAATTAATCAGTCTTTAAATTAATCATAGGTTAGGTTAGGTTATTTTTTATTAAAATTTTTGTTAGGTTTTAGTAGCACTTTTTGTTTTAGGTAGTAAACACAAAATGAAGAGGAAAACCGGTTCAAACAGAACAGTAGGTATTACGCAAAAAAGTTTCATCGCAATGTTTTTTTTCTAACCTACCAACTGTTACACAATAGGTGGAGAAGTAGATATTACTACGAGGAAAACCATATCATGTCGTAGTGTTTACTCAATTTTGTCTTTCATTTTCTCATAGGAAATTTAATTAATGCCAGAATGCCAAAATTATACATGGTTTATTAATTAATAACGACTTTGGGATTAGATCGTGGAATTTTTTTCTAATTAATGCATATTATAATGCTAATCGCTTCAAGCACTAAATTTGATTTCTGACTTCCTCAAAAACACAGTTGGTGAAATTCCTGATCGATTCTGACATGCCAAGTACGCTTAGTTGCCAATTAGGGACACTTTGTAGGTATATTTAGCTTATATTATTTTTGTAGCAGTATTCCTGCCGATAACCGCCATATTTAATTAGCAGGATGATAGATATCTAATGTCAGAGGTCAGCTACGAGGAAACCAGGCTTTTTGTAACAGCATTACGTTAAAGCACCATCGTTAAAATATTGTTTAATCATCAATTTTATCATTTAACAGTAACAAACAGTTTTAATTACGGGAAACTTCGTTAGTGTCCGCCATTAAATACTTATCACTCATTTTTAAACGAACATTTATCTTTATTTTTCAATATTAATGATGTAGCGATAAAAAATAATACCTATCTAACAATAACCAAAAAACATATCTGAAATTTCTTTTCGTATATTTCATGACCGAAACTGAAGTTTGATTGTAATTCTTAAAATTTCTGTTCCCTTGACAGAGGAGTGGGACTTGTTCGAAATTCTTGGTGGTTCGGTGATCAAGTAGCGACTTTATTGTGCTATGTTTAGAGTTGGTGTTCTTTTGTCGTTCGTTGGGTGTAAAATTTATAATTGAAGGCCGTAAATTAAGGTGACATCGACAGTTGTGGCTCGCGGGGAGGAGGCCGCGTCGCGCCGCTCGCTGGGGAAGCCCTGCCAATATTTTATCGAGAAGGTAATTATTTGATCGGCACATTGGGGTAACAGATGAAACTCGCTTCCCGTAATGTCTTTCTCATACTTAGTGTTTGGAAAATGATTAATGATTAAGTTATCGTTTTTTTGCTGGGAGGAAGCTCCCCTTATTTGCTAATGTTTACAGTCAGTTTGCCGGATCAGTTTTGAACTCGAATAAAGCTGATAGTTTGCAACTTTGTATGATCAGTGTGTTACTAAAAGTAAAAAAAAAACAAACAACATTCTGAATTAGAAACGTTATTAGTTACAAAACTTATCACAAAACCAAGGAGCAAAAATAAAACATTCCAAATTCAAATACATGGAATCACAAAATTCCCAGCAAAACTATGCACCTACAGGGTGCTCCCCGAATCGGATATAACCAGTTGACGATCAATCGCGCCGTGCCTCCCGCTGACCGATTTAATTCGCGCCTTGACAAAAACCCTTTGACACATTCAACGGTGACAGATCACAGCCGGGCGCCTCGCGCCTCACTGACGGGCCCATTATCATTGGCGAAATGGTTTGTGCGAACTGCGACTACGTCTGACGGGAGGCTGTTTGTCTCATTGATTTTTTCGAACGAGTTTGGGTAATTTTTGGCGTACTGGTGGTTTTTTAATACCGAAATTCGATTAGATACTTTAAAACTTTTCGTACATAGAATTTCAGTTCTAAAACTTAGGTGAAAAGGAAAACCGTTCAAGTGCAAGTGAGTTGAATTCGTACGTAAGTACATTAAGAGTAGAAGAGGCAAGATTAAGTAGAGGAACGATAACGGTATTTTAAAACCACGGCTTTCTTTAAGATTTCATTGTATAACAATGTGGTTGGGTCAAAAACAAAATAGATGATATACTTTCAGACATGAAAATACCCAATGAAATCTCAAGTTTTAGCAGGATTTCCTGTGTGAAATTATCATGATACTTATCTAAAATTACGGAATTATGAACGAAATCAATTTTACCAGACAAAACCCTGTAGACGCAAGTACACGTGTTTGGGATTCCAATTTGTAATCTTAATTGATAAGGACATTATCTATGTTTTATCATTCAAGGTCATATCGACCTTTGTTGATAATTTACTATAATATACTCTATAATGTTTGAGTTTTAACAGTCGTTTGGGTGGGTGCACTTAGGGATATTTTTTAAGAGACTTTGTGGCATTATAGGTACTTATATAAGAATACTAGCATCGTCCCGCGGTTTCACCCGCGTAGTTCCCGTTCCCGGGGAATACGGGGATAAAATATAGCCTATGTTACTCAAGGTGAATGTAGCTTTTAAATGGTGAAAGAATTTTTGAAATTGGTCCAGTAGTTTTTGAGTTTCGTCACTTACAAAAATACAAATCTTTCCTCTTTATAATATTAGTATAGATTATACATATGGGGCTGTATATTAATACGTAGCTCATGTCATGACATACATATTAAAACAAGATTAACACTGGTTAATCTTCTGTATTACAATCAGTTTCCATAAGACATTTCCAAGATGAGAGCAGAACTTGTAGGTTTTGTCCTCCTCTCTTCTCTCTATCCCCTCTGAATTATTCGTCCTCCGATCATGTCTAGAAGTAAGTCGTCTGTGGTGATGAAATGGGTTGATGGATGCGTTGTCATCACTTCCACTATCAGGCCACAACTGGACTGTGAACAAGGTCTTACCATATCGCACAAAATTTCATCCAACTGTTAACTATATCCATATAGCCGGAGACGTACTTAGAATTATTCGCGGTGTCAACTGTAGGTCTTTTACTTCTGCGAGCGTTGAGACACTGCGAGATTTGCGAAATTGGTCCAAAAGAGTCACTGCGGCCCTGGAACGCAAAGGGCATTAGAAGGAACACGGACGGGTTTTAGCCAGTAAGAGTCTGACTCTACGTTCCGGTCCACCCAGAGCGGAAGAAGTCATTTGAAGATTTCCTATCCATAAAAAAGATAGAGCACCAGTCTGGGTCTTACGTTTCCCATTGTTTACTATTATTATCACTGTCTTGAATTTGTAGCTATCTCTTATCATATTATTGAGACACCTTTTCATCAGAAAACAAAACACTATCGCAATTCGGTGAACACCTATCACCATCAGTAACTAGGGCATCATGAAACGTGCCGGTTCATGGAAGATGGCACGAATGCTGATTCTGAGTATAGGATGCGAGGTGTAAGGTCGTATCGATGGTATTTGTGTGGCCCTTATCAGTTCTGTGACCGTCGGGAGGTCAGCTACTGTTATTTATTCGACTGATAGTGTCAAATTTAATGAGTGAAGTTGTAATGGGCTTTTAATTTTATTTTTTACAAAAAACAACTAAATAAGCTATATTATGTACAAGCGCAAGTAAAAAGGGGACTCATAGGGCATCGACAAATTCGTCCGCTCTTAATTTGTATTTTTATCGTGACGATTTTGTCTTTATTTAAAACTAACGACAGTGCCCGGCTTCGCACGGGTGCAAGTATTTATTGC
The DNA here is from genome assembly GCA_905332915.2 of Hecatera dysodea. Lineage (NCBI taxonomy): Eukaryota > Metazoa > Arthropoda > Insecta > Lepidoptera > Noctuidae > Hecatera > Hecatera dysodea. The sequence continues at coordinate 7,936,926 of HG995304.1, forward strand.
GCTCTAACACATGACACAATATTTCTGTATATGCAAAAAAAGCAATATAGATAATAAATGTCGCTGTGATTTTTTTTTTTTATTCAAGCGTTCAAATCTGAAAGAACAAGTCTGTATCTTGTGGACCTTACATTTGAAACTATAAAATGTGGTATGGGCCGAACTAAAAACTGCCATTCAACGATGTCTGCCCCACACGCTATCTCCCCACATTGCCTGCCGGCAGCATTGCCGCGCCGGAGGACCTCGTGGCTAAAGAATAACAGCCACACGGGTCGATCTTCAAGGTTAAGCAACGCTTGCCAAGGTTGGTATGTGGATGGGTGACCATCTTAACATACCGAGTTTCCTCCGTGTCTTGGAAAGCACGTTAAGCCGTTGGTCTCGGCTTGGCGTTATATATTAGTATTCAGCTGAGTCCGGTATGTCTGGAAACGATTAAATGATTTTCTAACCGATCTTAGGTTTTCTAGTCACTCACTCTGAATTTATCAAATACGTCACACACTCCTTTGCGATAAGCAGTCAAAACAAATAAATAAAATCAAACACATCAAATTAAAATTTGCAATTTCATCGTTTTCAAAACTGTACTATTCCGTACACTTTCTCACAACAAAGTCGTACCGTCGAGTACGATATCGAATTTCGCAAAAAATCTCGAACATTGTCATACAAATGTATCTGTTGTTATGCGCACGTAATTGCTGGGCTGGTGTGTAATTTGCGAGAGTCCTTTGTAACGGAGTCAATGCACAGCCGTTGTTATCAACTCGAATACGTACACTTTGTAGGGTCCGAATTTTGTAGTAGATGGTTAGTGAACGGTGGAATTTTAGTTCGTGAGAATGAATGAAAAGCTAGGGTCATTAGTTTTGCTTTTTTTTGTGTAAATTCTGAAAGTTTCGGTTTCAATGTTTTAAGAGTGCCTTGTCAAAACTTCATAGGCTATTATTATTGGTTATATCTGTTCACTAAGATGACAATGTTTCATCTGCGTTCTACTACATTGTAAATTTTTAAACTTTGAGATTATTATTTTGGATCATCTCACTTACCGACTTTTGAACTTTATAACATCAACGCGGCTTTCCACAGAATTTTATTCAAAATCATAAATCACTATAGCAGCATGGTTAACTTTGAAGCATACAAACAAGTGAATTAGCTAACAAAGAGTGAAAACATCACGATATCTAAATTGCCAACTAAAAAAACCTAAGGCGATAAATAAAGGCCCTCCCCTCCATAAAGGCAGTTCCACACGGCACCGAACCGCAACTCAAGACGCATTAGCGAGATTCCTGTAATGACTACTAAAACTGAAGTGAGGATAACACCGTTACTTGGCTTGTGTGGGACACGTCATAAGCGGTAGCGGGGTTCAAAACATGTTTTTTTTTCTTCTGGAACTTCAAAGACGAACTCATGTTCAACTAACAAAGACAAAATATTCTAATTTTGTTTTTTTTTTTTATTAATTAAGATAATTATTTGTAAATGAATTCCACTAGCTAGAGCTTTCTTAGTGTCAAGGTCCTATCTATTTTTTTGTTTGGAATTCAGTAATGTAAGATTATAAAGTCATATCATTTGAGCTATATATTCAATAATCGTGAAATTATCTTGTGAATCACTGATACAATCAATCATGTCAACTATTACACTGCCACGTTATATGATACTAATAGCCATGATCTCATTGTCACTTGTGCTGATTGTGGAAATTTTGCACACGATTTGACATTCTTGTTTGACTCTTTGAAGAAATGTCGCTTCGTGTTAATTCAGAAGAGGACATAACGTCAAAATAATATGTTTATCCCATGTGATATTCACGGATTTCAGAGTATTTAACTCACCTAAATCCCAAACAAAAATGACTAAATCTTATAATAAATTTTATTCACATTAAATATCTAAAACTGACAGGATACTACGGAAAATAAGGATCATTTTGAATTCGGTTGTTTTTTTTTGCATAACTGTACCCGGAGTTGCAAAAATCGCCGCAAGATTCAAACTTGGACGCAAAGAAAGGCCAGCTTGTAGGGTGGGTTGATTGATGAGCCGACGCTGTTCTCTGATACCGGGCTCAATTACACTGCGATTACTTAATTTGACATGATACTTCCCCAGTTTTGACGCTCCGCGATTAACGGCAAGTGTTTTAGAAGTACGCTCCCCTTAATTAACTCCTGGCTCCTGAGTTCCTAACTTGATCTATTTCAAACTAAAGTTGTGAAGTTGTTCAAGAAAAGGGTAAATTTTGGACTTGTGTTTCCTTCCATTATCTATTTGGTAGTTACGGCAATTTTAACGTCTGTCTCTTCGTTTATCACGTAGGTACTTAAAAAGCTTTTAAACTGATTCGCAATATCGCCTCGTGACAGTCAATTTAAAAATGTAGGTAAACTAGACGTGTTTTTAACATTTTGCAAGGTGATACAAATGCGAACGCTTCTTAAAAATACGAGAAGTGCCTCTCTGTCTACATCTTTGTATCTGTTGAACTAACAAATCAAAAATATTCACAGTAATTATCGTAAAACAACGAATGCCAAACCGAATTCTATTTCGAAAATCGAACTAGATTTTATCTGACTGAATCAAGCGCTATAATTGGCCGGTGATCCAGTGATGAGAATAAACAACAATGTTTGCTGGGCACGCGCGGCCGTCATGCGACAAACACTTCCATCATGTTTCAGAACGTTTCCAGACATTATTAACTTAGTTGCTTCCGTTCCTGTCGTGTGCTGTTCCAAATTGACCACCATTACACAATTAAGGTTAAGTGGGATTGTATCCTATGGACTAGTTTTTCGGTTTGTTTTTTCATTATCTTTTTGATCATCTGTTGTCAATACAATCTACAATGGAGTCTTTCTACCAAAGAAGTATGTTTCCTTTTTTTTTTGTATAGAATTTTTATATTTTACCACTTATCCAAAATGGGTGCTTAAACTACAGATCGTGAGGTAATCTCTATCCTCAAGTAACAGCTATACTTTCTAATGCTATTTTATTACGACTATAAATTGTATAGAGTCGCCCCAGGAGGCGCTTACGGAGTGGCTATCGCACTTTTCGATTTAGAACTCTCCTCACTCAAAATTGAAATGGCTCGCCCCTTTGTCGGAACAATTTAAATCGGACATTTTAAAGGTGATTCTTTTGGTGGTCGTTGAACGTTTCGGTGTTCGTGTTAGTGAAATGGCTTGTATCGGGGTAGTGACTGGGGCGTTGCGTTTTGGTAACGTTGATTTAGAAGGCTTAATAGAATTAGACGGTGTTGATGAAGATCTACATGAGCATTATTATAATGTTTTGGTGCTTATAGTTGAATTTATTTTATCTGCAGCCTCTTCTGTCCCACTACAGCAAAAATTCTTCTCTTTCTTCCTTTCATGCCTATCGTTTTTAGGCTAGCGTTTTTGTGAATTTAACTCAAAAGTTAGATCGATTTCTTTATCATTTATTAGATTAGCTTCAAAAATTTTAGCTGGAACTCTATTCCGAAAACAAACGACACTAAACGTCTCACTTCCAATTCGCATTCTATTCTACTAAGATTACATTTCTCCAGGAACCGATCTATTGTGCTCGGTCCATTGAGGGACATTTTAAAGTCGATCGTTTATCCTTTGAAAGTGGTTGGACAGTGGCGGCGGCAGTTTATCACGCCGATAGCAGCGATCACAATGGGCTTGCATTCAAGGAGCTGTGTGATGACTTGCCTTGATATGTATCTGGGTTTAAAACTCATTGCACCTTTCTACATTTCTTATCTATTTAGTCTGTTTGGTGTAAGTGTCTGTGGCATTATAGCGGGCCGAGCCACTCAATAATATTAAATATGTATATTTTTTATTGCAGTGTTTTCCGACTGACATTTGAATGTTATGCTATTGGTTTTGCTTTCGCTAATTGAAGATCTATACGGTCAACGAATCTTCTTATACATACCACAGAAATCCTCACACAAATCCTTGTTCCACTCAAGTATTCCTGTAGAGTTGTCACGCAACTAACAAAGGGGGGTGGTGGGACGAATCCCCAAGTAAAGTTGTTGCCACAGAAGTGGCCCTGGCCGCTCCGTGTCACGTAGCCAAGTCATTTGGAATTCCACTCGGATGCTATTGGTTGCCTCGGGTTTGTTTCGGCGGCTGCCATAGTTCCGTGTTCAGCAAATAGAAGTGCTACAACTTTGAAGAGTTGATTAATATTAATAATATCATTCTGTTTCTTTCTTTTTTTGCACTGTGTTACAAGAGATTTGACTGTGTAAAATGAACTCCTAAAAAAATACCGGACTGAAATCTACAGCGTCAACATAAGAGTCCCTGAATTTATAGCTGGTGCTTTAGTATGTCTTAAATTTTGTTCTTATAAGATGTAATCTCTTCCATGATATCTGATTGGTGTAAGAAAGGTAAATAATTTATAAAATTTGAGGGTATAAAGTGACAATGGACTCAAAAACTTTCATAGCTACACCAAAAACCAATAGAATAAACAGCGCGGTTTCCTACTTCTGTCACCTAAATGAATTATTTTTACCCATAACGGACACATTGCCTTTCCATATCGCCTCTATTCAAAACATTGAGACGATTTTATTTATTGTTCAATTCTCGACGCTCCGTTTCAATCAAATTCTTATCTGTTCATAAATGTACATATTTTCCGTGATCGGGTGACATTTAAGGTTTCACCACTTAGCTATTAATTGCATTTATTCATTTATAACCGTTCCTCATGACGAGAACCTCGTGAAAGTCGAGAAAGACAAGCAAATCAATTGTTTTGACTTGGCTCGCGAGGTTTTCGACATGTGAGATGTGGACGCAGCTATCATTATACCGATAGTCGTGTCAGCCAATAGCTTGATAGCCTCGACCAACACCTTTTGAAGCTAATGTTAGGCGGCTGGATCAAGGACTTGATTCAGAAAGCGGTACATCTAGACACGGTTCGTATAGGGGTGTTTCCTGAGTAAAAAATATATGATTATGTTTAGTCCGTCAGTTAGATTATAGAAAAATATTGGACACGTATTTTTTCCTTTATCAAATCTATAAAAACTGACGAAGATACAAAGCATCAAAATCTCACTAAACTAAACTATCGATACACAAAGTTAAACTAAAAAAAATGTTTTTGTTTTTTTAAATCATTAAAAAAGTGTTCATAAACTCGAAAGAGCGAGAATCAATAGTAGTGCGCTAGACATAACGTAGGTAGATACCTACATGAGACGCGCGTCGCGTTCCGCGTACCTACATATCTAGTATCTACTGTTGGTTCAAGTCGCTTTCGAGTTTTGTTTATCACAATTGTTAATCTGCCATTTATGGAGTCTAATATTTTTTATATATATAAGTCGATTGTATTACCGATACAAACTCATTTCGCTTCGGGAAAACAACCATTAAAATTTCACACTGTATAATTAATATATGCTTCTCCAGCCTCGGTCGACATTTGCCTTTACATAAGACATACGAGTAATTAACATTTTTCAGAAGAATCTACCATTCACAAAAAATGTTAAGGATACAGGGTGTTTTGGAAGTGCTTTGTCATATTTACAAGTAATGGTCTTTATCTCATATGATAAAATATACATATATATGATAAAATAGTAAAGAAAGCTGTTTATGATAATTTTACTTATATCTAAATTAAGATTATTAACCCTTTTTTTTGGATGGGAAATCATCAAATGACTTCTCCCGCTTTGGGCGGAGCGGAAGCAGACTCTTATTGACTAAAACCCACCCGTAATCCTTCTTGTGCCCTTTACGTTCCAGGGCCGCGGTGACTCTTTCGAACAAATTCCGCAACAAGATTATTAACCCTTAAGATTGTTATGATCTTTGCAAACGAATTAGATACTTAACTACCTACTAGTATTTTATTAAAACTTAAAAAATGGATCGTGTAACAATAGATTCAAACTACCTACATAATTATTTGTTTTCCACACGGATAAAGATATAAAAAAATGCGGTTACGTTACTTCCTTCCTTGAATTTATAATGTCGCATATTAAATGATATAAATTTTCGCTCAGGCTAAATTTTCATATAAGGCGGGACAGGTTAAATTTGATATATGTATGTATGTACATTCTTTAGTAACTATTAACATTCAGTTTTACGGTGTTGGGAGGCCGCCAATGTGAATGAAATTAGATCTTTTCCTTGACAAGTGAATGAGATTCATTGAATACATTTGATGAAGAGAGGACCTTTGCTCATCAATGGGTAAAGTCTTATTGCGGATGATGATGAAGAGAGGACCTTTGCTCATCAATGGGTAAAGTCTTATTGCGGATGATGATGAAGAGAGGACCTTTGCTCATCAATGGGTAAAGTCTTATTGCGGATGATGATGAAGAGAGGACCTTTGCTCATCAATGGGTAAAGTCTTATTGCGGATGATGATGAAGAGAGGACCTTTGCTCATCAATGGGTAAAGTCTTATTGCGGATGATGATAAAGAGAGGACCTTTGCTCATCAATGGGTAAAGTCTTATTGCGGATGATGATGCAATTGGATTAGGTATTAGATAAAGATAAAGATTATTTATTGGACCAAAACATGAGTATGCACACACATGGCATGCAAGATGTTACTAAAATGTTTTATTACAGTAATGTTTTGCCTTAATAAAAAAAAAATGTTTTGCCTTAACGTCGTACAAATATACAAAATAGGTAGGTTATTGTAAGTATTTTAAGTATTCTATTCCACTTTTTATTTATGTAGGTCTAGTAGGTAGGACTATTGGCCATTTTGCCAGTGTCAAAATTTATTTATTTATTTATTTAAGGACAACCAACAAAGCATACACCAAAAAACAACTGTAAATATATTAAAATGGATTGTGTGAAATATCCTGCCAGGTTTGTTCGAAAGAGTCAAGGTGGCCTTGGAGCACAAAGGGCGTTAGTATGAACACAGATGGGTTTTAGTCAGTAAGAGTCTGATACTCCCCTCCGCTCCGCCCAGAGCGGAAGGGAGTGTCTGACTGACTCTTGAGAAGTCATTTGATAATTTCCCATTTATAAAAAAAGGTATATGGACTGTGAACTTAAAAATACATATTATTCATTACGGGATAGATTGACATTTTTTAATAAGGAATATAATGTTCAGAATTCTTGAAACTCAAATGACAATAATCTCGAAGGCCCAACAGCTTATTAACTCTAGATATTCAATTCAATTCGGCCCTTATTTTACTTAAACTTTAACATTTTGCGAAGTAAAGTATATGATAAATGATATTTATTTTGTATAGCTTTAGGTAGGTACTTTACCACGTAAAATGTTAAAGTTTTTGTTGAGAAATGAAATACAGTTTTCCCTATTAACACTTGAACATTTACAATTCTCCAATTTCCATAAAAACTTGACACACAATCGATTAAACAAGGACCGAGGAATCGATTACAGCATCGGTAGAAACGGGAAATCGATTATCGGCCATCGTGTCTGTCACAAATCGATTCTAGTTGTCACCTTCACGTTTTCGTGTTCAGTTTGTCATTCACAAGAAAGGTAATAAGAATTTAAATTAAACTCGATTGCTTACATATCTCTGAATATAAAGTAGAATATGCATTCAGTTTTGTTGCTGTTTTTGTATATTTACTAACTGAACTTAATGTCTATAAAATTGAAGATCCGATCTTCAATATTCTTCAATGTTCTGTGAAAAAATGAAATGTATGTATTTGTTTTTTTGTTTAAGAGATAATGTATGTCCGTCCACGTAGGTACTACTTAATGCTTTTGTTATTCTTCATAATGCACTGAGTTCAAAATATAGTAATTCAGTAATAGTAGTACAGTACCTAATCTATGATTTATCTAGCGTTCGATTGCTCCATTATCTTGTGTCAAATACAAACATTGATCGAGTTGTTTATACTTGGAATAATATGAATGATTGACGTCACAAAATGGCATACCTACATACTCCCATATTCAACTAAAAATAAAAAAAATAAGACCAAACTGGAAATAGGGAATCAACACGAAGCTACAACAGATGGTTGTTTTTTTTCCCCAAAGATAGCCAAACTGCGGTTATTCCAAGTTTACTTCAAATAAATGGGAAATAGATTTATTCCATCCTGATCAGTGATTAGAATCAATACAAACGCCCTTATTTATCCGCCACATAAAAGACAAAGGGAGCTCAAGCGGCCATTACCGCTAGTAGATAGAACTGTACCACTATAGGTACTTATGTGGGTATTTTCAGTACTTTCGGCGTCGTCGGTAGGTATATACCGCCCGCGCCGGCTTCGTTCTCGATGCCCGAAGCACCTGCCACATCACTACAGAATCCGCTGACAGACAAAGACGCAGATAATAAGGCGCATCCCATTGGTGCATCACCGGTGGAGCCCCGCCCACCGCCCGCGGCGACCAATGGCGCCGCCCGCCGGAGATCTTGAGCGTTATCTAGTTTATCTGCCGTCTCGCTTGGCACATTCTACGGCGATAGCTATTTTCAGATACGCTGAATAAAACGCAACTGTGCACTGAAATTTTATTCGCTTGAGAGTATGGTCGTCTTGCGTTTTATGAAGTTGTTTTGATTTTACTGTTTTGTTATTTTTTTAGGTTAGTGTTTTTGGGAATACCTACATACATCATTTGATTACTATTAATCCTGAAATTACATAAAATGATGTTGCAAAAGCATCCTTCCTGTATTTCATAACTCCTAATTTTGATCACAACAAGATTGAATCCAAATCTCTTGTAAAAACGAAGGTTTGAATTCGTAAATTTTCAGCAAGGTTACCGTACTTAGCTTCCGTTATGGGAAGGCAATTTTAAATCACCTGATGATTTGAATTGGCAAAAATCAGCACGGTAGCCGCACAGCACGATCGAATACGATACGATAAGACTGCAGCTTGCTGGCTCACATTCAATAAGTTTGTTTTCTTAATCGGCGCCTTGTCTCGTATCAGTGACCAGCACTCACCGACCCCCTCCACCCCCCACACGCCGTACACTCACTGCACACAGAGAGGTATTCAATTGAAATATCAGAGGTCTAAGCTATCTGGTCGTGTTGTACAAGTGATTTGTTATAAAGCACCGTCGATAAGTGAAGGGCCATTGTTTGTAGGTCGCTCCCGATGTAAAATATTGTAATAGTGTCGTTATTGTAATCTTGTTATGAATTTATGAAAGAATTATGAGCTTTCAGGAAGGGGGGTACTTTGAGAGAATCTGACGAAGCCTTTCTGGGTATTGACGTCGTTGGTAACCTGACCTACATACTTAAACAAAACTTACCTAGAGAAATTGCTCCAAATAAAAAACAAAATAATTCTAAATTTCTACTAAAACAGAAAAATAACTTAAACAACCAGAATCAGATGAATTGATTCAAAAACATAACCTTTCCACTCAGGATTTAACGCAACACAAAAAGCTCTAACAACACAGCTTTTCAAAAACTCCAGCCAACTATTTTCCAAAATATAAAGCGTTGTCCATTGAAAAATCTCGCCGATTATTTTCAGACGGTAACCTTGTATAGCGACCCCGAAACGTTTGTGTGAGAGAGAGGGGTGGAACACAAAGACAGCGGAGGGGGTGCGGGGCGCGCGGGGGGTCGCCCGGGCGAGGGTATGTGATTCGGGATCCTAGGGATGAGCTGGCTCTCGCTTCCTCTCGCGTTATTCTGGCACAGTGCGTCGCCGACGCCGCACATACCGTGCCGCATTATCACACGCGAGTATACCGTCACGCGTACGAGTATACCGTACATCACTACACAGAAAATTCATCGAATTCCAAAATTCAATTTTTAATTCATCACTCAGCTCTAATTGTGTTGTGCAGACTATAGTGGTTAGATATACCTAACAATTTTTTTTTGTGACAGTCCACCTATTAGTGAATTAAGTTCAACGCGATTATTTTTAATTAAATTTAATTAATTAAATTTGTGATTGCGAACAATGATAATAAATATTTGCACGAATGCTGAATTTTGATACGAGTTACAGAATGAAGATGTCTGGTGAGTTTTTAATTGATGTAGAAAATTATTTAATTTGTGCTTTTGATCCTGTTGGAAGATCGAAGAAAAAAATATTCTTTAATTGAATTTTATAACAAACAATGACATTAGATATCATTATGCGGTATTTTCCCAGGTCCTACTATTAAGTAGGCGAAGTTAGTACCTAAGAATATTACAGCAACAGCCACAACAGCTACAACGTATTTTTTGTCGAAAGCAAATATATCTATATATTACCTTAAGCTAAAAAGTAATAAGGAGTTCCTATTTTCCTATCTTAGAACACAGATTAAATGATAAAATTGGGTTGGAAACAAAACCCGCCGCAAACTTGTTTTTCAGGAATTTATGGAAATCGCCCTCTACGTACTCTAAACAATACTACTATTGATCAAATTTATTGAAGACTATGCCCTTTCGTTTACACTAAAACTGAAGAAAAGCGATTTTCCTTTCTCTATACTTTAACAAGATCTATTTAATTCAGAATATTTTTTTTATGAAATTTTCGTCTTGCATGTTCGCTGTATTAGATTTTTTGTATTCATTCTATTCTATTGGATTACGAATCAATTAATCAATAATTTCACGTAACATCAAATAATCTTTACTTTTCTAAGATGATCTTGTACAATCTTCTACTTCAAAACGACAAACAGTCTTAGGACCGTAAAATCAGATAACAGGATAAGGCCAAAAGAGGCCAAAAGCTCTTCAAATTAGTTCGCTTGTTAACCACAAATAAACATCACTAACCGTCTCTTTTTTATCTGCGCTCTTAACATTATCTGTGGTTCTGTCAAGGGTGTGCGAAAAAGAAAAAAAAAAACTACGAATTTATGATGATGAATTTTTCTTTTTCATAGTTTATTGCTGTGATCGTTTGGCGGACGCCGACGGGTCCAAGAGATTGTTTGCTTCTTATGCAACACACCTTGCATTGTTAAAAATCTTGTTTACATCACGCCAGTGTGAAAAAGAATCGGAATACTGGCTGTTTGATTTGCTATCGACACCAACTTTTATTTTCTTTTTTTTTTTGTGAAATGAGTTAACAATGTTTTCATAGTTCAAATTTTGGGACTGTTTAGTCGATCTGAAATGTGTCATCGCAATTTGCGTGGTTGAAGACTTACATACTAATAGGTAAACGCACAGGTACCTAAATTATTACATATAACTATCAATTAACACTATAATTAACTACGTTAGTTTGTAACCGCAAATTACCTACAGTTATAATTAGAACATAACTTACCCCATTGTAATAGACGCGTACCTATTTCCATACCTACTTGCCAATATGAATATTTAGATATAAGAAACATTCTAATATCCCGATGAATGATATTGCAATAGCATGGAACACAATAAGAGAATACGCACCCACTTTGAGACACCAGCACCTTTTCATATGATAATCTTGGAGTTGAAAGCATCTTTCAGTTAATTTCTTATGTGGAAATTTACATAAGCAACCATGGTTACAACTGACTCATTAAAGCGTACCGCACCTAGGTAATGTTAGAAAGTACGGGTTTCCGCGAACGTCTAGCCATTCAGGCCGTGCGGCAAGTGAATTTCTCAACGGTGCCGCCGAATATGATGAGTTAGCCCAGCACTAGCCTACCATCACATTCACCTGTTAAAAATAATTGACAAACGAATTTAAACCTTAACTTGAACAATAAAGCGTTAAGTTTACGTATAGTGCGATTATCGCGCGTCTTTTGTCGAGTTAAGTGTGTTTTATGAGTCAACACAGCCGGGCCGTGAACTGTCGTGACAGAGAACGACGTAAACCGCGCTTATTGTCAGTCTCCGTGGCTAACACGTGAAATCGGCAAGCCGTGGGGTCCATTGGACTAAAAATCACATGAGATGCTCTTCATATCTTCTGTCTTGGCACTCAAGTTAATGTAATAAGAGCTTTTTTCAATCTATAAGAGTCTTTTCATTTATAATGAAATAAAAAACAACAATCAGTTTCCAACATAAAACGATTTCCACCAATCAGTTTATTAAAAACTAATGGAACATCAACATAAAGTTTAAAACAAACTAGCAATCTTCCCTTCGAAGAAAAACTTAGAAGACTGCTTTGCCGCTCCACCGTATTCTATGTCTGTGCATGTTCTTATTTTAAATCTGTCGCGCGTTTCTGCGGAAACCAGAGATTTAACGACGGCTCGTCCGCATTGTCCAAGCACGAAGCGTTCGCGGTCAAACGCGACAAATGGACCTTGCGACGGCTAATTTGAATTTGAAATTCGAACATCAGTTTTATGGGACTCCATTCCTTAAGTTGTACGTCCCGGGTTTATATCGGTATTATTTGAATAAGATGTCTGTAAGAAAGTGGGTCCGTTGAAGCTTCATTATTGTAACAACGGCGGTTTATAAATAAATAACATTTAAAATTAAATGGCAGTTTATGAAATACTTGATTGAAAACCAGTAAAACTGATAGCCTATAAAAGTTTCCTGCTGAACGGAGGACTTTTCTATTGTAAGCCATTGAACTTAATTCTCGCCACTTTATCATCTAATTATGGACCTGTTAAAAATCGAAAATCAATAACTCTCGGTTCGCGTAAAAACTACAAAAGTGACATAACCTGACCTATCTTCAGATAACAAGAATATTGTCACGTACTTTCGGCAACGCGTTTATATTACAGTTCATAAAACGTCATCTTGTACCGCACACTTATGACGCGGGCGCAGACAGCGCGTCTACGATCTATGGCGACTGAACGAGATGATTCACGGAATTGTCATTCATCATTCTTGTTATCTGTTCCGTAGACAGCGTGGTTTTATCGCGTTCATTCGGCTTGCTTTAATGAATGAATAGACCCCAATTTGAAGATAACTGATTTCAATATTAAGTATACCTATCTGACTTGTATAAATATTTTTACAAGGACTACCATGTTTTTGATACCTAAAAAACGAAGGTTATCTTTTTCTGGTTTTTTCATCTTAAGGGATTTTTCAGAAAATAGCCCTATTCTTATACCTTACAATTCCCAACTAGTTAGGTAAAACAAATGACATCTAAATTCAATCTCTCTTTTCAACAGCTACTTCCCAAAACAAAGCGTTACTTTTAAGAGTATATTAAAGAACTGTTACTTAATTATCAAAGCATTATTTGTAACAGTTCTCTAAATGAACTGTTACTTAGTACTAATTCCAGTTATTAATTAAATCAAGAACAATCGCCGGGGCGACAGGTGAACTGGCTTAGCAACAGAGTTCAAATGTTCTTGAGTACATTCAAAGCATTCTATAGGCATGGACAATATCCATCCTGCCTATTCAACGCTGCACTTTATAATGTAAAGCAGTTATCATTATTTCCGAGCAATTTTATGCTTTTTTCCTATGCCACGTGCTATGAAGACAAGATAGGGGGTTGTTTTAACAAGTATATTAGAGTTGTAATATAAAGGGTAGTTTGATTAATGGTGTGTCTCTTGCAGAGGGTCGTTTATGGATGGCACGCGTGTTCTATGAATTTAGTCTTCACCGGTAAACACGGGTGGATCTTGTAATTCTTTGTTATTTTTTATTATGATTATGATGAAAGAACCATGTATTTTTAATAATACTTTTTAAAATATAATTAAGTTAAAATTAATACCTATTCACAATTATTATAACATAATAAATGTAAATGGCACACACCTACCTACATTATGTACATTGCGGTATTGCCTATGGACAGGTAAATTTAATCAAAGATATTATTTATTTAGGTCACTCCTTATCTGTATACTACGTTTGTTAAATTTCGGGAAAACCCTTTTTATTTTTCCTATTAATATGTAACCGTTACGTCGTTCGTGCCTATTTTTTTTAACAATGTCTAGTTTAAAAAAAATCGCTCGCTATAGAAATCGGGCCAAAAATATCCTTGGTTTTTTTTTGTTCCTTCTTATGTAAAATTGTATAAGAGGTTGCCATTTACAAACCAACTAAAAAACAGAACGAGATTTTCAGAAGAGAATTTTAGCCTTTTTCGAATAAACATCTTTAGTACCTTATAGCAGAAACAAATATCCCATCTCAAACCACAGACTACCAAAAAATAGAAGCAAAGCATGTAATTAATAATAAAATAAAAAAAATATCAGTCTGTGAATCTGCATTTAGTAGTGATGAACCAAAGACAAGACCAGAGACAAGCGGAAGTTCTTTGTGAACAGCGGAAACAGACATAAAGCGATCAACATCTTGCACGTCTTCACTTTTTTTTTTTATAATTCGCTCGTTGCTTGATGCTAAACTATAAAACATATCAGCCAGTGAGTTTATTGCTCTTAGACATGCGTTGTTAAGCGAAGGAAAATATTTAAATTAAGAATTAAAATAATAGCGAGAAGCAAGGAGCTATATCAATGTAAATGAAAAGACGATTTTCTTTTTTTTTCAATATAAGATCTCCTTTAAATAGAAAATAATGTTTTTAAATATGTCAGATCAGTTATGAAAGTTTATGTGATGTTAGTTCGATGCTAAGAATATAACTCAAAATATTAGCATATACATAGGCAGATATATTAAGACAGTAATTAGCTCACATCTAAATCTAAAGTTAGGTTACAAACAGGTAAATAGATAGTTTGTTGTAGAATTAATTATATAATAGTTATCTCTACAAGTATTGTTGCGCTTAAAAAATTGTTCTTCGTATACTGATGGAAAACCACACGCTGACTTTTATAGGAATTGTTTGTATCCCGAAAATTAACGGTTTTGGTGAGGACGAAAGCAAAACTCGAAGCTCATAAAGTTGACAATTCCCATCACGCAACAATAACAAATTAAACAAGAGCCTCCATGCTCCATAATCGTCTGATTAGATTAAAACCCGTCCCGGTAATGAACACAATGCAAACGAATATTAATTATTAATAGACGTGTCGTCTACATGTCTGGAAATTAAAACTTAATCAATATAATAATGAAAAGTCGCGATCGTAACGCTACACTAAACATTTTGTTCAGTAAACGAAGGACTACTAAATAAGATAACAGATAATAATAGTCGTTTTAAAAAGTCATGATTTATCTGCCATGATGATGGAGTGACATTTTAACTAACCATTGTTATGTATCTTAATCGTATGTATGTACGTTCAATAACAGCTATGTTTTATGTGTTAATAAAGCAGTATAATTATAATTAGCAAACTGTTATAATCTGCATCAGCAATGAGCCAATCGACCTCAACTCTCTGTCCGTCTTTAGTCCAAGTTACATTCGAAGAGTCTACACTTCACATAAAACTGATTTACGTCCGTGACATGCGTCAGGCACTAGTTGTCTGGCATATATGCTGAACTGGACCTATTTGGCACAGCCGTGGGGCGCACACCTCTTATTTATTTTTTCATTTTGTTTATATCTTTTTTGTTGTGTGCCTTAACTGTGGCAAATAAATAAATTTTCTTTCTTTCAAGAGTCGAGATTCGAGCATTTGAAGCGTCTTCTTTGTATTCCTATGTATTTTATGTCGATGTCAATACTTAACAGTTTAGCATTTCTACAAGCGCTGTCTCTAATTGAGTATAGAATCTGACCCATTTTGACAAAACTAACGCCTTGATTTCTGCCAATTACAATTACTACCTGTATATTAACCCAAGGTATTTTGTCTACAGCAGCAGACAGCCAAGAGTCTGGCAGTCCTCCGCCGAGCCCGACTGACTCTGCCACATCAGAATCAGCGCCCACCTTAGTTCACATCAAGCAAGAAAACATGCCTCCAGGAACAGACGTAAAAGAGTACTACGGTACTCTAGACTTTGGTCTCTCAGACACATATCTAGCCAATAACTTCTCTGACTACGGAAGAGGGTACCTTCCCAGACCTCTAGACCATATAAAATCGGTCAAAAACGAAGATGGGACGAAAGATGACGATCCAGGAGATAGAGACTTTATCTTACCTAGTGAATTAATGTTCAAAAGTGGAGGGATCTTTGCTAGAGCTAATATTGCTAATGGAACTCAATATGGACCTTTTTTGGGATTGTTGGAGACTCAGCCGAAGGACAGGCGGTTTGCTTGGGAGGTAAGTTCTTTTAATGTGCGTATTCTTTACCTTCGGAACTACAAACCACAACTCAGGCGTCAGTTAATCACTCAGTCATAAATAATCTACAAACAGGTCCACCTGTGTTCTTATCCATGAAAAAGTGATGACAAGGCACTCATTCTTCGTCGTGTTAGTTAATTTACAATGAACCACTTGTTCTGGGGTCAAGTGCAAGTGTTAAAAACGTCGGTCCATTCATAAATTATGTCCCGAAACTGAAACTCTGTCATGCACAGATGCAATAAACTGTCGATTTTATTGAAACTTCTTAAGTTTAGTCGTGTCGTTTTGAGTGCACTCCTTTTCTGACTAAGACACTTCATTATTTTTAATTTGTTTTGAGCTTATGACGTCTGAACAAACTTAAATCATTTTAGGATAGGGACACGTTTTTTTGGCTGTTTTGGTTAATTGTTTTTGAGATAAAAACTTGCTTTTTCACACCATTAGTAGGTGTGTATAAATGATAAGACGATGAGTTTTAGTTTGTTCAATCACTATTATCGAGGTTTCTTTATGAATTAAATCCCCGCAAAATTTTGCATTATCTGTAGATAATCTACACAGCACATGTGAGCATCCGATGAATAAAATAAATTGTTCAATTGAATGCATCGGAGATTTTAGCGAGGGGTGTGGCGAGGTTATCTCTGGTAGGAAACGGAAATCAATTGTTGGATCGGATTCCTGGATTACGCGAACATGTTTAAAGTAAAGTAAAAGTATTGGGTTACTTGCAATGTGTCGTCGTGCAGATTTTTTGGATGAGATGAATGTAGCGCTATTAATAAGTAGACATTATTTGAAAGGTTGATCTTCAACAAACTAATTGTCCCTGTTAGTTGGGGCTGATTTGTATAATATGAGGTTTTTTTTAAAGATAACCAGTTTTAGTTATTTTGAGCAAAACCAATGCTGTCATTTCCGTCCTCATCGAACATTTGATTATATGGTTACATCATTGATACCAAATTAAAAGTAACACACTAAATCTAAGTAGTAATCTAATAAAAAAAAGAAATCATTACAAAAATATTTTCGCGAACTCCACTACTCAGCACAAAGGACCGGACGCGAATCGGACATAATAGCGCTGCGATGCGCAAACGCCTATCGAATGACAGGCAGTCAGGCTGCGCGGGAGTCGCTAGCAGACAGATAGCGCGCATGCGCGAATTGTGGGTGTAAGGTTGCAGTCAAGCCACCGCATTGTTGTGTCCTCTGACGGACATGTAGTTCCGGTTGTTGGGATCAGAGACAACGTTATTATCTTTTTTTGCACAATGAAGTACTTGATCTGTCATGACATTGCTGAGGCTAGATTAGAACGGTTCGTGGAAAAGGATATTTTGTTGTCATTGACAGTTATTAACTACATATTATTAACTGTCAATGAAAACATATATAAATATTACATGTCTATTATAATAATTTATATTATAAATGCGAAATTTATCATAGTCGGCGTAAAAGATACAAATTGTTTTACAGAGATAGATGAGACCTTGGAGACGGTTATAAGTTACTTTAACGTGAGCGAAGGCGTGGGCAAAAGCTAGTTGATAAATTCATTATTTAAGGAAATCTTTTACTGGAGCTTCCACAGTGATTTGGTACAAGATAGCAAACTCCTTTCGATTAGATATATATTGGCGAAATAATTTCTAACTTTACAATAATTTGATAAGGATTCCTGATGTTTCTGAAAACTAAGTAGGTATGTAAGTAGTCAACTACATATGTATAAGGAAACGATTGTTAAAAAGGTTAATAGACATGTTTGTTACGTGTTTTAAAGGCTGGCACACGTTGAATTACTATGACTACCTACCTAAATAACTTAATTTTATTGACTGCCTTCGAAAATACTGTTGTCCTTATTTATTAGTTACAGAGATAAAAACTTTGGATTGCTTTTTATGATAAATACCGCAAAACAACGTATGCAAAGTAGCAAAAACTCCAGAAACCATAAAATAAAAATAAAAAAAAAACTATATTAAATAGTTTGATGTTTGTACCGCATAAAATCTGTTCCAGTATAATCGTTTAAAGTATTCTATTTACATGCTCGTCGTCAGAGACGTCGTAATCATTAATTCCTCATATAACAACAACCATAACAGAATCATTATATTCTTCTACAGTTTGCTTTCTTCGCTTCAGCAACCAAAACTCTCTTGATCTGGTTTCGTACGTGACGTCAGTTAAAAGTGCCAATTTAGGCACGTCATTAGAGGTGCCCGTTGTGGCACAAACGCTGACCACGCTTCCGATTCGGTGCCCGTAAAGGAACCTTTGATAGTTGAACTTGCTTTAGTACAGAATAACAGTGGCGGTAATGGCCATTGCCCTTTATGATTTTGCGATTTTGGGTGAAGATAATTTTTTTGACTTAGGTTTATTGATCTTGATAAATTAAGTTGATGTAAATAGTTGTAGATATAATAGGTTATATGTACATATTTATTTATCAACCTATTAAATGATGAAATGTGTGTTTCAATCTAAAGTACTTGAACTTGTGAGATGGTTTACAAAAATAAAATAGTTGCCAGGCCGTATCGTCCCGTATTTTACACTTTTACTTAAAAATGATTGAAATCGCAATTTCACATGTCTACGCAAACTTAAAGGGGTTAAATTCATTGTTAAATTAGTGATGGTTATATTATCTAACCACCGTTACCCAAACGTCGATATCTCGATAAAATCTTTAGTAAAAAACATCAGGGTAATCAAAGAATTCTTTTTTTGAGCATCCGTGTCAAAGTGCATTCAAAGGTTGCGAATATACCCTAATTTTGATAGTGGCGTGACCCCCGTCAACAATTTTTTCAACAAATTCACACTTTTTTAACTAAAAAACCGAGGTAACGGTAAATTGTATAAAAGAGATGTCACCGTATTCAAACTTTAAAATGAAAACTTGATTGGCGACTTTTTTTCAATAAAAACGTCACTAAATCTCTTAAAACGCATCTTCTTTTTAGTTCGCTAATAAAACTTCCTTTATTCGATTACCACTCGAAGTAAAGTTTAAATATTTTTCTCACAGATCTTAAGAGGATATCAGCTAAAATCATTTCTGGTTTTGATGAGAGTTTACCAATTATTATTTATTTGTATCAATATGTACGTATCTTAACCCTTATTGAACCACATGCAAACTAATATCAGTTTATTTATACATTTTTAGAAAATTAATAATGAAACGAATGAATTTCTTATGAGACAAACTTGTTTGTGACAAAGGGATCATCTCACATCAAATGTCAATCAAGTTATGAATATTATAGATTCGTTCATTATTTTTGAGAGGGTAACGTGGGGGCAATTGTCAACCGTGATGTGAAATTCGCTTACAATGGATTCCGCTAATTATTATTGGTATATGAATTTTTTATTCGTGACTGAATCAAAAAGTTGTATCGATAATTTTCGGTTGGGCTTCACAAAGGTTGGCCATGAATGATTTATTACGTGCTGTTGATTTTTCACCGGGAAGCGTTGTTGCCTGAGTAATATGTTAATGATGTTTATTTTATGAGAACATCTATGATTTTTTGATAAGCATACAATTTAGCTAGAGCCAATATTTTACGACTTTTGTTTTTGCAACACTTTTATTTTTAGTTTAGACGAAAAGTCGATGTATTGTTACACAATATTTTGCTAATAGTATAACTATGTAATAGCAATTATTGTGTTGATATATACCTAAAGCTTTTTGAGTTTTAAGTTTTCTAATTTTGATTGAAATATACCAGCTATTTAATTTATAATCCCCTGAACCCATGAATTAAAAAGCGTTAATTTTAATTCCGCAGATCAGTCAGTAGCGTCGAATCCGTTGCATTACTGTCAAAATATCTGTCATATTCGTGTGACATCCTTTCATTTCTGGCCACCCCCTTCGGCAAAGGATTAGTGATACACGCGGCCCTATTACATCTTCATTACGGTAGGCGGCTGTCAAACCCCACATATTGTAATAATAACAATAAAAAATATTATTGTTACTGTGTTTATTGCCTCTATTGATGATATTTATACTTCTCGCACTGATCTCGGCTTACAAAGAGTATACAGATGCGATGTGCAGTTGTCATTGTGACAACTAACAGTGGTGGACAAATTGTTTGATTATTTCAAATATTCGAGGAAAGAACAAAGTTTTGGTAAAATAATGTATGATACACAGTGATAATAATTATCGCAGCCTTTGTTAAGTCGATTACCGGTTATATGTTTTTGTTCATAACTGTTCCGACTGTTTATTTGAGATATAATATTTTGTTGGTTCCCAACAAAATGTATTTTTTTTCATTAAATACATAGTTATGAAAATAAGACTTTTGAAAGTCCATCTAATATCTCAAGCTATCCAAAATAATATTATATTATAATTACGAAATACTCGCTCGTAAAAAATTGAACAAGTAATTCACTTTTGCCCCGCAATGCATTACAATCGCAATGCCGGATCAATGCGGCATCTATGACAGACAGAAGCTGTCAAATTGACACCTGGTGCATCTGACACCGTTCGATCGGCTATCATTTGAAATAAGCATTGATACATCAACAATATGTTAAGGATGAAAAAATTGTTTTGATGAGTCGTTTGACGTATAATGTAGAATATATTATAAACAAGGCAAAATTAAACGGAAATTACAAATATAACGCCTAAAATATAAATCTACTAATGTTTTACTAAATATACATAATCATAATCGATTTGTATTTCCTATATTCCTTCCCCATCTCTCTATTTAATTGGCAGCCTATCACTTCAATAAAAAAAACATCTTCATAAATATTGACAACATCTTGCAGGGGTTTGCCCCTCGTCTTGTATAAACATTCTCTTATTATTAACAAGTAGACACTTATCAGTTAATCTTACACTGTTACACAATGACTGCTAATCCCGTGCGTGATAGAGATTTATCTTTACCTCACCGTCATTGTCACTTTTGCCCGGTCTCCCCTTCGGATACGAAAATGGTGGATATCAACTTGCGAACAGCCGTGTGATTTAAAAAAAATATTGTTTAGAGATATTGTTTTAATGTGCAATTTTTTTTCCATGTTATGGATCTTAGTCATATCAAAGAAAGCACTTCGTCCGCGAATGCGCCTGCGCAGATTTATTACAAACAATTTCCACCCTCGTTTTAGCCCCTTATGAAACTCCACCCAGTTTCATAAAATCCGTTCTTAGCGGATGTCTACACCCTATAAGGAACCTAACTGCCAAATTTTAAGTTCGTAGGTGTTATAGTTTCTGAGACTTCGTGATTAATCAGTGAGTGGGAGTTCGATTTTATAAATAGGTACATGTAGCTTACAACCAAATAACCAGCGAATTAGCATCTACACTCTACAGTATACCTTTTACCATTTTGCTTGAAACTTTTTCTACCTATATATTGTATAGGTAATCTCATTGCAAAGTTTACTCACGAGTCCTCTCTGCGGCTTCTTATTTGCTCCAATATTTTTCCCAACAAATTCGTGTTCGCAAAACAGTGCGGGCGTGCACAGTGGGGCAATATTTCATCTGAGCTGGCCAGAACAATAATAGCCTGTGGAGTCGAAGCCACGGCACGTTCGCGCCACAATGTTACCCACCACCAATGTTGGAAGACCTCCCTCGCCCTTTCCCAAACTTCGATAATTAGACGCGAAAAGAGGATGGTAACGGAATACGAAGTTTCTTATGTAACTGGTCGCTTGTATACCATCGCCAGCATCCGTGTAGACAAAATAACGAAATACTCCGAAAGCAATGCGATATAGCACCGGTTATTGGGTTAGGTTAAGCGTTGTTTACACTGAATGCTCGGCAGAGGCAGTTGTTGATGCGTCCGATGCCAAGTTGCTAACTTTGACGTTGCACTGTTGTTCTATTTTGAAACGGGTCAAAATACGCGAGTGTGTGTGAACTATTCTTAATAAACATAATATTGTATGTAATTATTTTCCTTAAAATAGCTTCCTAATTACATCAAACTATTTCCAAACATATCGTTGCGTAATTTGGTTTCCCATTTATCAACCCCAATCCCAATCGTACGCAGCTTAAAAACCTCGCACCCTATAACTTTATTATTGGTCTACATCTGACACCAAAAACAGCATCTATGATCTACAAAAAAACATACTGGAAATAACCGAATAATTCCGGATCCCACCGATTGTCACCGTGACGAAGCCGCCGGTGTCTTTGTCGCACTGTGCATAGTTTTTTTCGCTTGTAATCTTCTGGTTAATCCGTTTTAACACTTCCAGATGTGATGTTGCACCTCTATAGAGTATTTGCGCGCATTCCCAAAGGATTCGATTGCTCTTACGTAATGATTATACGGTGCTGTTTTGTTGGTTTATTGCGTTTTGATTTAGACGCAATGAATTGACTCAGACGAATTATCGGCGCCAAGTTTCCAGATAAAACTTAAAAAAATACGAAACGTTTAAACTGATTGGCATACCTTCATTTTATTTTGACTTCCCCGTTCTCTCATGTAGGTAAAGTACCTTCATGAGTATGTAAGTACGTGACGGTTTTATCGATGTTTTTTTCAAAACTGCAAGCCACTCTGCCCTCGCAGTCCTCGCACACAAATATCATGTTACTGTTCGTCTGTTTGTGTTATTTTTACAACAAAACAAAACCGAAAACACGGACAATTGGCAGCGGCGCGATTGTTCACCGATCAGCGAACAAACGATGGACTTGCTTTGTGCCAATCAGTAGGGAGCTGTTGATACCCGATCAATGGGACATCGTGACACCCACTATGCAGTTAAACACCACTCTATTACCTGCACAGTAACGCTTAATTTCGTTCAAATACCTTGACCCGTTTTTTTGTACGCGATCCGTTTTTTTTGCGCAATGATAGCCGAACGTTCGTGAATATTTGGTGGTGTCAGGAATTAGAACGTTTTGTCTCCCGTTAATGGTTGAAACGTGACCGTATAAGTTGGTCATAATTTAACAATAATGTGTCCTCTGTAATGTGACAATGATGGGTGAAATCCTATTGAAAGTTTACGGTTAATTTATGGGCGGGAAGAAATTGATGAATGTTGACGGCAATAATGCCGACTGGTTGAGAATGGCTAATCCTTAGTGAATGATTTGAAGAAAACGTAATGGAGGTGCGTAAGATTAACTGATAAAAGCCATTTTCACTGCCATAAGTATTTATTGACACCTGAAATATACGTCTTTAAGTCACACTAAATCCAAAAGAGCTTAAAAATAATATATTTTTACAAAGATATTCACTGAACGGCTTATAAATAAGTCAGATAAAAGCACACAACCCCGACGACGACGTTGATGTGTAACACAAAACAAGACACTATCTAATCGTATCGCCAAAAAAACAATGAAATAAAGAAAAAAACGTTCTGAAATAAAAGTCCGGCGGATAACACAGGAAGCAATGCTTTTCCGCTGCTGATAAACCAGACAAGTGAAGGAAACGCCGGTGGAAATGTGAGCAAGATGTATGGAAAACCCTGAAGAGGGTTACTTTTTCCGTATTTAGCCTCTTTTTTTCGAAAAGCGGAAATTTTTCCGCGTAGTCCGACGGAAGCGTTTCGTTAAGTGATTTGTTACGCTAATTATATGAGGGTTGAAGTTGCCGGTTCAGAAATGAATACTGATTTATATCTACTGCTTAAGCGTTTATATAATGAAGCAGTTTAAACCCGTTAGTGTTTTCAATCAGGACTTTTGCGAAATTACAACAAGAACCAAAGATCCTCCAAACATTCCCCAGCATTTTCAACACGACACATGCCATTTAAAAGAACCCTTTACATAAAAAACACCCGCCCATTAAAATCGCGTAACCTAAATTTAAAGATACATAGCACATACATAGGTACGGGTAGATCAACGGTCCAATTTGGCGCAGGCGAGGTACGCGCGGGTAAATAAGCGCTCGCAAATTGTTATCTTGTGAAACGAGACGTGTGATTCGAGCAACGACGCGTGATCCCTGCAAACCGCGCCAGGAAACGCTCTTCAGTTAACGCTAGGGATGGGCGCGGTTTGTCGATAGTTTTGATAGGTATTACTAGGTAGCTAAGTTTCTAGTTGGAGCTGACAATGAGATTGAAAGAGCTTAAAGACATGGAAGCAGTTTTACCAATTCCTAGCCTATGTCATTTGTAACTATTGAAAGGACTTATAATTTTGGTAAGCATAATTTTAAACATATGTATTTTTAAAATATTTGAAATAATTTCGAACATAAATATTTTAGCAACAGCAACAGCCTAAAAAAGTCGTGATAAATACTGTAAAAATATATTTACTCTCCTAATGAGACTAAACTATGTCGACGTTTTAACATCACTAGAAAATTTATGAAATGTAATTTTCTGACGTGAACGAGTCACGAACATTTGTAGCTTTTCCGAGTGTACCGGGAAATTGCGATCTCTGCTCTGAGCGCAAAATATGAGATCTACCCGCAATTCGTTTAAATTGCGACCGAGGTTTTTATAATATAGCGCTGTGCACGAGTTGCACAGTAATTGGAATTTGAACAAATACTTCGCGGAGTTTACACCTTTCTTACCCGTACGAAAGGTGTACTGCTAGAATGGCAGTTTTGTACCTACACATCAATTTGTCACTACGCGTTTTGGCTCTAAAACTGCTCTAGTTTCTGGAAGTATTAGACGTCGCTTGACATTGAAATTGATTAATGTTTCCTCAAAGCATTCCTCAAACTGATTCAAAGTCAATGAATAAACTCTTACTATATTTCCTGTAACAGAACTTCCCTTCTCAGGAAGACTTCAAACCTAACATTTCCAATTACAAATCCACCATTCTGCCACCCCAAAGTCCTATCTATCACCGCGTATTAATTTCTCCAGCCATATTTCTCATGGTAACCCTAGTTTGGAACAAGTGTCCACGCAATTGGCATCCGTGCATCCTTGACCGGGCGCCATCGATGACTGATGGCGAACATGTGCCACCGGCACTTGGCAGCCAACTCATCGTAGGAATAGGGCTGTCGGGCAATTTTGATAGTTGCCGAATTGGTGCGCGTTTAGAATGTTGTTCTGATGGTTTTTGAGAACTGAAACTGTTTTGAGGGCTGAGAGAAAAAGCTTTGATTAAAATCTGAAATCTTATAGGTACGTAAAGTCGGGTTACTTTGGCCCTGGAGTATAACTTTGGCCTAAGCTTTTAACCAATAGGAACACGGTAAACAAAGTAGGTATGCTGTATTCCTACTGCTAAGGGATATCATATCCCAAGGCAAAAGTAACCCGACTTTTTGTAACTATTAAAATATAATTGAAAACTATAAAGTCAGTATTTTAAAATTTTGTTGATAGAAAACTAGTTTAAAATTATTGGACAAGTCCACTTTAATTTACGTTAAATGGTACTGTGCCGCGGTGGTGGTGATGAACTCAGAAGATATTTAAATACGTAAAGATATATTAATAAAAACGTAGAGCTTATCTAGAATCTTGACGAAGCCACCAAGTATCAAATTGATTCCTCCAACCAAGAGCAGCGCTCCATAAAATCTCAAAAATATTTCGCGCATCAGCCCTAAGACGAGGGTGCTCTAAGATAATTATCTTTTTTACCGCTCGCTCCCGAAGGCTCCTAATACCGTGATAAATGCCGCGGAAAGGCTTGTCGCTGACGCGGAAACCGAGGGTAGGCAAACATTCTCGTTTGATTAATTCTTCACTTGTTATAACATTATGTTAGTTTCATTGCAACAGATGCTTTTTATATTTTCCACGTAATTTTTTTTTCCGAAACTTTAGAGGGATCTTGTTTTAATTTTACGCTGAATTAGCCACCTTGTTTTCTTAAGTATTTAATGCGTTGTCAGATGTTTCGCTCGTAAATTGTTTTATTTTAGGTAGGTTTTTATCATCTTAATATCGTTGTTTTAACGGGTTTCAAAAAGTTTTTGTCAATTTATGGCTTCTGAATGTACCTACGTTAATACTCAAAATCACAGTAAATGTATTGTATTAAACACGGTTGGCGCAGTGGTTGAGCGATTGGTTGCTGCGCTACGCGTCGCGGGTTCGATTCCCGTACGGAACAAATACTTGCATGGTCTACAGATAGTTATTTCGGGTCTGGCTGTTTGTGTATGTGAGTTTGAATATTTGTAACGTACCCACGACACAGGAGAAAAGCCTAGTGCGGGTCAACGTTTTTTATAAAAAAAACTTTGTTCAAATTGAAATTGTTAGTAAAACCACACATTTAGTTTACCTACAAGCATCGATCGTCAACATCATGACACTTATGAGACGATCAAACGATCAATGACTTTAAATAATTGACACCCACGGGCCAAACGCGCCCTCGTCCACTATTTGCTGAAGCAATAGATCAAGTTTAAAGGCCCTTATTTAACAGTACAAACACGGAACCCTCAAGGTACACATCTTCATGAAATAAGGGTAATAAGGCCACTTCGTATTGGTATTATGACTCAATCGGCGGCATAGGGAATTTTGAGTGTCTACCCGCAAATTGTAGGTTTGGTACCCCTGGTTATGACTACCATGTTATTTTAGACGGTTTAGGGAAAGATAATGGTTTGTTTGCGGATACCATAACGCAGAAACTATACTAAATAATTAATTAATAGGTACATATCGTGTACGGCAGGTCAGTTGTTGTACATCCTTCCTATTGCGCAATGCACAGCATGATAAATAATTGGTTAGTGCAAAATGAAACGGCATCATTAGAATAGGAAAACATGATTTTATTGATGCACAGTTATCTATCAAGCCTTACAACAATAAAGTGTCATAAAATCTGATGGACATTCTTATAAATTTATATAATATTGATAACAAGTTTTTCCAACATTCTCAGACCCAATTTCTATTCAAAGTTACAAAAAGGGTCATAAATAAACAACACAATATTAAAAACAAAATTATTCAAACAAAGGACGGTAAAAAGCTCTTTAAAAAAAGCGAGATTTATAATCCCCGAATATAGATATTTATGAAAATTAAATCATCACGCAAGGGGCCGGTTAGATTGGGGAGGTGGATGACAAATGGACAAGCTGTGACGACCCGTTACATCGTGACATGGACTAATAGCGCCATCTATTGCGGTCGAGCGGTGTCCACCGGCTTGTTAGTTGTCGATGCAGGCCGAGAGATGGCGCCACTTAGCTCAGTTGATGGAATGGGATATTTTATTGTAAATAAATAAACAAATATTACTAGGGTGGGTTATGGATAGTATTTAGTCAAAAGGGATAATTAGTTTGTACTGTAAAGAAAAGATGGGCAAATGTTTACAATAAGTTCTGAAAAAGTACGAAATACTTATTTAGGTATTGCTTTAATTTTTAATACTGAGATGATACTGAAATACCTCTTGGATTAGAATCTTTGTCCTAATAAACTTATTCCATAGTAATTGTGAGATACGATACAAAAGTTACAGAAAGCTCGGAGAACTTTCTCAACTCACGACGTTTCGCGAGCTTACAAAAGTACAACGTGTGCTTGCAAGGTGGCGCTGTTTCAAGTTAACCATTTTACACCTTCGTTACCTTCTAGCAGTGCAATCCAATTGTTTGATGAGGATTATCAGATTATATAGGATTAATGATGTATCCTTCTTATGTAACGTAATTAATGTAGTACAGAGCATTTTTTTTTCAATTGAAGTACGTAATATACCTACTTATTGTTCACTGTCAGTCTGTATCATCCCACTACTGGGCTATACTATAGCACTCATGACTTGCAGCTGTTTTTATCCTGAGCTAATATGGATCTTCGGTTGCTAATAAATTAAATATGAGAACGAGATGAAATGTCCCAACTTTTAGAACTTATCTACTTTTCTCTCTGCTTACTGGGATTAATCTCATAATCTGCTATACTAATATTATAAAGAGGAAAGATTCTTTGTTTGTATCGAATAAGCTCCAAAACTACTGGAGTGATTCTAACATTTATTTCACCGATGATAAGATTATGTATTATCATTTATCAGCGAGTAACATAGGCTATATATTATCCCAGTATTCCCATGGGAACGAGGGCCGAGAGAAACCGCGGGGCACTGCTAGTGTTACTATATTGTAATTATAAAAATGTTATTTTTATCGTTTCCAGGTACGCGACAAAAACGGCGTCAGTGGGTGGCTGGATGCGACTTCAGAGAAGAGCAACTGGTTGAAGCTGGTGCGCTCAACTAACTACCCCCACGATGCCAACGTTCAACACTTCTTGCTGGCTGGACAGGTATGATTGAGTTATTGTCTTTCTACTTTTCTCTTGTAGTCGTGATAGGTATTTCCACAACGAGGTGGTGATTTTGTAAATTTTGAATAAAGTTTCATATTCGGACCAATACCTACTTCTAGCGATGACCTATAATAATCTACAGACAAACAAACAATTTAGGTAACATCTTCATAGTCAATTGTTGACTGGTTTTTGATTGTAAGGAAGGTTAAAAATCGGACTAGAAAACTTACAGTACAAATGAAAACTGGAGCACTGTGTGAACTTTAATTTGCTTTTTTTTAATTTATGTAAGCATCCAACAGATTATACCTACTTTTTAAAAACTACTTAGGTACCGAAGATGCAATTTAAACGATTTTTTTAACAGTTTTATTCAAGTGTTCCCAAAAATCCCTTCTCACCCTATTAAAAGCATCTCAAGTAAAATTCGTCGATTAAAACTAATAACGTACAAATCAACGAATGATTATCACAACGGTGCTGCAGCCCATTGTGGCACTACCCCAATTAAATTTGAATGTGGAACGTTGGTACTTCCGGTGGCAGAAAATCGGTGTTCGACTGAACAACTGTGTGCCACTTCCGGTCAACGAGGGGAGCGAACAGATGCGGGGATTAGATTCACTTATTTGTACCCCCGGAGAGGTTAAACGGCTATATGAAATGTTGAATACAGCGAACTAGATATTATAGATTTTAGAGAGGTATAATGATGTGTTTAAAAAGTAAGAATCGTATTTTCACTGTAAAAATTAATCAAGTTTGGTTTTACTGAAGGAATGTATGCTTAGTGATTTAAAAATCTTCTAACGTTTATGCTTACTTATTAAACAACTAGCAGGGCCCCGCAGTTTCACCCGCGTAGTTCCCGTTCCCGTGGGAATACAGGGATAAAATATAGCCTATGTTAATCGATGATACTGTAGCTTCCCATTGGTGAAAAAATGGTTAAAATCGGTGCAGTAGTTTCGGAGGTTATTCGGTACAAACAAACAAACAAATCTTTGCTCTTTATAATATTAGTATAGATATATCGTGGTTAGGTACTACCTAGTGGTGTTTACGAGTAAGTAGTTCCAGAAGCATACGAATATGTCTTTAATTTTACGAATAGTCTTTCTTCGTTTTCTATTGCTAATGACTATTTTGGTCGATAAGACGTAGCTGATACATTGAGTCCCATTTCCTTTTAATTCTTCGAAGAGCGTTTACTTGTCAGGGTGTTTCATGCAACCATGTTTCATCAACAATTTTGACGAAACTTAATACGCTTACACAAGATACCTACGGTCTAAAAAGTTGATTAAGAACTTTTAACAGACTCTAGAGACACAGAAAGTTCAATTTTAAGTCTTCAATAGAAAGTGGAAATTCACTTTTTTGTCTCTCTAAACAAAATAAGTGTCCAGATAGCAGATTGCATTTTTCACTTTATATTCTTCAGTGATGAGATTATAAATCAATATTTTCAGGTGTGGTACAAGGTTGTCCGCGAGGTTCCTTCTGGCCAAGAGTTGCTGCTGGGTCCTCGGACACCCATCTACTTGGAAGACGTGCTGTCGTTGGATGCAAGTGAGTGCCTACTTTAATAATACGACACGTTGTAACTCTTTTTCTTTATTTCAAGTGAGGACAAACTTTAAAATTGTTTCATAAAGCAGATATGCATGTTTCTGAACGAATAATAAAAGATACCTTTAGCTTTATTATATGGAGAGCATCTATGTATCTCAATTTGTATGTACATACTTCTAGGCAATGTAACACAAACCAGCAAAAATATTCCTGATTTATTGTTTCTAGCTTTTAAAGTTCCGAAAGCGTTTCTAGCCATTGTGAAACGTTATTCTTTATCAATATTTTGCAGTACATATAATTTGTTTTAAGAAAACTTCAACAGTTCAACGGACGTTTAGTGGTTTTTCATACTCCTATTCTTCCACCTGAACATTAGTACTACAACTATATGTATGTAGGTAGGTACTTATAAACAAACAGTGCCTACTCCGAGGCAGTCCCAGGCTATCAGGGCGTCGGTTGAATCACGGTCACGCGTATTCACGCTCGGCTGACACGCGGGGTGACAGTTAATTGGAGTCACCTGCCCTCTGCCCTGAGCGGTGGACGCCGACCCTTGACGACTCATATGTACCTGATACAGTATGATGCGAAAACTAAAGCCACTACATGCTTGTTTACGTGGAAGCTATTGCATATAGTATTTTTCGTCAGAAATGAGTAAGAACTACTAGTGAAGCGACCCTATTCAAGTCAAGTTTAAAAAAAATACACATGTTCAGTAAATTATCAGTAAATTCAATATTATTCATATAGTATCTAAGATTTTTAACAGCCGCAGATCTGTTATCACCTTTAAATTTCTAATAGCGTAATGATGTAGGATGGAATTTTAAATCACAAATTAATTGCCTATATGCTTATATAATTATCATTCTCGTCTAACAAACTGTTAAAGAAAATTAGTATCTACAAAATACTCCAATACGAGAGTCGTTATGTTTTAAAATTATTACAATTGCATATAGTAAGTATTCCGTGTTAGTCAATGCGGATGAATTCATTCACGACTATTGAGACTGGATCTCTGGGTATTTAAATTGGTAAATCAAATGACATCATTTAGTCTACATTCCTGAGTTCGAATTGTCTCTTGATATGCTTAATACCTATTTAACTATGAGAACTATCATCGGTAGAGCAACCAAAGGTAGACAAAAGTGACATTATGTCAGCGACACCGACTTTTTGACAGCTTGACAAAAAATCAAAAATGTATGAAGTCGTGATACGAATTAGAATATCACGTTGTCTACAGCTTCTAAGGCTCCATTGACGGTACGAATAGGTATTTCTTAAAAGGATTAGGAGTTTCGTAAATCCTAGATACCTTTCGAAAAATGAGGCTCTTTTACTACGTAGGGTGGGCCTTACCTAGGATTTTGGTTTTTTAAATACACCAATATCTATACTAATATTATAAATGCGAAAGTAAATCTGTCCATCTTTTTGATGCCTCTTCACGTCGTAACTACAATATTGATATATGTGAACTTGGCTCTTGGATGGAATGGGATACGGAGATAAAGTAATGCCTATGATATACGCTGATAATTTAGCTTTCCATTGGTGAAAATTGGTCTAGTAGTTTCAGAGCTTACTCGCTACAAATAAACAAACATTCGTCTTAATAATATTAGTATAAAAAACAGCATATTAGTATAAAAAACTGTTCTACTACACGACAAATGCGTTCAAATAAGACTACTTATGAATACAACAAAGAGCCAAAGTAAACAAAAAATCTTGATCACGCTGTATAGAAAAATCTTAGGGTCTGGACACACCGACACATCGACACACCGCACCGGTGCCACGCGCGCATGCGATATTTAATTTAGATAAATCGCGACGTACGCGCCCGCGCCGCCGCCGATGTGAAAAATCACGCATATGTTTTTGTTAATGTGAGGGTGACTGTTTTTAGGGGTTGTTTGTTTTTGTACTGGAAGAGACAAAAGAGGCCTGCTTTTTCCTTTTATAAAATACATTTAAATCTTAAGTAAATGACGAAAAATAACGTTGTATTTACGAAAAGCTTTAGAAAGGTGTTTTCTTATCCAAATATCTTAAAATAATTATTTTCAGAAATTTAAGTGTTAAGGATAAGCACAGGATATAGATACATTTCTTAAACATACCTACATGGATATTTATTATGACGGGTTTCAAAATTTAAAATAAATTCGAAAGGCGAGATGCCATGCGAATTAACTTTTTTTTTTAAAGTAATATAAGCTTCCTTATCTAAATTGTTGTAGCTCTTTATGTTAGCTGTCAACTGTTATAAATTGACAACACATGCTGTATAATGTTTCTTCTCAATCCATGTGTTTTCCCACCACCCATTTTTATAGAGATAGGAAATCAGCAAATGACTTGAACTATCAGACTCTTACTGACTAAAACCCATCCGTGTTCCTCCAAATGACTCTGCGTTCCAGGGCCGCGGTGACTCTTTCGAACAAACTCCGCAACCTTTCCTCAACTCTACCGCTGCTTTTTACAATTGTCTAGTAAAGTGTCAAAAACTCATATCCGTAAATTTTCTTTCGTACTCTCTATTCCACTACAAACCATGCCACATCCAGCAACCGTCCTCAAACCGGGCCGGGTCTCCAGAGCTTCCTGTTCGGTTTCCGGAGCGGCGTCGCAGCCGGCACGGTCCCGGTGATTTATGCGATTCCAATTGCACGTAATAGCCACCTTGTTCTAATTACGCATTAACTTGCTGACTTTCCCTTGCATTCGGACACTTGGTGCTCATTAGGATTTAGTATGTTAGAGTTGAATTCTAATAATTATTTTTTATAATATTATCTAACTATTCAATACTATTTTAATGAACTATACTCACAATAAAGTAAAAATATAGCAAAAAAAAATTCGTCCTCCACGCTGTCAGCTGGTAGAGTGCCTAAGAGACTGGTGGCATTGCCACGTTGAATGGCAATGCTTTATATGTTAGAGTTGAATCGACACCGGTCCAAAAAAGCGTGAATTGTCTAAATTAACCGTTGTAAACAACGACCTGAAGACAGAAAATGTAGCTGTCGTGACAACTCAAAACAGATACGTCTGGCGAAAATGAGGAGAGCTGACCCCAAATAATGGGATAAGGATGGGCAAAGACAGAGTTCTTAGTTCTGGCTGAATTATTCATCTTTCGGGAAAAGAACAGTACCTGTTCCAGCAGCTCTAAGCCCTTATGGGCTTAGTAATACTCATGATTAGATGGCCTTATATTACAGCTTCACTCTTTGGAAAAGCTTGGAAAAACTATGTAAACAAGCCTAAAAAAATTAGGAGAAGGGAGAAATCTAGGTATTTCCAGTAGATAAGCTGTAGATGAGATTAGAGAAACATTGTGTATAATAAAACGATAGATTGTTGTATAAAAACT
The DNA here is from genome assembly GCA_905332915.2 of Hecatera dysodea. Classification (NCBI taxonomy): domain Eukaryota; kingdom Metazoa; phylum Arthropoda; class Insecta; order Lepidoptera; family Noctuidae; genus Hecatera; species Hecatera dysodea. The sequence continues at coordinate 7,970,398 of HG995304.1, forward strand.
AGAAAAAAATACTTAAGTTTTCGATTTATATATTTTGGTTTTGGTGATATCTCATTGAGAATGACAAAGTAACTTTAACTTTATGAATGATCAAAAACTTTATACTGACGTAAAGCTGTTACCAAACAATGTAACGCAGTAACACATTGAGTGACTATTTACTTAAATAAACACAACTCACCACCCACATTCATCACGCAAACACAGGCAGCATGACAAACCAATGTAACGACCACAATGACTCCTAAATATCCATAATTACAAACTATTTGCAGTCAGCATTCGTTACAAAAGCACCACGAATTGCGCAAGAGTTGATTGATGGAACAACGTTCCAATAGAGGCCACCTAAAGCTCATTCATTGATATAAATATCTTTTTTTTGCCAAAGGATTAATTCGGTCCGAGATAGAATTTTGAATAAATAATCTACATGACAATGGTGATCGATTGCACTGAAATAATTTATTACCAAATATTTACATACGTTTTCTTTGAGACTTAGACCATACTGTTACGTAAGGTCAGGCACCTCCAAAATTCTCCAGATAAGAGATAGCAGACTCATAAATAATGACACGGATTTATTGTAGCAGAAATATTTTGTAAAAGGTCATTTTAGTAATACTAGCCCCATTCCAGGCTTTTGTATATGAATTTTAAATAGCTTGTCTTGACTTCAGATTAATTTGAGTGTTGCTATGTGCGTTTTGATCTCAAAAATTGTTCTATGTTCAAGTACGAACCCCCAGCTTGAATCTATATTAAAAACGTCATAGATTTCATCCTAATCTCTGTTCAAATCTTTGTACAATCCATCTCCCGTCATACGCAATAACAATAATGTGAGTTAACCCTTCATTGGCTGTAGTTTTTTTAAATAGCCGCGTGCATTCGTGCGCGTAATGAATGAGTGTCGCGCGCTGACATTTGTCATCGCGCAATTGTCGCGCAGATTAAAATTGATGACGTTGCTTTGTCCGACGGCGCACGCACTATTGTGTCGCTTCGTAGTAGCCTGTTATCTCGCTCCGTGATTATTATTTTTAAAAATTGATAAGAAAATGGATTATGATTTTAAGTTATTTGGTTTTATCTACCTACTTGTTTCTAGACGGCCTTATTATAAGAATTGTGTGTAGTTATATATAAACAGTTACGCACACATAAAATTAAACGTAATTTATAGCGGTCTAGTTAAGATCTATGAGGACGTAAACAAAGCACTTTCAAGGTGTTGTTTTAATTACTTACCCATTAGAGTTAAAATATTTGCATTATGAAAATGTTATTATTCAAGATTTATATTATAGCGAGCTACTAAAGCTAGTTGATAACATAACAAAAATTCTAGTATTGCATCACCCAAACATGAATCCAAACCAAAAATTGAAACGTCATACAATCGCAACGCTGCCCTCACAAACAGGATGATTAATCAAAAAATTAACCAACGACAATAGAGGCACCCTCCATTAACTCCGCGACAATCGCTCGGCGTCCCACATCGCGTATTTATTTAACAATCAAATAAATATTACGCACAATAAAATAGAAATATTTCAATTTAATAACACCGCCCCCAGTGAAGGGTTGAATCTGGTTCGAACGGGAGCCTGTTTTATTCACAGATTAGATCGGTGACTATCTTGATGTCACGCGAAATTGAATAATTTTTATACCACAATGCATTGTGAAACGTGTCTCCACATTTTCGTTTTGGATTTTTTAAATCCTATCTAATACTTTTCGGTAGATTAATCTGATGACTGAGATAATATTCATCCAAAAGATTAATTGCCGACGTCATGCACGTATTAAGCTGGTTAAAAAAGTGCTAGATATTTTTCAATTAAAAATCATTTTCATAACCCGTTCAAATCTACAACTCCATTCCTCCATGCGCATTTATCGCATTGGGGAAACCCGTAATGTTAAATGTAAGATGAAAAATAAAAATAAAAAATAAATAAAACTCTCTAACATCTCCAGAAATTATTTTAAGAGAGCAGAGAAATAAAACACCAAAATTGATTTAAATATTTATAAAAGGCTCCAACATCATTTTAAGTCCATATCGTTCAACATATATCTGACAAGGCCTGAGCGGGCTAGCACTGACTTGCGAAGCGTACTGAGTCCGTTCTTGCCTTCGGGTATAACGGTATTCTGCGCGTGCGACGCACCTGATCCGAAGGTGCAGCCTCAAGCGCAAATAGGACCTATTTTCACGCAGGAAGCGAACCTTGTACTAACAGATTATCGACACGATTGTGCTCTAGAGCACGGGGATATTAAATTGAATTGTTTTGCAGCGATGATTTTGTGGTATATCTTATGGTACTCGTAGATAATGTGTTGATACACACTGTTATATTTAGTAAAAGAGGATTAAAAATAAAAAGTACTTTAAAAGATATACCGAGACTAAGGTTGGAAAATCCTATACCGTCAACTGTTTGGGACTTTATTCATTTTCCTGCTTTTTACACTCTAGCCAAGCATTTATGATTGTTTTTAAGACATTTATCACTTTCTTAGATAACTTTTTCAATTTAATTTAATACTGTAAACACCGTTACACTAATTAACAACCGACTTTTGAATAAAACAAGTCGCTTACTATTTGCGAGAAACAACAGGTGTACTCGTTTGGGGTAGAATTCATTACAAAAATCGGTAAGTCACCGTCACGGTGCGCGGGCGCAGGTCTGACATCTGTGACGTAGGCGTCAGTCGGCGTCGTGGGAAAACTTAACGTTCGCGCACCCTGCCTTACCCTGCTGTACGCAAATTTACTACGTGCCTTATTGTTTTGAACGGTTTACTTATTTTTAACGCCCAAATGTGGGAAAAAAATATCAACTTTTCGGATGACACGCACTTCATAATATCGTATGTTCGTATAAAAGATGTTGGTTCATGGAAATTTTAATGACGAAGACAGATACGGGTATTAGTTGTATTGGTGAATTTATGTGGCTTGTAATTTTAAAAATCTTAAGGACCATTTATATCTGCGAGCTGTATGGTTCAGGACCTGAGTAGGTAGGTGTCGGTCATGTAGCCCTCCATAATTAACGCTTTCTTGAAGTTTTCTTCCCGCATTATTATAGAAAAAAAACTGTACCACCCTTTAAGAACCTATTCTTCGCTAATCACACTAACAAACCACTCTTAAGTCGCTCATACTCCTCAATTACATCCCTTAAAACTTTAAAACCACCAACAGTACAGTTGTCACGCACAGATGATTTTCCATATTTCCCCATGGCGGGTCAAGTGAGCATATTAACCCTCGCCTGCAGGTGGGGTGGGGGTGTGACTGCCCCATGATAATTTGTAACAAACACTTCAGTACTGTACTGACATCGCACATAGTTTTACCTCTGACCTCTTGTGACATCCTTTGTGATCCTGTGGCATCCTGAATTTTTTCTGATCGATTTTGTAAAAATTAATAATTGAGGTACGTATGCTTACGAGTACTATTGTTTTTTTTAAGGGTTATTGTTGATTGAAATAGGTTTTCGAAACATTTTATTTTTCCTGTTTCTGTAATAGATTTTTATTAATTTTCCGTGAGTTAAAATGATGACAGAATTGAGTACATTTTGCCGTCGCAACTTACATTTTACATTAAGTTTAGTTATATTTTTTTTAATAAAAAAAAAAACTTAAAAGCAAAGTTTGAATTCTAAAGTTACCGGTAATTCGTATAAGACATTCTTTGCATAACACTTTCCATAACAAATATCTCATGTAAATCTGCTCCATATTCAAGCAATCACTTTTCGCGATATTGCCGGTTCATATTTTCCCGATGATATCACGTGGTTACCTTAGCCTTGCCTTATCACGGATGCTCGTTAAACAATGCTCTAGGCGTGGTTTCGTCTCGTCGTGACTCGAATTAATTCTGCATGTGTCAATGCGAACCATTTCGTACTTCCGACGCTCTATTCGTGATCCCATACGACAGAATACGACGATAATTCTGTGCAAAAATATGACATGTTCTACCCTGTTATTAGCCGTTTGATATTTTGTTTGATATGTTTCCTAGAGTAAGGAATTGTCACATGGTATTTAGTGAGCATTTTACGTCAGTTGGAAATTACTTTGGTGTTGTTATAGCATTGTGTAGAGATTGTCGTTACTTCCTGAGAACAATTATTTATTTTTATCATATAAATTTCCTCTCCTAGAGCAGGAGGCCTGTGTCCCAACAGTGTGAACATTAAAAGGCTGATTATACTTATGCTTATGCAAAATCAAAGTCAATTATTTTTTATGAACTTTACCTTACCTTTACCTTTACCTACTTTTCACGTTTCTTACGGGTCACCCAACTTTGACCATCTCCTGAAATTGACATTTTGAATTAATAATTCACTTCACATTATTATTTTAACATGAACAAATTTTCAATGAAATTTACGAAAATTCGCGTTTTAAATACGAGTTCAACCAGGAAAACTATGCGTTTTTAATGGTCCGCAATATCTACGGCGTAGATCTAATATTTGTCACGAGGGCACCATCCGCCGCGTCAATTAGAAAACATAAGACGATCTCGATTTTCTTTCATATCCTGTTAGCAAGTTATTTGCAAGTTTCGTTTTCTCAAACAAAACTATGCATCTAAACATAGCTTGATTGCCTAACAGGAAGGTACAACTAGCACCATAGATGCACAAAGTCAATGAATAGCAAATTTAGTCGTGTCGCCGTTGCCGTCGCATCGTAGGATAGTTATGCATGTTACGAAACTGTCCGGGCAATAATTGCATGGTTCCTATTGATTTACATAGCCCTTTATGCCTCTTAAATGACTTACACCGTGAAGGAAGTGTAGTCTACAGGTTGTATGATAAATTGAAGTTCTAGCTATTAGGTATGTAGTCAAGACTGATTAATTGATGAACTGTAGTTGGACTAAAACAATAATGATTCTCATTCGTTACCAAATCAAAGATATAAAAATATAGTGTTGAAAACCCTGTTGAATATAACAACTGTTATTTAGACAATGAGACTAGTCTATGACACTTACACTAAAGCGTCTTATGAGAAATTATTAAAAAAAAAACTTGTTATAAAAAATACAACCGACTTCTATATATCCGAATATATAAAACAAAAATCAAAATCGGTATACTTACCCAATACAAAGTTACGAGGTAATAAACATAAAAAAAATACAGTCGAATTGAAAACCTCCTCCTTTTTTGGAAGTAGGTTGAAAATAAGCTTAAAACATGATGGTATTATTTGACGGTCTTTATGTAAAACTAGCTGCTGCCCGCGACTTCGTCCCCGTGGAATCCCCGATTTTAAAACATTCTTTATCGCTGCTCCGCTCCTATTGGCTTAAGCGTGATGATATATAGCCTATAGCCTTCCTCGATAAATGGGCTATCTAACACTGAAAGAATTTTTCAAATCGGACCTGTAGTTCCTAAGATTAGCGCGTTCAAACAAACAAACAAACTAACTCTTCAGCTTTATAATATTAAGTATAGATTTAAGTAAAAGAAGTGCTCTCGTAGCCTAATTTGTATAAATGACTTTTGATGTTTTACAGACCATTTATTGTTTTTCTGTGTCCAACAAATGCACCTAATTTTTCACATTCCACATGTCTTAAAGTTCACTCCTAATTGTTTCAGAGCGTCAGCCTGCTATTCAAAAGTTCAGCTCACTGACATCTGCTGACGACGAAGAGAGAGAAGACGCTGACATCCGCTGCAGCTTTTGCGATCAACCCTTCCCTAACATTGACGTGTAAGTAATTACTTGTATTACTGGTCATCAGATACTGGGTCTCTACATCTTATCGTCAGTAAATGATATAAGTAATGAACGGTCACATTGTTTGCACAGCGCGGTCGCCTAGACCGCTTAGCATAACTTAAAAAAGTCTTATTAGTCCGTCAGATAGATTTCCAAAATATATTGTAAACGTATTTTTACAACAATACAGTGCGCTGACAACTCGTGTGACGTCACTACTCGCTACAATTTTGACCACGTCGTAACGTAATGTCACAAGCAAAGAGATATGTGTGGGTTAGTGTGAATTATGATGGATCTCCTAATACAGCAGAATGTATATCTACCAAATTACGTATTACTTAGTCGTCGCGTGTTAGATTAGTTTCATCATGATCTTACAGGTTCTCTGATAACATTCAGCTTTATTACTGCTAAGGTCTTAGGTTTATAAGCGATATTCGCTAAGCCGTACCACGATAGACGATATGATTGTATCGCCGGTAACTCTATTTATATCGTCTAGGAAATTTATTGAGCTCTAACCGGCTTAAGTGGCTACTAAATAATTCTTATCAAAACCATTGTTCCACGCATTAACATTATACACTTTATAATATTGCCATTGTAACGCGTCATAAACGCGTATCTATGCTTCTTTTAACTCTTAAACTTTATTCCGTAAATGGACCGTTTGAGTATCCATTAAAATACGTAGTTAAAAGTCTAACCAACAAATTAAATTCAAATCAGTCAATCGCGCGTCTCATCTAAACGGTTCATTCAAGATGTCTGACCGTAGACGCAGAAGTCTATCAATTTCAAACGTCTTCGGAACCATTAACCTCCTGCCATTAATATTATTTGGTCGTCGAGGAGCGGGCTGTAACGATTTATTTAGTGCTAGTGATGTGCTCGTTCGATAAGACGCACCTCGATGATTTGTTGCCGGCCGGTCGATGGCACGCGACGATTCCGGGTTTTTGCTGTGACGAGCGGATGTGACTCCAGTTAAAGATGAAATCACGCTCCTTCCCTAAAACTTAACGCACAGTCTAGCCATAGTCTATCATAGGAGTTTATAAAAAGTAGTTCGCCAAACAATCAATAAAAAACGTACAAAAACAAAACAACAACAGCAGCCCGATAAAATCAGTAACACAAATAAACTAAACGTCTCATCACGAATGAAAATATATCATGAATTTATTATCTATGTGACAAGCGATGGAAGGCCATAATGGCGTGTGTCATCATATTCTATCGAAGCGCTGGCTCGTCAATAATGCAAAAGATCGAGATTATCGACATGCACCGTTCTAACGTATCCTCGCAGTGACGCCGTCCTTATCGCGGCCATCACTATTGTTTTAAACGTTTACAACGTTTCTAGGGCATCGGGAGATCGATTAGTAATTAGATGTGCGCTACATTGTTGCTTTTAATGTTTTATAGGCTATTTAAAGTGGGAGGATCAAATTAAATTAGGTACCTGGATTCTAATATGAGATAGTCATGATGGAATATCCATTAGACATTCAAATAAAAGCTTGTCTTCTGCAATCATAAGATCCCGTTGTTAGATACACCTCGTTGACACCAGTAATGCATTAGATGCTATGTCATATTGTATCACACAGTAGAAAAATCAGCTATTCTTATTATTGATGTTTTAAATTATAGTGTCACGTTCGTTCCGAATACTTGTTCGGGCGTATTATAATATATCATGTGTATTACGAAATTGTATTGTAATCACTCTTATCGGATCTCTTTCCACTCTTACTTTCGTCAGAGAGCTGTCACAATTGGACTGATCATCGCTGCCGTCACACCTTGAATCGGTATCTGATCGATAAGGTAGCAATTGCGAAGTCGAACACTAAAATTACAGGCTATTCGATCGTGATCGGATCTTTTGTACAATCATTATTATTTGTGTAACGCCAAATTATTTTTATTTGGCGCCGAATCACTGATCTAGTTTGTTGCTAATTCAATATAGGTGGTAATTTTGAAAAATTAAATTTGCCATGCTTATTTGATCTGGTCAATTACTTCTCAAGGAACATGTTGGTATGACATTCCAGGGTGTTATGTAAGTGCTGATAAACCAGCTATAATAACGGGTCCGTTTACATGTGATACACAAACAGAATCGGATCAGCTCGGTGGATAATATCGATGCTATCGCCGGACATGGACTGAGCTACGGTATTTCTCAACCGATTGTTAGCGCTAGCCGGGATCTACAATCGATTATTAAAATGTAAGCACGTTCGTCGGTAGTACATCATTAGTCAGGGGCGGAGTTAAAATGACGCTCGATGAATTATTTAATTCTAACATTCTGAATAATTTCATTTTACATACTGACAGCAGGTTTGTTATAGGATTTGAACTCACCTATAAAAATATGGATTTAAATGTGACGCTATTTTAGAAATGCATTAACGGTTACACCTATTAACTTTTATTTGAGTGAAATGGCAATATTTCGCTCATATAGAAGATTTGCACTTTTTTTATTATTGGGGTTAGATTTAAAAAATAAATAGGTATAGATTTGTTTTACTTAAAATTTCCTGTCATTCATCTTCTAGCACCGACGCTATAAAAGCTCTTTTCTAGCCTTATCATAATAGCAAGACTCTTGCGCATCTTAGATCCACTTAGCGTCATTTTAGTGACCAGTTAGTGTCGGTGGCTCGTGTGGGCGGAGCCTAATAGATCGGCTTGGAATGAAAGTTGTTCATTGGATGTTATCAATTCGTGAACATGTAGATTATTTCTATGATCGGCGGATATCAATGTCTACAGCATGTTCGGTTTCGATCTCTTTGCGGACGTAATTTTTCTCGTTGGAGATTAAGCGTATGCTATCTATGAATGATGGTTTGTTAATTGCACTGTGTGTAGAAGTATACTAGTATAGTGTATAAGAAGAGTTAAAGCCAAGATGAGTATTTTTAAAGACACATGCTTGGTGTAAAAGTTGTAAACGCAAATTAACGATATTTAAAAAATAAACAATACCTACCAATAACGGCATGCAAATATTTTTGTAAGTCAAAGTAAACAAACAATAATATCATCAATAATACTTGCGACATATCATCAAAGGCAAAAAATGAACAAGTCATGGTAGCAACCCAAGTGATATCAAACCAATGTTCTATTATAACGAACACAAAGAATGCAATACACTTTCAATTGTTATAGAAATTGCGCAATACTCTATTAAAAGATACAACTGTTCTAAAAGATTCGTTTACTTAGATGATGTTGTGGAGTAATGAAAAAAATATACTCGTACAGTTGAAGTTAGAGATCGTATGCGGAGATACGATGCTTGTGCAAGTGAGGCCTGGGGCCATGCGTTGTATCGCAGTTGCGCGTGCGTCGATTACGAATCTACTAAATAGCATGGAATGTACTGAGGTACTCATTTGGGTGATGTGTTGCAAAATCTATTGATGGAACTCATTATTTTTTATTGAGCTTCTGAAAATAATAATGAGTTTAGGAACATAATGATACGTACAATAGGGTATTTTACTGTAAAAATCTAATTAGTCCGTCTGATAGATTTACAAAAAATATTGGACACGTATTTTTTCTTTTTTCACGTAAACAAAAAATGAAGACGATACAGTGCGTTGAAAACTCACGTGACGTCACTACGTTGCTACAATTTTTACCAGCGACGTGACGTCACGTGAGTTTTCAACGCACTGTATCGTCTTCATTTTTTGTTTACGTGAAAAAAGAAAAAAAACGTGTCAAATATTTTTTGTAAATCTATCAGACGGACTAATTAGATTTTTACAGTAAAATACCCTATTGAATTTCCGAAATATACTTATAAGAAATCACGCAAGTGGTGTATAAAATATGCGTATGCGTTAAATAATCAATATAGAGAAGAAGAGAAAGATATGACAAAGATCATACAGAAGTTAGCTGAAAGTCGCTTGCATTACAAGAATCGTATCTGCCTAATGCTGGTATAAACTAATTGGCTGCCAATATGTGACACAGATTTCAACATGGATGTACGTACGTCTCGTTGTATAGCAAGAGAACGCAACGGACGAACAGACAGTAAGCGACGGAACCATTACTGACGGTAGATTTTATTCCTTAGATTAATTAAAAGATACGGCGACGGCCCGCCGCCGTGCAACAGTGAAAACGTTCCATCTCTGACGACCACGACGCTTTCGAATAGATCGCCATAGATCTACCCGTGCAACAACTAGTCAATGCTATTTCCTTAATAAAACCAGCGATGTAATCTGTGTTTGTACTAAAACGCGACTAACGAGCTCTAACAGGTGCAGCGTTAGAAAATAGCCGGAGGCAGCAAGGGTTGCGTGCGGTAGACCAGTTATGCCAAGGAGACTCACTCCGAACGTTTTTGCAAATGATATACGTTTCCCATCAAGTGTCGACACACGTTATTATTACGGTGATAACAGTATTTTCTAAGGAATCGGAGAAAATGTGGGTCACAGGGAATGAAGTACTCGGAAGCGATGCGAAACACATAAACTACGCGTCTAGTGCGGATTTTGCTCATAAAACGTGTTCATTCAGAATTTATTGCAAAAATGAATTCATACATACGCCGAGGAACGAAAACATGTTTGAATTATGTATGGGCCAGTGTATAAGTTATGTTCGCGTGGGCGATCCCTATGCATAAAGATGTTATTATTTTGTCTTTTACTGTAAGTAGTCTCCTATGGATGGCAGTGCGCTATTCGAGTTCGTTAGCGTAATCTCCTTTTCTAATAGAGTCGTTGGTGGCGTGCGATAAAATACAATTACAATATAAAACGAAGTTAGATTACTGCCGCTATGAAAGTGTCACTGATATGAACTGGGGTAGTTTGTGAACGCTTCTTTTACTGCAAATGGGTGATACAAATGGTAAACTAAACGAAGACCCTATCGCATACAAATTTGTTTCATACTTTATAGTTGTGTCAGATTGTCTACTACATATTTACTGTAAAATAAATAAGATCTCATGTAGGGTTGAGTTTATAAATACTCAACATCTACTGAAACGATTTGTAAACGTTCTTTATTAAGAGTTCGACGACTCAGCGCTCTTATAACGGCCAAAGTTACACACTGATAAACAATAAAGCATGTTTTTTAAATACCTGTATACCAACACTCGTTTCGAGGACAACAAGATCAACGTTATCGATATCGGGTCAAACCTGACATGGTCAGCGCAAGCTTTGTTTCAAAACCCACCGGAAAAAACGTCGACTAAAACTGAACGGCAACTAGCCGCAAAGGTACAAAAGAATGTTACTATCCTTGAGAATAACAGCTAAATCTAAATGACCTTCAAGCTGAATCCCCTTACGCTAACTTTCTCTACACATACGCGGATGTCAATATCAAGGGGAAATTTTGTCGTCCTTGACATTTGCCGGCTGAATGATATTTTATATAAATTTTCTTGTGTTTCGTTGCAGTCTCGATCGTCACTTGATAACTGAGCACGCTCAGCCGGCCGCTGCATTTCATTGCGAACTCTGTAACAGAGCTTACAGCACCCGGGTACTGCTCCTCAGACATCGTGCGCTTGCGCATACCGACATCAGAAAGTACCCCTGCGAGAACTGTCCTAAGGTGTGAATTCAATATTTAGATACTATCGTAGAGTAGTTATGAAAAATTGATTTTCGACGTAGTTTAGAAATAACTTTTTATTGTATCCTGAAAAAACATGGGTTTAATAAAAATTAAAGTAAAATCTTTTATTACAATACTCTCAATTTGATCTTTCAATAATACAATCTAATTCAAATAATTTCTTACTAGAGGCCTTCTTGCACTACAAAAGAATTAGCACTAAACGACTGAAATTTTCAGACTGATGTATTCAAAATCTTTAGCGCTGAATGTAGTGCAAAAGGGCCTTTAATGGGTCATTTATAACTCCCTGGGTTTGTTTTTAAAGTTAGTGGGTAATTCTCCGGTGGTATTTGTTTCACCGTTTGCGAAACCTGATGTTATTTCAGGTATTTACCGATCCTTCCAACCTCCAGCGCCACATTCGCGCGCAGCACGCGGGCGCCCGCAGCCACGCCTGCCCCGAATGCGGGAAAACCTTCGCAACCTCCTCCGGCCTGAAGCAGCACACGCACATACACTCCAGCGTCAAGCCTTTCCAGTGCAAGGTTTGCTTTAAGGTAAGGATCTGTGTGATTATCTCCTTCTCTAAAGATGAGTGAATATAGTCAATTCATAAATATTAATGTTACGCGTATCCTAATAGTTTTTGCTTGTAATCAATTAAGATAAAGTGACAATTTATTTGTTATCGTTTGAAGTTGCGCAGTTAAAATATTTATGCAATCTATCAAGGTCTTCATTTTTTCATTTCTTCGGTGGTTATTCTATGCGTTTTTATTTTGAAACTTTGATAAATCTATCTTAAATAAGATAGATTTATCAAAGTTCAACATAAATATTTGAAGACCATAATTTGTTAGATGGTCTTACATAGAATATTTACAAAGAATATTCTATAACATATAAAAACCACACTCTAACAAATAAAATTGTACACATAAATAAAACAGAATATATACATACATACACTATTTTAATCTAATATATTTTACCCAACGTATTACTTACTACTATATACATGAATAAACAAAAATTGTAAATTATTATAATACAGCATATAATAACCACACTCCTCCTAACCCAACACACATAATTATATACATAAATACATAAAGAAACTCAAATAATTAAAATATATAAATTCAATGTACCCAGTTATAAGTATAACATCCATATTACTAATAAGTTAAAAATATAAATTTACGAGCACAACAATAGCACCCATGTGCCTACTTTAAACGCGGTGAAACAATCACTGTGTCATGGGCTTTAATAAACATGTATTGTATTTTTCTATGACTGTACCCTCAGCTCATGCACACCTACCCGCATTAGCGCATAAGATGTCTTGCACTTAGTTCTATTATTTTCTACAATTACCCTTTTACGAGTTTACTAAAACTGTTATGAAATTCTAATGTCATCTCTTTGTTATTGACTTATTGTACCAACCCACTACGCAAATCGGCCTCATGTATTTATAAGTTATAATATTGTATTTTCTCTGTAAGTGATTGTAAATCTTTTGAGAAAATAAATGTCTAAAACCGTAAAACCGTAGATGGTCTCGTAAAATGATGATTTCTAAAAGTCTATTGTTTCTGTTTCCAGGCTTACACCCAGTTCTCCAACCTGTGCCGTCACAAGCGGATGCACGCCGCTTGCAGAGCACTCGCCGAATGTGGAAAATGCGGCCAGTCTTTCACGTCTTACACCTCTCTTACTAAACACAAGAGATTCTGTGATTCCGCTGCCGCAGCTTCCGTCAGCCTCCGAGGGCAAATGCCCCAGGGCCTACCGCAAATACCGTCACTACAAAACGTCGGGATGAATAACCCAAACAACACGAACCCTTTCCCGATGTACAGGGGCCCCACCCTGCCTCTGCCATACAACACATTTGCTCACTACCCGGCCCTGTTCTCTGCTGCCGCTGCTGCAGCCTGCCCACCTGAGTTCCTAAGCCCTCTGCTCTTCAACGTACAAGGGGCAAGACTCGCTATGGAACATGACATGGCTATGTCAAACGCCAATTTAGTATCCAAGCAACAAGAAGGCCGCCTATCAGTAAAAAGTATGGACAGCTCAAATTCTCTAGATGATAACAAGAAGCCTAAGGATTTGGATTTCGAAAACAAAAGAGACAGCTACAGTTCAGACAGGGCTACGCCCAATAAGTCACATAGTCTTTATTCTAAGCAATCACCTCCTTCTGGGGAGGAAGCATCGTCTCAGCGCCGACCATCACCAGTCATGCCACTGCCAACGCCTATTGCTCCGTTCAGCTTCGCAAGAGACGAAATGAAGCGAAAGTCACCATTCAACTTTAAGCTCAATAACAATGACATTCAGGGTATTAAGTCAATATCACCATTACCCAAAGACTTGTCCAAAAATGTAATTGAGGACGATAAAACTTCTGATTATTCTGATATTGAAGAAGATACAAAGAAAGATGAAGGTGACCAACCTTTGGATCTATCAGTATCAAGGAAACAAAACGATAAAGATTCTGAAGCTGAGAATGATGATCGTTCGTTTCGTAACTCAGTCAAGTCGTATTCTCCACCTGAAAGCCCAGCTGAAAGGAGCAAGACTCCAGAAAATGACACGACAGATGTCGATGTAGAAGGCGTAGAACCTAAAAGGGAGGAATCGCCACCGCAGCTAGTATCACCACCTCTGCGATTCCCCATGCCCGTTCACCCACAGCACAGTAACTTGCTCGATGCCATGTACCGGCCTCGTTTCCCATCGTTCCACACTTCCGAATCGCTACTGAACTCGTCGCACTCTCCGTACGTACCAAGTCCGTTCAATTTTTTATCCCCACTTCTTGGTACTGATGGACCGGACAGGCAACCAAGTGCCTATGCCAAGTTTCAAGAGCTTAGTTCAGGTTCAGGAAAGCTGCGTGATCGGTACGCTTGCAAGTTCTGTGGAAAGGTGTTCCCACGGAGTGCGAATCTGACTCGTCACCTACGTACACACACTGGGGAGCAACCTTACAAGTGCAAGTACTGCGAGCGTTCGTTTTCAATTTCTTCGAATCTGCAGCGGCACGTAAGGAATATCCACAATAAGGAGCGTCCATTTCGGTGTCCCTTGTGCGAGAGATGTTTCGGGCAGCAGACGAATCTTGATCGTCACTTGAAGAAGCATGAGGCGGAGGGGGGCGATTCCCCTAGCTCTGCAGATACTGAGAGGGAGGATGCGTATTTCGATGATATTCGGTCGTTCATGGGTAAGGTGACGTGTTCCCCGGGCGCGCGCTCGCCGGCGGCGACGCCCCCGCACGGCGCGCACGGAGCGCACGGAGCACACGCCACGCACGCCGCGCACGGCCCTCGCCCCTCGCTGGCTATCTCCACATAGCCTCCAGCATACCCGCTGCCGCCTCCGCCACCGCTGTGGTCGCAGCCCTTTAACTAAGATACGTGCTACAGCATGATCGCTGGAAACGTCATATTGATAAATTAAATTATTTGGCCAATTAGCCAACATATCCAGTGTATAATAATGGCGTTTCCAGTATAAATGCTTCAAGGTAAGAAGTATCCCGTTAGAGTGTACTGAACATTGATGTAGGGTCGCTGTAAATAAGTAAGCCAGTTCAAGTAGAGGACAAGTAGAGTGCGGGTGTATATTACGTATGGTGACGTCTCTCTAACGTTCACATTGAGAGCAATATAGAATACGGATTCCATATGGAATTTTACGTTCATGAAATGTATTAACTTAAATTATTTTGTTTGTGCTTTAGCTTACTTAAGATACGCTGTAAGCACGCGTTGAATATATTTTGGGTTACACTAAAATATATTTTAATAAATATTCAAAAACACTGTTTTTTTTCTTGTTTATTGTAAAAATGTTTTCTAGACAAATACATTATTCTAAGCGACATGACAAATCACTTTAGTATAATATTATATTAAAATAGAATTAATTTAAGGATACGTGTAGATTTGTTAAGAAAAAAATGTTTTGATGATAACTTAAATATTTGTTCCTAGTTCATATCTTGTGATTTAAGGTTGACTTAAAACGTATTTTCTATTATATAAGTTTACATAAACATGTTTTGTCTGTTATTGTGTAAATTAGAGTAAAAGTTCATTAATTGATGTTTAAAAAATATCAAGTGCTTCGCTCGATTTGTGAGCTATTTTAAATGGAATGCGAATGGATTTATTTAATTATATTATAAGTGAATTATATTTTTTAAACACAAATTAATTTTATGTTAGTGAAATATGGATACAGAAATACGGTATTGATATGTTCATGACATTTTGTAAATTATAAAAATTGGTAAAAATAATTTGTGGTTGATCGTTTAGTCAATGAAAACTACCAAAGTTTTTCTATAACCCAAAATTATTCGATATTTATTTGGTAAAAAAATATTATACAAAATATTATAATCCAGTAATTATTGGCATTATGAATAAATCGTTAGTCATTTGCGTCTTTAGAAAAATCAATTAATAAAATAATATTTTGTTAAATTTGTTATTTACACGATTGTTGTACATAGGAGTTCGCGATAAACAAAAAGCATATCATGTGTTTTATATTAAATCGAGGCTCAAAGATTTTAGCGATACCTATTACAATAGTAATAAGGGTCCTATAAAAAGTTAAATGTATCTTTAGAAAATATTATATAAATGTAAGAAATAACTTGGTAAGATTTTCTTGGAAAGTAATTTCGATCACGTTGCTAATCTTTGCCTATCGTCTAGGTATAGTAAGTCCACAGTTTTAAGCGATAAATTGTCTTTGAGACTTTGATCACAGTTATTAAAAAAAGTTTAATGACGTTATTGTCAGTTACAACCTCCTTGCATTAAACTTCACGTATAATAAAGGCCAGTACACACTTGTATGATAAGTTTTGAAGCTTGTATCTTTGGGAAGTGTATTATAATGGAAATGAATGCAATACTTGTAAAGTAAGATGTTTGTAATCATATCACTTGGCGGCACTAGTTCGATAAGGTTTTAACGTCACACAATAAAGTTGTATGTTAAGTACACCTGTACCTATTTAATTTCAAGTTCAATTAAAAAAATATTAAATATTGTAAACGCATTGAAAAATAAAAAAAACAATACAATACAAACTATCTTGTGTCATTTAGAATTTCACCTTTTCACTTTCAAAATTTCAACCTGTCAAATTCCGGATTCATCTTGAAAAAAATGTAATGTCAAATAGAACCATTGTTCCCTTACTCAACAGTGATGGCTTTATTAGACTGGGAGTAGTAAGAGATGGGATCCATCCAGAAAAGTAAGACTTGTTTGCAATTCTGATAAACCAAGTAAAACTCGACCTTCAGACACTTAAGTCCATATTCCATAACGTTTACTCAAACTTTACTTGAACTTCAACTCCATTGCATCAAACTATTAATAAAGCTAGCGAATGAGCAAGCAAATGCTTAAACGCGCTTGCTCAGCTAAAACTCGTCTCTCAAACCAATTCGAATAATAGGAATGTTTCCTGAGTAATAAAGTGTGATTCTAATTTGTCCGTCAGTTAGATTATAGAAAAATATTTGACACGTATTTTTTCCTTTATCAAATCTATAAAAACTGACGAAGATAAAAAGGATCAAAGATCAGGAGTGGGAGCGTGTGACGCTACAGCCTGGTAAAAATTGTAGCGAGTAGTGACGTCACACGAGTTTTCAACGCACTGTATCGTCTTCATTTTTTGTTTATATGAAAACAGAAAAAATACGTCGCCAATATTTTTTGGAAATCTTCTGACGGAAAAACCAGTTTTTTAGTTAACTACCCTATTCAATTTATAATGTCAATTAGATAAGCCTTATTGACGTTTTCGTGATCATGTTGTAGTTTACGTTTTGGAATATCGGCCTATCGGCTTCCTATCGGTTTTCCTCCTTTGCAATCAGCCTACTACCATAGGCTGCTTGCAAAGGAGGAAAACCTGACGAAATACTCTTAGTTGATTCCTGGCTAAATTATTGTTTCGCTTATTAGCCGAATTAGCTAGTCCACATAAATAGTTCAAGAAGAATTACTTAAACATATACAAACAAAACACCAGTGACTCATTTTTATAGAGAAACTCCAGTCTTGCGAACTACATGCCAACGTAATAACGACACTCGAATTACACAAATATGTAATAAAGTCTGCTCGTGATGGTCCACTGTCACCGGAATCCACAGACCACTGACACCCAGCGGCGGCAACCGGTATAGACGGCATTGTCAAAACTTAACATACAAATCACCGTGTAACAAGATTCTTCGGCTGAAACTGCTAGAAACAACTTTACCAAAAATGTTGCCAAATAGATAATCTGCAATCGTTAACGCTAGTCGAAAACGAATCTAATGTATGAGAATGAAATCAACTCAACGTTAAGTCACGTGGCTAGAACAAACGGATAGAAAATTCGTAGCCAAGTTCATATCGTTCAAAATTATAGAATGTATTATTTTCGTTTCTACAATGTTCAACGCTACATCCTTTGTTAAAATGTTCAAACTTAATGGTTAAAGTATTTAAACAGAGTTTAAATTTTAACCTGTTTGACTTTTGTAGGAACGCTCACCAGAGACTAAAGAATAGGTCGTTTTTCTAAAGACATTGTAGAACGAACTCAGGCGCGTACATGGCTACCAACTTATCGTTTTCTACAGATGCTGACACCGAGGCGTTACCGATTGGAGAACCAACCATCCCGGTCTTGAGCAGTCCGCATCCATCCGCTGCCAGTAACTTTCTTCAATCATTTTGTATGGTCCGAGTAATCAATAAATACTAGAACAGTATTTTATGCATTATCAAATCAACAAAAAAAGAGATAACAGCATGGAAATTTTGGAGTGGGAGTTTGTAACGTTTAGGAATCTTCCCATTTTTTTAGGAATCTTCCCAATTCTTATATACCTAAGCTATGACCCGCCAAAGTGCTCAACGCAATCGCGTAGCCACGAACATATGTATGTATGTACCTAGTTAACTATGGAATCTATTCGCTGTTCCGTGCTCTGTGACTGAACCTAATGTTAGAATTCCCACGTATTCACTTAATTACCGCAAGACGGCGGTGACACGATTCTAAATATCATCACGTTACTCTTGATACATGAGATAACTTAGTTTTAAGGAACATTAGTCATGGTGGAATGCTTGGTTTCGTAAACATCTTCTGTACAACTTGGGGTTGCCAAAGATTCCCACAGTAGAGAATCTAAGGAATAAATATCCTCAGATTGGTAGATGAATGGGTGATCTCTGTCCAATCACATGTATTTGTAAATGTTATGTGAGTACATACCATGTACTTATTTATAAAATGAATAAGTTTACCTCTGCTGGTAATACATCGTCCTCACATATGTATGTATATTCAATTAATTGTTGTATGCTAAAAAATTGCAAAACATTTATTTGAAAAGATTAGATAACTATGGAGTTTCTTGTCCGTTGTTCTCCATAAGAATCTGCCTTTGCGAATGGACACTTGAAGTCACTTTATTATTACACAAGTCACTTTATTATTTTTACTTACTATGTCTATTATTTTACTGTAAATGATGACGTTCAAAAATTCCGTTTAATAGCATAATTGAGATAAAAATTTTGACTTTTTAATTTCCCATGTTATCATTATTCCTTGCTTCGAGAATCGGCATGATTTATTTAAGTAGGTAGTATGGGAGACTTAGGTACAGGTAAAACAAACAGATCAACTGACAGTAAATTAGACTGAGAGCCAATCTCATACCTATCTGTACTTACAAAATTATAAGAAAGTTTTAGTGAGTCTGATTTCCTCATTATTTAAGAAACACTTTGTGTTAAATCCCTAAAGTTTTAAGTGAAAACCCTGTGGTTTTGTAAAAACCCCGGACGCGCAATGTACATACCTACATATGTAACTATTGTACCGATCATAAATGCTATTTCTGCCTTGTTAACATAGGTGGCGCTATCTGTAGCTGGTATGCTGTACTATAACAGGTTCTTTTAATATTTGTTTGAAATAGGTTAACTGAAAATGAGTGTCGGATATACACAAACGCAATAATTTTAGTATATATTAATTTCTCCTCTTAAAACGTTAACTGTTTTTAAACTTTATAAACATGATCACAGTCGGTAGATCATTTCAGGTTGCGGAATTTGTTTGAAAGCATCACCACAACCCTGGAACACAAAGGGCACTAGGAGGATCACGGGGGGATTTTAGTCGGTAAGAGTATGGCACTCCCTTCCACTCCGTGCAGAGCGGGAGAAGTCATTTGATGATTTCACACCCAGAAAAAAAATGTACATAGATCATTCCTAATCATTATTTACCTCTTATGATTAATTTGAACTATGTAGTGTAGCAATGAGAATAGAACATGAGTTTATTTTAAATGTCAGTACCAACCACAGCATACTATGAAGCATGAACCATAGTTAAACTGTTACATGCACAACCACCATAGGTTATTTTAAATGCCTCGATTAATTGCAAATCCACCAATGATTACTTGTCTCTAATGGAAGATCGTCAGTTTAAAAGGACACGCCGCAGAAGAGCCAATCAGAGACGTCTTCCAATGTTTACTAACGCGCGATTGGCGAAGACTTTATCAAAACATTTCATATTATATGTAGGTATGTTTGATTGTACCCACTGACCTACAAACTGTAAACTTTACACGCGGTTACAAAATAAACTTTAAAAACGATAGCCATCGAGCACGAAAATACGTCAAGTTTCCTTTACAATAGCAGGTTAAAAACCTCAATTGTGTAAGGTAAAAGTTAAATTCGAAAGTACATATATCGTCCTTGAATCCGATCAGTCAATAAAACAGGCAAGTTCGCAATCGATCCTCAGTTTAAATGTCAAAAATCAGTTCACTGGCGCAAGGGTTCACAAAAAAGGCTTGACCTTTTAGGAGATTTTAATCACTCATTATTATATAAGTGATAACCTCGAGCAGGCGTTGTTATCAGTGAAAGCAAGGACGGAACAAGGACGCAGATAGCGCAATTACACTTATAATCGAGCGGCCGGCCGGTTTGTGCGCACGCGCAGCGACTTGGTACCCTGTAATAGAGGATTAAGTGGGCGATTGAGTTCGGTCCCTGACACGCCTCATTGTCTAGGATAAGAAGTTAAGAATGGACACACCTTAGGCGAATTACGTTCATCTCATCTTGTATAGATTCAATTAATTGATACGGCGAAATAAATTAATTGAAATAAACACAGTGTAGGTAATTTTAGTTGAAATCCCCTCAATCTTAATAAACAGTCAACATAAATAAAATAGTGATGTGACCACGCTGCATTTGCTTCGCGTACATTCTCAATAAGGTCTTGCTTGCTAGGAATCTCGCGACACTATCGCGACATGTAGTCACTGCGCTGCCCACTCTATGCGTTAGGGCCGGGTTACATGGAATGGAGGAGAGATAGGATATTTTCAAAAGTACAATAAAGATTTGAATACAGTTCAAGGATCATGAGTACGATCGACAAAGATGAAAATAAGCGTATTAAAAGCATATGTATTGCTAATTGAGGTTAAAATTAAAACTGAGTAGGTATTTATACTGTCGATTGTAATAACACTTTCACCATCTGATGAGAACATCGTATCGATAAACTTAGAATAAGAGCGATTCAGGAAATATAATTTTCTATATAATATTCCTCACATTATTTATGATAGTAAGTAGCACTATAACAAAACAACTAACTAAACATAATATTTATTTTACGACCCAGCAAACAACATTGACAATTCCAAGAACTCAAAGCGATACTAAAACATAGGTATCTTACTGCCTTTATTAGTACGTTTATCTAAGTATTCCGCCCACATTTGATTTCCATGTAAAACCAAGCTAACAGGCTGACACCGCGGCCATTGTCCGTCCTTCCCGCCAAGGCGCCACGGTGTCCCGTTTTACACAATCGTGGGTACACCCTACACGAGAAATGTGTCTTATTAGCCGGCCCTTGCAAATGTCATAGTGGGCAAGTGGCCGTTACTAAACGCAACATGTGATATATTGCACAAATTCTTGATGGTAATGCTGAAATACTTCGTCGTTATCAACTTTTATGGATCTCATCTTGGTTCAGTTTTGGACTAGTGGGCCAATTAGAAACTGAGTTGTGATACTTACTTTAAGGTGGGTTAAAGATCAACGTCTCTTGAAAAGTTGATAGAGTGGAAAATGATTTTATGTGTCTTGAAATGTTCTGGGTGGTAACAAAACTTAATTGATCTAAGATCCAGTCTCTGACTTCAAATTTATTAGGCCTACTCGTATAATCTGAAAGGTGGAACATTAAAACAATTGAACAGTTTACAGCCATTAAATCTATATTCTGCTATGTATGAACATTAAACAATACAAATGGTTGTATTGTTTAATGTTCATACTTCAATACAACTGCACTTGTTGCAATTAAATCTGGACTTGTTCCTTATATATTTTTTTACTGTAACCGCTGGTCATTAGTACGGCTATAAATCTCCTTCTGTCCGTTCGTCGTCGTTAAGAACTTCATTAACTTTTCGTTGACATGAGTTTTTCAATTGAAATCATGAGAATGGGAACTCGAAACATTTTAATATCGAGATTGCGATGTGACAAACCGTCAGGAAATCGATTCGGCTTATTATTAACTACTCCAACTTATGGACAAAGCTTTAATGTTGTTTTTCGTTGTCAGTATTACAATGTAACTAAAGCTCAAAATGGGAGCATGAAAAAAATTGTTTCATATTAAAGTGTATCGGGCGGTTCTTAATTTAAACGAGCCAACAATTATTTATCGCCACTCACATGCGTATAATTTTATTATGAGAACTGTGGTAATTCTGTGAAATCAATGAGTGACAATATTATAAAAATAGAGCAGGTAAAATATTTGCATTAATTGGTCAGCCACTGATTACTGATACAAGAATCTCCACCCACTTTGTTGAGATAAATCAGAAATGATAATTTTACGAGCCACATCCGTTTGAATGATATCTGGGTGGTTATGACTTATGAGTTATGACGTATGCTCGGGAACTTTGCGGATGTCAGTTGCTAGGATCGAGCTACTTATCTTGTGTTATGTATTAAGGCTATTATTAGGTTGGGCAAGACCCGATTGATTAATCTAATAAATAGTATCATTGTTCATTAGATCCTGTTATAGCTTAATTCTGTTTTTAGGTTTTGATATCATTGATAAAGCACCTGCAGAATAGATATTTGAGGGGCAGCGAAAACTTATTCAACGGAGAACTAAAATTCACAAAGTAGTTGAGACAATGTTCGTATTAGAAATGGGATATCCTAGTTGGAAATGTAAGAATGTAAAGGTTCAAACTGACAAAAATCACAGACCGCCTCAGCCGATCTGTGCATTGGTATTTTCTATCTAAATATATATAACTCAAAAGTGACTGACTGACTGACATAGTGATCTATCAACGCACAGCCCAAACCACTGAACGGATCGGGCTGAAATTTGGCATGCAGGTAAATGTTATGACGTAGGCATCCACTAAGAAAGGATTTTGATTAATTCTACCCCCAAGGGGATAAAATAGGGGATGAACGTTTGTATGAAACTTTGTCAATTTTAAACCGATCGGGCTGAGTGTTTCAAAATCGGGGGTAAAGTAATTATTCCACGCGGACGAAGTCGCGGGCAGAAGCTAGTATTTTTATATGGCGCAAAAACGTGGTGAACTAAAGAAGCTTTTGAAATGTGTGTTTGGAGAAACATTTTTGTAAGCCATGCGATTATTGTCATGGCGATACGGCCATGATACAAGAAAATATTTCCATGCCATCATAGCCTTTTCCCAAATATATTGGGGTCAGCTTCCAGTCAACGCAGATTCACGTAAGTACCAGTGTTGCCGTAGAGCGGCTGCTTACCAGACCTCCACAACCCATCAACCACGTAACACGGTACTTCTTGGCAAAGCTGCCCTCGCCCTTTGCTGACAACTCTTTGAGGTGCGCGTGGAGCACGACGCGCCGTCGAATCGGCCTGGTTGATATCGGTCGGCGAGCCACCCATAGCTCGCCATCCACAGGCTCGCGCCTAAGGTGGCCGGGAATCACCCCGGGCGTCTTCGTTTGCTGCGGCGGCTGGGACATGAGGGGCGTGAGGTTTCCTTATCCCGCATGCGGTCTGCCTCCTCCTTCGCTAGCATAACTGCCTCGTGTTAGCAGAGGTGACCACTTCCCATGCCTCCTCGCTCCGGACCATGGATTAAACCAAGGCCGCCGCCGCCGATCGCCTTGACGAGAATATGGTGTTGCTCTACTTAAGCAAAGCAGACCTCCACCGTATGCTCCCTCATGGACACGTGGGACTCCTGGCGAGCGACATAGTGTTGACACTCAGGCGTGTCCTTCCGCCGAATTTTAAAGAGATACCTCTTGAAACATCCGTCTCCGGTGAGTACCTACGTGAGGCGGAAGGTGAGGACGCCGTGACGCCTATTCAACTACTCCTCAAAGAGGGGACTTATCGCCACAAAGATGGCGCTCCCAATTCAAAATTACCTAATCATAGATGATATACTATCGATGACTCATGACCTCTGTGGATTTCCACTACAGAGTTTTATTTTACCGTGTATGCTACTTTCCGTACTTGCCATAATATTTATTCTGATTTCTATCTGAAGAGTGAAAGGAACATAGCCTATCTGCTGATTATACGCCCGCGCGTTTGTATACCTAATTGAAATGATGGAATTAGTGTACCAACTGCAGTGTAGTGGGCGTTAGCCTACTGATTACTGCATTTGTCTCCGAGAGGCTGTGGCACTTCCTATTGGTATCGTGTTCGGCGTGCAACGGGATAATTATGATAAAATTGAGACATAGATTACTGTATTATCTACAGTGTGATGCGCAGTGGGCTTGGTTTGATTTTGGATTGAGTTAAGAAGATAAGTGGGCATAGTGACTCGGTCAAAAGACAGGACCATTCTTAAAGGCTTTGTGATAAAACATAACACACAGTCGATGTGGGACTGAGGCCATTCTTCCCGTTCGTTTTTATCATTCAACAGCGCGGTGAATTCATCTGCTGTGTCTTCTTGTATACATCTCTCAATGTCAATTCTTTTTTAGCCATATCATCTTTTACACAGAGAGGTCGACATACTATGTAGTATTCATCATTTTTTTGGTTGTTAAGCCACTCGTCATCCTTTGAATGTCCTGTCTAAAGTTCTTGTACTTCTTACTTACCGAGGAACGAACAGTCTCACACTCGAAGACTACTTTCCATACACATAATTACCTAAACCAATAACACTTCTCCCAGAAAGCCACGGATGTACTCGTTTCGTAAGTACAACAGTTCATACCGGATATTAATTAACTAATTAAATATTCTGTCCCACGTTAATGACACGTAAAAAACATGGTGAACATATGAGACGTACAACGACCATTTTAGGTTGACACATTGTGGGATACGGCGGTGTACGAAAAGGGGCAAAAAGTGATGCGATCCGCGCCATTTTTTGGGGTCATGGTAAACTGGGCACTTAGTACACGATCGACTAAGTTTGACAGTACTGTGATGGATCGTGCTGGACTGATTATATCGTCATCTCAGCATACATGCGCGGGAAAGAGGTGGAGCCTGATCTGTCTGGTCACCGACTTGTTCGCTATGTGATCTTAAGGACATACATGAGTAATTTAATTAGGCACGCTTATTAATTTTGTTGTAAGCTCGGTGCTACACAATTATTTTTGGGAAAAGATTGCCTAAATTAGTTTGTTCTGGTGTGTTGGAAGACGAGAGGATAAGAACGGTGTTAATGCAGTAGGTAAAACGACATTACAAAAAAGGTTTCTACACCATAAACCGAAACAAACAGGTTTATTTTATTGAGCTTGCATTTATTTTTATTAAAGCCACAAGAGAAATAAAAGCTTTTTTCATAATTTCAACCCTCAACATACTACGGTTCTTGAGATAATAGCCCGTTGACAGACAGACGGACAGAAGGTGGACGCCTAGTAATAGTATCCCATTGGCTACTCTCCGAGTACGGAACCCAAACAATAACTTTTAAGACATTCGGATTTGCTTTAACACATTGTCGCGTTTAAAACGACTATATCTCAACTGACTGAGTCTAATTGATGATGTTCTCATTCACTCATGTCGATGTAAAATGAAAAAAAAAATGTAAACGATGGTTTGGAAGAAGTGTGTACTGCTAAAAAGTGAAAAATAAAAAAAATACAAGAAAAACAACTGATTTCTAAACAAAAAAAGTATAAAATAACTTTAATTTCGGAAGTCGGTGTTCAAAAAACCAAGAAACAACCAAAACACCGATTTAGTTGTTCTGTTGTTTTTTTTATGAAAAAAGTTTTCAGATTACATCTTTAGCACAAAGTTTGAAAACAATGCAGGCTCACTTGGAAAATCAAAGAAACCAGACCATAAACAATCCATTCCACAATCAATTTCCGCTCCAACATTAAAACCGACTCATCGGTACACCAGACACCAGTCGGTAATTCCAATACCCATTAGTAAAACGGCGACACATTCTTCGTGACCAATGCTCAGCTTTGCGGAGATCCTGAATGCTGAGCGAATATCTCGCGTTTTTCCGAGCTACTCAATATCACAACAATAGGGTAGTTAACTAAAAAATCTGATTAGTCCGTCTGATAGATTTCCAAAAAATATTGGACACGTATTTTTCCTTTTTTCACATACATACAGAGAGATACAGTGCGTAAAAAACTCGCGTGACGTCACTACTCGCTACAATTTTTACTGGGCAGTGACGTCACACGCTCCCACTCCAGATCTTTGATGCTTTTTATCTTCGTCAGTTTTTATAGATTAGATAAAGGAAAAAATACGTGTCCAAAATTTTTCTATAATCTAACTGACGGACTAAACATAATTATATATTTTTTTACTCAGGCAACAACCCTATTCAATAATATCTCAAAAATATAGAAACTAAAAAGAATTGTATGAGATATTATAGCTTGCTTGTGATATATAAAGAATGTGACCATAAAGGGAACCATTAAAGGTTTAGGATTCTTAGGAGTTCACTGGCTAAAGAGTGAAGATTTTCTTGGCTCGGTCTAGCATTATTTTATGTAAAAACTATCTTTTTCTCGCAGCTTCGCTCGCATTAAAGTATTTTAATCGTCTCCAGGCGATTTAAGCGTGAAAGTGAACGAAACAAACTCACTTTCGCATCTACATAATATGTTAGGATAAGGATAATTTTATGAGATAAAAATACACAGATTGCAATGCAAAATTTTAGTTGCATTTCAGTTTTTCTATTCGCAATATTCATATTACAAGCAATATTTTTCATAGAATAACAAGTTATGATGGCACTCAGAAGTGCTACAATCCTTTCGCAACGACCAAGGATCAGTGCTCTCGAAAATAATCTTATAAGGAACATCCTTTTAAATAATCTCATAAGGAACATCTTTATAAATAATCTCATAAGGAACATCCGAGAATATTTAGAATTGGGTTATATTTTTCTGCCTGTCTTGGTAATACAGTCAAGTCTGATGGACACTGGTACATATAGCTGTATTCAACATGAATAAATACTATGTAATAACTGCCTTTTTATATACTACCAACCAACCTTTCTTACTCCACAAATACTTAACAAGATACCCCTTTGACAAGGCTGATGTTAGACTTTCGGGAGTCTGACTACTCGTAACGGCAGTCAAAGATGTAGAAATGACAACCGATACCTTTTTTTCGGATTGGCTCTGGGCTGAGCGGAAGGGAGTGTCAGACTCTTACTGACTAAAACCCACCCATGATCCTTCTAGTGCCCTTTGCATTTCAGGCCCGCGGCGACTCTTTCGAACAAATACCGCAACCCTAGCAGGCATTGACCCTATGGAGCCCCGTCTTCTTTGCTGGCAGCTCTTTGAGGCACGTGTGGAACACGACGCGCCGTTGACCCGCGCCTGGTTGCCCTTGCCCTGCCACCCATAGCTCGCCATCCGCAGGTCCGCGCCTACGGTGGCCGGGAATCGCCCTGCGTTTCTCGATGCCTGGGGTGTCTTCTTCTACTGCGGCGGCTGGAGCGTGAGGTTTCCCTCCGTCGCACCTTCGCTAGCATTACTGCTTCGCAAACGAAGGTGAGCACTTCCCATGCCTCCTCGCTCCGGACCATGGATTGAACCAGGGCCGGACGCGAAAGCTCGCCGCTGCCGATCGCCTCGACGAGGTAACGGTGTTGCTCCACTCAAACAGGGCAGACCTCCACCGTATGCTCCACCATGTCCTCCGGGTGATTCACACAGTGTTGACACCTGGACGTGTCCTCCCGCCTGGGTCCAAAACAGGTACCTCCCGAAACAGCCATGTCCGGTGACCACCTGCGTCAGGCGTAAGGTGAGGACGCCGTGGCGCCCCACCGAATGTGTCTTCACGTTGTCGTCGTGGTGGGGCTTGAGTGTCCCAATGATCTTGCGAGCTTTCCCGGTAGAGCCACTCATGCCGGAAGGTCGCAAGTGAGGGATCAGACCAAGAGAGACACACGCCTGCTCGCTGCTCTCTGGTACGCGTCTGATCATCGGACGTGACTGCGGGAGCAGCGAGCAGGTGGAGAGGTGAGTTAGGAGAGAGGGCCCTGAGAAGGGGCGGAGCGAACAGGGACCGCACCCTTAAAAGGAAAACATGAAACAACAAGACGATTGCAAAATGAGTCCCCAGGTGGGTCCCGACTGCTCAGCGGTCGGGGAATCCCACCCCGCTTCGGCGGGCTGCCCTCCGTACTCTGGGGTGGGCACCAAACGTCTTCCGCTTGCCAGTGGCAACAAGAGCCGAGGAGGCTCCGAGTCATCGTCGTCATCCGGATCTGACTCCTTTAAGGAGCTGATGGCGTACGAGTTTGGAGAGGAGGGTTCGCCTGAGCGCCGGGGTGGTGCGGAGTCGGATTCCGGCTCCGCCCCAGACCTAGTAACGGTCAGCTCGGCGGGCTCTGGAGACGAAAGAGGGGGGGCTGCTGCGGAGAACGTAAAGTTCTTCCGCAAGCGGCCCAGACGGGAGGATACCGGGGGGTCGTCCTCCGAGGGCGAATTTGCCTCCGCCCGCAAAATCCCCACCGCTAGGCGGGGCAGGGGCTGCGAGGCAGGGAGGGGGCTGGCTCCCTCTACCCGGGAGGTGGAGCGTCGGGCCGGGGGGGTGGTGGAGGAGGGGCGTCGCCCTGGGGGGAGCGGTCGTGGGGCTCCCTCTACTCTTCCGCCTACTCTCGACTCTGACGACTCAGAGCCCCCGGGAGAGGTACCTCCCGCTGCCGAGAAGCAGAGGGCGAACTTGGAGGAGGTGGTGGAGGCCGCGATCCGCGCCGTGGCCTTCAAGAGGAAGCAGTCCTCGAAGAGGGAGGCCATCGGCGCGGCCAAAGCCTCCATCCTGGCGGCAGCGGCGGCCAACGTTGGCGGGCCTGCCTCAAAGGAGGCGTCGGAGTTGCGGGCGGAGGTCGCCCGCCTCGCGGTTCTTACGGAGCGACTCGTTCGGGAGAATGAGTCGCTCCGGAGGGACCTTGCGGGGATGGCCAGGGCGGCCTCTGTGGAGCCGCGAGGGGGACTGAGTCCGGCAGCGCCGGAGGGGGGCCATGTGCTGAGCCAGGTGCGTGACCTGGTGCGGCAGGAGCTGGCTCCCTTCCGGAGGCAGTTCTCCGTGCTGGAGAACATGGTCCGGCGTCCCCCGACAGTGGCAACTCAGAAGGCCCCGGGCCAGCAGCAGAAGGCGGCTTCGTACGCGGCCGCCGTGGCTGCCAGCCCGGGAACGTCCGGCCAGGCGAAGGAGAAGGCCAAAGGGGGAGCCGCGCCGGCACCTGTGACGCCGGCGGCTGCGACGCCGGCGACGACCAAGTCGGCCCCGGCAAAGAGGGGTAGGAGGAAGGCTGGAGGAGGAGCGGCTAAGGCTGCAGCGCCAGTGGTGCCGCAGCCGCCCCCACCCCCACCCTCGGACCCTCCTGCGGCCGAGGCCGAGTGGCAGGTTGCTGGCCAGAAGCGGAGGGCCAAAGAGGCGGCCAGGAGGAAGGCGAGGAAGCAGCGGCGTAAGGCCAACGCTATCGCGGCGAGGCTTCGCGCCCCGAAATCCGCGGCTGTAGTGCTCACACTGCAGCCGGAAGCGGAACAGAGGGGCGTGACTTATCTCGCCGTATTGAAGCGGGCCAAGGAGGCGGTGAGCCTCCAAGAGCTGGGCATCAGCGGGGGCATCGGGGTCAGGAGGACCTTGACCGGTGCCCGGAAGCTCGAGCTCGCCGGAGCGGAGAGTGGCCCGTTCGCGGACGCCCTGGCCGAAAGGCTGAGGGCGGTCTTACCCGCGGACGAGGTCCGGGTGTCCAGGCCGACTAAGCGCATCGACATGCGCATAGTGGGCCTGGATGACTCCGTGACGGAGGAGGAAGTTGTGGCCGCCGTCGCCAGGACTGGGGGGTGCTCTGCCGAGCTCGTCAAGGCGGGCACCCTCCGGCCTGACAACACGGGCATGCAAACCCTTGTGGTGAGCTGCCCCGTGACGGCGGCCAGAACTGTGTCGGAGGGCCGAAGGCTCTTGGTGGGATGGGTGTCTGCGCGGGTAAAACTGCTGGAACCCAGACCTCTGAGGTGCTACCGCTGCCATGTGGGCAACCACACGGGAGCTATGTGCCCCTCGGAGGTGGACCGCAGCGGACTTTGTTTCCGCTGTGGTCAGCCCGGTCATCGGGCCGGCTCGTGCGAGGCCACGCCGCACTGCAGTGCATGTGCGGCTGTTGGCAAGCCGGCCGAGCACTGGGCTGGGGGAAGGGCCTGCGCGCCATCCGCCCCGACCAAGGGCAAGAGGTCCGCCGCCGCCGCCGCCTCTGCCGCCGCCGCGGCTTCCGTCGCCGCTTCTGCCGCTTCTGCTGCGGGTGCTGCGACTCCCAACGCTCGGGAGGGTGCTGAGATGGAGTGCCAGTAATGGTCCCATTTCGGCCTCCTCCAGAGACAAGTCGGCCGCTGTGCTATTGCGCAGTGGCTGATGCCTGGGGACGGTGAGCGTGGGTGGCTCGCCGTCCGATACCAGGTTGAGTCGACGACGCGTTGTGTTCCACGCGCGCCGAAGGAGCCGTCAGCACCAAGGACGGGACCCCATAGGGTCGGTGCCTGCTAGGGTTGCGGAATTTGTTCGAAAGAGTTGCCGCGGCCCTGGAACGCATAGGGCACAAGAAGGATCACGGGTGGGTTTTAGTCAGTAAAAGTCTGACACTCCCTACCGCTCCACCCAGGGCGGGAGGGGTCATTTGATGATTTCCCATCCAAAAAAAAAAAAAAAAAAAAAAAGGACGCCGTGGCGTCTCTTCGACTTCGACTTATCGCCGCAATGGTGGCGTGCCCAACAACTGGGACCTGCAACCTGAACTAGGCTTAACGTACTTTCGAAGGCATGGCTATTGGATTGTATTTAAGTGGCTTAAAGTAAAAAAAAAAATCTAACTAGTATATATTTAGCTAGCACAGAAAACATTTAAGCCAAGGAATACCACAAACTATCATGATGGTAGTATTTGTTTGTTAGTTTTTTGTAGAAAGCCCGTGGACAGGGGGCGGTCGGCGCGTGCGCTGGTCGCTGGTGTTGCAAATACTTAACTTACATCTAATTGTGCTATCGCTTCGTTTTCTAGTGTTGGGACTAATCGGAGGTATTGCTTACAAATAATTAACGGTTTTATGTTTCATAAATTGAGGATACGAACTTTATATCACCATAAATCCGAACTAATATTAAAAATGTTTGTTAAATCGCTGAACCCATTTTGGTGAATTTGAGAGGGACACCTGGAGACAGACGGTTATAAGTTACTTTAATGCTAGCCAAACCGTGGGCAAAAGGTAGTTGAATAATCATTTCTAGATTGTTCAGGTTAAGAGATGTAAGGTTTATGACAATCACGACTATATACCGTTACCAAGTAATAGCGCTCTAGCCTATGCATGAATACTGGCAGAAAATGTTTTTGTTATACCGTAATTCATAAAGAATTGGTTCCACCGACAATAAAATGACATAACATCAGACGAAATCTCGATCGGTAAATCTTTATTAGTAATAAATATTATAGAAACTGTAGCACACGAAACAAAAATTTCTTACCGACAAAACTCGCGTGAAACAAGAGCAATTGGTCAGGAAACAGAGACCGTTACGAATGGCAGTCGATGCGGAAACATATCGATCGATATAGCATCGATATCGTACTCACGCACATCCCTAGCAGGGCGCGGCGCTGTTGCAACGACACGCGAACTCGTGTGTCTTAGATATGGCATGGTCACTATGATACGAGCTAAGTATCGAATCGCAATCGATATTTATGCACGCACTTCACTAGTGCCGCTAAGACACGAGCGCTCGTCCATCTTATTAAGTCTGTGCACTGGTTTGCAATTTATCGATACACAATGTAATGGAAATTGTTTAGCGTACAAATATCACTAGTATTAACTGAGGCGCGGCGGTGTCGCAAAACGCGAACCCTCATGTCTGGCAGTTTAGTTCGGCCGCTGTGTGATGGCAGTGCACTGTGTATCGATACGTAATAAGATCGATATTGTTGCACGCACATCACTGGTGGTAGTGGTGGTTGGGCGCGGCACTGTCGCAACGGCACGCGAACTCGTGTGCCCTGTATCTGGACTCTTGTTAATGTCACTGTATTTAATCTTAGGCTGTGTATGGGTTTGTTACCAATTGTTATATATAATATGAAGAACTAAAACACTTTCGAAATCCATTAAAACCATTTTTGCGTGATCATTCATCATGAAGAGGAGCTCGTGGCTAAATTATAACAGCCGCACGGGTCGATCTTCGAGGTTAAGCAACGCTTGCCGAGGTTGGTCTGTGGATGAGTGACCATCTTAACCCTCGGATGCCTCGGAAAGCACGTTAAGCCGTTGGTCCCGGCTGTCATTTGGAGATCTTTGGCAGTCGTTACGGATTGTCAGAAGCCAGTAAATCTGACTCCAGTCATTCCAAGAAGTACCGTGTTACCCAGTTAATGGATTGTGGAAGTCTGGTAGGCAGCCGCTCCGCGTAAAATACTGGTATTCAGCTGAATCCGGCTTGTCTGGGAGCCGACCCCAATATAGTTGGGAAAAGGCTAGGCAGATGATGATTCATCATGAAGATAAAAATAAGAAACATTGAATACTTCACCAGTAAAATTTTCGATCTGTCTTCATGATTTTTCTCATCTTTACACTCGGTACAGGCATCATTATCTGCCTAGCCTTTACCTAACTGTATTGGGGTTGGCTTCCAGTGAAATCAGATTCAGTTTGATCTCTAAGTCTAACTGAACCCCACAACCCAGTGACACCACGGTACTTCTTGGCATGCTAAAATTAATTTCCCAAAACTTATTATACCTCATGATTAGTCGCATAAAACTTTTATAGCATCGAATGCCGCAACAGAACCGCGCGTTTCAAACTGACCTAATCTCTGCAATCCGCATGACGTGTCGCCCGCGATCTTATTTGTAGCGTGTGCCGTGTACCATTGCACACTGAGCCATTGTGCACCTAAGGGGCTAAAGGGCTAAGGTAAGGCTTTCCTGGAATTCATATATGTAGATAGGTATTAAGACAGGAGATGGATAGAGGACTACTGAGGACAAGGATGGCCTTTTAATGTATTGCTTAGATTTGCAGTGCAAAAAATATTGAAATCTTCGAGCCGAGCGATCTACAGGTACATAATTATGTTATTGCTGCTTTTACATCAATGAAGGGTTCAACGACTCAAAGTAATTTATGAGAGATGATTTTGCATTCGTATCGCAGTCGCAAACTGTCAAAAACTCTTCTAATTTAGCTAGATTTTTATATTGATTGTCGCTGAGACGATATTTTTTTTAAGATGGGAATTCATCAATTGACTTCTTCCTCTCTGGGCGGTGCGGAAGGGAGTGTCTGACTCTTTCTGCTAAAATATATCCGTGGTCCTTCTAATGTCCTTTGCGTTCCAGGGCGGCGGGGACTCTTTCGAACCAATCAGACGATATTGTCAATTGGATTAGGTTTTTTAAGATCGAGAATTGGCCTTTTGGACCTTTGCCGGACAGTCACTTGGTGCCGTTTATGCGTGCCTTCTTCTGGATCATACCAGCGTCGCTTGATGTTTGTGAATTTTCTCCAACAACGTTCCTAATTCGAAATTTCGCAAATATTTGAACAAACATCGTCTCTTCAAGGCGTTGTCATCATTTTGTTAAACTTTTTACTCAACTCACTCCCTTCCTTGCATTACGCATCGTATATACTGATAGCGTTCGACTGTGACAAGAAGTAATAAAAGTCATTCTGAGTCAATATCAGACCACAAACCAGGGTCGATTCAGTTTATAGTGCCATAAATTAGGTCATAAAATAATTATTGAGTTTTCTGACTTTTACTTTTGTCAGAGATTTTATTCTGCAATATTGGTAGGTATATGCGAGATAAGAAAATTGCACTATCAACCAGTGATGCGATTTTTGCAAAAGTTTTTAGTTATTTTAAAAGGGTGACATAAAAAGATATTATGTCGTTCGAAGTTTCATCAAGCTATGATCAATGATGTTCGTGGATTAATACTAACAGCACGATCTTTGAGGTTCAGTGCTTTCCTAAGTAGCTCAGTAGATGGGTAACCATCTATGTCATGCCGAGACTCGTTCGTGTCTCGGAAAGTCCGTTAAGCGTTGTCTCGGCTGTCATTTGAAGATCTTTGGCAGTCGATATGGATAAACAGAAGCCTGAAAATCTGACACTGGTCTTGCTATGGGGGCATCGTTTTACCCAGTTTCTGGGTTGATGTCAGATAGGCAGTCGATCCATGTAAAACACTTAAATTCAGGTAAGACTGGAAGCCGACCCCTATATAGGGATATAGGCTAGGCTGATTGATTTTGATTTCTTCAGTACACCTAAGTATAGGTATTTAAAAGAAAGAAAATAAAGAAAGAAAGTATAATATTTACTCAGCACATACATGAAACACGTACGGTACATGGTACAATCAAAGGAAAAAGATTTGAATGAAAGCATGTTATCATCTGTTACTAAGTTTACTGATACAAATAAGATCAGTGAATTGATCAGTGGCTTGAAGGGAACAGAAACGTCATCATCATCTTCCTAGCCTTTTCCCAACTACATTGGGGTCGGCTCCCAGTCAAGCCGGATTCAGCTGAATACCAGTATTTTACGTGAAGCGGCTGCCTACCAGACCTCCACAACCCATTAACTGGGGAACACGGTACTCCTTGGCAAGACTGGTGTCAGATTTTCTGGCTTCTGACAATCCGTAACGACTGCCAAAGATCTCCAAATGACAGCCGGGACCAACGGCTTAACGTGCTTTCCGAGGCACGGAGAAGTCTCGTTATGTTAAGACCCATCCACAGACCAACCTCGGCAAGGGTTGCTTAACCTAGAAGATTGACCCGTGCGGCTGTTATAATTTAGCCACGAGCTAGCAAAGGGAACAGAAACGTAAAGTACCAATATATGACAGCGGTCCCTTAGAAGTCTTTTAAAGGAGGCAGACTGCTAACTCCACCTTTAATGATATCATGACTGATATCATAAGCATTGAAAATCGTAAAATGCAAGAACACAATATATTTATTGAGGCTATCTTTGTAATTTACCATATCTGTCACCAATTTATGTTCTGATACAATTCCGTTTCTGAGGAAAATGTGTCATTGCAGTGAATGTAGGCGTTGGGCTGCAGATTTGTCACTACTTAAGATTTAATGTGAATAATAGTGATTTATTAGCATTATGATAGCTGCATATCTGCACACTGAAGCTTGGTTGCGAATTTGCCAGATATACTTAATAAGCTCTTTCGTTGTAAGG
The DNA here is from genome assembly GCA_905332915.2 of Hecatera dysodea. Taxonomy (NCBI): domain Eukaryota; kingdom Metazoa; phylum Arthropoda; class Insecta; order Lepidoptera; family Noctuidae; genus Hecatera; species Hecatera dysodea. The sequence goes on from HG995304.1 coordinate 8,005,778, forward strand.
CATCATCATACGATTTTTGTTAAAATTCAATGTTGGGTTGACTTCTGTAATCTTGTCAAATCTGAAATTGGATTTCTGAAACTAATGCCTGATTTTTGTACTAAGAACTTAACAAAATCTACTTGAATGACAACTTTTAAAAAGTTTTCAGGCTCCAAATGATTTGAAAAAACATTCAACTCAAAATTTTGCGTGACGCAATTAAACTCTTTTTTCGTTATTTTATTCCTTTTAAATTCATCTATTAGAAACTAGGGGTACTAAAACTTCATCCGCATAATTATCTCTCAAAATAATCACAACCTAAAGGTTCGACCAAGGGCTCGTATTTGCCACATGACAAATACGAGCCCCTGGGACCCTTTACTTTCGGGGAAAATAACTCTCAAGTAACTCATCTGAGAATTATTTTCCACCTAATAGTTTTAAACGCGTCTAAGTATGAAAAAAAGAAGACTAAAAAACAGTGTCTACTAAGAAGACGAACTTACCACTATCCACCAAAATGCAGTCTTACCAAAAACATTATGCAATCACCGAAGAATGAGTATCTGAGTCAGCTAGATTCTATTTTCAGGCCCTTATAAGGCTGAGGATACATTACAAAATTTCTACGCGAGACGAACACTCGACCCAATTAGTGGGTGGCCGTAGAAAAAACGCATTCTCTTGTAACTGTAACGGAAGCGAGTTGACACATTTTTAGAGTTCTGTAAGATAATAGAAAAACCGTGGCGCTGTGAGCATTGATGCATAACTATCTTTTTTTTTGCTTTTGTGCTCGGGTAACAAAAAGCTATGAATGAGATTTCAATACTGGGTTTTTGCAAATCGTGCTAAATAACAATTATTCGTATCATCTACTTGATTTTATTCTCTATATTAAAAGTCTTTGTAATTATTAAAAGCATGGATTTTTATTTGCATCGCATTGCATCAGAAACGGCTTATTTTCGTGACTGGCTTCTCAGTTTCACGCGTTTGAAACTTTATTTTATTTTAGTGGTAAGTCTTCAAGCTTGCGTTGTCTACGGTTTTTAATGTCTCTCCTCTTATTTATTTTTTAACCATATGATACTGTGTGGATCGATGCTATATGATTATAGCATCGATAGAACATGTAAAATCAAAAGCAATTAGCTGAACAAAATATTCAATAAACGAGCAGAACTCTCAACCACCTAAATGATTCTAACTTAACATATTTTTTGCCAAGTATCGCTCTCTGCAAAAAACGTACCGCACCTCTGCGCACGCGGCTAAAGATGTTATCGAGTCAATTAGTGCAGTTGACTGTTTAATTGCATTGTAATTAAAGGCTATATTCGCTCGCCTAATCAGCACGCTACCGCTCTATATGGGAGGGACGCTGTGGGCTAGGGACTTGGTCTTAGTGCAAGCCAAGATGGAAAAGCGATATGTGGGTCCATGTTAAGGCATTTTTTCTTGTTTTCGTGGAGCGTTATGTGGGGATTGGGAATTTTGTTCTTAATTTTATAGGTTGTATTTTAATTCAGGGTTGATTGGAACGCCATGTTTCCCGTTTTTTCTATCTTCAACTACCTGAAAATTTTAACATCAGGTTAATTTTTGGTAGTCTAAACTCGTAAAAAATATTTTTCTTTTTAATAAAGTAAAAAGGGTTTCTGCGTGCCACTTCTAGTATATCTAAGCACCCACAAGCGAAAACGAAAGTAATCAACTCGCTCATACCGCGACCATACCCCTACCCACTAAAAAAACTAACCCTATAAAGCCGGCAGTACAATTTTTTTCAAGCCAGATTCCCTGAGTGTGGAACGTATTCCAGCGATCGTGTTTCATCACTTGGATGAGAACTGGCCGGTCATCGAGACCCACTACTAGTAGACCCTACGTATATGGACCCTAACACAGTCATAAGCCATGTTGAGACAGGAATGCACATTCACTTGTTTTTAGCGTATTAGTAAGTTAACGATAGTAATAGTTGGGATTCAGACGTTTTTTTGCGTGTTATTTTTGTTGGGAAATCTTTGTGGTGGTTGGAAGGTTTTACTATAAAGGGGTTTGATTTGAAGCACGAAACCAACAGGTTTAGGGCTTCCTAAACCTTCGTACGAATAGAAAAATATTAACTTTATCTGAGGACATCGCAATAGTTTAAGGTTTGAAATTATCAGTAGTTTGAAAATTATTCTTAACGCCAATACTCGTCACAACGAATTGTTCGAAAAATGAGTAACCATGGTCCTGGGGAGCTACTTCGGACCTGGAACGCAAAAGGCATTTGAAGGAACTCAGGTGGGTTTTAGCCAGTAAGAGTCCTGATCTGTTATTTGATGATTTCCCATCCACAATAAAGAATCAAAGTCTTGAAGGAATATAAATTTATGACAAAAACCACTTATTAAAATTCCAACTACCGAAACTGAAATAGCTAACAAACATGTTAAACTACTCTGTTTTAACGTTCCTACTGTTGTTTATAAGGTCTGTTTTATACAATTACCACTACGGCCTTAAAACTACGGTAATGTAGACACTTAAGTAATTATACATACAATCTAATTACTCGCAAAAAAAATGCAACTCGGAGGTCACCTATTAACGTTTAAGCTTTAAGATCGATTAGTTTGTACAAAGTCTAATTTGTCAGTTGTATATGGCAGCAGAAACATTAACGATTAGGTCAAAAGCGACGTTATGCGAACACTAACCATATTTTGAGCATTTAACTTTGCAATGCGTGCTATGTGGAAGATGTCACAACTTGAACCACGACAATACTGGCTGCTAATACGACAGACGATTCTACATTCAAACGTTTCGCAAAACCCATTTGTTTGGCATACATTGTGCTTTTCCAACAAGGTGGTCTACCAGAAATCTGAAGTAAATCGGTTATGGATTACAAGTTCAGCAATTTCATACTTAGTTTCGATATTTAGTTGAGCATTCTGAATCGATTCTAATTGGGTAAATCGATGGTGGACGTGCGTTACTCACTCGATGTTTACGAGTTCTTGTTAAACCAAACAGATACACTGATTGATGGATTGAACGTACATGTAGGTAGAATTTAGGAAAACGATCGTTAAATTGCCTATAAAGTATTAGTGTTTATCTACTTAGTAATTTTATAGAGCCAATATTTATAAATAAATTGCAGATTACTGGAAGATTAAGGTAATAACAATTTGCATATTTAGTTTAACTAGACGTTTAGTTAATAACTTAGTAGCTGTAACGTTTAAAAACAGCGGCAGCTAGCCGCTGGCGGATCCACCCGCGTGAATGTCAACATACTTGTACTCCCGGGATAAAAAAAATCTCATTATTCCTGACTATAATCTACCTTTGTGGCAAATTTCATCAAGATCTGTTCAGCCTTTCTGACGTGATTGAGTTACCAAAGATCCATAAATCCAAACTTTCGCCTTTATAATATTTTAAATGTGTATATAGATTTAGATTGTAACGGTTTTACACCTACATATCTAATAGTGATCTGCACAGTTGAATATCTAGAAGCTATGGCCTTGGAAATAATGTGTGTTCCAAGACCATTTATGGGAACAACTTTGAATTAGTTAACTTTTAATTTTTAGTGTTCTATTTTTGGTCTTGACCTAAAAGATAGGTCACTATGTCATTAAAAAAAAACCTCAGTGTTACTTCCTTATCATTCGTGTTGTTGCATGTCTGAATACTTAAAACATGATCATTCATATTAATGCTCATGTAAGTAAATATGTCTGTCTATATGTCTTTTTGTTGCCATTTCACGTCGTAATGGCTTAACGGATTTGGATGAAACAATGTAAGGACATAGGATACGTTTATCCCGGGAATATGCTCCCTTAAGTTGCTGGTAGAAAAGCTATTACATATATAAATGTAAAGGAGGCTCTTCTGCTTACAAATAAATAACAAGCTTTGAAAATATATTGGTCCCGCAAACCTCCATTGAAAAGGGGGGTCCTCCAACCCAACGTTTATAGTGTCCGGTGGGCATAACCCGAGATGGTTGATATTCGGAATGTTTTATATTTTCTAATCACACGGAAAACTCTGATACCGCGATGCAGGATTTCGTTAGTAGTTTGCTGATGGCGGGATAGATGGCGTATCGATTCTTTTTGTTACCGTAAAAATTTGCTTCATTAGTTTTTCTTGTAGCATTGTAGCAGCTGCAATTTTTTCAATACATTATTTTAGTCAAAACAGACTAAAAATGTATTAAGAAAAGTCGCTACAAAGCCTTCAGTTGATGCACTAATTCCCAATATTATCTACAAAACAAACTAAAATTATCACCAGTCATCGAGTCCACGGCTTGAACTAAGACTGAGTCACAAACAATAAAGATTTCGACTTCTATTTCATAACCGACGCAATTAACGCCGAATATATTGAATTACTTTCCTGATCTGCGGAATTACTCGATTACTAAGTGATTAATAGCACAAATACTGAGAGAAATTTATTAATATGTGTGAAAAGCCTCCTTTATTAGGAGGTATAGTTCAGGAAAAAACGAGTAAGCATGAAATTATTTTTTTGTTTGAAGATAGGGATGAAATAGAAGAAATAATATATTTTTTTGTAATCACAGAGGCCAGAGATAAACAGGATTGTTTGCATCAGAAGTGACATGAAGGAAAGACGATTGACAGTGGAAAATGCAGGAAGAAAAAGGTGTTGCGCCGAACTCAAGTACCCAGAGCAGTGGGCAGGAAAATGATGCACCAACAAAACAATAGCGCACTTAGCTCACTTAGGTATGATGATGTCTGTAGTATGAGATCCCAAAATTTTTTTTTTGGTTGGTAAGATAAGGAATATCGCAGATGCATTCATTCATCAGATCATTAACAAAGTAGATAGAAGAAACTATAAAAATATAATCTTTTCAGCAATTCACAAAATTCGTACCAAACTCCTAACCGCAGTACAAAAACCGGACGCGGACGAAAACGTTGCAAGAAGTACGAGAGCTAACGAGAGACGGCTTAGTGCACAAGAAAAAATTCTTGCGCTTGTGGGTCATCGGATAAGGCAACGTCGAGTGCGCTGCAAAACTCACCTTCCATACACAGCCACATTAATATTACATTAAAACACACGTTCGCGCGTAATACAGGCTACATGTGTCAAATTGAAATATACGACAATCACACGCAAGTGACGTTTACAATAGATACGTTAATTGGTTGTGACTCAGGTACCTACGCCAGCGTTGCCGTCTGTACCTCGCGTTCCACGGGATAACTTAGAATCATTACCGTGAATCATTTATATGTTACTTCGATTGTTATCTAGTTAATGACTTAATTTTATTTGCTTTGGAATTCTTTGTTGGCAATGATATACTTTTATTTGTTAATTGCAACATTTTTTGCATTATCTTCATTGCCATATTTTACTTCACACGGGCTGTGATGTCACATGTGATCTATGCTTGTAATGGATACCATAGCTTGAGCGATTTATGTCTACATTATGATGCATTTACTGAATCGTGAGCTGTTGAGATATACGTAAAAACAGTTCAAACTTGGGCATTAAAAATATTTCAAAGTTCTATTGATCGTATCTTTGAGTCCTTTTTGGTTGGGTTTTACATCAGGCTGTACAAGAACGGATGGCAGCTTATCACTGGTCTTTTACTATGGATAATGAGATGCTGTATTAGTTTTTATTTTCATAGCTACAGGCGCCATCTGCCATGTTTGGTATCAACATATACAGGCACGGTGACGTGACGTGAATTCATCTTACTACTCGATTATTTATTACGATTTATCGTCGATTAAGTACTGGTATGATCCTTCCTTTTATTGTGAAAAAGTTACAACTGCCTTAAATAACAGCTTAAGTGATAAATAAAGATCTTCTATGGCTTTCTTTTCTTTACTTTATGTATTATGTGTTTAATTTTGTTTTTTAGTTTAACAAAGAGTTTTACCCTTTAGAAATATGTTCTTCAATCAATTGTATTTCTAATTGTTTTGACTTACGTTCGACTTTACGTTTTACTTCTCACATACCTCTAGACTTTACTACATCTGTATGTAAATGTTCTATCTCCTAACTTTTACCCAACATCATTAAAATCGAAAGCACCAATCTAAGAAAGCGGGGACAACTGAAACAAAATAATAAATACTAGTTTATCTAACTAAGTGGTCTATTGAATTGAAACATTGCGAAAACCAGCCTTATTGCGTTACGAAAATACAAATTGTGTTTGAGACGTAAGACCGGGGAGGTAAAGTGGTATTAAGCGGAGGGGGAGGGAGGGAGGGAACAGAGATTCAAAGGAGCGTGTGCTTTTAATTTAGCGTGGACGTCGCTGCCTGTTCGACCAGTTCCGTTAGAAAAGCAGTAGGGATCTCAGGTTTTGTTACACAAAACTTAGGTATAGGCATCTTAAGTCTGTTGAGAGACCTAGTTGCGTATCTAAGGAAATGGCTTATGAGAGTGTATTGTTAATTCTCTTCCTCGTTTATAAGAGCAAGATAGATTTATAATTCATGATTTGACACATAGTAAAAATAACACGTTCAGGAAAGAATATAATAACGAAACTGAATGTATTGTTTAAGCTTTACAGAACACGTGTAAAATGAAGTAACTATTTATAATTTTTCAATGCAGTATCCAATATAGCAAACCATGTCTAAAAATCTCATAAGTCTTAACTGAGGAGTTCAATTTCAAAACCCGCCAAAACGATATTTGAACAAAAACATTATTTCGCTTGGATAAGAAGCGCCATCATTCATTCTTTTTACTTGGTTTAAAAATGATTATCAAATCCCGCTATAAGCCTAACAAATCAACTTTCAAAAGTAACAGTTTGTTGCAAACAGCGCTAAAAGAGTTCCAGTGCATTTCAAATTCCGCTAAATCCAAATCGACCAATCACAGCACGGCATTTGCTAACAAACAGTATAGAGATTTTGTCAACAAAGTGAAGAAGTGCTGTCGGTTTTTTATGTTTTTTATCAAGAAATAATGGATGATTCTACACAATTTGTTACGAAATGTGATCCTAAACATGCCAGGAAGAGAAAAAGTGATAGATCAACTTGGAAATGTACGACGGAGCAAAAGAAACGGTACGTAAAGTTTTGTATCAAACTACATGTTAAAGTGAAGGGGATGGTGTTATGCAAAATTTTATCAAATCTATAGTTTTATTAAAGTAGTTATTTATTTGTAAATTTAAACTGTTCCGGGGGTCAATATCCTCTTTATTTGTTCTTGCATCCATTTCTGGAGAAACGAAATCGAGATTTTGTGTAGGTATATAATATGTAGCTTACTTACTGTTTATGTGTTGTAAAATCCAAGTATAAAATTAAATAAGCTTCCTTTTTAGGGGTTCCGTAGCCGAATGCCAAAAAACGGAACCCTTATAGTTTCGTCATGTCTGTCTGTCCGTTCGTATGTCACACCCATTTTATTTCTAATATTATAAATGACTAATATTATAAAGAGTAATGATTTGTATTTTTGTTTGTTACGAATAAACTCAAAAACTACTGGACCGATTTTAGTATTAACATTTTAGTATTCATGACTGTTGACTTCATAAAACCATCCACGTGTACAAATCTGTCAGTTGCGAATCCCGCTAAAACGAACAATGTTTATTTCAAACCCCGCTAAAATCAAATGTATACATCAAAATCCGCTAAAACCAAAATATGAATGGTTATTTTTCCGTTATTTTTAATTATTCTCCCAGTAAACAAAGTTCTGAAGTATTGCCAGTCTTAATATAAAGCTATCACTGTGGTTTTTTAAAAATAGTGTTTAGAATAATGATTGTTATAAGGTTTTTTACGTTTTACCGCTATTTAATGAAAAGTGTTTTAGCGGGTTTTGAAATTGATCTCCTCACTCTCTATCAACATCATCTAGAAGTGACAAACTGACAAATGACACCATCTCAAACAACATCTCCGAACTATGAATCACGACAATTTCAAATTCAAATTCGGAGCAGAATATTCAAATGAGTGTAATTAAGCTGCGCGTGCGCACCGATTAGCTGAGCGCGCGCGTGTAGGATGCCCTAGTAGCTTTCACTAATCTGCCACCAGAGGGAAAAAGGGCGCATCTGAACCAAGCGAAAAAATCAGGTCATCGTAATATCATGTCTATCTGATGATGATCAGCCCAGAAAATGAGTAATGAACGTTAATTATCTGTAAAAGAGACTAATATTGGGGTCACATTCCAAACTTATCGGTTACAGCTACCAGTATTTAACATGTAGTAAATACCTATCTTCACAACCAATTAAACAGATTTCAACCTCATGGCATGACTGTTGTTAGATTTCCTGCCTTTTGACTACTCATAACGACTTTAAAAATCTACAAATGACGCTTGAGACCAACAGCTTACCCTGCTTTCCGAGGCACGAAAGAATCTCGGTATCTTAAGCTTTTAAGGTCCTACAAGGTTAAGCAACGCTTGATAAAGATAGTCCGTGGATCAATGGATCGACATCATATTTGTATAGAAGATCGTAAAAAATACTAAAGGCGCCTTTTATTTATTTTTTGGATGGGAAATCATTTAATGGCTTCTCCCACCCCTGATACTTCTAAGTACCCTTTGCGTTTCAGGACTGCAGTGACTCTTTCGAAGAAATTCCGCCACCATACCAAAGGCGCCTTATTTATCTAAAAGTACAGATGTGCCCCTTTATCTTTGGACGATAGTAATAAAGTCCATATTACTTAATTACTAGTAGGTACCCATACTTTATATAGTAAATCACTAGAATTGTTTAGATAGTAAATGTTGTTCAGTTTGTGTATCAACTGTGTAAGCTTGGTCAAATGTATGGTCTTGTTCTCTGAAGTAACTCATGAGGAAGTAAATGTAACATGGTTTGAATTGCAGTTGTAAAACAATGAAGACTAAGGAACATTGGTTGTTGTGAAAGATGTAACGAGAGCTGAAAATGTTGAATGTTGCGGTTGATAACTGGAGAGGAACTGATTAAGATGAACAGCATACTGCTGTTGTTACGCCAAATTTTATATGTAGAAAATGAATGGATCTCTATTCCGATTAGACACAGGGCAAATATAAGATCTATGGGGCTTTTCTGATTTGGTGACTTGAAGATACATAAAGTTCTGGCCATAATTAATCACTTACGTCCAAATCAGATTATGATTAACTTTAAGAAGGTCTTCCTAAAGGTGTGAAATAATGCACTTATCGAAAATTATAGCGGGATAAGCTAAAGTTCTACCCGCAAAGGACCAGGAAAAATGCATCCCAAAAGCTATTAAAGGCAGGCTTTTAATGGTTTCTATTTGCATAATCTATGAAAGTAAATAGGTGATCTATTCTCAACTACTCTTATGATTGATATACCAAGTATACTATTATTTGTACTGTCTATCCTAGTTTACAATACTGGACAAGATACACCAGTCAATTCATTGTAAAAGTAAGGAGGGTTATCGATCCATTGGATGTAAATATTTGTATTACAAATAGAACAGGTTGCAGTGTTCCGCCTACGAACATCAAGTAACCTGTTTTTCTCTCAGCTGATCCAAACGACTTTTGTTTTGTTGTATATTTTTGCGTAAATGAATGTAGTAGTCGTTGATCTACAGCGGCAAATTATCTGTAAAATATAAACGACAGAATTTGAGGTGTCGCGAGATTTAAACATTATTCTAAGATGAGGGACAAAAAACTCGATGCATATATAATCTTATTCATGCGTCTTATACGCATTGTTGACAGTGGCGGACAACATCTACTCGCCTATTCTGAGACGGTTTGTGGGGGTGATGCACGAGTGAGTCTTGTTCGCTTGTGCGTTCACGTTCATCCACACAAAGCGAATAAAAAAAAATAACAATAATAATTTAAAATAAATCTTTGTACTACTAACATTTTAGATATAAGACATTTATACACAGTGGATCTTGATGTCCGACAAATAAAGAATTTATTATTCCTATTTATTATTTACGGTCTTATAAGATGCTAAAATTTCATTTATTTAAAAGGGACATATTCACACGACACCAGGTAACCTCACCCCTATTATTAGGTACTACCTATTCCAATGAATAAAATACGGATAGGGATTTAACTTCGTACTTATTTAGGGCACCTGCCTTATAAAAGCGCTACTACTTGACTTCCATATAAAACAAAGCATATTTTCCACGTTCATACCCCGATGTACTCGACATCGCCCTCCTCAAAAATGTCAACCTTCGGTTACATTCTGTGGAGACGCATGACGAGTTAAACTCGGACCATAGACCCGTGATCTTGGAGCTTGCTCCTAGATCAGGGCCGATGGATCCTTCCCAACCTCCTCCCACCAGAATGACCACTGACTGGCGCCAAGTAAGCGAAAAGCTGAAGGTCACCACGTCGCCCCATCTGGACCAGATCCCCGACCTAATCGAGTCTGTCGCAGACACGACAGCCGCGATCAATTCACTCACGGATCACGTGCAATCTGTCCTGAACGAATGTTCTAAGGAGTCTCCGGTGGTGAGCAATCACCACTGGAAACTCCCGGACGAGGTACGTGAGCTCGTGACTGAAAAGAACGCGGCAGTCCGTGCCTACAGCGCCTTTCCCTGCGAAGCCAACAAGGTTCACATGCGCTACTTACAGCGTAAAGTAAGTAACAGCATCGCTGAACTGCGTGAAAGTCGCTGGGATAAGTTACTGGGCGACCTCGAACCTACCCATCAGGCATTCTGGGAACTTCAGAGGAAACTACGCGCCTCTGAGGTTGCCTCGATGCCTCCGCTCACGCGTCCCGACAACACCGTCGCCTTCGATGACGAGGACAAAGCCGAATGCCTGGCCGACAGTCTAGAGTCCCAATGCTCCTCCAGCTCCCAACCAGTAGACAAGGCTCATCTCGATATGGTGAATGCCGAAGTCGAACGTAGAGCCTCCCTCCCACCAGTAGAAGACCCCGATGATCCCCTCCCCCCCGTCACTCCCGATGAGGTGAAGGAGATCATCGGCCGTCTCAAACCCAGAAAAGCCCCGGGCGCCGATGGAATCACCAATGAAGTGGTTCGACTCTTCCCGGCTACTCTGATCATGTTAATGACCGCCATCTTCAATGGCGCTCTGTCCAATAACATGTTCCCACAGACGTGGAAAGAGGCTACCGTCATCGGTATCCCCAAACCTGGAAAACCCAAGTCCTCCCCGTCCAGCTATCGTCCCATCAGTCTGCTCAAAGTCCTAGGTAAGATCTACGAGAGGCTTATAAGCATCTCAAGGACTTCGTCGAAGCTAAGAGCCTCCTCCCCAACGAGCAGTTTGGTTTTAGATCAAACCACTCTTGCGTCCAACAGGTCTACCGTATCGTTGAACACATCAGCGCCAAATACCAGTGCGGTCTCGTTACGGGAGCCCTGTTCTTCGATATAGCGAAAGTATTCGACAAGGTCTGGCACAACAGGCTGATATACAAACTATACCAGCTCGGTGTGCCGGATCGTCTCGTGCTCATCTTACGAGATTATCTGTCGAACCGTACCTTTCAGTACCGAATCGAAGGTGCGCTTTCGTCCCCTCATTCCATTCGCGCCGGAGTACCCCAAGGCGGTGTTCTCTCCCCCCTAGTGTTCTCGCTATTTACTAGCGATATTCCCACTAGCTCTAAGACACAGCTAGCTCTGTTCGCTGACGACACGGCGATATATTGCTCCGGCAATAGCGAGAAGGCAATAGCCGGCCACCTCCAGAGATCCGCAAACGCACTAGGCGCTTGGTTCCGGAAATGGAGAGTGGAAGTCAACCCAGAGAAGAGTCAGGCGATCTTGTTTTACAAGCCCAAGACTCGTCTCTTCCCCCCCCGTCCCAGTCCGATCACGTTATTTGGCAAGCCGATTCCCTGGGTTGAGCAAGCTAAATATCTAGGTGATCCTCGATCGAAAGCTTACCTTCAGAGAGCACATTAAGACGGTGCGCAATCGTGCCGCATTCGCTCTCAGTAGGCTTCATTACATGCTGAACGCACGCAGCAAGTTATCTCTGAAAGGCAAACTACGCATTTTCACCACGTGCATTCGTCCAATAATGACTTACGCGTGTGTAGCCTTCGCACACGCTAAGTCCCGCCAAATCCATAGGTTGCAGGTCATCCAAAACCGTTTTCTCCGAAAGGCTACGGGAGCCCCGTGGTACGTTAGAAATGAGCGTCTCCATGTCGACCTCCGTATCCCCACCATCAAACAATTCATGAAACGTATTTCCAAGCGTTTCATAGAGTCCGCTGAAAAGCACCAAAACCCCCTTATCGTATCGGCCACCCGATACACCCCCTCCCAGATCAGCAAGATCCGCCGACCGCGGCATACTCTTGTTGAGCCTGATGACCCCATCACCCTGACCCAAGAGAGTAGTAGGGAAACCAGCACTCTTAGGAAAAATAAACCCAGAACGCGTTCCGTATTCCGACCTCGCCGACGAGGTCCATCGCGACGCCCCCGTCAAAACCCTCCCCGACTTTTGCCTAACGAGCCAGCCCGCGCTGCCGAGCCATTAGCGTTAAATCCCCTAAATAATATCAATCAGACCCAGCCTGTCCATTGCTGCCCCCCCCTCAATGACCCCGCTAAGCCGAGGCCCGTGTCCCACAGGGGATGCCCTTAGCGAGCGGCCATTTAGTTTTTAAGTAGTTTTAAGCCCTGGCTGGGGGCCTTAGAATCTAAGGCAACCACAGGATTGCCCGGTTGAGCAGTAACCAGCCTCGATGTGCTGAACTGCGAGTAGTCCATTCAAAAAAAAAAAAAAACCACGTTCATAATTCAAAATATTCTTTTTTCTTTATCAAGACACTTCCAAAGTTCTATTGACAAACATCGCCAGTAATCTGTAGCCAAGGAGGCTACAATATCAACCACAATTTGAGTCCCAGAAAGATTTCGGTGACATCGCTGCGCCAAGTGAAACTGGTGGGACGAGCTTGATGCTTTTCGACAAAAATGGTCCATCACTAATTTAAAGCTGGGTAGAATAAAAAGAAAAAAGTCTGCTCTGTGGGATAAATAAAATGCGCCTTAAGGATGTAATGGTTTCAGAATATGTGTATAAGTACCTAACAGTAGGTATAGACAAGCACGAAACCAGTAAACTGATGAAAATTAGTAAAGTACATTGATGCATTGTAAGACTAGCTGAGAATTATTTTTGAGGAAATTTTCCACATTATGTCTCAACATAATTTGGAAAACTTCGTTCAACAATGTCTCGAGTTGTTTCGAGACATTGACGAATGATAAATAAAAAGTGCCAATTTACAAATGGTCTACCGGATCATTACCGACAGTACGAGCAGTTTACATTAGGAATGTGAAAAAAGAAATAGACAAGATATACTGCCAGCCTTATCAATACTCACCTCAACTAGTTATCCAGCCAAAAGTTTATGTTAAATTTGAAACATTATCCGTTTAATTTAAACATCAGCAAAAATATAAGTTAGGTACTCATTACAAATAACCAAAATATAAACTCACTAATGATGACTATCGTTTTTATCTATGACTGCTTTAGTCTAATGAGCTGGAACTACGATTAGTATGAAATTAAAAATGTCCAGTTTATCTTGACATTTGATAGCGGCGCCACTTGCTAAGACAAAAAGCGATCAGACGCCATATTCAGTACTTGTAAGTTTGTTCCAAGTTTTGCCGCACATCGTAATATACTTGTCGCTCTATTACTCCCGATTGAGTGCAAATAAGCGGCGACACTACCAAAGCTAGGCTATCTAATTGCATATACTAGTATGTGCTGTGAATTGAGATAGCAAACGGATTCAATACATGTATTAGAATAATATGCTAAACTTGTGCAGATAAACCAGTCCACGCAAATGTTTAAGCCCTGTCTGCGTCGTATGCAAGATGAGAAGCCTGCGATTCAAAACAGCTACAACGAGGAAATATTTTCTATAAGTCGTCATCAACATTTGAGGAAATCATAAATTCGCTGTCACCGATACCGCACTAAACGCGTACACTGAGTGGAATCCTGGTGCCCTACCGAGTCCCGTACACAATCGTTCGCCAGCTGCGCGATATCGCTTCGCGGGCGAACGGCAATATTTCACTGGTACGCTGCTATCACCTGTCAAATCGTACAAGTGTTCCGCCCGGCCCGGACCTATTTAAATATCAACTGTTTTAGACGTAAATACTTGCTCTTTGTTTTACTGTAATGTGGGGTGTAAAATGCTAATTGTTAAGTAGAACTTGTTTTATTTTATTACTAGCATTTGTCGAGTACGTGACTTGGGATTGGGTAATAAAGAACTATTAAATGTATTTGATGGGCCAATTGATAGGATGCATTCGCTTAGTAGGTAGCTAAGAGTAATGGTTGCTTTTAAGTGCAGAAATCACAATGGTGTCATCCGTTTCGAAGGCGTTAATATAATTTCCGTGATGACGCCGCCATTTAGAACCATGATTTGGTATGGTAATGCATAAACATAGGTACACAAACAAACTACCTACTGTAAAACACTTCGTAACACAGTAATTCATTGTCTCTTTCGTCTCCAAGGATCATATTTCATAACGAGACGACTCAACTTTACATACATTTACATCCACTTTGACGCATAAAATACAGTCGGATGTATCGACCCGTGTCATCCGGCCGAGCTTTCAAAACGCCGAGTGCGACGACTTAGCCATAAGAAATATTTATAACGCTTTGTATGCAAAATAAGCTAATGCATTTCACTACACATAAAATAGTGTCACTTTAATAGACACGTCGTTATACACGATTGTCGACCTTACAACTATGCGGCGTCGATTTGCTTTTATTATTTGACGCTGCGAATTCAAAGGCGAATATCGAATACGAATATCGTCACGTGGGTGAGCCCGGCAATCTCGCTGGGATTTGAATAAAATCTGCATATGGCCCTTGTAGTTTTTGATTGATGATATTATGTAGTGATGTAACGCAGGATCGGTGATGTGTTTACGGTGTGAAAGGTGACGGTATGTAGATTAGTATCACGCGTTTGGTTTGACACGCGTTGCAGATTGACACGTATGTCAAGGTCGCGGTTTCACTTCTGACTTGTCAAATATTGCTTTGTTCGATATTTTTTCATTGTATCTGAAACATCGAACGGATTTGTTCGGAATTTTATCGAGTCACGCGCAGATCATAACGATCGCTCGACTAAAAAGGAAATGTTTGTAATCTATACTTATAATAAATCTGTAGAGTGGTCAATTCTGTACAAGGAATATATTTTCAAAATAACTATCAGGGGGTGATAAGTGATCGATACTGGTGCCAAAAATGCAATCAGTAAAAATTTTGTCTGTCTGTCTGTCTTTCTGTCTGTCTTTCTGTCTGTCTGTCTGTCTGTCTGTCTGTATGTTCTTTATAGAAACAAAAACTACTCGACCGATTTTAACGAAACTTGGTGCAATTATTCTTCATACTCCTGGGCAGGTTATAGTATACTTTTCATCACGCTACAATCAATAGGAGCAGAGCAGTGAAGGGAAATGTTGGGAAAACGGAAGAAGTTACTCCATTTTTTAAGCTTCCGTCGCGTGTGTAGCCTTAATGGTTAAAGTTACATTGAAATCATGTATTACGGAAATGTTCTACATAAAATTATCTAAAAAACATCCTGAAACAGCATGTCTATCTTTTGTCAATTTTAAACCGATCGGGCTGAGAGTTTCAAAATCGGGGGTAAAGTAACTATTCCACGCGGACGAAGTCGCTGGCAGAAGCTAGTTATTAATATTATGACATACATACATACATACTTACAAAGGTGTGAACACTTTTAATCATAAATAATTTAACATCGTCGGATATCTAATAATATGGTGTCAGTGCTGGTTATAAATTCATATAGTAGGATGCAATTAATAAAATGTGAGAAATAGTTGACATATTGTGTCTTGTATGGAGGTGCTGCGTATATTTTCGTTTCTTGTATGGACTTTGGTGCTTAACCTTTTATATAATCGTTCATTATACGATTGTCTCTACCGTTTACGATAAGCATCAATAGTTCTATTCAGTGATTTCTACATAGTAAATTGTGTGCGTACAATAAATTGTATGGCACGAAAGTCTAGTTAGGCATCTGAGGAGGCTGTGCACGCAAATGCATCCGCTTAAAGACAGAGGGCATTCTTGTTGGCGAATAAGGTTCTTCCTAGTTATTTGCTGGTCCTATTGAGATGTTCCGCGGCGGGCTGCTGACACGCGCATGCTCCCCAGCACACCGCACACAGCTATTTCAATAGAATGTAAGTGATGTTCACAAAGACCAGTTACAGACATCGAATAAGGCTCGTGCTCATTCAAATAGCATTTGCGTGCGGCTTTGGTTGCGTAGCCGAGACTAGGAGCTGAAATTTTCCAAATGCGAAGTGTGAAATTAAATGAGAGGTCCATTGATATGAAATCAATGTGATAAAACATTGCCTTTGCGAAGTTTGAATCCCGATAGTAGACTTATTACTTAAGGAAGATGAACTGAATAACCGACATTGCTGTAAATTAACATGGATAGCGGCGCTGCTTGTAAAGTAACCAGTAACCTGTCAAATTCAGGACATCTCATGTTCTCTGTTTCATCAAGTTTATTTACATCTATTTCAACAATAGAGTCAGTAATAATTTCAAAAAACATTTTATCGTTAATACTCACCAACTTGGAGATTTTTAAGATTTTCAATTCTTTATATGGGATTTCTTTTAGTAGGTTTCGAGTGAAGATACTGAAATGGTAAAGAGTGGATTCATTTAAGCTCCAAGTTTAACAGCCGTACTGTAAACTCACCAAACCTGTTAAAAATTTCCAGATAAAAATATTTAAAATTATCATTTCCACTGTTAATCATTTCTAATCCTTAATTCTTCCTCAGTAAGTCCCAGCTCTTCCGTATAAGGCAATGATAATGTCCCGCTACGTCTGTGGTGGCGACGACACATGTCCCGGATAACCGGGACAATGGTCCCTATTGTAATTGCGGGGTTATCACGGTGTGTCGTCGGGGTCAAAGTTGTAATGAAATGGATATGTTTTATGTTTCCTCTTTGTATCTGAGGAGGCGGTGGTTGTACTTATAATGGTTTTAGTGAGGTATAACTAATTATATGCCCCACACTAGGAATTTTCTCTGTGTCGTGGTTGCGTTTACAAACATACAAACTCACATACACAAACAGCCAGTCCCGGAACAACTATCTGTGGGCGAAACAAAAATTTGTTCCGGGCGGGAATCGAAACCGCGACACGTAGCACACTAACCAATCCTTCAACCACTGCGCCAACCGTGTCGTCAATTGCAACGAATTTTTTTTAGTACATTCTACCAATTTCCTATCTTTTATTTTATCTTTTTTAGAAAAGAAAGATTTTTATTTTTGTATGTAACGAATAAACTCAAAAACTACTGCACTGATTTCAAAAATTCTTTGACCATTAGGAAGCTCCATTCACCCTGAGTAACATAACTATATTTTATCCCCGTATTCTCACGGGAACGGGAACTACGCGGGTGAAACTGCGGGGCACTGCTAGTTATTTTATAATAATACAAATAATGTTTATTAATGTTTAAATT
Source organism: Hecatera dysodea (assembly GCA_905332915.2). Classification (NCBI taxonomy): domain Eukaryota; kingdom Metazoa; phylum Arthropoda; class Insecta; order Lepidoptera; family Noctuidae; genus Hecatera; species Hecatera dysodea. The sequence continues at coordinate 8,023,420 of HG995304.1, forward strand.
TGCATAGAGCTTTAGTGTTGTTGTTGTTAGAAGATTCCACTCTTCCATTATAAAGCAATAATTACTAACACTATAATTACACGTACATAGAATAACAAACAAAAAGGATGATTTTGAGAGTATTTCTCGAAAGTGAATAACTGTGAGTGTTAAATCCGGTGTGGGTGTGTTTGTGAGGATGGAAGAAAGTGTGTAGTATGAGAGTGTGTTAAAGTGTTTGTGGTAGTGCATAAAATGGTGACTAAATAAAGCATACATTCGAAACAATGAGCCCATCTATTGTTCATCCAAACCCCAATTAGGATCGCCTAACCAAACAAAAGAAGACCACCATACTTTTAATCTAAAGCTAACCATTATAATCAGGCTTCCGTGTACCATATAAATATTATCTCGCGATATTCCCGTGGCAGATAAGTTTAATAATATTATTGTTTCCAAAGCATCCGTGGCCAATGGAGGGCGATGTATCCGAGGTATCCGATATGGAGCCAGCATCTGATAGCCTTTGGATCGCTGGTGAACGCACTAACAATACATAGGGTTGGTAGAAAGAACGGCGGAGCGTGGCGATTTAAAGAACGTTAAGCCATTTTTCCTGGCTGTCATTTCTAAATCTTTGATGGTCATTACAGTCAGATGCCAGAAAATGTGCCTTTCTAAGGTATACTGTATTACTTAGTTACTGGGTTATGAAGATAAGATAGAAAGTCGCTACATGACCCAGTTGAAATCTGTTAGACTGCAAATCCACCCCAAAATGGTTGGAAAACGACACGGGAGATTTATTGAGTATGAATTCATAGGTCAGCAATTGATAAACTAATAATTTTTTTTTTTTTTTTTTTTTAATTTATTAAACTTGAAAAATGTTTGACAAATAGATAATATGAATACGTGCTTCTAAAGGAGTCTTTATATAACATTGATATGCTCGCGTTTGAACACAATGCCACTTGATGGAAAGCAATGATTTGGACGACGATGAAGTAACTTATTCACTCTTGACTTAAGGAACTCCAGGTTGTAGCTTTGAGAACGCGTCTACTTCAAAGAAGAATCCGAGACCCAAGCATGGGTGGCGTAGACTACAAATAATCATAATAATACAACATTTGCCCACTTCTTTAATCCGCTTTCCGCTCCGCTCATGTCCATAACCCAAGTCGCACTGCTATCTGTATCTTAGTGCTTCTTTATAGTAAGAAATCATCATATAAATAGCTGCATTATTCCACTATTTAACGGTAGGATAGTTTACAGCGATTGCAGTTTTGGATGTAATGATTGGATATCTGATTATTGGTGGTTTTACGAGTACTTTGTGTTTTGATAACTGAAACGGAGACTTCACATTCATTTATGAAGAGTGAAGGCGTTAACAATTTGAAATGGATTAGGTTTATGTACTGAGCTTCATTTTTCTGTTTATGCAAGAAATAATATAGTATTTATTTAGATTTGCTAATCAAACCTATGCGCACGAGGTAATAACAAATACTAAAAAAAAAAATCACGCCTGCCATGTCAAAAAGTGAATTAAAAAATTTAAACTATTTTTTATTATTTGTTTTTATTTCATACTTTTTTTGCAAACTTTAGTTTATGACAGTATACATAATATGTAGTCTAATTTTCATGAAAACCAAATATTTTGTTTTTTTTTTTATCATGGCCCCTTTTGAAAATGAAAAAAAAAAATCACTTCCCGGGATAACTTAACGGAGCGGAAGGGAGTTTCAGACTCCTACTGACTAAAACCCACTCGTGCTCCTCCTAGTGCCCTTTGCGTTCCAGGGCCGCGGTGACTCTTTCGAACAAATTCCGCAACCCTAGCAGGCACTGACCTGCCCCGTCCCCTGCCCTGACCTATGGGGCCCCGTCTTCTTTGCTGATGTCTCTTTGAGACACACGTGGAACACGACGTGCCGTCGCGTCGGACGGACAGACACACGATGATGATCCTATAAGGTTTTCGATTTTTCATGCAGACGTTATGAACTATAAAAACGCTGACAACAAGACACAAAATCTTTTCAGACGACACATGTCCCACCACTGAGTCACGCTTCCTTAAAGAAAGGACACTACCTAACTTATTACCTACCTAAATAATCCTAAAAGCGTCTAAACTACCCACAACACAAACACAATACGTCCCCGTCGTCACCACACTGCCGCCCAAACAGAAAGGGGTGCATCTACCTTTTTACGCAAAATTGAGTTTTTCATATTTGGTACATTCGGAATCATGAAAAAAAAACGCATGTAGCGGTAATATTTTGTCATTGAAAAGCATAGTTTCGTAGTACATATTTTTGAGACATCTCCTGTAATCATCCTCCCACCAGCTTAGAGTTTTCCAAACTATATTTATGTCGGCTTCCAGTCAAACCGGATTCAGCTGAGTACCAGTATTTTATTTTTGAAGATATCTCAACAATCGCTGACAATCCCATACCTACATAATATTGATAAGAATTTCTTCTTATCAATATTATATATGGGATTGTCATCGCTACCGCAATGTCACGTGGACGTCAGTCTAAAAATTTTGGCATATTGACAATACCTTTCGCCGATAGAATGTTACTTGTTAAGGAACTTGCGCTTTCCTATCCGCATCTCAGTCGCAACTGACAAAAAAACCAGTATCAAATAGGGAACGTGCAGAAACTATAGGTGGCAGCACAGACGCGTCAATGTCAAGGATATTTTAAATTTGCAACGCTAGATGGCATAGTCCACGCCGTGCACGTTCCCTATACTTTTTTCAATATAAAGCGAATATTTTCACAATTTCTGACACTGATTTGACACCGATATGGTGTTATTTATTAATGTACATGGAGGACTTACAGCTGAAAAAAACAGACAAAAATGGAAACGTAGTCACCAAAAAGCCAATTACAAATCCTCACGTGTAGACTAGATACTAATAATGTGTAGTGTGAGAATAAATTTAGTCGAAACCTAAATTATTTTTATTAATTATTATTTGGTTTTCTTTTTACGTAATTTATTTTCTCAATTTTGCATTGCGGTAATGTGTGCTCTGTTTGCTCGTGGTCACGAGATACTAAAGGATTTATCAAAGCCGGGAGCCGTGAGGAGTTCTCCCGTAATTTATGTGTGCGCGCACAAACAGATGTGCGCCGCAGGAGGCCAGGTGCCCACGCGCATGATTTAGTTCCAACTTCAAATAGATATATTTACGTCACTGTGGAAATAACGTAATGACTGTTAGATGTGTTTGTTGATGGGTGATGCTCATTAAGGTTGGAGTATTGGTTGTAGTTATTTTACTGCATTGTTTTTTGATGAAGATATTCAGGTTTATTCGAAATATAGATGCATCACGTATGGATTTTTTTAGTGAAAAGCTTCTATGTAATCAGATTTCCTTTCTTCTGTTTCACCAATTACTGTTTTCCTTAAATTGTTGTTACATGGGCTGAAATTTAGGCTTGGTCAAGAGGGTGCCCCCTCTCAGGCCTGCGGATGGCGAGCTATGGGTGGCTCGCCGTCCGATAGCAACCAGGCCCGAGTCGACGACGCGTCGTGTTCCACGCGCGCCTCAAAGAGCCGTCAGCAAAGACGACGGGGCCCCATAGGGTCAGTGCCTGCTAGGGTTGCGGAATTTGTTCGAAAGAGTCACCGCGGCCCTGGAACGCAAAAGGCAAAAGCAGGAATACGGGTGGGTTAGTCAGTAAGAGTCTGACACTCTCTTCCACTCCGCCCAGAGCGGGAGAAGTCATTTGATGATTTCCCACCCAAAAAAATAAAATAAAATATTCATTTCAATGTTATTTAAAGTTTGCAAAAACCCATTTTAGTATTGTTTTGGTAATATACATACAATACAAAATTTTAAATAAATACAAAAATAATAATCGCTGGGGTGTCGGTTTTCAATTGAATATTGCTCATCTTCAATAGCACATAGGGTGATGATATAAGGATTATTTATGTAAAATTTGAATAGAATCTGTTCAGTAGATTTCCGCCAATTGAAAACATACGCCGGATTTTATAATAAATTCCATAGAAGTTCAATAGTTTCCAATAAATTTTCCAAAGGGAGCCATTCGAAACAAAGAAAAAAAAAACAAGATTCATTATCCACAGATACCTACACCTGCATACAGTGAACACAATCACTACATTCGCCACATTCATTACGGGAAATAAAACAAACACCACAGTCCAATCAATACACGTACAGCAACCGCAAAACAAGAATCAGGAACAGTGTTCGGTGCGTGAAGAATCCCATTATTATAAGGTGCATCATACATTCCCGAGATTGTAAGTGCACGGTATGAGTTAATGCGAGCACGGCGGTGAATAGCCCTATATCTGCCTTTCGCAGAATGTACGGATAAGCTACCTGAAGTGGGCGTAGGAACGTGGTAGAACTGTTTTTTTCTTTTACTGGTATCAACTCTCAATTTCCCAACCACAGCATCTCTGCATATTCTAGAAAATTAACTGACTTAATAAAAGTTGCAGGGGTTGCCATCCTGGGCACGCCGCCATTGCGGCGGTAAGTCCCCTCTTTGAGGAGTGGCTGGAGAGACGCCACGGCGTCCTCACCTTCCGCCTGACGCAGGTGCTCACCGGACACGGCTGTTTCGGGAGGTACCTGTGTCGGATCCAGCGGGAGGACACGTCCGGGTGTCATCACTGTATGGATCGCCCGGAGGACACGGTGGAGCATACGGTGGAGGCCTGCCCTGCTTGGGCGGAGCAACGCCGTGTCCTCGTGGAGGCGATCGGCGGCGGCGACCTCTCGCGGCCGGCCCTGGTTCAAGCCATGGTCCGGAGCGAGGAGGCATGGGAAGCGGTCGCCTCCTTCTGCGAAGCAGTAATGCTAGCGAAGGAGGAGGCGGAGCGCGTGCGAGAGAGGGAAGCCCCTCGCTCCAGCCGCCGCAACAGGAGAAGACGCCCCGGGCGTCGGGAAACGCAGGGCGATTCCCGGCCACCGTAGTCGCGGGCCTGCGGATGGCGAGCTATGGGTGGCTCGCCGTCCGATAGCAACCAGGCCCGAGTCGACGGCGCGTCGTGTTCCACGCGCGCCTCAAAGAGCCGTCAGCAAAGAAGACGGGGCCCCATAGGGTCAGTGCCTGCTAGGGTTGCGGAATTTGTTCGAAAGAGTCACCGCGGCCCTGGAACGCAAAGGGCACAAGCAGGAACACGGGTGGGTTTTAGTCAGTAAGAGTCTGACACTCCCTTCCGCTCCGCCCAGAGCGGGAGAAGTCATTTAATGATTTCCCATCAAAAAAAAAAAAAAAAAAAGGGGTTGCCATCCACTAAAACATACCTAATTTAAAAAAAAGTTTGTTTAATTCAGACTAAATCAATGTCCTTATTTTGTTAGTATTATAATATCTTCTATCTATACTTATAATAAATCTGTAGAGAGGTCAATTCTGTACAAGGAATATATTTTCAAAATAACTATCAGGGGGTGATTAGTGATCGATACTGGTGCCAAAAATGCAATCAGTAAAATTTTTGTCTGTCTGTCTGTCTGTCTGTCTGTCTGTCTGTCTGTCTGTCTGTCTGTCTGTCTGTCTGTCTGTCTGTCTGTATGTTCTTTATAGAAACAAAAACTACTCAACCGATTTTAACGAAACTTGGTGCAATTATTCTTCATACTCCTGGGCAGGTTATAGTATACTTTTCATCACGCTACAATCAATAGGAGCAGAGCAGTGAAGGAAAATGTTGGGAAAACGGAAGAAGTTACTCCATTTTTTAAGCTTCCGTCGCATGTGTAGCCTTAATGGTTAAAGTTACATAGAAATCATGTATTACGGAAATGTTCTACATAAAATTATCTAAAAATATCCCGAAACAGCATGTCTATCTTTTGTCAATTTTAAACCGATAGGGCTGAGATTTTCAAAATCGGCGATCGGGCTGAGAGTTTCAAAATCGGGGGTAAAGTAATATTATCTTAAAACTATAAATAATTTCCCATCCACAATAAAGGGGGTTAGTATCTCTAGAGGTTGAACCAATTGACTCTTCTGAACCTAACCCACCCCGGCGAACAGGGCAGTCATATTAATATCGTCAGTCTATTAAGTTTCTCTAAACCTGAGAGGAGGACTTGGAGGGGGGCAGACATAGACCTGTCTGCCAATTCGGAAGTCCATTTATTTTTAAGAACTTTAATGCTCCAATGGTCTTTCAACATTGCCACAGATCTGGTTGCCAGCTTCGTAAAATTTGTGGATGACCTTAGTTCTTTTACGAACGCTGCAAACACTCTTTTCAAAAGGCTGAAATTTGAATGAACATCCTTTATTCAAAAGACTAATCACATTAATATTACTCTGTTCTAGTTGTAAGTATAAACGGTAACTATATATTATTTTAAGTACTCTAGTGTAACCAACAAGACTCTTTGATAACTAAGTAAGGCTTACCATTAGATTAATTTGGTCTGTTCTATCCCTTTTTAGTTCTACATTCATTTGGCAGCGCATATCTTGTGCGCAAGAGTGCATTGTTTATCTACCGCCGCGTGGGGTCGGCCAATAAGGTAGCGGGTTCGATCCCAGCTGCGCACTATTTATTACGGTGCGGGTATGTAGCTAATAGATAGAGATGTTCCTACGTTAGTGCTCTTTGTATTAAAATGCTTATGTTAGAACGTTTTCGAGCTGCTGGGAAATTGAAGAGGGTAAGGCACATTTTTACCTAGGGTTTTCGCTTGAAATGATCCTATAAGGTTTTCGTTTTTCCATAAGGAATTTCAAAGACGGTAAAGACACTGTCAGTGGTATATATTACCAATAAATAAATCAGTATAATGAAGTACTTCTTACTATAATTACTACATACTTGCTCGAATATCATGAGCGGCAGCTTCAAAACAGGTGAAGGATCTGCCTCATTCCTCCCAGCTCGATTTTCACGCTTAAGCCTCATAATACGGTAAGCAAGGCTGCAGGCATTATCGTGACCACGGGTTAGGAGGCGTGTAGCGGACACACTACCTGTCTTCCTTTCATTATGAGTTTAGCGTGGCGATACATAGAAAATGTAAATACGTAGTGTTATTATGTTTCCTGTATGCATTATATGATTTGGTCTTGGTAGCTTGCTTGGAAGTTTTTTTTAAAATCGAGGGTGATTGCAAGTTTTTATTTTCGCAAAAAGACAACATATATATCTATATCTTGGGAAGTGATATTATCTTATCTATACTAATATTATAAATATATATTATCCTTACTAATCATTACTACATAGTGTAAAACAAAGTCGCTTCACGCTGTTTGTCTGTCCATATGTATGCTTAGATCTTTTAAACTACGCAACGGATTTTGATGCGTATAATACATGCATGATAGAGTAGAGAAACACTAATAATTTTAGAGGTTTCTACTGTGATGTCGTAGATAAACACATTTTATTTGCGCTTTCGTTGTAAACGCCAGTTGGACCCTACGAGATAGATCAAAATAATGTATTGTACACCTTAAAAAGGTCTACAAAAAATCCGCGGTGGTATACGTCTATCTCTTAGGGATAACTCACAATGACCAATTTTTATCCTTTACTTTTTTGGGAGAAACAATGGCATATTAACGAATCGATTTTAAGCAATACAGCATTCATCCTTATCCAATTAAGTACCTTAAATATTGTGCATTTAATACAGATCAATATGGGTCTTTACAGCATTAATTGGGTAGATTTAAGCATTAAATTAAGTCTATTTTAGAATCTTTATATAAAAATCTATAAATACGTTACGTATACGCTTCTTTCTTTAAATATCGTTTGCCTTTTATTATTTTATTATGAATTGTGTTGTACCGTCCATATTTCAATAAAGTAAATGAAATTTAGCATCCAGATTGTATCTAGGTAGAGGTGTGCCTATCAATCTTGGGATGTCATATCTCATGAATGCTCTAAATTAAATTAGAAAGGCGGACGTATCTCATTTGCGTCAGTTGGCGTTATTAATACGCGTAGGCTAATTGTCGGTGGCCGGTCATCTCTATTATGTTGATGAACGAGGATGTGGGAACGAGACTGGAAGAGACCCTTGGAAAACGGGATCGGACAGGGTCATCAACTGGTTACTCGAGTTTCAATGGCAAATTTTACTGATTGAAGTTTATATAGTTGATGATTTTATCTGTGATAAATATAATGGTTCGAATCTTGATAATACAAAAGACAGAAAGTTTGCGAATGCTTTTAAAGTATTTTCTTTCTGTATTCACCTTAAAACAAATATATATTTATGTGTAATGTACAACAAAAATATCTAATTGTTGATTAAACCAAACTTTATAGAAGTTATAACCATTAGCTAGCCATAGCTGAAACTGTAAGGTTAATTCCTACGAACTCTGAAAAGGCTCCCGATTATTTTATTCCTTCCCTAAAATCCTTTTATTCCACAGTTATCTACCGATGATCGCATCCAGCTTAATCTATTCCTCACCTATTTATGTTAGCCCACACATTCTGTTGATAAATACCAAGGCAGATTCGCTTAGAGGTAATAAATTTCACAAGATTGCCGCCACCATGATTAATATACGCTCCAGTACAAAAATGAAGAGCTGCGGCGATCGATCAACGTGGGTGTTTAATATGAGCGTATGCTCATTTATCTTTATCGATTAGTACTGTACGGTACTGGTACTCGGTGTGGCAAGGAGTAGAAATGCCCAGAAGGGAGACTTTCAGTTTGTATGTTTTTGAGTGCCTAAGTTTTGCGAAGCGCAGCAAAGTCAGGAGGAATAATAAGCAGTCTGACAGTTGTCAACTTTAATTTCAAGGAGCTTTTGTCATTCGCATCGCAGTAAAACCTTACAAAATGCTTTTAATTTTCCTATAGTTTGACAAGTTTTAACATTGTGTGTCATAGCGAAGTCTTTTTATATACGAGCAAAAATTGGTGTTCGTCGTATTTCAGAAATTCCTCATTTTGACCACTTCAAAGCCTTTATTTGCAAAACACAACAAATGCAATATAATTTGAGAACAATATTATACAGTGCGTTATTTAGTAATTGCTTAAATTTTCACACTTAATAAGTAGTGTATTTTGGTGTATGTATTTAAAAAATATATAGAGCGGGTGTCCATTTACCCGTATTTCACATCACACGTATGTCACATCTACCCGTATTTTCCTCTCTTTGGTACCATTAATGATTAAGGGGTAATTCTCAACTAGATGGCGCGGAGGGAAAATTATAGGGAGGTGTGTGTCTTTGTTGTAATGGAATTAGAGGGAATGAGATATGTATTTAGTGTTCCGGCGGGTAATCGAATGAATAAGTATGAGACCGAGTTAACTTCTCGTTCCTTTGGTGTTCACAATAATAAATTTGTATGAGGTTTTATGAGTCATCGCAACTAAAAGGGAATTTAGTGTGTTTTGCTTATGCTTGTTTTATTTTTAAGGTTCCGAACCTTTGTGTGGAAAAACAGAACCCTTATCCTTCGGTTATCTGTCCGTTTGTCTGTCCGTCCGTCACCAATTTTTTCAGTTGTAATTTGGTACACATATGATGTGATCTTCTGTGATCCAGAAATGTTTTGTAATGAAAATAAATAAACTTTTAAATTACTGCCACTTTTTGGGGGCAATTTGGAAAATAAAAAATAAAGTTTTTCCAGTCGTATTGTGTGATATATCAAATAAAAGAGTGTATTGTGAAAATATCAAACATATTTTTTCCATAAATTTAAAAATGGGTTGGGTGGGCTCAAAGTATTTCGGAAATTAGATGACTAATGACCATTCCCACCGGAATAACTAAAATAAAAATTTTGTAAAAAATACACAGATCGTTTGTTCTCTGCCTATGCCTTATAGGAAAACCTATAAGTTTATGTTACAAAAATATATTCGTGCGGAACCCTTTACTTGCGAGTCTGGTTGACATTTGGCCGATTTTTCTGTTATATTACTGTTGATTGACCTTACAATTTTTTTGACATAATCGTAAAAATGTTCAACGTCGTGGGGAATAGCGCTGGGTTATGATATGCTTGCTGATAAGTCAAATAAATAAGCAAAGTTAAAAGTTATGAAGAAAAGATTGATAGAAGTAATTTGATGATTTCTCATCCACAAAAAAGGGTGAAAAAAGAATCGCAATGTTCATTTCGATTATATTTTTTTGCCTTTGGCTGCAATTTCGAAACTTCTCTCACAATGAATATAGTGAGAGAAGTTTGTACCTATTTAATTTAAATCCGATTTTTTCATATAGTTTCACAACGACCATATCCACGAGTTCCATAATCTCTGTAGCTTTTACAGTTTTGATTGATAACATGACAGATGTTTAAATCACCTGCACGAGGTGAAGGGTCCCAGGTTCGACCTCAATTTGATCAATCTCACTCCGCCTCGACTTGCCACTAATTACTGAAAATTCAAGTAATCTTTAATTATTGCAACACTGAATAATGATCGACATTAAAATGTTGCCACATTTTGCACTTAAAATTGTATTTACTTTTATGACTGTTTGTACAGACATCATAATTAAAAGATTTTATGGTATTAAATTTTATTATAAAGTTGATCAGTTCTAGACATGTCATTGTGATCTTGTTTTTTCTTGCTTGGCAACCATATAGTGTAGTTGAATTTACTGACAAAATAAACAAACATAACTTTTTAAAACTCTCTACATCAAGTTGTAGAACTTGAATTTATTTTTGTACGAGTTACATTATTTTTCGCGATGCTTACTTACAACGGCTAGTTCTTGTATCTGTTAGGGTCTGAAGGGTCAAGTTTAATTTCTACGTATCTTAAACTGGTTTTGGTTCTAAGTCAGACTTCTTTCAATTTGATTTAAAGTTGTCATCTTCGGTCATCTTAAAATGCGAAGTAAAGCGACACATACATACTCTTTTGAGATTTCGAAGTTAAGAATAACTTTACTGTGGGTTTCCTCATGAGGTTACTGAGCTTAGTTCGGAAGACTTTTTTTTAGTTCCAGTATAATTTCTCCATACTAATATTATAAAAAGGTAAGATTTTTTTGTTTGTTTGTTTGTATCGAATAAGCTCCGAAACTAATTGATTGATTTTAACCATTTCTTCACCAATGGAAAGCTACATTATCGTATACGAGTAACATTGGTTATATTTTATGCTGTATTCCTACGAGAGCGGGAACTACATACACAAGCGAATGAAAACGCGTGGAGTTGCTAGTTAAGTATATTCCTGTCTTTTTCGTTATACATAACACCATTCCAATTAACATTATTTTCAACACACCAACAATAAGTTCAACAAGAGCTTATTTATCAATCAAGCCACCTTGCAATTCACCATCGAATCGAATCCATCAACTTTGACAGTTGCGACACTATTGCATTCAAAGCCAAACTGAAAAGGATTACTCGGCTTTAAATTTAAATTCTAAATAATAACTAAGTCTGTCTGCTAGACGTACACACGCAACAGCGCACGCGCGGGCGGCAGCGTGCCCAATCCGCTCTAATTTCACAAGATAAGCACCACAGAGTGCGGGAGCAGTAGGCCAACTCCAGTATTGATGGGGTACAACTTTTTTTTTTTCTGGATAGGAAATCATCAAATGACTTCTCCCGCTCTGGGCGGAGCGGAAGGGAGTGTCAGACTCTTACTGACTAAAAGCCACCCGTGATCCTTCTTGTGCCCTTTGCGTTCCAGGGCCGCGGTGACTCTTTCGAACAAATTCCGCAACCCTAGCAGGCACTGACCCTATGGGGCCCCGTCTTCGATGCTGACGGCTCTTTGAGGCGCGCGTGGAACACGAAGCGACGCGCTTTCGACTCGGGCCTGGTTGCTATCGGATGGCGGTACACCTGTGGTTGTTGTTTTACTATGGCTCATTAAGGTGTGATACGAAATTTGTGGTCTGATTTGGATTTGTTTTGTATCGCTTAGTAAGTACTTAAGTGTTGGTGGTGTATTTCAGAAGTAGTGGTTTTGTGACATCTAATAATAGCACATACATAAAACAAAACTTAATTTATAGCATGGCATTGATAACAGGCCTGAAACTAGAGATGGATTCATGGATGATTTTATCAACAGATTTGATAAAACAAACTGCTTAGATCGGTAAATTTATCAACCCATGTTAGTTCACGTATTTTGACTACGCCAAAGCTTATGATAGGTGTCATAGGTTCCCTTATCAACCCCTAACACCATACTTATCACAAGCTCTGCGTGAAGCAAAATTTCTGCGTTATCACCGACAACATGGCCCCCGCTTGTAGACGCTCGTCGCGCACTATATCACGCCGGATATTTACCGCCGGCCACCGCCCGCCGGTGACAGCCTTATCTGTTATCAGTATATGGATAGATACCTTATTGGATACTTGCCGTATCTATAGTTTGGGCTCTGGCCTTGAGATTTGGAATGGCGGACTTTAGCGTATTTTCTGCAGTTAGTTTTTGGATTATCTAAATTCAAGAACAAAAGACATCAACGCGCTACTAGCTTATATTTTAGGTTTAGTACGTATATAGTGGGGCGATACCCCAGCAGAAAAAAAGTGTTATATATTTATAAAAATATAAAATAACAATTATTATAGGTTAATTTGGTGAATACTGTCTGATTATACACGCACAGGAAATTATGACAGATCTTTTATTTTGATCCAGATCTCCTCTCTCACTGATATTGTGGAAATGTGACTACGGGCGTTTTATTTTATTCTATTTAAATTTTATCAATGAAAGCTCGAGTTGTCATAATGTACTTTGGTTGGAGTGAATCGGTTCCTTCTAAGCAGTACACCATAGTCGACCACATCATCGCTTTTCATCAGGTGAGATTGTGTTTAGCCGTGAGTATATCGTCATTTGTTCTGTGTATCTATTCTATATCAATAAACTTTTTAATTTTCACTATTTGTGATAAATCATTTATTTATTTAAACTTTATGTACTATAGTACATATAGGTACATGGACGGACTTAATGCAACAAGTTATTCTCTACCTTTGGGTTAAAAAGACAACACTGTGGTAGGTGTACAACAAATAAATAAAATACAAAATATATTTAATTTTTTTTTTCATATGCTGAACTGAAGAAGCTGACTATGTTCTCCGTTCCTATCAATAAATCCGTGAACGTCCCAGCTTTTAGTAGATATAAAGAGGGGCATAAATGTCCTCACGTTTGAAAGTAAGATAGAATTCCGCACTGGCTAATTGGCGCTGACAACCATCGCGAGAATGTATGATTTAGATTCGCTCTTGCAGACTCTGTTGCACATACCTTCGGGCTAAATTACTGTTACTGGTTTAATTCTTTAATTAAGCCATGTAATAAATGTAACAGTTTTATTACGTGAGGTGAATTAAATCAAATAATTAATTGGAATGATGTTAAGGCGGATGAAAGAGAAAATAGTCCTCTAAATTGCATAAGACTTATTGTACTTTACTGTTGTATAAAACTTTGACTATTTTATAATAAAAATCATTTAAGGCTAATTTCAGAGGCACGAATATAGTGACTTAGGCTGTTTTTGTATGGAAAATATGTCAAAAGGCCATATTTATACGTTTTTTTTTATTTTAAACAATCGTCACACAACGTTCTAAATTCGACTAGCAATTTATTGTGATCTGGAACTGTTTTTGGGGCATTATTGTGTCTTCTTGATATTAAAACAAACTAAAAAAAAAAACTCTTCTTTAAAGTCAAGTAATCCCGACAATTACCTTAGATGGATTCAATAGAAAGCCGTGTAAAACAAGATTCCAATTTCAAACCACTGATAAATCCTATCAGTTCAAACTAAATCGGCCGAACTATAACTGTGGCACTGTTACGCCAGTGAAAGGGAGGGTGGCCATCTATTTTACTAGACCAATACCACCACATCTTTTGTGTGTGTGCATAATGGTTGCGACAAGGGTTAGCGGCCTGGGAGTGGCCAAGGCAGCTGGGTACCTACTCGGGTACTCGGTGCCGACTTCAGGCTGAGCTCTAGATAACAGCACGCGGAAGCTAGAACGTCACGTGCTAAGGAATGATAAGGATGTGTTGTATTAATATTATGGGATATTTAGCATGGCTTTAACGCTAAATAAAACATTGTTTTACGTGTTTAGGTAGTATAGTTATTTTTAAATTTATATAATTGCTTCAGTTACAAAGTAAATAGTATCCTTGGAAAACAGATCAAAATATTATAGATAAAAGATTGTAATAATTACTGGCTTTCTCTGACAAGTATTTATTTCATAAAAGTGCCGGCTTCAAGCTAAGCTTTAGATAACAGCATGCGGAATCTAGAACTTCACGTGCTAATTAATTATAAGGATGTGTTGAATCATTATGATGGGATATTTGAACTAGTAAACATGTATTGTTGACCTGTTTATCGTAATTATTGAGTAATTTTAGTGTTTTTTTAAATTTGAAAATGAAAACAATATATCTAGTTTTAATTTCCGCGAATATTAGTAATAACTTTGAACACCCAATATTGTCAGCAATCAGGTTAAAAAAACCGGAAGTTTCTTCATTTATGGCCTTATTAGCTTACCGAAATATTTTATTTAATCGCTATTATGGTAAGTATTAAGTCACTTTTTATTTACGAGTACGAACACTCTAAAATAACTCTATGGATCTGTAGGTCTTTGAATACCGACCAAATAATTATTCCGTAATTTCAAGTACAAGTGCGTTATTAGTGGTTTTGGTACTAAGCAAAGACTCGTGCGCCAATACTAGGTATTTGTACCTACCAGCAACTAATGTTAGCTCAACTAGAATGCTATCAGGTGCGTGAGTCACCTACCTATGGAACTTGTTCAAAATTCAAATGTATAACAGGATTAAGGCTTTGATTAAGGCAATTATAAAGACATTTGTGGTCTTGTCTATGCTTGGTACATTATCGAGGTACCTAGTAACAACGACATCTAAGTTCTAAGAGACTTGATGGGTTGTTCTGTTTCTGGATTAAGTTTTGAATTGAGCTCTAACAGCACTAGTTAGGACCCATTAAGGATGCAAAATCATCAAATGACTTTTTCCGTTCTAGGTGGAGCAGGAGGGAGTGTCAGGCTCTCTCTGACTAAGACCCATCTGTGTTCCTCCTAATGCCTTATTGCGTTTCGGGGCAGCGAAGACTCTTTCGAACAAATTTCGCAACCTTGGCAGAAAGGTATGGGCTTAGTTTGCTATTTTATTTAAGTTTTGACAATTTTTATTTGCTGACATTGTTTTTTTTTATTATTATTATCAGATTTTTACGAGAATCTCTATTTTGTATGCCTTTCGGCGGGTTTGCCTGTGTTCACAAAATTAATAAATAAATTTGTCCTGCGTGTGTGGGACACTACGGGCTCGTAATTAATTTTGTTAATCGGCATATGGCTAAATGTAGCCTCTCTTATAGAATCAAATTATAAAACAATTTTATCTGTTTAGTCTATTTGATAAAATAACACAAAACATTTATTAGTGTATACCTAACTGAACTGGACAAATGGATCCATTTAGAAATTAAATGATACCCTTCTTAATTGTTTCATTCATTAAGAAATCACAATATTATTTAATGGAAGAAAAAATTAAATGATTTAAAACAAATCAGCCTTTTCTTTTAATATCAAGTATTTAGCAGTGCAAAACTTCGTTATAATAATCAGCATAGCTTGCAAAGCATTGTCTTATCAGGCATCTCTCATTCATCACAACGACCAAAGGTCGATAAGGCTTCTCTCTCAAGTCTAAACACAGCCTGATATTTGATCTGCGTGTCCTACGGGCTCTGATGTATTTATCTTGACCCTCCAGGCACACTGGAACGAGGAAGTATGAATATCGCTGTAGGCTTGTTTAGATATCTGCCGGATCATTACGTAATAGCCATGATAAAGGGATGAAGTATTGAGAACATTAATAAGGAATGGAAGATGGAAAAAGTAACTGCAATAACGCAAAACCTGAAACGTCATTGTACTCATGACTACGAAAAGTTTTAGTATAGGACCAATCCTGAAATCGGGAAAAATGTGCCCCATGCATTTATGTTTGCTTGAACTTATTTTACACCTTGTAGAGAGAAGAGCCCATAAATATAAACAATAGGTCGTTAACAAACAGAATGCAATTAAATAATTTAAATCGCTGACAAAGGAAAAGCATGCAAGAAAATATTTTTACGCAGATATTTTCGCGGCAATCACAAAGCGGTCGCGCAGCTGCGATCTCTTTACAAAACAATGAGTCAACATCCCATTTAAGCACCACCGATGTTCCTAATAGGCACAATGTAAATATCGACACCAATTAAAGTCCGCACAATATGTCGAAACATCGCACAATTAACGCGTCACACAATGTCAGAAGCGCATAAATCCGGCACAACCCTGAACTCCAAGGCTGTCCCTAATTATACCTTTCGAATGAGACGTCATTTCCTTACGCTTACGAAACATTAAATGTAAAAAGAGGCTTTTTCGCGTTTCAAAGGTGTGAATTTAAATAATTGCAATAATCGCGGCGTCAGACGGACATGCGAACTTAATGAACGGGGCTACTCGTGAAGAAGACAGCCGGACTGCCGACAAAGAGGCGCAATATTACCCGCCTGTACGACACCTTAAGTTTCGGTGGCTCCGTTCACACACACCTCTGGGAACAATTATAAATGAGGTCGATTCCATATTGGTAATACTCGCCTCGGGTATTCACATTTCCCTTATGTGTTCATATGGATGCACTAAGCGTTAAAAAGTATAAAACGCGTAATATTCAACGTCTTAAACACAAGCATCCTGTATTTTTATTTTCAATTTTTATCATCTTACAATTTCTTTATGAGTGAGAACGTCGTTGGTTTTACAAGTTTTATGTAAGGAGTATAATTTCTCGTACTCTTACATAGTTTACGTGAGAATAAATATTTAGTTCATCTTTAATATTTTATTACTTTTGGAAATGTAAAACGCTCTGAGAATGAAGCCACTACACTTTCGTATCTTCGAACATTTGCATTTCTTGTTTCGTTTGATGTCAAAAATTCATAATTAAAGTATTGTCCGAGCTAGGTGTATTATGGTTGGAAATAACAGGATTCTCTGAGCCATAAACTCCTGATAAAGTAATTGAGATTCACACACGGTTCTCATTCTCCATCTTCAAGCCCCCGTACTTTTGCCATTGTAAAATTTTATTACCCAGCATTTGCGACAATTGTATTAACGATTGATCGAACTTGACTCACTGATTAAGGCTCTGGCCTTTCCTGTACACGACCGAGTAATACTCTCCATATTATTTTCTCACTTTTATTGCTTGTAATAAGCCATTTAATTCGTAATAATACTCGATTAGTGCAAATAGAAGGAAGGGTGTCAGTTGCCGAAATGGCAACGTAAAGTATTATTGCGAATTCGAATTGTCGATGGTCATTCAAAATGATGATGATTTTCTTTTATACTGTTCTGAAATGACAGGGCAAATTAAAGAAAAAAACATATGATGATTCGACAAACACTGGCCAGCAAAATTTATATTTGGAAGCCGAAATTGTTGCAATACTAGCAACAATTTAATTAGAAGCAAAGACACAGCTATGAATATTTATACAGAGCTTAGTGAAGTGGGCTATTGACAAAACTGTCAGTCCTATGTTAATAACATGTCAGTGTTGTCAGCACTCCCAGTTGCCAGTAATAATATTGATGAGATTGACAGCCGACGTACTAACTATAAATATTCTGAAACTACGAAGTATCACTTTCAAAGCAGGATTTATAATAAATTAAAATAGAAAACGGGGTTATAAAATAGGAGGTCTAGTTTGGAATACTGTCTGATAACGAGCGATTGCTCCACATCTAGTTGTATGTAGAAGCAATTTAAAGAATAAAATGGGTATACCTCTTCTATAACAACCTTTTTGATTGAGCATAGCACTGACTTGACAAAATTATAGTAAATTCGATAAACTTACATTCAAATGTTTTAACTTGACAATGTGCCGAGTTGGTCGGTGACTGATGCCCCAAAGTTGAGTAAGTAATCCTGCGGCCACCAGACTGGCGCGGGCAGCTCGCCGACTAGTGGCCATCACTCACCAGCTAGACAGGCCAACAGCTAAACTTGTCTACACACGGCGCGACCGTCCCAAGTGATCAATGTCCCGACTTAACCCACTTGACAACTCATTTTCTCGTAACAGATTCCATTACCAAACGCTCAAATAACATAGTAGCAACGATCACCTTCGCAATAGCAGACCATAATGGTAGCCTTATTCATACGACCATCATTATTTTCTGTCTCGCAACAAGGCAAAAACAATCAATAAAAATAAATCATTTAAATAACCATAAACACGTATTACAATGCGCCGACATTACATCTCCTAATGATTTCGCTAACGAATCATTGAAAGTGGTCGGATCGCGTGCGCACGCGCATGTCCGCAGCGATCTAATCGCGGACGTGTCTATGTGTGCGCGTGCGCCTGTGTGCGTGCAATGCGGTCGTAATAATATGAAAGTGTTGTCCGGACCCCGCCCTAGCCTCGGGGCCGCTCTGTGTTCCATTTACATCTGCTCGAATACTTTATTAAGCCTTCTGTCGAGCGCGCACCAGATTCTGTGCCTTGTTGAATTACTGATAACGATAACGGTTACCGTAGTATTCTTGTTGCCAGTCTCCACCAAAACGTGCTAATAAATTGTAGTATCATTCCAAGGTTGATGTTTCTGCATCTTAACTTCAAAGTAGCAAGAAATTTAGTATTGGGACTTAATGTAGGTAAACCTACTAATTTATCGGTTGATTGACTTCACCTTTAATCTGGAAAATAAATCAAAGCACGTTTCATTGAAGTTAGACGTTTTTCAACAACATAGTTAATAATTTTGCAGTATTCCATCCGGCTACTTAAAACAATTTTTGACTTACGATCGTTGTGAGCCAAAGTCAACCTCGCTTGATGTATTGTTAAAATTTATAAGGCAATTATTAATAAGCAGTACCTATACCAGTCCGGATATTAAATCGGTCGGCGAAACGGTAATAAATTGCAATAATTTCAGTAAAAGGTCCATTTATTATAATCATCAGTGGGTATTTTCTAGTTACACCAGTATTTTGAGTCGACTATCTAAACTGGAGTATCAATACGTGTCTTGAGTTTCACTGAACGATAGTAATGTTTTTGTAATATCTATTATTACTGTACAATTACTGTTCGACATGTTTTCCATGGCGGTTTGAGAATAAACAAAGATAGAGGTGGTCGTTGGTATTACCAGCAGATTCTGGGATACCCAACTACTGTATTTGCATCATAATAGAAACGTATGTGGTAGTTTAACTATTTGGATCATAGCAATAGCAATGTATTTAGTATATACCCATCTTGCCTGACGTAAAATAAGTAATTTTAAATAATTAACACGCTGATTTGTAGTATATGCTGCAGATGGGTAGCTTTGCCCACAAGTGGGGCAATACGGCAAAAAAAAATGTCTGGTATGACTGAGAAACTATATTTTAACCTAAAATCGGTTTATGTAGTTTGGTACCACTTAGGTACCTACACACAAATAGTTAAGGCGTTTTTTAATAAACATTTTTTCAGGATCCAAAACCCTCTAAAACACAAGATCAGTACCGAAATTACACAATACAGCGTCGCTTTGATGAATAAACAGTGAATCAAAGAACCAGAATTCAACCACGTAGAGATCAAAGATCAGTAGCTATGCATACTCAGTGATAGGTTACCATCAAGCTTAGCGTCACATTCCTCTTGGCTGCTGACTCATGTACTTGTACATAGTAAGGGGATCATTAATATTTATGTTGCTAATAAAATCATCAATCACCTGCTTAGTTACATACTGCTTTTTTTTATTCAAGGCATATCATCGTCTATATAAGCTTTTTTTAAGAGTACTAGTAGCCAGGTGAGGCAGGATCAAAAATCCAGCCAAGTGCGTCACATAACTATAGGGCTCCCTAGTTTTTTTGGCTTGATTAATAACTATAAACATGCCAGATTACAACTTCACGGACGGTCTTTGCGAAACTGTAAAGGTTCCTTGTTGTTTTACAACGGAATCCAAAACTTGAATAGAAATGTGCCAAACAACCCGATCATCGGAACATCTACGGAGATTGACAATTAGTTCAGAAACTTCGGATTGAAGTTCATCTTTGGCCCACCTTTATACCCGTTCCCAGAAAAGGAGCTAAATCATCAAGGTACAATGCCTCGCTTTCTGAAAAATGCCTTATTTCGTGTCGTCATCACTTGATTTTCAAACTATGGAATGTCCACTTTATGCCGTAGTTAAAAACGTCACACTCCATGAAAAAACCCTGACTCACTCAATATGAGACAACAATGATGAAGTATGGTAAACAACCTATTCATTTTTATATTAAAACGTTACAAGTAATACTTATACATAACAGGAATTCCGATTATTCCACCCTCAAGCCAACGAGCTAGGCATTGTCCAATAAAGCACGCACTTACAAATGGGGCCATAAATAATGAGACACTTCCGAGTCATGTGTCATTATTAATACAATAAGTCGTAAATCAATCAGCTTACATTTACCTTTTTGTATGTCATGTCCATTAGAATCTGATGTATCATAGAATAAAATGCGAAATTATGGAAAAGAATGATATCGGCATGTTTTTCTCTTTTTTGTTGTATAAGGCTTGATAGGCTGTCCCATAATTATTCATGCGTTATATTATATAATATGAATTAAAATACCTATCAAGAACAATAGGCAGTTTTTCAATTTTGCAATATTGTATAATACATTATTTCCAGTATTGATTTTCGCTCCAGTGCAGTCTTCTTGGTTTAATTACCAAAAGCTCAACAAAGAATTTTTTTCGTTAAAAACTGAAATGTACAAGACAAAATAACAACAACCCCCGCAATTGATAAACACGGACTACCTAACCGCGTCCGCCAGTGTATCAACAAACTGTTGTACGCAAGATCCGACTCAGTTATTCTGCAAAGGATCACGTCTGTGTTGAGTTGAGACACTAAAGGTCTGTGCGTAAGCTTGCGAAACCTATCGTAAGTAAATAGAGCAGATAAAGGTGGGCGCAATTTCTACGAAGCCTAACTCGCAATTTGTCGGCAAAATTCGTTAATTACGTAACTTTGAAGCATTCAATGATCATTCGTGCTTGAAAAATGTGCAGTCCGGTTCGCCGTTCGTCTAGTTGTCATCTAAATTTTGTTACGTTGGAAATTCTATGTAGTCATTAATGTTTGCGTACAGTGACGTCTCGTGATTGAGATGGCGTGGTTTTTGTAATGAATGCGAATTTCGTTTTTTCTGCTCCAGATACAAGGTTTAGTCGTTTTTTTTACAGGAAATTAGATGATGTTGCGTAGAAAATTAGGTGACGCGATGATTAGATGACACGTTGTTTTTGCAGACGAATTTAAAATGAAAATAAAAAAAAAAACTTAGGTGAACCGTAGCTTCTGTCTGCGACTTCGTCTGTGTGATATTTTATGTATTAAAAATATGTAATCTTACTAAAATATGAAATTAGTATCCCGCAGAAATACATTTCCATAGTTCTGGTAGCCTGGTAGTTGGCGAGTGTTTACCGGTCACGATTCGAGTACCAGAATTATTTCGAGTTTTCGACATGTTTTTGGCCTCTTGCTACTTGTGAATTCTTCTTACTGGTCTCATTTCCAGCCTCGGAAATACGTCGTCAATTCCTAGACTTCTGGTAGGTACTTGGGATCATTATCGCTCACATTTATAGTCCCGGAAATGCTTCTCCAGGTTTCTAGTCTCCTGGTACTTGGAATCTTTACCGCTTGTAGTTGTAGCTCTGGAAATACTTCGATATGTTTACTGATACGATTCTTGTAAATCTTTAATGCTCAGCCAGCAACGGCTCTGAATTCCCACTTTATCCTCAGTCCCCGCTAAGCCATGTTATTACATAAATTAGGTATATGTATAGGTACCTAGGTTATGAACCATCTTCTCCTACTGAAAAGCAGTAATGATAGTGAAGGAGGAGGCAGACTGCGCGAGGGAGAGGGAAAACTGATGCCCTAACTGCTGCAATAGAAGAAGACGCCCCGGGCGTCGGGAGTCGCAAGGCGATTCCCGACCATCGTAGGCGTGGGTCTGCGCATGGCAAGCGATGGGAGGCTCGCCGTGCACCTCAATGAAATGTCAGCAAAGAAAGTTACATATTTATAATATGTATAGATTTGAGGACTTATCTCAGAAGCTGCTATTGCTAAGTAAGATTTTATGAAGCTGCTGAGTAGAAGTTACTTCATACAAAATTGGTAAACAATTGAAAATAAACAATTGAATAATCTTCCTAAATAATTCGATACCTATTTCATTTTTGAAGGTTCTTATTGATTTCACCAGAAAATCTTTGCAAAACCGAATTCCAGCTCTCAAACCAGCCTGAAGGAACCTCAAAAAATAAAAAGAGTGCCCACCATAATTTGAGTAAAAATCGTAATTCAATTTAATTTACGAAACGAAGCAACGAATCGTGTCTGCAACGATTTTGTAAAAGAGATGTCTCGATACTGTAAGACAAAGCCACGGCCATTGCGTAGGCGCAGCAATCACTTTAATACAAGCCAGTAATTGGACGATAACCTTGGCTAAGTGATATCAATATCGCAGCTTTTAGTTCCTAATTTCAACGGCCTATTTGAAATGAGATAATCTTGACAAGCATTGTAAATGAGAATGTCATATTTAATGCGTATTTGCTGTTTTTTTGTTTTAGCTTTGATAGTTGGTAAGGTTAAAAAAATGCAATGGGTTTAATAAGAAATATGTAACGCAATCATTTTGATTAATTATGAGCTTATTAGTAGGATTTCCTTATCCTGGACACTTTGGCAAAAAAAAAGCCTAGCATGAACGAAAGATATAGAATGCACACTTATGATACAATGGCAGCATCGATAACTTTGATTAAATTTGAATTTCACGATCGTAGAGCTCGATCGAAAGCTCGATCCACCGCCAGACCAAGCGTCGTAAGTGGACAAAAATTGTTTAACAGAAGGATTCCGATCACATTCTATAACGGGCCATGAATTGGAATCCTCAAAGGAAAAAGAAATTAGGTCTTTCCTGTCAATACTGGCAAAGCACCGTTTTAGCAGAAACGATGAGCTCCATTCTTCTTCATTCCATTACTCAAAACCGCTCATTGTGTAAGACTATAGTGAACGTTCTCTGCCCCGGATAGGGACCATAGGATCTTAAGTCAAGAAAGGTATAACTGGAAAGGTCCGTTGCAAGGTGAAGATGAAAAGACGCAGGTGGAGTGGCGTAACGAGGAGAGATCAGCAGCATTACTTATACTCGTACATATTCGTATATTGAAGGCAACAAATCTTCACTTCGAACGCTGATAGGAAGATGAGATCAAACGAACCGCCAATACAATTTGTATGTATATAGTAATATTATATACATCGGTATTCCAAAAAAATGTAATTTACCACTAAAAAATATGTCACGTTTGTAAAAATATAGTTAAGATTCGCTGCTCGAAATCGTCGTTACTTGATCATTAGCGATGTATCATCAGGCTGTTGGGCAACATCGCACCGATTGTTCAGAAGTTGCGCTTGCGCACGTGCTGCTATAGTCACCACTGCCGTAAGCGTTGGTAGAAAACGAGTCTTATTGTAATGGTTTGTGAAGATTTAGAAACTGTATTTGAATGTTTAAGGTTTCCTCACTTTTTAGGGTTCCAAGCATCCGTAAAAAACGAAACCGTTAAACCACTCGAGTATCTGCCTGTATGTCCGCCTGTCACAGCCAATTTTCAACGAATAAGAATAATGGGCCTTTCTTTCTGTTGAAATTAGGTACACATATGAACTTATGTAACCCAAATATGGCTGCGTAAGTAATTAAGTAAATGTTGAGTTAGTGGAACACTTTTGGGGGACGTTGGGTGGAATATTTAAAAAATAAGTTTTTCAAACTTAACTGTGTTACGTAGTAAGGGCTTATTGTGTGTTTTTTTTCATAATATTGGAATAAACAGTTTTGTATTCAATAAATTTGATGATAAAGACCATTCCACCCTTTTCTTTTTTTTCTGCATGGGAAATCAGCAAATGACTTCTTCCGCTCTGGGCATAGCGGAAGAGAGTATCGGACTTACTGACTAAAACCCACCCGTGTTCCTCCTAGTGCTCTTTGCGTTCAAAGCAGCAGTGACTACAATTTACTCCATACTTCCAAAAAAAATTGGAAGAAAATGCAGATTATAGATGATAGGAAAACCTATTGAAAGTCTATGGCGTTAAAATAACATGTTACAAAAATGAGATTCCTGCGGAACCGTTAGCACGCGTGTCCAACTCACACTTGGCCAGTGTTTGATCAGTTGTTTACCTACCTGTTTAGGGAGTCCTTACCGGTCCTGTTGCACCAAGTCATCCGTCGAACTTGTGGTGGGTTTTAAGGGAATTATAGTGTAGCTTTATTTATTTTAATTTAAGTAGCTATTGGATTTATTAAAATTGCTTTACAGCACAGATGATCAAGATCAGGGCCACTGTAGTTCAATTACGGAATGTCTGCGTCGCATAAAAAATCACACCTCTATATTCAGAATTAACAAAACGAAAGTGTAAAATGAGGCTAATAAATATAAGCGGAACTTTTGTACTGAGAAATATAATTTCTCAGGACATAAGTTCCGCTCGTTTTAGCTGAAAATTATAAATATTCTCCCACAAAAGATAACGGAACCGGATATGGTATTATTTTTATCTTAAGTAACTATCTGTTATTCATTCTTATCTGTCACTTATTCTGGCATTGCATAACGCAGTTCCCACACATTAATTAACGAACTCTGCAAATATGGTATTTTTTCGCCTTTTTTGAGGTTATCCTTTCCAATAGCAATTTCTTTAAATCATCAGCAATAAAATTCCCATTGAAATCCATTACCTGCGGTGGGTTCATTAAGATCGTATCAAGTGTTCCTTAAATTGATTTTGAGCACAGCATTTTAAGGATTAATTGTATGTGAATTGATCACGAACAACTTAACTTGGAGGAATTATGTGGCAATGACCATTAAAAGAAATGGCCGGGGGTTCTTAAGAGTTTTTTGTAAAAGAAAGAAATAAGAATGTAAAGAGATACAAAGAGATTGGGCTGCTAGTTTTCTGAAAATATAGGTATAATAAAACGGGATAATTTTGAGGTAACTTTGAATGGGATTATTAATTATACAACTTTTTTTGTATGCATTTTGGAATAACATTGTTGAAATCAATTTAACATAAGATCAGAAAATGTTTAATTAGTCTTAGAATGAAAATATTAAAAGTTTTTTTTTTTACTATTAATCTCGCGCTATGCTCGGCCTATTCTATTTATTCTATATACAAAACAAATACATCATAGTTGAGTCAGGAAAAGTAGTGATGTTAAAGAAAGACCTGCTGAAACTTTTCAGGGCTACGGATCGCATATACATGTACCAGCAGTCATTTAACATGCATACTTATTTAAGTTCTTGTGGCAAAACGTGGGTGGTCCCTACACCTCTGCATACACCCTGCAGGGAATACAGGCGTGCGGTTTTGTTATACACAAGACATAAATTACCAAAATTATATTAACAACACTTATTCAAACATCGTCGATTACGAAGCTTTCACAAAAAATAACAATAATTAACAACCATACTTATCTGAAAAAGTTTTCAACAATATTCGTAAATTTACTTTAATTTACTTTATCATTACACTACAAAGTATTAGGTAATCTTACTTACTATAAAAGCTTTATAACTTGAACAGCTGAGCTCATTAAATAAAGACACAATGTGTTCGCTCAAGGCGATTCGCCAGGGCGGGTGGAACCGGGAGCAGCAATTAGTCCTAACAATGTTGCCTTTGTACACATTATCTTTGATTTTTCGATACCATCTGTTGCTGTTATTGTATTGTGAGTATCCGTGAATGTTCGTCCTTTTTCTCTGAAGGCCAGTAAATCATTCTATAATGAAGCAGTTTGTGCAGTACAAAGTACAGTAATAATGTTGAACAGGTTCGTAATGGCAGTAGCAGTAGGTATTCGGAAAGAGTAAGTGATTCAAAGGTCAAATAAATGCTTAAGAGCCACGCGTAAGGCGGAGCAGAGCTTCTTGTGAACACGCCTCTTTTCTGATGCGAATATTATGCTTATTACCCAATCCAATTGACTATCGAATTAAATCGAAAATAGGGGAGAGAGGATCCTTGTTTATGGGTGGGAAATCGTCAAATAACTTCTTCCACTCTGGGGGCGCTCTTCCGCGGTGGAGCGTAAGGGAGAGTGTGCCTCTTACTAGCTAAAACCCATCCGTGTTTCTCCTAATGCCTTTTGAGTTCCAGGGCCGCGGTGACTCTTTAGAACAAATTCAGCAAACCGGACAAACACTGAGCCTAGCGTGCCCCGTCTTTTATTATGACAGCTCATAGAGGCGCGCGTGGAACACAACGCGCCGTCGATCCTGCCCTGGTTGTTATCGGACGGCGAGCCACTCAATGCACGTCATCCGCAGACCCGCACCTAATGGGGCCAGGAATTGCCCGGGGCGCCTTCTTCTGTTGCGGCGGCTGGGCATGAGGTTTGCCTTTCCCTCAAGCGGCTAGCCTTCTCCTTCGCTAACATTACTGCTTTGCTGAAGGAGGTGAATGCCTGCCATGCCCCCTCGCTCCGGACCATGGATTGAACCAGGGTTGTCAGCGACAGGGTGCCGCTGTTGAACGAGGACACAGAGTTGTTCCACCCAAGCGGGTGATTCTCACAGTGTTGACACCCGGGGTTATTCCTGGGGTCCTGCATTTGAGACGATGTTTGAAACAGCTCATATAGCTTGTTTACTTTACTCAGACGAGCATCGAACTAAATCGAAAAAGGGGAGGGAGAATTCTTGGTATACTAGGATGAAATTTAAGAAAGAAAGAAAGAAAGAAAATACATTTATTTGGCACATACAGATACACACAATGTAGACACAAATAAAAGGAAAGGAAATTTCTCATTACATGCCCGACTTCGTGCTCGATTCATCCAAATATAACAAGCATAGTGTTGGTGTTTTGAAATAGATACGCTCATTTTTACGCTTTGTGCTAAACTAGCGTAACGTAATGTTTTGTATTAAATAGAAAAGTATGAGTAAATAACAACATCACCTATGAATAACATAAGGAAATAACGCTCCAGAATTTATCTACAAAGATGAATAGGTCTACTAAACGTTTGTTAGCGCCCTACTTCCCTGAATAGCTATACCTACTCACAAATCCAGATTTCCCTGAACTACATAGAGCCTTTTCAACAAAGCAACTAGTGTATGTACCTGTCACCCCATCTTTTACGGCGTATTAAGTTGAAAGTGGGATTGTTAGGTGCGCCCACGCATGTCTCGGGGACACTATCCGCGGAGTAAATCAGGCTTGTGCAAGCTTGCACCACATCTTGTAGACTTCATCGATAACATGGACACGACATGACGATGTGGAGTGGAATTATAACTAATTTCTTAATCTTGGAGTGTATCAGATTTTTTTGGTTGTTAACCTGTGCTGGATGGTTAACAGCCTGGGGCTTCGGAGATGAAACTTAACCTGAATATTCCTACAATATGTTTCTATATACAAAGATGAAAACTTAGGAATTCGGTTTTTAGTTTGGCTGACCTTCAGATTGACTCCAAGCAGGCCATTTTAGAGTTTCAATAGATTACGAACCTAGTGGTTTATACTGTTTTAATATTTCCTTAGGACGTATACTCTGTCTCCTGTTGATATTAAAATATGTATTCAATCACATTCTGTAGGAACATCCTCTAAATACCTCAAATACAGCTTTCTTTATATTTTCTGTTACTAATACGGTGTATATAATAATGAGTATTCTATTTCATCCACTGACCAGACGAGTATTGTATCTGGTGGGCAACCGCCCTTTGGTTGACCTTGGTATTGTATCTGATGTATAAAAGTAGGATGCGTTTCACATCAGGTCTATTTTTGTGGTTTGAACGTAGGGACCAAAAACGCAGTGCCAAAGCATAATCTAATATTATAAAGTTGAAGAGTTTATTTGATTCAAGGCGCT
The DNA here is from genome assembly GCA_905332915.2 of Hecatera dysodea. NCBI lineage: Eukaryota > Metazoa > Arthropoda > Insecta > Lepidoptera > Noctuidae > Hecatera > Hecatera dysodea. The sequence continues at coordinate 8,051,615 of HG995304.1, forward strand.
AATCTCAGGAACTACTGGTTCGAATTGAAAAGTTCTCTTACTGTTGGATAGCATAGCTCTTTTAGGCTATGTAACATCACGCTACGATCATAATAGGAGTGGAAAATGAATAAAAAATTTGCAAAAACGGGTTTATTTTTCGCTCTCTTTTGTGACGTAGACGAAGTTGCGCGGGTCAGCTAGTCTATCATAATTAATTTTTACTTACAAAAATATTTCATTGAACAACTTTTCAATGTAATTCTCATTCGGTAACTGGTGCAAACAATCACATTAAGAAAGTAACGTCCTTTCGTCAACTGTCAATGCTAAGGATTGTGTAACCGCCATAATGTCTGGTTATTTTGTTCCGACGATACTTTATGTAAAGTTCGTTTAATTACTGTACTTATTATGAAGTGGAAAGTCACTATAAAGATCAGATTTTATGGTAGATCCGGTAAAAGATAAATGTATGTGTTGGATATGGTGAGATTCTCGTGTTACGTAGATTAGATCACAGACTGATTAAAATAACGTTTAAAAAATAGTTTAAAAGTGGATGGGATATAAAAAAAAACATTAGAAATGTTTTACAACCAATAACATTATAATAGTGTTTGTAGGCTTATTTATACATATAAAAGCGAAATACCACTCATTGATTAATCACGAAATCTCAGAAGATATAACACGTGCAAACTTCAAATTTAGAAGTAGGTTCCTTATAGGGTGTAGACATCTGCCAAGAATGGATTTTACGAGACTAAACCTCTAAGGGGGTGAAAGGGGGTAGAAATTGTTTGTACTAAACTTGCGCAGACAAAGTCGCGGGCGAAGAGCTACTAAATTATAAGCCATTTAAAGTTCTGATATGAGCGAATATCCTGATAACGTAATTTTCAAACTCAACCAAACCCTACCAAGTAAATACTAGTAACTACTTTGTAGAGTTTACTCAAAAGTGAACCTTGATTTAACAGAAAACTGTAGGTACCAGAACACAATTTATCTCTCACCATCTGAAGAGAACAACCCTTATTTTAGTTTTTTTAATTAATCGTTTAACGCAAAACGGATGAAACAAATGAAACAGAATATCCATAAAACCAGAAAGACATTAACGATTAATAAAATTGTTTCACAAGAGGGAGCAAAGTTTTCTGCTCACAGTCAAGTGAAAGGGTCATTTTATGTTCCACGAAACGATTTCAATGAGTTTTGGCGATTAATGTGCTCCGACAAGTAACAGTGCAGCTTAATATGTACTCATTTAACAGGTTATATCACAAAGTCAGGTGGTATATGGTTCAACGTGTAAGCGATCATTTCATTTTGCGTCGTGTTGAAGAATCGATTTGACAGTTTTGTAGTTTTAAGCGCTTTCCTATCGTTTATTCACTAATGTTTTTTTTACAACAAATATTATCTTAAAATCAAGAGGAATTTATTTGTAAAACCCTCTTGATTTGATGTTTTCGATAAACAGATATTACACATTAGATTGATCTTGTTCTTGTTCACTATGCTTAAAACTTTGTTTATGTATGTTTTAGTGAGTAAGTCGTTGAAGTACCATAAAATAAATAAATATGACCATCTATTAATTGAGGTTACCCCGAAGCAAGTTAAAACTTACTCGAAGATAAATTCTTTTTTCTTTTCTTTTTTAAAAAACGTTGCCCCACACTAGGAATTTCTCCTGTGTCGTGGGTGCGTTTACAAACATACAATCTCACATACACAAACAACCACACCCGTAACAACTATCTGTAGGCCATACAAATATTTGTTCCGTGCGGGAATCGAACCCATGACACGTAGCGCAACAGCCAATCACTCAACCATTGCGCCAACCGTGTCGTCAATTTATAAATAAATACTCTTCAGTGTCCTTAGAAAATCCGTGTAGAAAATCCGCATGTATCGATTAATAAATTATTTATATGACCTCAAAATATTTATAAAATCAAAGAAAATTGCTCACAGCAATTAAAATGTAATCAACAAATTGCAATGCAAAGAATTATCTCCTCATCCAACAGAACAATTTCCTTGAAAAGTATCGTATCAAATCCGGCATAACATCCTGAATTTAATTAGCGTAGTTTATAATTTTTTCAATGATTATAAAGAATTTATTTCTTTGTACTTTCCTTCCTTACCTACGAGGGCAAAACAATTAATTTATGCATCAAATTATATTGAATTTGACCATGTGGCTTTCCATATCCTGTTATAAGACGGGTTTCATGGTAAAAAATCCTGTAACAAACATATTCTTTTAATTTTTTTCCGGATCCGTCTGAAATGGAAAAGTTGACCTTTTATTTATGTAGTTTAACCTGAATTATATTGATTTACGGCCTCGTTGCAACGAGTTTTAAAGTTTAACCTTTACAGTTTCAAAGGTTTGGAACAGCCTATTAATAAAGGGTGGCCAAAACCCGATGAAACTTTTCAATGCTTTTTTTTTTAACTAAATATCCAAATATTTCTACTAAAGGCTTTGCTACTTTTCGTAAAAAATAACAGGTATCAAATCACTACTATCAAATACCCTTTTTCGTGTTTTTCTTTTTTTTGTTATATTTTAGCTATTCTATGTACTTATTTATCACAAGTTTTAAATATTAAAAAAAACGTATTAACATTATTATTAATATTCTGCTTTTAGTGTTTAAAATAAACCACAACACGTCTTTATAGACCATGAAAATATCAGAATCTATGGATTTAGTTAAAATTGGAGATTAATTACCAAGAAAAGTAATTCGCCCGAAACTTCTCAAAACTCATGATACAAGGCTTGCAGTGAATTGGTTTTGTTAGCTTAGCTCTACAGAATAATTTAGAGAAGTCATAAAATAGAATTCATAAAACGGTAGTGACCACCACCCACATTGACAGCAGACATGTTGGCAAAATAATTGTTCGTTTCTCTGCTTATAAACTTTCTAATTAAATGATTTATATACTTGGAATTCGATTTGGCCACCCTATTATAGTCATTGTTATAAACTGTTCTATTTTCCTCTTCTTTTTCTTCGCGTAGTTTTACTCGTATTTCGATTTCCTCTATTAGCTTAAAATATTTTGAATTCTATTAAGGATCTTTGGTGCTAAGTCACATTTAGTAAAACTATCTACTGAATCAGCGAATATCTTAGATTTCATCACGCCAAACATCTGGCCACCGACCCTAAACACAAATTCAATATTTTATTTTATAATTACTAGTTGTCATTCAAGGTGCACCGTGTATCATTATAAATTATAACAACTTCAGTGGCGGCACGCAAGCATTAAATTAGCTCTGGTTCATTGTTAGAAATCAGAAACATTGCTTCGGGTGATTTAACAAAACAAGGACGCGCCCACAAGCCTTAACATTTTGGCAAAAGATACACATCAATCATAATTATTTGCATACATACTGTTAGTCACGATTTTGGGACTAAGACTGCTACCAGAGCCAGATTAAAGAGACCTCTAACTGTCACATAATTAAATTAAATTAATGTACTTCAATATCATCAATATTTTATTTAAATGATTTCTAAAAAAAATAGACAAATAAGTCGTTATATTTATACCCCTGATTTAAGCTTCGTAGTAGCTGTTTGAAGTTCTGAAAGAAAGAAAGAAAGAGTCAATTCTACTAATTTTAAGCAGCAGTCGGATTCCAACCTCACTTCCAATCTGTCAAAATGAAAGGAAATTGGAGATATTTTTAAAATGTGAATACCAATGCGTTGCTTGAAAAATAGACTTGGCATTCAGATTTGAGAATTTTTGGCTAACTCTTTTAAAAGAACTATTCATATCTTAGCGACTTCTTTGAAAGTTCTAAAGTCGATACCATACTGATTAATACGGGAGATCCAGTAAGACTGGTCATTCCTTATCTATGCATACTACAGAATTAATCGACGCGATATATGGGCCATTAACGTCCATGGCTATTTAATAAATTTTATAAATCATGGTTTGAACAATAAAGATAATCAACTATCTAGTAAGCATTTATCCATTCGTAAGTGCCTTGCCTTAGCGCTTATCTGACCATTTGCATATAAAGATAGGTCATATTTTTTCTTTGGTTTCAATGCAATTGTTCGCTGAATGAAATGGAAGAAAAACTGTCGTCTATCAAAGGTAATGCTTCTCAATATTCCAAATTGTTTAGATGGGAAATCATCAAATGACTTGTTCCGCTCTGGGCGAAGCGCGTTCCGCCTCCTACTTTGTTAGCAAAACTGCTTCACTGAAGGAGGTGACTGCTTCCCATGGACCTTCGCTCCGGACCATGTATTGAACAGATTGCCTAGACGAAGACACAGAAAATCCCCTAGAAACGTGACTTTTTCAACAAAATAGTCGAGGTGGCTGGTGGATTAAAAGCGCCGAAATTTCGTGATGAATCTTCCCCCATCCCAAATGACTTCTCCCGCTTTTAGCGGAGCGGAAGGGAGTGTCAGAATTTTACTCACTAATAATCAAACATGGAACACGTTTGATTTTTGCCAAAATGTAAGGGAATAATAATAATAATAATAAATCATTTATTTGCGTAAAACATGGTATAAAATGGTGTTAAATTAAAAATAAGTACAAACATGTTTTGCTATGTTATAGCATGCAAATATTTTTTGGGTAATTATAATGAAAGTAATCAACATTTAGCATCCATAAACTCTTTCAAATTATAAAAACTACGTTCACTTAACCACTTATAAAACTTGGTCCTCAATATTCTTAGATTCAGTGACTTAAAATGGATTGGCATGTGGTTATAAATACGCACACACATGGCTATATCGAAATTAGTGTAAGGGATTCATTCCATTTTGGCATTTCGATAAATACCATCGCTGATAGAACAACACTTTATCCACAGGATACATTTTGGTAGTGCATATTAATCCTATCCCTACATTTTGTAAATGTGAAAATCCAAAATGTGAAATGAAATGAAGTTATCGCTGACCAAACGTCACTTAGCCCAGTATTAGACCTTACAGCAATGGAAGATAGCATGACAGCAAATGGAGGAGATGAAAATGTGCTGCGCTCGCATTGGACAATGCCAGAAAGATCATAGTAATTTAGAGTTAATTTTGAAGTGAGCACAAGTAACTCTTTGTAGATTTAAGTGACACGCTTTCCGTGTTGTCATGTAAAATCCTTTAATTATCCAAGATTGTTAAGTTTTGAGTTAAACCAGCAGTACTTGTGCTACAGGACTCACACATTTAAGCACAGCTGAATTACTTTTTGTTAGAACATAAGCCACAGGGCAGTATAAATTAAATTCATTCATAAAATAATATTCTACACGTGATTTTGATCTAAAGATAAAGTCCTAATTGTTAACTATAAATTACTTGAAGGATAATTTGCATAAAGGTTACCTTAATTACTTTAGTCACACGTAGAGCTAATTAAAACGAAAAATAATGCATGTTAAAAGTTGCACATTTTGTGTAAGGACAAGGCAATAAAGAAACAAATAACCTCTAGATACTAATAATCACGCCTATGGTTTTAAAAGGAGCCGGCAGAGATATACCACCTATAATATTTAGATGGTTATTTTTAAATTACAAGTAATAGAGGCCAGTAAATTGCAACACACTACGGGCAGAAATTGAGTCTTCACATTTCTGGGCACGCCACTATTGCGGCGATACCCCCTCTTTGAGGAGTGGTTGGAGAGACGGCTCACCGGACACGGCTGTTTAAGATTCAGCGGGAGGACACGTCCAGGAGTCAACACTGTGTGGATCGCCCGGAGTGCGGCGGTGGAAGCACTCCGGGCGATCCACACAGATCCAACGGTGGAGCATACGGTAGAGGTCTGACCTGCTTGGGCGGAAAACGCCGTATCCTCGTCGTGGTTCAATTTTGGTCCGGAGCGAGGAGGTATGGGCAGCGGTCACCTCCTTCTGCGAAGCAGTAATGCTTTTGAAGGAGAAGGCGGACCGCGTGCGAAAGAGGGAAACCTCACGCTGCAGCCGCCGCAACAGAAGAAAACGCCCCGGGTGTCGGGAAACGCAGGGCGATTCCCACCCAACGTAGGCGCGGGCCTGCAGACGGCGAGCTATGGGTGGCTTGTCGTCCGATGGCAACCAGGCCCGGGTTGACGGCGCGTCGTGTTCCACGAAGACGGTGCCCAATAGGGTCACTGCCTGCTAGGGTTGCGGAATTTGCTCGAAAGAGTCACCACGGCCTTGGAACGTAAAGGGCACAAGAAGGATCACGGGTGGGTTTTAGTCAGTTAGAGTCTGACAGGACACTCCCTTCCGCTCTGCCCAAAGCGGGAGAAGACATTTGATGATTTCCCATCCAAAAAAAAGGCTTCATGCTAAATTTTCTCCAGCCTATGAATCAAATTCAAGACCGGCTGCTCAGCGGAATCGCGTACGACTACTAGACCAACCGTACAGTCAACCTACGCTATTAATAAAAAACAAAACAAAATGGCCGTACAATGATCTATAGTGACCTAATAATGCAAACACACTGACATTAATACGTTGCGATTGACAATCACATATTAACAACGAACAATTAATTATCATTAATAGACATGACGAAAAAAAATTCGGATCTTCGTGTTTGAGGCGGCATTGAGATGACAACGGGTAGGATTATGTTATAACCAACTAACATGGACCTACCCACCCCTTCTCAAACTGTTAATAGTAAAGGAGAAAGGAGGAGAATAACAATGGTGTGGAGATCAGTTTAAAGTGGTTGTAGACTTGGTCCGAGTCACGCTCGTGTCGCGACCAGCCACGACCGGCGCCCTAGCATAAACATAGCGCATTCCTCCTGTCAAACTGAGCTTCAAAATTGAACTGGTAAAAATACCAAGAGCTTTCAAGGATAAACCACTAAATTCTAGGGAAAAAATGTACTTCGTCTGAATTTTGGTATTGGTGGCAAAAAACGAAGCTATTTTGAAATGGTATGAGTGAGTCTTTATTTGTAATTCATTTTTTTTTTGCATTAGCGAATATAGTTTAGTGCTTAATATAATTTGTATGGTCTTTTTCGTAGATGCAATGCGTAGTATGACGACTTAACCTTCGTTTCGTTTATCTATGTATATAAAAACTCCCCATTTACCATAAAACCAATATTGTTCTTCAACTCTTGTTCATTATCTAATTCAGTCATCAATTTTTTCCACGTGGAGAAGATCTGCTGCCCTGAGAATTCTAATTGTGATGAGCGCAATTTTCTTGCATCGTATTTTTTTTTTTCTAGAAAACTTGATGTCAGTATAGATTAAGTGTGTCATAGTGACTGTATTCATTATACTAGTAAAACTCTTGTAAGCTACAAAAGATATCGTTTCACAAAAAAAATGCACAATAGAGTCTCGATCTCAACTTCGCGAATTCCAACAGTTACCTGTTATTAAATTGAAACTAGTTTAAAAACCACTCGTAATCTTTTATGAATTTTTAATATTGAAAAGATTTATTGTTCCTTGGTCGATAAATTATAATTTCTTTAAGTTAATGTTCACTCAATCGGCTCCTATTAAGTAGCGACTACTTTATTTTTAAATAAAAAACCGGATCTGAGTGTTGGCCTTACTTCAATGGATCCGTATACGATTTATGGGTTTTTTGTATATCTTATGAATGGTGAATTTGGAGGACAAAAAACAAAGTGCTAGATATAATTCGATTTAACACCTTAATTGTAACACAATGAATAAATAAATGATTATACAAAGCGGACTGCCAAAATCCATATTTATAGGTACTATGTATTGTAAGACTTAAGAATTTCGGTAAATATGTACAGGTTAAATTGAAGACGTAACGCACTGTCGTCGGAGCCTTCACATAAAACAATATGTTTTGTCCGTTTCAACATTTATCAACGGATCTCCAAAAGCTTTCTGATCGCCCATTAAAACTGGAACAAGTGAAAACTGTCAAAAATCGAAATGTCAACCCACGACCTTGCTCCAGACATGTCTGCGTTAATTATATTTGTAGCACTTAAAGCACACGCAGTTTCTACTTTCGTTTTTCAACACATTATTAAAGCACTCGCATATGTACATCCTGGCGTAGGTTAAACCCAAATGGCAGGTATTTCCAACGGAAAGTGTCTAAAAAATCCCAAAGAAACCCTTACAAATTGTCCACTAATTTGTAGATTTTACCTCGTCTTTGTTGGGGAGAAAACTTATTCCAATATCAGAATTTTGAAAGAATTAGTGCGGCTCTGGAGCGCAAAAGGCATTAGGAGGAACACGTGATTCTGACACTCCCTCCTGTTCCGCCCGGTCTGAAAGGAGTCATATGGTGACTTTCTAATAAAAAAAAACGGAGTTTATGCCTGACTAATTACTTAAAAGACCTCAAAGTTATCCTGGCTGCAGATCTAGCCTTATTCCAACTCAAAACAAATTAATAGCCACAGCGAAAAATAAAACTAATTTACCAAAAAAGCGCTCAACATTAATTACACGCTTTATTACTTTAATCGACATTATCATAATAATAATAACAAACAATTTATTGCGCGATCGTAGTAGAGGGGAAACTTTGAAATCGAATCGAAGAGATCGCCCGATAACGGGCATGACCTCGTCACTGCTTTGACGTTTGACGCTCGGATGTCAACCGATCCTTTATAATAATAATTAAAAGAGTTACTTTGTCCAGACAAGGTCGCCAAATTATTTGAGCAGTTGAGCTATTCGGAGCGAGGTTGCGACGGACTTTTCACTGTTACGAAATATATGCACGCACGGCGGAGGATTATGTGATATGTTATTATATTTTCGTTATGGACAGTGTAATGGATGCCTTATTGCTGATGCTTGATTGCTGTGATATTGAACGTGGGTCTAACCCTTAATATATTTTTTTTTGTTATGAGTGCGGTAAAGGTTAGAGGTTGTGTGTGTCAATACCTACGGTAGATTGTAAACAGTGAATTTACTGTGTTATTTGAGGTGGTTATAAGATTATTCCGAAACTTCTGCTGTTTTTCTTTGACTTAATGATAGAACAAGCATTAGCTTGAAACAGATGACTAGATTAGATGTGACCAGTTTTATGGAAATGTTATATAGGACCGCCATAGATGCGCTAGTCAGTAGGCCTTTGGTTTCGTGTTTTAATGTTTTCCTATTGGAAAACATTAAAATTACATAGAACTTTATTCAAACATGTAAATTGCCTGTGTACCTCAAGGTTCAAAAGCCTATTATGAACGATCATCATCTAAGATGGAACCACGACAACATTCTTAGAATTCGAAGATAAACAGATCACATAACCTTGAGTTCCTTATCAAGCACAAATCGATGAGATACTTTATAGAACCCTATACAGAAACCCATAGTGTCCGACACACAGCATGATGTCACATCAACATATTTCCTATTAATTACTCATCTCATAATAATCCTATCGATGGAGAATACCGAACTCCGAAAGGCATGTTGCCGTCATTACTGTGTCATCAGTTATTTCTCATAAATGCCGCTTTACTGCTAGTAAGGATTCACTTGCATGCAGGAAATAATCAAAAAGCAATGATGATTACTGCCTGTGTTGTTCATTTAGGGTCAGGTCACATCAAGACGCGAAGCGATTCAATGATGCTTGCATGGGCCAGTTGTTGCGTTGTAAGTCGCATTGCTAAGTATTTCAATTCGTGAGGTGCAGAACGGGTGATGGATCGCAATGCCACGCTGTGATTGAGTCGCACTGCGTTGTTCATCGAGTTGCTTCCAGAAGCAGCACTACGATGCACCTGTTATTATTTTTCCTTGTCAATTAGCTAGTATTTTGCTAAAATTTTGAACTGATTAAAAAACATCTGTAAGAATGCTCGTTTGGCTAAATGACATTCTAGATTTAATATGTCGGGCACTAAAAGATGGCAGAACAATATTTTTTTCTGATTATATATCATATATGAAATAAAAAGGTTTGCTGAGAGGAATAAGAAAAAGTTTTTTTGATATATTAATATGTTTAACTTTTACTGAAGGAAATTGAATTCCATTTTGCATCGCTACCTTAAAAAACCTCACGCAGTGCTACGTTGCGTGTTGGTGTGTGCTTAACCTTATACTTTAAAGGTTCATTACTGGGTATTATTGTGTTAATGTTGAATAATTCGCATTTTTAAACATGTTCGATGCTTATTCTTGTGAGGTTTCTAAGAACTTTTAATTGGTTGAAGTCTTCCTTGATATGAGAAGGTGACTTTGAACTACTGGTATCCTGTAATCGTATAATTATGTGGTCTATATATTATGTATATTCTTTTATTATTTCATATACTAGTTATTGAAGTGATCTTAAAATAGCAATATGTACGAGTAAGTAAATCTGTAGATTAAGCATAAGGATTGAAGACAATTAACTTAGACTAAAATCAATATTTATGGCTGAAACATAATTCCAAAAAAACTTATTACAAAAAAATATAACAAACTTAAACAAAAAAAAAAGTACGAAAAGTCTCAGTATTTCAACGTGGTCCCTACCACGTTGAAATACTAAGATGCTCTTTCGAACCATCGTACACAATTTTATTTTTTCATTTTACATCGACAACAGGGAATGAGAACATCAATGTAAACTAAGCACTAAGCTAACACGCATTATTAGGAATAACTCAAATCGGTACACCCAGTGCAAAGTTATAAGGTAACACACAAAAAAAAATACAGTCGAATTGAGAACCTCCTTCTTTTTGGAAGTCGGTTAAAAATAGAACAGTTGCTTCGACAGATTGAAACCTATTAAATTGTAATAAAAAGTAAACGTCACGTTAAGTCGTAAGTTATAACTCAGTAGCCTAATTAAAATTAATTACAACTCATTATTGTTGTAATTTACACACTAAGGTTAAATTTTTAACCACCGTGTACGGTTAAACGACGCAGTTTTGTTAATCCAATGAATTTTAATTAATTATAAGCTGGTGAGATGAAAAGTACTTTACGTTAATTGTTTTGGATTGTCTACATACCTTTGTAAAACAGTATAGTCAAAGTTTAAAAACCGATTTATTGCAAAAAAAAAAAACAGTAATTGAATCCGATCTTGATCAGCATGCAATGAATTATTAAGACAGAAAACTGGCAAAAAATAGTTTAAATTTAAATCTTCAGAGTTGAAGTCATGTCACACATATATTCTTAAAGACATTATCAGGATATTTTCTTGATAACATCTATTTGGTCCATCAGGTCTGATTACCAAAAACCAGAATCTCCTATCTGAAACTTTTTAGATATATTATCGGAGTCTTTTCAGCAAGTCGCATCTATTCAACTATTGGCTTTTCTCCTTAAATATGGTTACTCGAAAAACCGTTGCTAATTATAAACATATGATACAGAATTTATAGTGTAGAAATAGTCCTCCGAAAACCACAACTGCGCGTTTAGAAACGTTTACACTTCTAATAATTATGGCACCTTTTTTAAACGATTCAATAATATACATACAAGTATACTCAATCACTTTGTACGGGATTTCCCAACTATGTTGATCGGCCTCCAGTAAAACTTGATGCAACGAAGTACCAGTACTTTACACGGAGTGGCTGCATATCTAACGTCCACAACCCAGTAACTGAGTGACAAGATATCCGCTGACAAGATTTGTGTCAGATTTTCTGTCTTCTCACTGCCCGTGACGACAGAAAAAGACTTACGAATGATAAATCTAGCCAGGATCAACACGTCCTTTCTGAGGCACAAAGAAATCACGGTATAACTGAGATTTCTTTTTTATGAATGGAAAATCATGAAATGACTTCTTCCGCTCTGGGCGGAGTGGAAGGGAATATTATATTCTTACTGACTAAAACTTATCCGTCTTCTTCCTAATGCCCTTTGCGTTCCAGGGCCACGGTAACTCTTTTGAACAAACACCGTACACCATTTACAACGTATAGATATACCATTATCCCATAAACTGCTTTATACCATATATTCTCCGTTAAGTATTGAAACCAGACACGTAAATAAACATTAGCCAACAATCATCTCGCTCAGAAAATCCTATAATGTGACGACTTCATCCATAATGCAAATAAAACAAGAATCCATGATCTCTATAATCTCCATATTAATTCGCTATTGAACGTGTTTTGTATCATATAAATCGGTATGATACCCTAGCATCAGTTAGCGCTTCCGCGAACCTATATTTATACTAATACTAGCTTCTGTCGGCGACTTCGTCCCCGTGGAATCCCCGATTTTAAAACATTCTTTATCGCTGCTCCGCTCCTATTGGCTTAAGCGTGATGATATATAGCCTAAAACCTGCGTGTTGGGTATCCCATTTTTCAGGGAGGCTATATAATGGTGTGGATCATTAAGAAAATGTGACGCAGACGTTGTGCGATGGGCACGCCATCATTGCGGCGATAAGTCCCCTCTTTAAGGAGTGGTTAGAGAGACGCCACGACGTTCTCACCTTCCGCCTGACGCAGATGCTCACCGAACATGGCTGTTTCGGGAGATACCTGTGTCGGATCCAGCGGGAGGACACGTCCGGGTGTCAACACTGTGTGGATCGCCCGGAAGACACGGTGGAGCATACGGTGGAGGTCTGCCCTGCTTGGGCGGAGCATCGCCGTGTCCTCGTCGACGCAATCTGCGGCGGCGACCTCTCGCGTCCGGCACTGGTTCAAGCCATGGTCCGGAGCAAGGAGGCATGGGAAGTGATCGCCTCCTTCTGCGAAGCAGAAATGCTAGCGAAGGAGGAGGCGGAACGCGTGCGAGAGAGGGAAACCTCTCGCTCCAGCCGCCGCAAGAGAAGAAGACGCCCCGGGCGTCGGGAAACGCAGGGCGATTCCCGGCGACCGTAGGCGCAGGCCTGCGAATGGCTCGCCGTCCAATAGCAACCAGGCCCGAGGCGACGGCGCGTCGTGTTCGTGACACTCTCTTCCGCTCCGCCCAGAGCGGGAGAAGTCATTTGATGATATCCCATCCAAAAAAAAAAAGACGTGCGAGGGTCAGCTAGTGCATGTATTTATAAAGATGGCGTATATAGCAGGGCACACAGAGTGACTACTTAATGTTGTAATATCGTTCTCGCACACAAGAAGCTCTTTGTGTGCGCGAATTTAATCGACATCTGCAAATATTTCTTGCCCCCAACTCAAGTAATTTTTTGCGTTTTCATTTATATTGTAAGCTAACAAAGCCAGAGTAAATTGTCACCGTGACACTTTGCGACTTGATTTTGAACGCTTTTCAGAACAAAAATTGACCTTATATATTGGTCTTGGTCGGTCTGGTCTTCAAGTTTCACAGATGGCTAATAACTTTCTTTTCCTATTGATTTTTTTTCCTATGCATTTTGGCACTCCATTTACCCGTTTCTGTATCGGCAGTGAAGATAACGCACGTGGTTTCTACGCCCGATCCAGTTACAGTCATACTTAGAAAAGAAATAGAAATGTAAAATGGAAATGTGCTTTAGTCACTGACCCTGGTTCTATAATAAATTCATACACATATTCATCATCATCTTCACCGTATTATCCTTCCAGTGAGCACCTCCAGTCACATGCCATGAAATTCGATCCTCGACAATCATTTATCTATTTGATTCCAGCTTCCCTGTGAAAATTGTACCTCAACTTATCCTAAAGGGCCATAACCCCCGTTTTTATAAGACAGACCGACCCCCGTTTTTAAGCGCATGTCAGAAGAGATGCGATCGGAATGGCGTCGAAATTCAACCAATTGCAATAGCAGCTATAAACGTTTGTCAATTTTTCGAATTATTTTTCCAATACTTTTCGTGACAGAAACTGAGCCTAAAGTCAAGACTACACACTACACTTCAAGTAAAAAAACAAGCAAATACAATTTTACAATGCAGATGCAAGGTCACTATAAATTTTAGCTACAAGGAAAGACACGATGCTTAATAAATTAAATCCAGAAGGAACACAAGGTCTTCAGCAATAGGCAATCAGGTGATTATGGCCATGTTATAGATATTAGATTTAGAGGTAATTGTTATAAATAAGTACATAACAACTGATTACTAGCCCAAGACTGCAGTTGAGTCATTCAAGTTTAATATTTAGAGCGGATATTATCTAATAATTCACTTTTATGCTTCAAAGATTTTGATCAGTTCCTTAAGTTATTGGCAATGTGGGTGCCTTATAAATGTTTGATTGATTTTAGTGCGAGTACGTAAGATAGTTTTTGATTTTTGATTAAATTGATAGTAATACTTTGGTTCCTAATTTTTATAAGGTAGGGAAATATAACCAAGACGCGATGCGACAACGATGTGACAAAAATCTTGAAATGGGTGAATTTGCTCTTAAAAATTGTACGGAACAGCATTAATAATTATATACAGAGTGTGTTTATTAGTTCAGAAATTATATAAATACCACTTTTATCATAGTTCGAAGTTTTATGGTAGACAATATTAAAGCCTACATTCAAAAACTCATCTCCTTAGCTTATGTACGATGGAATTTTAAAGTTTATAGAGTACAAATTATTATTAATTTGACAGCTTGATAGTAGTAGTAACTCTTTCGCATAATTTGCACCTTTGTGTATACTTTGAATATATTTAGCACATATTATGAATTTTATTTAGCACATATTAGACGACACGGTTGGCGCAGTGGTTGAGTGATCGGCTGCGGCGCTACGTATCGCGGGTTCGATTCCCGTACGGAACAAATATTTGTATGAACTACAGATAGTTGTTCCGGGTCTGGCTGTTTGTGTATGTGAGATTGTATGTTTGTGAACGCACCCACGACACAGGAGAAATTCCTAGTATGACGCAACGTTTCAAAAATAATTCACCTGTGATATCATTCGTTATGAGAACTAAACTGTGATAATCATAAAGCTATATGTTATTATTTTTTGTTTGTAATGTTCACATTATGATATCCACTTATGAACTAAGCCCCAATAAACCGTAGTACTAGTTTGACTGTGGGGTCTGGTGAGTCTTTATACATTCCTTCTTAATATTATTATATACTTAGAAATGTATTGAAGTACCACTTTAACACATTTCCAAATGAAATATTTTTAATTTATTTTTAAAACTATTTTTATCAGTTTCACTCCTTATTTCTACCGGCAGACTGTTCAATACGTATGGTATTCGTTTTTTCAGGGTTCTATCACCAAAGTAATTGGTGACTCTGGGTACATTGAATCTGCCTGCAACCATAGATCATGTATTTTAGTTGTTTACAAAAATTTTATTCATGTGTATACAGCAAGGAGCACAGTGGTGGCCGAGTGGTAACGGCCCCGACTTACGAATTGTAAGTCCCGAGTTCAAACCCAGCCAGGCGCATTACTTTGTGCAATTAATTTCATCACCACTGCTCTCAAAACGGTGAAGGAAAACATCGTGAGGAAACCGGCATGTCCTAGAACCAAAAATTCGAGTACATGTGACATTCACCAACCCGCACTGGGCCCGCGTGGTGGATTACGGCCCATTCCCTCTCCTAGAGAGGAGGCCTGAATCCTAGCAGTGGAAAAATTAAAAGGCTGATTATGCTACAGCAAGTAGATATTTATTTACTAAACAATTTAGTAAATTAATATGATACTACTCGTAGCAGTTGAATGAGTCGCCGAGGGTCGAGATGAATGGCGTGCGATTGGACAAGCCTATGTAAGTCTAGCAATCCTTTTCATTGACATGACGGTGATAATGATATAATATAATTTTATATTTTCTAAAGCAAAATAATAACCCTTTTGGCGTTGATGAAACCCTGAATTAAAATACTAGTATTAAATAGTGGCTTAATTTTATCATTTCCATCAGTAAAATAAAGCGTTTATGAGATCGATTTATTCATGTCTGTATAAGATTAAAAAGCTATCATAAATCGTTATCCACAATATATAGGTAATTAGCCACCATAAGCGATATAACACTCTCATTATCTCCGGTATGTCCTGTATTAAGGAATATTTTAAATTGCAAAAATATTCTAAATACTTTTGAACCTAATTGACATGTGTGACTTATAACTTGAAGCGAACGTTTTGAAATAGAGCTTCATTTAAAATTCCGATATTAATCGGAATCTACTGATACGGATCGAAGCTAAATTAAATGCTAAGTTAGTTATAAAATAACGTTTTAGGTAATACAGGTACAACACTGCTTACCTACTGAAGGAAGACGAGGTTTCGATCTTGTCCGATGATGTATAAGTAATACAGGATGTCTTGTAATCGAGAAATTGAATTATTTATTTTTAGGATCGCTCCTTACTTAATTTTGCCTTACCGAAATTCGGTTATGGTGGCTAAATTTAGCGGCGTTTGTCCAAGCACGCATGAGATTATAGTGGACAAGTGTGTGCGCAAACTCAGATGTACTCTTTGCTCCTTTTATTTTCTGGATGGGAAACCATCAAATGAATTGTCCCGCTCTGAGCGGAGCGGACGGGAGTGGTAGACTCTTACTGACTAAAACCCACCCGTGATCCGTCTAGTGCCAATTGCGTTCCAGGGCAGCGGTGACTCTTTCGAACAAATTCCGCAACCCTAGCAGGCACTGACCCTATGGGGCCCAGTCTTCTTTGCTGACAGTTCTTTGAGGCACGCGTGGAACACGACGCGCCACCGCTACCTATCCGGGCCTGGTTGCTATCGGTCGGCGAGCCACCCATAGCTCGCCATCCGCAGGCCTATGGTGACCGGAGCGTTATTCTTTGCTCCTTAACTCTAGTAATCCGATGGGACGGCAAACTGATACAACTCAACAACGGTAACGGGCTAACGTGTTTCCCGCGCGGTATCACACTATCGAGTTCCAAACTCTGAGCTGCTACTGAGAAATGTATAAAGGAAAAACCCGATACTAATTTTGCCCGACTGGGGAATCCACCTGGAATTTCACGCTCACCGGTTTATAACCACCAAAATTCAGCTATACGACCATCGTTCGCTGATGCATTCATAAGATCCATCCAGTGTTTGGATGACAGGCATGTGGCGCAGTGACAAAAATATTAATTTACGTAAAATTATGTTCTTGAGATTTCATCAGTTCATATATGTAATTACTGCAAGATTTTACATCATGACAATTTTATAATTTCTGTACCCTAATTCATGCGCCTCATCAGTTTTTTGATTTCGTCATTCATTCTAATTCATAGAATCTCGAACCAACGAGTTCTTCGTAGGATGAGTTTCTACGATGCTTTTTAAGTACTCACTCAAATGTGTAATGGCACCAATAGAATGTAATCACTTGTTTGTAGCAACATTAAGAAGTACAGGTGCAATTCTATTGGCTCATTACACTGGCGGGTCGTAAAATAGACCCAGCTTTACGCATGCCGGAACTAAGCCGACATATCACCTTTACTGATGGCATTGCATTATTTTGTACATGTAACCACATCGCGTTATTAACAGAGGCAATATTGTTTAAGATAACCAATCTACAGCGTAATAAATAGACTAATGAGTGTCAATATCAAGTGGACCAATCGTGGCAGGCGCGCGCGCTGTATTGTATAGAGCTGTTGATACCGCACGATTGATAGTCTGAAGCTGGTATAATTTATAAGGCCAATATGAACTAGATATTGTTATTTTTTATAGGGCTCAAATATAGTGCGCTCAAGTATAGGGCGATCAAATATAGTGAAAATGAATAATAATTTAAGTCGGTCCCCACTACGTGAACAACAATATCTAAGAAAGAGAATACTACAGTTTCTGTAAAAAAAAAATAAGTTTTTGTTTTCAACTAATTCCTGTGTTTAAAAGTTTTGAACAAAAAAAAAATATCACACAAGAAAAAAGATAACCTCTTAAAATATAACCTCTCTGTTAAACTAAAAATCCATTTAATTGCTATTGTAACGGCGGTATAAATCCCTCCAGTTAATACAGAGTAATGGTCAAAAATCGTGCGCCTGCGACGCCCGAAGGTCGTAACGACGCTGAGGCCGATCGGTCACCGCGAACAATGGGCATCTGTTGTAATTACTATTACTTATGACTTGTGCAACCGATAGTACCTCCGATACGATACACGGCCGATCATTCATGCCTACCACTGCTGATTTTGAACGAGACTGTACTGGGCAAAGGCTTGCGATAGATGGGATTAATAAAATGGTTCATAACCCTTTTTTTACTTATATTTAAGAATTCACAGAAAGTACCGGAAAAGTCTAGGGAAAATGTGAGTAAAAAAGAAATCAATTTAAAAATGTAGAAATATTCTTTCTGCATTTTCATTCAGTTTTTCGCTGTCTCAGTGTTTATTCAAGATTTCATATATCTGAAGTTTATTACCAACCATATTTTTAGATCTTTTTGTTTCTGTAAATAATAATGGTCTGCATAAATGTATTGTTGCTGTAAGCGGAAATCTCACTAATGAGTTGAAGTTAGCAGAAATGACTCATGTTAGGTCGTCACTCACGGTCGCAATTACTTTTATAACATAAGAACATGTTTCAATACTTAGTTTAATTGTTGCAAAAAAAAAAGAATAAATAAAAAATAACACCAAAAACTTTGCAACACTCCTATCGGAAAAAAAAACCGTCAAATTGAGAACCTCCTCCTTTTTTGAAGTCGTTTAAAAAGCAAAGTTTGACAGCCCTAACCAATATACGCACAGATAACACAATACACTCCGTAGATGATGGAGTATCGGTTTCTTTTATTCTGGCTTATCTCTAGCCCGGAAATATCATATTTATATCAGTACCAAACCCAAATTGATGTATTTATTGACATTCAACAGTGGCGAGCAGAAAAAACAACACCATAGTTTTTTTTTAGCCCAGATATTTTTTGAATGCACGTTATTGGAAAATGATTGCAGTAATAAATACTTATTTTATTGGAAATATATACATAGATTGTTCACCATTCTTCGTCCTTAAAAATATTGTAGGACTAATTTTGTACCGCAGACAAGGAAAATTCAAAACTTTTAACGGAAACTTTTAAAATTAATTTAATGCATTTCAAAGAAATCAATTAGTGGTCAATTTTCTGTTTGCTAGTGCAGCCTTTAAAAGGGAACTATTATGCGGTTGTTTCCTCTAAACCATAAAAATAAATAAAGCATTCATGTTTAAATTAGGTATTTTAAATATAGAAAACAATTTTAATTGATTAGGTTTTTTAGTTTAGTTATCTATGATTGGTTTTGACGAAAGGTATTAAGCTAAAAATAATATAGTTTTAATAATAGGTACATAGTCGTATCAAACTGTAGTTCATTTAGCGTGGGTTCTAGATCAGATAATTGAAACATAATTTTATTAGATATACAATGATTACTAAACATATTTTGCTGCCTTCATAATCATAGGAATTTACTGCTGATTCATTTTTCTATGACGAGCATTTGCAATAAGTTTCATCAGCCACCGCTTCTTTAAACTTGAAACTAACGGCCAGATTCTCAAAAGCAACACAATAATAAGTCATCGCAAGTCTCATGTTGTCTTTGTTGCGTAGGTCCAAGCATTGCAGCGTCAGAAAAAAACTAAAGAAAAACTAAAGAATTTTTGAGTTTCATTTGAGCACCTGAGGATGAGACTTTCACAATCCAAACCAACCGAAATCAATAGATACACAACGTTGTTTTCGTGACTAAACAAAATAATACAGTTTCCCCGTAACAAAATTGACGCGTAAAATAAAATCATCAAATTGCGTGTTTGTGTAACAAAAAACGAGATTGACCGAGATCTAAATAGTGCGATAACGAAACGTTTTCGATCGAATATCGGTTTCATTGTCCACCGGTATACGGAAGGCGATTGGCCGTAAGTAATCACTGTTTTGCACGTAACAATTGTGTAATAGTTATCGATGTAAAAAATATATCGATTTATGTGATCGAATCTATTTGTGCGATGAATGACATGATGGTGTGGTTTCTTGGTATTTTGATTAAAAAATTGTGTAATTTCTGATTTCTGCGTACGTTTTATACAAAAGGACGTCGATATGAATGTTGACCATGAAAGCGAGACGTTTTACGATTCTTGATGTAGGTTGCATAAGAAAAATTGCAGTGTAAAATTATAAATAAATCATTTTTCTTTATAAGTGTAATTGCGTGTGTCAAAACTCGGTATTCTTGGTAACTGTTGTTTTTAACTATGCTGTTTTGTCACAGTGTACAATTTTTTTATGCATTAAATATTTAAGTTTAAAACACTAAATATGTTATAAGTGGCAGAAACTAGTGAGTATAGCTCACAGAACAGATAAAAGTCTGTTCTGTGGTATAGCTTATACAAAATATATAGCCAGTTGGCCCAGTCACTATTAGTAGAGCCAGCTTTTTCGAACTTACTTGATGGTCATACTATGCATTTTTCATGCACCCCAGTTTAATGCAACGTTTTCTTTTCTGGTCATTTTAAAACAGAAGTCAATTCGAAGGCTAGTGTCCTTTTTATCAGAGGTCTTTGTGGCCTCTTTCCTCTTTCATAAGTCAATAGGATATTAACATTTGAAAATCTTCATGGACATCTGGATAGGAAATCAAAAAATGACTTCTCCCGCTTTGGGCGGAGCGGAAGGGAGTGTCAGACACTTACTGATAAAAAACCCACCCGTGATCCTTCTAGTGCTCTTTTCGTTCCAGGGTCGCGGTGACTCTATCTATCTATCTGACCCTTTCGAACAAATTCCACAGCCCAAGCAGGCATTGACCCTATGGGAGGCCGTCTTCTTTGCTGACAGCCCTTTGAGACGCGCGTGGACCACGACGCGCCGTCGACTCGGGCCTGTGGCCGTATCACGAAGTGCCAATGCCATTGTGATTCGTGTGAGGGAAAGAGATAGTGCTATTCGTCTTGTGTAACTCCGTCTCTCTCTGACATAGAAAACATGATGGATTTAAGACGTCATAATAGGGCTGCTGGTTGCTATCGGACCGCGAGCCACCCATAGCTCGCTGTCCGCAGGCGTTTCCCGATGCTTGGGGGGGTCTTCATCTGTTGCGGTGGCTAAAGCGTGAGGTTTCCCTCTCCCGCACTCGGTCCGCCTCCTCCTTCGCTAGCATTACTGTTTCGCAGAAGGAGGTCACCGCCGCACTCTTCAATAATAAATGTCATAATAATGTGATTAAATGTCACTTTGACAACTGAATTCAGTTTTTTATTGAACAATTGACGGTCCATAATAACGTATCTATTCATAATAAACGTTCAAACGCTTGCAACCGCCAACTTAATGGTCATGATTAATGACTAAAAGGATATGTACAAAGTATCATTATCTAATGCTATGTCAATATTGTACTTGTGGTGGTCGATCGTTTAGTTTGAATACGTCATCAATTAGCAATCATTTAGTGTTGTAGAAAGTATCATGTTCGTTGTTTTTGTTGTTGGTAATTATATTATGTAGGGGTGTGGTTCTGTGTGCTATTTGAGTTTGCAAAATTTATCCTTGATATGCAATTTAATCTGAATATTTTTTGGTAGATCGATCAATGAACACGGATATGTAAATAAGTAATACAATGTAAAATTAGGTTAAAAAGGGGGATGGAGAAAACCTCATTGGGCATAAAAAAATTCGTCCATATCGCGGTCAATGGGGAAACAGCCCAATAGGTTGACAGTATTGGCATGTGACTGGCAATATTTTTTTTAATTAATTTTTCAATTTATGCCCAGCATTTTACATGGAGTGATAGCCCGTATAACTTTCTAAACCTAGTTAATGGATATCCCGATATTCTTTGGCAAGACTGAAGTTGACACATTTTCAAGCTTATAGCTTCTGCTCGCGACTTCGTCCGTGTGGAATAGTTCTAGCCCCCGATTTTAAAACATTCTTCATTAGTGCTCCGTTCCAGCTGACCCACACAACTTCATTTGTGTCACTTTTTCATGTCTGCTCCACTCCTATTGGTCTTAGCGTGATCATATATAATCTATAGCCTCTCCCGATAATTGGACTATGTAACACTGAAAGTTTTTTTCAAATCGGACCCGTAGTTCTTGAGATGAGAGAGAGAGCGTTCAAACAAACAAACTCTACAGCTTTAAAAACCCGAAAATATTTTACAAGCAAAACTCTATACAGTAGGTAGCAAATTAATGGCTACACATTTCATTTAAAGAAAAATAATTGTAGGTGTGTGTTGGTCGTGAAATTCCTTTCGACCTACATTAAATCGATCCATATACTTAGCTATTCCGATAAGGATTGATATTAAAACCTACA
Source organism: Hecatera dysodea (assembly GCA_905332915.2). Taxonomy (NCBI): domain Eukaryota; kingdom Metazoa; phylum Arthropoda; class Insecta; order Lepidoptera; family Noctuidae; genus Hecatera; species Hecatera dysodea. The sequence goes on from HG995304.1 coordinate 8,073,861, forward strand.
CATAATAACTAATAATCGATACTGATATTGCAGTAGGTGTGACATTGACACGAAGTAAGATCTGTACCTATATTCGTGACGGTAAAAAAGACGATATTAAATAGAATATGCTTAGTTTAAATACGAATCAGCAAATTCTTAATTCAGTGTCAATAAGATTTTTTTTTAAAGGATCATCTTATCTGTAGCCTAGCAAATGTTTGGATCTTATTTTTATGAAAATGTAGTAAATCTTGAAAGGAAAAAGAAAACAGCACAGCCAGCCAGTCATAAACAACGAAATAAAATATACAACCTTTTTAATTTGTAATTTTCCAAACACAACCCAGTAATGTTTTCATTGTGCGACCAGCTATAAACAAAAAAAAAAAACATGCAAAATTGACGCATCGACTGCCCCACAAAGACTATCAAACCATTTAATAGGACTGTCAAAGGGGCTTTAATTACTTCCTAATTTCAACAAAGCAATTTTTTGTGGCTCCTGGACCATTATGTCAAGAGAACTATGAAAAAACACAAACATCAGTTCACTCCTAATACATCCTACTATTGATCTACTAAGTTGGCAATGTTTACATACTCTATCTATCAAACAGGCTCACGCAATAATGTACCATATCTTTATCATTACAAAGTCTGTTTTCTGTCGGTTAGTTCTGTAACGTCGAGTGTTCTTAATTAATCCCAATTATAGCATTACTTACAAATCACTTGAAGTTTGTTGTACTGAGAGTAATGTCCATCTTTGGATGGACCGTGGACATCAATAGCCGATGGATATGGAAATGGATGACATTCGCACATAAGTGTTCTAGAAAAATCACCATTTTAGTGTTAATTGGCGACACTTTGAAAGCTTCCTTGGCCTTCTCCGAAGCTTCTTATAAATATTCAAGTTTCTCGTTAGAGATGATGTAAGCGCCCTAAGAATGAACACTGGTGAAGTCGTATGTATTGTTTTTTGAATAAAACTCATTTTAGAACCCGTTGTTAACAATCTAAATGTGTTTTTATTCTTTACTAGCTGCTGCCCGCGACTTCGTCCCCGTGGAATCCCCGATTTTAAAACATTCTTTATCGCTGCTCCGCTCCTATTGGCTTAAGCGTGATGATATATAGCCTAAAGCCTTCCTCGATAAATGGTCTATTCAACCCAAAAAGATTTTTTCAATTCGAACCAGTAGTTCCTGAGATTAGCGCGTTCAAACAAACAAACAAACTCTTCAGCTTTATAATATTAGTATAAACTAGCTGCTGTCCGCGACTTCTTCCCCGTGGAATCTCCGATTTTAAAACATTCTTTATCGCTGCTCCGCTCTTATTGGCTTAAGCGTGATGATATATAGCTTAAAGCCTTCCTCGATAAATGGTCTATTCAACCCAAAAAGAATTTTTCAATTCGAACCAGTAGTTCCTGAGATTAGCGCGTTCAAACAAACAAACAAACTCTTCAGCTTTATAATATTAGTATAGATTTTATGTGCTATTGCAGAATTGCATACATACTCGTAACTATAAGTGAAGAAAACTTAAAAAAAGCAACTGACTTTCAAATAAAAGGGTTCCACTGCCTCTCTCTAAAGTTCTACATCAGATCTTCACCAAATTGAAATGGGACCAATCTGGCAAAGTTTTCTTCCAAACGAATATAATCATCCAAATCTATTGACAATTGGCGAAAATATCGCTGAACAAACATACAAAAACAGTCGTATGAGAACCTCCTCCAATTTTGAAGTCAGCTAATAAAATATAAATGTTTGTCACTATAAAGATGAACGGTTTACTGTAAGCAAACGTATTTTCCTTCAGGTGAAAATATAATCACTTTTTTTGATACAATAAGAAAAAAAATAAGTTCACCTCTCTAAATTAGAAATTAAATTTTGTTTTCTAATGGCCTTTTTTAACATCGACGATTATGTTTTTATTAAATCACTTGACAGACAATTTCATACCAATCGTATTCCTTTTTAGAATTCCGTATCCAAAGAAAAATGGGGTATGTAGTACTACTAAACCTTCACTACTCGAATGTCCATCCATCTGTCTGTTACCGGACTAGATCTCATGAACTGTTATAGGTAGACAGTTGACATTTTCAAAGAGTGTGTATTTCTATTGGCGCTGTAACATGAAACAATAAAAATACGACGGTACCGAACCATGTTCATGTTCGAGTCCAACTCGCGCTTGACCTGTTTTTAACACACATTCTCATTCAGGCTCATTTGCGTCAGAAATAGATACATATAACGTTCATTCCGAACGCCTTAAATTCCAAAAAATCCAGCCTTATCTAGAGCAGTAGAACCTCTAATCCCGTACCAAACTAGACCAGAACGAGAGCGAATGTATTATTCAGGCGCGTTATCAAGGCGCGCGCGCTCGCCTCACAAATTGTGCGCTTGCGCAGCCCGCTAGATAACCGACACGTCACGACGCTAGTGTAAGGAAGTCGGCTGATGGATGTTGAATGGTCAGGAAGAATAGGATGTGTGTTCAACATCGACGCGTTTGTTAAGCTGAAGTGGGGTAATAAGGCCATGTGTCACTGTCTGTATAACATAACTAGAACTTCGCGTCGCGCACTTTGTTTATACTAAATAATAATCTGCGCTTTCCTGCGCAGATTTAGTATTAAAGAAACCTTTTTGACCCTCTTAATTTTACTCTTGCTCCGTGTGTATCATCTCAGTCCGCCGCAAATTTATATCAGCATAAATATGCTGATATTTATAGCCTTTCTTGGTACACGAAGAAATCATATATTAATGTTGTTTACTTTTTAATTTGTCTTGTGCGAGTCCCAAATAAACTGAAAAGAAAAACACTTGATGGTGTGTAAAGGTTTTGCTTTGCTTTTGTATTCACCCCTATAAATGATTTAACTAGTTATGGCAGGAATACGAAAACGGATTTGAAATTACAGTTAAAATATTTATAGCCAATTGGCTATAATATTATTACAAATGAAAAAGAAAAAAGCAACAGCAAAGTCATGATTGAATACGAGCAAAGATAGTTGCATAACATAGTTGTGTAGAAATTACGAATTAAATGTGTACAAGAAAAAATATTGAATTGGGCTACTGATACATTTATCTTGTACAGTCAACATCAGAAATTGATGTGACAAGATTTTGTCACAACTAATATAAAAAACGTGATGACGCCAGGTGGTATATTCTTATTATTAATACTGCTGATTTTGCACAACTATGAAAACTATGCAGTCTTCAATACACATGGATACCATAACCAAAAAGAAAAATGTAAAATATTTTTTTAATCTTCCTAATTTTTAGGAAAACTATTACAATTTTTATCCTAATAAAACCTTCAAACCTTTTATTTTTTACGTACAAGAGACATCGTGCATATAGAATTTTAGAGGAACAGTTCATTGTAGGTACCTACACCAAAAATAGTACACAAACTTAATTGCTATAGGCTCAATGGCAACTTTTAGAAGGAAGAGAAGTCAAGAATCAGACTAAAAATCTTCATTTGTTTTGGGTAAAAAAAAAGTTTTTGATATAGAATAATGATCACTTGCACTTCATACTGACTGTACAGTGTACAAGTTGTCACGGTCCAGTGAATAAACAAATTGCTTTCATATTGGTAGAAGCACTGTCTGCGCGCTTTCGATGCAAATTTCATCACCACAAAATAGTATATTGGACTACTTTGTTCACGAAATTGTATGTAATATCATAGCGTGGGGATGAAAAGGCGATGGATGTTTTCATTAAAATTCGCGTCTACAGCTGCACTTTCAATCATTTCTGGGTTTAGTTAGAAGTTTGCTAAGCCTGTGTAATTATAGATACACTGGTCCGCGTGGAATAGTTACTTTACACCCGATTTTGAAACTCTCAGCCCGATCGGTTTAAAATTGACAAATTTTATCCCCTTGGGGGTAGATATATATTAAATAAATAAGTTTCCAGTTATCTTCCTTTAAATAAGACATTTGAAAATGTTTTTAATTAACTTTTTAGACCCATGTATGTATCCTGCTTATATGTGTGAGGTTTCATTAAAATCGGTTCAGTCGTTTTGCAAAATAGTGACTTGAACATTTTTATGAAATGCCATACGGCGTACACGCTCTTAAGTTGTTTTTGTATCATTACCATTACTAGTAGGCCCAACCCTCGAACAACAAAAGCTTTCTTTAGTATTCCGTAAGAAAACAAGCGACAGCCACGACCATAAACCAGTGGGTACGTGACGTCTAGCGGAAAAGCCCTGCACTATAGTCAATCTAAATAAACAATCGGTAAGTTACCATGGTTACCACAGCCTACTTTCTTTCTTATCTTTCGAGGCACCTGTCGAATGGACGCGACTCGAATTGAGTGCTTGGATACGAAGATCGATATCGAAATGTTTCACAAAAATGTGGGACTCAGGTGTCTATCCATAATGTCCATTTCGTGTTTGCTTGTGATTATTTGAATAATTAACTTTGTGTAAAAGGTTTTTACAGCAACTGTTGCTGGGTTAACACTTTGTGCAGAGGCAAAGGCACCCAGCCTTTGCCTCAACCAAAAAAAAAAACAACAAAGTATCAGCTGCACTTTTCTGTGGTTGATGAATGTTTAAATATGACATATTATTGCACATTTTAGTATTCCGTACCCGAGGGGTAACCAGTGGAACTCTATTACTAAGCTTACGATGTCCGTCCATCTATTTGTCAGCGGACTGTATTTCAAGAACTGTAATACAGTCCGCTAGAATTGTAATTGTTAACTCCCTCTCATAGAGCCTGTGTCCCAGCAGTGGGAACGTTAAAAGGCTGATTATGCTTAGACTAATAGTTAGATAGTGTGTGTGTATTTCTAATACCGCTATAATAAAAATAAAAATTGAATTAAAAATTAAACGGGGCTCCCATAGAAAGGTGTTTTTAGGTTTATGGTACGGAACCCTTCGTGGGAGTGTCGGACTCGCACTTGACCAGTTTTATGACGATAATGTTTTTTAATGGGTTTGTTTTCAATATTGAACGTACCCATCCAACCTGGATTTCTTTTCATTACGCTTGTTCATTCGTTTAATGTTGGGCAATTGAATAATATCTGACAACTTTTAGAATAAATTCATAATAAAAAAAAAAAACAGCATCAGAACTTCAATCGAACAAAAATGCCAGTCGACCCGTCGAATTGCATCGAAATCACTTTTTAAATATCAACGTCAAAATGATAATCGCGTGAAACTTCAAATTGGGTGATTGATTTGTGACAAAAAATGTTTGCAGATAGCGAAATTGATCAGCCGAGATGTTTTTGTTCATTACTGGGAACGCAGTAACAGTGTTTTTGATCACTCAGATGTGAATCGATTCTGGTTCACTTTTTTCGAAACATAATTACAATGATCTTTTTCCGAGAAGTTCGCATAATAGTAGTATTTACATTGAAGGCAAACGGTATATTAAAATGTCATGACAGATTTTACGGGAAAGTAGAACACTTATTGATTGACACAGTTATTGACGCAGCTTCCTAAAGTCACCGTTTATTTTTAGCCCATCCGTTGGTGCTGTCTCATTTGTAAGTTAATGCTTGTTCTGTCAACTTATCACCATATGATTTCATGTTACAGGTTGTTAATTTGCCATACATAACAAATCTGCAACTACTTAGAAACTAGGGGCGTTTTTACCGACCCATTTCTTTTTTTTTTGGAAATCATCAAATGACTTCTCCCGCTCTGGGCGGAGCGGAAGGGAGTGTCGGACTCTTACTGATTAAAACCCACCCGTGATCCTTCTTGTGCCCTTTGCGTTCCAGGGCCACGGTGACTCTTTCGAACAAATTCCGCAACCCTAGCAGGCACTGACCCTATGGGGCCCCGTCTTCGATGCTGACGGCTCTTTGAGGCGCGCGTGGAACACGACGCGCCGTCGACTCGGGCCTGGTTGCTATCGGACGGCGAGCCACCCATAGCTCGCCATCCGCAGGCCCGCGCCTACGGTAGCCGGGAATCGGCCTGCGTTTCCCGACGCCCGGGGCGTCTTCTTCTGTTGCGGCGGCTGGGGCCTGAAAATCCAGTATACATAGACAATTGAACTAAATATTAAGCAAAGCGGTAGAATTTTCAGTGTTTACTCTTGGACAAAGAATTCCACTAAAGAATATCGTAACCTCTTCTTACCAGACAAACAACAGCGCTTCGTGTACTCAGAAACTAAGTATGCAACACATAAATCATCGGCAAACCAGACCTTATCAATACATCATCTAAACAGCATACTATACAAAAACTTGACTAAAAACCTCCTGACCAAACAATGCACTTTAATTTCGTTATTTATATTAAACACAGCGGGCAGGAAGCCTTTGTATCGCCTAGCTCAAATCATAATAAGCCTCTGTAATCAGATACTGGAACACTTTTAATTTTGTTCTGACCTTCGGCTGTCGGACATTCACGAGTGAAAACGAGAGGCAGATTAACAATCGCGATCGTGCTGTACCTCCAGCGATTGAAGAGTTTTATTGTGGTACTGCTGATGACAGAACTGTTTGATGGGAGGGTATGCTTTTGTATTTTCTCGTGGTGGAACCAAGCATTGCCACTACGCAGACACCAGTCGTTTTCTACTAAGGCCTACATATATGTTCATCATTAGACATGTTTGGCATTATAAATATAAAGCTTATAACTCACAAGCATATGCCTATAATGACTTTTATGTGTCCAAATTGTTTGGGTTTTCAGAGACGAGCTCCAACATACTCTAATTGTGTACTTATTTGTTATATTTGAACTTCCTATTATTTTCATAGGGTCGGTACGCGATCGCCACTCCAGAACTCAGACTCCGATCCGAGCTTCGATCGCGTACCGGAAAACGCAGTTGGAAGGCCTCCCACAAGACGCTCCGATGGCCTGATGGGAGACGTGGGAATCCACTGGATGCGAGACACACAGAACCGGTCGAATTGGTAACTGACGACAGTGGAAGTCGTCCGGCTGAAATAGTAATGGTTATTTTTCATGGACGTTTTTAAAAGTTATAAGAAGCTGTTGCCAGAGCGGAAATTATTACTGTGAAACTATAATACCAAACTGACTCATACATCTTGTAGTAACTTCAGGTCAAAGTAAATCAAAGTTGTTTTAGAAAAGTGTATTATTTCAGCAATAATTGTCATCGCGATAGTACCAATGCGCCCAATAGACGGGCGTCACCGCGAAGCCTTCGACTGGCCGCCCGGCCGGCACGTGCGCAAGCGACGCATAAATGACGTCATCCATTCCTCCAACATGTTTGAATAAGATAACTTAAAATGTATCATTATAGAAGCATTTATATAACAGTCACCTTACACACAACATACTTAATTATAATTATTGTATTAAAATTTCTAATTTGAAGACACAGGCGCGTTTTTGATGTTATAGAGAGAGTAATGTAGAGCAGGTATTTAGGAATATCTTTTTATTTTCTGTAATTCAGAAAATTCTGCCATGTAATTTTTGATTAAAAAACCAATTTTTCAGCAGTGAGATAAACTATACTTATATAAGGTTAAAAAACTATATATCGCGACAGCTTTTCAATAGTAAATGCATATTTCCAACCGCTTTATTTCGCCTTCATTGTGTTTACCTATGTGTGCCATATAAACAAGTTTTCATCCTTTTCCTTCGTTTATATTTATTATTTGGGAAAAGGTAACTGACTATTGAAAAGTAAGCCTTTAGAATTTCAGTATCTATTTAAAGTTGTGTGAAGTAGAAATTATTTTTGACTAATTTTAACCTTCGATTTTTACTAGTTACACTGTACCGAATGAAATATATCTACATTGAAAAAATCCCTACATTATTTCGTAATCGTAATTATAACTAACATGAGGTCAAGATCTAAAAGGCTGCATTCATATTTATTCTCAAATTAAGTAATCACGAAAAAAGCTCCGTAGAATCGTGCATGTCTCATAAAAAGAACATGCTTGACATTTTTTAGATATTAAGATTATAAAGATAACGATCTCTGTGTGCTCCTGTTGTCACAGCCTCATTAAGTAAGTAGGTAGAAATAAACAAACAAACAGTCCCTTTTGGGCAATCGTGTAAAATAACTAAAGCATGACAACTTTGAAAATCTTTTATGGCTTAACAAAAAAATTAAAATCAATATTTAAACTCGAAGCGTTTATTCGAATTAAGATACATACTTTAGAAGTATCAAGGACGTGGTCAGTCAAAAATATAACGTTAGTATCTAAAACGATCCGAAGCGTAGATCTCTATGGTAACTAACGGCAAAAAAGTGTTTGGACACGATGAAATAAAGAATATTCCAAAAACACAACTAAGATCAACACTCAGTTTTATACGTCTTAACTACTAATAAAATTTAAAGAAAAAGTAAAGATTCCTTTGTTCAGACAAGGGATTTCACTGAAGTTGCACTTAAAACCGTCATCAGAAATTCTTTTAAAATGTTAAAACGTACAGATCCATTTCCTAGAAGCAGGTGATTCACAGCGTGATGTGAGGACAGAGCGACCTCAGTTAAACGTTAATATTGGGAAATCTGACTAATTAACATGCACACTTACTTGCACAGATATAAACTGACAATAGGGTAGTTGCCTAAAAAATCTAATTAGTCCGTAAGATAGACTTCCCAAAAATATTGAACACGTATTTTTATATAGTGCGTTGAAAACTCGTGTGACGTCACTCCGTGTGACGATTTTTACTACGCCCTGATGTCACAAGCCCCACTCATGATCTTCGTCAATTTTTAGAGATTTCATAAAGCAAAAAATACGTGTCCAATATTTTTCGATAATCTAACTGACAGACTAAATAGGATCATATTTTTATTCCTCAGGAAACATCCCTATTAGGAACTGAAAAAATAACACATTTATTAAAACTTCTTGCGTATAGGTAAAAAGGTGGACTTAATGACTAGAAAACCAAGGGTGGTGAAGATATCATAATAGAAGCTATCATTAGATCTTACAGAAAATCATGTGCATTCACGCTCAGCAGCAGTGGCAGATGTAGCCATAAGGTTATTCTGAACTACTCTACAGAGTGGCTCGTCCCACCGTCTCTGGGATGACGGATAGTCGGGTGGATTTAGATTGGGGCAAACGAGTCTCCAAGCATCCGTAGACTCAGTGAAGCACGGCACATCAAAATTAGTCAGTGAGGAAGCTATGAAACGAGGATATGAATGCCGGTAAACTGATACTAGTAATTTTGCGGACGCCGCCGAGGCCTCCTACTTTCCCGGTCAAATAAATAAGACCTTCTTTTTTCTGGTTTAAATAGGTAGTTGTACTTTCATGTAACTTATACACACAAAACACACACACACTTAAACATAATGAAGAGTTTTATATTCTATACTTCATATAAAATGTCTATTAAAAATCAGTCCCAAAAGTATAATTATAAATAATATGAATATGCTAGGACGCGATTGAATCTTGTAAATTAGACTAAATGTGTGACGTACAAATGTTAAACGTGTCAATTAAAAAAAAAAATAACAAAAAAAACAATCTACTTCTAAACAAAAAAGTATAAAATAACTTTAATTTCGGAATTCGGTGGTTTTGGTTGTTTCTTCATTTTTTGATCAATTTTTTTTTTCACTTTTTAATGGTACACAACCCCCCACCTAAATGTACCAATCACATTGGTGTAAACAATAAACAATCATGCGATTTCAGCAGTCCCGAAAGATTTGCTATAATTTATTATAAATTATAAAGAGTTCCGTTACCTATCTCTGTTCTTAATCAGATCTTCACCAAACTAGAAAGGGACCACCTAGAAATATTAAGATGCTCTTCCAAACCATCGTATACAATGTTATTTTTCATTTTAAATCGACAAAGTGAATGAGAACATCATCAATGTAGTCGAAGCCACGCATTATTAGGGATAACTCAAATACTAGTCGTCAGATCAATCAATCAAATTTAAATGGGACTACACGACAAGCACCATCTTTCGAATATAAAAAGAATCATCAAAATCGGTACACCCATTACGAAGTTATGATGTAACACACAAAAAAAAATAGGTATATATATATATATAATATACAATCGAATTGAGAGCCTCCTCCGTTTTTGGAAGTCAGTTAAAAATAACCAAAAGCAGCTATCGGATTCTACAGCAGAATACTTTAATGGTTTCACCCAAAATCTGCAAAACCATTTCCTCATCCGTCATTAAAAATACGGAAAAAGTAACAGCATGAAAGCTTGGAATGTATGTTAATTTATTGTTAATGCCCAAAAAAAACCCTGGAAAAATTTGTACGCAACAAACAATTCCGCTTTTTAACATTAAGTAATTACTTTTTGCAAGGTTGATTTAAACGAGAGCAAATTGGACAAATTGTTGCTGCGCGAAAAAGTCCTTTATTAAAATATATGACCTCTATGTTCTACTGTAACTATGCGACTTGAACTCTTAACCAGCCAATATTATTAATGTGTGAATTTTAGTTGATTCGGTCTGAATGTCTGTTCATTAGTAATGAGTTAGTATGATTAGTGTATTTATTTAGCCAAAATGAGGCACACTGGTAGACTTTGACTTCAATTATAGCACATGGGATTATTTTCATCCCGTTATTATGCTTCACTGAAATTTTCTTTCGATATTCACATTCTTGGCACGTGAGCAAAACCGCTGACAAAATATGCAGCTCCATAACTCCATATTAATACAGATACCTTTTAGCACATTACTCAAGATAGGGTAATACAGACAAGACTAAAGGCAAATAACCTTTATTTATTCACCATATAAACAACCGGACAAGATAAACACACAATTTGCATAGGTAATCAAATAATTATAATATAATTGCGGCCGAACTCAGCCGCACCTGACCAGTACAGAGATAATCTCGACTAAATGCACTGTTAAAATGTCGTTTTAAATGATCGAATCCGGCTCTTTGTTTCTGTGGTACAACTAGTTATGTGATTTTCTAAAGATAAGTATTAGAATTGTGTAATATGGACCAGACTAGAGTTCGACATATTGAATCAAAGCCACAATAGTTAAAAGACGTATCATTTTAGTGACCTTGTTGTGATTAAACTTGCTAACTGAATTGTTTTTCCGGTGTTGTCAAATCTGAGTCTCGTTCTATTTTTGAAGTTGTTTTAATTTTATTTTTATGTATTGCAAATAGTTTTGGTAAGTTTTGGTCTAGAGGAATGCGGAACAGAGTGAAAGACCTGCAAACCTCCATAGAATAGGGAGGATTTTTTAACCAGGTAGGTATTGTGTATGGTGGGCAATTGCCCGATGGTTGATATTTAGGTGGTTGTTTATATTCAAATCGCACTGAAAACTTTGTTACCGTGATGCAGGATTTGTGTGACGTAGTTTGTTGTTAGCGGTATAGATGTCGCTACTTTAGTTTGAAAATCATAATAGATTAAAATAACCAGAGAGTTGTACAGTGAAATTTAAAAATACTAATTTATAAACCTATCTGATCACGTTTGCCGATCACGGGTGCCCAGAGATCGCGCAGGATGGAGTGGTTTTAAATGAGAAAAACGATAACCTTTGCTCAACAGTGGGAGACTGTTGATCTGTTACATACCTTCCAACATATTACTTTAGGTAAAAAAGTACTACTTAAATTTTAAAAATAGAAAAATGTAAACCCAATTCGACAACTATTTTATCTACTTACGGTAGACCTACGTCTGTTTATCTGGCAAGATAAGCTTTTAAGCAGTGGCACTACAACCGTTGGACAGTTAAGTAGGTGCTGTAATCACGACCTCTCCATCACCTGTCAGAACCTTACCGCGATTGGCTGATGTCGTTTCAAAATTATGATTGATTGATAAAGATTGTGAGTTTCATTCAACGTCTGTTTATTGTACACAGTATTATTCAACCGTTTCATTCAGTAACTATCTAGATATTACATGTTCAGATACGAGAAATTCAAAATATTTGAAATAACAGCAACACGATTAAACGTCAAGGTAAAGCGACGCTTGTCGAGGCCAGTCCGTGGATGGGTACGCGCTCGAGCAAGTACTTAAAGCCGCGACTATTCTATAAAGATCTTTAGCAATTGTTACGGAAAATTTGAAGCCAGAAATCATGACACTAGCAAAGGCGTATCTTGCTATTCCAGTTACTCGGTTTGGGGGCATGTAAAATATTAGCACTAAGTCTGTCAGACTATATTGGGGTAGCCTCCTTGGTGGCGGATTACTGGCAGACAAGTTTGTCGAACCGGTGAAGGAAAACATCGTGAGGAAACCGGCATGTCCAAGAACCAAAAATTCGAAGACATGTGACATTCACCAACCCGCACTGGGTCCGCGTGGTGGATTACGGCCCATTCCCTCTCCTAGAGAGGAGGCCTGTATCCCAGCAGTGGGAACGTTAAAAGGCTGATTATGCTTATGCTAAGTTTGTCGATAGAACTTTGGAAGTGTCTGGCAAAAGAATAAATAGTATTTTGAATTATGAATACGGAAAATATGCTTTGTTTTAGGTGACGGTCATGTAGTAACGCTTTTAAAGGGCAGATGCCGTGTTTAAGTACGAAGTTTAATTAAAATCCTAGTTTTTGTTCATTAGAATACTAGGGGCGAGGTTCCGTGGTGTTACAATATGATTCTCGTGATCTTCACCTCAACACGGAAGGCGGTGAATCAGTCTGGGCTCTGGAGCGAGGTCGATCGGCCGAAGCTCGTGATGCCGCGCCGCCACGCCTCTGTGTAATTGTTACTTTAAACTGTGCACCCTATAGATTCACGATCAGTTTAATTTAATTACGGTTTTTGTTTTATTGGTACCTACTAAAACATTAGTAACACTATTATATAGTTTCGCGAAGAGAAATATAAAATGACACCAAGGACCGTTAGCTGATTTAAACACTTTTATCAAGAAGATGGTAATTAAACATTTGGACGAATTTAAAAAATAAAATTGTATGAGATTGACATGCGCTACTGAAATGTGCCGTAGTTCATCCATATCGAACATTTTGGACTTTAGACAGTAATTATTAAATTGTCTATAGAAAATTTTAACTAAGAGGCTGGAAATTAGCATTCAAACCATTCATGTGTTTTTTTAAGGTGATGTGTTGGATTATCTTCAATTTAGAGTTGTTTAGGAAAAATAATAAGATCGTATTTTGCCAACGAACAAACAAATATTCTGTATGGACCTAAAAAAATGAGAACCTCGTTTTATTTCGTGATATTCGTCAGCCAGACTATCGCCTCGTTTATATAATAATAATAACCGTAACCGCGATAAACACCTACAACGTAATCTAAACTTGTCTCTTATCAAACCCAATCTCTATGGTTAGAAAAAAATGAATCGATCTATATGGTCTACGCTCTATGCATTCGCACGATAAATGGGCGCGGTCTCTATTATTGCAACTATAAATATATAATTTATTATGATTTTTACTACACCTCACAGATATGTATTGCCACTTTTAACCTGCAATTAAGTGTAACAACAAGCCTATGTTGCGGAACAAAATAAATTAAAATGATTTTATTGAATAATAAAAATATAATTACATATGTTCATAAACCTAGGTTGTTATTACTAAGCGGAAGAAAACTTATTTGAAACTAAATTTCAAGTGAGACTGATTTTGTAGAGGTAGGTACTAAAGTCACGTGGGAATTCTGACTTCTTTTACAAAACTCAAAATAAATGATTCTACGCTACTGTTCTACTTTACTCGCGAGCAATAAACTGGAATCACTTCAACGCGCGTTGCTCAAAACCGTTTTTTACAATTTCTATGCAATGTGAACTATGGATGCAAAATGCATGCAAAATTAACTATGGATTGTGGTATATCACGTGAAAGCTAATTTTGTTTGTAATATCAAAAAGATATAAAATTAATATCTTTTGCTACCTAAATTTAGGGAATTATTACAATAGATCTAAGTTGTGAACGTCTAAATGAATATAACATAATATGAAAAGAAAAAAAATAATATTTACAACATGTTATATACCCTTCAATATTTTTTTTTTGCCTTTCCTGGCCCTAATGACTGTCTGTTACCGTTATTTCATTGACTGATTTAGTTACTTGACACTCTTTGACCAAAACAGTTTTTACGTCTTTAACACTAAATCTTCGCTAGTAAACCCGGTGCGTAGAGGAGCACATGGCTTAGCAGAATGTCTTAGATCTACATACATAATTATCTTTCTCTGTCGACGACGGTCGCTACCATATGGGCACATCCTGGTATCATCCGAGAACCAGGACTCAGCTCGATTGTATCACTCAATTCTATATCCCAATCTAATTGATGGAGAGCAAACTAAAACTGGTCTTGTTGGTGAGCTGGAGACAATTTGGGCCCCGTGGTTGGCCTTTGCTTTTTTAAGTCTTCGAGTCATTGCCACTCGCTCAAACTTCTCTGAGCTGCTGCTGGACATCCACGCCGGTCAAGTGACGATTTTGGAGGTAAATCGGTCATCTCTCATCGAAGTGCCTAGCTGTCATCGAGATCCTGATCTCATGGACTAAGTCTCTAGTCTCCCTGAACCTCTTGTATACTTTGAGACCCAAGAGTGGCAAAGAAGCTGTTCTGAAGTATTCCCAGTGACGTGAAACATTGAGCTGATGACCAATTTTCATAAATGCCCACTTTTATAGAGTTTGAGGACTACCAAACAACATGGTGTGTTTTAAAAATATACATATATGCGACGCCATTCCCCCGCTTCTCCAAGCCTTATAAAACAAGAAAATACCTACTAAATTAATCTAGGTTTAAAAATCGTAAAATAAAACTTTCATTCAAATTAAAAAAAACCCCCTCTCAAAACATATAATCACATCATCAGAAAAATACTGTAAAGTGGTCAAATGTATTTTCGGATGAGTATAAATTAAATTCGGGTGTAAGGCACAGAGGGTTAACCTCTCCGAGGTTTTTTTAAATTTAAATGGAGAATTCATTTAAGTCATATTAAAATATATTATTATTAGTAGGTAGTACTGCAGGCATGTTTGCATAAGCGCATGTAGATGATTTCTGTACAATTACTATTGTGTTATTATTATTGAGATATGAATATTTACTTTGTAAAGTATTACATTTTTTACTTAATTTATTTTTGTTAATATAAGGACTATATGGGTATTATTTTCTTTTTGCTTTCCTTCTTTAAATTATATTTAAGTACTTTTGCGGCCAACCCAAATGTAATTTCTTTGGAATTGGTCGTCCGGTCGTTGAGCTCCTTATTGTTTGTAAGTTGAGCTACTCGACTACTGACAAAGGTCTGCACTGAATGGACAGGCCCACTTAAATCTGTGTGGTTTTTTTTCTCAAACTACCATTTCAGACACAGATTTCAGATGAGAACTATGTATCATATATCATATTGTCAATGTGAGAACTATGTAGATCGCCATATCAGGGTCTTACCTATTTCAGTAAGTCTGGCAGTTTCAGTCATTTATTTTATATAATCTAATTCTAATTTTAATTTATCTAATCTAGAGTTTTGATTTGATTCAATTTAATCCAGAACATTTAAAATATTTTATTTCATTTATAATTAGTTTTAAAGGGTTGACATATTCACATATTTTTTTTATAAACTTTTACATTACTTTTATTACTTCACTTTTCCATTTTGTCTTTTTTTTTTGTTAGAGCCGTGAACGCTTAGTTTATATGCAAGCTATGGTTGCCTATAATTGAGTGTGCAATTTAGGAAAATGTTAACTGTACCATTTTTTTCTGTATGTTTTTTTTTATAATTTTGTAACACTCGTTGGTGATTCTACATTAAAAAAATAAATAAGCCTACATGGTTGTACGGATTATATTCGGCTAGGAAACACAGGCTTCATTGATACACAGCTTAAATTGACCAGAAATTGGACGTATAAGTGTTATGTTTTACTCATTTACAAAATAAATCTCATTTATCATTAAGCTGCAAGCTGCAAGCTGCTGCTGCTGCAAGCTGTCCACTTCGGTGGTAGGCGTGTGGTAGCGACTCTTATACATATTATATTCTTTGTTTTAGGTTAAGTTATTATAATAAGAACACTAGCATAGGGATAAGAAATAATTGTTACTAACACAGTTGAGTCATGTTACTTGAAAATAAAGATTATTATTATTATTATTAAAATGAAGAGCCAAACAAAAAACAAAAGTAATTAGAAATCCGATTACAAACACAATAAAATCTTAATAGTTTCAACTACAATACGTACGATCACTTTCATCTTCATTTCGACTCAGTAAAACAAAATAAAACAAAATCGCATCACGGACAGCGAAAGCGATGGAGATAACCGCTAAAGATTTATAATTAGATCTTTGACATAAAAAAGCCTAGAGTTGGTGTTGTCCGTCAACTCGTTTAGATTAGCTATTCTAATCGAGATAGCTGCATCATTGTGAACAGTGTTTCACTGTTGCTTGGTACTTTCATAAGTTGAGAATGCAGCTGACTATTCTTTCAACGTTTGATTCTTTGAATCACCTTTCTGCTACCTTGCAAAAAAACAACACATTTAACAAATTGCTGCAATCACCTTTTTCTGCCAAATATACTGGTTTAAATCTAATAGCTTTTATGGAAACGGCTGGTTGACACTTCCCGTGATCCAAAAGCTATCTTTTACTTTGATCAGAGGCTAAGCATTGCCATTCAACGTGGCAATGCTTAGCCTCTGTGAATCACATCTCACTTCTCACACTCAATGAGACCACTTTTATGATCAAATTCCTCAGTACTGCTCTACTTATTATATTAAAGATCAGACGCATTTGTCTATACACATACAATTACCATGAACACGGCAACGTCAAAAACAATTACCGCCATACAACGCTTGCTCGAGTCATTGACAGTTAAGAGCTTACAATTTCCCGCAACATCCATTGGGGCCGTCCGCCCTATTGCACTTAACCTAATAACCGTTGCAATCTCGACCGGTATTGCTGTCGAAATTGCGGGGTCATCTATCCGGGCACTAATTGAGACAGTTTTGCTTAAGACACTGGCCGGCCGACCGGTCGACAGACGTTCGTAAATTGGCCGTTTACGGTGAAAGTCAGGACCATCAGCGCCCTATGTGGAAATGTTAAAGTTCATTGTAGCTCCTGATATTACAGGCATGTTATGGTGTTGCTTCGCTCCGGGGCGCAGTCCGTGGCTCTAGCCGCATTTACGCTAAGGCCGCCTGCCCTGCCACCGTTATTATTTTATAATACGGAGTCGAACGTAGTCGGTGCAGTTTAATATCGTTTAAGCTAGCAATTTTACTTGCATGCCACCTAATTACGTAATTTTTGGGGATAATTACAATGGCGAAAATATGTGGATTTTAATTGCATTTGAAGCATTTGCATTGAAAGGAAAAAGTCGTCGTCATTGCCAGTAAACATTTCTTGTCATAAAATTGAAATTGTGTTTATTTTGTATTATAACACATAACTCACTATGATCATAGTATACACTCATGACAATCATGTGAATCATGAGTGTATACTATGGGTGGTCTTATTGCTAAAAGTGATCTTTTACAGACAACCTTTTTGATAGATTTGACAAAGAAGGGGAAAAGATAGAACTCACTTCATTCACCTCCAAGTTCCTCGTCATGGGACCCAAAGGCTCTAACACCACCACCTTAAACAGAATCCCGCCGATACTTCGAACTGTTCAAAATGGTGTACTGTCCATGCAATCTGATTTACGCGCGCCGCTCCGGACCTGAAGCCAACGTCCACTATAAAGTATACCTTTACCTTTTTAGGAATGCTAATTCATGTACAGATTATTCATTGCTCTTGTCTACATAAATTTGTTGGTGGTACACTAAAATTGTATGGTAGGCGGCGTCGCGTCGGTGACAATATTTAAAGAATTTAATAATGCAGAGCTGCTTTGGGTTTACGATATGCCTTAATAAGGGCTTGCCGCTAGATCCGTGCAAAATGTGCAATTTCGGTGTAAGTAGTATCCGGGCACAATGGAAACCTATTTGCCGCCGCTGCGTTGCTGTCTCTGTGGCAGTTATACTGCGACGACTTTGGTAGTTCAAATTTCTACTGGTAATCAGGGCCCTGAGTCTGCTATTACAATAGTGTCAGAATGGTCTAACATTGATCTCATAATGGTTCATTTTTACAAGTTTGGTAATCTACAACTAATAAAATAGCGTCACTATGACTTTCCAGTGGTCAACCACTGACACTCCATTGAAAGAAATGGCATAGAATGGTAATCTCGTACATAATGACAAATGAATTACAGACGTATGCGGTAGTCTGCTAAAATTTTGACAGTTCCTTTGATCAGTGACCTACCATTAGAACGTCATTGTGCAGTCATTGCTTTTAATAGCTCGGTTATCAAAAAGTATTACGAGACCATTGACTGACCAGTGATCGACCATTATGAATTTAGCAGATTACGAAATTTTAGCAAAATGACAATGGAATCGTGTTGGAATGACAAATTTATAAAAATAGCAGACTTGGGGCCCTGGGCAATGTTACAAGTTATCATCAGGTGGAATGTTTGCTTTTTTGTCCTCAAACCAACCTTTTTTGTCATAAACAACTGATCCTGTGCAAGTTGGATTTGCATACGAAGGGGTTCAGCTGTACAATAAGGTGACTTTGCTCCTTGTGAAATTTCATGATTGAAATGAGTACACGGAAAGTGCCCAAAGTGTTTTGCGAACATCGAAAAATGCAACATTCGTGTACGGAACCTTATAAAAAAAAATCATGATCAAGATACAACAAACAATTTCAATCCAAACACCGGTAGGTGCCAATTATATTGAAATGTAGGTACATTTATCTATCCATTAGTATAAACATCAATAATGATAAAATAAAAGCACCTGTAAACCTATCATTTACTCGCAAAACTAATAGCGAAGACCTTTGCTGAAATACTAAGGCTTTAATTAAATATATTGTTATGTTATACATTAAAGTCTATCTATATATGTATGTACATACATATATGAGGTGACTGACATACGAACGAACAGCCGAAACTCAGTAATTTCGGCTGTCTGGTTGTCTGTGTGTAGCTAATTTTAATGATGAAGGTGAAGCTGAGGAGGATTTTTTGGAAAGGACATGGCCAAAAACTATATAGGCTTGTGCCTTAGAATGTACAAATATAAAATCTATGTCATTTAATAGCACTGATCTTCTATACACAAAATGAAAAAGGTGCATATTGCTCAGCAGTAGTGAACAAAAGTTATGAAGGTTTAAAAAAGTTGATTTGTGTTTATATCTGTACCAGATGTTTAATATATCATCATTTGGTTCACACACGCTTGTAAAAGGTCCATTTTCCTTATTTATCTATGACACAGTTTACAATGATATTAGTGGAGCACTCGCGTGGGGCTACGACACTTTAAAATATAAACGAATAATGAGCGACTTCTACACAGTTTATTTACAATAAGTGGAGTGGTGGTGGTGGTGGAGTGGTGTTAAATTAAAACATCAACGTGCGAATCAAAACAAATCACATTCAAACGAATACCAAAAGAAAACTGGCGGCAAACGTCGAAGAGGGCATATGGTATTGACAATTGACATTTGTCAGCGGTGTTGCCAGTAGTAACGTGAAATAGTCCTATCCGTAACTGTCTATAAATTCAATCATAGATAGCTCGTTTTATAGAAAATAAAACAGGCAAAAATAACACGGTAACGAATAATTTAGGCCACTTATAAAAAACAAAACTCATAACGGCGTCTTGCTTTTTTTTTATGCGTTTGTCTATTTTCCCTTTTCTGATCTTGGTTAATATTATATGGCAACATTTAAAGGTATTTTAGAGCAAAATCAACAGAAAAACTTACATTTAAGATTATTTCTCTACTTCTGCTATAGGGCATAAAACCTATTCAAAATTCTTTTTTTTTTTTAAATTAAAATGAACTGCAATAACTGTATGTTTGTACACCGTGGGACAAATTTTGTCCATCTCCTTTTACCTTCAGGAAGTGAAAAGGGGGATAATCGTTTGTACTAAGTCTGCATGGACAAAATTGCGAGCGAAGTGTTAGTATTTCATGTTTATTTATTTTTTGTTTTTTAACTGAGTTAATTATAGTATTTTTGTGCATAAAATCCTTGCATTTGCCTTGTAATCTTGCATGTGCATAATATAGCGGGCGGGAGGGAGGTGCATACCTGCAACCCACTAATATTCGCGGAAATTAAAACTAGATATATTATTTTCATTTTCAAATTTAAAATGGATTTCCGCAAAGTAACGCCTGACTCAATCAATTTTATAGTATTTTCGCTAAGTTAGGTCTTATGTTTGAGATGTAATCGGAATAGATTGATCTTTTGACAGTTGCTACGGATTGATCGTTTTATTAGTAGTTATTTGCTATGCAGAATGTGCAGAATTGCATGAACATTCACTGTTTAAACAAGGGACTAGACATTATATACTCGAACTAAATATTTTTGAATTATTTATTGATCACTATTCCGTTTATTTCCCTTTTTTTAATTGATGCTTGTTTCTTAAAAAGTACATATTAAAAAGAATACAAAAGTAGAAGCGGTCCAGAGAGGAATCCATACTTATTCACCACATTTATTTCAGCAATTGATATTATTATTTTTGCCAGTATTTTTTCACTACACGCCACTTTCCGTATCACCATCATCATCATCATTTCAGCAGAAAAACCTATGAGCTTCCCTCTAAGATCACCACATATTCTATGAGTCTAGATTCTAGTGGATTCTCTCAGTCTTCACCAAGACATCAATTCATCGTGTGCAAGGCCTTGCAACGCTGGTATTCCAGTAAAAGGTCTATCACTTCAGAACTTATTTGTTTTGCGTGCAATGTTATATAACGATACTTCACTATATGACATTTTCTTCTGCTAACACAAAGATCGTGTGCAAAAGCGTGATGAGTGCAAAACTTGAAGATATTTTTCTAGTAATACTTAAACGATATAAAAAATATTAAAGGCGTGCTAACTCTAATTACTTCGTCATAGTTATGGCGCTCCGCTATTAAACTCAGTCGTTAATACATACATGAGAACAAAATGAGTGGACCCCACGCTGGGGTCTATTAAAATACATGTTTTTTTATTGTAATTAAACTAACCAGGTGGTACGTTTAACTGCTGTTAACGTGGTGTTTATTTAAATTAAATTCATATGGCGTTTATTGAAGATAGATTAATTACGGAAAAGTTTTACTAATATTAAATGCAGAAGCAGATGAATAAGCATTACGGTATGTATTGGCAATGTGTTTAATTCAGTAGTTTATAAAAAAATCTTTTTATCGTACTTAGTCCAATCGACGAGATATTTTTCGTTTCGGAAATACTGAGACGCGGTGTATGATCAAAATTTAAAGAATTCTCATTAAGAATCGCTAAGAATGAAAAATATATATGATATATAAATAAAAATGAAGCACAAGAGACTTAAAACCACTTAATGCATTACACAAATTCGCCTATCTTATCACCCAGTAGCTTATTAGTTCTTGTTATATTACAATGGCCGCAGTTTACAGCGATACGACACATTTTCCTATGGCCGATATTTAATGATTACCAGAGCACATTTAACCCTTTGGTATAGGTCTCAAGTAACCTATCGTTACAATCGAAATTCCTTAGCAGCTCCGCCTACCGCATAGTTATTGGAACAAAGCAGTAAGTGCGGTATTCATCGCGAATGTCCTTTAGCTGATAGTTTAATTGCGCTGCTTGGTTCAGCCAGTGATAGAGATCAGCGCTGCAGCGGTGCGGAGGTCACCTGCCCGCTCCGTGTTTTACTGAACTATTCATCAAGCTTGCATAACTTCGTCAGTATTCATAGTTTAGGTTGAAAAATGTTTGATAATCTTAGAGCTGAACAATTTGAAGACACGCAAATTATGGTTTCCTTATGTTCTAATACGGCAACATGATTATTGTAGGTGGATAAACCAGTAATTAATGACTATATACAGGGTTACTTCGGAGATAGTACGAAAATTTTACGTAGATATAATTATGATGAGATTGATAAAAATAAATAAACACGTTAAAACAAAAGTAATAAATCAGTTACCTTTTTCGATTCTTAACAACGCGAATTCACAGCTATGTAATTCCAAAAAAAAACCTAATATTTAATTCGTAAAATTTGTTCTACTAACGATATTGATACAGAAGGAAAATGTGCAGTCTCTGATGTAATCATGTATTTACAATTCGTTAAACCAGAGTTCAGTGATGGATCAGTGAAAAAATTTTCGTAATCAGAACTGTAGTTACTTTCAGAGGTTACCTCGAACAAACTTATAGGAAAACATATGATTTTACCTCTTTATTATGTTAAATCTATACTAATATTATAAAGAGGTAACGTCTGTGAGGTTGTAAGGGGTAATCTCTGGATCTACTGAATCGATTTTAAAAAATATATCACCAATAGAAAGCTACGTTATTGTGGAGTGTTAAAGTGGTTTAGTATTTATCCCCGTATTGTCACGGGGACGGGAAAAACGGGAAACCGCGGGGCGCTGCTAGTAGTTGATAAATATCATCATTTTCACCTTCAAAGTAAGTTTTACTCAAACAAAAAAGAAAACGAAAACCAATTCCAGACTATGAATGAAGCACATATTTAACGTCAGCAAACCCCGATGAGTTAATAATATTATACAGAATTATCTTAGAACAAGGATCATAAATAACGTTCTAGTTAATTTTTGTTCCTCTGAGGTTGAGGTCAGTGAGGCTGAGTGACCGTTCTAAGCAAATAATTGATTGGTTACGTTCTTTGTTTACTATTTAGTAAGTTGTCTGGCATGCCTGAATGAAGTAGGTATTCCCGTTTGAGCACCGATTTTAAAAGCACCTATGCTTGCACCCAAGGTATTCTTATTATATTTGAAGCTATTAGCATTAGTGCTAAAACAGGCATACTTTGCCCGAGTCATATCTTTAGCATAACGTTATCATCACTCAAAGAGTAATATACGAGTCATTACAAAATTCTGTCATTTTTGATGTGATGTAAACGCTACGAACTACTTGCCTAAGATATTACCTGAAAACTTTTTCCTATAGGATTATGTAGGTCTGTAAAGGGTCGGGGATTCCCCACAGAAAAATAAAAAACGCGACGTAAAAAAATTGCTGTGTCAGACAGACCAACGGTCAGAAAAACAGACACAGTATGATTCTATGTGGGTTCCGTTTTTCCATTTCGACATACGGAATCATAAAAACCAGTAAACCTGAAGCTTGAAACACAATTTATGAAAAAAATACTTAACTTAAGAAATAAGAAATCTGCTTTACTTAAGAACTAAGAAATCTGCTGATGTTGCCAAGTTTTGCGAAAATAAAATGAACTCAACACTTTTTTTTTCTCGCAAAACTTGGCAACTAGGAAAAGCTTTTTTGTCTTTTCTATAAATCAAAGCATTCACTCGTATTACAAATATAATATTTACAGGTACTTTTGAATTGTCAGTGTCAGTCTGTCGAAAATGTATGGATATTGCAGCTTATTTGACAGATTGCGACGGAGATGTGAATACGAACGTTGCTTCAAATAGTTGAATAGAATCTTAGTGTAAAATTGTAAAAGTCATTTGATGATTTCCCATCCAGAAAAAAAGGGAACTGAATGATCAGATACACGCGTCACCATCATTGAGGATGTCTATATAAAAAAATACGTTAGGTGGGTAAATAAAAATAGATAGGTACATACAAGTAAGTCTTTAACATTTTAATATTAATTACAGATGCTTAAGTTTTCGCATTTTTTGGTATTTTTATTTGCAACCACTCAAGTTTTTCATCTCCTGCTTTTGGCAAACGATGCTCAACATTAGCATTAAGCTGTTGGGCTGCAAAAGAAAATAATTTTAGTTGTTTTAAACCTGTTTATATGATTGATGTCGTAGCCATTTCGTAGAATTGGTTATTTAATAAAGTAGCCTAAAATGGCTCAAATGGAATGACGGGAGATAAAGAGAGCGAACATAGTTGGCCGTAAAAAGCTATCAGGCAGAAATAGGAGCCGAAAATAGCAGCCCAATGACGGCTATTCTTTTTCTTGAATTGACTTATAAAATAAATAATTATCTCATTTGCAATCACACTCGCGCCAAATGAGCTATTTATTTTCCAATGTATTATTAGGAAGTTACGACTTTTCCTAACGATCATAATTTGGAAATAAGAACAAGTTGTTATACAAACCTTTCTTCAACATTTGCACGAGATCATCTATACTTCTAACTGGTGCAGCGGGAACCGGGGATGTCTCTTCGCCTATACAACAAAGTTATCAAATATTAACTTTTACAAAAATAAATACAAACTTGACCTAGGGTTTCGAAGCAATGGAAAATACATGAGGAGACATGAGGAGTGTAACTGATAAATATAGTTTTAAAAATAAATTTAAAAGATATTATTTAGAAATGTGTTGAAGTACTTCAACACATTTCTAAGTATATAAAATATTAGTATTAAGAAGAAATGTATAAGACTCACCAGACCCCACAGTCAAACCAGTACCACGGTTTTTTGGGGCACATCATAATGTGAACATTACAAATAAATAAAGAGATAATAAAAAAATACGTTAATTAAATGGAGTAACAATAACGGAATATCATTAAACGAAAAAAAAGTGTTATCATGAGAAATTCACCCGGAAAAAGACAGTGTTAGATAGTGTACACCACGTGGGCGCTAATGTCATCCAAGACGTGACTCGAGTAACAGAATTGGGTGTTATTTTTGACAATGTACTGACATTTGTAACTGACGTCGAGAATGTAATTAAAAATCGAGGTCGAGTGCGAGACGGACTCTTGCACGAAGGGTTTCGTACCATTATCTATAAAACGGCAAAAGTCGCGTGTGTTTTATGGGAGCCCCCTTAAATATTTATTTTATTCAGATTTTTAGTATTTTCACAGATGATGTATTTGACCTGATAATAATATATCGAGAGTTTACAATCTCTCAAGATATTTTTTATCTTACGGAGTTTGCCATTTCCAACATAATATGTAGATGTATAATATATACCTAATAATTTATATATCTCTTCTTTAGTAGAGACTTACCTGCTTGCTTTTTGGTTGTGTTCTCTAAAGTAGCTTGTAACTTCTTTTCAAATTCATCGAGGGCTTTTTTTAAATCCTCCATGAAGACAGGTATTTTTGCTGAATCGGCGGGTGCTGGAACTCCTGGATCTGAAAATATTTGACAAAACTTAAGTGCCTTTTTGGCGTTTTGGAATTCATATTTTTCGAATTTAAAGTATTTTTCTTTTCTTCATTGTAGTTTTAGGAATTTATTTTCCCTTTTTGTAGATATTCCAAGATTTTTGTTCTATTTCTAAGTCGATCATGTTTACCAATGTTTTTTGGAAAGCAAGATATTGCAGATACAAAATAATTATATTATCTCATAAAAGATGCCAACGGCTTCCCCACGGGGACCCACATGAAATTGATAATTATGTCACGGCAACATACTCCTGGAATTAAAAGTATCAAATATCCTATTCCAGGACATGATTCACGCGCGTGGCAGGTTCAGTCATTAAAATGTGAAGAGGTAACAGCATTAATAACATTATAAAAATAAGTATGGATAGTGGTTATAGTATGCATATTACCTGCTGGTGTTGGATTCGCAGGTGGTGGTGCAGTTGTTGCAGTTGTAGAAGCAACAAGCGACGGATCCTCCACTGCAGTTTGATTTGTTTGTCCTGCCGCTCCCAACTCGGATAGTGGTATATCTTCTGGATGTAAATTGTTGTAGCTTTATGAATATACTACCTAGCACATGCTCATACAGTCGTTAGTAGGTATGTTAGGGGCGCTACACACTTAAACGGGTCGGCATAATTTGTTCGGCAGTATTTGTTGACCTACCCAGAGCAATCGACACTTTTATGCTGAACTTATTGATCGCCAAAACCCGACTGCATTCCCTATCCCGATGGTCGATTCGAGCCACTCGGCTGTGCTGATTAATGTGCAGCGCCTCTATCACTACATAGTATAAAACAAAGTCACTATCCGCCGTCTGTCCCTATGTATGCTTAGATCTTTAAAACTACGCAACGGATTTTGATGCGGTTTTTTTTTAATAGATAGACTGATTCTTAAGGAAGGTTTATATGTATAATACATGCATATTATAGAAGAGGAAACATTAGTATCTACATTGCACCCGTGCGAAGTCGGGGCGGGTCGCTAGTTAATCATAAAATTAGGATGAAGGTTATTCACGTTACTGTGAATTGATATAGATACTCAATTAAAAAAAAAAAAAAGAAAATTACCTGTACCATCCACCGGATCCTCAATTCGTAGAACTAAAAAAAAGGAATTATGTCACTATGTGAATCATAGATTTTAAGGTAATTAAAAAAATATGTTCTCTTACTTTTTTTCGGATGACGTGCATTCACAACGCGAATAACTCGTCTTTGTGGAGTATGTTTAACTTCCCTTGGAACGGAACCGTGTATTTCTATTTCCATTTCTATAGCATGGTTTGGTAGATCCGCTGAAAATACGACGAAATTAAAATGATATCAATATTAATTTCACCCAAAAAATAACACTGGTTTTAGTTGTGTTTTAAAGACACCTAAATATTTAGTTTGTAAAACAAGATATTTAATCGAATAATCTGAAAAAAATATATAAATAAATATACCTGATAATCTTCGCAGTGGGTTCATGTATTTCTGGATGACGTATTCAAAAGTTTTTCGGTTATAGCGATCCGCTTAAAAACAATACCATTTAGTACGTTAAATGTGAAATTGTAGTAAAAACTAAAATGTAAAAAACAATTCCGGTTGCGACAAAATATAAAACGAAAATTACAGAAACAATACAACTACCCGTGCCCGTGACTACTATGTATCTATTATGTATTACTACTTACGACGAATAACAGCGCACTCTTGTTTGTGAACGAACATAATCCAAAATAATAAGACAGTCATGATTGAAGACATGACATCAATAAGTCACTTGACCATCATTACACACCAAAATTGAAGGAACATAGTACTTATACAATATTTTGTAAGTAATAATAACTCACTTTACAGTTCAACTTTTATATTATGCAACGGCAATGTTGTAAAAAATAAATTACTAAAACCATAAAAGTTATCGAAATCACTTCATACTGGAAAAAATATGTAAAACCATGAATCAATAACAGAAGACTGAATACGCAAATTGTAAAGACAGTACCTACCCGTGACGAAACAATACAATATAATTCTAAAAGATATAACTTTATTTTAAACTTGCTTTTACCCGCATTTTCGATCGCGTTAAAGTAGCCCGTAATCACCTGCTGGGTCCCATATCTCTGTACCAAAATTTATCAAAATTGTTTCGGTGATTTTGGCGTGAAAGCATAACATCATGCAAACTTACACTTGTATTTTGATAAATTATATTTATTTTGTAAGTAGGTTAAACATAACAACTTTACACGTTCAATATTTCTGGTCATTTTAAGCTAGATTAAGCCGGTGTTTCCTAGCCGACTACCCTGAGAAAAAACACCGAAACGAACTCAGAGGTCAAAGTCTTTTGAAGTCCATACAATCCGTACTGGTCAAATCATTTGAAAACCATGTAGATTAATGTGAGGTGGCCTTTTGCGGAAAGTGCCACACAGATTTGAGCGGACCTGTCCAGACAGTGCAAGCATTTTTCAGTTACCGTGTACCTCAAACTTACAACTTTAAGGAGCTCAAAGATTTGATGAACAATACCAAAGTAAGGACATTTGGGTAGGCCGCATAAATGACTCAAACTGCTAGAGCTGAATAAGACCCTAATATAGCGATCTACATAGTCCTCACATTCACAATATGTTATATGAGAACCATGCAAATCTGTGCCTGAAATGGTCTTTTGAGGAAAGAAGCACACAGATTTAAGTTGAACCTGTAAATTCAGATTTTATATTTTTTTAAATTAGATTATCCATTAGTAAATTACTCAATTTTATATCTGAGGTGTAAGGTTACCTCAGAGGAATGGTGTAGTATACGTTGGAGGTTTGCCCTGTTTGGGCGGAGCAACGCCGTGTCCTCGTCGAGTCGATCGGCGGCGGCGACCTCTCGCGTCCGGCCCTGGTTCAATCCATGGTCCGGAGCGAGGAGGCATGGGAAGTGGTCACCTCCTACTGCAAAGTAGTAATACTAGCGAAGGAGAAGGCAGACCGCGTGCGGGAGATGGAAACCTCACGCTCCAGCCGCCGCAACAGAAGAAGAGGCCCCGGGCGTCGGGAGACGCAGGGTGATTCCCGGCCTAGGCGTGGGCTTGCGGTCGGCAAGCTATGGGTGGCTCGCCATACTTTACTATCTTGATTTTGTTTTTAAAAACCATCCTCTAAAGATACTTATTAGGTTATTGAGACAAATCTAACATTGCCTGTCGTAATCTAATAAATAAATTAACATACAAGATACGCGCGAAAAACATATCCCTTTTCCATTACTTTAGAATTACCTCCTATGGCTCAAGGTCATATAGAATCAGACCACGTAACTCAAACTTAAAATATGTAAACTCAGTTGCGATTGTAAATTACTTAAAATGATAAAAAAGCATGTTGTATATTTATTTAAAATTCAATAATAGAAAAAAAACATACAGTTAATTTTTTAACTCAGTCTACATATCGTCGCTCGGCATCCAAAACCGCGAATATAACATTTTTGACGAAAATCCGATTTTTGTTTTATTTCATTCTATACGTTAAAATACATGATCCTACATTTAAATATTGGCCGAAAGTCTTCTGGTCATGTAGATAATCGAGTCATCCAATATCGCGAACGTAATTACCCGCCATCAAATCCGCGAATATGCATCAGTTCCTCAGAGCCGCCATACCCATTGCAAGCGCAACACGGTGCCCCGAGGTTTTGGGTGTTTTTTTGGCTTAAAGTGCATGTATTTCACATAATTTTTGGCATCAGATATTTATTAATGTATAATATGTTGAAATCAACACTACATGCATGCATATTTCTAAATGTACTAAGACAAAAATTACGATTCCTAATAAAGTTGTTGGATTCGTGGTTTTGAATGACCTAAGTTGGTTTACTTTTAAAACATTTTGAACAGGTTCGCGGTATTACACCTTCGTAACGGACTTACCGGTCTGCCAAAAAGAGGGTAGGTTTGCATAAATCTTTAACTGCCCTTGTCCACATAGATTGACAATGTTTAATTACGCAATTTGGCCTCCCGGTGCGGTTTCCATTTACAAGGATAGCATTTATGGTCAAGACTTTTCAGATTTCAAAGTGGTAAAGCTAGCTAGCTCTTTTTACAGCGTAATGGAAAAATCTTCGTATGAAGAAAATAATGCGCTTCAAGATCTTCAGCAATGAAATGATAGTACAAAAACAAAAAATGTCGTTTGAAAAACTTTTTATTCGCAATCGACATGTTCGCCATTATACAATCCAGCGGTACGCAAACGTATTACTGACAAAGTTGTTGAAGTCAGGTGTCATTGTTCCGAAAGGTTCCGCAGGGTTCTATTGCGGAAGAAACTTTGAAGATGACGTACCGTCTCTTAAATCCTGTACCGATAATGCTGATAACTATGTGATGTTTGAGTTGACCAATACGATGATAAATACTTAGTGAATGGGATGAACATTCATTGAGTATTGTCTTCGATTTCGGTGAAGAAGATTTGATGTCTCAATCTTAGATTACTTCCCTAGCACTCGATACTTCGGAAAAGAGTTACAGCCTGCCAACTAAAAGCCTTTTCTCAGCCTGCTGGCACGAATTTAGGTCTTCAACTTCAGTCAAATTTCTTGGATAGCCAATTAGACAAGTAATATCAGTTTCCTACACAGGCACTCCTTCCTCTACCTACCACTCCAGACAACCCTAAACATCTCAATCTGCAGCCCTGGAAGGTCGCGCCTTACGATTCCTAATTATACATATATACGGATTAATTTTATGAGTATCAGCCAAATAACGTCGAAACTCAAATAGAGCTGCAGTCTCTTGTGTAACTTTTGTTAGTTAAGTTCATTAAATTAAAAAAATACATAAAACGTCTTGTTCAGTCGTTATAATTTAGCTTAATATCGTCTAATAGTTCAGTCATTTCACTTTTTCACACATTGATGTTTGACTTTTAACTTTGTTATAAAAGAATAATTTGTTAATCAATCCACTCATCTGATTTATTAACATTAAAATATTTTTTTATTCACCTACCTGGTTTACAAATAAAGCCATTATTAAGATAAAAATTGTCAACGAAAGGGGTTGTTTGATTTTCTAAAGTTTATCCGCGGATTATGTTAAAATATTACCAAAAATAATTGGTAAATACCGCGAATATGTTAAAATATGACCAAAAATAATTGGTAAATACCGCGAATATGATTTACCCATGCCAATATTAACTTAAAATAGAAAAAATGTATTTAATACAATCAAAACACATTACTTTAGTTTAAAATATATTATTTTGAAATTATAGTTCTTAAGCAGTACATTTTATTAAGTTTTTAGTGTCTCCTGTAAAATTTGATAAACGTCCCATTCGCGGTATTGGATGCCGAACGACGATATTCTATTTATTTTTCTTGTTATTCTGTTTTATTTTATATTTTTCTGCTTATCCATGATCACTTTTTCACGATTCTTAATCGAATGTTATATCGCTATCTTGTAATCCATCTTCATTATTCGTTTGACTTCTAAATTTTATCGGATATGTAGGTTTGGATGCTATGTAATCTGTAATTTCATTTAATTCCTTAGAGTTGAATTTTTCTGTGGATTCATTTTCAAAATTGACTTTATCTTTTTGCCCACTGTTTTCTACATCGAAGTATTTTTTTCTTTTTTCTATAAAGTTTGAAGGTTCGTTTCCTGTTTTAGCATGCTTGTGTTTTAAAGCGTTTATATAAAAATTTATTTCACTATCATCTATAATTTCATCTTCTATTTGTGAATTCTTGACATTAAATTTATTTGAATTGATCTTTGATTTTCTGATTCGCGAAGTAACAATTTTTTTCTTGTTATTTTTACCCTTTATTGCATCTAAATCAAACGTTATATCATTATCTTGCAAAAGTTCATCTTCTTTTTGTGCAATATCGTCTTTTAATTCATGTGAATTTCGTTTTGGTTCCCTGATTCCAGAAAACAAATCATCTTTTGTGGTATGCTCAACTGTTAAAGCATCTAAATAAGATTCTTTTTCACTATTTTGTGAAATTGTATGTGTATCCGACCCCCTGATTCCGGAAAATATATAATTTTTGTTGGCACGCATATCTTTTAAGGCATCTGAATAAGCTTTTTTTCCAATGCCTCGAACAACTTCATCTTCATTTTTTGTATTCTTGTCTTTTAATTTATGTGAATCTGCTTCTGATCCTCTAATTGAATTAGTTAAATATTCTTTTTCGGTAAGATTAGCTTTTAATTCACCTGAATAAGATTTTATTTCATTCTCCAAAAAATCATCGTCTTCATTGGGATTATTATCTCTTAATTTATCTACATATACTTCTGATTCTCTGATATGAGAAGTTACAGAATCTTTTTTAACATTTTCTGCTTGAAATTCTTTAAGGTATCCCATTTTTTTTGGGATTTGCGCACCACCACCACCACTTCTAGTTTCTATTGAATCTTTTAGTGACTCAAGATTTAGAAGCTGTACATAATCATTGTTTATTTCTGAGTCTCTGGAGATAGAACCTTCTGCTGATTCATAATTTAACCTTCTTCCTTCAAATTCTAACGTCTCTTTAATCTGTGTAGTCTCATCGTCTTCTTCTTTCTCTATCATATCTCTATCTATTTCAACACCTGGAACAATATGCCGTTTATAAAAAATAGCGAACGGATGGAATAACTAGTTATCAAAAACTAAATACCTACGTAGACAGTTATATTTTCAAACAAAATAAAGTATGGGAATATACACCACTAAAAAACAAGTTACTTCAAAATATATTTTATTCTTAGTACATAAAACGCAAAATGAAAATTCAATTACGAACGACACTAGTCTGAAATAATTTTCAGCTGTTATGACTGCCATATAATCTAACTGTTTAGTATCTATACAATAGTAATTTGAGCATTAAAATAGACATTCATTAAAATAAATGTTCAAGTATTGCAAGTATCCGAAGGTTAATTTTTATCGAGATAAGTCATCAGGCATCGTTGTAATGCGGCAGTATCTATAGGTCATTAGTTCGAATGTACCGTTCACGACCAACATATCAATAATAAATTAGAATACATTTTATTGTTTTTATATTTGAAAATATGGCCGCCCTAAAGCTATCCTAAAATTTAAGGGAAAAAGCATGCGAAATCTGAATCTTACATGTATAATAACAGTGTGGAGATTAGAACCACCATATGTAAGTTATTTTCTGAGTAACAAAATGTGTGGGTTAAAGTAGGGTCAGCAAGACTTTGAACGTTCGCATACCTGCTAGTTTACTTTTATGTAAATATATAATATTTCAACAATAAGGGATCATTAAACTGTGGCCAATTTCAACTCGTTCATTAAGTATAGCACATAGCATTTTATCCCCACCCAACCAAATAATTTGTGCGGATAGGCATCCGCCACGAGGCGGCCTGATGCCCACTGGTAAGGACTGCGCGAAATATCTGGGTAAGAGCATCACAAGCCTGGTTGATTTTTCTTGGGGAGATCCAACAATCAACAGTCTGTCGACTGTTATGATAATGATAAAATGGGGAAGGATAAACTTTGTTTTTCTTTTCTGAAGTGTCAAGAATATTAAGACAAACAAGGAAATTATCTTGCTCTAATACTGGTCCTATGCTGCTCTAGCCTTACCCTAACTTACGTAAAATACTTCGCAATCATAAGCTTCTGGCTAGTGGTTTGCGTGTTTCTGGTCGAAACTGTACTTTTTTTAATCATCCGTAAAGAACGCAAAACTCTTGCCCTAAGCTTTAGTCTAAGAGTTTCTGCCAAAAATTTACCATCCATCAAGATATTCATAAGATCATCATCGTCTGACATTATTTTTCGGTTTTCAGCAAGCTGGTATTCCGAATAAGGCTTCGTGGTTGTTGCAGTAACAGATTCACAAGCTGTAAATAAATTGTTATGATTATGCATAAGTAGCTAACATGCCTTTTTTGGGTTGGGAAATCATCAAATGACTCCTACCGCTCTGGGCAGAGCAGAAGGTAGTGTCGGACTCTTACTGACTAAAACCCACCCATGTTCCTCCTAATACCCTTTGCGTTTCAGGGCTGCGGTATATCTTTCGAAGAATTTTCACACAGGCCTATGTCTAGAAGTGGATTGCTGTAATCTGAGTTGAAATTTGTCTGACGTATGAGTGATAATCTTTTTTTCAGTTCAGGATAATCTACTTGAGAGCATCAGAGTGTTTTAGTTTACATACTTATTATTGTAATGTCTGATATAATAAATAATGGTTACTTCAGTGGTATGTACAACGACTGAGCCAGCTTTTCAGCCGTATCGAAGCAATTTATACTTAGACACCATCTGCATGATCAAGTCTTTCACGATGATGTTATATTATAGTCCAGCTACTTAATATGGAGTAAAATGTAAATCCGCGCAAACTCATTAGTGGAGATGAGGTCTTAGTTTATGAAAAGTTATTCTCATACTCACGAGGTCGTTGACATTTCTTAGATTCTACAAACTTCAGAAATTCCTTCAGCAGGTTTGACCAGTTTGCAGGCGTGTTTGCTTCTGAAAAAGAAAATGATCTGTGATATGGAATGCTACTAGAGCTATCTAATAGTATTATATCATACATAAGTGCTATTTTTAATGTACTCGATTGCGTTAACGTCAATGTTCACTTATGTCAAATTGTGTGAAAAAAAGCTTTTCCGTTATTGTCACCGGACGGCGCTTTACATTATCAATACAATTTGTTTACGTACACACGCGATCGAGAACGTTAAACAAATCGCACTTAGGCCACAGTTCCTATACTGAAATTCCTACAAAACTGAGTGAGTGAGATTTAATGATATTTTCAATGAGTTACCAAGTTTGTGATGCGTAAAATATTTTTGTGAATTGCCAACCTATTTTTAGACTTACTGAATACAAACGTACATTAGTCTATTATTTATTTATGACTATTAAAATACTAGAAAAGGGTGCCCAGTAGTAATTTACACTTTAAAATTAAACAAAATTAAAATTAAAATGTGTTTATTCATACAAAATGTAAATCAGAAAAAGGAATTGATTTATAAAACAGTTTAGAAAGCCGCGCAACAAGCTGGAAGAGGTTGTCTACAGAAAAGTATTGTGGCATAAGTTTATCTCCGGCAATAGACAGTTACAGGCTAAGTTAATTCTGAATAAGCTACACAGAGGTGTCATTGCTGAAAAACTAATCTGCTGTAATGAGGTAAGAAAGAAAAAAATCCAAACCGTACCGTCTTCTCGATTTTCGGCAAATTTTATAGGCATTTCCGTTTTTATTAGAGGTTTTTTCGCTACAGTTTCCATAGTTGTCATAGTTGGCTTCTTGGTTGTGGTCAAATGGCTCATTGTTGTCGCCGTAGGCTTCCTGGTTGTTGTCACAGGCATCTTGGTTGTCGTCGTAGGTTTTTTAGTTGTTGTCAAACAAACTTTTTTTATCGTTTGTAAAACAACCATCCTAGTCACTTTCAGAGTAAATTTCTTTGAGGTTACTGGACTATGTTTTTTGGTAGGTCTCAGAAAATTCCAATTGTCTCTCCAGTCTCCACTCACAGTCATTTTTGAATGCAAGCAGTGAGGATCAACTGTCGTAGTGGTTTTTAATTTTAGTTTACAGATAGGTCGAACATGTTTTGAAATAGCCGTTGCCATTGTTGTAGGTTGAGTTCTACGACGAAGTGGATTGATAATAATTTTTGGTGGGGCAACTGTTTTACTTGATTCTTTTTTTGCTGCAGTTGTTTTAATTGTACTCTTTTTTGTATTGGCTCTTTTAAGTGCAAGCTTTTTTGTATTATCTCCTTTAGTTATAAACTTTTCTGTTTTTATTATTTTAGTTGTAGCTTTTTCTGTTGCCATTGGAGTTTCCGTTATAGGTTCACCACAACTAGGCATTTCTGTTGTAGTTTCTTCAAACTCAGATTCTTTTATTTCTTTAATTATTTCAGCCCAGTCTAAATCTACTGATAAGCTTGAATGTCTTGGCGCTGAAATCGTAGTTTTAAGGTCAGTGAATTTTTATTTTATTTGCATAATCATCAACAATATTGAAATTTGGATTCTGACTTAATTTGATTCACATAAACTGGGCACCCTGATCATGCTATGGTAAGTAGTAGGCCAACCGAAGAATTTGATCAGAAGAATGTAATTTCAATTGCATATTAATTTATTTGCGTTCCATAATGTAAATAAAAGATCGTAACAATATACCTTAAACTAGGACAGTTGTAGACTCCGTTTGCGTTAGGTGGTTATTTGATAATGATGATTATTATCAAAACTACATGAAACATAGATATATAGTTCTTTTTTTTCTGTATGGCCCTCTCGCAGTTTAGCAACCTAAGGCTGGTTACTGCTTAATCTGATCAATCCTGTGTTGGCCTCAAATGAATTTAAGGCCCCCAGCCAGTGCTAAAAACTACTTAAAAGCTAAATGACCGCTCGCTAAGGGCATCCCTTGTGGGACACGGACCTCGGCTTAGCGGGGTCATTGAGGGAGAGCAGCAAGGGACAGGCTGGGTCAGGTTGTAGATATATAGTGTATTTTTTCAGATTAATCTTAAGCTGTCTGAGAGTGTCTGAAAAACAAGCATAAAGCAAGTTGCGCGGGTTCACTAATTTCATAGTCTTTTTTTCATAATTTTGCCCAATAACAAAATTCTTACCTTTCGTTCTAATACTATGCCGTGCCTTCATAATCTTCCATTCCTTACCATCGAAATATCTTAGTGGCTGTTCTCTTGGTACTGCAGATCAAAACATCATAAATGAGTTTTTTTTTTTTTTCGAAATTTTAACATTGACATTAGAAACCTAAGAAATATCATCTAATATATTAATTACCCTCATAACAGTAATTGTATTTTGCATAGATCACACTGTACGAAATAAAAAAGAAGTTGAAGTTCATTATATGATGATATTTTTCGAGTTTTAGTAGCATTTACTTTGTGAATATAGCTGTAGATTTTTTTTTGTATTTATTTCACAGTGATTTTTCCACTCAACAAAATTCACACGTTTTCTATTTTACAAATATCACGAAACATGAAAATGGATTTACGAAAATTCGTAAATGTTAGCAACAGCGTGTGCGGTACAAATATTAAATTTAATAAGAGAATCGATAAAGTTTATTGCGGAACACAAAATTATTGCGTTCGTGGATCTCGATAGTTGTCGTTGTTTGAGAACGTTCCTAATGTTGTTCTTATCGCGTGCGCCTGCGACAATCGTGACGCAGCGGCCATGTGTGATATGATAACTATGATTTGCTGGAATGTGCACTACGAAATATTTTAACCCGTCCGCTTTACGTGAAGAGGAAGTTTCAAGATTTTGATCGAAAAAGGATAAGGACAAGAATAATGAAGGTTTTTTGTACTTTAGGCTTTAATAGAGTTTATATTGTAATCTTTTTTTTTGCACGGTTGGCGCAGCATTATCGGCAAGGTTGTCAAAATAATGTGCAGATCTAAACGAAACATTCTTGCTTTTTATATTTGTTTAGTTAGTTTTTTTTTTTTAATATTTTATGAGATATAATACGTGTGAAGAATGAAAACAGTGTTCTTATATTACCTATGATTCGTCGAACTTTGTGTTTATAGACAACTACCAGCGCGTTCATTTTTACAAATGAACGATGGCAATTGCACGTCATAGTAGGCTGGTAACAGGTTAATCTATTGTGAAAATGGAACACCGCTATTCGTCTTGTACATATGTATATGTGGTTCCGTATCTTTCTCACAAATGAACAATGATGCCATGGTTCTGATATTTATACTAATCTTCTTCTTTACTAATGTTATAAAGAGGAAAGGTTTGATTGTTTCTTTGTATTGAATAGGCTCCGAAACTACTAAGCCGATTTGAATAATTCTTTCATTGATGGGAAGCTACACTATCCCTGGGTGACAGGCTATATTTTATCCTCATGTTCCCATGGGAACGGAAACTACGTGGGTGAAACCGCAGGAGCTGCTAGTTGGATATAAATCACATCATGCAATGGTTATTAAGATTTAGAATTAGATCCAAAAATAACATCAACACCATCAATAAGATTATATCTTTAAGCTTATAACAGCAAGTATCAAGATTCTAACCAGCTGCAAACTATTTACGATACTTATAAAATACCCATATAAGTATAGGGATAATATTAATAAATATGAAACCGGTGACATTAGCACAACGTTATGGTTATCAGCGACACTTCTTGGGCGGCGCACGGGCATCCAAAACGGTGTGCAGCTTCGGTGTACCGGTCAGAGTCGTGACCAGTACCGACCCCCTTTGTTCCACATTGCGGCTTCTGCTTATACATATTTATATTGTAATGGAATAGAAAAACAGCGTGAAACAGCTACTTGTAGGGACAGGCTGTGCAAAGAGTCACCGCGCATTAAGAAAACAGCGATGGATTTAGTCAGTATGAGCTCACACTCCCTTCCGCTCCGCCCAGAGCGGAAGAAGTCATTTGATAATTACTCATCCAGAAAAAAAATATATAAGGAAAGTAAGTAAGAGTCTAGACACTCCCTTCCGCTCCAGCCAGAGCAGAAGAAGTCATTTGAATATGTCCATCCAAAAACAAAGGTTTGGAAGGCCTTCCATAAGGCGGACCGATGTCTTGGTGAAGGCAGCGGGAATCTACTGGATACGAGATGCACAGGACCGGTGGATGTGGCGACGCTTTGAGAATGTCCGTCTTTCAACTGAAATGGTGATGATGAACATACCTGCATAGGGATAAATTCCTCGAATCAGTTCATGTTTTGCTTAACTCAATTAAAATTATTTTTATTACGTAAAAGGATTTCCATCTAGCAGCCTAGTCTATATGGTTACACTGGCGGCCGATCGGTAAGGGCTAATTTGGGGGGATTTCTATGCAAATTAAATTACACTGCAGTTGCTTGCTCTAACGAAGTATGCCATTAGCTAAGGCAATATACTGGTGATATTAATTAACATGAAGGATTGCATTAGAATTTCTACCAACTTGGAGAGGGCTTTTTGTCATGTCGGGTTCGTACTGACTTTAACATAGGAATGACAATAGGCATTTCGCACTTTAATCATTTTTATTTCTCTACATTTAAAGATGGAAATAACATTTTTTTTAATAATACCGATAAAAATTGAAAATGTTGATATAATCAGCTATTTCGTTACACTAAAATTATATCATCGAGTTTTTTATTTCTAATTAGTGCCTACTTTTAATCACCCAAATTGATTATGGAACAACTGAATGTTGTTTCATAATCAATTAACATTACTCATAAAGCTTTTAAAAATCACGCGATACTTTGTCAAGGATTTGTTTTTTTAATAATATAATAATGACTTTTAATAATTATCAATTTGGCATAAAGCTACAGGTACCAAACCAATAAAATGTGTAAATCACTAATGATTGAAATATGAATACCTACAGAATTTTATTACACTAAATATTACAATGATTCATTTATTATCTTTCTGGCAACACAAGTAACCACTTAACCTTAAATAATTTAATAATGATATAAACCTCTATTTGCTTTGAGAGTACCGAAGTTACCCTATGTTATAAAAAACAGTACACAATATGCTTTACTTACGTTAATAAAATTAGACAACAGATTACTAAATAACAATTGCCGTCTAATTTACTGAATAGATACAATGTAATAGACAAACTATCAGGCTTTCAGAAAACCCAGTACCCATATCGATTTAAATAATCGAGTTAGAATGAGCTGATCAATCTGACAGTTTCAAACAATAGTCAACTATTCACACTTTCCACTACATAAAGAAATCGATAAACAACGAGCAGATATACAAGTATAAAGGAAATATAAATAAATGTTTCCCTTTTAGCAGCACCGATCATATCCACTGCTATCAAATAACAGTTTAACCATATAAACGAAATTCAAATTATACCGTGGAAGCTGCCTATTGGTCATCGAATGGGCAAAGGAGTGGGCAATCGACACACCATTTTGGTCGTAAGGGTTATCGTTCAACGGGCAAGAAAGGCAAGACGACCGTAAAGATGGGCAAGTATGTATGATTTCTCTGGATCTATGCCGTTGAACTAAGAATTCTCATGTGAGGCAGTAAATATGTTTTATTTAACTTGCCATTTGGCATACAGATCAATATCGTGGAGCAAATTTATGTAGGTAATTACTATGTACTTCACTTGCAGACGAGTCAACGATTACTTTGGCCAAATTAAAATAGCATATGCCCATCTCTACTCTAATTTTACTGTCCTATGACAAAACTTAGTCCATAATCAGAACCTTTTTTAACTACGTAAATATATACATTTCTAGGTACCTACTACTTAATTTCTCAGATCGCGGTACAGCTCATCATGTTTTGTGTTGTCATATCCGTGACCAACAAGCCCATCTTACCTGGGTGCGTCACTTTTTGACAGTTATCTATTCTTCAACTTTCCCATCTCTCACTGTACGGCCACCCTAACAGCACATAGCAATTGACACCATGTAAGTCTTGCCGGTGGCTACGTTCCCCCATTAGACCACTTCCTTAACAAAAGAGGTCCGGAGCCTCCTATTCTAACAATTGTATGAGCTATTTACCTTATCTGTACCGCGCCGCAATCACACCCGGTCCGATCCGACGCCGACCAATAAGTTTTGATACTTGCCCCATTGTTCTGTCGCGTGATAAATATAAGTCTAGATCTCACTAATATGATTTTATTTATTAGTTCCTGTTATCTTTTACTGCGATTTATAATTCTGTCGGCGATGTTTCTGATAGTTATTCATCATGTGTAAATTTGGAATGCTAATTTTATGACTTGTTTGACATATTTATCGGAGCTATCGTAAAAAATCAGAGCTCTTACCATTTTTTAAGTGTCTATGTGTTTTAAAATAACCAGTATTCTAATTTGGCGCAGTAATAACTTATTAGGCGAAGCTTCTGTTGAAGTTGCACGTGTTTGTAGATAGATGGCGAAAAATAAATACCTAGTAAGATGTTTGGTATAAGTATTTTAATATAACAAGGAATGATATAATTTCTATTTGTATAATATTGATTTTTATTATCTATTGCTATAACAATTAATGATATTGTACATCCAAAGGATACAATTTAATTTCAT
This sequence comes from Hecatera dysodea, assembly GCA_905332915.2. Lineage (NCBI taxonomy): Eukaryota > Metazoa > Arthropoda > Insecta > Lepidoptera > Noctuidae > Hecatera > Hecatera dysodea. Next base: position 8,114,394 of record HG995304.1, read on the forward strand.
AGACGCTAATTGAAGATATAAATTATAATATGCACCTGAGTCCCTGAGTCACCTTAAGTCGTGATCAAGGAAAGTCACCGAAAGTTCGCCACGCGGGGCTCCTATTTCTGTCTGTTTAAGAGGTGAAAGAATTTAAAGGAACCTGACTTGAATGGGATCACGGGAACTGTTGTAATAAAGTGTTGTTGCAAAAAATGCTGTTAAATGGTATACTGAACAATATATGAAATTAAAATAATGTAAAATATCGTTAGATGAAGTAAACATTATGTCATTTAAACGTAAATATACCTTTTGGAAATAGAGCAAACATTCTTATACCTCTTATATCTTATACCAATTCAGACCAACGAATCATAACACAAAAAAGAGAGGGAATTCCAGAGTGGGTAGAAAAAGCTGCGAAAACGTTACCCTTCTTCTTGGTACCGTGACGGGTTGGTGTTTTGGGATCTGTCTTTATGTAAAATTTGACGTTTAAAAAGTGCTGGCTGTCAGCCTAGTTTGAATAAATGACTTCTTGACCTAGTTTGAATAAATGACATTTGATTTGGGGAAGCGGGGTTAGTATTCAAAATGGTTCGCATGAAAAAATTACTAAAACTTGTCTTTGTATATTTTAATAACTTCCTAATTTACGACTTAATAAAGCTAAAATTTGCCAATTAGCAAAAAAAGTCAAGACCTCTTCATCAACATAGCAGAGAGCAGTGGCTACGTATCTTCAGGGCGGCGCGCGGCGCTCGCGCAGGTAACCGCGTTATAACAGTGATAGCGGCGCGTGATGTGACCATAGCGGGCGCATGCGCGGCGCGCGTCATTTTACACGTGTGCCATTATAGCACTGGCCTGGACTACCGTTAGCTAAGGTAATTATTTTGGTTATTAAGTTCTATACAACGTGTAACAGAATAAATGCAGTACCTCTCAAGAAGTCATTATAAAATTATGAACAACTTTTATTCACTACATAATCATAATAAAATATGAACAACTTTTACTATGGGAACAACCCCGAAATCGTGACAAAAATATCGGCTTTTATCGAGGTATGCGCAATTCATGAGGGCAGTCGATTTTTTTTCGCGATTACTGTGTTGGTCCTTTTCTGTGGTTTTCCTTGGTTCGAAATAACTCCATGAGTACGATTTAGTTTAAACTGTTACCTGTTTATTCTGTTGTCACGTGTATAATACAGACTTGTAATCTGTGTCTAGTACCTTAATTTTGCTTGCAATCGAAGGAAATCGTTCAATTCATTAAGGAAAGGAAGGAAAAATATATAAGAATGCAGTCATTCCATGTCAAAACTGGGATAAAAGCGCAATAATATGTCACATTGTCCATTGTGTCACCCTAATGTTTTCGCTTAAGCTATATTTTCTGTAACTTATATGGTGTACATAATAAAGAGTATTATATTCTATTCTGGCCAAACGCGAATATAAGACTCAGGTTCCTGCATGTCCTCACCAAAAAAGCTCAGAAAATGTTTGACTGTGTCACCTGCTCGGCGCGTACTGAATAAGTTTGTAAGTGGCTATTAGAGCTCTCACATTGTGATTAGGGTTGATATGTAGACTAAATTAAGTAGACAACATTTATAAAGTTGTGTTACAACATGTCTGGGTGAAATTATAAAACATACATTCATCAAATTGCTATCTTAAAATCTTATTTGTCATTTCGCTCATAATAATACTGCTGTGAGATATTGCTGTCAACACATGTTTCTCAGGCTGTCGACTTTTTAGAAAGTAATTAAAAATATGTGTCCTTTTTCACATTCAATGGCTTTTGAGTCCAATGAGTCATAATAAATCAAAGCTGCAATTGTTGCTTTACATAACAAATGACTAACGAATGCAAAGCAGGGTTGTGCCTATCAAATTGTCTAAAATTAATAAGAACAATTAAGTGCATTTCTCTTTTTTTTTAAACGTTTCGCAAGACAGAATTTGTCGTAGAACTTAAGTTCTGTTAGGGATTTCGACACGAAAACGGCACGTGCCTTAGCCGAGCGCATGGAACAGAAGTGTCCGCTCCGAGTCGTGACATAAGTCGACGGGCGCCTGTAATCTAGAATAAATTGCGTACACTTACTGACTCTTTATAGACCTTTTAAGGTAGAAAATTTAAGATGATGATCGCCACGTTCATAATTAAGATGGGGCGAGATAGGCGACTCGTGATGTTGTGTGGGTGGTTCCGCTTCCGAGGTCATGGGTGGTCTATTTTAGAGCTAATTTGGGCAGGCTACTGAGACTTTTTGTTTTTTAGAAGGATGATAGATTAGGTGTTTGACGTGGCTTCCATATTCGGCATCAGGTAAGTGAACAACGACAGGATGATTATCTTAAAAGGAAACCCAGGAAACGTTTTTTTTCTGCCTATGATGTTTTTGCGAAGACACTTCTAAATCGTACTATTCATTTTGAACTTACTGGATTATCGTAGAGAAAATTGATTGTATGGTAATAAAAAAGCCCTTCATCATGATAAAGATCACCAACATAACTTAAGCAAGGCTAGAAGCAAGAACACGAGAAGCACGTTCCATAAAGTTACGGAAGCTACTCTTTAACAAACTGAAGTAAACCTTTATGGGTACCAGTCGCATACGGTAGCGACGTGTGTGGCATCCCCAGATACTTCATACATACAGACATATAATATAGAAACCGTTTATATAATACTTGGCCGCTGGACGATCCCCATATCTCAACGGGAAGTATTTTGCATGCAACCACCACCTATCTTTTGGAACAATCTGAAAACGGGAGCAGGTTGCATCTAAACGACCCATAACAATACTCCTTAACACGGAAATTGCAACTCTGTAGCATCTAACATAAGGTTGGTTCTCATTTCATCAGTGTGTTGTTTTAGGTCTTTTGGTGTTTGGAAAGGTTTTGCCAAACGCATTATTTATCGTAAATTCGTAATTGCTGATTGTGGACGAAGAAGGGAATCTTTGCAGAGCTTGATATCATGTATTAAGAGGAACCTCGTTGTTTACTTATGTAATGCTTGAAGAGAAGACCAAATGTTACCGCCAGGGGGGCTTTTACCGATAATGTGGAAACATTGACTGTAAGTGTAGTTTAATGATTGCTAATTATATGGAGAGTTTCGTAAATTCCGTTTTGTTATTTGTTAGGTTTTGTTTTGTATAGCTCGTAGAAACTAAACAAACACGACAACAACAACAAACAATACAACAACAATAACACTTAAAATACAAACTAACTAGAACAACACATGCTAGGAAGATGGCTTCATAGCAAGGAAAAAATAGGAAAGCAATGTTCAACTACTTGTAATATCAAGATCACAAATAACTCTGGGACATTATGTTTGGAAAGTTCAGCTAGAGTTGAAGTGTGCAAACGTTTCCAAACATAGTGTCCCAGAGCAATTATTTGTGTCATTGGGCATTTTACGACTACAACTGCAGTATAGACATTTAATTTTAAATCCTGTAAGGATCGTCGCAATAAATTCATTGCGAAGTATTTACGAGTGTCATGTTATTCACTTCAGAAGCATAAATTACCACTTAACCAATACGATTTTCTATAATTATTCAAAGAAACAATTAAAAACACGTATGTAAACTATGTCACTAGGCCTACTACAGAAATTACGAAATTGACACTAAAAATTGAATCCACATAAATTAAACGATCACTACAAAACAAATTATTAGTTAACTTCCTCCATTCTTATCTTAAATGTCAACAATTATATTATTTACGATTCTAATATATCGACTGTTGCTTTAATATATGCATCTGATTATACTAAGGTAATTTTATGAGGTTATTCTTTTTTTTTTGTATTTATGAGAATTCAGCCAATGACTTGTTCCGGTGTTGTTGCGCGATGGCGAGCTATGGGTGGCTCGACGTCCGATAGCAACCAGGCCCGAGTTGACGGCTCGTAGTGTTCCACGCGCGCCTCAAAGAGCTGTCAGCAACGAAGACGGGGCCCCATAGGGTCAGTGCCTGCTAGGGTTGCGGAATTTGTTCGAAAGAGTCACCGCGGCCCTGGAACGCAAAGGGCACAAGAAGGATCACGGGTGGGTTTTAGTCAGTAAGAGTCTCACACTCCCTTCCGCTCCGCCCAGAGCGGGAGAAGTCATTTGATGATTTCCCATCCAAAAAAAAAGGTTGCGGTTGGCAAAGAAGGAACGAATTCTCAAGGTCATTTGGTCAGGGGAACGCCTTAATCACTAAAACCAATCCGTGTTCCTCCAAACGGCTTTTGCGTTCTAGGGCCGCGGTGACTCTTTCGAACAAATTCCGCAACTATTTTAATAGGTACGCATCAAACAAATTGATCAAAGCAATTCAACTACAATCACGGTACAGACACGAAACTTTCCTCTTTTTAGCGCGTTAAAATAGCACTTGTATTTAAACATGTTTTGTACTGTTAACTTATTTAATACTAGCAGCGCCCCACGGTTTCACCCGCGTTATTCCCGTTTCCATGGCAATGCGATTTAAATTTACAATTTAAATGATAACAACTAAACTATTACATAATACTGTCAACGTCTAATGCTTACTTAGAACATAGCAAAAACAGGTATCAAATAAAAAAGTTAAAAAACACGCCTGCATGTCAAAAATTTAACTAAGAAATTAAAAACAAGATAGATAATAATCTTTTCATTGCAGTCTGGGACGGTTCTTTTGAATAGTTTTTAATTTTTTAGTTCGATTTTTTCCTAACGTTTCTCTTTTATTTTGATGCAAAAATATTCAATGTACACGGCAAGTCTATGTCTATGATTTTATTATATGTATAGATAACACCATCTCAGTGAATGCTAGACCAATTGATTTAATTGATTCTCCGCTAATCGTTTGATAGCCCCATTTTGTATTACAAGTTACGTCTGCGCAATAAAATAGTCACTCTTGTTTGTTTAATACTGACATACTTGCATAGTGTCTTTCAATTAGTGGATACTAATTTATATGAAGAGATATCTAGATACAAAGATTTAGATAGAAATCAGATTTCATACACAATATTAAGCAACTTTTACTCTCGTAGTTTTTATAAATTGAAAATAATAAATAAAATAATTTTTTTTTTAGGATGAAAGTAAGATGCACTACGACTTCGACTACCAACTGGATTTTCCATTCTTTTTCATTTGTATAACTCAAACTCTTTATTTTATTTGTATTTCTAGGTAGTAGCGCCTCGCGTTTCACCCACGTTGTTCCCGTTCCCGTAGCAATGCGGGGATAAAATATAACCTGTGACATTCCAAAATAACGTAGCTTTCTACTGGTAAAATAATTTTGAAAATCGGTTAATAGATAGATCCAGAGATTACCCCTTACAACGTCACAAACTCACAACCTCACAAACGTTACCCATCTATAATAAAAGTATAGATAAAAACAATTCATTACAAAAATCACATGATTTGCTGATTAGTATGCGAAATATGAGGATATTAAGACAGCAAGTTACAAACTTCGATGGAATTATCATGGGATCAAAGTGATCGTGTTCATTACAACTACAGGTTCAATAATCGCCAATCTCTTTGATGGCAAGCAAGAAGCTCATGAATTTACACCAGCCTTCAGGCACACATGATGTTTATGGCCACTATTTCACATTTAGAACGTTTCCTTATTGATATAAGGAAATTACTTTTCATTATGAGTCTGGGTGGATGTTATTCTAACGTTTAATAGTTCACAAAACGCAAAGGAATTCTGAAGAATGGACCCCGAAGCGAGGTAGGTGCGTGATGAAAACATATGCTCAAACTTGAAGATATTTCTGTTAACATCTTGAAGAAGGTTGAAGAAAATTTCATTAGTCAAAGTCTGTTCGCGACGAAATAGATTTTGACGACAAATTCGACAAAAGTCTTCTTTAAATAACTCGCGTATATATATGTAGGATCAGGGTAGTCGAGCGGTACCTCGTCAGGGTTTGGAGTTCCCATTTTAATGGGATGGACAAGACAGAATAATAAATTACAAGGATTTATTAAACAATAGTGAAAAATACACGCACACGAAATAGAAAAGAGAATAAATGAATAACAGTAGTAAAATAGCAAAGCTATTACTATAAAGTCGAACAGACTCTCTGGTCACGTTCTAGTAGCTTATGCTACCACAATACAAAGCGTATCGTACGACACAGCAATGTGAATATACAGCAGCGCTGTACCAAATAAACCGACAGTTTTGTCGGGAGCAAGAGCTCTGTAATGAGTCGATTCCGAAGAACGACTGGTTAGCAAACCAAGTGCACGCTCTTTTAAAGGACGCAGTCCCCACTCTACGACAACTCTGCCCGATGGCGCACGGAAGTGCCTCATCGTGTTTACTTGATACAAAACACTAAAATTAACAGAATCTAACAAGATTAATATTGTAAATCTGCTAAATCTCACAATAATAATTATCATAAAGCAACGATACCGATTTAATAAAGTAAACAGATTTAAAAATTAAAGATCATATCAACATTTGTTTTAAAGAAACCAACAGTCAATATTATCAGAACTATTATTCAAATAATTAGCTAAAAATTACATTGTGTGTACACAGAGTACTCAATAAATCATGATTTGAATTATTAGACAGTTATTGATACTTAAAATCACTTAATTAACATTTAGAAATAAACAAAACAATTCTGTTTGCAAAAATACCAAATTTGTTAGTCAAGTACCCACACTTGCAAAATATAAACTCCGACACGGCCAGAACTGACGTTCTACACGACCTCGTGTGTTCCTGTAACAAAAATGTCCAGGTGGAAATCGTTCGGCCTTACTGACACAAAAGCCAAAGTATGGTCATACTAGGTATTTCGATTAGAAAAATCCTGATTTAGTCAAATAAAATTATTCATACAGCAATTGTTTCGATATCATTCAAACTGTTACAGACAATACATAGCTCAACGAAAGTAGAGACAAAGTCTCCCAGCCGAAATCACACCTTGCGATTCGACAAGTAGCTTGGAGTCAAATAGACAACCCGCATAGGCGTCAACATAGACAACCCGCATAAGCGTCAAGTTCAACATCCAAACCCAGGAGTCAACATAGACATCCGATATAAGCGTCAACATAGACATTCCAAACAAGAGTCAACATAGACATCTTGTCAATTCGGCTATAGTATGTCAGAAACAGAAGAATCATTATCAGTGTCATCATTGACAACATTAAAAGTGACTTGACGTTCAGGCATTTTTCGTACACAATCATGGGCATATTTGTAATTTCTTTTGGCACTCAAAGATTTCAACAAATATCGATCACCAAAAACCAACAGCTAGCGCTTAGCAACACCAAACGTGTCAAGCGATATTCAACAGAACAACAGCCAAGAGGTGGCGGTATCAAGAGAACAATAGTCTCACTCCAGTATAGGGCAATAAAGTAACAAGTTAATTATCAAAAATCGATAACTATCATCCATGTGAGCATAGCTCTTAAAATGTCACTCATAAACCAAAGAAAATCTTTGAATAACGAGCACTCCTGCTCAACAGTAATTCCATTATGAAAACGACTCACCAGTGATCGGTCGTACATCACAAGATTCCACTCGTTTAATGGATGGTTGGCTGCTCGAAGACTGGATCCCAGCACTTTCAGTAGAATGTCCCGGCAGCTTTTCCTTCGTTTTTGGGCAGCGAGAAGCAACATGTCCCATCTCCCCACAGCGGTAGCAGACGATCTCCTTTGAAGACTCTTCATGTGATGAGGCAGCTGGTGCAGCATGTTTGGCTTCGTCGGTCTTCTTGCGGCAGCTGGTAGATTTATAGCCCGCAATGCCACAAAAATGGCAAACTATTGTACCTGGTTTGAACCTCTTAGATTCAGTTGAATCTTGAAGGTCAGAGGAAATCTTCCTCTTAAGAAGAGACAAGACACTCATTTCTTGTTGAAGTTTATGCCTAGTATTTACTTCAGTAGTAAATGCTAATCGATGAGCACGGGAATCAAATTTAGAGACATGAGCTAGCACAGTAGAAACGGCTATTTGCTCCACACTCAAGCTATTCCATTTAGATGTCAGCGAAGTGACCTGCCGACAGGCATAGGCGGCTAGAGATTCACACTCTTTTGGTTGAGAATTTTGAAGCCACGCAGGAGCACTTCCCTTTAAGGCTTTACTGAGGGCAATAATAAGGGAACCACCTTTAAGAGGATTTTCAGAAAGGCAAATATCGACAGTTGTACTCCAAGATTGAGCATTAGAGTCAGGTAAGTCTGGATCAAAATCAGGCAAGCGAATAACAGTAGACGGCACGGAGGGAGTCTTTATCGCTTCAATTAACTGAGCCATATTACGGTTCTGAAGTTCTAATATTGCTCGCCATGGATCACCAACACCCTGAGATTCTTGGGCTTGTAAACCTAATCCCACTTCTGATGTAGGATCAGGGTAGTCGAGCGGTACCTCGTCAGGGTTTGGAGTTCCCATTTTAATGGGATGGACAAGACAGAATAATAAATTACAAGGATTTATTAAACAATAGTGAAAAATACACGCACACGAAATAGAAAAGAGAATAAATGAATAACAGTAGTAAAATAGCAAAGCTATTACTATAAAGTCGAACAGACTCTCTGGTCACGTTCTAGTAGCTTATGCTACCACAATACAAAGCGTATCGTACGACACAGCAATGTGAATATACAGCAGCGCTGTACCAAATAAACCGACAGTTTTGTCGGGAGCAAGAGCTCTGTAATGAGTCGATTCCGAAGAACGACTGGTTAGCAAACCAAGTGCACGCTCTTTTAAAGGACGCAGTCCCCACTCTACGACAACTCTGCCCGATGGCGCACGGAAGTGCCTCATCGTGTTTACTTGATACAAAACACTAAAATTAACAGAATCTAACAAGATTAATATTGTAAATCTGCTAAATCTCACAATAATAATTATCATAAAGCAACGATACCGATTTAATAAAGTAAACAGATTTAAAAATTAAAGATCATATCAACATTTGTTTTAAAGAAACCAACAGTCAATATTATCAGAACTATTATTCAAATAATTAGCTAAAAATTACATTGTGTGTACACAGAGTACTCAATAAATCATGATTTGAATTATTAGACAGTTATTGATACTTAAAATCACTTAATTAACATTTAGAAATAAACAAAACAATTCTGTTTGCAAAAATACCAAATTTGTTAGTCAAGTACCCACACTTGCAAAATATAAACTCCGACATATATATACCTACATAATAGGTAAGCAAGCTTAAGCATAGTACTTAAGCTTTATTGATGAAATAAAAAATATTAGGTGTTGTGTTTTCACCATGAAACGTAAGAAAGTTTTGGGGCCTTTATTCCTATAGTTAAATAGAATAGATAGGGAGAAAGAAGGCCTATTCGACATCCCCTATGTTATATTTTGAGGTAAATGTATGGTCAGGTAAATGATGGATACCCGTTTTTGAACATATCACAAAGGTAAACGGTTGGATCAACGTTTGTTCATTTACTAAAGATAAAAAACGTATAGGTTTTCATATTCTAGATAACCTGAAATGAAAACTTCCGGGTTTCGGAGCTTATAAGTATTGCCTCCCTTAGAGGGATGGGGTTTACAGTTGTGTGTCTGGATATACCTACCGTGAGGTATATAAAATGAAAATTTTGGTTGGGACTAAAATTTTCACGACAAAAAAAATCAAGAAAAATAGACCTACACCAAACACAGAGTCTGTTTCAGTAGACCACGTCCTACCGGTCAAACAATTATGAGCCTCTCATATATATAAAAAAATTATGACGTAGCTTAGTGTAGACCTTAAATTATTTGAAAGTGACGACAACAACAGTAACTAGTCTAAGCATTCGACACAAGTAACTGATATTTTTTGTCTCTCTTCACATTATAACATCTTGTTTACCATTTTTCCTACAAATAACTTGGGCGTTTAGAAATTCCATTCACAGATCTTTGGAAAAAGTTTTTTTTTTCCTCAACACCTAACCAGAGATCGTCCCAACAGATGGTTCAGCGGTTAGCTCAGTGTTTATCACTTCATTAGGCGAGGTCAGAGCGTCCCAGCGACACCTCTCGTGCTAAATAGCTGATGTGTCGTCTCGATTGTGTCCGGAACCTGTGTCCACACGCAAGCTGAACACTATTCTGGATTGGAATATCCAGTTTGTAGTATATTGGAAAGAAATGAAAACTTCTCAACGAGCACTCGTAAAGGTATAGCAATCTAAGTCTACTCCAAAATTACTATCATCTTCAATAAAGAACACTAAGGAGTTCAAAACCATACTAATTCAAACCAATGAGGAAGAATTATTATCCAAGCGAGTAAAAGGCCCAAGTCTTGGAACCTAGGATAAAGTAATGTCTCTACTACAACAGAAGTGGGGCCTTGCTTTGTGACGTGGTAAAGCCACTATTGTTCCAGCGAAAGAGAGAAACGGGGTTATACAAGGCGAACAGAGTTAAATATCTCTTTTAAAAATGGAATCATGAGCGCATTGACGCGTTGTAGTAGGGGAGAGGTGTGTCAATAGTAACAGGGAGGCAATTGTAACATATGATGTTTCACGACATCTATTGATAAGTAGCGGTAGCTCTTGGTGGTATTCGAAGCTTTATTTGGTGTTTTAATACCGACCGAATTTGCAAGTAAAACAGTTGGCGCGTATGCTCTCAGTAGATGAGAGTTTGAGATACAGAAAGTTGAGTAAAATTTTTTTTCGGCACAGTTTTTGTTATTATAATTAAATAAAACAGTTTTACCACAGTTCAGTGGTGGTTCGCGGATAAGTTATCATCCAATCTATACGTAAAGGTATGTGAGTTGTTTAAATTTAGCATAAATTTTTGTTAAATAAGTCTTCATTGCAAAATGGCGGGAGTGGTGCAAAAGTAACACAACAAGGAGAGGCAATTGTAACATGTTACATTTGACACTCTGCTTTTTCATATTACTTAATAATTATTTAATAGTACATTTTATTTTCAGAATTCTTACAAAATGGTTTATAAACGACCTCGGAAGACATTGCGTGGCAGTGTACCTCTAGAAAAATATACTGAAGGTTGTGAATTTGTAATTAAGCAAAGGAAGAGCGTCAGAAGTGTAGCTACCAGCTTTGGCATGTGTCATGTGACTTTATCCAGGTATGTCCTTAAATACAAGCAGGATTATACAGTTAAAACTGGATATACCCCACATAATAAAATATTTTCTACAGAACAGGAACTAGAATTATCGCAATATTGCAAGACTGCGAGTCTGCGAGAGAGTTTAACTGTTTGTCGCAATGACTATTATTGTTTTTATATTTTTTTAAGTATTTTAAGTTTTTTTTAAGTGTTAAGCGTGAACTGCTGACAAGACTTTGTCAGATTTATTGTTTTATTGTCAACAATTTCTGTATGTTACAATTGACTCTCATTGCTGTTACAATTGACTCTCTTGGTGCAGCAATTGTAACACTATTAGTTGATCTCATTAAGTGCCATTTTCTAGAATTTTGTTGTTCTTTTTGTTATTTTCAGTATTGGATTTTATAATTAGATAACTAAACTATACTGTGACCAAAAATGATTGTGCTGTGATTTTTAATTAAAATATTATGGAGGATTGATTTTTTTTTGTTACTATTGACACACCTCTCCCCTACAGCCTCGATCGTCCCTTAAGCAACTAGACCAGACAGCACAACTAAGCATCATTTTTTTGGAATAAGATTGAAACCATAATAGTAGTAAATGGCATGAAAAACTTAGCAAACAGTCATCCAATTCCTGAAAATATACTAAAACAAAACCTATTCTTAAACCTAACAAATTCCGCCCCGCAAGTCGACACCTCAAGAATTACGCGAACTAATGTACAGTCATTCACAGCCGATCGTTTTCGCGCTGCATCGCCGTTAAACAACAATGTAAGCAACAGCCGGCCATCAGTAACCTTACCTCTGAACCACGAACTATTACCGCTTGCCATCTAATTTACATTTCGTTGAGGCGCGGGCGCCGCGGCCGTAATTTTTGCACGTTCTGCGCACGCGCGGCACGTTTAGAAAAACTTGTGTACGTGAATGTACATCACTTGGTTTTTCTTTGAAGTTTTGTTGTGGATTGTACTTTGAACTTATTATATGAAGTTATAGTTTCAAACAGGTACTTATATTACTAACATCAGGTAGGTAGTTGTAAAAAAATAATTGTTAGTATATATGTATAACATAGTTGTCATGTTATAACACACAAGAAGGTAAACATTTAGTTTACATCGTATTATTTAATGCAATAAAAATAGTACCAATCGCTTTCAAAATATTAAAATTATTGTAATAATTTTAATCTACGCGATTATATGATATTATACGTAAGTTGATACACATCGATAATATCTACATACAGCAAAAACTAGACAATCAGGAAACAATTATTTTAGCAAGTAAACTGGCTTCTTAATTTATTGTCAATCGTAGGCTTTCATGATTCAGCTTGTCGTGATTAATAAAACAAAGCACTGACTTACTTATGGTTGACTTATCTATAATTACTGGCTATAATATTAGAGCTTAATGTTTCTGCTACACACAATTAAATAGATGTAATTTATTAATTAATTCGTGCACGAATGCACCCGGAGAGATGGGCGAAGATCATCACTCACTATACGCCTGAGGGAGGACGCCGCAGCGCTTGCATCAGTTTGAGATTTTCGTTTTTGCAATATTGGACTGAAAAATGAGAGACCTTAGCTCTAGCAAAAAACAAATGAAGATCAAAGAATCACAAAACATACAAAGAAAACCTGAAGATGGGTAGCGCCGCCAGAACCAACCCAGAGAAGGGTGGCGGTAAGACGGCGTAATAGCGAGGTGGGGTTAGCCCAGGAAACGAAGGACTTTGGAAGGCTTTTGTTCAATAAAGTCTTATAGATTAGAGAAATATACAGAACATACATACATGACATACGTACATCAAATTAACTATAACATCACAATAAAAGTAAAGGACCGGCCAAGTACGTGTCGGGCCACGCGCAATATAGGGTTCCGTAGTTGCACATAATAATCTGAACTTAATTAAAAACCGTTTTGGTTGTATAATACTGTGACCAGTTTGAGTTCTAAGTTGTGTGTCTAAAAAAATGGGTCCTCAAAGGGCGATGGTAACTGAAGAAGAAATCATAAAATCCACCTTCACAAGGGAAGTTAGAACACGTATTATGTATTTGAGTACCTCCATATGTTCAAAGCAATTTGAACGAACATTTCCTTTATACTTCTCCGAGTACATTTCTTTTAGTTGATCGACTATTAATCAGTAACTTGTCAAGCGTTCTTAGCAGTGATAGTTTTTCTTTTAAATTCAGCATATTTTCTAGTCCCGTGATTTTTTCACGTTTTTAGAAGTAACCGTTTAGCCGGTAGAAGGGGGAAACACTGTACTCAAACGATTTTTTCCACTTTTTTGGCATATTTTACAAAGGGATCCCTAAATCGGAAAATGATCTTTGAAGACTCGTAATTTAATATTTTTGAAAAACCTATCCAACGACACCCCACACGATGGGGTGGACGCGAAAAAAAAATTATCCCCACTTGAAGTGTCGGCATCACTAATATATGCATTCATGCCAAATTACAGATTTGTAGTCCTCATAGTCTCTAAGCAAAACCGCGGACAGATAGACAGACGGACAGACCGAAACTATAAGGGTTCCTTGTTGACTACGGAACCCTAAAAAGCAGCAAAAAAAATATTTTGTCTGTGTTTAGTTAGACCTGAGACGGATCTTCATCTTATAAAATGTGTAGAATGACTTTTTGGTTCTAAAAATGATTGAAATGTACTATAATATTACTTGAAATAAATTGATTTATTATTTCACTTGAACGTTACAATATTTATTAACAATGTCAATTTGCCAAAATCGAAACATCTATCAAATCCAGACCATCTTATTATAAACCTTAATTGAATTTTCTAACAATTGCCACACTTCCTACTGCTGTTGTGTTTCGAAAGGAAAAGAAAGTTTTTACAAGCCCATTATATCTGACATTGTTGTTGAATCTTATTTGCAGTTTTCTGTGGAAATAAAAAACTCTTAATAAAGACCTTCCACAAATATGTATCGTAATTTTGGAAAACCCAAGTGAGAGAGTAAAAAAATACATTTAATCCTACAATTATCTTTATTCGCCAATATACTATTAATTGCAATTTCCTATATATTATAGCTATCATAAAAAAGTTTTTTTTTGTATCTTTCAATTCTCGAGTTAAGTACTCGAGAATTGAAAGATACAAAAAAAAACTTTTGTATGTATGTGTATATATCTCTCTGCCTGCGTCTGTGTTTCCGAACGCATTCAGCTTCTTCGATCGTCAACTTTGTCACTGTCATGACCTCGAGTCAAAAGCAAACCACTCAAATAAAAAAAAAACACAAAAAAGTAGCTAAAACATGTTCGTTTTAAATAAACTAAAATATCTAAAATAAATATGCCTTAACAGATCTTCGGCCTTCATTCCCTCATTAACTAGGCCTGCTCTACATCTTAATTAGAAATTATTGTGAATGGATAATGCGTTTTATTAGATCTAGCTTTGATTGCGGATGCCAATATAAATGTACTTCTATTTGGTTCAGAGCTTTGATTGGACCGCTTCTTAGGAGGAAGCTGCCTTATTGAGTTACTCAATAAAATGTAGGGTTGTAATGTTGGCGATTATTTTTATTTGCTTCCGTTTAAATGAAGACTTCATTTAATTACATAATAGTCTTATCCGGTTGAAAATCTCAATGCCTACAGTCCTAACGGTAGGTGTAGGCTTTCAACTAGATGAAAGAAATTCTGTTTTCTCATAAGGTGGACTGGTGCTTCTAATGAGAAAACAGAATGTTTTGAAAAAGGGAGGAAGTCTTTGCCCTGCAATGAATCATCACAGTAAGTTAAGATTCAATAGTTTTAAGTAGATTTACCATACATAGCTGCTCGTGATAACGCTTTCTAATTAGAGTGGTAATAACTATTATTCTTTTTTTTAATGCTAATTCGACGTAGTTGACAACTAAGAAAATTTCACAATAATATCAACATTTTTACTCTAATGCGAGTGAGTGATATTTTTATATCAATTAAAAAATCACATTTAAGGAAATATACCGAGTAGATAAAAGGTAGTTAATTTTTTGTTCAATACAGTCAATCTGGTCTGATTGTATTAATAATTTAAATAAACCGCTTCACGCTTTAACATGGACCAACATCCAAAATGAGTAGACCAGTAAATTGGATTGCCAATATTATTATGTTTAAAATATCAAATAATAATGTCGCGCAAAGATCGTAAATCCTAAATGGCCGTATTAAGCGTCGGCCATAATTATACACAGATAATAAAACTAAAAAAAAATAACAAGCCGTGTAAACTATGCTACGGCCAATTAACTTGCCTGCAAAATAATAACTTCGAGATTTTTTGCCGAATTTGAACACACCCATGTTTGTGTTTCATCATAGTTTTAATGAATTTGATCCGCTTGGTTATGATAATCCCATTTTGATGTTTATTTTTAGATCTTTATGACCAGCTTCTGCCCACGGTTTTGCCAGCGGCAATTTATAGGTAATTGGCTAGCCTGTTAATGAATCTAAAACAGGCTATTTGCAGATTTTGACAGCGATTGCCAAAATGCCAAAATGTTGGTTTGATCATATGACACATATCAATAAAAAGATGTTTTTTTTAATTACAGTTACAGAGGGCATTTTTAGGGATGGGAAATTTTAATCATCAAAAATGACTTTTCCTGCTCTGGACGGAGCGAAACGGAGTGTCAGACTCTTACTGACTAAAACCCACCCGTATTCTTCTTAATGCCCCTTGCGTTTCAAGGCCGCGGTACCAGCAGAGGGCCTAGCTTGAATGTTATTTACGTATGTATGTTTCTGAGGGTCCAACTTTGATCCATTATGGTCCATCAGTCGCATGACTATGACGCTACAGATTTGAACTTTTTCTCAAACTAAACGATTTCCTTTAACAGTCTTATTGCAAGCTGGGTACACTGTTTTGTACAGCTGGTAACGTTATTGTTTATTGTAGGATATCTCATGTTTGATGCTAATGTGCAAGGTACTATCTTCCTCATTATCAACAGACATGAGTTTATTCACAATTTAATGGCCAATAAAGTACATTTCCCTATAATTAAACAATAACATTGCCAGCTGTACAAGACACTGTACCCAGCTTTCCATGCATCCAAGCCACAGAGGAAATACGTAAGGACATCTAAATCAACCGTGCGTCAGACAGACAGACAAGCCGACATCGTACCGGCGGCGAGGGCTATAACTCTCTGCAGATGAAGTTATTAATGTGCTCGCAGGCAGGTGCTTTGATGCACTAACTACCTATGTTACTGTGTGAGTTCTGTGTACGGATTGTTTCGAAGTAAGAGCGATAGGGACTTAGTGGACGTAGGAAGTGAAACGAATGGGACTTCTTGTTTGACGGTTATTATATTTGAGAACGTCTACATGAAAAAAAAAAGAATCCTTATAGTTTTGAAGATATGGGTTATCGTATTGGCATCATCATATCAGCGTAAAGACGTCTACTGCGCTGGATATATTTCAGGAGTATTGAAAATGCTCCTTTCTGTGCCAATTTTTAAATTCAGCTTTTACTGTCCCACGTATGCACAAAAGCGTCCCTTGGGGAATTCCTTTGCGGTATTCTTCTTGGTATTCTTTTCCTGAGCTACCTCAAACCAACCCTTACAGTAGTTGTCTCGCCGCCTCTTCCTAACCTAGCTCGACGACATCGTCCAGCTTCACGCATCACTAAGAGGATTTGCTAAGATTAACATTAACTATAAGCTCATTCATCATTGTACCGTATGCTGTTGGACGTACAAGATTCCATCACATCCCATTAGTTTCACAAGAAGTGAGTAAGGGACTCACCAGAAAATAGACAGCAGCATTCTCTGTACATTGTATCAGCTACACTGGACGATGTAGCCCAGCCAGCCAAGGAAGGAGCGGCAAGACGACCTATGAATAGACTACCTCAAACCAACCCTTTAAGTACGCCTACTTTAAGGGTTGGTTTGAGGTAGTCTAGGAAAAGAATACCAGGAAGGATACTGCAAAGAAATCCTTCAAGGGAAGCTTTTACGCATCTGTGGGAACGTAAAAGCTAAATTCAAAAAATTGGCACAGAAAGGCGAAATTTCCAACACTCCTGAAATAATCCCTCATCTGCAGACTGTCTTACCCTAAATGTCGAATATTAGTTTACTTTTATTCACAATGGATCTATCATAACACAAGGGAATGACTTTAGAAAGCAGATCATAATGATGCATAAGCATAATCAGCCTTTTAATGTTCCCACTGCTGGGACACAGGCCTTCTCTCTAGGAGAGGGAATCAGCCGTAATCCACCACGCAGGCCCAGTACGGGTTGATGAATGTCTTCGATTTTTTGGTTCTAGGACATGCCGGTTTCCTCACGATGTTTTACTTCACCGTTTTGAGAGTAGTGGTGATGATATTAATTACTTAAAGTAATGCGGCTGGGTTTGAATCCACGATCTACAATTCGTAAGTCGGGGCCGTTACCACTCGGCCACCATGACTGCTCTCATGATGCTAGACTGATTCATGACCGGAAAAGCACTCGTTGTAACCTAAAGACCAATAAAATAAAATAGAGTAAAACTTCAAATTCCATACATTTATGACAGTCTAGCTTTTGCTCACGACTTCGTACGCGCATGTCCCGTCTTTCCCCCTTTTTTCCATTCCCGTAGGAATATCGGGAAATTGTCTTAGTGCTCATCTGCACTCCTCAAGAAACATGACGGTTTCAGTTTTTACGACCAGTAGTAGTTTCGACTGGTGCGTTATTTGTTAGCCAATAACAGAAGAGTTTTATACATTTTACATTGATTGCGACTAAAATGCGTTTGTGACGACCACAGTGCTGTTTATAGTTCAACTTTGTGATTTTCCAGGGTCTTAGGGCTACCCCAATACATGATATTAAAGAAAAAATATCACTTTCTGCTTCCTAGGAAATACCAACCAAATAAAATAATTGCAGCATTTATTAAGGGTTAAAACAAAACCCTGCAAGGTCATTTTGGTAAAGTTCCGGTAAAACCCATACTGACCCAGTCAATTTGACCGCAGAGGTGATTATTTCGCTATTTATTGGGTTTTCATATCGCCTGAAGACAAAAAACAAATGAAAAACAAACTTTCTATAACCTTGGCGTGACCTTTCCTTATGTGAGACGGAACTGTTCTCGGAAACGCAACAAAGATACCAAACCAGTTATGTGTAAAGTAATCATTTATCCCGGCTTATTATTTCTAAAAAATAGTTCCTTTGTAAGGACTATCTTTCCTGTTACTTTTCCTCTTTCACTTGAATAAGTTTCAAGAAGCTGTATAACGAATTGAAGTTATATGCGCTTGCGCACATGTAAAAATAAAACACGAACCTTTTGTACTTACCTACGTCATAGTCTGTATTATTTTAAACTCTTAATTGGATGTTCTTTATCTACCGATGGCTTACTGAGAACTTGCGATATTAATGAGGACTAGGGGACTTTTTTTACCCTAATGGGATCTACGAAACCTGTGATGCAGTTTGTTTTAGGAGAATAGTCAAATGATGCTGCATAATGTTCGGATCGGTGTGTTTCTTTACGTTAGTAATGAAATTCCATAACGAGTAGGAATTTCATTCCCAACATAAAGTTCGACTTATTCAGTGGCCTTAGTGCGAGGGTCTTACTCGATCATATCAACGGAACATCATTTTGAACTATACGAGTATAAGCGCCGTTGGTTACTTATTTAACGAACGCGCATAGCATTAAAGCCTTTGCTACCTATTTAAGAATACCTACAGGCTACCAACCTAATAAGCAATATAATGAGGCGATTTAAACATATACTAAATTAAATCATTAGCATTAATCCTTTAAAAACGGATAATATATGGATAATTTTGGATCAAATCCCATTTAGATAAAAATACCATTCCAAGATCTCTGATGCAACAAGCAGGGTACTTCAACAGTCATAATCTTGAGTTATGGTCAACACTTACCCACCCACGACCTTCCACTCAAGTTTCACATCCAACCTACCAACTCTATATTCCAAGCAGATCTGTTAATTACCTAGTTAGCGATTCTAATGAAAATCAATCAAAATCCGTTGACACGGTCTACCGGCGCAGGCGCAGATAATATCTCTCACTTTCACTAGACAAGCAAACGAGCGGAGACGTGCGTTGGATTGACGCGAACCCATTTTAATTTGTGCCCGCTTCCCGCTATTAAATACGCCAGTGGATTGGGTATGTATATGTGCGCAAAAGTGTTATTAGGAATTTTAGAAAATATGGTAAAGGCACAAAATTGGCGGTGTATGGCACAGACATAAATGAAGATGCATTTGATGAAGGATTTGAGCACTTAACACTTTTAACAATTCGACAAATTAATATTTTAATTTATTGTTAACTAATTACAGCTGTTCTTATAAATATTTAACTAACACTAAAAATATATGTATAAACTAAAAATAAAAATAAGTCCTAAGTAAACCCTAAAATATGTCTTCACAAAAATTCATTCGATTCGCAGTCAACTAAAAGTACACTTATTTAAAAACCTCTTCTGAATTCAAATCTACATAATATCAATTATGGGACAGGACGTCAAAGACTAGGTAAGTGGCGGGATTTGGAGGGGATTTATCTACACTTGAATATGATGAGGAGAAAAAAGATGTCGCCGTTCCCGGAGAATAAAATGATAACTGCCATTATCTTAGTGTTAGTGTTATGTCATTTTTGGAACATGCGGAATTTGTTTGAAAGAGTCACCAAGACTCTTTAACGCAAAGGGCTAATGTCTTGGTGACTAAACCCTTCCGCCTTCCTCCTAATGGAGGGTTTTAGTCAGTAAGAGTCTGACACTCCCTTCCGCTCTGCACAGAGCGGAATTAGCCATTTGATGAATTTACATTTTTAGGGCGCGTTCACACGACACGCGCACGCTCAGCGCACGCCACCCGCGTCCAACTCGCATTGAAATTTGTTAAATAAGAATTTGAGCCATAAAATGCATCAATAGATCTCAAATTGCATTTAACGAGGTCTACACGCGCACGCCATGCGCACGCCCCGCGCCCGCCTCGCGCCAACCCTGCACTCGCCCTGCCCGCGCTCTGCACCCTCCCCGCGTACGCTTTGCACACCTGGAAGCCACTATGCCTAGTGAACGAAGTAGTCCAGTCACTAGTGGTTTAAGTGGGCGCGAGGCGTGTGCGAGGCGGATGCAGCGCGTGTGCGGGTTTAAGGCAGGCACAACGCGTGCACGGGTGCTGTGCGTGATCGGCGCGTGTCATCTGAATACGCCCTTACTCTTCGTTCGCGTCTGCACCGCAGTCGCAAACTGTCAAAACGCATCTCTAATTTCCCTACATTTTGTCAATTTATTGACATTGACTGTCGCTGAAATGATATTGCGACTTGAATTTGAACGCCTTTTAAGTACTACTTGAATTGTCCTTCAATTGCCTTTTTTATAAAATTAAAATTTAGTAATATTTTTGTTTTGTATTTCCATAAACCAATTTTTTTCATTAAAACTCTATTTTTTATTTTGACGAATGATTTCTTCATCTAAATATCGCAACTTTTTTGTCGGTGCCTGTACACCAGCTGTCGATCGTCAGAGCACTCCCGTTAACAGTCCGCGCGTTGTCAGTAGGTCTTCGTAACTAAAGCTTCCTGCAACTCGCTTGATATATTCCACTCTACTCTAGGGAAATGAACGCCTAACGAGATACCCAGCATTTTTTACACAGGATGAGGGAATTGCTTAGCTGTATCGATGACTATTTTGATGTTGCATTAATTGATGCGAAAAAACTTTATCGTGGTTCTCAGAAACGAGAATTATTCCATATACGACGTCAATCTCTGGTACTAATTTGTGTAACACAGTGGGTGTTTTCGCTGCAGAAGAACTTCCGAATAAAAAAGTGATTTGTTCATAAAAAAACAACACGAATCATATTGATTGAGGCGAGGCTAAATATAATGTAATTCTTAGTGGTAGACATTAAACAGACGCAACCCTAGGTTTTATAACAAATGCAAAAGAACTATGATCACTAATTCAAGTTCCGAACGTAGGTACTCGTAATACGTGTTGCAATTTTCCAATTAATGTTTCTCTGATCATAAAATTAGGCCAAACGACACCTAATGTTGCCAGTTATAAACATCAGACACGTTAAAATAAGCTTTTGAACGTTTTGTAGGTACCGTTTTTGCTATAACCTACCGTAGGTTTCTTGGCATTTCACAATAACTGCATAAGTAACATCAATTTAAGTAGAAAGTCGGATGGCTCGTTTGTAGTGTATCATGAAACGGGCAAATCATCAATGTTTATACCGACCTAATGTCAAACATATCCGCGGGCGTCGCTAGCCTTTGATTCCTCTACAATGGACCAACTTTGTACTTGATGTTTCATATAAATCTGAATTTTAACCGTGTAAGCACACTTTTATACGAAAAAAAAAATTACTTTTTACATAAAACACAACCAACTTCTAAACAAAAAAAGTATAAAATAACTTTAATTATTGGTTGTTTCCTCCTTTTTTGAACACCGACTTTAAAGTTTTTCCCACCTAAACGTACCCATCACGTTTGTTTAATTACACAAATTTATACCGTGTATACGGTATAAATTTGTGTAATTAAACAAACATGCAATTTCAGTAATCCCGAAAGATCTGCTATTTTTATTGAAGACTTCCGTTTCCTATCATCTCTGTTCTACGTCAGATCTTCACTAAACTAGAAAAGGAGCATCTTGAAATACTAAGATGCTTTTCCAAGTCTTCCAAACCGCCGTATACAATTTTATTTTTTCAAGGAACATCATCAATGTAGTTGAAGCCACGCATTATTAGAAAAAACTCAAATACTAGTCATCAGATCTCAATCAAATTAGACCACACTACAAGCACCAGCTTTCGAATATAAAAAAAATCATCAAAATCGGGACACTCAATACAAAGTTATGAGATCACACAAAAAAAATACATTTGACTAGAGAACCTCCTCATTTTTTGGAAGTCGGTTAAAAAGGGACATAATGGAAAGCTATTGGTTAGATAGGGGGGCGTTCAAGTATTACGTAACGCAATTTGGGGGGAGGGGGTGTCTCGTAAAACGTTACGATGCGTTACAGGGGCGAAGGGGGGTCTTTCTTACAACACGTTACGTATCATTGTTTTTTTTTTTTTAATAAAAAATTAGGTAATCTAAACTCCCAAATGGGCAACCCTTTTCATTTACGTTTTACGGGGAATCCCTCGATTGTATTAGTCTGGTCGTCATTTTTAATTTGTTCTCTTTTAAGTCAATTAAAATTATACCAAAGATCTATAAAAAAAAAGAAGAGAGAACTATAACATAACTTTTTGCGACTTTAGGGTAAAAATGGTCACTTGAGTGTTACGTAACGTTTAGAGAGGGTGAGGGGGGGGTACAGAAAAACGTTACGGTGCGTTACAAGGGGAGGAGGGGGGGTCAAAGGTCTTCGAAAATTGCGTTACGTAATACTTGAACGTTCCCTAGACGGACGACCCCATCAAAGTAGCGAGGAGCTGTCGAATGCAAACAGCTGAATGGCTATCAATAAATTGGAGTTGGGTATTGCCTAAACTTCGTAGGATCCCAAGTTACCACAACAGGTTCCATTAAAGCCGGGTATAATACCAGTATTTTTTTCTTCAACTTTTTGAACGTTTTGAACTGGAGGTTAAACCCATTTGATATCGTTGTTTTAATGAAAGAATTTGTTTTCATACTTTATTACCACCCCATATCTATCTTCCCAACTCATTCTAAAAACATCTATTGTAGAATCCATCAATGAAGCAGCCGCAGCCATACCGCCGATGCGCTTGCACATTAGCGCGGCAACTAGCCCCGAGCGCCAAGCGCCGCGATACGGCGGCGCGGTGCAGCGGCTGCCTTAATTATCTGTGCCATAGACCCGTTGCGTCAACCCAGACAGAGCAGACTACAGAGATAAGAGTCAGAACAGACAAAACCAATACATTAGAGACAACAGATCTAGTGAAAAAAAAAGGGTGGCTCTAAAGGTCAACTACCGTCGAGGATTTCAATAAACTGACTATGAAGTTTCGTGGACCACTACAGCATAAACTTATCTTGATGGGGATCTACGTCACCTGCACTCCTAAAAGCCCTTTGCGAGGCAAATGCTAATACGGTCGACTTGACCGAATTTTGGTCAAAACAAACAAAACTTGGAAAAAGATATCGTAGATACAAGGAAAAAGACGCATACCCGGGTAAAGTTGGGTAGATAAATAAAAGGACGTTACGTACGAATGAAAAAAGGACAGCAACTGGGAAATTTATTCATGACGAGATGCCAAAAATATGAGAAGAAATGAAAAAAAAATGCAAAGACGAAGTAGAGTGTGCTTATTGCCTTATTGGTAGGTATTAGGCAAAATAACACCCTTTTTTTAATAATTACAGCAACGTTATTTGGTCCTTTAATAAAGAAGGGGTGATAAGCTATGTGTATGGAACATAGGAATGTTATCAAGTCCCGTTAAAAATGTGCGTACAAACAATATTAAGGGAATAAACCCGGTAGGTAACAGGACAAAGGCTCGACAATGCCCACACAAATCAAACAGGATTCCTAATACATTATCGACCAAGTTGTTGTGTACACCAAGCATTTGCATGGCTCGGACCGCGAGACTTGCGTGTCCCGCCCACTCCGAGCGGTGCAATACTGTGCAATCTTACTACGTATCAGCATCACATTTAACGTTGTAAAGGCACCACAATGCGGATTTCTCCACGAACTTATAAAAAGTAATGTGTAAGGTTTTGTTGAGTGCGCTGTGACATGCGAAGACCATTGCTGCAATCTCTGTTACAATTGCTGCTTGTTAATTAGTTTACGTGGTACTCTGACAGGATAGTTTTTAGCTGATTACTGTCGACTAATTACTGTGTAGTGTTTTTCTTTCAAATTGGTGCAATCTGCTGCATTATCCGCTGCAACTACAAAAACATACTCAGCCACGTCAATTTAATCTTGCAAATTCCTAGGTCTGGGCGTTCGACAATTTCATAACGACCTAATTGTTGTACTACGCAGCTAATTAGTGCAATACAAGTGCGTTGACATTCTCGGCTCGTGATCGGTCGATGGGTAAGTCGATCGCATCGTCGGCGTCACCCGACACCGTCAGATCGCCTGTCGACGACGATACTGCACGGGGCCTTGAGATCGCGCTTACGGAATAGGCGTCTCATGCGTATCGGGTTCAGCTCGAATACTTTGGAAATATGAGCGTGCACTTATTTGTGGCCTGCAGTGTATGATGTTTTACGGGGCGAGCTTGGTGTGCTCGTTAATATATTCAAATTAAAGTTTTTTGTAAAAAATAAAAGTGGATTGTTTTAGGTTTCCGAACGTCCGTATGAAATAACTGAACGCTTATAAGATTACTCGTATGTCTGTTTGTCCATCTGTCACAGCTAATTTTCTCTCAATCTACTGTACCAATTCAGTTGTTTCGTAAACGTTTTAACTTATGTGACCCAAACACACGTAAAGTAAATAAATCGAGTTTGTGGTCTCTTTTTCAGGACAAACTTGAATATTTAGTATCTTATGTACTCGTAATTATCATTTTATATGGAGCTTGTCATCGTTGGAGACTTACAAATCTATACTAATATTATAAAGCTGAAGAGTTTGTTTGTTTGTTTGTTTGTTTGTTTGTTTGTTTGAACGCGCTAATCTCAGGAACTACTGGTCCGATTTGAAAAATTCTTTCAGTGTTAGATAGCCCATTTATCGAGGAAGGCTATAGGCTATATTTTATCCCCATATTCCCACGGGAACGGGAACTACGCGGGTGAAACCGCGAGGCGCTGCTAGTGTATATATAATTACTAGCAGCGCCTCGCGGTTTCACCCGCGTAGTTCCCGTTCCTGTGGGAATATGGGGATAAAATATAGCCTATAGCCTTCCTCGATAAATGGGCTATCTAACACTGAAAGATTTTTTCAAATCGGACCAGTAGTTCCTGAGATTAGCGCGTTCAAACAAACAAACAAACAAACAAACAAACAAACAAACAAACAAACAAACAAACAAACAAACAAACTCTTCAGCTTTATAATATTAGTATGTATATATAATTACTAGCAGCGCCTCGCGGTTTCACCCGCGTAGTTCCCGTTCCTGTGGGAATATGGGGATAAAATATAGCCTATAGCCTTCCTCGATAAATGGGCTATCTAAAACTGAAAGATTTTTTCAAATCGGACCAGTAGTTCCTGAGATTAGCGCGTTCAAACAAACAAACAAACAAACTCTTCAGCTTTATAATATTAGTATAGATTATTCTATGGTACACGAGCTATATCAAAAATGGTTTTTGTTAGCAGTAATCAATCAGCAAGGTTACCATTTTTCCAAGCTAAACAGGGTAAAGTTTTGACTCGTAGTTACACGATTTTCAAATCAATTACCTTTATAAATATCCTATATATTATAATAATATTCTATAGGTATCTATATTTGAAGTGTTGGACTTCAGTGCTATAGCGAAGACACGTAGGTATATACTATGTCGTCCAACAACTTTTCAGTTTAGATAACATGACAGATGTTTCGAACATTCATCTGAATATTCCAAATATATTAAAGCGACAGGTCACTCACGCACTCACTCATTACGAAATATCGAAAACCGCTTGACGCGTAAAGATGAAATTTGGCAGGGAGATAGTTTATAGTTAATAGACGTCCGCTAAGAAAGAATTTAATGAAGCTCTCCCCGCAGAGGGGTGGAATAGGGAGTGGAAGTTTGTATGTAAAACCTTATTCCTTGGGCCAATATATGTACATACTAGAAACTTGCCACGACTATGGAATATCGTCATTAATGAAGTTGTAAATCTGGCAGTTGGTTGTAGATATCCTTCCTAGAAACAAGTGAAGGAAGTTTGAAGTTCAGAACAAAATCCCCGCGGACGAAGTCGCGGGCGACGTGGTACTTATACTATATTGCAGTTATTATTCAATTCCTTCGAACTCGTGACATTCTTTTGTTTATAGTTAAGAATCTTGAGACCTTGAAGAGCTCTTCATTAAATTCGACTTTATTTTCTTTTTAATGTTATGTTTATACAGTTTTGCAAGCCTGAGGGCAGGATGTGATGAGCACAGCCCAGAATGGGTTTCAAGACACGCCTTTTATTCAGAAACACGTTAACACCTTGTTTAAAAGATTTCTTAAAATTAACAAAAAACGCATGCAAAACACTTTCCAAAATGTCAGTTACATTCACAGCTATATTTGGCATCTCAACTTTAAGTTACTTGGCTACCTAAAAACTAGCTTTCAGTAAAGTCGAAAATTACCGTATAATATAAAAGCATTCTATGTCTAAAACAAATCATGATCTGCAAGCGTACCAAGTTTCTACCAAACATACAAAAAATCGCAATTTATTATAACCTATAGAATATACAGTAGTTTATTTTATTTCTTTAGATAATAGCTCTGTTAATCTAACTAGCCCAGTTCCTTTAACGACACCCAGTACCACACAAAAATATGTGTGGTACTGGGTGTACCATACAAAAGAAGCGTTTAACTTCTAATTAACTACTTACACATAAGGAAATATACTTAGTATTGATATACTATAATTTACGAACATTATCATACATTATTGTTAGTGTGGGAGGCTTATGATGTTACTAAGGCAGTCTATCAGGAGTATTAGTGGTGTAATAAGTACACATTCTACAACATACTACAGAATTCCATAAGTGATTAACTGATGTTGTTCCTAAAGGTCGGGCAAGGTTACTTATATAGGAAAGGGATTAGCCTCTTTATCATCATTATTTATTGTATGTATTAGGAGGTACACGGATGGATCAGTAGGAGTTTTACAGACTCCTTTCCGCTCCGCTCAGAGCGGAAAAAATCATTTGATGATTTCCATCATCTGCCTAGCCTTTTCCCAACTGTGATGGGGTCGGCTCTCAGTCAAACCGGATTCAGCTGAATACCAGTATTTTACTTGGAACGGATGTCCACCAGACCACAACCCATTGAATGGGTAACACGGTACTTCTTAGCCAGACTGGTCATTTTATGGCATCTGACAATCGGTAATAACTGCCAAAGATCTTCAAATGACAGCCGCGTCCAACGGCATAACATGCTTTCCGAGGCAGGGAGGAGTCTCGATATTAAGATGGTCACCCCATTCACAGACCAAACTCGGCAAGTGTTGCTTAACTTTGAAGATCGACCCGTACGGCTGTTATAGTTTAGCTACAAGCTCCTCTATTTGATGATTTTCAATCTTAAAAAAATGGATACCTTCCATATAGAGAGGCCCCGTGCTCAGTAATGGGTGAAGTCGGGCTGTAGATGATAATGATGAAGACCACGACGTTGACAAAATTGGTAAAAGTAAAAAAAAACGGACACTATGAATAGTAAATGACAAAACAAAATAAGACTGTAATGTCAAAATCTATATCGCATAGCGACAGTCTTCTCCGTTTTCCTATTGCTTTACTGGGGTACTTTAAGTATTCCAGAAGTTATCTTGTTTTATTTAAAGCTAAATTTAAGCTTATTTAGTTTTAGTTTAGATTTCAGTTTGTGAATAAAATTTAAACAGGTAAATCATTACAAATGTGCTGAAGCACGGACAACTATACAATAATGTGCCATTGCAATATGCGTACTATCATAGCAACAAAACATGCGTGGGCGCATGGGAAGGAATTCCGTCTATTGACATCAGTCTGGTTTATTAGTTCTTTAATAGTTCCCATGTCTCTATAAACTGTATTGATTGACATGTATGGGAGTTATATCCCATTGTGAGGTGTCATTTAGAGTGAGCAAATAATCTTTGTACGCAAGGTTTTTGAGGGAAATGGTAAATTTTCTTGCATCAGTAGACCATTGTATTTGGATCTTTTCAATTTTGTAATGGGAGCTGGCAGAATAAATATAACGAATGATACTTAGGGGGCCATCCACAAATTACATCACACGTTAAGGGGGAGGGAGGGGTTCGACAAAGTTTGACATTGTGTGACAAGGAGGTGGGAGGGGTCCTAACTTTCGTGACGTCACATTTCATAATCTATTTTTAAAGTTAGTGTTAAGTAAAACACGAATTCTTACACGAATAAAACTGTAAAATATGTGACGTCACACTAGAGAGGGCGGGTCAAATGTGACCAGCTGTGACAAGGACGGGGGGGAGGGGGTCAAAATCATACGTGACGTAATTTATGGTTGGCCCCTAATGAGAAGTATCTAGCATAACTATCGTAGATAATATAGTTATCCTAGATCCTTTAATGCAAGGATAATATTTTATTGAACCGGTTAGGTTAGGTTAGTGGTAGGTAGATGAGGTTAGGTAGTAGTTATTTATTCGGACTCATTTACATGTGATTTAAAATTTTTAATATTGTGGAATTAGTATCAAATATAATCAATAAAAATCATACATACTAAGCATAACATAGCAAGAACAACGGACGTTGATAAAAAAGATTCATAACATATATCTTTAAAAAAATCAAACAAATCTATACTAATATTATAAAGAGGAAAGATTCGTATTTTTGTATGTAACGAATAAACTCAAGAACTATGCCGATTTCAAAAATTCTTTCACCATTAAAAAGCTATATTCACCCAGAGTAACATAGGCTATATTTTATCCCCGTATTGCCACGGGAACGGGGACAACGCGGTTGAAACCGCGGGGCGCTGCTAGCTAGTACTGAAATAAAGTCATGGTAACTTTGGAGGCAGTTATTCCATTGTTTTACGTTTCAGGCATTCTCTAAAATTACACGTAAGTTCAAATAATACTCTCGGTACGTATAGTGCGCATGTTTCAAAAATAAGTATTACCTATTCTGTTGGGGACAGGCCGCCCTGTGTTAGTAGGATAAATTTTAATAATGTTATTGCAGCTTTATTTATATTATTTCACTGCGAATTTCCTCTTCTAAATTAATAAAAGAAAAATACAATAATAAACACACTTCTAACCATTAAAATACCTATTAAACCTTCAAAGGTATTAATTGTCCTGTTTATTCGATGTCCACAGCAATTAAATACTAACATTAAGAAATAATAGCGATATTTATGTATATCCATGTAATTATCAATAACATATAAGGCATAGAGGCTCAATCGAAGACACATGTACCTACATTTGAATAAGTATTATGCATAATCATTCTGTTATTTTGAATTGTTAATTTTCTGTAACTAGGAGTGCACTATAAAGTGAG
This sequence comes from Hecatera dysodea, assembly GCA_905332915.2. Classification (NCBI taxonomy): domain Eukaryota; kingdom Metazoa; phylum Arthropoda; class Insecta; order Lepidoptera; family Noctuidae; genus Hecatera; species Hecatera dysodea. Next base: position 8,143,915 of record HG995304.1, read on the forward strand.
AAAAATAATAACTAGACAAGAGAAGTTCGTAGAAAAATTAATGTTACTTACTGTAACAATTTTATGAAATACAAGCAGCGCCCCGCGGTTTCACCCGCATAAGTTTCGATAACGTGGGAATATTGGGGTAAAAAATATCCTATATGTTAATCCTAGTTATAAACTATCTGTGTGCTCAATTTCATCCAAATCCGTTCAGTAGTTTTTGTGAAAGAGTAACAAACATCCATACTTACAAACTTTCGCGTTTATAATATTAGTAGGATTGATTGGAAAGAAGTAAAAGTATGAATCTGAAAAGATCATTCAACTTTCTGAACAGAAAGTGGAGATTCACAAAATAACTTGAGTACAAAACTGTTCGCCACACGTCCGTTTGACTCTGTGACCTCTTGTGTGTTCTGCCAAAAAAATCCGACATTTTTTTTAATGTATTTACTGTTATATTAGTATTAATTTATTTATCAATTAATTAATTATTATCTGCATCACCCAAAGGTTGACTGGTAGAAAATGCCTTAGGCATTAAGTCCGCCTCTGTAAATTTATGTGCGTAAAGTATTAAATAAATAAATAAATATAAATAATAATTTCTAGTGTTATGTATCATTCTTGTGATAGTGCTTTTGTGTGTCCTCTGTTCTTGCTCTAAATAAAGGTTTTATCTATCTATCTCTTCACATCTTCACGGCTGAAAAGATTTCGTCCAAGATTTGGGCGGTTTTGGTCAGTAAGAGTCTGACACTCCTTTCCGAAATAATATTGACTTAGGGTAGGGTTTGGTTATAAAAAAAAAATTACAAAATGTATCGCAGTGTTGCACCGGAAGTACAATATTTAGAAAAAAAGGTTTTATATTTTCTTTTCTGCACTTACCAAACGCGCACTCATAGCTAAAAACTTCAATAAAAACAAACCGTTTCTGGCTGAATTTCATTATGATTACAGGTTAACCTGCGCGTCTTTTCTTGCGATGCGAATGTTACATTCTAGTAAATAAATCAATTGAAGCAACTTATGCAAATAAAGATGAGTTCCTAAGCTTTTAAAAAGAAAAAAAATAGTCCTCCACAACCACACAGTGTTATTAGAGTACATAATCTCTGACAATTTACTCCTAGGTATCGTAAAAATAACCAAGAGCTTTTATGGTGAAGTCTTACTTCTTAATAACAAAATTGTGGTTATATACAGAATAATAACAAACGCCTATCCGTTTCAGTGTAACCCGTGTTAGATCCGATTTCGGAAAAACCGCTGTGATAACGAAATCAATTAATTAAATTATTCCAATCGCAAAACTTCTTAGTACACTATTGAGTCTCATGTACTGATGAAAGATGATGTCGTAAGTTTGAATCCGGGATATACCGACGGGTTTTTAATTTGTTGCAGAATCTTAGTTCCAATCGTTAGAAATACCTACCTTTTTTATCCCGGGATTATGTTCCCTTGGGATAATTTCCGATATTCATGCGGGCGAAGCTGCGGGCAGCAGCTAGTACTGAAATAAAAAAGTGTTGGTTTTTTAAGATAGGTTTTGGGGCCTCGTCCTATAGTGGTACAATACATATATGAAATAAGTATATAATCTCTGAATTATTCTATTCTTTTGCAGGCCCTAGGCCAGGAGGTCACTACTCTGGCAGTACAGATACTCGTCGACTTCATTTGATAGGAAAATACTGTTCTTTCCATTGGATAAATGAAATATGAGCCCAAAAAAGAGCAGTGGTGGCCAAGTGGTAACGGCTCCGACTTACGAATTGTAGGTCGCGAGTTCAAACCCAGCCAGGCGCATTACTTTGTGTAATTAATTTCAACACCACTGCTCTCAAAACGGTGACGGAAAACATCGTGAGGAAACCGGCATGTCCTAGAACCAAAAAATCGAAGACATGGGACATTCACCAACCTGCACTGGGCCCTCGTGGTGGATTACGGACCATTCCCTCTCCGAGGACCGTGTCCCAGCAGTGGGAACGTTAAAAGGCTGATTATGTTGTTGTTTTTATGAGCCTAAAGATTATTTAAATTTTCCCTAGTATACTTGTTAATTGCGAGTTCACGCTACAAACTAATCCAACTACTACGAACTGAACTAATAGTTTCCAACTATTTATGCTAACTTTACTTTGAATTCAGTGAGCTATCAATGAGCCACTTTAATAACCCATAGTTAATAGTTGCTAATATTAAATATTCATGATTAATACCCATAAATAATTAAGATGATCACGGGTCTTTCCTATAACTGTTGCAACGAATCTTTCCAGTTATATGTTTATAGTATCAAAGTGGTTACTACCATTGTACATAATTCGAAAAAAAAAACTGCTAAAAATATTTGAAAATCTAGTAAAAAGTAGTTTTTATAAGCAGGATTAGTGGCTTATACTGAATGCTTCAGTGATATTTAAATGTCCTACAAAACCATCAAAAGCCAAACATAAACGCTGATGTTATTACTAAACTCACTACAAAACCATTCAAAATTACTTTTCAAAGTCTAGCACGTCCACTCACTTCAAAATACACTTACATAATCCTCCACAATACCTAACTGTAGGCTAGGTACAGCTAAGCAGGCCCTAATGTAGGACATATCCTACAGCGGGTCCTCGGGGCTATCAATAGGTATTGCGGACACAAATTCAGCTAAAGTCCTCTTAGTAGGCATCAGTCTTGTTTACGCCTACGTAGGACGTTAGATATTCAGTTTTATTGATAAAGCTGAGGCCCGCAGCGGAGTTGTGTGGAAATACACGGGGCTCTATTCGAACTGCAATGCTATTCTGTAAGAACTCACTATAGTGCTCACTCCCGATTTTGCGGTGAAAACTGTATTTGGTATTCTGTAACTTGATGAAAACTACGCAAGCGCCACTAAATGAGAACATAGGTGAAGCGAACTACTTTTAAGTGAAAAGTTATTTAACTTGACAGTCAGAATATCAAATACTTTTCACTTCAGGTGAGTTACGAAGTGTAATCGAAAATGAGATATGAATCGTATTCGCACGTGAGTTCTTATAGGTTAGCACTGCTGACTTGTGTTTAGAATTTATCAAGGTAGGTGTGAAATGTCCAATCATAAGACCCTAAAGGCTAGTCTCACATAATCTGCAGTTTCAGTGTGACGTTGCACTAAACAAATCATAACATAAATGTATCTATTAATAATACTAGAGTAGACTGTTAAACCGTGATAGTACTGACACTATGACAATCACTCGCAATGGCTATCTTATTAGCAGCAGTAAATGTGTTGTGGAAGATCATGTAAACAGTTAGCCTATGTAAAAAAAGTGTTATTCAGTTGCAACCGGTTAGAGTGGAAGGTGGAATCTTCAAAATAATGAGGAAAAGGACAGATAACTATGTACACCCACTACTTAAAACAGGTATACTACATTCTGCAAAGAGAAATCGTGGGAGCTTAAATAACTTAATAGCATTTCAACACAACACAAATCTCAATCAATAAAAACCATAAGCTTGCCAAAATGTTCCACCGTATGTTTCCTTCCAAAAAACCTAAAGCAAAACACAAAATATTCTAGCTTTTTCCTACTCCCTACTAATCCTCACTTTAGTAATATTTAATCCGACAAACGCCTCAATAACAAAATTAACAAAAGTCTGAATGGAAGCTGAATCCGTATTAACTTTTGAGCAAATATTATAAATTATACTAAGCGTTCAGATATCGAAATTTACGGCTTTCGGTTTGCTTTTAGCATTCATAAGTAAGACATTGCTTTTGACGTCCATTCTGAATACACTTTCTGTATATTAAGTGACAGTATGAAATGTTTGGAGAACGAAAGCTGGAAATAATATTTATTAAAATATTATTATTTTATGCGAGAGGTGTTTTTACAATTAGTGTGTACTCAAGTACCTTTTCAAAGCAATTTTTATTAGGAACTCTGAAATCAACTTTTAATTTATTTACTTACACTTTTAAATATATGTATATCATGATTTTCGGTTTAATATGAGGTACTGCAAATTAAAAGGTTTATTTGGAAAGAATATTCATTTCAAGCAAGGAAAGTTTGAAATAAATGTTCTCACTGCCAATGCGCTTTACACAAATCTACACTGAAGATTTTTAGCACTGTTTTTTAAACATTTCGTTTATTAGTGGATTGCTTACTGCACAAATCTTTATAAGTCAATAGGCCTATTTCTATAATTAAACTATATTGTTTGTGCAACGCCTTCACTATATTTACATTAAAATAACTAGACTACCAAACATTTACCAAAGCTTTTCTATTTAAAACGTTGTCCTTCACTACGCAATTTACTTCAATACAGGCTGTAAAACAAATAGCCCAGTATCGCCTACACCGCTGCCTACCCAATAAAGAACAAGCAGTAGACACAGCAGAGCACAAAGCGGGCATTAGCACAGGCTGTGATAACGACGCGTTATCACACCGCGCCCGCGACCACTCGTACAGTCGCCACATTCACCGAGAATATACGCCGACTGAGAGGAGTTGGTAGTTGGATTTAATGTAAGTGATTTGTTGTGAGGAAGGAAATTATTTTGACTGAAAAGAGTCGTATGAAAGAAGGCAAGAAACTATAGTCTTCAGGAATGAAGGTGTCCTGGTTAGTTTTATAACGAATTCTGCCAGATCTTATCTTACTAACATATTATACGTATAAACGCGATAGTTTGTAAGTATGGATGTTTGTTACTCTTTCACGCAAAAACTACTATATGGATCTTGATGAAATTTGGCACATATATAGATCATAGTCTGGAATAACACATTTTGTCCCGGGATTATTTTCCCTTGGGATAATTTCTGACATTCACACGGGTGAAGCCGCGGGCTAGTAGTTAATAAAAATATTACAATGAAAATTTAAATGAAGTGGATTGCTAATCTACCTAGATGCTAGGAATTGGTAGCGCACTACAAGTTTCTTTTAATAATTCAGTTTCTTTTAGTAATTCACCAAAATTATCAAGTTGTGATTTTTACAAAATATCGTTGCTGGTTATATTAATCTACGTATGTACATTAGCACTATGTTTTGTATAAGCAAATCATGCTCAACATATGTACAAGAGACTTCATTAGCAAATCTTTAGATTTGAAATTAAATAATTAAAGGTTCTTAGAACATAAGTGAATGGTTTTTCCTTATTTGTACTAGTCCATATTTCCGTAAGCGAATGTTCTGCAGTGTACAGATCCTGTATACACCTCTTCTAGACTTCAGAAGGTATTGCAGTCTTTGAAACTAACTAGATAAACATCAATTTAGGAAATAAAAGAGATGAAGAGTATTTTAGACCCAGTATGCTATACCAAGTTTGATATTTGTCGTTGGAAAAGTTATAATAATAGATTTCTAAAGTACCAAAACCATTCAATCCCCTCATACCAGCAGAGATCATGCGATGCTTGACGCTGGAGTCAAGGAGAGCGGCCGGCGCCGACCACGCCCGCGCCCCGCGCCCGCGCACCTCCCGCACCCCCCCTGCACCCTGCCCGCGCTTCATGCAAACTATGCGGGTACATCGATACGTTCAATTGTTAACCATTACGTATCCTGGTCCGTAATGTATTATTATGGGTTATAAAGGCTATGATATAACAAATATTTCCAATTACAACCGGCTTCCGTGACGTAGTGACCTGATTGGCGAGTTATCTAGGCGTTGGTGGTTAAACTAGCGTTATCATCTTTTCATTTAGTCGGTTGGTGCTTGCAGAAATGTGTCTTAAAGGGCTATGTTGCCGTGCTGCGTGCTTTACGAATGCTAGTGTTGTTCTCAGTATAAAATAAAATACAATGGCATGTACTTTGTTACATATCAATGTCATTTTTGGGAGTTTTTAGATATTGTTTATTTATGAGCGAAACTGTTAGTGTCTTCCCTGGGCAGATTTGTACATTCATATACATTGATGTGCATTGAACATGGGCAGAAGAAAATGATTAATTTCATGAAATACAAGATTGCCGACTCTACATTTTTTAAGACACTTTTTTTTTTTTAATCGACCGCTCGCATTTCAGCAGTCTAAGGCTGGTTACTGCTTAACCGAAGAATCCTGTGGTGGCCTCAAATGAATTTAAGGCCCCCAGCCATTCTTTTTAAGACACTTTGTAAATAAGTAGAAAATAATGTATGGCATTTTTTGCGACTGAGATGCGAGAATAAAGGCCCTCAGATAAAATATGTCCCGACCGAGTCAGTAATTCTAAAAGACAGTATTTCAAGTAGATTTACTATGATACTAGGTTAATGATCGCAGCTGGGCAAATATTGTAATTGGACTGAAGGTAACCTAACCACTTGCTTGAATAATAGCTTTTTGATTCAATATTTTCTGGATCCTTTTGTTTTTCTAGAGAAAAACATAATAAGTCATTAAAAAAAATCCTTTAACAATTAAGACATAACAGAGATGTTATGATACTGTCTGCCTCATTGATCTAATAGTAGCAAGAACCAGTTCTGATCACAAGGTGCTGGGTGCGATTCCCGGGTCAAACAAAGTGTTATTGGTTTTTTTCATCAGATTTTTTCAGTAGCAACTGGTTGCACGGATTTGTACCTGGCTTACGGCAAAGGGCTCGCCCCTATTGTCTACCTACCTACATATATGGGGATGAAAAAAAAACTGGCGAATTGTCGGTAAATGTAAATCACCAAAAAATTGCAAACGCCGTTAGATTGTAAAATATCGCATTAAATTGTGAACTATTTTTTGAATGGACTATTATTATATTTACACATATACATGATTAGCGTCCTTAACCTATGAGGGATTTTTTAATGGTTTCATTCAGAAATAATGCATCGTGAAAAAATCTACTTTGCTGAAAATCCCAATACAATAGTTCCTTATCAAGAAAATATGAATCGAAAGAGATATATCAGTAAAAATAACGTAGGTACAGTAAAATAAATTACAATAAATTCATATATTGGAAAAAAACTATTGTATTGTATATGGATGGGAAGTATTCTATACAAACAGATTTTTTCATAATATATTGATATTATAAGCTAATAAAGATTTATTATAATCTTACGAGTCTGCATAATTCCGGTGACATACTCACCGCTGCCTTACCCCTGGAGAAATACAGGCGTGATGTTACCTGTACGCTAGATTGCTGTAGCCGATATTATCAACATTATCAACACTTCAAACTCGTTCTCACCTCCGCTGCCAAGAAGCAGACATACCCATGTTTTTCATTAATACACGAACATGTAAATTACAAATTAAACGAGTAATTATAACAATCGACAGACGGACAGCTGAGTTAAACGTTGTTTAAATGACTGATTACTGCGGTGACCTTTGAGGGCGTGCAATTAAAGGAAACCTTAGGGTGCCAGTAACCAATGAAGATGAAAAAGAAAAATATATTTATGGTTTAAGGCGATACCCCGACCAAAAGCTTGCGATAGTGCGTTTTTCTTCGCTATTCAGAGACTATTAACTTATTAGTTATGAATAATCTACATGTAAAAGCACATTATTAATGTTCGATATCTTATCATCATATTCCATGTTCTAATTTGTTTTTATTTGTTATAATTAAATTTAAAATCTACTTTAAAAAAATGACTAAAATTGTTGATTTTATGAATCTGTTGCTAAATGCAACACTCAATCATTTGAGGATTACACTAATGGATAGATAATTTAAAAATCTATATTATACACGTTTTATTTCATTTCAAGAGATCGCTTATCTTTTTTAATAAAAATTATTCCTAAAAATGTGTGAATTCTATGATAAAAGGGCGTGCGCAGGGTGCGGGCGGCAAAGAGGGAACGAATGCTCAAGGTTATTTGGTCAGGGAAACGCCTTAAGACGCGTTGCAAATATCCTCAAGCTCTGAGGCTGTCAAAGGCAAGCACCATGATTTTTTTTTCAAATTCATGTTCTGGTTTCTTTTGTTTATGAGATTACTCAATGTTTAATTCAAGTTTTTTGTTTTTTGTTGTCAAATATAGTCAGAATCTTGCTTTTGACGTAAACTCTGTGATTGAACTCTCTTTACTGATATAAAAGGTCTTACAATATATTTTAAATTCCTGTCATAAAAATATACATTTATCAGTAAAAAGACATTCAATTAAGTCTCTCTTAATTCTGATCACCACTTGAGTAACAAAAAGTACAAAAATGTTGCAAACATTTCATAGGTGGCATAAAAGTTGAACGATTAAAACTAAGTGTTTTTTTTTTTATTTTCCAATAAATAACTAATTATTGAAGCTTGCAATTCAAATGGTCAATAACAATGACAATAGGGTAGTTGACTAAAAAAACATAATTAGTCCCTCAGATAGATTTCCAAAAAAAATTGGACACGTATTTTTTCTTTTTTCATACAAACAAAAAACGAAGACTCTACAGTGCGTTGAAAACTCGTGTGACGTCACTACGTGCTGCAATGTTTACCACGGCGTGATGTCACAAACCCTCACTCCTGATCTTTGATGCTTTATATCTTCGTCAACTTTTATATATTTGAAAAAGGAAAAAAATACGTGTCAAATATTTTTTGGAAATCTATCTGTCGGATTATATAGAATCATATCTGTTTTACTCAGGAAACATTCCTATTCTTGTTTACTGCCTTGCAAAAGTTATCATCACACTGCAACCGCTTTAACAACCCAGATGGCTAACTTAGCTACTATCGCGGACGTCACTGACACGAATGAAGAAGAGGTTTAACTACCCCAGCTAAGTGACTCGTAAGTACAGCGTAATCAACTAGCCAAGGGCACCTTAGCAATAAGGCATCTTGTTCCATTGTTCAGAGCCGAAGATTAAAATTATGAACCATGTTTGAATAACATACATATGTAGCACACCGTATTTGATCTCGTTCAAGTTCGTTTTATTGCAACTCTGTTTAGGTCTGTGTCACAGATTAAGCAAAGACAGGCGATCTAAATGTGATCCTTTGCCGTAGAGTAGGAAACTACACAACAGTTTTGTCGCCTAGGGTCTTCAGACAAGGTAATATTCTATTAGTTTTAATGATTGTCTAAAATAAATTTTTGAAATTGTTGTCGCTAGTTTTGAGTTAGGCTCATAGGAGACGAAAACAAGCAGCCAATTTCGGACCTTTGACTTCGAAAGTATTGAACGATACGGAAACTTCAAACAAACTTAAACTAAAGTACCTAGCTTCGCTAATATCTGTCTACAGTCCAATTCATTGCTCAAAATTATGACCCCAGAATGCACTTTAGTTCGAACAGAAATATAAGAAAAAATACAGGCGTAACTTGTAAGAACCTATCGCATAAAACGATTGCATGAAAATTGCATAAAAGTACATTTATAGCAACTTCACTGCTACCGTCTCGCGCTCCGTATCACATCGCCTTAACAAAAGGCTGTACCACTTTATCATGTATGCATATGATTGAAAAAGATGCAAAAACCTGTGTTTACTTGCGGCACCGACTTTGTAAGGAGAACTACATGTCCATAAAACATTACCTACTGGCAACCTCATGATCGATTAGCTCTGATTTTAATATTTACATACATTATACGACTATTACGTCGGACAGGTAAATTGATCGTGGAAACTGTTTTTATGTGACATCTATCTACACGTTTGATTTAGTACGACGTTGTGATTCTATTTTTTTAGTGAACTTGGTGAAGGCTGCGGGAATAACAAGAGCGGTCGATGTGGCGCTTGGGAGAACCCCATGACCAAACAACATCATTCGGTTGTAATGATGGTGTGATGTATGTCACTAAAATATTTTTCAACCTTGTCAACTACAAGTGCGTGTGTCCTTTGTAATTCTAAGAATTACGGTGCAAGGTAAAGGTTTCTTCTCATAAAAAGAATGTTTGAATCTTTTAATCAGCATACTTGATCATTGATGTAGTGGAATTAATAAACAGACTATTCGTTCAACTTGTAACTTGAACACAGATCCTCACAAAATACATATCGACGCCTTAAGTCTCCCGCAGACAAGTGACAACGATGTGACACCGCGTTTTCATAGAAAGAAAATTTTTAAAGGAAAGATAATTTTGTTTCTTCAAACATGAGCGATAGTGTGTTTGCCTGATACAATGTCATGCAAATATTTCAGTAAGTAAGTATACCTATGCATTTTTTTTTATTTTTTTTTTCAAATTGTCGCATCATTGTCGTACTGTCGCATCGTGGCTGTCTACGACGACTTTTGATATTCCGACAAAAAACACATAATCCGGATACAATAAAATAATTAAACTATTTTACTAGTTATATAATCTTATCAATATCTGAGTAATGATCGCAGAACATTCGATTGACAAGCAATGAAGGACATTATATCCGCGACTGATTCGCGGTACCTACCTTATAAACATTAATAAATAATTAAATCAGAACAATTCCTTATGACGGATCTAATACATAGGTAGGTAAGTATGATTCGGGCAAAACCAAGCGGACGCGATTTAATTAATTTAATTTAATTAGTGATTCAGTACACTACTGCTGTTGTTTCATTGACGAAAAACCTGACAATGTTTATGTATTTGTAACATCATAACGTATTTAACTGTATACATAATTAATTATGCGTTATAATCTAATGTTATAGTGACCGAGTACTCGTAGGTATATCTGTCTGTTTAGTTGATGTTTACTGCTAAACTGCTGAATTGATTCTAATGAGATTTGACAGAAATAAAACTACGAACTTATCCTATCCTAAGAAGAAACTCGAAAACAAATTCAGAGATCCCAAGATTTATTTTTAACAGAATATTATTGAACTAAGCTGCTATAGCGGACTCGTCAATGTTTAAAATTAAAATCTAGAGACGTAGAATGAGCAGCGAAACTACCCTATCCGTATGTGTATAATTATAAAGCTAATTTAACGATTACATTAAACCGATTGATGGCGATTTCTCTGTTATTCAATTAAAAGGATTAAATACAGTGAACCACTTTATTTGCTCTTTAGAGCGAAATATTGAAATTTGTTAAAGAGAAAGAAATTAGCTACTTGATTGCGTAAAATGAGACCTGTATGGACCGGTACAGGTTTTAGGAAATATGGTTCACGTAATGTGAAACTTTCGTTGGTTGTAATGTCAAAAAGAAATGAGCGATCGCGTTTTGATATAATTTACTGCAAATGTGAAGTGAAACTGGGGCAGTGTGTTGAAATGAGAGTAAAAACGTCCAAGTTGAAGTGGCCAATCTTTATCTACAGTTTCCAATAAGATAAGGTTAAAAATTGAGAGTACTTTTAGGGCCGCTTGCGCTAAAATGAGCTAATTATAAAGTAAGCCTTGGTAGTGTAAGTAAGATTTGTTAGTTATTAATTGAGTCTTGTTTTGCACAGCCCTATTTCAAGTGCAGGCTTAGTTTGGTTAGCCCGGGTTAATTATTTGGCTAGTCCCAGAGACGCCACAAACATACAAGTCTAAGAATTTTTCTAAGATTGAGCTATTTAAAAAAAAATGAAAATGTTCAAAACGCATTTATGTGAATGTATCCGCATTTTATAAAATCTATAGAAGACCTAGTAAATCTTTATGAAGTCCGTTAACAATAAAGTAGGTAGTAGTATATTTAGCATTAGTGTACGTATTTTTATGCATTACACATGTCTATGAATAAAACCAATTGTACGTTGGAAATTACAGGAAATACAATAACAACTTTATAAGAAAATTTTACACAACTCACTGTACTTCCAGGAGTTTGTTCGAAGGAGACACCGCGGACTTGGAACGCAAAGGGCATTAGGAGGAACACGAATGGGATTCGGTCATTAAGAGTCTAGGACGTGATTATGATCCGCTCTGAGTACCGCTCTGCTCAGAACGGAACAAGTCATTTGATGATTTCCCATCCATAAAAAAATACTTTTTTATATACTACATAATACTAACATAACACTCCTCTATCCCATACATATTGTTACAGAGTAAATAAGTAAGGACTAGGAGCACTGGGATCTTAGACCATTAGAAGATATGTCAATTTGACATGTGTGTAAATATTTTAAGAGGTTAGTGAAACAACTAAAAATACAATTTTAGAGAGGGCTAACTACATTCTCGTATCCGTATGTACAAGACCATTCTGAATATTTATTTTATAGCCCTGGACTACACGGTTAGCACAAGGCTAAGCGGAGCAGCATAAGTGGGCTTCAGCTAAATTCTCGTACTTGATCTTTTCATATAATGACCGAAAAAAGGTCTAGTTAGTTTTCTCATAAAAAGATACGATCATTGGTTAGTGAAACTATTCGTTAGTGGAAATATAAAGAAGGCACACCTAAGTGAGTTGATCCACAGTAATAGAGAGGCTTTATCTCAAGAAAAAAGTGACATTAAAACAAAGTACCAATCATCCCTTAAGAAACGCCTGACAACGAACAAAAAGAAGCTCTTTAAAAGCCCATTGCGAGAACAAAAACTATGGCAATAGCTTTTAAAGTTGGATTCTTGTAAACCCAGTAAATTCGCAGCCGTAATTAGTCCATACATTTGTCGACATTACCACCGCTATGACTAGCTATTATCTAAAGAAATAAAATAAACTACTGTATATTCTATAGGTTATAATAAATTGCGATTTTTTGTATGTTTGGTAGAAACTTGGTACGCTTGCAGATCATGATTTGTTTTAGACATAGAATGCTTTTATATTATACGGTAATTTTCGACTTTACTGAAAGCTAGTTTTTAGGTAGCCAAGTAACTTAAAGTTGAGATGCCAAATATAGCTGTGAATGTAACTGACATTTTGGAAAGTGTTTTGCATGCGTTTTTTGTTAATTTTAAGAAATCTTTTAAACAAGGTGTTAACGTGTTTCTGAATAAAAGGCGTGTCTTGAAACCCATTCTGGGCTGTGCTCATCACATCCTGCCCTCAGGCTTGCAAAACTGTATAAACATAACATTAAAAAGAAAATAAAGTCGAATTTAATGAAGAGCTCTTCAAGGTCTCAAGATTCTTAACTATAAACAAAAGAATGTCACGAGTTCGAAGGAATTGAATAATAACTGCAATATAGTATAAGTACCACGTCGCCCGCGACTTCGTCCGCGGGGATTTTGTTCTGAACTTCAAACTTCCTTCACTTGTTTCTAGGAAGGATATCTACAACCAACTGCCAGATTTACAACTTCATTAATGACGATATTCCATAGTCGTGGCAAGTTTCTAGTATGTACATATATTGGCCCAAGGAATAAGGTTTTACATACAAACTTCCACTCCCTATTCCACCCCTCTGCGGGGAGAGCTTCATTAAATTCTTTCTTAGCGGACGTCTATTAACTATAAACTATCTCCCTGCCAAATTTCATCTTTACGCGTCAAGCGGTTTTCGATATTTCGTAATGAGTGAGTGCGTGAGTGACCTGTCGCTTTAATATATTTGGAATATTCAGATGAATGTTCGAAACATCTGTCATGTTATCTAAACTGAAAAGTTGTTGGACGACATAGTATATACCTACGTGTCTTCGCTATAGCACTGAAGTCCAACACTTCAAATATAGATACCTATAGAATATTATTATAATATATAGGATATTTATAAAGGTAATTGATTTGAAAATCGTGTAACTACGAGTCAAAACTTTACCCTGTTTAGCTTGGAAAAATGGTAACCTTGCTGATTGATTACTGCTAACAAAAACCATTTTTGATATAGCTCGTGTACCATAGAATAATCTATACTAATATTATAAAGCTGAAGAGTTTGTTTGTTTGTTTGTTTGAACGCGCTAATCTCAGGAACTACTGGTCCGATTTGAAAAAATCTTTCAGTTTTAGATAGCCCATTTATCGAGGAAGGCTATAGGCTATATTTTATCCCCATATTCCCACAGGAACGGGAACTACGCGGGTGAAACCGCGAGGCGCTGCTAGTAATTATATATACATACTAATATTATAAAGCTGAAGAGTTTGTTTGTTTGTTTGTTTGTTTGTTTGTTTGTTTGTTTGTTTGTTTGTTTGTTTGTTTGTTTGTTTGAACGCGCTAATCTCAGGAACTACTGGTCCGATTTGAAAAAATCTTTCAGTGTTAGATAGCCCATTTATCGAGGAAGGCTATAGGCTATATTTTATCCCCATATTCCCACAGGAACGGGAACTACGCGGGTGAAACCGCGAGGCGCTGCTAGTAATTATATATACACTAGCAGCGCCTCGCGGTTTCACCCGCGAAATACCTACCTTTTTTATCCCGGGATTATGTTCCCTTGGGATAATTTCCGATATTCATGCGGGCGAAGCTGCGGGCAGCAGCTAGTACTGAAATAAAAAAGTGTTGGTTTTTTAAGATAGGTTTTGGGGCCTCGTCCTATAGTGGTACAATACATATATGAAATAAGTATATAATCTCTGAATTATTCTATTCTTTTGCAGGCCCTAGGCCAGGAGGTCACTACTCTGGCAGTACAGATACTCGTCGACTTCATTTGATAGGAAAATACTGTTCTTTCCATTGGATAAATGAAATATGAGCCCAAAAAAGAGCAGTGGTGGCCAAGTGGTAACGGCTCCGACTTACGAATTGTAGGTCGCGAGTTCAAACCCAGCCAGGCGCATTACTTTGTGTAATTAATTTCAACACCACTGCTCTCAAAACGGTGACGGAAAACATCGTGAGGAAACCGGCATGTCCTAGAACCAAAAAATCGAAGACATGGGACATTCACCAACCTGCACTGGGCCCTCGTGGTGGATTACGGACCATTCCCTCTCCGAGGACCGTGTCCCAGCAGTGGGAACGTTAAAAGGCTGATTATGTTGTTGTTTTTATGAGCCTAAAGATTATTTAAATTTTCCCTAGTATACTTGTTAATTGCGAGTTCACGCTACAAACTAATCCAACTACTACGAACTGAACTAATAGTTTCCAACTATTTATGCTAACTTTACTTTGAATTCAGTGAGCTATCAATGAGCCACTTTAATAACCCATAGTTAATAGTTGCTAATATTAAATATTCATGATTAATACCCATAAATAATTAAGATGATCACGGGTCTTTCCTATAACTGTTGCAACGAATCTTTCCAGTTATATGTTTATAGTATCAAAGTGGTTACTACCATTGTACATAATTCGAAAAAAAAAACTGCTAAAAATATTTGAAAATCTAGTAAAAAGTAGTTTTTATAAGCAGGATTAGTGGCTTATACTGAATGCTTCAGTGATATTTAAATGTCCTACAAAACCATCAAAAGCCAAACATAAACGCTGATGTTATTACTAAACTCACTACAAAACCATTCAAAATTACTTTTCAAAGTCTAGCACGTCCACTCACTTCAAAATACACTTACATAATCCTCCACAATACCTAACTGTAGGCTAGGTACAGCTAAGCAGGCCCTAATGTAGGACATATCCTACAGCGGGTCCTCGGGGCTATCAATAGGTATTGCGGACACAAATTCAGCTAAAGTCCTCTTAGTAGGCATCAGTCTTGTTTACGCCTACGTAGGACGTTAGATATTCAGTTTTATTGATAAAGCTGAGGCCCGCAGCGGAGTTGTGTGGAAATACACGGGGCTCTATTCGAACTGCAATGCTATTCTGTAAGAACTCACTATAGTGCTCACTCCCGATTTTGCGGTGAAAACTGTATTTGGTATTCTGTAACTTGATGAAAACTACGCAAGCGCCACTAAATGAGAACATAGGTGAAGCGAACTACTTTTAAGTGAAAAGTTATTTAACTTGACAGTCAGAATATCAAATACTTTTCACTTCAGGTGAGTTACGAAGTGTAATCGAAAATGAGATATGAATCGTATTCGCACGTGAGTTCTTATAGGTTAGCACTGCTGACTTGTGTTTAGAATTTATCAAGGTAGGTGTGAAATGTCCAATCATAAGACCCTAAAGGCTAGTCTCACATAATCTGCAGTTTCAGTGTGACGTTGCACTAAACAAATCATAACATAAATGTATCTATTAATAATACTAGAGTAGACTGTTAAACCGTGATAGTACTGACACTATGACAATCACTCGCAATGGCTATCTTATTAGCAGCAGTAAATGTGTTGTGGAAGATCATGTAAACAGTTAGCCTATGTAAAAAAAGTGTTATTCAGTTGCAACCGGTTAGAGTGGAAGGTGGAATCTTCAAAATAATGAGGAAAAGGACAGATAACTATGTACACCCACTACTTAAAACAGGTATACTACATTCTGCAAAGAGAAATCGTGGGAGCTTAAATAACTTAATAGCATTTCAACACAACACAAATCTCAATCAATAAAAACCATAAGCTTGCCAAAATGTTCCACCGTATGTTTCCTTCCAAAAAACCTAAAGCAAAACACAAAATATTCTAGCTTTTTCCTACTCCCTACTAATCCTCACTTTAGTAATATTTAATCCGACAAACGCCTCAATAACAAAATTAACAAAAGTCTGAATGGAAGCTGAATCCGTATTAACTTTTGAGCAAATATTATAAATTATACTAAGCGTTCAGATATCGAAATTTACGGCTTTCGGTTTGCTTTTAGCATTCATAAGTAAGACATTGCTTTTGACGTCCATTCTGAATACACTTTCTGTATATTAAGTGACAGTATGAAATGTTTGGAGAACGAAAGCTGGAAATAATATTTATTAAAATATTATTATTTTATGCGAGACGTGTTTTTACAATTAGTGTGTACTCAAGTACCTTTTCAAAGCAATTTTTATTAGGAACTCTGAAATCAACTTTTAATTTATTTACTTACACTTTTAAATATATGTATATCATGATTTTCGGTTTAATATGAGGTACTGCAAATTAAAAGGTTTATTTGGAAAGAATATTCATTTCAAGCAAGGAAAGTTTGAAATAAATGTTCTCACTGCCAATGCGCTTTACACAAATCTACACTGAAGATTTTTAGCACTGTTTTTTAAACATTTCGTTTATTAGTGGATTGCTTACTGCACAAATCTTTATAAGTCAATAGGCCTATTTCTATAATTAAACTATATTGTTTGTGCAACGCCTTCACTATATTTACATTAAAATAACTAGACTACCAAACATTTACCAAAGCTTTTCTATTTAAAACGTTGTCCTTCACTACGCAATTTACTTCAATACAGGCTGTAAAACAAATAGCCCAGTATCGCCTACACCGCTGCCTACCCAATAAAGAACAAGCAGTAGACACAGCAGAGCACAAAGCGGGCATTAGCACAGGCTGTGATAACGACGCGTTATCACACCGCGCCCGCGACCACTCGTACAGTCGCCACATTCACCGAGAATATACGCCGACTGAGAGGAGTTGGTAGTTGGATTTAATGTAAGTGATTTGTTGTGAGGAAGGAAATTATTTTGACTGAAAAGAGTCGTATGAAAGAAGGCAAGAAACTATAGTCTTCAGGAATGAAGGTGTCCTGGTTAGTTTTATAACGAATTCTGCCAGATCTTATCTTACTAACATATTATACGTATAAACGCGATAGTTTGTAAGTATGGATGTTTGTTACTCTTTCACGCAAAAACTACTATATGGATCTTGATGAAATTTGGCACATATATAGATCATAGTCTGGAATAACACATTTTGTCCCGGGATTATTTTCCCTTGGGATAATTTCTGACATTCACACGGGTGAAGCCGCGGGCTAGTAGTTAATAAAAATATTACAATGAAAATTTAAATGAAGTGGATTGCTAATCTACCTAGATGCTAGGAATTGGTAGCGCACTACAAGTTTCTTTTAATAATTCAGTTTCTTTTAGTAATTCACCAAAATTATCAAGTTGTGATTTTTACAAAATATCGTTGCTGGTTATATTAATCTACGTATGTACATTAGCACTATGTTTTGTATAAGCAAATCATGCTCAACATATGTACAAGAGACTTTATTAGCAAATCTTTAGATTTGAAATTAAATAATTAAAGGTTCTTAGAACATAAGTGAATGGTTTTTCCTTATTTGTACTAGTCCATATTTCCGTAAGCGAATGTTCTGCAGTGTACAGATCCTGTATACACCTCTTCTAGACTTCAGAAGGTATTGCAGTCTTTGAAACTAACTAGATAAACATCAATTTAGGAAATAAAAGAGATGAAGAGTATTTTAGACCCAGTATGCTATACCAAGTTTGATATTTGTCGTTGGAAAAGTTATAATAATAGCTTCATTTTATTGGATTACACCGATACAGCACTGGATATTGTGTCCATTAAGAGCAGTCTCACAAGTTCGTCGTCCGTCACAAGTATTAAATGTGTGCACGGGACCATGTCTACCAATTTTTATGACCAAATGCTATTAGTTTATGAATGTATGTATGTAGGTATATATCAGAGCTTTCAACACCCGATTTCTAAAGTACCAAAACCATTCAATCCCCTCATACCAGCAGAGATCATGCGATGCTTGACGCTGGAGTCAAGGAGAGCGGCCGGCGCCGACCACGCCCGCGCCCCGCGCCCGCGCACCTCCCGCACCCCCCCTGCACCCTGCCCGCGCTTCATGCAAACTATGCGGGTACATCGATACGTTCAATTGTTAACCATTACGTATCCTGGTCCGTAATGTATTATTATGGGTTATAAAGGCTATGATATAACAAATATTTCCAATTACAACCGGCTTCCGTGACGTAGTGACCTGATTGGCGAGTTATCTAGGCGTTGGTGGTTAAACTAGCGTTATCATCTTTTCATTTAGTCGGTTGGTGCTTGCAGAAATGTGTCTTAAAGGGCTATGTTGCCGTGCTGCGTGCTTTACGAACGCTAGTGTTGTTCTCAGTATAAAATAAAATACAATGGCATGTACTTTGTTACATATCAATGTCATTTTTGGGAGTTTTTAGATATTGTTTATTTATGAGCGAAACTGTTAGTGTCTTCCCTGGGCAGATTTGTACATTCATATACATTGATGTGCATTGAACATGGGCAGAAGAAAATGATTA
This sequence comes from Hecatera dysodea, assembly GCA_905332915.2. Lineage (NCBI taxonomy): Eukaryota > Metazoa > Arthropoda > Insecta > Lepidoptera > Noctuidae > Hecatera > Hecatera dysodea. The sequence continues at coordinate 8,162,894 of HG995304.1, forward strand.
ATTTCATGAAATACAAGATTGCCGACTCTACATTTTTTAAGACACTTTTTTTTTTTTTAATCGACCGCTCGCATTTCAGCAGTCTAAGGCTGGTTACTGCTTAACCGAAGAATCCTGTGGTGGCCTCAAATGAATTTAAGGCCCCCAGCCATTCTTTTTAAGACACTTTGTAAATAAGTAGAAAATAATGTATGGCATTTTTTGCGACTGAGATGCGAGAATAAAGGCCCTCAGATAAAATATGTCCCGACCGAGTCAGTAATTCTAAAAGACAGTATTTCAAGTAGATTTACTATGATACTAGGTTAATGATCGCAGCTGGGCAAATATTGTAATTGGACTGAAGGTAACCTAACCACTTGCTTGAATAATAGCTTTTTGATTCAATATTTTCTGGATCCTTTTGTTTTTCTAGAGAAAAACATAATAAGTCATTAAAAAAAATCCTTTAACAATTAAGACATAACAGAGATGTTATGATACTGTCTGCCTCATTGATCTAATAGTAGCAAGAACCAGTTCTGATCACAAGGTGCTGGGTGCGATTCCCGGGTCAAACAAAGTGTTATTGGTTTTTTTCATCAGATTTTTTCAGTAGCAACTGGTTGCACGGATTTGTACCTGGCTTACGGCAAAGGGCTCGCCCCTATTGTCTACCTACCTACATATATGGGGATGAAAAAAAAACTGGCGAATTGTCGGTAAATGTAAATCACCAAAAAATTGCAAACGCCGTTAGATTGTAAAATATCGCATTAAATTGTGAACTATTTTTTGAATGGACTATTATTATATTTACACATATACATGATTAGCGTCCTTAACCTATGAGGGATTTTTTAATGGTTTCATTCAGAAATAATGCATCGTGAAAAAATCTACTTTGCTGAAAATCCCAATACAATAGTTCCTTATCAAGAAAATATGAATCGAAAGAGATATATCAGTAAAAATAACGTAGGTACAGTAAAATAAATTACAATAAATTCATATATTGGAAAAAAACTATTGTATTGTATATGGATGGGAAGTATTCTATACAAACAGATTTTTTCATAATATATTGATATTATAAGCTAATAAAGATTTATTATAATCTTACGAGTCTGCATAATTCCGGTGACATACTCACCGCTGCCTTACCCCTGGAGAAATACAGGCGTGATGTTACCTGTACGCTAGATTGCTGTAGCCGATATTATCAACATTATCAACACTTCAAACTCGTTCTCACCTCCGCTGCCAAGAAGCAGACATACCCATGTTTTTCATTAATACACGAACATGTAAATTACAAATTAAACGAGTAATTATAACAATCGACAGACGGACAGCTGAGTTAAACGTTGTTTAAATGACTGATTACTGCGGTGACCTTTGAGGGCGTGCAATTAAAGGAAACCTTAGGGTGCCAGTAACCAATGAAGATGAAAAAGAAAAATATATTTATGGTTTAAGGCGATACCCCGACCAAAAGCTTGCGATAGTGCGTTTTTCTTCGCTATTCAGAGACTATTAACTTATTAGTTATGAATAATCTACATGTAAAAGCACATTATTAATGTTCGATATCTTATCATCATATTCCATGTTCTAATTTGTTTTTATTTGTTATAATTAAATTTAAAATCTACTTTAAAAAAATGACTAAAATTGTTGATTTTATGAATCTGTTGCTAAATGCAACACTCAATCATTTGAGGATTACACTAATGGATAGATAATTTAAAAATCTATATTATACACGTTTTATTTCATTTCAAGAGATCGCTTATCTTTTTTAATAAAAATTATTCCTAAAAATGTGTGAATTCTATGATAAAAGGGCGTGCGCAGGGTGCGGGCGGCAAAGAGGGAACGAATGCTCAAGGTTATTTGGTCAGGGAAACGCCTTAAGACGCGTTGCAAATATCCTCAAGCTTTGAGGCTGTCAAAGGCAAGCACCATGATTTTTTTTTCAAATTCATGTTCTGGTTTCTTTTGTTTATGAGATTACTCAATGTTTAATTCAAGTTTTTTGTTTTTTGTTGTCAAATATAGTCAGAATCTTGCTTTTGACGTAAACTCTGTGATTGAACTCTCTTTACTGATATAAAAGGTCTTACAATATATTTTAAATTCCTGTCATAAAAATATACATTTATCAGTAAAAAGACATTCAATTAAGTCTCTCTTAATTCTGATCACCACTTGAGTAACAAAAAGTACAAAAATGTTGCAAACATTTCATAGGTGGCATAAAAGTTGAACGATTAAAACTAAGTGTTTTTTTTTTTATTTTCCAATAAATAACTAATTATTGAAGCTTGCAATTCAAATGGTCAATAACAATGACAATAGGGTAGTTGACTAAAAAAACATAATTAGTCCCTCAGATAGATTTCCAAAAAAAATTGGACACGTATTTTTTCTTTTTTCATACAAACAAAAAACGAAGACTCTACAGTGCGTTGAAAACTCGTGTGACGTCACTACGTGCTGCAATGTTTACCACGGCGTGATGTCACAAACCCTCACTCCTGATCTTTGATGCTTTATATCTTCGTCAACTTTTATATATTTGAAAAAGGAAAAAAATACGTGTCAAATATTTTTTGGAAATCTATCTGTCGGATTATATAGAATCATATCTGTTTTACTCAGGAAACATTCCTATTCTTGTTTACTGCCTTGCAAAAGTTATCATCACACTGCAACCGCTTTAACAACCCAGATGGCTAACTTAGCTACTATCGCGGACGTCACTGACACGAATGAAGAAGAGGTTTAACTACCCCAGCTAAGTGACTCGTAAGTACAGCGTAATCAACTAGCCAAGGGCACCTTAGCAATAAGGCATCTTGTTCCATTGTTCAGAGCCGAAGATTAAAATTATGAACCATGTTTGAATAACATACATATGTAGCACACCGTATTTGATCTCGTTCAAGTTCGTTTTATTGCAACTCTGTTTAGGTCTGTGTCACAGATTAAGCAAAGACAGGCGATCTAAATGTGATCCTTTGCCGTAGAGTAGGAAACTACACAACAGTTTTGTCGCCTAGGGTCTTCAGACAAGGTAATATTCTATTAGTTTTAATGATTGTCTAAAATAAATTTTTGAAATTGTTGTCGCTAGTTTTGAGTTAGGCTCATAGGAGACGAAAACAAGCAGCCAATTTCGGACCTTTGACTTCGAAAGTATTGAACGATACGGAAACTTCAAACAAACTTAAACTAAAGTACCTAGCTTCGCTAATATCTGTCTACAGTCCAATTCATTGCTCAAAATTATGACCCCAGAATGCACTTTAGTTCGAACAGAAATATAAGAAAAAATACAGGCGTAACTTGTAAGAACCTATCGCATAAAACGATTGCATGAAAATTGCATAAAAGTACATTTATAGCAACTTCACTGCTACCGTCTCGCGCTCCGTATCACATCGCCTTAACAAAAGGCTGTACCACTTTATCATGTATGCATATGATTGAAAAAGATGCAAAAACCTGTGTTTACTTGCGGCACCGACTTTGTAAGGAGAACTACATGTCCATAAAACATTACCTACTGGCAACCTCATGATCGATTAGCTCTGATTTTAATATTTACATACATTATACGACTATTACGTCGGACAGGTAAATTGATCGTGGAAACTGTTTTTATGTGACATCTATCTACACGTTTGATTTAGTACGACGTTGTGATTCTATTTTTTTAGTGAACTTGGTGAAGGCTGCGGGAATAACAAGAGCGGTCGATGTGGCGCTTGGGAGAACCCCATGACCAAACAACATCATTCGGTTGTAATGATGGTGTGATGTATGTCACTAAAATATTTTTCAACCTTGTCAACTACAAGTGCGTGTGTCCTTTGTAATTCTAAGAATTACGGTGCAAGGTAAAGGTTTCTTCTCATAAAAAGAATGTTTGAATCTTTTAATCAGCATACTTGATCATTGATGTAGTGGAATTAATAAACAGACTATTCGTTCAACTTGTAACTTGAACACAGATCCTCACAAAATACATATCGACGCCTTAAGTCTCCCGCAGACAAGTGACAACGATGTGACACCGCGTTTTCATAGAAAGAAAATTTTTAAAGGAAAGATAATTTTGTTTCTTCAAACATGAGCGATAGTGTGTTTGCCTGATACAATGTCATGCAAATATTTCAGTAAGTAAGTATACCTATGCATTTTTTTTTATTTTTTTTTTCAAATTGTCGCATCATTGTCGTACTGTCGCATCGTGGCTGTCTACGACGCCCTAATCGTTGTACATTCACTGTAATTACTTTTGATATTCCGACAAAAAACACATAATCCGGATACAATAAAATAATTAAACTATTTTACTAGTTATATAATCTTATCAATATCTGAGTAATGATCGCAGAACATTCGATTGACAAGCAATGAAGGACATTATATCCGCGACTGATTCGCGGTACCTACCTTATAAACATTAATAAATAATTAAATCAGAACAATTCCTTATGACGGATCTAATACATAGGTAGGTAAGTATGATTCGGGCAAAACCAAGCGGACGCGATTTAATTAATTTAATTTAATTAGTGATTCAGTACACTACTGCTGTTGTTTCATTGACGAAAAACCTGACAATGTTTATGTATTTGTAACATCATAACGTATTTAACTGTATACATAATTAATTATGCGTTATAATCTAATGTTATAGTGACCGAGTACTCGTAGGTATATCTGTCTGTTTAGTTGATGTTTACTGCTAAACTGCTGAATTGATTCTAATGAGATTTGACAGAAATAAAACTACGAACTTATCCTATCCTAAGAAGAAACTCGAAAACAAATTCAGAGATCCCAAGATTTATTTTTAACAGAATATTATTGAACTAAGCTGCTATAGCGGACTCGTCAATGTTTAAAATTAAAATCTAGAGACGTAGAATGAGCAGCGAAACTACCCTATCCGTATGTGTATAATTATAAAGCTAATTTAACGATTACATTAAACCGATTGATGGCGATTTCTCTGTTATTCAATTAAAAGGATTAAATACAGTGAACCACTTTATTTGCTCTTTAGAGCGAAATATTGAAATTTGTTAAAGAGAAAGAAATTAGCTACTTGATTGCGTAAAATGAGACCTGTATGGACCGGTACAGGTTTTAGGAAATATGGTTCACGTAATGTGAAACTTTCGTTGGTTGTAATGTCAAAAAGAAATGAGCGATCGCGTTTTGATATAATTTACTGCAAATGTGAAGTGAAACTGGGGCAGTGTGTTGAAATGAGAGTAAAAACGTCCAAGTTGAAGTGGCCAATCTTTATCTACAGTTTCCAATAAGATAAGGTTAAAAATTGAGAGTACTTTTAGGGCCGCTTGCGCTAAAATGAGCTAATTATAAAGTAAGCCTTGGTAGTGTAAGTAAGATTTGTTAGTTATTAATTGAGTCTTGTTTTGCACAGCCCTATTTCAAGTGCAGGCTTAGTTTGGTTAGCCCGGGTTAATTATTTGGCTAGTCCCAGAGACGCCACAAACATACAAGTCTAAGAATTTTTCTAAGATTGAGCTATTTAAAAAAAAATGAAAATGTTCAAAACGCATTTATGTGAATGTATCCGCATTTTATAAAATCTATAGAAGACCTAGTAAATCTTTATGAAGTCCGTTAACAATAAAGTAGGTAGTAGTATATTTAGCATTAGTGTACGTATTTTTATGCATTACACATGTCTATGAATAAAACCAATTGTACGTTGGAAATTACAGGAAATACAATAACAACTTTATAAGAAAATTTTACACAACTCACTGTACTTCCAGGAGTTTGTTCGAAGGAGACACCGCGGACTTGGAACGCAAAGGGCATTAGGAGGAACACGAATGGGATTCGGTCATTAAGAGTCTAGGACGTGATTATGATCCGCTCTGAGTACCGCTCTGCTCAGAACGGAACAAGTCATTTGATGATTTCCCATCCATAAAAAAATACTTTTTTATATACTACATAATACTAACATAACACTCCTCTATCCCATACATATTGTTACTGAGTAAATAAGTAAGGACTGGGAGCACTGGGATCTTAGACCATTAGAAGATATGTCAATTTGACATGTGTGTAAATATTTTAAGAGGTTAGTGAAACAACTAAAAATACAATTTTAGAGAGGGCTAACTACATTCTCGTATCCGTATGTACAAGACCATTCTGAATATTTATTTTATAGCCCTGGACTACACGGTTAGCACAAGGCTAAGCGGAGCAGCATAAGTGGGCTTCAGCTAAATTCTCGTACTTGATCTTTTCATATAATGACCGAAAAAAGGTCTAGTTAGTTTTCTCATAAAAAGATACGATCATTGGTTAGTGAAACTATTCGTTAGTGGAAATATAAAGAAGGCACACCTAAGTGAGTTGATCCACAGTAATAGAGAGGCTTTATCTCAAGAAAAAAGTGACATTAAAACAAAGTACCAATCATCCCTTAAGAAACGCCTGACAACGAACAAAAAGAAGCTCTTTAAAAGCCCATTGCGAGAACAAAAACTATGGCAATAGCTTTTAAAGTTGGATTCTTGTAAACCCAGTAAATTCGCAGCCGTAATTAGTCCATACATTTGTCGACATTACCACCGCTATGACTCAAACTCGCCATATTTGCAAAACTGCGCAAAAAGTGGAGATCCTTATAAATAAACAATTACGTTGGATAAAAGCGTGAGTTTGCTCTCCTGTAGTGAGAATCAAACATCATCAAAATTAAGCTATAAAACTTAAAGATAAAATCATCTCAAAACTTTGCTGTTACACATAAATTACCATATCATAATTTGGCAAAAGAAAACTGTTGATAGCAGAATCGCTCGAGCTTGCGAGGGTCGACATTTTAACCTGTCAAAATACCTTTACCTACCAACAGGTAGTGGCTTTAATGATTATTATTTTGGACTTTAATTTCGGCACAGCGGGCTGACCTTTTCACTCAAGTGCTTTATTTTTTATTTATTTCAGATGTTGGTTATCTTCAAACGTCGATCTGGATAGGCGTTTGCGATCGAGGCTGCTACATCCGTTCACTAAGGTCTCTCGGCCACGCCTAACTTTACCAAAGCCTACCGCTCAATTATTATGGTCGATTTACACGGGCCGACTTCCAGTACACGACTAGCTACGATCGCACTGCGAATATCAACAGCAGGAGGTAACTAAAACTGCTAATATCAAAGTACAGTAGTTTAACGTATGATGATAAGCCGCATGCGGGTAACTATATCATGAAATTTAAAGATGTTACTTTTTTGCGTTACATTCTTTGCACGTTCCTTGCAAATTGTAAATCAGGGAAGCAAAGAAGGTAATGGGGGAGCTAGCGACAATGGAGGTGCCCAGCAGTGGGACAATATAGGTTTATTAAAAAAAAGAGAAAAAGGTTTATGGGGCAGCAAAGCGGTTTTGTGAGGCGATGTAATGAGAGACAAAAATCGACCCGTGTAAATCCCCCTTTACGTACGGACTGACTTTGAGTGCTACGATTAATAATTTAGTCGTTCCTAAGGTATACATAAAATGGCATGCGTGTAAGTGCATTAAATATTACGCAATAACTTTTAAAATTAAACTAATATATAAACAGCTGTGATAGGTGAATTGGCCATCGGGACCAGTTTTGCTGACAATGGTGTGTTACAAGAGGTGACAATTTGATGTACGGAATATGAAACAATGTATCTATAACAATAACAATGATTAACAATGTTTTTTTTTTGTTTTTATGTACATGTTTATAAAGAGTATTCTATTCTATTCTATTTATAACTAATGCTTCTGTATTCAAGTTACAATAATTGATATGTCAAGCGTTTGAGTGTACTGACTTACGGCCGAACCCAATAACCGATCTATCACATACTGGAGATAGAAAAACAAATGAAACAACAGAAAACCTATATCATTTTTCTTGATTTTTCTGTTGTTTCATTTGTTTTTCTATCTCCAGTATGTGATAGATCGGTTATTGGGTTCGGCCGTTACACGTGTCAAACAAAAAAGCTGTCATAGGGTGGATTAACAGAGTGTATGAATATAGTAAGTCTATGAATTTCTCCTGTATCGTGGGTGCCTTTACAAACATATAAATGCACATACAGAAACAGCCGGACCCGGAACAAATATCTGTAGGCCATACAAATATTTGTTCAGTGCAGGAATCGAACCCGCGGCACGCAGCGCAGCAGTCAATCGCTCAACCACTGCGCCAACCGTGTCGTCAATTAAGGTAATGCTTTTTTTATTTTGTTCGTTTTTCCCAATACCCAGTAAAAACATTATTATTACTATATCTAGCCTGAAATGTCACAGCTGGGCAAAGGCTTCCCTCCACTCCTTCCATTGTTCCCGATCTTGTGCCAAATTCTGCCAATTCCTAAGAAAGACATCCAAGTCGTCCCGCCATCACCGTCGTGGTCTGCCACGACGCGATTTCAGCTTCACCAATTTTGTAAATAAAAAACATATGTATAAGAAAAATATAACATGGGCTCAATTTGCATCTCAAGTCACTCAGTACTTCCATAAATCGACCTTTTTAAACATGACCATCACAGACAGGCCCTTTCACTACGTTTACTCGAATCCAAGAAATTACTCACTCCCACCAATGAATCACGATTAAAAGGCTTCGTCCTCACTAAACTCGCATTTACCTGATAACATCAGTTTGATTGACAGCTTATAATGAGCCTGATGCCTTATTATAATATAGAGAAAAAGAAAAAAGCCTTAGCGCCGCCATCCGGTACTTACTAACTACTGGTTAAATTATTGTTTGCGTAACACCAGTTTAAATGGTAGCAGTTTTATAAAGACTTGGTCCTGCTCATGATTTTGTTTGTATTTGCATCCATAGCTACCTACAAATTCTAACCCCTGTTTGACCCATTCAAGTGTGGAGTTTAAAGAGTTGCTATCATCAGATGAAAAGATTTGGGTGAGCTGAATCCGGTATGACTGGAAGCCGACCCCAATATAGTTGGGAAAAGGTTAGGCAGTTTCCACTAAGAAAAAGGTATATTTTATACCTTTCGGAAGCATAAGATATGAAATACACTATGCCGTTGATGTTGGCTATCATTTGTAGATATACCTTTGAATTGCGGCGTTACGGATTGGTAGAAGCCAGAAAATCTTACACCAGTCTTGAGATATCGTGGTATCCTGTTACTAAGTTTTGAAGGTCAGACAGACAGACATTTTGTCTAAAATACAGGTATTTAGCTGCATCCGGTTACAATGGAAGCAGACTTCACAATTTAAATTCAAATTAGGAAAAGGATAGTCAGATTTTGAATATTCCTCAATCCGAAACATAACAACGATCTTGTTAGAGGTGAAATATTTCATGAAGATATCAACAGTGAACCTTTACATCCCTTCAGAAGCATAATCTTACACTAATATTTTTTTGGTATATTTTTACTTCAGCAATTTAGTCTTTGTTTTCTATCAGTCAGATGGTCACTAACATAACTGATTTATATGTTCAGATAAAGATGGATAGGTTTCTCTTTCGACTTCGTTCTTGAACTTTTTTTGTTTTATATAATAGGCACGCACAATGACTTTCTTTGTGTGCGTTAATTATATAGGTATGTGTTTCAATAAGATGTATTGTTTAATTATCGTAAAGTAGCCACTTGCCTGGGGCTTAGTATGCGTAGATATAATACGTGAATACTTTTTTTATGGTGGGGTAACTATAATTTGAAATTAATTTCGCCAAGACTGACATTTAAAATCGTTCAATGTTTTTTTTTCATGTTTAAAATGGCTCGCATGACTTTAAAATATGGCATAAGTATTTAATTTTATTGAAAGTAATGGGTTTTGTCAAACTTTCGTAATTATTATACCTACATTACTTTAGAAGCTGGGCGTTATCAATCACCTCTATATAATAATCAAGCGTTTAATATTAAAAGGCCTAATAATTGAGAAACACAGTAAGTATATATCTCTCCTGTTAATCTTAGTCGCAATAAATTACTTATTTATTATTTGGCACAATTGGCACAATCTTACGTAAACATCAATTTAAATTTGAATGTTTCAAGCACAATTATCGTGCAAATTATTATGACATTACGCTCAGCCTAGCTTAATTATTAGCAATAAATAATATCAATAAAATAATCAATCAAAGACAACTGATTGTGAGATAATTGTAGGCCTTGAGAACTTACTGTCATTACAAAAGGGTGAATCGGGTAGTAAGTGCTTAAGATCTATAATTTACATTACATACTTGTAATTACTTATTTTATTGACACTATGTAACGGATTAATTGAAAACAGATAAAGGAATTATTCTTTCAGTGTCTCCATTTATGTTGCTTGTTAGATAATCCAAAAAAGGTCTTGATGATTTTCCATTTTAGTGGGAAAAGTGTTAACGAACTACCAATTTGTCAATTCATGAAATTAAATTCAAGCACAAGCAGTTTTTTGTATCAAATAAGACATTACGACTACTTGCATCCGAATTTTGACAGTTAGTTACGCCAAGTAGATACAGAAAATATTCGAATTAATTAAAATATGAATCGGTAAACTTACTCTGGCCAGAGCATTGCACTTCAACGTTGCAATGCCACCACTCTCATTACAACTTGACAGCATTGAGGACTTTTGATGCTACATCTTAGTTTGTTAACCGACTTCCAAAAAAGAAGGAAGTTCTCAAGTCAGCTGTTTTTTTTTTTTTTGTATGTGTTACCTCATAGCTTTGTACTGGGTGTCTGGATTTTGATGATTCTTTATGTATTCGAAAGCTGGTGCTTGTCGTTTGAATTTGATTGAGATCTGACGAATAGTATTAGAGTTATCACTAATAATGCGTGGCTTCCACTACGTTGATGATGTTCTCATTCACTCTAATCGATTTAAAATGAAAAAATAAAATTCTATACGATGGTTTGGAAGAGCATCTTAGTATTTCAAGAAGGTCCCTTTTTAGTTTGGAGAAGATCTGATGAAGAATAGAGATAGGAAACGGAACTGTTCAATAAATGATAGCAAATCTTTCGGGACGGGTTGTTCAAAAAACGAAGAAACAACCAAAAATACCGATTTCCGAAATTAAAGTTATTTTATACTTTTTTTGTTTAGAAGTCAGTAGTTTTTTTTTTTTTTTTTTGTAAAAAGTTTTTGTTACTTTTAACACAGTAATATTTAAAAAAAAACTCAAAACGGACGTAAGAATAGATCGATAGCAGTCACATAAAAAAAAAAACTTCATTGATCAATTCAGCCTTAAATTCTGCCCTTAAAGTCTCTTTTATCGTTATTAAGGCTCACTATTTACTATTGAGATTGTCAGTTCAATTACCAAGTAATTGAATGCCCAATGGATATGCCTGTAATGTTGAACACTGTTATAACATATTATTCTGTCTTTATCAAGCTCTTTGTTTCTTGTTATTTTACCTCAGAACCTGACAGGGTTCTTGTGTACTCCTAGTACTTCGGCTGTATGTTGGACAATAAAACATACATTCCTGAATTGTATTGGCTTTGAGAACTGTGTATACAGATATTTGGAACTGATTTATTACGTAGATTGGAAGTTAAACAAGGCAGCTTGGAGTAGACTAGAAATTGAACTCAAATCCAATTAAACCAATTAATTACAGGAAATTTTATATTAATTATCAATTAGTTACATTGCTCGCATAGCAAACATTCAAAGCCACAGTCATATATAATTGGTTTCTGAATACGGTCTAAGGGTTGTGGTTGATATTTTTGATTTTCTTTTTGAATTCAACTTCAGTCTAGTCTCATGCTATTACATCACATTGTTGCCTAATCCGTAACGATGTTTTAATTTACATAAAAGCACAAGAAACGCGTTACATACTGTATAACACGTAAGAAATGTGTATTACAGCCAAAAATAATGGAAATAATCGATGTGTGTGACGATGGCAATAAAATAAGGTAATAAAGCCATGAAATTTATAACAGACACGCGGTTGAAAATGATGTAATTTACAAAAGAGTTGAAGATAAAAGTCGTGTTTAATTGAAACTGAAAGTAATGGCGATTTTACGATAGCAACTCTCGCAACGTGAGTTACTGTGTCAACATGAGATATGTGTCGCAGGTTGTGGGGGATCAATTAAGGTTTTATTTATATTTCCGAGCGAATTTAATATGGTACGCAATCAAATCGAAACCTTTCATGTAAACGGGAAAACTAGAAGAAAATAAATTAATTTTGTCTATTTAAATCTAGATTTTTAGTAACAATTTTACCTAGCTGTTGATACATGATTTCAAAACCTTTAATTTATATAAAAACTATCGTTTGTCCACGACTTCCCTCTTCCTTCCTCCGTTCCCATATGGCCTCCTTCCAGAAATTGGCGCGTTGAAACAAACAAACTCTTCAGCATATTAGTATAGATAATATTAAATAGATCTATCTTTATGTATTAACGAGGAATTGACTGACTGACATATCACTCGGCTCACAGCCGAAATTACTGGGGCTAAGAATATAATAATATCTATAATAATAATAATAATATCTTGGGACAACTCACACACGGCTATCTGATCCCAAGCTAAGCAGAGCTTATGTTATGGTAACCAGACAACTGATATACATACTTATATAATTTATGAATACATACATATTATAGATAAATCACACCCAGACACAGAACAAACTATCATGCTCATCACACAAAGTTTGTCCTGGGCGGGAATCGAACCCACGACCTCCGGCTTAGCAGTCAGGGCCACTAACCACTAGACCATCAGGCCCGTCAATATGCCTTAAAAAAAATCCTTTAATGAAAAAAAAATGTTTTTTTTTTAAATCAAACCTTTGGGTGAAAAGCAAAATCGTTTGTGCTAAATCTGTTACGAAATTGCTAAAGCTAGTTGAATATAATTTGTACGTAATTTTAAGTAAACTAATTTTGCTAACGAAAAATTTTATGTCACAATTTAATGACATTCTTTTCGAGTTGAGTTAAGAGTATTTTTACTTATAGCTACTCTAGAAATTGAATTCTGTCTGGATAGACCTACGCTAATCTGGGAAGTTTATCAGAACAACGATTTCACCATAACCCCTGCGACATTTCACATCATGACTTGTCAACTTTTTCCCTTCACAGTATAATTTTCATATAATTCGGTCAATTATATCTGACATTTCACTCAGTTGGACTGCATTAATTAGGCTAAAAGTTACTTTTACGGCGTATGATAATGAATGAGAAGATTTTATTAGGTCAACAGAAGTGTCTCATAATGGTCATATTTGTCTGTCATATTTTGACTAAGTGGTAAATTACTGATATGATTAAGGACTTGTGATTGTCTGTTCTTTACCTTGAATGACGTATTTAATTAAATTTAAGATCAATAAAATAGCCCCCTTCATACACGTGCCTAGTTTTTTCCAACTGTACTGCACAGGATGCTGCTGAATACTTCCACTCCCCAGTAACTGGGCAACATGATTACACGATACTTTTTGGTAAGACAGAGGTCAGATTTTCGAGCGTCCATACATAACGAATGTTAAATATGTATATACCAATGACAGGTGCCATTAACAGCTTGACGTGCGTGAAAAAGCTAAATTATTTACTTACAAATTACTAGCCCGTATTGAACGAAAATGTGTCAATATAACTATTACATTAATTTAACATTCAACAATCATTCACAGCGATCTCATTAGAATTAAGCGCGACACAAATATTATTTTGTGGTCAACTCAAACAACCTCATATAACTTTTAGTCATAGTTAATGAGAAGAAATACTTGTGTGTGTATTAAGGAAAATAATGACACACCGCTGTCGTGTGGTCAACAGGATTGATCACTTATGGTAACAGATGTGACCACTAGACATGATATAAGCTGATCAAAGAGATAGATCAAAGTTTACATTCACATCTTAAGGACTTATCTTGATTTCTTGGGGCTAGTTTAGCAGTAATTTATAATGAACTGTTTACCGTCCCTAGCCATGACAATATATTTATTTTAAGGAACCCTCCTGTTAATTTGAGTGTACGACTGAACGCCGACAGACACTACGCCGACAGACTGAATACCGACAAGACTTTACTCCGACGGGACTCTTCGCCTACAGGACACTTCGCCGACAGGACTCTTCGCCGACAGCGCTCATCAGCGACGCAACTTATCTCCGATAGTCAGATACTTACTTTGGAAATCGAGTTTGCGTTTCTTGTAATTATACAATTCATAAAATATAAAGTAAAATAAAGAAATCTTGCATTGATTTTTAGTATACTCATAATAACATACCTACCTTATGACTGATTAGCAGAAATTAATGAAATACAATGACAGGGGTAAACTCTAAGATGGGCTAACCACGGATTGCATAGGACCATGTTTAGTCGCTTTTAAGCAAAGCCTAGGCTTGATAGAGACCTACCAGTGTTGCGGAATCTGTTCGAAAGAGTCACCGCGGCCCTGGAACGCAAACGAAGGGAGGAACACGAATGGGTTTTAGTCAATAAGAGTTTGTCACTCTCTTGGGCTCCGCCCAGAGCGGGAGAAGCCATTTGATGATTTCCCGTACATAAAAAAACGGCCACACGAAGCCCAACCACAGCAATTACTGAAAATCAGATTGCACAATGTCGAGCACCAAAGAATGCACGCACCCCGGAGAAACGATTCAACTATTTTCAATCCCGCGACTAAATCGACCATGCAGGAAACAGACTAAAACTACACCAGTAGGAACAAAGGAACGTTTAAGATTAGGGTAAGCTCAATTGTTAAGCACCACGGCTTAAAATAAACACTAATATTAATGAGTACTAAGTTGCGACATTTAATTCCAATTACAGGTAAACCAGAAATTTGTTCTAGTTCTACAAGGATCGTGTAGTAAAGCACCTCAAATGTAACATGTATATTATGTTTCATAACAGCAATAAAAGCTATTTACCATTTTAATTTGCCGAAAAATACACTCCTATAAGATATGATGTGCAGATAGTTCGTAACTATTAATACAAATAGTAAAAAAAAAATACTAAAAATATGGCTCTATTAAAAATGCCTAATGCCTAAAAATATGCTCCATTTCAATCACGTATAAAAATAGCATCTTTATTAATTCAAAGGTCGTTCAGAGCATAATACAAAGGAATACGTATCTTTTGGTGGAACAATGCAGAGAAACTCCCAAAGCCTTGAACTGGTCCATTATTGATGCGATTCACACGATACGGTACGTACGGGCTGAGAGCGGTCACCGAGATGTTACGAGAATGGTAGCATGATGAATAATTTGAATGAATTTTCATAATTTATCGTTTATTTTTAAATTTCGATGAGGCTACTGACGATTTATTAAAACTTTGAGGAAAGACGTGGCTTCTTTTTTGTTTTTTTTTTTAACTTAGAAATGGATGAGGAGCATCACTTACTTTCTACGTGTTTTATTTAACCTAAGGTTACGCATACAAATAAAATAATTAGAATTTCCACACAAAAATCATGACAACTACATCTACAAAGCTCAAATTTTAATTAATCCACCGTAAAATAAGATTGAATACGCAGCTCAGCATGATGCACAAGATTTTAGATTCAAAAGAAACAAAATATGTTTTTTATTTTTTAAAATAAAAGTTAATACTAATAATTTTACTGCTGCACGAAAACAAAGACAAATCATCCTAAATACGCAAAAAAAATCTTGTTACAATCAAAGTAATAATAATTTAACTTAGAGGGTCACTGATTATCCTGGCATCAACACCTCAAACCAACAACTGAGAAACAAAACTCAACAACACATCGTACAACATTGTAACGCATACGCAGCCATACAAGATTAAAACGATATAAATTGTGGCGTACGTTTTGGGCAGACCCGAGGCCGCTTTAATGAAGAGTTACTACGGTGTTGATTTTAACATAATGAACTGAGTAATTTCAGAAAAGGCACGAAAAAACAGTGACATACTGGTGTCTGTTGTAGCGAACGGACTAATAATTTGAAAGTGTCTTATATATGTATTAAAATCCCAACTTTCATACTAATATTACTTGTATACTTATTTATATACTATAATTTCTTTCGCATATAAATCTGAAATAAACTCTGTGTTGTGTTGGGTCTTGTTAGCTCTTCACGTTTTAACGCATGAACGTATTTGAATGAAACATGTTTGGTACACGGGTAGTCTATGTATGTCTAATCTAGGAGCATGGTCTCGTGGGATTATTTCTGACTATCATGCGGGCAAAGCCGTTACCAGAAGCGAGTATTACTTAACCTAATCTTATTTGTAACTCTTTTTTTTTTACTCAACATAAACTGCCCTACTGCTGGGCAAAGGTCTCCGCCGTGGCTCTTTTCGTGTGTTGCTCTCTCCACCCAATTCCAATAACTAAGAGGAAGATATTTTTTGCCCATGGCTTCGCTCACATAAATGCAGATATACATATTTGTAGTCTTCAGGGTGCAGTCTGTCTTTGTGCAAAATTTAACAAAGTTAGTTCAACTCTTTAATCGTGGAAGCGTAACAAGCACATGTTTCTAATTTTAATGTGTCAAGTTTAAATATTGAGGAAAAACAAAAGCCAAACCAAAAATGGCGATAATCTATTTATTATGAGAGGAATTTACTTGAACATTGCAACGCAACGCGTGCTCCATTAAACCCGTTAGCAAAACAAAGTCGCTCGACACCGGTTCTCGTACATTTCATGTCCCCTAAGTCTTCTTCTTAATCAAAGCGGCCTGTTCATTAATACGGTTAGGTTCAGGTTTAAACTCGGGACAGCAGCCTAACATCTTCGACCGTTAAGAAAAGGAGGTTTCCGTACTATCTTGTTATCTATCTATCTTAAGGAGAAACTTGAGATAACACGACGATTTACACTTGGCTAGTTAAGGGATGTCTTCGATTTACTGTTATGGTAAACTGCTAACATGGACCCTTGGCCTTGCTTTGGTGGATCAGGTGAATATCAGTAACACACATTAATACTTAATTATTTTAAAGTTTCGAAGAATGAAAAAATATTCTTCAAGTAAGTGAGAAATATATCAAAATCTCCATAACTGTTGCAGCAGTTTGCATTACAGCACTAAAAGACACAAAAATTTGATTTGAGGAACTGGCCACTATACCTAATAAATTGGGATATAAGGTAAGAAAGGGCAAGCGGGGAACATCTCGTAGCGAAACTACAGTTGGTAGAAGTTTATTCGGGTGCATCGTCCTGACATATAACCAATTGGCTAATGTATACAAAATATTGTAAACTTATACATATTTGAAAAGAGTAACTATGGAGTTTCTTGTCCGTTCTTCTCCATAAGAATCTACTTTTTGCGAATGGACAACTAGAGTCACTATAATATTTTTATTTTAAAATGTTTTGACGTTCAAAAGTGCCGTTAATGGTTTAGTTGAAATAAATGAATTGACTTTGACTTTGACTTTGAACCTTCCAATCTCCCAGAATACGCAAAAAAAAACAATAATGTTTAAAAAAAAGAAGTATGGGATATGGAATTATGAAATATGAAAAATGTTTTCCAAACAACACAGCAGTATGTAACACAAAAGCACGTAGAATTTTGGCCGTTTCTCGTGAAAAACGATTAAATGTCATGACTGTTATTGCATTTTAATAAGGCTTCGTCCGGTACCGCACGGAGGCCCTCCGGCGTTCCTCCCTACCCTCTTATTGTTTGAAGAGCCTTTTTAATAAAAAAAATAATACAAAATCATGCTCGCTCTCGTTATTTATTGTACCCAAGATATGCTTATCCGCCAAAATATGGCCAACAAAATAACTAATGTGAAAAATATTCAAATTGGAATTAATTTTCGTTTTGATATCGAAATTCGTTAAACAGCTTGTGATTTAACATGATGTATTATGTATTTAGCGTGAAGTGAATTGTGTTGTAAATAAGATTACAATTTTATGGCTATATTTTTTAGGTGGTGCCGCGAAGGGGAATTTTTTGCCCGTCCTACAAAAATGAGCGAGAGAGAAGTCCACAGAAGAGCCTTCTCCTTATGAAAAGGAGTGGTAGTCCATTCCTTTTCATAAGGAAAAGGCTTGTGCTCGGTAAACGGTGTGTGGCACACGTGTTCGAATTACTAGATGAACAAAATATTACAATGATTTTCCTTCACCGTTTTGAGAGTTGTGTTGCTAAGGAAATCATTTGTTTTTCCCGTTTCTCAACTATGTATATACGGGTCGGCTTCCATTCAAACCGAATTCAGCTGAATACCAGTATTTTACGTAGTGCGACTGCTTATGTCACCTCCACAACTCAGTAACTGTGTAACACGGTGCCTTTTTTTTTTTTTTTTTTTTTTTTCTGGATGGGAAATCATCAAATGACCCCTCCCGCCCTGGGTGGAGCGGTAGGGAGTGTCAGACTTTTACTGACTAAAACCCACCCGTGATCCTTCTTGTGCCCTATGCGTTCCAGGGCCGCGGTAACTCTTTCGAACAAATTCCGCAACCCTAGCAGGCACCGACCCTATGGGGCCCCGTCCTCGGTGCTGACGGCTCCTTGTGACGCGCGTGGAACACAGCGCGTCGTCGACTCAACCTGGTATCGGACGGCGAGCCACCCACGCTCACCGTCCCCAGGCATCAGCCACTGCGCGATAGCACAGCGGCCGACTTGTCTCTGGAGGTAACACGGTGCCTCTTGGCAAGACTAACACCAATTTTTCTGACTTCTGGCAACCCGTAATAACTGCCAAATATTTACAATTGACAGCTGAGATCAACGGTTTAACGTGCTTTCCATGATACAGTCGAGTCTCGGTATATTAAAATGGTCACCCATCCACAGACAAATCTCAGCAAGCATTGCTTAACCTTGAAGATCTAGCCTCCACGGGCACATCTATCAGCTTCAGCGGGCATAAATATAAAGCCAGTAAGTAATAAATACAGCACGGAAGCAATACCGTTCAAATCAAAAACTAAGTTCATTATAACCAAATAACATTACTCTCCTTCTGGGGCAGTCGGGTAAAAACAAACTCAATAAAAGAAAGCTCCGCCTAGTAAAGCATTATCATCTGGCTGGGAGCCTTAAATTAATTTGAGGCTAGCATAGGATAGTCCGGTTAAGAAGTAACCAGCCTTAGTGTGCTGAACTGCGAGTGGTCCCAATACAAAAAAGAAGTAAAGTATTGTTCATACATTAGACATCAACGCGTAAAGAAGTCCTAACATTTGCCCTTCGAATAAAATTAAAAGTAAAAGTTATACACAAAACAATTAAAAGAAGCTATACAATGGTTGTATTCTGAATGATTATTATTAATATAGAACTATAAGTTAAAGATAATATCAAGCAACGAAATCGTAGCAACCACTAGCAGCTGAGATATGCTTAACTGATAAAAGAAAACTTGTCTTTAAATCATAAAGGCAACTTAGTCATATTTATAATAAAACTTATCATATTAATAATTGAATATCAGATCAGTATTATTTATCCGTCTTGGTTTTATGACAGTCCAAAGATTTTGTTCAAGGAAACGATCTCATACACGTAAAAATGGCGGGAAAAGAAGCGAGTGCGCCTGCGTAGGCTGTAGTGCGCACGGGGTGGCGTCGCGCTTGCGACTAGCGCGCTATCGTTCACGCGACGCGAGCATCGGTACCGTTAGACAAAGAGAGCGAAACGGCGACTTACGTGCGAGCGAGACAGCACCAGCCCGCGCCCCGTCCGCGACCCATCCGGAAGCCCCGCTGAAACTGGACCGTTTTCTTTTCTTGTTGTTATTGAGATCGACTCTCAAGTTCTGTTGTTGTCGCGCGCCGCGCCGCTCGCGCTGATAACGCGATGCCACGCCGACCTGCGCACGCGCACATACTAACGCTCCGCAGCTTTAAGCTCGCGCGGACTCTTTAAAAAAATAATTCGCCCCCAGTGATGGAATGGATATTTTTTATGGACAAGTGCCCAGTGGTTAACTGATCGCGAGTAACTTTTTTTTTTCAATTCATTTCTGTGTGTTTTTTTACTGTTTGAACCAAATAAGTGTTTATGAGAAAGTGAAACCGATACTCTGTGTAATTATAATATTCTGCACGAAAGGATATTTTTAATTAAACTTTTAAACCAATTATTTTTGTGAGATTGTAAAAGAAACTGAAGAAATATTGAAAAGGATCAGCTGAAATTTATTAACTTTTCTGCTGTAAAAGGTAGGTGTCTGGTTTTTTTAACGCTAGTCGCGCTTTTAAAGAAACTCTCGTTTATGATTTTAATGATAAAATGTGTTAGTATTTTCTTCATAAAACACATTTTTTATTCACTTACTTCAATTTGATTAACTCTTGCGCATTTACTTTGAAAGCTTTAATTTTTATCTTTTCATATATACAGTGTTGATGGAAATATATAGTATTAATGAGCCGAAAATGATTTAAATATGTGAAACAACATGTGTACAATCGTATTTCAGAATAAATTAATAACTTAAAAACGTCTTAATCCAATTTGAATAGATTTACAATAAAACAGTTCTTTGACAATACCGTTTTGACTCTTTTATGATTCCGAATAAATAAAGACTAATTTATTGGATGTTCCAGTAAACGATCATTAATTTATAAGTATAAAATTTAACATAAATTTAAATACACATATCTTTTTGATTTTTATTTTCTTTTGGATGTCTCATTTAAATGCTAAATTAGGCTTGTATATCAAATATAAAAAATAAAACGATTAATAAAACCATTCTTTATTTTAAATCAGAAGCAAATCAAGATTAAGATTTTTTATTGGTGTATTTAATAAAATATACTCTCTTAAATTTACGTTTAGACTGTTTAAACATTAACAATAATTTTCTTCCAAAATATTCCCGACCTATCACAATATACTGAATGAAGGAGGAAGACAGTATTCTAGCAATTTGATTTCACAGTTAACAGAAATAAAATAAAAAATACTATAAATGAATAATTCGACCTAGTAAAGAAACTGCACAGTTAGTCCGCCCGCCGCGCGCCGCCGGGCGCCGCCCGCCGTCGGCGAACGCTTTTTTGCTCGAGTTTTTACTCATTACGCTCCAGTGGTGCTCGAGAAATTGGCGCAGTTATAAATGCGTCTTGGCTTTTGTATTGCGAAGGGTGGAATTCTCATGTGCCTAGCCGTTTTTAAGTTTTTTTAGGATGGAATAAAGGAATTTAATTTTAAAACTTCATTTGCCAAAGATGGGCACTCCATCAGGCTACCCTTATTATAATTATAATAATAATATATCTTATTATATATTTAGGCTACCATAATGTTAAAAGGTGATACTTCAACTTTCACTCTTTATTCAATACGAAATTTTAACATACTAGGCGGTATAAAAGCTAATCGGAAATACAAAAATATTTTTCCAAACTAAACAAAATTCTTAATCTGTCATACTGAATTCTTAAAACAAAACAAGAATATGATAAACTAACCACCGTCAATAAAAGCAACGATATATATACGTATACTTTTTAAGATTTAAGAACATTTACTCTTAGACATATGCTTTAAAATCTCACGGTTTCTCACTCTGCCGTCGTGTGTATGTTCCGCGATCCGCTTCTTCATTCATGATCCCCAAGGATGTTCTTTATAAACATAAGAACTCTCGTTTTAAAACCAAGTTTTCATCATAACCGTATCCTGCTCTATATTAATTAACGACCGTGTGTTGCCCCTCGTGTCCGCCCGTACCGCTGTCCATCTCTACTCACATATGCTCTTAAAATCCTGTTTTGAAACGTCTACCGCACTTCATGCTTTCACGCCACAATTTAAATTTAAAAACGATTGACGTTTTTAAGATGGATTGCTCTTAGCGGATTAATGTTTTAAAATACTTTTGACAGTTTTTACGTAACCTGTCCGATCCTTTTTCGTTGAGGAATACTCGTTTTAACGAATCGCCTAATTATATTGAACAGATTGAACCGTCGCAATCGTAAAAAGTTCAGAAAGTTTATCAGAAATGCAGTCTGCGTTTTAGTTTCATTTCATTCATGGACTTGAATATATGTAACTTCGGAGTTGCAAAACATTTATTTAGTTCCTTATTAACTGCTGAAACAGATAAATCTCCGTAACTTATTACCAAGTATTTTGCTACAGATAAAATCAAAATCCTTGCACGCCAAACCGACGCAAACCAGCAACCCACTATACATCAGTGGGCAGATATAAAAAGAGTACCGCGAATACGTGACGAAAACTGGATCGCTGTCGATTTTAAATGTGTAACAGGCCATAAAATGTATTTCTCACATGTATCAGCTCCTTAAAAGACATTCACTACTCTGGCGGCTACCAAAAAAAAAAAACTGTTGCAACCGGGTTCGCGAAATTACTCTTATCGTTCCTTACATCACTTGGTCGAAGGTTTGAATAAAAACGTATGTTTATTATCAAAGCATTTCAGCTTCTGTTAAAACTTTAAGTGTTCATACGAAAATATTTTTATACTCCCCAATACCCATTTAATAAAATAAAAACATAAATTGTTTAATTTGTAATAAAATAAATATAATATAAAAGCGATCGCGGAGCAATTCAACCTGTTTACTTTATTCGAAGTTTATTATTATGATTATAACAATTATTCGAGCAAGTTATGCTCCGTTGAGAGAGGACCCGGTGGGATAACAGTGGCTTATCAGGCAATTGAGTTTAAAGTGGTTAGATTTTTTATTTGAATCAATTACTGAAAAAGATTTCTGCAAAATAACTTCTCATTTAATGATTATTGGATTGATTTGAAAAAAAAGTAAATACGTATTTAGGTCTGCTGGAAGAAATTTCTTTTGAAATAAGCAGTTCCTTTGTACTAAAACTGTAATGTTATCTCTTACTTATATGCTGTGAGTACATAAATAATAAAATAAATAAATAAACGCTAAAATCCGTTCGATAGCTTCTACATTTACTAAAGCTTTAAATATCTATTTAATTCACTCACAAACTAGACTCAATTCTAGTTTATGACTTTTACTTTTATTAAAAACAAATACATACATTCGCGAACACATCAACATTTTTACAATCTTTTTGTAAAACTTTATTACGGAATCTAGAACTAATTTAAATGAAGCGAAATTGTTTTTTTTTTACATTTAAATTATCTAAACGGACACTGTACAAAATTAAAAGAACAAAATACGGACAATCTTATTGCTTTTTTGGTTACTAATTGAAATATTGTGAACCAGATGTTATATATAAGAAATCTAATGTATATTTAATCAAGGAATCAATATAGCTTTGTTTTGTTCATACCAGAGCCAATCGCGTTCGTTTTTATTATTATTTAATATCCATTTCACGTCGGCCGAGATGATTGTGTTCCGTTGTCATTAAAAATAATCCGAGTGTATTGTTACGATGCGGTGGGTTCCGTAGCTGTTACAGTTATCAATATATCGGGTACGGGAACAATTTCGAAACAACATACTATTAGTAGATGCATATATACTACGGTAACTGCTGTTAAAATACTATTAAATATAATATTACATATTATTCGCTATCTACTAGGTAAATTATTCAAATAGCATAAGCACGATAACTTTTTGATAAAAAATCATAACAAAGTCACTGAAAAGTTTCAATTGCAAATAGAACCCTAAAATAGATCTAAAAAGAAACGCTGTGTCATCTGCTATAGTAAAAAAAGTAATTAAAAAGTTCGCTTTCACTGACGAGAATACGTGCGTAGAGTTAGATAACTGACAGACCAGTCTTATTTTATATCGATCACTTAAACGACATATAGCCGGTTTTTTATCTGTTTGATACTTGCAGGTTAGTAACCACGTATTTTAAGTACTGAAATAAGTTACCTAGTTCAGCCTACTACTAATCCAATTTTTTTTAAAGATTTTAACCATTACTAAAATCGTCCGCATGACGTTCAATAGTTTTTTGAAGCTTAGAAATATTACGCTAAACAATAAAAAAAAAAATCTGCGGCGCACGTTACTACGTCGATAGTTTGTCTTTTTAAGTTTCCTTCAGTGCTTTAATCAAAATTCAACTAATGAAAATAGTAAAGCTTCAATAAATATGACAGGATTTATTTTAGTGTCTCGGCTATCTATCTAATTATGATTACTTTATTAAGTTACTAAGATAGGAGCGGTACTAAATATTATATGACTTAGATAAATATAACGTTAAAATTTAATCGAGCTCTCGTCTTTTAATAAACATCGTTAATTCAAATTGGTATTCAATTATGATTATCTTTTCTTAATTTTATGGCACTGATAACTTTTATTGCTTGTTAATATATTCTTAGTACATACGCACTATATTTTTAAATCAGAGTGAAATCTCTAATACTTAGCTTTGTATGAAAATCAGCATACGAGTAGAATACAATTAGGAACATCAATCCTTGAAACGTTGGACTGGCCGTAGACAATGCCTAATCAAATATAAACGTATTTATTTCTGCCCCTTCTTCAAAACCCCGACCAATCACATTCCATGTTCAAAATCTAAATCAAATATGGCCGCAATATCAAATTAAGAACCCTAAAGTACCTACTCCAAAGGATACGAACCATGCAGTTTGTATGTCAAGTAGTTTCGAAGTATTGAGCGTCATTACAAGTACCGGTGGGCGGAGCTTCGAAATGGCTGGTTTCAAAACGAGGCAACTTTGTCGCGCGTCGCATTTGCATATAATTGCGGTTCATTTCTAATTATCGCCGTAGAATGGCATCTCGGACGATTATACTCTTCCTAGTGTGGTGAATGGGTGATGATGTGGCGCATTGTTGCCATAATTTGCTCTGTAAGTATGGCTCGGTTGGTTTAAATTGATTTTTTTATTGCACTTTCTTAGAAAAGGGTGCATGTGAAATGGTTGGCTATTCGGGACACGTAGTGTTATTTCAGACACATTCTGTTCTACAAATAAATTCTAAGGCCAGTTTACGCTCAGTAGACAAAAAAATTGTCATATTGAGTAAAAAAATGCTGCAAAGTCGTAAAGCGGAGTAGCATCTTTAAATAAAAAGGCGTAGGTACTCATAACTATACTAAATACATGCAGATTTATTAAAAACACAAGAAGGTCGATAGAATCTCACTATCTTATTATTCGACAAATGTGTTTTTTATTCACTTCATGTTGTAATAAAACTGCTCTGAATATTTTTGTCTACTTGCACATTCCAAAATATGGTACCTACACAATTCAACAAATATTCTTTTTCCAAAATGTAAAAATAGAATATCCTGTTTCAATTTACCTATTTCGTTTTTATTCCAGTGAAATACAGTTTAAAAAACAGACAGGTTGCACTGACAAGAAAAATGAGCATTCAACCTCAAAAAATGGCTGTCTCAACCAAAGTACAATTGTATTCGTCTACTGCAGCAGACACATGAATCACGATGCAGACGATAAATACATTCTATTTTAGGGGTGAACACACCAGAATCACCAAGCAATATCCGTTCTAAAAAACTAAAAGATCATAGAAAAAATGTAGATATTCGCTTGCAGCTTCGACTGCTGATCAAAGACACAGACATAGTTGGCTGATCAAAATTCAAGGAAATTCGACATATTCTGCATTCAAGTACATCACTTTAGATGAAATTCAAATTGTGAAAAATGCAGACGGAGTGTAGACGGTGGCGTATAATTTTCAGATTCATTTTCATAATGTGCAGTCGACGCTGAGGTCATTCTTAAACTAGGAACGAACGTCTAGATTGTATTAGGCATATCACATCTGAATGTAATCGTGTCGCTTTGATATTAGATGCATTTACGAAACGCAATTCTAATAACGGCATCAAATAACGTTTGAGTAATTAAAAAGTTAAAATTATCAGCCATTTCACAATTGCTGCAATATAAGTTAGATCGCAATATTCAACAGAAAGCTCAATCAAAGTAGGGAAATAAAAGAAAACCGTTCGGATTATACAGTCTTCAATTAAAAGTAAGTGGTTGCCAATAAAACAATGAAACCTTTCACCGGCCGGACGTCCGTTTTACATCGACGTAAATAAGGATGTCATCGCCTAAAGCCGGCGAAGATTAATTCTCTATTAAGGAGAAGTCGTGCCATAAACACGGCCGGCTAACGAGCCAACATTGATATATAGCCTTAATAGCTAACAAAACTTTACGCTATATTAAATATTTACATTAATATCTAAAAATGAGCTCATTTAAATGGAAAACCATTTGTTTCCGATATTAATGTTTATGAGATACGAATTGAAATATCGAAGGAATCGATTAATTTATTTTCTTTTGCTTGCGCCGATTGTGATTGTGCAAATGCCGTAAAAGGATGTTCTGATTTCGATAGTTTTTGTCGCTTAGAAAGTTATAGAAGCAATTAGAGATGACGCTTTTTATTTTTATAATTAATGGGTCGAAGATATATTTAGCAACAAACAAAATGGACCTTTCATTTTAAATATCAGTGCGATTTAATATTTATTGCATGATTGGGATCCTGTTCAGTCCAACTGTTGTAAGATCCTGAAGGCAACCAATAAAACTATTAATAACAGTTGATAAATTAAACTGAAAAAATAACTTATCATTACTGTGCATTGAAATAATGATAACCACTAAGAATTTTTTGCACTTATGATAAAAATTGATAGAGCGCAGAGAAAATCGAGAGAAATACAATCTACGAGTATACCAGTTAGTTATATAAAGAAATATAGGAAAAGTGTTATCATAAAGCAATTAAAAAGTAGTATTATAAAAGCAATAAAGATTAGGAGATTCATGTAAAGACACAGGCTCTTTAGAGAGTGGACTCATTGACCAGACCCGTTTATCGTTAGACTTCGATTGGCTTAGGTGATTGATACCGACTTGGTGCTGAAACTTTCTGGCGTTTTCATATCAGTGCCTACTTGAACCTTCGTACTAAATGTTAGTTGTTTATTCTTAGCCGTGGTTAACACTCTAGCAGACAGACTCGTCGAGACAATACAACAGCGATGCGACAATCATTTTTTTATAGAATCAAAATTAAATTTGAAAATGAAAATAATATATCTAGTTTTAATTTCCGCGAATATTAGTGGGTTGCAGGTATGCACCTCCCTCCCGCCCGCTATATTATGCACATGCAAGATTACAAGGCAAATGCAAGGATTATATGCACATGCAGGAAGGCAAAGCAAAACCCAACACCATTACCAACACGTGTTTCGCCTCTCCTCAGCATCCTCAGGAGACGTGTTGACTCGCTGACCGTTGAGTTGCGACTGAAAACTAGATATATTATTTTCATTTTCAAATTTAAAATGGATTTCCGCAAAGTAACACCTGACTCAATCAATTTTTTTAATCAAAATTATTATTTTTTTCGTAAGTTTATAAATTTATTCGTGATTTTCACTTCACACTATATCCGATTCTGAAAACCGGACATCGCCTACACTTAGGTAAGGTGAACATAAAGTGAGCTATCAACCCATACAAACAAAATGGTATGAAAGTTCACATCATGATGACTCCGCCACAGTTTACACGTTGAGATGTTGACACTACGAAGTGCCAATCCTATAATGATTCAGTGTGAGGGAAAGGGATAGTGTTATTCGTCTTGTCTAACTCCGTCTCTCTCTGACACAGGAATCATGATGGATTTAAGACGTCATGGTAGGGCTGCAGCTGGTGGAATAAAGATGTTTTCTTTATTACAGGACTGCCCAAAAAAAGGAGTCTTACGTTTTCAGGGTTTATGGATGTATGTGAGTTTCTTTATTCCACCATAACTTCTGAACGGCTTAACTGATATCAATGTATGTGGTATCGTTAGAAGGGTTGAGTTATCCCGGGTAAAATAGGCTGGTGAAAAAAGAAAAAGGGGGAGGCTTGGTTCATAAATAAAAACTCTTTAAAATATTTTATTTCATGAAGATTACAACTACGTATCTATCTTCGTCTCAAGCTTGCTTAGTACACAGCAAAAACGGCATGGAATAAAAAACAAATAATTCAAAAAAATAAAAAACCTGCCAGGCAAGCCTGAACTAAAAAATCGGTGGATGGTTCCTTTGAATAATTCTTTACAGGTCCCTCGACTGCAATGAAAAGACTATTATCTACCTTGTTTTTATTTTTTTATTTCACTTTTTAACATGGCAGGCGTGTTTTTTTTTTTAATGTTTTCAATTTTTTTTACCTTTTTAGAATTAATTTCATGAATACCCATTGCACGCTTTGTCGTGTCGTGTATGTCTATGGAAACATTAAAGCGGGCTGATTTCTCGTTCCGAGTACGTAAAACATACCTAAGCGTCTTCATGCATCCCAGCATACATAATGTACCCCCCAAACCTATAAAAAATATATCAAAGGAATTTAATTCCTGCATTCGTTTAATATTGCAGAATACCGCATTAATTCAATCATCGTTTGTACATGCCTCAGTTACTTTTTGTGTCTAATGACGTCATTTAAGTTCAGTCGAGTGTACATAAAGTAAGAACAATGTTGGTCTATTAATTTGCGCTCATCTTGTACTGCGGTCGATAGTTTTTTGTTTTGATATGAACTTGTTTGATGGGTTCTCTTGTTATTCTTAGATGAGGTTTATTAATAAGTGGTGATATTGACTGTGGGACGGTATTAGATGCTCTACTATAATCATTAACTTTTTTTATAAAGAAAATCAGCATGTATTTTTTTAAAGTAAACATTAAAATAAGGTACGAATGTGTTATTTATTTATTTTATATTCACTTTATCGTATCGACGTCATAATAAGCACAGGACAAACATTTATACAAACAAGTGTTACAATTGGCTGTTTTATCACACACCACAATCTGGGTCTGGTGATCTGGGTTTTTACCGAAAAAAACTAGTATTTAATATGCATAAGTAATGGAGCTTTACCGACCACAGAAAAACCTGATTCTACTTTTGCCTGGCTCGGGAAACCCAATATTACTTGCAATCGTCTTTTCTACCATTGGGGCTTAGTATATTCTATATTTTTCTAGTTAATGTAATATAGGTTTTATCTATTAGATAATACTAGCGATCCGCCCCGGCTACGCATGGGTGCAATGCTGATACTAAATCTCTACTATATTATGCATGTATATATATACCTTCTTCACATATAAACCTTCTATTTGCAACTATCTATTTAAAAAAAAATCCCATCAAAATCCGTTGCGTAGTTTTAAAGATCAAAGCATACATAAATAAGGACAGACGTACAGTGGCAAGCGACTTTGTTTTATACTATGTAGTGATGCAGTTCAATTGCGTTGATTTAATTTAATCCCTTCTGACTTACTTAGGTACTTGAACAACGTCTTAAGTCTTATGAATAAACCTATTGTGGTTAGCCAATACACTAATAGTAATTAAATCGTTTTAAATACTATGAAGTTTGGTTTATCTAATTATACTTTTATTTAATAAATAACTAATAAACTTCGTTATAAATATTTGCGGTTTAATTTTTTTCTTAACAGAATTTCTTGTGAATATCCGTGTTATAATTAATTGTTTTCTGAATTCCGATATCAATTACAAGGTATTATAATTCTATAAATCTATGAGTAATAATTGAACTTGTTTAATCATTGTCATTTACTTTGCTTGCAGATACCCAAGTAGGTAATTGAAGTCAGACAAATGACTGTGACACTTATTCACTGTACTATATTTTTTTATAATGCTTCAGTTTTATTTTATCTGTTTAACGCGTTCCAGAAGTGCCGTATGTGCGTCATATTAAAATTTAACGGTGATGTTGGGTAGTTGACATAAATTAAGGAAAAAAATCAAAATAAAAACTAAAAAAAAAAAGTCGAACTAATGACTTTTAAAGCACTTTGTTAAAGTTGGTGACGTTTACTCGAGTTGAATCACAGATTTGATGGCGCCAAATGCATCAAACTGTTTCAAAAGTGATTTATTGGGGACGTTTTAGTCAGAATTTGCCGTCGGCTAAAAAATAAAGTTTTTAATATTTTGCTATTGTTTCTTTAATCAAAATTTTTTGCCTGAAACACAGGTTAAACTTTGTTCAGGCATACCTATACTTAATCGTGTTCTTTATAAAAAAAACTTATTTTATTGTATATGTGCCCTGTTTTCTAATAAACAATATTATCATTATTATATTATTACTTATCATTCATTATTCTAGTCAGTCGCTGGATACACTCTCGAGTTCTCTTAGCTTACTTAGTTGCACGGATTCTTCTTGCAAAATCCACAACAAAGTATAGTACTATACCTTACCTAAAGACCTCAATACACATATATCTCGCTCACACGTGTTTAAACACACAAAAAGTGCTTTCGTTATCTACGGCATACGTCTTCCATTGCGTAAATATTGCAAGTTTACTACTGATGGCAATCGGTGCATGGGAACGCCATTGTTTATAAAATGTTCGCACACATGAATGCAGACTTTGAGCTCTGTTGTTATGATCCGAGGTAATGAAGCCAGTGGCTAGCGGCTACTGTGCGCAGTATGGGTTCAGTGGGCTTTTGTTTTAAGGCGTTTCCCTGACAAAATAACCTTGAGCATTCATTCCCTCTTTGCCGCCCGCATCCTGCGCACGCCCTTTTATCATAGAACTAGCTTATGCCCGCGACTTCGTTCGCGTGGAGTTCCATACAAAATATTAACCCTTTTTCACCCTCTTAGGGGACGAATTTTCAAAAATCCTTTCTTAGCGTATGCCTACGTCATAATATCTACCTGCATGCTAAATTTCAGCCCGATCCGTTCAGTGGTTTGGGCTGTGCGTTGATAGATCACTATGTCAGTCAGTCAGTCAGTCGCTTTTGAGTTATATATATTTAGATTCACACAAATTTTGGAATTATTTTGATTAAAAAAGATAAGCGATCTTTTGAAATGAAATAAAACGTGTATATATAATTATAGATCTTTAAATTATCTATCCATTAGTGTAATCCTCAAATGATTAGAGCGTTGCATTTAGCAACTAGATTATTTCTCATAACTAATGAGTTAAGTCTCTGAATAGCGAAGAAAAACGCACTATCGCAAGGTTTTGGTCGGGGTATTGCCATAAGAGATGGTTTTCATCGAAGGTATTTACGATTTAATCTATGCAAAATAGATAGTAACTGTGGAATAATAGTACACATGCATTACGAAGACTTTTGGTAAAAGCTCCGTTCTACAAAACGAAAAGCCTTCAGTTCTGGGAGAGGCAAGAAGAGTATCTGTAAATATATGCGAGAGGCTTTTGCCCGGCTGAGGGACATTCAAGTCTAACAAAAAATAAGATTAGTCATTCGGTATAATTTCTGATTGTAACAATTAATTCGTAATTTTAGCAAAAGCTACGGCATTTGATCATAGGTAGTATATTGATCATAGGCCGTAATTAATTTCAAACCTTTAAAATTCTAATTGATCCTTATAATTAACCTTATAATTAATTCCGTCCGTATGGAATAAAGGATACCTAATGGTATACCAAATTAGTATAAAGTTTTGAAATAAGTAAACCCAAATCTAAAATAATGTTATAAGACTCAAAATTTCAGATGTCACTAAAGAATCCCGTTATATTACAAGTATCTGTATTAGTCACCGGTGAATAGCTACTAGAATACGCCAGGTAAGTTGAAGAGATACATTTAAGCAAGTGTTACCGTACATTTTTAGAATTACGCGACGTAAACTGTGAGAATTTTTGCGTTACAAATAGGCCGCTCAAACTTGTATGACTTTTAAAAAAGCATATTTTAAAACGAATAATACATTACATTGAACAACTCTAGATAAAACTATAACTGAAGGTAAAATTGTTTTTTTTTATGATTGTGTTAATTATAAGATTACTTATGTAAAAATATTTTGAAAAAAATCTTAAAACTTATCAAAATACAAATCAGCCAATTACAAAAACTACTAAGTACTAAACTAAATTAAAATTATCTTTAGGAATGGTTATTCTTAAAGATAATTTTAATTTAGTTTAGTTCTAGTGCTGAACATTCGAAATCCGACTTAAATATTCCTAAATAAAGAAAAACATTAATAAACCCGCCGCCTTGGTTTTATTTTCAGATGAGTTTTTTTGGCGGTACAATTTGCACCGTACATTCGATTTTAAAAAGTAGAATTGGTAGTGGAAAAAAAGGCCTTGATTAGAACATCACTTCCAATTTCATTTGTACAGTCGGTAGCAAAAGTATCCCGTAGTTTTTATAATGTAGACCGTGTAGACGCCTAATTTCAAAATTACTTCTTTTTAGAGGTAAATAATTCCGAATTTCGTTCACGGATACTATAGGAGTTTTGTACATTAAGGAATCTTGTGATTTTTTTTATATATCTTCTCAAAATAAAGACGTAACTATTCAATAAATAAGTTCTATTCAAAATATTGGTCAAATCCATTTCAATCATTAGGTACGATTCATAATTATTATTATTACGCGATTCAATTTCATAATTTTTTCACTGACAGTACAAAGAATTCACCGATTACCTATCGTGATCATGAACAATAAGTCAGAAACTCCCATTGGCGCAAGAAATCGCGAAAAATTGCCATTACGTCACACCAAAAGTTCTAATTGCCGTTACCGATTATTACAAACCAATAGTTTCCACTCGATTTAGTAATAATCCGCATCGTAGTTAAATCAGATACGCATGAGCTTTAAGACTATCAATTTCATTTTGGAGTTTATTGAAAACTAGCTCCAGCCAGTGACTTTACCCACGTGAATGTCGAAAATTATCCCAAGAGAACTTATATTCAAGATGAAAATTCCTAAGCTCTTAAACAGGACATTGGTCACCAGCATGCCAAGTTTCACCTACGCCCGTTGAGCAGTTAAGACGTGGAGTACATACAAACAGACAGAGTTACGGTTTACAAATATTTTTTGTTACACGTACGGAAAATATCAATTTTAGTACAGGAGCTATGTAGGTGATTACTTATTATTGATTTCACTTTCATCTAATTCAGTAGCGATCAGCGTACTTCCTTATGATACAATTTTATTCAAATACATAATCCGTAACGTTAATCAGTTTATTCAGCATTTAGCTTTGGTATCGCGATATTCCATTTCCGAATAAGGGCTTATCCGCTAACTGACAACTTATAAGAACATTAACATTAATTCACAATTACGAAAACTCGTCTCGTTGCTAATTGTAATAAAACACTATGAAACTGGACACAATATAAATCAGATATTGTTTGTTTCGCAATCTTAATTGGTCGCAACGTGGCGATTCCATTCAGATTACTAAAGACGCCATATTGATTTTAATACATTTTCAGTGGCGACGCAATCAGTGAACGATAAATCGTGATTCATTAAGTATCCACGCGGATATCTTATTAATTTTTACTAATAAAATGTTGCAATATTAATTATTGTATCCTGTAAGATTATCTAGCTAGTAGTCGTTTACCGTGATATTACAGAAATATGTCTAACTAGCTCCTGAACTTTGAGAAGTGTTTTAAACACGTTGTCACAATAAATTACATGGTATTTACGCAGTCGCTAGAATTCTCTATATTTTAAGCAATAGAAGAACACGAAAATAAAACAACAAAACGTATTGGTAAGTCGCAAAAACTATGTTCTGGAATATTTATTCCGATTCAGAGATGAAAACATCTAAAAACGTTATTATTTAGTTTCGACAATATATGCAAATTTCTGTGTGGAAATCTTAGGTATCTATTATTTTGTTCAAGGTTCTCCCAATGCACATGGGTGCAAACTTATCATCCTACATATTAAAATTGAAGAAAAACTTCTAACGTACTTTGGAAAATATTATTCGCAGCAATATATATTTTTTTGTCTTTTTAAAAACGTTGCCCCACACTAGGGGATTTACTCCTGTATCATGAGTGGGCCATACAAAATTTGTTCCGTACGGGAATCGAACCCGCGACATGTAGCGCAGCAGCCGAACGCTCAGCCACTGCACCAACCGTATCGCCTATGGTATGGTTATGGGTTATGGCACCGTATTACTTAAACAGCAACAAAAGAAGCTAATACGTTCACTGCCAACTAAAATAGGTTATCTAGCACTTAACCTAGGTACAATTTTAATATTCATCGTCCACCGACTATAACTCATGGGATTTTGTGATTCATTTATGCATAGTGTCGTTGATTACACTAGTGTTTTAATAATACAAGTTGCACGTGTATTTACTGCGCAGACGAACGCCGAAATTTACATAGAGCCTTCAGAATCTGGAGCAGTGTAGTTCTTGTAGGCACCCTTGTTACGCGGTATTATTTGGACTCGTTCTTGGATTGAGTTGTTGAGTTAAAGTTTGTGTAGATTTGTTAAGTTTGTTGATGTTGAATTGAACGAAGTTGTAGTGTCTTTTTAATTAAAGCTGTTGCACTTGTGAAAGATTGTCTACGTCATATCTTCAAGATATTGACAATCTTTAGATATTTGACGACACGGTTGGCGCAGTGGTTGAGCGTTTGGCTGCTGCGCTGCGTGTCGCGGGTTCGATCTCCGCACGGAACAAATGTTTTTATGGCCTACAGATGATTGTTCCGGGACTGGGTGTCTTGTATATGTGAGTATTCATGATTCTGAACGCACCCACGATAGAGGAGTACATTCTAGTGTGGGGCAAAATTTTAAAGAAAAAAAAAATAGATATTAGGGTTAGGTGTGTATGTGTACCTATGTTGTGTGTGTAGTCACTTTGTCTAGAGCCGCTGATCCACTGATATTATATAACAATTGTAAAGAACTTCCCTTGAGAAAAGTCTTTATCGATATCATATATCTATTTAAGCTCATGCTAACATTGTCTTGTTAAAATAAAAACTATTCAAGTTGACACGCTAGCTAACTAAAGAATGTATGTAAAGAGTTGTAGCTAGTAAAAACTACGTTTCCATTTCATAATAATTATGATGATAATTATCAAATTTATTACACTCATCATCAAATAGTAAGATAATTACCAAACAAAACAATCCAATTATCGCA
Source organism: Hecatera dysodea (assembly GCA_905332915.2). NCBI lineage: Eukaryota > Metazoa > Arthropoda > Insecta > Lepidoptera > Noctuidae > Hecatera > Hecatera dysodea. The sequence goes on from HG995304.1 coordinate 8,197,987, forward strand.
CAACAGATTCGCTACAGTTCCCTTTCGTAGCGTCGTGCCACAGACCGAGTAACACGCAGACGAGACGGTCCGCGTCCTTTGGAATGCTCCAATCAAACTAACAATGGCGGACACAAAAAATCTCCCACGGCACATAATAATGAATAGTTAACGACGAAAACTAGGTGAATCTTTGTGCAATCGCCTAGTGTCTTTTAAAAGAAATATGATCATTTTCAATTTCATAACGTTTCCCACACGAGGTGGTATGAATGGCCCACCGTTGTCAGCCATACAACTGACAAATTAGTGTAATCTAAAACAGATTTCGTTGCTAACACAATTTGTGGACGCGTGCCGTGTGTGCGTGAGACGTCAAATTATGCGATGGATATTAACATAATGAATATCATCAGGGTTCGGTGTATTGTGCCGTTCGTTTCTATGTGAAATTGAGTGACTGTAATTGCCTATGTGATTTGCATCTGTGGACTGTAGTTATTTTAGTGCATTAGCAGACTAGAACAGATTGAAGGATTTCTTCGATCCTACATTCCACCTTGACGGATGGCATTCTTGTTAGACGTTAATTAGATAGTATTATTAAGACATTAAGTAAGCTAGTTACAGCCTACCAGTAGCGGCCTAAATCTTTTTCTGATAGCAATTTTAAAATGAATACATGGCCTATGGAGTAATCACTTCTTTGTGATTGTATGTTGTCTGTGCATTAATAAATCGCAATTTAGAATAAAACAGTTGCTCAATAGTGACCTACATACATACATTTCTGTTAGAAACAAAAACATTGAGCTCAAATATGTATATTTACAAAGCCTCTCCGACGTAATTTAAGCGTTTACACCACATCGAATGCCAAAATTCAACTCATTATAAACGTTAAATGAAGACAAAACTAGAGGTACCCTAAACCGTTAAAAAATATATAATAATAGAATAGTCCATCCAAACAATAGTTCACAAAAGCATACATGAAAACTTCAATTTATTTTTTCTCTTTGGCAACGCAAGCCGTCCGAATGTCAAACTAAACCCTCATACACACTGACTTACACAACGTTCATCTTGACATTCCATTTGTCCGTCAAACAATCGGAGCGGTACGTGCGAACCGTTCCCACGCGAAGATAGCTGATAGTGCTAGGAGTATAGTGCTCAGCCAGCCGGCTAAACACCGGTTTAAGATAACGGCCGATTAGTGCATCCGATGATATGCATCTGCCTTTTTTTTGCTTTCGTTGAGCGGCAAACGTTTCGTTTTTTATTTTGAAAAGTTTAGTAGTTGTTTTTAGTTTAAGATGTTTGATCAAAGAGCAGCTTAAAATAATATGTACGCTAACAATGATGCTCCATTATGTTAAGTTAATGGAATAGATCTTTAAAAAATGGAATATATTTATATTCCATTTTTAGATAAGGAAAAGTATTTACTTTTCCTTATCTATCATAGACTTAGAGCTGAAATCACAGGTTAAAAACTGCTTCTATCGCCTAAGAAGTCAACTTTTGTCGATAATAAATGGTCATTTGTTGTTAACATAAAATAACAACAAAAACGAACGTAGTCTTCAATACACAAATCATATCAAACTCATTCACACGGACATATTAAATAAAATGTATCTTATATGACTCAGTTTCCGTCCAAATTTGTCCTCGCTTTGTAGACAGCGAATTGAGCAATCGACCAACGAAAACTAAAGTACTTGAATTACGATGCATCCTATAACCTGAGCTAGAGGCATTTATACAGTGCAGGCGAAGATATCTAAGCTATATTTTGAAAAACTAGGTTAGGAATTGTGTCAAGTCAAGGTGAAATGGTTTTTCAGAAGCAAATATTTTTCTTCATTGAAATACGTTTTGAGCTTATTTTAAAGTTTCTGTGATATAAAAGACTTAGGCCGAATAATATTCTGCTTATACTTTACACATATAGGTATTACTATAACAAATAATAAGTGGTCAAGCAATCATTATCTACTACCAATTTTAAATTAAAATAAATTAAAACTGATACAGACCGGTAATAAAATCCCAGGATAAGAAACCTGATAGCCAATAATCCGTTTCATCGCACACACACGCAATAGGTTGCCATAAAGCTATCGCTAGAAACAGATCGCTAGTAAATCTTTCAGTGTACCAACACCTTAACAAAAGCAAAAGCCATTTACACTACTTTGTTACAGAATACCGATTTATTGACCATTGGCGGCGCAAATAAGCAATAGTTATCCAATAAAACGTGCCTAACCCCTAATTATGGGCACATTAAATTGAGCATCATCTTATTAATAGTACACTAATACATATATCCTCGGGAGCACATTTGAATTGTTAATGTATTATTAGCTAGTTATTTATGAATGAATATTCTATTTTACGTAATACATTTTAATGTGCGCATGATTTTATTTTATTTTTATAAAAATACTAGCTTCTGCCAGCGACTTCGTCCGCGTAGAATAGTTACTTTACCCCCGATTTTGAAACTCTCAGCCCAGAGTATTATAAACGTAAGAGTAAACAAATATAATCAGCAAGCTCCGAACTGCTAAGCTATCGGGAGTTACACGTGCTATTGTGAGTCAACCATAAAAGATAGACATATGCTGTTGAGGGATATTTTTTAGATAATTTTATGTAGAACATTTCTGTCACACATGATTTCTATGTAACTTTAACCATTAAGGCTACACACGCGACGGAAGCTTAAAAAATGGAGTAATTTATCCCGTTTTCCCAACATTTCCCTTCACTGCTCTGCTCCTATTGATTGTAGCGTGATGAAAAGTATACTATAACCTGCCCAGGAGTATGAAGAATAATTGCACCAAGTTTCGTTAAAATCCGTCGAGTAGTTTTTGTTTCTATAAAGAACATACAGACAGACAGACAGACAGACAGACAGACAAAAATTTAACTGATTGCATTTTTGGCACCAGTTTCGATCAATAATCACCCCCTGATAGTTATTTTGAAAATATATTCCCTGTACAGAATTGACCTCTCTACAGATTTATTATAAGTATAGATAAGGTACGAGCCCGTGATTTGGCTTGCGTAAAAATACTTTTATCTTAAAGACATACAACAGGCATAAAAGTAAATCGTTATCCGAGATCATGGTTTACGGCGTACTTAATCTAAAACAAATTCCATTCAGCCGCAAAGGCGTTATAAATTAACAAACACCCAAATATACAGATTATTTTAGTAGGATAGATAGGATAGGATATGTTATGTTTGTTATGTATTAGCTGTCAATTTTGCGATAAGGAATCTTAATTAAAATGTTTCGGTATAATCTAATTGGTTTGTAATTATCATTGATTTGCAGTTTTTCAGTTGATTATAATTAATATGGTAATTTGTGGAGTTTAAATTATTAATTTCCTATAATAGAACTTGTATGAGCATGTTAGACAACTTTAAATCGTAAATCATACCTCGTTGATATAGGCACATAGAATTTTCTTGGTGTTGGGCACTTTTGTTAAAACCTATTTTGTGAGACCAGTGTTAACTGAGTACAAGTATCTATTGTCATAACCATAGCCAGAACTGCCTTGAAATTCTAATTGTAAAAGTAAACTGTCACATTCACTAAGTAATGCGTGGTTTATATTAAGATTTACATGTATTTTGGTCTCTAGTAATGAACGCTGAGGTATACACTAAGCTGAAATTTATATCATCTTTTAGACACAAGTTTTAATACAAATATTGATGACTTAAAACTTAAATTCTGCATAATCACAATACCTAGCAACCACAAATATACAATTCTGTTTTTTTTTTATATACAACAGGTATATTGTATTATATATTTTTTTTATATAATAGGTACAACCTATAACCCACCTCCAAATTCTAGCATTAACATCACAAAAAAAACGCCCATCTACTCATTACTATTATAATTCTAATAAAAAAAAACACATCAGGGTTTTGTATAGATTTACGATCTCTTACGAAAACCAATCAGGGGAGGCGTGACCGTTCGTAATTATTTCTTAACACCTCGCTACCGGGCGACTATTAGCAACTTCTTTAATCTGATCGGTTTGATTGAGATGCCGTAGCGAAGGGTTAGTTAATAGGGTTATGTAACGGGGACAGGGTTTTCTGTGCTGGTTGGTTTTTTATTTTAGATTGCCAGTCACCTAATGACCCCGTCCGCTCTGGGCGGAGTGGAAGGGAGTGTCACACTTTTACTGACTAAAACCCATCCCTGTTCCTCCTAATGCTTTGCGTTCCAGGGTCGCGGGGACTCTTTCGAACAAATTTCGCTGGTGTGGTTCTAGGGCTGCTTTTTTGCCGAATTTGCTGTGTCATTCGGTTGTGTATGTTATTTGATCTTAAAGTCTAACTTATAAAACAAACTTGATACAAAATTGAGACATAATTATGCCGTTATACAAAAAAAAAATGTTTGAAAAATTCGGTTTACGGACCATAACTTTACATGATAACGTCATAGGAAAACTTTAATGAAATATTGCATACGTCACAAGCCGAACGGTTAGGCTGATGGTGCCTCTCTATCGCTTGTTCATCGCTCTCGCTTGCACGCTCATCTTTGGCGTAACGTGACACTTTTTGTGCGTGCAGCCAAAGTTCATCGAGTTATAAGACGTTATCACGTCAAAAACACTTTTATGAAGTAATAAAGTTTTTTTTTTTATAAGAGACATTTCTATTTGTTTTCAGTTTAAATTTCATAATGTAAATCACATATTATTATAACTTTTCATCACATACATTTATCATTGTTAAGTTTAAGTAAGTTCCTACTAATCAAATTCATAACACAAACAAGGACATCACAGATTACAAATAATTATAATTAATTGCAAACCGATATAATTTATCGGCAGAAGTTACAGCCCACATCCTCCAAATATATAGCAAAATACAATAAAGAAATTCCCATTTCCGTCACGAAAATCTAGACGGCAATGGACAATAAAACACCAACAACAACTTTATGGTAAAGTAAGATGAACATAAAACGTGATCTTTAACTGAGGAAATTATTTGTAGAATAATAATTCTCTGACAATACCACCAATACCATTAAATAAAAAAATAATTTAAAAAATCTGGAATGAACATATCTTTCATCATTTTGGTCCTGGCCATGTTTCTATGAGCTTTGCAAATATTTATATAATAATTTATTTCCCAAAAAATAATCTAAATAATGGAGGCCACCATCATTAAAAAAATAAACAAATATTTATAAGATAGATAAATACTCAGTGAACACGGACAGACAAAACAGAGACGTAGTTTCGTAGACGTCGAGTAGACCGTACTAACGCTATTTACTCATCTGCAAGCTCCATGAGGCTCATAAAAGATTTATAGTGGCCATGAATGACTTGGTAATGTTTATCGACGAAGGCAATAAATCGGGACTGTATGTAGTGAACTACCTGACGTATCAACTGCTAATAATGTTGATGTCAAGTGCAATTACATGGTCATTCATTAATGTGAAAAATTAAAGGTAGCCGTGATCAAAAAAGGTGAGCTAAGGAACAGTGTCCCAGTGGAGACGCTATACGGCAAAATATTTTTTAGGTTTCGGAATATTACTTAAGTACAAGTCAAATTAATAAAATTAAACAAGTATCGAATTCATTTCATTTTTCCCTTTAAAAAAAACGATTATGTACTATTCTCTCGAGATCTTGCGAATGCAAAACATCTCTCTACTCCTCCACCCTTTCGTAATTGTTTATCAGTGATAAACAAAAGATAGAAAGTGACAGCAAGTTTTGGCTATTCTCGGAAATGAAAACATGAGGCGGACCCAATTCTTTAACCGAATTAATAACAATAGAAAATGTATCTACTGGTTTTTTGAGAAAGTTCTCTTTGTTTTCGAAGTCGGTTAAAACGGAAAATGAATTCAATTACTTAGTTTAATTATCAATTATTAAATGTACTTATCCCAATACTCGGATCAAATTTTCTGAAAAAAAATTAGTCGTAAGGTAGTCTCCACTTTTTTGTGTATTTATGCCTATGTATTTCGACCACTGGTTAAAAGTAAGATAGGTGATTAGGTTTGTTTTATATTTGGTACTCATTATTGTTTTTCTGAATACCTCACCCTGTTTCTCCTTTTATACTGTGTCTCGAATGTGTGTATCACGAATTCTTGAAGATCAACGATTTATACTTCTATACTTATACAGGGTGTCTTGTAATTTATTGCTTTCCTTGCTATAGTTAATGCAATACTAATTTGTAACTCAACTCAACTTCAAACTTTCAACAACTCAATATCGTTGCAAATCAACTCTATTGTAAAACTTTTCAACTCACTCGCTTTTTGACTCGCTCAATTACAAGTCAACAAAGATGTGATCTTTTCGCTAATCAAACATACCTATAGAATATAATTATAACTTTGAGATGCTTATCATCAGGATACCGCATAAATCAAGCAAGGGAAGCTGATTGCCCCAACATCCCTAGGATGTCTTACATAAACAGTCAACAAAAATTTAATTTTCAACGATTTCTCGCAAAAATATTACCTTCCTGTCATCCGCTGTCAAAATAATTAAATTTGTTTTTCTTTAACTTTTAGAAAGTAGTACTTACCTTAATAAAAAGTAAGTGATTACTTCCTTCCAAATAGAAAGTGTATTTATTACCCGGGATATTTGGCTCCCAAATAGGTACAGTCGAACGCGCGAATATATGTGGACGCTTTGCAAACTTCCAAAGCCTTTTCTCGTGCAAAATCTTTGTAATACGACTACTATGTTGTATGAGTACAGTTCCAAAAATAATTTGCACGTAACATCTTTTAATTTTAATTAAAATTAAAGAGGAAAACGCCACTGTTTCCTTGCAAAGTGACACTTATTTTTACTGATGACTGTATTAATCTAATTGAATTTACCTATCAAAGTAAGTCATCTTTATTGAGTGTTGTATAAAATAAGTTTAATTGTGTTTCCAAGCTTTAAATAAGAGATGTTTAACTGCAAATGGGATGAGTGAAGAGGTTACACGATTCAATCATTGTGTCGTTGTAAAGCATTGATGAGTATTTTAGATCGAGAACGGCAGTTTATTGCTGAGTGCAGTTTTTTTTTCTTGTTCTTTTATTGGCTTTTATACTTAGGTTGAATGTTTGCAGTAGGTATTTTAGCTGTCGACCGTACTTGTATGTTTATACGTTTATGGTTATAATTGGAATAGTTTAACTCGATATGGTTTTCAGGATATTGCTGCTGGCTGAAATGTGTAGGCGCATACCTAACTGTATGTCAAGAAAGAATTAGTTTTTTCCTTACTGTCAAAACAAATAACAATAGCGATAAGTCATTGAGCAAAAATAGGTAAATTTACCTCGAAAAATTTGACCTTACCTAGATAGGTAAGGTCAAATTTTTCGAGGTAAGTTTACCTATTGTAAAAATGTGAATGGATATTCACATTTAATATAAAACTTAATGAATTCTAGTTTCTGTTCTAGTCCAATCTTTACCAACTCGATGTTTCTCAACACAAAAGGCAAGTTAGCCATGCGCCACAGGGGTCGTATTCATAGTTTACGCAAATGCCGAGATTTAGACCAAGTTTTTACCAATCGTGAAACTAGATACAAATACCGTCGTGATTTAAATTATATCAGATATTGCAACATGGAGGAAAAAAATAAGTTCGATATTATACTATGAAAAACAATGACCAATTTTTGCTGCTTGTTTTACAATATTATGATTGAATATTTCTCGTCAAAATATTGCGGTAATTAATTCGTTCAACAACGTTGTAACTTTCGTAACATCACAATTTTATGCAAATTATAAGATTATTTTCATCGAATAATGAATATTGTAACACTCTATTGAAATGGTTTAGAGAGAATATTGAATATTGTAACACTTAATTGTTACAATATTCAATATTCTCTGTTTGCATTAAAGTTTTATTTTACAGCACTTAATTTATCATTTTCAATTTCATACGTCGCCCAATAATAGTGTTGAAGCTCACCCAGTGATATACATATGAAATTGAGGTTTAAGTTTTAAAAATTGCATGTATACTTCTCGAAATAGTAACTGCACTCTAGCAAGATGTTGCCTATACCTAAATATACATTTATAACTAAACAAGCCTTAACTTAATCAATCTACAAAGTGGCCACGAGTCAGCTTATCGTACAAGGAACAAAGACACGTACAGACAGACATTACAACATCACGAAATATGATATCAGTTGCGGTTCACTCTAAATACCGCAGAGCACTTGTGAAAGAGGCGTCAATGCGTCATCCGGCCACCGCGAGTATGCTGTGTGACAGCTGGACCGGACTGTCATAGTCATCCATCGGATGACAGCGGATGTCATCCCGTTGGACATCCCACGCGTGATCTATAGATGAGGTTGATGTTTGTTATTTAAATTGTACGTAATGGAACCATTTCAGATTCATATTAGAACCCAACATAAACCCTGATTTCAGTAACACATTTTACACTAAATATTATGAAACTTCGGTGCAGTTATTATCCTTATCGCAAACATCTAGAGCAGATCTAGATTTTCTCGAAAAAATCCAGCCGCGGGCGTGACTACACCATTTACCAGGGCAATTTCAACATTAAGTTTATATTTAAACCCATAAATTATAGAAACAATTTATTACTGAACGATTCTATATAGTAAATTGCTTTGATATATTTGATTCTCATAATATTTGATATAGTTTAAACTTTAAGTAATTCACGTCGTTCCAGTTCACATTTTGGTCCGATGTACGAGCAATTTGGGGCAAATTAAAAGACAATATAAATCAAATGTGTTCTGTTTCAAAATCGAAATTGCTTGTCATTAGCAAGCCTGAAATGTCATAGAACAATGCTTGTCCCAGTCGTTCCGATGTCGCAGCGCGCCGTACGAAGGCCGCACGTGATCACATTTCCACAGACATTAGACCCGAAAACGGTCACGCAAATATAATACGTTTAATAAATGTCTCGATACCAAAACGTTTTGGCAACACGTCGAACAATTCCACGACATCGAATTATTACACTATTCGGAGAATACAATTCGACTAATGCATGAAATATACAATCTGCAATTCTGTAGAATAATCGATGACCTACTGTGAGAATTGAATGTTATGGGACAAAATTAAACATCAATTTGCTTTTCCTCAGTGTACGACAATAGATAGATGAGATAAAGAGACCGTAATAAGCAAAAAACAGAATGATGGCAACAACTTATAATATAGAGTGAAAGGTCAGAGATCCAAGTGGCTATGAAAAGATTGAATACAATATAGAGGGCAGCTAACAATGGGACAGTATTTTGTTTGCAAGTAGCCTTATATCGGAGTGAATAGAGTGGCAAGTGAGCGCGGGTGACTAGAGGTGTTACAAAACGATGAGTGTTAGGAGTAGCGCAACCAATGAGAGCGGCAGCACGTGGCGAGGCGCCGGTCAGAGGTCGCGCCTCGGGGAGCGAGCGCTGCGCGTGCGCATCCATTGTTACAGCGCTCTCGGAATTATGATGTGCTACGAGGCGATAGAAAATGAAAATCGCTATCGAGTCACGTACCTACTCGTATGTTAGATGAATAGAGAACATTATATAAACTGCATCACATTTAGAAAACATGTGCGGCATGAACCTTCCATGCTTTACACGCGAGATAAAGTTTCTTAGATTAAATTAAAGTTCGGAATGTTATCTATATGACACGCACGCGGAAACCACAAACCCTTCAGCTTTCCCCTTAATTCATCAAGTGGGACAACCGTTAAAACCATATCTAATCTGCGTCTAACCCGAGACACTCTGTTATCTGTGACATGCCAAGAGAGGCTTTAATTCAATCAGACATGAGTTTCAGAGATAGGTTGTATCTAGCCGTGTCACAAGAGGGGCGCGTCGGCCAATAAATCGGCGTGGCCCCGCGTGAAAGATGAAGTGCCCGCTTAACATACAATGAGTTCTGTACGCTGTCGCAACGAGTCTCAGCTCAGGACAGCGTTGGCTGGAGACAGGCGTGTTCAGACGCGGCTTGGGACTTGCGCTAGTTCCGGGCGAGTATGTCAAAATTATTGTGAGGAATTGTTGCGCTGACATATCTTTAGCTGTGACAAATTGTATTTGATTTAATACCGTAATAGCCTTTCCTATTCTTTTACCATGTTCGATTGTGAGTAGAGCGAAAATATTCAGTACTATTATTTAAAACATGAGTTTTTTTTATTGCTGTAACGTAAGATATAGGTATGTAGAAGAGGCCTTCTGCTAACAATTACGTTACAAATTGTATTCACAAAAACGTGTCCTCTAAATTCCTACTGTATCACGTCCATTAGAGTTAAAATAATACCTATGTTACGAATATGCAAAAAAACTAAAACAAAAGCAATCTCGTCAAATCATGTGTCCTTACTATCGCATTCTTAATCCAGCAACTTAAGCTTAGTATAAAATATCGAGCGGTTTAAACGAAGCATAAGGTTAGTTGCTAACGAGTCTGGGTGTGTCCTCTGCACCAAATAACGCAGTAATAATAATTATGGGTGCAGTTAGATGCAATAGAACGGTATAAGATGTATACCAAGCCCGGCTATTGGGCATAATTGAAGAATATTAACAATAATTAATGTCATATCTACGAATAGGTGTAAAGCTAAATTACCCTGACTAAATAAACTATCCACCAGTTAAACTGAACCCCGGTAGAAAGTGAGCAAGGCCGTAGCAATAGCATTCATGTTCGCTTAAACGGCAATTACGCTGACAAACACTATGCGGCGCGCGCCATTCAAAAAATAAAACCAAACTAAAATTAATTACATTCTTGAGGCACAAGATTAACGACGAGTAGTCTCGAACCAATTACGCTGTCAAAACATCACCTTGAAAGTCGAAATAAAGAAAACATCAAACAATTGGTGCTCGACATAACTATAATGGTTCCATTGTTGCATGAAGCAGCTCAGATAGTGATAAAGATAATCGGGCCATGCGAAAAACCAAAAATATTGCCTTTGTATTAATTAGTATGTTGCACAATAATTTGACCTCCAATGAAATCTTTTAAACAGTGATTTGTCATAGTATACGCATATCAAATTGATGAGCAGCCACGCTTGACTGGTGACGGTTACAATGAACTGTTGCAAAAACCTGGTATTTGCAACGATATCTGTTACAGTAATCACTGTTATTTGAGTACGAAGATGGCTGTGTTGGCCTCAAGCAGGATATAAAAGCGATTATAGAAAGCAGATGGACGTATGATGATTAAAAAAACATCGCAACGTATTCCGATATTGGAGATTAGATTACCGTAGGCAATTGTGCTTTAGAGCACCTTGGCTTTCTAAACCTTTTTTTATCGTAGAATTACGACACTCATGGCCTAAAAATAATGTGTTTTAATTTTTTTATACTTCATCTTTAAATGTTCTATAGATTCCTATTAAAAAAACCTTTCAATAAGTATAAAAATTTAATCAATATTTTATTTTAGAAAAAAAAAAGCTAAGTCTACCATCAGAAAGTTTCAGAACACAAAACTTAATTATTATAAAAAAAAAACCTTCTTAGACTTAAACAACAAAACTAATTGAGAAAGATGAATTGAGGAATTATGTAAAAGAAAAAGGAATTAATGTTTGCCGCCAGCTTAGAAAACCTATTGCGCCAATCCCATATCAAATGGGCTAATGGCAGGAAAATGGTGATGAATAATTTATGAAAAATACATAACCTCACTATTAGCACTTCACCTCTCTCATCAATAGCAAAGCAAATACCATTTAAAACACAAAAGATCACTAACAAAACCTGTACTTACGTACAACTTGTTTATTCAAAGTAATTTATAGTGGAGAGGTTATTGCTCATATTATGTACCATTCTGTATCAATCAATAGGATAATAGTTCTGTAATTACGCAATAAATAATATTATTACAGGTTTCGACACTTATGAGTTTGCGTTAACCATTTTGAAGACGTCTTTTCCTTTCCTAATGAAACGAGCGTATCGGTAAACACGTGAAAGACTCCGACTTGCTAATTGGCAAAACATCTATAGTAAACATACCATTCAACGTCACCAAGGTACCTGGGACCCCACTAAGAAGTCCTAAACCATCATTATTCCGCTGTGAGAGGAAGACGGACTTATTATCCAGCACTATTCCCATTTCGTTATCATGGCATTATCAAGTACGTGATCGAAAAAACAAAGCTTAGCATAGGTAACATGAGCATCACTCCTGTTACCCTCGAAGGGATAGATGACTGACTGACCTGGGAACAGAACCCAAGAGCTTATGTTCAGCAGTAGCACTCGCGTCATCTAGACCTAGGCTAAATAAAATTGGTAGCTCGGAGACAGAACAATAGTTTTGAAAGAGGTGTTTAATCATATCCAAAAGTTATGTAGCCAAAGAATAAATGGCCCGCGTCTTAAAACGCCGTGTTTATAAATACCTCACGATCCAATCTAGACGAGACAGATTAGTCCAACATTCTTTAAGCTCTCTGAATATTCAATCAATTGATGTACTGACAAAAGTTTTAGAAATAATGTCGTGATGGCCCAGAGATTACGGCCGTCTCTTATACTTGCGGTCGTAGGTTCAAATCCGAGCTAGTACCGGATTGCTTTTTTCAATTCATGCTATCCAAATTTATCTTTAACATCACTGATTTCGGTGAAGGAAATGATAGAGACATATAGGAAAGATTATTTTCGTTGTTTGTTTGTACCGAATAAGCTCTGAAACTACTGAACCGATTGTAACCAGAAAAACACCATGGAAAAGCTACATTATCAGCGAGTAACATAAACTTTTTTCTTCCCGTATTCCCACGGGGACCAGAACTGCGCGGATAAAACCGCGGGGCACTGCTAGTCGTAAAATAAACCTGAAATTGGCGACCCGACTTGAGCAAGTTCGGCGATTAACGCTTTTGCATTCTCTTTATGAGGATAGGCCTAAACTACGCAGTAGACGATCTCGTGGTCGTAAGATACTTTATAAAAGTATTGGTTTTTGCGACAGTGAAGTCACTGGCAAAAGCTAGTTAGAAATAATAATTTGAACTCGGAGTAGCCAAAATGAATGTTTCATCGATGGCTTACGATAAGTAAGTGGTTTTCGTAACGCCCCCGAGCGGTCGCGATACCATCGGATGCGCGTGCGCCGCTCAGCCATGTGTTATTTTTTAAACACACGTAACTGAACATCTGTGCGATCGAGATTAACAACCAGTTTTGTATCTTCTTTTTCGACTACAAAGACGTCGATATGAACCAATATGAGCGCTACAAGAATAAGATCCTAATGACCGATACGTTTCATCTGAGGACAGCCATTAACCTCAATCCCTATAGGACTTAATCGACCTTGAAGCCACATGTGATTATATAATTTATAGCTTTCTTGCCGACTCAAAGGTATCGATACGTTAATCGATACTTCAACTCTGACAGTTGAACAAAAGAGGCAAGGTTGTAGGCATCGATTCTGCAAGTCTGATTTAAATGTCAAAGTACTCTAACTTAAAAATGTACCTAATCATTCAGGCTTATCTGTCAATGAAAGCTAAACTTTTTAGTGTGTGCTTATCGCCTAATTATCATCATCATCATCTTGAATCTTAAGAATAAAGTTTTGTGCAGCCCTATCCCATATAATTTCCAAGGTCTAATTTAGTCCTGTATGCAGTGTCAAAATTTCGTCGAAATCGATCAAGCCGTTTTGTCGTTAAGCTTGAACAAGAACATACAAAGTAGCTTACTTCCAATCAATTAACATTATGTATACCTCTTGCGTTACTGGGTGATTGAGAAACTGCTAGCAGTCACTATACAACGCACAGCGGAAACTACTGGTCGCAGAAAGGTGAAATTCGGCATATACATAGGTTCCTTGGGGGAGCACTAAGAAATGTGAATTTCCCGAAATTCCTACGGGACGGGAAAAAACGGGATATACGCATACGAAGTCGCGGGCAAAAGCTAGTATTATCCTTATGTAGTACAAATATTTAATGGTATGTAGTAGGAGGCATCTAAAGGAAAATATGTTAATAGTACTCACGTAGGCGGTCGTCTAGAAATCTATCTTCACTTACTATCGTGTTCCATACAACACATTATGGTCAACGCTTCCAGCGATTTGAACACTCCTTGTTTTAATAATAGACAAGTCATAGTGGCTAAGCTAGTAATTGGTTAAGCGATAATTTGATGGACGTGTGGCATATTTTAAGAAGCCTCAAATTATTTTTAGTATTTTGTTATTGTTTGAATAACTTTATAATAACCAGCATTTTTTTTTATAATAAATACCTATACTCACAGAATCCAAACTGAATGGAAAAGTAAAGATGTTGTATGCATTATAATCATATTGATTCCAATAACTCTTAATTGGATGAAAAAGATGTGAATAAAATTTTACGCAGTTTTAGTAATATAAACACCTTATCTTTCCGGAAAATGGGAAGTTTTTATGATGCCGCGACCACAGCAATTTTAATAAGATAAAAATAAAATAAAAAAGTCCTTTTACATTCACACCTTCACTGTCCCAACGACACCCATTGTCCACCAAATACGTATTTTATTCACATACAACTTCACCTTTAAACTGAAACCGATCAAAAGAAACCTGAGTACGTTGCCATCATAACTTCAATCACGTCCAATAGCGAGTCATCGTTATCATGATCTTGTCGAAAGCAAGGTTAGGGATCGGTCAAGGGATAGTAGCCTTTAAGACCTTCACCTCAAACCTTGATGAGTCAGAAGTCGATCAACATTATTGTTCTGTGATATTGATCCTAACGACACGACTTGCAACATTACACACTAATTATAACTTTATATCGTTGCCTAATGTTAGGGTTGTCCATGCAGAGATGTAAGTAGGACTTGTGATTAATTGATCAAGAAAGCGTGATGGTTGGGATGATTAAATTGGTTTTAAAAGAGCTGTTAGTTACTATGATTTTATAGGCAAGCATTTATTTTGATGTTCAATAACATAATGCGTTATTCAGAAAGTATTTCAGTCCCACATTTTTCTAATTAAAAAATTTAAAGAACGAACGTTTGCAATGACGCCTCATAAAACATAACCCATCCTATGCATTCAAAACACTTTTTCTGCTCTCGAAATTTTACCAACACTTCAAGAGCTTTCACGAGACAACCCTACCTAAAGTACATTGTTGTGGCACGCGGGCGGTTCTATGACGTCTATCGGGAGCATTCGAGTTCGCTTTCGACGAACGCTCGCGGTTTATCTGATCATAACTGTTTCGTAATACAGATCTCTGCACGCATGGGTCTAAAATTCTTAAAGCGACCTTGGCTTCCAACATTTATAATTTCTGGACACCTGATAAAGATATTGTGCTATTATCTTTGTATCAAAGTCTTATACTTTTACTTTTAGCTTGTCTTAGCTTGTTCAAGGCTTCGGTTCTGATTGAGAAAATTGAAGGGTCATGCTACTATGTAATTACGATTTTGATGAGATTATTTTTTGGTCTTATAGATCATCTGTGTGGGTTTATCGTAAAAGCGTACCAAGGAATTGTGATTAGAAACTAAACTTTTATGATGCCCACTCATGGCTATGCATTTATGTGAGTACAGCTAAGATGTGGGACTCCTTTATGGATTCTAATTCCTTGTTGGAAGTTTTTTGATAGATAAACTAGGAATCTTATCTTTAAGTCATGGCTTCATGAGTCAATAGATTACTTCTAGACAATGGCTATCATCTTCTTCTGCTTCGTCTTTCCCTCACCGCCGAAGATCTTGAGTACTTTTGACACGTCGCCAAGTAATGCGGTCTTCTGCAGTATAGATCGCTCTGTACACTGCGTCCAACAGCCTTTTTCTTCTTTAATCTTCAAAGTCAAAGTCTTTTATTTGTGGTCATAGGTTAACAAAGTTGGTGCTTAATATTAATAAATGTATCACTATGTCCTGCTAAAAATCTTGCCGGGTTTCTACCTTGAGAGCGTTTTCCTTCAATAGCTTTCATGTCAAGTTTTATGTCTTTTACAGATTTTTCAGTTTAGTCTCAACAGAAACTCAGCCTGCCAATAAAAACTGCAGCTGCAATTAAACTAACGTTTTTTTATCTCAACAGAATCTAATAAGATAAATCAACCCACAACTTTCTACGTAAGTTTGTTTGTTATTTAAAAAACGGTTGATAAGAGAAATAGGGAAGCATGTATCGATAAAATTGAATGATTTGAGAATGTTTTAAGTTCGTATAGAACAATACAAAGAATTCATTTATCATGGACGGATAACAAGGTGGAGCACAAAACAATAGGCCCACTTGTAAACGTTTATTTGTTATTTATTGTTTTTGATTTATCTTTAAGTTTTGGACAAGTGAACATATTGTATATGTGTATTGAGTTACTATTTTTTTCACAGTACTTTAGCTTTTTTATATTTTAACCTTGGTGCAGTTATCGTGTCGCTTTTTTAATCACAAAGAATTATTAGTAAACAAATAATATTTTTTTATTAATTCAAATAGTTAATTAAAAGATTTAATTTAATTTGCCTTTGATCGTTACTATGTTGAACCAATAAAGAAAATAATTATATTTCTACGTCGTAAACTGTGTAGTTACATCCAATTTATAATTAAGTAGCAATCCCCATTCAACCGGGATAGTTGACTGTTTATAGCAGCTAAATCATATTCATGATTTTCCTTATTACGATTTGACAGTGTTGTATCATGTGACGAAAAGACCATACGATGTAAGTACAGTCGCAAACAGTGCTAGCTAAAGTATGATGTCTAACACGTACAGTCGTTACCAATATCATATGACAGCTATATGACCAGAAGACATATGTCCGATTCAATGGATTCAATAGAATTTTTTGTTAAAATCTCTCTTCAATTTCATAGAATTCAACAAAAATGTTGTAAGAGTATCAAAGGTTTCCCGTCAAAGTGACATTGCAATTGGAATACAGAACTGTATAAGGCGTGTCAGTGAAAAGTCGACTGTGATACGCGTTTTTGTAACAATATCATATACGGACGCCTTAACTGGATGACGACGATCGACTTTCAAGTCGACGGACGATTTGAGATTGTAGTTTGATGGATTTTGTTAGCCAACTATATTTGGAACGTATTTATAATTAAAAATCTAAACAAAAAGTTGCAGGTCGGCTCTGAAGGCTTATTAAAGTTTATTAACAAGTCGCCGGGGAATGTTACACCGTTCATTCTCACAATGAAAGCTCACACGCGTATTTAGACGCGCTTTTTTTTGGAAGCTGGCTGGTACTAATTAAATTACAGTACAAATAACCTAGTGCTTACAATACTTATGATTATGACTTAAATTTTAAGTAAATAAAGTGATAAGTTACTTCGTTCTAAGTTCGCACACAAAATTTTGATTTCGTAACTCCGAGTACTTCTTTCGAACAGTGGCGGCCACATCATTTGTAACCAACAAATTCTCAATTAATATTCATCTAGATCGGTATCTCGACGCTCGACTTTTGACTGTTCCACATCGTACCGATATGAGAGATATGGCATAAGTAAATAGAGGTTTAATTAAAATATTTTTTAACTGAACGTAACTGTAAATTATCTTTGGCTATCTTGATCTTCTACGGTTTCGTCATGCATATTCGGCCGCAAAAACTCACAATTAAGTTTTGTATATAAAATAATGAAATATGAATACCAAAGTACTGCTTTTAATCGTAAATTATATATGTTAATTGTGAAATAAATTATATATTTTTTGCGCAAGATCGGTTCTGAAAAATGTATTAAATCGGATAATATATTCATTTCCAAATATATTTAACTGAATATGTATTAATAATCATATTCATTCACCATCAGTTTTACAACGTCTATTCGTATTACTTACTTGACCATTGAACTCATTCATTACAGGAACCAGTCAAAAAAATAAAGTGAGGACCACCCGCGACCAGTTTCTCGCGGCCTCTAGTGTATCGAGTTGCATTTCCTAGTAACGAAGACGCACATGTTTTTGAGTTTCTTTTCTTATTTTTTTTTTATGGCAACAATTTGGTAATGTGGGATATCGGCTGTTTTTTTTTTTAATATTGACTGATTGTAAAGGCATTGATATTTCATATTCACTGCATGAGTTCTGAATCAACTAATGCTTTCGATCTCTAAGTTACGTTGTAGCTTTTAATTAATGGTAATTATAACTTTGGCAATTTAGGCGTAAATCGCTCGCTCCCGCCATCTATAAAGAAAGCCCAGATTCAGTAGTTACCGCCTACGGTTTGATAAATTACTTTTTTACCATGCACAGTTTTATATTTATTAAGGGATTAAGCGGACGCAGTTTATCATAATAATATCGTATCAAACTAATAGTTATTTGATTTATAATTCTCTTGTTAATTACTCCTTAACATGTTAAGTATACCTGTAATTAATTAAACATTTATGACTATTACTATGTAGACAAATTAGTTGGTAACAATAATTTCATGTTTTTACACCCTCGTAAAACTTTCGAGATAAATCTGTTCTACTCATTATCTTAGGAATTTCATTAGTGTAAAGATTCAAGTTAACTGTAAAACGTATTTGAAAATGAAAACCAGAGTTTATGTTCGTAATATTCTATATTGATCCAATAAAGATGTAAAATTTTTGTTAAATTATCAAAATATTTTTACATTACACATTTTTGTTATCATTATTACACAATTTTAATAACATTTATTCATGAGAATTCATGATTTCTATCAAACTTCTGATCTCAGAAAACCGATTATTATTCAATAATTGATAATTCAATACTTTTAACATTACAATAAAACAGATTAACATGCATTCAGAAGCTTTTCCCACAAGATGTCACAGAATGAGTATTATTTGAAGGTCATTACACCACGAAATTAATTCTCACGACGAAGCATTAAGCTTTGATCCGTTTGAGATGAGACATATTCTTACTAACAAAACTTTACTTCCCTCCAAATCAATATGTAACCTTAACTCAACGTGTTTCAGTTCAAATTCAAAAATTGAGTGTGCCATATAAAATTGTGCTGTCAGATATTTTAAAAGAATCAGCTGTCATTTCACACGCGGCTTTGGATGTCCGAATGAATGTCACCAACTCGTCTTATTATCTCGGGATCTATAGAAAGATGTTAATACCAATAAATAAACAATGTTACTGCCTGATTCGGTGGAAGGGACGCAAGAAATACCTGACCATGTGAAGTGTTCAATTGCGCAAATATGTAAGGTTTCAGCGCAGCTGAGGGTACTAATTTTGAGTAAGAAATTGGTGGTTAAGTGTACATAATCTGTGTTTGGTTAACATAAAAAGTTTTTTTTTTAGATTCGTTTTATTTCTGAGGACACTTTTTTAAACAAATGTTTGTAAGAAAAATACTATGCAAAGATATAAATTTAAACAGTGGTTTTGTGAGAACTCTCTTTGAGGCAGTAAACGTATAACGTAAAAAAATACGTTTGTATATGTAGTTTAATGAAATGCTTATTTGTTTTGTTATCTTTTATACACCGTAAATAAAGGTTCTTATGGAAATATCAGCTGAACAATAAACCTTTGCAAACCCATGTAGATCCGGATCAACAAAAATATAAGATCAAAGCGCTTCACATTTCAGTCGCAAGCTGTCAAGGCTGTGCTAATAATAATTTACTTATATGGACGTAAAACTGAGTTCTTTACCCACCCACGAAGGTTTTAATGCCTTCAAGATTACAGCGTCGCATCGAAACAGTAATTTTGTACCTAATTTAAGACATGTTTAATGAAATCTGCAAGATGCAGATGAGTTTTTTCGTGTGGGTGTTTATTGTATTATGCTAATTGAATGTGGGTACGTTGGCAGCCTACGAAGGGAGCTTAACAATCAATATTTTACTTGCTAAAGGAGTTGATGGGTAATTATTGTAGTTGGGGCATCGTGATGCAGGATTGGGAGTCGTTGAAGTGCCCGTAACTTTCAGGATTCAATAAAAAGCGAGACATAGTAGTTGCTATACTAACAAGCCTTGTAGAGAAATAATTTATTTAAGTTGGCTGTTCCGCAAGAAGTTGGCATTTTGTTATTTAAGTTATTAGCACACTAAAGGCGTGAAACGTCAAAATACCCTCATACTCTCGCAAATAACGCACATAATGTGTCAACCACAGCCGCTTGATCACCGCAAACGACAACTTTTACACAATTATTAACACTAAAGGTTGATCATTATTAAAATTAAAAAATAACCCCTATCATGGAGCCCGTAAAAAGATGAAACAATGAAAGTGAACAATTTTGATGACTTGTGCGCAGGCGCAGTTTTTGGCGAACGCGATACTTTTCGCGCTTAATTGGCCGCCCAAATGAGCGGAGTGCCTTAATTTAAGCGAATTTAAGCGAAGCGGCTACATCAAAAGCAGCTTTATTTATTGTGCCAGCAAACAAGATTAGAGTTGACGTGGCTCCGAAGATAATTTTAATGGTGCGTTTGACGTCACGTCAAGTGTAAGAGTCTGTTGTACATCGGCATTTTAACAAGCTTTCACCTTTATTCGGTTAACATTTTTGACGATTTTTTCTTAAAGGTCATATTTAAGTAATGAGCTGAATAAAATTGGTAATTAATTATTGATTTCACGTAAAAAATAAGCAAATTACGTACTTTCAGCCTGGTTTTTTCTGGAGCTAATAAGAACATGTAATACGACAGTCACAAGGGCAAATTAAAATACTAATAAAACAAACAATTATAGAATTTGAATAATCATTTTCCTCCTCTCTTTCTTGAAACACTGACATTGAAACAAGAAAAAGATAAAAGACTACTAACAGTAATAAGAAGTAACATAATAATAAAAGAAATATCGCGAGCATAAAAGATACCGCGAATGCGCGGGAGCCGGTGTCCATCACCGGTCTAGTAGTGTTTGATGCACGTTGTATAAGAACTTTACACTTGAGAACAAGATAAAGTGCACAGATTCTTAAGTGAAATATCTTTTCTTACTCTATGTATTAACGGGTGTATTCTAGAAAAGAAACGATTTGTTTTTAAATAGTTTTTAATAATGCTTTTCATTTTATAAAGGAAACAAATAAATAAGTAAACAGTATAAAAAATAATGCAGATGTTTCATTCACTGCCTGAAACTCAGAACAATGTTACTTCATTAAAATCGCAACTGGTCAGTTAATCGTGCCATCCAGTGCACAGCGGTTTCATCACTGCTTGCTTCACTAATATCTCATTCACGCATGCGTCACTCTCTTTACAATCTTTAATATCAGTTTTAGATCACGTTTGATCTTCTTGACCCTTGATTTCGGCTACCGTAAGCACGATTTTGTTCTAAACCCACCCATTTAAAAATACTCTTAAAGATCGTAACGATAAAGTTGATTTTTGATAAGTGGTAGCTTACTTAGCGGGTCGTTTGAACCATCTCATGTTAACAATCATAGATTAGTATGTTAAATAGTTAAAGTCTTGGCATTTTAGAATTGAATAAGAAAAAAAAAATGTTCTTTTTGTTGATTGAAGAGATCGGTTTGAATGTTTCAGGGTTCGTTATTGTTGTTCGTGAGAGCGTGATAGAG
Source organism: Hecatera dysodea (assembly GCA_905332915.2). Taxonomy (NCBI): domain Eukaryota; kingdom Metazoa; phylum Arthropoda; class Insecta; order Lepidoptera; family Noctuidae; genus Hecatera; species Hecatera dysodea. Next base: position 8,219,681 of record HG995304.1, read on the forward strand.
CACAACATGTATGTGTGTGTAGCATGTTCTTTTATTCAGTTTAATGGGTGTGATTTATCTATACTTGCTAATTCTTTTTAATCGTCCGAAAGACCCAACATGGGCCCACAAGTTGTACCAAGTGATACTTTTTAACACATACTAATATGTAATAGGTATATATAATGTATACTTTTTAACACATAATCTAGTAATCATCATTTACTTCTCGTATATGCTTATTTTGTTACTAGCAGTGCCCAGCGGTTTCACCCGCGTAATTCCCGTTCCCGTAAGAATATAGGGATAAAATTTTAGCTATCTTACTCGCTAAAAATATGAAAAACCCATTGCTGAAAAATTGGTTAAAATTGGTCCAGCAGTTTCGGAGCCTATTCAATGCAAACAAACAATCAAATCTTTCCTCTTTATTATATCAGTATAGATAACTCACTACATTTGGAAAAACACGGTTAGTTCTTTCGGTTACTTCTAGTAAACATGGGTCGGTATTCAGTTTGAATGCAAATTGTGGTGAAATAAAGCAAATTGCCATCCCCAAGATTACCGTTATTACTGACAACATAACTCCACAAGTATTAAAAAAAAAAAACTGAATATAAAAATGACAAAAGCCACAGTTTCATTAAAAACTCATTCACACGAACCGATGCGACTGCGCATTCAGATCGATGTTTCGCAATAAAAATCATCGCGGCCCAAAGCCATTAAGTTAATGAATGGCGTATATGGAGCAACATCCTGTAGACGTAGGAAGTCAGACCAGTTTCTGACTAATAACGGAGATGAGACTTAATGTGGCCACATTAAAATGTACGAAACGATGGTCCGAATTCGATGGAATGTAATGTGTGGCCCGCACTTAAAGTAAGGTCGTATGATGGAATTTATGTGATCATGTTTTGGGTCTTCCATCGTAATGGGATTAGAAAATTTACTGGGGAAAATTTCTTTATTTTTATTATGTTCACTTCAGTTTAGTTACCTTCAAACTAAGAACATTGCAAAAACATTAAAAGTAAAAAAATACCAAATACCAGTGCTTATCAGCATTATGTTGTACACATCATCTGCCTAGCGCTTTCCCAACTACATTGGAATCGGCTCCCAGTCAAGCCGGATTCAGCTGAATACCAGTATTTTACGTGAAACAGCTGCCTACCAGACCTCCACAACCCATTAACTGGGGAACACGGTACTTCTTGGCAAGACGAAGAGATTTTCTGGCTTCTGACAATCCGTATCGACTGAGATCTCCAAATGACAATCGGGACCAACGGCTTAACGTGCTTTCCGAGGCATGGAGAAGTCTCGTTATGTTAAGATGGTCACCCATCCACAGACCAACCTCGGCAAGCGTTAACCGCTTAACCTAGAAGATCGACCCGTGCGGCTGTCATAATTTAGCCACGAGCTCCTCTCTTTCAGAATGTTGTACACATACAATTTAAAAAAAAAAACGAAAATAAATAAAAATATTTAATTAAAGATCTTTCGCTTGAAGTTATGCGCTCGTTGATGTCTATTGTACGACATTTTACTTATCGCGCTCGTTTGTATGAAAATCAAATGAGCACTGAAATTATTATAATTTCGCGAGGCCTTTATTTGAATTTGCCGAAGCAATATTAAATTAAGTGAAAGTTGTTTCTTTAACTTTTACCTACGTAAAGGCTTGTACAAGGTATTTGTTGGAGATTATTTTTAATCTCTCCGGAGATAGTGGTCTTCTTCCGTTTTATCGTCTTCGATACTTCCTTTAGTAAAAATAGTTTGTTTTAAAAATACCGGTATTTTTTGCTCGCTTTGGTAATCTATTATTTTTTCTCAATCTTTCAGAAAATTTATGACTTCTCTCAAACTCAAATAAAGTCACAAAACTGAGAATTCAGTAACTATTTACATCATAAATATTGAAAATTTTGTTCGGGAATGTGAAACGGTTTCGCTCGAGTACGTCCCAAACACTTTAAATCAATAACATGACTAGAAAATTTAAAGTACAGACCAAGAAGAATCGTACAGATATTAAATCATACACGTTCGATATCGTGGATTCCGCTGGGTGCTTTATCATATATAAATCAGTAATAGGAACAAATTATTCATGCGCATAATAAACAGGGGTCGTGCGGGGACCTTACTTTGGCTATCTGATTTTATATACGTCATATCGTTACTCTGTGGTATCGATTTAATTTTATACTAGAACAGGTAGGATTTATTTTAAGATCTTATCTTACAGTTTACTTTTCTTACAAAGTTGTTTGTATTTATTTCAAAGGGTGAAAAGTATTGATTACTGTCACTATGCGAATTGCCACCGATTGGCAATATACTACTGACAGATAATCCAATTTATACGTAAAAATACAACCAGCTTGTAAACAAAACAACACAAAAAGTATAAAATAATTTTAATTTCGAAGTCAGTGTTCAAAAAAGGAAGAAACAACCAAAAACGCTGAATTCCAAAATACAGGGATTAGATGATTAAGAAATGATAGAAAATGAAAATATTTAGATTATTGAACGTACCAATCATAGCGTACGTGTTAATAACTGGTTTAAATGGGATTTTTAAAGGAAGATTTACTATCATTTATTGAAGTGTTCCATTTTCTATCTCCGTTCATCATCAGATCTTCACCAAACTAGAAACCTCGAAATACTAAGTTGCTCTTCCAAACTATCGTATACAGTTTGTTTTTTTCATTTTATATCGTCAAGTGAGAATTAGAACATCATCAACGTAGTCGACGGATTCCTATTAGGGATATCTCATCATCATTATCAATAATAGGGAGGGAAATTTGATTGAAATCTGACGGGGCTAGTATTTCAGTTAACTAGTCGTCAGATTTCAATTTAAATGGAACCACATGACAATGCTTTCGAATATAAAAATAATTATCACAATCGGTACAACCAGTAAAAAGCTACGAGGTAACACACACAAAAAAATACAGTCGACTTGAGTCTTGTATGTGCGTATGTCTCTCCCACACACGTGGCAACTAATACCTGCTTAGCACTAACAGTACAACTAAAAAGGTTCTGAACTGCAGTGTTAAACTCTAAGTATCTTATTGTTAGCTTATGTACTTCAACAACGGCCTTCTCTAGGCTGCTAATTTGAATAGTTATTCCATTAATTCTGACGTTTATTTTATTCAGTATAATTTAATGTGTAAAAACACTAATTCGCTATTAAAATATCACATTCTGAGCTAAATTCTTGAAGTTGGTTGAATAAAATGTAAACTGTTATTGCCTAGTGGTTAGTCTTATATTCCTGCATTATTTACGGAAATAATAACTATGAGCATAACTAACTACATAGTGGTCTTTTTTACTTTTTACCGCATTATAAGATGACGGAGTATTTTTTGTGTTCCGCGTTGTAGCGTAAAATGAGACGACTTTTTGTGGTACACATCGCTACATGTTACTGACGTAAAAATATTCAAATATGTCTGCAAGATAATTAGCTGCATAACAGCAAAGACATATAGTTGCTCATTCACCTTGAATTTTAGCAAAAAAAAATAAACTCAGTTTATTTTAATAAAAATATTACACTTTTTCTTTTTAATTCGATATAACTATACATGAAACGTTTTGGGAACACATTATTTGTGCGTACAGGTACGAAGTGGAATTTCCTGCCAGTCTGTGTTTCCTGATAACTACAACCTGGGAGTCTTTAAGTTAAGAGTGAATAGGTATACTTTTAGGAAAGCATGCTTCATCTTTGACCACATCATTGCTTACCATCAGGTGAGATAGTAGTCAAACGACAAACGAGGCCCTCGTTTGACTACTCAATAGTAAACACTCAAAATCAACTACACTTTGAAACAAAATCATCTTTCGCATTCGCATCTCAGTCGCAATCTGTCATAAAAGTTTTAATTTCTATACCACTTTGAACGATTTAGACAGACAAACGAATGCGATCGTTTGTCGACACCTGTCTCGCACAGCAATGCTACCGTGCCATAACTGAGACCATTTGTGCCATATGGCATAAATGGATGGCACAAATTATGACCATAATATGGTGCTACACTTCAAAATGTTGACGAAATAAGGACAGCAAAAACAACAAATATTAAACATATCAAAGTTTTTCTTTTGAAGTTATATAAATAGTTATGTAAAACATCAAGAAGTTTAGCATGGCCTATATTAAAATGAATAGGAGAGTAAATTACGCTAACGAATTTTGTACTATATTGAATCAAATTAACGAATTTTGTTTGCTGTAAGAGTTGAAACTGTGTTTAAATTTAATGTTTTATCCAATCACAATATTACATTTCATTTAAATAGTTGCTTCATATTATAATCCGATATAACAAATGCTATTTAAAAATAAATATATTCATCGAAGTAATAAATAAGCTAGTTCCAGCATATCGTGCAAAACACATAATTTTGCAAACACTAAAATAACGACTACACGGTTACTTTTTTGCGCACCATACTCAAGGTAGGTTAACGCTAGCAATAAAATTCTGATGATTCCCAGAGCAGCCGCAGCCGTGATCTACGACTCGACGCCACTTCCTTATAACACGGAATAAAAGAAAAAATGCCCACTTCAATGACTAACAAGGTTTCCATGAAAATATTCCGCAAACGTATACTGAAATGTTTATGTCTTGTGTCAGTTATTAAATGAGTGTACGTACCGGACTCTGTGTTACGGTATTCTCTTCTCATTCTTTGATTTATATCTTTAGACAAGGAATTCGTTTCTGCAATAAATCTTTAAAAGCCTATTTCTAGAACTAATAATATTGTTTATTTAGGCTCCTGAACGCCTTAAGCCCTCTCCAATTGTCCGGTTGAGCAGTAACCAGCCTTACGGCCGAACCCAATAACCGATCTATCACATACTGGAGATAGAAAAACAAATGAAACAACAGAAAACCTACATAATTTGTCTGTTGTTTCATTTTTTTTTCTATCTCCAGTATGTGATAGATTGGTTATTGGGTTCGGCCGTTAGTGTACTGAACTGCGAGTGGTCCTACAAAAAAAAAATAAGTCCTCTCGATATGACGAACATTTTCATCTCAATAAACGATTAAAAGAAATCGTTTCGCATTCAAATAAATATTGCCCAACCATCCTTAAATATCGTCATTAAGATCTTCCTTATAAAAGCGCTCCATTACGCAATGCGAACTGCAATCACTTTCAAAAGTAATAAAAATATACCAAAACTGATGTCAATAAAGGACCCTTCTCTTTATAGCAGGTCGGTCTTGACAGATGACGAAATAGGTAACTAAATAATGTACAGTCAACAGCTGATAATCTGATCTGATCTGAATACAGTTACAAAATAATACATTCCAACTGTTTTAAGCGATCATCTTCATCTTTTCATCCTTCATCAAGTTATTTAATATTAGTAAAAATTGGCATTCTAATTTGTACTAATATTAAATAACTTTACTTACTTTAACTTCATTCGTATGTATATCAGTCAAAAATCTTTCTAAGATTGCTAATGAAATGCGAAGGCAAATGTTGCTTAAAAATAGTACATATTGGTCCTTAGCTTAAGGTGTATATGACCACGGCTATCCTCTAAACATAGCCTAAATAATATATATATATATTTTTATAATACAATAATATTTTCTTCTTTCATACTTTTTAGAGTGTGGTTTTAGTAGCCCACTTTTGTTATTATAAAAAGAAAAATAGACGGACTCCCTTCAAGTCGTTTATTCAATATCATATACCATAATACCATTGTTTTCTCTCTCAACCAGCTTGTCACTTTTTAGGCTCAAGATCGAGATTAAGAGTGGCAGGCTTGTATTGTATTATTGAACTAGCTGTCCCACGCAACTTTGTCTTCGTCACATAAGAGGGAGAGGAAATTCAAATAAACCCTTTACAGGCACTTTTGAATTGTCAAGTCGAAAGAGGTGAAGCCATGAAGCTATCTGCACGTTCCAAAGCGAAGATCTCTATGGAGAAGAACGTGCAAGAAACTCCACGGACACTCTTTTAAATCATGTTCTGTATTACATAACTTTGGTTACATCCTCGGTGCTCACATATAGAGTGAGGACAATGCAAAGAAAAAAAAGGAAACTATAAAACAATTCAAAGTATAAACATTAAAACAAGTCAGTGGCAGTTAAGAGGTACCAGTCTCAACCGACGGCGCACGTTCACGAACATGATGCGTATAGCCTTTAGCTTTCTTCAGTAAATGGGCTATCCAACACTAAAAGAATTTCCCAATACGGACCAGTAGTTCCTGAGATTAGCGCGTTCAACCAAACAAACAAACTTTCCAGCTTTATAATATACACTAGTATAGATATGCTGAACGTGAGGAGAATAGGACCGTTTAATGTAGAGACGCTTGAGGAAAGCCTATGTCGAGCACTTTTTCTTATGCATATTGTCTGTGCAAGATCAATAAAAATAATGTCGCGTCTGGTTGTAAATGTTACTAAAGTGATAACCCCAAAATTGTGATTCTTACCAAAATCACAGTGTCCCATATACGTATGAATGAATCACATTTTTATTATGTTTTTTTACTACCCTTTATTTCACTGTTATGTTCAGTTGGCTAATAAAAGTCATATCAAAACATTGGCTAATAAAAGTGATATTAAAACATTGCGAAATTTATGACAACATCTTGGACTTTTTGTTTCACTTTTTAATCATTTCATCATCACTTAAAAACTGCTGTGTCCCTAAGAATGACACAATGTCCTCAGTTTCTCAGTTGATGTGATTTGCTTGACATTTTTAGTAATTAGGTACCTACATATGTATGTACCTACATAGAATAAACATAGAGCAACTGCCATCTGACCTCTGCCACCCAACTACGTTATTATCTGCAATGATGATCTGTAATCTACATATTTTGATTAATGCTAATTATGGCGTCGTTACCTACATAACTCCTAACCAGTTCTGTATAAAATGATAATGATGGGCAATACAGAGCATCTGATAAAACATATTTAACCTCTCAAAAACTCATTACACGTTATGGTAAACACCATTTGGTATAGGGAACGTGCACGGCGTAGACTACGCCATCTAGCGTTGCAAATTTGAAACTTATTAGTAAAATATACTTAACATTGACGCGACTGTGCTGCCACCTATAGTTTCTGCACGTTCCCTATATAAGATGCTCGATGCTCGTCAAAATGGAATGCTATCAGCGAACGCGGCTATCGAATTGTCAAAATATAATGGGTTGGTCACGTGACATTTCGACAGCGTTTGTCAAACCCATACATTTTTGATGTTTCGAAAACCGCCTTCGTCACGCTGCCACTGATAAGGTAAATCACTTATCTAGAGTCTCACAAAGCTTAGTCAAATGACAATGTCAACTCAATATCTACAGAGCCTCAAAGAAGGCCTTCCAAATCACTTACCTACATACAATTTATACAGCCCATGATCAAACCAAAATTACCCACACAATTCATGGGTAACTACGTTGTACGCGCGTAATAGCGACTCGGATCAACTCGGAACGGATCCAACGTCTTAATTATTATTATTACATCTTAACCACTGTTCGAGCCGTACCTAATGGCCACTAGCATCATCAATCCGGAGCAATATTTTGTTTAAACGAGCTCTAGGTATATTTTTCACCGGCCTTGCTACCATTTTGTTACCTAATATTACTCGTATCAACATCGTCAAGGGAAATTGCGCAAGTTTGTATGTTTAAAGAAACTGGAGTAATCGCTGGTATGCTCGAATTGGATCTGTAAACACGTTATAAATTGTTATATAGAAACTTTTTAGTGATTTAAGGATTATTTTTTAGCTTACAGACAATTGGTAACTTGTTTGAGTGCCATATTGAGTTATGCTACTTTCTGTGAGTTGATTCAGAATTCGTCATCTGGCTAGCCTTCTCAACTATTTTGGTATCAGCTTTCAGTCAAACCAGATTCAGCTGAATACCCTTTATTTTACATGGAGCGGATGCCTGCCAGACCTCTGATTCAGAATCGAAGGCCAAAAAAAGATCCAATTGCCCAAGAGTTAAAACAAAGGCCAAAATTGACAGGTTTTCAAGCTAGCGTTTCAGAAGTCGGAATTTCTTTTTTTTAATCCACTTACTATTTACCTTATTACAGAATAGCCTACCAGGGTTGCGGAATTTGTTCGAAAGAATCACCGCGACCGTGGAACGCAAAGGGAAATTGAAGGATGTATGGGTTTTACCCTTAAGGATCTGACTCTCCCCTTGCGCTCCGCCCAGAGCGGACAAAATCATTTCATGATTTCCCATCCTTAAAAAAATTCAGAACGTTATATTATATTGCCTAAATACATAATTAACGCGAGCATTAGTTTCCATTGTCATGTTGAATGAGTTTGTTGCTTAATTTGGACCTTAACCCACATCAGATGTGAGATAGGTAGTGCTCTGTCACATCAATCTTGTGTGGGGATTAATAACAGAGGCTTCAATGCTTTGCGTATCAGAATCATCGGCTTTTGTATCTGATACGTTGCTGTGGCGGGACATACGGCTAGAAAGCTCGGCACGCATTATTTTTGAAAATTATAGAGCTAAATGTTCTCTTTTAGCTTTTGTATGACATTGTAAAACAAATGTAAACTAAACGTGATTAATTTAGTTGAGATGATTTTAATTTAAACACGTATGTTGTTAGGTATGTATGTCCATTGGTTAGCTTAAAATTCGACATTAACCTGTAAAAAACAACAGTAAAATGATACATTAGAGATGACGCAACGTGTTGGGACAAGAATGGCAGAAATCCCCAATACAAGACTAAAAAAAAATAGCAACTTATCTCACTGCTCGTGGAGCTAGATGTTTTACAGTTCTCTCTGACACCTCGTGTCAACTGTAATAGATTGAAAACATATCGCTTGGTGTAATCGTTGTTTATTAATTCCATTTCTACACAATGTTATAAAGGATATCTATTAAGAATTAGGCCATATCTGCTACACGATACATGACAACTGGGCGAAACTAACCATAGATTGGGTCCCGAACATCTGGAACCGGCAATGGTATACCTGATTGCTCAAGATACATAATATTGAGGTGGAAAGAAGGAAGGAAGGCTCTGCAGAGGGATACTACGGGCTTATAATAATAACTGGTTGTTGTGTATAAATATATGATTTCAATCTTCACACACGATTCTAAATTGCCTATTAAGATTCTTCTTTCAGACGTAACAATATATGTATAATCGGCACGTGCCATGTGCACTAAACTAAACATCAGTATGTCAGAAGAAGGCGCGGCATCCATTTTTTCAATAGCTAAACACGTAATGATACTCTCAAATTGTTTGTACCTTTGTTTTGGTATGCTACATAAACTCATTGATGAACAAACAGCTGCTACGAAAATATCTAGTTAGGCAACCGTATCATCATTTGTTGAGAAATAGCAGTCATTGTATGTACATACTTTGAACACAGTGTTTTGACTTAAGATACATTGGCGCAATTAATTTGAAGATGCAATAGGTTTGCTTGTTGACCAATAAGTACAATAGCGCTGAAGGAAATTTATGTTTGAGAGGATTTATTTAGGTTCCAAGCATAGATTGTTTTATAGGATCTGCACTTAACTGCACCATAAACTTTTAGTAATGTCCGACTTAAAATGTTGCCTCCCACTGAACGTAACCTATAATTACCCCCAGTTGCCTTCAAACACTTGAACTCAAACCTAAAATTTGCATAAAATTTTAGCATCCATTAACATTAACTAGCTTCTGCATTACAGGTCTAATTTTTCACTAACGGAAGGTTTAAATCATTATTAACTAGTTAGGTACAACTATGTGTACCCGGTACTTATGTATTGCGCGGCGGTAGTAAAGCTGGCACCCGGAGCTGCGCGGGCGCATCGTAAAGCCCGCTGCTAATCGATTCTATGCCTATAAAGAAATTATTTTCCGCTTATACGAATAAAATACGTCTCTGTACCATATAATTTCATCGGTATAAAGTTAGTAGTTTTATGAATATTTAGTTATTTCTCGGGTTTGCCACTCATTTGGGTATGAGCGACGATGTCTAGACGGGTGGAAGTACCATTTTAGAAAATCACGATAACGTCTCGCAGCAGCCAATGTTTGATGTTTACTATGTATGTATTCTTCTGATATGGAGGATTGTAGATGTCGGAGGAAATCGTAAAGTTGGAGGCATCACTTGAATCAATAGATGCATCAACTATTAATACTTTGTATTAGATCGACAAAATAAGGCAGACAGGTTAGTTATCACTTGGGAAGTTTTAAATAAATAGTCATATTTACAAGCAGGATGAGTAAAACTTACGAGTTACAACAAAAACTCGAAACAAATATCGCATTATACTTAATTTATGACATCATAAGCAAGATCGTTAACTTAAAAATTACGACGTTCCAGTTTAAGAACATAATACCGCGTAATCTTATTTTACCATCGATATAATGATTTATATTATTTGTGTAAAAGTGAGGAACAACACTTTATTTCAGCTATAAAGACAGGGATCGTGAATCATATTGTAGTATAGCGACGAGGCAGGGCTCGCCAACATTTGGCAACGGTTCAAAGATCACGCGATTAAAACTCAATAGACTTTTATATCGACCAGTAGGGTTGTCACGATGCGACTAATTTCAAGTCGATTTTGTAATACAATGAAATAATTGCGGCTTTTTGTCGTAACTTTATTTGGGGACGACTGAACCTTGCGCAACCGAGCAGATGTCGATGAAATTAACTTATTGCGACTAAGCCTTATTATTTGTTAACAACTGTTATTATTCGTTGAGTCAATCACAGTCATTATTGTGGGACTAGCTGCTTTATTTGTCATCAAAACCTATACATTTTTTATTACCAATTATTAGCCTGATTTCGCTGGCGTCTTCTTTATTGGTAACAGAACATGTTATTTGGGTATGTTTGCTTTGATTAAATTGTTTCTTGGAACGATGGATGGTCGCTTATTTATATTTTATTTAGTTGAGGTAGTAGATGGATAACGTGGCTTGTTTTTGTTTCAGTGTACCATTACCGCCGCCAAGCTGACTACCGCAAATGAGATTATACCCAGTTACCACGTCGAAGCGCTAATAGGTAAGTCCATACAACATTTAAAAAAAAAGTAAAATAAATGAAAATGCATAATCTTCTTATATATAAAAATATAGCCTATGTTACTCCCTGATAATGTAGCTTTCCATTTTGTTAATATCGGTCCAGTAGTTTCGGAGCTTACTTCGTACAAACAAACAAACAAATATTTCCTCTTTAGAATATTAGTATAATAACAAAAGGTAGGACACCTCACCTCATATATCCGCCCCGAACCCTTGCTCGAACCAGCCTGCCGCTGAGCCTGTAGTCTTAAATTAGCCCCTAAATAAAAACTTTGCTCGATCCAGTACAAGCTATCCAGCCTTCCCAAGCTGTCTTCCCCCCAGCGACGCCCTAAGCCGAGGTCCGTACCCCACAGGGGTTGCCCTTAGCGTGTAGTCGCATTGTTATGTATCGTTTGTAAGTGTTATAAGGCATGGCTGGAGGCTGTAGTATTAAAGCCGCCACAGGCAAGTCCGGTTAAGCAGTTGACAGCCTGCTAGCTTGAACTGCGAGATGCCAGTAATAAAAAAAACCATCTCATCACCATTTTCTTACCTTGACTTAACTCACTGCTGAGCATAGCCTCTCTTTTGTTGGTCCAATCCATATCCAGTACTGACCGCGATGGAAACAATGTCTTCTGCTCACTTCCCTGTAAACAAATATCAAGACCTCGCTGCTACAGAAAATCCAATACACGAAGGATAAACATAACTAAAACACAACAGCACACTATCTCCCATTCCAATTACAAATTCGAGCAATGAAAGCAAATCTTAATCCGACATCTTGTCATCTAAACAAAGCTAAACTAAACTAATGTGAAAATAATTTCCTGAACGTTAGACCGTAACCTAACATAAAGGGCGATGGGCAAACTTTATAATGGTAGCAAGAGCAGCGCAGCTTATTATAATAAACGTGGCGAGCCCCAGGGCTCCTACACGCTTTGACCTCGGGCCTGCGATTAGTCGGCTACTAGTGGAGCACCTCGTAGTAATGCCTCGTAACGTGCTAAGCTTGCGCTGGCCGTAAAGAATTACTGAATACGCCATGTAGGTTTTAGTTGTGGTTAAATTGGTCAGGATTTTGTTTTAAGAATTTTCTCTTACTCGGGTTGAAAAATAAAGGTGCTGTAGTGAAAATTCAAGTGTTGCCGCATTTGGCAAACCCTTTTGATGTATTTTATATTAAGAAAATAATGAATTTTTTGTACCTATAAACTGGAGTTGTGTAATAAATAATTTCTCTGTAATTTTTAATTACAGTTAGAGACAATCTTGTACCATCTCGCATATCCACCAGACTTTCTCTACGAAATTCTGTGTCCAACATAGTATGTACTAACTAAAGTGGACAACTACCGTACTGCTCGACATTATTTCCAAACTTTTAAGGCTAATCACGAAGAGTGGAGTTACGTAAACTGTCTATACAATTTAGAGCAACTACACTAAAGTCGGCTAGCGCAATTTATTGAGCAATTTCTAAAAACAATAAGGAAAGTGTATTTTTTGGTACAAAAAAATCGCTCACTCTAAATTATAAATCATCTTGACTGAGGAAAACGCAATGGCGAATGACATGATTTCAGAGCATAAAACTTAAAGAAATACAACCTTTTCTGCTTCTTTAGGAAAAACATGATTGGAATCAGTGAAGAGTTTAACAAGATAAGTGGTTGAAATGCGTCTCGGAGTAAAAGTATGGCTTGAACATATGTACATACAAACATGAATGACCGCTACAATGACGTGCAATGCTGGAATCGGGCGAATGATTGCTGATCGTAGTGTTTAAAGTTCCATATCCTTATAAAGGTAAATTACGGTAAGACTTTGTCTATCTTTCGGTCATTTATTCGAGAAGCCAAAAATACTACTGCTCTTATTTTGCCGGTGTTTAAGAAATAAAGATTGCATCAATGTTCCAATAGCCTCAAAAATAATCATTCAAAAAGGTGTTCCATTCTTTCGTTATGTATGATAACATCTACCTAGCTAGTAGGCTACAAACTTAGTTATTTCACAAAACTATCCTCTAGAGTGCCTTTTAAAATTAGATAGTATAAATAAAGTTTGGGAGAAAATTCTGATAGTCACTAGTTTTTGAATGTCAAAGTTATAGACAGTGGTGGCATCCAACTACCTATACCTCAATAAATATACTCCATTTCTTCTCCAGTTCCAACAAACACTCAAAAAAATGCCTTCTCCACCGTCCATATCGCATCCAGTACAGCAGTACAGTGTGACGATACATCGTCGCCGACTACAGCAACTGCACACGCATTACATGCCCCGATATAATCGAGCAAAACGACCACCACGGAGAAATTTTCCTAGGAACGCCGTTTCCCATCTTAAATCTGTATAAATTAGAGTAATTTGCATTATACGAGCGTTTTATTTTTTTATTGAGAACTGTAGCGGTGTTTTAGAGTCGATGTTCCTTTATGAAAGGTGTTTGTTTGGATTGGAATGTTATTGGATCGAAATTGATTTAAACATAATATATTTAAATAATAACTACGGAAAATTGATAAATCAAAAGTTACTGACTTCTGCTAAACACTAATTAATATTTAACAGTAAAGAAATATTGCCAGCAAAACAATGAGGGATGCCAGTCTTATTTGATTAACACAAAAGATTTTCTTATACATTCTAACAAAGTCAAAAATACAACTTCTTCATTCACAAACTGACCTAATTCAGGATTGAATTGCAGATCGAAAAACTACCTCAAAGATTCATCTTTTCCTAATACACACTAAACTATAAGAGAAGAGGAACTATTCAGCACACAGCTCGATTGTCCAACAATGTAACACTTATACACCATTGTAGCCTTTGATCCCAATTCAGAGTTGCTTCACGAGCCACCTGGTGCTGGCATATCAGACATACTGCTATTATTCTCCATACTATTCTACCCACTGTTTTAAGTGCGAAATACTTACAGGTAATGGACCAATAAAACACTGTTTAATATACGCAAAATTAGATTCGAATAGGCAGGTTTCTAATCATTGCAAAAATCGCTTATCTCCTAATGCAAATTAAAGCTTTATGGTACGTACATACGTATGTAGGTATGTGTATTATAAATAATACAAAAATAAAACGCCATCACTAACATATGGGAAAAATTAGAGCACATGTTTTCAGTAACAACCGACACAACACACCATTTACAACCAACCAACCACCAATCAACTTTCAGCTAATCAGCTCTCGTAACACTGAATATCAAAGCTGAAAAAGCCTTAATGATTATAATGGCTGCGGCAGATTTGGCTAAAACTTAGTTTAGGTTCAATTTAATTCACAACGCTTCTATTAAGTCCGGTTAAGCAGTCGACAACCTCGTAAGATGAACTGCGAGGGAACACTTATTAAAAAAAAAATAAAGCGCTTTGTTAAAAAAATTCTACCAATGATATTTCGCTATTATTATGATCCTAAAAAGTAATTAGTATTACCACAGTAGTCACCTAGTACCTATTTACAATTTAAAGACGCGTGGCAACATAGGAAACGAAATCAAGAATCGAACACAGGAAGCTGCAACCATTACACAGACGAACGCAATAGTTAAAATAAAATCATTTAATATTATGCGCAAACGCAAAAGTAATTACTACATGCAGCTTCTGATCTTATTCTATTTTAATTACCATTTAATGTAAGCGAAGTCGGGTGCGCGAGTTATAATTACATGTTAAGTTTGATGGTAAAACGACTGTCAGTAGCGTAATGTGTTTACAGCAATTAATGGAGTACTTGTGGTGTTCATGTACTATATATATTAGTTATAAATGTATGTAAACTATGATAATGTGCCTATGAATAATACCATTTAATTTACTATAGCTGTCTTCAGTACAAGGGTATTATAATCATTAACTTTTAGATATGTGGTCTACATTGACTTCTGTGACGGTCTATGTATTAATTATGTCAGCGTAGAATTATATGCGTGGAGGGAAAATTCATTTTCTAATACATAGACATAACTAATTGATCAACGGGAAAAGTTTTTTGTTTTTTTTGGAATGGACCACTCGCAGTTTAGCACACTAAGGCTGGTTACTGCTTAACCGAACAATCCTGTGGTGGCCTCAATGAATTTAAGGCCCCCAGCCAGGGCTAAAAACTACTAAAAGCTAAATGACCGCTTCGCTAAGGGCATCCCCTGTGGGATACGGGCCTCGGCTTAACGGGGTCATTGAGAGGGGCAGCAAGGGACAGGCTGGGTCAGTTATTATTATTTAGGGGATTTAACGCTAATGGCTCAGCGGCGCGGGCTGGCTCGTTAGGCAAAAGTCGGGGAGGAACGGGAACAGTGGCACCAAACATTCTAAAGTACTGTTCATGATAAACTTCAAAATCACTTTATTATTATTGAGGATTAAATTCATGGTTTTCTGCAGTTTTTTTTTCTCTGATTATGTCGGTAGAACTTCCTGATGCTATTTCAAACGTATGTGTCCTTCCTAATACACAATCATTTTGAAGTATAATATTATCAGTGGCCCTGTAAATGGCACTTCCCACTCTCTTTACATAATTGCCTCTTCCACCACCCACAGTATAATACAGGCTAACCTCTTGACCACCGACAACACGGCCATAAACGACACAACTAAAATAACAATATACTTCTACCGGACACTGGTCTCAAGTATCATTGCATTCAACAGTTTACGCAATACCTCTGCTATTACAAGAAATTACGCACCGCATAACAATTAAAAACAACACTAATAACTATTGATTGAATCTCAAAATAAATTAAACGAACGGTTTATTTGACTAAACGTTACCGCTCGTGACATGACAAGTCAATATAAATATTGATACATTAAATATAAATAGCCCACCAAACAGGATGCCGACTAATTGAAAAGTAATTTTCATTAAACGCTGCGTAATTGTCTATTTAAATAACCAATCATAATCGATCATAAAATTTTCATAAAACTCAGTTTAATATAACGGGCGGTCATCAGAAATTGGCACGTCGAGGTTAGCGAAAAATATTGCCTAGGATTTTGTAAATTTATATACATAATATATACATTTTAACAAGAATTTAGTTTTGTCATTTATAAATTGACTGCCAACAGACATGAATTTGCGCTGTTCAGTCATTTTGCTGAGATATTTTGTTGAGATTTATATGCATGATTAATGTTGGAATAATACTAGATAAAGTTTTCCTAAAAAGATTATCTGGATAAGAAGTGGCAAGGTTATGACAATCAGAGTAATATATCAGCTGTTACAAGGCTAGTTTCATACGGCTGGATGGGTTAGGGAGATGACACACTATGCGAGTTGATTGTGGAGCTGATTCAACGGACCGTAACTCGCCGTGGTCATGTCGGATTAACCTGAGTTGTTGGCAGCGAATCAGGAACGTGATTGTGCAGCCTAGCTGCTTGCTTGCTTCTCTGCATTAAGTACTTGTAAAGAACGGGACAAGGCTATAAAGAACCTCATCGAAAAATACTCATAATTTATTTATCTGTCATTTTAAATCAGTACAAAGTATTTATAGACGCACTCCATTTTTTTTATTCAAACTATACAATGTGAACAAATTTCTAAAGCTGCCTATCCTCCAAACCTAAATGATGTAGTGGTCTTACCTCCACAGGAACGAGAGTTATATAAAAATATCCACCTGTATTTATTGAAGTGCAACCCAACTCACCCAATAAATAGCCTACAATACCAGCAGTTGAGGAGATGTAGCGTTAATAGAAAATAAATTATAGTGTGCTCACACCCAAGAATTTTATTAGAAGGCTATATCATAACCACAGGTTCAAGATAGCCACTGAGATTCAACTAAGTTTCTATTTTAACCACTGAGATTCGATGCAACCATTCAAAGTACACTTACGAAAATTATTATTTTCTTCACAAAATAAAGTAGCAACTGACACTTTATTCGATAAGAATATAATATTTTGAAATAGACCAAGATTTAAATATATTTAGCGTCTATTAGGCTTTTGAATCAGATCCTAAATTGGTAAGGTATAAATTATTAGATAGTTCGATGTTGTGAATAGGAGTTTGTATTTCAATTCTGGTTTTATAATTTGTTTATGAGCGTCCGATGGTGCTATTGACAATAAGCCGTTGAATTTATTGACAAATTAGCTTTAGATAATCTTGTTGATACGCTTTTCACTTTTAAATATGTCACAATTTTATAAATGTTTAAATGATTCATTTGTTTTTTGATACTTTCAGCAATTTAAGCCGATGCATTTTTTTTTAACAAACGTTATAATAGTTTTACATGAATAAATGATCTAAGTCTTTCCCACCCAGAAAATTATTTTGCCGTGTTAATTTTTTGTATAAACCTTTGTGTATACGAGAAACTCTGTGCATAAGTAATGAAGGAAACCTCCATTCAGTAATAACGTTTATTATTTAATGGTTTTCTTGAAGAAGATCACCTAAGTTCTTCTCCGAGAAAATCGCTTTCTGATTCCGTATCTACCAACAAAAGTACCAACATTTTCTTATCAAACAACATTGTGATTCAGAGCCCCACTTTCCTCCGATACATCGCGAAAGCAACGGTCCCAAGTATTTGCGGTCGCCTACAATTGATATTACGCGGATTTGCGCCACTACTCGGTAACCAGCTCGATTTCAACTCGATTGCTTTTATATCGATGTATCGTAATTGTAGTATCGATATGTACTATGTAGTTTGTATAGCTGTGCAGTAATTGGAGGGGAAAAATATCTGGTCTCATTAAATTAGAAGTGAGACTAGTGATTTTGGTGGTTATCGAAAAGTGAAATTTTTGATCGACTCGTTCCGTTTTAATGATGTTCATGAAAACTGAATCTTGATTATCTTAGTAACGGGACTGAAAAAAATTAACAGCCATAAATTGTGTTACAAACAGACAGAATTAAAAGAAATCCTATATACCCTACATTAAATCACAAAAATCTTTTTTTATGTAATCAAACAATTGCAAATAAAAAATAAATAGAGAAGAGTGCGTTTCGAGTTTTGATAGTACCATATCTATCACCCTTGATCTGAGGCAGACCGCGTATTAAGATCACATCAAAACGCATAATTTGCGCATAGCCGCTGGATAGCCGTTGTTACTTTAAATGGCTCTTACAGGCTTTCTTTTGTTCATGTTATATTCATAATACCTGTTGTATCTTCACTTTAAATTAAAATACTTAGTTTAAGATATTTTACTTACTTTAAAACACCATTACTTACTTATAAATTTCCTCAAAATCGATAAAAAAAATCTAGTCTTCTTTGAAAACAATGTTGCTCATAGCTTGCGTCAGAAGTTGCAACGGAATCACTAAACGCTTAAACAAAACCGACAAACGTATCATTAAACTCCTACATTATTATTCAACGCTTACTACTTATTTAATAATAACACTACCACACGCGTTACTATTATGATAATAACACATTCACATGCAAACAAAAAATACAACCAAAAACAATTTACTAACACAAAATCGTAAACGTCTACAAAACGGCGCCCGCGCCGATGTTGTTACCAATTTCTTATCATTTAATATTATAATAGAACAATTTAGATTCTAGATAAAGCGATCGAGAGCGTCAAATGCGACTGGTAACATTAAAGTATGTTAATATGCAAATGTTGATAGATAGAAGAAGGTTATAACATAGTTAAGTTGATGAGCAAGGTATCTGTGCGCACACGCATCGTGTAGAGGAGAGACGGTTCAATCGAACCAGTGCTTAGTTAAACTTTTTTATTTATTCATGAAAATACTTACAAAAACCGGCAAAGGGTAAGTCGGACACGAAGAGTTCCATACCATAAACCGATGAAAACACGTTTCTTGTATGCCCCCTTTAATTTTTAACTCAATTTGACTTTTATTATTTGTTTTTATAGCGAAAATAGAAATACACACTCTGTGAAAATTTTGAACTGTCTGCCTTTCATGGTTATCGAGATACAGCCCGCTGACAGATAGACGGACGGACAGACGGAAACCGGAGGCTTGGTAATAGAGTTCCGTTGGTTACCCTTCGGGTACGGAACCCCAAAGAAATGAATTAATGTGTAGTATATGAATTTGAAAATTTCAAATTCTAGTTATTTTAAAACAGAGTTCGAACAAAACAAGGAAACTTTAAAGTTAATTAGTCAATTTAGGTTGGTTGCACGCAGTCCAACCAAAGCCACTATAATGATTGGTGGACATTTAGAGGTTTAGTGCATGTTAGACTATTAACTATGTAGTAGTATAATAGTTTAGTGGGAAATAATGAGGTGATACAAATAAAATGATGGTACAATATAGGTTTCTTCTTTTCGAGTGGTTGATAAATGTATTTCACGTATTTAAGTAAACGTGCTGGTCCCTGTAGGTCCAATATAGCCAACTCTCCTCTATCGTGAAACTAGTTATAGCAGCCCATGAGCCCAGTAGTCACAGTCAACCGTTTCACTACCAATTACTAATTTCCTTTAATATAATCTCATCTAATTGTACCACAGTTAACGAATCAATTTGATTTATCTGTACACCTGTATAGAAATTGGATTTTCTTGTACGGAAACAGTTGTTATCCGATTTCGATTGCTTTATTTCTAGAACTATTTGACCGACGCGGCTTCGTACACGAAGTCTAATATATGAATGCAACCATGAATTTTAACGAGATAAAAAGTAGCCTAGGATACTCAAAATAGGGCCAGTGCCTACCTGTGTTGCGGAATTTGTTCGAAAGAGTCATCGCGGCCCAAAGGGCACTAGGAGGAACACGGGTGGGTGTTAGTCAGTAAGAGACTGACGCTCCCTTCCACCCCGCCCAAAGTGGAAGTAGTCATTTGATATAGGTATTTAAAAAAACGATACCCAAAATAATGCAGCTTTTTATCAGTGTAAAATTTTTAATAACAATTAGATCACAGAGATTTTATTTTTTACAAACATAATTACAACTTTTAATATTTAAATTTATTTATGTTAGTATAGATTGAAGCCCTAAGAACGTGTTTCTCAATTATTTATATCCTTTAACCGTCTAGGTTGAAGATAGTGAAAGTTCTATACAAATCGTAGACGGCATTTACATCTTCGCACACCACTCTCCTTTTTACAATTAGTCTAAGTGGCTAATTAGGTAATTTGTTATGCAATAATGTACAGGCATATTTTACGTTAAACATAGTTTTTATCTTACAATCTGAAAACATATGGCTACTCATGATTATTCTTAGACTAGAAACGTGTTATGAAAGTAGCTGTCTGTATAAAAAATATAAATGGTTTATTAAATTATTTTTAGAGTATCTAGGCCTGTTGATACTTATTTACATATTTTTTTATAGTTTCACTAAGTATCGCTTCTTATAATAATTTATATAAGCTCAGTTAGTATAAAAGTTAAGTCAATAATCATTATGTCTAAAGTGTTTGCTTGTGGCTCGCTATTAACGTTTAATTAATTTTATTGAGAAAATAACTTTTAACGTCTACCCTTTTTTACATAATCTTTTTGTAGCATTTATTTACACAATATATGTTTATAGATTGGAAAACTTTTCAATGATTTATTCTTAAATTACATCATTATCGATTAAACCATGCACATCACTAAAGCAGAGCGCAAGAAAATTGCGTTTTGAAATCGCAAAACCGCGAATGGATACGACAAGATGCATACATAATAGATTTTATTGACTAGCTCGGATTAGTAAAGATATCTCGTTTCCAATGAGTACACTTACGCCGCTCCAATTATGCTATCGCATCAGTAAAAATCGATATTCTAGATAGTGGCTCGATTAAATGAAGTGGTTTTAACAACTCTATAGAGATGCTTGTCGACTTTTAGTGTTGCGCGGTTTCACTTTAGTTTAGTCATTCGCACTTCATGTTTTTATGCGAATATGGTGGATTGAATCCAAGATTGTAGAGATGTGGGAGTATTAGATAGGTTTTGTTTTTCGATTCTGTGCAGCATTAAAAAATAGTAGCTACTTATTCTGGAATGTGGACCACAGAATCTCAATAAAATTAATAGACAGATTTATTTTATGCACGGCAATAAAATAAATGACATGATTACTGTTTTAATTATACTCAGTAACTTAATTAGTATCAAGTATCAACGCTTTGGAAAAAAACACAAATAGAAAAACCTACACCTTTTATGTATTCAAACAAGTTTGCTTCGACACTGCTTTTATGTTCATAGATCACACTTCAAATAAGGCGGAAGCTTCATTATGTGGCCATTACAATAAATACCAATCTCCGTCGAATGTGTTCATCACAGTTTTCTTGAGAAAAATTATCAAGAACGGATGCGCTCACAATTACAGACAGGAAGTCGAACAGTTTTCCAACAAATATGTGATGCCAATTTACTTGAAACAGCGCGTGACTGCTTCTAGTGGAACAACTTGCATAATTGGTTATTGAACACTACCAACTTATGGTGTCGTTAAAAGTGTTTTAAACAATTTAGAGACGATAAAAGTACCTTGTTAGGGCAGAAATTCTAATGGAAACTTGCGAATGCGACATTAAAAAAATCCAGTTTCACCATATGGTGCAAACAATCTAAAATCATCATTACGTGATTGGAACTATTCGAATACGACCACTTACGAAGTACGGCGAGCCACAGACTACAGACACCGATGCCTTAAATCACGAACCACTCACGCGTAAAGTGAGTGGAAAAAAAAACTTTATCAATTTTCGTTTTTATCGATTTGCTTTCATACAATTTACCGAAATCACAGGAGACTTTTACCTCCATTTGCGCGAAAGCCAAAATAAACGTTGATCTTTTTCAGATACGACGCTTTGCGGAGCCTTTTAAAATGATTGGCGGCGCTTGTGCTCAGTGTTCGTTAATTTTCAACTATTTTTGTAAGACAATTAGGTAATTAAGGGCTTTTAACTTTTATGTGCTTAAGGTTTTTTGCAAAGGTGCGGGGAGAGATCATAAAGTTTATTAAGTGCTTATTATCTCGCGAGAATTCTCAGTTGGAGGTAACGGGCAACTGCTATGTTGGATGTGAAAAGTATAGTTTTACGTTCTGAAGAGTTACAATCTTTTTCATCAACAGAGTGAAGTGAAAGATGAATTAATTGATAGATTGTTTATCATAACAAATTACAATAGGAGCTTAGAATAATCGGTCAACAACATAAACTATTTGAATGACTTGAACTATCTAATGGACATACTCCGAGAAATCGCGCTCTACCTAACCGAGATTTTATTTGCCTTCGATTAGCAAAGACATAATTTAATCATGTACAGTCTTAGGTGTCTACTTTAAACTCAATCACGGAAAGGAAACGAGCAGACGATAAAATTAAAGTCAGTGGTGACCATCTAGTACAATTAGTGATGGTAGGATAAGATGATATAGTTTAGAATTTAATTCATGTAATAAGGGTAAGGAGTAAGACGCTTTTCTTCTTTATATTAATTATTTTGATTTGTTCATTTTCCTTTTGAATTAAAACAAAGTTTATACAGCATCATACATTTTAATAAAATATATTTAGTGATAAATTTTGTCAAGGAGACTGAAATAACTGACCATAGGTCAAGGTCACCACAGTTCTTATAAGGTATTTTATAGTCCATGTTTTATTTTTTTTTAATTATAAAACCCGAACATATAACCACCTGTTTCATTTGTTTATGGTTGCTAATGATCAAATTCCAAGCACAAACGTTGACACGGCGTTAGCGCGGCTTATTAGCGTATGTTACGCTAATAAGCCGCGCTAACGCGTCGAAACGGTCGCGACGAAACGTCTAATATTTTCAAAAAGAAACAGTTTATAGGCGGTATAAGCTAAGCGCGTTCGCGCTCAGTGTGTTAGAGCACTTATAACGGCTCGCGAGTGCGGGCAGGCACGCGCGCCTCCGAGAGCATCAATTACCAGGTCGTGAGCGCTACTACAACCAATATAAATAAAAGCCGGCCAGCACACGCCACCGACCACAATTTCACAGTGGCGCAATTGTAAAATGCTAGATCGAAAAGGTCTCGGGTTCAAACTCCTTATCTTTATGTCAGATGTATTCCACATAGAAGTTTAATGTTGAAGCTGACAGATACGCTTTCCGCGGCGCACGTGCCGCTTTGAACTTTAGACAAGGTCTGGTAGTCTAGTTTGGATTTAGATGTGTTTTGTGGAAGTAATTGCTGTTGAATATATTGATGATCGCTGATGTAAACTGGCGTATACACTATTGTATCGATGTCGGTCGTGACTACGGGCGGGCGAAGTGGCACGCGACTCGCGTCACGCCCGGTCGGTATTGCTTGCGTCTACCAAACCGCCCAGTGAAGCGCGCTGCCGCCTCATTCTTCTATTTTTCGCGCCTCCGTCCCATTTTCCCTTTCCTAACAATGGCCTCGGTCACGCACAGCGTTGATAAAAGCCGGATTGATTCGCTTTCGCTTCCCGCCATCGATGTCGCAGTCAGTGGCGACATGCACGCTCCTTGCGGTAAACCGAGACGCCGTGAAATCAGCCTAATTCTTTGTTTTAGAACGGACTGCTAATTTAACTCTCAAAATATAAATTAGCTCTTAAGTAAGTCTGTATCCTAAATAGGGCTTATCCAATATAGATCTCAACAAAATACCATGCCCAGGCAAACATTTGCCATTTTGATGTGGACAGATTTATACAACAGTTTGCGTTAAAGCGAGTGCCATTAATTAAGGCTGTTGACGGAATCAACTTCGCTTGTTATGACCTAACCCACTTGTGTCAACGTATAATAATTCTTTGTTCATTTAAGTTCCAACTGCCAGCGTAAAACAGAAAGTTCACTAAAATAAACACCTCATAATCATATCTTAGTGTAATCACATTTATCACGTCATTTAATAGGTTCAAATAAAACCTTTTATATTTCATAATCAAAAGGAAACATTAAGGGGTGTTGCCAAATGGTCGGCTGATTCGCGAAAAAGAAATTTTAATTTTATTATTGCAATTTGTCGGATATATGTATACGTCAATAGTGTCGTTAGTCCTTATCGAGGTGATTATGAAATGTCGAAGTGTCTTAAATAGCGGCCTTTTGGCAATAATTAAGGTCGATTAAAGAAAAGAGGCTATATTTTAAAGTCGTGTGAAATGGACCTGAAGCATCTTCGTGTGGAGTCCGTCTTCTTCACATAATGGTAGTGAATTTAAGTGGTATAAAATAAATCGGTTTGACATGGCTGATAATTTTACTTTCCGACCCTTAAAAAGTAAACTCTTTTAGAAAGAAGCACAGATACACGAATTAAAAAATTAGATAGGATAAGAAACAGTAGGTACTTATAGAAATAACTATTTCCAAAGTACTAATATTTAATTCAAAATACATAACATAATTATTCGCCATCGATCGTAGACCTCAGTATGCCGCATTCCATGACGTAATTGTAATGGTGTCCATTTGTCAAGAGATACCGCGGACTTCAATTGCGTCTAAACTTCACCTTTAAAGGACAATACACAAAAGCTTAATCAATAATAGAACCCATCTATCTAACCTTCAATGTTATTAGTTGCTGTTAGTGTGACCATGCGTTTTGAGATGGCGGGACATATGCGAACGTTTTAAATTCCCGTCTTGTTTTGATTTGAAAAAACAAGGTACCTATTTGAAGATTGCCGAAAATACGTGATATTCTGATCTTAAACAGTGGTAACCTATAAATTATGATCCTGGTAAATGTAAAAATCCTTTAAAAAAAATTAGAAGCTGGGAGCTACAGAAATTGTTGCCCGCAATAACTGTTCTAACGACGCAACGTCTTCATCTCTATAAAAGCTTTGAGGCAAGTTTTATCAGGAAAGTCCTCTGCATTAACGATTCTCAGAACTTCATACAAACCTAACTTCTGCTATCTTTATTCACTCCAAAATAATACCACGTTATTGATTTCTCTGTACTCGATTTCATATTTAATGGTCACCGCGCACAGCGCCGCGCGTCGCGACCGGCGAACAATCGATCAGCGCGAGTGCGTTGCGTTATCTCGCTCGCCATTCGGAACAAACAAATTCAATTAGGATTAAGAAATTAAACCATGGCTCAAAGGAACCGCCGACTGCTTCCGAAGATACCCGAAACAGTTCGTTGACATCAGTTATCGGAATCCACATATACAAACTACTTGTCTTTTAATCGATCGAATCAATTATCGTACTGGTCTTTGTCCAAAAGCGACTTTGAAAGTTGTAATACATTTTTTTGTCATAACATTTTCTATTATGTATCTGTGTGAATGAAAGAACTCGTCCTGTTATCTCCAGACCGATCTCATGACAGTTTACGATACTTGTGCATTCGTCCTCAGTCTAACTACCCTCTGCAAGTCATCAGTGAGCTAAAAAAATGTATTTTCAGAATGTAACGGACGAAATTTAGACACGCGTAATATACTGTTTTTATTATGTGAAAACGCACGGCCAGTTGACGCTGACTGCTTCTGTGTTGCGTTTATTTCGCCACGATGTTCTCAAACCATAAAAAACGGTCACGCAAATAAACGCTTTTTTGCAATTGCAGCAAGAGCCATAGTTCGTTGAGTAAGTTTACTTTTTCGATGCTACTGTTGGATCGTAATGTCTCAAAAAGTTGGGTACGTGAGAAAGGTTGCTCCACTTGAAGCACCTTTGACACAATATTCGATGTGTTGAACTCTTGTTGTAATTAAAGCTACAATCCACGTAACTCGGCACATCGTAAGCAGCCAGTATCCCGCCTGTGATGTGACCATAGCACATTCTCACCATTAAAAACTGTATAATTTTATGTAGACATTCGTTGACATACGACGTCGCCGCACGTTTATTGCCGTGACTCATCTTTATTCCACTCTAGAACGAGTGTGGGTATAAAGTTGTAAACGTTAGTTAGCTGTTCCTCATCCATGTAACAAATTTATTTGAGCTCGTTAAAAATGCAAGTTTAATAAAAAACTCTAACCAGTTTACAACTTGCCATTTTCGTTATATATTTTGTAGTGTAGCCAAATGTTGAGCTTTTTCAAATACTAGATTAAATTAAAAGAGAATATCTCAAATGAAATCGTTTAGTGATCTTATAAATATTAATTTCATATTTATAGTTCGCCCCGCTTGTACAGCGCCACGAAGGTGTTATTTACAAGACGTCACCTATAAGGGGTAGTCGCACTACAAACTACTTTTCCTTCGATCGAGTTTTCTCGCGGGGACCGGTCACATCACTTAGAGGAAACTGTCGTTTTCAATCGCAGAACCGGAGCGATGATTCCCCTTATCAAATTACGGGTCTTGTCGGATAGTGAAAATTTTCCCACATTTTCTCGGAGTACATGGACGTACAGATGATATAAATCAGGGTGAAATTGTTGGTTGTGCGGGCTCCGCCGCCGCTCGCGGCTGCTAATGGGTGGTTATTTGTAAGTTTTCACTGGACGCCCGTTACGCGCCATCGAGCTCTTGCCTCCAACTCGACCGCTGTGACGCACCACCATTTTTACCCATAATAATAACACTTTCGTTTCATACTCAAAAAAATTGTAACTCACGGCGAAAGAGAGATCTCCAGTTTTGAACAAGAAAATTATTTCGAGAAAAAGTAAAAGTTGTGGTCCCACAGTAATGTAGGAGTTGATAAATTAAAATGAAAAATTATTGCAATAAAATGTTCCCTATAAAACAAAAAGCCTTAATAGTGTGACACAAATGTCTTAATATAACATTTTTAATTGCAGGTTGCACAATAATGTGTGACTATTCTCACTGGTGTCGTGAACAGCTGTATCAATTAATTAATATAAGATAATGATCGGTATGCGGTATTCGGTAACAGTCCCCTGCTGCGTCCTGTCGTGAGCTTGTCTCCTTAACTATTGGCTATCGAAAATCGATTAAAAGATCGCAATCTTTCATAATTGTTCCATTGTCCCTAATCTGTACAAAAAGTTAGTAAGTTGAGCAAGTCGCATTGTGTTGCTTATTCAATTATGAGATATTGGTTGTTGTTACATAGTATTTTTATTTCGAAACAAGTAAAAATGAAAAGTATTTTGTAAAAAAAGTATAGCAGAGTTAAGAATTTCTTTGAACAATTTTTACGTTGACAAATAACAAAATTCAAAAACTTCTGCACTCTACCTATTTGCTTTGAAATTCGAATCCCTTAAATAAATAACAAGGTGTGTACTTGCTGTTCTACATTTTTCGTCTACCACAAATGCAGCGCGATAACTTATCAACGTTAATTGTCTACAACAACTGAAATTTTCATAGTATGCCTGAAAATACATTAAACATTCAAAATATATGCCCAGTTCAATAGACTTTTATTAGATTTCCCGATGTAATGACAGCGCTATGGAACGGGACTGGTAAGACCATTACGCGCAGACACGACCGCCGCCGGCCACGGGCGCCGATCAACTGAGGAAGTGACGCCGCGCCTAGCTGCGCACGCGCACGTCGCGGGCAGGGGTGCAGCTTCCGACAAACGGTGTTTTTAATTAGTCCTTTTAAAGGCTTCGAAAAGATTCTTTTGGTTTGAAATGTATTATGTAATGCATAACTATGTAGTTGATAGACAGATTTAGAGCACTCGTATGCTAAAAATGGAAAGAAAAAACGTAGAAATTATCGGTTACGTATCACATTTTGCGTCCTAAAAAATGCCAATGCGTAGCTTGATGTCTAAAGTTTCAAACAAGTATTAGTATGTGTATGCAAAAAGCTGAGCAAGGCGGAAATGAGCATATCGTTTGCCATACAGAAAATAAATCCGTATATATATCTAATTAAAATCCCAGTCAAATTATCGTCTATCCACAGTATCAACCTTAGTTTAAAACTTGGTCTACGCAAAGCCGTAGGGCACAAACTTGGATTTAGTATTTGAACAAAGCCACGCCGCTACACGCCTGCGGCCCCAAATGTCATTTCAAGATTCAACATTAGTTCCGCGTCTCGACAACCCTGAAATATTCGTAAACTTTGACCAGAATGATATTAATACCAAACACGGTTTGAAGAAGTTATAAACATCAGACCATATCAGTTTCGCTATATTTTCTAGCAAATCGCGCTTTAAATAAAAATAAAATGTAAACTTACTAACTTTTATGGTCAATTCTACGCTTTATATGTGCAAAACTTAACGCCAATTTGCAAGATTGGACTTCCAGCTGTTTGCCATTTAATTTATCGAATGAACCGAGACTGATTTTGATCGATTTTAGTGATTAATATAAGGTAAGAGTATAGAGAGTATCACGGTAGTTTTTTCAAGAAATACTTTTGCAATTATTCCTTTGGTTAAAAATGTAGACCAAAATCTTCATTCTCTTAATCACTACTTTAGTTCTAAGCATTTTCCTCAAATACCACGAAATAAATTTCCTAAAGTCTGCACAAGATCACGCCCGCACTGACTGCCAATTTTATTAGATTTACGGTTATCACACAAACTCTGTTTAATATAAAACGTACAATATCGAAGGTGCTAAATCGCTATATACCCGCTAAAACATTGAATGACAACGAACTATCTAAAGCATTCCGTCTTATCTCAACATGTTTATAGCTTACCCATTTACAAATATTTGAATACATATTTAGCAACACTATGGCAGTGTTCACCATGACTGTGCCACTCTATAAACTAAGACATTCCGAATACCGATACCAAATTGCTTCCAAATAGTTTCTGATCGAGATCTACGATACTATCGGGGCTAAAAGACAATCTCGACTTGAAATCGGGTATTCAATTATGTCAGCAAACACTTGTTTAGATATATTTTGTGTCGGCGGCGCCTTTTTAGTCCAAACCCATTCTTGGAACTATAAGAACATATTTTCAAAATTCTGAGTAAATATCCATAACAATTTCCATTTCAGTTTACCCTAGAAATACGCCTTCCAATAGGACTTATTATTTCATTAAATTTCAAAAGCACATAAATGAATACCTGATATTTTATTGAACTAAACATCTGGTCAAGAAATTTGAATATAATTTAATAAGCTATCAGTTTTAGTACCTATCTATCTTAAACTACAAAGTACATAAAGCCGTTGCAGCTTGAGAGTATGTTACAATTAAGTATCAGACATTTTGAAAGCTTAACTTTAAAGGCCCCATCACAAATAATGGGCAATGATGGACAAATTCCTATTGATGAATTCCTGACTCATCTGATGGGCTTCAGTTTGAATAGGTCGATGGACATTGAGCTGTAGCTGGTCTTAGATAGCTGACAGGTGCAGTAAAATTATTGCAAAGAGTTTTTACTCGGTATAGATCTATCATACGGTTGTAAAACTCCCTGATATAGGTAAACGTCCTGTATAGGGAACGTGCACGGCGAAGACTATGACATCTAGAGTTGCAAATCTGAAACTTTTACGTTGTAAATATTTGACCTGTGCTGCCTACATATATACCTATACTTCCTGCACCCTCCGTATAGGGGAACGTGCACGAAGTAGACTGTGTCATCTAGCGTTGCAAATTTGAAACTTATAAGTAAAATATACTTGACATTGACGCGTCTGTGCTGCCATCTATAGTTTCTGCACGTTCCGTATAGAACAATAAACTTCGGATAACCCATGGGAATAAAGACGCTCAAGGAAACAGCACACATTATAGAACATTGGTGAACTCTGAGACTAATTAATATTTTTGTGACAATAATCGGTCTTTAGGACTGATTATTGTCACAAAAATATTAGTCTCATTCACATCACGCATGGTGTGATCAATCACCTTGATCATTGAAAGTTGATGATATATGTTTTGCAAAACGTGATACGAAAATTCCTCAACACCTAATCAAGAAACAATTTACATCTTTACGATTGTCGATCAAACAGTCACATTTATCAAGATCAACGCGTGCGCATCAGTCGCAGTGACTATTAAATGGAGTCATGCGGCTTGAATGGTTGCAGTATTGAATGTGGCCGACACTAAATACCCTCGCTTCAATGCATCATACGCGTTTTATTGGGTGCATCGGTTATTTATTGACTTTACTTTCGTTGTGGGTGTACTTCATAAATTTTACAGTTTAGACGTTCTAAACGAATGAAAGCTCATTCAAATTATCTCGATGAACTGAAGGAATTTTGAGACTGTTTCATGTGTCCATTTTTCATTTCACATGTTCCATTTCATAGTCCATTTTTTATACAGAATTTAATCATTTAGATTCTGATTCTAGAGCGATAAAATTACCTGTTTCTTTAATATTTCAATATATAAGTTCAATATCTTCTTTCTGATCAATCATTTTATCTATTTCACAGCATCCGAGAACTTTAACAAACATGACATATCACTACAATCACAGTATCGGACAACCGTAGCTAATTTCATCCTAAAATGTTAGCAAAATTTCGAGCGTATATCTAGAAATTCATGATTCACTCTCTGATACGTCAAGAACGACGTTTTGATGCACATATTGAATAGAGCTTTGATTATTCAAGCATGATGTTTGTGGTATTAGAACTTTAGACGTGCCAGTTTCACCCATGTCCTTAAAATAGATGACCTCAAAAGATTAGGATTATGACGGACTACAAAATATCTTGTATAGTGCTCTATGTGTCCAGATAAGATTTTGATACTTGAATTTTGAAAGTTACTTAATAAGCAGTGATGATAGGTCGTTTTTTTAGTATGTAAATATAGACCTTCGGTTTATAATTTAATTAATATTGCTATTGCGTTCTCAATTATATATTGTACTTTAAATACGACGGGCTTAAATCAATGTTACATTACACAAAAATAATATGTAACCTCAATCGATATTCACCGTGTCGCAAATTAGGATTATGTACATACAAATCAGTTTTCGTAACGTATCAAGCCGTTTACATCCGCCGTCTAGCTCCGTGGTGCATTAAACAGTGCGCGTGGGCAGATCCGTCCACATTTCTATGATGAATCGGTCGCCGGCGCCGCCATGTTACGAAAATTCGCCACAATTTGCATACAGATACGATCCTACGACGACGCCTGAACCTCCAATACTTCATAGCATTGTTACAAGCATTATTTATCTAACGACCACCACACTGGTCCAATGGCTCCACTATAAACATGGCAATTGACGCCTACTTATCGAAGCCAGCGAATTACTACAATGTTGTAAACAAAATTTACAATGCAAATAATATTAAAAATATGTGTACTTACTGCATATTTGCTCAAACACTGAATAAGTTAAGACATCGTCAACATTTCAATGCAAATTTTATACATGGTTCTTTGCTCAATGTTTGTCTGCCAATGCGGGCACCAAAGCCTTTTAGGAATCTAAGGAACTCGTCCGTTTTGTATAAGCCAACTTCTATTAGCTATGATAATATTATAGCACTCGTTGGCATGTGCGAAACTTTACATTACGGGCCATATAAATACAACTTAGTACTTCCATACACATTAAATATCATTACGTCTAAGGGCTTTCCTCGAATACACACATTCCTACAAAGCACTCATGAACAAACATTTTTAACAAAAATACTGTTGTTTTAAAAAATAGGAAATGAACTCAGTTTTACCTGAAGAACACAGTGATGAAAAACTGCCGCTAAAAAGCTCAATTCACCTCTTAAACAAAGACCGGCGCAACAATGCCCGGTCAGCTGTTTACGAAACATTCGGCATTAGACAGTCACATAACCAATGCGCGCGGATGATTGATGACCGACACGTGGGCGGGAGACGCACGCTGAAAATGCGCGCCAAATTACACGCTATCGAATAGGGCTATGCCACAGCAGTGTTGATTTATAGATTAATGTCATCGTTGAGGTGTAACCATAATAGATTTTGAAATTGTAATTTTATGTTTTAGCAAAATATTTTAATAGAGCTTTCGCGATTTTTAACAGGTATTTGTATTATAAAAAATACTTTTAAATTTTGAAGCCACCTTATTAATTTAATATAATGTTCACTGTGACAGCCCTAACCAACAATAGCATTATTTCAAATCTGATGATGGATATGGACACAACTTACAGTCTGTAGTGCTTATTAAGCTATCATTACTTCGTTGTTGTTAAATCTAATCAACTATTCTTTATTCAAAGAATCCATTAAATTGTTATTTCATTCCGCCACTTCAGATAAATAAGAGAACTTTAAAACAAAGATTTACCAACAGCCATTTAATATAAACAGTCCAAACGAAAAGGACGTTTAAGACTTAACAAGAACGTAAAGTTTATAAGTAATGATAACAGTTAATTAATAGAAAGGAAGTCTAAATCGTAAGTTTCGTGAACGCTAAGTTAAGCGTGACCGTATCTGATGGAATATTAAACAGTAAACGTATTTACGTGTAATGTATACTGTTTCAAATTTAATAACGCATCGCACGCGTTGCGCACGCGCCGCTAATGACCAGCGCGATTCTGCTACCACTACCTATTTTACTACTATACTAATAATTTCAAAATAAACACAAGATATTTTGAAGTCTATTCTGCAGGAATTAGAGTTGACAAATATAGAGTTTCATAAAATAATTATTCGAACTGGCGCTGCAAGTGAAGTTCTGATTGGATGTTTAAAATTAATTTAATAAATGCAATCATTTTGAGCGAGCTATCTTAAGTTAAGACATGTTTCGAGAATTACAACAAAGTGAAGTGTTTCAATATGATAATAACATGTTTTACTCAACGTTACCTTCACTTCAAGACAACAACCATCATAAGCAGCGATTGCAAATAAAATATTTTAAAAACCTTGAAAAAAAAAACAAAGCTATCAAATTTTCTAATTACAAATTTGTAGTAAATTACCAATACCAATTACAAAAGACATATTTTCATTTTTTTTTTTTAATAAATGGAAAGTATGTAAATCATATTATTACTAAAGATTGCAGAATCGAGCGTCTCGTCTCTAATGACCTTTTCTGACGATCCATCTTCAATTCATTTTTATTCAAACCGTATTCATTCCATTCAGTTTAGACATTTCGTGCGTAAACGATGCAACCGACGAGAACCCATTCAATACGATTTATTTAAGGTCGATTTTGATACGTTAAATGGACATTTATACACAATACGTATCTAACGAATTGTGTATAAATCACTTAATAATATTAATCAGCATGTCATTCGATTTTTTAAGATTTATTGCCTCAGTTCTGCTTGTACTTTTTGTTTGATATAACAAGTGGCATGCTTGCGTAATATTTTGTGTATCTATTTAAAAATTATGTACACTTCGTTAAGTTTTAAAGCAAATGTGTAATATTAAATGAGGCAATGATATATGATGTTTCGAGCTTGCAGAATATGACCTAACCCCAAAAATTCCATTTGCAAATAGATTATGTACCTACTCTAATCATTCAAAGTTTCAATAAAGCTTGCTCTAAATATAAGACAGCTAATATTAATAAACACTCACACAAAACAATAGTTCTCAATACACAAATAGCTTCCCAACACCGTTACAATAATGAAAAATATAAAATAAATAGTAACAACATAAATAACATCCGTGTTGTAATCCGGGGCCGAGGCGAAGTTCTCAATTATCCGGCTTCTTCAGTTATGTGCATTAGTGGAACATATTTATGTTGAACATTTGTTTGGTCGTCTGTCCGGGCCTTAATAGCGCGTAGGCTTAATAAGAGCAATTGAATATCTCTTTATATTTGTTTTGTTACCAGTAATTATAAAGATGACATAAAATATTAGTTTTGTTTGAGATATGGGAGAAATTAAGAGCATAGTTTTTTTCAGATCGTAGGCTAATAAACCGTACATGAAATTTCTTTTAATCATCATTTGTATAGAATTTATGTAACTCGGAGTGTATAAATGTTACTCATATAAAGTTGAAGAAAAATAAACAATTTCCATAAACACGTCACAAAAAGAAATATCTAACTTTTCACGAACGTAAACATGACTGAATTACGTATACCTAGATTTTCCTGAGATGATCATACGTTAGCATAACATTTTCTTTTGCATATTAAGAACATATGAAAGAAAATGAAGAATAATTTCCCACAAATAATCTTATTTTTAAATTACCAGTTGCCCAAATCATTAAAGAAAATTAAACCGTAACAACAATACTCAAAGATTCAACTTAACTAATTAGTTACCAGATTAAATCAACGGCAGCAACAGATGAATTCTAAGTCGATTCTAATTAGAAACTATTAAATTATAATCGTTAATACATCGATTCGTGCATCGATATCATTTAATTCAACATCTGTAAGCCGTAACGTATATTATTTTACGAGGTAATGTAGAACTCATAGATCCTCATTCCTTGCTCATAAAGTGTCATTGGCACCGGTTTGCGACTACGAATTGAAACTTAACACTTATTGAAATCACTGGACGCATCGCTATCAATTTGTTTATGGAATCTCGATGTCGATTTGATTGTCTGTCGATATCTGATCTCGGATGAGCAATATTGTACGCGCCAAGTGTTTTAGTAAGACGATATATTGTGTTAGTTGTTTAGTCCAATAGTTTGGGTTTGTCATTCCATTTGAGTTTGTATTCTGTTCTACAATCGTTCGTCATTATTAGAACTGAGCTATTAATTTGTCTAGGCAGTTTTGTTAACTGCAAAAATGTTTATTTCGGTCATATCAATTTGTGCAAGTATCAAAGGACTTTTCAAATTCCAGCCACACGCAAAATTTTCCCCACATATAAAATCTTCCACGGTAATTTCCTAGCAGAACAAAAATCCCCACTGGTGGTATAAAGACGTGCTGATTTCGGAATAAAAATCATTAAGGAAGTTTCAAGGAAACAGAGCGTTATGTGAATGGTAGATTTACCTACCGTGACTCAGTTCTGACTCATATTTCCTTGCATATCCCTATCCTTGACATTTTATAAGCATCTTTTTAGGGCAGCCATCGTAATGTGCACTTACCTCCCACAAAAGTGATGGTAAAAACTGTAATGGTCGAAGCAATACAGATATAATAATATTCTCTGAATGAAACGAGTGTATAAAAACAGAATCATTACGCATCTAGACGATTTTGCACATGGGTGTAAGCACAGGATTCGATAGTAAAAAAAGTATTAATGTTTCTTCTCTTCGACGTTTCCGCATTGCTAAGAGTCATTTATTATCATTTTTTAACATTGGATTGGGCACTGCATGGACTCTCTACTATATAAGCGTATACATAAATAGCAAGTATTAACAGTGGTTTTATTTCGTGAGTCTCTTAGCGGATGTCCTTAGTTTAAAATTATATTGCTTCGAGTTATTGGTTTTGACCCATTTTGAAGGGGACAAAATCTTGTTTAGGTGGCTTCCATAAACCTGGCACTATGTCAAGCTAGTGTCGTTAAACGAACACTACAAGAAGGAACCGCTAACACGAGACCATTATCAAAGAATCTGTAATACCGCTTATAATATACAAGTTAATCGATCTTTTATTTCACATACTTAATTTCCATCCGAAATGTGCATAAGTAATCGTGGTAGCGACAACATTATGGTTAATATTCGTCGGCACTGGACATGCGTAGGCGCCGATACAGTGCCTCGATGATGAACAACAGCTCAATTAGTTTCGTTTGCACACAGGGCTACCACAATGAAGAAAATTGATAAAATTACGATAAGTATTTTTAAACCAGAAATAGAAACCGCAGCGGGGCTCCGTCGACGGTTACAATTTTGAAATGGTTGTACTTAACGTTTTGTAACTTGCTATTCTACAATTTCTCGTAATTACTTCATGAAATTATTACAGCCCATCAAATTTTGATGTGTTAATAAGTGTTCCAAATGTTCAATTGAAAATTTATCGAGAGTTTACAATCTCTTAAGATATTTTATAATCTTACGGGGTTTTACATTTTCCGTAGACTGTACGCGCATACATCGGTCGGTCGTCGGTCATTGGGTATACGTATCTACGCATCAATCACTATGAAACTGGTTACCCATTCGGCAGCGCAGAGCCCTGAGGGCCTTGACTGTACTGTTTTCTTTTCTTAATAATAATTCTTCTCCTTCTTATCTAACTTCACAAATTCAATTTCTTTGCGCTGCCCACTGTAAAAATCTTCGTTCTACCAATAATCGTCTTTTCGAAGTCCCTCACACCGTTCTGGGTTCCTCCACTTTCTTTGTCCAGGCGATCTTCCTTTGGAATGCACTCCCTCTAAATATCAGGACGGCAACCAGTTGTTTGTCCTTTAAGGTGAAGGCACATGAGTCAATCATCACAGCGTTAATTCGTTGGATTCATTTTTCTCAACACCTTTGTTAATTTTATTTGTATGTATGTATATATTCATTTGTGATTGTATTTTTTCCCTCTCCGTTTGTCTTTCTTTTAAGTTGCACCTGCCATGTTGTCTCTGCACTATCTTAAGGCCGACTGGTAGAAAATGCCTATGACATTAAGCTTTTGTACAGATTTTCTTTTACTAGTGCATAAAGTTTTAATCTATACTTATAATAAATCTGTAGAGAGGTCAATTCTGTACAAGGAATATATTTTCAAAATAACTATCAGGGGGTGATTAGTGATCGATACTGGTGCCAAAAATGCAATCAGTAAAATTTTTGTCTGTCTGTCTGTCTGTCTATCTGTCTGTCT
This sequence comes from Hecatera dysodea, assembly GCA_905332915.2. Lineage (NCBI taxonomy): Eukaryota > Metazoa > Arthropoda > Insecta > Lepidoptera > Noctuidae > Hecatera > Hecatera dysodea. The sequence continues at coordinate 8,256,558 of HG995304.1, forward strand.
GTCTGTCTGTCTGTCTGTCTGTCTGTCTGTCTGTCTGTATGTTCTTTATAGAAACAAAAACTACTCGACCGATTTTAACGAAACTTGGTACAATTATTCTTCATAATCCTGGGCAGGTTATAGTATACTTATCATCACGCTACAATCAATAGGAGCAGAGCAGTGAAGGAAAATGTTGGGAAAACGGGAGAAGTTACTCCATTTTTTTAGCTTCCATCGCGTGTGTAGCCTTAATGGTTAAAGTTACATAGAAATCATGTATTACGGAAATGTTTTACATAAAATTATTTAAAAAATATCCCACTACAGCATATGTCTATCTTTTATGGTTGACTCACAATAACACGTGTAACTCCCGATAGCTTAGCAGTAATCTTACGTTTATCGTCGGATTGGGCTGAAATTTGGCATGCAGGTAGATGTTATGACGTAGGCATCCGCTAAGAAAGGATTTTGATTAATTCTACCCCCAAGGGGATAAAATAGGGGATGAACGTTTGTATGAAACTTTGTCAATTTTAAACCGATCGGGCTGAGAGTTTCAAAATCGGGGGTAAAGTAACTATTCCACGCGGACGAAGTCGCTGGCAGAAGCTAGTGAATAAATAAATATAAAATATAATGGGTGAAAACAACAAACAAAGCAATCAACATTAACAGTGATGTAAAGCTATTCTGATGGTAATTAGGAACTTAGTTCTTGATTAGCTCACATAAAATGTTTAAATATCGACACGTTAAATCAAATCTTGAACTAACTGTTCTATAAAACCAATGTTTAAATAACTCGGCCATTATTCCCGAACATAGTTATATAAAATGTATCACTGCCATGTAAATGAAAATTGGATAGTGTTTGGTCTAGATCTTGCAATCCAAACCAAATAACAAAACATAGATAAACTGGCATTAGGCAAAACTGTTGATATAATAGTAGCTTAATGAAGTTAGTATTAGGAGCGAAATTCTTGATAGGGCTGCAGGAAAGTGTCACATTAGCGAGCACTTGGGCATGACATTGGTATGTCGGCTGTCATCATGTCTATTATGAAAAAACGTGTGAACCACTGTTTAGTGAATAACTACCTGTTAATTAAACAAAAAAATAAAGACTCCTACCTCTCCAGGAGCCATCCCTGCGCAAGCGCATTAGTATTCTCAAGACGAACCGAATTTCTCCGAAGCTTTTTACGAACGTCGATATTTCAACTAGACAGAATTTTTCTTCCCCAATCGTTGATTTATGAAGGCATTCAATGCGATGTCTTCATTGAGTAGCTTCGGGCAGGTCGTGAGTGGGAGTATCTCTGATGACCCGAAAATACATTCAGGGTTGGCGATGAAGTAATAAATCAAATTTATTGTGCGTTGTCCGTAATATGGTCCTTTGTGCGATCTTCGTGTGTAGGTAAATCATGAGGATCAACACACCTTGCGGACAATGGGACGGCGGATTATTTTTTAATGAAAATGTTCCTGCATATAAAAAATAACTGCATATTTGTTTAAAAAGCCGTCCGAAAAGTAGTCACTATATGAAGTCTATCCTGTAATTGAAATAAAATCTTAATATATCCTTAAAACCAAAAAGTTGATCTGAACTTGCTGAACTGAGTCCATATTTCAATGCATAAGAGATATATTTTTTCTGAACTAATTACTATCTGTTATTTATGTTCAATGTAGCTTATAATGGAATCTAAGAGATAAAATTGTGAATATGTTATTCACAATTTTATCTCACGGATTCCATTATAAGCTTTAACACATATTCATCAGCTAACAAACACAGAATCAGCCCATTCAACTTTACCGCTGCCAATTAATTATGTGCCTATACCAGCATAAATTTTAATGCACCTACATTGAAGCCTAAGCCCAGTTTATGGCATCATAGTTAGACTAAGTAGAATTCGCTTCATTAGCACGCAAGATCGTTTATTTAACCACACTTGATTGTAAACATTGAACGAACCAGATTCAAAGACTATCGAATTTCAACTAATGCAGCTGGGAAAGAGAAATGGTAACTATGTTTTATTTATTGCATATTGACTGTTTGGTTTCTGAATCTATACTAATATTTTAAAGAAGTAACGTTTGTGAGGTTGTGAGTTTGTGACGTCGTAAGGTTTACTAAACCGATTTTCAAAATTATTTCACCAATAGAAAGCTACGTTAGTGTGGAGTGTCATAGGCTGTATTTTATCCCCGTATTGCCACGGGAACGGGAACAACGCGGGTGAAACCGCGGGGCGCTGCTAGTTAGAAATAAAGTTTGATGTGGGTGAAGTTGGAAATGACGGTCTTTTATAATTTCTTTAACGAGGTCTATATGAGTAGGTATCCCTAAAATATTTAAGCGTTGTGTTATTTATTTGTTCCATTCATCATATGGGACTGTTTTAAAAATATTTGTACGAGTACCTATGTGTTAATTTAAAATACATGCCTATAGGTATTTGGGTCGTTCTTCTTTTTTATCGACAATGAATTGGTTTCTCAGTTTTTCGAGTTTTTCAAATGACAATATTTTGATTTCAGTGTTAATAAATTTTTTTCAGATGCATTTAATTTTCATTTGGATCATTAAATCTTTGTTTTCATGCCCATAATATTGTTTATTTTATGGTGATTGTCGAGAAAACACTGTGTCAGAGTGGTCCTTTTTGGGTAGGTTAACATTAGGAATTACTACTCTCACGTATTAAATGATAAAATAACACACGCAAAAAAAAAAATTGGTTAGAGAAAGCTGAAGATTACTTAGTATTAAAAGCGATGAGGATTTGAAAATGAAAACAATATATCTAGTTTTAATTTCCGCGAATATTAGTGGGTTGCAGGTATGCACCTCCCTCCCGCCCGCTATATTATGCACATGCAAGATTACTGGGCAAATGCAAGGATTTTAAGCACATGCAGGAAGGCAATGCAAAACCCAACACCATTACCGACACGTGTTTCGCCTCTCCACGAGGCATCCTCAGGGGACGTGTTGACTCGCTGACCGTTGAGTTGCGACTGAGAAATTAGTACAAGGCACCCCCCTTTGACATAAGGTATGGGGAACATGTTGCCGCGTATAGAAATGGCCATTCGGACAAATCGAATTTCGCGAAACATTTAATTGATACCGGCCATTCATTGCGCGACAGCAATAGTTTTAATATACTACATGTTTGTGGTAAGGGTTTGCGGCTGTGTGTTTTGGAACAATTAGAGATTTTGAAACATAGTAATAATAATAATTTTGCACTGTTGAATGACCAGACGAATTTGGTTTCTTCCCCTTTACTGCGTATGTTTGTGGGTAGTTGTACACAAATAACCAACGGTGGCAGTGTATAAAAGGGGGGTGCCTTGTACTAATTTCTCTGCCCTGGCTGGGGGCCTTAAATTCATTTGAGGCCACCACAGGATTGTCCGGTTGAGCAGTAACCAGCCTTAGTGTGCTGAACTGCGAGTGGTCCATTCCAAAAAAAAAAAAAATAATAAAAAAAAAAAATAAAAAAAAAAAACTAATTTCTCAGTCGCAACTCAACGGTCAGCGAGTCAACACGTCCCCTGAGGATGCCTCGTGGAGAGGCGAAACACGTGTCGGTAATGGTGTTGGGTTTTGCATTGCCTTCCTGCATGTGCTTAAAATCCTTGCATTTGCCCAGTAATCTTGCATGTGCATAATATAGCGGGCGGGAGGGAGGTGCATACCTGCAACCCACTAATATTCGCGGAAATTAAAACTAGATATATTGTTTTCATTTTCAAATTTAAAATGGATTTCCGCAAAGTAACGCCTGACTCAATCAATTTTTTTTTTTTTTTTTTTTAGCGATGAGGATGTAAATTCGAACAATAAAAACACAATAATTTATACTCTAATATAACATAAAATGAGATAAGAGACCGACCATTGTCGATAAAAAATAAGAACGACCCATTTACGTGTTGTGCTTCCTTCACTGTAGGTATAGGTATTTTATTTACACAAAAATATGATAAGAAGATTGTCAAGCTAATTTTAGTCTATATAACCATAAATTAAATTACTACCATCACTGTCTATTTAGTCCCTTATTTCAGTTTCTCCGACAAACAATGTCTACAAACATTACCATACCGACTCCACAAGCACCGTACCCCACAACGTAATCAATGCGAACAATAGTTTGTAACAAGGAAGTGTTCTCGGAACACCAAGTTATCGATAGTACCTAAGTGCAGTGGACAGAGGGCAGTGTCGCATGCACCGTTGTATCCCTGTGCCCCCCTTGCATACTTTCACCACTCGCTTCCCGAGACATCGATAACAAGCGTTTGGACTTCACTAGTGCACGAGTTACTGGCGACGCGCTTTCGTTTCCGATGATAATGGACTGGATTAGGAAGTGTAGCTGTTACGTAATTATGGGTATAAAATCTTCGATGTGATTGAGTATTCTCCGATATCTTTTATTAGAACAGTATTACTTGTTTACTCTAGTTTTACTGTCGAAGTAATGCTCCAATCTAGGATCACTGCCTTACTAACTCTGAAAATAGTAATCACTGTTTCCACTTTCAATTTAACTGTCGACAGTGAGAATATAAAAACAAACCAGAGAGAAAATTGAGTACTTTTAATTTTAATAATGACAACACTAATATCAAACAAGCTCCAGTTCTATCTACTAGCACAAGTAACTAGCTCGATGTGAACAGATCATCAAAGCATTTCTATCGGCGCAAGAGCTTGTTTCACATTACTTAAACAGACCAGCAATCGTAGGAAGCAACACAACAAATGCCTGGAGGCCGTCTTTATTTTACCTGTTTTATTGTGGATATGCTATAATACCCAGTTGTGGATTGTTACCCCTACATGCCTAGCAAGTTAACGATGGTTATTAGAAGAGTGTTTTGTTGACCCTCGTTTATCAATCTTGGAAACTGCAAGTTGTTGTAGACGGTAATATATCTATTATTCATCAACTTACAGGTGCCTTATGCAAAAATTAAATCTTTTAAATGGAAAGATACTAATGCAAAGTTTGGCGTATGCTCTAGTGCAGCGATGAAAAATCCCGAAAATTCAAGTTACCGTATTGGTATTCGATAAGCGGACTATTTTAAATTGTTTTCCAAAATGAAATAGGTAGTTCCATAAAGAAAGATTAAACATAAGATGCAAGGTGAATTTTAACATGCAAACCTTAGGATGATAACAAAATATTTTAATATAGGTACCTACAATTTAACCATCGCAATTCACACCAAGCACATCGATAAGAACAAAAAATATTTTCAACAAGAGAATATTAAAAAGCGTTGAGATGTAATCTGTCAGCCGCACAGCCTCATCTTACGCAAGATGGCCGCCGTTTCAACATGTCACTAAAGTACAAAAATAATTCGTGCACTCGTGTGTAAACAGTCCGATTTACGCGCAAGCGGCATTTTTTAAAAGTTTTTTTTTTATACTCACTTTCCTTCGAACGCGCGACGGTTGGCTTTTGAAAGTTTATGATGTGATTAAAACGTTGTCGGCTTCTGCGGTGACGTGAAGCATGCGCTGATTTGTTCGTATCGTAGACTAGATGTTTCCCCTGGCTTCGCTCCTGCGTTCCATTCCACAGAAACTGTGTTTTTTGTAACCTATGACATTGAGCGATCGTGTTTGTATGAGTGAAAGATATTTTATAATCCAATTATAACAATATATAAACAAATCATTTAACATTTTTGATGATGAAGATGGCATTTCGAATACAAAAAATCCATAACTTTCTCAGTAGGTAAGTACAGGTTAAAAGAAACCCGAAGACTTTTATATTAAATTAGAGATGTACAACCATTCATCCAGTTAAATATCTTAAACAGTGTAATAAATGGCGGCATTTAACAATAAGGCTGGTCAGAGGTGCAGCGTCAAAAGTTCAAGTCGACATTATTATTGTCGGCCTTCATTAAAAGATGGCATTTCAACTGTACCGTCTACTTAACTATAAGGTAACGTATTTAAAACAGTTGCTTTTAATATAACTCCTTGATTGTAAAATCAACACTTTTTGCTATTTACTAAACAGACATACAGACAGATACACGAGTAACCCTATAAGGGTTGCATTTTTTATTTCGGAACCCTAAAAGAGTTAAAATTTCGCAATAACTGAATTCACTTCGGTGTTAAATATCACTACATAGTATAAAACAAAGTCGCTTCCCGCTGTCTGTCTGTTCGTATGTAGGGGAAGGTTGCTATAAATGGACCACTTAACTTTACGACAAAATATCTTAAAAAATATAAGTGATAAAATGAAAGCAGTTTATTATTTTTATTTCGTAGGACCTTTATTTATAATAATCAAACGCACAAACAATTCGGGCTTACACTTTTTGGTATAATCGAAGAAAACTAAATATTGGGCTGTTACCTTCTTTGGACCATGGGCACCTTCATTGAACCACCAGGTTGCCGTTAATGGACTTCGAGAAATTTGTTCTAGAGGTCCAATCAAGGTAACTTATTATAATTATCAATTATGATTAAATTATAGCATACGAGGAGAGACAAACTATACTCATACACTTACGACAAGCAAACAAACTATAGTTATATGCTACTTAGTTACTAATTAAATTTTACATTTGACACATTAAATGAGATCAACAGGTCATAAAAATGAAGATATAATCAGACAGAAACACAGATATAAAAATAAACATAATAGAACCTTTTTTTTTTAGAACCTAAGGTCACTTGTAGTAACTGCAAAGATAACACACATTAAAAAATAAATCTTATAAAAAATGACAATCGTAATTTCATGCTAGTTTCATTCCAAGTAAAGTATTTTCTTTTCTTCGGCAACATTCTGAAATTATAAATTTATAATGACTTTTCAAGAGTTTTTTCCATAATTAGTGAAATACTCGTAGCCTACTCCCATAATTAAGTATGACAAAAAAGTTGCTATGATTGGACCGGTCCAACGGTGGCACTTTCTTGAGGTCCATTGATGGCAACAAGGTACTCGTTAAGAAAAAAAAATCTAAAATGTACATGGACATGATTAGACGAAATTGAATAATACTCATGGAATCACAATTAAATTATCTAATATTTCATACAAGTGCACACAAACAAATATGAATAGAATAATACTTACATCAAATTGTTCCGAGTCAATTAATAAGATTTTGACCGCCGCAAACACAACCACACGCATCACTCCTCGCCACGTGCCGCAGCGTCACTGAGGTAAAAGGGGGGTGCAACTGAGCCGTCATGGACTCGTTTCGACTAGTTTGGGTGTTGCAAGCTTGGACAGTTTTGGAAATACCTTGGTGGTCCAATGAAAGAGCTAGTCCAACGATCGCAACTTTCCCCTATGCTTAGATCTTTAAAACTACGCAACTGATTTCGATGCTGTTTTTTATTAGATAAAGTGATTCAAGAGGAAGGTGTATTTATCTACTATAATTTTCATTTATTATGTGTATAATATATGCATATTATAGTAGAGAAAACATTACTATCCAATTGCACCGGTACGAAGCCGGGGCGGGTCACTGGTTTATACCTATAAAAGGTTAAATTAATCAACGAAATCAATCGAATCAATAACTAATTTAAACAGTTCTTAAACGATTTTCCTTAAAACAAACAGATTTATTTAATTATAAGTAGCTTTCTTATCTCACCATAACCTTTTCAGTGACACACATTAACATTTTACTTTCTTTATTACCTTTTTTATGTGCAACAAATGTGTTAAGTTATGTGCGAAAGATAAGACGAAGTGTTGACGACATGTGATCTTTTTCCTCCTCTCTTCGCAAAGGGATGACTAAGTGTTGAAAGGACGGACAGCATCAATCTCTGGATGGTGACGTCATACTAATTAGGAGCTTGCAATCTGTCACATAGAGACTAATTGACCACAGACTTCTCCGAAACGATCATCCTGACCCTTGCTGATGAGTAACGTTGAGTAATCGAGGAGCTGAAGAAGTACCTTTATCTGTAACCCAGATAACACCAATTTTGTACAAAATGTCTGATTCTTTGTATTCAATGGTGATCTTGTTGCTGAGGTGGTCTACATCTTTAAATTAGTGTAACACTAAATACAATTAGTGTAAACTAGACCAATTTTGAATGGATTTAGTGTAATAATGTAATGAAACGGAAATGGCATATATTGTATCATTCGTAACGTACTAGTAGTAGGTAACTACGTTAAGACTTTAATATCTCTATTAATGATGAGCCACTTGAAAAATATCACCTTTCATCCTTACACTATTCAGTCATTCAAATCCCATATAACTCCTTGAAATAATTCATTAACACCAAACTCCCACTAATCCTTATAATCTGGATGTACTGCAAAAAATCCTGACATTATAATTATGAGACATCGCGAACAAAGCCCCCGCCTTGCCCCACATCGCAAGCGGGTTAATGATACCGATCACTCAATGCAGAGATCTTCATACGATACACTGACTTTATGTGAATAACTCATCTCCTGTGAATTTAGTGAATAAGTAATTAAGGTGCAGTAACGTATTACTTTATTTGGGCAATTTTGGAAATATACTGTTAAGGGGCAGCTGTAGGATGTTATCGATTACGTTTGAATTGAGCTTCTTAAAAGTGTAGACGGAAAAAATATTGTATGTATAATCCACTTTGATTTGGGTATGCAGAAGCGACTCATAACATCTTCCTCATTAAGCTCTTATTTATTTGAAAAGGAAACGCAACAAAAATTCCTAACTTTAGTCATTACATCGGTCCAGGAATAATTTTGTCTCATCGTAACTATTAACGAGCACCTTCCTCAAGTCATTCGTTGATGTCTAAACTATGAATGACCTCATACTCACATTCCTTCCTATCCAATCAATAGTTAAATAACTTCAAGGATTGATGACCACAAAAAGTCATTCCACTAAGAAATAAATATTAATTAATAACTGAACTATATTTTTAAAGAGCACATCTACTTATAACTTATTGCCAATTTATTAAACAACTTCAAACAGATTCACAAAATCGTAAATTACCAAATCAAGCTCGGAAACTGGAGCACTTTTATCAAATATTTATAATATGCCAATCACACGCATTTACGACTTTATTCATTGATTTATTTATATTTATTAGTTTGGGTTTAGAAACAAGTCACTGTATCCGGTGCGTTAGCTTTTAAATACACCACTATAGGGTCTCATTATTTTATCACTTCGTGATGTAGCAGTGACTTCAGTCTTCCCCGGAATACCAATATGGTAAGGCGTCAATTTGTTTGCTTGTATTGTGTCAATTCACAAGTGAATTAGAAAAAAATAATAACGAACATTTATGAAATCATGTCTTGTTTAACTAAGTTAATAGAGAGATTTTTAAAACTCAAACTATTGTTGAACTCACATGGTCTTGAGGTGTCAGTATTTTTTTTTTAGATTTAGAACCATTTTTATCGAACGTTCGAACTCACTTCACCTACATTCGTTTTGGCTTATATCGTTTACGATTCCATAGTAAGACCAGTAAGTCATAAAATTAAACTTTTTGTCTTTTATGACTATTGACTGTCAAAGCGTCGTCAAGTTCCAAGTAGCCGACAGCAACTCAATAAAAGTACGGAACGGTAATAAAATATCATATAGGTACTCCAATACTTCATTATTTGGAGATAAAAAAAATCCTAATATATCAATTAAATTGCGTCTTTAATAGCTCTAGATGTCCTTTGGTTAATAGCTTAACTTCTGAACGTTTTCATATGTAATTAATTTATATAAGGTTAAATTATACAGGAGTTAAATTGATTTTTAAAAGGTTAGAATAAAAAAATTGTTTGAATATTATTTTGTACTAATATTTTAAGTTTTATATTTTAAGTATTATTACAAACCTCCGCCCGCTGCTGAGAGAATCTCAAAAGAATTTATAATAGTTGCCAATGAACAATTCTTTTTTTTTCCTATTGCTTAGCTTTCATCCTGGCAAAGTTCGCCCCAATAAAGATAATCCTTGTGCGACCCAAAAAGCTATTTCTCGTCGCTCAAATTTATATTCATTTTGAACTAAAATTTTTTTATTAATTTTTAGATCTTTTCTTCGCAAAACAGATACCCACTGCTAAAAAAATAATATAAAACACAGATACAGATAAAAGTAATTCAATCAGCAATACTATGTAGATAATAATTAAGTGTAATTTAACATTTTACCGACACGAATTCTTAAACGGAACAGAAATTAATCATCACTCAATTGAACATTAATTAACTTAATATTTATCTGTTATAATTTTTCTGGTAAAAACAATCACGTATATGCAAGCCGCCGAAATGTCTCGGTGTTGAATTTCACAATGTTTTAATTGCCGAAAGAGATTTCGGCCTTTTATCCAGCGATGCCGACAGCCGATTGCTGCCGATTTTAAATTGAATTATGTGCCGTTACGATACGAACTCTGACAAATATTACACACGCACGCACGGTAATATAAAACGCAAGAAATTTTAATTCGATTATTTTAAATAGGTTCGACATTCGAGATATTAAGACTACATTCGTGGAACTTAATGAAATTATGCTTATTAGTGGCAGGTTAAGCAGAGATGCACCTCACGCTTGAAAGAGCTCTAGAGTTATATGGAATTCATGTATCAGCAGGGATGCACACATAAACTGAGATTTCGAACAGATATTTGCATTCTCAGTTTATCCAATCGTTATCAATCAACATCTGTTTATCAAAATAGACTCAATAAGAAAATTATTATAGATAAAAATATATAATATATAAAAAGTTTTCTACTTTCAAACATATTCCTCCAAAACTTGCTATGCCGCGAAAAGTCTTTGGTAGTAAATAATTTTCTTCATTTTCCAAACACTGTTTTGTGATAAGCAGGTGAATAAACTATTCACCACAAAACATAGTATTTAATCAAGCCAAGAATTCTAATCAAATGATTAGCATAAATAAAGAACTTAACACTTAATAGTATAGACAGTTAATCAAGTAACGCGTAATAAACTCGGAATGTTCCAAATTGATTTAATTATAGTACTCTAAAACATGATGAGCTCAAATGTATCATATTTGTGATATTTTTTATGGCGCATCAATATTTTTACAATCAAAATAACTACTTTAGTAGGTTTATGAGCACTCTAATTTGATATCATTCATCAAACTAGATCATAAAGACGAGTAGATAATTGGCAGTTATTTTAGTTATTAGTAGGAGCAGTACACACTTGAGGCACTCCAACTGCTATTTATGTTTGATATTGCAGCAGTTTCTATACTTCAAATTCTCGTTAAACCATAGGTAACATCGAGGAATGACACAATAATTTATAGGTTGACCATAAATTATCAGTAATATGTACACTTACGTTGTCCGGTCAAATATGTGCATCCTGAATTGCTCACAACGGTGTTTTATGCTCACAGCCTTAAATAGACATAGAAATCTTCATTCCTGAATACGACGACACCAATAAAAATAATTCCCTTGGCGCAAACCATAACTCAGTAGACACATAAGCGTCAAGTGGGCACCACGTCGCATTCATTAGCGTCCGGGCGTGAGCCAGCGCAGCAGACGAGGCTTGCGCAAATGTGTACCACGGTTTATTGGCCACATGAAATATTATTAGTTTTCAATCGCGTCCGCTTGTCCGCCTGTCCGTTCGCTTGTCGCCGGATGCGTGTCTAACTATATTGATGGGACCAGTCCGCTCGCGATTATTGCGCTATGCCAATTTCACCTCGCGCATTCAACCAGATTTAATTGCACCGAATAAATCGCACCCTTTAAATTGAGAGCAAGAATGTTCTCCTTCAATCAGAGACCCGCGAAAAAGAGTAAAGAAAGTGTAATAAAATTTATATACCCAATTAAATTAGAGTAAAAAACAACTTCGATAATGAGGCAATCAATAAGGTATGTTTTACCAGTGGCGTGTTCCTTTGAAGCGTTTTTCGTTAACAATGATCGAATTTAGCTCAAATTAAAGTTTCGTTAAAATTCCGTACTTTGTATATTCACGTCCGCGACAAGTACTTAATGATAAACATAAATTTGACAGAAGCCTGTTTACTGTGAGCGCGTCGCCTTAACGAGACATCTGAATCAAAGACAATGGGTGGTAACTGCCGCTTAATTGATTTGTTCCAGCGCTGCGGCGGCGGCGGTGAGATGCCCGGCGCACGTGCTACGAAATTATTGTCGTTACGTAAACCAATAAGTATTAAAAATAAACCGGTGGATAAAATTTTATTGAGTCTGATTACTCTCACTGTAGCCTTCAATATATTTTTTATAATTTTATACGTGTTCTGTCATTCTTGAGGGCCGAAACGAAAGGCGTTCCTATACTGAATGCAAGTCTCGTTTTTCGCAATGTACTTATATCAATCGCTTAAAATGAGGCCTAAGCGTTTGTTACATATTTTATGTAACATTATTATCTGTTGCTGATTCAATGTTTGCATAACGAGGTAGGTACCGTATAATTTAACGTAACGATCTTATATTGGGAGTTCATAAAATTTAATATAAAATCAATAACCATAAAATGGAATAATATCTAATGATGATTTAATGGTTGCCGTGGCCGTCATAAACCGATATGTTAAACACGGTGATCCGCGTTGCATTAGCGGGCGGTAAGTACGTGCGCCCGCGCAGCCTGCGCGTCAATTACGTTGTTATCTAGACTCCACGTTTTGTCATCTAGTCCAGTCGCCAACCTACAACGTAACCATTACTTGATGATTTACCTCATAATACACCGAGACGAATTGCGAGCAGGATAATTCTAATAAAAATTATAGATTCCATTTGTAGCAAAAACTGGAAACTCGATATAGTTATTACACGCATTTTCATTTCCGTTAGCATAATGTTAGTTGTTGGTTCGTCCAGTTTAACTGCCTGCAACGGACATGTAGATCGTTACAAGAATCAGTAAGTAACAAAATAACTTGATAATTCAGATAATGTTATCTTCTAAGATTCTTTTGTAATTGACACTGCATAATGCAAAATCAGGTGTAGTTTAGTGCTAGAATAAATGAAGTGTTAATATAATGGTGGTTATGTAAGTAGAGTGAAAACGGCATGCGACGCAGATGTCCCTCTAACAAGAGCGAGTGTCCGAGCGGTATCTAAATTCCGCACGAGCGACGTGCGCCTGCGCAGCGGTGAAATCATTGCGGAGTCGCCAACTGTTTCACATTTTTTGCGTAACTAATTAAATGTAAAAAATATGTCATTTTTTTTAGTTTAGTTAATAAATAAGGTGGCTTGTGTAAGAGATAAGTTGAATGTAAAATGAAACATTATAATCCTAAGGCTTCAAAGTGAAACTGCCTTTAAATAAATAAAAATCTGACTTCGTAAAGTGGGTATATATATTTCATTCATCAATTCCCATGCAAGTAGGCAATTTGTTACTGATAGATAAGTAGCTATCACTCAATTAATGACATAACCTTTTTTGTTGCAGGTAATTAACAACAAACTACTTACAACCAGCTTTAAAACTTGAACGTTATAAATCAATGTTCAACAGTAATGGAGAAAAACGGAATGGTAATAACTTTATAAATGCTCTCAATGGTTGTTAACCCCTGTCCAATTTCACCGCAAGAACCAGTCCGCGAGTTCTTGTTGCTGATGCATCGATCCTCAGTAATAGTAATTAACGATACTACCCCGTGAAATCGAATTATGTCGACAAATCGATTCCGAATCATCGGTCAAACGAGTGCCTCGAAGTAGTCGAAGTACTCCACACAATTTATAGCGTTTACTTATCGTTTTGACAATGGAAAGTATGAGTTATTATTCGTAGGGTATACCTAGTGCAGCCTTACTACTCTATGAATGGTTTCCAATAAAAAAAAAACGAAATAGGGCTGGAAAAAAGCTAATCATATCGATACACCTTCAACTATCGATTGTTATAGGACAATAATCACAACGTGTTCCAATCAATTTATATAATTTCCGCTTGGGCGATGGTGATGCAAAACCAAAAAAACGAAATCACGTCGCACGAACGTGTGGTAGGTCTCCAGTTCATCATAATAAAAGAAGGGAAAGTTTCACTCCTTATTATTGAGAGTACACAGTTTTTTGCACAAATTGGAGTACTGCGCCCACCCTCTGAAACACGATCGCGACCAGTTCAACCTGACCTGCCACGCCTTCTTTCAAGTTATTACTGAAAATGCACTAAGATGATGCACCGCTACAGGTCTCCATAACCTGGTCGCCAAGTAATGATCTTCTCGCGTGTGGTCTTCCGCGTAGGAATTTCGAATTCGATTTTACGAATACAATTACAGTACGGTCAATAACAGCAAATTTACATACTAATGATCTAATTTCAATCAGCAATCTCAATTAACTAAGCAAAAAATACGGTAAATGATGTGCCAATTAAAGCGGAATTCAAATTAGGTATGTTGATTATATAATTACGTCAAGATATCGATGTCGATGAAATGGTTGTTATTTTCTACAAAAAATCTCAGATCGCAGTGCGACGGAATGCAAGTCTACATTTATTTAGTCGTCTAAGTCTATCGTAAAACACTACAAGTGCACGAGATTGTGACTAAATAAAGAGCGGTTTCACCGTTAATGGCTACTGACATCTTCTATACATCGGCTATACCTAATGTCAATACTAGTTTTATGATGGGGACTCGATTTATCGATAGTCGATAAGATCAGTTCTAACATTCAATTCCAGTAATATATTCTGAAACTGTTGATTTCACTTATGTCTACAAGTTTCTACTTAGAATTAGCATGAAACATATAAAGTGCAAATTCAAGGGCAGAAGTAGATAACATTCTAAACGGGCATTTACTTCACGCTCGCAGAAGAAAATAGAATTATAAAAAGCGTGTTAAATCAAGATCAAATTAACACTAACGAAGCATTTCGAAAGGTTGGAACATAGTATCGATAGTTTATCGGTGTTAGTGGTGTCACATCACTCGGAATTAGTGCACGCTCGGCGGACGGACAAGATCAGTATGTAAAGCAGGTGTGAGGCTGTGCCGCTGCCGTGTAAGGCGTAATGGCTCGAAGGCTTTCCAGGAGACTTCCTCTGCATAAGAGAAAGTCTTTCGACGACTCTGTTCGTAGCTGATTTAATCCGACCGTTCTGGTACTAGTGATGTAATTGTTTTTTACTTTAATAATGAGATTGCACAATTTGAACCTGATTTTGGACTTATGTGTATAATGTTTCATTTTATTGATTGTAAAAGTTGGCTTTTTAACGACGATGAGATCAGTCGGCGATATTGTGAGTAGAATTATGTGTTAACCTGAATTTAAAATGTTGATTCCTGCTATAGGAATTAACCTTGTAAAATACGGTAACACATATCATAATATCACACCTGTATTCCTCAAACACTGGTAGAGGTGTGTGTACAATCACTTTTCAGGTGCTTTAAAAAGTACAATATTAAAATTGAATGAAGTTGAGCTAACAATTTATTTTAAAGAAGCTCATTCACAACAAATGAGATTTTTTTGCTAAATGATAACTGTCATCTACTACATCTTCATCTGTGGCCGTAACACCAAAACAGCTTCCAATTCCAGTCACCTGACCTACAATTAATAACATATAATAGCTTCCAAAGCTACCTCATTAAATAATGTGTTACAATAAATTTAATCGTCTACCGATGCCACTTTGTTTCCGCTACGCACGACGCGTTCGACACACACCGATGATTATTTCGTAACGTATCTTATTGCTACTAGTTCTTTCTTAGTAGAACAGGAAGACGGCCGGTTCTCTCTTCGTTATTAATTAAATACATTATCGAAATCGAACCTCATTGCGGCCACTTTGATACTCTTGATAATCGTCGTAAGTATTAAGTACTCTTTAGAAAATAGAGTCCAAATTAAAAGAAACGGCAATTAGATTGATACTGTGGCCACACGGAGTTTTGTCAATTAGGGTATCGAATGATGGATGGCTTCCTTAAACATTATTAACTATCTTATTAATTCAATTATTTTACTACAGTTTCACAGAGTCGCTTTAAAATCATGTACTTGCTTTCGTTTCGATTCAGACAATTATGTGTGTAATCGAATAACTGAGGCTCAATAAATTTGAGCATCCAATAGCAATAAATATGGAAGAAGCGATAAACTAAATTCCATTAAACATATTTTAATACTATCATCAAATATCAAGTGACGCACTGAATAACTTAAGCGCGGTAGAGCATCGTAAACCTGAAAATCTAAAATCAATAAACACAAAATGTGAATAAGAAGCTGGTACTTGATAGGTTGTAGATAAAGTACCTACATGACGTCCACCGTCTTACAAACATGAATTTATTTGAGCTTCTACAGTTAGCAGCAAATCAATAGCGGCGGGTTGCGCTTGCGCATCGGAAGCGGTGCAACCCGCCCCCGCGCCATTGTGCGCGCCTACCGCCATCTATCGGCCGCGCGAGGTACTTTACGACGGTCCGCCGCGTAATGTTCAGTTAGAGACCCTCTATTACCACGCTGATGATTTCTAATAGATACCAATTCAGTTGAGAACGCCAATATTGTATTGCTCGCTGTCGCTGATAAAAATTGTTCTTCGTTTCTACCAAAATATACCAAACAATTTTTGTGAGAATATACACTAAAATGTTAAGAGTTGTTGCACAGATTTTTGTCGTATTTGTTAATACAAAAAGTCGCAAACCACTCGTTAAAAGAACAAACTGTTTTTATTGTACCTACTTGAATTTGAGGCACATAAAACTTCCGAAAAATTAAGCAATGCTCATTCAATTAAGTCTGAGTTGGACGTTGCACAATAAATCGAAGGCAATCTTAACAGGATTACAGAGAATTTCGCAAGCATCCGTCACAGAGCCGAGCAAAGAGGCCGGTAACAAAAGTCCTCAAGTTTATTAATTAAACACGTTGCTATTTAAACGCCAAGGCGAACTCAATACTGTTTTTTATTCTCCCTTAATGAAGCCCATAAACGGTTCTCTCGTACGCTCCAGAATTTGCATTGATCTTAATGTAATTGAATATAGGAAATTTCTTCGTCAGTGCACCAATTTGGATCCAACTTGTCCACTTGATTAGTTGATGGTCCATTCAGTGTTTGATTGCATCCATGTAACACGTCACTTTTGTTTAGACTTTATTTATCGCAACTTTCTATAAGTAATTGCTTACGAGAGCTACGCTAATTTTAGTAAAGTTAAACCATAATCAATGCTTCAGGAGGTCTTTCTAATAAACAGTTGGCTCAATGAGATATAACTCTCTCCGAATGAATTCATTGCATTGAAATCGATATCAATATTTCACGATTATTGTTGCAAAATACAGTAGGACTGAACCGAATTAATTCCCAATATTCTAAGCGGCGTAATTCTCTTCGGCACTGGATTATAATGGGCTTAGAGCAATGAAATAAATCGTCACGTCAACACCAATAACTTGATACACACGTGGGTTGGATCCTGAGACCGTAATACCAAATGTTTTTGCTCAACACAATGCTCAATTGAATCAAAAAAGTTTAAACGATCAATAATCTTAGCAATAAAATATAAGGTGACATTGATTATTCAGGCATCAATAACATATTCAATACAGATACAGATTATACAGAGAAGAAGATAATATAGCAAGAACAGGAAAATTTTTGCCTGTCTAGGCTACACGTGCCGCCATATGGGTAATAAGACAGTTAATATTTGAATTCTTCTTCATAAATAAACTATGCAAAATAGTAATCAGATATGTATGTCTAAATATTAATTCGTACCTACAAATGGCACGTGACACATTTTTTTACGATAATGAGAAAATAATAGTAGCATATGGTGCAAACAAATTAAATGTTGAAACCGTATCATTGTTTGTTTATCAAGCTGCCCTTGTGTAACACATGCTCATCAATATAAATGGCATATATAAAGCATTAACACTTAACAATCGTCTGGCATATCATCCCGAGGAATCTGCCAGACATTTGAAGTGAATGCCAAGGCTCGAACACGTGGGTGCCCATTGTAACCGCCTGTCATTGTTAATTTGTATTGGCAATATTGGGCCACTTCTATTCTTGTGTCATTATTATAAATGTTGCGATATGAATATGAAAAGGCATTCGGCATCGTAGGTAAACTTGTTTCAGGACCTTTACGTTTTTGTGGTGCGAAGTTAGTCATCCGTGACAAACCTTCCGCCTTTCAATGTTTTTTTTGTCTTCCTTTGTTTGTCTTCTTGAGGCAATGAATGAAAAATTACCGTTATGATATTTGAAACGTTAGTAAAATTGATTATCTGGAACAAGTTAACCTTTACTTGAAAAAAAATGATAATTTGTCACAATCATTGATGTAAAGTTCATTACCTTTTTTTTCTGCAAAAATATTTATTTTAAGTTGTTTTGCTATAATATAATGTTTTACAACCTTCATGGTTTCAATTTTGTAATAGACAAAAATCCTGTTGACAAAAATAAGGATGTAACCAAAAAACTCACACTTTATGAAGAAATCAAACTATGGACAGGAAGCACTAGTCAACACTTACGTTACTCCATAGCCTCAAGCAAAATTCATACCTCACATTAAACTGCAGTAAGAAACTCATCACAAAACAGCTCCAGCTCAAAGATTAGATACTCCAACAGACTTTTAGACCCAGTAACTGTAAAATAATCGCCTCAAAACGCTGCTATATTAAAAGCGTAGGTTGCGTAAGTACTAGGGCAGCATGAGACATGAAGATCTTGACCCACAGCATTAGGTCCCGCAAACTGGCGATTATCCCCGACGACCCGCCTTCATTGTAGCGGCTCCTATGCCCGTAATGACTGCCCGAGGCTGGTCTAAATCTGTGTGTTATCTCGCAGAAGGTCGATTGCCTGTAATGTGCCTGATTAACAGGTGCTGCTGTTACATAATGCGAGCTTGGTGGCTTGACCATTGCCAACGTGTTGACGTTGATTTGATCGTTGAACCTTTAGTACAAATAATGAACAGATAGAAGTCCATTGTGGCTATTAAATATGGACGTTATTACTGCTATGAATTTAAAGAAACTATTCGTTCGATTTTAGAAATATATTTCAAATATACTCAACAGTATTAAATGCCAAATCGACACCATTACTTTAAAGCATTTCGCCAATTGTAACTCTCAATTTAAGTACCGCCAACACCAGGCACTAAAGATGTCATCTAAAACTAAATCTGAAATGTAGCAATTTCGTTACATAAACCCTGCAATACTTAACGGTGTGCACGAGGCATATAAATGGCCTACATAATGCAGTGGATACATAATACATACTCGTATGACATAAAGCGCGTACACATTAGCCTCGTTGGTCTCCGATGTTCTAATGGGATGCAATTATGAGGGTCAGCTGATAAGCCTGGATAGTGAGGTGATTTGAGTTGAAATTTAAGGGATGTACGAAGGAGGATATCTGAAAAGGATCCGTGATTTAAGAATGCTTCGACGACTTTACTGTTTTTGATAATTTCCGCGTCTATCTTTTATTCTGTTTTTTTTTCTTACAACCAATAGTTAATAGGTTACTTCTAGGTAAGCGTGCTTCATCTTCGACCACATCATCACCATCTGGTGAGATAGAGGTCAAATGCAACAACAGTAACTTTGTGACATTTCTCGATTGATTTGATATATTATAGGTAATTTCATAATTATTTAGCCGCATCGTCCACGGTAACCAATGAGCCATCGGAAATCATCGCTCGATCCTACTCGAGCATGAAGTATTAAACGCGATGGCATCACTATTATTAAGCCATTTACATACACGCTCCATATTCAGAGCAATCTAATCCGTATGTAAAGTACCGATACATATACGTACTCGTTACATGACTTTATGAAGACTGGTTTCCCTGTTAGACGGTCCTATCTTAGAATCTATTGACGAGGTTTCACTGTTGATATCGAGAGTTGCTTCAAAATAAATTGTTGTAGCTGAATTATATTCTGCTTTATTCGATGAGAAGTTAAGAAAGATCCTCTTTATTTAAAATCTCTTCATCAAAAATGTTATCGAAGTAAAAATAGCGATTAATTAAATAAGACCTTTAATGGACGAACAACATTCTTCGTATTTCGCATGCACCAAAATCGTTACGCTACAAAAAAAAAACCAGTGCAAACACCCAACAATTATAATAACGGAAAGTCCCCATATTTTAACCTTAAACAACGTTAAAGAGACAACCTGCAAAAAGTAGTCATTAAATTTTGACCAGATGTTCGGTAAAAATAAGTTATATCTCAATTTTGACTCGAGAGGGTCAATTTATCACGTGCGAGGACTATGATCAACTGTGCAATGCATAAATCTTACCTTGGCAAGATCTTGAACACCGCGATATCGGTTCAAACGCAACAAATTACTGTAATCATAGTCGCATGCACACAATTTTAACCATTTCATAACTATACCTGTGTCATTACGACGCACACATACATAGGATATTTCTATTGGTGTACTGTTAATGTGTGCATACAGTGTTGGTGTGCTTTTGTATGAAATTAAAAATCTATACTTGATATCGTTCATACAAACAGGTGCAATGTTGAGACCTGTTTTATCGTTGTATCATCTATGATTAAGAACCCATAACTCGAACTGCAACAGTAACTATTTAATGATTTTATAATATGTTTCCTCTTATTTATAACAACCTTCCAACCGTCCAACCGGCGTCGTGAGAATGAGCTAGCAAATAAACTATTTTCGTTCGTCCAAATTAAGTCCAGTCTAGATTTATATTTTTGGTTCACACCACAATGCCGTTTTTACGCTAATATTGAGCGAAACGAATGCATTTCAGTGCATAACAAATTTGACCGGTGGTTTTGTTCAAAAATAACAATATCTTTAGGAACTATCTTACTAAACAGATAATTTAAGAATACCATTTTCAATACCTAGGTGTTTTTTTGCTGCGAAGTGTACATTTTTTACTACGAGGTGTAACTTTTTTGCAATTATTAAGTGTAATCACAGAATAAGGAACTGAGGTTTGTTTTCTTCTATAGGTACTAATATTATAAAGATCAAAGATTATCTTGTTTGTTTGTACCGAATAAGCACCGAAATTACTAGACCGATTTTAACCATTTTATCACCGAGTAGCTACATTATCAACGAGTAACACAGGCTATATTTTATCCCCGTATTCCCACGGGAACATGAACTACCCGGGTGAAACCGCGGGGCGCTGCTAGTACCATATAAAGTTGATAAATTACTATGAGCTGTTGGTTTTTCATTAATTTTAATCAATGAGTGGGTTTATGGTTGACTAATTTGGAGAACCGGTATCTTACGTATTTCTAATACAGGTCCATATTGGTGGAACAAAATGTAGCAACAAATAAGAACAACATGGTGCAAGCATTTTGTGACGTGAGTACAACAATTAATTAAAAATAAGAACTAACACTATGATTTACTCGAAGGTGCCCGATGAACGGAAAAAATATTGATCAGGCTAAAGATACCTACCATATGTTTGGGCTGATCATACATTTGCTTCCGTTTAAGCTTGATGTAATTTCCCACTGACTAAACCTTTAGCATCTGGTGAAATCTCTAAGAATATTTACAGATTCACTAAAAATTAAAATGAACATCTAATGAAATGTGTTTGACTTTTAACTAGAATATAGGCCAGGCAAATTTTTTTTTATATACACATACATGTCATACATACAACGGTACAATAAGACATTCTAAAAGCAAATTGAGAACTTGAAAAGTGCATCCGTAGGCCATAACCGGTTTAATATCAATAGATAAACACACACGCACATAATGAGTGAACTTGCTAGGGAGGAGACAACCTTGCCCGACTTCCAGCGATATACATCACTAGTTATAGGTTATGATGATATCACTACACTCTCGAGGTGACATGATGTGATATAAACATTAACATTGGTGTTTGCGACTGTACAAGTGCGCTTACATGCTCAAAACAAAAGTGATAAAAGTTTTTCGAAACATGCCCGCAAGATGGCCCTATTACCGCGTGAATCAGTGATAATATGTCACGCCTTATAACAATTTTGCTTTAAATCTATTCTTTATGTACTGCCTTAGTTGATGCCGGCTATCACTGAAACCCAAGCACTGTACGTGGCTCTATGTTTTTCGTACACAAGTCGCAGCATTATACTGTTACGAGCTTCGGGTTCGTTACAATTAAAATCAGCCGATTAAATAAACAAAAATGACACTTTAATTTACACCACACTAATTACACTATAAACTCACTAATCACAAAACACAATCGCACTATTAATCACTTGAGTTCGCAGTCGAAGATCGCTCTCGAAGTTATCACTTGTATCGCAATTCCAATACTGACTCGGTCGGCTCATGTGCCGGCCTTATATAGGGCGCCGAGTAGAACTCCAGAAAGTTCGCGTACATATCGGTCGCGACCGACTAAGGTCCGAGAATTCTAGCATAGAAAAATCGCGAAGGTCCTTGACTTCAATAGTTCTGCTACTCGATACTAGATGGCGCTAGTAGTACCGAATGCAACCATCTTCGTTGTTTAATTCTGGCGCGCAACACTGCCCCCTCCTAAGACATGCTCGTCCCGAGCATTATCAGCGCCATAATAACGCGCCAGACGATCAACATGAACAATCTTAGGAGCGCTTCTTGTACTTTTCTGTATACGGTAGCTAGGTTACGTCATTGATCTTTGTCACAATCTGGTACGGTCCGTCCCACTTAGCTTGAAGCTTAGGAGATTTCCCTTTGCTGCGAACTGGATTGTGCAACCACACTAGTGAACCTTCCTCGAACCCTTTATTGTTCATTTTGCGGTCATAGCGGGTTTTCATCTTTTCAGACATTTGCTGGCCCGATTGTCTGACGTGCTCATGAATGTCGTTCATTTTGTTCCGCAAGTCATTCGCATAATCGGTTATACTGCGTGGGGCATCAGGTGGTATTCCGGTGATCAGGTCTGCAGGTAGCCGCAATTCTCTTCCAAAGTTTGCGAAAGCTGGTGTCACTGACGTGCTTTCATGAACAGCACTTCGGTATGACAGCAAAAACGGTTGTATGTGCTTGTCCCAATCTCGTTGCCGGTTTTCCACAACTTTGGCCAGATATCTCTCCAATGTCTGATTAAATCGTTCTACCATCCCATCCGATTGTGGGTGGTAAGAAGTTGTCCTCGTTTTATGAGTACCCATAACTCGGCAAGTTTCCTGGAATATTTGAGACTCAAAATTCCTTCCTTGATCGCTGTGAATCTCCAAGGGTACTCCAAAACGACAGAAGACTTCATGAACTAGTTTATCCGCAACTGTTGAAGCTTCTTGGTTTGGAATGGCGAAGACTTCCGGCTACTTAGTGAAATAATCCATAACCACCATGAAATACTTGTTACCACTTTCACTTTCCGGAAACGGTCCCGCAACGTCTAGCGCTATCCTTTCCCATGGTGCACCAACATTGTACAATTTCAATGCACCTCTGCTACGAGTCTGAGGTCCTTTTACAGCCGCACAACTTGTACACTTGCGACACCAGTCCTCGACATCGTCACGACAGTGGACCCAGTAAAACCGTTCCCGTATCTTCAGTAGAGTTCGTTTAACTCCCATATGGCCTCCTGAACAACCATTATGGTACAGCTGTAGAACATCCGGTACTTTAGCTTTAGGGACAACCATTTGCAAATGACAGTTGTCTCCCCGAGCATTTTCCCATTTACGGCACAGGACTCCATCCTGAATCACTAAGCTGTCCCATTGGGCCCAATAGCTTTTTGTGATTGAACTCATCGCTGAGACATAACTCCACGTAGGCTTCGGAGCACTGGCCTTCATCCACTCCAGGATCGGCTTGATGTCCAGATCATCCTGCTGTGCACGTTCCAAGTTTTCCTTCCACTCGTTACTAAGATCTGTCTTGATCATCCTCACAGGTACGACTTCTTTACCCTCTTGCCGAGTACAATGCTTGCAGTCTTCAGGGCAAGGTCTTCTTGATAATGCATCTGCATTGCCATGAGTTTTCCCGCTGCGATGTTCAATCACAAAGTCGTATTCCTGAAGTAATTCAATCCATCTCGCAACTTGTCCTTCTGGATTTTTGAATTGTAATAACCATTTCAGTGCAGCATGGTCAGTCCGTAAGTGGAATTTCCGCCCCAGCAGATATTTGCTAAAATGCTGCAATGACTTGACCACAGCAAGTAATTCCCGTCGCGTGACACAATAATTCCTTTCTGGCTTCGACAGAGATTTACTGAAGTACGCTATCACAACCTCTTGATCGCCATTCCGTTGAGATAACACACCGCCAAGTCCTATGTCGCTTGCATCTGTGTCAACTATAAATTCCTTGCCGGTATCAGGATACCCCAAAACGGGTGTTTTACACAGACGTTCCTTGAGCTCCTGGAATGCAATGTCGCAACTCTCATCCCAACAGAAATGTCGCTTCTCTTCGGTTAACTTGTGCAGGGGTTTGGCTATGTCTGCAAAGTTCTTGACGAATCGCCGATAATAGGAGCACAAACCCAAAAATGCTCTGACCTGCGTCTTGTCTTTTGGAATTGGCCAGTCCTTGACTGCGGCGATTTTCTCTGGATCCGTGCGGATACCTTCTTCCGACACTACATATCCCAAAAAGCTAACTTGCCGTTTGAAGAATGAACACTTCTTCGGACTTAACTTGAGGTTTGCACTCTGGATCTTCATGAGCACGCGTTCCAGGTTTTGCAGATGTTCATCAAACGTACGGCCTACGATGATGATGTCATCCAAGTAGACCAGACAAGCATCGCCAATTAACCCGGTTAGTACTAGTTCCATCAACCTTTCAAACGTTGCCGGAGCGTTGCACAAACCAAACGGCATGACTTTAAATTGCCACAGACCCTTTCCTGTTGAGAACGCAGTTTTCTCCTTGTCCTTAGGATCAATTTGGACCTGCCAGTAGCCACTTTTAAGGTCCAACGTGCTAAACCACTTTACTCCAGTAAGCATGTCCAGCGTGTCATCAATTCTTGGCAACGGATAGCTGTCCTTCTTTGTAACGTCGTTCAGACGACGATAGTCAACACAAAACCGCATGGTGCCGTCCTTCTTTCTTACCAGTACAACAGGCGAACACCATGGACTTGATGAAGGTTCTATGACACCATCCTTCACCATTCCCTCAATCATGGTTTCCACTTCCTTTTCACGTGCTACTGGCAATCTCCTTGGCCGCTGACGGATAGGCAACTCATCTCCTGTGTTTATTTTGTGTTGAACTAAATCAGTCTTCCCGATGTCAGCATCGTTTGAAGAGAAAACATTGGCGTACTTCAGTAACATTCTCTTCGCCTTGATTATTTCATTTTGAGACAGAACGCTGCGACAGTCATCTAAAAGTGTGGTCACTTTCGTTTGGGCGTCCTTGCTGAGGTTCCCAGTCGATAGATTTTGGCACCGACGCAACCAATCCACTTCCTCGCAAGTACCAATCAGCGTGCCTTTTTCTATCATCTGTTCCTTATCACAAACGTTCAGCACACGTACCCCCGAAATGTCAGTGGCTCTAACCAAAGTTCGGGCCACTTTCCAAGGAAGGTCATTGTCTACCCCTTCTACAAGCACACAACGATGAGTCTGCCCAGAATTCCGAGGAAGACTAACCGGCACAATCGTTTCGGATCTCGGCGGAAGAACAATCTTCTTTAGGCTGTACACATTTCCTGGTAATGCCCCTTCCATGAAAAGTTCCTCTTGTCCACATTTCAAAACTCCTTGCTTAACGTCGATCTCACAACAATTCTTCCTCATAAAGTCTAGGCCCAGGATGCAATCGTCCATTATATCAGCCACGATAACATTGTGAAGATAGATCCTGTTTCCTAGCTTCAATTCCATCTCTTTCTCTCCGCGGACGGGTATGCGCTGACCGGTGGCCGTCACCAAATTTATGCGGTCTCGGTTGTATGCGGAGTCCCCAAGGAACCGACTTACTAGTTGGGAACTGACAACCGTGCGAGAGGCTCCAGTGTCTATTGTCAGCTTACATGGCGTTCCGTTTACCTCGCCCTTGATGATTAGGCTGTTCCCATCATGGGTTTGTGAGATCGAAATCCTTGGGGCTCTTTGAACATCAGCCAGCACCCGCCCCGCAGTCCTGGCTTTTACTCGTTTCCCTGCTGTTGCTGGGCGGTGTTGTTAACCGCCCTACCCTCTGGAGATTGACTATCTTCCCTGTCTGCAGTTCGATTAGGGCAACTGGACCGTAGGTGGCCCCTTTCCCCACAGCCATAGCATCTAGGGCTGTATCCTTTAGACCGGTCGCGAACAGTAGCCGCTGCAACCTCCCTGACGCGATGGGAACGATGATCTTGCCGCACAGCTTCCACCTCCAGTGCATGTGCCAAGGCGTCTTTAAGCTTCTCATGATGCCCGAGCCTCACGGCAGCTCTAACTTCAAGGTCGCGGATGCCGTCAATGAATGCCTGCACCAGGTTCCCTTGAATGAGCGCAGGTACAGAATGGTATGCTTTTCTAACAAGCTTCTCCACCTCAAGGGCCCACTGCTGCAGGTTTTCACCGCTGCGTTGCACGCGATCCTTTAGCTGCGCCCTAAACACGTGTTCCAGATGAGCGTCGCCATACCTAGCTTCCAGTGCCTCAACCAGCTGCTCGTAAGTGACCTCGTTACCGAGGGCTTCTAGGATAGTGAGGGCCTGGTCGCGGAGGCCTAGGGTGAGAGCAGTCATGGCCTGGTCCTTACTCCACCCGTTCGCCTTCATAACAGCGTCAAATTGCTTTTTGTATGCCGACCAGGAAGATGTTCCATCGAACGGCGGCACTTTGAATCCACGTAGAGAAGGTGTAGTAGCTACAGAGGTTGCGATTCCATCTCCTATTTTAAGGTTGTCCAGCGTTTTCCTCACGTCAACTATCACGTTGTCAACTCGATGATTAATTTGGTCGATTCGTGATTCAGCTTCCGTCAGGCGGTTCTCGTGCTGAACCACCTTATCTTTAACCATCTTAATTTCTTTGCCGAAAGTGGCATGCAGATCCTTCATGAGGAACATCTGCTCTTCCTGGCGGCGCGCCTGCTCCTCCTTGTCACGTTGGAGCTGTTCTTCCAACCGACGGGCCTGTTCCTCCTGGCGGCGGGCCTGTTCTTCCTGGCGGCGAGCCTGTTCTTCCTTATCACGCTGCAGCTGCTCTTCTAAACGACGGGCCTGTTCCTCTTGTCGGCGGGCCTGTTCCTCTTGTCGGCGGGCCTGTTCCTCCTGGCGGCGGGCCTGCTCCTGCAGCATCAGCATCAGAGCAGCAAAGTCTGGTGCTGATGATGATGCTGGAGCGGCGGTGGACGGGCCGGCCTCTAAGGTAGCCTGCGGCGTTGCACTTCCAAAACGCCTCTGGTCCGTCTCTTGCTGGCGTTGACTACGGGTACGGATACCCTCCGTGTCGTCCTTTGGTAGAATCGGCATCTTTTAAATCCACTCTTCTGACACCAATTGTTACGAGCTTCGGGTTCGTTACAATTAAAATCAGCCGATTAAATAAACAAAAATGACACTTTAATTTACACCACACTAATTACACTATAAACTCACTAATCACAAAACACAATCGCACTATTAATCACTTGAGTTCGCAGTCGAAGATCGCTCTCGAAGTTATCACTTGTATCGCAATTCCAATACTGACTCGGTCGGCTCATGTGCCGGCCTTATATAGGGCGCCGAGTAGAACTCCAGAAAGTTCGCGTACATATCGGTCGCGACCGACTAAGGTCCGAGAATTCTAGCATAGAAAAATCGCGAAGGTCCTTGACTTCAATAGTTCTGCTACTCGATACTAGATGGCGCTAGTAGTACCGAATGCAACCATCTTCGTTGTTTAATTCTGGCGCGCAACAATACTAAGCGATAACCCATGGCAATTTTGTTTTATTCTCGTATACCATAAGTTATTTTATCTGAAGCTTCTAAGACACTCTAGACTACTCTGTATTTTAATTTATATCGGTTAAAAATAAGATCTGTTCTTTAACTTCAAATTAAATGTTGGTAACTTAGTTAGGAAGCTGGCAGTTAAATATCATTGCATATTTATTCAAATGAGGTAGTCTACTTAATTTCTCTTTAAACATTATTATGTCACTAAGTAAAGTTTGATTTTAATGACATAAAAACTTGATCATCATAATATAGCTTTAGTAAATTCATAAAAAAATATTAACTGTGTTAATGGGTTCATAAACCTTTTTAAACTTGATTTATAATTACAGCTTAAATAATAAAAAAACGCGTATAGTGGATGATTTCTAAGTTGTTTCCTTAACTCAGTTTTCTAACGCTTTTATGGAATTTCTACGCACATAATTCCAAATGATGAAACTGTGGCAAATTATGATAAAATCTAAATCTGTAATTTAATAGGTGTTTGAGCAATCTAGACAATTTGCATGTGCCTAGTGACATCGACTTACTTCGCCTGATATATAAAATTATACCAAAATAACTTACTTACGCCGGTTTAATTAATTCATGCGATTATGATCTCTACCTTTATCGGCATAACATCAAAAATCGCTTATATTTTGACACTTGGTCCAATCTACACTGACATCCTGTCTGATTAAAATAATTCGGTCATTATAAAAACCGGGACGTGGTTGAGACACAGTTTAATTTCGTAGTTATAAACGGAAATAATATAGCTCTGGAAGCTGAGAAATAAACTATTAATTTCCTGGGCATCTAACGGCTAGCAGATGCTGAGTTCGCAAACGTTTCGGCAAAGGCAGACTCAGCACATCTCTCTCTCTCTCTCCCTCTCTCTCCCCCTCTCTCTCTATCTACTCTTATTAGAGTTTCCAGTGCGATGTGAACATATACAATAACCCAAATATCAACTATTCGATGAAGGTTGTCAGGACTTTACTCTCTGTACCGCATACCACCTAACCTAGCCTAATCAAAAAAAAATATTCCAATTTTCTTTACTAGGCTTTTTTAATATCACTAAAACTAAACTTTAATGTGATTTAAACCAGAATGTGTATGTATTGTATATTACGCGAACATAATATTAACGTTTAACAGCTTTTATTGCAACGAATTCATTCTCTGAAGCTCATTTTAAAGCCAGTTCAGAAGTACATATTGTTGAATATATTGGCAACACAATACCGATATGATAAACCTGCAATTACGTCACCCATACACACATGTAGTTATATGGTGTGCCAGTAATATAAAGCGGGGTCAATCCAGCACTGAATCCTCAACAACAATGCTAACTACTTTATTAACATAACATAGATGTTAGAAGTGGAACATATGGAAGGCCACTATATACATTTACCAGTATATATGAATAGTTGAGGTAATATGAGAAAGAATGTGGCGATCGCCGATCGTTAGTTGATTTAATATGATATAATTTTTAAGTGGACATCAGCACGCACCCTAAATGGATGTGGTTGGTGCGATAAAAAGTTGTGCTGCGTAAAACAAAATCAATGAGTACAGTCGGGCACGAAACTCGTTGTTTGCTTTTTTTTTAGTTTCTAGTATGATCATCATAATAATAAATGCGTTTACTTGCAGCGCGGAGAGCTGGCCAAACAGCTTCCAACTTTCGAATCCGTACTTACCCTTACAGCCGTCAAAATACTTAACTTTCTAGTCTAACAAATGGGTTCGCAGCGAGAGAAATATAATTAAAATCTAATAGTCTTGTCTTACCTTTACGAGTGACACTATCATCTTTACAACAGCATTCTACACTAACATACTAAGTAACATGAATTGAGTTGTAAAACTGTAGGTTTACGATCTGTCAATGTGAAAGCTAATAAGCTAATATGATACAGATAGCACCAATATTTATAGTGGCGGCCTTTAATTGCGTATATCTTTTTGCTATAATATAATATAACTGTTTAATAAAATTAGAAAATTATTTTATTTCAAGTTTTATTGGTGAATAAAACAATATTTCAATTGGGCCACTTGATATGTTTCTCTGTTCATTAATCTTTAGATTTATGGTTCCCTTCCATTCCAATTAACAGTAGAACAGTTCATCTTTGGCTTTAATTATGATGTTCAGATTTACTATTGTAATTTACCTATAATAAGTACATGCCCTTCTGTGATTGAAATACGATGCTCCGGGCAATATCGGATGTTCTGTTATAAAAGTGTAGGTTCATTTTAACTCGAAATACACTGCAAAAAAAGTTGTCATTAGTTGTATCTGTGGGCTTAGTGTGACTTATTATAAGTACTCGATCGTGTAAAATAAACGTCAATTTGTAGGTACTATAACTGAATAAGCGCCGGCTGATGACATTTACAGAAAATATCTTCTTTTTCATACTATTGGACCGTAAATATAAAAACTCGAAAAACGTGCCCCCTAATGAAGTAAATGTTTAAAACAGTTCGCTATTAAAAATCGTACGAAA
Organism: Hecatera dysodea; assembly: GCA_905332915.2. Lineage (NCBI taxonomy): Eukaryota > Metazoa > Arthropoda > Insecta > Lepidoptera > Noctuidae > Hecatera > Hecatera dysodea. The sequence goes on from HG995304.1 coordinate 8,287,130, forward strand.
GGAAAAGTAAAACAAACAAAAACAATTTATCGATGACTGTACTTATATTTAGACTACGGTATATTATTAAAAAGTGGTAGCTCTCAAACAGGCTGACATTATTTTTTAAATATCAATCTAAACTCGAGATTAATTATAAAATAAAACGAAAAACAGCATACTGTATGTTAAGTAGGGCTGTCTACTCTCCAAACATAATTTATAATAAAGAATACACTACTTTCATTGTGATAGTGATTTTCATCGATTTTCTTGTGGTAAAGCGATTTTACCGTTTTTTTTTATTTTTTTTATACGGTTGTTATTTTTCTCGTGAAAGCCCTGATCGGTGCTTCGCTTTCACCGATCGAGATGTATAATTAAAGTAGGCGTTAATTTTCTCGCTTCACTAAGATCGAACGTTTATGACGAACGGGTGTTAATTTGTGCACTCGTCTCAAATGGTAAGTATCGTAAGGGGCTTGACGATGTTGCGATCTAATGATCTTAGACGGGTTGGTTTTTGTTGACAATCATTTGCTAGGAGAAAAATGTTTAGTTCAACAAAATGTAATGAATTTATTCTAAATAATGTTTTTAACACCGAGATTTTTTTTTTGTTAAAAGTTACTCTAGAAGTGCTGATACGACATCAAAAATTCCATAAATAAAAAAACACAAAATGTAAAAAAGCTTACTTCTAAGTGCCATACTTTTTCCCGAAAAACGCTGTCGCGACATAGGGGGAGAGAGGCGGAGCCATCTGAAAAATAGAGTATTAAATGCTTTAGTTCGCAAAAGGTCTTATCACGGCCAAGTTAATATCGTTGTTGATTATGAAACAATTCATAATTCGTAAGAAAATAACATGCATTATTTTTTATGTGTACATAGCGTTCAGGTGCTTGGGTAACGCGGTCATTATTTTAATTTACATACATACGAGTACATTGCCAAGTTAGTGTGTTTATCGTCCGGTATTTGATGTTCTATAATTATATCTGTGAAATTGAGCATGTACAAATTGTATTGGTTTTGGCTTGGCCATTTACAAGACTGTTGCGTTATTATAAACTGATATAAAAACTTTAAAAAAATAAGTAGGTACCTACCTAGATTTTTGTGCCATGACAAAAATATTTGAAGATCTTTTATACGACACTTCTACACCTACACAATATTTATAACGTAGGTATTTACTAATAACTAAATTTAATTTAATTAATCTCCTAACACAACATATTATTCGTCCATATATTTCACTTACAACAAATCTCTAGCAAAGGTACTCGCTATGGAAATATCAGCCGGTCTCGACCGATATTTACTAAGGGGAAGTCTAATAAAGTGCAAGGGGCCCCTCTAGTGGTATTGTAACTGTGATAAAGGCGTGACCACCTACGAACTAGGAATGCGTTGGCGCAATGACGTTTACACGGGACGATTTTAATGTTCGACATTTTGTCGTAGAGTGTTGAGGTAATGCTGTCGTACCTATGATATTACCAGTACGTATTTATTTTATAGGGATTGAGTAACACAAAGAATAATTATAATTACTATCATGTCATATAGGTAACGAATCCTATTTCCTACTTTCATGTTAATAGGTATACTTAGCAGAAGAAATACTCCAGTTAATTAAAGACAGTGTCTTTAAAATAGTATAATTAGTCCATATTAATATATTGCCGTAAAACACAGTCAACAATGATTTACGTGATAGAGAAGGGAAGATTTTTCATAAGTTGTAAAACATACCTACAGCACTAAAAAAGAAACAGAAAATCTATCAACAAACTAGGTACTAAAAATTGATGCGACACGAACACGAAATTTGATATTTCTCGTTTGGTCGTACTACAGTCGTTTCGTGTAAATCCTGCGAAGGATTTCACCAGTCAACATTATTATGGCACCGGTATGCGTTGTACTGTACCTAGGGTATCGGTTTTCGTACAACTTGTCGTTAGTAAATTAAGATCGGTCGGCTTTCGATTAACTCAAACATCGACTTTAGAAATACTGCAAGCAATTTTCGTATTGAGTATGCAGAACAATTTGGAAGCGCGAATAAGTTTAAAATGCGTGTCCAATTTTTGTTGCTGGCATTTTTAGGTTTCGAATACAAGATGCCGTTTAATCAAAACGAAAGGTTTTATTTTTAATTTTATTTAAAGACTTTTATTTTTTCGTGGATTTGTTCTGCTTATTAAAATAAGGATTTGTTCATGTTTTATATTTGATTTGTACAGGTTATTTTAGATTAGATCTGCTATATTTTTCTATCAAACAAATTAAGACATTAGTCATGATTAGGTATTTTGTCACAGACCAGTAGCTCATAATAAAGAACTTAATAAAAATTCAACTTCGTTAGTGCACTTTTAAAATAATAATGAAGCAATAAAATGAATATTCAATGTATTCTATTTCAGTTTTATTTACTTAAATTGAATTTAATGTAATAAAAAAAGTTGATTAGTGCAATAACGGGTTCAATGTATTTGCTACTGAATTCTATTACATTCAATTGAGCATTTTAATGACTATATCCTTAATTTTATATTGATTATGTTCCTGTTTTAATTGCAGACGAATTTACTGTGCCACTTATAAAATGTCTACGTAATATATTTTGTTTAAATGGCTCTTAGTATAATTTGCAAGAAACTGCATTACCATACTTTAAATGACATGAAATAATCATTTTATCCTTGTCATAAACGTAAATATCTGTCGTTAAAGTCAAAGAAGAAATAGAAGTGTTTGGGCGGGAGTAATAGTTTACTATGGAGGTGCGCTTCTCTATGGTCTCAAAGCGCAATCAAACTTCGATACATCATTTTAATACTGGACATGTCACTGCAAATTCGAAATTCGAATGCAAATGAAATGCAGGCTGGATACAAAGTACGACGTAATGGCCGCCGATAAATTATAAGACAGGCGAGTTTTGTTATCGGCGCGCGTCCCTCTGTAGAATTTCGTTGAGATTATACACTGAATACGTAATGTAAATACATTATTCTAGGTGGCTTGCAAAATTTTGTGCTGAGGAACTTAGGTCGGTTCGTAGACTATTATGAAATGGAATTACAATTTCGACAGTTGACTAGGTAGCTCTAAAACATCGAAACTGGTGTTTTAGCACAGTAATACTCAAATTAGGTAACTAAATACTCTTCAGGCGGAAACGAATCTTATCATACTAAACAATTCAAACGATACTTTTTCCTCGAAAATTAAACTTACCTAATTTAGTTAAGCACCAAAATTCATCATAAAATTAATTTAGTAAGAAGAAATATTCAAGCACATCCATTTCGCTTCTCAACTTCAGATTCTATCAGCGACAACATCGGGCATCATTGTGAAATGCAACTAGTTATCTTGGCGTGAAACTAAATGTTGCAATTCGGCGCGTGCGCATACATTTAACGAGACGTGTTTAATTACCCGGCTTCAGCTACCGATGCATACCAATTACACCACGGACTTTAATAATTTCTAACATAAAATATTAAAACGGCTTTCAGAACCATCGCAGTTGCGGTAATATTTTCTCGAGGATTAAACGGAATACGACTTTATACGACGTGGTAAAATTTCGTTCGTCGTAGTAAATTCTGAGTTGTTTAATTATTTATTAATTTAGTATGTAGTAATTTTAGTTTACACCTTCATAGTTGGCTCATTTCAAATTCTTGATTATATAGATTGCCTTGTATAGAAAGGTAGAGAGTCCCAGAGCGAGTTATATGATCTCATAAATGCGCCTGAATTGCTTATCTATTAACTGAGAACATTTAATTGAGATCATTTTCGTAGATCTTATTTAGAAGAAACTTTGAGTTACGCTTATGTGCCTATCCGTGTCCCTGCTAATGCGCTTTCCAGGGCTGCGATGACTGTCAAACAAATTTGACAGGTACTAGTTTATCTCTTTGAGGCGCACGTGGAACAACGCGCTATCGACCCGGAGGTGGTTATTAGCCTGCAGGCTCGCACCTGCTACAACGCCTTCTTCTGTTTACCGCTCCCACACGCGGTCCGCCTCCTCCTTCGCTAGCGTTACTGTTCGCAGAAAGAGGTGACTGCCTCTGAACCATAGATGAACCAGGTCGGAAGCCGCCGCCGATTGCCTCGACGAGGACTCGGCGTTGCTCCGCCCAAGCAAAGCAGACCTCCACCGTATGCTTGACCTTGTCCTCCGGGCGTACCACTCAATGTTGACACCCAGGCATGGCCTGCTTCAGCAGGTAGCTGCCGAAACATCTGTGTCCGTTGAGTATCTGCATCAGGTCGAAGGTGAGAACGCCGTAGCGCCTTTCCAACCACTCCTCGAAAATGGAGCTTATCACCGCGATAGTGGCGTGCCCAAGGAATGATGGATCCTGAAGTGCCCTCTAACGAACGAATCACGAGACCTTAGCAAAAATTAAATGCATATAGAATTACATAGGGATTGGGTTTTCGTTATCCAGAAATCTAAATTCATTGTTATGTATTACAAGAGCCACAAACCGTAAAATAATTAATTAAATACTGTAATTAATTCAAAATCCATTACTTAAAAGGATTACCAATTGGTCAATTTACATTTACAGTGCTTTGCTGGACAAAGGACTTAGCCAAAATGCGCTATATTATTATGCTCGAATTAAACCAAGCAGGTTTTAATCATTATTATTTTTTAAATGCAGGTAAAGAACTAGACAACATGCACTTATCTTTTAATTATCATTTACGAATGAGCATGATTCACTTAAGTTTAAAGTTGTAAATCTTTTTTATTACTCTGAGGATATGTCTCAAGTTGTCTCAGCCAAAATATTTAGTAACTTTTAGTTATCAGTTGTGCAAACCCATGTTTGAGTGACGCATGCAAATTTCTTAGACTGGTCTGTAGACTTACTTGACGTTTGTGGCTTATAACACACATTTTTATTAAGTTGATCTCAAATTATTCCGATAATTAAGTCATAAAAAATTAATACCAAGGAGCTCATGTCGACACAAAATATATGACTCAATTCCTTAATAATTACTCTGATAAAATACTCATTAAAACTAGAAATGATATTGAAATTTGGAGCGCACCTTAACGGTCCAGCCATCAGGATGTCACGAAAAAGGTCCTCCATCGTTATCTACTGATACTTCGCAGAATCGGCGTCAATATATTTAATTGCGGACGCCGCTCACATAACTAATACCGCTAAATAAGTTGTATGTAGGTCCTGCGCAGGCTGACAGAAAAAAACTCCCGATTTCCGGCGGTTCCCACGCGGCGTCGCCCGCCGCTCCGGTTCCCACATGCACTCGCAACTTTTATAAACAACATTATCATCATAAGTGCGCATGCGTGGCAAATCAATCCGCCATTGGCCAGAATCGGCCGCGAGGTGTATTAAATGCCCACTCTAAAATACGTCGCATTCCGTTGTGATTGGTCCATAAACGCAATTCGATAATAGATTAGATAATTATTTTGCGTGGCAACTCGAACATCGCCGGGTGCGTTGAATGCTTAATTTTGGAATTGTGATTCCATTTACGTAGTTGGCTGAATTACAAAAATAGGTACAATACAGTGTAGGTACGAGGTCTGCGCCAGTGTGCCCACGAACACATTATCGTGTCACGCACGGGTCAAGACATGGCCTTTGTCAATAAAGTACAGCTATCATTGAATATGCTAAAGAAAGACACCTATATTTACGACTGCGTTCCATCACGATCTTAATAAATGGCATATCGACGACCGCGTCTAGTTAAGAGACATTAATGCTAAGTAAATTCGCGAAGGCAACAAACTAGTTGTCATCTAAAAGATAATATTCAATGAAGAAGCTTTAAATAACATGACCTAATACAGTGTAAGTAATGTGCGCTTAACAGGAGGATTTAGTACTAACAGCTTTGGTTTTGCAACGATCAGCCGCATAATACGAGCATGATACGTCCGCGGACATAATCGATCCATCTAAGCGGGCGTTTAGAACTGATTCTACGTTCATACATCGCCGAGCAATTTCATATCTCGCCATAAGGCGATCGACGCGACGCGTTTCCTAAAATAGTGATGTGAAATAAATCAAAGATCGTGGTTGTCGATACGATCCGTCTAAAAAAGCGGGCGGTGCGTGTGAATCTGCTCCGACCGCGATCGTATGAGAATATCATACGGAATGTCGACCATTGACTACATGACTTATGTGATTTCCACTACTAATTTTAGTAAATATGTTGCCAATGCAACCATTAACAATATTTTTATCTGCAGTATCAGTAATGAACAAGTCCTTATCTTTATTTAGTTAGCTCAAGTATAGTTAAAAAATCTTGACTTTGCTTATGTTTGTGCAGCGAGACATACAAGTGCAGGTTTACTGATATTTATTAACAAATTGCTTACTGCATCTGTTGCAGTCACACGAATATTTTTTTCACTTTTTGCAAGACGATAGTCTGCGATTTATTACTTATTTCAGCGCAGCATTGCGAAGGACCGGCTTCGTGACTACGCAGTGTTGCGACCTGTGGAAGCCGTCAACTTTTTTTATTAATCATTCTATCGATACGCGGTAGCAATAGCGGTGCTGCAATCTCCGCTCTAGACCTATTGTTGTACGACTCACGCTTTTTTCGTCAGTATTCTCTTGAAATATTCTTTGGATTGTTGTTATGAAATTAATGTATTTTGCTCGCATATTGCCCCATTAATCATAATCGAAAATGAAAGGATAAAATATTGTAAAAAGTGTCATTATTTTCAGACACATTGATGGTCCAGTGAGGCGTTGAAAAATAAAACAAGCTTTTAATACAATTACGCTTGTTATATAAAGTGCACTTTCAAAGACATTAGTGATGCGATCATATTGTTCGTGTGGCAGGTGAACTTAACAAGGCGTCACGAACGAGCGCAACATCGTATGTGCGCACGGGCAGTCGGCCATGCGCGACTTCTGCCATTGGCTGCTACCGAGTAAACACTAGTGTACCTAGTGCCCATGTACCCACCACTACGTACATACATACAAACATACATACTAAATTAATCGACGTGATTGATCGAGCTGCACGCCTCGTATCACGCCTCATTATGCGCAATAAATTATAATAATTTATCGATAAAATAATATTAACATTAATATGTTTAGCTAATAACGTGGTTTAAATTTTACTATAAATTATTCAATATTTAAGTGCTCACGGTTAGGTAAAGTTATATTATAATTTCAACAGTAAGCGGAACTAAATAGATAGAAACTTGATAGAAATAGAGTAACACGAATTCAACATCTCATTCTCCATTCACACCTCGCCTCTAACATGACACCGACATAACATGCAGTGTACAAAGCAATTTATTGCTACTATAGTTTATCGCAGACGTTCGGAATTCCAAATACACAGAGCATAGTAAAACGAATCGCGGTAATTTATTATAGTTTTGCATAAGAAACGAGGTGGGACGAACTACGAAACGCATGGAATGGCACAAAGTCAGAAAAGTGGTCAGTTGGTGTGCGCCCGCGCCGACGGAACGAATAAGCGATTCAAATGCTAATATATCACGGCGTCGGCGCGGCATGATGTTTCTCATTGGCCACGCTATTTACATTAACATACATAACGCGCGGCCCCGCCCACCGCGCGTCACGCCCGAGCGTCGTTAATTACTGGTAATTAGTGGGTCGTGACTGTGCGGAGATGCGCAAGCTACACTGCTGTAAGCACTACTTACGAAACGTGCAACTGTGCTTAGATGTACCACTAACATTGACTATGCGGGTTACCGCTTCCGAATACTGCGTTCAGGATGTCGCGATACATTTCGCGTTGAATTTGTAATAACGTGTGAATAAGCTCGCTTTTCATGAGCTTTCACAAATAGTAAAGCTTGTTTTTGATGTTATATTTTTATTCGAACATCCTTTTATACTGGAAGCCTGTAAGTAACTTCATTCCAAACATACTCACAGTTCACACCCAATCGTTTAATATTGACCATCAACATAACACACCTAATCCTTGCATAAAAGGGGCACGTCGGCGCCTGCGCCACAAATCATAAGTATGGAACCGAGGGCTCACGACCGTGCCATATATGGCTTCCCTGACGTCCATGCCCGACCCTTGTTCCAAGGATTTATGTCGGCTCCTTTTGCCGCAAATTAGCCCGTGTCGGCTACAGGCGTGAGCGAACAAATTTGTAGCAGCACTATTAGGATGTTTCGCTTTTACTTTTTATGTTAATGGCCAGATAAAATTGTATTGGGTTAACCCTACGGCGAAGGAATGCGAGTTCAAGCCGGAACCGTACTCCGTCTTTAGCATAGTAGATAAGTTAACATTGTTTGCCGACACGATCTATAATAGTAAGCAGTAAGTTAGCCAGATCGAGTATCTCTGTGTAGCACAGGCCACTCTATCAGTGTCAATGCGATCTACTTGCGTTCATGGCTGACCAACCAAAAACTACAAATACATCGTCATTTAAAAGCAAAGAGCACCGAAAAGCAAGCGGCATTGAGACAAAAACGATAATAGATCACGGTACGAGTAATGACAACATAATGTGGTTTAGCATGTAAATGTATCGGCGCGCGCCAACAATGCGCGTGACGGACGTGGGTGATGGCGCGCGCCGATCTATCTTCAATGAAGTTGTCCAATTTATTGTGCACGATTATCGGCGGATAATATTTTTGTTATAACACTATCTGTTATAACACTACGTGGGCAGAAGCATGAAATAGCGAAAGGAAAGCACTTTAATAACGTTTTACTCGTATCTCTCATGTCAATTCGTGCCTTCGATTTCACTTTTACACGAAGTGAGAGCCATTGTTGGGGATACACAAGATTGGGCAAAAACTAGACAGACAATATATTAGTATCTGGGGCAAGCCTCGGTAATAAGCATAACGTATTTCACTCATCACTGACTCGCCACATGCTCAAACTTTTGGACATGTCAAGCAGCTTGTTACGTGGATGTCAATTCTGATTCTAACCAGTCGATCGCATTCGCAACTCTTCCATAAGCAACTGGTTCGAACGCAATATATTGGCTTTATAAAGGCGTATTAATAATTAACAAAAAACTTGGTAGTTTCGGTAGCAAGTGCTCTAGTTACCGATGTCGCAAGTAAGTGGGCGTGAGTCGAAGGCGAGCGTAGGAGCCGACATCGATCACCCGGCCAGGCGGCCACCCCCGCGACCCCCGCGACCCGCGCGCTTTCGCAATATTTATACAAGTTTTAGCATACCGGTGTGGAGGATATTGCTGATAGGGGCAAAGTTGATCAATAAAATGTAATCAGTTGTTATGTGGCAATTGCCTCATCATTGTGGCGTAGAGCCGTAGATCCGGGACGGGTCTGTTAATAGGCAGGTTTAGATCTAGTACAGAAAGCACTGACATAGTTGAAGGCTAACATGTGTTTCGTTGTGTTGTTGCAGGTCGGTGGCGCACGAGCCCGATGAGCGCGTGCGCTGCGGCCGCCATGCGCGAGAAGCACGCGGCGCCGCGCCGCCTGGCGTCCCCGCCCGCATCCCCCCCAGGCCGCCTGCCCAGCCCGCTCAGCAGTCCGCGCGCCGATGAACCCCTAGACCTGCGCGTCACGCACAAGCGCCCGCCGCGCCTCGAGGACGAGAACTGCAACCTCATCACCCAGTCTCCACCGCCTCATCCCACGCACCCAACGCACCCAGCGCACCCCGCGCACCCCGCGCTCCTGCAGTTCTGCCGGCGGCTGCCGCTGGCTCTGCCGGCATCCTTCGGACGCTATCCATTCCTACCCGCGGCGGCAGCCACCTTGCTCGCCCCCGGAGCACCGCGAGCTCCGCCAGTGCCTCAAAACCCCGGAGTCCCTCGGGCACGGGACCGGTATACATGCTCCTACTGCGGGAAAGCATTTCCTCGCAGCGCCAACTTAACTCGACATTTAAGAACGCACACGGGAGAGCAACCTTACCGCTGTAAATACTGCGAGCGTTCCTTCTCGATATCGTCCAACTTGCAGCGGCACGTGAGGAACATCCATAATAAAGAAAGGCCGTTCCGGTGTCGCCACTGTGACCGCTGCTTCGGCCAGCAGACAAACCTCGACAGGCATCTGAAGAAGCATGAGGCGGAGAACGGAGACGACAGTCGCCGGCGGTCTCCGGACGAGACGTACTTCGAGGAGATCAGGTCGTTCATGGGGCGCGTGGCGCCGGGCAGGCGCGCCGCCGCTGCCAGCCCCGCCGACCACACCTGAAAGTGACGCGTGCTGACCACACACACACACTTACTATAATCTGGTCGATGCATCCAAATGACTCTTGTGTACTTATAGAACCTTACTAGAACCTTTACTGTGTGAATATATTGATCAAACTTCTAATGAATAGGCGCCAACTCTAGTTCTGCATCAGTTTGATAAACGATGCCAATATAAAATTGCAAGGCAATAATAACATTGAGAATGTTTCAAAACGAGCATCCAGCACCAGGTAATTGTAAACCTAAATAAACACTACATACAATGTAATCATAATGATCATGCATCATCAATTTTGTAAATACCCATTATTGTTACCGCGTTAGCACATTGAATTGGCGCAAACGAGTGAAAGTAAGTGTACTTGCCACCAAGTCGGCTATTAGGATATGTATTATAAATAAAGTGATATTGAATCTCGTGTACTTAATGTAAATATTAAGCTATTGTAGTGTATGTAGCTAGGACGCGTACCGAATTTTCTCTACCGATAGTTTTATAAAAGTATATAGTGTATGTATTCCTTGTCATAAAGACATAATAGACATTTAAAGTTAAGTGTTTCGAGAGTGTTCGCTATTATAGATTACGCTAAATCGATATATTGTATGGATGTAAGTAGTTTCTTTGTACTTTTTTTTTGTAAATTTTGCTTTATTCGATGTAAAATAATTAGTATTATTAGTCTGAGAGGAAACGCCGGTTACCAATAAAAATATAACTTGTTGCTTATTGAAGATATTATTAAATATTTTTTACGAAATGTTAGAAAACTTGTTTTAAAAAATTATCTTACTGTCGAAATTATGTATGTATATAATGTATACGGAATGTTGCGTAAATTATTGTCGTTTTGGGCACCAATCACGAGAGGATTTGTTTCTGTGTTCAAACTGCCCTAATTGTTAAGTTTCAGAATATTACGCAAATTAGATATGTTTATTGTCATTTTATTGAGATTTTAAATTAGAACTTATACAGATATTAGAGATTATTTCAGGACTTTGTTAAAACATTGTACGTATTCCAAAATTATTACTAAATTAATATTATTACAAATCTGTGATTTAATTTATTACTGGACAGCAATAATAAATGAAGAAATATTTTTATCAGTTAAAGAAATCTCTCAAAGAACTAATTTAAACGTTCCTGTAAGTATAGATAGATCTCTATGATTGTTGCGAGTGTAAAGTTGATATATATTTTATATAATAGAGTTAACTATATTTTTCCTTATATCAAAGTACACAAACGAAATAACCTGTATACAAAAAGTCATAGACATAATTCAAAACTGATGATTTTCTGTCATTTTAGTATTCAATGTCTATTTCCAATACAAAATACGGATGTTGCAATTTCTTTCCATGACTACTTGGTCACGGTAGAATTTATTAAAATAACATTCCCTGAACTTCCATTCCATAGTCATTTACAAAGCTTGCTTAACCTATCGTCATACTTGAGCGACAAAGCGAAGCGATACTATCCGAAACTACTTCATCATCATCATCATCGTCACAATTACTGCCCTTGTCCCATGTACTTGGGGACTATTCTCCCTTGTCACTTACGACGCTATTGTTCATTTCATTTATTTCCATAACAGTTGCCTTTTTTTTTTTTTTTTTTTTTTTTCTGGATGGGAAATCATCAAATGACCCCTCCCGCCCTGGGTGGAGCGGTAGGGAGTGTCAGACTTTTACTGACTAAAACCCACCCGTGATCCTTCCTGTGCCCTATGCGTTCCAGGGCCGCGGCAACTCTTTCGAACAAATTCCGCAACCCTAGCAGGCACCAACCCTATGGGGTCCCGTCCTTGGTGCTGACGGCTCCTTCGGCGCGCGTGGAACACAACGCGTCGTCGACTCAACCTGGTATCGGACGGCGAGCCACCCACGCTCACCGTCCCCAGGCATCAGCCACTGCGCAATAGCACAGCGGCCGACTTGTCTCTGGAGGAGGCCGAAATGGGACCATTACTGGCACTCCATCTCAGCACCCTCCCGAGCGTTGGGAGTCGCAGCACCCGCAGCAGAAGCGGCAGAAGCGGCGACGGAAGCCGCGGCGGCGGCAGAGGCGGCGGCGGCGGCGGACCTCTTGCCCCTGGTCGGGGCGGATGGCGCGCAGGCCCTTCCCCCAGCCCAGTGCTCGGCCGGCTTGCCAGCAACCGCACATGCACTGCAGTGCGGCGTGGCCTCGCACGAGCCGGCGCGATGACCGGGCCGACCACAGCGGAAACAAAGTCCGCTGCGGTCCACCTCCGAGGGGCACATAGCTCCCGTGTGGTTGCCCACATGGCAGCGGTAGCACCTCAGAGGTCTGGGTTCCAGCAGTTTTACCCGCGCAGACACCCATCCCACCAAGAGCCTTCGGCCCTCCGACACAGTTCTGGCCGCCGTCACGGGGCAGCTCACCACAAGGGTTTGCATGCCCGTGTTGTCAGGCCGGAGGGTGCCCGCCTTGACGAGCTCGGCAGAGCACCCCCCAGTCCTGGCGACGGCGGCCACAACTTCCTCCTCCGTCACGGAGTCATCCAGGCCCACTATGCGCATGTCGATGCGCTTAGTCGGCCTGGACACCCGGACCTCGTCCGCGGGTAAGACCGCCCTCAGCCTTTCGGCCAGGGCGTCCGCGAACGGGCCACTCTCCGCTCCGGCGAGCTCGAGCTTCCGGGCACCGGTCAAGGTCCTCCTGACCCCGATGCCCCCGCTGATGCCCAGCTCTTGGAGGCTCACCGCCTCCTTCGCCCGCTTCAATACGGCGAGATAAGTCACGCCCCTCTGTTCCGCTTCCGGCTGCAGTGTTAACACTACAGCCGCGGACTTCGGGGCGCGAAGCCTCGCCGCAATGGCATTGGCCTTCCGCCGCTGCTTCCTCGCCTTCCTCTTGGCAGCCTCTTTGGCCTTCCTTTTCTGGCCAGCAACCTGCCACTCGGCCTCGGCCGCAGGAGGGTCCGAGGGTGGGGGTGGGGGCGGCTGCGGCACCACTGGCGCTGCAGCCTTAGCCGCTCCTCCTCCAGCCTTCCTCCTACCCCTCTTCGCCGGGGCCGACTTGGTCGTCGCCGGCGTCGCAGGTGCCGGCGCCACAGGCGCTGGCGCGGCTCCCGCCTTGGCCTTCGCCGCCTGGCCGGACGTTCCCGGGCTGGCAGCCACCGCGGCTGCATACGAGGCCGCCCTCTGCTGGCCCGGGGGCTTCTGTGTCGCCGCCAACGGGGGGCGCCGGACAATGCCCTCCAACACTGAGAACTGCTTCTGGAAGGGAGCCAGCTCCTGCCGCACCAGGTTCCGCACCTGGCTCAGCACTTGGCTCCCCTCCAGCGCCGCTGGACTCAGCCCCCCCTGCGGCCCCTCAGAGGCTGCTCTGGCCATGTCAGCCAGGTCCCTCCGGAGCGACTCATTCTCCGCTATGAGTCTCTCCGTTACGGCCGCGAGGCGGGCGACCTCCGCCCGCAACTCCGTCGCCTCTCCGGACCCGCCGACGCCGGCCGCCGCCGCCGCCATAATGGAGGCCTTGGCCGCGCTGATGGCCTCCCGCTTCGAGGACTGTTTCCTCTTAAAGGCCACAGCGCGGATCGCGGCCTCCACGACCTCCTCCAGCTTGGCCCTCTTCTCCTCGGCAGCGGGAGGCACCTCTCCCGGGGACTCCAAGTCGTCGGAGTCGAGAGGAGGCGGACGAGTAGAGGGAGCCCTGCGACCGCTCCCTCCAGGGCGACGCCCCTCCTCCACCAACCTCTCGGCCCGACGCTCCACCTCCCGGGTAGAGGGTGCAAGCCCCCTCCCTGCCTCACAGCCCCTGCCCCGCCTAGCGGTGGGGATTTTGCGGGCGGAGGCAAATTCGCCCTCGGAGGACGACCCGCTGTCATCCTCCCGTCTGGGCCGCTTGCGGAAGAACTTTACGTTCTCCGCAGCAGCCCCCCCTCTTTCCTCTCCCGAGCCCGCCGAGCTGACCGTTACTAGGTCTAGCGCGGAGCCGGAATCCAACTCCACGCCACCCCGGCGCTCAGGCGAACCCTCCTCTTCGAATTCGTGCGCCATCAGCTCCTTAAAGGAGGCGGATCCGGATGACGACGACGAATTGGAGCCTCCTCGGCTCTTGTTGCCACTGGCAAGCGGAAGACGTTTGGTGCCCACCCCAGAGTACGGAGGGCAGCCCGCCGAAGCGGGGTGGGATTCCCCGACCGCTGAGCAGTCGGGACCCACCTGGGGACTCATTTTGCAAGCGTCTTTCATATTTTGTGCCTTTTAAGGGTGCGGTCCCTGTTCGCTCCGCCCCTTCTCAGGGCCCTCTCCTCACCTCACCTCTCCACCTGCTCGCTGCTCCCACAGTCACGTCTGATGATCAGACGCGTACCAGAGAGCAGCGAGCAAGCGTGTGTGTGTCTCTCTTGGTCTGATCCCTCACTTGCGACCTTCCGGCATGAGTGGCTCTACCGGGAAAGCTCGCAAGATCATTGGGACGCTCAAGCCCCACCACGACGACAACGTGGAGACACATTCGGTGGGGTCCATAACAGTTGCCTAGCCCTAGCGTTTTCCCAACTACATATATTGGGGTCGACTTCCAGTCAAACCGGATTCAGTTGAATACCAGTATTTTACGTAAAGCGGCTGCCTACCGACTGATAGGCAGACTGGGAGTAGTCTCCACAACCCATTAACTGGGTAACACTGTACTTCTTGACAAGACTGGTGTAATTTTTTTCGATTACATCCATAAGAAAATCGAAACATAGTTTCTTTACCTCGCTTTCCCTATCCATACATCCACAGTTCCACATTTATCTTCATCATTTCATCCAAAAGAACACAAGCCCAGAAGCATCATCACGTTGATCGAATGCTTCAGACAAGTGACATACTGTCAGCGGTGGCGTGCTATAGGCGATTGTAAAAACATATAAAATGTATGACATCGACAAACGCTGTCAAATCGTCACATTTCGACAATCTTATTCGGTTACGGAATGAAATTTTGTCTAGACCTTCTGGAAGTAGCTTGTTTTTGCTTCATTCTGATCTTACCAATTTCCAATTTTGCTAAACAAAACCTCGCTTCGTATTCAAGCGCTCATCTATGGCTACAGGTAATTCCCATTCTACCCTCCCAAGTCAACGTTACCTACTGCGTGAATGTTTTGTAATATACTCGTACCAAATCCTGTTTGATTCGCATAAGAGATGCTATGTAACTTATCACTAGGATGTATAATGAATAGAGATTATTACCTTATCGTTTTGTACTTTTGATACCTATTAGTCGTTCAAAGGTCACCGATTACCTTGTCAAAATGAATAAATAACAATAAATCTTTTAGTCTTGTATTTTTATTTTATTGTTACCACTGCCTATGACAATTTCGAACTTCAAGCTTAAGCAAAAACAAAAACTCAACTTTCATGTAAGTAACTGACATTCTGTTTCTGAACTGAGACTTTGAAATTAAGAGCTTTTCGAACTTTACAAACTTTAAGTATTCAAGCTGTGTTGACCGCGATCGTACTTAACTTCAAATTCTCAATTCAGACTCCGCCGTACTTATACATGTGAAGCTAGATCTGCTTAACATGAAAGGACCTTTGTCTTGCTACGGAAAAACCAACGGACTTTAATCTTGACTCAAGTTTTTGCAGTACAGATAAGATATTCAACCAAGCTTATGATAATTCACCAGCAAAAAATACCTAAGTCCATGTACAAATCCATGTAAACACCTCACAAAAGATGATAGATCCTATTCATAGTCTGCAACCGCATTCCTAGCTTATCATAGTAAAAAGAAACAGGTTTGTAAAGATACCTATGTAAATGGATTACAATCGAGAAACGCAATTAACGCAATTGACCGGTGATAACCTGTCATTAATAACGTGGTCTTTAAACTCGACCTGTTATTGTTACTAGCAGTCAAAGACTCGAGATAACTGGGATAAGTTTTGAAGCCATCTTAGTTCTTCTGTGAAAAAAAGAACAAATTTGGCTTAGAGCCAAACGAAAAAGATTTACATAGCAGACGCTGCCCCAAAAACCATTTATGTTTAATCTTTTGAGAACGGAATCATGATGGCTTAAATATTTCATAATACGGTCCCTTTTTTATAGATCGGAAATCATTAAATGACTTCATCTGCTCTGGGCAGAGCGGAAAGGAGTGTCAGACTCTTACTGACTAAAACCCATCTGTGTTCCTCCAAATGCCTCCTCCAATTGTGTTCTAGGGCCGCGATGACTCGAACAAATTCCGCAACCCTGCCAAGATAATAAGGCCCTGAAAGGTAAGTAGTTTCAAAGAAATCGAAATGTAGGGAAAATACTAAATCTGAAATAAGCTAAAGAGGTAATCTCTCGAACTATTGAATCGATTACGAAATTTTTGCAAATGAAAAAAAAAAGAAAAGTTAGAGGAAAATAGAATTTTTAAAAATCATAGGTAATTATGATCAGAAAACTCATCACCACTCAACTCCGTCGAAGATTAATTATAATAAATCGCCAGTAGCTCACACGAACACATAGCAGAAACTCTAGAACTGATTAAACCATCACAGTGATTTTTAAGCTTCTGGGTACACAGAAACAAAAACTGTTCACAAAAAAAATACCATATTAGGCATGCACAATGAAAAAACTGTACAAAAAGCACCAAATACGATTAAAGGCGAGCGCCATCTTGGAATCGAAGGGCGCCCGGAGGCTAGCAGCGCCGGCGCAGCCTCACGAACGCCGTTTACGATATGATTATGCTTTATTGCCATTAATTTGCGACAAACGAAACCGCCCAACACCATCTAGACCGCCATGTTGGCAAACTATTAAATTTATAGATCTAATCAGAACAACTGAATGCCACGTACAAGAACGCAGTTACAAGTATCTGTAGACGACTAAAAATGGTTTTATTACTGAAGATAGGGCTCTCAAGTATAATGCACTACCGACCAGAATTCCAATATCATTACACCGAAGCTCTAAACTATACTAATACAGGCCAATTGGCTACAAGTGCTACAAGCATCTTATCCATAATAATTACCAGCTTAATGAATAAGACATTATCTATATGTAGAATCTCGTTTTCGTCTGTCGGTATCGAAATACGGCTGCATTAGAAAGGTATGTCGTATTTGGAGGACATAAGTCTGTAATCCATAGTTTTTTAATCTGTCGACCGATAGCAAAAGTTGTGATAGGTTTTTATAAAGTATGTGACGCGGTGATCTAATAGACGCAGAAAGTGGCCGAAGCAGATATGCTATAGTATATTGTGGGCACGGGAGTTGGACAAGAACGGTATCACTAAGGAGCTGGGCCAAGTGAGGAAAGCATGTAGCGTTTTATTTACTTTCAAAATTTGATTCAAGAAGATAGAACTCGTGATTCTATTATCCATTATTAAAAATATTAGTCCGAAAATCATCCCAAAGATCTTGATTAGGTACATAAATATTACAATACGTTCGCCTCCATCACCAATAGCTACTAGTATGGTCTGATGACTATGGCTGAGTTTGCGCGGTTTATATGAAATCTAACTTCTGCAACCTCAAACCACACATGGAGGTATCTACGTCGCCCTCATGACCTAATTTTATCTTTAGAGCACCAGCTTATTAACTTGTTTGACGATTCAACTACTCGTACTAGCTTATTGAGAAAATTATATATCACCAATAATTCAATTTCATATGATTTTCGAATCTGCAACATCATAATCTCTCAAAATAGCGTCAACATCCTGTTTTTCATTCACCCAGCCCGCTACTCGCTCAAGACTCACGCCTCGTCGCCGCGCGCCTGCGCAGGGTGGGGCAGGTTGCACAACGATGGCACGGCTGCGCGGGCGCACGCGGGCGCCTTGTTAGCGGCGCGTGCGCCTGCCACCGTTGCGTTGCATTATTTATTGCTTATTGAAAAACTACCGATAGCTTTACCTACCCACTTTTGTGGTCGCTTGCCGTTTTTGTTAATTATTTTTGTTCGTTGATCTGATGCAAATTGGGAAAGCAATTATTGTTGGTGTTGGGAAATGTGTTCGGTTGTACATAGTTTCTTTTATAGTCTATTAAAATTTAATCAATTACATATGTTCTATTTATGTGGGGTATTCAGGCATTGGCATGACTAACGTGTTGGCAACAGTCACTCACATTTTTTGTTAGAGGATACTATGTAGGTACAGATATACCAACATCAAACTATAAAATGTTTCATCTTATCTGGGAGCACGGTAGTGCCCCCGCCAAGACGAGCCAAGCGAATCGCAAGGGCACTACCTACCTTTTCTCAAATCGCTTCGTCGTTTTTTTGAACTCTCACAACTTTGCTTTGGATGATGCTAAATAGTTAAAAATTTTCAACATAAAATTCTATCAGTACAATCATTAAACATACAAAGTTTGAATGTCGTAGCTTACTTACTTATACTTTAGATTTTATTAATTACCTACTCACTGACTCACTGATCATCAAAATTTTTAGGGTACTTCCTGAAAGTTGAAATTTGGTATGTAAGCTAATATTACTACAAAGAAAACAAAAAAAAAATAACCTAACCTTACCTACCTATCCCCTGGGAATAGGAGGTGGAAGCACAGATTAGATAACAGTACCTACTACGGTGGAAGTTTGTATGAGACTTGCACTACTGACAGTTTGTGCTACATAAGTGAACATTAACTAAAATACTTCTTCAAGAAATAAACCAAAAAAAAGGAAGAAAAAGTAAACAAAAAATCCATTAACCAACTTACAAAAATAAATGAAATGCCACCAAAAACATTATCATGTAAAAATGTTGCCAAGACTAATAAATACTACGTAGCTCTTACCCTGTGAAAAGTTTTCAGATCGTAAAAGCCAAGCTCTAAATACTGCACGCTCTAAACCTACAAGCTAAGTTGAGACAAAATGTGAGGCTTGGCCGTTTTGCTTCCATCAAGAATCATAGGTGTTCGTTTATCGGGTGTGAATGAAAATGTTTTAGTGGGATCATAATTAGCGTAAATGATGGGCCATTGAGCCTTACTAATCGTAATGACTAATAATGATTGGGCTTTTGCTATAAGTATTTCTTACTAATAAATTATTATGTCTTTGTCTCGTGTGACCTAAACTAGAGACAAGAGCAAAAAAAAAAGAAATCAATTTTCACTCATCATTCTAATTTTACATCTTATTGTACGATTCAAAGGAATAACCAAGCCCAGCTACCATTTACTTCTTGATGTTATTATAAACAAATATTTACGATCCATACACACAATATCGAGTCGGTTCATTACATAATTTACTAGAACACGAAGCAATATCCTAATAGTTTGGTTTCTCAAACAAATCGACCATAAACGGAACGTTTATATTAATTTCTGTTGAAAGCACGTGACAAGTCAACAATATTATGTTAAAAGATATCGTTTCTACTGAAATAACACAAAGTAGTGTTGTGATAATTAGTATTATTCACGTTGTTTAGTTTCAGTAGAAACAGTAATATTTGAGACTAGGTTGCGCATTATCAGGTCTGCGGATAGCGAACTATGGGTGGCTCGCCGTCTGTTAACAACCAGGCCCGGGCACGCGTCGTCGATTTCCACGCGCGCCTCAAAGAGATGTCAGCAAAGAAGAAGGAGCCATAGAGAAATAGAGTCAGTGCGTCTGTTAGGACTGCGGAATTTGTTTGAAAGAGTCACCGCGGCCCTGGAACGCAAAATACACTAGGAGAAACACGGGTGGGTTTTAGTCAGTAAGAGTCTGACACTCCCTTCCGCTCAGCCCAGAGTGGAAGAAGTCATTTGATGATTTCCAACCTGTTTTTTTTTTAAACGCTTACGTATTTATTGAAATTTCATGCGCACAGGAACACAGTCGATATTAATATCCTAGGCATTCTCTATCACTCAAAATAAGAATGGGAAAGAAATAATATGTCGGGGAAAAAATATCATAACAATTTTTTAGCTAAAAGTGCCATTCAACGTGGCAATGCCGCCAGTCTTTTAGGCACATTACCAGCTGACAGCATTGAGGACGAATTTTTTTATACTATATTTTAGTTTGTTGTAAGTTTAGTTTAACATATTATTATGTATATTGCCAGCTAAGGCAGCTAAAAACTAGTTTTAAAATGTTATTATTTGGACGAGCAAAACTATTCTTATTCTGATTTTCTATTCTTAAAAATAGCCGTGGAACATATATACTACTAGATACAAATAGCGAATTTTTTGTTTGTGGACCTCCCGAGTGTAGCAAAATGGAATGCGAATCGTTGCATTGTGTAGTTATTTTGAAAACAGTATACTGTCATTATTAACTTACAGCGAAAATATTCCGTCTCCCTATTTCTAATATATTATGCTAGATTTAGATGACTATCATCTAAACAACCAAAGAATAACCTCTTTGAACGATCAATAAAGTTGCGAGCCACAACTGCAGTTGACTATCCGAATAAATCAGTTAAGGTCATCTAAAAGTTATTGTAAAAGTACAGTCAGCTCAGATATGTGAGCATTCAAATCAACCTGACTGTGGTCAGTTGCGTGATTTTTGAGAGCGCTCGTCAAACTGACATTGCAACCGCGATGTAGAAATATGGAATCGCCTTATTGATCAGCAATTAAAACACTCAACTTCATATTATAAAATCAGTATTTATGGTCTCCCAAAATGGAGATAATCTTAATGCATATGGATCGCTTTTAAGTAATGTGCTTTCAATTGTTGAACTTGATCTATATTCAGTCCAATGACCGTTGTAATTTTTATTACATATAATTAATATTTTTTAGTTTACTGTATTAATATACGATTATTTTAATTCCCTTTCGATGTATTCCTTGTTACAACGAAAATATCTCGCTCATTTACATTCAAAACACTTTGAGACTCTCAATGTCGGTTACACAAGTGTCGTAGTATCTCGTTGCAAGTCGCAAGTCGCTGTGAGTGCAGGTGACCGATCCATCACCGAGCCAGCGAGACGTGGACGGGCCTAATTAACCGAAAGCAAGGTCAGCTGATGAAACAGGCCTAAGCACCCACTCTAGTTTGTCACAAAAAATTACGTTGCGCAAGAGACGTTTCTCTTGCAAGTTTGCGACGAATTGTCGTGTCGTTAGCAAGAGTCTTGGGCTGGGTACACACTATCTTCGGGCAACAACTGTACTCGCGTCTGCTTGGAGGTGGCAGTTTTTATTGCAATCAGAAACAACATGTGCCTTTGAGTAACCATGTGAAAAAAAGGACATCCAAAGACTTTGATGGACTGCGTGAAAGATGACATGTCTAAGAACAGGATGAGCTAAGAGACGCAGAATGAAAATGGAATAGAAGGACAAAGAACAGATTTTTTTTTTAATGGACCACTCGCAGTTCAGCACACTAAGGCTGGTTACTGCTCAACCGGACAATACAAAGAACACATGTTCTACCGACCTAATATAAATCGGGATTATTCCAAAAGAATGATGATGACACAGAATTTAAGCATAGTGGATACCCAGCTTTATAACTTGTCGCAAATCTTACCAAGGTTTATTAATATGTTAATTTGACTGTACCTAATTCGATGATCGCTAAGCACCAGAGGTGTGACGAAATCAGATGTTTAATTTTAATGGTCGTTCTGTGGCATCATCTTTTTAATTGGTACTTAAATACTAATAAAACAGTAAAAATTAGCATTTAAACCGTACTTAATTAAGTTTACTTGGCTCAGTTAATTAATAATTTGTTTAGCTCTCTAACGAGTTAGGTACATCTGGAATCAGGAATGATCATGATCACAAATAATGATCCGTAGTCAGGAGTGAATAGTTTAGTTCTAGACTGGCGTGCTCCGTCATCGGTAAGATAGAGTCCAAAAGCAACATACATTTATCTAAATATATATGAGGACGCTGTCACTAATTTAGTAGACTTTGTTGTTGGCCAACTTGATAAAGGGCTCAGATGTGGCGGCGTCTTCCTGGACCTTGCAAAGGCTTTCGATACTGTGTCGAAACCGATCCTTTTCCAGAAAATGGAATACATAGGCATTAGGGGCACTGCACTGAATTGGTTTATTTCTTATCTGACAGAACGTAAACAAAGGATCCATTTGGGAGATTTCCAGAGTTCTCTCGCCAATGTTGGGTACGGAGTGCCGCAGGGCAGTGTCCTGGGCCCTACTTTGTTCCTGCTTTATGTCAATGGTCTCTGCTCATTAAACCTCAATAATGCACAGATCTTTGCGTATGCCGATGATACGGCTGTCATCTTCTACGGAAAGTCCTGGGAAGAAGTCTATAGAGCCGCAGAGTGTGGGATGATGACTATTTCTAATTGGCTACAGTACAACTTGTTGACACTTAACGTTGCAAAAACAAAAATCGTTAATTTTTCGATCAACAAAAAATCATCTGCTCCAATAGAACTCTCGCTTAAGTTCCATAACTGTAGCTACTACCCGGGATGTACCTGCAACTGTCCCACATTTGATCAGATCGAATGCATCAAGTATCTTGGCATTAATATTGATAAACACTTGACTTGGAATAGGCATATTGACTCCCTGAACACACGTGTGAGAAAGCTCCTATACATATTCAAGAAACTGAGAACAATAGCAGATCACCACAAGTAGGATATTATTGGGCATCTCACCCCACCTTCCGTTCCTTCGGCTCACTCCGTTCGCCTCCGTCACTCTCGGTGTGGTGAAATGCCCAATAATATCCCACGGAGTGGGCGCCGTTCCACATTTCAATAATAGTCAATGGAGTGAGCGCCGTTCCACATTTCAATAATAGACAATGGAGTGAGCGCCGTTACACATTTCAATAGTAGCCAACGGAATGGGCGCCGTTACACATTTCTGTTCCTTCGACTCACTGCGTTCGCCTCCGTCACTGACGGTGTGGTAGAATATCCCAATAATATCCAACGGAATGGGCGCCATTCCACATTTCCGTTCCTTCGGCTCACTCCGTTTGTCTCCGTTACTATTTTACCTTGTTACATCAAGTCGAAGGGATCAGTCAGCCTAGACACTGCTTTATCGTGTCTAGCTGCTTCCAGGGTGCGCCACGAGGAGGCTCCTTTCATGCACCCCGCTAACCTAAAATTCAGGACAGATTGTCTCATGTCTCTCCACAATATTAGAGATAGCGCTTATACACACATCACTCTGTTTCTGTGACCAGATTGGCTCGAGGACATCTGAACGCTAGGTTATCGTATACATTAAACTAAAATTCAGGACAGATTGTCTCATGTCTCTCCACAATATTAGAGATAGCGCATATACACACATCGCTCTGTTTTTTGTGACCAGGTTGGCTCGAGGACATCTGAACGTTAGGATATTGTATACATTAAAATTCAGGACAGATTGTCTCATGTCTCTCCACAATATTAGAGATAGCGCTTATACACACATCACTCTGTTTTTTGTGACCAGATTGGCTCGAGGACATCTGAACGTTAGAATATCGTATACATTAAACTAAAATTCAGGACAGATTGTCTCATGTCTCTCCACAATATTAGAGATAGTGCATATACACACATCGCTCTGTTTTTTGTGACCAGATTGGCTCGAGGACATCTGAACGTTAGGATATTGTGTACATTAAAATTCAGGACAGATTATCTCATGTCTCTCCACAATATTAGAGATAGCGCTTATACACACATCACTGTTTTTTGTGACCAGATTGGCTCGAGGACATCTGAACGTTAGAATATCGTATACATTAAACTAAAATTTAGGACAGATTGTCTCATGTCTCTCCACAATATTAGAGATAGTGCATATACACACATCGCTCTGTTTTTTGTGACCAGATTGGCTCGAGGACATCTGAACGTTAGGATATTGTATACATTAAAATTCAGGACAGATTGTCTCATGTCTCTCCACAATATTAGAGATAGCGCTTATACACACATCACTCTGTTTTTTGTGACCAGATTGGCTCGAGGACATCTGAACGTTAGAATATCGTATACATTAAACTAAAATTCAGGACAGATTGTCTCATGTCTCTCCACAATATTAGAGATAGTGCATATACACACATCGCTCTGTTTTTTGTGACCAGATTGGCTCGAGGACATCTGAACGTTAGGATATTGTATACATTAAAATTCAGGACAGATTGTCTCATGTCTCTCCACAATATTAGAGATAGCGCTTATACACACATCACTCTGTTTCTGTGACCAGATTGGCTCGAGGACATCTGAACGCTAGGTTATCGTATACATTAAACTAAAATTCAGGACAGATTGTCTCATGTCTCTCCACAATATTAGAGATAGCGCATATACACACATCGCTCTGTTTTTTGTGACCAGGTTGGCTCGAGGACATCTGAACGTTAGGATATTGTATACATTAAAATTCAGGACAGATTGTCTCATGTCTCTCCACAATATTAGAGATAGCGCTTATACACACATCACTCTGTTTTTTGTGACCAGATTGGCTCGAGGACATCTGAACGTTAGAATATCGTAAACATTAAACTAAAATTCAGGACAGATTGTCTCATGTCTCTCCACAATATTAGAGATAGCGCATATTCACACATCGCTCTGTTTTTTGTGACCAGATTGGCTCGAGGACATCTGAACGTTAGGATATTGTATACATTAAAATTCAGGACAGATTGTCTCATGTCTCTCCACAATATTAGAGATAGCGCTTATACACACATCACTCTGTTTCTGTGACCAGATTGGCTCGAGGACATCTGAACGTTAGGATATTGTATACATTAAAATTCAGGACAGATTGTCTCATGTCTCTCCACAATATTAGAGATAGCGCTTATACACACATCACTCTGTTTTTTGTGACCAGATTGGCTCGAGGACATCTGAACGTTAGGATATTGTATACATTAAAATTCAGGACAGATTATCTCATGTCTCTCCACAATATTAGAGATAGCGCTTATACACACATCACTGTTTTTTGTGACCAGATTGGCTCGAGGACATCTGAACGTTAGAATATCGTATACATTAAACTAAAATTTAGGACAGATTGTCTCATGTCTCTCCACAATATTAGAGATAGTGCATATACACACATCGCTCTGTTTTTTGTGACCAGATTGGCTCGAGGACATCTGAACGTTAGGATATTGTATACATTAAAATTCAGGACAGATTGTCTCATGTCTCTCCACAATATTAGAGATAGCGCATATTCACACATCGCTCTGTTTTTTGTGACCAGATTGGCTCGAGGACATCTGAACGTTAGGATATTGTATACATTAAAATTCAGGACAGATTGTCTCATGTCTCTCCACAATATTAGAGATAGCGCTTATACACACATCACTCTGTTTCTGTGACCAGATTGGCTCGAGGACATCTGAACGTTAGGATATTGTATAAATTAAAATTCAGGACAGATTGTCTCATGTCTCTCCACAATATTAGAGATAGCGCTTATACACACATCACTCTGTTTTTTGTGACCAGATTGGCTCGAGGACATCTGAACGTTAGGATATCGTATACAGTAAACTAAAATTCAGGACAGATTGTCTCATGTCTCTCCACAATATTAGAGATAGAGCTTATACACACATCACTCTGTTTTCTGTGACCAGATTGGCTCGAGGACATCTGAACGTTAGGATATTGTATACATTAAACTAAAATCTGGGACAGATTGTCTCACGTCTCTCCACGAAAGCAAGAAATAGCGCACAGGCACATATGCACATTCTATTTTTAGTGACCAGATTGGTTCGAGGACATCCAAATTTTAATTTAATTTATTCATATTAACGTGTAATGAAGTGTACATCACACGTTAACAAACAAGGCGCTCGCTGTTTGAACCGCTAGCCTAAAATTCAGGACAGATTGTCTCATGTCTCTCCACAAAGTTAGGGACGGTGCATTGCCGCTTAGGATAACACTCATACCCGTTTTCGTGACCAGATTGGTTCGAGGACATCTGAACTTTAGGATACCGCATACATTAAACTAAAATTTAGGACAGATTGTCTCATGTCTCTCCACAAAAGTAAATAGCGCACACCCTTCGGTCCACACACATTTTTTTTTTCTGTGACCAGATTGGCTCGAGGACATCTAAATTTTAATTTAACATATTACAGACGATACATCCTTTTCACTTTACACGATGACATAATCAGGGTTATATCTGAGCGAGCCAATAACCTAAAATTCAGGACAGATTGTCTCATGTCTCTCCACATACTTAGGGATGGTGCATTCCCGCTTAGAATAACACGCATACCCATTTTCGTGACCAGATTAGCTCGAGGACATCTGAACTTTAGGATACACATACATTAAACTAAAATTTAGGACAGATTGTCTCATGTCTCTCCACAAAAGTAAATAGCGCACACCCTTCGGTCCACACACATTTTTTTTCTGTGACCAGATTGGCTCGAGGACATCTAAATTTTAATTTAACATATTACAGACGATACACCCTCTTACATCAACACGTAACAGTGAAGTGGTAAAGTGGTAACACGGAATTTCAATCCTTGCTTTGCATTCAGAAACTTAAGGCTTAGATACACTTGACAACGGCAGCCGGATCAGAAACGTACCTTACATTATACAATGTAGCGTACAAACTGTGTGTGAATCCACTTTTGTGGACGGTTCCGTTGACGGTAACCGTACCCGGTGGTTGCTACATAGATGTAAATTACCTTTATGTATGAGTCTGCTTTTTAGTTTGAATCGGCAAAGTGGAATGCACACTTCCCACGTACACATAAATTGCATTCAATGCATTTATATTGTAATTTAACATAACCATCATGTTGTAAACAGTAAATTAGTCTTTTGTGGAACTACCTATTTGTGTAATTACTTCTAGTTTTAACGTGTTTCATTCTTCTGGGTACTAAGATTATATATTTTTATACTTTCATTTACATAATATTTTTATATCTGACACTTGTTATCGAGTGTGATTTAAACTTAATTTTAGGTAAGATTACAGAATGATGAATGATGGTAGAATAAAGTCATTTGGGATAATAGGAGTAAAGAACAAATTGACAAATACTGGGAACATTGTAACAGTAAACTGAAGTTATTATGGATAAAGTCGACAACTATAAAATAACAACTCAGACACGTACGTTTGATTCCCACACGTTATATTTTCTGGGATTCTTTCATTGTGGGTTCCTAAAGGTGATTATTTAATAATACTAACTTCCTCCACAATAGTATTTATGTGATGGTAAAATAAGTTCCGAGTTTAACTGCAACTTAACATTGTCGGCAACATGGATTGGTTTGTTTGTACGTTTTTCAAAATAGTTATGATTTATTTTCAACTACTTCTGCTTAATTGATTTTAGTGAGACAACTTACTATGCTCAGAAATTTACTTTCAACGACGAGACAATTAAAAAAAATAATTCTTTAATCTGCATCTTACTGACTTGACTTTTGTTAGTTTCACCTCTCACATAAACGTAATTATTGTGAAGTTAAACATTCTCAACAAACAAACATCAAATATTAAATTAATTATACATATTAGTTTAGTAATGAATCATAAAGCATACCAGGGATCGGGTTCACTTTGTCGGCTTTATTTTTTCAGTTCTCATGAACAAATTGCAATTTAGCAAAATTGATATGCAATCAATTCAGTTCAACATGACGTAAACGTCATATTTTTTTATACAACTGTAAGACGTATACTTTGAGTTTAAAATTGAAATGACCTATTTTTATGCTAACATAATATTAATTGCGAATATAAACGAATTCATTTCAATCAATAAATTTTATTCGCTACAGAATCTTCAAAGTGACAACTAGTACTAGCGGTGCTTTTAAATACACTTTCTAACATGTAAGTACTTCTCAATTTTAAATTTGGTGTCATAATGCTCAGCTACGGACCTGGTTTTTGCCTGCCGGCTGTTGTAACTATCATATTCTATCTGTCCATCATGACTGTTACTCAGCTACGGACCTGGTTTCTGCCTGCCGGCTGGTGTATCAGTAGTCCTAATCCATTTGACTAAATTTACTAATGTATTTGTCTAATCGATACCCAGCTACGGACCTGCAATGCTATTCTGTAAGAACTCACTCCAGTTCTCACTTCTGATTCTGCGGTGAAAACTGTATTTGGTATTCTGTAACTTGATGAAAACTACACTAGCGCCACTAAGTGAGAACATAGGTGAAGCGAACTTAACTTGACAGTCAGAATATCAAATACTTTTCACTTCAGGTGAGTTACGAAGTGTAATCGAAAATGAGATATGAATCGAATTCGCTCGTGAGTTCTTACAGAATAGCACTACAGGTTTCTGCCTGCCGGCTGGTGTATCGGTAGTCCTAATTCATTTTACTAAATTTACTAATGTATTTGTCTAATCGCTACCCAGCTACGGACCTGGTTTCTGCCTGCCGGCTGGTGTAAGTCATTTTACTGAATTTACTAATGTATTTGTCTAATCGCTACCCAGCTACGGACCTGGTTTCTGCCTGCCGGCTGGTGTATCGGTAGCCTTAATTAAGTCATAGTTATCGGTTACAAAATTAATCTTTATGTATTTCATTTCAGGTTCGATTCCGATTCAGAATTCCAGACACGGTCCGCAGCTGTAGCCGAGGTTGCGAAGCCGCAAACAAAGAAGAAGGTGTCGAAGCGCAAAGCTTCCGAGGGCACCACACCATCAGAACCGGAATCAAGGTAATTTTGTGTTACTGCTTTTACCTTTAGGTGCTTTTTGTGAATGTTATCAATATGTCAATTAAAATGTTATACACAGATAAACGTTGGTTACTGGATTTAGAACTGTAACGCAGAGAGCACTGAAATCAATTTCCAATTATGTTCCTCGCAGGAATGTTTACAATTAGTTCATGAGGTATTGAAATTATTATAACATAACATTATGCTTTCTATCCCCGTAGGGTTTGGCAGAGAAGTAATACACCGTCAATCCATCGATTAAAAAATAAATGTAATGTATTGTGCTGTGTAATAAATAATATGTTCATTTGTTTACAGTAAAAGACACAGCTCGGACCTCTTTGGCTTAGAGGACTATGTTCCATCGAAGATCTCAGTTGGGGACTTCAGTTCAACCCTCATCAGCCGTGTCGCCAATGGTAAAGTGCGGCGAACGGCGGACGTGACCGGGGACTTCTATGTAGAGGTAAAAGTCTACAACAAAGCTGAAGTTGCCTCCACCCCTAAACAGGAGCGATGGAAGAAAGCCTCGGTGGCTCTAAAAGTGCAGCTGAACCGCAACACGCCGCAGTGGAACGGGCTACAAGTTTTTATGAGACGGACTCATGACTTGTTTGATCATTCTGAGCCCGTCTTTTATAGTGATAATATAAATATAAAATAAATATTTAAGTTGTTGGGGCACCAGGTGTTATTGTATTTCTGCGATCATCATCATAATCGTAAAAATAATATATTGCAATATCTAGCAGTAAGTTTAAAACTATTTGAGCGCAGTCACTGGACAGGTCACCTATGTAGTGCTAATCATAAAAACAAAACTATTTTGCATTTCGTAATCGTGTAGCTTCTTATAGAATTGTTGATTCTTTTTCATTGTTCTCTAGAACCATTTCTTACTAATATTTGGACAAAATTAAAACATTAATTAACATATCTCTTAAAGAAAATACTTGTTTAAAAATTAATTTCGAATATTTTGCTTTGATGTTTAAAAATGATTCTCAGGAAATGGAATAATTTGCCACAAAAAACTTTACTCTACATCAGAATTATGAATTTGATTCATTATTAACTCAAGTAAAACATTTTATCAAACCAACACGACAGCGACATGTAGCTTTCGCTTATCATAACTATTACGTGTACGCTAGACGAAAGCCACAATCGTTACGTTACTTATCGCGGTTCGGATTGTGTATCAAATTTGTGAAGTCTATCTATAACGATGCACAAAAAAAAAATTACGATATTTTAAAAAATAATGTTCCTATGATTTATTCAAATGATAATGCTCACGACTTTGAAAACGCGATGATATGTCTTATTGTTCGGCGATAGGATCCGCGATCATTGTCACTTGACTGGTACATAAATAGCGCGGCGCAGCTCATAGTTATTGTAACATACAATACAAACTACCAATATTTTTGCCAGTATTTTTTCATAATTTGTCTGGATACGATTGCCACCTATCCATAAAAGAATTAGGTGAAGCTCCTGGATCTATAAAAGTGATACCTAAAACAAAAGAAAACTATATTTCATTTTCTAAGTTTATTCCGATTTCTACCGGGGAAAGTATCCAGGTTCGGTTTTATGATTCTTACAAGTTTTTAGAAACTAGTTTAGAAAGTTGGTTAGTACAATGAAAAAAAAAACAAGACTTTAATCAATTACAATTTTATGTCCCTGCTAAAAAAACAATTTAACCTACTCACCCGTAAAGCAGTATATCCATACGATTATATGTCCAATGGGAACGTTATGAAGATACGTGTTTACCCTCCAAAAAATATTTTTTTAACTCCTTAACTAATGAGACAATTACCGATAAAGACTATGAACACGCTCGGTCTGTTTGGTCAGTATTTAATATTCAAAACATGGGTATGTATACCGATTTATATCTCAAAACAAATGTTCTGTTCTAACAGATGTATTTGAAAAATTTCGGAAAACTTGTAAACTACATTACAATCTCGATCCCGCGTTTTATCTTACAGCGTCAAGTCTATCTTTTGTTGCAATGCTTTTAAAAACAGGAGTTAAATTAGAATTGATTAGTGATGTTGAAATTTTTAGAATGATACAAAAAGGTGTTCGAGGAAGTGTTTGTATATGTTCCAAAAGACATGTTAAAGCCAATCATAAATATTTAGATACTTACGATCCAACCCGACAAATTCATTTATTATTTATTTAGATTGTATCAATTTATACGGTTACAGCATGTGTTAATCCTTACCCTATTCGGATTTTAGATTCATGAATAGACAAAAAATAGATTTTTTACAATTGAACTTTCTTGAAGTTGATCTAATATATCCGGAGAATCTGCACATGGAACATAATGACTTTCCCTTCTGTCCAGAAAAATGTCTATCACCGGGTGGTAAGAATAAAAAATTAATACCAAATTTGTATGATAAAATATTACTATGATAGTCATTACGTACATTAAAAAAAAATGTTTACAGCACGGTTTAGTATTGAGAAGGATCCATCGCACCATTACACCATACAAGCAAAGTAGTTTTTTAAAGCAATATATTGATATTAACACCCAGTTACGTCAAAAAGCAGACTTTTTCAAATTATTGCACAATAGTATTTTTGGAAAGTCCTTGAAAATAATGAACACCGAATAGACGTTAAGTTAGTAACCAAGTAGTGTGACTCGAACAATAAAACAAAAAAGTCTACTTGTGCTGAAAAATTGATAGCCAGCCCATATGTTCATAGCGCCTCTGTATTATCTCATGATCTAGTAGCGATTCAAATGAAATCTGTGCGAATTATACTTGACAAACCAATTTACAAAGGGTTTGCAATATTAGAATTATCTAAAGCTCACATGTACAACTTTCTCTACTCCATAAAACCTTTTTATGGTAACCGAATAGAATTTTGCTATACTGACTCAGATAGTCTAGTATATGATGTGCAGAGTAATGATGTTTTTATAGACTTTAAGCTCCATTTTGACTGTAACAATCACTATAATTTACCAATTATTAATGAGAAGGTTCCAGAACTGTTTAAGGATGAAATGGGTGGTAATATTATCAAAGAATTCGTAGGACTGCACTCAAAAGCTTTATTGTATTAAAACGTTAAACGAAATAATTAAAAAGGCAAAAGGTACCAAAACAATTTATTATCAAACATTTAAATATGATAGATTATAAAAATGTTTTGTTCAAACAATTGCAAAGTTATTCGCAAAAGAAATGTATTGTTTAGATCAATAAAACATGAAATATATACTCATGACTTATATAAAATAGCACTTTCAAGCAATGATGATAAACGATTGCTATCGTTTGATAAAGTTTCTACTATGTATAACTTGGGGTAACGCAAGTATATTTATGTAATGTTAATATGTATTTTTTTTATTGTAAATGGTGAAACTTATGACGTTCCAAATGGAAAGTTAGATAATCTTTCAACCTACCTATATTGCTTTACTTGCTATTGTAAAAAGTCTGTAAGGGTGGGTGGATGGATGTTTTTTTACTCTTTTAAAGTGAAATAAGTAACATTGTCGTGGAATGTAATTTAAGTAGTATCGAAATAAGTTTCTTTTGAACCTGGTTTTATTATGTATGCAATTTTAAATGTGTGTATTCTTGGTGCCCCTTTTACTAGTCAGACTTAAACAGTGTAGGTGTGTTTATTATCTGAATAAATAATATTTCATATTCATAAATCTGTTTCATTTCCGTTTCTTATGATAAAGCACATAGGTCTCGCAGCGTGTTGATACAGGTTCCAAAGTGATAAAAGATGTAATGTCCAGTATTGATGACAAATTAGTCATGGTTCGAAGTTCGCACGCGCGGTGTGGAATTTGACACCGATCCAGGTGCGCATTAGATTGAACTTGTTGAGACATGAAATTGATTCATATCGCAAGGTTTTATAGAGTTTTCATTTCATAATAATAGGGGTTAAATTATGAAATGGTCGATTTATTGTAATAGGTTTTTTGAATTATATAGAATCTTCGTGGTTTGAGGTTTTCGAAAGAAACTTTTTTCACATGGTTTCTATGATGTTCTTCTTTTAAATAATGTGAAACATTTGCATATCGACTTTCAATTGTTTTTGTTATTCAACTTAGACAAGAAAGATGGATACTGCAAAAATTCGGGTGATTTTTGAATACTAGTTGCGACGCGGAAGTAACGCGGTAGAAACAGCCCGCAATATCAATGTTGCGTTTAGAGAGGGGTCTGCTAATGAACGCACCGTGCGATTTTGGTTTAAACCCTTTCGTGATGGAAACTTCGACTTGAAGAACGAGCCACGAGGAAGACCGACACAGGTGAATAACGATGAATTAAGAGAGATGGTGGAAGCCGATCCTAGTCAAACTACCCAGGAATTAACGGCATGGTTTAAAGTTACCTTACCCACAATATTGACTCATTTGCGTCAAATCAATAAAATAAAAAATACGAAAAATTGGTGCTTCATGATTTGACTGATCTGCAGAAAGAAACGCGTGTTGAAACTTGTGTTGCCTTGTTGAATCGGTACAGAAATGAAGGAATATTGGATCGAATTGTGACATGTGATGAAAAGTGGATTCTTTATGATAACCGTAAAAGAAAAATGCAATGGCTGACCCCAGGTCAAACGCCACAACAGTGTCCTAAAGTAAAACTTACCAATAAAAAGGTAATGGTAACTGTTTGGTGGTCTCAGCATGGTGTTATTCACTATAGTTTTCTCCGATCTGGTCAAGCAATAACGGCAGTGTAAGTTTTATTGTAATAATGATTTTATTTTGTATACTTAGTCAAAAAATATGATAAAGTTAAAGTAAGAATTAGTGTATATCTAAATAGTTTTAATGTAAGTAGATAATATTAATCTCCTTATGTGTTTAATTTAGTTGGGTTAGTGTATTCAATTTCATACATCACAAGTTTATAAGTTAAGTATGTACATAGGTAGATATAATATTTTTTTTAGTAATTTTGAATATTTTATTAAAGTAAATAAAAATACATCCATTTATCGAAAATATGTTTTATTTTATATTACTGATTTATACCCGAACTATTAATGATTTCATGGTTGTAGTTATACCTGCATTTTTTATTTTATCAATATCCACTCCGTTTAGTTCGTACCTAATATCTTGGAACAAGAAGAGTAGTCCATTGTTCGTAAAATTGACACTAGTAGTTTTCTCTTTTGAATCTTTTTTGCTAACGATAACGGTTCCTTCCAAATAGAGAGTGCTCGCTGATGGTAATATGTACAGATCCTGTTGGTTGATAGGTATGCGCATTTCATCGTTCCTGTTGAAACTTGTTACATAAGGTTTGTACGAATGAAATTCGATAGAGACGTGAGACAATCTGTCCCAGATTTTAGTTTAATGTATACGATATCCTAACGTTCAGATGTCCTCGAGCCAATCTGGTCACAAAAATAGAGTGAATCTTTAATATTGTGGAGAGACATGAGACAATCTGTCCTGAATTTTAATGTATACAATATCCTAACGTTCAGATGTCCTCGAGCCAATCTGGTCACAAAAAACAGAGTGATGTGTGAATATGCGCTATCTCTAATATTGTGGAGAGACATGAGACAATCTGTCCTGAATTTTAGTTTAATGTATACGATATTCTAACGTTCAGATGTCCTCGAGCCAATCTGGTCACAAAAAACAGAGTGATGTGTGTATAAGCGCTATCTCTAATATTGTGGAGAGACATGAGACAATCTGTCCTGAATTTTAATGTATACAATATCCTAACGTTCAGATGTCCTCGAGCCAATCTGGTCACAAAAAACAGAGCGATGTGTGTATATGCACTATCTCTAATATTGTGGAGAGACATGAGACAATCTGTCCTAAATTTTAGTTTAATGTATACGATATTCTAACGTTCAGATGTCCTCGAGCCAATCTGGTCACAAAAAACAGTGATGTGTGTATAAGCGCTATCTCTAATATTGTGGAGAGACATGAGATAATCTGTCCTGAATTTTAATGTACACAATATCCTAACGTTCAGATGTCCTCGAGCCAATCTGGTCACAAAAAACAGAGCGATGTGTGTATATGCACTATCTCTAATATTGTGGAGAGACATGAGACAATCTGTCCTGAATTTTAGTTTAATGTATACGATATTCTAACGTTCAGATGTCCTCGAGCCAATCTGGTCACAAAAAACAGAGTGATGTGTGTATAAGCGCTATCTCTAATATTGTGGAGAGACATGAGACAATCTGTCCTGAATTTTAATGTATACAATATCCTAACGTTCAGATGTCCTCGAGCCAACCTGGTCACAAAAAACAGAGCGATGTGTGTATATGCGCTATCTCTAATATTGTGGAGAGACATGAGACAATCTGTCCTGAATTTTAGTTTAATGTATACGATAACCTAGCGTTCAGATGTCCTCGAGCCAATCTGGTCACAGAAACAGAGTGATGTGTGTATAAGCGCTATCTCTAATATTGTGGAGAGACATGAGACAATCTGTCCTGAATTTTAGGTTAGCGGGGTGCATGAAAGGAGCCTCCTCGTGGCGCACCCTGGAAGCAGCTAGACACGATAAAGCAGTGTCTAGGCTGACTGATCCCTTCGACTTGATGTAACAAGGTAAAATAGTAACGGAGACAAACGGAGTGAGCCGAAGGAACGCAAATGTGGAATGGCGCCCATTCCGTTGGATATTATTGGGATATTCTACCACACCGTCAGTGACGGAGGCGAACGCAGTGAGTCGAAGGAACAGAAATGTGTAACGGCGCCCATTCCGTTGGCTACTATTGAAATGTGTAACGGCGCTCACTCCATTGTCTATTATTGAAATGTGGAACGGCGCTCACTCCATTGACTATTATTGAAATGTGGAACGGCGCCCACTCCGTGGGATATTATTGGGCATTTCACCACACCGAGAGTGACGGAGGCGAACGGAGTGAGCCGAAGGAACGGAAGGTGGGGTGAGATGCCCAATAATATCCTACTACCACACTCTGAAAACAACCTACTACGCACTGTGTCAGGCAATCCTAGGGTATTGTGTAGTAGCTTGGGGGTCTGCGGGCAAAAGTATCCTTATTACTGCTGAGCGAGCGCAAAGAGCCATTCTAAAAACATCTTTTAATAGGAGGCTACGCTACGCTACAGATGCACTGTACCGAGACACTGGTATGCTAACAGTTCGACAGCTGTATATCAGGGCAGTCATACTTAGGTTCCATTCCACCGCACCAACCACCATGGTACAAGATAATCGTTCACGTAGAGTACCTAAGTGGGAAAAAACGTTTTGCCATCGGGTGTTTGGACATAAAGCGTTCTCTTACATGGGGCCACACTTATACAGCAAAGCTAATAAATGTCTGAATTTGATTTACACTTCCAAGTTCTCATGCAAAAAACTTGTAACGGAATGGCTTCAAGGCTTAAACTATCATGAAACTGAACATGTCATATCAATCTATTAGTTAATTCAAACCACCTATTTATACATATACCCTCAGAAACTCATAACCCATGCATACACACACACAACCTCTAACCATCACTTGCACTATTTTCTCATCAACTTATACTCACACACTTACACACACACTCACTCACCCTAATACACACACACCCACACACATACATACACACATTCCCACAATCTCTCATGATGCCATAAGCGCTGTCAACTTCTGTAATATATTTTTGTTTTATTTTTTTTATTATATTTTAATTACTTTTTTGGTTACAACTGTCCAAATCTAATATTGTATAATATTTCTTAGACGAAAGAGACTGAACCCCACGACACAGGGTATCCTAGTGTGGGGTACAGTGTCATATAAATGATGGATGTTTTCTTCTTAAGAACAATAAAAAATTATTATTATTATTATTATTATTATATAACTCAAAAGTGACTGACTGACTGACATAGGGATCTATCAACGCACAGCCCAAACCACTGAACGGATCGGGCTGAAATTTGGCATGCAGGTAGATGTTATGGCGTAGGCATCAAATCCCAAGGGGATAAAATAGGGGATGAAAGTTTGTATGAAACTTTGTCAATTTTTAACCGATCGAGCTGAGAGTTTCAAAATCGGGGGTAAAGTAACTATTCCACGCGGACGAAGTCGCGAGCAGAAGCTAGTTACAACATACGCACGAATGCTCCAAATCGCATCAGAAACAGGAATACAACATATTTATGTAACCCACAGCAATATAGAAGTGCTCGACTTAATTTTGCTCCAAAATCCGTCGGGCAATCCATTTAAACGTCCATCGGCGCCAAACTGCCCTCTACTTAACATTTACACCTCCGAGACATGCGATCGTAACACGTTGTGTAACTCAGCCCTCTGACTGATATGAAAATTCGACTTTAGACCCATTTAATGAAGTAAACTGTAGCAAGTATTTCGATTTCACAAAAACGTCCTAGGTCCGTTGTGTTTTCAACTTACGGTTCGAAAAAATCATGAGGGGAATATATCTTTGATTACATCAGACCCAAAACATGTACATAAGGTCAGCCAAGCCTTCAAATTGTAAATAACATATCTGCAATCCTACTTCTATACACACATACACAATTTTTAACAGAATGAACAACATTCCCAAAGGGGGTACATTTTTAACCGCTTTCTGTTCTCATTCACTCTCTCAGAGCGGGAGAAGTCATTTGATGACTTGCCATCCAAAAAAAAAAATGGTTTGGAAGAGCATCTTAGTATTTCATTGTGGTCCCTTTCCAGTTTTGTGAAAATCTGATGAAGAACAGAGATAGGAAACGGAACTCTTCAATAAATGACAGCAAATCTCTCGGGATTGCTGAAATCGTATGTTTGTTTACTGTTTACACCAATTTATACTGTGTATGCTGTAGCCATTACGTTTACGTTTGTACTACTAAAAAGTGAAAAATAAAAAACTTTTTACAAAAAAAAAAGCAACTAATGTCTAAACAAAAAAAAAAGTATAAAATAACACGTTGTATAATATATATGATCAGAATTTGTTTTGAGTTTATTAGTTTATAAATGTTAGCTTGCTGTATAAGCCTTCATGTAAACTCTTACTATAGTAAGAACTGTTATTAAATAAAATAGGTTGATACAAAAGCGTTTTTCTCCAGGTTTTTTTTTTCTTAATTCATAAGGATGTACCATGTATATCGGTACACTTCCTCCTACGCTATGATATAGATGGTAGTCTATATCATAGCGTGGCCACCAACCAGTAATGGCGACGTGCCCTCTTTGGTCAGGAGCTCAGGACCTCATGCCTCGCCGAGATATTTTGATGAGGACGAGATAAATTAATTACAGAGTCGTATGGCCGTACACTAATAAACTGGCAAACTTGCTTATCGATATCTTGGGCTAGATATAGACACGGTAATGACCGGTCGGACGTAATGATGGCGACGATTTAGGCATACGTAGCTTATACGAATATGGTTATGTAAGAAAGTAAGGAGTTTTCAAAACGATTTGCATATGTGATATAGGTGATAACGATACCTTTGATATACATGATGTATATTTATATGTGTTTTTATTTACTGAATCGGATTAGTTTCTAAATGGTCCCATTTAATTTCTACAGTGCGTGGGCGTAAACTTGATCAGTATTTCCCATCACACACAGCAAGTACTGACTTCAATAATTCATAACTACGCAGTTACACGTTAGTAGCAACACTTTCAAATTACGTGATAACAACAACGAATTAAATGATTTTATATTCATAAATCGTAATAAACAAATTAAGTACGAGGCCCGAGGCGCCGCACTCTGTAATTACCGAAATAAATTTAAACAAATTCCATTATGGGATCATTTCGGCGATGGACGATGTTATCCATCATTTTGATGCAGTTACCACAAATCGAGAAACTTATGGGTTGGTTAATGGTGTTCTGTATCGATAATAAGTGCAGCGAGGATCGATAATTGTACGGTAGCGGTGACGATAAGGGTCGACACTATTGTGCATAATTTCGTCCAGTATTACTAAATTATACGGTGTGTACGCGTGGTGAGTACCTACTGCCGGCAACCGGTCCGCTCTGTCAGGTGGAGTTACGCTGAAATGTAAGAAAACGAGAACACACGTTTATTAATACCATCATATGGATAGGTAATGCATAGAAAAATTATTGTCTACAAAGTGATCTCTCTTTAATTCAGTATTTAACATACTACGGTTTTTGCTATAAGAAAACGCAATTCTTGGAGACACCAAAATCAAAAGCAATGTTCATTCAAAATTAAAATCAAAAGCATTTATTCAAATTACGCTGAGAGACAGCACTTTTTGAACGTCAAATTTTGCATAAAGACAGCCCCTCAAAACGCCCATCCGTCAACATTATCGTCTTAACTCTTACGATGCTGATTTTGATATTATTCCACGACAGTCAAAAATAATTAAATACTCGCATACGGGACCCTAGTGCCGCGATCTAAATACCCCAAGTGATAGGGCGAGTCTTCGCCGTCATATTATAAATGCGTGCGCAACAAGATTTTCCATTTAGCTCCGTTATATTTAATTCATAAAGGGCAATTTCCTCAATGAACTAATTGAAGGAAGTAAAAAGTATTACATGGATATCAAACAAGTTATAGTATCACAATTTCATGAGAATTAGGTTAAGCAACAAAATCTCAGAAAATCATATTTAATGCTCTCCCATTAAAATATGATCTGCAAAATAAAAACATACAGATGAAAATAGAACCACCTCTTTGCTTGAAATGAGCTAAAAAGGGAGTTCATGTTCAAAAGACGAACTTCTGAAAAATTTAGTAATAAACCAAACATAAATCTTCTAAAAATGCAATCGCTAGTTAAAGTCAGTATAACACAGCCATAACGTGTGCAAGTAGTACATAGTAGAACCGACCCTGCTTTGCATCTAGCGAGTCAGTGTGTAAATTGTGGACGACTTTTTCGCAACTAACTCGATTTATACGCAAATTATTGCCGCCTCAAATGAATAGATTTGCCTAGCTTGGAAATCTTGACGTTGACGTCTCTCTGGGTTGACTCATACACGATATGAAACATCAACTTATGATATAAAACATTTGAACGTTTTTTTTTTTTCAGTTGCTAACAACGTCGCTGAGAGGCCAATCGTTTCACCCCGAGGTGAAGGATGAAACTGGGCAAAAGTTTCGGCAAATACATACTGAGAAAAGCATATCAATGACAACTGCTGAATACTAGTGACAAAAGGCAACAACTACAAACTTTGTATTAGAAGAAAAAATAATTATCCAAAAGTAAGTTAAAGACAATAGTTGATTTAACTAAAACCAAGCCATGCCATAATTCCTTGTGTAAATAGATTGCCAAACCGACCTGTAACAATTTCTTGAGCCTGCCTAAATTCAGAATTACACAGTTACATAAAAAAAGTAAATTTAAGAGCGTTCACAGTAAGTTAAAGTATGCGTTCGGGCCAAACAAGAAAAAAAGCCGTTGCGACTTGCAAAACAAGAGCAGATGCCGAAATAATGAGGTGCGCGGAAGACGCGGATACTTTAACCAGGGTTGCCAGTTTACCGGAAAATCTTGGCCTGACTTTTTTATCTTTATTACAATTATAAGAAGGTCGGTTATGGTCGAATAGTCGATGGGGCAAGAGTAAACGCAGCGCTAGAAGGTCTCCTGAGGGGGACCGCTGTGCACAGCACAGAACGGAACGACGTGGCAACGCTTTGGGGAAGCAGGGTGCAGTGCATTTATGTCCTGAAGTGGGTGGCTTTCGGCTGAAATAATGATGATAAAAATTACTTACTTACGGTGCTTTAATTGAAAGTTGCGTTTATAAAGAGTTCCGAAGAAAATTAACGTTCGCGAAATTCCAGAGATTGACGTTTTCTAGAGCACCACGACTCCACGAGCGACTTTCTGGAGCACACTGTTCCATTGTTCGTTTAAAAAAAAATTAAGATTGAATTACTTCCCCACTTTCCATTTTCCAGGAAGATTTATTGCAGTGTGGTTAATCATTACGCCTTACTACTAGCTTTCCAGCCAGCCTTCCACCTTTTTTATTCAGTTCAGTTCAATGTAGCAACCCTAAACTGATGTGGCGTATGCGCGGGCGCAGACACGAGGTACGGTTAATTGCACGTGTGATTTATACCAAATTGGGAGGTCCAAGCCACTCAGTTTTTCACTCAATGTATGTCTATTTTAATTAGTGTGTCGACGTTCATTTCTTCATCAGAGACATGGCAACATTACGATATAAATCATACTCTAAGGTAAAAGTCTATGGGCAATATTACACGTATAATTTATATGATTTCAAGCAAAAGAAATTCTCAGAGTAAAAGTTTGTCAAATGTGTTGTGTTGTTTGTGATTTTTTTAAGTGTGCGTGGATGGCCAAATAATTATGAAACTATGGGGAAAACACTGAAAGGAGTCTCGGGCCTGATTTTAATGAAAACTAAAACAGTATCATTGGATTTTGGAAAAATCGGTATTCTAGGCCGGGAACCGAGCCAGATTTGAAAAAAAAAAACACGTCCTTTATTGTTACACCATTCGAAAGTGACGCTACTAAGGATCAAATTCTGGCAAGTAATGACACTTGACAAATTAAAGGAAAGCGCTCATTTTTAACAAATTACTTTTAGTTCCTGCCAAAGCTACCCAACAAAACATAAACTGATATTTTTTTCCAATGATGCAGTTGTAGACTCTCGACGCCGACTTTTATAAAAATAAAAACTAAATAAAAGGTATTAAAAAAAAAATTGCCAACCGTTATTTTTTTGAAAATTCAAAAATTGTAATTTGTTGAAAATAAAGTCTTTCCTTTTGTTTGCCCAAGTATTGTTACTTCCCAGATTTTTTTTTTAGTAGTAACACTTTCGAATCGTGTACAGAATGTGTTTTTTTTTAATGAACCGATTCGATTCTTGGCTAGCAATACCGATTTTATAAAAATTCTTTGATTCAGTTATTGTTTTGATCGTCGTTATTACTTATAGTTTCGGATTCGGCCATTTAGGCACACTTGAAAAAATCACCCTGTATTTGAAACTCTCCGTTAGTGAGTGACCGACAAACAACACACCATCGAAACTATTAGTCGCAGAAAGCTGGAATTTGGCATGTAGGTTAGGTATAGGAGAGTACTAAGGGAAGATATCCAAAGTGTACAATAAAGTATATAATAAATAAAGAAATAAATTTCCCGAAATTCCAATAGGGACGAAAAAAAACGAGATGTGCGCGTACAAAGTCGTCGGCAAAAGCTAGTAGAGTGATTCCAGAACCGAATCTGCAAACATAAACACACCTAGGACCTCTAAAATAATAACACTATCTTTACTAATATGCAATTTAACTAAGCAATTTATTATCTTCTATTATCTCGAAAAAAAACGTAATAAGACCAAACACACCTACTACTCATACAATTCTTCACATATGTTCCAATAATATTTTCCACAAGTTAACTACGTACAATGATTACACAAACCTCTATACAAATAATGAATAATTCATACAACATTCCAATGTAAACAAAATTATGACAACACCAGTGGAATAACACCCTTGCATGGCCCGAGGCTAGACTCGCGACTCAATAATAGACATATTGAAAGGCGACTTGGTGATAAACAGAAATAACGACCAGTCACCAAGGTCCACCCCACCCCCCGACATCAACCAACATACATAGAAGCCAAAGGAACTTAATCACATGATTGGTGTCTACGTAAATTGGTCTACTGTCCACGGCCTGTTTTCACTCTCTATGCCATCCAGCTGGGTTATTTTCTATCGTGATACAGTTTTTCATTCGGTGTACATAGATAGGTGCTACGCGACTGGTTTCACTGATTGTTGCTAAGTTGCTACTGTGTTGGCGGACGGTAAAAAGTGTGCTATAGTCAATATTTTAGGTGTTGGTATTGACTTTTTGTTCATGAGTTTTGGTAGCGGTAGTGAGAAATATTTCGTGTTATAGCTGCATACTGTTTTTTTAGTCGTAGTATTTATCACTGAGGTGTTTGATATTGGTCTGTTCTTTTTAGTTCTATGTTTCCATTGCAATTCAAAAAAATTAGATGCGCTTACGCAGTCCGTCATTTCCTGTCATCATCTGTGGATGATTTTTTTCAGGTAGGTATTTATAATAAATAAATTTTCCTACAACTTAATCTAGGAGAAACGTATGTTATTACTAAATTTATTATGCACTAAATTTCACTTAAAGATTTTACAAATTAGTAAAGCCTATATTCCTTCAAAATATTCTGGAAGCACCACTTGACTCAAATACAATTACAACGAAAAAAACTCTCGACTAATATGAATAATAGGTATTCACACCTACAGGCTATAAATGATAATTTTATGAAGCATAAAGCCTCTTCAGCAACTCATCTCCTTAATACTAAACCCACACATTAGCAACAAATTGCAATGCCAACACAATTTCCAAAAACCTATTACGGATAAGTACTGAATTCTGAAATGATTCTACATTCACGTCGTGCACGAGTGACTTGACTTTCTCGCTCCTGAGATGAGTACCAACTCGCCGAGTTACCGACGTTTTTCTTCAAGCAAAAAACTTGTTAGCGTCGCAAATAAAACGAGAGCACGGTGCGCGTACGCACCGATTACGGAATCACTGAACGTTTTTTCCAAGTAATGAATTAATTTTTTGGGACATGACTCCAAAGAGCGGGTTAATGGAATGGTCTAATCACGTTTTATCGTGATGTAAAAAGAAGGTACTGTAAGTTGGCATCAAATATCCAATCCTAATCGTAAATGAAATAGAAAATAAAATAAAATAGAACTACAAGAAAATTCTACCATCTGTGACATCGACAACAAAATCGTGCTACTTCCGATACAGTTATCTTTATTAGAAGAAATATTTTATAATTACAGCTGCAACCATGTTCAGATCTATATTTTAATTCAAGGTACCTATCAATTATAAATACCAATAAAAAACTGTCAATACGCCTGCATATTTGCAGCAATGTTACCGCTGGACTTAAGAACACAATTAAAATATTAAACATTACAATCATACTTGGTTGCTCGTAAAACAGCGTGGTTGAAAAAAATCTTCTCATAGGTACCCTAGAATGTGCGAATCTGGATCTAGAATATCGATACATTCTCGATACGAACTTATAAATAAACAATTATAAGGCATGTTTCGATATTGGAATATCGAAACGCCCCGCTGCGTGAGAATTCGCGGAAAATAAATGACGATCGGGTATCGAATTCCTATGGAAATTCCTTGTCGGAATACCAGTGCATGGTATAAGTCTGACAGGTGC
This sequence comes from Hecatera dysodea, assembly GCA_905332915.2. Classification (NCBI taxonomy): domain Eukaryota; kingdom Metazoa; phylum Arthropoda; class Insecta; order Lepidoptera; family Noctuidae; genus Hecatera; species Hecatera dysodea. Next base: position 8,331,476 of record HG995304.1, read on the forward strand.
TGGAACAGGGAACTAAATAAATATGCGCGTGATTTGACCAGTTGTCGCCTTTGAAAACAGTCGCCCGTGCCCAAATAATGCTAGTTTTGCTTTAACACCGTTACATTCTAACTCCCAAAAGTCGTAACGGTGGACTAGCTGTACACTTTTCTTCACTTTGATCAAGAATGTTAATGATTTTTAAACGAAATTGATTGATACTTTAACCAATCTCTGTTAGTAACCAATCATCGTCAAACTAAAATAACGTAATTTTTATCAAGATATTTTTTTAACTTTAAAGCAAGGAAGAAGAACGTCGACACGTATATAATTTATTTTTATGTGTGACCACGCATAACTTTTTACAAAGTAGTTTGATTTTTATGCCAATTCGTTTAGTACCAAAACCTTCTAAATCATTACCAAGTCATACTAGCAACTATTATACCATTCACACAATAGGTCCAGATGTCGCCGAGCAATAATTTCGCATACCTACAGATTAAACTCAATGACCCTATAAGTGGAGCACCCTCAAGTGTCGGCGATTAGAATTATGAGAATATAATGTATTAAACTAGTCGTGTTAGGTGTCAGCCGCACAGATAATTTGTCGTGCTCTATCCGACGGTATGGCATACGTAATTCCTAAAATATTATAGAGACGGATCTATGAATTGATAATGGCATTTCGTACGAGGTTTAGTTCAAAGTTATATCTAAACGTTCACTCAAATCACAACTTACATGATACGAGTCTAAAAAAGTTCTCAAAGAATTGAACATTTTTTTTTAGCTTTAAGATTTTGTGGTTCTAACAGTGCCTAGTCCAAGCACTGTTTTCAAGATAAATACTTAAAAAATGTAACAACAATTTAAATAATCTGATCAACCAAATAAATTAAATCTAGGACACATGTCCCCAGACATAGTAACAGCAATCGTGCTTGTTTAATACCAAAATGTATTGGACCTCGTGGCATTTTCGTAGACCAATTCAATCTTACTATGCTGCTACTACCTAGATACTATTGTAAACGCGAAAATTTGTAAAATGGGGGAATAAATTTTTGTTACTTTTTCACGAAAAAAGAAATGATTTAGATGAGACTTTATGCATGACTAACTGCTGCCCGCTGCTCCGTCCGCGCGAATGTCGGAAATTATCCCAATTAAGTTATTCCCGACTATGATCTATATCTGTGCCAAATTTCATCAAGAGCCATTCAGTAGTTTTTGCGTGAAAGAGTAACAAACATTCATCCATACCTACTTACAAACTTTCGCGTTTATAATATAATATTAGTAAGATATTTTGTCATCAAATGCCCCTGGGGCGAGTCACAAGTGGTCACCACTTCAGGCACTTGTAGGGTTTTTTCTAACCCATAATACCGTAGAGCAGTTTACCTCTCATATATTGATACAAGATAAATTCCACCATCTACCGCTGACCTACCTGTGAATTCAATAGCACACAGCACACAGTATCTAAGTCATTCTAAGTGTGATTTCATACGGATTGCGGTTACAAAAGAAGCGATCTGTGCAACCACACCGATTGGATTCTATTCGCCATTGTGGGCCCGCACTGATGGGAAAGTAATTTGCTACAAATAAACTAGTTACAAAACCCAATGGAATGTATCGGTACGATTTGTAAGAAACAATTAACGTGTTTGTTATTGTGTGAAGTTAAAAGTGACTTTGATTTAAAAAATTGTGAGGGACTATCGCGGGGAAGGCATGTTCTGGATTCAATGATATGGAAATTTGTGGCGTCTAACAACATCCTGTAGTGGGTCCACAGGAGTAGACTGTATATCCAGTACTCGAAAAGCTACACGCAAACAATCAAACGCTTTTTTCTCATAAGAGAAGCCAGTTTTTTTTTTTAATATTTGTGAGGTTTGTCTATTATGGTCAGCCCGATGACACAAACATAATTTTCAGAGAATTCTCTAGAGGTAAATTTTTATCAGTAAATGTAATGTCTTACAAATACACTTTAGGCCAAATTTGAAAATTTACAAATACATAGGCCTCTCCAATTGCACGCCACATAGATCTATTTTCGGCTTCTCGCATCCGTTTTCTGCCAGCCGTCCTGCGCAAATAGTCACTTCACCGTGCCTAAGGACGTCCTACACTACGTTTGCCGAGACGCAATACACCTTCCTGCCTTCCAGTAAAGTATTAATCGAATATAAACAAAATACTTCTAAAAAAGAAGCACAATTTTAGCAAATAAAACCCCGAACCCATTGGTTCAAAACGAGTTGTATAAAAAGGCTTTCAAACCTTAACTTCAGTTCCATTCCAAGCCAAACAATTGTGCCATGAACACAAGGAGCCATCTTATCAATCAGACATCGAACTCCATCCTCTTCTGATCAAAGAGCCGGCCATGTAATATCAATGAATCTATCATTTTTTTTCGAACCAAATTACGACTTTAAGCGTCCAACGATCCATATAAAATTGATTCCATATATTTATGATACATTTATTACTTCGATATAAATCTTGGAGCAAAAACGGCTAAACTCGCCTTGCGACATCAAAATCGCAAGTCTGCATATGAATAATACATAGATATGATGTATTATCATGTTGGTTGTGTTGCCAGTGTATTGGTAATGCATTGGGTTTGCTTACCGTCGCCTAAAGGCTTCGAATTCATTCGTGTGCATTACGCAGTGACTGCTGGTATAATTCGAGATTGATGGTAATTGTGAGGTTAGGTGTGATATGGTTTAGCAATTAATATTGTAGATAAGCCTTTATTTTATCAGTTAGGTATACGTATGCATGAAAATCTTGTGTCAAAACTTAACTCTCATCTACGTGTGTGCCCGTTTTATTAGAAACCTTTTTGTTCCGGCGGCTTTCCTATCCCGAATACACATTTTCGCAAAAAAATAGCCTACAACCGACTCCAGGCCTATCACTGTACCAAAAATCAACTAAATTTGTACAGCGATTTCGGCGTGAAAGCGAAACAAACTCACTATCGCATGTGTAATGTTAGTTAAAAAGACAATAATAACCACAAAAAAAAATATAAAAAAGAGTCGCTGTCTCTATTTTCGGCCTACCCTGTGTAACCACGCCACCCAGCAGACTGCATGGAACCACACAGCACACACGCCGCCGATTAGGTAACCTCTCCTTAAGCGTTCAGTCAGTGCCCATAAACAAAAGACTGCGCAGGAGTGTGCCCGCAGAAGAAAGGCGACGGGTCACGAGCGGCACACATCTCTTAATTTAATATGTTATCTTACACGACTATCGGTTATAATTATTTGTTCAGATGTCACTTTCCAACAAGCGGGGACCATGTTGTGACTTGAGTGACGTAACTTGACTGTGATGATTAATGTCAGTGTTAATTACGGTCAGATCTGTTAGATCATAGGGATTATTGCTAACGAAAATAAATATATATATGGATGTTATACATAAATCATATAGGTAACAAAAGTTCGATACAGGGTACAATGATTATTTTTCCGGTATTGTGTAAATTCTGTTTCAAGTTGTATAGTAAATATGAAGATGAAGACCATGCATGTGATCTTCTTCTAAAGCAATCTGGAGCTGTCGCGTTGATGTACTATACTTTTTTTCTACTTTATGCAAACCGTGACTGCTGCACATATAGTCCTTTCTTATGGATTGAAAATCATCAAATGACTTCTTGCGCTCTGGGCGCAGCGGAAAGGAGTGACTAAAACCCACCCGTGCTCCTCCTAATTCCCTTTGCGTTCCAGGGCTGCGGTGACTCTTTCGAACCAATTCCGCAACCCTAGCATGCACTGGCCCTAGTGGACCCAGTTTTCTATGCTGACATTTCTTTGAGGCGCATGTGGAACACGACGCGCCGTCAACCCGGGCTTGGTTGCTTTAAGACGGCACGCCACCCACCGCTCGCCATCTGCAGGCTCGCGCAGTGTTACTGGGTTGTCCTATTAACAATTTGTTAGAAGCAGTCTGGAGTTTTTATGTCGGTTGTGCTTCCCGGGCCTCGGAATGCACGTAAAACTGTTGCTGGTCCTGCCCCTGATCTCTCCTCGGTCGGATTGCCATCACGTCGCACTATGAGAGTAATGAAACAGAGACTGCTCTGTTTTTAACCGACTTCGAAAAAAGGTGGAGGTTCTTTTTCGGATTTCGGATGTTTGTATGTTTTTTTTTAATGTTTGTTCGCGCATAACTCCGTCGCTTGCCAACCGATTTGAAAAATTCTTTTTTTGTTGGAAAGGGTATACTTCCCAAATGGTCCCATGCGATTTTTTTGTTAATTTCAATAAATGATAGCAAATCTTTCGGGATAGCTGAAATCGTATGTTTGTTTATTGTTTATACCACGTACGCTGTGATGGGTATGTTTAGCTGGGAGTGAACCACTAAAAGGTGAAAAATAAAAAAAAAATTACAAAAAATAAAACCGACTTCTAAACAATAAAACCAAAAAGTATAAAATAACTTTAATTTCGGAAGTCGGTGTGTTCAGCAACAAAAAAGCAACCAAAATCACCGAGTTCCGAAATTAAAGTTATTTTATACTTTTTGTTTTTTTTTTGTTTAGAAGTCGGTTTTATTTTTTGTAAAAAGTTTTTTTATTGCGTATACACTTATGGTATACAATATCTCCAGCACAATCTCCATTGAGGTTGGCCGATATTCGTTCGGGAAGGTTAAGTTTTTACCCGTCTAGACCCGGGGGCATAACCAGTGTTTAGACATATTAACTACCCATGATAATACTCACACCTCAGAAGATTAAAAAAAAACGAAGACTTATATTAAAACGAATAAAAAGGTACACAATAAAAGAAATATGATGGAAAAGATTGTCGACATAACGTAGTTGATTATAATAAAGTTACTAATTAATTCTAATTAATTACAAATGTCTCTTTATTACACAGATCACATTTAATTACTATCTATATTTTTCCATTATCCAAACATGGATTAATGAAATATGTGTAGAAACAGCGATCAAGAAACTGATATAATATGTTTATGAGTAACACGGCAATAAAGTAACAAACAATACCTTCCTTTTATTTCCATTTATAGATAGTTTTATAGTTGGCAATTAGAATTGAGCTATAATTTAATTAGATCATTGATACGGAATCTTTTTCCGGTTTGTTAAAGCTCCATGATGTTATTTTAAATAGGATATGGAGGAAGAAAAGTTGGCAAGAATGCCTGTTAGTCATGATATAACATTATAACGAGACGACTTAAAGTCCTCATTTTTAGGGTTTCGTACCTCAAAAGGAAAAAACGGGTCACTTTGTTGTGCCGTCCGTCTGTCAAAAACCTTTCAGCGCGGGAATGTGTGGGGGTAAGTTGAAATTAAAGTTGAAGCTGTGAAAAACTTCTAAGTTGACGCAAAAACAAAGATACGGCCATTGATGTACGAAATATAACGTATACGTATTTGGGTATTTTTGCAATACCCAAATACATATACGTTATATTTCAACAGTCTCACGGGAATAAAAATTGATAGGCTACTTTCTGTTGGTTGGAAATTTGGCAAGCAAAGGGATATCCCTTTATACTACAAGTATAGGGAGAAATCTGAAAATTATAATTTTGTAAATAAATCATAAAAACAAAATCTTTATTTAAAGTACGTAATCAACGCTCGCAAAATTGTACGGAACCCTCGGCATTTTTGTTTCGTGCTGCCCAGAAATTACTACTTTTGAATCAAATATTCATTGGGTTTCACACATTTTGTAATACCTAAGTGCACTCCCACCTACATAAGTCTGCAATCATAAGAATAAAGGACGTACAAAACGATGTACCTAACCAATTTCCAACGTTAAGAAAATAATATAAGGTAGAAAATTGATTACTTCGTTTTCTGTAGATATGACCTTTTTCTAATGACGGCAGAAGTGCACCCACATTCACACATATAGGGTGGCCAAATTGAATGTATACAACGTTGTTTCGCCCCCATTTCAATGTTTAGCCAAATTTTGCAGTTTTTTTTATATCTTTATTTCAGTTGAACAGTCGTGATTTTGTTTGAAGGCCAGGACTGCAGTATTAATATCTGCAATTTTATCCGAAAGTTCATTAGTATTGTTGCGCGCCACAATTAAGTAAGGAAGATAATTATAGCGTCATTCGGTTCCACTAGCGCCATCTAGTATCGAGTAGCAGAACTAGTAAAGTCAAGAACCTTCGAGACTTTTCGATGCTAGAACATTCTGGAATTCTCGAACCCTAGTCAGTCGCGAACGATATGTACGCGAACTTTCTGGAACTTTCTAAAATGGAAGGTTCTGGAATTACCCGGCGCCCTATATAAGGCTGACACATGTACCGACCGAGTCAGTATCATAGTCAGTATTGGATTTGCGATACAAGTGATAATTTCGAGAGCGATCTTCGACTGCGAAATTAGTTGTGCGATTGTGTTTTGTGATTAGTGAGTTTATAGTGTAATTAGTGTTGTGTAATTAAAGTGTCATTTTTGGTTATTTAATCGGCTGTTTTTATTGTCAAGAACCCCAACCTCGTAACAGTATGTAATGAAATTAAAAAAAGGTCTTGTACCATGTCCCATTTCGAAAAAACAAAATAAGATTTGCTAAAACTAAACATATTGAAAAGAAAGGCAAACTTTACTGATCAACGACAGATCAGTACACACCTTAATACTGCAGACCACTTCACCTGACTAATGTAGAATCATTTCATAATTGTGCTTTTAAGGACCCACATAGCAAATGCTGCTGTTACTGTCACTGATGATGAATACCGTTTTTTGACTTCATCAAATTAATATGTAGAGTTAATAAAAAACTTTTTACAAAAAATAAAACCGACTTCTAAACAACAAAAAAACACAAAGTATAAAATAACTTTAATTTCGGAACTCGGTGTTTTTGGTTGCTTTTTGTTGTTGAACACACCGACTTCCGAAATTAAAGTTATTTTATACTCTGTGTTTTTTTGTTGTTTAGAAGTCGGTTTTATTTTTTGTAAAAAGTTTTTTTATTTTTCACTTTTTAGTGGTTCACTCCCAGCTAAATATACCCATCACAGCGTACGTGGTATAAATTGGTGTAAACAATAAACAAACATGCGATTTCAGCTATCCCGACAGATTTGCTAACATTTATTGAAATTAACAAAAAAAACCGCTTGTTCGATTTCGATAAAATTTGGATCATGGGACCATTTGGGAAGTCCAACACAAAAAAAAAATTCAAATCGGTTGGCAAGCGACGGAGTTATGCGCGAAAAAACATTAAAAAAAAAACATACAAACATCCGAATTGAGAAACTCCTCCTTTTTTAGAAGTCGGTTAAAAACCACTTGTTCTAATGAAACGGCGCTACAAGGCATGTATGTATCATTCATGATACACAAGTGGAAGTTTGGAACAAACTTTTTCTAGACAATTAACCTCCAAACTAAACAGACTAGGCAGGACCTTATTTTTCCAAGTAGTTATCTAAAGGGATATATCGTGCCATATTTTAAACACTAAAAGCAGAATATTAATTAATAAATTAATGGGATACCTGAAAATATTGCGAAAGTTTTATGAGAAACACGACTATAAGATTTAGCTCTTTGGCAGATGTTATTTACCACACCAAATTGTAAAGTCTATATAATATAATCATGGAACAATATCTGGACATTCTTGCTTAATTTCTTGCACGTTGTTCTTCATAGATATCTAAGCTTTGGAACGTGCAAATAGCTTCACCTCTTTCGACTTGACAATTCAAAAATTCCTGTAAAGGGTTTAATTGAAATAAATGCTTTGGGTTTGAGTTTTGTTGAGTTTGAATAAAAAATAATCTCAATTAAAAGTAGTATACATCGGGTTTGGCCGTACTGTATTTCCAACCAGTCTTGGCTCGTGCATTCGGCCCATACCGCCACCTTGTCAAATCTATATACCACCTTGTATTGCCAATAGGGTAAAGTGGTGATATCTCGTCCAAACAGTTAGATATGGAGCTATATGTTTATATGCCGATGTGGTTTTTGCGAAGTATTGGGTTTCCGAAGAAGAAAAACTGTGTTGGCTGTCAATTATGGCAAAACAAAACACCTCAGCAATTCCATTAACAAACCATTTTCCAACTATAGACAACAGCCAGTATTTTCCTAGAAAATTCACCTAGTGTTAAGTGGTAGTACCACCCGCGAGACCATTGTATACGCGTGCCTCGTGACCAGTAAGCCAGTAATGCTGTTACTCCGTAGGCACATATTTATGCACTCAAACACTGCATCAATCATTCTAATGAGCGGCTGGTAGAAGGACGGGTGTAGGAGCCGGCGGCCCAGCCCGTCACGTGATCACCGTAGTGATGCGCCCGTGGGTTATCGATTGATGTGTTAGCTGTCAGTTGAATGTTAGCGCCGGGTTGGATTAATGGACGGGTTGACTAGATTGGTACAAAATTAAGTGTGGTGTAGAGAAGAGTAGGCTTGAACCAATAAGCTGAACAAGCTGGTCATTATAAAGCCTTGGCTAAGCAGATGGATGATGCAGTAGCAGTAGCTGCTAAAATAGGGTTTTTTGAAGTAGAGGCAAAAGGTGAATGAAATGATTTGATTTGTTTCCTGGCGAAAAAGGAAACTTTATACAGTGGAGGGAAATAAAGGAAAAACAATCTTGTAACACTTCAGGAAAAATCCAAACAGTCTATAAAGGTTCCTTCAATTGCAAGAATAGGAAATTGATAATAAAACGTAATACATACAAATATCTAGTTCTAGAACTAATAAATAGCATGAATTATTGAGATATGCGTATGTCAAATAACAGATGTATTCAATTCACTGTATTATGACCACTGATAGACGTAAATTACAATTTTACGACGAATAATACCTCATTCGACTGTAATAAACATTGTTATGAATATATTTTCGCTAACACCATACCTGTTTATTAACATATTCGTGTGTAGTTTCAGTTTATCGATATCGATAGTTATAGTGATCAAATGAGCCCTATTTAACATAGCAGTGATATTCAACTAACAAGTTTAGCAACGAAGGAAAGAAAGCTGCCCGGAGCGTCCGGCGCTATTCACAAATTGGCACGAGCTAGGCACGCGTTGCGCCCGCGCATCTTAATGTAACATCTCGATCTTAACCTCACTGGAAAACAAACTATGCATGTACACAATAGAGTTTATTTTACAGCAGGTGTTGATGGTGGTGTAAGTGACGTTTTAGAAGCTGATGAGTTACAAAGATTGAATGGCGCAGTGCAATGATACCGTAGAGCCATTACTGAGAGCAAAAAGGATGGAATTCTTTCGATTGTGTTTTGTTTATTTTCTCTTTGATTAATACTTGCGTGGTATGCTAATTGTTGCATTAAACAAATATGTATCAGCTGGTTTGAAGTAATTAAGCTCATTTTTATGGTAGCGAGTTTGAGATTTGGAGGTCAAGTCATTTGAGGCCTGTTTCCTGGTCAGTTAGAAAATTAATTTAACCTTAGAAGTCGTTACAATTCATTACGCAAAAGAAGAGCAACCTTATTCCCCATTAATCAGACATTTTAGCGCAAAGACTAGTGATTTTATTGTTTTATGCCATTCTACATTTTCACAATCGATCTTCAAGGTAAAGCAGCGCTTTCCGAGGTCGATCTGTGGATGGGTGACCATCTTAACATTTTGAGATTCCTCCTTACCTCGGAAAGCACGCTAAACCGTTGGCTCTCATTTATAGATCTTTGGAAGTCGTTACGGAGTGTCAGAAAATCTGACACTAGTCTTGTGGATGAAGTAGGTACCATGTTACCCAGTCAATAGATTGCGTAGGAGGACGGTACGCAGCCGCTTCACGGGAAATACTGGTATTCAGCTTAATCCGATTTGACTGGGAGTCGACCCCAATATAGTTGGGAAAATGCTCAGCAGATGATAATGATGCCATTCTACATTTTATCATGAGTTATTGGATTGAAGATACTTCTTCAGCTCTCTTTTTTTTGGATATTTGGATAGCTCTCTGTGACTTTCGATTCATAGAGTCTCAAGTTACTCAATGAACTGTTATCAATCATGCTTCTATTACCTAACTCTACTTATTCTGGTTCAATACTGAATTTAGACAACAGAACAGCATCTTAAAATATTGAAGACTAAATAAAAGCAATAATAAACCTACATATTTATTACTTCACAAAACCCAGCAGCAGTTCCTGTCAAAAAACTTTCATAAATAACTCTTCAATCAATAGTCGTAATGAAACAACAAAATAAAAACAAAAGCTAAACAGTTTGAGTACAAGCTGCCTGCACGACAGTAATTAACTTTCACGTTAAAGACAATCAATTAGCTTTATTCATCTCATCAATGGCGCCTGGAGCCAAATATTATATAGGTAATAATCAGTAGGAACAGTGAGCTACATTTATATTCACTTTTGTATGATAATAGCTAGGGATATTTCCTGAGGAATAAAAATATGATTATATTTATTCCGTCCGTCAGTTAGATTCAGAGAAAAATATTCGACAAGTATTCTTTGCTTTATCAAATCTGTAAAAATTGTCGAAGACAAAAAGCTTCAAAGATCATGAGTGGGGGCTTGTGACGTCACGCCACCGCCGTGGTAAAAATCGTAGCATGAAGTGACGTCACACGAGTTTTCAACACACTGTATCGTCTTCGTTTTTTATTTACATACGTGAAAAAAGAAAAAGTACGTGTCCAATGTTTTTTTGAAATCTATCTGACGGACTAGTTAGATTTTTTTGTCAACTACCCTATTAGTGAACAGGCAGCTTTTCGTTTTGGGCTTTTTGGTTACCTTCACATCTCAACTGATGCATCTTGGCACTCGAGTTAATTAGGTATGTCGCTATTTAGGATGGATTTTATTGGGAGTATGTTCCTTTGGGATGATTTCCATCATTCACGCAAGCGAAGCCGTTACCAAAGCTAGTGCCTAATAAATTTTCTACAGGTGGGTAATTAAATCGGTTTCGTATGAGTCAAAAACATTAATAGATGTTAAAAGTGTAAAACAAAGCAGCTTTAATAGGAGGCAAACAATTATGTTGCAACTTAAAAGAGAACCAAATCGAACAGAAGCGTAACAAAACAGCTACGCAGCCATTGCTGTCAAAACTTCCTATTAACTCTTGCGCAGATCGAAGTGAGCGGCGCCTTGATTTTCAGACTTTTCACTAATTACATCAATCCGCACAATCTACTCAACAAATAAACGACTTGCAATGATTTATTTACACTCAGTTTTGTATTCCATTATTGTAAACCAAAGTTAAGTTAATTGGACTTTTAAGGCTGGACAAATTTTATGATTTCCTTCGTGTTCACGGAATGCGCGTATAATTTTGTATAATTGTATTTAGTGCGACGATTTGCTTATAAATTCTAGTAGTAAATAGATAGACAGCTTTGGAATTTACTCATTTAGAATCGGTAATTGCCATGTTAAAGATTAGTTGCTGTCAAAGGTCGAATTTCTGATTAACACTGTTTAACTGTTCTAATTAAGACATTAATTTCGCAAGTTGAAGCTGACCAAAAGCAGCATTAGCCAATAACTACCTTCATATTTATGTGTATTTGAGCGCAATGAAAGAGTAAAATAAGTTTATAACAAGTTACTTCAGTATTCAACGAAAATATCGCTTGTAAACTAAACTAAAGCAGCATAAAATTAATATAATAAATAATAATAAATAAATAAAATATATAAGAGACCAAGTACCATATTCCCCGCACACTGTAAAAAAACTAATATTTAAGCACAGACCAATTTATTTACATTAAAATATGCACGCCGATCTGTAATAATCAAGCTGAAAAAATATAGCAAAATTACAATAATAAATCTTGACAACACTCGACTTTCTCAGCCGACGTTCTAAACGAGGCACAGTTTTTACAAAACCACTTATTGACGTAGTTTAAACATGATTACTATGTAAATTTATAATGGATGGGTCATCAAGTTGACTATCAGAGACATCATTACCTTACTCCTGTCACTCGGCAATTTCATATCATCAATCTTATATTTAAATGGTACAACTAAACGCTCTCAGTTCGTGGTTCGTCCCGAGGCAACTCATAATGGCCTATAAATTTAACATTAGAATTGAGAAGCTATTAGTACGTAAGTTCATAAACTTACACGGTTTTAAGTAGCATTTTTATTAGTTTTACTAATTACCTGATTGAAACTGTCGATATGGAAAACTTTGAAAAGCAATCTTCGCATCCGAGGTATCCACATTTAGGATAATCGTAGGGGTCAACCTAACCGCAATACAGTTGGAGCCTCGCCCTGTGGGAACCGACAGAATGGCCCTACATAATACGTAAATATATTATACTTCAGTTATACTCTGCTACAAAATAAAATGAAGAATTAATGTAAGAAAATCAGGTGCAATGAGAACAAAAACACAGAACCTCGTTCAATTCCCAGAACTGCACATTTCTCATCAACATTGAATGCACATAAGAATTTTCAGGTCTCGCTCAATTTAAAACCTTGGCTCATAATCATATACAACAAAAAATTGCTCTTAGCTAAGAAGGAAAAGTCAGCAAGTTATTAAATACCAGTTACTCGCTCCAAATGCTTTAAACGCATCACCGATTTGCGACACTGGCCATGCGCACATACCTAATTACAAATTACATAAAAACGTTCTATGATGCAGGTTGAGTTAATTTTCTTGTCATGTTGCTAATAGGGAATTGATGTGTAGTTTCCAAGCATTTAAAACCTAGATAACTTGAAGACTGGAAGATAATCTTCACTCCGTTTTCATCGACACTTTAGATTCCGTATGGACAACATTCCTCGGGGGAAAAACGATGCGTGTCCACTTAATTATATTGTAATTGACGAGGATGGCTCAAGTATCTGGACTATTGCGGCACCTGCATAGGCAAATGTACTGAGTCGACTACACACTTTAAAGAAACTGTATCTGGATAATTGTGGTGGAGTAGGTTTTAGACTTTCGTTTTTGCCTTAGAGTTTCTTTCTGGGTCTTCCCGTACCAAGTAAATAGTGAAGTCTACATGAGGCAATAGCTTATCAGGCCATACATATAGGCTTAATCTTCTTCAATTCATCAGTCACAGACGCTCAGCTGAAGTAATACGTTTCTGCAACTTTGTAACCAGTGGGAAAACATTCTCTTCCTCACACAACGTCAATGTATCTCTATCTGGAGTACATTTCACTTCACATGTACAGGTAAATAGAGGCTCTTAGGCACACGTCACATTATTCCAACAGTGTGCCTACAAGGAAGTTTTATTTTACCAAAACAATAAGCAGACTCGTTACATATCCTCGGAGGGTAGCTGCGAGTGCCGCGACCGGCTCGAGAATCGCCTTAATGATGTCAAAAGGCAACATAATGTGTTCTCCTTAAACGGTCGTCGCAGTTCGTTACTGTCGCCCCCTTCCGCGGTAACGTCTCACTGCCTACCAGACGGACGCATTAAGATCACCTAAGGGCACCACCATTATGTAAAACGACCACAGAATAAAATATATTCACTCGTTAAAAAATAAATATACGACCAGCTCCGGTGTTTGTTCGTTTTACGACGAAATTGAACGAATAAACTGGTCGTAGTGTTACACGATGGTCAGATCTCTCATGTACTTTTGGCATTATAAAAATGATGACGTTATCCATAATAAAAGCTCGATAAAGGAAGCCGTGTTCATAATTCACGGCGTCCTCTCGCTGCAGACGTATTAATAAAGAAGGTATTTTTGTTGTGAGGATATGAGCGTTCGCTGCACCGCCGACCTCGGACCAACCTCCACTGTGTTCCAAATTAATTTGCTCCATATTTAGAGTGCGAACATTGAAAACGTGTTAGGGTATCACAGAGATACGGCATGATTGCCGACATCCACGTAATAGCTCGATATAACAGGAATGAATGCGTCTGTCGATAACTAAGGCCGAATCCCAGATTACAGATCGAGCGACCTCGTTAGATCTTATCTCTATAATTCTAAAATCTTTTATGAATAATTTGTCTCCATTATGTTTGAAACGTTTAATGCTCAGGATTGGAACTTGACATCCTGTAATGCTAATCAAGTATTAAATACCTATTTTAGAATGTTGATTTATTTCCTCTCGTTTACGTAATTTATTGGATCGGCGAAACATCAAATAGCTCGAATAGTCAATAGCATGTTAACATTATTGTTCGGGGAGTTAATCGAACTATGGCAAAAAGACTTAGTTAGTAGTAGGAAATAGTTTTGTATGAAGTATAGTGTATCATGCTCATTATTGTGTGAAGGAACAATAAGATGACAGTTTTATACGTATTGCGTAACATGACTGTCAAAATGTCATCAGCGCAAACAGACTTGACCAGTAAGAAAATAAGGCGTATTACTCAGCGTCTATATCATCATATACTTGCGTACAATTCCACTTTTGCTTTCGTTTCCAACCTACGCGCATTAAAAAGGCTTGAATGAACGTAACGGGTAAATTGATTGTGGGGTGAGTCGCACCGCGCACTACTACCTACGGGCCGTACCTTATAATTAGATGATATGAATTCAATGCGATAGCGTGGCGGTCCCTTGCGAAACTCGCCCGGCTTCTAAGGGACCACGTCCACATTTACAAGACGAAACGACTTATAACATGATCTTATTTCATACCAAACATTCCTCTGTGTGGTAAATTATAAAGTTCAAAATGCTACGTGCTCAAAATTAGGTATAACCCTTCCAATTCCCATGTAGCCGCTGGACTATAGATGAAGTCACTCCGGAATGTGCTTTTGCATATTCAACCAACTTTATACTCTATTTCTTGAACATACAGATGTAAATCGTGTTTAAACGAATAAGATATGCGTCGTTTACAGTTATGGGCGGCACTCGCGTTAGAATCAGGATGCTGTAACTGTCCGGACGCGGGTCTAATTACCGCCGCCACTCAATATTGCAAAACGAAGCCTATTCTAGAGTACCCTTCGGCTATTATACTCCATCCATTGTTACAGAACATATTTAAAACGTTCAAAGGTGTCTTATAATGACCTAGGTGCGGTTCACGCTACCGATACCAATAGAAACAATAAACAATTTTATCTCTCCGATCTCTACTCAACAATTTCTAATTAATCTCGTACACAACTCCAATTAATTGCTGTTATGAAATTTTAATTATAATTACGACGTATTACACAGGTTTTGTAATGGTAAATTTTATCAATGACAGGGTTACATGATTTTAACAGTCATAATGCGCATTTAAAATATTTATAAAAATAAATTGCATTTTTATGTATAATGGGGTGGTATGGTATCTGACTGTGTTTTTTTAAAATTCATTTTGTTAAATGCCAGACGCAGCATTTTGTCAATCTTTAAAAAATACGGTTTACCGAGTATTTTCAAAATCTGTAATAAACAGATGCAGCACTAATTGCTGCTACCTCTTGGATCAGTGAAAAAATAAAACTTCTACATCAACGCAATCTAAAGATAAGGTCGTTTCTGCTCCATTTATGGCGCAAGTTTTGACACTCAGAAGGGAATCAAAAGCTATACTTTTTGTTGACTTCATGAAATGTCAGGAAAAATTATGAAAATCGGGAGTTTGTAGTTTGATCATATATATATATTATTTTTATTTTACCTACTAATCTTGTCGGTTGAAGAATTGACCGTGACATACATTGATTTACGCACTTGTCCGGCTTTTATTTTTTTACAAATCGTTTATCTGTTTGTTTAAATTGAAATAAGTATTCATTCATGAAGACTTTTGACAGTAGTAAAAAAAAACAATGGTGTAATCTTATGCTGGGGAATTATTTCAATGAAAAGGTGGAAACACAAACTTACAGCAAGACACTAACCAGTGTTAACTGTTAAGTCACTAACTAAACTAACAATTAGAACTGCTGTACTTGTCATATATATTGATAAAATCGTGTAGATAAAGCGGTCCAATTAATTCAGTATGCTTTAGTTTTAATAAAGCCCGCATTAACACTGCTCTGTGATGTAATTGACGAGAACAGTTAACATAAGGAAGCTGGTGCCTATGCAAACGGCTTGTCTGTAAGTGTGGTTGCGCACGCGCAGTGTACACTAAATGTAGTGATAATGGTGTTTGTGAGTCATTTTTGTATGATCTTATGACTTTTCTGAGTAACCTGTGTAAGTTTATGTAGACCTATTTATGGCACTAGTTAGATCTTTGTGCCAATTTCGGGTAACAAAAGGTAGGGAAATATTTTTATCGGAAAAAAAAACAATACTTATGATTAGTTTGAGTGTTGATTTGCGGATTCTAAATTCAAATTATCGACGAAGAATTTTTTTTTTTCGTTCTATCGCATTCAAATAAAAGCTTGTTTTTTTAAAAGGTTTTTACTTTTAATTTTTACTGTTGTTTTTATTTTGTTTTAATTTTTTATAATTTATTTCAGAACATAATCGTTATAATTATGTGAAAGCGAAAGGCCGCTCACTCACTCAGTCATCACGAAATATGGAAATCCGCTTGACGTATAAAGATGAAATTTGGCAGAGAGATAGTGTACAGTTTGTAGACGTCCGCTGAGAAAGGATTTTAGGAAACTCTCTCCGCAAAGGGGTGAAATAGGGGTGGAAGTTTGCATGAAAAATCTTATTTCTTGGGCTATATACTCCTCCTGCACTACAGAGTCACGCCATTCAGAATCCTAAACCCATTATTGTACAGGATCCGCAGCGCACTGACAGCTCTCTGCGCACAGCAGACCCACAAGCTGTTTGGTGCACCCACAAAACCTGCGTGCCAGCATATTGTATCTCACTGCCAATGCCCTACATTCCCTCCCAGTATCCAAATCATCAGTATTTACTTTTTTTTAATAAAACAGTTTGTAAAGAAGAATTTGAGAAGCATAAACTGTTTTTCCTTTTTTTTATATTAAAGCCTTTGTAGAAATACGAAAGGTATTAAAACCTTATTCCACTTGACTTGGGGGTTCTCGATCATAATTTTTGCCACCAAACCCAATAGCTAGATGCTTTGTTCTACTAGTATTTTATTTCAACATACTTGGGCAATTATACGTAAGTCTCGACTCAAGTACACAAAATAAAACAAACTCGATTACATTCTGACATTCCGATCACTCATCAGCCCCATGATTACCAGCCCCATCAAATCGAAGACATCCGCAGAACCGATCAATCAGTGACGTCATAATGACAGGAAACGCTATAGTTCACGTAAAATTGATATGGTACAGTAATGCCAACATAAGGTCAACTCCACACTTCCTCTCTGTGATCACCTAAGTATAGAAGTGTAGATTCTTATCACGTAGTGTCTCTTAGTTCTCAATGACAGTGTGATAATCCTTAATGGTTGATTTATTACTGCTGGGTAAGTATGTTGCTTATCGTTGTGTTTGATTCATTTGGGGAGGGGCTTATGTCTCAATAATTAAAATAGCCACACACACATTGGCTGCTCTTCAAGGTCACATTAGGTAATATGTACCTACTTAATGCATCCTAGGACCGACCGTCGACGTTGCGGCCGTCGAATTTGTTCGAAAGAGTCACCGCGGCCCTGGAACGCAAAGGGCACAAGAAGGAACACGGGTGGGTTTTAGTCAGTAAAAGTCTGACACTCTCTTCCGCTCCGCCAAGAGCGGGAGAAGTCATTTGATGATTTCCCATCCAAAAAAAAAAGGACCGACCGTCGACTCCCCTTTGAGTCTCGGAAACACGTTAACCCGTTGGCACCGGTGTTATTTTTAGATCTCTAGAAAATCTTGTTACAAAGTAACTGGGTCGGCTTCCAGAGTGACTGAAATCTGAAAATTGCTGTATTATTGTGTTATGAGAGGAACCTTTTCTAATGTCTGTGTGCGAGTCCCAAATAAAATTAGTCATGTCATGAAGAATAATGTCCTAAGTCCAAAGCTTGTAACTCGCAAGTATAGTTTGTAATACAACGCGGGCACGAGACCGACACGTAGTAACCGCCAGCCGTCTGATTATGTTTTAATCTCGATAACTTTAAATTCGACATTTTCGTAAAAATTACATTAAATTATTCTCGAGCACTCACAATCTCGAACGTAATCATCCACCAATAAAATTGATGTTCGATATGATTTTCTGAGAAACTGTTTATATTATGTGCGATGTAGGAAGATACTTTGCAGAGCCTATAATACGTAATAAGTACTGCGAGGTAATTCGCTCCAGTACTTCAGTACTTTCGAAAATCGAAGATCATTGCTTCATTTTTGGGTACTTATGAAGCAATAAAGCATTAAAATATCGAAGAATTTTAAGTACATGCTAATTTGCGCAAATTATCGATCGGACGACATGGCCGCCACAGATTAATTGGCGTACAGCTTATTTGCAAATAAAATATAAAATCTACTAAAAATATTCACGAGCTCATGGACGTCGATCTGTTTATCTTTTTATATATAGTTTATTGTAATGGAAACTTGTTAAATCATAATGGAGAATAATAAATAACTAGCACCTATTTGAAATAAATAAAAGCTTCTGAATTATTGTTTAATTTATAAATCTTACACTATGTCCGGAGCGTTCAAGGGTTCGTTCGTTATTTACGATGAAATATACTTATTTATTGAAGCCATTACAATTGCATCTGCATTTTTATTGCTTCATTGTGGAGGAGAATAAAGCACGATGCCTTCTTTATTTGTTCAAGGTTTTATTTCTTTTAGTTCCTGCGTAATTACTGTACCTCTTAGGTGCACTACAGACTATCTTCCATAGCAAAATTGAAAACAAAATACATGAAGTTTTATTAACCACTAGCAGCGCCCTGCAGTTTCACCCGCATAGTTCCCGTTCCCGTGGGAATATGGGGATAATATATAGCCTATGTCACCCTGGGATAGTGTAGCTTTCCAACGGCGAATAAATTTTTCAAATCGGTTCAGTACTTTCGGAGCCTATTCAATACAAACAAACAAATCTTTCCTCTTAATAATATTAGCACAGATACCTACTCTCGGGAACGTGAATTCTGTCCACATCAACCACACATTTGATAGGACAAAGTCCCCTCGCTTCGATGCGTAATTAATACAATTATGTGAGCCTAAAACACATCAATAAATAACAAAAGCAACGTGTGGAGCTGACAGTCACAACGCTCAACAAGTGGAAAGGGTGGCCCGCAGCCGGCAGACGAGGCCCCACGACCGCTGCCCCGCACTACAGCACAATTCCAAAAACGTAATTTATAACTACATTTTACCGAAGATCCAGCCAGACGACTTCGTCCAATATTAATATCGGCGTCAGCATCATTAAGGCATTCCTTTTACTGCGACTTTAAATAAGTCCGTTCGCCGATCGCCTTTATTAAAAGAGACTACCTTTCTCCAAGGTTTTGTAACGTCGCCCTTCTTTTGAGGCAGTTTTTTTAAGCGGTAATGCAGCACACCAATTTACTGGCCACTGAAGTAACAAAAGAAATTCTTATCGATTTTTGTGGTAATTTTTACACGCTTTTTGTGCTTAATAATCACTTAATCTGCGGTGGTATTTTTGGTTATTTATTGGATGGTTCGGTGGATATCTCGGCGGTAATAATCGGTAGCGCATCGACAAACATCGTTGCGATTCCCTGTATCCGTAATGACACGAAATTAAAGTTGCATGTTTAAGGGAAATTGCCTGTAGCTACGAGTGTTTTAAGGTTGGACTTCACATTCATATTTTAGCATAATGTTAACAGTTAATCTTGACAAAACGTGAACAATAAGTGCTGCGTCGGAATAGTAAGGTGTCGGCTACCGGTGTCAGGCGTCCGACACACTGTGTATTCGTTTTATTTTTATTCTGATTGTGAACACGACACACCCGTATAAATCATTTGTGAACATAATGCTTCACGCGTGAACATAATGCCCACTTACTTAAATTGGCGTTTATACGAATGTATCATTACATATTATTGTTATGATCATTTGCATATAAATGGTGTCATTTTTAATGTATTGTTGTGGATGTCGTTCTACTACTTGTTCTTTTTCTATTCTCAAAAACCTTGAAAAAACAGCGAATTGTTTTTTTTATTTTTTAAAAGGATCTTCTTGATCAGATCTATGAAAAGATATTCTATGATATCTTTCTTTAACCCTTTCCCTATTTAAATATATACTCTTCACGACATAATACTGGACAGTACTTTACTTTAAACAATTGTCCGTATTCTTTTAATTATACTTCCCCGGTGACAAAAGCTTTCATCTCCCAGTCCTGACATAATGAATACAAAGCACGCTGCACTGAGGCTAAAGATCCTTAATTACACAACTTTTTCAACCTGAGATGATTTATTTCATTATAAATACACTTTTGATACAGCACGGAGGACGAGTATTATGTGCCAGTAATTAACTTATGATATTTTAAAATTGCTTATGAGTTCTTAATTAAGAACCTCTTTTTTGTTTTTGTGCTTAATGAGTTGCGATGAATATTATATTTCCGGGTATAAAGAATAAAGTAAGTCTCGAAATTTATTCGTAAGTGATGCAGTGATACTTATTATAGTTTTTAATGTGTTAAAATGTCTTCTGTATTCCTCAGAGGGTACTTAGACAGAGGTGTGCAAAACATTTTCCCTATTATGTGAAGTTCCATGTACATAAGGGCGGACCTATTGCCTTCAACCGGGGACACATCCAGAATCCAGACAGCTGTTTTAAATTCCAGATAGAAAAATCCTGCACACTAAACAGGGTATCACCCGAGAATCGTACCCTGGACCTTAAGCTGAGCACCAGCACTTGGGAACTCTAGTCCAATAAATTAACTGAATAATCTTTGATACAAAAGTTCAATATAATATTTTATTAAGTTATTACATAACAATTTATCGATGTCGAAAATCTGTCTGTATAATTTTTCATCACTTGATGTAGCTGAAGTTTTACAATCGTAAGGCGTGTACTACATGCCCGAACTAGTTTGACGGCACGTCGCCGTCGCTTCGCCCTTGAAAACTTCAACTTAATAAAGTGACACCTTACGACATAACTTACACCCACAAATATCGTCTTATCGCATCTAAACATCACTTATTAATAATCATGTCAGTGAATAAATTATGCTCCGTGATGCATGAATTAATATTCACGAA
This sequence comes from Hecatera dysodea, assembly GCA_905332915.2. Lineage (NCBI taxonomy): Eukaryota > Metazoa > Arthropoda > Insecta > Lepidoptera > Noctuidae > Hecatera > Hecatera dysodea. The sequence goes on from HG995304.1 coordinate 8,352,680, forward strand.
ACTTCAAGAGACCGGACAGAGTATGAAGGTACAACTGATCGCGATCCGTTGCGTAAACGAACAAAATTTTATAAAAAACAAGCTGATTATTTCGCTCTCGTCACGAAACGAGACAAGTGCAGGTTGCGGCTCTAATAATTGCTTCGGAACCAAACTGGAACTACGTTATATAAGCACAATAATTCTCTCTCTCGGTCGAACACCGTCGCCCCCCGAAGCCGCGAAGGTCCGAAAATATTGCCCTACTCCAATTTATCAGACGAGCGAGCAAATTACCTCGGCGTTTCTTTATTTTACGTAAAAGTTAAAAAATCCGCTGCAGTAGCGTGCGAATGTGCGGTAATTAATTGAGGCCCCCCCAAGTATTAATTCGGACAAATAAAATGTGTTCGATGGTGACATTCCCACGCGGCACGGCGGCTGGCGGCGAGTGATGCGCGGCATGTGAAACTATGCGAAGTTTGGGTGGTATCGGCCCATTCTCGCCGTTACGCGCTGCTATTAACATGCCTCGAATCCTGGGAAAGATGTTAGTCCACCGATGTAATGGAGAATTCAAGTTTTTCCTTTTAAATTGAGCGTTAGTTAGAATTATAAGAATATTTCTCGCTTGGATCATTTAAAAGTTTTGCAAAAGATCATTAAGGTTAAGACTGTACTCATTTCGAGTGTAAATAAAAGAGTTGGTCCAGATTTGAATGTTTCATTGCATGTAGGTGTCAGGAACCATGGGGCTGACGCACATAAATTATGAAAAGCTGACGTGCGCAGGGCTGTCACGTCAGTATCGACGGGCGCTCTTTACATAATGCCGCATACAGCGCAGTCATTTAAACTCTCGTACATCTTGACAGGACATCATCTGCGAAATAATTTCAGAATGACAGCTATAATTTAAAAGGGAGTTTTTTTTTTTAAAGGGAGAGTCGAACTGTTACTGACTGAAACCTAGCCGTGTTCCTCCTAATAGCCTTGGCGTTCCAGGGCCGTGACTCTTTCGAACAAATTCCACAACCCTAGTCTTCTAACAAACCTGACGTACGCGTTACAGTAAGTGCAAAGGCAGACCATTATTTTCGAGCCAACATAGTAGTAATTGTTACTATAATACTATAAATAAAACTGGAGAGATTTTCCTGCCCTTTTCATGAACAGTAACGGCCTTGCATTTATTTAACTCCTTTTAAGCCACCAACCTACACAGTGTCTCGCGTGACAAGAAAAAGCCCAGTGAAATTCAACATTTACTCGTAAAAGCTAAGGTCAATGGATAGTCAGTCAATGTGCGTATTAACTTTACCTTCAAACGAACAGGTATGGAGTGCCGACATCCTTAATTAAGGTAGAACGTCGGCCCGTCAACTGGATTAAAAGATCGGCTTTGATTTTGATTGATACTGCGGTGAAACTGCGGCCACTCGGCCACTCTCGGATTTTCTCGCGAACCAAGGGCTTGGACACATCGCTGATGGGACGGCGAACTGTCGATCGATGCAGGTGGCTTTAGAATTAATTTAATGGATGGATCGTAGCGGTGAATCAGTTGGTCTATGCTGCAGGTATTTTGTATTGTTCAGAAATAATAACGGAAAAGCCACCTATCACATGCTTTCATAGTTGTGAAATGTGATAAGCGACATAAAAGATAGGACATTAAAACGCGGAGATGCCGTGACGATTATGGGTGGGGTTATTTACCATTCCATTTTCTGTGAATAGGTCCTACTTTTCTTGATATTCTCTTATGTTAAAAAACATGATTACCTACTTCATAATTGCGGTGCAAGACATGGAAACTCTTGGCTGTAACTTGTGGTTTGGCTATAACGTTTTTCAAAAAATAAGAAAAGAAAGAAAAAAAAAACTAGCAACTAGCTGATACTCAGCCTAGTTAAAATAAATTATTTTTCTCAATTTCTGAATCTATACGGAACCCGTATTTAAATGAGTCTTTACACTTTTATAATAAATCAGCTAAAAGCCGGTCAGTGTGTGGCGTAGCCTTTTATCTCCACTCAGGAGCAGGAGCCATCTCAGTGACTGCACATACGCGACAGATGAGGGGATTAAACACGACAACCACTGACCGTTCCCAAAATATGATTTGTTGTCGCGATAAACAGGAGTAGCCGTTAACGAGGTCTGATGGCTGACGTGTGAATATAAGAACTGAAATCTGATGGACTTTACGAGTAATTGATCATAATTGATGATCAAAACAGGCTACTGATCTGTGAGATAGTGTGTCATGTGAATTTGTTCAAGTTTTCGTAGAATACTCTTCAGATAAAAATTAACCCGTGCATCATGTAGTTACCAAGGCAGAACCCTTTGTTTTTAGGAAATCATCAAATGACTTTTTCCGCTCTGGGTGGAACGGATCCCTTCCGTTTTACCCAGAGCGGTAGTCATTTGTGAGACTCTTGCTGACTAAAACCCACCCGTGTTCCTCCAAATGCACTATACGTTGCAAAGCCGCGGTAACTATTCGAAAATTTCCGCAATTTCTTCTTCTCTATTTTTTGTTCAAACTTAGGTTCCCACGTTTGTAGATGACATTGTTCTTCGTTCCCACGGTAAGTCGAAGCGAGTTTTTAACTGACCAAGACAGAGTGGCTACCAACCATCTTCAAAACAGTTTCCTCTAAAGAAAAAAAATAAATCTGTTTTACTGCAACGGTATCAACTAAAGCTGGAAATAACACTAAAGATACATAGCTTACCCTTGTAACTGCACACTAAACCGCTCCAATAGCAACTACCCGGTCCTGTCTGGCTTTGATCATCATTAAATGCTTAGCCATATCTAAAACTGGATGAGGTCCAAAGCTTACCTGGTACACTGCAGCAAAAGTCGATTTGCAACTGTGCAAATCGACTTCTCCCAGCTCCCAGGAACAGCTCCCAGGAACTATCCTGTGAGACAGATAACAGGAGCGAACGCTGGGTAGAAGGTAAAAGCTATAACTGTTTTCGTTAACCACACTTATACCAGTTATTAAACGGCGGCATTCAATGAAAAGGCTAGGCAGCCGATCAAACAGCTGTTTAGCAAGTTGTCTTCGACATGTATATTACATTGGCAGAACGCGTTTTCAAGGTGCGTTTAGTGTATCACATTATGAATATTATAATGATTATGTTTTAAAATACATATGTGCTTTAATTATCATCACAATATAATGTATTTCCAGGCCTGGCGTCCATACATCTGTCACATAAACATCGTCAACGGTCATTTGAATTATTTATTGCTTTATAGATCTGTAAGAGGAAAAACATGGCAAAAGTCATGTGTTTATGATTATAGACTAGACATACTAATAACTAAAGCTTGTGAGGATATACCAACGTCTTAGATACGTAGTATTCAATATGACGATTATGATTGGTTCCTTTGTACGGCTATCAAAGTATGTATCTATCTCTTCGTATACGAGTGCCTTTATTTCTAGGACTATACCCTATTAAGACGATATTATGTGATTTTGTTATTAAATCACACAGAACTTTTATGCTACATGATCTGAATGAAATCCTGAGTAATATCTTACTGACGCAGCGCCACTAATGGGCCCTATATTTCTTCTGTTCAAAAATTATGAAATAAGTATCAAAAGATGGCTATACTTCCGAAACTTATGTAACTTTCAGTCCGTATATACAGTATATTAATCTATTAGTCCGTACATTATTAGCGCCCCTGAAGGAATAATCATAGCAACTGTTTTATATGTTATGCCAATGATAGACTATGACACTATACACTGTACACTCAATGTATACACCAAATGTCTATGTGAGCACGGGTTTGTGACAATTATGTTGACACGAAAATTAGTGTCAAATCAGCGAATTTTATACACAGACACAAATGTGAACAGTACAAAAATGTATGTCTGACACTTGTGTTGCTATTTCTGCCGAAGTCTAAACTTAGCTTTAGGATAGAGTGGAAATATGCTGTAGTACATTATTGTTTTAAGGTATTTCTTTTAACTGCAGCACGTGGGGCAACAAACAACAAACTAACAAACAATTAAAACTTCTCATATAAATTAATAAAGTTTTCATAGTTTACTTTCAGTTACATTTATTAAAAGCGCTAGTGAAAAACACCTTTAGGAGATGCAAATATTATATTATCAATGACATAAGTAAAATGACTTTTAAGAATTTAACAAAAAAAGTTTATTTAGGCCAAATAAATAAAAATACCAGTTTTGCAAGCAATTTCCTATAATATTTATCATCATACTGATAAATGCGATTTCTGAGATTAATGATTGGAACGAATACAATCTGTTTTTTTTATTATCTAGAAAATAATTCGATTTAGAATCGACCATCGCGACGAAATTATTGATTTACGAGTTGAAACTTGCTTTTGAATCAAATCAAGTCAAATCAAACAAAAAAAAATCAAGCCGTTATGCAGATGAAAAAACTATGTTTTTATAGGCCTTATTAACCTTTATAGAATTTACTGTGATTCTAAAATCAATCATTTAAATCAATCGTATAATTGTCTGCAGCTGAATAGGTACTAATTTTTGCTCTGAGCTTCTGTCTATATTGTCACGATTTGTCACGTAGCCTCCTTGGCTACGAATCAAAGGCAGTAAAGTTTGTCGATAGAAATTTAGAAGTATCAGGCTAAAGAATAAAGAATACTTTTATAATACGAATAAGAAAAATATGTTTAGTTTTTATATGGAAGTCATGTAAGATGAGTCTTTGAAGGCACACGCCGTAAATAAGTACTAACTATAATCCAATCCCGTGTTTTATTCAGTAGAATTGTAAGTAAGACTGTAGGCCAGAGTCCCTTGGTGTTACAATATGACCTACACAATCGAACAACTGGGTGACAGAAAGCCTCTCTCTGGCAAGACTTCAGATTTTCAGGCTTCTAACTAGTCATGATGACTGTAAACGATTAAAAACCGGTCAAGTGCGAGTTGGACTCACGCACGAAGGGTTCCGTGCCATTGACTAGGAAGCATAAAAATGGGAAAAAGTGGTGTTTATTATAATAAAATACAACTGAGTATTTTGTGAATATTTCAAGTGCCTACCTGTTACCAATATTGATATCAAGCAAAAAGAGCAAGAAAAAACGCGTTTGTCGTGTGGGAGACCTCTTTTTTGTTGGATGGTAAATCATCAAATGACTTCTTCAGCTCCGGGCGGAGCGGAAGGGAGTGTCAGACTCTTACTGACTAAAACCCACCCATGATTCTTCCAGTGCCCTTTGTGGTTCATGGCTGCGGTGACTCTTTCGAACAAATTCCGTAGAGAGCTCTTTGAGGCGCGCGTAGAATATGACACGCCGTCGACCCGGGCCTGGTTGCTCTCGGACGGCGAGCCACCCATAGCTCGCCATCCGCAGGCCCGCATGGGAGCCCCCCTTAAATATATTTTATTTTGTTTCTTGTATTTTTTGTTATAGCGGCAACAGAAATACATAATTTGCGAAAGTTTTAATTGTCTAGCTTTCGCAGTTTTTGAGATACTGCCTGGTGACAGACACGCACGGACAGATGGACGGACAGACAGCGAAGTTTTAGTAATAGGGTCCCGTTTTTACCCTTTGGGCACGGAACCGCAAAATATGGCAAAGGCGAGGCACTTTCCGTCAAAGACATGAAACGGTTTTTATTATAAGGAGTGGTCAGTGCTCACCCATCTGCCGGCCGACCTCTAAAAGCGATGCAGCTGGTGTGAGTGTAAATACTCGTATCCACTAGGCAACATTTGACGCGGAACACACCGCGCCCAACATGTTCAGCAACGTTGCACAAACAGGCGACGTTGTCACAAGCCTCGCAACATTGAATTATCAATGTTGCGAGGCTTGTGACAACGTCGCCTACGGCAACGAGGAACTTTTGTTTAGTAGCATTAGCTACTAAACAAAAGTTCCTCGTAGCCGTTCAACATGATAAGTATCTCATCAATCACGTCGCGCGTTAAATGTTGTACTAGTGGATACAAGTCTTTATTATTTAGGCTCAAGCCCATCCCTTTTTCGTAAATCTTGTTTAATTTCTTAAATCAAACAAGGTTAAATTAGCAACATTTATCTAAAGCGCAGAGGATTTCTTAATGTTATGAAAGCATTTCGTACCTGGGACATTGACAACAACTGGGACGTTTGCCAGCAAAGAGGCGGAACAAGTAGGTAGCATAGGTGGAATAGTCTGGCAATTCATCTCGATTTGTCTGCCGGGTCACGGAGGAGCGAACGTCGTGACTCCACGACACATGCGCATGCGCAGATTTGTACAGACAACCGACAATTGCCGATTTAGAAGCGATTTTGATACCTATTTTGCACTGAAATTGGAGATTAAATAATAGAGAAGTTTTCGAGGAACAAAAAAAATGTTGTAAAGAAATATTCTATAATGTTTATGTAAGGTACGAATAAAATTCAGGAGCAAACTACGAGAATGAGACAACAAAAATAATGAAAAATTCCTTAGAAAAAAACACCCCCAAATACACGTCATTAACTTACCAATATCCCAAAACACATTTGCCGTCGACGTCCAGTCCAACCAGATGGAATCAGTATTTTACAAAAGGCAACTGGCATTTGACCTCTGCAACCCTGGGCAACATATTCTGAAGTTGCAAATAATTACTATAAGATTTAATAGTGAGTTAAATAAGTTATGCGAATAAACAACACCGAGCATAGACACCTGTCTTATTTTTATGTTCCATTTCAATTTACAGTTTCGATCGACGCGAGGCGTTTTAGTATCCCATACAACAGAGTTAATGGTAACACTACGAGGAATCATTTTACAGGGCTCATAATTTACGAATCCTATAACAAACATCTAAAATTTTATATGTAGCCACGTTATTTACAATCTATTCACTAGCCTGATCGACCCTCTCGTAAAATTGCTGCTATGACCAAATAACCGCCCAAGGGACACACATTCAACTAACATATAAAGGAGTTTGAACTTTTTGCTAATCACTTAAGGTCCTCAATCCGACGTAGAATACTTACAAAGAAAATAATCTTATGATTTAGAGCTCCATATCTGTCAACTAGCGACCGATTATGTGAATCTGTTTGCAAACAAATAGGTTTATTGGCTACTGTCGTAATAAAACTGCATGATTTATCAATGGCGATAGCGGCAGATAACATTATTTTGACGTCAAATGATGTCATTGATCCCTACCGCTACCATATTGTGTTTCAGCCGCATTGTGCACGTAGACACGACCTTTGTTACAAAGTTGCAAAAACAAAACAGAAATCATTTGTTTTGTGGTTGCAAATTGTTTTATCGTAAAACTATACAGGCTGTTCCAGAAGTGTGTAGCTATATTTAAGGGTAAGGGTTTATTGGGTTGCTGATATAGTACGTTGAGGCAAAAATAGCAATAACTTTTCAAGCAGCAACTTGATGCAGTAGGTGACATCAAATCTGTGATTGAACTACAATGCAAATACGAACTAATTGTAAATTCATTTGTGCGAAACTTTGTAGCCGTTTCAAATGACCGATTTAAAAAAAGACACACTTTTTTTGGTTTTCTTTACTTTCCTTAATGCATATCAGCTTCTCAAAACCACCCTTAAATATCACATCTGGAACATATGTATATGGAACAGACACAATCAGCACCAATAACTAAATGTTTATCAATGCCGAAGAAGATTGTGTTTACTGTAATGTTGAAAACGAGTAAAATAAATAAATAAACAAGACAATTTGCCTCGATCGACAAAGAAGTTCTGTTGAATGTTTTTATTATGACATTCATAAATATAATAATAAAAAAAAAACTGTAAAGTCATCATAAAGACCAGTACAGGTATCAAAAATAGCGGAGTAGAGTTGTGCAAGTCACATCATGTGGCACAGTCGCACAGGACAGGACCAATCGCCAAGGTCCTGGTCAGTCGTGCATAGCAATACGTGCTCGCTGAACTAAAATTAAAATTAAATCAAGCCTTTGATCGCAAATCAATTGGAGCATTCGACAAAGCGGTCTTCAATACCGTAATAAATGAAATTATTTTGTAAGGCAAATAAAATGAGACTGCAAAACTGATTGACGGAACATTTTGTATCACCTGTTGAACATCATGATTTCACAACTTTTTTAAAAGCAACACGTCTTTCAGTCAGCTGGTCTAGTCTATGCTTTGATTTTTTCAGTGTCTTCTTTTATTAGCCATTCAAATCTTCGAATAATTTAAAAAATATTACACGACATGTGTATATTTTATTCGTTTACGAAGTTTTGATTCCATACCAAGATTTCAGCCGAACCTACACTTAAACGCAAGAATCCAGAAAACGAACACCAACAGTTACAAAATTACACAGTAACTGCAAATAAATGCGCCGAATAAATAAACACATCAAAAGTATCTAGGGATCAACATATATTTTTGCAATAACTTTCCTCCTGATTGATATTAATTAAAATTTTCTTTAAGGATTCATCAAATAAAGTGTTTTCGTTTGTCACAGTAACGATAAACCAAGTCACCTTTGCATTAATAAAGAAATTTGCCATTTTCCTAATAAAGGGATTTTTGACATTTGAACCACTAACATTAAAGTTCGAAAAAAAGACTGAAATAACAGTTTTCTTTAAAATTTTATTGGGTAACTTAAACAATTAATAATCCGTGTTTCTACCGCGAACACTAACAACACAAGAACATCGGTTTGGCATACTCAAAATGAGTTCATCCAAATCACGCTGTGGAATGGCCGCCCATGTTCGTTGCAACAACAAAAAAAGGTCTTCTTGCGACTGGATACCCTCCATATTCGGCAGAGCTCTTCGCTTACCTTGGCTGAGCGCCATGGAGGACGGTATCGCTGCACCACACGGAGACAAGACCGATACATTCAAATCTTAACTCGAAGAGCTCCAACAATAACCGCCATGATGTTAGCCGTGAGGCTTCATCACTCTTCAGGGAACTTAATTAGCGACCAAACAGTCAGAAACCGCTTGCATGAAGTGAACCTTCATTCCCGAAGACCGCTACGGGTACCACCTATAGCAATGCATAATCGTAGGATTCGATATCAATGGGCTCTTGAACACAGAAATTGGGCAGAAGAACAATGGCGTTTCGTGTGCTTTTCTGATGAGTCTCGTTTTGGTATGAGACCGGATACAAGACGTATACGACACTGGAGAACCCCTGGACGCCAACAGCGATTAAAATCCTGCCAGGAAGTCCATCCTTATAGTGGTGGAACCATCATAGTATGGGCGGGTATTTGGATCGGCGGAAGAACTGAGTTGATTTGGATCAGAGGCAACCTCAACGCTCAAATTTATGCTGAGACGATTGTATCAGACGTCATCGTTCCTCTACAAGTGCAAATCGGTCCCTTATTTCAGTTAATGCATGATAATGCACGACCGCACACCGCAAGAGTTGTAAGACAGACTCTCGCCGCAGCTAACATCAATGTCCTGCCCTGGCCTGCTCAGTCGCCAGACTTGAACCCGATTGAGCATGCATGGGATATGCTACAGAGAAGAGCTCTGCCGAATATGGAGGGTATCCAGTCGCAAGAAGACCTTTTTTTGTTGTTGCAACGAACATGGGCGGCCATTCCACAGCGTGATTTGGATGAACTCATTTTGAGTATGCCAAACCGATGTTCTTGTGTTGTTAGTGTTCGCGGTAGAAACACGGATTATTAATTGTTTAAGTTACCCAATAAAATTTTAAAGAAAACTGTTATTTCAGTCTTTTTTTCGAACTTTAATGTTAGTGGTTCAAATGTCAAAAATCCCTTTATTAGGAAAATGGCAAATTTCTTTATTAATGCAAAGGTGACTTGGTTTATCGTTACTGTGACAAACGAAAACACTTTATTTGATGAATCCTTAAAGAAAATTTTAATTAATATCAATCAGGAGAAAAGTTATTGCAAAAATATATGTTGATCCCTAGATACTTTTGATGTGTTTATTTAGCACACTCTTAACCTACATAGTTGCTTAATAAAGCAATTAAATGTTATTTAATCGCGAATTAAGTAAGGAAGATAAATGTAGACTCTCAATATATATCGGGTCGGTAAATCTATGCGCACGCGCCGATGGTACCAAAGAACCTTAGTTTAAACGCGCGATAAGATCTCGTACATATTAATCTATTAATAAATAACGTTAATATGCATGTAGAAGTTTAGGATTCCTATCAATACACTCACCCATAATAATTAGAGAGCAATTAGCCGGGCTACAAAATATAAAGGTTGTTAGAATTTATTGGCACAGATGGTAATGTCTGACTGTATGTAATTAGTTGATACTTGTGAATGTGATTGCGGTGGTGTGCAAATAGTGTGGGGTTATAGAAACCTATCTATACATGTATATAATTTTGCTTGCTGTTGGCTGGAGTGACGTAAATAATCATTCTGAAAAGAAGTAATGATGTTTGAATTTCCGCAAACTTGCAAGCTAAAAGACTGAAGTAAACATTGTGATTTTATGCACCTTTTCAAAGTTCAATTAATATTTTTAGTTAACAGTTTGTATATAGATCCTATATTTTACTATCGACATAAATAACTAGCCTATTCCTGCTTCTTCACTATCAAGATAGTTAACTTGGGCATCGTCTTTCAAAATATCAAGTTCTCGTTTCAAAGTATCTTCATGAGATTATGTTTCAATAGTCTTTAGATTGTTACTGTATTACAACATCATAAAGCTATGTGTGTATATTGTATCGCTTCCTCATGTAAAAATATTTAAGATATCTTCAATACAAAATCGTACAGGAATGATTACCAACGGAACGAACTATTATGAAGCCTTTGATAACATCCCCTAGTCAGTAGACTGTGACTATGACATGAACATATCATGTGAAATAGAGTAGCTTTCTACCAGTGAAGGACTTATCACAATCGATTCAGGACATCCAAAGTCACAACCAAAGCATGCTGGGCCCATAACCTATTAGTAAAATAACGACTTCAGGTTAAACGGAAGAGTGAGTGTTTTTTTTTTTATAACATACGCTCACCACATGTGGCAGCACTAGTGCAAATTATAGATATTTTACAACACAAACAAACCATTTTACCTTTATGACATCCGGTAAGTCAACACAAAAATATAATTTCATCTAAATCAAAGTGTTTGCCTAAATATAAATAATCCGACAAAGCACCTCTGATAAACGTCCTAAAATAGACAGTAGATTTGCAAATCAGTAATAATCCTAAGTAGCTACTTCACACATAGTATTATGAATTAAATTCTACACACAGTATATTTTGTTCAAAATAATATGCAAAAATCTTGCATTGTTTACAAGGCCGTCGTGTGGGTGTTGACGAGTTTTTTTTGCATCGAATTACAGTATGATATAATGTAATAAAACAATTGAGTGCAAACTTGTATGGAATCGAGAATATCCCTTTCATTTTCGATATGAAACTTCGCCAGCTTTCAAAGCTAAGAACTATAAAAATGACAACATATTGGAGAATATTTTTGCATCTTTACATCAACGAATATTATAAATGTGTAAAAGTCTATCCACGCAAAGAGCATAGTCAAACGTACTTTAATTTTCCGGGAAAATGCCATATATTAAAACAGCCTTGTAAAGTGTGTTTTCAAGAATTACTTACGACTAAACCAACAAAGTAAGAGACATTCCAGACTGTGACCAACAACTATGTCTTTCAGGATGCATAAAAAACGTACATCGGTCACTTTTTGCTAGTTTTACAAACTTTGTGACCAATCGATTAAAAAAGTATCATTAAAGAATATTTTTGGACAGAGTTTGACCTTGTCGCGTCTTTGCACCACCCGTCACTCTTGAGCTTTGTATTTACTGGGAATTCTTCAATGTTGTACCTAATAAGGCCTTTTGTTGACCCTCCAAGGAAGTTTAACTGCACTATAGATACAATAATTGCATGCCAAACGGTTCGTTTGTCGTTCAACTAAAATTAAATGGTAGGAAATAGATGCAGGTCATTATGTGTTTTACTTTGACTCTAAATGTTTGAGACATGTGTCCTTGTTTGTAACTGTGGCACTTAATTACATGCAATTAATGCACAGAAACACAATATTTCCTTTTATATTTCAAACGGCGCTTTAGGTTAACTTGCAAAAAAAAAAAAAAAGTTAATTTGCAAGGCTATTAAAAAGCAACGAAAACGAAACTTATCCAAGGCACTTTTCATGTCGGTAATCTTAAATAGCTGCTTTTGTATCCGGTTGACGGACGGAAATTACACATCATAGGTAATTTACTCAGCTCACAAGATTTTGTATCAGAGGATACCACTGAACATCATGTGGCAAGTTAGTCTTAACGTCAAAAAAAGTCTGTTTATTTGGATATTTTTATATAAAAACAAATGTTTTCTCATTCAAACAAACAAGCCTCATTGGCTAAAGGAATTTAGACGACTTTGGGAAAATGGATGGGCAACTGGATTAGAGAGCAGTACGTTTGATCGGATCATTTTCAACTTTCACGCTAAGACCCGGTCAAATGTTACTTATTAAAAGACTATGCATAACATAACATAGCTAGGAATTTCAAAACTGTGGTTAACATTTCTTCTGAGCAAAATCTTCTCCAGTTCCTCCAATCAAAGACTTGTTTCTTTTCCTCAGTGCCCCCAGCTAATAGCTATTACACCTATATATATAATTAAATGGCGACATTTTTTGTACATCGGTCCGTCTCCTAAGGCCTTGAAAACACGGAAGACTAATAACAACACTAAACAACATGTAGCTACTGGATATTAGTCGTGTTTAATGTTTTACATACAAGATTAAATGTTTTAGGTATCCCAGACTTGTATAATGTGTGCTTAACAAATTATTAACCGTGTTTAGGAATCTTTGTTTGCCATTTTTACTAACAAAATGTCGTAGTTTGAAATGTGGTTGGTTGACCAAGTAAAACAAATGTACATTTATAGAGCAGACTTCGTTCCAAAACTCAAATCCATTTTCCGGAGTGAGGAGGAAGGGAAGTGACCACTTCTTCCACTCCTTCTGCGAAGCAGTGATGCTAGCGAAGGAGGAGGCAAACCGCGTGTGACAAGGGGAAACCTCACGCCCCAGCCGCCGCAACAGAAGAAGACGCCCCGGGCGTCGGGAAACGCAGGGCGATTCCCGGTCACCGTAAGCGTGAGCCTGCGGATGACGAGCTATGGATGGCTCGCCATCCGATAGGAACCAGCCCTAGGTCCACGGCGCGTCGTGTTCCATGTGCACCTCAAAGAGCTGTCAGCAAAGAAGACGGCGCCCCATAGGGTCAGTACCTGCTAGGGTTGCGGAATTTGTTCGAAAAAGTTACCTCGGCCCTGGAACACAAAGGGCACTAGAAGGATCACTGGTGGGTTTTAGTCAGTAAGAGTCTGACACTCCCTTCCGCTCCGCTCAGAGCGGAAGAAGTCATTTGATGATGTCCCATCCAGAAAAAAAATTATGTAGGCAATAAAGCTGCCAAATTAAAATGGAACTTCTGGCAGGTCATATCTGAAACATGCCTGGCGTGTTTCATGGTATTTCTCGTGACAACTGGGTGAAAGTACTTAGCCACAGATTGGGTCCCAAACTGGACCGGCGAAGCAGTTCAAATAGCCCAAGATAGACTAAAATACAAAGAAGTAAGGGAAGGATCCTGAAGTGGGATACTACAGGCTTTTAATAATATGTAAAATCATCCTATGAGAACTCTATAAAACCAACGTCAAAGTACTATGATGTCACAGACAGACAGACAAGTAGACCGAATCAAACAGACAAAGGCTTAATACTGCTCTTTTTACGCGGAACTCAAAAAATACCTTTGTGTCCAAATTGTTCCAGATTCGAGAACAGTGCTATAGACAAAGTCACAAAAACGAATCGCATACAGGATGTATCGGAAACTGGCACAGATTGGCAAACATTCAAACAAGAGAACATCAACACAATACATTTGACCGGTGCCTCTGTACCAGGAGACACTCACGACCGCTATATACTCGCACCGTATAAAAAAACCGTACCCAATTTCACGCAACATAAACTCCGTGATAACTTTTTGCCATCTTATGATGACAAACGGCTATTTCCTAGTTGAGCTAATTGTCAGACTCATTGTGGCCGCCTTACTCATCGACGTTTTTGTACAATTCGGCCCTCACCTTGCACTTTCGATTTTGCTCGGGTTACGCATCGATCTGATTGAATCCCGCGGCTCTCTTTGTGTGTTACCAACGACCTGAAGCATTCCGGTTTCGGTTCCACGAAACGACTTGATATCTTTTATTGGATTACAAAAACTTGATGTCCTTTGTGTTTCCCCAATCTCGAGTAAAATTTATTCGTTTAAGCTCAAAACGAAGTTAATATGTAACAAAGTTCGAATTGGACTCGAAAACCTTACTCGATAAAAGAAATGTAACTAGCAAAGCTCGCGGTTTCATTCGCCACTTTAATAAACTTACTTTCAACAATTCGTGCAATAAAATAAACATTTATCTCAAGTTATATTATTTAGTTTAGCAAACGTCGTTGTAAGTTATCTAAACAATACTAAAACGTAACCCTAACTTAAACCTGAGGCCACAAATTATAGACACGCTAACAGACAAACATTCCGGCTTGCAACATTAACATTAGTTATCGCGGAGACAAGTCGTTGGGTAACAAGGCCATCGAAAGTAATTAAGTGCATAGCGGAGTCGCGGACCACCTTGTCGACAATTTTAGGGCTTCTTCATCAAGGACGATGTTGCCTTCGACCACCACAGCGGGTACAAATTGCTCTGGTTTCACAAAAAAGTCTCAGCTTTTTAACGAAACCGCACCATGATGATGACTGGTTTGTTGAGGTGGTCTCAGGGTTTTTATTATAAGTAGTGACCATGAGTATGAACGATTGCCATGTTTTTCAACGATTTTTGAGCTGACGTTGCCTATTTTTGTGCTGTTACAAACTGGCAAAGTGGCCAATGTTGATGGCTTTGTCACCAGAACTCTCTGTACCGAAAAGCACCCAAAATTATTTAGCGTTAAGACGGTAATTTTTGAAACGAGGAAAGCTATGAGAATACAGAAACACTTTATGTTGGTAGAAACAGACTAGAACGGGTTCATCCAGGATAAATGGCTATACACACTGCATACATCGCTATAATAATAATAGTTAGGTATTCTCTTGCAATAAATAAAATACAAAACAAAAGCGTATCAATCAACGATCAAACGGCATCACCCCAGGCCTGACCACCTGTACACTGAATCAAAGACAATTAAACCATGTACAGCGTTGTATAACAGATGCCTATGACGTAGGTATATAAAATAGAAAGTGCCGATAAGAGCCACTTTTAATAGCTTTCAGTCTCATTCGTAGCATGCAAATACTGTTACATCAATCGGTATCAAACTATCAACTGCCATTCAATTATCTAACGAACAACATGCCTTGTAATTGACAATACGTGTTTTTTTTATTATTTTTGTTGTATTGCAGTATCGTAACAGGAAGATAGGTTTGTTGGCTCATCGCATACCAGTCAGCGAAAGTCATTTAAGTTTTGATAGTTTCTATAGTAAGTGACGTTTCAAGACAAAGAAATGGCCCGTTATATTTCTTTAAAAGAGAATACGAGCAAATCGTTGCACTATGAGCAGGTTACCAGTGGTAATGGTTCGTATCACCAAACTGCTAGAGAGAGGCCTCCTTTATGACTCCAGCTATTTCGTTCCAGGGTTTGTCTGGCCCCAATCTGGCCTACTACACTACACAGGACACGTCCGCATGGGCTGTTGCGACGCCTTCTGTCTTATCAAGACGAGCAGGTAGGTAGTTCGATGGGGGTTAATATGATGTACAATTATACAAAGAGTAAAAGAAAAAACAAAATACCTGAAAAGTTTTTCATAATGATGAGTACAATCATCATTATGAACAACTTTTACTATGGGACCAACTGTAAAATCGCGAAAAAAAGTCTGTTGTCTAGAAAATATTGTCGAATTATGCGCACAGAAATGTATGGAGTCGTCGTATTTTTTTTAAGTTAATGCTTTAATTCTGTTATATAATGTATCTGTCACAGTCTGCCGATTGCTGAAATGAGTTGAAAACGTGACAAACCTTATCGTAGAGGTAATGCTTCACTTCAAATCCTTAATTCAGAAATTGGGGACTGTATATACTAATCGAGCACTTACGGAAGCATTCAAAACCAAATACCACGATTTAAAATAAATAAACTAGATCACACCACAATGATTGATTACGATTCAGTTGACATATTGTAAATTAAATAATAATTAATCAATTAAATCAGATGTACAAGTCAATTTGTAACAACTCAAAGGTAGCGGAACAACGGCTTTAAAATGATTAATTACGATTTAAAATAGATTTGTAACAGTAGCTTTATAGAATCATAGTGTTATGATATTGGGTATTAAATAGTATTATAGGTAATAAACTTTGATGATGTGATGTGCACCTTGACAATAATATTTTCAGGTACCTAACTACAGTTCTCTGCAATATTTTAGGTGTATTTGACCATGTTATAAGCAGGTGCTATGTAACATTGCGTATATAGCATTACATCCCAAATAAAAATAAGGGATTACCTTTTTTTCTGGATGGCAAATCATCAAATGTTTTCTCCCGCTCTGAGCGGAGTAGAAGGGAGTGACAGACTCTTACTAACTACAACCGACCCGTGTTGGTCCTATTGCCCTTTGTATTCCAGAGCCGCGGTGACTCTTTCGACCAAATTCCGCAATCCTAGCAGGCATTGACCCTAGGGTCCCCCGTCTTCTTTGGTGACATCTCTTTGAGGGGAGGTACCTTCTTGCCTGAAAATGGTAAATAAGGAAATATTGTTTGGGCCTATTCACATATTTCTCCACCACAAACTAACGCTAAGTGTTAATTACCCTGTTTAAATCTAGATCTAGATTAAACTAATTACAAAAAGGTAATCTGACACCAGCAAAGGGCCAGGTTTTCACAACAAGTTATCTCGGCCAGGTTACCAAATGAAAGCGGTCGGTATTCTGCATATCTTACTTTTATGAATAAATAAATCACTAGGTTCTATATGTAAATCTACGTTTCCTAGATGTTACTAAACCGACTATATCAGTTGCTTAAATTCATCCCGCAAAATTGTGCCAAGAAATACTGCTTCAGAGATTCATTCTAAGAGAGATCTTTGGTAGAATTTCTGTTCGGAATATACGGTACAGTTCGGGTTATTTGAAAAAGTCAGCTGTTCCCTACATTTATGTTCGTATAACTCGTCAAAATGTAGGGAACAGCTGACTTTTTTTTCGCGATTTTAGGTTTGTTCCCATGGTAAAAGTTGTTCATAATGATGAGTACAATGACCTCTTAAGAGGTTGTTGGCGTTTTTCAAATAACCCTGTATATATATATATATATATATATATATATATATATATATATATATATATATATATATATATATATACGGGGTAAACAGTTTCCCAAACTTTTCATATGGCATGCTTTTTATTGTCACTTCTCTATTACAATTATAAATTACATCCCACGGCTGGGCAAAGACCTCCCCTGTCTCCTTGCAAGCCTTGCGGTCTAGTGAGATCATTGACCAAGTTCGTTTTAAAAAGTGTTCAAATTCAAGTCATTATGACTCACATCATCAAAAATCTAAATGTTGGGGAATTATATACCTATGAAGGTGTTTTGGGCAGTTTGCTACTAATTTCAATGCGAATGCGAACGTTCCTTAAAAGTACGAGAATAAGTCCTATGGTATCCCCTAATTTCTGAGATGAAAATATACTCGGATGAAATCTTTTTCTACGCTAACTTTATCAGCGAAAACTATTTGCAGAACATCCAGTGGCTCTCGGAATTTTGCTTTCCCTCGCCTAAGGGCAGATAACTTCAGTTTAGCCACACTAACATCCCCATAACCAATCAATAAACATAGATCCCCGGTTGATAATAAAATCCAGCTGCGAGTACATCAAATTAGATATAGTATTAGATTAATAAGAACCGTTACAATGTCGAACATTAATAAATTTGTCCTACGTTATAGATAGCGCGAGAGTGCGAGCGTGGACAATGAGCCTGGACTGAGTTATAGCCATGATGGCCCATTAGTCTCCGAAGCTACAGAATAATGGCCCAGAGAGATGTACTATCTATCCACCTAGATATGGCACTGGCATTGTGCCTTTAAGGTGTTTGGGGCTCCTTTAGAAATGTTTTAAAACGGGACTGTATAAGACAATATGATTCATCGCTACCCCGAACGGGTGGTCTTTGTGGGTATTTCAATTCATTATTGTTCTGATGTTGTTAGTTTTAACTTCCTGTTAAGTCATTAGGGTCAGTTTATTCTGCTTTGCAATCTGACCAAGCATTTATTTTACGAACAAGATCTGGGCCGTATAGTCTGACGTACCAACATGTGGAGAGAAACTGAAGGATCAAGCTCGTTTCTTTGCTTTTTGAGAAGTGACCCCCAGTTATTGAAAAGAACACCTTAGTTTAATGCCAAACCTATGCCAGTTTAAAGGACTCAGTTCTGAAAAGTTCAGTTAATTTTTTTGTCCTAATTTCATAATTGAAAAGCTCAAACTGGCTTCCTAAAATTCCATTCAATCAAACCCAATCACATCCAGTGTGCGTACATCTACAATACGATCCTTTGCAAATAATGGCGGTGCCAGCCGGTAAGTCACTAAGCGATGCTATCGCTCGTCGATATGCTTCTTTTTATGACCATTCCGCAGTCGTAGAAAGAGTTAGACAATCTGAAGGAAGAAGGCTTTATAGGCTTGTACTGGTGGTCTTCTTGAAGACTCGGTTTAGAGCCTATTATTACTAGTAAGGGATTTGTAGCAGCTTTTAAAGATTTGATATACAATTGCTATCGTTACTTACTTAAATAACACTCCTAAAGGTCAAATCTTGTATTTAAAAAGCGTATAAATTCAAGTCGCATTTTCATCTCAGCGTCAAAAACTTGATTAAATTGTATGGAGATCAGGTTTCTTTTTGGCACCTTGCTCTTTAAAAATACGAGAATCGGCCTAAGGCCTCTGATTCAATAAGCGGTTACACATTTATTTTTATTTAACTGTCACTTTCCAGCTTTTCTTTCGCTAAGCCACGTGGAACCAGGAAAAAAAAATGTGCAGATTTCCACATTTACCACAGCGAAAAAATAACAGTAGGCCACAATTAATAATTTAACTTTAAAGAAAACATACACATACTTTGTATTCGACTAAATTCTAGTCGAACTTTTATTTGTCTAGTCACTAGCAAAAATAAAACTTAGAACTGCCACAGTTAATTTCCGCAAATGCAAATCTTCAGTTTTACTACGTTTTGATAGTCACCTATGCTACTGCTGCCAAAATGTCATTCTTCTTTAACCTCTGTAAAGACTCTTGCTACACTTCTCAGTATCACAGTGCCAACCTGATTAGAGATATGACCGGGAAAATGGCTATACTTTGCTACTCAAGAGCATGAGCATTCAGGCTATACTTTTTTTTATTTTTTTATTTATTGTTCTCAAACATTACACGTTTGTTCTTTTTTACAATTTTACTCGCCAAACTAATTCGTTTGATTAACTTAATCTAACTTATTCGGGTATTGATTCAATTTTTGACAGCCACGCAATTCAATTGAAATTTGGTACACATACAATTTTCTATGACCCAAACATGATTGTGTAACGAAAATAAGTACACTTCGGAAATGGGGTCACTTTTTGGGGGATTTTTTGATGGGTAATCATCAAATGATTTCTCCCGCTCTGGGCGGAGCGGAAGGGAGTGTCAGACTCTTACTGGCTAAAACCCACCGGTGATCGTTCTAGTGCCCTTTACGTTCCAGTGCCGCGGTGACTCTTTCGGACTAATTCCGCCACCCTAGCAGGCACTGACCCTATGGGGCTCCGTCTTCAGGTCTCAGCCTGTTCGTTTGGAATCCTTTGCACGCGAGTCCAACTCACACGTGGCCGGTTTTCTAAACAAAATTCGCTGTCATCAATTAATGTGTCAAAAATGTACGAAAGATGAGGTTATTTTCTGAAACATTGCGACTGAGAATTAAATTTAAAACGTTTCGACCTGGTCAGACATATGACCGACAGGATGACTACAATTTTGCTACACAAAAGGGCACCCTGTAAGGATTTACTTATTTGGCTATTGATAATCGTCGATAGCCACGCGTGCCCCTGGTTGGCTCCGAGCTCCGAGTTTTATTATTATACATAGTTACTAGAAAAATAAAACTTAGAACATAACTGCTACAACTAGTTTTCCGTAAATGCAAATTTTCAGTCTTACTACCGTTTTGCTAATTATTTTAATCACAGCTTATAAAACACTAAAGATTATTTAAAGTTACGTAATAATAGTAATCGCAGACATTATTATAACTACACTATTATGCTAAAATACCTACATTACATATGTATATAATTAGAGCCCAGGACACGACTCTAGCAAGTTAAGTCAAAATGCATTATATAAACTAAAAACCTTTGACCTTTACTGGCTCGATTAAGGCTGCAATTAAGCAGAACATGGCTAATAAGATGTACAATGAGTTAATTAAGACACGCGGCTGTCATGCGCCTACGCACCCACTTACATTCCCCGTAGATACGACCAAGAGATTCACCCGTTGGCATTTCTAAATTACTCGATATAAATCCGGGAATTCGCGTTAACACTAATTAGAAACATTAACTCGTGATTTGTTTTTATATCGTGGTAATAAACATTTATTTTCCTTACTGATGAAGTTTTATGCAGGGCTGCCAATGCTATGATCGTTTATGTAAAAATTAATTCCTCTTTATTACTTTAAGCGAGGCTTAACTTTTACTGATAAAATACGTGGATGCTATGCCCAGTTCAACGCTCCAAACAGTCTGCTTAAATGTCTTTGGAAAGTATTGTGGAAGTCCAGCCAAAATTTGGCCCCCCCCCCCTACTTAGATTAAACTACATTTTGAAATTTGACGTCACGTAATTTAGAACCCCGCCCACCCTCTTGTCACACAATGTCACACTTCGTCGACCCCCTCCCCCTTAACGTGTGACGTAATTTTTGGATGGCGTCTTAGGGTCGAAATTAAATGGCGCGCGACTCTGCAATACCAAAATCCATGAATTACGTGACCTAAGTCTTCTTCTTTTATAACAAAAATTCTTGACATTCTGTTGCCCATTTCTCTAACCACATAAATATAATTTTCAACCTGGTTAGCGAGATGACTGGGTGAATGGCGTGTGGTTGAGGAGTTTCGCGGATGTCAGCTCTAAATTCAGGCATATGTATGTAGGACTAAGCCTGAAAATTTTATGAAACACTGTAAAAGTGTTCGTAATTGCCGTTATGTCTTATAGCTCGTGATCTATACTAGTTGTCATTCTCCTGGTCATTTCTAAGCAGGCTGTCATCGTGTCGCTGAAGGCTGCGGCATGTATTATGGCTGCGCGCCGGGTGCGCGCGTGGCTATCGATGATCTATCAATAGCCAAATAAATCCTTAAAGTTTGTGCTCTTGTTATGCAAAATTTTGGTCTTTCTCCAGGTCATATCTCTGACCAGATTGGCACCGTGACATTGAGGAGTGTAGCGAAAGTAGTATTTTAATCACAGGGCCAATTCTACTTTTTTAAGCAGCGTTCGCTTTGCATTGGGTGTATGGTTAATTATCATGTATGTATTTCTTCAATAACTTCGGAATGGAATATTTTATAATTATAAAAAAAATACTTTTGAGACCCTTACATACGGTACGTACGGAGATGGAAAAAGTGTCCCCCAAAAAGTTGCCCCAATTTCAAAATGTATGTATTATTTCAACTAAATCGGTTAGTAGATTCGGAGAAAATGACCTGTGACAGACGGACAGGCTGACAGAGCTATTCAGAAATCAGTCAGACAGACCGACATACCGACAAATAACCGAGTGATCCTATAAGGGTTCCGTTTTTCTATGCAGAGGTTCTGAACCCTAAAAATGAGTAAAATTGGCACAAATGAAAGTGCCAATTTATCCTAACCAGGTTGGCATCGTGACCGTGCCGTGACATTGAGGAGTGTCACAAAAGTACTCTTTTAATCAAATGTATGGGATTGACAAATGCTGTCGAAATGTCACGTGATCAATCCCGTGTAATATATATTAGCTTTAAGACAATCGCTTTCGCTGACTGAACGTCACGTAGTCTAGAGCCTTGGGCCTTGCTTTTCTAAAAACATTAAAGATAACATGACTGGTTACAGGTAACTAGTTGCCATTCTCGTGGTTATCACTAAGCAAGCTGGCATCATGTTGCTGAAGACTGCGTCGTGTATTAAGGGTTGTGTAGCTCACCTGGGGCGCGCGTGGCTGTCGATGGTTGATCAATTTCCGGATAAGTAAATCCTGACAGGTCACTCTCTTGTGCAGCAAAATATTTGCTCTTCTCCTAGTCCTCGTGGCTTTTTAACCCGATTGAGACGTGACATTAAAGAATTTAGTGATAGTCCTCTTTCAATCCAGGCCTTGCTTCTTCCAAAAGCTTGATGATAACACGACTGGTTAATAAGTAACTGGCATTTTGTCTTTAAGTAACTAGTTGCCATTCTCGTGGTCATCTCTAAGCAGGCTGGCATCGTGTCGCTGAAGACAGCGGCGTGTATTACGGTTGCGCAGCTCGCCGGGGGCGCGCGTGGCTGTCGATGATTTATCAATAGCCGCCGCGATGCCTGCACGACGGCTCGGCCCGACACCACTCTTCCTGTCAAGAGGAACAAGGTAGTGGAGCCAGCGGTCAGGAGTACATTATTGGTATAAGTAAACTAGGGCAAGCAAAGAGGATGGGAAAGTTGGATGACAATATTAGTTGGGCAGGGCACATAGGCTTTGCACAAATCTCTGTGCTTTTTAATGGAGCTTATCAAATTAATTAAATTTCCCTAAATTCATTCTAGATTATCTTAAATGTGATGATGATGAAGGAAAACAGAGAAATTGGAATACTACTAAAAGATCTGAAATTTGAATAAAGCGGGTGATCAATCCTCCTCCCATATTCACACTAATGTTTGTTTTTTCCTCTAGTTCGAGAATTCGAATTTTGTAATTAATGCATGCAAGCAGCTGCATAAAACTTGGTTAGGAATAGAATACTATTGCATTAAATTTTAACAATTAAATCCTAAATATTCTCTCGCTTATACCTCACACCGTCGCCTAATCGTACTGTCCCTTCTGTCCCCGCCCCGCGGACCCCTACCCCCCTCGGAGCCTAGTTGCGCACGCGTCGCCACGCCCTGCCCCTACCCGCGTTAAATATATCATAGGTCATCTGGCCAGGTTTGTCGGCTTGCCTACTAAAAGCTCAACTTTACAACTGCTGTAGATATATAGATATACCCGCTATGTGACTCGGTGATAGTGTTTAAGTAGTTCAGGTGTCCTGTACTTGCCTATGTTTGGTTATCTATGGAAATTGACAGTGTTGTAATATCTAGTTGTTTGGTTTTTGTTTTTGAGACATGCTTTGAGAAGTTAGTTTTGATTCCAGAGGGTAAGGTGTTTGTGAAGACTTAGTTAGGACCACACTTAACGGATAGGTAACATATAGATAAACATATTTGTAAATATCGAACTCAAGCAAAATTCTGGGTTCGTACTAGTATAAAATCCATGAGCTTGGTTGACACCGTCGCTTTTTTGCTGAGTAGCAACCAGTTTTTTAACAAAAACGTGCTCTAAAAACCAAACTGTCAATCGATCATCATCAGCGCAAAAACAAACCTACTTTGAACTGGGACGACATAAACTGAAGCAACCGCAGAAATCGAGAGTCAATTGCATCTAAAATTAGAAAACAAGCCCGACAGAATTGAACACCCACCATCAAAAAACGGAATTTCAAAAGCTCACAATACATTTACGTTTATCTTTGACGACTTTTTGTTGGAGATTGAAGCCCCGCAATGTACTGGGTAGAGAAACTTGAAACTTCGAGCTTGGCGGTTTATAGTCCTCCCTAGATTCCAATGAGATGCAGTAAGGGGCATGTCGCACGCAACGGGACCGCTGCAAGCGGCGCGCGCGCACGAGCGGCCCATAATCAACGACAACCGCCTTCCTTACGTAAGTCCAAAACCGATAAAATGGAGAATATGAATTTTGCCGAACAATCGCTACCAGTGTCGCAATACCGCAACACTATATTTTTGACAGACTGTCTTTTTTGATCGATTGACAAATTGGAGATTTGATCTGCAAAAACGTTTTCGACTTTCGCAATAAGCACGAAAATGCAGAACTTTCAACGATGATTGCATGGCCATACAATTACTCACTTTGTCCTTTGAATTGTGCGTAATTTATCAATTACGCCGAAAATCGTATGCAAGAAACACAAAAACAAATAACCTTACCATAATGTACAGTTACTTAATTTTTGAAGACTCATTGCGGTTTCAGAGCACACCATCCGCGGCGCGGCCTACAATGTGACCCAAATTATACAGCTTGCAATTTCGGGCATAAGCAGAGATGCGGCAATTTGATCCTCTATACTTAGCCTCCCAACCAGCTATAATTTACTTTAGTTGCAACATTACTGGCCAATTGCGATGGACCTCGGTTTTCACCTGAGAGAAATAATTTCGAAAATTTATGGCGTTAATAAAATCGTCTGATGGATTGATCGATATCTTGTTTATCTGATTATACACGTGCATGTCTGAAGAAACGGTAGATATGACAAGAATGTGTAGCAGTTATAAAATAAAATTCCTTTTATTCCGATAAATAGGAAACGCAGTGTGTAAGAAATTATACAACTTCATTCCTTTACAATCATTTGCTATTACTCTGGTAATAACTTACATAAAATACATTATATACAAATGTCAGTATAATTTTAATAACTGCTGACAAGGTAAGGGCATTTTTGGAGGAGTTATCACCTTATCAAATAGAAAATAATGCCCTTACATTAATTTAAAAAATCATTCGCTCAATGGTGATCGATGACTTTCAGGAAGGAAGAGATTGTTTTCTGTTGTTGCTGTACCTTTCTACTTTAGCATAATAAAAAAAATGCGAAATAAGTTCTCTATTTCTAAGTCTGTGGTCACTTGGTACTTGGTACAGACAGCTTGCGAGCTCCTTGCCCCTACGTGATACAATCTGTACCCACATTGCGCTTTATTTATTTTCATTATCCACCCGATTCTGATTTCTTCATTCAACGTACTGGAACGAAGACCGAAATAAATTCGCGGAATGTCTTCATTTAATGCATTAACATCGTTATTATGCCAATTTGGAGTTTACTGAGAAATCATATTGTTTATGATTTCGCTGAATTTATTACTGTACTTGAGAGATTCGCACTAATTTTCTGGACAAACAGAAAGGTACCTCTTTATGGCAATTTTTTATAATGTTTTGCAGTTTCCCTTTTGACCACAATCTCACCTGATTGAAAGCAATGATTTGATGGTCGACGATAGAACACGCCTGCCTAGAAGTAACCTATACACTCTTGACTTGAAGACCCTCAGGATGTAGCTATTAGGAAATAGACTCCAGCAGTTCCACTCTTAGCGGAACCTACATTTGCGAACAATTTAATTAACTATAGGTACTGTTTAACAAAAATCTCTCCTGTGTTCTATGCAGTTTCCCAATGCCAATATAATGCCATATTTGCACGCTATCCACAGATTACACAATCTAGTTTTATTCGTAGACTATCGGTTACATTTCGAATCGACTCGATTACTCATTGAACGCGATTTCTAACGTAACACATTACACGCGTGGACCGTGGTCACGCTACACAGACTAGTAGACACAACTTTAGTGAATTTCACACAAAAGATCATAAAAACCTTCGAGATATATAAATTCAGTGTGAAATTAAGAATCAGCGACCACCGTACGGATTCGATGGAATCAATTGTTTGACCACAAAACTCATTTCGTTGTGTGCGCGGGAACAGTGAGATTTTGATTGATGCAGCCTGATGCTATCTTTCTTTCTATCACGTTCACAATAAGGTTTGTAAGCAGCTTAATGGTGGAAAGTTTTAGTTTTCATTAGCGGTAAGATTCGATATGAAATCTGTATCATAATCGGCCGAACTTATGAAATGTAACGTAGTGGTTGTTGAAACCGGAATAAACTGTAATTTATGTTTTTTTTATCGAATAATTCCCGGTTCTTAGTGATAAATCTACGTGAAAATAATGAATGTGACATTTACTTCATCAATCATTTTATCCCTCCTTTGACACCAATAAACAATCTCCTATCCATCTCATCATTTCAATTCTCTTTGCCCTTTTGGTATAGACCAAGACTTTAATTGCATTATTTTCATGCTTCCAAGAGTTGTCAGCCAGTTTTATTACTTGTTTTTATGCAAATAGATTATAATGAGAACACATAGTTCCTTATTGTATATCATTTGAGCCTACAACATTATGACCAGCTCCTAATTGTTGTGTAAATTATCAGTTATCATTTTAATCAGTCATAGAATCGCTGAAAATATGCGCCAAAGAGACACAGTCAAAAGAGCCTATCAGTTTTGGAATACCCTCTCAATAGAACCGTACTTTAGGAACCATTCATATTATACTTTACTTCTGTATTTATACTTCAATAATTCCGTTTGACTTTTATGACACAACGTTCTCAGAGATGCATGGAAGCTCCAAGCAAACAAAGGCACAGGCCGTAAACTGTCAATTAAAGGGTATTTGGTAAATGAAACTTGGAATTCGACAGGGTCTGGCATCGTCAGGTGTGGCCAGTTCAGCCGTGAGTCAGAGCCCGCGCCGCGAATTCCGTAGATAACCGACAACTCCTTTATTCTCTTTGGTATATCGAGCACCGCCATATTCGTGCCCTTTCGTTCGCCCGACTGTTGTTAAGTTTTGAATAATTCAAATATTGGCTAATGGTCATAATAATAACGTTTGGCTGCTAGAATTCGTGGCCGGTTTTTGTTAAAAATAGGTTGTAATTATTTTATTTTTCTGACTTTAATAAGAGGTTTACTAGGTTACTTTAAGCCTAAACACTGCACAGAAGCTTGAAATTTATAAAACACGAAGAAATCTAATATACATATTTTTTATCTGGAAGTTATAACTCGTAGGGGACTATTTCGCACAAAGTTATAAAACACGGTACGAGAATTAAACCCATTAAGGAAAAAACTTACACTTGTTTGTATTTAAATGTCTTTTCATCACCGAAACAACTTTTATTTAGTGACCAATCAGCAGCCAGTGTTACATTGTTTCAAGGGTCAGACAAACACGTCGTTAAGCCAGGTAAATAACTTAAAGTCAAGGGTCAGGAACTCGTTCTAGATTTTGACCTAGACTAATTCACTTTCACTTAGTCTTGTTGTTATTTGGTTAGACTATGTTATTGGATACAGGTACCCGAATGTATTTTGTACGAAAACTTAGTTCGTAGCTTTAAAAAAAGAAGGGTATGAACTTACGCTTATCTTTTTTCTTTTACTAATCATCAATATCAATTCACAACGAAAACTAATAAGTCTAAAAAGCAGAAATTTGGAATATAGTTTTATCTAATAATGTAAGCAACCTCTACATAAAGATCTTTGGAAAGTTTCAGCTCTATGAGGACTGAATGACAAGGGGATTTATTAAATAATAAATATATAATCTGTACCTACTCTCCGGCCATGTCACTAGTACCTGTACTAACAAAATGTATCGAATATAAGCGATTATGACAAAAGGTAAAGTAAATTTCACATTAACACTTGATCGATGGCTTACGGTAAGATGAGCCTCAAACAATGATAAATGTGGCTAAAAGCTTTTGACGATTAACGCGATAAAGGGTAATTTGACCACACTAATTTGACAACCTCTTTATACTCGTAACAGCATGGCTGCCCGTTACACCGTTCCGATGCAATGCCAATATGCAACATTTGTTTTTATGAATTCTTATCAAGTTGAAAACTTGAAAAAGCAGATTATTCAACTATTCACAGTTAGTATAATGGTTATTATCTAAATAAATAAAAACAATATTTTCAGTTAAAAAGTTCGATCGTAGCCAATTTTTTTTTTCCTTTCATTATGCAAAGTGCTTTTATATATTTATTAAAACTTACGCACTAATAATACAACACTGTACAAAGGCGGACCTACAATTTATTTTAACATAGCAATGTTAGTGTACCAAAATAAATCCTACGTAGCAGTTTCAATTGAATGTTTTCATCTGGGGACCTCCTTGCTTGTAGAAAAATATAGCTGTATCGAGTTTCCTCATCATCAGATATTCAGACACCATGCTGTGAGCCGCAATACGGGAAGCTTTGAATGTCAACAGAAATATTAATTAACTAAGTAACATGTATCACCATGATAGTATACTTACTTCGGTGTAAATACCTACTTAAAAAAAAAAAAAGAATTCATAATATCAGAAACTTATTGAATGGTCTTGTCATTTGGGCCAATTAACTCAAAATGGTTTGGGTAAATGATAATACTTCGCTTCATCGTATAGGATTGAATTACAATGTTACAACGGATCATAAAAGTAAAAAAGATAATATATTTATTATTGAAGTTTTACCCAAATTTTGAGCGCTAAATACCTACTAAAAGATATAAATCATATGTTCAATTTCTGAGGGCCTGGAGGCGCGAAGCGGCAATTTTACGCCGTCGTAATGAAATGATTTTATTTAATACGCAACAGTTTTATTTATTGTTCACGATACATCTTCGCTAATCGGTTATCTTTTAATGTATCAATATCGTCGATAACAACGACCGAAATACTGATGTAGGTCAAAACGCTTCGTGGAACAATATAAAAAAAAATGTTACATGTATAATGCAATGCTTGCAACATATTTTGCAAGCATTATAAGTTTTTTTTTATTTTTTTATTATTATTATTATTTATTTATTTATTTTTTTTGCTTTATTGTTTGTTGAAATATTTTTCAATTTAATAATGCAATCAATAGTGGGTTTAAAATATAATTAATCAAAAGGGAAACTATAAAAAACGGATCCTCAACTCTAACTCATTTTAATCTCGAAACATCTTCTATAGTATTTTATGGAGCAATACTTGTCAATACTAGTATCTTTATTATTATAAGGAACATTATTTAACAGTGAAATGCTAGCATCTACATTTTTAATTAACCCTTTACAAATTGAGGACTTTATTGCGAAAAGAAATTTAACGAAAAACGCAGAGTCATCGCGGTGCAATTTAAAACGTCTGTTTTTGCCGAGACAGGCCGATCCCTATCTTGATCTCATAACATAAGTTCAGATCTCTTATTTATATTTTGTTCCTCACATAAAGTACCAGGAGCAAATGGTAAAAGTATGCTAAACCAATAACCTGGCTGAATTACTACGAGCAATATAAACCGTCACTATTAATTGACATAAATTGTTAAGGAAGAGGGTACTAAAGCTGTGTGATCTCACAACGAGAGGAAATGTAATAACACTTAACACTCTACTATATAAAAAAAAAACAGTAAAACTGAAAGGTTTCGAACATATCGTTGCATTAAACAAACAAAAAAATGGACAATAAAATATTAATAACGGCCATCGTGAAAACATTTTAATTGCCAATACATCAATGGCGAATTATTCGATCAATTCTTTAGCGAACTCATAACAACTTGCAGTTCTGATTTATAACATTTTACTTTTCAAGGTGGAATCAAGGCAGCCTTTCTTCACACTGTTATGTAACAATCAACGGCAATAACAGCTTTGTTTGATGAACAATCGACATTTTGTGCACAACAAAGAGGTATTTGATACTTTAACTGATCCTTTATTCAGGATGCAGTGAATGATTGAAGTCGTTTAGAAATAGAAATTAGTTACTTCTTCTTATCGATGTTCTAAAGACCTACCACAAATTAGCATCCATTTCAAACATAATTGGAACGGGGTACGCGTTTTCTTACTTTCGGTTTTAAATTTGATTAAAAAAAAAAAAAAAACAAAATGTAATGACAGTGTGACAGGTGGCCGCCCGAACCCATTTCTGCAGCGTAACTGATTAAATGCAAGCGAAATTAATTTTTTAAAGAACTGCGTTCTTTTTTTGTTAATCACATCATCCTTGAAGGTAGTTCCGCTTAGTCTCCGACCAGGGATAACTGTCGCTCCAAATTTTAATAGT
The DNA here is from genome assembly GCA_905332915.2 of Hecatera dysodea. Taxonomy (NCBI): domain Eukaryota; kingdom Metazoa; phylum Arthropoda; class Insecta; order Lepidoptera; family Noctuidae; genus Hecatera; species Hecatera dysodea. The sequence goes on from HG995304.1 coordinate 8,382,985, forward strand.
GAATTAAATCACGATGCTTGCCTATTTTGGACATGACAAAAACTAATTTGACAAACAGTTCATGTAAAAAATTAATCCTTTTAATTTGAATGCTTGGTCACTTTTATCTATAGGATGTATTGAAATAAATCGTATAACAAATATAAGCAATAGGATTCTTATTCGTTTCTGAAAAACCTAAATCACCTTGTGCAGGGTAAAGCGTATAGCCCTACCCATTGTTTTGCTGCTCTTCCTATCAGTTTTGTATGTGTATATGTCCTCAAGGTGTTTCCGACAAAAAACACACATAAATAACATCCCTAGGTATTTATAGCCTTATAACGTCCTATTACGGAACATTCTAGAAAACCCAATTACAAAACCAATCACCAGATCAATAGTCCTTATTCGACATTGCTACTTCACTGAAACATTAGACATGGATATTACCGTAACCACCCAATTTCACGTATCCTTGACACTTCAATCTGGCCGGCTTTGGGCACGTCCGACCCGATGATTGGGGCTATTTCGGACAGGTGCAATCATTCCTCTATTATTTGTATTAGTATTTTACAATGGACATGTACGTGATTCGACTGCCGTCCCACACCGACCCACTTACCGTGACCTTTTAGTTTCGGAACAATTTCGTTGACGCAAGGTTTTGGATCGTTTCCATTATTGACACATATTTTCAACCCTCGTGTGTCCGTGACTGATTTTTTTACTTTATGTAATGACGCTGATTTTCACGTGCGAAGCCGCGGCATACAAATTAAGTAAACGCTTTGCGTTTTATTCCTTTAAGTAGAACATAATATTTATGAATTGTTCAATAAATTCAATTTTGATTTTAATAAACGCTCGCTTAACGCTAAAGTCTAAACTGTTAATAAGCTCATAGATCAAGATACTATTTCAGCAGATAGCACAGCAAAATACACATACATATCCCACTATATCTGTTGCAGCAAACTGGCTAAATCCGCCGCATAATTAATGGCCTAAATAATATCCAGCCAATACATATATCCGGCTCAACCGATTTCTGTCTACAGGGTATAAAGTAACCTAACAAGAATGGGTTGACGGGAGGAAAGGTCGCTGGCTTCGCTCGCTGACTCTACACTATACTCCCACCCATTCTAATCTAACAATGACTTGGCTAGGCAAGTCATTAAACGATATCGAACCAATAAATTGCTTACCTGTGTAATTAAATGCCAGAATGTCACTTTGGCCGTTGATTATACGGCGCAGTTCAATGACAAGACTAAGCCGCTACTTAAACGGCTATAATGTGTGGACTAATGTGAAGCGTGGTTCTGAGGAACTTATTTATTGAGTCTATTTTAGAGCCAAGAAAAACTGCGGTCGGATTCTACATAGATAAAAATCATCACTTGTAAGCTCAAATTGTCAGGTCGTCAAGTTTGTATGAATTGTTTTGGAAAATCAAACAAAAAACGTTTTTTAGTCACTAGGAAATTGCACGCAAGTGTAACAGGCAGGTTGCTAGTGGTTCAATAAAGCCGTTAACCTTACCTTTATATAGGCTTAATTTTATTATTTATCACTTATTGGTTTTATAGGTCTACGTAGGTATCAATATCTGGCCTATCTGGCTATTATAATCATAATCACCACCTTGCCTAATGAGTATATCTTTTTTATTTATTTTTTTATTGTGAAATGGAAATCTCTTGCCTCTAGTATAGGTCACAGGTGACAGAGATAAAGTCTACAATGGAATGAGCTTACCTAGAAGAAGCCTGTTCACTCTAACTTTGAAGCGATTAGGGATCTACTTAGTTACTTTGTGGCATACAAACAAATTAACCAAACTGGGCACTCTTAATCGATTAAAGCGAGAAAATCGCTCATTTAAAAGCAATAATGTATTTGAACTTCGAGACGTAAACAGACATGTAACTGTAAAACGTACTCACTCTAACAAAACACAAATTTCCTAAGATATTTTCAGGGTAGCTACTGTGTGCCTTTATAGCACGATCAAGCGAATTTTCCATAATTAAACTATAAATTAGTAGTAAAATAGTGGTTCGTAGTTATATCGCTAATATCTGAGCACGAGGTAATAAACTAGACGATGATGTACTCAAAAGTATCTATTAAAAACTTATTGGTTGCGGAATTTGTTCGAAAGAGTCAACGCGATCCTGGAGCGCAAAGGGCATTCTGACGAACACGGATGGGTTTTAGTCAGTAAGAGTTTGACTTTCCTTTCCGCTCCGCGCAGAGCGGAAGAAATCATTTGATGTTTTCCCAAATAATTTATGTAAACAGAACTGTGGTAGATGCAACTTTTCTAACCAGAAAAAAAAAAGGTAAAAAGGTAAGGTATACCATAGAGACGCCTCTAAAAAAAAACCTTTTTTTAGAGGCGTCTCTACGGTATACCTTACCTTTTTAGGGTTCTACACCTGCATAAGCCCCTAGTGTCCATCCATACGTCCGTCTGACAGCAGGCTGTATCTCAAGGACCGTTTTAGGAAGACAGTTCAAATTTTCACAGAGTGTATATTTCTATTGCCGCTATTACAATAAATAATGAAAATTAAATTGAGTCCTCCCGCCCAGCTCTGATACAAGGAACGTGTTTTTTTTTTCAGTTTGCGGTTCGGTACCCTTCGTGTGTCATCGACTCGCACAGGACCAGGGCCTCAAGTCTGCTATAACAATATTGTCAGAATGGTCTATCATTGATTACATAACAAGTTTGATAATCTACTCATATAAAAGCGTCATTATGACTTTCCAATGGTCAACCAATGACACTCCATTGAAAAAAATAGCATAGAATGGTAATCTCGTACATAATGACAAATGAATGACAGACGTATGCGGTAATCTGCTAAAATTTTGACAGTTCCTTTGATCAGTGACCTACCTTTAGAACGCGTCGTTGCGCAGTCATTTCTTTCAATAGCTCGGTTATCAAAAAGTATTACGAGACCATTGACCGACCATTATGCATTTAGCAGATTACGAACTTTTAGCAAAAAAAAACTTTTTACAAAAAAATACAACCGACTTCTACACAAAAAATCAAAAAAGTGCAAAATAACTTTAATTTCGGAACTCGGTGTTTGTGGTTGCTTTTTCGTTTTTTGAACACCGACTTCCGAAATTAAAGTTATTTTGCACTTTTTTGATTTTTTGTGTAGAAGTCGGTTGTATTTTTTTGTAAAAAGTTTTTTATTTTTCACTTTTTAGTGGTACCTACACCCCCTCCCCTCCCCCACCTAAACGAACCAATCACATTGGTGTAAAAAAAACGTACAGCTCCTTTGCAGAGTAGACTAAGAGGTCGTGAAAGTAGACAAAGTACATATTTTTTTTAGATTTTTCGAAAACCGCTTGGTTGATTTCGATAAAATTTTCATGGGACCATTTGGGAAGTATACCCTTTCCAACAAAAAAAGAATTTTTCAAATCGGTTGACAAGCGACGGAGTTATGCGCGAACAAACATAAAAAAAAAAAAAAAAATACAAACATCCGAATTGAGAACCTCCTCCTTTTTTAGAAGTCGGTTAATAACAATGAGATCGTGTCGGAATGACAAATTTATAAAAATAGTAGACTTGGGACCCAGTTAACGCGCCTTGTCTCATATGACTTCCAAACACAAGATCTTTGTGATGTAGGGAATTTCTCTTTCTATCATTGTGCCTCTTGATATAATTACGAATATCACACTAGGTTCCTAAGTAAAACTGGTATTTTTGCCTCGGTGCGGCAAAAATTCCTGAATTTTCAAGACAGCGGTTTTTTTTTTGGCAATATTTTCATTATCTATTGTTTCTACGTCATTAGTCATCATCGATCCTGGCAATTTCTGACATAGGCACGTTTACATTAAAGTTTGGTAACTGTAACTACATTTATTCCATTTTTGTACCCAAGATAACAGATTCGTCTTATTCTGTAGTTCTGTTGGTGTTCGCAACGATGCGTCTTAGCTACATAGTATAGGCAGTTATAGGTAGCTATAGTAGTACATAGAATGTTACAAATAAATAAAACCGCGACTACATAGCATAGGTAGTTATAGGTAGTTTGTTAGTACATAGAATGCTGTAACAGATAAAGCTGCATAGTATAGATAGTTATAGGGTTATAAACACATTCGTTACAGTCGTTTGCTCTCAAGAGGCAGTATATAAGCCCTTGGAGCCTTTATTTCTTCCAAGTAAATAGAATATAGTTAGGTAGGGTATCCTATCCCTTACACATAACAGTAAACACATGGTAACCCTGGTAATCGAAGGTATATAAAGGTAATCAAGGTATATAAAGGTATATAAAGGTGATCGGTGGTATATAAGGTAATCGAGGTATATACACACACAGACAGACATACATAGGTAAATAGAAAGGGCTTGGTAATTTGAGACTTGAAATATTAGGTCAAAGGTAGTCGCATAGCTAAAAGCGACACTGACCAATCACAGAGCAGGAGGGTGCTGGTACGTGATTGGTCAATGGTTTTTGATAAATAGCCCTGGTGAAGGTATGCACAAAAATAAAACACTTTGCATCTACCCTCTTCCTTTCCCGAAAAAACAAGTTTAGATTCTAGACTTCTAAATGTCTGAAATAGAACCGCCTTGAAAAATCCTTTCAGGGGATATATAGATGTCTATAGTGTATGCAGGCATAAAGCCGTAATTTAGGTTTAAATAAAACTGTTTATTTTTATCCCCCTGAAACATATACGCTTATAGAGTTGCAACCCCTTGAGTGACAGGGTTGAAACATATGTAGTTTTGTAGAGGGTTGTCGTATCTATAGAGATACATATAGCTGTATAGCCCTCCTAGCATAGTTTTACGGTAAATTCACCCCAAGTAGGTAATAGCTTCGTGCCTACAATAGTTTTGTATAGTTTTCGGCATCCCACCACTACATGGAGGGGGATGAAGGGGTGAATTCGTCTCCTCTGCATGGAGCATACCGAGGGCTATCCATAAAGGTACGACAACCCCTACTCACATAGACCTAAGCCTAGATATAGCCTAAAATCTAGAATTAGCATAGTGAAAATTTTAGTTAATAAACTTCATCACACACGGTGATTTTTTGGGTGTCGATACGGTATAGTTGCGCCGTACAATAGTAACTTAGAAACTTAAAGAAATTTGTAGTCATTTGCAAGATATTTCGGATTTATAACTAAATGTAGAATCATATAGTCGCGAATTTCACCCTTCAAATCGCTAAGTGCATAGTGAACAAGTTAAATAGTGTTTTATTGTGACTTTATTGGTAAGCCCTCTATACCTACCCCTATATACTGTGTCAATAACAGCAAGTATAGCAAGTATTCAGCTAAGGGTTGCATCCTCATGGCCCGTAGCTTATAGACGGAGCGTCAACGCGTCTGGATCATTTATACCTAGGTGGGTTGTCACCATACAGTCCACTTTCGAAGAATAGGATAACCTACCCTGGCCACCCTACAGTCCAGTCGATCACGTCCGCCCCGTACATTTTCTGGTCCATCGGAGCCGGATATTTTGAAGATGGCCTGATCCAGCTGTTTGGAAGTTGGATTTACCGAACCACGCAGCTACCCTGAAGGCGCAACCCCTATTGTGAAGTCGCACCCCCTTGAAGAAAGAACTACCCTTCAGCATATCAAGACACGAAGGGCGTCCCTAGAAGCTGAATAGAAGTCGGACCTTGAAGAAGTAGTTTTCTTGAAGGGATGATCCCTTCAAGAAAACTACCCCTAGGCAGACTGATGTTGAAAAATAGTGAAGGAACAACATAGAAGAAATTTAATCAAGCTGAACTTAGACAATTTCGAACGACTTCACACTTTGAAAATTTTGAGGAGTTCCGACACTTAGAATATTTTTGAAGATTTTTGAACTTGGAAAATTTTTTGAAGAATTTTGAACTTAGAAAATTTTCAACAATCCGGGACTTGGAAAATTTTTGAAGAATTTTGAACTTGGAAAATTTTCAACAACCTGACACTTAGAAAAGTTTTGATCAAGCGGGACTTGGAATATTTTTTGAAGAATTTTGGACTTAGAGAATTTCGATCGACTTCACACATAGAAGATTTTGAACAGTCTGGGACTTAGAAAAGTTTCAGTCAATCCGAACTTAGAATATTTTTTGAAGATTGGGGACTTTGAAGAATTTTGAAATTTTTTTTGAAAAATTTTTTTTTTGGAAACTTGGATTGAAGTTTCACCTGAGGCTTACCAGTGGACTACCGAATAGTTTTGAAGATTCATTGAAGACTTCAACAATGCCGATCACGAGGTCGCATGGCAAATCATCCGAGGCGTGGACAGTTCCGATACAGGATCCAGCCGAGAGGGTTCCTGCTATCCATCATCAGGTGCCGCCGCGTTCGCCTTCATCGTCTGGGACGGTGCGATCGATGCAGCAGCGCAGTGAAGACGTGTCTCCGCCTGCTGCCGCTGAACGAATAGAACAGATAGAAGCTTCAGCAATAGAACGAGTACCTGCACCATTGCCGACAACAGTACAGAAACAGATGCCATCGACCTCAAGGAAGGGAACCCGCTTTGAGACGACTTCAGATAGTACAATGAAGCCGTCAAATAGAAAAGATAGCCGAGTCTTGCCAATGACTACCCGGGGTGACGCCCGTATAGAACATAGACGTCCGCCGTCGACCATTGACAGGTCACCGCGGTCATATAGAAAATTACAGAAGGCTCGCGAAGACTTATTGAAGATTAAGTTGGAGCTTGCCCAGTTAGCACTTCAGAGAGCCGAACAAGAGTCGGACGAAGAATATTTGGACGATAGAAACTCAAATGAAGAGTACGTGCGTTCCTGGCTGGAAGAGGCGCCTGAACCTGTTCCTGATCAGAGAGAGACCAACGCCGCCGAGGGGGACATCCGTGATAGTCGACAGCAACCGCCCCCCCCTGTGGACTTCGAACCAATAGTGGACTCTCGTCGAACGCACATAGATCCAGATAGTGCTAAACAGATAGAGCCACCACCTATGAAGAAAATAGAAGACGATAGGAGCGAGGATAATTTACGTCCATTCGTTACGGACCTTACGGCTGCTATAGCATCTTTAGTTGACAAGAAAACAGAACAGCAGTCACAGAATTCCTCCTCGGCGTCGAAGGTCATTATGACTTTACCGAACTTCAGTGGTGCGCATACAGAATGGTTGTCATTTCGAGCCATTTATGAAACAACTCGAAAATATTTCAACGATGTCGAGAATACAGCAAGACTTAGAAGAAGCCTGCATGGACGCGCTTTAGAAACAGTTAGTTCAGAACTCATCGGCCATGCAAGACCAGATGACATCATGAGGGAACTCGAGCTGCAATTCGGCCGACCAGATTCGATAGCACAGGCCGAAACAGATAGATTGCGAGGACTGACACGATGCAGTGAAAATCCAAAGGATATTTGCTCATTCGCAAGCCAAGTGAGGTGCGCTATAGTAACGCTGCGAGCATTGAAGAAGGATCATTACCTGATCAACGCCGAGCTCATGCGAACCTTGACAGAGAAGCTACCGAACTCGATACGTGTACAGTGGTACCGTATATATACAGAAAAGTACCAGTCCTTGCCAGACTTGTCGCTGTTTAGCGAATTCATTACCGAACAAGCTCGATACTGCAGCGCTTTCGCTCCTGCTGAAAACATCAAGACAGAGGGCTCATCCAACCGACGCACACCGCAGCAGAGGACTCACACAACAACAGAGAAGTCAGCAAGCAAGTGCCGACTGTGTGAGAAGGATGGCCATATAGAACGCGATTGCTCAAAGTTCAAGAATAGTAATAGTAACAAGAGATGGGAAATTGCGAAGAATCTAAACCTGTGCTTCCGTTGCCTGAAGCCAAGAAGAGAGCGGCATAAATGCAACGCGAAGAAGTGTGACGTCAAGGGGTGTACAGCCACGCACAGTCGGCTACTTCATTACGACAAGAAGCCTGCTGCGGTGGCAGCCGAAAAGCCCAGACAGACCGAAGTCAAAAAGGAGCCCAAGGAGACAGTCGCCAGCTCAAGATCATCGTCGAATCACGCCTATTTAAAGATCATCCCGGTCCGGGTCATTGGACCGGCGGGAGAGGCAGCTACGTTCGCCCTACTCGACGATGGATCGACCGTATCGTTGATCGATGAAGACATCGCCGACCAAGTCGGAGCCGAGGGCAAGATCGACCCACTGAAGATTGGTGCGATCGGTGACACCATGATCGACACTCCTTGTTCGAAAAGAGTCACAGTGACACTCGCGAGTCAGCATAGAAATAGGGTGCCGTTCAGAGCACGCACCATACCGAAGCTTAATCTCGCGTCACAGACAGTCCGTGAAGAAGATGTCACACATTGCAAACATCTCATCGACTTGAAAGAGCAGCTAGTCTATGATGTTGGCGCGCCCAAGATTTTGATTGGCCAAGACAACTGGCACCTTCTCCTTGCCAGTGAAGTCAGAAGAGGCCCCAGGCACCAGCCAATAGCGTCACTTACAACGCTTGGATGGACGCTACATGGCGCGCACACTAGAATACTCGGTCAGCAGGTGCATTACGTCAGCGCATGCAGAGAAGATAGAGAAAATAGAGACGATAGACTGAACGAGCAACTTCGTGAATTTTTCGCACTCGAGTCCCTAATAGTTAATCCTCGGCGTCCAGATTCTGATCCAGAGAAGCAGGCTGAAGACATCTTGAAAAGACATACCAAACAGTTGACAGATGGGCATATAGAAACAGCTATGTTATGGAAAAATAACAATTTTGAAATGCCCGATAGTTATGGGACAGCACACAAGCGGCTGATCTCTATAGAAAAGAAGCTCGACAAAGATCCGAGTCTTCGAAATAAATATATAGAACAGATGGACTCGCTCCTTTCAAAAGGGTACGCAGAAAAAGCGCCCAAACAGACCACGCCAGGAAGAACCTGGTATCTGCCTCATTTCGACGTCTTCAATCCCATGAAGCCGGAGAAGTTTCGAATAGTACACGAAGCCGCAGCTAAATCGAATGGAATGTCGCTGAACGACTTCCTACTTACAGGACCGGACCTGTTACAGTCGCTGCCCGGCGTCATGATGAGGTTTCGTAGATATCCGATAGCCATTTCAGGTGACATTACCGAAATGTTCATGCAGGTCAAAGTACGACCTGAAGATAGAGACGCCCTCCGATATTTGTGGAGAGGCAATAGAAGAGAAGGAGCCCCCGACGAGTATCGAATGACGTCAATCATATTCGGCGCGGCAAGCTCACCGTGCACGGCCATATTCGCGAAGAATTGGAACGCGAACCGGCACATAGAACAGCATCCAGAAGCAGTAGAAGCAATAGTGAAGAACCATTATATGGATGATTATCTGGATAGCTATAGAACAGTAGAAGAAGCGACACATATAGCAACAGCGGTGAAGAAGATACACCAACAGGCTCGTTTCGAAATTAAGAAATGGGTATCTAATGACATCGACGTCATACAAAATATAGAACCGTCGCTTATAGAGACAGAAGTCGTCGACATCGGCGACCATACAGAAAAAATTCTTGGCCTAATATGGAGACCAAGAGCAGATACGCTGGGTTTCAATCTGAGCCTAGCCCGATTACCGAGTGGCGTATTACAGAAGGAGGTGCCCACAAAGAGAGAGGCGCTGAAAATAGTGATGTCACTATACGACCCACTCGGCCTAGCCTCACCCGTAACGATTCGCGCCAAACAGATACTCCAAGAAGCATGGAGAAGAGGAGTCGACTGGGACCAGCCGTTCGACACAGACTTGGCCACAGCATGGAGAAGTTGGGTTCAACATCTACAGAATCTTGCACAAGTCACAATACCAAGATGTTACCCAGGATATAGCGACGCCATAGAAACGCAAGTCCACGTTTTCACGGACGCGAGCGAAACTTCGTACGCCGCAGCGGTGTACTGGCGTATCTCTACAGAAGATGGCAAGACTCACGTGAGCCTCGTCATGGCCAAGGCAAAGGTGGCGCCACTCAAGCTCCAATCGATACCCCGGCTCGAGCTGCAGGCCGCGGTGATGGGGACCCGCGTCGCTGCAGCTGTCATCCGAGAACACGGAGTCAAGCCGGCCTCCGTGACGTACTGGTCAGACAGCAAAACCGTGCTGACCTGGATCAGAAGAGGAGCTCGAGTTTACAAACCGTTCGTCGCGCACCGCATAGCTGCCATAGAAGAGCATAGTAAAGTCGAAGACTGGCGATGGGTGCCCACTAAGAAAAATATAGCAGACGCAGCCACTCGTGATGTACCACACAACTTTGATTCGAGACACGAGTGGTTTTGTGGCCCCAGCTTCCTGTATGAAGAGTCGACAACATGGCCAATAGAGAAGCCTCCACTAGAGGAACGGACGGGTGAGGAGCGAACCTTAGTCGCTATAGAAAATATAGATAGAAGACTCACAGAAGTCATACCCGATCCAGCAAGATTTTCGAAATGGGAACGACTGTTGAGAGCGACGGCGACAGTACTACGCTTCGTCGCCAAATGTCGGCCGCCCAAAGAAAACACGTTCTATAAAAGAACGAGGAAAAATATAGAAGCGGATCCGGATTGGAGGAAACGTACAAAGACGGCAGTGCCCCCTCCTACAGCATCGGTGACGTCCCCAGTTACGTCAAAATATAGTTTTTTAATAGAAGCCGAATACCTCCAACAAGCGGAGAGGTTACTCGTGCAAGCTGTACAGCAACAGATGTTTTCCCGCGAGTTAACAAGTTTGCGAGAAAACGAAGAAATAGATAGAGATAGCGCCCTGCGACCGTTACAGATAGAATTGAAGGATGACGTCATACGCCTCAGAAGTCGTATAGATAGAATCGACATAGTTATAGAAGACGTCAAGTACCTACCCGAGCTCCAACACCGGCGGGAGCCTCATAGCCGTGGCCCTAATCTGCAGGTGGGTGATCCCGTACTCATCGCAGACGGCCAGCTGCCTCGCAACACGTGGCCGCGAGGCCGCATAATCGCAGTTTTCCCGGGCGCTGATGGAGAGGTCCGGACAGCTGAGGTGCGCACATCCGGCGGCACCTTAAAGCGTCCAGTAAAGAAACTTGTCCCACTACCCAAGTAAGACAACAGCAGGCGATGCTGCTCCTACAGCTCGCCAACCAACAGATAGATGGGTGACGCTGCCAACACGCGCAGGTCGCCCCCCCGTGCGGGCATATCCGGCCCGCTACCAACTTACTTTCAGCGGACAGAGAGCGAGTGATGCTGCCCGCAAGGCGCAGCTCACCCCACCGCGGACATATTCGGTCCGCATTCGGCTCGCATCAAGCGAGCAGTAGTAGCGGGCGATGCTGCTCTCACAGCTCGCCAACCATAGATGGGTGACGCTGCCCGCAAGGCGCAGCTCACCCCACCGCGGACATATTCGGTCCGCATTCGGCTCGCATCAAGCGAGCAGTAGCAGGCGATGCTCCCACAGCTCGCCAACCATAGATGGGCGATGCTGCCCGCAAGGCGCAGCTCGTCCCACCGCGGACATATTCGGTCCGCATTCGGCTCGCATCAAGCGAGCAGTAGCAGGCGATGCTCCCACAGCTCGCCAACCATAGATGGGCGATGCTGCCCGCAAGGCGCAGCTCGCCCCACCGCGGACATATTCGGTCCGCATTCGGCTCGCATCAAGCGAGCAGTAGCAGGCGATGCTCCCACAGCTCGCCAACATAGCGAGTGATGCTGCCCGCAAGGCGCAGCTCACCCCACCGCGGACATATTCGGTCCGCATTCGGCTCGCATCAAGCGAGCAGTAGTAGCGGGCGATGCTGCTCTCACAGCTCGCCAACCATAGATGGGTGACGCTGCCCGCAAGGCGCAGCTCACCCCACCGCGGACATATTCGGTCCGCATTCGGCTCGCATCAAGCGAGCAGTAGCAGGCGATGCTCCCACAGCTCGCCAACCATAGATGGGCGATGCTGCCCGCAAGGCGCAGCTCGCCCCACCGCGGACATATTCGGTCCGCATTCGGCTCGCATCAAGCGAGCAGTAGCAGGCGATGCTCCCACAGCTCGCCAACATAGCGAGTGATGCTGCCCGCAAGGCGCAGCTCACCCCACCGCGGACATATTCGGTCCGCATTCGGCTCGCATCAAGCGAGCAGTAGTAGCGGGCGATGCTGCTCTCACAGCTCGCCAACCATAGATGGGCGACGCTGCCCGCAAGGCGCAGCTCGCCCCACCGCGGACATATTCGGTCCGCATTCGGCTCGCATCAAGCGAGCAGTAGCCGGCGATGCTCCCACAGCTCGCCAACATATCGAGTGATGCTGCCCACTGGCGCAGCTCACCCCCGCGGACATATTCGGTCCGCATTCGGCTCGCATCAAGCGAGCAGTAGCGGGCGATGCTGCTCACGCAGCTCGCCAACATAGCGGGCGATGCTGCCCACGGGCGCAGCCAGCCCCCATTGCGGGCATATTCGGCCCGCCACCGCCTTGCTTTGAGCAGGCGATACAGCAGGCAATGCTGCCTACACAGCTTGCCACCGCAGCAAGCGACGCTGCGCGCACTCGCAGCTCGCACAGACAGCGGGCCATCCGGCCCACAGCTCGCACATTTGCGAGAGCCTACGCAACAGCCTTGCGACTGCAGGCGACCCACAGCAGGGAAGCGGCAGACCGGCGACTGCACAGCTGCATCGAGCACCGGCATCGAGCACCGGCGCCGCGCAGCGGGCGACGTGGCTACAGGCGTCGCTCACCGGGTTTCTGCAGCGCCGCGACGTCATCGCACCGAGTCATCGCTGCACTGCACGGCGGGAGAGATGTTCGCAACGATGCGTCTTAGCTACATAGTATAGGCAGTTATAGGTAGCTATAGTAGTACATAGAATGTTACAAATAAATAAAACCGCGACTACATAGCATAGGTAGTTATAGGTAGTTTGTTAGTACATAGAATGCTGTAACAGATAAAGCTGCATAGTATAGATAGTTATAGGTAGCTATAGTTGATACACAGTTTGTTATTGAAATAAAACACATTCGTTACAGTCGTTTGCTCTCAAGAGGCAGTATATAAGCCCTTGGAGCCTTTATTTCTTCCAAGTAAATAGAATATAGTTAGGTAGGGTATCCTATCCCTTACACATAACAGTAAACACATGGTAACCCTGGTAATCGAAGGTATATAAAGGTAATCAAGGTATATAAAGGTATATAAAGGTGATCGGTGGTATATAAGGTAATCGAGGTATATACACACACAGACAGACATACATAGGTAAATAGAAAGGGCTTGGTAATTTGAGACTTGAAATATTAGGTCAAAGGTAGTCGCATAGCTAAAAGCGACACTGACCAATCACAGAGCAGGAGGGTGCGGGTACGTGATTAGTCAATGGTTTTTGATAAATAGCCCTGGTGAAGGTATGCACAAAAATAAAACACTTTGCATCTACCCTCTTCCTTTCCCGAAAAAACAAGTCTAGATTCTAGACTTCTAAATGTCTGAAATAGAACCGCCTTGAAAAATCCTTTCAGGGGATATATAGATGTCTATAGTGTATGCAGGCATAAAGCCGTAATTTAGGTTTAAATAAAACTGTTTATTTTTATCCCCCTGAAACATATACGCTTATAGAGTTGCAACCCCTTGAGTGACAGGGTTGAAACATATGTAGTTTTGTAGAGGGTTGTCGTATCTATAGAGATACATATAGCTGTATAGCCCTCCTAGCATAGTTTTACGGTAAATTCACCCCAAGTAGGTAATAGCTTCGTGCCTACAATAGTTTTGTATAGTTTTCGGCATCCCACCACTACATGGAGGGGGATGAAGGGGTGAATTCGTCTCCTCTGCATGGAGCATACCGAGGGCTATCCATAAAGGTACGACAACCCCTACTCACATAGACCTAAGCCTAGATATAGCCTAAAATCTAGAATTAGCATAGTGAAAATTTTAGTTAATAAACTTCATCACACACGGTGATTTTTTGGGTGTCGATACGGTATAGTTGCGCCGTACAATAGTAACTTAGAAACTTAAAGAAATTTGTAGTCATTTGCAAGATATTTCGGATTTATAACTAAATGTAGAATCATATAGTCGCGAATTTCACCCTTCAAATCGCTAAGTGCATAGTGAACAAGTTAAATAGTGTTTTATTGTGACTTTATTGGTAAGCCCTCTATACCTACCCCTATATACTGTGTCAATAACAGCAAGTATAGCAAGTATTCAGCTAAGGGTTGCATCCTCATGGCCCGTAGCTTATAGACGGAGCGTCAACGCGTCTGGATCATTTATACCTAGGTGGGTTGTCACCATACAGTCCACTTTCGAAGAATAGGATAACCTACCCTGGCCACCCTACAGTCCAGTCGATCACGTCCGCCCCGTACAGTTGTATAACAAGCTTGTTTTCCACATTCAAAATACAGGTTTTTCATTATAAACTTTGCAAATAATATACTTTTCTCATGTGAACACGAATTGGAGCCATAAATAAATCAGTTACTGTACTTGAACGGCAGCTTGATATCGACTAATGAATTGTCAAAAGTTGACGTACAGCATACAGCTAAGACTTAATAGACATAACGGAACGTATGTACTGTATGTAGACCAACTCTACATACTTGGATTTATAGTAAGTACAAGTTCCAGAGGGTCTAGACAAGCTAGAAGGCGATTGTCAACACGTCTTAAATGCATGGTAATGACGAATGCTATCGAAATATTATGTGATCAATCCCTAATATTTTGGCATTATGAAAATTACATTCGCTTATAGAGCACGTATTAGCGAATGTGAAATGCCAAATTCCGCGAGTAGAGGCTCTAGGCTAGACCTTTGCCTGCCCTAGAGCATCTGCCCGTGGCTTCGCCTACATAAAAATGTTTGAATCTATCTTTCCTAACTCTGACCATAAAGGTCAAAGGTCAAAGATTTATTTGCAGATAAATATGGTTACAAAAGTTCTTACAATGGTATTAGTAGTAGTAGCTTAGCATATTCAATCATAATATAATGACATGCAAATTTTTTAATATCTGTTGGTCACAATTGGATTATTAATTGAATTTAAAGTCGAGAAATTCTTTTATGTTATAGAAAGGATTCTCAATTAACCACCTACGTAAAGCTCTTTTGAAGCGGACCATTGGAAGTTCTTTAATTTGGTTAGGAATCTTGTTATAAACCCGAATACACATAGGATAACAGCTTCGCCTATAAAGTTCCGTTTTTATTCTTGTAGTAATTATTAGTCTATTAGGATATCTAGTTTTGAACTCGCATTTATCTCCAAGTTTTTCAAACATCTCAGGGTGTGATTTGGTAAATTTACACACTTCCTCAATATAAATACCAGTTAATGTAAGTATTCTAAGTTTCGTAAACAGTGGTTTACAGGATGTGAGTGGGTCTACATTACAAATCGCACGTATACACCTCTTTTGTGCGATTAAAGCTCTTCCGAGATGCACCGAGTTTTCCGAGTCTTCCGAGATGCATAGTCCAGCCGTGTGCAAAATTTTATGCTTATCCGAGGCTCTGAGGTGATGACGTGTAATTCTGACAGCTGTAGCGTGTAAAAGGCGATTTACAAAACATCAAAAAGTATGGAATTGACAAACGCTGTCGAAATATCACGTGATCACCCCCTTGTACTTTGCTATTTCGACAATTTCATTCGTTATTCGAATAGCACTTTGTCTAGCGCCTCCGCGCGGCCATTAAGGCATGACGTAGGAGTAACTTTCGGTTTTAAGCATATTTCAGTATGGACAATGGTCTCTGGGTAACTACTTAGCTTTATAAGGACAGGAGCCATCCAGATAAAATAAAAGCGTGGAATTTTAAAGCCTGCATACTTATTACCAATTATCGGTAGTATCAACGAATGAAGTTTCTCCTAAACTGCGGAGAACCCCTACCATTGTTTAACGAAATTACATTTCACGGTTTTTTTTTGTCAACCTGTTATACATATATTATGTCATCGGATTGTAAAATGCGTAAGATTATAAAATATCTTTAAAGATTGTAAACTCTCGACAAATTGTCAACTGAACATGTGGACTGAACTTTTTTTACGCTTTAGAATTTGATAGTCAATAATCTCTCGATCTCATTCCGAGAACTTGTGAACCGACATGTTGGCGACCTGTCACTGTACGGTTCTACAATGTATCGGATATGAACATCCGACACATTGTAGAAGTAGCGTAACATAGGGCACAGGGAACTTAGGGCTCACCGACACGTATAGGTTAGGTTCCAAAGGCAAAAAAGCTAGAGTGAGCGAGCGGAACGGGCGCACTTAGCTCTCATCATGGCAGTCATTTTATTATTTTTAAATCCTGCAGACAGAAATAGGTCATAATACCACCGTCGGTTAGAATGTTGAAATTATAATAGGTACTTAACGTTTCGTTATTTGCTGTTCTACAATTTCTCGGAATGACTTCGAGAGATTATAGACAATCTTGATGAATAAAAAATCCAAAGTGATCCAAATGTTCAGTTGACAGTTTATCGGGAGTTTACAATCTCTCAACATATTTTATAATTTTGCGGAGTTTGGATAAGGGCCTCAATTTTACTGTACATATTATTAGACATCATCTCAGTAGTAACCCCTTTTATAGCTACTTAGGGCGAATTAATAATGAATAGTTAAAAATTGTGGTAAAATTTAGTTTTTCGATCAATTGTTAGCTTGAACAATGGCCAAATATCTAACTATTAGTTAGTGGCCACCCATCCACAGGCCAAATTCACCAAGCGGAGATAGCGTAACCTCGAAAGTACTCACTAATGGTAACATTACCACGTCGACCCATCTCTACTTCATCCCACTGACAATGCCGTAGCTGGCGTAGCGGAACCCACGCAGATGCAATCCAGCTTTGAACCGAGCATAAGTTTAATAAATAAAATCGTTATAGTATTGCAACAGGACTCTCCGTGCCTCGGTTTTTCGTGTCCGAAACTAATTGAATACAATTGGCGTGAAATAAAAACATTAACGAATGTTTTATTGAGCCGACGCCGGCAATCGATGGTTTTGCGTGACAGCCGACACTGAAAGGTTTGGTCAATGAAATTGCGGACACGCAGTTACGCAAGCCGATGACCGACTGACAAGAAATAGGTCTTTGTTTTTTGTTTTGTTTTAGCTGCGGAAGCTGTAAGCTAAATGTTTTTTTTTTTTGTATGAAACTCGCATTCGTTCATGGCGGGTTTTCATAAAAATGTGCCATAGATATCCCATCCAATAAAATTTCTTGATTTTTAATAAAGTATAAGAACAATATTTTATTATATGCTTCATGAAAATTTAATGTTTAATATTGTTTTGTTGCATGTCTGTTTCTATAGCTTCTGTTTGAGAACACAATATATTAGAATAGATAACTTTTAGGCTTTGTGAAAAGTTATGTGAAGCCAATTTTGTCTATGTACATACGTAAATACCTCCTATCAATCAAATATCATTTGAAGCCTTTTAAAACAGTTTTCTTTTATTTTAGTCGTGGACCCATGGTAGCGGCCATCGTATCGTCATCAGCAGTAAAAAAAATTACAACGCCAATTATACGATCATACAGAACCGATCATTTCTCGATGTTTGTGTAATTTTTAAGAAATTATCACCGACCGCCTATGGTGTGCTCGTCATTATCATAATTTAAATTTTGTAAAATATACCACACAAAAATCGATGAGTCTTAAATTGAATTCGGGGAGCGCGCAAATAAGAAATGGAGGCGCGAAAATTGGACGAAGCACCGTTTAAAGTATCGTTAAGGCTTGTCGGAGAGAAAATATTGTAATCGCGGACACACAGCCGATCAATATGCTTTATGAGCTGCGGAAAGCGGCCGCCATTATTCCTCTGGTTGATTTAGTTCATTATAGTGTACCGAGAATTCATGGTGTGATTTTGGCAGTGGAAGGCGTGAAGCAAAAGCCTTTTGGTGTGAACAATGAGATAGCTATCAATTTCGGTATTTATAACCTCCTCTGCAGCGCCGCCACTATTTTGCATTTTATTTTTACTGGACGCCAGTTTACAAACAGCAAATAAAATACACAGTAAATACAGCATACGCATTAGATATCAGTTAAGAAATATTTTCTTACTTCTAACGACCATTCGTTTACGGGATTTCTACCAACTAACAAGCCCCAATCTACATAACTGCTAAAATCATTTACTACAAGCGCGGCAAATGGTGTAAAACAAGGGTACAACTACTAAACTTCACGAGGCGACAACGTCATAATATATGATAACAAACAAAAGTAGACACTGGCACAAACGATAAACTACGAAAATGTTTAAGCAGTTATTTTAAAAATTAGAAAAAAAAGAACGGACATTTCGAAAGAGAACAAGGGAAAACAAAAGATAAATTAAAATAACGGCGCAGGATCGTGAGGGCAGCGCGGATGCGGGACGTGCGCCGGAGTATCTCACGCGATCGTCGCGCCGCCGCCTCGTCCTTCCTCCGATGCTATCGACGCAGCACTCTGCGGGTCACTATGTCGACGGACATTTCGCATTCCATCGTCACCTCCTCTAATCTTTATAATTTCGTCCAATATGTAGATAGCACTTACTTTCTATCGACCCCCGACATTTCTGTCAGCACAAAGAGATGCCGCTGCATTATTCTTGAGATATACCTTTCATTTCTACAACACCGTCAAAGAAACAACCATAATAGGTATTATAGAAAAATGTTTATATAAGACGGAAACGGCTGTCTCAAAAAGTTCTTTAGGAATTATTAAGCGTGCACAAACAAAAATAAAATATTCAATAAAACGGTTTTTTATTGCTTCAGTGCGTATAATACCAACTATTATCTGTGACCAATGAAGCATATAATTATACGTAAGAAAAACTAAGTATAATGAAGTCAAGTTGCAAACGTCAAGTGAAAACGCTTTGCAAAAGTTTAATGAGCTTACGTAAAATTCTCAAAAATGTTACACCTCCACAGGTCCGCTTATAATATACAAAATATAGTTTAAAACACATTTGAAAAATGTGCGCATTAAGAAAAAAAGGAAACACAAATGAAGTCGGCAAAGATTCAAATAGAGCCGCTAATCAAAGGACGGTAGCTCAATCAGATGGCGGTAATAAATCTTCAAAAACCAGAAGATTCAATTACACGGCTACCGGAAGGCATGAAGAGTGGCATAAACAAATTGTCCAAGATAAATAAAACCTTTTTAATCTAAAGAAGAGGTCCCGAACTCGTTCCTGTTATCGGTGGTCGCAGCGTTTTTCGAGAATTTATTGAACGCTTAATGTATCGACCAAGAATTAATTGGTCCCCCTGAGTGAAAGGTGCGCCGCTTTTAAATTATAACGATCAAAAACACTTTAAGACTGGAGATCGTAAATTGATAAGATGCCTTGTTACATGGGATTGTACGGTTTGATACGCATCAAGAGGGTCGATTAGATGTACAGGTGTCTGCTTGTATGGTTACCAAACTAAATCGTTAAACATTCAAGCTTAATGCTATTATTGGTGGATAGATTAGAATTTTGAAGATTTAATTAAAACATGCTCTGCCAGTCTAATCAATATATTTATAGAATTTGAATGTTTTGAAGATATATAAAAAGCGGAGTGTAGTATGAAACGAATTAATTGGATGATGATCTCATATCAAACACAGAATTATTTATAAATAGAAGTGTAGACCCTGACCTGTCCAACGCGAAGTTGAAAAAGTTTGTTTCCCTTTTGTTACTTTTATTACATATGGTAAGTATCACAAAGATACTTTTGAATAACTAGGCGACAGAATAAATGCTTATCATCGTCCCAAAGCCTACCCACGTGAGGACTTGAATAATATCTGCACGTCTTACGAAACTAGATTTCAGTGCAATGATGAATACTAAAGTGCCGAATATGAGTGTATCTTGTAAATATTTATATGTAACACTGATGCTGCAACGCATCTTTATGTAAGTGAAAGAGCATTAACTCTTGCAGAATTTGAAACACATGATAATAACAATGAGAAGTACCTGTTCACAACTGCAGAAGATTGAGACCCTTGGAAATAGCAAGATGAGACTATCTACGAAACTTTAGATGAAAATGAGGTAAAAGGTTTCTGAGGAAATATGATTTACTTAGGAGAGTAGCTTTAGCACCCCCTAACGAATAAGAAATTTATATCTTACAGCTTCCTCGGTAAGTCTCTGGTAGAAAACTATAAAGAAATATCTCTTTTATGATTCGCACTGAGCCCTCGGGATATTCTGTTTATCTATCAGAGGCATCCGTGTGACTCGCACCAGCCGACACGACGAGAGATGGCGCGTCGCTGTTCCAAACCGCCGCAGCCGTGATCTAGGCCACTATTTCACACACACTAGCAAAATCTCCAACATCGTTACCTCCACCCTTATTCTTATCGAAATTAAGGTTAATTTGGTTTGTGTTGACAATAGCATTAAGTTGGTTTCAAGTTTACGGTCAGCCTTATTTGGTGGTAGATCTCAGTTAGGAAGTGAAGTGACATGACACCTCTATCGATCGCGTGCTGCTGTCTTTGTTCTTGTATTTGAATATTGTTGTCAACACACTATATTATCTTTACAATGTTACTACATCTTCATGCACAATATAACCTGTTTCACACCTCAATCATTTCAATTTCATAAAAATACAATCGAAATCAATCGCTATTTTTATATAAGACCAGACGCTAGACATACAAATATGAATATGCAATTAGTATAATCGTATCAATCGTCCCGACAGTTCATTCTTAAGCTTGTATAATAATAAAATCTGTTTCAATTAACTTGCACATTAATAAAACGAAAAATTTTTAATTGAAATATTGCATGAATACGTAATTTAAATCATCAAATAGCCGTTATAATCCGGATTAGTAAAGTTTGCGCAGGAGTGTCATTTAATTGGTCAATATTTCATCGCCTACTCATCTTTACAGACGTGCGATCATTAATCGAATTTGTGCCATTGTATGGAAACGGCTAAATGAACTGCTAACTTAATTTTACATTTAGCCAATTTCTATTTCTTTGACAAGGCTATTAATTTCTCTATTTTAGTTCGGTATGTGTCCTAAAGCGATTGGCAGCTGAAAGTTTTAGCTGAGTCAAGATTAATTTTGTCCTCTTTGGAATGCATTTTTTTGCTGAATATTAATCTTTATTTATAGCTTAGAAAATATAGAGTAACATTATTATGCAAACGGTTTTATAATGGTAATGGGTTTTATAGTAGCTACTTACTCTGATTCAGAATTATTTGCCAAATATTTCAGACTGTGGTAAGAATTAGAACCTACATACATATGTACATACCTCTAACGGTTTACGCCGCGTTCATTCGAAAACATCTTCAAACGCGACATGACGAGAATATTCGGAGCAGACTCAGATATAAATTTATTTTCGTCACAGATACGACGTGCGTGTTTCATACGAACAGTTTGCTGAAAAATCTATATTTTAACTATGATAAATCCTTGTTTTCCACTGGAAGCGACACAATAATTTACAACGCTGCGATAACGGGCACACGTTCAAAGATAAACGCGATTCCTCTTGAGATTAGTGTGATAAAAACTGTGGCGGTAGTGGACGTTATAACGGAATACAGTTTATAATTTATTTCCAGTATTATGTTCCAGTGCTCTGTAACGCTAGTGTTTATTCTCAGTGTGGCCGAACTCCTTCCTTATGGTAAGCTTCTTGCAATAAAAACGCTTGTAAACAATCAATAAAATGTGTAATGATTTGTTAATCTATTGTGTCTACAAGTTGACATCTGATTGAATATAAATAAAACAAAGTACTACACGTTACATCACGCGGTTTTAAATTCATTTCTGAACCGGCCGCCTGCGCCCGCGCCTTCTCGACACAATGGCTTACCGAATACCGACTCATCTTGCCTCTGGATAAATATTTATTTATTCTGTTGACAATAGTATTTACATTGACAATGCGTCTAGTAACGTCGCCACAGTGCGCGTGGGCAGGGCATATTATGTTGATGATCACTAGTTATGAATTTAGGTCAGTGCTGTGTTGTGACTTAGATAAGTGAAGATAACGCGAATATAGGTTCGTTATAGCTTGTCTAGTGGATTTGAATTGTGATTGTTATAGACAATTTGTTATGTAATGTAAAACAGAATGGCATCTTAATTGTTTCATTCTCCTTCCTGGCAGCTACGCAGAGGTAGCCAATATTTTCTGTCTGTATTTCTCGTGTTTTTTTCGTGCTGTATATTGTTTGTAATTCAACAAATAGATCCTCAAATATATGTTTGTATGAATTAATTTCACTGTCGGTTCTAGCTTCTCCTGTTACTACCACTAGTATTTGCCTTTTTTTATTGATGGGAAATCATCAAATCAGCTCTTCCGCTCTGGACGGAGCCGAAAGGAGTGTCAGACTCCTACTGACTTAACTGACTGCGTTCCAGGTCCGCGTTAACTTTTCGAAGAAACTCCGCGGCCCTGGTAGTGCCACTAGAAACTGTGATTTTAAAATTCCACTCTCCTTTGATTTAGTTTCATATCTTTGGACAGTCTGAACCTAAATTTTCCTTCATAGATAGCGGTCAGTCATATAGACTCGCACGAACGAGGAACCAATATTCTTCCAGCTGAGGAGCAAAAACTGATCCATATAGAGTTACAATAGAGACACGGAGACAGCTAGCCGTGCACAATTATGTCAGACGCCTATCAAGGACTTTCTCGCCAGGCATAGACAAGATGTGGAGATCATAGACTTGATCTTACGCACCATCGAGCTGTGAAGCGTAGGTATCTAACTAGTTGTACTAATATGAAGTCATTTTGTTTGCCGCATACCTACTTTGTATTGAGGATGTAAATCCAGACATACCTAATCTATTTTCTATTTTTTTAGTAACTAAGAAAACTTAACCACGAAGCTAGATACTACAGGGGTCTATAAACTAGTAGGTACCTGTACAATAAAATATCATGGCATCGTACCTATAGAATCCTAAGAATGATTTCAATCCAATTCGGAAATGAGGTTATCATTGGTTATCATAAAGATATCAATCTATTTCTGTCATACAAAACAACAATAACAACTTTATACAAGTAACCTACCTCCCTACCTAAATCAGATAATTATAATCAAGTAAGGTTGGGGAGATACACACTATCTTTAATATCAGCTATTATAATTTAAAGAGCGAAACTAAACAGCCGTTTTAAATGAGCGTTCGTGCATACCTGACGTCGAGAGCGGATTCCCTGCTTTCAAAGTTCCAATAATTACGGAGCGTACGCCGAACGGATCGAACGACGGTTGATGGCCGGCAAAATGGCGCGAAACGCGAGGCAATGACATATGATTGCGGCGGTTAAAACAAACGTAAACTGCAGTGAGGAGTGGTATTACATGGCGGATCGATCGAGTAAAGGCCGCTGTACAACAATCAGATTGGACACGGACATGCATTGTGCGAGAGTGCCACTTGTGTTCGGGCAGCCATCTTGACTCTTGGTCGAAAACCATCAATCATTAATTTCGCGTTTTTAGCTACGTACTCATCATGATTTGATATGCTAGGTATTGCTAATTCACCTATGTTTAAAGAGGTAAAAAAAGGAGTATTACCTATACAAAAAAAGGTCGACATCGAAATTGTAGGTATCTACTGTAAGCCTTGTAGCACAGATGACTAAATAGTTATTATTGTAGTACCTACAATCCATGTTAACAACGATGTCGACATCTTTTTTGATCGAATTTGAATTGCGAAAGATTTAATGTCATAGAAAACACTAATTGCCCTTCCAAATCTTCCGCAGAGGCTAGCCAGTATAGCAATTGCATTTCCAATAGAATTTCTTGTGAAAAAAGTTTTAATTAAATCATTAAATTCAAATTTAATATAATCAAAAGAAATATTTCCAAAGTGCTTTTAAATAATAATTATTGTTATCTTGTCGTTATCAGGTATAAACTCAATTACGTGCATAGAAACCACTTGGAATTAACATAGCAGCAGAAATACACATAAAACAGACTCTTAATAAACTAAAAAAGCTTTTGTAAATAAATTAACTACTTCGCATGCAAGAGAAATCAGAACACTGCATTTCACGCCAAAAACTGCATTAACGGAACATGACTTGATGAAAACATTGGATGAAATCCATTTTGCGTAACTACAACATATCTCACATTAAGTATAACAATAAAGACCAATTAATTTTGATTGTATTCCGCAAACTTTACATAAAAATCCATGAGCCAAAGACATTTCTTACGTTATTAAAAGTGGTATGTCGTACCGATCATATAAATTGACTCCTAGTTTACCTACTCGCTAAATAACACATCACCAACTGCAACGGTGTGAACATTTAATGTTAATACTGTGGTAAACAAGAACGTACATATTCCGTAACGGTTTCAATCATAATAAACGTCAACGGATAATCAAATCCGCTTTGGAGTATCCGTAATCATCAGCTGTGCTGTGAAAATAAACTTTAACTGACGCTACAATGGCTGGAATATTACAGGAACGGTCCGAGCTCTGTACAGAATGAAGCTTTCTAACTGAATTCGCGAGTCGCCGAGTGACTTTGTCCGTAACAGG
Organism: Hecatera dysodea; assembly: GCA_905332915.2. NCBI lineage: Eukaryota > Metazoa > Arthropoda > Insecta > Lepidoptera > Noctuidae > Hecatera > Hecatera dysodea. The sequence goes on from HG995304.1 coordinate 8,407,658, forward strand.
TTGACGTGATATTTGCGAAATATATTAGTTTGTATCTAATTTTAAGTATAACCGTATAATCTGATGTCGACGTACTAATTTTGATAAGTAAAATTTAACATCTCTCTTAGGAATAAATCTATTTATTTTTGCCATTCTCGCAGATTCTTAAAGTTTGAGGAAAATACGTCAGTAGTTTACAAGGGGCTAAAAAGACCCGTTATATGCGAGGTAGTTTTATTTACGCGGAGTAAATAGAAACCGAGTTATAATAATAAATCATTTATTCAGATAACCAAGATCCGTTGTGTTAGTAATTACAATATAGACTTATAACTATTGTTAGTAAACTGACACAATGTAGACACACATGAATTAAAATATCACCCTCCGCACCATCTTAATTAAGATTGGAGAAGTAATATCTTTCCCTATTATTTTGAGGATGCTGTTGCTGGTTTGTCGTACTCTGCTTAGTAACGATGCAGTTACACTACACTACACACACACTACACTGTACTTTTCACTTCGATTGTGAGAAAATAAAATAATCAACAATAATTGTCTTTTGTTTTTTTTTTTAACTAAATGCACAATTTGTACAAATTGGATATTGGAGATATTTTCTCGGCGACTTAATTTCAGTCCAATGTGAAGACGATTTTTGAGTTGCCTGTGGGGTAAACGTGGGAGCTCAGTTATTTAATATTTTTTTATTATTAATATTTGCACCAGAATCCGCCAAGAGAGTGGCGGATGTTCTTCGGAAACAAATGCCAGTGTACTATTTCAGATTAAGCAAATTTAGATCGGTTGCTATCTCTTTTGGCATGTTGTTAATGAATTTATTTTTGCCTATAACTTGCCTTGTCCATTTTACGTTTTGGTAGTTGAAAAATATCGACTCGGCATTGACAATTTTTAGTAGGTAATTCTCCACTTACCTATAACTTTCCCCTCCTTATTTGTCTTTGTGTTGGGCAGATTTATGGCTTGAAGATGGGTATCAGTGTCCACATCATCTACTGTTATGTTAGCCAGCTACTTCTGTAGGCACCGCTGATCCCAAAAATTAAATCAACCTGTAAAACAAAACATAAGTGTGTTAAAAACTTAAAACTGTATTCTGGTTGGTACCTACCAATATAATTTGATGAAAATAATAGAAAAACATTTGCAAATGTACAATCCTTTGTGGCCAAGTGTTTTTCATTTGGTGCCTTACCTAGGTGTTTACCAAATTCTCGATATCTTTTATCGCGAAACATTTGGATTTTTTGAATTTGTTGTCATTTCTTGAGAAAAGCCGTCAAATCTATATATGTGCCTAAGTCTTTATATTGACATTATGTCTTGTCTGTATAGCTATTCGAATCGTTACATTGAATATGTGCTACAAACTTATTATTTTGGAAAGTTCATATGTACGTAAGAAAAACTCCTTCCGTAAGCGAATCCAGTCGTTTTCCTGACTTCCGCTTCATAAACTTTTGTAATTATTTAAATAAATGGTTTGTGATCGTGAAGGCAACAAGTTGAAAATTATTTATTTCTCTTCCATCTGCAAATTATTAGTAAGTAAAGGGGTTTAATAGGGGGATTAATAGGGGGAATGGGGGGATTCTCACTAAATCATGACATTTTCACTATTGTAAAATTAAATGCGGTCACCAATTCAATTTGTAAATAGGGAATGTACAGAAACTATAGTTGGCAGCACAGGCGCGTCAATGTCAAGCATATTTTACTTATAAGTTTAAAAATTTGCAACGCTAGATGGCACAGTCTACTTCGTGCACGTTCCCTAAAACATTTCGCCCTTCTACATGTCATTTCCACATTTCAGTAAACTTCTATAGCCGAGCCGCTTTTAATTTCATATTCAAAATTAATTTTTTTTTATGAAACAGTAAAAAGTCGAGTTTTTGCTAATTATTATTCTACTTATAATTCGTTTTTGAAGGCTCGTTGGGAAAAAAGTTTTCCTCTACAGCATAATATGCCATTGTATCACCCGCTCTGGTACGCTAATATGGCGAATTTTCGCATCAAGAGGAGTGGAAAAGACATTACATGACTTCTCGTGGATAGTCTGACTTCATTTTCTTAGTTGAACCCAGAATGGTTCAGGACTTATGTACCTATTCCTAAGTAGGTAAGTCCTGAACCATTCTGCTTCGGCAATTCAAAACCTGTGGTTTACAATTTACGGATTATAATTTACCGTTCTTTTTGAAAACTGTACCTATCTTACTTACACTATGGAGTACTTCATTCAAATCTTTGCCACAGTCATACCTAACCTACCCATTTTTAACCGACTTCTAAAAAAGGAGGAGGTTCTCAATTCGGATGTTTGTACCTTTTTTTTTTTTTATTGTTTATTCGCGCATAACTCCGTCGCTTGCCAACCGATTTGAATTATTTTTTTGTTGGAAAGGGTATACTTCCCAAATGGTCCCATGAAAATTTTATCGAAATCGAACAAGCGGTTTTTGAAAAATCTAAAAAAATATCTACATTGTCAACTAAAAGGTCGTCAACCTTTTAGTTTACTCTGCATTGGAGCAGTGCGTTTTTTTACACTAATGTAATTGGTTCGTTTAGGTGGGGGGAGGGGAGGGGGTTTAGGTACCACTAAAAAGTGAAAAATAAAAAACTTTTTACAAAAAAATACAACCGACTTTTCCACAAAAAATCAAAAAAGTACAAAATAACTTTAATTTCGGAAGTCGGTGTTCAAAAAATGAAAAAGGAACCACAAACACCGAGTTCCGAAATCAAAGTTATTTTGTACTTTTTTGATTTTTTGTGGAAAAGTCGGTTGTATTTTTTTGTAAAAAGTTTTTTGTTAACTTCGAACCTGCTCAACAACAAGCTTACATCATCGATCCTTTTTGCCATTCCAGCGGTGCCCGAAACCTGTTTCTACCAACGATGTCTGGGCTGCCACCCAGAGCAGATGATAGCACATGGCGTGCCGGTCGAGTGTCAGCCTTCTAACTGGGTGTCAGCAACCTGGGTACATAACTATGGACATCCTCCGCCGAACACAGACTCCAGGATACCTATTGAGTACCGCTGCTTAAAGATGGTCGCTACGCCGGATGATAAGACTTGTAAGTTGTTCTCAATACTTTTTTTTGAGGACCTATTATTCTGCCTACAAGCTGTTTTCAGTCTGAACGTTTATAAACAATAAAAATTTATAAATGTTTTAAGTAGTTGATTAAACAAAATAAATGAGCACGGATGCCATTATGGATTGGACCGAATCTGCTACAGAATTCTGAGCAAATATAGACTAATCTTTCTCTTTTCGCCAGATCCTGGCTCAAAATCGAATTATGAAGACAAAAATGTCTTTCAATTTACTCTGCAATTAAAAAACACAGGCAAAAAATTCTGCATAGAAATACGAGCAGAAACTATCATTGCTTTATTTACATAATCGTTTCTTTGCAATGCAGGAGTTCAATTTGATTCGTGGTTTTTTACCCGACTGCACGATACAATGGAGGATAATGTGTTTATCAGCTTATGTACGTACATATGTATGTCAGTTTATTCCTTTGTGGCACTCTACAGACCAAACGCATGGGCCGATTTTGGTGATTCATCAAATCTTTGATTGAACTAAAATAAAGCCGTTAACTGCATCAGATTGCTTGAAAAGTTACTTGTGTCGGGTGTTTGAAACAAGTTAATTTTTACAATAAATGGATGCATATCGTCGTTATTTGCAGTCGGCAACACAGTGGACACTCTCCGCGGCTGCATTCCTCGAGCACAGGTAGACTCGGTGTGCCTCGGCTTGCTCGCTGTGGAGCGAGCGCGCGGCCACAGCGACGCGCGTTGCTTCATTTGCAACGGCAACAACTGCAACTCAGCAACGAGAACAACACTACGGCTACACACAACGATAGCTACCTTACTGCTATACTTCATACTTAGGTAAATTAGGAAGTATGAATAAAAATAATGTTTAATAAACAGTTAATTTAATGACATAGATTCTCATAGAATTTAATTTAATACAATTCATTGTACATTTTATACTTTTTTTAAATCGAAAACATTTTGTCTAAATAAAATCGTTTAAATTTAACATAATTTTTTATTATGACAGTGGTGTGTCATTTTATGCCATGACCTAAAATCACTCGCATTTCAAGAGCAGAAAAATCCCGTGTAAATCACGGGATTTTTCTGCTCTTGAAATGCTTTAAATAAAATAGTTATTTACTTTTACACAATTTAAACCCGAGACGTTGGCAAATTTACATCATCGACAAAAGTTATACCTACAGTAATGTCGGAAGTCAACACTTCCAATCTTAGTGGTACTTTGAATGAAAAGAACAAGTAAATGATTCAGGGCCCCAAGTCTGCTATTTTTATAAAGTCATTCCAACACGATCCCATTGTCATTTTGCTAAAAGTTCGTAACCTGCTAAATTCATAATGGTCGATCATTGGTATGTCAATGGTCTCGTAATACTTTTTGATAACCGAGCTATTAAAAGCAATGTCTGACGTTCTAATGGTAGGTCACTGATCAAAGGAACTGTCAAAATTTTAGCAGATTACCGCATACGTCTGTCATTCATTTGTCATTATGTACGAGATTACCATTCTATGCCATTTCTTTCAATGGAGTGTCAGTGGTTGACCACTGGAAAGTCATAATGACGTTTTTATATTAGTAGATTACCAAACTTGTAAAAATCAACCATTATGAAATCATTGATAGACCATACTGAAACTATTGTAATAGCAGACTTAAGGCCCTGATAGGCCGTTTGAATAAGCAAAACCTCACGAGTCTAGGCTAGAAGCAAAAGTATTTTCGTATTTAAAAAAAAAGGCGAAGTATGAGTATGAGAATTTTCTTAAGACTATTAATCATTTGTTTTGTGAATGAATGTAAATACTAATAAAATATATATGTTAATTATCTTTGTTTTATTTGTCTTATCTATCTCTGAGGTTGTTATTATTATTTATTTATAATATTGTTGGCCACAACGGGATTGTCTATTAGAATTCCCGGGCAGATCCATAATCCTGTCAGCATTTCAATGCAAGTACATAAATAACTCTACCTTATTCCGATCTCTGCTGATGATAGAAGATCCACACTCGAACCTTCGAATTTCATAGAAAAATCATTAGGTGTTACATTTTTGTAATTATTATTTTGGCAGATTTGAATGATTTGAGAATGATCGCAAAGTGGTAACTGGAATGTATCGCCGTAATACTTTACTACTATAATAAAGGAATTACCTAGCTAAATTAGTCCTAGTTCTAAAAGTTTTCAGATTTAAATAAGACTAGAAGAAAATATAAATGCTGAAGTAATTTAGAAAATAAACGCATTAATAAACAGGCGAGTGGCAACACTGGTACGTTAAATAGGTGCGAGTGTTACCACGAACTTGTTATAAAATAAATATTAACTATAAAATAATAAAGAAACTATTTACAAAAAGCAGAGATTCTAATATTTCGAAATTTTAAAATTCAACCTTAGTATCTATAGAATAAGATTGATTTTATTAACTAACAGATATAATATAAACATTTTTTTTATTAAAAGAATTATAACGGAAAAAATATATACTACATAGAGAACAGTCTATAAAACTTAACCATATTAATAAAAGCAGATGTTAAGATTAAGCTCACAACTGTGGAATGTTATTTTGGCCGTAATGTCTACCCGCCATTTTTTACATAAACCATCTTATACTATCTTAAAAATTGTAAATTATTAAACAAATATCTAAGATGTTAATAATGTAAAAAAAAATCACAACATATGGTCTTGTTTCACTAACCTAGTAATTTCATTTGAAAAATAATATAATTACAATCACAGATGTGAAATATTACTAAATGCCTTTTTATTGTATTGTACAACAATAATTTTATTTTGACTTGCTAATAAAATAAGATTCTCAATCAGACTCAAATTAAATTAAGTACTTACATAAAATCTCATTTTGTCCTAAAATAATGTACTTTTCGATCGCCGAACTTAAAACTACTGTCATTTTTCAGTAAAATTATTGCTTAGTGTATTTTTAATTTGTACTACCTACTTGTATCACAATGTTAACGCCAAGGCACGCGATTAAAATGCCATATTTGTTTATCATCTGTAACGCACCTCTTTGATGTTAAAGGATCACCGACTCCGTGTGAATCCTTAGTCACTACTAATGTTAGACACAGACCACTCGGAGTTTTTAATCTGGGACCTTTCTGTACCCATATCTGTTTACTACTATCACTGCAGCTTTTCCAAAGGGCGCGCCCGTTCCCTTGCTGTAGACACAGGCCTTCATCAGCCATTATTTTCCCCTCTGGAGTGAAAACTACTAAACTTTCTAGACCAAGCGTCCCGATGCAATCAATCGCGATGGCTGGGCTTCCCATGCCCACAGTTCCAGCGGTAACTCCTATACAACCACCTTTTTCGTTCTTTATTCTCCCGAACCACCTCTGGTCGGTCGGGAAGAAGTGTTGGGGCCACACGGTACTCAGGTACCATCCGAAGCTTTTGCACTTTAAGTTCTTTCTTAACTCTACTCTATCTCCGACTGATTGCTGGTCGCGTATCAAGGCTACATCGGGATTGAATTTGAAGAAGAAATCTGCCCACTCATCCATCCACACAGTAGCCGCTCGGGCGAGATTCGCATGTAGAACTTTTGTCACTCCTCCAGGGTATTTATAAGGGCTGTGACTCCTAAATATATGTCCCACTCGAGAGCACGACGTTATTTCGACTCTTGCGCCGCATTGCCACGCTCGCCAGGACAGTTCTAAGTTTTCCGCTCCCCAAATAGTCATACCTTCGTCGTAACCACCTAATCGCCAGAAGAGGCTTTTCCGGACAGCAAAAAGGCCGCCAGCCATGGCTGGAGTGGGGTAAGGCTTGGAAGGGTTTTCTGACTTCTTCTTGAGGACTTCACTACTGGGAATAAGCCACCGGAAGTGTAGTCGCCAGCTGAACGCGCCCCAGTGAGCGTCGATACTCTTCGTGTACGCGAGAGTGTCAGCAGATAGCAGGTCTATGTGTGGACATATGAAAACATCATCGTTTCCTGCGCGGTCTAGCAGAGGTTCTAGCCATCCTTTCGTGACCTGAAATCATAATTTACGTTTATTTTAGCTGTCCAGTGTATCGGCTTTAATTAATACTGCTGCTACAATTAAGCGTTCATGATTTAGTTTTCGAACATGTAAACAATTATGTGGTTTTGCAACAACTCACATTAAATTGTTGCAAAACCACATTTAATGCCACAAATTCATTTTTTTTTACTTTGCCACAAAACTGAACATTCATGTAGAAATAACATTATGTGGAAGCAAGTATTTGAATAGCCTTCAGGTACGAAAACTTGTGACCGTGAAGTAAATACATACACTGTACAGTCTTTCCTCATCAGTCTCGCACTGTGCATCGAAAAAGCCCAGCACGTCACTAGTAGCATTCCCAACGGCCGGGCACCCACCAGTCCGGTCCTAACAAGCTTTCTAAGACCGTGAGTATCGAGAAATAACGTCGCCATTTAAAAAGCCTTCATAGCGATTATGTGTCTGCAACCCACCAGCGCCGACTGGACAGGGTTAAAATTCTTTAAATTCTTATCATGAAACTATCAGACTCACCTCACAGTGAGCATCGAGGAAGACCAGCACGTCGCCAGTAGCCTTCCTGGCGCCCATAAGCCGGGCGCCCACCAGCCCCGTCCTGATGGGGTTTCGCAGAACCTGTACTTTATCCAACTTCGCTACAGCCTCGTCCAGCTCTGCGTGAAGATATCTCCTTTCACTTGCATCGTCTACTAGAATGATCTGGAATATGATAAGATAATCATATTTTTTATATTTTGTGGGCGTAAATATTAATGTTTTAGTAATGTGAGCGCCTAAACTTTGGGCTTACGCAATCATCCGCGTACGCGCTAAAACAAAGAGCCAGCAACCGTATAGGTGATTGTGAGCAATGTTTGTAACGATCAAACAAATCCTAAAAAATAGTTATTGGTCTAAAAGTCAAGCTAGCTAGCAAGTCTATGAACGCGTTATCGAAACTTAAAATTGTCTCAAAGTTCATATTCCTGCATTGCAGAGATCTCGAGAAAAATGTCTATGACAAACGGGCTAAAAGTTATCTTTGTTATCTATACTAATATTATAAAGAGGAAAACTTTGTTTGTTTGTTTTTTTGGTTGTAATGAATAGGCTCAAAAACTACAAGACCGATTTTAAAAATTCTTTCACCATTCGAAAGCTACATTATCCACGAGTAACATAGGCTATATTTTATCCCCATATTCCCACGGGAACGCGAACTACGCGAGTAAAACCGCGCGGCGCTGCTAGTTTTTTATAAAATAACTTTAATTTCGGAAGTCGGGTTCAAAAAACGAAGAAACAACCAAAAACACCGACTTCCGAAATTAAAGTTATTTTATACTTTTTGTGTTTTTTTTTATTTAGAAGTCGGTTTTTTATAGCAAGTTTTTTTATTTTTCACTTTTTATTGGTGGCACAGCTAAACGTACCCATCACAGCGTACGTGTTATAAACTGGTGTAAACAATAAACAGGCATGCGATTACAGCAATCCCAGAAGATTTGCTATCATTCATTCCGTTTCCTATCTCCGTTCCACCTCGAAATACTAAAATGCTCTTCCAAACCATCGTATGCAGTTTCTTTTTTACATTTTACATCGACAATAGGGAATGAAAACATTATTAAGGATAACTCAAACAATAGTCGTCAGATATCGTCAGCTTTCGAATATAAAGAATCATCAAAATCGGGGCACCCAGTAAAGGAAAGAGGTAAAAAAATATATAGTTGAATTAAGAACCTTCTCCTTGTTTTGAAAATCGGTTAAAAAGATCTCGATTTTATATTTAGGTTGGAACCGGTGTGTGGTGTTCTATGCAGCGGCCTAATATATTTTTTGATATAAGTATGCAATAGGATAAAATATCCATCCAAATTGTATCATTTCAGTTCAGCAGTTAATAAGTAAAGGCGATACGGATGTAATCAACGCTAAACTGTAATTTAATTATGACGCGTAGTTTCATAATTACGAAGTAATTTCACATATTTATGGGGCAGAAATAACCGTTAATGACCTTACTATGGCAGTCCTATTTATTGATGTAGACACAATACACTTCACATTCATCATTTCATTGATCTTTTATCAGGTGGGGCTCCAAGCAAATGTCAAAATATAATAAAAACGTGCAACGACATACAATAGCACTGAATTAAATTATTATAACAATGACATTGATGTCATTTACCTTACTTCTTGAAACATTTGATATTCAAGTGCTTTTTATTGTTCTAAATTGACTGAAATTAATGTTTAGATTTTTATTTTAAAGGTAAATTGACTGAAATTAATGTTTGGATTTTTATTTTAAAGGTGATCGCAGTTGGTCTCCGGCGATATTGTTACCGATAACATTCATCAAACGTTCTGTTAGAGGTGTAGAACAGCACATACATAATTATATTAATCCCACATTTCTCCAGTTATGTTTTGAGCCTCGTGTATCTAATGGGGGGCGAAGCAAATGCCATCAACAGAGCAGAAATCCAAAGAATGAAACTTTATATGAAAAGTAGTTTTTTAATAAGCTTTTAAACCATTTCTTTTATTTTATTCAATGGAAATTCAATACACTTGCCACACTTACTAAACTTCGACATTTAAAATTATCTTCTTAACTCATATTGAGCATCAATGTTACGTTTACACAATCAATATGATAAAATATGTGATTTAAATTACCTGCTGCAGTAGTTTAGGAGGCGACCTCATTAGTACGGACATGACTGTCCTCATGAGAGTGGACCATGCTTCATTGTGGAACACTATGATCACCGTCGCTGTTGGCAGGTTGTCGATGTCGAATACCACCTCTTTACATCTGGAACAATTTAATGAAAGTGTTACACAAGGTGACTGTTTATATCGCCCGGAGGACACGGTGGAGCATACGGTGGAGGTCTGCCCTGCTTGGAAGGAACACCGCCGTTTCCTCGTCGAGGCGATCGGCGGCGGCGACCTCTTGCATCCGGCCTTGGTTCAAAGCATGGGCCGGAGCGAGGAGGCATGGGAAGCGGTTAGCACCATAGCGAAGCAGTTATGCTAGCGAAGGAGGAGGCAGACGCCCCGGGCGTCGGGAAACGCAGAGTACCATAGGCGCGGGCCTGCGGATGGCGATCTATGAGTGGCTCGCCGTCCGATAGCAACCAGGCCTGGGTCGACGGCGCGTCGTGTTCCACACGCACCTCAAAGAGCTATCAGCGAAGACGGGGTCCCATAGGGTCAGTGCCTGCTAGGGTTGCGGAATTTGTTCGAAAGCGCCACCGCGGTCCTAGTAGGATCGCAGAACGCAGAACGCAAAGGGCGCTAGAAGGATCTCGGGTGGGTTGACACTCCCTTCCGCTCTGCCCAGAGCGGGAGAAGTCATTTGATGATCTCCCATACATAAAAACCATTTTTTTTTCTGTTAGATTATTCACCATAAGATTGAATGTTGGACGTGTTTTATGTACCACGAGTCAGTTTAATATAACAAAGCGCAACACAGACTACGATCAACAAATGCCATTGTAGTGCCCAATAGATAGAAAAACACATTTGTAACAAAACCTTATTGTGCTGTATTCATGTGTAAAACTACGCAGTTCTTACCATTCAGAGTTTACCGTGCGTTCGACAATAAATTAATAATATAACTATCATGTCTGATGTGCCTAACAGAATTTTGTAAAGCGCAACATAGATGAAAACCGCAAATGTTTTGAATCAAATCATACATTTACTTTATTATAGCTTGCACTACCCAAGTAACGGAAAACATACCTAATAAAAACAGCTAGGCTGAAATGGATGTGGCCTGACCATGTCGCACGAATGCACTCGAAAAAATGGAATAAGATCATCACTCACTGAACACCAGATGGTGGACGTCGTCTCCGAGATCGCCGCAGCGAAGGTGGTTTGACTATCTGATCATAATTGCGGGGCAACGTGGCCAGAGGTCACACTAGAGCGAGGTTTTGGAAGGAGAAACGGGAGCCTTTGTACAGATGTGAGAAAGTTAGTTAGCTAACAAAAAAAAACTCTAGAGAAAAACCAGGGTCCGGTCAAAACGGGGTGAGTCGGACAAATGCCCAGTGAAAAATAAAATCATTGATTTTATTATTGTTGAAAAAATATGTTTTATCAATTTATTTCTGAACTAGCATGGCAATTTTTGTATCGTCAGAAAATGTAACTTACACGGCGAGGTGTGAGGTTCTGTTTGTTAAAATTTTCGAAATCTATTCGTTTTCACTTTGTCGTAAAAAAACGGTTCAACATATTATTTAAGCCTTAAGAGGGATTGTTGTGAAGGGCGGCAAATATTGCGTTGCCCGAGCGGCTAAATAGCTGGATCGGACCCTGAGAAAAACACATCCCTTTTGTGTGATATTCCCCTTTACAAGTAGGTATGTGAGGAGGAGACAAGAAAGGCAGAGCTGTCTCACAACGTCTCCCTTTCCCACTTGCGTGTCTTTGCACTGAAATCTAAAACTGACGTATAGATTTTCGAGAAAGAAGTACCTAATTTAGGTCCTTAAAATCATAATTATGTTACTCGACGTGACGACAGGAATGATACATTAAAATCGACTGTACTATTCTCGGATTTTAATTGGCGAAAACAATTTATTGAACAGATAAAAATAGCCCTCCACGAAGGCGTCTTAGAAATCGATTTCTTCCTACATAACCTTGCGGAAAACGGCAGGTTTAAAAATAACCGGCCTAGTACGTGTCGGACCAAGAACAGTTATGGGTTCCGTAATCGGAATCAGAGTACCTTTTCGTACATGCATTATATTGAACAAACAAAGTATTTTTACAGTTGTAACTTTAATTGGGCATCATATTATTCGTATCATACCAAATTCTAAGTGTACAAATAAATATATTATTATTATTTATTAATTATGTATTTAATTGAAAAGAAATTATTTAAGCGGTGATCAGAGAAAAACACCCTTCAATATGCATCGACTATATTGACAATAATCTCCGGATAAAATGACTATGAAACATCTGGTCTGAAGGAACAGAGAGACTGATAGACGAGGACAGGTCAACGTACCTAATCATGTTATAAGGGTTAGGTTTTTGTACTTGGCTAACGAACCGAGAAAAAAAAACTGACACGTTTTCCGGATAAATTGCTTTTAAGTCGAAAATAATCACTAGGCGTTGCCACTGCCAGCCACGTGGCATCTTTTTATGCCGACGCGACGATCGTACGACTTCGGGTCACGTGACCTGCTATTTATTGAACGAAAGGGCCACCGCGCCGGCGCGACTTTTGGTATTGTGAAACGAATAGATAGAAAAATTGCTTAGGCGAGAACGAGATGGAATGAGTATGTCTCAATTAATTTCACGTACATATTTATAGGGTTTTTTTTTTGTAGTGTGGACAACGCGCTTCACTGGCTCACATCGTCACGTTATTAATATTTCACCTGTTCATTTTCATATTGATTCTTTGTTTCTTTCACAATAAGAATCTATCAGTAGTGTAGTAAGAAACTGTTTATTTAAAAAAAAAGTGATTGTCTTTACATCGTCGTTATATCGTACAAGCAAAAGCTCGTCAAACATACTTGAACAAAGGAAGGCGGACTTATAGCTACGTCATCGACGTATAAGTAGACGCTGGTAACAATAAAATTTTTCACCATGGTGTGCGGCTGACTGTACGTAGTAGTAGCAGTGTAATGGACGTTCATTTTTGTTAGAAATAAGGTAAGGGTAAAAAAATTAATTTTGTTATAACATCATCACTTGCTTAGACATTTCCACACTATATTGGGGTCGGCTTCCAGTCAAACCTGATTCAACTAAATACAAATATTGTACGTGGACCGACTGCCAATCTGACCTCCATAACTCGGTATCTTAGTCACACGGTACTTCTTGGAAAGACTGGTGACAGATTTTCTAGCTTCTGACAATCCGTAACAACTGCTAAAGATCTACAAATGATAGCCGGTATCAAAGTACAGAGGAGTCTTGGTATGTTAAGAAGATCACCCATCTACAGACCAAATACGGCAAGTGTTGCTTAACCTGAAAGATCGACACATGCGGCTGTTATTATTTTTAGCCACAAGTTCCTTTTGTTATTACAATGAAGCAGAAAACATATTTTAAAATGGCGGCGTTCGATATCATTTTTAGTCTAAGATGGCGGCGTTAAAAGCTTGTCAGGGCTGAAAAATCAATACATGCGGAACAAAAGGTTTCAAAATGTCTTGTTCGTTAACAGGTAAATTAGTTTAAATTAAACAAAAAAGATGTTTGATTCAAGAACAACTTAGATTTATCCCACGCACAACATCGACTAAGATTTATTCACCCGTACAATTCCCGTTCCCGTGGGAATACAGGGATAAAATATAGCTTATGTAACTAGCTGATAATGTAGCTTTCCATTGGTGACAAAATGGTTAGCATCAGTCCAGTAGCTTTTGGCGTACTCAGTAAAAACAAAATCTTTCATTTTCACTCATTTTTTTTCACTACGAAGTGTGGGTAGACAAAATGGCCAATTTATATGCGTCAACAGCTTCTTCGGGTGGGCTGAAACATTTACCATGAAGACTTTGCTTAATTTTGGGGGACGTAATAAAATTGTTAGGCCTCCAGTCAGGGCTGTAAGGCGAGTGATCTAAAATTTCGACATTATGGGTGCTCAAAAACATCTTAGTATCGCGGGCGATGTGCGAACTTGCATTGTCATAGTGCAGCATACGACGTCTTGAGTTGTTTTTTGAAACTCTGCGATGAATTGAGGCAAACAAACAGAGGTATACCAGTCAGCGTTAACCGTCTTGCGATCTTCTAGTACAATAGTGGCGACGTGACCACCCTTTGCCACAAACGAGGCAGCCATTTTTTTTAAGTGTTCCGGAAGCGTATGACTTTGGTCGGTTTTGGCTCATCTTGGAAGACCCAGACAGTTGATTACTGCTTAGAATCTGGATCGTAAGCATATATCTAAGACTCGTCACCACTAACCATATCATAAACGTGTTTTGACTCTCCTCGTTTGATTCGCTGCAGAGTTTAGCGACACCCTCTAACACGGGCTGGTTTTTAGTCGTCACTAAGCAAATGTGGTATCCAACGAGAGATCAACTTTCTTACGCCGAGTTCTTCGTCCAGGATTTTTTGGATAGTAGTCCCTGAAATACCCACGGCTGCCTCTATTTCACGGTATGTCAAATGACGATCTTCGACGATTAGCTGCCGCACGGCGTCAATATTCTCTTGCGTCATGGCGGTTTTTGGACGACCTTCACGTGACTTGTCACTGAAACTAGAGTGCCGTTGAAATTCTAAATACCAGCGTTCTACAATCCTAAGAGGCGCTGCATTATTAGTGATGGAGATCACTTCTGTGTTTAGAAAGTGATCTCCTCAAAGCACTGAAGTCGCGTTAATCCCCTTTGAAAGTTGTAGAAAATTATCGCACGCATATTTTCCTTTAGACGCTACAATAAAACCTATTCGACCGATCAAAAGACATTCTTTTGTTTTCGAATTCTAAATTCAAAAAGATGAAAAAGCCACATGTTTTTTTTTTAAATAATTCCCTAGGTTTGCAAACGACACGACTTAAAAGGCAGCCTTTTAACCTAGTCACAAAAATGAAGGAAAAAACTCACATCGTTTTCAACAACCAAAAAAAGGCAGCTCTAAGAGCTGGTTCACATTAGGTCGGAACGACAGTTTTACCGGGCCGACACACGTGTCGAATCCATATTGGCGTATGTATTTCAATAGCGCCGTTCACATATGGGCGATCCGACCAAACTATCGAAGCCGACACTTTTACCGGACGTTCAGCTACGATTTCTGTCGGGTCGGCGTAATATTGGGCGTACTGGCAAGTATAGCGCCGTTCACATTTCTCGACGCGAAGCGGCGGAGCCAGCCGCTCGCCACCCTTCCACCCGCTCAAACGATCGTACCGTCAGTGGTGTTCACATTAGGTCGGGTCGGCAGCGTCTAGTGTGAACAACAACAACCGACAGTCGGTCGACAGTAAACTGTCGATCCGACCTAGTTGTTTTAAAAAACTGTAATACTAATCGTGATATCTATTCAAGGCTTTGAAGGCTTGACCGGTGGTAGCTTGAACTTCGTTCTCGATACCGGTGTTCTACTATTTATAATACTTATAAACGCTTTTATATGTTTATACAAATATATTGCTATTAAATAAATAATTTTATTTAAATTAATTATTAAATATCAATTAATAAATATTGTTTAATGATGATCCTAAGACAATATTTACCTGTCGCTGCGCATGTCTGGGAGACTCCTGTTGACTGCTATCTTGTCGCTTACAAATATGTTGTATGAGTGTAGTGAGTACAGCTCCCTGGCTGTGATGAGCTCTCTTTGGGATAGCTGCACTGGGCGACCGAACTCCCCAGCCCCGATCACTGGGGCGTAGTTGTTACTGTTTATAACGTCTAAAATTAAAGAAAAACATATATGTATTACATGGATAATACTTATCTATATCTATACTTATAATAAATCTGTAGAGAGGTCAATTCTGTACAGGGAATATATTTTCAAAATAACTATCGATACTGGTGCCAAAAATGCAATCAGTAAAATTTTTGTCTGTCTGTCTGTCTGTCTGTCTGTCTGTCTGTATGTCTGTCTGTATGTCTGTCTGTATGTTCTTTATAGAAACAAAAACTACTCGACCGATTTTAACGAAACTTGGTGCAATTATTCTTCATACTCCTGGGCAGGTTATAGTATACTTTTCATCACGCTACAATCAATAGGAGCAGAGCAGTGAAGGGAAATGTTGGGAAAACGGGAGAAGTTACTCCTTTTTTTAAGCTTCCGTCGCGTGTGTAGCCTTAATGGTTAAAGTTACATAGAAATCATGTATGACGGAAATGTTCTACATAAAATTATCTAAAAAATATCTCACATCAGCATATGTCTATCTCTTATGGTTGACTCACAATAACACGGGTAACTCCCGATAGCTTAGCAGTTCGGAGCTTTCTGATTATATTTGTTTACTCTTACGTTTATAATACTCTCACTCATCCCTAATTAAAAAAAGTTAACATTATTACCTATTCAATAAAAAAAGAATCATAGAAATCGGTATAGAAACACCAAACTTATACATGAGTAAGTCATCGCGCCGTCGCGCTTTAATACTGAATCATGCTTTAAGATGTTATTGTGATTGTTTTTGTGTAACTTTTGTTGCTTTTTTATAAAATAGGTACTTATTAGTTATTTTGGTAATCTATACTAATATTATAAAGCTGAAGAGTTTGTTTGTTTGTTTGTTTGAACGCGCTAATCTCAGGAACTACTGGTTCGAATTGAAAAAATCTTTTTGGGTTGAATAGACCATTTATCGAGGAATGCTTTAGGCTATATATCATCACGCTTAAGCCAATAGGAGCGGAGCAACGATAAAGAATGTTTTAAAATCGGGGATTCCACGGGGACGAAGTCGCGGACAGAAGCTAGTGTTTAAATATTCGTTCAAATTACAAATTATTAATAGTTTCAACTTTATTTCTTTTTAGGTGAAGTAGTAGTAGAAGTAGGAGCATAGATTTTTAGATACCGATAGGTTAGTTTTGGCTAATTTAAGTCCTTTTTTTTTTTGTATTAAGTAGGTGAAAGCGTAGATAGTTTTATTAATTAGTAGTTATTTTATTAATTAGTTATACGTAGTTATAGGTATTTATTTTTAAGTGAAGTAGGTATAGGTTATTATAATATAATTTTGCACAGGCATTTCAGCTTTACTTTCATTTCTTTTTTTGTTGTAAGTTGTACCTACATATGTATTTCACACACACATAGTGATCTATCAACGCACAGCCCAAACCACTGAACGGATCGGGCTGAAATTTGGCATGCAGGTAGATGTTATGACGTAGGCATCCGCTAAGAAAGGATTTTGATTAATTCTACCCCCAAGGGGATAAAATAGGGGATTAACGTTTGCATGAAACTTTGTCAATTTTAAGCCGATCGGGCTGAGAGTTTCAAAATCGGGGGTAAAGTAACTATTCCACGCGGACGAAGTCGCTGGCAGAAGCTAGTCGTTAATATACACACTGTATCACTTCAAAACTTAGAACCAGCAATGATTCCTGAAATTTATTCTTACAAGGAGTTTTTTTTTTAACCTGAATACGGCTTTAAAATTAATTCTATAGTGAGAGGCAGTTCAAAAAACTAATGATAACAAAATTGAGGGATACAGTTTGGTGTTGCAGCTATGTTGTACATATCTATCATCTCCATCCTAAATTTAATTACACCACTAGACAAAGGTTCAAAGAATTTGGTACGTTAAGCGAGGATTGTGACGCATCGCGCGGTGGAGGGAGAGCGCCGCCGTTTTGAGATGATTTTGCTGCGTTTCGAGATTTCCATTTAGTATAACTTTGATTCGGAGAAGCTATGACGTTCGTTTAAGTTTAAATGGTCAACTCTCATCAAACTCTTTCGTTTGCATATATTAATCATTAGTGTAAAATACTTACAGTGAGTGAATATGTATATATGGAGTCAAAATAAAATAGAATATTTAATGTCGACCTACGCATGAAAATGCCAAATCCAAATGCAGAGATCGCATATGGTTAGAAAGGGCTTCTCAAGAGCAATCGAATTATACCAATAAAACACCATATGACCGAGTGCTGCAATGCCGAGACCGTACAAGAATGGTTGCGGCCGAGTGGATCAACGAAGGTGCCAGTACGTCTGCAGCGGGCAATCTTTTCATAATTTCTAAATATGCCCGTTACGTATTCACGTAAACGGTTCCTCAGGTACCTCCCGAAACTTCCGTGTCTGGACAGGACCAAACACGGAAGATACGGGAGGTACCTGTTTCAAATTTGGCGGGAGGACACGCCCGGGTGTCATAAATTAGTTGATCGCCCGGAGGACACAAGGGAGCATCCGGTGGAGGTCTACCCTGCTTGGGCGGAGCAACGTTGTGTTCTCGTCGCGATCGGGGCGATCGGCGGCGGCGACCTCTCGCTTCCAGCCCTGGTTCAATCCATGGTCAAGAGCGAGGAGGCACGGGGAGCGGTAACCCCGGAAGAGGCAGACCGCGCGAGGGAGATTGAATCCTCACGCCCCAGCCACCGCAACAGAAGAAGACGACCCGGGCATTGGAAGTCGTAGGGCGATTCCCGGCGCCGAGTCGTAGGCGCGGGCCTGCGGATGGCGAACTATGAGTGGCCCGCCGGCCGATAATAACCAAGCCCAGGTCGACGGTGCGTCGTGTTCCACGCGTTCCTCAAATAGATATCAGCAAAGAAGACGAGGCTCCATAGGATCAGTGCCTGTTAGGGATGCGGAATTTGTTCGAAAAGGTCACCACGGCCCTGGAACGTAAAGGGATCGATACAAAGTTTTAGTATAAGAACTCTTAACAGGGGTTGACACCACAGAGGAAGTAGGACTATTAAGAGGGACTGAGAGGAGAAGGAGTTCAGAACGAAGCGGTTGATAGTTTGAATATGGTGGGATCTGCAGTTGCATTTGACTAAAACTATTTAGGGCTGGGAAAATGAAGCCTCAGGGTAGCGGTCACCAGAGTATGCTTAACATATTAGATGCAACGGGACTGGGATCTGCACTGGGTGCTAAAATGGCCAAAGCGAAGACAGTTATGACATTGAATGGTGGAAAGGTGTTACACAGAAATAGGAAGGGAAGCATTATTACAGAATACTTTTTCTGGGAGCATTTGGCCGGAAAAAGTCAGCACTGTTGTTACAGGTGACCAATAAACTGAACTACCTTTTATATTTTTTAAATTGAGCCTCCTAGCCTCCGAACTTCCCAGCAATTACGAAGGGTGTCTCGAGTGTTCAGTCTATGGGTACACAACAACCTAGCAACTTCCATACGCGTAACATGGAAGCGTAAGATAGTCACCATATATTTGCTGTCTAATAAAATAGGGTTGTTGACAAATTGATTGGCATCGTTAAATGTAATAAAATCAACAGACACGACCCATTAACTTGACACTGCCCTAAACAACACCCCTAAATCCGTCATAGGGGATAAACTAAGACAACCTCAGAGTTTAGATAGATAAATAGATAATACTTATATTAGATTAGGCCTTGCTTAGGCTATGAGGGGTGTCACACTCACTATAGAGTACTAAGGAGTCGCTCTCAAATCCGTGTTTTATGTAAACTGACTGAATTGAGTCAGCTTGTTCCTGTTCGCGTCTACTATCTTAGTCTAAAATCTTAATTCATTATGTAAGAAACCTTACGCAACCATCATCGTAGTATTGCGAGCACTCCAAAATCTCAACATGTGTAGGCGTCCCTCCACCCACGCCAAGGGGTTCAGGGGGTGCTTAAAAAAGACTAATCTTGTATCTAGTTTCCTACACCAGACATCACAAAATAATTTGTGAGGTTAAGAATCGCGTGCTTATCTTACCAAGACACTAGCAAAATCCTAATAAGGTAATATCAATTAAAAGTGTTACTAAATATATCACTTAGTCAAAAGTGGATATTAGCTAGACTATACTCTGTTATCTGATTAGAGCAATATTGCCGTGACGATTTCTTTGTTGTCTTAATTAAATTGTGAAAACGGTGCATTGGGCAAATCCAAACAACTGCAAATCGAACTTGGATAACACATTTAATATTAAGTCTGCTATACCTACTCAAATATTTGGCAAAAATTAATTTAAGATTTACTGATAATCTCTAAAAGTGCTGATTAGATTACAAATCCGTCACTTTTAAGTCAACACTACGGCTGACTACCACAGACTAATTTTTATCCCAGAAAAAATCAAGGTTTCTGTGGCATAGGCCATGGGAGTGAAGCTGCAGAAAAAAATATACGATGCTTATGAGAATCTGATAAGAGTAGAATAGCTCTGTACTATGAACACCATATAATTTACAGAAAAGTTAGATGAAAAAAACATTACATAGGGAGTCACGATGGTCGTTAAAAGCGATATTTTTAAGACAACCTTTGGATGGATTTAAAAAGAAAAGGAAAGACAGTACCTACTGTAGGTAGTCTTAGGCGTATTGATTTATTTATACAACAAATACGTAATAGATAAATATATACAGTAATAATTATTAAACCAAAAGCATAGAACCATAATTAACGATTAAATAGAAAGGTAGCGAATTTTTTAAACACTCAAAGATTGAGCACACCTTACCGACATGGCAAGGCATTCCATAGCCTCACCACTGGAAACGTAAAAGATTTGCCGTAAAAGCTGGTGGAATGCATCGGCATCTCTAGTCTCAAGTTTTCCGATGATCTCATGTCATCAAGGAATTTGAAATGTTGTTTAAGATAAGAGGGGTTTATGGGATTGAACAGAATACTGTAGAGCAAAAGTAAAATACGAGAATCCCAGCGAATACTTCCCATACCTACGTCTTCGCCAGGTTTCTCAATGCCACTTGATCTTTGAGCGAAATTCAGAACTGTGATCATTTCTACGCAGGACAATTGTAAATCTTATGGAAAGGTTTCGAAGATGCTCAAGTTTATCTTGTCCTGAATGAGATCGAGATGACTGATATCAGCATAGTCAAGAATGGAAAGCAGAAGAAACTGTGCAAGCGCAATTTTAGTGCAAATAAAGGACCTGGCAAATGCAAAAATTTTGCGGCTTAGGTACGTCCCGAATCTACGAACACCAAGAAAAATATTTGTTGATCCAAACCCCAAGGTTCTTAAACTTCTCACTTGTACGAATAGTAGTTTCGTTAAATTTAACCTGGAAAAGCTGTGACCAATTTAATTTTGGAATCATCCTAGGGCTGCCAACAACATTGATCTGGATCTTCGACGGATTAACATGAAGCCCGACTCAGTCCTCTCACAAATTGTAGCCAAATCCTTGTTTATTGCATTAATTGCATCAAACAAATCTGCGGCTATACAGGTAACTGCGAAACCAGACAATCGTTGGAGATATTTTAAGCGAGCGAAGCATGCTAAGCAGAATATCGAAATCGACAATATTGATTCTTATGCCCGCGACTTCGTTCGCGTGGAGTTCCATACAAAATGTTAACCCCTTTTTCACCCCCTTAGGGGAAGAATTTTCAAAAATCCTTTCTTAGCGTATGCCTTTTTTTTTTCTTTTTTTTTTGAATGGGAAATCATCAAATGACCCCTCCCGCTCTGGGTGGAGCGGTAGGGAGTGTCTCTCTTTCGAACAAATTCCGCAACCCTAGCAGGCACCGACCCTATGGGGCCCCGTCCTCGGTCCTGACGGCTCCTTGTGACGCGCGTGGAACACAACGCGTCGTCGACTCAACCTGGTATCGGACGGCGAGCCACCCACGCTCACCGTCCCCAAGCATCAGCCACTGCACGATAGCACAGCGGCCGACTTGTCTCTGGAGGGGGCCGAAATGGGACCATTACTGGCACTCCATCTCAGCACCCTCTCGAGTGTTGGGAGTCGCAGCACCCGCAGCAGAAGCGGCAGTGGCGGCGACAGAAGCCGCGGCGGCGGCAGAGGCGGCGGTGGCGGCGGACCTCTTGCCCCTGGTCGGGGCGGATGGCGCGCAGGCCCTTCCCCCAGCCCAGTGCTCGGCCGGCTTGCCAACAGCCGCACATGCACTGCAGTGCGGCTTCTTAGCGTATGCCTAAGTCATAATATCTACCTGCATGCCAAATTTCAGCCCGATCCGTTCAGTGGTTTGGGCTGTGCGTTGATAGATCACTATGTCAGTCAGTCAGTCCCTTTTGAGTCATATATATTTAGACTAGCAGCGCCTCGCGGTTTCACCCGCGTAGCTCCCGTTCCCGTGGGAATATGGGAATAAAATATAGCCTATAGCCTTCCTCGATAAATGGGCTATCTAACACTGAAAGATTTTTTCAAATCGGACCAGTAGTTCCTGAGATTAGCGCGTTCAAACAAACAAACAAACAAACAAACTCTTCAGCTTTATAATATTAGTATAGATTACTAAAATGTGGTAAGCAAAGAAGGGTCACATTTCCTCTTCTGATATAATTATTTTTCAACTTGTTTTGTCCACAAGACTTCCCCCTGTCGTTTACTCTTTCCTTTGTATGGTCTTTATAAATAGACAACGATGGACTAACTGTGTGAAATATTATTTTGCATGAAAGGAGTTGATTACTGAGATAAAAAAATAAGTCATACTGCAACATACGAGAGGTATAGTGTATGGTCAGTATCACTAAAATTGTCAAAATTAAATACACAATAATTAAAGCACCTACAAATAGTTAAATAACAATCAAACATTTCCTGTTAAATCAACAATGTATGCAAAGTGACCGGTATCTCATAAATATTCAAGGTTTTTAGGCTTTCATTGGAAGTTATCTACTATGTTAGTATATTATAATTTTGGAGTTAGATGGGATTTCTATTCATTTCTGCGAAAAATAGCTTCTTATTTGGATGGGAATCATAAACTGACTTATTGCGCCCTGAGCGGAGCGGAAGGGATTTCGTGTTCCTCCTATTGCCCGATGGGTTCCAAGGCTGCGGTGACTCTTTCGAACAAATGCAGACCCCTCTTTTCCACTCGGCATTATGGCGAAGTGTCCAGGGCTCCGCGATCGATTATGAGCCCCTTGGATTCTGCTAGATTATCAACCGATAACTTATCTACAGAATGAATTTTTAATGTAATGCACAATCCATGACTATGACGAATATCGAAAAACCCCGGAATATGTTTCGAGCCCGTTTTTGATGATAAACTAAAACTGAATCAGCAACGGTATTCCTACCCAGTCCAATGGATTGATTTTGACAAAATAACAACTGTATTATTCTGTTCACTATCCAAAATTGTCGCTAATAAGGATCAAATTCTGGAAAGTAATAACACATGAACAGCTAAATAAGAGATGATAAAGAGGTCACTTGTACAAAAATAGTATTTTTAGTATCTTCTTATTTATTAACCTACACTTGTTCCCCACAGCTGGGCAAAGGCTACCTCTTTCTCCTTCCAAATCTCTCTGTTCTGAGCAATCTCTGGCAAAATTTGCCGTATGTTTGTTAGCTGATGGCTGTTAAAATTAATGCCTGGTGACTGCCATGAATGAGACAAAACAAAAATCAACATATACGAGACAACTGATAACTTTTTCTAAAATCAATCATGCAGTTTTAGTTTTAATCAATATCGGTCCCGAGAATGTACATATTATATTGGATTTTTGTAAAAATATCAGTTATTGTTTATGTAGGCAAGTTTATTTAGAAACTTTAAATTAATTTGTAAGAATTAACCAGTTCAATTACTGGCTAGGAATGCCGATTTGTCAAAATTCCTATAATGCAGTTTTAGCTCTCATCAAAATTCCTTTCAGTGTTTTTCTATAATCCTCAGTTTTGGCTTTGGCCACCCACATGCTCACTTTAAAATTATATACACAGACACACAGATACTCAGTCTATGTTACGCTCAGAGGCCGAAAATACAGATCACAACGAAGCCACAGCTTTGTCCTAAACTGCCACAATGAATCTCTCAAACTATTATGTATAGATACCTATTAACTTGAAGATAATTTTTTTGCTAGTAATAATTGGTTTTACCTTCGGAGAGATTCCCGCCATTTATTCCACCAACATAATGACCAACTATTACTCTCATTCCAGTTTCATCCACATAAGAGTTTTTATCAAAATGCAAACTGAAATAAAAACATTCTTTAGAAACATATCAAACACATAATTAATCAAAAAATATACTGCACAATAGGTGAAGAAACATGTATTGGATTATATTCATGTTTCGCAATATTCTGTTACTCACCTACTGTACCAAGGTTCTTTCTCTTTCCTCTTCACTGTATTGTATAATTCTAAGCTAACATAAAACAATCCATTCAATAAAAATATCAATATAACAATAAGCGCCACTATCTTTTTCTTGCGTCCTCTGCACAATAAAGACCAGTAATCCTGAAACAGAATTAGGGTTTGTTTAAAACTTTTGGTCTAAAATTTTACATTTTAAACTTTTATGGGACTAAGCCAATGTAACAAAAAATATACTTGAACATGTGATAATTAGTTATAAAAATCTTACATTTCTAAGACGCATGATTTTCCAAACTTTTGATACTTTTTAATATGTTTTTAATTCATCAATAAGAAAATGCACAACACAACATACTGGTACTGGTATTATCGCTTTATGTCAATGACACTGACGTCTGACAGTGACACTGTGACAGTCTTTGTGACTGGCACTCATGCTGGCACTGTTGACTTGACCGCAACAGCCCACACTGTCTATTCAATCAATTCGTAGTCCAAACATGAGTCCAAAACTGAATTAGTGTTGTTGGGACATTAGTATCCTTAGAGTATAGTCTTTGTTAGTATCAGAATTATATACTATAGTATCAATTTAACTTGATAATAGTGAATTATGCCTTGCGTAAAGTTTTGAAGAAACTAATTTGCCAATACAACCAAAAACAAAGCAAATTAAAATAGTAGAAGGCTTTATCCAATATATTCCGTCGACCGGATTTGTTTGTCGTAATTTTGTCTCGCCAAAAACTAAAAATGAGCTGACAAATTCCATTTTTTTCCTAAATACTCTGGTGGTTTAGAACAAAAACATGATAAAACCTGGGGCGTGAAGTTCACCGAGTCATCTAGTTTCTTAAAAATTCTGAACGGCTGTGTATGAAATTATATTATTGAACTAGCTGCTGCCCGCGACTTCGTCCCCGTGGAATCCCTGATTTTAAAACATTCTTTATCGCTACTCCGCTCCTATTGGCTTAAGCGTGATGATATATAGCCTAAAGCCTTCCTCGATAAATGGTCTATTCAACCCAAAAAGAATTTTTCAATTCGAACCAGTAGTTCCTGAGATTAGCGCGTTCAAACAAACAAACAAACAAACTCTTCAGTTTTATAATATTAGTATAGATTAGCTGACCCGCGCAATCTTCATCTACGACACAGAGAGAGAGAAAAGAAACCCAGTTTTGTACACATTTTTCATAGATGCTCCGCTCCTACTGGTCGTAGATGAAAAAATGCTATATTGTTGGATAGCCCATTTATCGAAGAAGGCTTTAGAATATCACACTATTCTAAAGCCTTCTTCGATAAATGGGCTATCCAACAATATAGTATTTGAAATTTTTTCAAATCGAACCAGTAATTCCTGATATTAGCGTGTTCAACCAAACAAATAAATTCTTCAGCTCTAAAATTTTAGTAAGTAATGTAAGAGCCTGTCCAGAAAGCGCGATTTACGCGCGAATCCACTCGCGCGTTTTGATTTGTATTGTGTCCAGATGCGGCGAAATCACGCGCGTATGTGATGAGACGGATTTGGTCAGTTATAAAAATGGACTCGGATACTGTTTTAATTTCTACTATTTCTTCCCAGTTCCTACGCTTAATGGTTCTATTAGAATAATCTGACGATTCCATATCCCATATAGCTACCCTTTTCTCAATTTCGTCAATAAAAAGTTCCGTGTCAAAGTTTTCACGCTCCATTTTTATAAACGAATACGTCCACTCGCCACGGACACGCGCGTAGTACTGGACGCTGCAACGGCGCCGGAGTATCTCGACTCGCGCGTAATGCGCGCGAGTCGAGAGTCCCGCTCATTGCAAGCGTTTTACGCGTGAGTGAGGTAACGCGCGAGAGCATCTGGACGGAATATATGCAGCTCTAGTAACTCGAGAACGCGCGAGTGCCTACGCGCGAGTGGACTCGCGCGTAAATCGCGCTTTCTGGACAGGCTCTAAGTATATATAACGCCAAGAGGAGGACATTAAATTATGTCTATTTAATCACATATTTTTTTAAATAGTTTTCTGGAAAAGAGTAAAATGGAAAGTATCCCTTGGAAATGGGAAATCATCGAAAAACTTTTCTCATTGTCAGTGTTACTGACTGAGTCCCACCCGTGGTCCTTCAAATGAGTTTGCTCACATAAAACAAGAACACATATTATAATCAACATCTTTAGTGGAATACAATAGGAGCCTAGAGAGAATCAAACTAAAGAAACTTGAGCTCATGAATTATATAATCCTCAGTCCAAATGGGTCGCTGGTGTAAATCAGCTGGTGGTCAGTTTTTCATAACCGTTAGTGAAAACATGTGATTAAAATTATCAACTTCCCTTTCGTCAACTTACGCGTAATAAAATACTTTTCTTTTCGGCATTCCTTTTGTAAAAACCCGTACCCAAACCAGTTAGTACAAAGAGTTACCATACGTTACAGTCCGTTTTCTTTCTATTTTTCAGTGGCAGTTGTTTTTGTTTTAGTAATTTCTGAAATTTTGTGCGACAACTGTAAATTCTATACTTCGAAAAATCAACTCACTAAAGTAACGTCAAATAATAGCGTGAATTCACTTGAAAACCATAATCCACTTGAACTGAGAACTGACGACGAACGAAGAACCCCATTTTGTTGTGTTAAACCAACTCCCAATGTTCACCTTACTATTTCAACCATGTTTACTTCATCTCATCATCTGTGGCTAAAAATGTCAAGTGAGATGTCAAATGTCATAAATATTAAATTCATTACCTATCGATTTGATGTATTTATTTTGCAAAAACAGAAAAAATAAAAATCGAGGCACCAGTTTTTAATTGTTTATAGTTAGAGTATTCATGTATTGTTATTTTAAGCTATTTAAACACAGTAAACATTTGGAAATGCCTGTTTTATGAATATCAGCAATATCTAACCTGCTTTAAGAGTTTTACCCAATGTTTATTTCGTGTTTTCATATAGAAATTAAATAATTTTGACAGAAAATCAATCATTCGGCCAAGCAAGATGTCTCGACGAGGGAATTGGAATAGATCGCTTTATAAAAATAATAGACCTCACGGTTTGCGCGGCAAAGAAATAGGCCTCTATTATAGAGATCTACAGATCAGGAAAAACAAAAATAAGGAAAAAGATTTCATGGTATGTGTTTTGCTTTGCGAAATTTTATTATGTGTGTAATATTCATGATTATATATTAATTTTTCTTTGTTTTTTACAAACCAAACAACAACTATTTCTGTTTATCTATAGGCTGTTAAATAAGTTTGATTCACAGATGTGTGTGTATGAATCCATATCTCAGTTTTATTTGCTTTACTTTCTTTTAATAGATGAAACAGATGACATTTTACTATCTGAGTAGATATCTGGCATAAAGCAGGCAATGGCATTTTGTACCAAGTGTTTTTCTTATCACCAAGATGAATTCAATTAAGTTTTATATTCTGCTAGTAATATGTCTTATTCTTGCTAGTTTTTTCACAAATAAAATTTTAAAGATAAATTCTAACATGTTTTTCCCAAAAATCAGCTATGCTGTCTCTGGTTGTTTATTATAGGTATTGCAAATCTGGTATCTGTTTTATCTCAACTATTCTTTTTAGCGATTGGAATGTGTTTTTTTTTAATTTGCAACTTGTGCTTATATGGAGTTAGTGCAATACAAATCAAACAAGTAATGTTATTCAATAATAAAATGTATTCTTTTAGATTAATCTCACAATTCCACCAGCAGTATTGTCAAGCTTACAAAAAAATATAGAATCAATCAAAAAGATAGCTAAAGACTGTAATATAATAATACCACCACCCAAAAGCAGGAATTTGTCTAAAATAAAACATGAAAAATCTGAATTTTTCTATGACACAACTGAGCTAGATTTTCAACCTATAAATGTAAATAACTTTGTAAAGTTGTATAAATCACATTCATCAGAAGGACCAAG
The DNA here is from genome assembly GCA_905332915.2 of Hecatera dysodea. Lineage (NCBI taxonomy): Eukaryota > Metazoa > Arthropoda > Insecta > Lepidoptera > Noctuidae > Hecatera > Hecatera dysodea. Next base: position 8,435,591 of record HG995304.1, read on the forward strand.
CACTTCTTCTTACTATGATGAGGCTATGGCACCAGCAAATGAATTAAAAGTGGAAACTCCAGAAATCCTAGAAAATAATGGAGCTAAAATAACTGATGATGCTGAAATGGAAAAATCTAGTCATATGTCTAATGAAAGACGACGGGATTCTCTCAAAGGAGCTGGAGACTATAAGTACGGATATGAAGACATAATAACAGGAACTTTTGAAGAAAAACTTGAAAAGTGCCTTTCCAAGGGGACTATTATATCTATGGCAAATCATGCAAATGACACATTAAATTGCACTTTTTATGAAAATTATAAAACCATGATACAATCAAAAGGATATAAAAAAATGAAATCATTCCGTGAAATCTTACCAACATATAAGAAATCAAAGGAGTTATTGGAGATAATAAACAACAACCAAGTGATTGTAATAAGTGGTGAGACTGGATGTGGAAAATCTACACAGGTGACGTTATAAAATTTTATTGTTTTTTTTTATACTGATGTGGCTTCTCAATAGTTTCTATTTTGTTTGTCAGTATCTGTGTTCAAATGTAGTATTCACATGAAATTTGATATTGTTGTATAGTTTTTGTCTTGAATAATATTTTCCAATTATTTCTAACTATTTTCAGATACCACAAATAATTTTAGATGACGCCATTGTCAATAAAAGAGGTGCTAATATACATATTCTAGTCACACAGCCGCGCCGTATTGCAGCTTCTTCTTTGGCGACAAGAGTGGCTGAAGAAAGATCCGAGCCACTTGGCGTATCCATAGGATATAACGTTAGATTAGAAGGGTATGTTTTATTTTTGTTTCATACGTAAACTGACATAACATAATGACTATATTACTTGAAGGCCTTTCCAGAAATGTACCTTTAGTACACACTTCGCCTTCCTGTATGATCTACCTAAATTATTTGCAAAGATATAGTGGCCTTTGTTTTATTACGCTCGTGTTGTAATGCCTCTATCACTTGAATATCTACGCATCTATATTATATTCAATTGTAATGTAAAAATTATAGTGTGGAGCCAAGGCAGCGGGGTAGCATTAAGTTTTGTACAACGGGTATTTTACTAGCTGAGCTGGAAATTAATCAGGGTTTGACTAACTACAGTCATGTGATACTTGATGAGGTGCACGAAAGAGACTGCCATATTGACATATCTATGATGTTGTTGAAACAGGTAAGAAAAATCATAAATAAAGGTAAAATTGTTTGAAGCCAAATGGAATTTTTTCAAGTCGTGGTCATTTTGTAGGTACTCAAAAAGCGCAAAGATCTGAAACTAATTCTAATGAGTGCTACAATAGATGCTGCGAAACTGACTTCTTATTTTGATGATTGCCCAATGATGCACATTGAAGGGCTAGCTTACCCTGTGAAAGATGTTTATTTAGAAGACATCTTGCGGATGACCGGATACATTCCATCCTTCGAATATGGCGAGGAAAATGTTAAGAGATGGCAAAGCCACAAAATGAAGAAAAAGGAAGCAGAAATGCAGAAGGATATACAATATAAAGCTGAAATTGGTGAGAGTTACTTAGAATGAAATATGTCTTGAAATGTGTTTGCTTTTGTTTTGAGAAACATGTGCTTCTAGAAATAAATCATAATATATATTTTTGTTTAAGCTCCGTGGCTTGAATCAATTAAGAAAGAAATAGGACGAGATGTCTACACAGCACTCAAAGATGCCAAAATAGAAGATTTAAACATCAATCTAATTTATGAACTCTTGGTATATATATGTAAAGGAGCACCCGGCGCGATTCTAGTGTTCTTGCCAGGAATCGGTGAAATAACTAAATTACTGAAAAAAATCACTGAAAGCAGTTTTTTCCCTACATCCCGCTATGACATCTATCCTCTACATTCAAAATTGCCGTCTTTGGAACAGCACAGAATATTTCAGCGACCTCCAGAACATGTGAGGAAGATAATACTTGCTACCAATATTGCAGAAACTTCTATAACTATAGATGATATTGTATACGTCATTGACTGCGGTAAAATTAAATACAATGGACTGAATATAGAAGATAATATTCCCACCTTGCAAACTGAGTGGATTTCTCAGGCGAATTTACGACAACGGTAAGCATTCGACTGGGCATAGATGAATGAATTAATACCTGCATAGCATAGATAGGAGAAGTAACTTTATAACCAATAAGTTTAAAAACTTTTTTATTTGCAGGCGTGGCCGAGCTGGTCGCTGCCAGCCAGGTATTTGTTACCACCTCGTGACGTCATACCGAGCTAGCAAGCTCGAGGAGCGGCTCGTGCCAGAGATACAAAGGAACTCTCTACTGGAACCCGTGCTGACTCTAAAGAGACTGCGTCTAGGGAAGGCTGGTGAAGCTATGAGCAAAATGCCGTCACCGCCCGCTGAAACTACTGTGGAACGGGCTATCAAACATTTGTCTAAGTAAGTATTTGATGCACGTTTCTCTCACATATTGGCACGAACGGTATGATATAATAATTGGTAGGTAATAGTATATGCCTAGGCTTTCCAGACTGGGCACGCCACCATTGTGGCAATAAGACCCCTCTTTAATTCGAATGGTTCGAAAGGCGCCACGGCGTCGTCACCTTCCGCCTGACGCAGGTACTCACCGGACAGTCGGACACGGATGTTTCGAGAGGTTTGGATTTGGCGGGAGGACACGTCCGCGTATTAACACTGTGTAGATCACCCGGAGGACACAAGAGAGCAGTCGGTGGAGGCCTGCCCTGCTTGGGCGGAGCAACGCTGTGTGCTCATCGAGGCGATCGGCGTTGGTGACCTCTCGCATCCGGCCCTGGCTCAATCCATGATCCGGAGCGAGGAGGCATAGGAAGCGGCCACCTACTTCTGCGAAGCAATATTGCTAGCGAAGGAGGAAGCACACTGGGCGAGGGAGCTGGGATGGGTGGCTGGCCGTCCGCTTACAACCAGGCCCGTGTGACAACAGTACGTCGCGTCGTGTTCAACGCGCGTATAAGGAGCAACACAGATGGGATTTAGTCCGTAAATCTGGCACTCCCTTAGGTCCTTTTAGATTGCCAATAGGCAAAGGTGATGGTGCGCGCCTGATAAAAATATCATAGCAATACACGCCCGCGTGTAGATGTACGAGTATGTTGGGTACTGCAGGCGCGCCACGAAACTGTTGTTCAGTGCCGCTTCTTCACGACACCACGGCGGTCAGTCCCGCCAAGTGAGACCCCAATGACCTGGGGAGGCCCGGCCTAGACGACCAGCCAAAGAGGTACAATAGATATGTGGCCTCCGTCCGCCCCGCGCGTAGAGCTGGCCGGTCACGGTCCTAACTGCAGGGCCGTCTAATACAGCAACCAGGCCCGAGTCGAAGGCGCGTCGTGTTCCATGCGCGCCTCAAAGAGCCGTCAGCAACGTAGACGGGGCCTCATAGGGTCAGTGCCTGTTAGGTTTGCGGAATTTGTTCGAAAGAGTCAGCGCGGCCCTGGAACGCAAAGGGCACAAGAAGGATCACGGGTGGGTTTTAGTCAGTAAGAGTCTGACACTTCCGCTCCGCCCAGAGCGGGAGAAGTCATTTGATGATTCCCCATCCAGAAAAAAAAGGGCCGTCTAATGTGTGTGTGTTAGCGATCGTAAAGTGTAAACCTGCCGCCCAGTGCGTCTGCACCAATTAGCGAGCCCGCGCTGCCATATTCGGTGCGCGAATTGAAGTGCATGTGGTGGAACGCAACTTGCCTATACAAAACTTAGTCCAGTCAAGTCACGCTCCGCGGTGCGAGTGAGGTGAGCAGTATTATTGTTTGAATAAGCTGTGTGTTACCTGGAACGAGTCACGTTGTCGTCCGCTACCAGGTCGCAGGGTAGGCGTCTCGCGTCAGGTCGTAGCGCTTGCCAGGGCGCTAGGTGCTTGACATAGGGCCAAGCAGTTACGTTGGCACGCGCGAACAGTACCTTCGCGAGGCACCGCACAAACTCATCTAGGCTCTCAATACCGAGGTTGCGCTGGATGACACAGTGAGGGGCGTCCAGTATGGTCCGCAGCGCAAGGAGTTATTGCTCACAGATGAGGGCGTACCAGGCGGGGGCGGCGTTCGTTACAATTGGGCCAATGTACGAAGAAGTTGGGCGTATCCCAACTTGAAGTGCGCCGGGAGTCGAGACGAGAACACTTGTTTGACTAGGTTGCGGGCGACCCTACCCTGCGCGGCGACTGTATTGAGTCCCCGAGTAGTGACAGGTAAAACAGTCCTCCCTTCTCCATTCTTACCTCTCTATCCCGCAACTTTTTGATCGGCCCTCTCGAATTCTATCCAAACATTCGCATTTCTACAATTAGAAATGCGAAAGTTTGGATTGATGGATATTTGATACTCAATCACACTTAAACGGCTAAATAGATGTGGACGAAATTTTGCACAGAGTTAGATTATAGTCTTGAAAAGTTTTTTTCGAATTTGACGCGGGCGAAGCCACTGGCAGTAGCTAGTTGTTAATAAGTTTGAAACACTCGTCCGTTATACAAATATATACCAACGTATGGTTTTATAGATAAGTTCTCAATTAAAAATATTCTGTTTTCTGAACAGAGTGGGTGCTTTAGACAGCGATGAGAAGCTCACACCTCTTGGCTGGCACTTAGCACGGCTGCCCGTCCACCCGGCAGCTGGCAAACTGCTACTGCTGGGCACTTTGTTCGGCTGCCTTAACCGCGCAGCCAGTGTCGCCGCCGTATGGGGCTTTAAAGATCCCTTCCAGCTTGTTATTGGTGAGTAAATCTAAAGCTCAACCGATTATTATTAGCGATATGTTAATTGATAATATAAACTGGTAAAAACTTTTTACAAAAAAATACAACCGACTTCTAAACTCGGTGTTTTGGTTGCTTTTTCGTTTTTTGAACACCGACTTCCGAAATTAAAGTTATTTTGTACTTTTTGGTTTTTTTTGTTTAGAAGTCGGTGGTATTTTTTTGTAAATAGTTTTTTTTTTCACTTTTTAGTGGTTCACTCCTAGCTAAACATACCCATCACAACATGTGTAAACAATAAACAAACGTGATTTCAGCTATCCCGACAGATTTGTTATCATTTATTGAAGAGTTCCGTTTCCTATCTCTGATCTTCATAAAATTTTCACCAAACTAGAAAGGGATCACGTTGAAATACTAAGATGCTCTTCCAAAGCATCTTACACAATTTTATTTTTTCATTTTACATCGACAAGAGGGAATGAAAACATCATCAATTTAAACAAAGCCACGCATTATTAAGCATAACTTAAATACTAGTTATAAGATCTCAATGAATATTTTTTTGGGGATATATGGGACCACACGACAGGCACCAGCTTTCGAATATATAAAGAATCATCAAAATCGGTACACCCAGTACAAAGTTATGAGGTAACACACACAAAAAAAAGTCCTGTCGAATTAAGAACCTCCTCCTTTCTTGGAAGTCTGTGAAAATGATATGAAGGCAAAAGAAGTGACTATTGAGATGACAGCTAAAAGTTGATTTGCACAAATCAAGGCCGTGATCTGATGATGACTTTGATTTTTTTATCCAGCTTTATCTAGCTTAAAATGACCAGAATTATTTGACGTGTAAAAGTGTTATGTTTAACCTACTTACAAAATAAATATCATTTTTCATTTGGTCCGGCACAACGTGGTCTAACAGGCACGGCCCGGCTACTTCCCTGATACGTACGATACGATACCTATGTGTAATTGGATCAACCTCTATAGAGATTTGTAATAAAAACATCGTGAGGAAACCGGCATGTCCTAGAACCAAAAATTCGAAGACATGTGACATTCACCAACCCGCACTGGGCCCGCGTGGTGTATTACGGCCCATTCCGTCTCCTGGAGAGGAGGCCTGTGTCCCAGCAGTGGGAACGTTAAAAGGCTGATTATGTATGTGGAATCGTAGCGGTTTTGATATTAAAACATCTTTCAGAAGCCTTTACTTAAATCCTCTGATCCTGATAGTTTGCCAAGTTGTTAGTACCTAGTAGAAATATACCTACTTTCCATATCATTTTGTACTAAAAACTCATTTGAATGGTTTCCTTTAACTAACAAATCTATAATTTAATTTCAGGCAAAGAAAAAGAACTAGACGAAGCAAAACGGACCTTGGCTTTGGGAGAGTCAAGTGACCACGTCGCAATATCAGAAGCCATCATACAATTTGAGAATTGCCGTTCGTATCAAGAAAAACGCAATTTTGCCTACGAGAATTTCCTAGCATTCAACACCTTGAAACTGCTGTCAGATATGAAGAAACAGTTTGCTAAGAGTCTGAAGCAGATGGGTTTCTTGCATGATGATGATGTTACCTCTGCTTGGGAGAATCGGAACGAGGATAATATGAGCCTCTTTAAAGCCCTCATTGCTGCGGCGCTGTATCCCAATATTGCAACTGTGAAGTAAGTTTTTTATTTGCTTATAAAACTTTATGTACTTATGAAAACACTACGACATGGACTTAATAACTTGGGCATTTTTTGTCAGTCAACCTTAGAGCTGGTTCACCTTAGGTCGGACCGACAGTTTACCGTTGACCGACTGTCGGTTGTTGCTGCTCACACTAGACCCTGCCGACCCGACCTAATGTGAACACCACTGATGGTACGGTCGTCGTTTTACTGCCCGGATCGTCACAAAGCAGTCAGAAAGAAAGAAAGAAGAAAGAATCAGACATATTATATAGAATCAGTCAGTCGTGAGTTGACTTTTGTATACGATGGATGACGAAAAGTTCCGTATTTATTTCGTCCTCCATATTTAAACGTGTTTTCTCGGCATACACATCGACGAAACTGCTCGCGCGAGTGTCGAGAGCGGGGAATGAGCGGGAGGAAGGGTGGCGGGCGGCTGGCTCCGTGCACTTCGTGCCGACAAATGTGAACGGCGCTATACTTGCCAGTACGCCAATATTACGCCGACCCGACAGAAATCGTGGCTGAACGTCCGGTAAAAGTGTCGGCTCCGTTAGTTTTGTCGGGTCGCCCATATGTGAACGGTGCTATTGAAATACGCCAATATGGATCCGACACGTCTGTCGGCCCGACCTAATGTGAACCCGCTTTTAGGGTTATGCAGAGATGGCAGGTACATACACTATTATAAACAGTAAAAATAAAACCATTTAAAAAATACAAATAGAAAGATAAATAGATAAAAACAACAAAATAGACTTTGTCAAAGTTATCTTTATGGGCGCCCTCCATTTGGGGTAAATGAAGGAAAATTCTTACTAGTAACCCGGACTTGAGATTATTGCTCAGTTAGTCGGCTGTCGAATCTATACTAATATTATAAAGCTGAACAGTTTGTTTGTTTGTTTGTTTGTTTGTTTGAACGCGCTAATCTCAGGAACTACTGGTTCGAATTGAAAAATTCTTTTTGGGTTGAATAGACCATTTATCGAGGAAGGCTTTAGGCTATATATCATCACGCTTAAGCCAATAGGAGCGGAGCAGCGATAAAGAATGTTTTAAAATCGGGGATTCCACGGGGACGAAGTCGCGGGCAGCAGCTAGTTAGAAATAAAAACGTATCGCTTCGGCAGTATTTCTTGAACGAAAAGGCCGGCCTGAAGCTATAACTTCACATTTTATCGGGGTGATGCCGATTGGGTAGTCCATTCAATTATGACACGTCTTCGTCCCACATTATAAGCGCTACTAAATAATATGGTAGAGTACTGGTTTTTAACCGACTTCAAAAAAAGGAGGAGGTTCGCAATTCGACTGATTTTTTTTTGTGTATCGTTTTTGTATCGTGGCTTCAATTACATTGATGATGTTCTGATTCCGTCTTGTCGATGTAAAATGAAAAAGTTAAATTGTGTACGATGGTATGCAAGAGCACCTTAGTATTTCAACGTGGTCCCTTTCTAGTTTGGTGAAGATCTGATGAAGAACAGAGATAGGAAACGGAACTCAATAAATGATAGCAAATCTGTCGAGATAGCTGAAATCGCATGTTTGTTTATTGTTTACACCAATTTATACCATTGACGCTGTGACGGGTATGTTTAGTGGTACACCCCCCGGAAAAAAAGAAACAACCAAAAACACCGAGTTCCGTAATTAAACTTATTTTATACATTTTGTGTTTAAATGTCAGAAGTTTTTTGCCCTATTGTGCCTATGAAATCCGGCCAGCGGGCGTACCATGAGGTGTTAAAACGTGAGTCTTCCGAGCGAGAAAGAGGGATAGAGTTATACACCCTATATAGCTCCATCCCTTTTCTCGCTCGGAAGACTCACGGATTAACACCTCATGGTACGCCCGCAGCTTGTGTATGTAGCGCCCCTAACTTAATATTTCCATGTGATAGTCTGTTTCCTACTAAACTTGGGAGTTCTTAAGTCAAGAGTGAACAGGTTAGACTTGTTCCATTCCATCATCGACCACATCACCGCTTGCGATGTGAGATTGTGGTGAAACGCGAGCCTATCAATGATAAAGAAAACTTTAATAACAACACTAATTTCAGATGGAAAAAAACGCAAACCCGCGGCCCATTCGCCCAGCCCAAGCTCAAAGCGAGAACGCCAGAAGATGGCTTAGTAGCTGTACACCCGAGCAGTGTAATGGCCGTAAAAACTTACCCAGGGCATAAGTATCCCCTAGTATCTGTGTGTGATAATCCGGGAGCGAATTGGTTGGTCTACTGGCTGAAGCAGCGGTCATCAGACCTCTTCATAATTGATGTCACCCTGGTTTATACGTTGCCGTTCTTGTTCTTCGGGGAATTAGAGGTGGCTGAATGTAAGTGTTATGCTTATTTTGGCAATTATGCAAAATTTATTGTCTTACTGACCGTGAAAAATATGTCAATGACTGTGACAGTCATATCCTAGAAAAGCGAATCTCTAGTCTAATGAAACAGTTAGCCAACGGATACTAGTGCAATCAAATAGCGCTTGAGTATACACGCCCGGCTGGTGAGACTAATTGTAAGAGAAAAAATAAACACACCTCCAACAGGCAATCTGAATCCAAAATTGTCAAGAATACATAAGATTCTATTTCATTCTATTATTCCACTATTCACAAAACATACTTTGTTTTATTATAGCGCAAGATACATCAAACTACTGCATTTTAATATCGAACATCAAAGTGAGTTGCGACAAGGCTACTATGGACCTACTGTGGCAAATGCGATCTCTACTAGACCAAGTCCTGGCATCAAAGATCGGCGACTCAAGCAAGCATGGAACTCGCATGTCTCCTTTTGAAAATCAAGTTTTGGAGTTAGTATCTATTTAATTACTGTACATGCATGATATCTGTGAATATTTATATCATGGTCAGTCATACATAACATAACGTAGGCAACCTTGGTCTTTGGCCGTGGTCATAGCTACGAGGCCGGCCGTGTGTGAGGTCATGGTCAAGGTTACAAAAGGCTACCAGTGTGCCATAGTGTCCCATGATTGATTAATAAAATTAATTTCCCAATACTAATTCAAATCTAGAATTCGTTGTCATTTTTGTAAAAATGAGGAAATAAAATTAATTCAAGTAATTTTTATTTAGGGCTAGCAACACTGTAACATAGACAATAATTACTTTAAAATCAACCCGCTTTTCTAATACTAGGAACTTTTCAAATAAACATTTAATATTTTGAAACCATCATACGATAGCTGCTTTGGTAACTATCCTATAGAAACTGATTATTTAGGTACTAAACGCATAATTCATTTGTTTCAGTGCTGTCATGGAGTTGATAACCGCAGAAGACGAGCGTGCTGAATTCATCGGCGACGATGATTCCGAATCAGATAATACCGAATTCAAATCGCATAGACCTTGGCAACGCTAAATATATTTCACCATCGTTTTTGTTTTTTTTTTTTTGCCTTTTTATTTTACCTTGCTTCTTTACCCATTATCCATATTTTTATCTGGGAACTCTATATTGACAGTTCATGCATAATATGTTGATAACATCATGTTTTATATACCTTTTATAAATATTTTATTTGGGAACATAATTATTTACTTTGAATTTTATTATTGGTTGATTTTTTTTTTTCATCTCGCTTCGTTTCATTTTTGTCTCTGTTAACCCTATGATGACAGCTCAACATGATAAGAACTTGTTATGATAAACGTTCAAGATTTTATTTGGTTATAAACCTGAATGTTTGAAAGTTATTACTATAATACCTATTGTACTAAAAGTCTGAGATTTAATCTTGTATTTATAAAAACAACCCAGTGAAGAAAAATGTTAGTTCCCCTTCAGGTGGGTTAAAATTGAGACCTAAAGTTTACATTTATATTATACAGAGATTTTAGACTGATTGAACCTAAAATCATCTGACTGTTTTCACTTGTGTGTCTATTTAATGGATATTTTGTTTTTATTAATTATATAACTTTTAGAACACAAACTGTTTAGATAGTAAAGTAAGAGTTTTCGAAATTGGAGCAGGGTAAGAATTTGGAATCTGATAGTCTTTCTAGATAAAATATTATTTATGCCGCTTGGCTCTTTAACGCTTTCTGTGCCCAGAACTCGGCACATTAAGGCCCAGTCCGCACTGCGATATTTCACCGCGCGATTTTTATTCTCGCGACTTATATTCCGTGCTCGAAATCGCGCCTAGTACGCACCGCGAGTAAAATTTCGCGCGATTTTTGTCAGTTCGATGCTGTTCCCGGCTGAGACGAACGTGTAATGGACATCAGAAACATTTTCATTTATCTGATACTAGCAGCGGCCCGCGGTTTCACCCGCGTAGTTCCCGTTCCCGTGAAAATACGGGGATAAAATATAGCCTATGTTACTCAGGGTGAATGTAGCTTTCTAATGGTGAAAGAATTTTTAAAATCGATCCAGTATTTTTTGAGTTTATTCGTTACATACAAATCTTTCCTCTTTATAATATTAGTATAGACTACGGTGGCGACGTAACAGACGTATAAAAATATGTCATGAATACAGGATTCCTCCATATATGGTAGGTAAGGGCTTGAGACCTATGAAAGGATTTTTCTACATAAAATATCAAGAGCTACGAAAATACAGTGAAAAGTTTTTCAGATATTATAGAATGAGTAAAATATCATTCGATAATTTACTACGACTAGTTGGTCCAGCTATTACCTATCAAGATACAAATCGGAGAAAAGCAATTTCAGCTAAAAATAGACATTCGGTAACTGTACGATAAGATGTTCCATATTTAGTAAGGGGTATGCACCGCAGTGTACTAGTACATATGTACATACGAGTATACATATCAACAGTGAACGCAAATAAAACTATTATTTTCGTTCACTGTATATCTCAGCATTTCATAAAAATCGATCGAATTAGAAGATTCATCTATCTTCCCATTTGATTACTGCCTGACTGATTTGACTATTGACTACATTCCAGTGAACATTTTATGATATGACTTGAGATGACTGATAGTGATAAATAAAATAATGAGAGAAACGCGCGAATTTTTTTCCGCAGTGCGGCCATAGTCATACTACTTCCTATTGCACAAAACATTCGCGCGGGAATAAATCGCGTTCAATTTGCATCAAATCACAGATTTTTATTCCGCGCGAATTTTATAACGTCAGTGCGGCTAGTGCCATAGTATTGAACGTGTTACAGAATCACGAGAAAAAAATCGCGCGGTGAAATATCGCAGTGCGGACTGGGCCTAAACGACCACTCGGGTGCGAGTTTTGGGCACACCAACAAATTATTGTCGACCTATATACCTACCTATTGACGTATGGGCACCGAAAATGTTAATAGAACAAGGATATTTTAGCTTAGGTAAATAAGATAAAAATCTAATCCTTGAATTACGATCCATGAAGTTTCGCTTATCTTTGACTTGCCTTTATTGGCCGATTGAAGAAAGACCTCGAAATAAGACCTCTGATTTTTTTAATGATTCGCCTATGATGTCTTGTCTGCACTAAGCCCAAATGCCCAAAATTCAAGTGCTAACTACCAACGCTTCTTTCTGTATTAAAGATACTAGGTACCTACATACATATTTAAATTGTTCTCAATCTCAGCTATCCTGTTTTTTGGGTAAATCGCATTTAAACACACAATATATAGGTAAGCATTTCACGCTTGAGCCATGGAGTGTGTTGTCACTTACAAGATATCAATACATCATTATAATTTAGTACCGTACCTCATGTTGTAAATTATCGCAGGACCTATGTCAATACCAGTCCCGATCGATTTATTACAACTCTCTCTCGATTTTTCGGCGTAACAAAATGTCTTTTCTTTTTCAGAATAAGTGTATAAGACCTTTGTATGTGTTCTGTCGAGCTTTACATAGTCAATACCTTATTACAGCCGAGAGTAATGGAACACGTCAAATTACTCTCAATCATGAGAAAACAAAGTTTGTATTCATGATAAAAATTAAAATATTAGTTCATAAGATTATTAGTAATTAAGTATTTCAATTATGTGTGTGCCATTTTTGTGTAGAAACTCATTGTCCTTGGATATGATGAAATATCTTATAGAAGCGATAAATTTAAACAAGGATGACAAATCTTTGAGGGCTATAATTTTGAGTGCCAATGGAAACGTATTCTCAGCAGGTCATAATTTAAAAGAATTGGTAAGTTCGTAATAATGTTCGCTCGCCCCCACTTCTGGAAGGTTATTCAATAAAGTTGCCAAATCTGAAAAACTTTACCTAATTTTGATCAAATATAACAACGACATCAGTACCTAACATCTTGAATTATATTAAATACACCTGTCTCTAATGTCATCGACTTAACATTTAATATCTAAATAGGTTAAAAGTGGTTGCACTAATGTGAACACTTCTACCTTGCTTCTACCTACCCTTTTTTATAGGAAATTTTATATCAAATGACTCCCTTCGGGAAATACGGGCGCGTTGATTTGGTTGAATAATATATAATAATTCTGAAAATGGGGGCAAGCGTAAGATCACAAGATGCGCAAATAACTGCAAAACTAACGGATATTTCTAATTTATAGCAGTCCAATACGGGCGTAGATCAGCACAAACTGATATTTAGTAAAGCAAGCGAATTAATGAAGTCTATAATTCAAAGTCCTGTGCCCGTTATCGCTAAGGTATATGTGTTGTAGAATTAATTATGTACTCCTAATACTAATAAATACATGTAACACAAGTTCGACATCTATCTATTAACCCGCATTCATCTCCATACTAACACGAGCTGGGCCCGCACAAACCTGGCAAAGCGTGGTTTTCACTGCCAAACAGCCAAACAAGTATCGACCTTGCAATTTTGAAATAAAGTTTAATATAAATATACTCGACCTAGTCCGAGAGCACACAAAAACAGCAAAGGGACTGTCAATTTGCTGCCCTATTTTAAGAAGCATAGCTTGGCAGTGACGCTACTACTAGGTACGTCTGCGGCGACCCTTGTACATAACTCTATCTAATTACCAGCTTGATATATCTATATATTCTTCTGAGTGAGTGCGATAGCTAAATTATATACCAATTATAGCTAAATTATATATAACCAGTGTGGGGTGGCTCTCCCCCAGTTAGGTCATTGGTACCCAACTGTTTATTCTTATTGCTTTGTTTTAACGTTAGTTTGAGCCCTGCTAACCTTATCTCAACTAGCTTCAAATTAATATTCTCTGCCCTACTAATTGGTATATTTTGTGGACCATCTTCAATTTATCTCAAACCTTAACGATTGGATGTTTAAAGTAGGTACTATATACAGTTATTATAAAGCTATTCATTGAATACACGCGTCATATCTTCATCCTCATTTACATTACGAGCATGAGTAATTGTTGCATTTACCTTTTGGCTTGTCTTATCAGTCTTTTTATATCATGCTGTATAATTTTTATTTTTATTCAATTGGTAGGTAAATGGCTTCGCAACGGCTGCAGGGTGCCAGTTGGTCGCTACTTGTGATATGATAGTATGCTCTGACACTAGTAAATTTTCAACACCTGGGTAAATAGTGTTATGAAGACATGTGTACATTATATTGAAAATAATGATGGTTTAACATATTTTGCTTTCTTGATATCAACTGAAAAATTTCAGAGCTAACTTTGGCAAATTTTGTTCAACGCCAGGAATAGCTGTTGGAAGATGTGTGCCCAAGTCCAGAGCTACGTATATGCTATTTACAGGTTTGTTATATACCCACTATCCACTACAATACTTATTGAACCGCGGTGAGCCGTTATCGCGTTATCAGTTTCATTTCACGCGATTATTGACCAACGTCTGTGGTGGGTATAACAATAACGAGCATAACAATTCACAATCACTTGGGTGAATACCCAAGAGAGTTGTGAAACAGTCAAGTATTAAATGGTACCAGTATTGGTTTACCGTCCCACTAGTCGGAGACTATTAGATAACAGTATCTAGTAAAAAAAATAGAGCTCTGTGAAAAAGCAGAGATGCAGTGGCACGACTAAATTTGAATAACATGACGAAAGATTTGCTTTATATATTTCATTTTTGTGTACCAAACTTTGTTTCAGGTGAACCTATATCTGCTCAAGAAGCTTACGAAAGTGGGCTGGTGACGAAAGTAGTTCCAGCAAGCGACTTAGACAATGAAGTTAATAAAATCATCGAGAAAATCAAACACAAGAGTCGAAGTGTTATCGCGCTCGGCAAGGAGTTCTATTACAAGCAAATCGACCTGAGCTTGATGGAAGCTTACAAATTAGGAGAAGATATCATGGTCAAGAATATCAACTCTAATGATGGACAAGAAGGTATCAAGAGTTTTGTCGAGAAACGGAAAGCAATTTGGAGTCATGAGTAGCTGTTATCGCGAATGTTCCAGACAACATTAATTACTTACACATAATGTGTATTTTTTTATCTACAACAATGTTACCTAGTGATAAAGATTAGGTATTGAAACTAAGTGAACAGTTTTTTAAAGTCATTTACAAGTTTCTGGCAAGGTTAATGTGTAAGTGCTACTCATGAAGATTAATTTATAGGCTGGCCAATTTATACCAACTTTAATGAAAAAATAAAAAAACTAATTTTATTTACACCTAACCTTTATTTGCCACTATTGAAATATACTTTAACAAAACCGCGAAGCATAAATTATAATGTTAAAGCATACAACATGACATGACACAGGGCATTAAAATATTTTTGGCCGATTCATCTTATATTATTTACATATTGTAATTAACTTTTATAAATCAAGATGGATCACATTTAAATGTTATGTTAGTATCTGTATTATTATTCAGTGCACACATTACACAAATACAAAATTTGTAAATAAACTTATTCACTAAAAGAAATTTTAAAAGTTAATTATAAATACATCTAAAGTTATGATAAAGTATAATAATTTACGTTACATGCTCTGCTGGATCCTCTAAAATAAATGGTTAATTATTGTCAGTAACACTGCATAGTTCGTGTGCATACTATATTAACTTGTTTTGGAAATAAGTGTTTTCAGATATATATTTAAACAGAACAAAAGATTTTCATAACTATTTTTATATTAAGACACAGGATTATTATTACAAACATTACAATTATTGCATCATACATTAATAATCGAAAATCATGAGAATATGATCAACATTTTCTCACTAATACTTTCATCGTTCCAAACAAAACAATGATGTGAAATCTACTCTATAGACGAATAACTATAGGAAAATTATATATTTGAATGATTATATAGACCATTATGTTGTATCACTATATGGGGCCATTTTCACAATATCATTAAATATGTATATGGCTAGTTAAATTATAAATGAACAGCTTCAGCAAAACATTGTGAAAAGAGCCTTCAGCCTAGTAGTATTAAAAAGACATTACTTGTATAATTACATAGAAATTTTCATAGTCTTTTAGGTTTAGTAGATTGAACAACAATCACAAGCTGAAAGTTGTCAGTCATTACGGGAATGTTTGTAGTCTGTTCCCAGTGACCGTTAGCCAGATTGATTCTCACTTCTTGGCTAGTTCATTGGAGAGCCAATCTAGACCCTCGTACAGACCCTGGCCTTGTGTTGCACATGTTGCCTGGATGTACCACTGCCAAAGAAACATTGTTAATTTAGAAAACAAGGTAACCAACATTTTTTAAATAGCTCTAATAATGCATAGAGAAATATTCATTTCTGTTTTGTAGACAAGAGTCAAGACAGCTAAGGGATGGCTTATGGATCTGATGGAAAAGCAGGTATACTACAATGATTCAACTTAAGCTGATTGGTCGATAGTAAACAGCAGGAAACTGAGTTAATAAATTCATATTAGATACTACTTACACGGCGATTCCTCAAATTATTTAGGTTAAGAGCATTTGTAAGTTCAGCTGCAGTCATAGCATTTGGCATATCTTGTTTGTTGGCGAACACAAGGATCACCGCATCCCTTAGTTCATCTTCTTTTAGCTGAAATCAGTAAGTAAGTTATAATACAAGATGAGATGACAGTCTGAAGTGTTTCAGATAGCTGAAAAGGTGTAGTTCTGCAATACTTTGAGTGGAGCTGGTGTTTGTATAATAAAAGCATTTAAAGCCATCATCTTCAATCAAAGTCTGGTCATTACAACTATATCATAGTGCCACTTTTTTAATATTAAGATGATTAGAAACTGCAAACAAAACTAGTTGTAATAAAACTTATTGAGACCTGAAACAGGATAAACTTGTTTTTCAAATGAGAACATATCACGAGCGATAAGGACAATGTCCTATTCTTACCATATTAGCCAGTTCATTTTCGGCTTCTTGTATTCTCTTTGTGTCGCTCGAGTCTACAACGAAGATCAAACCCTGCGTGTTCTGATAGTAGTGACGCCAAAGTGGTCTGATCTTGTCCTGGCCGCCGACGTCCCACACAGTGAAACTGATGTTTTTGTACTCTACAGTCTCCACGTTAAAACCGATCGTCGGTATTGTGGTCACGATCTCACCCAACTTAAGCTTATAAAGTATAGTGGTTTTTCCAGCGGCATCCAGCCCAACTGCAACAATGAGGTTTACATTATAGCATCAAGAAATCTTCTTCAAACGAAACAATGAGGGTGGCGTTAAAATGTAGAAATTCTACGCAATCTTCGACCGATGAGCTGTCATGTCACTTACCCATTAGGATACGCATTTGTTTTTTGCCGAAAAGCTTGGTAAAAACACTTGAAATTGTTAAACCCATCTTTGATTTTGGTGTAAGATAACTATATCAATTGATTATAAAATTAAATTCCTAAATTTGAAATGAAAAACACAAATTCTAGGGAAATAAAAACTGATGACCATACGCACGTCAACGTTTCCAATTTTTTTTTTCTTCCAAATAGTGACGTTACCGCTTCTTATTTGTACGTTTAGTTTCACCTAAGCTGTCGAAATGAGAAACGAGTCAATCATTTGTAAAATATAAATGTTATTTTGTTTTAATTGGTATGATTACATTCTTTAACTCAATTAACCTTTGTTTGATGTCTACACGGTACGGTGTGGTCAACCGCGCCCAGGGTTCACTCCGAACATGCGTGTTAAATAGTCTAATAATGGTTCACATCACAGCACGTTTGTAACAGGAGATGGTGAGATTTAATTTGCGTGATAACTTGATGGAGCCCGTTCATTGGTTAGGATCACGTTGGGCTTTAGTTCTGAACTTAAGACCTTTGTCGTTATAATTATTTAGTTTAGATAGAGATTAGATAATGATTTAACTTGTTGCTAAAGCCTGCGCCTCGGCCCTTACCTCAGTGAGGCGCAGGCTTTAGCAATAAATTAAATAAAAATTAAAATTCTCTATGGTATTTTGTGACGTGTGGGCTTGACAGTCGGTGTTTGACATTGAAATTTTGACACCCAATGGGAATCCAAATAGAGTTTTGCTGTCATGGGTCGTCATAGAAACGATATATTTTAGAAACTTTTCATTTTTTTTGGTCGGAATCGACATGGAGATTTACGAAGGTGAGTTTTTTACAACATTATTTTATTTAAACCCGATTTTATAAATATCTCTGACAACTTATCATTAGCGCCATAATTTAAAATAATTTCAAGACAAAAACAGGTTCTTAACGAAGGACTTTTTTGTGAATCCTGTTATTATGATCACTTGACGCTGCTTACATTCCAAAACGAAGTCAATTTCTAACATCTTTAATTTATGAAATGATAACAAAAAAGCTCACGATATATTCGTTTTAATCTAACTGTTGAGGTGTACCTTAAAATTTTGGTGTTAAGTACACCGCCCATTGGTTAAGCGGAATAAATATTAGTTATTCATGAATGTTTGGCCTTACTAGGCATGGGCCTTCGTCTCCTGGTTGAATTAGGTGCGGTTAATTATTTAAGAGACCTACATTCCCCATTAGGACTCCGAATATTAGCGAGTTTTAAACCTTTCCCCTGGCCGTAGCTGAAAATATTCGAGCTCAAGGAAACTCGAAAGACATATCTTTATGTTTTCATTAAAAGCTAACTAGGAATAGGTATATCATCAATATCATTTTTTAATTAATTAATGAAGCTGGCAAATCAGTTGATAGATTGGTATTTACAATCAAGTCAAGTGCGTAAAGCGCGGGCGGCGTGTTTACGCAGCACTCAGTCAACTCAAGTTCACCTTGCATCTAGGTACGAGAAGTTCACATTTTATTGACGACTAGCTTCTGTCCGCGACTTCGTCCCCGTGGAATCCCCGATTTTAAAACATTCTTTATCGCTGCTCCGCTCCTATTGGCTTAAGCGTGATGATATATAGCCTAAAGCCTTCCTCGATAAATGGTATATTCAACCCAAAAAGAATTTTTCAATTCGAACCAGTAGTTCCTGAGATTAGCGCGTTCAAAGAAACAAACTCTTCAGCTTTATAATATTAGTATAGATTTGCGGCATTCACGTGTTTCGACGCAATTCAGAACAATGATCACCAATAAAAAAAGAGCTAGAGCTACGTCTGCACGCGTAAAGTAGTACCTAAGTATCACATGCTATCAAGCAGTTCTTCATACTGGGGACACGATGCTAGCTGTACCTAAGTCTTAACAAGCTGCTAGCTTTCGTGTAAGCTTTACGCAGTAGGTACATCCGATCCGAATTTGAATTCTGAGTTTTATCCTGATGGGTAATGTACCTACTGAATTCGGTCGGACGCAGTTCGGATCTAGTGCGTATCGCGTCCTAGAAGTAGTAATACGGCTTCTTCGGACCGACAATTCTTGGAAGCTGATCAGCTCTTAAGCTTCAAATCGCTAGAACTTTCGTAACATAAGAGTGTAGAGTTAGAAATCATAGAGTCGTAGACAGCAGCGAAAGTGTGGAGAATTAAGTTAATTCTAAAGCTGCCGATAGTCACTCAATAGGACAATAGGTATCTGTACCTATACACACTAAATCTTCTGTTGACTGATTCTTTGTTGAAGCTTCCGTTGATTCACCATCTTTGTTTACACCATCGACCCCATCCCAGTTTACCGACATCCATTCAATCAACGTAACAGTAATTTGTTCAGCAGTCAACAAGATTCCCTCATTTCAATTGGATTCAATTGCGTAAACTTTAAGCATAACAACACATAACATGATGCCGAATAGTGTAGATATAACACTTGTTCTAAACACCGTGGAATAAACGAACATTGTTCTCTTTCAGTATAAGGTGAACAACACAAATATGGCTAGTCAGTGTTTTATCGCACTTGGTTTCTATGGACAGTAAATATGCAATGGCGCGCAATAGGCCACATTACGTCATGTGTACAATACCGATCGGCTGAGACATCTCTAATTAAAACCATACAAACACATTGTTTTGTCGGTTGTCTGTGAGTTTTTTAACGTCTAATTAATTTACACGATGAGAACGGTTCCCTATCCATTAGCATAAAATTTTAAGACCTTATATAACTTAGCATAATGTTGTTTGGCATAATTATTTTTTCGCATAATATCATTACGCATAACAGCTCATGCATAATTTTTTTAAGCATTATGTCTGTAACCATAATAATGATTAGGCATAATATTTTAAAGCATAACCTTATTAAGCATAAAGTTCTAAAGCATAACTTTTTTAAGCATAAAGTTCTAAAGCATAACTTTTTTAAGCATAATATCCTAAATAAAATATTAATATATTATAACGTATTGAACAATTTTGTGAGTATTTTTTTGCTGTAGGAAGCAAGCATTGCAAGCATACAGCATGCAAGCAAGCATGCAGCATGCAAGCAAGCATGCAGCATGCAAGCAAGCATGCAGCATGCAAGCAAGCATGCAGCATGCCAGCAAGCATGCAGCATGCAAGCAAGCATGCAGCATGCAGCATGCAAGCAAGCATGCAGCATGCAAGCAAGCATGCAGCATGCAGCATGCAAGCAAGCATGCAGCATGCAAACAAGCATGCAGCATGCAAGCAAGCATGCAACATGCAAGCAAGCATGCAAGCAAGCAAGCAAGCAGCATGCAGCAGGCAGGGTTTCTGTGACGGCTCCGGCGCTGCGGCCCTCCGGCGGCCCCACGCGTGCTAATCGTCGCAGCCGCCTGCTCCTCAGCCCGCGGGCCGCCTCGTCCCTACGCGCCTACGCGATTTTAAATAACACTCTAGGGGTAGGACAAACAAGACTACGTGAAGTCGGTTTTGCAGCAATTCGGTTCTGTGACTAACTTTTGTTGCACAGCATATTAATGTTTTAACCAACAATATTATTTGATTGTTACAGGTACTATAGCTAATTGGTTTGCTCAGAATATTATGCTAATAGCCATAGGCCTACTAACGTTATGCTAAAAGTCTTTAGGCCTACTAACGTTATGCGAATCAAATTTATGCCAAAACAAATTAGTCTTTAACATGATTATGCCAACATAAAATGTATGCCTAAAAAAATTATGCCAAAGTATTATTATGCCAAAACAAATTGTGCCAAAATCGTTATGCCGAAGTATATTAGGACAAAAAACATTATGCGAAAAGAAGGGATCCCGATGAGAACCTGTTAAAACTGACTTCAATATTAAAATCAAAGCAGACTTTATTATTGGCATTACGAACAGCCTTCTACATGCTTGTGTTGCGGTCAGTTATTGTTCTACTTCGAAAAGTGTAACATTTCAATCTCACATTAACTAAAACTTCAAAGAAACTATTAAATAGACAGACAGGATTAGATACTTTTAGCATCTCAAATATCAAGCGGAAAAGGTTCCAATTTCCGTTGTATTAAATTACATGACTGCGCAACAAATGTTACATGTCTGTGGTAATGTGTACTTATCTTTTCTGATACCTAATCATCAAATTAACCAATCATGGTCCAATGAGCTGCTGGACACGGGCTTCTCTCAAAATTTGTTACACACGATCTTCCGTTTTCAACATCCAAATAGCTAAATTCCCCTCTCGTATGCAAAGTGCAAACCGATTGTGGCCTTCGTGTCACATTCAATTAATTATTTCTCTCAGAACATAATCTATACTATCTGTAGTTACCTAATATTATAAAGTAGAAATATTTTTTGTTTGTTTGTTGGTACCGAATAAGCTCCGAAGCTGCATTATCAGCGGCTATATTTTATCCCCGTATTTCCTCGTAAACGGAAACTACAAGAGTGGAACCGCGGGGCGCTGCTAGTGTATTATACAACAAAGAACTTAAGGTTGACTAAGGTGTGTAGGTATTAAGTCGAAACAGTAATGTTATGTTCGTAATGGTTCTTAATGGTGGTCGATCGAATTTGCAAACCACGGCTCTTGATCGCGTGTGAGACTTGCGCTAAGTTCTTTCACATATGCCAGGAATATTGAAAGTCCTCTTTTAGTAGGGAGATAGTGTCCTCAACTATTTACTAGGATTCTAAAAGAAGCTTTCTATGATACTTGGGAAGACAACTCAAAGGTACAATTAAACACCTGAACGAAATAAGAATTTCTACAGGTATTATAATCCTAACGATATCAATATTCCGGTTTCATAATACTATTTTATTTTTGCTGTAATTACTCATCCATTTTAAATCACTCAAAAATCTACTGGTTCTTCAAGTCGAATTCATTCGCATCCGCGTCTTAAAATTACATCTTCATCTTCTAGGCACTATTATTTGTCATTGGAATTCCAATATTATTTTATTAGTCGAACTTTGCACCTTTCAGAGGCATCATCCATTTGCAAAACCAGTATTCTAATTATACCATTCCATAACGCTTGAAGTTATCATGAGAAATAAATTCTATCTATATCTTCCTTTGTACATCTTTTGCATCAAAATAAAAGAAGAAGAAAGAAATAAAAGAGAAGAAGAAGAAAAAAAGACTTTTCTTTTTGTCTCGTTGTCTGTATCTTTGTGAAAGCATCACGCAAAACCACTAATTGGATTTGAAATCTAGTTAATTAAAATATAAAGTTTTATACCAAGTTTTACTTAGCGTTTATTTCATCAAAATTGGCCCACAAAATCAAAAGATATAATATATAATGCTGAAGAGTTTGTTTGTTTGATTGAACGCGCTAATATCAAGCACAACTGGTCCGATTTGAAAAATAAAATCTGTGTTATATAGATTAGAGTAGAGACCATTATTTTATCGTATACTTATACGTGGCTTATCACGTCATCGCGCTAAGACCAATAGGAGCGGAGCACCAATGAAGAATTTTTCAAAATTGGGGCGTAAGTAACTATTCCACGCGGACGAAGTCACGGGCAGAAGTTAATAATTAGTTAAAATATATAAATAAAGATATTAAATGTTTAAGAAACCTTACAGGGCTGCCTTTTAAGTCGTGTCGTTTGCAAACCTCCCGCATTTATTAAAAAAACATGGCTTTTTCATCTTTTTGAATTTAGAATCCGAAAAAAAGGGTTTTTTGATCGTTCGAATAGTTTTATTGTAGCGTCTATTCAAAGTGACAAGTCGGGTGTAAAAATGGAAATATCAAAGGAGAATATGCATGCGATAATTTTCTACAACTTTAATTGTAATATTTATTTTAGACCAAGCAGGTCTGAAATAAATATTACTATTTCAATATACTTATTTCAAACGACACAACGTAGAGTGCAAAGTGGCGCGCTGAGTCCTGCACGATAGATTTGTGCGTAACATGTGATTACTCGCAATCGCTGCACTCTATATAAAAATAATTAAAGTGTTCAAGAAGAAATTCGTTTTCATTATGGGAAGCAGAGCCATCTATTGAGAAAAATAATTGCATAAAAATAACACCAAAACATATTGTTGAGTTAATCGGTAGCAAAATTTAATTACTTTTATTTTGCTACCGATTAAAACTAAGATAATAAATAAGGGGGGATCTAAGCCTATGCGGAAGACATCGGGGTCACAGCTAGTTTTAAAATAAGCAGTACGACACCATTCCAATTCCTACTAATTTCACGGATTTAATGCTGTACCTAACGTACTGATAGACACTTATTATTTCTATTAATCTTACAACTTTAAAATATTATTTTTGTTAAAGTTCTTAAATTCAATATCTCCGTGTAAAATTGACAAAGTTGCCGAAATAATGACACGCAGAGTCTATTATTCATTTGAGGTACTGGCCATAATCGGCATAATTTGTGTTAAATGGTGCATCAGCCTAGTTTGTCTTCCATTTATCACTATTAACGAGACTTGTCTTCTCTCGTTTTCTTTTTTTAAACAATAAATGTAAACAGGCTGTTGTTGTGGGTTGGTGTCCGTGTACCCACCTACCTAATAGCACTGTTACTCCCTTGCCCCTAATTAAACCGTACTACGTACTCCTAACTTCAGAGTTAAGGAATTTTGGTTAAGGTTTATAATTATTTGTATGCATATATGTACTGTGGCAATAAATGGGTAATTTCAAACATTTTTCGCTCCGATCGATGCGGGTTTTTAAAAGGTTATATTTTGAAATGTTGGTTAAATTATTCCAATTTATACTATCCGTTCCATTTGCTTTCCTAGTTTCGCAAACCATGAAAATTAATAATTATATTCCTGATGAACTGTATAGAAAACAATCAAACAACGAAATAATATCTGACATTCTGATGTTTTGAATTTCGATTATGCTGGCAAATGGAGCTACAAATTACATTAAATGTTTCGGTCCGTAAATTGTATAGTCGATTAATAAAACATTTGCGGAGTTTATTTTTCATAATCTCACAAATATCATCTAGCTTGTTCTTTGTTACAGTCGAAACAACTTTCAATTTACTTTCTTATTTCATGCTTTACACTGTTACATCCAGCTATGATTTCCTACTTCTGTCAAATTAAAGAATGTGTAGATCTCTATCAAAGTGTTTAGTTAACTGGCCAAGTACGGTTGTAAGGCATATTCAAGCCAGATTTAAGCAAGTCATGTTTTTGTTCAAATGTATCAACAAAGGAAAGAATTTCATTAATCATTAGTGAAAGTGTTATAATCAGGCTAATCTCTGAATACACACTGTCTAGTTCTTTGTATGAGATCATATTGTCACTAATAGTCTAATCGGATGTAAAGCTTAAGTTGCATGACACGCGCGAACAACAAATATTTTTGTACGTAGGCTCCACGGCGCTCGCCCACTCAAAGGCGGAGTCGGTCCGGCTTTTTGTATTGTGGTCATCGTTCTAAGTCATCGAAGGTCGTGAATACTCGTTTTAGTGTCTATAAAAATACTTCATTCATATCATTATTAGAAGAAAAGGTTTTTAAAGATATGTTTTGTCTGTTGACATCAAACACGTGTCTCACATGTGTGTTTGCTTAAGATTAACTCTCTGCTATTGATATTTATTGTTATGATTCGTGAGCTAATTTCGCCATCTGTGTGCAGATGAGAATCAATCATTTGCATTTAAACTACAGCTATTGAGTCCATACTCCGATGCGAGCGCTGGCAATTGAAAAAGTCTCGATCATTCCGCTAATAAACAGTACAATGACATCGTAATAGCTCTTATCAAGTTTTGTTTAATTATAGTGTTTCCTTTCTCAGTATTAGCTGACTAATTAAAAACGTCATATTGCTAGTATTTATTTCTTAAATTTTTAAACGTCGCGCGTCGTCTGGTTTTGTATATCTACCTGTCCTCAAAAGAAAGGCTCGTCATTTAAGAAATTAATATTATTGAGCAAAAGTCCTTTCGCTTTACCTTCCGCGAATTTGCCCCGTAAACATTATCTGATCGTACCTAAGCTGCGGTCTTCACGGAGCTTACACTTGCTGTGCAGCTCTACCTTCTATTTAAATACTTACCTTATGTAATTTCGATAAAATAGGATTGAGCTAAGTGCTTGCGGTCCACTTACGCAAATAAAAGCATGCCGCTACCGATCAATAGGAAATTAGCATCATCAATCATGCAGTCCCTTCTTTTAACCGACATTCCCTTCCGTGAGCCGTCCCTATTCTCATTCTTTATTATGAGTTATTTTTATAAGTAGGTACTCCATGAAATCAAGGTTGCACATTTTCCCAATGCTATGGTAAAACTTGAACATAGGTACGGGCTGCCTGCATGATGATGAATCATTTTGCGCCGAAAGTTTATTTTGTGCAATCATGCAGCCAGGCAGATATAAATAATTAATTTGTATATTTTGTATTTGATATCTAGTCGGTCGGTAATCAAATCATATTCAAACATTATATTTATAAGACAACTAGCTTCTGCCCGCGACTTCGTCCGCGTGGAATAGTTGCTTTACCCCGATTTTGAAACTCTCAGCCGGAGCATACAAACTTTCATCCCCTATTTCATCCCCAAGGGGGTAGAATTAATCAAAATCCTCTCTTAGCTGATACCTACGTCATAACATCTACCTGCATGCCAAATTTCAGCCCGATCCGTTCAGTGGTTTGGGATGTGCGTTGATGTCAGTCAGTCACTTTTGAGTTATATATATTTAGACTAGTTTTTCGCTTGGGGGCGCGAGTTGCAAGCAACTCGCGGTGTCTTTTTAGTATTTTTTGACTAACAATTATTATTTCTCTGTGAAAATACGCAAAGGGGTTGAAAGAAGGGGGTTGAAAACGGTTAAATAGGGTTGAATTTTGATTCGCCATATACTCACCCAGATACCCTCTATACAACCCCGCAGACCATTTTTCTCTAAAATGTCAGATTTCTGAGATACGCAAAGGGGTTGAAACAAGGGGGTTGAAAAGGGTTGAATATTTCATTCATCATATACTCATCCAAACACTCTATACAACCTCGAAAACTATTTTTCTCTACTATGTCAGGTTTCTGAGATACGCAAAGGGGTTGAAAAGGGTTGAATTTTTTAATCGCTATCTAATTAATAATACTTGTCCAAATACCCTCCATACAAACCTGAAAACCGTTTTGCTGTACTATGTCAGATTTCTGAGATACGCAAAGGGGTTGAATAAAACAATCCATACATGCTCTGTGTGACACAGATTTTCACAGAACTGTATTTGTTCATAAACTGTATCTCAAAGTGTGTGTATCCTAGAAACTAAGATGTATTTTTGCATGCAAAATAAAATAAACTTATTA
Source organism: Hecatera dysodea (assembly GCA_905332915.2). Classification (NCBI taxonomy): domain Eukaryota; kingdom Metazoa; phylum Arthropoda; class Insecta; order Lepidoptera; family Noctuidae; genus Hecatera; species Hecatera dysodea. The sequence continues at coordinate 8,462,125 of HG995304.1, forward strand.
TTATTATTATCAGTTATCTTTTTTTTTCTCAGCTCTATTTTGGCTGGTTTTTACCACATTTACGGACCAAGCCAAGTAAATGTAGCGTGTGGTGCGTTTAATGGATTGTGTGATGAGGTCCTACTTCGTTGTCATCTATCTGCATACATTTTCTGACAATTCTGCATGTATTTAGAATCGCAGCCTTTTGCAATGTTATGTAGAGGGTTTCTGTAAGATCTAATAATTTTAAACTATGGAGGAGATAATTTGGGATAACAACCGTGGTGGAAAGTACTATTGGAACTACACATACTTTTTCTTGACGCCAGATTCTCATAACTTCATCTTTGAGTTCTGCGTATTTACTTATTTTTTCAGTGATCGTCTTCTGAATGTTATGTGTATTGGGGATTGCAATGTCTATCAAATAAGTTATTTTATTTATCCTGTAATGTTATATTCGGTCTATTATAATGTATGGTTATGTCGGTGAGAATGACACGGTCGTAGTAGAGCTTATGTGTAGTACTTTCTAAAATGGTTTGTGGTGTATAGTTGTAGTAAGGGGTTTTAGTGTTTTGAATGAGTGCGTGTTTGAGAGCTAGTTTTTAATGGATGAAGTTTGCTACTTGGTTATGCCTATGAGTGTAATCGGTCTGCGTGAGTGTTGTGCAGGCGCCAGTAATATGTTGAATGGTTTCAGGTTGGGTGTGACACTTGCGACATTTATCGTTTGTTACTGTAGGGTCTTTAATTATATATTTTCTGTAAAAAAAAATTGTGTTAATGATCTGTTATTATTATTATTTCCTTTATTCATTACATAAATACATGTGAATTACATTTTTAAACATTAAAATACAATTATATAAAAATATTTAAAAATATAAAAAATAGTAGCCCACCGGTATCGGGAACAGGGTCCAAGCTACCGGCGGTCAGGGCCCCAGAGAGAGGAACCTCCTAATAATGCGAGCCGTGTCCAGAAGTACCGCTTTCTGGATCAAGCCCTTGATCCAGCTGCTTAAAGAGAGCCTCTTAAGGTGTTGGTCGAGGCTCTTGGCTATTAAGCCATTGACGGAAACGACTATCGGTACAATGATTGCTGAATCCACATCCCACATGTCGACAACCTCGCGAGCCAAGTCATTTAATTTGCTTATCTCTCTCGGCTTTCACGAGGTTCTCGTCATGTGGAACAGTTATGTCTACAATCATTGCACGCCTCACGATTCGGTCCACCACCACTATATCAGGCTTATTGGCAACAATAGTCCTGTCAGTGATGATGGACCGATCCCAGTACAATGTGATATTGCCATTATCGAGAACTGGGTCGGACACATACCTGTAGTACGGCACCTCCGATTCCACAAGTGAGTATTTTAGAGCAAGTTGCTGGTGGATAATCCTGGCTACGAGGTTGTGCCTATGCAAATACTCTCAATACTTACTATTGTTATTATGTAATCCCGAAGACCATTTTTCTCTACAATGTCAAGTTTCTGAGATACGCAAAGGGGTTGAAAGTAGGGGTTTGAAAATGGTTGAATAGGGTTGAATTTTTTATTGGCCATATACTCATACAGACATCTTTTATACAACCCAGAATACCATTTTTCTCTAAAATGTCAGATTTCTGAGATACGCAAAGGGGTTGAAAGAAGGGGGTTGAAAAGGGTTGATTTTTTATAGTCCATATACTCACCTAGATACCCTCTATACAAACCCGAAAACTATTTTCTCTACGATGTCAGCTTTCTGAGATGGGTCTACCCTTTATAGCAGAACTTTTAATGTCATAATATTATTTTGCATAACAACGGATAGCATAATCTTCACTTCGCAGAAAATTGTTTGGTGTACCCTCATTTATCATACATTAAAAAGTCATAATTTTGTAAGTCAGAATCATCTTTAGACATAAATTTCATATCCATAATGATTAAAAAGTAGAACCATCTTATCGCAGAAAGTTCACAGTCAGAATTGTCTTTTGGCAAACATTTCATAACGGTAGTCATTAAAAGGCAGAACTGGCATATTTCCGAAAGTTAACAGAATCATCTTTTGTCATACATTTTGACATCCATAAATAGAAAGACACATCTGTTATATTACAGAAAATTCAGTTACAATAATTTTGCATTTCTTACCAGAACAATAAAATTTGTACAAGCAAGCATGCAGCATGCAAGCAAGCACGCAGCATGCAAGCAAGCAAGCAGCATGCAAGCAAGCATGCAGCATGCAAGCAAGCAAGCAACATGCAGCATGCATGGTTTCTGTCACGGCTACGGCGCTGCGCGGTTCCGGCGGTCCCACGCGAGTTTATCGTTGCAGATGGGTTTAACGCTCACCACCGCAGCTTCGGCTTGCGGCCCGGCTTCGCCGGCCAGCCTCAGCCGAGGCGGCGAGTGTTACAACCACCTGCTCCTCAACTCGCGGGCCGCCTCACCCCTCCGCGCCTTCGCGGTTTTAAATCACACTCTAGGGGTAGGGGGGGGGGGTAGTCGGTTTTGCAGCGATTTGTTTCTGTCACTAAATTTTTAGTAAAAAGCGTTTACTGTTAAGACAATGTTTAAATTTTAATATAAGTACCTAAGATTAGATACAAATGCTTTTTTTATGGAAATGTTTAAAGAGATTCATCCCAGGTGAAATTCTGCCATGTTCATAGTATGCCATGTGAAATTATGCAAAATGATCGTTGTTCCAAGTAAACATTGTGCTAAACGAAATTATGCGATGTTTTAACAATGCTAAAGGTAATTATGCCAAATAAAATTCTGCCATCCTAATAGTATGCCATTGTAAATTCGGGCATATAAATATTCGGCCAAACAATAGTTATACTAAATATTTTTTATGCCTTACAAATACTCGTTTAAAAAAGATTATGCCAAGTGTGTTATGCCAAGTAAAATTCGGAGCAACAAGATTCTGCCAGATAGAGGGAACCCTTCTGAGATACGCAAAAGCGTTTTTTTTTATTTACAGTTCATTACCGCGGACTTGGTGGTCTGCGCCTTTTTTTACAGGTTAAACTTGTTTAGATTTTTTTTTACATTACATATAGTATGTGCTTCCACATAGGACACTTTTCCTTAATCTACGCACAAGTTATTCCTGTGAGCATACAATAAAATCATTTCGTAGCTTATGGTCTATGTGAGTCCATCATTTTTTTTTGTTTTTTTTTTGTTTTTTTTTTTTAATGTTTCTTTTTGTTTTTTTTTTATATGTATAATCTTCAGACTTTTTGTTCTAAATTACTTATTACTATATTAGTTAAAACACGGATGTTTTGACACACTTAAAAAAAATGGATATACATAAAGGGGTGATGCATGGCAGTTTGAGCCGGCCTAGAGCCCGAATACCTATCTCACCTGGCCTTGCAGCTCTGATCAACGGAAGCACCAGCAAAACGACCATAAAAGGTAGCAAGTATGCTGCACTGCCCCAAATGGTAGTTGCCACTCACCGATGCCGTATAATGCGAACCAAAGGGAAGGCGATCGCATTATTCGAGTGGAGAGAGGAGACTCCATTTGCCCAGGCGAGCTTACTGCTCCAACAAATCAGAGAGGCAGGAGAACACACGGTCACAGCCCGCACTATAAATATTGACGCGGTGGTGGTCGGAGGGGAAAGAGGAGACGTTGCAGACCGCATCGGCTGTTTAAAAGCCTCAGAACAGCATGAGTTAGTCGTCTATGAGGACAGAGGGGAAAGTTTGAGCTTTCTCAGAGCCCCAAGAGACCCAACAGCCAGCGCGACGAGCTCCAGAACGAGTCCGGCCACTCAAAGTGGATCCGAGAGGGCCCAGGAGAAGGCAGCCGCCGAAAAAGCTGCAAAGGAGCAGAGCAAAACTACCAGCCCAGAGGACCAAGCCCGGTCGAGGAGTCGCCTGAAAGCAATCGGCACTTTCCTCAGATCTCTACTCCCTAGCACCAGCCGCAAATCACAAGCTGATAAGCAGGGGGAAGCAGTGGAGAGGTTCTTCAGAAAAACACCAAGAGAACCATCACCAAAGAAGCCCACACCAACAAGAGCCGACAAAGGGCATGTTATCCCACCGACCCTCGCAGCCAATTCAGGCACTACGGACCACGTGAAGAGCGCTTTCCTCGAGTACATAGCAATCGTGAGAGCGACCAGAGAGGTTAATCTCATGACATGCAAGAAGATCCTGCAGACCTTCCAGAGAAACACTGAAGGACTGCTAAGGGTACTGCGCGAGGAGGCCGAGGCGGCCGTATACGACAACTTCAAATCTCAAGTCATCATAGGAGAAATGACGGGGTCGTATATGGCAGCTTTCAGCGCGGAGAGTGACTTTGTGACCCTGTACGAGGAGGAAACGCAGTGCTCAGGCAAAATAAAATTCAGAGCAACGAACACCGACCCGATACTGATTACCGCCAAGTGTACCAAAATCATGCTGGATGACAAGATCCTTGAAATGGCTCAGTCCATTCTGGGGACTTCAGACATCCAGGAGCATTGGGCGGTACCCAGTATCAGGTGGGTAAACGGAGTACCGGGTTGCGGCAAGACAACCTGGGTGGTGAAACACTTCGACGAGGAAAAGGACGTTGTGGCCACCACAACAACTGAAGCTGCCAAAGATATCAGGGAGAAGCTTGCGCACCGCTTAGGAGACCGAGTAAAGACAAAGGTGCACACTATGGCCTCAATCTTAGTAAACGGGTTCAGGAAACAAGAGTAATGCTACCGCCTCACGGTAGACGAGGCTCTTATGAACCATTATGGGGCCATAGTCATCGCAGTAAAGTTGTCTGGAGCAAGCGAGATTGTCCTTATCGGACCATTTTTGGACAGAGTGAACCTATTCGAGTTAAGGTATACCCCGTATACCCGTCCATATATGGTGGGAACCTATTCGAGTTAAGGTATACCCCGTATACCCGTCCATATATGGTGGCTGGCATCACCCAGGAACTCCTCTGCACACATCGCAACCCGATGGATGGGCAGTAACGCGCGTTCTCGCTGATGTTGCTCGCGAACGGTGCTGAATTCCGGGATTCGCTAGGGGCCAGATTTTAGGGCTCTTTATGCCCTTTCAAACGACACCAATCTCGGTCTTCTAGCACCAGGGGTTACGAAGATAACTTGCGGGGGGGTGAGGTAGTCCCGAGGGGGAGGGGGAGGGGGAGGTTTCGTGGGGAGACGATAGGCGGTGGGGTCTTGGGTGTGGGTCTTGGGGGGGGTCTCGTGTTGAGGTAAGAGGGGCTGGGGTATTGGGAGTGGGGGTCTTGGGGGGGTCTCGTGCGGAGGTAAGAGGGGGTGAGGTCTTGGGAGTGGGGGTCTTGAGGGATCGTCACTCGTGTGGTGGTTTGGAGGTTTAAGTTGGAGGGGGTATTCCCAGGTTGGGAGGGGGTGGTTGTGAAAAGTAAGGGCGGGTAAAGCTCGCGAACGTTGCTGAATTCCGGGATTCGCTAGGGGTCAGATTTTAGGGTTCTTTATGCCCTTTCAAACGACACCAATCTCGGTCTTCTAGCACCAGGGGTTACGTAGATAACTTGCGGGGGGGTGAGGTAGTCCCGAGGGGGGAGGGGGAGGTTTCGTGGGCAGACGATAGGCGGTGGGGTCTTGGGGGGTCTCGTGCGGAGGCAAGAGGGGATGGGGTCTTGGTGGGAGTCTTGGGGGGTCTCGTGGGGAGGTGATGGGTGGTGGGGTCTTGGGAGAGGGGGTGGGGGTCTTGGGTGGTCTCGTGGGGAGTTGAGGGTGGTGGGGTCTTGGGAGTGGGGGTCTTGGGGGGTCTCGTGGGGAGTTGAGGGTGGTGGGGTCTTGGGAATGGGGGTCTTGGGGGATCGTCACTCGTGTGGTGGTTTGGAGGTTTAATTTGGAGGGGGTATTCCCAGGTTGGGAGGGGGTGGTTGTGAAAAGTAAGGGGGGGTGTAAAGCTCGCGAACGGTGCTGAATTCCGAGATTCGCTAGGGGTCAGATTTTAGGGCTCTTTATGCCCTTTCAAACGACACCAATCTCGGTCTTCTAGCACCAGGGGTTACGAAGATAACTTGCGGGGGGGTGAGGTAGTCCCGAGGGGGGAGGGGGAGGGGGAGGTTTCGTGGGCAGACGATAGGCGGTGGGGTCTAGGGTGGGTCTCGTGCGGAGGTAAGAGTGGGCCCACCCCCCACCAAGACCCCAGTCTTGGTGGGGGTCTCGTGGGGAGGCGATGGGTGGTGGGGTCTTGGGAGTGGTGGTCTTGGGGGTCTCGTGGGGAGGTGAGGGTGGTGGGGTCTTGGGAGTGGGGTCTTGGGGGGTCTCGTGGGGAGGTGAGGGTGGTGGGGTCTTGGGAGTGGGGGTCTTGGGGGGTCTCGTGGGGAGTTGAGGGTGGTGGGGTCTTGGGAGTGGGGGTCTTGGGGGATCGCCACTCGTGTGGTGGTTTGGAGGTTTAAGTTGGAGGGGGTATTCCCAGGTTGGGAGGAGGTGGTTGTGAAAAGTAAGGGGGGGTAAAGCTCGCGAACGGTGCTGAATTCCGGGATTCGCTAGGGGCCAGATTTTAGGGCTCTTTATGCCCTTTCAAACGACACCAATCTCGGTCTTCTAGCACCAGGGGTTACGAAGATAACTTGCGGGGGGTTGAGATAGTCCCGAGAGGGGAGGGGGAGGTTTCGTGGGGAGACGATAGGCGGTTGGGTCTTGGGTGGGGGTCTTGGGGGGTCTCGTGCGGAGGTAAGAGTGGATGGGGTCTTGGTGTGGGGTCTTGGGGGTCTCGTGGGGTAGGGTGAAGGGTTCAGGAGTTCCCTCAGGACTTACATATGCGCTGGTGCGGAGCTGGAGCGGATTCTTCACGTCGGTCCGCGTGATGGCTGGTGTGGTACAATAATTCTTCGGCCGGCTTCGGAGTCTTCACACAAGGCTGATATATTAAAGAAAAGCACGTGGTGACAAAAAGTGTGGTTATACCACGCGGTTTGAGGTTGTTTTTTGGTAATAACCTCGTGCTTTTTGGCGATCTTGGTACCTTTATGTCTTTATTGGTTTCCCTCCGATTTCCAAGATTCTTACGCCGTTGAATTTGCCTTCGCCTCCTCTCTCTGGGTGAATGTGGGAGAGGTAATCCGACTACGCAAAGGGGTTGAAAGAAGGGGGTCGATAAGGGTTGAATAGGGTTGAATTTTTTGTTGGTCGTATACTCATCCAGACACCCTCTATACAACCCCGAAGACCATTTTTCTCTAAAATGTCAGGTTTCTGAGACACGCAAGGGGTTGAAACAAGGGGGTTGAAAAGGGTTGAATAGGGTTGATTTTTTTGGCCATATACTCATCCAGATACCCTCTATACAACCCGAAAACCATTTTTCTCTACAATGTCAGCTTTCTGAGATAAGCAAAGGGGTTGAAACAAGGGGGTTGAAAAGGGTTGAATAGGGTTGATTTTTTTGGCCATATACTCATCCAGACACTTTCTATACAACCCCGAAGACCATTTTCCTCTAGAATGTCAGGTTTCTGATATACGCAAAGGGGTTGAAAGAAGGGGGTTGAATAGGGTTGAATTTTTTAGTGGCCATATACTCATCCAGACACCTTCTATACAACCCCGAAAACCATTTTTCTCTACAATGTCAGGTTTCCGAGATATGCCAAGGGGTTAAAACAAAGGGGTTGAAAAGGGTTGAATAGGGTTGAATATTTTATTCGTCATATACTCATCCAGATACCCCCTATACAACCCCGAAGTCCATTTTTCTCTACAATGTCAAGTTTCTGAGATACGCAAAGGGGTTGAAAGTAGGGGGTTGAAAAGGATTGAATAGGGTTGAATTTTTTATTGGTCATATAGTCATCCAGACACCTTCTATACAACCCCGAAAACCATTTTTCTCTACAATGTCAGGTTTCCGAGATATGCCAAGGGGTTGAAAAAGGGGGTTGAAAAGGATGGAAAAGGGTTGAATTTTTTACTGGCTATATACTCATCCAGACACCCTCTAAACAACCCCGAAAACCATTTTTCTCTAGAATGTCAGGTTTCTGAGATACGCAAAGGGGTTGAAACAAGGGGGTTGAAAAGGGTTGAATAGGGCTGATTTTTTTATTGGTCGTATACTCATCCAGATACCCTCTATACAACCCCGAAGACCATTTTTCTCTAAAATGTCAGGTTTCTGAGATACGCAAAGGGGTTGAAACAAGGGGGTTGAAAAGGATTGAATAGGGTTGAATTTTTTAGTGGTCATATACTCATCCAGACACCTTCTATACAACCCCGAAAACCATTTTTCTCTACAATGTCAGGTTTCCGAGATATGCCAAGGGGTTGAAAGTAGGGGGTTGAAAAGGATTGAATAGGGTTGAATTTTTTAGTGGCCATATACTCATCCAGACACCTTCTATACAACCCCGAAAACCATTTTTCTCTACAATGTCAGGTTTCCGAGATATGCCAAGGGGTTGAAACAAGGGGGTTGAAAAGGGTTGAATAAGGTTGATTTTTTATTGGCCATATACTCACCCATATACCCTCTTTACAACCCCGAAAACCATTTTTCTCTACAATGTCAGGTTTCTGAGATATGCCAAGGGGTTGAAAGTAGGGGGTTGAAAAGGGTTGAATAGGGTTGATTTTTTTATTGGCCATATACTCACCCAGATACCCTCTATACAACCCCGAAAACCATTTTTCTCTAAAATGTCAGATTTCTGAGATACGCAAAGGGGTTGTAAAAAAGGGGTTGAAAAGGGGTAGTTTTTTTATTCGTTTTCTACTCATCCAAACACCCTCTATACAACCCCGAAAACCATTTTTCTCTTCGACGTCAGGTTTCTGAGATACGCGGTGGGGTTGAAAGATGGGGGTGGAAAAGGGGTAGTTTCAGATTTTTCCCATACTCACCCCGACACCTTCTAAACAACCCCATAAAAAGTTTTCCCCTCCTAGCACGGCAAGTGGGAGAACAATTATGTCAATCAGTCAGTGGTTATTTAATTGTATATAATATAAAACTAGTATTTCGCTTGGGGGCGCGAGTTGCAAGCAACCCGCGGTGTCTTTTTAGTATTTTTTGACTAACAACAAAGGGGTTGAAAAGGGTTGAATTTTTATTGGCCATATACTCATCTGAATACCCTTTATACAACCTCGAAAACTATTTTTCTCTACAATGTCAGATTTCTGAGTTACGCAAAGGGGTTGAAAGAAGGGGATTGAATAGGGTTGATTTTTTTATTGGCCATATACTCATCCAGGTACCTTCTATACAACCCCGAAAACCATTTTTCTCTACAATGTCAGGTTTCTGAGATATGCCAAGGGGTTGAAACAAGGGGGTTGAAAAGGGTTGAATAGGGTTGAATTTTTTATTGGCTATATACTCATCCAGATACCCTCTATATAACCCCGAAAACCATTTTTCTCTAATGTGTCAAATTCCTGAGATACGCAAAGGGGTTGTAAAAGGGGGGTTGAAAAGGGGTATTTTTTTTTTCGTTTTATACTCACCCAGACACCCTCTATACAACCCCGAAAACCATTTTTCTCTTCGACGTCAGGTTTCTGAGATAAGCAATGGGGTTGAAAGAAGGGGGTTGAAAAGGGGTAGTTTCAGATTTTTCCCATACTCACCCCGACACCTTCTATACAACCCCATAAAAAGTTTTCCCCTCTTAGCACGGGAAGTGGGAGAACAATTATGTCAATCAGTCAGTGAGTGGTTATTTAATTATATATAATATAACTAGTATTTCGCTTGGGGGCGCGAGTTGCAAGCAACCCGCGGTGTCTTTTTAGTATTTTTGACTAACAATTATTATCTCTACAATGTCAGAATTCTGAGTTACGCAAAGGGGTTGAAAGAAGGGGGTTGAAAAGGGTTGATTTTTTTTTGGCCATATATTCATCCAAATGTCCTCCATACAACCCCGAAAACCATTTTTCTCTACAATGTCAGGTTTCTGAGTTACGAAAAGGGGTTGAAAGAAGGGGGTTGAAAAGGGTTGAATTTTTTTTGGTCATATTTTCATCCAGATACCGTCTATATAACCTCAAAAACCATTTTTTTCTACAATTTCAGGTTTCTGAGATATGCCAAGGGGTTGAAAGTAGGGGGTTGAAAAGGGTTGAATAGGGTTGAATTTTTTATTGGCCATATACTCACCCAAATACCCTCTACACAACCCCGAAAACCATTTTTCTCTAAAATGTCAGATTTCTGAGATACGCAAAGGGGTTGTAAAAAGGGGGTTGAAAAGGGGTAGTTTTTTTTTTCGTTTTCTACTCATCCAAACACCCTCTATACAACCCCGAAAACCATTTTTCTCTTCGACGTCAGGTTTCCGAGATAAGCAATGGGGTTGAAAGAAGGGGGTTGAAAAGGGGTAGTTTCAGATTTTTCCCATACTCACCCCGATACCTTCTATACAACCCCATAAAAAGTTTTTCCCTTCTATCACGGGAAGTGGGAGAACAATTATGTCAATCAATCAATCAGTCAATCAGTCAATCAGTGAGTGGTTTTTTAATTGTATATAATATAATTAGATATGAAAATATTATTAGCAAGCTTCTTCTATAAAAAACGACAAAAATTCCCTATTCCCAAATTGGTGCCATTATGGTTCTATGGTATATGTAACCATTGCGAACTGAATCTGCTTGGCAATTGGTATTCTTATGGATCCTGTCTTACTTAAGTAACTTTAGTTAACTGCGTCAATACAAAATTCTGATACTTCCTGTTAATTCATTTTCTTTTGCCACACCTGCCATATTCATAGATAAATATACATATGTATATCTTGGACATGTATTATTATTGCCTAAAGAAACACATAGGAATGACTCCAAATTCCACAAAAAACGTGTGTACGCTTGCAGACGTTAAAGTCAACACAGTATTTGCTAACATTATCCGGAGACCGATAGTCTGCCTACACTTGATATCTTCATTCATGTAACATTTCGAAGCGCTTACTTGCTGCCACGTTTCGATCTCTAATCGAGTATTTATTGCAATTGCAATGGATACAAAGCAGCTTGTCACTTCGCAAATAGAAGTCACGTCTAAGCCATTATCGGCATGGTTGCGAATCATCTGTACACGAGAGCATGATAAACTGAACATGTTTCTATTTGTCTTTGTCAGTCAATTTGTTGTTTTTATATCTACTCCTCTTTAGCACTATTCATCTTCCAGTACAAAATTACAAATACGATATTTACGAAATAAATATTGCTTATTTAACATATAAAAACAACATGTCGCCCACACACGTTCCGATGAATTTTGGACACCTGTTGCATTGACTACATGTGAGTATATTAATTCTGTTACGACACCTCTCATATAATCTTTGTCATGCCCTTCGAAATTAACTACAGATTATGTCGGTGTTTTGACTTACATACTTAATTTACTTCATTCAACTTATATCTAGAGCTATTCTATCCTTCATCATTGGCACGTCGTGCCCAGGTTGTCCTGTACAGTATTAACATATTCGATGCAGACACCAACCTTGAGATATGTAAATAATTGCTAGTCGTTAGCGTATCAGATGTTTATTGTTGTAGGTTCCACATTTACAAATCGTACACACTACGTAAACCGGCCTCTCATTCTAAAACACTGTATATCAATAGATACACATTTTATGCGCATGACAAGTTATACAATCACTTAACGCCTACTTGTAGATGAAACAAGATGCATAGATAGAACGTGTTGCCTGTTTTCCTTGTCACATGCAGTATCGAAGCTACAGCATTACAAACATGAATAAACTTAGCCATTTCTAAGAATGGAGTCAACTAAAATAAGTTTGCTATATTTAATCCCGGTGCTACTTTCGCAGTGTTCCTTGTCAATCTTGCCGACGTATTTTTAACAGCTCTTATATAACCAGTCGATACGAAAGTCGGATCGGCTTCGGGTTCCTTGTGAAACGAGTCTATTGTTTATACTGGACTTAAGCTGGCTACCGTGTGAGTCTGTTACGTCAGTTCCTTGTTTTGAGTGTCAAATGACAATAAGGGGTCATAAACAGGTTTAGTGAGGCCTGCTCGTATTACGGAGAGTTCTCGTTTCGGGCTTGTGAATCAACTGAAAAGAACGTTTTGGGCACGTGGTCCTCCTAGCCATTGTGTTACCGAATGATGTCATTATCCTTTTTTTTTTCTTTCAGTCCGGGTTCTATACATTTTTCAAGCTCTTCACAATTACTATTACATATTTTTCTTAATTTATTCATCATTCTAATTTATTGATTCCTTTCCTTTTTTTGCTAATGCCATATAAATAATTTTGTTTTGAGACCGTGAGTGATTAGGACTACTGCAAGTAACATCATAACTATGGTTTAAAACATCTCATTTTGTGCTTGATAAATGATACTTCCTACGTATTATATTTATTTAAATTCAATGTGACATGTTACAGTTATGTTCTCAAATTTGATCTGTACCAGCTCATGTTACATATCAGATTCGTTTGTTTCACTTGATTGCAAGCTGCGGTGTATAATCAAAACTTGAAATGAACTTTTCAGTATGGTTGATTTATATGGGGAAAGGATGGCAATTTACACCCGTAAATCACGCGAACATTTGATGCGCGTTTAGGAATTACGATATAACAAGACTATTAATAATTGATGTCTGGTGTTCGTAGGTAGCAATTTTGTTTCTTTCTTTCTAATTTTTAATTATTTTGCATGTTTACGAATTTACCTTTTACTTTCATCTGGTTTGTGTGGCCGCCGAATCCAAGGCTTCCACAAATGTGGGTAGATATGTGTCAGGATGTGCAACCAAGTGTGAGACAGCGGTTGGACGCGCTCTATTGCGTGCGCTTGTTCGAGCATCATGCTCACAGAAATCGGCAATGAATTTATTATACTCTACTCCCTCCCTCCTTTTCTCTCGTCAAGCCTAGCGTGATTGACCTATTCCGTGGTCTACCAAGCATGATACAATAATAACCTATTAGTATGCCTGTTGTAGCTAGCTGAGCTTCTTTAATTATTCATTAGAACGAAATTATTTAGTACCTATGTAACTTAAGGTGACTTGATTTAATTACTAATTTGTTGTCAGTTTCGGTTGAGGGGTAACATTTTGGTCAGTGTTAAGCTATTTATACTGCTTGGGAGCTTTCAATCCCTGCACCTACCGGGTCTAACGAAAATTGCTTCCATTGCTAGTATTACAGCATCACAAAGAAATTCATAATTGTTCGTATAGCCATATCTAAAATACCTACGTTATTGTTCTTAATATGTTAAGAAAATATGCAGCAAATTGATTATCCGCGACCCCTATGCAGTATTACAATTTCATTGTTGTTCACTTGAGTAGCATATCGAATATGGTTTGCAAATTGTTTTAAAGTGTGAACATCATTTCGAAAGTGGCACTCCTCGTCGGTCGGATGAAGTAAACCTAAACAAACTCTGAAATGCTAACTGTGTCACGACTATGTATGATTCGTTTACGACTTGGCATATTTCACGGCATAAACAACCATGTTTGTTTTGCGAAATGGGAGTCTGGACAAACAAGGCGTGTTTAGTGAATGGTTTGCGCCTCTGCCGCTAATTGTTAAAGCTTTGACATGCGCTCATGATATTGTGTTCTTCGTAGGGTCAACATCCTTCTCATCAGTAACAAAGCACGGTCCTATTTTGCAGTAAAACGTTCTATGTAACTAGATACACACTGGTTGTCTCTACTGAAGTCTTCAATTCGTTATTCTACGCCGAAATAAGGAAGCAATTTTCAACAGGACAATTTAGTTAGGTGTTCAAAGAGGATGCATTATGTTTCCGTTAACGACGCGGCCGGCGCGGCGTCTTAAGTGGTAGTAATTATGGACCGGACTCCTTAGACGAAAAGTATCCTTATCCTTCCTTAAATTTGTCATTAATTATTCCTCTATGTTCAAAATAGAAGCTTTATTTGTATCTATTGATAAATCATTCCGATAAATACAGAATATTCATTCTTGACTAAAAAAATAGCCAATTGGTAAGTATAGCACAAATCATACTAGGATATTCTTTCCACGTGAGCTTTAAATTCCTTTATTTTTTGCTACTTTTGTCCCGCTTCCCCTGCTTGATTTTTTGTATGTTTATTCCCTTCGCACCCCTTGGTGATTTATGTATACGTAGTCCGAGCCCATTATCCAGATTTGAATCGTCGCTCTTCCCGAAAGTGCCATTCGTTAGTTCCATTTTTAAAAATTAGTTGGCGGATGCTTTGCCTCCGGTGTTGTCACCGCTGCGTCGTCGCCTGAATATCCAAATATTGCTAACGAGTTCCATACATTTCTCCGGTTGATTGAATTCCGACGGAAATGGGATTCTGTAAGCAGAAGGGGACTCAATTTGTAAATTTTTGTGTCAGTGTAGCGTATACCGGTCAAGCTCTCTATTATTCTCGTGCGTTGCGCGTGCGCCGCTGCGTGTTTAGTTGCGTTCGTAGCACGACCAAGAATAGGCGTCACAGTGATGGTTCCTGCCTGAAAGGTGTATCTAGTTTGGTGTCCTAATCGTAGCTCGTGAGCGGTCGGCCAGTTGTGCAACACTGTTGTGGTTTTCTTTGAATTTGATACGCCCAGCGCCACATATTATCTTGTTCGAGAGGAATCATAAAAACTTCAGTAGTTCACTAGAGCCTCAGCAGTAAACTCGTGCGTGTAATTTATATTTAATTCTTATTTCACACGTTATCATCTGACGTGGGCCGGTATATTGATAGTAAGTGATAAGCATAGTTACGAGATAACCAAAAACGGGCAATGGATGTGTTTGTTTTGGCTAAAATTTGCCGTCTCGCATGAGTTTGTGCTAGTGTAATTTTCTCTACTGTAAGCTTTTATGTTGACTAAAAAAACTGATTAAGTGAGGAGTTCTGTGTTAAAACGTAATATACGTATGAGTGATGCGTCTGCGCAGCGGTGCAAGTGTTGCGTTAGGACTATTTTCGTAGCACGGAAATAAGAGCGGCAAAAGGAGCAAAAAGTCGAGATCGTCTGAAAAACTTTAGGACGTAGTGTCGAATGTATTTCTGTCAGTTGTAAACCGATGTCTACAACACTTGTAGTGTAAGTTGGTGTGACACTGTGAGAAGTATTCACTCAAAATGAAGAAGAGGACCATATCAAAGCTGAAGTCGATATTCGGCTCCAAGAAAGGTAAATTGATTTCTTTTATAAAACAATCCTTCCAAACAACCCTTCGCTTATCTGAAAGAAAAACGTCCAGAATGTTATGATGAAGATTTGATTTTTTATGACTGCAGAACCCCCTTTTTGTTTCAAAGGCTATTTCATTCGTGCAGTAAATACGAAAAACATGCAGCAGTTGTAATTATATCATACATCAATATTCAATTGTATATCGATTGCTTTTTTCTTATTCTGCTTGGAAATTCTAATTGCGTTCTCTCTAAATCCATAATGATAATTTCGATTCACTAGAATATTATTTATCAATCATGAATTAAACAGTTATCGTTAATTGTAATATTACCATTTAATTTTTGGCGCTAAAAGAATAGTGTCAGCCGACATTTCTCAACGCAAGTAGGTACGCAGCTGGAGCAACTGTCACATTTTTTTATTGCATTCGGTGTGACCCTGTGTGCGATGTACAGCTGCTGTTCTTTGATTTTTAACAACAAACGAGCTTTATTGTAAAAAGTCTCGTAATATCTCGCACCGGTAGGGTGAGAGATGGGCGGTGCACTTAATAATTTTGTAACGGTCGCTGTCTGCCTCAGACTCAACTTTGCCCTTTCAGGATGGTTCACTTGGGAAGTTTAAAAGCTTTTATTAGATGACACACTTGTTCAAATAGCCTGGATAACTTCAATATCTATACCTATTTGTTATTTTTACTTTGAACTACCCACAGTGAATACATCATTTACGTCAGTCTGATCTTTGATCATTAACAAAAACACGCGTCAGTTAATTTTGTTCCATCAAGTTCTAAGAACATTTTTGTCTGACCACAATATTATACGAAATTGATAAAAACAAGTTAAATGTACTCATCCGTTTAAAATAACATAAAAACCTTGAACACAACCAGTGAGTGAACACTTGTAGGTACTATTGGTCTAGGCACAACACAATACTGATAAGCACGTGGTGCGACCCGTACTGTGAACACTGAAACCTACTGCTTACTCTGTGTTTTAAGTTCAGTGTTTAAGATAATGTTCCCGGTGTAACTTGTTTGTGTGAATATTAACGCGGTTTAAGTTGTACTCATCATGCTTTGCGGTTTTAGGATTCGTCGCAAAAAAAGTAAGTCTTCCTAACTATTTAATACATCTGCAAATTAGTGTGTTTGCTTTGTGATTCAATAACAGCTACACGATATTACTTTTTAATAATTTTTCAACGTAATCAAAGAACAGTTTCGTGCGCTGCCTTTTTAGACCAGGGTAGAAGCCTTTAAAAATAATAAAAAGTGAAATAAAATAATAGTAGGATAAAACCCATTAGAAAAGGAGGAGAATATTATAAAAATGAAAGGAAAAATAATTTACGGGCGATCTGAGGTCGGGAAGGGGGGGGGGGGTGAGGTTTTAAGGGTAAAAAACGGTTTATCTCGATTTCCGGCAAAACTAAAAGTCCTATGGAAAAAAGTCAAATGGCAAAGTTGTAGGTAATAAAAAGATCTAAAACTTTTGTATTTACACTTTTTTCACATAACCTCAAAATTTAGGAGAAAAATTCAAAAAACCAAGTTTTTGGTTTTTTATTTTTATCTTTTACAAAATTATTTTTTTTGTCACGAAATTTGGTGAAAAGTTACCTTTTTATGTCCCAAATACGCTGTAATTTATTTGATTAGAAATATTTATTTTTTCGCCTTATTTTGAATTAATATCGAAAAAGCACCCTAATTTTCAATCAAAAATTCACCCGTCAAAATATCAGCTTTTTTCAAAAAGTTGGTATGCTTTCTGTTCGTTGAAATCTCTACTTTCCGATGGTGAAAAAAAATATATATGTTACTGTAGTAAATCTTCTCAGAAAATGCAAAAAATCGAAAAAACTCGAATCGATTTTTTTTTAATTATTATATACAATTTTGGTCTATTTATTAAAATTTACACTTTAATTACTCGAAAAACGTAAGATTACATGTCACGTTGATAAAAAAAAACTGCAAATCAAAATATACTACTATAATTAACCAAGAAATAAGTTAATAAAATTAATATTTAATAAGACATCTACAATATTTAGAGAAAGTTGTAGAATCTTCTTTAAATTATATGCGTAGATGCCTATTTATAACTATTTTAAGATAACTTATATACCTGAGTGACCTACGAAAAATTTTAGCCCATCAAAAGGTATTTCATAGAAAAGTGGGGAAGGGAAAACTCAGCGTGCACGTGTATTTTTATAAACGATGTTGTATACTGTACTGTATTTCGAATACTGGCTAGGCTAACGGTTGTTACAGCTGCTACGAAATAGTAGATATGTATGTAGTAAGACCCAGACCCGCCTAGCCCCTTCCCCACTTTTCTATGAAATACCTTTTGATGGGCTAAAATTTTTCGTAGGTCATTCAGGTATATAAGTTATCTTAAAATAGTTATAAATATGCATCTACGCATATAATTTAAAGAAGATTCTACAACTTTCTCTAAATATTGTAGATGTCTTATTAAATATTAATTTTATTAACTTATTTCTTGGTTAATTATAGTAGTATATTTTGATTTGCAGTTTTTTTTTTATCAACGTGACATGTAATCTTACGTTTTTCGAGTAATTAAAGTGTAAATTTTAATAAATAGACCAAAATTGTATGTAATATTTAAAAAAAAAATCGATTCGAGTTTTTTCGATTTTTTGCATTTTCTGAGAAGATTTACTATAGTAACATATATATTTTTTTTCACCATCGGAAAGTAGAGATTTCAACGAACAGAAAGCATACCAACTTTTTGAAAAAAGCTGATATTTTGACGGGTGAATTTTTGATTGAAAATTAGGGTGCTTTTTCGATAGTAATTCAAAATAAGGCGAAAAAATAAATATTTCTAATCAAATAAATTACAGCGTATTTGGGACATAAAAAGGTAAGTTTTCACCAAATTTCGTGACAAAAAAAAATAATTTTGTAAAAGATAAAAATAAAAAACCAAAAACTTGGTTTTTTGAATTTTTCTCCTAAATTTTGAGGTTATGTGAAAAAAGTGTAAATACAAAAGTTTTAGATCTTTTTATTACCTACAACTTTGCTATTTGACTTTTTTCCATAGGACTTTTAGTTTTGCCGGAAATCGAGATAAACCGTTTTTTACCCTTAAAACCTCACCCCCCCCCCCTTCCCGACCTCAGATCGCCCGTAAATTATTTTTCCTTTCATTTTTATAATATTCTCCTCCTTTTCTAATGGGTTTTATCCTACTATTATTTTTTTTGGTTTTAAAAATTATCGACCCTGGACTATTTGTATTATTGATTAATTTCGTCCAAACTTCATCAATCACTCCTGCCTCTTTGACATCTGCCGTGTTAATAGTAGGATGACTTATTTAGTGGAAAACTGTCCCAGCTGTCCATTGTTGTACCTTGGACTACGTTGGCTTCCGTGAGAGTTTCAGTAAGCGCGTTTTCCTCGACAAATTGTTTGATATTATCTAGCTCCCATATCTTTAGGATTGTCCCCATGCATGTTTCACACATGTGAGTGTTCGCAAACGAGATCACTTTCTTAATTATTTTGATAAGTTTTCAATGTAGCTATGTAATAAAAATGTGTAATGTATGTAATTAAGATGGACTCCGCTGATTTTCTTTTATGTTATGTTTAGTAGAAACTACTGGCCAACCATGACATTGCGGTGACTTTGTCTTGTGGGAAATACAATAACAGGGGCCTAAGTCTGCTATTTTTATAAATTCGTCATTCCAACACGATCCCATTGTCATTTTGCTAAAAGTTCGTAATCTGCTAAATTCATAATGGTCGATCATTGGTCGGTCAATGGTCATGTAATACTTTTTGATAACCGAGCTATTAAAAGCAATGACTGCACAATGACGTTCTAATGGTAGGTCACTGATCAATGGTGTACGGGGCGGACGTGATCGACTGGACTGTAGGGTGGCCAGGGTAGGTTATCCTATTCTTCAAAAGTGGACTGTATGGTGACAACCCACCTAGGTATAAATGATCCAGACGCGTTGACGCTCCGTCTATAAGCTACGGGCCATGAGGATGCAACCCTTAGCTGAATACTTGCTATACTTGCTGTTATTGACACAGTATATAGGGGTAGGTATAGAGGGCTTACCAATAAAGTCACAATAAAACACTATTTAACTTGTTCACTATTCACTTAGCGATTTGAAGGGTGAAATTCGCGACTATATGATTCTACATTTAGGTATAAATCCAAATTATCTTGACAATGACTACAAATTCTATAAATTTTCAATGTTACTATTGTACGGCGCAACTATACCGTATCGACACCCAAAAAATCACCGTGTGTGATGAAGTTTATTAACCAATATTTTCATTATGTTAATTCTAGATTTTAGGCTATATCTAGGCTTAGGTCTATGTGAGTAGGGGTTGTCGTACCTTTATGGATAGCCCTCGGTAAGCTCCATACAGCGGAGACGAATTCACCCCTTCATCCCCCTCCATGTAGGGGTGGGATGCCAAAAACTATACAAAACTATAGTAGGCGCGAAGCTATTACCTACTTGGGGTGAATTTACCGTAAAACTATGCTAGGAGGGCTATACAGCTATATGTATCTCTATAGATACGACAACCCTCTACAAAACTACATATGTTTCAACCCTGTCACTTAAGGGGTTGCAACTCTATAAGCGTATATGTTTCAGGGGGATAAAAATAAACAGTTTTATTCAAACCTAAATTACGGCTTTATGCCTGCATACACTATAGACATCTATATATCCCCTGAAAGGATTTTTCAAGGCGGTTCTATTTCAGACATTTAGAAGTCTAGAATCTAGACTTGTTTTTTCGGGAAAGGAAGAGGGTAGATGCAAAGTGTTTTATTTTGTGCATACCTTCACCAGGGCTATTTATCAAAAACTGTTGACCAATCACGTACCAGCACCCTCCTGCTCTGTGATTGGTCAGTGTCGCTTTTAGCTATGCGACTACCTTTGACCTAATATTTCAAGTCTCAAATTACCAAGCCCTTTCTATTTACCTATGTATGTCTGTCTGTGTGTGTATATACCTCGATTACCTTATATACCACCGATATACCTTTATATACCTTTATATACCTTGATTACCTTTATATACCTTCGATTACCAGGGTTACCATGTGTTTACTGTTATGTGTAAAGGATAGGATACCCTACCTAACTATATTCTATCTATTTGGAAGAAATAAAGGCTCCAAGGGCTTATATACTGCCTCTTGAGAGCAAACAACTGTAACGAATGTGTTTTATTTCAATAACAAACTATGTATCAACTATAGCTACCTATAACTATCTATACTATGCAGCTTTATCTGTTACAGCATTCTATGTGCTAACTAACTACCTATAACTACCTATACTATGTAGTCGCGGTTTTATTTATTTGCAACATTCTATGTACTACTATAGCTACCTATAACTACCTATACTATGTAGCTAAGACGCATCGTCGCGAACATCTCTCCCGCCGTGCAGTGCAGCGATGACTCGGTGCGATGACGTCGCGGCGCTGCAGAAACCCGGTGAGCGACGCCTGTAGCCACGTCGCCCGCTGCGCGGCGCCGGTGCTCGATGCCGGTGCTCGATGCAGCTGTGCAGTCGCCGGTCTGCCGCTTCCCTGCTGTGGGTCGCCTGCAGTCGCAAGGCTGTTGCGTAGGCTCTCGCAAATGTGCGAGCTGTGGGCCGGATGGCCCGCTGTCTGTGCGAGCTGCGAGTGCGCGCAGCATCGCCTGCTGCGGTGGCAAGCTGTGTAGGCAGCATTGCCTGCTGTATCGCCTGCTCAAAGCAAGGCGGTGGCGGGCCGAATATGCCCGCAATGGGGGCTAGCTGCGCCCGTGGGCGGCATCGCCCGCTATGTTGGCGAGCTGCGTGAGCAGCATCGCCCGCTACTGCTCGCTTGATGCGAGCCGAATGCGGACCGAATATGTCCGCGGTGGGGCGAGCTGCGCCTTGCGGGCAGCGTCGCCCATCTATGGTTGGCGAGCTGTGAGAGCATCGCCGGCTACTGCTCGCTTGATGCGAGCCGAATGCGGACCGAATATGTCCGCGGTGGGGCGAGCTGCGCCTTGCGGGCAGCGTCGCCCATCTATGGTTGGCGAGCTGTGAGAGCATCGCCGGCTACTGCTCGCTTGATGCGAGCCGAATGCGGACCGAATATGTCCGCGGTGGGGTGAGCTGCGCCTTGCGGGCAGCGTCACTCGTCTATGGTTGGCGAGCTGTGAGAGCAGCATCGCCCGGCTACTGCTCGCTTGATGCGAGCCGAATGCGGACCGAATATGTCCGCGGTGGGGCGAGCTGCGCCTTGCGGGCAGCGTCGCCCATCTATGGTTGGCGAGCTGTGAGAGCAGCATCGCCTGCTGTGTCGCCTGCACAAAGCAAGGCGGCGGCGGGCCGGATACGCCCGCAGTGGGGCGAGCTGCGCCTTGCGGGCAGCGTCGCCCGGCTATCGGTTGGCGAGCTGTGTGAGCAGCATCGCCTGCTACTGCTCGCTTGATGCGAGCCGAATGCGGACCGAATATGTCCG
This sequence comes from Hecatera dysodea, assembly GCA_905332915.2. Taxonomy (NCBI): domain Eukaryota; kingdom Metazoa; phylum Arthropoda; class Insecta; order Lepidoptera; family Noctuidae; genus Hecatera; species Hecatera dysodea. The sequence continues at coordinate 8,483,844 of HG995304.1, forward strand.
CGGTGGGGTGAGCTGCGCCTTGCGGGCAGCGTCACCCATCTATCGGTTGGCGAGCTGTGAGAGCAGCATCGCCTGCTGTGTCGCCTGCACAAAGCAAGGCGGCGGCGGGCCGGATACGCCCGCAGTGGGGCGAGCTGCGCCTTGCGGGCAGCGTCGCCCATCTATCGGTTGGCGAGCTGTGTGAGCAGCATCGCCTGCTGTGTCGCCTGCACAAAGCAAGGCGGCGGCGGGCCGGATATGCCCGCAGTGGGGCGAGCTGCGCCTTGCGGGCAGCGTCGCCCATCTATCGGTTGGCGAGCTGTGTGAGCAGCATCGCCGGCTATTGCCCGCTGAATGCGAGCCGGTTGCGGACCGAATATGTCCGCGGTGGGGCGAGCTGCGCCTTGCGGGCAGCGTCACCCATCTATCGGTTGGCGTGCTGTGAGAGCAGCATCGCCTGCTGTGTCGCCTGCACAAAGCAAGGCGGTGGCGGGCCGGATACGCCCGCAGTGGGGCGAGCTGCGCCTTGCGGGCAGCGTCGCCCATCTATCGGTTGGCGAGCTGTGTGAGCAGCATCGCCGGCTATTGCCCGCTGAATGCGAGCCGAATGCGGACCGAATATGTCCGCGGTGGGGCGAGCTGCGCCTTGCGGGCAGCGTCACCCATCTATGGTTGGCGAGCTGTGAGAGCAGCATCGCCTGCTACTGCTCGCTTGATGCGAGCCGAATGCGGACCGAATATGTCCGCGGTGGGGTGAGCTGCGCCTTGCGGGCAGCGTCACCCATCTATGGTTGGCGAGCTGTGAGAGCAGCATCGCCTGCTACTGCTCGCTTGATGCGAGCCGAATGCGGACCGAATATGTCCGCGGTGGGGTGAGCTGCGCCTTGCGGGCAGCGTCACCCATCTATGGTTGGCGAGCTGTGAGAGCAGCATCGCCTGCTACTGCTCGCTTGATGCGAGCCGAATGCGGACCGAATATGTCCGCGGTGGGGTGAGCTGCGCCTTGCGGGCAGCGTCACCCATCTATGATTGGCGAGCTGTGAGAGCAGCATCGCCTGCTGTGTCGCCTGCACAAAGCAAGGCGGCGGCGGGCCGGATACGCCCGCAGTGGGGCGAGCTGCGCCTTGCGGGCAGCGTCGCCCAGCTATCGGTTGGCGAGCTGTGAGAGCAGCATCGCCGCTACTACTGCTCGCTTGATGCGAGCCGAATGCGGACCGAATATGTCCGCGGTGGGGTGAGCTGCGCCTTGCGGGCAGCGTCACCCATCTATCGGTTGGCGAGCTGTGATAGCAGCATCGCCGGCTATTGCTCGCTTGACGCGAGCCGAATGCGGACCGAACATGTCCGCGGGAGGTGAGCTGCGCCGGTGGGCAGCATCACTCTCTCTCTGTCCGCTGAAAGTAAGTTGGTAGCGGGCCGGATATGCCCGCACGGGGGGCGAGCTGCGCGTGTTGGCAGCGTCATCCATCTATCTGTTGGTTGGCGAGCTGTGGGAGCAGCATCGCCTGCTGTTGTCTTACTTTGGTAGTGGGACAAGTTTCTTCACTGGACGCTTTAAGGTGCCGCTTCTTCAACTGTTCTATAGCTATCCAGATAATCGTCCATATAATGGTTCTTCACTATTGCTTCTACTGCTTCTGGATGCTGTTCTATGTGCCGGTTCGCGTTCCAATTCTTCGCGAATATGGCCGTGCACGGTGAGCTTGCCGCGCCGAATATGATTGACGTCATTCGATACTCGTCGGGGGCTCCTTCTCTCCTATTGCCTCTCCACAAATATCGGAGGGCGTCTCTATCTTCAGGTCGTACTTTGACCTGCATGAACATTTCGGTAATGTCACCTGAAATGGCTATCGGATGTCTACGAAACCTCATCATGACGCCGGGCAGCGACTGTAACAGGTCCGGTCCTGTGAGTAGGAAGTCGTTCAGCGACATTCCATTCGATTTAGCTGCGGCGTCGTGTACTATTCGGAACTTCTCCGGCTTCATGGGATTGAAGACGTCGAAATGAGGCAGATACCAGGTTCTTCCTGGCGTGGTCTGTTTGGGCGCTTTTTCTGCGTACCCTTTTGAAAGGAGCGAGTCCATCTGTTCTATATATTTATTTCGAAGACTCGGATCTTTGTCGAGCTTCTTTTCTATAGAGATCAGCCGCTTGTGTGCTGTCCCATAACTATCGGGCATTTCAAAATTGTTATTTTTCCATAACATAGCTGTTTCTATATGCCCATCTGTCAACTGTTTGGTATGTCTTTTCAAGATGTCTTCAGCCTGCTTCTCTGGATCAGAATCTGGACGCCGAGGATTAACTATTAGGGACTCGAGTGCGAAAAATTCACGAAGTTGCTCGTTCAGTCTGTCGTCTCTATTTTCTCTATCTTCTCTGCATGCGCTGACGTAATGCACCTGCTGACCGAGTATTCTAGTGTGCGCGCCATGTAGCGTCCATCCAAGCGTTGTAAGTGACGCTATTGGCTGGTGCCTGGGGCCTCTTCTGACTTCACTGGCAAGGAGAAGGTGCCAGTTGTCTTGGCCAATCAAAATCTTGGGCGCGCCAACATCATAGACTAGCTGCTCTTTCAAGTCGATGAGATGTTTGCAATGTGTGACATCTTCTTCACGGACTGTCTGTGACGCGAGATTAAGCTTCGGTATGGTGCGCGCTCTGAACGGCACCCTATTTCTATGCTGACTCGCGAGTGTCACTGTGACTCTTTTCGAACAAGGAGTGTCGATCATGGTGTCACCGATCGCACCAATCTTCAGTGGGTCGATCTTGCCCTCGGCTCCGACTTGGTCGGCGATGTCTTCATCGATCAACGATACGGTCGATCCATCGTCGAGTAGGGCGAACGTAGATGCCTCTCCCGCCGGTCCAATGACCCGGACCGGGATGATTTTTAAATAGGCGTGATTCGACGATGATCTTGAGCTGGCGACTGTCTCCTTGGGCTCCTTTTTGACTTCGGTCTGTCTGGGCTTTTCGGCTGCCACCGCAGCAGGCTTTTTGTCGTAATGAAGTAGCCGACTGTGCGTGGCTGTACACCCCTTGACGTCACACTTCTTCGCGTTGCATTTATGCCGCTCTCTTCTTGGCTTCAGGCAACGGAAGCACAGGTTTAGATTCTTCGCAATTTCCCATCTCTTGTTACTATTGCTATTCTTGAACTTTGAGCAATCGCGTTCTATATGGCCATCCTTCTCACACAGTCGGCACTTGCTTGCTGACTTCTCTGTTGTTGTGTGAGTCCTCTGCTGCGGTGTGCGTCGGTTGGATGAGCCCTCTGTCTTGATGTTTTCAGCAGGAGCGAAAGCGCTGCAGTATCGAGCTTGTTCGGTAATGAATTCGCTAAACAGCGACAAGTCTGGCAAGGACTGGTACTTTTCTGTATATATACGGTACCACTGTACACGTATCGAGTTCGGTAGCTTCTCTGTCAAGGTTCGCATGAGCTCGGCGTTGATCAGGTAATGATCCTTCTTCAATGCTCGCAGCGTTACTATAGCGCACCTCACGTGGCTTGCGAATGAGCAAATATCCTTTGGATTTTCACTGCATCGTGTCAGTCCTCGCAATCTATCTGTTTCGGCCTGTGCTATCGAATCTGGTCGGCCGAATTGCAGCTCGAGTTCCCTCATGATGTCATCTGGTCTTGCATGGCCGATGAGTTCTGAACTAACTGTTTCTAAAGCGCGTCCATGCAGGCTTCTTCTAAGTCTTGCTGTATTTTCGACATCATTGAAATATTTTCGAGTTGTTTCATAAATGGCTCGAAATGACAACCATTCTGTATGCGCACCACTGAAGTTCGGTAAAGTCATAATGACCTTCGACGCCGAGGAGGAATTCTGTGACTGCTGTTCTGTTTTCTTGTCAACTAAAGATGCTATAGCAGCCGTAAGGTCCGTAACGAATGGACGTAAATTATCCTCGCTCCTATCGTCTTCTATTTTCTTCATAGGTGGTGGCTCTATCTGTTTAGCACTATCTGGATCTATGTGCGTTCGACGAGAGTCCACTATTGGTTCGAAGTCCACAGGGGGGGGCGGTTGCTGTCGACTATCACGGATGTCCCCCTCGGCGGCGTTGGTCTCTCTCTGATCAGGAACAGGTTCAGGCGCCTCTTCCAGCCAGGAACGCACGTACTCTTCATTTGAGTTTCTATCGTCCAAATATTCTTCGTCCGACTCTTGTTCGGCTCTCTGAAGTGCTAACTGGGCAAGCTCCAACTTAATCTTCAATAAGTCTTCGCGAGCCTTCTGTAATTTTCTATATGACCGCGGTGACCTGTCAATGGTCGACGACGGACGTCTATGTTCTATACGGGCGTCACCCCGGGTAGTCATTGGCAAGACTCGGCTATCTCTTCTATTTGACGGCTTCATTGTACTATCTGAAGTCGTCTCAAAGCGGGTTCCCTTCCTTGAGGTCGATGGCATCTGTTTCTGTACTGTTGTCGGCAATGGTGCAGGTACTCGTTCTATTGCTGAAGCTTCTATCTGTTCTATTCGTTCAGCGGCAGCAGGCGGAGACACGTCTTCACTGCGCTGCTGCATCGATCGCGCCGTCCCAGACGATGAAGGCGAACGCGGCGGCACCTGATGATGGATAGCAGGAACCCTCTCGGCTGGTTCCTGTATCGGAACTGTCCACGCCTCGGATGATTTGCCATGTGACCTCGTGATCGGCATTGTTGAAGTCTTCAATGAATCTTCAAAACTATTCGGTAGTCCACTGGTAAGCCTCAGGTGAAACTTCAATCCAAGTTTCCAAAAAAAAAAAATTTTCAAAAAATTTTCAAAATTCTTCAAAGTCCCCAATCTTCAAAAAATATTCTAAGTTCGGATTGACTGAAACTTTTCTAAGTCCCAGACTGTTCAAAATCTTCTATGTGTGAAGTCGATCGAAATTCTCTAAGTCCAAAATTCTTCAAAAATATTCTATGTCCCGCTTGATCAAAACTTTTCTAAGTGTCAGGTTGTTGAAAATTTTCCAAGTACAAAATTCTTCAAAAATTTTCCAGGTCCCGGATTGTTGAAAATTTTCTAAGTTCAAAATTCTTCAAAAAATTTTCCAAGTTCAAAATATTCAAAAATATTCTAAGTGTCGGAACCCCTCAAAATTTTCAAAGTGTGAAGTCGTTCGAAATTTTCTAAGTTCAGCTTGATTAAATTTCTTCTATGTTATTCCTTCACTATTTTTCAACATCAATCTGCCTAGGGGTAGTTTTCTTGAAGGGATGATTTCTTCAAGGTCCGACTTCTATTTAGCTTCTAGGGACACCCTTCGTGTCTTGAAATGTTGAAGGGTAGTTTTTTCTTCAAGGGGGTGCGACTTCACAATAGGGGTTGCGCCTTCAGGGTAGCTGCGTGGTTCTATAAATCCAACTTCCAAATAGCTGGATCAGGCTATCTTCAAATTATCCGGCTCCGATGGACCAGAAAATGTACGGGGCGGACGTGATCGACTGGACTGTAGGGTGGCCAGGGTAGGTTATCCTATTCTTCAAAAGTGGACTGTATGGTGACAACCCACCTAGGTATAAATGATCCAGACGCGTTGACGCTCCGTCTATAAGCTACGGGCCATGAGGATGCAACCCTTAGCTGAATACTTGCTATACTTGCTGTTATTGACACAGTATATAGGGGTAGGTATAGAGGGCTTACCAATAAAGTCACAATAAAACACTATTTAACTTGTTCACTATTCACTTAGCGATTTGAAGGGTGAAATTCGCGACTATATGATTCTACATTTAGGTATAAATCCAAATTATCTTGACAATGACTACAAATTCTATAAATTTTCAATGTTACTATTGTACGGCGCAACTATACCGTATCGACACCCAAAAAATCACCGTGTGTGATGAAGTTTATTAACCAATATTTTCATTATGTTAATTCTAGATTTTAGGCTATATCTAGGCTTAGGTCTATGTGAGTAGGGGTTGTCGTACCTTTATGGATAGCCCTCGGTAAGCTCCATACAGCGGAGACGAATTCACCCCTTCATCCCCCTCCATGTAGGGGTGGGATGCCAAAAACTATACAAAACTATAGTAGGCGCGAAGCTATTACCTACTTGGGGTGAATTTACCGTAAAACTATGCTAGGAGGGCTATACAGCTATATGTATCTCTATAGATACGACAACCCTCTACAAAACTACATATGTTTCAACCCTGTCACTTAAGGGGTTGCAACTCTATAAGCGTATATGTTTCAGGGGGATAAAAATAAACAGTTTTATTCAAACCTAAATTACGGCTTTATGCCTGCATACACTATAGACATCTATATATCCCCTGAAAGGATTTTTCAAGGCGGTTCTATTTCAGACATTTAGAAGTCTAGAATCTAGACTTGTTTTTTCGGGAAAGGAAGAGGGTAGATGCAAAGTGTTTTATTTTGTGCATACCTTCACCAGGGCTATTTATCAAAAACTGTTGACCAATCACGTACCAGCACCCTCCTGCTCTGTGATTGGTCAGTGTCGCTTTTAGCTATGCGACTACCTTTGACCTAATATTTCAAGTCTCAAATTACCAAGCCCTTTCTATTTACCTATGTATGTCTGTCTGTGTGTGTATATACCTCGATTACCTTATATACCACCGATATACCTTTATATACCTTTATATACCTTGATTACCTTTATATACCTTCGATTACCAGGGTTACCATGTGTTTACTGTTATGTGTAAAGGATAGGATACCCTACCTAACTATATTCTATCTATTTGGAAGAAATAAAGGCTCCAAGGGCTTATATACTGCCTCTTGAGAGCAAACAACTGTAACGAATGTGTTTTATTTCAATAACAAACTATGTATCAACTATAGCTACCTATAACTATCTATACTATGCAGCTTTATCTGTTACAGCATTCTATGTGCTAACTAACTACCTATAACTACCTATACTATGTAGTCGCGGTTTTATTTATTTGCAACATTCTATGTACTACTATAGCTACCTATAACTACCTATACTATGTAGCTAAGACGCATCGTCGCGAACAAATGGAACTGTCAAAATTTTACCAGATTACCAAATACGTCTGTCATTCATTTGTTATTATGTACGAGATTACCATTCTATGCCGTTTCTTTCTATGGAGTGTCAGTGGTTGACCAATGGAAAGTCATAGTGACGCTATTTTATTAGTAGATTACCAAACTTGTAAAAATGAACCATTATGAGATCAATGATAGACCATTCTGAGACTATTGTAATAGCAGACTTGAGGCCCTGGTATCCGTCTTAATGATCATTGTTTTTGATATCTACGAGCATGTATGGTCATGGTCAAATATCAGTCGTAGCAATGTCATCCTATTGTTGTTAAGCTCTTGAAAAGTTATTTTTTTCAGTTCTTGAGAAGGAAGTTAAATTCTGACATGATTAAATTGATTTGTAGCCTAGCTTACATCAATTAAATGTCTGCTGTCCACAGTGCCGCTTAAGACATACCTGTTTTGAAGGTACTAGTAAAAGTACTTATATTACAACTGTTATAAACGTAGGGCGTGGGTAGGGAAATTATACAACAAACAAACAGCAAAAGAATTTACAATCAATAAAATTCAATGATGGCATTAGACTACTCGGTATGATGATTAAATGAGTCGGCACCGATAATTCATCCACATAGTCCAACTAAAACGCGATTGAGAAATCTCAATTTGGAATATAATATTTGCAGTGAGACGCGACGATATCGCTGCATCGGAACAATTCCGACAAGATATTTGAGATCACGATATTAGTTTTCATCAGCGTCTTATGATACGGAATCGGAGCAATGCAACGGCGCCACTCAGCGTGAAGATAGAACAGATTTCTATTTGTTTATTGATGCAATGACTTTAGAAATATCTTTCATTATAATTATACTTTCACTGATGCTCTTAATTTGTGCTGCTACTAAACTGGTCAATTTGATTAGACGGCCTAGATGGCCGTCTAATCACATAATTTTAGCTGTGTTTTTTCTAACCTGGATTTTTGGTGATAACGAATAATTAACAATTATTTAAAGTGATAAGGTGGGTAAATGCTAGGCAGATGATGATGACGTTTAATGACAAAGCCAATGATAACAACACCTGGGACGAGACGCCAAAAAGTACGAAATATCATTATAGATTAGTAATTTAACATATCCAATCATATCAAGTTAAGAGAAATACATACATAAAACGTTTGGAAATTTGACCATCACTTTTTAAAATAATATCTACGTAAAAACGTTAAAAAAAAGTGGATAACTCTATGAACTCAATGTTCTACTTTAAGAGATCTCCGTCAAAACGTCATGTGCCGAACTTGCTTGACCTTTATTTACGTAAGAAGCGTGAACACGCCGAGTAAACTCACATTCCTTATCTCACAGGTACCAGCGTCCAGTTGTTTGCATACGTTCATTCTCACGACTACAATATAACCTTTCGCATGGAAGTGTCTGATATTCTCTAAAGCTGAGCTCGTAATTTTTCTTTCATGTAACACTACGGTCACTTTCGTTCCCATGTCAAGCAAGTTCGTGAGTCGACACTGCAAATTGATGAACAATGCGTGGATGTGAACCTATCAAGCTGGAACACTATTTATTGTTTGTTCAGCAGCACAAGCATTACGAAACTGTTATGGTAGACAGACACCTTGATTTCTCCTTAACTTTATAGCTTAACTATAAAATCGGCGATATCACTAACACATTAATTGTCGCTTTCATATCGAGATTTTCGTGTACACAATTGGATGGTCTTTACTACCATAGCATACCATTAATCATCGATTCTCTTCGCATACCACAACATTTTCCAAAGTGCGAAGCTGTAAGCGTAAATGATCACGTCATGACATGATAATTTAGATCGAAGCCGTAATGCTAAAAAGTCTATTCCTCCACATAAGTAATCTTCGACCGCAATGTTTGCTCAGATAGGAAGTAATTTCGTGCTTTATTGCATTCTTCACGCGATTTGTGGCTCATAATTAAAGTTCATAGCATAGACACGCTTTCTTCTCTAATAAAAATTATTACATTATCGAATAATTTTGAAATTACAGAACTTCTACTCTGAAATTTCATAATTATTACTCAACCCTGTACTTTCAGTACTAATTAATTTGTGAACTGTCAGTGTCAAGTCGTGTTAAAAGATTCATCTTGAAACAGTTGCGATACCTACGTATTTTATTCTATTGAGTTTTACGTTATCCGGTTTGTTGGCCCAACGGAATATTAATGAATTTATTCTACATACATATGTACCTCTTCCAAAATGTTCACGTATAAACTCACGAATTTCAAATAACTAAGCATCGTAACAGGATTATCTCGAATAATAATATTTCTAAACCAGATAATATGATGTGTAAGTACATAACTTGTTCCTTTACAAATTCACGTGCTCATGGCTGCATGCCTTTAGTTCGTGTGCTTGCACTATAAAGTTAATTAGTCGTTATCCAACATTCTATTTATAGTAGGCGCACAGCAATCCTCATCTATTTCTGGAAATCTTATATCTTACGCACATTGCTTTACAGTGAACTTGAAAACATTCAAGTTTTTACTAAGACGATGACCCCCCATGGAAGCACCTCCGGATTCCGTGCTTGAAATTCTGTGCCAGGCACTGACGAGTACCTGTCCCCCTAACCCTCACTCGACACGTTCGCTACCTATGTCCAACCCTCCAATAAAGGGGACTTATAGCCCGTGTTGGGGCTCTAATTGGTGTTTAATATTACAAGTGAATCTAAAATCCAAAATTTATAACTAGGATGGTACATAAATCTCATTTATGATCTCATTATGATGGCTAGTTACACAAAACATGAATGGGGTTGTTAGCAACTTAATACAAAATCAAACATATTTATGTGATCTGGTTCCTCCTCAGCCGCGATAGTGGGAGGTATTCAGGTCGGCTCGCGTCGCGCTTGCAATTATATTTGCCGTACAAGATATGGTAGATTAACGTGCCATTTTATACATAAAGTTAAGACTATTTTAGGAAATGTATGCATAGTGCTGTGGTGTGCTAGATAACTGGCATTGTTCAGTGACGTATCAGCTTTTTCCATCGTTTAAATAACTATTTTATTTACAGCTGCAATTAATATAGTTCTATTTTGCCGCATTATCGAAGTCCACCGGTTGCTTTCCGCTCATTACTTGCACTGAATCCTTTGATGTAGTACGTGTGTGCGGTGCCGGCAGACAGCGGTCCGCTTGTTAACAGCCCCAACGTTAAATAAAACCAGTATCAATTTGTGTTCATGGCACGCGTCAGCGATGTTCTGCGTTCCGCATATATAGGATTTACGCTCTTTAATATTGGGAACAGCAAACATCTTCTCGGAAAGGTTAAAATTGGTGAGATCCTTTGATGGACTCTGAATTTAAAGTAGCGATTTTGATTATTTGCAATTTAATTGACCTTCCTACTGAGCGATTGAGGATACGAGAATCGTGTCATTTGTATCAAAGTTCTAGTTGTTAATTAAAGACAGTTATACTTTTACAACGGATATTATATCTATCTGTATTGTTTTGCGAGATTGCTTGTATTGCGTTGTATGCTCTTTTTATCAGTACCTACGTGTTCTTAATTACTATATTATTTACTTCGGATATACTTTACAATATTTAACTACAACTAGAATTTTCCTTACCGATCTTACTGATGTTTCAAATGGTCCCAAAACTAAATATGTATCGGGAAGTTGAATCGGGCTGCTACTGCCATCCGGTTTCTCCTTAACTATCAAGATGATCCTATTTTAAACTAGAGAACTGTTTTACCGAGACCGACTAAAGTCAATTAGTAGTCGAGTCATGCGTGCTACTTGAACGCCCTCGAACGGGATGCGCCTGCGCTGGCGAGTTCGGCCACCCGACCGGCGCTACCCGCCGTCTTATCGATGGCATTTATGATTGATTGCACATAAAATGCACGTTGTGTTTGTGTTAACATGGTCAGATTAAAAGTTGTTTATTTAGAATCACTTCTCTGATTTGTTATTCCTACTAATGTACATCACATTATCTCCATGCTTTATTTATAAAAGCTACCAGCACTCCAATAGCATTGATAATACAATAAACTTTGCTTTAAAGCTAATTGCTGCATGCTGACCGCAGTGATCATAAACCATGGGCTGTGATTACAGCGGATAGAATCATAATCACTAATCATCTCATCAACACTACGTTATACGAACCTGTTTCCCACGTGATTCAACTTCATGGCTCATACATATATTATGACATTTACTGTACTAATGTGTGGAAATAAATGTCAATTGGCTGATGATGAGTGATGCATTCTATGTACCTTTGTAATAATCAAGCACGTTATTACAAAACGACAGTTAAACGATAAGTCGTTATTTTAAAGCCATTGGTCTGGTTCCTCCGGTTTGTAACAGATAATATGTCCTCTATGGATTACATAAAACGTGAATACCGGTTGACGTATCAATGAAACCGGAATAATAATCGTTTACAAATATTATTACGAAAGGACGCGGCCGTTTAACAGACGTTGTACGAGTTAATAATTTAACAGCCTGAGTGAACTTGAACATGATGATTGATCCTTGACTCTTAGCCCTATGGATAAAAGCGTTAGTTGGTTATCCTCGTATCTATGTTCATTATTGTTCATATTCGCAAAGGATATAAATGGACGATAAAATAGTCGAATGAAATCGCTTCAGCCTATCCTTTATCTCTGTTGTGTGAGGTCAAGTGTCCCCTCATCATTATCGCCCGCCTACACTGCTTTTAACCGTTGCCTTTGTCAGTAATTCGCTCTTTTATTATTCGGTTATTCCCAAGTTATGCTCAAGTCACAAGTTCACAACTGTGGCCACATTTAGGGAACATTTTTATTTAGCTGGAGGTTGCGTGACCTAGGTAGTAATTTAACTAATCAATATAGAGGTTGTGGTCGCTGGATTGCGTCATGTTTACATGCTATTCAACCTTGCATGAGTTTGGCGATGAATGAAGGCATTTTTTTAATATTGAATTTTCAAGTATTCCACGAGCCTCGTTTTGTTTGCTACACATGCTACTCTCGAGGAATATTTGGTGTGGCCTTGAAATGGTAGGTACCCAACCCACCGCTTGTGTCACGAACCTAGCATAAGAATGTTTTGTGAAGAATCTTTTTGTATTGTGATTCGCTATGGGTGAAACGTGCTAGGATTTGATCCGTTCTGGATGTGATTGAAATCATTACGTCAATGATCGGAATCTACTCTGTCCAAGAGAATCTAAGAAATTTATCCTTTTAGAATGTAAACATCCTGCTCCCACAGGAAAGCTTTATTGAAAACTCTTAATGACAAGTAGTTTTTTCTTCCATTTTCCTACTTCAATGAAGTCGTTTTGTGATGATTACGGCATGTATAAGCAAAGGCAAAGGTGAAGTGAAATCATAGTTGCCACCATACCGTACGCAATAAGGGAATTGTCGATTAATGGGTCTTTAAGTGCAAAAAAAGTTGTCATTTAAGTGAAAGCTTTGATAGATCACTATAATGATGTAAAAATTATCATTATGAACTAGTGATTTTATATGCCCTGAGCTAGAAAAAACTGTTTCGATATTGTGGAGGTTTACAAATTGGAAATATTTATTAATAGATTATAATATTAAATTCAGCCATTTTGCCGTGTAAATGGCACACCGATCCTTTGCTGACAACTACCGGGTGGTTGCTGACAATACGTCGTTTACGACGATATTACGATGATTATGGTGATGTCGTAGCCCTAAAGTGGGTCTACTTTTACAGTCTCTTCAGCTTTAAAAGTATTTTCGTCATCTAAGTACCAAGTACAAAGAGCTCTTGTGCCTTTAGCAGCTTTGAGATCGCCGGAGATCATTGACCCTTTGCGCTATATAGGTTCCCGTATACCTCGCAGTATGTATTAGTGATGTAACGAATATTCGCATTCGCATTCGCGGATATTCGCATATTTTTGCATATTTGCATTCGCATTCGCGAAATTACTGCAAATATTTTGCGAATATTAAAAAAATTGCTGGTTAATAAAACAAAATCCATGAATTATATTTCAGTAGAATTTAATTTACTCTTGTTTATAATCACTATTCATACTGCAACCTTTTTTTTTCTATATGTGAAATCATCAAATGACTCCTCCCGCTCTGAGCGGAGCGGAAGGGAGTGTCAGACTCTTACTGACTAAAACCCACCCATGATCCTTCTCGTGCCCTATGCATTCCAGAGCCGCGGTGACTCTTTCGAAAAACTTCCGCAACCCTAGCAGGCACTGACCCTATGGGGCTCCGTCTTCTTTGCTGACAATTCTTTGAGGTGCGCGTGGAATACGACGCGCCGTCGACCCATAGCTCGGCCTGATTGGTGTCGGATGGCGAGCCACCCATAGCTCGCCATCCGCAGACCCGCGCCTACGGCGGCCGGGAACCGCCCTGCGTTTCCTGGCGCCCGGGGTCTTCTTCTATGGTGATGGCTGGAGCGTGAGGTTTTCCTCTCCCGCACGCGAACCGCCTCTTCCTTCGCTAGCATTACTGCTTCGCAGAAGGAGGTGACCGCTTCACATGCCTCTTCGCCCCAAACCATGGATTGAACCAAGACCGGACATGCGAGAGGTTACCGCCGCCGATCACCCCGTCGAGGGCACGGCGATGCTCTGCCCAAGCAGGCAGGCCAGACCTCCACCCTATGCTCCACCGTGTCCTCCGGGCGATCCACATATCCGCTGTCCGCTGTCCCATAAAGGGCCATGGACAGCGCGATCCCCGCATCATACAGCCTCTGGCAGGAAGCGTTTGGACTTTCTAGATTGGGCAAAAGCCGCTTGAAAGCAGTCCCGGCCCGCCCCAGTATGGGAGCCAAAAGTCGGAAATGTTCCGCAAAGTTACGTCATCTTTGACCCGACGCCGAAGGGTACTCCTCCTACTGTTATCTGGGATTCCGATACTCACCTGTTCCGAGAGCCATGAAAGCACTTGGCCTCGGACTTGTTCAGGGCCACCTCGAGACCCAGGTGCCTGATCCTCTCAATGACTGTCGCAACCCCACGTGTCATCAGCTCGGCATCACATTGTAACCCCAAAATTCACTTGTGTTTACGAAAACACCGGTGCGAGCGGAATGACACTTCAGTCGGATGCGTTCGTATTAACTTATTCTCGAAACAAAAAAAAACGAAACGCACTTCATACGAATGGGACTGCCGCCAACATAAAAATCTGAATATTCGCATTCGCATTCGCGAATGTTGGCAGCAAATATTCGCATTCGCATTCGCGAATGTCCAAAATATGACATTCGTTACATCACTAGTATGTATATTTATTACCAAGAGCAATTTAAACCTAAGCAGGTGAGTTATTCTCCTTATGATAATTTTGTATTTCCCTAAGATGATCATTTTGTGTTAAGTCGTACCAAGTATCGGGATGATAAGGAAGCTTTTGGCTAATTATAGGCTTGAAGTTCTGACTGAGACTAGAGTAGCGTAACCTAGCAAGTAAGTCACACATTCGTCACTGGTAGGTCGTCAATAGTACAACCACTTCATGATAAACACATTTTGAGACAAGATATCGAATGCAGAAAAGTAAAAACAAACCATTTACTTAAGTCTGTCTCTTTAAAAATCTTTGCTCATTGAACGCCATACAAGAGATGACTTTTAAGATATTCAACAACTCCTGCATACCCATGATTTTCTTCTTTCCAGGCAAACGGCAACATCAACAAGAGCATTCTTCGAAGAATTCACGGTCACCGTCGCCAGAGCATGTGCGGGGGGTGGCGTCCCCTGTTCCCAGTGATGAATCGTTCCGGCCCGTCCAGCAGTCTCCGCAGCCAGTCAGGGGCCCGGTGCCGCCGCCCTCGCCACCAGTTCCCACGCACCCAGTGGCCCCCGTAGCTCCAGAAGCTCCCACACCACTGCCTCTTCATCCATGCGATGTCTGCGGACGAACCTTCGTGCCACAGTCACTAGCAAAACATGTGAAGATTTGTGAAAAGATGACAGTGAAGAAAAGAAAAACATTTGACTCCTCCAGACAAAGGCGTGAAGGTGTGTTTCTTGTATTTTAATCTGCGAATAATCAAATTAAAGCCTATTAGATACTCCTATGTAGGAGACATGATAAATTGACCTTGCAGCTAAGAAATTGTAACGCGCCTAGAGCAATCTAGGCCAATAGATAAAACTTGAAGACCCAAGATAATTTATGTAACAGCACTCACTGTAATTTTACTTATAAACAACAAAGGCATAGATAGTCGAAAATACATACATTAATAAAACATAACACTCAATATATTTTAAAATATAAAATTAGTAATTTAGATTAGGTACCGTTTTGATCTCCGTTTGTTACGTATGTTTGGATGGATTTATTTTAGTAGATAGTTTATTAGCTCTTCATTTTGTAAATACATAATGAAGGTTGTGGGTTTACTAACTCATTTTTTGGTGTTCTTTCCCATAGTTTTGCATTTGAATCTGATTATTGCAGATTTTGCATGTCCCCAACATTTTAAGTTTGTTTTTTTTTATTATATAGGTAGTTATGTATATGTAGTTATTCTTTTATATTAGCAAGTAGTTTATTTATATTATGGTTTTTGAAAGTTGCATGATTTATAATTAGTATGTTTATTGACGTTTCCTTTGTTGTTGTGGGTAATAAGGGCTGCCCGCGGCGAACGGTGCTAATTCCGGTGAGTGGGTGAACGGTTTACATATTCCCTGCCATTCATTTAACTGTGACTCCCTTGCCATTGTATGTGAACGTTTTACTAACACAGCCACACACGTCCTACTGCATTATATATGCTCGTGCTACTTTGCATACGGTCTCAAACAAAACATCGTGTTTTCATTTCTTAGAGTGTAGACAGATTGTCCAAGATCAAACAGAAGATGAATCCTTCAGAAAGGTTTCCCACGATTGCTGTCGGAGTTCAAAATATCTCTCTCGTCCATCATCATTATGTCATCCTTGCGTCTTTATAACTGTTAGAATACCTTTACAAAAGTTCATTAGTCTTAGCCATTCCGAATTCGTGAGTTCATAAAGTCACGTTTTATCTTAACAACAAACATTACATTTAATTTACCTACTCGTTTCTACAGTACGTAACATGTCAAGAGAAATTTCATAAATAACAGATCTCTGTACCCTTATTTCTTCATGCAACCATGATTTTGGCTATAAATTTTAGTTTAGATAGTTCAAGAACCTGCGTAATAATATGCAATAATTTATTTCTTACCAAAGTAAGAGCAACTTATGACCGCCAAAGTCCCCTAACCCGACATAATGTGAAGTTTTAAAAGTATTTATGCAAATGTTGATTGTATTGCATTGAATATATGACATCCTACGGAGACTCTAACGAGGTCTGAATTAGCATATTAGTTTGTATACGTTGGCCATACGTTTAGCAACTCCGCCCTCGTAAAGTAACCGTCATCGACGATCGTCATTATACCAAGCACCAGGCTCATGTTTCTAATGAAGTCTTTAGAAATGCGCGGGATGTCTGCACGGCTTGCCACTGAACATCTGGTGACATTACAAGTGTTTGTTCTACAAATTAGTGAAGTGTGTCCAATGAATTTTGTTAGTTTTAATTATATCCATTGAATAATGTGCACTGTCTGTTTGTGTGTGTGTCGGACTTAGAGATAAACGTGTATTTACAAGTAGTAATACTGAGTGGTGTTTAAATGTTTATCTAGTAGATTTATCTGTGTGACATGAGCACCGTGTTTGTAGAAAGTAACATTGCATAATGATTTTTTTTAATTCACTACTAGACTGTAGAGTTAACAAACTGACAAGGTCTCTGGGTATGACAAGACTGCAGGAGCATGCTTTGTTTTTATAAATTTAATTAAGTTTTTGCGCATGCTATAATCACTTGACTTGTATCAGTGGGTAAGGATAGTACCCAATCACACCTATACGTATGCTTTGTTTGGTCACGTTATAGGCACGGATCTGGAGCAATACTTGCCAAAGAACTTCGGTCTTCCAGAAAATAGTCCGTTCCTAGAGAAAAGTCCTCCGGCCACAGCAAGACCTGCGCCCAAACCGAAGCCACAAACCACCAGAAACGCTATAACGAAGGTAAAATTGTTTCTGTATGTAGTAGATAGTTCATTAAGAAATAAAAACTGTGCTATAATCTTAACAGTACATGCATTCCTTTTGAATGATCGCGTGCAAGCACTGTATGATTGAGGGAAACTTTTTCTGTTTCTGTGGTCATGTAAGTTCTTACAAGATGGAATAGGATAACTTTGAGAAATCGGAGGTTTTAATAGGTAACAAAGGAGGTAACTCCTGCGGAGAGTAGTAGTGTCGCTCGTTTGTAAGTGCCACTTGAAGAATGTCCCGTCTAAACGGAATAGAAAATAAGCCCATATGTGGTGAAGTCCTTAGTTATTCAATAGTGTTTTCACTTCTGAGTGCTAATGGCCGCTTCGTTGGAACAACGCCACTCTGTCATGTTAATATTTAAATTAGAAGTCATAATGTACCTTCTATTCAGTTACCATTTTGGTTTACAAAGTAGGACTGGAGAGTAGCTGTTTGAAACATTTCGAGAGAAAATGTTTACGTAATAGGAAAAGTAATTCTAAGAATATAGTAATTTGTTGGACCTAAGCCTCAAAACTTAAAATAAAAACAAAAAAATATGCGCCGGCCATTTCCTTTATTTTACAAAATATTTGTGTGTAGCCATTTGGTGCTAGCGAGATAAGTCGTTTTGGTTTTCTGTTTTATAACATCATATGTTTATCTATGTAGGTCTGATAATGTGACAATTACCACGACCACATACTAATTTGTTGTTATTTTTCTCCCTACTCCGCGGTTCTTCTTTTCCAATTATTTTCTTTGCCGGATCCAAGACCGTTGAACCGGCTATCCTAGATTCTGGTTGTGCTAGATAGGTATTATTCTAGAGTCGTCAAGCATCATTAACTTGATTTTCTTGTGAACGCCACTGTTGATTCTGGTTTTGGAGATGCAGTGGGTTCAAACAATGAGGCGAGCTATCCCAAAAAAATCAACATAGAATTAATTTGTGTTCCAGCCGATGGCCGAACTACAAAGATGTCCACACTGCCACCGCGCGTTCGGCGTGCGCGCGTTTGAGCGGCACGTGGAGTGGTGCGCGGACAAGGCGAAGATCTTGCCAGCGGCGCCCGCGCAGCCGCCGCAGCACATCGCCGACGCCAAGCAGCGGCTGAATGCGCGCACGCAGTACAAAGCCCCGCTCGCTCGTGGCCGAAGGTTGGTGGCTTTAGTTGTTTATCATCCAATTTTAGAAAGTTAATTTCTTCAGTTTTAAAACAACACCAACACATCGAACGGTCATGTGCTTCCCCCATCCAGGGGATTCCCGCAGCCTTTACTAGGTCCTTGGTCCACCGAATAAGAGATGCTTTCCAAAATTCCAACGCAGTCGCGGTCCTTAGTTATAATATTAATAACATTACGTTGCAGGCGCTACTGTCGAATTGCTACTCTTTTAATGTTATCAAAGGGTAAAGGTATCTACTATCGTGACGCCTCTAAGTTTTTATATATACAGTATGTTAAATAACAGAGGGCGTTCCCTAAAATTCGTTAATCTATATCAATAATAAATTAAAATATCAGAATAGAGAAATAATCATAAAATAATCCGAATTAAAAAAAAAATAATTGACAATAAATTCGAAACATCCTGTTTAAAATCAAAATAGTAGCGCGGAATAGTACCACAGTATTACAAAAAATATTGTAATACTGTGATAGTACTCGTAGTAGCAATGCACAAACCGGCAAGTACGAGTGTACAGAGTGTTTCTTTATCGTATCAATTTAAACATTTTAGTGAATATTTTAATATAAAAAAAAAAATTAAACCTTTTTGCTTTCGAATAGTAATATTTTGTTTATCATATAAGGATGCTATACTATTGCGGGTTAACGGGAACGCCCTCTGTTAGTTAACATTCTTGAAACCCCAAAGGATGAATATTTAGCCAAAGAGTCAAGCAATTCCCAGTCTTCTTGAAGCTACTGCCTTGACAAAACATAGTCCATACCACTCTATGAAAGTCTGAAAAAATCTAAGCATACATTCAATAAAAGAAGACCAGTTTTCTGCCTGAAACATTGGAACACAACTGACATTACGTTTTCCATCTTACGCTCCCGACGCTCCGACCTGCTACCAGGTTTTCAGGCGTCACAGCGTTAGAATGTGACTGTGCCTGGGAGCCAAATCCTCAAAACGAACAAAAAAAAACCGTTCCACCATTTGATTACGCCAACGTAACTTAACCACATAGGTACAACTGATTGATGTGCGCGGCGCCGTTTAGTCAAGAGCTCCGCTTGCTTGTACGTCGGTCACTGTCATTAGTTCTAATAACCTGTCATTACTTTTTTACTGACACTTGTTATTATGTCCACTGTGAATTGAGGCGTCGCTATGTTGACTTTTTTGCAGTCCACGCCGTGTCATTGTTGTAGGAGTAGAATTATTACCGTTTGCAACTTTATTTATTTATAATATATTAACCTAATTAAACTTATTGTTAAAACATATCGCTGACGCTACCCTAAAGTAGCTACGCGAAAATGGCAGTAGGCCTACCACGTCTGTATAGCATAATAACATAATCAGCCTTTTAACGTTCCCACTGCTGGGACACAGGCCTCCTCTCTAGGAGCGGGAATGGGCCGTAATCCACCACGCGGGCCCAGTGCGGGTTGGTAAATGTCACATGTTTTCGAATTTTTGGTTCTAGGACATGCTGGTTTCCTCACGATGTTTTCCTTCACCATTTTGAGAGCAGTGGTGATGAAATTAATTATACAAAGTAATGCACCTGGCTGGGTTTGAACCCGCGAACTACAATTCGTAAGTCAGGACCGTTACCACTCGGCCACCACTGCTTTCTGTATAATTCTATGCAAAGACATTGACAATTATCAAAAACTAAATGATAATTAAACCCTTTTCAGCTTAAAAAGCTTGTGCCCATTGCGACAAATAAAACATACCATACAAAATAACAAATATCTCCTTCTCTAGATCATCGCAAACGCGCGACAAGTCTTCCAACAGCCGGTCAGCGTCTGTGGAGTCGTCGCGCGGTGTGTCCCCTCCACCGCCGCGTGAATATGGTGACTACAAGGTTGGGCGCACCAGAGCCTCAGGTGAAGCATTTTTTATACCTGTATGCAATACATGGTCTAAATCGCTATCGATATCAAAATTTATCTGTAGGAATCTACAACCATCGTATTTTTTCTCACTTACAGAATCGATTTCTAGTAACGACTGTCACGAAGAGTCTTCCCCTCACATGCCCGTGATACGAAACTCTCGGAACTCACAAAACAGTTCGTCGGGCGATGCTCACGTTAAAGCAAGGCAAGCACGGCTTGCCAGGGATCTAAGCAGCTCCAGGTACGAACCTGTTATTCACACAACATTCATTAACCTTTTCACAAAATTTAAAAAATATTTAAATTAAACTCAGATGTAATAAATAAGGGGAAAGGAAGGATCTCCATTTTTTTTATAATATGTTTTAATAATTTTATAGCAACACGGATTTAGTTCCTGTCTCCTTGTTTGTTACTATCTAGAGAACGAAATAAGACCTTACCCTTCCTTTCCCCTTCTATAGACAAAACCAAGATCCCCGCCTATCCTCTGCCAACCTAAGTAAAACTGAACCTAATAACAAGACAAATAAAATAAAAAATATTGAACCAAATAAGAAAAGCCAAAAAAAGTGTGTTGAACCAAATACCAAGAAAAGCCAAAAAAATAAAACTGATTCAAATGTCACGAAAAATCAAAGTAAAGCTGAGCCAAATATCGAAACAGTTGAACTGAGTGTTATTGATCCTCATATCAAGAAAAGCCGACAAGTTAATGCTGATAAGAAAATTAATAAAATCCATCAAGGAAATACTGATGTAAGTATCAAGAAAATTCAACAAGCCAATACTGATACTAATATCAAGAGAAGCCAACAAGGTATCACAGATACAAGTGCCAAGAGAAGCCAACAAAGTAACACTGACACTAGTACGAAGAGAAGCCAACATGGTAACACCGATACTAGTACCAAAAAAAGCCAACAAGCTAATACTACTGATACTAGTATCCAGAAAAGCCAACAAGGCGACACAGATTTAAACGTCACAAATATACAACAAAATAGTGCTGATCCAAATGTCAAAAAAACCCAACAAAATAATACCGAACCAAATGTTAAAAGAACTTTATCGCAAACCAAACTCAGTAAAATAACTGCGAGAAAACAACAACAACTAAAGAAATTAGAAGAAATCGTCCACAAGTATAACGAAAAAAGCGAAAACACTACTGGTGATTTGAAAAAGTCATCTAGGACCCCGTGTGATAAGAGTCAAATCCCCATTCCAAATCAGTTGAAAGGTAAAAAGATGAAGAAAGTATTAAATGCATCTGAAATTGATCAGTTGATTAGCGAGGATATTCAAGATATGAATTCTTCAGATATAAGTACTGAAAATGTTAAAATAGAATCTGCTAAAAAAACATCTGGAGGGTCTGCAATGAATAAAAAACATAAGGCAGATAAGAGGAAAATCAATATGGCTAAAGAA
Organism: Hecatera dysodea; assembly: GCA_905332915.2. Classification (NCBI taxonomy): domain Eukaryota; kingdom Metazoa; phylum Arthropoda; class Insecta; order Lepidoptera; family Noctuidae; genus Hecatera; species Hecatera dysodea. Next base: position 8,505,543 of record HG995304.1, read on the forward strand.
ATTAGTATGAGTTTAGATAGTCTTGAAGATTGCCCTGTAGCTGCAGGTAGCAATCAGAATCGAAATTGTCAATCGATTGGCATTAACACGCTGTCATGTGTTCCCTGTGTCATTCACGATAACCCGGACAAGAAAAAGACCAACAAGAAAAGTAAGAGCAACGTGGACACAAAAAATGCTAAGGAATTTGTAAATAACATCATCTCCGAACCAAAAATAGAGTTACTTTATAAAAATCCAATTATTTCAAATCCTGTGGAACGCGCATATAATAGAGATCAGTACACTATACAAAATTCAGTGATTTCAATAGACACACAAGATAGCACCATACTTACTCCTAGTACTTCAGAAAACTTTATTCCTGATGAAATTGAAGCTATAACAGACTTCCATAACCAGGAAATTGATGAAAATAACTCAAATTTGTACATAGAAGAAGATGTAGATATTCAAATATCAAATCAAAATATAACTGAGTCTAACAGAGACTCGATTAGTGAAAAATTAGACGAAGATATTCACAGTCTCACTGAAGAAAACTACGAGCGTGAAAGTGTGGAACTATCTTGTGACTCAATAGAAAACAAGTTTGACGATGATAATATCACGGAGACCAATGAAATCGAGTGTCGACATGGAAGTGGCGAGACTTACACAAAATTTACAGAAGACCCAGCAGACCTAGAAGAATTCATGAATATTACTGATAAATTATTAAGTAATGATCTCTCTGAAAAAGAATGTTCCAATATTGCTAAAGACGTCCACAGTTTACATACTCCAACAGCAAATTCCATAGAAGCTATAAATCAACAAGTTTTGGATGTGACTGTCAATGAACCGCCTAAACATCAGTTTTCTGATACATTTCAAGATCTAAAAGACCATTTGAGAGAATTGCTCGAAGGTGCCGGCAATTCAGTCAGCGAAGTCTTAAAGAAAACAGAAGACACCGATAAAGATACATCTAACAATACATGTGACGCCAATAAAAATGTTTGTGACATGGAACATATAACTGTTTATCAACTGCAATTTTATGAAAAAACGGCAAAATCTGATGAAAGGAATGATGCGGACGATGAACCGACTCGTCTTAAATTGCCTTCAATATCAGAATCTAATAAACCAGGAGATAAAGTAGAATGTAACAAGAAAAAAATGAGAAACATATACAAACCCAAAAATAAATTCAAAATGTTAGGCGAACAAACTAGATCTAATAAAGATTATCAAACGTTTATCGTGAACCAAAATTCAAATGAAAATAGCGACGGACAATCGGAAACATCAGAGCCCGCATTGAAGCTGCCACGAATTGAGAATAAAAGGTTAGATTACTTGACTTTGTTTGGCCATTTCCCATTCTATCCTTTTCCCTCCATCGTGCATTTCTCGTTAATTTGTGTATAATGTGTATTTCTAGCGAATGTTGTGCGTTTTTAGAATCGTAAATCTTTTATACATCTTTGTCATACATAAGTTTTGTTTTGCATTTGTATATTTGCACTTTCGAATCACTAGTTTATTTCCAAAACATGTAAAACTTAAGTGTCATTGCACAAACTTTACTTACAAGATGGATAAATCATTTAAATAATAGTAATATTTGTATTTATAATTGCACTTTACAGGCTTGACGACACTTATGACCCATTTGTATCAGCTGCCAGGCAAATGAAAGAACTCATGTCCTCCGACACAAACATTCCTAAAAAAATACAAACATCAAAAGACCATAGCAGAACCCTTCCCGCCCTCCAACCCGCTAAAGATAAAGGCTCTTCCTCGTATCTTCGATCTGATAACAGCAAAATGATAAAAGACACACTTAACAAAACCTACCAGAAGACACCTACGCTACAGAGAATGAAATCTTTCGGCAGCTCAAACAATGAAAACAGTAGTAACACGTTTGGCGGTCGATGCAGCTCATTTAGATTGAATAGAAATGACAAAAAACCTAGTCCAAAATTAAATACAACCTTTACAAAGTCCAGTAAAGAAAACATTAGTACAGTAGAAAAGAATTATTTTAATCGAAATAGCAATCTGAATAGATCGTTTTCTAGTTACACGGCATCAAGTTACAGTACACCAAAACCTAAAGATAAAATTCCCAAAATTGCAACTTCTATGTATCATAGTTTCCAACGTACAACTATAAAACAACCTGTCAAATTAGATAAAATAAAGAGAGACGACGAAAAGAAAGAATTCGTCAATCTCGATGCCATCCTCGCTGACGACAATTCTTCAATGACTGATAGTAATTATATAGATCCAAGGCTAATCAATGAAAACGACAACCTTCCCATCAATGTTAATACCATATTAAATAACCCTGACATAATTAGTAGCATGGAGTCTCTTCTCACTACTGAAAACTTACCAAAAAGATTTGAATCATTTAGCACTATAAATCTAAACAACAAGAACATTAATAACAATATTACTGGTTTAAGCAATAAAACATCGAAAAATGAACCGAATAATAACATAAGCAAAACCACTGTACCAACAAATGATGATTTGAATATGCAGTATGATAAACTGATGTATTCTTTGGAACAAAGTATAGCTTCAAAGACCTCGACTAGAGATGACGATTCTCTATGCGAGGACTTTGATCTTGAAGATTTCATGACATCTTTTGATGAAGAAATACATAAGCAGAAAATAGAAAACAAACGCTCATGTAGCTCCACCACTAGAATAGTTAAACAGTCCGAGCTTGCTGACAGCAATAGGACTTCAGAATTGAATAGTAATAGTTCTTCTCCCAAAGTAGTGAATGGTATGAACCCTGTTAACAAGTCCATGTCTCTTAATTTTAGCAGTAATAATGTGAGTGAGAGCCTTTTCCCATCCTCTGTGAAACGTTCCACCTCCCTCCTTGATTCCATCCAACGGAAGCATACACCGAAGATGGACAGCGGGAGGAGTCGCCATAAATCCGATCAACTCGATCAAGATCTTCAGCAGTCTCTAAAAGATTTTGACAAATTCTACGAAAATGAGAAGAACGAAAAACAGTCCAGTAAAGAGATGATTAACTTTAATGGCACGATGAAAAGAGATTCTCGAGTGAAGACTGAACGAAAAATTAAGAAGATTGAAAATACGGCCAATGGACACCACACGCCAAATGGGAAGCAGAGTAATGATTCAGCTTATAGCAGGTTAGTCAGGTAATTGTTTTTATTACACGAAGGAATTGTTTTTGCTCTAGGAAAAATAATTTTGCATTATCGATCGACACGTTAAAAAGACTTTTACTTTTCAGTTTGAACAGAATATCTCCCTCGAAACTGTCACTGTGTACTTCCAAGGAGCCGAGCAATGGGTTGCCATCTCTAGAACAAATCCCAGCGGGGTCGGACTCGAGCGCCAGCAACAAGGAGGACGCGCGCTCGATCTCCAGCGACGAGTTCCTCGCGATGGAGCGCTCGGCCGAGCTCGATGAGCCTCTGCCGCCGCCAGACCTTCTCTACAAGGAACAAGACAATCATCTCAGCGGTAAGTACTGAAAGGTCTTCTAATGTGGGTGCTGATGGGGATGGTACAGTACAATAACATCACCAATTTTTTACCTACTACGGCAAAGCCAATAGGAAGGTAAATCATTTTAGCTGTCTATGTACATATGTATGTAAGTAAGATAGCTGCCAGGCTCAAATGGGATTGGGTAGGTCACGTTAGCCTCATGTACGGTGACTGTTGGGCAAAAGTCTCCACACAATGCGATGGCGCCGCAGAGTCCGCCCAGAAGTGGCGAGACGATTTGCCCAGCAGTGGGACAGTACAGGCCAATAAAAATAATAAATGTATGTTCCACTCAAGCGCCTTCATTACTGAACAGATTGTTTAATGTTTGTCATTGTACAAACAGAGAAGCGCGCGAGCTCCCGCGCTTCGTCGTCGTGGCGCGCGCACGGCTCGCTGAGCTCGTCGGGCTCGGAGGCGTCGCTGGCGCGGCGCCGCGACGCGCCGGCCGCGCCGCGCGCGCGCCTGTCGCGCTTCTGCCACGAGTGCGGCAACAAGTTCCCCGTCGACAGCGCCAAGTTCTGCATCGAGTGCGGCGTCAAGCGGCTCGTCGTGTAGTGCCGCGCCGCCGCACGGCTGTGAGCGACCTCTAGTCCAACAACTAGTGCCGGTCTACGTAGGCATGCTGGTGATTAGTATTTAGCGCCCACAAGGCGGACGTTGAGAAGAGTGCGCTCGTTTCGAAGTCGATAGCGATTCGAGCGGCGCATTCTATCGCTATTATGCATACACAGCATTTAATGTTGACGAAATACCAGTAAAAGTATTGATATCATGGAATACGTATCACTAATGAACAGATAATGTTCAATATGTACAGATGTCGTGAGACTTGAGTAGGATACCAAACAAAAATGTGTTCTGTAATTATTTGCGTGCTGAAAAATGTTTTATATGAGTTTATTGTTGATGACCAAATGGTGCGTCGCCATGATAGGAATTGATGTAGCATTGCGAGGAAATGAAAGATACATTATGTATTACACATTGCATTATTTAATACAGAATCTGTTTTTATTAATCTGATTATTATTTATTAACTTAGACTTACCTCAAACATGAGAAGTATATTTTTATACTTAACTAAATCGTATGGTATGTATTTGCACAAATCGACAATCTTGGACCACTACTTAGATGTAAATTGAAAACTTCTTAATGTGTAGCTACTATCTATAAAGTTATAACGTAATATTATTTACAAAACGTTACCAAATTGCTATAATTTATAAACTAATTTGTGCCTTCACAATTAACTAGATCGTCCTGTATTCTGTTGGTATAATCTCTGTTATTTTGTTTGCGAAGTTTTAATTTCTGTTGCAACTTTTATCAAATAAAAACTGGCCAGGGTTGGGTAGCCTTGGAAATTGTAATATCTGTGATACTATTACACGAAAAAACTTTGGCAGATCAAAATTATTGTCATGGAAGGTTGAATGAATTCAAAAGTACCTTTTTAGTGTCAATTTGTTTGTCATTTGAGTTTTGAATTGAATTTTGTGTACATTATTAATTTTCGATTTGCTATTGTTAGCGAACACAATTTTATTTTTGTAATATGTAATTTTGATTACCCTTCCAAGGATTTCCATTATCGTCTCTTGTCCACAACATAGTTGGCCATTTTAACAAGACTGATTTTATTTTCAAAGTTTTCGAACTTGATTAATCCTTAGTTACTGTTGTATATTGTTTTTAATAAAATAACGATTTTATCATGTAATAAATTAACATTTTAATAATGATAACCTGTTGTTTACTTATCTGACAACCCTGCCTAAAAAAATTATTGCCTTGAAAAATATCCAACCTGTAAATTCAAACAAAGTTTAAAATAAGGTGTCTCTAGTGAATATGACAAAAATGACTATTACTACTAATTATTATGTAGAATAAAAATATGTCATGATATTTATTGTACCAGCTACATTGAACCTAGTTACCATTAGAAATTAATTAATGGGAAAGATGAAGGCATATGGATTCTAAACAATAACACACCTAAGGTTTGCAGATGACATCGTTCTCTATAGTGAATCCGCGAGAGGTTTAGAATCAATGCTACGAAGACTGAACTCGGAAAGCAAAAAAGTCGGCTTGCACATGAAAAATATTAACAAACAGTCTAAAGAAAACAAAGTTGAAAACCCAATAGACTATACAGATGAGTATACATATTATATATACCTAGGTACAGTGGCGGCCTTAGGGGGTGGCGAGCAGCCAACCGCCCGGGGCCTCGCGCAACCCGATTTTAAAATACCTACTAATACTAAGAAAACGATTAAATTTGATGTGAGTGAGAAGAGAAAGAGAGAGAAGTGACAAGATGGGCTTTCTGCTTTGCATTTTTGTTCATTTGGAAACTTCTTAGTCCACTTTGATTTAAAAAACAAAAAAAAATATTAAGAGAAGTCCCTAAAATTCAGAAATACGTATTTTGTTTTTTTTTTTAAACAAGGGCCTCACAAAGGTTTTTTGCCCGGGGCCTCGCAAATATCTACCGCCCGAAGCCTCGCGACGGTAAATTGGTGTCCTTCGATGCAAACAGCAACGAAAACGAAATAGAATGGCGAATAAGCATAGCTAGGAAGAAATACTGCGCCCAAAAAGATATCAAAGGGAATTATAGCCCTAATATAAGAAAGACTATAATCGATTCTTGTTCTTCCGAGCTTAACCTAAGCTAGCCAGACTTGGGTCTTCACTGAAAAAGTAAAGAACAAAATTGAATCATGTCAACATGCAATGGAACGAAGTATACTCAAACTACGAAAAATACACAAACGAGAAACAGCCATCCGCATGGAAACTAAATTACCTGATGCCCTTCAATTTAGTTTGAAACAGAAGTGGAACCAGGCAGGGCACTTATCCAGATATATGGATGAGAGATGGACTAACCGAACTACTAAATGGCTGGGCCTAAAAGGCAAATGAAGTGTGGGGAGACAGAGGAAAAGATGGGTAGATGATATAATAAAGACTGCTGGAACAAGCTGGATGCATTTGGCCAAGGACAGGGAAAAGTGGAAAAGGATGGAGGAGGCTTTTACTTTACCCAACAACAAAGAAAGAGAAGAAATACCTACCGTAAAACGGGGTGACTAAGGACGGCGGGGTGACTAGGGACGAAAACAAGATTTTTCTGTTAATACTTTTTAAAACGCTTTGGCTACCAGCATAATTTGGGCAAGTTTATACGATTATAGTAAATTATGCATAGTCCTAGTTCTGGCAACACCAAGTATCCAACTGCAGAAAAAAAATAAAAAAGTCAGTGTCAAAGTGGAGGCTTACAAGGCGGGTGATTTTCAGCTTTAAAAACTTTTGATTTTGTTTGTGTTAATGTAATTCTTGCCCAGCGGATACAATTTAATATCATTTTCTGATTCAAGAGGCGCTCTCTAAAATAAAAAGTAAGTACAAACAAGAATTGATTATGTGCATAATAATTATTTTAGTTTCAAGGGGGATTTTTCATACATTTTGGGGTGAATAGGAACTAGTAAGGGGTGACTAGATCTAAACACTGGGTTACTAAGGACGCGAACGGGTTTATCGGGACGGGAAAGAGGTGATTAGAGACGACTAAGGGGTGATTAGGTATTTCTAGTTAGGGTTGGCACTTTCGTGTTTTTGTTGAAATTGTAACTTTTTGATAGGTTAGTACATTTTATAAATTTAGTAAGTACCTACATGTTTTATATCGTGTACCTACTGTTAGAAATTTTTGCGTGTTTTAATGCCACTTTAATTAGATAATGTAGCGACTGGTTTGTGAAGAATAATCCTACTAATATTATAAAGCCGAAAGTTTGTGAGTGTGTATGTTTGTTAGGTACTTCTTCACGTCTAAACGGCTGGAGCGATTTTGACAAAATTTGGTAAACTGACTATGCGGCAAAAAAGAGCGGGTAACGCAGGTAGAACCGCGCGGCGCCGATATTTGTTTATAAAATATGAAGCTTGAAGGTTCTCCTTTTCGTTCGAAGTTGAATAGCATAGTTTAGCGGAATCTAGGTTGATAATTGTTTTTTTTTTCATTTTAGGATTCAATCATGCCACGTACCTATAAACCCAAACCAGGAAGGAAAGTTTATAAAACTTATGATGAGACAATTATCCAACAGGCACTTATGGAACTTGATAAACCAAATACAAGTTTGAAAATCGTTTGATCTCTAATTGTTATCCTTTAAATGTTTATTAAATATTTTAATATTAAACTTTTATTATGTAGTAATTTTTAAAATTATTTGTGCCAGCCCTTGGCATTTTCCCAATTTACCCCTGTCTCGTCCCTATTGACCCCAACGGCGGGGTGACTAGGGATTGACTCATTTTTTATTATTTTTTAAAAAACTATTAAAATAAATGAATACAAGGCTCTGGAATCTTGTAGTTTGAGCCACCGGAACAATAATAATGTCTTCTTTGTAAAAATATAACAGCTCTATAGTAGTCAAAAAGGGCCACGAAGTTGCGAATCGTCCCTATTCACCCCGTTTTACGGTAATTTAAAATTGATATACATTTGTAATGTTAAGTGGAAAATAAAGCAATAATAACATTAGAAATTAATTAAAGACCATTTAATATACTGATACAGCATAATATTAAATATTATATTTTTATTAACAACACCAACAAATCAACATTCAAATTTATTGTAGAAAAAATATAAAAATTTAATAATTTGTTTTGTTCCTAATTTTTTGAAGATATATAAAGTAAAGTTTTAAATTAAGTTTTCAAAGATAAGGTGTCTAAAGTCTGAACATACTCTTATGCCCTTTTTTTGTTGGTATGGCACCCCTTACCCGCAACCTGCGCAGAGCTTCACGAAGGTGCTTGGGTTGTAATGGCCCTGCTTCACCTGACTTATCTAATACTTCAAGCGCTGAAAAAAAAATTTTTTTTGTTCACAAGAGTTCAAGCAAACAGAACAATGCTATTATTGTACTACTATTTTGGTATTGTCATTACTGTTGCTTTTTTGGTTTATATGTATAAAAAATAAAAAAAATTCATAAGAACGAAAACTAGAATTTTATAAGAGGTTACTAGACCATTTTTTTGTTACTTGGTTTTATCTTTCACAAAATCATATTGTAGTACCTTCGAGATTCAGTTATGTATATTTGTGATATTAGTCAAATGCCTCCATATCAAAACTTCCTATTCCCAATACATCCTATCTGTTTTGTTAATAGGATTTTTTGATATGGAAGTGGTCAACTACCCTATTATGGTGTAAAAAGTACCTGTAAAAAGTTAATGTAACATCCTCACCTTCTTCAACAACTTCTCCAATAAATACTTTGGCAATACCAGACATGGCAATCACAACATTCTGTCCCACTGAACACCCTGTAATGGTCTGCATCAGCCTTTTTATAGCTGCCTTGGGGAAAGCAGCTCGACGGTACATCTCATACCTATCCAGCTGCTCCTCTGTGAAGTTTGAGACTAAAACTCTGCAATCCATGATTGGTTATTGTAATAAACAACTATTGAAAATAGCTTTCAAGTATTCCATTAAAAATCTAGTAAAGTTCAACTTACTGCATCTTTTCACGCTCCTCTTCTTCCAATTCTTTCTTACTCTTCTTTTCCCTTTCCCTCTCATTTATGAGCATTTCTTCTGTTATCTGAGATTCATATTCAACTGATTCACCCTGCTGGAACTCATTCATGTTGGGAACAATAGTGCTGTCCCTATTGTCTTCATCCAATTTGTCATATTTATCATCAGTGATGTCTACTGGTTGCTGGTCCAAGTTTGACTGATCAAATGGGTATTCATTAATGTATGGTTCATACTGGTCAGTGAGAGTGTCTGGCTGTGAGCTAACAAAGTTGTCTGAATTGTCAGTATATAAGTTGCCTAGTTCATCAGTTCTGTGAATAGTCTCCACATTCTGAGAGCTATCAGAATAAGTTTCAATTACTTCACTCTCTAAGTTTGCATTTTCTGTACTCTCTCCATAGTTTACAAGAGTTGTGTCTGAAAAAATAAAGGAAGTAGGTTAAAAATTGGTTACAAGAGTCTCTTTGCAAGTAAGAGGATTGCAAGGGCCCAAAAGAGGTTAGTGGATTGGACATCTGTACTTACTATTTTTTGGTTCTGGGTCATAACCACAGAACAGATATTTATCTGTTTTGTGGTCATAACAGTTTCAATTTCACTATTTTGAAAACATGGCAAGTAGATACTTTATAAGAATAATAAGGTTTTATTTCCAAAGGCTACTTTGTCTAAATAATGCCAGACAAAGTAAAGTCCTTGCCTGGGTTTAAAGCCACACACAACTTACTAATGTACATATATCACCACTATTAATCAACTGGCCTAGCTTATAAATATATTCTGTTATGATACCATACTGGAGCTAGTACTTTTTACAGCTGGTGTAAAATTATTATTAGTACCTACCTGTCAGTTTGTTTATGTAATGTTAGGTCACTACAGTCTTAAATTTTCACACTTACAAGTAACTGTTATGTGCTAAGAACGAGAGCTGCACTCAACAACTAATAAAGAAGATGAGAATAGCTAGGGTTTAAGTGAACATGCAAGCTATGATACTCACATTCTGGTTCATCTTTCAACAACTTTTCTTCTATTTCTAATGATATTTCTTGCGAATCTTCTTCGTTGGAATCACTGTGGTCCAATTCTTGGGCCAGTTCATCATCTGAAATGAGTTATTTCAGTTATAATATGTGAAATTTTAAAAGACCGACCTTATATGAAAGAAATAAGTTCAACTTTTTTTTAACACCCACCTCTTAATCGTTCGGTTTCCGAAAGGCCATCACTGCTAGGATTCTCAGCCATTCTGACAAAACCACGTCAAGATACCACTATTTAATAATCAAAATTAGTGTGAATATAACGAAAATGTTAGCAACGTAACAAAATATTTACGCATTTTGCATTATAGAAAGAAGGAGAACCATAATAATTACCGCACAACATAACTATATAGTTGTTATAATTAAAAAAAAAATCGAATCATAAGCATGCGATGATTGCTATCTTTGTTTGATTGTTCTCATTTCATACTGCTATCTTGCTTTAGCTTTCATGTTTAAGATTAAGAATACTCTTACTCTTTGACTTCGACTGTCAATGATTTCCTATCTCAATGGTCAATTTTTTTTTTTTTTTTTTTTTAATTTAATGACCTGGTAACAAAGACCTTTAGGTCAAGTCTTTATTTGTTTCAATGGTCAATGAACACTGCACTGTACCATTGACCTATAAAAGTATGGACGGGAAATACCTACGAAAAAAGGGTGCATACCTACAGAACATAAAATGGCTGCCATTGCTAGGGTTGAGTCAATCAAGGTGTTACTACAACGAGTATCGATACTAGTTACGAGTTCCACTAATTTATCACGTTTGGATCATACCTCATACCACTACAACGTCCAAGCGCCGCGGCGTCTAGCGTCTTAAGCGTCCGCGTCTCAAATTACGCTTATCGTTTTTACGACCGCGCCCGACCCACTTAACATAAACAATCAGCTACACTCGAACTGTAAACACTCACGGCAAGCTCAAACACTACAGAATGTAATTTGATTACAAGTAACTCATTCAAAGTAATAATAAATGATGATATTTAAGTGTAAAGTTGAGGAAATGACAAAAAATGTCGTATTTATTTTTTGTTTCGAGTTTTACAAGAAAAGTATAATAGTTTTTGCCAACAATTATTTTTTATTATAATAGTTCATTATATACCCTTTAAAATGACATACATAACTCAATATGAATATTTAGTTTTCTGTCATGAAAAAATAAACTTTTCAAAAGGTCCCCGTACCTCGGGCGACATAAAAATGTGACAAGGTGGCTTTAATTATCGTTTCTAGACCTCATTTCAATATATTTCGTTTGTAAAAGGCTAATAACGTGTTTATAGTGAAGTAATGAGAATTTAACCCAAAAATCCAATTAGAAAACATTGTAAACCAATAAGATGCAATTAGAATCTTATAAGGATGATTCAGAAAAGAGAAAGTTATGTGGTCAAAATGATCATATAACATTCCAGTTAGATTATTCTATGTAACCGTTTCGAAATTGTCGTAGTAATGCATATTTCGTAAAGAAAATATCTTCACGTTTAATTTGATGTACAATAACAATAGAAATAAGGTAAGAAAAACAAAAAACAAACCACATTTTGTTAGGAGCTCCACACAATAACACTTTGTTTACACAAAAGTCGAACTGTCACTTTCACTTTTTTTTTTCTAAATATTGTGTTGTAGTTCCACAGACAAAATTTATTCTGACGGTTGGCAAATTTAATACCCTGCCTTTTAGCAATACTCGACTAAACGACTATCGCCCGACTTTATCAGTGTTTACGTTTAAAGTGAACGATATCGTTTTGGTGACTGTAGTCCCCACGGACAGGCAAGGTAAAAATCATTCTGGTGACTAGAGTCCCCATGGACGTTTGAGTGGAGAACTTAATTAAAATCCGTTGTAATAGTAACAGAAAAAGATGAGTAGGTTATCTTACCTTCTGCTATCTATACAAGTAAATGAAATTGAAGTGTTTGTCCCGGCTAATCTCTGAAATAGCTGTACAAATATTGACGGGATTTTTACAGGCAGATATGTTACAAGGAGTAACTAAGGCTACTTTTATTTTAGAGAAATAATTAGGGTACCGCGCAAAAAAAAGCATTAAAATTATTTTTGCTTTTGGTAGCCAGTATGGCTATAGGCTATTTAACATCACCCCACGACCCTTAGCCTCTAACCATTTTTTCTGTAAGCCTTCATTTTTAGGAAACCTATAAAAATTAAAGTATTTTTAAATCATTTTGGTTAGAGATGTTAATATGTAACTAAAACAAACATAAAACATTATAAGCTAGGTGCACGGTTCCAATTAGCTGTTTCCTATGGAGAAGTGCCAGCAAGAAACTCCATGATTACTCTTTTAGAGATAATTAGCTTTTTCAATGTTTTCTTCAGATTTACGTAAACTATTTTGATTTTGGTGTGAAGTGTGAATCACAGGCTAGCCTAGCTAGGTCACTCGGACCGAATAAGACGCAGGATTATTTATGTTAACATCACAGAATATACCGATATCGTTCCAGCGGAGGAACTAGTTTCGTATTACCGCAAGTCGGCAACGGTACAACACTATTTCATTATGTAAACAAACGAATGAATAAACAAATATAATAAAAAGGCCTGTTATGTGGAAATGAATCCAAATATCAATACTTTAGCCATAAATTCATAATTGCGTTACAATAGTATCACCGAATGTGTATTATTGTGTGTAATAATGCATGAAAACCGACTACTAACCTGTGCAAACACAATTGAGGTTGATTTTGACTGTTTCTTGCACCACACTTCACAACACAACACACAGGCATGTTGGATTTACGTTTTCCAACATTTACATTCAGTTTTAAAAGTAAAATTACTCGTAGTTTTCTCGCAAATCACAATAATAAAAAAAGTAAACAACCATTTGACAGCGTAACTACCATGAATTTGGAACATAATATGGCTGCAACGGCACTTTCCTACAACTGTCTCTACATCACGACAAATGTTGCCATAATTAGCAACAACTTAAATATAGTTGTCTCTTTTATCAAATAGGATTATCTCACAAGAAAGAATGAGACATAACGATATTTCAAGTTCTGAATCATATTTCACTCATATTTGTATAAGCAAATGTATGTATAGAATAACGCAGCGTCTCCTTATTATTCCTACCTACCTCAATGGCACTGTACAGAATCGGGTACAGAATAGAGAACAATAGACATAGACAAGAAAAAGTTTGACATATTATCCATCAAGAGGTCTCAGCAGGTCTAAAAAATAAAATACAGCGTAGATGTGATTTTATGTGCACATTTTATCCTTTGCAACTTAGTCTAAGGCAAAGGTATAAGGGCCGGCGAATGATAATTCCAAGGCTCCTAAAAGGCTGCTAAGTTATACGTACCTACTAACATAACTTTATACCTAACATAACACCAACATTGTAGGTACACCTAGTGAGCAATAAGCGTTTTGGTTTTGAGTTTTCCTTTAATCTGCTGTCTAATTGGCGGCCTTAACATTGAACGGTGCCGCCAGCGTCCTCAGTAGTGTTGCCAGGTCCTATTTGTTGTAAATCGGTACGTGAGGTCAAAAAATCGGGATTTAGGGTTGCAGATCGGGACAGTAAACAAATAAAAAAAAAACAGTGTTTTTAAGTCTATATAATCTTACATAGCTAGTAATCAGTCTTGCTAGAGTAGTAGAAATTTTAAATATAATCATACTTTAAATGTAATTGAGGCACTTCAGAAGAATACAGTACCTAAGTATAATGTAAATTATTTGTTTTTATTAAATTTTATAAAAAAAAAAATATCACACAGATTCTTTGCAGGTAAGAACTATTTAACTGCAAAGAATCTCCAAGATAAAATCTATCTATACTTATAATAAATCTGTAGAGAGGTCAATTCTGTACAAGGAATATATTTTCAAAATAACTATCAGGGGGTGATTAGTGATCGATACTGGTGCCAAAAATGCAATCAGTAAAATTTTTGTCTGTCTGTCTGTCTGTCTGTCTGTATGTTCTTTATAGAAACAAAAACCACACGATCGATTTTAACGAAACTTGGTGCAATTATTCTTCATACTCCTGGGCAAGTTATAGTATACTTATCATCACGCTACAATCAATAGGAGCAGAGCAGTGAAGGAAAATGTTGGGAAAACGGGAGAAGTTACTCCATTTTTTAAGCTTCCGTCGCGTGTGTAGCCTTAATGGTTAAAGTTACATAGAAATCATGTATTAGGGAAATGTTTTACATAAAATTATCTAAAAAATATCCCACTACAGCATATGTCTATCTTTTATGGTTGACTCACAATAACACGTGTAACTCCCGATAGCTTAGCAGTTCGGAACTTTCTGATTATATTTGTTTACTCTTACGTTTATAATACTCTCACTCATCCCTAATTAAAAAAAGTTAACATTATTACCTATTCAATAAAAAAAAGAATTATAGAAATCGGTATAAAAACACCAAACTTATACATGAATACAATAATAAGCCATCGCGCTGTAATACTGAATCATGCTGTAAGATGTTATTGTGATTATTTTTGTTGCTATTTTATAAAATAGGTACTTATTAGTTATTTTGGTAATGTCTAAATATTCGTTCAAATTACAAATTATTAATAGTTTCAATTTTATTTCTTTTTAGGTGAAGTAGTAGTAGAAGTAGGAGCATAGATTTTTAGATACCGATAGGTTAGTTTTGGCTAATTTATGTTCTGTTTTTATAGTAGTAGGTAAAAGCGTAGATACTTTTATTAATTAGTAGTTATTTTATTAATTAGTTATACGTAGTTATAGGTATTTATATTTAAGTGAAGTAGGTATAGGTTATTATAATATAATTTTGCACAGACATTTCAGCTTTACTTTCATTTATTTTTTTGTTGTAAGTTGTACATATTTCACACACACATAGTGATCTATCAATGCACAGCCCAACCACTGAACGGATCGGGCTGAAATTTGGCATGCAGGTAGATGTTATGACGTAGGCATCCGCTAAGAAAGGATTTTGATTAATTCTACCCCCAAGAGGATAAAATAGGGGATGAACGTTTGTATGAAACTTTGTCAATTTTAAACCGATCGGGCGGAGAGTTTCAAAATCGGGGGTAAAGTAACTATTCCACGCGGACGAAGTCGCTGGCAGAAGCTAGTCATTCATATTTATAATATAACAGCGCACCGGCCCGCCGGAAAACTTTCAGGGTGTTTCTACAATGAATCGGGCAAGGAATAAGTATAAGTATGCAACGCCATCTCGTAGCAGCGAATGGAGATACGGCCGCCATGTATTTGAATATATCCAAAGCCTGGAAATGGCGTTCCGTGTTAAAAAATATGTAGCGTAAATATAATTGCTTTTTATGTTTTTTTTTTTTCATTTTTTGATTAATCGGGACATTTAGCGTCCCGATCAGGTACAAATCGGGACGCGTCCCCAGACCCCTGAAAATCGGGACGTCCCGCGCAAATCGGGACACCTGGCAACACTAGTCCTCAGTGACATTCCGGCATTTAATTGACAGCTAGGAAAATGTCTTGGTCCTTTGTTCAATATCGTTTAATGATTTGCCTAGCCAGGTAGCTGAACATAGGGCACAGGGACCTGCGGATGACATGCGATAACAATCAGGCCATAAGCAGACCGGGCTCGACGCGACGGCGCGTTGTGTTCCACGCACGCCTCAAAGTGATATTAGCGTAGAAAACGGGCCCGCCTAGGGCCAGTACCTACCTGCCAGGGTTGCGAAATTTGTTCAAATAGTCACCGCGACCTTGGAACGCAAAGGACATTAGGCGGCTTTTAGTCGATTGAGTCAGCAACTCCTTTCCGATCCGCCCATAGCGGAAGAAGTCATTAGATGATTTCCATATAAAAGGTTAGCTTTAAGCAAACCCCAACACGGATAGGTTAGGACCCTACAGATATAAATATTAGCTGTGCAGCAAGGTTTCGTCGGCGAGATTAGAATGTTAAAATTGATTGTTATTTGAATTTAGAATTCTCTAAATTATATAATATGCATAGCTACCATATATTTTCTTCAACTGGTGGGTGAGTTAATTAGGTATTGTTCAGTGGCACATACGTAAGTTTTTACGTATGTGCCACTGAACAATAATTATCTCTTTATATGTTTATTTCACTATAAATGGGATTGATTAAGATATTTTTATAGGTAGGTATGTTAGCCTGCGATTAACAGGATTTTTATTATTTTGTTTTTAGGTAGGTACCTACTTATTTCGAAATCAAATGTTATTGAAATTAAAATTAAGTGGTGACGTCACGTCGCGGTCGCTGGTAAAAAAATTTAAGTAATTGATTTTGTAGAAATCTAAAAGAAAATATAAAAAATAAATAAAAATGTAATAAAAAATGAATATCGTGTGAGGTCGGGATCGGGAGACTATCGTCAAAAGTTTCTTCTCACGTATGATTTAAAACACAATTTCGCAGCCGCCATTGTAGATTCTCATTTTAACCAAATTCCACTCTCTCTATTTCTAGTCAATCGAGAGAGAGAAAGAAAAGAAGAAGAAAGTCTTATGTTTTATAATACAGCAACGATATTTATTTGGTGGTGTGTATTGTATCTTAGCTTGTAATCAAAATAATAAATGTCACTGCATTATTTTCCGAATTTCCGGTAGAAAAGTAAATTTTTTGGTTGGCATAGCGTCATCCCCACTGATTTCGTAAAATCGTGGCAAAATTCGATAAACGACTAATTTTTAATAGAAATATAATATACTAGCGACCCGCCCCGGCTTCGCACGGGTGCAATGTAGATACCAGGGCCGGCCCGCCCATACGGCGAACGGAGCAGTCGCTCCAGGCGCCAAACCCTAGGGGGCGCCTAAATGGTAAAGAAAAATAAAAGAAATTTCTTTTTTTTTCGATTGTCTATATGTATTTTAAACGAAGAGATGAACGAGACGCGCGCGAATATAGTGCGCGGGCGCAACGGCGGGGAGCGGGGCACCATATCACCCCACTAACCTCACCCCGCGCTAACCTCGTAATTTAGTTAGCTGGTCTAGGACTGTTGATATGCCATTGGCGAGGCGGAGATGCGAGCTAGGGAGATGTTGGAGACTCTAAACGGGGATCCATGGGGGCGTCCTTATCGCTCGGTCCGGGGGAAACTCAGAACATGGGCCCCCGCTTACGGAGTCCCCAACCAGAACTGATAGAGGACGTGGTTGCAGCCCTCTTCCCAGCACGAGCGGAGCACATTCCGCCGCCGATTGCTTTGCCTACAGCCGCAGAGCCCAAAGAGAACGCCAGCGTCCCAGAGGTGACACAAGCAGAGCTGAGGGCGGCCATGGCTCCGGGCAAAAAAACACTGCCCCGGGGCCCGATGGGATTCACGGCTGCGTGTTAGCCCTCGCTCTGTAGGAGCTGGAGCCCCAACTGAGAGGACTCTACACAGCTTGCCTGGAGCAGGACTAGTTTCCCACTCAGTGGAAATCTGGTCGTCTGGTCCTGCTCAGGAAGGCGGGGCGCCCTGCGGACTCACCGTCCGCGTACCGGCCCATAGTGTTGCTGGACAAGCTGCGAAAGCTGTTTGAGCGTATAGTCGCAGCTCGCCTCGTCAGCCACTTGTGCGGAGAGGGGCCGGACCTGGCGGTGCCAGTGCCAATGCCAATGCCAGTTCGGGTTTCGGCACGGGCGCTTCACTATCACGGCGGTATCGCGAGTGAGAGTCCTGGCGGAGGAAGCGGTATCCCGGGATCAGGTGATGTTGGCGGTGTCCTTGGACATATCCAACTCTTTCAACACTCTGCCCTGGAGTTGTATTCGGGAAGCACTGCGCTATCATCGGGTGCCCTACCTCCGCCGCGTCGTTGGGGCTTACTTAGCGGAGAGGAGTGTCACTATCTGGCACGTGATGGTAGACAGCGCCCCATGTCGTGCGGCGTTCCACAGAGTTCGGTCTTGGGCCCGCCCCTGTGGAACATCGGGTACGACTGGGTGCTGAGGGGTGAGCTCCAGCCGGGAGTGGACCTGACGTGTTAGGCAGCGTTGCTGGCGACGGCTGCGGTCTTACAGGTGGTGAGCCGCACACGTCGACTTGGCCTGGAGGTGGCCCTCTGCAAGTAGGAGGCCATGGCTTTTCATGGGCCCCGGCGGGCACCTCCGCTGGGATCACAAATCATGGTGGGGGGTGGGGGTCCGTATCGCTGTCGAGTCCACCATGAAGTACCTAGGATTGGACCAGCGGCTGGCGCCTAAGTTGCTGGCCGCGGCTGGGACGCTGTCAACGCTGCTTCCCAATCTGGGGGACCCGAGCACGCGGCAAACGCGCGGACGCGCGGCTAGCGATTGCTGCAGCGACACATCAAGCTGCGTTGGTTGCAGCTGCGCGAGGTCCTGGTGGCTGATTGGTGGGACAGGCTATAACGCCCTTCCGCCGGCCTCGTCACTGTCGAGGCCATCCGGTCAGTGCTCGACCTTTGGCTCGGGAGAAAGCACGGCTCCCTGTCATATTGCGCGACACAAGTCCTCTCGGGGCATGGCTGCTTTGGGAGGGTCCTGTGTTGCATAGGCAGGGAGCCGGATGCTCGGTGTCACCACTGCGTCGAATGTCGGGAGGACATGGCGCGGCATACGCTCGCAGTGTGTCGCTTGGGAGGAGCCGCGCCGTGCCCTCATCTCTGTGGTAGGCAGAGTGACCTCTCGCTAAAGGCCGGAGTCCGATCTACGGTTGGCGGCGAGGAGTCCTGGGACGTGGTGGTCTCCTTCTGCGAAACAGTTATCTCGCAGAAGGAGGCTGCGGAAAGGGAAAGGGAGATCTCAACCTCTCTCCCCGCCCGCAGCAGGCGTACCGGGCGTCGGAGGAGGGCGTACGCTGCCCTCTTCCGGCCCCCCTAATTGGGTCCAGGGGCGGCGGGCTTAGGGACGTCCATCGCCCCCCATTCATCCGGACCCGAGGTGGCGGCGCGTGGTGTTCCCGTACGCCCCTCTTTGACGTCGCGGGGTGAGTCAAACACCTCACTCCCTCCACTGACTCGAGGTGGCCCGCAAAGGCGGGCTGGCACCAGCCAGGGATTACGGATGTCGCATACGTTCCCGCGATCCCCGGCGTAGGTGAGAGATGGAACACCGGGGTGGTTTTAGTCAGTAAGAGTCTGACAGACCCCTCCGCCCGCCCCAGGGTGGAGGATATCCATGAGGATTGAAATATAATAATTGTGTAAATTTCGACCTAGTCGACCGTACTCGGTATTGCGCCTAATTTTCAATTGGTCACACCAGAGTATGGTTGAGATCTTCGCGTTCCATACTTACTTTACACTCACAATTGGTATAAGTCTATATTATTAGGAGCAAACAGGAGAGGCGCCATAATTGGATCTCGCTCCATTCTAAAATTTACTTCGGGCCGGCGCTGGTAGATACTAATGTTTCCTCTACTATAATATGCATGTTTTATACATATAAACCTTCCTTAAGAATCAGTCTATCTATTGAAAAAAACCGCATCAAAATCCGTTGCGTAGTTTTAAAGATCTAAGCATACATAGGGACAGACGGCGGATAGCGACTTTGTTTTATACCATGTAAGTACATATGTAGTGATAGCGAAGTATTTACACGTGAAAACGAATTCCAGCATTATTTTATGCAAATGTGATTTATCTAAACACCACTTCACTGCACAAGAAGGCTTTTTTAAACATATATCACGCAAAATCCGGTAAATAAATAATCGAATAATCGACCGCCACTGTCGGTCGCCTACTGCGGACGAACTAAACACGTGAGCGGCGCAATCAGTAAGTCCCGCCTACCGCGGCGCAATTTGGTTGGATCATTTTTTAGAGCTAAGAATGCTTCCATGTTTTATTTGCGTTCACTGGGTATAGTAGTGGCAGCAGAAGAGTCGCGTCAGACTCAGAAATCGCGACAGCTCTACAGACAGAAAGCACGAAATGACGAAACCGTAAGAGAGAAGCTCTACTCTAAAAGCTTTGATTCTTAAACCCTTGTGTGTGTGTGTGTGTGTGTGTGTGTGTGTGAGCGCGTCACTGTGTCGATCGATACGTCACTAACGTAACGTCAACTTTTGACTGATGATTGGACTTTATGGCGGTCGATTCTGGCGGGAACTTCGAAAAAGCGCGGTTTGAAATTTTCTTTCAAAATTCCTTTTAATTGTTTTCGGAGGATTTTTGGGTTTAAAGTGACTAAAAAGCTGTTAAATTATATACGGTAGCTCGCCGAAATGGTGGGTAACGAGGGGGGCGGGGATAACCCGCCCGCCCCTCATAAACGTCCTCGGGCTGAGGAAACAAACGAAATGAAGGAAATGGACTGTGGCGAAGGCGGCGGCGGTGAGCGTATGAACCCTTTTATGCCTTACCTCAAGCCAAATTATAAAAGACTTTATCCCGAAAACTGTAATAACACAGAGTTTAAGGTATTTATTGAAGCAAACGGCAAGGATAGAATCGGCAACAAGAGCCCAATTTATTTGAATCATATTTTTTCCAATGAAATAAAAGGTGTGACGGCAATTCAAAGAGTAAACGCTAATAAAATAGCTATTATATTTAAACAGTACAATACAGCTAATAATTTTATTAATAATACTAATTTCTTAACAAAGCACAACATGAGAGCATTTATACCAGCTGCACAGATTGAAAAAACTGGCATCATACGATTTGTTCCTTCAAACATCTCAAATAAAGAATTATATACAAAATTATCATCAATTTATGAAATTATCGCAGTAAGAAGATTCACTAAAAAAGTTGGCCAAGAACGTGTCCCACTGCAAACAGTAAGCATCACTTTTCTTTCCAATATACTGCCAGACAGTATACAATATGACTTATTTTCTTATAGGGTTTTCGAATATGTTCCCCCTTTACAACAATGTTTTAGATGTTTTAAATTTAACCACTCAGCAAGAATTTGTAATAGCAAGCAAAGATGTTCTATTTGTGGAGGTGAGCACTTATATAAGGAATGTGACAAACCAAATGAGGTCTGTTGTGTAAACTGCAGTGGGCCCCATCTAGCAATTTCAAAATTATGTCCGATTAAAATGAAGAAAATAATTGAAAAGAAAACGAAAATTACTTATGCAAGTGCTACCCTGACCAAGAAAATAAATGACACTACAGAATTCCCTCCGCTAGCGCCGCCAAGAATGCAGCCTGTACATAATATTGTAAATAAATCTGTAAATAAGCCTGTACATACCTCTGTAAATAAGAATACTACATATGTAAATAAATCTGTGAATGATGTAAATAAATCAAATGATGTCTTACCTAGTGAAGACATCAAAAATAAAATTATTGACAACAACGATGTACTTATGGCCCTAGTACAGACGTTGGTAGAATTGGGTAATAAGGGAGATAATACACCTACTACTTTAAAAAGTATTAAAGCTACATTAATTAAAAATCTTAAGTAATGGATCCAAATTCTTCTCTATCTAAACTACGTATTGCTCAGTATAATATTCAGAGTGCTAATAGTAAAAAACCCTTATTGTTACAATTCTTAAATAAACAAAATATTGATATTTGCTTACTTAACGAAACATGGTTTAAAGATAACAATTTTAGGATACCTGGATACAATATTTATAACAAAAATTCGAGTAACGCTCATAACGGAGTAGCAATACTAATCAGACCATATCTTAAATATAATATAATAAATACGCAATTTTATGAAAATATTCAAACAGTAGCTTTATCCGTATGCACGGTACGCGGCAGTTTAACTGTGCTCTGTGTATACTGCCCACCAACTAGTGCGCACATACGAATTCATAGATTGCACGACATAATTAAAGATCTTCCTAAACCTATATTTATTAGTGGTGATTTTAACGCCCACCACATTGCATTTGGATGTCTATCAACTAAGAGTCGAGGTCAGGATTTGTATAATATAATCGATGACTTAGACCTATGTATTTTAAATGACGGCAGTTATACAACTGTCAATCGGCCAGGACAAAATCCTTCTGCCATTGATGTTAGCTTCATAAGTTCTAGTCTTGCATCATTGTGTGAGTGGTCTGTACATGATGATACCATGGGAAGTTATCACTACCCAACTATAACAGAAATTTCATTACTCATAGATAGATATGACATTAGTCCTCCAGTTGATAAGTTTTTGTATAAAAAAGCGGATTGGGAGACATTCAAAAAAGTTTCTAAAACAATATTTAATGATTTGACTCTTAAACTACATGATCCTATTCTAACTTATAATGATTTCTGTTTTCGATTAGATACTCTAAAAGAATTAACAATCCCAAAGCTAACTAAATTGAACAACTTTAAAAGCAGACCCCCAGCTCCTTGGTGGAATGAAATTTGTGAAAAAAGCGTTGTTGCTTCCTACGATGCATTGAAACTATATAGAAGTGAGCCTAGTTTCGAAACCTATTTAAATTACAAGAGAAAAGATGCACAGAAAAAAAGAACCATCTCAGAACAGAAAAAAGTTGGATGGAACAACTTATGTAATAGTTTTAATAGAACTACTCCAATAAGTAAGATCTGGAATCTTATAAAGATGTTCAAAGGTATAAGACCTGGCAATAAATCATATAGAGATGAGTTCATTATTCCATTTTTAGATAAATTATCTGATAACACAAATTTAACTGATTCTGATAATATAAAAAACCTTTTTGATTTAAACAATGATAATCGAAATTCAAAATTTTTATTAGATTCCTTCTCATGGCGCGAATTTACAATGGCTCTGCAAGGTAGACGAAATACAACTCCTGGTTTGGATGACTACCCTTATTTATTGATTAAAAATTTAGACGAATCGGCCCAAAAGATATTTCTTAACGTTCTTAATCTGCTTTGGTATACTAAATCTATCCCGCAATCTTGGAAAACACAATGTGTTGTTCCAATACTCAAGCCAGAGAAACCTCCGCAACTTCCTAGTTCCTATCGACCAATTTCATTATCATCTTGTCTAGGTAAAATTTTTGAAAACATGATTAAATTTCGTCTTGATTGGTATGTTGAATCCAATGGTATCATTCCACATGTTCAGTATGGTTTTCGTCGTGGCCGCAGCTGTGCAGATAGTTTTACTTCTCTCATCTCTGACCTGAAAAATGCAAAGAATAAAAAATTACACACAGTTTGTACTTTCTTAGATGTTCAAGGTGCTTTCGATAGTGTAGATCCTGCTATACTTGTCCAAATTATGTCAAGATTAGGTATTCCTGGTCAGTTATGTAAATGGATTTTTAACTTTTTGAATAACAGGACACTATATGTAAGACATAACAATAAACTATTTGGACCAAAATCTGCTTCAAGAGGTACAATGCAGGGTGCTACACTGTCTCCTTTGCTGTACAATATTTACACATGTGAAATTTGTAAATTTGTAAATAATACTGATGTAAATATTCTGCAATTTGCTGATGATATTGTTATATACAGCAGCAGCTATAATTTAGAAGTGGCAATTGACAATGTGAACATAGCTTTAAATCAATTATTTATATATTATAATGATTTACTACACCTAAAAATCAACCCATCTAAAAGCAGTGTAATGATTTTTGGCAATGATAGCTCCACAACTAATGTTACTTACAACAGTGAAATTATTCCTAGAGTAAATAGTAAGAAATTTTTGGGCATAATAATAGATCAAAAATTGACTTTTGAAACACATATTAGGCACATTTCCAAAAGCGCCCTAAAAGGTTTAAATTTAATGAAATGTCTTGCTGGTGTATCATGGGGGGCAGACCCCAAAACATTATCATTATTGTACAAAGCAATTGTTAGAAGCCATTTTGATTATAGCTCACTAGCTTATATGTACAGTACACATGTAAATAAATTAGATATAATGCAGAATAGGGCTTTGAGAATAATATCTGGTGCAATGTGCTCCACTCCCATAAGGGCCATGGAAGTGGAGACTAAAATCATGCCCTTAAGTTTGAGAAGGCTATTACTTGCACAAAGATATTCTCTCAAATTAATATCATCAAATAACAGAGAGATAATAAATAAAATATTACCTTCTACTCACAGAAATTTTCAGACACAGACAAAAGTTGATATGTTGAATGGTATTTCCCCAATGTTGTCCAACATCTTACTTGAAATAGACAATAGCTGTTCCAATATTAGAAAACAATTTCCATGGCCATGTTACTCCTTCACATATCAATGTATTTCACATCCTGTAAAAGTGTTTGAAAATACAATTAATAACAATTTAGATATGCTACAATTTTTAGAACAAAACAATAGTTATTATACTTTATACACTGATGGTAGCAAGAGTAGTGATTATGTTCATGCAGCATTGTATGATCCACACAGAAAATTCTCTCAAAGCTTTGTTCTGCATAAATCTTGTTCTATATTTACAGCGGAGGCATATGCGGTGTATCAGGCATTACTATGTATACGTGAAATAAGTAACTGTAAATACTTTTTAATTGTTTCTGATTCTTTAAGCATGATAAAGGCCTTAAGTAGCCTTACAGTAACATTTAAGTCTAACTTTATTCTTTATTTCATTAAACAAATAATTTACCAATATCATCTTGAACATATACAAATTGCCTTCCTGTGGGTACCCTCTCACAGTGGTATCACTGGCAATGAAATGGCTGATAAAGCCGCATATGAGGGTTATAATTCTGTTGATGTTAAAAATACAATGGACATCCCTATGACTGATTTCTTGCAAAGCATTAATGAAAACATTTATGACTTGTGGTATGAAATATGGAAAAAAGATCAAGATACGAAAGGAAAGTGGTATGGAAGCATTCAAGAAAGATTACCTATTAAACCTTGGTACGATAAACTGAAGGAGGATGCAAGCCGAGATTTTATCACCACGATAAACAGGCTGCGCTTTGGCCATAATACTGCACCGTCACACCTTGCAAGATTGAATATTATTTCAAACAATATATGTCCGTTTTGTGAAAATACTGAAGGAACTGTAGAACATCTCATTTTCTCATGTCAGAATTTCTTACTTGACAGACTAGTGTTAGCTATTGAATTAAGTGAAGTGAAAGTTAAATGTGATTTTGAATCCCGCCCGCCGCCACTTGAACAGTTATTAAAAGACAAAAACAGCTACAAACCAATATACAAATATATCAAAAATACTATAAAATCCATTTAAAATAAAGTGCAAATTCCAACCAAAGTACTGCAAAGCTGCAAGTGAAGAAGTGCAAATCAGTGCAACAAAAAAAGACTTGACCTAAAGGTCTTTGTTACCAGGTCATTAAATTAAAAAAAAAAAAAAAAAAAGACTGATGATTGTGACAGCTTGAGCTTGCCGAGCGAAGTAGTGAGTTAGTAAGTTGTGAATGTGATTTCTGGTTGCCGAAAAACAATAAAACTGTATTCGTGGTGCGGACAGAGAGTTCCATCATGAGTGCATTAATGAAAGTAGCTGTTTCTCGAAGCCCTGCTTCATTGGTAAGTCCGTATTAGCATGTTTATTACAATATTCGTGATAACGTTATGTAATCGGTAAAAAAACTGTTTTGAGCATTCCATTGGAATTATCATGGTGATAGTCTCACGTGGAAATTCAGAAATGCGTAGAAAGATAGAGAAATTTTGAAAACACCAAACCAGCTTTTTTGATAATGATGATGATAATAGGTGATAGTAATTTTTAAAAGTCTGGTATGCAAATAAATATTGAGTAACATTTTGAAATAGGTACTGTACATTTCATTATGTCATCCCAAAATCGACTACATTGTGAAGGTCATTTTACCTGATACTTTTTCAATAAAAAAAACCATACTAGCATTTTTTTGGGATGTAGCCGAGTGAAAATATGTCATTTTTTTCAACCATGTAGTAAGGTATCCATCAACCTATTTTGTATTATTTACACATTAGAGAAATAAATACATAGTTACCTATTAACAAAGTCTGTAGCTACTTTTACTTGTGATGAATCAAATTACCTAACATTTGAGCAGCCAATATTTATATTTCTGGGTGATGGTTTATTGACTAGCTGCTATATTGATTGATTTAAGCTGTCTGTTTATGTGCCTAGGTAACATAATACTAATAATATTGAACTTGTGATATACTACTTAATACTTTGCAATGTAAGCACTTCATAAATATTAATTATGCATGAAGTGCAACTGAATCAATTATACTTTAAAAGCAATATATTCTGATTATTTCAGGCTTCATATTTATACCGAAACCTGCACCTATCAGTGGGGGGTGCTACTCCAATCAAAGATGCCTCAGCAAACACAAATACCTCAAAAGCCTACACAGTTATAGACCACAAGCATGATGCATTAGTGATTGGTGCCGGTGGGGCTGGCCTACGTGCCGCCTTTGGTCTTGTGCAGGAGGGCTTCAAGACCGCTGTGGTCACCAAACTATTCCCCACTAGGTCTCACACAGTGGCTGCTCAGGGAGGCATCAATGCTGCTTTGGGTAAGAACATACCTTATTACATAAAGCACTGACTAACTGAACACTCTACTTTATTTATTGGAAGCAAATTAAGTCACCAAGTGAATTAATTCTATAGTCTTAATTGAAATTCTTTTATTAATAAAACTGTTATACATACATTCCAGAATAACCCGTTATCGGGCCCACCAAATATAAAGAAAATTAGACAAATAATGTTCTTGTTGATATACATACTTTGCTTTAAGAAATCTTGCCAGTTTGATGCTTGCTAGTTTTTGTAACACTAGTGTCTAACATTACATAACCTTTCAGGTAACATGGAAGAAGACAACTGGCTCTGGCACATGTACGACACAGTCAAGGGCTCTGATTGGCTAGGAGATCAGGTATGTCAACAATATTTATTACAACTAGTATAGTGCATCTTGGAAATGTAAACAAATAGTTTTGAAAGCATAATTTGTCTGCTTCTCACTATATTGCTCTTCAGTAAATTCAGTTTTTGTTTTGCTTTTTATATGTACCTACACAAAACCATTTTTTTATTTGCTCATAAATTTACGAAGCAATGTTAGTCAATTATCAATGTTGGCCAAGCAATTAATGTTTGCACTGTGTGATATTTGCACAACATTCTTGTTTGAGAAGATAACTTCATATGCAAACAAATGTCATGTTTCATGACTCTGGTCAACCCCATCGTTGCCTGCCATCAGGTAACACAGTGGTCAAACACACATAGCTATTAAAAAAATATTGATATGAAAAGTATCAAAAAACGTAAGGGACACTTTTATATTGTTGTTAAATGCTTTTAATTGTAAGGCACATTTAGACAGGTTTAAAAGTTGGTTCAGGCGACCTATTATGATGTCTTAAATCCATCATGATTTCTGTGTCAGAGAGAGACGGAGTTACACAAGACGAATAGCACTATCTCTTTCCCTCACACAAATCATGATAGCATTGGCACTTCGTAATACGGCCACAGGTCTTATGTTAATTGATACCAAGATTGATTAAAATCATTATTGATACTTGTTATTCTGATTTATACTATGCTATCTTGAAATTGATTGATGGTCTAAGTATGTATGTATAAATAAAAAAAGCTCCTCCATGATGAACGAATGTTTTATAAAAGAAATAATATAATATTTGGGATAAAATTGACCATAACAAGGCAGTTCCACTCATGCAGGTATCTCTATTTTCGTGGTAGTTTCACCTCATGTAGGCTTAAAATAATATGGGTGCAGCCAAGCCCATATTTAATAACATAGTGTCAACGTAATGTAGTGTTTTATTTAAGACTAGCAGCACCCTGCGGTTTTACCCGCGTATTTCCCGTTCCCGTGGGAATATGGGGATAAAATATAGCCTATGTTACTTGTGGATAATTTAGCTTTCGAATGGTGAAAGAATTTTAAAAATCGGTCCAGTAGCTTTTGAGCCTATTCATTACAACCAAACAAACAAAGTTTTCCTCTTTATAATATTAGTGTAGATAAAACATGTGATTAATTAAGGTATAATACCTAATATCCTACTAACACTAACAGTGTTCCTACAAGATGTGCCATGAACTTCTGAAACAGTCTCATGAATTTATGAAACAGGTTCTATAATAACTGGTTTGCTATCAAAAAGTATGACGTCTATATTTAATTAAGCGTTTATCTAGCTAAGCGGCATTTTCCATCCATTCTAAAACGTGCCGTCGACTTAGAACCTATTTCTGCGTAAATCAGTAGTTTGCAATTACTCTTACTGACAGCGAGTCGTCTGACTTTTACTTTCACTGTCACATGAATAACATGATTAGGAATGTATTTACAGGCAGGTCTCGCTCGAGTCGACGAATGCCGATCGATATTATGACGTCATTTCTCAATCTTATATCATTCGTTTTGAGCTGCGACCGTACGTTGGCACAGTCACGGCCTACCTACAGCTCCACCTCTCAGCCGGTACAGTCGATAACGTAGCGCAGGTAGCAGGGGCGAATGACCTTTTTGTACACAAACAAGACAAAAGAGGCGGAACAAATCCGTTGCGGAATTTGTTCGAAAGAGTTACCGCGGCCCTGGAACGCAAAGGGCACAAGAAGGAGCACGGGTGGGTTTTAGTCAGTAAAAGTCGGACACTCCCTACCGCTTCACCCAGGGCGGGAGGGGTCATTTGATGATTTCCCATCCAAAAAAAAAAAGGCGGAACAAATCTCGAATAGTTCGTGTGAAGACTGCTACTACCACGAAAATTAAGATGAATGCACAAATCTTTTTCATAATTAGCAAGCATAATAATTTGTTACCTACTTTCTCAAGTAGGTAAAATATTTTCTGCTTGGTATGACGATGTAAAATAAATTAAACATCTGTTGAAACAAGACATTGTGTGAAGGCACTCAGTATGTATTTAAACTAACAGTTTAAATGTATAATGAGCACCTTCCAAAACAAAATCGGTTAACCATATTGCATCTTCTAATTAAGATAACATAATTTCACACATGAATTGTAAAAAGTACATCTAAATAAAGTAAATAGGTACACTTATTTATTTTATCCAAGGAAGGAAACACTAGTTATTTACATCATAGCTTTCCTGGTCAATTACTTGTTCACATAAATTCTGCTCTGTTACTGTTAGCACCATACATGTAGATTTAGGGTCAATTAAGACAAAGTACATTTGACTCTACAAAATGTTTTTCATAGGACGCCATTCACTACATGACTCGGGAGGCCCCTCATGCCGTCATCGAACTGGACAACTACGGCATGCCCTTCTCCCGTACTCCTGAAGGCAGGATCTACCAGAGAGCCTTCGGAGGACAGTCCCTCAAGTTCGGCAAGGGAGGTCAGGCGCATAGATGCTGTGCTGTTGCTGACAGGTACATACACTTAAATAATTGAAAGTCATATCTTTGATGTATATGCTCAGTAGTCATAGAATTGGCACTTTATAAGTATTCTGCATGTATTCTAAAAGACAGCAAATCATGTGGACAAATTGATATGTACATCATTATGTACTTACTTTATAAAAAAACCACCAGTTCAATCCTGTATTGCTAAATCGAATCAAGATAACAACGCATGTTTTATGAAATTACCACAGATAAGGCTAATCATATTATAAAATATAAGCTCTTAAAACTCTGTTTCCTCTAATAACAAAGCATGAAAGCAATAATATCAATTCTTATAAAATGCAATATTTTCTTTGTTGATATCACGAGTGTGATTACTGATTACCCCCAAAAGTTTTATAGATGTTATTTACATTGTATTTGAGTCATTTCATATCACTCATCTATCTATAAATTGTGTTCCAGAAGTGCTTGGTCATACTTAATGGTGATATTGGGAAGCTGGTATAGATTAAGGAAGCAATAGCAAAACAAAAAAGAAAGACTTTTCTTTTAATTAATCTGACTGCGGCTTCCAACTCAAATGTTCCAAATAAATCACTTTTGAAGCAGTTGCTGTCATCAAATCTCTGATTGAACTAAAGTAAATGCCACCAACTGTAACAAACTGCTTGAAAAAGTCAGTAGTTGAAACTTTTTAGCCGGTTTTAGTGGTCTTTTTTAACACCTTTTTTTTTGTCTGCTATACATATCCATACAATGTCAACTACCCAACAATCTCTCTTAAATATGACCACCTACTTCTTTTTATGAGTTGTTGGTTACGGACTTACCTGTGGCGACCTTAATATGTACGAGTATAATGGGCTTATCCAACGCACATATAAAACACGCTGTATAAAATATGTCGCAGCAGACTAGCTTAATCAGCTGTTTAATTGGCTGCCCAGCGTTTTCATTGACCGGCAACGTTTAATCAGAAGTCTAGGGACAAGACGTTATTCCATTCATGTTAGGTTCCTTTATAAACCCTTTCCAGACGGAAATAGAATGTTGGAATTGACTGGTTTGAATTTATATTGCTTATATTTTCGTCAAACGGCTACTCTATGAACGGCTCAAGCATCTGTCATCTCCTTAATATTTTTTTTATTAGACGCGTTGGCAGGGTATCATCATAGTATAAACAGGGGAAGTAGGTTATCTCCGGCCTAATTCGCGATATAATTGCCTACTGTCTTAGGGTTGTCACTTTAACACATCTCTGTATAACTAATCTCTCTGTATTCAGAGATCATTAGTCAATAAAGTTCAACAATGGTTTGATTTTACAACTGTAAGTACTTACCTACTTAGTTACTATACCTACAATACTGAGAAATCGGCATAACTAAACGTAAACAAAGCAATAGCGGCAAATCAATTGATAGATCAAAAGTACCTACCTAATATATTCTAGTAGGAAATTAGGCCTACCTACCTACTTTCTCTGTGTGATAGAAAACTAATAAAAATAAGTAAGTAGGTATCTCATCATCAAGTAAAAATTATATGCTAGAATAAGTGACTAGCTTACCTTTCCTGTTCATTAGGTAATCTGAACAGAGATAATTCTGGAATCGATGAATTATTGAGACACCCAAACACACAGCAATACGTTCTCCTGCGACTGCCAGACATTTTTTATTTATTTAGCGGTGACGCGCGAACCTCGTGCAGTGTTAGCCCCGACTGGCGCACTGAGAAACGGTTCGAGACTTGTTAAAGTGTGCGTGCGTCGACGCATAGATACTATGGCGCACACATACAAGCCGCGCGCGGTGCGTTTGTATGAAGATAAACTACTACCCCTGTTTATACTATGGTATCATTTAGGCCGCCAAATAACTCGGGAAGTGCTAGTGATCTATACAGGGGCTACTTGTAGTCAAACCGTTCAGTTGAGTGGAGTATTTAGCCATGGACTATTTTGTCATTTCATATCACAACTATTGTAAAATCGTCATTATTAGCGACTAATTACATGTTGAAGTAATAATGGATTTATGTGACATTAATAGTAATATTTGTTGCACAATAGTAGTTCCAATCTTATGCAACTAAGCTACTATGCAAACATTCATGGTTTCTTTGTTTGGTGTCGTGATGTCGTCTTGGAAATTTGTTAGTTCTAAACACACTTACCATTGTTGCAATTTCTATGCAAACGACAATGCCGTCATGACGTTATCTATATTATTTAGAACTAGATTTTGCCAGCAGCTTCGCTCACATTAATTTATCGCGGAAAAATTTCTTCAGCGTCCAATCTAGCTCTGTACTATATTACATCAAAATTGGTTTAGCAATTTAGGCGTAAAAGCGTAACAAACAAACTCACCTTTGCATTTAACATATTAGTTAGGAAGTCAGCGCGCGGTTACCAAACCCCGCGTATTTCTGAGAGGGGCAAGGTAACACAAGGCCTATGTACCTATTTTAGTATATCTTTGCTTAATTTCTTCTTCTCCTTTCGCCCAGGACCGGTCACTCGCTCCTGCACACCCTCTACGGCCAGTCCCTCCGCTACGACTGCGAGTACTTCATTGAATACTTCGCATTGGACTTGCTCATGGAAGATGGAGTCTGCAAGGGATGCATCGCCATCAACCTTGAAGATGGAACACTACACAGGTACATTCGATTTTAATGCATGGGATCTGTTTCTGGAGGGAGGTTGCCTGGTTGGAATGACAGCCGTCATCACGCAAAATGGTCCAACATAGAACTAAGTATAAACCCCTATGGATAGATACCGCGACATCATATCGCCGAAGTATTGTATTGTGTTACAGGCTGGCAGGCTGGTCTCCGCAACTATCTAAATATATATAACTCAAAAGTGACTGACTGACATAGTGATCTATCAACGCACAGCCCAAACCACTGAACGGATCGGGCTGAAATTTGGCATGCAGGTAGATGTTATGACGTAGGCATCGGATCCACTAAGAAAGGATTTTGATTAATTCTACCCCCAAGGGGATAAAATAGGGGATGAAAGTTTGTAAGAAACTTTGTTTTTAAACCGATCGGGCTGAGAGTTTCAAAATCGGGGGTAAAGTAAGTATTCCACGCGGACAAAGTCGCGAGCAGAAGCTAGGTATTTATAAGCGCGTATTTTGCGGATGGAAAAAGTTAGTATTTTTTTTATCCACTCGAACTCTTTAAGGAAACACAGACTCCCTGGTGTTACTGGTCATAGATCAGATTGTACCTAAGTTACCGAAGTACTTCGTCCTGTATCCAGTGGCCACTGGACTGGTCTAAGAGAAGTTGAGCTGCTGCAGCAAGAGTTTGGGAAATCCAACTACGCTTCAGTCGACAACCTGTGTTACGATTTAAAGGGTACTTGAACCCGGGACATAGTATGCCTTTGGAGTACAAAAAAATACTAAATTGCAGATGCTTATAACCAACAAAGATTTTACTATCCAATGGCCAACGAATTCGTGGTGCGAATGTTCTTGGCTTATAGAAATAACGTTCGTAGTCGCTTTGCTTTTATCCAGATAAGTGGGTAGAATAATACACGCGAAGAAATGAGTCCTAGGTGCAGGGCAATCCTAGGCTTGCTTGTCTGGTGCCCGTTTTCACAAACACAATGTGACACTTAAATTATCCTACCGATCCCGGTCGGCTCGGAGGCGAGAGTGGCAATCCAACTGTGCAATAATGTTAAGCAGTTCCATAAAGTTTTTTTTTTCAACAGAAAATACAGGTTTTGTGCCAATATTACCTTTACAAAAGTTGAATAATTATGTGCTTCCCTCTACAACGCAGTAGGTGCAATGACTGACAAACGTAAGTAGCGCGCCGCACAGTAACAAAGGGAGATAACGGTACGGTCAGACGAGTGTTGTTTTACAGACTACTTAGGCTTTCCAGTTGCAATTAGAGTCAAAAATATTAATCTCTAATTGGTCATTGAACCAGAATAAAAGTGGCCCACGGTATTTTTATTTGCACTTAGAGTTGGTATCAAAAGACAGCGAAATTTTAGAAACTTCATTGTTTGTACCGAATGAGCTCCGAAACTACTGGACCGATTTTTACCATTTTCACCAATGGAAAGCTATACATTATAGCGACTAACAGGCTATATTTTGTGCTCGTATTTCCACGGGAACGGGAACTACGCGAAAGCGAAGCGCTGCTAGAAATTAATATTGTCTATAGGATACGGAATCGAAATAAGTTCTAGGTATCACAATTTTATCATGAAATGGGACCATATCACGAACGATGTCACATCTATACTAATATCATAAAGAGGAAAGATTTGTATTTTTGTATGTAACGAATAAACTTAAAAACTACTGGACCGATTTCAAAAATTCTTTCACTATTAGAAAGCTACATTCACCCTGAGTAACATTGGCTATATTTTATTCCCATATTCCCATGGGAAAGGAAACTACGCGGGTAAAACCGCGGGGCGCTGCTAGTCACTAAATATAATACAACTTAATTGGATAGGATTGATGAAACAGACTAGACCCCACCATACAGAGAACTTTTGTGTCTGTGGTTTAAATTTACCTCAATATTCAATATCTGTATATTTTTGGGCAAACATGGCAAAACACGTGACGAAAAGACATGTGGAACTCGCAGATCCAAGCATGATACGCTGTTTTAAATCACACGCAAGTCGAATGAAATAGTTGAATTAATTAAAACGAATAATTTTCTGCATTATATCAATATCGTGACGAATTTTTCTATAAAATAAATAGCTAGAGATAGAATACTCTTAATCAATTTACTACCATAAAAGTTTCAGTCAAAAACGATTTCATTAAACTGAATTAGAAACTCGAAACTGTCGATGGGGTCGTAAGGTTCTGTAGTGGCGACTGCGCACCAGAACACGCAGCGTTGGAAGGCCTATAAGGGTACCGATGACCTGGCGAAGGCCGCGGAAACCGCTGGATGCGAGACACACATTACCGGTCGATGTGGCGGCACTTGGGGGAGGCATATGCTCAGTAGTGTCTTGGCTGAAACAATGATGATGAGAAATTCAAAGAATCCAAAGGCGTTTAGTTTTTTTGCTGACTGTGTGTGATTGATGCGGAGCCATACTTAATAAGGGTCTCTTTATTAATCTCAACAACAAACGTGACTGCTCCACATTCTTATCGTTCTAATTTTACGTACATTGAACTTTGAGTAATTCATTAGATACCGTATACTTAGAATACCGGTCCGTAAACATAGAAAAGGTTGCGAGTCTGTCTGTCGTACCGCATTTAACGTCTGTTACTCTTAATAAATAAAGAGCTTTGGCAGACTGAACTGGCTCACACAAGTCTCTTTGGGTATTGAATTTTTGTATACTTCATTTGCAAATGTCGTGACCCCGTTAGGAAAGCTCATTATGTATGAATATCGACGAGGATGGTTAATAATGGTTATATGAGATAATTTAGATTGTTGTTGTGAAGGATGATATGGCTAGAAAGGGGACTTTAAGCGCTTTTATTCAATTCGTGATAGGTCCAATTCAACTTATTCGTGATTGATCCAATTCGCGGTTGATATAATTCGCAATTGGTCCATTTCGCAGTTGGTCCAATATAAAGTATTTCCGATATTAAACAAAATAACACATTTTTATGTATGTATGTATATGTCACCGTATAATTGTAAAATGCGTAAGATTATAAAATATCTAGAGAGATTGTAAACTCTCGGGATAAATCGGGATAAGGTAAGGTGGCAAACAAAAACGTCAAAAACAATTAATAAAATACTTAAGAGCGTTTACGCCGAACGGCATTTCATACAAATTTTCAAGTCCTTATTTTCCGAAATAACTAAACCGATTTTAATGAAACTTTATACAAATAAGCAGGATGAGAGGTCTAAAAAGTTAGTTGAAAACATTTTCGATAAAATAGTGTTACAGTTAAATTAGACCCATTTTAAATTTTCCATACAAACATAAACGAGTTATCTTTTTTGAATTAAGACATTTCTAAAATGTTTTTATCTAACTTTTTAGACCTATGTATTCTGCTTTACGTGTGAAGTTTCATTAAAATCGGTTCAGTCATTTCGACACACAATAGTGACATGAAAATTTGTATGAAATGCCATACGGCGTAGGTACACGCTCTTGAATTGCACCAAAAAATAGTCACGATAGAAAATCCTGTTAGTCACAATTTAACATTGAACAAAAACCAGTCTCTCTGTATTAATAGTCTCGAAGATATAGAACAGTTACTACTTTAGATATCGCTATTTCACGCGAACTGCATACGTCAAATAAATATTTTTATCTGTAAAAAAAATATTTGATTTACTTGTTATTGTTTATTTTATAACCAAAAATACTTATCGGATAATGCTAATCTGTTTGCTCATATATTTGTGTCATAATTGCCTATTAACAATAATTATGTTTTTAAGTAAACAAAGGTAGGATCAGTCAATGTGGCGACTGTTTCCAGCTGTGTACGTCTCTCGGGTAGGTAAATGATAATAATGATAGGTAGAAATGTGCAATGCGATAGTGGGAGGTCTATATTATGCAGTTTGCATAATCGTAAATTGTATGAATAAGGTAAAAGTTAATAAAATACAAGCTAGCTAAGCTAAGTAAGCAAAGGTTGGACTGTTTAGAACACACTATCCTTAGTACAAAGATTCATCGTAGGTTTAAGCCTCGTTGACGCTATCAGAACTCAATTTAAGCTATTGGGCTTTCCATGAGGGCGTTTTCAGCAGCAGCCAAGAGTCTGAAAAACTTAAGGAATTGGCTCAATTCCCGAGAGCTGCCCGCTGCTGAAATGAGTTGATGCTAATAAACCTATAGGCTAATCTAACCCTTAAGGGCCATCATGTTTTGTTAGATGATTTACTATCTATTTCCTAGTTTACTAACATTATAAAAAGTATTATAGTTAATTCCTATTGTCCCCAGGTTCCAAGCAAAGAACACCATTTTGGCGACGGGCGGCACTGGTCGCTCGTACTTCAGCTGTACCTCAGCCCACACCTGCACGGGCGACGGCACGGCCATGGCGGCACGCGCCGGTCTGCAGAACGAAGACATGGAGTTCGTGCAATTCCACCCTACTGGTAAGGCTTGTTCTTCTTTTCGAGAGTTAACTGCTCGGATTGTTTGAGCCCAGCGGGTGTATATTTTATTGCAGCATTTGTGGCATTTGTTAAGTCCCCAAATGCTTGAAGCACTTCAATATGTACACATTTTAGGCAGGTAATGCGCTGACACTGGGCATCCGAGAGTCTTTAAAACCCTTTTCATACTATTTGTCAGAAGCAAACGTTTACGTTAACTTACTCCTATTTTGTGTATAGATTCAGTCAGACCCTTTATCTCGACGGTATATCCTTTAGAGGAGATCCTTTGGAGACCCTCCCTTATCTCCTATTTAACCCGCCGTAAAGTTTCTCTGTACCGCCCTCACCCTTCCTCAACGTTACGTAATAACCAAGTGACAGCGAATACCGACAGCGAAAACAAAATATGTACAAAACAGTCCACGGATATAAACAGCCCACAAGGTTGTGCAAGGCCTCTCCTCTACCCAAATTGCGTTACGTAATACTTGAGCGCCCCATTTCAGCATTACTTCAGTCTGTAATCGCGATATCGCACATCCGTCTTCAACGCGCCTAATCTTGAAGTATTGTCATGAAAAATCAAATCGACTCGAGTCAGGCTGCGGTATTGTCTCAGGCTTAAACTTGC
Organism: Hecatera dysodea; assembly: GCA_905332915.2. NCBI lineage: Eukaryota > Metazoa > Arthropoda > Insecta > Lepidoptera > Noctuidae > Hecatera > Hecatera dysodea. The sequence goes on from HG995304.1 coordinate 8,542,837, forward strand.
TTCGGCACACTACAATTGATATGGCAATACAATGATGTCACACAGATCAATATTTTGAATGAATTGCATACTAAAGATCATAAAAATTCCATTTTAACTAGAAAGAAATATTTGTTTTATAAACAATTTGTTGACCTTTCACTTTCCTGTTTAAGTCATACATTAAATTCCATGTTTATACAATTTGGCTAATCTGACGTCGAGAGTCATGTGACAATTTCGTCGCACGAATTCGTGAAGTGGCTTGGCCATGTACCAATTAGATAATCTGTACAAAAATATACGTCGTGCATAAACGTATTGACTTTTTATCATAGTGTTCTCAAAATAAAACAAAACAGTTCTTGAAGCTCTAAGAACTGTTTTGTTTTATTTGTTCAGCTTCTGTTCTCGTATCTGCTCATATTAAAACATTTTACTTTATCCAACGGTTCTTCTGTCTTTCTCACCGTGTATCTAATTCGAGTGAGCTTTATTGTATGTATTGACAGGTCGCTTCTTGTTTACTTCACCTTAGTTTTCTCGGTGAAATTCATGCAGATTGGCACTAATATGGTGTCGTGCTTGTGAAATCGCAGTCTACTATCATTTGTTTACCGAAATAATAACGCATCCGCTAGAAACGGTCCTGGAAACAATTTCTATGTGAACGAGCACTAAGATGCAAATCTTTGATCGAATCGCGATCGTCACGAACTATGTTTGAAAATCTAGCCCATATCATGTTCAAATGATCCCTATGCCCGTTGTTCATAAATTATTTCCTCAAACTAGAGAGGGAAAGAAATACATGATAATATGTTTTCTTTCCCTCTCTAGTTTAAGCACGAAATATTTACGAGTAATCGCTCATATGAGCTATAAAAATACATTTATCTAACCTTATCGTGCGTAAGAGTCTATTTTAGTAAATGGTTCGTTGAGATAAACTGCAGTTACGCGTATATTCAAACTAGTATATGGGCATCATTTTAACAGTAATTTCGTGAACGTACAACTTGTCGTAGTTATTACTTACCATGACATAAAAATAGTTTAACCTTGAAAGTTTGGCTTAAACTTTATATTTTTGGCAAGCGCCTAGGTTAGATGAAATAGCAACGGTAGTTATGAACACTTCAATAATTTGGCAGGAGGCCAGAAAAAAGTCAATGTAGCTATTACAAAGTATGTAGGCACTTGTTGTATCATTACTTAACTTCACAATCCAAATCAGCGGTGCCCCTTTAAGACAGTATCATCGGCGAACATAACAGACCAATAAACTTACTCAATTTCACGTAAAACAACATACTGACGAAAAAATATTACTTATAGTAAAACACTAGCGACCCGCCCCGGCTTCGCACGGGTGCAATGTAGATACTAATGTTTCCTCTAATATAATATGCATGTATTATACATATAAACCTTCCTTAAGAATCAGTCTATCTATTAAAAAAAACCGCATCAAAATCCGTTGCGTAGTTTTAAAGATCTAAGCATACATAGGGACAGACGGCGGATAGCGAGTTTGTTTTATACTATGTAGTGATAAACACTCGTCTTTTTTCTATGGGGTTTGGAGAAACTACAGAACGCCTCCTCATACGATGCATTTCAAACCATATTGCTACAAATCCACTAACCTACCTCTTACTCGCCACCAGGTATCTACGGCGCCGGCTGTCTGATGACGGAGGGCTGCCGCGGTGAGGGCGGCTTCCTCGTGAACGCCAAGGGCGAGCGCTTCATGGAGCGCTACGCACCCGTGGCCAAGGACCTGGCCAGTCGTGACGTTGTTTCCAGGGCTATGACCGTCGAGATTATGGAAGGTAAGATGCTTGTGAACTTAGAATAGGCAGATAGAATATACTTTAATTTATGCCAAACACACAACAACAACGTGTCCACCTGTACATAAGCGTGAAATTTGACATAAATTGGCAGTAGAGTCGGGCATTTGGCGTTCATAACTTCAAAATTCAGACCTTAATTTAGAACTACACTGGCATAAATCTTCAAAAAAAAATTGCTGGTAAACGTGCAAAAATCAAGGGTTTACTGGTGCAATTAGAAATAATCGATTTTATTATTAAAACCTATCCAATATTGGAGTGGTCTTATTACATCACATTTTAGAAATTGTCATGAAATCAGAGCTCAGCATGCCTTTTCAGTACTATCAAATCAACCATACATTGAAATTGGATTTTATTCAACTGATTCAATAATGGAAACAAAGAACATATTAGCAGTGAGCCTACCTAAATATAAAATCTTTGCACGTTTCGCATTGCTGAAAATTGCACCAGAAAAAAAAAACGCTTTAAAATTTAGTACGTGTATAAACCCGTAGTGCACACCAAACCTGTACCTACAACCTCAAATTAATTATTGTAAACAGTTATGACTAACGCTAACCGCGTGTCCACACAAGTAAACGTCGTTAAAACGCAGTTACGTAACCTGCAAGGTTAGGCAGTAACAATAGTCCATTTGATCAGTTTATGCCGAAGGTTATTTCTTCACACCTGCTTATAACTATTCTTCACCCAATAAAATCTGTACTGACATAATTTATTGAGTATTGAACAATGTTATAAATGTAAACAAAGCAATTTCAATGTTCTTGTTTTATGTAGGTAAAGTTTTAATTTCTGCATAATTATTAGTTTATACTAAATCTATTAATAATATAGTTCACGTACAATGCGAGTAAAATTCAAAGTTTATATCTCGCAAACTCACGGGTGATAGAGAGATTACTGTAATGAACATTACAAAAAAAGGTAAAAATAAGGCATCTGTTGACTATCCGTTCGTGATACAGGCGAGTCCGGCATAAAGACAACCAAACCATTATTACAAAACACCATTTCACTTTTTCCAAATATTGACCTGTCTAAATTTTATTGTCAAAATCACTTTAAACTTTTGTGCTAATTATTAAGCTACTCTGTATGGTTGTCTCATATTCGTGCAATAAATATTATTCTAAGTAATGAAGCAATTTTAGGCCGAGATATATTTTTTTAAAGAATTCGGGGGAAATAACCTACACAATAACGATTAAAGCACAGTTTATATAGATAGAATGCTAAATAATAGAATATAAAATCAACTTACTCGAATATAAGAAAAGGTTAGGCTTTGTAGAGCGTTGTCTACGTCACCTGTTCGGAATAGGTTCTTTGTAAAGAAAGAAAAGAAAGAATGAAAAACTGTTTATTTGCGCCAAGCATGACGCACACCAAAGAATTTAAAAATAAAGCTTAAAACTAAAACAAAAATAATAGTTAAAAGTTGGGAAGGTATGCATGGTATGTAGGTATGTTGGTAAAGCTAGAATATGTCACAATTTGAGCCAGGCACTATACTTGAATGCCTTCCAACGTTCTAAGACCCCGTCTCCCGCGCAGGTCGCGGCTGCGGGCCCGAGAAGGACCACGTGCACTTGCAGCTGCACCACCTGCCCCCGGACCAGCTGAAGCAGCGCCTGCCCGGTATCTCGGAGACCGCCATGATCTTCGCGGGGGTCGACGTCACCAAGGAGCCCATCCCCGTGCTGCCCACCGTGCACTACAACATGGGAGGCACGCCTACTAACTTCCGTGGAGAGGTCAGTGTCAGCTTAGATCGATAGATTGCTCCTCATTATGTACACCATATTAATTATTGATGTAGAAAAATAAAATACTGTGGCCGTATTACGAAGTGCCAATGCCATCATGATTCGTGTGAGGGAAAGAGATAGTGCTATTCGTCTTGTGTAACTCCGTCTCTCTCTGACACAGAAATCATGATGGATTTAAGACGTCATAATAGGTCGCCTGGTCTTTGCGCTAAAATTGATCTTGTCAAAACAGCCTTTTGGAATAAAGAGAGAATCAGTGCTAATCAATATATTATTATGTGTATAAAATCGTTCCGTTAGGTACTGAGTGACTGACGGACAACGCACAGCCGAAACTACTGGTCGTAGAAAGGATATCGCGAAATTTGTACGGAAACAGGACTAAACGGGATATGCGCGTACGAAGTCGTGAGCAAAAGCTAGTTTATTACAAAACTGCCTGGTGGTCACAAATGCGACTGCTTAAAGACTTAGGTTCGATTCCCAGGTTGGGTAAAGTGTTAATGGGATTTAGCATTGAAGATATCCAATAGTCGCTCAGCACGCAAACTGGTACTGTTACATTCAAACCTCTCTACAGCTAATTAGTGAGACCTTTCGAAACCCGAACCGGACGATGACCTTCCATCGAGATAACAGTCACTAACCAAAACAAACAAAAATAAGGAAAACTCAAGTAAATAGCTATATCTACTAAATAAATGAAGGAATATTTTTGTATCAAATACCTTAAATAAATTCAAAAGTGTATTATTTCTGAGTCTTATATCAGGATCTGGATGACCGACAATACAAGGCGACATATACGTATAGACATTTTATGAGTACTCCTTATCATCGGGAGGTCAGCTTTATGAGTGTTCCCTTTGAGTTTATTAAACATATAATATATTCATTTGACTCCTGTGTCATAATGATTAATTGAACTATCAACCCTTTGGCGCGTTCCACAAAGAACATTACAGCCTCATTTAACTTATTATAGTTAGAGGGCAAACGGACTCATTCACGATAAGTGTTTTTTTTTTGTGATAATTTCATTTTATAAAACTTCAGTGAACAGGAAAAATGTTTGGTAAATATATAGTTGCTTCGCGAGTATGTATCTTGTCTAATCTATTTTGGTACAAAAAAAACATTATATTCTCAAGTCAAGAACAAAGGATTTTAAATCGAGTTTTGATTTCACGGATCCGTACCTATCATGAAACATGGATGCGCCGCCATAAAGAGCGATAATCCTCTTATTATAAAGAGAAAAGATTTTTTTCTTTTGTTTGTTTGTACTGAATCTATAAAGCTCCGAAACTACTGGACCGACTTAAACTATTTTTTTTACCACTGGAAAGCTACATTATGAGCGAGTAACATAGGCTATATTTTATCCGCGTATTCCTATAGGAACGAGAACTACGTGGCCGAAATCATGGGTGCTAGTAGTGTACCTTAGCAAAAGTACCCGCGAAATAAAAAAAAGTTTAAGTAATTAACTTTGTTTTTAATTCGAATGGTGCCGGGTGTTCGTAATATTTTAGTGTAGATAATAATTTGATATGCAAATGTGGGACATGCTACAATATCCTGACCACAAATCAGCAGACGACAATGCTACACCTACACTCAAGCCTTCTCGCGCACACACCTTGCCCTTAAATTTTCAGGTCTCGGCTATCGAGCTGCGCAGTAGAGTAGAATTAGGGAACCCGTTATCCCCATTCCGTCCATTTTGCGTGCGTCCTGGCTAACATAGCAAGGCCCGCCAGCCTCGCTCTGACCAGAAAAGTTGAATCCATGTAATATGTTTATTTGGTAGGTAATCACGCACTACGACGGCGTGGACCGCGTGGTGCCGGGGCTGCTGGCGGCGGGCGAGGCGTCGTGCGCGTCGGTGCACGGCGCCAATCGCCTGGGCGCCAACTCGCTGCTCGACATCGTGGTGTTCGGCCGCGCCTGCGCGCTCACCGTCGCCGAGACCAGCAAGCCGGGAGACGCGCAGGCCCCGCTCAAGGACGTACGTTTATTTATTTGTTGATTTCTGCCAGCCCGCCTGATGTCCGAAGTTATTCCAAGGGAACATACTACCGAGAAAGGAAGATGAAAAGTGTGCTATGTCCTATCTCAGGACATGGTCTACCTGTGAGCCAAGCTTCATCGAAATCCGTTGAGACGTGAAGAGTTGACAGACAAACATTGGTACTTCCGCATTTATAATATCTTATATATAAAATTCTCGTGTCACGGTGTTTGTGGTTGAACTCCTCCAAAACGGCTCGACCGATTTTCGTGAATCTTAACGTTCATATCGGCTAGGGTGGCGAATCGGACAAAATGTATTTTTCATCCCCCTAAATGTTGGTGGCCAACCCTAATTTCTAAAACATAGCTCTAAAACAGCTCCTTCAAGTATCCAAGTTAATGTGACGAAATGCCAAAAGTGTTGTTTGGTTTCTGTAGAATTAAACTAGATGGCGCCAGTGTACCCTATCAGACTAACATCGAAATAAAAACTCAAGAGGTCGAGGTCTCTGAGTTTTTATTTCGAAGACCCTAACCCAAATCATTAAACAACTTCTTCCACTCTGGAAGACAGTGTCAGACTTTTAGTGACTAAAACGTATCCTTTGCGTTCCAGGGAGGCCATTAGAGTCCTAACTTCTATTGTTGGCATAGTCCCATTGGTAGACCATACCGGCCTGTAGGTACTACACTTTCCAGTAATGAAATACGATCTAAAAGTGCATATTCCTTGACAGTAAAAAGTTTTCCTCAGGATCATTACTACCTCATAATCATAATACATCTTGTTTACAGTAAAAGATTCATAAGTTACGCAATTTACCCTCGGCTCAAGACGGTAACATTGTGTCGATTAGTATATTCGATCATAACTTTGTTGTAACTCAATATTTTACATACATCTTAATTAAGTCACTACATTGTTTTTGTTCAGTTTTGTTATTTCGTGAACCAAAACTTGCGGTAGTTATTTTGCCTTTATGCTAACCAGTAGTTTTTTTTAACGATATCATTATCTAAGTAGCCGTTTCAATAAAAGAATAATATTAATGTTAATGGCGTAGGAGTTGTCATTGACACACCATATTAAAGTGTGTCATAGGATGTATCTTTGTCCTCGTCATTCCAAACGTCACGGAATATTCTGAGACACACCCTTCGATAATTTCATCTGATAGCGCGAGTAACATAAACAGTAAAATTGAAAACAAATGATCACTGCGTCATAAATAAATATGTAAGATTTCGTAATAATTGTGTCTATTTGTGAAATCATGTTGCTGAATTGGTAATGTGCAGACGTAATATTCTATTATTTACCCTCGTATAAGCACGAACTACATAATATTGTGATTCTGGCTCATTCAGAGAGCAAAATATTAAACTTACAAAATAACATCATTATTTGATGCTAATAATCTAATCTCCTCTAAGTATTGCTATCACTGATCAACTCACTGACGGATCACGTGCAAACTGTCCGGAAACATTTATTTATTCTAAAAATGTTGATGGATTTTCAGCGGCATAAAACCTCTTGAACTTAACTTTGTAGGGATAATTCTATTACTTATACTTTGTAGGGATAAATCCCAAAACCAGGGTCCTAAGTCCTCCCCGACAAGCTACCGCCCAATTAGTCTGCTCAAAGTCTACGAGAGGCTTATTCATAAGCGTCTCAAGGACTACGTCGAAGCGAAGAGCCTCCTCCCCAACGAGCAGTTTGGTTTCAGATCGAACCACTCTTGCGTCCAACAGGTCTACCGTATCGTTGAGCACATCAGCGACCGCTATCAGCGCGGCCTAGTTACGGGAGCCATGTTATTCGACATAGCGAAAGCTTTCGATAAAGTCTGGCACAAAGGACTGATATACAAGTTATATCAACTGGATGTGCCAGATCGTCTCCTGCACATCTTGCGAGGCTATTTGTCGAACTGCACCTTTCGGTACCACGTCGAAGGTGCGCTTTCGTCTCCCCACCCCATTCATGCTGGAGTACCGCAAGGCGGTGTGCTCTCCCCCCTAGTCTTCTCGCTATACACTAGCGATATACCCACTAGCATCAAGACGCAACTTGCTCTGTTTGCCATCGCCACGGCCATCTACCGCTCCGGCAATAGTCGGCCACCTCCAGAAATCACCACAGGAAAGTCCGGTTAAGCAGTAGCCAGTCTTAGTGTACTGAACTGCGCGTAGCTAAATCGAAAAAAAAACAATGGCAGACGGTACGTACGCCTGCGTAAATCACTCGCACTTTATTTAGCAATAAGTAGTTATATGGTGAAATTTCACATATCACAGCACAAGTATTTGTTCGTAGTCTGTTGAGTATAAATAATAAAAATATTCCTGCCAAGACGGTTGGCGTCGCGTCGCAAATTTTCCACCTCATGTGGCACTGGTTTTTGTTTTTATATAATCCACGTGTAATGGTAGAAGCGTTAAAATAAATCCGGTCTTGGATTGGTATTTTTTTATAGTCTCTTCACCTTTAATATTGTTTTGTTGAGCCGCGGGTCGATAAAGAACAAATTATTTAAGCTCAAAGTTTTCCTGCCGTAATTATTTAAATTGGAACGGCGATAGAAAGAAAAAGTGTTTATTTGCACCAAGCATGACATACACTATAAGTTTATTAGAAAGATACCGAATTAGTGACTTATACTGAAAAAATATGAACAAATATTAGGAAGATTTGGAATGGCGAGCCAGAACCATTTATTCGTTTCCGCTCACGAAAATTGTTGATATTCTATTACTGAGCCTCTCACATTTTGGTAGTAAACTTTCTTCAAACAAATAAAGAAGCCGATGCCCTAACTATAAGGCTACTATTCTTTACCATTCGGGAATTAAGAACAATACATCCATACTTCATACACACTGAGCTTATCAAGTTATCAACCCGGGCCCGTAAAACAGTCGACAGAAGTAAAGACAGACATATCATAAACCCCGCTTTATCTGTACTACTGTTTGACCTTTACTCTATCGCGGAATTACGCACTTAAATTATATTAAAGGGTACAAATTGAACTAGAAACGATTGTCTACTAAGTACATTGATAACTGACCAGAGTCCTCAGCAAACTGACATCTGATGTGTTCATCGACTGTTTCTTTTGGTATTAGACAACCTGTGTAACTTAATATTATAAAAACGAAAGAGAGTTTGCTTGTTTGTTTGTTCCCTTGATGAATTTTTGTACAGCGATAGATGGGACCCTGAAGACAGTAATAGTTGCTAACCTTTTTTTTGCGAAAATCTATATTTACGCGACCGAAGCCGCAGGCAACAGCTTTTAAAACTCTCTTTGTGTCCAATTTATGGTACAAGTAACAGAATTTTGAATGTAATAATTTTCACGTGTTTGCGTAGTCATCCGGCGAGGCGAGTATCGCGAACCTGGACAGCGTGCGCCACGCCAATGGCACCATCTCCACCGCCGAACTGCGCCTGCGCATGCAGAAGTGTATGCAAAAGAACGCCGCCGTGTTCAGGCAGAAGAGCACGCTTGAAGAAGGTTTGTAAACTTCGAGAAATAGAATGTTTTGGTAAATCATTTTGAACATAACATCTGTAGAAATAAAAAATAGGAGTCAAGATAATCTCAACCACACAAAATTAAGAATTAAACCACCAAACAAAATGTAATACTTATGTTTCAGCTACTAGAGATGTAGATCCGTTTATATACTTCAGCACCCAAAATTCAAAACGTCACACTCATCCCAAAAACTAAGCGTCCCTAAAACACTACCTTTATCGGCAGGTGAACGCCAAATGCAGGACATCTACAAGCAGATCAAGGACGTGAAAGTGTCAGACCGCTCGCTCATCTGGAACAGCGACCTCATCGAGACGTTGGAGCTGCAGAACCTGCTCATCAACTCCGTGCAGATCGTGGAGGGCGCCCTCGCGCGCGAGGAGTCGCGCGGCGCACACGCTCGCGAAGACTTCAAGACGCGCCGCGATGAACTTGATTATTCCAAGCCTTTGGATGGACAGGTGCGGGCTTACTTTCTACTTTCCTTTAATCAGCATATAATGTTCCCGCTTTGGGAAAGGTTCCTGTGAGAGGTAGGCTATGAGCGCCCATTGCGGATCAGTGTAACTCGTAAGCCTTCGAATTTACACACTTTCTGAAGTTTAGTCGCTTGCTTTCCATAGTAACCCTTATTGCTAGGAAATAAAGGCACCTGCGCCGCTACAAATTTGTAACCAGGCACATGCGCTTGACTACACAAGCCACCGGGTTGATGACCGTTTGTTATTATACGATTAGTAGAACGCGACATCACATTATCTGGAGATGAGATAATGCCACAAAACACGCTCGACCGTCGTGATAGCAGCGTGCCTATTATATTATAATCGATGGTCGAAATATAGCGCCACCTAATTAGGACACCATATTTTGTTACAAACCTGTATCGTGCGGCGCCGCCCGCCGTTTGGTTATTAATTTTCTGACTCAAGGTCTTCGAATTTCATCGAAACCGGTTCTGTAGACACGATACACACCCAGTTCTTTTCCGCATAATTATTATTAACGAGGGTAACAATATCATCATCAATATGTATAAAACTTCCGTTACTGAGTGACTGACGGACACCGCACAACCGAAATTGCTGGTTGTCGAAAGTTGAAATTTGCCATGTAGGTTCCTTGGGGAATGCAGGGGAGCACTAAGAGAGGATTTCCCGAAATTCATTCGGCAACGGGAAAACACGGGATATGCGCGGACGAAGTCGCGGGTTAAGGCTGATAAGTATATGAGACTTGTACTGATCTGATTACAATAATTATTTTACCTTGAAAAGCTACAGTATCGGCGAGTATTATAGGCTACTACTTTATCACAAAATGAACGTTTTCTATGGTATCTTTAGGTCAGATGAGCGAAGCATAAAAAAATTAGTCGATAATAAGGCAGGAGCAGGACGCATACGTACTTAAGGTTTCCTGATTAAGTTTTCCGATTATTAATTCAGATTTGTAATTTCGTGAGACTAACGCAGACGTTCAATTTCTGTTCTTCTGAACCCGAACACATGACTTGTTTTCAAATGGAACGGATTGACTTTTCAACCGACTTCTAAAACAAGGGCGAGGTTCTCATTTCGACTGTTTTTTTTTTTTGTGTGTTACCTCATGACTTTATACTGGGGTTATCGATTTTGATGATTCTTTTTATATTCGATTAATGCTTGTCGTGTGGTCCCATTTAAATTTGATTCAGAACTGACGATTAGTATTTGAGTTATCCCTAATAATGCGTGGCTTAGTTTACATTGACGACGTTCTCATTCCCCTTATCGATGTAAAATGAAAAAATTACGACGTTTGGAAGAGCATCTTAGTATTTCAACGTGGTCCCTTTCTAGTTTGGTGAAGATCTGATGAAGAACAGAGATGACGGAACGGAACTCTTCAATAAATGATAACAAATCTTTCGGGATTGCTGAAATCGTATATTTGTTTATTGTTTACACCAATGTGATTGGTACGTTTAGGTGGGATGTACAGCTAAAAAGTGAAAAATAAAAAAAAACTTTTTACAAAAAAATACGGTTGTATTTTTTTGTAAAAAGTTTTTTTTTATTTAAAAAACCAAAAAACCAAAAAGTTTGAAATAACTTGAATTTCGGGTTAAAAAAACCAAAAAGTTTGAAATAACTTGAATTTCGGAAGTCGGTGTTTTTAATTAAAGTTATTTCATACTTTGTTTTTTTTTTGTGTAGAAGTCGGTTGTATTTTTTGTAGTTTTTGTTTTGGTATTCGTTATGCTTGGCACAAATATTTTTCACTGTCGCGATGGTCCTCGTCAGCGAGGCCGCAATACGGAACGCGGTCTGTGTTTGTTTTTTACGAATCCTGCTGGTTTCCCTAATCTTTCGTGTAAATAAACGAATCTCTTATCCTCCTAGACCAAACTCCCGTTCGAGAAGCACTGGAGGAAGCACACCCTGGCCAAGACCGACGTAGAGACTGGCAAGACGGAGCTGACGTACCGACCCGTGATCGACGACACGCTCAATGCTCAGGAGTGCAAGACCGTGCCGCCTGTCATCAGGACCTACTAGATACCTTTAGTTACCGTTACGTAAGTATTATATGCGTAGCTAAAGTGATAGGATCTCAGGAATATTAAGTGAAACAAAATAAATATTTCATACAGTATCGATGTCTCCATGAGCAACGATTCCTAAATCATTTTTACTAAAATAAAAGTGTAAGTATATATAAGGTCTACTATTAATACCGTGTTTTATTTCCAGGTAATAATTGTTAATTTTCTCAACATGGGTGCTGACTGAGCTTTTCAGTATTGTCAACGCGCGACTCTGCCCTGCCCACTTAGTGTTCATTTAACGCCACTATTTATATCATTATTTATTTTTAGCGTAGCATGGTATAAGCGTAACAATCAATAACAGAAAGAATACTCTCTCAATTATACAAAGTTAAATACTAATAACAATGCAATCAATTATTGGTCCAAATGTTTTTCTACAGTACAAATAAATAGTGCCAGATGTTCCTGTTAATATTGTAACATTCATGTGCTCGTGTTTTTAATCATGAACAAATATATTTTTATATATTTTGTTAATAATAAATATCAGCATTTATTATGATTTTATATTGTTTATACTGGCTTCAGCAGCCCCAGGGTACTTAATAAATTTATTGTTAGACGCGAGTACCGACCGACGCAGCCGTCGATGTCTAACGTGTCTTTTGGTCTCTGTAACTGTTGCACAAGACCTTATATTATTGAAACAATCTAAATCTGGCAATTTGTGTTATGTGTAAAATGTTTCTCTATGGGTGTTATTTAGTTAGGAGAATCATTTTCATTTCTGTGACACATTTTACGAATCTTGAGCGCAACAATATTAAGGTGTTTCTCAAGCTTTTAAAGTTTCTCTTAGTGTTTGTAATGGTTAGTCTCTTTGTAACGCATTTTAAGATATCGAAATAAATTAATAATGTTACATTTGTCGTGTTAATTTTATTTCATGTTCAGTATTAAGTACAATGAAATTAATTAAAATGCAATTATGGATGTACAACACTGTGTAGTTGATAAGACAAAGATGTATGATATTAAATATGTATAAATAATAATAGATCAAACAGCACCATTCTTTATGTTTTTATTTTGTAATTGTAGTAGTTAAACAAGAATGCGATTTTGACTACACGACGCGGAAGATACGCTTCACGTCCAGAGAACGTTAGTTTATATCTTATAGGGAACGAATAAAAATACCACACTTGTTTACCTTTCACCGCTTGGTAATAAGGTGTGTTAATAAAAGACTCCAAGAATTCTGATTCTTGGAATTGATACATCCCGCGCATCTTGGACCAATCTAGGCAATTCTGACTACTTAAAAAAATATTATTGACATAAATGAGTCCACAATACAGTGGTCGTCTACACCACTTGACTGCCTGGCTAATATTTCTACCACCATTTGAGCCTTTTATTAACCGGTTCGCGCTATTCCGTAGATATTATTATCCAGTAATTGATCCAGATTCTACAGAGAGTGGGACTAATGATTATTTCAAACAGTCAGGATTTAATGGGTAGGTTCATACTACTAGACTTGCTGATGATTTTAATTTTTTCTTGAATTATCAGAAGACTATACTTTAGGTCTACGGGCTGTATAGTAAGTAGAGAATGTTACGAATCGCTCGCTTTTCTCATACATTTTGTGCGGAAAGGGTTTTTTAATACATTATCACTATACACGTAGGGAGCATACTTTCAATGTGTTGTGCTTGGCGTTTAAAGGGTTAAATAGGACTGGGCTGAACATGTTTGACGCATAGTGGGAAAACTGGGCTAAAGTAGCTCAGAGCAGGTGAGACGGAGTCGCGGCATACAAAGGAGTTGGTGGGAAGAACTGGATAGATTTCGCCAAAATTGAATGGAGCAAGCGCCGGTTCGGAAAAGGAAGGAGGGGAGGGAGGCCGTTGTCTAGGAACTCGACGCGCTTTGGTGCAAACTGTTTTTCCTAGCGTATTTCGCTAGGAAAATGCCTTGAGCTGAGCAGTAAGGTATGTTATTTATTCCGGCCTTTTAGAGGAAAGGCCGTGATAAGGCAGCTGGGGTTAAATCGAATTTTAATTATGTAATGACACAATCATACACCCAATAGAAATAAATCATTGGTCTGTGACGCGGGACGGTTACTATATTTACTTATATTTAAGCCGATAGTTACGCAATCATTTTCATCACGATAACTTGTCTTGTGGTGTACAATTGATGATATCAGAACAAATTTTTAGAGCTAACCTACATTAAAAAATTATAAATTCACAAATTAATCGTTGTTTATCTACTTTTTTGAGAGAGATGAATGGAAATTTACTTTGCTCTTTGTAATCAATTCGCTTTAGTTTGCGATAGAAAGTATGTACGTGGTTAGACTAGTTTTTTAAACAAGCCTGACGTTAGAGCACTTGTAAAGATTACGCGTGATTCCCGGCCACCGCAGGCTTTTGCCGGCCTGCAATCGACGAGAGTTGGATGGGTCGCCGTCTGATATCGAGAGAGTCACTGCGGCCCTGGAACGCAAAGGGCAGTACACGAATAAGTTTTATTATGAATCTGACACTATGGGGCCCCGTCCTCGGTGCTGACGGCTCCTTGAGGCGCGCGTGGAACACAACGCGTCGTCGTCTCAACCTGATATCGGACGGCGAGCCACCCACGCTCACCGTCCCCAGGCATCAGCCACTGCGCGATAGCACAGCGGCCGACTTGTCTCTGGAGGAGGCCGAGATGGGACCATTACTGGCACTCCATCTCAGCACCCTCCCGAGTACTAGGAGTCGCAGCACCAATACCTTGTCTCTATATTTTAAATTGAAGAAAAATTACATTTTTTGCAAATTTTAGGAAAATATCCTAAGAAGTTAAGTAGGTACCTAATTTTAACGTTAAAGTTAAAAAAAGTCTGTTGTTATTTTTCTGTGTTTACACCATTTACACGAATCACACAATCAAAGCAATTTGGCATGCTTATAAAAAATCATTTTATCTAAATTACTGTGAGGAATGGCCGCCCACGTTCCTTTTAACAAGTCAACAAGTTGTTTTTGGGTACACACGGCATCCATGCTAGGCAAAGGGGCATCAGGCGCGTCCCGGGTTCGTGGGGGTCATGACACCCCCAAAATGTATACGCGACCACGTCTGAGGAGCATATACCAAGCGTGCTCAATCGGGCTGAGGTCTGGTGATTGAGCAGGGCTTGGCAACCTCAATGACCCTGATCCAAATGAGATCGGTTCTTCCACCGATTGAAATACCGGCCTAAACCATTGCTGTTCTCCTTCATAAGAATGAACTTCCTGACTAATCTCAAACATTTTTGATGTCCAGAGGTCCTCAAACTCGAGTACCTACGTCTTATATCCAGCCTCATACCGAAACGAGATTCATCGGAAAAGCAAACACAACGCCAGTCTTCGTACTCTCAATTTCTGTGTTCGCGAGCTCATTGTAAACGAGCCCTACGATTGCAGGGTGCTATAGATGGAACTCTCTGGGGCCTTATGGAACTTTGATTTGGGATGGTTTGGTCGCTTATCAGCAAGTGTGACTCCGTCGAGCGGTACCTATTTTAGATGTAGGTAGGTAGGTACTGTATGTCCTGTCTGCGAGTGGTGATGCGAGATCCTCCATTTTGCTCGACCACGCTGCCTGTGATATGATAGCGTGTCCAAAGGTGGCATAACGCTCTGTTTAGTGCAAAGAGCGATAACCACAGTACGTTGCCTGGGAACCAGCTTGCAAACATTCCGACGGCTCTCATTATCTCTTCTCGTGTCAAAATATATTGTCGCTCCATAACGTTTTTTTTCTCAGTTCCGATGCAGAGTTTTAATGGTTTTGTAAAAACGCTGTTAACCACTATTATAGAAATAATAATCCTCAATTGCGGCGATACTCTAACACGTACGTGATACGTAGACACTTTCGATGTGTGTAGTCAGTACCGCAATAAATCAGAACGGAGCCTGCAGCAAATTTTACTTGGGGGCCTGCGAAACAGTTGAAAGCGAAAATTTCAAATTAAAACTTCTTTGACTTACGATACGAGTTTATAGGAAGGAAATATGATAGCTGATTAGCTGCCGCTTGGTAAGAGTATGCTGAAAAACATGTCTGAGTAATTTCAGATACCGAGCCCGTGGTTTGAAGCCCATTCTCTGATTTCCGAAGATGGCACTTAAATGAGATCTTCAGATTCATCCATTTTGATTTGATCGGATGCAACTTGACGCAAAATGACATAAATACGCAAATCTGACGAAGAACATGTCCTGACAGTGAAGTTTATCTCGGGCCCGGCTAGCAAATGCCACCTTGAATGTACATACATAAGTCCAGTCCGGCCCTGTCTGCATACGCATCAGAATGCTTGAAAACTTATATTTTATTTAAACTTATTACACGACTGCCCAAAAAAAGGAGTGTTATGTTGTCAGGGTTCATGTATGTGTGTTTGTGAGTTTCTTCATTCTACCATAACTTCTGAACGGCTTAACCGATTTCAATGTATGCTGTGGTATCGTTAGAAGCGTGAGTTATCAAATAGGCTAGTGATTTTACGTAAATCACGCCTGCCTTATGAAAAAGTGAAAAGGAACCCTAAATCAATTGTCTAAAATAAAAGTAAGTTAAGTTACTCATTATAACATTAGCTAACTGACAGGGAAAGTTCCGTCAAAATCAGTGCAGCCACTTCGCTTTTATTGATTTGTATGGATTTTCGTTTGTTTCCTCTCTACCCGTCAATCTGTTTGTTTCATTTTCTTTTCTCAAGAATAGCTAGTGAGTCAGAGAATACCAACACATACATAAAGCAGAGTACCTACCTATAAGCAGAAGTTCCTATTGATAAAATAATCAGACTAATGGCAAAAGCCCAGTTTTTAATTAGGTATTAATATGATTTTGTGTTAGTAAAGTTTACCAGTAGGTAACTGAAGCTGTTAAAATAATAAAATATCTACTAATACATTTTAGATCGATTAGGTACTTCTTTTTATGAAGCTTACAATAAGTACGTCTAAATATTTACTTAAAATCGCGCCGTTATCTTGAAAAGACTTGGACATTCGGTACATACATATAATAATGATGCATACGTAGCTGGCTCGCTGGCAACTGATAACATCCTAAGGGGTCATGTCGCAGCCATCTTGAGTAGTCACATCTTTGACGTCTTGTGATTCGGTTGAATCCCAGTGCTCAGTGTTTCTTCCTCTCCTTTTGAAAACTATACCGAGATTACATGGTGCTGTTCGGCACTTTAAAACTAACGAACACGTACGGTGTGTGCAGGGGGCCTTTTATTAGCGGCCTCAAGATTGAAGCTCTCAATAATTTGACGCTCGACACCATTTTCTTCAAATTGTGCAAAGGTAATGAAACATTTAGTCAATTGTATATATTTCTGAGTTGGTGTGTTTCTGTAGGTATTTTATTTATTGGGTTCAAAAATTATACATAACGAATTCTAATTAGTTATCTGGGGTGACGACAGTAGGTTCGCCACTGGTTGATAGTAGTAATTCCCGCCCGGACCAATTTCAAGCGAAATAAGGCCCCATATTGCTATCTAATGCCAACGGTCGAAGTTCCATTATTTAGTTAATGATATCCCACTGGCTCCATCTAGCTAAAGTGTGACAGACTAAACAGAGAACATCCTTAGAGAAAATAAGTTGGGTTATTTTCATCCTAATGAAGGATTTAAATAATATGGCTATTTGACGTAATTATTTCTACACACTATAGCTATCAAACCGTCATTTTTATTCCTCAGAGAAATTTATGATCCTTTGACATATTGTCATTATATCTATCTATTCATCAAATTAAGTCATCATACTACTGAAAAACACACACAACCCTTAGGTAGATACTCGTAGATACCTACCAACAATATAAGTGTTCTATTCTGATACCTGCCCACATGACGTACCTATGTAGGTGAATAGATAATAATTAATCAATAGTTACCTTTAACGTTTTACCTTCCTAGTGTATGTTACCATAGGTCTATATCTACATAATTATGAATTGTTTCAGAAGGCAAACACAACATTCATTCCCATCAATTACTTTATTTTTTATAGAACTACTACAATATATTTTACAAAACGTTAATTTTGTCATATATATTAGGGGTGACTTACGTTTAAACCCACATTGACCGCTGAGTTTTAAGGCTATATGGATCAATATGCTTCAGTTAAAAAGGAAGTTCCAATTCATAAGTATGGTCATGTAATTGAGCGAACTCAAAGGGCAATTTTTTTAGTACATTCTTACTGTATAGTAGTAGGATACCTACGTAAGTAGGTAGGTACCTATATAATTAATGTACGTAACGCCTCGTATTTCTGTTTTATTCAAGGCTGTCAAATCAAGAGCATGGCATCAATCCCGCCGTCCGCCTTTTCTGCTGGTCGTATCCGCGACACGCAGCGAGATATGAAGATATCCAACAAGACAAAAGGGAATGAGTCCACGAAGTTCTTCAACACTACATGTAAGATAACCTGTGCCACTAACCATATTTTAGCTTGATGTTATACCTACTTATTGAAGTTCACAATATATAAATAATAAGTCACATATTTACCATGGCCATGAGCTTGACCCACCTGAGTAGACCAGATACATCTGAGGTGCAAAACGAGCTGATTATATTTTCAATTAATGGGCCAATCTCAATAATTTATTTAGACCATAGACTTACAAAACTTTTATCAGACGCTTCTGTTTTATTTTCAGTCATGGAGCTATCTCCACTAAAGTACAACAGCAAGTTAATGAACAGCATCTGGGGCCTGTACAACCGATATTCACCGCATAACGTGAAGAAGATCAACGATGCTCACACCGCTACAGCGGAGTTGCAGCAGTAAGTACGCGGGTGCATGTAACACAACAATATTAGGCGCACTCTAATCTGGAACATCTAGAAGAATTTGTATTTTACCCACATGCACATGTCCTTGTCCCATGTAATCGAGGGCGACTCTATGATATTCTTGCCGCTTCGTGCCATCAGGTATTCAGGTCATTCTACGATTTATTAAATCGCTACAAACCTACATTATAGGTACCTACTAAGGTTACCTATAGGGTAGCCTTGTAGCCAATAGTACTGATTGCTGGAAGCTTTAGCTACCAGTCAAAACCATTTTGAACCAGTGTTTAAACCGAGGAACGAGCGAAAACATTTCTCGGAAAGTCGTAACAAAAAATAAGCAAGCATAGATAAGAGCATTGGCAGCTCTAAGTGTTTCTAATTGCATTATTTTCATTTCAGATTGGCTGCCAACTCCAATAAGAACGAACCCATGATAACTTTGCCTTCAACCAAGCTCGACAATGTTTGGGCTGCTATAAACGTCTCAAAACACTAATCAAAATGCTTACTCATTTGAACAAAACGTTTTTACAATTTGTAAAATACTTACTTACTTAATAATAAGTATATTGTTTGGTTACCTATAGCTCAAATACATGGTTTTGATATAACATTGCTACTTTTATTTTCATCTCTATCTTCGACATAATTATTAGGTAAGTATAGAAGTTTTTGCTGGTGGGCAATCTATTGCGCCTCCGCGGCTGCGACCGGCGCATTTTGTCCCAGCTGTCAATGACGTGATTGCTGCTGAAAATTACTCCGATAAATTACCCAAGGCAACAAAAAAAAAAAACACATGTCCCAGGATCTGATTAAGTCATTTGTAATCATGGTAAAGAGAACTTTTTTATTTTTTTTTTATTTTGGATGGGAAATCATCAAATGACCCCTCCCGCCCTGGGTGGAGCGGTAGGGAGTGTCAGACTTTTACTGACTAAAACCCACCCGTGCTCCTCCATGTGCCCTTTGCGTTCCAGGGCCGCGGCAACTCTTTCGAACAAATTCCGCAACCCTAGCAGGCACCGACCCTATGGGGCCCCGTCTCTGGTGCTGACGGCTCCTTGAGGCGCGCGTGAAGCACAACGCGTCGTCGACTCAGCCTGGTATCGGACGGCGAGCCACCCACGCTCACCGTCCCCAGGCATCAGCCACTGCGCAATAGCACAGCGGCCGACTTGTCTCTGGAGGAGGCCACGATGGGACCATTACTGGCACTCCATCTCGGCCCCCTCCCGAGAACCAGGAGTCGCAGCACCCACAGCAGTAGCGGCAGAAGCGGCGACGGAAGCCGCGGCGGCGGCAGAGGCGGCGGCGGCGGCGGACCTCTTGCCCTTGGTCGAGGCGGATGGCGCGCAGGCCCTTCCCCCAGCCCAGTGCTCGGCCGGCTTGCCAACAGCCGCACATGCAATGCAGTGCGGCGTGGCCTCGCACGAGCCGGCCCGATGACCGGGCTGACCACAGCGGAAACAAAGTCCGCTGCGGTCCACCTCCGAGGGGCACATAGCTCCCGTGTGGTTGCCCACATGGCAGCGGTAGCACCTCAGAGGTCTGGGTTCCAGCAGTTTTACCCGCGCAGACACCCACCCCACCAAGAGCCTTCGACCCTCCGACACAGTTCTGGCCGCCGTCACGGGGCAGCTCACCACAAGGGTTTGCATGCCCGTGTTGTCAGGACGGATGGTGCTCGCCTTGACGAGCTCGGCAGAGCACCCCCCAGTCCTGGCGACGGCGGCCACAACTTCATCCTCCGTCACGGAGTCATCCAGGCCCACTATGCGCATGTCGATGCGCTTAGTCGGCCTGGACACCCGGACCTCGTCCGCGGGTATGGTAAAGAGAACTTAGGACAGAAAACCAATATTTTCCGTCACATATAGATTATAAGACATTTCCATTTTGAAAGTTTTTTCATCCTTTTTATCTAGTAAATATCTTCTTCAAGTGATTTTTTGCATGATTATGCCCATATTTTGTAAGCAGGGTTTTGTGTTTCCCTAATAAAAACCAGCAACAAACTGAAAGTATTGAATTAGTCCATTTTCCTTGATATAATTTAACAATCATCTATAATAACACGTTATTTTGAATTGATCTCTTGGGCTGAAACTTACTTCAGGAGCTGAACCATCATTGAGCATTTTCTTTCTTCGTCTTTGACGGGTGTTTTTGTATTAATTACCTTTTCTTTTGCGCGGGCTTCTAAAGAATCAAAGTCGCTCCGCAGTTTTTCTAAAAAATGCACGAGTGGTTTGTAGAGGTTAGCGCAAGTCTCTAGAGTACCTAACTTCTGGTTAATACCTTGCTGACTTTTCGGAAAGTTTGCAAAATTTCGTTTAGCTGCTTCTCTACTGGTTTCTCCTTTTTGCATGTTATCCACAGACATGGCGTGTAATCAGCGTCTAATACATCCACTTATTATTTTATTATGTCTTTGAAATAGCTGATGTCGCTTTAGCATATGCTTCCCATCTAGTTTCTGATAAAGATTTCAAAACACTATCATTAAGTATCTAAATGATCTTTTAATAGGCGCCACCTTATCACTGAACCAGAAAAAAAACGTTGTATAGATTTTGGACTAATGATAAAAATTACAGCTGCTAGGCAACAATCCACGGCGCTTCGACCTACTGAATTGAGAGAATGGGCTGCGCATGGGACATATATTGCCAACGGAGTCGCCTCTAGAATCTTCTGCTGCATGCCATTGTAACGCCCAGACATATTTGAAGCATTTTCATAAGACTGGCCTCTGCATTTTGCAAAATCTAATCCACGATGTTCTTCAAGGTATTGAAGTCTGCTTTGCCGGTTCATCTCCTGTGTGATGCGTTTCCAACTGTATAAATGTAAGAAATGGCTCTACTGGATGCCCATCTCTTATACAGCGAATAACTACGCTGAACTGGTCCATATATGTGCATCAAATCCGGCGTAGAATCTACTGAAAGACTATAATATCTAGAATCTTTTATCTGCGATATAATTTTACCATGCACTTCTTGGGCCATTATTATAATCAACTCTTCATAGATCGTTTTAGATTAAATAAGAGACGTTTTCTTTTCCGGTGTTTCCATATTTGGCCGCTAAAAAGGGATCAAATTGACTTTTAAGTTCCATCAACGCTAGAAAATTTCCATTCTGAGGAGATCCAAATTTCTCTACTGCACCGCGAAAAGGAAGGCATCTTTCTGCCAATGTGCGAATAACAGCTATAACTCGCTGTAATACGTGCTCCCTGAATACATTCTCTTCATGAACTTGCTTATCAAAACCATGATGCAACCTTAAGCCTAGAATTCTTTTTGACCTTCAATCGTTAATTTGGTATTCCTCTCTCGGAAGGAAAGACATTTTTGTGCTTCTTCTGGTGCCCCCCAGACCTAATACCCCTAGGCAATTGCTTAATTTTATTAAGGGTTAATCCGTCACTGAGACTATACCATTCCTAGACAGGAAACTAAACGCCTTCTGCAACTGAATAGGGGCTGCCAACGAATGGCGACAGGGACTATCACCGGAAAATGCCCACTGAAAAAGCATTTCCATACCATACCTATTGCGTTATACCTATAACTGACAGTGCTCCAAGCAGAGCATGCACGGAGGAGGCGGAAACGTTATCGCACGTGCTCCTTGAGTGCATCAGGCGTTGCCGAAATACGGGGGCAACAATAGGGACAACGAATTCGCTCACAGATATCCTGAATACACTAGAAGCTCCGACTGTAGTGTTCTGGAGGGAGGTTGGCTGGTTGGAGTAACGCCGCCATGACCACGCATAATGGTTCAGTGTGGAAACCAAACACCAATAGAACAGATCGAAGTTCTATCTCCTTTGTTCCAACATCCTTTTGATTGTGATACAAAGTGAGATAATTATGATGATATCCGAATCATTCATTTGGATTGGTACAAAGACTGTAAACGGCTTTTACGTACCTACATATGTCAAATATCTGAATAAAAATATATTTTAAATTCATCTAGAGAAGGGTCAGCTAGAGGAGAGTGTATTATGCTTCTGTGGTCTGACAACGACATGCTTTGCTTTGCTCGGTAGTATAGATGCAGGCCTACCTTGCAGTCTCCTTCAGAGACGTGAAGGTGGCATGGTCTTAAAGGGGAGCGCAACGGCAGTGTATATCCTCAAGTGAAATCCGGAAGACCAAAAAATCCCAATAGTATCCAATAGATAGGGACTTTTTCAAAGATATCAGTACTACAGGACCAGTAACGATCCTTTTAAAACTAAGATCATAAATACAAAGATTTTGCTTGAAGAATTGCTTGGGTACCCGCTAAGCAATTTATCTTTTTGTACTGGCACGGGTGCGGGAATCTTCTCAGAGGATCTCAACATTCACATAACCACACCATTGTGGGTCCATAACACTAGTGTTTAAACCTGAGTACATGGGTGGTCCCTGGCGGCTTAAGCCATCATAAAAAAGATGTTAAGGACCACTCAATAACCATACTTCCGGACAGCAATCTCTGAACAGCTACACAGTTAACTCTGGACTGACCCTCCAGTACCACCAACATTTGAACTAAATTGGTAGATACAACAAAGTAACCATTCAATGGATCAAGAGACACAGCTAATCCCGAGGCAACGACACAGCAGGCGAACTCGCCAGAAAGGGTTTGAGTATGGCAGCGATGAGACCCGAACCCATCGTGCCACTCCGTTTCGGTAACTTACGCAATCTGTAAGAAAACATCACAACGTATGAGCCAGCCCATCTGAGACAAACATCACAACGTATGAGCAATGACCATGGTCAGTGTAGGCGGGCCAAAGCAATTCTCTCTAGCTATGGCCGTTTCACAAAACACGCCCTAAGACTGGCTAAACAGTTACAATTACATTTACCAGTTACAGCTGGCCACAGGTCTTTTAATAAACACCTCTATGTCATAGGAGTGACTAACAGCCTGCTTTACAGACCCTGCATGGGTAAGCTGCCTAGAAGTCATGGATTAAAGGGATAAGATAATAACTTCAGAAACTCAGGTACCTTCTGTGAGATAGTAACACTCAAGGCGTTGTTGGCCTTGGAGAGCTTCGCTGGATGAACTTGCATGCAGGTAGAGCAAATGACACATTTGTTCTACCTGCATGCAAAATACGCGCTTATTGTAGAGTAGCGGAAACCAGCCCGATTTACATATAAGTTCAGCTAGAAGAAAAATAATAGAACAAAACCAGACAGGATTTCTAAAGTTAATTGACATATAGATTTTTCTGATCTTGACATAATGATTTTTTATTCAAATCTATCTTACTGACACTTAAAAATGAATGCTACTTATGCTACTAGTACAACTAGATAAAAATAATTATGTTTTCAAACACAAGAGACTAGACAACATCATAAAATTATAGCCATTAGGTAAATTACAAATTTAATGTAACTAAACATATTGACTAAATAGATTGAACAGTTTAACTTTAAGCTAACTACCGTCAAAATCTGTTATAACGACATCGAAGGGACTATTCATATTTATTCGTAAAAACCGATAGTCGTAACAACCAGTGGTGCTGTCGAGGTGACAAAATATATTTTTTATGAAGTGGTATTATTGAATGTGTAGATGAGAGATGAAATCCTTTTTGTTACCAACATGTTAAAAGTTTCACTCTACAATTAACTCAACAATACATTTTGGTGCGTCTAGTGTACAGCTAAGTTGATCTTTGTACAGATACAAATCACCGAATATATTAGTCAAATGTGGTCGCTAAATGCGGTATGTTGTAATAAGCAATATTTTTGATAAGCCGGTCATATAGCATTCAGCCGGGACCTTTGATTACAGTCAAAATATAACCGGTAAGTTGTTCTAAACGATGTCGTAATAAATGGTTTTGACTGTATTTGAAAATTCATCCCTAAATGGGTGTAAGTTACAGAAAGCCTAATCTACAGGAACACAGGTTTTTAAATTATTTTTCCAACAACTACCATTTATTTACATATGTATAAAACACTTTTTGAAACTTAGTAACTACTCTAATCAATTTTAATTGAAAAACTAGCACCACATGAACAGCCTAATTCAGCATTAGGATTTTTTGTTATCCTAAATGCAGATCTAATTAATTCAGTCTGATAGTCCACAGTAGAACCTTTGATGTAATCCAAGGAGGTCTCATCAATTACTACTTTTACACCGTCTTTTTCAAATATTCTGAAACACAAAAAAAAATACATTGAATACAGACCTACATGTCATAAAACCGAATCGATTTTAAATTCTTGTTTCACAGACCCACTCCCATAAGGCACATGGCACTCAACTTTGACCAATATCCCCAGTTCATTTAAAGGGTCTTAGTATGGTCCATGGGTTGACTTATGAATAGTACTTTCCCTAACAAAACATGTTGAAGTTGTTTGTTGTTTATTCTAATTTAATAACATAAACAATTTTTTTTTAAATCAAATGTGAAGAATCAGAAAGGAACATTAGGAACTGCCAATATATGCTGACCTCAAAATAATATAGGTTGGAAGTTTGTATATCAGCTCATCATTCTTTTCCAATGAAAAAACCTTTTTTTCTTTTTGAGCTTGATATTTATTAAAAGAGAAGAGAAGTAGTCGTAGTAGTAGGTACATACTTGTCATCATCAGATAGTTTGGAATCCAAGTCAAATTTATACTGAAATCCAGAGCAGCCACCACTTTCTACACACACTCTTAGGAAATTGTCATCGTCGCCACATAACTGTTTTAATTTTTGAACGCAATTATCGCTTATTGATATTCCTTCAGTCGAAACAGGTGCTACTGCCTTCTGCGTTCCATAACGGTTATTGCCTAGTCTGCAATAATTATAATATCCGAATCTAAATACCTGTCTAGGTTTCAAAAACATTTTGCAGATTATCAATACGGTGTTCTGTTTTGTCTCGATGTACGAATCACACAATACACTGCCGCTACGACGAAACAGTTCTTGGCCAGTCGTGAAACTGGAGTTTTAATTCTGGTGAATTGAAAATTATAGAGAGAAAATATTGGGAAAGAAATGTGAACACAATATGATGATAGAAAGTTCTTGGTTTGTTTCCAAATTTCCAAAAGTACAAACCAGTCTATAGACTAAACTAAACCCACAGAGTACTTTTATATATGACTAAACCTATAAACAGTGTTGCCAGATGAGACGAGCTTCTAGTCGCCGAAAATTTTATCCAAAGTGGCCCAAATAGCCCCAAGCTGTTTAAAATCGAAACCTAAAATTTTAAAAGTTGTTCGTCGTTTTTTTACTCTTAGGTTATTAGAAGACTTAAACAATTTAATTCAACAAATCTCCACCAAAATTACTTTTTTTATTATTTCATTTTTTTATAATTATGTATTTACCTACCAAATTTACCAATTTTTGCAAAAAAAAAAAAATATTTTTAACATTTTTACTCTACCCACATAATAAATTGATCAATTCTGGTTAAATTGAAAGTTTTGATTTCGGCACAACTATAAAGATTTCCTTAATCAAAGACTGGCTAAGCCAATCTGGCCCATTATAATGAGAGTGTAACACAAAACTGTTTCTAATTTAGACATCAAAGTTCTGAAAATATAAATCTACCATTTAGACGAACCTATTTATTACCGATTATTTCCCATTTGTCCCTATGATGTTTCATATTAGTACCGGGTAATTGTTTCCATTTCCAAAAGATATCAAAAATGGAAAGGAAAGAAATTGAAAAACAATCCATTGATGCATAATAGAAAAATAGAAGAATCATTATTAGCTCTTCGTTAAACACTTTTCGTGATGAAATGTTCATCGTAACTTATACGGGATTCCTTATACAGAAAACTTCCCGAAAAGGCTGCACCTAATGCCATTAACCACATTTTTAAAGTCATAAATCTCGCTAATGATCCGTTACAAAAATTGAAGAAGTTTTAGTGAACTGTGTGATCTGGACGCAACTCACGCGCGACAGACTTACCTATACGTCTTGCGCGCAAACACACATACACAAGACTGAGACTTGTACAAATGTACCTACGGTTATCGCCTATCGCTGACAACAAGATTTTCACGTAAATTCACTCCGAAATGCCTACCTTCTGATGGTAGCAACATGTTTATGCGGAATTTAGGGGACCAAACGAACTATAAGTTTAGTCTCTTAAAACCACGATTCCAATTAGAATTGATGGCAAAAAAGAAGCTTGTAAGTACATTGAGATCCGGTATCGTACCTAGGTATAAACTAATGAACTACCTAACTGGCGTTAAGCTCGCTTTTCTCTAACCAGATAGGGTTTAAAGGGCGCAAATCTGAGTGCGGCGCAGTTTCAGCGTGGACACAGGGCAGAAACGGGCACTTTCCTCACGCAGCGTCGCAAACATGTTCACGATGCAATTTCTCATCTCTGCTGCGGAATCGCACTCGGACACAAAAACCTCGTCTTTGACGTAACACTAAAGAAAGCAATTTAATGAGTTCAAATCCGGTGCGTGATCTGGTCATGGCTCCGGGCCGTCTCATCCAATCCACAGGTTCCGAAAACATTTCCTCGATTATTTCCTGCCTTCTAACTCCCTCGAACAAAATCAGCTGGTTGTCTAACACGCTGGTATGCTGGTGTTATCACTCGGGACTCTTGTGGATGACGAGCTCCTGGATACCTGTCCTCGTAAATACGCAGTGCCTAGTGTGCGTTCCCACAAGCCTACGTGCTTCGCCATAACACATTTGTATAATTATTATCGTATTATTAGGCACTGTAGTAATGTCCAGGTGAGATTTCTAAATTACACAAAAACACAAAGAAAAAATTTGATCACGCACTCTCACGCACCCAATAACCGAATTTTACAACAATATGAAATTCGTTCGCTATCAACGTCAACAAAGAACTGAAAAAAAAACCATTAAAATCGGCTCGGTGCAAGTGGCTCCAAGAGCGTGCGCCCTTTGTAATTACGAGGACGAAAATTTCCAACGCAGGGAGGTCCAAAATCATGTCCGTTTGTGTGTTGATTTCAATTACATGCTGTAAGTAAAATATAGTGTTTGATAGGATAATCCTAAAATTGTCTAAAGCCGTTTAATTTATTTTCTGAGGTGACTTGGCGAATATTTGCCTAATCTGGCAACACACTCTAGCACTGCCTCACTCAATCAAACATCAAAATAAATTTGACATAAGTGTTGCTAGTGACCAGTTAAAATACAGAAAAAGTTAAAAACAACTGGCCAAGTGCATGTCGGACCATGCATAGTGAAGGGTTCCGTAATTCACTGTTAAAATCTCATATCTCTAAAAGTATATAGGTAAGCTGTGATGTTCAAACCAATCCCACTCCCACTCAAAACAATCACACTCCAATGCCATGCGTATTATCTACTTCGAAGCATGGCATTGGAGTTTGAACAGTAGACGAGTGCAAATGTTTAGTGTAAGTGTTAATAAAATTGTAGTCATTTTAAATTGTCTAAACATTAGAATACTTGGTTAGACTAGACCTTGTCTTCGTAGTTCATTGCCTTCCTATTGCTTATGTACTGAAGTTAATATCGCAGTAGGTACCTATTTGTCGTATTCTAAGCATAGCTTTAAGAAAGAGAAAAGTCCATGTATTTAAAACGCGACCCTACACGTTTTAACTACATGGAGCGAGATGTAACAGGTAGACAAATTAGTAACGTGAAATGTCACAGAATTATCACACTGGCAAACAAAGAAACGTGCAATGTAACAATGAGATGCACAGACTACATAGACTGAGATGCATTGACCTATAAAAGGAGATGTGTTAGGCTTGTTACATCCATTTAAAATACCTACCTATCAAATATAACTGTATTGATTATTTTACCATGTAAGAAATAATAAATATTTTTGAAAAATATTTTGATAAACATTGTCTTGGTAGTTACTCGTACAAATTTGAACCCAACAAATCAAAATCCTACAGCAAAATATGTTAACTATGTTAACTCATACGCCATAGATTATTTGTCGGGCTTGTGCCTGATGCATATTGCCCGAGTCGGTTATTACACCCGGTTTCAGAGAGAGAGAGAGAGAGAAGGGGGTCTATTTATATTCATATAGGGTAAACTCCGAGTATAGCCTCCTCCTCCGATTATATGGAACCTTCCATTTCTCCATAGCACGCCGATTAACATTAAGTTTGTGGACTAACTCGACTATCAGCATTAGCAGTCTGCACCTTATGCCTCGTAACAGCTACCGCCAGCAGTAAGTCGCCTAGGGTTGCGGAATTTGTTCGAAAGAGTTACCGCGGCCCTGGAACGCATAGGGCACAAGAAGGATCACGGGTGGGT
The DNA here is from genome assembly GCA_905332915.2 of Hecatera dysodea. Lineage (NCBI taxonomy): Eukaryota > Metazoa > Arthropoda > Insecta > Lepidoptera > Noctuidae > Hecatera > Hecatera dysodea. The sequence continues at coordinate 8,571,796 of HG995304.1, forward strand.
TTTAGTCAGTAAAAGTCTGACACTCCCTACCGCTCCACCCAGGGCGGGAGGGGTCATTTGATGATTTCCCATCCAAAAAAAAAAAAAAAAAAGCAGTAAGTCGTAATGGGCGATAAGTAGACATAAGAGCATGATCAACACCTCTTCTTCGTGTCATTAGAACGACAGTACAGACGGCAAAACTTCGCCTTTTCGGCAAAGAACTTCACCTTTTCTTCTTTTTTTTTCTGGATGGTAAATCATCAAATGACCCCTCCCGCCCTGGGCGGAGCGGACGGGAGTGTCAGACTCTTACTGACTAAAACCCACCCGTGATCCTTCTTGTGCCCTTTACGTTCCAGGGCCGCGGTGATTCTTTCGAACAAATTCCGCAACAACAATTCACCTTGCAATTGTCCTTTTAAAGTTTATGCCGAGACCAATACCTATCCAACTGACTTCTTAGCTGGTCGCGATGGGGCGCATAGGTAGGTTACCTACCTATGCAGATGCTTTGGCAAAGAGATGATTGTATTTTTTATGCTATATACATACCGGCGAAGCAGCGCCCCATCGCGACCAGCTAAGAATTCACAGATGTGGAAAATAAATAAGAGATCTGTGACTTATCTAAGTTAAAGCACTATCGTCATCATAACTCACAGTAGATCTTATTAATACGTTAACTCCTGCGTTGAGTTTGTCTGTTCGGGCTTATCTCGGAAACAATTGTAAGGATTTTCACCATAAAATAGAAAGAAACATAATTTATGTAAATGGAAATTAGTGATAGCATGACGACTAACAGGACAGATTGGAAGAAAAAAAATGTTTCGCCGACCCCAAGTATATGTATCCCGTATGGATAGGGGCAGTAAGGAAGAAGGTTCTGATGATAGCGTCTTTGGGCTTATTGGAATTGTCAAGAGATGCAATTTGTCTATAAAATTAAATTATTTTAATAGTATTATCCAATAGATAGTTACTTGCACACTATTTAGATTTAGCTTTGTTGACCATTTTCTGTGTTGACCGTTGAACCAAAAAGTGACACATTATAAAAATAACATCATCTGAGAAGAAGCCTTTTCCCAACTTTATTGGAGTCGGCGCCCAATTAAACCGGATTCAGTTGAATACCCTTCACAAACCAGGTAACACGGTAGTTTTTGGCAAAATTGGTGACAGATTTGCTGGCTTCTGACAATCCGTAACGAATGCTAAAGATCTACAAATGACAGTGACAATGACCATCGGCTTAACGTACTTTCCGAGGCAAGGAAGAATTCCGATATGTTACGATGGTCACACATCCACAGACCAGCCTAGGCATGTGTTCCTTAACATTGAAGATAAATCCGTGCGGCTGTTATCATTTAGCCACGAGCTCCTGTCGGTGTCAAATAACGAAGAAACAAAACTAGAAACATAGAATTCCGAAATACATGTGTTCAGCAAGGTTAAAGAAACTGACACAGAGATTTTTTCGTTCTGAAACTTTAATTTGCAATAATCCGAGTTACAGTAGCTCGCTACATACTATCCCACTATAAGGCCTCTTTAATACATGGAAAGACATCCACCGCACATGTCAATGCGAGTTGGTGATTTTAGACTTCTTCGTGGTTTCCTCACAATTTTGTCTTCATCGATGTCCATGAGGAAACAGTGGGGATTGATCTAACACTGACTGTAACAGTGCATTCAAGACCTGCAGGCACCTATTTTCAGCTAATGCGAATTTAACTAGGCTATAATGTAAAATATCTGGGCATGGTGCCCGGATTTGAACTCACAACTACGTGAAAAGACTTGAGGCTTTTTTTTCTGTATGGGAAATCATCTAATGACTTCTCCCGCTCTGGGCGGAGCGGAAGAGAGTATCAGACTCTTACTGACTAAAACCCATCCGTGATCTTGGGCCCTTAGCGTTCAAGTGCCGCGGTGACTCCGCAACCCTAGCAGGCAATGACCCTATGGGGCCCGTCTTCTTTGTTGACAGTCCATTGAGGTGCGCGTGGAACACGACGCTCCGTGGACTCAGGCCAGGTTGATATCGGACGGCGAGCCACCCATAGCGCGCCATCCGCAGGCCCGCGCCTACGGTGGCCGGGAATGCCGATGAGGACACGGCGTTGCTACGCCCAAGCAGGGCAGACCTCCACCGTATGCTTCACCGTGTCCAGCGGGCGATCCACACAGTGTTTACACCCGGAAGTGTCCTCCCACTGAATCCGAAACGTGGACCTCCCGAGACAACCGTGTCGGGTAAGCACCTGCATCAGGCGCAAAGCCGCCGCAGTGGCTTCTCTCCAACCACTCCTCAAAAAGTGGACTTATCACCGCAAACAAAGGTGGCGTGCCTAAAGACGGCCTTAACTCATTTCCGGTAATAAGACGAAAAATGAGACTGATGTTGTACAAAATATGCGTGCATTTGGGGATAGGTAGTTCGATTCAGGCAAGCAATTAAAAAAAAGTTTTATTGCAGCTTTACCTACCACTCAAAATAGTTGACTGTTTAAGTCAGTCTACTCAGTCTATGTCAAAGTTAAAGTCAAAACGTTATCGGCACTTTTGAAAGACATCATTAACAGTTAACTTAGTAAAGTGACTAGCGTCCATTCGCAAAGGTATGATCTTATGAAGAAGAGCGGACAAGAAACTCCATTATTACTCCAACTTTTCAAATAAATGTTTTACAATCTTTGGTAAAACAAAAAATCATTTCATATATGTGAGCACGATGCACCAAGTACCTATACTAGTAAAAGAATCAAGTATTGCCAGCAGAGGTAATAACTATAATTTTGTAAATAAGCACATGATATTGACATATCTAAATTTACAAATATTAAAACAGTGTAGATGAGAACAGAAAAAAAGTAAAGTAAAAAACAAAAAAAAGGGCATTCATAAAGTTAATCCATACATAAATCAACCAGTTTGATTATGACTACACCCTTGATGGATGGAGCAAGACGTTGCCAAAAAAAAAGTCGGTTGTATTTTTGAGTGAAAATGTTTTTTATTTTTCACTTTTTGGTGGTGACACCTAAACGTTGACTTGAGAACTTCCTCCCGGAAGTCGGATAAAATGTGGTTGTACAATACAATGTTGTGAAAACCCATAAAAGTTACGGTAAAAATAAAAACACCCCATAAAACAGTAACTTCCCTAAAGTTGCAACACAGATGTTTTTAACCTGTTAGTAAGAGCGAGAGCGATATATGGAAAACTGAAAGAGATAGGCAATCGACTAGAGGAAAGCTGGCCAGCGGACCGCTGCATCAACACGTTTATTCCAAGTTTGTTTATTTTTATTTTACAAAGTATTTACAATAATGTGTAGAAATTGCCTCTAGGATAATTTATCAAGACATATTCTATGAAGCTACAAATTTTTGACAAAATAATGAAAGATATTATAATCAAATTGACAGGTATTTCCAATAATACATGGGGTAATGTTTATATATTGTCATGTTTGATTTTATAAGAAAAATCAAGTTGCTCGCTAAACCTAAAAATGATTCGTTTTAGTGCATCTGAATGTCATAATAAACTTTAAAAGAGTGGACTATTTCAACAAATTCACTGGGCACCCTACTCCACTTTGCGCGGCAGCGGTCAGAAGGCGGAGCTTATCGGCAAACTCGCGTCGAAGCTGGCTTCACTGTCAATTCGAGAGCCGCGGAGAGTACGCTCGCGTCTATTACGTGGTGTGTTTATAGTGAAGTGGATTTTGTGATGAGATTATCGAATGTCGTGAAGTGAAAGATAGTGTTGTTTTATCAAAAAGTGCAACTCGTGGGCTGTACAATGTTTATGGTTCACTTATAGTGAATAATCAAAATGTGTGAATCACGATTGTGTGCAAAATTGATTTATGCCACGTAGTGACGCGAACGGGTAATGATTCCTAATGTGGAGTTCGAAGCAAGATGGTTAGAGAGACTCGGCACCTGTGGGTTGGAAATTTACCCGATAACATTCGTGAAGATCGAATAAGGGAGCACTTCAAACGGTAATATTATTTTTACCTATTAATATCTAACTTTCAGAGACCACTGGCCTGTTTTTAAATTGAATCTGGTAATCCCAAGTCCCAGTCTATAATGTTGATGAGTCTCGAAATGTAATGAACTTGGTAGGTTTCCACGGACTCTATGTAGGTATAAGACGTGTGGGAGTCGGAATATAAACACTAACCAGTACAGTAGGTACCTATATTTGTTTGGAATGATTAACTCTTGTATTTTAACTATTTTAAAGAATTGACTGCACCTGTTACTATTCATATACATTTAAGATTACAGACGTTCGTAAGTATTTGTTATGTAGTAGGCACTTACGACGTTCAGGCATTTTCTTATTGAGAACGAAGCAAACGCGGTTGGTATATTTAAATGTGTTGTATAAATTGTGTTGGTAGGTATTTGTGAGAAAAAGATAAATTGTGATAAGGTGTCTTATATTTCATACTGTTTTCATAAGTTTTAAATTTGTCACCAAGTTTCAACTCGACGCCGAGTTGTTAGCCTTCCACTGGACATACTTGCTTTCATGCTTTGTGCTATTCGTATTACGTATTAGCCTTGTAGACTGAATTATTTACGTTCACTCACTAAGTAGTGTTTTTGCAAAGGGTTTGTTGGTCGGTAATTGAACGGGTCTAACATTGTACACTTAATTTTGCTACAGAGATACATTTAATATACCTATTACTCATGACTCGTTTCTTCTTTCGATTATACTCCCTCTTGACGATTAAAACAAGTAATACCTACGTTTCCATGAAAAAAAAAAACACTAAATTACATAACTTAAAACCTTACCTTCTGGTTTGTGTTTGCCTACCTAGAACTTCTTCATTATTTTGTTCTCCCAAACAAAACCTTAAATATGATCATACTAACTTCATACCATTTCACTGTGCGTTGCGTTGTCTGGCGTCGGTTTTTAAAGAAAAATATAATAAATAAATTATTTGGAAAGTACCGTCACTTTTTATTTAAAGCCTACCGCATGTTTTTTCGGCCCAAAATCTAGTTTAGGTCATAATCTCTGTTTCGGCAATAAAATTATCGAACCCATCGGCCATGCCGAAACTCTGTTCGTCATTGTTGTGCGTCGTTCGGCTAACTTCGATTAATCATAAGAATATTGCGAAAACACGAGACTACTGACTAAGAGGCTCTATTGTAGGTAATATTCATGTTTGACAAGGTTTACTTACAGGAATACTTAAACACGTTGGTTATTATTATGCATGTTAAATAGCGTTTATAAATCTTTATTATGCCTATTTGATTTAAGAAAAGTAAACTGCGATTTATGTTTAAAAATAACAACTGAATGTGATATATATAACGTGTTAAACAAATTAAAACATGTAAAGTATGATTTTTAAGTGTGTGGATGGCCAAATCTGAAACTATGAGGAATATCTAAACACTGATAGGAGTCTCGAGCCCGATTTTATTGAAAACTAAAACAGCATTAAGTACATATTGGATTTCTGAAAAATCGGTATTACAAGCAAGGTATCGAACCGGTTGATTTTGAAAAACAGGTGAAGCTAATAAAAGCGTGTTAATAAAACGCTCCTTGTATTATTACACCATCACCATCCGAAATTGTCTTTGACAAAGATCAAATTCTGGGAAGTAGGTAATAACACATTGTAAACTAAAGGAAAGTGCTCATTTTGACCAAAATACTTTTTTGATTAAAACATTTAGCTATGTATTATGAACTGAAAAAACTACAAAAATTTACGATGCTGATTTAGTTTTCGATATCGGAACCGAGAATCTACTGCATTGGATTTAAAAGAAAATCAGTTTAGTGAGAAAAATATTTTGTTCCAATTTCTTTAAAATCGTCTGTTTCATTTTCTGTCTAGGAATACGAATTTTTCAAAAATCCATTGATGCAGTTGTAGAATCTCGATTCCGGCTTCCATATGAATGTGGCTATCATTTACTAAAATAATATAATTCTTGAAATCCGACTGCTAGTTCCAGAGATTAGCGCGTCTAAACAACGAAACAATTTAGCTATATTATGTTGGTATAGTCTAGATGTAAGTTTCGGTTTCGGCCGAAACTGAGCAGAGAGATCAAGGATTAGTCGAGACCGAGAGGTTATAACGTAAAAAATACGATGATTGAGTGCAGTTTCTGTGGCTTTTTGTAGTTTGGTACTAGTAGTTACATCTTTGTGCCGATTTAGGGTAATAAAAGGTAGGGAAATATTTTTAACGAAAATTTCAGAGAGAAAAAGGAATTTTGTAAGGTTCAGGAAAGGAAGTATTTTATTCTATAAGACAAAAAAAAAACATACACAAACTTAATCTTTATATCATTTTTTAACCAGAATGCAGATATCAAGTTAAAAAAATCAATGGGATTTATTACTGAACAAGACACAAGTAGGAAGGGAAACATTTTGGGACACAAAAGAACGCAGGAAGGATGAACGATCATGACAGGAACAGGAGAAGAATATGTTACCTAAAGTACCACTGTGGCATTTACTTTCAGTTGGAATATTCAAACCACTAATCCTGTAAATGGTTTACTTGAAATAAATGCTTTGAGTTCAATTCAGAATCTTTAAACACGTTTTCCCAAAAACTACTTTGTTTTAAGCCTTTATACTACGTTTGCGATATATTATAATAATATACTGTCCGCCAACGAATTATTAATGATTGACTTGCCATGACTCTATCGCAGAACTTTGATGTCATAGATGTTGATGCCTTGCCCTCTCTAGTCTAGTATATGATCTTGACGGCATACTTAATTACAGCGAAGAACATTTTCGGTGAAAAACTTGCTCCATGTCTCACCCCTCGCTGCCAAATTATGTGTTTTTGGGGACTGGCCCTGCAGTCGGATTGTCATAATAATGTTTTATACTGACACTAACTTACCTTTAATGGCCCACCGCACTAAACACCGCGCTTCCGTCTCCCTTATCCACACAATTTGAACTTGCTAATCAATAGAATTTTTCGCACCTCGAAACCTGGTGGTCAATCTGACACTCTTGAAGAGACGGCAGTGCAGCCCATCTCTCGATCGAATTTATGTGTTTATAGCACTTAGCAGGGACCAGAAATCAAGAAGAAAATATTTCAACCATCTAAAAATAAAATTACAAAGATATTCAAAACTTGCATAACTATTCTTTGAAATCAAAAGTAAAAGATTGAATTTTACCTTTCGCGGAGTATATTTTGGCACTTGCTGACCACCAGTCGTCACAGAATGGCTACCACTGGAAAATAATCTTTTAAAACCCCAAACGCTAAGTATCACTGCTTCGCATTTCACGGCAAGACTTCTGCTTCCGTTTGGGAATCCGGCTTGTTCGGCTGGCTGGAAATCGTCGAAATTGCGGGCGAGACGGAATTTGCGTTTCAAATAAACATACTAGCTAGGTATATGCTAGCTCCTTAAGCTAAATCTGAAGCTCGTTGTAACTAACGCTTAAAACCAATTAAATACTTATAAGTGATACTCCGTGAACTGCTAGTCATTAAAGAGCTCCCTTCGATGAAAATCGAACACACCATCACCTTTTTCATCGACTTCAAAAAGGGAGGAGGTTATCATTGCGAATGTTTATACATATATATTTTTATGCATGGTCGAGCATAATTCCGGTCATATAAATATTACTTAGAAGGATTTCCAAAATTCTTTTTTTTTTTTGTTCTGAAGTGGTTATTCCGAAACTGCGGCGGTCCTATTTAATTTTCGTGTAGATCTGATGAAGAACTTCGCAGAGAGACAATTATAATAAATTGATAAGGACTGGTTGGAATGTTAAGGGGAACTTTTTTACAACAAAATATAACGCGACTTCTAACATTCTGTAAATTGACAAAGAATCATAAGCAAAAAAATACTTATTTGTGGCTTTTTCATTGCACCCTTTCAAGTGGAATAGAAATCAATACAAAAATCCGTTTCTTAGTCGTTTGCTGTCTGCTACGGGATTGTGTACACAAGGCCGCACGTCAGAGCTAAAAAAACCAGCAGAAATTAAACTTTATTTTACTGAAACTACGCTCGGCCATTTCAAGGTCAATCAGTACGGAAGCGCAAATGGCGGTACAACTAATTTTTAGAAGTAAGCAGTATTAGGATTAGACATACAAGTAAAGTCTGGCAAAAATAAATAGAAACTTCTTGTTTTCTTTTCTTGTAACTTGGTAGGTATTTCGATTTGTTTTTAAGAACGAACATTCTAAATCTGGCAACGTCACAAAAGCATATTATTATGAAAATAATACTTCACTGTATAAAAATGTTTTCGCTGATGCATGATATTATGGAATACCGCTATAGAGTGCTATATTAATCATCAATTGTAATAACAACACTGATCAGTGTATCACTGATGTGTACGGTGAACATACTTAATTCATTGGAGGTCGACAAACGCCCAATGGGATACTCCGAAGGAATCATATTTTTGTACCATGTTACCATCTTTTAGGTTTTCGTGTAATCTTAAGGAATACCACCTGTTTTTTATTTTGTTTTTCAAAATTAGTCAATAGTTTCGCTTACAAAGTAATTTCTAAATTATGAATTTTCTATAATAAAACAGATTTTATTTTAAAATAAAAGAAGAACAGCCCTCTCAATAAGCCCTTTCATTTGATATCTCACGAAAAAAATTACAAACTCATTGTTTTCTTACTTGACTTTTGACAAGACCTCAAATGGGATTGAGGAAATTGGCTGTAACAGACGAACAGACAAACACGAGTTGTCTAGTAAGGGTTCTGTTATTTCATACGGACGTTTGGAATCCTAAAAACTTTACAAAAATAAAACAATCGATTTCTAAACAAAAAAAAAAGATTTTTATTTTTCGCTTTTTGGAGGTAGGTACTCGTTACACGTTTTGGAAGTCGGTTAAGGGCGCATATTCCGAACGGCATTTCATACAAATTTTCAAGTCGTTATTTTCCGAAATGACTAAACCGATTTTAATGAAACTTTACACACGTAAGCAGAATACATAGGTCTAAAAAGTTAATTGAAAACATTTTCGATAAATAGTGTTACAGTTAAATTAGACCCATTTTAAATGTTCCATACAAACATAAATTTCCAGTTATCTTTTTTAAAATAAGACATTTCGAAAATGTGTTTAACTAACTTTTTAGACCTATGTAACCTGCTTATATGTCTGAAGTTTCACTAAAATCGGTTCAGTCATTTCGGAAAATAACGACTTGAAAATTTGTATGAAATGCCGTTTGGAATATGCGCCCTTAAAACTAAACTAATACGCGGGCTTATACTTCCCGATTATGCACGCCCGCATTATGCTACACGAATTCTAAAGAAAATAATCATCCATTACAAAAATAAGTATAAGTAAAAAAAAATGATTCACAAAAACTGCAATTGTCCAAAAATATCAAGCAAGCTACAGTCCGACAAATAGGCTGACTTCGTCTGAATCTATAAAGCAACGAGCTATTGCATTAATAGCAGTCTATCGCCCCACCACAGTTTTGCAATGTCGCGCTCCAAAAGCAGCTTTGGTGCGCGGGCGGGGATCGCCAGGTCGATGAACCCGTCACGGGCAAGAATAACCAACATTTTAAAAGCCATCATTTAATTTTGAATCTTTATTTTACGTCGACCTTAGATACTTACTACGCGATAGGATTGTTGGGAAGGAATGGTGTCAATTGGATTGGAAATTCGGCAGAAATTCGTTTCGCATGATAGTACGATGTATCTTAACCATATTATCTAACCCTAAAAAGCGGAACACTTGCGTAAATGAACGGCTAACCCATTGATTGAAACCTTTAAAAAAACCCTTTTTTAGAAAATGTTATATAGGGTTAATTTAGATTTACAAACCTGTTCATTTAGTTTGATTGGTGAAGGGGCTAACTGGGCCGTTCATGTGATTAGAAATAACTATTTTCCCAGAAAAAATAACCGTTAGATTCGGAGAGGTCTACATGTTGAAGCCTTAGTACGAAATTGTCATACATTACATAAATAAGTTGCAGTTATAAAATATCCAAACGAAAATCTCTCACTCTCGTTTTAAAAAATGGTCATCATCCAACTTTTGATAATCCTAGATCTCAGTTTTAAATCCACTAAAATTAAGGTAAATTATTGTTTGTCAAAATGCGCAAGCAATAAATACCTAAATAATTTTATTTTAGAAACATTCACCTTTATTTATTTTAAAATATCCAAACTTATGAGTAATTAAAAAACTGATTAGTAGTTAGCTACTCAATTAATTCTTCTTTTCTATACGGAATTGGGACTTTAGAATCCGCAAATCACTATTAAAACGAGGTAATCGATATTTTTATTAATAAGAGTGTAATTGTGAGAAAAACCTGTTTTTAATCAAAATTTTAACATGTACCTACCCAAATAATAATAATGTACAAACATGAAATATTCCAAGAGAAAATAGTAACAGTCATTAAATGTAGAACATCTGTATGACATAGTAAGTATACAGTTTAAATAATTCAGTAAAATTTATCAGTCGACGACGAGTCACGCACGCCTCAAAACAAGCAGATCCGAATGAGCTGTGTTCGCACTGCGCGCCTCGCCTTGTGTATGTGTATTTATGTAGGTAGTGACGATGGCGCCCGCCGAGAGATCTGGCAACGTCGCATGTTCGTGTTTTGTACTTGCGCGTCGGACAGACAACGTTTGTACGTAACTACGCAGGTCTAAAATATCCAACTCGCCTCAGTGCAGTGATGTGATGATAAATTATTTTTATTTTTACTTCTTAAGTATTAGTATGTTATTACTTTTTATTCCTTTACTTACATAAGTCTATTAAAAAGTAGGTTAGGTCAGTACTACGCTACACAAATATTATTTTACGCTTGATTTTAGCCCTTTCTCAGCAGAGGACCAGGTTTTAATACCTCGGTCGGTATCTGTCTTGGGCTACTTGCTTGTTATCCCTAACTGACTCTGGCAGAAAATTTCCTAACTTTATACCTACGCCTTCGTAACGCTTGTATTTAATCATGTTTTTTAACAAGCATTATAAGAACGAATCCGGATAATCATTCTTCACAATAAGAGGTATTTGGTCGAGAAGTAAAAACATACCTCAATGACTTAAAAAGTTCAGTTATTCCAAAATAACCCAATACACGGTCCCAAATAATCGAGTCCAAAAAAAAAATAGCTCTGGTAGGTATCAATCATCTCTTAAATAAGCAGTATTTCTGACAAAATAACATCTTCAGTGAGACAATCGCGCAATGACTGATCAATCTAGATCAGACAGACATAAGTATTTTCAAATAGGTAGTTAAATAACGAGATTGACAAGTTTATTAAAATAATAATGATAAAAAGTTAAGAATAATCTTATGAACTACCTAGCTGTTCAGATACTGGGTAACATAATTGCACGATAATGTCTAACTTGGAGCAGAACGGAAGAACCGTATACTGAAGTTTCGTGAAATAATCTTGGTCGCAGGACGCAGTCTGCTACGATCGATGCCAGCCAGCCGGTCCAACGCTATGAAAAGGGGGTGAGGTAAAGTGAGGAGTAGTGCGCACAACTTCATTGCGCCGACTAACGTGAAAGCGGGCGAGGCGCGAGTTATTTGTGGTATTGCAACATATAGGGTGCAAACACCTTTTAATGACAGAGGTTAATTTCTGATTTTTTTTTTGTTTTACTAAGATGACGAAAGAGGAGGAAGAGAAATTACATCACGAAAAACTAAATCACTTATTGTTTATTTTAGAAATTATTATTTAGGATGCATTCCTTTTGCCATGCTCATGTTACTTAAATATGATTTGTAAACGACATTATAGAACTGCATGAAACATAGTCAATTAGGGTAATCCAGAAAATAAACGACCGATATGACCAACCTTGTTTTTTTATTTTATTAATAACTGGATTTTGCTTAGCGTGCAGGATGGTATTATTTCGAGAATGATTGCAAAACCAACTTACCATAGTCTTAGCCCAGTCTCATGAATAGTATGGGAAATGTAGGCAATTAAACGCCAACTTTTAGAATTAAAAAAAGAAAAAGAATTTAGAAGATATTTTAACAAGACAATACATGCTCGAACACAGGAACAGTCTATACCAAGTAAATATGTACATATTATATTTTGTTGGATTTTTTAGATAAAAATATCAAAAACTCGTTTAAATACAACCGACTTCTATACAAAGTATAAAATTACTTTAATTTCGGAAGTCGGTGCTTCTTCGTTTTTGACCCCGACTTCCGTTTGGAAGGACCTTTGTTTGGAAGTCTGTTGTATGTTTTTTTTTTTTAAGTTATTTATTTTTCACTTTTAGTGGCAGGTAGATACCTAAATTGACTTTATTCCCATACTGAGTGGTTGCGCTATTTACCGTTAAGGAGTTACTTTGTATGCCGTTGTTGTTAAAGTCCAGACCAGCTCATAGCGAAATATTTACTTTTCCTTGGTTTTATCATAAACCTAACAATATCTCACTTTACTAGATTTTATTGATTTAAAGTTGAGAAGGTTTATCTTCAAGAAGTTCAACGTCCAATGCAAATTCAATATATTTTACTAAACTCAACGAAAAGAGAATCATCGAGACCAGTTCATGAATAAAAGAAAGTTATGCCCAAGAATACGGTTGACTTGTACACATCTGCGTACCCCTTCACAGCGTATCGGCGTGTTTTGATGTTATAAATATGTGTAAACAGGCATGCGATTTCTGCAGTCCCGGAAGATTTACTATCATTCATTGAAGAGTTCCGTTGCCCATCTCCGAAGCTCTTTATCAGATCTTCACCAAATTGAAATGGGACTAATCTGATAAAATACTCTACCAAACAGAAAATAATCTTCAAATCGCTTGACAATTGGCGAAAATATCGCTGAACAACACACACAGAACCTCCTCCTTTTTTAAGTCTTTTAAAAATAGTAGAATTGGCACTCTGTTTTGTTGTTAGATTCAGTACAGTCGTGTAGTCATTTTAAATGTACGAGATTTGAGTAAAAGAGTGTTTTATTTTTTAGTTGTGATTATGTCTCTAAAAGTTCTATAATAAGGACTAATAATACCCATAAATCCTCGATCTGCACATTCCTGCTGATTTTTATTTTATTAATGAGTTTTTTGCAATTTTGCATTTGTACTGTAGATAAGTATTTCATAGACTTAAAAAATGCCATAAACCTAATGCTCTTCATTCACTAAAGTAGGTGAATTTCATGTTTGATTTTGAAGAGTTCCCTGATGTATCTTCAAATCAAAGCCTAAATCAAATAAAAAAATCAAACATCGTAGTTGTAAATAAAAAAAAAAACATTCTTACGTTGAGTTTTTTTTTATATATAACTAGCTGACCCAGCAAACGTTGTTTTGCCATACTTATATAAAAAAATGAAAAAATATTTTCCCGCTTTTCTGTTGAAATTTTTCCTGAATTTTCTTTGTTATAAACCTCACGGAGCCCGAGACCTTTCCAACGAATGCAAAACCGTGGAAATCGGTTCGTGCGTTCTGGAGTTATAGCGTCAGGAAGGAAAACCCGACTTATTTTTATATAGTAGAAATTTATCGCTGATAATATGATTTAATCAAACCACGTCCAAAATGAATTGACGGCATGAATGACATAACAACGTGCTTGTCCTGTCAACAAAACTTCAAAAAAGTTTCTGTGAAAAAAGTTTCTATTGAATTCATTTATTACAAAAAATGTGACAAATGAGGAACCGCTCGACCGATTTTGTGCAAACTTCACATAAACCATCTACTAAATATGCCGACCAAATCCTAAGCATTTGGTTTGGATAGGTGAGCCCGTTCTTGAGTTATGGAATTACAACGAAAAGTGGCATTGATTTTTATATATATAGATTTTAATAGTAGTTTGCGTCTCATTCAAAAATAAAACGTAAGCACTTTTTATTCGTTCACGTTTTAATTAATTTTAATTTTCTTATTACACAAAAAAAAACCATCCACATATAAAATAAAACATTTAATGTTTTATTTTTAACCGACTTCTAAAAAAGGAGGAGGTTCTCAATTCGGATGTTTGTATGTTTTTTTTATTTATTTTTTTATTGTTTGTTCGTGCATAACTCCGTCGCTTGCCAACCGATTTGAAAAATTCTTTAATTTCAACAACAACCAAATAACTTTAATTTCGGAAGTCGGTGTTCAAAAAATGAAAAAGGAATCACAAACACCGAGTTCCGAAATTAAAGTTATTTTGTACTTTTTTGATTTTTTGTGTAAAAGTCGGTTGTATTTTCTTGTAAAAAGTTTTATTTACTTAATATTTTATTTTCTGAAGGTTTCTCTATCTACCTCAAGTAGAATAGGGACTTCAATCATCATTATCATCTGGATTATTGTAGATGACGGTGATTATGTTAGCATGCTTGTCATTCAAAGGATAGCACTCACCGATAGACGATTGATGTTTTCGTAATACGATCAATAGTTATAGGAAATCAATAAATCTTTTTGTAAATGACTAGCTTCTAACGGTGGCTTGGCTTGCGTGAAAGTTATCCCAAGGCATCATGCTCCCCGGGATGAATAGTAGATTATTAACCAAGGGGATAAAGCAGTGTCTTCTGTTGCGGGTGACGATTTAAATCGCGAGCGTAACGAAGGATTCGAGGTTTACTCCTGAGCGTAGCGAGGGTGTTAAAAACTTAAATCACGAGCGAAGCGAGGGATTTAAGACGAGTCCTGAGTGTAGCGAGGGATTTAAGTTCACCCAAGACTAAGACAGCTTTATCACCGAGGAAAATACTCTACTTTTCGTACCATTTGCGAATAAATTAACACAATAATAATATGAGATAAGCATTTATTAAAAATAATGACAATTAAATGCTTTATATACTACTCAATGGTGTAAACACAGATGTAGTTCAGTATAAATTTCGGTAAGTATTCCAAATTTAAATCACATTCTCCCCCTAGAGGATGAATGAAATTCCGTACAATTTTCTTTCCCTGTTTTAACAGATTGAAAATGACTATTGTTATTTTCGTTTTTTTTTGGCATAGAATGTCACTTTTTTGAGCAAGTGGTATGAAAAAGTACATAATGTATTCTATGTCCAGGCCGAAGTTTACCCATGTGCCAATTTTCATTCATAGCTGTTTAGCGAAAGTAACTATTACTTTCGCAAGTATGGATAAGTTAGCGTAGATTAAGAGACGTTTTTCATTGACATAACTACTACGGAATTAATATTTATTGGTTCCCAATCCGAAATGTACCACAGCTGTCAAGTGTGCGTAGAACTCGTGCCCGCAAAGGTTCGCAATGCTTATCGATAATCGCAAAACCTATCTAAGCCTTCTAAGGGCAGACGAATTTCATATGGAAATTTCGTAATTTCGCAAAAAAGCAAGGTCCATTGGTACGGTTCTTTTCTGTGCGAGTCCGACTCTCACTTAACGACCAACGGACAACCAGCTATTATAAAACTACGTGTAGTATGCAGGAACCTACCGATGGTGGCTTAACAGTGTGTACTAGGAGTTGTTGTAACATTATTATGCAATGCGAAAGTTGCTCCCTGATGACGGGTCCGCAGGGTGAGGGCGAAGGCAACACCCCACACAAAGTATAGCTCTACTCCACCCACGCCCCCCTCTATCGACCTGCGCAAGCATCCGGCCCGTTACTGCTAGGGGCAAGTCGACCGACACAACCGAATTGTACTTTTCTATCCCCTCAGTCCTATCGTACATCAGCCTGTTTTATACCGTTTGCCTGTTTGGTGTCGCATTACATTAACGTATACAAATCTAGTAAAATTAGCAGTCGTTACAATTTGATGGTTCGGCAACTAATACACGGCTAGCAAGGGACAAACATGTCTGACTTCAAAACAAAAAGTTTTTTTTTCTCGGTCAGTTAAGTCCATTTAACCGATATTAGCAACGTGAGTAAAGTTACGAATAAAAGTTAGAACAGATAATCGGTTTGTTTATTATTAAGCTTGCAATTATTTTCTGTGCACTGATGCGCAGTGCATACCACAGTATGTTGCTGCAAACATAAATTACATGACCCATTGGTAAATTTGCGAAATAACGTTCGTTGCAAAGAGTTGCATGGTGAAAGTAGGTTTACTCCAATTCTTTTCTGGACCAACTAACTTGAAAAAGTGACCAATCCACATTTTGTACTAATTGGTTTTCTTGTTTCTTAAACAACGTTTCATGAGAAGATCAGATATCCCCAGAACTGTTGCAAATTTTATTAAACACTTCAAAGTTATTTTTTGGAAGTTTCGAAATCATATAATGTTATTCGCGGTTTGTAGTAGTCGTTACTATCTTAGTATATAAATATTTTTAAATTTAGATTTAATCAAATGTAGCCTAATTTGATTAAATCTAAACTAATTTTAATTTCGAATGCAGTATTACCGCCTGCCTTTACGTTTATTGTGTGTGTATAGGTTATTAATTACTTACGTTTAAACAATGTAAGCTAATCACGGCTTTGCAAGCGTGCTACTCGAAATTGGTCTTCGTATGAAGAACATAGACCAAACTCATTAAGTTATACTGATAAAAAGTAATGGTAAGCAGTATCCATGGAAGGTGTGAAGATTAAATAAATACCAAAATAGATTTTATAAAAATGTCTCTGCCAGGGTTGCGTAATTTGCGGGGATTGTGTGAGTCCATGGCCCTTTACGGGGCCCCGGTGTGGGCGCTGTCGCGACTATCAGCGCGCCACCTGGTAGCGGCCTAGAGGGTCATGGCCGTTCGGCTGGTCCGGGGATACCGTACGGTCTCCGGCGAGGCGGCGAGTCTCGTTGCCGGATTGCTGCCGTGAGATCTGGAAGCGAGAGCCCTCGCGCACGTTTACGCGTTGCGCGTGGAGGCGTTACGCTGGCGTGATACTCTGCTGCCGCGACAAATTGCTGCGCAGCGGATGGAGCTCCGGCTGGATCTCACGAAGGTATGGAGACAGCGATATTGCAATCCAGTGCTGGGCACGCCACCATTGCGGCGATAAGTCCCGTCTTTAGGGAGTGGTTGGAGAGACGCCACTGCGTCCTCACCTACGAGTATCGCCTGACGGAGGTGCTCACCGGACACGGCTGTTTCGGGAGGTACCTGTTTCGGATTCAGCGAGTGGACACGTCTGGGTGTTGTCAACACTTTATGGATTGCCCAAAGGACACCGTAGAGGTTTGTCCAGCTTGAGCGGAGCAAGCCGTGTCCTCCTCGAGGCCTTGGTTCAATGGTCTCCTGACCATGGATTGAACGAGAAGGCATGGGAAGAGGTCACCTCTTTCTGCGAAGCAGTAATGCTAGCGAAGGAGCAGGCGGACCGCGTGCGGGAGAGGGAAACCTCACGCTCCAGCCGACGTAACAGAATAAAACGCCCTGGGCGTCGGGAAACGCAGGGCTATTCCCGGCCACAGTGGGCGCGGCCCTTCGAAAGGCAAGCTGTGGGTGGCTCGCCATCCGGAAGCAACCAGGCCCCCCACGCGCGCATCTAAGAGCTGGCAGCAAAGAAGACATGATCCCATAGGTTAAGTGCCTGCTAAGGTTGCAGAATTTGTTCGAAAGAGTCACCGCGGCCCTGGAACGCAAAAGGCACTAGAAGGATCACGGGTGGGTTTTAGTCAGTAAAAGTCTGACACTCCTTTCCGCTCCGCCTAGAGCGGGAGAAGTCATTTGATGATTTCCCATTGTAATATTTTTTGTGGTTGCCTGTGGTTAAGTGACAAACACAATATATTTTAAAGAAGGTGTGTTCTCCAAATAAAAGAAACATAGAAGAAATTATATAATAAGTTCGGGCGCCATGGAGATTGCACACAGTATAATAAGAATTGCCGGAAAGAATAGAGCGGAAGAGTCAGACTTTTAATCTGCCGGTGGAAGGCTAAATAAAGAAATAAAACAAAAAAAGAATTATTCTGTCCTTTCTTTACTTAATGGCCCGTAGCTTCAATTTAATTAACATTATATTTAACGTTTTACTAATATTTAAAGAGGTGATATTATTGTAAGTACATGGGCGATATTATTGCATCGTGCACTGTTAATTTAAAATAATGGAAAATTCCTACCAGTTTACTGGCTATAAAAATAGTAGAATATAACCCAAGGAAGCGATGACCGACGAAAGATTCCCTCAGCAAAAAAAATGATCCAAAAGGATGTAAAAAAAAATCCAATATTAAGGAAAATCCATCCGATAAGAAAAACATCCATTAAGAAAAATGTCCTTTAAGAAAAAGATCCGTTAAGAAAAACGCCAATGGGCTGTAACAAAAGGTATGAAGTTTAATATACACGAAAATCATCCGAGTCTGAGCACGTGGACGCGTGCATAAGAAAAAAACTTACCGTTTTCCTTTTCAAATAAATAGGTGTGCTCCACGCAACTCCATTTAGTACGTGTGTAGTGAGCGTAAATTATTTATATCTGAAATTAACAATTCGTCTGATAAAATTCCTATACGATTTTCAATCCGAAAGCATCATGTCCAGAAAAACTCCAACTCACCAAAAATTAAGGTCAATCCTCATAGTATCATCGTCCTTGGTCGTTTTAAATATGTTATATCATATTATAAACCAAAAATATCCCAGATAACTAGTGATTTAAAAATATATTGAAAATAGTTTCAAATTATCGACCAGCCATCGTCTGCAGGATCGTAGAGTGACTTGTCAAAAACGTCATCTGTCAAAACTAGGAATAGTGTCGCGTTCCGAAATCGACTATAAAACCATAAAGCATGTAACGAGAATAAAAACTCGTTACACCATCCAGAAAACGAAAGGGTTGCATAATTTGTTTGAAAGATTCACCACGACCCTGGGATGCAAAGGACATTCGGAGAACGGATTTAATTTGGACGGTTTTTTTTCAGTAATAGTCTGACACTCCCATCCGTTCCGAAAAGAGCGGAAGAAGTCATTTGAGGATTTCTAATCCTTAAAAAAGTGCATCAACCTATCTTCTCAAAAATAAATTTAAATGTTTTCAGTGTTTGAGACAAAAACAAACAATCTATTCAAAATTTTATTAAAAGCTAATGTTTCATTTACCGGCGCACCCATTGTCCTTACAGGGCTGCCTTTTAAGCCGTGTCGCTTTTAAACCAACCGCAATTAAAAAAAACATGGCTTTTTCATCTTTATGAATTTAGAATTCGAAAGCAAAGAATGTTTTTTGATCGGTCGAATAGTCTTATTGTAGCGTCTATTCAAAGGTGACAACTCCGTTGTAAAAATGGAAGTATCAAAGGAAAATACGCGCGCCATAATTTTCTACAACTTTTAAAGGGGACTAACGCGACTTCAGTGCTTTGAGGAGATCACTTCTGTGTTTAGTGATGCAGCAGTCTTAGGACTATAGAACGCTGGTATTTAGAATTTTAACCTGGGCATTCTATCTTCAGTGACAAGTCACGTGAAGGTCATCCAAAAACCGCCATGACGCAAGAGAATATCGATGCCGTGCGGCAGTTAATCGTCGAAGATCGTCATGTGACACCGTGAAATAGAGGCAGTCGTGGGCATTTCAGGGACTAAGACTAATATCCAAAAAATCCTGCACGAAGAAGTCGGCGTAAGAAAGTTGAATCTCTCGTTGGATACCACATTTGCGTAGCGACGACCAAAAAGCAGCCCGTGTTAGATGGTTTCTCAAAACTGCAGCGATTCAACCGAGGAGAGTCTAAACACGTTTATGATATGGTTCGTGATGACGAGTCTTAGATATATGCTTACGATCCAGATTCCATGCAGCAGTCAGCTGTCTGGGTCTTCCAAGATGAGCCAAAAACGACCAGTCATACGCTCACAGAGCACTTTAAAAAAATGTTTGCCTCGTTTGTGGCATAGGGTGGTCACGTCGTCACTATTGTACTAAAAGATCGCAAAACGGTTAATGCTGACTGGTATACCACTGTTTGTTTGCCACAAGTCATCACAGAGTTTCGAAAAAACAACTCAAGCCGTCGTATGATACTGCACCATGACAATGCAAGTTCACACACCGCCCGCGACACAAAGATATTTTTGAGCACCCAAAATGTCGAAATTTTAGATCAGCCGGCTCATAGCCCTGACTTCAGCCCTATTTATGTTCCCCAAAATTAAGCAAAGTCTTCGTGGTCAACATTTCAGCTCACCCGAAGAAGCTGTTGACGCCTACAAATCGGCCATTTTAACTACCCCCACTTCGGGGTGGAATAAATGTTTTAAAAACTGGTTCGAATACATGCAAAAGTGTATTAAATATCGCGGAGAATTCTTTGAAAAACTATAGATAATAAGATTATTATCTATATTAGATTTTTTTTTCTTTATTTATTTCAAACGACACAGCTTAAAATGCAGCCTTCGTACACTGTAAAAATACAATTACTTCCTGAGATTACCAAACAAATAAACTCTTCATCTTTATAATAATATTATTACTAGTAGTGCCCACGTAGTGCCCGGTCCGCAAAGGAATACAGGGATAACAAAATATCATATGTTAATCGCTGGTAATGTAGCTTTTGATTGTTGAAAAAATGGTTAAAATCCCTCCAGTGGTTTCGTAGCTTATTCGGTACAAAATAAACAATTTTTTTAATATAAATTATATTACTAAAGAATAACTTAAATTAAACGACCCTTTAAAACCGATACAATAGATGTTTGAGAATGATACCGTTAATTCGTGAGTTTGTACCTTCCTATTTTAGCTCACGCCATTCACGTGAGCAACGCTCGGAAAATTATAGATAGGTTTAACTCAGATAATACTGTATTCTTTTGTATACTTAAAGATAAATAAATAAATAAAAAAAAGTGTTCTGTCTCATATTTTCAATATCAATTTAATATTTGCCTGGGTTTTTATAAGATATCCGGCGCGTTATACAAAAATCAACCGTATAGCCGTACCCATACTGGCGCGGCGAGATTTGGAAGTTTGGACTACAATCGTACCAAGGTTGGTTAAAATCCCTTCAGTAGTTTTTGACCCATACGTGCACATACAGACAGACAGAAAAAAAAAGATTGCATTTTTGGCATCAGTATCGATCACCATTCATCCTCCATTATTAATTTTGAATATATATTCAATGTACAGAATTGACTTCTCTACAGTTTTATTATAAGTATAGATTAATAAAATCGTCTGAATAGGGTAGATGAATAAAAAATCGAATTATTCGGTCAGATAGATTTCCAAAAAATATTGGACACGTACTTTTGTATTTACGTAAACAAAAAATCAAGACTAGTCAAGATACAGTGCGTTGAAAAGTCGTGTGACGTCACATTTATGTACACATTTTTCTTAAACGTGACGTCAAAAACTCCTACTTCTGATCTTTAGTGCGTTTTATCTTCGCTATGTTTTATTGATTTTATTAAGAAAAAAAAGTGTCTCAGTTTGTTCGATAATCTAACAGACGGACTTAATTATCTGTTTTTTCACTAAGGCCTAAACTGCGAAATTAACTTTCGACGTCTATTTTTTATGGTGTTTTGTGCATTTTTATGCAACATGATTTTTTAGTGATCACTTAATGCGAGGATACTCGATATTAACCAACTATGTACTTTGATTGAAGCGTAAACAATCAAATTTTTTTTTCATTGGATAAACATTTGTCATTTTTGTAGTTTAATTCAGTCTTCATTTATTTAAAGTTCAAAAAATGATATTAACAAGTTTACCCGATCATAAAAAATAACGAAAACAGCCGATCTTTATCGTTTTTCTAGTCGTAATTAAAATGTATGAAACTATTACTTACAAAAACATTGAAATAACATTTAGAATACTTAACGATTAATTTATTTAGAAGCTATCTATTTTTTGTCAGTTTTGTAGGGAAGACATTTACTAGGAACTTAAAACTATTTTTGGCGATCTTGCGTGCACGAGTAGGCTGTAGGATGGCTAATTGTAAAGTCATTATTGTAAGAGTGAGGCACTCGCACTTGCAGTCGGGTAACCTGGCTTTAAATAAAATACCCCGTACAGTTTAAATGTTGTGGTAGGTACAGTTATTGGACGACTGCCTTAACATAAATAAGTAGGTAATTCAATTACCGGGTGACTAACAGTTTATCAGAATTGATTAGTATCAGACAAATTCACAATGTTTCAAGTATCTACCCCTATATGTATAATTATTAATAATAAAATATTATGCAACTTAAAAACGTCTTACGGCTAACGTTACAAGTTAACCCAACCTCTAAACAAAAACGAAAAATATACAACAGGCACAACAACGATTGATTGAAGTAGCAGCTATTCAGAAAGTAGATGACGTCACCGACCCGGTATCTCCCTCCCCGTCCTCCCCGCACCCGTCGCAACGCTCATTTTTCCTTGCCTGCCTGCCTGACTCGCCAGTGCTACTTCGCCTCTTACCCCCCGCCTCCCCTCGTCGCCCGTCTTGCCTGTGTGTGCTATCACAAACACTCGCGCAGTGTGTTGAGTCGAGTTTCACACGGAAACCGGCTACGGCATCGACTGCGGCCATGTTGTAAGAACCATAAAACTGGCAACGTCGCACCAGACATCGACCGATTTAATCTTGTTTGAATACATTTCTCAAAAGATAATGGGTTCTGCTAACTTAATTTCCAAATAATAGTTAGATTAAGGTAATTCATTATTCTCATAATATTTTTAAGTATAATGAAATGCTGGAAAATAAGTAAGTAATTCAGCCTACCAACAGACTTCAATATACAAACTAAATAATATGATATACCTAGATGAAAATATTGGTAATACCTAAAACCTAACCTAAATATAAAAAGATTAGTGGAATTTGAAAGTGGTTAAAATGTACCGTAGTAGTAAATGAATTCTACGAACACCAATTTAAAGTTGTCAGAGTGAAGTAAATAAATACCTTATGTTGGGATATTTTATTTATTTCAATGTAGTGCAGCGTTATAAAATAATAACAGTGAAGTTTCTATGGTGTACATAATACAGAGTATTCTATTCATATTATTTATACATAATGAATCGTGTTCGCGGCTATACCTACCTAGTACGATCGAGAGAATGGGGAGGCGAACGGCGGCGGTATGGCAACAACGCTTATCTTTTATACGCCTATTGTGAACCGTGATCAGAACGGCAACAGCGCGTTTTATACCTGCTGGCCTGCTCACTCTCGTGTTATGCCGACGCGCTCCGCTGCTCCTCCGGTTAGTTGTTTATTTTTTAAATATAGGTAGTTCCTCTTCATTATACTGCCATTTTTTATGTATTGCTGCCAAAAACAGTAAAATGATTTATCTACTTATTGCATGACGTTGCTGACAGATCACATACGTATTTGAAGATTAATTTCGACTCTGGGACTCGTTTACTAGTCTTGTGTTTCCAGAACTAAAATATTTCTAAGTAGAATAATTAGAGTCCAGTCAAGCTCAACCGAAAAGAAAGAAAAAAGATATTACAAAAAAAAATACAACCGACTTTTAAACAAAAAAAGCAAAAAGTACCTACAAAATAACTTTAATGTTGAAACTCGGTGGTTGCTTTTTTTGGTTTTTGAACACACCGACTTCTGAAATTAAAATTATTTTTGTACTTTCTTTTTTTTTGTTTAGAAGCCCGGTGAATTTTTTTTTTCTAAAGTTTTTTTTTATTTTTCATTTTAAGCGGTTCACTCTCAGCTAAGCATATCCATCACAGCGTGCGTGGTATAAATTGGTGTAAACAATAAAAAAAACATGCGATTTCAGCTATCCCGAGAGATTTGCTATCATTTATTGAAATTAAATTTTTAACATCAAAAATGCTCATAAAATAAAAGATACCTGACGAAACTGAACTAAATTCTTATGGGACCAAAAGGTAACTATTCTTCATCTAATAAAAAAATAACCACGTAAATTGGATTAGAAATCTCGGCGTAATCGCTGTACATACATAGAAAATAAAAACAAACCTGCCGAATTGAGAACCTCCTCCTCTTTGAAGTCGGTTAAAAAGTATTTCTTTGCGCCAAGCCAATTGATATTATTGGTCGGCGCAAGCTGTTTGTTTAAATACCGTCAAATATTTTATTTGTTATTTACTCAAAGACGATAATCCTACTAATATATATATATATATATATATATATATATATATATATATATATCTTTTTCTAAAAATATATAACTCAAAAGTGACTGACTGACATAGTGATCTATCAACGCACATCCCAAACCGCTGAACGGATCGGGCTGAAATTTGGCATGCAGATAGATGTTATGGCGTAGGCATTCGCTAAGAAAAGATTTTGATTAATTCTACCCCCAAGGGGATAAAATAGGGGATGAAAGTTTGTATGAAACTTAGTCAATTTTAAACCGATCGGGCCGAGAGTTTTAAAATCGGGGTAACTATTCCACGCGGACGAAGTCGCGGGCAGAAGCTCGTATATATATAAACGCGAAAGTTTGGATACTTGTTACTCTTTCACGCAAAATCTACTGAATTTATATCGATGAAATTTGACACAGAGGTAGATTAGTAGCTCGTAGTTATTTGCACCTTTTTTGCGCTCTGCCACTTTTTAACAGACATCCAAAAAAGGAGGAAGTTCTCAAGTTATTTTTTTTTGTGTTTGTTACCTTATACATAACTTTTTACTGGATGTACCGATTTTGATGATTATTTTTATATTCGAAAGCTGGTGCTTGTCATGTGGTCCCATTTTATTTGAGTGAGATCTGACGACTAGATTTATCCCTAATAATGTGTGGCTTCGACTACAATGATGATTTTCTCATTATCACACACATTGTCGATGTAAAATGAAAACAATAGCTGTAGACGATGGTTTGGAAGAGCTTCCTAGTATTTCGAGGTCGCTTTCTAGTTTGGTGAAGATCTGATGAAGAACGGAAGTCGGAAACGGAACCCTTCAATAAATGATAGCAAATCTTCCGCAATTGCTGAAATCGAATTTGTCTGTTTATTGTTTACACCAGTTGACAACACGTACGCTGTGATGGGAACGTTTAGGTGTGGGGGTTTCACCACTAAAATAAGTTTTTTTTAACCAAAAAATACAACCGACTTCTAGACAAAAAACTGCCCAAGTGCGTGTCCGGACCACGTACAGTGAAGGGTTCCGTAGTTCACTGTTACATTATAAATTTTCTAATAAAATCCTAAATAATGACAAAATGTTTGAAACAAGTCTAATTTGGAGCTGGAAGTCCCATTGGTATTTTTAAAATAAAATATAAATTTAACCAAAATTCTCGATCGAAAAAAATCGTTCAAAATCGTATCAATGGTCAGCCAACCACGAACCGATCTCGACAAGCATTGCTTAACCTTTCAATCATCCCGAGCGGCTGCTATTATTAAGTCACGAGCTCTTAAACACTACCACTTAGCACAATTTTGGTAATATCACAACCTATCAACGGTAATTGTAAATTAAATTAAATAACTTATAACATCTGTTTTTCTAAATTATTTAATTAAATTAACATTGAATTGGAGATAGGCGAATCATCAATCGAAAAAAATGTAACAAACTAACACTTGCGCGCGAGTCTGAATCGCACTTAAGGTGTGTCCAAATACAACGCGGCATTCGAGCGCGGCTGTCGCGCGCGGCTTGCCGCGCTATGATTGGACGACTGCAGCGCGCGGCAGCCGCGAGCTACCTGCCGCGAGCGGCGAACGCCGCGAACGGTGTTAGTGTTCGTTCGCCGGTGGTTGTGTGTGGAAATACATAAATATATTGTATTTCACATGGATATATCTTTATCAACTTCCCATATTCAAAAAGTACACTTTAAACCATATTTTATAAAAAATAATAATTTAGAAATCGGTTTATAAATACACAAGATATAGATGAAATAAAACTTCCTAATCTCAACGCGCCAGTATGGCTATACGGTTGATTTTTATTTAACGCGCGAAACTGCCATCCGCTGCAGCTATAAAAAGGCGAAGGCGCTCACACGCCGACTTCCCCTGGATTGCCCGGTTGAGTTTTAAAATTATTTTAGTGTTGGATAGCTCTTTTGTTGATGAAGGCTGTGATAGGCTATATAACATCACGCTACGATATATAGGAGCGGAGCATCAATGAAAAATTTTACAAAAACGGTTTCTTTTTTTCCCTTATATGACGCAGACGAAGTTGCGTGGGTCAGCTAGTCTTAATCTATATAGATAGATAGAATAATTTATGTATCAAAAAGAGGTAGATACGAGACTTAGTCACAGTGCCTTAATAATCTTAAAAGCTGGGGCGTTCGGTAGTTGATTTCGTAATAGATCACTTCCAGATTCTTTATCCTCTGTTGATAGAGTGGTCGCATCTGGTCGCATCCAAAACTGCCTTTTTTTAATACACATTCTTCTATTCCTTCTTCTACGTAATTTACGAATAATAAGCAAAGCTATAACACACACGGCCGCTTTCATTGTGGTTTAAATACGAATTGAAGAGCGCGGCGTGTCTCGGATAAGCCGCGCAGCACTGCCGCGCAGAAGGTCTAAACTAATCGCGCGGCAAATGTGTGTCCCGCGAATGCCGCGCGTAGCTGCCGCGCACTTTGTTCGTTGTGTTTGGACACACCTTTAGCCAATCGGTTCATAAACAAAAAAGATATGTTCGAATGGATATACCGAATAAAATTAATGTCTTTTAAAACCTTTCCACCACAGAAACCTAAAATGTTTTCTTAATCCAGTCACACATTTGATGATTCTAACTGCATCAGACTGATGAAAATTGACTTGTTGTTATACTAAATGTTTTGGAACCCCCGCTTTCGAGCATTTTATTTATATACCCACATGACTGTCATGAAATAAATACGACTTAATTTACCTAACGGCGGCCGCCATCTTGCTTTTTTTAATATTTTCAATATAATTTAATTCCAATGGACGAGCTTGATGCCTATCGACAAGATTGATGCACACTAGCCCAGAGACGGGAAGCATAGACGGAAGAAAGGGAGGCCTTTGCCTTTAAGTACCACGGAATCCTTACTAATATTATAAATGTGAAAGCCTGGATGTTTGTTACGCTTTCACGCAAAAACTACTTGACGAATCATCATGAAACTTTGTACACATATTCTGGGAGGTACTAGAAGTAACATAGGATACTTTTTATCCCGGGATTATGTTCCCTTGGGATAGTTACCGACATTCACGCGGGCGAAGCTGCGGGCAGCAGCTAGTAGTCTATAACTAAATACAAATTATAAATAATATAGTAAGTCCCAATTAAATAAACATGCAATCTACGAAGACCATTATGTTCCTACTGAGGAAATCGGTAAAAACATGGAAAATAAGTAAAATGAGGAGAGGGTTTTGAGGTGACCGGAAGTGAGGGTGTGGGTGAACCGTACAAATTTGCGTACCCGGTGACAGCGTATCACCTTGATATATGAAATGGTTTACCAAAAAACAGACAGGTCGTTCTTTTCATCCGACAGTTTGTCAATACAAAAAAGTATGACGGAGACGTATGTATTTCGTCAAGTAACGTAAGATATTAATACATTTTAAATAAATTGCAAAAGGAACAGGAAAAGGACGTAATATTAAATTCAAAGGGATAAAATTTACTTCAAAAAAGTCTTTCTATAAAAAAACAAGCGTCTTTGCGATATTTACTTTTGATTTTGAGCGAATAAGCGATTTCCGGTAATAAAAATGAACGACCCCCCACACCCTTCAATGATTGTATTTCATCAATTAATTGAAGCGTTCTATCTTCTATAAAAAACGGATAGAGATACTGATTATTATTTTGATTTAATTAAATCGGTACAAAATTATGTAATTGACAATCACTGGCCCCTGTGGACACCTCTGGTACGAAGGGTGTTAAGATATCATAGTATGAAGTTATTTTTGCGAAATACGTAATTATTTTATCTTATTAAGTTTTTTAGCGAAAAATAATCTTCCTTTGTATTAATTTTAGATATTTTTAGAGATTTACTCAGAGATTACTTAATTTCCTTTGTTTTTTAAAATTAGTTGGGGTCGGCTTCTTTCAATCTTACTGGATGCTGGATATCAGTATGTATTTTATATCAAGCGACTTGCCTATCTGACCTCTATTCATAACCCCTGCTTCTAAATACCAGTAACGACTGTCAAGTTCTACAATGGTAGCAGGGACCAGCGGCTTCACGTGTTTTGCTGTTGCTTAATTTTGAAGTTGAACTTGTGGTAATCGATATGTAATGTATTTTGAGATACCAGAGATAAAAAGGTACCTAGCAAGTTTAAAGGACAAAGTAATAATTTTGAATATTACGATCTTACGAACTTGTGGACAGTATATCACCAGGTACAAGGTTTAGAGGTTTAAGGTAACAAATCCAGAACTCGATTTTTTTTAGCTGAGCGTTTAAGCTATGTTACGGCTAGGGAAAATGGATCACCGTTATTACTATTAATTCATAAGTAAAAAAAAATCACAAGTCAAGTTTTAAACAACACGTTTATAGCTGTATTCTAGGACGTCAAAATGGCAAAAAGACAATTTTTGTGAAAGTTCATTTTCAGTCAGGATGTTATGGAAATTATGTGAGGAGGCGAAAGGTTTATAGCTGCTGACACAATTTTAAGAATATACTATTATTATATGTATTAATTATTTTGTAATTGCTTGATGTCTGCTAACCCTTTATTCAGTTTGTTGTGGTAGTTCAGTAAAAAACTAGAAGTATATTTGGATGTTTGTGTGGTTAGACTTGGGATGAAACGATAAAAAAGGTGGTGGAAGTTATCAAAGTTAGATTATTGATGTGTCAAAGTGTTTTTCTTTTCACAGCTATGGCCGAGTCCAGAATGTCAAATTGTTGGGTCGGGCAGACAACATTGCCACTGGTGTCAATGCTGGAGGTGCTAGTGGCGTTTGTGCCACAGTTGCCTTTATGGACATTAAGTCTGCGTCAAAGGCACACAATGCAGAGCACGTGCTGGACGAACGCACGCTTACCACCGAGTATTATGAACCGGCTGCGATACCCTCGGCAGCGGGTGCGCCCTCGGCCGGCTCATCCCCTGCCGGTTCTGGCTACTCAGGTTCTTCGTCCTCCGTGAATTCTACCCCTGCTCCCGCTTCCGTGTCACGCTACCACCTGTCGTGAGTACCAGTTTTACTGGGCTTTATTCTTTTTCCACAATCAGTGATCTATTTTTTGTATGTCTGTATTGAAAGGCTCAATAAATAATCTCTGGTACAAAACAGGCCATTTGCGGCTACTGTCTATACTAAAAATGATCACTGTGCTTTACTACATGGCTTGAACCCACACAAAATCACAAAGATTTTTTAAAAGTTGAATTGAATTTTTTACTTTCCGAATCGACTCGTTGTATATTCAATTAAATAATCGAAAAGCTATTGTAGCAGAACTTGTATGATATTGTGAGTTTAAGCCTGTAATTTTATATGCTTGGCCTTGACATAGATGTTTCATTTTCATAATAGTTAAATCAATAAACATTTTATGTTAAGGCGCATGTGTTGTATATGGAGCGATTGTAGATTAATAATTGTGCTTTTTATGGTATAATCGTTAAATGGCATGTAAAATCTACGTTCATGCACGATTACGGTGTTGCCACCGCCGCCGCCGCCGCCGTTGACAGTGACAGCCTTCGTTGTTAATTAAGGATTGCAGTGAATCATTTGGATTGCAGTGCGGAATTTCCCGGAGAAGTGAGATGTGCAGTGTTTATAATTGTGTCAGTGAGTGTTTAAGTGATGGAGTGCAGTGAATTCTACCCATTAGTGGCACTTTAAGAAAAGACAGTTCACTGTGGCTGGCGGCGGCCGCTTAATTTATACCTGCACCTTGTAATTAACTCTTGTGTGTTTTTTAGTAATCTTTTACTGATTTGAATGTGCCTAACTTACCAAATTGTATACCGGGTGTAAAAAGACCCTTAACTATAACAAAACACATATTAAACCCTTTATTGGGATTGTTTCTTCTTCTAGACCATACCAGGGAAACT
Source organism: Hecatera dysodea (assembly GCA_905332915.2). NCBI lineage: Eukaryota > Metazoa > Arthropoda > Insecta > Lepidoptera > Noctuidae > Hecatera > Hecatera dysodea. The sequence goes on from HG995304.1 coordinate 8,601,852, forward strand.
AACTCTTCAGGAGATATTGATGATCAAAGTACATTTCTGTATCAATTTTATTTCTTTTTAGCTTTTTAATAACGAATTCCAAGTGTAACTACTTCCTTTCGTCTAAGTTAACAAGAAGTAGACAGACACTCGGTTGTGTGCCTAAAATAAAAGCCTAGCAGCTAGCAATTGTTTTGGTGAATGAATCGTTTGAAGTTCAGAGTCGACCTTTCGGCTATGTTATGGGTCTTTTTACACATTCTATTTGTTTGTATGTCCTACGTTAGTTGTTTGATGCTTATCTTCGAAATGAAATTGATTAAAATGTAAGCATAGGCAATTGGTAAATAAACGGGTCAAATTAGTGCATAGAAGTCCTCCTCGCACAGCATCGCATTAAAGTCATATAAAACCCATATAATTATATATATTTTTAAATGTTAACTTATTGTGACACCGAAGTCTTTCTGCTAAAGCGCTAGTGTAGTTCATGAATTTAAGTTTCTTGCGTCTTAGCAGCTCACTTAAATAAAGTTATATCATACTTGATTCGCTAATAATATCTGCTGAAGTATTAAGGGTCCTCAATAAATTTAGTCAGGTTTACCCAATCAAGTCAAATACGGAGTAGAGCGTAAGCAAAGAGATGTTTCAAATCAGGCCCGCTTTTTATATATTCCAAAAAACTAAATATAATGTAAGTAGTAGTAGTAGTACAAGTAAAACGAGAAATGGGAAAAAATACTGATGCTAGTCTCTATACATACGTGAAGCAAAAACTAGTACCCCTTTTTACCAAAACAACGCGTACGGAGGAGTACGAAATTTACCAAAGTTATATGGAGAAAGAAGGATTGCAGAAAGATAGTATTTTTTATTAAGTAAATGCTTTTGCAATTTGGTGACTTAATGTAAAAAGTAATTAATTAGTGGTAACTCTCTCATGACGAAATATTGGAGTGAACCGTCGATTGAAGTTGTCTGGTTCATTTGTAAATAATCCTTGTCACTAACGTGAAAACTAACGTCATCTTATTTTAACATGTCGGAATGAAATTACCTACCGCCCACCGTCATGATGAGTCAATACTTTTTATGAACTAGCAAATGATACACACTTTACATTTGTGATGTTAACTTCAGTTGCAGACGATTGATAGTCTTATCAGAACAAGGCAAATCTTCCATGACATCTCGATCGCTTTTCAAGCCTTCGTACCAACCATAAGTACTGCAGTAGTGTTTTTGATAAAGTCGATTCATCGTAAGTCTTTTTTTTTTCTGGGTGGGAAATCATCAAATGACTTCTCCCGCTCCGTGGAGCGGAAGGGAGTGTCAGGCTTATTGACAAAAACCCACCCGTGATCCTTCTTGTGCCCTTTGCGTTCCAGGGCCGCGGTGACTCTTTCGAACAAATTCCGCTACCCTAGCAGACCCTGACCCTATGGGGCCCCGTCTTCTTTGCTAACAGCTCCTTGAGGCGCACGTGGACTATGACGCGCCGTCGACCCGGGCCCGGTTGCCATCCTCAAGCCCGCGCCTACGGTGTCCGGAAATCGCGCGCCCGGCATAACGTTACTGCCTCCTCTTCGCTAGCATTAATGCTTCGCAGAAGGAGTTGACCGCTTCCCATGCCTCCTCGCTCCGGACCATGGATTAAAAAAGGCCGGACGCGAGAGATCGCCGGTGCAGATCGCCTCCACGAGGACACGGCGTTGCTCCGCCCAAACAGGTTAGACCTCCACCGTGTCCTCCGGGTTAATCGTAAGCCTTCTGTAACGTTTTATGTGACTCCGAACATCTTTGTTCGATGTTTTTGTCTAGATAAGTAAAAACAACACTGTATTTAAAATGGAAAACAGTTGTGTATCTAACAACAAAAAAATACTTAATTTGAAACCATACATAAATCATCCATTCCCGATACTTTTTTGACTGAATGTACATTTTGAAACACCTCCTTTAGTTGAAGATTGATTGACGGATCACATATGATTGATTAACTTAGTCTGGGGTAATAATAAAATAAAATTAAATCAGGCAGCTGATTAAACGACACCGTTCAATAGAAAGGCTAAGCAACCAATTACGGCTGATTAAGCCAGTTGGCTGCGACATATTTATCATCAATCCGGACACAATGATTGATAAGGAGTAATGTTAGCTATGTAATCATGACTAATTCAATTTTTTTTTTTATATTTGTGCGTTACACTCTACTCGTACTACGGTTACAAGAGATTCTAATTACGGCTTCAGCCTGTTTTCTTAGTGCAATCTCCGACATGCGCGTTTTTAGGTTAATCATAAAGCATAATCGAGAATAACGATTAACATAATGAATAAGGTACATTATTAAATACTTATATTGGTTGAAATATTTCAATCATGGTTGTTGTATAAGTGTCTGATGAATAAAATACTCATACTTTCATCAACCTCAATAAAAAAAAAATCTGTTAAACAAAACAATGCAGATACACGTCGTTGTAATTAGATTTTTTAAATTCTGAGTTCAAAGTCTGTACAAACAAAACTGTTTCGTGTTTACCCACTCTATCCTCCATTAACAGCTGAAACTGAAACAAAGGGTATAATTTTCAAGTTTTTTACACACCTAAACACCAAAATAACTTTAATTTCGGAACTCGGTGTTTTGGTTGTTTCTTTGTTTTTTGAACACCGACATCAGACTTAAAACTTTTAAACTTTTTTTTTGTTTAGATGTCGTTTTCTTTTTGAAAAAGTTTTTTATATTTCACTTTTTAGTGGTACACCCGGGCCCCAGCTAAACGTATTCATCACAGTGTACGTGGTATAAATTGGTGGAACCTTCCTTAAGAATCAGTCTATCTATTAAAAAATACCGCATTAAAATCCGTTGCGGAGTTTTAAAGATCAAGCATACATAGGGACAGACGGCGGATAGCTACTTTGTTTTATACTATGTAGTGATTGACAAGAGGGAGCGAGAACGCGAGCGCACGCATTATTAGGGATAACTCAAATACTAGTTGTCAGATCTCAATTCTCAACAACCGCCTGCCCTTCAAAGTGAAGCTAATGCTTTATTACGTGAGGGCGGAATCCTGCATCCAGTATGGCCTTAGTAGTTATGGTCGAACCTATAAAACCTATCTTGACAGTATTTACAAAATTCAACTTCAAATTTTAAAGACAATAGTATCTCCCAAAATTAGAAATCCATTTTACGACAGTATAAACGGTCTCTTTAAACATTGTAATGTCCTACCAGAACTGGTAGGACATTACAATGTTTAAAGAGACCGTTTGAAAAAATGAATTTGAGTATGAACATACTCAAATTCATTTTTTGCAATCAAAAGAACAATTCTTCAATAAGCATTTAAGAAACAAAATCGAACATCCTGTACGAGCTCGGGCAATATCTGAGAATAGGCTTCGTACACAGCGCGCCAACAATACGTATGGTGAGCGAGCTACCGGGTATATTGTACCGAGACTCATTAATAAAAATAAAAAAAGAAATAAAAAATAATATTACAAATCAAAATATCAAATGTAAACTTAAGCAATATTACTTAAGTATTATATAAGAATACCTTTACCTATTTAATTTAAATATCTATAAAATACTAATTCTTTATAGTTTTCGATATTGAGATATGTAGATTCATGATAGCACAAGTTTAAACCTTTGTGGTTTTTGGTTGCTATTTAACTTAGATAATACTGTATTCTTTTGTATAAATGATAAATAAATAAAAAAAAAACTAAAAAAAAAAATTAATGAGACCACAAGTATATTTACTTTCGTATGTAAAAAAAAAAACATCATAATCGGTACACCCAGTACAAAGTTATGAGAAAAAATACAGTCGTCTTGAGAACCTCCTCCGTTTTTGGAATTCGGTTAAAAATACTTGTTTCAGACACAATGACTTTAAATAACTAGGATCTGAAAGTTCATTAAATTTAAAAGGTCTATATTAACAGATATTACAGCAATACTTAAAAAACTGATAAAATAAAATTCGTTTTCGAAACTGTTTAAAAGTTAAAGTATACATTTAACAAATGATGAATTATTATTATGAATTCACTTGTAATTATTCAATACGTTTTAATAAACTGAACTAACAATAATTTAAAAGTGCCTTCATTTATAAAAGTCCAATACTTGATTGTTTTGAGCAAGAAGTGTCTTATTTAGTTAATTATTACTTCTGGACTAATCCTAACGGTTCGGGTACCTTGTTTATATTGTACGGGCATCTTTATTCAACCTTATTCATCGCTCACAGCACGAAAATTGTCAGAGAAAAAAAAATGTTTGTCTATAATAATAACTTACTTCTCCTATTTTGGATTTAGTCCAGTTCCAAATCCAAAATAGAAGAAGTTAACAAATTTGATCTCCGTAATTTTATTTTACTGTGTAATTAAGTAGTAACAGTCGCATACGTAACTGAACTTATTTGATGATTTTTTTTTTAACTTTTAAAATCACCTTTCATATAATAAGTAATAAAAAATAAAACTTCAAGATTAATAATTTGCATCGATCTGTTGGGAGTACGCGTGTACGGTCGCTTAATTCAAGCAAACCATTAACAGCGAATAAAAAGGTTATATATAACACCTGATAACAACACTTAAATGACTTGATGTGTAAAGGTCTCTCACCTTTACTTTACTTTAACTAAACTTTATGACGGTAAAAAGTTATTTCTATTGTGGTTGTCTAAACCAGAATAGAAATAACTCTTTTTACTGTCCCTTTTCCTCGGTGAATCGAATATTCAGCTCTTCTTCTAGTTTCGGCTGCAACAGTAACCGAAACAAATTTACCTAGTTTTTTAAGGCAAACCAATCAAATGAGCCTCGAAATCGCGTCAAATGTGGTGTAATCGTATTTAGTATTACAAATTTACGGAGGTGAGACTTAATTCCATAGATCCTTTAGTAGGTTTTGCTGCAATCTAAAAGTTGACAATTATGGTCCATATTTCTTTTTATACAGAGTTGGGTTCATTCGTTTCGGATATTGAGGGATTTATTGCAGAGAAAATAAATATTCGCAAAATTTCGTATGTGCAAAACGATGTATTAGCAGAATGTTCTAAAAGAGTGCGAAAAGGGCCGTCATGTGATCACAATTATCACACAGAAATTTAAAAAGTAAAAAATTAGCGATCGCTTCATGATATTTCGTGTTACGATCGTCTTTATTAAGACGGATTCAAACTCTGTTTAACCATTTACAGAAGAATTTGTCACGGGTCGTTGTCACTATCGATTAATGTGAAAACACAGGGACTCGATCAACATTTCAGTTGATAGAAATGTATTACTTTTTTTTTGCACTAGGTGTCCCCGCAGCTTCGCCGCGTGAATGTCGGAAATTATCCCATGGAAACAAATTCCCGGGATAAAAAGTATCCTATGTGTTATTCCAGACTATGATCTATATCTGTGCCAAATTTCATCAAGATCCATTCAATAGTTTTTGCGTGAAATAGGAACAAACATCCATACTTACAAACTTTCGCGTTTATAATATTAGTAAGATAAAGTAAGATTTTGAGTTAGTCTCCAGGGCCTCAAGTCTGCTATTATATAGTGTCAGGATAGTCTATGATTTTATAATGGTTGATTTTGACAAGTTTGGTAATCTTTTAACATAAAAGCGTCACTATGACCTTCCAGTGGTAAAAAACTGATACTCCATTGAATGAAATGGCATAGAATGGTAATCTCGTACATAATGACAAATGGATGATAGAGAAGTATGCAGTAATCTGCTAACATTTTGACACTTCCTTTGATCGGTGACCTTCCATTAGACCTTTATTGTGCAGTCATTGCTTTTAATAGCTCGGTTATCAAAAAGTATTACGAGACCATTGACCGACTAATTATCGACCATTATGAATTTAGCAGATTACGAACTTTTAGGAAAATGTCAATGGGATTGTGTTATAATGACAAATTTATAAAAATAGCAGACTGGGGCCCTGGTAGTTTGTAAGTCCACTCGTGATTGCCCCGCCTATTTCTGAACTTCTGCTTCCTCCAGTCTCCGGATGAAAATCCAGGTTATAAATCCTTCAGCAAACCTGGCGATTCCCGCCGTTCTCGGTACATAAAATTGTATGTATTAAGGGGTCGATACAGGTTGCACCCACAACAGAGGCCTTCATTATAATTTCAATTTTAATTTTAAAATTAATTCATTAATTAGCCATCTCGAAACACTGATATTGGTCGACAAGCTCCCGAATTTTTTTAAATGTCACACTAGTGCTGATAAGTGCGCTGGTCAGACGTTGCCTATTTAATTAAATCCATTTATATCATACTAAGCTCCCTCCCTCGGGTCCCTCTGGTCGCTTGTCTACTCCCACAATAATCTAAGTTGGCGAAAGAATAAAAATCCACTTTTTCCACAGTAATTTGCCACAAAATGTTATGATTATATGAACTTTTATTTTGGCTCGGATGCAATGACGAACTTTGCCCACTTGCAACAAAATTATTTCAGCACAACTGTACCTTACTAATAGAACATGCTTCTAATAGAACGTTCTACGCCTTCGTAGCCCTTTGCTCACAGGACGTTTTGCTTACATGATGATTTCATACGAAGACAATCCATCCATACTAATGATTTATATGTTCTGTAATATTTTATAAGTATCGCTGTTGGTTTTCTGATTAAAGAAAAATAAATTAAAATTAGCTTCACCTGTAATTTTCTATCTGCACCGGCCTATCGTCGAGTGGTAGAAAGTACCCAAGGCAGTATGTCTGCTCCTTCACAGCGTTTTTATGAGGACATTAACTGTAATAATGTACATATCTTACATTAATTTTCTTAAGTTAGAAACGATCGCTAAAAACTGTCAAAAACAATATTTGTTCTGTCAGTAACGTTACCGAATTGTAAAAAATATTCGATAATGTTATCGACAGAATAAGTGACATGATAGAAGATTTCTAGTTTCTAATATTGGAATGGGCATAGGACTGGGTATTATTGTGATAAAATAAAAAAAACAGCAGCCATAAAACAAGAACTCTCATACTTTTAATAACTTTTGACGTAATAACGTTTTAAAAACTGGATATATAAGTTATATTGTATTACCCGAATTGTGAACCAATAAAAAAAACGGTTAAATTCGAATAGAACCCGCATACGGTGGGTTCCGTGCCATCCGTGCCACAAACCGAAAATAAAAACAATGTAATTCAATTTCTTATATTGCGGCAATAGAAATAAAGTCTCTGAGAATTTCGAATGTCTATTACGACGGCCGAACTGCGGACGGAATATAAGGGTTCCGTTCTCCTGCCGTGCGCCCCTTCGGATACGGTACTCTAAAAAGGCTTCCACGCTAGTCCTGCCATGAAAAGCATTAGGTAACGGAAAAAAATATGTTTTATGATTCAAGGACTGTATCTGTATTGTCAAGTGTTGAATATGAATTCTGAAACAGGACAATGCTTGTTACTTAATGTACTTACAGTATCGTATGCTTAATTCATCAAGCATCATGTGAGGTTTAGGAAATTTCTAAGATTGTAAATTTAAAAAGGTAGCAAGCAAAAAAACAATACGTCGTTGTCAAGTAAGCACAACTTATGGTCACGTTTTCAGAATCGTTAATAAAAAACAAAAAAGTACGACGTAAAAACATAATCCTTAAAGGAACACTCGGGTGTCTGCTTGTCCGTCTGTCACAGCAAATTTTCTCCAAATCTACTGTGGACCGATTCTGTTGAAAGGGGTTTGAATCCTGTTGAAAAACAAGCAAATACTTTTTTTTGTCACAAGAAAACTTGACAAATTATGTTTAGAACATGTTTAAGTATCTTTGAACTAATTTTTTAGACACGCACAGTTTTCCTGTAATACGGTTTTGAAGTGGAGCTTTGAGGCGAAGACTGGAAGATTTCAGGTGGTCCTAGTATAGGCACACTTTCAACTTAAAGTTTGGTTGCGTAACAGATGGTACGTCAGGATACTCAATCATCTGACTGATATGTAATTTGTTTTGTTTTTTTTTTGTGTTATACAAATAATTTCACCATAATTGTAAAGAAACATTTGAATACTTTTTCCATGTTATATAAGAAGAAAACAACTTAGTAAACTGAACACAGCTACTTTCATTATTAAAAAAAAAAAAAACTGAACTAACCAGTTAAAGGGAAAATGATGTTCCTGGTAGTACCTAAGTAGTTGTAACACAAAAACTAAACGTGACCATAGCAAATATGATTTTGCAATAAGGGTAGGTTAGTATCTAATTCAAAATTAAGAACATTCCATGTGGCAAAATCCTGTTGACCAGTGATATTTTTGTATGGGAGATAGTCACCAGCCGCCATTTTATTTTATACGCTACGATTCCTATAAATGTATATAATATGGTAGAAGACACTTAAACAAAAAATGTAAGTCTGCCCTAAAGTGTCAAGTTGCAGAGATATTTGGAGATAAAGTCGCCAAGTGAGAACAAAGAAAAACATTAAATTCTCCGAATCTGAATTCCTTATCAGGAAACCGCACGTAAGTGGCCTGCCATAGAAATTACTGAGCGATCGATTTATTTGTGGTGCGATGTTATCGGAATCTTAGCGCGATTTATACTTAAACTTAAAAAGTTCAAGTGCAGGCCGGCTGTGTAATGTGTGGGCCCTCTTTTCAAAGTTTCGTACATGGCAACAAACAACATCTTACTTTTTATTTTTCACATCACAACATACTCGTAGTATAAAACAAAGTCGCTTCCCGCTGACTGTCTGTCCCTATGCATGCTTAGAGCTTGAAAATTACGCAACGGATTTTGATGCGGCTTTTTTTAATAGAGAGTGATTCAAGAGAAGGTGTATATGTAAAATACATACATGCATCCGGATATATCCAGATACGGTTTTGGCAGTAGGTAGTTAGGTACATATGCGAAATATCCGTATAGTAGAACGGGCGGGGTAATTGGGTAGTTGCCTAAAAAAATCTAATTAGTCCGTAAGATAGACTTTCCCAAAAATATTGGACACATATTTCGTATTTTTTTTTTTTTTTTCACGTAAACAAAAAACGGAGACGATATAGTGCGTTGAAAACTCGTGCGACGATTTTTAACACGCCGTGATGTCACAAGCCCCCATCATGATCTTTGAAGCTTTTTATCTTCGTCAATTTTTAGAGATTTCATAAAGCAAAAAATACGTGTCTAATATTTTTCTATAATCTAACAGACGGACTAAATAGGATCATATTTTTATTCCCCAGGAAACATCCCTATTGGATCGTAGGGTTTTAAAACGTACGACTTCCTTTTTTTTTCTCAAGACGCCATTAATGCTTTCAACAACGGAATTTCACTTGTGTCGGGCTTTCATTTGTTTTGCGCACTTCAACTACCTAATAATCTTTTTGTTAATTACGGTAGTGGTGAGAACTAAATAAATTCGCTTGCTGAAAACTTGGACAGATCAAGTATTAGACGAATCATTTATAGACTTTAAAACTTTTCCTTATTATTTATCTGACCTGAATTTCTTGGGATCGAGACCGGTTTTCCTGGGACGACAATACCGTAGTAGCGAGCGAAGATGGTTTGTTTTTAAAAAAGCTTTACTTTTTATTTATCGTACCTACATGAATATATGTATACTCTCTAATTTTGACGATTTCCACCGACATAGCTCTTCAAAATAATTACTTTTAGCGGAGTGATTTCGGAAACCAATTACTTTTATTGAATCAATATACAAAATAATGTCTGAATGATGTTTGATAGTTAAAATACCTATTAAAATGTTTATCCTTTTCTCGTAGTTTCTTCTTGTTATTTGAATAAAGGAGATGTGGAAAACCCGTTACAAGTGAATGAGACCTATTATTATCTGAAAGCTTACTCAGAGAGCATATTTTTTTTGTTATGAAGCCAAAAAATCTTTTTAAAAAAGCTTTTATTTGAATGCACTAAAACAAGAAATGTTTACTTCAAAACTTTAACTATCTAGGTACTTATAAAGTCATTATATAATTTATATGATTAAAAGCTTTATTTTTAAACCGTATTTCTTTAGTTTGAACATTTTAATAATTAAAATCAATCACATCAAGTTATTTAATTTACTCACAACAAGCGTTTATAATATTATCCATGTTAGATCTCGAATGAAGACACAAAGTTAACCATGCATTGGCATCCAAATTGAACTTGGATACAAAATTTCAACTCAATTGGTTGAAAACATCTGCTTCAAAATTGAGTTGCAAAATTTCACACCAACATACATATTTCAAGTTAAAAAAGGCTTGTAAAAAGAAGTTTTTTTTTTGTGTTTATAATGTTTTTCAGTACGAAAACTAACAAAAAAATCGGCGTATTAAGAAAGAAAAATAAATTAAAACTTATAAATGTAAATGTTCCGTGTGACAAGCACTTCACTATTTATCGTTTGATATTATTACCGCAGAAATGAACAGTTCATATTATAATTATGTATTTGTGTATATTTGTATTGATTTCTTTTTTAAACTAAGTGCAACGAATTTTAGTAGGTAAACTTTATAATAACCTTATTACTAAGTAATGGAAGTAAATCCAACAGGTTTTGAAATAATTTGTATCAATACAATAAATACATAAAATCAACTTCGGTTGCACTAACTACACTTAAAAATACTTCCACTACTGTCCGAAGATATCTCAATCTTTTCCAGCATTAGCTGTAATTTAAATGACTTTTGACTGGTAATATTTTAGTTTAAATAATTACAAAATAAGTTTACTGGAAGTAGTTCAGTTGAAATCAGTCCAAAACAAGGCTGAAACTTATTCCTTTCTAATCAATCTCTACATCTTCTAATCAAGTCTACTTGAAAATTCGCCCACTATTAACCTCTACGAATGTTTCTCACGTCACGTCACTTCGTTTTCTGTGTCAGTAGTATTCGTACAGGCTCTCAAATTGAATACATGACATATTCAAATTTTTAGTGTATATTTGTATACCTATGCCGAAGTCGAAGTTTTTTTATTTTGATTTAACTACTAATAATAATTCCTCTAAAATCCCCTTGTAACGTTTTCTTATGAGAAACAGCAGCATATTATCAGCATAGCCGCAATATTATTGTTTGGAACTTCGGGGATCACATTTTTATAAGCTTTTATTTAACATGTAATCTTTGTGGATTTTGATAAAATCTTGTAAGCTGAATTTGAATAAGTTCCTCTTATTCTACAGAGTTGAAATGTTACGTGTCGGTTCAGTTCCAATGACAATAAATTTCAATGATTACCTATTATGACCTGATTTTTCGTAAAGGATTAGCTTAAAGGTAGTGATACAAAATTTTAAATACCTATTCGAATTTTATGGCACGATCCACAATCCACCAAGACGTGACCACTACGAGGGTTGGCTCCAAATATGAGATTTCTTCAGCTTTTAACAGCACAGACTCGATTTTTTTATATCAGTTTTCTTTTATTAGAACCCATTCCGTAGTCCACCACGATTTGGCTGCTATGTCTAGAATTGACCCCATATGCGAGATACTGTCAGAGGTCAAAAGCATAAACACGAAATTTTTACATCAACTTTCTTGTATTATAGCCCCTTCCATAAAGATAAGATAAGATATTCTTTTATTTGTCCAAAACATGAGTATACATACACACAGCATGCAATAAAAGATGTTGCAACAAATTATAATTATGACAGTCATGTTTTGCCTGAACGGCGTACAAATATAAGATGTCGGACGTTGCACAGCATGAATTGATTTTCAATTCTTCCATTACACACAGAAATTAATATAGCAATTAACAATCTAATTTAGACCATACTTAATGGTTCAATAAATACAATCTAATAGTGTCATAGACTCATCGTAGCAAATAATAATAATACAAATGTTAAACCAATTATTATTAAAATTAGCATTGCAATAAATAAATAATTTGACTTGTAATAACAAGTCAAATTAATTTGTCAGTTAGAAGTTCTAGTTTCTATCATCACGCAGTCCATTTTACTCGCCTGATATGAAAATGAAGAGCAGAAAGGTGGAAAGCGGTCAAACATGTTTGTTGCAATTTCTGAGGCCGATATAATTTTTTTTTTGTCATGTGAGGTAGAGCAAGATTGTTTCTTTTTTTCTCGATTTCTGCATGCATGTATAGATGCATTAGCCATAGAAATATTATTGTATGTGAGCTTGAGTATTTCTTTTCACAAAGTATAGAAAAGTAATTCTTTATCTACTCTTGAAAGTATTATAATGCCACTGGTGCACTCATTTGAATCTTACTGATGGGTACCATTCACTGTGACAAGTGTCTGATTATGGAGACCAGAAACGTGTATAGTTGAGCTTTTTATTTGATTATGTCACACAGTACAGTTGGAAAGCTTTTCACGGTTCCTTTAGAAAACAAGAAAAGGCGGTTTAACACTCATCTCACCCAAAAAGTTATAAATATGATCTGGAAAATGTTTTTTTTTTTATGGTGCCCCATTTACGTAAAGGGTGATGAATCCTCCGCTAATCCAAAAGCGATGCGCCAAGTTCATTTCAACATGAATTTTCAGTAAATGTATGGGCTGGCATAATCAACGATATACTGATAGGGCCGTTGGAATTACCACCTACATTAAACGGCGCTAGATTTTTAGAGATACAACAAATAGTCACACAAAATTATATATCGTAATAAATTGCAATTGAATCGTCACAATATATTCGTAGAAAATCAGATGTGACAGACAGGCAGACCGACGGACTGACACAATAGTCCATTAAGAGTCCCTTTTTTCCATAAGGAGCGCTGCTAGTTTTTAACCGACTTCTAAAAAAGGAGGAGGTTCTCAATTCGGATGTTTGTATTTTTTTATTTTTTTTTTATGTTGGTTCGCGCATAACTCCGTCGCTTGTGAAGCGATTTGAAAAATTCTTTTTTTGTTGGAAAGGGTATACTTCCCAAATGGTCCCATGAAAATTTTATCGAAATCGACCAAGCGGTTTTCGAAAAATCTAAAAAAAGTATCTACATTGTCTACATTGACGACGTCTTAGTGTATTCTGCAAAGGAGCAGTACTTTTTTTTTACACCAATGTGATTGGTTCGTTTAGGTGGGGGAGGGGAGGGGGTGTAGGTACCACTAAAAAGTGAAAAATAAAAAACTTTTTAACAAAAAAATACAACCGACTTTTACACAAAAAATCAAAAAAGTGCAAAATAACTTTAATTTCGGAAGTCGGTGTTCAAACACGAAAAAGCAACCACAAACACCGAGTTCCGAAATTAAAGTTATTTTGCACTTTTTTGATTTTTTGTGTAAAAGTCGGTTGTATTTTTTTGTTAAAAAGTTTTTTATAAATAAAATAGTGTGTAAATTAAAAACAAACACATCCTGTATTATTGTATTATCTTAGTAATATTTCTCCCGCGGCTACGTCTGCGCATATTTTACTACTTTTCAAACTTCAATACCTACAACAACAAAAATCCTTTTTAGGGTTCCGTAGACAACGTGTCTGTCCGCGATTTTGCTCAGAGACTGGGGACTACAAAGCAGTAATTCGGCACGAATGCACATATTAATAATGCCGACAAAATGGTAGAATAAATCGTTGAAAAAAATATTTTATTGTACCTCCCCTACACGTCAAGGGGGGCTAATTTTTTTTTGCGTCCACCCCATCGTTTGGTGTGTCGTTGGATAGGTTTTTCAAAAATATTACGAGTCTTCACAGAGCATTTTCCGATTTAGGGGATCCTTTTGTGAAATATGAAGTTCGAAAGTGGGAAAAAGTGGGTCAGCCGGTAGAAGGGGGACACCCCTTCTAAACGGATACAAATATTTGGTCAACTAAAAAAAATGTTCTCGGAGAAGTATAAAGGAAATTTTCGTTCAAATTGCTTTGAACATAACTGAGATGACGTTGGTAGTAACTTAAAACACGTTATAAATATAAATTCATTGACCTTACAAAAAATATCTAAAACTAGCGGTTGGTCCCGGCTTCGCACACGTTGTCATTTTTTTCAAATTAGCCTATGTTACTCAGGTTTTCTTCTTCAAATTCTTTGACTTTGAATTCTGCTACATTATGTAGCATTCCTTCTAATGGTCAAAGAATTTCAGAAACCGTTCCAGTAGTTTTTGAGTTTACTTAGAACTCAAACTGTTCACAGTATTAAACAACCAAAACAGTATTTAATTAAGTTCACATTATTATGGGCAACTACGGAACCCTATATTGCGCGTAGCCCGACACGCACTTGGCCGGACTTTTTGGCTCTTTTTAACACCCGAATTCCCCGAAAGTGGCCATATTGGTTTTTTAGTGAATGTAGGTACATGTAAATTCCTAAATTAGGTATATGCATAGGTCTGTATCCTGGGCTGCGCTATATCGAAATATTATTCTGCTCGTTTTGAAAACAAGGTGACTTAGTCCAGTAGGGATACAATATTTTTCACATAAAACCTTCGATAATTCTAAAGTTTTTAATTTTCGCTGAGTGGATAAGTTTCGTAAATTCATTGCTATTTACAAAAATGCTAACAGTTTAGAGTGATGCAATAGGTATTAAGTAGGTATTTCTTATTATTTCGTGTTATACAAATATTATAAAATTTAAATTAAAACAGTATACGGGTTCTTTGTAAGTACTATCTAAAGGATATATTAGTGAAAATGCTAACAGATAGGTACTATGGAACAATAGAAATCCAAAAATGTCCCGTAACTCATTCAAAAAAATTTTTAAGTTTTTCAAATCATTTCTTATATACTTAAAGAGATTAGTTATACCTTACAGCAAAAGTTCTAACAACTAAGTATATGGCTACACGAGTAATTGTATTTTTTCTTTATGATAAGCGACATATTGAATTTAAGTTTATAAATTTGCACTTGTATATTCGTAATAATAAACTCTGCTACCACACAAAAGTTTCAACAAATGCATACTATGGCTTTTGTTTAAATTGCGAATAACTATTTTCGATAACAAGCCGCGTAAGTAGGTACGGCGCGTGCGATCGCTGCTGAGTAGCAACAACTCGCCCGCCCGCTCCGATCGGGGATGTCTCTATCGCCGCATACTGACCGCTTTTAATTGCCAAAGTACCTACATGTTCGGTACGTAAAGCTTCAGAGCAGTAGATACTAACAACAGAGTGATGGCCACCATGCTAGCAAGTGTAATTGTAAATTAGTCACTAATGCACCCAAAGGAGCTGTGCTTTTTTCATTTACAAATAAGATTAGACATTTA
Organism: Hecatera dysodea; assembly: GCA_905332915.2. Taxonomy (NCBI): domain Eukaryota; kingdom Metazoa; phylum Arthropoda; class Insecta; order Lepidoptera; family Noctuidae; genus Hecatera; species Hecatera dysodea. The sequence continues at coordinate 8,617,133 of HG995304.1, forward strand.
AACAAAACTTTTTAAAAGTCCGTTCAACCGATTTGTATTTCTATTCCGTAAGCGTAAAGATGGCATTAAAAGCAAAATCGTGATTATAATACCAATTATTTACTGCAGCTGCCATTTGTCATGCCACCAACGTAATAGAAGTCAAAATCGGTTGAACGGACTGTAAAAAAGATATTTTATTTCAATGTCTAATCTTATTGTGAATAGGGTATCGTGTGCGATATTTCACGCGCTTTTTTGTTTTATTGGATTTATCCGACGATTTATAAGAAGAACTATGTACATTATTCAACTGGTTGTTTTTTAATTCGATAGATTTTCGTTTAAGTGTACTGTTGAGTAAGATTAGGACACTCTAGCTCAAGTTTTTTTTTTGTTTTTATTGGAATTAGTCTACTCGGGTAATTCTGAATTATAAACCATTCGGTTTTGCCCAAATATTTATTTTACAAAGAAATAAGTCGGCAGTTCTCAATTTTTGCTCCCAATTGAAATTGTAAAAAAAAAAACTTTTCATTGTGCACTAACGTATTTTAAACTGTAAACTGTAATTTTATTTAACTGTTTTTTTTTTAATCAACAAAAACAAGGAGTACGTTTGACCTAACTATTGCGTAGTAAATCGATTGGCGATGCAATTAAAACAATGGAAAAATGTTGGTTTGGCTTTTCAAGAATAAAAGTGGTATATTACTAAAATAAACTTCTTTGAATCTACAGGCGTCATTTTTGTATTTAAGTGTTATTGATAAAACACGATATTTACAAAAAATACACATTAATGAAATGATTTCGCGTCTCATTCAATAATTTACCATATTCACAACATAAGTACCTATTATAGCTACTTGTTATAGTGATAGAGGAACAGACAAAAAGTAGAGATTCCGTTACAACATTTTTTTCTGGAACAGGTAGTTGTCCCGGGTTTTAGGTCATCCCTTAAGTAGGTACAAAAATAATTATATCAAAGCAATAAAATAATTGGATTCAATAAGTAGCGTGCATTCGGGTGGTTACGAAAGGATTTGTGATCCGTTCGGAGGCATGTTTATATTTTAACCAACACTCATAATTGAACTAATACTGCAAATTTATGTCGCTTTCTTTACTTGAATATACTACTTGAAGTTCTATTGCAAAGACTTTCTTGAATTTCCTTGATAATTGTAGATAAAAATGTTTAAAAATCTTAATAATTTTACTTTGTTCACGTCAAATTCTGAAGCATTGTTGATAATTCTGAATGACAGTTGAAAGTGGGTTTATTTCGTTTGAGCATAAAAAAACATATTTCTTTTTACTTTTATTTCTTCAAACATTGTTCAGTTTTACCCTAAAAATAAATATTTCTCGAATTTGACCTCTCAGTAGCTTACATAATTATGTGATATTTGTTTTTCGGAATTACCCTACAAGTTGTCTAAGGTAGCCATACTTTAAAAGTAAACATTCAAGTCAAAAGTAAATGAAAATGAAAATATAAAAACTAATGTCAAATTGTATAAATATCAACAAAAAGCAGACAAAAGAGAGAAATAAAAACATTAAAACATTGGGCAGTGTACAAAACTAAAGCAGCTCAATCCCAAGCCTACTTGTCCACAAGATAATCTTTAACTGTATAAAAAGCTGTCTGGCACAGCTTACGTTTTACAAATAATTGGAATTTATTTCTGCTAAGTTCTTGAATGAGGCTAGGAAGTTTATTATAAAAATGTAGGTATACATTGGCATCGAAACGAACCACTTATTTTTTTAACCTGGTTTTAGGATCAACATAATTGTGGTTGTTGTATTTATGCTATGGATATCACTGTATTTTTTAATTTTTTTTTAAATGTTGTTTGGCTTTTCAAGAAAATCAGTGCTATTTAACTAAAATTGCTATATAATAAAACCAAGTTCTTATTGGAATCTACAGGCGTCATTTTTGTATCTGAGTGTTATTGATAAAACATGATATTTTACAAAAAAAAAAAAAAAAAAACTTAGCGAAAGCAAATATTTATTCAAAGCCAAATATTATATAAAGTATTATCTTTCATTGTATACATCTTATAAATGTACCAATGCTGCATTTACTTTTAAAAGTATGGCTACCTTAGACAATTTGTAGGGTAATTCCGAAAAACAAATATCACATAATTATGTAAGCTACTGAGAGGTCAAATTCGAGAAATATTTATTTTTAGGGTAAAACTGAACAATGTTTGAAGAAATAAAAGTAAAAAGAAATATGGTTTTTTATGCTCAAACGAAATAAACCCACTTTCAACTGTCATTCAGAATTATCAACAATGCTTCAGAATTTGACGTGAACAAAGTAAAATTATTAAGATTTTTAAACATTTTTATCTACAATTATCAAGGAAATTCATGAAAGTCTTTGCAATAGAACTTCAAGTAGTATATTCAAGTAAAGAAAGCGACATAAATTTGCAGTATTAGTTCAATTATGAGTGTTGGTTAAAATATAAACATGCCTCCGAACGGATCACAAATCCTTTCGTAACCACCCGAATGCACGCTACTTATTGAATCCAATTATTTTATTGCTTTGATATAATTATTTTTGTACCTACTTAAGGGATGACCTAAAACCCGGGACAACTACCTGTTCCAGAAAAAAATGTTGTAACGGAATCTCTACTTTCTGTCTGTTCCTCTATCACTATAACAAGTAGCTATAATAGGTACTTATGTTGTGAATATGGTAAATTATTGAATGAGACGCGAAATCATTTCATTAATGTGTATTTTTTGTAAATATCGTGTTTTATCAATAACACTTAAATACAAAAATGACGCCTGTAGATTCAAAGAAGTTTATTTTAGTAATATACCACTTTTATTCTTGAAAAGCCAAACCAACATTTTTCCATTGTTTTAATTGCATCGCCAATCGATTTACTACGCAATAGTTAGGTCAAACGTACTCCTTATTTTTGTTGATAAAAAAAAAACAGTTAAATAAAATTACAGTTGACAGTTTAAAACACGTTAGTGCACAATGAAAAGTTTTTTTTTACAATTTCAATTGGGAGTAAAAATTGAGAACTGCCGACTTATTTCTTTGTAAAATAAATATTTGGGCAAAACCGAATGGTTTATAATTCAGAATTACCCGAGTAGACTAACTCCAATAAAAACAAAAAAAAACTTGAGCTAGAGTGTCCTAATCTTACTCAACAGTACACTAAAACGAAAATCTATCGAATTAAAAAACAACCAGTTGAATAATGTACATAATTCTTCTTATAAATCGTCGGTTAAATCCAATAAAACAAAAAGCGCGTGAAATATCGCACACGATACCCTATTCACAATAAGATTAGACATTGAAATAAATCTTTTTTACAGTCCGTTCAACCGATTTTGACTTCTATTACGTTGGTGGCATGACAAATGGCAGCTGCAGTAAATAATTGGTATTATAATCACGATTTTGCTTTTAATGCCATCTTTATGCTTACGGAATAGAAATACAAATCGGTTGAACGGACTTTTAAAAAGTTTTGTTTAAATGTCTAATCTTATTTGTAAATGAAAAAAGCACAGCTCCTTTGGGTGCATTAGTGACTAATTTACAATTACACTTGCTAGTATGGTGGCCATCACTCTGTTGTTAGTATCTACTGTTCTGAAGCGTTACGTACGGAACATGTACCTAGGTACTTTGGCAACTAAAAGCGGTCAGTAGGTATGCGGCGATAGAGACATCCCCGATCGGAGCGGGCGGGGGAGTGTTGCTACTCAGCAGCGATCGCACGCGCCGTACTTACGCGGCTCGTTATCGAAAATAGTTATTCGCAATTTAAACAAAAGCCATAGTATGCATTTGTTGAAACTTTTGTGTGGTAGCAGAGTTTATTATTACGAATATACAGTGCAAACTTTATAAACTTAAATTCAATATGTCGCTTATCATAAAGAAAAAATACAATTACTCGTGTAGCCATATACTTAGTTGTTAGAACTTTTGCTGTAAGGTATAACTAATCTCTTTAAGTATATAAGAAATGATTTGAAAAACTTAAAAATTTTTTTGAATGAGTTACGGGACATTTTTGGATTTCTATTGTTCCATAGTACCTATCTGTTAGCATTTTCACTAATATATCCTTTAGATAGTACTTACAAAGAACCCGTATACTGTTTTAATTTAAATTTTATAATATTTGTATAACACGAAATAATAAGAAATACCTACTTAATACCTATTGCATCACTCTAAACTGTTAGCATTTTTGTAAATAGCAATGAATTTACGAAACTTATCCACTCAGCGAAAATTAAAAACTTTAGAATTATCGAAGGGCATAGACTTCTGGCTACTGGACTAACTCGAGACTTGTTTCACTCCATGTTTTATTTTATTGTACGTTTATGTCAGGCTTTTAAGGCAAGCTTTTAGGCTATGCTTAAAGCTGCTATGCTTTAAAAAGTCCATTCTTCGGAAAGATAGGTATTGAAAAAGGCCTTTAGAGTCTTGGTTTACCTACATACCTACTTTAAAATAACTTTTTTTTTCTAATAAAGTACCTCTACACCATCGTTTTCTGATCCGTTGTTTATTTAAAAGAATAAACAGTACAAAACACAACGATATGAAAAAAACACTGATTAGAAACCAGGCAGTTTCGTTATAAATCTTATATTCTATTCAATGATCAAACATAATATTAATCAAGATAGTGAATGGCTTATATGGGGGGATTTTGGAAAAGGGTGTAAGGTTCTGCAAACTTCCTTACCTTTCTGCAAACTTAAAATGGGGGAATCCTCCAACTACACCGTTGTTGTGTCTGGTGGAGGCCAACTGCGCGATGGTTGATATTTAGGCTGTTGAAGATCCGCAAATTGCACGGAAAACTCTGTTATCGCGATCTACACCCTAGGGCTCTGTGATTGGTTGGGGCTCCCTAGTTTCTGCCAGGCAAACAATCGATAGCTTATAAAAATAGTGATTATTTAAGTGACACTGGTTAGGCAGGGGCCAAAGACTTTTCATAGTTGTTGGTAACTACCTAATCCACTTTAACCGGCCAAACCCATGGTCCAATTACTTTATTCGACAGTTATAATATTTTTATTTGAAATGTCCAACGGGGCCTCTGTTAATTGGTTTTGCCCCAAGAAGATATATTTCTGGGGCTAGGAGTACGAGCGTTAAAACTCAAAAACTAGTGGGATACCCGAATCATGATGATGTATTTTGGAGCCAGAATAAATATTTTACATCAATCTATGACCCTTAGGAGCCGCTGAAGAAACAAAATATAAAGAATAAGGCAAAAAAAAGAAATGATGCACCAGCCTCAAATACCCGAAGTTAAGACTTCCTGAACCCTGTTCTAAAGTTCACGCAGACGAATTCGCAGACTGCAGCTAATTAAAAAAATACAAAGAGCTTACCCGATAACAATAATCTTGTATCACGTATTCAAAACTGATCAAAAGAGAAATTCAAATACATAATTATATTGCACACCCAATGAATGAATGCCTATGAAATCTTCGTGATGGTAGCAAAACGGCCAAGCCACACGTTTTAACTAAACTTAGCTTGTAGGTTTAAAGCGTGCAGTCTTTAGAGCTTGGCTTTATACGAGATCTGATAACTTTTTCACGTAGATTCGTCTTGCCAACATTTTTACATGGAAATGTTTTTGGTGGGATTTCATTTATTTTTAAATTGGTTAATGGTTTTTTTTTTTGTTTTTTTTTTCTTCCTTATTTTGGGTGTATTTATTGAAGACTAGCTTCTGCCAGCGACTTCGTCCGCGTGGAATAGTTACTTCACTGCTCTGCTCCTATTGATTGTAGCGTGATGAAAAGTATACTATAACCTGCCCAGGAGTATGAAGAATAATTGCACCAGGTTTCGTTAAAATCGGTCAAGTAGTTTTTGTTTCTATAAAGAACATACAGACAGACAGACAGACAAAAATTTTACTGATTGCATTTTTGGCACCAGTATCGATCACTAATCACCCCCTGATAGTTATTTTGAAAATATATTCCCTGTACAGAATTGACCTCTCTACAGATTTATTATAAGTATATAGAAGTATTTTAATTGATTTTCACTAATGTATGTAGCACAAACTGTAGTGTAAGTCTCATACAAACTTCCACCGTAGTAGGTAATATTATCTAATCTTTGCTTCCACCTCCTAATTCCAGGGGATAGGTCAGGTTTTTTAATTTGTTTGTTGTCTAACGGCCGAACCCAATAACCGATCTATCACATACTGGAGATATTAAAACAAATGAAACAACAGAAAACCTATATAATTTTTCTTGATTTTTCTGTTGTTTCATTTGTTTTTCTATATCCAGTATGTGATAGATCGATTATTGGGTTCGGCCGTAAGTAGTAATATTAGCTTACATACCAAACTTCAGATTTCTAGGACTTCAGGAATTACCCTAACATTTTTGATGATCACTGAGTCAGTAAGTGAGTCAGTGACGAAATCGAGGGTTTTGAGACAATAATAAAATCCAAAGTATAATAGCTACGACATTCAAACTTTGTATGTTTAATAATTGTACAGATGGCATCCTATCTTGTATTTTTTAAATTATTTAGCATCATCCAAAGCAAAGTTATGAGAGTTCAAAAAAACGACGAATCGTTTCGAGAAAAGTTAGGTAGTGCCCTTGCTCTTCGCTTGGCTCGTTTTGGCGATCAGATTCACGAGTCAAAATATGCGTACACTACTTGAGGAACTACAGGAGAGAGTGATACGCGCACACCGACGCTTGGAATACGAAACACCGAGGGGTGTTTCGTGTTCCCTTTGCAGTTCCAGTGCCGCTGTGACTCTTTCGAACAAATTCCGCAACCCTAAATTGCACTGACCCTACGGGGGCCCCGTCTTTGCTGACACTTGTAACAGAATATCGAGCATTCGCCGTTTTTTAAATTTGACGACATGAATAACGTACAGAGCAAAGCGGAGAAAACCAAACAAAGCTATGAACATTTTCACGATCATTCTAGCGAACGCTTTAGTAAATGTTCGTCGAAAAATGTGTTCTCTAGATTGCTCGCTAAAACGCTTCTTTAGTTAATTTAAACATTCGCTAGAATGTTCATTACTAGTGAATAATCAGAAGCTTAAGCAGAATAGATTGTCACTTATACACAGCGTAGTTACCGCCGTGAATGATACGGGGCCCCAGGCTACAGGGGCCCCGAACGTGTGTAAGCAAAAATTCCTTATACATTTCTCAATACATATGATTCTCAATATTTATAGTTTAATAACATTATTGAGAATAACTGCTGGGCCAATCATTTTATTAAAAAAAAAAAAATGCCTGCCATGTCAAAAAGTGAACTGAAAAATTAAAAACAATATAGATCTTTTCATTCCAGTCGGGAGACGGTTCCTTTGAATAGTTTTTTACAGGTCGACTACATTGAATAGGTTATTCTAGGTACCTTCCTTGTTTTTAATTCAGTTTTTGACATGGCAGGCGTGTTTTTTTTAATTATTTGTTTTTGTTTTATACCTGTTTTGTAAACTTTAGATGATTACAGTATATGTACGTAGGTAGTCTAATTTTTAAGAAAACAAAAGAAATAATGTTTTTTTTTTATTTATGAACCACGGCGCCCCCTTTTTATTTTTTAAAGTTTTCTAACCTATTGTTACCCGGAATAACTCAACGCTTCTAACGATACCACATACATTGATATCGGTTAAGCCGTTAAGAAGTTATGGTGGAATAAAGAAACTCACAAACATACGTACATAAATGAATCCTGAAAACATAACACTCCTTTTTTGGGCAGTTTTCTTGGGCAGTCGTGTAAAAATACTCAGGATTAGTACCTATAACTAAGAATTGTTTAAAAAAAATATTTTCATATGCTAAAGTAAGTACTTAATTACATATTTTAAGTCAATGGGAACATTTTTGTTTCATATATGTATTAAACATCTTTGCCTTTCCTTTAAGCCCCCAACCCATTTTAATACTGGGCCCTTCTAAGGCAAGCTACGCCACTGCTTATACACGTGGCATTTTTTTTTTTTAATTTTGTATTCTAATGTCTGCAAGAAGACATATTATGGATCATCAGGCAGTTTACAAATTTACATAACTTAAGTACTACGCATTTTGGAATTATTTTTTGCGTATTATGGAACAGTTACGTTCTAAGGTAGTAAAAGAATGCTGCCAAAAAGTGATTGTTCAGGAACGGGGAGTTGACATACATAATTATGTCTCTCTTAACTGGAATTGTTCATATGTGCCCGAAAGGAATATTTTACTGCAATAATAACTAATTAGAACATTGTAAAGGCGGGTGTGGCGTGATCTATTAATATATAAACATAATTATCCAATGTTGACTTTTAATATTAGGTAACAAGACACCTGCGCCAGATACATTTCCGCGAAATACACTTGCTCGAAACACGTTTGCAAGGAAGTTGCACACGTAAAAAAAATGATTTGTGTGCCATAGACGCACTTGGAACCTGGATTTAGATTTCGTAACATTTTTTTTTTACCAATTTTCAATTTCCTACCTATTGACTAAGATTTTCAAGTTGAAATTCGGTTTATAAATAAACCGATTGGTTTTTTTTCTTTTCATTTAAATAAAGGGATATTTTATCAAAATGTGTTTCTGTTGATAGGATTCATGAGTATTTGAAAATTAATATTAAAACGATTTTTGTATTCGTCGTCCCGCCATCTCCTTCGTGGTCTATTGCGGGCCCGTCTCGCGATTTCAATTTTGAATTTTGTCCACCGCTCGATGAGCATCTGACAGACCTGTACAATTGTATGACCCAGTCCCATTAATGCTGATTGACTCAACTTTTTACGGGGGTGTTGCCTAAGATCCATTCTTAGCTTCGTCTAACGTATTCTATTCATGATTTACCTCCGTGCCAAATTTTGTCTTCATAGGTCTACTAATTTCTTAGATTTTAGAATTCGTGGACAATCATAATCAGCGAATTATTGATGATGATTGTTTTCGATTTTATAATATGTAACATAGATGACTGAACTTTTCCTATTCTTTTTTTAGATCGTTCTGCTAAAACTATGTTTTGCAAATACGTCGTTTTGGTCATGACATTGGCTTCTTAGAATTTGTATGATATGCACTCAGGTTATTTTATAAATCATTTCAACAGTACCTTTTTTTTTACGATATAGAAATCGCATACTGTTAAGGTTTAGCTGGTACAACTAAATGGCTTGTGTCTTTACTTACTGGTTTAATTTTTTTCGTTATTTAACACCACTCCGAAATAAATGTTATTTTTCACTTTGCAGTGTTTTAGTCTGGAATAAGTTTTTTTTGTATGAAGTTTTGTACTAAGTCACCTGGAAGTAGGTACAATGGCGTTCAAAGAAACTGCCTCAAAGTACAAGGTTACTTTCAAACTAAAATATTTTTGTAAATGCCAATTTTTTTTAGAAAAATACACATATTATGTATTTAAAAAAAATCCAGTCAACCTAACGGCTTTTCTATATATATTTGGCCCCCTGATTTTGAAAATGAAAACCGTATTTTTCATTCAGCTTTAGTTTTTGTGATATTATGTTTTATGTTTATTTTGGTATGAAATCAAACATAAAAAAAAACTTTTTACAAAAAAATACAACCGACTTCTACACAAAAAATCAAAAAAGTACAAAATAACTTTAATTTCGGAACTCGGTGTTTGTGGTTGCTTTTTCGTTTTTTGAACACCGACTTCCGAAATTAAAGTTATTTTGCACTTTTTTGATTTTTTGAAAAATTTTCATGGGACCATTTGGGAAGTATACCCTTTCCAACAATAAAAGAATTTTTCAATCTTCAAAAGCGGCTAAAAATTATCTTTTTTGCCGCTTTTGATGTTTTGCTTGAATAAGAAGCTTGAGGTAGGTCTTTTTTCAAGCTCCAGCAGTAATTTGCCATCACGTGCACATCCCATTTACCTTTATATCTTTCCTCCATAGTAAAAATTTCTTGGTAAAACCTTTCTCCTTGTTCATCATTAAAGTGGCCGAGATTTTCAGGAAAATGGTCTAGATAGGAGTTGAAATACGACGCTCGTGTTACAACCAAGATTTTTTAAGCAAGATAACATAATTATGTTGAACTACCTTTGGTATTACCAAGAAAGTTTTTCATAACAGAAACAAATGCCGTTCATGGATTGGACTCGGTTTCATTCATGGTTTTAATAAAATTTTCATCGTTTACTAGCGACCTTATTTGGGATTTTTTTTTTGAGAAAGTTGGGATATTTGATGGCCAAATCAAATATCCCAACTTATAACTTCTATGTACTGAGACCAGGGAACTTCTGTGCCATATACTCAAAAGAGTTACCATTTGTATCTAGCGCCTTAACAAATCGCTTCACAATGCCAAGTTTTATGTGTATTGTTGGCAAAATAATGCAATCTCTATTGACAAGAGGAGGATATAAAACATTTTGCTTTCCAGGGACTAAATTTCCTCTAATAGGCCAGGCTTTCCGAGTCCAATTGTGGTTTCTGTCCCTATTATCCCAAAGCCAGATAATACATGGAGACATTGAAATAAATCTGCTGTCCTAAAAAACAAACCATTTTAAAATCCACACATAGTTGTGTTCAAGGTATTTGTTTTTTATAAACAAATACCTTGAACAATACAATGTAAGTTACAATGTAACAAAACACATTTCAAACTAGGTATCTATAAAAATCGCCAATCATGGGGATATATTGTTCTAAACCCATGTTATTCATTAAAAATTCAACATCTCGACGAAACACTAAGTCATTCTGTTGGGAAAAATATTTTAACAAATCCTTTTCACGGTAGCGGTATATATCGTAATTTTAGTATGGGGTGCGAGTAATCTTTTTTTTTTAATCTAGAAGCTAGCAATTCAGATTGGTATTTTGTCAAATTAAGGTCTCTTATTAAGTAATTTAACTCGCTTTGGTCAAATAATTCCTTTATTGGGACTTTAAGAGACAAAATCAGGGTCATCTGATTTAGTTTCATCCTGTTCGTCATCAATTTCAATTTGGCAAGGATCAACTGAAGATGTTGAGGGTAAAACTGGTAGTACAGGTTGTTCATCCGAGGTAGTTAACATAGTTGGTCGTTTGGCCGACGGTAAATCAGGATATATCCATTTATGACGGTTATTTGAATTTATGCCCTTTATATCAACAACACAAAAATAACTAGCATCGTGATGGTTTTTAGGTTCTCGGCACATCATCCGGGTTTTAAACTTTAAAGAACTCCTTTTTCCATTTGACCACTGGCGCAAATTAACTACACAATTTTGGCAAACAGTTTTAGGCACCCACAGTTTATCTAAATTACGCACTTGCACTCTAAAGTAGTCAAAATAGGCAGTTTTCACAGTCTGTAATCGATTTTCTTTTTTTTATAAACATATTCACCACAAATAAAACAAAAACACTCCAGATAATTCAGACAACTTCTCTTTGACGTAGACGTAGCATTAAATTAACTGATAAAAATACAACACAAGTAATTGTGCGGCTACCCTAAAAAAAAAACTGTATACTAGAAACTAAAGCTGATTGGTGAAAGCGGGTGGTAGATTTAAATTTAGGGTATCGAAATCATAGGAAAAGCTAAAAAACCCCCGGAAAATATCAAATACTAAAATGTTGTAGGTATGTTTCATGATTGCTATAGAAATGACTGAAAGTAATTAATAGTTCTGCATTTTATTCGTAATCTGAATATCATTTTATTAGCGTACTTACTATGCATATCTACCGAAAAGGCTGCGCAGAATCGTACTGGTGCAGTATGGCTTTGAACTTACGATCAATGCTAGACAGTACATTGCAAACCAGTCAATGGTTTCTGGAGTATACAGAAAATTTATGGTGACAGTATCCCATATTTTTATTAAAACCCACCCGTTGTCCTTGTAGTGCCCTTTGCGTTAAAAATGTTACCTGCATTCTGTAAAAGTATGCAAAAAATGCAGGGAACTATGTATGTATTGTTGCCCAATAACTTTTAAATCTGTACTTTACTCTCCTCTATCTAAGTTTACTATCTACACTACCGCTCAAAAGTATTTGGCCACCTAGTAAAATACATTTTGTAAAAGTCTGATTGAGTGAAACTACCTACTTCATAACTATTTTAACATGTTTATTAGACATAGCAAGCATATAATTTTTAAATTTTGGGCTCATATGTGTCCACCTTTGTTTTTGATAATAGCTTTATAAGCGTTGGCAACCTGGCTGCTATTTTTTCCAATATTGTCTTGGTTATCTTCTGCCAGTTCTTGCAGTTTTTCGCACAAGTCTACCTGAGATGTGGGACAACGTTTTCGCATCTGTCTATCCAGCTGATCCCACAATAGTTCTATAGGGCTTAAGTCAGGGGACTATGGTGGCCATATCATGAGTGTTAACACCTGTTGTTGTTCTTTTCTTTTTTTAAAGTCCTTGCATAGTCTTGACGTGTGTTTTGGATCAGTATCCTGTTGAAATATAAGTCCCGGACCAATTAAATGGGTTACTGAAGGTACTGCATTAGCCTCTAATATCTCCTCTGTGTTGAACTGAAGCCACAGTACAAGCGTCATTCACCCTTTCGTTTGTCTGCCGCCTTGCGAAAACTCTTCGTTTAGTTCCAAAATTTTCAAATTTTGATTCATCCGCCCAGAGGACCTATTCCCAATCTGCTACTGTCCAATTCTTGTGTTCATTCGCCTAACTTAGTCTTTTTTTTGTTACGTTTAAGAAGTGGTTTTTTTAACTGTGGATATACTGACTGCCACTGATCCGCATTAAACTGTTGTGTTGTTAAGTTATTCCTTCAGCCGCAAACTTCTTAACTATGTAGAACAGTTTGTCTTGGTATCTTCTGTAATCTTGAAATCTCACGATTACTTTTACTGAATTTATGAAGGCCGATTATTATACTTCTTGGGAATATTCCTTAGCTTTACCAATTTTCTTCAAAAATGAAACTCAGAAGGGAAAAACAAAAAAATATTGGTAGACTGGTCAAATGACATCAGATAACTACCGTAGAAATATTTGAAGTACTTAGTTATTCTATATTTTGCTTGTTTTTATTTCTCAATAACTAAATCCAAATAAAACTATGACTTCAAAGATTAACTTCAAAGAAATAAAAATTACAATAACACTATTACGGTTTTATGACCAGGAGTCTGCAATTCACGATTCAATCCATATACTGGCCTAAACCATTATTGTTCCCCCTCCATATGAATAAACTTCCTGACTTTAATATGCCTTGTATCCGGCCTCATACCGAAACAAGATTTATCAGAAAAGCAAACGCAACGCCAGTCGTTTTTCCCCCAATTTCTGTGTTCGCGAGCCCATTGTAAACGGTAGAAAGAACTCTTGGCGGCCTTCGGCAACGCAGACTCACATCACGTAACCGATTTCGGATGGTTTGGTCGCTTATCAGCAAGCTTGATGAGCTGGAACCTCGTAGCCAACATCATGGTGGTCATGGTACCATTCCGTCGACCAGTAATTTGGATGTACCGGTCCATTGCGAGTGATGTTACGAAAACGTCTTCCATGGCGCTCGGCCACGCTGCTTGTGATACGATAGCAAGTCCAAAGGCGGCTATGTTAAAAAGGTATGGTAAAATTTAATGGAACTATTATTCCAATATGCGAGACGGTTAAGAACCTTGGGGTTTGGATTGATAAAAATCTGTCTTGGGGGCAACAGCTCCAGCATGTCAGCCGCAAAATTTATGCATCTGCTGGGTCCCTCAGACGATTGCGGAACTTTCTCCCCACTGCCACTTAAACTGCGCTTGCACAGTCCCTTCCGATTCCTATCCTTGACTATGCTGATGTCGGTTATGTCGATCTCACACAGGCACAACTAGATAAACTTGAGCGTCTTCAAAACCTTTGCATAAGATTTATATTTGGCCTGCGCAAGTATGATCATATTTCTGAATTTCGTACAAAGTTCAAGTGGCATACGTCTTCGCCGGGATTCTCATATTCTATTTCTGCTCAATAGTATTCTGTTTAATCCTACAACCCCCTCTTATCTTAAAGAACGTTTCAAGTTCCTTCATGACATACAAATAGATATCTGAAAGGACGTCCATTGAGTAATGTTTTCTTTGTCTATATTTTCTGTAACTGGTATGGTGTACATATAATAAAGAGTATTCTATAGGGAACATGCAATATTTTCATCTTGCTTTCATTTAAAAGAATTCCGTGTAAAATAGACCATACAAAAATTAAAAAAATAATACGCTTTAATGTATTGCCAAAATTGCGAGTATAAACTGACTGTTTTTCTTTTCCCGCGAAAACGAATGACGAAGTCACTCCTGTCTACCAGAGATCATGAACTGTCATGTATTAAAATTTAAGTTCGTCTTTTCATTGTCATAACACCAGTGACGCCACTAGACGCTGATTGTTTACGTTCCGTTTCACTTATATTAATTCGTAATAGTTGTTAATAATCAATATTAACTATGGTAAAAACATTGCATTGGCCCTTCTTTTATGCTATTTTATCATTTCAATAACATAATGTTCATGAATTCTGTAATTGCATCTTCCCTATTCTATTCTATTCTATGTTGTAGTACCAAGAGCGACAGCCACAATACGTTGCCTGGAACCAGCTTACAAAACTCCGACGGCTCTCATCATCTCTTCTCGTGTTAAATATGTCGTAACTACATAACGATGCAATCTGTTACAGTTCCGATGCAGAAATTGTAATAATTTTGTAAAAATGCTATTGTACACTTAAAGGAATTCTGATTGACAGTTGATTTGCTATTATTATATCGGGGGGCAGTGCCCCCGCCAAGTCGAGCGCAAAGCAAACATTGCCGTACCATCCTTTACTGGAACCATTCGCCGCATTTTCATTTTTTTTTTATTTGAGAACCTCTGGATAAGACCAGAAAGCAGAAATTTTCGTCATCCAGTAAGCTGTAATCACATACTTTAAATGCAAAATTTCAAGTCTGTAGGTCATTCACTTCCGAAGTTAAGCGAAAGCAAAGTTTCGCATTTATGACACTCACTCATGATCATCTAAATAGAACTAGTACTACCCATAAACTCAGAGAGCTGAAATTTGGTACAGAGCTAGGGTTTAATGGCCACATAAATGGAAAACTATAAAAACTAGGATAACTGAAGATCTGGAGTACCTGGTGACCCTGATTAGAAAACACAAGAGCCCAACCAAACTTTAGAGAGATCGACATACCGCCTTTACAAAAAATATTCAACTTGGTGGGCCGCTTCTGTTGCTACTGTACAAGAATCAGAACCGGAAAAAGAAAATGTTTTGTAATAATTAAAAAAATACTCCTAAAAAGAAAAAAAAACTGTCAAATAAGAAAATCTAATAAAATAAATCAAAATGCCACGTTTCTACAAAAAGAAGTGAAATCCCACCAAAAACATTTTGTAAAAAACTAGCCAAGTCTCGATGGAGCTGCTTGTTTATCTCTAAAAAGTAATGAAATCTAGACAAAGTCGTGCCAAGTCTTAAGGTTCCTTACTGCGATTTCTTTATTATTATAGTTAATGTTGTGTGACTTGTCCGTTGAAGGGGACAAAACCAGGTACTCCATGACACCATTGCACTAATCTGTCGCCAGAACCGCTACCCATTGACTGTGGAAAATTGCCACTTGGAAAACGTTGATTCAATAACCAGTCAAGTGTAGGCTTGATAACGCTGCGTATTTCAATAATACTTATATATAGGCGAGCTTGAAAGAAACAGTATAAAAAAATATTTCCAGTACAGATGGATTTCTAATCATTTATAGAAGTCCGTCTGTACGTCTAGTTTATGTTAGATCGGTGGTCGATTTGAAGCTCCAAAAAGAAGAGAGCAGAAGTCAGCATTGTCAATGCTGAATGCATGTGTTGCACAATCAACAACAGCTTAAAATGAGACACTAGCGTCCAATTACCAATACCAATATGGGCCATTATCTTGCTGAACAAACATAGGTAGTTACAACAGATATAACATTACGTGTAAACAAAATTATTACCCACTAACGTATAAAGAATATTCAACGGCCAAGTCACACAAGTTCACACAACATTAACAATAATAATAAAGAAATCGCAGTAAGGAACCTAAGACTTGACACGACTTTGTTTAGATTTCATTACTTTTTAGAGATAAACAAGCAGCTCCATCGAGACTTGGCTAGTTTTTTACAGAATGTTTTTGGTGGGATTAGTATTTAATCAAAATTTAAAGAAAATTCTTTATTCGAATTGTGGAATTCACTAAAAAGAATCAATAACGATCCAAAAAGGTTAAAATAATAATCCTCTATTGTGGCGATACTCAACACGTACTTGATCCCTCTAGATACTTTTGATGATAGAAAGCTTAGATAGAAATAAGTAGGGATACACTTATGAAAGTTAGCTCATTGTTAAGAAGCCCACATATACGATCTTATGAAATTCTAATAATATAACATAAATAGGGATTTAAATCAAAATCTTTTTATGATTTATTGTTATTATATTATGAGATGAGTCAGTCAGAGGATATTATTTTCTATTACCTGCAGGATGGTTCACGATCTCTACATAATCTAAACTCCTAACAATAATATCAAATTGGTCAATCGATTTCAGGTTTGTTACCATAGTAAAAGGGGTTCATAATGAAAAGTACAATGTTCCCTTTTCATGTATTGCGTTTATTCTGTTACACGTTGTATATACTAACAACGTGTCCCAAAATTCAACGACAAGCAGGCACCAGGTGGTATAGTTGCTGATGACAAATCGAGAAAAAGAAATGTCAATTTATTTCGACATTACAAATACAACAAAGTGAAATCCTTTGAACATTTACGCCCCTTAAGATATATTCCAAGTAATTCTGTTCTTTTTTAAATGTGGCATCTTATGCAAGTACTTAGCACAGCTATTCAACACAATCATTAATATTACCAGAAAACTTATAATAATTCTAGTTAGTACGAAGACGGCTGATAAGTCCGCGGTCTAAGGTACTAGTGAAAGAAAATTTATGGTTTCTAATTTTTATTTTTCAATAAAATTTCCTTCAAGTGAAATCATCTCACATCTTGCATACAATGAATGCCTTTAACCCACTCAAAAAATATTCTGTATCTTTCTCTTCAAAATGACGATCAACAGCAGCTTTCAATTCATTGTCATATGAAAATCTCCAGCCCCGTAAGTCCTTTTTCAAATTGGAAAACAGGAAAAAATCGCTAGGTGCTAGGTCTGGGCTATACAACGGGTGGTCAATCTCTGAGAACCCCGTGTCTTTCAGGGCATGCCTCGTAACATGTTCGGTGTGAACGGGCGCGTTGTCTTGCAGAAAGAGCACTCCTCGCGTCTGTTTCCCACGTCGTTTCTGTACAATAGCCACGCGAACCTGAGACAATAAATTGGTGTATAAATTGCCCATTCATCGTAGTTCCTCTGAGTAGGTTCCCTCGCTATCCCAGAAAACAGTTCGCCATTAGCTTAGACGCCGACTTTTCCAGCTTGAATTTCTTTAGCGGCCTTTCCCGTTTTTTTATTCATTTTTATCCATTCCATTAAATCTTGTTTGGACTCCAAATCATATTGGCGAATCCAGGTTTCATCTACTGTGACTATCCGGTACCAAATGTCTTCCTTGTTTTCGCCGACTAGCTCCAAAAATTCTTTGCAACTTGAGAGTCGACGTTGCTTGCTTGCTTGTCATGCGGTGTGCGCATTTTCGGTAACCAACGCGCGCTAATTTTTCTATTGTTCAAATGTTCATGTAAAATTTCTCCAACTCATTCTTTGCTAATCGGCAGTTCTTCAGCAATCTGCCACAATTTAATTTTTTGGTCGGCCAGGCGAACTATTATGACGTCTTAAATCCATCATGATTTCTGTGTCAGAGAGAGTCGGAGTTACACAAGACGAATAGCACTATCTCTTTCCTTCACACGAATCATGATAGCATTGGCACTTCGTAATACGGCCACAGTACGGACATTTTCTTCGGTCAGTACTGTGACAGGGCGTTTCGGGAGAGTGTCTTCTTCACAGCTCTCTCGTCCTTATTGAAATAGGCGAGCCAATTTTTTCAACATCGTATATGATGGCGCAGAAACCTGAAGAACTGATGACATCTCTTCAAAAATGTCTTTCGGTGTCTTTCCCTTCTTTACACTTTTAAATGTAAATTAAATAGAACTTCACAGACACTTCCAACGAAAATTAGTTTGAACATCATAGCTACTTTTAGAGATATGAGTATGACTATGCGTGGTCCGACGCACTTGGCCAGGTTTTTTTTTTGTTATTAGTATATTTATACATAATATATAATAAGCGTCTTCCTACCGAGTACGAAATAAAATCGTTCTATACAACAGTGAAGAGCGGTTTACTGGGACTAGGGTTGCCAGGTCTTAAAACCGAAAAGCCGGACAGAACAGCCAGTTTAGCCGGGTAAAAAGGCCGAACACCCTTATTTTTTTAGTTTTAGTCTTACCTATATAACACGATATCTTTTTTAAAGTAAATCTATTAATTTTTATTTATTTACCACAACTTTTTCCTAATTTCTTATGAAACACCAACAAGCCTTTATTTCATAAAATCGACTTATAAGTTTTTAGCAAGAAACTTCATAGATTGCATCGTCACCTTGACTAGGACACGGTCAGCGTGCGTGCATCACGTAAAAAGTACAAAACCAACATAAACTTGTTTTATACATAAGAAATTCTAACAACAATATACAGTATGTTAACTAACAGAGGGCGTTCCCGCTAACCCGCAATAGTATAGCATCCATATATGACAAAAAAAAATACCATTTAAAAACAAAATGTTTTTTTTTTTAAATATTAAAATATTCACTAAAATGTTAAATTGATACGTTAAAGAAACACTCTGTACACCCGTACTTGCCGGTTTGGGCATTGTATTCCCCGCTACTATTTTGATTTTAAACAGGATTTTTCGAATTTATTGCCAATTTTTTTTTGTTATTCTGATTATTTTATGCTTATTTTCCTAATCTGATATTTTTATTTTAATCTATGAATGATATAGATTAACGAATTTAAGGGAACGCCCTGTGTTATTTAACATACTGTATAACATCGCAGCATCAGCGAAAAATGTTGTTCGAACGGTTTTTTCTCTCTCTTATGTGATGCAGACGAAGTCGCGCGGATCAGCTAAACTGAGATAATATTTTGAATTTGAATATTATATATATATATATATATATATATATTAATATATATACCAATGGAACCGTGCTAGTCAGCTCGCCTGCGCTGGCGATACGGGCGGAGCGGACACCAACAAAAACAATTGTAAAACAAAAAAATAAATAAAAAGCCTGACGAAAACCGATCAGGCCGGACACCATCTAACTTGGCCGGACATGCTGCCAAAAAGCCTAACCGTGTCCGGTTTATTCGGACGCCTGGCAACGCTAACTGGACAATTATGTATTTAATTTTTGGAAGCAGTGAAAAATTATCTTTTTAATGATTTTCTTGCACGAAATGGTTGTGGTAGGTCTCGTTTCAAACTCCAGCAATAATCTGCCATCATATGCACATGGTATCTACCATTATATAGTTCCTCCATGGTGAAAATGTCTTGATGGAAAATCGTTCATCACAAAAGTAGCCAAGATTTTCAGGAAAGTGGAAAATAATGAAGTTTTACGCTCACATGTTACTAGTTTACTACCAAGATCTTTCAGGCATAATAAAATATGTTGGAACAAGGTTTGGTGGTTTGGTGTTTTTCTGTTACCAAAAAAGTTTTTCATTGCTGACACAATGGATGATGTCCCTGCATTTGACTTTTTTTCATTATTTTTTTAACAAAATTGTCAAAATTACTAGCAGATCTTTTATTAGGTCTTTGAACTCGTTCTAGTTAAAAAGTTCTTCGGGACATTGGGGATAAAATCAGGATCATTTGATTATGTTATCATCGGTAAAACTGGTGGTAGGTATAGTATCTTGAGCTAGAATAGGTAGCAGAGTTGATCGTTTAGCAGATGGTAAATCAAGATAAATTCATTTACTGCGATTTTTTATTTAATCCCGTTTACATTAAATGACGCAAAAATAACAATCATCATGGTGGTTTTTCGGTTCTCGGCAGGTTTTGAACTTCAGGGAACTTCTTTTTCCACTTGACCACTGTTGCAAACTAACAACACAATTTTGGCAAACAGTTTTAGGCACGGCTTGTCCAAATTACACACTTGTACTTTAAAATAGTCAGTATAAGCAACTTGGAAATTTGTCCGATTATCTATAATTTTTAGAAACATATTCACCACCAATAAAGCAAATCGTTTAAACAACGTCTCCTTGCTGCAGGCATCGCTATAGTTTTATTTAACTGATACCAACACTGTTTTAAAATCGTAAATGTGCGCCTACCCTCACATAAAATACCAAATAGCTGTGTACCGAAAATAAAAGCTGATAGATATAAACGGCTAGTTGATTTAAACTTACTGTATTAAAAGATAAAGGAAAATAGAAAAAAAACTTTAAAAAAAATCGAAAAAGTAAAATTTTGTAACTATGTGTTATTATTAGTTTTGGAAATTGACATAGTTGGCAACATTATATGTACTGTGACTTACTGCTCCTACGTAAGGATGCGTATGAATGTGGTTTGGTACGTTTAATATGCTAATAAACAAATTGTTTGTACCACTGATGGAAACAAAACAAACTATTAGGCTATAATTATGAACTGTCTGGGGGTTTTGATAAACAGACGACATGATGGCGACCTATCAGTGTACGGTTCTACAACTTAGATGAAGAAATCGTTAGATTCGGTTCAATTAAACAACTTTGAGATTGTACATAAACCAATTTCCAAGTAATTGAAGCAAGCAATAATGTCATCTCTTAAAATCTTATCACACATTTTCACCTTTTAAGGAGTTTTTTTTTTCCAAAAATCCAAATATTTATTACTAGCTGCTGCCCGCGACTTCGTCCCCGTGGAATCCCCGATTTTAAAACATTCTTTATCACTGCTCCCCTCCTATTGGCTTAAGCGTGATGATATATAGCCTAAAGCCTTCCTCGATAAATGGTCTATTCAACCCAAAAAGAATTTTTCAATTCGAACCAGTAGTTCCTGAGATTAGCGCGTTCAAACAAACAAACAAACAAACAAACTCTTCAGCTTTATAATATTAGTATAGATTCCTACTTTTTAACAAAATTATTAATGCCGTGTTTCCTTGGACCAAGCTTTATGATCCTTCCATACCAACTTTAATACCACATAAATTCTGTCTGAGTTTTGTTTTATTTTATTTAACTTAGAATTTATACCATTTTCGAGTTAATAAACCTAAAAAAATATATTCTTCCATACACACTTTAAAACCCCCTAAATCTTGGTTTGTTATTTAGTTATGTAAAACTACTAATGGCAACCTTCACATAGGACAACAAAAGGGCATTATGACCAAGTAATAAAATATCTCATATTATTGTATTGTCGAGCATCAGCTCATACCATTGAATTTATCATTCTGTTTTATCATGTCGTCATGTTGTTTTGTTAAATCACTTAGACCAGTTTTTAACCGACTTCTAAAAAAGGAGGAGGTTCTCAATTCGGATGTTTGTTTTTTTTTTTTTTTTTTTATGTTTGTTCGCGCATAACTCCGTCGCTTGTCAACCGATTTGAAAAATTCTTTTTTTGTTGGAAAGGGTATACCCAAATGGTCCCATGAAAATTTTATCGAAATCAACCAAGCGGTTTCCGAAAAATCTAAAAAAAATATGTACTTTGCCTACTTTGACGACCTCTTAGTTTACTCTGCAAAGGAGCTGTACGTTTTTTTTACACCAATGTGATTGGTTCGTTTAGGTGGGGAAGGGGAGGGGGTGTAGGTACCACTAAAAAGTGAAAAATAAAAAACTTTTTACAAAAAAATACAACCGACTTTTACACAAAAAAGTGCAAAATAACTTTAATTTCGGAAGTCGGTGTTCAAAAAACGAAAAAGCAACCACAAACACCGAGTTCCGAAATTAAAGTTATTTAGAAGTACTAAGTTTTTTCTTACAAACTACTATCCCATATTTCTACCCTTCATTGGAAAGTTTCCTAAAACCCTATCTTAGCTGGCGTCTCCTATTCGTACTCGTAATATACCTCCGCGCCAAATTTCACTTTCATTCCTTGCTATTTACATTATTCCATTTCATCCAGATGTTGATTGAATAATTGTACAAAGAGCGGTCATTGTGAGTTAACCACATGATTTGTTAGAAAATACCCTCGCGGACTTTTTTATAGGTAAAATGAATACTTTAATCATGTAGTAAGTACATTATTTTGAAATATCTTCAAAAGTTTTTCTTAGCGCACGCCAAATAATGAATTTATGGGTACCTACATCTATCTATCTATTAGGGTTTTAGTTTCCGCACTTAGTCCTAGTATTGGACCATTGTACGTGAGCCATGGCGGCCGTCACTCCAACCAGCCGACCTCCCTCCAGAAGCAGATCAGTCCACTCAGTGTGTGGGTACATAATAATAATGGTTACATTATTACATTTTTCGTAGGTACCTCGTATTATTTTAGAAAGTCTTTGGTATTCGTTACGGATTGTTATTAGCCAGAAAATCTGACCCTACACTTGACAAAAAGTATCGTCTTTCTCAGTTGCAGGTTTATAGACAATAAGCAGATGCTTCACGCAGTAAAACACTGGATCATTCACATTCATCTGAATCCAGTTTCATAGTAAGCCGAAACTACAAAGTTGGGCAAAAGCTAGGCTTGAATCGATTCAGTGAATCGTTAAATCATCCTAGAAAATAAAATAAAAAAAATCTTTTGGATAGATTTTGGTGAAATAAACGCTTAATAAAAGTCGGGATAACAGCAAATATTTGAACTTTTTTTTGGATGGGAAATCATCATATGAGTTCTCCCGCTCTGGGTGGAGCGGGAGGGAGTGTCAGACTCTTACTGAATAAAACCCACCCGTGACCCTTCTTGTGCCCTTTGCGTACCAGGGCCGCGGTGACTCTTTCGAACAAATTCCACAACCCTAGCAGACCCTCCACCGTATGCTCCACCGTGTCCCCGGGAGCAAATTTTTGATATAGTTTTCAAGTTGTTCATTCTCGGGGCACTTCAAAGGAG
The DNA here is from genome assembly GCA_905332915.2 of Hecatera dysodea. Classification (NCBI taxonomy): domain Eukaryota; kingdom Metazoa; phylum Arthropoda; class Insecta; order Lepidoptera; family Noctuidae; genus Hecatera; species Hecatera dysodea. The sequence continues at coordinate 8,640,371 of HG995304.1, forward strand.
ATGGTGGCCACGTTCTTTGGTAAAACCGGCCATGTTGCGACTATTGCAGTTAACGCAGAGTGGTATACCACAGTTTGTTTACCACAAGTCAATGCCAAACTTCGAAAATCTAACTCACGGCGACGCATCATCCTGCACCACGACAACGCAAGCTCACGTAACGCTCGTCAAACGAATTGAGTATTTGAAGCAGGAAAAAATAGAAATTCTTGACCATCCTCCATATAGTCCTGAACTAAGCCCTAACGATTTCTTTACATTTCCTAAAATTTAGAAAAGTCTTCGTGGTCAAAGATTCCAATCCGGTGAAGAAGCAGTAGACTCTTTCAAGTCAGTCAAAAATAGTAGAAATATTAATAATTTATAAATTAATAATACTTTATAAACTACACTTGCGAGCAATAAACTGGAATCACTTCCCACGTTGCACCAAACAATTTTTTAGGAGCTTGGTGTCCAAAGTGTCACTTTGCCGTGTTATTTCGCGGTGAACTAGTTAAAACAATAAAAACCATTAAAAAGGATCTAAACACGTGCTTATATGCAGTAGATTGTATTCTAATAATAGTTCTCGGCTTGATTTATATATACAATTTAAATGAAACTCTATTTTGCGAAGTTCGTAATAAAGTGGTTATTCAGAGGACAGTCAATCTTTTAAATATTAAACTTCGAGTTTCATTAAACACGTATTTCTCATTTTGATATGTCTAAATACAAAAAAAAAGTTATCGTTAGCGAATGATGTCTACTTGAAAACTGACTTTAGAGCTACCCACCGCGCAGTGGCGCGAGGCCTAGCGAAACACGCACTTAAGGCGATTAACACACGGCACCGCGCACCGCCGCGAAGGGCGGTGGCGGTAAAGCGGATTTCGTAGCGGTGCCCCGTGCGGTAAGGCGGTTTACGCGCCTGTCCGCGCGGATGGATTTAACACGGTTTTGACAGTTTGACCACAAAGACTAACAAGAATGGACGCTGAAGTGGTGGCAGCAATCTGGCTTTTATGGCGTAGAAAGAAAAAAATAAGAAAATATTGGGTACATCCATTTTTAAGAAGCAGAACTCTATTATTGAATTGCAACACGTCTTGCACCCACGATTATCCGCGCGGTTATGCGGCGCCCCGTGTGTGAGGCGCCGCGCCACCGCGCCTCACACACGGGGGCAAATCTTGACCACTTGGTCAAGATTTACAATACAAGTACCAGGAGACTAGAAAAAAGTCGAAGTATTTTCGGGGCCGGAATTGTAAGCGGCAAAGACTCACAAACTACCAGGATACCAGAATCATGAAGGTATATTTCCAGGGCTAGAAGTACGATTGTTAAAAACTCAAAAACTACCAGGATACTTTACCTGTTTTTTCTTGGGACTGGGATACATTTTTAAAATCAATCTATGACCCTTAGGAGTCGAGGCATCCATTTTGTCCGTAATAGGGCGACCAGAGCGACGTGTATCTTTGACATCAAAATTTCCGGATTGAAATCCGCTTAAATCAAATTTGTGCCACTCTCACCGACACTGCACTTAGGTCCATAAACATCAATTTTAACCGTATAGTTCGGTAGTAGTACCAATTGGTACTAGACATGCAAACCTCCGCCGGCTCGGTTGTAGTACCAATTGGACCTCAGAGTTACGTCATACGACATCCTAATTTAAAATTGCATTTTTGATAAAGCCACTTAAAAATTCTTATGTATGGGCGTTAATTAAAACAATTAGATAAAATGCTCATATCTTAGCGCCATTAATTCTTTAATATTTAACCTACAAGTTTACTAATTTTCATAAATAAAATCGAAGTGCATAAATGTGATAATCGCCATCAACCATCATTTTTATTGTTTTTTTTTTATTGTTAGGGTGTACCAAAACGATTATGCGAATCGATTTATTTTTTATTTCAACCTTATCGATTAATTTAAATTCGTTACTAAAATATTAGGAAAAAATACGTTTAAGGCATAAAATACAATAAGCATTAATCATAATTATTATTTATTCTTTATTATGTAATTCAAATAGGATTTTCTACAATAAAGAAATAAAACTCAATAGATTATCGGACCCGAGGTTAATTTGCGCAGAATTGTTTATGTTATTCAAAATAAGAATGAAAAATATTTTATTCCTTTTAAATTACTGAGAGTTTTATGTTAGATACTTTCAGATGGTTGCGTACGAAATACCATATTATAGTTTATGTATGTTAAGTAGGTCTAGACAAATTTACACTGGTATTTAAAAAATATTTTTTATTTAGAGTGAGTAATGGTATCAGTTTTCTTTTTATAATGTTATGAAAATTGAATATTGCTTTATAAAATACTTTTCGATTTTGTCATCCTGCTCCTGAAACCCAGTATCTAATATGTCCATGCGGGCAACGAAAAATGCATTTTAGGCGATTCAAATTACACATGCTTACCTACAAAATATAAATTTTCAAATTAAGGTTCTAAAACTATCTTCTAAAAAAGGTTATTAAGGCCAAATTCTACTTGGTATAGAGCTTTTTAACCGACTTCTAAAAAAGGAGGAGGTTCTCAATTCGGATGTTTGTATTTTTTTTTAAATGTTTGTTCGCGCATAACTCCGTCGCTTGCCAACCGATTTGAAAAATTCTTTTTTTGTTGAAAAGGGTATACTTCCCAAATGGTCCCATGAAAATTTTATCGAAATCGAACTAGCGGTTTTTTTGTTAATTTCAATAAATGATAGCAAATCTGTCGGGATAGCTGAAATCGCATGTTTGTTATGTTTAGCTGGGAGTGAACCACTAAAAAGTGAAAAATAAAAAAACTTTTTACAAAAAATAAAACCGACTTCTAAACAAAAAAAACCAAAAAGTATAAAATAACTTTAATTTCGGAAGTCGGTGTGTTCAACAACAAAAAAGCAACCAAAAACACCGAGTTCCGAAATTAAAGTTATTTTATACTTTTTGGTTTTTTTTGTTTAGAAGTCGGTTTTATTTTTTGTAAAAAGTTTTTTTAATGCACATATTTAATAACTAGCTTCTGCCAGCGACTTCGTCCGCGTGGAATAGTTACTTTACCCCCGATTTTGAAACTCTCAGCCCGATCGGTTTAAAATTGACAAAAGATAGACATATGCTGTAGTGGGATATTTTTTAGATAATTTTATGTAGAACATTTCCGTAATACATTTTTTCTATGTAACTTTAACCATTAAGGCTACACACGCGACGGAAGCTTAAAAAATGGAGTAACTTCTCCCGTTTTCCCAACATTTTCCTTCACTGCTCTGCTCCTATTGATTGTAGCGTGATTAAAAGTATACTATAACCTGCCCAGGAGTATGAAGAATAATTGCACCAAGTTTCGTTAAAATCGGTCGAGTAGTTTTTGTTTCTATAAAGAACATACAGACAGACAGACAGACAGACAGACAGACAGACAGACAAAAATTTTACTGATTGCATTTTTGGCACCAGTATCGATCACTAATCACCCCCTGATAGTTATTTTGAAAATATATTCCTTGTACAGAATTGACCTCTCTACAGATTTATTATAAGTATAGATAGATAATGTCCGCACATGCGAACTTCGAAATTAAGCTACGCTTGCCGAGATCGGCTAGTGGATGGGTGACCATCAAATATTGAGTTTCCTCCATGGCTTGGAAAGCATGTCGTTGATGCCAGCTGTCATTCGAACATCTTTGACAGTCGATAGGCCACAAACTATAACCCCAACATTGCCAAGAGGTATGTTCTACTCAGTTACTAGATTGTGGAGAGGATAAGCAATAGCTCTATGTAAAAGAAATGGTATTTATCTACATCCGGTTGCTAGATGCCGAACCCAACATGGGAAATGAAAAGGCTAGGCAGAATGACGTGAGTGTGTCTCGAAAAAAAAAAACTTTTTTTTTTTTCAAAATTCGAATAGCAAAATGACAGTTCGGCATTTATGACTAATCGAATGATACCTGATTTGAAAAACCTATGCAGGCGTTTAGGCTACCGGACGTTCCAAAGAAATAGACGTAACTACAATAATACATATACATATATACTTACACTAGCGGCCCGGTACGTGCTTCGCTACGTATAAAGTGAAATAAAATAAACAAATCGGAACATCAAATTCATTTATTTAATCAAAAAAATATTTTATTTAAAATCGAAATCAATTGCTAGCTATTTACAACACACTTAATCCAAAACATTTGGATAAACAATATTTTTTGTTTTTCCATTTTGAGCATAAATAAACAAACGGCTGGGGGTACCGACTCTGGAACAGGCAACATATAACTGGCCATGTGAAAAACAATGTTCCTCCAAATTCACACCACAAACGTGAAGTGTTTGACCTTGGGCCTTGTTGATGGACATCGCAAATGATAAACGCACAGGATATTGTAAACGTTTGAACTCAAAAGGCATATCAGTTGGAATCATAGGTATACGCGGTATCAAAACAACTTCTCCTTTTGATTTACCAGTTAAGATCGTAGCTTCAATCAAATTTGGCAATAACTTTTTCACTGCCAATCTGGTTCCGTTACACAGTTTTGGTGGATTAATATTTCGTAACCTATATTTGCTCGTCTGGCTGGTGGCATTTTTCCCGTATGCACATATGTTTTCGCTTAAAAATCGAAAAAAAAATTAGAACAAAAAAAAAACAAATTCCCAAGAAGCTGTCGCATATGATGCCATGTGAAATCATATACGGCAACTTAGAAAAGTATACATAAATTCAGGACTCACCGTTTGTATGAATGCACTGCAAATGCAATTATGTGAAAAGAAATTTATCGCTGATAATATGATTTAATCAAACCACGTCCAAAATGAATTGACGGCATGAATGACATAACAACGTGCTTGTCCTGTCAACAAAACTTCAAAAAAGTTTCTGTGAAAAAAGTTTCTATTGAATTCATTTATTACAAAAAATGTGACAAATGAGGAACCGCTCGACCGATTTTGTGCAAACTTCACATAAACCATCTACTAAATATGCCGACCAAATCCTAAGCATTTGGTTTGGATAGGTGAGCCCGTTCTTGAGTTATGGAATTACAACGAAAAGTGGCATTGATTTTTATATATATAGATACATAGGTACATACTTTCAATAAACATTCTATAATATAGTATATTCAGATAAGTTTTTTATCCGCAAAAAGACTCCTTTTGCGGATAAAAACTTATCACATTATATAGCATATCGAATTCAAATAACATTATATCAAAGTTCAAACCCATCCACTTCCTAACCATACCATAGTCAATAATATAGATATTAAAAAAAAATATGTGAAAAAAATAAATATTTCTGATTCACGAGCGCATTCTGGTTCTGCATTTAAATTTTGAATAAAATAGACATCTCGGCGCGAAATCCGCACGGGTCCGATTAATTTGTTCAGTTGATTTTATTCGTTGATTTCCAAAAAAAGAACTATTTAAATTACTTAACAAAGCGCAAATATGGTTTTTATAAATGCTTATTGGATTTTATGATACATAAAATATTTTGCGCTAATTTTTAATAATCGATTTACCATAATTGCTCATTTATATTTATCGAGTCGAACGAAATAAAAAAAACCATCGATTATATTAATCGTTTTCCCACACCCTAGCATTAAAAAAATCAAAATGGCTGACAATTTTAAACAAAAATAAATTAGCGGTAATGAATATTACGTGTTATTGGATCTGTGTTCGTTTATTGCATTTAGATCTGGGCTTTTTCTTGTTCTTCACGATATTTAGAATCATAATATGTGTATTTGTAATAGTATTTACATGTGAGTGTGTGATTTTTGTGTGAAATAAAAACGTAAACAAACACAGTTGGCGCGAAACTTTGACTTTGGATACCAAAAAACTTCATTACCGCTACATATTTCCTTAGAAATATGGATGAATTCGTCAAATAATTAAATGATGAACAAACCACTACTCCTCAAGTGGAGTTTGGGTTTCTGGAATTCGTAATTTTCATGTTTTTTAGCGTCGAACACCACTGCCCTCAAAGTTGAAAAGTAATATTTTTTTGTCATTATTGAACCCCTATTTTAAATTAACTTGCGTATAGAAAATGACAAAGAAAGACCGCAAATATAATGAATATGTCTTGATTTTGCGGTTTTGCCTCTTTTCAGCAAGCGAAAAGGTTGTTTACATATATAATTTTAGCAAATCTAAGACGACTATCTTTTGGAAGGGTGTAGTAATGCGTATTTTAGACGCATTTTTAAGTTGACTGACGTGATTTGAACGATCTTAAGTTGTAATTTAAGATATTTCTCAAAAACTTATCGTATAAAATTGCTGCAGAAACAAATTTATCATAGTTAATTAAGATGCCGAAAGTTGAGATAATTTCTGAAATTCATGACGTAACATGCAACACCCCGTCGACTCAGCTAGTGTGTCAAATGTCAAAATCTTGTCGAGCAGAGTGGTTAAAATGTATCGAATTTCTTAATTGGATTCACTTATCTTGATGGTACGCAAAACAAATGAAAATCACACATTTTCCTAATTTGAATTTGAAATTATATTCTTTAAAATTTAAACTTTCAATGATACCAAAACCAGCCAGATACAAATAGTATAGCCAAAGAGATTTTATTACAAGTTCATACAATACTATAATACGAAAAGACTTTTTCCCCAACCTGATATAAAATTCTCGTGTCACGGAGTTTGTGGTTGGACTCCTCCGAAACGGCTTGACCGATTTTCTTGAATTAGTGTGCATATCGGCTAGGGTGGCGAATCGGACAACATCTATTTTTCATCCCCCGAAATGTTAAAGGTGGTCCACAGCTAGTGCTTAAATATTTTCAACATCTGTACTGCGAATAGCCAAAAAAAGAATGCCGAATTAGTGTATCACGAAATAAACCATATCTCACATGATTTGAGTCGACATATTAGAATGTTGGTGGTCTGAAATCTCGAAAAACCATATGAGAAACAATAAATATCAAAGAAACAAACAATTTATATCCTGATGGTGACTCCGGAAAATATACGTTTTGCAGTGATTTTAATAAGGTAACTTCGAATTAAATAAAACATTTTGCCACAAATAGTAAAAACGGTCTACATTAACTTTGCACATCTTACACAATCATTTTATGGATAATTTCAGTATTTAAAAGTAAGAAAAAAGAAAAGTTTTTATGAATAAATGTTGTGTTGTATATACTAGAGCAGGTAGCCGAAAAACAAAAAAATCCTATTTATATATTGGAACTATTGGAGTCCCGCGGTTTCACCGGTGTTGTTCCCGTTCACGTGGGATTACGGGGATAAAATATTCTTTCCATTGGAAAAATATATTTTTAAATCAGTTAAGTGGATTACTACCGTATATTTATGAGAGCCTCTCTCAAAAATATAAGTTTGTTGTTTTTTTTTTTTGTAGTCTAGTATAACCAACTTTTTTCCAGTTACTGCAAATAAAAATGGAATGTAAGATATGACCTTTTCATACGAAGCTTGAATACACAATTAAGAACAAGCCATTCGAAGCCGAAAAAATCTTAAGACCTAAAAATAGGAGGACTGTAAATGTTTATATATTCTGCCTTATAAACAAGAAAGGTAGACTTTTAGAGGAGGCTACCTAGTTAGAATATGATCTACATAGATATCTACGTCTTACGAAATCGAAGCAGTATTCGTCCGCTAAGGAAGGTGATTCAAAACCAGTCAATGCAGAAGGTCGAGAAGAAACGGCCACAACACAAGTTCCCCTTCTGCCGTTTATTTGATTTACCCTATTGATGAAGAACTGGAACTAGAGGATTCGGCGGTACCAAGCATTTATCACACATGGTAAACGCCGAAGACGCAGGAAAGAAATGAACGAAATGACAACACCAAGCAAGTGACCGAGAACAGTCAGTGATGAAAATTTCTTCCAGAGTTTACAACTAGATTTTAAGAACATTGTGCTCACTGAATAATCTAATAAATAAGAGTTTTGGAAAAAAAAAAAATTGATTCCTTTTTGGAAATACTCCATAATGTTAAAATCAGTTAAAAAAAACGACTCGGACCTACGATTTCTCACAACTAAAAAAAAAGTCAGTTAATGTAATATAACTTCGGTCGTTTCTCCTAAACTATGTCAAATTACATGTCGAAATAACATACATAATTATGTGTCCAGTTTAAAATTCATGAATTTTACAGCTCTTCAAGGATACTAAATTCAGACTACATCGAAAGAGTCTCGTGCCTAATCTACTACTTCTACTCTTCTTTACTTCTTGAAACGTCTGAAACGACAGTTATTTTATTCTACATTCGTCGTAATTACACGTATAAGGGTGTTTTGATGCTTAAGAGCGTATACGAATTTTCAAGTCCTTATTTTCCGAAATGACTAAACCGATTTTAATGAAATTTTACACACATAAGCAGGTTACATAGGTCTAAAAAGTTAGTTGCAAACATTTTCGATAGGTATATATTTATCGAAAATGTGAGTCTAATTTAACTGTAATACTATTGTGTTACAGTTAAATTTTCCATACAATCATAAAGCAGTTATATTTTTTTAATAAGACATTGAGTTTCCAACATGGCTTGGAAAGCATTTCGTTGGTTTTGGCTGTCATTCGAACATCTTTGACAGTCGATTCGGGTAGTCATAGGCCACAAACTTTAGCCCCAACCTTGCCAAGAGGTATGTTCTACCCGGTTACTGGATTGTGGAGGACTAATAGGCAATCGCTCCATGTAAAAAATTGGTATTCATCTGAATCCGGTTAGGCCAGATGTCGAACCCAACATAGTTGGGAAAAGGCTAGGCCGACAGACGTGAAAATTTATATAGCCTATGACAGTTCGGCATTTATGACTAATCGAATGATACCTGATTTGAAAAACCTATGCAGCCGTTTGGGCTACCGAAAAGTCCAAAGAAATAGACATGACTACAAACGTGAATGTATATACATACCTACTTACATACTTTCAACAAACATTCTAGCCTGCTCTACCTACACTACTCGCTAAGTTGAGCGAATACGATAATGTAGAAGGGCACTTCGCTTCGCTTCGTGCAACCTCGGCTCGCATCGGGCGACTTCCAGTCGTTGTCGGTTTTTGCGACCGAGTCGAAAGGACTCGAAGTGTCCCGAAGTTGCGAACACGAAGCGTCTTACTACACTACTCGGCTCACTTCAGTTCGCATCGAGACGTCAACAGCGTATGTTGCATTCATCCAAAGACTACAATAGAATACTGGCTAATTCATCGTTCCGTAATTCACAGAACACTTAACAGAACTGATACGATGAGTGATATATAGTGGACACAAGGAAAAATTCTCTAGCCAGTTATGTATTAATAATTCTAAAAAAATACGTCGCGTTGGGGTACCGCTCCAAACCTAACAATTTAATTACAAATAGTCTATTACCTAACTAAGCAGCGCGATCCCCCAACGCGACGTATTTATCGTGCGAGTGCCGGGCGACTGAGTTGAGTTCCTCGCGAGGTTGCACGAGTGTGTAGTCACATATTCCGCACTTCGATCAACTTTGACGAGTACTTCGTCGAGGCAACTTCGCGAGTAGTGCAGAGCAGGCTTTGTAGTTATATAAGTATAGATAAGTACGTTTTTTTACCCGCAAAAGGGTCCTTTTGTGAATAAAAAATCTTATCACATCAAAGTCAGTCAGTATCAGTATCAAAATATAACATTACATAATATCATTAATATCTAAGTTCAAATCGATCCAATACCTAATCATTCCATAGTCAATTTAGAGTTTTTTTTTTTATTGATGTGAAAATATAAATACCTATGTATTTCTGATTTACGAGCGGATTCTGGTTCTGGATTTAAATTTTGAATAGAATAGACATTTCGGCGCGAAATCCGCGCGGGTCCCATTAATTTGTTCAGTTGATTTTATTCGTTGATTTAAAAAAAAACTATTTTAAATTACTTAACAAAGCACAAATATGGTTTTCATAAGTGCTTATTGGATTTTATGATAAATAAAATATTATGTTATAATTTTTAATAATCGATTTATGATAATTATCATAAATCGATCATTTATATTTATCGAGTCGATCGAATAAAACAAACATCGATTATCATAATCGTTTTCCCACACCCTAGCATTAAAAAAAAAACCAATATGTCTGACGATTTTGAACAAATATAAAGTAGCGGTATTGAATATTACGTGTTATTGATTCTGTGTTTGTCAATTGCATTTACATCTGGGCTTTTTCTTGTTCTTCACGATATTTAGAATAATCATATTTGTAATAGTATTTACATGGTGAGTGTTGATATTTGTGTGAAATAAAAACGTAAACAAACGCAGTTGGCGCGAAACTTTGACTTTGGATACCAAAAAACTTCATTACCGCTACATATTTCCTTAGAAATATGGATGAATTCGTTAAGTAATCAAATGATGAACAAACTACTATCCCTCAAGGGGACTTTGGGTTTCTGGAATTCATAATTGTTATGTTTTTTAGCCTTGAACACCACTGCCATTAAAGTTATTATTACAATATTGAACCGTATTTTAAATGGCTACTTCCCGTTATGTCACATTCCCGATTGGACAACATGTCAAAAGTTTTAAAAACAACTGAACGCTAGTGGCGTTTGGTCAAGATTTTGATCTTCATACATTCATTCCCGATTCGTCAACATTTGAAAATGCCTTTATTCTTTCCCGTTTGGTCAACCTTTTGTTTGGAAAGTACAATCAGGAGCAAAAAGAAATGCTTCCGTTCGTGTTCTATCTATTTACTAGCTTCCGCCAGTGGCTTCGCTCGCGTCAAAAGTGTTTTGATTATGTTATTCAGTTTTTTCTGGATCAGTATTGAATTCGGGATACTAGCATATTGTTATCCCAGTGAACTCTTTGTATTTTGTTAATAAATTAGCTTCTATCTGCGACTTCGTCTGCGTGAACTTTAGGACTGGCTTCAGGAAGGCATAACATTATGAAAGTTAATCCTGTGGTTTCACAATTCAGTAATTTCGGGTATTTCTTCTTTTTTGAGGCTGGAGCGTCATTTCTTCTTTTTGGCTTATTCTTTCTGGCTATTTTGCTTTTTCCTCGACTCCTAAGGGTCATGGACTGATAATAAAAATTTATCCCAGCCCCAAGAAAAAAACAAGTACCTAAAGTATCCTGGTAGTTTTTGAGTTTTTAACACTCGTACTTCTAGCCCCGGAAATATATCTTCATGATTCTGGTATCCTGGTAGTTAGTGAGTCTTTGCCGCTTACAATTCCAGTCCCGAAAATACTTCGACATTTTTCTAGTCTCCTGATAGTTGTATTGTAAATCTTGAGCACTTCGGTTTTTTGCACTACCGCAGTCTGATTAAATCTAGATTAGGACTATCGGTTTTCAAAGTTAAATAGATGAAAGCTGCATATGGCAATCACCTAGGTAAACCTACACTTATTGCCATGGTACATACTTTTATCTGTTCTGTGGTACATACCTATGCATATAACGTATATAATTTAGGATTTTACATATGCTAAGAAAACAATATACGCACCTCTGGGAAAGTCGGGTGATAAAAAGAGCGTCAAAAAGGACTTGGTAACTTTTGTAGTTGACTGTACCGTACAAAGAACTTGTTTAAAAAAAGGGTGACAAATCGAGAATGGATGTATGAAGATCAAAATCTTGACCAAACGCCACTAGCGTTCAGTTGTTTTTAAAACTTTTGACATATTGTCCAATCGGGAATGTGACATAACGGGAAGTAGCCTTTTATATTAACTTGAATATAGATAATGACAAAGAAATACCGCAAATAGAATGGATATGTATTGATTTTGTCTCTTTTCAGCAAGCAAGAAGGTTGTTTACATATATACAGCGTGCAATCTAAATGGTTGTTTTCCCGCGGCAGGACGATTACCCATCAGTAGTACTATCGAAACACAAAGTTAAACTAAAAAAAAAAAAATGTTTTTTTTTTCAAATCATTAAAAAAGTGTTCATAAACTCGAAAGAGCGAGAATCAATAGTAGTGCACTAGACCTAACGTAGGTAGATACCTACATGGCGGCCGCGCGCTTTCGGAAAAATACAAAGAAACAGTGAATAATAACTGTTCAGAGCAAAATAAGCTCTCGTGGATGGTGATACGGCATTAACTAGCCTGCGCGCACGCGGCAATTGGAGCCGCCAAAGACATGCCGCAAATGCCGACAAAGAGATGCCGCGGGTGCCGCCAAAATATTGCTCTGCGCTTAGTCCTTCCTAGGGATGGGCAAGTGAAAAAAATATATCGATATTTATCGTATCGATATTTTTAAACACTATCGATAATTATCGAGGGAAAAATATCGATATATCGATATATCGTCAGTCTTCGTAATAAACAATAGTATTTTTTATTATTGCTCGAGCTTAAACAATTTATTATATTTAACATTTTTTTAGGTTTTGTGATTGATTTGTTGAAAAAAATAAAATCCGAAAATTGTTAATTGTCTGTTAACTTCAGGTTCATATTCGTCTTACACTGATGGCTTAATAGTATTAGTATTTTCTTGCACGCTACCAATAGTCTTAATGCTATATTGCATTTCATAACGATTTCGGCGGACAAAGTGAGAAATGAGTACATTAGAGGCAGTTTAAAAGTGGCGCCAGTGACGGAAAAGTTGAAAGGGAACCGCTTGTCTTGGTATGGTCATATAAAAAGGAGGGATGAAACACATGTAACTAAAAGGGTTATGAATATGAATGTGGATGGATGGAAAGGGAGAGGTAGGCCAAAGAAACGATGGATGGATTGTGTGAGGAGTGATACGAAAGAAAAAGGAGTTAGTGATAGCGTGACGGCTGACAGGACAGAATGTAGAAAAAAAAACATGTTGCGCTGACCCCAAGTAACATGGGATAAGGGCAGGAAGATGATAACGATTTTGGCGGGATTTTTTAAAGTTAACAATACGCGAGGAGCATGCAAGGATATCCTAATAACATTAAAAACACGCAACCTAAATTGCGTAAAAAATTATCGAATTTGATACGAATTCGATACTCTAAAATAAATATCGAATATCGATATATCGCCATTAAAATTATCGACGATATATATCGATAATTGTATGGAAAAATATCGATATTTCGATATATCGATATTTTTTGCCCATGCCTAGTCCTTCCGCGATCGTCGTAAGTGTAATACGTTATCGACATCTTTTCAAAAATGAATCGTCATTACATTTTTAAAGTTCGGTGTGAGGAACACCAAACAAGCGACGCGACGCGTTGATAAGTGCGATAGTGGACGCTTTCAATATCGTGAGACGTAACAGAGACACTAATCAAACTGAAAGACAATCAGTTAAAACGTGCTCGTTTGTGCATTCAACGTAGTGGTTTGCATTTCGAACAATTACTCCGCCACCGAGAAATGTAAGTACTTACTCGTACCTTGTAAATAAACATTTAAAAGTAGGTTAGGTAATCAAAATCATTGTAAATAGGTTGATTCCATCTTTTAAGTACGCTTTAAATACTCAAATATCTAAATCAGACTTTTTTTAAAGATAACTGTCTTGATTTTTTATTAGTTTCTCAGTGATTTGTAAGTTGTAGGCAAAAAAGTATTTATGACGGTCCTAAGCCCGTAAAAGTATGAATGGAAAATTGAAATAACTTATTGGGTTCTGTGTTTTATTAAGTCAGAAGTAGTGATCAGCTGATTAATACGTAAAGTGCAACGACCTCGTGGCTGTAGGTACGGGCCAACCGCGCGCCTACTCCCGCGTAGGTACCTACATATCATCGCGCGATGCACTAGGTACTGTTGGTTCAAGTCGCTTTCGAGTTTTGTTTATCACAATTGTTAATCTGCCATTTATGGAGTCTAATATTTTTTGTATATATAAATCGAATGTATTACCGATACAAACTCATTTCGCTTCGGGAAAACAACCATTAAAATTTCACACTGTATATTTTTAGAAAATCTTAGATGACTACCTTTTGTAAGGGTGTAGTAATACTGGTGTGATTTGAATGATCTTAACTTGTAATTATATTTAATATGTTTCTCAATAATTTATGGTATAACCTTTTGACCACCACAGTCGTGTATAGACGACAAACCAAAACGTGCCCAGCACGCCACGGTCGCGACTGCGTGCCAGAATTTTAAATATAAATAAATGTCATACATAATACAGCATTGTTTTGTTTATTTCCCTTGTTAACTATATACCTTGGCTCTTCTTAATTTATTTGAAGTGGACTGATTTCGGTAGATTTCATCTTTAGTAACGTAAGATGACAAAAATGAGAACCAGTCATAAAGTTCGAAAAACATAGTGCCCTCGACGCCACAGTCACCATAACAAGACACATAGTGATGTAGTTAGCAGTCAATATAACAAAAACATCGACCTCGGCGGCAACCTACGTTATATTTAATTTATTCTGAATTCCGCACTAGTAAACATTTAATATTGATTATATTTTGATTTTATTATGTTTGAGAAATCAAGAAAAAAATATAATACTGAACTATGCGATCTATAAAAGTCGAGTGTTAGTTGATTATCGATTAATTGTTATGACTATAATGCTCGTCTCTATCACACTGTTGTATTGTCTGTGCCGGGAACGCCACAGTCGTCCATGCTTGACAGTCCCATGACGTCAAACGCGGAACATTTTCGAATAGAGTAGTTCGTTTATTGTTATTAAATATTATTAATAATGGAGGATATGAATGTATGCCTATAATATGAGTAGTGAAGACTTAATAGATATCTATTTACCTGTTTTAGATTATTTAGTGATAAAAAATACGATTACAAAAAACCGATGGTCCATATCTCATTTTATTTGCCTATTGCATTATCAAATAATAATATTGAAATCAAATTTCTCATATTTACAGAAGTTTTTCCACAATTTGAAACACAATAATATCAGTGATACGAAACTTACGAAAAATACGAAACCATTAAAACAAAATACCTAGAATATTTCGATATTATTAATAAATATCGATTGCGCACCTCTAGTGCAGAGGCGAGCAAATTAAAAAAAGCTGTGCCAGTTACGCCACTGTCGTCATAAGGTGGCAAGAAAGTGTGTAAAGATTGAACATAGTGCTGTGATGGTATTGACTGGGTTTTATCGATTGTTGTTTTGAATTGTGGATTTAACGCCGAAACTGTGACACATGTCATTATTATTTCTGTCCTAAAGGACAAAGCGGGATGAAATAAAACTCCTGTATTATATTTTTCCGGTACAAATCTTTTAATAAAAACATACTCTAGGTTAAAAAATAAATAGTTAGTGCTTAATCGATATAATTTCGAACTCACTACTATTTTGTAGGTATTAAAGGATGAATTCATAGATTGGCGCCATAGATATAATAAACAAGGAGATATGCCCTGTAGCCGAAAATGTATCGGAACCTGTGTCTCCTGTTTTGCCCTACCACCCGGCAACTACTACGAATGCAGTTCAGTAAAAGCAATAGATACGCAGTCGCACACACACCCGCATTTCTGAAATCGGACTGTACTACACAATCAATTATAAACCTTATCCTACTAAGCACAGCGTGTATTTACCGTACACCGTACAACTTACTCACACAAAAACAACGGTGGGTATCGTTGTGCTGTGCAAAAGCAATTTATTTTACATATACGCTAGTGATTGACTCAATCGGAAAGTTATCGATTCTGCATTTATTACACACACCATGCTGCCCATGTATAACAAATAAATAGCATGAAATTATTGACTAATTTTAAGCAAAGGTCACTAATATATTATCTTAAACATGCCGATTACTATAATGCATTCAAAACTTTATCGAAAGTAAAATACAATTACCATAAAAAGTAAGGAAGTAGCACGAGGGTAAGGCATAAATACGATAATTCAAAGCCAAAAACACTTGAACGATTATTTACCAAAAATTTAATGAAATCTAAGAAAGTTTGGTACACTTTTGTAACATTTCATTCAACAATCGACATTGTTGTGGACAGTGTATCTGCACAATTACATCACTAACTCGCGGCAAGAAGCAGCGGCCGTACTATGCGATACATCGGCTTGCTAAAGTATCGTTTTGTGATTTTTACATTGCTCATCCAGTCACTTAGCGACAAACTTAGGTAGTGGTTAAGAAGCAGTGTATTCATTGTAATATGTTATTGTCGCTGTGACATTTGAAAACAAAAATAACATAGTATAAGCAAGAAATATTTTACGATTTGTTGTTTTTCATGATTTTAAAGACAAATATAGTAAAATACTTGTACTTTGATATGGTAAGTGATTCCATAATTAACAAAGTTTTGGTTTATGCTTCGGTTTTTACAAGAAAACACTGAACAACACGGCATTCTTATATCTTATCACGCTCACGGTCGTAAGCGCACTAGTTCGCGGATTCGACCATTGCGTAAGACATGCTCGCCCAGACCATGTCGCGAGGACGCCGACACGCCCCCTTGCCACTTCTCCTGTATTTTATATTTCTATGATTGGCGCCGAGGGCATGCTTTTTTGACGTGGCGGTCAAAAGGATAAAATTGCTGCAGCAACAAATTTTACGTAGTTAATTAAGATGCCGAAAGTTGAGATAATTTTTGATATTCATGACGTAATACGCAACACCCCCGCCGACTCAACTTGTGTGTCAAATGTCAAAATTTGTCGAGCAGAGTGGATAAAGGCGAACATAGTCGAAGTCGAAGCACTTATGCTCCAAGAGCACCTGTGTCGCACGAAACGACAGGGAGCCGTGCTTCGTCCTGAGCCATTCGTCGAGCACTGGTCGGATCGCATCGACGGTAGCGAGGCCGGCGGTAGGGCGCGAAAGCCTGTCCCGCCATTCCGCCACCATGACCTCGCGGAGCTGTGACCGACGCAGTTCGATCTCTCGCTGCATCGGTTCACCGCTCAGCGTCACCTGCTCCCGCCACCGGTACAGTGAGGCGAGGACCTTCGCCTCCAGGTCCTAGGGCGGAAATCCGGCTAGTGCATAATCCAAATCAATCCAGGTCATCGCTCTCTGCGGTCTTCGCAGTATCGCGATGCTGCCGGCCGTCACATCCGAAGCACCATGGATCGCATGATCCCAAGTACAACCGCCGCCAGGCGGTGCTCGGGCCCCCCAGATTGGGAAGCAACGTTGCGAGCGCGCCCGCGGCGCCCATCAAGTTGGGCGCCGGAAGTGGGGACCGAAGTCCCATCGGCTGTGGAGCACCAGTCCAAGGTACTTCATGGTGGACTCAACAGCGATTTTGACCCCCGGACCACGATATGTGATCCCGGCGGCGGCGCCCGTCGGGGACCATTAAAAACCATGGTCTCTGACTTGTTGAGAGCCACCTCCAGGCTCAGGCGTCGAATGCGAGCACTGCATTACTCCTGGGTTATGCTCAATACGACGAAGTATCCTAACCAGATACAAAAGAAACGAGAATTCCCGTCATACGCTGTCTGACTGTCACCGGCACGCACTTCACTAACATCAACATCGCAGATCACAGATGTCTTAGAACAAACCCCGTGTTTGTAAACGCTCTTTTACAGATCCTCGTAATATGATCGCAAAACGAAAGTTCAGGGGTGACAGCAACTCCCAAACCGCGCACGAGTCATTGAGATGACTCGTTGCATAGTCGGGACTCCCACTGAGTACTCGTGTACCAGAAGGGAACGCGCGCGCTTGAAATCACCGAGCACTTCAACAGTTGAAGAAAAGCTTGTTATCCTGACTCCATTGCACTGCCTTATTTAATATACCCCTGCAATCATTCACAATCGGATTCACTCTTAACATCGAGCAGCAACTTAGGTCATCCGCAAATTATAATTTAAGAGCCATGTTTGACGACTTCCATTCCTTTTGGATTCAGGAATAATTTGCGCTATCTTGGATTGATTAGGAAACATCGTGGAATGAAGACACATATTAAAAATATAAAGTAACGGTTCTGCAAGCACCCACCACACCACGTTCCCTAATTACGGTCCGGGCCCGCTGAACGCGTTCATTTTTAATGTATCCTAGTTGTATCCCGGTGGTTTTACCGCTGTTCTATGCATTTTTTAGTACAATACAATATTTCCAGTTTCTCTTTTTATAATAACCATTTCCTCGAAGTTAAAAAATATTTGAAGAATAAAATTGGTTTATTGGTCCAGCCGATCTCGAGTTTTCAGCTTAGCAGCTCATTTAGTCATGCATATTTATTTTACTTACGTTAGAAAAAGGGGACAGTAATTGTGCTGCTGAGACGTTATTGTTTAGTTTGCAGTTGAGACGCTTGTTCCAGAGTTGTTTGCTATTAAAATAACACTCCCAAGTACTTGAGACAAAGTATCCATACTTTATAAAGCATACACGATATTTAGATTTTATATTTGACGCACATTCAGACAAATATATCTGGGTAGCATACTAGGCATTGCAGCACTTTACAGTAAATGTTGTCAGCAGGGATATCTGCTGACTTTTGCTTTAATTGTCCTCGACAAAAATATAGCCCGATATCAACAATCAAAATGCGCCTTAACATAAAATTATTGTTCATGCAGTTCATGTGAAAACTGGTACCTTACACCGTAGACCCTAAAATAAAAGTATCTTAAGATTACACACATAGCTCCTTAGCATTTTCAATATAAAACTATAATATTCTGTTTTGTCATATATTCAAAGATTTTTCAAGTCACTAATTTACTTCAAGTACCTGAAGTGTTTGTTCACTCATGAACAATGTAAACCCGTTCGGGCATGTATCCTGCCTTGGTGCTGCTTACGTTCCTTGTTTTAAGGAACTCTTGTGAAATTAATATAACTCATGCTGCTAGTCTAGATTCAGTGGTGTAGATTCAGTGAGTGAGTGAAAAGGTCGTTAACACCACGCGAAAGCATTCTGGCAGTCGCTGCGATTCTCTTTTTGCAAATGGCGAATGTGGTCTTATATTTACTAGATTACAACATCCGAATTACTAGGAATTACTCCACTTAGGAATGCCACCCCGTTCCGCCCGTTTATTGTTTTATTTTTACTGGATAAACTTCGCAGTTTTGATGTTGTCTGTAAATCATCAGACGAAATTTGAACGAAACGGTGAAGTCAAAATGTTGTTTAAATTTAGAAGAAGTTCTCAAAAAAAAAAATGGTACTTTGCTGCAACGACGTCGTTTCCGGATAGTTGTTTGTGATCGCCATGCACCAAATGCGTTGTTTTGACTCGATCATATAATGCTAACATTTTTGCTGTATTTTTTGTCAGAAAATTAATGATAAATTTCAATGAGCAAATATGTTACAACGAGGACAGGTTCGAGCGTGAGAAGAGTATCTGGAAGGGCTTGGGATACGCCTTTGCTCATCATTAAGATAGCAACGGCTAGTAAATAAAATGTTTGTGGGGGAAAATCCAGTATAATTTTTTTGCTGTATATATTCGCAACGGTATGGTCTTGGGAGTCAAAAAACTTACCGATTAACATTTTTGAAAATGCGACCTGGCAGAAAGCGATGCGTAAAGCTGGAAACTAAAATTGGCGCAAATCTATGTCATGTAGTTTTTGAATACCGGAATTAATGCAATAATAAAAAACCTTTTTTTTTTGGCAAAGCAAAGCAAAATGGACTCAAAAAAGCTTCGTTTAAATATTACTGGCCCACCTTGATGGGCTATTGTTTATTGGAATTGGTCATTGGCTCTCCTACCTCCTCCTACTAGATTATGTTTGAACTAACTAGAAAACTTTTCTTTTCAGTGGCGGGGAAGATAGCTCAAGCAATACATGTCCAATAGCTGCCTCTGCGGCCGCACCCGCTACGTGGCGTGGTACAAATGACAGTGCTACCGAGTATCGTCGGGGCAACACGCCAGCTGCGTACGGCAGGTACCAGCGCAACAACTCAACCGCACCTTATTCTACACCACCCTCTAATGTTGAAAGGTATTTATTTAGAGTCAAATCTCGAATTTAATTATTATTATTTTAATCAGATATTATAATAAGTCAAGCCTTTTTCAAACACGTTTGGTTCTTTCATGGCGGCAAAGTGAGTGTTTCGCGGCTGATATTATTGTCCTGCCAATCATTTATACATATAACAACTCTGTTTTAATTAACCTCCGCACGTCGTAATTTACTTGACAGATGTCGATGGTCGACAGGATATTATTATGATTTTTAAAAATATTAATAGTAACCCACTTTAAAATCTAATGGTTTTTTTGTCGTTTGTGAGTAATTGCACTCCCTCGAGTGAGTTAAAGTTTCCATTATGTGCCGTCGATTAATTGTTTATATTATACTTCAATTTCGGAAGTCGGTGCTCAAAAAACGAAGAAACAAGCAAAAACACCGAGTCCCGAAATTAAAGTTATTTTATACTTTTTATGTTTTTTTATTTATTTATTTATTTATATGTACTTTTTATAGATTATACACAATATATTTACTTAAAATAGAACATTTTGTTTTGAAGTCGGTTGTATTTTTTTGTAAAAAAAAGTTTGTTCTATGTGATAAATTAATATTGGAATGATAGAAGTTACTAGGAAAAATGCAAATTAAATCAGAGTTAAAAAGATTCCAAATATGAAGCAGCTGAAACTGGTTCGCCACTCTCATTAAATCGCTTGTAATGCCGTTCTCTCGTGGACTTTTTAATGTACTTTTTGCTTGTGCAAAGGGACATCGTCAGTGCATGAGTAATCATTAATCTTAATCGCCTCCTTAAAGTAACCCCTTACTGTATTTATACAACCTGAACACAATCAAATTCAATTTAAATATTTACTTTTGTCTCGTATATCTACCACAGTGTTACTCCTTTTAACCCAAAGGTTGACTGGTAGCGAATGGCTTGCTGCATTAAGTCCGCCTATGACACACTATTGTACATACATTTTAAATAGTCCAGTAAATTCGGAGCAAATCGGCAGTGATAGACGCCCAGAAAAACGCACGAGTGCCGTTATAAGGCTTGCGCTTGTTGATGTTCCTTCAGAACCCTATATAAATACTAATACCAAACTGTAACATAATCATAGGTTGTAAATGAGATTTAGAATAGTACTTTCCTCCAAAGGTAAAGGGGCAATTTCGACCTCACGCCTTTTCCCACGGCCCAGACTTTTTCCCAACTCCATAAATCATCACGCGTGCCAGTAAGGACTACGAGTACTGTGACTATAACGCATGAATGTTACTTACGAGTATAACAGTTCCTTCTAGCACATTTTATAATCATCCTTACAGTCATAACAAATAAAAAAATCCTATGAATGATAGGTCAAGTAGAGTTATGGTGTCAGATGCTGCTGCCGCCCGCAGCTTCACCTGCATGGTATTAGTACTTCCCCTCTTAATAAATTATAGCCTAAAATAATGTCATTAGTGTTAAAGCTATATTGCTTTATCGGAATCCGTTCAATCGCTTTTTCCGTGAAGGAGTAACAAACAGGATGGATGTTTCTTACATTATTTGTCTTGTGAAAGGATGGATACGAGTTATTTAAAATACGAAAATAGGCCGAGAGCTTATTTCTGTTTTTATTTCGCCTCGTGAGTTTCGTTCTTTACGAACTCCAAATTTCCTCCACTCGTGGGTACGTGGAACCAATTACCAGATTTACAACTTAAATAATGGCGGTAAACTATTATCGCGGCGTTTAAAGTATATTGGCACAAGGAGTAAGAATTTACATACGAATTTCCACACCCTATTTGGTGACATTCCCGAAATCCTTTCGTAGCGGATGTCTACTAACTATGAACTACCTCCCTGCTAAATTTCATAATTTATACGTTAAGCGGTTTTCGAAATTTCATGATGAGTGAGTGCGCGACCATACGCTTTACTCATTATATTAAGATAAAGAAAAAAAAAAGCGCCAGCAATCTATTTTATTTATTTGGGAAAACAAACAATTACACATTAAGAAATATAAAAAGATAACATGCAGATTTCTGTATCTTATCTTTTTGTATTTCTTAATGTGACTTTGAACGCGTGTCTTTAGAACGTGGTTGATTTCCAAATGTGTGTCGTCAGTGGGAGCGCATTCCAAAGATCGCCTGGACAAAGAAAGAGGAGTGGATTAACCCAGAACGGTGTGAGGGACATCGTAAAAGACGATTTTTGGTAGAGCGAATGTTTTTACAGTGGGCAGCGCAAATTAATTGAATTTGTGAAGTTAGATAAGAAGGAGAAGAAAGATTAATAATATGAAAAGAAAACAGACTAGTCAAGGCCCTCGAGGTTGAAGACAAATCGGATGCAGTTATTCAGAAGACGGTAAAGTTTATTGAGGAGATCTGCATTCAGGTCGTAGTAGCACGTCAATTATGTGTGTAAGTCAATTATGGGGAAAATTAGGGACTGTACAAGCATTGCCTTTATGTGAGCTGGGAGAAGATTTATCAGTCGATACAGTGACCGCAACGTCCCAGTAACTTATTTATTGTTGCAATTGTATTATCGGCTGTCAAACGGTAGGATTCTGTTTCCATGTTATGACAGTAATATGATAGGTATTTGGGTTGGGCACGGGGTCAAACTACTATTTTCTCTCCTGCTCAATTCTCGGATGTAATGCTGATTGCGTATGATACAAATGATTTTGATGATCATAAAATGTCTCAAAGATGTAACAAAAACTTGGCAATGAATATAATATGTATTACAGTACAATTATTCTTAAAATACTGTTTTTTTTTTAAATATACACCAATTAATTATGTTCATATAAATTGGTTTTTATTTTCACAAATTCATTTTAAAAAATCCGGACTTTTCTTCAGGGGCGTGCAGTGGTTCTAGAGTAAGGGTAGGCCAGACATAATGTCCAAAAAAAAAGCTCACCACATTCTACTGGGTTGAAATCACGATACGGAACGATGAGAAACATATAATTTTAAAAACTCACCAAATTCAAATCACGATATTCTGACGATACAAACTAGGTACTCTTTCTAGAAGTATTGAACAAAATGCACAGAAAACAAAATAATTTGTGTGTACACACATAGCCAGTTATATGTTTCATAACTCTGAGGATTGAAATGACGAGTACGAGATGAATTATTTTTGAGTTAATTCTCGTAACTCGGGTATACATCTACCTTTAGAAACAACTTGAATCTTATCATTATACGATAGCTGTGAAAACTTACTGTTTTTAATCTCTAACAAACACATTGTCAGCACAAACTTCACAATTTAGGACCATTTTTAAGTATGTAAACAAATAACTAAACTTTAATATTTACACTACTTTATGACTCAAAACGAATTACTTATAAATCAATGCACTATGATTTATAACACTCAACAACAAAATATTCGAACGACTATTGCTTGTCACATGAAACAATATCAACAAACAATATGGCTTCTCTTTTTCTTGCAAAAATATCATTTAAAAAGACAATCAATACACTTCCAAAAAAAATTGCTACATGGTCCTATCGTAATCTTTAAGAATGACATGTAATGACATTTTGCCGGGTTATACATCATAACCCGCCAAAATTGACAATTCTATGTCAACAGAGTTGCCAATTTTATTTTTCTAATTCCCTTTAAACCAAATTCTCAAATTAAGTTTGGAAAATTTGGGGAGAAAAGTTAAATTCTTGCGGTTTTTAATTATATTTAGAGGGTTATTAATTACAATTTAACATTTATTTTGTACATTTTATACTTTTGATAATACTAACCAGTTTTTTTAAACTATATCTATAAGTTATTAAGGAAATTATTATTCTCAAATTGGCAACCCTATTAAGCGATTTCCATTCATAAAATTTTACTACTTGTCCTTGAATTGTGTGGTGAACCAATCAGGACCCGTGTAGTGGGCTCCAGCGAGCCTAAAAACGCCCATAATTTATACATGTGTGTGTAAATTATGGGCGTACATACACAAGAACATTTGCACACATGCAAAAATTTATCAATTGAAATAAGGCTCTCCGTATTGTGGCCTATGTGAACCGTTTCGTAGGAACAGCGTAGTTTGAAATACGTCACACGCACGGGCGAGAAGTTGCTATAAGCATTATACTAGGCGTTATGAGTTAGTTAGTTTAGTTTTTGTTTTATTTTATTGCATAGTTACAATAAATACATTTGTTTTATTTATCCGTTGCTATGGTAGGGTAGGCTTAGCCTAATTGCCTATATGGAGCGCACGCCCCTGCTTTTCTTAATATCATTTCCGTGTGCTTTTATGCGTGTGCACCCGGGGCCGAAATGTGTATGATCGGTGGGCATTCCCCTTCGCGTGCTCTCTGAGTAGAATTTAGTTTATTTAGATCATTTTTAAGCTTAGCTCGGTTGACTCTTTAAAAAAATATAATTAATAACTTTTTTATAATAGTAATAACTTTAATTTTATCATTACGGGATGCAGATACATGTACACCATCTTTTGATGAATGGAAAAATAGTACTAAGTAACTAATGAATGAATATTTTCATTCATCAGTTATTTTTCCATAGCAACACCATACTGTTTTTTGTAAATCTTATTAAAACAAAACAAAAGTGAACATTTTGATATTTCATCGTTATTTATCGCTAAGTGGAATTCTTTGTGCAAATATGTTGACAGTTCAACTTCAGAGCAGATAGATGGAGTTCATGTATCTTTTTGAATCGCGATCATCTCCGCGAGTGAATGGCCTTCACACAAATATGGTAATGAATGTCTTTGAGCTGGACAGAATTAGTTGAGAAATAACGTTAAATTGATATACAAAAATAATGGCATTTGGGTTCCGTAGTAAAATTAGGAACCTTATAGTTTCGCCATATACCTACATACATACATATGTCCGCCCGTTCGCTGTTTTACACTGATGCTATTATGCTACAAATCTGTAATTGGCCATGGTTAAAGATATAAATCACGTCTCGTTCTTCTCGAATCGGTTTAAAATAAATTTTGTTAAGTCCTTTTTTCATGCTTATTTTTGATCCATCGTGAAACTTAAAATAATAGGGGTCAATATAATTAAACAATTTTTCGTTTCAGAAATCCGTTTATGAAATATGTATTATGCTTTAAATTTGTATTTTTTTTTAGAATTACGTGTCCCCCCCCACCATAATATATTCATTACATACATTCATTTGAAGAACGAAATTAAGAATCAACTTGATTCATCAATGTCTTTATTTCGTAGTTTGAAAACTAGCACCATTCGTTCGATGGTCTGTTGCTGTTTTTGATTCCAGGTAAGGTACCAAGAGATACCTGATTTAGTCGGCATTTTTAACGAAAGAAGTAAATACAGACAGTGCCCTATGTTACCCTATTTCTATTATGTATATTCTTAATTCTAAGCGGGGTCAGGTTATGCAAGGTATATTGTACGAACATTTTATCTATGCGACACTTCTTTTTTTTTGTGAAGAAATTTTCCGACTTATATATGTATACATAAGAAACTTTATTTTTCTGTATGACGTGGGTCAAATTAGTTTGTACCGTGCCAGTTGTTCTTTTATTCTAGTTTTAGTAAAATGATTTATAGAACAACCTTGTTTTTCAGAACAACCCCTCACCATCGATGGTATGCAAGTAGCGACAGAGTGGCCGGTGCGACAGGCGGAGAAAGTACACCAAGCACACCTGGGGGTGGGACTGAAGGAGGTCGACGGCGGCGAAACTCGGGATCTGGCTCTTCGCGATCTGATTCGAGTTCGCCTGAGCCAAGCGATACTTCACGTGCTTCGACGCCAGCCACACAACCACCGCTTTCCCACCATAACAACCATCGTACGCCGCCGTCTTTACAACACCAAGTATGTTCTTTTAGATTTTGTTGCATACGCGTACTATCAACTCGTCTAAATCTATAGCTCGAATCTTGGTTTCACCATTAAATTTACAGGGGTTCACGAAATAAAATAAAAAAATCCTTTAAACTTATTTTCTAATTTCTATGCAATATTAAATTGCCGCAAATTCAAATTAACGACTTGTTCTAATCAATTTATCAAATTGCGCTTTTTCTCACGATTTAGCTAAGGTATAGCGACTAGTTGCGCTACTCAATAATGTACACAAACGTATCAAAACCCTATACAGATGTCAACACAATTATTGTTAAGATTTATTTTTCATGCTGACGTCTACGCTCTCCATGCGAAAATAGTATTCCTCAAATCCTAGTACCCTGTAGGCATGCATTTAAAGTAAATGAAATGTTTATAAAAAAAAACTACTACTTATGAAACATCACTGCAGTATAACGAGCGAATCTTGCGCGCGAATTAAGTTTAAGAATATTTTCATATCGACGGTGGAAAGCGATTTAGTCGCAGCTCACTCATTATTGCTTAAGTGAGCGTGGTAGTACGACAAATCCAAAAAGAAATAACGTTTTCAAAGGATTCCAATCCGATTTTGATGAAAATTAAAACTACACCAATGGATTATTAAAAATCAATATCATAATGTTAATGACATTAAATTACTAAAAAGTAAGTAATATGCTTATTAAACTTTTTCTATTTTATTTTTTATCACTTTACCCAGAATGATATATCAGCGATATCGTCAGATTAGTATAACAATACAGTGTATGTGTCTGTGATTTTTGTAGGCGTCCGATGAAAAACTTAATCCTTATAGATTTACTCGTGTGCCTGGCGGACAGCCTGTCTGTCTTTTCGTCTATCTGTCACAGCCTATTTGCTGGCAGAATGTACTGGACCGATTCGGCTGAAATTTGTTACACATTACATCACTAAAAAAAATACATCGTCTGCGTTAGATAGAGTGGTAAAGGATCAAATATCCAAATCGTTATGTGCCAACCAGAAAGGTTCAAAACAAATATTTAAGAAACCTAGCAGAAGGTGGCTCTTTCAAGAAAAAAGCTGTACGCCACCCATTTATACGAGATGAAAATTTGGTCATTTCTGTTCTTACACTTGTCGAAGCTTATCCCGAAATATCATCAAGAGTAGTCGCTGAAGAAGTAGGTGTCTCACATTTTGTAATACAGATATTGATGTATTTATTAACTACAAACATACAAATATCCTTACAGGCTAGACCCAATGCGATATTGTAGCATACTTATAATTTAAAAAGTTATTCCATAATTTCTACCGTAGCAACTGACAAAATAGCTGTTCTTGTGAAATCACCCAAAGCGCAGCAGAATACGTCCCTATGTCCCTAACAGAATATGATATGGAAGAAGTATTATAGGGTATAAATGTTACCGACAGGGGCGACTACTCAAGCCTTACATTCAGAGGATGCCGCTCGAAGACTTGCTTTTTGCAGGTGGTTAAGAGGAAAAATAAGCTGAGATAACAGTTTTCTGAATTTCATATTATGGTCTGATGAAACTAATTTTTCTAATAATGGAATGTACAACAGGTGAAATCACCATTTGGTGTAGAGAAAATTCTCTCAGGTTTTGCGAAACACATAAATAATCTAGTTCGATTTTCTTTTAATAGTGATGAGTCCCGAGTTACAAAAATATGATTGTATTTGGTCCGTTAGTTAGATTCTCGAAAAATATTGGATACGTATTTTTTGCTTTATCAAATCAATAAAAAATTACGATGATAAAAAGCTTCAAAGATCAGAAGTGGGGGCTTGTGACGTCACGTCGTGGTAAAAATACTAGCACGCAGTGACGTCAAGCGAGTTTTTAACGCACTGGATCGTCTTCGTTTTTTATTTACGTGAAAAAAGAAAAAAATACGTGTCCAATGTTTTTTGGAAATCTGTCTGACGGACTAATTAGGTTTTTTTTAGTCAATTATTATTGTTGGTGGTGGTGTTATGTGGAACCGAGTGGTAATGGTGGAATTTTATGAAAGTATCTTGAATTCCAACATTTATAACAACATAATATTAGAGAATCTTGAAAAGCACGCCGATGATTTACCACTGTCAGATTGTGGTAAGCGAGTTTTCAAGTACTACTTAAAAACTCGCTAACAACAATTTCACAAAAAATATCTGAGGCGTCAGATCTGGACTACGCGTCTCCATTGATCACCAAACTGGGCGCCCCGCGGTTTTACTCGCGTAGTTCCTTTTCCCGTTGAAATACGGGGATAAATATAGCCTATGTTACTCAGGGTGAATGTAGCTTTCTAATGGTAAAATAATTGTTGAAATCGGTCCTGTAGTTTTTGAGTTTATTCGTTACATACAAAAATACAAATCTTTCCTCTTTATAATATTAAGTAAGTAAGATGATCCTTTTGTTCAGAGTTTACTAGTGGTCCAATACATATTTCATTCATTCAGGAAAAAACATTGGTATATTCCCATTGAGGCAAGGCACTATCTAATCTAGTAGTAGTACCTACTTACGTAAATATTTTTTACAAAAAATAAATTTATAAGAAGATGCAAAGTAAAAATAACTGTACATAGGCGCCGGCAGCAACTTTGTTTTGAAGAACTGGAATTAAAAACGTTTTTTTTTACCCTAATCGCTTGATTTTAATTGACCAAGTGACGGGCAGACAGACAGTCGGACAACTGAGTGACAAAAATAACCGTATCTTCTGAAAGATCTTTTTATTTTGAATGGTTAATTTAGTATTCATGAACCTATACGCGTGCATATGACTAACCCCAAATTTCCGAAATCGCTAAATTATTGTGACAAACTGTCAAAAGGCGCACATCAACTGCTGGGATTCGTTGAATGAATTGTCAACAGCCAATCACAGCAGTTTACAGGCGCTTGACAATTTGTTTCATAATAATTATCGTCCTTACAACTGGACAAAACTGTCTTGAGAATGTGAAATACATAACTTTGTATTAGTTTTTAATCATTCGAAAACTTTTCATGAGCACAGTATTTAATTTTATGACCATGATACCTTAAATTTGAGGTAAGTTTAGGTTCCATACAAATATATTAGTGGCTACGTATTAGTCGCTGATGAACTTCTGACACAAACATTTATCTAAATACTAATTCACATAAATGATTTTTCATAAATCTGCCTTTTTATAAAATATAGTTTCAAATAACATTGCATATTTTTGTCTTGATAGTGGGCGTCAACGGCGAGTGGTAGACCTTTGGCTATCTGTGTGCGAAATCTACCGACACGATCTACTGATAGTTCTTTGAAGGATGGACTTTACCATGAATACAAGAAACATGGAAAAGTTGTATGGGTTAAAGTAGTTGGTCAAAACGCCGATCGCTATGCGGTGGTGCGATTTAAAAAGCCATCCGATGTGGAGAAGGCGTTGGAAGTATCACAAGATAAACTTTTTTTTGGCTGTAAGATCACTGTGGCGCCTCATCAAAGCTGTGATGAAGATGCAGATTCGGCTAAACCTTACGAGACTGATATCGATGAGTACCACCCGAAGGTAAGATATTTAAGTATAGTGCTTTTCAAAAAAAAAAAAGTTTTAGATATCGAATTATGTTTAGTCGTGCGTAACATCAGCAGCATTGTGAACATTATAAAAGTTATGCCGTATATCGTTGAAAATGTTATTATTCGGAAAAAAAAAATTGAGGACTCCTGGGCCTATCTTTTGGTAATAGTACTTAGGCACTAAGCACCGCTGAAAAACTCTATATGACAGACGTTAGCTCATTAAGGCTTTATTAAACCGAGTGACAGACGAGACAGAAGACACTAGGTCTTCTTAAGTTGTTAACAGATAATAACCGTCCGTCACCTTCGTTTATTTGCAGATTCGCAGACTTTTAAAAACAAATATTTATTCTGTTTATAACGAATTTATATTAGGTACAACAAACGTTTCAAAGTTTATAAAGATGGACCTACCTTATTTTATAGTAAATTTTCCTTAAACACTACCAATAGTGCACGCAATCTTATTTACTATTAGTGTGATTAAACTATTCACACATAACATTCGAATTGTCGCAGTTTTTTTCTAAGCTTGATTGACACATGGAAGCGGCCGTTGTTTGTATATTATATGTGTAAATATCTATCTATCTAATGCACATCCATATAATAATAAACAAAAATGTTGAGTGGAATCGTTGTCCAGTACAGAAAACCTACCGAATTCTTTAAGTTAATGTTATGTTCCTCAAATCTCGGTAAAATGTAAAGCTCAGTTTAATGTAGTGCATATAAATAACGAACAATAAAAATATATATTCTGAAATTGTCATTCATAATTTACGTAATTGTAAGTAATTAAATCTCTATTGGCATGAAAAAATAACGTGGTTTTTGAGGGTACTTCGTTATATTGGGGGTCCTAAAAAGTTATGATTGTATGAATAACTATTTAAATAACTACAAAATGACTGCTTACTTCACCAAGCAGTGAATTAATAGATCAGTCGTTTTAAACATTTTGTATGTTTCAGTGTAAATTTTGTAAGCTTAACAGTTAACCAAGTTTCATTTAAAATATCAAAGAATGGTCGCTATTATTAGACATGTTTTTGGTTTCTCATTCGTTTTGATGTGTTGCTTTGTTCCAAATAATTTTGCGTTTGAGAATGCTGAAATAAAAGTATCAATCAGATTAAGCTGGTGTTCTTGAAACCCATTTGTTAAATTGTATTCTGCCGTATACGTTGTAGTTGTTATGTATTGGGTCCTGTCGTCTAGAGTCGCAGAGGAGACACGGATCGACGGAAAGAAGAAGTCTTTGTCACTTGATTAGAATATTCAGTGATATTTTCATACACTTCTCTTTATGTTTTTCATACTCTTCGTGAAGTTATGTTCTATTCCAGTGGTGATGCATGACAGAGTTCCGGATGGATACTCAATTTTTTACAACAGATTTCGTTATTTTACTTACTTTAATTAAACGGGATCCTTAAATTGTGAAACAAACTCATTAATAAATATTATTTTTACTTACTCATATCGCCGCACCGGATGTGTTACTTATTTTAGGGTTCAGCTTTTTACCGTAAAAAATAATTAAACATTTTTATTGAGATTTGAGGAATATTACTTTTCATGGAGGGCAAAGCTATCACCTATGATAATAGATTGGTATGTTTGATATCATTGTTGCGTGTGCTGCTGCTAAGTGTTTGTTCTTGTTGGTTATTTATTATACTCAGGCCCATTTTTATATAAAAACAGTTGTCCACGCCAATATTGTAACGGGTATTTTTATACTTAACGATTTGTCTGTGAGACATGATTCTGATTTGTATGACAGTTTTTTACTGTGGAGTGTTTCATAACGGACGAAAATTATCGCAACGGAAAAAGGACCATTATTTGGCATGAACCAAAAGCCCAGTAATCGATACAAACACGCTTGCATATAAATAGATCATCTTTAAAATAAATAGTAAACAAAAGAAATAGTAATTTTTTATCATGTTTTTCAAGACAATGCCAAACCGTTAAATCCTCGTGATGGTTAATTTAAGAATAATACAAGAACAAGTCTTATTCCTTATATTTGTTGATAAAATTATTAGTACTGAGTTTCTATTTTTTTAATTATTAATTCAGATAGCGCACTAGATTTTTTTTTCTTAAAAACCTCATAGACTCCAACTCCAAAATTCTTTACAGGGTTCCGTAGCTTAATTTAAAAAAAAACGGAATCATAATAAACGAGTAGGTAATATGCCTGATATAAATATGAATGGATATTTTGTTGTTAGCTGATTTTTAACGCTTTTGTCACGTTGTACTATAATAATATATAATTGTATCTTACAGGCAACGAGGACGCTATTTATTGGCAATTTAGAAAAAGATGTGACACAACAACAACTTCGAGAAAAGTTCAAACTATTCGGACGAATAATCGAGATAGATATAAAAAAGGGAAGCAGTGGAGGTGCGGGATATGCATTCTGTCAGTACGCATCAATTTCGAGCGTTGTGGAAGCTATTAGGGCCATGGATGGCGAAAATGTGGGAGGCACTCGTGTGAAACTTGGCTTCGGAAAACCTGTTGCAACCACCTGTGTATGGGTGGACGGTCTTACAGAGCATACGGAGAAGCAGGTAATTATAATATTTCACTCTATATATAGCATACGCTAGGTATATTATATGTGCCACTGGATAATAATTGTAAAATGCGTAAGATATAATAGATAAGAGACTTAACAATCTCTTGTTTGATAAATTGTTAAGTCTCGATAAATTTCTATTGATGACCATTTGGAATACTTGTTTACGCATCAGAATTTGATAGTCATTAGAAATAATTCCGAGGAATGGTGAACCGACATACACTAACGACATTTTGGGGAATAGTGTACGGTTTCGGGCCTAGCCAAGTAGCGGAACGTAGGCCACAGGGAACTTAGGGATCCTCGACACGGATGGGTTAGGTTCGAATGGTATGATGGGAGCTAGATAGAGATATTTGCTAGTCTGCAATTTCTCGGAACGACTTCGAGAGATTATAGACAATCTTGATGCGTAAAAAAGTGTTCCAAATGTTCAGTTGACAATTTATCGAGATTTTAAGCTCTGAAGTTATTTTATAATCTTATGAAGTTGGCCATTTTCCGGTGATATATGCTATTATAGCATACGATATTTATGTGGAGAATCAGTAGAAAATTCTGATTTTATTCAGCTTAATGTTGGTGGTTACTGCATCGTCATTTTATATAAATGGCATCAATTGATCGTACTGCGATAGCCATTGTTAGCGCCGCGTTACGGAGTCTACCATCCAAGTCGGCCAATCGGAATTTTATGTACTCTAATAAATCTGACTACCAAGCCAGTGATATATTTAGATCTTGACCTGGTGATCAACACTCTGGCGTTCTCTCTTTGGAAAATAAGAATACAAAAGATACGGTGAAAACTAAATTTACAAATACACAGTTATAGTACCGGGAGTAGGATTCAAGCTCCAGAGAGAGGATCCTCCTAACACTTTAACTCTCGGGATAAAAATAAACTTAGTCTTAATCTGGGCACGTATTCCAAAACTCATTCATATCCATTTAGCCGTTTAGGCGTGTTTTTTTTAAATAATAATATTGTTTATTTTATTAGAATCAGAAATAAAAAATCTAAGCATAGGTACAGTTTTATATTTAGCATGGGAGGTCCGGGATGGTTTCAGAAACGTGAAAGCAAGCATATAGAAGGTTTTGCGTGTATAGGTGCTGAGCGCGGTGTCGCGGTGCGGCGGTGCCACATCGGTGTGCGTGGACCGCGCGGCGGGCGCGGCTCTTGTGCACTTCGAGCAGGCGGCGGCGGCGGGCGCGGCCGTGCGCGAGCTGCGCCGTGTGGCCGCTGCCGTGTCCGCCACCGAGCCCGACCACCCGCGCCTCTGTGTCGACTACGCCTCGCGCGAGTGTCAGGTGATGCCACTTCCGTAACCAAAATGCTGTGAATTCTTGAAAAAAATATTGTCATTTATAAGTTCTTATTTGGAGGTACTATTTTTAGCAAAAATCTTTGTGGAGAAGGTTCATCGTAGAGATTCATTTATAGAAAGACCAAACAAAACTAAATTTATGCACAACCCACTGACCAGGAATTATTTCTTCTAAACTCACGCGCCGCAGCGTCCCGCGCTCACCCGTAGCACCAGATAACATAACCAGAAAGGAGCTCTATGCTCAATATATTTTCCTATCGTAATATTAATAAGGACGTAAGTTAGTTTCTGAAAAAAAAAATACAACAGTATTCATTGAAACTTGGCGGAAAACACCAAATAATGACATTTTAATAAAGAGGTTGAGACGAAAATGCAGCAGACTTTATGAGTAGGGTTGAATTAGAGGGGGCCAGTGGTCAAAATATCCACCACCAACGAGACCAATCCATTGAGGACTTAGTAAAAAGTTACATCTTAATAAAAAAAAAAATGTATATAGGAACTAGCTGACGTACAGTTCTTTTATCTCACGAGCGCGGGTGAGCCATAGTTGTAGTTGTAGCGCGTAGAGACACGCGTGCTTGTGTGCGTAACTACAAGTAGCGTTAGCAAGCTCATTCATTGTTGAACAAAATAATAACGGTATTATATAATGTGGTTTTAAATTAGTTCTTGATACCAAAACTGGTAATTGCAAAATGAAAAAAATAAAAGCTTTTGTAATAAATCTTTATTATTTTTTAATTAGTTACATATATATATATGTATAATTCGAAATCAGTGTCATAGTATTTCATATATTGAGTTTCATTCTTAATTACACTATTGCATGTATTACGCCATGTGTCACTCGTTATTTTTTTCAATACGTTCTTCGATAAGTTTTTCTGCACTGGTTATATTTTGTTCTACATTTCTTAGAGCAATATGATTTTTAAGGAGCCCCAAATGTTATCTATGGCATTCAGCTCAGGCTGATAGGGAGGCAGACGTAATACTTCAAATCTTTTTTCTGCGATGTAGTCATCGATTTTGTAAGTGATAAAATCACTTTTTATGTTTTTTTATTATATCATACCGAATCATACGGCTCAACTTTGAGCAAATTTGCGTCGAACGGTATATTTTTTGAAGCGAGCCACTCTTGCATCTCAGATTTTTTTGAGTCAGACGTTAGCAATTTCTCAGCACGTGTGTTGTGGTAGGATGCGTTACCAAGTATTATAACGGAACGACAGCCATTTTACGTAGTTTTCATAACTCGTGTTTGAATGGTAGTCTCCAACTGTGGAATTAGCTTTATAAACTAAACAAGCGTTCTCAATAAATCCGGCATCGGTTCCAGCGTGTACTAAAATAAAACGAGTACCTGTACTAATTTTTTTGGTAAATGGACATCTCTTTCATTAGACGTGTCGTTCTTTCAATATTTTCTGCACTGTTCGTTCACTAATTCCCGTCGCTGATGCAGTGCGCTTTGTAATATTACGCAAATGTGATACATCACAATTTGATTATCTATGCAATTCAGTGAATTCATATGCTTCTTTGAGAAAATGATAAACATTTGTAATTATTTGACGACCCTAAAATACACAATACATTATTAAAATCACATTTAACATTTTATTTATAAACTAACTCAATAGAATAAATTTATACACAACGTAAATACACACCAAACAAATTGAAATATTAATTTGCTTTACCTCAATGCGAACAACTTTTCTTCGTTTACTCGTACCTTCCATGCTGACGGTACTAGTTGAATAATTTTGGCGTAAACTGGATGATACTACTGACTAAGCCGGCGACTCGGCTAAAACTGAGCGCTCCCGAGCGTACGCAAACAAAAACAATGTGCCATGTACATTTACCCACACAAATATGGCGCACCCGCGCTCGTGGGATAAAACATCTGTATCGACGCATAGCTAGAACAACTGGGACTGGGAACATGAAATCCCGTTTTTATAATTTGGTGGGCACTAAGAAGGGATTTTTGTAAATTCAACCATTAAGGGGCGGAAAGTTGGAACATCGGTTTTACTAAATCTGCGTAGATGAAGCCGCGGACGAAGTGTCAGTATTGTAGGCATAGATATGGCTATACTGGCAAATGACGAACACCTTTAAATTTTAAGAAAACATTTACACCGGTCTTAGAGCACAGATATACGAAAAACAACAGGAACGTGTAAACATATAGGAAGATATGAAGAAAATAGAGACGACACGATGGACACGCCTCTGCGTGTTGTATTTTTACCATTCCAAATGTCAACCTTAAACGTATAATAGATTTGTAAAAGACTAGCAGCGCCCCGCAGTTTCACCCGCGTAGTTCCCGTTCCCGTGGGAATACGGGGATAAAATATAGCCTATGTCACTGTCACCCGGGGATAGTATAGCTTCCAAACAGTGAAAGAATTTTTCAAATCGGTTCAGTAGTTTCGGAGCCTATTCAATACAAACAAACAAACAAACAAGACTTTCCTCTTTATAATACTACTGGTATTCAGCTGAATGCGGGTTGTCTGGGAGCCGACCCCAGTATAGTTGGGAAAAGGCTAGGCAGATGATGATTTTGTATTATAATTAGCACACCTAAGACTACCTACAGCACCTACTATATTTCCTTTTCTCTTTAAAATCCATCCAAAAGTTGTCTGGAATTGAGCTCTTTTCTACGAAAAATAAAAAGCCTGCAGATTCTAAAAAAAAACGAAAGTATTCAAACTTTCACACAAGATAAAAGTATCACAATCAAAATACATACAACATGCTTGTTTTGTTATACAATTATGTATAAGGGGCAAAGAAAAAGTAGTAAAGTAGACGAAATAGTTAGCTAAACATTCATCAATAATGATCTTTTAGTTTCGACGACTTATATTCTGTTATTATTACTGTATTAGGAGGCGTTTTATGAACAATTGGAAAAGCATGGCGGCTCGGCGGCGTTGACGGGTTCTGAAAGACTGAGTGGGGATCTTGCATCTCGATATCTTCCAACTACTCGTCATGAACCCATTCGGTATGGATAAACAAATCGTTGTATATTTAACTTAATTTGTCCAAATAACTGATGCAAAACGTTTCTGATAGGTTTGACGGAAGTGGGTCACGATCGAGAGCTTCTAGTTATGGTCGGGGATCTTCGAGAACCCCTCGCTACTCTGCACTAGAACCCTACGACCCGACTGATTACGCAGCAGACCGACGGTACAGGTAACGAGCTGTCAAGAGTCTTCGTGTTTAGTGTTGTATGCAGTCACTGAAAATGTTTAAAACCTAACCGTCTTACAGGGTATATGATGAAGTAGGATCAAGCCCACAACCTGAAGATACGCCATATGAAGAAAGACTACAGTCAGTCGTGGTGTCGCCGCATCGAGCACGGCGCCATCGTCGCGACTCTAGTCCAGACGACCGAAAACACTCCAAGGTGAGCCTTACATGAAAACCAATGTAATGCTTACCATGATTAATGAATTTTTTAGACGCAGATTTTCTGCAATGTTATTATAATAAAACTACATCTAAAATGCAATAACGTATTTAAACTTACCATTTGTATATTTTATGAAGGAGCGACATCGCAGCGTCGGCACACGCCGCTCACGCTCCGGATCGCGCGGTGGCGAGAGGCACGGCGCGCGACGTCGCCACCGCCGCCGCCGCGACGGCTCCGGCTCGCACTCGCGCGCCGGCACGCCCCTGCGCGACGAGCCGGACGCTGCGCCGCCGGCCGAGCCGCGCCGTGCGCCCCGCGAGCGCCCACCGCTGCCTATGAGTCTGCCATTACCCAAGTTCGCCGTGCAGCTGATGCGTACCGCGCCCACAACGCCGCGCCCCTCTCCCGCACCCGCGCCCGACTCGCCGCCGCGCCCACCCTCCGCTTCTTCTTCCAGCAGTGGCTCTGCGCCGCATTCGCCATCATTGGAAGAACGCATACGCAGCCTCGACGAAAAGCTCAATGGATCACGAGCGCCGGCCGACGCACCCGATCGAGCACGACTTCGCCACCGGCTGCTCGAAGTCGACATCAACGAAGTGAAACCATCTGAAGTCGTGCGATCGTTACTCGCCAAACGATCTGTGTTCGACGAAGATTCCGAGCGACTCGAGGGAGCCGGGCGTGCGCCCAGCCCGGGTAGTAGCCCGCGCGGCCGCATGGCGGCACCCACGCCGCGCGCGTTGCGCTACCCCTTCCCCGCGCACCCCGCGCCGCCGCCGCCGGACGATGAGCTGGGCGTGTCGCGCCTGCTGGCCAGCATATGCCACGAAGTGCGCGGGCGCCCGCGTACGCCACCGCCGCCGCCGCCCGAGCCGGAGCCCGAGCCGGAGCCCGAGCCCGAGCCCTCGCTAGAACCCGAGTCTAGACCCGATCAGAACGACAATTCAGCCCAGTTTGACAGCGATGTGAAAACCAAGTCAGAGAAGCAAGTCATAGATTATTTTTCGGGTGAAGGGGAAGTCGAATCGTTGATCGCCACTGGTAGGATAGAGGACGTTGACGGCGAGGATAGTGACTTAACTAGTCGCGATCGAAATAGTAATTTATCCGTCGCCTCTACTAGCCTTAACAGCCAAACAACTAGTTGTGCTGATAGTCAACCTACAGTGGTTGAAAGCACCCTTGTCCAAAGCGATGTATTCAACCAGGATGATAGAACAAAAAATTCTCTTACCTTTCATTTGGAAGATAATAGTGCCCGCGAAGTTATGGAAATGCTTCTGAAGCGAGTTGAAAATTTTAATGAGAGTCAACAATATGAAACACAGTTTGAAAAAGTATGTAAATATAATAAAGAAACTCTTCATAAATCAGAGCTTCATAAACACGAAGAAAGACTAAACTTAGATAGTGAAAACAAATTAGATCCTTTTTGTCAAACTGATAACCACAAAAGCAGAGAAAATCATGAAAACCTTATTACCAAAGAATTAATTGAATTTGAAATGCAGCAGAATCATTTAAATGCAGTTAATTCAATTAAACCTAATAATGCTGAATTTAATCAAGATTTTATGAAAAATACCGAAAAGGTTCTCAAGGATAGACATAATCATAGTTGCCATAATGCAAAACTT
Source organism: Hecatera dysodea (assembly GCA_905332915.2). Lineage (NCBI taxonomy): Eukaryota > Metazoa > Arthropoda > Insecta > Lepidoptera > Noctuidae > Hecatera > Hecatera dysodea. The sequence goes on from HG995304.1 coordinate 8,678,865, forward strand.
GAAAAGGAAAATATTCAATTCGATAAAACATTTGAGAAAGAAAGGAATAGTATCATTGTGGCTTTACCTGAAAGAAAAATTACGGATATTGAGAAAAATCACGAGGATCCTGTCAGAATAGATCGTGACAAAATAAGACACTGCAAAGAAAGATTTACAGAGAAAGAAAGAAGTGAATCGGAAAAGGATAAGTCAAAAAGTAGTAAATCAGAAAGAAGTAACGATAAAAGACTCAAAGATGACCAACATAATGAAAAAAATCATTCTGATAAAAATAAAGGCGAAAAAGATGGAGATAGAAACCAGAAAGACAAGACTGAAAAAGATTTTGAAAAACTAAAGCTCAGTGATGAAAAATCGTATAGACATGACCATCACAAAAAAGAGCGAAGTGACAGAGAAAAGAGAAAGGAATCTGTGGATTCTGATTATATATCCAAAGCGAAAAAGGATGAAAAACACAAACACGACAGGTCAAAGAAAGACCATGACTCAAAAAGAGAAAGTAAAAAAGAGTCTGAATCTGTGAAAAATCGTAAATCCTCTAGAGATGAAACGTCTAGGGAGCTATGTCGCAAAGATTCTACCGACTCCTCAACGTCTCGAGCTTCGCATGAATCGACTAAGTTAAAAGATTTGGAAATCAGTGAAACAAAGGAAGATGGGAAACCAAAATTAAAACTCACCGAACTTTTTGTGAAACATGACGGTGAACTACTTTTAAAATCTGAAATCAAAGAAGAAAAAGAAACTGGAAATCATAATAAAAATAAGAATGAAAATACGCTAGAACATAACGTAAAATCTAAAGCAGACGTGACTGAAAAGCAAAGACACTATTCGCTTGACTCACCCAGTGTTGATACCAAGCGTAAGGAACGGTTGAATTCGTGTTCAAGTTTACCGTCGAACATTGGACATAAGCGGCGAATGTCATCTCAAGATAGTATTGATATTTTTAACGAAGACGTAAAAAAGGGTAGAAATGACACAAAGATTTCTGAAAGACGGGAATCTAAAGAGTCTCGCACTGAAAATCGTCATAAAACTGCTAAATTCAGCAAAGGTCATTTTGCTAAAATCATAGAGAGTAAAACGAAAGATGATAAAAAAAATCAGGTCAAACCTCCAGATGAAAATTATGTTGAAAATAAAGGAATCGAGTCAAAAGATATAAAACCCGTAGACAGAATTAAATCTTTTAAAAAGAGTTCTGGAGATGAAAATGAAGAAAAACCTAATATGGAAACTACTACTGAGGGACTTCAGAATGATTTAGATTTTCTTGCTACATTAGAATTGCGCTCAAGTGAAGAAGATGAACGGCAAAGAGCTCTTCGAAAAGAGATGAAAGAAAAGAAACGTATACAACAGTTGCAGCAAATACAAGAATTACAGTTGCAAAGGGATGCATTGCATCCGACTGAATTTATGAATAAGACTAAAGATGATAAAAAACAAAAGTGTGACGAGAAAAAGAAAGAAATTGCTCGTGAAAAACGCATGTCAACAGATCGTAGAAGTAGAGATGAAAAAATGGACAGTACCAAACGAAAAAGTCGTAAACCTGTGCACAGCAGTGACAGTTCTGATTCCGATGAACCGAAGAAACATTCAATTTTTGATATAATTGACGATGGGCCCACATACATTTCTATGTATGACAAAGTTAAAGCTCGTTCATGTAAAAATATGCAAAAACAAGAAGAAGAAAAACGTCAAGAAAAAATTAAAGCCAAATTTAGTCAGTTAAAACAAAGTAGAGCAAAACGAGAGGAAAAAAAGAGATCAAGTTGGGATGAAGACAGTGACTCTGATCAGGACCGAAAGAAATATCAGTCCATGGACAACTCATCGGACGATGATATTGTGATTCACACAAAGAAACGGGAAAAGTCACATAGCTTTGATTATGACCCTGACAAAACTGATGAATATTTTGATGGGAGTACTAATGAAGAAGATCTGCGTAACAAATTGTCTCGTAAAAATTCTAGAACACGTATTATGTCTGACACATCTGATGACGAAGCTTCCAAAAGAAGTATTAGTAAGAGTCCTTCTTTTCTTGATAGCATAAAAAAAGAATTGCTTTCCGATTCTGAGTCTACACAAAGAACAAAAAATGATGATTCTAAAGAGTCGAACGAAATAATCACGAAAAAGAATTCTTTATTAAACTTATTTGGAAAGAGCGACAGTGATGATAGTAAATTGAAGTTAAACCTTGATAATGACAATGGATACAAATCGAGTTATATTAAATCAATGTGTAATGACTTCTCCTCTGAAAGCGAATCTGCGTGTGCTAAAAATTCTATGGAAAATCGTAGGAAACATAAGAAAAAACAGAAAAAGCACAAGTCAACATATTCTGATGATGAAAAAATTGAAAATAGCGACACTAGTTTATTAGAAGGATATAAACACAAAAACATCGAAAAACAACGCCGCCACAGCACTAAAAAAGAAAAAAGAAAAGAAAAATTGCGAGATAGCATTGACACAGATGAGAACCGTGATGAAAAAAATAAATTAAAACGAGAAAAGAAATTAGCCAACAATAATTTTGATGTCATGACCGATACGATTTGTAATGCCACGAGAAAAGACGGTAAAATGGAGGACATCTTTGGGCCATTATCAGATGAATCTGACAGAGACGCACGAAATCATACAGCTCATAAATTAGATTTTTCCTCACACGAGGTCGAACCTAGTTTTTGCGCGAACAACTCAGATTATAAAATGAAAGAAAAAGATGAAAGACGTAAAAAAGAGAAAAAACGTAAAGAAAATCGTTTTTTCAAAGAAGATGATAACAGCTTAGATGTTGATGCTGTAAGTAAAGCAATAGAGGCTCGTCTTTTTGCTGACACCTTGATAGATGACGATAGCCGCGTTAGAGCAGAAACTCTTTCTGAGAGTCTTAACAAATTCGAAAACAGTGACATCAAATATGCTGAAGGCAATATAATAAGCGAAATGGTTAAGCAAGAAAAATTCAAAAGAGAGTGCAAAGAGAAGAAGAGGAAGAAAAAGAAAAGCAGGGAAGACAGACAAAGTCGCAAAGAACATAATAATTTGTATCATCAAGATAAACTCGAAAAAGCAGATCAAGCTGTGATTGAGATTGCTGAAGTCTCACCTAAAACAATGCTATTAGACATACCTTTGCCAAACGACGAACAGACAGTGTCTGAAAATGATAAAATTGAAAATCAATCACCGCTAGGATCCCAAAGTTTACCTCGATTGTTGACAGACAGCCCTCCAATTGTCATTCAGTCCGATGAAAATACAGATACTAAGAGTATAGATTCTAACAATGCCGTAATTGATGACAGTAAAATGGATTATGTAGAAAGTAAAGAAATTGAAATTGAAGAAATTCCTATGCCGCCACCATTCGAAACAATCTTAACAGACATAAGCGAAGTGCCATTACCTAAAGACCCCTTACCAAGCAAAGTGAATAATAATACTGAAGATAGTGTCTTATCAAGTTTCAGCAGTGACGGCGACTCCTGTGAAGATGCAGTGCGAAATATAATGAGTTCTGAAAATGAAGTTGACAAGACTGAGAAAACATCCGATATTGTTGAAATATCACCTTGTAAGGCAGAGAAAAAACTAGACGAAAAACCTAGGGCTATTATTTCACAAGAAGAAACTGAAGATGCAGTTGCTGCACTGTTGGGTGAGAGCTTTGGAGGTAAAATAAATACTTTTTCTAGCTGTTACGAAGAATCCGAAAATATCTCGACACATCCTAATGAAATTGAAATTGCCACTATAGAAAACGAAAATATTCCTGAAGAGGACGCAGAAGAAATGCGACAAGCAGTGCAAAATTTAAATGCGAGTGAGATGGAAATGAAGCCAGATACTCCTGTTTCAGATAATGACTTATTATTAATTGATACTGACACTGAAGAGACTGATGAAACAGCTCAAGATGCTATAGAAAAATTACCAGTTAATATCATAGCAACAAACCAGGCGTTGAATACTACCTCTGATCAGAAGAAGTGTCTGGATGTATCAAATAATATAGTTCCTGATCCGAAAACAAATTCTTTACCGACTCTAACTACTTCTTCAAATGATTCCAATGTTAAAGTCAAGGACACAGACGTTAAGATACAATTAACGAAAAGAGAAAATATCCAAGTGATTACATCCACAGCAACTCCTGTGATTACGTCATGGACTCTAACAAATAATAAAATGTTGGAACCACATGTTTTAAACATTCAAGCTAATTCTATTACCGGGAGAGAAAAAAATGAAATCAAACCCACCCATATAACTGCAAATATTGTTCAGATTAAGGGCTCCACAAATCAAAATGTGCAAATAAATAATACCTCAAGACCAGTAATGACGCAAACACGAGTTAGCGCTCCGTATCAAGTCATCAACCAAATGATTCGCACTCAGACCCCAAACATGCAACCGCCGACGATTAAAATTCCAGAGCCTCATATTTTATATCAGAAACCACCAGGGATTGTAATATCACCTCGTATGTCCAACGATCCTAGATTGCAAAGTCCTAAAGCTAGTTCACAGGGTGAAAGTATGACCTCACCAAGATTAACGAATATGGCTATTTTAAGCACATCACCACAAAATTTAAACTCAGGAGGAATGGCGTCGCCTAATGCAATTCAACAAAGATCTCCCGGTCAAGTCACCGTGGTTCGAATGCAACAGCCTCCGTTAAGCCCTATTCAAACAATGCACTTACCACATGGTTCTAGAACAATGCTGTCACCTAATAGACCTAATTCAGTGCTAGTGCAAACTCAAGGTACACCAATCCATTTCAATCGTTTGCCTGTTACTCCTGTCTTGACGCCTATTTCTAAACAAATGAGTGTAAATAATTTGATTCAGCAAAATAAAGGAATAAGTGTAACCGCATCTCCATTGATACATCAACAGAAAATAATTTCGGGGGACGGTAGAAAGAGTGACCCTAGGAATATTTCAGAAAACACAAGTGAAAATACAAAAATAATTTTGTCACCAACAAATCTTCAACATAGCACTAATCCTACAGTCATGGCTCAAAATCGTTTGATATCTATGCAAAATGCAATACATGTTAGTAACATTAATGCTGTTCATCTAAACAATAAAGTGGTTATTAATACTGTCAGTCAACTAAACGATAAGAGAGAAATCCAGCCACAGAAATCTGATAAAGTCAGTCATATACCGTTCGGATCAACACCTATACTTCATGTCGCTGCCATAAATAATACAACGTCATCTATCATACAAGGTTGTAACAAATCTGCTCCGAGTAATGTCCAAGAAGCCAGTACGATCAACAGAAGCCAAGGTTCCAATGTAATTCATTCTTTAGGTTCGCAAAGGCTATTATCACAAGCACAAACACCTCTCGGCAACGTCATAAAAATAGACACTAAAAAAGGGCCAACATCTGTATTATCCATGGCAACGATAAGACCACCATCAGTTCTAGCTAAATTAGGATTGTGTACTTCTGCTACCACTACAACTACCAGTATCACTAATGTCTCGCCGTTATTACTTAAAACCACTTGCTCAACAGGGCCGGTTAAATTGAATACGAAATTTGATAAAGATAAAGAATCACTCAAACCCTTGGTTTTACAAAACCATACGCGAGATAATGAGCTAAAGGTGAATGAAAAACCTGAGATAACCAACACCGCTGTTCCTGTTGAAGACATTGTGAAAGACAGAATAGACTTACAATCAAAACCGATTATATCTCCTGTTGAGCATACAGCTAAAGGTGAGACAGATTTTGAAGAATTGTTGAAAGACAATACAAATGAAATAAAAATAACTAATGACCCTGAAAATAAATTAGAAGTAAATGTTGGTAAAACGATAACATTAATTACTCGTAAAGAAAATCGTGACAAAGTGGTATCAAATAATATGGATGGCCTGAAGACTGAAAATATGATAAATACAAACAACACCCCATTTACGGCAATATCATCTCCCATCAATTTAAATAGAGAAAAAAATGAAACGAAAGAAGAAAATATGGCTAGTCAACCAAAGGAAATAGCAAAAGTATTGACCCGTATAGAAAATAATTCAATTCAAGCAATATTGCCTTCTGTACCCGTTGTCAAAGAAAAGACTGAAGTATTCGGCAATGATAAAAGTGAATCTTGTGGAAATGAAATGTTGAATATAGAAAAGGTCATTAAATCGGATGAATCTAATTTTGACCTCTTGTTGCCAGAAGATTCTCTAGGAAGTGGAAGTCCAATAAAAACTGACGAAAATGACTCTTGGAGTGGTAAAGACGTAAACTTAGAATCTGTCATAAAAAAGGTAGACTCTCTATGTAACGAAACTGTTGACATTAGTCAGAAAACAGAGGAAATAACTAAAGATGTTGAACCTGTTAACGTTAGGCCGATGATTTCAGACAAGATAATTAATCATACACCTCATATAAAATCAATGACTCTGAACCCTCCTATCGAAAATGTTGTCGAGAATAAAATTGTAGAAGAAACTGTAATAGATAAAATTTTACCAGCTGCTACTGCTAAACGAGGTGGACGAAGTGTAAGAGGTAGGAAAGTAGAGAAAAGTCAAGACCGAGTTCAAACTCGTCAAATCTCTAAGCCGTCCAGAGGTGGAACTTCTGCTAAACGGGGAAGAGGTAGAGCCAAAGTAGACAAGAAAATAAAAACGTTTGTCAATAGTAGCGGAAGCACAATGCCAGGGGACGTGTATGATTTCCATGAAGATTCCGGTGATGAAACTGCTACTTCTCCTAATAAAACTGAAACTCGTCCCAGGTTAATTTTAACTATTAAGAGTCCTCTTTCAGGGCATTCCTCTGTGACAGCGACTTCAACTCTTAGCATAGCCCAAAAAGAACAAATGAAATTCGAAAAAAATAAAGAGGAAAAAAACGAAGAATTTATTTCACCGTCAACAAACACGCGCAAATCAAGGAGACTTCAAGAAAAGGATGTTCAGCGGAGTACAGTGGACGATGTTATAGAGGATGTTATTAAAGGCCCCGTTGGACAAACCAAAACAGGAAAAGAATCAAATAAGAAGAGGCCGACGAGACAAGCCGTGGTAAAAGCAGTTCAAGAGAAGTCTTTGGGGTCTGACACGCGAAAATCACCTCGCGGTGCCAAGAGAACTAGGGATCGAAGTTTATCGGACGCATCAATCGATAGCGGGGACGAGAGAAACATCAGGGACTGCACACGCGACCCGAAGGCTCCACGTTTGGACGAACCCGAACCCGAGTCTACCAGCGCACCGCTCAGCACCGCGCCCGTCACCGCAGCGGAGTTAACCAAAACCGCGCCGCCAACCGCCACCACGGCGGCCGCGCCCCTCACGCCACTCGTGCCCCTCGTGCCTCCTGCACTACACGCGCCGCCCGCAACCCTCGCGCCGCTTGCGACTCACGCGCCACCCGCAGCAGTGGTACCGCCTGCAACCCACGCGCCACCCACGACCCACGCGCCGTCCGCGACGCACGCGCCTTCCACGACCCACGCGCCTCCCGCGATCCACGCGCCGCCCACGATCCACGCGCCGTGCACGACTAACGCTCCGACCGCATTACATGTGCCCCACGCACCACAGGTGAACCTTGCTTCGCAAGCGCCGCATATGCCTCCCTCCACGTCGACGCCCATCACTAAACCACCTAAAAAGATGATTTCCGAAATCAGCGCTAAGCTAGCGGGGGCTTTCGACACGGTAGTGGGCGCCAGCTCAGGCGTGGAGGCGCCGCCATCCCCGCTGGCGCCCGGCGGCGGCGACGCGGCGCGCGGTCGGCGCATGACGGATGGCGTGCCGAGCGCGCTGGTGCCTGTGGGTGCCACCGAAGCCAGCGACGCGCGAGTGCAGTCGCCCGCGCTGCCGCACCGGCCGCCGTCGGCGCCCAGCACAGCGCCGCGGCCGGCAGAGCGCGCCACGCCGCTGCTCATCCGCTCGGTGTCGCGCGCAGCGGCGCGGCCACTGGAGCGGCCGGCGGAGCTGTTGGAGGACTACTCGCGCTACGCCGCCACGGCGTCGCTGCCGCGCGGCGCGCACCACCCGCCGCACCCGGCGCCCGACCACATGAAGCAGGTGGCCGTGGTGGGCCCGCAGCCGCTGCACCACTCCGGTCAGTACGCCGCGCACGCTTTTGCGCGATCATACCATCCTTTTTTTATTTAATAAAACATAATAATTATGTATAGTATCACGTGCATATTTTTGATCTTTTCTCTAATTATTACTCTAGCTTCTGCCCTTTTTTCGTTTTCGAATCGATTCGTCTGCATGAATATTATTTGCATGTTTTAAAAAGTAGTTACGTTTAGTCCTGTTAATCAGACGGCAGGGCTAATTAACATGATGTATCCCTGCTTGCTCATACAGTTGGCAGAATAAATCGGAGTTGAAAAAAATATCTCAACATTAAGTATCTAGAGGTTCAATATTTGAAAGTTCAGTACAAAATTTATAATTTATGGGAAATACTCTAATTTGTATAAATTTCAGGTGCCAGCTCTAGAGTTACGATCGCGAGCGTGCCATCAATCAGTCCTCAAGGCCAGATAGGAATGGTATATATATTTTTTTCTTTTGCCTACTCAGTAGTTTATTTACAAAGTTTGTATATTTTTCCATTTTGTTCATGCCGTCCGGAAGTCTGCTGATTTAGTTGGAAGTCCTCCGCCTGCACATCAACAAACTTCTCCGGTTACTCCGGTATACCATAACGTAATAAAATATTAAGACTTGTAAAAGGGTTAAAACTCTGTATTCTTACTTAAATTCAGAGTAATCATTACACGTTTTTCCTTACAGGGCGATGGAATGTATCCTCACTTCTCTCATCAACACTATCAAATGTACCAGCAACATTTCCGCGCAACTCAGCACGAGAGTCGAGCTACTCCTTCACCATATTCTCGGTAATGCTTTACTCCGCATGTTAAAATAGTAACTTTACTTTGGTAAAACGTTTTTAGTAAGTTATTTTATCCGTTACTAGCAGCGGCCCGCGGCTTCACCCGCGTAGTTCCCGTTCCCGTGGGAATACGGGGATAAAATATAGCCTATGTTACTCAGGGTGAATGTAGCTTTTTGTTGGTGAAAGAATTTTTGAAATCGGTCTAGTAGCTTTTGAGTTTATTCGTAACATACAAAAATACAAATATTTCCTCTTTATTTTTCGCAACGGGCCGTGCAGCAGAAATCGAAATATTTTAATTTTGCCATCACTTCAAAACCAAACGTCCAATTTTAATCAATTAAAGACCAAATATTATCTACATAAGCTGTACTTAGTGATGAAATATTTTTTTTTGATAAGGATTATAGCATGAGTAATATAAATGCGTTTAAATGTAGTTAAAAAAAAATTCAAAATAAAAAAATCGTTGTAGTGCCTCACTCGACAAAAATAGGTATAGTGTGTCGCGGATTTTTTTGTAGACATTTATAAGATCTACAATTAATTATTTGATGGTTCTATCTGTTATAGTTAAGGCAGCGTACGCAAAATAAGTAACTTTTCTGGCTGATTTTTTACACCTTGTGTCCGAAAAACCCAAATATCTTACGGAACCCTATTTTTTTTCCAAATTTAGCCTATGTTACTCGTGGATAATGTGGCTTTCGAATGGTGAAAGAATTTTTAAATTTCGGTCCAGTAGTTTTTGAGCCTATTCATTACAAACAAACAAACAAAGTTTTCCTCTTTATAATATTAGTGTAGAACTGTAGATGAAGGACCAAAACGTTCTTGGTTCTTTATGTGTATGGTTTTTATGGTGATGAAATAAAAATAATAATCGGTCTAAATATTATTTCTGACAATATAAATTATAAAAGTCATCTAAACGTAGGTCGCACGAGACGGAGGGCTCCGAGGCGCCCACGCCACCGCTGGAGCTGCGCCGGCCGCCCGGTGCGCGCGTGCCTGCCGCCGAGCTCGCCTACCGCGCGCCCGACGGGCTGCGCCGCGCGCCGCACGCGCCGCACGCTCCTCACGCACCTCACGCGCCTCATGCGCCTCACGCGCCTCACGCGCCTCACGCGCCTCACGCGCCCCTCGCGCCCCTGGCGCCGTCGTACGGCGTGGGTTGCGGGCGCTCGCCGCCGCCCGCGCACGGCACGTCGCGCCTGGCGGGTGCGCTGCCGCCCGGCGCCGCGCCCGGGCCCGCGCCCGGCCCGCCGCACGCGTCGCAGGTGCCGCGCGAGGCCGACTCGCTGCAGATGCTGCTCCGGGTGAGTACCGCCCCCGAGCTCCCCGCCTCGGCCCTCCGCCTGAAGCGCCCCCGACTGACTTGCGTCCTTGTGTTCCAGCGTTACCCGGTCATGTGGCAGGGGCTGCTGGCGCTGAAGAATGACTCGGCCGCCGTACAGATGCACTTCGTGGGCGGCAACCCGAACGTGGCGGGTGACACGCTTTCGCGCCACGCGGACGGCTCCACGCCGCTGCTTCGCATCGCTCAGCGCATGCGCCTGGAGCAGCCGCAGCTGGAGCAAGTGCACCGCAAGATGAAGGTCAGCCTCCTCCGCCCCAGCGCCCACGCGCGGCTAGCCCGAGCCGCGGTGTGTATTGTGCACATTATAACTGTATGTTATTTTTTCAGATGGAAAACGAGCACTGTATGCTTCTAGCACTGCCGTGCGGACGCGACCACATGGATGTGCTGCAGCAGTCGACCAACCTGACTGCCGGCTTTATTACGTACTTACAGCGGAAACAAGCTGCCGGCATTGTTAATATTGCACCTCCCGGACATCATCAGGTATGTTCGCCAGTACAACTCATAGAAAACTAATGAAAATAATTTGTTTGCGACGTATAAAATGTGTAACAGTAATAACGGAAATTTGAAAGGCGACACTAATCTGATGGGTTCGTTATACAAGAAGCGTTTTTCAAAAACAACGGCTTCGATTCCTTGCTTACTAGCCAAGAAAAGATGTCGTTAAAATCAATACTGTTTGATTTTTGGAAAAACCAATGATGCCGTTTTAGTTTTTATCAAACTAGGTCCTGAGACTCCTGTGAGATTTTTTTCCATTCCTTTTAGTTTCGGATTTGGCAATACATGCCATCTCGAAAATTCCACCCTGCATATAATGTGCATCATAGATATAATAAATAAGTAGATATGCTCCGTAGCCGAAAATTTAAGGGAAACCTGTCTCCTGTTTGCCCTTAACACACGGAAATTACACATGCAGTTCAGTAAAAGCAATAAATGCAGTCGCGCACACACCCGCATTTCTTAAATCAAAACGTACTACCCAATCTATATATATATATCTTATATACAGTGTGAAATCTTAATGGTTGTTTTCCCGCGGCAGGACGATTACCCATCAGTAGTACTATCGAAACACAAAGTTAAACTAAAAAAATAAATGTTTTTTTTTTTCAAATCATTAAGAAAGTGTTCATAAACTCGAAAGAGCGAGAATCAATAGTAGTGCACTAGACATAAAGTAGGTAGATACCTACATGAGACGCACGTACCGCCGCGTACCTACATATCGCGCGATGCACTACTGTTGGTTCAAGTCGCTTTCGAGTTTTGTTTATCACAATTGTTAATCTGCCATTTATGGAGTCTAATATTTTTTATATATATAAATCGATTGTATTACTGATACAAACTCATTTCGCTTCGGGAAAACAACCATTAAAATTTCACACTGTATAAAATTCTCGTGTCACGGTGTTTGTGGTTGATCTCCTCCGAAACGGCTCGACCGATTTTCGTGAATCTTAGCGCGCATATCGACTATTTTCATCCCCCTAAATGTTAAGGTTGGTCCACCCCTAAATTTTTGTTCGTTAAGAACAGCAATTGATTTATACATATATACTAGCTGACCCAGCAAACGTTTTGCCACATAAAATAAAATAAAAAATCTCGTTAAAATTCTAAAATGGCTGGACTGATTTGGCTCATTTTGGTTTTGAATAAAATTATTTGTGGGTGGTCCAGGGAAGGTTTAAAAGGTGAGTAAATATGAAAAAATGACTGGAACATAGTAAAAACAACAATTTCGCTTTCCCTTAGAAACTAATTAATATTAATACGTCGCGTCGCGTCGTTCAGAACTCAAATTTAAAAGAATACTTTTTTTTGTTTTTTTCATTTGTTTTTGACAAGTCATATTGACAACCAACAATTTCTGATCGCTACTATTTAAAATTAAATATTTTACGGACTTTGGCGGGAAGGTCACGTTATCTTGGTTGAATTTTATTTCTATGTGCATAATGCGGTTTAATGCATGATGTGATAGTGTATTCTGCAGTATATTAGTGTTTTTGTGAGCAATAGGCTTGTTTCCACTAAGAATAAATCGGATGGCTTTGAGTTTCTAATGATTAACCATGATAATAAGTAAACAAAAAAACAACTTTTCTATTAATATAACAAAGGATTAAAAATATTTTTGCAAAATAAAATCGACAAAATTAGGCGTTTAATCACGTGACATTAAACACCAATCAGAGAAGAGCAGGGAAGCGTGACGTCACACCTCGCAAAACGCTTTGTTGTTGCTATCATTTTCGTATAAAGTGAACAGGTTATTTCGCGAGCTTTCAGCAATTGTTTTTAAATTAATACAGTTCGTTTTGAAAAACGGATAAACTTGGGGTACTACTTTCCTTTGGCTCATTCAAACACTCTGCGATTATTGACATCCTTCGTTTTATCAACTATGGTAGTTCCTTATAGCTGCATTGAATTATTACATTTTATAAAACGAAAATAATATTTTCACTTCAGTAGCTCAAACATGATTGTAGGTTTTGCTGCCTGAATTAGTGAGCAAAATCGATTTTGCTCACTGAATAACTTTTAAATTATTTTATTTTCGGAAAGCCGCGAATATCTCATTCAGCCTTGGGTTAATCATACCTACAATTCGAAACATTTACACTCTATCTCTTTCCCGCCATTAGAAAGAGAGAGAGACAAAGACCAGGCCTTTCGAAGTTCCGATTTTGAATTCGACCTCAGCAGCTCAGAGACAAACACGTTCGGAATTTCGTTACTAACTAAAGAATTTTTGCAAAAAGATAATTATGTCTTTTAATGTAATTTATTGAATTTTTAACTTATTGTTGTATTTAAACGAAAATAAGTATTTACTGCAAATAAAACTGATATTTAACCTCTACATATTTATTTCTAGTTTCAGTAATGTTACATAATATATTTTGAATAATAAAATATCATGGGTGCAATTTCCGAATACACCTCAATTTAAATAAAAGAGCTCCAGAATCAAACGTGGCTGGCGTCGAGTTGAAAAGTTAAAAAATATTAAAATAATCGTAAAATATAAGTGAAACTAGCTACGAGAACAGTATTTTAACACCGGAAGAGTAAAAACAACAAGTTATTAATGCAGAATTAAGTATAAAGTACCTACTATTCCTGTTTATTATTTTAACTCGTAAAGTGTTCTCGCTGCCGAAGTGAAAAGTTATGTGCGTTACACTAGAGTAAAGTTTTTTGCATCTCGTGCCTTGGAATCCCTCGCCACACTCAGGATTAAAAAACAGCACTCGCAGCAAAAAACGACTTTAAACAAATAAATATTTAACTCAAATAAATCATAAAACCCTATTCAAGTCATAAAATTTTATAGGTTTTGTGTGGTATATTATGGTAGATTTTGCAAAATTCATTTCTTTTACTATACATTTATAAATAGATACATCGAGTTGTGTATAATACTTAAATAATAATGAAATAAATTGTGGAATCAGTTGATAAAGTAAGAGAATCTTCCCACTTTGCCATTTTTATCCACTTTCTTCGTATTTGTTTATTGTTTGGAACATATATGAATAATTTGTTTTGCGTTTTTACCGTTGTACTTTTACATTGGGGCACTATACAGTATTTATAATACGAGGAATTCATTATTTATTAAAAAACACAGCTGACTGTTATATACAAACACGACTGTTTCCCGAGGTGTGACGTCATTAAAGACGCCATGACAGTCTTGGCCTTTTTCGCGATCAATTTCAAATTCATTTCAAAAGTCTCAAAATACTAATGTAAAAGACCTATTTTTCATAAAATAATATCTTTTTGGGGTGAAATAGATGCTAAGCTATAGTTTTAAACTAATTTCCAAATTTTGTCAACTAGCCTATTGAAATGAATCCTTATTTCCCTTGGCCACGGCATCACGTGTGAACGGCTGGACCGATTTCGCTAATTCTTTTCTGTTTGTTATCAGAAGAAGGTTCTTATGAAACACATTTTGAAAACAAAAAAAAAACATAGACGTAGAGTCGAGTCGGCCATTTGCCTATGATATGTTTCTCTGACCATGTCGCACGGACACCGACACGCTCCCTTGCCACTTCTCTTGTATTTTATATTTCTATGATGCGCATTGATGTACGCAGGCATATTTATTTATTTTTTTTAAAGTTTTTATTTTGTACACTGGCTGTGAAACACAGTGTACAACAAAAAAAATCTTTATTCAATAGTCAAATTCTCTATCGCTTTATAGATATTGTACATTTGTAAGAAGTCCACTGGAGTTTGCGTCTCAGATATGGAATCCACGTTATCATGAATACATTGGACCGAGTGGAAAACATTCAAAGACGGTTCATAAAATATCTCTGCTTGCATCAAAAGATTCCATACCAAACTACCGATTATCTGCGACTCTGCAAGAATCTGCAACCATTGGTAGATCGACGTAAAATCGCAGTCTGTTTATTCTTGCTGAAAAATCTCAATAACAACATTGATAACCATGAGTTATTGTCAAAATTTTATTTTAATGTTCCAAGTAAAGCACTTCACTGTAATCCACCCATGCGTGTACCTCATACATCTTCGAATATAGACAGAACAGTTACCTATATTGTGGTGGGTAATACGCAAGCAAATTTTTCAATCAGATATGCTAGGAGTATGATTTTGATCCATTCACAATTAGTGTAAATGCAGCCAGAAGGTTTTTAAGCTTTAAAGTAGCGGTATTTTATATGCATTATTTATTTCTGTTTAATATTATTTTCTCATATAGTTGCAATCCAAGTATGTATTGCTTTTTACTTTAGTTACGGCGATGTGGTTTTTGTTTTTGTGCTCACACCACACATTATTATTGTGTCTACACGTGAGGAATTTGTAATTGGCTTTTTGGTGACTACGTTTCCATTTTTGTCTGTTTTTGTCAGCTGTAAGTCCTCCATGTACATAAATAAATAAACTATGTTACAGAAAAGATTACATATATTTGAAGTGTAAAAGTGTTATTATGCTCGTACCTACTTACAAAATAAATATAATTTAACATAGGGTGATACAAATATGATCCGACTGATTTTTCAATTTCTCATACTTCTTTCTCAGTCCATGTGTTTTCGTTGTGGTATAAGGTACTAGTACTACGAAGTTTCGTAGTTGCTAGATTTTAATGTATCTGCTTTACTGATTTTATTAATTGAAAGCTAAATCAGGTTTTTTTTTTCTTTCCCAGGCTATGTTTACCGTTCATATCTTCCCATCGTGCGAATTCGCCAATGAAAACTTAAACCGTATCGCACCAGACCTGATGCATCGTGTCGCAGACATCGCACACTTACTTATTGTTATTGCGACCGTGTGAGGTACGCTGTATTCTCTTATATATGATATTACAAGTTAACATCATGTTTACGACATTCTTGTGAACCACTTTTAAAACTTGAGGTGAAAGTCCTGATCTTATTCATGGACACATCCTGGACTGGACGCATTTATTCCTAAATCAATTTGCTTCAATATTGTATGGACAAAACCGCCATCGATGTAGTCTATTCGATTTTAAGAAAGCATTGTAAATACGGCCAGGTTGTGAAATTTTTATCTTCATTTTTATCGTAGCTATAGATCGACCTGGTAGAAGTAAATCGTAATGAAACTAATAGATTTTTCGTCATCTTCATGATGTCAAAGTTCTTAGGAATTGAGTTGTAATACCTCTGAGAAAGTGAACTCTCGTTTTGGTAATGTAACGTCAGTTTATTTATTGTTATCGCGTATCGCGGCGTCGTTGTCGACGGCTCGAGGTCTCCACACGCGCCTGTATAAAGTCTCACATAGTTAGGTAAGCAGCCGTCACTTATTTAAGTGCTAGATATAAGTCATAGCTTATTTGTAAAATACTTTTGTTATGGTCGACTGGGTTCGACGATGTTCGGAGTTTAAATTTTTTAAAATAATGATAGATGGCAAAGTCAGTTGATAAAAATATATTTAATTTTGGGTTCAGATTAGATGAGTGGCAATCTATCGAGCATTTTTATTGTTAGTGTAAATTGTTATTTTGTTTTAAGCGAATTAGGTCTAAAATAATTTAAATTCTGTAAATATCGAATCTATCCGTACTAAAATTCGATTTCGCTTAGGTCATTACGGTAGGTAATGGAAAACTCATGAATACTGTGTCGAATGATTACTGTTTACATGTAAAAAAATAATTAAGTAATTAAGTTATATAAGATAGTAAGGGAAAAATACATGTGGAAAATAAACTGTGATTCTGACTTTTTAATGTAGACTGTAGGTAGCCCTATTTTATGGAGCATAGATTGCAGTGTGCTACTAAGCGAAAGCACACCAGTGACGCGTATGGCCTCACCTTTAGCGATATCGAAAATGATGTTCAATGCTGTTTTGGAAGTCAATCTTTCTAAAAATGTGTGCAACAATGCGGAATCGTTATTGTTTGGCGTTAAACTAGAGCTGCATTGTTGGTAAGCACTGTCGTGGCAGGGGTAGACGACTTTAATATTGACCAAAATAAAATGAATCGCAATAAGCTGAGATCCGAGGTGTTAAGATTTTTTTTTATATCCGAAACCGTGTATCAGTATGACTGTACATTTTGTCCAAATATCAAACTACGTTATCGATATCATCGTTCTTTACAAACACATTCACTAAAAGACTTTGCATACTTACTTAGGTATAAATTTCATTGAATTGCAAATGTAAACATAGCTTAGTAAAAATATAGTAGGCGATATAAATCTAAATATCGCCTTTTAATAAAAAAGGCTATCCCAGCGATTATTGTTTGTGTATCGGCTTTGCTTCACTTCTCTCTTCGTAACGGTACAGAGATCGTATAATCAAAGAAACTGGTCTGTTACGTGGTGCGAAGCGATGCTCGGAGTGTGGCGGGATTCTCAAACAAACGAATGCGTGGTGGTTATAATATGAATTCATCATATTTACATGAAATTTGTCACTTAACATTCCCACGGGCTTAAGAGATTCTAAACTTAATGGTCAAAGTTTAATTTATAATTTGAATAAAGTCACACAACATTATATTAAGTGGTATTTTGAATTGGATAGAGCCAAATACATAATTATATGAATAAAAAAGGTAAAATATTATAGAAGTTAAAGTATGACGGTCGCGCATTCTTTCGGTTTGGTTGAAGCCGTCGTGCACGCGGTGGGGCGCCTGCCAAGCGGCCACAGTGTCGACGTATTCGGATCTCATTGCTGCTTTAATTGCGGGCCGCCGCTCAGGTTATTCTCTACTTGTACTCGCCATCCTCATTTTCCGCTGCCGCCTTTTACAATGGACAGTCTTTATGAATATTGACTACGCATTATGGTAAATAGCTGTACTATGAAAGCTTGACATGTTAACCTTCAATCAATTCAAACTAACAATATTGTACTTCTCATAATTTAAGTTTTAGTGGTAGCGCCACTTTCTGATTTTATTAGTAGCAGCATCTTACATAACTTGCATTATTATTATAGTTAGATAATGGTGCGACTGTGCTGTCGTACGTAAAATAAAGTACAAAATATTTTATGTATTGTAATTTTATAAAGTACGATATAAATTTATAGCACAGGTAATATTATTACGTATATTCTTTTTAAGGTTTATAACTAGAATGTATAAATATAATAATTGTATTGTTTGTCATATTTCCGTCGCAAACAGTTCTTAACTTGGCTAGGAGGAACACTAACGAACTCATCACTTCGTCCATTAATTTTAAAATATCTATAATTTTACTAGCAAACAGATGCCCACTGATGTACACTCTTAAAAAATCTTATTTGAACTCCTTATGAAGGAGGTTAATGTAAATAAGTGTTCGTGAAATATAGTGATATGACGGTATTTAGACACACTATTGAAAAGAATATGGTATAAGAAACATTATGAGAATTATAAATGACTAATTTATTGCGGTGAAAGTATTTACTTTTTTTTTTGTAACTGGGGTGTAGTTATTTCCTAAGCTGTTGTTAATACATTCTACGTGATTTGTTGTTCGTAAATTTTACTATTCAGCTTATCTGTTCAGTCGTAATATTATCGTCTATATTCATTTCAGACAGAATCTAAAAACATCGATGGATTCTGCCTAGTTAATAATTACATCCTTGAGAGTGGTATGCTAAAAATGTCAATTATTAATAATAATATGTCTCGGAATAATATTATTCCGTAAATATTATGATTTATTATTCCACAAAATTTAACACAGTAGCACACTTAACTGCATGTGAGAAGTATAATATAGTTTTGTTTATTTATAATTGAAGCCAGCCACAAAGCGGTCCCACTTCGCAGTGGCTTCAAGCTGGTACATTGAGGACGCTGCGACGTCGGGCCCTTGTATGTTTTCCGAGCAATGTTTAATTCTGTTCTCAAGCATGAAGTGGTTATATGAGGATGGAACGTCTAGAAACTTCGGGTCTGCTTCGCTAGCGACTGTTGTTGGTGTGCGAGATGATAGTTTAAATATTTGTAAAAATAACATTTGATCTCAAGTGTGCAGCAAAAGTGAACGTGAGTTAGGTTGTTGTAGAGCAACAGTCGCGTGCGGACACAACCTGATGCCAGTGTGCTCGATGTTGGTTTGGATTCTAACAGAGCGTACGTATAGAAAAAAATATTGTGATCATAATTATATTATAGTTTTAAAGCTAGTTTGTAGAGATAACTGTATATTTTGTACATATTGAAAATAGTATTGTATCTTTACTTCCCTTATCCAAACAACCCAGAATCCTGTGTGTTATGTACCTCCTACCTACCAATACTATTAAAAAAAATATTACAACATAAACGTTTTTGATTTTTTTATTTATTATGACATATTTTTGTGATAGATACACCCCATTCACGATAAGATTAGACATTGAAATACATGTTTTTTACATTCTATTGCGTTGGTGGCATAACACATGGTAGCTGCAGTAAACAGTTGCTATTATAATCACGTTTTTGCTTTTAATGCCATCCTTATGACTATGGAATAGAAGTAAAAATCGGTTGAACGGACTGTAAACGTTGCATGTTACGTCATGAATTTAAGAAATAGGGATGTTTCCTGAGTAAAAAATATATGATTGTTTAGTCCGTCAGTTAGATTATAGAAAAATATTGGACACGTATTTTTTCCTTTATCAAATCTATAAAAACTGACGAAGATACAAAGCATCAAAGATCAGGAGTGGGGGCTTGTGACGTTACGGCTCGGTAAAAATTGTAGCGAGTAGTGACGTCACACGAGTTTTCAACGCTCTGTATCGTCTTCATTTTTTGTTTACGTGAAAAAAGAAAAAATACATGTCCAATATTTTTTGGAAATCTATCTGACGGACTAATTAGATTTTTTTAGTCAACTACCCTATTATATCAACTTTCGCAATGTTAATTAACTATGATAAATTTTTTTCTGCAGCAATTTTATACGATAAGTTATTGAGAAATATCTTAAATTACAGGTTAAGATCGTTCAAATCACTTCAATCAACTTAAAAATGCGTATGTTATAGTGATGTAACGAATATTCGCATTCGCATTCGCATTCGCGGATATTCGCATATTTTTGAATATTCGCATTCGCGAAATTACTGCGAATGTTTTGCGAATATTAAAAAATAGTTGGTTGATAAAACAAAATGCATTAATCATATTTCACTTCAATTTGATTAAATCATTTTTATAACCACTATTCCTATATATTTATACCTTTTTTTTTTGTATGTGAAATATCAAATGAATCCTCCCGCTCTGGGCGGAGCGGAAGGGAGTGTCAGACTCTTACTGACTAAAACCCACACGTGATCCTTCTCGTGCCCTTTGCGTTCCAGAACCGCGGTGACTCTTTCGAACAAATTCTGCAACCCCAGCAGGCACTGAACCTATGGGGCCCCGTCTTCTTTACTGACAGCTCTTTGAAGCGAAACAGTCATATCGTACGTATAGACGAAAGGTCAACGCCGCCGATCGCCTAGACGAGGGCACGGCGTTGCTCTGTACATGCAGGGCAGACCTCCACCGTATGCTCCACCGTGTGCTCCGGGCGATCCACACAGTGTTGACACCCGTACGTGAAACAGTAGGTACCTCCCGAAACAGTCGTATACAGTGAGCACCAGCATCAGGCGGAAGGTGCGGACGCCGTGGCGTCTCTCCAACCACTCCTCAAAGAGGGGACTTTTCGCCGCAGTGGTGTCCGGCCCAGTTGGGTTGCAATAGCCGCCGCCGCCATACTTCCGTGAGATCCTGCCGGAGCTCTGTCTGCTGTCCCATAAAAGGCCATGAAGCGCACGATCCCCGCATCATACAGCCTCCGGCAGGAAGCATTTTGACCCTCTAGATTGAGCAAGAGCCGCTTGAAAGCAGCCCCCGCCTGCCCCAGTTTGGGAGCCAGAAGTCGAGAGAGACGAGACCCAAGTACTTCATCGTCGACCCGCCGCCGATGGGAACTCCTCCTACCGTTATCTGGGATTCCGATAATGGCCTGTTTCGAGAGCCATGAAAGCACATGGCCTTGGCATGACCTCGAGACCCAGTTGCCGGATCCTCTCAATGACTGTCGCAACCCCGCGTGTTATCAGCTCGTTTCACACTGTAACCTCAAAATTCACTTGTTTTGTTTATGAAAACAGCGGCGCGAGCGCAATGAAACTTCAGTCGGATGCGTTCGCATTAACTCGGCTATTCTCGAAACATAAAACGAAAACGAATGGGACTGCCGTCAACGTAAAAAACTGAATATTCGCATTCGCATTCGCGAATGTTGGCAGCAAATATTCGCATTCGCATTCGCGAATGTCTAAAATATGACATTCGTTACATCACTAGTATGTTAGCAACCTTCACACTTGCTGAAAAGAAGCAAAACCGCAAAGTCAAGACATATTCATTTTATTTGTGCGGTCTTTCTTTGTCATTTTCTTTACTCAAGTTAATTTAAAATACGGTTCAATATTGACAAAAAAATATTGGCAACTTTAATGGCAGTGGTGTTCGAGGCGAAAAAACATGAAAATTATGAATTCCAGAAACCAAACCAAACTCCACTTGATTCGTAGTGGTTTGTTCATCATTTGATTTTTTTGACGAATTCATCCATATTTCTAAGGAAATATGTAGCGGTAATGAAGAGTTTTTTGGTATCCAAAGTCAAAGTTTCGCGCCAACTGTATTTGTTGACGTTTTATACACATACAATATCACACAATCACATGTAAATACTATTACTAAATATGATTATTACGATTCAAAATATTGTGAAGAACAAGAAAAAACCCAGATCTAAATGCAATTAACGAACACAGATCCAATAACACGTAATATTCATTACCGCTACTTTATTTTTGTTCAAAATCGTCGGTTATATTGGATTTTTTTTAATGCTAGGGTATACGAAATGTTTGTTTTATTTCGTTCAACTCTATAAATATAAATGAGCAATTATCATACATCGATTATTAAAAATTAGAATAATATTTTGTCTATACTACTATTATAAAGAGGAAAGATTTGTTTGTTTGTTTGTATTGAATAGGCTCCGAAACTATTGAACCGATTTGAAAAATTCTTTCACCGTTTGGAAGCTACACTATCCCCGGATGACATAGGCTATATTTTATCCCCGTATTCCCACGGGAACGGGAACTACGCGGGTGAAACCGCTGGGCGCTGCTAGTTTATCATAAAATCCAATAAGCACTTATGAAAACCATTTATGCACTTTGATTTTATTTATGAAAATTTGTAAACTATATTAAAGAATTAATGGCGCTAAGATATCAGCATGTTATCTAATTGTTTTAATGAACGGCCATACAAAAGATTTTTTAAGTAGGTAGCTTTATAAAAAACGACATTATTAATTAGGATATCGCATGACGTAACTCTGAGGTCCAAGTGGTACTACTACCGAGCCGGCGACGGGGTTTTGCACGTCTAGTACCATTGGTACCTACTACTACCGAACTTAGCAGCGGTTTGCGGTTTACATCAAACTAAAGGTACGAGTACAATATTATAAATAAAGTTTTAATAAATAACAAACATACATATATTGTTATTTATTTAAACGTTATGCACAATAGTGGTTGGTACATGGTTAATAGTGGTATGTAGTGGTTGGTTTGGTTACATTGTCTAAGTATATAATAATTGTTAACCAACAAGCGAAAGTACCTTTTTTCTATACTTACCTACTTATAACAAATCTATAAATGAGTAGTTTTTGTACTAAACTGAAAATATTTCCAAATAAAAATATATACAGAATAACTAAAGCGGTGTAAAGTATTTCGCGAAGAACAGCTTATAACCACGTCTGCTAATACATGCTGCCTTAACTAAGCTAAAGCTGTCAAAGAGAGAAGAGTTTTAAGTTGGTAAACCTAGCAAACCCACGTCTAGGTTTACCAACTCTTAAAACTGGAAAGACACAGAGGTCAACCATTTATATAAACTCGTATTTGCCTAGCTTATTCACAACTATAGATATCGGGGTCGGCTTCCAGTGAAACTGGCTTCAGCTGTAAGTATATCAATATTTTACTTTGAGCAGCTGCTTACTAGACCTCCACTACCCAATACCTGGACAATACGGTAGGTACTTCCTGGCGAAACTTGGTGTCAGAATTTCTGCCTTCTGACAATCCGTATAAGGACTGCCGTAAAGATGTATAAATTACAGCCGGTACCAACGGTTTAACGTGCAATCCGAGGCATGGCGGTGGCTCTGTATGTTAAGATGGTCATCCATCCACAGGACAACGTCGGCAAGCGTTGTTTAACCTTGAAGATCAACCCGGGTGACTGTTATTACTTGGTCACGAGCTTTAACTCAGAGATTTAGCCGTGATGCAGTTCTTCGTTCGAGGACAAAAGGTACGTAACAGATGTGGATGCCGATGAACAAATCTATTAAATAATCAAAATTCTCAATATGATCATTTATCTGCCATTCCCTTTTCCTGTCAATCTCATTGGCAACCAAAAAATCTCTTCCTTTTCCAGTCCAGTCTATGTAGCTCTCCAGTCCATCTGGCTAGAACTTAAAAAAAAGGTTCAGACGAAAGTCTTGTAGTAAATTTTGCTACATTATCTATACTTATAATAAATCTGTAGAGAGGTCAATTCTGTACAAGGAATATATTTTCAAAATAACTATCAGGGGGTGATTAGTGATCGATACTGGTGCCAAAAATGCAATCAGTAAAATTTTTGTGTGTCTGTCTGTCTTTCTGTCTGTCTGTCTGTCTGTCTGTCTGTATGTTCTTTATAGAAACAAAAACTACTCGACCGATTTTAACGAAACTTGGTGCAATTATTCTTCATACTCCTGGGCAGGTTATAGTATACTTTTCATCACGCTACAATCAATAGGAGCAGAGCAGTGAAGGAAAATTTTGGGAAAACGGAAGAAGTCATCTACATAAAATTATCTAAAAAACATCCCGAAACAGCATGTCTATCTTTTGTCAATTTTAAACCGATCGGGCTGAGAGTTTCAAAATCGGGGGTAAAGTAACTATTCCACGCGGACGAAGTCGCTGGCAGAAGCTAGTGTATAATAATAAATAACCGCCGTGTCTGTACATTAACTTTGAATATTTATGCATAAAAAATATTTTTTTACGCGCAAGAACCACTGCTTTAGATACTTGAATATATTACGTGCTATCCCAAGTTTTATTTGGCGTTTATTATTATCAAAATCATCAAATTAAAATCGTCTTTCTAAGTTTAGTACGAACCTTCATCGATAGCTAATCGTAACGTTTACTCAACACATAAAACAATATTGACACATTAATTTGTGTAGGTAACTCTGAGCACAATTTAGTTTTTATTTATTTTGAAATAAGAAGATAGGTGATTAATTTTAGTACGGGATGAATGAAAATAACACCAACACATAACTTTATTTGTGAATCTGTGTATGAAATGAAAACTAAACATTTTGTTGTAATTTTATCGTTATTTATCGCTACGAGTATAATTATGTAGGACTAGCTTCTGCCAGCGACTTCGTCCGCGTGGAATAGTTACTTTACCCCCATTTTTAAAATCTCAGCCCGTTCGGTTTAAAATTGGTAAAAGATAGACATGCTGTTTCGGGATATTTTTTAGATAATTTTATGTAGAACATTTCCGTAATACATGATTTCTATGTAACTTTAACCATTAAGGCTACACACGCGACGGAAGCTTAAAAAATGGAGTAACTTCTTCCGTTTTCCCAACATTTTCCTTCACTGCTCTGCTCCTATTGATTGTAGCGTGATGAAAAGTATACTATAACCTGCCCAGGAGTATGAAGAATAATTGCACCAAGTTTCGTTAAAATCGGTCGAATAGTTTTTGTTTCTATAAAGAACATACAGACAGACAGACAGACAGACAGACAGAAAGACAGACAGACACACAAAAATTTTACTGATTGCATTTTTGGCACCAGTATCGATCACTAATCACCCCCTGATAGTTATTTTGAAAATATATTCCTTGTACAGAATTGACCTCTCTACAGATTTATTATAAGTATAGATTGGCTACTTCCCGTTATGTCACATTCCCGATTCGACAACATGTCAAAAGTTTTAAAAACTACTGAACACGAGTGGCGTTTGGTCAAGATTTTAATCTTCATACATCCATTCCAGTTTTGTCACCCTTTTTAACTAGTTCTTTGTACGGTACCTACAGTCGACTACAAAAGTTACCAAAAGTCCTTATTGACGTTCTTTTTATCTCCCGACTTTCCCAGAGGTGGGTGGGTATATTGTTTTCTTAGTATATGCAAAATCCTAAATTAACTACGTTATATGCATAGGTATGTATCATGGCAATAAGTTTGATTGCCATGTGCAGCTTTTATCTATTTACCTTTGTAAAACCGATAGTTTATTTAACCTTACTGAGATTGAATCTCAACACAGTCTTGTAGCGAGCTGTCCACACGTGTTGTGACCCCACGGACAAGTCTTGTTTTTCATCACTTCAGGATAATTATGTTGTTGTCTCCTTCGACGCCTTGACGCTAATTTGCTAGCTTACATTTACTGAGCCCATTCACTGAATGTGTATTTATCTCTGTCATATTATCCATGAATATTTGAGTGACATTGGTTAGGTAGGGGCGTAGAGCTTTGATAGTTGTTGGTTACCATTCCACTTTAGCCAAACCTATGGTCCGATTTCTTTATTCGCCAATTATAATATTTTCCATTTGATATGTCCAACGGGACCTCTGTTAGTCGGATGGTCAAAATTCACAACTACCAGGAGAATAGAAAAATATTGAAGTATTTTCGGGGCTGGAATTGTGGGCGGCAATGGCTCACAAACTACCAGGATACCAGAATTATGAAGATATATATCCAGGGCTAGAAGTACGTGTGTTAAAACTCAACAAAACTACCCGGATACTTTACTGGTTTTTTCTTGGTGATGATGATGAGATAAATATTTAACATCAATATATAGGGTCATAGGACCCTTAGGAGTCGAGGAAAAAGCAAAATAGTCAAAAAGATTAAGAAGACGAAATGACGCATCAGCCTCAAATACCCGAAATTACTGAATTGCAAAACCACGGGATTAACTTTCATAATGTTATGCCTTCCTGAAGCCAGTTCTAAAGTTCACGGAAACGGAGTCGCAGATAGAAGCTAATTAACAAAATACAAAGAGCTCACCGGGATAACAATATTCTAGTATCACGAATTCAATACTGATCTAGAGAAAACTAAAAGTGACAATCAAAACACTTTGACGCGAGCTAGTAAGTAGATAGAGCAAAAACATCAGATTATTTATTACTCCAGATTGTACTTTCTAAACAAAATGTTGACTAAACGAGAATGAATGTAGGCAAAATTTTGATCATAGCTTAGGTAATGTTAAATAATTATGCTTCTGGTATCCTCACAATTCCAGCCCCAGAAATGCTTCGATATGTTTATGGTCTGCTGGTACACGTGAATCCTTACTTACAAATGTTTGACAGGTACGAAACAAAGGAACATTTAGGGAAAAGGAATTTATCTTCTACTATATAAAAATAAGTCGGGTTTTCCTTCCTGACGCTATAACTCCAGAAAGCACGAACCGATTTCCACGGTTTTGCATTCGTTGGAAAGGTCTCGGGCTCCGTGAGGTTTATTGCAAAGAAAATTCAGGAAAAATTTCAACAGAAAAGCGGGAAAATATTTTTTCATTTTTTTATATATGGCAAAACAACGTTTGCTGGGTCAGCTAGTCTTTCATAATTATGTATTCGTCGAGTTTTTATTTTTTTTAAGATGTAATCTGCTATTCGGGGCGGTGACAAATCCAACGAATCAAAAACCAAGAAAATTGTTCCAGCAGATCTCGAGTTATAAGTGTTGTAAAAACCCGTCTTTGTTTTATATATATAGATGTATTAAGCTGAAGTGGTAATTTTTTCTCTCCGTGATAAAGTAAGTGGTATGTTTACAAGAGATGGAAAGATTGAGCCAGTTGTGGAGAGTGACTACAGGAAATAAAGTGAATGGCATTTTGTTATATAAGAAGTGATCAACTGCATCCGGTTATATTGAACCATGACCGCGCCATAGTGGGAAAAGAGAGGAAGATTGATTGTTCTGGTTGGGCAGTAAAGATGTGAAAAATACTTGAAGCAAGGCAATTGGGAATTATAGGATAGGATTTATAGAATTAAAGAGAGCAGAGAGAAAAAAAAATGTTTATATAGTCACTAGCTCAACGCGGCTGGCATTTTAGCAAGCAAAACAGTCTATTTATTACACTAAATATACAATTCAACATGTTTAAAACAACTCATCTTAATCTTAACATTTCATTTTAATGTACCTACTGATAACAAGTAATAAGTTACTCTAACAAACTATTTTAATGATGAACTACATCTTCCTATTCCTATTGTCTGACAAATTATTGCTAGCCGTTTCTTTTGTCACAAGGATTTAGCAGCCTTGTTTCATCATGAGATCTGCCAGTTTAAAGATTCGTAGCCAGCTGAAAGTCTCTGATTGTGGTTGAGTAGCCATTGACCCGGAGGCAGTGGTCGTGGTGGTGTCCACGCGGTTAGGCGCTCGCTCTGGGGTGCGCGCCGAATTCGTTGGCGATTTCTTGTCGGTTTTCTGGTTTTCTGGCGATTTTGTTATGGCTGGCGAAGTCATACTGCAACAAAAAAGAATCTGGTCATCTTTCTCTAGTCTATTCTAGACATTTTTTTAACATACAGCGGGACTGCTGAGATGGCGATCTCTTGGGATGTATAAAGAATGTGTTGCGCCGATCGCCAAGGGGTGAAAGCATGATGGTAAGGTTATACTTACCATCATGCACCCCTTAGCGATCGCCCTGATCGACCTGAAAACATCATAAATAATATGATGTTTTCAGGTGTTTTATAGGAGTGTTGGTTGCATGAATTCAAAAAGCTCCTGCGTCCCTGCGGCAGACAGTCTAAATAGGTATAAACATAGAAAGTATTGTTACTATATCAATCGTAATAAGACGACTTGAAACTGAGCAACCAGAACCAGATGTAATGCGGAAAGGTTTGCATTACATCGGCACTAGCGTGACAGAAACAATGGGTTGGTCTAGCGCTATAAGGGTTCACTTAAGTTACTGCAAATACGTTTGCATTTCCCTGTAAGAGCGGGTTGACATTAGGTCGGACCAACAGTTGTATCGGGCCGACAAACGTGTCGGATCCATATTGGCATATGACCCGACAAAACTAACGCAGCCGACCCTTTTACCGGACGTTCAGCCACGATTTCTGTCGGGTCGGCATACTATTGGCGTACTGGCAAATATAGCGCCGTTCGCATTTGTCGGCGCCAAGCGGCGGCGGAGCCAATTCCACCCGCTGATTCCCCGCTCTCGGCACTCGCGCGAGCAGTTTCGTTACGCGTATACAGAGAAAACACGTTCAAATATGGAGGGCGAAATAAATACGGATCTTTTCGTCGTACATAGTATACAAAAGTCAACTACGACTGAATGTTTAGTGACGATCCGGGCAGTAAAACGACCGTACCGTCAGTGGTGTTCACATTAGGTCGGGTCGGCAGCGTCTAATGTGAACAGCAACAACCGACAGTCGGTCAACGGTAAACTGTCGGTCCGACTTATGTGAACCAGCTCTAAGCGAGGCTAGTTCGTTACCCTCTCCTACACCAGTGTGATTCTGTAAGCATCTGACCGTCAATCCATATAAATAAGATGAAAAGACAGCTCACTTCACAAAAAGTTAAGACGTTGAAATGTTGATACAATAGAGAGGTTGGAAGCCTACTGTATAAAAAAAATACAGTCGAATTGAAAACCTCCTCCTTTTTTGCAGTGTGTTAAAAACATTCAATCCTAATCATTTTCATGCATACAACACTCATGCCTATTCTCCTTGGGGGTAGACAGAAAGTACAGATCGCCACCTGCTACGGTCTTTATGCTGGCACTTCACTTGGCGTATTTCTCACGGTACGATGGTTTGGAAGCAATTGGTGAAGATCTGATGAAGAACAGAGATGATAGGAAACAGAACTTTTCAATAAATGGTACCAAATCTTTCGGGAGTGCTGAAATCGCATGTTTGTTTATTGTTTACACCAATTTATTACCACGTACGCTGTTCAAAAAACGAAGAATCAACCAAAAACACCGACTTCCGAAATTAAGAAGAATTTTTAGAAGTCGGTTGTTTTATTTTGTAAAAAGATTTTTTCAAAGTTTTTTCTACGCAAACACCGTCATATATGAACCAATTTAAAAAAATATGAGAATGTATGTGAAAAATATTTATAAGAAAGAAAAATATATCTATAGGTACTTTCCGATTGGTCCCATAGAAATTTCGCCAAAATCGGTTCTGTGGTTTGGTTTTTAAATCGAAGTCGGTAAAAAATTGGTCACCCAAGTAAACGAAATTGCTTATTTTGCTTTCCTGTTACATTTCAGTGGTTGTTTGTTGTGGGCACTAAAACCAAGAGATAGTTCTTTTCCTACAAAAGAAACAGTAAATGAGCTTGTTCTGGCTATAGTTATCATTGCGCGTCTTATTGTTAGCTGCACTGGTCGACCATGACCCGATCTTAGATCAATCATTTGTAAAAATAACACTTGAGGTCGCGTTGCCCATTGTGTGTGACCAGGGCTGCCGACGGACTCGGACATAACAGATACGAAAACTAAGATTACGTTGGTACATACTTGAAATCTCTGGAATCTAGTGATTAAAGGTTTATATAAACAGCAAGCAGATGTGCAGTCTTGCAAAGAGGCAGCTCATCTGTACTAATATTATAACTCAAAAAAGTACTGGAACGATTTCAAAACTTCTTTCACCATTACAATGCTGCATTGTATTATATATTGTATGTACAATGTAGCATTGTAAGGGTGAAAGAGGCAATATTAAAATAAATACATGTTGACCCTTGCGAAGCCGGGATAGGCCGCTAGTACAAAATAACTCGAATTTTCCGCCTTTTTCTTTAATTTTGCAAACCATGTTTTACCTCGACACTAACAACTAGAAACCTCGTTGAATTTTTTTTCAACGATGCGAGATACCTTTTTGCCATTGTACTATTTGCCAGTGCTTATTTTTCTATATTTATGTATAATTATGCCGTTTCCTATCTACCTCCGGGTTAGGGTTGCCAATTTTTTTTTGACAGAAAAAAGTATACAATAGTTTCTATAGGGAAAAAAAAGTATTTGGAAGAAAAAAAAGTATTTTTCAAATTTTGTTTTATTGCTTTAAAAACTTATTTTTGTGTGCTTTTAGCACATGTTAACAATTTTTTGTTATCTTTAAATGTTTCAAAGCTTGTTTGACAGTCAAAATTAAAATTAAAATAAACAGACAATTCGTTTTTAATTAAATTTATTGACGCCCTATTTCTATCTTCTCGCCACTTTAGATTCATTACAGAAAAAACTCTTTCAATGAAAGCTGAAGTGGCGGGACCTGTAATGTGACACAACACCACATCTGACATCTACATACCGTTTTTTTTCGTTTAGTAACTAAATAAATCTTTTCCATCATACATTTTAACTTATGTGTACGGTGTAGATACCGTTAAATAATTAAGTACCCATAATGAGTAGGTACCGACTTTGTTTTACGTATCACAGTAAAGGGTAAAAATAAAGTATTTTCACATACTTTATTTGTTTGCAAAAGTATAAAGTATAATTACCAAAAATAAAGTAGGATACGTTATTATGAAGTATAGTTGGCAACCCTACTCCGGGTACAGTACTCTCTTGGGAGGACTATGCAAAAAGGAAGACAGTTTAGTACATCGTGCCAGTTAACTTGACATCTAACTCGAATCAAGTATTAATTTGAATTAAACAATACGATTTTGACGGAAATAATATAAACGCAACAGTAACAGTGATGCTAACGCGTATAATATTGTTTTTATCAAAATCGAACGTTTCAATTTCAATTGTAACGTCAAACGTTACTCGAAATGTGTAGAGCCAGCTGTCAAGTTAACTCGCAGATCCTTAGGCGCTTATTCCAAAACGTAAACTCAAACTCCTACTACAACATGAGCATGAAAACGAACTAAATCAATGAAAGCTATATATAATTGACGTTATAAATACAAGTTTTCGTGCTCGAGGATGAGTTTTGGCTGAACAAGCGCGTTTACGTATTAGGTATTGGCAAAAAATATCGATATATCAAAATATTGATATTTTTCCATACAATTATCGATATATATCGTCGATATTTTTAATCACGATATATCGAGTTTTATTTTACAGTATCGAATTTGTATCAATTTCGATTTTTTTTTTTACGCAATTTTGGTTTCGTGTTTTTAATGTTATTAGATACTCCTTGCATGCTCCTCGCGTATAGTTAACTTTAAAAAATGCCGCCGCTATCTTTATGAAATGAAATATAGCAGTAAGACTATTGGTAGCGTGCACGCAAAATAATAATACTATAATAATATACC
Source organism: Hecatera dysodea (assembly GCA_905332915.2). Taxonomy (NCBI): domain Eukaryota; kingdom Metazoa; phylum Arthropoda; class Insecta; order Lepidoptera; family Noctuidae; genus Hecatera; species Hecatera dysodea. The sequence continues at coordinate 8,710,220 of HG995304.1, forward strand.
ATCAGTGTGAGACGAATATGACACAATTTTCGATATTTTTTCAATATGTATTTAAATTATTTACGAAGTTTGAATGCATTGGGAATATGTATGAATAATCATGCGAAACCTGGCGATGTATCGATATATCGATATTTTTCACTAGATAATTATCGATATTATTTTAAAATATCGATACGATAAATATCGATGTATTTTTTTCACTTGCACATCCCTATTACGTATTGCTTGTTCATCTCTCGAGCACGAAATATTAAAATCACAACCTATGTATATTGACAGTTTGATGCTCCGATGGAGTTGGAGTTATAGTTAAGTTGGAGTCAACGTTTTGGAATGTGGGCCTTACAAATTTGTTAGCACAGGAATTCCTAGATTCCAGTAAGTTAGAGGTATAGGCTGCTGTTAAGTACCTACAATTAATTAATTTGGTTTGGGGTCTGATTACAATGTATAATTTATATACAACTTACGTTTTAGAGTTGCAGACCTAAGCAGGTTTCCTGTGTTTTGTGTATGACACACACTGTCGTATTAGGTCAAATATTTTTAGGTACACTTAGTAGAGCGGATTTAAACGTAGGTGTTTGGATTTGTGCCACATCAACCAAATTATTACTATTTGATTCGCGTTGTGCGTCCGCGCGTCTGCAGTCGTCGGCCACTGAGTTCGGTTTGCGACTGCCTTCATTGTTGATACTCAGGGGCACGCGTTGCTACTGTCCTCACTCCTACTTATTACCAAATTGATGTCAAATGGGTAGGCGATAGTTATGATTTCGTCGTAGTCACAGATAACAACTTTTATGACGAAATACATATCTCACCAAAAACATAAATGTGAAACTGTAAGCCAAGCAGGGTTGGCATGATTAAATACCACTAATATTCGCGGAAATTAAAACTAGACATATTATTTTCATTTTCAAATTTAAAATGGATTTCCGCAAAGTAACGCCTGACTCAATCAATTTTATGATTAAATCACTTTAATTTAAATCATGATTCATATCACAATTTAAATCAAGTGATTTTTTCAATAAAAATAACTGATTAAATAAAATTGTTTTAAGTATTTCTTTCTTATAGGTATATGTTACACTAATATAATAAAGAGGAAGGATTTGATTGCTTTTTGTTTGCATTGAATAGGCTCCGAAACTACTTGAACGAATTGAAAAATTCTTTTACTGTTGGAAAGCTATACTATCCCCGGGTGACTTAGGCTATATTTAATCCCCATATTCCCACGGGAACGGGATCTACGCGGGTGAAACCGCGAGGCGCTGCGCTGCTAGATTGTGATACAAATTGACATTCTTAATTTTAGATAACAGACAGATTCGTACAAGTGATGTATGTTAAAAATTACTTCGTGTTAGAATTATAATACGTAACAAAAACACCAACTTTCCAGCTTTTCAGTTCCTTAATCAATTCCTGATTTTAGAATGAACAAATCCAAAAGCGAAAAAGACTCTTTCCACTGATGTTGATGATGCGATGGCCCCAAAGTCTTAAGATTGGGCATATTTTGCTTTGCGTATCTTCATCAAAACATTTTTTTTTTATGACAACCACCACTCCAAAGCTGTCAAACTTTAAAAGAAATAAAAAAAAAACATTTTGTTTAATTTCCTCACTAAACATTACTGATTTGAATGGATGTGATTTGGACTTTGATATTTTAATTATGAGTGGCAGTGAAGTTGGCCCTTTTCGCGCGCGTTTTATTTTACGCACTATTTAAAGTGGATTCTAAAGCAAAAAATATCGAAAAAATCATGATTCTTGGATTTTTTGTAAAAAATCAATGATATTATATATTTTTTGCATAAAATCGTGATTTTTTCCAACCCATGATGGCATGGTTATCAACTTCACCGACAAAACAATTGAGATCTAAATGGGTGTCAAGATCTGTAGACTATCCTGTTTATTTATAAGACCTTATCAACATTCTTAAGCGAATTAAAAAAAAACTTACATTTTACTTATGTTTGTATCACATAGTAGTATTTGAAACTTAGTCGTGACACGCTCCAGCTAAAGTAATTTAAATAATGATTAAACTAGCAGCACCCCGCGGTTTCACCCGCATAGTTCCGGTTCCCGTGGGAATATGAGGATAATATTATAGTCTTGTCACCCGTGAATAGTGTAGCTTCCCAACAATGAAAGAATTTTTCAAATCCGTTCAGTAGTTTGGAGTAGTAGTAGTAGTAGTAGTAGTTTCGTGTTGCTACAGAGCTATCCGAACGGCGCACGACAATTCCCGAACAGGGACGCCATCGTCCGCCAAAACGTTGCCGTGAGAAACGAAGTTAGGCGAGCGTGCACGACAACTTCCGAAATCAGTTTCGGTTTGGGCAAAAGTTTCGGCCAATTTTGGCCGAAACCGAAACTGCCGCCGAAACTTGATTTTTGGCCGAAACTCGGCCAAAACCGAACTTTCGGCCGGACACTAATATAGTATAGGTACTATTACAGACTTTTTTGTAGGTCTTTTAAATTACCATTATCTTTATAATACATAGGTACTTTTGGTGTATGATCAACGTATGCGAGGATAAGAGCTCGAAAGCGCATTTTCATCCGACTTGCTTCAAATTTATCGTCACTTCACAGCTCCTGTGTCTTAGCGTTATGTTATATAGCCTATAACCTACCTAGGAGTATGGACTACAATCGTACCAAGTTTGGTTAAAATCCCTTAAGTAAGTAATTTTAAACGCATGCGTACACATAGAGACAGACAAATATTACTTGCTTGCATTGCATTTTTAGCATCAGTGTCGATCACCATTCATTCTCCAATATTAAATTTGAATATAGAAGGATTGAAAGAAAAAAAATTATTTGGGTCTCGCACAAAACAAACAAAAAAAAAAAACTACTAGAAAAATAAATTAACAAATGCTGTAGATAGAATTTTCTATCAAAGTGTACCTAAATTTAATGTAAGTGTGCGAGGCCAAAAAGGTTATTATTAATTAATACATATTCAATGTACAGAATTGACCTCTCTAAAATTATATTATAAGTTTAGATTTATGTTTATTTTACGTGCATGGTTGTTTGCTATCGACATCCTAAAAATAAATGATTGTTCTTATAATTTTGAAAGGCGCTTAGTGTTACGTGTTAAAATCGATTGATTGTAAGAAAATCAAATATCAGAAATACACTGTTGCTGTATTTATGATCATTCAAAATTGTGTGGAAGAGGGTTAGGGTTTTTATTTACTTGTCAGTGAGTCATAAGAATGCCGATTTTTGGACGTTAATATCTTTATATAACCGTTTAAGCTGTGTTTAGGAAATTAAGGTAGGTACTAATTTATCTACTAGGGTCTCAATATTTAAACCAAATACGGTGTGTTTATGTTATACTAGCTGCTGCCCGCGGCTTCGCCCGCGTGAATATCGGAAATTATCCCAAGGGAACATAATCCTGGGATAAAAAATATCCTATGTGTTATTCCAGACTCTGATCTATATCTGTGCCAATCATCAACATCCATTCAGTAGTTTTTGCGTGAAAGAGTAACAAACATCCATACTTACAAACTTTTGCGTTTATAATTATTTGTAAGATAGATTTTGAGTTGCGTGTCCGACCGAAATGTTTTTTTGCCGAAACCGAAACAGAAAGTTCGGCTTTGATTATAATTTCAGCCGAAACCTAACCTTTGTAAACATAATTAAAACTTAATAAAATGTGAGTGGGCCGTTCTACCAGATATGTATATGAATAATGAAACATCTCGCTGGCCTAATATTACAGGGTTCTCGTTTCAATTTTATCAAAAGAGTCAGGTGAGTGACGCCATATTGCCAGCCTTGTCGAGTGCACCCGACGACGTTAGCCGAACGCGACCCGGAAGTACGATGTTGTAAGTCTCCGTAACATGGTTTTTAGGCCGAAACCGAAACCGAAACTAGTAATAAATATTACAAAACGTAACCGTGACTGCTTTTGAAATCGGTTTAGGTATCGGTAGATAGGTAAACTATGCACATAGGTTCAGAAACTCTTTGGTTTTGAATTCCATCTTGATAAAGAGTCTTAGTCTAAGTAGGTACCTATTTATTGAGTTATCGTTTCAGATTAGTCTTCTTTTAGTTAGTATTTACTTACCTTACTTTCCATAAAATGGATTTACGAGGTTAAATTATTGCCAACCTAGTCTATATCTATATACTTATAATAAATCTGTAGAGAGGTCAATTCTGTACAAGGAATATATCTTCAAAATAACTATCAGGGGGTGATTAGTGATCGATACTGGTGCCAAAAATGCAATCAGTAAATTTTTTGTCTGTCTGTCTGTCTGTCTGTCTGTCTGTATGTTCTTTATAGAAACAAAAACTACTCGACCGATTTTAACGAAACTTGGTGCAATTATTCTTCATACTCCTGGGCAGGTTATAGTATACTTTTCATCACGCTACAATCAATAGGAGCAGAGCAGTGAAGGAAAATGTTGGGAAAACGGAAGAAGTTACTCCATTTTTTAAGCTTCCGTCGCGTGTGTAGCCTTAATGGTTAAAGTTACATAGAAATCATGTATTACGGAAATGTTCTACATAAAATTATCTAAAAAATATCCCGAAACAGCATGTCTATCTTTTGTCAATTTTAAACCGATCGGGCTGAGAGTTTCAAAATCGGGGGGTAAAGTAACTATTCCACGCGGACGAAGTCGCTGGCAGAAGCTAGTATTTAAATAAGTTTTTATCACAAAATGTTAAGTGATTTTAATGCAGCTGGCAGTTTACTTCTATTCCCTAGATATTTTTAAAAACATAACTTATTGTTAATCATGAGGTCATAATTTCTACTTCGGATTCACGTGTTACCTAACTTATCAACAGTAGGTAGATACATGAATATCATCGGTTTATTTGTCTCTGACCTGGAATCACCTTCAATGGTTATTAGCCGGTCGTAACTGCGTAACAGTTAGTAGGCAATGCACCGCTGGTTACGTCAGCCGCGCATATATACCTGTATTCATGCCGTACACACGTACCGGCGCGTATGTCGCATTGAATGCTGATAACGACTACTGTTAGAAAGATTGTAAACCATGGGAACGTCTGTCTGTATCTATCTACTTAGGTATAAGCTACAAACTATCTACGTGAGCTGTGCTGCGGTCGTTACCTCACCAGCGTTACAATCATCAAAATTACTTTTATGATAATATCATACAATGATAATATTTACAGCCGATAGACTTGTCCTTATCCATGGCTGGGCAAAGCTAGACCACTCCCGAACCACGCTACGTCGACTTCTCCTGAGCCAGTACTAGGTCATCGGTCCATCTTGTTAGGTTTGGTTCTAGGTACCTCTTCTAGGTTTGGACCTGTTTCTCTAAAGTTAAATGGCAAGGCAGAATGCTGTCACGGTCAGGTATCCGACTTTGGACTGGCTTCCAGCGATTGGCGATTCATTCAGAATTTTCGAATTCATATTATAAAGGTTACGCTGTTGCCTTAACAATACTCAAAACCAACATCTATATCACTTTACCCCTAGACAGCACTAGATTTACTCCAGCTCGAAACGAAATAACAATGGCCGTTTGACCAAGCGCCGATTTAAAGTATGTTGGTAGGTTGGTACTAATTTAGGCATTATAGGAATAGATAAACCTACACAGCCTGTTTTATAAAGTTAATATTTAATAACTGTTTTAAAAAACGTATCGGAATGGATACACTTTTTCTTGATATATTATTATAATGTAGGGCACTTGACCTACTTGCTGTAAGCGCACCTAGGCCCTGGTCTGCGCTTCTGGTTTCCTGTCTATTTTAACGTACCTGGTTGGTACCTATTACTCTAACGAAAACATAAATAAACAAAGTCTAATTTCTGACTAGGATGTAGGACTAAAAACAAGGTTTCTTATTTATTACGCTGTCGCTAACATTATTAAAAGATAATATTTTGTTTACTACTTATTAAATAACACCGAGTTTGTTTTGTAAAGCTCTAATAAACGGCAAATCTGTATAGTGTTATACAAATATACACAGGCGCAGCGGTATTCATCCGCGATAATTCGACCTACTGACACGGAACCGTGAAAATGAGCACAAAGAAGAAATATACATAAATAAAAAAGTTAGTTTGTTTATGTTACCTTGGTTACTGGTAGAGCTTCGTAGCAGACAGGTGATACAGCTGGGACAGCTCGTAGATCTTCGGCGGAGAGTGCGACAAGCGAGCGAGTGAGCAGGGCGGGCGGTGAGGCGCCAGTGGCCCTGGCCGCCCGCCTGCGTCCCTGCGCGACACGTCTCCGAACTGCGCACTACTACGTACCGATTCTACGTTCTACATATCTCAGATAATTCTTACATAACGGGGAAAGTGAAACTGTATTCACTTGCGATGACATTTTTATAGATGGTTATTTTTACCATACTTTTGGGATTGCGGTAGGTGCCATAATCTTTTAGCAAAACTAAAATAGCATGAATTTCTTATAATATTCGTTTGGGTACTTACTTCTAAAATTCTCGGCAAGATGTTTAGTGCATGAGTGTTTTGCTACGGAGGATGAGTGGAACCCTCAAAGTTTTGACCCCGCTCACCTCACACAAAACTTTCATGTTACAGAATTAATGTACTTCATAATGTTATCAACAAAGACAATATATTCAACCGAATCGTTAGGAGTTGCCAGTTCTATTTAAATAATGAGTCCGTATCTATATTCTTATCGTGTGATCTATTGCGGTAAAATTGAAATTATTTTAAACTCGTGCCTTCCGTGCTCAGCCCGTGAGTGGGTCAAGGTGGGTCGGTCACTATTTTCCGTGTCTAAAAAAATACGTATAGGGTCTCGTTCCACATTACAATAAACTGGCGTGTTATAATATTTGTTCATATTCATATGGGTTAAATTTCATGCAGACACACAATATTGTTTTCTTGCGTAACGCATTTTTAATGTTTTTTGAATACTTTCGAAAACTGGCCCTTATTATTAACTTATATGCAAATACACTTTATTGTTTACTAGTTGTCCCGCACAAATCGTCTGCGTCACATAGGTAAGAGAGAAAAATACCGTTTTACCGTTTTCATTGATACTCCGCTCCTATGTATCGTAGCTAACGCTAAAATAATTTTAAAATTCGACGCAGTAGTTCCTGAGATTAGCGCGCTCAACCAAACAAACACTTCAGCTAAAGTTTATGTATAGAGATAAATACCTTGTACAATCTGATCCCTAACAGAATTAAGAATATAGGAAGACGGTAATTCAGGACACCGACTGCATCATCTCTTCCGATTCAAATAAAAAAACAACCAACCCAAATATCTCCTGTTACCTCGAATCAACATTGATGAATAAAACAGACTATTTCGAAAATTCGAACGAATGGTTATTTGTACTCGTAATAGTCAAACTAAGAAGCTGAAGAACCAATGAATTTTTCATTATAAAAAAATAACAATTTTCTTTGATTTTCAATGAGTATAACCTATTATTATTAATTATTCATTCAAGTCTCTTTCTAGTTAGTTGGTATTCGGTTAAACAGTTTTATAAGGGCCTAAGTTCGAGTAACAACACATATTTTTAATCGATATGAGGAATGAGAATAGGTACTTTTTGTGCAGATTGTAGCTCAATAATAAAAGCCACATAGGTGGATTTCATAGGTTAAGCAACGCTTGCCGAGGTCACCTTATAGATGGGTCACCATCTTAGCATATCTATTTCTTTGATCCCGGCTGGCATTTGCAGGTCTTTGGCAATCGTTACGGATTGTTAGAAGTCAGAAAATCTGACACCAGTCTTGCCAAGTAGTACCTTGTTTTCCAATTACTGGTTTATAGACAAAAGGCTTCATATAAAACACTGGTATTCAGCTGAATCCGGTTTTACAGTAAGCTGACTTCGGGAAAAGGCTAGGCTATGATCATATTCAATAGTATTACTAAATGAATCTGTCCTGTATGAATCCAGGGAAAAAAAAGAACCATTCGATTTTTTGTTTAATACGAGTACCTATCCGCCCGTATTAAGGAGGACCCGCATAGTTCCTGTTCTCTTGGGAATACGCGAATTAAGTATAGCCTATGTTATTGGCTGATAATGTACTTTTCCATTGGTGAAAAAATGGTTAAATTCGGTCCAGCAGTTTCGGAGCTTATTCGGTACCAACAAACAAAAATACCTTTTTTTATAATATTAGTCTAGATTTCCAGCAAGTGTGTTGAAAAACGTTGTTCGATACACGTCGGCGTCTATTCTTCTTGGGCTGCAATGAAAAAGTTGCATCGAAATGTAATATTTTAGTTCAGTTAGGTATCGTCAGTGATATACGATGCGGATGAGCAACGTAGGTAGATCTTAGGCCCCGTCTTCTTAGCCGTCAGCAAAGAAGACGAGGCCCCATAGGGTCAGTGCCTGCTAGCGTTGCGAAATTTGTTTGAAAGAGTCACCGCAGCCCTGGAACGCAAAGGGCACAAGAAGGATCACGGGTGGGTTTTAGTCAGTAAGAGTCTGACACTCCCTTCCGCTCCGCCCAGAGCGGGAGAAGTCATTTGATGATTTCCCATAAAAAAGGTAGGTCTTAAAAAGCTATGGCTTACATTAAGGTTATTCTGTGGGTCGTTGATGCCGCTGTGTTCCAATATTGTTACGTACAGTGTTATTTTTTGCTTGTGAGTACAAACTAGCGTCCATTTTAATTATTCTACGTCTAGGATCGAAAATATGCTCTGGAAATTGAATTGATATTATCTTTAAACTTGGTTTCAGTACATTACAATTCTCGTATCAAGAAGCGTGTTTTGGACAAGTTCTATTTGTTAATGTACATAAGTTTGTTCTTGAAAATTGACTTTTTAAACGGAATTGGATTGAAGCTTATATTTTAGTTTTTTTTAATTTTATTTATTTTAATAAATAGGTTATTATGAAATTGGACTAGAGCGACTTGGTACTGTAAACGGCAATGGTTGCGCCGATTGAACTAAATAGCTGTTAACTGTTTATTTAGTTTTGGTAACGCTGATGCAACCAGCGACAGGCTATGATTCAAATTAGTGCTCATTGTTCTTGCCTCATTCATGTCTGACATTTAAGTGTAGGTCGTATTTAATTTCTGAGTTAAAACCACAATAATCATTCAGGCAATAAACTTCATAGAATGGGAAGGAGAGCATTCATGATTGTGGTAGTACGCAGTACCTATCTATATTTCAGGTTTAGCGTGTCGGATTTGCCCGAGTTCCAACATAGTTATGACAGTTACTATATATGATTTTAAAGTTCAGGTGAGTGATCTCGCGAGCTACAAGGAAGTGGCAGTGTAAATATAGCGTCTGTTTGTTTTTTACGATATTTAGATCGGCGGGTATGTCAGTCTGGGGATCGTCACCAAACTTGGGCTATTTACGGAGTCCGGTGATTTACGAGCATCTGATGTGATGCAAGTCTTTATTTGGGGCACATTAATCTATCACACCTGACTTTCTAGTTTTATTTTGAACGTATAAATCAAGCACACTTTTTTTTACAAAAATGGCTTTTTGGATACTTTTTTTTTCTGAATGGCAAATCATGATTTACCATTTTTTTCCCATTTTTTTTTACCATTTTTAGCCCCTCTGGGCAGGGTGGAAGGGAGTGTCATACTCTTACTGACTAAACCCCATCCGTGGTCCTCCTAGTGCCCTTTGCGTTCCAGGGCCGCGGTGACTATTTCGTACAAATTCCGCAATCCTAGCAAGCACTGCCCTGTACTGACAGGTTAGTGCCTGTTAGGGTTGCGGAAAAATCTGACCCTTCCTTCCGCTCAGTCCAGATGATTTCACATCCATAAAAAGGTGCCTAGTTTATTTGTAAAGGCGAGCAAGACTACTTATTTACCTTTTTTAGCGCAGCCTTAGCATTGACACTAATACTAAGCATGCTTATCAAGGCAATCAATTTGAGCTAGATAAGGTTACTTAGGTACGCTAAAACTATATACCGCGTATTAGAAAACTTGAGGCTAGAGTTGCCAAACCATTCCAACAATTTCTAAGAGATGGATTCGCAGTTCAAGCAGTCAGCCTATTTTGTTAAAATGGAACCGCGAAAAATTAAAAAAAATAAATGAAATAACTGAACTGTTTCCCAAACTATTTACAACTACAAAAAGACAAAAGACAATTCCCTAAAAAAATAAGTGCAACAGCTTAATTTTCATAATTTTTCAAACGTCCTCTGGTGCACTCATTGGGTACTATTCGCTTCTTCGTTCATGTTATAAGACCGGAATGGTTCAAGTTTTACATTCCGCTCGCATACAAAGTTCCAGCTTAATTCACGAGATGGCGTCGCCCCTCGACCATGAAAGCTGAAATTCAGTCCCAGATGATGAAGCACGTATTGTTGAAGTTTTTTCCGTTTGTAGTTAGAGGGCGCTATACATTTAACTTGGTAGATGCTTCTAATTCAGCTAGAATACATTATCCTTAATTCGATCATTTTTGTTTGGGAGATGGCTTAGCCACCAGCCGTCCTTTTGTTTTTAGAAGCCTTACCTCAAAACGAAAAACCGAACCCTTACAGGATCACTATGCTGTCCGTCCGTTTTTGTCAAGAGTCTTTATCTCAGGAACGCGTGGAGGAAATCGAACGCGAGACAATGAAACCATATCACTCAGGTCTACAGTCCCATGAAGCTGTGAAAAAATGATCAAACTTCTAAGTTAACGTAAAAAAAGATACGGCTGTTTATGCCGCAAAAAAAGTGTATATTTCGACACTCTCTAGGGACGGAAAGGGGAGGGAGGGAAGGAACAATTTTACATGGTATTTTCCGTTAACCTATTACTATGAATTTTGCTAAGAATATAGTTCTTATAGTACACCTACTGAAAATTGTGTAGTTTTCATATAAAAAAACAACATTTTCTGAGATTACAAACTTATATTTTCGGTTGAAGAATTGAACATGATGTACATTGACGTATGGGGGAAAATTTTGTTCATCTGCAATCTACTTGCTATATTATTAATACTCTCGTAGTCATACATTAGTATACTCGGAAAAATCAAGGCGCTATACACTACTGAATCGTGTACGTTACTTCAGCGGGAAAGCCACATTATTCTTTTTCTTTTCTGGATGGGAAGTCATCAAATGATTCCGCTCTGGGCGGAGCGGAAGGGAGTGTCATACTCTTACTGACTAAAATCCACCCGTGTTCCTCCTAGGCCTTTGCGTTCCAGGTGACTCTTTCGAACAAATTCCGCAACCCTAGCAGGCACTGAGCCTAGAATATTGTGTATGGGAGGCGGGATTTTAAAATAAGCGCGATTACAATTATTCCTGCTAGATTAACACACTTATGAATCATGTATGTTTCCGCATAGAGACACTTAAACTAACAAAAAATGTACGCAGCATCGTTACTGAGATATTTGGAGGTAAATTGCTAAGTGAGAGCAATGAAAATCATTAAAATACACGGCATGGCACGATTGGCGCAGTGTTTGAGCATTTGATAGTAGGTAAATTGTATTTTAACAATTGTTCTCGGTTTTATTAAACTATTTGTATAAATTAACACATAAAATTAGGTAAATAGAACTTCATAACTTCACGCATTTCCAACTTAGATACCTAGCGAAATTAAATCGTCGTTTGAGTTGGTCCAATAGTAATAGAAATGCCGAATTTTATGGTTTGAATCCCTCATATTTACGAGGTAGCCCAGACTGACTATAACATTAACATATTACCTATAATACCTACACTCTAAAGATATGGCGTTTATACAGGTGGTGGCGTCGAGTTGAGGGTCATTTACATTTTAAAATGTTCCAGAAAGCTATCTCAGAGAGCTTAGGGCGACTTTACACTTGATTTATAGGCTCAGGTAACTGCTAAAAAATTCAAATTTCTAGCCGCGTGCTGTAGTTCTCATTTATAAAGTTCGCTGTAACTTCGGGAAGCCCCATATGCAGCGGCTGTTGCAACCGCGGTTGGTATTATGAAGGATTTTTGCATTCACGCTTAGTTGAAGACCCGATTGTTGGAGTGAGTTTTGTGAGATTTTTCTTCTGTTTCCTGCTTGTTGAGGAAAGTGAAATACTGTGAGTTTTCCTTACATTTGGTCTGTACTCTTTGTAATTTTCTTCTTATCTTGTTAGATCAGTTCATGGTCTGGGTGCTTTACTGAAGCCACTTGCCTCTTAGTAAGTATATTGCGCCGCTTGCTGGCTCATAGTCAGGTGTCAGAGTGATACTGATAAACCGGTAAGTAACCAAAGTGAAGCTTATTTTCCTCTCTACACTAATTAAATTTCGGGTATTTTTCTTCCATCTCTATAAGACTCATATTCCGAGTTTACTTCATTTTGTTTTTGAATTTCATTAGTAAATTAGTAAAAATTACGATATGCTGAATTAATTACTATGAGGGGGTAAAACAAGCGCGGATTGCGGTCGTGTTAGTAATTTATATGCGGTGTTGCTAACATCTGCCGTCTGCATATTCAAGCTTGTAATACAAACTTAGTTCAAGACATGCTGAAGAACACTGATTTTATTATAGACTAGATGCGGCATTATCAAACGTTCTCTAAAAAACTTCTCAATATTTTACACTAGCTTTTTCTTCCGTGACTTTTGCCACAGGCACCGCTTCTGATCGTGTCACTTTTTATCAGTACAAGATTTTCCGAAATAAGGTCACTACTTTCAGTGATTACCTACAAACAAATTTAATTATTTTTTAATTTTAGTATATTATATGAAATCGAAGGGCTTGACTTGCTGACTTACCTACCTATTTTTTATGTAAGTATGTTTAAGAACAAAGTTGTAGGTAATAAAAATTACAGAAAGCAATATTGTTTTCAAAGATCAAATTTTTGTTAAACTTCAGTCAACAATCCCATATTCCTAAATGCCAAAGTATATTCTGTATTTAAGAACACTTCTAGTAGATTTTATGGTGGTGGTGCAGCAAGTAACGCGGGGTGCAACGGGTGACTTATTAACTTACAGATATTACCTAACAACAACAGGTGCTCAGCAAAAACATCGGACGAGGTGCATTTAATTAACTTGTAGGTAAGTACAGGTACCGCACACTCTGCTATATCTATGTTGCTACCCGATATTGTCCAACTTGGTTATTCCAGAATTTAATCACGCAAATTGTGACATGACGACCTCTACATCTGAAAATATTGAGTAAAATGCAGGAAAAGGTCGTACAATTAACTCTTTCTTTGATGTTTGACACTGACTCTACTAGCCAGCTGAACGTTCCTAGTTGTCAAATATAACGGCGGAATAGTTATTATATAAGTACCTAACCTACTATTTATTATATGATGACCTCAACCTCTAAACCATTTACTATCCTATATTTCTCTAAATCAAAACCACCTCTGTAAATTATTTCACGTAGCAAGAAAATTACACAGATATTTCCTTACGATTTCATATAAATATATCGCCAGAAATAAGTATATAAGTTCAAAGAGATATAAGTTGCGCCAGCTATTGATTAGAATGCGTGGCTAGATGGATATGCTCTGTCCCTAATTGAGGTTGGTCCAATCCGGCCCGAGGCCTATCCCATCCGCATTTCAGTTCGACGTGGTAATAAAATAAGCAGTTTTTCCGATTCCACGTTTTATCTGTCTCTTCGTATTCTCTAGCTCACATTCGTTCGAGAAAATCGAGTTCGATGCTCTCGGGCGGTTTGTGCACTCGAATTAGCTTACGCTTTACATGGATTGAGACAAACTTTGTGAGAAAACAACTGATTTTGTTTAGAATCGATTTTATCAAGAAAAAATCAAGCTAAATAATAAAAGCAGGACGGGCCGATTTTCAAGGCTAAGCAACGCTTGCCGAGGTCAGTCTGTGGATGGCTGACCATCATAACATACCGAGACTACCATGACTAACATGACTTGGAAAGAACGTTAAGCCGTTGTCATTTGTAGATCTTTGGCATTCGTTACGGTTTGTCAGAAGCCGGAAAATCTGACACCAATTTTGCCAATTATAATGGGTTGTGGAGGTCTGGCAAGCAGCCGCTTCACGTATTTTAGGCTCTTAATATAATGTTTGTATAGAAATAGGTACTCTTTATTGTACTATAAAGAGTACCTATTTATATGATATTCTTCATTATCGTTTTGTAACAACACCCTCGTTATTGTTTACTGCGCACCATTTTCATAAATAACATTTTCTTTAATACCATAATACATGTACCGAATGAGCACGTAACCTAAGTTAGCACATAAATCAACAAAGACTTTAGAACATTTCCGTCGCGAGGCTTCAGCTCGCCGTGAAGGGCTAAAGGTGAAATTACGCTTTCGTTATTAACAAGTTAATTTGTATTACATAAAATACATCACGTACGATGTCTATTCCTATAAATAAGCCGGAGTGATTCAGTTACAGAGTTGTACATACAGATTTGGTTGATTGACTGTGTTTTGTTTATTTGTGTTGTCATCCTCTAGAGACGAGTCGACGTTGTTCTTTTGTTTCTCGGAGTTGTTTTATTTTATTCCTCCGATGATAAATATTTCTCATTGAAATCCGAAGGTAAGCTCCTTTTCTGATGTAGTAACACGGTTAGGCATTTGCGCGGAAATTGGATGATTACATTTTTATTCATGTTAGTTTACTATACAGGTAAATGATAAACGATAAATGATATTTATTTTGTAAGTAGTTTATAAATAACACTTTTACACGTCAATCTTTTTTGGCCGTTTTAAACTAGATGAGGCCGGTGTTTCCTAGCTGACTACCCTGAGAAGAAACATCAAAACAAACTCAGAGGTCAAAGTCTCTTTTCAAGTCCATACAATTGTACTGGTCAAATCTGTGGGTTAAATCATCTGAGAACCATGTAGGTTGATGTCTGATGTGATATTTTGAGGAAAGTACCACACAGATTTGAGTAGAGCTGTCCATACAGTGCAAGCATTTAATCGTGTAGCTCAAACTTAGAACTTTAAGGAGCTCAACGACTTGACGAACAATACTAAAGTAAGGACATTTCGGTAGGCCACATAAAGAACTCAAACCGCCAGACTAACATAAAATGAACCCCTAATATAGAGATCTTCATGGTCCTCATATTCACAATACACCATAAGAAGACCATGTCTGTGTCTAAAATAGGAAATAGTCTTTTTAAGAAAGAACCACACCAATTTCAGTGGACCTGTCCAGCCAGTGCATGCCTTGGTCAGTAGTCGAGTAGCTCAACTTAGAACCAATAAGGAGCTCAACGACTCGATGAACAGTGCCAATAAAGAAAATTTGGGTAGGCCACAAAATACTCAAACAGCCAGCCATAGTTAAAAAATACTTGAAGAAATAATAACCAATATAGTCCTCATATTCACAATAGTGAATTAAAATAAAATATAATACATACTTTGTAAAGTAAGTAATCATGTCAAAATAAAGAATAGTAATAAAATAAAAATATATAGAATACTTTTAAAAAGTAAACATTGAAAATATAAAAATGACAAATTGTAAAAATATAAAAGTACACACGAAAAATCGTGTGTATTATCGTAGGTACTTACATATTATTGCCATAGTAGAACTTGTTGATCCAATGAGACCTGTGTATGGGCAGTTCATAATATCTTCTTAGACAGTTCCCACTCCACGCTAGAAAACCGGAACACATCTACGGTGTTCAAAGTAACAAATTCACGTCTCCTACCCGAACCGCGCGGTTAACAGAACGGCTCGTAGCTCGTAAGCAAGGGGTTGATATCTCAGAGGAACGATACATTGCTTATTTGGTACTTTTATGAATTATTTATACACATAAATCGGTTTTATTATGAAAGCCGCCATACATAATCATCATGAATTATAAGACTACGCGTAGAGCTTATTTATTTAGATTTTTTAATACTTCTAACTTATCTAAACTTAGTAGATACTTTTAGTACTTATATCATCGTTGAGTTACAGTAGGATTAAACTTGTCAAACGTTGAAATACTCTATTTTGTATTCGCTTTATATTCCGATACACGAAGGTATTTAATCAAAAGGGTAGTATTAAATCATCATGAAATTATAAGACCTAAAAGGGTCCACTTTCGGAGTGAAATAAAATTCGTTCTACCTGAGCAATACGAAGGGAAATTGAGTTTTCAATTGGAATTACATTTACTGTTTTGCCCTAAAAACACAGGGACGCTCTTCTAATCCTAATTTGTTGGAGGATTTGGTCCGAGCGCGAAATCGTTTAAGGCCGAGAGAGACTGGTGTCCGGCGCGGACGACGAGACTCTTCAAACTTGGCAACGAGACCTCATATGCAAATTATGGATGTTTTCTATTTGTGATCCCCGTAATTATATGTTTTATTTGCTTTAATTTATATCAAAATTCGTTATAAATTACTTATATCAAATACGGTAACAAGATTCAAATCATTAAGTAAACCTTCGTGAAATAAAACCTGTAGTTCCAAACCAAACAGTAAACATTTATTTAAAAGATCTACTTATTAACTTTTCGTGAAAAATGGTCGGTTATGAACGGTAAGTACTTCTCCGTCAAGTTTTGCTTTAAATACATTTAGGCAATTCCTGCTCACTTTTACAGAACAAACACTGCCCTCTGAATTACTCCATCAAAGTACCTTGGAGCCTATTGTCTCAACTTCGTGCCATTTTCGTTGGGCTTAAAACTTTTCCTGCAGAGGTTTTCTTTCCTTTTCTTATTGTTGTGTATAATTCGCTCGACATTTTTCTGGCATTGATGTTTGGAAGTGAAGATTGGCCTGTGCGCGGTGCGTCGTAAACACACCTCAGGGAAATACCGGCGACGGCCGTGCGCCGTGAGTACCTGTGCCGCGCCGAGCCGCTCCGCCGCCGCCGTCGCCGGAGACCACTTACCTGCACGACCTGACTAAGCGAACGCTCAGCGAAGTACTTCGACTCCCATAAACTCCAGTTTTTTCTTCTTCCGCAATTGTTTAAGGTGTTATCGCTACCTGCTGGAGGAAGGGGCTTTCTAAATAGCCTTTTTATCTCAACGGTCGTCGTTTAGGGGCGTGTAGTGATTTGGCGAATTGTAGTGTTATCAAAAGAAAGGGAATCCAGATATTTCACTGGTATCTTTCCGAGAGAAACCTGAATAAGGTTTTTTATACTAATGTTTAACACACTGTACATTTAAGAAAAAAATTGCCAAAAAATTACAGTTTGTATAGTGGTGACTATATTTTAAGTTATAATAACATAAAAAGAACCGTTTACTTTACTTCGTATCCCTATTTCGATAATTTCGCAAGAAATACTTGAATATTGCATGAAACTGTTATATTCGCTGTACCGAAAGCTGTAAATCAATTCGGTTTCATAAAAATATCTGTAGGAGATTTACTAGATACCTATCGGGCCCCGGCCCACCGTGGGAAATATGAAAATTGGAAATACATGCATGGCCCGATACGGCGCGGAATAAATTTCGACCCTATTTGTAAGCGAACCTCAATATCGCAAAGTACAGTGCTTGTTCGTATTCTCGAGGACATCGACTTCGAACAGAACTGGCTGCGATAGACGGATTCAATGTGTAACTAGAGGGAACGTTGATGGCATTGTTATCGAATTGTCAAAGCTGAAATATAAATAGATACCACGCTTAAAACTCCTACATTTTCCAACCTTAAAGCCAGTGTATCGAGAGAATACAATGCGGTACACGATTAAGTAGACAGGTTTGAATCTTTAATTTCAATTAATCAATCAAATGGGGTCACATTACTTACGGATAAGCTCTTTGTGTAGGGATTGTCGGGGTTGTGTAGGTACTGTCCAGTAAGTAGAAGAGGAATTTATTCAATCGAATAAACTACTTCCATTAATTAAAATGAATGCTGAGGATGTCTAAATACTGAATTGCTTTAGGTTCTATATATATATAACCTAAGCTTCAGTCGAAGTAGTCTGTTCCTTAATACGTCTGTAACATTGTAGGTTCAGCAATACACAACCTTTCCCATGGTCAGTATATTTCCACAGGCGTGGGATTGGTGGCAGCTGGTGCATTAACCTTACCTACGAGTATGCTTTCTTTTCCCGAGACGCATCTTGTTAGAAAGGAAGATAAATACGATACAAGTTTGTTTGGCGTAAAAACTAATGTGACGAACCCACTTTGAGCTTTAGAGAGAGATAGAGCTAGAAAACATCATAAAGGACACGGTACAATATTTTCTCTAATAACAACCAGCACTGGCTGGTTATGGCCCTGTCTTTGTAGCGGTCGGTACCTTGGAAGGCATGTGTCTGTTTATTTTGTCGAATCGAGATTAACCAATTTCGTAACATTGAATCAATGAGACAGTAAATTGTTGGAAAGGCTTTTTCTAATAAAATAAAAGGTTTGTCGTTGCGGCGTGTACCCCAGTTCGGTCAGAGCGGGATTACAGACAGGCCCAATGTTTTGCCCATCAGAGTTTAATGTGTTCCCTGGCATCCATTCGTCCCAAGTGTCCCAACTTGTCCCATCGGCCGGTAACTAATTAGAATCTATTTTTTGTTTCCTTATCTGGAATTTGGCCTGTTTTTTCGAGATGGATTTAGATGAAGGTCACAGGTAACTGATCTGCAGTGACGGAGGAGTAATGAAGTTTAATGTGGTTTCTGTTTGGCATTTATGTATTGAGTATTGAGTATATTTACTTTATGAATCCGATTTAAGTGTGAAGTGAAAGAAATAAGCCATAAATGTCATGACTTAATAATCTAAATAATAAACCTTAGTCATACAATAAATAAGCACAAGACTGGACCCTGATGCCCTACCATGAGGTCTTAAATCCATCATGATCCTGTGTCAGAAAGAGACGGAGTTACACAAGACGAATAGCACTATCTCTTTCCCTCACTTGAATCATGATAGCATTGGCACTTCGTAGTACGGCCACAGTTCTCCATTCTTATTTACAATACACGTAAGATTAGGCTTTGGGGTACTGCAGCTACTTGACCCGGACGGACTAAACTAACCTTTCAATGTTTGTCACGGTCTGATACTCAAATATTAGGAGCATTCTGAGGAAAAGGCAGCAGGCCCCAAACCGCGTTGCTTAGTATTCAGCGCGCGAGCCGTGCGGCCCGCTAACTCAGCTCAGATTGTCGTATGGACTACATTTTTGGACACGTTGATTTGCTCAGTCTGTTTGGTTACCCTTTCATTTTTTTTCCCATATTTAGACAAGAGGTTACATTTGTGTTTCATTTTAGCTTAGTGCTCAGTTTTTCTCATGATAAAGGTACTTAGGTACTCAGTCGGTAATGTGATATTCCGTGTGGCACCATCAGTTTATAATGTTTCCACTGCTGGGTCTCTGGCCCCGTTTATGTGGGAGTGTGTGTCATTCTGTGAGGTCATGCTCACAACCATCCGCCGCGATGACAAGGTAATATAGCGACGACGTTATTACGTATTGCCTTCGTACTTCTTTGTACTTAAAGTCATAATTTCCTTGAAATAGAAGTGTCGCATTCAATTCACTCTTGATTACGCGTATTAAAAGTTGAGATCCCAGTGTAGTTGTAAGAAAATGTTATAGTATTTGATCGTCATGACAACGACATGACGCGCCGCAAGAGACGTCCCGATAGTTTTATAAGTAATGTTGATTATAATGTTGATATATAAACAATCATGTCCCTCGGTAATAAGGAATACGACGCGAAGTGGAGGAGCTAAAGTTGGCACAACGATCAGGAACTCACTAAAAGCATGTTGAACTGCTACATTTTCAAATTGGCGCGAAACCTTCAAGAGTGGTAAAATGTAACTACCCTGTAAACCATTATATAGACGGACTACGTGATTCAAGGCTGAGATGAACAGAGAAAGAAATTTTAATGTATTAGGTTGGGGAAAGTCTTTTTGCATTATAGTACCTATGTATGAACTTGTCGGTCTCTTCAGAATTCTGCAGGCAGTGTCAGGTTAACATCACGAGAGGACTGCCAAAACCACTTGTCGCGGTATTTTGATCAAAAGACCCAAAATTTCTGCAATGGGATCATGTCCCTACCTAGATGGCAAAAAGTTATACATTAAAATGGTACCTACATACTTTAGTTAAATGTAAATAAACTATATTAAAAAATGTGTGGATTTTCTTAAAAAATGCGAAAAACTTTTACCCCTACCTATTATTTTAATATACTGGTGATAGATTCTATAAATGTACTAATCTAATGGCAAAAATAATGTTCCTGAGGCTGGCCGGCGCGCGGCGAGCGCTCGCGCTTCACTTCGCACACCGATGCCACATAAACAGGCTTGGAGCCGCAGCGAGCTACCCGTTGCCGGAGCACACGTCCCACGTCATGAAATGGGAATTAAATTGTCTGTGAAGAATACAACAGGATTACCATTTATTCCAAAGTAGTGCTATGTTGTATGGAACATTTTGCCGCACATCCACTGCGCTTATGAATCGATTTGCCGTAACGGATATAGAAAGCCGAGGAGCATTGGATACCACGTCATACTGGTTGGTCCGCTATCATGCGAGCCTGTTGCAAGCTCGTGGTTCAGAGGAATTCACTGCACTGCAGCGAGATAGAGCTTGGCACGCCGCGGTGCGCCTCTTGCCCGCTCGGGATTGTATGTATCTCGTATGTTTATGATATACATACACATGTATATCATAAACATACGAGGGATTAAGAAATGCGAAATCAGTTTTAAAATATTGATTTGTCACATTGGGTTGTTTAATAAAAGTAAAAATAAAAAGTCATGATTTTATTATCAATTGAAATATCCAAACTGATGTGATTGGCGGTGAAAGTATGAAGGCTTATTATTACCGATTCTTTTACTGGCCTGGGTTTCAAAAGGTACAAGAAGGGGATACGAAGCTGCTTCAAGCATAAAATGTTTGTTGGCAGAGAAATAATTTAAGCTTTTGTACTTAACTACTTTTGGTTTAAATGTTTTCGGTGTAGTCTGTTTTGTAATTGGCCTGCTCTTCAGAAACTGCAAACGCTTTCCCCGCATTTTTTTTGTTTCGTTATGTTTAAGCTGCACGTCACCCATGAAGGGTTGCTTTACAGGATTTATGTAGTGTATTTGACTGTCATCCAGTATTGGTTTACTGGTTTGGATAAACAATTGTCTTGGCTTTGTTTTCATTTGAATTGGCTCTGGGTTAAACATCCAATAATCGCTGAAAGGCAAGTTATACTTTCTTTCCGGTTCGTGAAAGACGCTTGTATTTGCTGCGACTGCTTGCCGGTGCATTTCTACATATAAAGGTGTTATCTGTGTAGATGGGATCTCATAACGTTCTGTTATATATTCTACCTTTTCAGGAGCATCAAATAATCTACTGTATGTACTTCTTACGTGCTTCGGTAAAAGGTTTACATTCATACTTACATTGGACTGTTTTGTGCTCGTTATAGGTTGTCTGATTTGAATTTGATCATGTGCTTTTTGTATAGTGCTTAAAATATTCTCAAGATCTTGTAAACGTAAGGAAGGTTGAGTACTTGCAAAGATTTGAACTTCATTTTCGAGATTAATAAGACTTTTTTCATTACTATGCTTCAAAGTTCGCGACTCATCTAGGTACTCAAATACAGACCCCTTCTGCTGAACTGGAGATCGAACTGATCTCTCCCAAAACGATCGAGGGCTATAATTGTGTTCGTTAAGAAAAGAATGAATTGGAAGTTGACGGTCTGCATGTTCAGTCTGCATGTTGTGTCCGTAGTCTTTTATAAATTGATGATCAACTTTAGAATCTGCGTTACGTATCATAGAAGCAATTTGTCTTCCCAAGTTAGAATAGTAGATCTCATCGGTACCTTGTCTATGCACTTCTTGTATGGGTTTGTAAGAATCAAAATTTCTGCGTGTTGGCTGAGATAATTGTAGTTTTCGTAGTTCTTTTAAATCTTCGCTAAGATCAAAAGGTAAGGGGGGTCTGTTTTTACTTTTGCTTTGATTGACTCTATGAATAAGTTCAGATAAGTACTTAAAATCAACATCCTCTAATTTAGGGATATTATTTTCTTCTTGATTCTCTTGTAATCGTTTGTGAGGAGTGTATTCTTCCGATATATTAGGAACGTCAACTGTATTCTGTAACTCTTCATCCTGAATTTCTTCTAGTGGTTCAGTATGAGTTGGCGTTTTACTATTTCTTCTTTTTCCTTTTAATTTGTTCCGTAATTTTTGCATCTGCAATACATTAATTTTGAATTAAAATGTTATCTAAACAATTTGTCTCCATAATTCTACCCCTCATTCTACATTATCACTTTTATTCCAATTTTCATCTATCTGAGCGACAATTTTTCAGGATGATTCGCAATCTAATCTAAGAATTGATCTGTTATAAAATTCAGCTTTCCCTACATTATGACAAGTTTTTGATTTTTATTGTTGCCGAAATGGAATTGCGACTTTGAAAGTACACAATTTATTGAGTGTTCGATTAATAACTCAACGTTTGATAAAATAACGTTCCACTATCTGGTTCTCTGACACTCATAAGTCTGTCTGACATTTGATTTATTTATGTGGTCGACTAATTGATTTGATCATTCGGCTTTCGATACGGTATATTACATCCACATATGTATAGCATTACTTACCAGCTTGTTTTGTTGTCCATGCGTCAGTTTTTTTTGTTTCCTGAAATACAACATTATTTAGTTAATTTGTTATATTCATGTACTTACATATTACAGTTTATGCTAGAAGAAAACATATACAGCCTTTTCAGTTTAAGGTTGACACAAAACTATATCTAAGCGATTGCCGCTAATCAACTATATACAAGTATTTACCCGGGTTCGCTAGCTCGCATTATTAATTTTCGATGAATTGGTCTTTTGTGGTGCTTTTCAGGTCTGTTGCGTCTGATTGATGGGCCTGTTTGTGCTTCACCATCTCCTTGAGCAGCTTCACCATTTTCTGGGCCATCTCCTTGAGCAGCTTCACCATTTCCTGGGACATCTCCTTGAGCAGCTTCACCATCTCCTTGAGCAGCTTCACCATCTCCTTGAGCAGCTTCACCATTTCTTGGTTCTGTGGGAGTGTTTTCTGGCTCTTTTGAATCTTGTGGAGGCTCTTGTGGAGGCTCTGGTGGTGGTGGATTTGGTGTTGACTCTGTGGTTGTTGTTGTAGTTGTTGTGGTTGGCTCCGCTACGGTTGTAGTTGTTGCTTTGCTGCTTTCTTCGTCACATTTTGGAGGTCCTGTTGACATTTCAGATTTGAATATACCATGCAATCAATTTATTAATATCATTAACATACTATCACAAAACATTAGGAAAGCGAAGCAAAATTAAAATTTACTTATTTCAATTTAAAAATATCTTTTGCTGAACCTGGGAAAGAAGGAAACGGAGGAGCCATGGGTGGTACCGGTACCATAGGATACATTGGTACGAGCGGTGGTGGCGGCAAACCTATCGGCGGGTAGTAGGGCGTATCCATACTCGGCAAGAAAATAAATGACGGTAAAGGCGGCTTAGGTCTTCTGTTAAAAATTATAACTTTTTTATGGCCATGGTCTTTGTCATCTGAGGCGTCTGTGTCGGTGCCGACTGATTTCTTTCCATCACTTGAGTCAATGTCAGCTGAACTATCGCTACTGCTATCGCTTTCACTACTAGAACTTTCACTATCATCTGAATCAGAATCTGAGTCTGAATCAAATAAACTGTCATCTTCTGTAATGCGGAGTAGTTTCCGCCTCAGGCCGCGCCCTTTCGCGTGTTTCCTTTTCTTGCGATTTCTACCAGGCTTGCGTATTTTTCTCTTAGTTTTATTGAGGGTCTGCCCTCCACCACTTCTTCGTGTTGGTGGTTTATCATTACTGGTTGATTTTGTATTATTCGCATTGTTAATAACTTGACTTTCTATTGTTTTAAAGAATTGATTGTATAGCCAATCACCGAGCTCATCTGTGTCTTTGACTGCTTCATGCCCGTTGTCCTCGTAATGTGCAATGGCAGAGGGTGTAGGTATTGGGGTGTTGGTCGGGTACACTGTTGCTGTTGGAGTAGGCTCCGCGAGGTGATGTTGGCGGAAGTTTTGCATTAATTTTACACTGAAAAGAAAATTCATGTCTGTATTATAAAATGCAGAGTTATATTTTTATTTTATTTCTTACCAATTTTTGATTATCTTAACAATATATGGTAAATAAGTTTTACGTGAGATTTTTTTTTGTGTGATCTTATGTTAAAACGGCTTCAAAATTTGTCAGAGATAATATATAAATTGAACGCTGCTCTGAATAAAAAACCATATGACGCAGTTAACTGCACCATTTTCGTACTGTAACTATATGCCAGGAAAACGGATCGAGATATCGCACACCATATCCATATAGCGTTCATGCGCATTATTATTTGCACTTATTTCGTACTATATTCTTAATAACTGTAGTTTACTGAAAAAATAGGGGCTTCTCATGACTTTCAAATACATTTTCAAATAAAAACGTGATGAGAAGGCGTGTATCATTCAATTTAGATTACTTTGGTTCACATATTTTAGTGTCGGTGTCGAAGTAGTATCCCGGGTGGCAGTGACAGCCGACGACGCAGCCGGGGATCTCGTCGATACAGTACTCGAACTTTCCATGCGGGCCACATTCTGGAATCAATAATGGAGTTGTACTTGTGGTTAAAAAATATAGCCGAAAAAGGCCGCCAGTGACCTGCGCGTCCAGTATAACAATGCGTTCAGGAGTTTGTTGGGGCTCCCTTGGTGGTACGGTGCCTCCAGCATGATCGCCGACCACAACACGCTCCTGAGTGTGGTGTCGGACGAGTAGACAGCCAATTCTTGAGGCATTGGTCGCTCATGCATGTCCAAAATATTAATAATTATTTTGACTAACAATAACTTAATATGGACTCGTATCAATTATTGTTTGCTTGGTCTGTAATAAATATTTTCAATTTCACTTTAAATCTTTTCAAATAATAAAGACGATACAGTGCGTTGAAAACACGCGTGACGTTATATTTCAGTACATTTTTTACCAAAATGTGACGTCCCCCGCCCCCACTTATGATCTTTGATGCGCTTTATCTCTATAATTCTGACGTGGATATTAACAAAATATGCGAAATTGAGCAAACTTCTGAGTCTAGTGCGCCTCATGTAACTCAAAGAGCAAAACGACCCAGGCCCTCTAGTAATGACAGCCCGAAAAAATATGACTTGGACTTAAGAAATGAGCTTATAAACATGATGGAAGAGTTTATCTTAAACCAAAACACACGGCTTCTGACTCTGGAAACGCACATCATGGACTTCAAAAAACTTACGACTAAAATAAAGATCACGAACACTGATTTAGTGAAAACACATATAGAAATTAGAAATGTTCCTCCACGCTCACGCCACTCTGGGTGTCAACATAACGCCTGAAATACGAGATGTATCTAGATTTCGTATCAATAAGAAAAAATATTCTTCGGCAATAAGTATTGAATTCACAAATACTCTTATCAAAAGTAAATTCCTGGTTTCTGTAAAACAATATATGAAGAATAATTCAATCCAAAAACTGGATTCTGTAAGCCTGGGGTTTCAGCTAAAGGAACCTATGTCAATTTGTAATGCAGAACAACTAACCCCGCAGGCTAGAAAACTGTTTTACTTGGCTAGAAATCTTTCTAAGCTGCAAAAATACGAATTTTGCTGGATATCCAACGGACGCATCCTAATGAAAAAAAAAAAGCAAAAGAATCTCCCTACATACTAATAAAGAATGAAGACCAAATTGCAAGACCTTTCAAATTCACCAGAAGCATGATTGTACTGTATCTTAAACTCGATTCACGTTTCTGGGTCCTCCCGTGTTGTTTAATATTTAGAATAACACTTATAAAATTTAAAACTATATTCTTTTTAATCCTAATTCATGCAATTTATATTATATTAATTATAGTTATATTTCTACTATTACATTCAAGTCCACTCACACGTACACCACTCACCTCTCTACGCTCACACAACACTCATACTAAATAAAAATATAAACTCAAACTATTTCCGTTCCCATATCGTAACACTTCACCGCATACCCTTCGGCAAGCTAAAAACCACGCTTTTTTCTACATATGTCCAAAACATCGATCGGACTGTGTCATATTACCTTATATGTACTTATATATTATATGTATATGCAAATTCGATAACATAAACTCCCTAAATTATAATTTGGATAACTTTTCTGTATCTAACATTTATCAATGTACCCCAGAAGAATGTTTACCAATAATTAAGAACCCCTTCTTCGTACCTCAAGGTCTCAAGGTCTTATCGCAAAATATAAGATCTATTAACATTTTTTATTTTATTTTATTATTTATCGCAACTTCCTCAGTTTTGAAGCCCTTCTTACCCGTCTCTCTTTTGAGTGTGGTATAGTCGTATTTTTCGAATATTGGCTTCCCTGCTCAATTAACTCCAACTTATCACACCT
Organism: Hecatera dysodea; assembly: GCA_905332915.2. Lineage (NCBI taxonomy): Eukaryota > Metazoa > Arthropoda > Insecta > Lepidoptera > Noctuidae > Hecatera > Hecatera dysodea. Next base: position 8,736,760 of record HG995304.1, read on the forward strand.
CCAAAACTTTTTTTTTGTCACCACACCGCTAAACATCAGAATCAAATCGCTAAAAATCAGAAATAAAAGCCCGTGCAACCGTACACCCGTGCACCCGTGGATCACCTCAGGACTTCTAAGGTGTATGAGAAACAGGATGCCCTGCATAAAAAACAAAAACATTCTCCTGACAACGAACTACTTAAATTACCTATGTAAGATACAGAAACTATAATAAAATCCTCAAAAGAGTTAGGACTCTGAAAATTGGGCAAAGCTGGACGGAACAGTAAACTTTTATGGCGCACAATTAAGCGTATCACAAACATAAAATCACTACTTACATTCCCACTAAATTAATTTCCTCTTGATGTGGAAGAGGAAAATAATTCAGTGTTCAATTACCTTTCCACTGCAATAGGACACGACGGCATCACCCTTTTTATGCCACATTTTCAAACTCTGCTTTGACACCGGTACTTTCCCATCCTATGTATATTCCAGGGAGGTGACCGTGGTGCTATAAATAACTATCGCCTTATCGCGGTGCTATCTGCCCTATCTAAGCTCATGGAAATACTTATAAATAAAAGACTCATCAATTACATTGAGACTAATAATCTGCTCTCAACCAAGCAATTCGGTTTTAGAAAAAATAAATTGACTACTGATGTGGCTTTAAAAGTAATAAATGGTACTATCGACAAACTCAATCAATGCAAAAAATGTCTCACTGTATTTATTGAACTTGCCAAGGCATTCAATACCGTTCCTTTCCCGATCCTTCTATCCAAACTCGAAAGTTTAGGTGTCAGAGATTTACAGCTTCAACTTTTTCATTCTTATTTGTCAGGCCGCTCCCAGAAGGTCAAGATTGCCAAGTATTTAAGTGACGAGCTGCCTATTGCCTTCGGTGTACTGCAAGGCAGTCTTAGGTCCCACTTTGTATTTGGTATTCATTAATAGTCTCTGTAATATTAATGTAAATTCTGGAAGCATTGTTTCTATTGTCTCACTTAAAAAATACGTGTCTATTATTTTTGAAAACCTTACAGGTGGTATAAATAGAATTAGTACTTTTTTATCCAAGAAAGTACCGAATTGCTGCAAAATTAAGACTTCAAAATTAATGAATGACGTACCATACGTTACTTCTCTGGAAATACGTCTGCTGCTGCATGGTGTTAGGACAACCACCAAAAAACACAACGACAGTGTAACACCCATTGGTGGGGCTACGGAAACTGTACACATTGAAAATGTTATTGATAAACATTCAACATTTTATGTGATTGTAACCAAAACTGTCTGGAAAGTGCTTTCACTGTTTTCTAAAACACGATTAAATCAATTTTACCCAGCTGCCCCATTAGGTGGGTCGCAGAAGTTGTACAATATATTCATGAGTCATGGTCACTTTATTCTTATATAAATAGAATTTAAGTTGAAATTAGTTTACACAACGCGCTCGCCTACATCAGAACTAGGTTATAATTACAAAAATGTAAAATCTAACAATGGCTACATACTTTGACGACTTATTGCTGTGAATTAAACAATGGTGTATTGAAAAGATAAAAATTGTCGAAGGAAAATATAACGCGGGTTTGCTTTATCTGTGAAAATTACGAAGAGTTTGTTCTTAGGATTGTCTAAAAAGAGCTTCTTACACCTTTTTTTTACGGCGAGCCACCCATTTTCGTCATCCGCAGGCCCGCGATTAACGTGGCTGGGAATCTTCCTGCAACTCCCGACGCCCGACTCCCGACGCGTCTGATGCAGTGGCTGGGGCGTGAGGTTTCCCACTCCCGCGCTCCAGCTGCCTCCCCCTTAGCTAGCATTACTTCTTTGCAGAAGCAGATGACCGCTTCCCATGCCTCCTCGCTCTGGACCACGGATTGAAACAGGGCCGGAGGCTTCTTGCACCTACGTTGTATAAGGAGGCCATCTCATTATAATATTGTTTTTAGATCTTTCGATTCTAGAAACTTTCGAAATACAACATGATGGTTGTCAAGCGACCACAACCGTCATGTTGAAGAGAAGTGCTTTAAAAGATTAAAGAACCTTTCTTCAATAGAGTCTAATACCTTTAGGAAAATGAAAGTGCCTCCATCTGTTGTTTCTAAGTAAGGTATAGATTAGTAAACAGTACAGACGATCGAATTAAACCTTATCATATAAATCTATTGATTCAATCTATAACATCTATTTATGTAAGTAAGTTGATGATTTTGAACTCTTTCTTTCACCATGGGAAAAAGACAGCGAGAAATAAAATTGGGCAAATATGAAAAAGATAATTTATTTAAATAAATAGTAAATACAAAGTCCCATGATCCCATGCATTTTGTCGATTTACTTATATGTCGTCGCCAAGATCAGGTATTCCTTTGAGGCCTCTGGAATGGAAAAGAAAGTTTATGTTTAAGAAAGACTTAACAAAACCATTAATTTTGTTTGCATAATTAATAGGTCAACTGAAACTTTATTGAAATAGCTTAGTTTTCAAGAATTTACAGCTGTTAAGGCGGTAACAAATTTACAAAAACGCTACACATGCCGAAGTCACACCTCCATGACTCGGAAAGCACGTGAAGCTGTTTGTCGCGGCAGTTATTTACAGGTTTTGACAGTTTTTGTAGTAAGCCAATAAATCTGACACCACCAGTTTTATCAAGGGGTATCGTCTCCCATTTACTGGCTTATGGAAGTCATATAGGCAGTTGCTCATCGTAATTATATTAGCTGTATCTGGTTATACTGGAAGTCGACCCTAACACAGTTGGTTAAAAGCCTAGACAAATAGAAGGACAAATATTTATCTGTCAATATGTCTAAGTAAGCTGAAGTGACGTACTTGGTGCATTCCTCGGGTAGGACGCACTTGTGTGTTCTGTCGTCTCGTACGTAGGGGTGCACGCAGATGCAGCCTGGCTCGCAGAACGGGTAGCAGGGGCGCAGGCGGTCCCGGGGGTTGTCGCATGTCACTGACGCACAGCCCGCGAAGCACGCCTCATATCTGGACGACGTATTACATGGGATATATTATACAGGATGAGTGACTTAACACTGATGATTAAAAGTGAACAGGATATTACAGAAGTGAACCAAATACAACAATATAAAGCAAGCAATTCTCCACAGTTTACACACAGACGAAAGAAAAGGGAATCAGTCCTGGCGTGGCGGTGGACAGGACGAAATGGAAGAAAAAAATCTGTTGCACCCAGGGGCGGAAGCGGGATACTATGTGGCCAGTGGGCAAAACTACTTTGGGGCCTACCTACTTAAAAAACCGGCCAAGTGCGAATCGGACTCGCGTGCAGAGGGTTCCGAACAATTCATGTATTTTTGACACTATCAAAATTTAACGTTATAGCACCTGGAATATAAATCTTTGCTAATTCGTTTCCCGGTTATTAAGACAAAATTAAAAAAATCATAGACGTTTCCGAAAGATTGCTCCAAATGAATATGTATTAGACTATTACCATAATTCGTTTCTGCTGTTTCGACCCTGAATTGACATATTTTCTTCGAGCTTCCCATTTATGTAAGCACACACAACTTTAGGACCTAATGGATCAAAAATAATCCGAAGAGGTTTACCGGCTTTCATATCTTCGGTCCAAGGCACTATGAAATTAATCAGGTATATCCTGACTTCCACACTGGTTGGTTTTGATGTGCCGTGCTTCACCGATGCTATCATCATCTACCTAGCCTTTTCCCAACTACATTGGGTTCGGCTCCCAGTCAAGCCGGATTCAGCTGAATACCAGTATTTTACGTGAAGCGGCTGCCTACCAGACCTCCACAACCCATTAACTGGGGAACACTGTATTTCTTGGCAAGACTGGTGTCAGATTTTCTGGCTTCTGACAATCCGTAACGACTGCCAAAGATCTCCAAATGACAGCCGGGACCAATGGCTTAACGTGCTTTCCGAGGCACGGAGAAGTCTAGTTATGTTAAGATGGTCACCCATCCACAGACCAACCTCGGCAAGCGTTGCTTAATCTAGAAGATCGACCCGTGCGACTGTTATAATTTAGCGAATTTTACCGATGCTATCAATGCCTGGAAACTCGTTTGTCCGAATACCAACCTGATAAACAATCTTCCCAGAGGCAGTGGGACTAGCCACTCTGCAGACTAGTTCAGAGCAACTTACTGACCACTGTTACTAATGCCGAGTATGCGCGCTTGCTGGCTGTGGGAAAATTGGAATGGGGTCTTTGCCTTCAAGCATCACCGTCATCGAATATAGGCACTTTGTTCCTAGCAAAAGACCGTACACCATGTCTATGATTCCTTGGAAGATGGGTAGTGGATATTCTTGCGCCATCCCAACTTCCTAGTTCGTCATGTTGTGCTGGTGCAGCCGCTGCGGAAAACCTCAAGTGGCATAAATATAAGTCACCTTATTGGCATCTATTATACAGTGTGTCCGGACATGGACTAGCGATATTTTAAATACTTAAATATAAACTATTTTAAAGTACAATTACACTCTAGGCTTGGGTCCAATACACTTCCCCGCTATGTGGCAGCCATTTTGTTTTATTTGTTGAAATTTGCTCTATGCGAGTACAAAAAAAATCATATATCTCAAAGTTTTAGTCATACTGAGATAAAAATAGGCTTATTCGAAAGGCAATAATATTGTCTACCATCTGCATTACAAAGCTATGTGTTCACAATTCCATAACTTTTGAAAAAAAATGTGAAAGTCGAAAAAAGTCAAGAAAAATTATGCAATTCAACCAATAATTGTTAATTACTACAAAAACATACCCGACAATTTTTTTATTTTTTTTACTAGATCGACAGATTTTGAGCTAAGCTACAATACAACATAAAATTCACAGCTGTATGTCTGATACTTTTAGAGTTATTGTTGTTTGAACATAGCGTATGCGCAAGCACAAAAGTCCTTTGTCGGAACCCTAAATAGGAAATCATTAAAAACACATAACATTCATATTGAATTTTATTTAAAGTTTTTTTCCAATATTAAACTATGGTTAAAATATCTAAAGCAGTTGCTCAAAGTGGCTACCTCCAGCTTGTAGACACACTACGGCTCTCTGTGCCACCTGGGTTGATGAGCGCTTAATTAAATCCAAATCGGATCTGATTTCTTCGGCGGCTGCCATAATTTTTGCGACGAGTTCTTCCCTAGTGTTTGGAACTGTAGCGTATACTTTTTGTTTCATATGACCCCACAAAAAATAATCTAAGGGTGTCAAATCGGGTGAGCGAGGCAGCCATGCACGCTACTACACCACCGCGACCGATCCACGGCGATAGATTATTATTTAAATATTCTCCCACTGCTCGAGAAAAATGCGCGGGTGAACCATCAAGCTGGAACCACATATGCCGACGGTATGATAGAGGTAGGTCCATGAGGCTGTCCGCAAACTGTGTCTCTAAGAATTCTGAAAATCTAGCGCCGTTTAATGTAGGTGGCAATTCAAATGGCCCTATCAGTCTATCGTTGATTATGCCAGCCCACACATTTACTGATAATTCTGGCCTGTTCCCGGATGGGATGCAGTGAATGCCATAAATGTCACTCTGGCGGTTAACAAAGACCTTTTGTGCTTGCGCATACGCTATGTTCAAACAACAATAACTCTAAAAGTATCAGACATACAGCTGTGAATTTTATGTTGTATTGTAGCTTAGCTCAAAATCTGTCGATCTAGTAAAAAAAATAAAAAAATTGTCGGGCATGTTTTTGTAGTAATTAACAATTATTGGTTGAATTGCATAATTTTTCTTGACTTTTTTCGACTTTCACATTTTTTTTTCAAAAGTTATGGAATTGTGAACACATAGCTTTGTAATGCAGATGGTAGACAATATTATTGCCTTTCGAATAAGCCTATTTTTATCTCAGTATGACTAAAACTTTGAGATATATGATTTTTTTTGTACTCGCATAGAGCAAATTTCAACAAATAAAACAAAATGGCTGCCACATAGCGGGGAAGTGTATTGGACCCAAGCCTAGAGTGTAATTGTACTTTAAAATAGTTTATATTTAAGTATTTAAAATATCGCTAGTCCATGTCCGGACACACTGTATATTTTCGCGCTGTTTGGGGTTCAAAACCCTCGGGGCCCTTGTGCTCACAGCGTTTTCAAAGAAATATCCAAATGGCTCACTAAGAACTGTCTTTAAATGACTTAAAAAAGAGGAGCTATCAATTCGACCGTATTATATATATTCTTTTTTTGTTGTAAAGATAAACCATGATAAGAAAACCAGGATCTGGAGATGGCATCCCAGAGAAGTCAATGCGTGTATTATTATTTTCATTAATTATCTTAAAGCACTATTATTTAATGAAGGTCTGAAGTAGCTCTGATGATGCAGCCGAAAGACAGTCAAGGGAGCTCCTTAACGACTCACAGCAATTACCCGGTGTTTGGACTTAATTCATTTCTATTGATGAGAACTTTGCATCCATATGGATTATGAGTTCCATTACAGGTCTAATGATGAATACCATATACAGTTGAGGGAATTTAACGATTTACAGCAGTTCCCTATTGTTGGGCTTTTGTTTACACCAATTTATACCGTGTAAGCAGCTGTGATGGGTACGTTTAGACGGGGGATGTACCACTAAAAAGTGAAAACAAAAAGCTTTTTACAAAAAAAAATCTGACTTCTAAACAAAGACCTACTATATTTTGGTTTGTTGTAAGTTTACTTTATATGTAAATATTAATTTTTATGATGATTAAAATATACATATTTTTAACTTGTTACTTAAAATACAGATTTCGCATGTGTTTTCCTTTAATCTATGGTGTAGTTCAAGGGGAAAGGACAATTTTCAAATGTTTTCAAATTATGAAAAACGCTTTATGAACTACTATTTGAATGTTACATGGTACAGTTAGAAAAACCTTTTTTTTGTTTGAGTCACAGAAGATTTATATGTGTACCATGTTTCAACTGAATGGGTCCAGTGGATTCGGAGAAAACTTGCTGTGACAGACGGACAGACTGACATACAGACAACCGAGTGATCATATAAGGTTTTCGTTTTTCCATACTGAGGTTCGGAACCCTAAAACACTAAAACATGCATTTCGGGTAATGCATAGTGTAGGTTTCCGTACGTCCGTTCCGTTACACACTACCATGAAAATGACCCCCATCCCTTGTCCTCCAATGTGTATTACGAGCGCCAACATAGAGTTTGATTTCTAGTCCATTTTTAATAATTAATTGACCCTAATAATTTATTTTATGTGACATATTTCAGAAGTGCGTGGTCATATTTAAGTATGATGTTCTGTTCTGGTAAATGTGCAGTAAAAAAAAAATTGCAAAAGAAAATATAGACACACGAAGCCACCAACTGCATAAGACAATGTACTTGAAAAGTAATTTGCTATTAACTTTTTTACAGGCTGCGTTTTATTGACATGGTGACTTTTTAAATGTTCGACTAAGCCGACGACGTACCTAAACCGTAAGTTATAATATATATTTTAAATCCAATGATTTAGTTGTAGATTGCCGGGCCCGATGTTAATGCATGAAATAGAAATGCATCAGAGATTTTTGAAACGTTTATCAATTGTTTAAAAAAAAATTAAATAAATAGTATTTGGTTAAAAATTAGCACTATACTTTTGTTTGGAATTGGAATCCTCATTAGCTACAATTTCGGATAGTGTGCAGGCTGTTTTTTTTTTTCAAAATCAACAGTCCTTTAAATACCTGGCTACCGATTTTTCGAAAATCCAATGATACAGTTTTAGTTTTCATCAAATTCGGGCTCGAAACTACTTTCAGTGTTTTTCGATATTCCTCATACTAAACTGTCCGAATAAAGCCAGCCACGCACACTTTAAAAATTCACCCTGTATACGCCCATGAGGAAGATAATGTGTATACAATACCTTTCATGTAGTCTTTCGCAGTTCATCGCCATGGGTGATTTCTTCTCTGGTTCTTTATCACTGTAAATCAACGTTAGCAGGTTTAGTCCTCACGAAACACAATATGCAGATATCATGTTTTCTAAGCACTCACATGTATGATGCAGCGTGTGACACTTCTGCACTCTTCATTGTTTGTTGCATATTCATTTTATCTTCTTCGTAATGTCTTGGCGGGTTTCTGTACGGAGATGATGCGTCCATATCTCTTTGTCTATCTATCCCACCGAAAATTTTCTGTTCAGGCTCATCCATATACCTAGGATCTCTACTATCATAATCGCTTCTCCTTCTATCCCAGTCCCTGTGTTCGTCCATGGGGTTCGATAACGCCTTCTTCCTCCACTTTCTTCTGTCGTCTATCAGGGAGTGTCTTTTGTTTCCATCCATATCTTCATAATCGTAACTATTTACTCTTGCTGCCATTGCAATGATGTTATCTGTAACATAAATCTGTTCGATGTCGATATTGTTTATTTTTATTAAAGCACATTTGATTAATGTTTCAAACTAACATAACAACAAAGCAAGTAAAAGTAATTTCCGCATAATGTTAAACTTTTTGTGAACAATTATTTATCAGTTCATGTTACTGTTTTCAAAATGGCTGCAGAGCATCGCTCCGTTTCACTTTACGACTAATTTGTAACTAATCGATGAAATTAAGCCATACCTCACAAAAAAAGGAATAAATTCAAACGGATGTGATTGCTTTCATGCCTTTATCGATAGCTAATGAAAAATGGACAACTCAATTAGTATAAACAAAAACTCTTCTGTTATGTAGTTTCTTTTGTAAATGGATTACTGGCTTAATTGCCTACATATTGACTTCGTATAAAACATCTTTCAATCGCCGTAGCATGACGTAGCACTTACTTAGAGGCAAAATAATTATCTTGATTTCTCATATCGTTCGTAATCAAGATTTCTTTTTATCATTCATTTATTTCTTTCATTGAGTCAAGATATTATTTGAAATACTGAGGTATATGATATGAAATGATGTTCACCCAGCTGCGGTATATAACAGGCTAATTAGGTAGATGTTTTGGGATAGCTCACTAACAAGAACACGGTCTAAAGAAAAACGAAGCAATTAAATTAAATCTTTATTAATATTAAAATAATTTAGTTTATTCGTTTGTTGGCATTTCTGTATCCTTCACTTTGTATTAGTTTCCTGGGTTGCAGCGCTTTGATGGGTGGCGGAGCGATGACTATGTTGAAGTAGTTGCCCATGCGGGAGACCTCGCTGCCGCGTGGTTTGAAGTCTTCCTTAGGGTTGACGTTGGTGCTGATGGGGCCGTTGCTGCTGATGGCATTGGGCACCTCGTTATCGGCGGAGTCGTCAGCTTGTGCGCGCTTCACGTAACCGCGGGGCAGGCTTCTGAACTTCGGCGCCGGCTTGTCTTGAGCTCTTTTTGCTGGTACTGGTATCCCCATTTGTGTTCTGTAATCACGTTTGAAAAATTAAAATGGCGTGAGCCATTGCCGTAGTCACAGCAGCTCGCTTTACCTAAAGGCCAGTCACTGAAGACATAGGTATTAAACGCAATAAAGGTCGCAATAAATTGCACTGTTTTGATTTTTTGTAATAGGTATTGTTAGGTCAGGGTCCAGTAATGTACACTGGATTTCTAACTGCGTGAGGCTCGAAAAACTTCTTAATTTTCGGTAATCTATCAGAATTTGACTAATAACTTCTAGGTGAATTCTAAGCAAAAAGTCAATCTGTGAATATTGAAAGTCGACATTTGCTGCAACTCAAGCGCAAGCGTAGCTCTGTAGGTTTATTAGGTATTGAGGTACAACACTTCAAACTTGAGCCATTTATCCCGATTACTTGAAATTGAGCTTTAAAAATTGAAGCCTTTCAAATTGAACTTTTGTTCGGGCTGTCGATGTGTGACTATCTTAACTTACCGAGATTCCTTCGTGCCTCGGAAAGCACGTAAACCGACCGACCGAGTCCGGGCTGACATGTCAACAATTTGAGAGCCGTTTCTACAGATCGGATTATCAGAACTATAAAATATTATGCCTGTCTTCCAAAAAACAAAATACAACCAACTTCTAAACAAAAAAAAAACAAAAAGTATAAAATAACTTTAATTTCGGAACTCGGTGTTTTTGGTTGTTTCTTAGTTTTTTTAACACCGAAATTAAAATTATTATATTCTTTTTGTGTTTTTTTTTTGTTTAGCAGTCGGTTGTATTTTTTTGTAAATAAAGGTTTTATGTTTTTTACTTTTTAGTGGTGACAGCCCACACCTTAACATACCTATCATATCACAGTGTACGTGTTAAAAACTGGTGTAAGCAATAAAGAGACATGATTTAAAGCGTTCCCGGAAGATTTGCTATCATTTATTGAAGAGTTCCGTTTCCTATCTCGGTTCTTCATCAGATCTTCACCAACCTAGAAAGGGACCACCTCGAAATACTGAGATGCTCTTCCAAACCATCGTATAGTTTTTTTTTTAATTTTAGATCATTAATGTATGAATGAGAACATCAACATAGGCGAAGGCACAGAGCGAGAGAGAGAGAAGACAAGCACCAACTTTCGAATATAAAAAGAATCATCAAAATCGGTTTAAAAGTACCGTGTATCTGGGTTGTTGAGGTCAAAATTTTTCCCCAGTAGGTATAGTGAGAAAAAAGTTCCCCAATATACTGGGAAAAGGCTAGTTGGATGATGGTTAACTGTTACCTATTTTATTACCCAGTTAGGTTACATATTTTACGTTAGCGGTGGGATGGGACTGGAAATATAACTGGCAAAACGTGTTCTACGCACCCCCAGTCTCTCTGTGGAATAAAGACTCAATGATTGTGTTATCGTTTTTTTACAAATGAATAAAGTGGAAGAAGAGAAGAGTGATACGCACGGCGAACAGTCCTGCGGCAGCACGCACTGGTGGGTGCGGTCGTCGCGCACGTAGGGCTCCTCGCACACGCAGCCCGGCTCGCAGTACGGGTAGCAGGGCCGCAGGTGGTTGCGCGGGTTGTCGCACGACACCTCGGCGCAGCCGCCGAAACACGGCTCGTACGCCTCGTTTGGCCAGTAGCAAGCTACACATGTCATTATTGGCCAACTTAATATTTATGCTAAACACTGTTTTTTCTTACATTCATCATAGTCAAACTTCTCAACGAGTCTACAGTTAAATTTTGTGTGGTGCTTTTTTTTTGTTTGTGACCAAATTGAGTCAAATAAATTTATTTTCTTTCTGTTCAGTGTAGCCTACACTCAAATATAAATTGAAAATAAAATTCAAAAGCTCAATACTAACGTTTTGTCATATTTCAACTACTTACCAAACAATTTACCGACCAATAGAGTTTGTTTTATAGCTTTTAAGAGATCTCCAACTAACAGCTAGCGGTCCCTAAAGAATTTCAAAATACATTTTCCTTTTAAATAGTGCGCAATTTCTCACATCGGCACATTATTGGGTATCTAAGGGCACTAAATCTAGTTGCGGACTAGACTTTTCCTTTTGCAGTCGTTTCCACAGGTCCATTACAGCTCCCAGGGGCGCTACTTGATATCCTTCGACTTACACTGCTAGTTCTAAACTTAGACATTGTACTTACAGGAGATAAAATCGAGAGAAACTCGTGTCTTTTACACAGCGTGGAACAGAAAAGCTAAATGTATGTGTGTATAGTGATAAGGTTTGTTCTTCTAGAGATGATAAAAAAATGGGAAAATAATATTTTACCTTATTTTTTTCGTCACAATATTTTTAGCGGTGGTCAGTCTCCCTCCCAAATAAGTATGTATGTTCAGTAGCTATATTATCTTTAAAACTGTTGTAGTCTTATGGAACTGCCACCGTAACGTGCATGATAGAACACGCTTTTCAGACAGCATAAAGCCAGCTCAGGTCCTTTTTTATATCAACACCTACTCTTCTTTATAGGAACACATTATATATAACTCACCTTTCATAATTTTATCTTCATCTCTACAAATTCCGTATTGGAGGCAGATCGTTAAAATCACGCAAAAAAACAATTTACGCATATTGTTAACGACACAAGTGACCATTGTGATTATCGCTATATGACTGTCGGTAGTTGTTTTGAAATGGTTTTTCTCTGTTTATTCTGGTGCGGAAGTAAATTGAGTAGTGGCCACTCCATGGAGTTTCTTGCTCGTTATTCTCCATAGAAGATTGAATATGTTTAGCTGCGGAACACATTTGCTGCTCTTGTCGCATGCGCGGCAAAACTAGCTTCCCCATTTGACTGACAAAACTTGAAAATTCAAATCTGTAAATGGTCTATTTCAAATGAATGTTTTTAATTGCTTATTATAATAAGTAATGTGTCAGAGGGTCACCTGTGGGCGGTTAGGTCGTCATGCGATATGACAAGGGTAGTGGTTTGTTTGGTAAACACGGCGAGAGGCCGGCTAAGCCGCGTCTGATTGAATTATTGCTTACATTTGTAATTTCTGGGCCCGACCGGTCACGTACTCGTACTGTCGATACTGTGAATACTATCTATCTGTATTACTAGCTGCCGACCGCGGCTTCGCTCACGTGAATGTCGATAATTATCCCAAGGGAACATACTCCCAGGATAATCTAATCCTATGTATAAGATATCCTATGTTTTATTCCAGATATATTCTGGAATAACACATACACATCTACTTCTGCGCCAAATCTCTACAAGCTCTGTTCAGCCGTTCTGGCGTATTAAATCACGTCAACGTAAACAAAAATGCATCCAACCATCCAAACTTTCTCATTTATAACATTATGGAAGCGTAAAAACAAACAAAATAATCTTTCGTTCGCATTTATGATATTCAGTTAGGATTATAGTAGAAAAGTTTTATGTTTGACTAGCTGTCCGCACAACTTCGTTTGTGTCACATTTTTCATGACTGTTCCGCTCCTATTGGTCTTAGCGCTAACACTGAAAGATTTTTTCAAATCGGACCAGTAGTTCCTGAGATTAGCGCGTTCAAACAAACAAACAAACAAACTCTTCAGCTTTATAATATTAGTATAGATTTATTCTATTATAATTTCGTTTCGTAGCCTGGCAAAAAGACTTGAGTTTGTTAAACATTGACAGACATGCATTGTTTGTTTCTATTCAATTTTCATTCAACGTAACCTATCTTTACATGTTTGTTAATACAATACAATGGAACAACACTTATATGCATAGGTACGCGTGCAGTAAGTCGATATCGTTCTGTGGCATATTTAATCAAGTTACAAACACATTTGCCGCTAAAGCCGCAGCCGCCACCTTAATAATATTCATTTATACCGAAATGAACGGAAAATCATGTGTAATTGCTTATAGATTTCTGTTCAAAACGATATTTAATTGATACGTACCTGAACCTAGCTATAGGGATAACTGTGTTTGTGTACCTTTGTGTAGTAGGTAATGTAGCAAGTGTGTCGTATCGCCAATAAATTTGTCACCCAAAGTGCTGAAGGGTCAAGCAGAAAAATAAAGGTGTTGTTTTACTGGTTTTATCGTTACTTACGATCGGTTCGGGGACTTTCTCCCAGCATATTATTCTTTCCACCTTATTCGGAAAATATTCGATAATATAGTGATAGATGTCTTTCGACGAATATTCTAACAAAGGAGACAAAGCTACGGCTGCCAGCAAGGACAATAAATACTACCGTCAGAACAGACAATAAATTGGAATTCCAACCTTTTCGGCTCTTCGGGCCTATCGGTAACTATATAGATATCTGGCAATCCAAATATATATTTACATCATACTTCCAGATCAGTTACAAAATGTAAGAGACAACTTGTATAAAAATGATGATAAGTTATATCTTGACATTTTCTGTTTTTAGTATGCGAACTACATAGTCGGTGTCTGTTCTGAACTAATTACTATTAACAACTGAATATGCGCCACTAACTTCTTGAAAGAAGGTATGATGAAACGGGGAGGGAATTCTATACTAGCTTTTGCCAGCGACGTCAACCGCGTGCAAGTTGAAAATTATCCCACGGGAACGTATAGAACTTTGAAAAATCTGGACTAACTATGTGTGTTTTCTATAGATCATAATTTTAAGTTTTTATGATAATTTATTGTTCCATTTTAGTAGAATTTTTCAAATGACAAGTGCATGGATTCGGAGATACCTTTTTATGGATACGAAATCATCAGAGGCCGTACTACGAAGTGCCAATGCTATCATGATTCAGTGTGAGGGAGAGGGATAGTGGTATTCGTCTTGTGTAACTCCGTCTCTCTCTGACACAGGAATCATGATGGATTTAAGACGTCATGGTAGGGTTGCAGATGACTGTCAGAGTTTTAGACTCTTACTGATGAGAACCCATCTGTGTTCCTCCTTATAATTTGCGTTCCAGGGCCGCGGTGACTCTTTCGAATAAATTCCGCAACATTTGGAGTAACCTGCACATCTACGCATCTCATCTTCACATCTCATTATGCTTATATTTTATAGGGTGGTTTCCACTTCTTCTCGTCAGCATACAATATAATGAAGCCGCACAGACTATCGGTATGTTACAGTGTAAGCTACACAGAAGCTCATTAATAAGTCTTCTGTTTGCGGACCGTCATGTAGGCTGTCAATTTTGGTATTTATTGAGGACCCACAGTTCAATAAGTCTGTTAATTTTCACCGACCGACCATGTTTATATTTGGGTTAACAGTTCGTCTGTTATGAATGAAAACAACGAATGAGTGGTTTTTTGTTCCGAGTCACTGGCGTTTTATTTGCGAATTAGGTTCGTATAAAAATACGGAATATGTTATATAACTGTCGGTTTTAAGCTCACTTGTTTTAGATTTTATGTGTCTGTTATTTCCAACTTATCTAGAACGTACACTGCAGGCTGGTATTAACTTAAATGTCTTATAAGAGGATCATTGCTACATTTCATGCATGGACGAGGTTGGCTATATATCCAAAGGGATGCATGGTTTATTAAATTAAATATTCATAAGTATTCTGCCACTCTTCATAAAAATGTTAATAAATGTTATAAATGAAAGAAAGAAAGAAAAATGTTTATTTGGGACTCGAATAAAACAAACAAAATAGTAAACAAAAAAAAACTACTAGAAAAACTAATTAACAAAAGCTGTAGATATCAGTTGTACCTAAATATAAATGTGCGAGGCTAAAAAGGCTCCTATCTCAGCATATGCTGCGATATTTAAAACAATATATATCACAGCGCTAGTATTCTTATATGTATGTCCTTACAGATAACTGATAAATATAGACGTGTCATCAAACTTCACCTGTCGTGTTTACTCCTAAGAGACCAGTTTCAGTTTTCCATTTAAAGTAAGCCTCCAGTTTTTAAGGATACGGTACGGTATACATATTATAATATTATGTAGTAAGTATCAATAGTATCGCAGTTGTAGTGTCGTTTATTTTGGAGGGAAGTCTAAAACCAGCTCTATAAAATATAATCACATTGGCGACTCGCTAAAGTGTTGGTTCGAGCAAACTCTAAGTACGAGTACCTAATTACCTAGTGTTCTCCATTTTTTGCTAACAAATTGTTTCGTGTAGGTAAAGAGGAATTGAGGCGTTTCGCATAAATGTAGGAGGGTGTGGGATCCTCCTGCGAGAAATAGCTTACCCGATAAGTTATGATTGCGTGCGATCTTTTTTATTGCTCGGGGTGCTCACCTACGGGCTGTGGCCTACAAGGCTGGCCATGTTTGTAAATAAACGGAAAAGTAAGGTGAAGGCGTCTCTCCTTCGTTTTGTAGCATTGTTTGCCCGACTGCGAGACGAGTTATGGTGATTCTTTTTCATAAACAACCAAAAGATTAAACGAGCTAGCAAAACTTAAACTCACACTACACGTACCTACACAATGTAGCAATTGTCTACCTTTTTCATTAAATATCCAAGCGTTTATTATGCAAACATAATTTGATAATGCACTGGTCTTGTTTATGTGAATATTGAAGATGGTTTTGTACCTGCAATCTTAGATATACCTATTCCATCCGAGAGCGCAGCATTTTTGGTATGATAGCTCAGAATGAGCGTTTAAAATATTCAAAGAAATTGAAAGATATCCTCCACTAAGTGGGACTTCGGTCTTATTAACTTTATGCATATGCATAACGTTGCTCCGCAAGTAGAGATGCAGCTTCTTCATTCCCAACACGCGCAATACAAATTACAAGTAAAACGATCTGCTGTCCCTTTAAATAGACGTCTCTCGATTGCACATCCCTTTCCTATCAAAACAAATATTAGCTAGTTACGGAGCGAATTACGACTTTGCTGTCTCCGCGATAAAGTTGAGAATTGTTCGTTGTTTGTGTCGAAACAAGAAATGATCACCTAACCCGCACTGGTCGGTCTCTGGGGGCTGGAGTTCCAATATATTTGTGCGGGCTCAGGCTGGCAACTCTTCAAGATTACTGTCAGCAAATAGGACAGGCCGACGTGCCTTGAAAAGTAGATGTCCGATAATGCGACCTACTGCAACTTGCGCTCATTTGCTCGGGTCTCGGGATACAGTGATACTGGCCTGGTAATTTCTTTTTGATATCGCAGTGCTGTGACTCGACTGAGTTTCTTTTAGTATTGAGAATAATTAATAGTAAATTTTTAGGGGTTTATGTTTAAAGATCATCATCCATTTCAATCAGTGTAATGAATATCAAAGAAATCGAAACACGTCAATAAGCAATCCTAAACTGTATCTGTATTTTACTTTATCCACATAATTTCGGTCATAATATATGCTCTAAACTTTAGTTAATCATCATCATCAACAGCCTGTTGCAGTACACTGCTGGACATAGGCCTCTCCAATGCCCCCCATTTAGATCTATTTTCGGCTTCTCGCATCCAGTTTCTGCCAGCCGTCCTGCGCAAATCGTCACTCCACCGCGCCTGAGGACGTCCTAATAAACTACGTTTGTCGAGACGCGCTTTCCACTCTAGAACAACTTTAATTCACTGAGTCATAAATCAAATAGAATTCTCGAAACAAACCACTATCAAACCGCCACAATCCGCCGTTGACAAAGTTACCTGGCAGCAAATGCATCGAACTTCAAACACAAAGCAACTAGACTCCTTGTTTATGATATACATACCTCATAAAGTGACACAAACTGCCGAATCTAGGAGTAAAAGTCGACGTGGGCTTGCTACAGCGCAGTACATTTGTGTCTTATCCTATTCTAATAGCATCGCTCCTGTGTTTATTTGTCGTACGTGGCACGTACGAGATCTTAAGTGCATTGTCTAAGCAAATTGCAGGTAGGTGTAGCCCGCCCACATAGTGTGTACGTGGTGCAAATGATTAGACAAATAGTTGTAAGCAATGGCGAAAAAACAATATGGATGAACACAGATTGGTCAGAAGCAGTTGTTGCAGCAAGAGAAACCCGTAACTAGCTGTACGTTTAATACTGCCACAAGTTAAATAAAATAAATCACCAGCTTTATTTCCATTACACGTGAAGATAAATCAATAAACACGGAAAGAAAGACAATTACAGCGCTCGTTGACAAAGTTAGGATGGCGAGGAGGAGAGCGCAGTAATATCTGTGTGAGTGCGCGCGTAATTGAAAGCCGCGGTTTGGCCCAATAACAATGGAACCCGTACAGTAACGTTCGCCGCGTATAAATTAGGGAATTATATTAATCGCGTATAACGCGCCCCCGCGCCAGAGCACCCCGCCCCGCGCACAGCGCCCCCCTCGCCTAACGAGGTTACTCTTGTTGCGGATTACGTACTTGTAGCTGGAAATTACACTTTATTACGGTTACAGTCTAGGAATCCGAGAACTTTAATTAGAAGATCCTCTATGTGGATATTAACGTTTAAATATTCTACTCGTAACATTTTTACTCTGTGTATAAAATTAAGCTACACTATCTTTTCAGCACTAAAGAAAATACCCCGCGAGATTTTCTTGCTCGTAGCAAGATTTTTGTGCAAGATTAATAACGAGATAAAAAGCAAGGTAATTTTTGAAAGCATTAACGTTGCCGACGATATTATTTATAATTTAATTTTCAGTGCCGCTGCAGGGAGCACAATCAATTTGCGAGAAGATTATGCGCGGGAAATTAACGCAAGATAACACGGTATTAGCGAGCCACCTGGGGAAGGATTACGTATTCCAGATAAGTAAATATATTGCCCTCCATTACCAAAAAGAACAGATATTTAAGGGAAAACACTGTAATGTAATTGTCGCTGCAATCTAAACGAGCCGCAATGAAACTCGAGGGAACATCTAACAAGGTTTATCAGTGCTATGTCCCGTAGGCCTTTTGTTTATTATGACGCTCGATACACCACGTTACATATTTTAATCTTACTAAGCCTTTTGTTCTGGAGAATATTATCCAGACATTTAAGTTTTCAACAAACTTATCACAGTTAAATATGTTTGTAAGCGCCGAAAGTTTGGGTTTACTTGACAACGAAATATAAATTGAAACTCAACATTAAAATATAGGGTTTGTGTAATGAAGCTGTATTATACAGTATGTTAACTAACCGAGGGCGTTCCCGTTAACCCGCCATAGTATAGCATCCATATATGAAAAAAAAATATGACCATTCGAGAACAAAATGTTTTTATTTTTTTTTAATTTTAAAATATTCACTAATAATGTTACATTGATATGTTAAAGAAACACTCTCTACACGCGTACTTGTCGGTTTGGGCATTGCTACTACGAGTACTTACCATTCCGCGCTACTATTTTGATTTTAAACAGGATGTTTGTAATTTATTGTCAATTAATTTTTTTTATTTGGATTATTTTATGCTTATTTTTCTATTCTGATATTTTTATTTTTCTATTAAAGTTTAAGGGAACGCCCTCTGTTATTTAACATACTGTATATCTACGTATTCATCAATCACAAATTGCCGGCATCGCCCAGCATGAGTCCACAGTCGATGACGTAGCAACTTCCACTAATACAACTTGCTTTATCACTGGCTAGGAACATCACTAGTTCCGCTACATCTTCCCCTTTTGTTATTTTCTTCAAAGGGGAGTTCATTTCTATACCAACGAACATTCTATCACAATCTGTATCGCTCATTCCACCTCTTCTGAACAATTCTGTCCTCACAGGTCCTGGATTGACAGCATTCACTCTCACTCCTTTTGGGCCCAATTGTAGCGCAGTACATTTTGTGAACATGTCGATAGCTGCTTTTGACATGCAATAGGGTGTCATGATAGGCAGTGGTTTGTTCGACAGGATACTCGATATATTTACGATGCTCCCTTTCGTTTTCAGCAAGTAAGGTATCACTTTTGTAGTGAGTAGATACGTTCCGCGTAGATTGGTAGCCATAACCCGGTCGTAAGTCTCTGCTGACGTGTGATCTCCCGACACGGAGTTGATACCGGCATTGTTGATCAGGATATCTATTTTGCCGTGTTTGTTTACTGTTTCATCGATGATTTTATCTAGATCACTATCTGACGTTATGTCGGCGGCAATGAGGAGTGGTTTGAGATGGTTTAGTTTTTCACACTGTTTTCCGACTTTAGTGAGATTGTCTAAGTTTCTGCCTACTAATGATAGTGTGGCGGAAGACTTTGCGAATATTAATGCACAGGCTGCTCCAATACCGGAGCTAGCACCACTAATCAGCACTACTTTGTCGGTGAACATGGTACGAAGTCTGCGTGGCTACTGAGCAGCGATATGGGTGAGCATGCATTATACACTTGCGAGCCGGCAGTGAAACTCTTCCGCATGTCATTGTGACCGCAAACTCGCAAAGTGAAACAGCAAGGATCTAATGTCAACTTTAACTTCCCGGTGTATTTCGTTTCATTTACTTATGTAACACTGGTACCTTTACATTCAGGTATACATAAATAATAATTGTTTCAATTTATTATTGTGTCGAGAGAACTTACTACTGTTTAATTTTATATAGATTCACTGTGGTTTTTATGTGTCTTAACATTTTTTGAAATCAATAAACTTAATATTTGGCAGGTTTTTTTTATGCACGTTGCTTTGACTGGATTATTTAAATTATGGTTGAAAACTTTGTAAAGGTTAGGAGAGAGAATAAATGAAACAAAAGTTTTATTTTCCATACAATTTATTGGAGTCATCTCGATATACGAAAGACAACATTTAAATTTTGAAGCGAATTTTTATTTACATCATCACTTATAATAATTGAAACTTATCATAAAAGCTCCCTAAATTGTCTTTGGCACTTGCTTTACACTAATACTTTAATAGATTTTTAATTACGAATTGTTTGAGAGAAGTCGTTAATGAGCAAGAGAAAGCTGCTAAGTGTTACCCTATCCAGTTTCCGTTTTGTGGAAACACACCCACACAAAAATATTCACAACCAAATTAATTAATTAATTCAAGCATTTGGATATTTGAACAAATGTTTTCCAATACATAAAACACTAAACATTAAATCTTATTCTCCGTGGCCATCTGTTCCATCTAACTGGACATTTGTCCGGATGTCCAAATGCTTAGGAAACAGGTATTGGACGTTTGTAAGAGCTCCGTCAGCTCAGCAGGTGGACACTCAGCCTTAGGCAATGAGGATCGTGCGCCAAATACTTGAGGAGAGAAACGGTTTATCCTCCCAAGAGGGATTTGTAGCGGGTGTATGATTTGCATATTTATGTAGAACCAACAATATTATCATTGCAGATTAGTTTTCTATGTGGCAGATATTAATAAATAAATTGCTTTGCTCGAGCACTAGTAAATCAAAGAAAGGCGTATGAATAATGTTTCTAGCTATATTTTGGATTAGAGCGATTACCTACTTTCTCGCGTGATCTCAATATTGAG
Organism: Hecatera dysodea; assembly: GCA_905332915.2. Taxonomy (NCBI): domain Eukaryota; kingdom Metazoa; phylum Arthropoda; class Insecta; order Lepidoptera; family Noctuidae; genus Hecatera; species Hecatera dysodea. The sequence goes on from HG995304.1 coordinate 8,757,561, forward strand.
TACTCTGGGGATCACACTGAGGCCTTAATGTATGTATGTATGTATGTATGTACTACGTGAGAAATTTATCGTCTGAATCTTTTAGCTGGAAATTGGGAGTCTAATGTATATTAGAGGTAGTAGAGCCACATCAATTGAGATTTGAATAAGTTAGCGAATGAAACGAACTTGGTAGTTTTATCTTTGCTAATGATAATAGTTATCAAAAAATGGTTGATGAAAGCTGAATATTAACAGACTTTACTCGTTATAGGAACGTATATCATAAGTAGAAAGATTTCATTCTAATACTCATCGTATGAAAATGATTGAAGATTGATAAATACTCCATTGTAAATTACTTAATTTATTTCATGACACTGTATTTGATATAGGTTATAATAATTCATGAATCAGTAAAATCGACATAATTATAAGCATTATTATGTCGGCATTTCAGCAAATAAATTTACCACTTCTCCCAGTTGGAGCGTATAAAATTCGTGATGGCAAGGCGAGTAAAATCTGTTAAATGCACTCTACCGTACACTAGTATAGTAGTAGTATTGCCGAATAGTAGGCATAAAACACTCGTAACTTTGTACAAAAATGATGTGTGTAAACACTGGAGGGAGTGCGATACTGGACGTTTGTGTTATACCACCCTTTTACACTTAACACCTTATCGTTAACACGTACTTAAACTTACAGTTATCTAATTAAAACTTAGGTTAGTACTAGTGGAACGGAACTTAGCGGTAGGGTTGAACACTGGCCCGAACTTGAACACGGGTTGGATCGATCATGTAGGTATGTGAGGTACAAGGTGTTACGTGTGAAACACACGTTCACGAAGATTACTGACGTGGGGCACATCGTAAACAAAATGTGTTCATATTAGCGGTATGTAGGGCATGCTGGGCGGTGGGCAATGTGGCCAGAAGTCCGCTGCCGATCGATGAACGACCGGACAATATATTATTATTTTGTTCGACGAACCGTGGAGGAGCAACACAATTTTTCGCTCGCAGCCATTTTCAAATGATTTCGTTTTAGTTATGAAAAATATTTTCGATGAACTGGAAACTTTTTTTTTTTTAAATAAATGCGTCCTAAAATATTGCAAACTTTTTTGCTAACATTTTAATTTTAACATGTTTTAAGCAGGTACATGTGACTCCTGTCTTACATTTTACGTTGTATTAAACAAATAAGCTTACGTTCAAAACACGAAGTTTACGCTCTACTTAGTCTAAGTTACCCTTACAAACTTCGACATTGGAATCAACTACACAATAGAAAAAACATATAATTAAGTTCTACGTAATGACTAGAATTTAAAGACTAGATTTTTATATAAAAATAATCAATGTTTCTACTACTATTACTAGAAGCGGCTGTACATGTTAAAAGTAAATTATTTACATCTACAACTGTATTTCATGCCTATTACATTACTCTAATTAGAAAAACCTAAACGATGACTAGGACCTAGACACAGAATTAGAAAATGGCACTACTTACAATAGAACATCTAAACTTCGAGATCACAATATCGCTTGGCAATATAACCTTATACTAATAATGACTAGCAATCTATTTGAGATCAACACCTAGAATGACTTTTGATGTAAAATATGTATCGTTGATTAATTTTAATAATAAGCTCACCGGATTTAATTGCATAGAACTACGCAAATAAATAGTTCTAGTTTTTTTTTTTGAACCAACAGCCCTGATTCGTTTGTGATTGAAATTACTGTACTCATAAATGCGAAATACTCAGTATATCAATATAATCAGTAATTCCTAAGGTGTACAACATGATTTTGACGATGTAAAAGCATTTTCTAGCTTTTAATTTTCAACTCTGATAGCCAGAAGCCAGAAATTCTGACACCAATCTTGTTACTGGGTTGTGAAGTTTAGTAGGCAGTTACTGGGTTGTAGAGTTTAGTAGGTAGTCGCTGCATGTTAAATACTGCTGTTCTATTCTGACATCGTCGCACCGTGGTGAAGTGAGCTCATCCAGGCATACAAGGTAGATGGAATGACAATCGCACTCTGCTGTTCAACTCACACGGTGACGTCACCAACTAACTGTTAGGAAAAGCTAGGCAGATTGACTGACAAGATATTCTTTCTGATTTTGAACCGAACACAAAAAATTCAAAGGCTGTTGGCGCTTGTATAGTTGAAGACACGTAGACACAATGGCGGCACCTAAGCGTTCTTGAGATGATGCGCGTCGTGGTCGCAGCGGCGCAGCACGGCGAAGTGCGTCATCTGGAAGGTGTTGGAGGAGCGGCAGCCGCGCTCCAGTGTACCCGTCATCGTGTAGCCCATGTTGAAGTCAGCCTGCGTCACGTTCGTCGTTAGATACAACTGTTGACAACAATGGAACTATTACAAACAGAATATAGAACAAATACCTACGCATGTCTATACATGTATGTATGTATCTTGTGACGCCACCTTAGCGGCAAGCTTTGCCTCTAAGCTTTACACCTTAGAGGTAAGTATGATATGAAGATGTAAAGACTATGTGTAAGCGGGCCGGCGGACGGCGAGCTATGGGTGGTTCGCCGTCCGATAGCAACCAGGCCCAGGTCAACGGCGCGTCGTGTTCCACGCGCGAAGAAGTGCTATTTCGTATGAGATTTAAAATTATTTAAACCTTTATTCTACAGATGAGCTGCCATAAAGTACGAGTATATTACATCTATCTTTTTAGACAAATAGTCACAATGACATAGAATTAGTCACTGGTTGAGGCTATGTAGTCACTGACTGATTTCAGATGTGATGGTCTATTGAAGAAACATAGTTTAACGCGACGAGTTATTACGAAGTTAGGATTAAAAGGTTGGGGGGGGGGGGGGGGGGTTGGTTGGGATTTAAGGTTGCCTAGAGGCAATGTGTCATATACCTGCAGTGAGGCATTCATGTAGAAATTATAAAGTTCAGGGAGCTGACAGCTCCTCGAGCACAGAAATAACAAAGAACTGCAAGATACTATTTGAACAAACTAGACTTGTCACGGTCACACATCAGTTGGCATGGAGGTCATCCTACCTTAAAGTCGGCGTCCGTCCCCATGTGCTTGAAAGTGCCAACGATATAGACGGCGTTGGCGCCACTGATCACCATGCGGGCCTGGGTGCTGTGCCTGCAACAATTGTACAAGTTTAGTGTAAGTTAGACAACCGAGTGATGCAGCTGTATAGTTCCTTCTGCCAGTTTTGAGAATTGAAATTGACAAAACAAAAACAGAATTGTTTTCTTTATAGTTTTGGATAAAAATAGCTTTATATTATTTTAGGAATCCGATCTCTAATCACTAATAGTATAAAAAAAGTCGCTTTCTCTGTCTCTATATCCCTATGTATGCTTAAATCTTTAAAACTACGCAACGGATTTTGACGCGGTTTTTTTTATAGATAGAGTGATTCAAGAGGAACGTTTATATGTATAATACATGCATATTATAGTAGATAAAACATTAGTATCTACATTGGATCCGTGCGAAGCCGGGGCGGGTCGCTAGTAAAAAATAAACTAGAAAATGTTGAACCTACCTACTCCCTACATCTTTATTGAAAGATTTTCAATACATAATAAATAAAAATAATAGCAAGGTAAGAAAGAGCTTTATTTAGGTGTAGGACAGATAATGTGTGACGTCACAGGTCGTTTATCACGCGGTGAGAATTAGTGCGAGACGCTCACCACGGCAGGAGCCCCGAGCCACGAACCCCATCCCGGCGCGAGGAGCCCCGAGCCGCCTTGTGTCGTAGTTAATACGCCGCAGACAAGTGTGATTTATCTCCGCTGGACTGCCTCATAACTACTGCCTTTACGAATTATTTGCTCAACGACATTGGACACACTGTAGCAGTGATAAATTGCTATCTACTTCTAAGATTTTAAAATATAAATGTATGTGTCTACGAAAATGTATAATTTAGATTAGGGAAAACAAATCAAATTATCTCACACACCCTCCGACAGCGGAGACGTATCATTGAAGTGTAAACGAACAAACTGTCAAAGTCCCTTCAAGTTACGCAAACTAATTTGAAGAGAAAAAGTCACGTGTAAACTTGGAAACTTGAGTCTTCCTGATGCATTCTTGAGGCTGATGTGCCGTATTCCGGGCACGTATCCCAGTTAGTAGGGCGCGAATCCAACACGTACCTACTGAGACTCTAACGGCCCTGTAATGGCCGCCGCTCTGTAATAGCCGGAACACTCTCGCCTCTGACTACCCACCAGCAAATTAAAATCCCTTTATGCGTGTTCCGACGTTACATTCCTCGAAGTAAACGAAATTAAATCGACGTTTTCGAAATTAGGCCCTCCTTGGTAGCAGAGCACCTTGTAGAATCGATGTGATTGTAATCGGAACACCCGAACAATGTGAAAAATAGCTGAAACCGCGTTAATGTTCCCCTCGGCCATTGAAACGAAATCTAGTCGTCGTTTAGTTTGATGGTTAAAAGAGATAGACTTGATGAAAAGGGCCATATTCGTATTGATTTGCTTGTGCACGAATAAGTGCCTTAACATTTGAAATAGCAAGCCAGTTTGGGAGACTATAAAGCTCTATTTAGCAATTGATTTTTCCGGAAACGTAATAAATTTCCTTTTGGTCGTAACATAATATTCGTATGTACATATGTATGTATACATATACCTATATTTATGTATGTACGTATGTTTATGTTTTATAAAACATGTATGTAGTATTTTAATGTGCACTGGATCTTACCCTCTATTGTAATCTCTCTATGTTACTCAAAGGTTTGCTGGCAGAAATCACAACTTTGTTAGAAGTAGAAGTTAAGTTCGCCTTTGTACATTAACTTTTCTTCACTGTAAAATATGTAAGTTGCTATGGTGTACAATAAAGAATTAAGAAAGTAAACGTTATTTCGAAGTTGTGAGCTTTATCTACACTGAAAGCAATCGAAATCACAAAGCTATCAGTGAGGAGTATCTTGAGATACAACTCATTTAGGCAAAGAGTAGGACGGCTGGCAATAATCGTTAGCGCTAACTGCGCCCGTATAACTGTCGCGTCCCAGCTTTGACGTTTTTCTCCAAGCTAATTTGTTTTGTTCAATATCCCTGTTATATGCATTCGAGCAACTTATTAAACACGTTTTGCTAAAAGCCTGCACTTAGCGAAATGGCAACTGCTACTAATAATGCGGTTAGGGATCAATAAGTTTAATCAATGTTATCAATGGTTCCGATACATATCGGTTGGGTGCATAGCTGAACTTTGATCCGGTAGAACCGTCTAATTTACAATATAAAGTTGTTTAGCGACCGTTAAATAAACACTTTATGTTGTAGCGGTGTGATAATAAATAGCACCTCATTCGCGCTAAGTCCTTTAGCATCCGCCATCTTTATTTATGGCACGTTCGCGCCACTTCTCAGCGGCACGGTGCTGCGCTGGCGGGCTCTGGCGGCGATCGCGCGATAGTGGCGCCGACCACTTCCCGCCGTTTGTCAAACAACGGCTTAGCGCGCTCACCTGAACCACGCCGCGCGCCGGTTAATTGCGAAAAGCACGTTAACGTGCAACAAACATGATATAACGTTTCCTCTCCGCGTTGGAAGCGTTAATTATATTTTTCACTCCAAATCCCCGTTTTGTTAATAATGCTACTTGAGATTTTTGTAAACAGCGCTTGTAACACAAATTGTGTTACCTTAATTTTCCTAGTTTGAGGTTGTCCGTTACATTAGTAGGCTACTTCTTAGTGAAGGCTGCTGAGGAATTTATGAAATTTTGTGATTCGCAAATGATCGAAAATAATGTTCTTTCGGCTTCGAAATGAGATAAACTCTTCACCCCGGCTGTAAATATATGTATGTACCTACATAATGATACAAGCTAGTACACCAACAAATTCACTTAATTGAAAAGGCTCTCACCGTCTCGTGCCGGCGACCTCGACGACCTTGCACCGCGAGCGGCGCCACCAGCACGGCTGCAGCGTCCAGTACGACGAGGAGGCACTGCGGGCCCAGCCCTCCTCCGGGAACATCAGCACCTGCACACAACAACCGTACCACTTACATATCTTCCATCAGCTTCCCAAACTTTCTAATGAGAACAGCCCGTTGTATTTACATTTCCAAGTCCGCATAAATTAATTTTATAACGTCCCCAGCCCCCAACCATACCGAGCGAATACTCGATTGATGTTGTTTTAACAATCATCGCACTTTCGCTCACCGATATTTTACGAGAGTATCTTCAATCTAAGAACCTGAACGAGGGTTTCACGAACCGTTGAGTACGAATTAACTAAATTACAAAACTTTACAAGACGTTCGACGGCGCGGCAGCTTGAAAAATAGCTTTTTGACTAAAACTAATATTGCAGGCCAGAAACAAAACAGAGCGGAGTTGTAACGAAGTTGTTTCAGACTCTCGAGTTTACAACCGCCGGCGGTATGAGTGTGTAACCCGTTCGGCGCTCGTTTACGTTTACAGCGAGAGCAGTTCCGCCAGCAGCGTCATCGATAACGCAAACGCGGAAGCATATTGCCACCGAGACTCGTTCGCTCGATTGGCTCCTGGCATTCCGTCCTCATTTTCTTCGCCGCGTCTCGGGCAATATTTTTTTTTCTCGTAAAATGTTTTCCTGCTTTCGACAATATTGCGCCAGTTTCAAAGGGGCGGAGTCGCCGAGGATAAAATCGCTTTCACATTGAGTGAGCACACTAATGATTGAGTTCCGTGCGGTGCGACTGAACGGCGGGCGCGCGGCGTTGCGGCGGCGTGGCGGAGTCTAGCACGGGGACAGTCCACGTCCGCTCACCTCGCCGGCCCTTTGATCAATGTACTCCACTGTTTAATGGATTTAAAAGGATTTCATTGTTACGGATTTTGGAATGCAGGGATGTGATTTAAGTCACCTAAACTCAAATACATATACATATACTATTGTGAGGGTATTGTAAAGTTATTGGGAGTTCGGATTAGTGTAGTTAACCCCAGGATATCAAATATGAAATAAGTTAGGGCTACAACTGGTACGTCAATAGAGCTGTGGCCAAATGAATACTGCTGTTTAATGTTCAAAGTACGTCGGTGGCCTGACTGCTCGTAATATAAAGCTCTACGGGATTGTTGGAATTTGGGAAGTCACGTCTATTCCCCGTGGTGTGTGCCAACTCGCCGATGGCCATTACGAGTTTTGGATAGATAATTTCGGCGAATATTTGACGTAAGCATTGGGTACTTCTCAAACGGAAAGTCCAAGCTCTAACAACGTTACGAGGAATTATTCATCAAAGAACATTAACGTTCGTTAAGCATAAAATATTAATAACTCGAAATACTCCTTTCGGAATGTTGGAAAATTTATTTTGAAGATATAATTTGATAGGAAAAGGATTATAATTTATATTTCATAACAAAGCTTTTATAAAAATTCAAAATGTAATGATTTACACATATCTACAGATCTAAGGTAGAATTATCGATGTTGTTAACTTCTGAGGGCATGTACGCAGCCCATCTATTGTAATATTCAGCATAAAAAGTTCATATTCATTACAAAAGACTCCAACAGATTCATATCAATTCTCTATTAAGACCGAGCGTTTTATATGCGGCCAGACAAAACCACTTCAATGACAGCCATTAATATTCAAAAGCTCTTGCGGCGCCATCTATCAACACCTTTTTATATGAAGCAATCAATTCGCGACTCGAGAGCCGTCCAATTACGACGCGATCTCGAAACAATCTATTAATTAATTGATGAACTGCGCGCGATTCAATACGTGTGTCAGGTATATACTACAAAATGAATAACTTCACATATTACAATGCGCCAATAAACTTACGTAGAACAAGATAACTGTTCTATCTTCCATCAATCACTTAACAATTGATTGGCAGAGTGCCTCATAACCCTCTTCAAATATTTGCGGAATAAGAAGAACAAATAAAAATGCGATGGAACAGACAATTTTGCTGATTACCGATTGCTGACTTGAGATTGCTGAAACTGCTGAAAAAATTGGTATGCTACAAATTTGTGTCTTATCGTTGCTGTAATTCTATCTTATTTTATTTGAATACCTAGTCTTGTCGCTTGTATAAGGTTGCATAATGAATCAAATATATATATATATTCGTATTTATGAGGTGGAGGAGGGTCTCGATAGACCCACAATTGTAATTTGTATAACTTATGCATTTACGGCAGATGTGTGAGTTCTTAAACTATAATTTTCTTTGACTTGAATGTGCCGTGGCCGTTGGGAGTGTCATGCTCATTTTAATTATTTGTTCTTTGAATTGTTGCGCCAGACGCTTCATCGTGCAAGTCTTTCTACAACGTTATCACATGTTTGTATAGTTTCCACACGCAAGATGTATCCATATCATTGTAAAAATATATTTAAAAGAGTGCCCGCGAAGTTTCTTGCACGTTCTTCTCAATTGAAATCTACGCTTTGGAATGTGCAATTCAATTCACTTACAGGCAAAAATACCTGTAAGTGGTTTAATTTAAAAAAATACTTGAGTTTTTAAAAGTTTTGAGTGGAATTTTTTATAGGAAGCGCATTATTTTCTTGCTGTAAAATTTCTGTATTTTGTTACTCAAAATTAACTAGAGTTATTGCCTGCCGCTCAGTGTTTTTATAATCAGTTACTATTTATTTGTAGAGATAAACATAATTTTATTTATAACAATATTGTATTTATGGAATATTCGCAGCAATATAAATATAACTGTAAGGAAAAAAAAAACGTTTCAATACGACCCAGCCAGTACTGGTCTAAAAAAAAAAAAGCAACCTGAAATCTCGTAATTCGTATTTTAAATCGTCGATGCAGATTGCGCGCGGCGACTTGATAGTCACGCGCCGGCCCTCGAGTCAAGGGTTCGCGCCTGCACCTGCAGCGCAGCGCTTCCTGCCGCCCAGCGACGTGAGCAGCAATTTACTGGAAGAGCTGCAAAACTGCACGAGTGCAGACTGCACTTTGGAGTACATTTTAATAACATCGAAATATTTGGGAGTTGACACAGTCCTCGACAACATCGGTTGGCCTACGTTGTTGGTGTTAATCTTTAACATGACTGCCCAAAAAAGGAGTGTTTTCAAACTAAATAGATCATTCAATAATTTTGAGGCTATACTATTTTTTCAAATCGAGCCTAATAAACATTGCAATGAGAATGAAGACAGTATGTTTGCTGAAAAAAGTTCTGTAAAAATTTCTATTCACATAGTGCTTGCTACTTCTGAGGGCCGGTTTCTGCCGGTCTACTCTGTCACCATCGGTAAGTTGTCAATACATATAAAAAGATGGAATGGCAGTACACGCTTCACCTAAGTTTACAAGGTGAAATGTTACAGAATCGCACTGCTGATTTGAGTACTAGTAGTTAGACCGAGGTAAGCCCTGCTCTAGTGCCAAATTACAGTTTAACAAGACACTCAACAAATTCTTAATAGAGAAATCGGGGCCAACACAACTTCAATAAATGATTTTGATATTACGTATAAATTACATATATTACATATACATTTAAAGCTGTCAAAACTCCACCACAGTTTCTATAGAGAGACTGACCCAACACAGTCCTATCCAAATATCAAAAACCTTTAGTATATTACACGCGAGTTATTACTTGTTTCCTCTTTTGTTTCGCAGTGATAAACCCGGAAATAACATGACTATATACAAAAATAACTAGTGGGTGTATGGTATGGTAAAGTTATGTAATTCCTGGCTCTGTAGTGGGTCGCGCCGACGCGCAGTAATTGGATTTAGTCTGGACTACGAAGTGAGGATTACGGGTTTAAGGGCCATACTAATGATACAATTTTCAACTAGCTACCGAAAGTTATTAAGTGAATAGTCACGCTTTATTTGATTGTACGTGCAATCAACGACGTTTGTACAGCTTAGATCTACTTAGAAATGTACCTATTACAAGTAGGTTTGTGTATGAAGGCAAGTTTTTATAGTAAAGACAAACATGTCCAAGAAACGTAGTCTGAATTGTTTTGTATTTTCTAAATATTTTTTTATTAACTTACCTACAACTTATGATCATAAGTATCGTTTGGTGGCTCGAAACGTAATATACATGAAGTTAATTAAACAGAAACTGATTAACTAAAAAATAATTTTATTAAATCATAAAAATAATTTTAAATGGTTATGTTATTGCTGGTTTCATGGCATTCGCGAAAGCAATTGCTGAATGCCAAAATGTTTGGGATTGACTACGAGACATTATGTACTAGTGCATGTCAATATTATATATTTTGTTTTTTAACCCTTATCGCTGGCAAAATGTCACTTTGTGTTTATGGTCATCTAATACGACGACTTTCGTGACCGAACATACTTCAGCAAAAACGGCCTTTAATCTTAGTGTACGATGTTTTGTAGGGAAGAAAGTTTGCTCGGACATTATCATTCTTTCATATTTCGGAGCTGTTTGCTCAGTTATACGAGTTTGTTTAGGTCCGACGATTGATTTATGACAATATCTGGTGGACGCGGACGTCGAAACATGATATTATCTACAGTTCTACACTATGGAGAATGTTATAAATAGTGCTGTTTGGTTGGCTAAACAGAATTTTCTTTTGAGACAAATTATTTTTCATCTAATTTCTTAAATAACTTTAAAAAGGTTTATTTAAACATTATGAGAAAATTGATATTTAGAAATCTCACAATAACACCTTTCTTTTGAATTCTCACACGGTGTAAGTAGTTTGAAAATCTTTATTTTTTAATTTTCTATTTTGTCCCACAAAGTGACCCCCATAGGTACATATTTTTTTGTATGCAGCTTAATATCAATACATAAAAATATAGTTAATTTTCAACTACTTATTTGGATTTCTCTTATAACATTCATTAATTTAATTATATACCTACCTAATGAGACTACTCGTACGTTATCAGTGAATCGTAGGCCTTGTGCCTGCAACTCTGCCTATTACTTTGAAGAAGACATTAATACCGCTTGATGTTTACTTATGTTACAGTTACTTACTCACCTACTACTAACCGTAATAGAGATGCATCTAATTAAAAGTTTCAGTATTTTTTCTTTCAGCGAGCGATGAGAGCATGAACTTAAGAAGGAAGTCGCGGGGACTCGTGAGGACTTGTGGAGTGATGCGGGTCGGTGTACTACCGCGGGGCGAGGGAACGAGGGTGTTATCTCTGAAGTTCCCTCATTAACTTATACGTCGACATGACTGCGTAAATACTCCTCGTAAGCCACCACCGACCAAGTCGTGACCGATTATTAACAAGTAATCATAGTTCTTGAATTGCGGAAGGATTTTGGAATTATTAAATTATTTTCTCAAAATTACACAAGGACGAACGGGATCGCGATTTACATGAATCGTTTATATAATTTCTTACTTCATAATAAGATTCTCGTGAATCGTGGACAAGGATACACGTTCTAAAACTATAGAATATAGAATACAAGTGTAGAAATTGCGTCCAAAATCTTAAAACGAATCGGCATGCTGGATTCTCGCGTAAACAAACCGTAACACAGCTGCAGTTTCGTACTACTCTCAAAACTCATGGAAATAAAGTTTAGATTTTAGAGCTAAAACAAAATCGACGTCCAATCTTGGATATCGGTGGAAACTTAAGTTTTCCAACAAAAACTTATGTTCGAGGTAAACTTAGCGCAGAGTTGTAAAGTCTCGACAGTAAAAGAGCAAGGCAATAAACAAATATGACTGGCGCGGTATTACAGCGAGTTCAGAACTCAAACTCGAACTTAACTTGTCTCTGGTAGGTTTAGACCCAATTTCACCAAACTCTGTTAGAAAGTAAATGTTATGTTGATGGATGGTTCATGGAAGAGAAATAACTAAGAAAATCGGCAAAAGCCAGGCTCCACAAACTGACATTCTATCAGTGAAGATTGTTGACCGTTAAAAAATATGGTGATACCTAAACTTTTTCTAATTCCGACATTCTCTATTGACCGAAAGCATGCCACTTTGAGGTCTGAAGTTTTATGTTAGCGACAACACCGCTGTCAGATCACCTTGTGAAGCTGTAAATGCATTTTTGGACGAATTGTTGTTTATAGTCAATCGATCAGTGAACGCAAATAAAACATGGAAGCATTCCTAACTCAAAAAAATGACCCAAACACATTGCGCCGCGGTAGGCGGGGCTTACCGATTGCGCCGCTCACTTGTTTAGTTACACGGCCTATTCGTTACATGGTAATTTAAACCCAAATATTTGGGAAATAAGGTCAATTTTTAACTGTGCATCGTATAAGCAATAATGTTGTTGGTGTGGTTTGGCGAATCAGCGACGAGGTTTCGAAGTGTGAGTTTGTTTGGATTTTTGGGTCACGATTCGCGCTTATATCCCTTGAAGTAATACTTCCATGTTTTATTTGCGTTCACTGCAGTCGATCGGTTCATGAAACAGCTTAACGAGAGATTCAATAACTAACAGAGTTCTGTGCAATTAGCTCTAAACGTACAATTTAGTTGGAAATCATCCCCGTTGACAGTGTATACGTCGCGGTCGCCGGCTCCGTGTTGAAATCTAATTAACCTGCCAGGGCCGCCAGTTGGCTCAAACACGGCAGATGATGGTGGCCGCCGCTCACTCCATTGCCTTTCATTAGCGAATGGCGTTTCTACGTGTGTTTTACTAATAAGTCCAGTCAACCTAGTGCGGATAACTCTAGCAATTTCTGTGCCAAGCGTAATTAATTTTGTTGAGTTTAATTTTTTACTAGAAAGTTACTATTCAAATGAAAGATTCACATCTTCGTCTTTCGTACATAATTACAGCAGCAGCTATTCTTTTTCAGTCAATTGATTGTTTGATAAGTGGTAGGGTGTAATGTTTCTAAGAAATAACCTCTAATAATCTCTCTGTTGCTTCATATTTGAGAGATTGAATGCAATGCCGTGTCGTAGGTTTTCAGATTTTTAGTTTAGGCGTTCATGGCTAAAATAATAACATCCGCACGGATCAGTCATAAATGTTAAGCACCGCTGGACCGCTGGTCAAGGTTGGTCGGAGGATGGGTGACCATCTTAACATACCGAGTTTTCTGCAAGCTTTGGAAAGCACATTAAGCCGTTGCTTCTGGCTGTCATCTGTAGATCTTTTGTAGTCATTACAGATTGTTAGACGCCAATAAATCTGACTCCAGTCTTACCAAGAAGTACTGTGTTACTCACTTAATGGGTCGTGGAGGTCTACAATGAGTTAGGCAACTATCATCTGCCTAGCCTTTTCCAAACTATATTGGGGTCGGCTCCCAGTCAAACCGTATTCAGCTGAATACCAGTATTTTACGTGAAGCGGCTGCCTACCAGATCTCTACAACCTATTAACTGGGGAACAAGTACTTCTTGGCAAGACTGGTGTCAGAATTTCTGGCTCCTGACAATCCGTAACGACTGCCAAAGATCTCCAAATAACAGCCGGTACCAACGAATTAACGTGCTTTCCGAGGCACGGAGGAGTCTCTTTATGATAAGATGGTCACCCATCCACAGACCAACCTCGGCGAGCGTTGCTTAACCTTGAAGATATAAGACCCTTGCGGCTGTTGTAATTTAGCCACGAGCTCCTCCAATGAGGTAGGCAACCATTCGATGTAAAATAGGTACTGGTATTCAGCTGAATCCCGTTTGACTGGAAGCCGACCTCAATATAATTGGGAAAAGGCTAGGCAGATGATGTTGTAGATATTATATCATTATAAGTTTTCTGGTTTCTTAATGCCTTAAAGCATCTCCTTTGCATCTAGCAACAGTATTGCAAGGCACAACATCTATACAATAGTAACAGTTTGGTAGGCGAGCACTTAGCTACAAGTGACATTAAACGGGCCGGTTTCCCTCCATTAACTCCAACAATTTACATTGCATGTTAAACAGTGGCACGTAGAAACCTGCCTAGTTACACAGAGATGTACACAACGCTCAGGTAATGCAGCTCTTAGGTGCATAATGGCTCAATAACCCTCAAACAATGAAGAGGCATTTTGAAATAGGGATTTTTTAAACAGGGTCATGGTTAAATAGGGTTATTTAGTGACAGTGATGTATTAAAATAGAAGTATATCTATACTTAATATTATAAAGAGGAAAGATTTGTATTTTTGTATTTTTATATGTAACGAATAAACTCAAAAACTACTGGACCGATTTCAAAAATTCTTTCACAACTAGAAAGCTACATTCACCCTGAGTAACATAGGCCCAAATCCCCATATACCCACGGGAACGGGAACTACGCGGGTGAAACCGCGGGGCGCTGCTAGTTGAATATAAAAAAGTGAGAGGCCGCGGGCGCCTAGCAGATGTGAAACATTGAAATTATTTTGTACAGAGAATATGCATTAAAGGAGAGTTTATGAAAATAAGGAAATATGGCATAATCAAAAATAAAATTTACCGATCATTTTAAGACAGAGATGAGCGAGAGAGACTCAGACAGTCACTAGCGCATGGCGACGCGTCACCACACCGTGTTCAAAGACGTTTCATACTATCATATAGAGTGGCGATACGTCGCCACGCCATGTTTCCGTCTGGACCGCCGCATTAGATGTTTATAAAAAAATAGAGACTTTATGATACAGTGAAATAACAACAAAGAGTTAAAAGGTCAAACAGTCTTTTAAAGAAAAGCAGGAGCTGCCTGCAACAACAACACAAACCAATGTCTATAACGCATGTTTTATTTGGCGAACGCCGATATTTGCGCGCGAGCCCGCAGCTATTCACCGGTAGCGGTAGAAACTGCCAATTTGCAGTTTGATGACACGACAAAGGGTCGGAACACGCGTGCGGTCCACACTGCGAACCTCCCGGACACGATACCGTATACCGGTCTAACTCAATTCCATGGTGAGTCCAATTTGCCAACAAAGATCTTTGGACACTATTGCTTTTTGGATTTTCAGGTTTGATGAGTGGATGGTTACACCGGTTGTTTGAGTATTTGATTTTGGTTGTGGGAAAATGATTCGGTACGAGCGAGTTTATTGAGTTGTCTAGCCCGGTACCTACATAAATGCGTTTAACTTATATACGATAGTGTTCTGCTGGCTCATAAGAACCAGCTTGTACATTCTTATAAAAACACAACATAACAATAATAACAAACTAACACGAGTCATCTATTAGTCAGCTAATCGTTTATTTTATTCGCAAACCACAATTTCCATTGATTTCAGGATTCAGAAGGAATTAGCGGATAATGTTATTTAGAGAGAACAGTTTCCACTACCCGTAGCCACTAACCAATGCGTAAATTATGCAATTGCTTTGTGCATAATTAGTGAACACATCAATGGTATTAGTGTTTATGGGTAACCGGTTCATAAACAACACACAATTTACACTACAAATACTCACGCTAAGCTTTATTGCAGCCGAACAGTTTAATACTACATTTGGACAATACATAAAACATGTAATTCCGTGTTGTTCGTGTTGCTCGCTCGCTAACAATTTCCGCTACTTCTTCGCCGCCAACATACGAGGATATTAAAGCTCGCCAGACGTTCGCTGCCCACACAATTGTGTTACAGAACGTTGATTCGACCAACAAATCAATTTTATACAACCGAGACTTTTAATTGGACGATAAAGCGAATAAATTGGAGGAAATAATTTCGTTTGTGGTTTATCGTGGGTTTCTTGATTCGTCGTGGTTGCTAGGCGACGGGGGCGACAACACAGCGCCGGAGGCACGTCGCGACGTAGGGTGATGTGGCTTATCAGATAATTGACTGCAACTAGTGGTGACGGGAGAGGAGCTGCTCGGGTGCCCTCGTGGAGCCAGCGTGTTATTTGTGTCACGTACTGAATTGATGATCACTCGATATGTAAATTGACTTACTTCCCGAATAACAAGGTTATGTATATATGTTAAGTACAGGATAACATATCAAAGTAACTACAGATATTATAGCATAGGTACCTACTGTTTGAACTTCTCAAAGTAATATCATTTTATTGTATGTTTAGATATATAATAAATTAACGTTACTTTCAGAGGACCGAATATTACCTATTCCAAGTATCTAAGATTTGATTGTTAATAATAAAAGCTACAAGAAATCCACATGTTCCTTACAGATAGCCAAGATAATCTCGTGAAATATGACACGATATAATACAAGGGTTAATAAATCACGAGGGTCTTGGCATTCATTCGTAGGTATCCAAGTAAAAAAACTTGGCAAAGTTCACATAAAGGAGATGCTGATCTATTTATATGTATATTCTCCGCAGTTGTCGAGCCTACCCGTCATCACCATATATTTTGACTTGAAGCCTTTATAGTCTATCTTTTTTCCGCAGTTTGCTAGGCTGCGTTATTGTGGTAAATCAGATTATTTACTTTCATGATATTTTTATATAGAACCATTTCGGTTTGAGGCTTTATTTATTATTCTTCGTGTTACAGCCTGTAATAGCAGTCCAGCATAAAGACAATCTACAGAGTTAGTGATAACTTGACGTATTCTTGTAAGAACGTGATAATGTGACTTACGAGTATTTACAACAAATAAGCACCCGATGAAGCCTACACCGGTTAAACCCATGGGTTGCAAGAAAATCCAAGGTAGGTATTTTCCAGAGTTCGTTATTTAATATCATACTTCTTTCTCGTCATTAATATACTAAATGGTTTTTAGTAAATTTAATAAAACTCCTGTTGCGAAAAGCCCGAGTTACCAATAACATTGCATGTTTGTTCAGGCTTCAAATGAAACACGTGTACCAATTACCCATGTTTGCAAATGATTATGATTAATCTCTAAAAATAAAACAAGATCACTGATATAGAGCAACATTATTTCACGATTCCTGTGGGAATATCAATGGAGATGAATTATCGGTGTAAATAACTCGCAAGAACTAGTATATACACCACGGAAGTTTTATATACCTGTAAATTTGCACATACATAGCTCTGTTTCCTCCCCAATCAAACAGTACGGGTGTAAGCTCGAACAAAATCAGCATATCGGAGATGTTATAATGACAGTACAAAGCTATGCAGAGCGAGCGAGTTGCCAACTAATATCGGTTCATCATGCATGCGAGAACTTGTTTCATTCCAATATGTATGGATGATAAACTAGCAAACAGATCTGACTTAGGTAACTGTTTAATGCGTCTTCAGCTGGCATGTTTGTATTGTTTCGTAAGGAACTCTAATCATTCGGGTTAGAAAGTTTAGGAGATTGGAAAATGTTACATGGTACATAAAAGGAGTACCTAACAAGTATTTCTATAAGGAAAGCTATGTGGAATGCAATATCCAGGTAAAAATGTTATAAGTAATTAAAATTTTGGGACGAAAAGAGCGCAGTATTTTAGTTTGCTGAAAAGAATTGTGTTTTGTGTGGCACCTGTCTAATCTTTAATAAAATACCTGACGAAATTAATTTTTTTAATCGTTTTACAAATTACTTGTAGATAAATGTTATTATTCTGTGCAGTATTTCTTAATAAAATTTTGCAATATCATTATCATGCAATAAGCAAGAGACAACATTATAATTTGCAAACATGTATACCTCAATGTAACAACAGTGTTGTTTCCATGTTTAGATAAACGGTTTTATGAATAAAAATAAAGGAATTTAAACAAAACGTCAGTTGAAAACGACCGTAAATCGTGGCAAGTGGCGACAGGTGCCGATACGAACGTGTCACGTGTAAACCGTGCCGTTATTTTTGACAGTAAAAACATTTTTTTTTTTTGCAAACAATGTTATAACAAAAATAATTGTGCTATTGCTTTCATGCATAGATACGTATATTCTAAAATTGAATTGATCTGGCTTTGAATTCGTTTGAACTCTGTATGAATATTTGATACATTGATTTTCACATGTATCGGAATAGAATGAAAAACTGTAACTATGTATTTTGCTTTTGGAAACTCTAATATGGTATTTCGTAGCTAAAGCAAACTTATAGAATAGGCATCCACTTATTTTCGAGATAGTTTTTATGAAAGCTCCATACCATCCGAGAAAAAGGCGAAAATATCGGAGAGGTACAAAAAAGCCGCTATAACTCTTCGTACATCCGAGACCCTACAGGGCCGGCGCGGTGGAGCCGGCACCGATGCCTCGGGCACACGGCGTAATGCACAAAGGGCGCTAAGTGGCAGCGCGGTTCATCGATGAAACAAAGGGAAATATTACCCGGAACATTGCGAAAAATTGAGATATTCTTTTCACAAAACCGAGTGGCTTGTAAGCCGTAAATGATTTTGTTTACGATTGTACTGCTCATGTTGAAAGCTACTCTTGGCGCTTCGTTAGTAGAACGCAAGAAAAATCTTTTTATTTTTTATTAGAGCTTATTAATGTAACACTCTTTAACTGATGAACTGTATACAGTACATAGGTATTCCAGTCTATAATGGTTTTCTGCTATTTGCAGGGTTGGTATTTATTTCCGGATAGGTTTTAACCCGTTCACAGCCCCGTTGCCACACATAATGTAGGCCCTAGGACCGCGGAGACATGTATTTTCTTGTAAATAAAGATTTTGATTGATTGATTGACAATTTAAATGAGTTAGATAAAACATTTATTTGATGCAGCAAAAACAAAATACGCAAGAAACAAAAAAAGAATTGATCACAAACATATATCAAAATAATTTAGTAGTTAAGTTAGTTGGTTTAGTAGTAGTTAATTTCACCGTGGTGGTGCGAATATAAAAAAAACCAGTTAAGTGCGATTCGGACTCGCACACGAAGGGTTCCGTACCATTATCTATAATAAGTAGAGCAAAGTGAACGTCAACGGCCCACGCCTTACTAAATACACAAGTTTACATGACTTTTGTCCATGAAATGAAATATATACGGTTACGTTGCTTTGGGTATCTACATCTCGGAAAAAATATTAAAAAAAATCCAGCACGTCAGTTTTTTTTTTATATTTATTAAGAAGATTTTTACAAAAAACTACATCTAAATAAACAATATACAGTTAAAAATGGGTAATTTTTGCTCTTTTTTATAAATGTTTTCATCTGTATCTCTCATAACAGACCAACAATAGTCACCTAGCATATTTTGGTCCCAAAAACCTTGATAATTTTGCTCAAATGATTTTAGTTATTGGTGAAATCGGTCACCGTGTTCATCACTCACACTACCAAGATTTTCTGGAAAAAAAAACTAATTGGGAATGCAAAAAATGAATTTTTAGTGGCATATTTACACCCATACTCTCAAAATTTTGCAATACATTTTCAACAATCCCTTTGTAATTATTACTTTTTTAATGCCTAAAAATTTTTTAAAGACCCTTTTGAAAGAGTTCCAGGCTAATTTTTCTACCTCGGTTAAAAGGCTCTCGAATTTTGTATCGTCCAATATTCTCCTGATTTGAGGACCCACAAATATTCCTTCCTTTAATTTAGCCGCAGAAAGATTCGGAAATACAGAGCAGAGGTATTGAAATGCAGGCTTGGACTTATCCAAAACTTTAGTAATACTACTTGTACCTATGTGAGTTTGGTCATTTCCGCCGGGTGGTGTGGGAACTGGTAAATCCTCTGAATAGAGGACCGGCTTAGTTACTGATAGAATGTCTGCATATTTTATACTAACTATCTCTATTTTTTTAGTTAAAACCAAAAGTTTTTGTTAAACAAAAGTAAAAATCAGTTACGTGGTTAGTTGGCTCTCTCCATATTTCAGTAAAGTTTACCAAATTTCAGTGATCTATTTTTACCTGAATATCAGGAGCTGGGGACCAATCTGCAATTAGTGCAAATCACATGAGGAACCCAAATAATGTAAATAGGCTGCTTGCAATGGTTTTGTTATAGGGAAACCACGATTTAACTGAACAACTTTCCCACAAACATAACAAAATCGATTTGGATGTAGTTTACACACCCTAGATTACATTTTTATATAAAGTAAGATATGCAAACTTACATAGTTGTTTACAAAATAAAACGATAAACGTTTTTCAACAATTGCGGGTAGATAAAAACAAAGAACTCTATATCTCAGAAGTGTGACGTGCTACCAATAATTACCGTCTATAGCCTACATATGTACATAAAATATCTTTCACTTCATGGACAAAAAAAAGTTTTTTTTTGTAAACTAGTGATATTTATTTGTCATACCGTGGGCGGAATTAAATTGAAAAATTAATATTTCCTAAAATATTGGCCATAGAATGCTCATTTTGAGCTTATTTTTTTATTAAATATTCATCTACAATCCGATTCTATAATATATATCTATAATATATCCGACCGATACCTACAATATGTATGTATTTATAAATTATATAAGTATGTATATCAGTTGTCTGGTTACCATAACACAAGCTCTGCTTAGCTTGGGATCAGATAGCCGTGTTAAAAAAAAAAAAAAAAAAAAAAGAAAAAAGAAAAAAGAAAAAGAAAAGATTTAAAAAAACTTAACATTGGAGTTGAAAAATATGTTCTCACACATATTTCACCAGCAAATGTAAGTTGGTACGCACAATATTGAGTGATTTACCATGCTATCTTAATATCACGGACTTCTTATAGGTTTTCTTATAATCTATAAATAGAAAACTAAATTCAGTATTTTTTTTAAAAATGTTGTTTATATTTTTAGGTTCAGTAGATTCAGAGATAAAAAAGAGGAATGGTCAATTTTCGTCTATTTTCTTGAATAACTTGGAAAACATTTATATTAAAATTAAAAAATATATATTTAAGATCTTCACAACAACAATGCAGTTTTCAAAATATTTCCACTTTCCCCCAAAAATGACCGTCACACTTCTGCATTTGGGTCACATAAATTAATATGTGTACTTTTCAACTTAATCGGTCTAGTAGATTCAGAAATAATTGAATGTTACTGACGGACAGACGGATACACGAGTGAACCTATAAGGGTTCCGTTTTTTTATTCGGACGTACGGAACCCTAAAAACCAGCCAAGTGCCTTTGTATCTCCCTGAATGAATTCATCAAATTTATTACGATGCTTCAGCAAACGGATAAAGCTTGCGATGAATATACAGAATAACAATACTTTAACCTGTACATGTCACCTCAATGCATAACAGTTACAATCAAATCCCAGCAGTCAAACAGGCAACGCCTAATTGTAAGAGCAGGCAATCAAGCAATCAATAGCACTACAACGTACAACATAAACGATTGCTCTGCGTACTAACAGCCCGCGCTTACCGAAGCCATCAAGTGAATGCTTCGGGACGAGCTGAATTTAATAGCTGAGTATAATTCAATTGTTCCGGCCTGCCGGCCTGTGAAACTATATTCCTTTTGCGTCGTGAACTGCACACGGAAATGACAACCTATTAAACGCGAAACAGGTTGATAAAACATCTAGTAATGGCTTATTTATTGTTGTAAAGCTTGTGTAAGTAACAATAAGTGAGGCACGAGCTACTCGATTATAATCAGTTTACTTAGAGAAGGAGAACGTCCAATAATCTTTGTTATTTTCCTGGATGTTTGCAAATCTGGGCTTGTTTTCCTTTAATTGTTTATCGTTATCATTCTCGTAACTACGAAAAGCTTGTACAAAATATACGGTATTTTCAGTCAAGATCATTAAAATAAAAATAAGGTAGAATCTCCATTGTCAACCGAGATGTTTAAACAGTATATTTCGGAAACCACGCACGTACAACAATATCATAATAGCGGTCATCAAAATAAAATTGGGAACAAATGAGTGTCACGCAGGGCGATACGTGGCCGCGTCGTATTGGTGCGGGCGACGCCGGGGAGCGAGACAAATAGCACTCATTCCGAGATATTGTCCGTAATGTATCGCAAAACGACCAAAACATGTTTATTGAGATTCCACGCAGAAATCGGGGAGATGACGCAGCGTATATGAGATCGCTTTCTATTTACTATTCACTTATACTCTCTACATGTCTATTGTTGATTTATATTTCTGTATTTCCATTTTATTTCGTATCCTTGATTTAGCTTAAATATTGTGTAACGTAAATCACTCGTGTATTACCGGGAAGTGGCGGGCGGATGAATCTGCAAGATTGATTTGGAATTATAAGAAATGTTTATTACATTTTTACAAGAGACATCAGAGAACTAACTAGTTGATGCAACATTTAATCAAGTCAAGAACTAAACAAACGTATTTAGTATTGGTACTATAATAGTAGTTTATAGTAATGTTCGTTCCTTTACACGAATATTTCAATAGCAAACGATAGGCGTAACGAAACTTTCCCTGTTACAATATAAGTATCGCGCACCTAATTAGAAGACCCACACCGCACAAACATCTAAATTCGAAACCGGAGCAGCAATTACACCCGTTGTATATTTTTGCGCCATCATAACCGCTTAAAAAGATAAACATGAAAGGAGGGTGGCGGTATTTGCTACATCAGCGAACAATCAGACTCGTTAGGTCCCAGTTGGGCGCCAATTACAGATCGGTATTGGTCTGATTGCACGGAAAATAACAGTTCGGGAAACAAGATTTATAAACCGAGTGTATCTATCAACTGTGCCCGGAATATTGGGGTTATTTCAAACAATGTGCCCCATAAAAAATTGAATTATGTACATAGCCGATTTTGGGGCGAAATAAAAAAGAAAGTTGGCGCTTCCCATGTTTAGTTTGTTATGTGAATAAAGGTACTTTGTGGTGCTTTGTATGCGTTTGAAGTTTTTGGCTTGTTTCTTTTTATGGTTCCATAAATACTCTACAAGACGTGACAATCTTTGATGAAAATCCCAACAAAAATTCGCTTTCTGTTGGATTTGTAAATATTATTTGTTTGGCTGGTATCTCCAGCCTTTTACAACGTTCTGTCACGACCAGAATACAATGGCTATTCAATTTACTATCTTGAACTGTGAAGCACTTGTAATGCCGCGAACATAGAAGTGAATTGGAATCTACGACCAAAATAAAAATAAAACCGTAGTAGTAAAATATAATACACGGTAATGCACACAAATATTAATATTTACGAAATGTACGGTGTGAAAAACCAACGAATTTTGTGGGATGATTGCCAACCAAAATTAATTTGCAACAAACGAACAAATGATATGGAAATGAGACGCAATCATTTTTTAGCCTTTATCAAGTATTCACGAAACCCACTATGAAGGCGAATTCGTGTATTATGCTTCATTTTAAAACCTGAATTTTCAGGCAACCAAAAAGAAAAAAACAACAGTTTTACCGACCACATTTTTATTGCTGTTCACCATAATTCAATCTCCAATACAACAAATGGTATGGAAATGAAACGCAACCATTTTTCAGCCACCGGAACATTCACAAAGTCCGCTGTGCCCCACGGAGGTGTAACGACTAATGCCCAATCTACAATTCACGCGAGCCGTAATGTGATTTATCCGACCCCTTGTGACTGGACCCGACCACTCGACACATTGCGCATGGATACGTTGCCCTCGACGAAGTATGCTAAATTCATTCGATATCATTCACCCCGAAATGTAACCGGACATTTTTGACCGTTCAGAACTTTCTTAATCCTACGAATATTATAAACGCAAAAGTTTGTAAGTACGGACAGATGTTTGATACTCTTTCACGCAAAAACTACTGAACGGTATTGGATGAAATTTGGCACACAGATGGTTTATAACTTTTATCCCGGGAGTATGTTCCCTTGGGATAATTTTCGACATTCACCCGGGTGAGGCCGCGGGCGGTAGCTAGTTGAAGATATTGCTAAGTCGACGGACAGTCAAGGGATTTATATTACATTCGATTAAATAATTTTGAGGCAGTCTGCATGAAGGGTATCTTTTATAATACTATAATTATGGTTTTTAACAAAAAAATATAAGTTATACATATCTCCAATACATACTATCCTCTTTTTTTTCAAACTCATTCGACTCCAACTCATTGACAGTTATGGTTTGTTATTTACTGACATTTTTCGAGAGTTTTGTTACGCTGTTATACTGACTGAGTGTAGTGGATGGCCTTCAAACCAACTTAAATGTGATATGGCTTTTTTCTTCGCGGACCATTGCTGTGAGAGGACGTATAGTTGGTTGCTGTGGTGTGTTAGATTATTTATTTCTGATTTTTGAGTGCGCATTTTGGCGAACATCGGACCCTCTCTTACTATCTTGAGGGGATTGCCATTAACGACGGCGTCCATATTCGATATTGTTTGTCTGTCTCATTCTCACGGGCGAGCGCTGAGGAACATCTTGTAAGTGATTATTAAATTTAAACTTATATTTAAATTTGAAGAAGCATTGGAAAAAGTGTGGGCACTCGGCGGGGCTCGAACCATCGACCACCTTGTACCGAGCGACCTGCGAGTCGAACACGGGAACCATTACGCCACGGACAGTGAGAGCAGCGACGCTAAATTTGTGATCACTGCCTGCGTGCCGGCCAGCGCCGCCCTGTTGTATGTTTGTTGTGAATTGCCTGCGCGCTTGAATATTTAATTAAAATTAATTCTAATAGTTACCATAAAACCTACAACAACAACACAACGCAATTATCTAATACGAGTGCATATCATTTGGTGCCTTAATATGATTCGTTCACCAAATAAACAAAGCTCATCTAACCCGGACATACCGTCAACGCCGGAATTCTCTCAAAATATTACCAGCAGGAAGCGTAAAACACCGGAAAATGAAGCATTGGATATGTTTAATTCCTTTAAGTCTGAATTATTACAAACAATTAAGGACTGGCGCCAAGATTTGAATAATAATTTCGAACAAATAAATCAGAATATCAATAACATGAGAACCGATTTTGACCAGTATAAAATTGAAATTAAAAAAGAGCTCGGGTCTTTATTTACGAAACAGTCAGAAATTGTGACACAGTGCGCTGAGTTGTCAGAAACAGTTTGCGGCCTAAGGGAATCAAATGACTTCATGAGTGGTCAGTATAATGACCTGAAGAAGCGCGTGGATGACATGTCCTCACAAACAAATATACAATACGAAAGTATGGTCATGGAATTAGAGGCGAAGATAGACTCTTTGGAGCAGCAGGCAAGGCAGTGCAACATAGAAATCTCTAACATACCTGAAAGACGGAATGAGAATCTCGTTGACTTGCTAGAAAGTTTGGGTAAGCAGATTGGACACAATATCAGGAAAGAAGATGTTGTTTCTGTACACCGTGTTCCTCACGCTGCGCAGAATAGCAAGCCTAAGAACATTATTGCGAAATTTACAACAAGAATCGTACGCGATAATATAGTCAGCGCCTACAGACTGAAGAAGGGGCTGTCTTCCGAACAGCTAGGAATATCAGGCACCTCACATAAAGTCTTCGTGAACGAACACCTTACGCTTCGAAATAAGCAGCTCTTTCGTAAGGCCCGGGAAGCAGCAAATCGCGAGGGATATAAATTCGTGTGGACTAAACATTCTACAATACTCGTCAGAGAGATTGAAAATTCCACTGTGCTGGCTGTTCGGACAGTCAAAGACATTGAGAAAATTAAAGCTAATACTAAAACTAGCACCTCTGTGTAGATTTAAAAACCATCACATTTATTTTGCTTTTCACGTTATATATAATAATTTTGTCGGAAACCTGGCTTAACAGTAGCATATATGATGACGAGTTCATGGACCAACGATATATTACTTACAGATGTGACAGAGACCTAAAATTGACGCAAAAGTCAGATGGGGGAGGGGTTTTGGTGGCAGTCATGAAGTATCTCAAACCGTATCGTTTCTCTGTACCGACACTTACACCAATGTTAAAGTTTGTGGAATTAGTTCTTATCCAGTTACCGAGTACTGAACTAACTAGCTGTTATTTAATTGGCGCAGTTTACATACCAGATAGGTCACCCATAGCGGTATATAATCTATACTTTGAAGTTTTAAATGATATCATAAGAGAAAATAGTATATCCAACCTCTTACTAGTCGGAGATTACAATATACCTAATGCTTGTTGGCAACATCAAACGTACTCTTCTGCCCTTGTTTGTACGGGAACATCAGCAGTCTGTGATAGTCTGCGAAACTTTACGACTCTTCACCATTCTTCTCAATATAACGTAATTAAAAACTCGAACGGTAGAATTTTGGACTTGTGCATTACTAACATAACTGACTGCTCCGTGATGCAACCCCAGGACTCGATTTCTGTCCCAATAGACTTGCATCATCCTCCATTTTATATTATAATTCCTTTCACATCTGACATCAGCACTATGAACCGTAACATCGTAAAAAAACCTAACTTTTATAAGGCCGATTATGTTCTTTTGAATAAGGAGTTGAAGGACATCTCTTGGATCATGATACTTGACCAACTTCCCGCAGAGAATGCAATTAACTTATTCTATGAAACTATTTACGATATTGTAAAAAAAAAAGTGCCATTCTCAAAATCTAAACCAGCACGATACCCAGTATGGTTTAGCCCACCTCTCATACACATCTATAAAAACAAACGTAAAGCTTGGATTAAGTGGAAAACATATAAAAATAAATCGGATTATGAAATATTCTCATTATACAGAACCCGCTTTAAAAGTATGGCCACAAAATGTTACAGTAAGTATATATGTTCTGTAGAGGATTCTATACCTAAAAACGCTAAATATTTCTGGTCTTATATATCTAACAAAAAAACCAAAGCTGGTATACCGTCAAGTATGTCATACGAAAACCGTACGTCGCAAGATCCTGAAACTATTTGTAACTTGTTTTCCTCATTTTTCCAGTCTGTTTATCAGCCGTCTACCTTAACTCCCCAATGGTCACCAGCAAATAGTTATTCCGATCAGTGTGATTTATTAAACCATATCTATTTCGACGTAATTGCTATTGAAAGAGAATTAAAAAAACTAGACCCTTCCAAGGGTCCAGGACCAGATGGATTGCCAGCAGTATTTCTTAAACATACTGCTGAATCAATATGTGAACCTTTACACATTCTCTTCAACAAGTGCATCACTGAGGGTTTCTTTCCAGACATATGGAAATGCGCCTACATTGTCCCAATCCATAAAAGTGGTTCAAAACATGACGTCACAAATTACCGACCTATATCTATTATCAGTGCAGTATCAAAACTTTTCGAGAAGCTTGTTCATAATGCCATCTACCCCTTCATGCATAACTATATCATACCTGAACAACATGGTTTTGTAAAACAAAAATCCACCATGACGAACTTGGCAATTTATTCTAATTTCCTCTTCCATAGTGTCGACAAAGGAATTCAGGTGGACGCTGTATATACAGATTTTCAGAAGGCATTTGATAGAGTGGACCATGAAATCCTTCTCAATAAAATAGCGTTTAATGGAATTAGGGGCAATCTTTTACGATGGTTTTGTTCATATATTACCAACCGCAGCCTGATAGTCGTGATTAATGGGTACAAATCGGTAAGGGCTGAGATGTCGTCTGGTATTCCTCAGGGCTCTATATTAGGACCCCTGCTTTTTATTTTATTCGTAAATGACATAAATACATGCTTTAAATACACAAATTTTCTATTATACGCTGACGATTTGAAAATATATAAAACAATAAAAAATGCTGATGACTGTTCCAAGCTTCAGAGTGATCTTAACAGACTCTCTGAATACTGTACAGTTAATAAGTTAAATTTAAGCATAGCTAAATGCAATATCATCAGCTTTACTAAGAACAAAAATATAATAAAATATGATTATACTCTATGTGGTAGTATAATTAACAGAGTGATGAACCTTAGAGACCTAGGAATACTATTTGACTGTAAATTACATTTAGATCTACATATAGAAAACATCATAACTAGAGCATTTAAAATATACGGCTTTGTTATCAGAACAGCTACCGACTTTAGGCGCCCTTGCACATTTTTACATCTGTATCGTTCACTTATTCGTTCTCAACTTGAATATGCCTGTCTGATATGGGATCCGCTATATAATAAATATAAAATAGCTATAGAAAAAGTACAACGAAAATTCTTACGCACCATGCAATTCAGATGCCAACTTCCACGCCTGCCTTACAAGGACCTTTTAACAAAGTACAATTTGCTCTCACTCGAGAAGAGGCGAATGCTTCTGCAAGTATTGACACTGCACGACCTTTTTCATAATAAGTTAAATTGTATAGAACTTAGCAATGATATTAAACTAGTAGTTCCTAGATCAATTAATCGTCGTGGGGTGCGTGACTATCGATTGTTTGATCAGGCATCATGCCGGACAAACGCAGGTAAGCGTGCACCACTTCGGCGGCTCACGAAAATGTACAATGAACATTTCATAGACATTGATATATTTATGCTGAATAGAAATGCTTTTCGAAGTAATATCATTAATGTATTAAACAGTTTGGATATGTCTTGTAATGGTTAACTATGTTATTGATCTTTGCAGATATCAAACAGTTACTTAAATGTAAATAACAACTAACTTACCGATAAGTCCTCATCACAGCAATTCTCTTTGTTAATACGTGGAAAATGTTGTAGTTATTACATTGATTCTGTTTTGTTTGTATATACCTTACTGATAAGTTTATATGTAATGTAATATCGTTTTTTTTCCCAAATAAAATAAAATAAAATAAAATAAAAAAATATGGACCTTTAAATTTTTATGAATTACATTTGTAACGTCACAGTTTTACAGCTCATGCTGCAGCTTCATGAAAACTTATTTCGCGCAATTTTCCATAGCTGAACAATTCAAAAGGCCCTCGCCAGTTTAAATTACATAGTTTTACTTTTATTTTTCCTCTTAAAAATGGTGTAGTCAATAGTGAATTCCAGTGAGCGGTATGAACACGAGTCGGTAGGTAGGTAGGTACGTGTCGCTGCCGGTAGTTCATGTTTAACGTGACAGCTGCTGGCCACCATGCCGCTCTCACGCTAAACACATCCCGCCATTTTATTATGTACGTCGTACGTGCTCCACCGGCCTTTTTTATTCGTTTTAGTAGTAGTTTTTAGATTGTGTACCTTGACAAAATCGATTTTGGTGCTAGATGGTGCTTTATATACTCTTTTAACGCCCTAGCACGGGTCCAAATTATAAACACAAACCTTGGTCGTTTATAGCTCTTTCTATAAGTGAAAACGGTATCAAAATCTGTGTAGCGGTTTAGAAGGAGTAAACCGAGATACCGACAGATGCAGTTAGCGACTTTGAATGTTATTATTTAGACCAGTGGTTCTTAAACTGTGGTCCTAAAGGGACTAAATATGGACTATGAAGAGTTATTGAATAATGTTTCTAAAAAAATGTTGTATTTCAATGTCAATTTACTTTTTATTTCAACGAATAGTCATGCATCTAGTTTTAAATATCTAGAAGATTTCCGGTGATTCCGGGATTTATTCGATACAAAACGATTTTTTCATAATATATTGAGAACTTATTTTATTTATTTTATTTTATTTTACTTTATTCAGAAAACCAATAGCGATACTTATAAAATATTACAGAAAATATAAATCAATTTTGTATGGCTAATAATAGGTTTCCCTGTTTAACATAATGTGTATAAACTATGCGAACGGACTTCAGACAATAGGTGGTTAGTAATTTTAAAGACATATCAAAATCTGCTAATTACATACCAAAATTTGTAATTAACAATTCATCATATTGAATTCTTAAAGACTTATAATCTAATAAAGTTTATTAGAATCTTACGGAGTATACAATTTTCCGACGACGTGTTGTCTTATTAAGAAAACAATGGATTACAATTTCAGGTGATATTTTACAATCTAAACAGCGTTTGTAATTTTCCAGTGACATATGTATATAAAACTTTTTCGTTATTGTAACTTTTCGCTGACGGACAGTCTACGCACAACCGAAACCACAGGTCGTAGAAAGCTGAAATATTTAATGTAGGTTCCTTGAATGTAGGGGAGTACTAAGAGTTTAAGTTTTCCCAAAATTTCTACAGGAACGGGAAGTAACGAAATATGCGCGTACGAAAAACTGGTGATTTATAAAACTACAGATTTTAGCGTAAGACTTTTCTTTTTTAAACATGAAAACATGCCCTTTCCGTTCCAGGAACCAACCATAACAAACATCTATGATCGAATCTTAACTTGTATTTTCCTCCCACAAAGGATCATAGTTCAGATCCTTAAATAGAATTCTCGAAAAGCGTATTTTCATGTGCGATACTCGTACAAACAGCGATATAGTGAATATAATGTTTTCATTACATTCTTCAGACGTTCAACGTTCCTAAATTGAGTTGAGTAAATGTTGTTACGCCTCGTTTCTCTAACTAAATAAGCATTCACTTCTCGAAAGGAAAACAAAACTTCGTAAAGAATTTTTTAGGTAAATATGACTTGGAGAAAATTGTAATACATCGCGAAGATAAAACCCAGATGGCTGCAAAATGCTGGCAAAATGAACAAAATACTCAAACTCGTCGGCAAAATATTGAATTCGAATTGAGATGATCTTTATGAATACTCAATTGCTTCAAATAATCAGAGAATTTATTATGCAGGACTATATATTGAAGCTCTATCTATTGGCAGATTTTTTGAATGTATGCAGATATTGGAAATAACATTAAAATTCATGGTTGTGAAAACAGACGTCGTCAATTCAATTTTTCGTTGGGGCACGTAGATGTCGGATTGGTATGTTTTCTGTGCTATTAATTTTCTGAACGTTGGTAGTAATACAGCTGGAACATACATTACATTGATTACTAATGCCATTACCGTAATGTTGGTAGCTCAGTGAGCAGAAACACATTGCTGCGACTCTTGGAATTAAATGTCGAGCGTGGGGAGCTCCAGATAGTGTAGTGAATACTGACAGTTTGTTACAATAGTTGGAAGTAAGCTGTGTACTCTTAGTGAAAAATGTAATTTGTTATGGTGTAAATAAATAGTATTTTATCTAAATTTCTATTAAATCTCATAATACAATAAGATATAAACCTACAATAAAATGGACTTGTAGATCATGGTAAAATATGAGAGAAAGAAAAAGGAAAACCGCAATAATAAATGAATAAGCCATGTTCCAACAAGGTTACGGTGGCCCGAGAACAGCGCGGCCAGTCCTTACACCGGGCTTCCATGTAAAAAACGATCGGAATTCGATTTCGACCCTCGCGCCCAGCGTCCTTCCTGAATGTAAATTCAGGGAGAACTCGAGTCCCACTAAGTCTATTTTTAAATTATAGTAAAATTGACATTGTTTTCCTCCTACGAACACTTATTGGCTCAATATAAAGGTACGATGTTCGATGGGAAATTACACCAAAATGGGTTTTCCACAAAGAGTCTCCGCGTGTTTTTTAGGAAGCCCTTGCTTCGTGTAATATATTTACGAGTAGCTGTTCTTTGGGTGTTGACTCTATGCCTAAAATGTATTTATTAACTCAACATCACTATCATTACAGGAATTGAGTACCCACAATACTTATTATTTTATTACGTTACCATCCTATTAAAAAAACTATCTTGTTTTTTCAAATACCTAATGATACAGTTTTAGTTTACACCTGTATAAAGCTTATTAACCCCCCCCCTTTCCTCCGACTAGGACCTGTTTCTAACAACTAACTCTTTGGGACGCCCGGCCTGAAAATATAATATGAAAGGATGATAGAATATTATAACTAGCTGTCCATTTAGATGGCGTTTAAGTTTTTAAATTGAAAATTATGTTAAATTTTAAACTTTTCTTCAGCTTTTCAAAGGCTGAGAAAATAGGAAATACTTTTTATTAGATGGTATTTTCTATGCAAAATGTGAAAAACACAAGACTGTTTGATGTGATGACTTTTTGAGAGATCCAGGTCCAGCATTGGACGACCCTCTACTGAAACGACAAAGATTTAATGTTTGTACCCACTCAGTACACTACTTGAATTTTAATATCATCAGCCAGAAATAGATTTGTCAAGACATCAACATGAATAAGAAATTAATCACCCATGGATTCAGTATCTGATGATACTGAATCCATGGGTGATTAATTTCTTCCCATCTATAAATCAAGTAAACACACATAATTACAGGCTGACTACTCGACAAACAAGCGAGCGAACCGGCCCTTTAATTATAATGGGCTGACGGCTACTTGTAAACCAATAGGAGGTCGTTAATATGGCGCGATACAACTCATGCAAATACGACATACACCACACGTACTAATTACTAGAGACGTTACGGAGGCGCCGAAGCGGAGGTGGTGGTGGAAAAAGTGAGAATTGGCCCATTGGACTCGGGACAAAGGACTGTGACCATAGATATAATAAACAAGGAGATATGCCCTGTAGCCGAAAATGTATCGGAACCTGTGTCTCCTGTTTTGCCCTACCACCCGGCAACTACTACGAATGCAGTTCAGTAAAAGCAATAGATACGCAGTGGCGCACACACCCGCATTTTTGAAATCGGACTGTACTACACAATCAATTATAAACCTTATCCTAATAAACACAGCGTATATTTACAGTACACCGTGCAACTTACTCACACAAAAACAACGCTGGGTATCGTTGTGCTGTGCAAAAGCAATTTATTTTACATATACGCTAGTGATTGACTTATCGATTCTGGCATTTATTACACACGCCATGCTGCCCATGTATAACAAATAAATAGCATGAATATGTTGACTATTTTAAGCAAAGGTCACTAATATATTATCTTAAACATGCCGATTACTATAATGCATTCGAAACTTTATCGAAAGTAAAATACAATTACCATAAAAAGTAAGGAAGTAGCACGAGGATAAGGCATACATACGATAATTCAAAGCCAAAAACACTTGAACGATTATTTACCAAAAATTTATTGCAATCTAAGAAAGTTTGGTACACTTTTGTAATATTTCATTCAACAATCGACATTGTTGTCGACAGTGTATCTGCACAATTACATCACTAACTCGCGGCAAGAAGCAGCGGCCGTACTATGCGATACATCGGCTTGCTAAAGTATCGTTTTGTGATTTTTACATTGCTCATCCAGTCACTTAGCGACAAACTTAGGTAGTGGTTAAGGAGCAGTGTATTCATTGTAATATGTTATTGTCGCTGTGACATTTGAAAACAAAAATAACATAGTATAAGCAAGAAATATTTTACGATTTGTTGTTTTTCATGATTTTAAAGACAAATATAGTAAAATACTTACTTGTATTTTGATATGGTAAGTGATTCCATAATTAACAAAGTTTTGGTTTATGCTTCGGTTTTTACAAGAAAACACTGAACAACACGGCATTCTTATATCTTATCACGCTCACGGTCGTAAGCGCACTAGTTCGCGGATTCGACCATTGCGTAAGACATGCTCGCCCAGAGCATGTCGCGAGGACACCGACACGCCCCCTTGCCACTTCTCCTGTATTTTATATTTCTATGACTGTGACAGACATACACACGGGCGCGGACGGACCAATTCACTGTAATTTAGTACGCTTATGAACTTCTGTAACCCAAAACACGGACATGTAACGCAAATAAATACATTTTTAATATGACATCAGTTTTGGGAGATGTTATTGGAGAAAATAAATGAAAATTGACCATTCCCTCACACTTTTCTTTTCCGGATGAGAAATCATCAAATGACTTCTTTTGCTCTGGGTGGAGCAGAAGGAAATGTCAGACCCTTACTGACTAAAACCCACCCGTGTTCCTCAAAGTGCCCCTTGCGTTCCAAGGCCACGGTGATTCTTTCGAACAAACTCCGCAACCCTAGCAGGCACTGACCCTATGCAGCCCGTCTTTGCTAACATACGAGTATCTTTGATGCGCGCGTGGAACTCGACACGCATTCCCTCACACTATACAGAATAAAATGGAAAAAAAACAAACAGAATATAATTCTTTAGGTACTTCAAAAGTACCTTTGCGCAACCTTTGCTCGCGAGTCCGGCTCCCGTTGGCTCGGTTTTCTTTATCTCACCTCAGCTCAAAACTTTGGAGGTCGCAGCAGGAATGCGGAGG
Source organism: Hecatera dysodea (assembly GCA_905332915.2). Classification (NCBI taxonomy): domain Eukaryota; kingdom Metazoa; phylum Arthropoda; class Insecta; order Lepidoptera; family Noctuidae; genus Hecatera; species Hecatera dysodea. Next base: position 8,791,587 of record HG995304.1, read on the forward strand.
TACGATGTCTTGCAGAATTTCCGCATTTGCGGTTACGGAGGCGGGTTCCGTTCCAAGCCTACTAATTACTCCTCGGCCCACTATGATTGGCTCACATGTAATTTAGTCAAGCCCCGCACCGCTATATGTTCCCGACTAATACCCGGCTCTTGTGCGAAGTAAATCTTATTTAATATCATAGTTTAGTAATGTGTACCTACAGGGGTTCTTGCGGCCTTGTAAGGGACAATATGGGGCAGTACATGGAAGGAGATTTTCTTGGTATGACATAACTCAAGTATGACAACGGAAAATTGCAAACTCCGTAAGATAGTGATAAATCTTTATTGGATTATAAAATTTATCATCTTAAAATTACTATTATATAATTTCTCGATATACTATGAAAACATCGTTTTGTATACAATAACTCTCAATCTAATTCAACAGTTTCTAATTTTCCAATATTAAGTAAAAATAGCTTACAATCTGACGCGATATTTTACAATCTTGCGCCGTTTTCAATTTTCAGGTAACATGTGTATCTATACTAATATTATAAAGATCGATTTTAAAGATTTTTTCACCAATGGAAACCTAAGTTATCAGCGAGTAACATAGGCTATATTTTATTCCCGTATTCCCACGGGAACGGAAACTACGCAGGTGAAACCGCGGGACGCTGCTAGTATAAGACAAACAACTTATATGAAGCGTACACATGCCTCATAAATTGTTTTAACTTATCTGTGTATTATTTAAAATGGTTTGAATGACTTTAAGAATCCTCATATTCGGATCACTTTCTCCTTCGCAATTATCGCCTCCAGACAAACAAACACTCCGTGTCCTTTATAAGTTTATTACAGAATAGATTATAGACTATCACGTGTTTCAAGTCATTCCTGAACTATTATTTATTATACTGAGAACTGTTGTTATTTCCATTCGGCTCGTTATCAGATAAAAGGAAACTGTTCTTATTTCTGTACATCCTGTGCGTAGGTGGGGACTTCTATTGAGATTTCAGTATTTCTTGTACCATGTTTATTGTTTTTGTCTATTAATATTCTTGAGAGCTTGTTGTTTTAGTAAACCCCGCAAAAATTCTTTTTCCGTAATTTTCAACAACAACTGTGCGCTCAACGATATTTTCAATTAAATCCGCTGATTAAAATTCAATAAAACTACCTCCATGATTTACTCCGGATAATCCAGCTGTGTTCCCGAGCAACATAAATAACAATGTGAAATCCAAGCGGATGAAAATATATATTGTGCAGCCACAGACAAACATGTTTACAAGATGTTTGTTTTGCTGAGAAAAGGCAAGTGAAATCAAATTGAAGTTATGCTGAGTCCGTATTATTATTCTCATTCTGTGACTGCAGCAAATACATTTCTCTTCAGCGTTTATTTTGCGGCTGACGAGCAACTTGTGTTTTCAGGCAATTTAAGTTGTTCGGCTCACTCGCGCCCACTACGCCGCGGCTACGGCGTAGTAGCTACGGCGCTACGGGCGGCGCTACGGGCTATGATACCCTAGTTGTGCTCGACATTATATTCGCCAACTTGAAAGTCGAAGTTGTTCTTTATTTAGGGCACTTTAAGATACGGATCTATGTTGTGGATCAGACGCTCATTTACGGCCGAACCCAATAACCGATCTATCACATACTGGAGATAGAAAAACAAAAGAAACAACAGAAAAATCAAGAAAAATTATAAAGGTTTTCTGTTGTTTCATTTGTTTTTCTATCTCCAGTATGTGATAGATCGGTTATTGGGTTCGGCCGTTAGTGAGCAATACTTTTTCTTTGTCTGTCTACTCAGATTTGTTTGTTTATATTCAAACATGATAGTTTATAAGTAATACTTGGGCTGCATCATTTACGTTCCGGTTTTAGCCAAGTGATTTATTTTTCTGTTTGTTTAAATCGACTGAATCAGAAGAAAGCACTAAGTAATGTGACCCGACTCTTTTAAAAGTTTCGGCTGTCGCCAATTAACGTAGTATCAACATGGCAAAATAGAGTCAAAAAGCGTAGCTATTAGGAGCGCTATCATAAATAAAGATATTTGTTCAGAAAACAATTAGTAGTAAAATCCATTCCGGTACATTTTGTAGTTCAATGTGGCTTGAAAATATTTTCATTTGTTGCTCGCCGTGGCCACGTAATAACGTTCTTTGTCGCGGAATTAGCAATCAGCCGACGGCACTCCGCAGCGGCTGAAAAAAACAAGCCTCCGAGCTTTTTCTTAATTACTGCGCAGATAAGCTTTACCACAGCCGCGCTCACAAATTACTAATATTTATCTAACGACTACACTAAATGAAAACATGAAAAATGCGACCCCTTCTCACGAAACGGCTCACTTCACTTGCCATACGCTGAACTAAAATTAACTTCTATTACTGACTCAAAGTGTTTAAAAAACATTAAAGCGACCGCCGGAATCCTTTTAACCGCCGTATCTCGTTATAAAGAAGTAAAACTTTACGTTTCTTCTTCTTGAAAAAAAATGAAGACGGTCGAAGTTTTCCACTTTACCGGCGTTAAAATGAACTTCGTTTAAGACTGAATTGTATTTGGAACTTGTTAATTCCCGTCTCCCGCGCACTTACTTAAGTAAGTCTTTCATTAGCGCCGTCGCGTGAGTGGAATCATAAGCCACCGAGTTTTAAAGGTTGGCAAAAAATTCTAAAGACAATGATAGCGTCGCCGTCCATCCGCAATTCGGAAACCCTTCCTCGACTGCTCCCGTGAATACAAATCGACTCGCTTCCTAACAACTTTTTATTAACCGTAACCGATCACATTTTTGGCCGAAGTTACTTCTATTGCGGTCTACTTCGGCCGCTCTGTTGTTTTAGAATCGAAAAGCAATTCAATTTTATTTTCTATTTGAACTTGTAATTTAATTATATCAGTATTTTCTGTAGCGGCATTCGCCTGCCAATGCCATTTAAATTACATCAAAATGTATTTGAAGCGATTGGAAATCGTTACAACTTTATGCAACGGTTCTGTAATTATCTGCATCTGTTACAGTAGACTGTAAACGATATCGCTCCAAATAATTCTCAATGGTCTGTCCCGTGTCCGTAATTCTGTAAACACAATCTTTAGCCTACATTTCAGTCAAACTATCTCCAGCATAAGAGAAATGCTACACCGCATTCCACAATTAAGCGGAATAGTTTTCCCACAAAAGGGCAAATCTATAGGTGCTCAGTGAACACGTATGTCGAGGGTGTAGCAGTGGCTACAAAAAGAACCTCCGTGTGTCAGGCGCGGCGGGTTCTCTGTAGGACAATGAAAAACACTTTCACCCCGCCGCGTGTGAATGCAAAATAGGGTAAAACTTTGCTTTACTGCCGACGTACGCACAGAGCTACCAATGTAAAGATATTTTTATACGAGCCCCGCACTCGTTTATTAAATAAAGAAAGTTACGTAAACCACTTTATTAGCGACAAAGAAAGAATGAATATGATAACATATGAAAAAGGGTCGAAACAAACGAAAACCTCCAAACTTTGTAGCAGTTCGGCTTGTTGATTTCGTTTTTATATTATATTGACGACAGTTTACATACTCGTATAACCGAAGACTCCTTGAATATCGAGTTCACTTCTTAAACAAATGGTTGGATATATTTCGCAGAGAGAGCGAACAAACATATCTCTAAAGCGAGGGTAGTCTGGAGGATTGTAGTGCCATCTGCAATTATTCAGATTGAACTGCGGGTTTCAATACTATTAATCCTTCCAAGAATCCATTATCATTAATGGAAGTGAAGCTCCAATGAAAAATGGAGACGTTTGTAGCTGTTTTTATTGAAAAAGAAACAAAAGTTATCGTTATAGAATGTCAAGGAAAGATCGTTACGTTTGCGTGATCTTTTACTTTGTGAATCGTTGGAGTGAACAAAGGAAACTTCAATAAATGGCCGCTCGCTATAACGAGCATGCAATGAGTCGACTATGTACAGGCTGACACGTTTGCTCGTTTAAATTCATGGTATCCTGCACCCGCAAATAGTTAGCTAAGTTTGAATGACAGTAACGGGTGAGGTGAGGTATGAAATCACTGTTCATTTGAAACGCGAGCGCTGTCTGAGCCACCCTCGTCTCCTCGATGGAGGCATTTCCGATGGCTATTATGGATACAGAGCCGAGTGGTTGCGGTGTACATACTGTATAACTAGAGTTCTTGTTTAAGTTCACCACTTCAGGTATAGAAATGAAAAGTGTTGCAGATTTGTCATAGCAGAAAAAATGTTTATTCATCATTTTCAGGCAGTTTACATTCAACATTTTAATCGTATTTAACCGACCACAAAAGGTTGGAACAAAATTATCCATTGGTATTTTTAACAAAGGTTTGTATGCTGATTTTTAAAGTGACCTAAAAAAAACACCCAGAAATAAAAATGGAGTTGGAACCGACTAACCTTTGTCAAATCCAATAACGGCATATACCCCGAAAACAAGAATAAATCGCAATAAACTGCCGCGAGTGAGATCGCTTCTAATTTATTATTTTGGCAGCAGCTCACATGCGCTGATACTTCGCATTAGGACCGATGAGCTAATCCCTTATGAACTCGACTTGAACATGCGCATCACTTGCCAAAAGACCGATCCGAGCGATCTCGATCGTTATTTTTGTCTATCGTTGTAAGCCAGTGTCTTTTTGTGGAACAATGAAACTAAGCAGTAACGAAATAAAAATCTTAGTTAAGCCACTTTGTTTTGCCTAGGACCACTCAAACATTTCCAGATAAGCTATTCGAATATTTTTTTTAATGTAAAAGTACGAGCATACAAAATTTTAGCAAACGGAAAAAAATCATCACAATGAAATCGTAGAATTTATTTTGAAACTAACTTAATAGAAAATGGATTTTTATCGCTATTATAAATGTTCTTTAATTTTAGTTGAATTGAGTTCTAAAATTAGGCGTATTGAAATAGTGCATAAATGAGGAAAGTGGAAACTGGGGTCTACTCGGTTGTTTGCCCTCTGAAATGAGTTTTCTCAAAGACCTAAATAGCAGAGCGCAAATTCATTTCACCGTATCATAATTATTTAGTCTGTTTTGTGGCAAATTAATTGAAATAGCAAAATAGTGAGGCGAACTGGTATTGCGGATCAGTTGGATGGATACGCAATAATTCAAAAATGTTTACCTACAATTCGATGAAAAACAATGAACGCCAATGTTTTTAATATTTTAGTCCGAGCCGCATCCCTTTGCTATCAGAGAGCATCCCGTAATACCCTGTCTCGTGCTATGGAAGTTCTAATACTCGCAGACAAGTGGGGTGACAGTGCCGAGTGTTTGCCGAGCACCCATCCTCGTCCAACGATGGGATAATAGCCCACTCCGCGCGACAGCGAGCGACGCCGCGCGCCAGGCGACACCGAGCCACATCAGATTTCGCTCGGCTTAATGAATTCCCGACGTATAAATACGTTATCTGTTCATTCTATTCGAGTTTAGACATTCGTGAAATAAAAGTGAATGGACGTTTGACCTTTTGGTAAATAGGATTGTGTGTGAGTGTGCTGTTTCTTCATTATAATTTTGAAATACATATTTTAAATGAATGAAACACATTACAAAATTTATATGAGTACTAGCGACCCGCCCCGGCTTCGCACGGGTGCAATGTTGATATTAAATCTCTGCTATATTATGCATGTAGTATACATATAAACCTTCCTCTTGAATCACTCTATGTATTAAAAAAAAACCGCATCAAAATCCGTTGCGTAGTTTTAAAGATCTAAGCATATATAGGGACAGACAGCGGGAAGCGACTTTGTTTTATACTATGTAGTGATTAAAATCAATCAGTTTTGATTAGCCCTAAGGGAAGATTAAAAAAATTGGTCCATTACAGTAGCAGACACGCAAGCATTATGCTTACTGGTTATCTAATTTTGATGAAGCTTAGTTACCACTCTGATATTACTTTCATGTTATTGTTTTGTCTCTTTGTCTCAAGAAAACACATTTTCAATAAACCTCCGAAATGATATTCATGGTACATAGAGTAACGAACGTCTCTTGGCAAATAAACCTATCTTAGCAATACAACAAAGCGCATTGGAATAAATACCAATTTTCACCTCAAAGGGAACCTATCTGCGGCGAGAGAAGCAGCCAATCGGAAAGCAAACGCAAGGTAAATATTATTTGGAGATTTCCTCGAACACTAGTGGGGGTTTGAAGTCACGTAGTCGACAGTGATTTCAATTTCGCGCGAAGAATTCGTGCAGCCGTACCGAGCAGTCTCGACGAGCCAGTGAAAGTACTGGAGGACATGACGAGAATCGCAGATGTCGAAATAAAAGTACTGTGAGTAGTTCTGTGGCTGGCGCGAAAATGGGACACCCTGTAGCTACGAGAAGGCGTCAGACGTGTCACAGGGGAGGGGTTGATGATTTTCCAATTTAGATTCATAATATGTGTCATCTCTTCTTTAAATAATAGAAAACAATTTCGCTGTCTGCAGGGCCGTTATTAACTTGTTGGAGGCCCTGGCCACGGGATAATGGAGCCCCCATTTTGCTAAAACAGACAAAAAACAAAACAAAATTCTAGATTTATGCAACCGTTTATAAAGTCACATTAAATGAAAAGGTAATTGAAATGTTATCCTTGAAAATCTATATATATATATTCTTGAAAATCTATATATAGAGTAAAAATAAACATATACTTTCGAGTGATTTTAGTTTTTTTTATCAGTCGTCGACCTACCGACGACTATAAAAAAACGAAAATCACACGAAATGTCCGTTTTCCGCTTTTTATTCTCCCCGCTTTATATTCCGCGTATAAAGTTGCCTCGTGCGAAGCCGGGGCGGGTCACTAGTCTCCTATAATCGTCTTTTAAAAATTTTATTAAGTGCTCATAGAATCTCGAGTGATTAAAAGTCATTTTAAGAACACCGTTGTTTCCTGGTAATCATTTCAGAGCCAAAAACTGCAGTCATTGATAAACATAAAGTCATACAGAAACAAGACTAGAAGGCACCAACTGTACCGAAGTTCTTTGTTTTTCATACTCAGACCGTGAACTATCAATTCCCATCTAAAAATGACACCTCTCTCCACTGAGTAATGAACTTTCTTCCAACACAGGTTCCAATATATCTACTGCTGTTATATAGGCACCCAGTATAATAGTGGTGGAATCGTCGCGAGGCTCTTGTCTCCGGGGAATGTAGCGGCAGGCCATATTAAATCGCTAGTCGGAGTCGCGTCGTCGTCGCCGTCGCGCCGAGTCGCAGTGTGTGCCGAGCCTTATTGCGCGCACTTTAAATCTTCGTTCCTCACCTCAACGATATTGAACAAGTTTCGAACTTAGAATGTTCGTAGTTAATTCTTAAAGTGAGCTCGTTTAGAGGAAATCTTTACGAGATATGTATGTTACGAGTTGTATTGCTGAAGACATTTTTAGACGGCGACAGTAAAATTTAAGATTTACTAGTTAGCAAGTTTTCTTTTCACCACTGCTCTCAAAATGGTGAAGGAAAACATCGTGAGGAAACCGGCATGTCTTAGAGCCAAAAATTCGAAGACATGTGACATTCACCAACCCGCACTGGGCCCGCGTGGTGGATTACGGCCCATTCCCTCTCCTAGAGAGGAGGCCTGATTCCCAGCAATGGGAACATTAAAAGGCTGATTATGCTTATGCTTATGCTTAAGTTTTCTTTTGACATATTCGGCACCAATATCGTGCAAATATTTTTTAGCTACCAAAAATAGTTGCGTTGTGTTACCAAAAATTTACTTGCAATGAAGTTTCATTTCATTGCAAGTACAGAGCTTGTATACTTTAATAAAATTGAATTAAACATTTTCCACCACAGTACAAGACACGTACCTTCCTCTCTACCTACCTACCTGGCCACACTCTACTCTACACAGCGTCAGTAAGGAAAATTCCAATTAATTCTTCCCCGGTATTTCCAGTTCAACTTTAAATTTAAACTCGTAAGACCTTCTCGTAATAAATTTTCTTATTCAATATCTGAGCTAAAGTGATGTTAGACGTAAAAAGTGTGAGCAGCTGCCGACGGCGAATCGGTTTAGAAAGTACTGCTCGCAAGTAGTTAGCGACGGGTAACTTCCATGTTTGAACTCGCATTAGACTTCCACAAGAGATGCATTTTAAAATGTCCGGCAAGTCCGAACTTTGGACGAATAAAAGTTGTTTGCAGAACAAGCCTGATGCTAAGATGCGGGCTAAATGTTGATTTAATTCATGGCAAACATTTTGAGCTAAGTAAGATAAGTAGGTACCCCGAGAGCAACCACTAAGCTCTGTATACTGCCCGGTGTACATCCATCGTTTATAAACCCCTTAACGAATAGGTTGTGTATCGTAACGCTACGTCAAACAAGATTCATCAATCAATTTACTCCGTTCCTAATAACGAGAGAAAAGTCAGTAAAAATGCTGCACACAATCCAATACAGAAAATAAACGTCGGATTCTTTCTTACTATACGAGTATATTGGTGTGTCAAATAAAAACAGTAGCGAACGTGGTGCGGCTGTACTCGGTCGTACTGTTTTTACTGTATCGGAGCTCCGGCGTAAAATCTTTTATATATCCGCTGGTAAGAAGCCAGAGAATTAACACTCGTTCAGCCGATGGATAAACTCTGAAAGGATCTTTAAATGGCGCTCAGAAGCGTAAATTATCGCTCTCCACGCCCCTGTTTCGGCCATAATTTATCGGCGCGAAGTCACCTGTGGGACACTAGTTACTAGCCTCGCTATAGATATTCATACCAAGCTAATTCGACTGTTGCGAAGAAATTCGATCTAATAAACGATATGTACCTACCTATCAGTAAGTAGCTAGTAAATCTATATCTATATCTTCTATATACTTATAATAAAACTGTAGAGAGGTCAATTCTGTACATTGAATATATATTCAAAATTAATATTGGAGGATGACTGGTTACCGATACTGATGCCAAAAATGCAATCAGTAAATTTTTTGTCTGTCTGTATGTGCACGCATGGGTCAAAAACTACTAAAGGGATTTTAGCAAAACTTGGTATGATTGTAGTCCATACTCCTGGGCAGGTTAGCGTTCGTTCAGACATGCGGGAATCGTGCGTTTACGAATCGCGCGGTTTGAAACCGCAAAATTGTGATGCTATTCAGACACCGCGGTTAGTATGCGATTTTCGTGCGGGAATAGCGTCAGTTTCAAAATTGAGGTCGACGAAGAAGTGTGATGTGTTGCTGTGGTTGCTCCTTAAAATATTATTTTTTTCCAACATGTCTTCACAATCTCCAAATATCTCCACCAACTCTTGCCAGCTCGGTTCTTGATTATTTTATTTGAATAATCATCACACTGAATATCACATATTGCAGGTCTCTTCTGCACCTCATCAATAAATAGTTCAGTGTCGAAACGATCCATGGCGAACTCACGAACAGTGACGTGCTCACCGCGCGGTATCCGCAACGCAATTGAACGCGAAGTAAAGACTCCATTGTAATAGAAACGCGCGGGAGCAGCGCGATTCTATTTTCTGGCGGTTGGGTTGCGGTAACCGCGCGGCTTGATTAACCGCGCGGTTATGTCTGAACGATTACTAACTAACTCATATAAATAAGACCCGCGCGATTTCCATGCGATTTTATAATCGCGCGGTTCCCGCCGTGTCTGAACGAGCGCTTATAGGCTATATAACATAACGCTAAGACACATAGGAGCTGAACAGTGACGATAAATTTGAAGCAAGTCTGATGAAAATGCGCTTTCGAGCTCTTAACCTCGCATACGTTAATCATACACCAAAAGTATGTACCTATTACAAAGATGATGGACTTCAAACGATCTACAAAAAAGTCTTATCTATCTTTTATAAATTAGCCACAATAACGTGCATTAAGCATCAATGAAGAATGTTACAAAAACGGTTTTTTTTTCTCTCTTATGTGACGCAGACGTAGTTGCGTGGGTCAGCTTTTTAGATATAAATTCATAACCTTGTTATTGATATAAAAACATATGTATATACTCGAGCAAACCTATCGGCATTGAATACTAATGCCTCCTCAGACACGCTGTGAGATAAAAGAGGGATATTTAACGCATCATTCATAATAATGAATGGCAGACATTGGCATGCCATTCATCCACTTTGTGCCATGTGGTGCCACGTAGCACCGATACTTCATTCGTAGCGTGACGCTTCTAATTCCTGGATGCGACTGATGCGAGACATAACATGCAAAAGTGTTTAGTGCTGTTTGCCTATGTAACTTGATGTAAATACAGTACATAGAAATAAATAATAACAGCCACACAGGTCGATCTCCAAGGTGTAGATGTAGATGAAGTAACGCTTTTCAAAGTCGGTCTGTTGATCTCGTCATGAAAGTACGTTAAGCCGTTAGTCCCGGCTGTCATTTGTAGATCTTTAGCAGTCGTTACGGATTTTCAGTAGCCAGAAAATCTGACCCCAGTCTTACCAAGAAGTAACGTATTAAACAATGGTTTGTGAAGTTCTGATAGGTAGCTGCTCCACGTAAAATACTGGTATTCAGCTGAATTGGATATGACTGAAAGGCGACCCCAATATATTATAGTTGGGAAAATTATACTTTACATTATTACATACAAATAAAAAATAAAGTGTCTGTTTGTAATATCAAAATAACAGCGTCCGTATGTCTGTTTGTTCATGCTAATCTCTTTCATTGACAGACTGATATTATAAGAAGTAAAAATCATTTAGGTTCCGTACAAAAACAGAAAATCCCGCAATATGTACTATTTTACACAAATTTAAATAAACACGCGTAATTTATACTAATATTATAAAGCTGAAGAGTTTGTTTTTTTGTTTGTTTCAACGCGCTAATCTCAGGAACTACTGGTTCGAATTGAAAAATTATTTTTGGGTTGAATAGACCATTTATCGAGGAAGGCTTTAGGCTATATATCATCACGCTTAAGCCAATAGGAGCGGAGCAGCGATAAAGAATTTTATAAATCGGGGATTCCACGGGGACGAAGTCGCGGACAGCAGCTAGTAATCTTATAACGGTCGGCGAAACCAATTATTCTGTAGTATTTTAAAATATCACCGCATATTCTCAATTCAATTTTACAAGCTGTAAATACTTGTACAAGGAAATAAATTAGTTTTGAATAGCGAGCTAACTTATTACTTAAACCTACAAAAACTCCAACACTATGCCGCTCAATACGGAAGGGTGTATCTACACTAATCTTTAGATTATGTTAATGTGCAGCTACTTATACAGGAATCGGATCTTTTTCAAAAGATACTCTTTTATTTATATTCAAATCTTCGCGGAGTAAAAAGTATGTAAATGATGGAAGGGGTATAGTTTCTTTATGTAGTATATCATGGAATTACATAATGTTTACGACTTTCTGGTATGTACATACATAACAGACAAGATAATAGTGAGCTGTCAGTGTTGGTTGCGTTACTGATATTTTATACTTGTTTATCGCATGGATTAATGATATACGCTGGTTTTCAAAGGGTACCTATGCGTTTTTAAAGGAATTATGTTTTATTTTATATTTCAAACTTAAAGTAAAAACGTACCTGGAATGCCACTTTTACAACCCGAATAATTTTAAAGCTTTTATTAGGGAATATTTTAAAAGCGAACCGGTCAGAAATCCATATGCTAACTACCGCAATCGTCTGCTAAAAGTAAGAGCGTCAGTTCAGTTCGTGTACCTACATCCAGTATCCACTCTCCTCTCCTCGACTCGATCCACCGACACTCCACTTTTATGATTTATGAAAGAGCCGCTATATAAAAAGTCGGCCAAAATTCGTGCCATCTAATTCCAATTTACGGAACTTTTGCTTTGAAGCATTTTTACTCGTTTCATCAGCATTTAACGTCAACAAAGGATTTCAAGACTTTTAATTACAAATTAGTAAACTCAGCAGTTTTTCAAAGGGAATTCAGTTTTTCTGAATAATTATTATGCAAAGCTTAATTAACTGAGCGCAAATTAATTTACTTTAAAAAAAAATAGGGTGACAGTTACGTTGAGTCGTCTTATGAGATATTTCGTCATTATGAAAATTGCTAATTTTCCCTTTTTCACGTCTTGATGAGGTGCTTCCGTGTCCTCATTAAAATATTTTTATGACAACGGTTGCTACGCTGTTTCCCTCCATTACATTAGTAAATATTAGCATGCTGTTTTGTGTACGGCGAATGGTTTCTTCCGATTGAAACATCGATATAAGAGCCAGGAGCTTTTCTCGTCTACGTAGCTATACGTAGACACATTAGTCAGATTGAAACCTCTTTGCCAAACTTAGAATTGCAAAATAGTGGCTGCAACCGTTCCCGGATGCTATTTGATTCAAAGAAACACATTTTATTTTGAGGTTTGTGGAGAGAATATCCAAAGATAGTATTTATTGAGCATGAAAGGAAATAATAAAGCAGAAAAGCTTATTGTTTCAGCATAATATTGCCAGAGGCTGTGCTAAAAAAATAAACAGGAAATGGAAATAACTCACTGAATAAGTTGCGATAGTCTGCAGTCGGAATAACTTCTGTTCGTACAATATATCAGTGCATCGCGGCGGTAGATCACAATTACACTCGAGTTCTGTTAAAACTTCTCACGTACTTTAATGAGTCTTTTATTATATTCGTGCAACATACATAAATCGTTGTGCATTTGTTTCCCCTGAGGAGGTTAATCAAAGTCGAGGAGCGCTCCACGTCAGCTAAAACTAATTTGATCCAAAGTTAGCAGTTTCGCGAACAACTTATTTGCTGTACTAGTTGTGATCTTAACACAATGTACATAATATCAACTCGGTCTCGAACTTGTATAATAAGTCTGAGTACACCTTTGCATAACTACGTATAAAGGTAATCAAAGATGTATTTCGTAAGTGCGGTGGAGTCAACCGCCGCAGCTAAAAGTTAGTTCTAACTTCGATTATATTGAGCTTAAACGCGCTCTACCTTGAAATATAGCGGATACCTCGGGGTCGGGTGTTTCATTTAAATAACAAGATTGGGACGTCCTTAGAATATAAGTCGAGCGTAGTAATTATGTATATCGGAGCCGATGCTGTGTTCTCTTTAGTTAGGTTCCAATAACCGTGAAGCAATAATACTTGTGTAATTTCAACGATACGAGAGAAATAACATTAAAGTGTTTTGGGGGACTGTTTCTCGGCAGTCAGCACATACACGAGATATTGAATCATTACAGCAGCGTACTCATACCGTGACGTTACGTTTGTACTGTTTATCCATAAAGTTGAACTTTATCACGAACCGTATACCTATAAGTGTCGTCGCGCTTGGTATCTCGTGTGCCAGTGACTAATGTCACTGAGATATAGTTTATACGCTAAAATAGTAGCGATATACGGTTACCTGGAATTTATTGTCAAAAGGATAAATGTGTTGGCCAAATTAAACGGGTATTCTATTTAAAAAGAGGTGTACTCGAGTTCACACGTGTTTTAATAGAAAAATCAACCAACGAAATATCAGATATAGGTATGTATGTACTTTTCGTAGAGCGAGTTTACTTTGAGGAATGTATGTATGTAAAAGCTACCTCGATGTATGTATGTCCATCACGCTAGCATTCGTGGGCTTCCTCTGGCTTGCTCGAGGTACACTTCAAAGGACATCACTATTTCACTGTTTAGTAAAGTCTAGAGAGGTTATAGTAGGTATGTACTAACCTTCTTGGGCTTCCCGTTCTTCCGCAGCAGCTTGGCGCAGCACAGGCCGCGCGTGTCGGGCAGCGGCGCCGCGGGGCGCGACCAGCACAGGCGGCGCGGGCTGGGCGCACCCGCCTCACTGCGCGCCTCCTCCTTGTCCTCGCACATCGCTGCCCCCACCACTACTTGCACCCTCCTAACATTACACAACCCACAGAAAATCACAACCTCCAAGATATCGATACTTTATGAGAACCTCTGGCATTGTTTCCCCTATAAAACTACACGCCGCGACGATACAGCTATCTGCACCGCCGTATGTTACAGAAAATAGCGGCGATTTAGCAAATCGGTTTGTCTTCCTAAAAGCGTTACAAAAATAAACTAAGAGATACTTAAGCGATTAAGTTCGATAGCTTTGTACTATTTTAGGATATTAATAATTTGAGCTGCACTGCTATGTTAATTCTACGGAAGGTTGTTTTAACGTCCGATTGAGCATCTGGAACAAAGTGAGAATGCATTATTAATATCATTCATCGTCAGTAAGGATGTCAAAGCAATTATTACAATATGTACGCTTGCCGCATTAGTCACGGAATTGATATGTTCGTTTTCGATTTTCATACAAATCATTGGAAACTATAAAAGTTGAAGTACCTATGTACTGTGTACCTATGTATTGTGACTCCATTAAGTTTTATGCTATACTTAACCAGAACAGAACCAGATGCTCATAGCAGTCATGCTACGCGCCTACGCGAATGTGCTACGCAGACATCAGTGGCTACGCAATACTATCTACATAACGACCTAATCCAGTGTAGGTAGACATAGTCCTTTATACTAGTACACTAATGTTATAAAATAATGTGGAAGTTATTTGGTCGATCTGTTACCTTTTTACCTTAACGGCTGAAGGAATTTGTATGAAACTTGGAACACGTGTACCTATGCTATGTCCCGGATAAGGACATAGCATACTTTTCATCTAGGTAATATCTCCCCTTTTTTTCTGGATGGGAAATCATCAAATGACTTCTCCCGCTCTGGGCGAAGCGGAAAGAAGTGTCAGTGTCACTAAAACCCACCCGTGATCCTTCTAATGCCCTTTGCGTTCCAGAGCCGCGGTGATTCTTTCGAACAAATTCCGCGACCCTAGCAGGCACTGACCCTTTTGGGCCCCGTCTTCTTTGCTGACAGCTCTTTTAGACGCGCGTAGAACACAACGCGCCGTCGTCGACTCGGGCCTGGTTGCTATCGGACGGCGTCAGGCGTCAGGCGTCAGGCGTCAGGCGTCAGGCGGAAGGTGATGACGCCGTGGCGTCTCTCCAACCACTCCTCAAAGAGGGGACTTATCGCCGCAATGGTGGCGTGCCCAGCGCTGAGGTTGCAACAGTGGGTAATATCACCCCCTTTTTTTTTTTTTTTTTTGGATGGGAAATCATCAAATGACCCCTCCCGCCCTGGGTGGAGCGGTAGGGAGTGTCAGACTTTTACTGAATAAAACCCACCCGTGATCCTTCTTGTGCCCTATGCGTTCCAGGGCCGCGGTAACTCTTTCGAACAAATTCCGCAACCCTAGCAGGCACCGACCCTATGGGGCCCCGTCCTCGGTGCTGACGGCTCCTTGAGGCGCGCGTGGAACACCGACCGACTTGTCTCTGGAGGAGGCTGCGATGGGACCATTACTGGCACTCCATTTCAGCCCCCTCCCGAGTACTAGGAGTCGCAGCACCCGCAGCAGAGGCGGCAGTGGCGGCGACGGAAGCCGCGGCGGCGGCAGACGCGGCGGCGGCGGCGAAACTCTTGCCCTTGGTCGGGGCGCATGGCGCGCAGGCCCTTCCCCCAGCCCAGTGCTCGGCCGGCTTGCCAACAGCCGCACATGCACTGCAGTGCGGCGTGGCCTCGCACGAGCCGGCCCGATGACCGGGCTGACCACAGCGGAAACAAAGTCCGCTGCGGTCCACCTCCGAGGGGCGGGATCCCTTCTTTTCGCATAATGTTTTTTGTCCTAATATACTTCGGCATAACGATTTTGGCACAATTTGTTTTGGCATAATAATACTTTGGCATAATTTTTTTAGGCATACATTTTATGTTGGCATAATCATGTTAAAGACTAATTTGTTTTGGCATAAATTTGATTCGCATAACGTTAGTAGGCCTAATGACTATTAGCATAACGTTAGTAGGCCTAAAGACTTTTAGCATAACGTCTGTAACAATCAAATAATATTGTTGGTTAAAAAATTAATATGCTGTGCAACAAAAGTTAGTCACAGAACCGAATTGCTGCAAAACCGACTTCACGTAGTCTTATTTGTCCTACCCCTAGAGTGTTATTTAAAATCGCGTAGGCGCGTAGGGGCGAGGCGGCCCGCGGGCTGAGGAGCAGGTGGCTGCGAGCGAGCCGCCGCGGCTGAGGCTGGCCGGCGAAGCCGGCCAACAAGCCGAAGCTGCGGTGGTGAGCGAAAGCCGTCTGCGACGATTAGCACGCGTGGGGCCGCCGGAGGGCCGCAGCGCCGGAGCCGTCACAGAAACCCTGCCTGCTGCATGCTGCTTGCTTGTTTGCTTGCTTGCATGCTTGCTTGCCTGCTGCATGCTGCTTGCTTGCTTGCTTGCATGCTTGCTTGCATGCTGCATGCTTGCTTGCATGCTGCATGCTTGCTTGCATGCTGCATGCTTGCTTGCATGCTGTATGCTTGCAATGCTTGCTTCCTACAGCGAAAAAATACTCACAAAATTGTTCAATACGTTATAATATATTAATATTTTATATATTACCTGATTCAGGAGATATGGCTTTTCTCCAATCGTCGAAATAAATTGGTATATCCTCTTCGGGCAAAAAAGCTAGGGCGTATAAACAATTAATTTCCAACGCAAATGATACTTAAAAAAGTTATGCTTTAGAACTTTATGCTTAAAAAAGTTATGCTTTAGAACTTTATGCTTAATAAGTTTATGCTTTAAAATATTATGCCTAATCATTATTATGGTTACAGACATAATGCTTAAAAAAATTATGCATGAGCTGTTATGCGTAATTATATTATGCGAAAAAATAATTATGCCAAACAACATTATGCTAAGTTATATTAGGTCTTGAAATTTTATGCTAATGGATAGGGAACCCCGAGGGGCACATAGCTCCCGTGTGGTTGCCGGGTAATATCTCCCCTTGGGTTAATATTCAACACTCACGTGGGCGAAGCCTCTGACAGAAACTAGTATGAAATATAATTCAGAGGCTTTAAAATAAATGTACTGAAATAATAATACAGAGCCTACACTAATATTATAAAGAGAAAATATTTGTTTGTTTATTTGTGCCGAATAAGTTCCGAGATTACTGGACCGATTTTAACCATTTTGACGCCAATAGAAAGCTACATTATTAGCGAGTAACATTTGCATTTAATTCCCGTATTCTCAAGTAAATGGGAAAGCAGTTTATATTATAAACGAACAACTTTTAAAGTTAGGGTTTTGTTTTAAACTAGCGGCCCGCTCCGACTTCGCACGGGTGGACATTTATTGAGTCAGTGCGTGACGGCTGAAGAAAACGTGTTGCGCTGACCCTAAGTAATATAGGGCACGGGCAGCAAAATTATGTTTACACTAGCTGCTGCCCGCGACTTCGTCCCCGTGGAATCCCCGATTTTAAAACATTATTTATCGCTGCTCCGCTCCTATTGGCTTAAGCGTGATGATATATAGCCTAAAGCCTTCCTCGATAAATGGTCTATTCAACCCAAAAAGAATTTTTCAATTCGAACCAGTAGTTCCTGAGATTAGCACGTTCAAACAAACAAACAAACAAACAAACAAACTCTTCACCACAAGCTTTATAATATTATAGTATAGATTGGATTGGATTGGAGTTGTATTTATCAAAATGAAAACTATTTTACATTTTGTACCCAACATTTCGCTACATCGCTCTCTCCCATGAAATGGTTTAAAAGCTTTCGAAGAAGCAGCTTTTGCTAATAAAAACAAGTAGTAGTAAGAATATAAAACTTGTAAAAAATATGGTTATATAAACTGAGTTGTATAAAGTCCTGATTTTCTGGGGATGCACCTTTGAGAACCAAAATAAGGCAAAAATGTGCAAAACTCAATGATTTTAAAACTGCAGCTCGGATAGGTTCCCTAATATTTATGTGGTGATACTTTTTGCATAGTTTTTTTATTTTATTTGTATTTTATACTGAAAGCTTCCAGGGCATCCATGATTAGAGTAGAAAAGAATAAAAAAGCACCATACAAGAATTAGATAAGATTATGTCCGTACATAACTATGTCTTTTGTAGTATCTAATGAAATGGGAGTGCTCATTTCAAGTAATATTATAGGCAAGATTTGAATTGTTGCTAGAAGTAAATCTCTAGAAGTACTGATTTGATTAAGAACATTCCGTTCCTTCTGATAGAAAACTCTACCATCGCTGAGAGTCAGTCTTTTCATCCCGGACCAATGACTTCCTCTCTTCCTGAGATAAGCCACAGGACGGACGGAGCAGTGGAAAAACAGGGGCCGTACCACGAAGTTCCAATGCTATCATGATATCTGTGTGAAAAAGGGATAGTGCTATTCGTCTTGTATAACTCCGTCTCTCTCTGACACAGGAAACATGATGGATTTAAGACGTCATGGTAGGGCTACTGGTATTAATAATATTATGTTAAGATTTTATGGGTATCATCTTTTGGCGAAGGAAAAAAAGTTGATTGTTGTTAGACATAGAAATTATTAAACGTACCGTATCTGTTTCGACATCATCCACCATAAGCATTCATTACACGAAGTAAAGCACATTAATGTCAATAGCGGCCTATTCCATTTGGGCGAATGAGTCAACACAGAAAAGTTGAGTCGAAACAGATTTAAGATTAAGTAACAGTAATCCGGTAATCGATTTGACATTATTCTTTGTTTTTAACTTCGACACGATTCGAGAAATTTGAAGCAGCGAATATAACAAAGAAACATTTAAGAAATAATTATCGATATCTTCCAATGTAACATTTTTAAGTTACGCCAGTCCGTGTTGTTAGGAGGTTTCTTACTTTTTTTTCTATTTCGTTATTAAAAAGTTAGTGTGTAATCTGCTGAATTTTTATATTTTCAATTCAGTTTCTTTTTTAGAAGAAACCTTAGTAAGTATCATTGTTCCCGACATGTGTTTGAACTGTAATAAATAAGAATAAGTTTTAAAATATTAGAGAACCACAAACAACGAAGCCACTGCCTTCTGTAATAAGCAACTTCGTAACTTCACCGGTCTTTGTACTGAAGCTCGGTTCAAAATGAACTTAGACTAATTTCCATGTAATTTACGTTCGTAGATACTCGTACCAGGGATTTGGCAGCTAGTCGTAAAGTAAAAATGTTACTTGTAGACCGCGCCCTGATGAATATTAAACACAACACGCCTAATGAATGCGCCAACTTGCTCGACATAATTACGCCAACTCATTGAATTCTTTGCCGAACTCAGCCGACACTTATTTAAATTCTTAACGGTTGTTCCGTAAGGGCGAATCTGTGCACTCATCTTTAATGCGTGTAGTTAGAAGATTTTTTATTATACAATGCACCAGGAAGCTGTATCTAAAGTTTAATTAATTAGCAGTCTTGTTCATGAATTCTGGTAAATTCGACGAGTGTTCGTACATACGCGCTGAATAAGTTTTAATTAAAATAAAAGCGAGGACTGAACTAGAGCGATCCAACACGAGCAGGGTAGATAAAACTCACACCTGTATAAGGAGATACCTTTATTACGGAGCATAGTTCACACCGCAATGTTGGAATCATTCCAACAGCTAATATCCCATTCTGTTTGTCTTTCGAGGCAATAAAATGACTTTTATGCAAATCATACGAATTCTATACATTTTTGATGAGCCACCCGACGACGCATCGCGCCGTTTAATTAATACATTTTCCATCAAACTTTGAAAGTTCCAAACTCGCGAATATTTTTTTTATAGATTTATTTGCGTGAATTAATTACCAATTCGTTTGTTTTCCTTGTATAAATATTCTGTTGCGAAGTAAAAAGTAATTAAAATTGCCTTTAAAAAAAATACAAACAGTCGAGTCGGATGGTGCGATGAGTAGGTAGATTTATAATGATATGATCTACTGAGATAGGTCTGATTTTAAACGAAAGCTTGTGCTTGTGAATAAAAAAAATATGTCAAAAGTTTTATAAGATTCTAAATCATAACACTTTTCGTAAAACTAAAATAGCGGCAATTATCATAAAATTCACTCACAAGCTCCACAAAACAGGGGTACTACTTTGAGAATAAAATCTCTTTTATATTCAGTCTCATTAATGAGTGCAAATAAGTGCAAACCTACACAGTAGAGCCAAGTTTGTTGACATGCTAGCGTATAAACGGGGCTTTTTCGTTTTTTCACTTTTCCACCCGCGTCTCACGTCCCGACGTCGTATAAACTGCTTTTATTATAAAATCAAGCGCGTTTCACTCAAAAAAACGATAAGTACTCTTGTCTGGCGTTTCAACAACATGGAAATGAGAGAGTGAAAAGGAAAATTAGCAGCACATTATATAATGAAAGTCGACTTTATTTACTCGCCTTTGTTTAGACACGTATGCATTTGAGATAAAAGAGAAAAGCGATGTTAGTGTGTGCTTAGTTTTATAAACACTCTTGTTAGAGAAAGTAGGATAAGTTTTTCGAGATCAGAATGATTGAGATGGATTGTAATTATGTATTCCTAAACTCGTTTTTAAAATAGGGATTTATAACTGGTGTGAACGGGTTTGTTCGCAGTCGTAGATTTTTTCTGTTTCTATTTCAATTTGATATTCTCTTTACCTACAATTTCTAACCAACTTGTCGATGGTAGAAATTATCATTTTTTTATGTAGGTATATTATTCTTCATTCTGTCTATCGTGTACCTACTAATAAGCTACAAAAATGAACCGGGTATCAATTTATAAGTGAAAGGTAAGTGTCGGTAAATGAAGTTGATCGATAATCTAGAAAAAAAGCTAGATATCATTAATTTTTTCAGAGGCGTAAATATAAGAACCCGTTCCTTCTAGAAACAAGATGGAATGAGTTCTTATACTTACTTACGTCTCTGAATCATACCTATCTTTGTATATATTTATAATACGTCATCCGTTTACTGAACATACAAGGCATTGTAGAAATTCTGGTTCCAACCGTATGTACAAAAATGGTGCACATATAGTTATGAAAACAAATAGTTGGAATCCTAATTATCTAAATATAAACTTATACTTTTCCTAAACGATAGGTACATTAGTAATAAAGTTATAATTTATTTATCCAACTATAATCCATCCAAAAATACCATGAGAATGACTATTGGAAGAAAGTAGGTAAAGGAAATCGTTTGTTTGTTTATAACTTTGTAAAGGTTATCTCTAAATTGTATAATCCGTTTCCAAAAAATCCTTCACTGATAGGATGCTACAAAATGTTGAGTGTAATTCAATTTTACTATCGGAAAGAAAAATGACACGGTCCCTGTGGAATAGGCCACGATATCGATACCTCGTTTTTAAGCAATTCTGGGGGTACTTAAAAATGTAGCCACAGGTGACGAACGAGATTTTATTCTAACAATTATTCAACGATGTTGCAAAATATTATTTAATATGTATTTACAACTATCATTTAATATTAATATTTTACTTTATTGCTAAAGCGTAACAATATTTTTAATGCAGTCAAAATAAAAACAAAACAAAAGAAGCAAAGATTTAATATTTAATGAACCTTACCAAATAATTAACGAGCCAAAAACAAGTTCAACATCAGCACAAGAGATCCACCCGCGAATATTTTAAAGGAGTTTATTTTAAAATGTCCTCGTAGAAAGTTGAGTAGTAAGTTTCGTAGCGCGGGCTACGCGATGCTACGCCGTAGCCGAGAGCTACAACCGCTCTGAACTGGCGCCGGCCCGTCGCGCGGCTTTTATTCACGTTGTAGCCCTCTCCCGCCCGCCCAAGTCGCCCTTCCCGCCGAAACAACCCCTACATCGGGCAGAAATTTTCGGGCCTCATGCTACGGAACCGTTTTAATAATGCCTCACAAAGAAGAAAAGGCTCTAGCGATTTGAGCGTTACATGTACTTTCTTGAACTTAATTAAGAAAATATTTGCTTGAATCGGCAGTATTCTGCTTGGTGTATTAGATTGATGCTTCATTGTAAAATGAAATTTGTATTTTGGAAAACTGACAACAACATTCACAAATTTTCGATTAGGAATCGCACTGAGATCGACTGCATCATAATACTCGTATACATTTATAATTGAAATAAAAATAGTACTTGCTAAATTAACTACGCTAGCCTTCCTGAGAGTTAATCCCGTTAGATCCGAATCCGACAGCGGGATGAGATACCAGTCTCAGTTACTTATACGGACAACTGGATTAGTCTGTAACTTTCCCGACAACACCCATCAGCTTCCTCATATCTACGGTCGTTCATATACCCACAACCTTTGCACGACTGTTTCTTGAAGGAAAGATCGTTTTCTTTGAATAAGTGGGTAGTTTTAAACCACTATTTTTTTTTTCAATTCAATTCAAAGCATTTATTTCAATTAAACCCTTTACAGGCACTTTTGAATTGTCAAGTCGAAAGAGGTGAAGCTATCTGCAAACTGTTTCAATTAAACATTCTCGGTAGCCAGTCGGTTATTCAATAGGGAAGTCCTAAATATTACCTACGTTTTCATGTTCTAAATTAAATAACTAATCTCTGGAAATATCTACTCCGATTTCGAAAATTATATTTGGTTGTTCTGCAACCAAATATAATTTTCGAAATCGGAGTAGGCCTAAAATTCTAAACGATAATAACCAAAGTTGCGGTCTGCCTCTATCTGTTTCTCCGCTAAATTCTTCTGAACCAAGCAACAAATTTTGATGCTTTTAAAAAGAATGATAAGAAAAGACAGGAAAACACTTTTGGTCGCTAGTATATTAAAAAGAAGTTAAATGGGAGTAATCAGAGACAAATAAAAGTAGTACAGTTTCTTCGTTTTTTTTTTACACCGACCGAAGTGAACTGTCATTTATCTTGTTTGTATGGATTAAAAGTTCTCTTCATGTTCACTTCAGCTAAAGCTGCACAGTGAGTGGGTTACAGAATCCCATTGAGGATGACTTTAGAAGAACAAACAGATACCTTACCAGGGTGCACCAAACAGTACCTAATATCATAAGACCGCCTGTCCATTTCCGCCTAGATAGGACGTTCTCAACTATGCTGTATAAACTCTGTAGACTGGATAACCGTCTTAAACTTGTCAGCTCCGGTTTAGCTCAAGCCGAAACGAGATAAGTCCAGTTCTCTTAAGATGATATGTACGATCTAGCAAATAACCTTACTTTGGAATTTGTTATTCATTAACTACGTTACATAATAAAAGGCCATATATTTACACCAATCCGTCATTTTTTTTTTTGGCAATATGCTTAATATTGGCAGCCTTCGGATGGATTCAAAACCGATCCCGAAGTAGGCAGTTGGGAATAACCTAGAGACTAGATCCTAGACTCAGTTGATTAGCATCTACCTTCATACTATCTGCAAGTCTGCTGATAAGAGCACCTTCTAAGTAGGTACTTACCTACTAACAAAACAATGGAATCAAAAGTACCCATACCCAATGCTATACTTAATAGATTTGATTAGAATTTGCTTGTCACGGCTGTTATCTATGATTTAGTCAATTGATTATAGGGTAGGTACCATTCTTATCAAAGAAAAATGTTTAGGTAAAAAATAAGATAAGTCCATAGACAACTATTCATTGTCTACCATGCGATACACCTACATAATATAAAGCTCAATATAATTCAAATCCAATTTCTAATAAAGTTAAACATACCTACTTACCGAAAACAGACATTATTCTCAAAAAAAAAAAACTAACGCTAAACATAAAATCGAATGCGACAATCACAGACTCCTACCATTTATTTATCTTTGCCCTTCGTTCTTTCCGTACTTACAATATATAGCTAGGTATATTTAAATAACTATAAATACAACTGACCTTAAGATTTCTCAGTCCCACTGCTACGAAATCACATGATTCTCACCAATCAATGTCACAGTCGATGTATGACATAAAGTATAAACACTAAACACGGCACAATCCCGTTTGTTTACATGAATCCTAGCTAAATAAGATATAATAATATCATGTTGTGCTGGGGCGGGCTCGCAGCGCCGACTAGCGGCGAGCGTGCGAAGCGGCGGCAGGGCGGCGGCGCCCGGGGTCGCGAGGGTAGCGAGGGCCCTTTCCCTCTCATTCGCACACACTTCGCCTTAATTGTCACAATACTCTATCGCGTTACGCAAAAACGACGCTTTTATCAATGACATAGGAGACATAATATTACTACGTCCTGGCAGCGACGCGTCTCAGCCGGCCGGCGCCCCTCGCAGGCAGGCGTAGTGGCCTTGAGTAGGCCTGATGTTTTCATCCCGTGTGCGTAATAAAGCGCTTAGGGAGGGACAAGTGACTTTAGCTGAAGGATTTATGGAATCTCTAAAATTAATTCGGCCCGATTGTGGCCCTCCCGCTTGTCATAAGGGTGAAGGCAGCAGATTTAAATAGTATTTGCATAGTGGTAAAAATCATACAAACTACATTTGGCGGGCTTGTTTAGCGGTCTTGATTGTAAACTTATGAATACTGTAAAACGGGGTGGATAGAAATGCATTGGTGAATAAAAACGGAACTTTTATTGGGATTTTCGCTTAAATACCATATTAACAGTTTCTCACAAATCATCCATTAGAAAAACAATTGCATCAATAAAATTGGAGTTTTTCATTTTTGCAAGCAATATTTAATTAACGAGAGAATTCAAGTCGAAGTTTCGTTTTTATTCACCCCTGCATTCCTATCCACCCCGATTTACCGTACCTGTTTTATTTCAACTACAATAAAAATCGTAAAAACATTTTTAAACTTGTTTATTTGAAAAAATATGTAACAAAGCGAAATCAATCTCAAAAAGAAAATATGTTGACAGAATTTTATTATTGTTTACGTATTGCAGTTCTATGCATATAAGCAAGATGAAAAATAAGTTATTGAGATAAGTGGGTAGTACTTGTACTTTGAGAAACATTACTCGGTACTCCAGTAACATCATAACACTTATCTAATAAATATTATAATTTGATACATTCCTTTTTAAGCAATAACATCCTCTCATATCTAATTTGACACATTCCTTTTTTAATTTATCCAATAAGCATGGGCTCTAACTTTCCGGACGCATGTAAAGCCTTGACATCAGAGCCTCCTCCAACACAGTTGCCATTGATGAATACTTGAGGTACCTGAAACATTGGAAAAACAATTACTATTATATTTTCAAGCTATTTTATAATACAATATTTAGTAAATACTGTGATGTATTGAAATATTTAACTTTATTTGCATGACTATCTTTCATGTCTTCAAAATATAAACTGTCCTTATTGTTGTATAAGTCTAGTCTATCTAGTCTTTCTGTGTACCTACATTAAGTAATTGAAAATAGGTAACTGATATATTGTTGTGTGACCTCAAAATGTGGCTGTACTGATAAATACATACCTATTCATAGAATGTGTTAATTTGGTTTACCACAACAGATAAATTAAACTTGCAACAGATATTTTTATATCAGGTGATGTGGCTGCCATTTTCATCAAGAAGTCTCAATATGAGACTTTTATAACTGAGGTTGATGTGGATTGATTCACTTCTACAGTATAACAGAAACATCTTTATATTATATTACAATATTAAAAAGAATGGATATTTCGTGAATTATCATAAAGTACTCGTGAAGTATACCATATTTAAGAAAATATATTAATTTTTAGCTACTATTTTTGACTTTGAGCCCATAAAATACATACGACAGAGGGACAGACAGACAGATGAGCAAGAACAATTAGGGTTGTTTTGACTCTTATGAGTTTACAACCCAAAAAGTAATCATTCAATGAATGGCAGTGTGCAACCTACTCGTCTGTTGGCATCTAAGCAATTTATATAAAACATTTTAAAATTTAAATTGTTGATAACCAATTTAAATTTTAAAATGTTTAAGTTTTAAAATGCAAATCAGCCAATAGGGTAATAAGTTAGGTATCACTCCATGTTTAAATACTAATACTTGTTAAGTAAAAACCCAAACATGTTCATGACACATTGACATTGACAAGAAGTGAATCATAGCCCAAAATATTTATTAATAACTTACTGTTCTGAAACCAGTTAAGCTAGCAAGGTTTTCCTGGATCACAGCTCCATCATCACGCTCATCCAACTCATATACTTTGATGGGTTGCTTAACTTTGTGGAACACCTGGAATTACCAATTGAATCTTTTAAAGGACAGGTAATCTAATGTCAATATATCATTGATAAAAATATTCCTGTTGTCTTTTAGGTAAGTCTAGATTGATACAATAGTATTTTAGACTTTGTACTGCAGTCTCGAAAACTTATTTTACAAATATATGTTGCACCATACTTTGTAAAAAAATATATACTTACATTTAAAACTACAGGGATATGAGTCACAAAGCTTTATAAAATGCAAAGGAAAATAAGATTTAACTTGAAAATAATTCACTCACTTCCTTAGCCATGTCGCAATATGGGCAGTAGGATTTCGAGAATACAACCACTTTGTCTTGAGAAATTGCTTGTTTGATAAATTGCTGCACATCTGGTGAACTCGCCATTTTGGAAGCACTAACAATTTTAGTTGATTGAGAGCCCATGTAACCTCAACTAAGAACCTTTTTGGTAAAGTACTGTCAAACTTTAATGTCAATGTCAGTCATTGTAGCAGTGTTTCCACTTTCAAGATTTCGTTTCCCCACGCCTCAATTCAGATTTCCCCTTCTCGGAGCTTTTTTCCCCACAATTTTTTTTCTGCTGTAGTTTTTAGTTTTGGTGTAGTAACTGAAAAAAAAGGTCTTTATCTATTTTCTTCTATGGCCTGCCCATGCCTCTGGTGATACTAAACTATGATAATATTATTTACACTAAATGAAATGAAATACCACACCTTAAGTTTGTACAGTCCAATGCAACTGCAAGCGAATCTAAAAAAAATAGAATAAGCATGAATAAAGTATAAATAAACGATTCGTATTTTATATATAGCCTCACCAGAAATACATAAAACTTGGGGCTGCATGCTCACCTCTTATTCCAAGTCAGTTTACGCAATCAGCAAATACATTTTAGCACAGAATAATATTTTAGGCCTTAAACTGAATGGAAATAAAAGTAAGTATACGACACCTGCACGTGTTTTCACTGTTTATTTTATTCGGCAAAACGCTAGTCCACGGTAGAGTCCATAAAAAAAAATAGTTGGAGTAGTAGAGAAATTTTCCGCAATATTTTAGGCTAGGTTTTACCAATGATTTCCCGCAATTTCCCTTTTTAATCTCTTCCCCTTTTTCTTCCCCTCTGGACCCTAATTTCCCCTCAAAAGGGGAATTACCCCTCATTGTGGAAACACTGCATTGTAGTGACTCAACGTCGGCTGAAGGACATGTATCCATGGTCATGAATAAAGATTTAAAAAAAAAAAGTGACTCAACGTCACGGACAGTGCTGCAGTTACTAGTATTTTGTTGCCAAATATAAATTAGTCAAATGAATCGTCCCCAATCAACTAAAACCGAGTTTATTGTTATAAAAAACTTATTTAACATCACAGTTGCCAACTTTATTTTGCTTTGAATTGTCCATTCTACAAAGGAAAAACAGCCTCTGCAGAACCACTGTGTCCAATGTTTTGTAATCATTCGACATATCGGGAATATCCTTCAACGATTTAACAAGTTCAAAAGACAATGTGTTAGATAATGGCGGTACGTTTAAAAGTACATCAAGCTAAAAATTAATTAATATAATTAATCTTTTTTCCAGATTTTTTTCTCAATGTTTCTCTTTCTGACGGGTACAATTATTAATAATTACGACCTTATAATCAGCTCAATATTTAACGACTACATAATTTGGCAACTTTGCCACTTTTTGCTGGTATTTGAAACGTTTGAAAGAATTTTCTTTAAAAAAATAAGAAGATTTATAAAGCTACCAATTAGCAATAATATAGTAGTATTTCTAAACGTGACATTGGCTAAATGCAAAAACCGTGCGAAGCCATAAAATACTATATACAATATATATATATATATATATATATATATATATATATATACATATATATATATACATATATATATATACATATATATATATATATATATATATAGTATTTTTATGGATAGCTGAAATACAATCTAATAAATAAGAAAATATGGAAAAGAGTTAGGTACTCATGCCGGAAAGGTTCAAGTGAGAGACCAGAACAAGAGGGACACGCAAAAGGTACACCATTCGGAGACTTGAGCAGTGTTCGGGTTTGCGGACGGTAAGCGTTTCACAGGAAGGGACCTTGCTTGCCCACCCTAGCTCCTCAGGGAAGTCCAGCAACCCTGCCCTGGTTACTGATTGTTATTAAGTAGCATTGTAGATCATTTGTTTTCCCAACTATATTGGGATCGGCTTCCAGTCACACTGGATTCAGCTGAAAACCATGGCAGCCCTCCACCACCCTGTACCTAACTGTCTGTCTTCTTATTTTCGAGTCGATGTCTAAGTCTATACTTATTATAGTATATTATTTGGGCTCAGTAGGTGGCCACGTTAATTGTAGCATCGGTGGCATTTATTTAATCACCCGTAGGGGAATGGGCACATGTGGTTCTTCAACGTGTAGTTCATGTTCTGATCAGGGGCACCGCAGTCACATTGGGTATCCAAAGTATATCCTATTTCGCCAAGGTGTGTCTGCAGCGAACTACTTGAGTGCGCCACCGATTGAGTGCTTTCCATACAAATAGGTTAGGTACTGCAGATCACGTTAAGGCAATTGGGCTTCTGATAATCCGTAACGACTGCTAAAGACCATCCATTAGACCTTTTTAGACCATTTTTGTACTTGGCTTGATTTCTTTCTGAAATGTTTTCTTGTTTCGTACTTTTTAGATCACTTTTATTTTTATGTAGTCGGGTTAAAAGTTTTTAAACTTATTTATTTATTTATTTACGATCACTGGAGCTTACTGCTAAAAACAGAGTAAACACTTTAAAGGAATTTTAAGGAAAGTGTCTAATCCACTGCTTATATTTTTTTGGAAACATCGTCTTCTCGGCAATAGAACGGCATGAGTGTCGCTGAAATGTAACAAGTACCTACGTCAGATACATTTTTGTATGGTAGGTATGTTGGCATTGCCATTTTCATTTTAACAATCAGTTTCCTTCCTTATAATCCTTATAAGCTATAAATATTTTTAGATAGGTAGGAAGGTCCTATTATTATTGTGGGTATTTGGATCTGTATCGAAATTTGTTTCTAATACTTTTATTACTTAAACTTTTATTTAATTAACAAAGGTTAACGACCTATGTCGTTAACCTTTAATTAAAGTTTTTATAACTGATACTAAGCACCTAGAACACGAGACAGTAGGTACTTCATGATATGGTGAAACAATAATTTATTTATTTATTAATGACTAGCATCACCCCGCGGTTTCACCCTAGTTCCCGTTCCCATGGGAAACCGGAGATAGTGTAGCTTCCCAACAGTGAAAGAATTTTTCAAATCGATTCAGTAATTACGGATCCTATTCAATGCAAACAAACTAACAAGCAATTAAATCTTTCTTCTTTAGATAATAATATATTAGATAGTATAGTATAGATCATATCGTAAAATAGTTACATTATCCACCTTTAGAGGCACTGATATCGTTTTGTTTTTGTGATATATATTGGTGTCCGACAATTATTGCCATAAAAAACCTAATAATAATGGCAGCTGCAGAAAAAAAAGCCATTTGATAATGTGGCCGAGGTTAGTTCAGGTTAAATTTCAGGGAATAGTCTCAGTTACGGATAGAAAAGTTTTCAAACAAGGTGTGATGAACAATGTTTGACGACAGCAGCGCCTGAAGCCAGAGGCCTGACGCCCCCACATCCTGGCGCGCACGCTCCGCAGTAGCATTAAGCATAGGTGACTGGTGATGTGGCAATAAGTAAGGTTTTCCTGAACTTTTCTGCAGAGCGGCTCAGCATCACACCGTCTCTGGGTATTTTAGAGATAAGTTAGGATTTTTTATTTTAAGTTTTTATCTGTTAGTCAGTCAGTTTACAAAAAAAGTTTTTCCTAACCAGTAGTTATCCTATCATAATCAACCTTTTAATGTTCCTACTGCTGGGAAACAGGCCTCCTCTCTAGGAGAGGGAATGGGCCGTAATCCACCACGCGGGCCCAGTGCGGTTTGGTGAATGTCACATGTCTTCGAATTTTTGGTTCTAGGACATGCCGGTTTCCTCACGATGTTTTCCTTCACCGTTTTGAGAGCAGTGGTGATGAAATTAATTATTACACAAAGTAATGCGCCTGGCTGGGTTTGAACCCGCGACCTACAAGTTATCCTATAGTAGGTAGTAATAGGAAGATATTTAAAACTATAATATATATTGTATAGTAAATCTAAGTACATAAAATAAGCCATATAATTATTATGCACCATTATTGTTTATGTATGCAAGTCTTTAATATGTCAATATTATTTTATTCAGGCAGGTGTTTAAATTTCTCACAGTGTTATCCTTATCAGAGCCAACAAATCTTATCAGATCGGTTTAAGTACTTACCTGCTTGTTATCTACCGTGCCAACACGAAATATCAAGAGAACTCTATATCAATATCTATTCTTTTAATACTTGGTTCCAGGGCAATTCCGTATTTATGAACTTGGTTCCCTGTCCTACCTAAGGTTTACTGTTTGAAAGTAAATTGCAAAACCTCACACATTGATGGATCGGACGAAGACTCTTTTGATAATATGTTGGGTATCGATATCCATGAGCACCAACACGATGTTCTTACATCGCGTGGGAGGAAAAAAAAATCAACGTAAACAGCACCTTGAACCAGTAGTATCCATCCGTTGTTCGACATCGCCATTTCCATCCTGTGTCGAAGGTCAGATAGATACCTACTTTCTACAGAATGTCTGTTCTATAGAACTGCCTTCTAACTTACTTGTCTCCTTCGCTTCTCTAGTTTCTTTTTCTAAGACTTTGCACGTCAGTCGAAATCAGAACATAAAATAAACATTAGGACGTGACGTCATAAACGGCTTTGTCTGTCTTCAGAGTTAACAAAAAATAAAATGTGTTCAAGGTGTAAAGTCAATATTATTATCTCTAGGGCCAGTGCCAAGTTAGTTTACATAACCACAAACATGACCGTCCAAACACGAAACCAAAATAAAAAATTTAAACTCCGCTACTTTAAATATGTATATGTTTTACTGAAATTTAATATTAATTAATTTCATTAAGTAGGTACCACAAGTCAATGTGTACCTACCTAGACAAATGCATAAACATAAGAGGTTTCTTTCCAATAATATGAAATTATCATCGTACCAATAAAATTACACACGGCTGGTTTTTTTATAAGTAACAAAATTACGATCTAATAACGCGAGTTAAAAGAAACGACCTTTGATTTTGTGTATCTCAAGCAAGCAAGTTACTACAGGTAGAAGCCCTATATATGTTGTGTCCGCTGTTGTCATACCTACGCACCAAAAGTGGCCATCGTGACGCACACATCTGCATATTCGAACACCTGACTGGTATAAAGGTACCTTACTACCTACTTGCATAATATATATGTAATAAGTACAAGGAACCCAATCTTCAAGTTACCTACGAGTATGAGTCAACTGTTTCGTCGTTGTAAAAAAGGAACATGCTTCGTCAGTTCATTATATTTAGTAGTTAGTGTCAATATTTATTGCTTAAATTGCATAATGAAAAAGCACCATTAAGTCATTAAAAAGATTCATCATCACTAAAGTATCTCCAATTGAATTGGATAATGGTAGTTGAGGTAATGTTTCCACTAGATTGTTAGTATTACTATTAGTTATAGTGTTACTACTAGGTACTCTATATTTTATATGTTTGTACATATATGTATATGTTAATCGGGCTGGTTTCCGCAACTCCACGGCCAAGCGCGTATTTTGCGTGCAGGTGGGAACAATGTGTCATTAGATGGATCGAATGACACATTGTTCCCACCTGCACGCAAAATACGCTTACAGGTGAGGTGTCTAAGCTGGGGTGGACCCCAGCTTAGACACCCAGCAAAGCCTTGGTGTTGTTAACTATCTCATAGAGGGTACCTGGGTTTCCGAAGTACTTAGCCCTGTAATCCGTGACTACCGGACAGCTTAGAAGCAGATGTGCTACTGTCTCATCCTCCTCCATGCAGGCTCTGTAGAGCGGGCTGTCTGTGACTCCTATGACATAAAGGCGTTTATTAAAAGACCCGTGGCCAGTTGTGACAGCTGTGACTGTACGCAACTGTTGTTTGGTCAGTCCTAGGGCTTGCTTCGTGAAGCGGCCGTCGATAGAAAGAAGTGCCAACCAACCTGGTTCAGACGTTGGTGACACTCGAGGATCAGCCCAGATTTAACCGAGTGGCTGTTCAGAGGTTGCAGGACGACCATGCTGTCTGAGAGTATATATATTGAGTGGTCCTTAACTTCCCTGGCTGAGGCCGCCAGGGAAATGCCCATGCACTCAGCTTGAAAAACTGTGTTATGGATCCCCAATGGTGTGGCTAGGTGGATGTTGAGATCCTCTGAGAAGATTCCTGCACCTGAGCCAGTACCTGTTTTTGATCCATCGGTGAAGATCCGCATAGTGGCGGGGCATAGCCCCTCGCAGCGCTGGTCGTCGTGCAATTGGATTTTGTATTTTTAATCAAAGATAAATTGCTTACGTACCCGATCATTGATTGCTTTTGTTAAGCGGAGTTCTTTGTTGAGCTCCTCGAGTAGAGTGGTGTCGGTGTGTAGTGTTTCTCTCTTACCCCAGAGATCCATTGCTTTAAGGCGGACTGCTGCCATTGTCGCCTCCCGTCGTTTGAATAAGTGGAGCGGGGGGCGTCCCAGTATGGTTTTCAGCGCTGCAGTTGTAGTAGTCTATTGTAGTTTATTTACGGCTGTGACTAGCTTTGTGCGGGTCTACCACACCACGGCCCCGTTGATAATCATGGGCCGAATTACTGCACTGTACAACCATAGTATGATTTTGGGAGATAGGCCCCACTTCTTACCTATCATTTTCTTGCATTGCCAGAAGTTAATGGATGCCCTGTTTAGTTTATAGTCTAGATGATTGCTCCAGTTTAACTTACTGTCTAGGATGACCCCCAGGTACTTAACCTCGTTGGACAACTGTAGTTCTGTGTTAAAGAGCTTAGGTAGGCGGTAGCGGCCTAGTGCTCGCTTCTGTGTAAACATTACTAGTTCAGTTTTAGTGGGGTTTACTGACAGATCATATTTACCATACCATCTCCCCACGATGCGCAGTGCATGTTGAGTGAGATTACAGATCGTTCCAGTCACCTTCCATGGCACGAGGATTGCGAGGTCGTCTGCATACCCTATTGTGTAGTAACGATGTGCATTGAGTTTGGTAATGAGGTCATTCATTACCAGGTTCCACAGAAGAGGGGAGAGCACACCTCCCTGTGGGCAGCCTCTAGCTATGAATTCCATCTGCTGCTCCCCCTCAAGAAGGACCAATCGTTTGCATGTTGTTAATCTGTGATGGTGAAAGAATTTCTGAAATCGTTTGAGTTTACCTAGTTTAAGTCTTAATAAGTACCTATTTACCATGGACATGGATTTTAAATTAATTCAAATTAGAACTAAGAAAGTTTCAAATGAAAAAATTGGAAAGCAGAAAGCCCATCTTGTGTCACTTCACACATACTCTCTCTTCTAACTCAATTCGAATGTAATTTATTATAGAATAACTTAATTTATTACAAGCATCTAAAATGTGTTATAAAAACGCTCGGGTCGAGCGAGGCTCCGGACGGTTGCCCTGCTCGCCACTCTAAGGCCGCCACTGCCGATATGTAGAGCTAGAGCAGTCAGAACAGATTAACAATACTACTGGATCTGTACCCGGATTATGTATCTGAAATTCTATATGGCATTGCGTGTCGATCTATATGTACTCGTACGCTGTGGTGGACAGTGATATGAGCTCGTAACCACAGCGCGAGCAACATTTTACTTAGCGCGAACGGTACTATCTGGTATGCACCGTTAGCTAATTACAGGAGTTCACGACTTATTGCTTTATCGTGCACTTTACTATAAACCTTGTGGTGAATTCGACTAAACATTTTATATCGCAATTGGTTGAGATTGCTGTGTGGTGTCCACCATTTGTCTGCCCTTTTTTTAATGACGGGAAATTTCTCTTTCCGTTCTAGGCGGCCAGGAAGGGAGTGTCAGATTCTTACTGACCAAAACCTATCCGTGTTCCTTTAAATGCCCTTTGCGTTCCTCCATTACTTACACCCACCAAATGTTCACACAAAAATAGTTTGATGTTGTCCCGGGTCTGGCTGTTTATGTATGTAAGATTGTATGTTTGTATACGCACCCACGATACGGGAGGAATTTCTAGTATGGGGCAAAGTTAAAAAAAAAACTTCAAGATTTTAGCGCGATTTGTTTTTATTTTCAATGGACCACAGAAGACATTATTTTTTACCCAGATCTACTTTGATGTTATTAAAAACAATATTTTAGTCCTCTGGCTAAGAAAAACCTTTCACTAGCCACCTTGGTTTACCTAGTCAACGACTACAACGGAGCACACAATTACCTACCACTAAAAATAGACTCTGTGGCATGTTACTACTTAGATAATCACGTAACTATTTCACACTACATTAAATCTTTACAATACTTGTGCCTTGAAGGTCTTTAGAGCACCTTAAGAAATGTAGAGGATTGAAAATGAGTCAGACAACAGGCATTATTCGCAAAAACCTTGGCCTTATATATTGTTTATAACAATGAAAATAATTTAAAAACCTTGCTACATAAGTATGTGTAAGAAACATTGAGTCGAGGTGTCATTATCCGTTTCTTTATTATTCAGTCGGCAGAATGTCGACTTCATAATCATAATATTCCCATAATATCTTGAACTTGTATTATTGGGGTTGCATTTGGCGCAACAATCTAACTAGCTATCAACATTAGAAAGCCAATTAATGAATAAAAAAATTGGAATATTTATTCAAGGCAGCAACATGGAGATTCAGGTACCTAAGTAAACAGTTAAGTCCCGATGTGTCTCCTGTTTCATTGTAATGGTCGCCATACAGAATAGTTCGTATCCGTTGAAGTTCTAGCAACAAGAAATTCTTGTGAAATACCACGCGACAAGGCTCGCTTCCGGGTTTCGCGCGCGCATAGTAGCAGAGGTTGTTTTGAAACCCGACGCCGGCCGCTGGCTACACCTGTGCCACTTGTACCATATCTGCCATACACACCTTTATTCTACAACACGACTTTACCCTTTGAAAATGAAGATTGGACCGCATCTGTTGTAGAGCTCCTTACTACAACTTAGCTGGGAATTTCTTCTAGTCGCGCTCGAAATGCTCCTTGTCCTTATCATACTTTTCAATCGCACTCATATGTTCCCTACTGGAATTTTTGCTCATCATTGAACAAGCCTACGTTGTTTTATTTGAGATCTTGAACAATAGAGTCTGACTCACAGATAACTAAACACATCAAAAGTATCTAGGGATCAACATATATTTTTGCAATAACTTTTCTCCTGATTGATATTAATTAAAATTTTCTTTAAGGATTCATCAAATAAAGTGTTTTCGTTTGTCACAGTAACGATAAACCAAGTCACCTTTGCATTAATAAAGAAATTTGCCATTTTCCTAATAAAGGGATTTTTGACATTTGAACCACTAACATTAAAGTTCGAAAAAAAGACTGAAATAACAGTTTTCTTTAAAATTTTATTGGGTAACTTAAACAATTAATAATCCGTGTTTCTACCGCGAACACTAACAACACAAGAACATCGGTTTGGCATACTCAAAATGAGTTCATCCAAATCACGCTGTGGAATGGCCGCCCATGTTCGTTGCAACAACAAAAAAAGGTCTTCTTGCGACTGGATACCCTCCATATTCGGCAGAGCTCTTCTCTGTAGCATATCCCATGCATGCTCAATCGGGTTCAAGTCTGGCGACTGAGCAGGCCAGGGCAGGACATTGATGTTAGCTGCGGCGAGAGTCTGTCTTACAACTCTTGCGGTGTGCGGTCGTGCATTATCATGCATTAACTGAAATAAGGGACCGATTTGCACTTGTAGAGGAACGATGACGTCTGATACAATCGTCTCAGCATAAATTTGAGCGTTGAGGTTGCCTCTGATCCAAATCAACTCAGTTCTTCCGCCGATCCAAATACCCGCCCATACTATGATGGTTCCACCACTATAAGGATGGACTTCCTGGCAGGATTTTAATCGCTGTTGGCGTCCAGGGGTTCTCCAGTGTCGTATACGTCTTGTATCCGGTCTCATACCAAAACGAGACTCATCAGAAAAGCACACGAAACGCCATTGTTCTTCTGCCCAATTTCTGTGTTCAAGAGCCCATTGATATCGAATCCTACGATTGTGCATTGCTATAGGTGGTACCCGTAGCGGTCTTCGGGAATGAAGGTTCACTTCATGCAAGCGGTTTCTGACTGTTTGGTCGCTAATTAAGTTCCCTGAAGAGTGATGAAGCCTCACGGCTAACATCATGGCGGTTATTGTTGGAGCTCTTCGAGTTAAGATTTGAATGTATCGGTCTTGTCTCCGTGTGGTGCAGCGATACCGTCCTCCATGGCGCTCAGCCAAGGTAAGCGAAGAGCTCTGCCGAATATGGAGGGTATCCAGTCGCAAGAAGACCTTTTTTTGTTGTTGCAACGAACATGGGCGGCCATTCCACAGCGTGATTTGGATGAACTCATTTTGAGTATGCCAAACCGATGTTCTTGTGTTGTTAGTGTTCGCGGTAGAAACACGGATTATTAATTGTTTAAGTTACCCAATAAAATTTTAAAGAAAACTGTTATTTCAGTCTTTTTTTCGAACTTTAATGTTAGTGGTTCAAATGTCAAAAATCCCTTTATTAGGAAAATGGCAAATTTCTTTATTAATGCAAAGGTGACTTGGTTTATCGTTACTGTGACAAACGAAAACACTTTATTTGATGAATCCTTAAAGAAAATTTTAATTAATATCAATCAGGAGAAAAGTTATTGCAAAAATATATGTTGATCCCTAGATACTTTTGATGTGTTTATATCGACGTTTTAGGAAGACGTTGCCTACCTACTTAAAGAACGTATATCTATGTTCAACCTTGCGAATTGAAAATGACGGTATATCGCATTCCGATTAGGTCATGTGCTCTCGGAATCAACTTTTAATGTGTATCAGTAATAGGCAATTTGTAACACAATGGGCCAATCTTACTTATCTAGTGGTGGCTGCGAATGACCGGACCAATCATTTCGCTTTAGTTTTATAACCTGTATCTTGTGATGGGGGTGACAGATGCTACTCACTTGCATTCAATTTGCTGCTTAAAATGTTTAGATGAATGCTCGGTTCACATTATTCCAATCCAGTAATACAGTGAGTCAATTCAGTGTTAACCTAAAGTTGGAGCACTGGATGATATTTTCTACTCAAATCTTTGAAGGGCAAAGTCTATAATCACAATGATTTCAGCACTGGATTGGCGGTCCGGACGTCCAGTTGTTCTGTAATACGTGCACTGGACATATAGATAATAGGGATGATTTCTGAGTAAAAATATATGATTCTATTTAATTCGTCAATTAGATTATCGAAAAATATTGGACACGTATTTTTGACGTGATAATGTCTAATAAATCGATGAACACCGGCTGCACGCACGAAAAAGTGTCACGTTCCGCCTGAGCCAAGCGTGCAAGCGAGAGCGCGGAACAAGCGATAGAGAGGCACGGTCGGCATAAGCGTTCGGCTTGTGACGTATTAAATTTTTCATCAATGTTTTCTTATGACATTATAACGTAAAATTATCGTCCTTAAACTGACTTTACAGACAAACAATTTTTTGCTTTATCAATCCAATAAAAATTACGAAGATAAAACGCATAAAAGAGCAGGAGTGGGGCTTGTAACGTCACGTTTAGATAAAAGTGTACTCAAATCTGACGTAACTCTAGTTTTCATCGCACTGTGTCTTCATTTTTAGTTTATGTGAAAAAAGAAAAAAATACTTGTCTATTATTTTTTGGAAATCTATTTGACGGAGTAATTATAATAAATTATTTTATTCTTTATATGTATATACAATACAGCGCTGGTTTAGGCCTATATTGATAGGATGTTACTGGAATAATGTAAACTGTAAGCACTGAAACCCTTCTAAGTCGCACCAAAGTTCACCTTATTTATCCTGACTGTGCTTGAAAGTAGGAAGACCAAGAAAATTCCCTTGTCAGTATTGAGGAAGCACTTAATTACTCCCATAACAACCACCAAACAAAATAATGGTTTTTATTTTACATTTCATAATTCAACTTAAAATACGACTAAACATTTAATGTTTGATTTTATTGTTAAATGTTCCTCAGATATTGATGAGTCGTTAATCTTTATGTCCAATTTTATTATCTGGGACATTGTTGTAAATAATACTGCGTTTGATTATACTCGATACATTTTCAATTATCAATTAAAATCCAACAAGAACATAGCGTTTTTGACCTTCCTAATATTGCGTAGGTTTAAATATCTTATACGGTAGGAAATTAGTACCTAGTATTGACCAATCATCAAAAATTAAGATAAAGAGGACTATTAAAGATCTCTTTATCTTAATTTTTGATCATTTGGTTTTGAAAACTTGGATCTTGAAAACCCGATCTTTCTACTTTAAAACTGTGCCATTCATAATGATCAGCAGCCGAAAAGATCGTATAAAATAAAAAATAATCATGCCCTCCTCAAAGTACGTAATGTTCAGGATAATCATAACGTTATCAGAGACAAATATCCACCCCAACCTGCGTCCATTGTTGAGTCTAGCTAGACAATCATTTTCCTGCTATTAATCACGGTTCAACTAAACTATTCATATTTGTACTTTTAAAACATACTTATAGAGTACCTATTTGCATATATGTAGATCGACTTAATCGTATAAATAGAGTACATGTGACACGCTAGTCGGTGAAAATTAAAGAAAATATAACGAACAAATCGAGAGACCACCTGCAAATGTCTTGGTTCAGCGCAGAAATATATTATTCATAATATTACTGGTTATTGACTGTACTATTAAAAGAGGTAAATGTGGCAATGTGAGGGAATAGCCGTAGCCGTAATACACGTTATCATTAAGTTAATCTGTATGGCGCGCTAGGTAAACAAGAATAACCATAAACTGTTATATTTCGAAAGGCTGTAAGATTATCTTGCAAAGTGTTAATTTGCTTTGTCCAAGCAAACCCAATTTTAAGAAAGACTTGTTAGTGGGTTTTTACGTATTTATCTACTTGCGTTATTTCTGTGTGTTCAAAAACGTCGGTTGATACATGTGTATTTGCTATTGCAGAGTCTCGGATCCATGACCATCTTGCCTGCAATGAAAATTTTGATCACTTGCTCTATGTAAGCCTACGACCCTCATCGAGAATTTTCCAAATCGCATGAATAGTTTCACAGATTCTATAAAAATATTTTTTACATAACATTCATTAATTCAATTAATAGTTCCTATAAGTATGGATTATGGCGAAATATCATGTCAGCTTGTCCAAATGGACAAGGTATCTAAAGGTTCGTATGTAGGTATATTTATGCGTTTGATTTTTAATCAATAAAAAACCTTTTATCTTCCCTCCCTTAGCCGTTCCCTTAGCCGGATCCGTTATATTATGAAGATAAAATAATAGTTCTTAATCTCAGATTGTAAAGTATATTAAACTAAGCTTTCTTAATCATGAAGAGATAGTCAAACGAATCATGTTAATCCAGTTGGTTTAACTTAATTTTACGACTACAAACATACATTCACGTGTCCAATTAAAAGTTGGTTTTATTTCTTTAAATAAGTATAATTTAAATGAAAGTAAACAGTCTCAGTTATTTGAGATCAGAAGGCAGCCAAATTCTGACTGATAAACTGTAATGAGTCACAGTTTAAGGTCGTTGTAACACATTAATTGTTTTAGGAAAACAGACTTTGTACATAAACATCTCAGACTTGTAAATCATGTCTGATAAAATTTAGTTTGTCGCAGGTGTGGATTGAAGTTAATGATTGATGAGATTTTCGAGCTTGTATTTATGAAAGTGTGATGGCCTTGTAGTGCTGTTACGACTGCTGATTTATTTATTTATTTGTATATTAATCTCTGTTTAAATCAATATAATGGGTCTTATAATTTCTTTGTCGTATTTGGTTCTGGAGAAGTCTTATTAGCACACATCTTTTTGATATACCTAGCAGCCCAGAGTGGGTTTGTGTGCAGTTACGACATATTACGACAGGAGAAATGTGGGAAACTTGGTATTTACTTATTCCTTTTCTTAACATTATTTAGGTTGGGTGTAAATTACCTGAACAATTTATTATGATTATAAAACTGAATTTCCTAATCCTCATCTGTAATCGTGAAGAAACATTATTCAAAGCGTTTGCGACTGTGCGGCATATATACACGTACATATACAAATATAATATATGACCGTATGCAACGTCTCCACGGCTGAATCAGCCAGTAAGTCTCATCTTTTGTCTTACATGAAAGAGCACGCTTTGTCTCGGATGATGAAACTCGGAACAATAGCCTATTTATTTGTTTACGGACCAGAAAACATATGCTCCATATGTTTAGGAGTAGCTTTAAAACCTAGTTGAAGAACTGATTGTATAATTAACTACCTACTTACTTTAACAATAGGCAAGCCTCAATTGGTCTCAAAACATATCTTAATTTATGGCGAAATGTGGATGTGACCTAACTTTGCAATAAATAAGTAAAAATGTGGATACATATCTGGCCGTACTAATGAGGAATACCGGCGCGATGCATAGTTTTATTATATTATGTATTATGAACTAGCAGCGCCCTGCGGTTTCACCCGCGTAGTTCCCGTTTCCGTGGGAATACGGGGATAAAATATAGCCTATATTACTCAGGGTGAATGTAGCTTTCTAATCGTAAAGAATTTTTGAAATCGGTCCAGTAGTTTTTGAGTTTATTCGTTACATATAAAAATACAAATCCTTCCTCTTTATAATATTAGTATGTATAGATATCAACTTTTGTTTCTTTTTCCCCTTGTTGTCGTTCAAGCAACTATTCCAGGGTAACCCGCTTTTCCTTAACCAAATGTCAAATTGTTTTATAAATTTCCTGTTTCAGTTTATTCACATGAATATTATGAAAGTCTCTCATATGGTTATTGAGTATGTGTTCCCTTACATACTTGCAATTT
The DNA here is from genome assembly GCA_905332915.2 of Hecatera dysodea. Classification (NCBI taxonomy): domain Eukaryota; kingdom Metazoa; phylum Arthropoda; class Insecta; order Lepidoptera; family Noctuidae; genus Hecatera; species Hecatera dysodea. Next base: position 8,832,884 of record HG995304.1, read on the forward strand.
GCAAGAACCACAAAATTGTGCAGCTGTGCCTAATTAATTCTGCATGGAGGGGAGTTAAAAGCGGAACACGATCATTTCTGTTCTTTTACCGAACACTTCATATAATAACGGTTTAACATTGACGTCAAATGTTTAAAGAACCACTTGTATTAAAAGCTCGTGTTTTTAACAAGGAACTAACTTTATTTGTCTAAGTTCATAATGCTAATATTTCGTGCGTAATTTCCGTATCAAATATCTCTGTAGAATAAAAAAATTAAGGTCAATGATAAACAAATCGACATCGGATGCAATCTCTAAAGCAATTTATATTTCTTAAAGGAAACAGAAGTGTCTACCTATAATACCTAGCTCGAAAACGTGTCGCCATATTAAGCGCAAATCTTCTTCCTATTGTGTGGAAACCACTCGGCAATCCAGTCTAAGAGAAACCGGGTCAAGAAATTTATTTCTGGGTACGCTAAGACTATGACTGTACGGTAGGTATAAGTAACTTTCATTTTAGACTTCAAAGTCGAACAGTCGAGTTTACAGGCGAAACGCTAACGATGAGAACATCCTTCACAATAAAAACAGATAAAAGAAATATAGTCTTTAAATCTGAATCCTTTATTTATACTAAGATGCAATTCATATCGCAAACATACAGTTTCATAATTTGGCTAAAGGAAAATGAGATCATACAATTTAGAGGCTAACGGACAGGATTTACACACATTTAACACAAAATCATTTTAAATACCTATTTATATGTATACACAAATCTATTATAAAGAGGTGATGTTTGTGATGTTGTAGGCAGTAATCTCCGGATCTACAGAACCGATTCTGAAAATTATTTTTCCAATAGAGAGCCGCCTAATTTGTATCTGGGGTGTATTTTATCACGGTATTCCCACGGGAATTGGAACTATGCCGGCGAAACCGCGGGGCGCTGCTAGTTAAAAATATTTTTCCTCGTATAGGTACAACGTTAAAATAGTCATAAATCCATGTAATACACTCGTTTTCCTTTATTGTGTCACGAGTGTAAAAAATAATATTCAGTATTTCTAAAATGGTCAACAAGTAACATACACTGAGCATGAGCAAACTTGGTAGTCAATGCTCGCAACTTTTATGCATCCCTCAGTAGGACAAAACATACAGATTGTTTAGTATTAGGTCACTTTGAGCGGTCATAATTTATAGGTATATAAGAATTCCAAATGCAAATAAACTTTAAATTGAAGGCTAGTCGTATTCATCTATCAAAATCAGTTATTCATATTATGTTTCTTTGTGTTTTATTTAAGTCCCGTATTCACTAGGCAACACGTGACGTCCAACATGTTCAGCAACGTGCACAACAACACGCGACGTTGCCAGCAGGCGCGCGAAATTGACAATGTTACTAAAAAAAAGTTCCTCGTTACCAACATGATGAGCGTCAAATGTTGCCTAGTAGATACAAGGCTAAAAGTCTAAGATACACTAGGGGAGAAATGGAGTAACTTGTTGCGGAACATTCTCTCATGCCGGACATCCCACGTAGTCGCTGAAGTTCATCCTCAGTAGGTAACTACGTGGAATATCCTGAGACATAATGGTCCGTAAAATGTTGTGGGTCATGAAGCGGGTCACTGGGCAACATGTTGATTTGAGCATCGCGCGTCATGTTGACGAACATTTTGTCCTCTAGTGTAGGGGATACACTAGGACCTGCAACATCAGCGTTATACCCAACATCATCATCATCAACCTCGTTTACAGTGCTGCAAAACATGACGACCGCAGTTTATTTGTGCAACAGTTTAATGTTGCAGGCCTATCTCTACTATAAGCATATTTGCATGATGAATATGTATAAGTACTCACTGACTTATTTAGCATTTTGTTTTCATCCGGCTCACAGTAGGTTATTCTCAGGGGTGAAGAAAACTCACCAGCGTGCATACTGAGAATACTAACTGACTACATTAGTAGCACGCACTTCGGAAAGGAAAAACCGCTTTTCACCATGCCCCATTAATATATAATTTCTATTAGATCTGCTTAATTATTGGTAACCGGTATGTATCTGGATCTACATAACAATATTGTGTTTCCTTCCTTTCCAGAAAATTAAAAACAATCGTTTTATCAGAAGGAACATGACGTGACCATGACCATGCAGCAACATTAAATGCCAGTTTAATTCGTTTAATGAATTAATTGATCGTAGACCAGTAGCGGAACCCACTTCCAAAACAGCATGTTATTTATGTCTTTTTCCTAGAGTCGATGCAGTAAGATATCCTAAAGTTTACTAGATCAATTGTGACATCACATTTATTTCAATTCGACAAGGTTATCGATTTTTTTAATGCAAATCAGATCCAAGAATATCTCTGATATAGACGATGACGAATAGATAAGCCACTGTCTTGTTTTTTACATTCATGAACTACGGTATCTCATAATGTACCGATGTTTTTATGTCATGATGAGATGAAACATTAAAACAGATAAATAATAGCAATTTAAAAAGAAAGAGATAGACATTTTCAAGAAATAAAACGATTCGATCGATTATAACAAGGGTTTCCGCAAGGAACTATTTTTGGCCTATATGTGACAGATCTTTAATTTTAGGCTAGGCAGAGATGAGACTGATTTTTTTGTATGTATGACTTGGTACTTTCTGATCTTATCATTTTTGATCGACCTACTTAAATTGGTCTCTTAAATTGGCTTCATATTATTACAGGACTGCCCAAAAAAGGAGTGTTATGTTTTCAGTGTTCATGTATGTAAGTATGTTTGTGAGTTTCTTTATTCCACCATAACTTCTTAACGGCTTAACCGATATCAATGTATCTGGTATCGTTAGAAGCGTTGAGTTATCCCGGAAAATAAGATTATTATTAATAGTAGGCAATAGGGTATTTTACTGTCAAAATCTAATTAGTCCGTCTGATAGATTTACAAAAAACTCACGTGACGTCACTGCGTTGCTACAATTTTTACCAGCGACGTGACGTCACGTGAATTTTCAACGCACTGTATCGTCTTCATTTTTTGTTTACGTGAAAAAAGATAAAATACGTGTCCAATAATTTTTGTAAATCTATCAGACGGAATAATTAGATTTTTACAGTAAAAATACCCTATTAAAATCTTGTCTTTAATTTTTTAGTTCACTTTTTGACATGGCAGGTGTGTCTTTTAATTTTATTTTACTATAAAAATAATAATTGGATAATCGAACTGGGGTTTGATGACTTTCCTTGACTGTTTCACGATAAAACACATTATTTTATATAATTATCAATATGGCCACTTCCTCCAGCACAGTCGCTTTTTCAGCTATCAGCCAATCAGCCAGACGGAAAGACAATTCCAATTTGATTACCTTCGGTGTAATTACACAGAAACACGTGCATGTGTAAATTAATCTCAAGGAAAATCAAGTCTGCGGTCTAGCTGGATTACAGTACAGTGTTCATGGCGCGTTAACATAATTATGATCTATAACAATGCTCTGATTGTCAATGTTCGGACAAAGGGGTTTGTACGATATTACTGAGCTAAATGTTTCTATGTTTTCGTGATGTCGCTGTTAAAACTCCACTGTGCAATTTTAGGCACCACTTATTATTATCTATCCATCTAGTATAATCTCATTCTCCCATTTCTTCACATGACCAACTTTTATAACAATGAACCAACCCAAAAATCTTTATAACGTTAATCTCCAACCAACGTTGCATGTGGCAACAATTTAACAGCGGAATTAATCTACAGTTATGGCTGAGCGGCGCACGATTCTAATTCCGGTGTTTCGTCGAACCACTAGGAAGGCCCCTAATGTAGCCAGAGTGAAAAGGATTAAATATATTATGTGTCAATTAGAAGTGGTAGGTTCCTTCCGCTGCGGTCGAGCGACGGAAGCAGCCCACGTGACTCACATGACACTGCGCACGCATGCGTACACCACTCGCCTCACTACAGTCACTAACCATTGTCTGCACACTCCATAAACTTCGCTCATTTATGCCATAGGCGACACAAAAATAGGGACATAATGTATATGAATTAATACAGTCGCATTAAAATGAGTTGTTCCATTATTGTTTAGGGACGAGCGACAGAATGGATCATTATTGGAAAATGATGAGTGGACCCCGGTTTTGGGTAGGGCCTCCAATTGTTTTCTGAATGAGTACCTAATCGGCAACTGTGTGATTACTAACATGATGGACGGTATATCTGACCTGCTCAGTACTGCTTCGTTTTAGACTGATATTGGTCAAAACGTGATGGACTGAAATAGCCATCACGTAAGTGACTGACCGTGTTGAATTGGTGATTGATGCTCGTTCCTACTCTAACTGGCTAATGCTATTATTATTTATGATCAATGTTATACATCCAGCTGTCGTTGTAGGCGAATCTAGGGCAGGTCTAGTTTACAACTCAGTATCGAACAGTTTCCGGATGGTATGGATAACAACGCGGAAGACAAAGCAGCTGTTTTGACTAAAGATTATGTCATCAATCTTTCAATGGGAAAATTTATAAGTTATTTCTGCGTTGCACGTTCTGCGTGAAATGGACACGAGACAATATGTCATTCTTCTATTTACGTTTAGTCCTTACCGTGTATTGAACTCTACCTGCCGTCAGTTGAAAGTCTTTTAAAACAAATTCCATGTTACAATTCAATTGTTATTCGTTTTAATAACAAAATTGATAAATAGAATGACTTCAATTTGCAAAACGTAATATTTAATTTTATTTACATCATTTTTATATCGCAAAATAGATGTAGCAAGCAAAATACCTACTTAAATGTTGCCTTAGGGATGTTGCCGCCAGAAACTGTGTGATCTAATCTAATTGTTTCACCTGCGGGGCACATGATATGAATAAACTTCATGTTCATAAATAAATACAATTAAATATGTTTGTGTCTTCAGCAAGTACTTAACGACCTTCGTACACAGGTACTTTAGCTGCGGATACTTAGAAATCGCTCTACAAGGCGTCATTAAGACTCGACAAATAATATCACTTACATTAGCGTATTAGTAGCTTTATTACTTACTTATGCATACTTTTGATTCAAGAGGTTGGAATGTCTATGATAGTATGATTCATCTTCAATGTTTTCTTTAGAGTCTTGAGCAACCTTTCTATTTGAATCCAATAGATGCTTTGAATGACACATTCGTTTGCGAAGCTCATCTGCACATTAATTATACAATGATTACAAGTCCAAACATTACTTCATTTAATTATCACATTCTAAGTTCGTGAGCTAACTATGTTAGCATCGTCAAACTTTCCGGAACATCACTCGATAAATAAAACGAAATGGTTACATAAATATGTCATCAATACATTTATTATCAAATGCTACACTATAATATCAATACATTGTTTCAGTCATTTCAATATTTACATTCATTTGAAATAACTTTTGTAGTAAGCGAATAGGATTCGGTGTACGAATGCGAAATATTATTATGACTTTCTGTAACACAGCAGCTGCCTTTCAAGTTATATACATAGAGCTATCGTACATCATTGTCCATTCGACGTCTACTATGTAGACACAAGGTTCCCTACACTATACAATAAGTAATGAATATGAGAGAGCTCTGAAGTTCATTAGTGAGAGCTAGAAGACCGTTAAAGACGTTACACCACATAATAAAGGCGCAGCACGTACCAGACGGCTGCACAGGGATCATGCTTTCAATAATTTAATACTGTTCTTTATCCACAATCAAAACGACCTTATTGAGAACGATTGCTTTCGATACCTTCCACTAGCAGGACAATAGATACTTATTATTAAAATAAATCGCTTCGGCATCTCATATTTTTCAAACATGGACTTAACATAATAGTAAATGCGCAATAAGCCTCACATGGTTTAAGCAAAGTATCTACAACTATGAAGTTATATCTGAAGTGTTCAAATTACAAGAACTAGTTAGTAAACGGAATAAATAAAATGAAGAACATAAGCTTAAATGTATGCAAGCTTATGTTGATGTAGACCGAGATCCAGCGGCTGCGCTCGTGATCGAGCGGATGCGACGAAACGAGAGCTGAGCACCGTTACCTGCGCCCGCGCCGCACCGGGCCGCACCGCCGGGATGCGCCTCCCACGGCCACCCAAATGTGCCTGACTCATAATCCAATGCCCACTAAACCAAACTGGACACCGACTTCCACTAGGCCACCGCTCTAATCTGAGGCCATATAAATGCACTTCAGCCCGAGTTCTTAACAATATTGCTACTCTCCTAATAAGCAGTTTAGTATAATGTTCTAAGCAGTCTCAATGCCTTAAATAAAAAAAAAACTTGATATCACAAAATGCGCAAACCGAAGCACATGAGTGCAACGACACATTGGTGGCGTTGTCACGGACGGAACCGTCCTTTGTGTCCATTGTAACCATGCTGCTACCACAATGTGCGATAAGGTCAATCTTTATCACGCAGTAACTCTGATTTTGCACTTTTTTCGTTTCCGTGGAAAGAAAAATTTGGATTGTCTTTTTGTTTGTACGCTTTGTCCAGTTTTGCTGAAGGAGGATCGTTTTCAATTGGAATGGGTATGATCGGTTTCGTGGTCGTCGTTATCGGGGTAGGGTTTATGTTTTCACCTCGACAGAAGTCTTGCAGCCATACCTCTGAGTTGTACGAAGGGCCCTCTCCTCCCAACTCCGCTGGTAGAATATCAAGTGGCAGAGAATCGTGAAGCGTTGACAGATTGTTTCCATGCAACACGATGCGCTCTCGCGTCTTCGCCTTAAGGTACGGTTTTATTACAGCGAGAGCGGTTTCCACATACCAAGGTTGCCCGATGAAATGTATGCTTTTAAAACGAACTGGCATGCAATCTTGTAGACAATCAATCATCATTTTTAACACTTTAGCTTGTAAACTACACGATTGCTTAAACGTGAATTCACTCCAATCGACTATAATAACATATCCATTGGCCTGGTTCTGAACATCTTCGAGGGTGCGCTCTATCGTGAGCAGTAGAGCTCGGAACACGGACAGCAGCGGGCAGGCGTGCGGCAGCCAGTTGGCGGCGAACATGAGCAGCACGCAGCGGCCGCGCCGGTCGCGTTGTGCCAGCACGCCGGGCAGCCCGTCCGCCAGCGCACGCAGCACGCCGCCATCCGCCGCCGCCCACAGCTCCGCGTGCTCGCGCCGGTACTGGTGGTAGCTCACCAGCAGCTCGAAGCTCTGCTGCACGTCGTGCTTGCGCGCGTACAGAAAACGCCGCAGGAAGTTGTCATCCTGACATCGGCTCTTGTCGCGTAGGGCGAGGTTGAGGCTTTTGTCCACCGTGTCTCGTAGCCCGTTCAGGGCGCGTTGTCTGTCGCCGTCTGTCAGGCGTTTCCTGGCTACTTCACAAAGGCGCTCATTCTGCATTTGATGCAGCTTCCAGTCGTACTCGGCGTACTCGTTCATGACTGGTTTATGTATGAGTCATGCGTCCTTTCACTGGTATAACGCGTAGCTGCGCGCGCGCCGCCTGTAGCTCGGGGCCGACTGCGCACCGAGTTCGCGCCGTGCGCCGCCGCCATCGCTGCTCGTTCATTAAACCGTGTAATGCTCCGTTCACACACGATAGTAACTTGTTCCAGTTAACTTGCTTGATAATTTTGTCGTATACCGTGTATAATTATTGTAACGTTGTAGGTAAATTACTTTGGTAACACAATGCCTATTAGGTATATGGAATTCAAATAAGACCAATTACCATCAATAATTACAAGCAACATTATATGAAGCGGCGCTGGAATCCAATATTTCATAATTTTATGTAATGTAAACGTTCAAGGGAGTTACCTGATATAATAATCGATATTCAGTTTTATCGCTTTTAGACTCTAATCAGTACTTTGATTAGATAATACATAGGCGCTTGTTATATTTAAGAAATAACTGATGACAAGTACAAACGTAAAAACGTTTTTTTTTCTGCAATATAAGTGATTGTGGATGTGCCCGTCTATTAATTTTTCTCTATTACTAATAGTTTCTTTGAGTAAACCTGTGCGTCCGATTCCTGTTTTCTTGGTTACCGCCAAATAACGCTATGGATTTATCATAGTAAAATTGTTATAGATTAATATCAAATGAACTACAGATTAGTTATCATGTTTACACTTATCGTTCGCAGAGATCCCGCTGAGCTTTCTAATATTATATGTATAAATATTTACTCCCAACACGTGATACATTTTAGAATTTCCTTTAGTATAGCAGCCTTTTAAGCAGTCCTTTTTTCTTACAGTTACCTGTCCTTTTAGGTAAAGGGCAAGTGGGCAGGTTACCGGCGTTTGAACGCAGCATAACTTACCCAGCCAGAGCGAGTTATAAATAAAAAAAAACTGAAGGTTGGCAGTATACCGGTCAATTGGCTGGCTGGTTTCTGCGATGACGTAGCGTCGTGCGCAAGAGACGAACGCGTATGCGTGAGTGAGAACGAAACACACTTTGTAACAATTATTTCTATGAAGCCTTATACGTAACGTATAAACGGATGGCCGAAAATCGTATAACGTCCGCGCTTTGTTCACTTTATCGTATAACTAGCTGCCGTAAGAGGCAACTTTTACTGCCTATGCCGCATTCATAATTAATACTTATAGCTGTCTTGTATCAATACTCGGTTCTGATGCCACTTTTACTCTGAATACAATCATTTTTTAGACAGCTATGAAATCGTTAATTTGGACTAACAAAAGACATAATCTTAAAAATATAGTTTTTTGAAAGTACTGCTCAATATTTGTCGATTTTTTTTTAAATATTGTTAAAAGAAAATTATAGTTTAAGATAACAAACATTAAGTATCATTAAAACGTAATAAAATAAAAAGTCTTATCAGAATCAATAAATAATAAGAAAGTTTAGTTTCTCAATATGAAAGACATCAACGTCATAGCATCGGGAACATTTCACAAAAATCTTTTACAAATGAAGGGACTCTCTGTCAAAGGCCACCTACAAACTTCTTGTACTAAACTAACAACGCAGAATTACTTATTTTCCTTAGCTTTATTATGACTAAAAGCAAAACGTGATGCGTTAAAGACAGTCAAATGTGAGCCTCATTTACATTCGAAGACAGAAGTGCATCATATTGAAAACTACAACAATAAAATATTAAATACATTTAAGACAGTGTGTGAAGAAATTTGTGTTAGTGTCGATAATGACTTAAGGGCAATGACTTTTTTAAAATTAACCGTGTCGATGCATCGCTTGGTCGTTGCCCCATGCAGTGAGTACTGTGAGCTAGGCCGGGCGGCGAGCGCGCGGTAAAAATAGACGCACTTGAACACTTCGTCCCAAGATGAGCTGATAGTGCCTCTGCGTATTACCCTACACCACACCATAGCCTGCCGAGAATTCTCTACAAGTAGCCCTAACATTAGAATAACATTACGACGAATACTCTCGAAGCTATTTTTGTTGTTAAGGTAAGTATATTAAGAGGACAATTATTGTAACATATAAACAGGATAATAAATATACCTACATAACAACATCATATACCTAGCAGGTAAAAGCACAGCTGTTACAATATCAAAATTACAATTAGTAAAAATTATATACGACGACATTAATAATAAAGGTAAAAAGAACAGGCACTTACCCTATGGGGCCCCGTCTTCGTTGCTGACAGCTCTTTGAGGCGCGCGTGGAACACGAAGCCGACGCGCCGTTCGACCCGGGCCTGGTTGCTATCAGACGGCAAGCCACCCATTGCTCGCCATCCGCAGACCCAGATAAAAAGAACTCACCTAGCAATTAATACGGTTCAAGAAATCAAAATAAAAGAAAATCTTTAGCAGACGCATAGAGCGAATTATGATAAAACATCTAAGTTGGGTTGTTGGCTTATATCGCTAGTAGGTGCCACATAATTTAAAACTCGTTATCTCAGCGTTCTTTCAAGCTGATATTACATATATACAGTAAGTGGTGGTTCATGATTTACAGGAATTACACAGTCAAGGAATCAAAGACAAAATAACAAAATACACAATCATAATGCCATAAAACAATTCCAAAATTTTAAAATAACGTCACCTATCTGTCAATACGTTGACTCAATACATGTAATATTGTGAAACATTTTCCTTCTTTTCCGTTCTAAACTAATTAAGTGATAATTTTAGTAGTCAAAAATCATAGGTAATCAGATATATAGCAAATATGTATATAATTTTGCTACCACTTAGTCTCGTAGAGCCTATTTTAAAATCGTTAAGGAGCAGGTGTAAGTTAATATGTTGATTCTGAAGGCCAGTGCTCGTACTTAAACATGTCATAAAAAAACTAGTTATGATAAAAATGTGTTCAAAATGAAACTGGTACCTAAAATCACCATTATTCCGTCTTTTTATTCCATTAGAACACCAAATAATGGCCGTTTGAATACAAAAATGATCACTATAATAGGTACCTATATACTTCATTGAATTAAAAGGTCCAACACGAAATAATAATATGATATTCCTATGAAGAAGAATATTAACTTTGCTGTGAAAGTTGCAAATTTAAGTTTTTATAACAGCGTTGTTTATCACAAATCACAATGTGGCTGTAGGTACTTACAACTTAGCAAAATGACCTTCAATCCCACAATTGATTTTCCGAGATTAGTTATTATCGGCGCGGCCGCGTGACGAATTACTTTTTCAATAAACGACTTGTATAACAAAATCGCTTATCATGCTAACCCTTTTAAAGTTTCATTGGTTGATTTGAAATTTCCAGTCGATGTAGATCAAGTTCTTGTGACCTTATTCTGAAAAGTTACCCTGGTGTGGAAGCTTACCTTTTTAGTTGGATCTCGTTCGAAGTTTAGACAATGAATGTTTATTTTCGTTCACTGGGTGACCTGGGTGTAGATAAATAAAAACGATTCAAATAATAGTTGTTGGGTGGCCTATAGTAGTAATAAATAACAAGGCCATAAGCCGATCGAATAATGTAAAACGGGTAAATAAAAGGAATACAATCCAATATCAAGTCCTAATAAGAATTTTATTTCACGCAGGTATCTCTACGCCTTCGAAAGTACATACCTTCTGTTCCTACGGGACTCTTCATCAAGAAAACTCTTTTGTTCGGGAAAAAATATCTTATAGATCAAACATTTTTTCCTACAGTTTCATATTTGCCTATTTATTTCTCAAGAGACAGCCTTTTTATACACTTCTTTTTCCAGAAAATTGAAAAAGTAGGCCTAGGAGTTTGATAACGGGCACTCAGCCAAAACTTTGTGCACTGCATCCGTACATGGGTAGCATATTACAGTCGCTATTCTCCATTTGCTCTAAATGTGGACTTTATAGAGACATTTTTAAATTTTCCGCTTTCGATTGTTAACTGTCTTCTTTTGTTTTGAATCCCTACTAATATTATAAATGTGAAAGTTACTCTGTCTGTCTGTTTCACTTTCACGTCTAAACCCCCTGACCGATTTTGATGATATTTGGTATAGAGACATAGTATTAGACCTTGAAGAAGGTCTACTTATGTACTAGCAGCGCCTCGCGGTTTCGACCGCGTAGGTTCCGTCCCCGAGGGAATATGGGGATAAAATATAGCCTATATCACCACGGGATAGCGTAGCTTCCCAACAGTGAAAAACAATTTCAAATCAGTTCATTAGATCCTGAGATTACCCCTTACAACGTCACAAACTCTTGTGAGTTTGTGACGTTGTAAGGGGTAACGTTTGTGAGGTTGTCCTCACAAACGTTACTTCTTTATTATATTAGTATAGATATACTTTTTTAATTTCTAATATTCCGATATTTACACGTGCGTAACCGCTGAAAGAAGCTAATCATAGGTCATTTGAGTGATTATTTGTTTTGTTTTAACTTCTGTTGAGGTGCGCTCCCGTTCGCCGCAATCTGCCAAAAATACATAATTTAAACTAATTTCTCTACAATTTCACAAGCTTCTGGCATCAATAATTGATGTGAGATTATAATGTGACTATTTAAACACTTTTGAAGTACTTAGGAGAGTGGGTATTCAGGTCATTTTATACAAAACCCACTGTTTACTAAAAACACCTCCAAAAATCCATATCCTATTATCAAAACGCAGCCACATTGTCATAGATAAGTTACGATAAGCTAACATTATCACTATCTATCGCCTTGTTCCCTGTGTATTACAAATATCGTGCTGCGTTTACACCACAATTGGAGCGAGTCCATAGGCCAGCAAACTTGTTTAGTAACTAGCTGTAGGTAATTGATTGGAATTAGATATAATTTATAAGCCTCACTTATATTATTCTGAGATTTTAAGTAAATTATATGAACACATCGATTTTCAGTCATCTCTTTTTGGTAGGTCTTTGTTAATCGATGATTAATAAAGATACTTAAACAAAAGGTTTTAACAAGGAGATTCAAATGTTCAATATTTTAACTTTTAACTAATAACAATACTGGTCAATTAGTACGCTCTAATTCCATCGAAAAATAGAAAACGAAACTAAGAGACAACTAAACTGAATTCGTTGAAGCAAATGCAAATGTTTTCTTAAGAAAACATATGCAAATACGTATTAGGTCAATGTCAGATAAGTAGGCACTACTGTGACTCAGACTACTCTTGGATATTATGCGTAAAGTATTGTAAAACCTGTTCCTTTAGTCGCTTATTTGATTTCTTTTTCTGATTTTGCATACACCTTTCGATTTAAAATACTCGTTACAATATTCATAAAAAAACATCTGTTTCCATTTTATTACGTACGGTCGTCCAATTTTTAATGGTTTAATTTATGTAACTAGTAGGTACCCAGGTACGTTTTACTTCTTATATTTATATGAAATGAATGAATATGAAAACATAAATAATTTAATGTAAATACATGAGTATGTTTTGCGAATGACAATTCAATCCGATTTAAACTAATATGGAATATGAATATGTCCAGTTAAAAGTCCATATTAGTTATGCACACCTAAATTAATCAATTACTTTAAAAACGTATGTACATATATAAGTACAAGATACACAAAAACATTATAAAAGTCGCCACAACTCAAGAATTGACAACAGCGTAAATTCTAAGATACCACAAATCATTAAAAATAAATTATTATAAATTGCTTTCATCACGAACAGATGGAGACACCTGATAAAAGGTAATTACCAGCCAGAGCGAAGCCACGAACTCCTGCAAAATATCAAATGCTTTACATATTCAGTCATCTACTTAGATGGTCGCAATACTTGCTCTACACTTAGCAGCACGATCTTCTAATTCCTTGGCCAAGCTGCGCATTACGAGGTAAGAATTTATTATCTTATCTGATGTGCTTAATTATGATTGAGTCGAATGCATGTGCATGCAAATGTTCATAGCTCCAGGGAAAGGAGGAGAGAGCGCGCATTGAAGCAAGGAGACTGCAAGCTTATGTTTTGTGTCAATACCATAGATAACGCACAATTAGCTCGATCACTCGTAAATTTAATGTTATCCATAGCTGCCCACGCTAACATTATTTTTATAACGGTCGTTAAAGTGACATCCGTTTGTTTGGCTATTACTTCACAACGAGATGTGAGGCAAGTAAGCCCACACATTTCGAGCGTTTGGTGATCATCTATGAGATTGTTTCCTACTTATCAGCCAGTAAAATATCACACACTGCGCTAGTCTAATTAAGGACACCAGTCGTACCCACAATCCTATGCGAATAATTTGCAATAAATCTGCGTAATTTTTCCCATTTACCGGAAAGTTTTTACCGGACTCTTAAATGAAAAGTCAAAGAATAAATAAAATAAAAAGATATTCAAAATTCCATTCGATTCTACACACTTTGTCCATCTTTATGGCAAATAATGAATGTCATCCCAAAAGAACTGCTTGTCTTTTGAGCGGAACCATACAACGACCCATTTCGACAACTTCCTTGAAATTTGCAAAGTGCTGCTCAGCCAGTACGTGCCACATTGATGCGAAAAGGTGATAATCGGACGGAGAAAAGTCCAGAGAGTACGGCGGGTGGTATAATACGTCCCATCCAAGCGATTTTAATATGTCTTTCACCGGTTTTGCTGTGTGTGATGGTGCATTATCATACAACTAAATCAGTTTACCGTGTCTTCGGGCCCATTCTGGACGTTTCGACCATGTTTTTTGTGAGTGTTACCTCATATCTTTGTATTGGGTGTACGGATTTTGATTATTCTTTTTATATTCGAAAGCTGGTGCTTGTCATGTGGTAGCATTTACATTTTGAATGAGATCTGACAACGAATTAGGGATAGGTAACTCAAATACTCGTTGTCAGAGCGTGGCTTCGACTACATTGATGATGTTCTCATTCGATCTTGTCGATGTAAAATGAAAAAATAAAATTGTATACGATGGTTTGCAAGAGCATCTCAGTATTTCAAGGTGGTCCCTTTCTAATTAGGTGAAGATCTGATGAAGAACAAAGTTAAGAAACGGAACTCTTCAATAAATGATAGCAAATCTTTCGGGATTACTACAGTAATCCCGATACTATGATGGGTGCGTTTAGCTATGGGGTATCACCACTAAAAAGTGAAATATAAAAAACATTTTCACAAAAGACGTACATTTGACAATTCAGATCAATGGTCCAACGTGCTTTACGAGGCACGGACGAAACCCAGTATGTAAGGGATGGTAACCAAGGACCCACCTCGACAATCATAGCTTAACTTCTAAATTAGATCCGTGAAGCTGTTATTATTTAGCCACAAGCTCCTCCCTCCATGCAAGTCATATTCAATGTCGAAATGATTTAATAGAATGTCGAAACACACGACATTGACAATTATACCCAGTTACCAGCACCGACACACGGCATTAAGTGCTATTAGGGGCTTACACACAGTAAATTGATCAATTAATTACATGATTCATTTTAACCATGCAGGTGTGGTTCCCACCCAAGTAACAATAGCCTCTATAACCAAGGCGTTTTATCACCAAAGAGTGATATAGTAGGCCTATAGTGGTAACCATTGTAACTGCTTGTACTATAAAGATGTTTAACAGAACGTTTTAGTTCTATAAGATTAAAGTATATTTAAGTTCTATAATTTAGCTCTTAGAACGCTTCCAGGACCATACAAAAGAATCTTTAAGGTGTTGCACTGTAATAGATATGGGAAAAGCGATTATGGTACTATTTAGTACTATAGAGGACCTTAATGGCACTTTTATGTATCTATTTTGCACTAATAACGCGTCAAAATAACTTTTACAGTACTAGTATTGTAGCAGTATCTAAAACACTATTACAGGATCAATCTGCACTGTAAAAGTACCTTACACAACCATTAGTTAACCTTTTAGCTTCTTAAAAGCTCCCTCAACATCGCTATGGGGCTAGTTCTATAAAAGTTATGAAAACTCTTCTATAGTACTAAATAGTACCATAGCGACTGCTGGTGCAGCTGCTAAATAATGTAAATTCTACATAACTCTGCAAGTGAGTTTATGTTACTGCTACCAGACTAAAGCGTGACATAAAAGTACTAAAATTAATAATTAATGGACTAATTAGATCTATACTAGCTTTTCAGTAACAATTATATCACTAGTATTACATAAATGGTGTCGATAAGTAGTTAAAGGTTGATTCATGGATTAAAGATGTCTGCGTAGGTAAAAAGGTAAAGAATCGATATATACAAGCAATAGCATCAATACAACAGGCTCATGCCCAACACTATATCCATATAAATACTGGACAAGTGGGTTCAGAAAATAAATCACATGGTTCTGCACAAAATATTTGTTTTGTATCACAATCAGGCTGTAGTAATAATGTCCCTTTTTCTCAAGCCAGTAATAAGAAGGAAGAATATAAGAGTGAGATACCTCCTGAGAGGTCAAAGTTCCTCAAAATCGGAATGTTCAGATCAGGAGAGCAT
Source organism: Hecatera dysodea (assembly GCA_905332915.2). NCBI lineage: Eukaryota > Metazoa > Arthropoda > Insecta > Lepidoptera > Noctuidae > Hecatera > Hecatera dysodea. The sequence goes on from HG995304.1 coordinate 8,848,846, forward strand.
AAAAGACGAACAATTACGCAGTGACATAAGAAGATGGTGCGTCACTTATTATATACCTCATCAAGCAGTAAAAAGTTCGTGTAAATAATAAACATGCGCATTCCCAATGTGTGCAATTTTTAACTTCCAACGGTCTCGCGCTTGCAACCGCCACGCAGGGAAGAGAGATGGAGAGCAATATACCTTATTTATCATAGCGGTAGGTACGCGACTCTACTCGTAGGTCTTTGGATTACTACTTGCTATAATCCCAAATTATGCTCCAGAGTGGATTTAATGCAACTCCATACAAAGCATTTTATTTTAAACACTGTTTAAAGTTTCCACGATTTAAAACTAAACTTATCAACAACAACATTTATGAACAATCAAGGAAGATAACAAGTGACAGTAGAAATTTATTTTGAATACAGTATTTTATATTTGGACGACGAACCCTAATTCGTTTTAGATGAAAATATGGCTGCTGTTTTCTGCCATGATAGCACATTAGCAGCACGGCTGGAGCCAATGTGTACTATAGTAGCCATAGTCGGGACTAGTCATTATTTTATTAATTAAATTTTTATTAAAACATGAAAATTATGAGGGCGCATTGTCAAATTCCAAATCAGCATAATGATTTTATCGATACAATTATTTTCGCAAGTGAAGTTATGGCAGCTTATAGTTACGGCTCATGAAAGTTTTGTTCCTTTATATAATATGATGCAAATGACAAAGCATAATTATATTTTTTTTCTTCGGGAGCACTCACGACCACAACACGAATAAGAAGTATGATAAAAAAGATCATAGGAATCGTTTACGGTGCAAAAAAGTACTATAAACATGTTTTGGTTACTTTCATAGTGCAAATTTGTGACATAAACTTTGCAGACAGCACTATTTTAGTACTAAAAAACGTTTCTCTACACTTTTACATTTCAACTATAGAGCTGATCTATCACCGTGAGAGCCTATACGTAATGATTACAGAATAAATCAGTGATAAAACTCGGGCCTATTTGGGCTTTTGTAACGTTCACAACATCATTAAAGTACTAATCTTGATCACTAAATAGCACGTTCTAAAACGTTCTCAGGACTTTTATAGTACCAAATTTTGTTACTTGGGCAGGATCTCAAACATCTTTAGATACCGCACTTATTTTATCTATATGCATATTTTTAACTATCTCACTTCTTTTTTGCTATCTTGCTCATTTTTATCTTCGATTCATGCGAAACAAAGGAATCAAGTACCCTTTACATCTTGTTTGCGACGATTTCTTTTGTTTCCTTAATCATTATACTCGGTGCACTAACTATTAGCCGGCGAAAATACGCCATTTTACTTACACACACGAGCCAATAAATGGCAACCGTTGAGTTGCACAAAAAGTGGCCTCCACTGGCGGCAAGGTTGCTGGGCCGGTTCGGACGAGAGCTCGGGCCTCGATAACTATAGGCACCACACCGCATACTTTCGTCTGATCAATAGTTAGGGGTCTACCGCGAAAACTGCAGGGATTCAAACGATGTCGCGATTTCATTTAAACCATTACGGAAAATACGGAACTATAAAAATTTTATAATATAAAAATAGTATTCCGTTAAGAACGTCTAGTACCTAACTTATGATAATTCTAGAAATTATGCTTTGTCTAGCCAATAAAGTTACAGCCCCAATGAATTTCTCGCACTTAAAAAGCGTTCAAATTCAAATTATAATATCTAGGTACTCGGCGACAATCAATGTCAAAAACTACTCAAAATACGTTGAAATTACAATTGTTTTCGTCAGTTTGTGACTGCAATACGAATACAAAAGCTTCTTAAAAATATGAGAGTCGTCCCTCTGATAAATGAAAAAATGTCGCCATATGTATGCCAAATACTGGTAACTTGATAAGCCAATTTCCAATAAATTCACTATAGAAAATTTATTTGTTTATTCCCAATCAAAAATTAATTTAAAGTACGTACAATAAATACAAAAATATGGTATGAATGCTGACAAGTCATGACACAGACATTGTAGAATAAACGAAACGAAGGCTTCTTCTTCGGAGAATATTTCAATCATCTTTTTATAAATATCTGTGGTGACGGGCCCCAAGCGAAGCGGTGTGGTTTTTGGACGTATTGGTATTCGGATTAGCAGGTAGGTATGTAATGGGATCATGTATGTGAATTCATTTGTAATGGGATCAAATTAGCTTTTATAGAGTTCCTTGTTTGCTCTGGGAAAAACGTCTTTCGCTTTTTTGCGTCAGTGCGTCTGCCTTTCCGTGGGACAAAGCTTTTCCTCTTGAGGTATCATGTTCATTGATAACTAATTATCCTAAGCCTAATAATTACTGTCGTTATTTAGGCACAGCTTGTAGGTAACGTACTGCCCAAATGTAGGTAAAGATCTCCCATAGAATTTATAAAACGAATTCAGTTACGCTCTTAGCTTCCCAATAACTACAAGATTATTTTCATTAAATGTAACCTACTTAGGTATGACTGAATGCTGACGAAATATATTTTCATGTCGACACTTCAACCAAACAACTACACTACACTACTCGCATAATTTTGCTACAATATCATTAAATTAAACGCAAAAAGGATACCAAACGATTGAAACCTAATTAAAACAATGAATTATCAAGACTATTTTAAAGTCTATTAAAATACTTGAACACTTGAAATTATACCGGATGCTTTGGAAATACTAAATAGGTAAGAACAAAAAAAATTTTTTTCCTGTTTTTATTACAAGGTGTACAATAAAGTATATAATAAATAATAATAATAAACATATCTGTAATTCTCTAAATTCTGGCGAAACCAAACGTGTTCTCCTACGTGTGAATTAATACAAAACGAACCAGTGCAATAGGTTTGTTTTTCATATAAGGCGGGCCCACGATAACTTTGACTCAAAATTATAACAAGAATTCCGTTCTAGATCGAATTTGTTTAACTTTATTTTAACGCTTTTGTTTCGGTATGAGCTCATTATAATTATTGCAAAAAGTTGGCCCTGCTTCGTACTAATATCAAAAGTATGAGACATTCAAAGACCTGCAAAACGAATGTAAAGAACTGTGAAAGGATTGTCACAGTCATCAATTAAATTAAAGATTTTGACTAGATTGTTAATTTGACCTTCAGTTTAATTGTTAATTAAACTGAAGGTCAAAGGAGGTCACTTGGAAATCTTGAAGCTTTTAGCTTCCACACTGCTGTGGATGTACCGTTTCAGTTTTGACCACATTGTGGTCAAAATTGTGTCGCTCTCACATAATGAAAGAGCATTGTTTTTGGCTTCAGTGTGTTTACTACTCCGCCGATAGGACCGCTATTAACTAATTAACTATCATGAAGTTCATGACTGCAATGTTTTTTTAAAGTCATTAGGTATTGAATGGCGAAGCTAATGGCTTTGAGGTTAAGCAGCGCATGCCGTAGTTCGTAGATCGGTGACCATCTATTACATACCGAGACTCCTCCGTGCCTCGGAAAGCATGTTAAGCCGTTGACCACGACTGTCATTTTAAGAGTTTTGAAAGTGGTTACGGATAGGTAGACAGTAAAAAGCCCGAAAATCTGACACGACTCTTACCAAGACGTATCGTGTTAGCCAGTTCATGGGGTAAGTAGGTCAAATAGGCGGCAGACGCTCCATGTAAAATTTTGGTATTCAGCTGCAACGGTAAGACTGGAAAGGCCCTAACAAAGTCAGGAAAAGTCTAGGCAGATAATCACATTGATTCCCACATAGTTACGTGCCTTTTTTTTGTCTGGATGGTAAATCATCATATGACTTCTTGCATTCTGGGCGGAGCGGAAGGAAGTGTCAAACTCTTACTGACTAAAACCCATCCGTGCTCCTAGTGACTTTCTTCGTTCTAGAACCTTTTATTTTATTGGCCCAATTCTTTACAGAGACCATCTGAATCGCCCCATTCGCCAAAATGTAATTCTATTAACACAATATCGATTCTTTCACAAACTACATAATAATATTTTCAAGCTTAACATAACGGTTCAGCACCGTTCTTTGATATTGTACTCATTTTATTGGCTACTAGCTGCTGCCCGCGACTTCGTCCCCGTGGAATCCCCGATTTTAAATCATTCTTTATCGCTGCTCCGCTCCTATTGGCTTAAGCGTGATGATATATAGCCTAAAGCCTTCCTCGATAAATGGTCTATTCAACCCAAAAAGAATTTTTCAATTCGAACCAGTAGTTCCTGAGATTAGCGCGTTCAAACAAACAAACAAACAAACAAACTCTTCAGCTTTATAATATTAGTATAGATTTGCCTAATAATGATTATACCTAGCCTAGCTTTATGTAACGCCAGCGATTGTCGGCGACATCGGCGACAGCGATGAGAGTCGTCAAAATTTTCACTGACTTTTATTGACGCACTAAGTTTCTAACGCGCGTTAGAACGAAAGGTAAAAGACACAGACTTTTATGTGGGATAGCGTATTTTATGTCTGCGTTTGGTGTTGTGACAGTTTTATGGGATACTATTTAAGGACACGACAAATTAAAATTTAATTTATATTTACCTACAATATTTTGATCTTTATCTGTTAACAAGGTTCATAACATGGTTTTATGAAGATCACTGTCATATTGATAGGAGCTTTTAATATCCGTAGATCATCCATCACTTAGTTAATAGGTACTGTCAGACTTCGAGGGTCATAAACTGCAAATAATCGTAACATCACACAGGAAGTGTGTTAATTAAGGATTGAAATAAGTAATAATAACTTGCAACTTAAGCAATTAGCGCAGTGAATGGTCCAAGGCGAAATACATGAAATGTTATGATAAATGTATAAAATAACACGGTAGGTAGGTACCTAATGCTAGCGTATTACCCAGTCTGTATTTTTTACACGCGCCTTAACGTGATTACGAAAATGCTTCGCAGTTCAAATGTTGTAGAAAAATCAACGCTTATTATTTGAATAAGTATTCACTTTTCTCGCCCTCATTATATAATTTACTTCAGCCACAGTCATAAACACTTAATTTACCGTGAATTAATTATATGCAAATAAAACAAATTAGAAACTTTAACGCAATCGCGCCCGTTTAGCCGTGGAACATGTTTTCATCGTTATCAGAGTAGATCGACATTATTGTGGTACAAGCCGCGCCGACAGTCATCCGCGCTCTAGTAACAATGCAGACGCTAATAATTGATGCATCGCAACTATTGGCACTAAATCGAACACCTGCAATGCCCACGAGTCGAATGTGTACCCCCTGATAGATAATGTACTGTAACTATCAACCTGCTATAGGTACCGCTCGTTCAGGCTACGCCGCTGCGCCGTAGCTACGAAATTAGTTCCTGGAATCATAACTGCTGATAACGAAATGAAAAGTAAGACGTGACAATATGATATATGCTGAATCTTGATAAAGTTACAGAACTGCCTGGTAGTGGATCTTACATAATAAAAATACTGCAACTAGAGCGGACGTCGCTCGTCGACGCCACATAACAGCACCAGATGGCGCAGCGAGCCAGGTTCTCAAGACATCGTCACACTGATGTAACAAAAAGGTAACGGGTCCATTTCTTTGATTCGCGTTTTTATGCGTTTCCAGCAGGTATTGTGTTGTAATGTTCGCAGCACAATGGAGCACATTTACCAGGCAGGCGGTTGTGCAACGTGGCCGCAGAGGGGCGCTGGCGGCGGCGCAGCACACCGTGAACAAACATTGACCAAGCACGCACTGCGCTCCGGGCCTCGACAACTTGCCGCAACATTCTTAGCGTAAAAGTTAACGTGGATGGTTTACTCTATGTAATTTGCGATGTTCGAGTTGATACTAAGTTTTCCCTTCGACAACGACTGTGCGACCGACTTGTGACGTATTCCGAACTGCCACTGTGCCGTAAACGATGTGTTTTGCTCATGTTACTACGAGAATGTTTTCTCTGAATTCCATGGAGATTGGAAAATTCGTGCAAGATGCAATTAGTGAGTATGATTGATTTAATTTTACTTTCAACTAGCAATAAATAATGTACCTCTCACGGCAGCATTATGTTAGCCGAGACACCTTCCGTGTATGAGTGCATCCGGTAAGTGTTTTGAACTTGTTTCTAAGTAAATCATTCTTGATGTTCACATTAAACGCTCAGTTTGCCAATTTAGCAAAAAATATAGTGAGATATTCACATTTGTGATTCACGTTCGTGTTTTTGCTGCATCATAACAAATAATAATATAGTAGTTCTCTAATTGTACACTTAATTTCAAATGATACGCTAGTCCTTGAATAAGATTTAGCAATGCCTCAAATAACGAGTGTATCGGTGAAACCATAGAACGACTTGAAAACAGTTCATGTAAACCATAACAAGTAAGAATTTAGAGAGTTCACGCGGAAATCACTCCACTTGCTCATGACGTTATTATAATTTGAACGTGCGGAATCTAAACAACGTGAATGATGCAAACGCGATTGAGCGTTAACTTTGCTCATTAAATTGTTTAATTAGAGGCTTTTACGTTTACAATTTCTATTTCTTATACGCTCGGATATTCATTATAAACGTAGGTTCTAATAGTAAAACACAAAACCAATTTTCTCGTTCAGTAAGAAAAGTAAATTGAATATCTTTTCGTAACACAAAAGCCGGTGACTGGTGAATTGCTTTCAAAGTGATTTCTTTGTCCAAAACAATCGATTGGACACTTCTTTGTTTTGTCACGTAAAAGTGTTATGCATTGTGGTTACGTTGATCGATAACAATCAATTCAAGATAGGTACCTACTTGTCATAAAATTATGACGAAATGTTCACTCTATATTTTCTTCCTACAAAGCTAACCTTTGGGGTAAAAGTAAACTTTGGGGCTACTATTCATCTCTACCAGCGCCGGCCCGAAGTAAATTTTAGAATGGAGCGAGATCCAATTATGGCGCCTCTCCCGTTACCTATACCAATTTTGAGTGTAAAGTAAGTATGGAACGTAAACGTTTTTTACCATTTAGGCGCCCCCTAGGATTTGGCGCCTGGAGCGACTGCTCCGTTCGCCGTATGGGCGGGCCGGCCCTGATCTCTACCTTTCCTATAGCATCTGTTTTGCTATCTTTGTTTATGTGTGTAAAAGGTACTCTGCTGAAAGTATATTTATATATATATATATCTACTTACGGGTTTTACTTGAACACCAAAGTTTCCAACTTAGTTATTTTTACTACTCAAGTTCAAAATCTCAATTCAAAAATCTTTGGTGAACATCATTAGCTCCTAATTGTGTAAATGTGTACATATTATGCTGCAAAAATGCACATTGTCTCGTCTTTTCTTTTTGTAATAAACGCTTCTACTTTTCCTTTAAGGCATTAAGGAGCGGAAGTACTCGTTAAAGTAATAAATGATCGTGTAGTTTTTCCACGATCGTAGAGCATTATATAAACTTAGCTAGGTTTCTGGAACCCTAAGCTGACTATCATGGGCCGTTGTCGTTATCGTCCGCGAGACGTAAAGTTAGATTAAGGGAAGCTATAACTGTAATAAGATACGGTTGGGTTAGGTTAGGTTATCACCCCCCCACTTCCGGCGGCTGGCGCCCAAGTTGTTGGGTGCGGCTGGGGCGTTGTCAACGCTGCTTCCCAATCTGGGGGACCCGGGCACCGCCTGCAGGCGGTTGTACGTGGGGATCGTGCGATCGATGGCCCTTTACGGGGCCCCGATCTGGGCGGCTGACCTGACGGCCAGCACTATCACTGTCCTGCGGAGGCCGCAGAGGGTGATGGCCGTCAGAGTCATCAGGGGTTATCGCACGATCTCCTACGAGGCGGCTTGCGCACTGGCCGGATCTCCGCCATGGGACCTGGAGGCAAAAGTTCTCGCGTCACTGTATCGGTGGTGCGAGGACGCGAGGGCGCGCAGCGAGCGACTGATGCAGCGACAAATTGAGCTGCGTCGGTCGCAGCTGCGCGAGGTCCTGGTGGCGGAATGGCGGGACAGGCTTTCACGCCCTTCCGCCGGCCTCGTCACTGTCGAGGCCATCCGGCAGTGCTCGACCTTTGGCTCGGGAGAAGGCACGGCTCCCTGACATATCGCGCGACGCAGGTCCTCTCGGGGCATGGCTGCTTCGGGAGGTTCGGAGGTCGGGAGGATAAGGCGCGGCATACGCTGGCAGAGTGTGCCACTTGGGAGGAGCCGCGCCGTGCCCTCATCTCTGTGGTAGGCAGTGACCTCTCGCTACCGGCCGTAGTCCAATCTATGGTCGGCGGCGAGGAGTCCTGGGACGCGGTGGTCTCCTTCTGCGAAACAGTTATCTCGCAGAAGGAGGCTGCGGAACGGGAAAGGGAGATCTCGACCTCTCTCCCCGCCCGCAGCAGGCGCACCGGGCGTCGGAGGAGGGCGTACGCTGCCCTCTTCCGGCCCCCCTAACTGGGTCCAGGGGCGGCGGACTTGGGGACATCTGTCACCCCCCATTCATCCGGACCCGAGGTAGCGGCGAGTGATGTTCCCGTGCGCCCCTCTCTGACGTCGCGGAAGAAGTCAAACACTTCACTCCCTCCGCAGACACGAGGTGGCCCGCAGAGATTACGCGGGATTAGCGGGGATTACGGATGTGGTATACGTTCCCGCGATTCCCAAACAAAACCCAGAAGTGGGCCACGCTGTATGGGTCGAGAATGTCATGCGTAGCAGTTCTCGCGGCCCATCCGTCTGTCGAAAATAGGTGCACAGGCGATGTTTTTAGTGGGTGCAAGTCCCACACAACCACGACGCATCCCCGGACGGTTTGGCATGCGTTAGGCATTATCTTCGCTCAAAAAAGGGGGGGGGGGACACTAACTACAACTACAGAAAGATTTCAGTTCTCATCATGCCCCATAAAAAAGCTGCAAGGTATGACAAATAAGTAATATGTATATATATATAGACTACTACATATAGATATATATATGGACTAGGCTATACCAATAAATCCAATCGCGTATAGGAAGAACTAGTTTAGTCTAGGCAAAACTAGTTTGTCCTGAAATCGGGTTTGGCCGGTAACATATAATATGTAGATACCCAACTGTCCACTCTAGTCTTAGGGCGGGTTTCTTAAGATTTTTTATTCATTGGATATGAGAAATAGGGTAGTTGACTAAAAAAATCTGATTAGTCCGTCTGATAGATTTCCAAAAAATATTGGACACGTATTTTTTTCTTTTTTCACATAAACAAAAAATGAAGACGATACAGCGCGTAAAAAACTGGTGTGACGTCACTACTCGCTACAATTTTTACCGGGCCGTGACGTCACACGCTCCCACTCCTGATCTTTGATGCTTTTTATCTTCGTCAGTTTTTATAGATTTGATAAAGGAAAAAATACATGTCCAATACCCAACAAACATTTAGGACGTTGAGTAAACGTTTTGGTGGCTACTTAACGTTACATAGTATAATCGTATAAATGCCATAAGAACGTTTACTCGACGGCATTAGGGCCCATTTTATTCAACTTAAGGCGCTAAAAGTTTCGTGTAACAGTCATATAAATACCTAATTAGTCGCATAGTAGTCACATACAAGTCGGCGATTTGACTACATGTCATGTAATGGTAGCTGTCGCGGCGTGTATTCGACTTCGTGTCGAGTAATGGCACACAATATGACTTTTATATAATGTATTCGTTGTGTTATTGTCATTTTAAGATTATGCTTTAATATTATTGAAAGAATTATATAACGTTAACTTAATTCGGCGGTGTTTTTGACAGCTGAGTAATATTGCATGATTTTGTTTGTTTTTTGAGGTGATAAAACCATTCCACCAGTTATAAACCATTGTGCAGTCAAATTTACTGATTAATGTGAGGAAGTTTGGAACAAAATTTTAAAGGGCTTTTAAAATTTTAATGTTTTCACATATTTTTATTAATAATTTCATAAGTGACTGCGTTATATGACAACTATATAACTTCCCGACCTATAACTGCGTTTTCATTGGAAATGTGTACGCCATGCTAGTTGATTTAGGGATCAATAATAAACCTAGCTAATTTAGTTGAAAGAATTTATATTTTAAAAACAGAAGGCGTGCGTGCGTGACATATTTTATAACTTAGTTAAGTCTAAATAATACTTTTGTTTTAGGTGAACCCCACAATGATCTATAATTATGCGGATGTTGATAAGTTTTTATCAAAGATGGACTTCATCGAAATTATACGCGCACATTTGAAATGGCCGTGGTCACTAACTCATTTTATCTTCTTTTCTCGTTGTTATGGATGTGGTTTCCAGATAGTCCGTGAAAATAGACCGTACTTAACATTTTGTTTTAACAGACAACAATGTAAATAAGTTATTACGTTACGGTTTGTTTTGGTGTCCCCATTGCAAATATTTTGCTATCTATAATCATTTTCCAAGTGACGAATGCGAATATTGTAATAAAGCGCCCTTGGGTCTAAAGGTACTATGCAGGGCATTCTTTTGTTCAGAATTACATTTAATTGCTTTAATGCAACTTGAGGAATATTAAAATCAATAGCCCACTTTTTGTAATGGTCCCTGAAGTCATCATTTTTGGTTGAAATGTCTTCTTTATCAACTATATCTTCATTTTCAGATGATAAATAACTGTCTTCAACTTCGGAAAATGAACAATAGTCCCGAACTTCGGCAAATGAACTGCAGGATATACTCGTAGCATTTTGGTCAAATCGATTGGTTAAATTTGCATTTAAATGTGATACAGAACCCTTCTCATTTTCCTCACTCCCAGCTTGAAATGTACTTTGTATTAAAGTACATGCTTGAAGCGAATGATAGTTTTTTATAACTTTTCTTTTGAATATACCACTTCTTTTAATACTTCTCCACTTGTTTTGATCCATGTTGTACGAAAGTAAATAAATATGATAATTTTGATTTCAAAATGGTGGAAGTTGTATACAAGGTTATTATAAACCTTTAATATGAGTATTAATTAAATAGCGGTCGTATTATCATGTTTGAGGTACTTTAAGATGTATACAGGTTGCACTCGTCATACTTATTCGACTTGTATATAATGGTTACAAATACTACGTGTAAACAATTATTATTCGTTTAGCAGATGTTTAAAAGGTAATTATATGACAAAATGGACGGTATTATGACGTTTATAATACGAAAACGTTTACACGACAAAAAGTTGTATTGTATCAGTAATTAAAGTTTTATAGATGTCATCGGAAACGCTATTATACGACGATTGTCAAAAAAATGTCGACATAACGTCTATATGACCTTATTATACGACACAAAATGTATATGACTATTCTGAAACATATGGCACCAGTACATGATGAAGAGTTAAAAAAATTACTGTAAAACAACTTTAATAAGACTGAAGGTCATATAAATGTTTGATTATATGACAAAAATGTTTGCTGGGTATTTTTCTATAATCTAACTGGCGGACTAAACATAATCATATATTTTTTACTCAGGCAACATCCCTATTGTCAGACAGACCCTAGGCATTTTTATTCCAAAGTATGTGGTTTTAGTAACAGGCCTAAGTAAAATTTAATAAATACTCAACTTCATATTCTTAATTCAGAAACCTGAAGATGGTCCACGGGGTAATAGGTTATTAGTTATTTGAATATAGAAATACCGTATGTTTTTGTACTACCAAAGTTCAAAATGATAACCGAAGTTCAAGTTTAAAGTTCTAAAGCATAGTAAATAGTAAAGTCCTGCTTTCTAAAGTTACTACAGCGTTTAATCATAATTAAGTAGTAGGTATTTGTTTTGTTTTAATTGAAAATACCAAATTTTATTAATAACAATACATTGCAAGTTGATTTATTTACTGAGAATTCTTACCTAACTCGTGTAATACTTACATAATTATTTCTGGCTTATTATTAGTAATCGATATACAATGTATATTAATTACTTAGTTAAAGGTTAGAACTTAAGTAACTTATGACATTACCATTAAATACGCGGCAGAACAGTCTTGAACATTGTGTGAGTGATTTTATTTTTTTAGTTTTTAGTTTTATTGTTTGGATAAATTGGTGAGACAGCGAAGAGTTTTGGACCCTTCATGTACTGCGATTTACGATAATCACAGCCTCACAGGCGACAAATATTCTATGCGAATATTTATCTGATAGATAGGTACAATGACCCTCTAGATCTACGTATTAAATCTTGCGACTAGCTTAATCATACTAGGTGAGTTATACGCATAAAAATAAAACTTTTTACAAAAAAATAAAACCTTTTTCTAAACAAAAAAGTATAAAATAACTTTAATTTCGGAACTCGGTTTTCGTAAAAAGTTTATTTTTTATTTTTCACTCTTTAGTGGTGACGCCCCAAGCCTAAACGTACGTGTAAACGTGTACGTGCAACCTACCCATCACAACGTACGTGACATTAGTAGACAGTAGAGTAAACAATAAACAAACATGCGATTTCAGCAATCCCGGAAGATTTGCTATCATTTATTAAAGAGTTCCGTTTCCTACCTCGGTTCTTCATCAGATCTTCACCAAACTAGAAAGTGACCACCTCGAAATACTAAGATGCTTCCAAACGTATCGTATACAGTTTTTTCATTAATTTTACGTCGACAATGACAGAATAAGAACATCATCAACGTAGTTGAAGCCACACATTATTGCGGTTAACTTAAATGCTACCACATGACAAGCACCAGCTTTCGAATATAAAAAGAACCATCAAAATCAGGACACCCAGTACTAATATATAAAACAAACACCAAAAATATTTCTTTCGACTTGAGAACCTTCTCCTTTTTTGGAAGTCTGTTAAAAATTTTTAGTTCAATTACACAAACACACTATGAGCCTAGCACAATTTCATAGATCCCGTATAAAAATCAAATATTTAGTATCGTATCGTATCGCGAGCAGTGGTGGCCGGGTGGTAACGGCCCCGACTTACGAATTGTAGGTCGCGGGTTCAAACCCAGCCAGGCGCATTACTTTGTGTAATTAATTTCATCACCACTGCTCTCAAAACGGTGAAGGAAAACATCGTGAGGAAACCGGCATGTCCTAGAACCAAAAATTTGGAGACATGTGACATCCACCAACCCGCACAGGGCGTGCGTGTATTACGGCCCATTCCCTCTCCTAGAGAGGAGGCCTGTATCCCAGCAGTGGGAAAATTAAAAGGCTGATTATGCTATGATATTCGTATCACTTCTTTAAAATAACTAGGGAATATGATAGTGACCAATGAATATCCCTGTCACTTTGGTGAACAAAAGCGTTATAATATGTTTTAAGTACCTTAAAACTTAACTTATCGTGAAGTCCTAATGTGGTTGCAAACAGAAAACAGTCCCGCATCATTAGCACTGTACCGTGCCTAAGTCAATCAAATTCCTCAGGTAAATCCAGGAAACAATCACAACCCTAATGGAAATGGCAGTAGATATCGAGACTTAACTGCATAGTTCTACTCATACACAGTGAAAAAAATGATTGATGTTAGTCTATTACATAGTAGGTGACTGGAAGTCGTAGCAATACTCGTACATACCATACGTCATTCAACTGTCGTCCTACTTTTAACAATTAGGTACTAACATACCTAGAAAATTATATAAAGAGCAGTGGTGGCCAAGTGGTAACAGCCCCGACTTAGGAATCGTAGGTCGCAGGTTCAAACCCAACCAGGCGCATTACTTTGTGTAATTTATTTAATCACCACTGCTCTCAAAACGGTGAAGGAAAACATCGTGAGGAAACCGGCATGTCCTAGAACCAAAAATTCGAAGACATGTGACATTCACCGACCCGCACTGGGCCCGCGTGGTGGATTACGTTACGGCCCATTCCCTCTCCTAGAGAGGAGGCCTGTTTCCCAGCAGTGGGAACATTAAAAGGCTGATTATGCTATCTATACCTAGAAAATGCAATAGTTCACTTTTACCTATTTGCCTACATACCAAAACAATATTTGTTTTAATATTTACACTTCAACTTGCAATAATTTGTTCTAGCTTGCAAAACAATGTTAATTGGGTTACTTAGTTATTTTATTACTCAGCAAGTAGATACCATGTCAAAAATTAGTTAATTGCTTAACAGAACTTTTAGTTTACGTTCGCGATGAAATCGTTTAAGCGCCTTTACGATTTAACTTAACTAATGGAGAATTTCTTTCTCGTATTCTTTTGAAGGGGACGTACATAGGTACCTTCCTACATAAAACTAATTGAAGTCTAATTGGTTACATAGAATTTAGCGAGACTGAAAAAAATGCGTCTACTTCTTATCATAACAAATATCGAATTGCTTTTAGGTATGAACTGTTTGGCTTTCTAACACCAAGGTTGTTCTTTAATTGGTATTTAATTAAACTACACAGTGTTTATATATCTATTAATTGCAGATATTATTTTTTACTGTATGCCTACTAAAATGACTTAACATGTTATTTGATAAGTTATTTCCGTAAATTCGGACTAAGGATCACGCACGTAGGCATTTTCCACTAATAATAAGTATAAATAAGTAGTAGTAATTGAGAACTCTAGTATAGCCTCGAAAAAGTCGTAGCAATGTATAGCTGCGAGAAGCAGCGTGTCGCTCCGCGTAGTCGCGAGTAGCCGCGAGGAGCCTTTAGTAGCCGCGCGTAGCATAATATAGAAGCGCTTAGCAAAGAATAGTCTATCACTTATACTTAATAACATAAAGCTGAAGTTTGTTTGTTTGTATGCTTGATCGCGCTAATCTCAGGAACTAGGTACTGGTCCGATTCGAAAAATCCTTTATGCATTAGATAGCCCATTTATCGAGGAAGGCTTTAGGCTATAATATCATCACGCTAAGACCAATAGGAGCGGAGCAGTCATGAAAAATGTAATACAAACGATGTTGCGCGGGTCAGCTAGTATAATAATAAAGTGATCCAACCGTAGCCTTTTAAAATTACCACAACCACCAGCACATGAAACAATTGAACAACAAACAATTTTAATAATATCTAACAGCGTATCAAAACTTCAAACAGTCTAAAGAAGAGACAATCAAGTTATAAAATTAAAATAATAAACGTTGTTGTTCATGGTACGATAGTTTCTCGAGCTCCTTCACGCTGCGGATCTTTATATCTTGCATAATTTTATTTTGTGCGAGTTTGTTACTCGGGTAGTCAGCAGAAATGATCGTTAGCTTTGTGGTATCATGCTGTGCTTGGAACGTCGGAACCGCAGAAGTTATAAAGAACCGTTTTCTATATCTATACTAATATTATAAAGAGGAAAGATTTGTATTTTTATATTTTTGTATGTAACGAATAAACTCAAAAACTTGTAGGTAAGTAGTAGGAGAAGATGGTGAGATGTGGATAATTCCAAAGATTTCTGTAAATAACCAATTAACCATGCATAAAGATACCTACCAACTAGGTAAGTCTTATTCGTAAGTTCTCGCAATGTTTTGTAAGTAGATAATAATTTGTTAGCGCGTTGTGCAACGGTGAATGATTTCGTAATAATTCGCCGGCTCGTTATACGTTATGTAGAATGATTATTTGGCCCCTGAAAAATACCTAAGGATTTTACCAAAAGCTTTAAAAATAACATCTGTCATTAATTTCAAGTAAATCAATTCAAAAAGTGAGTAGGTACGGTGGTACCTATGTACGTTAAAATAGGTAGCCAGTTACCTATTGATAAATTATAAATCCGTACCTATAGGAACTTCTGCCAGAGTTGCGGAATTTGTTCGAAAGAGGAGGAACACGGATGAGTTTTAGTAAGTAAGAGTCTGACACTCCCTTTCGCTCCACCCAGAGCGGAGGATGTCATTTGATGATTACCAATCCATAAAAAATCCTATAGGTAGGTACCTACGTGACTTATACAAATGGACACCGACAGCAGTCATGATTCATGAGCAAGGAAAAGCTTCCCAAATTTCTCGATCTTAGATATTGTATTACGCAAGATAAATTAAAAGTGCATATTTAGCTAGAAACGAACGTGACAATTTATTCTTATATACCCACGTACCTGCCACTTACCACTACCTAATTGCTGCGTTAAAATTTAAAAAAAAAGTAGGAAGCAGGTAGATAACTAAACGTGCTGCGCCGGCTGCGCGACATGCATGCAGTTATATCCGCGAAGGACAGTTTTCCACGTTGATGCGGGAACTAGGTCACATTTGGCAGCCTGGGAAATTGCTTGAACGTTTTGTGTTTTTTATAGCATTAGGTATGAATAAGTAGTGCTGAGTGGGAATGCTGACTTAGTATTATTGTTTTAACAACAATAGTAAAATGTATAAGAACGTTAAGCTGCCTGAACAAATATTACTTTAGGTGCGTGGTATCGCAAAGTTTTATCTCATTGTCAGCATTTACCATTTTATACGTATATATTTTCTTAAGTGCATTTTTTAACGTTTTCTGCAACTTAAATCTACTGGGTCATAATATGTATAATTCATTTTTATCAGTAAGTGTACGATCTGATAATGTTGTGAAATGAAGAAAATATCCTTATCGTAAAAAATACTTGTGCTATATTATCGTACTGAAAAAAAAAAACTGAAATGTCACATTAACGTTTTGTTTCGTCACGCGGCAAGAGTAATTTCAAACAGCTGTTTTCTCTTTTAGTACGGTACGCTGATGTAAATAATTGAAGAAAATGAACAGAAATTATAGTAGAAGGGTCGCTGACTTCCACGATGAACATTGCTGCGCGGGTAATGTCACCGGGAACTTCCGGCGCAGCTCTTCATTGCGACTGCGCGGGGAGAAAATGGTGCAGCGCTCGCCTTTGGCAACAAGGAAATTAATACCAATAATCACGGAAAATACACACCAGAAACAACGCAGCGATGTGCCACGACTCCAGGAGCCTGGCCATCGCCAGCGAAGCCATGTAAGTAACCTCCCAAGCACTCTTTCCATAATTTAGAAAACATCACCATAGCGACAGTAGTCAAGCCACGCATATGTTTAATTTTTTATTACTTCATTACATACAACCAATAGTTTAGTGAAACAGTTTTGTTTTGACAATCATTTGTTTAGAAATAGAGGTCAATTGAACAGACTGCTACTTTAATTTGACAAATATAAAAATGAGATACCTAAAAAGCATTTGTTTTCAAACAGTCTTGTTCTAATAATAGACACTTTTTAGATTATTTTGTTTGACCTTGTTCTCAAACAGCTATTTTTATTTTTCAGTCATTCAATTCAAACCCACTACAGAAGCCAAAAAAGTCCTGTTTAAAAACACAGGAGAGTGGCCTAGACAGGAAGTTGAGTATGACTGATTCTGCTCACACTCCACCTGGCTCTCCAGAAGACCTGCCTGATGATGAATCACTCCACAGTTATGGCAGTGCCGCCACAGCTGCCTCTGTTGATGCAGGCTATGCACCATTCAATGGCACAACATTCAGCGGAAGATCCATGCGTTATGTATTACATTGCTCATCACATGCGGGGCTCGCTGGGGAAGAATATCTTACACCAACTCAGCGAGCACAGAAACAAATACGACGACTCAAAAATCTTCTAAGCCAAGCCAAAAAAGACCTAGAGAAAAAGGATAGTGAAATATTCCAACTCACTAAAGAAGTTGTAGAACTACGACTGTATAAAGCATCAATATGTTCACCTGATGAAAAATCTAACTCTAGTGAAATAGTTACAATAAGAGAAAATGCTGATGAAACTTCTATTGAACAAGACAGTCCAAAACATGGGGATGCTTGCAGATCATTTGACATCACTGATAGCCCTTTGTTCAAAAACCAAACGCCAACTAGATGTCGCAATGAAATGCAAGGATCATTCACTGATTCAGGACATTTTGACGATCTCACTAATTCATCATTACATTCCAAAGAATCTGTACACATGTTGACACATGAGGCATCCTGTATGACAGATATAGGTGATGGCGATGAAGAGCGTCGTAGTTTAATATTGTATTACGAGAAGAAGATAGAAGATATAATAAGAGCTCATGTGGGGGAGACACAAGAAATGAAGAAACAGCATAATGATAAAGTGGAAGTATTGCTACAGAAGTTGGCTGATGTGAACACACGGTACTGTGAGTTATTGCCGAACTATGAGCAAGCCAAAGAAAGGATCCACTCCTTGGAGAAGCAGCTGGAGGAGGTGAGCAAGCAGCTACATGAAGAGGAGACCAGGCACCGTGCTGTCTACCTGCAAATGTATAACAAAGGAGTTGAGGCCGCTAAGTTTGAGTTAGAGAAGGTAAGCAATCCTCTACGACCTCTACAGAGGCTACATGCTAACTTGATAAACATAGCAAAGTAAACAAGAACACCTGAATAAATTTAACTTTTAAATGCATTAGCACTTTGCAAAACTGCTAATGCATTGCATGTAACTACTTTACTTCACTTCTTTTCTTTGCACAAAACTCACTTAATATACTTAACCAATTACATAAAGTCCAAATAGTTCTTAATTCTGTGTACAACATTTTTTGGTGCTATGTCATGTAGATTTTATGGATTACTCAAATAAATTTTGAAATTGTTGTGTACATTTCCAGGATAATGAGCCTGGTACTTCACAGGGGCAAGCCAGCCGCGTGTCTGTAGAGGAACTACTGGAGCAGTTGCAGATTACTCAGACTGAGCTCGAGAAAGTTCGAGTGAGTTACCAATCCTGTTGCAATACTTACCTATCACTACAAAATATTGTACTATCACACTGAAAAATAATCATCACATCTTGTAAGATTATATTGATTGATTAAGGGCTAGTTTTCAATAGTCAAATAACCTTTAGTTGACTAGTAAATGTGAGGACTAAGTAGATCGCCATATTAAGGTCCTATTTCAGTCAGTCTGGCAGTTTAAGTAATTTATGCGGCCTGCTCAAATGTTGTTACTTTGATATTGTTCATCAAGTCGTTGAGCTCCTTAAAGTTCGAGCTATTTTGTAACTGACAAATGCTTGCACTGTTTGGACAGGTCCACTCAAATCTGTGTGGCACTTACCTCAAAAGGCCACCTCAAACATTAACCTACTTAGTTCTCATATGATTTGACCAGTACAGATTCAGGATTGTATGGACTTTAAAAGAGACTTTGACCTCTGAGTTTGTGTGTGAAAATGACCAGAAATATTGGATGTGTAAGTGTTTAAACCTACTTACAAAATAAATATCATTTATTCCATACATATAAATAAAATTGGAGTGTCTGTTTTAAATATCGAAATAACCGCTTTTTACTACATGCATATATGAATAATACACCAAAATTATGCAATATATGATATATACACCATAATAACATTTTTTACAATTTTTGTCTGTCTGTCTGTTCCGGTTAATCTCTGAAATGGCTTGAGCTGTTTTGACGGGACTTTTATTGGCAGGTAGCTGATGTAATAAGGAGTAACTTACGCTACTTTTATTTTAGAAAAATAAAGTAATGTTGCAATGTCTAAGTACGCGCGCAGCTCGCGCGCTTGCCACCACTCCCACCAACGATTCAATATCACAAAGAATCGGGGGTTACTAACTATTCCACGCGGACGAAGTCGCGGGCAGAAGCTAGTCATAAATAAGTATGGTGGTTTGTCAGTATTTATAGAGAAAATATGCCAAACACCCATATTTTTATAGAGAAAAGTTATCTGACTATTGAACAATCGGCCATAAATATATTTTTCACAGTGATAAACAGTCTCACTATCCTGTTCTTAAATCATTCTCAATAACATTTTCAACTAAACTAATATCAAAACTTTAGCATTAGATGATTGAGTCACCACTTTTAAGTTGATTAACAGTTTTGAAGTCTGAATTAACCCACATTGTACACGGATCTAGTGTTAGTGTGTGCAATGTGTGCATGTAGTGGCGATTAACATAAGCCAGCTTTAACGTGTAGTGCATTACAGGACACGGCATTCACAGAGGACCGATCAGCAAAGTCACAAGTACTGCTAAGTGCAAAGGAGGCTGTTTCTTTATGGGTCCTAGGAGCTCGAAAGGTTGGATTTTTATACCGGAAAAATGGCAGTACTGCTGAACACCTTTTATTTTATTTTTTTGTATATTACACCCTGCTTACTACACAGGTTCTGAGAAATATTGATATAAACTGTGTCTATGGTAATGAATTACAATTTTATAAAAACAATTGTTGGATATACCTAGAATATTATAATAATTTCAATGTAAATAAAAACAAGGATTTGGACTTCAGTGTCGTCTTGTTTAAACTTTTCGTTTCCCAAATTAATATTTTTCATTTTTTTTAATAGGTGTTGTTTAAGTTTCGTTTCCTATATTTTTTCTTTGTAAATAGTTTTATAGAATGTAGTGGTATGATAGAGGGCTTACAACTAACTCACTTTCTTTGGCAAGGCTTACTTTTGTATATCTAACCTATTTTATAATTTATTTCTTGCCTAACCTTGGCTTTGCATGTTACCTATTTGGTTGAAACAGCCTCTTTTGGTTTTGGGTAATTAGGTTCCAACATTATAGTTTCTACTGGAAAAAGTAAGGACAGCTGCATTCATTGGTTGACTACTCTGAGGCGTGTCATCACGTCAGGATTATATAATAATGCAGGTGTCTGTACATAATGATATTTACGTAGTTTTAGTCCTTTTGTAGATAGATCCTATGTTGTAAAATTAATTCCTAATAGAATCGAAGATTATTTTGTCATCACGCTAATCTTTTTTGGCTGTCAATGTGAGTAGCTGACATGCCATTGTGGATAGAAGCCTCCTTTAAAAATTTAGAATAAAAGAGGGAGTAGGTTTATAAAACTATGTCCAAAACATGAATCTCGATAGCAATATGTAAAATATAATAGCTTTCAAACTGGTCATTGCAAACTGGGGGCATGATCCTCAACGCAGCAAATGCACACTGACCAAAGAGATAATTTCCTCGACGATATATAGTATTCCATTGGCACCATTATTGTCACATACTTACATTGTTTGTTTACCATTCAACTGTTAACAAAGGAGTTGTTGAGATATGTAGGCACAAAACTCGCCTGAGGAAAAATTCTCATCTCAGCCAAAATAAGTTACGTGTCGAGTGTTAACATAGTAGATAGAATGCATGCCCCTAACCCCTTCATCAATATGAAGAAACTCACAGTACATTATTGATTACAGGCAATGTACCGTCGCATTGTCGAGTCGCAGAAGGGTAGCAAGACCAACGTAGATCCAGAAGTGACATTGCAGTTCCTAAAATCGGCCATCTATTACTTCCTAACCGATCCCGAGAACCACCAGGGCCACCTCAACGCCATAGAGAACATTCTAGGCTTCACTGATGCAGAAAAGAAAAACATTCGCAAGGCGAGGACAACGTAGGAAAGACTGCTGTGATCGTGTGATATGACATTATTACTAGATAATTTTGTTACTATTTAGATAGATCTTATTTTATTATTTGTCGTCTGGGACGAGAGGTGAGAGGTAGCTCATATAGGTTACAATATAGTAACTAGTTGTGTGCACGTAACTCGTAAGTCGCGTCTCGATATAAGTTTGCACATAATCATAAGTTCTGTTTTATGTTTTGTTTTATTTTAATGTTTGTTATTTTTTGGTTGTACTTACCTACATTTTTATTTGCTAGGTTTTAAACCGAATTTATTTTGTAGATCGTGATTTTTTTAGTACTTACTTAGTTTGTAAGCACCAAAGATCGAGTTTTTCTGTAATAAAATCGTGCAATTTTGACTTTAAACATTAGCATAATAGCAGCAAATGTTACATTCCGTGCTGCTTTAGAATAAGTGTTATATACCTACTTACTTAATATTATTATGTTCCTTTTGGTGTTGTTTTCCTATCTTTTTACTATGCATGCTGGTCAGCATTTTTATATGATTGAGAATGGCTATGATTAAATTACAATTAATCAGAAGAAGAATTAATTATAAACAAAGGTCTGTCAACATTCAACATCTACTTCATTTCCAAAGTAAAGACTGCTGTGAAAAAGAAGTACTTACCTATATATATGTTACCTAGATTGTTAGTTATATAAGTTAACTTATATAACTAACAATGTAGGTAACATAAATCATATTCTAAAAAAAATATCTTGCTGAAGATTCTCACAACATGGAAATGAATAAATATGCAAATAACTTTGAAGATAAATTTTAATGACCACACAATGTTAAACCAACAATATAAATAGTGAATGTTGCACAATTACATATTATTTAAACTAATTATATCTGTCTGTTCCTTCTCTCAGTTAGGAGAGCTAGTGGAATAGAAGCACATTATTTATCACTCATCATAGTGCAATAGAAATCCAACCCTAAGATATATTACATAACATTTATCTTCATGTTTATTTGTTTATACTCGAATATTGACCTGTTTAAAAGTGATTTAGAACTTAATCAATTTTTTCTTGCCACCCATAATGTTGCATCTGTGATCAAATGTACCTTATAGTGATGACAACGCATAATATATCTGTTCACCTTTACTGTGGATGGATACACTTGTAATGTTCCATTCGATAATTTATGTACCCACCTACTTAAATATTTTTTTATTATCCTTCATCACATCGACTCTCTTCAGTTTGGAATTTTCAAAAACATGTACTATGAGCATGTTTTTCTGTTAAAGTCAAATTGGAGAGATTAAAAGCGACTTATCATTTAAAATTATAGAGGATTTTTTTGCGTAATAAAATATCGAATGGGACGATTTAGCATAATATTTTGTTATACGCTATTTTTCTTTTATACGGAGCAAATATTATGCAAATTAATTGATGTTGCATCTTATCTTGCCTCTATAATTTAGGAATGCGGATGCAGTGATAATAAGCTATTTTAATAGCATTGTTAACGTCCAATAGTTATACAAATCTTGTACAATAGGTATCGTAGATTTGATTTATATTTTAATTTACTATAGATTTTATCACTAGTAAATAAAATACATGACATTCATTACAAGGTAATAAAGTATTTCTGGGACATTAAGTTGCTTGCTTTTGGTTCTCAATTATATGGTAAATGGATATAATTTGTCTTTTTTTCCTTCTCTTCACACATTCCATCATCTTATACTATTATATACTACATTTACGCGGGCAGAGCCACTGGCAAAAGATAGATAGTCTTTTATAGTACTTGAGTATCGCGAGCGAGCCTCAAAAATATCAGTACTGGGAGCACACTAGAGCCAGTACGCGCGAGGTTTGCGAAATTTTTAAGGTCACCATGGCCCTAGACCGCACAGGGAATTTGAAGGAACTCTGTTGGGTTTTAATCAGTAAGAGTCTGCCATTCCGTTCTCTCCGCCCAGAGCGAAGAATAATTTGATGATTTCCAATCTATACTAATATTATAAAGCTGAAGAGTTTGTTTGTTTGTTTGAACGCGCTAATCTCAGGAACTACTGGTCCGATTTGAAAAAATCTTTCAGTGTTAGATAGCCCATTTATCGAGGAAGGCTATAGGCGTATATTATTATATATATTTTATCCCCATATTCCCACGGGAACGGGAACTACGCGGGTGAAACCGCGAGGCGCTGCTAGTCCATAATAAAATCGGAGCGAAGTGACTAAAAGTGCATCCACACTTGCGCACAAATGTTTCACATTAATGATTACAGTGGTTTTGGTGGGCAACATTGTGCATTGCCCCATTTTATAAAAAAGCATAATTTATTAGTTATTTTGAGCAATCACTGTCTTAAATTAAAACTTTCAGTTGCAACTACCCCATAGCGGTGTTTTGATGTTTCAGTATAGGTAGTGTTTTCACTACTGATATTATGTGTGGGCACCATGTGATTTCATGAAAATAATGACAGTTAGTGTTAACAGTTTCATTGTCTCCAATAAGTACTCCTCCACACTAACATATAAATGTGAATGTAAGTTTGTTTGTTACGCTTTCACGCGAAAACTACTCAACCGATCATCATGAAACACATATTCTTGGAGGTATTAGAAGTAACATAGGATACTTTTTATCCCGGGATTATGTTCCCTTGGGATAATTTCCACCATTTACGCGGGCGAAGCTGCGGGCAGCAGCTAGTTTTTTATATAGGAACCAGCCGAACCAGGTGATTCTTTGAAAGGAGCAGTCCTGGTTACGCTGAAAATGTATCATAAAAAATGTTAGTTGAAAACTCAGAACACATACACAGTAAAAATATGAAACAGTATGGAAACTAAGCCCATTTGTTGAAATAATTACCTACGCTCCAGTAGAGAGTTAGGGTTGTCACTTTTAATGTTTGTAATAAGTGTTTTCTAAGAACGAAGTTCTTTTACACGGCTTGCGGTAGGAGTTGACTGGGAGAAATACTCACGCGAAAATGCGGTAGTGCATGTTATTCCATGCGACTTTCTTCTTTGGTCAAAATGTAAATAATGCCATAGAAAAAAAAATACAAACTGAATATTGTTTATCATTTCTACGCCATTTTATTTAAAGGCAGGCAATGAATATTGATCAATTTCAAGTAGTACGGGTCGATCGTATCCAATCGTATCCTCTCACATATCAAGCAATTTATGGTTAGCGATTTGGAGAAAGTTAAAGATACCAGCAATACCAATACACGAACAATTTTAAAACAATACACAGTGCCGCGCTGGCGCCCAGACCTCGCTTTCCCCGTGGCATTGAGACAAACTTAGCAAGCAAACCGCAATATAAATAAGTGCAAGCGATGACACAGTCGACGCAATTGAAAATGAAAGATAGAATAGATATGGGCCATGAAAATTTGTAGAATCTTGCTTTGACCCAGCGTATATGGTTGCCCTATATTATCATTCACCTTTGTTGGTACAATAAAAGACAATTATTTATCAAAAAAGTATTATTTATTGTACAATTAAGTTTAATGTAGATAAACTATTGGTAGTAAAACTTATACAAAATTAATATCAAAATTTAAAGCTAGCACAGACTTAGTAAAAATAAAATACAATGTCTTGCACAAACATGAGTCTTATTGTAGCTGCCAGGTGAATAACTTTCGCAGATAAACATTTAATACTAAATACATAGTAAAAAATTAGTGGCGATGTAATTGTCCACATCAAATATAGCCTCACAATAAAAACTGGTATCACAACCATATCTTGTACATCAGTTCTATGGACAAGCAACAGATTCTTATTGCTCAATTAATATTTGTAAAAAATTTAAATATATTTTTGACCATTGCTTCATTTCATTTTATAATACAATAGATAAGAAACTTGATTCTTACATTCTAGAACTATTTCAGTCAATCCAATGAAATATATCGAAGAGGTATTTTTATGGCACTTGTACTGTCGAGGTCATGGATATCACAAAAATGCATCGTCATGGATATTGTTAAGTGTCGGAGAAATATAAAACATTACTCCTTAGAGATTCTGATCAGTCTTGGTTTCCTTATCTTCAATGATAAATCACAAATTAAATTTCCCCATAAAATTCAAGACCCTTTCAATGAAAATAATAAGGGCCAAAATTGTGCTTCGTTTATCATTATTCATATTACAGTTCGCAGTCCTTTGGGCATACGCGATTCTAATTTGAACTTTTATCCTTAGATCTAGTTAGTGTAACTTACTATAAGTAAACAATTCACAGATACTTTGCATTATAAGTATCAATGGTTCCATAGTACTTATGCATGAGTTGCAAATTTGGATATATATCACGATATGGCTCGATATCAGTCGAAGCTGAATTTGACCTCCTCGCGGGACGGATCGTTGTTGGCGGCCACGGCCTGCAGCCAGTAGCGACTGATCTGGCTCTCGATGGATGGCGTGCTCTCCTTGCGCGAGCTGGCGGCGCGCGCCTTGCGCTTGGCCTTGCTGTGCTTGGGCCGCCGCCGGCCCACCTTGGTCTTCATCTCTGCGATCTTCACGGACAGCTGGCTGTCCAGCGAGTTGCGGCGCGACTCCACGGACACGTGGCGCAGACTGATACTGATCTGTGAGTCCTGCGAGTTGCGGCGGTCGGGCGTGGAGCTGAGCGAGTGGTGCGTGTGCGTCGGCAGCACGAGCGCGTCCCGGCGCCGCACGAAGCGCGGCAGCGTCGCCGCCCACGATGATGATAGCTCTCCGCTGAAATTTTGTATCTTGTATTAGTCGATTTTGTCATTGATCAAATTGCTGTATAATGTTCACCATCCACCAGCTTGCTCAATAACATGAAGAAGGGTACCTAATATAGGCTGGATGCGGTGGTCGGTATTGTGGCGCGACTTGGGAGGGGCTTATGTCCAACAGCGGACTGCGACAGGTCGAGTTGATTGAGCTGACTCGTGAGAAAATAAGCATTAAAAAGTAGGTATTTTAGAAATAGTTCTCAGTAGTAGAGCGCTATTGAAGTCAAATGTTAAATGACATTGCGGTATTTAATATAATTTGAAATGAGCACCTTTCATGCTTGGCGTCGTCGGGGTAGTCAGCGGGCGAGGTGGGGTCGATGCACAGCCCCACGGGGTCCTGGCGCGAGCCGCCCAGCGAGATGGACAGGCGGCCGCGCGCGGCGAACTCCCCGCGGCGGCGGTAGGCGCGCGCGATGAGCTCGTGCTTGCGCGCGCGCCGCGTCACCTCCGCCTCCACGGAGCAGCCGCACTTCCTGTTATCATATAACAATTATTGGATTATGGTGGAAGGTGCTACTCATGGTCCTTAGCTCATGTATTTTGCCAGACTTAAAACAATCAGGGCCCTGTCTGCCTTTATAAAGTGAAGAAAACCACGCGAACAACGACTATTTTACGACAAAAATTTTAGCTATTTCTCAATTGCAGTACGCTACTCTATGTTTGTGACAGATTAATGGAAATAGGCCATTATTACACGGAATGATAAGGCGTAAACACTCGGGATGACTATGAATATATAATTTGGGACCACCTCATATAAATAAAAGAGTGATTGCAATATATTTGCACGACACCTTGCCAAGTAGCGCCTCCAGCCGGCGGCGGCGGCGGGCGTCCAGGTCCACGAGGCCATGAGCGCGCCGGCCGCGAAGCAGCTCAGCAGGCGCAGCTGCAGCACCGACACGGACGGCCGCGCGCCGCCAGAGCACTCCTTCTCTGGTTGCTTTAGAGCTTCCAGACGGCAGCTGTATAGCCAAATTAAACACTTTATAGCATGATACATGGTCGCCAAAAGCGAAGCGAACCTTGTACAATCGAAGAAAGAACAATTTGGCTAGGCTACCTCACTTGTACCTTTTTTTTCCTGGATAGGAAATCATCAAACGACTTCTCCCACTCTGGGTGGAGCCGAAGGTAGCGTCAGACTCTTACTAACTAAAACCCACCCATGATCCTTCTAGTGTCCTTTGCGTTCCAGGGCCGCGGTGCCTCTTTCGTAAAAATTCGAATTATTTCTTTTCGAATAATTTCGAATTATTGAAGGTGTGCTAAAAGTCTGCCTTACCCTTCTGACATCAGAAGCACGTGCGACGTTATCTAGATGGTCTTAATATAGTACACAACTTACATAATATTCTTCTTGAAAGACTCCTTCCACAGCTCCGCATTCCTGAACTCGTAAATGTGGCAGGCGAAGGTAACGCAGA
Source organism: Hecatera dysodea (assembly GCA_905332915.2). NCBI lineage: Eukaryota > Metazoa > Arthropoda > Insecta > Lepidoptera > Noctuidae > Hecatera > Hecatera dysodea. The sequence goes on from HG995304.1 coordinate 8,876,453, forward strand.
TGAAGACAGCTACTAGCGCGGCGGTGAGCGAGCAGCGCGTGATGGTCTGGCGGATCTTGTTGGCGGCGCGCGGGGATATCACGTCCTTGCTCGACACGCGCACCGCGATCAGAGAGAAAACACCTGTGGGAAATGTACGCTTTTAAAGTTCTGACTGTACTGAATGTTTTAACATTCAGTACAGTCAGAACTTTAAAACCGTTGATAAACCTCACTCACAAAAGTTATTGCATAGCATAGCTTTCCTAGTTAAGGTTTTTCTGACATGTGAGTAAAATTACCAAACAATAACTGTAGAGCTACCTATTTATGGCACCTGTACTTCGGGTCTAAGTTTAATTACAGGAATATGAGACACCTCAGCTTTGCCTACTTCTTGGCAATACGGATGCGGCGCGCGGCGGTGACTACATACCAGTACGTGGTATCTACCACACAATAACATAGAAAACCAGTTAAGCTAACCTCTCAGTAAGAAATACCCTCCCAGCGCCAGTACAACCGACAGCGGCGCCAGTAACAACGCCGCCCGCATGGGGTGGTTGACGTAGCCCACAAAGCAGATGCCGGTCACGCTGCTGCCGTCCACCTCGCCGAAAGCCATTGTCGCTATCGTCAGAATGAGGGGAAGCGACCACGCAACTAAGTGGAAGTATGCTGCTTTCTTGTCGATTCGGTCTTGAATTTTACCTGTATAGAAGAAAGTACTGTACGATTACTCTAATAAGTTTATTTCTATATCTTAAGAAGCACTTACTTTTCGCAGACTGGGTCTTTGTCTAGAGAGGCCTTGAGAAAACTATTTATTCATTACAATGGTCAATGCCTGCCAATGTTTAAAATGTAAAATGCCTCAAAGTTGTAAGGTAACATTAAATAAACAAGCATTACCAACTTACCTAAAGCCCGGAAGCTCATATGCCACGCATACGTAAAAATAACGAACCACACGCAAGCTGCCATCATGAAGTAATACACCTGAAAACAATGAAATAACTTCAGTATCGGGTAAAAAAAAAATTGGTGATAAACCATTAATAAATTCTATAAACCCCTGTATTTCTATCCAACCCGTTTTACAACCCATTTCATGTTCACGTCACTTTGAAATAACAATTTCAGATGTTAATAATAAGAAATCTTTTGGACTAGCTGGAGCATTTTTGAGCCTGGTCTTTAAGCAATCTGGCGAAATTTGGTTTTAAAAACTCCCCTCTGCCCCCTGGATAGCACGAATGTAAGTTATATAAAAGTTATTTACCAATACGAATACGACAACGCAGGATAAATTCTCCTCTGCAGAAGGTTCTCCCTGCCGTCTGGTGCCGTCCTTTGAACACACGATATCGTCTCTTGATCCCACGCCGAACTGAATGAGCCATCTGCAACAAGTTACCGCTATGAGTATGGGATATTACACAGCCCTAAAACTACAATCCCATTTTGTAATATTATTACTATTTACTTGTTAATTTATCACCCAAACTATCTCCCTATCGCAATAATAAAGTGAAAAAAGTATTTATCTAGGGGCGCCAACTTGGAAGCCAATATTAAATACCAATGAAAGGATTACATATACTATGCGAGCTGATAAGCTCCATGTATGACCTAAAAAACATGCTACGCGGGCCCCAAATGTATTGGCAAATTATAGGGAAGTCAGACTATATTCCAAATGCAAGTTTTTTCCGGAATCTAAACATCAGTCATAATCAAAAGTACAAAGCGTTTGGCGCCACTTCTGATACCATGTAATTGTCAGGTCTATTGTTCCAAATATGTACGAAGTATGACTGGTAGTTTCTAATGATGTTTTGAAAGCTATTTAAACATATGTATTCATCACATTCAACTAAAGCGTAATATCTAAAATTGTAACAATGAGACAATACAAAAAACTCATCCGAATTCATTGTCACTGGTTCTAATAGTGATCATACAGCAACAAAGACCATTATAACAAATGTTAACATTGATAAAATGATGTTTGAAAACCATTGTTTCCGAAGTTCATTTCATATTTTAAAAAATACACAATAATATATGAGAAGTATTGCAGTTTGAACAAGCACCTAAGGAGTCTGTCAACTTACCCCATAGAAGCGACAGCGAAGCACACGTTTATATAGAAGATGACGAGCGCTGGGTACTTGTTAGCGCTGCGCCAGTCGATCAGGAACGTGGCGACGGTCAACAGGTTGAGGGCCAGGCACACGCCGGCGCCCCACGCCACCAGCCGGTGGATCTGCTGGTGCTCGTCGTCAGTGTATAGCGGGTCGCGGCACGGAAGACCACAGCCTGATATGCCTGAACCAGAAAAGCAAAATGTTAGCCACATCAAAGAGAAACATGCAAAGTTGGCACAATACAAATTGATTCCCACAACCACAACTCACCTTCATAAAAATGCAGAGGTTTATCCGTATGTATAAGGGGCGGCAAACACTTCCCACTCGTATTAAACTTCAACTCTCTCACTGCGTTCTCACATCTCGAAGGAAACAATGTTGCATTGCATTTCAAAAAGGACGGAAAATATGAAGTATTATACAGTATCGAACATGGCTCCATCGTAATTTTGCACATTTCATAAGAGGGCAAAAATACCATATCATTGCCCAGAACTTGATCGCACTTTGGCATGAAAGTGGAGCAAAGCAAAGGCTGTATAACGGCCCAGCAGTTTGGCACGTTTATCAGTTCTCTATAGAGTTCCAGCTGTGTCTGGATTTGGTACTGATTGTCGTAAAACGTGAGGTGTACACTAGTGTTGGCGTACGGCAATTTGGTCCCCAAGCAGGTCGTCCTGTTGAGAGGCTCGCATTGAGCTCGCCGCACGCAGCTGTTCAGCTTGATCTGCGCCTCCGGGAACCATTGTGTACTTTTGTCTGGTTTAATCAGTCTATAATTTCGCGTGCCATTTATTACTTCAAGGCGCTCTGTAGCATTGTCGCTCATATCTGTTATAGCGTTTTTGTGGCCACCGGTATCGAATTGACTCGCTCGACAAGCTAATATCAGTAACAGCCAACTCAACCATCGCCAAGGGGTCATCTGGAACAAAGAAACTAATGTTGACTATCTGTGACTAGCAATAATCTCAGGGCAAAATAGAAAAAAAAATTAAAACTACATTTCGTTTCGCAACAATTCTTTATTAATGTAGGTTGATGACGGTATCAAATGAAACCCTTTAATTTTTCAAAATTTTATTCATGAACATTGTTGTTTTCATTAAAATTCCTATGGTTACTGAGTTGAAATATAACTAATAACCCAAGTCCGACGATTGTACAAGGGAAAAGGATGTCTGGTGGGTCTGGCTTGCAAGTGAGTCAGTACATTGTAATAAAATATTTTACGATCTATAAAAAATCCTGCTTTGGTGGTCACTATTCAAGTATACATGTCCTGGTAGCTCACTATGTTTTGTATAAAAATAATTTAAAAAGTTGCTGCACTGCGTTTCGTCACTTTGGAGACAGCTGTGCCTTAGACGAGTAGCAGTATGCTGCGTTGATCTGATCTAACTAACATGATTAATTAGACACATCAGTACTTAGTTATATTTGATTAGATCCAATCCTAAAGGTTTTTGGTTAGTAATAATTATGTTTTAATTTGAACTCAACAAGGAAACAAAATTTATTTTTATTATTTTCTTAGCCAAACAAAATTAAACCTATTCCAAGCCCAGTTCAAGGCTTAATTATTTTGAGGATCAAAATGTTAGATCTGAATAGATGAAGTTAAAGTACTGAAGTTGGTAACTGGAGAAAATCTCTAAAGGGAAAGACTTTCAGAATTTATGCACTGATATTGCTTGACTAATGTATGTGACCACTTCTACATGAACAGAACTTTACTAGTGTATTAATAAATCCGTTTGTTTTTGAGAGAAAAATACGAAAATCTTCTGATTTTATAAGTAAAATAACAACATCAATTATAAGACAAATAATTTTTGTTCCATTTGTACAAAATATTTTTTGGTACATCCATGTATCAGGATTATTTTCACTAGCCGCTCTAATGCCATTAATTCATCATAATTAGATAAAGTATATGCTATTAAAAATAACCAACAAAAATAACAAAGAGGGTTTTCGAAACAAAAAACTAGTAATAACCTAACAAATAACAATAATAAATGTACTGACAGACATGAGTAGGACAGGATGGCCCTTGGAGAGGGTGTTATTTATTTATTCATCGTTTATTTCAACCCCATGTATTTCAAAATATTTTCTTATTACATTTGGAAATCGGGTAATACTTTATTTGTGATTCTTTATTATTGACAAAACAAATTCAAAAAATACCAGGCTCTTACTATAAGAATGATGAAGATGTTGAGATGATCGCACGCAGAATTTCAGCCCCACGTATGGCGCAAATTTCTGCAACCAGCTTCTGCAACCCGACTCCACTCTGGATTCTTGACCACATAATTACCTGATGCCATAAGAAAAATCATGTAAATATTTTGAACCACAGTTTTAACTTCACAACGAAACTGATTAACTTACCAATGTTTGCAGCGATTTTGGAGAATAAACATCTGTACAGAAATCTTACATTTTGTGACATAATATAAATTTTATTATGTTTTTAGCTTACGAAAATAAAATACAAGGCGTAAATAAAAATTATGTACAACCTTTTGCATCAACATCACTGTATTGTCTTAACACTTTCGAAACACGTGTCGAAGTCTCGATTGTAACGTAAAGAAATTCATTATAAAGTCTATTTATGATAATTATAAAGAACAAGAGTAAGGCGGTGTGCTAGTTAGAGATAGGTTTCCCGCCTCTTCGGAAGCCCCTGTTGGCGCCACCGCCCCGTCGTCCCCGCGATGTGCCTCGCGAGCCCGCGTTACCTCTCCAGTTGTTCCGGCCACCATGACCGTTCATGCCGCGGCCTCTCCCTCGCCCTTGTCCGCGTCCTCTATAACCGCTGTCCCATCTCTGATTTCTCGTGTTATTGTTATTGTATCCGTCATCTCCATTATTGTCCTCATTGTTATAGTTGTCTTCTTCATAGTTTTGATCATATGATGAATCGTCTTCATTGTAATCCTCATCATTCTGCGAGTATTGTTGATTATCATACCCAGAATCAAAACGAGGTTTATTAAATCCATTATCGGGAAACGGTGGACGCGGTGGCATATTACCCATGGGAGGTATGGGTGGCATATTACCCATCATGTGTGGTGGAGGCATGTGCATTGGACCCATGGGACGCATTGGGCCCATAGGAGGCCGAGGACCCATTGGACCAATGGGTGGACGCATCATATTACCCATGGGAGGAGGCATGTTGTTCATAGGACCCATGTTATTCATATCAGGCCCATTGTTAAAACCTTGTTCACTTTCTTGACTATTCTGATCATTAACATCCATATTGTTATCATAATAATCATTATCATGGTCATAATTCTCATAATCCTCTTGTTCATTGTTTTCATCATCCATATCATCATTTTCATTTTCAGGTTCAGGATATTCAAATGGTTGGAAATTATCTTCATCTGCATCATCTTCTAAGTGAGGCATGACATCATGTAACTCTTCTATTTCACCTGAAGCTATGTATTTTTTCAGTGCCATAGGTCCATCTGATATAGCTTTCTCCAATTTTGACCCAGGTTCTACTCCAATCAGTTTACCATAAATGAATATTGCTGACGGTGTTATTTGTTGAAGAGGTATTGCCCCTGGCACAGATTCAACTAGAGCTTGAGTCAAAGCTTCAGTAGCAGCAGCATCATCAGTACTTGGTCCATGATTCCATTGAGCTTGGAAATTTCTAGGAATAGGTTTGCTGTATGGTACTTTTTTAATCTTTTTCTCAAAGTCCATTGGAATTAATGTGGTATCCAAATCCAAACCTGGAATGACTTTATCAGTATCTGAGGAAAATATTTCCACTTTATCTTCAGGCCCCATACCAGGTATAACTGCTGTTTCTTCCAAGTCATGGTCATCCTGAACACCTGGTGGCAATGTATTGAGGTTATACTTGTCTCTCATAAGATCTCCAGGGCGGTTCCGAGTCCAAAACTTTGATGTATGGTCATTAGATCCTGAACATAATATGTGACCAAGCGGATGCCAAGCCATTGTCCAGACTATAGATTCATGAGCTCCTTCAATACAACCAACCTCCTTATCAGTGCCAACATTCCAAAATAAGATTGCCCCATCAGAACCACCAGAACAAAACAGTCCCTCGTGTGTAGGATGCCAAACCACACTAGAGGCTTCTTTTTTGTGACCTCTAAATATTTGCAACTCTGTCCCTAACTTACGAATATCAAATAATTTGAGTAAATGGTCCCTTGAGGCAGTAATCAGCCAGTTACCATTGTCATTCCATTTCAGATCCATCACAGTAGACTTGTGTGCATGGAGAGTAGACAGGGCTGTTCCAGACTTAGGATCCCACAACTTTATAGGTTGCTGATTGTCTTTGCTTCCTGACACAATGAGAGCTTTAGTGGGATGCCACTGGACACATTTGACATCTGCACCATGTCCTCTCAATATTCTCTCTTCTTGACATCTATAGAAATCAAATATTCTCAATGTACCATCATCAGAACATGTCACAATTTTAGAATCGCTGGGACTAAAACTAATACCTCTAACAGCTTCTTTGTGAGCCTGGTACATCTTAACATTGTTCATATTACTTTGCCAATACTTAATAAACCCTGAATGATCTCCAGTGACCATCCAGCCCTCACCATGTGACCAAACCATTGACCTTACAGGGGAATCGTGAGCTTGAAGAATAGTTTCAAAATTAAAGGTCAGTCCATTCCATAATGTGAATTCTCCAGATGAAGCTCCGGTAATTAAACGACGGCCTTCCGGAGTCCAAGCCACGGCGAATATTGGACATCTCATTTTATTAGTAGCGGTTTTAACAAATCGGGTTGTGACGGCATTTATAGGATTATCGGGATACGAGGGTGGCGGCAACAAGTCGGGGGTATACATAGCATCGGGTTGCAGCGCGTGCCTGTCCCGCCAATCCCTCTGCCAAACGCGACATTCTAAAGCTTTTATTATAGCAGCATTATAATCTACAGTTTTTCGCATAACGGATTTACGTAAGCGTTTACCATCGAAATCATCTTGTGTCATGTTCAGTGGCCCTTGAGGTGGAAACCGCATCTGGTAGTTGAACGGCCTATAATTATGGCGCATGTTGTTTCTACCGGGCGGACCCATAGGTGGCCCCATGCCCATGCCCATACCCATGCCCGGAGGAGGCATCCCCAGATTCGGTGGAGGGTGTCCGAAATCCATGGTTTATTACTTCGATACCTAATCAAAGAAATAAGTTCATTACATTTTCGGCCATTGACAAAACTGCTAAAATGGCCAATCTGACAATCATTCATGTTGTTATTCTTACCTTAAGACTTATAAAATACACTATAACATCATATACAACTCTCTTCACAACTACACAACACACAAATTTATTTATAAGTACCACCAAACTATTTTTTATGTACAAACAGAAAAACTTGGAACACAACGATAACCTATTTGGAATGCTAGGCCAAGCAAATCGGCCATGTTGCTAAATGATAGCGGTGGGACATGCATAACGCCACAGACTTACTAAAATGATGTAAAATCGACTAAAGCATCAACCAAAATTATTTTGTTACAAAATTGTTGAGTTATTCATTAAGTAAATACATACACACATGTAGATCATGACATGATTAGAGTAACTCAGACGAACGTCACTTCAACAACCATCGATAAATAATAATTATACAGCGCACAACAGGAATATAAACGGAAATTCATACACACCACCTCTTTTATCTGTTCTGTGCCCGTTTGCCACAACTCCTCCTTCATAAAAGTCTGTAGATGTGAGTTGGTACCCGCACCACAAAAGATTTGAAGTTAATCTTGTGGCGTGACTCCAATTTTTGTCTCTCAGAGTGAATCTAGTCTTCATCTTTATGTATTCCACGATCTCCTCTAACCTCGTGATGTGATGCAGCCGAGATAAATACATCTGCGTCGTCGGAATAGCAGGGCGCAACAAAATGTTCGGTTCGGTCAATGCGGTGCCGCACTGTTCGCGACGAGTAGGCTTCTTCTTCTTTACCACACGAATGAAGCCTTCTTCATCTACCTTTTTTTGGCTTGTTATCACCGTTAACGAGCTTCGAACGAGATCAGTGGGCCCCTGGCCAAGTGGCCACTGATGATGACGTATTTTTTACTTCCCTTCAATGTCGTTATAGGCGGATCCAACTGTATTATGTACCTGCTTACTTTTATATAATTTATTTGATTTTCTTATTATGTAATAACAGTTATATCTGTTATTGTATAATGCTTTATTTTATAAGATTTACGAACCGTCGCGCGTCGTTTGTTTCTAACGAGAAGAGCAAAATGCATAGGTACTTAAACAGGCACAATTATAGGTATTGTTTAAATTGTACTCATTTCAAGTACTTATGTAATCATTTTGAAACATAATCTTCTACGAGTATCAAATAAATTATAATCATTGAATATAATTTTAACTCTTGAATATTTCCCAATAAGTAGGCAGTGCAGACTTGCCCAGAGCATTGATTAGTTCTCTACGCGAATTTTGTGCAGAATTAATGTGAAACAGGAATTATCACCATCTGCCAAGCTTTTACCAACTGTATTGGGTCGACTTTCAGTCAAAACGGATTCAACTGAATACCAGTGTTTTACGTAGAGCGACTGCCTACCCGTGTCCATAAAATTAACTGGGTAACACGGTAGGGACTTCTTGGCAACACTGGAGTCAGATTTTTCTCCATTCTGATAATCCGTAACGGCCGGGACCAATGGCTTAACGTGCTTTCTGAGGCACGGAAGAAACTCGTTAGGAATGTTAAGATGGTCAGCCATTCACAAACCAACCTTGGCAAGCGTTGCTCAATCTTGAGATCGACCCGTGCGACTGTTATTCTTTAGCCAAGAGCTCACATATCATTTCACACGAATGTGTGAAACAAGAATGCATTGTGTTAAATAAAACCATTTTTAGTCAGAATATTTTATTACAATGAAATTGTACATTATTTCAAAGGATCAAGAATGCTGTATTCTGCCATGAAATGTTGGTACTTAAATAGATATTGTAGGTAAATATAAAAAAAACTGAGAATAAGTAGATATTACACGATTTAAAAAATATTGACAGTATTCCAAAGCCACAGACTATACGTGTAATAGAATAAACTTATAATTAAATAAATTCTTCTCTGTATCAAATTCCAAATCGTAAGAAATAGGTAGACCTACTTTGTATAATAATATACTTTAAAAAATAATAAAATACATAAGTAGGTACCTATTTAAAAATTATGTGCTCATATTTTTTTAGTTTCCGTCGGTTTATCAGTTTCGGTGTAGATTTGGTTAAGAATCTCTCGAATTTTGCCTGCGTGCTCCTCTTCGTCAGTCAATGAAGATGTTTGGGAGCGATCCCTCTCCTGCAGCTTGTCGGTGACAAGGTCTAGAAGTTCGAGGTTTCCATGATAGGTTGAATCGAGCTGGGTCAATATAGCGTGTGCCTCAGGTTGCTTCATAATATGGGGATCTGAAAAAAATATGTTTTTTGGTTTAAATAAAGCCTTTAGAGACTGGGCAGTATTTTGTTTAGAATAGTGTTGCAAAACTCCGAAATATTCAAAGAAAAGAAAAATACTTTGTAACATTTCTGGATGAAGAAGCAGGGTACAAAATATGTATCAGCAGGGCCAGTTATTGGCATCAATGACATCTAGCGGATAAATGTAGAACTACACTAAGGCACCTCGCACACTAGACGGCCACGACCACGACCAGAGTGGCCGCAACGATCAGATTTACTAAAGAAGCCGTTGCGGCTAAGTGCGCGACGTTTATATGGTTTCTTTAGTAAATCTGATCGTTGCGGCCACTGGTCGTGGTCGTGGCTGTCTAGTGCGCGAGATGCCTTAGTGTAGTTCTACATTTATCCGCTAGGTGCCTAACAATGTAACATGCGCACTGGCTACCATTCATTGATAAGTTTTTTTTTTTACTTGTAGGTACCACTCGCAGTTCATCACATTATGGCTGGTTACTGCTCAACCGGACAATATTGATAAGTAGGTATAAAGAATATTTCAAGCTTTGTAGGGACATATGTGTGAGAAGCATTGAGTAGGTATGGTATAAGTATTTGTTAAACACCTAGGTAGGTATTGTAAAATTGGTTTAAGTAGTAGGTATTTGGTTTTGTCCTTGCGTAGGTTTTTAGATAGTACCTACTTAAGTACATTGAGACCATTAGGTATAATAATCTAATATACTCACAAGTCTCGGTGAGATACATAAGTTTTGTCAGAAGAATCTCATTCATCAGCACCTGGAAAGTATACAAATAAACCTGAAGTATATAATATGAATCTAAAACAAACAGTTTAGGTTTATATTTATGACAAACATAGTTGCACCTCCACCTATCTGAATAGGGATATAAGGGAATTAGGGATGGTAACTATTTACAGTTTTTTATATTCTTAAGTATCTTGATGGCCTTAATTCAATAAGACGGTCCCTCGTGGCACAGTAGAAATATGGAACAGTACAGAAACTACGAACAAACGGTCGAAACGGCACACTCACACAGACGCGCACATCTACGAGGCCCCTAAGGGACCTTCGCGGTGCTCTCAGTGGCGGGTGCCGTGTTCATAGATAATACCTACGCTATTATAATGGCTATAGATGGACCACTCAGGTTTTCGTTTTGCAAAAACTGTGTAGGTACCCAAGCACAGATTTTTAATACTAGTATTAAATCCTTATACCGAAGACTAATTGTAATTTATATTGTATTATAATTTATATAACATATGGAATAAATTAATCCTTATGAATATGAAAAAATAAAGAACCATAATTTTACGACAACATTATATTCTAGTCTAGTCAAAGGAAATTTAGCCTTCGAAACATACACATAGAAACGTACTTACTTCACAAAACAAGTACCTAATAATAATTTTTCAACATACAGAAATCCTTTATCAAAATTTTAGGGCAGATATTAGGTATAATTGAAATAGAATTAAATGGCATAGAAATGATAAACAATATTCAGTTTGTATTTTTTTTACAATGGCATTATTTACATTTCGACCAAAGAAGAAAGTCGCATGGAATAACATGCACTAACGCATTTTCGCGTGACTATTTCTCCCAGTCAACTCCTACCGCAAGCCGTGTTAAAGAACTTCGTTCCAATAAAACACTTATTGTAAACATTAAAAGTGACAACCCCAACTCTCTACTAGAGCGTAGGTAATTATTTCAACAAATGGGCTTAGTTTCCATACTGTTCCATATTTTTACTGTGCTCGTGGGTTGTGACGACTGCCGTTTTAGTTTTTCTTCAAACACTGTCAAGGATGAAAAGGAGCCGTCCATTGTGCTTATTGTAGGCAATGATCGCTGTTGTCAGTTTTTTTTACAGAGGACTGCTGAGACCTGAGCTGCCCGAAGCGCTCTAAAGGTAGGGTTGCCATCCGTCCGGGTTTCCCCGGATTTGTCCTAGTTTAGAGGGCGTCCGGGGAGCGTCCGGGCGGGGTTTTCAGTGGTGTTCTGGTAAAAGGAAACCGGACATGTTTTGTGTCTTCCATTGATTGAAAATTTGAAAGATAAGCAAGAAATCAAAACAAAACTTATTTAAAACTTCATTCATAATCGTCGGGATACAATCTATTCGTAAATCCGGCGCTGCAAAATAGCTGACGCTTTACATAGTTTATATTGTAACTTGTAACCAAGCTGTTATAAATTATTACAAAATGAAACTGTTAACTTTTTTTTTAATTTAAAAGGCCTTATATCCGGGTCCGTTCGGGGAAAAAAACAATTTCTCCCAAATGTCCGGGGTTTTTAAGATTTTGTCCGGCGATGGAAATTTCGATGATGGCAACCCTATCTAAAGGCCATAAAGGCATAAACATAAAAAGTCCATAAAGGATCGCTTCGTAATTATAAAATCGTATGTAGGTTGGTACGTAATTTACTTACGAATGCGGTGGTTTTATCCCACGCCATCTTTGCAAACAACATGGTCAATCCTGATATCTAAAAAGTAAAACAAAATTAAATAAACCTAGCTTTTAATAATATCCCTAAAAACATTTAAAAAATCAATGATGTACGTACATAGATACGAGGGCTGCCTTAAGTTGTGCCGTTTGATATAGGTAAGTATAGAAGATCTAATAGATTATTATAATTTATTGTTTTTCAAAGAATTCTCCGCGGTATTTAAAACTTGCACATTTTTTATAACGATTATTCCACTCCGAAGGGGGGGTAGTCAAAATGGCCGATTTGTATGCGTCAACAGCTTCTTCAGGTCAAGAGCCGAAACATTGACTACGAAGACTGCTTAATTTTGGGCATCGTAAAAAAATCTTTAGGGCTCAAGTCAGGGTTGTAAGGCGGGTGATCTAAAATTTCGACATTTTGGAACTTGCATTGTCATGGTGCAGTGCCATACGACCGCGACGTCTTGAGTTGTTTTTTCGAAACTATGTGATGACTTGTGGCAAACAAACAGTGATATACCAGTCCGGGTCCGTCTTGCGATTTTCTACCTACCACAATAGTGGCGACGTGACCACCCTTTGCCACAAACGAGGCAACCATTTTTTTAAGTGCTCCGTGAGCGTAAGTCTTTGGTCGGTTTTGGCTCAACTTGGAAGACCCCAGACAGTTGACTGCTGCTGGAATCTGGACCGTAAGCATATATCCCAAGACTTGTCACCACTAACCATATCATAAACGTGTTTTGCCTCTCCTCGGTTGAATTTGTGAATCGCTGCAGAATTATGCGACACCATCTAACACGGATTGCTTTTTAGTCGTCGCTAACGGCCGAAACCAATAACCGATCTATCACCTACTGGAGATAGAAAAACAAATGAAACAACAGAAAAATTATATAGGTTTTCTGTTGTTTCATTTGTTTTTATATCTCCAGTATGTGATAGATCGGTTATTGGGTTCGGCCGTAAGCAAATGTGAGACCAACTTTCGAGAGACTGTGAGACCGACTTCCCAACTAGAGATCAACTTTCTTACGCCGTGTCCGAGAGAGTAGTCCCTGAAATGCTTACAGCTGCCTTTATTTCACGGTATGCACGGTCACATGACGATCTTCGTCGATCAGCTGCCACACAGGCGGCGTCGATATTCTTTTGCGTCATGGCGGTTTTTGGACGACCTTCACGTGACTTGTCACTGAAGCTCGTCATTAGCTTCAGTGACAGGCCACGTGAACGTCGTCGTCGTCGACGTTGAAATTTTAAAAACCAGCGTTCTACAGTCCTGATGACAGAGACATAGTGCTGCATCACTAAACACAGAAGTGATCTCCTCAAAGCACTGAAGTCGCGTTAAATCCCCTTTGAAAGTTGTAAAAATTATCGCACACATATTTTCCTTTGAAATTTCCATTTTTACAACAGACTTGTCTCCTTTGAATAGACGCTACAATAAAACTATTCCACCGATCAAAAAACATTATCTTGTTATCGAATTCTAAATTCAAAAAAATGAAAAAGCCAGAAGGCAGCCCTGGTTGGTACCTACATCATTACACTTTTCATCATCATAAAGAGTATATTATTATCTTCTATCAATAATATATGTACCTATCAAGAAGTCAAGAAAATATCGGTTAGACTATTTTAAACCTAAAAATAATTAAGTTTATTGATTGAAAAACTGCACATGCGCCTTGCAGATGCGTGGCCACGTCGGTCCAAATAACCCGGTAAGCATTAGGCTGACCGCGAGGATTATAAACGACACTCGCTCAAAAGTAATCAATAACTAGTCCTCCAAAACAAAATACTGGTTTAGAAAAACAAAAACACCGTGCTTATATACCTAAGAGCCTTACGATTATGCAATCGTAAACTAAGTAGTTTATTTGTTTATATCTTTTTGAATTCAGCTTGTTAGTAAACGACTTTTTCGAATCCTATTAAATCTAATAAATTAACCCCCTTGGACAGGTTCCTTACATAGCATAAACTATCATATCAGTTGACGACCTTACGAAATCCCCAAAAAACCTTCCAGTAGGCATACGAAACTATAAATAGAAACCTTACATTTGAAGAAACACAGCCACCATCTTGAAGTACCTAATCATTTACTAAACAGTTCATCACCAACTGAATAAAACTCAATCAGAGTGTTTTCAGCAACGAAGTTGAAAATTCAATCATTAATTTTGATTACATTGTTATTTTATTAGTCTTAAAAAACTCACGAATTAGTTAGGTAAGTACCTAAAAATTGTTACTAATTAGTCTTTACCATCTATGTATACTATAATTCACTATAACAAATTTTTATATTTTATACAAATAAATGATGGTTATGAACCAAAAAACTAAATTCACAAAAATTTACAATGAAGAAAGACAATACAACAATCTTACCGTATAAACTTTGTCTTCTTAAAGTTTTGGGCGAAATGAGTTTCTGCCTGAAGCCCGAGAGCTAACTGCCGGGCCAGATGCTAGAATCTAGACAAAATGTCTAACGCATGCGCTGTGGTACCTGGTCCAACAGTGAGTATTAATAAAGTCTGGAGCGCATGTGATCGTGATCTAGAGCGTGATCCTGAGCACTACAAAATAAGTTTATGACAAGTAAAATCCATGTGATTTAGATTACTTTTCACCCACTTCTTTTGGGTAAGTAAACGTATATTTGCAGGAAGGGGTCAGTTGAGGGTATCTACGCTACACCAGGCATCGCAATTCCGCATCATCCTTTGCGTGAGGACCATGCTTCCCTCGCAAAGGGAACCGACTCATGGCTTCGCCACCCGCGGTGCCCAATGCGGACCACACCGACGACAGCAACGATGACGATACTCCGGAGGTGACCGAGATAGACCTAAGAGCGGCGGTAAACAGGCTAAAGACCAAAAATACCGCCCCAGGACCCCATGGCTTACCTGGGAAAGCTTGGGTCCTGGCCTCGGAGGCTCTCGGGCCTCGACTACGGGGTTCCTAAGAGCATGCTTGGAGAAGGTCAGTTCCCACTTGGGAAACTGGTCTTCATTGGAAACCCGAGCGGGGCGCCCTGTGGACTCTCCGTCCGCGTACCGGCTCATCGTGCTGCTCGACGAGGTGGGCAAGCTCTTTGAAAGAGTGATTGCAAACTGCCTCGTCAAGCAGATGGTGAGAGTTGGGCCGGATCGGGCGGACAACCAGTTCGGTTTCCGCAACGCCAATGCCAACGCCATCAACACCCTGCCCTGGAGTTGCAAACCCGGACATATTTTATGACAGGAAATCCCGATTTATTGAATGGTTAAAACAAATCTGGTTTCTTGGTCGCATACAAGCTAACGCTGGCACTTCCGACCAAACAACCCTCCCCTGCCACGAACACATTTTTTTTAACTGGTCAGTTTTTTGGGAAAAGAAATCAGAAAAGTAAGTTTTTAGAGTTTGGCAGTGGCAGATTTTGAATCCAACCTTAGCAACTTGCCTATTCTTCTTACCCTTACTCTTTTAGCCTGGCGCCCTCTAACTACTCGGTACGCTATTGGTCTCGCTACGCTCGCTCTTGTATCCATATTTTTTATATAATAATCAAGTCTAAGTTTGAAAATGAAAATAATATATCTAGTTTTAATTTCCGCGAATATTAGTGGGTTGCAGGTATGCACCTCCCTCCCGCCCGCTATATTATGCACATGCAAGATTACAAGGTAAATGCAAGGATTTTATGCACAAGCAGGAAGGCAAAGCAAAACCCAACACCATAACCGACACGTGTTTCGCCTCTCCACGAGGCATCCTCAGGGGACGTGTTGACTCGCTGACCGTTGAGTTGCGACTGAGAAATTTTTTTTTTTTTTTGGAATGGACCACTCGCAGTTCAGCACACTAAGGCTGGTTACTGCTCAACATTACAAGGCACCCCCCTTTTATACACTGCCACCGTTGGTTATTTGTGTACAACTACCCACAAACATTCGCAGTAAAGGGGAAGAAACTAAATTCGTCTGGTCATTCAACAGTGCAAAATTATTATTATTACTATGTTTAAAAATCTCTAATTGTTCCAAAACACACAGCCGGAAACCCTTATCACAAACATGTAGTATATTAAAACTATTGTTGTCGCGCAAAGAATGGCCGGTATCAATTAGATGTTTCGCGAAATTCGATTTGTCCGAATGGCCATTTCTATACGCGGCAACATGTTCCCCATACCTTATGTCAAAGTTGCGGCCCGTCTGACCCACATATACTCCGTTGCATTCATCACAGACCAGCCTATACACCCCAGACTTTTTACTATTTTAACGGAAAAGATATTTTAGAAAATAAAAAATAAATAAAAATAAAATTTAGAAATAGTTTCTTCCCCTTTACTGCGAATGTTTGTGGGTAGTTGTACACAAATAACCAACGGTGGCAGTGTATAAAAGGGGGGTGCCTTGTACTAATTGCTTTATTGCTCCCGTCACATTCCGCTCCCGACGCCCGCCCGCGACGGACGTGCCGCTCCCCGCTGCTCTCCCGTTATCGTGCTCAGTGTCGTGTGTGTTCGCTTCGTCACGCTCCAGTCGTGACGTCACCTGTGGTCGCCGACTACAACTTTGATCCGAAGCCGCCTTTTTCAAGGCAGTGGACGACTTCTTGTTTCTGTTTTGGAGCGTCGTTAAACGTAGTGCCCCTTCAGGGAAAATCCACAGTTTCGTGGTCCTTGGTGGGATACCTCACGGTGCCAACGACGCCAAGGGGTGTTGACCCGATACACCGGCCTAAGCCCCTTCAGGGCTAAGTCAAATCGGAAGGGCTTTAGTACGCGGCCTTGGGGGCTTCCCTAGTCGCTGCCATCTGTCTAACCCCGCTCTCTTCCAGCATTCACCCGGTGTGGTTGGGTGTCTCAACCCCTTCACACCGGACCGGTCTTCTGACCCTAGGGCCCCACTGCACAATAAGATCGGCAGTGGGTTTACAAGCTTAGGGCGCACAAAAATAGGCACTCACCTCCCTGTCTACACCCGACAGGGAGGGTACACATCCCCGGGATATCCCACCCGGGGAGTTAGGTAGTAGGACGCACAGGGAGTTGCAACCACGCTTCTCCTTGATGCCCAGTAGGAACTAGAATCCCCCCCTGACCCCCCCCCGTACTTTCCACCATGACGGAAGCTAGCATACTAGCGTTCGTCACGGAAACAGTACTGAAGGACCCCGAACTCACTGCCAAATATGGCAAACTAATAGCAGAGGTGCTCTGCAGGGATCAGGACCTTGTTGCCAAATTTGGCAGCGAACTTGCCCGCATACAGCAAGAAGGTCAGGTCCCTGAGAGCCCTCTCTCCCCGCCGCCTACTGAAAAGCAGGCATCTAAGAACTGGGTACCCAAACAGGTACCCAGCACCAAAAACCCTGCCCCAGCCCCCACGACTTCCGCGAAACCGGCTGTTGTCCTCAAAACAACAGTCGGCGCCGCCACCACCCAACCCGCTACCGGGAACCAGAGCCCCACTGAATCCCGTGCATCCTCCCCAGAGGAAATGGATATTGCCGCGCCCTCTGAGTCATCTGATTCCTCTTCCTCTGAAGACGACTTCCAGGTCGTAGCCGGAGGGAAGAGGAAGAAGAAAAAGTCCCCACCCTCTGAGCAGGCCCTCAAAAAGGCCGCTCCCACCCACCCCTCCCCCCCGTCTTCAGCCCCCCAATCCCGCCCCTCCTCGGCAGCTGGGTCCTCCCAGCAGGCAAGCCGATCCGCCAGCCCGATGGCGGTCGAGGCCTCAGTCCCCAAAACCTCACCCCAAAGGTCCAACCTCCGCCACCCGTGTTCATTCACGACAAGGCCAAATGGACTGAGGTGTCCACTGCCTGCAAGGCCAGGCAAATAAATTATACCAATGCCCGAGCTATTCAGCTGGGCATCAAAGTCACTGTCCCGACCGCGAAGGACTACCGAGAGTTGCACAAACTCCTCTCGGGCAGGAAAATCCCCTTCCACTCATTTACTCTCCCCGAGGACCGTCAGACACGCGTGGTGGTAAAAAACGTCCCACGCGAAATCCCCACGGCTGAAATTCTCAGCGACCTTCAGTCGCAGAGTATCCCCGTAGCAGAGGTGCACCGAATGCACCGCCGAGGTGGGGAATCATACAACATGATTCTGGTCGTCTGCGATCTGACAGACGGTCATCACCCAATTTTCAACATTTCCCACATCTGTGGCCTCTCAGGCCTATCCATTGAAAAGCCCCGCAGGAGTGGCATCATTGGCCAGTGTCACAACTGCCAACTGTACGGCCACTCTCAGCGGAATTGCTTTGCAAAGGCACGATGTGTGAAATGCCTGGGTGACCACGGCACTTCAGACTGCACCCGCCCCAAAGACCCGTCCCAATGCGCTGAGCCGCCCAGCTGCGTCTTATGCGGCAAGTCTGGCCACACGGCCAACTACCGCGGCTGCTCAAAAGCGCCCAAACCCTCCGCCCCCAAGCTAGCAAAGCGCGCAAGCGATCGCCAGCAGAGGGAATGTCCTCAACTGGTAGAGAAAACTACCATAGCCCTCAGCCCACAACGCCCCAGCCCATGGAGCGCTCTCAATCACCAGGCCCACTTTCCGGCCTTGAGGACCAGCGCTCCTGCCCCCAAATCCACAGAGGCCCCTAAGACCTCCCCTACCACCCAGCCCACCAAGACCATCCCGGCCCTCATGGATGTAGCGCTCCCACGCCCCCCCTTGACAGAGGCAACCCGGGCCACAGCCCCAGCCCCTGCCCCTGCCCCAGCGCAAGCCACCACTATTCCAGCTGGTGATGTGTCCCAGAACATTATTCTGGTCACATACCAAGCCTTTTACTCCCCCCGCGCCCTAGCCATGGCTGAGGCGCTTCAAAACTGCAGAGGTGACCACTCAGCAGTTTTCCGCGAGTACGGTGACGTAGTTCACCACGTCCAAATCTACACAACTCTCACCCACCCATAATGGATAAGTCCAGAGTAACGTGTAGGTTCAAACCGACAGCCCTCCGGATAGGGTTTTTCAATGCCAATGGCCTTAGAGCCCAACGTGATGAGATCGCCTTGTTTCTCCGCGACCATCACCTAGACATCTTATTAATACAAGAGACCTTCCTAAAGCCTACCCATCGGGACCCCAAAATTGCCAACTATCGCATGGTTCGCAACGATAGGACCCGCTGTCACTTAGGAGGTA
Organism: Hecatera dysodea; assembly: GCA_905332915.2. NCBI lineage: Eukaryota > Metazoa > Arthropoda > Insecta > Lepidoptera > Noctuidae > Hecatera > Hecatera dysodea. Next base: position 8,895,763 of record HG995304.1, read on the forward strand.
CCCTTATTTACTATAAAGCGTCCCTATACTGCATTCCTATGGATCCTCCCTCCCTTGGAAAGTTTGAGGTCTCAGTCTGTCGGCTAGGTATGACAGGACACCAACCCGTTACGATCATCTCAGCCTATGTCCCACCCAACAACTCCGTGGACACTCCCGCTATGAAAGATGACCTGACTAAACTTCTTGGCCTGAGCGACTCCGTCATACTGGCGGGGGACCTCAACGCCAAACATCCTTCCTGGAACAGTCACACGACCAACCCGAGAGGCAAGGTAGTGTTCGAACTGTGCAGCGTCCTGAATTTCGATGTCATCGCTCCGATGCATCCCACCCACTACCCGCACTCACCCTCCCACTCCCCCGATGTACTCGACATCGCCCTCCTCAAAAATGTCAACCTTCGGTTACATTCTGTGGAGACGCTTGACGAGTTACACTCGGACCATAGACCCGTGATCCTGGAGCTTGCTCCTAGATCAGGGCCGATGGATCCTTCCCAGCCTTCTCCCACCAGAATGACCACTGACTGGCGCCAAGTAAGCGAAAAGCTGAAGGTCACCACGTCGCCCCATCTGGACCAGATCCCCGACCTAATCGAGTCTGTCGCAGACACGACAGCCGCGATCAATTCACTCACGGATCACGTGCAATCTGACCTGAACGAATGTTCTAAGGAGTCTCCGGTGGTGAGCGATCACCACTGGAAACTCCCGGACGAGGTACGTGAGCTCGTGACTGAAAAGAACGCGGCAGTCCGTGCCTACAGCGCCTTTCCCTGCGAAGCCAACAAGGTTCACATGCGCTACTTACAGCGTAAAGTAAGTAACAGCATCGCTGAACTGCGTGAAAGTCGCTGGGATAAGTTGCTGGGCGACCTCGAACCCACCCATCAGGCATTCTGGGAACTTCAGAGGAAACTACGCGCCTCTGAGGTTGCCTCGATGCCTCCGCTCACGCGTCCCGACAACACCGTCGCCTTCGATGACGAGGACAAAGCCGAATGCCTGGCCGACAGTCTAGAGTCCCAATGCTCCCCCAGCTTCCAACCAGTAGACAAGGCTCATCTCGATATGGTGAATGCCGAAGTCGAACGTAGAGCCTCCCTCCCACCAGTAGAGGACCCCGATGATCCCCTCCCCCCCGTCACTCCCGATGAGGTGAAGGAGATCATCGGCCGTCTCAAACCCAGAAAAGCCCCGGGCGCCGATGGAATCACCAATAAAGTGGTTCGACTCTTCCCGGCTACTCTGATCATGTTAATGACCGCCATCTTCAATGGCGCTCTGTCCAATAACATGTTCCCACAGACGTGGAAAGAGGCTACCGTCATCGGTATCCCCAAACCTGGAAAACCCAAGTCCTCCCCGTCCAGCTATCGTCCCATCAGTCTGCTCAAAGTCCTAGGTAAGATCTACGAGAGGCTTATCCATAAGCGTCTCAAGGACTTTGTCGAAGCTAAGAGCCTCCTCCCCAACGAGCAGTTTGGTTTTAGATCAAACCACTCTTGCGTCCAACAGGTCTACCGTATCGTTGAACATATCAGCGCCAAATACCAGCGCGGTCTCGTTACGGGAGCCCTGTTCTTCGATATAGCGAAAGCATTCGACAAGGTCTGGCACAACGGGCTGATATACAAACTATACCAGCTCAGTGTGCCGGATCGTCTCGTGCTCATCTTACGAGATTATCTGTCGAACCGTACCTTTCAGTACCGAATCGAAGGTGCGCTTTCGTCCTCTCATCCCATTCGCGCCGGAGTACCCCAAGGCGGTGTTCTCTCCCCCCTAGTGTTCTCGCTATTTACTAGCGATATTCCCACTAGCTCTAAGACACAGCTAGCTCTGTTCGCTGACGACACGGCGATATATTGCTCCGGCAATAGCGAGAAGGCAATAGCCGGCCACCTCCAGAGATCCGCAAACGCACTAGGCGCTTGGTTCCGGAAATGGAGAGTGGAAGTCAACCCAGAGAAGAGTCAGGCGATCTTGTTTTACAAGCCCAAGACTCGTCTCTTCCCCCCCCGTCCCAGTCCGATCACGTTATTTGGCAAGCCGATCCCCTGGGTTGAGCAAGCTAAATATCTAGGCGTGATCCTCGATCGAAAGCTTACCTTCAGAGAGCACATTAAGACGGTGCGCAATCGTGCCGCATTCGCTCTCAGTAGGCTTCATTACATGCTGAACGCACGCAGCAAGTTATCCCTGAAAGGCAAACTACGCATTTTCACCACGTGCATACGTCCAATAATGACTTACGCGTGTGTAGCCTTCGCACACGCTAAGCCCCGCCAAATCCATAGGTTGCAGGTCATCCAAAACCGTTTTCTCCGAAAGGCTACGGGAGCCCCGTGGTACGTTAGAAATGAGCGTCTCCATGTCGACCTCCGTATCCCCACCATCAAACAATTCATGAAACGTATTTCCAAGCGTTTCATAGAGTCCGCTGAAAAGCACCAAACCCCCTTATCGTATCGGCCACCCGATACACCCCCTCCCAGATCAGCAAGATCCGCCGACCGCGGCATACTCTTGTTGAGCCCGATGACCCCATCACCCTGACCCAAGAGAGTAGTAGGGAAACCAGCACTCTTAGGAAAAACAAACCCAGAACGCGTACCGTATTCCGACCTCGCCGACGAGGTCCATCGCGACGCCCCCGTCAAAACCCTCCCCGACTTTTGCCTAACGAGCCAGCCCGCGCTGCTGAGCCATTAGCGTTAAATCCCCTAAATAATATCAATCAAACCCAGCCTGTCCCTTGCTGCCCCCCTTCAATGACCCCGCTAAGCCGAGGCCCGTGTCCCACAGGGGATGCCCTTAGCGAGCGGCCATTTAGTTTTTAAGTAGTTTTAAGCCCTGGCTGGGGGCCTTAGAATCTAAGGCAACCACAGGATTGCCCGGTTGAGCAGTAACCAGCCTTAATGTGCTGAACTGCGAGTAGTACATTAAAAAAAAAAAAAAAAAAAAAAACTAATTGCTCAGTCGCAACTCAACGGTCAGCGAGTCACGTCCCCTGAGGATGCCTCGTGGAGAGGCGAAACACGTGTCGGTTATGGTGTTGGGTTTTGCTTTGCCTTCCTGCTTGTGCATAAAATCCTTGCATTTACCTTGTAATCTTGCATGTGCATAATATAGCGGGCGGGAGGGAGGTGCATACCTGCAACCCACTAATATTCGCGGAAATTAAAACTAGATATATTATTTTCATTTTCAAATTTAAAATGGATTTCCGCAAAGTAACGCCTGATTCAATCAATTTTATCAAGTCTAGTTGTCAAGGAAACTTCTATATCAGAATAAACAGTAATAAGAAAATTAAACCACCTATGGTGTAAAAATTTCCGAGCTCGCTCCTGAAAATACCTATTTGTTTTTCTTTCTTTTAAATATCTGTTCCCAAAAAAATAAGGGTTCGATATATTTAAATTACGCAAGAAATCAACTTGGTTGATGACATGACGTGCAATAAATACTTAGAGATGAAACAGAATTTATTGATTGCATCCGGTGGACGTGAAATGCAATCACGGATGGAAGGGGAGCAGGGTGGGTAGCCTATTCATATTTCTACATTTATGTCTAGTAAAGCAGCTCGCAGGTATCCTCGACCGGGCCGACAGTCTATTAGTACATGTACATCAAGCATAATAACTACCTGCTATTAATATCAATTAAGGCTATCACAGACAGGCGAGACACGAAAATGCTTGTTTTATTCGAAAGCTGGTACTTTGTCGTGTGGTCCCATTTAATTTGAGTAAGAATAATGCGTATTTAATTGGCTTCCGCTAGTGATGTTCTCATTTTCAGTTGTCGATAAAAAAAACTGTACGTATACGATGGTTTGGAAAAGCATCATAGTATTTTCAGGTGGTCCCTTTCTACATAGTTTGGTGAACGTCTGATGAAGAACTTCGGAGATAGGAAACGGAACTCTTCAATAAATGAAAGCAAATCTTCTGGGATCGCTGAAATCGCACGTCTGTTTACACCAGTTTATAACACAGCCGGTACTTACGCTGTGATAGGGCACGTTTAGCTGTGGTGTATCACTACTAAAAAGTGAAAAATAAAAAACTTTTTTACACAGAAAGTATAAACGACTTCTAAATAAAAACAGTATAAAATAACTTTAGTTTCCAACGTAGAAATATATCGATGGTTTCCAAAGTCGGTGTTCTTGGTTGTTTCTTACGAAAATTTAGAAAAGGAATAACATCATAATTCAAAAACGTTTAAAAAAATACACCCATTTTTTTAAACGTTTATGAATAATTATTATTATAGAATTTATTTTTATATATTGATTGGATGAGAACCTATGTTGATGTGATATAGTTTTTTCAGGAAATAAGACCCATGATACCATGGGCTCATGTTATAGACACCTTTTTTTTTCTGGATGGGAAATCATCAAATGACTTCTCCCGCTCTGGGCGGAGCGGAAGAGAGTGGCAGACTGTTATAGACACCTGGGTGTGTTTTCTTTAAATAAAAGCACACTAAGATCAGTATTAAATATTTATTAGTTTTTAATGTTACTCGCGGTATTCAATAACAATAAGTCATCCATATAATTAAATTAATAAGTACACCCAATTGTTTTATTTTTGATTTTTTATTATAAGTCATTTTATTTCATCTATCATAAGCATTTGTTTAAGCCTAGAATATGCATAAACTTGTTTTAAAATTATAAAAAAAGAATAAAAAATAATTTGTTATACCGGGATGTACACGTTATGATACCTCTAAAATCCCGGAAAATATTCCGGGCTTTAGAGGAGGTATTGTCCACTTGCTTCCTCGAAATTAAGGTAAATGAACTCTACATATGTATTACTTTATATCTCTGATGATTACGTAGTGATATTTTTGCGCCGTTATAGCCGTTTTTTTAAAGCGATTTGATGTCCATGAACTGGGAACAGAAGGATTTCTATTTTGAGCTGCTCGCATGCTTCTGATGATACTTCGTAACTTCTCAGAACATTAGCTAGTATGCTTTTCATCGCTAACATTCCGAAGTAACGACCTGTAAATTAAAAAAAAATTAATGACGAGTCTTCTAATAAATAAATTGAAAAAATAATTTAATTACGTTTTTCAACGAACAACTGCCTCATTTGACATTCGACAGACATGTCTGGTTCAATTCCATTTAAGCTCAGCGGCTTTATGGATTACGTCGTCCGTTGAATTCTTTTGGGATTCGCACCCCGTTGGGCAAGGGCAAGGGAGGGTAGACAACGTTTTGTATTCCTTCCCTTACACAATACACAATCCGAGAGACGGGCCCCCAGGATATTGCGCTCATGGTTCGTTGGCAAACCGAACAGACAGGCCCGTAACAGCAGGCGGCAGAATTGTGTGGAAAAGGGGGTTATATGTAACAACAGTAGGACAAAATAGGCGAGATTAAAACAAGATAGATATCGTACTTATTGGCGTAGCAATAACCCTGCTAGGACAGATCAAGGCCAATACCAAGACGGGATAACCGAAAGTGATAGTCCAAACCGATTCCAAAAATATTACCCAGATATAAACGTATGTAGGTAGCCACTTCGATGTATTGACAGGACCTTACTTCTAAACACATCAAAAGTATCTAGGGATCAACATATATTTTTGCAATAACTTTTCTCCTGATTGATATTAATTAAAATTTTCTTTAAGGATTCATCAATTAAAGTGTTTTCGTTTGTCACAGTAACGATAAACCAAGTCACCTTTGCATTAATAAAGAAATTTGCCATTTTCCTAATAAAGGGATTTTTGACATTTGAACCACTAACATTAAAGTTCGAAAAAAAGACTGAAATAACAGTTTTCTTTAAAATTTTATTGGGTAACTTAAACAATTAATAATCCGTGTTTCTACCGCGAACACTAACAACACAAGAACATCGGTTTGGCATACTCAAAATGAGTTCATCCAAATCACGCTGTGGAATGGCCGCCCATGTTCGTTGCAACAACAAAAAAAGGTCTTCTTGCGACTGGATACCCTCCATATTCGGCAGAGCTCTTCGCTTACCTTGGCTGAGCGCCATGGAGGACGGTATCGCTGCACCACACGGAGACAAGACCGATACATTCAAATCTTAACTCGAAGAGCTCCAACAATAACCGCCATGATGTTAGCCGTGAGGCTTCATCACTCTTCAGGGAACTTAATTAGCGACCAAACAGTCAGAAACCGCTTGCATGAAGTGAACCTTCATTCCCGAAGACCGCTACGGGTACCACCTATAGCAATGCACAATCGTAGGATTCGATATCAATGGGCTCTTGAACACAGAAATTGGGCAGAAGAACAATGGCGTTTCGTGTGCTTTTCTGATGAGTCTCGTTTTGGTATGAGACCGGATACAAGACGTATACGACACTGGAGAACCCCTGGACGCCAACAGCGATTAAAATCCTGCCAGGAAGTCCATCCTTATAGTGGTGGAACCATCATAGTATGGGCGGGTATTTGGATCGGCGGAAGAACTGAGTTGATTTGGATCAGAGGCAACCTCAACGCTCAAATTTATGCTGAGACGATTGTATCAGACGTCATCGTTCCTCTACAAGTGCAAATCGGTCCCTTATTTCAGTTAATGCATGATAATGCACGACCGCACACCGCAAGAGTTGTAAGACAGACTCTCGCCGCAGCTAACATCAATGTCCTGCCCTGGCCTGCTCAGTCGCCAGACTTGAACCCGATTGAGCATGCATGGGATATGCTACAGAGAAGAGCTCTGCCGAATATGGAGGGTATCCAGTCGCAAGAAGACCTTTTTTTGTTGTTGCAACGAACATGGGCGGCCATTCCACAGCGTGATTTGGATGAACTCATTTTGAGTATGCCAAACCGATGTTCTTGTGTTGTTAGTGTTCGCGGTAGAAACACGGATTATTAATTGTTTAAGTTACCCAATAAAATTTTAAAGAAAACTGTTATTTCAGTCTTTTTTTCGAACTTTAATGTTAGTGGTTCAAATGTCAAAAATCCCTTTATTAGGAAAATGGCAAATTTCTTTATTAATGCAAAGGTGACTTGGTTTATCGTTACTGTGACAAACGAAAACACTTTATTTGATGAATCCTTAAAGAAAATTTTAATTAATATCAATCAGGAGGAAAGTTATTGCAAAAATATATGTTGATCCCTAGATACTTTTGATGTGTTTATTTCAATCCACTCAACTGACTAGTCGTGATACTAAATTCGGGTAAAAACAAGACATCACCTATACAATTTCTCGAGCCGTAACTGAAAGGTATGTAAGCACACGGATGTCTGGTAGAACAGTTTTCTGGCAGGAACCTGTCAGGGTTGAAGATGTCAGCGTCGGGTCCCCACAGCCTCTTGGAGCGATGCATTATCATCGGTATGACCGCACACCCCACGCCAGCCGGGATCGTGAATGTAGCTAAAATAAAAATCAATATATAGGTACCTACCTATAATACTTTTCCATTACTGAGGGTATAACAGGTAACGCAGAGCAGAAACTTCTCAGAGAAAGACATTTGGCATGTTCCTTCGGGAGTTTAGAGGAGCACTAATGTCTTAGTGATCCTCTAAACTCCCGAAGGAACATGCCAAATTGATTGATTGATTGATTGTCGAATTTCCCGAAATTCCTACGTGAACGGGAAAAAACGGGATTTGCGTTCGGTTACGAAGTCGCTGGCAATAGCTAGTCAGCAAAGATACAAGTCATACACCTACTTTTCTTTCCTAATTTTGGTAATTTAATTATTACTTGCATTCGTTATTCATTTTGCTGTCAAACATTTAGGGGAGAGATCCGTCAGTTATAAAAAAAAACAGTCCACGAACGGTTGGGTTATTGGCCCCTAACTGGGTGGGCGCCTTCCACCACCCTGAAATTGAAACTGAAATTACTAACATCTATACAATTGAGTAGGTACTTTACAACATACAAAGTTTCAATTCTTTATCAGTTTTCCGCCCAATTATAGGCACCACTGTGTACAATCGCATCGTCTCTTTGATTACTCTTTCTAAGTAGTCCATTTTTGATAAATCTTCTTTAGTAGGCAATCTCTGTGATTCTCCGAAAATTGAATTTAATCTGAAAAATAAAAAAGGCGTAATTAAATGAACGTCCTCAAGTTCGTGTCACTGCTATCTAGGTATATAATTTTCTTATATTAGGTCGCGTTTTCTCCAAGCAACTCTCATGCAACTTTAATTACATTGCGGGGAACGATCGATCGATTGATGACCTCAGTAACACACAATGTAATAGAACTTGTTGCAGGCGAAACCGAGGCCCATCGTATCAAGTTCAAAGGTTTGATTAAAAATTTAATAAATTGGCAAACGAGTGGCATTTCGCTGTGGAGCTAATCGATCACAACATGAGTTCTTCAAATCTTCACGGAAAACTGAAACAGCTCAACATTGGAAAAGAAGAGCCATCGTAAGGAGAGTTCTATTTTAAATTTTCTTTATTTGCTGTGTAGTCTTACCGCAGTGTAGTCTTTTCAACCGACTTCCAAAAAAAGGAGGAGGTTCTCAATTCGACTGTATTTTTTATTTTTTAACCGGATTCTAAAAAAGGAGCAGGTTCTCAATTCGGATGTTTGTATGTTTTTTTTTTTTTTTTTATTGTTTGTTCGCGCATAACTCCGTCGCTTGTCAACCGATTTGAAAAATTCTTTTTTTGTTGGAAAGGGTATACTTCCCAAATGGTCCCATGAAATATTTATCGAAATCAACCAAGCGGTTTTCGCAGAATCAACAAAAATCTAAAAAAAAATATCTACATTGTCTACATTGACGACCTCTTAGTTTACTCTGCAAAGGAGCAGTACGTTTTTTTTTTTACACCAATGTGATTGGTTCGTTTAGGTGGGGGAGGGGAGGGGAGGGGGTGTAGGTACCACTAAAAAGTGAAAAATAAAACGTATAGAATAGAACTCGGTGTTTTTGGTTGCTTTTTTGTTGTTGAACACACCGACTTCCGAAATTAAAGTTATTTTATACTTTTTGGTTTTTTTGTTTAGAAGTCGGTTTTATTTTTTGTAAAAAGTTTTTTATGTTTGTTGCCTCATTACTTTGTGTTGGGTGTATCGATTTTGATGAATATTTTTATATTCGAAAGCTGGTGCTTGTCTTGTGGTCATTTGGAATTGAGATCTGACGACTAGTATTTGAGTCATCCCTAATAATGCGTAGCTTACGGCCGAACCCAATAACCGATCTATCACATACTGGAGATACAAAAACAAATGAAACAACAGAAAACCTATATCATTTTTCTGTTGTTTCATTTGTTTTTCTATCTCCAGTATGTGATAGATCGGTTATTGGGTTCGGCCGTTAGTTTACATTGACGACGTTCTCAATCCCTCTTGTCGATGTAAAATGAAAAAATAAAATTGTGTACGATGGTTTGGAACAGTATCTTAGTATTTCAACGTGGTCCCGTTCTAGTTTGGTGAAGATCTGATGAAGAACAGAGATGATAGGAAACGGTACTCTTCAATAAATAATAGCAAATCGTTCAGGATTGCTGAAATCGCATGTTTGTTTATTGTTTACATCAAAGTGATTGATATGTTTAGGTGGGGGAGGGGATGTGCCACTAAAAAATGAAATATAAAAAAACTTTTTACAAAAAAATACAACCGGCTTCTATACAAAAAAGGTTGTATTTTTTTGTAAAAAGGTTTTTACCTCAAAGTTAGACTGGTAGAGAATGCCTTTTTGCAAAGTCCGCCCATGTACCACTATTGTACATAAAGTAGTAAATAAATAAGGTCTACTTACTCTTTATACACTTTATCCTGAGCATCTTTATGGCATCCTAATAATAATAACGCATACGATATCACAAGAGCCGTGGTGTCGTTACCGGCGATGGTGATAGAATCTATGTGCTCTCGCAACTCGATGTTACTGAACGCTAACTTCCTTTCTAATAGTAATTGTAGTATGTCTTTTCGATCTGAAATGTAAAGGGAAATTAGCATTTAATTGTTCATTATTGTTATAATTACAACACATGTTATAATTTTATTGTATTAGTTAATTTTTATTGTTAAGTATAAGTATTAAGTTTTGTAAATGTTAAGATTTAGTGGGTATTAGAAATAAGTAACTACGCTATTGTAATAGGTGACACCTGTAAAATAGTTGTATGTTTGGTGGTGAAATAAATAAATTATTTTAAACCTAATAGCCGCTCGGAACTCTCCACGAGTCGCCGCGCTGCTGTAGCAAATTCTTGTTACAGCGGAATTGAGCGATGGAGTATTGCTATCTGCATATACATAATTAAGTTTGAAACGGCCTATACCTAAATCCTAAACACCTAGACAACTCGAAAACAACCAAATGAGGACCCCAAGTTTTCGGGGTTAAAATCGTTGCTAGAACATCCCATTTTTAGGATCGCAATTAACTCAATCACCCTATATAAACGGAATATATCCAAATCATTACGGCCAGTCTTCCCGTGTCCCTTTTATTCAAATCTGCTCAAATTTTTAACCGTGACTTATTAAAAAAAATGAAACATACGTACATCAGAGTTCCACATTTGAACGCTAATTAGCATTATCTATATACTTATTTTTAGTCAAACATATAAATAATTACCGTTATTGTAGCTTAATTTCAGAAAGTCAGCTTGCTTCTTCTGTATTACCTGTAACAAGCAAATCAAAAGGCATTGAATCTAAGGTCGCCTATAAAGGACCGGCTCCTAATAAGGCCTTCAACCCTCTGTTGAAGTTTATATGAAAATTCTTTATCCTCTCTATCTTCTTTATCTTTATAATATATAGTTTATAAACTTGAAACTTGGCACGAATACTGGTCTAACTGAATTATAATGGCAGCTATTATTCGCTTTTCAGAACTCTCAATAAACAATTTAGGGGCGCGTGGAACACGACGCGTCGTCGACTCGGGCCTGGTTGCTATCGGACGGCGAACCACCCATAGCTCGCCATCCGCAGGCCCGCGCCTACGGTGGCCGGGAATCGCCCTGCGTTTCCCGACGCCCGGGGCGTTTTCTTCTGTTGCGGCGGTTGGAGCGTGAGGTTTCCCTCTCTCGCACTCGTTCCGCCTCCTCTTTCGCTAGCATTACTGCAAACCATGGTTTGAACCAGGTCGCGAGAGGTCGCCGCCGCCGATCGCTTCGACGAGGACACAGCGTTGCTCCGCCCAAACAGGGCAGACCTCCACCGTATGCTCCACCGTGTCCTCCGGGCGATCGAAAGTGTTGACACCCGGACGTGTCCTCCCGCTGGATCCGACACAGGTACCTCCCAAAACAGCCGTGTCCGGTGAGCACCTGCGTCCGGTTGACGGTAAGGACGCCGTGGTGACTCTCTAACCACTCCTCAAAGAACACCAAATTCATTGGTAGAACATAGAGCTCGACAAAATGTATACATAAGCCCTTTATTGTAATACCTGTGTTCACAAATAAAGATTGATTGATTGATTGATTGAAAGAGGGGACTTATCACCGTAATGGTGGCGTGCCCAGCGCTGCATTTTGCCGCGGCAGCAGAGTTTCACGGCGTAGCGTCTCTACAAGCAACGCGCGAGGGCTCTCGCCTCCAGATCCCACGGCAGCAATTTGGCAAGGAGGTTCGCCGCCTCGCCGGAGACCATGCGGTATCCCCGGACCGGCCGAATGGCCATGACCCTCTGGGACACTACTAGGTGGCGCGCCGGCAGACGCTTTAGCGACAGCGCCCACACCGGGGCCTCATAAAGGGCCATGGACCGCAGGATCTCCACCATTTTGTAGGGTCTTCCCCACGGGTCCCCGTCCAGAGACTCCAGCATCTCTCTGCGAGCCACATCCTTAGCCCGCAAAGTACGAGGGGTGTTTTCAAAAGCCTACAAGCCTGTCCTACCAGGCCTTAATTTGTCTTCGGTGAGTGGCTTATTAATCACGCTAATTTGAGGTCGGATTATTACGATTTTTACATTGCTCGTATATGGAACCAAATACAATGGATATCATGTTGTTTAATAATTTCGGTTAAGTACATTTTTTTCTTTATGGATGGGTATTAAATAGAGGTGGACCAGTCACGTGGCGAGATATGATGACAGTCGATGGATAATCAACATCACGAAATGGAACGGACTGTTAGGCGTTATAAATAGACATCGCCCGTGCGTCCAGGGACAGGACGAGATTAATGGCCTACGTAGGAAGGGACTAGATGACCACCACCAAAAACAGAAAAAAATAGAATTCTTTGGAGGACACAAATTAAACATAGAGATAGACGTATTTTTCTTTTTTCACATAAACAACAAATGAAGACGATACAGTGCGAAAACTTGCGTGACGTCACTACTCGCTACAATTTTTATCGGGCCGTGACGTCATACGCTCCCACTCCTGATCTTTGATGCTTTTTATCTTCGTCAGTTTTTATAGATTTAGAATAAAGGAAAAAATACGTGTCCAATATTTTTCGATAATCTAACCGACGGACTAAATAGAATCATATTTTTTAAGTTCAGGAAACATCCCTATTTGCGAACCAATACGTAATTTATTTTTTGTGGAATAAATAAAGCAATTTTATTGTTTATAATTAATCATTATTAGTGCCCTTTGCATTCCAGAGCCGCGGTAACTCTTTCGAACAAAATTCCGCAACCGGTTGAGTACCTACCTTTAAATATTTATATTCGGCTTGTCCCTTAAACGAGTCTTAAACAATTGTGCCGTGACGTCATAGCGTGCTCCAACCACGCCTTGAACAGACGCATATTATTATTGATGATAGACTACTATAATTACCTCATCGGTAAATTTGTGCGTGGCGTCGATGCTCTCTCTTTGCGTGGTGGCGTGTGACGTCAGATTGAATAGCGTGTCGGGCTGCAGCCACGCCTTGAACAGCCGCATGTTGATGATGGACATCACGGTCTTGCGCGCGCGCAGGTACGGCGTATCGGGGTTGTGCTGTACGTCCATCCTCTTGCCCATTGCGGTTTCTGCGTTGAAAAAGCCCAGTACAATGGTAAATATCCTGAACTTAAAGTGTTATTTTTTAAAAAAATTGCTTATGATGAATTTCTGATATTTGTTTGCTTGATAAGCTTTCCCAATGGAGGTCGAAGCTAAGTAACTGCTATGACCCTAAGATACTTACTCCTTTTACGATTTTTAAAAGTCCTAAAGTTATTATTATAATATCAAATATCAAAAGTTATTATTATAATATCAATGGTTTGGCAAAGATAAAAAGTGTAAATAATACGAAATTTATATCGGGCTGAGAGTTTCAAAATCGGGGGTAAAGTAACTATTCCACGCGGACAGAAGCTAGTCAACACATAAAACTTTTCCGTTACTGAGTGACTGAGTGACGGACAGACAACGCACAGCCGAAACTTTGTGCCAAACGTCAATCATTATTGATGTTTGGCACAAAGGTTCTTTGGGGAGTGCAGGGGAGCGAAATCAAGTCTTAGTGATTTGATTTCTCAAAATTCCTACGAGAATGGAAAAAAATCGGGATACTCGTGTGCATGTACGGAATTACGGGCAAAGCAAGTAAAAGATAAAACCAATCTTACCAAAAACGATGTCGAGCATGCAAGACGTGACGTATTCGTAAACGTCAAACGGAGATTTTCCGATTCGTTCTCGAAGTCTGTCGACGAGGATGTCGCCCTGCTCCCCGAACACCTCGATGTAATCCTCTACGATACGATTATGGAATATTGGCAGGAGTAAACGCCTATGAGCCTTCCATAAATCCACTGTAAAGAGTAATAACAAATTAAAACATTATTAACATGTAGCGGTATCGATTTCGCCACAAGAGAAATTAAAGCGAGATTTGTGCGGCAACAAAAAGAACAAAACCGTCATCTAGTCTGCCAGCAGCGAACTACTATCGAAATCCTGCGTCGCGGGATTTTGTGCGATTCGAACATGATAACAGCCCGAATAACAACTATTGGCCAGTTGCCCACCAGACTTTGCACCCTGTTCAGCATAGCCTCTAACACAATCATTTAAAAAAAATATTTTGCAATTAATTAAAGTCGCAGTTAAGCTGCAATGAAACTACAAATTACACTGGTGTATGAATTTTCACTTTTATAAGTACCTTTCCAGAAATATAAATGCATGTGTTTAGCTGTAAGGTTTAGCTACCTCACAATTAATTATTTATTTATTTATCACATCAAATGTAGGAAACATTACAGATACAATCTAATGCGACAAGGTAACTTAAAATACACTTGACTATACCTTACATGCTACACAGTACGTGGCCCTTGTGAAATCACCCAGTTTACAGGTGAATAATTATGTCTATGGCATCCGCCATCGCGTTGAGAGTGCGCAGCACACGAGTCAGCGGTGCGCGCCCCAGCAGATCCTATTTCTGATAGTATACCTGAATTTTGTATACTACCTCTTAAAACTTTAAAAAGAGAAAGAAGTGAAAGAATCGTGCATATTCCTTAGCGGATTCATCACCAGATTGAACTCGTCCTTCTTTGATCAGTTTGTACTGATTAGAAGTGTCTTTTTTCGTCCTCACGTAATAGGGATGTTTCCTGAGTAAAAAATATATGATTATGTTTAGTCCGTCAGTTAGATTATAGAAAAATATTGCACACGTATTTTTTCCTTTATCAAATCTATAAAAACTGACGAAGATACAAAGCATCAAAGATCAGGAGTGGGGGCTTGTGACATCACGGCTCGGTAAATATTGTAGCGAGTAGTGACGTCACACGAGTTTTCAACGCACTGTATCGTCTTCATTTTTTGTTTACGTGAAAAAAGAAAAAATACGTGTCCAATATTTTTTAGAAATCTATCTGACGGACTAATTAGATTTTTTTAGTTAACTACCCTATTCCATAATGATTTAGGGTCTGTAGCGAGGTGGTCCTGTACTCGAACTCTGTAACGGAGGTGAGAACTCGCTGTTCCGCTTTCACCCTTGCCCGACACTCTGAGAATGCCTCATAATCATTTGGGGATTTGATGGCTTTATACTTTTTGTGTAAATTGTATTTTAATTTAATTTCTTTTATAAGATCTACATACCTATACCATTCTGGATATATTCCATTACTTATCTTTTTAGTTTTCACAGGAATGCTAGCTTCAAAAGTTTCATATATTTTATCATAATAAAAGTTTAAAGCCAAATCAGGGTCTTGAATATTGTATATATCTTTCCAGTCTATTAGATTAATTAATAATAAATTAATAGCAAAGCGCGCTGTCATGAGTACGACGAATTGCCTAAAAAATGTACGCACACATGCGATGTAATTTAATTTTATTATATGCAATCTGCTAATGTCAACACACACACTTCCTTATTTTAGCCGCATAGGTAGGTTTATTTATTTAAATTGGAGAAAGAGAGACAGCAGGCATTATTTGTACCTTTTACCACCTTTACATTTGTTTCGTGTCCTACTCGTAAGTAGGTATGTTGTATTTTCTGCGATCAATGAGTCATGGAACGCGAAATATAGCTTAAATGTACCTAATGTTAGAAATTTTGAATATCAATTATTTTATTTCATAAATCAGCTGATGGTTTTGAAGTGCTTTGCTGGTGTATGTGAATGTGGATAAATTGCAGTGTTTACTTATTTACAGCGAAAATGCGATAGATAAACGTGCTTAAAAATCCGAAGTATTAAGTCGAGATGAAAATTAAGTAATGTATATAAGTGATAAATATTTTAACCGCTAGCTATTTGTGAAGAGTTCACGATAGCCATAGCCAACCTAAATGCGGATGCGGATGGCGAGCTATGGGTGGCTCGCCATCCGATATCAACCAGGCCCGAGTCTACGGCGCGTCGTGTTCATGTGTTATATAGAATCAGTGCCAACTAGGATTGTTGAATTTGTTCGAAAGAGCGACCGCGACCCTGGGACGTAAAAGGCACTAGAAGGATTACAGGTCACGGGTTTGGTCAGTAAAAGTCTGCCACTCTCTTCCGCTCCCGCTCAGAGCGGGAGAAGTCATTTGATGATTTCCCATCAAGAAAAAAAAGAAAAAAAAGGGGCCTATAAAAGAGCTGCGGGATTCCAGCATTAGCAAGCGACTACTAACAGGATATAAGCAACAATTACAACAACAAATACTGCGAACGGGAGAGCTATGGGACTGCTGCGACGCAAGCGCTACGCCAATATTTTAATTCGACTACGCGGGCTACGGGAATGCTCGTAGCATTCGTAGCACGCTACAAAGCGTCTACGGGATTATTTTACACTAGCAGCGCAGCGCCCCGCGGTTTCACCCGCGTTGTTCCTGTTCCCGTGGCAATACGGGGATAAAATATAGCCTATGACACTCTACAATAACGTAGCTTTCTATTGGTAGATCATTTTGAAAACCGGTTCAGTAGATACAAAATCACAACCTCACAAACATTACCTCTTTATAATATTATAGTACAGTGGACCCCCAGTAATCCGGCCCCTGTCTAATCCGGCGCCCCCTGTAATCCGACATGCCTTCATCACTGTACTTCTATCTATTTATTACGGTAAATCTTCACTAATATAGTGCTAAATAGATAGAATTTTATCACTTACACTCGTAATTTGTCGGAGTACAAGGTACTCTTCAAAAAAAAGTCCAATCTATAGGGGGTCTGTGGCAGTAGGTACTCTATAATCCGACAAATTTGAAAGTCCGACACTGCCCTGCAAACCGTTTGTCGGATTAGCGGGGGTCCACTGTATAGATTAGCCTCTGAAGGTTGACCTACAAAAATCCCTCGGTGGTCTTCAAATATTCTTTCAAGGTTTTAGTAGAACAATATCATTTGTAGCAGGTATATTTAGTATGTTTACATGAACTACACAATATCATTAAGAAACGACAACACCTTTACGACTTGTTTGACTTCTGTTGTGTTACTTTGTTTAGCTTGAATTACAAGGAAATTGCTTTTGCGAGTAGCTCGGCGGCTGTTTACTTTGCGCTACGGCATAATAAAATTGCATGTATACACAATATAATAATACTCTAAAACAGCGCAGATAACTTGTGAGGGAATTGTAAAGGCAGAAAAGTGTTTAGGTCTGGGTATGGGCGTGTGAAGAAGATGATGAAACGCATGTTATTAAAAGAGTTATGAATAACTAGCTGCTGCCCGCGACTTCGTCCCCGTGGAATCCCCGATTTTAAAACATTCTTTATCGCTGCTCCGCTCCTATTGGCTTAAGCGTGATGATATATAGCCTAAAGCCTTCCTCGATAAATGGTCTATTCAACCCAAAAAGAATTTTTCAATTCGAACCAGTAGTTCCTGAGATTAGCGCGTTCAAACAAACAAACAAACAAACAAACAAACAAACAAACAAACAAACAAACAAACAAACTCTTCAGCTTTATAATATTAATAATATTAGTATAGATTAAGTAGCCAAAGAATCCTATATACTATAATATTCATAGCTCTGCCTGAATTATGTAAGGCATCATAAGAAAGAAAAGGCAGGCAGTGTTCGCGTGACGGAATGGTAGAACAAAGTGTGTTGCGCCGACCCCCTAGCCACATGGCTGTCACGTTGTCAGTGAATTTTACTAATCCGAACACTATTCTCCGAAACTACGTGTTAGTGGGAAACTTGTTAGATCGTAAAACTTTTAGTCGACGTAGCGGTAGGTCTGAAGGGACAAGGAAGATGACGAAATATTCAAGTAATGAAATGTATTTACCTGGAGCCACAAAAAGTCCATTTCCCAGCCAAACTCGAAGAAACTTATAACTGTAATCCTTTTCGAGACAGTTCTCCAGAATCTTCTGCACATCATCCGGATTTAACGTCACTGGAATTTCATCTCCACATTAAAATTCAATCTTTTATTTTTACAGTTTTGACAAAACCGAATTCTAAGAATAAAATCTCATTTACCTACGTAAAGAGACGGTCCGATCCAGACAGTACTAACTGACCCTGTTTCTTCAATCTTTTGAACCAAACGTCGTACATTATTTAATATTCCTGAAAATAATCATAAACTCTAATTAATACGTCCCATATACCTATGTTTATGAAATAGTACTAAGGTAAAGTTACTTACTTTCAGGCCCACCAATAAACCAATGGGTATGTCCTAAAATCGGCAGGTCACCAACAGTCGGTAATGTTTTAGAAAACGCATACAGGAAATTTCGAGAATATCTAAACTTAACATAATATAACACAGCAAGTAAAAAACTAAATAAAATCACGAACATCTTTGAAGATGAATTTAATGAAGTAGTACAGTTTCTATGGAGGACTTGTGTTCATAATGCTAAATATTACACTGAAAGACACAATGAATGAGGCTATGTTATAACGATGATTTCCATTACAGAAACATTAAATACAGGAGAAGTGGCAAGGGGCGTGTTATGGTCCGCGCTACATGGTCTCAGCGACCATGTCATTCGCAAATGCTCGAATTCGTAAACTAGTGCACTTCCGACCGAGAGCGTAACAAGATATAAGAATACCGTGTTGTTCAGTGGTTTCTTATAAAAACCGAAGCCAAAACCAAACTTTGTTAGTCATGGAATCACTTACCATATCAAAGTACAAGTATTTTACTATACTTATTTATCTTTAAAATCATAAAATATTTCTTGCTTCTACTACGTTATTTTTGTTCTCAAATGTCACAGTGACAATAACAAATTTTACAATAAACACGTTGCTCCTTAACCGCTTCCTGTTTGTCGCTAAGTGACTGGATAAGCAACGTAAAAATCATAAAATGATACTTTACCATGCGGATGTATCGCGTACTACGCACTTACTTACTTGTACAGATACACTAACGTAGGATATCGACAACAATGTCAATTGACGAATCAAATATACAAAAGCGTAACCAACTTTTGTAGAGTTGATTAAATTTTAAATACTTACTTCTGTTATAGCTTCGAATGCATTATAGTAATTGGCATGGTTAACATAATATAGATATTAGTGACTTTTGCTTAAAATAAGTCAACATATTCATTATTTTATTTATTATGCATGGGCAGCATGGGTGTGTGTAACAAATGCAAGAATCGATAAATTTCCGATTTAGTCAATCACTAGCGTATATGTAAAAAAAAATGCTTTTGCATATCACAACGATAGCGACCGTTGTTTTTATGTGAGTAAGTTGTAAGTGAAAGACACGCTGTGCTTAGTAGGATAAGATTTAATTGATTATGTAGTACAGTCCAATTTAAGAAATCCGGGTGTGTGCGCAACTGCTTTTCTATTGCTTTTAATAAACTACATGCGTATTAGCTATTAGGTAGGTAAAATAGAAGCCACATGTTTCCGATACAATTTCGGCTACGGAGCATATCTCCTTGTTTATTATATCTATGGTTTCCATAAAAGCACTTCAACTGTACAAACGTCAATAGCATCATACTTGAATTATACTAGTGTACCCTGTAGTGTACTCTGAAACACAGGTTTTATAAACCTAGCTCAGGAAAGTCGCTGATAATTGTAGGTTTATTTTTTTTCCATATGTCCTGAAATATTGATAATTTAGTTATACACATAGTTATTTGTTGGATACTAGCATAATTATATAACTATTTAAGATTACTTGTGGCTACTTATATGTAACTACGAGTATATTGTGTATTTTTTTTTAATAAACATGATTATTGTTTTGCATAGCTGACAATACGGGCGTAGTTTTTCCAAGGGGGTGGTCCGCGGGTCCAAAAATTATAGGAATTTTGTGGCAAGTATTATCCGTGACCTATGTCTCTGAATTAGCTTTGCCAGATCCAGGGTGTCAAATTACAGGACGGTACAAAAAAATGTGATTCAATTCAATTCAATAATTTATTTCGGACATCATCCATTTTGTATTAATTAGAACTTATAAAACTATGTCAGTAGCGCTAAAACAAAACTAAAGCTTAAAAATTAAAAATAAAACTAACTACCTATTACGTTCATTTTAATTTAAATACCTTTTCATCAGCACCGGGCCCGCAGCTATGTCTATGGGACCAGTGCATCAAAATTAGGGCAGTCTAGCCGCTCCACAATTAACTTAATCAACTATTACCTGGTAGCAAACGCATATAAAACAGAAACCTGTAGTAAAATGTGAGTGTTCTGTTATTTTTTATCTATTTCTTAAACGCTTAATCTAACTAAATATTTAGAATGATGAGAGATCAAGATGTTTATAAAATAATGGATGGAATAACGTCTATTGTTACATTTTCGTCGAACTAAAATACCATCGAAAAATACACCAAACAAACAATATTCGTTAAAAAATAATTCTGAACTGCTATTTTGATAAGTTTGTTAATAATAAAAAATGTGAATAAAATAAATAAAATTGATTGAATTTAGTTTCAGTGAAATATGTTTCGATCAAGTAAATAGCCGTTGAAACAATACTATTTGAAACTAGCTGTGTCCGCGACTACGTTTATTTATTTATTGTAGGTCTATCACCAACAATTATTCACACTGATTTCATCTAAAATACACATTCCTCAATATTAATTGACAGTGTAACAATTACTTACAGGTAAACACCACATGCATAAAATAAAAATGTAAAGGTTAAGCTAACTTACAAAGTAATAAGCGCTAAGCAACATAATTTTTTGAAATTGATCAAATCAATTTATATTCGGCAAAATTCCCATAAATTGATTGATAGTAAATAAGTTTGATACAATAAAATTGATTACATACATTGATAGAATTTGGTGAAATATGAAAAAATAATAAATTATATTAATAAAGATTGATAGAATTTGATGAAACATAATAAAAATTGAAAAGAATAATTACAAAAACTTAAGTTTCTGCATATTAAATAAAAAAGTGCATGTCATCGATTATAATTAGGGTTACCTACTCAGCAAATGATTAATAATGCTTTTTTTTTGTTTAGCAAGAGTGTCAAAGTGGAGATCAATAACATCACTATAGCCATTTACTGTTTTAGACATTCTTGCATAGGGTGAATTGGCCCCCAAAAAGGTTCTTCTAAAAGGTGGGCAAAGCGGTGTGATGGCATTATGCGGAATTCTAGAAGGTGCACGAAAATTAAAAAGTGCGACCAGACTGGGACTGTCTTTTTTATGATTAAAATTTCTTAGGCAAACATTGCGTTAATTCGGTGTCTACGTGAATATAGAGATTTCATATTGAAATGCTATAATCTACCAAAGGTACGATCGTATTTATTTTACTAATACCATCAAAAAATGCGAGAACGTTTCGTGTGGCACGAAAAGTTCCTGGCACATTCAAGACGCAACGAATGCGAGAAATAGAGAGACAAACCACACTATTATATTCCAGTATGCTACGAATGAGACTGTTATAAAGCAGTATTCTTGTTTTGTTGTTACGAAAGCTTTTTACAATTTCTTAGAATGAACCCTAATATTCTCGATAATTTTTTAATAATATTATCTACGTAGGGAGTAAAATTTAATTACTTATCAAACAATACACCAAGGTCCTTTATAGTTTCAACTTCCTTAATTTTTTCACCAGAAATATGGTAATCACTACATACATAACTATACTTATAATAAATCTGTAGAGAGGTCAATTCTGTACAAGGAATATATTTTCAAAATAACTATCAGGGGGTGATTAGTGATCGATACTGGTGCCAAAAATGCAATCAGTAAAATTTTTGTCTGTCTGTCTGTCTGTCTGTATGTTCTTTATAGAAACAAAAACTACTCGACCGATTTTAACGAAACTTGGTGCAATTATTCTTCATACTCCTGGGCAGGTTATAGTATACTTTTCATCACGCTACAATCAATAGGAGCAGAGCAGTGAAGGAAAATGTTGGGAAAACGGGAGAAGTTACTCCATTTTTTAAGCTTCTGTCGCGTGTGTAGCCTTAATGGTTAAAGTTACATAGAAATCATGTATTACGGAAATGTTTTACATAAAATTATTTAAAAAATAACCCGGAACAGCATATGTCTATCTTTTGTCAATTTTAAACCGATCGGGCTGAGAGTTTCAAAATCGGGGGTAAAGTAACTATTCCACGCGGACGAAGTCGCTGGCAGAAGCTAGTTCTTTCATAAAAATGTAAGGTAGTAACATTTTTTTTTGGATTGTGTTCCATCCTGTTATTGGTACATCATTGAACAAGACCATTGAACAAGACGATTCCTCAAACTTAATGATTTTCAAAAATTTTAAATCGTCAGCGTACATAAAATATTATGACTGTAGAAAACACTTTGCAATTTATCATTTATAAAATATATAAACAATATAGGTCCCAAATGTAAACTACAACAAAGAAAAACCTATCCGTTAAATATGACCCACTCTAACAAAGATGCCGTAGGCGCGCAACTTAGTCATTAAGATCGCGATCATTCGTTCACGTGGATGTCGGAAAAAAATATTTCACATAGATAAAATGTACGTACAGTCCATACTCTGAATTACCTGAGCCTTCTTAGCAATGAAAAAATAAAATGGTTACACAGTGCACCTCTTCCGTTTAAAATGCCGACCAGACCTGATATTTCCTGGTACCTCGAATCCAGTTAATTCTTAATTTCTCATTACTTCAAATGAAATTAATAATACTGACACTGGTCAGTATTATTAATTTCAGTATTATTAAATGAAATTAATAATACTGACACTGGTCAGTATTATTAATTTCATTATAAATATTTTATTTTTAATAATTATTAATTTCATATTAATTTCAAACCCATATGGAAACAATTTTCCAAAACGATTTTTTTAACGACTCTATCTCGACGACGGGCCTATCACTGCTCGTGGGTGCCATTGAGACATTTTTTGGATGGAAAATCATCAAATGACTTCTCCCGCTCTAGTTGGAGCGGAACGGACTCTTATTGACTAAAACCCACCCGTGATCCTTCTTGTGCCCTTTGCGTTCCAGGGCTGCGGTGACTCTTTCGAACAAACTCCGCAACCATAGCAGGCACTGACCCTATGGGGCCCCGTCTACGTTGCTGACAGCTCTTTGAGGCGCGTGTGGAATAAGACGCGGGCGTAGGCGCGGGCGGCGGCCGGGGCGTCTTCTTCTGTTACGGCGGCTGGGGCGTGAGGTTTCCCGTTCTCCTCCTTCGCTAGCATTACTGGTTCGCAGAAGGAGGCGACCGCTTCCCATGCCTCCTCGCTCCGGACCATAGCTTTAACCAGGGCCGGACGCGAGAGGTCGCCGCCACCGATCGCCTCGACGAGGACACGGCTTTGCTCCGCCCAAGCACCACATACCTCCACCGTATGGTCTACCGTGTCCTCCGGGCGATCCACACAGTGTTGACACCCGGACTGGATCCGACACAGGTCCCTCCCGAAACAGCCGTGTCCGGTGAGCACCTGCGTCAGGCGGAAGGTGAGGACGCCGTGACGTCTCTCTAACCACTCCTCAAAGAGAAGACTTATCGCCGCAATGGTGGAAAAATCCTGGATTTACTTACAATGCTACTTAATATTAGTTAGTTATACCAGGGCCCCAAGTCTGCTATTTTTATAAATATGTCATTCCAACACGATCCCATTTTCATTTTGCTAAAAGTTTGTAATCTGCTAAATTCATAATGATCGATCATTGGTCGGTCAATGGTCATGTAATACTTTTTGATAACCGAGCTATTAAAAGCAATGAATGCACAATGACGTTCTAATGGTAGGTCACTGATCAAACTGTCAAAATTTTAGCAGACTACCGCATACGTCTGTCATTCATTTGTCATTATGTACGAGATTACCATTCAATGTCATTTCTTTCAATGGCGTGTCAGTGGTTGACCATTGGAAAGTCAAATAGTGACGCTTTTTTATTAGTAGATTACCAAACTTGTAAAAATGAACCATTATGAGATCAATGATAGACCATTCTGAGACTATTGTAATAGCAGACTTGAGGCCCTGGGGCGTTACTGGCCTGCTTTGAGGAGCTGCATGGATCAAATTACATATTTGTCCCACCCTTACGCAAAACACGCGATTGGAAGTGGAGTTGCGGATACCAGTCCGACTAATATATATATATATATATATATCGGCTATTACCATATGTACATGCTATAATCTGCCTAGCCTTGTCCCAACTATATTAGAGCCAGTGAAACCGGATTCAGCTGAATACCAGTATTTTAAGTGGCGCGACTGCCTACCAGACGTCCACAAACCATTTACTGGATAACGCGGCAAGTAAGACTGGTGTCAGATTTTCTGGCTTTTGATAATCCAGAACGACTACCGAATATATACAAATGATAGCCGGGACCATCGGCCTAGCGTGCTTTCCGAGATACGGATCCGAGATACGGATATATTTTATTAGACGACACGGTTGGCGCAGTGGTTGAGCAATTCGCTGCTGCGCCGCTCGCATCATAATATATTTGTATGGCCTACAGATAGTTGTTTCGGGTCTGACTAGTTGAGAATGAGAACTTGTACGTTTGTAAACGCGCTCACGATACAGGACAGATTCCTAGAGTGGAGCAACATTGAAAAAAACACATTACACATACAACCACATTATCACGTTTGGTTTCGACAGCGTTCTTAAAGCTGATTTTAATTGTAAAGTCAAAAATAGAAATGTAAGTAAGTAATGTTTTTATTGTAATTTGTTTATATAAAGTATGGTCGATAGATATGTCTGTATTTTAGAACATGTTAAAAAAATGAATATAAAGTCCTCCATATAACATGTAGAACAAGCTTAAAATGCGTGAATGTTGGTGGGCGCTTAATAAAAAGAAAAGATTACTGATGGAAATAGCTGACGCTGGATGGATTCTTTTATTATGGAAATATTTTGAATGATATTGCAGCATGTTCCTCATGTGCGGGTGTTATCGAACATTAGCATAGTTTGGATGATCCTTGGATGGAAACGGCTTTACTTACATTATCCTGCATGTTTTCATTTGAACGCTGTGAAAAAAAAACATTACATACGCATATCTCTATCACAGCATTAAATTCTTAGCATTGTAGTCTGACGGTTCAATCTTAATAAACGCTTGCTTCATAAAGAGAGATAAATTAATATTAGGTATTCACAATATGCCTCATTCATCAATATTTGATTTGGATGGCATTCTAAACTTATTTTAAATAGTGGTGAGTTTCTATTTAGGTACTCAAGGCATGACTTACCAGAAAAGAATGAACACCAGTTCATGAAAACTTCAGGACAATACAATGAAGACAGAACAAAACTTAATAAAATCCACCCTTGAAAATACGCGATATAACACACTCAAGAGTGATCACAATGAGATCTTGCATTTGTTCAAGTTGGAAACTTACATCCCGGTTCTGAAAAATAGGCTGTAAGACCAACAAGTCCGTCTGACATTAAATTAGTAATTACATTTCTTAATCTGAACAGATAAACATCCACTAGATTATTCTTCACTAGCAGCGCCCCGCGGTTTCACACACGTTGTTCCCGTTCCCGTGCCAATACGGGGATAAAATATAGCCTATGACACTCCACAATAACGTAGCTTTCTATTGGTGAAATAATTTTGAAAATGGGTTCACTAGATCCAGAGATTACGCCTTACAACGTCACAAACTCACAACCTCACAAACGTTACCTCTTTATAATATTAGTATAGACTAGCTTCTGCCAGCGACTTCGTCCGCGTGGAATAGTTACTTTACCCCCGATTTTGAAACTCTCAGCCCGATCGGTTTAAAATTGACAAAAGATAGACATATGCTGTTCCGGGTTATTTTTTAAATAATTTTATGTAAAACATTTCCGTAATACATGATTTCTATGTAACTTTAACCATTAAGGCTACACACGCGACAGAAGCTTAAAAAATGGAGTAACTTCTCCCGTTTTCCCAACATTTTCCTTCACTGCTCTGCTCCTATTGATTGTAGCGTGATGAAAAGTATACTATAACCTGCCCAGGAGTATGAAGAATAATTGCACCAAGTTTCGTTAAAATCGGTCGAGTAGTTATTGTTTCTATAAAGAACACGAAGAGTACGAAGACAGACAGACAGACAGAAAGACAGACAGACAGACAAAAATTTTACTGATTGCATTTTTGGCACCAGTATCGATCACTAATCACCCCCTGATAGTTATTTTGAAAATATATTCCTTGTACAGAATTTACCTCTCTACAGATTTATTATAAGTATAGATTATTTGAATAAATTAATGATGGTGTAAATTGGGTGTTTCTGGATCTCCTCTGATCCAGAAACCCCAATCTAAGAAACCTAGGGAAAATTGGGGAACCTGGATCAAGTAGATCTACTTGATCCAGGTCCCCCAATTTTCGTCTACTCCCCCCACCAAGTCTGAATACGACGTCCAATATTACGCAATTTTTATTTCTCTGAAATACGCCCTTGGGCTGCCAACGCCACAAACATACCACAAGGTACTCGTACTAAACTACTAAGTATCTCAGCTGTACTTATAATGTATCATCGATATACCTAATTAGCATCTTAGTGAGAATTTAACAACGATTTGAGAAAATTATACGTCTTATATTTACAAAAAGTACAACATCTATCGCGTTTCGTTAACACTAGGTAATTATTATCAAGTTCACGTGTTTAAATACCTAATCCACCTGAAGCTTTTTACAGTAGGTATTCAGTGCAAATACATCTTTTCATATCCTTGAGACGCACAAACACATTTCAACACAATTCTCATCTTAGTTTATTGAAGTGTTGGCGGTCAGTTCTCGGGACTTTCAATTTGACGTCATCGTCAAGCATTTTGTCCGGTGAAAACTATTGTGACGATTCAAAAACGGGTAATATTTATCCCGGGGGCAACAGACATTTAAAATTGAGTCAGTACGGAATTCAATGCAATGTCATTTTGGATCGTATTTTCGATCCATTTTTAAGTGACTTCCAAAAAAGGAGGAAGTTCTCAATTCGACTGTATTTTTTTTGTGTGTTACCTCATAACTTTGTTCTGGGTGTACCACAGAAATCTTAATAACTAGCAGCGCCTCGCGGTTTCACCCGCGTAGTTCCCGTTCCCGTGGGAATATGGGGATAAAATATAGCCTATAGCCTTCCTCGATAAATGGGCTATCTAACACTGAAAGATTTTTTCAAATCGGACCAGTAGTTCCTGAGATTAGCGCGTTCAAACAAACAAACAAACAAACAAACAAACAAACAAACAAACAAACTCTTCAGCTTTATAATATTAGTATAGATAAGGCAAATTTCCTTATTATTAAGATTTCAATGGGGTGTACCGATTTTGATAATTCTTTTTACATTCGAAAGGTGGTGCATGTCCCATTTAAATTTGATTGAGATCTGACTACCAGTATTGGAGATATCCCTAATAATAATAATGCGTGGATCTTCGGTGATGAAGCTGTATATTCCGCGGAAGTGTGGGGGTCGCGGCCTCTTAAATGCCAAGACCCTGTACAACCGCGAGATATGCAGTCTCAGGGAATTCTTCCAAGAAGCCGAAGTGGGTATGCACCGAGATGTGGAGATGTGGTCGTGGTGGACAAGGGCCTCACCCCGCTCCCCTTGGCAAACGAGAACTGGCGCAAACCTGTAGTACTTACAATACAACTGATGATCGCAGGAAGGTATGGCAGAGCAAGGAGCTTTACGGGCGCTTTTATCGGGTCCTACATGGGCCCGATGTAGACTTTTTAGCGTCCGTAGCCTGGCTACGTTTTGGTGACCTCTTGGGGGAAACCGAAGGTTTTGTTTGTGCTATTATGGACGAAGTTATGATGACGAACAACTACCGGAAATACATTGTGAAGGACGGTACGGTTGACATATTTATGTCGGGCTTGTCACCGGCCCGAGAAATCCATACGCCACATTATTTCCGGTTGTTCTAGTCTGGCTAACGGAGACTATGCCCGACCCAGTTCTCGAAAATGGCAATTGCACATTGTATTGGGATCGGTCTATCATCACTGACAGGACTATTGTTGAAAAAAGCCTGACATAGTGGTGATAGACCAACTAGAGCGTCGCGCAATGATTGTTGATATAGCAGTCCCGCATGACGATAACCTCGTGAAGGCTGAGAAAGATAAACAATCGAAATATCTTGACTTGGCTCGCGAGGTTGTCGACATGTGGGATGTGAACAACAGCAGTCATTGTGCCGATAATCGTGACGGCCAATGTCATAATTGCCAAGAGCCTCGATCAACATCTCAAGAGGCTCTCGTTGGGCAGCTGGATCAAGGGCTTAATCCAGAAAGCAGTACTCCTGGACACGGCGCGTATCGTTAGGAGGTTCCTCTCTCGGGAGCCCTGACCACCGGTAGCTTGGACCCTGATCCCGATACCGGTGGGCTACTATTTTTTATATTTTAAAATTTTTTTTTTTATATTTTTTTATAGGATTGTTTAAAAATATGATTTATACGAGTATGTTGTAAATTGAATAAACGGAATAATGCGTGGCTTAGTCTACATTGATGATGTTCTTATTCTCTCTTGTCGATGTAAAATGAAAAAATAAAATTGTTTACGATGGTTTCTAGTTTGGTGAAGATCTGATGAAGAACAGAGATGATATGAAACGGAACTCTTCAATAAATGATAGCAAATCGTTCGGGATTGTTGAAATCGCGCACCTATACTAGCATCAGCATAATCAAGGATGCGTATGAGTGATTGCGCAAGCGCAATCATGGTGGCAGTAGTAAGAAAATTACGCAGCCTCCTCAACGATGCAGCAGGTGAATAGCTTGCAGCTAACTTCCTGCAGTTGGGCAGTCCAAGAGAAGTTTCCGTCGATGAATATCCCCAAGTCTTTAACGTGTTTTTAATTTATTAGTAGTTCATTTTTGACATGGCAAAGGATCACGGGTGGGTTTTAGTCAGTAAGAGTCTGACACTCCCTTCCGCTCCACCCAGAGCGGGAGAAGTCATTTGATGATTTCCCATCCAGAAAAAAAAGGCGTGTTTTTTTTAATTTAATTAATTGTTTTTGTTTGTTTTTTATTTGATAACTTTTTGCTATGTACTAGGCAAGCTTTAGACGATGATGTATAAGGTACTAAGTTTTCATCGTCTAAAGCTTGCCAGATGAATTTTCATGGAAACAAATGATTTTAGTTTTTATTTACGAACCATGGTTCCCTCGTTTTATTTTTAAAATTGTCACTAGCCTGTTACCCGGCATAACTCAACGCTTCTACCGATAACTAACACATACATTGATATCGGTTAAGCCGTGTAGGTAGAAGTTATGGTGGGTTGAAATAATAAACTCACATACATACATGAACCCCGAAAACATAACACTCCTTTTTTGGGCACTCGTGTAAAATGAATACAGGCCTACTGTATACGATGGTTTCGAAGGGCATCGCAGTATTTCGAGGTGGTTCCTTTCTAGTTTGCTGAAGATCTGATGAAGAACTTCGGAGATAGGAAACGGAACTCTTCAATAAATAATAGAAAAACTTTTTACAAAAAAATACAACCGACTTTTACACAAAAAATCAAAAAAGTGCAAAATAACTTTAATTTCGGAAGTCGGTGTTCAAAAAACGAAAAAGCAACCACCAACACCGAGTTCCGAAATTAAAGTTTTTGTGTAAAAGTCGGTTGTATTTTTTTGTAAAAAGTTTTTTATTTTTCACTTTTTAGTGGTACCTACATCCCCTCCCCTCCCCCCACCTAAACGAACCAATCACATTGGTGTAAAAAAACGCACTGCTCCTTTGCAGAGTAAACTAAGAGTTCGTCAATGTAGACAATGTAGATATTTTTTTTAGATTTTTCGAAAACCGCTTGGTCGATTTCGATAAAATTTTCATGGGACCATTTGGGAAGTATACCCTTTCCAACAAAAAAAGAATTTTTCAAATCGCGAACAAACATTAAAAAAAAAAAATACAAACATCCGAATTAAGAACCTCCTCCTTTTTTAGAAGTCGGTTAAAAATCATCCGGGATTGCTGAAATCGCATGTTGTTATTGTTCTCTATCTCCGAATTTCTTCATCAGTTCTTCACTAAAATGAAATGGAACCATTCCGGTAACATATTTTTCAAAACAGTAAAAAAAATCATTGAAAATAGGCGAAAATATTGCGCAACAAACATAAAAAATGAAAACCTCCTCCTTTTTTGGAGTCGGTTAAAAAGGGTAGTTTTATGTATATAGTGTAGTCTAACGTAAAGCGTGGTGTACGCCGTATGACATTTCATACAAATTTTCAAGTCAATATTTTTCGAAATGACTGAAACGATTTTAATGAAACTTCGCACATATAAGCAGGATACATAGGTCTAAACAGTTAGTTTTAAAACATTTCAGAAATGTCTTTTGAAAACAAAGACAACTGGAAATTTATGTTTGTATGGAAATTTTAAAATGGGTCTAATTTGACTGTAACACTATTTATCTAAAATGTTTTCAACTAAATTTTTAGACCTATGTATCCTGCTTATGTATGTAAAGTTTCATTAAAATCGGTTTAGTCATTTCGGAAAATAACGACTAGAAAATATGTATGAAATGCCGTTCGGAGGATACGCTCTTAACGTTGACTTTATGTATATAATTATGTCAATTATTATACTTCTATGTTATTTATGTAGACGCCTATAAATGCAAGTAACTTAAGCATAATCGCATATTAAATAGTGTTCAGATGCTTTCGGTGGTAACAATTAAGTAAAAAGTTAGTATAGTCTATTTATTTCCTTTTGTGTCTCTTTACACACTGTGTTAACGTTTCTTATCCCACTCGAACTCGAACTTGAAATAAGCAGTAATTTTATGCTTATGGCTTCTGTAGAAAATTTTCTATTTCAAGTATATTGTGTGTACATAAATAAATAAATAAACCGGTTAAAGATTCATCCATACATGATCTGTAATTTTCATAATATTACCTAATAGTTTACTTTTACCAAATAGTTGTCTGTTTACTAAAGCCGTGAGTAAATAAGTCCCCAAATGTGGTAGGTTTGGTGCTACGATTAGAACACAAGTTGACTCGGTTTCGTGAGAGATACTCGCCCGCGATCGACCTCTGATGGATAAGCCATTGGTCTACATGCATTGAACTAAGTGTTATATTTGATTTTGATTCATTGAAAGGTAAGTATATACTGGTTATTTTATTACTTTAAGTACCTAAGTAAGGAATCGTGCGTACTTTAAAGTGTCGTTTCGTTAATAGTGTCCTGAAATAAAAAAGGGTCCAAAAAATTGTTTTGACATTTATTGCAAAAGTGATAATTCTCATTTTGAACAGTGCAATGACTATTTACGTTCTATTTACAAGTTTATGTTTGCAAATCATAACATTGTTATGGGCTCTTCAACAAAATTGTACTCAACGCGTTTAAAAGTACCTATTGAAAAGGTTTGTTCAGAATAAACTATTTATACCTAACGATTTCATAGGTTTAACCTAGGTAGGTTAAGGTAAGAGTTAACTCAGTAATAAAAAAATATAGTAATATAGGTACGAGCAATGAACTGGAATCACTTCGTCACGCGTTGCTCAAAACAATTGTGTACGATTTCTATACTAACTATTTTTGGTATTATAGGAATCGGGTATATCATTTGAAAGGTAATTTTTTTAACTTTCATATGATATCAAAAGGATTTAAAATTAGTGTGAATTTTGAACAAAGTGTAATATATGATTCTAGTTTATTGCTCGCGAGCGTTTCAGCACTTGTAAGTAGTCATTTCAATATTTTTTAACGTAAATTATATACTGAACCTAATGTGCATTTTTTAATTTGAAAAGAATCTACTTGTGAAAGTTAAACTAAACGTAACAATTTGATATTATGATGTTATATAATTGTTATGTGTTGAGCTTATTGTGTTATGCACTTTGTGTTTTAAGCTAGAATGGGGTTTAAAAGACTTCATTTATATCATTATATGTTATTACTTAGGTTCCTTTAATTAACATAAACCTTTATATCAGTGGAATCAACTTGTAAAAATCAGTATGTAGTAACTTTAAGGAAAGATACTTTTTTCCTTGTAAACACTAATCATCTCGCAAATAAACATTCTGATTTGATTGGATTTACTTCGCTAGCGCAGGTTCGATTTTCTACGGAAAGTGACGGAGATAGAGCTAGTTGCTTTCCAACTAGGATGGAGTTCCGTGTAGATCTTTCATTTTTTTCATCTTTGTAGTGTGGCCTTGAGCGAGGTTTTTTAACACACCTAAGTTAGGTTACCTACAAACAAATAAAATTTATGTACCTATTTGTAATTAGTATCCAAATAAAAATGTTTACAAAATGCATCTGAAAGTATATACAATACTTATATACTGACTAACTTTTTTGTTTGTTTGTCTGTCTGTTTGTCGCGGCTAATCTCCGAAAAGGCTGGTCCGGGACCTGCTCTGGCAGAACTGATGTTATACAGGGATTACATTTATTTTAGAGGAATAATTAGCATACTGCGCAAACAAGAAAATGGCATGAACACTTTGTTTTTCAATTTTGACGCTGACGAAGTCTCGGGCAACAGCTTGTTAATGAACGGCTCAAACGGCCCTCTGAGGTGTAGCTGTTCATTTTATCAAAAACGGAAGCTTAACCAAATGATCAATTGGAGTTATGCGGTCTACTACGGATATTTTGACATAACGTGAGTTTTTGTGAACTCTCTCGTGACCAAAGACTACATATTATTATTCTCTATGTTCGTGGCTAAATAATAACAGTCGCTCGATCGATCTTCAAGGTTAAGCAACGCTTGCCAAGGTTGGTCTGTGCATGGGTGACCATATTAACATACCGAGACTCCTCTGTGCCTTGGAAAACACTTTAATAAGCCGTTGTTCATTTGTAAATCTTCTGCAGTCGTCACGGATTATCAGAAGCCAGAAAATCTGACTCCAGTCATGCGAAGAAATACCGTGTTAACCAGTTGATGGGTTGTGGAGGTCTGGTAGACAGCTACACGTAAAATATTGTTTTTCAGCTGAAACTGATTAGACCGAGGAACCGACCCCATATAGCTGGGATAACACTAGTCAGATCATGGTATCAACAGGTGTTTAAGAGTATCGTTGTAATTGTAATTGACGGACTAATCAGATTTTTTAGTTAATTACCCTTAATTAACTAAAAAAACTGATTAGTCCGTCAGATAGATTTCCAAAAAATATTGGAGACGTATTTTTTCTATTTTTCACATAAACAAAAAATGAAGACGATACAGTGCGTTGAAAACTCGTATGACGTCACTACTCGCTACAATTTTTACCGGGCAGTGACGTCACACGCTCCCACTCCTGATCTTTGATGCTTTTTATCTTCGTCAGGTTTTATAGATTTGATAAAGGAAAAAATACGTGTCCAATATTTTTCTATAATCTAACTGACGGACTAATTAGAATCATATTTTTTGAATCAGGAAACATCCCTATTAAGAATACCTAACCTTTTTCTTTTCGTGTCGTTTGGCTCCTCGAGCTTTCATTAGGTCCTGGAAGGACGGGTCACATCCTGCGAAGAGGCTCCACACTGGCACTCGGATGGGTCTATGATTCCCTGTTTTAGCCAAATTGTTTCACCATTGCAGAGGTCGTAGACTGCTTTTCATCCCTGAAAATACTGTTTCTGCAGGCAATAGCAGCGAAAACGCGGGAAAAAGCTACTAAACAACGAAGACTTCATATTTGCTTTATTTGATTTTTCAATCGGCAAAATGATATTTTGAATAAGAGAAGCCTTCCTCACGATGACGACGTTATGAAACATCGATAGATATTTAGCTTTTGTCAGCCCAAGTTAACACGAAATGATTTAGTTTTAAAATATATGGTGCATTGCTCTCCACTATTTAAAGCCCTGTAGTAACAAACGAAAGTTTTGCATAGGTATGTCTGTACATCCTTTCAACCTTGTCACATATAATATGTATTATCTAGATATGCGTAGATATTCACAAGTGGGACCTGAATATTCAAGGTTAAGGGCCGCGAAAGTCGATTTACCGCATAAACAACAAGTAAAACTTGTAGAGAATTTGTCACTTTAGACCAGTTTAACATAATAGGTAATTTGTCATAAAGGGAACAGGTTTTCCAATACTTTTGTTAATAATTAATAACAATGCCTACACGACCTGATGAGAAGTAACCGATAGCTTGACTCTACTTTTTGTGATTTTTTGTAGCGAGACGTAAAATCTTTATAAAATAGCGTCAATCAAGCTGTCGACAATCGGTTGCTCCTATACATAGAAATATAAAATACTCCTATACATCTCTGGTAACCAGTACAGGTAAGTCTGTACTGGTTTAGAATTTTGGATGACGCCATTTTGCACATCTAGTTACTCTTGGTTTTATGGTCAATTAATGAAAAAACATGATGATCAATTGACTACTTCAATTATAAAATGAATGCAGTTCCCTAAGAAATGGTACTCACGATTCAAGTGAATTAAGTGAATTGAAAGTATTAAATTAAATGAGTCAAAGTAAATGAAATTTAAATAATTAAATTCAAATCGTGTTATACTAGAAACTACATTTGATTCTTTGCATCTGCTTAAAACGCCTTTTTTACGTCGGTTTTATCAAAACAATAAATTAACATATATGATATCACATGGTTTGTCTTGTGATTTATTAAAACATGTTCGATTGTGCCGGCGAAGCCCGCGGCTATGTACGAGTACTTACGTCCGCTAAAACTTGGAAATCATAAAACTACACAACTACCCGTAGCTAGTTTATTAAAGTAGTTGACTATTTTGATGACCCTTTTTTCTAGTTGACTGTGTTTTTTTAATTGCCTATTTTAATTACCAGCCAAAACACTAATATGAGAATATTAGACTTCTTTCTTGCATGTAAAATTATCAAATTCTCAATTATCAAACTCTATATTTTTTTACTAACAATTTTTTTTGCATCCAATCCATTTCTTTTTTCTAGGTCATCACCATGATAATCTTAGCGCTAGTATTCTTAGTAGTGTTTATCTCCTGGGTATACTGGGTGACGCACGCGCACCGCATGGATCGCATGACAGCATCACTGCCTATGCTGCCGACGCTACCAATAATTGGAAATGGATCCCTTTTCTTGGGAGACACCGAACGTGAGTATTTATTGACTTATTATTAGCTGCAGTCAAGATTAGCTAATTTTTTATGGCTTTTAGTTTTTTTTTTATAATTTACGTACAACTTTATGATTCAATAAAGCAAATAAGTAAATTTAAGTTGTAATAGTTACCTACTGTAAAAAGAAATGAACTTCTACGTTTTTGCCATGCATTGGAACGAAGGATGTGTACAATAAAAAAAAAATTAGATCAAATGCTATGGATAAAAAATCTGTTCAACTGATAAAAAACATGCTGCAAAAAATAAATGCGGGGATGGTATACAATTTTGCTCTGTCCTCAAGAGCACAATATATAGTCTATAGTTTCCACAACAATCTGAAGAAGACAATTCGCGAGTTCTCAGCCACAAACAATGGTCAAGGTAATTCCATCATGATGTATTTACCTAATTAATTCAGCATCTTTGTCGAACCAATTGCGTCGTCTGTACAAATTGTCAAATGTGACACTTGAGCTATTTGCACCGCTGCATCTATGTATATTGACGAAGGTACTTATTTACCAGGGCAAGTACATAATACCATCGTAGATGCGCCTTCAATGTGTTTACCTATCAAAATGTTGACAGACGTGACTATTCAAATTAACCTTTGTTACAGAAATACTTAAGAACCTTTGGACTGTAGCTGACTTGGCGTTTAAGCATAAGCAATCAGCGAAAATCTGGCTTGGACCGAAATTATACGTGGGTAAGTTTAGAAGACATGGAGTTGCGCAGGACAACTAGTACCTTTCAAGGCGCGGTAATCATAAGAGTGGAATTAGGAAGGTACAGAGACTGGAAGAAGTCGTCATCCGGCGGCCAGATGCAATGCAAGCAGTAGAAATTATTGCCATCGCGGAAGAAACCTGGATGAGACTGACACAGAAGCGTCGGGATTGGCACAAAAACAGAAAGGCCTGTGCTAGGAGGAGGGTAAAGTCAGGCTGTGGGTAATAATGATAATAAAGTTTCCACATCACATAGCGTATACTGTATTTACTAAGTAAGAAGAATGTACCTACATACATACATACACTCTTCTCATTCAAGCGTCACGTTTTTGCGTCACCGACAAATAAGCAAGGTTTACTCACCAAATATTGTTAGAACAGTTTAGATAATGTGTTAACACTGTTAACTGCTAAAATAATCTGTGAATGTTAGAACTTCGTTTCTATGCCCTAATTTAAAGGTGTTGGTTTGGTAAGTTGGGTTAGGTTAGGTTTATGTTAGGTCACAAGGACAAAATATATCTACAAAAGGTAATAGAGGTCAATCATTCATCGATGCGTCATCATTCCCCAGCTATTTCATCAACCTTAGAATTATTTGAGACGTCGTTATACATTTTTTTTATTTAATAAGGTTTTATTTAACCTGCTCATAAATACTACAAAAATATAGCTAAATACATATAGGTAGGTTAGGCATTTCTGAACTGTTTCGTCCAATGAAGTGTTTATAGTTAAATATTTTATGCAGGTGATTTGAAGTTAATCGAATCCTTTTACTAAATAGACACGAGAGCTGCTCCCCATTTTTCTGTACCTTAATTTATCTTTTATTTTCAGCTATCGGTGATCCAGAAGACGCACAAGTGGTGTTAGAAAACTGCCTCGATAAGGATGTGGTGTATCGTTTCCTACGGCCTTGGCTGGGTCATGGGTTGTTTGTGGCTCCAGGTAAATATGGCGCAACAAATGTGTTTGTTTCCAAATTCAAATTTGAAGTAAGCGCGAACAAATGTACGAACTTTGAATTTTTAATCCGTCTCTTCGCAAATATTGTCACTGATACAATATTTCTTTTGATGTACTTCGTTCATAAACTATTTTTAAGCATTTATGTAGATTTGAATAATTTGACTTTTAATTCAGTGACATACTAAAACGGTATTACATAACATTATGTGCACATGTTAAGGAAGTGAAAAGTTAAACCTGATAGCATAATTAATTCTACACCACCAAACACCCATCGCGAAATCCCATGTTATTGGCAAAATTGGAAACGATTTTCACGCAAAAGAACTTTGAGAAAAATTATAATAATTTAGTTTGAAAATACCTACTTGGTTAGTTACATAAAATCTATAAATATCTAGGAACACCTACCAAATAACTAAGCATCTTTATATCAATACCTTTATCAATACCTACTTTTTTGATTTAACACATTTTTAAATCTTAATGTAAGATGTAAAACAACTTAATACTTATCCAAAAAAAAAACAAAGAAATGCGCAATAATAATATCTAAAAACGATTTTAAATATTATTTTATTTACGCTCGTGACTAACAATTACATTTATGTTGCAGTAAAACTATGGAAAATGCATAGAAAAGTTTTACTTCCGGTTTTCCATAACAAAATCGTGGAGGAATACTTGGGAGTCATTGCAGAACAAGCTGATGTGCTCATCGAACGATTGGACGAAAAAGCAAATGGAAAGAGCTTTGATGTACTCAAAAATATCACCGCTTGCACCCTAGACATAGTTTTTGGTAAGTCGTTTACTATTAATTAATTAAAGGTTTGGATATATTTTTAGATCACTAAGAATCCAATAATAAAATCAAATATGTGAGTATAAAAAAAATACAAACATCCGAATTGAGAACCTCCTCCTTTTTTAGAAGTCGGTTAATTACAGAATAAAGAGAGATTGTTATATTATAGATCAGCTATGTTGGAATATTTTTGTAGGTTTGTACTAAGTTACACTAAAGCGTCTGCAGGTCAAGGAAGCTCTGAAAGGATTATTGCATAGTATATAAGTACAAGTAACCAGGTACATCTTCATTTTTTTCATCTCCAGAGACAGCCATGGGCGAGCGCATGGACGTCCAGCACTCCCCTGATACGCCGTACCTGCGCGCGCGCCACACCGTCATGGAAATCCTCAACATGCGGCTGTTCAAGGTCTGGCTGCAGCCCGACTGCCTCTTCAACCTCACTCGCTACGCCAAGCAGCAGAAGGACAACATCGATCTCACGCACAAGTTTACTGATGAGGTGGGTAAAGGTGCAAACTCATTCCGACACCTAGGTACTAGAGCATGGTGTTGCAAGTGTTGCAACACAGCGGCCGTATTACGAAGTGCCAATGCTATCATGATTCGTGTGAGGGAAAGAGATAGTGCTATTCGTCTCGTGTAACTCCGTCTCTCTCTGACACAGAAATCATGATGGATTTAAGACGTCATAATAGGTCGCCAGGTCTTTCTTGCCTCTTAATAAAAGTCATTGAACTGTCTTAGACAAAATGATGTTTTGATCCGACAATAATGTAAGCTATAAACAGTCTGACGGCCATAAACAACTCATCTTCTTTCCTATCTAATATAAAACCTAGATATTCTATAGGTATTTGCATGACCCATTAAAACCAATTTACTATTTCCTGCCAGTACCTAAAGGTTGCATGACATGATCTAGTTGAGTCGTTCTCAAACCCTAGGTACTTAAGCCTAGTTGCGGAATTTGTTCGAAAGAGTCACCGCGGCCCTGGAACACGGGTAAGTTTTAATCAGTAAGAGTCTGACACTCCCTTCCGCTCCGCTTTGAGCGAAAGAAGTCAATTGGTGATTTCATTGATTCCCATAAAAATGTACTTTAGCCTGGAAAGCTGTCAAACTTCGGCATTAAGGAAGGGCTAGAATAGACCTTAACTCCAATTTCATATTAAAACCGTACTCTAGTTTTTCAATGCTGAAAAGTACGGTGATACCTACATATTTATTAGAATGAAAAAACACGCCTACCATGACAAAAAGTGGACTAAAAAATGAAAAACAAAATAGATAATAATATTTTCATGCAGTCGGGGGAGTAAAGAGTTATTCTTCAAAGGAACCGCCCCCTTGTTTTTCATTTTTTAGTTCACTGTTTGTCATGGCAGGCGTGCTTTTTTTATTTATTTTTTATTTCATACGTTTTTGCTATGTACTAAGCAAGCTTGAGACGATCATAGTATAGTACAGTAAGTAGTCGTAATTTTCATGAAAACATATAAATATTTTCGTTTTTAAATATGAAAAAAAAATCCCTAGCTTATGTTACCCGGGATAACTCAACGTTTTTAACGATACCACATACATTGCTATCAGTTAAGCCGTTTAGAAACTATGGTGGGATAAAGGAACTCCTGAAAATCTTACTGAACCCTGAAAACATAACATTCCTTTTGGGCAGGCGTGTAAAAATAGCTGATGTTATTGATGGGCCTTTATTTTTTCAGGTAGTTCAAAAGAGGCGTTTGGAATATGAAAACAAGAAAATAAAGAATGGAAGAAAGAATGGAATTAAAGAAAAACCCGGTATGATCGTTTTGTACTACTTTGACTACAGGCTTACTCACCTGTGTACTTTCATTGTACATGACATTATTTTTAAGGGTTGTCAATGTTTTCTGACAATCAAGAAGGTAAGTTATGAAACGGCGCGGGCTGTAGATAGATATAAGTATATTGACAGACACAATTTGTATTAGGTTGGTAACTGTTGTATGAACAAAATATTCTTAATCTATGTACATATAAAATCTCCGCTCAAATGATAATTACTTACTAAAAGGAAAAAGTTCAAAAATAGATTACCAATACTACTTAATAATTATACAATGATAATAAGATAATCTACTGATCTAATCTACAAATACTTAAAACTATTTAAAAAAATGTAATCTCGTTTTACATATTTAATTAAATAGGTATTTGATCCTGACTTTTAATCAAACAA
Organism: Hecatera dysodea; assembly: GCA_905332915.2. NCBI lineage: Eukaryota > Metazoa > Arthropoda > Insecta > Lepidoptera > Noctuidae > Hecatera > Hecatera dysodea. The sequence continues at coordinate 8,935,659 of HG995304.1, forward strand.
CTGGTAGAGCACGTACTATTTGCATACTTATGCGTACAAGGAATGTTAGATTCAGAGAGAAAAAAAATGGCGTGACGTCATCACCATTCATGATTAAAGTTTAACATAATCTCTATTGTTGTATGCAAATTACTAGTTATAATATACTTTTTTAGGTATAGGTATATGTTTTTTAACAGGATGTATGAAAAAAAAGTTTATAAAATAAAATAGAATAGAACTTATACGTACATACATATATACAAATAGGAGGAAAAACGTGCACACCTATTCCAATGACATAATCCCAACATATAGGTACCATCAATTATTATCCCAATACAAATAAATTCAAGGTCATTTCAATTATTTATTTAGAACACTTCTTTATCGTGATAGTGTTGCAACAAGTAACTGATGTTCGAACGATTAATCCGATTAATATTTCCCTGAATTATTTGCAGAAGGCAAACTCCGCGCCGTCCTCGACCTACTGTTCGGAAGAGAGATAGAGTTCACAGACGTGCAGCTTCGGGAGCACATCGACTCGATCACCATTGCCGGCAACGACACCACGGCTCTGGTCATCGCGTACACCCTCGTCCTCCTCGGCATACATCAGGATGTACAAGAAAAAGTATTGCAGGAGTAAGTTACATCCTGACACAGTTCGTGGTTGAACTCTTTGCACCTTTATATTGAAACCTGATCAAACTTTTTTCTTTTTACTTTTTTTTACATTTTTTATGCACAACTTACATAAATGTTTGTGGACTGCTTCTATAGCTCTGATTTATATTAGTTTAAAGTGTTTAAACATTGCAGAAAAAATCAATGGTTTAAAATCATCATCTTTGCCATTAACGCTTGTGTCGCACACAAAACAAAAAGTTTGTAAAACTCAATGTGTAAGACACATGAAATTTTACAAAGTAGTAGAATTCGGATTTCTGACCTATGTTGACCAGAGAACAATAAATTGCGAGCGGCGGCGGGCGCTCCAATCCGTCAAAATTGAAACTGTGGTTGATGATCATTTTTAGGGTTCCGTACCAAAAGGCCAATGGGACCCTGTTACTAAGCCTCCGCTGTCCATCTATCCATCCGTCTGACTGTCAGTAGGCTGTTTCTCATGAACACATAATAGGTAGACAGTTAACATTTTCACTGGATGTGTATTTCTGTTGCCGCTACAAGAACAAATAAGTTATAAAAATAAATAAAAAATCACCCCCCCTTTAGGGGGATGACTTTTGTCGTTTTTTGCTTAATCTTAACATTGGCAATAGTTATACACTTGAAATCCTGACTGAGTTCATGTTACTATATACGCAAAACAAAACACGTGTTTTTGGAGATTTTTGCTCGATTTTAGCATTTGAATAGTGGATTATAATAATGGCGATAGTACGAACTTTGCTAATCATCAGAGGTAAAGAGGAAGAGGAAGAGTAATTTTCGTAGGTACCTATCTACCTACGAATAAAAATGTATTGGCCTATTTTTAAGCTTTTTGTAATCGTCCAGGCAACAATCAATCTTCGGCACAGAGAAGCGAGGGTCCACAAAAGAAGAATTGCAGAAAATGCACTACTTAGAGCGAGTCATTAAGGAAAGCATGAGGCTGTATACCGTTGTCCCGATCATCGCGAGGAATGTCGACAAGGATACGTATTTGCGTAAGTTACTGTTATTCTATTTACAAAGAAGTCAAATCGCGCATTTACAGTCAAGCTTTTATTTCACAAACGGATCATTGGTTTCCTTCCGTTTGTGTGTTGAATGAGTTTCACAGACACTCAATATTTTCGAAGGACGTCAAATCCAACGAAATCCTACACCATGGGATCAACCAGTCCTGGATTTATAAATAGGCCGTATAGGCCGCGGCCTAGGGGCGGCAGCGTCCTAGGGGCGGCAGATTTCTGAGGACGGTCACTCGATTTCAGACGATAAAAGTCAAACACGTTCACTGGTTTTATCATGTTTTTTTTATACTTTAAATAAATACCTATAGAAGAAGCTCATTCCTATCGAAACTCATTCCTAGTGAGTGATAGACGAGAGCAGTGCGGCGGGCGGCGAGCGGACAGCAGTGGCTCAACGCGAACAAACTTCGCTTCCCGCCCGGACTCCGAACCGTCAACCAATGCCCGCGCCCGCACCAGTGTCACAGTAAAAATATGGAACAGTATGGAAACTTAGCCCATTTGTTGAAATAATTACCTACGCTCCAGTAGAGACTTAGGGTTGTCACTTTTAATGTTTGTAATAAGTGTTTTAATGGAACGAGGTTCTTTAACACGGCTTGCGGTAGGAGTTGACTGGGAAAAATACTCACGCGAAAATGCGGTACTGCATGTTATTCCATGCGACTTTCTTCTTTGGTCAAAATGTAAATAATGCCATTTTAAAAAAAATAATCATTACAAACTGAATATTGTTTATCATTTCTATGCCATTTTATTCCATTTCAATTATAATATCTGCCCTATTTGATGAAGGATTTCTGTATGTTGAAAAATTATTGTTACTTATTTTGTGAAGAAAGTAAGTTCCTATGTGTATGTTTCGAAGGGTAGATTTCCTTTGCCAAGACTAGAATATAATGTTGTCGTCAAATTATAGTTATTTATTTTTTCAAACTCATAAGAATTCATTTATTTTATATGTTATATAAATTATAATACAATATAAATTACAATCAGTATTCGGTATAAGGATTTAATACTAGTATTAAAATCCCCACGAGCGCTATCTAGAGAGCTTAAGCAAAAAGTCATACATAGCCATTATAATAGTGTAGGTATTATCTATGAACACGGCACCCGTCACTGAGAGCACCGCGAAGGTCCTTTAGGGGCCTCGTAGATGCGCGCGTCTGTGTGAGTGTGCCGTTTCGATCGTTTGTTCGTAGTTTCTGTACTGTTCCATATTTCTACTGTGCCAGTGTTTTGATCTATAAGTTTTGATGCAAGCACCGATCGCATACGCACGCTACACTCTCGTCGTCTTGTCTTTAAATACTTACTTTACTTACCAAAACAAAATACGTAACGACTAGGTACTAAATAAAAAAAAAAAACTTTTTACAAAAAATAAAACCGACTTCTAAACAAAAAAACCAAAAAGTATAAAATAACTTTAATTTCGGAACTCGGTGTTTTTGGTCGCTTTTTTGTTGTTGAACACATCGACTTCCGAAATTTAAGTTATTTTATACTTTTTGGTTTTTTTGTTTAGAAGTCGGTTTTATTTTTTGTAAAAAGTTTTTTTTATTTTTCACTTTTTAGTGGTTCACTCCCAGCTAAACATACCCATCACAGCGTACGTGGTATAAATTGGTGTAAACAATAAACAAACAGATTTGCTATCATTTATTGAAATTAACAAAAAAACCGCTTGTTCGATTTCGATAAAATTTTCATCGGACCATTTGCGAAGTACACCCTTTCCAACAAAAAAAGAATTTTTCAAATCGGTTGGCAAGCGACGGAGTTATGCGCGAACAAACATTAAAAAATAAAACATATAAACATCCGAATTGAGAACCTCCTCCTTTTTTAGAAGTCGGTTAAAAATCACAGTGATATCTACAATATTCTTTGTTGTTAAGCTTCAGTTTTTATTGACATAGGTAAGTGGTAGGTACACAATAGTGTGCAATACTCTAATATACCTACCTATTTAATCATTAGCACTCATTATATGAAAATGAAAATTGTCCTTCTTTAACACGATACTTTTACATTGGTGGTTTATTGATGTGTTTCTACATTTTAATATTATTTTGAGTCCGACGTTTCGGTTGCCTTTCAACCGACTTTCAAAAAATGAGGAGGTTCTCAATTCGACTATATTTTTAAGCTATTGCATAGCTTCTATTGCGGGCCTTGAGCGTGGCAACCGAATCCAGAAATTCCGTAACGAAAATAACCTAACACCGCTACGTCATTCGATTAGGTCGCTCGCCGTCACCGAGCCGACCCGAACGTCTGCGTTCGGAAACAATCGGTGGGACAAAGTTAAGTGAAACGTATGTGATTTACATTAGTACAGTAACCCAGGTGAACGAATCGAGACCATATCACAATGATGCAGAGTACTAAATATATAATTGCATAAGTTGATAAAAAATGCTATGCAATAGCTTTACCGAGTGCCACATGTATTTTTTTTTGTGTGTTACATCTTTGCACCGGGTGTACCAATTTTGATGATTCTTTTTATATTCAAAAGCTGATGCTTGTTGTGTGGTCCCATTTAAATTTGATTGAGATCTGACGACTAGTATTTGAGTTATCCCTAATAATGCGTGGCTTAGTTTACATTGACGACGTTCTCATTCCCTCTTGTCGATGTAAAATGAAAAAATAAAATTGTGTACGATGGTTTGGAAGAGCATCTTAGTATTTCAGCGTGGTACCTTTCTAGTTTGGTGAAGATCTGATGAAGAACAGAGATGATAGGAAACGGAACTCTTCTATAAATGATAGCAAATCTTTCGGGATTGCTGAAATCGCATGTTTGTTTATTGTTTACATCAAAGTGATTGGTATGTTTAGGTGTGTTACCACTAAAAAGTAAAAAATAAACTTTTTACTAAAGATTCGGAAGTCGGTGTTCAAAAACGAAAAAGCAACCAAAAACAACGAGTTCCGAAATTAAAGTTATTTTGTACTTTTTGGATTTTTTTTTGTGTAGAAGTCGGTTGAATTTTTTTATAATTTTTTTTTTACAATTTCCGTTGTCGCGGTTGACTCTGCGAAAAAATAAAATAAAAAATGTAGAAATACTTATTATTTAGTTCCGTTTACACTTTATGTAAACCGCAATGTTTGGCCACCCAAGCTAAAGAAATATACAACGTGTAACAAACGTAAGACCTGAAACTAGTTTACTCGGAATCGTTTACTGAATCCATTTCCGTTTTTATAGGTGTATATTTACACCGGAAAAACCATCTAGCTCTTCTCTACATAGAAGGAGAGATAATGAATACCATAAACTATGATGATATTATAGATGATTTTGCTATTAAAAAGTCCCATAAAAAACTGTATTCTTGTTTCTTTTTGACACTCTGTCTTAATGACTAATTCATTCGTTTATTTAACTTAAAGTATCTTTAAGGCATTCTAAATGTAGTAAACTACAAATGGAAAAATATTATTTTAGAAAGGTGAACATGGGGCGGCGGGAAAAAGTGGCCTACACTCATAAAAAATATAAATCCGGCACTGGGATCAACGATAAAAAAATCGCTACTTTAAGTGTAGGTACTTAAAAACACTATAAATATATAATTATATATTTTATTTTACCTCTTTGTCAGCGTGATTAGTATGCAAGCCCACAGACGGACATGGTCAAACTATAACAGTTCCTTATTGAGTAAGGATCCCTAAAAATGCATTTGGGCGAAAACTTTAGATTTTGCTCTAATTACTAAAAGGGATGTTTCCTGAGTAAAAATATATGATTATGTTTAGTCCGTCAGTTAGACTATAGAAAAATATTGGACACGTATTTTTCCTTTATCAAATCTATAAAAACTGACGAAGATACAAAGCATCAAAGATCAGGAGTGGGGGCTTGTGACGTTACGGCTCGCTAAAAATTGTAGCGAGTAGTGACGTCACACGAATTTTCAACGCTCTGTATCGGCTTCATTTTTTGTTTACGTGAAAAAAGAAAAAATACGTGTCCAATATTTTTTGGAAATCTATCTGACGGACTAATTAGATTTTTTTAGTCAACTACCCTATTGAATTGGTGACAGGAATTTATTAAAGCAGTGAAATATCTTCATCTAATGAGAATGGATTTCCGGTGACATGTACACCCACCTTTGCCACTCGCAGCTCCACAACGTTTACTGTTTTGAAACAGCATTGCGAGCTTTAGCTTTTTAACTTTTTTAGCATAATCAGCCTTTTAATGTTCTGCACTGATGGGACACTGACATCCTCTCTAGGAGAGAGAATGGGCCGTAATCCACCACGCGAGCCCAGTGCGGGTTGGTGAATGTCACGTCTTCGAATTTTTGGTTCTAGGACATGGCCGGGTTCATGATATGTTTTCCTTCACCGTTTTGAGAGCGGTCGGATCGGATCGTGCTTCTTGGTTCCTTCAGTAGATACCTACTAAAGTGATTTAACATTTTTAGTGTGATGTGAATTCATCAAAATTTCGCTCATTACAGCTACTTGTGGAGTAACTTTACCAGCGGGCTCTGGAGCCGTGATAGGAGCCTTCGCCATACACCGGTCCAAGGCCGCCTGGGGACCCAAACCTGACGAGTTCGACCCTGACAGGTTCCTGCCCGAAAGGTCACAAGGCAGACACCCTGCCGCCTTCCTACCCTTCAGCTATGGCTCCAGAAACTGTATCGGTAAATATGTATTGTACTTATAACTCCATTCATAAATACGATTGAATTTTACTACACATACTATATCACACACACGTGCATCTACTACACACTAGTACATAATAGAATTATCCCTACCAAGGAAAGTTAGTACCAAACTGCATTTTTATAACAACGGAGAGGTTTTAATGCGCTGAAAATTCATTTAGAATTTTGGGATAAATAAATGTGTCCCTAATTAAAACGAATGAACATTTATTATTATCAATTTATTTATAATTCTCAATAATTTGTTCTAAAATATTTGCATTTTATCACTAAAATTCTAATTGTGAAGTAGGCTGTATGGATTTACATATGTAGGTAGTCATAAATTTGGCGCGGGCAAAAATTTTTTTTGGTAAATAATATTCGTTTTTTCCTCGCAAGTGTTGAAAAATTGCGTATGAAACTCGGTGATCAACTATTGCTCACTAGACACTCGGCTGATTTACGCCCTCGCCTACGGCTCGGGCTGCAACACACAGCTTCGTGTATAATGAGCAACTTAGCTCACTTTTATCATAATTATGTATTTATTTTCAGGGCGTAACTTCGGTATGCTCATAATGAAGAGCATACTATCAAGCGTGGTGCGATCATTCAAAATAGAAGCCGACGACATCGGACCCCTTAAAATAGAGATGCTACTGTTTCCAATAAATGGACATCAAGTTAGAATATCGAGAAGAACTTCTTAATTAAGACTGTATTCCTACAATACGGCTGACAGATCTTGGCGAGTCTGAACATAGGCTCTGCAAAATTTGGCGCATGTATTACACTCGTGAGGAAAACTGTTATTGAAAGTTTTTTTTTGTAAACAAATATACAAATAAAATAAATAGCAAAACACTTTGAGACAGAAAGCTACAAAATCTATACTAATATTATAAAGCTGAAGAGTTTGTTTGTTTGTTTGAACGCGCTAATCTCAGGAACTACTGGTTCGAATTGAAAAATTATTTTTGGGTTGAATAGACCATTTATCGAGGAAGGCTATATAACATCATGCTGCGAGTAATAGGAGCGAAGAAAAAATGGAAAATGTGGAAAAAACGGGGAAAATTATTCATCTTTGAGGGCTTCCGTTACGTGCGCTGCGAAAACGGTTCAAAATACCAAAAAAAAATATGTAGGAAAGAATTATTCCTCTTAAAATGATCTAAAAAAATGTCCGCGACAGTATATGTCTATCTTTTAAGATTAACTCACTAGAACCGTTTTTATGGTAATCAAATTTGGTCGAAAGGGATGAAAGTTTGTATTAAACTTTGTCAATTTTAAACCGATCGGGCTGAGAGTTTCAAAATCGGGGTTAAAGTAACTATTCCACGCGGACGAAGTCGCGGACAGAAGCTAGTTACGATATAAAGTTAAAAATTACATTTCTATGAGAGTCACGTACGTTCTTCTTTTTCATGGAAATTTTAAAACATTAATGTTTTTTCTTGCCTGGCAAAATTTACAAAATTATGCTTTGGCGTTTTTGGCGAAATAACTGCCAACTGACACTTGCAAATTACACATTAAAACTATCTTGTCACTTAACAAAATAATTACAACCAGGGGCGAAACATCACGAAACTGTACTCACTCAAAAGACAGAGATATATTAATATTTACGATAGATATACAATAGCAATACGAACACGACAACAATGCGAAAAACGCAACCTTCTGCACCAAGATCCGCCGGCCGTATTGTACCCGCGTTAAAAATAGAAATATAATTAAAAAACGAAAACGAAATTTTGTTTACGGTTTAATAAAACCATATGTATCATTCATTGTGTATTAATTTCTTTGCAAAAGTATTTTTATTTCCCACATTTTAGTGAGACACATTTTTGAAATATAGTTACGCAAAAATACGAACGATACGAATATTATCTTTTATGGGTGGGAAATCATCAAATGACTTCTTCCGCTCTGGGCGGAGCGGAAAGGAGTGTCAGACTCTTATTGACTAAAACCCACCCGTATTAGTCCTAAATTCCTAATGCCTTTTGCGTTTCAGGGCCGCGATGACTCTTCTGAACAAATTCCGCAATCCTAGCAGGCACTACTATATAATTTTATAATTTCAATTTAAAATACCATACACATAAGTTAACGATTAAAAGGCATTACATTTTTACGAACCGTCAACCTGACATGCACGGAATTAGTAGATGGATCTTGCGTACTTATAGTCATGTTGCCGTCTGGAATAAGATGTAGCATTTCGAAACGCCACAAATCTAATGATCACTAATTTTATGAAATGTACATTCGGCTTAAATTACGCTTATTATTATCATCCGCACCGGGGTGCAATTTTTTTTTTCTGGATGGGAAATCAAATGACTTCTCCCGCTCTGGGCGGAACGGAAGAGAGTTATCAGACTCTTACTGACTTTTAACCCACCCGTGATACTTCTTGTGCCCTTTGCGTTCCAGGGCCGCGGTGAATCTTTCGAACAAATCCCGCAACCCTAGCAGGCACTGACCCTATGGGGGCCCCGTCTCCGTTGCTGACGGCTCTTTGAGGCGCGCGTGGAACACTACGCGCCGTCGACTCGGGCCTGGTTGCATCGGGGTGCCCTGAGTTCCCGATCTGACGCGGTCGCTCTTTCTCACTTTTCAGCGGTTAGATCAAATGTCAATCATACAAAAGGATAATTCGATCCAAAGCCGGTAACATATACATAATATATCGCTCATTTGCTACAAGTTCGACATTATCTCAATTTTTTTTACAAAAATATAAATACAGATATGTTAAAAAATTGCGATCCGTTTACAATAAAAACGTAATATCTCGGAGAATATCTGCTCTCTTTCTCTCTCTTACTATACAGCTTAAACAAATTACAGTTTTACAGTAAACGAAGCGCAATTTTGTTAACTCAACTATATTATTAACTAAAAAAACAATTTTGAAATATTTTTTTTATGTCAAAGTTGTGGCAAATGAGCGATTTATAGGTTGGTTGATGATGAGCGGTACCACACTTTGGAACTTAAAGCGCAGCTAATTATATCCATATTTCTCTAATTTAATATTTCTTACCTATCTGTCTTATTTTTATTTTTTTTTAGCCAAGGGTTTATCTACGGCTACACTTATGAATATCCTCCTAAAGTTAAAATAAATTGGCATTAGCCTCCCTTCGAAAATGAACTAGATTAGCCGGCTAATTTTAAGTTTATTTCTACTCCCATCATTTGCCGCAACAGATACTGACAAATTGTCAGCATCCTTGAATGGGGATACAACCTTAAGAGTCGGAAGATGCCGAAGGTCAGCTTAGGCAGCGGACTGCCTAAGCTGTGCCTTCTCCGGTGTCCGGGGTCCTGTGTCGCACAATACGACAGGAAGCCGTGCGACATAGGTCCTGTGTCGCATAGGTAGGGAGCCGGACGCTCGGTGGCACCACGGCGTCGACTGTCAGGAGGACACAGCGCGGCATACGCTGGCAAAGCGTGCCGCTTGGGAGGAGCCGCGCCGTGCCCTCATCTCTGTCGTAGGCAGTGACCTCTCGCTACCGGCCGTAGTCCGATCTATGGTCAGCGGCGAGGAGTCCTGGGACGCGGTGGTCTCCTTCTGCGAAACAGTTATCTCGCAGAAGGAGGCTGCGGAAAGGGAAAGAGAGATCTCGACCTCTGACCCCGCCCACAGTAGGCGCACCGGGCGTCGTAGGAGGGCGTATGCTGCCCTCTTCCGGCCCCCCTAACTGGGTCCAGGGGTGGCGGACTTGGGGACGTCTGTCGCCCCCCATTCATCCGGACCCGAGGTGGCAGCGTGAGGTGTTCCCGTGCGCCCCTCTCTGAAGTCACGGAGGGTGTTTAACACCTCACTCCCTCCGTAGACGCGAGGTGGCCCGCAGAGACGGGCCGGCACCAGCCGGGGATTACGGATGTGGTATACGTTCCCGCGATCCCCGGCGTAGGTGAGAGATGGAACACCGGGGTGGTTTTAGTCAGTAAGAGTCTGACAGACCCCTCCAACCGCCCCAGGGTGGAGAACGTCCATAAGAATTTCCCCCCGTAAAAAAGCAGTTGGTCTTTATTTTCCAACTTCTACGTATCAGGTTTTTTCAACTAAGTGGCATATTTAGCTTGTAACGGTAAGGCTTTGGCAAATAACCAATGTATCAATATGTTCGAGCCTTCCACTCTGTGCTAATCATTCATTCATAGGTACCAGTTATGTATGAATGATCAAAACAAAAGATAATCCAGATACGCGTTATGCTAAATTTATCAAGCTTAGTTCGCTGGCTCGTTCTGAATTTTATTGATTGTGTAGCCTTTCTGCATGAGTCGATGAGGTAATCTAGTTGTCAGTTTTTCAAAACAACCATCATAATGAAAAAAAAAAAATATAATAGGCGCTAACTTACAAAAAAATTGAAGTATTATTATAAAAGTACCTACTGCGTTTTATGGTTTAGGATCTTTTTTTGATTGATCTGGACCGACTTCTGGCGTTTTCCCTTTCTCTTCTTCGGTACTTTCGCTAGTGCTGTTTTCAGGTGGAAGGGTTTGCACCTCAGGTATCTGTGGGAGCTTATAAGATTGAAAATCATAGAAACGACCGTCGCCATCTTCACTGTCGATAACGTCGCGGGAGTCATCCACCCCGCAGGTCAGGAACTTGGAATACTTGCTTAGGTCCAAGAATCCGACACCACACGGGCGATCCACGAGACGAGAAACCATCATTCCTTGTGCAAAACCGGAACAGACGATGACGGAGCCGATGTCGTCCTAGACATGTAAATGGAATGCAAATCAATTAACAAGTTTAAATAGAAGAGAAGATTCTGTTATACATTGGATCTACTAGTGCAGAATTCTGTGTCACACCTAAAAATATAACCGTTTTTATGAAATAAATAAAACTTATTATACATAATCTAGGTATATGTATATAAAAGCGAAATACCATTCACTGAATAATCATGAAATCTCAGAAACTACAAACTTAAAATTTGGCAGTTAGGTTCCTTATATGGGGTAGCCATCCGCTAAGGACGGATTTTACGAAAATCCACCCCTAAATGGTTAAAACGGGGGTGGAAATTGTTTGTACTAAAGTCGCGGGCGAAGTGGTAGTTATGTATGATACTTATCATAGATCAGTCCATTTTTGGCTGATATTGGCTGACATTGCCACTCTGCTAAGTACAACTTATGTCGTTTTCAAGTAGTATAATGCACTCGTAGGAATATAAATTGAATAAATAAAAACTAGAGCAGCAGTAATCGACACGGAACAAAATTACAGTCGACTTGAGAACCTCCTCGTTTTTTGGAAGTAATCATTTTTATTTTCAAATCAATATAAATAATTATTTTAATTCAATTTTTCGTTTCTTTTATAAAAAACTTTACAATTTAACTGTGATGTTGTGGGCGTAGCTTGTCTTAGACAGGCGCTATATCAAAATGTGTTGGGGGGCCAAAGGAAGGCCTTCCTTCACAACACAGTTAAATATATTAAAGCCCCCATACAAACAGGCATACCAAATAAGCGTAAGCCTATTGCTATCAACACAGAACAAACCTTGACTGCTCCGAGCTGATACCCAAAAAATACAGATGGAAGAGCCCAATTACTCCGTCCTAGTCGGGTATCGAACCCGGGAAGGAGCTCATGACCACTAGACTAACGAGGCAATATACATAAGTTTACTAATAATAATTCATCCATTAATATTGTGTCTATGACAACAAAGATTAATATAAGTAACTAGCTGCTGCCCGCGACTTCGTTCCCGTGGGATCCCCGATTTTAAAACATTCTTTATCGTTGCTCCGCTCCTATTGGCTTAAGCGTGATGATATATAGCCTAAAGCCTTCCTCGATAAATGGTCTATTCAACCCAAAAAGAATTTTTCAATTCGAACCAGTAGTTCCTGAGATTAGCGCGTTCAAACAAACAAACTCTTCAGCTTTATAATATTAGTATAGATGTAACTTCTTACCGGACATAGTGCTCCGAATTTAGCCGACTGAAAAATATTGACAACAAATTACTGTACAAGTTTTGATTTTCTAGTAATCTTGCAAATATAATTATTATATGTACATAAATGGGTGTGTCTGAGATTCAGCCCCGGATCTACTATTTTTTCGAACCGGGGCAAGACCTTGATAGTGGCGCCCCCTCCCTTCACTGTTTGAGAATAACTGTTAAAACTGCCAATGAGTAGCATTTTTGCGACCATTTGTTAAAATAATAATCCTCTAATAAATTTGAACTTTTTATTATCTTAATAGCAGTGCCCCGCGGTTTCACCCGCGTTGTTCCCGTTCCCGTAGCAATACGGGGATAAAAAGCCTATGTTACTCAGGGTGAATGTAGCTTTCTAATGGTGAAAGAATTTTTTAAATCGGCATAGTAGTTTAATTTTTTTAGTTTTTTAATTTTATTCTTTACAAACATACAAATACACACACACACACACAAATACAAACTTTTCCTCTTTATAATATTAGTGTAGATAAAGATTCGATTACTTGATAGAAAACCTATGACATTGTAGGAAAAGGGGCTTTATGTGTTCGATATTTCTAATTCTTATCTCAAGGATTCTGCGCCCCCATGATCTTAGATCCCATCTTAGATCCGGGGCTGCTGAAATACATTGGTATTTCAAAGTAGGTACTTAACATAAACTGCAGGGCAGATAGGTAAACAAGAAGGCAAGAGGGTGTAGGGTCAAAATCTCAGGCTTACCCGGCACTGTGACTGCTGGATACAAAGAAACTTCTCTTGATAGTTAAACATCGCCAAACATTTGCTCCTGGGTAAGATGATGGCTTCCATGCGCTGGAGGTGAATCAACAGTGGGATCAAGTAGCCCTGAGAACATAGGTAGGTACCTAAGAATCTACATGGAAGTATAATATGATTGGGCTAACATACCAGTACTGTGGATAAGTCTCTTACAAAATTTAAGAATAATAAAAACGGTAAGTACGAATTGGACTCCGAGGGTTCCGTAGGACTAATAGATATTTTAAAAGTTTTTTAAACCAAGTTTGTTTGTAAAAGTTAGAGGGTTCGTCAAGATTAGAGCCCACCCCTTTGCTTATTGATGTCGGTGGGGGGCCGTACTACGAAGTGATAATACCACCTTGATTCTTTCGGAAAAAAAGTCCGAAAGAATCAAGATGGTATTATCACACGTCCTGTATTGTCTGTAGAGCTCCGTATCTCACTCACACTAGGATCATGATAGTTTTATGACGCCATATTAGGGCCACCGGTGTTCACATTTAGGGAGTCATTAAATTATCTTGAAAGTGTTAGTACTTGGACTCTAAAAGAGATTTATTTTAGAGGGATTTCTTGAATGAGTAGGTATTTGGCGACGAAAACTAGTAAACACATAAGAGCTTCTTACATTCCTCCTACTGCCCCAACCATAATACTTGCAAGTTTTGTCCTTGTACAATGATTCGTCTTTTGGAGCATGAACGCCATAACGGACACGATTCAACATGAAGTCGGTGCCCGCCTCACGCTTGTTAAAAGAGAACTGCTTGTTTAGAATCAGTAACGCCAAATTATCCGTCAAACAATCCGCCCATCGCTGCGATGTGTTGTAACCTTCGATAATATAAAATTGATATTATAAGTAGGTAGTTAAGGTTCGATGGCTGGCTGGCTTCAGATTATTCAAACGATAAAAGTAAAATATTTCTATGCTTAGCTCTCTTCTTTAATGATATCTGGTGTTGAACCCTGCCTGACATCTCCACCTCCAAGCTTTAACTATGTTTAGGTTTAGCTTTCCTGTATTACCTACGTGTTATTTTTATTTTTTCTTCCTTTCGACATTGGTCGAAATGTGGTTATAGGCAGACAAAAATAGTAAGCACTTAATAATTATTGTCCCGCAGACAATCCAGTACAGTGAGCGAGCAGTGGTGGCCGAGTGGTAACGGCTTATGAATTGTAGGTCGCGGGTTCAAACCCAGCCAGGCGCATTACTTTGTGTTATTAATTTCATCGCCATTGCTCTCAAAACGGTGAAGGAAAACATCGTGAGGAAACCGGCATGTCCCGCGGGTCCGGGCCCGCGTGTCGTATTACGGCCCATTCCCTCTCTTAGAGAGGAGGCCTCTGTGTCCCAGCAGTGGGAACATTAAAAGGCTGATTATGCTTATGCTTATGCAATCCAACAGCATATTTTTACATAAACGCTTACTACTATGTAAAGCGTTATCGTATTGTTACGTCTTCAATCAGACTGGACCCAGACAATTAATTCCTAATAATCGTACCTTTATGAACACAGAGATGGTGCACCATTCGCGTGGCACCAGCGTTTTCCAGAAACATGTGTGTGCCAGCCATTACATTGAACTTATATCTCTCTCCATGCACACAGCTGGCCGGTGTAAGGACCACGTGAGCCTCAATTAGAACGCCCAAGCAAAACATCATCGCGTGTGATAGATAATGGACCTGAGTGCAAAAAACTATCGTCAGTTTTAAGTGTTATGGGGCCGTTATGTGGCCGAGAACCAACAATGAGATAGTAATATAACCAAGTGTAGGTATCAAAGGACGTTTTTCAACATATTTCATTGCTTGCCTAAAAGCGGTGGAATAGGAGCCAAGCTTCGAGTGTGTTAAAAAAATAGAACCCATAAAATTGTGAACATAGGTAGAGGTACTCTCAGACAAAGGCGTCGGCAGCAAGTACTAGCAACAACAAGAACCTGTAAATAAAAAGCCAGACTCACAACATATTGAGCTTCGGTTGGTTCCGCTTGTTCGCCAAGAAACGAAGCAGCATTTTCAAAATCCATATCCACTGTGAATTATACGACCAATTCGTTAAATCATAAATATATACTTAGGTATCTAGGTATTAATGCTGTTAGGATTTTATTTAGATTTCATGCACATACAATCAAAACAATGCGGTATTAGGTAGAGTGGTGTAAGTGCCCTGGGTAGGAATTCTAGATCAGAAAACGTGTTGTGAAGAGGTAACATGGAAGGCCCATTGTATAAGCAGTTGGATGCAAAAAATAATAACAAAAAAATATCAGTACCTAATCATCACTTAAAATTCTAGTTACAATATGAATAATTATATAATGTTCTTAAGGTAGGTATTTACCTAAAGTGGCTATCCCTCCAATTTGACCTGCACCCATTTTAACCTATTTTATTTTGGCCAACAGATATAGGGATTTTTTATGCAGTTCCTGCAACCGTCAGCATTCTTATTTCTCGCCAAACTGACAATTATTTTTTGATTACGGATGTTTATTATTCTCTCAAGAAGGTAATCAAAACAAAAATTGTTCGGGCGTTATATTTTTAATTAATTGAACTATGCAGGTACCTACCATGCAACTACAGATATAAAAGTATTACGCAATATTTCCAATGCAGCCAATGACGTGTTTATTGTCATTGACTGCAGCAATGATGACGTCGAATACCTAATCCAAAATTCCAAAAACAGCGCTGACACTTGGCTGACACCATGTAACCTACAATCTTGTGCAGTACCGAAGCAAGAAAACTCCCAGCAATTCGTGTACCTTCGATTCCATCCTGATTTGATGAAAAACGCCGATGTTTAAGTGCTGAAATACCACAGAACATGAAATCGTCGGAACGGCATCGGCCACCAAGGCATCTCTAAGCGTTCTGTGCAATACCAATGCAATGAAACCTTTGGTCCTATTTCAGCTAGTCAGTAATACTGGCTGCTGGCTGTGTACCACACCCACGCACATGTACTTTGTCAGAGAAGAACATCTTCATAAGGACAGGTAGGTACGCACTTGTTTGAATCGAGCCATTATTTTTCATAGCAAGTGTTTCATGTATGTATGGATGCCAACACGATGACAATGATTGATAATTTAAGTAGGTACTTATTGCTATATTATAGGTCGCTAATATATTTTTTATTAGGCATCATCATCAGCCTAACCTATTCCCACCTATATTGGGGTCGGTTTCCAGTCAAACCGGATTCAACTGAATACCGGTATTTTACATGAGTATTTACTGGACAACGCGGTACTTTTGGCGAAGATTGTTGTTAGATTTATGTTTTGATCATTTTGATAAATTGGAACATTTTGATTTAGCCCTGGATGGGGGCTTTTGTTTTATATTAAGGCCGCGACAGACAAGTCCAGTTAAGCAGCTGACAACCTCCTTTTTTACCGTGGGAAATCCTCAGGGATGTCTTTCACCCTGGGGCGGGTGGAGGACATCCATGAGGATCAGACTATTACTGAGGATCACGGGAACGTATCCGACTTCCGTAATCCCCGGCTGGTGCCAGCCCGTCGGCCAGCCCAGCGCCCAGCTCCGCCGCTCGGTGCGCCTGCTGCGGACCGGGAAAGAGGTCGAAATCATCCTTTTCCTTTCCGCAGCCACCTTCTGCGTGATAACTGTTTCGGAGAAAGAAAACACCGCGGCCCAGGACTCCTTACTACCGACCATAAGTCGTCACTGCCTACCACAAAATGAGACAATGAGGGCGCGCCTCCTCCTGAGCGGCACACTCTGCCAGCCTATGCCACGCCGAGTCCTCCCAACAGTCGACGCAGTGGTGACATCGAGTGTTCGGCTCCCTGCCTATGCGACACAGAAATCTCCCGAAGCCGGCATGCCTCGAGAGGATCTAACGACAGGTAGGCAGGTGCCTTTTCCCGAGCCAAAGGTCGAGAGCTGACAACGTCCTAGTTTGAGTGTGGGACGTCACTTGAAAAAAAGGATTTTATTAGTCGATTTTAATGGTGCATCACTCTTCGAAACTTGACTGTCAACGTCAAAAAATACGTCAAAACGTCATGCACGCAGCGCGTTTCATACAAATTTTTATGTTTTAAGCGTAACAATCAACTCATGATAGAGCAAACAACAACCATTATATTGTGAAAGACAGTGATGGAGCTACTGTGTTCTATATCTGGTTTATCCGTCGTTGTCTTCAGCTTCACTGACGTTTACCATTCACGATGAGGGATTTCGATTATTCGATTATGTTTACGTTATAAAATTCTAGAACACAATATTATTCAAATAAATCACTTTATCAGAACTCCTACACAAATGTTGTATATCTCCTACGTTACATTTAGGTTCCTGTCATTGAGATTTGAACCGTGCAGTTTTTGTCGACGAGAGAAACACAGCGACGCAAACATTTTATCGCGATTAAAAATATTCCATAATGAACAGTATTAGTAACATATGCCTGAGTTTGTTTAGTTTAATGATTATATTAAATGTGAGAGTGTGTCTGTCGCAGTACAATAAACCATGGAGTGAAAAATACGAAAATAATAAGTGTCCCAAGCTGTATCCCAAGAATTTCTTGAACTATATGCCAGTTGGTAAGTTTATACAGTACTTCCACTTCTAATAATTTGATTGGCTTGTTCATAAGTAAGTAAGTAATTTACAAAATCCGCAAGAACTGCGATCCTGTAAATATAAACTAAATAAACAGTTGTTACTTAACCAACTACTACATACTTCTAATCAGAATTGCTGCCATAATATGATCTTAGGAGAACTACCTACATAAAATTCTTTCACTTTTCTCAGAACAATGACCATACAGCGCATATATAGGCACCTAATAACAGGCAACAGATGTCTATAAACACATCATCTTTTTAACACACTCATCATTTTTAGGTTTATTTTCTGATATTTTTATCAGAGTTCTACTTAAACTGATCATAGATGTAGCAAGCAACCTACTCTGACCCACATTGATCTCTTTCATATAATTAGTGATTTACCAAATCTGGTATTATAAAAGAAAAATACCCAAATACTATTTAAATATATGTTTGAAGAAATTTTTGAACATAATACAGACATACAATGTATTTTATCTTTTCAAATAATTGTAGAAAATTTAATACATATTAATTATATTAAGTACTCATGTGTTAAAATAATATTAAATTAAGAAATTATGTTTATACTTTAAAATAAGTTACATGAAAAAAGTTATAAGACAATAGTGCTATATTACAAATTATTTTACAAAACAAATTATTTTTGTACAATTATTTAAGAAAAAATATCAGTACCTATTTTTGTAATTTTCTTAAACACCAGTGAAACTTATTATACTTGGAAGGTTTAATCAGATTGCAGTACCCTGCTTCTTCCCACCTCACCTAGTTACAGAATTGGTTTGGTGTAACAAATCAAGCATTGTCTATGGGCTGTACCCCATAAATTATTAAAACAACATTTCTATTATCCCCAGGAAACCTTACAGCTGGGAATTACACAGAAAAGCCAGGACTTAAAGGTTTGAAGCAATGTGTGATGGAATGCTGTCTCTCTGACTCCTGCAACATAGTGTTCATCTATGACCTGAGGTGTTTCCATGTGGAGTGTGTCAGTGATGAGCTGTGTCTACCTCTGCAGAGGACCGGGAGCCGCAAGTGGGAGGCATCACATGTGTCCATGATACTAGTGAAGCCAGTCCTGCCTAATGGTAACTTCATCCAACCATGAACCAATGACCAACCATGATCCAATATATGAACCAATGAATTTGCTCTCTCTTATCAAAAATAACAAGGATAGGTATTACTTATGGAGCATTGATGATATGGCATGTTCTAACGTCATCATTCACTATATTTCCAATGTTTGTTATTACCTATAAATGAAACATTATTAACACTTCCTTGATCCCTGCTATTGATAAAAATAATATAGGTTAACATAACATGACAACAAAACTCTCTACTATCTAGGCATTACTAATTTTAGTACTATTATAATTTAAAAAAAAAAACACTTTCAGAGAACTGGTCAGACATATTAGACCAGTCTAGCTACAGGCCCATGAATAACAACTTTTCTCCTGAAGAGGAATCAATTTATTCTCCATACACAAGCCATCACAGTGATCTGCTCAATGAAGATGATGACTCAAGCTTTCTGACACACTTCATCAACAACTTACCTACGATGGACGAAGATGAAGCGAGATCCTTTGATAAGTACCAAGATAATAATGACAGTGACATGATAATGGATGCTACGAATTTTCTAGAAAAAATACCCTGTGAAGTAGGTGCTGGTGACTGCCCGTTTAACTCTGAATGTATACCCCTGGGCTTAAAACTAAGAAACGGCATATGTAAATGTGTGCCGGGTACGGAAGAGAACGCTCAAGGAGCTTGTGTTCAGCCAATAAGACCGTTCTCCAAAGGGCCAACTGTAGATTCTATGAAAAAAAATGATGATGGTGAAGCAAAAAGTGATGCTCTGAAAACTGACACTACTTCACCAAAAAGTGTTCAAACTTTGACTGTTTCAATCTTATCTAAACAGGTAATTATTTCACTAATATTCTAATCTGACATAAGTCAATATAACATGAGGAAAAATATTTTAAATTAGACTTTCCAACACCAATTGATTGATTAAACACTTGATTGGACTATTAAAAATTACTCAAATCATTTAACCAAGGTTTACCTTACTTTGCCAAGGTTCACCAAGGTTTGAATAGCAATTTAAGTTATTACAAATTGATTTCTCCGTTACTGCTAGTCTAACTCATTCTTACATATTTACTAGGTACAACTGCCAGACAATGAAGTGACCTTGGCGGCATACACTATACCTGATGAGAAAGCAACAATGAGCCATTACAACTATGTATGGACACTAGTTGACCAACCAA
This sequence comes from Hecatera dysodea, assembly GCA_905332915.2. Classification (NCBI taxonomy): domain Eukaryota; kingdom Metazoa; phylum Arthropoda; class Insecta; order Lepidoptera; family Noctuidae; genus Hecatera; species Hecatera dysodea. The sequence goes on from HG995304.1 coordinate 8,955,757, forward strand.
AAGGGGGTTTTACAGGTAATAACTATGAAATTTTATGCAGCTGTAAAAACACATTGAATAGAAAATCTATACTTCTATACTATTATTATAAAGAGGAAAGATTTGTATTTTTGTATGTAACGAATAAACTCAAAAACTACTGAACCGATTTCAAAAATTCTTTCTCTATTAGAAAGCTACATTCACCCTGAGTAACTTAGGCTATATTTTATCCCCGTATTCGGGAGCTACGCGGGTTAAACCCGGGGGGCGCTGCTAGTATATTATAAAGAGGATAAAAAATATTGTTTGTTTGTCCGATACAAACAAAAACCTCCGAAACTACTGAATCCATTTCAAGAACTCTTTCACTGTTGGCTACACTATCCCCGGGCGACATAGGCTATATTTTATCCCCATATTCCCACGGAAACGGGATCTATGCGGGAGAAACCGCGGGGCGCTGCTAGTAAAATATAAAGCTGTTTACAAGCGAACATTACATACGCAACATAATAAAAATAAGACATACAAATAACATTTATGCAGCATTACTTTATGCATGTCACAATAATTGAGTATGTACTCCACAATAACTGAATGTGAAGTTGCTTGTCTACAAAAACTATCTATTCTTTGTAATATAATAATACCTCATAATACTCATAATAAACACAATAGTTAAACTTCAAATTAATAGGACCACAATAACTGAATGTAAAGTTGCTTGTCTACAAAAACGATCTATTCTTTGTAATATAATAATACCGCATACCTACCTAATAAACACAATAGTTCAACTTAAAATTAATAGGACCCACGTGAGAACCTTTCTTCAGGTCAATAAAAACAGTTGAAAACCGCTATTACTGCTATGAACTAAAGAGACAGCGCTGTTTCGACAAAACAGTAACTATGTTGTTCAACATCCTATTATTTCGTTGTTCAACACAGGTAACATGAATCAAAACGGAGCAAAAGTGACGCTAACGGATCTGACAGAAGGGCAGTACCGTTTCAAGGTGACGGTGAACGGAACCAACTCGTACGGGGAAGGTTTCGCCAACGTGACGGTGTTGCCGCCCCATCGCGTCAACACTCCGCCCCAAGTCGTTATCACGCCACAAACACAGACTGTGAAGCTGCCTAATACCGTTGCCGTACTTGATGGTAGCGCTAGCAAGGTATGAAAAGTATTAATAATTTGGATTACTTCAAATTATTAAAGTAATTTTTAAACATAAAATACTAACTTTTTCCTCTGGCTTCGCTCGCGTTAAACTAGCCGATAATCATCTCCAGATAATCACTCGTTGTATCTCATTCGATATCGGTTCGGCGATTTAAGCGTGAAAGCGTAACAAAATCATGTTAACATTTATAGTTAGGATCCTAAATGAATCAATTGAGTCTGATGTAAAACTGGTAGAGCTCTACAATCAACACCCGGCTTTCCGCCATGCGCAATCAATCTGTCTCGGACTGCACCCCTTTTTAACTGACTTCCAAAAAAGGAGGAGGTTCTCAAGTGCGCTGTATTTTTTTTGTGTGTTTTGATTTTGATGATTCTTGTGACGATTGTCATGTGGTCCCATTTAAAAGAGTGAGGTCTCATGACGAATATTTGAGTTATCCCTAATAATGCATGGCTTCGACTACATTGATGATGTTCTCATTCTCCCTTGTAGAAGTAAGATGAAAAAAAAAACTTGTAAACATGATGAAAAACTACGATGCTCTTCCAAACCAGCATCGTAGTATTTCGATGTGGTCCCTTTCTAGTTTGATGAAGGTCTGATAAAGAACTTTGGGGATGGGAAACGGAACTCTTCAATAAATGAGAGCATATCTTCCTGGATAGCTGAATTCGTATGTCTATTTATTATTTACACCAGTTTATAACACTTACGCTGTGATAAATTTAGCTGTGGGGTATCACCACAAAGAAAAACGAACAACTATAATAAAATAATAAAATAACTTTAATTTCAGTTGGTGTTCAAATAAAACGAATAAACAACCAAAAGCACCGCATTCTGAAATTAAAGTTATTTTATTAAATACTTTTTGTGATTTTTGTTTAGAAGTTGGTTGCCTTTTTATTTAAGTTCTTTTAGGCCATCTATTCATATATCTTAATTGATTATATTTTTACAGAAATAAAAAATAAATTGTTTACTCTCAATCAATAAATCTGGGATGCATATACGGAATATACGCTATAGTTTCCGTACAAACAGAATAAATATTCATATACTTATCCTGTTTCGATTACTTCAAACAACTGCCCAGAGTTAGGCACTTATTATAGGCATATATGTAATGTATATAACAAGCCATAATATAAGAGTTGTCTTTGTTCGACTAGATACAACATAAACTCACTCCTAATTTCTATGAAAATATATATGTAGGTAGGTAGTAGGATCAACAGCTCGCCGCACATATCATGGCCTTGAAATTCCCCATCTGATTAGTTTCACAGCTACTGCTAAATATTGTTACTTACTAGTTTTCAATGAAATATTTTGTAATATACTACAGGATGACGATGCTATTATCTCCTGGCACTGGGACCTGACATCGGGCCCCATTGGCTACCAGCCTCCCCTGCAAGACGGACCTACGTTAGTCCTGAATGACCTCAAGCAGCCCGGCAACTATACCTTTAAACTCACAGTGGAGGACTCGGACCATGTGAAGAACTCTACAGCTGCTAATATTACAGTGTTGAATCATACGGATTATCCCCCAGAAGCGAATGCAGGTGAGTTTTAGCGTTATTGTTATATATAATGTTACAACCTCCTAAATGTTTGTAAAAAGTCTTCTGTGTTCCCTACCATTTCTGACGCGTCAGCCTTCAAAACAAGAGTGAACAGGCAAATAGTCAATCATATTACATTTAATTTTGTCGTGTGCCTTTTGTCGCACCTTAAACCAGCGTTCAAAGTGCGATAAATCAGCTCTTGAGCATATTGACATAAAGTGGTATTTGTTCCTTAACAGGCCAAGACGTGATAATATACTTGCCGAACAACAACTTGACGTTGAACGGGAGTCTTTCAACGGACGACCATGAGATCACGTCTTGGGAATGGACGAAATCTGCTGAAGATGAAAATAAAGCTGTGGACATGCAAAACACACACTCTCCTTATTTACAAGTAAGTATCCTATAACAAACCAACAACAATATAACATAACCTGCCTTGTTCTGACCTGACGTAGAAAATTCCTAAGGCATTAACTCCGCCTTTCAAATTGTGTTTTTTTTTCAGTAGGTACCTACATGAAGTATAAAGAAATAAAATACGTGCATACATTTATATTTCGTCATTTACGTCAAAAAATCCTAAGACCTCATGGTCAGCACTGGCACTTGCAACCACTAGCTCCACCTGTTGTGCAAAGGTGTCCACAGCCTACACATCTCAATTTCTATTGCCTTATATGGCGATTACAGTGAACGAGTTTATCTCGTCTCGCCGCTCCTGCCTTCTGCTACTTCGATAAAAACGCCTATCATGTAAAAAACGTTTATGTCCTGATACATTTAACACATAATTATGGTCCACAGCATTCCACTTCCGTAAAAGATATTTGGAAATCCTAGAATATTTCAACATCGTTCTATAAAAGCGTGGACTAGTGTAAAATCGCTTAGGAAGCTATTCTGTTCATATTCCAATTATTTCCGTAGAACGCAGCTCACCATTATTATAAACATAAAATAAATAACATAGATAACGGTTAATGAAAAAACGAGGTTTATAATCATATCGTTTCATTGTTATCACCACTTATCAATCTAGCGCATGGTGGGTTTAACAATGTTTCCTTTTTGTCCTGTTATTGTTTTTGTACCATTTACTATATTTTAGAGTAGGTTTATAAATGACACGATAATTTATCGTAGATGGTTAATTTCATGTAGGGAAACCCTAGATGCTTTGTAGAAGTGTGGGTAGTTATTTAACCGTCTTTTGGAATGTAAGGCAGTACGGTCGTATCTAACTGCCCTAGGTATCATTTCATTAAAGTATAACATTTGAAAAACACGTAAACGCCAACAACCTACGCTAAACAACCAATAAATGATTATATTATTCTGCAAAATTCACAAGCCGTATGAATCAAGGATCATCAGTTTATTTAACACATTTTCATACTATTCCAGCTATCGAATCTATCGGAAGGAGTCTACACATTCGTGTTAAAAGTGACGGACTCTTCGGGCCAATCATCGACGGCAGATGTGCATGTTTTCGTCAAACCGCCGACCAACACCCCGCCCGTAGCCGACGCACAGGCAGAAGCCGTAAGTACCTATACAAACGGACGCCACAGCTCAGCTTAAGGTGCATACAGTACACACACAACAGTCACGTACATTCGCAGATGTGATATGACTTGTGACTCATACGAAACTATGTATATTTTTTCTTGTGATTGATCGCCGATTTGACAGTATCGTGAATCCTAAGTAATTTGTGTCAGCCCTACCGATTTACTTGTTCTATAGTTCGAAATATGTAGTCAAATATCTGTTTCAGTAATCTGTTAGATTGTTGTACGATGTAACTTGAATCGATAAAATCGATTCGAACAGATTCAAGCATGTAAAAACTAAACAAAACACTGTGTCGTAGTGGGTGATGTTTGCAATCTGGTATTGCACTTGTAACTCATAGTTATGAGCAAGGCTATTCATAATGTTGCACGAATTTTATTCCGTCGATAAAATAACTTACTAGCGTAGCGGGGGGTAATGGGGGTCCGTCCTGTTGACATCCTTTTAAGGATGACACCCGACCGTTCGTTGACTTTTTCTCATGGTTAGGTGTCATCCCAAGGGTGCAAAAAAAATGAGCACGCTTCGTTCGCTCTTGCGTTCTGAAATCTCTTAGTAAATAATCTTTCTTGCAGCAGTCAACAAAGTTACTTTTATTTAAGTATGAATGAAAATATTCCATATTGTCTTTAATAAACAAAACATATGTAGCACAAATGGAATATGCCCCCCCCCCCCCCCCCCTAAAAATAGATCACAACTTCCGTCACCATAACGAAAGTCGCAACCCATAATTATTTCGAGTCCCCGGGGCTCCAATTGTGGGGTGAAATAGGTGTGCAGTGCAATTATGTAAAATATTAAGGCTTGATAACTTGATATGCACGACCATCCTTAACAATTTTCTTATTAACTGTTGTGGTACATAAAGCCAAAAGGATCAAACAGGCGACATACCTTCTGCCTCGGACACATGCATGCTGGTTTCATGGTGTATGGTTCCACAAATATTATATTAATGTAAATAGTGGGGGAAGTGTATAAAGTGTGATAAGATACTATCATCGCATGACGCTATCGACGATCTATGCAAGTTATCATAACGGATATCCGAACTGGTACATTGTAATATTGCACAGTATAACTCGGGATGTAATTGTTACGTAAAACTCCTATTCCTGTTATTTTACGAGTTGTTATTTTTTCGTAAATCCTATATTACTGTCGCTATCACAATTAACCATACTTTAGCTGGCGCAAACCTTGGGCGCGCGGCATATTATGGCTTATTTTTACGGAAATAAGGTTCAATTTACAACCATTAAGGCATAAGATATAAAACCAAATATCACGCGCGCTCTAGAATTGCAGCAACTAGGTATTACACCAGCCAGACAGCTGCGATAGTTGTAATGAAATATACTTGCAGTTCATATCACTACCTCAAACGTGGATCATCCTGAACGGTTCAGCCTCGCACGATGACCACAGGATAGTCGCGTACACCTGGCGTTGCCTCTCCGGTCCTACTAACTCTAACATTGTCAATTTTAACGAATCCGTCGCCAATGCCACCGGCCTCACGAAGGGGCAATACGTGTTCTCCTTGACTGTACTCGACGATAACGGCAACTCAGCATCTGATAATGTCACCGTCACCGTTACTCAAAGTAAGTGTACATAAAACATTTTCTTGTAAAAATCCACGTGGAATCCGTTGCACAAATGCACATTTCTTTATTAGGTGATTGGGTCGAGATTTCTGTGCACTTTTGTTGTTATTTTCTATTAATCTAAAATAAATGCACGCTCCAAAATCAACCTAATGAAAAATTTTGCAATGTGCAAATAATAATTCAAACTAAAAATAATATACCTACATACATCTCTGCATTAAGCACTGCATGCGTTTGAACGAAGTTTTCATTGGCATGTATTAATAATGTATTTTAATTTACAATCAAGGTCTTGACACTTTCCGGGAATTATAGTTTTGAGTAGATGTAATGACTATTCAAACTGAGGCGAAATACGCACAGGATGCGGTCCGTAACTTCGCACGCCGATTTTATACTCGTTAGGAAGTTACTCGGCTATTCATACCGATTCGTACACTTTCATATTTAAGTTAGTTTAGTTAAAAAGTTGAATTGGCAATGGACTGGTCATATTAGCCGTATAAACGATAACCGATGGGGCAGACGTGTTCTTATGTGAAGATCATGAATTTTGGCAGCCGTAAGGTGGGTGAGACGCCGTGAGCGGATATGGAACCGTAAGTGAAGCGACGGCTCTCCGCAGTGTGGTTTGTAGAAACTGAATGCGAACTGTCGAGAATCGAATAAATAGCGTACGATGAGAATATTTCCTGAATAAAAAAATATGATTCTATCTAGTCCGTCAGTTAGGTTACAGAAAAATATTGGAAACATATATTTTGTTTTATCAAATCTAGAAAAATTGATGAAGATAAAAAGCATCAACGATCAGGAGTGGGGGCTTGTGACGTCACACGAGTTTTCATCACACAGATGGCCTTCGTTTATTGAAATCTATCTGATGGATTAATTAGGTTTTTAGTCTACTGCTATATTGGAGAAGCCTTAGTTCAAAAAACCAACTGATGATACAAATTAGTTTGCAAAATCGGGGTGAGCGAATTCCGTTTCTCATCCTGAATAGATTTTCGCCTCAGTTTTATCAGGCTTGATACAATAGTAAAGTATCTTTAGGCTATGTAGGTACATATATTGTAGCTTTTCAATGGAAAAAACTTTCATAGAAATCTTCACTGTAACAAGTGTTCTACTTACAGACAAGAACAGTCCTCCAAAGGCCGACGCGGGGGGTGATTTAGTACTGAACCTGCCAGTGTCCGTGTTGATACTGAACGGCTCCAAGTCTTCTGATGACTTCCGTATCGTGTCCTGGAAGTGGAGTCGCTCGCCGTCAGGACTAGCTGCCGGGACGGTTATACTTAACTCTGATACACAACCTGTGCTTATGGTAAGTAGTTTTTTTATCAAACTATATTCTCCCAGTGCTAGGCAAAAGTCTCACTCATAACCTTCTGCTCTTCCCGTTTGGTGGGTTGCTTTCTCCGACCCATTCGTCTAGACCATGATGGTGGATGCTTATCGTTAGAAGTAATAGTATATAATTATGTATTGTTTTTTTTTTGCTGAATCAAACCATTTTTTAATATTTTCTACGTTCAATTTATGAAAGAGATAAGTAACACAGAGATATCTATTCCTCTGAGATAATTATGCGTCTGTTCCGTCGTGGTTTAACATTTTGAACGACAGAGTATACATATACGCATCGGCGTACCCCCCACGCCAAGCCATATTTCACCGTGTTTTTATCGCACTAAAGGTTAAAATCGCCCTTTACGCTTGACTACTTTAATTTTTACCGGTCGTGTATGGCTAAAAGAGAGGGCCAAAAATGTAGAAACAGGCTTTTTTATTTTTACTTATTTTAACTTTCTAACCTCAAAAAACTTCTATATCAACTTGAAAGGATTATGTGTACGGTATACATAATATATAACCTATAATGAAAATATTTTTATTTACAGCTAACAAACATAGAAGCAGGCCGATACGTCTACGAATTAACAGTGACAGACGATCAAGGCGAGTCCGACAAAGATACAGTGAGCGTCCAAGTCAAACCGGACCCCCTTGAAATGAACCTCATGGAGTTGACGCTGAACATTCCGATATCCACCTTCACTCAGAGCCAGCTGGACTCGTTAGTACAAAAGATGACGCTACTCCTCAAGGATGACATCAGAGTCAATGTTACTGAAGTACACGGACAAATTGATTCTGGAAATACGCAGCTGATTTTCTTCCTTTCTGAACAGGTGAGGGTTGATTAGAAATAGTTAGTAGCGGCCAGTTCATTTCATTTTGGTCCTAAAGGGACTCTAAAAAACGTGATGTATCCCTCTCCCTCGCGCGGTCTGCGTCCTGCTTCGGAGGAGCAGGTGACCGCTTCCCATGTCTGTTCGCTCCGGACCATGAATTGAACTAGGGTCAGAAGCGAGAGGTCGCCGCCGCCGATCACCTCGACGATGATACAGCGTTGCTCCGCCCAAGCACCCAGCTCCACCTTATGCTCCCTCGTGTCCTCCGGGTGATCCACACAGTGTTGACACCCGGACGATGTCCTCCCGCTGTATCCGACAACTGCGCCAGGCGGAAGGTGAGGATGCCGCCCGGCCGCTGCGCAGCGATTTGCCGCGACAGCGGAGTTCAGCAGCGGACACGCGTAAGCGTGCGCGAGAGTAACCCACCCCTACCCCTCCGCTTAGAGACACGCAATGCCGCACAAATGCGGAAATGTGTGCCGGCAAGCCACCACTTATTCAATTATTATATTTAAAATATCTGGCTAGTCGTGTTCAGTCCCCACGAAAGGCCAGCGATTTGTAGTGTAGTGTACGTGCAGAAATAAATGACTTCGAATACTTTTGTTTATAACTGATTACTACTACATTACCATAACGAGAATCTATCGATGATTACCAACAAAACTATTAATTAAGTACATACATAATGTATGTCCGCGAGTTATATAGTGCAAAACTGTTTATGTTACGCTTGTCGCGAACGGATATTTTATTTCATTTTTTGTGTGTCCAACTTATTTCTTTACACTGGATATATGTTGCTGTTTCCAGGGCAAGGCCGTAGAGGGCGTGCGTGCTTTGTCGCTGGTACGTGGTGCAAGCGGCGGTTGGGACGCGTGGGGCGGAGGCCGCGTGCGCTCGCTGCGCTGTCTCAGCACGTGCTCGGGTAGGGGCGTGTGCGACCACGCCTCGCGCACGTGTCGCTGCGACGCCTTCTGGATGCAGAGCCTGCTGGCCATGCTCGACCCTGACGCGCAGCCCGACTGCGGTGAGTACACTGTCTCAGCACGTGCTCGGGTAGGGGCGTGTGCGACCACGCCTCGCGCACGTGTCGCTGCGACGCCTTCTGGATGCAGAGCCTGCTGGCCATGCTCGACCCTGACGCGCAGCCCGACTGCGGTGAGTACACTGTCTCAGCACGTGCTCGGGTAGGGGCGTGTGCGACCACGCCTCGCGCACGTGTCGCTGCGACGCCTTCTGGATGCAGAGCCTGCTGGCCATGCTCGACCCTGACGCGCAGCCCGACTGCGGTGAGTACACTGTCTCAGCACGTGCTCGGGTAGGGGCGTGTGCGACCACGCCTCGCGCACGTGTCGCTGCGACGCCTTCTGGATGCAGAGCCTGCTGGCCATGCTCGACCCTGACGCGCAGCCCGACTGCGGTGAGTACACTGTCTCAGCACGTGCTCGGGTAGGGGCGTGTGCGACCACGCCTCGCGCACGTGTCGCTGCGACGCCTTCTGGATGCAGAGCCTGCTGGCCATGCTCGACCCTGACGCGCAGCCCGACTGCGGTGAGTACACTGTCTCAGCACGTGCTCGGGTAGGGGCGTGTGCGACCACGCCTCGCGCACGTGTCGCTGTGACGCCTTCTGGATGCAGAGCCTGCTGGCCATGCTCGACCCTGACGCGCAGCCCGACTGCGGTGAGTACACTGTCTCAGCACGTGCTCGGGTAGGGGCGTGTGCGACCACGCCTCGCGCACGTGTCGTCGCGACGCCTTCTGGATGCAGAGCCTGCTGGCCATGCTCGACCCTGACGCGCAGCCCGACTGCGGTGAGTACACTGTCTCAGCACGTGCTCGGGCAGGGGCGTGTGCGACCACGCCTCGTGCACGTGTCGCTGCGACGCCTTCTGGATGCAGAGCCTGCTGGCCATGCTCGACCCTGACGCGCAGCCCGACTGCGGTGAGTACACTGTCTCAGCACGTGCTCGGGTAGGGGCGTGTGCGACCACGCCTCGCGCACGTGTCGCTGCGACGCCTTCTGGATGCAGAGCCTGCTGGCCATGCTCGACCCTGACGCGCAGCCCGACTGCGGTGAGTACACTGTCTCAGCACGTGCTCGGGCAGGGGCGTGTGCGACCACGCCTCGCGCACGTGTCGCTGCGACGCCTTCTGGATGCAGAGCCTGCTGGCCATGCTCGACCCTGACGCGCAGCCCGACTGCGGTGAGTACACTGTCTCAGCACGTGCTCGGGCAGGTTCGTATTTTCATCTTCATTGTATGCAGCGTAATCGAAACGCTGCACCGCGTCCATGGTACGTAATCTTGGGTTCAACGACATTTTCGAAATACGTGTACAGCGTAGGCATGGATGGCATCAATACCGGCTCTAGATAAACGCACTCTGCATACACTATTTAAAATGCAACATTCGAACTAAAAAGAATGTATTCGTGTTGTTGCTCAGAATGGTCGGTGGTGTACGCGAGCCTGGGCGGCGTAGCGGCGCTGTGCGCGCTGGGCGCGTGCTGCTGGGCGAGCGCGCGCGCGCTGCGCAAGCTGTGCGCGCCACGCAAGCCGCGCGCGCGCCCCAAGTACCGCCTGCTGCCGCTCGCAGACAACGAGGAGAAACCATGTAAATATTGTACGACCATCAGCGATTTATTTTACTATTATTTCCGTTTATTCTAGCGTTTTTGTTTCGGACGGCAGGGACACGACCAGTGTCCGCGCAGTCGTCCTGGGACAATCTCCCACTTTGTTGACGTACGCTCCTTGCTTCTTCGTAGGCTGGTTACGTACGCCCCACGCACCCCTGAATGCGTATGTGTGTAGACGGACCACTAGGACCTCGGGAGCAGGACGGAGTACCGGGAGGAGGCGAAATAAAACATTCGTTTTTGACTCTATGTTCCTAAGGCTTCGGCTTCCTATTTTTCTTCCTGATGTTGCCTCTTCGACGGCTGTGTTGCGACTGTGCCGAGTTCGGTTTTTTTTTTTTTTTTTTTTTTTTTTTTTTTTTTTTTTTTTTTTTTTTTTTGGAATGGACCACTCGCAGTTCAGCACACTAAGGCTGGTTACTGCTCAACCGGACAATCCTGTGGTGGCCTCAAATGAATTTAAGGCCCCCAGCCAGGGCTAAAAACTACTAAAAGCTAAATGACCGCCTCGGCTTAACGGGGTCATTGAGAGGGGCAGCAAGGGACAGGCTGGGTCAATTATTATTATTTAGGGGATTTAACGCTAATGGCTCAGCGGCGCGGGCTGGCTCGTTAGGCAAAAGTCGGGGAGGGGTGCCGAGTTCGGAAATCGGCCCTACTTATATACGGCCCGTTGTTACCTTAGCGAGAACCGTGATTTTTGAACTTATTTTGCTAATCATTTTCACTTCAAGCCGAAACCCTTGGAGCCTTTATTTACTGTGTATCTTAATAAAACCCTTACATATTATATATTATTACAAAGCTAAAATCTTATTCTATAACATAAAACCATTAATTTAACCATTACTTTACAAATTAAAAAGTTTCTAGAACAAAAACTTACAAAAAGTTGATGTGCCAAATTTTAACTATACAATTTTTATTATATCTCTAAAACTATATGTCCTATTAACCTAATTCTTTTTGTAATATCGTTTTTAATCAAAGATCTTTCATTTGACACTAATTTCACAAAGATATCTCCATAAACAAAAAAGGTCATTTTCAAGTTACGTAATTATTTACAATACAAATATTCACTTTAAATTTTCTTTGAAATATCGAATTCTATCGTTATAAGATTCTTATTAGAGTTGTTTTACATACTTATTATACTTGTTTCTAATTAGAATAATCAAAATCTTAGACCTTTTTCAAACTCACTTATAAAACTAAACTTCACAAAAACTAAAATATATTACACGGAATTGCTACCTAGTCGTGCCTAACACTACTTGCGCCCATGAGCGCGGACGGGGTCTTATTGCCACTAATTTTGAAATATTTACATTACATATATTTGTTACCAGATCGCTCTGTTATTACTTGCTCTGGTCGCCGACAGTTTTTGTCTAAATATTCGGGACATTTGTGAGTTACAAAATGTTTATAATCTTATGATTTTTGAAACAAGGTTAATTTTGTATTGCACAGGTGACGATATTTTGACGCCAAGTGCCCAGATTAGGCTATCGCTTGCAATATAATATGTACATATAGGAACACATCTGGTCGTTTAACATAAAGTGTCGTGTCGATCCCGCTTCTATTCTTCATTAACAAACATAGAATAGGGTCTTTTCCCGTGTGATTTTCTTCACAAGATTTCGTTGCTGTCTTAACAAGAGTTGGAAGAAAGCTAATCTTTTAGAAGCACAAATTGGTTAACGGTCATGGTACTCATGGTCAATACTCTTTACTTTACTCTAGCATTGATGACGATGCTAGAATCTATAACGCAAATTTCAACAAACTTAGATTTTAAAACTTAGATATTCAATGCTCTTTTTATCGTACGACATGCGATAGACAATTTGGGTTATACAAATATCAGCTTTCACCTAACGAGAAAAACGACTCATTTCTCACCTTCCTTCCAGTCACGAGTAAAGACGTATCAGAAACAGAGACAGATTCGGACGTGTTGTTCGAAACGAAAAGCAAGACAACAACGTTCGGCAGCCGCGTTATGAACGGCGAGGCGTCGCAGGGCAACGGCTGGAAGAAGAACGGACACTTCAAGACCTCGCGGAAGGTGAAGACGTAGCTCATCGCAGTGCGCCTGAGCTGTCTCCGCATTCAGTCAGCTTTTGGTCACTGTAAGTAAATCTTACAAATATTCCCCCCACACTAAAACTACACGGACATTTCATCAAGACACGTTGCCATTTCAATTTGTGAATGGACAAGACACATATTGTGACTGCAGATAGTTTAGAAAAAATGCTAGATTAAATTATAATCGCCTAAATCATTGTTCATGTCTAGATGTAAGTTCAACCCTTGTCTTTGTAAGTTATGTCAATGGAGATGTATATTTACGAAAAACAAAAAAGCTCTTTATTTATGTAATTTATTATTGTAATATCGTGTATGCAGTATGTGCCTATCGCATCAGTATAAAACAGTTGAATGCTAGACGTAGAACTGTAGATAAAGCTAACTTGGCCATGCGGTATGGCCACAATTTAGCTGAGCAGGACTTTCTGGTAACCGGCAGCTGAGTTTATGTAATTAACTGTTCATTTCAATAACAGCACTTCTTATCAATTAGAAATCATAAAAAAGATATTTAGGCTTCTATATACAAAAATAAATTAGACATTTTTCAAAATAAATAGAATTGCACCATATAAAATAAAATAAAAATATCTCTTAACTCTAGAGTTAGTTGCTAATACGATGTTAATTTCATATATAATGGCTGGCAACTATCTCGGGGGTTAAAAGATAACTGGTTTGTGCAAATGGGGCTAATAAATTAAGCTATAAAAGACATTCTTCATACATAAGTCCGAATCGGGTCAGACAGATAGGTAATGTAATAAAAATGTAGAAGTTCTGGATAAATTAATTAGGCTACTGAAATTAATAAATTGGCACTAATATTAGGCACATACAGCAGCAAAGCAGGTTTGGCTATAGTTGAGCCATGGACACACATCTATCTTGTTTAGAAGCCCCGTAACACGGCGTAAGTTAGTTGCCTGCGGTGCCTGCCACCATCCAAACACTATTTTGATGAAACAACTTGTATTATTGCTTCAACTTATTGCGTCAAAGAGCCAATTATATAAATGCGAGTAAGCCAGCTTTAAAATAAATAAAGGTACGGCCAGTTTTGTGATTCAAGTCGGCCCAAAAATAAGCGGCCAATCTATTAATTTCAGTACGACACATTTCCTAGTCTGTTAGCCAACGACGAAATAGAAAATTTTACGCTCGATTAAATAACACATGAATTATCATAAAAAATGGCTATGAATAAATTGTATACATCATTACATAGAATGTAGCATCTAGATTAGGTTAGGTTTTTTACTTATAAACGTTACATAAAGAGGGTTACTATATGCCAGGATTTAGTTGTATTTATTTGCGTAGGTATTTGTTCCCACACATTGGGGAGTCTGAGAGATATGAGCACATTGCAAGCACAAACTTTATATACGAATAATTAAATAAATTATTTGGCAAAATAGAAACCCTGTTAATGTATCATTATATATTTTTTGTATTAAATTGAATGCAAAATGTCTAAAATTGTTATTAATCAAATGTTATCTGAATCGTAGGTAATAATTTGTTAATCCATAGCAGTAGTGACGTATTCTATAGAAACTATGTAAAAAGATTCTTTAGAAGTAGGCATAAGGGTTATTTTATTTACATAGGTAATTATATTGAAGCGAATCAGAGAGTTTTTGTAGATTTTATTCTATATGTTTTGTGTATTGATTCTTTCTGTTATTCATAATGAAATATAGTATTATTCTGCATGTTTATATTTGTATTTTTGGCGCTAAGATAGCCCGCGAAATCCAATTAATTTTCCTTGCTTTCATCTTATCCAGTTTGTACGACAATATTAAATTGTATGTTGATAAAATTATAATACAGTACTAAGTTGTAAAACATTGCAATTCGTGGGCTACCATAGCGCATCCCCTTAAGCTATGAAATCGGTTTTTATAAATGATATATAATTAAAACAAGCTTTTATAATCTATGGCAGCCTCAAAAGTTTCGCAATATTCTTGCCGAGGTTTCCAAAGTCCAACATAACATATTATTTTTCATCTGCGGAAGTGGAAACAATGATGCCATTTTTTGATCCCACCCTCCATTAGCTGCATGCAATACATCTTTAGATGGGCATTTTTGAGCTGAACAAAAGTTTATATTCCGCAACATTCCAAATGTTGTTAATCCTATCCAAGTTATGCTTTAACACACATGTCAGCTTTAGCAAAGCCAAATCATGCCTGTTAAAATATAATTGCTTTTTGTGCATCATAGATAGCATCGCGCGTTCAATTATAAACCGTTTTACTCCCGTGAGGGCAATGTTTTTCGAGAGTACCTACGACTGTAGGTATATAATGTATGTGTATTTCTTTGGCACGACCTGGAGCCTAAACAGCAGGATAGATTTCAAAACAAAAAGTGACGTGTTTGGAGCTTCTTAGTCGGTATTGGCAGTAATTACACAAAAATACCGTAACATTGTATTTTATTTTTAAAAAACTCCTTACTACTCTGATGGTAACAGTAGATAGGTATTATCACTAGTATTAATTACAAAAGTGAATTTTACTAGGGAAGAACAGTATTTTCTGGTATACCTACTCATATTGACATGTTTTTTTAAGGTATAGCTCAGAACGGACTAACATTTGGTTCTAAGCGCGATATTTTTTTTTCTTCTGCTCGCAAATATCTATCCAACGATGCATTATACGTATGACATAGCTATTGGATGTTGGGCCCAGAGTTGATAATACAAATCTTGCTAATTTTGACGTTATCCAACAAATTTTTATATATTAAATAATCTCGAAATAACTTGTCTTATACATACTATCGCCATAAATCAAATTTGCCTTATTTTACCTATTATTATGATAAGTATACTTAATATCGTTACAGTTAATATATTTCTTGTATTTTAATTAATAAACGCTTCATTGTTATGGCAAGACGTAAAGTGTGAAAAAAAATTCATAATTGAATAATCTAGTCGTGATAAGTGATAATATTATAGATTTTAGTACACTATTGCGTATGTATTGTTTATGTATCATTATTTTTACTGTGATTTTGAGGAGTATTTTATTATTTCAGTGTACTTAAGTTGTCCAGAAATAAATTCGCATTTATGCTTTAAAGTTGTTTCTTATTGCATGTCGATAATATTATCCTTACTAAAGATAGCACCTGACCTCGGTACAGAGTTTAGAGGAAACTAGTTATTATGATACGTCAATCGTGAAAAGCCATGATGACACGCAACCTGAGAGCTATTAAGTAGCTTTATTTGCATTAGAGGTCATAATAAAACGCACAATACTGATATAAACCATTTATTTAATATAAAATTTATTGCTTTCTTATCGATAGTGATCGGTCGCTAAAGTTCATTCGTACGTAAGTGATTGAACACTTCATAAACTATTTTAGGCAAAATAGGCACTCGACCACAATAAGTAGGCACCAAAGGGTAAACGAAGATGCGTGTGCATCTTCGTTTACGATTATATGGATACGATTCTGCCGCCTATAATATCTAATTGAATATTTATTTAAACTTGAGTGCACTGTATTGGCGAGTTCCAATTGTCAGGAAATTCTGTAGATATTTTTATTATCTCAAGAAATTATCAGTCATAGTCATGACATTTAATGTTTCATTTGCCTGCACCTCTAGTAAATTAGGATGGACTCTAGAGCGGATGTGTGTATTACAAATCCATTGTTTTGTGGTCCATAATCAAAACGTTGCGCTCAATAATAAAGCTTACACGCCTAATATTCTAATGTTGAGACCAGCCAATGCTAATAGAGAGCTCTTATTACAAATAAATAGATTATATATTTCTGTTTCAATTATACAAAAGTTTGTTAGCATTAGGTTTTTAACGGAAATATATTATTACAATATCGTTCGTTTAGATGAACAGGGTATTAACTCAAAATACGATTTTTAACCTAAAAATACAGTCCTACTAATCATGCGATCTTTCTAACGACCATGGTTGCATAACGTTATGACGTCAAATTGGCGGGGGTGCGAGGTAGTATCTTCTGATTTAAAAACATTTAAATACCGATTTAAAAACTTCAAATCACTCTCCTGAAAAATATGCTTTTTGGAGTTAGGTACTAGCCTGTTCATCTGGACCAACGATATTAGCTATTTTACATTAATATACCTTGGTACTAAATGCGTCAACTTAACTGGTACCTAGTATTTTGTTCCTCAAGGGTCCCAAAACAAATAAATATCAGTTAAAAATAATAAGTTAAAAGACTTCTAATCTCTTATCATTATATTGCTTTGGAATGTTTTATACCAAAGAATTATCATATTAATAATATCTTTGATAAGACTTACTTAAAATTAATTTAACAGTTTGTGTCTATTACAGAGTATCTGATTTCCTCCTAATTTAGAATACTTACGATCCTAGTTTAACGTAATCTACCAATATTCGGAAATAAAGAACGATTGTCCCGTATATTCAAGTATTTTTGAAGTTAGTAGGTATGTAGTAGTTGTTTACACATTCTGCACACTACCTACTCAGGCCAATAAGCAAACATACATAGGTAGGTACTTAAATTTGCGAATATAATATATATTTGTTTTTAAAGTTATCTTTACAAATAAATGCTTATGTAATAATTATCAAGAGACACATAAGTACCTAAGTAATTACTATTATCTATAAAAATCAAGTCACGCTAACAAGCAGGATTTGATCTTTACGTAATAGTTACCTACCTACTTCTTTATAATTGATAAATTAAAATGCAAACCCTAATTTGTACGAATTACTATATGCTTTTATTATCAATTAAATATACTGCTGGCAATTAATATTATACTTTTTGGAACAAATTGTATATTTATTGCTGAATTCATTCACAACCAATGGCTCTGTAACGTTATCAATATCGGCTATCGCAGTTAATTATTGCGTTATCAAGAAACAAGTCGCGTTGAGAACAATTCTCGAATAAACGATGACTTGTTCATAGTTTTTATTTGCCTACAATGAATTCTCATGTTGTAAAAAAACTGTAGGAGGAGGAAATTGTTTACCAATACAATGTCTGGGATTCATACAGAATTCATGGATTTGTTTATATTTATATGTTACAATTAGGCCACTAAATGAAAAACTTGTACATAATTTAACACTAAGTACATCAATAATGACTACCTACAAGCACACTGAATGATAAAACTTAAAACAGTGTTGCAGTCCTTTATATGATTAAGTTATAAGTTGCTTACTGAGTACACAAGAGTACTTCTTTGATACCACATAATAACAACAAAAAATTAAGTGTAATAGAGATGAGGAACAATTAATAAGCAAAATAAATTACTTAGTATGTGTATGTATTATATTTTAATAAATATCTACATGCAACCAAATATAGGTTTATATTTTCTTGGTTATTTTTTAATGTTAAGAAGAACATATTTTTGATGGGGTTATTTGACTATCACTTATTTGAAGATTATTAAAACAAAAAAGAAATGACATGCATTTACATCTTAAAATTTCTCATCAGTTTTAGTTATGAACATCACTGGCCAAAATTTTGCCCCTTCCCATTTTTAATTAAAGTCTTAAATCTATATTATTATTTTCTCCAAAAGCTCCTTAAATGCATTCTATTCCTTATACCATCCACCAATTAGAACAACTTAAACATACTTACAAACCTCAAGACAAGAAGCGAGGCTAACACTAGGCAGCTGTATCTAAACTAAATTGTTACTATCTAATTTATTATTTGGCCTTTTTCTTCCCAGATCTTACTGTTTTTTCTACTTCAGTAGACCATACAGCCTTGTTGACTGTTTCTCCTAGAGAATATGCACCACAAGCTAATATGAGGCAGAATATATAGAAACATACTCTTACAGGCCAATTCAGAACATTCAAGATAGGGTACACCCAAATACCAGTGTTGAAGTAAATAACATGCACCCATACTAAGTAACAAATCATAAATGAAGAAAGGATAGAAAGACCAACATTTCTCTTAGGATACATCCTGAATGATGTGAGGAGCTCTATCAGTATGAACACCACGATGTTTGTGTGCATCACATGGTTTAGCCACAGTGGAAAGTATGCATCCATACTTCTTGGCAAAATCAACTCTCTATCAACAGCATAAATGCCCCAAAATGAAACTCCTACAAATATTGCTAACGGGAAAGCTAAAGCACTAAAGACTGTATCCTTTACTTTTCTTATGAGTGGCTTCTCTGACGGTGATGGTTCATTGTTCCCAATAATATCATTTAGCAGTGCCAGAGTGAAATAAGCAGTTTGTATCATCTGGAACAAAAGAAAGAAGGGTTAAATATTGTGGCAAGGACTCAATATGAGTTTGTATCACATGAACAAAATTACATAAGACTTACTGCATCCAAATAAGTTAAATATTTGAATTTTCCTCCATAAGGTGTTACTGTAGTTGAAGTTATTGGTATATTGACGTAGACGTAGTCATAGTAACATCCATAGAAAAATTGTATGGCTCCAAAAAGATGAAAGAATGTCTTCAACATGGTTAAAGGTCCTGTAAAATAATGATTAGTTAGAAAGGCTAAGAAATAACAATTTAGCATAACACAAACAACCTAGCCTTACATACAATCACAAATAATGCTGATATTTGAATATAAAACTAGGAAGATTCTAAATTATATTTAAAAGACAAACTAACCTTTTCCTTGCCGTTTAAAAATTCCTGTCGAAGACAAGTAACAGTCAGGCACGAGAAATTTTTCAACTTGTGTTCTTCCTGTTTATTTTTCTAATTATTCACATCGGCTTTTTGGCGTGTCGCAAATTCAGTCAACCATCGACTAGCCGACTAAATGACAATTAATGATGGGATGATAATAAGTGATAGCTGACCTAAGGTCTTTGTAGCTGACATTATCATGACATTAATATATGACGTTACTAGGGATGTGCCTTGTGCTTACTAAGTAAACGTATCTGTTATAGTAAGTTACTATAACAGATACGTTGTGTTACCATTAGTAACATATTTTCAGAATGATTGCTACAGAAAAGTTGAACGGATTTGGATGAGACACACAGATAGTGTGTATCCTGGAATAACCATGGACTTATTATGTTTGTATAATAAGTCCATGGGAATAACACATAGGCTACTTTTTATCCTGGTAAATGGCATGGCCTAGTGGAGACTGAGAAGGAAGTGGAAATTCAGAGCCGCTTCTAGCTGAGTCCTAAAGGTTCACAAGGACCAGGAGAGCAGAAACATCAAGTACCAGGAGCTAAGAAACATGTTAAAGTATTTCCGCGGCTGGAATTGTGAGGGTAAAGATTTACAAACTACCAGGAGATCAGAATCGGAACTTAAGTAGTTTTAGGAGCCAGGCGAATAAGTAAAATGGTTAGAAAGAACGCTTCGCCAAAAAAAAAAATATGTTGCAGACGGGTTAATCCGCGAGAAACAGCTTAGAACTATTTTAACTCTCACATTTATGATGTTTATTGGTTTACACAAAACGACAATAAATATAAAGTGTCGTTTATAACGTAAAAATGTGTGCGTGTTTGCACGATCATCGCTTTGCATTAGGACGACGCCTTAGTTTTCCAAGATCTTGCATTGGCCTGGACCCTCTGGACCCAATGAAACCGAGACAAGTTTACAGCTTGACAGTTATTTCGCCTCTGACAGCAACGTGTTAGCTCAGTAATTATTATCTACTGTTATGCAACTATGCAACAGTCCTTGGGGACTCTAGCACTCACCAGAGATGAATAGCGTACGCTAAATATTCATACCCACAGGTCCTCAGACATAACAGCCTACCGTATTTTCTTGAGCTGTTTTTATGGTCAACAAAGACATTTCTACAGGCCGTTTCAGTAGTACACGGTAAAACTATACAGAAAAAGAAACGATCACAAAATGAATAGGTACCTATCTACCTACACTATTTAAATTGCTTTTTTTACCTATTAAAAGTTTTTTTTATTTTTCACTTCTTAGTGGTACGACCTATTAGTACCAATCACATTGGTGTAAACAATAAACAAACATGCGATTTCAGCAATCCCGAAAGATTTGCTATCATTTATTGAAGATTTCCGTTTCCTATCATCTCTGTTCTTCATCAGATCTTCACCAAACTAGAAAGGGACCACGTTGAAATACTAAAATGCGCTTCCAAACCATCTTACACAGATTTTTTTTTTCATTTTACATCAACAAGAGGGAATGAGAACGTCGTCAATGTAAACTAAGCCACGCATTATAAGGGATAACTCAAACACTAGTCGTCAGATCTCAATCAATTTAAATGGGACCACACGACAAGCACCAGCTTTCGAATATAAAAAGAATCATCAAAATCGGTACACCCAGAGTTAACATAACACACACACAAAAAAAAATCACTCGAATTGAGAACCTCCTCCTTTTTTGGAAGTCGGTTAAAAAGAAGCCCTACTAGTCCTCACATAACGTACCGAATTCTTTTGCCCCTTTAGCTATCCAGTCGTGTAATTAAATTTTGGATGGAGATTGTAGATATATAGCTGCAACACTAAACTTTATCCCCCGTTTTTGTTATCATTCGTTTTTTGAAGTTTTTGAAGTTGAACTACCTTCCACCATGGACGTATTCACGGCAAAATCCAAACAACTCACTTTTCAAGCAAGTCTGATACAGTTAGTGGAATCAAATGTAAATCAATAATAGTCGGGGAAAAACCTAGGCTAGATTGATTGCACAAATGAAAAGCAAGTTAAGACATTATAAATATTTTTATTTATTTATTTTTGTAGTGCGATTCAACAACATATAATAATTATTAATAACCCTATTACAAAAGTAAGTTTTAATAATATTCAACGTTTTCATAGACAGCATAGGCATTCTTTGATTCCATAAAAAAGGCTAGTTTGATAATCGTGTACACAACTTATAAAGGTAAAATTGATTGAGTCAGGCGTTACTTTGCGGAAATCCATTTTAAATTTGAAAATGAAAATAATATATCTAGTTTTAATTTCCGCGAATATTAGTGGGTTGCAGGTATGCACCTCCCTCCCGCCCGCTATATATTATGCACATGCAAGATTACAAGGCAAATGCAAGGATTTTATGCACATGCAGGAAGGCAAAGCAAAACCCAACACCAATACTGACGCTCTCCGTTTCGCGTGTCGGTATTGGTGTTGGGTTTTGCTTTTTATAAAGGTAAGTCGACCTCTTAATTGCTTAAAATCACTTTGATAAATACAATTAGCCCAATCAAATGAAACTTCACTATACCCCCCCATTCACGATAAGATTAGACATTGAAATACATCTTTTTTACAGTCCGTTCCACCGATTTTGACTTCTATTGCGTTGGCGGCATGACACATGGTAGCTGCAGTAAACAGTTGGTATTATAATCAGGCTTTTGCTTTTAATGCCATCCTTATGCCTACGGAATAGAAGTAAAAATCGTTTGAACGGACTGTAAACAATTTTGTTCCAATATTATAATCTTATTGTGAATGGAGTATAAGGGTTGAAATAATTTGACTGTCACATTGGTCTTTAGTGATCCTGAGACCAATAGCCAGGTCTAGTCTTATCAGAGCAAGAACGGCTCGACCCGGCTTATTTGGTCAGATAGTCCGCGTGTCACAAAAGGAGGAGGGCCGACCTCAGATGCGGGAAAGAGCGTCTTAAAGCATAATGGAGCCATCTGACCAGTGTTGCCAATTTAGCGACTTAGTCGCTAGAACTGACGACTTTTGCTCAAGTCTTAGCGACTAAAATAAAGTTTTGACGACAAAAATTATTTAGCGACATATCTGGCGATTTTTGAGTACAAATTAAAACAGCCCTAGCAATAGATATTTCAAAAAATATTCAAAGCAGCACATCCAGTTTTCTTTCAAATCTAAGTTTTGCTATTGAATACGGCCAGTTCTCCAATAATTTCTACTATTAATGTCGCATGTAGCTAAGTTGGAAACACTGAGCTCGATTCTTTCGTTGGTTGGTATGCTCTGTATAGATAGGAGAACACAGGAGAAATCCCCGAAGTTGAATATGTTTGAATATTGAACAGTCGACTGCTCGCTTGCTTTAATTTTAAGGAATCAATTTTTTTTTTTCACTTATCCTAATATTTCACACCGCCTTTTCGGTCCTCGACAAAATTATAGGTATTCTCCCTGACAAAATCGTGAATACGCTCCTGGTGGAGCTAGTTTTAGCGACTTTCTAGCGACTTTTGATTAAGAGTCTAGGGACTCGGTAGTTTTGGAGTTGGCAACACTGCATCTGACGTATGACAGCCAGCCGATTTAAAGTCGCATGGCGTTCATCATCTGCCTAGCCTTTTTCCCATCTATATTGGGGTCGGCTTCCAGTCATACCGAATTCAGCTGAATACCTATTAACTGGGGAACACGGTACTTCTTGGCAAGACTGATGTAATTTTTTTTTCTGGCTTCGGACAATGCGTAACGACTGCCAAAGATCTCCAAATGATAGCCAGGACCAGCGGCTTAACGTGCTTTCCGAGGCACGGAGAAGTCTCGTTATGTTAAGATGGCTTAACCTCGAAGATCGACCCGTGCGGCTGTTACAATTTAGCCACGAGCTCCTTGCGAGAGCCTCCACGCATGGCTTGCAATTGATGTAAAACCTTAGGGAAAACAATTACGTGCTCAACGTAAAATTTATAATGGTTAAATAATAAAATGATGTCATAGTTTAATTCACTTCTTTTTTTTTAGTTTCCGATACAGTCGCACAGACCACAAATATTTTTAAACTACCTAACCTATAACCGCAAGAGTGCCGCCACAGTACGTAAATCCGACGACCGACACTCCATAAAATTAAATTGGCGTACTCGTTGACTGATATTTTACATCCAATAAATACGTAGCGTGTAGGCACATGAGTAGATAAACGGAACAGAGATAAAGCTTCGAACAACCGCGCGAATTGGTTGCACTTCTACAAGTACGCGGGGCATGTGTGCGTGTCCACTGGCCGCTTGTCGCGTACACAGCGAGACTGGAAAAAACCAGTTTACGCTGGCACAGCCAGAGGACAATCTAAGGGTCAGCGCGACGCACTTTGTTTGTTTTGTTAGTTGCAAGTTTGAATATTTTAATGTAAAAACGTGGTATTTAATTATTAATAATGGTTGTTTATTATACTGTTTGTACAATAATACTAGAAGAAATAAAAATATATCATACTTTAACTTTCTCTAACTTTCATAATAGGCAAGTACAAATTTGACTATTATTTTTTCAAGTATCTTATTGTATGATCATTTTTAATAAGAAGAGAGTAATACTACACGGTGTGTTTTACCTTTTTATTGTTATTACAAGCTTTTATTAAACATTTGTAGGTATGTGAGTGGGTTGGTATGTAGTAGGTAGGTAGGAATTATGTGTGTTAATTTTTATAGTTTAGAACGATTTTTATCATGAACTGCTGTTGCAGCCAGAATTGTCTCCTTACGAGTGAATCTTTAACGGTTAGTAGCATGTTATATTATTTACCACACCATTAAAAGAAACAATAAATTATTCAAAAACTAAAATTATAAAAAGAAAAACATTCGAGTAATATAAAGTATTCTATCATACTGAATAATAAAACTATTTAACAAAATGTTTTGTTTAATTTGTCACACCCCATTGTGACAACCCTACCAAAATAGGTAACAATTTTGCACGTTCCTAAGAAGCTTGGTCTCTGTTCCGTTTCTTTACTCATGTGGTGTAGGGCAGGAAAATGATGGCTTCAAACGTGACCAAGGCGGTCAAAAGTCTAAATAGGCGGTAGTCGGGCATACGCCGGAGGTGCGATATCGGGAGTAGGCGCGACGAAAGCCTTCGGGTATCCGCGTGCGTACTTGGGTGCGGGTGTGGGCAGCTCGGGCAGAGCCCCGCGCACCAACTGGCGGAGCGCCACGTTGCGTCGCCGGAGCTCTACCACCTCGTCATGGACACGTTCACGCTCTGCAAGTAACGGTTTAAGTTATTTTGTGATTCGATCGAAAGCAAATTGCAGAGACGGTTGCATTATCTAGTCGACTGAATTTAGCGCAGGGAATTCCAGAATTCTTATTATGGTTTCTTCTCTCAAAAAAAGCCTGGGTCGCTGTTGGTGGAAGGCGGATTATCGGGCGTTGTGGCGCAGCTGTGGAGAGGCGATCAGGCGAATGCCCAGCAGCAAACTGCTGAAGTCATATCAGGGGTAGGATAATTCCATATGATGACAGTTATAGGTTCTTTTTTCCAAAATGCAACATCTGTTAACGCCATCCGTAAACTATTCGTTACTTAATGTCACCACAGATGCGACACCATCGATACCAATATTATTTGACTAAAAAAAAATAGTTAAATATTAATGTAATTACCGAAACACGTTTATAATACGTGGTAACGTATTGTAATTATTTGTATTTTTTGTATACATTACACAAAAAATACAAATAATTATAATACGGCCAGTGCGACAAAACGCTAATTTAATAATAATATGTAAGGACGTAATATAATATACCATTTCATTTTCTAACCTACCTT
Source organism: Hecatera dysodea (assembly GCA_905332915.2). Classification (NCBI taxonomy): domain Eukaryota; kingdom Metazoa; phylum Arthropoda; class Insecta; order Lepidoptera; family Noctuidae; genus Hecatera; species Hecatera dysodea. The sequence goes on from HG995304.1 coordinate 8,981,234, forward strand.
GTAAAATCGCCAAATAATTGTTCAATCCAGTCAACAATCCATCCCAAAATTTATCCTTCTCCGGTGGGAACACATTTTTCCACTGTAACCAATAGTTTACTATTTCTTCCTCAGTAAGTCGGCGAGACGGTGTTACAAAATTCGGAGGTTGTAAGTTGTCCCTGTAAAAATATGAACTTAATAAACCATAACTGACCTGAGTCAGTGACCTGAGTACGTAAAATCTTGATACAGAGCAGCGCATAAGTTTCGCACAAAATAGCATTAGAACAATTATTTGTTAAATGTTATCTTAATCTTGGCTTTGATATTTGATGATTGATTGGGAATAATAAATAAATTACAGTATATTGTTAAGTTTCTTCTTCTCGGGAGGTACGAAGAGTGTTATGAAATCACTCAAAGCAGTCAAAACTTGCATGGGCTCCATTTCGAGGACGTGTCCCACTGAAAAACAAAGGATAAGCATATTATGTGATTATCCAATTGCATCATTAACGGCTTGCTAAGGTAATCCTTAACAAGACTTTAACTAATGGTAAGTCGAGGTCTGCTAAACAAGCTATAGGGTTGCGGAATTTATTCGAAAGTCACCGCGGCCCTGGAACGCAAATGGCACTAGGAGGAACACGGGTGGGTTTTAATCAGTAAGAGTCTGACACTCCCTGAGTCATTTGATGATTTACCATCCAGATAAGAAAAAAAAAGTGTGCTAAACAAACGACAAATAATATTTAAGAAATTCCACGTGGCGGCTCTAATAACAAAGCAAGCGATCACTGTCTATTTACCAGTAGGTATATAGTTACATCAGTAGGTAATAAATCCGAGAGCAGTAGCATCAGAATCAATACTAACGTGGACAGAGGAAAGGATTGGTCTCCTTAGGAGTATCTTCGCCCTTTCCGTGCGACGCTACAGTGACTCCTCGCGCTCCTGTCCTGCGACTGGCCACTGAGCCTCCCTCGGGCGTGCCCGCAGTCACCATGAGAGTCGCTTAAACATTCAAAAGGAGAAGAATAAGTCACGTTTCCCCCTGCAACCAGCTCGCATGCAATTTGCATTACATTGCGGGCTACCGAAGTATGTACATATATATGTGATCAATATCCCGATCGTGCCCCGCACTGTATTGTATTTGCAAATTCCCTGCAGCCTGCAGGAGAAAACGAACCCTAACATTTATTTGAAGGGATTCATATTTTTTACATATATTATATTAAATAATATTTTTGAACAGTTCCTTGGAAGCTTTTAGAAACACGTTATTGAAATCGTCAAAATTTTTCATTGAGACCTTGTTGTTGCGACGCTCAACCCCTTTCGGGTAATGGATGGAGCTATTCAAAAAAGCAAATATGTATAATAAATATTTCTGTCATGATAGCTGCTGTTATTGTACAGTCCACACTATACAGACTTGTCTGCACAGACTATGCACTCTGAATAAAAACTCTATCACACGGACATTTGTCCGCATTTCTTTGTTGCCCAGATAAACAATAGATTTTTTGTATAGATGACCCATTAATCTTACATTGGAGATCTCCACATTTCTGCATTATCTCATCTGCCTCTGTAATCAAAAGCTGTTCCAACGGTGACAGTTCAGTTGTATTCCTGTAAAGCAAAATAAAATAATAGAAACCATAAAATACACAATCCGTAATCCTATCCTTCTTAAGTACTGTTTTACTTCACTTAGCTTACCTATTTGTCCTAATATTAGCGTTACTTGGGTAAACCAAAATACACCGAATTAAGTTAATTTGTTTTATGAAAATAACATTGGTTTACTATGCACTTACGGTCGAACCCAATAACCGATCTATCACATACTGGAGATAGAAAAACAAATGAAACAACAGAAAAATTATATAGGTTTTCTGTTGTTTCATTTGTTTTTCTATCTCCAGTATGTGATAGATCGGTTATTGGGTTCGGCCGTTAGTGTACCTAGTAGCGACATTAGATCTTGTACTTGTTGTACAAACCTGAATCCAATATGCGCTGTCCGCGAAGTGCTGGCCGACACACTCCTAGCAACGGCGCTTGTATGAGCTCTGTTGATAATTGACGGCCGGCTTTCTCCTCCAGCTCCGGCTGCCGACACGTAATGTTAATGAAGACAAGTCCAGTCCATCGACAAAAATATTTACACCCTTACTTATATAAATCTCTAAACCTTTTAGCGACTGATTTGCCGATTCTTTATTCAAATCAAACAGTATAATTTTGTAAAACTCTACCGGTACTGACCGACTGAGTGACTGATAGACAACGCATAGCTGAAACTACTAGTCGTAATAAGCTGAAAATCGACATGTAGCGTCGGAGCATTAAGAGAGGATTTCCCGAAATTCCTTCGGAAAATCGAAGAAGAACTGGCTACGCGGCTAGTTCGATATAAATATATCTGCTAATCAATCGCTTTGAATAAACAGTTCTGGCATTATTTATATAAAAATAAATATAAATAAGACCCAAGTGTTTAAAAAGTGCCTCTTCCAGGAAACAGGAAATTTTGTTGTCATTGTTTATAAATTAAGTTTTAAGTTTGCTTGGAAGTTGTTTCCTTGATTAAGCAAAGTTGGTCCCATGGATGAGTCGCAGGATTATCATTATATCCCGGACATTGAACAGCAATCTAGGCAGGAACTGGCTCATCCTCCGAAATCGTATTTTATCTTCCTGCTTTGATTTAGCCCGAATAAGCCCTTTTTTGATAAGACCATGTCCTCATCAGTTTTCTACTTGAGATTTTTCTAAGAAAAAAGGTTCTCATTACAGCTTGCGATGTTTATGTTGCAGTCAAAACTGTTAATCAATCAAAAGTAGGTAGGTACTATTGACTAAAAAAATCAGTCAACAGTACTTTTGACTGGTAAAGCACTTTTGACCAACCTGTTCAGTCAAAAGTACTTTTGAATGATTTTGCTAGTAGTAACTTTTCACTGGTTAAGAGTTTTGACTGCAACATTTACACCGAAAGACATCATATCAGACCCAGCAAGCACTTTAAGTATTTAACTACGCACCCCGTCTGATGATGCCTTGGGACTCTGCCTTTGACATGTCTGGTGACGTTTCTTGGGTCGGCGCCGGATTTTCGGACGCTATTTCCAAACCGACGCAGATAGGGCAAAACGCATAATTCAAAAATGTGCCACACAAAAGATCGATATCCTCTTCCGCTTGAATTTCTAGCGCCTGGAAATTGATAAAAAATAGGATTTTTATACTTTAGTTTACGAAAGGTAAGTGATTATAAGTACCACCTTACTGAGAGCTTTAATATTACATTTACTTACAAACTATTCTTCAGCTTCAGCTTTCGCTCCCCTTCGCAATAGTAAATAGTTAGGAATCCATTTTATTTTCCCATTAAAAGTAGACAGCTTAAAAACTCCTTATGTAAACGATCCGCAAACGCAAAAGATGTTGCTTTATCATAGCAAAGTGGTATAAATAGTTACAGTAAAATAAATAACTCTTACCATAAAAATTGCATCTAGCGTACACAAATTTCTGGAGCTCAATTGGTACTTTGCTATAAGTTTGAGTAAACGATCTTCGACTAGAAAGCCGGTGTTATCCGCCACAAGCTGTAGTATGTGCTGAACCTGCAGAATTATGAAGTTTTGAGAATAACAACGCAACAAAAAGAATGTCGCATAAAACAAAGTTTAAATTAAAAATCGCTCGACAGCAATAAACAGTTAAACAAATAGTATAATCTATACTAATATTATAAAGCTGAAGAGTTTGTTTGTTTGTTTGAACGCGCTAATCTCAGGAACTACTGGTTCGAATTGAAAAATTCTTTTTGGGTTGAATAGACCATTTATCGAGGAAGGCTTTAGGCTATATAACATCACGCTGCGAGTAATAGGAGCGAAGAAAAAATGGAAAATGTGGAAAAATGGGGAAAATTATTCATCTTTGAGGGCTTCCGATGCGTGCGCTGCGAAAACGGTTCAAGATACCAAAAAGATATGTAGGAAAGAATTATTCCTCTTATAATGATCTAAAAAAATGTCCGCGACAGTAGGTACCTATATGTCTATCTTTTAAGATTAACTCACTAGAACCGTTTTTATGGTAATCAAATTTGGTCGAAAGGGACGAAATTAAACTTTGTCAATTTTAAACCGATCGGGCTAAGAGTTTCAAAATCGTGGTTAAAGTAACTATTCCACGCGGACGAAGTCGCGGACAGAAGCTAGTGAGAATATAAAATTACCAATTTATCTTTAGCATCTTCATACTCGTTTTCGGGATCAACGCCTTTCGGCTCAACAGCTGTTGCTGCAATCTTAGCTTCAGCCTCTAAAAATAAAACAATTAAAAATCAGTTATTTTATGAGGTGTTCAGTACTTTTTTCTTTCTCCTGCGGTTTTAGGCCAGTCCTTAGAGAAGGAGTCCAGCTCATTCCACCATGTCTATGCAGGCCTGTCGCATGTACATATAGTTACGGATACAAAAATTGCATGTCATTATGTAATGATTGAATATGTTATGCTACTACTACTAATACCATTGTAAAAACTTTTGTAACCATATTTATCTGCAAATAAATGTTTGACTTATAAAATAGTTTATCATTATGTTACCGTATGTAGCCAGAGGACTCTTGGGCGGTCTGTGCGGCGCCGGTGGCGGCGGCTCCGCTAGAATATGAGCATGTAGCGCTATTTCTCCCTGGCGCAACTCTTTGCTGAGCTCCAAACACCGCGCGCTCGACATGCGCCACACTTGAGTGAACTTATTATGATTCACTTGCGCAAAGTGGTCAGACTTCTTCTCCAAGTCATCCATTGTTTGCATCAACTTAATTATTTCAGCATCCGCTTTTATTTCCTCTATCGCGCCATCCTCAGCCGCTTTCCGAATTTTCGCTCTCAACGAATTAGCTATATCAGACATTTTGTTAAGCTTCCGTTTTTGTTGCGATCTCACAAATACATTCTCCTCTTCGCGTTTTTTTAGAACCTGAAAACATATTTAAAGTAATTCAAATACGGTGAAAATAAATCCTCAGGTATAAATCGACTCTATTTTACCTGATACGTGTACCCAATTTTTTCTGTATTAATTATACACGTAGCCTTCAACTTTTCTAGTTCTTGTTGCAACTCTTGAATTAAGGATTCCAGTTCGATTTTGGCTTCGCGATATTTTTCATGATGCTCCCACATTATAGCCTCAATGTCTAATTTATGTTCGGCTAACTGAAATTGTTTATCAAATTAATAAATGTATGAGATTTTTTTTTGACAATTTTAACCACGTTACACACTATCAACCTGAACAAATTTGTACTCCAAATGTGCAACTTCTTCTTTATCGCATTGCTTGTAGAGCGCTTCCCATCTCTTGTTGTTATGATCGATCATTGCTTCTCGTTCAATGTTCACTGCTGCTTCGATCAAACTAAGTTGTTTTCCATACGCTCTTTGCATAATTGTTATTTGCTTTTCAATTCTGTCTGACAATTCTTTGATATCATTGTCCTGCAATAGTTATAACGAAAATAGAACAGCTCATATAATTAAGTACCTACTTGGTAACATTAATGTAGGTACTTCATCCTACAGACCTGTTTCTCCAAATCTTTATAATAAGACTCGTCCATTGTTTTCAAGTCACCTTTGAGTTCAGCAATAAGTGAGTCTTTTTGCGCAAGCAAGTCATCACATTTCTTCTTCTGTTCCTTCATTTCGGCGTCAATGTCTAAAGGATCTTTAATAGATATCATGTAGTCCCAATTCGCTGAAATAGCTTCATACTGAATCTGTGCGGCGTTTGCTTCTTCCTCTATTTTTTGCATGGAACCTTTTAAAAATTAATTAATTTATTATACTTACCTATTATTAGATACTTATTAGGTACTTACTCGTCTAAACTTCTACTCGTTAAGAGGTGAACTTATTGCCATCAACCAGGCTAAAATCTTAACTCCGAGCTGTATCTGAGAAGTATAGACGGAAAAATCAAAATGAAACTACCCAACCCGGGGATCCAACCCGAGGTGTTAACGTATGCGAGCACTAATAACAATTAGGTACAGTAGGTATATATCTATACTTATAATAAATCTGTAGAGAGGTCAATTCTGTACAAGGAATATATTTTCAAAATAACTATCAGGGGGTGATTAGTGATCGATACTGGTGCCAAAAATGCAATCAGTAAAATTTTTGTCTGTCTGTCTGTCTGTCTGTCTGTATGTTCTTTATAGAAACAAAAACTACTCGACCGATTTTAACGAAACTTGGTGCAATTATTCTTCATACTCCTGGGCAGGTTATAGTATACTTTTCATCACGCTACAATCAATAGGAGCAGAGCAGTGAAGGAAAATGTTGGGAAAACGGGAGAAGTTACTCCATTTTTTAAGCTTCCGTCGCGTGTGTAGCCTTAATGGTTAAAGTTACATAGAAGACATTTTTTAGATAAAATTATCTAAAAAATGTCCCAAACAGCATATGTCTATATTTTATGGTTGACTCACAATAACACGTATAACTCCCGATAGCTTAGCAGTTCGGCGCTTTCTGATTATTCGTATGAAACTTTGTCAATTTTAAACCGATCGGGCTGAGAGTTTCAAAATCGGGGGTAAAGTAACTATTCCACGCGGACGAAGTCGCTGGCAGAAGCTAGTTCTGAAATAAAACATACAGATGTCTTCCAAAGGTGGAAACTACTCAGGGTGGGCAGAGATGAGGCGAGTCTTGGAGGTTTGAACCCTATGTAGGTGCCCAAACGCAGCTAAGTAGCTAACCCGAGACTACGGTCTTTATTAAAACACTGCAGCATCTATGTCGTCATTCGTCAATTTTGTGATAGTAATAATAGCAAAATTACTGTTCATTTTCTTGAAGAACTGATTGCGTCGAACGACCTCGCGCTCGTCCGTGGTGACCTTGACATTGGTGACTTTGGCAGCGCCATCTAACGCCAACCGCTGGAGTTCCACCGCTGCGTTTGCTGTGGCTTGTTCCACAAGACTTGGCTCTTCTTCCGCTGCAGCTTCCTCGGGAGGCTGTTCAGCTCTAAAGCATATGTTAAAACGTTTGTACTTAAATGGAGCAAACGGTGGAGACTGCTTGGGCGGAGCAACGCCACCCGTGTCCTCGTCGAGGCAACTTCTCACTTCCGGCCCTGGTTCAAACCATGGACATGCATGCAAGTAGGTATGGGAAGCAGTCACCTCCTACGAAACAGTGCTAGCGAAAAAGACGAACCCGAGACAGGGCGATTCCCAGCCACCGTAGGCGCGGACTAGCGGACGGCGACCGTTGGGTGGTTCGCCGTCCGACAACCAGGCCAGGGTTATCGGAGTGTTGTGTTCCACGCGCGCCTCATACAGGTGTTTGAGATGATTATTTGTTCCAAACAGTCACCGAGGCGCTGGAACGCAAAGGACGTTAGGGGGAACACGGATTCGGTAAGTCAGTAAGAATCTGACACTCCCTTCCACTCATGCCAGACCAGAAGAACTCATTTGATGATTTACCATCAACAAAAGAGCTGGACATTGGTTTTCTTTTAAGCACACTACGCGCATAAAGTTAAGTAGACTTTTATAACGTCAGTCATTGAAGATGACTCCCAGGAGTTGTATGATAATTTTAAGTCTTATATTGGCAGGAAATGGGATATTACATGGGTACATTTATTCAATGTATTAAACTCAGATATCTGCGATAAGCAGAGCGGATAAAGCTACCTTTTGAGTGCATCCTGTCGTCTTTTAATGCGCAGACCCCGACCTGCTTTCCGCTCTTCGGGGTCCATACTTGTGACCTGCGGTTCTTTGGGCGCCAACACATCATCCTCCTCATCGCCGAATCTCGAAGGCATGATTAATATATTTTTACGATTAAAAAAAAACGATTTACACTACAAAAAAACCCTTCCAAATGAAACTTGTCAAGTTCACGTTGCTGTAACAACCAAACAGAATAAATTGTTGTAACTATAGCAACTGTAACCTAATACCATCCATGATACCATCCTAATACCTAATCTACGCACTTTATTGATCTGTTATCTGTGAGTGGAAGTGGAACTCCTTCATGAGTCACTCCTTTTACAGAGTTTATGGGCACTGCACTGCAGCACTGCTACAATCATGATTTGAACCAGAACGAACTCACTAGAACTACGAAAACGTTAGGTACCTACCCACTAGTTCGAAAAAAGCTATGCCAACTTGTTTTAACCTTGTGCATGTGGATTTAGTGAGCGTTTGAAAAAAGTTTTTCATAAACTACAAAAACGGAAGGGATTTAGTAAATACCTAATTGTAAAATATCATAAAGAATTTAAAAAAATGTATAACTTGAGGTTAAAAACAAAAAAGTGGTCAATTAATTAGATCACTCAATCTGCTCGCCTCAAGAAAAATACAGTACACATAATATGGATTTCCGAATTATCAGCCTTTTTAGTCTATAAAGCTGAAGAGTGTTTATTTGCTTGAACGCACTAATCTCAGGAACTACTGGTCCGATTTGAAAAGTTCTTTCAGTGTTAGATAACCCATTTATCGAGGAAGGCTTATATATCATCACGCTAAGACTAATAGGAGCGGAGCAGTCATGAAAAATGTGAAAAACGAAGTTGCACGCGTCAGCTAGCAGGCTAGCGGGTAAAAAAATTTCAATTAATTTGTACATTTCAGAAAGTTATAACGATTTATACGGTGACGACTGTGGAGCAGATCTAGCCATTAACGGCGGCGTGACGTTTGAAGCGCATGTTTTTTTTACATATAGCGACTGACATACGAATGCGAACGTTGCTTGAAGACAAATAAACAACTCTACCTGGAGAACTAAGGATGACAGAGGGAGCGAAGCGAGCCCGAAAAATTGTAGTTCCTTGTCTCGGATATGCTATTTTTTTTTCTTATAATAGGTACTAAAATACAGATGCTTTTTCTGTCGGCTTAGCGTAAATGGAGAGCTAAGGATGCTAGAGCGAGTGAAGTGAACCCCGAAGGCAAATTGTTATTTATCTCGGATACGCTAGATTTTCGAGCGCGGAGCATGTACGCCGTATGGCATTTCATACTAATTTTTAAGTCATTATTTTGCGAAATGACTGTACCGATTTTAATTAAACTTCACACATATAAGCAGGATACATAGGTCTAAAAAGTTTTTTTAAAAAGATTTGTGAAGAAATTTAAAATGGGTCTAATTTAACTAAGTATAAAACTATTTATCGAAAATGTTTTCTACTAACTTTTTAGACCTATGTATCCTACTTATGTGTGTAAAGTTTCATTATCGTTTAAGACATTTCGGAAAATAAGGACTTGGGAAAGTTTGTATGACATGCCGTACCTATACGCTCTTATGTCATAATTTTATTATTCATATAAATATTATACAGATGTTGCTTTGAATATTTTAACGTAATCTGGAGAACTATGGGTGTTACAGCGAGCCAGGTGAGTTTGAAAATGTTTGCACCCCGGTTAATGGGATACAAAAGCGAGCCCGAAATGTTCTCGAAAGTTAAGAGCGAGCGAAGCGAACTCGAATATTTGAGTACCCCACCCCGCCCCGGTTATATGAATAACTAGCTGCTGCCCGCGACTTCGTCCCCGTGGAATCCCCGATTTTAAAACATTATTTATCGCTGCTCCGCTCCTATTGGCTTAAGCGTGATGATATATAGCCTAAAGCCTTCCTCGATAAATGGTCTATTCAACCCAAAAAGAATTTTTCAATTCGAACCAGTAGTTCCTGAGATTAGCGCGTTCAAACAAACAAACAAACAAACTCTTCAGCTTTATAATATTAAGTATAGATTAGTATAGATAATTCGTGATTTGTCTATTTTTAAGAACACTTGTCATTTTGACGTGTAAAAATTGGGAGGTCATTACACCCACGACCCCCTTGGGACCGCGCCTGACTCCTAGGTGAGGTTTTCTGACTCTGAAAACTAGATGGAGTCGGCCGTCATTCTACCTTAACTGCAGTGCGATTCTGTAAGCATCTCACCGTGTAAGCGTGGGTAAAATTAGCTATCAATCCATACAAACGAGTAGGAACAGTTCACTTCATGGTCTCTCAATCTAACTTTACACGGTGAGCTGCTGAGAGAATAGACGGGCTGAATGTATTGAGTGTTCCAGGACTGCATGGGCATATTTAAATGTGGGGCTCTGTAGCTGCTACACAGTTATGAAAAAACATTTAAAAAAATTAAAACCCCGCCTTGAAATACGACTAAAATGGTCCCAAAAAAACTACTGGTAACATTGTCAATGTTGCACGTCTACTGGCAACGTCGCACGTTGCTGAACATGTTGTACGTCACGTGTTGCATAGTGGATACGAGGCTCTGAGTGAGCATGAAGTGAAATACGCGTTAGAAACTGTCACTCGCCTGCCATCAACTGTCATCTTGTTTGCATGGAATTGACTCCACATAAGTTTAAATGCCGGCTGTTGCCAAAAAAAAAAAAAAAAAAAGTTTAAATGGTAGGAGGTTCATAGAATCGTACTGCAGAACAACACCATTTCTCTTACACTGAAATGCAACTTTTTGAATGAGATTTTGCATCCCAAGTGTTTACAACAAGGCCCAGTGGTATTTGTTCTTCTACTTTGTGTACCTACATAATTATGTAAAATACTATCTGTATATTGGTAGACCCAGTTACCTTCTCATGAGATGGTACTGTTATTGTGAAGGTGTGATTGAAATAAAACAAGATAACCTTTATAAATTTTGTTTACTTAAGTTTACTTTGCTTTGCTGTTCAGGATGATACCATCGTATTTCTGTTGGAACCACTTCATGGCATCCTCCTTTGTCAAGCGATGGGGGAACCCAACCTTTCCAGTCTTGCGTCTTCTGTGGGCTACATTGAAACCTAGGACAAAAAATAAAATATTAAAAGTAAGCTCAATTAAATACTTAATAATCTTGGATTTATTGAGAGTAGACTAGATAGGATTTTTTAAATGTGCACCATATTCTTGTGATTATAAGGTTTGACCTAAATAATCTTAAATATATGGTTTTTATTATAGCACATATTTTACAGAGTGACACTATGTTATTTTCATCACCCTTGAACAGATGTGCATTTCTTATTAAAAAATATTGAGCTATGAAAACAAAAAAAAACATTAGTATTGATATTGCGCCTATATTACACAACTCATGCACAACCTAATATTTACTAGCTTTACTTATGAACACCTCATTTTGGATTTATATTGAGAAATTAACCAAATATATCTGAAAGTTTGCAGAACTTTATCTTACCTGGGCGGCCAAGTACGACGTAGAAGTCAAGACCGTAGATACCAATGGAGGGATCGTATTTGATACCCAAGTCAATGTGTTCCTGGATACCAAAACCGAAGTTGCCAGTGGCGGAGAAGTTGTCACGCCTCAACTCATATTCCCTGACCTGGAAGTCAAAAGATAATAATTATATTATACTACCCTTCAACAGGTCTTCATCCTCTCAAATCAGGAACTTTACAACCTTATTTCGTAACCCACTTAACAACAACACTCTTAGAACAATAATCTGTGCTGTTAAGAGCTACTTTTCATCATTTTGAGTTGCTCCTTTCTACTTGTACTTGAAATGTTATTTCCGTAAGTATTCTGAACAGTAAAGTGGTTAGTGTTCAAAAGTTGCAAATTGGAAATATTGCTCTTGCATGAATTTACAAACAGTAACACAAGTGATGTTACTCTTGAACAAGTTCATGCAGCCATGCTGCAGTAACATTAGTAGCAAGTGTCTTACTAGCCCATTGCTTGTTCAGAGGGCCACCTTAGGATAACTAACTGTTCAATGTTCAAATCAATTAATAAATTAGACACAACAACAGCAGCATAATATGCTGGATACTCAAGAAACAATCATGTTTTTATTGAACTTCACTACGTAGATGTAATTTTGAGCCCTATTTGTAAAATTAAGAAAAGAAACATCCACTTTGCTTCAAATAAGTTCCTGAAGGTAATAAATCATCAACTACATAACAATTATAGTACTTCAAGCACTAAGCAGTGGTTGAGCTATTGGCTGCTGCGCTACGTGTCGTGGGTTCGATTCCCGCACGGGACAATTATTTGTATGGCCTACAGATAGTTGTTCCAGGTCTGGTTGTTTGTGTATGTGAGATTGTATGTTTGTAAACGCACCCACGACACAGGAGAAATTCCTAGTGTGGGGCAAAGTTTTTAATAAAAAAAAAAGTGTGATGTGCAATATTGCTATCATCACCAATCCGTCTTCACAGCAGTATAGTTGAGTAGCTTCTATATATCAATTCATCATTGTCTTCCCAAATTAAAAAGTAACTATAAAATAGTTAAGAATGTGTTTACTTACTTTAAGACCTCTTTCGAGGATCTCCTCAGCCTTAGCACCACGGACAGTGCAGTGGACTGCGATCTTTTCATTACGACGGATACCGAAGGATCTGACAGTGTACCTGGCCTTTGAGAACACTGGCTGTTGGCCAGTAAGCTGTTCCAACACCTGAAATAATACACAACCATTGTTTTAACATCTTTTTTTTAAATTCTAAATCAGAGGAATATCTAAAAAACTGATTTCTTTAAACATGTGAGGAGTACAACCATGTTGTGACAAGTTCCATGAAAGGCTGAAACTAAAATGCTACTTGAAATGTTATTTCCGTAAGTATTCTGAACAGTAAGTAGTTAGTGCTCAAAAGTTGCAAATTGGAAATGTTGCTCTTGCATGAATTTACAAACAGTAACACAAATTATGCTACTCTTGAACAAGTTCATGCTGCTATACTGCAGTAAAATAAGTAACTAGTACCTTCCTAGCCCAATGCTGAGCCAGAGGATGATCTTAGGGACTACTATTTGTCAAGTTGATCAATAAACCATTTTATAATTACAGCTGCACATGCTATTTCTAATTATATGTAAATTATTGATGTGATAATATTATTATTTACTACAGTTTAAATGCACAAGGGGCTAAGCAACATCGATTTTCACTATTCAATTAATTGCAATCTACATGGTGTGCCCATGTTTTGGGGGTTATGACAAAAAACACATACAAAGCAATATAAAGAATTGTAGTCTATATTATTTAGTTAAATTATCATAAAACAATGACTAACCTTAGCAGCACGAGTCAGCCTGTCACCAGACTCTCCGACACAGATGTTCAGGCAGAGTTTCCTGATGTGAAGATTTCTCATAACATTCTTAGAGTTATCTTTAGGAGGTTTCTTCTCCTTCTTGTCTTTCTTCAACGCGGGCGGTGGTACACGCTGAAATGCATATTCTTAGTTTACTTTCGGCACTTTCAACACACATTTATTTATTGTAAAAAATAGTTCCTGTGTTCAAACACAAGACGAGGTTATACCGAATCTCAGACCAATACACAGCGATAAAACCAAAAATAGGATATCAGTAGGAATCAAATTTAAGTATAAATTAAATTGAAACATATTCCCACGCATAATGTTAGAAGATATAACCGATTCAGATGGATAAATTAATACAAAAATTAAAAACACCCACCGCCATGGTTACGACTTATTAAAAAGAACCATAAACAACTTTGCTGCAAACGTCAATGTCAGTTGTGACACATAAACACGAAAGTGTTTTTCACAAGACTCGAGTACTAGTCTTTTAAATTAACTGTATCTTATTTCTTTACAGAAAAAAGTGTAATTACAATATTTAGAATACCAGTCTATTGTAATAGTTTTTTCTTATTATTGCGACTTTACAAGATTTAATTGTGATTTGAAACCTTATAAGTATGATCAACAGATACAAATTGACGTCGGTTGTCTTCTAAGAAACTGGCTTTCCAAATTTTGTTTTTTAGATGTATTCATATACATAACTATGATCACATTCATTCAATATCGATCAAACGGTACCAAGCCCGAGATATCTCGGGATACCAATGCTTTACGTACTTTTTGTTAGCAACACTATTTTATGTATTTTTGGCTACATAATTTACTAATCTAGATTTCATTTCGGATTACTTCAAAACATTTTAACAATACTGATGATCCTCACAAGCAAATTGTAACCCTAATGGACGTATTCAAGGTCCAGTATTATTCTGAATTTTATTACGGTGGGTTTTTGTTTCTAACCCCGTAACAGCTTAGCCGGCTAATAAATTACCTAGGGCAGACATGGCATACCTATGTATAAAACGAAAGAAAGGAAGGGTGCAAACATGTATTTTGTCATTCGGTACTTGACCCTTGTTTTATTTCTACTCGAAGTTTCTGCATAAATACATTGCTCACAGCAAATCACATATTAAATAGGTATTTATTGAAAACCCTTGATGATCCAAGTACCTGTTTGTTATTTTTCTTTGTTATTTACATTTTATAATAGTCTACCTACTATGCTGAATGGCTGATATACTTTTTTTAAATTGAAGAACTTCCGGTATCATAAAAATGTTAAAAATTCTGGGTATGGTAGGTATAGATTAATTAGAAAAATAAAATATGTATAAGTGGGTAATATACATTTTGCCAACGTATTTTGCACACGTAGGTAGCCATTTATACAATAAAATAAAAAGTAAATATTCCTACCTGCGGATTCAATTAACATTCAAGCTTCGACAATAGAATAAGTAGGTACTTCCTTATTCACGAGATTGAGGAGATCCATTCCATTACTTCTCATCGAGTCGTTGATTGATGAAGTCGCCTAGTTCTCAAATAGAATAATCAATAAATTGTAATCTTATATATAGATACTTAACTATCTATCTGTAGATACGTACGGTGAATTATTATTTTAATATGGCAGATGAAATGCGAAAATCGAAAGTCATTGCTAATAAAAAATACAAGAAATACTATTGCTCGATATGCCATATATTTACAAACTCGGAGAATCAATTAAATCAGCATTTAGAAGGCATTCGCCATCAACAACGGGAGATATTTTCTCCTCCGATGAATACCGATAATTCAGATAATAAATATGAATGTGATAGTCATGTGTATGTTCCTGCCTTCGCTGTTCTTTTCATAACATCATTTGTTTTTTGTTATACAATTGTTGTGTATTGGAATTGACACCTACCGCTAATGATTATCATAAATAAAACATTAAATTGTAGTTAACGACGCCTTAAATTTCGCGCCATAATTTTAATTGGCGGAGAAGTCGTCCCCAAGCGTTCACGGCTTCTATGCGCACGAACGAACGCGCAGAACAATGAGGTAGCAGCCATTTTATGTCGGTGTCTAAGAAAAACATAATTCGAATGGCCAATCTTAACGAAATTGTGTAATTAGTGATATAATTTATGTGATTCTGTATACACTACTATATTTAGGTGTTTCTTTACTTATGTGAGTAGAATATAACTTTTGCTATACATATATAATGATATAATAACATAAGCGCGATGAAACCTAACATTTTGCATAAAAAAGAAATAATAATAAATTTGTATCTCATTCCCTCCATACATTATGAAAGGTCGTTGTATTTCCAATAGCTACAAGTCTTTCGTTTGCAAACGATGTTTATGTTTACAGATAGTAACTAAAGAGTATTATCACAAAGTACTTTCTGTAGATTTAGCTCGGGATAATATGACATAACTTTCACCGAAACGTTGAATAAAGTATTATAAACCCGTTTTGTTTACATTAGACTTGTATTGGTTACTAAATTACTTGTCGTATGACAACCGGCGTCGCGCAGCCTCGGCTTGAAAGTTGGGGACAAAATTCAATAACGAATTGGCCATTTTATTGATGGCCGGGGGGGAGGCTGGGTGGAGACAGTCGGTCGGTGAGCTTCCGCCATTTAATAATTTTGTTAGACATTTTAGCTGTTTCCATTATGTTTTCTTGTTTACACTCTCGTATATCTACCGATTAGAGTTGCCGATGTATATGTGAACAAGTTTACATACATATCTGCATATGCTACACAAATATGCTAAAGATAAGCGCCCTTGTGTGAGTGTATGCCATTATATTCGTATACATGCCTATATAACTACCTATCTATTGCGTTTCGCATACCTACATATCTCCGGCTTTTTATGCACCTATCTGCTGTGTTCAGTCAACGGCCTAACAATATAAATAAAATAGCAGTTGTAGGTAACGTCTAATCTATTTTGTTATTGTTTGTAATTATTTGTTTAACCAGTATTATAATTTTTGTTTGACCTAATACTTTGTTTGCCTAATATATACTGCATTTATGTATTTGTTACTTAGCACTTTGTATTTTTTGTTGCCTTGTATCTGCCTCTGTTGATTTGTAACCATCTGATTTTGTAATCATTTTTTTTTTGTTTTAATTATATTTTTATTTCTCGCAAAACTAAGCTTTTTATTTCAAACTATTAACTGTTTTGCTCCATGGGTTTCTTATTATTTAACAAAATATGTAGGC
Organism: Hecatera dysodea; assembly: GCA_905332915.2. NCBI lineage: Eukaryota > Metazoa > Arthropoda > Insecta > Lepidoptera > Noctuidae > Hecatera > Hecatera dysodea. The sequence continues at coordinate 8,997,693 of HG995304.1, forward strand.
ATATATCTAACGGAGAGGCAGTTTGATCTTTTACGACTTAAAAAGTCGGAAAAGATTAAATTGCCTCCCCGAATAAATTACCCTTTGAATATTGTTATTTCCACAGTTACCTGACCCTTTCATTAACTATTTCATATTGCCATATTGAACTACTCAGTGTCGTTCATCAACCATTCAACATTGATTTCATTACACATAAAATGCCTCAATTGTTTCAGAATAAATAGTTATATACTCATTAAGAAAAGAGTCTATTTAATTTAAATCAAACTCTTAAGTTAGTCGAAAAATAGAAAAGGCGCGTTCTGAGTCGTTTTCTTAAAGCGACATCAAACCGATCACGGTTTACGGAAATAAGGAATCCCTTGGTAGATTATCAAATCTACCAAATGATCCCTTATTTCCCAATTTAGCTTCTTTGACCGTTTTTTTTGCCATTTTCACCCAATCTTCCATTTTTGATCTTGTTTGTATCTAACTTCGAATTGAGATAATGTGGTCTGTTTTTGTGCGATCACTAATAAATTATAATGCGTCAACTGTTAGTCTTTTTCACTTGAATTGACCCAATTTACAATACGAAAGTTGGTGGAACTCGAAGTATCATGCGACTTCTATAGCCGCTAGTTCACCCTTTTTATAAGTAAGACATTCTTATACCAGCCATCATCTATCTAGGTCTAGGCTCTTTATCTAGGTATTAACTCCAGGTAAGTCAGGTTAAAACCCCATATTTTCGTCGTTCACCGGCAACACTTACATATGTGTTTAGTAAGAAGTATTGCACGCAATACCAGACATCTTATTCGAATCGCTTAGGTCTTTGCAAATAAATGAAGCTCCTACGTAATACGTTTCTATTATGGTAGGGCAAGTGCAGTTCGATAGCGATTTTACATGATGTTCTTTTCAGGTGGCAGAAGTTGAAAATGGGGGAGCAAAGAGGTCGCCATTAGTTTCCCAGCACACTGGGGCGTAGGCGTCGGGGGTGTGGCACGGGGCGTGGGGGTCCCCGTGCCACCCCCTGGCGACCTACTCGCCACTATCTCCATGTTCGAACAGCAGATCAAGGCTGAACCTATGAGGTAAGATTCGTCCCTAAGTTCAAAGCCAGATAAAACGAATCTGAATCTGAATGGCCAGAACAGGCCCGGGTCGATCGGTCTTCAATACTTTTCACGAGCACTTGAACCCACTTGAAGTGTACAAAACAGATCTTGCCATTTGGTAAAACAATTAATCCCGGGGATGGCACATGAAGCATAAACCGAAAAATACATTTCTTGTATGGCAGCTGTTATTTGTGGTTATAGCGGCTATAGAAAGGCCTGTTATGGTTCTTGAGAATGACGATGATGATGAACGAACGGACAGCGGAGGCTTAGCAGTAGGTTTCCGTCGATTACGCTTCGGGTACGGAATCATATAAACAAAGTCTAAATTTTGATGACTGATGTGTGTTAGCTGTTAAAATTATGTAGATGCAAATTCAGTGTTGATGAACTGTGCAGCCAAAAATCTTGGACAATTTCACCAATTATGTTCTATTTTTTTTGTAATTCACAAGAAGACAAGAATCTGCTTAACATGTTAATAATTTTATATTATATTAAAAAATGAAATGTTGTATTGCGTTGCAGTTTCTACACATCTCATCCCCACGTACACTCCGGTCCCCCAACAATAATACGGTCCGACTCAAGCCATGCATCCATCATCAACATGAACCAACATCACCAACAACACCAGGAGGATTCTAAAGACAGCCTGATAGTACAACATCAAGTACAACACCAACAAGATCTCATGGAACAACATCAACAACACCAAGAAATGCAGCAACAAGACGACGAGGTGAGTTGGCTAAGTATTCAGGGAATAAGGCTCGATCCTATCGTCCAAGTAACAGTGCCTGGCGAAGCAGATTAAGTGCTTAATTCTCGCCAGGACCTTAGCTTAATATGATTCCTGGCAGCATCGTTCCTGACCAAAAAATGCTTACCATGAACTTCGCTCAAATTGATAAGCCAGCCAAGAAGATCGTTTGAAAGTTTATCTTCTTATTTTCAGCTGAGCTTCAAAGGAATGGAAGATGAAGGAGTTGACATGGATATGGACGGACGACAATGTTCGCAGGTTAGACTATATTCAGTTCCACGACAAGTTTCGATTGTCTAACCACTATTTTACAAATACGTTACGTTTTAACAGGGTATGGGAGTTGACATGGGATCGGTTCAAACTAAAATGGAAGTATCAAATGGGGGTCAGTCGACGCCACGATCTAAACCCCAAGCCTGTAAGGTGAGCGAGAATCGTTTAGAAATATTGTCTTGTTTGCAGATATTCTCCGGTTTATACTACCTGTCTTTCGAATGTCGTTCTATCATGTCTTTATAGGTCTGCATTTGAGCTAAGCTAAATAAGCTCATACTCTTCCTAATCAGGGTCGCAAATTCTTAGTAGTTCTCATCACAATATACCTGACTTCAATAATCATTTAAAACGACGCCAAATGTAAAACATTTTTGACTGCATTAAAATTCAGACCGCGCTTGACTCAAGGTTAAGTCCTGAATTGAAATATAGCAGTCTGTGCTAGTAATAGCCACGATTAAATGGGTTACTAGGAAAATAGAAAAGTAAGTAGCAATGTGTTTGGGTGGAGCCTTTTAAGATGGTGCAAAAATCTTACCATTTCCATGTTATCTCTTCTTTCAGGTCTGTGGCAAAGTTCTATCGTCGGCTTCTTCTTACTATGTTCACATGAAGCTTCATTCAGGAAACAAACCGTTTCAGTGCACTGTAAGTATTTTTGTTTTATGGTATAATATCGAATTGAGTTTAAGTAACAAAGCTTCGCTCTAGCTTCTATCTTAGCAAGGTTATTTAAGCAAGAGAAGCCCTTAAATACACATTTCCACTTTCATTAGAAGCGCTAGGTACTCATTACAATTTACATATTCAGTGAGGTGACTTACCTATAATTATATTTAAGTACTGGTGTAATGTGATGCAAGTTTGACTTAAATTATTACACAATAGTTCTTAAAGATGAAGCTACTACAACAACACGAAAATATCCAGATTGTGCGCGTGCTATTGCCAGATAAGCGTATTCGTAATGGACAGATGTACTTGCACATACAGGTAGGGCATTTTGTCAATAGGTACCATGTAACACGGGTCGCCTATTGTTTGGCGGATCTGGTTCTATAGTCACCCCAAAAAACTTGGTTCGACATTATTATATTGTAATTTGTACCCCTGTAGACTAAGTACGTCTTTGCCGGTATGCTATTTTTATCGATATATGTACAGCACAGCTGATGGCTAGGTGGTGTATAACTTATCGAACGATCAAGTAAAGAAAGAAAAGGCGAAGTTGGGTCTGGGTGAGATTGTGTCTACGAATTTTGTCCCAAGTCCAAGATGCGACAGCATGCGACTCTTTACTGATCATTATGGATTGGATTGATGTTGATTCTCTCTACATCTTTTTTGTCAAGTCCAAAAGTTTTGAGTGGACTACCATAGTGTCAGAAAGAGTATGTAACGTTTTCGTTGAAATATGTCTAATTGATAGGATAACATAATTAGATACTAAAATCTTTTGGCGAAACCACTCAGATATTTAAACGAGAGTTAACCCAGGCACTGAATACATGTTTTCTACGTTGACGTAGGTGTGCGACGCAGCTTTTTGCCGTAAGCCGTATCTAGAAGTACACATGCGCACACACACAGGGGAGCGCCCCTTCCAGTGCGACCTGTGCCTCAAGCGATTCACGCAGAAGTCCAGTCTCAACACGCACAAACGTGTTCACACAGGTCAGTGTAAGCTAACCCTAACATGGACTTGTTGCATCTGAAGCATCTCGGTGTTGTTTACAGGCATTCGGAAAACAGTTTTTTTTCATTCGAAACCTTTTGTACGATTATTCTGTTTTTCGTCCGCCTGCATAAAATAATATTTTTCAAACGCTAAATTTATACCAATGCTCAATGCCCGCATAACATCTTAATTAATCGCATTTAGTTTTGTGCAATGAACAAATTGACCGCTTGAAAAATATTGATTTATCTGATAGCTGAATAATTGTTGTGATATCTTATAACGATGACTTATATTTGCAGCATTATTGTCGAATGCAATTTAATGTAATTTCCATATTATTTTTTATCTGTCAGTAATTTAAAAGACTATGCATTTTGCACCAAAAAGTACATATTTTTGTCTTTATGTAATCACTGAAAAGATTCCCCCCCAAACACTGAGTTTGTTTTATTAATCTAGGGATGAATGTTTAAACACTGAATTTAGGATGGAGGTATTAGGAGATTTATATGGAAGTTACATTTTACCTATACTGAACTGGAAAAACTCAATAAATAAAATCCCAATTTTTAGAATGTACCATGAGGGGATTGCTCAAAAATAATTATAAAACAAATTGGATTCTTATATTTTCAAGTTGACCTCCTCCTGTTTCCGCGAAACCGAAATATTAAAATTATTTGTGTTATTGTTTTAAATTTTCCATTGGCTACCTGTTGTTGATTATGGCTTATACCCTGTTTTGACGCCCTGATAAACGAGCTATTTTGTATTTTATATGTATTGTCTTTTTCTTGTTTATACTCATACCTATTATTTTATTTACGCTAGATGTGCTACATATGTATCTATTACGTACATTTGCTCGGAAAGCATACTTTTATATTTTACACGCCTAGATAATGTTTCGTTCATATTTATACTATGTATGTAAGTAGCTAGTGATTCCGCTCCTCATAAGAATTGGTCAAGTTCGTAAACTATCCGGTCTTTCCCCACACAGACACACCTCTATATACCTATCCATATCAGTTGAAAATTGTCTTCTCCCCTTTCTTCCATTGTGTACTTCATTGGGTATTAAGTTACCCACTATATTTTTCTTTTATTTCATGGTGCTTATTTATATCTAATTTATAAGCACGCGGCCTCTGGACAGAACTTTTTACAACTTTTATTCAGACACTTATATTATACAATATTGTTTATTTACCATCCATTATACTTATCATATTGAAGTAACACGAAATAAAATACATATAGCCACGTAGGACACTGGTGCGACACACAATTCGCTGAATTAGTTGACAATACATATGCTTAACATACGACATGTGAATAGTTTTTGAGTTGTGCCAATAGAGCTAACAGTGTTTTCGCAAAAAGATCAGGGCGTGAGGAAGGCTTCATTGATGTGAGGTAAACAGGGGGAGGTAAAGAACTCACAATGGATCCGGTGCGGCAGAACATACCGTTCTGTGGCGAACACAGAGAAATCGATTGTGTGTTCTTGTTAACGTGGTGTAGAAATCGAGCGTATGTTGTTGGAATGTGGCCTGGGTTCTAGATGAGCACATGCGCGCGTTGATGGTGAAGGACCGGCCCTACAAGTGTGAGCTCTGTCAGATGCGGTTCACGCAGAGCTCCAGCCTCAACCGACACAAGAAAATTCACACGGGTGGGTTGATATCTTTAGCACCCGTGCCGACTCTATCGCTGCAGTACTAGTAATACTGCGCGCCTCCTCTCTCGGCTCCTCAAGCCCCCACATTTCTTAGTCCGTTCACTTGAATGTAAGCCGTATTCTGACTCATTCGATGGTTTCGTTCAGAGGAACACAGACGTGCGCTGCTGGCTAAGGATCGACCCTACCAATGCGGCGTCTGCTTTGTGAGATTCACCCAGAAATCAAGTTTGGGCCGGCACGGAAAAATACATACCGGTGGGTCCCTACCTATACCTCCTGCCTACTTGTGCGTGACGTTTTCCTTGAGGCAGAATGGTACTAACGTGTATTATGTCATAGAGATAGCCTACCTCCCCCTGAATGTGTGTGAATGGTTTCATTAATGTTACATATTAGGTTATATAATGAAATACATATTGTTTGAGAGGGTGCTGAGATGCTATATCGAAACTCGTATAACTTATAGAGGAGCACAGACGAGCCCTGTTAGAGAAAGTGCGGCCGTACCAGTGCCACATCTGTTTTATGCGCTTCACTCAGAAGTCCAGCCTGGGACGACATGGGAAAATACACACTGGTAGGCATTTTCCCCTAAAATCCTTAAGTAGACAATGAATTTATTATTATACGATAGCTCACGTTACTAGGCAGTAACATTAGCCGTTCGTCGAGCTGGACCGTTGTTTTAGCTGAATTTTGTTGGTATTTCTAGAGGAGCACATCCAATCGCTGATCAACAAAGTGCGCCCCTATCAATGCGACATCTGTGACAAGCGGTTCACTCAGAAGTCCAGCCTTGGTACTCATAAACGTATACACACCGGTGGGTCCCTTGATATTTCATTTATTTTGGTTCGGTCTCGAAGCCACAATACCTCTTATAAATCATTATCTAAATTGAGTTAAATTGTGGCTTTGACACCTATGTTTTGTGAATAGTTTTAAGGGCTCCCTGACCTAATATAATATTACGTACCTATAAATTTTTGGTTTGAATATATTGCCTACATGGTTAGCGATTTGGAAGTGATTCATTTGTTCGTTTCAGTATGATTACAAAGCTTACATTAGGTTACACACGCTCAAAAACTATTCACAAACAGTTAAGTAAAGCATGTGTACGTTGTGATGATTTCCGTTAAGTTATAGGAGAGAGAATGTCTGATGGACAAATAACGTGGTTAAAATTCCCTCATGGTAGTCAGTTGGAAGCAATCGGCATTCGGTAACTCAGCTCAGTAGAATTATTTGTCCATCGTGGTTTTGTTTTGTTTCTCTGTCCCCCCGTGTCCGTGTGTTGGCGGCGCAGGGGAGCGGCCGTTCCAGTGCACCGTCTGCCTCAAGTCCTTCACGCAGAAGTGCGCGCTCAATTTGCACGAAAAAATACATACGGGTTAGTAGCCCACATATATTATCCGCAGTATTACTCCTTTCGGTACGACTAGCGTTAACTTGCGACTCGTCATGCAGTCATTTCATTTAGCGTCATGCTTCGCTCCTATTTTTCCGTTGCCCGCCTAACCCGTTATTTTACTCTCCCTGTTTTTATAGCTTCCATCTCGTTGCTTTCGACTAACATCTCGATTTCTTTAACTCATTCAAATGCGCGCTTTACGTACTTCTGCAATCACTGATAATTTCCCGCCTGTCATATTATTAATAATCTGCCGGTCATTCGCCCCTCTTATTCCTCTCATTCTGCATACAACTCGGTGTTTTAGCATTTATCATTTTTATCATTTCTTCATGGATATTAATTCATTCACAAAAGCGGTAATGCAATCGCCGCAATGACGCATTCTTGGCGCCCCAGCATCGTGTGATAACGCGGTGCTGGCTTCCAAAATTGGGTTTACAAAACTGGGGGTGAATCGGTCGCCGCGTGCGACGCTCGATACGGTCGGGATTGGCAGTGGGCGGGCGGCCAAAGGCACACGCCATGCGTCGGCGACGTGCGTTACTCGCTTTTGTGTGTGCACTGGGCGCAGTGCAAGGGCGTCCTTTCGCGTGCGGGCAATGCCCGGCGGCGTTCGCCCGCCGCCCCTACCTGGACATTCACATGCGCACGCATACAGGCGAGCGGCCCTATCAGTGCGACGCGTGTCTGAAGCGCTTCACGCAGAAGTCCAGCCTCAATATACATAAGAGGACGCACACAGGTGGGTGACTCCGCGGGCCGGACTGGCACCGCCCGCCCACGCCTCTCTCCACTCGCACTCCGCCTCTCCTCCGAATCTCTTCCGACTTGAGCGACCGCGAGCCAATGTGTAATTAACGTAGTGAAAGATTTGGAGCGGAGTACGCGGCGAGCGGCGACCGGTCCGCGCCGCGACCTCCGTAGAGCGAGGGCGTCTAGCGTCCTTGCGGGATCGCCGCCGCTATAATATATGTGTTGGGCACCAGTCCAGGGCAGACCGTTCCAGTGCCTGTCGTGCCCCGCCGCCTTCACCTGCAAGCAATACCTGGAGATACACACGCGCACGCACACCGGCGAGCGGCCGTATCAGTGCGACATCTGCCTGAAGCGCTTCACGCAGAAGTCCAGTCTCAACATCCACAAGCGGACGCACTCAGGTACGTGGGCGGCCTGCGAGCCACCGGCGCTAGGGAGGAATGAACGTATGTGGGCTACTAGAGTGCGTGCACGCGGGGAGGCGGCCGCCCGCATGAGCTAACCGTGTCGCTCGTCCACAGTGCAGGGGCGGCCCTTCCAGTGCCTGCAGTGTCCGGCCGCCTTCACGTGCAAGCAGTACCTGGAGATCCACAACCGCACGCACACCGGCGAGCGGCCCTACCAGTGTGACGTATGCCTCAAGAGATTCGCGCAAAAATCTACACTCAATATACACAAACGAACGCACACAGGTCAGTCGGCAACGCTCAGCGCACGCTTTTGAAATTATTTTTTCTTTATTGAAACATTCATTCACCTGCAATTATTCTCTACCATTTCTACCATATTTCTTAATGTATTTTCTTGTGTTCGAATTTAAAGTTGTCGGTGCCACAAAACTAATTAATCGTAAGTCCTATTGTGAGTATTTTCATATGATGTGTATCGTGCAAAATAACGATGTAATAAATGAATAAAGACTAATATAATGCGCGGGTGGTCAGTGCAAGGGCGTCCGTACCAATGCATGGAGTGCCCGGCGGCGTTCACTTGCAAGCCGTATCTGGAGATACACATGCGTACGCACACGGGGGAAAGGCCGTTCGAGTGCGATGTCTGTTACAAACGCTTCACGCAGAAATCTACGCTCAACATTCACAAGCGAATTCATACCGGTACGACTATATCGCGTTCCATCCGTATCCGCGCTTTGTATACACAACCCGCTTGTGTTGTTTTTACAAATATAAATCTGTAACTATTATAAAAATTAAGTTTTCGGATTTTAAGATCTAATCTTAAGAGCTCCGGTCTGGTTTAATATGCTGATAAGATGGTATGACCTAGTAAGTGTACAGCGACCCATAACTGTTTGTTGAAACAAAGCAACACGGCTGTGTGTACAGCGCTTTAACCGTCTACGTGAATCATTATCTGTAACCAAATGATTCATAGTAGAAGCTTAGTGTGTCTAACAGATAAAAAACATTGTAATACTAACAAACTTAAGAACTCTGCATATTAGGGAAGGGCCATTCTCTAACCTCCCTTTGCATGCTGGAACATTTAGAAGAATATAGCTCCAATACTATGGAACAATTTCTAGGCATTACGCAAGATGGGCTACAAACGAAGCTTGAATACAGTAATGCATGTTTAGTAACTCAATTGCCTCTTATAAAGGCCAAGAAGACGCATGTATCTAATTATAACAATTGAATAATGTTTTTCATCTGGTAGCTAGCATTAATAGAAAGTAGTGAATTATTCACGAAGTTGGAAGATAGCTATGGTTCGTTTAGAAGACGGCAAACTGCTTTAACAGGCACATAATTTGTCATTCTGAACTTAATGATGTGGCACCGACAACTCATTGTAAGTTATAATTTTATTCATCCGTTGCATCATCACTTGAGTTCCAGTATTATTATCTATTATAATTTCTTGGCTTAAATTCATTAATTTCAGACTGCATCACTCTCTAATCGCATCTTGCCGTCTTTCTAACATTATTTGCCTTCATTCTCGCTTTCATCGATTATGTCAAGTGCATTGCTTTCATTTCATTTGTTACGTTTAGCTAGTTTACGTTTTACAGAAAAGTTTATGTTTCAGGTGAACGTCCTTATGCTTGTGATATTTGTCAGAAACGTTTTGCTGTGAAGAGCTACGTAACAGCGCACAGGTAAATCTCTATTTTGAGCAGTTTCTTGCTGATATCTCCTTATAACCTAACTTAAAATGCATTTTGTGGAAAGTTTTTAACGCTCAGAATGTTCTTATGATAGTTTCAAATCAATATAGAACCTATTATTAGAACTAAGTAACAGTTGTTGATTTGGAAATTTTCAGAATATGTAGGTAGATGTAGTAAATACCTGTGTCTTGTCTAGATGGTCCCACGTGGCCGACAAGCCGCTGAACTGCGACCGCTGTTCCATGTCGTTCACATCCAAGTCGCAGTTCGCGCTGCACATCCGCACGCACTCCACGGGCTCTTGCTACGAGTGCAGCGTCTGCGGTCGTTCCTTTGTCAGGGACAGCTATCTAATAAGGTACAGAGATTTTTTTTTTTTTTCCTAAAAACTTATTCCTCTTATTTTAGACAGGCTAAAATACATACAGTAAAAATTAAAACTCGTAACTCATATAATGCCTAACTACTTTTTTTCTACTTTATCAAAACTCATTCCGAAATAAACTAAATTAATGATTCTTATATCATCAAATTATGTTTATTTTGGAATGAGTTTTGATAAAGTAGAATAAAATTTAGTGTCAAAGAAAAATCTTCATATATTGGGAATTCAGTTATTATTTTTCCGAAATCACAAAATTACAAATTTAAATGTTTCGAATGTAGTTTACATACTTTTTGTATTTTTTTCGTTAACTCGCATGAGAACGTCTAACCTTGAAAATCCCAGAGGACAGCAGAAATAATTAATTGTCCTTATAAAGGCTGCCTTATTCTCTTCATAAAAAAGATCTGTCATATATTTTTGTCCAGACACCACAACCGTGTCCACCGCGAGAACCACAGCAACGTGTCGGCCAATAGCATGGGCACCATCAACAGTGTTGCCACCAACACCAACAACTCGAACAACAGCAACTTTGACTCACCCGGCGTTTGTGACTTAAGGTATGACGGCAGTGGTATCCAAATTGTATGAAGAAGGAAACTTTAAAAAATCTGAAATAGGAAAACTAAAGTAGTAGGTAGTAAATATCTGTACTGTCATTTTGACATAAGATTAATAGTTTCGATTTAGGTAATTATTAAAGACTAGCACTTCGCCCGCAACTTCGTTCGCAGGTTTAGTAGGTAGAGGTACTCCACGAAATTTATCTCCTCTCTACCCTCTGAGCAGGTTACTGACGCCCGCGATTTCGTTCGTATGGAACTTTACAAATATGTAGTTGATTACACCCGCGTTTTCCGTTACTGCCCCGCTCCCGTGGCGTACAGCGTGAGCCTTCCTTATTTGACATAATGTACATTATTCTTCTTTATTCAATATTTTATTATTAGTTAAAGAAAAACGTAAATACGTAAATTATGTACTTGTTAAGACTAAATGAAGGTTAATCCGCTCAAACCGCTACATTTTTCTTACTTAGAGCATTTTTATACTCGACATAACTTTTAAACAAAAGGATAAGGATTAATATTATGATACCAAAATCACCACTAATAAATTCCACGCGGGTTTTCATTAAATAATTTGAACAAAAAGCGGTAATTGTGAATTAACCATAGTAGTTAGACATATATCGCGAACTTTTTATAGGTAAAAATGAGTACTTTAATCGTGTATTACATTCTTTTTATGTGTCATCAATAGTTTTCTCATCGCACGCTAAACAAATATTTATTAGGCAAAATTTTCCTACTTTGGGATCTTTACTTTTTTCCAAATAAAAGCCTATGTTTTGAGTTGAGAACTTCTTGAGCCAAGTCGTAACAAATAAATGAATCTTTCCTCTTTACAACATTCGTTTAGAAAATCACCATTAGTAGTTACGGTTTACAGACTAAAACTTCGCTCCTTTTGGGCTTCGCTGCAGTCGGATAGTTGATTCCTAGAACCAAATGCGTTTTATTGTAACGTAATATTAAAATTAGTCCCATTCGCACTCCAAGAGAGGTACCAAGGTACGGCTTAGCATTCCCATCTATTGCTAAACTTATGTATGATATTTACTGCTTATAGAATGCACGTAAATTAATGCATATTGTAGAACGAATTGATTGCTCACAGATCAGATCCATAGAAGCGATTGATAGACGCCAATTTCTTTCCAGCTTCGTTCCCATGGTGAATCGTTACATGACATCTCAGGGGACCCAAGTGTCCATGCAGGATACCAGCAAAATGTCTGCGATGTCGCCCCAATCTATCGCGTCTATTTGTAAGTATTATAACTATATATGTAGGTATCTACACATATCTAAATTATGCTATTGCTGACACTTTCTGGCGTATTTTTGCGATATTTCAGTAACGCAAAATCAACTATATTTTAATGAGGATATAACGTACACGGATATTTGTACAGATACGCCAAGAGCCGATATTATAGACGCGGGTAGTCGTATTTCAATCCTAATCGAGTAATTATTTTTTCACAGCGTCGCCCCCTCCCTCGCATACCCCTACGCCCCAGCCCCAAATGTCTGGTCAGATGCATCTTGCTGACTGATCACCGGTTTAGGTACGTAAATGAAGTATTATTTTATCAATATTTATATTATTTCTTCAGTCCGCATCTCTAATGCAATTGGTACATTTACAGCTCTCGGTTGAGCAGCAAGCAGCCAGAGTGCAATATAATATATTTGGCAGCCATCAACAAGAGCAGCTATCATTCATAATGATGTGAGCAGAGGAGACCGGCTCTCCTCGCTAGGATCGTCAGCATGGACTCATGCACTTGTATTGTTTATTATATTTGGAGTTATTTATTTATACATTGTTGATTTCGTCGGCCGTGGTGTGAGCGCCAGCGAGGCTGCGCTGTGGATAGTATCCGCTGTAAGGAGGCAGTGGCAGGAATCGAGTTGGTTTCGTTACGCTTGTGGAATCCCTCGAGAACACCAGGTGGACATCACAATAGAGACGAGGATGTAGTGTAGTCACGTAGCGGTACCGCCTATGATAATATATGCATTGTGATTTATACCTACAACTGTGATTTATCTATACCATCACATGATTATATTAATTTCCGTGGTGGCGTGCATAAATCAATACTTAAAAGTCTCATCATGTTAGATTGTAGGCCTAAAATTTTTGATCTCATATTCTAATTTGCTTAGTGATAAATTTTGGAATCGTAAATGGTAAATCTCCAACTTAAAAAATTCTAAATTCTAATGTTCGTCATTCGCTTGTCATCGTCATACCCATCCTTCATTAGTCGTAGTGAAATGTAACAATATCTTATTGCGATGCTTTAACTTAGAACGTGTCAGTGTATATGGAAGTTCAGTAATTTTATATAGAACTGTTACCGATGAGTGGTAAAGTATTTTGATCGCTGAAGAATAGAAAGGACTCTAGATAATACTCCTCAAGATTAATCCATAAGAATACTTTAAATAAAATCAGGTTTCATATAAAAATAATAATAATAGTAAATAAGAAGTACAAATAATAATCCCATAAACTAGCAGAGTCCTGAGAGGCAATATGAAAGCTTCACAAAATTAATAACTTTTAATATGATGTTTATTGGAGAAATCCAGAGAAGTGCCTGTTGCAACATAAAATTGGCAATATTTTTTAAACGTATTACGTTCAGATAAAGTTATGTTCAGTGTTCAATGTGTGGGGACGTCGCCCGGAGTACGCTTTAGTGTGTCTTACAGTAATAAGTGAACGTGTTAGTGGCGCTGATGTGGGCGGTTCATCTACAAAGAGCATAATTTGTGAAGCTTCTTACTAAAACTTTGTGTGCCTTCTAGCGGTTAGCGACATTAGGCAATATCAATCATAACACCATTGATAAACTTCATTTTATATTTTTCAAATTTCTGATGAGATTGAATATTCATATAAAGTGTAGTCATCATAAACATTGTTACATAATTATTTACCCATTTAGGATATCGCAATATATATATATACATATATTATGTAACAAACGTATTTTGTCAAGATGCAGAACTTATTTCATTACTGTTTTTCGAATAATAGTAATAATGAATAGTGTATAGTGCAGTAGTCTTCCAATACCTTGAGACAGTTCTTGCGCACGCGTCGTGCAGCTAAAGTGTCCGCTGCGGGGGTTCCTTATGGTTTGCCATTATTGATATCAAAGATAGATTGGTGCCATTTCTATGTAAATGATGTGGTAGTGTAAGTTTAGTTAAGTCTGCAGGTCAGGGTAGAACTGGAAATAAAATATTGTAAGAGCTCTAATATGTAATACATAGTGTTAAACCGACATTTATACCCATTGTTTTACAACTTCCCGTGTTGTTAATTTTTTATACATTATTTTATTTCCGTAATGTGTGTGTCCATGTGCTGGTTCAGCAAATGTAAATAAATATTGGTAGTGTTTATTTATTCACGTATATCGAGGAGAAATCCATTCAAAATTATACCTAACAAGTGTATGATTTGTAGGAATGTCTCATTCTACAGTCATACCAAATATGGAACTGAGAACTTGATTGGAATTAATGTTAGACTTAGCGCAGAACTATACTTTGGGTACTATAAAGATCAAAATTTCTTGTAGATGTACATAAGTATACATATAATAATAATATATACATATGAATGTTGTTTGATAGTCCTCAATATTTTTTTATATTTTGATAGTTCTGTATTTGAAAGTAACACGAAAAAAATAGGCCAATATCTCATTATCATTTTAAAATAAATGTGTACACCGTATGTTAAGATAAAGTAAAATAATATGAGGATGCATTTAGTTGCCCACAAATCTAAGAGTAACATCTAAACTTTTCCGTATATTAATAAAATCTTAAACGTTTTTAGTACGTTTCTTACCAAGCCATTGATAACAGTATTATTTAGACAAACTAGAACTTGGGTTTAAAGAGTAGTATAAATCTTTCAGCTACCATTATAAAATGATCACCATTGAAATTTTAAAACCATAGTTATCAATAGTTTGTATGTAACAGCATTGGTAGGGACAGCACGTATTAGGTGCCTTTCAATGCTGATTACCTTATATTATTATATTATCCATAGATATTATGAATGGAAATAGAAACACCAACATAGTGACCTAGTACATAAATACATATATAAATATATCGATGTCGCTCAGCTTGCCGATCTCTCGCCGAGGGTGATTGTTTCTTTTTGAATTCTAGGATTAGTAATATATTTTTGTTATTATTATATTATGTTCACTGTCTTTATGATTGTTTTATCTTTATTATTACATTACCCTATCGTTGCTTCACCCTAGCCGAGCGAGCAGGTGAGCCGAGCACATGCGGCCCCTTTCATTACGAGATGTACTCTGATTTCTTAATCCTTCTCACAGAGTATCATTCATATATTTATATTGATAAGGGGAAAACTTTTCTCGATGGATATGTCTCGTAATGGACAGGGACCCAAAAATAACAGTGAAGGTCACAGGTTGCACCTTGATTTGTAAGAGCTGCTAAGTATACGTTGGTCTCGCAACCTGTGTGCCTTCATTGTGCAACTATTTTACATACCGATGTTAGTTTACCTATATTAAAAAATGAATATAGAAACCCTTGAATTTACGTAATTACTAAAGAGGTGGTATGATTTTTAGATTGTTTCTCTTTGTCTACTTATTTTTTTGAATCGTAGATAAGACTGAGGAATTCACAACGTTAAAAAGAATACTCACGCGAAATATTGGCAGTGTTAGATTGTGTTGTTGTTATTTTGTTGTTAACATCGGAGTGGTTGTGGTTGACGGACCAACCAGTTTCTTGTAAGCCGTTATTGAATTTGGTTAGAGAAATCGTACATATCCTTACCCGTGAATGTATAACGTGTACTTCCCTCGTCGAGGCAGACTACTAGTCTTGGGGGCCGCGTGCCGCCGACCAGTTACACTAAACTTGATGGTAGGTTTATGAAATAACAGTGAGCCTTGTGTAATCATAATGTCTAAGGTACATAAATATTTAGTTCTATTGTATCGTTAGATTTACGTGAACTTCCGCTTTGCCAACATATTGCGTTGCTTACATTATAATCATACGAGAGTACAGCCTAAGGATTTTAACGTTTTTTTATATACTGAGAGCTATTTCTAAGTCACTGATTTTATACTATTTCTAATTATACGCTAAACAAAAAATAAATGGCTATGAGCCACACTTTACCAAGTTTTGGAGTATTTTACATCCCTTTGAGTGCAATTTTTTATTAAAATTCAAACATCATGGCATGATGATAATTTGTACGGTCATTTAGTTATAGCTCTTCAGAGTTTTGATGACCAATATTTTAACTACAACCGTTTTTTCTTTATTGTTAAAATTTTTAGGCTAGTTTATATTTTAAATAAGTTAGATTTGTTAACTGTGGTGTATTACATTTACATTGCACGTGATTATAGCTCTCACAGCCTCCTTTACAGGTGATTATTTAGTTATTTTTGTAGTCTGAAATGATTGTGATAAATTTATTATTATAATTATATTGGTTTGTTTTGTAGAGCTGGAGTCTTTCATATTGTTTATTGTTGATACTTTGAGTATACAATCTGCAACATGGTAGCGGTAGGGAGAGGCTGTTAGAGCGTTTATGTAGTCAGCATTATATATATGCTTTAATGTGATTTTTTAAATGTACTCTTTATTATAGTCTCATCAATCAATATTATAATTAGAGAACTAACAAAAACCTTTAATTTTTTTCAGTTCATAGTGATTTATATTGAGATCAAAATAAAAATACAGAGTTTATATTTTAATTTTATGGAAAAGTATACATTGTAAAATTATTCTTTAGTGCTCGTCTGCAGAGCTCTAATAAAAAATGAAACTATATGAATGCAAAATAACAAGTCACGATTCTTTTAGAAGTCGCCATGTAGTGGAAAAAAATAAACGTGCCATGATATTTGTGGCTATTTATTTGTTTATTTTCAATTCCCACCTTTTGTTTTATGTTATTAGTATTAATTCCCCTAATTATAAGGTGTAACAAATGGTAAACAGGTCGATTGAGGGTCTAGCAGAACGCATGATCATGTAAGTCTCATTTACAAAATAAAACTTTACATCATAAGACTCATAAGTAAACATTTGGTCACAAACGAAAGCAGTTTAACACTT
The DNA here is from genome assembly GCA_905332915.2 of Hecatera dysodea. Classification (NCBI taxonomy): domain Eukaryota; kingdom Metazoa; phylum Arthropoda; class Insecta; order Lepidoptera; family Noctuidae; genus Hecatera; species Hecatera dysodea. The sequence goes on from HG995304.1 coordinate 9,014,650, forward strand.
ATGTAATTAAGGTCTGAATCACCGTACAGATACAAAAGTATGCAATAATCCTGTTTTCAGTACATTCTACTGACAAGAATTTGTATCATTATGTTTCGTTGATGCCTAAACAATGTCTGATAGAGGGTCAAATCTACTGAAAGCAACGTTCGCATTCGCACGAAATCAATCAAAAACATCTCTGCAATTTTATAGATTGCGACTGAGATTGCATAAAACGTAAGTAGAATTTACTCATGATGGTAATATAAAAAAAAAAATACATTCAATTACCATGGAAATGTCGAAAATGTCACTGTACCTATGTAGAATAGTCGGTTGTTGGCCAGCAAGATGTTAAGTGCCCAAACAAAATCAAATACTTACCTTCACCTTTTTTTAGGATGAGAAATCATCAAATGACTCCTTCCGCTCTGGGCGGAATGGAAGAAAGTGTCAGACTCTTACTGACTAAAACCCATCTGTGGTCCTCCAAATAGGCCTTGTGTTTCAGGGCCGCAACCCTAGTACAAATCCCGCAACGATCTTCACCCTAGACTGGACTTAAGAAGTAACCAACTTGTCTCCAGAGGCGACCATGGACTAAGCCAAACAAACTACTTTTCATTGAATAAAAACTTTATTTTACCTTATACATTTAGCAATCCACAACTATTTCTTCCTTTACCACATTAGCATCAATGGCGGGTGCGAGCGTGTTATCAACTATAGGCGCTGGGCTCTTGTAATACTTATTACTGGCATAATGTTCTTTCAAGTATTCCGCACCCATTTCATAGTAGTCCTCTTTAGAAATACAACAGTTTTCGAACTCGTTGCTGCCGGCAAAGTCTCTTGCTCCGTACCAAGCGTCCAGGCTCGGGTTTTTAGCAAGAACAACCTTATGAGTAGATTGGAATGGTCTCATCTCGAGGAGTTCTCTTTCGAGTCTTTCTTTAAGACCTGAAATGAGAAAACTTTAATTAATAAAAGTTATATGCAATAGGTTTGGGTCAAGACTAGGTGCTAAAAAGCAGGTGCTTTTCCATGGCCTAGTTGTTTTTGTTTCATACAAATCTGCTCAGATGTTGAGGTGTTATTCGTTAACCAATATCCCGATTTTTACATTATTAATAGTAGTAGGATGAGTTATAGACAAAACCACTAGTGAGAACAATATAATTATTATTATTTAATATTTAAAAGTTTAACTCACCTGGGAATTGCGAACTGCCTCCTGTTAGGAACACATTGTTGGCTAACAACAGCTGGTCTTCAGGACTAAAGTGTTTGAACACATACTCCATGGTTTCCGCCAAGCCAGCTTCTAAGTTACCCATCATTGATGGTTGGAACATCAGTTCTGGAGCCCTAGAAATAAGAAAGACAATAATAATTACGTAGTTGTGTTAGAACACTAGGTTTATTTTTTAATTATCGTGTTGCATCGTTAATAGGGTATTTTACTGTAAAAATCTAATAAGTCCGTCTGGTAGATTTACAAAAAATATTGGACACGTATTTTTTCTTTTTTCCCGTAAACAAAAAATGAAGACGATACAGTGCGTTGAAAACTCACGTGACGTCACTACGTTGCTACAATTTTTGCACTGTATTGTCTTCATTTTTTGTTTACTTGAAAAAAGAAAAAATACGTGTCCAATATTTTTTGTAAATCTATCAGACGGACTTATTAGATTTTTACAGTAAAATACCCTATTGTGCCAATAAATTAAATAAATATATTTCCAAATAGATGTTTTGAAACCAAATAACACATTTAAAAAAATATGCGCCTATTGAAGTGCTAGTAATAAATAACGCGAAGATAGGGTTTTACTGGGCCCAACCTTCGCGTAAAAGATAACGACGATCTGTTTTTAACAATAGATAGACCATCAAGTCATCGTTTCGTATTCACCCAAAGCTCGGAATGTGTAAGCTGTTTGAGAAGATCAGGACTCGTGTGACTACAAGTTAAGATAAGTATAAACTTTACTGTTTTTAAAATTTACTTTTATGTCAACATCTTAATATTGTACAAGTTATTGTGATATACCTTAACGGCTCAATAGCAAGATGTAATTGATGATGCTGACTGGAGTTAGCAGGCGGTGGCTCGAACTCGCGAAGAGCTTCCTCTAATTCAAGAAGTCGTTCGCCGTCTGCTTCCGAATCAGAGTCCGCCTCGCGACTTATACTGAAACAAACATTTCATGAGAAAATGAACCGTAAAATATTACAAAATCCTCAAACGCTCCGCAATCAGCATAAGGTGGATGGTAGCAGCTGTATGAATGTAGCTAGGATTCAAGTCGAGTGTGAGAGGCCTATGATCACCAATGAGCTGTATAGACAGCCAAAAACGTGTCGCCTGTTCCCCTTCACAAGTCCTTGTCACAGCTGGTCAAATCTGTGAGATCCCTAGTGTCACACGTCACATATTTTACAATTTTATTCGTGTATTTGCTTACATGAAAATAGATTTTGAAATGTGCCGTCACGAAATTGAGGAACCCTCCCACCCCCTTGTCACACAATTTCACTTTGTCGACCCCCTTAACGTTTGACGTTATTTATGGATGGATGGCCCCTTATCAGTAGGCATGTCTTAGTAGATTGAAGTATCAAGCATACCTTTTATAAGCATCCCAATCGGAGTCCTGGTTCCCGAAGTCATCGCCGGCGGCGGCGAGGCGCGAGATGAGGCGCATGCGCTCGGCGGCGGCGGCCGTGCGGCGCTTCACCATGGCGGCGCGCCGCGCACGCCGCGCCTCGCGCCGCCCGGTCAGCTCGCGGTACTGGGGACATGCTCACCCTTACTGTTGGGACTATTCGACAGCCTAATGGCTCATCCACACGAGGGAAATTATGAAGTTATGGAATATAGAAGAGAATATAGGTATATAGAAGTTTATGGAAGCATAAATAAATAAATTAACTTCTGATTTTTTTCAAGCAATGCAACCAACTGTCTCTGGTGAAGGTCGCGGAGATCCGCTGGATATGGGAAGCGTAGGGCCGATCGTTGTAACGATGAAATAGGGTTATGTCAAACAGTCATATTTCAGTATGTATGAAAAAATCCGCAAAAATGTACTCCCGGATGATGAACTTATACTGAAATCTTTTAGGGTGTCTAATGGCCTGGACCATTAAAAAGTACCTGTAAAATGTTGTCGTTATCGTGTCGAAATAAACGTTTTTTTACGATTAAGTGTAAAGTGTTTTCATAAGTTGAATCTTATGAAAACACTTTACACGCAATCAAATCAAAAACGTTTTTTGTATGTAGAAAAATCATAATTCTATTTAGTGTGTCTGGTACATCACCAAAAAATATTGGACACGTATTTTTTGTCATTTCAAATCGTAAAAATAAAGATAATGCGCATGACAGTTCAAGAGAGGGAGACTGGTGACGTCACGTCGCTGGTAAAAATTGTAGAGTGTTTTCAAGGAAAAATAGGTACGTGTCCAATAATTTTTGATAATATATCAGACGGACTAAATATATTTTTAACCGACTTCTAAAAAAGGAGGAGGTTCTCAATTCGGATGTTTGTATGTTTTTTTTTTTTATTGTTTGTTCGCGCATAACTCCGTCGCTTGTCAACCGATTTGAAAAATTCCTTTTTTGTTGGAAAGGGTATACTTCCCAAATGGTCCCATGAAAATTTTATCGAAATCAACCAAGCGGTTTTCGAAAAATCAACAAAAATCTAAAAAAAATATCTACATTGTCTACATTGACGACCTCTTAGTAGAATAGAATAGAATACTCTTTATTATGTACACCATATAAGTTACAGAAAATATAGATGAAGAAAACATTACATAGGGTGACACAATGGGCGGCCTTATCGCTAAAAGCGATCTTTTCAAGACAACCTTTGGATGGATTTTAAAGAGAAAAGGAAATACAGCACTGTAGGTAGTCTTAGGTGTACTAATTATACATACAATAAATACATAATATATAAATATATACAATAATTAAATAAAGTAAAATTATGAAACATAAAGCATAGAATCCAAATAAAATCGATTAAAGAGAGAGGTAGTGATTTTTGACCATTGTTTTAAAAATGGACAAAGATTGAGCACGCCTTACCGATACGGGCAAGGCATTCCATAATCGCACCGCTTGAACCGTAAAAGATTTGTCGTAAAAACTGGTGGAATGTATCGGCATCTCTAGTCTCAAGTTTTCCGATGACCTCAGATATCTATTATGTGTGTCATGAAGGAACTTGAAACGTTCTTTAAGATAAGAGGGGGTTGTGGGATTGAACAGAATACTGTAGAGCAGAAATAGAATATGAGAATCCCGGCGAAGACGTATGGGAAGCCACTTGAGCTTTGTGCGAAATTCAGAAATATGATCATATTTGCGCAGGCCAAATATAAATCTTATGCAAAGGTTTTGAAGACGCTCAAGTTTATCTAATTGTGCCTGAGTGAGATCAAGATAACTGACATCAGCATAGTCAAGGATGGGAATCAGAAGGGACTGTGCAAGCGCAGTTTTAGTGGCAGTGGGAAGAAAGTTCCGCAATCGTCTGAGGGACTTGGCAGATGCATATATTTTCCGGCTGACGTGCTGGAGCTGCGGACCCCAAGACAGATATCTATCGATCCAAACCCCGAGGTTCTTAACCGTTTCACATATTGGAATGGTAGTCCCGTTAAATTGTACCTGGGGAAGTTGTGACCAATTTAATTTTGGAATCATCCTAGGGCTACCAACAACAATGACCTGGGTCTTCGACGGATTTACCTGAAGCCCATTTGCCTCACTCCACTCACAAATTGTAGACAAATCCTTGTTTAATGTATTTATTGCATCGGCCAAATCTGCAAGAGGAGCTTGTTTGTAGATTTGTAAATCGTCTGCATAGAGGTGGTAGGAAGCGAGAAGTTTTTTGGAGATAGCGTTTATAAATATTGCGAAAAGTAAAGGAGATAAAACGCCACCCTGAGGTACACCGGCAGTTGTATAACACCAAGAAGAGTTAGATTCTTCTATGCATATATGTACGTTGCCGGCGACCATACAGGTAACTGCGAAACCAGTCAATCACCGTTGGAGATATGTTAAGCGAGCGCAGTATGCCCAGCAGGATGTCAAAGTCAACAGTGTTAAATGCATTACTAAAATCTAGTAAGCAAAGAACCGTCAGATGTCCTCGCTCCATGCCCAGCCGTATGTCATCAGTAACTTGTACTAAGGCTGTAGCTGTACTATGACCAGGACGAAATCCGGATTGAAAAGGATTCAGCAGACCATTTTTGCAAAGAAAAGCACTAAGCTGATTATGGACAAGGCGTTCAAGGACTTTGGAGAGGAAAGGCAAGATGGAAATAGGACGGTATTCGGAAAAGGAAGTTGGATTTGCCTTTTTGGGTAAGGGAGTGATGTTGGCGTCTTTCCAAGCTGATGGAAAGACCCCATGGGATATTGAGTAGTTTAGGATATAGCAAAGGATAGGAAGGATTTCGTCGAGGACAGGGAGTATCATTTTGCGACTGACACAATCACTGCCAACTGCATTCGAAGTGATTGAAACTACGCTCTTCTTAACATCACAATCAGAAAATTGACTAAAGATAAATGGGAAATGATCCGGAGCTGGAAGCTTTGAAAGACAGTTTAGTGTAGTTGCTTTCAAGGTCCCATTACATGAGGACGAAGACGAGAAGTGTTGATTCAGTAGATCAATATCTAGGTCTTTAGGAATCGATTCTTGGCGAGATTTCCCAACTCCAATGGATTTAAGAAATTTCCAGACTTTAGCTGGGTCTCCATTTTCAACTGAGGTGTGGATATGGCGTCGTTGGGCGTCTCTACACACCCTATTGCAGCGATTTCGAGCATCCAAAAGTTTCTCCCAGTTCGACGACGAAGGACGACATTTAAATTTTGTTTTGGTAACAGCTTTCCTGTGGATTAACTCTTTGATGTCACCTGTTAGCCATGGTGCCGGAAGATGTTTCATCTTTATTGCACGTATCGGAGCGTGAACATCATACAGCCGCACAAGGTTATCTGTCAACAGTTGCACCTTATCGTCAACTGACTCAACGCTGACCAGAGGTGCCCAGTCAATGTTGCTGGCATCCCTACGGAGATCATCTGTATTCATTCCACTAAAATTGCGCTGCAGAAGAGTTTTAGGTTTTGCCTTAGGAGGCCGAATTTTATAAGAGAGGAAAATGAGATCATGATAGGAAAACATGTCAGCTGAGCATTGACCATGCTTGCTGATATGTTGAGAAGAGGAAACAATAACAAGGTCTAAGAGTGAAGGGTTACAATTTGGAAAATGGTGTGTGGCACTTAAAGGAAGTATAGATAAATTCAGAGATTGAAGTACTGATTGAAGAGAAGAGGAGCGAGAATCGTTCTTCAATAAACAAGTATTGAAGTCCCCCATAATGATTGTATGACTGTAAGAAGGCATCAGGTTTTCCAGGATGTTTTCAAAAGAGGAGAAGAAATTTATTCGAGGCGAAGGGCTGTAATAAACGCCTAGGAGAATTTTGGTAAGGTTCAGAGTGACTTCCAAAAAGATATGCTCACCCGCATTTGACGGGGGAGGTTGTGCTGACATATCAATTATTGAAAAAGGAATGTGTGGGCGAAGGTATATAGCAACACCACCTCCACCGCCACGCGCGCGGTCATTTCTAATTAGTTGAAAACCCGGCAAGGAGTAGGATCTCTTAATTTACTCTGCAAAGGAGCAGTACGTTTTTTTTTACACCAATGTGATTGGTTCGTTTAGGTGGGGGAGGGGAGGGGGTGTAGGTACCACTAAAAAGTGAAAAATAAAAAAAACTTTTTACAAAAAATAAAACCGACTTCTAAACAAAAAACCAAAAAGTATAAAATAACTTTAATTTCGGAAGTCGGTGTGTTCAACAGCAAAAAAGCAACCAAAAACACCGAGTTCCGAAATTAAAGTTATTTTATACTTTTTGGTTTTTTGTTTAGAAGTCGGTTTTATTTTTTGTAAAAAGTTTTTTTTTAGTAAAATTATTACCTATTAACTTAATATAAAATGTATGGGTACATACCTTGGTCCGTGTGTCGTTGAGCCAGGCTTGGAAGGCTTCAGGTTCAGTAGGAGGGTTCATGCGCCCGGTAGGTCGAGTCTCTAGGTTCTCTTCCGCCGTGGCTGCCGCGGCTATACGTTGTTTATTCTTCTCTATGCGCATGTTTATGTTCGTTATTTGTCTCTGAAATTATATCAAAGTTTTTTTAAAAGAAATCCGGAATTGGAAAGATAATTCTTTCCAATTCCGGATTTATTTAAAAAGAAACGAGCCTAGATATAACCTAGGCTTATTTATTAATAAGCCTAGCTTATATATGGGCTCGTTCATATATGTATATTTTTATGTTTTTTCTCTTAAACAATTATGGATAAAAGTTTTACCTGCAGATCTTCAAAGCTTTTGATGTCGAAACCTTTTATGGCTTCATTGAACTCATCAGTATCACCATCTTCTATCATGTCCTGTAATTATAAAAAACACCAGATTCTGATCTGTAACTGGCTAACTTTCTGCTCTGCTAGCCGAAAGAGGAGTGCTATAGAATTTTCTGATGACATTTGAATAACAGTCGTTACTTTAGAAGAATACAGTTGTAAATTGTATGAAGATCGAGATATGCATGAACAGCTCTTTGTACCTGTATTGCGAGTAGCTGATTCAGTTGTTCTTCATCCTCAGCTAATCTTTCTTCTCGTTTTCTTGCGTTTATTTCGAGCAGTCGTCGCGCCATCTCTTTCTTTCGCTCCTTTTGCTGCTCAGCTGTAATAAAAGAGTTACGATTTTGAATCGTCAAACAAATTAAGATCGTTTAAATAGGTGCAATTTGTATAAGGAGTAAAAGCAATAATATTTTCTAGCCTTACAACGAATAATTATTACTGCACCTAGTGGTAACAACTATTCATCTATACTAATATTATAAAGCTGAAGAGTTTGTTTGTTTGTTTGTTTGAACGCGCTAATCTCAGGAACTTCTGGTTCGAATTGAAAAATTCTTTTTGGGTTGAATAGACCATTTATCGAGGAAGGCTTTAGGCTATATATCATCACGCTTAAGCCAATAGGAGCGGAGCAGTGATAAATAATGTTTTAAAATCGGGGATTCCACGGGGACGAAGTCGCGGGCAGCAGCTAGTTATTAATAAAGGTCCTAACCATATTAGGATGGTACAAAGCTTTTAAGAGGAACAACTGTCAAGACAGAGATAATTTCACACATCCTGCTAATCTATACTAATATTATAAAGCTGAAGAGTTTGTTTGTTTGAACGCGCTAATCTCAGGAACTACTGGTCCGATTTGAAAAAATCTTTCAGTGTTAGATAGCCCATTTATCGAGGAAGGCTATAGGCTATATATCATTACGCTAAGATCAATAGGAGCGGAACAGTCATGAAAAATGTGACACAAACGAAGTTGTGCGGACAGCTAGTATTTTATATCTTGCGCATCAATGGCTGAATGAATTTAGATAAAATTTGTTACACAAGATTGTGGTCTAGATTAGGATAAAAGATACTATTATCCCGGAAGTATGTTCACAACTGCATATGATGGCAAAAACTAGCCAAAAAAATACCCAACCTGTTAATCCAGAAGAACTCGCAGCCTGCACATAAGGCAGCTGTACTCTCTTTACATTAGCTTCATAGTAATCAGCATTCGCCCACTTCCTGATCTCCTCCTGGTAATCCAGAGCTATTGAGCTATGCTCCTGCAGAATTTCTTCCACTCTAGACATTGTGATTGCATTCACATGGACTGGGTATTTTAGTTGTAGGAGCTTATGTAAGTAGCAAATCATTTCACTACCACCTGGAATGAAAAAGAAAAGCTAATTCTACAGTGTAGGCCCAAACACATTTCCAAATCAATCTCAAACAAAAAAAAACAACTACCCCCTACCCTTTTAGTTCAGAAAAATTTAGAATAATGTCAGTTACCTTATTTGTTATTTTAGTCTGGCTTCAAACTCTTAGTCACAAGGTTCTACAACAACTGTCTAAACCAAGTGAATTATTTCAAGTAAAAATGCCAATATAAAGTAATTCTCACCCAAATTAATTCTCCTAGCGTGGTCCACTATAACTTGGCCCCTGATCACAGGTATGATATGAATAGTGTGGTAGCCGCAGTTGATGATGAGCGCGGTATCCCCAATATCGTTCTTATACATGCTGAACAAAGAATCAATGCCATAACTCACTCCTGGGACTCCGTAGCCCTCAAATAGCAACTCGGACATTACTGAAAATGAATTCATAATAATAATCTTTTTTCAAAAACAGCAATGAACTTACTTTGCTTGCTTGAAAGTCATAATAATAGTAACAATCTGTAACTGTAATGCAGTGTCGCCACAACTGGTTTGGCATGAATTATAATTGCCTTTTCCACATCTAGCACAACTTTAAAAGTGAGCTCACGATATTAAATATAGAGGCTGCCCCCAGAGAGGAGTGCCCCTCTGCTGTGGAATCTGGTGATAAATGGTCTTATTACCAAACTCAACACACATTGTTACTACACAAAAGGTTATGCAAATGACTTTGCAATCTTCTTACAGGTGACTGGAACAATCTGCAATCTCACTCACACAAGAAATAGTGCAGTGAATATGATCCGACAGTAAACCCCACTAAAACGGAATTCACATAAACACGAGGACAAGGCCACCTCTCTCAGTCTTCACGTCTAACAGGGTTACGTACCTGGGGGGTCATTACACAGTAAATTAGACTGGAGTAATCACCTAGAATACAAACTAAACAGGGCATGCATCACCTTCTGGCAATTCAGGAAAATTATAGGTAAGAAGTGGGGCTTATCTCCCAAAACAATACTATTGTTGTACAGGGTAGTAAATTGGCCCATGATCACCTATGGGGCCGTGATGTGGTGAACCAGAACAAAGCTAGTTACAGCCGTAAACAAGCTTAGCCTCCATGGTGGCGACCATGTCGGAAGCCAACCACAAGAAGCGACGCGACAGTAGCAGCAGTCCACCTTAAAATATTGGATCTCTGGGGTAAGAGAGAAATACAACACACCATTTTAATATACACATCTATGTCATAGGAGTCACTAACAGCCCATTTAGCATGGAGGAAGATAATACAGCAGCACATCTACTTCTAACGTGCCCGGTGTTCACGGATAACAGTGTTAAGTACTTCGGGAACCCAGGTACCTTCAATGAGATAGTTAGTTACACAAAGGCGCTGCTATCCTTCCTCGGGGAGCTGGATCAAATGACACATTTGTCCCATGTGCACACAAAACACGCGCTTAGTCATGGAGTAGCAGAGACCAGTCCTATTTGCATATACACAATTCAACCAAATTCTCAATTTATCATGAGCAACGCTGTGGGAAATAGCTAGTTTCTTATAATGTCTGTTTATACATACACTGCCTGCAGTAGTTAGGTGTAACAAAGGCTTCAGTCATAGCAATAGGGTGTGGGACACTGCCATCATTGTCTATGCCTAAATGTGAGAAGATGTAGTCAAACACTTGTTCTTGTGCTTCAAAGTGAGTCACCACATTCTTATCAAATTGAGTTTTCAGTTGAAATCTGCAAAAGAGTTTGATTTGACCATGTATTTAGGTAAGTACTTATATAAAAACACAGTTTTGTCACTAGATTGTAAAATGTGTATGTAGAGTACTTTTTTATGCATCAGAATTTGACACTATAATCTCTTGAAGTCATTCCAACAAATTGTGAACCAGCATAAACTGATGACATGTTGGCGAACAATCCAGAAATGGTTCTAAAATTTATCAGATTTTCTGGCCTAGCCAAGTAGCAGAATATAGGGCACAGAGATCATAGGGCTCCCCGAAACAGATAGGTTAATTTCAAATGCTAGAGTGAGCGAGCAAACTAAGCTCTTGTCATGCTATTCATGTTTTTTTTTTTAAACTCTGCAGTTAGAAATAGCAGCCCCGCATGCCCCGCCAGCAGGGCTCTTTTAGAATGTTGAAATTGTAATACTTAATGTTTCATTACTTGCTACTCTACAATAATATTCCTCATAATGACTTCTAGAGACTATAAAAATTTTATGCATCAAAAAGTGTTCCAAATGTTAAGTTGACAATTTACCGAAAGTTTCCAATCTTTCAAGATATTCTTACAGAGTTTGCCATTTTCCCGTGACATGTGTAAAAATAAGAAGAGAGTTGAGATCTGCAGCAACTCAAGAGAATCTATTCTCATGGACGAGATTGGTATTTATGTACTTACCTTACTGCTTCTATATTCACAATATCATTACCAATCTGTATTGGTGGGGTGGCTGGAGGCTCAGCATCTTTCTTACATCTATCCTTTCTAGGTCTGGCTATCAGGTTTTTGAAAATTAAGTTAGGCTCATCATTAATTGACCACCCAACTCTGCATTGATACGAACCTTAAATAAAATTAAGCGTTAAAATACTTATTGAACGCAAGTAATGGTTATTGTAAAGCTTAGCAATCACAATATTTTGGACACCGACCGTTATCTATCACCAAAGGAATGTGACCAAATTTAAGTGTAGGACTATACTCGTGTACTATATCTGGAACAGTCTTGTAATCTTTAAGCACTAGGACGTTCTCCATTATTATTTATTAAATTTTATTCAAAAACGCCGGTTTGTTTTGCAAGAATGCCTCAACCAACCAACCAACGAAGAATATACATTTTTTGACACTGACAGGACAGGTGTCTATCTATGGTCTATAGGGATGAGCGCATTGATTACTCCTATCTCAATGGATGAGCGTTGAATCAACGAACTAGTTGAATCAACCGTTAATCTCCGTCAACGTATTAAACGTTAACCCTTTATGAATCAACTAGTTGAATTCGTCAACGACGTTTATAAATTTAACTCGTGCGTCTCGTTCAATAATCGTCAACATTTATGAATCGACTAGTTGAATTCGTCAACGACGTTTATAAATTTAACTCGTGCGTCTCGTTCAATAATCGTTAACGCATACGCAACTAACTAAGCAAATTAAAAAACTAAAGTTGAAAATAACGTTATAGATTGCGAGCGACGAACATTTCATCCAATTTGAACTCTAAATAACGTGTTGCAGAGTTGATTTTAGATATAGTTAAAGATAGTTTTAAGGACCGTTCAACGAATGAACGGTTTACGTTGCACGTTGTTACGTTGCGTTGACATTTGTAGTAAGTTAACTCGTTGACGAATTTAACTAGTTGATTAACCAGTTGACAAAAGCAAATCAACGTTAACGTTTCGTTAACGAAAAATCCGTCAACGACCCATCACTAATGGTCTACATGGTCTATGGGTCTACCTGCATGCACAGAGTATAAATGGGTATATGTATATGGGTTCTGTATGTTCCTAAAGAGAATTTCTTACCGTGTCGATGACAAAAATGGTTTATTTCTAACCCATATCTGGCCCAGTATTTGGACAAGGAAATGCCGACCCTGACTCAGTCATTAAGTCCACACGAATAAGTAGGTGACAGGGCACACGGCGCAGGATGAGATAATTTAGGTCCATGGTCTCCGGAGAGACACCACACAACACTGAAGATCGAAACCGTCTTTGCTGAAGCTGTATGCGAACTTTCTTAGAAGTCTCTCCGATTGCATATGACGAGACAGACAGATGTATTTACACCTCGCACAGCTAAAATTCACGTTATTAGCTTAGATTATATTACAATTAGTTTTGAATTTATTTTACATTTTTGTTTGTCTTGTGCGGGCCTTAAATATTTCTTTTTTTCTTATAAAGATCACGAAAAATCGCATCTATTTCAGGTAGGTAGTTGCCGTAAGATCCTGCATCCAATAGACTGAGAAGCAGATAATCTTTCCAGCGGTTCGCAGGACTTGTGGAGGCACCCCTTAATTGATAGAAATTCTTTAGGTGAACTTTCAGTTTAAGATTTTTACAATTGTTTCTGCAATTCCGAGATATTTTTGAACTTTGAATAATTCCCACGTCTTAGGCTTCTACCATGAGATATCCTAACCTATGATCGTGCTAAATGGTAAATGTCGGTTTTGTATGTTTCAACTCGACCATCATGGCGATGATTTGTGGTAGGTACTCCATGGGGTATCTTGAGCCAGGCATGATATATCAATGAAAAACCTAGAGCCAAAGATAGGTAAAATGTAGATTTTTGTTGCAGCTTATGGTGTCATTTTTAAACAAGATTGACATTTTTACTAGGTAGGTAGGTACTAAGCAGATATCATAGAGTCCATTCAAAAGGAACCTGATTTAAAATAAAACCCGAAATAAACATTATGATGAACTTTATTCACAATACTGATGTAGACAGTTATCACATCACAAACCACTAAAACTCTATCAATTTCAAATTATTGAATAGGACCGAGGTCTACATAATATATTTTTAAATGACCACATTCATATTATTTGCAATCTGTAATGTAATAAACCCTTAAAGGAATGTGTACTTACACTAAACATTCTATAAATTTAGTGTTATTTTTATTGTTTTTAACATAGCTACATAGATACACTCGATTTACATTTTATACGTTTTTAACAGAAAATACAGGTATTAGTAATGTCAGAACGGAACAAAGGCACATTATTTACATTAAAATTTGCGTAAAGCAGCTATAGATCTGTAATAAGCCTGGTATCCTTTAAGACAACAACATAACAACAAATTAAATATTTCATTTATTTTATAAATACAACGGTTTAGGCCTTAGCGCCGACCACAGTGCCTGCCTGCTTGTCGATTTGTTCTTTTTCCAGTTGCTTGCCAAGGTATTCCCTGTCAAAAAAAATAATACTATTTTGTACCTTAGTAGACAAACAATGACGCCACTAGCAGCATTTTTGAGACAGCCATTGACATCGTCATTGTGTAATCTTATCAGAAATAATACGTCGTGATAAGGCCGAGAAGCAGATAAGGTAATACTCTCACTTTCAACAACTGACAAAACCAAAACTAGCAAATCTATACTAATATTATAAAGCTGAAGAGTTTGTTTGTTTGAACGCGCTAATCTCAGGAACTACTGGTTCGAATTGAAAAATTATTTTTGGGTTGAATAGACCATTTATCGAGGAAGGCTTTAGGCTATATATCATCACGCTTAAGCCAATAGGAGCGGAGCAGCGATAAAGAATGTTTTAAAATCGGGGATTCCACGGGGACGAAGTCGCGGGCAGCAGCTAGTCTTACATAAATCCCCAGGTGGACATGGTAGGTAACAACTTTAATTATAATTATCACCGCCAACGCCATGTTCAGTCAAAAATCTCGCTCGACATATCCACAGAAATAGTCACGCTCATGTGTGTATTACATAACATCACGAATTTATGTCGTGAATACTTCCCAGGGTGAGGCCGAGTTGCATATAGTACAAACACATAATGTATGAAGTTGTATTGTCGTTTATTATGTCTGAACCGTCCCCACAGCTGGGCAAAGGACCTCCCTCCGTTCCTTCCATTGTTTTGTACCACTTTGCCTGCCGTTTCCTTCAATCACCAATTTTGTATTTTACGGACCCGTCGCTCTACGACGGCTAGACGTGTCTAGCCGTCGTAGAGCGTTCCATTAAAGCTGTTCCCAGTTCCATTAAAGCTGAGCACAGCCTCCTGAGCAACTTCAACAATTTTTCTCTTTTATCCTAAAATTGTATAGTAAAATTGGTGAGTAAGTACTATACATACCAGTTATGAACCATCAGTTTCTGGACAGCGAGTAGGGCTTCATATCGCACGTTGGGGTCGTCGTGGCTGAGGAGGTGCATAACGCGTTGTTTGCCACCCAGCTGCTCGATGATGCTGTTGACAATATTACATAACAAGTTTCAATAAATCATTTTCTTTTTTCGACGTTTTCCAGTCCCGATAACTTCGGGATATAAATGGTTCAGTGCAAACATTAGTAGACTGTCTTTTATAGTAATTTCGGAAGTTTGACATTGTGTTAACTACATCAATGTGTAGGTTTTGGAGGTGATAAGCAGTTCAGCTTCATGTAAAATACTAGCTGCATATAGCCGACCTCAATATAACAACTTGGAGAAAGGCTTTATGAAGATTACATTTGTTTTACAAGATTTTATTGTTTGGATGTCAAAAGTACTATAAACAGAACGTTTTTTTTTTATTTAATTGAAGTTGAATTTTATTGAAGTTTTATCGCCTTCATGATTTATAAACATCTAATTAGTGTTCAATAAGCTGATTTCATATGTTTTGACATTTCATCACTACCCATCTACCCAAATGTACCTGTAGACAATTCTAAAGTAATTGGAATCGGAATCTCTAACAGTGGTAGAATGTATCTTTGTTATCCTGACTCTTGGTACATTACATTAATTAATCTGACAAAATTAAACTGCTTAAAGACATTGTCTATGATGTCATGCTGTAAGAATGGCATAACTCGGCCATAGCTACAAAGTTCAACAAAAAGTCTTAATTGGGTTGATTCAATAATTCCTACTAAATCTATTTCTAGGACACAGTACACAAAAGAATCCAATATTTTTAGTAATCTAACAGACGAAGATTACCAATAAATATTGTATTATTATGTCACATAAACAAAAAATTAAAGTGACGTCACAGTACCCTCACTATTGATCTTTGAATGCGTTTTATCGTCGTTAATTTTTATTGGTATGATAAAGAAAGAAATACGTCTGTTATTTTTAATAATCTACGGGATTAAGAACATCGGGACGTTACAAGATTTCAGAGGTATATTAACTACTCTTTACTTTATGCCGTTAAGTTCAAACATATGTAATGTTAACGGAAAAGTGTGTATCCTTCATTGTATACAATTCCTAGGAAATGTGTATTGTTCCTAAAATAGATAGGAAATTCATGTTATATTTTGTAATATGCACTTTTCCTAGGAAATCATGCTACATTACCTAAATAGCAATTGGAAATGTACTACCCTGCAAAAATAAATAAGTTGTTCAGCTGAAATACTAGTGAGCCTCACATGCAGCTGGATACAGTGACCCCAGAAGCTGCTTTGATATCATAAAATAGAGTCTAATTGTATGTAGGTATCTAGCCACATGTGCGGCCCTCTTAACATATCGGTTGAAAAAATAGAAATAATTCTACTCTCAAGTGTTTATATGTATTCAATTATACGTAGATTTTTATGTGTACTAGATGGGCCTTAAAAAGGAATAAATAGTTGATTTTATGTGATTGTTACAGCTAATTATGTCAACGAGAGCCTTAATAAACAGTCTGGTTTCAGTTTGTGTTTTATTTATTTTAGTCACAGTATCATCTCGGAATTGCACACAATTCCTAGGTAATACATACATTTCATAGGAAATGTGTGTAGTAAGGAATCTTTGAAACATTAGTAGGCTCGGAAGGGTATATATTTCCTAGGAATTGATTACAATTCCTGGGTTTCATACTTTTCCGTTAATATAAAATTTCATTCATTTCATACATTTCCGTTTTATAAAATAAAATAGAAATAGATTCATATAGGGCAATAACCTCTACATATGTTGACACAAATATATACACGATAATAGTATCACACAAATGTTTTTAAAATGCTTATATACGTACTGCTTGCCCCTGGGGTAGTGGCGCACGTACTCGCCCACGTCATAGCAGGCGACGGCCAGAACCACGGGGTCCTTGCTCTTCTCCAGTAAGTGCACCAGCGTGCGCAGCAGCTCCTGGCCGCGCTCGTTCAGGCGGATCGCGTTCTCGCGCCAGAACTTAGCAGACTTATGCACCGGAGACCACTCCAAACTATAAATGTAAATTTCTATTAGTATTTTGATCTTTTCTGATAATTAATCTTTTCGGTGTTGGAAAGCTGCCATTCTGTTCTATAAAATTCTCACAGTGCAAAGTTGAAACTATAATCGATTGTGTTCTCGAGATTGATAACGTCTGCGTCAATGAGCCTTGGCAAGGGCCAAGGCAAGGGTGAAGAGAGCTGTTTTAGAGCTCACTCAAGGGAGTGAGCTCTAGAACAGCTCTCTTCTGATAAGTTATCAGTGAGTTTTTTTTATAGAATACTACAAGTTTGAATAATGAGGTTATGCATCCAATAAAGGTAGTCAATTTAAATAGTCAGCAGTAACCATTTTTTTCTTACTTTACAGTTTGTCATTAATTATATTATCATCCAGAATTAAATCTTCTCTATATATAAGCGACAGGTCAGTCACTCACTCATTCATCCATTCTCAATAACTACTGGACCTATAAAGATGAAATTTGCCACGAAGGTGGGCGCGGAGGAGGTGTCTGCTAAGAAAGAATTTTAGGAAATTTCCCACGTAAATAGGCCACTTTAATTTTAACTTGATACAAATACTGACTTAATTGAGTTATACAGGTTGTCATCAATCGTTTTTCATAAGTACCCGCAAAAGACAATTTAGGGGTCTTAAAGTTCGCAAGGAAGAATGTTATTCCTTGGGTTTATACACTAGAAATTAGGCACTAATACCTACTTTAATAAATAATAAACCATTTCATCATTCTTTTTTCAAAAGTACCCCAATTATCGCTTAGTCCGATAAAGTTACAACTCGGCATTGACAGTCTTGATAAAAAATAAGAAAACCGTGTTATTAGATTTTTATAAAAAACTGTTTTTGAAGGGGTGATAAAGTGTTTAATCTATACTAATATTATAAAGCTCAAGAGTTTGTTTGTTTGAACGCGCTAATCTCAGGAACTACTGGTCCGATTTGAAAAAATCTTTTTGGGTTGAATAGACCATTTATCGAGGAAGGCTTTAGGCTATATATCATCACGCTTAAGCCAATAGGAGCGGAGCAGCGATAAAGAATGTTTTAAAATCGAGGATTCCACGGGGACGAAGTCGCGGGCAGCAGCTAGTGGATTATATTGTTTCTTGCTTAAATAAATTTCGAAATTGGTATAAACAATCTAAAATTGGATTAATTGAAACGGGTCTAAAGATTTTTTCATAACGAACCCAATAAGGTGAAGCTCATCAGTTTCAGTGATCCTGTAGTTTCAGCTGCAAAAATACCTACGTAATGAATAAAATCGTTGTGATTCATTTTCCAAAACTACCCTTTAGTGAGGGTATAGGGCTTTTTTAATTTTGTGAAGTACTTACGTGTGACGTGTACTAATCTATACTAATATTATAAACAGGAAATTTTTTATTGTTTCTTTGTATTAAATAGGCTCCGAAATTTCTGGACCGTATTTAACCATATTTTCACCAATGGAAAGCTAAATTGTCAGCAAGTAACATAGGATATATTTTATCCCCATATTCCCATCGGAAAGGGAACTACACGGATGAAATCGTGGGGCGCTGCTAGTCATGTATAAAAATGAAAAACTTAGCTATCAGAATACACACCGGCCACTCTTGACTTCGGTAGCGTACTGGTCAAACGAGCTGAGGTCTTGCACCGAAGCCTGCAGGCGCTCATTGAGGAAGTCCACATCATTCATGATGTCTTCATCATCAGAGCGCTTCTGCTCCAAGATCGACAGCTGCTTCAAGACTTTGCACTGAACCATGGCGATGCAGTGTTCCTTGGAGACCTGGTAACAATTAGTAGTCATGAATAACCTATGGATGTACTGATTTTTTTACCGAATCTGACTGAAACATTTGACTTGCAAATTGAATAAATAATAACGAGTAAACATTATTATTTTATAAAAGTATGTACAAAGTGTAACAGAATAAATGCAATACCTGAAAATTTGTCATTGTTTTCATTATGAACAACTTACGAAAAATCCTTCCACTAAAAGAATGCTACACGGCGAGAGTGTACTTTTATCCCAAAAAAATGACAAGTTCTCGCCACGGGAGGTCAGCCACGGTACGAAGATATTTTTTAATAAAATAGTACTAACATAGAATAATACGAACATTTGTGATTATTTAAAAATGAAATGCCAACAATCGTTTTATACCACCAACAACCTATATCGTGATACTTGCGGGCACTTTAGCTTAAATTGGGAATCATTTTATCACTATCTATATAATATGTACACTACATGAATATAACCGGTCAAGCGCGAGTCGGAATTGCGTGCGAAGAAATCGAACTAATAAGATTTTTTTAAGATGTTACTTTAAAATCACAGACTTCATATAGTTTTCCTATAATGTATAGTGGTTAATTTATCATAATTTTATGCTCGGTATCATCGGAGATAAGGGCGAATGATCAGTGGGGGACTGGTCAATTTTCATTTATTTTCATTAATTACTTCGGATTGCGTTTTTTTTTAATTATAAAAACAGTAGTTTTGAGACTCATAGGGTAGAGCAAAGCAGCGAATCATTTTCCGCACTTAGGCCTGTGGTACGTGACTGGCTAATTTAGCCAACCTAGCTCCGCCCAGAAGTAAAGAAGTTTACTGGGTACTTCACACATGCTTCGCGGAGCGACCTTACCCTTCCGAGGATATACACGTTGTGGGGTTAAGTTGGCGTTCTCTTTTTGCAGCCAGTGATAGCGGAACAGGCTAGCCTTTGCAACCGCTGGAGCCTAGATCCGGTGGTCGAGAGTTCAGTCCTCGTCCATCAAACCAAGGCGCCATAGGTTAACGGTCTGATCACAGCTGTGTAAAGTATGAAAAGCTCAGAAAGTTTATCCAAGTTAGTAAACATGATTAGTTCTGCTTTGGAGTATTTGACTGCTAGTTCCTGTTTTGCACAGAAATTCTCCATTATTTTAAGAGCTTTCCTCATGATATCGTTAGCATAAGACGCCTTCAAATTTCGCCGTGATTATTGTTGCTGTCATCTGCATAACCCACCAAGTACCTACAGACTGCTACTGTTATTTTATCTATGTCTATTACTTCTGAAGCCTCCAGTCGTTCTTTCCTCTGACGCGTATTTTTTTTAATAAGTTCTACGGATTGTTGTATATCGATATCAGTTTCCTACCGATCGTGTATTCATGGTTCAGTGGAGTAGCCTCCTCAGTCTGTGTCGGTATATTTCTAGTTCTGGAACCCACCAGGTCTGCCTTGCTCCCTGCCTTGGTACAGTGAGTGGGAAAGACTGATCAAAGCTAGTTAGAAGGATTGATGTGATATTTTGAAACTGTTAAGATGAGACCTTTAATTCGATATGTCACATGATACAGATGGTATTTTTTTCGAAATTTATTTAGGTATATCCTTTATGGGTCAGAGTTTGGTTCACTGTAACCTCTTATATATAAACTTCTGTGTCCCAAATTTCAATTAAATAGGTCTAGTAAATTCGCAGAAAATCGTCTGTGACAGACGGACAGACAGACAACCAAGTGACACTACATATAAGGGTTGTTTTTGCATACAGAGGTTCTGAACTCTCTAAAAAAAAACTGACCTGTTGATTTTCTGGCTTTTCGATGAGGTTCCTGAAGACAGCAAGCACGATGCGCGTGACCTTCTCCTTTACGGAGTCACTGAGGATGTCGGCGAGGATGGGGATGGCATTGAACTTGTTCATCTTCTCAGCCAGCAGCGGGTTGAACGTCAGCACCCACAGGCAGAACGACAGTTGGTATTGAACCTAAAATGTACGGGTTGTTATTAGTTACCAAATGAGCAGTAAGTTATACTTAACTTAATAAACTCATATATGCTACAAATAGTGAACAAACCAAGGCCCAGGCTGTGAAATCCTGTGGAGCCCAATGGTCAGCAGTGGTGAATGGACCAATAAACCAACAGGGCAGTTGATAATAATATTTATAGAAAAAGTGTGTGCGGTATGTTACAGTACTTTTCTGAAATACGATCCAACAAGCTTCAGCTTAAACACTTGAACCTTACCTGGAAGTTGACCCTTGAAGACAGGATCGATAGCAGAGTGGAAATGCCATCGACGGTCAGGAACGCGAAGCGGTACTCGTCGATGCGAAGCATCATCTGCAGGCAGCGCGCCACGGACTGCACGTATTCGTTGTTCTGCATGCAAAATTTAATTTTATACTATGCTCGATAATTTACAATACCATTCTAGCTTTAACCCGTTTTTTTCCAATCAAAAGCTCACAGCAGAATTTAATTCCAAATTATTAGTTCTTTCTGACCGTTTTAAATCAAATCTAAATTTTACTTGGAAAGAACTAAAGATCTCAAGGTTTATATACAAAATCTGATAAACATCAAATTAGTGAGTTAAATTACATAGAAATATAGAAAGTTTTAAGCCTCCACTGTATTGAGTATTAACCCATTAATTTAAATTAACTGACATTCGAAAATAAAATAACTTATAGGACTACAGGTACATTCAACATTAAATACATTTATTTCTAGACTGGAGAAAATAATGTTTTTGAACAAAATCAAAATAAGTAGTAAATAAATAAATAACATTATTCTAATAAGTATAAGCTATATATAATTTCAAGCATGCATGCACTTTGCACATACCTTCACATCCTCCTATTTTGTGAGTGTAATGAACAAAATTAGTGTAAGCATGCAATATAACATCAAAGATCAAAACACATTCAGTTAGAAAGAACTCACATTCAGTTAGCAAACACCTAAATATTTACAATAGAGAGTTAGTCATCACTGTTATAAGACAATAGTTTGGTTTAACAGTCAGGTCAGTGTCGACTTCTTGCTACATGTGACCAGGGTACCTTGTGCAGGCCGGGCGGCAGGTCGTCGTGCGGCTTCAGCTCGTCGAAAGAGCTGTAAAGGCTCGAGTATTTCTCTGAGCCAGCGTCGACATTCACATTTTCTCTTTCCTTGTTGTGATGTTTCAGATGTTTCTCAAGTTTATCGGCGGCGAAATGTTGTTTCTCGTGCAGCAACATAACCTGCTCGGCATGCTCTAACTCGGCAGACACTTTCTCCGCCTTTCCAGAAAACAAACCTCTCAGTGATAATTCACCCGCGTCGTCAAAGCCCCAACGATGCGCGATGCTTGCACGTGATACTCACAACATTGTGTTATGTTTCAGTCAGTTTAGACACATTGATGGTACAGTTACACCAATTTGGTATATGGCATGAAGCATTGCCACAGAACTACTATTGATTGTGAAGTGGAATTTATTTGCTACATCTATCATCTTGGTGATATGTCTTATTCACTACAATTGTGTATTGATTATACAATATAGCTCTAATCTAAAGGTGATTGTGAGAAATGAAAATGCCTGTGGATGAAGTATCATGAAAGAGTGTATGAACTTATAAATATGTGTAAGAAACATGGGGCCTCTGTTCTTGAAAAGTTACCATCTTTAATTTGTGTATGTAACTGGATTTTACAAGCTATGTGAAGAAAGTTATTGTGATGATCTTATGTGAATACTTGTAAATTTAGGTATAATTTTTGATATTTACAGAAAAGATAATCTGGCTTGCCTTTTCTCCTTTCCAGTCTAATTATATATGCAGCAGACCAAAAATAATAACTTATTTTACCTTACCATTATTGTCTCCACTCTAATAAGATGCCAATGTGAATTGAAGGGTCAAAATATTCACCCAAACCACTAGGTTTCTAGGCGCTCTTTACTTAAGTAAATCATTTATTTTTAAACACATAGCATGCTTTGGTTTAATTTGTAGTATACTTATTTTTTGTATTGCTTATTTTACTTTAGTTTTCATTTCTTACAAAATGTACTCCACACTATTGTGTATTTATTAGTTTTGAGTGCATCAATATTTCTTGCCAATATCCCAGTTTATATGAGGTTCGTACAGTGTGTTTACTTCTTATTTACTATTAATATATAGTACACATTATTTAAAATATTTTAAATTAAATAGGCAATAAAGAGGTGATTGTTAGTAGTTAAATATTAGGCAGCATATTATTTGACAAGCTTGATGACTTCAGTTTTGATTTTTTTATTTAAATGATATTTTGTCATGGTGTGGAACCTACCAGCAAAGCTTTAATGATGCAAGCTTCATCATCAGAAATATTAGATCAGTATCATATACAAAAAAAAATCATAATATCATTCATAAGTAAATTGCTGATGCATGCAAATTGAAATTGTCTATCCATGCAAAAAATAATTGCATTGTACATGGTATAAATATTAAATTAATATAATCACATCTTGGGTAACTTACATTCAGTTTAAGTTGGTCCTTGAGCCAGGAGAGGTAGAACAACAGGTCACTCTTCTCCATCACGCTAGTATGCCAGCAGGCCAGCTTGGCAATGATACGAGCAGTCATGTGCTGAACAAATTCATCTTGACGGTTCAGCAAATTCAGGAATGGCTGCCAAGCACTTCCAGACTTACCTTCACGGAAAATCTTGACCCTACTCTTGTCTTCCTATAATATAGTATTGAAAATAATTAATTATTTTTTACAATGAATTTGATGATGATGGGATTTGTTTCAAAACTAATTTTTATGTGATTAAATACAATAAAAAACACTAAAGCCATACTTTTTTGTGCACAGTTTAATAGGAAGATGACAATTTGACATTAGCTTAGATAACAAGTTGTGGCACTTACAGAAAGGATGTCGTCAATCATAACAAGCAAGTACTGGATGGTGTTGTCCTTGCTGATGTGTGTTAGCATGTTCAAGAAAACCTCGGCACATAGCTCTGGGTTTTTGTCCGGTAAGTCCAAATTTTGACGCCGGTCCAAACTCAAAATAAAGTCGTGGTCTCGTTGCGTGATCATCTGCGACCTAACATATAAATATTCTTTAGACTCTAACAAATTATGGTCAGAGGTAAAACATTGACCCATGCAAAAGGAATCAATACTTACTGCAGATAAGACGACCAAGTGATGTTTTCTTGACGAATTTCACTGGCACGGATTTGCAAGGCGCTGGTGGCAGCAATCATATCTGGAAATCATTATAGTTTGGTAATGAATCCAACTGTGGAACAGCGAGAGTAACACTGATGAGTATTGCGTTTATGATTTACTTACCGATTTTTTCATCACCAAGCGACGGCATAAGCTGACTAACATTTCCATCTCCCATGTTAGCCATTTTGGCTACAAATTTGATAAGTACGTTTGTTTTCCCCAAAGGAGAATCGAAAAACTTTATATTTAAGAGAATGAAGAGTTGAGACAGCCTCAGCTGAGAGGTCTTGTGACTGCGATGAGTGACGTTATTGTTACCAACAATAAAAAAATATTTTCTTACCTTCTTTGATAAACACCCTTCTGGCTAGAAAGAAAGAGACAAAGTATTAAAGTAACGGTTGGCAACATTGTTTTATGACAAGAATTAAAAAAGTACACCATACCATCGACCACAATCTACTCGAATTAAAGATATCAAAATTGAAAAAAATGTTTTGTATAGGGTTTAGTTCCAAAATGGTACAAAGGAACCTCTACGGTGCTAATTGTTCTGTCTGTAATTGCTGCCTATTTCAGCAACTACTGGTAACAAATGCTCTCGACTCGAAAGGAATAGTACAGTAAATAATAATTGTTGTAAAGTGCTACACTTTGGGCATCTTACGCAAAAATAAGTCAACTATCTTATGAGCAGAGACTGGTAAACTAGTTCATCATCTTCCTGCCCTTATCTCATCTTACTAGGGGTCGGCGCAACAAGTTTTTTTTCTTCCACTCTGTCCTGTCAGCCGTCACGCTATCACTAACTCCCTTTTCTTTCATATCACTCCTCACACAATCCTTCCATCTTTTCTTTGGCCTACCTGTAGGTACCTATGTAGTGGCGCCACGTAAAAAATCCCTGCCCTGGACAATGGATTAATAGTAGTTTTATCTAGGTGGTTGTGGCTCCATTTATGAGCTTTGTATTTTTATGAACAAAACCGAACAAGGATATATTCATATCATGGATTGGCATAATATTTATATTCCATGGTGTTTGTAAGAAAGTTATTTTACTCCCATGATAATTTTACAAACGTTCCCAGTGATTTAAGGATTTTCTGGGGACCCAGTCAGTAAATATTTGTGACATTGCACTTTGCACTCATTCAATGCATTTAAAAATCAAATAACATATTTCATATGAATTATAAATAAGTACTTAATAACAAAATTTGTTATTACTTACTTATTTATAATTCATATGAAATATGTTATTTGATTTTTAAATAATAACTGAATGCATTCCAATAATTGAAACTTCTACAACTTAGCGCTTATTACACTATCCAATTTTTAGGAAACCTAAATCGGATACAATTTAGGAATTCGAACTTCAATTACACTACCTATCCTGTTTCCTAAATTGGCTTCCTAAAAAGTGGATAGTGTAATATAAGCGCTCTAGTAACGAACTTGATGTTATAACCGTCTCGGGGGTGGCAAAGAGAACGTCAGAATGATACGACTTCAGTTAGCACTGTTCGGGGAAACCCGAAACGTGCATCGTACATCCAGATTTATAGCTAGAACAAGGTAAACTTTGCTCTCATGTCTTGGAGACATAAGGTCTTTTTTGAGAATAAATACATATCTTTAACCTAAATTGTATCGAAATAAAAACAAGGTGTCGGCATTTTATGTCAGTTTTAATAATTCCGAGTCTTAACATTCGCAGATCTTTTTTGAAAAGCGCGGAAAGCCTGCAGCCTTGACTTTTTTGGTAGTCGTGATTTTTAGGTCAATTTTATTAAATAATATCTTATAAATAATAATAATATGCATCATAATTTTATTATAAAAAGAGCGGTAATTTCTAAACATCGGTATAATGTCGCTGCAATGTCGAAATATTTTTAGAACGACCGTATCATTACAAGTAGGTATTTTATTCGAATATTACGGAACCATTTATAAATTGTACATAATACCTAATGTAAGTTACGGATAGTCAGTAGCCAGGAAATATAACAACAGTATTACCAAGAAGTACCGTGTTCGTGTTTCCCAGCTAGTCCAGCTACCTACTGGGTGGTTGAGGTCAAAGGTAATATTATATTATATTCCACTGAATCGGGTTTGACTGGAAGCTAACCCCAATATAATTGGAAAAGGCTGGGCAGGCGATGATGCCTTTTTTTTTTGGATGGGAAATCATCAAATGACTTCTCCCGCTCTGGGCGGAGCGGAAGGGAGTGTCAGACTCTTACTGACAAAAACCCACCCGTGGTCCTGCTTGTGCCCTTTGCGTTCCAGGGCCGCGGTGACTCTTTCGAACAAATTCCGCAACCCTAGCAGGCACTGACCCTATGGGGCCCCGTCTTCTTTGCTGACGGCTCTTTGAGGCGCGCGTGGAACACGACGCGCCGTCGACTCGGGCCTGGTTGCTATCGGACGGCGAGCCACCCATAGCTCGCCATCCGCAGGCCCGCGCCTACGGTGGCCGGGAAGTATGCAACATGCAACATGCAGCAAGCATCAAATGTAGTAGTCTGTGGCAAGTATAGTTTCTGTCTGTCGCGGCGCTTCGGAGATCCGGCGGACCGCCTTCGCGGGCTAAATTACACTCTAGGACAAAACTACGTGGAGTAGGTTTTGCAGCGATACGTTTCTGTCAATAACTTTTGTAGCAGAATATATTCATATAAGAGATTTTTTTTAAATTTTAACTTTATAAATATGGTTATCACAAATGCTATTAATATATATGGTAATGTGGTGCACCTTTAGATCAGTTTTAGAAATTCCGTAGTAAGATTGTAGAATTTAGAGTACAAGTTAGTATTTTTGTAAACAGTTCGTATTTTTGTTATAATATATGTATAAATCATATTCTATCCGATGTACGAACCACATTTTTGGTGTTAATTCGCTACGGAAAGCACGTTTCTCGTCTGTAAATGGGACTCTTTTTAGCAACACAAGCAATAAAACATTAAGAACTTTGCACATCATTTCAGGTATCACGCCATGACAAAATGAAGAACAATGATGGAAATATGGTCTAAATAACAAGAGCGCAGAGTTCTATGGTACGGATATGTATATGGCCTTAAATAAAATAATTTTCTTGATTTACTATATAAATGTAATTGTTTGTTTACCTACATATTTTATTACATAATACGAACGTGCACAATTTTTTTTTCTATACATATCGATATGGCAACACAAATTTATACGATAACAACACTAATACGTGTAGTTATTACCTCAATGTGTTGTACTCATAGCACTTAGGCACAATATACATCACCGATTATCAAGAATATCAAGTTTGTGATGAACATTTTACCTACTTACTACATTGTTTACTTTTATTTTCAATGCACAGTCACTCTAAATAAATAATTTGTGAAAGTATTACCTGCGGCCTATTAACAACAATAGTTATTTACAGACCATACATTTTTCTTTATAAACAATAATAAACAGGTACTATGTAGGTACTTACGATTATATCTTTCCGTCTGTGTTTCTAGCAACGATTGTTTAGTTGGTTGTCGTCCAACATAATCTTCAAACTGCTGCGGTTCCATATTCTAGGCTTAGGTAATTAATATTTAATCAAAAGGAAAGACTTGCTTTTAATCACAGAACGTAAGAAATAATTAAATTTATAAGATTCATATCAAATAGTTAATATAAATACAAATGACTATATTGCAGTACATAACATGATTTGCGCTCTTGTTGCCTTCACTTAGAACTGACACATTTGGCTGTAAACAAATTTGGGAACTGGCCAGTTCTTTTGTCATGATGACTACTTTGCACTCAGAAGATTGTCAAAATAATGACCCAAATGATTCATTTCCGATGGCTATTGAATCGTTGCGTTTTACATTAGATAATTCAATGCGAATTGTGTTTACTGGTTATTACAACGGGTTTAACGTGGAAGTAAGGTCTGTGGAGGAGATAGCTCTGCTCTATCATATGGGATGTTTTGGAAAAGGATCAGCGTCGCGATCGCAACCGAAAGCCGCTCAAAATGATGTTACTCCACGTATTATGCGTAAAAGACAGTTCCTTAAACGAAACTATTGGTTTAAGAAATTTGGTGGACTCACAGGAACAGCAGAAGCAAATAGTTTCTTGAAAGATATTGACTGGCTAACTTCTAAAATAAATGGTGACAGTGTAAAAAGAACTCACAGGGATGTCATAGATTTGGTATCCAGTGATGAAGATGATGCAGAAGAGACCAATTTGACTCATAGTTCTGAAAGATATCAGAGTCATGAAAAAGAAGACATAGTGGTAATAGTTCCTAACAGCGAATCTGAGGAAGAAAATTATTTTTCTGACATGAAACCAAAGTGCTGTTTGAATAAAGTTAAAATACAAGAAAAGCTTATGCTGACCCCACAGGAGGCATTCTTTCTACTGTACGGTTTGGGGTGTTTACAAATAGTAAAACTTGATAACACTTTGCTGAATATAGAAAAATGTTGGAATCTTTTCACTACTGCAGATAAAAAGTTTGTTACTAAATATATTGTATATCACTACTATAGGTCAAAGGGCTATGTTGTCAAACCAGGAATAAAGTTTGGCGGAGATTACTGTAAGAATATTTCTTTTTACATTGCTTTTATAAAGTATATTGTGTAATTGTGTATGCATTAATATTTAATTTTTTAGTGCTTTATAAAGAGGGTCCTGGGATATCCCATGCAGACTTCATAGTTGTTATAAAGTCTGAAGAAAAGAAGGATAATTGGATTGCTACACTTGGTCATGTCAGAATGGCAAATACCACAGTGAAGGTATGCTTACTTACTGATAGGTAACCTTTGATCATGTAGCCTTGAGATATATCAGCGATATTGTAGTCATTTGGGTGTCTTATTTAACTTATGTTCATGGGTTGGGCAAAGAAGACTTGAAAAATATCAAATGATGTAAAAGTGTTGCTGATTGGTTCAGTTGCTGGAGATTGTAATTCCGCTTCTTCTACATTGAACAAGCAGAGTGAGCAAAGTCACTATACATTTCAGTTGCTAGTTGCCGGAACCAGCAACTTATCACAAGTTTATCAAGTTGAGTTGACTTCAACTAGTGTAAAATTCACTTTCATAAACAACTAATTTCAAGTTGCCTGTTGGCACTACCCAGAGATAGCAGTTACCCCGTTATAGGGGGCTGTAATAAATCTAATCCTTTACAACTGTCAGTGCCTAGAACTCAGCATATGGGTTGAACAATATTGAATGCCATCTCTATATTTAATAAAGACAATCGTTAGGTTAGGTTAGGGTTAATCTTGAAGTTTTGAGTAGCTGTTTATTGTCATTTTTATCAGTCTTATTTTTTTACACACAGGCTACTTTGAGGTTTATTGTCCCTAGGTTCAACACTTAAAAAAATTTTTTTTTTTTTCAGGAAATTCTGATTGTAGAAGTAATCAAACCTAGTGAAAGTATTGTAAAACTACCGCAGGACTTGAAACTATATAGCATTCAAGAACTATTGTTAAGCAGGAATTTACCTGTCACAATAAATGAAGATGACTAAATTGTTTTTTTTTTTTTAATTATATTTACACGAATCTAATAATAATACATTAAAAACATTTTGTTGTGGTGAGTTAAGCTCTCTTCATGGGTTTCCTAATCCCAGTTCTTCTGTATTCACTTCTCTGTGCTAAATACTCTTCAGTACACAGTTTCTTGAACTCTTCATTTTTATACCATTCGCCTAAACAATCTTTTAGAGCTGAATTCTGATTCCTACATTTCACAACCATCAGAAGAGATGACTCCTTGCAGCAATTCTCGAAATCTGCTACTTCCTTGATACATTTCTCTTTCTTAGCCTTATCTCTTATAAGCTTTGGTATCATCACATCTTTTTCGACTCTTCTCAAGCTTCTATCGTCAGGGTCCCCTGCAATAATTATTTTCATACATAATCATAAAAATATAACTAAGAAACTGAAAAGAGGGTGTAACAGTAAGAAACTGAAAAGAGGGTGCCGTACCTAACCCGTGAGGACCTTCTGAAAGTTTATTTGGTAAAACTGATTTTTCAGTCATTTCTGGTTAAAAGAATCTTAGTCCGAGTAAAAGATACTGCAGCGATTAAAATTCGTAGTATTTTCATTTACCACCTAATAATACGGCGATTCGTAATGTCATTCTTTTGATTTTGACAGTTTAGCTGATTGTCAATCGAACTCTGGCTGGCTCCGACTGTTCTGTCACAGTATTACAATATTACAGTAGGGAAACGCCTTTGATGTCGCGCGATGCCGCCGGCAGTGTAGGTACTTACGCTGCCACATGCAAGTATGGAAGGGTTGTCACCAAATGGGAAATAAAACAATTGTGATTATTACTATTATGATGTAATCATTTATTCATATTTACCTTCAAAATAATTGTGATTATTAAATCTAATATAATTATTTGTTAAAAGTGTAAACCACATACCTACGTACATACATGTTATATAGGTAATAAGGATGTTTCCTGAGTAAAAAATATCTGATTATGTTTAGTCCGTCAGTAAGATTATAGAAAAATATTGTTCACGTATTTTTTCCTTTATTAAATCTATAAAAACTGACGAAGATAAAAAGCATCAAAGATCAGGAGTGGGTTGTTACGTCACGGCTAGGTAAAAATTGTAGCGAGTAGTGACGTCACACGAGTTTTCAACGCACTGTATCGTCTTCGTTTTTTTCTTATTATATGAAAAAATAAAAAATACGTATCCAATATTTTATGGAAATCTATCCGACGGAGTTATCAGATTTTTTTAGTCAACTACCTTATTGTACAACTGTTTTACTTTTTAATTACCTACCTACCGTCTTTGACAAGCTTCTATCCATAACTCGCGCCTGGAAAGTAAGTAGGTACCTATAAATTCAGTAAACAAACACATACCTTTACAATTATAATTATCAGACATAAAATTATAAGGAAAAGTGGGCAAAATTGTGTGCAGAAGTCAGTTTTGTCTTAGCGGCGGCGGCGGGGCGTCTGTAATATTCCATAAGTCTATGGTACACAAATGAAAAAACCTAACATAACAGTTTGTGCGCACCATTATATAATGTAAGTTTAATAAAGTTATTACACACAAAACACGCCCGCGTCAGCCTTTCGCGCTCGGTACCGCAAACTAAGCGTGTTTGCGGTACGCGGCCCGCGCCGCCCGACACCCCGCGAGTTCCCCTCCGTTGCTCTGCGCAAGTACATTCGTCGCCGTACTGTAGGAAATATTGTAATACTGTGGTTCTGTGACGAATATTTCGGTGTTGCTAGCACATGTTCAACCGGCCCTCAGAAAAATTATAATCATAAAAGTTTTTTGGTGAGATTTTATTCACACAAGAAAATTAATAATAACAAACTAAAATAAAGTGATGAGGTTAGGTCTTGCAGATTTAAATAAAACGCAGTTTTGGGAGAAAGACGTAAAAATATATTTAACTTGGTGAAATATTACACACACACAGCTTACAAATTAGAACGCCATACTTCACGGTCTTAGACAATCAGAGACATCGACAGGTCTATAAACACACAGATTATTAACAGCTAGTGGTGTGGTTATATTGATTCTCAACACCCTCCCTCAATTTAAACACACCAAACTCGCAAATATATAACAAATTAACTACCGTACCTACTCAACTTTATTTCTAGTTTATAACAAAAACTTCACACTTCTTTACTTCAAATTAACACGCATTATGAAACAATCCTTTAGTATAACTCTCGACATATTGTATTTTACACACAAGCAAAATAAAATCTTATAACAAAAACAAACCGTCTCTACATCTTTCAAACTTACATTTTAATAAAGGTTTAGTACACATATCTGCTAACTGATCATCAGTTGAAACATATTTTAATTTTAAAATGTTACGCTCAATCATATCTCTAATAAAATGGTATTAAACATATTGATTAAGCCTTCTGTGGAGGAAAGCGATACACACTGCTGTTTACCGCAAGCCCACGA
Organism: Hecatera dysodea; assembly: GCA_905332915.2. Taxonomy (NCBI): domain Eukaryota; kingdom Metazoa; phylum Arthropoda; class Insecta; order Lepidoptera; family Noctuidae; genus Hecatera; species Hecatera dysodea. The sequence continues at coordinate 9,046,542 of HG995304.1, forward strand.
AACTGTGCAGCCAAACACTTTCATTTTAACTTTCTTTTGCAAAATTCTCTTTATTTTTATCAATCTCGTCTTGTTTCTCAGCCACCAATAAAATATCATCAAAATACACTAGTATATAAAACTTTGCTCCTTTTTTATAGTATAAACACCAATCACTTTGACTTCGGATAAAACCCTCATCTAATTTCTTGATCTTAAAACCCCATTTCGTCTCTATTGGTTTCTTTCCTTTAGGTAGTTCAGTCTCACTCCGGGTATAATTTTTGTTCAACGCTTCTAATTCTTTATTTATAGCCTCAAACAACAGAATAGCTTCTTCACCACTGGTAGCTTCCTTGAATGACAGCTGGTCTGCAACTTGTGCCATAAAAACTGTATCATAATCTTCTAACCACGTAGGTTTCCTTACTGATCTATGAGATCGTCTTGTTTGATCTACACTACTTTCTTCTACAACTGCATCATAAAACTCATCTTCTAAATGTTCTTCAAGCATTTCCGCATCATAAAACTCATCTTCTAAATGTTCTTCAAGCATTTCCGCATCATAAAACTCATCTTCTAAATGTTCTTCAAGCATTTCCACTTCACACATCTCACTTTCAGTTTCTTTTCTAAGTGACTCATTACTCTCATTACTTACATCTACTTCTTCTGGTAAGTTCACCGGGTTTGTTTCTTCTTGTTCTTCTGTAACCAATATCTCCACTCCACTTTCCTTCGGTTCTTCCAGCTCTTCATAGATAATTTTCTTTACAAGTTCTTCTTGGCTGTTTTCTTTTGAAGGTTTTCTATGCTGCTTCCCATGGATGCATGGAACACACTGCTCAGTCTGTCCTTCATATTTAATATTGTTAGAAGCCAAACATTCCTTTACATATTTAAAGTTTTGAGGAGCCATACGCTCATGCCATTCAGACAAGGTTGTCAACGCTACATCACACGACTTAAAATTCATGACAAAAATTTTATTAATCCGATCAGCTACAGCAACCAAGGCTTGGAAACCCGAAAAAATTTCGAACCGGTTAACGCCTTAGTACATAGGGAACTTATGCTTTCGGTTTTGTTCTACCCTTAACCCCAATTAATCGGTTTTAAGCAAAAAAAGTTCTTAAATAGGTTTTGTTGAATTAACCGGTTTTGAACGGTTTTTGTCGCCTACCTTCAGAAGTATTTAAAGAACGATTCAGTCGTAAACAAACACACATTGGAAACCGTACCATCTGTCATACAGCAATACAAGCATCACTGTTCGCTGCAGAAATAGGTAGGAACAGTAAGTACCTAACGTACTTTGGTCATATTATTTTACTAATTCATTTACGTGTCTAACCGACAGTCAACCGCTTTTCCCAAAAAGGGAGCAGTGTTATAGTAATAGGAATAAAGAATTACGTGAGTAACATAAAACCATACTGTTGCGCGCCAGGATTAAACAACGAAGATAGTTGCATTCGGTACTACTAGCGCCATCTAGTATCGAGTAGCGGAGCTAGTGGGGCCACGAGCCTTCGAGATTTTTCTATGCTAGAACATTCTAGGATTCTCGGACCTTAGTCGGTCGCGACCCATATGTACGCGAACTTTCTGGAACTACTCGGCGTCCTATATAAGGCCAGCACATGTGCCGACCGAGTCAGTATTGGATTAGCGATACAAGTGATAACTTCGAGAGCGATCTTCGACTGCGAACTCAAGTGATTAATAGTGCGATTGTGTTTTGTAATAAGTGAGTTTATAGTGTAATTAGTGTTGTGTTAATAAAGTGTTATTTTTTTGGTTATTTAATCGGCTGATTTTATTGCAACGAACCCGAAGCTCGTAACAATTGGTGTCAGAAGAGTGGATTTAAAAGATGCCGATTTTACCGAAGGACGACACTGAGGGTATCCGTATTCCGTACCCGTAGTCAACGCCAGCAAGAGACGGACCAGAGGCGTTTTGGAGGTGCAACGCCGCAGAATACGGAGAGACAGTTGCCGACCTTGGAGGCCGGCTCGTCCGCAGTAGCTCCAGCATCATCATCAGCACCAGACTTTGCTGCTCTGATGATGATGCTGCAGGAGCAGACTCGCCGCCAGGAAGAGCAGGCCCGCCACCAGGAGGAACAGGCCCGTCGTTTAGAAGAGCAGCTGCAGCGTGATAAGGAGGAACAGGCCCTCCGACAGGACGAACAGGCCCGCCGCCAGGAGGAACAGGCCCGTCGGTTGGAAGAACAGCTCCAACGTGACAAGGAGGAGCAGGCGCGCCGCCAAGAAGAACAGATGTTCCTCATGAAAGATCTTCATGCCACTTTCGGCAAAGAAATAAAGGTTGTTAAAGATAAGGTGGTTCAGCACGAGAACCGCCTGACGGAAGCTGTAACACGAATCGACCAAATTAATCATCGGGTTGAAAATGTGATTGTTGACGTAAGGAAAACGCTGGACAACCTCAAAGTAGGAGATGGAATTGCAACCTCTGTAGCTACTACACCTCTACGTGGATTCAAAGTGCCGCCGTTCGATGGAACATCTTCCTGGTCGGCATACAAAATGCAATTTGACGCTGTTATGAAGGCGAACGGGTGCAGTAAGAACCAGGCCATGACTGCTCTCACCTTAGGCCTCCGCGACCAGGCCCTCACTATCCTGGAAGCTCTCGGTAACGAGGTGACTTACGAGCAGCTGGTTGAGGCGTTGGAAGCTAGGTATGGCGACGCTCATCTGGAACACGTGTTTCGTGCGCAGCTAAAGGATCGCGTGCAACGCAGCGGTGAAAACCTGCAGCAGTGGGCCCTTGAAGTGGAGAAGCTTGTTAGAAAAGCATACCAGTCTGTACCTGCGCTCATTCAAGGGAACCTGGTGCATGCTTTCATTGACGGCATCCGCGACCTTGAAGTTAGAGCTGCCGTGAGGCTCGGGCACCACGAGAAGCTTACAGACGCCTTGGCACATGCACTGGAGGTAGAAGCTGTACGGCAGGAAAATCGTTCCCATCGCGTCAGGGAGGTTGCAGCGGCTACTGTTCGCGACCGGTCTAAAGGATACAGCCCTAAGATGCTATGGCTGTGGGGAAAGGGGCCACCTACGGTCCAGTTGCCCTAAGCGAACTGCAGATAGGGAAGATAGTCGATCTCCAGAGGGTAGGGCGGTTAACAGCACCAACCAGCAACTGCAGGGAAACGAGTAAAAGCCAGGACTGCGGGGCGGGTGCTGGCTGATCTTCAGAGAGCCCCAAGGATTTCGATCTCACAAACCCATGACGGGAACAGCCTAATCATCAAGGGCGAGGTCAACGGAACATCACATGTAATCTGACAATAGACACTGGAGCCTCTCGCACGGTTGTCAGTTCCCAACTAGTAAGTCGGTTCCTTGGGGACTCCGCATACAACCGAGACCGCATAAATTTGGTGACAGCCACCGGTCAGCGCATACCTGTCCGCGGAGAGAAAGAGATGGAGTTGAAGCTAGGAAACATGATCTATCTTCACAATATAATCGTGGCTGATATAATGGATGATTGCATCCTGGGCCTAGACTTTATGAGGAAGAATCGTTGTGAGATCGACATTAAGCAAGGATTTTTGAAATGTGGACAAGAGGAACTTTTCATGGAAGGGGCATTACCAGGAAATGTGTACAGCCTAAATAAGATTGTTCTTCCGCCAAGATCCGAAACGATTGTGCCGGTTAGTCTTCCTCGGAATTCTGGGCAGACTCAGCGTTGTGTGCTTGTGGAAAGGGTAGACCTTCCTTGGAAAGTGGCACGAACTTTGGTTAGAGCCACTGACATTTCAGGGGTACGTGTGCTGAACGTTTGTGATACGGAACAGACGATAGAAAAAGGCACGCTGATTGATACTTGCGAGGAAGTGTATTGGTTGCGTCGGTGCCAAAATCTATCGACTGGGAACCTCAGCAAGGACGCCCAAATGAAAGTGACCACGCTTTTAGATGACTGTCGCAGCGTTCTGTCTCAAAATGAAATGGTCAAGGCGAAGAGAATGTTACTGAGGTACGCCAATGTTTTCTCTTCAAACGATGCTGACATCGGGAAGACTGATTTAGTTCAACACAAAATAAGTACAGGAGATGAATTGCCTATCCGTCAGCGGCCAAGGAGATTGCCGGTAGCACGTGAAAAGGAAGTGGAAACCATGATTGAGGGAATGGTTAAGGATGGTGTCATAGAACCTTCATCAATTCCATGGTGTTCACCTGTTGTACTGGTAAGAAAGAAGGACGGCACCATGCGGTTTTGTGTTGACTATCGTCGTCTGAACGACGTTACAAAGAAGGACAGCTATCCGTTGCCAAGAATTGATGACACGCTGGATATGCTTACTGGAGTAAAGTGGTTTAGCACGCTGGCCCTAAAAAGTGGCTACTGGCAGGTCCAAATTGATCCTAAGGACAAGGAGAAAACTGCGTTCTCGACAGGAAAGGGTCTGTGGCAATTTAAAGTCATGCCGTTTGGTTTGTGCAACGCTCGAAAGGTTGATGGAACTAGTACTAACCGGGTTAATTGGCGATGCTTGTCGGGTCTACTTGGATGACATCATCATCGTAGGCCGTACGTTTGATGACCATCTGCAAAACCTGGAACGCGTGCTCAAGAAGATCCAGAGTGCAAACCTCAAGTTAAGTCCGAAGAAGTGTTCATTCTTCAAACGGCAAGTTAGCTTTTGGGATATGTAGTGTCGGAAGAAGGTATCCGCACTGATCCAGGGAAAATCGCCGCTGTCAAGGATTGGCCAATTCCTAAAGATAAGACGCAGGTCTGAGCATTTTTGGGTTTGTGCTCCTATTATCGACGATTTGTCAAGAACTTTGCAGATATAGCCAAACCCTTGCACAAGCTAACTGAGGAGAAGCGATAATTCTGCTGGGATGAGAGTTGCGACATTGCATTCCAGGAACACAAGGAACGTTTGTGTAAAACACCTATTTTGGAGTATCCTGATACGGGCAAGGAATTTATAGTTGACACAGATGCAAGTGATATAGGACTTGGCGGTGTGTTATCTCAACGGAATGGCGATCAAGAGGTTGTGATAGCGTACTTCAGCAAGTCTCTGTCAAAACCGGAAAGGAATTATTGTGTCACGAGACGGGAATTGCTTGCTGTGGTCAAGTCATTACAGCATTTCAGCAAATATCTGTTGGGGCGGAAATTCCACTTACGAACTGACCATGCTGCACTGAAATGGCTATTACAGTCCAAAAATCCAGAAGGACAAGTTGCGAGATGGATTGAACTACTTCAGGAATACGACTTTGTGATTGAACATCGCAGCGGGAAATCTCATGGCAACGCAGATGCATTATCAAGAAGACCTTGCCCTGAAGACTGCAAACATTGTACTAGGCAAGAGGGTAAAGAACTCGTACCAATGAGAATGCTCAAGACAGACCTCAGCAACGAGTGGAAAGAAAGCTTACAATGTGCACAACGGGAAGATTCGGACATCAAGCCGATTCTGGAGTGGATGAAGGCCAGTGCTCCGAAGCCCACGTGGAGCGATGTCTCAGCGATGAGTTCCGCCACAAAAAGCTATTGGGCCAAATGGAACAGCTTAGTGATTCAGGATGGAGTCCTGTGCCGTAAATGGAAAAATGCTCGAGGAGACAGCTGTCATTTGCAAATGGTTGTCCCTAAAGCTAAAGTACCGGTTGTTCTACAGCTGTACCATAATGGTTGTTCAGGAGGCCATATGGAAGTTAAACAGACTCTATTGAAGATACGGGAACGGTTTTACTGGGTTCACTGTCGTGACGATGTTGAGGACTGGTGTCGCAAATGTACCAGTTGTGCTGCTGTAAAAGGACCTCAGACTCGTAGCAGAGGTGCATTGAAATTGTACAATGTTGGTGCACCATGGGAAAGGATAGCGCTAGACGTCGCGGGACCGTTTCCGGAAAGTGAAAGTGGTAACAAGTATTTCATGGTGGTTATGGATTACTTCACTAAGTGGCCGGAAGTCTTCGCCATTCCAAACCAAGAAGCTTCAACAGTCGCGGATAAACTGGTTCATGAGGTCTTCTGTCGTTTTGGAGTACCCTTGGAGATTCACAGCGATCAAGGAAGGAATTTTGAGTCCCAAATATTCCAGGAAACTTGCCGAGTTATGGGTACTCATAAAACGAGGACAACTTCTTACCACCCACAATCGGATGGAATGGTAGAACGATTTAATCAGACATTGGAGAGATATCTGGCCAAAGTTGTGGAAAACCGGCAACGTGATTGGGACAAGCACATACAACCGTTTTTGCTGTCATACCGAAGTGCTGTTCACGAAAGCACGTCAGTGACACCAGCTTTCGCAAACTTTGGAAGAGAATTGCGGCTACCTGCAGACCTGATCACCGGAATACCACCTGATGCCCCACGCAGTATAACCGATTATGCGAATGACTTGCGGAACAAAATGAACGACATTCATGAGCACGTCAGACAATCGGGCCAGCAAATGTCTGAAAAGATGAAAACCCGCTATGACCGCAAAATGAACAATAAAGGGTTCGAGGAAGGTTCACTAGTGTGGTTGCACAATATATTTAATTTTCGGGAAAATAGACAATTGTTATTTATTCAACTTGATATTACTAATCGATTCTATAAAACTAAACCTATATTTAAAACTATATTTAACTAAAACTATATTTTTCGTTTTCAGAACGACAAAAAAAAAGTATCGTGCAAACAGCTCCACCCGGACAAGATAAGCGGGTTTCAATAGGTTTTTAGACTATAATAAATAAATACTCGTAATAAATACTTTTATTTCAGACCTTGGTGTCAAATGTAAAAACTACTAGGTACTACTCAGTACTCACCCGTAATACTTGTCCACAATTTTCCAGGCGGCACTTAGAAGTTTTGGTAACTTCGTCATAATCAAAGTAATGGTACACATTGTTTACTTTCTTTCGTCCCATCGCTTTCCTTAAATCGAATATTTACGACGACGACGACTTGTGACGTATTCAATGTAAGTTTCTGGCGCGCAAACAAATCGGTGCGTGTCTATTTGGCGTAGGTAGTGACGCGTGATCGCTGTGATGACAGCGCTGCACTACCCCACGCCGCCAAAAACAGACGCCGCGTGTCGATCGTCTCTTGCGGAATAAACCGGTTAATAAAGGTTCATAATAAAGCTCTTTTTACGTTTCGACTCGGAACGAAATAAACGTAAAAACCGATTATAACATGTAATAACCGGTTATTTTTAAACCGGTTCCAAGCCCTGACAGCAACAACTTTGTTCTCTCTTAGCAATTCACACACATTAACCGTTGACCGCATAGTATAACCTCTATCCAACGCACATGCTAAGGAAAATAGATTTACATTTAGTTTTGGTACAAATAATACATTATTTAGGGATGTAGGTACATACTTGCTGCCATTGAAAGCCAACACATCTATAACACCTATTCCTTTAACCTCCAGTTTTTTTCCATTTCCTACAGTTACATATTTACCAGACACTTCATGAAACAAAGTGAACATTTTTTTACAATGTGTCATATGCTCGCTAGCACCTGAATCAAGAATAAAACTTTCACTTACACCTTTTATTTGGGAAACTATAAATGCATTTTTGGCATCCTTATGCTCATCTCTGCTCTCATTTAGTTTATTTTGCATCAATCTACAGTCTTTAATTAAATGCCCCGCTTTATGACAAAAATGACACTTTCTCTGACGACAATCTTTTCTAAAATGACCTATTTTACCACACTCAAAACACTTTAAAATAGTATCATTTTGATTAGACCTTTTTGGAAAGTCACGACTACGCTGCGAAGCCACAAATGCTGACGTTGGTTCAGGTTTAGCAGAACCATTTCTCTCTTCTTCAATTAGTAACCTCGAAATTAGACCTTGAAAACTCTGCATACTCTCCGGAACAGATTCCCATGCTGAGATAAAATGCTTATATTCTTCAGGTAGTGTCATCAAAACTTTGGTTATAAGCATAGTATCCGAAGTGGTTTCTCCCAAGTTGTCTAGCTGGTGACGCAAGTCTTCCAGTTTTGAAATAAACCCTGACATAAGCCCTTCATATTTTAAGTTGAAAAACTTTTGCTGTATAAGATGCACACTAACCTTGCTCTTAGGTTCATACAAAGTCGACAACTTATTCCATATTGCGGCGCTAGTCGTGCAAGTCAACAAATGCGTTAAGTTACTTTCTTGTACTCTGGTTACAAGAATTTCCTGTGCTTTCGCGTCGTCTTCTTCCCATTTAACTATTTCATGTTTCGTACCATCTAACGGTTTTCCACGAGTGCCGTCTACTATTGAGAGCAACCCTTTTGAACGCAATATCACGCTTATCTGGTACTTCCATACGGCGTAATTTTTATCTCCTAATCTCGTGCCGGAGAAATTAAAAGTTCCAGAAGCTTCCATCTTGAAACGAATTTTCTAGTTCAAATTTTTCTTCACAATCACAACACGTCTGTCTACCTCCTCTCTTCGTGCCCTGGGCCCATAACCTGATGAGGTTAGGTCTTGCAGATTTAAATAAAACGCAGTTTTGGGAGAAAGACGTAAAAATATATTTAACTTGGTGAAATATTACACACACACAGCTTACAAATTAGAACGCCATACTTCACGGTCTTAGACAATCAGAGATATTGGGGTAATATGGGGACACCACAGAAAGATAAGTGTTTATTTAATGAAAAGCCTTTTATTGCTCCAACAACGCTACATTCGCCATCTTGTAGGCTAGATCCTCTAAAGACAATAGAGACTATAGACTTAACCATAAACTAACTAAACGTCTTAAGGGATGTGCACATTGTACTCTCACACCCTTCCTCAATGTGTACATCACTTACTCAAAAACTGCATCTACTTTATCTACTAATTATAACACAAAGCAAACAACTCCACTAAAAATGTATACACAATTACACAACCTACTTCATTTAAACTTTAAAAAAAAAAAACAATAGGTACAAAAGAATATTTAAGAAAATAACATTTCTCTTATCTTTACAAATACAGCTCTGCTTAAACCTTTAGTACAAATATCAGCAAGTTGATCTCTTGATGGTACATATTTTAAACAAACAATTTTATCTTCGACCTGCTGTCTTACAAAATGATACTTAATATCTATGTGTTTCAGACGCTTATGATACTCTGGGTTCTTGGCAACATGAATTGCAGACTGATTATCAATGTTAATAATAAAACTTTTACAATCAACTCCTATTTCTTTTAATAAATTCCTTATCCAACAACCCTCTGCAATTCCCTTTGCTAATGCTACATACTCTGACTCTGTACTTGATAAAGATATACACTGTTGTTTGTTGGATGACCAAGACACTGTATTACCAAAAACTTTCATGATATACCCAGATGTAGATTTCCTATCACTTTGATCCCCTGCCCAATCAGCATCTGTATACCCTTCTAGCTGCACATTTACCCCATTTCTATAGACTAATTTTAATCCTAATGTTCCTTTAATATACCTTAAAACCTTCTTTAATGCTTTCCATAAACTCTCATTACCACAACTTTGAAAACGACTTAAGTAGCTCAATGCATAACATAAGTCAGGTCGTGTTCCTAACATGGCATACATGAGACTTCCTATTAACTGTCTGCATCTTTTAATTAATTCTTTATCTGAAGATTCTTCTTTATGTAACACTAAACCTTGTTCAATAGGTGTTGACACAGATTTGCATTCTTCCATCTTATATTTCTTTAATAAATCTTTTAAATACTGCTCTTGGTCTAATTCAATGACATCTTTCTTCTTAGTGATATTTATTCCCAAATATTTTAGATTATTACCCCCTAAATCTTTCATTTCAAATTTTCTCTGCAAAGCTTCTTTCAATCTGTTTATTTCTTGCTTGTCTTCACAAATTAAAATCAAATCATCAACATACAATAGAACATTGAACTTCTTATCCTTTTTATAATATAGACAGTAGTCACATTTATTTCTTTCAAACCCTTCCTTAATCATAAATTGATTAAACTTCTCATTCCAATATCGTGGGGATTTCTTCAAACCATATAAAGAACGCTGTAATTTTAAAACTTTACCATCTGCTTTCATTCCTTTTGGCTTTTCTATAAATACCTCCTCCTGTATGTTCCCATATAAAAATGCACTCTTGACATCCATCTGTTGAATATGCAAGTTGTATTTACTAGCTATTGCTAATAATATACGCAGTGTAGGTAGTTTCACCACTGGGGAATAAATCTCTGAGTGTTCAAATTTATCTTCTTGCTTATAACCTCTTGCAACTAATCTTGCTTTATAAATATTTTTATTACCTTCTTTCTTAATCCTGAAAACCCATTTGGTGTCTATTAACTTCTGTCCAACTGGTAAACTTACCTCTTTCCATGTTTCATTTTTACATAATGCTTCTAACTCTGCTTGTATTGCTTTTTGCCATTCTTCTCTATGTTTTCCGTTGATTGCCTCTTCATAAGTCAATTGCTCTTCTTCTTGTGCTATCATTGCTAAATCATAATCCTTAGTCCATGCTGGCCTTTTTATTTGTCTCTTGGTTCTAGAAGTCTTCTTTTCTTCATTTCTAGGAATATCGTTTTCTGCATCTAAGAATTCTTCATCTAGGTACTCTTCCATCATATCTACTTCACTGGATGCTACATCTTCCTCAATATTTCTTAGTTCTTCTTGCTGCTGGACATTTCTATGTTCTTCTATCTCAATCTCGTGATTTTCTTCTTGATTCTCATTCTCTTCTTGATTTTCTTTATTTTTCTCTGTTGTTTCTTCATTCTCTATCATCTCTTCATTCTCAGTTTCATCTTCATTTTCTACTAAGGTACTGCCTAATTTATTCTTCTTTACTTCTATATCTTTCTTTACAAATACAACATCCCTATGAGTTTCTACTCTTCGCGTGTCTGGATACCATACCCTGTAACCTTTGGTATGTAAACCATAGCCCACAAAAATTCCTAATTTTCCCTTTGGGTCCCACTTCAATCTATGTTGTTTTGGTACATGTGTACATACAGTAGCACCAAAATCTCTTAACAGTGTAACATCAAAACTCTTGTTATACAACAACTCATAAGGTGTTCTGCCTTGAACTTTACTTTTACCTGTACGATTTATTGTAAATACCGCTGTAAACACAGCTTCAGCCCAAAGTTCTTTACCTAGACCAGACTGAATAATTAATGTTCTCGCAGATTCTACAATTGTTCGCATTTCTCGTTCTATTCTGCCATTTTGCTCAGGTGTGTAAGGTACTGTTAACTCATGTATTATGCCTTTCCTTTTAAATAAATTCTCAACTACTCTATTAACAAACTCAGTTCCATTATCTGAACGAAATTGTTTTATTCTACATGAAAACTCATTTTCAAACATCTCTAGAAATTCTTCAATTTTATCTTTAGTTTCATTCTTACTTTTTATAAAATAAACAAATCTAAAACTGCTATAATCATCTTTCAATAAAAGGAAATATGAAGAACCACCTACAGATATTTCCTCCATCGGTCCGCACAAGTCCATATGTATAAGTTCACCTGGTTTAACTGACCTACTACTACTGTGATTAAATGGTAACCTATGCTGTTTGCCCTGGATACATGGTAAGCACTGATCAATCTGCCCTTCATATTTAATGCCTTTTAAATCTAAAAACTCTTTTACATATTTATAATTTTGATGTGCAAACTTAATATGCCAATCAGTTAAAGTTAACAAAGCTACATCACTTAATTTAAACCTCATTATATACATTTTATCCAACTTGTCCGCTATTGCTGTTATTGAATCATTTTTATAAAACTTACATCCATTAGAATCTGATACCATTATGTGACCTTTATTAACAGCTGATGCTAAAGAAAATAAGTTTACTTTAAGGTTAGGTACATACAAAACATCATTCAATGTACGGGAAACATAATTAGAACCATCAAAGGCCAACACAATAACCGTTCCTTTTCCCAAAACCTCTAGCTTAGTACCATCTCCTATTGTAACAAATCTCTTAGCATTTAATTCACAAAGCTCTGTAAAATACTCTCTAATGAAACACATGTGGTCACTAGCACCTGAATCTAAAAAGAAACATTTTGAATCAAAATAATTATTACACTCTTGCCTAGTAGCATGGCATAGAAAAGATTCAAATTTTGAACACTTACTTCTCTCTTTGTACTTATTCTTTTCACTTGAATTATTTTTCTCATTAGACTTATTTTTCTCATTTGATTTATTCTTTGGCAATCTACAATCTTTAATTAAATGACCTCTTTTCTGACAATTGAAACACTTTCTATTCCTACATTCACTTTTCTTGTGACCTACTTTACCACACTCAAAACATTTAACAGGATGCTGTGTACTACCTACCACTAATGCTGAGTTTTGAGGTGCCGTGTTGGTGTTGCTGCCGACTGTACTTCCACTCCGCTCCTCCTCGACCAACAACCGCCCAGTCAGCTCCTGCAAGCTCTGCTTTTCCTCCGGCATGCTCTCCCATGCAGATATAAAATGTTTATATTTTTCTGGTAAGGACATCAGTATTTTTGTTATGGCCATCTTCTCTGACACTTCCTCTCCTGCTGCTCGCAGCTTGGTTATGCACTCCTCTACGTTAGCCATGAATATAGCAACTGGTTCTTCGAAGACTAAGTTGAAGAATTTCTGTTGAAGTAGATGAACACCCACCTTTGAGGATGGTTCATATATGGTCATCAGCTTCCTCCACATGTCTGCACTACTGGTACAAGAAATCAAGTACCTCATCACTGACTCCTCCACCCTGGTGACAATCACCTCCTGGGCTTTTATCTCTCTATCATCCCATAATTCTTGTATTTTTCCCTCTTCTTTAGGCCTCTCGTCTTTTCCCAAAACAATCTCTAATAGTTTCTTCGAACGAAGAACAATCTGCGTCTGGAAACGCCACGCCTGCCAATTGCGACCATTTAGAAGAATCGTGGTCTTATTATACTCTGAAATCGACATGTTGCACGTTGCTTAATCGATACACCTCGCAAGACGTAAACGCCACCCTCGCCGTTAAGTTTCGTCGAACCACGTTGCCGCATAGGACTCCAACCTTTGTTGCACCGCGACTTACTCGAATCCACTTTATTCTTTAATCACCTCGACTTTTCTTGTCTGGGTCCATAACCTATTGGGGTAATATGGGGACACCACAGAAAGATAAGTGTTTATTTAATGAAAAGCCTTTTATTGCTCCAACAACGCTACATTCGCCATCTTGTAGGCTAGATCCTCTAAAGACAATAGAGACTATAGACTTAACCATAAACTAACTAAACGTCTTAAGGGATGTGCACATTGTACTCTCACAAGAGACATCGACAGGTCTATAAACACACAGATTATTAACAGCTAGTGGTGTGGTTATATTGATTCTCAACATAAAGCAACAAAAAATTTGCTCTTTGGCAATGCTTGCATGCTTTGGCCAAAGTCAGCCCTTTGGTCACAGGAAGTGTCAACTAGCCGTTTAGAAAATAAAAAAAGACTTTCCACCGTCGCGTCGTGTCGTGGTCGGCGTTCTAGCTATAAAGAACCCAAAGGCTTGGCACGTGATGATGGCAAAAGATCCGACGGCATGTCTTTTTATTCGTGGGAGATGGGTAGGCTATTAGTGTGGGATCAGGGCGCGTATCTACGGTGGGGCAAGTAGGGTACGAGCCCCGGGCTAAATTTCAAGCGGCGTAAATATAACTTTATTTGTAACTGTATTTTTGAGTCGTTTGGGTTTGAAACCCTCGGGCTTTGGGCCCTTGTGCATTTTGAAGTAAATTCACAATACATTTCTCTAAATTAGCTCTAAATCTCATGATTTTAGTTATGAATTATATATTGATGGTATTTTCTTGTACGGAAAAATGTCACTTTTACAAAATAATGCTTTTTAACTATGAACTAAATACAAACACCTTAATTAAAACCTTAGCTGCCAATAATTCACTAAGAACTCATTCTAGACTTGTGACAACTGTGGCAACTTTAATTAATGGGATGTAGGCTTATGTCTATTGTCTAGCTGTGATTCCTTTCAGCTAAAATGATGATTACGATGAAACAAAACGTTTAAAATAAAAATATATACACGTACACTACTGATCATATTATTATAGCTAACTGAAAAACTGGAAGAGTAAATTATTGGCTGTAATTGGCAATATTGAGATCACTGACATTAAAATGAGCACACGCTCATGAGGTTGCAGTTTCGACGTGGGCTGTCATTCTCGTTTCCATAGATTGAAATCATTCGTTCCTTGTTTCAAATCCTGTTCATTTTGGATATTAGCCGGAGTTTTTCGGAAATTGTGTAAATGATTGTGATTCTTTTGTGTAAGTAACTTATTTGATAAAATTGCTATTATTTCTTCCTAGCAAATCTCAATAAATCACGAATGTTATACTCAATTATTTGTTGATGTCTCATGATGTGTGTGACAGTGATGCTAACTTGATGAGTTTGCTTTCTAGAGTGTAGAAGAAGGAAAGTGCAAAATGGATCGTCTTCTACGTCTTGGAGGAGGTATGGCTGGCTTATCGCAAGCGCCGCCGCCAACCGACGCACCTGCTGTTGATACCGCCGAACAAGTGTACATCTCGTCTCTAGCATTGCTGAAAATGCTAAAACATGGTCGCGCTGGCGTACCCATGGAAGTCATGGGGCTCATGTTAGGTTAGCAAAGGATTCATTAAAAAAAACTTAAGTTATTGTATTGTTAAAAACTGCTGTATCATGTTGACTGTTTTGTATATTAGTAAAGTTAGTAAATCTGCCTATTATTTTTGACTTTGTTTGTGGTAGATTTTGAGTTTCAACATTTGAAATAAGTACACTAATGGACAAAATTGTGATAATTTCCAGGTGAATTTGTGGATGACTACACTGTCCGTGTGATTGATGTGTTTGCTATGCCCCAGACTGGTACTGGTGTATCAGTAGAAGCTGTGGACCCTGTCTTCCAGGCTAAAATGTTGGACATGTTGAAGCAGACTGGCAGGCCTGAGATGGTTGTTGGATGGTCAGTATAATAAAACATTTCTTTTTACAATGAGTACTGTTTTTGCCAGATATATAATTGGAAACATTTATGTTTTATTTATTTATAATTAATGTAGATAATCTAGTATTTCTATACTAGTAGTAGATACTTGTATAGTTACTTTCATGATAATCAATGGGATCCGTTTTCACCAACATTTATACAATTTAGTCCCAGTGTATGGTATGTCACTAGAAAATTGCAAACTCCACAAGTTTGTGGAGAAAAAATCTATTTTAGATTAGAATTCCACAAAATATGAAAAAAATATTTTGTGTACAGTAAATACTATCCAAATTCAATAATTTCCAACATATACATGTCTACAAAAATAATGAATATGATTTTAAAATATTGAATACAATCTTATGGTGTTCCACAATTTTCCAACTACAATTTTATACAATGTGTAATAGAATAAATGCATTACCCGAAAACTTCAGGGTCATTGTACTCATCATTATGAAAAACTTACTATGGGACCAGCACTCACCATAAGAAATACCTTGAGTACAGTGACCTCTTTTCAGGTATTGTGTTTATTCTGTAACACATTGTATATTGTTGTTATCGTAGGGTCACTATAGTGGAATTCAACAATGGTGGCTAAGCATGGGCCCAGGTATGATCAGTCCATGGAGCCATCCATGGAATGATCATCTATTACATACTGAGACTCTTTTGTGCCTTTGAGAAGTCCTGGCTGTCATTTGTAGATCTTTATGATCAGTATGATGATAGTTATGATCAATAGTCAGGAGCTAGAATCTGACAGGTGTTGCCAAAAAGTGTTGTGGATGCCAGAGTAGGCAGTCACTCTCATGTAAAATACTGATAACCAGCTGCATCTATGGAAGCCAACCAACTAAGAGGTAAAACGCTAGGCCGAGTGGTTGGTTTATGTGTAAATGTTGGAGATTAGCTTTATTTATCATTATTTAAAACAATTTTCAGGTATCACTCTCATCCTGGTTTTGGTTGTTGGTTATCTGGTGTTGACATTAACACTCAGCAATCATTTGAAGCCTTGTCGGAGAGGGCAGTTGCTGTGGTGGTGGACCCCATCCAGTCTGTGAAGGGCAAGGTAGTGATTGATGCATTCCGTCTCATCAACCCTAACATGATGGTGCTAGGCCAGGAGCCAAGGCAAACCACATCAAATTTGGGCCATCTCCAAAAACCATCTGTACAAGCCCTCATCCATGGACTGAATCGTCACTACTACTCCATCAGCATAAACTACAGGAAGAATGAACTGGAGCAAAAAATGCTGCTGAATCTACACAAAAAGTCCTGGATGGATGGACTCACCTTATCAGACTACAAGGAACACTGTTCGATCAATGAGACCACAGTAACAGATATGTTGGATTTAGCTAAAAATTACAATAAGGCATTAGAAGATGAAGAGAAAATGACCCCAGAACAGCTAGCCATTAAGAATGTAGGCAAACAGGATCCCAAGAGGCATTTAGAGGAGAAAGTAGATGTCCTCATGTCCAACAACATAGTGCAGGGTCTGGGAGCAATGCTCGACACCATGGTGTTCAAATGATCGTCATGTGAGACTTTTGTACTGTTACAAGTTAAGGCTATAGTAAAGTGGTAATAAATAAATCCAGTCTCACAGTTTTATCTATTGATTGTATGATAACTATAATTTACTTATGTACTAAAACTAAAATAAAACACTTTTCATAGTTACTCTATTTAATTAAATAATAGATTAATAGAAGAGTTGCTGAGGAGCTATTTGTTTACGAATTTTAGTAAGTTTCCTCTCAACCGTGGGATAGTCGCTTAAATGTGCAAAGTCAATATCAAACATTGGTTTTAAGTTTTTTTGGGAATTCACAATATTCCGAATAATTCTGCGTACATTGACAAATGCCACTTCTGGATCATCCATGGCGACCTGCAGTTATAAAAAGTAAAGTTAGTAAAGTGAAACTTCAAATTTGTCTGGAATAAAATTATATTGAACAGCGGCGACTTACCGTGTCCCAGAATAATCCAGGGCAATGCCGATGTATATGTTCGTACGGATCTCTTAGGCCCATTGCGATATGAGGGTTTGTCGAGTATTGCTAAAACAGAGCATAATTTTACAAGTTTCTATTGCCCCTTTGTACTTGCCCCAAATTAATTGAGACAAGGGGGTGATAATGATGTACAGCGGCATTAGAAAACAGCTTGACTTACGTGAATGATAAAATTATCCTACGGGAACCTTGTACCCTGATAAAAGTATCCCATCTCCATCTCTTATTGTTATGCCAGATTGATTAACATCCAGATTCTCAAATAGAATGAACTTCTAAACAGACTTTCACATTTTATAATATTACTAGGAAATGGGTATCATAATTACTTACCGTATTATTTATTTGACGAATAATGTCATCCTCAAGTTTTGTAGCACGGTATGTTTCGATGCTTTCCGCTACAAATAGATTTAAATATTAAACATGACTTTCTTAATAGATACCATAATGCTAGATATACATACTTAGGCCCGCATCACAGCAAATGTAATTGCACAAACAAGTTACCTATCTTAAGTCAGAGTTCCGCGAGGTACCTACTCGTAAGTAACATATATTTGGATTACTCTATTATGCCCCACTAGTGGGGCAGAACTCACAATTTGTTTCAGAGGGGCTGAATACACTACTCGCATGAAGTTTAAGTAGGTATAGTTTGCCCTATTATAGCTGACGGTGCTGGAATCATCCAAAATAGTTAGGTATTGACGATTGATTAATGACAGTGTTCTATGAGTGTCATAGAGTGACAGTTGTTGTCTCGTCTATACTATGAACTACGTATCCGCACGTCCCTTGCGTCGGCCTGGACACTGCACTAAGCTTCGTTGCCGACTTGGAGCGGACGTGTGTGGACGAGCTCATTATAAAATCTTCATTAAATCTCTACAGACCACGGCCCGTCCATTTCCCGAGCTCGGCCCTGCTTTTTATGATTCAACCTGCCCGCACCGTTCTATGGCGTCGTCTTCATAAGGCGTCATCCTAAGGCGTTGTAGGTACTAACGCTTCGTCTTAAGTCGTCGTCGAGACTCTTTTTTTCTAATCTACACATATAAATAAATTGCAGCGTCTGTTTGTAATATTGAAATAACCGCTTTTTACTACCTGCTTATATGAATATATATACGGACCAAAATAACATTTTTTTAAATTTTTGCCTGTCTGCTTGTTCCGGCTAATCTCTGAAATGGCTGGACCGATTTTGATGGGACTTTTATTGGCAGGTAGCTGATGTAATAAAGTGTAACTTAGGCTTTTATTTGTGAAAAAGTAATGTTGCAATGTCCAAGTACTGTCCAGTACCGCGCGCAGCTCACGCACCTCCCACCACTTCTCCCACCAACGAATCACAAAGAATGGGGGCAGAAGCTAGTGTTATAATAAATGGAGTATAACAGACTTTCACATTTCACAGTAGGATTTGCAGACTACATAATAGCCAGCATTTTTTGAGGTTTTGTTTGACGATGAGAAAATAACATTGGTCATGGGCGTACCCAGCTTCTGGCCTGGGAGGCAAGCTGGGAGAGACAAGTAAGATTTTTTTAAGTCAGATCGTCCGCCGCTGTTTTTTCATACACGCTACACAAAAACTATGACAAAACACTTACAGGAAACGTTAAGTAGATATGTATATGCAGTGTGTAAAATTAAAAACTTTTTTAATTTTTCACTTTTAGTGGTGCCCCACCTAAAAGTACCTACCCATCTCAGCGTACACGGTATAAATTGGTGTAAACGAAAAGTAAGCCCAACAATAGGCAACTGCTGTAAATCATTGAGGAATTCCATCAACTGTCTATGGTCTCCATTATCAGACTTGTATTGGCACTTATAACCCTATATGGGTGCAAAGTTCTCATCAATAGAAATGAATTAAGTCCAAACACCGGGTAATTGCTGTAAGTCGTTGAGGAGTTCCCTCGACTGTCTTTCAGCTTTATCATCAGAGCAACTTCAAACCTTCATTAAATAGTAGTGCTTTAAGATAATTAATGAAAAACTTAATAAACGCACTAGTCGCCACTACGATTTTCGAAGGCTCCCATCGACTTCTCTGGGATACCATCATCAGATCCTGGTTTCCTTATCATGGTAATACCCTTGGGATATCTCCTTTACTACAAAAACAAACAAAAAACATCAAAATCGGTCCTTAAACGACGAAGTTATTCGCGAACACATAAATTGTATATATATATATAATTATATATACGGTCGACTTGAGAAACCTACTCCTTTTTTTGAAGTCGGTAA
Source organism: Hecatera dysodea (assembly GCA_905332915.2). Lineage (NCBI taxonomy): Eukaryota > Metazoa > Arthropoda > Insecta > Lepidoptera > Noctuidae > Hecatera > Hecatera dysodea. The sequence goes on from HG995304.1 coordinate 9,065,927, forward strand.
AAAACGTGGCCTTTTGATCCTGACTAGTGGGGCGGCTAGTGGGGCACAGTAGAGTAGTCCAAATATTTAATAAATAGGTAATGGTCTCGAGTAAGCAATTAACTAGGAGTTAAAAAATAACTGGTTTGCGCAATGCAAGTGTGCTTTATTTATACTAGTAGGTTAATTAAACTACTAGATATTAATAATACTTACACTGCAACGCATCGGTGCTATTTTGTAAGTACCCAGCTTCAGTGAGGAAGGCGAGCCAGAGATCCGACTCGTCCATGGAGACATGCGAACCCAGGCGCGTCTGCCAGCCAGCTAGCGGCCACGGCATCTTCGTGCTGATCGACTTGAGCTGCGAGTCTGCTTTGGCTGTGGGGGAAAGTTGCATTAATTAGCAAAATCGTGTTGTGCGTGGATTGTGACGACTGATTTTGTTTGTACTTCAAGCTAAAAATTAACTACATCCAATAAAAACATCCGAATTGAGAACCTCCTCCTTTTTTAGAAGTCGGTTAAAAAGATATTTAACTACATATCCTAAGTATATAATAAACATACAATTAAGATAATTACGCAGTACATGCCGAAACCAGTGAGTAGCTTATAGAGGAATACTTACGCTCTTTTTCAGGCTCAACCAGCAGCCCTGTGAGGTCTTGTTCCCCGTCGCCTTGGTAAGTGAATGTGACCGACTTAGAGTTTCCAGTCGACTTGGAGCTGACTTGTCCTGGTGCCAATCCTGAGGGTTTTGAGAAATTAAATTCAAACAACCTAGCCTACCTATTTTACCCGGTGGTAGGTAAGCCTGTTTTAAACCTTGGCACAAAACTACGCGCGCGAAGTTTGAACAAGGCATACCTCAAGATTATGTTATGTTAAAATAGAGAATGTAGAGATCGCATAATATATTATGTCCATGATTATATCCATATAAGTCAAATACGAACAATTTATCTAGGCGCGCCAAGATAAAAAATTGCCACTACACTCCGCTTGGAATAACTTTTGGTACTAGGCTGCTTTTAAGTCGTGTCGAATGCAAATCGTCAGAAATTATTAAAAAAAAATACGGCTTTTTCATCTCACCGGGCACGGCTGTTTCGGAAGTATCTGTTTCTGATTCAGCGGGAGGACACGTCCGGGTGTCAAAAATGTATTGATCGAACGGAGGACACGTTGGAGCATATGGTGGAGGTCTGCTTGGTCGGAGCAACGCCGTGTCCTCGTCGAGGTGATCGGTGGCGGCGACCTCTCGCGTCTGGCCCTGGTTCAAAACATGGTCCAGAGCGAGGGGGCATGGGAAGCGGTCAACTCCTTTTGCGAAGCAGTAATGCTAGTGAAGGAGGAGGCAGAACGCTTGCGAGGGAGGGAAACTTCATGCCCCAGCCGCTGCAACAGAAAGAGACGCCCCGGGCGTCGGGAAACACAGGGCGATTCCCGGCCACCGTAGGTGCAGGCTTATGGGTGGGGTCCGATAGCAACCAGACGCGCCGTCGACCCGGCGGCGCGTCGTGTTCCACGCGCGCCTCAAAGAGCTGTCAGCAACGAAGACGGGGCCCCATAGGGTCAGTGCCTGCTGGAGTTGCGGAGTTTGTTCGAAAGAATCACCGCGGCCCTGGAACGCAAAGGGCATAAGAAGGATCACGGGTGGGTTTTAGTCAGTAAGAGTCTGACACTCCCTTCCACTCCGCCCAGAGCGGGAGAAATCATTTGATGATTTCCCATCCAAAAAAGGAAGATCACTTCTGTTTTTAGTGATTCAGCACCATGTCTTAGGACTGTAGAACGCTGGTATTTAGAATTTCAACGTGGGTACTCTAATTTCAGTGATAAGTCACGTGAGGGTTATCCAAAAACCGCCATGACGCAAGAGAATATTGACGCCGTGCTGTAGCTAATCGTCGAAGATCGTCATGTGACATACCGTGAAATAGAGGCAGCCGTGGGCATTTCAGGGAATACTATCATAAAATCCTCCGCTAAGAACTCTGCGTTAGAAAGTTGATCTGACGTTGGATACCACATTTGCTTAGCGACGACCAAAAAGCAGCCCGTGTTAGATGGTGTCACAAAACTCTGCAGCAATTCAACCGAGTAGAGTCAAAACACGTTTATGATATGGTAAGTGACGAGTCTTGGATATATGATCCAAGACTCGTCACCTTACGATCCAGATTCTAAGCAACAGTAACCGTCTGGGTCTTCCAAAATGAGCCAAAATCCGACCAAAGTCATACCCGCACGGAGTCACGGAGCACAAAAAAATGGTTGCCTCGTTTGTGGCAAAGGGTGGTCACGTCATCACTGTTGTACTAGAAGATCGCAAGACGGTTAACGCTGACTGGTATACCTCTGTTTGTTTGCCACAAGTCATCAGAGTTTCGAAAAAACAACTCAAGACGTCGTTTATACTGCACTATGACAATGCAAGTTCGTACACCGCCCACAATACAAAGATGTTTTTGAGCACCCAATATGTCGAAATTTTAGATCAACCGCATTACAGCCCTGACTTGAGCTCTAACGATTTTTTTACGTACCCCAAAGCAGTCTTTGTGGTCAACGTTTCAGCTCACCCGAAGAAGCTGTTGACGCATAGGTACAAATCGGCCATTTTGATTACCCCCATTTCGGAGTGGAATAAATATTTTAAAAACTGGTTTGAACGCATGCAAAATTATATTCAATACCGCCGAGAATTCTTTGAAAAACAATAAATGGTAATAATCTATTATATCGTCTATGCTTATTTCAAACGACACACCTTAAAACGCAGCCCTCGTATTTGTTTCTCAAGCGAAAACCAGATCTTTGATATTTCAATAAAGGTTCGAATTCGAAGATTGCCAGCGTGACGTCTCAAAGAGACGGATGTTAAATAACCATTAATTAATATCAGATAACGTCGCGGCAGAACAAGGCGTAGGTAGATGGTGGGACGAGCTCGTCTTCTACTTACCCTGCAGAAATGAGTGGAATAGGGATTAGTAGTAGTAGGCCTTTGCAACGGAACAATAGGAACCTATCTACTAATTCTGATCTTCTAACCCAACTTGCATAGGCAAGTTGAAAACGACGCATAACGTGATATTCAGATTTTTGTAAATCCTCACGTACTACGCCGACCAATAAATATAACTTATACACAACACACAACATGTCTGCATCATTTTTTATTCGACTCTCCTTTTGCAGGTATGCTGGAAGAGATTTCTATAGAAATAAGCATCATATTTGTACCTATTTTTCTGTTTTCTTTTTATCGTTCTCAACAAATGTGTGTACATAAATGGTTAAATAAATAAATCAATATGATATATACATACGGTGAGAAAGGTTCGAATGCTTGTCTGGATATTTTGCCTGTCGATGTTCTCTGCAATAGAATGGTCAGCAACAGTATAAATCATTATGGTTAGCTTTTGGCAATCACGAACTGAAATTTTGCATTAAATGTGTACTACGAGTGTGCTAAGAAAACAATGAGTAATGAACGACGATTTAGGTAGTTGACTTGTATCAACTGGCAGCTCTTATTGGTATTTCTCTGGCAGAGGTTTTCTTCTAGGTAGTGTAGTCGTTGATTAAGCGAGCGCGGGGGGTAAAATATTTAGTTAGGTACTAAATATTTTATTTTAGCCTCCTCTATACTACTAGAAACACAAGCCAAGTTTGTGACTCTCATCCGACGACGCATAACGGGCCCGCGTGATGTACTAAGCTACCGGATCTGTCCTGATACCTTTAGATATACCTGGGCGTCTTCAGGTAAATAGTGAAAAGGCTGGGTATTTCTAGACAAGCGCGCCCCTTCATTGACTAAATCACCGCCATTTTCCATCAGGTGAGATTGTTGCCAATCAATAATAAAAAATAATAAGGCATAATTCCTTTCGCAGAAAGGTTTTCACGGCATCCATTACGTACAGGCTGATTATACTCAGAAAAGACAACTAGTATTTCCAACGATGATTTATTTTACCTTTTGGAAGTGCGTTCATAATAAGATTGTTGGTTCTGCCCGACATCGCTTGCATATTCAGCAGTACCCTGTGAACCTTTGAATAAGGAGTATAGACTTCGCTCCTCCATATCTTGCGTGTGCCGATTAATTACCTCGTCTAGAGATGAGGAGCTCTGAATAAAATAATAACATTACTTTCGTTCTTCAAGTAATATAAAATTGAAACAGGCTCGTGACTAAGTTAACAAGTTGGGGGGTCGATTGATGAGCAACGCTCGTCGAGGGTCAGCCCGTGTATGAGTGGGAATCTGTTCGATATCGAGACCCGGATAGTGAGAAGGCTGATGAGTGTGTTGTTCAGGTCAGTTAGGCAGCTGCACTGTGTAAACAGCCGACTATAATGTAACTAGGAAAACGCTAAGCTGATAACGTCGAAGCGGTCGAGATCGAGAGTACTTTACACAATAAGTTACAAGAACAAACAAACATTGCAATGTAAATAAAAGCTTGTAAAAGAGGCAGACGACTTACAGAATTCAAGAGAGCTAGTATGTTAAAGCCCCTGGCGTTGTTCATTGTCTGACGAACTTCACTGTCCATCATGAGCGAACATTGAGATTCCATTGTGAATTCGCTTTGCCCTTTTTCTTCTGGTAAGCTCTGAAACGTTGGTTGAATTAGCGTTTAAAAAGCGACCAAAAATCGAAAGAGTAAGGAGGGCCTGGGCCCGCTCTAGCTATCTGTAGATAGCCACTTCAGGCGAACACATTATTTGCCGCCTTTTAAAATGATGCTTTACCTATAATGGGGTAAATGTTAACCGAATTGTTGAGAGTGTGTGAATAGGTACTTACCTATTATATTAGGTACATACTGATTAATATAATCAGTATGCGCAGGAACTCTTTTAACTCGAGCCTCGTTCGAGAGATGCCTACTACATTTATTTTAAAACTTAAAGAATCTTGTATCGTTCTGCTGGTTTAATTTCTACATTTTAATGTTACGGGACAGTAAGTATGAGTTATTTAAACAGGTACAATAATGCATTACCATAATAATTTCGTTTATAATGCCAGTGATGATAATTCGGCCGGATAGCATGACCTGCAACGTAGATCGCTCTATAGGCGCCTCCATCGACCAGCGCTCCCGGCTAGACCGCATGCGTTGCCTGAAAAACAAATAACCGAACGCTACACACATAACAACACGCTTGTACTCCCTGGGTTAGGCGGAGGTGCACTTATAGTACGCCCACATTTCTTGAGCTCTGTATTTAAGGGCCATTTATAAGGGGGTGAATTTAATGACATCAACTGGACACAAATCCAAACCGCGGACTACTACTGATAAATTCTAAGAATACTTTGACCTTCAGACCAAGGACCTCATGCTCAGCACTACATTCTGACTAAAGGGGTAGTACAAAATTAAATAAATTAACAAAACAAGTAATGTATTGTTTTAAATGAGAAGAAGGTGGAGTAAAACTTATTATTTTGCGGGATTTACATATCAAATTTAAAGCTAGGGGTAACAGGAAATAATGGTGTGGATTATTATATACTTCAAAATGAATTCTAGGTATTTTAGGAATTGAATGGCAAATTGATTAGTACCTATATTTATTAGTTTAAGGTTTTCTTTAGGTTCTATATTTTGATATATTTTAAAGTAGGTATGTATGCATAAATAAATAAGTATTAAGTAACTATGATTAATGATATTTATTTTGTAAGTAGGGTTTTTTTTTGGCTGTTATAAACTAGATGAGGCCAGTGTTTCCTAGCAGACTACCCTGAGAAGAGACACCGAAACAAACTTAGAGGTCAAGGTCTCTTTTGAAATCCATACAATTATACTGGTCAAATCATATGAGAACCACACATACACGCACACACATATTATACATAGGTTGGTGTCTGAAGTGGTCTTTTGAGGAACGTACCACATAGATTTGAGTGGACCTGTCCAAGCAGTGCAAGCATTTGTCAGTTATCGTGTAGCTCAAACTTAGAACTTTAAGGACTTCAACGATTTGAGGAACAATACCAAAGTAAGGTACAATATAATACTAAGCAGAATTACCGCAAGATTTATTACAATATCATGGTGTTTGCCGATTTGTAGAGACGAATGACATTTCTGGCAAAAAAAATAATATGATGAGAAAGAACATACGCTTTACGAGATTCTTGTATTTTCTTTAGGGTCTCTATATCCAGGCGGGTTGCGAGTATCAAGTACGGCCGGTAACCACGTAATTTGAGCATCAAAGCTGCGGGTAAGTCCAAACACACAACCTTCACTTTTCCTTCGGCAACGAAGGCTTCCTCGCGACCTACGGAATACAAGTATTTACGTAAAACATACGCGAGGCGCAACCCTGTGCATTTTTGCGGCTTATTCCTTCCCGGGACTTAGCTTATACTGTTGAGCTCTGGAGTTTATGATTTTGTAGAGTGTAAACATAACTTTTTTGGGAGTGGTGCGAGAGGGTCGGTTTTTAACACTAATACTTAAGAGCCTTTTTGAGGAGCTCGTGGCTAAAGAATAACTGCCGCACAGGTCGGTCTTCAAGGTTAAGCAATGCTTGCCAAGGTTGGTCTGTGGTTGGGTGACCATCTTAACATACCGAGTTTCTTCCGTGCCTCGGACCTCGGATCTTTAGTAGTCGTTACGGATTGTCAGAAGCCAGAAAATCTGACACCAGTCTTGCCAAGAAGTATCGTGTTCCCCAGTTATTGGGTTGTGGAGGTCTGGCAGGCAGCCGCTTCACCTTAAATACTGGTATTTAATTGAATCCGTTATGACTGGAAGCCGACCCCAATATAGTTGGGAAAAAGGCTAGGCAGATGATGACTTAAGAACCTTTTTACGATTCCGTACCCAAAGGATGAACAACCCTGTGGCGGAATTTGTTCGATAGAGTCACCTCGGCTCTGGAACGCAAAAGGCATTAGGAGGAACACGGATGGGTTTTAGTCAGTAAGAGTTTGACACTCCCTTCCGCTCCGCCCAGTCATTTAATTTCAGTACATTCAATTATAAAAAAGCTACTATAATAAACTCAAAAAAAAAAAACCGGCCAAGTGCGAAACGGACTTGCATGCAAAGTGTTCCGAACGAATATAATCACACGACTGCCCAAAAAAAGGAGTGTTACGTTTTTAGGGTTTATATATGTATGTATGTTTGTGAGTATCTTTATTCCACCATAACTTCTAAACGGCTTAACTGATATTACTGTATGTGGTATCGTTAGAAGCGTTCTATGTACATAACATAAAAACCTTCTTAGGGGATAAAACCTATAAGAAGTATATGGTATAAAAGTAACGTGTTACAACAAAAAAACAATCAATTCAATAAATTAAAAAACACGCCTGCTATATCAAAAAGTAAACTGAAAAATTATAAAATTAAAATAATTAAAACAAGGTAGATAATAATATTTTCATTACAGTCGGGGGACGGTTCCTTTGGACAGTTCTTTACAGGTCCCCCGACTGCTACAAGGAAGAAACTATGTATATTTTTTTTCAAAATTTTAGGCTTTGTAGTGACATGTTTTTGTCATGTGTATGTTGAGTTGGGAAAGGGCTAGGCAGATGATGACATGTCCATGTTTGGGTCATAGAAGATTATACGTGTACTAAATTTCACCTGAATCTGTCCAGTACATTCGGAGAAAATGGACTGTGACAGACGGACAAACAGTTAAACAACCGAGGGATCATATAAGGGATCTGTTTTTCCATATAGAGGTGCGGAATCCTAATTAATAATACAAGATGCTCCCCCAACTAATAACGTGTTTTTGGCAATTCACTTAAAATGCTCACAGAGTTTGTATTGACGTAACCGCAAAAAGAGTTGAAAAAAATAAAGGTGTAAGTAATGGCGATAGATAGTACGGATCTATCATGCGCGAGCCTGACTCGCACTCGGTCGGATTTTTTACAATTTGAAGCAGCTATTATATTGAAAGTAGCAACTTTTAACGTTTTAACGTTTTTGTGTATTATATACATAGTTGTTATAGCAATAAGAACTATGTATATAATACACAAAAACGTTGAAATATAATTTTCTCTAGGACAGCTTATGTTATCGAGGTATGTAAATAGTCCCGAATCATGTTTTCTCAGAACAAAGCTTAATGCGATAGAGATATTTGCACATATGGACAACCAACAACAAATGCGTGCTACGGGCTACGCTCTACGGGCTACGCGCTACGAGCAAAGCGCTACGCTCTACGGGCTACGCGCTACGAGCAAAGCGCTACGCTCTACGGGCTACGCGCTACGAGCAAAGCGCTACGCTCTACGGGCTACGTGCTACGAGCAAGGGGCTACACTCTACGGGCTACAGGCTTCGCGCTACGCAAAACAGTCGTAGCGCATTGTAGCACCAACTAGTGGTATTCACAGTTTCGATGACGAAATGGGAATGAAAATGAACGAACTGAAAGCCAAGTGCATTTAATTTATACTTTTGTTAAGTCCAGACATTGTAGACGTTATATTGAGTATTACTTTTAGAGAATCGCAGAGTAGCCTTGGGTGATTTTTGTCGTACCGGGGAACCATAGTGCAATGCGCGTATGTGTCTGTGAATCTGTGACAAGTGATTAAATTTTCGCGAAATTTTCGTTTGTTTTGTTGAGGAACATTTTTAAAACTACTTGGTTCTGTTCCACGCAAGAAACTGAAGTGAGTAAATATCTACTTAGTCCGTATGACTCTCCCTCCATTTCCGAGTAAGTAAGGAAGTCGCCCGCAAGCAGCATATCATCAAACTTTTTTCTAGTGATTTCCTTGTAGTGGTCCAAGAAGTGGAACTTAGCGGTCGTATGTTGACGTGCGAGCTGTATGTTTGAGCTGCACTCTTTCGCGAGCCGGCGAGACAACGTTCCTGCAACAACAGTTTGATATCATATGTACCTTTAAATGATAAATGATATTCATTTAAGTAAGTAGTAAGTACTCGGTGTTTGTGGTTGCTTTTTCGTTTTTTGAACACCGACTTCCGAAATTAAAGTTATTTTGCACTTTTTTGATTTTTTGTGTAAAAGTCGGTTGTATTTTTTTGTAAAAAGTTTTTTATTTTTCACTTTTTAGTGGTACCTACACCCCTCCCCTCCCCCACCTAAACGAACCAATCACATTGGTGTAAAAAAAACGTACAGCTCCTTTGCAGAGTAAACTAAGAGGTCGTCAAAGTAGACAAAGTACATATTTTTTTAGATTTTTCGAAAACCACTTGGTTGATTTCGATAAAATTTTCATGGGACCATTTGGGAAGTATACCCTTTCCAACAAAAAAAGAATTTTTCAAATCGGTAGACAAGCGACGGAGTTATGCGCGAACAAACATAAAAAAAAAAAATACAAACATCCGAATTGAGAACCTCCTCCTTTTTTAGAAGTCGGTTAAAAACACTTTTACATGTCAATATTTTTTAGCCGTTATAAACTAGATGAGGCCGATATTTCCTAGCTGACTACCCTGGGAAGAAACACCGAAACAAACTCAGAGGTCAAGGTCTCTTTTGAAGTCCATACAATTGTACTGGTCAAATCATATGAGAACCATGTAGGTTAGTGTCTGAAGTGGTAAGAAAGTACCACACAGATTTGAGTGGACCTGTCCAAACAGTGCAAGATTTTTTCAGTTATCGTGTAGCTCAAACTTAGAACATTAAGGAGCTCAACGATTTGACGAATAATACCAAAATAAGGACATTTGGGTAAGCCATATAAAGAACTCCCACCGCAAGACTAACATAAAATTGGGCACGCCACTATTGCGGCGATAAGTCCCCTCTTTGAGGCGTGGCTGGAGAGACGTCACGGCGTCCTCACCTTCCGCCAGACGCAGGTGCTTACCGGACACGGCTGTTTCGGGAGGTACCTGTGTCGGATCCAGCGGGAGGACACGTCCGGGTGTCATCACTGTGTGGATCGCCCGGAGGACACGGTGGAGCATACGGTGGAGGTCTGCCCTGCTTGGGCGGAGCACCGCCGTGTCCTCGTCGAGGCGATCAGCGGCGGCAACCTCTCACATCCGGCCCTGGTTCAAGCCATGGTCCGGAGCGAGGAGGCATGGGAAGCGGTCACCTCCTTCTGCGAAGCAGTAATGCTAGCAAAGGAGGAGGCGGAACGCGTGCGTGAGAGGGAAACCTCACGCCCCAGCCGCCGCAACAGAAGAAGACGCCCCGGGCGTCGGGAAACGCAGGGCGATTCCCGGCCACCATAGGCGCGGGCCTGCGGATGGCGAGCTATGGGTGGCTCGCCGTCCGATAGCAACCAGGCCCGAGTCGACGGCGCGTCGTGTTCCACGCGCGCCTCAAAGAGCCGTCAGCAACGTAGACGGGGCCCCATAGGGTCAGTGCCTGCTAGGGTTGCGGATTTTGTTCGAAAGAGTCACCGCAGCCCTGGAACGCAAAGGGCACAAGAAGGATCACGGGTGGGTTTTAGTCAGTAAGAGTTTGACACTCCCTTCCGCTTCGCCCAGAGCGGGAGAAGTCATTTGATGATTTCCCATCCAAAAAAAAAAAAAAAAGACTAACATAAAATGAACCCCTGACATAGCGATCTACATGGTCCTCATATTCACAATACGTAATATGTGGACCATGCAGATCAGTGTCTGAAATGGTATTTTTAAGAAGGAACCACACAGTTTTGAGTGGACCTGTCCAGTCAGTGCAAGCCTTGGTTCTAAGTTGAGCTATTCGACTTCAGAGTCGAATAGCTCAACTTAGATAAGGAGCTTAACAACTCGACGAATAATGCCAATGAAAGGACATTTAGGTAGGCCACAAAAATACTCAAAAATAAAAATACTATATATCTATGAAGTATAAAAATTAATAATTCATTTTTTTTTTAAATATATATTTTTTTAATTGTAATAAATATTATCGATTCTACACGAGTTCGTTTTTCTTTTTAACCCCCACGCAAAAAGAGGGGTGTTACAAGTTTGGCGTGTCTGTCAGTTTGTCTGCCCGCCTGTCTGTCTGTGTCTCCGTAGCTTGCAAACGGGTGAAGCGATTTCACTTTAGTTTTTTTATGACAGGTTTGTTACAGGCGAGTGTTCTTAGACAAGTTTGATGAAAATCGGTTGAGCCGTTTAAAAGTTGTGTGTAAAAATGTCTCTGTCTAAAAGGGATCAAATGAAAGCGCACTGAAAGAGAATATTGATGATGACTTAATCGAGTGTTCTTATAAGTATGTGAAGTATACAATTAAAAAAGCCCCGTCACAAAAATCTAAGTTCCTTTTAAAAAGTAAAAAAAAATTAAGGTATTTTAATACCCATACATAATATTTACTTAAACATTGCAAGTCATTCTAGGCAGCTTTTAAATCAATTAAAACTTGTATTTACCTTTCCCAACGCCCTCGTAGCCCACTAGAACTACCACGGGTACGTCTGTGGTGTCAGCCGGGGGTATGTAAGGTGAGACCCGCGCTTTTGAAAGTTGCTCGATGTAGATGAGGCGTAGTAACTTGCGTGTCGTGTGCATAGTTATATCCGGATTTGTATCCATCATCAGAGTGCGCTGGAAGTATGGACGTTGGGAATATAAGCGAGAGACGAGTCAGACGTAGGGTTTAGTTAAAGTTTGATTTGTTATTAAATAATGCATCGTCAATTTAAAAGAGGAAGCTCTTCGAATGAGAACTCAATTCGTATACCTGCAAGTGGGGGTATTTAACAATGTAATAATTGGCGTCGATATTATCTTGCGTCATGGCGGTTTTTGGACGACCTTCGCGTGGCTTGTCACTGAAGCTAGAGTGCCCATGATGAAATTCTAAATACCAGCGTTCTACAGTACTACATTATAATAGGCTTTGTTAATAATTATTACGTTTGGTAACGAATTACAACACTGATTTTGTAAGCCTTTGTTTTATTGCAGAAACCAACCCCTATTTATTTATAAAACTATGAACAATAAACTTAACAAAAACAGGAAAAAGTATATATACAATTTCAATATAATTTTAATGTATCCATGACAATTCCTATACAATTTATATTACATGTATATATGTTATAGAAATTGTAATGGATAGTTAAAAATTACATTGGAAGTGTAAACATTTTACTGATTTTGTTTCGTTTATATTACTGTGAAACCAATGTATACCCAGTTTTGACACAGTTTGATGGTTAGGTAATTTAGAAAAAAATATTGTACACATGTTTTTTGAATGGTAGAAGTTAACATATTTTAGAAAATGTGACAATGTATATATATTATTGCTCGTGACTGTACACATTAACAAGCAATATGAACGATTTGATCATCTAATCTTTTTAAATAAACAGCTAAGATGGATCGTTTATTAGGTATGTGTGTTAAAGGTAATCTCTCAAAGAAGGTACTGATGTCAGGGTAGCCGAATTCTTCGAAAGAGTTACCCGTCGCAGCCCTGGAACGCAAACGGCATTTTGAAAACCCACGGGTGGGTTTGATTGGGTTGCGGAATTTGTTCGAAAGAGTCACCGCGGCCCTGGAACGCAAAGGGCACAAGAAGGATCACGGGTGCGTTTTAGTCAGTAAGAGTCTGACACTCCTTTCCGCTCCGCCCAGAGCGGGAAAAGTCATTTGATGATTTCCCATCCAAAAAAAAAAAAAAACTGGTGTGTTTGAGTCAGTAAGAGTTTGACACGCTGCGCCCAGAACGGTAGAAGATAGTATAAGCTAACTCTAGCCGTTTAATCTTATTACCTGTTCGACGGGATCCAGTTCCGCTGCATCCAAGTTGAGAAGGATGTTGAAGGTGTTGATGATGACGGTCTTGTAGGCGGGCACGGAGCAGATGGGGTTGGCGCGCAGGTCCAGCACGATGAGGCGCCGCATCTGCCGCATGTACACTGGCAGCTCCAGTATCACGCCCAGCCGGTTGTTGCGCAGGTGCAGCTCTCGGAGTCTACACCAATCAGGGCTTTACTTAGCAGTCTTCGGTGGAAGAACATGATATATTGGACTTTATGCAACAACCGTTATGAAAGTTGTGAGCTATGTCGCAGAATCAATCATGTTACAAAGCGAAATTGTGTTCTTGTTTATAGGATACTACATAGCTTTTGTTAGAGGCTGTGCTTGCGTTAAAGAAGCCTATACCCGTATCCAGCTTACCATCTATCTCTGAGTGAAAATTCGTTAATCTGGGTTCGACAATTTGGGTGTAAATGCGTAAAAAGAAAATAAAAAGAGAACAAACTAGTAAAAAACAAACAAAATATAGCATTAGCGATAGCATTTATAATATAAATAACGAACGACACGCCCCGGCTTCGCACGGCTGCAATTCTATCTATCGTGAAACCGCTGCGACTGTATTTTTATAAAGCGTTTTAAAGTTTGGAATAATAAACGTTAGAATTACAAAATAATAAAATTATGACTAGTTTAAAAAAATAAAAAGTGTGTTTTCTCATCTTAAGTATCATAGTCAGATTTAAGATATTTAAAGAGGAATTTACATGTACATATGTATATAGTCAACCTTGATACTTATAAAACTATTTAGTTAGATAAGGATTAATACCATGGTACAAACAAATATCATCATCTTTCGATCGATCATCAAACAGTGTTTTTATTCAATAATTTGGGCAAAAAGTGCTTGTGACTTGTCGGCGTCATCATCGTGACTCAATTATAATAGTTAAGACATATACACATTTTTTGTGGGTATTGATGAGTACTATAAACGTGTAGTGCGTGTTGAGAGGCCAAAATAAGACTTCCAACGATGTTATAAAACAATTATATTAAAGAAATTACATGTCCGCGTCCATTGCACAGACACACACTCTTCACCACGTAAAGTAAAAAAGGGAAAGAAAAAATGTCTGCCGCTGCCTTGATTGTGCGTCGTTGTCTATTACGCCGTGTCATCGCCGCGCTGCGTTCCTTCCGGTGTTGCCACCTTTCGGGTGCGTTCCAAGTACGCGCATTTAGGCGCGTTCAGTGCGTTATTTATATATGACGGAGGAGGACCCTCGGCGCCATCATTAGCACTCATCGTTGGTCCTCGTAATGTGGGCGTCGTCGGTGGGTAGTGTTGGATGATGAAAACAGATTCGTATACTCAGTAAGATTTTATTGGAGACTGTATCACAACTCTCAGTAGGTAGGTATCACAGAACGCGCGATGGTTCGGTTATGTCCGCACACGCCGGCCGCCAACAGAAAAGTGAAATTAAATCTAGAATCTAGAATTGTCCGATCGCGTGCGCCCCACCAACTCCATCGAGCGCCACCAGATGGCGCTGGCGTACCGGATACGACTAAGTTGCGACACGGTCATCCTGCTTGCACACGTCCTCGTGTGATGGTTACCCTGCAAACAAATAGGCCACAAGAGTATTTTGTTCCACTCGGTCATTCCTGACCTACTCTAGATTCATCAGGTCAATACAATTAAGGACATTTTAGAACTCTAGTTTTATTTTAACTAAATCTAACTTTTAACTAAATCAAACTTAGTAAATTGACAAAATTGAAAACTCAACAATAACTACCCTGGGCCATGTACCATAATCGTTCGCACCAACCTTTACAAACTCTACTGTGCCTAAAACAGCCAAGCTTACAGAAACCCTCAAGTAAGAACTCTAACGCCACGGCTCTCCAGCCGATCAGCAATCGCATTGCTCTCACACATCCAGCGCATGGATCAAAACATTTGTAAGCATATCCATCGAGTGGATCGCCTGTGTGCATCACCCACTGACTACACACTACGGTCTCTCTAGACCCCGACCTCCGCCAGAGTCAAACGCGCATCGCGCACCCACGGACTACTTGAGTTTCTCAAGAGATACCGATTTCTACCGGGCTACGACTACGTAATAACCACTGGTACGGTCGAACACAACACGGCCGATAGAATCCCTTACGCGACATTCTACTATAACTTAAGCTTGCTCATCCTCATCAAAATCCTTATCAACATCGACTGGTACGTGACCCGCTGGCATTTTTCTTAACCTATCGTGTGCATATTTGTAGGTACGCTTAGAATTTAAGGCTTTCAGTGTATAACGATCTCCTTCCAAAATCTCAATCACTTTAAACGGACCTTTAAACTTTGGATCTAACTTAGTCTGATTTCGTTCTTCGTTTTCTAACAACACAAAATCGCCAATCGCAAAATTTTGAATTTTAGCCTTCGTTTTATCAAATCGGGTCTTGTCATATTCCGCACACCTCTTAATATTTTCTGACGCACGATCACGCAGCTCCTCTATGTCTACATCGGTCTCTACATCACTACACATCAACGATAACGGTCTCGCAACTTTTCCTATTAAAAGCTCAAGAGGTGAAGCTTTTGTAACCCGGTTCATTGTACAATTTAACGCAAGTTGAACATCGCCTATAGAGTCCTGCCACGATCTGTTATCGCTAGTCTCTATAGCAGTTAGCATAGATTTGAGTATACTCATGATGCGCTCTACCTGCCCATTAGCACGAGACGACCCTGTCGCTATCAGATGCAAGTCGATATTCTTGCTCACACAAAAATCGCGAAACTCTCTGCTGGCAAAACAACGTCCTTGATCGGCTATAATGCGAGTCGGAGCACCAAAAAGCGCTACGCTTTGAGTCACCGCATGAATACTACTCTTAGAGTCAATGTTTGCTGCGGGGTAAAGCAGCACGTACTTCGTAAACGCATCGATTAACACAAAAATGTATTCTTTCTTATCATTCTTGCCGCTTAGCTTACCCGTTGCGTCTACAGTGTGCCACGGGCTCGTTACCTTAGGTATCGGATGCAGTTCGGCTTGCACTTTACCGGAATGGCACTTCGCGACTTTGCACGTAATGCAGCTATCTACAAATTTTCTAACGTACTGAGACATTCCCGGAAACCAATAATAATCGAAAAGTTTTTCACTTGTCTTTTCAGCACCTAGGTGAATGATAGAGTCGTGGAAATTATTAACTACCGACCATCGTAGAGCACGAGGTAAATACGGTAAGCATTTAGACCTACCATTGCGTTGAATATTACGGTGGAGGACGCCTGAACGTAGCACATAAGTCTTAGCTAATTGCTCACCTAGTTGATTCTCTTCTAAGTCGGTAATAATTTTAGAAATCTCTACATCGCGTTGTTGTTCGGCTTGAAGCCAATTGGGAGAGAGTTCAGTAACGTCAATACGTTTTGGACCTACACGGGACTCTACTGATTTGGAACCGATTGGTAAAGGATTTCTTGAAAAAAAATCAACATGCGACATACTTTTCCCCTCTCTATACGTTACGCCAAAATCGAAAGACTGCAGAAAAGCCCACCATCTATGTGCCCGGGGAGTTAGTTCCTGCTTTGTTTGGGAAGATTTTAACGAGTTACAATCCGTAACAACAGTAAACTTTCTGCCATGAAGATACTGCCTAAAATGCTTGACAGAATTCACAACCGCAAGGGTTTCAAGCTCGTACGAATGATATTTACTCTCTGCAGGGGACGTTCTCTTACTAAAGTATGCGACCACACAACGCTTACCATCAGCCTTGATTTGAAACAAAATTGCTCCATAACCTAAACTACTAGCGTCTGTGTGTAGCTCTACCGGGAGCTCTGGGTCATAAATTGTCAATACTGGGTCACTCGTCACGGTAGAGATAACGTTTTGACGAATGTCTTCGTGTTCTGGTTTCCATGACAATTCACCTTTTAGTGAAGTCATTCGGTACAATGGGGCCATTATTCTAGAGAAATCTTGCACAAATTGGCGAAAATATGAGGCTAGTCCGATAAACTGGCGTAGTTGGGTCACTGTTTCTGGAGGTGGTAGAGCCGTTAAGGCCTCTATTTTCCTGTGATTGGGTCTGATCTGGCCAGACTCTACCTCAAAACCCAAGAACTCTACCTTGGTCTTAAGGAAGGAGCACTTCTTGAGATTCAAAGAGAATCCAGCATTAGTCAGAACTTCTAAGACATTGTGAAGTCTTTTTAAACCTAACTCTACATCGGGAGAGACGATTAAAACATCGTCGACGTAGACGATTACGTAATCATGAGCTAGGTCACCTAGAGCATTCATAATAGCTCTCTGAAATACGGAAATCGCGTTTTTTAGACCAAAAGGCATAGTCAGAAATTCATATTGGCCCTCGGCAGTTATAAAAGCAGTATACTCTATGGACTCTTCGCTTACGGGTATTAAATGAAAGCCGCTAGCGCAATCTAATTTTGAAAAATAATTGGCACCATGGAGACGCGCGATTTGATCAGAGATTAGAGGAAGCGGGTAACGGTCTGACACGGTGTTACTAATAAGCTCGCGATAGTCGATACACATGCGATCTGAACCATCGTGCTTCTTTACTAATAATGCTGGGCTTGCAAATGGAGAGCAGCTAGGTCTGATAATATTAGCTTCTAACAGTTCTTTCACACGGTCGCGCACAACGCTACGTTCATCCACGGACATCCTATACGGTCGGCGCTGCACCGTACGATTCGTATCAATTAACTTAATTTTAAGCTCGCCTGTATTTACTCGCGTCTATCACTATTATGACTCACCGAATTTACGCAGAGGACTTTCGTTAGCGTAAGCTCCGTTGCCGTCATGTTTACAGCAAAACCCCGATTTAAAATCTCGCGACCTAACATGACGTCACTTTGCAAATAACTATCGGGCAAGACATGTAATAAAATTTCCAAAGGGTGATCGTTAATCACTACACAACATAAAATCTGTTCTGTACTGAATACTCGCGTTTGACCAATACCAGTCATAGCGACAACATTACTAATGCGTTTACCATTAAATTTCGATGCAAAACTTTCTTTTACTAACGAGCATTCAGCGCCAGAATCATAAGTAAAGTGTAATAATTCACCTTTGTGTTGTAATGTGCCCGATGGTGGCTGCACGACGCAGACATCGACACGCCGCTCGCTCCGCGCGCCGCCGTCGGCCAGCCCGCTGCCGCCGCCGCCGCCGCCGCTCGTGCACCGGACAGCAATATGACCCGGCTTGCCACATTTGAAGCACACCAAGGGCTTCGCTGCCGGCTGCTGTACCGCTTGACTTGACGATGATGTAGGTGCAGCAGGTCTTCCCCTCGTATCCATCGGCTTGCTTCTGCACTCAATTCGCTTATGACCGGTTTTTCCACAATTGAAACACTTGACTGAGGTTATCTTCGCTCGCTTGATGTCGATTGTATTCGATGATTCGACGGTGGTGTTTATTTTACGCTTAAAATGTGAAAACGCGTTTAATTCTTGCTGCAATTTTTCCCTCGATGTAATGTTTGTAGTAAACGCCATACGTTGAAGTCGCGGGTCAAACTGTGAAATGTGAGCGAGTACTGTTGCAACGGCAATCTCTTCTTTGTTTGCATCTTTCCAACGATTTGTCAACGATGCGATTAAACGACTTGCGAACGCGGGTAATGTTTCCTTTTCACTAGGTTTTTCACCATTCATTTTAATGAGGGTACCCGCCAATGTCTCGGTAGAAATAAATCGTGTTGTGAAAAGTACCTTGAATTCGTTCCATGTCATTCCTTCGTAGGCTATTTGAGACAGCCATGTTGATGCTTCACCTTTTAGCGCCTTGCTGACCACCAGAACAAGTCGACCGCCGCTCGGTGGATTTTCGGAAAAACACAAATCTGCTGTCGCGCACCACGATCTTGCATCAGTATCTTGCTTGTCTGGATCAAAGGCAGCTCTTCGCAGTAAGCTGGTTTCGGTGATTGCAGCGCCTCAATCAAAGCACGCATGTTTTTGTTTTGTTGTTCGAACATGGCACGCCACACGTTTGTTTCCTTGTCCAACACCGATCCCACATCTGATGACGGAGGAGGACCCTCGGCGCCATCATTAGCACTCATCGTTGGTCCTCGTAATGTGGGCGTCGTCGGTGGGTAGTGTTGGATGATGAAAACAGATTCGTATACTCAGTAAGATTTTATTGGAGACTGTATCACAACTCTCAGTAGGTAGGTATCACAGAACGCGCGATGGTTCGGTTATGTCCGCACACGCCGGCCGCCAACAGAAAAGTGAAATTAAATCTAGAATCTAGAATTGTCCGATCGCGTGCGCCCCACCAACTCCATCGAGCGCCACCAGATGGCGCTGGCGTACCGGATACGACTAAGTTGCGACATATATGTATATCATCAACAGTTTTAGCAGCGCACGCTGAATAAACTTTTATCGGCAATTTTTTTATACCCTGGGTAACAATCAGCGTCATATTTCAGCCAATTTACACGTAACCCTTCCTCATTACCACTTCCATTGGTGAAAACCACATGAAAATCCGTTCTGTAGTTTTCGAGTTTATCGCGAACAGATAGACAGACGCGGCGGGGGTGTTTGGTTTATCATATGTAGTGATAAACTTAGGATTGGTGAAGAGAAATTAGAGTTGTATTAGTTGTTTTCATTTGAGCTTTATGGTCAGGGTTCAACGTCGTAGCTATATTTGCCAACCTATTACGTGAAAATCCTTGGAAAGGCTCATCATATTTTTTACTATAACACGAGTTATTGTAGTTCAGCTACCTCGTAAGTTTATTATGAGTCACTGAGGCGGTGAATACGTGAAATAAATAAAACATTTTGAGGTTGAAAACCACATCTAGTTGCGTTGGAGCGGGACAAGCGTAACATGCTATGGCAGTTTTTGTTCAAAGTCTTCTACTTGACTGTAAAATATTGTATTGTATTATTTTATTTTATATTGTTGTTTGTTATTGTTTTTTTGTGTTGTTGTTTTTATTGTGTGTTGTTTTTATTTTTTTTAATCCTTTGTAATATAAACTTGAGCATAATTAATCATGTCATAAACCTAGGTAATTTATCGCTGTTCCGACCGATCTTTCCGTCTCTAAAGTATTGAAGCGTAATGTACAGCCTTTGTTTCATTCGTTAGCGTGCCGGTCGAATCAGCAGGATTGGGCATTGTGGCGGAAACGCGGCGAAGTCATTAGTCCCGGCACTACTTGCACCCACCTGGTACAGTATGAGAACATTTTCATTGAAGTCAAATTGTTTTCGTTTAAGTTGAGGTACTCCAGGTGCAGGAGTGTCCATAGACCGGAGGTCGGGCTGAACTCGCAGCTTGATATATTGTTGTAAGATACGTCTAGCCAGAGCAGACGCAGGTGGTTCAAGTTCTCAAGACGCTGGATGTGATTAAACGATAGGTCCAATCGTCGAAGCCACCTGGAGAAAAGAGAATCTTGGATAAACTCAGAGTTAAACCAGAAGTTTATGATTTTTACAGTTCGCATTTTGTGGTTGCCTAACTGACTAGTTTGGAACTCAAACGGAACCCGAAACTGTTACACATGAAATCAGCGATTTTACTAGTAGACCAAACAAAACTAACAAATAGATATATTTACTTACATTAAGTTTTCAAGACCACTAATACTCTTGATATTATTATGCGACAGATCCAGTACAGTCAGCGACCAAAACAACGTCAAATCTCTAATTCTCTTCACAGAATTGTATTTGTAGTGCACTTCACTTAGGAACCATTGAGCTGAAAAGTGAAAAGGGTAACATGTGCCAAGAGTTTACGTCTACATTTGTGCAAACAGTTGAAGTTTGTGCGGAATGTGAAACAGACTGTAGAATGGCTTCCGGCTAACGTAAACATTGAACATGCTGTACATGTACGTATACTGTTTCATTGGTCACAGAGTGTCATTGATAAAAAATAGGATACTTTTTATTATTTAATAATAATATATTGTTTATTTATAAAACAGGGCACATAATATACAATAAAATATCTTACATTTTTAAAGAACACGGTTGCTTATTTGCCTGAACTAGGTTGAACCTGTGTTTTAGGGATGGCGATTCTTTCCGAAAAGAATCGATTTTAAATCGATCCAAATCGTAAGCTGATGTATCGATTCACAAAAAAATCGAGGTCTAAAAGATCGATTTCTAAAAAATCGTTTTTTTTTTCGAGATGGCATTTATAATGTAAATATAAATCTATTTTATAAGAAACAAGAAAGACAACATAACAAATTACCTCATATCAGGAAAATTAGTTTTTTAAAATTCATTTAAACCAAATCAAAGTCAAATCAGGTATGAAAGAAGACATTTATTTTCAATATGTATTTAAAAAAAACAGTAAAAAAGCAAACATACAGCCATCTCACGAGTTTTTGAGTAATTAACCCTTTAATCGGCAACACCGTAATGTTACAGACACATTCAACTAATTGTAAATAATGTTACGGTTTTTACCAAATACAAAAAAAAAAAAATCGAAAGGCGATTTTCACGGGTGAAACATGGATTCACTGGATCGATTCAGTACTGCATATCGATATAAAAAATCGATCTTTTATGCCTGAAAAATCGATTATTCGATTAATCTATCTCAGATCGCCATCCCTACTTACTGTGTTTCAGGGTATATAGTGCAACGGAACAGGCTCATTTCTGCCACCAAGCAGGTTTTCTGTATTCCGTTTTGGAAGCCTATGACTGCTAGGAAATTACAGGCACATTTTCCCCACTTTTTATTTCAATTACTACTTTTTTATTTTATGCACCAGCCATGTTATCTCTCCACTAACTTTAGTTGACTGGTATATACTTAATGCCTAAGACATTAAGTCCCTCTTTGTACCGGTGTGTTGCGTGAAGTTTCATACCTCTGGTATTGCAGGAGTTGATAGGCTGTGGTCACCACTTTAATTTAGGTGAACTACTAATAGGTACTCCACTTACTTATAATTGTATACTTGATTTTTTTGCCATGTAAATGTAACAAATTATAAAAAAATACTGCCAGTCAAAATATATTTACGCGTTTCGTAATCCAGAACTGTGCTTAGCCTGTTGAAGGCCACCGACAAATACTGCAAGTACGGAAGGCTCGACAGAACTGTCAGTTCTGTCAGCAAGTTTGACGATAGGTCCAGATACACCAGGAACTTGTAGTTCGCGAGCACATCTATGATCTGCAGATGCTGGAACGATAATACACGATATATGATTTAGGTATAAACGCGATTCGCGAAACACGACATCGCTTCAAGGATGTCTTATCTCGAATAGTATTCCATCATTCTGGGTAGATAGAATTACGTCGTAGGTAAGTGGTATTGCATTGTAACATGATAGGAACAAAGATCAGAATAGAATTATATACCTCTATTTGTTCATTCTAAGCGTTTAGGTATGGTAGCGCATTTGAATAATAAGCGTGACATTTTAATGCATTCTGGGTTCTCAGAACATTTAGTGATTTGATTCTGGTCTATGACAAAGTCCAGTCTTCGACAAAAAAAGGATAGTCTCGTATAAAAAGAAATATCGTTTACCTTAGATGAAAGATCCAATTTGATATATACGAGGTCTCCCAGAATAGGCGTACGTTTGAGATAACTGAGACAGGCGGCGACCATGTCTTTGGTGAGCTCTCCGGCCACAAGCTCCGGCACATCTTCTAGGCTACGAATACGCACTACTGGCGAGAACACATCTGCATACAGCTCAGGGAAATTGTAAAAGCACCCCCAGTAATTACCTTCGTTCATTAGACACGTCATGTGTAAGGGAAACTGAAAATTTCGTCACAAAAAATATACTTAGTATTATTTTCCATCCATGAGGTCATCTGAAAAATCGTGTGTCATCCAAAAATCACAGAGCTTTTATGGCACATAAAAATAAAACAGAGGTCCGGCGAAATGTCTTTACCTGTGGGAAATATCTACTAAAGAGGTGTGACGAAATGTGACCCCTCTCCTGGGGAGCATTATTCATTAAATTGTGCGGTCGTGACAGCTGTGTTCAGCAGTACTTTTTACGTTCTGTATACGTCATTACGATGTTCTGATGCCATAAAGAGGGCAGTTGGTGGTAGCATGTACAGAGCGGTCCACGTTTCAGAGGACCGCATGGCTTGGAAACGCGTCGTATGTGGTCGCGATCCTCAGCAGTGACAGAACGACGAAGAAGAAGAACACGTCATTACACGACGAATGTCTACTGTACTACTCTGTCAAGTGCCGGGAAAAGATCAATGATACACAAAATGTTAGTTATTTATATTTATCACCTTCAAAGTATGATCCTTCAGAAACGATACACTTATGCCAGCGAATAATCTAATCATCAAAACATTTCTTAGACAATTTTTCCCGAATTGAGTTCAGTTCTCGCCGCTAATTCTCCTTTATGTCTTCTACCGAATGCCACGAAAAACGAGTGCCACGAAATGGTAATTTGAGTTTAGGAAAAAGGAAGAAGTCGGCTGGAGCTATATCTGGTGAATAAGGTGGTTTTGCGATGGTATTTGTGGAGTTTTTGGTCAAAAATTCGTTCACAATGATGGACTTGTGTGAAGCGCATTATCGTGGTGCAAAATCCAAGAATGTTCTTTCCACAAATCTGGCCATTTTTGTCTAATTTGCTCTCTTAAACGCCGCATAACGTATTTAATAATATTCTTTATTTACCGTTTGACCTGCAACCTGTTTCATCGGAAAAAAATCCGAGTGCACAATACCGCAATAGTCAAAGAAAAACAGATAACTCCTTTACTATGGATAGACTTTGGAGTGTTTTTTTCGGTTTCGGTTCAGTTGCGCGCCACCCTGCAGCTTGTTGTCTAGTTTGCGTGTCAAACTCGTAAACCCAGTTTTCGTCACCAGTAACGATGTCTTTCATAAATGTTGGCTTGTAATTGACTCGTCCTCGGCGACTCTTATACGATTAAGTTTTTGGAGAAAGTTCAGGTCTTTTGGGGACTAGAACGGCAACATGTTTCAAATCCAAATGATTTTATTTAAAATGGTACAGACCGATTCGTAAGACTCAGAAAGTTCGGTGGCTATCTGTTTCAATTTGAATGAAGATTTTCAGTCACTATTTCCTTCACTTTTGCGATGTTAACTACAGTTGCAAACGTTGATGGCCTACCAGAGCAAGGCAAATCTTCCATTCCATCATGACCGCATTTGAACGCTTTGTATCACTCATGTTTTTGATAAATTCGATTCACCGTAAGCCTTCTATAACATTTTCAGTGAATCCGAATACAAAATTACATTGGCGAAGCAAAATTCAAGACATACTCTCTGCTTGGTGTTTTTATCAATTATACACGTAAAATTCACAATAAACACTAGATATGATAAAACTAAAAACAGCACTGTATTTAACCTAAAGATCAGATATAACCCAAGCTCCCCGCCAAAATGGAACTCAGTTGTGTCAATCTAATAACAACAAAAGAAGATAAAATGAAATTGGAACCATTAACAAATCATCCATTCTCGATACTTTTTTGACTGAATGTAAATAGCCTTTTAATAAACTAGCTAACTGGTTAAAAAAAAAGAACAATATTTTTTTAGTTCACTCTTTGACATGGCAGGCGAGTTTTTTAATTATTTGTTTTTTATTTCATACTTTCATTTCTAGCTTTAGACGACATGACAGTATATGTAATCAATTTTTACTATAATAAACCATATATTTTGTTTTTATTTATGAACCATGGCTCCCCTTTTTTAATTATCACTGGCCCATGTTACCCGGGATAACTTAAAGCTTCTAACGATACACACATTGATATCGGTTAAGCCGTTAAGAAGTTATGGTGGAATAAAGAAACTCACAAACATACGTACATACATGAACACTGAAAACATAACACTCCTTTTTTGGGCAGTCGTTTAAAAACAAGGGCCGAGAGCGTCTGATGATGAAAATTCTTGTGATACACGTATACCTTAAGTTGATTCATAAATATTTGCATCGAAAATTAACGAATAACTTGGAGTTTGTAGACCCTAAAGTTAGAAGGAATTTAATATAACTTGTACAACATCTTGTAAAAATAAGTCGCTATTTAATTATGGCACAACGTTTTATGTTGTACATAAATTCAACGTAAAATTGTACTTGAAAGACAGTATGTAATAAAGGCCATGTTATAAATCTTACTAATTATAATAGGTATGAAATTTTAGATAAGTAAGAAAAAGATGCCAGTACCTCCTCCCTAATGAACTCATCGTCGCTACTCGTGGAATCGTCATCTGAATCTTTAGCTAGCTTCAGGAAATATCGTCCCAAACCACTTATAACTGAAATATTTGTGCCGCATTAAAAAATGAGTAATAACGTACCTAGCGCTTTTTAATTAAACGCATTAGTTGCTGACATATAATTTAACTATGACTATTTGTGTATGCCTTAACATGTGGCAAAATATTATTTTTTATTACAGATGTTTTTACAACATATCTGACGATGCAAACGCAAAAAAAATCTGAAAAAAATCTCGAGTTTTCCGATAGCGCCCAGCGGGCTATATTATGTATCTATATAAATGTTAAATGTGCGTAACATGATTGTTATACTTTATATTAACTATAACAATCATGTTACGCACATTTAGTCATAATTATTATGTGACTAAATTTTAGGCGTTACCCACTAATTCCATAGTCTTATAAGGGCAAGGCATCAAACATAAAACGTTCTTTGAAACCCACAAGCATGTGACAGGTACCTGATTGTTTATCTAAAGTTGATGTAGTTAGATTTTTGCTTAGAAAGTTAATCTTAGAGTATTGAGAATCCCACTCGTGGTCTTCGCTCACTATACTCGGCCGGCTTTCTCCGATATGGTAAGCGCTGTTTCGGACTGCTGTTGGTTGACCGCTGGACATCCCTGCAATAGCCGCCATTATGCTCCGTTTCTCCTCCGAGATCCTCGAGATCCTCTCCGAGAGTGACTTTGATGTACGATCCTTATGATTCATTTTGATTTGGTTCTCATTCAACAAGGAATGTTTAGTAAATTAATTAGAGTTTGCCAATGAAATGTCAAAGTGAAATGACTTATACAATTTACTTTTTTATGGATTTTCGGTCAGTAGTACACTGTTTTCAAAGTCGGTAATAACTTCAAACCTTCAAATATGTTTCATTCATACTTCCCACCACGATTCCTACCTTTCGAATATTTCGTAACCTCGAATAAAATAAAAATTGGCGATGCTTCCTCCACGACGGAATTTAATTTTCATAAAAGCCATTTTTATACTGTAGTGCTTACAATCTCGACGTCACAGAGTTCAGCTATGAATATTGCTAGTTATGTGCTAAGGAATAGGTGTTTGGTTAGCATGTTACGTAAGAGATTCTTTTAAATATTTTAATAGCAGTCAAGCCATGCACCTTGGCATATAATTACAGACTAGGAAGTTGCTAATTTGACTTTGAAGGTTTTATTTTGGCTTCATCCGTTTCGGATTAATCTTTTTTTCGTCTAAATTTTTTTGTTGCCAACTTGTACTACTGTATCTTTTTCTTCTATTTAAAATTAAGCAAAATTCTTCCCACAAGGTCTAACGTTCTTAAGTCCACTTGGAAGTCTCTGAAGCGCCTCAGAACGCAAGTAGGAAGGTGTAATTCCAAACTCGTAAAGTGGGCTACCATGACGGATCAACTGCAGGGTGTGGATGTGCAGCCGATTCACAAACCATGCTCCATCTCCTATCTTGTCCTCTGTGCTACAAAACATGCAGCCTAAGTGACCTATGTGATGCTACCAACGATACCGTAGAAGTGGCTATCTTTGGAACCACGCTAAGGGGCCGATCAAGTATTACGTAATCAGATTTTTACATTTTTGACCGCCCCCTCCCCTTCGTCAGCAAAAGTAATGTTACGTAATACTTGAATGCCCCTAATCGAAACATCTGTCTGTAAGAATGCCTTGCCTTAAAACATTTGGGAATATTTACAATCTATGGGAATATTGAAGATCAAATCTGAATGACTGTGCTGGTCATATTAAGGAGTTTTTGACGCACAAACAAACTGCTTCAAATGCTTTTATTAAAGTAATTTGAACTAAATATTGATGTTCAGATAAGTAATTTACTTACATGTGTGAGGATGATATCTACTTTGTAAAGTATCGGTACATAATAAGGATAACTCGTAAGTTCTACATTAGTAATAGTTTTGTGAGATATATGAAAGTGTTCTTTACTTAGGTGGTACATACTAGAGCAGAAGTACTGCGCGGCCGCGGTGGTCGGTAAAGGAGCGAGATAACGAACTACAGCTTTTGTTTTGCAATCTCCTTTGACAGCACAAAAAGCTCTCGTTGATTTCCATGTTGCATTTCCTTTTAAACAGAGCCTTTTGGGAAGTACGCTTGTAGTTAAATTGAAGATGTTGAAATGTTTCAAGTATTTCATATTGAATTGGTACCCAGATACTTGCTCTAGTGGCTTACTGAAATTGAAAAGAGTTGTGTATCTGGTATTTTTATGCTCTGATAATAGGTAGGTAAGGTATGTTTCTAAAATATTTAATTTTATTTTATTGTAGCAATCATTATTTGTTATCAATCATCTATACTAATATTATAAAGCTGAAGAGTTTGTGTGTTTGTTTGAACGCGCTAATCTCAGGAACTACTGGTTCGAATTGAAAAATTATTTTTGGTTTGAATAGACCATTTATCGAGGAAGGCTTTAGGCTATATATCATCACGCTTAAGCCAATAGGAGCGGAGCAGCGATGAAGAATATTTTAAAATCGGGTATTCCACGGGAACGAAGTCGCGGACAGCCGCTAGTTATTTATAATACTTTTTTGATATATATTTTTTTTATGTTATTAGCCTGTAAGCTTTCTTTAAAAATAAATAAATAAATCGTTTTATTTGTATTTTAATATTTATTTAATATATTTTTATTTGATTTGTTATGTTTACTGTTTCAAATCGTATGTTTGTTTGTTTAATATAAGTCTTCAATTTTAATTTTATGGTTGCTAATTCCTGAAATAAACATTATTATTAAAACTGTATGTAAAGTATACAAACTCAGATTTCAAAGACCCTCTCCTAGCTCAGAATGATTGTGCTGTTATAGTAAAGCCCAACTAGCATTTTCTCTAAACTTCTCACAGCGATATTACCAAAGTAATTCTCGTCTTAAAAACCTAGAACATAAGTCTCTGGATGCAGGTGCTGCTGTCAATCGAAGCTCTACACTGCTAGCAAGTTGTAACATTCGAGCCAAGGCTTTGGGGATTTGTCTCCCGAGCGACTGACTGCGAAAGTTGGAGCAACTCTCTTATTTGATCTGTACTTTAACGATCTGCACTCAGTTGTAACTTAAGTACGATCAAGTTGTGCTTTATTAATGTTACAACTTGTTGTGGTGATGAAGATAGGATTTCGGATGTTGAGGGAAAAAAATTTCGATAGGCAGTGGGAAAATATATATAACATGTATGTAATTGTATCATTTTAATTATACAGAATGTCATGCTTAATCCTCAAAATTGTTTTTTGCCTTATATTGTCTCAGAAAACGGAGACAGGCAGGCAAAATATTAATCTAAAGTCGATACCGAAAACAAGCATTCTAGTAAATTGGAAAATTCAATTTTATTTGGTGACATTACTTAAAACTTTTGCTAATTAACCACTCTGCTCGACAAGATTTTGACATTTGACACACTAGCTGAGTCGACGGGGTGTTGCATGTTACGTCATGATTTTCAGAAATTATCTCAACTTTCAGCATCTTAATTAACCATGATAAATTTGTTTCTGCAGCAATTTTATACGATAAGTTATTGAGAAATATCTTAAATTACAACTTAAGATCGTTCAAATCACGTCAGTCAACTTAAAAATGCGTCTAAAATACGCATTACTACACCCT
Organism: Hecatera dysodea; assembly: GCA_905332915.2. Lineage (NCBI taxonomy): Eukaryota > Metazoa > Arthropoda > Insecta > Lepidoptera > Noctuidae > Hecatera > Hecatera dysodea. The sequence goes on from HG995304.1 coordinate 9,094,648, forward strand.
TCCAAAAGATAGTCGTCTTAGATTTGCTAAAATGATATATGTAAATAACCTTCTCGCTTGCTAAAAAGAGGCAAAACCGCAAAATCAAGACATATTCATTATATTTGCGGTGTTTCTTTGTCATTTTCTATACGCAAGTTAATTTAAAATAGGGTTCAATTATGACAAAAAATATTACTTTTCAACTGTGATGGCAGTGGTGTTCAAGGCTAAAAAACATGAAAATTATGAATTCCAGAAACCCAAACTCCACTTGAGGAGTATAGTGGTTTGTTCATCATTTGATTATTTAACGAATTCATCCATATTTCTAAGGAAATATGTAGCGGTAATGAAATTTTTTGGTATCCAAAGTCAAAGTTTCGCGCCAACTGTGTTTGTTTACGTTTTTATTTCACACAAAAATCACACACTCACATGTAAATACTATTACAAATACACATATTATGATTCTAAATATCGTGAAGAACAAGAAGAAGCCCAGATCTAAATGCAATAAACGAACAGAGATCCAATAACACGAAATATTCATTACCGCTGATTTATTTTTGTTTAAAATCGTCAGCCATTTTGATTTTTTTAATGCTAGGGTGTGGGAAAACGATTATTATAATCGATGGTTTTTTTATTTCGTTCGACTCGATAAATATAAATGAGCAATTATGGTAAATCGATTATTAAAAATTAGCGCAAAATATTTTATTTATCATAAAATCCAATAAGCATTTATAAAAACCATATTTGCGCTTTTTTAAGTAATTTAAATAGTTATTTTTTTGGAAATCAACGAATTAAATCAACTGAAAAAATTAATCGGACTCGTGCGGATTGCGCCAAAATTATTATTTTATTCAAAATTTAAATGCAGAACCAGAATGCTCGTGATTCAGAAATATTTTTTTTTCACATATTTTTTTTTATCTCTGTATTGACTATGGTATGGTTAGGTAGTGGATCGGTTTGAACTTTGATATAATGTTATTTGAATTCGATATGCTATATAATGTGATAAGTTTACCTTATCTAAATATACTATACTAGCTGCTGCCCGCGACTTCGTCCCCGTGGAATCCCCGATTTTAAAACATTCTTTATCGCTGCTCCGCTCCTATTCGCTTAAGCGTGATGATATATAGCCTATAGCCTTCCTCGATAAATGGGCTATCTAACACTGAAAGATTTTTTCAAATCGGACCAGTACTTTCTGAGATTAGCGCGTTCAAACAAACAAACAAACAAACTCTTCAGCTTTATAATATTAGTATAGATTATAGAATGTTTGTTGAAAGTATGTACGTAAGTAGGTAAATTATATTTTTGTAGTAACGTCTATTTCTTTGGAACGTCCGGTAGCCTAAACGGCTGCATAGGTTTTTCAAATTAGGTATCATTCGATTAGTCATAAATGCCGAACTTTCTTAGGCTATTCGAATTTTGAAAAAAAAAAGTTTTTTTTTTCAAGACACACTCACGTCATTCTGCCTAGCCTTTTCCTTTTCTATGTTGGGTTCGGCATCTAACCTAACCAGATGTAGATGAATACCATTTTTTTACATAGAACTATTGCTTATAAGACCTCCACAATCTAGTAACTGATTAGAACATACCTCTTGGCAATGTTGGGGTTACAGTTTGTGGCCTATAGACTGTCAAAGGTGTCCGAATGACAGCCGGCATCAACGACATGCTTTCCAAGTCACGGTGGAAACTCAATCTGTATTAGATGGTCACCCATCCACTAGCCGATCTCGGCAAACGTAGCTGAACTTCGAAGTTCGATTTGTGCGGTCATTATTATTTATTTATTAAATGTGTGCATTAAAAAAGCTCTATAAAGCAAAGGACCACTCATGTCACTTCACACACATTCAGATGAAATTCGGTGGGTATTAATTATGAATTCCCGCAACCCAAACAAGATTTCGGCTTGCACTTTACTTACCCGATTTTTTTTCATGGATGTTGATCGCAGATTCGTGATTAGGATCCCTACAAACCATGAAAATAACACCCATAGCAAAAAACTAGAAAAGTCTAGTCGGTACCATTTTCACTTATAATACTTATTAAAATTTATTGAGATAGTTTATTTACCAAGTAGAATTTAGCCTTAATAACCTTTTTTAGAATATAGTTTTAGAACCTTAATTTGAAAATATATTTTGTAGGTAAGTATGTGTAATCTGAATGGCCCAAAATGCATTTTTCCGTGCCCTGCATGGACATATTAGATACTGGGTTTCAGGGGCAAGATGACAAAATCGAAAAGTATTTTATAAAGCAATATTCAATTTTCATAACATTATAAAAAAAGCTCGCTCTAGATAAAAAATATTTTTTAAATACCAGTTTCAATTTGTCTAGACCTACTTAACATACATAAACTATAAGCTTGGTATTTCGTACGCAACCAGCTGAAAGTATCTAACATAGAACTCTCAGTAATATAAAAGGAGTAAAACATGTTTCATTCTTATTTTGAATAACATGGACAATAGGGTATTTTACTGTAAAAATCTAATTAGTCCGTCTGATAGATTTACAGAAAATATTGGACACGTATTTTTTCTTTTTTCACGTAAACAAAAAATGAAGACGATACAGTGCGTTGAAAACTCACGTGACGTCACTACGTTGCTACAATTTTTACCAGCGACGTGACGTCACGTGAGTTTTCAACGCACTGTATCGTCTTCATTTTTTGTTTACGTGAAAAAAGAAAAAATACGTGTCCAATATTTTTTGTAAATCTATCAGACGGACTAATTAGATTTTTACAGTAAAATACCCTATTCTGCGCAAATTAACCTTTTTTTTCTGGATGGGAAATCATCAAATGACTTCTCCCGCTCTGGGCGGAGCGTAATATAGTTATTTTTTCGTACGCAACCAGCTGAAAGTATCTAACATAAAACTCTCAGTAATTTAAAAGGAATAAAACATTTTTCATTCTTATTTTGAGTAACATAGACAATTCTGCACAAATTAACCTTGGGTCCGATAATCTGTTGAGTAGATTTCTTTCTTTACTGTAGAAAATCCTATTTTAATTACTTATGAAAGCATAAATAATAATTATGATTAATGCTTATTGTATTTTATGTCTTAAACGTATTTTTTCCTAATATTTTAGCAACGAATTTAAATTAATCGATTAGGTTGAAATAAAAAATATATCGATTCGCATAATCGTTTTGGTACACCCTAACAATAAAAAAAAACAATAAGAATGATGGTTGATGGCGATTATCACATTTATGCACTTCGATTTTATTTATGAAAATTAGTAAACTTGTGGGTTAAATATTAAAGAATTAATGGCGCCAAGATATGAGCATTTTATCTAATTGTTTTAATTAACGCCCATACATAAGAATTTTTAAGTGGCTTTATCAAAATTGCAATTATAAATTAGGATGTCGTATGACGGAACTCTGAGGTCCAATTGGTACTACAACCGAGCCGGCGGAGGTTTGCATGTCTAGTACCAATTGGTACTACTACCGAACTATACGGTTAAGTTAGCCGGAACGAAAAGGGAGGAGAGGAGTGTGAATTACTTACATTTTGTGAAGCAGCAGCAGGAAGGGACAATTGAATTGTGAGTTTGAGAATTGAAGTTGTTGCGTATATTTATGTAGGGCCGTCAAACAACAACAAAGTGTCATAATTCAAAGTTATCTGCGGAGGCTTTGAAAATATGAAAAAGTGTCTCGTGGACGGCACTCGTTTGGGATGAGAAGGAAAAGAAAAGTGTCGTGTTTCAGTGGCGGTCGACTTCAGTACCCCCTCCTCGACTTTACTCTTCACCCCGCTGCCATTCCCCGCCCCGCCGGCCACCGCGAGTTGATACGCCTCGCGGCGAAATTTTCAATTTGCAACGAATACTTAACTTATTTTAATAAAAATTAATATGGTTTTCTGTTACGATACAAAGTTGCTCCTCAAGGTTTCCAACTCTTTTTATTATCATATTGTGTAAGGTAGAAAATAAGCGTGAAATTAAATCAGTAACAGCTGTTAATAAAAACTTGTCGATGGTTTTTATTTGAATGAAATTCCTACAAAAAATTGAGGACGTGTGGCAGAAAGTCATTATGCTGAGTAGGTACGTAGGAAATAAGCTAAAATGTAGTATTTTTTGAGCTGCGCTAAGTGCAGTGGAGAACACTTAAATAAATTAGCATACTTCTTTTTATGGCGGTGCCGTTAAAATGGAAATTACGTAACCTCCCCGTTGTTTTACTACTGACAAACTTTAGTTTTTAATTAAGGCAACGGATATGAGAAAGCTCAATAATGAAATTACAATTATTTTCTTATAGACAGTTAACATTGTAGAAGTACATTTAGTAGTAAAGGTAACTACGGATGGAGTCGATTCGTAACACTAATCGTCCACGTAGGTACATGTTGCCTCCAGCCCCTTGGGTGGCAACAAGCAAGTTAAGAAGCTGACCTAGATTTTTACTCTATAATGTAGGTATATATTATAAAGGTAAAGTCAGAATTTCCAAGTGGGTTTAAACCCTCAATTTGCCCACACACATTAAAAGGTCACTTAATTAGGAAAGGTTGCAGTTAAATCTTGAAACTGGCCAAAGGGCCGCCGTTTCAAGTCATTGTCGGTTCCGGTCCGTGGTGTTCGAGAGCCTATCCGGATACCCGGGAATCCGGGATTCTGGGTATCCCACCTAACCGTGCACAGTTTCTGGGGCCATTAACTATACATGTGAATGTACATACATACATATGTATATGTTTCGTACGTTGACATAGTTTTGGTTTCAACCACAGGCCACAGCCTACATAGTTTCATGAATCTTCGTGAAACAATAGCCAGTGTGTATGCGTTTTGATTCAATGAATTCGAAGATTTGACTCCATAGCAACAGCAATATTGGCTTCATCTGTTTAGTTCACGTGGGTTTATATTAACGTAACCTCCACGTTGATGTTAATGTATTATCGTCTCATCAAATGTCAAGGCAATACATCGGTTGCTATATGAATTGGAAAATGAGTGGTGGTTACATAATATACATATATACCTACACATACGTGTGTGTATTGTGTGGGCTTTCAGTTAATCGCGTATGAAGTATGTATTGTTCAAAAACAAATAGGTATACATTTGTGCGGCGGTCCGTCCTAATAAGGTACCTACTTGACTTTACCGCAGCTGAGTACCAGCAAGTCCGAGCTAATGAACGTTGCAGTATATCCTCTAGTACATTGTACTAGAGTACATCTCTACATTGTATCCGACGTAACAATTTAACAGTTACTTGCTGTTTTAGTCACATGAATGGCGCCGATTATCGTAAAAGACTCTCAACAGCCCTTTTCTCCGTTATTATAAAATATTCTCCAAAAAGTCTTCTATATTGGGTTCTGTGTATATTATTCTCGAAGACCTCTTTGTGTGGGTTATTGAGTGTTCATTAATCAAACTTGAGCGGCGACACTTAGGTATTGTCCGTGAATTTAGGACGCTGCATTATTATTTACGGCGCGTGTACAACAATCCTTACAAGATTAATGATCTATCGAAAGCACTTAAACGGAGCAAGATAGAAGATTCTTAACTTTGCTTCGAAGTTGAATTTTCGTGTTTTTAATAAGGTTTTCGGTTATTTACTTTCATCTCGACTTCGTAATACAGAATTGTCTTTTCAGGACAAAACAGCACTGATGCTACTGAAATAATTACAATTAAAATATTTCAAATCCGTACAATTTGAATTATTATTATTGTAATTATAACAATATTAATTTTAAATATTAGTAATTATTGAAATCATAATATAACTGTCTACAAATAATCTGAGACCTCATCTAATTATTGTGTACTAATTTTGCATTCCAACTATGACTCATATTAAAATCATTGATGAGGCCCCTATGTTGTAATTGGGGAAATCACTGATTCTAATAGAACAGGTTTACCTAGTTTCGGAATCAGGAGTTGAATTGTAGGCTTTCCTCTTATATCCTGCTATTCATTTATTTATTTTATTGTTTATGTACACACATAAATAATAAGTAAGTAAGAGACAACATTACAGTTTTTGTACAAAGGAACTGCTATTCATGTTATTTCATCGGTTTTTTAATTCAATTGGACTTTAATAATATTCTTTTAATTTAATAATGATAATTTATAATTGTAATTGTTGGCTCTCTGCACGTGTTGGTAATAACTGTTAGTGCAAAGAGTAACTGAACTAAATAAATAACGTATGTCCATATTTTATAACTCCAGAAATAAAAGTAAGGTACCTACATATTATATAGGTACGCTATAGAAAAAATAAAATAAATACACTTCTGGACACATCTATTAGCCCACCTTAGAGTTTAGGTTTCGATGGCCCCTACCGAAATATGATTGCTAGATTGAACAAAAACTGTTGATGCAGTTTTAAACCTGATACATTTTACCATCTTTTTCGATCGTATTGTTTTAAATTTGAATTCAGAATACCATACGACATGGAGCTACGCCTAACAAGTCGGATATGCACCTTGTTAAAGGCAATTGATTTTTGAATAAAAAACATGTTTTATCAAATAAAGGTTTAATTTAATAACGCGTGTTGCCTCCATGGGCATCTACCACAGCTCTCATACGATTAGGCATAGAGTTTATCAACCGCTCTATGAAATTTTGAGGGATCATCTCCCATTCCTCTTCTATGGCAGTTTTCAACTCCTGCATCGTCTGGGCAACTGGCTGACGAGCCCTAACACGTCTTTTTAGCTCGTCCCACACGTGCTCAATGGGGTTCATGTCTGGGCTTCTGGCTGGCCAGTCCATAACTGTGATGTTCACATCCCGAAGATATTCCCTGACGATGCCGGCCGCATGGGCTCTTGCATTATCATTCATAAAAAGAAAATTTGGGCCTACATAGTCCGCGTATGGTATCACGTGAGGTTCTAAGCACTCACGAATGTACCTTTCAGCATTTAATGTTGGCAGCCGTGCTCCTGTAACAACCTCAAGTTGAGTTTTGCCACTCGCGGATATACCGCCCCAGACAGTCCATGAGCCACCGCCATAAGCAACCCTCTCTTCAAAGCAGCATTGTGCGAAACGCTCTCCCTTACGTCGGTAGACCTTCTTCCTTCCATCATTGCCATGTAACACAATTTTAGACTCATCAGAAAAGAGTACACGGCTCCAATCTTGCTGTGTCCAATTTAAATGACTGCGTGCGAAATGAAGACGCGCTGTTCGGTGGGCTCGCGTTAGTTTGGGCCCATTAGCTGGCTTGTGTGGTACCATATCGCGTTTTTTAACCTTCTCTGAACAGTTCGAGCGCTCACAGATACTCCGTGGAAGTCGCGAAGTTGGTTTTGTATCTCAATGGAAGTAAGGTGACGATTTCTCAAGCTGGTCGTCACGATGAATCGATCCTTCCTTTCAGTTGTGACCCGAGATCGTGGCCTTCCTTGGCGACAACCAAGCCCCCAGTCTGTAGGTACCTCCGATAAACATTTCGGACCGCAGATCGACTTAAATTAAGTTGAGCACTCACGTTTCTTTGGCTGTGTCCGCCCTGAATAAGTGCCACAGCTTGGGCGGCGACTTCAGGTGAAGTATCCATAGATTATTGATAGAACCTCACCTTAATGTTAAGAATAAGTAAATGTTTGTTGCAAAACCAAAGATATCAATCACTTTTTCAAGAATTAAATCCAAGTAAACCAATAAAACCAAGTTTTCTTGGTATTCGATTGTTTGATATCAACAAACAGGCTCCATATTGTCTTTTGTTTCTTTAAATTCTGTGTTCGAAATTCAAAAAAAGACTATTGAATGAAATTGTGAATGTGCCAGGTTCAAAACTGCATAAAAACTTTTTGCTCGACCTAATATAAAATTTTAGCTAGGACCAAACGAAACTGAAAATACAAGGTGGGCCAATAGATGTGTCCAGAAGTGTAGTTGAAATCAATAAAAAAATTCAATATTATGAATTTATAAGAGAAATTTCTGCTAATTGCGGCACTGGCTACGCCGCCGCTACGTCACATCATTCCTTTCATCTTCTTTCTTGATTTTACTAAATTTATTGGTTTAATTTTATAAATATATAATGTACACATGAATCAGTTTTTTCCCATTCTATGTGTGTTTCATATTGTGGTATTCACATTCGATTTTTATCTCGAAGTCTTGCTGTAACTGGAATTAGATTATTTTAGAAATATGCACTATCATGTGTAGTAGGAAATATGCCTTTGCGTGCCATTATTCTTTGAAAGCATCCTATATTTTATTTCATGTGAACAAAAATAAACAACTACGGTAACTTTGTTTCGCTAAACGGTTCCGCAGAATGTATTACTTGTATGCATGCGGTGTACGAAGTTTAGGATAAATCCTTTTCCGAGGTTTAGCCGACGGCGTTCGTTCGTCGCTCCACTGTCATGTTCCTCGGCAAACAGATCGCGTTTCTGGGGCAACACAACACAGAACAAATGCTTACTTATGTACTCCTTTACATACTTGTGCATATGGCGTGCATAATATATGGCTCTCGAATAAAAACTCGCCTTTTGTGGTGAATTGTCTTTTTTGTGTGAAGCTTAGCGAACATAAACTCAGGCCTTTTCCCCATGAGCGTAAGTTGAAACTAAAGAATGTACAGCTCCTGGTCATTCTGGTCATAAGTAAAACGCACCTGACTTTTTATCAATTTTTATTTAGGGATGTTTGACGTCTTGACTTTCTGTTGTTGCTTTGTTGTTACCGATACTTTTTCTCGGAACTACTAAACTAAACCAAATCTTTGTAAGCACTTTAAGACACCGAGTGAAAAGTTTGCTATCAACACGAATATTATTATGAAAATACTTTATTAAGTAGATTTCATATTGATACTTAGATTGAATATTCATGTCTTTGACTCGAGATAGCGAACTTCGGCCTAATCTTAATTTTTTATACAAGTCCGTCGGAACTTGGCCGAAGTTTCCGAAGCTTTTACTTAACCTTGGTCTTATTGCTTTTGATTAGACGGCGGCTAACTTTAATACGAGTGCCTGTCATTTTCACTTTTTCTTTCTTTGGCACACTACATGAACTTTATGTCCTGTGACTAGACGAACACAGGTAAATGATTGCAGAAAAGTAAATCAAGGAATAAGACCCATTTTGGGATTCGGCAAATTCAAAACTATTTTTTTTAAACATCTGTTTAGCATGTGGTGGGTCCAACTAAGGTAACATCTACATATTTTATTAGACATCTCAACGAGCTCAAAAGTGATGATACATTGGAGTTCCCTCTCCCGTTTGAAACAACTTTTGTTTCGCTAGCTACTGTAGCAAAGTAGATCCGGAAACTGGAAACATCAGGCTGAGTACTTCCTCATAATGGATGATCCTTTTCCTTTCCACAAGCAAAAGTCAAAAGTGTTGTTGATTGAAAGACGTAGGTATGGTGTCACACGTCGCCGCTCTCTGTTTGCAGACCTCATATTTACTTTGTACGACCGCCATGTTATGTTTGGCATCGGAGGGTGGCAACATAAAAAAAATTGTTACGGTTTCCAATTTCCACACTTTGTGATATTTATTTGCCGTTCCAATTTCCTTGGCTCAGCGCTGGGTCGCCATCAGTGTGAACACGGTTTTATAATACCCACGTAATTGGACTTCGATTTTTATTAAAGATAAATTTTATTGCGCCGCTTTACATTCACCTGGATTAGAAGTGTTTGTAAGTCAAGGACGCATTGCGGCGAATTTCTGTTCACGTAATAGAATTTTTGTATGGAATTTTAACTTACTTCTTTTCATAGCACAAAGCCAACACAAAGGGCACAATGAAATACAGTGGCAAACGTTTTGACGTGGAATGCGTGTTTGTAATATAGCGCGGAGTTTTTATGTCTCGGTTTACTTGCGTATAAACCGTCGGATACTATCCTAAGCCCTTTTCTGTGGGGTACATACTAAGTATTTTGGAAGAAGAGCCAGTTTTCCCTTTTAAATAAATGTTATTTAAATCTGGTTCAAAACAGAACTTAACACAGCCATTTGTCACAATGGCAACGTAATTAAATCCGTATCTATTTCCCTTTGATTCCGAATTCATGATCCTGTATTAAACTGAGCCAAACTGAAATGTTTTATATATTTGTGTAATATATCCGGAAGTGGGCACCCGCTTTAAATGTGCATCAATCACGGAGCTAAAGTGATTATGGTTAATGTAGTTATGCATAGCTAAATAGTACATCTGCACAAAACTTGGGTTTGTATTGAAATGAAATGGGATGTTATGTATTTCTTTTCCAGAATATAGGTACTTACATAGTAACAGGTTAAAATAATTTTAGTTCCACTATATTCGACTTATCATTCGTGCAAATATTTTGAGTACATGCAAATACATCAATTTCATTCGTCATACACACCATAATTATAATAAAAATACCAGTCTTGCTTCGTTAATATTAATAAGGCATGTTACATAATATTATTAGTTTGTTATATTATGTCTTACACTCAAGACAGTTCATCAATGTAATGGATCTATACTTACTGTGACCGAGTTTATCCACGACCCTTGTAAAATATAAAACATCTCTATGTATGTCTTCTTTATCAAAATGGAAAATTAAATTATTATTTATATTATTATTATATTATCTGCGAAAGTCCTATTATTTAACGTCTTATATAGTCTATGGCTGCACATTTCCACCCTTTTTAAGTTATCTGTCACTTCTAAAATGGGTGGAAATGGCTAACAGTTATCACTCTGATAAAGCGAGCTGCCACGCTTGGATTGTTATTCTTTTAAGTATGAGACAGTAAGCAGTGGTCTGGGGCAGAGCTGCAGTGCGGTTCGGTAATCATCCCTCCGTGGAAGCTGAGGTGGAGTGTATAGTGCGAATCATCATCAAGTATCGTTTCCGTTACTGACTGACCGAGTGACTGACAGACAAAGCACAGCCGAAACTTCTGGTCGTAGAAAGCTGAAATTTGGGATGCCAAAGTTCAGCTTTCTACGACCGTCTTCCTAGGAGAAACGTCTTCCTAGTAGAGTGTTGGGATTTCCCGAAATTCCTACGGGAGCTAGGCGCGTACGGAGTCGCAGGAAAAGGCTAGTATTATTGATAGTGAATAGACCGGCTGTTCTATAAAACCTTACTCCAGAGTATTCTATTCTATTCTATTCTACTGAGTAAAATGATGTGTGTTGGTAACAAGACCCAATGATGATTTATATTCAGGGTATTCAAAACTCTTATAATGTGTATTTGATAAGGTCCTGTTGACCGATAAAAATGTAAATGGGTACACACCTGCCACCATTTATAATATATTTAAAAAAATACAGTCCGCGCAGCCACAATAGTTAAACAATCAGCGAAGACCACATGTGGAGATGGAGAGGAAGCTGTATTGTCTATCATCTTATTGAGTTTAATTGTTACTATGTTTCTTTGCTATCTCGTCCCGGCTGTGATTGGGTTCCAAGTAAACGGTTTTATCTATCTTACTAATATTATAAAGAGGAAAGATTTGTATTTTTATATTTTTGTACTAGCTGCTGTCCGTGACTTCGTCCCCGTGGAATACCCGATTTTAAAACATTCTTTATCGCTGCTCCGCTCCTATTGGCTTAAGCGTGATGATATATAGCCTAAAGCCTTCCTTGATAAATGGTCTATTCAACCCAAAAAGAATTTTTCAATTCGAACCAGTAGTTCCTGAGATTAGCGCGTTCAAACAAACAAACAAACAAACAAACTCTTCAGCTTTATAATATTAGTATAGATGTAACGAATAAAGACAAAAACTACTGGACCGATTTCAAAAATTTATTCACCATTAGAAAGCTACATTCACCTTGAGTAACATAGGCTATATTTTAACCCCGTATTCACATGGTAACGGGAACTAAGCGGGTGAAACCGCGGGGCGCTGCTAGTATGTAGATATTTTGATAGTTGTTTTGGCTGATTGTCTTTCTGCTGTGTGAGTTTTCTTTACTAGGTTGTAAACTAGCTTTAAGTTATTCATTGCAAAGGTTAAACGTGTTGTTGCTGCTGTTATATGTAGATTCTTGATAGTAGTTACGCATCCGAAGCCAGAAAATCTGACACCAGTGTTGTCTAGGGGCTATCGTATTACCCAGTTACTGGGTTGTGCATTGCATAAGACAAGAACCTGTAAGTTAGAGGAATGCATTAATAGATATGTATTTAGAATTTAAATGACCAACTTTTTGATTATGTTCTAGAAATATTGAATTGTCAGTTAGTTACTAAGCAGGTACATATTTTGAAGTTTTAATTCCGGGTAGAACAAATCCTAAGAAGAATATATTTTCAATATCAGTTTCTTTTGATGTTTCATCATCCCACAAAATCTTGGCCATATATCTCCTCTGTTATGTGGGAAACTCATACATATTGTATATTATATCCATGTAACTCAATTCACGTGATTCATAATATTATTCTCGACGTCTGTTTTAGATTTATGTAAATATACCTAAGGTTCCGCTGTAAATTCAAGTTGGTAAGCATGAAGGTAAATAATAAATATGAATTATGTATTGGAAAACAACTGCGGTGTTTGTTGGTACACCTGGACCCCAAGTCTGATATTTTTATAAATTTGTCATTCCAACACGATTCCATTGTCATTTTGCTAAAAATTCGTAATCTGCTAAATTCAAAATGGTCAATCAGTGGTCGGTCAATGGTCTTGTAATACTTTTTGATAACCGAGCTATTAAAAGCAATGACTGCACAATGACGTTCTAATGGTAGGTCACTGATCAAAGGAACTGTCAAAATTTTATCAGATTACCGCATATTTCTGTAATTCATTTGTAATTGTGTACGAGATTACCATTCTATGCCATTTCTTTCAATGGAGTGTCAGTGGTTGACCATTGGAAAGTCATAGTGACATTTTTATATTATTAGATTACCAAACTTGTAAAAATCAACCATTATGAACTCAATGACAGACCATTCTGAGACTATTGTAATAGCAGACTTGAGGCCCTGGTAGAGCATGGGGGAGGGCTTTGCCCAGAGGTGGGTCGCTAACGGCTATTGAAAGTATAGATAATAGTCAAAAATAAACCGAATGTGCTATTGAACAACGATCGGAAGACCAAAGGCTCAGCGTAAGCTAACTTGGTGCAGCTTAAGTTAGTTTTGGCTCTTCAACTGGGTAATCAGGTACTTGTATTATTCATATACCTATGGGTTAGCAGCTACTAGCTGCCTACGACTTCATACATTCGTAGATAAGCTTAGTAGTGCACATCTGCGCCATCTACGCTGCTAGGTTTTGGACAAAATAAAACATTGTGCAAAAAAAAAAAAACGCGCACTTCTCAATCTTAAATGCATATTGTAATTATCATATTGTAATTCTCAATCTTAAATGCATATTAGTAAATTAACAAAGACAACGAATGATTAGTGTTAAATTGTTGGCATGTTAAATTAATGACACGAACCGTTGTAAATGATGCTTACGTATTACTAGAATTTTAAAACTTTTTGGATAATTTATGCTACCTAACTCATTTAGGTAATTGTGCTTTCTAAATTCAATACCATTTTTTGAAATCTTTGTTATGCATCGGTACATAATCTTATTTCCACATGCACAACCCGCAGTAACTTTTCATTGAGCAGATTCCATTTTATGGACGACAATGCTCACACTCACCGTTCTGGTGACGTGGAAGCTTACATGCAAGAAATTGGGATCCGTCATATTGGCCAGCTCGAAGTCCTGACCTTTTTTTTTTTTGGATGGGAAATCATCAAATGACCCCTCCCGCCCTGGGCGGAGCGGTAGGGAGTGTCAGACTTTAACTGACTAAAACCCACCCGTGATTCTTCTTGTGCTCTTTGCGTTCCAGGACCGCGGTGACTCTTTCGAACAAATTCCGCAATCGAAGTCCTGACCTCAATTCGATTGAGCATTTATGGGATAATCTAAAGAGGCGGGTAAGATCAATGCAACTTACTTCACAAAACATCAGAGAACTAAAAAGGGTCGGTGCAGAAAGCTGGGAACGTAAAGTACCTATTCCACAAGACTTTATTAATAATATTGTGGAAAACAAACAACAAACTGTGATTTTATTTTTAATTTTATTTTACTTTTTGATTAAAAAAACAAAAACAGAACATTTTGTCTTTATTGCTCTTCTTATTGTTTGGGGAAGTAAACATCGATTTTATTGAAACACGCATTTTCATTTAAAAGATTATGACTATACATATACAGTCTACATTATCCGATATCGGCTTTGGAATGTAAATTTCCTTACGTGGCGGTTTTTTTTTTGCAAAGGGTTATAATCATTTTTGCAAACTAAATGTTCTTGCGTTATAGCCACCGAACTACTTTACGTACCCACCTAACTACAGTTTAGCAGAATTATATCAACCAGCCATTACATAAAAACGCAACGTTAGCTACCTCGTAAACGCCAGTGATATCGAAATCCCGCTAGCTGAGTCGGAGCCCGCATAGCGTACGGTCAACCACATGTTAGTACTAACATTTGCTTTACGAAAAGCATCCTTGCAAGTTCGCCGAAAAGGCACGGAATTATACAAACCCGCGCCTTTACGAACTAAATTGGGGTTGCCTTTGAGTCTGATCGGATGCAGTAGAATAGTAAAATTCATTTTGATGAGTTATTATACGAACTTAAATATAAGGAACAGCTGATTATTTTTTTCGCGATTTACTATGGGACCAAAGCGGTCCCATGTCAAAAGTTGTTCATAACGATGAGTACAATGACCTCTTAAGAGGTTGTTGGTGTTTGACAAATAATCCAGTATATAGCGACTGCCTATTTGACCACCATAGCGCAAGTTTCGGGTAAAAACAATAACCCCTGCCAATACTGTTCATCGGTTTTACGGACTTCTGATGTATGATGATATATGATTTTATGAGATAAGTATAAAATTGATTGAGTCAGGCGTTAGTTTGCGGAAATCCATTTTAATTTGAAATTGAATTTCTCAGTCGCAACTCAACGGTCAGCGAGTCAACACGTCCCCTGAGGATGCCTCGTGGAGAGGCGAAACACGTGTCGGTAATGGTGTTGGGTATTGCTTTGCCTTCCTGCATGTGCATAAAATCCTTGCATTTGCCTTGTAATCTTGCATGTGCATAATATAGCGGGCGGGAGGGAGGTGCATACCTGCAACCCACTAATATTCGCGGAAATTAAAACTAGATATATTGTTTTCAATTTCAAATTGAGATAAGTATAGCCTAATTTTGACTTGAACGAAACTGGCAGTTGAGAGTATGTCATGCTCAGTTGCTCACTCAAAGTCTCGCTGATGGCGGAGCGTGTGTTGGATCATTTAGTTCCCTCAAAAATGTTTGAGCTGAATGGTGCCGATACACGCGTCATCTTCGTGAACGGACGCCGTCAGTTGCGACTGGTCAACTCTTAAGTGCCGCTTAAGTTTCCTTTTTCTTTGCATTGTCCTCACATATAGAAGCAAGAAGAATAATGTAACCAAGATTTTTGCATGGTAAGATGATTTCCAAGTTTCTTGCACGTTCTTCTCCATAGTGATCTACGCCTTCGAACGTGCAAATAGCTTCATGTTTCTTTTGTTTTTAATAACCGATCTTACAATTCAAAATGCCTGTAAATGGTGCTTCGAATCTTGAACATTCATCAACATCCATCTACGAGCAAACGAGCGGCTATATTATTTAGCCACAAACTCCTTCGGTAAAAAAGAATTATCAGTATCAAATAGTTACCATATCCGTTCGGTTGTCTGTACGATAGCACTGCCCTGACCTTTATCTGCATCTATATTCGATCGCATAGTTTTAGATTTGCATGTAAAGCTTATAAATGGAGCTCATCTGTATGTATCCTGCCGTAGAGTGTTCTCGCAGGGCTGGCTGTTCGCTCATATTTAATTTAAAACTGTGCTGTATCCGCTCGCCCCACAGTAACTTACTTACTGCACAAACATATCAGTTTCTAAGCAAAAATGTAGTACTTTATATGCGTATACTCATCTGCTATTATTTGCGTTCACTTGAAGTGCTCTCTCTTCTTTGAAATCAGATTTTCATAGGAAAAACTATTTTCTTAGTTCTAAATATGGTTTATTTCGTCAGCAAAACTTTCTGATTTTATAGATATAAATAGAAAAACTTAAAAGACATACGTTCTTATCAAAACATAACGAAGTTCTCAAATAAATCCATAAAAATACCTGGTAAAAACTGAAGAGCACATTAACTCAATTTTTGATACCCCAATATCATGTAAAGGAAAACGGAAGCGGAATTGTTTGTTTTAGTCAAAAGAATGTAACTTTATCACATCAGTGAATCAAAAGGGTACTTACTTCTTAAAAGATAAACAATTTTCCCTTCCATTATAGCAGAAAGCGACATAATAAGTTTACGGTGACAACGGGCGGATTCGCCCCATGGACAAACAAAGGCTTTTATAACTTTTTGTAGTTAATTTGAAGTGGGAACAAAGAGCAGGGTGGAGGGGGACACTCGTTTTATTGTTCCTAATTATTATGAGAGTGCGGAGGACACAACATCATTTTCTGATGCTACAAGAAGAGTATAATCACGTTTGTAAAGTGAGTGATCATTATGACCCACAACTGCGACAAATATACAATCGGGGAAATAAATAGCAAAACAGGATGAAAGGACATATGGTACATAAGTCTTCCATATTTGTAGCAAAGCACGGGGGAAATGTTCCTTTTAATGACAAATACGGGAAGAGGTTACGCTAAGTTATTTAACAAAAAATATTGTTACCAGACCAGAAATTTAATTATTGAAGTAATATTAAATGGAACTATTCAAAATCTGAATGCGATTTTATCTACAATTGAGCAACAACAAATCCTAGTTTGGCTCTTGCAGTGAAACTTAACATTTTATTCGACGTAGAATCCTAATCGAATGTCCAAAATTAAAATTGAAAGTATACACACGGCCTATAAGGCTGGTACGATTGACTCGAGCATTTTTTTCTGAAGTTCTACGAAAGAAAGAAAAAAGAATAATAGCATCATTTCAATTGCGAAATTGCGCCACGAGAAGCGTAAACGAATATTGCAAAATTTGTAAATATTTTATCTTTTACTCAAGAAGACTAAATAACTAAATCAAGTAGATATTTGCAATACAACTTGCTATGGGTAATTAAATAATCTAATGACAGGTGCTTTTGTGGTCGCATTTATCAGCCAATAATGTGTGCATTGCTTTTGTTGTCTTCTCTAGGATAGAGAACGGCTTTACTCCGGGAGTTTTGTTCAGTGGTCTTAGTGCGAGTTTTAAAACGTCAATTTGTATTGCAAGTGAATAAGCGCCATCTGGTGATAGTCACGGAACACCTATTTTTCTATACACATTAGCGAATGTTTACGTTAACATGATCGAGTACGTTAAAAAAACTCGCACTAAGCCCTCAGAACTTTTTCTTGCCATATGACGAAGGAGATTTTTCGGCCTATATGCCGATTTTCTCACGATGGTTTTATTGGCCGTTTACAGAGCAACTATGATGATAAACTACAAATAGTAACGCTTGGGTTCGAATCGACGACCAACAAACTAAGTAATTATCACTGAGCCAGTACTACACTTTCTTTGTTATAAATAAACATTAATCATAATTACATCGACGTCTGTCAAGTTGTGTAGAGCAAAAGGCCATCTAGTTAACTTAATGGTTCTCATTGTTATTGCTTTCGATATGAGGTTCAGATAATATTTACATTTGAATTAGAATATACATAGAAAATATTCTATCCAGTGTTTTATGAAGTGTTTTCGTGAGGTGTTCAAAGCTCAGTTCTAAACCCGTGTGGCATCCAACATGACGCCTCCGTCGATCCTCGTGAACTCTTATTTCAGCAGCAATGATAAACCCTATATCGATACTATTTCGATAATCTTCATTTTGATCCAACTAGCATTTGGTTCTGTTCGTGTTCCACTTCTCGGAGACATACAGCTTGGTTTTATACTCCTATCTGCTGCGTACTCACTACTTCTATCTTGTGCCTATGGTTACATCGTGTATGAAAACATAGATGAATATCCCTTGAATATAGTTATTTGCATATTCTGTATCCAGTGCATGTTCTTCATGTTATTCAATGCAGTGTCAATTAGACGAATGCAGCGTTATTTCAACGAATTGAATATGTTCGACAAAGAAGTTGGCTGCAGACCGAGGGTCGGAAAAGCATCGATAAGGAACTTGATTGCGACAGTTGTTATCACGCTGTACATTGTGATTATCTTTGCGTTGCCGCATATCTTTGTGAGCCTGGAGAACCTGGTTTTAGAGTTGCTACCTTTCCCAATAATGCATATACTGGAAGTACATTTTTGTGGTCACTTGCTGAGTCTTCTCTTACCGCGGCTGCGATTAATTAACTATTATATGGAGCTGTCGTTGTCAAACAGCAAAATAACGAAGAACCTGAACATAGAGCAGTTTGGATACTCGAAGGCTGACAGTAACAAGACACTTTGTAAAATGGAAAAGGTGATGAATCTGTACCACAACATGATCAAAGCGTACAATTATTTGATTGAATCAGTAAAATGGCAGGTAAGAGGAATATTGCTTGTGAATCGATACTGTGCACATCTCACTGTGAACAACTAGGTGGACCTTATCAAGCCTAAGCATCCGTTACGATGGCAGCTCACGTCAAGCAAGGGTTTTTTAGGGTCCCGTAGTTAACGTAAGGGTTCCCTTATAGTTTTACCATGTTCATCTGTCTATTTGTATGCGGTTTAACTCAGAGACACGCACCACGCGGTTTAGTACTAGAAAGTTGGAATTTGGTATGGGTATATTAATCATGCCAGCAAAGTGGTATAATAAAATCCTGAAAAACATTTTTTTTTGTACGTGTAAAGTGGCGATGATTTTTCTTATCGTGTATCCCATTGTGTGAGGTGTCGCGATGTTAGATAGGTCGTTTAGTATTGCGGGCGTGCCCAAAGCATTTTTCTTTCCAAGGATCCGTTTGCGAAATAATAAGCTAAAGTGCCATTTTTTGTTAGAGTCAAGTGTAGCGAAAATAATAATAGTAGTAGCATATTAAAGATTTTTAAAGAAACGCAATCACAGCTAAGTAAGCTTCACAAGTTAATGTGTAATAGTCGACTAACCTATAAAATATACTTGGAGAAGGAAACTTTCGTAGGTACAAATTCCATTTTTTTTGCTATAATTGCTATTTACTAGAATCAAACAAGAAGTTCTAAGTTGACAAATCTGAGGTGCAACGGAACTTTACACTGAGCGTGACCCGACATGCAAATGGCCGATTTTCACATTGAAATTTCTACACAATCGACTGGCAGATTTTAGATGGACTTGTGTTTATACGTAAAACATGATAAATGATAATGACATTTTGTTTTCAGTTGCTGGTCACTATCGTCTCATCGTTTATTAATATTTTATCTTGCTGCTACAGTGTATCTTTGACTATTATTAAGGAAGATGTAAGTTTCAGTTTTTGTTTTACAAAAATCAAAAATAAAAACAATTTATCGTTACATTTAAAAACTCTGCTCATTGTTAGTTTGAGTTTTATCATATAAAGAACTAGCATCTGCCGTGGGAATATAATATATATATGTATAAATATGTGGATATAATATAGCCTATGTTCACCGGAGATAGTGTAGCTTCCCAGCAGTGAAAATATTTTGCAAATCGGTCAAGTAGTTTCGGAGCCTATTCAATGCAAACAAATAAAAAACAATCAAATCTTTCCTCTTTTTTATTATTAACTAGCACCGCCCCGCGGTTTTACCCGCGTAGTTCCCGTTCCCGTGGGAATATGGGGATAAAATATAACCTATGTTACTCGTGGATAATTTAGCTTTCGAATGGTGAAAGAATTTCTAAAATCGGTCCAGTGGTTTTTGAGCCTATTCATTACAACCAAACAAACAAACAATGTTTTCCTCTTTATAATATTAAGTATAGATGTAGATTCGCCGTGGCGCCTATCGATGAACGGCTGAACAGAAAATAATATAATGCATATGGTATGGACTATGGAACACTTCGTTTGCGAGTTCAACTTGTACCCCACCATGTGTTAATTGGAGAGTAAAGCGATAAACAATTTGAATCGCATTATTAACGTGTCGTTTTAGTTTATTTTATTTAAAGGCATCTGCTGTTTATTTATGGCTAACTCTTTTTTATACTAGTTTTTTTTCCTTCAGGTGCCATTATCATTCATGGTCACGTATGTGGGTCTACTGGCAGGCATCATGTTTCCGCTGTTCTCACCATGCATGCTGGGAGACCAAGTTCACAACGAAGTCCGAAGACTCAGAGAGCTGCTTGCTTCACGACTTTATGAGAATCAACTGGGTATGTTCACTTGATTACCTCTTCATTCATCCGCTTTTGTTTTTGGTCAATGGTGCACAGTGCTAAATGTGTGTGTTATAGATAGAATATTTATTTATTTACTTCGTTAAAACAAACAGTTGTACAGGGTACAATAGAATTGTTAAAAATAAAACAAAAACATATTTGTGACCCATGACGTTATTCACATTTTAAACGCAATAGAATGTTTACGGGGCTCGTTGCACACGTATAAAATGGGACGAGATAAGATTTTTTTTTATTAGGCCGCACTATCCCACTTCTGGGCCTCCCCCAAGTCTTTCCAAGAATTCTTTTCATGAGCCCTCACGGTACGCTTCCAGGTCGCCTTGCCACCTCTTTCTAGGCCGGCCTCGGCGGCGCCGTCCATCTTCGGGCACCCAATGTGTAGAGAATTTTGCGAAATGGCCACCATGCATGCGGTTAGCATGATCCACCCAATCCCATTTGAGCCTTCTTACCCACATAAATTATTCCCTTTTGGAATGCAGCGTGGGTTTACGAATTCTGTCCTGTCTTTTTACGCTCAGAATTTGCGTTCCATCGCCCTTTTGCAAACTCCAAGGCGGATCTATTGCGAGTGAGGTTACCAGGTCTGAGCACCCTAAGTTAGGATGGGCTTTTCAGGGGAAAAAATATTAAATTTTACAGATTTTAATTTGTTTGATGAAAATATATCAAAAATAGTTACATAACTCTTTTACACAGTGGCGGTCTTGCATTGTTTAGTATATTGAACCAACACCTTTTTAGTGCGAAGTTTCTTGTATGTTGTTTGCCTTAGAGCCTTTCGACCGATAGGAAAACTAAAAGAAGACGACAAGTCCATGGTGTAAAAGGAGACGGAAACGATTACATACAATCTTGGGCCCAAATGTAAAGAGATGAAAATGGTGTGAATTAATAGATTTAGACCTGTCAGTCCCTTTCTGAAAATTCTGTAAGTTTTGACAATCTGAGAGCCGAGTTAATAGAGGTTTAGTAAAAGTAAGGTTATCTTTATCTAACACATGATTAAAATTGTTTCATCATTTAGGGGTCGTAGGCCTAGTGCATTGCAGCGGGTAGTTGCTATTGCTATCCCACAATTCACACAGCGATCCATATTTTCAACAATATCCAATCCAAAATAACAATTCCATATCAAACTGGTGAGCGATCTTCGGTGTCCAGAGTGAAAGCAAGGGTCGTACAAGGTAGGCAGGGTCAGAATCCATAAAAACTAAGCAGTGGTCGCTGAAAATGACTAATAATCGGGAAAACACTCAAAACACATCGGAAAACACGAGTGTGCAGCCGGCAATTATTGTCTAGTATCAATGTCAGTCAGCTGTCATGCCAGTGACATAGACAAAAAATGTAAGGTTCATTTTAATCGATATAAAATCAATAATCATTTTATCGGTTTATAAGTCATTAATTGATATTTCATTGTTTAATATGACTGTAATAAAATGTACTCTATTGCATGTAGTGTATTTAATTGTTTTGAGATTTTTTTTGTAATTGTGTAATCGATTGGTCAATCGAAAATCTCACGAAACCTATCTTTTTCTTATTTCTCTGCTTCCAGATTCAGAATTGAGCTGATTGTTCACATAGTAAGATAAAAAAATATGACAAATTTTTTAGATCATATCTCAACTCATTACATTTGGGCCCACCATTTTCCATCTCCTTTTTGGAACACTTGACCGATTTTTATTATTTACCGGAACAGAAATACATACTCTGTGAAAATGTGAACCGTCTAGGGTTCATGAGATACATCATGCTGACGAACGGATAGCGGATTTTTAATTATAGGGTTGTTTACCCTTTATTTTTCTGGATGGGAAATCATCAAATGACTTCTTCGAAAAAGTCACTACGGCCCTGGAACGCAAAGAGTATTAGGAGGAAAACAGATGGGTTTTGGTCCGTACTAGTCTAACATCCCTCTTGCTCCGCCCAGAGTGGGGGTTGGTAAGTTTAAGGAACAAAGCACTCACACATGGGCCGATAATAAAAGAAAATATACAATGCTAAATAGATTGAGTCCAGAAAATTAAAAAATGATGTTTCAAATCTTCACTGGGTCGACCAATGTATCCAAATGCTGATGGATTAGTTTGTGCGCCTTTGTTGCTGTGGGGCAGGACCGCATTTAACTAAGCATTTTGTCATCAATATGATCCCCAAAAATGTCGAAGTATTTCCAGGACTGGAATCTTGAGTGGTCAAGATTTACAATAGACATATAACCTGGACTAACAAAAGTTTTATCGCATTAAATGAGGCCTATCAGAGAGTCAGGAGGTACCGGAAATTCGAATCTGACTGGATGAGCGGTAAAGATTCACAAGTACCAGGAGAGCAGAAACATTGCAATCTATTTCCGGTACTGGAGCGGTGAGCGCAAAAGATTCACAAGTACCGGAAAAATGTCGAGGCCTTTCCGGGGTTGAAATCATGAGCGGCAAAGACTCACAAAGTAAAGACTATGTTCCTGAGGAGCCGAAAGAAAGAACGCTGAGCCAGTAAAAGATATGGCGCAGGCCGGTGTAACCGCGGAATACAGCTTTGAAGTATTTTAACTTTCACATTTATAAAAATTTGTTCTAATAAAAATAACAACTAATAAAGAAAACGCCTATGGCATTGGCGTTTTCTCGTAAATACATGTAGATATATTTATAATGTTAGTAAGCTTATTTCTGTCTGAGGCAGTTCTAAAGTTTACGCAAACAAAGTCTCAGGCAGAAGCTAAATTACAAAATTGTACGAGTTCACAGTACAATATTACAGTGGCGTGCAGTGGTTCGAGTTAGGGTAGGCCGGAAAATAATGTCCAAAAAAAAAAACACACCCCATTATTCAGGGTTGAAATATGGTGTCTTTTTTTTTGTTTTTTTTTGTTTTTTTTTTTTTTTAAATAGGCAAATAAAAAAAAATAAAAAAACTCATTTAATTAAAAAATCAACCCTGAATAATGTAGTTATTTTTTAAAATTTATTTGGACATTTTCTCTGGCCTACCCTAACTTGAACCACTGCATGCCACTGCAATATTATGGCATCACGAATTCTAAACTGATCTAGAGAACATGTCCATGAAAGCTGAAAAGTGATGAACAAAACTCTTTTTTGCGACCGAAACCGCGTGCAGATGCTAGTTTTCAATAAATTCTTTCAGTTCGAAAAGCCTAATCAACTAATAGTTTTCTTTCTTTTACAAAGAATACTTTTAATGATGTCGGCCAGACCTTGATTATATCTTTGACTAAGTATTATTTGGGGCATACTGTTTAGTAGAAACGCTCTATAATTGACTTACAGTTCTAATATAAAAGTAGATATTAATAAAGTGTCCTATATGCGGCGGTATTAGGTAACTTCTTTCAAGATAGCAACTTATTAAGCCTTTCTTCACAGTATAGATCAGTATTGTGACTCGGCCCTGTCCTTGAAACCTTCAGCCAGGCGGTATGTAAACACGCGAAAGGGCGGCCCGCCTACAGTATTTTAATTTCATCTACGTACTTTTTTGTTTTGTGATTATAAATATTATATTTTTTACTAAAAAAAATCGTTTTGAATGAAATAGGATATCTTATATATATAAAACAAAGTCGGGTTTGTTACAACACTTATAACTCGAGATCTGCTAGACCAATTTTCTTGGTTTTTGATTCGTTGGATTTGTCTCCGCCCCGAATAGCAGAATACATCTTAAAAACAATGAAAACTCTATTAAATTAAACGCAGTGGAAAAGGGTTTTAGGTGAAATATATTTAGTGCGTTGTAGATAATTCAAAATTAACAAGTGTAACCTAGCAACCAAAACAAAAGATTAATAAAATCTAGAAAGGTCGCCTTCATAGAATAAGGCTGGAAGTGCTCTCTTAACAAACTCAACGAATACATAAAATTTATGAAAAATGAATCATTTTCCCTAAATGTTCCTTTGTTTCGTAGCTGTTAAAAATTGCATGCGCTAAAGAGACCAGAAAGAAACATGTCGAAAACTTAAGAAGTAAGGATTCACGTGTACCAGCAGACCATAAACATGTGGAAGCATTTCTGGGGCTGGTATTGTGAGTGAAGACATACAAAGTACCAGGATACCAGAACCATAATTATTTAACATCAAGCTATTATCAGCTAAGAGCAGTGGTGGCCGAGTGGTAATGGCCCCGACTTACGAGTTGTAGGTCGCCGGTTCAAACCCAAGACAAAGCGCATTACTTTGTGTATTTAATTCCTTCACCACTACTCTCAAAACGGTGAAGGAAAACATCGTGAGGAAACCGGTGTCCTAGAACGAAAAATTCAAAGACATGTGACATTCGCCAACCCGCACTGGGCCCGCGTGTTGGATTACAGCCCATTCCCTCTCCTAGAGATGAGGCCTGTGTCCTAGCAGCGGGAACGTTAAAAAGCTGATTATGAAGCTATTATCCTTAGCAGACGAAAGAAAGATCACTGAGTCAGAAAGAATAATTGGCGCAGGCAGGTGAAACCGCGGGATACAGCTAAGAAGTATTTTAGCGATAAGTTTTCTATTTTAAAAATTATTTCACCAATAGAAAGCTACATTTCACCTGCGACTTTCTTTTATTATATAGATCATCATTCATACCCCTAAATATTGTTTTTACTTTATATAGCAAAACAACGTTTGCTGGGTCAGCTAGTATTTAATAAAATACATAAATGTGTTTTGAGTTTAGGAAATTCAATAAGAAAAAAACACCCTTATAAACGAAACAGAAAAATATATGCATCTCGACGTGAACGTACGAAAAAATCCGCACTCGGGTAACAAGTTAAATAAAAAAATATTGTCTGTAATGTCTGTTTACGGACGATAGTTCAACGTGACAACGTCATAACAAAACATTGATGAAATGATCGTGCCTCTCGCTCGCTCGTGCAGCGCTCTCGCTCTGATCGTAACGTTACAATGAGCGTAACGTGAGCGTAATGAGTCATCCTTTTTCGTGCGTGCAGCCGGCGTTCATCGATTTATTAGACGTTGTCACGTCAAAAATTTCGTTGCCATATTAAGTAAGTACTTCTACTTATTTCAACCAAAATTTTCACAAATCGCAAGTTTACTGCTTACAAAACCATCACACCCTTCATTTGTCATTGCGGTGCATTCGCAACTTGTTCTGTATCGAGAGTATCGGTATACTCTCGATACAGAAC
Source organism: Hecatera dysodea (assembly GCA_905332915.2). Classification (NCBI taxonomy): domain Eukaryota; kingdom Metazoa; phylum Arthropoda; class Insecta; order Lepidoptera; family Noctuidae; genus Hecatera; species Hecatera dysodea. Next base: position 9,120,312 of record HG995304.1, read on the forward strand.
AAATTGCAAGGGCAAGCTCGATGTGCGTAGGTACAAGTATGATTCGCGATGCGACCGTTTGTATAAAGATAGAATACTGTAGGTAGATATATTTACTCTGCTTTCGTAGAAATATGAATAGTGGCCTTGTCTGCCAACTTTTTAAGTAGGTAAGTACAATTATATATATATATATATATATATATATATATCTTATGAAATACTTTTTGTACCTTAATGGGTTGTACCTGTAATGCTCTGTAAAAGGTTTCCAAAACACCCATAATCCTTATGGGAGGATCTCTATTTAAACTGATGTAAATGCAATATTCATAAGTATAAACTCCTACTATATGTATGAACATTATAATTTTATACATACATGTATGTATACGTGCATACGTGACACTAGGCTAGTAAGTACCAATTTAAGTACCTACTTTGTAATATTTAAAGTGATAACAATTGTGGGTGAGCAATGAGTGACAAATAAATGTATAATATATTTTTTAATTTGAAATTGAAAACAATATATCTAGTTTTAATTTCCGCGAATATAAGTGGGTTGCAGGTATGCACCTCCCTCCCGCCCGCTGCAACCCACTAATATTCGCGGAAATTAAAACTAGATATATTGTTTTCAATTTCAAATTAAAAATGGATTTCCGCAAAGTAACGCCTGACTCAATCAATTTTAATATATTTTTTTATAAGTATATTATTATATTTTGATTTGTTACTTTAGTTTAAGGCTTCATAGTCTCTTCTTCTCTTGTTCTTGTTTTTTACACAATTGTCTACATTTCTTTTCCGTTTCTCCTTTCGCAGGTCTGCTGGAAGAAATTTCCTTTGAAATAAGCAGTTCCTTTGTACTAAAATTGTAATGTTGTCTCTAACTTATTGTATGTGTGTACATAAATAATAAAATAAATAAATAAAGTACTAATATAATAATTTCAAAGAATGAATATAACTCTGCAATACCAATATAGGGACACAACGATCCCAGTTGTCGTGATCACATGACACGGCTCTGCATGCATATCTCATAATTACACAAGGAGTCCCAGTGCAATTAGTTGCGTCTTACGTGTCTACTCTCTCATGGATTGAATCGAACGCAAACTTGTTATTACCGAGTTAACTTACCGACGTTAGTTAGACGCTCGCTCTTTGACTACTCGTTGGAACAGATTTTCATCAAAATACGGATAAAGTACCGTATTCTAAGTTAGTGTATAAGTTAGAATGTTACATGGGTAGAATGGGTAACTAAGCGAATACTCTATTTGCAGCATATTTACATCGTGAGAAATTTATCATTATATGGCGGTCACGCTTGAAAATTTGGCAGTTCCCAATGAATGTGATACACCAAGGCGAGAGATCGTTAAAAAGTCCGTCGAACAGGCGTTATGAGTAGTAGGGAGACCGTTCAGTCACGGCAGTGATGGCAGTGTCCGCTGCATTTTGATTGGAGTGTTTCTAACAAAAGCATTGGTCACATTCCAGACAAGGCGAGTCGCGGCATGGCGCGCGCGCTGCTGGCGTGGACGGAGACGCGCGACCTGTCGTTCTCACTGCTGCGCATGCTGGACATAGACATCTCGCTGCCCTTCAAGTTCGTCGGCCTGCTCGTCACCTACCTCATCATACTGCTGCAGTTCCAGAAAGTCATTAACCCATGAACTGGGACAGGAATCATAAGACCGTCATTTTGGGTCAATAGATATTTCTGGTTTTAGGTGGTAGTGACAATTTTTATATTAATAATTGCACGTTTTCCGTTTCAATAAACTTATTTACGCAACGTGAAACGTGGAGTCTGTGAGTGCTCAGCAGTTGCAGCTCCCATGAGTGTCTAGTATTGGGAGCGGAGCATCCATGACCATAAGCACAGTTACCTGCCGTTTCCGGACAAGTTATGTGCCTCCTCTGCCTGCCAGCTATAACTTTTTGTCAACCACAAACAAAACATGTAACCTATTCAAGGCGGGGTCCTAACATATTTGTGCTCGTTCGCTTTTGCTTGTCATGATTTCCAACAAAAGCCGACAAACTTATTATGATTGTATGCCTGTGTGAATAGTTAAAAGAAAATTTTACCTACCCGAGGCGGCTGCTAAAATTTTCGAGCTCGCTCTTGCATACTTAGTTCTTGTTCCTTTATGCTTAAGTAAACAAAAAAATATCGATATCTTAATGGATGGTAAAAAGAAAATCTAACCTACACGAAACAGGGTGCTAGTCTTAATACTACTTTTTTGTATTAGTTTGTCTCGTTTTCTACATGTGATGCTAAAACTTATAGCATAGCAAAGAGTTTTATTTGTGATTAGCAGCCCCGCGGTTTGACCCGCGTAGCTCCCGTTCCCGTGAGAATATTGGGATAAAAATATAGCCTTTGTCACCCGGGGATAGTGTAGCTTCCCAATTATAAAAGAATTTTTCAAATCAGTTCAGTGTTCCGATACTGAACCGATTTGAAACTGAAAGATTTGATTGTTTGCCTATTCAATGCAAACAAACAATCAAATCTTTCCTCTTTATATATTTTTAGTCAGTCATTTTTTTTTCTTGTATTCTGTCAGTTACATTAAACAAGCTATGTCATTTCAAACGGTCATGAGCTGAGCACCCACGGGATTTCCCAATTGCCTCTGAACAGTGAACGAAAATAAACATGTTTTATTTGCGTTCACTGCCTCTGAACACTCCTGTGATTTTAAACCTTTGGTGTTGATAAGAATTGTTTCTTGTACCTATATTAAAGCTGTGTTCTCAATTAATTTTTAAGATACTTTGTTATTGTTATCTAAAAACATGTTGAATTTATTTTAAATGAAGTACTGAGAAATCACAGTCACCACGGCCCTGGAACGCAAAGGGCAGTAGGAGAAACAGACTGAAACTCCCTTCCGCTCTGCCCTGAGTGGAAGGAGTCATTTGATGATTTCTCATACTTAAAATAAAGCCCTTTGTCCATTTTAACTTTGAAAATGAAAACAAAATATCTAGTTTTAATTTCCGCGAATATTAGTGGGTTGCAGGTATGCACCTCCCTCCCGCCCGCTATATTATGCACATGCAAGATTACTAGGCAAATGCAAGGATTTTAAGCACATGCAGGAAGGCAATGCAAAACCCAACACCATTATGGTAATGGTGTTGGGTTAGTTAAAATGGATTTCCGCAAAGTAACGCCTGACTCAATCAATTTTTTTTTTTTTTTTTTTTTTTTTCCCCTTTGTCCATGTTTGGCACGTATCTATCTTACAAAATGTGGTTGCAGGAAACATCTGTTTCATGTTTATATATCTAATTCTCAGGAAATATTGCTGGGGCTTTACGTTTACAATGGTTGACTCAAAATGTAAGAATGTCTGCTAAGGCGGGAGAAAATTATCAAGGCGTTATTTTCAACGAAAAATTGCCCTCCTAGGAACGTGATTCGATTGTTGAGAATGTAATCGCTTAATCATTCTTACGGAGCTTTTGAAATAATAGGCAATATATCGATATTATTTGCCACGCAACACGGTTGTCTTGCTATTGCTTATTCAGCTTACTTTTAGGTTGTGACAAGGACAGTGTAACGGTATTTTCCCATAATTTCATAATGCATATTCATTTATTACGCCGATGTGTATCAATTTGTGTAGGGCAACGGACCTTTTAATTCATTTAATGGTATATTCCGTTTGATATGAGCGATAATATTGTCATACGAATTAGATTATTACCTGCTACCACTATGTTTTATAAAATGATGTAGACAATGTGCTAAAAGTTCATTTGTACGCGCGTGTTTTGGTCGACATGTCGCCTCCCTCAGTTCTCGTCAACACATATTTTAGCGCCAGTAATAAACCATACATCGATCCTATATCAAAGATCTTCGTAATTAGTAAACTGGTGTTTGGTATAAGTCGACTTTCCCTCCTCGGGAATGTTCACGTTGGCTACATAATATTGTCCGCTATGTACTCACTGATGCTGGCGTTACTGTATGCGTTCGTACTGTACAAGCTTAAAGATGTAGAACTCTTGAGTATCATCGTCTACATATTCTATTTCCAGTGTGTCTTCTTCATGATATTCAATGTAGTGACGATCAGGAGAATGCAACGTTATTACAATGAGTTGAATGTGTTTGACAAAGAAGTTGGCTGCAGACCAAGGATTGGAAAAGCGTCGATAAATAACTTGATGATGACAATTTTTATGATAATATATGTCATGTTTGTGTTTGCGCTGCCTTTTATCTTTGTAAGCTTGGAGGACCTGTATTTAGGGATAATGCCTTTCCCGATAATTCATGTTCTGGAAGTATTTTTTTGTGGTCATTTACTGAGTCTTCTCTTACCGCGGCTACGTTTAATAAACTATTACATGGAGCTGTCGTTGTCAAACAGCAAAATAACGAAGAACCTGAACATAGAGCAGTTTGGATACTCGAAGGCTGACAGTAACAAGACACTTTGTAAAATGGAAAAGGTGATGAATCTGTACCACAACATGATCAAAGCGTACAATTATTTGATTGAATCAGTTAAATGGCAGGTAAGTAAATATTGGGAAATGATCTAATTGATATCGCATGCTTAGAGCTTGAACTAAAACATAACATTTTCTTTACAGTTGTTGGTCACTATCGTTTCGGCGTTTCTTAACATTTTATCTTGTTGCTACAGAGTGTCCTTGACTATTATCAAAGAAGACGTAAGTTCATATCTATCTCAAAGCATACACGTGAATATGAATTCGCATCCAGAAGTAGTTTCTCGATTTTCTGGTCTTGAGTTATTTTTTTTATTTCTCATCATCTTAGTTATGGCATAAAAATCTCTATCATGTGTGGATGTTACTATGGAAATGTAACGTGATAATTTTAAAATGCGTTTTTCGGAATGACTTCGAGAGATTATAGACTATCACATATTGATGCGAAAAAACTGCTCCAAATGTTCAGTTGACACTTTATCGAGAGTTTACAATCTCTCAAGATATTTGATAATCTTACGGAGTTTGCAATCTTCCAGTGACGTATATAAAGTCTGTGCGCCAATGATGACCGAAGCATTTAGTACTTGCAGAGTAACGACTGCATTCATTTGGATTGATGTTCCATGTATGGTTGTCTCTTTTAAACCGTTTTTAAGCTATTGCATAGCTTCTTCATTTCATTTTTCCAGCGTATTTCTGCCAGACACACCAGAATTGGACCCGAAATCAAACACGGTGAATAGTAAGGGAGGTAATTTTCCCCTACCCGTTTTAGTCCCTCCGGACGTGGTTAGGGGTATTTCCAAACTCAAACCCTGCAGTTCGGTTGGCCCAGATAACATCCCTGCATATATTGTTAAAGGATGTAGCAGTTTATTAGCAGCCCCTTTATGTCATATTTTTAATCTAGCTCTTCAGTCGGGCGTGTATCCAGAGCTGTGGAAGACTTCACGTGTTACTCCCATCCCCAAAACCAGTGACAAAACATTTGTCGAGGAACACAGACCCATTGCTATTTTATCAACCATTGCAAAGGTCTTTGAACATATACTTCACACTGTCATCTGTACACAAATTAATACGCATCTTTCTGATGCCCAACATGGTTTTCGACCTGGTCGCTCCGTGAACTCAAATCTGCTAATTCATGTTGACTTCATATCCAGTAGCCTGGAATCCGGTAGGCAGGTCGACACTCTGTATTTTGATTTCCGGAAGGCGTTCGACAAAGTGGACAACGACGTGCTTTTGGCAAAGTTAGGGGCTATAGGCTTCTCATCCGGCCTTCTTAACTTCTTTGCCGACTACCTACGGGATCGCAAACAGTTCGTCCAGTATGGCTGCTTTGAGTCGAAGTCTTATTACACTCGCTCGGGCGTGAGTCAGGGATCCGTATTGGGGCCGCCCCTGTTTCTGATCATGATCAATGATCTAATTTGTAAAATTTGATTCGCAAAATGCCTACTATATGCCGACGATCTAAAACTAGCTGCGCAAATCAGAACAGAGGTGGATTGCGAACTCCTACAAAAAGATATCGATTCCGTCTATGAGTGGAGCATTGCGAACAAGCTGTTGTTTAATATTAGTAAATGCAACGTCATGACTTATGGCCGAAGGTTGAGACCAATAAAATATGATTATAATTTGGGGGGTATAGTGATCACTCGTGTCACCAGTGTTAAGGACTTAGGTGTGACTTTCGACAGCAGTCTGACATTTAGAGATCACGTGTCTGCCCTTGCAAAGGAATCCTTCAGGCGTCTGGGATTTGTCTTGAGGAACGCTCGTGACTTTCGCAATCCCAGTATTATTAAACTTCTGTACACCACTTTGGTTCGGAGTAAACTCGAGTCCAGCGCCTGTGTCTGGCATCCACATACTGCGTCTCAGACAGTGATGCTTGAGAAAGTTCAGAAAACCTTCCTGAGATTTCTGTATCAGAGGCTGTACCATTACTTTCCATTCATGTACCCAACGAATTACCTTCTAGGGGTGTTGGGCTTCAATTCGTTGGAGGTAAGAAGGGGCTTTGATCAGCTCATGATTGCCTGTAAAACCCTAAGCGGTCGTATTGACTGCCCTGAGCTCCACGGACTTTTCTGCCGCCTATTTGTGCCGGACAAATACCTTGGGCACCGTCAAAGCCGCCGTCATGACCTGTTCGCAGTACCGCTTTCTAGATCTGTTGCTAGAGCCGCATCCCCAGTATGTCGAACCCTAAGGATGCTGAACGCCCTCCTGACTGCCGACCCTGAATGTGATGTATTTGCTGATGAATGGAAGAAAATAATGCGTGCTTGTCTGGTGTTTTGTGAGAGACAATATGCGAGGGTGTCCACTGTTACATGTTAGTTTATGTTATTTATGATGTTTTTTTTTTATTGTTATTATTTATTTTTTTTCATTAATTGATTTAACCATTTATAATTTTATCCAGAAATTGTATATCTTTGAATTTAATTTTTGTATTATTATGTTATTTGAATGCTTATTTTATTCTATTTTGTATAATTCTATGTTAATTAATTGTAATTGGCCCTGTGCCGTTTTAATTAACTATAAATAAATAAATAAATAAATAAATAAATAAATAAATAAATAAATAAATAAATAAATAAATAAATAAATAAATAAATAAATAAATAAATAAATAAATAAATAAATAAATAAATAAATAAATAAATAAATAAATAAATAAATAAATAAATAAATAAATAAATAAATAAATAAATAAATAAATAAATAAATAAATAAATAAATAAATTCTATCGCGGGCCTTGAGCGTGGCAACCGAATCCAGAAATTCCGTAACGAAAATAACCTAACACCGCTACGTCATTCGATTAGGCCCCGCCTTTTTAAAATGGTCGCTTCGTTACTGAGCTATTATGTCGCCGTCACCGAGCCGACCCGAACGTCTGCGTTCGGAAACAATCGGTGGGACAAAGTTAAGTGAAACGTATGTGATTTACATTAGTACAGTAACCCAGGTGAACGAATCGAGACCATATCACAATGACGCAGAGTACTAAATATATAATTGCATAAGTTGATAAAAAATGCTATGCAATAGCTTTACCGCGGCAGTCCCCGAGTGCCACATGTATTTTTTTCGTTTATCTCTTTCCTATGAACGGTTTTCTTTCAGGTGCCATTATCATTCATGGTCACGTATGTGGGTCTACTGGCAGGCATCATGTTTCCGCTGTTCTCACCATGCATGCTGGGAGACCAAGTTCACAACGAAGTTCGAAGACTCAGAGAGCTGCTTGCTTCACGACTTTATGAGAATCAACTGGGTATGTTCACTTTAGTACCTAAAATGGTGCAGTTTTGTGTATTGGTTAGTTTAACCTCCAGCTTGGACTTACACGAATTCATTGCATTTTTCAACTCAACTTAAAGCCTTTTTACGCGTCATGGAACCAAGTCTACTTCAATTTGCCTAAACCATAATTTTATATATAAAAACCAATATTATGAACATTTCAGAACACTTGAGAATTGGCTGTCGGTAGAAGTCAGCTAACGGGTTTTAAGGATAGCATTTCTGCTAATGGGGATGGTTATTTCTCAGACAAGGCGAGTCGCGGCATGGCGCGCGCGCTGCTGGCGTGGACGGAGACGCGCGACCTGTCGTTCACGCTGCTGCGCATGCTGGACATCGACATCTCGCTACCCTTCAAGTTCGTCGGCCTGCTCGTCACCTACCTCATCATATTGCTGCAGTTCCAGAAAGTCATTAACCCATGAACTGGGACAGGAAACGAAGCCTTTTCAAGAAAGAATGAAGAATCTCTCTATGTATTCCAAATATGTACTAACAGTGATGAAATACTCTTTGTATTCCAAATATGAACTAACAGTGATGAAATACTCTTTGTATTCCAAATATGAATTAACAGTGATGAAATACTCTTTGAATTCCAAATATGAACCAACAGTGATGAAATACTCTTTGAATTCCAAATATGAACTAACAGTGATGAAATACTCTTTGTATTCCAAATATGAACTAACAGTGATGAAATACTCTTTGTATTCCAAATATGAACTAACAGTGATTGGAATTTTGTACTTGAATGAACTAACGTAAAGGTATTGTTTATTGTTCATAGAGTTTCTGTTTCTGTTGTGTCTAACACTGGTGGTGTTTTTCATTCATTCATTCATTTTTCAAGCCACTTGCTCAAAAAAGTGACATTTTATGCCACAAAATTCAAAATTCAAAATTCAAAAGTCATTTATTCAAACTAGGCTGATAGACAGCACTTTTTGAACGTCAAATTTTACATAAAGACAGTCCCCCAAAACGCCCACCCGTCACCACTTCCTAGTGTTTTAGCTGGGAAGAAGAAGTGGCGCAACAAACTCCCCAGCAACACATCTGTCTATTGCGTTCTAAGAACTTGAATTTATACAATAGTGTCGTCACCTCACACACTATTAGGTATCTAATGTGGGGATGAACTATGTTCTGTGTAGGTCCGACAAATACTGGGGGAAGGAAATGCGTCACATACCTGTTGATTAAACTGCTAGCTCTGGTCACTTATTTATATCCTTTATATATTCATCTGCTTCGCTATGTCCGAGTCCGTCTACCACCTGTATAAATTTTTAGCTCAATGAAAATGACTATATCAACACAATTAACCCTATACTAAACAGTGTACATAATATACAAGTATTAACACTTTCATCTAGGAACATCGTTTCCATAATACGTAATGAAATACGTCTTGCTATGACGTACATATACGACATAATAACAGATTCATCCAAGGCAGTTCTTATTGAGGCTAGATAAGGATAGGAGGTACTAATAAGACCCGCAATTCGGCGTCTAGCACCTCATGCTCGCCCCAAGTGTGCGAGACTCTAAATCGTCCAGCGGATAAAACCGGAACACAAAACAGCTAGGCGTCACCATGCCAGAGCTACAGTCGACTGGCCACCACCCGGGTAAACACGTACCCGAGCGAGACTTCAAGTAACACTCTTGAGTCATAACATCGGAATCCGGGAGGAAATTCCATCTCCCGTCAGCGGTCCAAGCCCCTTGGCAAGCCCAAGGAGCCACCGTTCCATAATACTAATTACTGGAATCCCGGAGGAACACACCGCTCCAGGCCTCGGCACAAACTCTAAAGAGAGCTGCCTACTCCACAACATAACTGGTCAGATTCCCAGAGGAACACACCTCTCCAGGCCTCGGCACCAACTTTTATCATACTAAAAGCTGCCTACTCTTTCCAGCTGAGGGTTTGGAATCTGGGGTGTGGCTATCCCAGCCTCAGCATTCTCCATCACCATTGAGAATGCCTCCTCCATTCCCTCTACCTGTCCATGTCTACGACATTGGACTAGGCCTAACCTTATCAGGCCTCACACAGTTTGGCTTTAACCTCTAATATCATTATATAGACAATAGGAATCAATTGTGCTGAAATACCAAATTACCACATCGAGCTTAACTAAGATATTTACAAGAAATACTTAGCTTTCATGCCTTCGAAGTCTGGATACATGTCCGTCTTCCAGACACGGCACCGAAAGTCTTTAATTCACATAACTCGTGCTTTCTACATAAGCAACCACAGTTCACTTTAACTATAGTTCGGTACTTTTACACCTGGCGCCATGTTTATAATAATATGTGTAACGTGCTGTTACCCGCTCAAAAACTTCGCACGATTAGCAAGTCTATATTTACTATGCTTACCATAGTCATACAAGATGGCGCCTCAAAATGTTGCTAGAGTTGAAATTAGTCTATGATTTCGCGTTCGTCGCGACACTCCCGACAAAAGGAGAAAGTAGCGTTATAAGGATGCTCGTCCATTCCTTAATCTTTTCAAGGGCTCGGGTGGCAGCGGCTCGTTTTGGTTTAGACTCATGACCTTCTACTATTGATCCATGATCAATTTGGTCACTTGACTTAGGCTCGGATAATATGTACGACTTAGCTTCAACAGGCTTAGTATTGTTAGTATTGTCTATGTTATTTTCTTGATGCACAACGTGTGATCGTTCTTTAGCACTTTCGTCTTCATTAAGAACTTGATTATTTTCACTCTCCACGGGAAGTTCTGTGGTACCATGTCTTGGTGTTTTTTCGACAACTTCGTTTCCAGGTGGATGTAATTGAAATTCTGAGAAATGGATGTCTTGGTTTTCGGTCACCTCTGGATCTGTCCCTTTGACGCAGTCTTCTTCTCTATCTTCAATTTCCAGAGGTTATAGATGTGCAATTGACCTTGTGAACTCTGTATCACCTACTTTGACTTTGGCTACTCTGCACATACCATCTACTCCTTTTACCAAAGAAACTATTCTTCCAACTTTCCAACTTATTCGGTTTTTATTGTCCCCTTTGATTTGCACAATTTGACCAATTTTGGGAGTCAATTTTGACGTTACTCTTGGCTCTTTCGGTCCATGACTGTATCTTTCTCGTAAGCTGAGAAGATAACGATTAGAGAACATGTCTTTAAATTCATTTAAGATTAAAAGTGCTCTTTTCCAACCTTTGATCAGGTTATCTTTTGTCACTGTACCTTGAAATTCAGTAGGATCCTTTGCAGACCCTTCCATTGTAATACATTTCCCCATAGTGAGAAAATCTGAGGGTTTGAGTACATGATCTGGTTCTGAGTCTACTCGAGTCAGAGGTCTAGTATTAATAAAAGTAGATTTCCTTTACTACTGTAACAAGTTGACTGTCTTTTAACAAGTGTTTCTGTAAAATTTATGTTCTTGGGAATAAGTATAGGATATCTTTTGTCAAACGACCAATCTGCATTTTTCATACGACCTTTACATCTTAATAATCCATCTATGTCTTTAAATAGTCCTAAATTGCGACTTAAGCTTGTCCATTTTCCTTCTACCTCCAAAGGAAAATGTTCAGCTTGAATTTTCTTTAAATTTGTAATTGTATCATCTTGTATATTAGTATCTTCTGGGGTTTCTTTCTCGTTAATTTGTATATTTGTATCTTTAATCATTGTGTTGTTAATATGTATGTCTGGATTATCTATTTCCATCGGATCATTATTTATTTCCTGCGTCGGACCCTCCCCAGCCGAAAATGAATGGGTTTCCACGGTAACAGATCCTTTTGGCCACTTGTCTGGACTGTCCCCAAGGAATTGTGGACCTATAAGCCACTTCTTATCTTCTTTCGAACTGTTTGGTCTCGTTCCGACGTCAGCTGTGTTGAGCTCCGATGGAATATATCTAATTTCTAACTGTTGGTTCTTTTTAATTTCATCAACTCTTCTCGCTACAAACGGTGGTAATAACTTGTTTGTTTTACACCATTCTATGACAATTTGACTGTCTGTCCATAAGACTTGTTTCGTTATGTTCAGTTGAATAAATTTAAGAACAAATTTTATCAATCTACATCCGATCAATACACCAAGTAGCTCAAGTCGTGGAATTTTAAGGTTGTCTTGGTCCTTTATTGGTACAAGACGTGATTTCCCTATGACAAAATTTTTATTAGAACCGCTAACTAAAAAAATAGAAGCAGCGTATGCCTGCAGAGAAGAATCGGTAAGACAGTGTAATTCATAGTCCTTTCCTTTAGTATTCTTCATGTAGCATCTGTTTACTGACACCTCTCTAATGGCATCGAATCCTTCATGGATGATCTTCCATTCATCAGTCAATTCCTGTGATAGTGGTGAATCCCAATTCACCTTAGCTTTCCAGAGCTGCTGTAGAAAGAGTTTAGCTGCTAAAATATAAGGTACTGCGAATCCACATGGATCGTATACAGAAGCAATAACTTTAAGAACTTCTCTTTTTGTATATATTTCCATGTATGGATTCGTAAATTTCAATTGCAGGGTATCTTTCTTGATGTCCCATTCCAAACCTAGTACATTAACCTTTTCATCGGTGCATGCATCTGGAATTGTACGTATAAATTCTTTAGAATTAGAACTCCAATCTCTAAGATTCATCGATATTTCTTGAAAGGTTCCTTTAAGATGTTTGTAGAGCGCTAATGCTCCTGCTGTCGAATCTAAACCAGATATAAAATTATCAACGTAGATATCATTTGCCTTTTCTCTCACTTGTTTCTTGCTCGAATTTGACAAGTGATGCTTGATGGTTGCATTAAGTAAATATGGACTGGCTATGACACCAAAAGGTACTCTGCAAAATCTTAGGTAAATAAGATTATCCTTTGATACAGGTCTCGACGTATCCTTAATCCAAAGAAATCTAGTGACGTCACGGTCTTTCTCATGCAATGCTAATTGAAGAAAAGCCTTTTCAATGTCTGATGACAATCCTACACGGTGGCTTCTAAACTTTAGAAGTAAACCTGTAAGATCTTCAAGCATCAGTGGTCCTCGATATAAGCATTCATTTAGACTCCTACTGTCTTTACTTTTGGAACTCGCGTCGTAAACTATTCTGATGGGTTTTCCTGAATGTTGTATTGCATGATGCGGTAAATAATGAATAAGTCTGTTCGATGTTGACTCTGTAGAATTCGGTATTATCTCAATTATACCTCTGGCCATCTGATCCTTTAAGATATTATCATATTCCACTAAAGTATCACTTTCCATTCGTTTCAATAAACTTGTTAATCTTCCAAATGCCATTCCAAAATTATCTGGTAAGTCTGGGGGATATTTTATCCATGGCCAGCTGACCGTATATCGGTTGTCAATTTTTTGTGTTGTTTCATTGAAGTGTTTAACAGCTTCTTCATCTCTACTTGCCTTAGGTGAGTCAGTTATACCGATAGATTCTAACTCCCACAGCTTCTTGATATCACCATTACATAATGGTGGATCAGGCTGATTCAAACCCATTAAACTGCTCGCTTGAGTGTAAGTTATTACTGATAATTCGTTGATATTTGCTGTGTCCACTTGACCGCTGACAATCCAACCAAATGTAGAATCTACGAGAAATAGATTTTTACTCAAACGTATCTTCTCTTCACGGATAATATTGAAGTAGTAATCATTTCCTATCAGTATGTGTACCTGGTTCTTCAGTGATCCGTCATCAGCCAACAAGTAATATTTATTTATATCTGATAAATTTATGTGAGGGATACCTCCTCTTGAAATGAACTCGACACAATTTGCATGTAAAATAACCATTTCCTCCGTTCTTGACAGCAATTGAAGAGTAACTACAGGACTGTGTATCTCCTGTGGTTTTTCTGTCCCGAAGGTGAAAATAGTTAAATTACTTTCCTCTTCTATTGAAAGTTTTAACTCTTTAGCTACTTTGAATGTAACATAAGATCTCTGTGATCCTGAGTCCAACAACACACGACATTTGATTTGTTTGACTGTATTTCCAACGATGCTAGCTTTGACTACAGCTGTTTGTAAAATTGTGGGCCCCTTTTCGCTAACTGTCATAGCTGTTTCTTCGCGTCCAGGGTCTTGGAAAAAATTGATGGGCATAAAGCTCTATTGTGTTTCTGCTTTGCATTACAATGCGCACAATAACTTTTAGACAAACAATTCCAAGCAACATGCCCTTTTTTCAGACAAATGTAACAGTGTTGTTTCAATCTTGATTTTCTTTCTTCTAGTCCTTTAAATTTTTCACATGTATCACTATAGTGACTTCCTCTGCAAAATACACAGACAGGATGACTGGGTTTATTATGGCCATTAATTTTGAATCTGGTTCTTCCTACATTGGTCTCTTTATGCTTTATATTTTGTTGAAACTTTGCTTTTCTGTTGTCACGAAGATTCCTATCCTCTTTAAGGTTGCGTGGATTTGAATACTTTGCTCGTTTTGACAGTACATGTAAAGTTTCCACTGTACTACCTTCTTTATCATTTGACCTTTTTCTTCCTGATATTCTTTCTGCATCTTCCCTGGCAGTGATAGCCTTCTCACAATGATCCCTCAGTTCTTGGATAGAATTACTATTTGTTTTAAGTTTTAATTCATAAATCAATTCAGTAGGGAACTTTTCCATTATCATGAAACGTAGATGGTTATGATTTATATCTTCACCTAGTGATTCCAATATTTTAACATTCCTTTCAATTTCATTGAAAGTTTTTCTACAATCTTCAGATGTATTTTTGGCAGTGTTGATTTTGTACAGCGTTGCATAATGTGCATCAATGAGGTATGATATTTTACCAAATCTCTCTTTCAAAATTGATAAAGCTATTTGATAATTTTTGTTTGTTGTATCTAACCCCTCATTCGCTCTTTTGGCATTACCAGTCAAAGAAACTTTCAAATAAGATAGTTTATCAACATCAGTCAAATTTCTAGAATCAATATTTGAACTAAATTGATCCCAAAACTCATGCCAGGTCAGTATATCTCCATCAAATGTTGGCAATTGTAACTTAGGAAGACGACTAGATGAGTTGTTTTCCTGATTAATTTGCTTCAATTTACTTTCCGAAAGGATGCAATTTATCTTCACATTCAATTCGGCTAAGGCTTCTTCTGCTTCAAGTTGTACTTCACTCATTTGAGAAATTTCATCCGAAGCAGAGTTGGATACCAACCGAAAATATTCAATGAAATCAGAGTTAAACCGTTTTACTGAAGCTTCTAGTTTACTATGTGCAATTTGCCCATGCATCAATGTTTCAACACTAAGAGACTCTGGTATGTTAACTAAGTCAATTTTAATCTTTCCGACAATGAGCCTAAGTCTATTTAAAAGTATTTCATCCATGTTGCTTTCTATTCCTGCAATATGAAGACAAACTTACATAGTGTAATATTTATACAATTCACCAGCTTTATTTTACTTTCATTATTTATGGAGAATTATTAAAATTACTTCCTATTCCCATTTATTCAAAATAAACATATAATTAATTAAATGTCCACATTCAATCCAATTCAGACCTTGTCTATTTGTTCAAAACTTCTCCAAATCAATACATTAATGATTCAAATGCTTGAAGATGATTTAGGAAAGAAGAGTTCCTCAGCCTCTTTCCTACACAAATTAAAATACATTGAATTACTTTAATTTACTTTGAAATTATTTAATGAATGAGATAAAATCAATATTCAATGTTCAATCATTTGTATTCAATTTAATTATGAAATGATATAAAATTATACTTTAATTCTATCAATACTCCATTCTTAATTGCAATAATGTTTTCCTTTTTCATAGACATATTATCTATCCATGTATCTAATTTTCCCAATAAGAAATAAATGAGTTATTTCTTCATACTTACTTAAATGAATTACCTGTAAGTATATCATAATGGGATAATTTTAACTAAATTAGAGACATTTATCATATAATTAAATATTTATCCTGTATTTAACGATGATCATGCACATTTCAATACTCATAAATACGTTTCTTTTTAATGTAACACTGAAAATTCAACTTGTAATTTAAGTTACAAGGAATCACGCATGTTTGCTTTAGAAAAAATGGCGCGTGAGTAGGTACATGGGTTTTTGCAATTGATAGGTTTACATTTGACAAATCTCAGTTACTAACTTGTACAAACGTGTATTTAACACTTCATATCTCAGACCAATCATTTTTATAGGTATGAGCCTCATTTAACAAGATGAAATAAAGTTTATGCAAACTCACCGGGGTATTATGAAAATGTCCGTTTAAATAATCCAACTCCGTGTGTTTATTGCCTCAATCCGTGTAATAAGTCTTCAGCGTAACGTAAAATACAGTGTTGTTGCTAAGTCTTAATAATTATGTTTTAACATATTTCGTACGTGCGTAATGTTAGCCCGCCGTTTTCTTCGAAAGTTTGCCATCAATTCATTAAAAATTACCTGTTAGAACATTCTTAACTCCCCGATGCGATCGCAACTCCCCGATACGGGAAATATTTTAAGAGTAATTTTCTTATTTGTTTCGAATTGATTCTTAGTACTCAATTCTAGTTTACATCTTAACTAATAAATTCAAGGTCGTGTATAAAATATATGCACATATGACAAATATATTATTCTTAATGTCGCTTTAGTCCAGTACTAATCGACATCCCTTTATACTTATTCTAAAATAGTTAACACATAATATGTTATCGTTTTATGCTCCTCGCATTTACAACACTTTCTTTTAACACTTGTAATATTAATCTTGAATAGAAGATTTCCGCTAATCCTTTTGGTTCTGCAAAGTTATCTTAAGAAATAATATTTCTCAACTTGTTGGTGTTATTCAATCAATATTTCATATCTGATTTTATCCAAGGAACGTAATGTTCGCAACAGTTGAAGTATAATAGACAATATTTCTCTTCATTTACTTCCAAACATTTATTTTATAAATTACTTCCAAGTTTCCTCAAGTACTGTTACAATTCCACTTGTGTGTGGAAATTTTCGAAGATCTGGCAACATTGCACACCTCTTACTGGTTTTAACCACACCGATATAGACCGCCATATTGTATCCTATTTACGACACAACCCAATCCTTTTAACTGTGAAATCAACTATTTCACACAATTAGATTCCATTATAAATTCGACAAATTTCCTTGAGCCTTTTAAATTATAAAACAATTCACAATAATACTCTTTGTATTATCTTTGTGCCGTAAATAATCTCCATTTCGTGTATCCAATGAAACACGTTTATTTCCACCTTTTCAACTTCCGTTCACGTTTTAATTTTATGCGTACATAACAATACTTTATTGAAATTTTTCGCCTTTCGAAAGCCTTTCTTGCTATTAAATTAGCAAGATAATTAAACCAAAAAAATATAAGGTTTTGGCTGATATTTATCTAAATAAGTGACTGAAGCGAAATTTCCTTTTCGAACTTCAACGAGTATCTCTGTCGCCTGTCATAGATGTCGCCACGAAGCGTATTAAATTATTATGTTATCAGATTACGAATTATTAAGTTTAACTCGACTGGTATGTTCGGCATTCCCTCTTTGATTGAAATATGAGCCTTTTGGGCACGGTACTATAAAGTGATGCATATCCCAGCATCTCCACCATTTTTGTCGTCACCTCACACACTATTAGGTATCTAATGTGGGGATGAACTATGTTCTGTGTAGGTCCGACAAATACTGGGGGAAGGAAATGCGTCACATACCTGTTGATTAAACTGCTAGCTCTGGTCACTTATTTATATCCTTTATATATTCATCTGCTTCGCTATGTCCGAGTCCGTCTACCACCTGTATAAATTTTTAGCTCAATGAAAATGACTATATCAACACAATTAACCCTATACTAAACAGTGTACATAATATACAAGTATTAACACTTTCATCTAGGAACATCGTTTCCATAATACGTAATGAAATACGTCTTGCTATGACGTACATATACGACATAATAACAGATTCATCCAAGGCAGTTCTTATTGAGGCTAGATAAGGATAGGAGGTACTAATAAGACCCGCAATTCGGCGTCTAGCACCTCATGCTCGCCCCAAGTGTGCGAGACTCTAAATCGTCCAGCGGATAAAACCGGAACACAAAACAGCTAGGCGTCACCATGCCAGAGCTACAGTCGACTGGCCACCACCCGGGTAAACACGTACCCGAGCGAGACTTCAAGTAACACTCTTGAGTCATAACATCGGAATCCGGGAGGAAATTCCATCTCCCGTCAGCGGTCCAAGCCCCTTGGCAAGCCCAAGGAGCCACCGTTCCATAATACTAATTACTGGAATCCCGGAGGAACACACCGCTCCAGGCCTCGGCACAAACTCTAAAGAGAGCTGCCTACTCCACAACATAACTGGTCAGATTCCCAGAGGAACACACCTCTCCAGGCCTCGGCACCAACTTTTATCATACTAAAAGCTGCCTACTCTTTCCAGCTGAGGGTTTGGAATCTGGGGTGTGGCTATCCCAGCCTCAGCATTCTCCATCACCATTGAGAATGCCTCCTCCATTCCCTCTACCTGTCCATGTCTACGACATTGGACTAGGCCTAACCTTATCAGGCCTCACACAGTTTGGCTTTAACCTCTAATATCATTATATAGACAATAGGAATCAATTGTGCTGAAATACCAAATTACCACATCGAGCTTAACTAAGATATTTACAAGAAATACTTAGCTTTCATGCCTTCGAAGTCTGGATACATGTCCGTCTTCCAGACACGGCACCGAAAGTCTTTAATTCACATAACTCGTGCTTTCTACATAAGCAACCACAGTTCACTTTAACTATAGTTCGGTACTTTTACACCTGGCGCCATGTTTATAATAATATGTGTAACGTGCTGTTACCCGCTCAAAAACTTCGCACGATTAGCAAGTCTATATTTACTATGCTTACCATAGTCATACAAGATGGCGCCTCAAAATGTTGCTAGAGTTGAAATTAGTCTATGATTTCGCGTTCGTCGCGACAAATAGTATGCAAAGTCATTGATACATGACAAAGGTAGAAAAAATAATAATAATTATCCAACATGGAAATTATAAATCAATTCACTATAAAACATTATAAATAGTAAATTGAGTCAATAATGTAAAAACAGATTGACCTAAATAGTCATAAAAAAAAAAACAATAATAACCCGTCATAAGCTAACTTATAGAGAAAGAACATGATAAAATTAAATAAGATATTGTCTTGCGTTCAACACAGCGACCAACTATTCTTATCGTCTAAATAGTCATTAATAGAATAGTATGCCTTCAGACAAAGGTTAGATTTAACTTTATCTTTGAATGAGTTAAAAGGCAGGTCTAGAAAAGAAAGTGGAAGTTTATTGTAAAAACGGATACCGAGCCCCACAAATGAGTCATGGACCTTACGAAGTCGGTGGGAAGGAGCATGTAGCTTGTGCTTGTTTCTGGTGTTAAAGTTGTGGATGTCGCTCGTTTTACAGTACAAATTTATATTTTGCCTAATATATAAAATGTTTGCAAAAATGAATTGAGATGCTACTGTAAGAATTCCAATGGTTTTAAAAAGTTCTCTTAATGAAACTCTAGGCCCTAGCTGATATATTGCTCGCACAGCACGTTTTTGTAGGACAAATATATTTTGTATGTCAGCAGCTTTTCCCCACAATAGAATACCGTAGGACATAACGCTATGGAAATAACTAAAATAGACTAACCGAGCTGTCTCAACGTCAGTATACTGTCTCACTTTCCTGACAGCGTATGCGGCAGAGCTGAGCCTTCCCGATAAACTTGATATTTATGTGGGCCCCATTGTAGTTTGGAATCAACAGTTATTCTCAAAAAAACTGCCGAATCCACAGTTTCAAGTACCTCGCCATTTAAGGTGACATTGGGTCCTAGATTTCTAACATTTGGTAAAGCAAACTTTATACATTTCGTTTTCTTGGCATTTAAAACTAGATTATTGGTCGTAAACCAATCCGTAACCATTGAGAGAGCGCTGTTTACGTTACTGAAATCTTGTCTATTCCTATCAACTTTAAAGATAAGAGAGGTATCATCCGCGAACAATACTACGTCACAGATACCCTTTAAGAAAAATGGTAAATCGTTTATGTACACTAGAAACAAGAATGGACCCAGTATTGAGCCTTGAGGCACGCCTAAATGCACTGGTAGTCCGGAAGATTTCACGCCATTGATATCCACACATTGCAACCTATTATGTAAATATGAATCAATTACGTTAAGAGCTTCGCTTTGGAGACCGTAATAACGTAGTTTACGCAAAAGCGTGTCATGGTGTACGCAATCAAAGGCTTTGGAGAGATCACAGAAAACTCCAATTGCATTTTTCGAGTTCTCCCATGCATTAAATATGTGTTTCAGGAGAGCAACACCCGCATCTGTAGTCGAACGTCCTTTTGTAAAGCCGTACTGTTCGTTATGAAGTAGTTTATTTAAATTAAAATGTTTTAACAACTGCTTCAGTATTAACTTTTCAAATATTTTGCTGAAAGCAGGTAAGATGGAGATAGGCCGGAAGTTGCCAATGTCATTTTTATTACCTGATTTAAATAAAGGTATGACTTTACTACTCTTCATGAGATCAGGAAAAGTTCCTAAATCCACGCATTTATTAAAAGTAAAAGCAAGATAGGGCGCTACTATGTCTATTATATTACTCAACAGTTTAATGGAAATGCCCCAATAATCACCTGTGTTTTTGGATTTAAGTGTATTGAAAACGTTAACTACATCAAGTGGTGTTACGTGCTCAAAACGAAATAATTGATTACACTTAGGCACACTATTATGTAAAAGATTTTCAGCGTTAGAAGGGGATGAATTCAAGGAGCGAGTTGTAGTAATAGGTATACTGGAGAAAAACTCATTAAATACCTGAGCTACGTCAGCAGGTTTACTTATTAATTTGTTGTTGGTACAAAAAGCGAACATAACAATAGTCATTTTTAATCTGTTATAAACAGGGAAAGAAACTTGTACTGAATTTCATTCATCCTCTAGGGAGAGAATGTGATTTAAATTTGGAATACTTACCCAAATTTATACTGAACTACATCTGTGTACACCATTGAGTTTGTAGATATAATATATAAAGCAGTATACAACTTTTTGAAAAAGGAATACGTATTTATCATGCAGTTATGATTATTAAATAAAATTACGAAAACCGACGAGGCCGTATGAGCTTGATGCCTTTGTTTTTCCGACAAAAAATATTAGTCTAGGAATTTGCCGCGTTTTTGTTTTCTTCAAATACATAAACGTTGTTTATTTTGATTTATTTTTAATTGTCATTACTTTTAATAAATGCTTTTATCATATTATTATTGTGTTATTTTTTTCGCAAATGGTACGAAAAGTATTTTCCTCGGTGCGGGATTACGCTCGCGATTTAAATCGTCACCCGCTACAGAAGACATTGCTTTATCCCCTTGGTTATAATCTACTATTATTGTAAGTGCAGTTATTAAAAAAAGAACGTATTCATCACGGATTTGGTGGTACTACAAAAAAATGTTTATATGCGGAACATGTGACATTTCTGTTATTGAGATAGCGGCCAATAGTGATAAATTATTATTATTGTTTGCTCTAAAATAAACGTATTAATTTTTAAAGTAATATTTTGTTTGACTACTTCGTGTAAAAGCACTTGTATTTGGAATTAATATAAAACGCTAACATTATCTTAACAAATACCGAAAATGTTGTCTTTTTTCAGACCTTGACTCGCTTTAAATAATTTAACAGTATTTCTAAGTAGTTTCTCAATAAAAATTGCGTGATTGTCGCTACTATGCCTCAATAACTTTGTATGAACGTCTACGTATGATATTGAAAAATCAAATTCATAATCCTTATTCATCACATTACATCAACTTTATTTTGCGAAAATACATTCACAAACACGAATTTGTCTTTGATTAATCTTTCGACAGGGATGCCTCATTACTTGTCATGCTGGATCTGCGAGGGTAGGTTTTATTAAAAAATTCTTGTTAGCATTTAAATCAAAAATTAAAAAGTGTACCACGAACTTTTTTTTTTTGAAAGTAACCGATTTTTTCCCTGACAACACTGAAAGTATTTTATAGCTGTAAAATCCAACTTCTTAGATTGTTACGATGATTGTCCAAGAGGTGAACAATTACAAGTTAGATTGCTTAAAACAATATTGCCGATAAATATCAGTTTATGAGTTCGTTTAAAAGTCTCCTTTATTATTAAGCAATAGCGGATAGCGACAACAATTGTTGTGAAATCTCGTTAATTTCGAAGTAAACTTTATGACAGGAGTGAAATATTAGTGAAACATTATTTACGGGATTTTAAGGGAAACTGTGTATATTATAATAAGTAACAGGTATGATAATATGAATCGGTTTAATTATTTTTTTTACAAGAACTTTGCTCCGCACTAGGAAAATCTACTGTATCGTGGGTGCCGGAATCCGGGTACCCGGAACAACTATTTGTAGGTCATAAAAATATTTGTTCCGTGCGGGAATCGAACCCGCGACACGCCGCGCTCAACCACTGCGCCAACTTTATTTTATTTCTCCACTCGTGTCTTGTCAACCGTTACGCTATCACTGACCCTCTCTTGTTTCATATCACACTTCACACAATCCATCCATCTTTTCTCAATCTGGCCCTGATTCATTCTTGTGACTTTATATATCCATCTCAACATTCTTCACCGCTGCACGCTTCTGATACATACAGTGCGACAGTATTGTCACATTGAAGCTGTTTAATTATTTTTTGTTTTGATCTTATGAATATACTAAAAAATTGTTTGTAAATTTCAATTGTTACGGAAAAGAGAAACCTGTTACAGCTGCTTTGCTCTTCAGACATAATATTTTATTTTCATCTATATTACAGTAATTTTTGTCGTACGTGAGTTCGTTACAATACTAAATAAGTATAAGAGAGTATTAGAGCTACGCGGAACTGCAACAAGCAACTGTAATATTCAGTACTCCCGGGCCTCAAGTCTGCTATTACAATAGTGTCAGAATGGTCTATGATTGATTTTATAATGGTTGATTTTTACAAGTTTGGTAATCTACTAACATAAAAGCGTCACTATGACTTGCCAGTGGTCAACCACTGACGCTCCATTGAAAGAAATGGCATAGAATGGTAATCTCGTACATAATGACAAATGAATGACAGACGTATGCGGTAATCTGCAAAAATTTTGACAGTTCCTTTGATCAGTGACCTACCATTAGAACGTTATTGTACATTCATTGCTTTTGAATAGCTCGGTTATCAAAAAGTATTACGAGACCATTGACGGACCAATGATCGACCATTATGACTTTAGCAGATTACGAACTTTATGCAAAATGACAATGGGATCGTGTTGGAATGACAAATTTATAAAAATAGCAGACTTGGGCCCTTGCTGTACTGTGGGATGACATTCTTAGACGATCTGCTGTGTGTAGGTTATGAATATTAATAAGAATGCAAATGTTTTGTTAGCATTAATTAACGTGTCTGAAATAAGAAAAAATTTAAAACTATAGTAGGCCTAAATGTAAAAACCGTGAATACAATTTTCTCAAATAACTGTCCGTAACAGCGGCTTAGCAATTTTTTGTGCAGATTTAGTGACGAAGGATATTTTTATCACAGGTAAGAGGTATCTATTGTTACCGCGAAGAACGCTAAGGTTAGTCTTTTATATTCTGAAGAAAACATTTCAACAATTTCCCTTTTTTCGTTTTTACAATGACAGACGAGGAGCATTCCGCAAAGAAATTTATTGCCACACAATTTAGAGAGTGCCTGCGACCATTGTCTGGCCTGGTATTTCTTTAAGCTCCCGTACTTGTTCGTGAAAAACGAACACAGATATATGGAAACAGTTATGTAATTAGTCAACAACACATTTTTTGCCTCAGAAAACTATAGACTATTCCGTTTAGGTAAAGCTACTCTTTGTAGAAATATAATAGAAGAGTACTAAAATCTCTAAGCCAACTTACCTATGTATTTGTAAAATACATGGACTGCTCCTTTTTGATGACCCTTTTTTTCTGGATGGGAAATCATCAAATGACTTTTCCCGCTCTGGCGGATCGGTTTTACTGGGTAAATCCCGTCCCTGTTCCTTCTTGTGTTCCTCCTATTGCCCTTTGCGTTCCAGGGCCGCGGCGACTCTTTGGAACAAATTCCGCAAACCAAGCAGGCACTGTCTCTATGGGGCCCCGTCTTCTTTGCTGACATCTCTTTGAGGCCCATGTAGAACACGACGCGCCGTCGACCCGGGACTGGTTGTTATCGGGCGGCGAACCACCCATAGTTGGGAATCGCCCTGCGACGTCTTCTTCTGTTGGGCGGCTGGGGCGTGAGGTTTTGATCTCTCTCACGCCTTCACTCAGCCCTTCATCTTGACTTTGCCGTACTCGGGTAAAAATATGTTCCTCAATCGTTGATAGACACTTAGTAATTGTTTGTTTTTGGTGCGTAACCCGATACATTACATACATAGCTACGGTATTCATACGGATAGATAATTCTAATTGCTTACACACTTATTACATGTCACGACGATGTTGAAAACTCATTTGTGAACGCGTATTTTAGCTGTCATGGCGCCTTCATTAGTTCTCGTGAACACTTATGTTAAAGCAAATGAAAAGCCCTACTTTATCGATAGTGTTTCCAAAATTTTTATTATCATTGGATTGTTTTTCGGACTCAATAGAGTTCCACTTTTCCCCAATCTTAATATAGTGTTCTTGATACTTTCACTTTTATCCACCTTAATTTACGCCTGCCATTATTTAATTTTCTTCTTAGGCATAGTTCATATTCTCCATTTGAGATTTGTTATTGGCGCACATTTATTTCACTGGGCCTTCGTCTTGATATTTAATTTAGTCTCAATTAAGAGATTGCAGCTTTACTACAATGAGTTGAACTTGTTTGATAAAGAAGTTGGTTGCAGTCCGAAGGCTGTGAAAGCGTCAATAAGGAACTTGGGGATGACTTTTATTTTGTTGCTCTTTATGATGACAACGTTTGTAATGTCGAAGATCACGAAAGCCTTTCTAAATTTGCATTTAAGTGCGATGCCTTTTATAATGTGTGTTATTCTGGAACTACATTACTATGGGCATCTACTGAGCCTTCTCCTGCCGCGGCTGCGTTTAGTGAACTACTACATGGAGCTGTCGTTAGCAAACACTGAAGTAACGACAACCTTGAATATTGAAGAGTTTGGATACTTGAAAGCTGACAGCAAGAGCGCTCTCTGTGAAATTGAAAGCATGATGAACCTGTACCACAAAATGATCAGAGCACACAACTTTTTGGTGGAAGCAGTGGAATGGCAGGTATTTTTTTTTGGTAATTAACTATTTTCAATTGGCGTGAAGAAGCAGACAGAAATAAAAGGAATGGGGAGGAGGAGGATAAAAGGAATGAGGAGACTCCTGGGCCGACCCAGGAGTGAGATAGCTCAAACTGAAAAAACGAGATTTGATATTTCTTTTTTTGTGTACTGCCCTTGAACTAAATGTTATTATTATTATTCATTTGTTTTTCAGTTGCTAGTCACTCTAATATCTACATTTTTTATTCTTTTGATGGGCTCGTATCAACTTTCATTGTACGTTATAAACGGAAACGTAAGTTTGATATTATCTATTTATTTATATTAAGTGCGGTTTGTGTGGTTTGTGTGTGTTTTTTACCCAATATTAAAATAATTAATAAATAATGCCGTCTAGTTTTTCCAGTCAACGGAAGCGTTTTTTACTCTACAATTTGTTCTCAGTTCACATTGACGTATTTTCTAACTTACCTGCTACTTTCCGGAGGCTTGATATTATCATTTTTTCCGCCTTGTTTACTTGGAGATCAAGTGCACTACGAAGTATTACGGCTAAGGGAGCTGTTATCTTCAAGGATTTATGAGAATCAAATGGGTATGTTTTAAAGTATTTTTAACCGACTTCTAAAAAAGGAGGATCAATTCGGATGTTTGTATTTTTTTTTTATGTTTGTTCGCGCATAACTCCGTCGCTTGTGATTTTATTTTTATCGAAATCAACCAAGCGGTTTTCGAAAAATCCAAAAAAAGATATCTACATTGTCTACATTGACGACCTCTTAGTTTACTCTGCAAAGGAGCAGTACTTTTTTTACACCAATGTGATTGGTTCGTTTAGTTGGGGGGGGGGGGGGGGGGTGTAGGTACCACTAAAAAGTGAAAAATAAAAAACTTTTTAACAAAAAAATACAACCGACTTTTACACAAAAAAACAAAAAAGTGCAAAATAACTTTAATTTCGGAAGTCAGTGTTCAAAAAACGAAAAAGCAACCACAAACACCGAGTTCCGAAATTAAAGTTATTTTGCACTTTTTTGTTTTTTTGTGTAAAAGTCGGTTGTATTTTTTTGTTAAAAAGTTTTAAATAATGTAAATGAGGCGTTGGAAAGTCATGCTTATTACAATAAATTATCATCATAGCATATTCATCTACTGGCGTCGGTCAGCACATACTTACCTATTGCATTGTAATAGATGAGCTGTTTCACCTACTCATCTACCTAAAAAAACACTACCTCTCTTGAAACGTTTTTAATTGGGTTTATGCTTTTTGTTTCATATTCATCCATTATACATATAAATAGTACACCTAAGACTAGCTTCAATACTGTCTTTCCTTTTCTCTTTAAAACCCATCCAAAGGATGTCTTGAAAAGATCGCGTTTAGCGATAAGGCTACCCATTGTGTCACTCTTGTAATGTTTTCTTCATATATTTTTTTGTTACTGATATGGTGTACATAGTAAAGAGTATTCTGTTCTATTCTACACCTTCCTAACTACATTCCTAAACTCCCTTTACTACTACACTATCTTTATTTTTCCACATTTAAAATATTTTTATGTATGTATTGTAATATTAGGGGTTAAAGTATGAAATGGCCGATTTGTACTGAAAATCTAAATTGTTTATTTTTTAATTTTTAACAAATGTATTTAATCAAAATAGTTACCATTATTATCTATACATTGCTGCCATCTAATAGGAAGATCATTTATGCCTTTGCGACTGCACAGTTTGTGCAGTCTAGATCCTCAGAGTTCTGAGGATCTAGACTGCACAAACTGTGTGAAAGCATTTTGTACTGCCTCCTGGGAAGAAAACTTCTTGTCACGTAGATAAATTGTCCAAATCACGAAAAAAAATGGTAGTCCGTTGGAGCAAGGTCTGGCGAATACGGAGGATGACGAATGGTTTCTAACTGCAGTTCCTGAAGGGTCAAAACGGTTTCTCGTGCTGTATGAGGTCTCGCGTTGTCATAAAGCAATAATGGTGAAGATCGATTCATGAGTCGGGGCTGTTTTACTGCTAGTTTTGCCAACATTGTACGGAGTTCGGCACAATAGACATCTGCCGTTATTGCTTGACCAAATCGGAGAAAACTATAGTGAATAACACCATGCTGAGACCACCAAACAGTTACCATTACCTTTTTATTGGTAAGTTTTGTTTTAGGACACTGTTGTGGCGTTTGACATGGGGTCACCCATTGCATTTTTCTTTTACAGTTATCATATAGAATCCACTTTTCATCACATGTCACAATTCGATCCAATATTCCTTCATTTCTGTACCGATTCAACAAGGCAACACAAGTTTCAACACGCGTTTCTCTCTGCAGATCAGTCAAATCATAGGCACCCATTTTTCGTATTTTTTTATTTTATTGATTTGACGCAAATGAGTCAATATTGTGGGTAAGGTAACGTTAAACCATGCCGTTAATTCCTGGGTAGTTTGACTAGGATCGGCTTCCACCATCTCTCTTAATTCATCGTTATTCACCTGTGTGGGCGGTCTTCCTCGTGGCTCGTTCTTCAAGTCGAAGTTTCCATCACGAAAGCGTTTAAACCAAAATCGCACGGTGCGTTCATTAGCAGAGCCCTCTTCAAACGCAACATTGATATTGCGGGCTGTTTCTGCCGCGTTACTTCCGCGTCGGAACTCGTATTCAAAAATCACTCGATTTTTTGCAGTATCCATCTTTTTTTTTTTCCTCTTCATAAGTTGAATAACAAAAACAATTGAAAATCGATATTCAAATGTTTCACATTTTTTAAAAGAAGAACATAATAGAAACCATGTGAAAAAAGTTTCTTTCGAAAACCTCCAACCATGAAGATTCTATGTCAATTCAAAAAACCTATTACAATAAAACGGCAATTTCATACTTTAACCCCTATTACTAAGTATATATTGTGCACAAAGATATACAGAGAGAGAGAGAGAGAAGTTGCGGAATTTGTTCGAAAGAGTTACCGCGGCCCTGGAACGCAAAGGGCACAAGAGGAACACGGGTGGGTTTTAGTCAGTAAGAGTCTGACACTCCCTACCGCTCCACCCAGGGCGGGAGGGGTCATTTGATGATTTCCCATAAAAAAAAAAGAGAGAGAGAACAGACGTATCACAAAAGTTTTACAGTATCAAAATGGCTACTTCCCGTTATGTCACATTCCCGATTCGTCAACATGTGAAAAGTTTAAAAAACAACTGAACACAAGTGATGTTTGGTCAAGATTTTGGCCTTCATAAATTAATTTCCAATTCTTCAACATTTGAGAATACCTATATTCTTTCTCGTTTGGTCAACCTTTTGTTTGGAAAGTACAATAAAGGAGTAAAAAGAAAAATGTTGATGAATCGGGAATCCTTACTAATATTATAAATGTGAAAGCGTGGATGTTTGTTACGCTTTCACGCAAAAACTACTTGACGAATCATTATGAAACTTTGTACAGATATTCTGGGAGGTACTAGAAGTAATATAGAATACTTTTTATCCCGGGATTATGTTCCCTTGGGATAATTTCCTAGTGTGCAATAAAGTAGTTACTAGTTTGTCTAAAATTATTACTATATTTTAAAGCATTAATGATTTCGACGGACCTGTTGGTCTAGTGGTTAGTGGCCCTGACTGCTAAGCCGGAGGTCGTGGGTTCGATTCCCACCCAGGACAAACTTTGTGTGATGAGCATGATTGTTTGTTCTGTGTCTGGGTGTGATTTACCTATAATATGTATGTATTTATAAATTATATAAGTATGTATATCAGTTGCCTTTTTTTTTTTTTTTTTTTAACTTGTTATAAACTAGTGCTTGACTGCGATCCCACCTGATGGTAAGCAGCGATGCAATCTCTGATGGTAAGGCGCACTAGTTTATGAGCCTATTCACTCTTGCCTTGAAGACATTCAGATTATAATCGGACGGGAAGACCGCCGCAGGCAAATTGTTCCAATCCTTCGATGTTCGCGGTATAAACGACGAGGCAAAACGCTTAGTCCGGACCGTAGAAGTTTCAACAACGTATGGATGTCTGGTTATGATGTATGTATGATGTCTGGTTTCCATAACACAAGCTCTGCTTAGCTTGGGATCAGATAGCCGTGTGTGAGTTGTCAAAAAAAAAAAAAATTTAGTGTTCTGTGTGATCTAATCACGAATATAAGATCCGTATCCCATTTCGTATGCAAGAGAACAGAGGTAACCAAGAAAATCCAAATAATTACCGAATTTAACTGCGAGTGGCAGTAAATGACTGATAGCGTTCAAACTTTCTTGGTCGGCAACAGCTTACCAGAAAATATGGTGCTCGTTGGCTTCTCGTCGGTTAGACCAATGAGTTGGCAAGAAGTCCGGCGAAAAGTCTAATAAACAAAAGAAGTACAGGACCGATAGATGTAGTAACGCTTATGGGCCGCTTATGTGTAGCAGTGGTTGTTTTTCAGCTGGATGATGATGAATGACGTTATTATGTTTGCAGACAAGGCGAGTCGCGGCATGGCGCGCGCGCTGCTGGCGTGGACGGAGACGCGCGACCTGTCATTCACGCTGCTGCGCATGCTGGACATCGACATCTCGCTACCCTTTCAGTTCGCCGGCCTGCTCGTCACCTACCTCATCATACTGCTGCAGTTCCAGAAAATTATTGATTAACGATCAAGGCTTGATATTTTTTAATGTGTATAATAGGTTAGTTAA
Source organism: Hecatera dysodea (assembly GCA_905332915.2). Taxonomy (NCBI): domain Eukaryota; kingdom Metazoa; phylum Arthropoda; class Insecta; order Lepidoptera; family Noctuidae; genus Hecatera; species Hecatera dysodea. The sequence continues at coordinate 9,150,246 of HG995304.1, forward strand.
CTAAAAAAATCTAATTAGTCCGTCGGATAGATTTCAAAAAATATTATACACGTATTTTTTCTTTTTTCACGTAAACAAAAAATGAAGACGATACAGTGCGTTGAAAACTCGTGTGACGTCACTATTCGCTACAATTTTTACCGAGCCGTAACGTCACAAGCCCGCACTCCTGATCTTTGATGCTTTGTATCTTCGTCAGTTTTTATAGATTTGATAAAGGAAAAAATACGTGTCCAATATTTTTCTATAATCTAACTGACGGACTAAAAATAATCATATATTTTTTACTCAGGAAACATCCCTGTTGTCTAGTTTTATATTTTTTCAGATTACTATATACCACCTTTACGCCGCAGCTCTTGACTGCGTTGGGTGTGTGTGCGCACTCCGTTGCTTCTCTGTATTAGTTGCTTACTATATCTATCCGACTATAGTACATGTACATGACATGTTTAGCTCTCGTACGCACTTTTATTTTTTAAATATATTGATGACAAAACTCTCTGCTTTTTTATTATTTTACTCTACATTATTTTACTTATTTCTAACTACTGTGTAGAAAACTATGTAAATAAAATTAAGTTTTTTCTAAATGTTTCTGTTTTGGCAGATGGGTACTAATTTGATAGGCACGTAATGCTGAGGGAAAATACCAAAAAATCTATTTCAAAAATAGATAAAGGTTATCACAATACTCGTATAATTTTGTGTTTTTACTAGTTCTCTTATTCTAATACCTGAATATATAGAATTGTGGTGACATACCGATTTCTACCAGAAATGTAGCTCACCTCAATAATGCGAACGTGAGAGAACGAACAGTTTGCTTGCTCCGTCATAGACGATTTTCATATACTATTTTATTTGAAATGCATTCGAAGATGTCCAGAAAACTTTTTTTTAAATTCCAGAACCTTGAACTAGTCTACAAGTACTTAATAAATATCATATTTATTAATTATTTGTAAGAATAGTTAAAGGTCGAACATATTTTATTCGGTCTATTTTACTGAAGCTTCTAACATAAATAAATGGTTTTATTCCAATAATACTCGTAGTTAGAAAAAAACACGCTACCATGTAGGTTAATGATGTAAGTACTGCACTCGTAGAATATACTACCAATTTCTTTTTACAAATAAAGCAATTAAATAAATGTAGATACCTAAGTGTTAAAGTTACGAAATAAAATATAAAACTAAATGTAAGTATGTATTTACTGAAATAAAGTTAAAACGAAAATTGGAAAACTTAAATCATTAAGTTAAAGCACAGTTCCAAGAAACAGCAGAACTAATGCGAAACACAGATTGGACTGAAAGTTAGCGCACCTGGGGGACGTTTAGATAATTTTCACTAAAAACGGTCCGTCACAGTGACGCGGCTGCTTCGTGTTGGAAGTGTAGTGCTACACGGATTCAGAGAAGTGTCACGACCTTTGTTTGGTTTATGGTATTACGCTTTTATACCTACCTAGTAACTTAGGTTACCAAAACAATTATGGTGTGTGATTTTATTATTGGCCAGTGGTTTTCCGCGGCTTCGGTCCAGTGGACGATGCAATAAGACACCCTATCATTACTTTTAGATATTGCCTTTTACAAAGAAACATGGAATTTTACATTCTTTTATAATAATGTTTTAGACTAGCTTTTGCCCAAGAGTTTGTACGCGCACAACCCGCTTTTCCCCGTTCCAGTAGGAATTTCGGTAAGTCCTCTCTTACAGCACCTATATGCCAAATTTCAGTTGCGTCGCTTAACTCAAACTATTTGGCCGGGCATTCACTTTAATTGTTTCTAGTTTTCATTCGATAACAAGCGTAGTGCCTGCAAACGCTTGTAAAAACGAATTTCAGGAACAGTAAAGTACAGTTAGAGTTTTACAAGTATGTCAATGTTTTTCAACATTCGCTGCCAATATTTACAACTCGAAAATATACCTTACGCTGGCTGTCCCGATGTTTACGTTGTGTGAGTTGAGAGCTACGAGTAGGTACATAGTATGATACACAGTCTGTGGGCTCAGTCCCGAAGATGTTGTTTTCCAACAACATTGACGTTGTTTGCCAGTCGGTCGATGTCATTTACATAATAATACAGTGTACCAATATGTCAGTTTTATCATGAAAATATACCTGTATATCTAGTCGGTCTAATACGAAAATATTAACCTATCTATGAAATAAACGTTATTGAAACTTTTTTTCTCATCGAGCTTCCGTAATTAACACGAACAAGCGTCACATTCATCTTATAAAAATAACCAAATTTGTAGGAGCTCTAAAAACAATCCATACCGAGAGTAACTCAGTCTGTCTGCTACCTCTTCACGTCTAAACGGCTGATCGTATTTGTACGAAACTAATTGGCAAACAGCTAGACCATTTCCAGAAATGGTAAATGGGATATTTTCGTTTTTCATGCGTGTTGGCAGAAGCTATTAAGATATATTATAAAAATCAGATCAGAAGTTAGTGCTCTGTCTGTTTGTTTTTGCATGAATCTCGGTACACAGGCGGACCACGTCTTGGAATAGGACTGAGCGAACTTTTAATCGCCGTGTCCTCAGTCAAGGCGATCGGCGGTGGTGATCTATCACTTCCGGCCCTGGTTCAATCCATGGTACGGAGTGAGGGGTATGGGAAGCGGTCACCTTCTTCTGCGAAGCAGTAATATGCTAGTGAAAGAAGAGGCGGATCGCGTGAGGGAGAGGCAAACATCACGTCCCAGTCACCACAACAGAAGAAGATGCCCAGTGTTCCACGCGCACCTCATGGATATGTCAGCATAGGGGATGGGGCCCACTACGGCCAGTGCTTACTAGGGTTATTTGTTCAAAAGAATCACCGCGGCCCTGGAACGCAAAGAGCATTAGGAGGAACACGGACTGGTTTCAGTCTGTAAGAGTTTGACACTCCCTTTCGGTCCGCCCAAAGCGGAAGAAGTCATTTGATGATTTCCCATCCTTAAAAAAAATGAGATAGTAAGCAGAAGCAAACTAATATACATCTTTTCCCTGGTACATTTCTGAGTTATAATGTCCTGACTCATACTCTACTTCATTAGGTACATTTCAATTCTCGAAGTATTTGCTAACATCTAATATGTCTGGTTCCAAATAGACACGTAGTCAATTTCTAACACGAATATTACAATAACTTTTCACCGCATCCTGCGCTGTCACATAACACGAACCGACGCCTAAAAATAAAGTCTGACCATATTAATTTCCTATTGTTGTTTGAGAAGCCGGTTTTGTTGTATCTCCTGGGTTTTTCCTCAAGACATTGGAAGTAACTCGGATACCGCTAAGCTGTGCCAACATCGCCGGTAACAAGGTACCGGTGCAAAGCTTGTTAGTACAGAAACCTATTTCCTTCACTTCATTCTATCAATTTGCAGGATAATAAGGAGATCCGAACTGAACTGTTTATTTTTTCATTTACGAACAAGAGGAGGAGGATTTTTTAAATTTCTGTTGTTTTGCTATCTTTGTTAATTTAATTGTACTCGTATGATTCTGATGCAATTATAATAACTTAGTCATTATATTTACAATGACTTACATAGTAGGTACGTATTTTCATGAATATGGGGAATGATTGCAATGCGAATTAACTACTAGGCTTCGTTTACTAGTAATAACAATAAAAATGACACGAAACAGCAAACATATCCAAGGAATTAATAATTAACCATTCCAGTACATAGTTTGAAACCCATTCTGTGTTGGGTACGTTTTTAAAGGAGATGTTGTTCATATTAAATTAATGATTCACATGCGCCAGTTTGGAAAGGAAATGCAGATTTGGAGGCAGCTACATGGAATTATGTGTGCGAGGAGGGCCCGCACTCCGGACTGGTGTCAATTATGCCTGATCCAATTATAACTCTCGAGATTTTAGAAATCCACTTGAGAAACTGCTGGGATGTCTGAATCTGCGACATAATATAATTGATAGTACGATAAAAAATATAGAAGCTATATTATATAGGTAAACTAAAGTAAATTACTAAATACTAAAAAACTAAACTAATAAATTCGCGACAATAGAAAGAAACACGCATGAAAACGAGGGATATCATTTGGCATTAACTAATTTATCCACATCCTCGTCAATTGGAAATGATTATTATAATAAAATTTATAATATTAATAAATATACAGTATGTTAAATAACAGAGGACGTTCTCTTAAACTCGTTAATCTATATCATTATTGGATTAATATAAAAATAACAGCATAGTAAAAATAAGCATAAAATAATCCGAATTAAAAAAATAATTAGTTGACAATCAATTCGAAACATCCTGTTTAGAATCAAAATAGTAGCGTGGAATAGTACTTGTAGTAGCAATGCCTAAACCGGCAAGTACGCGTGTACAGTGTTTCTTTAACGTATCAATGTAACATTATTAGTGAATATTTTAATAAAATTTTGTTTTCGAATGGTAATATTTTTTAAAAATCATATATGGATGCTATACTATTGCGGGTTAACGGGAACGCCCTCTGTTAGTTAACATACTGTATATACTAATATGTACAGCTGAAGAGTTTGTTTGTTTGTTTGCTTGAACGCGCTAATCTCAGGAACTACTCGTACTGGTCTGATTTGAAAAATTCTTCAGTGTTAGATAGCCCTTTATCGAGGAAGGCAATAGGCTTTATATCATCACGCTAAGGCCAACAGAAGCGGAGCACGAATGAAGAATGTTTCAAAATCGGGGAGTTAGTAACTATTCCACACGGCCGAAGTCGCGGGCAGAAGTTAGTATTAATAATAGATATTCAGACAGTCTGAGTGCCAATTCTACAAATTTTCAAGCAACGTTTTCATTCTCGTCTCAGTCGCAATCTGGCGAAAAACCCTAATTATTCATAAATTTTTCACAAATTACGTTTGTGCTGCGAATGCGAATGTTGTTTTTTGAAAATTTGTAGTATTGGCACTCTTGTATATTTATAAAGTTTTGTCATAAATCCTTCCGACTGACGTCCAAGGTTACAATGTCAAGTTCAGGACAGTTTGTTGCGGAATTTGTTCGAAAGAATCACCGCGGCCCTGGAATGCAAAGGACATTTGGAGGAACATGAATGGGTTTTAGTCATTAAGAATCTGACACTCTCTTCCAAATCTGCCCAGTGCGGAAGGAGTTCTTTGATGATTTCCCTTCCATTAAAAAAAAATCGTTAATCAAAGGACATTTGTGAGCTCTCCGCTAATGAATTGTGGAGACCTGACTTTATTAAGTAACCATGACAATCGAAATAATGTATGACAATGTTTGTCTGAATCCAAAGATAAGTAGATTCGGCAGCTTAAAATACAAGAACAAGTCAAAATACATCCTCGCATATTGCCAGAGGCTGTGATGTTTGTCCAAGGTGCGCGCGCTCAGTCCATGCAAATTCAAAAATGATGAGTCATTGTCACAGGATGCAATATTTCAAGGGATTTGCACATAATATTTCAAGCTTCTTCATCGCAATATTACAGCCATCAATTTATCCCATTATTCATGGAGTCCGTGCAGGTGTGAATTGTGTAAAGCTATAGAAACAGTTTTCCTTGATGGATGTCGGCTGTTCACAAAGAATGGTCGAGCAGCAGTTAACGAAGACGGATCGTATTGCCGGTGACCGATGTGCAGGTAACAAAAAAATAACAAAATGGCCTCATAACAAATTAGTTTCTTCTTGTTTCATTTAGTTAAGCCTACTGGCTATTTCTAGTTTATTTTCGCTTGATACACGAAACGTGGTTATTATGTTAAACTTTCAAACAAAGGCCCTTTCTTTATATTTTTACGCACTCTAAAAATAAAACGTCAAAAGCCATAATATTGATAAAGCAGGCACGTGCCACTTAGCGCTCGTAGCCGCGTAGCGCTCTACGGCGTAGGCGAGGCGCTACGGCGTAGGCGCTACGACGGAGAAGAATGCGAGGAATAAACGGTATTTGCATGTAACCCGTCAGCTTCGGGTAAAAGCCACCACATCTAGGGTACCGGCTAGAGTGAGCAGCATGCGCGGGTGGTAAGACGCCCCCGTCTTACGTTAGGTTACTAAGTATCTAAAATAACATGGGGGCGCCTAGTGCCACAAGTCGGAGCGTTGTTGTTAGCGACTGATCATCTATTCTCTCTTCTCAGTAACCCTGAGGAATCTGAGGAAACACGTCTAATCTCGACTGCTAGCTACTCGCACTGCACTGTGACCACCTAATCGCGCCCGCACGTGGACTAGGCCCTCGAATGTCGGACACACCAATAAATCTGTATCGGAATAAAAACTGACATCAATAGAGCTTGTATGTACTCTGCCTAACTGCGAGGTTTAGATAATATTTCCGTTATATTACCCGTGCGGGTAGTGCGGTTATTTGAATATTAATTAGAGGTTAAAGCTCTATTCCGTTTGTGTTTAATTATACATCATTGAATGGTAAAGCGTTATTAGTTGTTTAGTGATTATGTCAGCCGTTTGCTGACAGCAACGCATGCCATAGCCAGTCGGTGGATGGCTCAAAGACCACATCTCGAGAAGCCTTTTGACTCTCAGAAAGTACGCTAACATCGTGACTGTATCTTGTAAATATTTTATAGCCTTTACGAAGAAGCAGCAAGGTACACTTGATTATGGAATTACCCGTTTTGAGCATAGGCTTTTGAATTTGATATTTGTAGTTAAGAACGGCTCAAACACTTCTTCAATACTCCAGGTAAAGTAAAATATGAGTTTGAGAAATATTCACCTTTAATTGATTAATTCAGATATCGGTGTATGTCACTACTGTACAGACCGTTGATAGATAGATTAGACTTTATTGTATGAGTAGGTACAACTCGTTTATACAAACTAAACTAAAGGCCGCATTCACACGAGATCGGTCTTTGACGATTCGTCAAAAAAGACGATACGTCATGACGGATGGATTCTGAGTTGCACATGGTACACATCGCATACGGAATCATGTTTTTCACGATTCGTCAAAATACCTGAATTGAGGTTCACATTCGTTTCATGATTCAGAGTTCAGTCTTGAATCAACTTCTTAACATGATGTCAGGACAAGTTAAAATTGTTCTATAAACTAATGTAGCAATTATAATATATCGGTATACAGAGTTGATATGACAGAGGGGCGTTAAATTACACTACGTATACTGTACGTGTTTAGTATTAATTCGATACGGTATAAAAATAAAAAGCACCAAAAATTAGTATTTTTTTCGAACAAACTAAATAGCTTTCATATCAGAGTTAAACGCAACCACCCTTTTCTTTTTTTAAATTTAACGTAGGTGACAAAGCGGCACCGTCGTTTAGTAGCACATGTGACTTGCGTCAGAGCGGCAACAACGCATCGTAGGTTTTACTCAAATTTATCGTTTTAAGGGGCATAACCCATGCGTTTAGACATAATCAGCTGTTAGGAATATACATCGTGTTCAAACGGGGCAAAAACTTAAAAAATCATTTGCGACTAAACTATTGCTCGTATTTTATTGATTTTTGGTACAGAGCTTGTAAATGGTACCTAGTATATGTAGTTTAAAGGAAAGCCCCTCCGTCATATCAACTTTGTATTTGCTGGTCAAACTATTTTTATTTCTCCTGTTTTGACATAATTCAAGCGCAGCGCAACACGTCCTCGCAAGTCAAATGAATGTGCTGTACCGTGCGGTCGTCCGCGGGCGGGGCGGAACACCGAAAATTCATTATTCATGTTTTTTGACGAACGTGATCTTTAAAAGACGTGATAGAAGAAGTTCCCGTCATTTTTCACGATTCGTGATGCTTGTTAACACGATCTTTTCAAAATAATGACTAAAAACGTACTCGTGTTAATAAGCTAATTGTATGCGTAATAAGGACTCAAAGATTTGTTTTTCGTAATTATTTTCAAAATCAACGGTGACTAAAGAAAAAAGTTGCAGTGGCCCCACTGCAACGTTTTTCTTTAATGCTTTTTTTATCATTTTAATCACAACATTTTCATAAATTATATATTTGCATATTCCCTATTGTGAAGTAAATTTAAATTTGTTAAGAGTCATAACTATGCCAACAGCAGACCTTTTTACCAAAACTAGGTGAACCAAAATCATGAATGCTTGCCAGACAGATCGCTGTCTGTATGCGACATTCAATTACCTACATAGCAGCTGATGCGTACACTTGCAGACGCGATGCATTGTGCAGCGACCCGCTCCCGATGTCATGTTGATATAGATCAGGTATTGAAAGTAGTTCGAGTATTGGTTCGACTAGGACTAACCAATTAACTGATGCAAAAATAACCTTAATTTAAATCACTGCTTCTGTATTTAAATTGTCTGTTTGTTTATAGTTAATTCTGGAAGAATCATCATCTGCCTAGCCTTTTCCCAATTACATATATTGAGGTCGACTTCCAGTCATACCGGATTCAGCTGAATACCAGTATATAACGTGGAGAGGCTGCCTACCAGACCTCCACAACCCATTAACTGGGGAACACGATACTTCTTGGCAAGACTGGTGTCAGATTTTCTGGTTTCTGACAATCCGTAACGACTGCCAAAGATCTACAAATGACAGACGCGACTAACGGCTTAACGTACTTTCCGAGGCATAAATAATTCTGGAAGTATATGATTACGAAAATACTTTCATTTTTGTTAAGTAAACACATGTGCGTAGAATGTTGAAGAGTCCTTCTTAACCCGGATGAATGCACAATTCCTATGGTATAGATCACGAGAGTGGGAAACCAGTAAATGTTAGTCTGTCAATTCTTGTTAAATTATGTCTACAATTTAAACAAGCATCTTAGATGTAATCTACCCACAATTCTTTGTAAACAAAAACTGTTGTACTTATGTGTCATAAATCATTATTCCATACTAGACGATATGAGGAACAAATAAAAATTGATTTTGTTACTATAAAAGTATAGTAGCAAAGTCTAGTTTTGATAGTTTTCTCTGACACAGATGAGCTATATTGTGGAAGCTGTATACGACATTCAATTAGCTACCTACGAGTACATACATGGTAGTCGGTGCATACTCTCTCACGTGCATCGTGCATTGTGCGGTGAGCCATCTTGTTGATGTAATCACTGTGTCTGTATCTCTCCTATTCATAGTCCAGGAAATTGTGTTACAGGATGTTCATTATTTCGATGAGGTTATCGATAGATTGGTGTGAACACTGTAATCTTCATGGCTACACAATGTGGCCAAACATGCCTAGTTTGAAGATCGAGCCTAATTAATTGGCTGATAACTTCATGTCTAAACGTCTTCACAAATATCATGTGAATTGGGTTTTTAAGTACATGTAAGATATTGGTAATTCCAATAAGAACAGTAAAAAACATTTCTTTTTTATAAAATTACAAATTTTTTATTCATTACTGTTTGTCTTATGAATCAAAATCACAAAATACATAGAATAAAGGAGCTATCAATTAAGAGTGATCATTAATTGAAAACGACTACTACAATAAAGAATCAGTTTTAAAGTAGTTTTAATCAGTAATTTTACTTTGACATATGTAAACATGCTCTCGTGTATACTGTTTGTATCTTCCATATTCTTTATTGACAAAGAGAGTTCATAATCACGCGTGGTTGGCAGTGTTGCGTATCCAAGGCTCTATTAGCTGAAATTCAGTGGTAATTTTACATCTCATGTGGTTAATGAACAACGTATTAACTATTAATTATAGAAGGCTGGCGTGTTAACTACCTTGAGATGAGTACGTACTTGGGGGTGAAGCTGGTATGTGTGAACGATGATTATAGTGACATGCCGTATCATTAACAAGAGAGTCCTTTTTTTTTTTTTTGGATGGGAAATCATCAAATGACTTCTCCCGCTCTGGGCGGAGCGGAAGGGAGTGTCAGACTCTTACTGACTAAAACCCACCCGTGTTCCTGCTTGTGCCCTTTGCGTTCCAGGGCCGCGGTGACTCTTTCGAACAAATTCCGCAACCCTAGCAGGCACTGACCCTATGGGGCCCCGTCTTTTTTGCTGACAGCTCTTTGAGGCGCGCGTGGAACACGACGCGCCGTCGACTCGGGCCTGGTTGCTATCGGACGGCGAGCCACCCATAGCTCGCCATCCGCAGGCCCGCGCCTACGGTGGCCGGGAATCGCCCTGCGTTTCCCGACGCCCGGGGCGTCTTCTCCTGTTGCGGCGGCTGGCGAGAGGGGCTTCCCTCTCTCGCACGCGCTCCGCCTCCTCCTTCGCTAGCATTACTGCTTCGCAGAAGGAGGCGGCCGCCTCCCATGCCTCCTCGCTCCCGACCATGGCTTGAACCAGGGCCGGACGCGAGAGGTCGCCGCCGCCGATCGCCTCGATGAGGACACGGCGGTGCTCCGCCCAGGCAGGGCAGACCTCCACCGTGTGCTCCACCGTGTCCTCCGGGCGATCCACACAGTGATGACACCCGGACGTGTCCTCCCGCTGGATCCGACACAGGTACCTCCCGAAACAGCCGTGTCCGGTGAGCACCTGTGTCAGGCGGAAGGTGAGGACGCCGTGGCGTCTCTCTAACCACTCCTCAAAGAGGGGACTTATCGCCGCAATAGCGGCGTGCCCAGCGCTGGGTTGCAGCAGTCGCTGCCTCCATACCTCCGTGAGATCCCGCCGGAGCTCCGTCCGCTGCGCAGCAATCTGCCGCGGCAGCAGAGTTTCGCCCCGGCGTAGCGCCTCCACGCGCAACGCGTAGACGTGCGCGAGGGCTCTCGCCTCTAGATCCCACGGCAGCAATCCGGCAAGGAGGTTCGCCGCCTCGCCGGAGACCGTGCGGTATCCCCGGATCAGCCGGATGGCCATGACCCTCTGGGCCGAGACCAGGTGGCGCGCTGGCAGTCGCCTCAGCGACAGCGCCCACACCGGGGCCCCGTAAAGGGCCATGGACCGCACGATCCCCGCGTACAGCCTCCGGCAGGAGGCGTTTGGTCCCCCTAGGTTGGGCAAGAGCCGCTTGAGGGCAGCCCCGGCCCGCCCCAGTTTGGGAGCCAAACGGCGGAAATGCTCCGCGAAGTTCCACCGGCTGTCGAGGACGAGACCCAAGTAGCTCATCGCCGACCCGACGCCGATGCAAACCCCTCCCACCGTTATCTGGGATCCCGATGGTGGCCGGTTCCGAGGGCCGTGAAAACACATGGCCTCAGACTTGTGTAGGGCCACCTCGAGACCCAGTTGCCGGATCCTCCCGACGACTGCTGCGACCCCGCGTGTCATCAGGTCGACCGCCGCCTGGTGCGACCCCCCCTGCGCCAGAACCAGCGTGTCGTCAGCGTAGCAAACAACACTGACGCCGCAAGGGAGGTCGCCGCGTAGCACCCAGTCGTAACCGACGTTCCACAGGAGAGGCCCCAGAACCGAACCCTGTGGAACGCCGCACGACATCTCTCGCCGATTCCACTCTCCCCGGTGACCGGGGTAGATGACGGCTCTATCCGTCAGGTAGTCCTCGACCACGCGACAGAGGTAGGTTGGCACTCGGTGATACCGGAGTGCCTCCCCGATGCAACTCCAAGGCAGGGTGTTGAACGCGTTGGCGATGTCAAGAGACACCGCCACCACCACCCCGCCCCGGGAAATCGCCTCCCCCGTCGTGAGGGCTCTCACGCGCATGATGGCGTCCACCGTCGAGCGCCCCGCGCGGAAACCAAACTGGTTCTCCGCCAGATCCGGCCCAACTCTCACCAAGTGCTTGACGAGGCGGTTTGCAATAACTCTTTCAAAGAGCTTGCCCACCTCGTCGAGCAGCACGATGGGCCGGTATGCGGACGGAGAGTCCGCAGGGCGCCCTGGCTTCGCGATGAGGACCAGTTTCCCCGTCTTCCAGCGACGTGGGAACTGGCCCCTCTCCAAGCATGCGCTTAGGAGCCCACGTAGTCGAGGCCCGAGAGCCTCCGAGGCCAGGACCCAGGCTTTCCCAGGTAAGCCATCGGGTCCTGGGGCGGTATTTTTGGCCTTCAGCTTGTTAACCGCCGCTCTCAGGTCTACCTCGGTCACCTCCGGAGTATTGTCGTCGTTGCCGTCGTCGGTGTGGTCCGCATCGGGCACCACGGGTAGCGGAGCCATAGGCGGGGGAGCATGGTCCCCTCGCATAGGGAACAGAGCGCTCACCACGTCCTCCACCAGCTGGGGCCGGAGACTCTGCGTCAACGGGGGGGCCCAGGTGCGGAGTTTGTTCCGCACCATTTTGTAGGGTCTTCCCCACGGGTCCCCGTCCAGAGACTCCAGCAGCTCTTTGCGAGCCAGATCCCTGGCCCGCAAGATCCCCGCTTGGAGGGCGGTCTTCGCCGCTCTGTACTCCTCGTACAGCTCCGCCTCCCTGGCCTGCGCATCCGGAGGGCGGATGCGGAGCCGGCGATGCCTGGTGTACGGGTGACGCGCAGCAACGCACGCTTCTCGAAGCGACGTCAGCTCGCGCGACCACCAGTACACCTGACGGCGGGCGCGTCTTGGCTGGACCCGGGGCATTGCCACTTCACATATTTCCGACATGGTCTCCCGGAACCGCTCCGCCTCGTCGTTGATGTCAGCAGGCCTGTCCGGTGGTGACACCCAGGCCTGCACGATCGAGGCTTCCAGGAGAAGCTCCCGGTCCAGCTGCTTCAGCGCCCACCGTGGACCACTCGGGGTCTGTCGGACCGGCGCGCTTGAGGTCTGGGCGGAGACGTCGAACCGGATATACCGGTGATCGGAGTAGGTCTCCACCTCCTCCACAACGCGCCAGTCGACGACACGCGGTGACAGAGCGGGGCTGGCGAACGAAATGTCCACCACGGAATCACCCCGCATCCGCACACACGTGGGGACAGAACCCCGATTTAGGACGACCAGGCCTGTCTCCAGAGCCCAGTCCTCCACCATCCTACCCCGCACGTTGGTATAACGGGAACCCCAAGCCAAGTTCTTGGCATTGAAGTCCCCGAGAACAAGCACGGGGAGGGGACGATACCCGACGACGACGGTACGCAGCTCCCTAAGGGAGTTGTGGAACTCGGCGAGAGTTCGGTTCGGGGAGAAGTAGACTCCCACTACTACAATCTCCCCGAACCGTGCTGCTACGCACCCCTGTCCTCTCCTAACACACTCGAGGGACGGGGTACCGGCGGCGGCCGACGAAATAAGTGCCACTGAGCCGTCCAGGTCCTTCACCCAGTCATCCCTGGGCTGGACGTAGTACGGCTCAGCGACCACAGCGACATTCATCAACCACTGCGCCATGCTCTGAAGCAACAGGTCCTGAGCGGCGGCGCAGTGGTTGATGTTCGCCTGGAGGAGGCGTAATGGAGCCGTTATTGGCATTCCATTTCGGCCTCCTCCCGGGAACCCTTAGTGGGCTCCGGTGTAGCAGCCACCGCTGTTGCGGCGGCTACATCAGCGGCGGTGGCAGCGGCGGCGACGGATGCGGCGGCTGGCACGGAGACGGCGGGTGAGGGCCTCTTACCCCCGGCTTTTGTGGGTGGAGGGCAGGCTTTGCCCCCAGCCCAGTGCTCGGCTGGCTTGCCAGCTGCCGCACATGCAGTGCAGTGCGGCGCGGCGTTGCAGGAGCCAGCCTTGTGACCGGGCTGGCCGCAGCGGAAGCAAAGCCCGCTGCGGTCAACCTCCGAGGTGCAACACGCCCCCGTGTGGTTCCCCACTTGGCAGCGGAAACACCTCAGAGGCCTGGGCTCCAACAGCTTCACTTGCGCCGACACCCAGCCCACCAGCAGTCTGCGACCCTCGGTGATCTTCTTGGCCGCCGTCACGGGGCAGCTCACCACAACGGTGCGCATGCCCGTGTAGTCAGGACGTATGGTGCCTGCCTTGACTTGCTCAGCAGAGCACCCTCCCGTCCTGACCACGGCGGCCACGACCTCCTCCTCCGTGACGGAGTCGTCCAGGCCCAAGATGCGCATATCAGCGCATTTGGTGGGCCTGGACACTCGGGCATCCTCCGCGTTCAGGGACGCCCTGAGCCTCTCGGCCAGAGCGTCTGCGGTTGGGCCGCTGGCTTCCTCGGGGATCTCCAGCATACGGGCACCAGTCATGGTTACCCTCAGGCGTAGGCCCCCGACGATGCTGAGCTCCCGGAGGTCTACCGTCTCCTTTGCCTTGGCGAGCACGTCACCGTACGACACGCCCCTCTTGACCGCGTCTGGCTGTAGCGTTAATACTACAGCTGCGGTCTTTGGGGCGCGGAGCATCGCGGCGACGCGTCGCTCCTTTTGCCGTCGTTTTCGCGCCCGTTTCTTGGCCGCCCTGGCTGCCTTGCCCGCCTTCTTCTTCTCCCCGACCACTTGCCAACCGGCTTCGGTAGAGGAGTTGGAAGGCGGGTCGGAAGATGAGGGCTGCACTGCCGGCGCTGGAGCCTGCGCCGCCTGTGCAGCCACTCCGCCCTTCTTTTGCTTGGCCGGCCCCGGTTTACCCGTTGCCGGCTTTGCAGATGCCGACTTCGCCGGCCCGGCCCCTGCGTTGGCCTGGCCGGACGAACCCGGCTTGGCAGCCACGGCGGCCGCGTATGACGCCGCCTTCTTGCCCTTTTGATCCGCTGCTAGCGGGGGGCGCAAAACGATGCCCTCCAGGACGGAAAACCGTTCCCGGAAGGCGGCCAGCTCCTGTCGCACCAGGTCCAACACCTGATTCTCAGGCGCCGGACCCCCCTGCAGGCTGTAGCGGCCCCCGAGAACTGGCTCCTTGGAGACTGGCCAGGTCCGCTCGGAGCCTCTCATTCTCCTTATGGAGAAGCTCCGTGGTGGCCGCCAAGCGGGCGACCTCCTTCCGCAGTTTGGACGTTTCGTCCGTCGCAGGCCTGCGGAAGGTGGCCTCCGCTGCCTCCAGGATAGAGGCCGCCGCCTCGCTTATGGCCCTGTTCTTGGACGCTATCGTCCTCTTCAGGGTCACAGCGCGGACAACGGCCTCAACGGCCTCCGCGAACCCGGCCTTTGGGTCCCGTCGTCCAGCGTCGGGGGCACCAGCGGCTTCGGACTCGCCACCCGAAGACCCCGAGAGAGGTCTGGGATCACTCATCCCGGGGTGCCGCCCCTCCTCGGCGAGCTTCGCCGTTCGCCGAGCCTCCTGGGCGGCGAGCCGTCGCCCCTTGCCTCCCCGACCTTTACCTCTCTTACTGGTGGGGACCTTGCGAGCTGAGGCCAGTTCTCCCTCGGAGGACGACCCCTGATCATCCTCCGGTCTCGGACGCTTCCGGAAGAACTTGCTGTTCTCCGTAGCCCCCGCAACCTCCCCACCAGTATTCCCCTCGCTCATCGCAGCGGATGCGGAGTCAGAATCTGAATCCGCACCCTTCCCGCGCTCGAGCGACGGCTTCTTCCAGAGTTTGGAAGGTAGTGCGCCCTGCACCAGCATCTCCTCCATGGGCTTGGAGCCGGAGGGTCCATGGTCATTATTTTTATCTGCAGAAATCGTAGTCAAGTTGTCAAGCGTGTGGTCGTCGTGTTTGTCCGAAGGGACAGATGGAAGGCGTTTGTTGCCCACCCCAGAATACGGAGGGCAGCCCGCCGAAGCGGGGTGGGATTCCCCGACTGCTGAGCAGTCGGGACCCACCTGGGGACTTATTTCGCAAAGGCCTAGATCCATGGTTTCCTTTTAAAGGGTGCGGTCCCTATTCTCTCCGCCCCATCTCAGGGCCCCCTCTCCTCCCCTCACCTCACTGCTCGCTCGCTGCTCCCACAGTCACGTCTGATGATCAGACGCGTACCAGAGAGCAGCGAGCAAGCCTGAATCGCACACCGTCCGCAGACCCAAACACTGCTCAGGTCTCCGAACGGTGTGCCCCTCGTGTGTCTCTCTTTGTCTGATCCCTCACTTGCGACCTTCCGGCATGAGTGGCTCTACCGGGAAAGCTCGCAAGATCATTGGGACGCGCAAGCCCCACCACGACGGCAACGTGGAGAAACATTCGGTGGGGAACAAGAGATTATTAAAATACGTGTCGTTCTCTTTGCCATTGTTTAGAAATGATTCGGAAATAATGAAGTAAAGTATGCCTTTAAAGTTCACAAAATAATTGAACAGACAAAGGCCAATCACAAAGCTGGGCTCATTTTATTACAATAGAGATGAAGGGCATCACCATGAAATACGATACTGTCATAAAGTAAAATCAGCGCTAAGATCTTTTGTGTCGAGACTACAAAGGTTCCGTATCCCGTAACTAGGTACTTAGTTGATATTTTTTTCCAGAATACGTTACAGTAATTTCCTTACCTATTGTTCTTTGTTTATTTTTATTTTAGAAAATTATTATTGTATTCATTAAATTGTAACCGGTAACTTCCGCCGGTGCTTCGTCGGTTCGTTTGTGCCGACCACTTTGTCCCGAACACCCTTTAATCATTAAACAATTGTATATTCAGCGAACAACTGATTTCACTAATTTACTTATTGCATGACAAAGTAGTTTTAACGGAACGCTAATGAATTAAATTGTGGCCGACCATTTCCATATTACTGTAAAACTCCGATAAATAATTAATTGAAGAAAAATTAATTTCATTACCTATAAGTTTTGTTTTGATCGGTTGGTATTTATTTTGCTGTCGGGTGGAAGAGATAATGAATCGTTTCGTTCAATAAAGTCGGCCAAACTTAGTATCTACTGTATACATAAGTTAAATATTATTGGAAGCATCTTTTGAAGTTATTGAAGCTAATAAGAAACAAATATATACCCAGAAGGAATTTTGCATACCGTCTTAAAACATGTCGACTTACATATCTGAAGTTTGTATTTTCGTCATGCGTATTTTTAATCAAGGCTAACGATGAAATCGAACAATGTGCGTAAGGACCTTAACTTTGAGGATTTTTGAGGAGCTGGGAGTGAGCGTTAACTGCGTAGCTTTACGACCGGCAGTATCGCCCGGCGAGTCTAAATGTGCACGACCTGAGATCTTCGTCGGGCAGATTCGCACATTTTACGAGCTCAACGAGGTAATGCCATTCTCAAGCTTCGTTTCCCTCTATTATCTTTGCGAACAGACAGTAAATCTTGGAATGTACTCACTGCGAACCTTATCACGTACTAGATACGTCATTTATATATTTTTTATATCTACGGATCCAGTATTCAGCTGCTCGGAGCGCTTTTGATTTAGTGCCGCACTTAATCCTCAATTTAACCGTGAAGAAGGTTTTACCTTTTATTTTTAAATTTTACCTCTGTTGTTTGTTCGCATACCATAAAAGTAATTGGGGAACAAAATAAAATCTATGGACCCGCTATAAATCGTACATAAACTATTTTAGGAGGTGTGTTAAGGTAGCACGTAACCCTAATAGCGAGGCTGCGTGTATTACACTAAAACCTAATGGCCTACGAAAAATAATTTACGGAGTAACACCTGCCGAAGATAAATCTCCTTCATGAAATAATTATCGCTGGCGCAGGTACTCGCTGGTACTAGATAAGAGAGTTTTCCAATAGGCACGTACCGATATTTTTCAGTGTAATCAATTAGACAGCACCTTGGAGCTAAATTGCTAATTTAGTTAATAGCTGCAATTTGGAGACGATTGGGGTTCTCACTGGAGTAAATGGTATGGCACCATCTGAATTGATAATAAAATAAGAGTGTGAAGGCTTTGGTAATGGTGCACGTCTCATCGTTGTGTTAAACTAGGATTTGTATATGATTTGGAAATTACGAGATTAACTGGAAAATAGTATTCGAACAAATCTTTTAGGGCTGAGTTTCAATCGTTAGATAAATTTTATATGTAGAACCGTAAAGTCTAATCGTCATATTAAATGGGCTTTGGCATATTTTCCACGCAAAAGTTGACAAACTGTTACAATTTTTTTTATTTTATTTTTTTTAACAAAGTTATATAACTTTTGAAATATCGTCCTAATGAAATAATTATTATTATCTATACTAATATTATAAAGCTGAAGAGTTTGTTTGTTTGTTTGTTTGTTTGTTTGTTTGTTTGTTTGTTTGAATGCGCTAATCTCAGGAACTACTGGTTCGAATTGAAAAATTATTTTTGGGTTGAATAGACCATTTATCGAGGAAGGCTTTAGGCTATATATCATCACGCTTAAGCCAATAGGAGCGGAGCAGCGATAAAGAATGTTTTAAAATCGGGGATTCCACGGGGACGAAGTCGCGGGCAGCAGCTAGTTCACTAATAAAATTCTAATGTAGTATGAAGTCATCTGAGTTTAATCTATCTATACTTATAATAAATCTGTAGAGAGGTCAATTCTGTACAGGGAATATATTTTCAAAATAACTATCAGGGGGTGATTAGTGATCGATACGGGTGCCAAAAATGCAATCAGTAAAATTTTTGTCTGTCTGTCTGTCTGTCTGTATGTTTTTTATAGAAACAAAAACTACTTGACCGATTTTAACGAAACTTGGTGCAATTATTCTTCATACTCTTACTACTATTACTCTACTACTTTTCATCGGTATTCCCTTTCTTCACATAAAATTGTTTGTCCGAAAATCATTATCCATAACACGTTTGCTATAAACTGCAGTAACCATAATGTTCAAAACCCCGAAATTTTGTTCAGCATAATTATCTTTAGTTCTAAAAGTATTCTGTCATAATATCGAGTACCATAATAATTGAATCTCCTAATTTTACATGCCCTAAAGTCATATGTCCTAAGTATTGTGTTGAATAATGTGTATTATTCCGAATGTTCATTTATAATAAATATTTTAGTCCTAAAACATTTGCTAAAAATAGGTTTTAGTGACAGAAACGAATTGCTGTAAATCCGACTCCACGCAGTCTTGTCTGCCCTACCCCTAGAGTGTAATTTAAAATCGCGTAGGCGCGGAGGGGCGAGGCGGCCCGCAAGTTGAGGAGCAGTTGGTTGTAACACTCGCCGCCGCGGCTGAGGCTGGCGGGCGTAGCCGGCCAGCAAGCCGAAGCTGCGGTGGAGAGCGTTAAACCCATCTGCGACGATAAACTCGCGTGGGACCGCCGGAGCCCCGCAGCGCCGGAGCCGTGACAGAAACCATGCCTGCTGCATGTTGCATGCTTGCTTGCATGCTGCGTGCTTGCTTGCATGCTGCGTGCTTGTTTGCATGCTGCGTGCTTGCTTGCATGCTGCGTGCTTGCTTGCATGCTGCGTGCTTGTTTGCATGCGGCGTGCTTGCTTGCATGCTGTATGCTTGCTTGCCTGCTGCATGCTTGCTTGCATGCTGCATGGCTGCTTGCATGCTGCATGCTTGCTTGCTTGCATGCTGCATGCTTGCTTGCTTACAAAAACCACATGTTCACAATCAACTGCTTTATTGAGTACATGTATAATATATTTATTTACGTATAATAAAATATTATAGAATAGAATAGAATACTCTTTACTATGTACACCATATAAGTTACAGAAAATATAGATGAAGATTATAACGCATGATCAGATATTTTTAATTATAACAAATGAGAGAAGCTCATAGCAATTGCTTTGTTATAAGATCTAAGAATATTATTATTATAAATAAACATTAAGTAACTTGAATTTAGGACTTATAACTTTTATTGAAAACGATTTTATAAATTATGTATATTATTGATTGTAATATTTATGACAAACGAATTTAGGACATATTATATTTAGGGATTTCAATTTTATGGCATCAGATATTAGGTGATATTAAGTTCGGGTAAGTTATCATTCGGACAAATGATGATTAGGACAAAAAAAGTTATGGCTCTTTAAATTATGGATAAAAAAGTTAGGTGACACAATAGAGAACCCTTTTCATCACGCTACAATCAATAGGAGCAAAGCAGTGAAGGGAAATGTTGGGAAAACGGGAGAAGTTACTCCATTTTTTAAGCTTGCGTCGCGTGTGTAGCCTTAATGGTTAAAGTTACATAGAAATCATGTATGACGGAAATGTTCTACATAAAATTATCTAAAAAATATCCCACAACAGCATATGTCTATCTTTTATGGTTGACTCACAATAACACGTGTAACTCCCGATAGCTTAGCAGTTCGGAGCTTTCTGATTATATTTGTTTACTCTTACGTTTATAATACTCTCACTCATCCCTAATTTAAAAAAAGTTAACATTATTACCTATTCAATAAAAAAAGAATCATAGAAATCGGTATAGAAACACCAAACTTATACATGAATACAATAATAAGCCATCGCGCCGTCGCGCTTTAATACTGAATCATGCTGTAAGATGTTATTGTGATTATTTTTGTGTAACTTTTGTTGCTATTTTATAAAATAGGTACTTATTAGTTATTTTGGTAATGTTTAAATATTCGTTCAAATTACAAATTATTAATAGTTTCAATTTTATTTCTTTTTAAGTGAAGTAGTAGTAGAAGTAGGAGCATAGATTTTTACATACCGATAGGTTAGTTTTGGCTAATTTATGTTCTGTTTTTTTTTAGTATTAAGTAGCTGAAAACGTAGATACTTTTATTAATTAGTAGTTATTTTATTAATTAGTTATACGTAGTAATAGGTATTTATTTTTAAGTGAAGTAGGTATAGGTTATTATAATATAATTTTGCACAGGCATTTCACCTTTACTTTCATTTCTTTTTTTGTTGTAAGTTGTACATATTTCACACACACATAGTGATCTATCAACGCACAGCCCAAACCACTGAACGGATCGGGCTGAAATTTGGCATGCAGGTAGATGTTATGACGTAGGCATCCGCTAAGAAAGGATTTTGATTAATTCTATCCCCAAGGGGATAAAATAGGGGATGAACGTTTGTATGAAACTTTGTCAATTTTAAACCGATTGGGCTGAGAGTTTCAAAATCGGGGGTAAAGTAACTATTCCACGCGGACGAAGTCGTACTATTATAAAGCTGAAGTTGTTTTTTTGCTTGAAAGCGCTAATTAGGAACTACTGGTCCGATTTGAAAAATTCTTTCAGTGATTGATAGCCCATTTATCAAGGAAGGTCACACGGTCATCATCACGATAAGACCAATATGAGCGGATCAGTCATGAAAAATGTGACATAAACAAAGTTACGCAGGTCAGCTAGTGTTAACCTATTCACTAAATTTAAGATTCAGACACAGAAAGCTAACATAACCCCAGGACCTAACTTTCAATCCCGTCTGACACCATTATTGAAATAAACGGGCCATATTTCATGACATACAATCGATTGCATTTAGCAGAACAATTTATTTGCCGGGTCTATCCAATCCTACGGGGATTCGCAGTATCCTTTTAGGTTTTAAGAATACCTGGAACAGGATAAGTCTCAAAAGTATTTGTGACAGGAATTTTGAAAAGCTTTTCGTTGGAGTGTTTTTGCTTGTTTATTTAATGCAGGCACGTTTCGCATTTAAGACTAAGTAATAGCTACATAAATATAGAATACATTTTAGCGTGTTCACGGTTTGCTGGCTCGCTTCGTTAGACATCGTAACTAGAGAGCTAATTGCTGTTACTAGTTGGGACCGATTACATACAGGCTGAATTCAATGGTAGGGTTTATGTATGTATGAACAATTTTTTCATTAATATGTTTTCATAAAATAACACCTTTTCCACACCTTTGTTGTGTGATGCGAACATAAAATCTATTAAGTAGCATTTTTCATGTTTTTTGATCACTCTACCAAAAGTTCTTCATATTCATGGAAACTTTAACACCCGAAAGGCCAATTGAATTAAAATGTATACATGTATATACATATATCACATTCATTTTATTTAAATTCATATATTTCTGTTTAACATGTATAGGCCTCTACTCCATACTTCACACAGAGGTTTAATATACTCGCAACTTGCGAAGCTATGTATATACGTATTTATGGTCAGTCAGACTTTAGCTTAACGTATATACATACCTACATATGCATACGGTTCAGCCGTTACAGTGTAGCCCAAGCTAGGAATAAGCGAGATGCGTTGATTTGTAGACTAAAACGCGTCGGGGGTGTACCACGAGGTGTTCGGGACCTCGTGGGGGTGATGTGGGTAAGTGCGACCTACTCGCCACTATTTCTATGTTCGAACAGCAGATCAAGGCTTAACATATGTGGTAAGATTCAACCCTAAATTCAAAACCAGATGGCCAGAACAGGCCCGGGTCGACGGCGTGTTGTGTTCCACGCCGCGCCTCAAAGATATATCAGCATAGAAGAGAGTGATGACCAAGAATAACTCTTAAATCTAAACTAATATTACAAAAAGGTTTTTTTGTTTGTTTGTAGGTGATAACTGGATTTCCGAAAATTATGTCACTGATAAAAAGAAACACGGAAAAATACGCAATTCCTATGTGAGAAAGCTAGTTGAATAATAAATTAGAATATGAGCAACGTGCTAATTATTTCTATGATTAGTGGTCATTTTTAAAATATGATTCCATTTTTGTGTAAGTATGTCAATTCTAAAACATTAAATCCCTAGTATTTACTAATAAACAAATCCTGTATTTAACTTGTGGATTCTGAGGTATCGTATTAAAAGTATGTAATGCCCGACCCAGTTCTCGAATATGACCATGTCACTTTGTACTGGGATCGGTCTATCATCACTGATAGTACTGTAACGATGTCGTTGCGTTTTCAGTCTCGTGGACTTTAAACCTCCACGATGACCAAAACTCCTTAATTTTATTGTACTAAAAAGAAAATGTATCTATTTTCAAAAATATTTTGAATTTCGTTTTTTCATTGACTGCGCAGATTTTTGAATCAGTCCTACCAAATCGCTCAAGCAGAGCAATACAAATCATAAATTTTCAATAGTTACCAGTGTGATCATATTTTATAATATTATGTAACAGAATTAGAAACCCGGGGTAAGTTTTGTAATAAACATTGTACTTTTATAACCATCTACCTACCTTCCGTTTGTAACTCTTTAGGACTCCTTTTGTAACCTTTTATTTTGTTTTGTTACAGTTTCTTTTATCCTAACTATGAAAAAATAAACAATCAAGTCACCAATCCAAGGTTTATTATCCTAAACACTGTAGATGAGTTGGGAGGTTGGACAACCTCTCATCTTGTGACCCAGCGTCACAGTACTATTGTTACCAATAAGCTACATAAAGTTGTGATAGACCAATTAGCGCGCCGCATAATGATAATCGATATTACCATCTCACATGAAGAGAACCTCGTACCAGCTGAGAAAGAGAAATAAATCAAGTATCTAGACTTAGCACACGAGCTTGTCGACATGTGGAATGTAGACTCGGCTGTCATTTTGCTGATTGTCGTAACGGTCTGAAGGCTAAAAGCTTCGACTACCACCTGTCAAAGCTGAAGGTAGTACTCGATACGACTTGTATAGTGAGGAGGTTCCTTTCTCTGAAGCCCTAACCACCGGTAGCTTGAACCCAGCTCCCAATACCGGCGGATGATTTTTTCTTATATATTTTTAAATACGTTTTTAAAGAAAAGCAATTCCTTGCTTAAAAGGAGATCTCCAAAATTATGTATCTAAATGCCTATTGTGATTGAAATAAACTTTTATTTATATGTAAATAAGAACGAATAAACGAAGTTTACAGAACTTCGTTGAATGAATTTCACTACAATATTAGCTTTGATTCACGTTCGCAAGGATAAAAAGTCATCAAAGTCTGATATTTTTCTAAAGAATTTGTAATCCAGGCAGGACTAACTTTGTTCCGAAGCTACGAATGAACTGCAAAAAAAAATGCTCCTCCGACTGTATAGCGTAGAAACTTGTACGAGGGAATTTGTTTTTTTTTAATGTCGTAGTCGTAGATGCCAGCAAATTGCCTGCATGGAGGTTTAAATGCGGCATGTTTCTCCTTGCGACTTTGACCCACGCTAACGACCGAACGTCCTGTCGGTACTGCTTGGAAGCTTAGCTCTTTTTAAGGGTGAAAAGGGCCAGTCACAATCTCATAATACGCACGGTTCCACGTAAACTTTAAATGTTAACGAGCAATATTATTATTAAACTAAAATAATAGGACAGCGCAGAAAAGTTGAATGAAAGTCAAATTCCTTTAAAACTAATTCAACCTAGAGCAGGATTGTCCTCTTTTGAATTTTCCGAACAAAAGGTCGTCAATCAGAAAGTAAATAATTTAGTTGATGAGATCAAAGCCATATCTTGCCATGTAATTGTTTAGGGGACTTTGTGGGTCGGTAAAGTTTGGGGGCCACCACACTGGGTTGATTGTGCGTATAACAACTTCATTACTACACGGTCAGGCCAACCCTTAAAAATTTCAGCCTCATTCTACTGTGTTTAAATGTTGTTACATTTAGTGTGTGTGGTGTTCCGCTCAGGTTTAACGTTTTGGGGTCTCTGTAGTATGTTGTTACTAGTTGTTTCCGTTTGTACCTACCGCGACATAATTATATTCTCTCTACCCTCTGTATATGTGTCGGTTTATTTATACGTCAAAGAATTTTATTTATTGTGATTTAATTATCTTTGCAAAGCAAGAATGCCAACTATCTATGTAATTGTTAATGATTATTAACTGCCAGATTTATCTGTTTTGCTTATTTTTGAGATCACTTTGCTGCTGTCAACGGTGTTTCGGGCGAACTCGTTGGATACTTCATTATTTTTCGATCTCCGTACTAATGAATAATGACCGTCACTGAGATGATCCTTGAGCAGGGCGAACTTGGGCAAGTTGATAATTATGAAAATTTTAATTACGAATTTATGCTAATTTGTGGACCAAAAGAGCGTCGCTCGGGATAAGAGTTCGTTCACAATGGTAAAGATTGACTTAAGTAAATTAAAGCTGTATAAAACCGCTGACTGAGAACTACAAGAAGTTCTTCTTAGTTGTCGTGGGTAATGGACGGTTATTTGTTTTCAGATGAAATAAATAATTGCAGACTCATCTACAAATTAATAAATTGGGTATTCAATACATGTTCCTAATTGCGTAGTGCAGTTGGACTAATTGCGAATTTGACTAATCACGAAATACCGTTATCACCTAATCCATAGTAAAGTTAGTTTTTTCTGCCGAAAGCGTTG
Source organism: Hecatera dysodea (assembly GCA_905332915.2). NCBI lineage: Eukaryota > Metazoa > Arthropoda > Insecta > Lepidoptera > Noctuidae > Hecatera > Hecatera dysodea. The sequence goes on from HG995304.1 coordinate 9,175,227, forward strand.
GAATAATATTAGCAGAGACTGTTAGTAGGTAAATATTTAACTTATTTCACTTTGTACACCTAATCACTCCGTGGCTGAGTTTTATGGCTATGCATAAATTTAAATGAGTAACGTTGAAGAATCGCGCGGTAACGTCGGGAGGTCGTTTTGAATTCTGCCAGAATTGACTTCATAATATACCTATTTTAATTTGAATAACGCGGTATTTAAGAGACGCGGGAACCTCCGGGGAGTAATCTGTTTAATTTGGTTAGGCTTTAAGCCCGCATCTGTGGGCTCGGCACATAGTCAACAACTTACACGGTTTTATGGTTTGTCGCCGCGCTGTGTGACAATGATTATATCACACGAGTTTTGCTTGTTGGATTTAATTAGGCCGAAAACATACAAAGTTTTAAGCGACCTTTTGACTGTTCCTTTGACCTTTGAATAGACTTGTATAGCGACACAGGTCTCCGTGAGCCTCCCACGGGAAGAATTCGGGATCATCGATAGCCTGTGGACGTAGAACTTTAAGAAGGGTATGGATAACTTCCTTTTACTCGGCCGAACGTCTTCCGAATACTAATTTGTTACATTATCTTGGCCCAGAAAGGGAGTAAAATAAAGCTTAGTTTTGTTTGCTGGGCGTGCCTACCAGAGATTTTTTCATTGCTAATTAAAACTCTTGGAATCTGGAGCACTAAGATTGGTTCTTTTCTTTTCGACTAAGATTTCGTTCAAATTGCAAAGAGCTTACGTACCATTCGTTTCAATTTGGTTTTGTGTGTGTATGTATCATCATTATTTTGAATTGATATTGAGTTTTCATTTTAAACTATGGATAGCGAGATAACATTTGTTGCATTTATTGGAATAGTTGAATTTAATATTTAACCTCAGATATTACTCGTTTATTCATTAAAATTAAAGCTCTAGTTTAATACTACATTTGTCACTGACCGATATGGGTTTCGGTACATGTATTGCCTTGTATATCGTTAAACGTAAAAACGACATTATCCCGAAGGTTCGATCAATGTCATTAACTTAACGATGTTACATAACAGATGTGATTTATATCTTTCTCGTGTGATCCCTTTTGTTTGCTTGGATTCAGATTCTATCTTTGGCGTTTTCTTTATTTTCGTATCTTTTTCCAAATGATTGACGACAAATATTATATTGCTAGCCTCTTGCGTGCTAGGTTCTAAGGATTTTGAGTCTGCAAGTTTTTTAATAATTATAATACACATTTACGTATTTGAATATCGAATAGTGTGCATATTGGTAGAATCAATTAAATTATTATGAAATTAGACCAGTTTTTAAATTAATCAATTTCCTACTACTACACACCAGTATTTTACTGTCACGGGTGACACGATAGTACTGGGCAAGACTGGTGTCAGATGTTCGGGTTTCTGAATATCCGCAAGTACCTACTAAGATCTTGAAATGATTTCTGGGACCAACTTACCGAAGCCCAGTAAAAAGTCTCGGTATATAATGGATGGTCAAATGGTCACCCATCCACGGACAGAGCTCGGCCAGCGTTGCTTAAGCTGGAGGATCGACATGTGGGCCTGTTATTATACAGCCATGAGCTTCTCACCGGTCACTAGATATTATAAGAGCCACCTGTTTTATCCCAAGTTTCCTAATAAAGTCTAATAACTAAGCCTATCAGGTGTGCCTTTGTATGCCAAACTATCGAGGTGTGTTGTGGGCTCCGGCTAGTTGTAATTACTGGCAGAGCTTTCAGCTTCAGACTAATTGGAACCGTAACGGCCTTTTGAGGAAAGGTTTACGTTTATGCTATATTCATAATTACACTTGTAAAACTTTAGTGTTGGAGTAACTTGTAGGAGTAGGTATTTAAGAAAGCACGCCTTCAAGATGCCTAATGTCGCAATGGAAATCCATAACAATATTATAAATACTATAGTAAGTATATCTGTCTGTTTATTTGTTACACTTTTCTCACGTAAACACATGAACAATTTTTGACTTATTTTGGTACAGAGATGGATTGACCTTCGAGAAAGGCAATATGACACTTTTCACTTTTACGCGGGAGAAATCATTAGCAGAACAAATTACGTACCTAATTAAATAAGTGAGGCTTCGATCAACAGTGTGATGTTTCGGCCTAAAAATAATAGTGACGCGAATAATGTTTCTTTTAATACAATGATTTACTGGGAATCCTGTTACCAGCTGTGGCATGTTATTGGTTGATTTCGTAGAATTTTTTATTCAAGTGGAACTCTGTCGCTTTAGTGAATTCTTCTTGTCGAGTGTATGGTGTTTTAGTCAAACTTAGGCTCAGTAGGTTGCACTGCAATTAAAGTGGTTACCTAACCACTTTAATCGCAGTGCAAGTGGTGTTTTTTAGATTATTGTTCTCTTCGTGATATTTAAAAGAAAAAGGGGCTTCGATCTTATGTTGCCTTTTTGATTCCCTAAAACCTCATTTTTTCCAGGTTCTGCTTCCAGCGGCCTTATACATACTTGGGTGTTAAAACGTTTCTGTTATAGTTTATGCACTTAATAATGCATGCACAGCAAAGGAGTGGAACTCTCTGCTTGCGTCTGTGTTTCCGAACGCATTCAACCCTAATCTCTTCAAAGGTAGAGTGAACAGGCTTCTTCTGGGTAAGCTCATTCCATCGTCGACTTCACCTGCGAACACTCAAATCCATCTCGAATAAAAAAATAACATAAGTATTTTATTAAAATACTTTTAGCAAATAACTTGCTGGTAATTATGGTAATATATTGAACCGACGGCTACATAAAACATGGTATAATCGAATACGAAATTTTATTACGCCAAGTAAAGGCTTATTGGTGTCCCTTTGAAATCGTAAACGTCAATATAGATTTGGCGACAAGCCAGACCGTTGCTATAAAAAGTTCATTAATCAAACCCATAGGAAGCGGTGGAAGGCGTCCTACTATAATTGATTTTATATAAAACGTGTTATGTGATCCGTGTCACTGGATATTGATTGAGGAATTAGGGAATGACTTCTGGTCGTTTGGTGTAGTGTTCATCGTGTTTATCTATACTAATATTATAAAGCTGAAGAGTTTGTTTGTTTGTTTGTTTGTTTGAACGCGCTAATCTCAGGAACTACAGGTCCGATTTGAAAAAATCTTTCAGTATTAGATAGCCCATTTATCGAGGAAGGCTATAGGCTATATATCATCACGCTAAGACCAATAGGAGCGGAGCAGTCATGAAAAATGTGACACAAACGAAGTTGTGCGGACAGCTAGTGTGTTATATTCTGACTGGTATTGTTACAGTAGATAGAAAAGACCAAAAAATCCACGGATGGAATTATTATATCATTTGCTTATCAGAGGTGACTACTGAGATGATGAGATGATGATGATGGCTAAGACGCTAGACGAACTTGCAATTAGTATGCAAATGGAACTGCGGAAAACCGCTTGTATTATCTTTAATAGTGTGTTTAGTCTTAAGTTTGTCCGAAGCATGTCAGTGCTCACACACTGCGGTGTCACACATGGCAAACGCCCACATCAGCCAGTCATAGACTCGCAGTAGTGTTGAATTTGCGTATGTTGGTACTAAGTGTAAAGCCGGTGCACACTGGGGATTATTTGATAGCGAACACTTAATTTTGTAGCGTATAATGTTGAGTAAGATAAGATATGTCTGTACGTGTGTGCTGTGCCTTAGGTTCTCATTAGAGCGATTATTGTGCACTGTGCAGTATTCAATATGACATTATAGGCATTGTGTTGTGTGCATTTGTGATTGCTGTTGTGCAAGCTTAGGCGTAATGACGAATCTAAACTCCTTAATGAGAGCGTTTATTTTCTGAATATTATGAAATTGTGTGGTATCGTGTCGGATTTCCAGCAGGTTACCGCATAATACTACCCAGATTATTTTTTCATTATTTCAATTCCATAGTCGAGAAATAAATGGTACACAGTCCAATGTTTCATTGGTTTTGAATAAACGCTGTCCTAATTTTGGTTTTATATATAGGTACCTAAAATATTACAAAATGTTTTTTCTACATCAAACATATCATCCGTAGAATACCAAATGAAATCAATAATATGGATTGTTACAGTATAAAAAAGAAAATATATTTTGTACAAACCGCGATTCGTTCTGCAATTTAAAACAATGTGAAGGAGAGATCAAAGCAAATAAAATCAGGACCGGCAGTCGAGAGGCGTGAACAAGTGTCCGCCGCATGGGAATGTGACGCTAACGAACAACACCAACTCAATCTTAGAAAGGAATCCGCTTTGTCCCCTCTTTCTATATACAATATCAATTATTTTTAGTAAATTCATTAATTAAATTCTCTTTTGACACTGACAACGTGTTTTCCCGCCGCATTACCGCTGTTTTGAATTTCCAGCATTATTTAATCAAAATGTCTGATGAAAGATTTCTACGTAACAACATTTGATCTTCGACCGAAATATTTACTGTTGGTTTGTCTTCCGTTGTCGTGACAGATTTATTTACTTTATTACAGAGTCCGTCAGGGCCCATACCGCCATCCGAGTGAAGACGAATAAATTATGAAGGTTAACAAAGTTAAATTAGGTACACATCCTTTAGGTTTGGTTTAACCGCTGTATTAAGGGTGGTGGAGTGACATATTTATGCCACATACACTTAAACAAGAAGTACAATAATTTGTTGAGCTTCCACGTGAATTCGTACATAATTTCGCATGAAGATAGATGTGAAAAATATTGTAATATCTTTCAGAGTACGACAATTTTCACGCTACTTTGAAAAATGAAGAAGGTAAAGTGTGTCTTTCATTTATTTCCCCGCGTCAGTTATTAAGGCGAGTAGCTAAGTAAGAGAAATAGGTTACTAGGCGCTAACAAGTTATGAGAAGTTCTCTTTTACAATGTTTATACGCCTCAAGCGTTTGCAAACGGTGAGGGCTTCTTTGCCGTGGAGGAAGTACCTAAAGCTTACCGAAGTGATATGTGTACGACGTAAGGATCCATTTAATAAATTGTGGAATAAAGTATATGCTTAGTCGTTCTAATGAGTTATACAAATGAACTGAGGAAGTATTTCACACTTAAAGTGTCTCATTAGACCATTTTTTATGGAGGGGAGTACATCAAATGACTTTTCCCACTCTGGGCGGAGCGGATGGGAGTGTCAGACTCTTACTGACTAAAACCCATCCGTGTTCCTCCACAAGTCCTATGCGTTCCAGGGCCGCGGTGACTCTTTTGAACAATTTCCGCAACGACTCATAAGCTCCTAAGGAGTATTTGGGTATTTAAGTGAATTAAAAGTTAACACAACTGTGTAAGTAAATACATTTTCGGAATAATTTATCTATACATATAATAAAATCGTAGCTTTGTTGTGTCTGTACATTGAATATTTTTGCTTAAAAGTAGCTGAGAAATGTTAGGCAAAGGACATAGAATATAAAATTGCAATTTTTGTCTCTATGTTTGTGGAAACATCACGATAAAACCACTGATAGGCTTTGAAATCTAAGTACTTAATGGTTTAAGTACCTAATAATATTAAGTGATATTTCGAGAATTATTTTGTTTTTTCATCAAAATCGACGCACAAAATCAAAAGATTTTGAATTCCTAAGTTTAGTAAGAAACTTCATAGTGTGTTGTTAAACGCTGCGCAGAGTCCTGCACGCATTACGTAAAAAGTACAATACCTATTGATATAGATAAGTTCTATTCGTAAACAAAAATTGCGCAATTCTTAATACAATTTCGTGTTCACCGCAATCTCTCCCTCTATGAAAATATATAAATTAAAAAGTGTTCATTTAGTTTTCATTATGGGAAGCCGCACCATCTATTGAAAAAAATGAATGAAAATAACACCAAATCATATTGTCGAGCTATTTGTGAGACTATGGGTTCCATGCCAAATATGTGTTTACTACGTGGTCGATAGATGGCGGTTTTAAGATTTTCCGTGGAAGAATGATTCTCACAGAATTTTGTTTTGTTGAATGGTTCGGTAGAGTCTAGGTTCGGATTCAAAGAAATCTTTTCAGTCTCCGGTAATGTTTTGTGTCTGATTTCGCAAAAATCTCTGAGAGCTTAGTGCGAGTGAGCATAAACGTTCGCTTATGTCAAATTATTTGAAAAAAAAAAATGTTTTTCGTAATTGTCATCAGACGGAGCTTATTCAGTTTCAATACAAAATTGACATTTACGCTAAGGGCTCGTTCCCACATAGACGGGCCGTCTATTTAAACCACGGTCATATCTGCGGGTTCACGGGGTAGGAGGGAGGCACATTGGTGCCGTTTGCTAGATTCACAGCAAATCCGATCCGGGCAATTAGACGGCTCTTCACAGTGGCATAACGACCGTTTAAAACCCGGATCTATTATTTTTCTCCGATCCGTCTAAATGTGAACAGTCTCATATAAATTGCTTGCTCTAATTGTTGGGTGTTTGTCTGTCTGTACGTCTGTCACAACCAATTTTCGCCGAAACTACTGGATCCATCCTGTTGAAATTTTAATTACAATTCAACAACATTTTAATTTTAATATATCTTTTTTATATTTACAGCTTGAATAGACCTTTATAAATTTTTGTCACGATTTATACTAGTAATGTTTTATTTTTTACTAATAAGGGCCTAAGCATTTTGTATGTAAGTAAAGCATGTGAATAGATTAATAAAACAAAAAGAAAAAATACCCGTGCCTCTAAAGGCAAAATAAGCCAGTTTTATTCATAAATAAATAGCTCACAGATTTAGGCTTTTGGTCTGCCCCTATTCCCTATTAGCCTACAGGAGCTTATCCGCCATTGTTTTTTTAAATAATCGTCCTAAATGTTTTCCACATACTTGGTACGTCTGTCAAAATAATTAAATAAATTATGTATTCTGACATAGGTTTGTACTGTTAGGGACAGCCCTAGAATTTTTATGGAATATTCATATTCGATATTATATAATATCGAATATGAATATTCCATTATATTCCAACTATAACTAACCTAACCTAATGACTCGTTGAGAGCTAATGGAGAGTGTGGCTAAGGTTGTCAAATATTTTCCTTTTTAAATGCTTTTTAAACGAAAATAAAATCAATCATCTTCATTTGTCTTTCTAAACTGTTTATCTAGAAATATACAAAAATATAATACTAATATTAAATAATAAAATTGAATTAAGATTGACCGAAAAAAGCGAGATAATTATAACTATTTTAAACTAATATATCTGTCCTTCTCGTGAAAACGCCGTTTTCTATGGCAGTTGTATATGCGTCATGTTATTTGGCGTCAGAGCTGGTTAAGGAATTCTCTTTCTAATTGTACACTTTGAATCTTTGTAACTTCTTTTTCTTAACAAATTAGAATAATAAATTTTTTAGGCAGTTTATATAGATTGAATCTATGATTTAATCCTATTAATCAGTACCAGATATTAATCATTACCATAATGAGGACAAAAAGACGGTACAATATTCAAACTTTATGGCGGCTCGGAACATGAGGCGAGTCGCTGCGCAGTAACAAATTCGAGTGTCAGCGGGTGTGAGGGATGCGGTACTGCGCAGGGAGCAGCGCACTTCAGAGCCGACATAAAGATTTAATTGGAGTGTACCAAGTAAATTATTTACCGAGCTAATAACAATTTTTACTTGGCATTAGCTTCAAAAGCATATAAAAAAGACTTAATAAATTAATCATATTCAAATTACTCTTGGCATTTTTTTAATCTGTTTATTGAACCCAATGCAAAAATAATCATTAGAATTGGCTCATAAACAAAAAAGTTATTCGCGAAAATTATATTATTATAAAAAAGTAAAAGTATAGATGAATTAAAAAAACTCCAACTTTTTATAAATCGAATAATAAACTACATCAACTAAATTATATAAACGTTACCATAAACAAACGAATATACCCACAAAAAAAAAATGTTAAGTTGGGAGAATAAAAAAAGAAACTGGCAACACTGACAAAATATGGCGTAATTTGGTAATCATAAAAACAATAAATAAATACGTAGTTTTCTGGTTACTTAGCGAAGATAGGTGATGTGTTTGGTACTTTTTACCCTTAATTTATAATTCCGTCGCAGTTTAATAACACATACCGTCATTTTATCGCTGATTTTTGTTTATTACTCAGCGCGCGTAATACGTGGTGACACCAAAGCGGCACGATCGGCACTAATCGGCGGGTAAGGCTAAGAACTCACGGAGCGATTTTCACCCGCGAGCGCCGCGGTTGCGGGCCCGCAGCTTCTGTAGAATGCAGATATATATGTAAAAAATTAAAGCACAACTCACGACGCGTTTTACGCCCGCGGTGAGCGCGGTTGTTTACGGTTCCCGCTGCACCGGCGGGCAACTAGTAGAATCGCGCGGGCCGCGGTCGCCCGCAGCCTCGGCGGGTGGCGCCCGCGCGCTCTGCGATCGGTTTGCGTTCGACCGCGGTGGCCGGCGGGGGCAGGGGGTACAGAAATCTAATGCCATTTTGCACCAGTGACTTGTGGCATCGTGACATGTTTGTGCATGTTTAAAATTAAACAAACATAAAATGGATATTGAAATCGAACTACCAATTAATTTGGTCGTAGACGTGGTTGGCGGTCATCGCCCGCCACGTCTGCGGGCAATGATCGCAACAGCGACGGCTGCGTAACCGCGCAAATAACCGGTGTCGTGAGTTTAGAAATAAAACCGCAGTTCCACCACCGCGGCGGTCGCGGGTGAAAATCGCTCCGTGAGTTCTTAGCCTAAGACCTTATAGGCCAACAGTTGGCTGATATTTTTTGACACGTTTCCGCGCATTTGATGCTCTATCTAGACATTATATAATCAAAGGTACAAACTCATTCTGGATCTCAATAACCCCGTCACTCCATCTGTCAAGTGTGACAGTTGTGACTTGTGTTAAAGTTAAGTTGCGGTAATTAAGGCAGAGGTTGTTTCGTTTTAAATGACCAATCAATGGTAGTACTTACTCATTCCATGTAACAACAACTTTTCACTCAGATTTTAAAAGATACTTGTAGGTGATATACCTAAAGTGCGTTTCATGAAAGAATTCCCTTCGCCGTAATGTTGGCATTACGGAAAATCAGTGTTGCTATATTTTTAGCAATAAAACTACTTAATATTAGGAAGATTAACTAATATTCCGTTACTTTTACCAATTAGGTATAGTAACCGGCATAAGTCGTGAGCACAAACTGACACCTGCGCAGTAGTTAATTTTCCGGTCTCTTTGGCGGAATGAAGAAGGCAGGGGGCGCCGAGGCTGCACGCGATTGGTTCGTCAGTAAAAGCGGTACTAAATAAATTTGGCCGAAAGTGTACATGCGCGAGCTTGCCCCCGCTACTGCCCATCTGTGCTCACGACTCGTGCCGGTCATTATACCTTATAATTTTGTTTTTCCTTTTGGAAACTGTAAAACTATTTTTTAATAAAATATACAACTTTTGCACAGGAATTCAGAACAATTCATAGCTTTATTGGAGTAGGCACTCACAGAATGAAACCACAGATTGTCCTATTATCGAGTGCTGGAGCAGTCGAGTCGAGACGTTTGTTGACTAGCTAATGTTTACACCACGGCATAAACATACCCTTTACAACACTGGCGCGGGGAATCGAGAAATTTTTATTGGCAGCACTGATAGCCATCTCCATTCTTTGATGTTAAGACAGACAGGGCAGCCAACAATACGACGAAGGGAATTCTTTCGAGAAACGCACTATACCTAAGATCAGGTATCTGTCAAACCAAATATAACTGATATTTAGGTTGAGTGTTACCCGTGTAGGCAGTGAGTGTCCTTGCCTCTTGAATATTTAAATTATGTACCTACATTTCTATCTCTAATCTACTTTAAACTATGGCAAAGTAGTTGAAAACGGCTTGGCTTGCCATTTATAAAAAGAAAATAGAAAAGATTGGGTTGCATGATAATAACACTGGTCAACAAAAAACACTTTTTGCGTGCATTAACAAAATAATATTCCAAGAGATGTCCAATCCTTCAAAGACCTCATAATATCAAAATTAAAAAATCTAGAAAGATTTTTACATCTCTACTACATATTAACTTCTGTTAGTATTCCATTTTCGTCCAAAATACGGAATATAATTCATGTCGGACGTATTATTTTCATAAAAGCTGCGTGATTTCCTAGTAGCTATCAGATAACGTGCTCGCTCGCCGTGTGACGTTAGCCGTGCAACGTAACATCAGTGTGTTTTATAAAAATCGTTTCACCCAAAAAATATTCACCGTTTTATATGAAATGTAAATAAATATATTTTGAATTACGTAATTTATTTGAAAATATTTCAGTGTTTTTCGAAACTTATGAATTTGCCAAATATGAAGTTGCAAAACTCAAATAAAACTATAAGTTTGGCTGTCAGTGTTTTTGTTCGAAAAGCTGTAAATATAATTATAATATTTGCAAGCCGCTTTGTTTGCAACAATGTCTCAGTTAATTAAGTCATACATCACCACGTATAGTGTGCCTTATAAATAAATAAATAAAAATAAAATAAGATAAATAAAAGTATAGAATGCAAATCTTGCTTTCATAATATGACCACAAATACTGATGCTAACATTTTATACTATTAAATGAAGTCTATGTAATAAAAACATCTTATATGGCCCATGACTTAGTTAGGTTAGAAAAAATCAGTCTAAATATTTATTTAATGACGAAGCATTTTTTACCAGTCAACCTTTGGGTGATGCAGAGAATAATTGTGGTAGGTGCAAAAATGAAAAAAAAAAACTGCCTAGCAAATTGCCAATTCAAATTCGGTATGGCTAAAATTTATTTATGAATTCGTACTATTATTAAATTCCCACCAAGAATTAATTTCCGTAAATCAGAGCTTTAAATTTCAAACCTGAATGCTTATAGCAGCCCTAGAGCTAGTGGTACTTGACGATGTCGCCGGGTCGTGGACGAGCCCCGTCAGCAGAATCCGACGACGCTGACTACACTTCAGCCCTCTCACATGTAATCTCTTAACGACACCGTCCTAGCTACATAATTGAAGAATAAAGCTAGAAACCTAAACCCAATGCTGGGTTACTTCGGAGGTGCACACATAAACACGTTTTTTTTATTTTTCCAATTTTCGGATAGAATGACTTATCAATCCTTAAAAAAAAAACGTTCGTGAAGTATTCCTATGTACATATGTATAAACGATACAGGTGGCATGGAAGAAAAATGCGAACTGTCTCTGAAGTAACCCATACAGCCTGAATAGGCTACATTAGATAATACATCCATAGAAAATATTTCAAGTACCCATAGTCAAAAAAGTCAAAAGTCAAAACGTTTATTTCAATTAGGCCATTAACGGCACTTTTGAACGTCATCAATAAAATTTATCATAATGAAGTGACTCTAGCGTCCATTCGCAAAGGTAGATTCTTATGGAGAAGAACGGACAAGAAACTCCATAGTTACCTTTTCAAATACCCATCGAACTTAGTCCAAGTAAATCCTTCACGAAACAACTATGAACCCGATAACCAAAGTTGTGAAGTTCAATTGAATGAAAAGCCATTCGAAAGACCTTTTTATTTAAATAGCGTTGTTTTCTGTGTAGAAGGTAACGGTAAGTTTTATCTGGTTTAAACTAAATTTATGGCTGAGGTATAATTTTTCAAACTTAAAATTAGGGAAGGCGATTTTAATTCCAATAAAATAAATGTCACGTCATCAGTACCATAAAGTATCATACCTACTTAGTTGCATCACATAACAAATGATTCTACGTCACTCCAAAAAAGCTTTCCGTTTTCAACAGAACGAATCTATCTACCTATTATATATACGCAATCGTTAAGCGACTTGCGCCCGAAGGCCGAAGTGAAAAGAAATCATACAAATTATCTTAAAAGGAACGCGAAGGACTGGTCCAATGTCAATCTTTTTACGAATTTAGTTTTTCACTTTGCGTAATTGGAAAAAATATCGGTGTAGGAGAATGTTTGGGATTGCCTTTAAAAATGAAAACGTAAATTAAGAACGGGCCTATATCGAGAGTGGGATTTAGTACTAGGAGTACAGGGATACGAAGAGTAATCAATGCATGCCAAGACTTTATTCTGAACTAGCTTCTGCCAGCGACTTCGTCCGCGTGGAATAGTTACTTTACCCCCGATTTTGAAACTTTCAGCCCGATCGGTTTAAAATTGACAAAGTTTCATACAAACGTTCATCCCCTATTTTATCACCTTGGGGGTAGAATTAATCAAAACCCTTTCTTAGCGGATGCCAACGTCATAACATCTACCTGCATGCCAAATTTCAGCCCGATCCGTTCAGTGGTTTGGGCTGTGCGTTGATAGATCACTATGTGCGTGTGAAATATGTACAACTTACTACAAAAAAAGAAATGAAAGTAAAGCTGAAATGCCTGCGCAAAAAATAAATACCTATAACTACGTATTTAACTAATTAATAAAATAACTACTAATTAATAAAAGTATCTACGCTTTTACCTACTTAATACTAAAAAAAACAGAACATAAATTAGCCAAAACTAACCTATCGGTATCTAAAAATCTATGCTCCTACTTCTACTACTACTTCACCTAAAAAGAAATAAAATTGAAACTATTAATAATTTGTAATTTGAACGAATATTAAACATTACCAAAACAACTAATAAGTACCTATTTTATAAAATAGCAACAAAAGTTACACAAAAATAATCACAATAACATCTCACAGCATGATTCAGTATTAAAGCGCGACGGCGCGGTGGCTTATTATTGTATTCATGTATAAGTTTGGTGTTTCTATACCGATTTCTACGATTCTTTTTTTATTGAATAGTTTATAATGTTAACTTTTTTAATGATTGAGTATATATATATAATAGAGAGTATTATAAACGTAAGAGTAAACAAATATAATCAGAAAGCTCCGAACTGCTAAGCTATCGGGAGTTACACGTGTTATTGTGAGTCAACCATAAAAGATAGACATATACTGTTGTGGGATATTTTTATGTAGAACATTTCCGTCATACATTATTTCTATGTAACTTTAACCATTAAGGCTACACACGCGACGGAAGCTTAAAAAATGGAGTAACTTCTCCCGTTTTCCCAATATTTCCCTTCACTGCTCTGCTCCTATTGATCGTAGCGTGATGAAAAGTATACTATAACCAGCCCAGGAGTATGAAGAATAATTGCACCAAGTTTCGTTAAAATCGGTCAAGTAGTTTTTGTTTCTATAAAGAACATACAGACAGACAGACAGACAAAAATTTTACTGATTGCATTTTTGGGACCAGTATCGATCACTAATCACCCCCTGATAGTTATTTTGAAAATATATTCCCTGTACAGAATTGACCTCTCTACAGATTTATTATAAGTATAGATGACGGGCGGCTTGGCGAAGGTATTTTTGTCCAGCTCCTAAGTAAATTGCATGTTGAGCGAAGGTACAGCCAGAATGTGTGCTATTTTAAAGTAACGTTACCTATTTGGTCACGGATGAAACAGCTAATATTTTATGTTTAACAATAATGAAATAGCTTCATACATATGTGAGTAAATTCATTGCAACATCGTATCATTTTCATATAATTAAAAAGAAATCAGTTAATCATAAGGAAAATTAGTTTTATTAACGTAACTAGGAGATAACTATCATGTGTAGGAAGAGGCGTTATGTTACGTGCATGGTTGGTAGTTATTCGGACAGGGCTGCTCAAAATGCGGCTTGCAAGCCATGTTTGTAATACCAACCTCATTAAGATGTCCAAAGCGAGCGGTCACAGATAAACTCGTACAGGTACGTAATCACACTAGAATGTAATTAGCCATGAAAACGTATCACACCATTTAAGTTTGTTTTCGCAGCTAAAATAGCGAATCAATTTTATGAGTTTAGGATATAGCTTTGGTACCCGGAAAGGGACGTAGAGTAGGTGCTTTCTATCCCGGAAAATTAAAAACGTACCCTGCTCTGTTCAGGCAATTTCGTCCGTTATGAATGTATATTAGCCCCGGAGGTAGGTACCGTATTGAGTTTTGGCCAGCCCTGACATAGAGCGTTACTTGAAACGTATCATTAAGTTGTAGATATCCCGTTGGTACCTACTCGTACGGTGCTTCAGTAAGTCAGTGCCGTTGTTAATATTGTTTGATGTAGAACCCGCTACAGTTGTACCAAATTACAGTTAGGTTTCGATTGGTTTGCTCCGGAACCAAATATTAAGGAATACCATCACGTAAAGTCTCGAAACACAGGTTTGTCCTTTGTTTGCTTACTTTTCTAAATTCACATCACGTACTTACGTAGAACAAGGATACCAATAAGACTACGTGTTTTGTTTCAAATGCATAATTTTCTGATCTGCACGCCGCCGCCGCCGCCGGTCACCTTCTAATGAAGCATTTTTTCTGAATTGATATCGAAGTCGGCTAAATTAATTCTGAGGGAGGACGCGTTTAGTTTTGCCAACTTTTCAAATAGCATCTCATTAAAATGCTAGCGGTATGTTCTGTCGCTTGCAGAATAAGAAGGCGACGCAAAGAAAAGTATGAAACGTGAAGTGTATGCAACTAGAAACTATCCGCGCTGTGACCCGACTGTGATCTTAATATCAATTGGATGTACCTATTGTAAAACCTTAAAATATTCACCTTCTGTTCAATGACCCGGTAAAGCAGACAAGCAATAATTATTGTTGACTACAGTTATATCAACGTTCTCCGGAGCACAAAGTGCCATGTTTCTTGATGTCACCTCAAAAGACACGAAAAGAAAGACATTTTAAAAGAAAAATAACGGAGAGGAAGGCGCATTTTTTCTTAAAGAAACGCCCTCATTATGTCTAGTCATTCGTTCCATTACACGCGTTACTGAAAACAAAATAGAAACGCGGAATCTGATGCGACAATCACTCGACCAACGATTATTAAAAGCACTTGAATGTTTTGCTGTTCCCATTATGGCGCTGCCTTCAAAAGAATGCAATTTAAATTTCCAGATAGCATCGTCAGGTTAGGAAATTGCTTGTCGTTCGGAAACTTTTCACTATTCACAAACCTATGAGAATAACCTCCCTCGATATTAGGGCCATGCTGTAAAAGCTATCGTAAATATAGCAAGTTTGCTGAATGACTTGTATGGAACGAGTTTTGAAGCACTCTACACTCCCAACTTGAAAACCTAACCTCCATTTCTCATGCATTCACCTATAAATGTAAATCTTTGATGCAGCCTGCTACAAGGTTTGGCTGTGCCATATATGTCGTCAATCTTCTGGATTATAAATAGCAAATGTAAGATTTTTAAAATAAAAATTGCAGTTCCTGGTCTAAAGTACGAACAAATATAAAATATACTACCTGAAGTGGGTGCAGTAAGCTATTACATCCAGCAGTTAGTTACAAATTCAAGATTTTTCAAATATGTAAACCGACCTCCTTGAATGTAGTTTTCTGGTAGCGGAGCTAACATTTACGAATAGAGAGAGTTTATTTGGTACCCTAATATTTCGTCCAACTTCTTGGGTACAGGGGTGGTTTCATTAGTTTGTCGAGTGGGACGACATGGGTAGTATAGGCGCAGACCTAACGGTAATTAGTCGAATAAAGCTCGCAAAATATGGTTCTGTGCGGCGGAACTGTCAATTTGGACAAGATGCGCCAACAATTGGCTTATCCTTGTCATATTCGATCCGAAGCCCAACTTATACAGACTCGACAGATACGTGACCCGAATATAGTTTTTATTTTTCGTAGTTCATACGTTTTCAGAAATAAATATTTGCTTACTTAAGACATAAAAAAAACTTTGAACGAAATGATTTTACACGTGAAAATATCTTTTAAATAACTTTGGAAATAAATTCACAAAATAAGAATTTAGTTTAAGATAAGACAAGTAATCGGACCATGGTCGCATGAAACGGAATATCCAAAGAAATTGATGTTTTTATAGCTCGGCCAATCATGGTCGAGAATCGATACCGTTCTGCGAATATTATATGCCTACTTGGAATGTGTGGCACAACTGTGCAACATTCGTAATTGAACAGAATGTTTAGCCCTTTAATTATCCTGTGCTTCCGGGAACATTGATTTACATAAATATTCAGTGTGTTTCTATCATCAACATAGTACACATTCTGGCGAACCATGATTGAGAAACAGATTATAATAATAGTTTGAGTTAACTAATGAATTTTAACGCGAGCGACGTGAAGTGTGAAATTATTTTAGAGTCACTGGCACACGCTTAAATTATGGCTCATAAATATGGATTCGGAAAACCGCATTTCCTTTACGATAAAATAGATGAGACTGGCGCTGTCATTAGAATTGTAGAAGCAAAAATGTTCAGTCATACGGAAGACTCGCTATTACGATTAGTATTCTAACTAATTGCATCAATGTTGGCTTTTCTCGTCTGAAAGCTACGGTTAAATTAAGTTTCCATCCACAGCACTATCAAGGTTGGTTTACGTTCTTTACTTTTTATAGCCAGCCAGACTCCAGTTTTCCTCAGTTTTTCGTATTTACCTAGTCCTTGCTCATTACTAGCACAAAAGACGGCAGACGTTAATAGAGATTCAACAAACCCTCTTTCTAGTAAATACGAATATTTGCGTAAAGATAACCATCATTTAAAATTGTCTGACTGTTAACTGACGCGTTGTGATTAGGCTGACTCAATTATTTTAATTTGCAATTAGATAATTGAAATTATTTCATTAATTTATTGGTATGTTTATAGCCTAGTCGGTTTATTGCTTCACACACACACACACTTAGATTCAAATAACACATCTAATTCAGGCTCCACATCTGTGTCTTTTTCCAATACAGCGTTTTAACAAGTTCGAGAATCGTAAGGAATAGAGTCAATAACATTTATTTTTATCGAATACATCTGTTTAAATAGCCTGTACTAGAGTAAGTTATACTGCAAGGCCTCGATTAGAGCGGCGGCGGCGGCGCCCGCGGGAATACGGTTCGTGCACCTGTCCCATTGGACTCGTTCATACAACCATCTATTTTATTTTTCCTCCCCTAACACCTATCTGCTCTTTGATGTTCACAATCGTTTATATTATTGAGCCAATCTCGATTTCCCGATATGTCAACATAAATATTAATATTTGTATAAATGATTTACTTTACCCCGAGTGGAGTAATAACAGTAAAATTACGTACGAGTTGATAACTTATGAAGAATTTATGAGTTCATGCAAGTGAATAAATATGTAACATGAAAAGGATACGAAATAAATGGGAAATATTCCTCTCGAGATGTGGTCGTAGTTCTTAGTTGAAGTGGGGTTAGCCCTCCGAGGTTTGTATCTAAGTACAGCTCGAGAAATAAGAAAAAGAAAAGTTATAAATGCCGTTAGGTCAAGACCATCTCTGGGAGATAAGACAAGTGACTTCGTAATGTCCGAAACTAACGTCCAAATAATTACATTTTCTTGTGAATTCAAGGGAGCAGTTATACAAAAAGCATAATAAAGTTTTACGCGATGAACATTGCCATAAATTGAGATTGAGCTGAGACGGTACAAGAATTCCTTTTATTTCCATTTGTTTCACGAGTACGGTGCAGTTTTATGATTGAGTCGTAGAGTATTGATGAGTGCACGTTACGAGTGAGCTTATCATAACCTTGGCACTAATGCAAGCAGGAGGGCAGTAAAGCATTTGAGGCGGTATCAGTTGACAGAGGTCCGAGTTTACGAGCCCTCGCATCCGTGGAGCGTCCGCCGGAACAAGACCAACAGGAAAGTCACCGCTGAAAGTGATTCGCGCTGAGATAACTGTCGGTGTACGTTTGTGAACGTTTTTTTGCGCTCAGATAGTTATTGAATGGACGAGACAGTGTGGTGAGTTTATTTGATTTAGTGCGAATATAGTACATCAACGATTAATAATACATTAACGATTCGAAACTGTACTTTAGTATTTCTATCTGACACAGTGGTCTCTTTTTATCCTTAAAAGCAGATATATTGTTCCCAAATAAGAGTAACCATTGTTCAGCTTTTCTATCTATTTCTTTAGAAGCTTTTTTATTCCTCTGACTAAAAGTACGTGTTCTAGAATGAAATGTTGTTTGTTCTGATTTGAATATTTAATAAATAATTTATCCTTACCCATTTTTATAGGCTGGTAAATAATGTAATAAAGTCCAGTGGAATACTTACCAAGCTTCAGTTAGTAAACGGTCATAAACTTGCCTTGAACTTTGTTTAAACTCGCCCGCGCTATTCTCTCTTAATCGGCACTTGAAGTTTGTTCGGAGCGATAAAACACGGCTTAAATCGCTACATCGATTAACTTGATCATTGATATTTCCGAGTCTCTGTCCTATTTATTATTCAGTATTTAGTTCACGTTGTCGCAGATGTTTAAAGAACGTTGTCGCTAAATGTAGCTACTTTTGTCATCAAATCATATCTTTATCTATTCATTTAATCCAATTCCAGGGCCATTAATGTCTAGACGTATTTCGCTAAATTATTCGTATCTATTTGGGTAGTAATGACGTCATCGTGTTTACTATTCTTAGGCGCGTGTATTATTATCGCAGCCTAATCGCTGCTAACTGAACTGTGGATGTTCAGAACGATTTTTCTAGGTTCGTGAGCAATCTGATCTGACGGTGATTACGTGATTTTCCTACAAATGGTATACCAATAAATATATATCTGAATTCCTATACTGTGCTCGTAGATTTTAAATGGTACTTAATGAGTTTGGCAACGTACTAGATTTTTAGGTTTTGCCAATAAGACGTGGCGCCGTAAACTTGTAGCGAATTAGTGTCGATAGAATTACCTAATTGTAGAGGAAATTTCTCTACACGTGGACATGTATTATGTAGTTTACAGATAAAAAAGATTATTAGCTGTAGGTGAGCCTTTTATTTATCCATTACTAGGTATCTGTATAACTAATCTCGGCAGTGACAATTTGGCTGTACGCCAAATACAGGGTTAATAGTAGATCATTTTGTCTTGCAAAAGTATCAACGCCCTTGAAGTGGGGTGAATCGCTTATTGAGTATTAATACTAGCGCAGTTACGGACAGTATTACGACAATATTATTGGCTACTAATTATACGATCGACAGATATTATTTGGGGCTATCTTATCTGATTCTATTAACGTTTGAGCGCCTACGTTCATGGTGGAATTAAATCGGTATGCTGAAATGAGGATATATTTACGTTGCGTTTCTCAGTGTCGGGATACAGGAAAATACATATACATATTGTGATAGCCATTTTTATTTACAAACGAATTCATTTGGAAAAAATGTAGGGCGATAAATCAGGAAGTTACGGCTATATGTTTGTTTTGGAATGTCACCATCGTTGTAATTACTTAGTTACATTTAATTATAAGAAATCGGGCTGAGTGATTGATTCTTACGTCATTGTACATTTATTTATTAATCAGATGGGCAAATAAATCTTATCTTATCTCATCTGACATCATCCGATATTCTGCTATTTGTTCTTGTTTACTGACATTCCATTTTAATCTGTCATTAATTCTGTTTAAACATAATAGGGGGTCGTGCGTAGGAATCAACAGATTGAAGCGACGATTTTATTTGCGACTAGCTGCTGCCTGCGACTTCGTCCCCGTGGAATCCCCGATTTTAAAACATTCTTTATCGCTGCTCCGCTCCTATTGGCTTAAGCGTGATGATATATAGCCTAAAGCCTTCCTCAATAAATGGTCTATTCAACCCAAAAAGAATTTTTCAATTCGAACCAGTAGTTCCTGAGATTAGCGCGTTCAAACAAACAAACAAACAAACAAACAAACTCTTCAGCTTTATAATATTAGTATAGATTATAGAGAGTAAATTTGGAGAAGTTTTCTCCTTCTTCGTCTCATAATTGTGGTTGATGCCATAGATCCGTCTCAAGCTGCTGTATTCATACTTCCTGCACAACCTTCACGTAATGTACACTTACATGCATGCACAATAACCGATCTATCACATACTGGAGATAGAAAAACAAATGAAACAACAGAAAAATTGTATAGGTTTTCTGTTGTTTCATTTGTTTTTCTATCTCCAGTATGTGATAGATCGGTTATTGGGTTCGGCCGTTAGTGATCAAGTCGCAGTGGCGTCCAAGCCGAACCTTGGACAATGGCCAAGATGTTGCAAAACTGATTATCTTACTAATATTATAAACTCGAAAGTTTGTATGTACGCAAAAACTACTGAACGGATTTGGATGGGCACAGATATAGATCATAGTTTGGAATAACACATAGGATACTTTTTATCCCGGGATTATGTTTCCTTGGGATAATTCCCGACATTCACGGGCGAAGCCGCGGGCAGCAGCTAGTATAAAATAGTTGTGTTAACTCGTGGCCATTTCACATTATGTCACCACCACACACACACTTGAGCCACCACTAGCCTAGTGAATAATTATTTATTTATTTAAACTTCATGCATAATGGAACCTACAGTAGCGGACTTCATGTCTTAGGTATTCTCAACAGACGCACCGTTTTAACCTAAAAATGTGAAAAATTAAAACTGTAAATAGCGGTAAAGAAACACTCGTACAAGATTAGGAAAAATACCAAAATTCCTCTGCCATGTCTGTGCTAAATTCAATATAGTATTCATTAAGAAAAACAATGTTTGGAGCGTCCTGACATCGTATGTCGCCTCGCATACAATTGTCAGCTGTCGACATATTACGAACTCTAACGTGGCAACTTTGTATAATCAAGATCAAATGTATGTTAACACTGAAAAAATTAAAAGCTTTTAAGCTATTGCATAGCTTCTATCGCGGGCCTTGAGCGTGGCAACCGAATCCAGAAATTCCGTAACGAAAATAACCTAACACCGCTACGTCATTCGATTAGGCCCCGCCTTTTTAAAATGGTCGCTCGCCGTCACCGAGCCGACCCGAACGTCTGCGTTCGGAAACAATCGGTGCGAAAAAGTTAAGTGAAACGTATGTGATTTACATTAGTACAGTAACCCAGGTGAACGAATCGAGACCATATCACAATGACGCAGAGTACTAAATATATAATTGCATAAGTTGATAAAAAATGCTATGCAATAGCTTTACCGCGGTAGTCCCCGAGTGCCACATGTATTATTTTTTTTGTAGAAATGTTATTAAAACTATACATATGTGCAATGCTGTTTGCACAACGCATCAACGGTTTAAGTCATTTATTCATCATCCCTATTTTGTCGGCGCATCACGCGCATCACGCACACGTATTGCGCCGACAATTAAATCGAAAGACTGCTGGCTAGGCCTTCTCAGACGTCGCCGTATCTAGTATATCGACCGTTCCTGTGCTTCTCATATCCGATCATGTGGCACTGACCACTAAAACTTTTAATTTCAATTAAAAAAAGAATCATGATATCTGTTTCGTTAAGTGTAGGTACAGTACTTATTTTTGCACTTGACTGTACTTATGTATGTATGTGTAGCCCAGAAGTACGAAACAACGGTATTTCACCGGCGACGTAATTGAAAAGCGTTTTAATTACTACCCGACTAAATGATGTTGTTCATAAAATATGCACTTTGTGCGACTGAATGTTAATTGTGCCGGCTCGACAATCCACTTATGAATTATAATTATGTAAATAGTGGCTTTGCATTTACTGTTCTGAAAATGTGGTTTAAGAGTAATTGATATTAATCAAAGTGTTAACATGGACATGGATTGTAATAATTATGATTTTGTATGGATTGGTTTACTGGAAAACAAGCCTTGGGTTATGGACAAAGTGGCACTGAATCAACAATAAAATGGTTGAATAGTTCAAAATGTAAGGTATTCACTTGAGGGGCTGCGTTCACATTAATATCGCTGTCGTAAAACGTCAAAAACTATTTTAGCGGTAAGGCCGGCTCATTGTGGCTAAGTTTTCTTTATTTCTTTTTTCTGTAACTTATCTATACTAATATTATAAAGCTGAAGAGTTTGTTTGTTTGTTTGTTTGTTTGAACGCGCTAATCTCAGGAACTACTGGTTCGAATTGAAAAATTCTTTTTGGGTTGAATAGACCATTTATCGAGGAAGGCTTTAGGCTATATATCATCACGCTTAAGCCAATAGGAGCGGAGCAGCGATAAATAATGTTTTAAAATCGGGTATTCCACGGGGACGAAGTCGCGGGCAGCAGCTAGTACATAATAAAGAGTGTCTAACATTGATTTTCGTTGAGATGAAATTGAGACTTGAATTTGAACGTTTTTTTAGAAAGAGAATTAATTTTTAGGTGTTATTTCGCTCATAATTCTCGTCCACATTAGACGCTTATTGACAATTGTAATTGTTGATTGAATGCCATTTTGTCTAAACTCTCTTGTCTTCAAAGTCTTTTCAATTCATCAGAATATACAGATATACAATCAATTTTGAAAACCCTGCCGCTATTCAAAAAATTTTACGGGTCTCCAAGTTTTTCGATATGATCCTGTTAGGCTGTGAGCAGCCGTATCCCTTTATGAGACGCAGGAAGTTTCTAATTAGTTAGCTGGTCGTACCGAAAGGGATACCCAATATAGGGTTATGCATTTGATACTTACGTAATGATAGCTTAATCATCATCATCTGCCTAGACTTTTCCCAACTATATTGGGGTCGGCTCCCAGTCAAACCGAATTCAGCTGAATACCAGTATTTAACGTGGAGCGGCTGCCTACCAGACCTCCACAACCCAATAACTGGGAAACACGGTACTTCTTGGCAAGACTGGAGTCAGATTTACTGGCTTCTGAAAATCCGTAACGACTGTCAAAGATCTACAAATGACAGCCGGGACCAACGGCTATTGCGGTATGTTAAAATGGTCACGCATCCACAGACCAACCTTGGTAAGCGTTGCTTAACCTTGAATATCAACCTGCGCGGCTGTCTTTAGCCACGAGCTACTCACGGTTAATGGTAATGGTAGCTTATCATTGTTCTGTATTTTGACACTAGCATTGTATTTTTGATCAAAATCAATCAATCTCACTAGACTTCTCCCAACTATGTAAGGGTCGGCTTGCAGTCTAAGTAATTGCGACTGCGTATCTAACCTCTCCGACTAATTGGGTGTCTCCTGATTAATTGGGTAATACGTTTCTTCTTGACTTGACTGGTGTCAATGTTCTGCAGTTTGACAACTCGTAATTACTGTCAAAGATAATGTACAAATGGAATCAACAGCTTAACGCGCTTTCCAAGACACGGAGGGTTTCCAGCATGCAATGGATGGTCACCGAACAAGTACCAACTTCAGAAAGCGTTGCTTCACTATAGAGATCGATCCATACCGCTGTAATTATTTAGCCACGAGCTCCTTCTTTGAGATCTTTATTAAATTAATATTGTATACGTTTTGATAACGGTTCTCAAGATAAATCCTCAAAGCGCAATATTGAGAGTGGCTTCAAGTTGACGCTACAACAACTCTCATAATTCTATCGCGTTCACCGTCGCCGTCGCAAGATGGCCGTCCCTTCATTTGTCAGCGATTATAACGTTTCGTTAGAGTGTTTCTGAGTTGTTGTGCTTGTGATCTAAAGAGAGGAATCGGTAAAGATAATTATGTTGTTGTGCACGTGCCATATTTATGGTACATGTTATGTATAAGCAAAAGCGGCAATGCTCCCATAGACGATGCGAAAATTTCTATTTTCTATTCTAGAGCCGTGCTATATTAACCGTTGATATTGACTTGAGGTATATTTCAAACTACGTCGCGAAAGCTTTTAAGTGTAAAGTATACTCTCTAATGTTGTTCTTTTTTATTTAGAATCGACGAAAATAAATTGGAACAGCGTGCGAAAAAGTGATCGAACTGACTAATTGGTTTACCGCAGCATTTCATTGGATTTTAAAACAGCAAGGCCGAACGCATTTTATTTCTTCTTAATATGTCTCATCATCTGCCTAGCCTTTTCCTAACTATATTGGGGTCGGCTTCCAGTCAAACCGGATTCAGCTAAATACCAGTATTTTACTTGAAGCGGCTACCTACTAGTCCTCCCAGTTATCTGGGTAACACGGTCCTTATAGCAAGACTAGAATCAGATTTTCTGGGTTCTGACCACAGAACAGATAAATTCTGTAGTTCTGACAATCCGTAAAGACTTTCAAAACTAAAAATGACCGCCGTAGCCAACGGCTTAACGTGCTTCTCTTGGCACGGAGGAGTCTCGGTATGTTAAGATGGTCACCCATCCAGACCGGCTTTTGATGAAATAACTAGATGACTATGTAGATTATGGAATCGGAAAATAAAAAACGTTGTTTGCTCAGAGAAAATTTTTTACTGTGTGACCAACAAACCAATGACACAAGTCAATTATTAAAACGTACGATATTTGAATAGCAAATGGCTTTCTCTGTATCTAAAAAGTTTCAACACCGGCTTTGGTAATCGTTGCTTAACCTTGGATATCGACCGGTACAGCTGTTATTATTTAGTCACGAACTCCTATTAATATTTCTTTTTGGAATAATACGAGTATGTAGTTGAATAGAAAGCTCGGGCGTACGATAGAATAGTATAATAGCACACCTGTGTCTTGTTAGCAGCGGATTAAGTATGAGAATTCTATGCGAATACGAAATAAAATATGTAATGCGCTTGGATGCAGAACTTTTACAAGCAAAATGTTTGTTCTTATTATTTGTAGAAAGAATTAATAGTAAACCTCAGTAGTCTCTTTATTGACATCAGAGTTATTATATTATTTAAAAACTCCAGATAACTATGTATGCACATCTTTATTTAAAGAACGAGAACGACGTAGCTTAATAATAACAGCCGCATGGGTCTAATGTCCATCTTCAGGTTAAGCAACACTTGTTGAGGTCAATCCGTGGATGGGGGACCATCGATTACATACCAGACTCGGCTATAAGGCACCGCTACGCAGAGCTCATGTTTCTGTTTGCAGGGTAGAAAAGAATCTTCGTTACTTATACACGGATAAGTAACGAAGATTCTTTTTTACCCTTCGGTGTGCGCTATGGCACAAGGAGCTTAAGAGCGTGTTCGCCGTATGGCATTTCATACAAATTTTCAAGTCACTATTTTGCGAAATGACAGAACCGATTTTAATGAAACTTCACACATATAAGCAGGATACATAGGTCTAAAAAGTTAGTTAAAAACATTTTCGAAATGTCTTATTAAAAAAAAGATAGCTGGAAATTTATGTTTGTATGGAAAATTTAAAATGCTGCTTATATGAAGTTTCATTAAAATCGGATCAGTCATTTCGTAAAATAGTGATTTGAAAATTTTTATGAAATGCCATAGGCGTACATGCTCTTAAGACAACCTGCCCGATGATGATTGCCTGATTTTACCTAGACAAGTAGTGCGATATAGGTTCCAGTACTTGTCTAGGTAAAAAGGCAAGCTAGGAAGATTGTCAAACGTACGTATATTTTAAACTGCGTTTAAGTAATATAATAGGTACTGATTAGACCAATATTCTGATATACCAATACACTGGTTTAGCTTGAAGTAAAAATAACGACGATTGCGAGAAAACAATGACTCGCTTAAAAATACATTAATTGTTATTATACAGGGTTATGTGAACCAAAAACCTGTAGGTATAGATGATTTAGGTACGCTATTAGTTGCGCTATTCGATATTTATATTGTGATCTTAATCTCCTATTTCTATACGATGCGTTCAATGTATTCATATAGGTAAACACCTAATTTTGTGATTTAGTTTTGTACTCGTAGTTTGTGTTATTTTGGTATATTTTGGAAAATTAGAAGGTAGTATAAATAGTTAATACATAGGTATACAATAATGGTTAGTGGTCTTTACAATCTTACATAGTTTGTACTTAAATATTTAAATATAATTTTAGGAATGATACGGGTTTGTCCTACCTTGTTTCCGATGATGAATCTTTACTGGTGTTGGCTAGGTGATGGAATGAACATCTTCAGTAACGAACTCAAGGCGCGTCCCCGTGCAAAACGCAGCGGTAGCCGTTTTTTGTGTAGTTTTTAGGAGCCATCTTCTCATTATCCATTAGAAATATCAACAAATAAAAAATACATTAAATTTCTACATAATCTTGACTCCAAAATGGTAGTTTTTTTATTTTTTAAGTCGCAATGTTTAATTTTAGAGTCGCGACGAAACGACAAAAATGAGAAATAATTATTTTTAACATGCATCTCCTCGTAAAGTAACCATTATTTTGGTTTGCTACTTAAAGTAATGGATAGGTAATTTAATAATAAACATTTTGCTTGTATTATTTTTAATTTCACTCGAAAATTTTATTTTATATAGATTTTACTATAAAATCTGAGCGTCATCGCTACGAATCTTGCGGGTGCGGCGAAGAGGGAACGAATGCTCAAGGTTATTTGGTCGGGGTACAGCCTTAAGATAGTTTACTCCAATAGCTATTCGCAATGATAGTCACAGATAAGTTTTGCACAGCAAAATAGATAAAAAGCCCAATAGCGTAACGTATTATGTGTTACACGCCATAAATAAGCTCTGACAGGTAACTAATATTCGACCGAGATTTCGAATTCCGTTCCGTAAATTTTGTCACGAGTGAGTTTTGTCGTTCGTACATTGTGACTCGTAAACTATCGGTGTTGCGATACAAATATGATTGTTGTGTTATTGTAGTATATAATAAATTTATGTGTGTATATACATACATACCTATATGTTAATAATATGAATGTGCGTATAATATGTAAGTAATGTCACTAAAACAGAAAATATTCCAACAAACTGTAAAAATACCAATAAATAAAAGCTGTTTTTGCAAGCCCACAAAGTGTGAAAGTTTAGAGAGATGTAAACCAAAAATACGCCACGCCCTTATCGCGTTCGCCACTCCGACAGCCAGGACTTGCGTAAACAACGACACTATCATAACGTTTTTCCTCCTAAAAGTTAAAAGCAATTTTCATAAAAAAAAAACATATGGTTATAGTTTAATTATAAAATGAAATCAAAACTGAATTTAGAATCTCTTAATCAGTATTTAAAACTAAGCATATATGATTGCTGCTGCACTGCGGCATCGCTGGGACTCAGGCCTCCTAGGAGGAAAGGGAATGGGCCGTAATACACCACGCGGGCCCAGTGCGTGTTGGTGAATGTCACATGTCTTCGAATATTTTAGTTCTAGGACATGCCGGTTTCCTCACGATGTTTTCCTTCACCATTTTGAGAGCAGTGGTGATGAAATTAACTACACAAATTAATACACCTGACTGGGTTTGAACCCGTAACCTAAACTTCGTAAGTCCCCCGGGGTTACCACTGTCTCGGCCACCATTGCTAACTTTATGGAGGGATAAAAGAACTCAACATCGGTGATAACAATGTGCAGACTTCTATACTTTTTTACGAATATAACGATAAACGAAAAACCCATAATGCTTATTGGCTTTGAGTCGAAAACGTTATTGTTCTTTGTGGCTTCGGGCGGTATTACCGAAAACATTGTGTCGTATCGTTTGCGATTTACCTTACAAGTGCAATAAACAATCTAAATAAACGAAAATTATCCTAAATATGACATTAGCTTTTAAATGTCAATAAAAATATGACCCAGAGAGAATGTAAATTAAGTAATCTTTAGTTATTTTATGCCGAGATATTTCCGTCGCTTAATTCTTGTGATTATCCCCCGGGATACGGGTTGGGAAGTAGCCTCACGAGTACCTTTCAATTAATGAAAGATTTTATTTGCTTACAGAATTGGAGATCAGTTTTAGTTTGTCCATCTAGTATGTACTTACCCTGAAATTTCGAAAATATGACGGAAATGCTAGGAATTTTGAGATGTCGCAAATTATTATAATCGAATTTGCAGTTAGAATTTACTAAAATAAATTGCAGTTAGAGCTATGGTATTAAATTTATTTTTCACTACAGTAGGTCAAACATGTAGGTACATAGGGTTTGCTGCTTGAAATCAGTAAGCAAAATGCGATTTTGCTCACTGAGTGAGACCAAGTAACTTTGTATTTTTTTTTTCAGAAAGCTGCAAATTTCTTAAAAAAAAAAATTGATTGAGTCACGCGTTATTCGCGGAAATTAAAACTAGATATATTGTTTTCAATTTCAAATTGCAAATTTCTTATTCAGTCTTGGGTTTTAATCATACAATTCGAGCATTCACGAGACGAGAGAGAGAGAGAGACAAAGATCACCACTTTCGAAGTTCAGATTTTGAGTTCGACCTCAAAGACAAACACGTTCGGAATTTCGTACTAACTAAAGAAATTTTGCAAAAAGATTATTATGTCTTTTAATATAATTTATTGAATTTTTGAGTTAAAGTAAATAAAAATTATATTTAACCCGTAAATATTTATTTCTACTTTCAATAAGGTTACGTAATATTTTGAATAATAAAATATCATGGGTGCTTTTTCCGAACACGCCTTAATTTAAATAAAAGAGCGGGAATAAAATTTCATGGTTGGCGTAAAGAGTTGAATAAGTTAAAAATTATTAAAATAATCGTAAAATATGAGTGGAACTAGCGACGAGAACAGTATTTTAATACCGGGAGAGCTAAAACAACAAGTTATTAATGTAGAATTAAGTTTCCTACCTGAGAAGTCTCGCGAGAAATATCTGAAAGCATACCATGTTCTCAATGAATGGAGACTTACAAAGGGCGCAAGCAGTTTTTCGGAGACGGTTTTGGTATCTTATTTTTTAGATTTATCACAGACGAGGGGATCTATAACGTTGTGAAATAAATATGTTGCTTTTAATTTGCAGAATTGCAGTCATTTAACTTTTAAAATGTACCATTTTAATGAATTCGTACCTCTACCTACAATGTTAATTATTTTGATTCATAATAAATATTTATTTCAATCTATTCTTGTTTATTATTTTATCTCCTAAAGTGTTCTCGCCACTGAAGTGAAAAGTTATGTGTGTTGAACGAGAGCAAAAGTTTTTTGCATCTCGTGCCTTTGAATCTCTCGCCACACGCAGGATTCAAAATCAGCATTCGCAGCAAAAGACGGCTTTGCTCTCTTGTTGCACAAATAACTATTCTCCTTTAGGTTCTTTAATTATTTACTCTTGCCTTATAGTCAGCTCAGTTAGTATTACATACGTAAGGATTTCTTGGTAATCTCAATTCTAATTAACTAGAAGACCCTCTGGTTTTATAACAATTCCTTTCAACTTAAAAAAATTGGTACACAGTACAGGTACACATCAATCATTGCATTTCTAGATGTAAGTACATATGTATATATAATGACTAAACCTTAAAATTAAATAATACCTAAAGGCTTTAGCAGAGCGAATCCCGGGAACGTTCAGCTAAACGGCCCGCGCCAGCCGACGAAGAAGAATCTCCGTATTCACTGAGTCGCCCTAATTCCTTACAATATATCTTACTTCATTTGAATAGTCCCTCGCCTCATTACTCTTCCAAATTTAAAAGAAAATCTACTAAAGAAACGTTTATAGCAAAAACTGATGCTGAACTTAGATGTTTATAAGTCGATCTGTATGTAACGAACAAAATCTTATTACATTGTTTGTAAAATAATCACTCAGGGCATCAAAAAGGGCAGAAAATTAACTATTACTTACCTACACGGAAATATGCTTTTTGGAGAAATAATGTATTTTCATGCGAAGTTTTTGTTTTTATTTTATCGCTGTCAGCGACGCTCATTCACTTTCCTTCTTATTCCGTTAGCATAACTGAGTGACGTGTAAATGTATTTGTGAGGGCGGGCATGGTTTTCATACCCGGGTTATGGGAGAGGGGTTAACTTGTTATGGCGTGCAGGGTAAATAAAAGTACGGCATTGCATTAATCAAAACTTAGACGTATCCAATTTTTAGGAAACCTAAATCGGATACAATTTAGGAATTCGAACTAAATCGGCCTCCAACTTCAATTACACTATACTGTTTCCTAAATTGACTTCCTAAAAATTGGATAGTATAATAGCGCTTAACCGAACGACCGCCACACTCTACGTACTAAATTTGTGGAACTATAAATGTTTTTATTTATGTTTCTTCAAATGAATCATTTTTCTAGTACGTGTGTCTGTTAGTGAGCACTTTCTAAATGGTTGGGCTGATTTTAATGAACTCTTTGTGTGTGTTCCAATTGGTTATAGCATTGTTTAAATTAACGAACCGGTAGGTGGTCCTGAAATCGGGTTACTTATATATTTTTTTACTTACGAAGTCAACGTTCGTGAAGGACAATGGACAATGTCTGTGGGGCGTGTTTGACGGTAAAGTTTAAGGGAAGGTTCATATCTGACGGAACATGCGTCGCGTATTATCGGTCGCGTAACGCCAGAACAGATAAATGTATAGAAAAACACTCTAGCGTTCACACTCGACCGATGATACGTTAGTGCGACGCATGTTCAGTCAGATACGAACCTTCCCTTAAGATTACAAATTGTTTTACTCCATGCTCTGACTGTGCTTATCAAAAAGACAATATATACATAGGTATATAACTGTTGTTTTCACAAAAGAAACTGAGCGAATGAGTCCCAATACACTTCGGTACACAAAATGCTGGTCATGCTCCATTAGTAGCACTAACTCTCCTCCCCTAGTGATTTCCACAGCTTCCGCCAACGATCCAACAGCTTTATTTACAGTTCTTTCCTCTCTTTTACATTAAAGTTTTGCCTGTAGAAAATCAATACGAATAATATTGTCGATCCAGGAGTGACACTTTTGTAGCAATGACCTGGATAGGAAGCAATTTTCAGTGACAGGAAGTTGCTCATCTTTACTGAAGTCCCAACATAGGTACAGACCTACAGTTAGGGACTTCTTCGTGAAAAGATGTGTGAGGGTGAGCGCGAAACAAGTGACTTTTCTGTGATTGACATTCTGTGTTATAAATTGAAATTGTTCATTCGCGCTCGCGTTATGCAACAATAATTCATGTCCATCTGGGTGCAAGATATTCGTGACATCAGTAATCAGATAGTCGACTCTTTGGGTGACCAGCGGGTTGGCATTTTATTCAAGTAAAGAACTAACATAGCTCCATCCCACACCCATGAGTGCTTCCCCTTCCATATCCCGCTTGTAAATATCTATTTTTTATTAGCTTGCATCTACGTAATTTAAATATCCTGTAATTATCTGTAAATAAATGAGCAGTTTCCTTATTGTACATAAATACAAATTATACGTATCGAAGTTAGAAAGTATGCAATGTGCAGGTACTGAGGTACCTACTGATGCAGATAGTTTTCCAATATAAAAAGCAGGAACATTTCAAAAACATTTTGAATTCCAGGCTAAATATTCAATGAAGAACTTTGTTAGACTTTGCCTGACCTGAAACGAATTCAGAATCTTTGAAAGTTCCCGCCATGAATGTTGCATGTTTGCATAACTATTCTGGGCTCTTAGATAAATGTACGTAGGCCTACCTACGTATATTATAAGAGCTCTACTTGATAGAAGCTTCGTTAAACGATTCAACAGGATTAGCTACATAATTAATTATTTCGAAGTACGTTGGCTAGCTGCCAAAACCAGACTTCATCTGGTTTGCAAAAATATATCAGAACGGAAATGCATAATTTTTTGAAATCATACTTTGCTTTATATATTTATTCCGGTTTAATACACAGATTTCGTGGTAGCATGATGATGCTTAAACACAAAATACTTGAGTTATGTTACTAGCGTAGGCTCAAATTATTGCTTTATGAATGACATGGTCATTATTTTTAAAATGAAAAATATATTATTATTTATTTAAGTTGACATTGAACAATTATTTTTTGGCTATAATTTGTAAATGATTTCTTTTTCTAATCTTAAATTGTTAATGACTTGACATTGCAAATTTTATTGTAATTTTGTTTGTTGTTATTTTTTTAATGTGTGTTATGTGGTATTATAATCATAGTAATGTTATTTTTGTTTCTTTTTTATCATATGGAACGAATTTCAAACCCAACGTTTGTTTGTGAAATAAATTGAATTGAACTGAATTGAGTCAATTAATAAACGGCCTGCATTGTATTATATTCGCGAAACCCATACGAGACATCTCTCCACTTTAAGATATGCATCGCTTTGTAATTACAAGCTTTCTGAGTTGATTTGGACAAATACGTGTGTAACTGAGAATTAGCGCGAAAGCAAACTTTGAGAATTAATTCTCAATGGGTTTTAAGGGACACAGGCACGACGCTTCACTGCGCCAACGCGTTATTTTTGAAATATTTCTATGGGAAAACGTTGTCGCATTGGATTTTTGTTATTCGAATAACCTTTTACATGAAAAGGCCTCGCCGTTTCGTCACATCGCGTCTGTCTGTGAGATCCTTTGTATTTTGCTGAGTCCGTGTATTCATATCTCGTTAAATTTTAGATGTTTCATGGATATCAGTCTCTTTAATTTATCCAGTCTTTATTGCATGAATATGAGGAAACCATACTTAGTAGAGTAACTTAAAAATCAACACAAAAGTCGTTATTTTGACAATAACTACTACGGGCTCGCATACTAAAGGTTAATTTCTCGAGACCTTGAATCATGACATTTCGCAAGAAATGAAGGAAGAATGGTCTTCTAATGTTTCAGAATCATACTTGAGTCCGACTCGCACTTGACCGATTTGTATGGTGTTTAAATATATTTGACGAAGTTTAGGTGTTATTTTATGTGTTAAGAGAAACATTCCCACAAACAACAAACAGTATTAAATTATTGTATAAGACAGAAATTATACGACAAGACGACGACAATAGGTGTAAATGTTTATTACCCCTACATTTAAAACCTATAGAACCAAAGGAAAGCGCCAGTCCAGTCTATTACCATAATCCCGTACAAATATATGCGCTGCACGCGGCGTTGTCCGTTGTTCGTCTTAATTATGAGCGCTCCTGTGACGGACGGACGCTCCGTGAATACTAAACCAAATTATTCAAAAGCCGATCACCTGTCAGGGTTATCTGTTGCTAGCTTTATTTGTGTTTAGATCAAAGGAACTGAATGACTGTTTTCGTGTGTTCGGTATTTCGGTGTGATGTCTAAAATGGAGCTTTAAGGTCTTAAAAATGAAGGTGTTTGGGTTCCATCACGTTAAAAATCCTTAAATATTCGTAAATCTTATATTTTGGGTAGGTACATAATTTTGAGGCCTGCGGATGGCGAGCTATGGGTGGGTCGCTGTCAGATAACAACCAGGCTCGGGACAAGGGCGCTGTGCATCGTTTTCCTCGCGCGCTTTAAAGAGATGTCGGCAAAGAAGATGGGTCTCACAGGGTCAGTGCCTGCTAGGATTGCAAACATTTTTTTTTTATTAAACATCTGACTCCTTTTTTGAGCAATTCAAACCGGTAAAAAAGCCAGTAATTTTCGAGTGGAATTTTTGAAGTCCAAGAAGTATTTCATATGTATGTATTTCATATTTTAAGACCTAAAAGCTCGCCAGTCTATGGCATGAGAGACGAAGAATATGTAAAACAATGAAAAAACGCTTTTGTTGTACACACGATTTTTGCAGGAATAATCCTATTCAATGCAGCTTTATAAATTGCTCAAAAACCACGTTCGATTTTAGAATTTCGGGGTCCATCAAGTCCCAGTTAAAAGTTAAAAAGCTATGCATGATAAATTAATATACACATTTGTGTGAAAATTCTCGTTTCAATTCAAGAGCTGTGGCCGTATTACGAAGTGCCAATGCTATCATGATTCGTGTGAGGAAAAGAGATAGTGCTATTCGTCTTGTGTAACTCCGTCTCTCTCTGACACAGAAATCATGATGGATTTAAGCGATCATAATAGGTCGCCAGGTTATAGTTTATATTCTCCCACATTTTATATTTTTTGGTTTTATTTCCACAAGTTTTAGTATTAACTCCGTGCCACAAGTATTTATGTTGCCGCGACTAGTGTGAATTCTTTGTTCACGAAACGTGATTCACCCGACAATACACACAATATCGTAAAAGTCAAGGAAAACGTGAGCTATATTTTAAGTCGAGTTCATTGTTTAAAACCTTTACTCCAACCGTTAACTTGGAACAAAAATTGCAGTTGAAGCTTCTAAAGACATCTTTGGATGTATTGGAAATAAACATAAAATGTACATGCTGTATCGCTATCTACAAAGTGCATTTGGGATTTAAAAATGTCAAACGTGGCACCCGCTATATAAATGGATTTTAAAATTTCAGCAGCTGTGGCCGCCCGGACATAAAGTCACCTCTGCATGACGCATTGAATGAGATTACGATACGACGACGTTATTTGGAAATTCAGTTGAAGTACTGAATAAAATTGAGAACTCATTTTCGGGCTCCATCTTGATTCGAAATGGGATGGATTCGGGGGGTTTAAATGGGATTTCTGTGATGAAAATGTTAAAACAGAGTATAGGGGTGTAATTAGTAATTAGTTGAGAAAAATTGTAGATGGTAAAAACTTACGGTACCTAGTAAGTAAATACAACTAGTCACTATAATATCTTATTTTTAACCTGTTTTGACGTTCAAAAGTGCATTTTAATGGTCTTATTGAAATAAATGAATTAACTTTGACATTATGTAGATATTAAAAATGCATAGTAGATTAACGCACAAAGACGAGCTAAGAAGATAATTCTAAGATATAGTGATCTGAGCTAGATAGAAGTTGAGTCAGCAAGGTGTCGATATATTGCCACCGTCAATGTTTTAGCCTCTCGAAGATTACGGCTGGAATTTCCGTATGACCATCGAGTATCGACAGATCTCACGGCATCTTCAAACAGAGTCCCGGGCACAGAAGCTGGTGTTTGTAGGTTCAAACGGGTTGCGATTTAATTGTGCATAATTGTGTCCGACACAGGTCAGATTGATATTGAGTGTTCAGTTGCCAAGACAGCGAATGGTTCATTTGAATTCAGTGTAGTTTCTCGTCTGATTGATAGCTTTATTGCGTGTAAAACCAATCTTTTATTCAATAAATGGTGTATAGGCTACTTCCATACTGTCGTTTTCCCTGGAGCAATTGTTTTAGTTTTTTAATTGTATTTGAGTTGATGCAACTTTTCTGTAGGTACCTACCTAAATATATATGTTTGAAACAAGGGTTTTGATATCTCCGTTTAACATAAACAAAATTATAAGGGAAAGGAAAATACGAGCACGGAATACGTAATAAAAGAAGACTTGTATGCTAAACTCTTAATTTTTTTATTTATCACCAAATCTGTAATCACACTTTGGTACAAAAACAACAAATCTTTAACGACAAAATATAATTATTACCTCTAAACAATAGCCGTAACAATAATAGAACGAAACTATCTAACTCATCTCCTTAAAACAGTTACATGATCGCTAAAATTGACTTTGTTTTAACAAACAGACTATTGATTTAAACACACATTCATGTTCCATTATTCTTCCAGTACTGTCTGTTTTCAATTCATCATTTACTGAGAATAACACGAATTCAAATGCATTAGTTAAATAGTCTCAGATAAGATAGGTAAATATGACACAAAGATTGAAGAATTTATGATTCAAAAGTGTTGGCTCTACTTTATAAAATATGAATATTTAACTACGACAAAGGTCCCACGAGTACTTTAAGAAGTAGGAAAAATTTTGCTATTTTATTTTACAGATAACAATCTACTCACCAGCTGGATGATGAAGGTATATTTGGATTGTTCGTTAACAAGCAAACATGGTTACGACCCGATGTCGGGTTCGGCTATCGGCTATTATACCGCTTTGTAAATAATAACAACGTTTATTGTACGCGATATGAATAAAAGACAAAGGAAAACATTCAGTCCGCTGGATTTTGAAGGAAATAGAAGGGTCAAATATTATTTTGTTTCAGTTTATTGCTTGTCAATAAATCTATCACTTAAATTTTCACTTCAATTAGTAGATACATAATTTTCTACAGAAACAATTATTTACACAATCTCTTCATAGTCACTAATTAAAATAAAATAAATACTTTTTTAGAATTCATTCATCGTCATTACGTAAACTGCGCACACTATCACACTCACGTATTATACGGAAGTGGTGATCTGTTCAATGAGGTGATGTTCGCGGCGGCGGCAAGGGGGCCGGCACGAGCCTCCGCGCGACCAGGTGGCGCTGCGCGTGGCCAGCCCCTCGGGCACGGAGCGCGACGAGCGCAGCGGCGGCGCGCGCCTGTAGCAGTCGGGGCAGTGCGCCGCCGAGCAGCACGCGCGGTCCAGAGGCGCCGCGTACGACAGCGACTTCGGCAGACGCGTGCCGCACGTGGGGCCAGGCCAGGCACAGTAGGCCGTGGCCCCACCGGCGCTACAAGCGCACCAGGCCGGCTCGCAGCGTGGCGGAGGCGTCACGCACGGACAAGGCTCCACCAGCGTAGGAGCAGGTGCCGGTGGAGGTGGCTCGGGCTCCCGCTTAGAGAACCCTACAAAGAACAGCAGCATTGCGCCCGCCAGTGTCGCCGCTGACGAGAAGTAGAACCCCGCCCGTGGCACTTGCTGGTTGATGTAACCTGTCACTGGTACACCCACCATAACTGGAATAGCCTCAGCTCCTTGCACGAAACCTGTTAAAATAAAAATCTCTAATGCATCTTCCTTTAAAGCGACCTATAAAAGTGTAGTGCATTGAATATTCTTACCCCAAACTCTAGTAAAATGGCGTCCTCGAACACGTTCCATAGTGAGCATCTTCATAGAATATAAAAATCCTCCCAAACAAAGTCCGTACATCCAGGCAAACAGCACGTATCCGTGATATCCTTCCACGCTGCTTAACGCGAGCATTGATATACCTGCAAACATTTTTCCTCATTACATCCGCAAAATATTATATTTATGAGAAAGTTTAGGTAAAATTTTGAATATATGTATGAGTACCTATTCCCACCATAGCTGTTTGGCAAAGATATTGCTTGGAGACGAGGCACTGCGCTGACGGTCGCACCAGCACGAGCCCAAAGCCGGCACAACCGAGCACCGCAGCGAACCCCAGGAACGTTTGTAACAACACCAGAGCGCTCTCCTCTAACCCTTCTTGAAAACCTTGCAAAGCCTATTAAAAACAAATATTAATATTAATCACGAAAACTTTTGATTTACCAAAACTTTACCAATTAGACTTACCAAAAAAAAGACGGGAGTGTAAAGTCCAAAAGCAGCTAATCCGGCGGCCAGCAACAAAACTTTCGCCGGCCGAGATTGGAGAGGGCTTAAATCGAAGATTGGTCCTCCTCTCTTTAGGCCTTTCTTTTCTTTTACCTAACGCAAAGAGAAACGAGTTCATTTAATTACAATCAATCAATTAAACTTGGCCGTAACATCTTCGAATTGGGAAATATTAATTTAAGTGAAACTTTGCTTCACCAAGTTGAGAAAAGGGTCTAAATCTAAATGAATGTTCGTTACATAAATTAGTGTCAGTGTCCGTCGAGTACAAATTGCGGGAAAATAATTTGTCTAAGATCTAAATCGGTGAGTTGATTGAATAATGTGAAAAGTTTCAGTCTTACCGGCCTTACCTTTCGACGTTGGTTCTTGAGGTGGAGTATGGCGCGCCGCTGGGGGTGATAGAGAGATGCGCTGCGGTAAACGGCGCTAAGGAAAAACGCGAGGACGAGCACCCCAGTCACTGCCTGTAAGCCCAAACGCCATCCTAGTTTCCTGTTAGCGAATATTTACTCATATATTTTTGGTTAGGCCATATCTGTAGTAAATTCTTATTTCTTCGGACAAAGAAATAGGTACAAAATTAATTCAGATCTGGTGCTAATAATGTATATCTCGGATTGTAGAGTAGGTTAGGTAGGTAGGGATTGTACCTCTCCATTAGGGGACAAATACATATATGTATGTTTTCAAAATATTCATAATTATTTTTGAAATGATTACATACGGTTTTTAACCGACTTCTAAATAAGGAGGAGGTTCTCAATTCGGATGTTTGTATGTTTTTTTTTTTTTATTGTTTGTTCGCGCATAACTCCGTCGCTTGTCAACCGATTTGAAAAATTCTTTTTTTGTTGGAAAGGGTATACTTTCCAAATGGTCCCATGAAATCAATCAAGCGGTTTTCGAAAAATCAACAAAAATCAAAAATAAAATATCTACGTCTACATTGACGACCTCTTAGTTTACTCTGCAAAGGAGCAGTACGTTTTTTTTACACCAATGTGATTGGTTCGTTTAGGTGGGGGAGGGGAGGGGGTGTAGGTACCACTAAAAAGTGAAAAATAAAAAAAAAACTTTTTACAAAAAATAAAACCGACTTCTAAACAAAAAAAACCAAAAAGTATAAAATAACTTTAATTTCGGAAGTCGGTGTGTTCAACAACAAAAAAGCAACCAAAAACACCGAGTTCCGAAATTAAAGTTATTTTATACTTTTTGGTTTTTTTTGTTTAGAAGTCGGTTTTATTTTTTGTAAAAAGTTTTTTTTTATTACTTAATCTTGAGTCAAACATATTTCAAAGTTGCATAATATTCAGATTTTAAAAACAAATCTTCAAATATTTTGAGTATGCATTTTGATCAATTTTTCAATCCAAACAGGACGCATTTTATAAAAGGTAGTCTTTGTTACGCTAATGGCAGTCGTACCCCACGGCTTCCTTATAGGCGACGCTGAAGAGAGCGATGCCCACGCCACCCCCCGCATGGGCCACCAGCTCGACGAACTGTCTCCTTCGTCTGAAGTAGGCGCCCAGCACCAAGCCAGCAGATTCACGAACGAAGCCACATCCCACTCCCAACACCACACCTGGTTTGTATATACCAAAGATAAAATATCTATCTCAAACTTTTTGCGTGGAGCGAGGTGCAAACTGTAATTGTATATGAAATCAAAAACAACGTCATTGGACAGGCATAAAAAGGTTGAATCCCACCAGGGATAAAATATTTATTTAATTCCGTGAAATACGACACCCTTTAGGCCATAAACATTACCCCTGAATTGTCCGAAAGTCCAGTTTCAATAGTAATTACACTTTGGAAGCCACAGAGTCTCCACTCCACCAGGAATGGTTTTAAGGCCTATTCAATGTGGCACAATTCCAACCTTTGGAGTGGTACTGAGAATTTCCTTTGAGAAACCATTAATACCGTCCAAACTGAAAATCGGACTAACTGGCAATAATATATGCTATGTAAAGAAAATAATATACAGGTGAATTTTAAAAGATGCGTTATAAAAAATAAGGTTGATAATTTATTTTTGAATTAAAAAAGTATTTTGTTAAAAATTAGCATTTCCCATTTTCCTTGCACTTTTCCCTAGTTTGCCTATGTGTTTATTACTTCCCAGAATTTGATTCTTATTAACCTTCAACAAAGACTTATATTTCCAAAGAAAAACTAGTCTGTACATTTGCCATGTTGTGCTTATCTGACGTTTTTACAACCGGTTACAGCTATAATTAGCCACGACCTTAAGGTAGCACTGTACTAGT
This sequence comes from Hecatera dysodea, assembly GCA_905332915.2. Taxonomy (NCBI): domain Eukaryota; kingdom Metazoa; phylum Arthropoda; class Insecta; order Lepidoptera; family Noctuidae; genus Hecatera; species Hecatera dysodea. The sequence continues at coordinate 9,214,755 of HG995304.1, forward strand.
ACAAAGGTTTTTGTAATGTCACACAACCTTAGAATTCTTTAGAACTCAGAATTTTACACAATGTCTCTACATTGTGTAAAATTAAAAAAAAAAGGCGTTTTTATCTTCAATATAAGGAGGAGGTCGTGACGTACGTTCTAAAAAAAGTTCTTTTTTGTTATGTACATATTATGTTCACCGATCGATTTCCAAAATTATTTTTTGTTCAAAGCCAACTCTTGAAGTGGTGCCATTATGACCCAAGTCAGAATCTGCTGCAGAAATCGAGGGCAACCCTCAAATTTTATAGGCTTTTACAATGTTTTTCATCATAGATATAATAAACAAGGAGATATGCCCTGTAGCCGAAAATGTATCGGAACCTGTGTCTCCTGTTTTGCCCTACCACCCGGCAACTACTACGAATGCAGTTCAGTAAAAGCAATAGATACGCAGTCGCGCACACAGCCGCATTTTTGAAATCGGACTGTACTACACAATCAATTATAAACCTTATCCTAATAAACACAGCGTATATTTACAGTACACCGTGCAACTTACTCACACAAAAACAGCGCTGGGTATCGTTGTGCTGTGCAAAAGCAATTTATTTTACATATACGCTAGTGATTGACTTATCGATTCTGGCATTTATTACACACGCCATGCTGCCCATGTATAACAAATAAATAGCATGAATATGTTGACTATTTTAAGCAAAGGTCACTAATATATTATCTTAAACATGCCGATTACTATAATGCATTCGAAACTTTATCGAAAGTAAAATACAATTACCATAAAAAGTAAGGAAGTAGCACGAGGATAAGGCATACATACGATAATTCAAAGCCAAAAACACTTGAACGATTATTTACCAAAAATTTATTGCAATCTAAGAAAGTTTGGTACACTTTTGTAATATTTCATTCAACAATCGACATTGTTGTCGACAGTGTATCTGCACAATTACATCACTAACTCGCGGCAAGAAGCAGCGGCCGTACTATGCGATACATCGGCTTGCTAAAGTATCGTTTTGTCATTTTTACATTGCTCATCCAGTCACTTAGCGACAAACTTAGGTAGTGGTTAAGGAGCAGTGTATTCATTGTAATATGTTATTGTCGCTGTGACATTTGAAAACAAAAATAACATAGTATAAGCAAGAAATATTTTACGATTTGTTGTTTTTCATGATTTTAAAGACAAATATAGTAAAATACTTGTATTTTGATATGGTAAGTGATTCCATAATTAACAAAGTTTTGGTTTATGCTTCGGTTTTTACAAGAAAACACTGAACAACACGGCATTCTTATATTTTATCACGCTCACGGTCGTAAGCGCACTAGTTCGCGGATTCGACCATTGCGTAAGACATGCTCGCCCAGAGCATGTCGCGAGGACACCGACACGCCCCCTTGCCACTTCTCCTGTATTTTATATTTCTATGTTTTTCATATATGTATATTCTAAAGCAATTCAGATATTTGTGTCTGGTCTGTGTTGCTGAACTAATGCTGGAAGGTACAAATCAGGATCTATCCGATCATAGAATCCCAGAAAATATAGGGCAACCTTCAAATTTTATGGGCATTGTTTGTTTGTTTGTTTGACCATTTGGTCCCATGTTCATCAGGTTAGGATCCGAAGAGAGGGGAAATTGAGAGAACTCTTCAAATTTTTTAGGCACACTTGAAGCGATTTGGGTATATTTTGGAAGAGTACTTTCTCTGAGTGGTCCTATTTACATTATTTTGTTGAAGATCTGATGAAGAACTTTAGAGATAGACAACTGAACTCTTCAATAAATGATAGCAAATGGAAGGATTGCTGAAATCGTATGTCTGTTTAATATTTACACCAGTTCATCACATAACATCACGCCAGTACGCTGTGAAGGGGTGCGCACATGTGAATGTCTATTAAGTTGTGGAGTATCACCACAAAAAAAGTAAAAAGAGTTTTTTTTGTCTCGTCTGTCTAAATAAAAGTTCTTGCAGACAAAACGATGATTTTGGTAAAAAATATATTTAACCCTCGCTGATGTTACATATGGTAACGATATCACGCTTAGCAAGCATCCTCGAATAGTGAACAAAACTAACAAGCGAGCAGATTCAATATCCCGAGAACCCGCACTATTGTGTGGAAAGGATAACTTATTGAACTGAACACGCGTTTTATACTTAGCTTTGCACCTTTGTTTTAGAAAGATAATCCAAGGAATTTACTGCAACTGATCCTGAACATGAAAAGTTGTCTGCTCTGCCCAGTTCATTTATAGTTTGGCAAATGTTTATCAGCTAAAATAACGATCTCGTAGCTTCAGTCTCAAAAGCTTAACTTACATCACATTCCATCTTTGAGTTTTTAGAAGTAGGTACCTAATATCTTGTTCAGACTTCCTCAAGTGGTTGGGTATGCAGTGTAGGCAATCGTTAGTATTACTAAAAGCAATTTCAATTTCAAGGTTTTGTGATGTTTCTTGATATGGTCTGTATTTTTTATCACTAATAAATAAAAAATAAAAAAAAATAAAACTATTTGTAGTTTGTGAGAACAGTTCGATACTATTTGATGCCGCGTAAAAATAAATTTGTACGTTTTTTTACTTTGTTTTAAAATGGGTACTTACCGTAACTTAGTAATGTCTGATGAAGCTGCGTGGCGAATGAAGTGAAGAGGCAAGCGAGGGGCAGAAGCAGTCCCCCGAGGAGTGCCACAAGGCGGGGAGACTTCCTCCGGGTCGCTGCGAAGGCACCCGCGGCGCGGGAGACTCCCACACATATCGCGCCAGCCCACACTGAGGGACATCATAATGTTAAAGTATTGAAAATCCTCTTAGCAAAGTCTAGCATTCACGCTGAGGGTTTTCATAATCGATACATGTTATAAAAGATTAACAAAGAAGTAGCAATCGACTATGGAATGCCGTGAGGAGTGTTTCCCATCAAATCCTCCATGTACCAAATCGTCATCACGCCAAACACAATGCAATGCAATATAATTTTGAACCTGCAAACTGGCGTTTAAAATATAGCCAAATTAAAAGTTGCCTTTGTTTCTTGAAAATGAAATTGTCCGTTTTTCATGTGTATTTTATAGAGACGCAGTGCGCAATAAAACTGACGGTCTCATTTTTCATATTATTAAACAAACATGTCGGCATACGTCCAATATGGCGTGTTTTATTTTACTCTTTACATTTCCTGTTGACCTTTTCGTAGTTTAGCGAGCTTTCCAGCGAGTTCGTTGACGAGGGGCCCACGTTTCAATTCAAATTCGCTGGATTAAAGTTTTGCGGGCCAAGCTTGCTATGTGAGAGAATTAGATAACTTTCACGAATAGATTAATCTCACGTATTCTGCTTGATATTAACAGATAAACACACACGCGGAATGTTGACTCTACAAGTTTTGAGCAATGTAAATTTGGGAAAGCGTCTGACTTTGTACCGGCTCTGTGCCTTTGTTTATCCGAACAAAAATAAAAACCGGTGTGATCAATTTTATCAAAGAAGGTGTCAAATCACTTTTGAGCAGGAGAATTTAGGGCTCAGTGAGAGGACTAATCGGCACTAATTGTGTTGTAAACATTTTTTTCCGCGAAATTGAGAACGTAGCGAACTTTCAGGCCGATTATTTGATAATTGAAAGCTATGTTTCAGTCAGATTATTTCACAGACATAATATCCGTGTATTGCTGGTGTCATGTTATGAAACATTTCTTTTTGTAAGGTAAAAAATGTAAATGTAACTGAAAAATGCAAATTTCTACTTTTATTCATCATGGGCATGCACCTTTTGAAACTTTTACCAAGACAAATAATGGGTCCTTTCAAATAAATATTTTCCCTTCTTTCTTTTTATTAGTGTGGAATTGTTCTACATCGTATGGTCCTCCTTAGGGACTTGACCGTTGTACCCGACATAGACAGACGTACAATAAAATCTGAGCGATAAAACCCGTCCAGTGTCACGAGAAACTCTTTACCTTTGAGTATCATGTCAACAAAAACACATTTAGATTATTCTTGATAGGAGACAAACAAAACAAATGATACCCAAAAGGCTGGCCTTGGGTCTTCGGGTTCATTCAGTAGTTTAATAAAATACATACGTTCAATTTGTAAACAAGCATAACTTGGAACTAGATGAAGTTCTAGGATTAAGTATACCAGTAAGTAATGGCACTCAAATGGAGCTGGACTGGAATGGAACTGGACACACATAGGTTGAGTGATACAGTGACTGAATGGCGCCCAAGTCGTAAGCCCGCAGCAATACAGCAGACATTGTTGCCATCGCGGGATGAAGGCAGGATACGAGCGTGGGGATTATTGGCACAGCAAAAGAGAGGCCTATACTTAGCAGTGGGCAAAGTCGGGATGTGGATAATGACGATAAGAAGGAGCTCAAGGCTAAATAATAACAACCTCACGGGCTCAAACTTCAAGGTTGAGTTACTCTTGCTGAATTCCGTGGAAGAGTAATCCTTCATTACGTTCGTCTGTGCCTTGGAAAGTTTTTCTTACTCTTTATGGCTAGTAAAAAGAAAAGACACTGGTCTTGCCAAAATATTGTCCAGTTGAGCAGTAAGTAACCAGCCGTAGTGTCACAGTATTACAAAATATTGTAATACTGTGGTAGTGTGCTGAACCGCGAAAGGTCTACGTCAAAAAGAAAATGGTCTTGCCAAGGGCTGTTGAGCTGCCCCGTTACTGGGTTGTGGAAGTCAGTTTGGCAGATTGATTGAAGTAGCTCCAAGAAGTTGGATACCCGTATATATACCTACAACAATTATAAATTAAGATAACACGATGGCAAATCGCAAACATAGCCAACTGCAATGGATCATTTGATAGCATCACGCACGATATTACGTCATCAGATACGCGTTATGATAACAAACAATAGTTCCATTGTATTCCAACAATGTCATGTTCGATGCGGACGGAATCACAGATAAATTCTTATTTTAGCCTTAATTAGTCCCGCTAACATATTGTGGTCGGCGTAATAGACATTAGTCGAATGTGAGACACTGGTAATTAGGGAAACACCGCCCATTATCCAAGATTTCACTTAACACGATTGCCCGGCAGAGAATGGCCATCCCTATTATAAATATTGTCGTACGCATTATCGTTCCCTTCAGAGTGTACCAAGAATCGCCCGCCAGAGCTAAAGCCGACATAATTTAATTAGTCTTTAGGATATAAGGGATTATAAAATTGAGCCGATTTATCTTGCAGCTTTAGAGTTATAATTATTATTATTTGGCTGATTTTGCACTTTACTGCATGTTAATTATTACCGTAAGGTACCATAAGGCTGGGTTAAAGTTGATTAACGTTTTCAATTTTGTTGGGATCATGCGGTTCGACGCGGTGATCAGCTCTCATGACGTAACGATTGGCATTAGCACATGATTCCGTGGGGAGGAAGGGGTAGTGCTATTCGTCCTTTATAGCTCCGTCTCTCTACGACGGAATCACGATGACACATTAGATCAGGAGGTTTGCTGGTTAATATCGCCTGAGTACCTACAAATAGGGTTCGATGTTTTAATAAGTGCAGTGTTCGATACCGTCTTACCATAGTCTCCTCAACTCGTTCACGTCGCTAAATTCCAATTTGCAAGCAGCGCAAATGGCGGACCTGACAGAGTTATGTCCCCCCGCCCCGCCCTCGCCACTGACAACAAAGAGCGCGCTCATAACCAAAATTACTTCTACGTCTTAATATTCAACCCCAGTCGTGAGTCTTGGAAAATTAATTCAATAAATCAACCTGGTCCACAAATACCGGTGCCTCGGAAAGTTCATTTACTTAATAACCAATATTAAATTGTAATTGTCAAAACACAATATCTTGGCTTTGTTTACGTAAATAACGGCTAAATAGAGACATCATGAAAAACGTAATAACTGCCAACAGGCCGAACTAAGTTGTAACAAGTGAGCAGATGAGGCTCTTTATTAAATTGGAAGTTTACAAAATGATAGTAATTAAAAGTTGTGAAGGTAAACTCGTTTATTTTGGCTGTAAGGCTGTTACGCTTTCATTTTGCGTCGTAAATATTTTTTCGTCGTTGTCTGTTTATTTAAGTATTATATCCGGAGGGTTGCCGTTGATAGATTACTTTTCTACTCTGAGTCCCTCGTCGAGCTCGGCTACGCATTCAAAATTATTTTCTTCCTCAATCTTACATTCAGTTATGTCATATAAGAGCTATTGTCGTGTCCTCGTCCTTGCTTTATTTATTATTTATCTATCCTATAATAATATACAATACTAATGCATGCAAAATATCTTCTTATTTTTCGCATGGTTTGATTTTATCGCGTACAGACGATAACAACGTAAATAACTAAAACTTTGTACAAGCGACGGAAAGTAGGAATGGTATGGTAATACGTTAGATAACAAACTGATCGAGAATATGTAGTTAAAAAACATGGTTTTCTTAAAACTTACCAGCATGATCAGCAGAGGGTCCGAGGTGTCTCAAGGCGTACACATGAAGTGCTCCATAGGCTAGCTGCAGCCCAGTGGATAATAGATGGGCCAAGAACGCAGCCCCGCATACGATCCATCTGTGAACAATCCCGAACTTAGACCACGGTTATATTTTACACCATGTTCACGCCCAACACTTCGCTGACGCTCTAGATTGTTCGAACGTGCATGTAAATCACGTCTTAATTCTAGCGTATCACGGCGCCGTGACGAGAGCGTGTGAAGCCCGCGACGTAATTAAATCGGTGCGATTATTTCGCCGCAGTATAATTCTCGCGGCAAAGCTCGTCGGCAGCAAGTTTACGCACTATTACCTCTATTACAGCAATTAGTAGTGTGAATTATTAATACATTCCTGACTGAGGCGGGACACTCCAGGGACACAAAGTGGCCTGCCTTATTTACTTCACATATATTATGTAAGGACACAAACAAAGCTCGTAAATCATGAACATATTTCTTCGTACAGACAACCTAAAACATTTTATAATATTCAATGAGAGACAGTTTCAAAGAGCCACTCAATGACGCCCAGATGGATGTGATGATGAGGAAAAAAGATTTTCAATTGCAATGTTCGTTAAAAAAGAATTAGCATTTAATTTCCTCTTACGACCGTCTTATACTGTCGTGTTTTTGGATGTCCTGAATGCGTCATCCCGTAAATTGAGCGCGAAATGTAAAAAAAAAACATTTTGATTTTTATTCATGACCATAGCAATTAACAAGTATTAACAATAACAGTTTCAGTCTGGTTGGGTTGTCAATTCCATTATTTCAGCTGCTCGAACCAACTGTGAAAAACATCGTACTTTCGGAAGCCAATTTTAAATAATAAAAAAATTTATGAACATGTATGAGGGGGAGGGTACTGTCGTCGCCAGAACCTGTGCCATTAATAACCGCGACACGCAGTCAATATCCGAAACATAAATTCGTTTATCGTCCAATGAGACCGTCGCATTATGTCCGTATCAGATTCGCGTATTCCCTGCTGACTGTACCTCGTGTTCGCATCGAATTTATCTCGTATTCGAAATAAAGTTGCTTCACGACTGATGATGATATTATATGTCTTCATCTTGTGTCTCGTGATCTCGTCACGAACTCGGGGGAAATTCGAGATTCGTGTTCATTGTGCCACAAAGCTTGTCGGAACATTTATCTGCGACCGAAGACGGCTTATGACGTGTCGTGTCGTATCTAGTGCTACATCAAATGTTATACCTACGTAATACGTATTGTATGAGAATAAGATCCGCGTTATTATAGGGATGAAGTAAAACAATAGCAAGACACATGAATAAGAATGATTAGATTACATGAATAATTCATGCAGCCATTTCATGATTCGTCAAAAAAGGAGTTAGCCTTTGTATCTTAGTTGTATTATGAAAGGAAGTAGTTACAACACTGTATACAGAAATAGTTCGGAATCCTTAATTAATGTGTGATATTGGATGTGCTTGCGTAATCCCGGATTTAGCTTAATCTGCTCTGGATATCTTGCTGCTACATATCCACTATGTGCTGTAGGTTAATACTCGAACTCGATCTATTAGTTAAAAGGGTATTTGCCTTATTAGTCTGTCTGATAGATTTTCAAAAAATATTGGACACATTTTTTGCTTTATCAAATCTATAAAAATTGACGGAGATATCATTTGCCTAGCTTTTTTCCAACTATGTTGGGGTCGGCTTCCAGTCATACCGGATTCAGCTGAATACCAGTATTTAACGTGGAGCGGCTGCCTACCAGACCTCCATAACCCATTAACTGGGTCACGGTACTTCTTGGTATGACGAATCAGATTTACTGGCTTCTGACAATCCGTAACGACAGCCAAAGATCGACAAATGACAGCCGGGACCAACGGCTTAGCATGCTTTCTGAGGCACGGAGAGTATGTTAAGATGATCACCCATCCACAACCGTGGCAAGCGTTGCTTAACCTTAAAGATCGAACCGTGCGCCTATTATTCTATAGCCACGACCTCCTCCTAACATTGACGGAGATATAAAGCATCAAATATCAGGAGTGACGGCTTGTGAGGTCGTCGTGATACAAATTGTAGGTAGTGACGTCATATACTCGTATTTTAGAAATCCATCTGACGGACTCATTAGATTTATTTAGTCTAATACTTTATTCTCTAGCTTAGCAGTATAAATAATTACCAGGTATTTATGTAATTACCAGGTATGTATGTAATTACCAGGTATTTTTTTCACTGTCATAAGTTTTCAAACTCACACGTTAATAAGCACTAAAATACAAATACAATTTTAGTGAAGTCTTGTTTGTTTCGTCTGCTCAAAACCCTTTTTAAACCACCTCTCAACAATATCAGACAACATTGCAATGCATCAGTGCCATCATATTAATTATGAAGATATTAAAAACTCGTAAGAAGCAAACCATGCTATTTGACTTAATATGATATAAATTTTATGTGCCAATAATACTATGTTATACATATGTATATCGTACTATGTTACCTGTTGGCTGAAATAAACCGACAGGTATAAAATATTATCAACGAACGTCAAAATAAACCAATCCTGAATCACGATTATTTCCGTTTTACTTATTCAGTTACTTGTCTGACTTCACAATTTATTTCGGTTCGGATGTGATAAGAAATATTGATCGAAGCACTTTATAGGAGAGCTGAAAAAAGTAATAAAACAGTACGCAGACACTTATTCTGGATATTTCAAAAGTTTGTTTGATGTACATGGTTACCGCCAGTCGTAGAATTTTATACCGGAGAGTTTTTTACCGTTGTCTTCAAAGCAGAAATTTCAGATTTAGCGTTAGTTTTTGCTCACGTATGCTCTGTTTTTATGCTCCTGTTGCGCGCTGAAAAATGCACGGAAATATATTGTTTTCATGGCGCGGGAATCCGTTGGATGTCAAAGGTCGTTAAAACTCACTTTTATTTATCGACAATACAAGAGTATTGTTTTATGCAACGTTCTTGCTGCGTTATAATTTAGTAAGTATTCCCTTCTGGTGGAAGCCGAGTTACTCAAGCTGAATTTCATGAAGTTGACCACTAGCCGTACAGTCCAACTTTCCCCTAACTAACTACAGCCAATGGAGAGTGCTCGGGAGCATTATCAACGCTAACTTTCTGCTGTTTCAGTTTATATGATGCTAATAAACTGCTTACCGGGTAAATAGCAGTTGGTAATTGCTGAGAAATTGAGATGAGATATGAAAGAGAAAATATGTTTAATATTCCTTTGCATTTATTTTGACAATTGATATTTTGACATGTTATTTCAACGATACTACTGGTAAATTTTCAAAATATGGATGTACTGTTGGTGCACCTTTTGAGAAACAGGTTTGATAAATTGATGATGTCATGTCTCTAAAGACAGTAGGTGTGACCTACAGATGATTAAATTGATTCCACTGTCTCCTTCTCACTACTGGATTACCAGCCGTACTCAGGGCCGTCTTAACCCATGCAGGGGCCCCTGGGCACTCCTGAGTCCGGAGTCCTTTTTAGAAAACTGAAAACCGGCCAAGAAAGTGTCGGAGCACAGGTAGCTGTTTTCCGTAGGTATGACCACGTAACTGTTATACCATTGTCTTTGTGTTATACCCAGTGGACATCCTGCCTGGAATAGGCTTGACCGAATTTCGCCAGAAGCTAGTTTACGGTTCGAATTGGTCGTTTCCTAAACAGTACCAACCTATAATATATGTATATTGGGGGCGCCCAATGAAACGGGGCCCTGGGCATGTGCCCCTTGTGCCACATGTTGTTGTATAATATGTAGCATCCGCGGCATCTACCACGCCTTCAAAGCATTAGCTCCATTACCTAATCCTTTACGACCAGCCGAGATCGAGGTCAAAAGTGTCATCACGAGTTAAAATGGACAGTCGTGGTTGTGGCTACTCACCCCCAGCCTCCTTCGGGGTAGAAATGGTGCTTGATAGCGCGAGTGTCCAGCTCGCGGCGGCGCAGCGCGGGCACGGTGCGGTGCAGCGACCGCAGCTCGCGCTCCCGCAGCGCGCCGCCCGAGGACTCTTCCTCGCCGTCTGGCCATCCATCTGCGTTCAAGATGAACATTTAAATATTCTATAGGGAATCACTACATAGTATAAAGCAAAATCGCTTTCTCTGTCACAATATCCCTATGTATGCTTAAATCTTTAAAACTAACGCAACGGATTTGGATGCGGTTTTTTTTAATAGATAGACATAACATTGAAGATGAAGGTTTATATGTATAATATATGCATATTATAGTAGAGGAAACATTAGTATCTACATTGCACCCGTGCGAAGCCGGGGCGGGTCGCTAGTATAAATATAATAGTAGAAATGCCAATCAGTATTCATATTAAGCAAATGGTTCCATTTTTATGATTAAAAAATAATAGTCATGTGAAATTAGGATTTTGACTCTGAAAATCAAAATCTTAATTTAACATAACCGTTAAATATACTTATGGTAGGTGCCAGATGGATTTTACTTTGTAGCCAACCGAAAATTATGAATATGTTTTTTTATTAGCAGAAAGTGTTAGGGATAACGATCATCAGTCTGTGTAACATATCGATGAAATGGATCTTTTTAGTTCAACCGTGAGATACACAACTAGTTTTAGGTATAGGTACATACAATTTTTTGTTATTTCTATATACCGTGCGTGTTTCATGTATGTGCTAAATTAATATTATTATTTCCATAACTCACGATTTACGTCGATTCAGGACAGCTTTATGTCTTTATTTTTGTGTCAAAAATGTAGGTGGGTCAATGGCCGCTATGGCAAATTATTAAGCGCCTACCATAGGAAGAGATACTACCAATAGTGTGTAAGATGTTACAATATACGGGTTTTGCTATGATTTTGTAGAAATATTACAAAGTCCTTACTCTCCCAGTTTTAAATACATCTTCAGCCACAGCTTGCGGTTACAAGACATTTGCAGGAAAAGGGTTGCAATAATTTGGGTTTTTTGGGTTGACGTTTTTCGTAACGTTCTTGACTTATTTTCAGTGATTTGTGTTTTAATTTTTAGGTATGGAGTCAAAGAAACTTAATTGAGCATTTTCCGGCTCATCTAGCCCAGAAAGCCAAGAGTTCATAGCTTCATCCCAATACTTTTACTTGCACTGAACTCTCCACATAAAAGTGAATAAAACAATACGTAACACTATATGGCAGTCATTTCCGTATTTTTATACGGCGATATACCTCTTAACAATTTCGGTTTACGTGAACTCGATACAAATTGCCGGCGGTTAGTAAAGGCGAGTGTAACCAATTGTTAACCTAATGTTAAACATAAAAGGGAAATTCGATAATACTGATATTGTTGAACAAGGCTTTATACTTATTTTACGACTCAGAACAAGCCATTTGACACCCCCTTATCAGAAAAGGTACAGTTCCTCAGATCTTAAAAAGAAAATAATTCGATAAAAGAAGCGTTCTAATGGAATAAACTTAAGACAACATCTACAAATTGTTCTTTTGTTTTATTATTTCCCTTTGAATTAGTTCAGAATCTTACAAAAGAGCTTCAATGATTGGCAGACAAAAGTTATCCAATTATCGTTACCCAAAGGAATTAGATTCTGTGCTCAGAATCGCTAAATCGATTACACGGAAAACGTACGTGCGAAACAGTACTGTAAATATTACATAAGTTTAACGGAGTCGATTCAGCTATATTTTTAGTCGACATAAATCTTTTTGGGAGACAAAACAACTCAAAAAGGATCTCTTAAATATAGGGATCGCATGAAAGCAGCCGAGCGGCTAAGTGCTTCGCATCCGGCAGAGGAACCATACATTCGTTAGAATAAAATTGTGTTGACCGTCGCTGTCGGGAAATAAATTCGCGCAGAGTTTTTTCACCGCGTAGCCGTCACCATGTGTTTTTCCTAGCCTGGCTAAGACCGAGGAGATTGTGAATCTTTACAAAGATATTCAAGATTTATTTGCTCGGAAGAATTACGGAGGCGACGTTTTTAGGCCAGTAAGTTTAATAAATGTTCTTATAAACATAAAGGTATTTAATGGAGTGAACTGAGGCACGGGAAGTTGGACAACATATTGCTTCTTCAGTTCAAAGGTTAATTTCACCTGCCCTTGATGACTCGAGAGGCCCCTTGGTCCCGAGGGACAAAGTGATGGGACACGTTCTCGTCAGCGTGATGACAATGGGCCATACCTGTTACTTGAGAGGGCTATTTGATGATTTAATGAATTTAGCATTTCTAAATTCATCAACTTATTAAACAGCGAAGTCTTGCTCAGCCAAGAGAATTAAAGAACTGTATAAAAAGTGGTCGCGCCACCCGCTTATTGTGTCAGGTCTCACCTAGGTCTTATGAGATACTTTGCAAGTTGTCAATGACGTCACAACTAACAGTTGTCTTTTTACCCTGACCGATCAGTAACAGCTTATTCTTATCACCGCTATGGCAGCGTCTTGACGCGGCTGTACCTTTAAACAGTAAATTTGTGGCGTCCGAGTTTAGCTCACAGTAGAGATTAACGTTAGCGTGACGTTTACGGTGATATGTTTTTTTGGTTTGTATTGAAAGAGTTGATAGTGTAAACTCTCACAGCAACCGCCGAAGTAAGCGTGTCCGTTGCGGCAAGCAGGTAGCCGGTAGAAAAGGGTTTTCGGTAGCGGCAGCGCGGCGGCGGGGCGCTGGGTGGCAACGGTGGTGAGGGCGATCACCAACCAGGCTGAGTCAGAATACATACCATAGTGCGGCAAGCAGGTGTAGCTGGTAGAAAAGGGTTGTCGGCAGTGCAGCGGCGGGGTGCTAGATGGTAGCGATGGTCAGGGTGACCATCAACCCGGCTGAGTCAGTATACATACCATAGTGCGGCAAGCAGGTGTAGCTGGTAGAAAAGGGTTGTCGGCAGCGGCAGCGCGGCGGCGGGGCGCGGGGCGGCGGCGGCGGCGAGGCCGACGGCGAGGGCGACCACCAGCCCGGCTCCATTAGCCGGCCATGGTACCCGCACCCGCACCCGCACCCGCGCCCGCGCTACCTGTGGGCATAGCAAAAAAAACCATTGTGAGGAAACCTCAGGCTCTCGACAAGTGACATTCTGTCAGCGGTAGCGATTATCAAAACGTCAAAAATGTATCGGACGCTGTCGAAATGTCACATGATCAATCCCATATATTTTGGCTTGTCAACAATCGCATTCGTTGATAGTATGGCATTTTCTTTAGATTTCTTGGACTTCAATTATATACTTAAGTCCAAAATCGCTAACCCATTTTGTTCAATCGTCGCGATGCAAAACGTGTTTTAACTGTTTGAGTATAGAAGACGTCTTTAGTCTGCAGTAGGATAATAACAAGCTGATTTTATTTTTGTATTTGTGTAGTGTAGTTCCATTTTATATGAGAAGTGAACATAACACGAGTAAAGCAGTTACCTAACTTACACAACCATGTTTATAAGGTAATCAGGTTATTTATGAAAGCAGGTTAAAAGAAGAAAACTAACTTGAGTCACGAAGTTGACTATAAAAATCTTTCAAGAAACGCAAACCCGGGCAGCAGTTGAGAGAGGATATATGAAGGATGTTAAGAAGAGAATTTAACGTAGCTTTGTATAACAAGTCATGAAGATGAAACGTTACCCTCACGCGGTTAGCACTCTAATTTACCCGCCACGAAACGTAATACTGTTTCACGAATGTTGCACTGTTACCAGGAATCCTGGAGGTAGTATACAAACGGTTTGTGAACCTCGGTGAAGGATGATAGGTGTCACAGGTTAACTCCAACTGCTCGGATAGACAAACGTAGGTCACAAAGGGGTTAAGCTCGTAACTTTCATCATACACTAGGTCTCACGAATGTAAGTAAAAATAGGGTAGTTGAATAAAAAAATGTAATTACGTATTACTTCACGTAAACAAGAAATGAAGACGACAGAGTTCGTTGAAAACTCGCGTGACGTCACTACACTACGTGCTACGATTTTTACCAGCGAAGTGACATCAGAAGCCCCCTCTCTTGATCTTTGATGCATTTTATTCAATTTTTATAGATTTGATTAAGCAAAAAATACGTGTCTAGTATTTTTCGATAATCTAACTGACGGACTAATTATAATCATATTTATTTTACTCAGGAAACATTACTATTTCGCTGTTTGCTTCTGTCTGTTTCTTCGCTTACTACCTTTACATCTCACGATGTTGTTTATTTGATTTATAGATTATTTTAATTTATGCGGCGTGGGGGCTAGTTTCCTTAGCAGTGCGACAGTTTACGAAAGAAGACATATAGGTACTTACACAAAAGAGCAGCGGGTATCCTTAAGTATAGTTCGGTACGGGTACCATTTGAACCTGAACACACAATCCTCCACTGGCTCAGTACGAATACCATTTGAACCTCAGATTTACATCATACGACATCCTAATTAAAAATGTCATTATTGATTCAAGAATCCAATTATTAAAATAGAGTGCTCTTCATTAATTTAATTGGAGATCGATAGAAAACATTCTCGGGATAACATCATTCTAACACACTTTGATAAAAAAATCTATCGAAAACACACTTGACCAATCAACGTTTTGAAGAGCTACACTTCGTTATTTTAATGATCGCTGCATCGTTAGTAGGCGTTGATTCATGAATACTCGTACAATAGATCCAAAATAAAAGGCGAGCTATATAGGAAAATCTCTTCAAATGAAGCATTAAATTCTGTTTTCTCCCTTTAATTTAGCTCGATGGTCGCCATGCTCGAAATGTTAACTAAATTAATTTGCATTAATAATTTAATTGTGTAATCTTTACAACAACGTTATAATCTTTAATCAATGTTACATAAACAACAATAAGTCGGAATTGTGACTGAATAATGATGCTCACAAGTTGTTCTTGTTTACGTTTGACTGCTTATTCGATCGTGCAATTCTTCTCTTCTGAGATGGCCTTAATTGAATTCAAATGTTTCTTTTGTTTATTTAGACGAAGGTTTTTCCAGAGGATCTGCTTTCGTGGTATATTCCCAAGGAACCAAGGGCTTTTCCAGAAAATGTTGCGCCACGATAGTCTAGTTTTCTATCAGTGAATTTAAAATGTTCGTAATCTAAAGTTATAATAATAATAATAAAATCATTTATTTTCTCACCACAATATTTAAGGAAAACATGGATATATTGTAAGGTTATAATAATTGAATATATTGCAATATTGTGGGAGACTGGTGCCTAAGCTAGGCTGATAACCTGTGTTATAGGACACCAGGTCTCCACCCCGAGTTACAATGTCAGGACGTACCAAAGCAATACACCACAAATATCGGCAAGTAGGTACAGTGTTGTGGGAGGTAGTCTGTGTGATAGTATTTTTTTACGGAGAGATAAGATAATAAAAGGAATACTATAAATTTAAGGACTATGAATTAACTAAAAGGACACGAGTTAATAATAGAACCTCCATGTAATACCTTCTACAAACAAACCAACAACCTTACAGTTTATAATGTTATTAGTTTAGATAAAATCGAAGTGAATAGTTGTAGTTAGAGCTTAGAGAAATAAGAGGTCACACGCGGAAACCGCATCATATAGAAAGTATAAAGTTTGCCACGCACGTACGGAACCGGGGAAACTTGAGAATTTTCCTCACACACTGGCGACCACAGAAAACGTCACACGTCGAGTTTATCCATAATAATATTTTCAGAAATTTACGCCAACTTCACTCATGGAAATAAAAAGGAAAATGGCGTCGCAAATCTATCTACATTATGGATGATGACGATGATGCCTCGAAATGGATGCGAAATGACGAAATTAAATTACGGACTGTCAGGAAGGATGGTTCATTGCCTATTTTAAGTTGTCATCAGTATATTTAAAGGTGAATACCTACTGTAAATAAATATATATTTCGTAATTTAATTTTTGTCATATTCATTTCGAAAGCTGTTTTGGAGATACGATCTTGGGTAAACCTAGTAATTCAATTCAGAATTCCTGTCAAAGGAAATGCATGTACTTTGTAGTTAAACCTATTACAGATGTTCAAAATTGACTTTCAGAATTATACAAGGTAAAATAAAACATAGGATAAGTGTTAATCTACCTATAATTCGTTCGTTTTTCTAGTAACTAAAGGTAGTAGGTATGTATTGTCTATTTGATAGGGTAAGCGATAACGCCTGTGAGATGCAAAAATACAATATCATCTCTTACCTACATAAATACGAACGGATACCTATATACAACAATACACGTTGACTCGGGTATCATCGATTAATCTACAAATTACTGTTATTATTACACGAATAAAACCAAACTAACCATATAAATAAAGAATCATGTTTATAGCTTATAAACACTTTACCCGAACCATTTACAAAAACCTTTTAAATGGCCACCACTTCCATTTAGCCTGTATCGACGGTAGTTTCAACAGCGCAGACGCCATTGATAAAACGTGCTCTTATTTTAATGAATCGTTACAAACTGAAGTAAGATTAAACGTTAAATAATTTTAAAACACGTCCGAACCGGATAATTAGAGCATTCGCCAGGAATCCCGGATAACCTGACAATTAAGATACGGAGAACAACGTGCAGTTGAACGAAGCAAACAAGATAAGACCTTATATGTGGCGCTGTATGGCTTAATAAAGACTAGCCACAAAACTAACACACCTTTAGGGCGTGATTACATTGGGAGAGTTTTTGGCTCAATAATTCTGGAGTAATGAAAATAGACTAGCTCGGCTCTCACGCATATAGAACACTTACTTAAAGCAACTGTTGATAACTATGTATGCTTGTACATTCGGAACTAGGCAAGAACTGCACCAAGCTTAAACGCGCCTTTACTAAAAGTTCGTTGAACTTTAAACGATGTGACCAGATATGATAAAACGAGAAATCGATTCGTTATCTTACAATGAAGAGCATTTAATAGCAGTACATTTAATTGTAATGGGTTTAAATGCGTATGCCGCGTTGTATTACTATACGACAGGTACCTACATTAAAATAAATAGCGCCCGCTTCAGATGCAAATGTGGGATTGTTGTCTGATGTACCGAAATTATTCGTATATTGTGACAACGTTGGAAAGTGAAAATGTATATCATGGAATATGTACATATGTATGTTTTTGGGGAAACAATCAGCCAGAATTTGATCCCATCACCGATTAAAATAGATTTGTTGACACGGAATTTGCAATCTCGGTCTAGTGAATTTCAATCATTATAGATTTTGGCAATCCACTGCTAGTGCACTATTCTACTTTCATGTTCATAAAAGATTTTGCCGTTGGGAAATGTCTGTATTTAGGTCTCTTATGCTCTAACGTCGCGCCGACCAAAATATATGTTATTGTAACTGCTATCTTAATGTCTAAAGCGCAACGAAATGAGCGTGTAAATGTGGTTTCATGTGGGTAATGGCGGGTGTCTGTAAACAAATAAAATAGACCAGTGACAGGCAACTTAAAGCCCATAAGACATGTTAAAGGCTACTACGTACTTAATTAGAAAGGAACTGAAGTTCCGTTTTGCTATGCGGATATGCTTTCGCATTGTTGTTTTTCATATTAGAATGTTTTTATGGCTACTTCCCGTTATGTCACATTCCCGATTGGACAACATGTCAAAACTTTTATAAACAACTGAACGCTAGTGGCGTTTGGTCAAGATTTTGATCTTCATACATTCATTCCCGTTAGTTAGGTTGCGCTATTTAGCAAACAGTGGATTTTTTCTGCGTACGGCCGTTTTGTTATGCGGATATGCTTTCGCATTGCTGTTTTTCATTTAATTATGTTTTTATCAGGTTGTGCTATTTAGCAAGTGGATTTTTTCTGCGTACGGGCTAAGTCCCCAAGACACTAAAACTATTAAATAAATCCTATGATAAAAGTAGTGTAGTGTGTGTTGTACCTAGCACAGGCGCACCGCTCCAGGCCCTCGCTCACACTATACACGCTGGCGCGCCGCATCCGCCGCGGTGCCGCTCGCTGCCCGCGCGTCACACGCCACGCCTCCGCATCCCTCACAGCCGCTGTATCGCTCTAACCGCGCCCGGCTGTTGCATGCTCTGTCCACAAGTACTCACTGTGCACTCTTCCGTCCCACACTTCTAGTTTTTGTCTTTAACATACTTTTTTACGGTCTTATTGTTCAGTGCCGCTTTAACAAACACATTCACACACACACATTTTAAAGCGTCCGTTCGCTTTTCGGCATCCTCCGTGGTTTTGTTTAAAGATGATTATCAGTTGATACGGCTGCTTCCGACATATCTGTGAAAGAAAGAAACACTTAGGTTATTCTACTGTATCATTGAGGCTCGTTTTGTTGTATCATATGCTGGTACGTGGGCTGTGCGTTAGGCTCTTTGAAGATGAGGGAGTTGTGCATTTGGTTAGAAAGATAAACATAAATGTGTTCAAAATAGCCCCGGCCTCATGGCCTTTCCCCAAGATCGCAAGATCGCTGTTGAATTTTGTGAAATCCCATTTTATCCCTTGCGTCCCAAAAGAGAGCGTGCCTGTGCAAAATTCCAACCGGCTGGTGAGATACCGTGATGAATGAGTCAGTGGGTTTTGCCTTTTAGATTAAAATGAAAAACGTAAGGAGAACCTGTTTGCCGTCTAACACTTTATGAAGCAGAAAAAATGGTTGTTTTATTATTCAGAATGTTCTTTAACAATGTGTTATTCACAGGTGCTTTGGAATCGGACTTTTCGTTGTGAGTTACGGATGGTGCGATCTTAGATTACATGAAATTCCGTCCATAATCGCACAGATAAAACCTTCGGTTTCCCCGAAGAGGTCACCAAAATGTAGCCAGGCTACAGACGCTAAAAAGTCTACTTCGGGCCCATGTAGGACCCGATAAAAGCACCCGTGAAGCTCCTTGCTCTGCCATACCTCCCTGCGATCATCTGTTGTAAGTACTACAGGTTTGCGCCAGTTCTTGTTAGCCAAGGAGAGTGGGGTGAAGCCCTTGTCCACTGCGACGACATCCCGGTGCATACCCATGTCGGCTTCTAGGAAGTATTCCCTAAGACTGCATACCTCGCGGTTAGCATTTAAGAAGCCTCGACCCCCACACTTCCGCGGAATATACAGCCTCACTACCGATGATTGTGGGTGACGCATCCGATTTGCAGTCAACAGTGAACGGACCCTTCTATCGAGGGCGTCTAGTTCTGTCTGAGTCCATTTGAGTATGCCGAAAAAGTACATCAATACCCGCCCGATAAAAGACTATTTAGTACTTTGTTCAGGCGGCCAAAGAAGCGCTCCTTCAACGATTGTATCACGTCAGTAGCATTGATGCCCGGCGCTTCCGACATACCCAAATACTTATTATTATTATTATATGTACAGTGACATGTAATTTACTTTTGTAATGATTCCCTGTCTCATTCTCGACTTATTCTGCAACTGTCTCTCTCGGACTACTAGCATCATACTGCAATACTTTTCATGACTTTTTCATTTTAATTCAAGGTTTAACAATCGAATTAATGTCTGGCAAATTTATTTTAAGTTTTTCTCATCTTTAAATAACATAATATTAAAATTACAGACATTATAAAATACTTTGAAATTTTTATAAAAAAATAAAAAATAATCGCGTATGGCACACAGTTAGCATTGTCAAAAATGTCTGGCAATAAAAAAAGTATGTCAGGTAGACTTATTTAAAAACAAAAAATTAAAAATTACGACTTCTAAAATGTTTTTAAAATCCAGGATTATTACCTGGACAGGTAGGATGGATCTACTTTACATTGTCTGTGATTCTTAGTGTAAAAGGTTCCATAGTTCCGTCAATATTGCATAAAATATGAGCAGAATGCATTAGGTATTTCAATATTGCACACTTCCGACCCGCTGTTGGTATGTGAAGGTATTTTTAAGAAGAGTACACATCAGCTGGGCGGGCCGCAGTTTATCGCAATGCTAAACTCTGCGGACCAATTCATGAATATATTTTCGTCGCGGCAGCCGTTCTGCCTTGCCCAATAGTTCGTCAAATGTATGCAAACTGTATGCTCAGATTTCTGGCTTATATTAGATGCTTTAAAGGTGTTACAGGTGGGGGTATTTAGAATAAGGTATTATTAGGTCTCTAATTTATTTACAAGTGCAGATAGAGAGTAAAATTATATTGTAAAGATCGTTAACAAGGGCTGACAAATGATACTATTAGGTAACAAGACCTTAATCCTCTCACGCAGTTTTATAGTAATACTAGCAGCGCCTTGCGGTTTCACCTGCGTAGTTCCCGTTCCCGTGGAAATACGGGGATAAAATATAGCCTATGTTACTCAGGGTGAATGTAGCTTTCTAGTGGTGAAAGAATTTTTGAAATCGGTTGAGTAGTTTTCGCGTGAAAGCGTAACAAACAAACTTACATTCACATTTATACATATATTAGTAGGGATGACACTAGAATGGTATAGTCAATTTGAAGATTGGACGCAAACGCAACCCCAGAGAATTAAAATTCACGAGTACATCCAAACAGGATTTATATCTAGATGTTGTGAGAAGCAAGAAATGGGTACGTTCCTAACTAGGAAATAACTAAATAGGCAACAGATGCTCCTGTACAGCACTAATGTAAAAGCAATTTCATTCGTGCCGTATTCTATGAATACTCATCACACGGAAGTATTCTTAAAGAGCTTATTTAAATAATAACCACAGCTGCAGAATTCCTTCTTAAATGAATAATTGTTTAACGGTACATAACAAGTTAATTTACTGTATAAATATTTTATTAAGAACTTCGGACGTTTATTGCAGGCGACATTGTTCAGTAATTAAAAGCGACGTGTGCAGCGTGCTTCTCAAAAAAAATATATAATAGGTAGTTGTTGATTGAGGAATGAGTCACTAAAGCATTTTGTTTTGCAAAATGTGTTGATAGAGTTCAATATAAAGCTAACATATTTATTAATCGTCTATGAGTTTGTATACAGCGTTGTAACTATTAATCTGTAGCCTGCAGGTCGCTCCAAGACATCTGGACGCAAGGTTAATTTATTAAAGCTATTATTCAAGTCGGGGACGGCGCCGTGGTGACGTCACGCATGTCAATGTACGCTTAGCTTTTTCCGTAGCCCTCTTTAATAATTGCCCACTATGCTTCATTCAAATGCTTGCCTCGTTAACCTTAATAGTTTCTATGATTTGTGGACGCCATTCCGTCCTCAAGTAAGACGTTCCCTAATGGGACCACCGATTAACAAGAACAAGAGGTATTTCAGTTGTCAACCGTCTTGATGTAGTATAGCTTTTTATGATAAAACTGGGACACTTCTGTCGTTGTACGTGGACACTTTTTGCTCGACAATTTTTCCCCGAACGCTCGTCTTGCGGAAAGTTTTTCTGCACCATGAAAAGAGTTTCGTGAGAAAAAAGTTAGAGACGCGGGCACAACGTTGGGTTAGCGAGTTCTTAACAAACTTATTAGATGTTGAAACCGTGATGTTTTTATTTTTACCCTGTCCGGCTAACAACGACTAGTTTGTATTGGAAAACTATGTTTGTTAGTGCGATAGCTCAGTTCACGGATGAGTGAGTTATCCAATTTTTCTAAAATCCTTTGTCGAAACAATCCAATATTCTTTCAATTTTGTAAAAGTGCCGAACTTTGATGTTATTTGAGTTTTTGGTTTTAGTGTCTAAAATATAAATCTAGTGTGACCGTCATATTTGCATATTATTTCCAATAAAACCGTCGATGCCTTCAAGACGGCAACAGTGTATATGTGCCACTATTCATCATCTTCCTCACCTTTTTTTTAAGGATTGAAAATCATGAAATGACTTCTTCCGCTCTGGGTAAAGCGGAAGGGAGTGTCAAACTCTTACTGACTCAAACCTATCCGTGTCCCTCCTAATGCCCTTTGCGTTTTAGGATCGCGGTGATTCTTTCGAACACATTCCGCTACCCTGTCAGATCATCGTCCTCACCTACAGCCAGACTTCGCCCACTGTTGAGCACAGGCCTCTCTTGTTTTGTGACAATCCCCACGTTCCTGTGCTATCCTTATTTAGGTTCTATTCGCGACGGATGAATGACAGCTCCAGATGCACTACCATCGGGCCTGCGGATGGAGAGCGATGGGTAGCTCGCCGTCCGATAACAACTAGGCCCGGGTCCACGGAGCGTCGTATTCACGCGCGCCTTGAAGAGATGACAGCAAACAAGACCGGGCCCCATAGGGTCACTGCCTGCTAGGGTTGCGTTTGTCCGATAGAGTCTGGAACGCAAAAGGCATTAGGAGGAACACGGGTGGGTTTTAGTTAGCAAAAATCTAAACCTCCCTTCCACTCCGCTCAGAGCGGAAAAAGCCGTTTCATGATTTCAAATCCAAAAAAGCCACCCCTTTATATTATATGGTTTAGAAAGAGCGCAAAAATGGCACAATGGCTGATTAACTACTTTAAAAATGACTTATTTTCATCAAAAAACTATCCTGAAATTCTAATTATTTCAAAGACCTCCTGAAAATAACCTTAGTAGCGTATTCCTACGAATTATGCCATAATGTGACATAATTAAGGTCGTTTCCTGACATGAATGGATAAAGCTCAGTAATAACATTCTTGGTGCGTTTGCGCAGCATTAATGAGCGTCTGAAATCGCTAAGATATCTAATATTGTGTGTTATGACCAGGATTTATGTTTATTAAAGCCAACACAGGCAGTAAGCGATAGGGATAGTCGGTTTAATGTCGAATTACTGTACGATAACTTTATAACTGCTTCATAAATAAATTGTTATTAAGTACACACAGAGTTACTTTGATGTTTGGCTTTATACTTAGGTACCTTAAATATTTAGCCAATCTTATTATTTACACGAGAATGGATCAAACGACAATGTTGGTCAAGGATCATACTTTTACAAACATACTTATGTATGAAATTATATAATTACTGTCGTTTGCTTAACTCAATCAAAAGCAGGTTTCATTTGCGTTCATATTAATCAACGTAACTTATCTACTTTTACGAACGCTTTTGTTTTACGTATAAGTTAAATTGCAGTTCCGTACCAGAAAGCCATCTCGGGGAAAATGACAATGTAATCCAAGATATTTGCATAACGCGGGCAGCATTATGACGTCATTCATGCCCGTTTATCTTTGTTGTTGGAATACGATGAAGCTAAAAGAGGGTTAGGTTGTTATTTCGTATGTAAGTGTATCTAAGAATTTTATTCTGGCGATAAAGGGTTTGCATCGGCAGGATCATTTGGGGGATCTTACAGAACAAGCCGCTGCTGGTAGGAGTACGTACAAATTAAGGCGATTGTCTTACATTTCTTTTATTTCTTCGACTGGCCCGCTGAAGGTCATTTAGAACCCTAATTTGATGTGGAACATGCACCCAAACTACAAAAATACCAGTAAAGGAACCTAATGTGCTTGTTATAAAGTTTTAAGGTAATATAAAAGGTCTAATTAGATATGAGTTCTGTGCGACCCCATGATGTCTCGAATGATGATAGGATTAGGATTTAATTGTTTTGCAGGCGGAAGAGATGCCTCTGTCTCCAGTGAGACACAACAGCCTCATAATAGTTAGCTTATTTCATAGCCTCATACTTGTTGACCTGGGGCCGTATTATGACATCTTAAAACCATCATGTTTTCTGTGTGAGAAAAGGATAGTGCTATTCGTCCTGTATAGATCCGTCTCTTTTTCACACCGAAAACATGATGGTTTTAAGAGGTCATAATACGGCCCCTGGATGCCCGACAATTTATACTTTGAATACCAGTCCTCTTTGTAGAATATCTCCCTAACTAGGTATGATTTGAGCTGGTTAAGCATCCATTCTATTGGTATTCAGCGTACCTCCAAATAGTTCCACATTGTTGGACTGAAATTGAGTGGCTATAACACCATAATCCAAAGGTTTTGAGGCTAAGCCGGGAAACGATGTGGCTTTGCACCGTCGTTAGTGCTGATTAAATCCTATATGGTGCACTTTTATCGTGATTAACAGGGTCATTGTCTGTTATATACCTATAGGTATATTAGATATTGTTTGTTTGTTGATTGTGCTTGTGGGAGTTTCTTAAAGGCACCTGGTTTAGGGGATGCGATCAGGAAATTTGTGGCATATTTACCTTACAAAATTAACCTGGTGATTTATGGAAAATCCGGAGATCTATTCAAAGACAGTGTAGATCACACCTAAGATACTTTTTGCATGAGACCTTATTTTTCCATTATATAACTATAATAAAATACTCGTCAGTGAACAAAAATTTTCCTTTTTCCCTATAGTACGTACAGTGGAGAACCGCTAAAAACGGAATTAACGTCATAAAACCATTGTATATGTTCCACTATCAACAGTTTATGTCACATAGCTACAACACCACGCTCGTTCACAACTTAGTAAATTATTCACTTCAATAATACTGAATGATATCCTCGAAGTTCATGTGACTTTACGTCCTTTTGATTGTAAGTTTACGAGTTTGTTTAGCACAGTAGACAAAAATACGAAGATCGTATTCCCAAATGGATTCTTCTGACATAAATGTTAAGAACACTAAAACACTGGTGTTCGTTCTTTTATGAGGAAAACTTTCGTCGCTAGGTAGTAACCTATATTTTTTTTGGAATTTCCTATCACTTCTTTAAAGAGATGTTTAAGACGTAATGTTATTTGTAAAACACCAACAACCTCTTAAAAGGTCATTGTACTCATCATTATGAACAACTTTTACTATGGGACCAATCCTGAAATCGCGAAAAAAAAATCAGCTGCCCCCTACATTTTGATGAGTTATACGAACACAAATGTAAGAAACAGCTGATTTTTTTAAAAAGTAACCCTGTATATATACGGTTCTCTGTCTCTCTATAGGTTCCTCACATACAAATTGAAGAGTTGATGATAACTCTGTATGCTGTTTTTAAATAAGTCTGCACCTTCCCGTTTTGTTTTTTTTATTATTATTTGAAATAAACACGTTTCTTTTAGTTTCTTTTAGAAGACACGGCAAAGGCAACATAGACAACAGCTATCACAAAAGGCAATAGCCCTACGAACGTTTCGGAAAGCTTTGATAGTTCCTTTGTTCGTATACTAAAACTTAATTCCTGAAAGCCTATGTTTAGTACCAGGACTAGGTACACACGATATCTGAAAACTGTCCGAAACAGTTTAAAGTTTATGAGTTTCCTCGAACTTACGAAACACAATTATGAGCACTCACGTCAGTAAAGCTACTTCGTACAGTAGTTAAATCCCAAGTTTACTGGAACACTTACAGTTGGCTGATTCCGCGGTGAAACCGTGTCTCTTATT
This sequence comes from Hecatera dysodea, assembly GCA_905332915.2. Classification (NCBI taxonomy): domain Eukaryota; kingdom Metazoa; phylum Arthropoda; class Insecta; order Lepidoptera; family Noctuidae; genus Hecatera; species Hecatera dysodea. The sequence goes on from HG995304.1 coordinate 9,240,620, forward strand.
TTACTCACGGTGTTCAGCCCTTTGCGGTATAAACGTACACTTTCTAGTAATATTCTCGCTTCAGAATTAGTTGCTTATACATATATTCTAAGGTTTATTGAACCGTTCAACCCTGTTATGAATATCAACAATGTCATATTACGAGGCGTTTCAACAACGTGTATTTAATGCTTTAGGATTAGTTTGAAGTGCAGTTGTTGGTATGCGGTGCCCGCATGCGGTTTGCTTTTTTATACAGTTTTTAAATTAGCAGATTCTAAACTTAAAGTCTCTGTGAAAATAAATAAGGAATCTGGTTATCAGAATTTAAACCAGCCTTATGGTGGGAATTTCAATTTGAATAAGGCTCCTTTTTTTTCTGGATGGGAAATCATCAAAATGACTTCTCCCACTCTGGGCGGAGCGGAAGGGAGTGTCAGATTCTTACTGACTAAAGCCCGCCCGTGATACTTCTAGTGCCCTTTGCGTTCAATGGCCGCGGTGACTCTTTCCAACAAATTCCGCAATTAATAAGGCTCTTGCTGTTATAATAAACTTGGATTATGGTTTAAATCAAAAGATTTAACTCAGTTTTCATAAAATATGGTGACATCTGCAACGTATGTATGCGCTATGTACGACTGCACGTGTTACGGAAGCAAATTACGTCGTATGTTCTTTATGACTCAAACTTCACCTACATTTTACAGTAAAATGCAAATTATGAAGCTTCCGAAATATTTAGCGATTTATAAATTCATCTACAATTTAATGTCAGAAAGAAATATGTGTATTTTATAGTTCCATATGGCGTTCACATACTGTTGGGTTAGGTTGTCCGCCATAATTTATGCTCGGCTACATTATGGCAACGGATTTTACGCTTGTTTAATTTTATCACACTCGTTTTTTCACGTATTTTATGCTGATCTGACTGTAATTTGTCGCACAAAACATGGACGCATTTGTGATGAATATTCAGGATGCAGTTTTCTGTTGTATAATGTTGCAAAAAAAGAGAACATTTTTTATGATGGTATTCTTGGAATCTTATCTTAAATAAACCAAGCTAGAAGCAATTTGTTTAACACAATTTAACTTAAATGATAATTCAAGTATTCTATCACAAATGAATAATGATGCATTCCTGCTTTAGACGAAAATTATTCTGGTTGGATGCTCTAAAACTGTAGACCGGTCTTCAAACTTTAACCGCCCTTTTTGTGTTCGTCTGATGTTTAGCGATGTATTTTATACAGTATCACACGTAGGAAGCTCTCAAAATAACAACTTGAAGATTGCTCCTATAAAAGTGCACAATGGGTGTTATTTAAATGGCGGGCGGGGCTGGCCACGCCTCCGGAAGATATGTCTCGCTGGTGACTCCTACGCACCCTGTATGTTACCGAAAATCTGTCCACGTAACCTTTAACTTTTTCTATTTGTATTTCCTAGAAGAAGCTTTTTTATATCTAGCATTGTTTGCCAGATACGGAACAGGAAAAGATTGTATATTTCAATACCTTTTTATTTATTTATTATTAACATTATCTATTTATTTTATTAACATACAATTAATTCTTGTAGTCTTGAAAAAATCTTTAAATTTTATTTTAATTACAGTAACCACAATATTTTAAATTCAATTACGCTCAGACTGGAATGTTTAAAACTTACTCAACTGTTTGCCACTTTCAGTTTCACAAAGAAAGTTTTAATTTGATTGTTTCCAAAACTAACTTTGGCTTCCAATTTCAAATTTGAATAAAAAGTAAATTGATACGAAATAAAGCCGGGCTATAAAAGCGAAAGGAGTTTTGTTATCTATGAACTATTTCGTTATGTACAGTTTCGTAAAGTCAGTGAACTGGTAACACTAACAATAGGAAAACTTAGTAAGGATTTAAGGTGTCATGAAGGAGTGTGGAATTCTGAGATAACATCGCATCATACGACCACCCCAGATAATAAAGGACCTCATTCTCGTATTTTCTTGTATAAATAATACCCGAGTCCTCAAAGTGAGGTTAGAGCCACGGAGGAAGTCGTTTATTTTTGTTTTATTTTCCCCCGTCCTAAGTAGAGAAAGTATAACAAAACCGTAGGTATTATACTCAAGTATATATATACTAATGTTTTATGTTCGCTGACATAAATTTTTGGCACTTTATAGGTAGGTATGTTGTTCGAGTAAAAGGTACGTGAGCTTTATCCCAATGAAAGGGTTTGCAAATGTGTAACGCATGCTGACAACATGAAAAATCTACAGCGGCAAAACAAACTGCCACTTCACTCAAAAGATAAATTATTCGCTTTAATTATCACAATTTACTTCAAACAGGAACTTCCAAAATCAATTTACTGGAAAGTAAAATCAATTGAACACGTTCTTAGAAAGCCATTAGGTACATCATCTATAAATAGAATGCTTATTTAACTTTCTGTTGATTTAAATGAAAACAGTTCAAAGGTTAAATTGATAATCTAAACTTTAAATTCAATAAACGGGTCGGTGGTTTGCGGCGAGCGAAGCCACGGCGCGCGTTGAGGTGTTCACGTTATTAAACTTGGTCGCTAATGCACTGAAACTTCATTAAACTCGTTATTTCTACGGGCTTCATTAAAGACTTTGGAATTATGATCAAAAGACACTGTCAGGATTATGTTCCTTTGTGTTATTAGGGACGCCAGAAAGTTGCGTCTCAAACCTTGCCAATTTGTTATCTAAAACCGGAAAAATAATTTTCAACGAACATGAACTCAATTTTACTATGTACAGTCGGTGATAGCAATTAACTGACCCCCTAAAAATTAAACGAATTTGAACCTTTTGCTTGTTACGAACGATCGAACTAGAACAACGTTGGAACTGGTTTAACGTCTACGATCAATAAAATAGTTATTCGAATTTGATCTTTAATACGCAGTGTTAAGGTAGGTATGTTCTTGAATATTATTTTAACTTGTAATATAATACGCAATTTCGATCACATTGAATACGTTTCGAGTGGTCTAGTGGTGACTGTAGTGAGCTGACAAATCGTGGTTGCGAGTTCGTAACCAGCGTAACTGACGCGTTTGTTTCTGTTTTGTATATTTATTTTAAGTTATAAATAATAAATTATAACTTTAGCAACAACAAAAAAAAAACGACCAGAAATAAAAAACCAAAATGGTGGTAAAAACGATTTTATTTTATAAAAAAAATATTATAAGAATAACATAAATGATATTGACGACGACACGAAGATGATAATATTTACCTGCTTACTAATAACGTTGTTAACTGCACTGAGTTTAATGTAGTGAATCAGCATGTTATAATATTTAGAAATATAGGTATGTATTTCTATTTCATAACAATAACATCACTACATTAAATATCATTGAACTAAATAAAACGGCATTATGCGTTGAAGTTCTACCTGGTCTACTATATATCAATTTGTTTTATGAATAGTTATTTAAGTTATAAAATAAGGTTTTGACAAAAAAACTAGGTATTCGAAATACTTCGTTACAAATTATAACAATAGTTAATTTAACACACACACACTGACATACGTTAGTATTGTTTGTGACCAACACTGGTTACTCAAGTTATTTATGCTTTTAATAGCGAAGTGGAGCACCATTTTTTCTATTGCTTGTTGCAAGCGGTCCCGCATACCGCGCACCATATTCCAACAACGATCACTTCCACTTGCAGTTGAATGAGTAGGCAAAAATGGGTGTTCAGTATGCCTTCTAACAATTGCTTGATGACGTTCTGACACTGGAGTATGTAACATAGTAGGTAGGTTTTGATCCAGGACGATCTTTTTGAATATTCCCTGCCTCTTCAAAACGTCTTAGCGACAATCTGACTGTATTTCTCTGAAACAACACAATAAGCATAATTTTAGTAACGAATAGGTAAACATAATTTATCGATTAAGTTTGAAAAAATACGTTTAGCAAATTAGATTATATAAATCAAATTGACCTCATAATGAAACACAGTTAACTGTCTATTATTCTACATTCACCGGCTTTTAAGCAGACTAACGAATTAAGGAAAAAGTATAATTATAAATGAAGCATAAAAAGAATACACTTACCGCTATATTAAGTTTCCTAGCAATCGCTTTAATACCAACATTCTCCTCATGCAAATAGATTATTTTGTATTTTAAATAATCACTCAACTGAGACATGACGATTAAACTATCAAAACTGATAACAATTAATAAAAAGGTAAAAAGCCAATTTAGTAAGGCAAGGTAAAAATGTTCGCGCGTATTCACTGCTATTATTTTGTGCATAGAATATCTTGTTCAATTTATTCTTCTACCCCAAGTCCTTATGTCATATTTATAGCAGTTTTTGTTGAATACGCATATTGACGTCTAACTACCCACTTATTAAAAAAGGTAAGAAGTTATAAATAAATGACCTAATACCAACCTCTTAAAGCTCAAGTTTGCGTATCAAAATTATTTATTGTTTCTGTTCATCGAGTAGTGTTAGTCTGATAAACTCATACCATATTGAATAACGTTTAATGTTATGAGCATAGGGTGTAAAATCGAGTAATTTTTAGGGGGGTCAGTTAATTGCTATCACCGACTGTACTTATAGGGACAACATTCTTGTTTAATTTAAGTTCTCGAATTCACAGAATATTTTGAAGTGGAACAATTTAATGACTGTCTTTACCACGGTTAAGAACAAAGTAGCCATTTAAAGCTAATCGTTGTTTGTCAACCGCGAGCGAACACGGAACCCACCATTCATATTTTTTAAGAAACTCTTACCGTCCACCAAAAGTTAGGGTCTGCTGTTAATGGACTTGTGGAACAATATTCTGCTTTAATTTACATTAAAATGAGCATCGTAGCAGCCCTGCATGCTAAGTGAACTCAAATCGAGCAGGTAACCCTAATTGCAGTCAAGCATCCTCCGACTTAGCAAAGTTCTTTGAACCTGTTAATTAACAAAAAGCTCCTCGGTGTAACTATAATTGTTTTTGTTACTGGCTCCGTGTCACTTTTTATTTAATTAAGTTAAACGGGCGTTAGCGAAGAGATTAATTATGAAAGCTTTTCTATTTTTTTCTTATAATTGCGTGAGTCGTGATTGCGCACTTCAGCTGCGAGATGGCCAGTAATTATCACGGTGATATGAGATAATTATGGAGACGTGAGGAAAGGCGCGATGGGAATTACACGTATTGTGTCGAAGACATTCGAAGACCCTGTTTTTGGCTGACATTTGGAATGATTGGAACTGATAATTATCAGTCGCCTTACACAGAGAACGACGATTAACACTTTAATGTCAAAGACATTGTTGGCCATAAATACGATAATTATGTATGTAAATACATATGTATGTGAAAACAAAATTCGGAGCGATTATCTCTACGTTACATAGGTTAAATATTGCCCTGATTTGGAAAGGTATGTCAAAGGATATGTCAACATGATTACATCATTGTGCAATTAATTATGTACATTAGTTCGGATAAGGACATAACTATCGGGTCTGGGTTTGGCAGATTAGAGGAATTTCAACACACAATCAACATTCTGAATGGGGGCTCGGGGAATCATTGATTGGTTCGCGCTACGCTTTGAATATTAATGATAATTATAATTGTATAATTTATCATAATGAATTTAATCCACTGGGTCGCTTTTAGCCTGTTAGATTGTGATAATTGCTTTTATCTTGGACGACAACCACATAGCCTTGAAATATGTCTGAGGAATTTAAAAACATTACACAGTTTTTTCAGAGATAAGCCCTCAAGAATTCAGACCAAAAAAGAAAGCCAGAATATTTACGAATGACAAACTGAGCACTAAAAACTGAAAATGAACCAATATATATGAAATATTTTAATAATTTCGTGCTCATCCACGTAACACATGTTCCGGCGAAACGAGTCGGCCGCATATTTGAGTGCACTAACATAAACAAGAGACGCGCGGCCACGTAATGACTGCGCGGCGACATTGTCACGCGCGAGACAAATACCTTCATATCCCACCTCATTTTCATTTGTGAACACAATTTCCTTTATATTCCATCGCCTTATACATGAGCTTATGTTGATACAACTGCTAATTCCACCCACAACACTCGCGTTAAGGCCTTAGCTCTGAATACCTACGAGTCTCTTTCCTGCTAACTTCACGCCTCGTCACCGCGCGCACAAAATGTCTATTCAATTTACGTCTGTTTCACTGCACTTTAATTAGTTTCTGTTGACTACGGAATTCATATTTAATGTAAAATATTTTCACTAGCTGTCTCTCGAGAGTTTGTGTAAAAATCCAGGGTTCATTATTTTTGAATTCACCTAATTGGAGAATAAATAAATAAGCTTATATTTATTTAAGAGTGGGTTCCGTAGTCTAAGAATTTTATAATATTGAGTGTAAACTGGGGATATGAAGTCGGGAAAGCGGAATTCGTGTATCAACCGTAACAATCACAGTCCGTTCATTTGTATCCAAACGCTTGTTTGTCAGGAGCAAACTTTGGCGATGCTGCGCGTATTTCACTCAACAAATTGCATTATTGTGTATGTTTACGAAGCATGCGGATGCATATCGTCGCAGAGGAACAAATATAATGTAGTCAGGTGTGTTAGTCTGATTGGAACACGTTCCGCGATGGATGTGGACCTGACGTGACGCCGAGGTATCAGCGTGACGGATCGGGGAAACATGGCGCAATTGAACCACATGCGGTCCCGCGTCGAACGCCATCCCTACCGCAGGTATTACCGACTACATTCTTATATAAATCGCAACAAACCGAGTATTCTAACAATCCCGAAATTTGGCAACAAAGTCGCTAATTCCAGGAATATAAATTCAGCGCTAAGTTTTTAATGGGGTAGGTACTTTTAGTAGCAGCTTATTTAAAACTATTTCCTCCGGGTATTGTCTAGGGAGCAACTCGCAATACTGAAATACATATAATATTCCTCGAAGTTTTAAGGAACGTCCGGGCTAGCTTTTGCATTCTGTTCGTTCGCACACTTGTTGTGTTCACTTAAAGGTTTAGTGGGACCGCGAACAATATTGCGCTATATCCTTTTTTACACGATTCTCCAGTACTAGCTGATATATTATTCGTTCGTTTTGGATATTGTTGGAGCAAATCCAGCTCTTCTCTTTACTTGTTTAGTATTGTACAGATTCACTGATGTTTCAAAATAAAACCCCTTTACAATGCTCGATACTTCGGGCTTAGAGACAGTTTAGAGAGATGGCTCTTACTTATCTTTATGCTCGTTTTCCGGTTTGAAATAGCTGGATTTAAAAGATTTCCATTCCAACTATTTCTACAACATTTAAAATGGAACGAAGGGAACCAATGATCATGAGTCAGGCTTTATTTGCTGACTCATGATTGATTACTCTCTCTATCTCATGGGAAGAAAGCTTGTTTAGTGTTTTATTGAAACTGTATTTTGCGCTAATGGATAATTATGTGGTCACTAAGTAATCATGTTGTCTATAACGTAGAAATAGATCTGAATTACTTTGGCCTGGAATGAACATGAAACAAACACCTGTTCCTATTCTGTATCTTTTTTACCCTCAATTTTATCTTCGCTCGAAACTCGATAGATTGAACCATTACAGCGCTTTCAAGTTTAACCAAATTAGTTTGCTTTAAAAAAATGGCCGGAATTCATTTTTCGTGCAGTTTTTCCTCATACACCTAGATTTCTCAATATATATGTAAATCACTATAGTTTTAAATGAAACAAGACAAACTGGAAGAAACAAGATAAGTTCCTAAACCGTATACCAACAAAAAGTAATTCACATCTTCTGAATTGTTTTGAATGAAGCAGATAAACAAATTTCGTTTAAAAAAGCAACTATTCCTAGATCTTATTACATAATTTTGGCTGCTAATAATTGGTGTATGTATCAGAAATTCAAAATTTCTTAATTTTTTTATGGAGAAGGTAAGCTAATTTTGCTTCAAAGAAATCTTGGTCCTTAAAAAGTGACCTAGAGTCAGTCGAATTTAAATCGTCTGTCGAGCAGAAAAATACATACACATGTGCCCAATTTTTTATACGTAGGTACTCATTTCTCTTTTAATAAATCTCCATATTTTTAAATAAAATATTTTTGCCGTGGTCAGTAGAGTTGCTAAATCGTCTGTCAGTGAGTGTGGTGGATGGGCGGCCCGCGAACACCCGATATATCCCCGTCGCCGGGTCACGTCGTAGTGCTCCCGCGATGGGTGTCGATCCCCCTGCCACCGCGGTAATAGTTTATTGATTACGTGAATTTTACCGTTTTGCTAAGATTTTATCTTCCTCTGAGGTTCGTCGTTTTTAAACATCTTCTGGATTAAGACTGAAAGCTTACGGTGAAAAATTGGACGGGATTCATTTTTCATGCAGTTTTTCTACAAACGAATTTTGCAATCAATGAATCTCTATAGTTTCATAGGAAACAATTAAAACGGACACTCAGGTGAGTTCCGAAGTTGTGAGCCGCATCAAGAGTTCCCACACAATTTTCTTAAAAACTTTAAATAATTCTCCATAGTTATAAATACGCTAATTCCTCTGAGCGCAAGTGATTTGCTAAATCATCTGTCAGTGAGTGCGATGGGTGGGCTCCCCCGAAAACCCGATATATCCCCGTCGCCCCGCGTCGTTGTGCTGTCACGATTGGTGACGATGCCCATGGCCATGCTCCATTACTTCGTGGTAGTAGTTTGATCACGTGATCTCAACATTTCTCACTCCGATTTTACCTTAACTGAAGACTTTGTTGGTTTATTATACATTTTACAATAAGATGGAAATTTATTTTGTTATGGGTAGCAATGATATACCTACATTACATTATTTTATTTGCATAACACTGGTTTATAAGTTGTTAAACGAGATTTTATTAGGGAAATCTGTATAGTATTAAGTCGCTTAAAAATAATAAGCAAATTCAAAAGGAAGAAAACGTGGAAACAGGAATCAAATGTCAGTATTTTCCTGTTTTAATTAAAACGTAACACTGAACTCTAAATCTAAAAACTTACAACCTTTAATTAATGTTTCAAATCACGAAATCCGTAACAAGCGAAATTACAGCCCAACAATACAACCAAAAAATTCTGTTTCCAAAAAAATAAAACTCAGTTATCGAGCTTTATTTTTGAGGCTCAAAATTTTAGGATCGAGTTTCATCGGTCGTAGAATACTAATCCGGAACGAAATGTTGCCCGCTAAAAAAAAGTTGGTTTCGCGTTGCCGAACACTAGTTCACGAACAAAAAGTATGAGCATTACATAAAAATATATTTGTTTGTCTACGATCGAATTCAGTTCAAACGAAACTTTTAATACAATCATTGTTTGTAACTTTCTTCGTTGAAATTAAGGTTTCGTAAGTAGAGGCTATAAAAGTTCGGTATAAGGCTTTTCCAGATTGTTATTTAGTTTCTTAATTCAGTTGCAGTGTCGGTTTTCCGGAACAAAAAAGTATAAGTAAACATTCTTTAATGAAAAAATCATGCCTTCCTTTCAATTAAAACAAGCAGTCTAAAGGAAAATGGTGTTCAGAATTGAGTAATTTAAAAATATAATTTGTTACCTTCCTCATTTCTCCTTCATTTGTAATAAATAATCTTTTGATGACAGTTAATCAATCTGCCTAGCCTTCTCCCATCAAGGTCAGGGTCGGCATCCACTCACGGAGGTTTGGAGACAGCGACTATCGCAACCCAGTGCTGGGCACGCCACTATTGTGGCGATAAGTCCCCTCTTTGAGGCGTGGCTGGAGAGACGTCACGGCGTCCTCACCTTCCGCCTGACGCAGGTGCTCACCAGACACGGCTGTTTCGGGAGGTACCTGTGTCGGATCCAGCGGGAGGACACGTCCGGGTGTCATCATTGTGTGGATCGCCCGGAGGACACGGTGGAGCATACGGTGGAGGTCTGCCCTGCTTGGGCGGAGCACCGCCGTGTCCTCGTCGAGGCGATCGGCGGCGGCAACCTCTCGCGTCCGGCCCTGGTTCAAGCCATGGTCCGGAGCGAGGAGGCATGGGAAGCGGTCGCCTCCTTCTGCGAAGCAGTAATGCTAGCGAAGGAGGAGGCGGAACGCGTGCGTGAGAGGGAAACCTCACGCCCCAGCCGCCGCAACAGAAGAAGACGCCCCGGGCGTCGGGAAACGCAGGGCGATTCCCGGCTACCGGAGGCGCGGGCCTGCGGCGAGCTATGGTAGGCTCGCCGTCCGATAGCAACCAGGTCCGAGTCGACGGCGCGTCGTGTTCCACGCGCGCCTCAAAGAGCCGTCAGCAACGTAGACGGGGCCTCATAGGGTCAGTGCCTGCTAGGGTTGCGGAATTTGTTCGATAGAGTCACCGCGGCCCTGGAACGCAGAGGGCACAGGAAGGATCACGGGTGGGTTTTAGTCAGTAAGAGTCTGACACTCTCTTCCGCTCCGCCCAGAGCGGGAGCAGTCATTTGATGATTACACACCCAGAAAAAAAAAAAAGGGTCGGCATCCAGGTTAAACGGTTGCAGCTTACAGCGACATATGTATATTTTACATACACCGACTGCCAATCTGTCATCTTCAACTGTGGAACCCCACTTCTTGTCGTTATCGGAATCGTTAAATGTTCGTCGGTTGTCAAAGATCTTTAATGTTAGCCTGACTCAATAGCTTATTAATGTTCCCAGCCTTTTAATGTTCCCACTGCTGGGACACAGGCCTCCTCTCTAGGAGAGGGAATGGGCCGTAATCCACCACGCGGGCCCAGTGCGGGTTGATGAATGCCACATGTCTTCGAATTTTTGGTTCTAGGACATGTCGATTTCCTCACGATGTTTTCCTTCACCGTTTTGAGAGCAGTGGTGATGTAGTTAATTACACAAAGAATTGCGCCTGGCTGGGTTTGAACCCGCAACCTACAATTCGTAAGTCGGGGCCGTTACCACTCGGGCATCACTGCTCACTCGGCCACCACCGCTTCTCTCTGCAATAGCTTAAATTGAATTCTAATAATCTCTAATGAAATCTGAAATCTAATAATAAAAAATGTGTTGATGACTAAAAAAACGCGAACATACATAGTATTGCTATTCTAGAAATGATGAAATAGTTCATCATATCTTTCCTTTCCCTCACGTGTTTCCTTTCCAAAGGAAGTTCTAATAATATTTCACAGCGGTCTCAACATCCTTTACAAAAGTATCTCATTCTTATCTTAAGGTAACGTCTCGTAGGCGCACACAAGCCTTACAAATCCTTGTTTGCTGTTCGATTTATATATCGTGCCGTCAGTTATAGCCCACAATCTGTATCAACATCGGATGCTGGGGTCAGACGCACGGATGTATGTGTCATGGACGAAACATATATGATTGTATGTCTATCTATTAGAATATATAAAGGTTTTGTGCGTGTCCACGGTCCCATTCAGAACATCCTTTTTATATTTGATGCTATCGTTACCTAAATGGTCGAATGATAAATGTTGTTTTAATTTTGGGATGTGTTTTTAAATATCGCTTTTTTAGGTTCACGTTTTGTAAAGACCGGGTTTTTTTTTCGGTCTGCTGTTTTTAAATGGGGCGAAGGATATCATTGAAGTAGTGTGGCATTCTACAAAAAGTGTTTAGAAATTCATAATATCTGTTTATCCGTCTAAAGTAATTAAAAATAAAATTAGCGAGTGCTGAGTGAAATTATTCCTCGGAAATACCGTTTAATTCAGGATAAGTCCTGAAAAGTGTCTGCAACAAACAACCTTAATTTTGCAAATCATTTTTCCCTTATAATGCTGTTTGTCAGTATCCCTCTTGATACGCAACAAAGGGAAAGCGCCGCTCAACCGACCATCCAGAAAATTACCAAAACATATCATAAAAAATGTACCAAACTTCGTAAAAAAACAGGGTTTGGCCGAAAGTTTGAAACTCAAAGTAAGTGAAAAGCAACAGTATTAGATACAAAGTTTCGATGTAAATAAGTGTGGGAAAGTTTTTAGTTATTTTACTTGTGGATTATCTAATCAAGCAACTGGTTCGAGGTTGAATTTCCCGTGGGAACGAACGTAATCAACGACAGTTAGATACAGACGCAAAACTTTCCCGCGTCTGTTTACTAAAGCAAATACATCATTATTATTTCTCTATTAATGAGCGACATTAAAGTAAACACAACGGGTACATGTAATGTTTCAATATACCAATGTTATAAACCAATTTTTATAATGTAAGCAACAGCTTTTCAGCGTACTGCTGAAATGCTGTTTTGAATATTAATGTACGGTAATGACTTTATCCACAGTCATACCTTTTTTTTTTTTTTTTTTGGATGGGAAATCATCAAATGACTTCTCCCGCTCTGGGCGGAGCGGAAGGGAGTGTCAGACTCTTACTGACTATACCTGCGGTTGTACAAATGTTTTAATAGATGCAGTACCATTTAAAGCTTACATATGAAATAATAGCGATTTAATAAAACGAGAAACCGAATCCATAATGTATACAAATGAAATTATTTACCTTGCTTCTAAAGCCGGAGTTTAATGTTTTATCCTTCTAAGTATATAAGTACTACTTTTTGTTCAGCTACATGGCTTAACAACGGTGTTCGAAGTTATCGTAAAAATGTCCACTAAGGAACCTAGAACAGCACGATATATCGATTTACAAAGCCCAGCAGACGCGAACAAAGCAGCACATTTATTACGCTAAACGTGTAAGCTCCATCAACACAACGTTATGTCACTGACATAAATTTTACGGCGTGATTGTACCCGATATAATTAATGGCGCCCCAGAATTTATGGTCAGGGGGTATTGACTGACTAATTACTTCCAAACTCACGTATTGACAGTGACAAGTGCTTATTGTGCGAGTTTCACAAACCGTTTGAGGTCGCACACAATGCTGCGACCTGTTATTTTGTACCGGGCACTGTTCCAATCTCTTGAGACTATATAATCACAATTTTATCGCGTCTACTTGTGACTATAAAGTAGTCTGTCCGAAGAGTGTTTACTATTTATTCTGTTCGCAATACATCTCATTTTGTCGCGTTTCGCCTCCATCTTGGAACGCCCCAGTCTTTGGCCGGTGATTCTATTTTCCGTAGGATAGACTTTTATAGCATTGAGGGCATAAGGAAATTAGAATTTTGTGGAAATGATAACGGTTTCCGTGAATGTTTTTTTCTTTTTGAAGTGTCCTTCAGTGGGGAAGGGCATTATTATTATACCGAAAGGTAAAGGGTAGGCGCTGACAGGAGTCTGACCTCGGTGGAGCAGGTGAAGAGTGAAATAGCCGACCAATATTATTGGATGTTTGGAAATGTTGGGCTGTCGGCGCCTCGAACCGTTCAGAGTAATCTTTCGCCACATAAATGGCGAGATAAAATCTTTGATTCTGATGCTCGATGCCGCACCATCGAACTGCGTTTCCACTTAATAAAGCACAAATGAACCGAACGAAATGTATATTATATCTGCGAGTAAGTTCGCTGCAGCACGGAAATGTAGATCGGAAATCGAAATGACTTGTTTATGTTACAGCCATCTCAGCACACATTAGAGATTGTTTGAAACGCCGAATAAACTGTTCGATTGTGTTAATTTAATGGCACAAGTGTTATTTGTTGTACAATGTATGCCATCAAAGCTTTTTTGAACAAACCAGTGCGCTGATGTAAAGAGTCTAAAAAGATTAGTAATCCTATTACCATTTTTACATCTTTTGCTCAAAACTGAGATGTTTTTAGAAAAACTAATAGGTATTAACATAAATGTCCGTGGCTTAAAACCATGATGTCAGTACCAAAATACTTGTCCTCCCTAACGCAGTTAATTTCCACAAAAGCTCGCGTGGCGGCGTTCCTCTCAGTAGTACGGGCGCACAGTCTATAAAACTGCACGAGTGCATGGGTGTGAAATTATTTATTTATGAACGACGACGTATTCACTCGTTCCACTACATTTCGTTCGCAGAGAACAGGTAATGCAACATTTTCCGTCCGCCGGGTGCACTGCAGACATGTTCCAGCATCGAACCCTGTTCGGGAAGCTATTGCTGTTCTAGTGTCCTTGTATAACATTTACTGTCTTGTTTATTTTTTGTCAGCCTTTGATGCATTATCAAAGAGATTTATTATATACTAGCTGCTGCCCGCGACTTCGTCCCCGTGGAATCCCCGATTTTAAAACATTCTTTATCGCTGCTCCGCTCCTATTGGTTTAAGCGTGATGATATATAGCCTAAAGCCTTCCTCGATAAATGGTCTATTCAACCCAAAAAGAATTTTTCAATTCGACTTTTGAATATTATGTAAAGATATAAAAGTTTTTCACATAATTATTGGAAAAACCGCGAGAGGGCCGTGTGCGTAGTTTCCTTCGCTTCTTTTTGATATTTAAAGTAATAGAAAAAAAAATACGTTTGTAAATTTTGATTATGGTGATATTGCGATATCTATTTTCTCTGTTTAGGTTTTGATTGACAGACTCTCGTAATATATGTATATCTGTGAGTAGCAAAATTAAGATTGATGTTTATAACAAACTAGCTGCTGCCCGCGACTTCGTCCCCGTGGAATCCCCGATTTTAAAACATTCCTTATCGCTGCTCCGCTCCTATTGGTTTAAGCGTGATGATATATAGCCTAAAGTCTTCCTCGATAAATGGTCTATTCAACCCAAAAATATTTTTTCAATTCGAACCAGTAGTTCCTGAGATTAGCGCGTTCAAACAAACAAACTCTTCAGCTTTATAATATTAGTATAGAAAAGAAGATCTCTACATTTTGCATCGTGCGCGCTCAAGAGATTTATACCTACTCGACGACTTATCAGATTTAATCCTTGGTTACAATGTTTGTTTCCCTCCTCTTCAATGTTATTTCATCTGAAGAGCTTATTTTTGTTGTTTGATAGCTATAGACGTTATTTGAAGCCTTTGGATACAGGAAAAATAAAATAAAACACAATGTGAGTTCTGTACTTTTCCAGGACCACAGAGGTCAGGATTTTCATTAAAACTGTTCCAGTAAAAGTGCAAAACTATGGTCGTAAAATGCGACGCTTCTGATTTTTCATGAAAGAAAATTAGGTTAGCCTCTATATAAGTGCAGGGTATCAGCTGGGAGTGTAGTTCTGTGCCAAGTTCTCACAGCCGCCAGTTTCAAGGCCTCATCACACAAAAGCTTCTTTAGACATCGTTTAAGTGCTTATTCTTAAGGAGGTCGAGATAAAGTGGTACTTAGTGGACACGTCATTGGCTCTCTGGTAAAAAGTCTTAGTTGCTTATGAAGACATTTACTATCGGTATACTAGCTGCCACGTGTGGTTTTGCCCGCGCACGTCGATGCCGATAATTATCCTTGGGGCTATACTCTGGAGATAAAGTCTTCTACATTCAATCCAGCTTTAAAACTGTATGTCTGTCTTCCGAATTCGTTAGTACCATTTGCGTAAAAGAGAAGGTAACAAAGAATAAAGAAAGAAAGAAAGGAAATTAATTTATTTGCCACACAACAAAACATCCATCCTAAAATATTTTCATAAATTTAATACATTTTCGTAGGAAGTAGGAAAGGATATTAGTAGGATAGGATTTATTGATAGTTCTATAAATGAACCTACCAATAGGGTATTTTACTGTAAAAATCTAATTAGTCCGTCTGATAGATTTACAAAAAATATTGGTCACGTATTTTTTCTTTTTCCACGTAAACAAAAAATGAAGACGATACAGTGCGTTGAAAACTCACGTGACGTCACGTCGCTGGTAAAAATTGTAGCAACGTAGTGACGTCACGTCAGTTTTCAACGCACTGTATCGTCTTCATTTTTTGTTTACGTGGAAAAAGAAAAAATACGTGTCCAATATTTTTTGTAAATCTATCAGACGGACTCATTAGATTTTTACAGTAAAATACCCTATTCCATGATTATATACTTTTACGATATTTTAACACAAATATTGTAGAAATCTATGCTAATTGTTATCCCAAAATAACAAAACAAACCAAATGCCAATGTTTCAGAGAGCAGCCATCTATTTTTGACATGCCTCATATCGAGTGAACCAGATGTGCAGACACAAGATTAATAACTATTGCAGTCATCGCATCTAGCGTCTAGACAAGCGTATCATGATGATTAATACTCGGAGATCTCTCATACATATCTTAAAATATACCTAAGTTCTGATTAAACACTTGGATCAAAATATCTACGCGTTTTCTGTTTTGGAAATGTGACAATACCATTCCACACGACTTATAAAATGTCTATTCCGAGCCTAAACGTACAACTGGATTTTTGTGTTTTTTTTTGGACAAAGATAACTTATGACCTGAATCACCTAACGCATAGGATACTCTTTATTACGGTAAATGACTAAACAAAGACTGTGGACGAAGTAAAAGCTGAATTTAAGAGCGAGAAAGGCTCACAAAACTACAAAAATATGTTGACCCAAAATCTTAAAGAAGTAACATTTTCGCGTCTAACAATTATTAAAATGCAACGTATTTATATTTTAATACTAGCTTCTGCCAGCGACTTCGTCCGCGTGGAATAGTTACTTTACCCCCGATTTTGAAACTCTCAGCCCGATCGGTTTAAAATTGACAAAAGATAGACATATGCTGTTTCGGGATATTTTTTAGGTAATTTTATGTAGAACATTTCCGTAATACATGATTTCTATGTAACTTTAACCATTAAGGCTACACACGCGACGGAAGCTTATAAAATGGAGTAACTTCTCCCGTTTTCCCAACATTTTCCTTCACTGCTCTGCTCCTATTGATTGTAGCGTGATGAAAAGTATACTATAACCTGCCCAGGAGTATGAAGAATAATTGCACCAAGTTTCGTTAAAATCGGTCGAGTAGTTTTTGTTTCTATAAAGAACATACAGACAGACAGACAGACAGACCGACAGACAGACAGACAAAAAATTTACTGATTGCATTTTTGGCACCAGTATCGATCACTAATCACCCCCTGATAGTTATTTTGAAAATATATTCCTTGTACAGAATTGACCTCTCTACAGATTTATTATAAGTATAGAAGATAGATTAGTAGGGTAGGATATATATTTTTAATTCTCCCGTTCCAATTCTGAAGTCCGCGCAGACGAAATCGCGGATAGAAACTGGTAATTACATACATATAAATTAGCAATTTTAGAGGTAAATTACCTATTGTATAAGATTAATAACGAATCTCTTATCAAACATTAGTGGTCCCTTTTCCAGTTAACAAAACTGTAGAATGAGTCTACAACAGACTAATAAACAGCTACTATTATTTTGTTACTACTAATATTTGGAAACAAAAACAGGCTTAGTGAAAACATTATTTGGTTGGTTGGTTTTCACACAAACATTATACTTAATAAAATGATAATGATGTGGCTAAAGTATTCCTGTAATATTGTCATAGACTAACTACTTACACTGGAAAGGTAATTACAGAAGGTCCACTTATAACAATTACTGAAAACTCACGCACACATGGACACGCTTCACATACAGCAACTGCAAGTGCTCTTGTGACTGGAATTTCTTTGATGTAGCGAGGAAGGAAAGCACATTAAACCATTTTTACCGGCTGACTTTTGTATGTCTATGTATAAATAACTGTCGTTGCAAGTTTTCAAAGCCAGAAAATTTTACATCAGTATTGCTAATAAGATATCGCGTTATCCAGAGTCAGAGTCACTTTAGTGAAATAATGGTACCTATTCAGTATATTCAGGTTTGACTGGAAGGCGACGGCGTTGAAAAAGTCAAGACCGATTGATATGCCATACATGACCATATGTGATATGTGACGTCTATTTTAGCAAGTTGTATAGAGGTAGACCCGAACTTCTGCACGTATCTTCTATGTGCTACTGTTTATTCATGAGGGTTTCCACTCGAGCACAATGCGTGCTTCGGGTATGATTGATCATTGTGACACAAGTCCCTTGAGGTAGTTACGATAGGGTTGAGCGACGACAATGCAAATAAATAGCTTATGAAGGTATGCCTTCGTCTGAACAGTTTTGGTCACATAAAGTTTTGGGTGTGGAACTATCGATTTTCGATTCGATTTAGGTTTTGAATTATTAAGAAGGTCGTAGGTACTATATTACACGGGCTGTGTGTCAATGCATAAATTAACAGTAGAGGCGGACTACACCAAGCGTTCTATAATATACCTACTTGTACTGTTCGATATTGTTTTAGGTACTTTTTAACCGACTGCCAAAAAAGGAGGAGGTTTTCAATTCGACTGTTTTTTTTGTGTCTCATTACTTTGTACTGGGTGTCCCGATTTTCATGATTTTTTTTTGTATTCGAAAGCTGGTGCTTGTCATGTGGTCCCGTTTAAATTTGATTGAGATCTGATGACTAGTATTTGAGTTAACCCTAATATATCAAATAAGGACATAATCAATGTACCCTAAGCCACGCAGCTTAGGGTTCATTGATTATGTCCTTATTTGATCTTGTCGATGTAAAATGAAAAAGTAAAATTGTATACGATGGTTTGGAAGAGCATCTTCAAGGTGGTCCCTTTCTGGTTTGGTGAAGATCTGATAAACAACAGAGATAGGAAACGGAACTCTTCAATAAATTATAGCAAATCTTTCGGGATTGCTGAAATCGCATGTTTGTTTATTGTTTACACCAATGTGATTGGTACGTTCAGCTTGCGTACCACTGAAAAGTGAAAAATAAAAAACTTTTTACAAAAAAAAAAAACAACACCGAAATCTAAACAAAAAAGGTATAAAATAACTTTAATTTTGGAAGTCGTTTTTTTCGGAAGACACTAATATAGGAGCAGAGATAAGGAGGAAGCTCGTCGTCGTTCTACTTGCATTTAAACATAACCTCTGCCTAACATTTTGGAGCTTCGGGGAGTACAACCATGATGCTATGTTATGTGAATACCTTTGACAACTGCATTAGGCTACCTAACTAGGGTTGCCATCCGTCCGGGCTTCCCCGGATTTGTCCTAGTTTGGAGGGCGTCCGGGGAGCGTCCGGGCGGGGTTTTCAAAGGTGTCCTGGTATTACTCGGACATTTTTTATGTCTAGGAATCCTCCATTGATTGAAAATTTGGAAGATAAGCAACAAATTAAAACAATGCTTAGTTATGTAATCATTCATTCGTAATCGTAAGCGGGATACGATCTTCTCGTAAATCAGCAAAATACCTTTTTTTTTTTTTTTTTTTTTTTGGATGGGAAATCATCAAATGACTTCTCCCGCTCTGGGCGGAGCGGAAGGGAGTGTCAGACTCTTACTGACTAAAACCCACCCGTGTTCCTGCTTGTGCCCTTTGCGTTCCAGGGCCGCGGTGACTCTTTCGAACAAATTCCGCAACCCTAGCAGGCACTGACCCTATGGGGCCCCGTCTTCTTTGCTGACGGCTCTTTGAGGCGCGCGTGGAACACGACGCGCCGTCGACTCGGGCCTGGTTGCTATCGGACGGCGAGCCACCCATAGCTCGCCATCCGCAGGCCCGCGCCTACGGTGGCCGGGAATCGCCCTGCGTTTCCCGACGCCCGGGGCGTCTTCTCCTGTTGCGGCGGCTGGACAGAGGGGCTTCCCTCTCTCGCACGCGCTCCGCCTCCTCCTTCGCTAGCATTACTGCTTCGCAGAAGGAGGCGGCCGCCTCCCATGCCTCCTCGCTCCCGACCATGGCTTGAACCAGGGCCGGACGCGAGAGGTCGCCGCCGCCGATCGCCTCGATGAGGACACGGCGGTGCTCCGCCCAGGCAGGGCAGACCTCCACCGTGTGCTCCACCGTGTCCTCCGGGCGATCCACACAGTGATGACACCCGGACGTGTCCTCCCGCTGGATCCGACACAGGTACCTCCCGAAACAGCCGTGTCCGGTGAGCACCTGAGTCAGGCGGAAGGTGAGGACGCCGTGGCGTCTCTCTAACCACTCCTCAAAGAGGGGACTTATCGCCGCAATAGCGGCGTGCCCAGCGCTGGGTTGCAGCAGTCGCTGCCTCCATACCTCCGTGAGATCCCGCCGGAGCTCCGTCCGCTGCGCAGCAATCTGCCGCGGCAGCAGAGTTTCGCCCCGGCGTAGCGCCTCCACGCGCAACGCGTAGACGTGCGCGAGGGCTCTCGCCTCTAGATCCCACGGCAGCAATCCGGCAAGGAGGTTCGCCGCCTCGCCGGAGACCGTGCGGTATCCCCGGATCAGCCGGATGGCCATGACCCTCTGGGCCGAGACCAGGTGGCGCGCTGGCAGTCGCCTCAGCGACAGCGCCCACACCGGGGCCCCGTAAAGGGCCATGGACCGCACGATCCCCGCGTACAGCCTCCGGCAGGAGGCGTTTGGTCCCCCTAGGTTGGGCAAGAGCCGCTTGAGGGCAGCCCCGGCCCGCCCCAGTTTGGGAGCCAAACGGCGGAAATGCTCCGCGAAGTTCCACCGGCTGTCGAGGACGAGACCCAAGTAGCTCATCGCCGACCCGACGCCGATGCAAACCCCTCCCACCGTTATCTGGGATCCCGATGGTGGCCGGTTCCGAGGGCCGTAAAAACACATGGCCTCAGACTTGTGTAGGGCCACCTCGAGACCCAGTTGCCGGATCCTCCCGACGACTGCTGCGACCCCGCGTGTCATCAGGTCGACCGCCGCCTGGTGCGACCCCCCCTGCGCCAGAACCAGCGTGTCGTCAGCGTAGCAAACAACACTGACGCCGCAAGGGAGGTCGCCGCGTAGCACCCAGTCGTAACCGACGTTCCACAGGAGCGGCCCCAGAACCGAACCCTGTGGAACGCCGCACGACATCTCTCGCCGATTCCACTCTCCCCGGTGACCGGGGTAGATGACGGCTCTATCCGTCAGGTAGTCCTCGACCACGCGACAGAGGTAGGTTGGCACTCGGTGATACCGGAGTGCCTCCCCGATGCAACTCCAAGGCAGGGTGTTGAACGCGTTGGCGATGTCAAGAGACACCGCCACCACCACCCCGCCCCGGGAAATCGCCTCCCCCGTCGTGAGGGCTCTCACGCGCATGATGGCGTCCACCGTCGAGCGCCCCGCGCGGAAACCAAACTGGTTCTCCGCCAGATCCGGCCCAACTCTGACCAAGTGCTTGACGAGGCGGTTTGCAATAACTCTTTCAAAGAGCTTGCCCACCTCGTCGAGCAGCACGATGGGCCGGTATGCGGACGGAGAGTCCGCAGGGCGCCCTGGCTTCGCGATGAGGACCAGTTTCCCCGTCTTCCAGCGACGTGGGAACTGGCCCCTCTCCAAGCATGCGCTTAGGAGCCCACGTAGTCGAGGCCCGAGAGCCTCCGAGGCCAGGACCCAGGCTTTCCCAGGTAAGCCATCGGGTCCTGGGGCGGTATTTTTGGCCTTCAGCCTGTTAACCGCCGCTCTCAGGTCTACCTCGGTCACCTCCGGAGTATCGTCGTCGTTGCCGTCGTCGGTGTGGTCCGCATCGGGCACCACGGGTAGCGGAGCCATAGGCGGGGGAGCATGGTCCCCTCGCATAGGGAACAGAGCGCTCACCACGTCCTCCACCAGCTGGGGCCGGAGACTCTGCGTCAACGGGGGGGCCCAGGTGCGGAGTTTGTTCCGCACCATTTTGTAGGGTCTTCCCCACGGGTCCCCGTCCAGAGACTCCAGCAGCTCTTTGCGAGCCAGATCCCTGGCCCGCAAGATCCCTGCTTGGAGGGCGGTCTTCGCCGCTCTGTACTCCTCGTACAGCTCCGCCTCCCTGGCCTGCGCATCCGGAGGGCGGATGCGGAGCCGGCGATGCCTGGTGTACGGGTGACGCGCAGCAACGCACGCTTCTCGAAGCGACGTCAGCTCGCGCGACCACCAGTACACCTGACGGCGGGCGCGTCTTGGCTGGACCCGGGGCATTGCCACGTCACATATTTCCGACATGGTCTCCCGGAACCGCTCCGCCTCGTCGTTGATGTCAGCAGGCCTGTCCGGTGGTGACACCCAGGCCTGCACGATCGAGGCTTCCAGGAGAAGCTCCCGGTCCAGCTGCTTCAGCGCCCACCGTGGACCACTCGGGGTCTGTCGGACCGGCGCGCTTGAGGTCTGGGCGGAGACGTCGAACCGGATATACCGGTGATCGGAGTAGGTCTCCACCTCCTCCACAACGCGCCAGTCGACGACACGCGGTGACAGAGCGGGGCTGGCGAACGAAATGTCCACCACGGAGTCACCCCGCATCCGCACACACGTGGGGACAGAACCCCGATTTAGGACGACCAGGCCTGTCTCCAGAGCCCAGTCCTCCACCATCCTACCCCGCACGTTGGTATAACGGGAACCCCAAGCCAAGTTCTTGGCATTGAAGTCCCCGAGAACAAGCACGGGGAGGGGACGATACCCGACGACGACGGTACGCAGCTCCCTAAGGGAGTTGTGGAACTCGGCGAGAGTTCGGTTCGGGGAGAAGTAGACTCCCACTACTACAATCTCCCCGAACCGTGCTGCTACGCACCCCTGTCCTCTCCTAACACACTCGAGGGACGGGGTACCGGCGGCGGCCGACGAAATAAGTGCCACTGAGCCGTCCAGGTCCTTCACCCAGTCATCCCTGGGCTGGACGTAGTACGGCTCAGCGACCACAGCGACATTTATCAACCACTGCGCCATGCTCTGGAGCAACAGGTCCTGAGCGGCGGCGCAGTGGTTGATGTTCGCCTGGAGGAGGCGTAATGGAGCCGTTATTGGCATTCCATTTCGGCCTCCTCCCGGGAACCCTTAGTGGGCTCCGGTGTAGCAGCCACCGCTGTTGCGGCGGCTACATCAGCGGCGGTGGCAGCGGCGGCGACGGATGCGGCGGCTGGCACGGAGACGGCGGGTGAGGGCCTCTTACCCCCGGCTTTTGTGGGTGGAGGGCAGGCTTTGCCCCCGGCCCAGTGCTCGGCTGGCTTGCCAGCTGCCGCACATGCAGTGCAGTGCGGCGCGGCGTTGCAGGAGCCAGCCTTGTGACCGGGCTGGCCGCAGCGGAAGCAAAGCCCGCTGCGGTCAACCTCCGAGGTGCAACACGCCCCCGTGTGGTTCCCCACTTGGCAGCGGAAACACCTCAGAGGCCTGGGCTCCAACAGCTTCACTTGCGCCGACACCCAGCCCACCAGCAGTCTGCGACCCTCGGTGATCTTCTTGGCCGCCGTCACGGGGCAGCTCACCACAACGGTGCGCATGCCCGTGTAGTCAGGACGTATGGTGCCTGCCTTGACTTGCTCGGCAGAGCACCCTCCCGTCCTGACCACGGCGGCCACGACCTCCTCCTCCGTGACGGAGTCGTCCAGGCCCAAGATGCGCATATCAGCGCATTTGGTGGGCCTGGACACTCGGGCATCCTCCGCGTTCAGGGACGCCCTGAGCCTCTCGGCCAGAGCGTCTGCGGTTGGGCCGCTGGCTTCCCCGGGGATCTCCAGCATACGGGCACCAGTCATGGTTACCCTCAGCCGGAGGCCCCCGACTATGCCGAGCTCCCGGAGGTCTACCGTCTCCTTTGCCTTGGCGAGCACGTCACCGTACGACACGCCCCTCTTGACCGCGTCTGGCTGTAGCGTTAATACTACAGCTGCGGTCTTTGGGGCGCGGAGCATCGCGGCGACGCGTCGCTCCTTTTGCCGCCGTTTTCGCGCCCGTTTCTTGGCCGCCCTGGCTGCCTTGCCCGCCTTCTTCTTCTCCCCGACCACTTGCCAACCGGCTTCGGTAGAGGAGTTGGAAGGCGGGTCGGAAGATGAGGGCTGCACTGCCGGCGCTGGAGCCTGCGCCGCCTGTGCAGCCACTCCGCCCTTCTTTTGCTTGGCCGGCCCCGGTTTACCCGTTGCCGGCTTTGCAGATGCCGACTTCGCCGGCCCGGCCCCTGCGTTGGCCTGGCCGGACGAACCCGGCTTGGCAGCCACGGCGGCCGCGTATGACGCCGCCTTCTTGCCCTTTTGATCCGCTGCTAGCGGGGGGCGCAAAACGATGCCCTCCAGGACGGAAAACCGTTCCCGGAAGGCGGCCAGCTCCTGTCGCACCAGGTCCAACACCTGATTCTCAGGCGCCGGACCCGGCGCAGGCAAGGGCCGGCTTTGCCCCTGCTTTTGCCCCCCTGCAGGCTGTAGCGGCCCCCGAGAACTCGCTCCTTGGAGACTGGCCAGGTCCGCTCGGAGCCTCTCATTCTCCTTATGGAGAAGCTCCGTGGTGGCCGCCAAGCGGGCGACCTCCTTCCGCAGTTTGGACGTTTCGTCCGTCGCAGGCCTGCGGAAGGTGGCCTCCGCTGCCTCCAGGATAGAGGCCGCCGCCTCGCTTATGGCCCTGTTCTTGGACGCTATCGTCCTCTTCAGGGTCACAGCGCGGACAACGGCCTCAACGGCCTCCGCGAACCCGGCCTTTGGGTCCCGTCGTCCAGCGTCGGGGGTACCAGCGGCTTCGGACTCGCCACCCGAAGACCCCGAGAGAGGTCTGGGATTACTCATCCCGGGGTGCCGCCCCTCCTCGGCGAGCTTCGCCGTTCGCCGAGCCTCCTGGGCGGCGAGCCGTCGCCCCTTGCCTCCCCGACCTTTACCTCTCTTACTGGTGGGGACCTTGCGAGCTGAGGCCAGCTCTCCCTCGGAGGACGACCCCTGATCATCCTCCGGTCTCGGACGCTTCCGGAAGAACTTGCTGTTCTCCGTAGCCCCCGCAACCTCCCCACCAGTATTCCCCTCGCTCATCGCAGCGGATGCGGAGTCAGAATCTGAATCCGCACCCTTCCCGCGCTCGAGCGACGGCTTCTTCCAGAGTTTGGAAGGTAGTGCGCCCTGCACCAGCATCTCCTCCATGGGCTTGGAGCCGGAGGGTCCATTGTCATTATTTTTATCTGCAGCAATCGTAGTCAAGTTGTCAAGCGTGTGGTCGTCGTGTTTGTCCGAAGGGACAGATGGAAGGCGTTTGTTGCCCACCCCAGAATACGGAGGGCAGCCCGCCGAAGCGGGGTGGGATTCCCCGACCGCTGAGCAGTCGGGACCCACCTGGGGACTTATTTCGCAAAGGCCTAGATCCATGGTTTCCTTTTAAAGGGTGCGGTCCCTATTCTCTCCGCCCCATCTCAGGGCCCCCTCTCCTCCCCTCACCTCACTGCTCGCTCGCTGCTCCCACAGTCACGTCTGATGATCAGACGCGTACCAGAGAGCAGCGAGCAAGCCTGAATCGCACACCGTCCGCAGACCCAAACACTGCTCAGGTCTCCGAACGGTGTGCCCCTCGTGTGTCTCTCTTTGTCTGATCCCTCACTTGCGACCTTCCGGCATGAGTGGCTCTACCGGGAAAGCTCACAAGATCATTGGGACGCGCAAGCCCCACCACGACGGCAACGTGGAGACACATTCGGTGGGGATCAGCAAAATACCTGGCATTCTAGTTTATATTGCAAACACGCTGTAACAGATTATTAAAAAAATAAACGTTTATCCTTTTTCTTTGTTTATAAGGCTTTTTTTCGGGTCTGTCCGGGAAAAAATTCAATTTCACTCAAATGTCCGGGGTTTTAAAGATATTGCCTGGCGTCGGTAATTTCGATGATGGCAACCCTATACCTAACCTACCCAGCTGTATATTGAAAATATGAAAACCACTAAAACCTCCGTCATTATGAGCGATAAACCCGTTAATAACATTACCTCGTAAAACAATACTAATCACATCGATCGTTCTCCACTCATTGAGTGGAACCGCGATATGTTATAATTAATATCTACCACTCATAATTTACACGCGCGACTAGAATTTCTATTGGCTTCCCAACTATTAATTACTGTGTAACAATAAATGAATGTAAACGGTACATAAATGGTTACAAACGAGGTTAATAGATATTGTTTTGTGTTGATGTAGATATATATGTATAGTAGATACATATTGGATTCTGATTCAATCGTCATGTCAGATACTCATTTAGGAATGTTAATCTAAACAATATACCTAAGTGTATTTTCCCATCAATACCGATAACAAAAAAGTAATTCGATCAAAAAGCCATCAATTTGACGTTACCGAAGCAAAGGTGCGAACGCAGAGCACCGAAAATTCCATTTTTTTTTTACCTCGCAGAAATCTCTATAACGCCAATACATTTGCATACGGAAAAAGGTACAATGTATATATGTAAAGAAATGACATGCCATTTCATCAATTCGAATTTGCCGCGCTTCGCGACTTTGTAAGTTGTCTGTGGAATTTGTTAGAGGGCGCACGAGAGTGACGCGCGATTCAATGGCGGATGATGTTCAGATTAATTTGGGCATTTTATTGTTATAAAAAAGGTTGCAGACAGATAAGTTAAAGGATATATTTGAGGAGGCGATATTAGTGAACTTTAATGTCGTTTCTTTGTATTTTCAGGTGAGTTTTTAAGAATTAAATTGGTGTTATATTGTAAAAAAAGCATGATAAATAAAACAAAACTTTGTATTTTCAGAGACACAATTTTTGGTTTATTTTGAAACTCCTTAATAATATATCTTATAAAACGACATTTTCGTTAACTAAAAGAAGATGGACCGGCTGCAATTTGAATTTACGATGATAGCCTCAAATGACGGCAAATCAAATGTATTAGCCATAACCTCAATATCTACAGAACAAGGAAAATGTTATGTTTTACCCGACGAACTGAAGCCGGTGATTAATCATACATATATTGTTAAATTGAACACTTTCACAAAAATAAAAAATAGCATAAAAAAAAGGCACCAAAGTAGAAAAATATGGATAAAATTGGATGAAGATCTAAAGAAAACATATATAGATGAGGAAGGTAATATGCAATTTTTAGATCAATATCTAGAAGAAATGAGCACAAAACAACCAAGAGACAAAGATGACAGTTTGCAACATATCCTGGAAAAACTAATAGAATCTACAACAGAGAAAGAAAACCAACATAACCTGAAACATGTTTCAGAGAAATTTATTATTGAAAAATTCACAAGCAGGAATCCTAATGCAATGCAATGGATAGAAAATTTTGAAAAGGAGTGTGAGCGCTTCAATATAACAAAAGATGAAACAAAAATAGATATACTGAGGTTATTTTTAGAAAAATCTTGTTTGGATTGGTATAGCTCGATGGTGATAAAACTGACAGTAAAATCTGAATGGAATGAATGGAAAGATAAATTTTTAGAAACTTTTAAAAACCAAGGATGGGACATAGTCACAGCTGCTCTCACATTGAAGTATAAAGAAGGACTGTTAATTGATTATGCTATAAAAAAAGAACGGCTTATACTAGATATAAACAAATCGATAGATTCCAAAACAATGATAGATCTTATTGCAACAGGTTTACCTGGGTTTATCTTGAATAAGTTAAACAGGGACGAACTCAACAACACTACTGCTTTGTTCAACGAGATAAGAAAATATGAAGGTATGATGTACAAAAAAAACACAACTATAATAAAGAATAGTACATTTCCTTATAAAAACAAAACTAATGAGAAGAAGCCATGTAAGACTTGTGAATCTTTGAACAAAGGAATTAGATATCATCCGGAGGAGACATGTTGGTTCAAGAAAAAAAAAAATGATGAATCAGAAAAGGTATACAAAACTAAAAATGTAAATAATAACTCCATAATTGAAGTAGATATGAATACTGATAAAAAAAACGAGTAAGTACACCATTAATCAAAATCAAGTTATTAATAGAAAATAAATTAGAAATAAGTGGCATCTATGATTCAGGCTCACAGATCTCTTTAATAAATTCAAGACTGATTAAAGTAAAAGAAAAAAAAGACAGTGTGAATACAGCATATATGAAAACGGTTAATGGTGTGAAGAAGACAGATGGCTTGATAACAATAAAAATAAAAATCTTAGATATAGAAGAAGAGGTGGATGTATATGTTGTAGAAAATAAAGATTTTGAAGATTTCATAATTGGATTGGACATGATAAAGAAATTCAAATTAACCCAAAATGAGGACTTGCAGATAAAACAAAAGAAAATAACAAATAAAATAGACAGGTTGTCTAAAGATAACACAAATGAAGATAAGAATATAAAAACATATGCAATAAATTTCAACGAACACATAGAAACAGAGGAATTTGTAAGTAAGATAGACCATTTAGATAATGAAAAGAAAAAAGAGATAGAAGGAATTATAAATGAATATAAAACAATTTTTGCTAAGGACAAGTATGATATAGGATCAGTCAAAGATTATGAAGCTCACATAGATTTACAAGTAAATAGATATTGCAGTAAAAGACCATACAGATGTACAATAGAAGATAAATTAGAAATTGAAGAGCAAATATCCATGTTACTAAAGAATAATTTAATAGAAGAATCATACAGTCCTTTTGCTGCACCAGTGACATTGGCACTTAAAAAAGGTGAAAACAGAAAATCCCGCTTATGTGTAGATTTCAGAGAACTAAACAAAATTGTTGTGCCACAAGCTCAACCTTTCCCATTAATAGATGATTTGATTATTAAAACTAGAAATTGTAAGTATTTCACTACACTGGATATAAACTCAGCATTTTGGGCAATACCACTACGGGTAGAAGATAGAAATAAAACAGGATTTGTCACACAAGATGGCCACTTTCAGTGGACCTGCCTTCCTTTTGGTTTGAAAACATCGCCAGCAATCTTCCAGAGAATTTTAAGCAATATTCTAAGAAAGCACAATCTCACAGGATACTCCGTAAACTATATCGATGATATTTTAATATATTCACCCACCTTTGAGGAACATATAACACACATAAAAAATGTACTAGAGGCAATAATAAAAGAAGGCTTTAGACTGAAGTTTAAGAAATGTACCTTTGCTTCAGACTCAGTAAAGTATCTTGGCCATGTAATTCAGAACAATTCGGTAAGACCGCTAAAAGACAATTTAATATCAATAAGACATTTTCCAACTCCGAAGACGCAAAAGAATATCAGACAATTTTTGGGAAAAATCAACTTCTACCACGAATACATACCAAGAAGTGCAATTATCTTAGATCCATTACATAATTTATTAAGAAAAAACGAAAAATTTGAGTGGTCAGAGAAGTGTGAAGAATCATTTAATCAAATAAAAAGATATCTATGCTCTCAACCAGTGTTGGAAATATATGACAAAGACTTACCAATAAAAATCTTTACAGATGCATCCTTAGAGGGTATCGGGGCAATACTAAAACAAACACAACTAGACGGTAAAGACAAACCAGTGGCATATTTCTCAAAAAAACTGAATGAATCTCAAAAACGGAAAAAAGCTATATACTTGGAATGTTTAGCAATGAAAGAAGCTGTTAAATACTGGCAACACTGGCTCATCGGAAAACAATTCACTATTTATTCAGACCACAAACCTCTAGAGAACATGAACATTAAATGCAGGACGGACGAAGAATTGGGTGATCTCACATACTACCTGTCTCAATATGACTTTATAGTAAAATATATACCAGGTAAAGAAAATGTAGAAGCAGACTGTTTGAGCAGAAATCCTGTATTAGAACCAGAAGATAACAAAGAGGAACTATTGAAAATAGTTAATTTAATACAGATAAAAGATATAGTTGAAGACCAAGAGAAAAATGATACAATAACAGAAAAGAAACAAAATCTAATACACAAAAATAAAATCTATTATAAAAAAATAAAAAAACACGAAAAGATTATACTCTCAGAAGAATTTAGTAAAAAACTTATAAAAAAGGTGCATGAGGACTTATGCCACATTGGGATCAGACAATTGCAGAAAAAAATAAGTCCAATATACACAGCTAAAAACCTAACGAAGAACATCATAAACATTTGTAAAACATGTGAAATATGCATAAAAAATAAATCAAGATGTCAGGGAAAATTTGGATTACTGTCACAACTGGGACCAGCAAAAAATCCATTTGAGATAATGTCAATGGATACTATTGGTGGCTTTGGAGGATCCAGGTCAACAAAAAAATACCTACACCTTTTAGTAGACCACTACACAAGATATGCATTTATTGCAACTTCAAAAACACAGAATGCAAATGACTTTATAAAACTAACAAAGAATATACTAGAAACAGATGAGATTGGAATAATTTTGACAGATCAATATCCAGGCATCAATTCAAGAGAATTTAAACAACATTTGCAGGAGAATAATATTAAACTAATTTTTACAGCCGTGAATACACCATTCTCGAATGGCTTGAACGAAAGATTGAATCAAACAATAGTTAATAAAATAAGATGTAAAATAAATGAGAAAAATAATAAGAGAACATGGACAACAGTAGCAAGAGAATGTATACAGAAATATAATGAAACAGAACACTCTGTTACAGGTTTTGCACCAAAATATTTACTGGATGGTACAAATGTCAGCATTCTACCAAAAGAATTAAAAACAATAGAAAGGGAGGACAAGTGGATTGCTGATAAAAGACTGGCATTAGAGAATACAATAAAATCTCACAAGTACAATAAGAAAATATTTGATAAAAATAGAAAAATGCTAGTGTTTAATATAGGAGACAGAGTATATGTAGAAAATGGAAATAGACTGAATAGAAAGAAATTAGACGAATTAAAAATAGGCCCTTACAAGATAGTAGAGAAAATATCGAACTCCATTTATAGGATCGAAACAGGCAACAGAAAAACAGAATCAACTTTATTCCACATAACAAAATTACAACCTGTCACAACAGAAGTTGAAGAGGATGAAGTAGCAGAGAACGAATATGAAGATATGTAATAGGTACAGTGTATAGATATATTATTAAGAATTTTCCCTCTTAAGGGGGGGAGATGTAAAGAAATGACATGCCATTTCATCAATTCGAATTTGCCGCGCTTCGCGACTTTGTAAGTTGTCTGTGGAATTTGTTAGAGGGCGCACGAGAGTGACGCGCGATTCAATGGCGGATGATGTTCAGATTAATTTGGGCATTTTATTGTTATAAAAAAGGTTGCAGACAGATAAGTTAAAGGATATATTTGAGGAGGCGATATTAGTGAACTTTAATGTCGTTTCTTTGTATTTTCAGGTGAGTTTTTAAGAATTAAATTGGTGTTATATTGTAAAAAAAGCATGATAAATAAAACAAAACTTTGTATTTTCAGAGACACAATTTTTGGTTTATTTTGAAACTCCTTAATAATATATCTTATATATATAGCCAAGCAATGCATTGAGGCAGGCAGATGATAAATAAAGTGGTCTAGAATATTGAAAATAAGACATCACAAGCCTAAATAAAATTTTTCGTTGCGAAATGCTCAAGGCTTTGAGTAACTATATTTTTGATTTTATTAATAGGGAACTTAATGAACTTGAGCATTGTGTAAAAAAGTAAGCACTTTGATGTAATTTTGGTTTTATAACGGTTTTTATCCGAACTTCTGGTTTTTGGTAAGCTTATTGACGGTCCTGTATGCTCATACTACTGCGGGACTTTATTGGAAACGTCTTGGAAATGTAAAAAAAAAATGTTGTTAGAATTCATTCTAGTCGCCGTTGTTAAAAAATATTAAGAATATAAACCAGATATTACATTTCAACAGTTGAGATAAGACTATCTCTTACTTTATTTCTACGTATGCCTGAGATATCATCATTATAATGTATTTATTCGTATGTACATATGTATATGAAAATAATAAAATGCACGCTTACGTTACGCCAACCATGTAGGCAAGGTCGAACTAGTCAAAAATTCGAAGTGGCGTTTGCCGGCCGCGTTTGCGGGGCTTACCACAAGCCAGGCGGTCGGTAGGAGCCCGCGCCGTCTAGGTCCCGGCTCTTACCAAAATCTCTAAACTTACAAACAACACATATGCGCAGAAGATAGTTTATCAAGGAGGTAAAAAAAATTGAGATCGCTTCGCTCGTATTGCATTCCACAGGAAGAGAAATGAGGAAAGATTGCTGGTTGTGCTTGTGACAGCCACATGGGTTGATTAATAAAGCTAAGCTACGCTAGATGTGAGTTTTTCGTGTATAGGGCACCCTTATCCCATATTAAGACACTTTCGAGATTCCAAGGCGCTGTTGACTTTGGTTCGATTGATTGCTGTTTCTTTGACAGTGATTACGAGTATAAAAAAGCTCGTTAAAACTTTTCTTGTCTAGTAGAATCGTGTTACCCAGTAACTGGGAGTAGACAGATCGGAAGTTAATCTTGGGACAGAGCAAGCCAGATCATAAATCCTATAAGCTTTATAATAATGTAATTAAATGACGTTACTAATGAACTACGATTTAAGGGTATGAGTATATTTGTATTGATCACATTTAAAATGATGGTCTGCCAACAGGTGACACAGTGCAGCATTCTCGAACTTAAACTTTGCCCAAGATGCATTCCAGAACGCAAATTGCCGAAGTAGCTCACACAGGAAATAAAAGTGGCGCTGGGCAGGCCACTTCTGCCGGATGCAATCAAACTGATTTTACAGCTAGACGAGGTCGAGGCAGAGCGAGGAGATGATAGACTGTCGCCTTCGATAGTATCTTAGGGAATTGATGTGAAGAAGCGTTACAACTAGAGAAATAGAAGGAATGAGGGGAGGTATTTGCAAAAGGCTGTTCCATCTGACAAAAAAATAAAACTGTAGTGCCCACGTGCGGATGAACGACGGAAATCCTCTTATTATCTCTATCACGGAGACGATGCGATAAAGTGCGCATTCCAGGGCACGTCTGAACATGCTTGTCGTACATACTATTTAACGTCCGAAATAGAAGACTTAGCTGAAACAAAAAGATTAAAACAAAAACTTGTAAACGACTCCAGATTTCCAAATCATTGTGAGAAATTTGTGAGAAATAGAGGATCGCTCGCAGTTTTGATTGTGCGATGTAACTTCATAAGTGAATCAAATGATTCTTCAGCATTGTTAGAAGTAATCGAAGATGAAGATTAGTGACTAAAGCTAGCTAAATTAGTTGGAGACCAAGATCATAACACGATAATTAATATAGACAAAGTAAATATTTCTGAACATGTTTATTTAACCGTCATTGATCCATATATACCAGTTTAATCATACGTCGTGACTTAATAGAAAAATAATAACTTGGTCTACTTCCATACAATAGTCAAACCCTGTAAGCAATGTAAGTAAATTATGGCTACAGTAGTACTACACTATTAATAGGGTACGGCAATAGTTTCTTCAAACATTTACAAATCAATCACAAGTATTTACAAATCTTCATGAGCCAGCAAGCATCCAAAAACAAAAGATGGTCAGCTTCTTCGGTGAATCGTATAATGAGATGACGTGCTGAATATGAGGGGTCAAGGGTGGAGGGGGAGGGCTAAGCTCCCCTCCCCCTCCCCTTCAAAAACCTACACGCCTGTCCTACCGCGTCTTAAGTCTTTTGGTTTTTCTACAACAAATTTCAAGTGACAAACTTAAAACCCGTACAAATGACTTCTTTCGCTCCGGGCGCCGCGGGAGGGAGTGTCAGACTCTTACTGATTAAAGCCCACCCGTGTACCTTCAAAATAATGTCGTTTGCGTTCAAAGGCCGCGCTGCCTCTTTTGAACAATTCTGCAACCGTGGCAAGAAAAAATAACTACCACAAAACCCATATCAAAAACCATATGGTTAGTAGCAACCAAAAGTCGCACACATCTAATATTACTATATCTACTATTAGGTGTAGCGGCAGTTACCTACGCCTGGCGCCGTAGCAAATGATTATGCTAATGACGTTGAATAAAATAGGACAGTGCGCTACATAATAAAAGTACTCTGTACCACTACATACATCGCGTTCTAGTAGAGATGGGCCGTGTTGGACTTAGATGACTAGGTGGCTCAAATGGTAAACTAGTCACTAGACTTACATGTGGCTCGACGGTCGGCTTTCCCGACTAGATGGTTCTAGTCCGTCTCTGCGAAGAATTTTTGCTTTTAATAACTTAACGGGCCGCAATGTTTTTATTTATTTCAACGTGTTGGAAGTGCTGGTGGTTTATTTATTAAACTCTTGTTTTTCTGCCTAATTTATTTACATGCCTATTATTTGACATCTGTTGCCGACTAGTTTCCGACTAAATATGTCACTGGATAGTCGGTGCATCCCTACCTTCTAGCGCTGGTCGGCACAAGTCACACAATAGATGCCTAGTTGCTGCCTGCATTTCGTTTTGCCGGCAGTCATATCGTGAGTGGATTTCCGCATCCACTGAGTACATTGTGCTCTAAATGGCTTCCATACGGCCTGTGAATAGACATAATGTAACAAGTTACTTTGTTCACGCTCATGTCAATATCTGAGTCAGATGTAAAATTCCTTTTTGTTTGATGTCATAAACTCATTTTGTTTGTTATACTTGTTTTTGTCATTGAATCTGCATTACTTTATTTTCATGAGAAGAACATAGGTTTCTGTACATACTTGTATAAAGATCTTTCTTTGGCTCTTTTTCTTGAAAGCACAAATAGTTCTCCAACTTCCATTCAAAATCTGGTTCTGTCCATTTTCGAAATCTTTTTAGTCTAAATGAAACTAGATTAGGTTTGTATCGGATATTCCAATGCATATAGATAAGAAACTCTGCTCAAGTTCCTCCGACTTGCAAGTGAAAGTTTGTGAAAGGTCTTTATTGTGTTTGTGCGGAATTTCGTTTCCTTTCCATCTTTGTTCCAAACTGTTCGTTGAGGAAATTGTGCTACACTCGTTGCGAACTTAGTTGTGGGCTTAAAACACAATCCGTGTTGCGAACATCATTTGTGTTAAACGCCTCGGATGGTGGAAATAAAAAAGGTAAGTAATTGCTTAGAGATAAGAATCTACGTGTCAAGTACATACATCTCGCGATGGCGAAAACGTACGCTTCTGAACGTTCCGCATCAATTATTTCTTCGAGTTCCGAATGTGTTTCATGTTCTTATCGGAGCATTAGGTACGTCATAAGCTCATGTTTAAGCTTCACATCGAGATGTTCATTTATGGGTAAAAATAAAAAAAAGAAATCCTGTACTTAACGGTACACTTCACAGGATGATATCAGCGATTTTCGGGGCAGTAAACAGTTTATTGGCACAAATAAAAGTTGTGGTCCATTTATTTGAATTCAAAGTGTCGAAGGCTGGCTTTCGTTCGATTGATGTTCGGAGTAACCTTGAAGTGTGGTCTAGCATAGTCATTGTCTACAGGCGTCCGTCAGTACTACTGCTGAGACAAAGGGTGCCATAGACACTCGTCGTAGTCATTCGTTCGTTAGCTTAGGAGTGAAGGATAATAAACGAAGGACGTGTGAGTGAACACTTACGGCAGATTTACTTTTACGTGTCAGTCTCGGAGCCGAGTTGTCATTTAAATGGGTACGTGCCTTCAGAGATTATTATCATTCCCCTTTTTTATTTTTCATCAAAAACATTTAAACTTTTTTTTTTGTTTTTATGTACAGTTTCTGCTTGACAGTTATTTGATGCGTTAAGATTAAAATACTGGTTCGCGGATAGTGTTTTTTTGAAGTCCTTATGAAGGTTAATTTAATAAGGATGCAAGGGGTAAAGACCTCACTGGTGCAGTTGTTATCAGTTACATTTCTAAACTTAAGTTCAACAGGTGTCCACGATTTTTAATATCGGACAAGAAGGTTAGATAAAAGTTATGTTTTCTCATACATATTCAAATTAAAATATATTGTTTTTTCGTTTACACTGCGGCACTAGATAACCGACTTTCGCAAACATGATTTGAGAATTTATTCTGATAAATTGAGAGTTCGTTTGAGTTCTGAAACAATTAATTTACTAAGATATGAGATATAGATATGGAGCATGCTCATGCCTAACTGGAAACTTACATAGACAGGTGCGACACGACAATGCGTTGTTATAGAAATTGTTCTGAAAGTTGAAACACTTTCTACTCGTATGAAAAATCGTTGTCACATTGTTGCGTCGCGCTTGTCCATCAGAGCCTTTAAAGACTGCGCATGTCAACTGTGAGACATACAATGTATTAGTGTGTAAAGATAATGATACTTTTACGATATTCAATTATAATAAGGAAGCACATAATATAAGTTTGTATGTAAAGAGTAGGTAGAAGTACATCAGCGGATATCTCCTCGCTTAAGTTGAAGTCTAATCTAGGGCTTGGAGTCACCGGAGCGTTAATGGAAGGATAACCACTGGTATCTAAGTACTTGCATTGTTTTGTTCGTATAGATTGTATGACTGACACTATTAAAATAAAATATAGGATTAATGAAATAATAAGATGTACTGATTTTTCGATTACCCGATTCAGGCCAGCAATTTTCCAAAAGAGTTGGTTGAGTGGTGTGTTGATTGAACGTTTCCATTAATAAAATGTCCACATCAATATTTATGATCCTTTCTTTCATGGGTTTTCAACTTTCCTCCGTGTATAATTTTCGTGATAAATACCAGTAGTTCTTAAGGTGTGTCCAAATACAACGCGGCATTCGAGCGCGGCTGCCGCGCGCGGCTTGCCGCGCTATGATTGGACGCGACTGCAGCGCGCGGCAGCCGCGAGCTACCTGCCGCGAGCGGCGAACGCCGCGAACGGTGTTAGTGTTCGTTCGCCGGTGCTTGTGTGTGGAAATACATAAATATATTGTATTTCACATGGATATATCTTTATCAACTTCCCATATTCAAAGAGTACACTTTAAACCATATTTTATAAAAAATAATAATTTAGAAATCGGTTTATAAATACACAAGATATAGATGAAATAAAACTTCCTAATCTCAATGCGCCAGTATGGCTATACGGTTGATTTTTATTTAACGCGCGAAACTGCCATCCACTGCATCTATAAAAAGGCGAAGGCGCTCACACGCCGACTTCCCCTGGATTGCCCGGTTGAGTTTTAAAATTATTTTAGTGTTGGATAGCTCTTTTGTTGATGAAGGCTGTGATAGGCTATATAACATCACGCTACGATATAAAGGAGCGGAGCATCAATGAAAAATTTTACAAAAACGGTTTCTTTTTTTCCCTTATATGACGCAGACGAAGTTGCGTGGGTCAGCTAGTCTTAATCTATATACATAGATAGAATAATTTATGTATCAAAAAGAGGTAGATACGGGACTTAGTCACAGTGCCTTAATAATCTTAAAAGCTGGGGCGTTCGGTAGTTGATTTCGTAATAGATCACTTCCAGATTCTTTATCCTCTGTTGATAGAGTGGTCGCATCTGGTCGCATCCAAAACTGCCTTTTTTTAATACATATTCTTCTATTCCTTCTTCTACGTAATTTACGAATAATAAGCAAAGCTATAACACACACGGCCGCTTTCATTGTGGTTTAAATACGAATTGAAGAGCGCGGCGTGTCTCGGATATGCCGCGCAGCACTGCCGCGCAGAAGGTCTAAACTGTCTAAACTAGTCGCGCGGCAAATGTGTGTCCCGCGAATGCCGCGCGTATTTGCCGCGCACTTTGTTCGTTGTGTTTGGACACACCTTTATTTTTACACGACTGCCCAAAAAAAGGAGTGTTATGTTTTCAGGGTTCATGTATGTATGTATGTTTGTTTGTGAGTTTATTTGTTCCACCATAACTTCTTAATGGCTTAACCGATGTCAATGTATGTTGTATTGTTAGAAGCGTTGAGTTATCCCGGGTAACATAGGTATTCATAAAATGGAATTTTAAAAAATAAGAAGGGGAGCCGTGGTTCATAAATTAAAAATAACAAAATATTTGGTTTTTATGAAAATTAGACTACATCATATACTGTCGTCGTCTAAAGCTTGCAAAAAATTAAATTAAAAACAAGATAACAATCTTTTCATTGCAGTCGGGGGACCTGTAAAGAACTATTCAAAGGAACCGTACCCCGACTGCAATGAAAAGATTATTATCTTGTTTTTAATTTTTTAGTTCACTTTTTGACATGGCTTTTGGTTCTGTGCATGGTTTTTTATTTTTATTATTATTTGTTTTAACCTTACTAGTCAGTGTTTAATAATAGCTGACATTATTCTAGTAACATGTGGCCTTCGGTTGACATTAGGCTACGCGAGAGAGCGATAACATACATGTACATTGTACATATTATTATGTTATGTGGGCAACAATATCAATTCATGTGGAATTATTATATACCATTTACTTTTACCCGTGGCTTCGCCAATGTGAATGTCGAATTTTTACATAGCAATAGATTAAAAAAAACAAGACAGTACCCAATAAATAGATATTGTAGCCATGAGACATTTATTAGTTATCTTTATTT
This sequence comes from Hecatera dysodea, assembly GCA_905332915.2. Lineage (NCBI taxonomy): Eukaryota > Metazoa > Arthropoda > Insecta > Lepidoptera > Noctuidae > Hecatera > Hecatera dysodea. Next base: position 9,278,843 of record HG995304.1, read on the forward strand.
TCTGAGTAGTGAGTGTGTATTTTGACTACCTTAGGTTACCAACGCGTTGTCTGTCTGTCAAGTAGGTACATATTTTATATATTGATTTTTATATATTGATATGTTTAATGTTATCATTTTGATAAGTTAATCCATATCTTATATTATATATGTGAAAGTTAATCTGTCTATATGTAACCTTCTCACGTTTTAACGGCTGAAGGCATTTGGATGAAACTTAACACACCATTAGACCATATCCTCGAAAAGGACATTAGTAAATAAAATTCAACGCCACCCAAACACACATGCACAAAGGTGCCAGAGAACTTTACCCGGTGCGTGCCCCTCCCAAAAAGGGTAGAAAAATCCCGGGTATTAATTACCCAATTCCCGCAGAGAAAACAATTGCTCCCTTCCGGAAAAAGTTTCAAGCTATTTAACAAAGGGATAATTATTCATAAAAAATGGAAAATTAATTTGAGTGGATGTCTGTTACAGCAAACCTGCCAAAGGTCATTTCGTTAATTAAAAAATAATAGGAAAATTATCCTTCAGAACATCTAATATGGTCTGGTCTGTCTGTTCGTTACGTCATTATTATATTTTCCTGAAAATTATATCCAATTATAATTGTATTATTTACCTCCTGTTTTTTTAACTTGTCAGATCAGAGGATTTCCTGTTGCTGTACTTTTAATGAATATTTAACTTCTCAAGTGCAAAGGGCGGCCAGTTATGTTTGAACGTAGCAATACTTATTTTAAAAAAAAACGGATTTGTCCTTTGTGTATAAATCAACATTTAGAGTATTGTAAATATTGATTCAACTGTCCACCCTTTATATTTATTTCCATAAAATATATAATACGCTAAGCTATTTAGAAAGGTTACAATAAAACATATTTTGCATAATATAAATAACTCATTAAATACAAAGGAAGGTCATGCTAATAAAGATATACAAAAGGCGGTGCTAGCTAAAAGCTATCATCCAGACAGCCTTGAATGACCTACCTAACTTTAATGTGATGGGATTATGTCAGATCAAATTCTTGCTTCAATAGTGTCTAAATTGGATCACCGGTGTTTGAGTGTACAAATAGAAGCAATTTAATCGTGTCTATTACCCGAGGATACAGGGAGTATTTTCTAAAAAGTGTTTCTGTTTTTTTTTTGTTTTCACTGTCTATGACTCCGACAAATGACACTGGAGTAATGGGCAATTGGGCTTTGGGAAATTTTAAATTATTTACTGTATTTATGTATAATTTTTTCCTTTATGCACTGTTAAACTATTATTTTTTTATGTATTTATATATTTCATTTTAGTATGTGTTATGTGAGTGTATCCGTGGCATAATTAGTATCAAGGTATAAAAGTTATCTTTACAGGACCTATCAGAATACCAGCGCTGTGATATTTTTTTTTAATATTGCAGCATATGCTGGTATACCTTTTTGACCTCGCACATTTACGTTTAGGTATAACTGGATATCCACAGCTTTTGTTAATTTATTTTTCTAGTAGTTTTATTTTATTTTTTTGTTTACTATTTTCTTTGTTTTGTGCTAGTCCCAAATCAACATTTTTCTTTCTTTTTCTTTCTTTCTTTGTTTTCTTTTAAACTTCTCGTTTAACCCTTTTTTCAATCAAGATAGTCTACATAGATTATCGTCCAAATGTATGAGTAACGAATCAAAGATGTGCGTACAATTCCAATTTTCCATTTCCTTGGAGCCCATCACCTTCATCCCATTAGCATTTTTATAGGCTCTTAAGAACGCCGACGTTATCTCGACCCCGCGGCATACGGAACCCTCACTAATATACGTATGACTGTGCCCTTTCCTTTATTTCCACTTTCATTGAATATTTTTGCCCTTTTTTTGGGAACTAACGTGTCATTTTCTATTTACTATGTTTCTTTTGCCTCGGCTTAGGTGGGTATTTGAGGAAATTGGCTGTGTGCTTACTGAAAAAAAGGAAGGCTCTTAGGATAGGTAGAACGTATTTTAGTGTTACTATGCTACTGTTGATAACAGTCAGTCTGTAAAGCTTCACGGCTTTACATCGTTTTACGTATCATTACATATATATTTTCAAATAAGCCCAGTTCCATATTATTTTGATCATTAAAATATCTACAGCAAGAAGATCGTATTTATCGTAATAGTTACTCTACCTTTCATGTTACTATGAAGCACAATATTAATTAGAACATCATATTTATTGTTCTTGCTTCGTCCAAGCGTTTCATGTACATATGTACCTCGGGAATATCAACACATTCAAGTAATTTTTAAGCGCATCTCTCGAGCAAATTGTTAACAATTCTAAAGCTCCAATTGCAATAAAAAAAAATCGAGCAAACTGTCAATAGGTTAATTACTGGATCAAAGTTTACGTAATTTTTTTTTTTAGGGATCAGAGATATGTACCAGGATTCAATACAGATTTCCCTCATATTCATGGAGCAGAAGTTGTAAAATTGAACCCACTGAAACGGGTTTATTGGTGCTAAAAATAAGCGATAAATATCCTATGGGGCTATAAAATACTTCTACTTAATGTCGAACCAAAACTTCTCTCCAAAGTACATTTCCCTAGAGGGTCAAACTCTTATATAGCAAACGTCGGAATAAAGTAAATCTCCACAAGATGAGCGCTTATGCTAATACTATATTTCATTTCCGAGCAGAAAAATGTTAAGTTCAAACGTGCCCGTGTCATGATATCTATCCATGATTTGAAACGTGTTGGAATTGAGAATAAATTTTAAATTGAAACCGGGTAAGAGGATTACAGAACCCGGGGGAAATCTGAATAGCGCATCACTATGGAAGATTTCTAGCTTTTTCTTTTTGGTGTAAATTAAATATGAGGGTATTTACACGCTGGCCTTTCTGCCGTATTGCCCGGACCCACGGGTCCTTTGCGTGGTTTCCACTGCAGGTTACATAGTTAATATTTACTAATTTATCACATTTCGGTAAATAGCAAAAAAAAAATTTTTTTAGATACCGCTGGCATCAATATATTTGCCAAAACTACAGAATTTTCCACAACTGTTTCTACTGTTACATATTTAAGAAGCTGGATTCGATTTTATTTGCACAAGGCAACCCAAACCTTTTTCCCAAAGATAAGAACAGTCAAGTGCGTAGTTTCTAAGCAGTGAAAAGTTTTCGTTTATCTCAAACAACTTAGGCTAAATCTTCCTGCTTAAAAATGCTCATAAAATAAAAGATTATCTCTGAAAAAAATTAAAGTAAATATGCCAATTATTATTTGAGGTGCTACTATCCTAACTGCGGTAGGCGGGGTATTCCGATACCCCATGCGGCTGTTGTCATGTCAAAGGTCTGAATCCAAACCAGACGAAACCGTTGTGGTATTTGACCGGCCCAAACATTAAAACACAAAAATTGCACAAATATTTCTTACACCTCTACGCTTTTGTGTATATATGAGCAATTTGTCTCTTGTTATTCCATTTACGACACACTGTGACACAAGGGGGCGGGAATTTAATCGTTTATTTGTGAATTCACATTGTCACACGTATACTCCCCTGGTAGCGTGGGCGGACAGTTCGCCCTCAGGCTGTTATTAATAAAATCAATTTGCTTTCATGTTCGCCTACCATGTTATTTTAAGATATACTTAATAAGGAAAACAAAAATATACTCATTTTTGCTATGAAACCAAAATAAGTTGTATAAAATCCGATGTAATGAATCAAGATTGCTGTGAATAAGAAACGGTAGGTCCATCTTACCGTTTCTTATTCACAGCAATAGGCGAAGTATTTCATACTAAAGTTTGTGGACTTGTATTTAAAAGTTAAGTACAGTTAACAGCTAACTCTCGTTGGTTGTTAAAATATTCAAGACGCTGCCGTGACTGCTCGTGCTTCCTGCATTCAAATACATTTCTTAGTAGTTATTCTATTTAAAAAAATCTTAATTAAAAAGTGCCAGCAGTTTCATATTCCTTCGAGGCGCCGCAAAAGTACAAATGTATAAAAAACATAATTATTTTGCTACTCGTAGGTACAAAATAAGTATTGGTAAGCACGAAAAGATGTGATCACTCGATATCAATAACTTGGTCGAGAGCCTAACAAAAATAAGTGTGTACAAAACCACAGCGTCATTATATCATTCACACTTTCCCGATCTTTCTGCGTGTCCGTGACGCAGCAATAACTGATATTTATTACCGCCATTTTGTTGTTATAAACCAACCCCAAGATCCCGTCACCTGAGATTTTGGTAGGATTATTTGTTCTTACGATGATTTTGCCATGAAATATATACGAGATGTATCTCAGAATAAATCTTCTTGTCCTTCGGGTATACTGTGTTAAGGAAGTTACTGAAATATGGAATCGTAAATATTGTGCAGGCCTGTGATGACACCTTTGACGGTGCCAACTATGTAAAGCTGCTGAAAACTATTTCAATTATACAACGATTGAATGGTGTGCAGAGAAATACCTTATGCGGTAATTAAAACTTGACGAATACAACATTCTGCTTTTCTGCTGTCAGAAAATCATGTTAATTTGGGATGAGAATAACGAGTATTGGCTTTTGTCATGATCTATCAAGCTTCATCCAATTGTACCGCTTGGGAGGCAGGACTGGCTTGGGGAATCACGTCGAGCCTCATTACCAAATCCTCGAACAAAAACACAGCCTTTAAAGCTGGACAAACGCACGAGATGAATCAGATTACGGTACGTTGGTATAAATTTGACAAAGGGTTTAAATTAGACAGGATTTAATTCAAGGCAATTAGGCAAATTCAAAAGAATGTAATTTTTTACCTGTGTCACTTTTGACAAAGGCTCAACGAGCGTGTCGGCTCGATGGCACATACCTACGCAATCTACATATAAAATTGTAGGATTCGAGGTCATACGTCGTTAGTACAAAATCTGTGTTATATTGTGAACAAATAGAGCGAAAGAAATAAAAGAACAATGACGTGACGTGAGTGCCATTGGTGACAAATTATATTCGAAGTTTTTTTTTTGTGAATATGATCTTAATTGTATCATTATGGTTAACAGACCTTACTTATAAGCTCGAGCTATAAATACCTTCTAAAATTATGTTCCCTCTTGATACACGACGTGTACTGAAGAAAGACTTACGAAAAACAACTCGTGTTAAGATTTTTTCTTTGCATAGAAAAATGATAGCAAGTCATACAAACAAAATTTTAGGCAAAACTTAATATCAAACATCAATAATGTATTCCGAACATTCAAAGTCCATATCAGAACTACACTAGTTCATAGTTACATTAAACTCGGCAGTGCAGTGGTACTGTTTGCGAACTGCAGTTTCCCAATCTGCTTATGCAATATTAGATTTATGTATCCGAATCCGGAATGACTTCCGAACAGTTCCGAAACGAAGTGGCTATTGTGTGAGGAGTAAATAGCTTTAGTTGTGTGCTTAAAATCAATTGATTCTATCGGCCTTCGGTCTACCGGTTAAAACTACTTCAACCCTTTCGAGTGTCGAGTTTTTTGGGTCACAGAAAAGTTTAATCGGAATTCTTTGTTACAACGTCCTCGAGCAGGGATTGAAACTTCAAAACGTTTGATTCGGAATTGGAAATGATATCAATTGTTTTTTTTACCTATAGGTTTTGTATGTGACCTTTGTCAACCTCCCTGAAAGTAATACTGGAGTTTTAGTATTAAAACATGCTTCATAGGTAAGTGTGATTGATATTCCTTTTAGACCTCAACGTCCTCTCCACGATTGATTCATTTGGCAAAGTTTGCAATTACGACCTTTTGATCATCAGTCAGCTAAGCTATTGCCGCTCGAATTTATGAAGGTATTAGAAATTCCTAGCCTCCCCAACTGTTGCCGAAATTCCGGGAGCGAAGAGGCTGTTTTCTAAATGCGAGCAGTAAATAACTTTAATAGTATATTTAAATCAGGGATTGGTCACCCTGTAATAGGATTCGCACGTGCTTGAGACTTTTTCGTAATCTCTTCCGCCGAATGGACTAACTATTTATCCTTTAGGGACCTGAACTTTTCGTGCGTTTATAAAGCTTTGAAATAATTGCCCATTTATTACAGAAAAATACTACAAGTCATCACATTAAACCAAATGACCCTACATGATAGGTAAATTACTTTTATTACCTCTTGTTTAGAACAGGTGACCCTATCTCTTCCTTTGGGAGTCGTAAGCAGGGATTAAGGGATTATTTAAGGTGGATACATGTGTCGGAAATATTCATACCCTCTAACCCCATGATCTCTCAAGTCTTAAAGGTAAAATCACAAACTAACACGCAAGACAAAGAAACCATAGTCATCCTCATCTCCTTAATGAGTTGAGCTTCAACGGCAAAGCTTGGTTAACGGAGCGAGATAACTGCAATGTAAGAAAGAGAGACAAAAAATCTATGTTGTCATAATATCAGTTTCTTGATAAGGAAAAATATTAATTGAGTATTTCGTTGGTATTGTGGTTGAAATCGAGGCTGTCGTGCCGGAGAGGTCCCGGGGGTTTGATCCTGGGCCACGAAAAGTGTTATTGAGTTTTTTAGTAGGACAATTTCAAATGCAGCCCGGGCTTTCGAAATTGGCCTTTGCTCTAACTATATGGCACTCGGAAATGGAAAAATTGTCAGTTTTTGGCAATTATCGACCCCTGCCTAACCCTTTGGGAAATAAAGGTATGATGTTATCGCTAGTTTTCCAACAAGAATCATATAATTTCGTAGATAAGGAAAATATTGTAACTTGATAGCAAACAGAAAAGGGGTGAGATAAGGAGTAATTAACCGTCTGAGCTTTCGAATATGAGAGTTTACATTAAGCTTAAACGCTCTTAGAACTAATATTTTTTTTTTTTAAAGGCGTGGGTCCGTAAACCGTAATCTTATACCTTAAAAATATCCAGACAAACATTCTAAAATTAAACAAGTAATTCGTTATTAAAATGTTCGAAATACTTTGAGCGATTAAATTATTATGATAAGCCAGTGATATAGCCAGTAATAGTAATTGGTTCACTGCAAATTAATAATATATATAACATAAAATTCGGCACAAAATCGAACATGGAAATTGATTGCAATTATTATAAATCAACCTGCAACGCTATTCCCAAATCAGCTATTTCAAACAAAAGACAATTTACAAGCTGTGACAATCAACGACAAAAATCTTGGCACTAAAAATTATACCAGAGACAAAAAATAAACAAAATAATTATCCCCACCAATTTATTACCCGCCAAAACCGTCAGATTGTGCACAAGAACCTTCCGTTGTAGCGTTGGCTTTTCACCGTCGTATTTAATGGAATGATTCATAGCGAAATTTTGTTTGAAAGCATCGCAATATTGGGCTCGCGGTTTAATAAGTGAAGTTGAACAATTCATAGCTCGGCCTACAGATAACTTGCAAATAAGTTGAGAAGTAATTACGGGAGCAGCAATGAGGTTATTGCCACAGTTTGGTGTTAGCTAGAAATGCCCGTTAAATACTTACTAGGGACTTATACATTTATTAGAGTTTATTGGCAACAATTAAAACAAATGGTTATTGCAAGCCACAACTTTCATTTTGGTTCTACATTTACGGGTTTTCTGTTTCATATGTCTTATTTATCCATGATACTGGCTAGTGAATACTGTGCCCATATTCTTGATTTAGTCAATATTGCAGTCAGTCTAACAAAAACGATTAAACAAAAAGCAACTTGTAGTAGTCCACTAAAGTACATACATACGAGAATGTATGGAATATAAAAAAGCTAGCAGAGTAACAAACAATAATGATGGTAGATTAAGTGAAATTCTGACATTATTAATACGGACATAATAAAATAAGCGAATAAATTGAGCCCCTCTGTTACCAAGAGTAATACTATTACGCCATACCTTTGTGAGATTTCACAATTCCAAGAAATTAGAGAGGCTTATTCAATTGTACAAATTAATTTAACTACATTTCTGACGTTTACAGAGCTGCGATATTGCGTTAGTGGAACCCTTATTTCACCGCAGCTGAATTAAATATTTTTTTCATTCAGCCTCTGTACTTTCGTTTATAGGTTAAAAAAATTAGGTAAAATTTTTTTTTTAGATTAAGTTTGTTATTTTCGAACAATATATTACAGTCCATGCTGACGTAGATTACAAAAAATATATATTATCAAAACAACGCCTATATTTATATAAACAGACCCATACATATATACGACCTTCTAACTGAGAACACCCAGTGCTTTAGACAATCAATTTGTTGAGATATTTATCCCAGACAGATTTAGTTTTACACGTTCAATTTGTTTACTCACCTACTTTTGTAGCTGGACGAGTGAAATGTATGTGCCTACGTGCCCAATACATATACATTTGTATTCATTTAGGTAACTAGCTAGATACATACCGATGTCCAGGGCTGTCAGATCCGCTACGCAATAAAATGGACAGCTTGTGGCAATAAGGCGAGTTCGGTGTTATTGTTTATTTTATTAATAAAGAAAACCGACATTTAACTGACATATACAGCTTAGAAAAGTTAGGTACTTATAAAAGCACCATTTCAACCCTTTTACATCTCGCATCTTAAATAATAAATGTAACCTTACGAGAGTGTCAAGTACCCACTTTTCTTGATACACAGATACACCTCATAAGAACGAGTGAATTAAACATTTTCACCTAATTGTGCGTTAATATTAGCCGAGTTACGCGATAAAAAATTATGTGAAAACATGCTGAATATTTTGGCGTGAAGGCGGGATATTACCGCTTACGGAGAGTGACGGCGTTCGCGCTGCGTTCGCGGTACCTCGGGTTCTCGACGCGGAATGTGACCCGAAGTGAGGGAGATGTGGGATGTTTTAAAGGGTGTTGCTAAAAGGGATAGCAAAGAGTAGTGGTGATGAGGTGTCTTCAATTTCATTCAGCTTCTAAGTAATGCCCGTGTGAGTGTGTGCGCGACGTGGCTCAGTGTTGACGAAGTGGTTCATTATCTTTTGTTAAATTATTCTCACTCCTTTTCTTCTCTTATGGGCCCTTTTAAGGGTGATGCTATGTACTTGTGAGCAGAAGTGTAAAAAGATTGAATGGCAAATGTTGGTTTTACGATCCTTTTGAGTTAAAAAAAAAAACATACAAACATCCGAATTGAGAACCTCCTCCTTTTTTAGAAGTCGGTTAAAAACATTTTTTGGTTAATTATGTTTTTAATGTACCTGTACCTGTACTTTATGCGTTTACGTAATTTTTTTTGGGGTTTTCTTACGGTTAATGATAGGACCTTATTCTGTTCTTCATTTTATTTTAAAGTTTAGCAGTTATTTAGATGTCAACGTGCCTATATTTATTTAAAAGAAAGATAAATTACATACGTACAGAAAATAAGTTGTTTTGTGCAGAATCGTATACAATCCATAAATAGGTATGTGCATAAATCCCAAGATACATTAGGTAATCTTTCAACATAAACCTTTGATCATCACCTAAAACATGTAAAAACTAAACAAAAAATACGAGCAATCCCAATTCCAATATTCAAAAACAAAACATCGTTAAAAAGTAATTTATTACTCACTAAACGTATTTATTCGCCAATAAAATTCACGAACAGTAATAAAGGCGACACATAAAGGTTGTCACTCATTCACAATACGGCGGTGTCACAAACAATACGGTGCATTACGCGGATCCGATATTTTCACATCACTAGCGTGCGTGGAAAAGTACGGGAAAGTTGTGTTGCGCGGCGTGCTGGTTTGCGGAGCTTACAGGCGTTCGCAGCGGCGGCCGGCGCGGGACTAGAGTGGCCCGGGTCGCGCCCGCCCGAGCGGGATGCTCGCCTGCTCGCCTGCTCGCCGCCGACGCGCACTGCGACCCGCACAGCCTCGTCGAAGCAGACTAGTTTTCAGGCCTTGGAATTTTGAGCTGAATATTACAAAAATGTATTATTATTAACGAACTTTAGATTTGTGTACAATAATTTTTCACGGTCACTAAAAATATATTTTTTTTTATTTTAATGATTTTTATGTAGATATAATTTAGACATGAATTATTAATTATATAGTAGCCCCAAGTAGAAGTAATATTGTAATAAAAAAAAACATATCATCAGTCAACAACAAGCTCTGAGCTTTGTAGTTTGTAGGTCAAGGATCTGCAAAGGACCCGGACAAAGAACAGAAGACGCAACCGAGGTAGTCGGCAAATGAATGAGCCACTCTAGTTGCTGCCGTCGTAAAAACAAACTATCATTTGTTCAGAAGAATTTTCTAGTGATAATATTAACGCAATTTTCGTATTTCAGTCGTGCATTAGGAAAATTAAAGGCAAACAGACACTGAAACAACATTTTTAGTATTTTATTTATTATTATTGGAGTAGCACGATCTGAATTTTAAGCACGAATTGGAAAAGATGACTTTCGCAACTGACTTGCATGGCGGAAACTTTGCCGGAAAGTCGAATCAAGGTGTTTCTTTTTGGTTTGCTTGCAATCGAAAGAAAAAAGAAAAACTTATTGCCATGATGTAGACAGCTTGCCTAAATAGGATAAGCAGTGCAGTAGTGCTACTCTTTTTTATGGATATTAAAATGACATCTTTCGCTCTGGGCGTAGCGGAAGGGAGTGTCAGCATCTTACTGACTAAAACCCACTCGTGTTTCTCCCACCGCCCTTGGTGTTCCAGGGCCGCGGTGACTCTTTCGAAAAAATCAAACAACAATTTCGAACAATTCCGCAACAGCAGTGGTATATTACAGTATCATATCGACACCGTCTGCTTGTGTACACTCTACGGCATAAAACACACGCACATTTAATATTTTTTTTATAAAATTCAGAACTTCATTGTGGCAAAACCAGGTTCAGCATATGTGTAACAGGGTGCAGCATAGCCACAACGTTGGTCGAAGCAATTTGTGTTCCTATCGTGCCTATTATTGTCAGCTTCTGGTAATACTTGGTAAATAATATGTTTTGCATTAAGGTCCTCTATTTATTTATTTAAATACAACGGCCGAAGACAATTACACTATCTAAACATATCATTTATTTAACACAGTCATGCATTCTGGCAGTTTCCATTAATTCGCAAACTATCAAGATCTGTGTTTTAGTTCATGAGAGCATTCCGTCCGACAAGTCCGGTGATTTAGAGTTTGCAACAGTACGGCAAGTCGGAACAGCCAGTAAACGGTGTTTTCTGTTACGACAATAATTTCACAATCTAACATATTCCACTGTGCAGATCAGGAAAATCAATAATCCCTCTAGGAATTTTAAATAGAGAATTGAAACCTAAGCAACCCAACAGGAATTCAGTAAACGTACGTATCCTTGTATCCCACAAGGATACGTGGGAAAGGATAAAACCCGTACAACTGCTGGCATTTAAGGAATGCTTTTGAACTTTTTGTAAGTCTAACGCATATTGCTTCTCAAAAGTATTGTACCACTAATGTGCATAATTTTCGTGAAATGAGTTCCAATATGGACGGTACCTACTTACGTACTTTTTACAATAGTATTCTTGTTCATCTTATAGCTGCCTATTCCTAACAAAATTAAAAGCCTGGATGTTTGTAAAATGAAAATACAAACGGCAACACGGATATTACGATTTCCAAGCCTTTAATTTCATAATATCATGAGTACGATCTACGCGTAAAACCCTTATAACTTTTATACCCTTTTGCTACCTCAGATTGGGTTTCCTCTACCAATGAGCTTAAGCCAATGCCCGAGAGTTTCCCATGAAACTACACGTGTTATCTCCAGGGGAACTCACACATGCCCACTATCAATGTCGCAGCCAGATTATAAAATCCGCCGCATTACACAGCGGCTAGCCATTTTGTATTAAGATGGATATAACGTTCAGTCGGAATGTTGGAACCTTATTGTACCAGTGCGTCGCATCTTTCACATGAGAAAACTTCTTTTGAAAGCCTCCATTTTTTACCCCCATGGTGCCAACACTATGGGGGTAAAAAATGGAGGCTTTACCAAAACGTCAACTATAACGGTCAAAATGAAAATTGAGTTGTTAAAGACTAGCAGCCCCTTTTTTTTGGATGGGAAATCATCAAATGACTTCAACTAGCAGCCGCCTGCAGTTTCACCCGTGTAGTTCCTGATCCTGTGGGAATCCGGGGATAAATTAATATAAGTTAAACTCTCTAATGGTGATAAAATGGTTAAAACGGGTTCATTCGTTTTGGAGCTCATTCGGTACAAAGGAACAAATAAAACATCCTCTTTATAATATTAGTATAGAAAACGAGCCCAATTGAAGTTTCATTTTTACGAATCAGAATGTAGTATGGGTGAAAATCATGTGTATACCTCATATGTCGGATTCTACTATTTGGCTGCGACATAAACACGAATATACGAGTTTATCCAAAAAGAGGTTGTTATATAAAGTTCTTGAACAAGTTACAAATTAGATTGGTAAAGTTTGTTATATGTACATATGTTACTTTATGAAATCTTACGTAAAGGATTAACGTTACTTCTAGAGTATTTAATAGAAACAATAAGGTAATGGGTTATTAAAGTCTCGTCAAGTTTATAACATTTTCGACATGTGTCTAATGTAAATGTTATAAACTCTCTAGGTACTGAAAAAACTTAGTTTAAAACTATAGAAGTGTTAAAGTATAGATACTTATTTGAATTCAAAAAGCAAATTGTTCTTCTTTGTTCTCGTGAAATTTAATTCCGAAAGAGCATTAAGAGATTTCAAGAATACAGTCATTCAATTTATAACGAAAAGAAGTTACAAGGAAATCGCCAGTGGACTTAATACGGGAAATTGATTGTACATAGTACAGTGACCGACTTTGATGTGAGGATACAAAAACATTTGAAATTATGCTTGCTTTAAAATCCATACTTTAACATTTAAAATGCGTAAGTTACTCTGTCCGTCCGTTATCTCTTCACGACTTTACGGCTGAAGGAATTCGGGCAAAACAAGGCCCACGGGTAGACCATGTCTTAGCCAGGGTTGTGGATTTTATTCGAAAGAGTGACCACTTGGAACGCAAAGGACATTACGAGGAACACGAGTGGGTTTTAGTCAGTAAGAGTCTGACACTCCCTTCCGCTTCACTCAGGGCGAAAGATGTCATTTGATGATTACCCATCCATAAAAAATAAAAATGACCTGGAATACGACATAGGATACTTTTTATCCCGGATGTACATAAGTATGTTTAATTGACATAATTGTTGACATACATAGACGCTGGCGAAGCTAACCGAACATAAAGTTATAACGAAACTTAATGGCTTGAATAAAAACCCTGTAAATAAAATAATATTGTTATCAATAGTAAAATGAATTTTAAAAAGTTTTACCGGACAAATTGTGGATGGAAATTTGATAGAAAATCACTCCAGCGAATTTTTCCCGTATTTTATTTTACATTTTTACTCTAACTAAAAGTGTGAAATAAACAAAAGCCTTTTCCCAGGAAATCGTGTCGGATATACAGTGCCGTGCTAACAAGCTGGTGTATTCAATAAAATATTGCCGTGATTAAATTCAATGCGTTTGTGTTCTTAAAGTTGCCTACAATTGTAGCAAACTGTAGTAAAATGAAGGAACCCATCGATGAGGACCGTCTATTCCTGTACCAAAATTCATCAAATCGATTAAGCGTGAAAGGGTATCAAACAAATAAACACACTTGCGCATTTATTAGTTGGTATTAGTATAAAATCCGGAGCCCTACGATGACGTGTCAATCTCATCATGATTCTGTTGTGAGAGAGAGACGAAGCTCGACAGTGCGAATAGTACTATCCCTTTTTTACAACAGAACAACGGGGACATTGGCATGTCACGGTAGGCCCTAGTCTGTGGTAGGCCCCCTTGTGTTTCTGAACCACCCCGCCGAGCTCTTAACAAATGTAATACTGGTAAATCACCTAGCACAGGAGTCGGAACACTTCACAGAATGTGTAAGGTAAGAAGCTGTTGCCTTACAGAGGTACAATTACAGGCTGCTAAGTACTATTATTTATTCATAGTATAAAGGCCTTTCACCCTCCCCAGAATCAAAGTATTGTACAGTGAAACAGGAATCAGAACTACCCTCGGAGATTACTAGACTTTCGTAGTTTATCCCCACGTCAAAGTAACGGACACATGTCGTGGTCCACGGGTCTGTAAACGACACCCTAGTACAGATGTACATAAATTGGAAGGATTACTGTTTACATAGTATATGGGCACTATTAGGTATGTATATAGATTGTTTGGTAGATCGGAAGTTTATCATATAGCTGGGTATATCAATCAGGAAACACCGGCCTCTACTAGTTTAACCAAACCAACCTATTTACAAAATAAATATAATTTATCATTTAATTATATTTATTTTTCTAAACCATATTGGAGTTGGCTTTCAGTCTATCAAATTCAAATTCATTTTTTTCCCGGATTTAATTATCCGGCTGGTGAATCGACTGTCTATCTGAGCTGAGCCGGAGTTTGACGATGCTAATTGTCTTGTAACCAAAATTAATCAAAACATTACACTTCTTGGAATTTACCGCTCTCCCTCATTTAGTAATGTCGACAGATTCCTGAACTCATTGGATAACTTGTTGACCAGCATGAATTCCTGTCCATGCGTAATTGTAACAGGAGATATGAATATAGACCTTCTTGAAAGTACTCCCACTCCCTCTAACATTGCCTATCAGTGTCTATTGTCGGAACACGGATTTCTTCCTGTCATTACTAAACCAACCAGAGGCAAGGCTTGCCTGGACCATGTTTTTATCAAAACTAAGGCCACAAACTCTACACTAGGAATAGTTTGCAAATCCTCGATTACGGATCACGATCTTGTAATCTTAGGCACGAACCAATCCATACCTAGGAAACCACCACGCAACAGGCATAAGCAAAAAATAGATTACTCTAAGATAGCCGATGAGATTGGTAGACTCGACTGGTCTGAGGTAATGTCCAAAACTAAAGTAGACGATGCTGTGCTACTATTTAATAGAATTCTGTCGGAAATCGTAAACAAGTACACAGAATCAGTAAAAATTAGTCGAACCAAGTTCAGTTTGAAACCGTGGGTCACTCCCGGCCTAATTCGCTGCATGCATCATCGAGACGCGTTACATGCTCAAGTGAAAAAGCAGCCATTGAACTTGGAGTTGAAGCGCGTATATGCAAGATACAGAAACTTCTGTAACGACATTCTCCACAAACGCAAGGCTGAGCATGAGAGTAGGGAGCTGGAGAATCACCGCGACCAACCCAAAAAGCTTTGGCGGGTCATTAAAAATATTTGTCAATTCCCTAAAAAAACCAGTGACAACCAAGAACTACTAAACTCCGGAGAAGATAGCTCATATTCTATAAATAACTGCAACAGTCATTTCGTATCGGTAGGTAAGCGCCTAGCTCTAGACATTTTAAATAAACTGCAGACTACGGAGACTAAACTCTGCAGTGAAGCTGCTAATATTAACCGCTGCAATGACTCTCTATTCTTTCACCCAGCCGATAATCAAGAAATCGGGCGTATCGTTTCTGATTTAAAAGTCGACAGTGCTCCTGGTTCGGACGGGATCCGTCCAATCCTCCTTAAGCAGATTAAACCGTTTATACTGGACCCTCTAACCCATATTTGTAACTTGAGCATGTCAACGGGTGTTTTTCCTGACTCTTGGAAGATGGCTGCAGTTACGCCAATTCACAAAAAAGGTGCCAAGGACTGTCCGGACAACTACAGACCTATCTCTCTGCTATGTGTCACGTCAAAGATCCTGGAAAAACTCGTTAACAACCGTCTCATTAGCTTTCTAGAAAAAAACCGTCTACTATCTGGACGCCAATTTGGCTTCAGACGAGGAAGGTCTACTGAGCAAGCTGTGGGTCTTTTGACTGACATAGTCTCCTCAAAGATTGATGGGGGGCAACGGTCGATTGGGGTCTTTCTTGACCTGGCAAAGGCATTCGACACAGTTTCTACCCAAATCTTACTAAAAAAGTTAGAATGCCTTGGCGTAAGAGGCATCGCTCGGGACTGGTTTGGCAGTTACTTGTCCAATAGGCAGCAGTATGTTGTTATTGGAGACAGTGTCAGTGAACGCCTTCCAGTTGCCTTTGGAGTGCCACAGGGCAGTGTCCTGGGCCCGACGTTATTCACCATGTACATGGATGACATACTCAGGCTAAATATCCCACAGTCAGATATGATATGTTACGCAGATGACACTGCAATCATATTCCACGGTGCCACTTGGGGAGAAGCTCTAGAGGCTGCACAAAACGGCATGCGCATCATAGCTGACTGGCTCGACAAAAATTTACTTACACTTAACGTCGAAAAAACGAACTTTATCATGTTCGACATCAGTCGTTCTCGACGTCCGGACATAGAGAAATTAAAAATACACAACACCCACTGCCATGCCTCTATATGTAACTGCAATGCTATAAATAGAGCCAATTCAACCAAATACCTAGGTGTAATAGTTGACCAGAACCTGTCCTTCAGAGAGCATATCTCAATCCTCTCCAAAAGAGTTCGTAAATTCATTTACATGATGAAATCGCTACGTGCCAGTGCCCCGAAAGACCTCTGTAGAACAGTCTACCTAGCTCTGTGTCAACCGCTGATACAGTACTGTGTAGGCGTCTGGGGCAGTTCATTCAAGTCATGTCTGCTGGAACTCGAACGTGCTCAACGGGCTGTTCTAAAAGTCTTGCTTGGTAAGCCGCGACGTTACTCAACAGACGAACTCTACAAAGAAGCAGGCGTCCTACGTGTCCGACAACTGTATATCCTGAGCTCCCTCCTGAAACTAGTTGCCGCGTTGGGGAGACAATTTACGTACACCCAAAGAGGAAGGGTAGGAGTTGATAGACTATCAATCCCGAAAGTAAGAACTACATTTGCCACTCGTTTTTCACTCTTCCTACCGATACGAATTTTCAACACAATTAATAAATGCACACTAAAAATTCCAGGAAACACATACGAAGCCAAGAAAATATTAAAGAGATGGTTGCAAGACTTGACATATGACGAAACTGAAAATCTCTTGAACCCGCTGAGATGACCGACACCGACATATACACAAGCACCCTGTTCTAGTCACAACTTTCCCTGGTCAAAAGTCACACACATACACACACACACCATAACAATACTTACTCACTCTCACATCCATCCAATCCTTGATGTGCTCTGTAAAGGTGATAGCTATTGTTTTTTTTTAATATTTAAATTGTGAACAATTAATGTTATTTGTTCTGTTCCGAATTGTTCTGTTGTCATTTATATCTTTTGTTTTTGTACTTTAATTTTGATTAATTTAATTGCTTTTATCTATAATTACTTACTTTTGGTTATATCATTTTTCACTTGATTTTGTAAAATATTTTTGCTTACGAACTATT
The DNA here is from genome assembly GCA_905332915.2 of Hecatera dysodea. NCBI lineage: Eukaryota > Metazoa > Arthropoda > Insecta > Lepidoptera > Noctuidae > Hecatera > Hecatera dysodea. Next base: position 9,296,297 of record HG995304.1, read on the forward strand.
AGAATTAGGTAACATTGTGCTGTCACACAAAACACCCGCTATGGCAACTCGTTAATCCTGGGCCACCAAGATACAGGCGATGCCTAGTTTGGGGCCCATGGTCAATTCTGTTGTACTCGATGATCTGCTCTATTTTTACTTCTCATTGTGTGAAATTTTTGTGTTATAACTTGTGTGTGTGCCAATAAATTATTATTATTATTATTATTAATTATTATTATTATCTAACTCCAGATCCTAGATCTGGGAGCATGGTACACATTGGCAGAAACCTGAAAAACTGACACCAGCTGCCAAAGTGGCAGCTGGTGTCAGGTTTTCAGGTTTCTGACTATCTGTAACACAGATATAGGTCTATCTATATCTGTGGTCTGTAATAACTGCCACCGATCTACAAATGAGAGCCACGACGAAGCACAGTGGAATCTCAGTATATAATTGATGCTCACCCGGCGTTGAAGATCACCTTGTCCGGCTGTTATTACTCAGCCACGAGCTTCTTAATATAAACATGACCTCCTCTATACAACTAGGTACGGTAAACATATACGCAGCTAGCTAAGTACATAATTAAATTTAATTAGGCCCATGAAAGTTAGCACCAACATAAATAAAACCTGCTATTTACCCGCTCTAAGTAAAGTCGGAGTGGTAAAAGTTGAAATATTTTATTAAAATTCTCTCCGACCGACGTTAGAAAGTTAAGTTTGAATTTTTCAATACGCTTCGCCTGGCGCACATCTTAAGTAGAAAATTAGAATACGGCTGTTTTCATACGTTTAGAAGTAACGAAGAATGAAATTTCAAGTTGGTATACCACCAAATGATAAGTTGGGACTGAAAACTTTTACGCAGAGTCGAAGTTTTTTAATTATGTTGCCTTGGTCCAATATCGGTTAGCCGTTCAGCCGATTCAGCGAGTCAGGAGTCTCAAGAAATTCATTTGCACTGAAGCTTTTCTTTTTTCAAATTACACTTACTTTAATTTGGAACGCTTCCACAAATACGACGATGTGGACATGCCAAGATGGCTGAAATATTAAAAAGCAGTCAAACTTATTAGTACCTACTATGCCGTAACGTTCAATTAAACCCAAACAAAACGGTCTAATCAAATTAGTTAAATGTACTTATCAATTATTATCAAAGCAGGTTGATGGTGCCACGTGAAGAGCTACGTCATTGCAGTTAATTAAAAGAAAACACCTCGGGCTTTGAATAACTCTCAACAGTTCCAACATAAGCAAGAACATTGAAGTGTCATTCAAATGTCTTGGTTTGACGCCTGCCGCCATATTCATTCCTCAATTTATAATTGTAACAGAAGAAAATAAAAATTGAGAAAGATTAAATAAAATTGTCCGGGAGCCGACCCCAATATAGTTGAGAAAAGGCTAGGCAGTATTTAAAACCTTCTATATTTAAATTTATGTTTTTATTATTTGTTGTTATAACGGCAATAGTAACGACAATTAGTGTGTGTGTGTACACACACTAATTCTAACTATACTAGTAAATACACACTGTGAGATTTCTACTTTCTACCTATTACGGTTCTTGAGGTACAGGTGTTTGACAGACAGACGGATGGACGGACAAACAGTGGATGCTTATTATTTGGGTTCCGTTGGTTATCCTTCGGGTACAGAACTCCAAAAAAGCTTAAATCATTTTATACAACATTTGTCCCATTTTTCGGAATAACTACTAACTTAATTAAAAACAGAACAGAAATTGTATGAAATTGTCTGCCATATAAATTAACGTGAACTGCACCATATATTGTGAGTAGGTAATTTACTTCTGAATTTCTGAATGACAGTCAGTTCCGTCAACCCACAGCCTTCATTACAAAATATAGAAGGGAGATTATTATAGTTCCTTTATCGTAGGTTCACTCAACCCCTGAGCTGGTCAAGCGGGGAATTTGTATGCGATGCGAACGAACTTGCAGTCAACAGTTATATGTACCTTTATTGTAATTAATTTACCACGTAGAAGTATTAGGAAAGAACAGTAAAAGTTAGCCACAATTACGAAAATGCAATGAAAAAAAATACTTTATCACACTACTTTATCTACTGACTTTGGAATGATAAAAAAGTATTAAAACACTCAGCTACTTCCTACTTTAATAAAAAGGCTCATAACTGCTAATTAAGTCATTAACAAGCCTTAACGCAATAAACAGTATTCTAATTCGATATTTGATGTGTTGTTTGTTTATATGCAAAGTCCGGCTCCACTCATATAGGTTTAACTAGTATTTCGCTTGGGGGCGCGAGTTGCAAGCAACCCGCGGTGTCTTTTTAGTATTTTTAGTAACAATTATTATCTCTACAATGTCAGATTTCTGAGTTACGCAAAGGGGTTGAAAGAAGGGGGTTGAAAAGGGTTGAATTTTTTTTGGCCATATATTCATCCAGATGTCCTCTATACAACCCCGAAGACCATTTTTCTCTACAATGTCAGGTTTCTGAGTTACGCAAAGGGGTTGAAAGAAGGGGGTTGAAAAGGGTTGAATTTTTTTTAGCCATATTTTCATCCAGATGCCCTCTATACAACCCCGAAAACCATTTTTCTCTACAGTGTCAGGTTTCTGAGTTACGCAAAGGGGTTGTAAAAAGGGGGTTGAAAAGGGGTATTTTTTTTTTTTCGTTTTATACTCACCCAGACACCCTCTATACAACCCCGAAAACCATTTTTCTCTAAAATGTCAGATTTCTGAGATACGCAAAGGGGTTGTAAAAAGGGGGTTGAAAAGGGGTAGTTTTTTTATCGTTTTCTACTCATCCAAACACCCTCTATACAACCCCGAAAACCATTTTTCTCTTCGACGTCAGGTTTCTGAGATAAGCAATGGGGTTGAAAAAAGGGGGTTGAAAAGGGGTAGTTTCAGATTTTTCCCATACTCACCCCGACACCTTCTATACAACTCCATAAAAAGTTTTTCCCTCCTAGCACGGGAAGTGGGAGAACAATTATGTCAATCAATCAATCAGTCAATCAGTCAATCAGTGAGTGGTTTTTTAATTATATATAATATAATTACGGTAAAAGGGCACAGGGCCAATTACGGTTTGCCTGAAAAGATAATAAAATGTAAATTGCCAATCATATTGTCGGGTAGCATTGCGATCCAACTCGCAATGTCACCCGACAATATGAACCGCGGGGGGGGGGGGGGGGGGTCGTATGCGGCTCATTGTTCAAAACGTAATAAGTATTTATGAATTACATGAACAAGGGACTAACAACAATATTTGGATTTATATTCCAGATTTATATGTATAAATAACTTTTTGGAGGCATTTTTGCAATTTATCATTATCATACATCCATATACTTATTATATACTAGCTGACCCACGCAACTTTGTCTGCCGCACATAAGAGAGAAAAAGAAAAAAAATCGTTTGCAACATTTTTCATTGATGCTCCTCTTCTATTAGTCGTAGCGAGATGTTATGTACAGCAGTTATATATTATAATTTCTTATGTATAAATGAAATTAACATTGGTTTTGTACTTTTTACGTGATGCGCGCAGGACTAAGTCAGTGCGACTGTTAGCAACTTTATGATGTTTTTACTAAGCTTAGAACATCAATATATTTTTATTTTATGATTCGATTATTATTATATAAAGGCTTAATAAAATCTCCAGATAACATTTAATATGTCTAAGTTTCTATATTTCGATTTCAAAAATTGCCTGTGTGTTCCATGTCTTTTTCTAACGTTTCTCAGTTGTATTTATGCAAAAATATTTAATCTAAAACCAAAAGCAGTTTTTCCCGCATTTCGTTTCGGGCTCTGTCGCTCTGTCGGTTCGGAAATATACCGAAAAAAATGTTTCTTGTATGGGAGCCCCCTAAATTTTTTATGTAATTTTATTTTTACTAGTTATTTGTTGTTATAGCGGCAATAGATGTTTATAGTTTTAATAGTTATAGTTGAAATTTCACAGATTGTGTATTTACACAATCTGAGAAAACTTCTATTGTGTACTAGTTGGGGTACCTGAGGAACAGTCCGCTGACAGATAGACGCACGGACAGCAAAGGCTGAAAAATAGGGTTCCGTAGGTTACCCTTTGCATACTGAACTCTTAAAATAACATGATCGCCCTGTAGAGTAAATTGTGAACTTCTACTAAGTTTCGTAGGTATCTGTGCAAAACACAACAGGGTCATGTCAGTACATAAATATGGAAATTGAATTGAACGGCTAATAGCATTAGTAACCCGGACCGTACATGTCGTAATATACGAGGACCCGTTGTATGGAACCATTGTCCATTGACAATTAGCTCTAGACTATGCTTCATTTGCAGAATAGACACCAGATAGAAAAGAAAGCTCAAAGGATTTTTAAGATAGCAAAAAGAGATGTATGGAAGAAGCCATGCTTGTGTTAAGGACAGGACGATGATGGGGCATAAGTTTAAATCATTCATTTTAACATGTTATGCGTGGAAAATATGGATACGGCTTGTCAATCCTGCTATTAGTGTCAATATTATAATAATCATGATTCCGCTGTGAGAAAGAAACGAAGAAATAAAATAAGAAAAAAAAACTGTGTATTTGCCACTCGCACAAGACAAATTATTAAATAATAAAAAAGAACTAATTGTAATGAAAATTAACTAATAAAAGCTAACATTCACACATCTTAGCATAATTATGCTGCTATTATAAAAAAAAAAAAAATATTGCGCTGTTATTCTGAGATGCCACGAAAACACTCACGGAACATATACTAAAAATGAAATATATAAATACAAAAAAAATCATAACGAGTGAACGGGTGTAAAAATTAAATAATAAAAAAATGAGACATACGTACAATAAATAATTTAAAATAGCCCAAAGCCCAATAGCCCAGTACTCCAATGTCATTTGTCGATGTCATAGACAAATTATGGAAAGCGCTGGCGCAAGTGAGAGGCTTTGGTCGGTTGTCGAAAAGAAGGAACGGTAAAAGCATACATATTATGTAAATATACGAAACAAAATCCATGTTGAGTTTAGCATCTAAAATAGCGTTTCACTGTAACTTAAATAAATATTATTGAGTAATTGCAGAGTATGTTGTGTAGTGTTTTGTCGCCAGTAAGTAAGTTAGAGTAAATTAAACTGCTCACTATAAATTGACGGCTATGTTACTTTATGTTGGGACATTAAAATATCTAGTAAAGATGCTAAAATGTTGGGATGTCTGGCACGACCAAAGTTGCAGCGCTGCTACGGATTTTCTACTTGGCCTCTATGTTTTCAAACTACTCACTTGAAAAGCCGTCGTATTACACAGTTTTAGGCTTACAGTGTAGTGTATTTCACAAGCACTGCGGTGTTTTTTCAAACTTGACCTTCAGACCATGTTATTCGGTTTATTATGGTGTTTTAGGCAGGTGCGCGACAAGTAAAAAAAAGTTCATAATATTTACTGAAAAATGGTTCATAATATTTACTTCGTAAGTACCTACGTTCAAAAACTTCGTATCGTTTATACACATAGACCACTTCCATTAAAATATATTGACCATAGTCGATATATTTGCTACCTTGACTTTCGAGTTTATTTCTCACAGCAGAAGTTATTCTCTCATAGTTCTTACTGAAACGAGAGAGAACAATAATATGTTTTTCCTTATATAAGAAACGTATTGTATAACTTAGTAGATAAAACCGAAGTCACAAATAAGTTTCTACTTTCAAATGTCATAAAAGTTTATCGCATTTCAGGATGTGAACTTGGACAAAGTTTTTCGATATATTATTATCACTTTTACATTAAAACTTGACTGAAATCAAAGTTTTGATTGGTGGAATCAATTTGAATAGCTACATAATTATGTACCTACTAAATATATACTGATGCAATCTTTAATCAACCTCTATAGAAATCTAGGGCTAACCGTAGACTTACGAGTATTTATAGTTCACACTGTTCACAGTATCAATTAAATGCGTGGTCATTAAAAACAGATTTGAAGATACATGAATTATTTCTAATTTTTTATAAAACTAAACGAGAAAAAGAACGTAGCACCACTCGTTTCTTCCAATACCTTTTCTTACTTCAGATATCGTAGTTAACTTCTATCGACTTTTGGATTCTTGCTTCTCTCAATTTTCCTCGGTTTTCTTGTTCAGCGTCCTCGAAGTAAACGATATTGTCGTCTGCACAAGATTTAATTGAAGTGGTATTAATGTTGCGGTAACGTTCCGGTATTAAATCCCTATTACGTGTTGAAAGCGGTGTTCGCACGAGCGGTATGTTATTTTGTTAGTATGTTTCGCATATTAAGGCGCTTGCCAAACTCAGCCACTTTCATGCGACTATTGTGTACAGCACCTTAGTTTGGCCTTATTACACATCGTTTATGTGCAGTTTATAGAGTCGAAGACGAGTTTATTTTATAAAATTATGCCAATGCTATGAATGATATTCTTCCCCGTAAGCAAAATGCAATGCCAAGTTATTATGAATACTCAAAAAATAAAGTTCAGCAGAACTATAACAAGATAATGCTCTATAATGAAAAACTGAGGGAAAACAAACAACGAACATGAATCTGAAATAGATACCTCAAGTTATTGCGGCGTCGTTCCGTGCCAAAAATGCAAAATGATACGCTTTTTTGTAAATCAACTCTTTATCTTTTATCCTATTTAATATCACTTATCCAAATTGAAATTTAAGAAGATTAACAGAAAAGATAAATTTTCTTGTTACAGAAAATAGCGTGCTCAATTCGCAGTTTGTAGAACTTTAAGTTGCTGTAAGTTTGCTAAGCTGCAGCAGTTGGAGCTCTTGCAGCACCCAACGAAGTCTCAAGCTTAGTAGGTACACGAAATTAATTTGTGAATGTACACACTGTTCTACTAAAGTCCGTAGAAAAGCCGTAGTTTAAAGATAGACACGAGCTATTGAACAGCGTTTTGTCCGTCTACCCTACAATCCATTAATCTAAACGTCCGTGCCCGATCACTTCCAATGGCAATTGGATTTTTTCTTGCAGACCAAGAGAACTAATTTTTATTCTGTAGCTCATTCGTGAAATAAAACTACACACTTTTAGAGTTCGTCCGTTCTGTTACATTTCGTTTACGATTGGCTGTTAACGTGGATGAAACTTTTGCGGATACGAGCATGTTGTGGCCTTAAACTTCACAGTTGTTTCTGTAGAGAGTAAAGAAACGGCGGAGCTAATTAAATTTGTCGTTTTAATGTTTATTTTAGCACTCGCATTTGCTTTCGAATACCTTTTTTTATGGGTAAGAAATGATCAAATGACTTCTTTCGCTCTGGGCGAAGCAGAAGGGAGTCTCAGACTCTTACTTACTGAAACTTGCGTTCTAGGGCCGCGGTGACTCTTTTGAACAAAATCTGCAACCCTGCCAAATCGAATATCTAATGTAGAAGTTTGAGAACATTGTACGTAGTACGTACAGTCTCTACTGTACGTACTACGTACGTGACTGCAAGTATAAGCCTCTGCTTATACTTGAAGTCACATTTCAATGTTAAATGATTTTTATTTTGTAAGTAGTTTGTAATGATCAGTTTTACACATCAATCTTTTTTGACCGTTATAAAAACTATATGAGGCCGGTGTTTCCTAGCTGACTACCCTGAGAAGAAACACGAAACAAACTCAGAGGTCGAGGTCTCTTTTGAAATCCATACAATTGTACTGGCCAAATAAAAAAATGTGAATGAGATTAATAAATTGTGTAATGCACTTCTGGCTGGAAGTGTACTTTGAGTAGGTGTATTATTAAGTAACTTTATCATTTCCTAATATTACACCTAAACAGATTTAAGGCGTATCATTATAATCCAATATAAAGATCATGCATTATTTTCGTTCCTCATATCAGGTTTGGTCTCGATTTTCTTGGAATTATATTTTAGTCTAGAGATAATTGCAGAGGAAAGTCGTTTTCTATCTAGAGGCGTTGATTACGATTAGTCTTGTCCGAACTGAATAGGCGATAATTAAGCTCGACAAAATAAAAAGAGTCGGTTGCCCGATGAAGTAAATGTGGATCGTTCAATAATTTTTTGTAGGTATATTTGACGATGTTTTCAAAACTGGTACATACTTTTAAATAAGTATTACTATATTCTATAGACAGGTCACATTTTACATGTTCATTAAAATCTGTTCAAGAACAGTAAAAATACTTATGTCATTGTTTTGTTTTGTTCATTTAAAAGCTGCATTTTTTTAATATATATGTTCAAAGTCTACAAATATTACTGAATCAAAGAATAAAACCGATTTTCAAACCTAAGTCATGAAGTTGATTGAGTCAGGCGTTACTTTGCGGAAATCCATTTTAAATTTGAAAATGAAAACAATATATCTAGTTTTAATTTCCGCGAATATTAGTGGGTTGCAGGTATGCACCTCCCTCCCGCCCGCTATATTATGCACATGCAAGATTACTGGGCAAATGCAAGGATTTTAAGCACATGCAGGAAGGCAATGCATGTGCTTAAAATCCTTGCACTTGCCCAGTAATCTTGCATGTGCATAATATAGCGGGCGGGAGGGAGGTGCATACCTGCAACCCACTAATATTCGCGGAAATTAAAACTAGATATATTGTTTTCATTTTCAAATTTCTAAGTCATGAAGGATTAAATGCAGGATTACAAGCACTATAGAGCTCACGGTCACTAAAGGTCACGCGTACATGAATTATTGTATGATGATGTACTGTTTCAAATATATACCATAGTATTAGATTCCCTAAAGCATTTCATTTACATTGAAAATCTTAACAAAGAAATATACACGCAAGGTGTTTTTTTACCGGAAAAGCTTGTGTCTGAACATTGTTGGTCATTTTATAAGGAGACTAGCAGCGCCCTGCGGTTACACCCGCGTAGTTCCCGTTTCCGTGGGAGTATGGGGATAAAATATAGCCCATGTCACCTCGGGAATAGTGTCGCTTCCCAACAGTGAAAAGAGAATTCATAAAATCGGTTCAGTAGTTTCGGAGCCTATTCAAACAATCAATTAAATCTTTCCTCTTTATAATATTAGGTTGGGGAAAAAGTCTTTTCCTATTATAGTATAATAATATATGAAGTAATAAAAATCTCTGGCTATACAAACTCTTTGTATCTGGCTGGTTTTGGTATCATTGAAAGTTTAAATTTTAAAGAACATAATTCCAAATTCAAATTGTGAGGAAACTTTTCCCCCAACCTATTATTAGTAAACTAGTGTCACGAAAGACTTTGTCCTGCCCGAACTTAGACTATTCGTAAGATATAAATTCAGGAGCCTGATTCTAGTGCCACCTACAAAGTTCAAATGAAGCTTACGTATTCATGAACCCATCCAAACACTCACAAACATCATCTAAATAGATCCAGTCGCTTAGGAACACCTAGTGGTATGCAAACGTACCTAAGAATTATGCCTCTAAAACAGCTATACAAGATATATTGTTTATGGTAGATTGCTGGTATCTTTTACGATTTTAATAATCAGGTGGTAGGCCCACTTGCTGAAACGCAAGTTATTTATCTATACTTCTCTACTTAATATTATAAAGAGGTAACGTTTGTGAAGTTGTACGGGGTAATCTCTGGATTTACTGAACCGATTTTCAAAAATATTTCACCAATAGAAAGCTACGTTATTGTGGAGTGTCATAGGCTTTTATCCCCGTATTGTCAGGGTAACGGAAACAATGCGGACGAAACCGTGGGGCGCTGCTAGTCTTAAAAAATGTGACGACCTGTCAAATAAAATGTTGACCTCAAGAACTACTGATATTGGTTGAATTAATATTTGCAACAGCCAAGCACATCACTATTTCAAACTCGCTCTTATTTATTTTTTGACGGATCTAATTCGGATCTTTTCACGAAACTGGAAGCTAGTTAGTTTAGCTATTCTTTGTAACCAAAGATAGGTTCTACAAGTTGTCATAATTTGCCATAATGTCATAAATCAAAAACATAAAAAATAGTCATAGACAAATATCTGTCGGTTCACCATAACAATATTCTATTCAAATAACAACGGCATAAATGTGTCGGTCGTGGTAAACCACTGTATAAATAATATTTGTCGTGAATCGACAGCGGCAGATGCTACTCGGGGTCATAAATTACACCGAGCACCTACAGTGAGTCTACCGCTCAGGGAGGCGCAAATGGTGGATTTAATTTCAGGGTGTCAATAGCTTTAACTGTTTTAATGTCTACTCAATCATGAACTTAAATATCTAGTAATAAGTTTTCATTCATTGTTCTAATATACTTTGGATAAAGGGCGATTCAAACTTAAGGAAGTTTGCAAAGTTCGCGTTTCTTTCCCCACCTTTCATCCCCGCTGTGAGATGGATTTGCAACTTTGCAGCAACATGCGGACGTGCCGAGCTGCTTATTGATTAAATATGCCTTAATTTTCATAATGCGGACTGCGCTAAAGGTCTACATCAACTTAATAAATTGCTTTTACTGCCAGACAACTCACAGTCTGAACAAAGGTGAGCCGTAAGGAAAGATTTTGAATATTCAGCCCCAAAACGGGTTATGAAAATAAGTGTTAAGTAATGGATTGCCTGAAATGTATGGGCAACTGGTGCTTTTATACTAATATGCCACCTTGTTAGATGTGTACTTCCATCCAAACCATAAATAGTTAATATAGCAGCTCAGCTTTAAAGTACCTACATCTGTTTTGTGTTATGCGCCCTATTGTGTAACGCGTATTTAATTAGGCGAACTGGTTTTTTGCGGTATCTTTAGTGGTGCGAAAGCCCCTTTAAACAAGCTTTAAAACTATTTTTGACAATTTGTATGGCTTTGGGTCGATCTTCGAGGTTAAGCAACGCCGAGGTTGGTCTGTGGATGGGTGACCATCTTAACATAACCAGACTGCCTCGGAAAGCACGTTAAGCCATTGGTCTCGGCTGTCATTTGGAGATCTTTGGCAGTCGTTACGAATTGTCAGAAGCCAGAAAATCTGACACCAGTCTTGCCAAGATGTACCGTGTTCCCCAGTTAATGGATCGTAGAGGTCTGATAGGCAGCCGCTTCACGTAAAATACTGGTATTAGCTGAATCCGGCTTGACTGGGAGCCGACCCCAATATAGTTGGGAAAGGCTAGGCAGATGATGATTTGAAGACTTAAGCTCCAACCGTGTTGGCTGTAAAACCTGTGTGACAGACGACCGACAGAAGGACGCGTGAGTGACAGCAATAGGGTACCGTTGGATATAGAACCCTAAAAAGGCGCAATTTTCCATATGTAAGGAGGATAATCCCATAATGTAAGGACCACGACCTCTTTACCTGCCATTAACGATTATAAGTTACAAATAACGACTACAAACGTCAACTTTTCCTGTGGTGGTGTGCGTGTATGTGGATCCTAATACGTCCATTAAAAGCTTCTAGAAATTTAATTTGACCTGTTTTAACGTTTATTTATTTGCACCATACCAGCAGACTTGCGTAACCACAGGAATAATTATATCTGTGCGCGAAACGATACCTTTATAAATAAGTGGAATGGAGACACTAAGAGAAAATATGAAAACGTACTCAGTAATATTTGCCAGAACTTCTAAACCACGTATTCTGTTCAAATTAAAGCGATAATAAATTCGTTATTTCTTTGAAAGAAGATTTAACAAACATAGGTAAAAATGTTCTTTAAACATGCTGTTACAAGTTTAATATCTCTTCAAAAAACAATAAATGAGACGAAAAAGATGATATGTAGATATCATCTTTTTCGTCTCATTTATTGTGTTTTGACCGTACGAACTCCTCAACCAAACAAGATAGTAGTATCTTGTCACCTTCCGGCTGCATCATCAAACCAGCTCTGTAGCACTGCCTCCAAAGTTGCATGAGCATCCCGAGTAAAGTTAATCGTTTTTAAAAAAGTGTCCGAAAAATTGAATACTAATTTCTAACCCGGCACACATGTAAAGACGGTTCAATCTTTCATAGCTACGCTTCGTTCCAAACGAGCTCACTTCCCCAGAATCCGTAAATATCGTTAATCAAGTTTCATTGACGAAACAAACTTCGTTTTGATTGGACGTACCTATCTCCCGTATCTCCGAGCCCCGTTCCCTTTCAGGCAAGTTTTAGCGGCAGCCTGAAAGCATCGCTGATGCAGATCGCATTAAATAAATAGCACTAAAATGGAACTTCATCAATTAGAGTGGCCGATGTTACCAACAAACTGAATACGAGAATAATGTCTATAATTAATATCACGTAATTGAACCGTTCGGACGGTGTATACTTTACCTCCGAGTAACTTAAGACTGTCTTAATTTAAATAGATTTATTAAAAGCAATTTTGCGAAAGGTTGTTGTTTACATCTGCATAAGAAAATATGTTGGTGGAAAGATGAGCTATTTGCCTTTTATATCCTACTGTACTAATATTATAAAGAGCGGTGAGTACCTACTGATGAATCTAAATGTAAGTCAATCAAACAGTTGCTGTCTTTAAAAAAAATGGTTTCATCACTTCGAAGTAACATTATCTTAGATGGATATATTCAGTACAGGCACATCATATCAATCAAAGCATCATAATCAATCAGTGTTCTATAGCACCTCGTGCTAATTTAGTGTGTACAGTGAACTTGTAATGTAACACGAGGTAGGTATATATGTCACCGGATAATTGCAAAATGCGAGATTTGTAAACTCTCGATAAACTGTCAAATTTACATTTGGAATACTTAACGCATCAGAATTTGATAGTCAATAATCTCTCGATGTCATTCAGAGAAATTGTGATCCTATATAAACTGACGACAAGTTGGCGAGTTTGGTGACATATCAGTGTACGGTTTTACAATTCATCGGATTTTCTGAGCTAGACAAGTAACGGAACATAGGGCACAGGGAACTTAGGGCTCCCCGACACGGTTATGCAATTCACGTTATTTTTTTAAACCCTGCAGACGGAAATCTCTCAAAAGACTCCGTCGTCGTTTAGAATAATGAAATTATAATATCTTCTCTAATCGTTACTTGCTATTCTACAATTCTCGGAATGACTTCGAGAGATTATAGACTATCAATTTTGATGCATAAAAAGTGTTCAAAATGTTGATTTGACAATTTATCGGAAGTTTACGATCTCTCAAGATATTGAATGATCTTTCGAAATTTGCCATTTATTTGGATCTTTTTCATCACAATTTCGTTGTACTGGGTGACTGATGTTGAAACAGTCTGTATACTTATTTGTAAGATAGGAAAATGCTACTTACTTTTTCAAGCACATATATTTTTTTATTCCGCTGTCCACAATTGGTTTCGTGAATGGGGTTTCTAATATACCCAAAAACTGATGGCATGAGCATAAAACTGTCGGTAACTTCTTTGAAGACAAACGATGTGCCCATGTCCCTCGTAGAACAATCGTTTGTTTAGCGCGAAAGGAGAAGAACATTCGGCACCTTCCATACAACATTATTGTAGATGATTTATGACTAGATTTTTCGACTTTTATGTTACCTTCTACCCAGTAGAAGTGGTTAAAAATCAGATATCCTGTCTAATGGTCGCCTGGCTCGGGTGCTTGAAAACCTCATCAGAAAGTCCCTGGTACATCTATTACCTACTACGAACCAAATTAAATTTCATTATTTTAAACAGGACTATAAGATTTTTATTCAGTAATTTATTCTAAATGTTTGTATTTACATGCGGAGGCGTAGGCGATCTAGATTACCCACTTACTTAAATATTTTTCAGGCCTTTCCTGCTCTGAATTTCAAATAGGCAATACAGACATGATAAGCTAAAGAATAATATTGTTTTTAACCGACTCCAAAAAATGGATGATTTTCTCAAGTCGACTGTATTTTTCTTTGTGTCATAACTTCCTTTTTTTTCCTCATAACTTTTTACTGGGTGTATCGATTTTGATGCTTCTTTTTAAATTCGAAATCTGGTGCCTGTCATGAGGTCCTATTTGCTGACCTACCTGATATGTGCTGTATAATGTGGGGTGCCACAGTAAAAAGTGAAAGAGTATGTTAAAACACAAAGAAACAACCCCAAAAAAAACTTCCAAAATTAAAGTTATTCTATGCTCGTTTTTTAGAAGTCGATTTTTTTTAAAGGTTTTTTATAGATACCGGCTATCGCTGAAAACCAGCACCATGTCTCGCCCCGAACAGTCTCTTGTGTTGCCACTTAACGCAAGCGTGTGAATTAACATACTATCCTATATCTAAAGTACGTTCACATATGCACAACACGTGACGCCATATATTTAGGTAATATAAGATAACCTATCCGTGCTGAAATTATTCTCAGTTTGAATTGATCAATGCTATCATTTCTCATGAGTTTTAAAATCGTTAAAAGTCATAAGATAAAAACAAAAAAAAAAAATAGTTAGTAGGTTTCTATAAAATAAAACAAGAATGAACCACCATGTGCTGCCAACGATAGTAGAGCAATTATTTACTATTAGCGGTGTATTGCATTTTTTTTGCTTCAGGCGTTATAACGAAAAGCTCATAATAACATAACGTGTTATTTATTAAAACAGTGTTAATATCGTGTGAGCATTTTCCCCTACGGCAAAAAAGACATATAATTACAGTTTAGAGATCTCATACGAACTGGTTAGTATTACATGAAAACCATGTAAAAATTTTCTTATGTAAGAAACTTTTTTTTTCTGAATGGGTCATCAAATGACTTCTCTCGCTCTGGGCGGAGCGAAAGGAAGTCAGACTCTTACTGACTAAAACCCTCCCTTTGATCCTTCTAGTGCCCTTTGCGTTTCAGGGCCGCGGAGTTATGTAAGTTCCTCCATCTGCCTAGCCTTTTCCCAACTACATTGGGGTCGGCTCCCAGTCAAGCCGGATTCAGCTGAATAACAATATTTTACATAGAGCGGCTGCCTACCAGTCCTCCACAACCCATTATCTGGGTACTTCTAGGCAAGATTGGTGTCAGATTTTCTGGCTTCTGACAATCCGTAACGATTGCCAAAGATCTCCAAATGACAGCCGGGACCAACGGCTTAACGTGCTTTCCGAAGCACGGAGGAGTCTCGTTATGTTAAGATGGTCACCCATCCATAGACCGACCTCGGCAAGCATTGCTTAACCTCAAAGATCGACCCGTGCTGCTATTATAAGTTAACCACGGGCTCCTCCATGGAGGATGTAATTACCTACTCTTTGTAAATTGAACTTAATGATTAGATTAAAAGATAGCCTCAAAAATAGCGTCAAACAAAGGAGAATATTGTGAACGCGTGTGAAAACCCTTGACATGAACATTAGGTAAAACATATGAATATTGATCACAAATCAAGACAACAGACACATCTTGCTGCCTAATGGACTGGGCCAACATTCGTTTGCGTTCAAACGTGTCAATGGCATTACTGTAATTGTGTCACTTCTCATAACGACAACTTATACATAAGAAGCTACATTTGAAATTAGGAATCTTCCTATATCTACTACTAAACCAAGTCAAAACCAGGGTCGACAGTATTATTACCGACAAAGTAGCGCTAAAAAAGTACGCAACGTATATACATAGGTGTGTACAAAGTCTTTGAGTAGGTACTAAATTAAAGTTTGACTCCTAAAACGATTTCCAATTAATTAGTTTTCTATTCACTAGGAATGACATTTCTTTGCAAGTAGGTAAGCGAATAACTTTGGTTTTGATAGTTATGTTAATATTCAAAACTAATATTAGAAATCCGAAAGTAGCTCTGTCTGTCTGCTTGTTTGTAAAGTTTACACGTTTACACCGTTGATTGGATTATTGATGTAATTTTGGTACACGAATAGACCGGATTTAGGATTTTGGATACGTTTTATCCTGGGATTAGTTAGGCACGTTCCATTGTTATAATTTCCGACATTCACGCGAGCGAAACTATAAAACTGGCAATATAACATTAAACACTGGTAGTTATTTCTTGTTTAATTTTTATAAATAAATAAATCAACTAAAAACAAGTGCAGCCGTGGCACAAGTGTATGCAACAGTAACGATGATTAAAAAAAATTAGTGTTGGCTCCCGCAACCCCCAGGCTGTAACAGTAAATTATAAAGCTATATGAAGAGTTTTATAATTAATTTTCGAATAATCACACGAGTATACTTTTAACTAAGTATTGCATTTACGAAAGCGGTGAGATTCGTTAATTATTTTTATGTTATAGGTTTACAATAATAGAGAACATTAGCTTTGGAATAAAAACGGCGTAGATATGTGGATATATACATACCTACATTAAACGTTCCAGGAAATACTCCGTAGGCACTTGAGTGGTTATCACAACACATTAAGCATATAAATAAGAACAAAGAAAATGTATCTACTAAAGTAAGGCTAATATACGGGTATGTAAGTACAAATGGCGTGCGAGAAAATTACTGCCAATTCATACGTTTGGATACTGCGCCTAAACCACATTTAGGTTCCCACATGTGGCTACATTCTGGGCCACTGGCCGCCACTAGGCCAGTCATTATTTGCTTACTCACATATTTGCGGCCACCGCTACACGCTAAGGGTATTCAATCCCTTACATTTAACAAAGGTAACTTCGTATGAAAGTTGATCATTTCCAAAGCGAATTTTCCTCAAAGGGTAAATTGAAAGGTCTCCTTGGGTTTTGCCGACCGGCAATCTGTTCACCTACATTTTTGTAAGCTAAATATATTTTTTGGATACATCTTTGTAGCCATAGGTTCTATTCAGTTATTTGTAAATGGCTGACACACTGTTCCATCACGGCTCATCCGGGTTTTGGGACCATAAAGGCCACTACCCATTTGGTTGAGAATTCCTTGAAAGACGAATCCTGGATTACCAATGTACGTGAAATAGGATGGGAAAAGTGTGATTCTATAGAGAACCTTCAACGCTATCCTTTCAAGCGTATTGATTGTGGCAATATGTTCTTATGCCTGTTCATGAATTGGTTTTATAAAACCCTGTTTTCGACGATGAACGTAATTGGGCGCAAATGTTAATGATATCGTCTTGAAAACTGTTGTACAGATTTTATATTAATTGTCACCATTATATAGATTTTACCTCAAAAATATTTAGTACCCATTATGAATACATTTTGCGGTATTTTATTACGAAGTAAGGATGAAGCAACTAGTCATTTAATGACAATGGTAATTTCACGAGGTCCAAACTAAATGTTGAAAATTATTTCAGATTCTAAGGAATCATTAGGTATTCTCCAAGCTAGAATTATGAATACAGCATTGCTTAATCCTTAGCCAATTTTAATATTTAAGTACGTAATGGGTGGAGGGTTAATTTATGTCCTCAAGTTTCGGGATACGACTCCCGGGCTGGGTAATTATGATTTATTAGCTTTTACTTATAATGGATGAGTCACTCCAGATTGTGATGGCTTTGGAACGGTTTTATCTAACTCCGGAAAACATGAGAGTGATGTTATGTTAAATGTCGCCGGAGAGTTATAGAGAGTCGAGGTGAATGACAAGTAATTGAGGAGGTATGTTGGCTCATGAACATCATCATGAGCCCACAGTCAAGTAAACAAAGGCATTCATTTGATTCTGTTATGATTTCTCACTAGATCTAAATCGTGAGAGTGTGAGAGTAAGAGCTAGATCTTACTATCTATATATATTATCTTTGTGCTACAACATAACATGACCAATTTTCAAGCAACCCATAGAGCATAAACCTAGGTTAGCCACTAAGTCAATCGAGCATCATTCAATTACTAGATTAGAGCAAGATATACCTACAAGGTAAGTAGTCAGGTACTACTATGTTGCCCACCAATAGATATCTTCCAATAATATTTCATTACTGCTCTTACTGTCTCCTGAGTTTCACGTGCTGGTCTCGATAGTAAACATAAAAAGGTACCGTGGAAGATTCTCATTTCTATTGCAAATAACCGACTACTGGTGAAAATATTACAGGATCTACCTCAAGTTTAGTTCACAAGAATTTGTAAATGTTAATAATGCAACGCGCTTTATTGCAGGTACTTACTTTTATAAAACGAGCAGTAAGTAATGGTGAAATGGAAAATTATCTAAAAGCTGGAAGTTTTAAAACAGCGCTTTACCAAGTCGGAGTTTGAAAATGAATACTTATAAATGTTGAATTAATAGCTGTTGTATCAGAAATTTCCGGAGGCTATCCCCTTTTTTTCAAAAAACGAGGTTTTGAAGTCGACTGTACTTTTTTGTGTATTACCTCATAACTTTGTGCTGGGTGTCCTGATTTTGATGGTTCTTTTTATATTCGAAAGCTGGTGCTTGTCATGTGGTCTCATTTAAATTTGAGTGAGATATGACGACTAGTATTTGAGTTATCCCTAATATTGTGTGGCTTCGACTACGTTGATGGTGTTCTCATTCTGTTTCATCGTCTATATAAAGTGAGAAAAAAAAACTGTTTGCGATGGTTTGCAAGAGCATCTTAGTAATTTGAGGTGGTCCTTTTCCAGTTTGCTGAAGAGCCGAGATAGGAAACGGAACTCTACAATAAATGCTCTACAATAAAGCAAATCTTCCGGGATTGCTGAAATCGCGTGTCTGGTTATTGTTTACACCAGTTGAGTACACCACACGTACGCTGTGATGGGGTGCGTTTAGCTGTGGGCTACCACTAAAAAGTGAAAAAAAAAAAACTTTTTACAAAAAATATAAGTAACCGACTTCTAAAAATAAAAAAATAACACAAAAATACAGTATAACTTTAATTTCAGAAGTCGGTTTTAAAAAAAACGAAGAAGCAACCAGAAACATGGAGTTTCGTGGTTTTTTAAATTTTGGTAGTTAAGCTTTTTTTTACTATTTACATCGACAAGTGAAATAATAAGAACATCATCAATGTAGTCAAAGCCAATTGAATACGCATTATTAGGGATAACTCAAATACTTTTCGTAAATGGGACCACATGACAAGCACCTACTTTCGAATATAAGTAATGAGGTAACTAATACACACACACAAAAAAACCACTGATTTAACGGTCCATCGGCGGTCGGTAGTCTGATTTATGGTTTGACACTACACGGACACTGAAATAGTTTGAAAGGAAATTAAATCTACACTATGTATGATCGTAAATGTATTGAATGTAATGGAGAGGTGTAGTCTTATTTTAAAAACGGCTTCTGCACATGTCATGTGGATGAAAAACTGAATTTATTTGAGGAATAATAGTCAATTTCCAAAAAAAAAGGAAAAACTCGACAAAGTTGTCATTAGCTGATCAAAATAAGTATATATAATACCTACAGAATTAAATTTAAAAATACTATCATACCCTTTTGTTTTTAAATTTGCGCGCGCTGCGCGAAAATAGACTCTATGACTGATTACATAATATCTATCTCATATATCGTCATGATAAACGCATCATGAGCAGTTAACCCCAATTCCACTTTGCTGACTGGCAAATCTTTTTACCATGATAAATCCCATTATCATAGGTTAGTATATGGTTTCCTTTGACGCGAGAATAACAATTCCGAAATGAAAGTGTTATTATTTTATTGACATAATATTATTTTCTCACACTCTTGAATGAAAAAGGGCAAAAGTGCTGGACAAAGACCATACAGACAGTTCTGTATGGTTTTTGTCCAGCACTTTTGTCCTTTAAATGTCGCATCTACTTCCTGAATGACTTCAAGTAGCAGTCAGATTGGTTCCTTAAAGAAGACTAATGCTGTATGAAGTCCTGGGTTCAGTCGCCGATTTGGGTAGTGTTATTGAATGACAATTGAGTCGTCCCTTGTGACATTTTGATATAACTGGACCTGCTATAGGTAGGTACTAACTTCTGCTTTACGCTTCGGGAAATACAATCGCGATGTTAGGTTATGTACTGTTATACCTAAATCATAATATAACAAAATACATTGAAGCAAGCACTTCAGGGATTGTGGCTGCAACTGGGCTGGCTTCGAATACGTCAAACTATTTAATATGTTAATTTAATCAAACCAAATCGTACGCACTGCGGCGCTGTAACGATTTATAGGTAAACTAATGGTCAAATTAATTGAATTGAGAAACGTTTTAGTGGCTTTATTAGGAATTTATATTGTAATTACGATGTTTATGCAAGTGACTAATATTGTAAGCAAATCACTAGGTATATGAACTGTTAGATCAGAATGGTAACGATAAATAAATATTTAGATAGTATACAATTAATAGTACAAAACATTACAATACCTGCAACTCTTTTACAATATACCTTTAATACATGTTTACGGCGGTGGCGACCATTATTCTATTAGACTATTACTTTATTTTATTTTTATTTTTATTTTACTTTATTGGGACATAAAACAGTTACACATTACAATATAAGTGTGACATGATAAAGTAAAAAACTAGGTAAACGTGTAACCCACATCAATGCCCGCAAAATAATGGTGTTTGGATTGGTTTAATGCGTGCGTTGTTCTTACAGTAAATTACGAAGTACGAAGCTATTCTAAAGATTCAATAGCCAACTTTTTGAACTTAGAGTGAGTAAGCGCGAATATATCCAAATCAATGAAGTGGGTATTATACGTATCAACAATGCGTCGTAGAGGTGCCCGTGCACCAGCGTGAGTTCTGCACCTTACGGTGTGGAAAAGCTGACACACACGCGCCTCTCGACGCATAACAGTTCTAGGTACAATGTAGCATAGGTTATTGGTGATATCTGGACAATCAAATTACGTGCAATTAATGAAAATAATAATCTTAAAAGGCCTCTAGTCTTTTTATCTTATGTAAATATTGCTATAAGTTTAATATCCAAGCGCCATGCCACCTTTATCTCACAACTCTATGTGAAACATCTTTTTCCCATTAGGTACCATCATTAGGTACTTGATACATACGTGGAGATAAGATAACATTAACCTAATTATATCAGCAGTTTAAACACTGCCGTCTAATTATAGTATATAATAACTAAAAATAAGACGATAATCTCCTGGATATTATAAGAACACAACTCAACCACAACGGAGACAAATACATTTCCACACGATTGACTTGAATGGGATTTGATAAAAATCTACGTATTAATTATACAGAGTGTAACCAATAGCCAAACATTCTGTCTGTGCACCAAAAACCCAAATATCGAAGTAAAAAGGGAAGGTCCAATAATGGGGAATTGAAGCGGACTTGCTTGATAAAGCTGAAAGATTTTAATGTGGATAAGTATTGAACCCATAGATTTATTATTTCACGCGGGCCGCTTGCACCCGCGCTCTCGCCGAAGAGGCCACTGTCGGAATAAACTTTAAACTATCAATTTATACTCTGACAACTTTATCTGATATATTGCTTTGCTCAGTTTAAATTAATCGCGTAAAGTAGACTCGTCGATAGTTAAGTAAGGATTTTTATTTCAATCGTTTGATCATAATATGTCTGATATGCTTTATGTTTGAATTAACGCATATCTAAAAGCACTGCTGTAGGTATTCCCCAGATAGTTGTGCAGAGTTATATAGGATCCATATTCCGCAAGTAGGTACCTAAGTTTTGTTAAAGTCTTATGTTACGTAAAATGGGACGAACCTGTGTAAACCAAATTATTTAAAAACTAGCAGCGCCTCGCGGTTTCACCCGCGTAGTTCCCGTTCCCGTGGGAATATGGGGATAAAATATAGCCTATAGCCTTCCTCGATAAATGGGCTATCTAACACTGAAAGATTTTTTCAAATCGGACCCGTAGTTCCTGAGATTAGCGCGTTCAAACAAACAAACAAACAAATAAACAAACAAACAAACTCTTCAGCTTTATAATATTAGTATAGATTAGCAGCGCCCCACGGTTTCACCCGCGTTGTTCCCATTCGCGTGGCAATACGGGGATAAAATATATGACACCTATGACACTCCACAATAACGTAGATTTCTATTGGTGAAATAATTTTGAAAATCGGTTCAGTAGATCCAGAGATTACTCTTTACAACGTCACAAACTCACAACCTCACAAACTCACAATCATTACCTCTTTATAATATTAGTATAGATAGATACATTATATTTGAATCAAACATTTCCATTTCCCGATAATATCAAACAGCAAAGACCGACTCCACAGTGCACCCGTGCAGACGAATAACGTCAAAGATATTATCGAATAAAGCTTCAAACTATGATATTATTAAGAGTGGCAAAGGAGAAAATTTCAACGTTAATATTTTCCATGCAATCTTCGGTATCTCGGAATGAAAGGAAAATATATTACTATGATGCATCATCTGCTTATTTTCCCGGCAGCTGTTGAACGAAATTAAATGAAATGAAACATGCTCTACACTGTAGGTCCATTATAGTTACATAGTTAAGATGTGTACAAAAGTCCTGAAAATGGTAGGTACATATTATTATGTAGTTCCCTTAATAATATTAATATTTTGATTTCATATTATAAAGAATCTGCTAGTCAGAAACTAATCATATTGTTAGATTTCCTTATGAAAGATCATAAACCGCTTTATTTAGATTAATATGTGAATTACCCTGTAATTTTCTTAATTACACAAAGCTTAGCTTGAACAAAAGAGTTTTAATTAATATTCCTTTTCATGCTTGACTTAAAATAGATAAAGAACCGCCTTTGTCTGGAAGAATCAATAGAAATTAGGTCAACTGGACTCATTTGTGATCGGACGAAAACAAAAAGAATTTAAGAACCTAAAGGCACTGTAAATAGCGATGCATAGAGTTATCTACCGCTGTATAAGCTCCCGATAATGTTCATACATCACTATTGTATCCCCAAAACACCTGAGATCGGCAATATCGTGGATTATCTCTAAGATAAGCACCGGAGGCCGGACTGTCGGAAATCCTTCCATTCATCATTTACATGAACGTGCCCAAACCTGCCTTCAGTGAATTTATAAAAATCATCCCGTTATTGGTGCGGAAAGATAAATGTTTATAAGCCACCGTTTTTTTAATAAAGGAATAAATAACGTCAGATAAAACTGTCAATAAAATATTAATTTATTGACAGTTTAATTTATTACTCTTTGTTTGTGTTTTATAGACCTCAGTGTTTGAAGGCTTACAGGTGAAATTGTGGTTAGGATTCAAAAAGTTCCTCTTTGTCACCTTTTTAAAAGTTTTCAAATTGAAATTGAAAAGGACACTTATACGGCCCATTTATCGGGAATACTCCGAATGCACTTTAGAATACAACTCAGCAACAGGAATTTTGTGAATAAATTGATGCAAGCATGGAGATGGCTCAATTTTATTGAACATCAATAACACTAAAATGTATTCCTACATGTTATATTTAATACCAGCGACTTCGTCCGCGTGGAATAGTTACTTTACCCCCGATTTTGAAACTCTCAGCCTGATCGGTTTAAAATTGACAAAAGATAGACATGCTGTTTCGGGATATTTTTTAGATAATTTTATGTAGAACATTTCCGTAATACATGATTTCTATGTAACTTTAACCATTAAGGCTACACACGCGACGGAAGCTTAAAAAATGGAGTAACTTCTTCCGTTTTCCCAACATTTTCCTTCACTGCTCTGCTCCTATTGATTGTAGCGTGATGAAAAGTATACTATAACCTGCCCAGGAGTATGAAGAATAATTGCACCAAGTTTCGTTGAAATCGGTCGAGTAGTTTTTGTTTCTATAAAGAACATACAGACAGACAGACAGACAGACAGACAGACAGACAGAAAGACAGACAGACAGACAAAAATTTTACTGATTGCATTTTTGGCACCAGTATCGATCACTAATCACCCCCTGATAGTTATTTTGAAAATATATTCCTTGTACAGAATTGACCTCTCTACAGATTTATTATAAGTATAGAAGATAACATGTAGGAATACATTTTAGTGTTATTGCTGTACCATGAAGCAACCAGTAGAAATTTTAAATATCGTGTCTGTATATTTTACTCACGTTAGCACGGTAATATTCTAAAGTTATCTTTGGCCAGAGTGATTAAGTCATCTAGGCAAACGTGCTGCATCAGCAACCACATCATCACTCACCATTACGGGAGATAGCGGATGATCACTATCTTCCTTGTATATTTTATTAATAATACAATACTATCAATAATAAAAAAAGTTTCATCCACATATCATAAGTTGCTTTAGTACCAAACAGGTTTAAAAGCAATGTTATACTCGCATTAACGTATGTAGAACTAAATCCAAACTCATTTCTCCTGTAAGTCAAGTTTTCAATGAACAAAGTTTGATTCTTACGTATGTACATACATTCAAACTTGAAAGCCACGGTTTGCGTTTCCTCTTAGCGCCTCTCAGAGAATAACTGGAAAACTTCATAATTAAGTGTATTTAAAGCAAAGCGTCGATACAAGTGAGGAACTAATATTTGTCAAGACTAGTTTAGTTTTGTTTAAGATGCATAATAGTCCGATCTATCTATCTAGTTGGCCCGTTATGTCTCACTGGCCCATTGGCCCGTTAAGTCTCACTGGCCCACTATGTCTGCTAGGCATAGGGTCCCTTTTCTTTCCCGAAACACATATGTATGTGCTCTGCCATTGCGGACCGGTCCTAGAAGTAAGAGTCAAGTTTCACCACCTCCTCCACCTTCTTGATCTCCTGCGATGTCTCCTAGCATCTAGTTCTAACATGAAAATCTAACCTTTGTCCAAGGATCGACTAACAGTAGTCGGACTCGTACGTACTAACTGAGTCTGGATACGTCCAGTGAAGTGCATTTAAAATGGCGTCCTCTTTCGTCTTAGAGTTGAGCAGAGATTAGGTGCTACCTATAAATATATGTATATCTCTATAAGTTTTGTTTAAATACCAAAAAAATAAGGAGCGAGCTTATTGCTACAAATACACAGAAATCTGTACTCCAAACTGGTGACAAATTCCAATGGAAAATCCCAAAAATCCTTTTGCTGAACCTTATCATACTCAGCAGTAGAACCCATATAATATGTCTGTTACTGTGTAAATTGTTGTCCAGCTACACAGACATACATATGACATACGGCAGAAGCGTAGATTCGTGAAAATTGAATTAACAAACAAATAAACATACTACGAGTATCAATAAAATAATATAATTATTGTGTGTAAGTATGGGTTATATTGATTAAAGAGTTATTACTCTTTAATCGTTATATTTGCTGTGAGTAAGTAACCTTTGAGAATGTCTTTCACGGCACTAAACGTTTGAATAAATTTAACAGGAATAATAGCAATTCTACATTCATTTGCTTTTTCATAATTTCAGTTCAGACAGCAATCTCTCATCATATTACAATAATTTACTACTTCAGTGTTCCCAAAGGTACCATTAAATAAACTTAAGTATTTTCGGATCATTTTATTGTTTTACGAGATGAGATTTTGAAAAGGGATTCAGTATTTATACTCACATATTTCACATATGATTGCTACGATTTACGACCGTTCAAATGTTGAACTTTCAACTCTGTCTACATTTTGGGCATCAAATTATATCTCTTGAATTAGCTCACCAGATCATTTTAATCTTATGAAGAGATAAAATTGTTTGTTATATAAGACAAACTCTGGAAGTCCTGATCTCATTACAAAACTTTCACTGAAGTCACACTAAATACATACATACATATATGTAGCTTCGAGGAAAGCTATCATAGATATGTAGCTTCGGGGAAAGCTATCATAGACTAGTTTATATACTGGAAAAAATGAACAATTCCTGTGAGTTGCGCCACGGCAGTGAATCCGCGCAAAATGCTAATACATGTATATACTTAAATAAATAATTAAGTATGGTATACGTACAAAAAGTATGAATCATGCACCATAATTTGCAAAAATATAATTTTCTTCAGAAATCTTAATTGAAAATATACTAAACCATATACATAACATCCTTTTTTTTTTTTTTTTGGATGGGAAATCATCAAATGACTTCTCCCGCTCTGGGCGGAGCGGAAGGGAGTGTCAGACTCTTACTGACTAAAACCCACCCGTGTTCCTGCTTGTGCCCTTTGCGTTCCAGGGCCGCGGTGACTGTTTCGAACAAATTCCGCAACCCTAGCAGGCACTGACCCTATGGGGCCCCGTCTTCTTTGCTGACGGCTCTTTGAGGCGCGCGTGGAACACGACGCGCCGTCGACTCGGGCCTGGTTGCTATCGGACGGCGAGCCACCCATAGCTCGCCATCCGCAGGCCCGCGCCTACGGTGGCCGGAAATAGCCCTGCGTTTCCCGACACCCGGGGCGTCTTCTCCTGTTGCGGCGGCTGGATAGAGAGGCTTCCCTCTCTCGCACGCGCTCCGCCTCCTCCTTCGCTAGCATTACTGCTTCGCAGAAGGAGGCGGCCGCCTCCCATGCCTCCTCGCTCCCGACCATGGCTTGAACCAGGGCCGGACGTGAGAGGTCGCCGCCGCCGATCGCCTCAATGAGGACACGGCGGTGCTCCGCCCAGGCAGGGCAGACCTCCACCGTGTGCTCCACCGTGTCCTCCGGGCGATCCACACAGTGATGACACCCGGACGTGTCCTCCCGCTGGATCCGACACAGGTACCTCCCGAAACAGCCGTGTCCGGTGAGCACCTGCGTCAGGCGGAAGGTGAGGACGCCATGGCGTCTCTCTAACCACTCCTCAAAGAGGGGACTTATCGCCGCAATAGCGGCGTGCCCAGCGCTGGGTTGCAGCAGTCGCTGCCTCCATACCTCCGTGAGATCCCGCCGGAGCTCCGACCGCTGCGCAGCAATCTGCCGCGGCAGCAGAGTTTCGCCCCGGCTTAGCGCCTCCACGCGCAACGCGTAGATGTGCGCGAGTGCTCTCGCCTCAAGATCCCACGGCAGCAATCCGGCAAGGAGGTTCGCCGCCTCGCATATACATAACATCCTGAAGAGTTGAGTTAGGTAATAGACGAGTAACCTATATACATATATAGGTATAACCTTTTTGTATGGATGGGAAATCATCAAATGACTTCTCCCGCTCTGGGCGGAGCGGAAGGGAGTATCAGACTCTTAATGACTAAAACCCACCCGTGTTCCTCCTAATGCCTTTTCCGTTCCAGGGCCGCGGTGACTCTTTCCAACTAATTCCGCAACCCTAGCATATATGTAGGTATACCCTATAGTGCACCCACGTTTATAATATGCAGTGAATCTATGGCAATCAACCTGCCACAAAAATACAAAAACACTTAATTTGCCTAAACATGGAAACAAATGCAGGAACTTTCGACAATGCGGCCAATAAATAATCGAAAAGTAAAAAAAAAACTATTTGTTAAATAACAACATTGCATCGCAACAGACTAAAGAGCAGGACAGCAGATAACGTCGACGGTTTTTAATAAAAACTTTTCCCGGTATAAGATGAGCGCCATCCTTCAGTGAGCCATTCACTGGCGGTCCTCAAATGATGTACTTTACTGCGACGTATCATCTTCGGATTAGACTGGCTATAGCACTACAGGGTGTTCCAAAGAAAAAAGTTACAGTTCCTGAAGAGCGTAGGCATATTAAGGGTGGTATCCTTTTTTATTGGATGGGAAATCATCAAATGACCCCTTCCGCCCTGGGTGGAGCGGTAGGGAGTGTCAGACTTTTACTGACTAAAACCCACCCGTGATCCTTCTTGTGCCCTATGCGTTCCAGGGCCGCGGTAACTCTTTCGAACAAATTCCGCAACAAGGGTGGTATCCTGTATTTGCTATGCAATTAAAAAAAAAAAACAGAATAAAAAAATACTTTTTTCAAAAAAACCCGACCGAAAAAAGCAACTAATAAGTAAAGAACTAAAACACTTTTCTAGCTGCCCGATGTAGTTAGTGGTGCTTATTTTAGTTAAATCTCAGATTCGAAGCTACCGATTGCATCAGACTACATCAAAAGTGTTTTTTCCTTCTAGGTAAAAAAAAAAATAGTTTCGTTATCGATTGTCGTAGTTTTTTTTTAAAAGTTCATTATATTATTTTTATTTTATATGGTTTCTGTACTTAGCTACTACAAAACACTACCCTTAAATTTTCATACCCCCTCGAGCCCAGGTACTTTAGAACACGCTGTATAAATTCCTAGACTTCTTTACAACGCACACGTGAGCTAAGTTTTTCTTTTTTGGTCTTTAAAACTGGAACTTGTAGAATGTCGTATACAATGTAACTGTTAATGCCGTTGCTTCTTTGTATTTGTTTTAGCTATTTAAAGTTGATATAGTACTTTGTCAAGAAAGTACCAGGATAAGATCAATCATACACAAAATGTTAGTTATTCACCCATCTTTATTTTATCACCTTCAAAGTATGCTCCTTCAGAAACAATACACTTATGCCAGCTAATAATCCAATCATCAAAACATTTTTGAAACACTTTTTCAGTTCTTGCCGCGCGTTCTCCTTTGTCTTGTACCGAATGAAAACGTAAAAATAAGAATTTAGGAAAAAGGAGGAAGTCAACTGAAGCTATCTCTGTTGAATGAGAGGGTTGCTCGATGGTATTTGTTGTTTTTTTTTTTCAAAAATTCGTTCACGGGCAATTGCGAAGGCGCATTATCGTGGTGCAAAATCCAAGAATTTTCTTTCCACAAATCTGGCCATTTTCATCTAATTTGCTGTCTTGAACACTCTAATTTGCTGTCTTAAACACCGCATAACGCTCAAATAATATTCTCTTTTTGCATGGGAAATCATAAAATGACTTCTCCCGCTCTGGGCGGAGCGGAAAAGAGTGTCAGACTCTTATTGACTTACACGCGTTCCTCCTAGTGCCCTTTGCGTTCCAGGGCCACGGTGACTCTTTCGTACACGTCCGGCAAGGATTCTGAGTGCACAACACCGCGATCGTCAAAGAAAACAGTCAACATAACTTTGACTTTTAATAGTCTATGGTGTGGCTTTTTCGATTTCAGTTCAGTTGGAACGCGCCACCCACGTACCACCACGTCACCCGGTCGTAATTAACTCGTTCTCAGCAAAACAGCTTTTGGAGAAAATTCAGATTTTTTGGGATCGCTTTTGAACACTTTTTACTATTCATAAGCAAGAATTTTGTCTGTTATGAAATTGGCAATGCACACTAGAAATAACTAAAAGCAGCATTGCTTTTATCTAAATAATAGATGTAACTAAAACTCCGGACCAAAATGGAAAAGTTGTGCCAACATAACAAAAAAAAAATGAAACCATAAACAAATCCCGATACTTTTTTGACTGAAGCTAGCTGTTCACCGCGTTTTCCTTTTGATTATTCGGTTTATAATGCGGATATTTTAATATGAGAAACGACCTCATCATTTCAGCCAAAATACAGCCAATATACTGCACATCAGCACCCCTCATGTAACGACATAATACTCTAAAATTGACATACTATGTATTTTTTCTGGTTCATGCCGTTTATTCGGTTATAAAGTTTCAAATAAACGAAATAATCAGTCAGTGAGCTTCATATCCGCAGCCACAAAATAATACACATCAATTTAAAAATGAAGCCCAGAATAGAATACATATGTATATATGGCACACTGTATATAAAGGGGACACTTCCATACCATGCATATTATCACCTATAACAACAGTTATCAACACGATCGGTCTCCTAAAATAACACATCTAAATAATGCCAGCTTCCAAGGACAAGTAATTGAAATGGACTACAGCTGAACTAAACAGATTATAACGATAGAGTTGAGATTTCCCTTTGATTCAGTATTTTTAAACCAATCTGAAAAAAAGATAAAAGGTGGAAATGAAAATTGTATTAGCTTTTTGGTCTACTCTTTATAATACGGTTCACCAAAGAGATAATTAATTAGAACGACGAGTGTTTTATTATTCTATGGCTTTATTGAACAAGGTTTATGAGGAAAAGGGGTCTCGTTTTTGTTTGTGCTATAATTTAATTGACTTATTGGTTTTGGCAACCCTTACTTATATTATTAATGTTCAAGTCTGTGTGTTTGGGAGTTTTTAATCAAAACTCAAAGACGGAGCGGGTTTTGTTAAAATCGTAAAATAGGCCTGGATCAGAACATTATATGTATTTTAATATTTTAGTAGTACGCTAGTAAATATAATTTAAAGAATTGCAGGGAAGACCGCTGTCCGCCCCGACAACTCCATCGCTTTTGAAGACGATGAGAAGGCCGAATGCCTGGCCGACAGCCTAGAGGCCCAGTGCTCTCCCAGCTCTCAACCAGTAGACAAAGCACACCTGGACAAGGTGAACGCTGAAGTCGAACGTAGAGCCTCCCTCCCGCCAGTCGAGGACCCCGAGGATCCTCTCCCCCCCGTCACTCCTGACGAGGTGAAGGAGATCATCGGGCGACTCAAACTCAAGAAAGCCCCTGGGTCAGACGGAATCACCAATAAGGTGCTCCGTCTCTTCCCGGCAACCCTGATCATGTTGATGACCGCCATTTTCAACGGCGCTCTGTCCAACAACATGTTCCCACAGACGTGGAAAGAGGCTACCGTCATAGGTATCCCCAAACCAGGGAAGCCCAAGTCCTCCCCGTCCAGCTATCGTCCCATTAGTTTGCTCAAAGCTCTCGGCAAGGTCTACGAGAGGCTTATTTATAAGCGACTCAAAGACTACGTTGAAGCTAAGAGCCTCCTCCCCAATGAGCAGTTTGGTTTCCGGTCAAACCACTCATGCGTCCAACAGGTCTTCCGTATCGTTGAGCACATCAGCGACCGCTATCAGCGCGGCTTAGTTACGGGGGCCCTGTTCTTCGACATAGCGAAAGCGTTTGACAAGGTCTGGCACAACGGACTGATATACAAGTTATATCAACTGGGTGTGCCAGATCGTCTCGTGCTCATCTTGCGAGACTATTTGTCAGACCGCACCTTTCGGTACCGTATCGAAGGTGCGCTTTCGTCTCCCCACCCCATTCATGCCGGAGTACCGCAAGGCGGTGTCCTCTCTCCCTTGATATTCTCGCTGTACACCAGCGACATACCCACCAGTGCTCAGACGCAACTTGCCCTATTTGCCGATGACACGGCCATCTACCGCTCCGGCAGATGCGTAAAGTCAATAGCCGGCCACCTCCAGAGATCCGCCGACGCACTAGGCGCCTGGTTTCGGAAATGGAGAGTGGAAGTCAATCCGGAAAAGAGTCAAGCGATCCTGTTTCACAGGCCGCGGGCTCGATTCCCTCCACCAGACCCCAGTCCGATCACCATGTTTGGCAAGCCGATCCCTTGGGTGAAGCAAGCCAAATACTTAGGTGTAATCCTTGACCGAAAGCTTACTTTCGGTGAGCACATAAAGACGGTGCGTAATCGCGCCGCTTTCGCTCTCGGTAGGCTCCACCCCATGCTGAATGCACGCAGCAAGCTTTCCCTTAAATGCAAGTTGCGCATTTATATAACGTGTATACGCCCGATTATGACCTATGCGTGTGCTACTTTTGCGCACACTAAGTCGTACCGGATCCATAGGTTGCAAGTAATCCAAAACCGATTTCTGCGGAAGGCCACGGGTGCCCCGTGGTTCGTTAGAAACGATCGACTCCATGTCGACCTCCGCATTCCAACTATTAAACAATTCATGAAGCGCCTTAACAAGCGTTTCATTGAGTCCGCCGAATCCCATCAGAACCCTCTCATTGTATCGGCCGCCCGGTACACTCCCTCCAAGATTAGTAGGATTCGCCGTCCACGGCACTCCCTAGTCGAACCCGACGACCCCATCACCTTACTTCAAGAGAGTAATAGGGAAACCAGTACGATTAGAAAAAACAAAAACAGACCGCGTTCCGTATTCCGGCCTCGCCGACGAGGCCCATCGCGACGCCCCAGTAACATCCCTCCCCGACTTTTGCCTAACGAGCCAGCCCGCGACGCTGAGCCATTAGCGTTAAATCCCCTAAATAATAATAATTGACCCAGCCTGTCCCTTGCTGCCCCTCTCAATGACCCCGTTAAGCCGAGGCCCGTATCCCACAGGGGATGCCCTTAGCGAAGCGGTCATTTAGCTTTTTAGTAGTTTTTAGCCCTGGCTGGGGGCCTTAAATTCATTTGAGGCCACCACAGGATTGTCCGGTTGAGCAGTAACCAGCCTTAGTGTGCTGAACTGCGAGTGGTCCATTCCAAAAAAAAAAAAGGAAGACCACAGTGAAGATGCTTTTCATTTTACATAATATGTACAACTCTAAGTCCAATAAGTTACGTGTTTTTCGAAACTTGCGACCCGAAAAAGCATATTATAATCTCCCCACATATTCTCAAAATTCTTAGTTCGACACGGAGAGATAATAGAATTATAGTCGAATTATATTATTATTTGTATCATTATGAAACCAATGTTCAGTTTACAATTTGTTGCTAGTTTATAATCTCTGAAGATATTTTATAATCTTTCGGAGTTTGCAAGTAGCCGCTTACCTTTGAATAAGAAAAAGATATATTTATTTAATACTTCACGCACAAAGATGTAGAGGTGGACTTAAAGCCTTAGGCATTTTCTACTAGTCAATCTTCGGTTGATGCACAGAATAATAGTGGTAGGTGCAACATAAAAAAAAAACGGAAACGCAATTAATATTACATGAATATAAAGATAAATATATAAACTATACATACAACACAATACGATAGAATAGAATACTCTTTATTATGTAGGTACACCATAAAAATTACAGAAAATCACCACCCCAACCACATCTTACTATATACTCAAATATTATAGGTATTATATTTTATGTTCATATGTCAAAACTCACCATGACAAATGAATGTCTACACTACAATAATAAATTAGTAGTTTAATAAGTGATGTTATATTCGAATCAATAATAATACGACGAATAACCACCGTAGATTTATTGTGAAGGACGGCACGGTTGACATACATATGTGTGTCGGGCATGTCACCGTCCGGGAGAATCAATTCACCACATTATCTCTGCTTGTTCTCGCCTAGTTAACGAAGAGTACTTTCGTAGGAACATCATTGTAGCCAGGATTATCCATCAGCAACTTGCTTTGAAATACTTTGTAGTGGAATTGGAAGTGCCTTGCTTTAAGTATGCGCCCGACCCAGTTCTCGATAATGGCAATATCACATTGTACTGGGATCTGTCTATCATCAATGATAGGAATATTTTGGCCAATACGTCTGATAAGGTGGTGGTGGACCGAATCGAAAGGCGTGCAAAGATTGTAGACATAGTTTCGTCATGACGAAAACCTCGTGAAAGCTGAGAAAGATAAGCAAATCAAATGACTTGACTCGCGAGGTGATCGACATGTGGGTAGTGACGCAGCAATCATTGTACCGATAGTCGTGGCAGGAAATAGCTTAATAGCTAAGAGACTCGACCAACACCTCAGGAGGCTCACGTTAGGTGGCTTGATTTAGAAAACAGTACATCTGGACACGGCTCGTATTGTAAGGAGGTTCCTCTCTCTGGAGCCCTGGCCGCCGGTCACTCTGTGCCCGATACTGGTGGGCTACTTTTTTAATATTTAAAAATGTTTTTTTTTTATAATGTACTTTGAAAACTTAAAAATATAATTGTTTGTATGTCTACATGAATACACGGAATAAATTACCATACGTTTTTGAAGTCAATTTTTATAACAACATACATTCTCGTACTTACACTGTCAGTCGATTTTTGTCATAACTCACATCACTTGGACATCATTTCACCGCACGTCGGAATTTATTGCGATATCGAATTTATCGATGATACCGATCTCGTAATGTTATTTCGTCATAAATGGATAGTCCATCTGTAGGCAGAATATATTTTGTTATTTATTTCTGATACCCAATATTTTCCGTCACATTTTACCTAGTCCTCTGACCAAACTTGACCATACTTAAGATCTGTAAAGGAGTCCGTTTTCAGATCTCAAGTAACTATGGTCATAGAAATGATTGCTTTAAGAAAATAAATAGCATTTAATTTACAATTTCTTCACTTAAGATAATCACGTCTCTAGCTGCTAAGACGACACACATAAAGCCCAGACCCAGAAGGCACAGTGAACCTCTAAAACTATTTAGCAACGGAACCATTCAGATGAAAGCATACATCAGTCGATTGCTAACCGTAATCTTAGGAGAGTGCATCTACATGCGCCTCAATAGCAGCGTAGCAGTTGCGTGGCAGTGGCGAAGTCGCAGCGATTACGTAGCGTTGTCGGTGAATTCGAAATCTTGCTCTGCATTAACGCCAGCATTGCGGATGACCGGAGAAACTCTCTATTTAATTAGTTTATTACGGTTCGTTCGCTAGATTCATATTTTAGACTAGCTTCTGCCAGCGACTTCGTCCGCGTGGAATAGTTACTTTACCCCCGATTTTGAATCTCTCAGCCCGATCGGTTTAAAATTGACAAAGTTTCATACAAACGTTCATCCCCTATTTTATCCCCTTGGGGGTAGAATTAATCAAAATCCTTTCTTAAAGGATGCCTACGTCATAACATCCGAACTGCTAAGCTATCGGGAGTTAAACGTGTTATTGTGAGTCAACCATAAAAGATAGACATATGCTGTTGAAAAATATTTTTTTGATAATGTTATGTAGAACATTTCCGTCATACATTATTTCTATGTAACTTTAACCATTAAGGCTACACACGCGACGGAAGCTTAAAAAATGGAGTAACTTCTCCCGTTTTCCCAACATTTCCCTTCACTGCTCTGCTCCTATTGATTGTAGCGTGATGAAAAGTATACTATAACCTGCCCAGGAGTATGAAGAATAATTGCACCAAGTTTCGTTAAAATCGGTCAAGTAGTTTTTGTTTCTATAAAGAACATACAGACAGACAGACAGACAGACAAAAATTTTACTGATTGCATTTTTGGCACCAGTATCGATCACTAATCACCCCCTGATAGTTATTTTGAAAATATATTCCCTGTACAGAATTGACCTCTCTACAGATTTATTATAAGTATAGAAGATGTCGTTCTGATCCTGACCATATATTTGCATTGTTTTGAATTGAAATGCGACTTCTGTGCTTGTTTTAGATTTTTTTGTTTGTATTAGCATCCGTAGCAGTTGAATTGTTTCGCCTCAGTTTGAACGCCGATGAAATTAAACTTTTTAAATTTTCCTTAAAGGTTCCAATTGCCGCACCAACGCATTACTTACGGCTAGCATTACATACGTTTTGGCAGACGAGAAATTAGTATTAGTAGGAACTTTTTTTCTAAGGACTGAAATCATCGAATGACTTCTTCCGCTCTGGGTGAACAGAGGAGAGTATCAGACTTTTACTGACTAAAACCCACGCGTGTTCCCACAAATGTCCTTTGCGTTCTACGGCCGCGGTGACTCTATCGATCAAATTCCGCAAGGATTAAGGGTCTTTTTTTAAGGATGGGATGTCATCAAATTACTTCTTCCTCTCTAGGCGAATAGAGGAGAGTATTAGACTCTTACTGACTAAAACTCACACGTATTCCTACAAATGCCTTTTGTGGTCCAGGGCCGCGGTGACTTTTTCGAACAAATTCCGCAAAGCTGCAGGGACTAGGACTTTTTTAATCAGTTGTTCAGGTAGTGAATCCGCAACATAAATAAAAAAGGAGAATTATTAAAAACTACACTTAAAAATGTGTATAGTTATAAAAAGGTCGTATATGAATTTTGGTAAACAGTAAACTCTACTAAAAATATTGATAAATTATTGAATAGAAAGCATTAATCACCTGTTGTGCTATTCAGTCTTCTTTTATCCTGGAAAAATTAACGGTTTCTTAGGACACAGCGAACCGCACAAAAAGTATAATACACAAAATTAATTATGCAAAATCATCAAAACCATAAATTCTCCCATTATTGTCAATTATAATGGGAGTTGACTACACAAAGTAAATCTAAAACAATTTACGATAACATAAAACATAGATTCATATCTCCCAGATATTGCAGGAGTTACAAAGTTTTTGAGGACTTAACAACTTAATATCATCTGCTCAGCGAGATTCTAACTTTGTTGGAAACTGCTGGCAAACAATTTATATTATATATAAGATGAACAAAAAGGGATTTTTGTGTCGTTCAGCCTCATTCATCTCCCTGAATCACCATCTTTGACAAGATAACGATATAAAAGGTAAACACTTTGCCTTAAAGATTATAAGGCAAAAATAAGCCGCTTCATTTTCTAAATGAAGGTTAGCCCCGCTACCTTCATTACGGCTATTTTTTATTTAAATGATAACGTTAAGATAAGCATCAGGGTTTAAGAAATGTTTTAGAAGCATGCGCGAGTACAAGATCTGTAATAGTTATTTTCCGTTATTTATATATATTTTATTTCCGTCCGGTATATAGGCCGTTAACACCAAACAAGACATTCAGGTATACATACAATTTGCAAAGGGCACATGAAGGATCACGGGTGGGGAGTCTGACACTCCCTTCCGCTCTGCCCAGAGCGGGAGAAGTCATTTGATGATTTCCCATCCTGAAAAAAAAAGGTATACAATTTCTGTAGCTATTAATTGCTGTAAGTATTTCTAGTTATATGTATTTAGTATAAATATATATCGTATATTCACTCATACGTCATCTAGGAACGACAGCTCACGTCAGTCCATCTTAACCTGTCTTCATGTTCTGGAAGACCAGATTGCAAAGCGTAGGTAATTGATATCGTAGGTAGGTGAGCTGCTTCAAAGTCATGTCAGCACAGAAGACGTGGCCCACTAGGGCCAGTGCCTGCTAGGGTTGCAGAATTTGTCCGAAAGAGTCACCGCGCTACTGGAAAGCAAAGGGCATTAGGAATAACACAAATTTGTTTCAGTCAGTAAGAGACTGAAACTCCCTCCCGCTCCGCCCAGATCGGAAGAAGTCATTTGTTGATTTGCCATCAATAAAAAAGGTAGGTGAGCTATTGTGTAAAATGTTGGTATTTAATCAAATATATTGTATCTTTCTTGAAATAACTTTTATCTATACCGGGAATCAGCTGCCAACGAGAAAAAAGCTAGCTTTAACTTTGGAACCATCACAAACAAAATTAATAGTTAACGGAAGGACACCCCTGTTGACCCCTTTAAAAAGAGAAAGAGCGTAATACCAGATAACGTTACCCAAATGTTATATCCGGTCGTGAATCGTGCATATGTATATAATGTATGGCTTTAGGAGCCCCTCGTAAGGCGTCGTAAAGGAAAACTGTTCCCTAATATTTGTATTGTCTCAAGTCGCACCTAAAGACAACACACTATTCAAGGTAAAAGAAACCCGCCAAAAACATTTTCATGTATAAATGTTGCCAAGACGAGTCTACGTAGCTTACCCTGTGAAAAAATTATCAGATTTCGTATAAAGCCAACTTCTAATGACTGCACGCTCTAAACCTACAAGCTTTTTTTCACACCCAATGAAAGAATGCCTATGAAATCTTCGTGACGGTAGCAAAACGACGAAGCTTTTCGAGAAAAGGTAGGTAGTGCCCTTGCTCGTCTTGGCGGGGGCACTACCGTGCCTCCAGATATACAAAGGTGCCTTGCGATCGGACTAAACTAAACATATATTTTTGGTGAAAATTAATGCAGCTGTTAAGGTCAAATATTTAAAAAGATCGTATAGATCTTCTTAAATATTTATATTAATATATTAATTAATATTTAAGAGGATTTTTTCGATCTCTATCTATTAATATTGAATGTATGTACATATATCTAAGCTAACTACAAATCAATGCAATCGAGTGCGATTACTAACAAACTATGTGCCTATTTCAATATAGAGGAGAAACTGAGAAGATTTTTGAACAACCACATCCAGGGAAAATTTAATCGCTGAGTGGATGCAGCTTGTTGAGAGAAAGCCAAGAATATATCTAAAAAGCTTCAGATACGAGCCCTGCGTTCAAGGGCCGATTTTCAGGTTTCCGAAAAGGCTGTTTTTTAACGTGATCTTCTTCATTCTCATTTTATCGGGTGTGGCTTGATGCAAAATTACATAAGTAAATAGACAAACCTATACCTAGGTAACTATGCACTTTCCATGTTATCTCTCTATCGCCTTCGATTGACTGGTAAAGAATGTATATTCCCAGCTAAAACACTAGGAAGTGGTGACCGGTGGGCGTTTTGGGGGACTGTCTTTATGTTAAATTTGACGTTCAAAAAGTGCTGTCTCTCAGCCTAGTTTGAATAAATGACTTTTGATTTGATTTTGATTTTGATTTTATAAGGCACTAGCAGCGCGGTTCCACCCGCGTAGTTACCGTTCCCGCGGGAATATGGGGATAAAATATAGCCTATGTCACCCGGGGATAGTATAGCTTCCCAACAGTGAAAGTATTTTTCAAATCGGTCAAGTAGTTTCGGAGCCTATTTTATGCAAACAAAAAAACAATCAAATCTTTTCTCTTTATAATATTATAGTGATTATAGTGACTCTTTATAATATTATAGGCGGACTTAATCTTAAGTCCGCCTATGTAAGTTTGAGTTGCATGAACTCAATATATGTACATATGTTGATGAGATGTTGAGATGTTGTTGCCGCTGGAACGCTCCAAGCTTGCTAGTCGTGCTCAAATTAACTTTAATCTAAAATTTACAAAAATTTGTTAAAACCTTTGTTTTCCCGCAAAAAAGACAAGCAAAGTTTTCTTGAATGTGTTTTTACGGTCCTTGCGAAGTAGAATCAGTGAAATAACAATATTAAAACAAGCGAAAAAACCTTTAAAAAGTGCCGTATCACAGTGGCTAATCCGCGAGTGCATGGAATTTTACACGGTTTTGCAAACTACGTAAGTGTCAGAATCCTGTGACAGAGTTCTTATTTACGTAAAACATATGATTGTTCACTACGGCCCCTACTGACATTTGCGTTCCAGGGGTCTAGTTATATCACAGCAGTAACATTGTATACAGTGTCACCAGTATACTTTCTTTAAGGCGCTTCGTGTACAGTGTATCCAGTATACTCTCTCCGGGTCGCTTTGTGTACAGTGTGACTAGTACACTTTGCGGGAGGGCATTTGAAGTATTATAAGAGTAATAATTATCGGCCAGTATGGAATGCTGCAATGATGGATCGGCGATGACAGGTGATAAAATCCTCAAATGCTCCGTTTGTAGTGGAAAGTACCACACGGAGTGCCTAAATCTAGCGCCGAACCAGGTTGCTGCCCTGAGTAACAAGTATAGAGCATGCTGGAAATGCCCATCATGCTGTAATGTGACTAGACGGGGCAGGTCTAATTTAAACACACCTGTACGCAGTTACACCGAGCTCCCTGCCTGTGATCACTCCATGGATATGTCATGTGACAATCTGGACCATATATCACTCAGCCCATCGGCCAACGTGGATAATAAAAGTCCAGTTGCAGAGAAACCAGTGACATCTATATCCTGTAATGACTTTGCATCTTTCACTCAAAGTCTGCAAGTAACACTAAGTCAATGGCGAAGTGACATGAATAAAGATATGATGCAGTTGCGCGACGATATTAAAACCACATTGGCTGATATTCGGAATGAGATGCAAACACTGCGATCTGAACAGATCCTTATAAAAAAGCGAGTATCTGATCTCCATGATGACGTCATAATCCTGCAAACTTCATCTCAGAGTCAATCAACGGAACATGAAATCTTGAAGAAGCGTGTTGATGAGCTAAATTGTCCACCTGCCTCGGGTATATCTGAGTTAATAATTAGCAACCTTGAAACTAAAATAGATATACTTGAGCAACAGGCTAGACAATGTAATGTTGAAATATGCAACTTGACTGGAAGGCGTAATGAAAACTTGCCCGCAATTATTGAAGCTATAGGAACTGCGCTTAAGTCGCCGATCTTATTAAATAATATCGTTTCTGTGCACAGGGTACCCCACGCACATCAGCAAA
Organism: Hecatera dysodea; assembly: GCA_905332915.2. NCBI lineage: Eukaryota > Metazoa > Arthropoda > Insecta > Lepidoptera > Noctuidae > Hecatera > Hecatera dysodea. Next base: position 9,336,175 of record HG995304.1, read on the forward strand.
ACACAAGACCCAAAAATGTAATAATTAAGCTAACTTCCCGCCTGCATAGGGATAACTTGCTCAGCGCCTTTCGTAGGGCTGGCTCACTGAAGACCGACCAAATCGGTGTTACTGGCACACCCAATAATATCTACTTAAATGAGCACCTGACTTTGGGTAAGAAGCAATTATTTCGTAAAACTCGCGATATTGCAAAAAAACATAACCATAAATATGTGTGGATTAATAATGGAACCATATTGGTGCGCGAGCGCGAGGGTGTCAACGCTTTTGCCATACGTAGTGAAAACGATCTTGTTAAAATTAAAACAAAATCAGCAGAATAGCTGCTCTCTTCTATTAGATTGGGTCTGCCAAATACCTGTACTTATTAATTTAAAATGTATGTTGTCTGTGAAAGAAATTTACTTAACTTCTCTTCTGCATGTTGTACTTATAAATTCAATATATTTTCATGCTTCAATTTTAATATTCTATAATTTGATTATCAGTGTAGTAGTTTATAATTTAATTCTAATTTTAACTATATTTGCTAAGTGGGACTCAATTTCAATTTCTATGTTACATTATAACTCATTGTGTTTGAACAAAATAATTGTTATTGTCTTTAATGAGTACGACCAAACTTCATACTCAATACGTAATGTTATATACAGACTTATTGTAAAAAGCTCGAGTAATGGATAGTAGTCAAAACATATCTGTTTACTACCAAAACTGCCGAGGTATAAGAACAAAATTACAATCCCTATCTGTCAGTATCTTATCTTCCACTTACGATGTAATAGTCTTGACTGAGACTTGGCTTGTATCCGATATTGCTTGTGCTGAGTTTATAGATCCTCGGTATGATGTTTATCGTTGTGACCGTGATCGCGGTGCTACAGGAAGGCGTGATGGTGGTGGGGTACTAATTGCTGTATTGCGGGAACTAAGGTCTTATCTATTTGATAATCATCGTCGCAATAACCTCGCCTGTATTGAGCATCTTATGGTCGGGTTACCGAGTAAATATGATTCCTCGAAAATACACGTTGTTAGTGCAGCATATATCCCACCATGGGCTGCGGCTGATATCTATAGCTCATATTTTGAGATACTCCAGGACTCCCTGATTGAGCCTAATATCTCATCTATTATTATAGTTGGAGACTTCAATCTTCCGAATATTTCGTGGAAGGGGGCCCAAGTTGGAGGCACGCTAAAGAGTGCTGGTATGACTTGCATTGGATCGTCCCCAATATGCTCGCAGCTGCAACACCTTATGTCGGCAATAGATGCCTACCAATACAATAGCATACCGAATAATGCGGGAAAAATCTTGGATTTGTTCATATCTAATAACTTCAGCTCTGTGACTTCCCCGTCTGACCCTCTACTACCCATAGATCCTTATCATCCTCCATTTGTTGCAATATCCCCTATCAGTGTAAATACGCAAACCTTAAAAAAGAAACCCATGAGGAAGTTTGACTTCCGTAAGGCTAAGTATGACGTTATTAATAAACGTATTGATGAAGTCGAATGGTCAACTCTGCTGGGCCATCTCCCATCTGAGGAAGCTGTAGGGACTTTTTATGGGATATTGCAAGATATAATTGAAACGAATATCCCCAAGGTCAAGTCTCGGACACTTAACTTTCCTGTTTGGTTTTCCTCCAATCTTATTAAGACCTACAAAAAGAAGCAACGCCTGTGGATAAAGTGGAAGAAATTTGGGAACATAAAAGATTATAATTCGTATTCAGAGTTGCGAACTTTGTTTAAGGAGACGTGTAAGAGCTGTTACTCTACTTACATCAAATCTGTTGAGGACAACATTACGACTAATGTAAAGTATTTTTGGACATATATCGCTAACCGTAAAAACAAATCAGGCGTGCCTTCCACGATGCAATACCAAAGCCTTAAGTCAGGTGCACCTGACGAGATTTGCAATATGTTCTCAGATTTCTTCATGTCAGTTTTTGAACCTGCATCTTCCTCACTGTCGACATGGACTCCGCCAGCACACTGTGACAGTAAAGCCAGTATAGTTGATGGCCTACATATAGAGGATTCTAAAATAATCTCAGAGTTGAAGCAACTTGATCCCTCCAAAGGAGCTGGCCCCGATGGGTTACCAGCTGTGTTCTTTAAAGCCACTGCTGCCAGTATCTATAAACCACTATCTCTAATTTATAATAAATGTTTAAGTGAGGGTGTGTTTCCTGAAGTATGGAAAAAGGCTAACATCACACCCGTTCATAAAGGTGGCTCAAAACATAACATTGAACATTATCGCCCCATCTCAATTCTGTCGACCTTGTCAAAGCTTTTTGAAAGACTGGTACATAATGAGATCTACCCAATTCTACATAATCTTTTCATCCCTGAACAACATGGTTTCGTCAAACACCGGTCTACTCTATCCAATTTAATGATTTTTAGTAACTTCCTTTTTGAAAATATTGATTCACGTTTGCAAATTGATGCGGTTTACACAGATTTCAAGAAGGCCTTTGACAAGGTCGATCACGAGATCTTACTTAATAAAATCGCATTTAACGGCATTCGAGGAAATTTACTCCGCTGGTTCTCTTCTTATGTTAAAAATAGGACTCAGAGGGTGGTCGTGAATGGATATCAGAGTGACTCTGTGCCGATCACATCTGGAGTTCCACAAGGCTCAATCTTGGGTCCACTCCTGTTCATTATTTATATAAATGACATTGGGAAATGCTTTAAAAGTACAAAGTTTCTTATGTATGCTGACGATCTAAAAGCTTTCAGAATTATTAACAGCAAGGAGGATTGTCTGATGTTTCAGGAAGACCTCAATAGACTCACTAGATACTGTCGTGACAACAAATTACATCTTAGCATTTCCAAGTGTCATTGTATGAATTTTACAAAGAACAAATCTATCGTTGGTTTTGAGTATAAGTTATGTGAAACTGTGTTAAGTAATATATCCATTGCTAAGGATCTTGGTGTGCTATTCGATAATAAAGTCTCCCTAAATCAACACGTTGAAAAAATAGTCAATAAATCTTATAAGATGTATGGTTTTGTTATGAGAGCATCCGCCGAGTTCAAACGTCCCTCCACCTATCTTTATTTATATAAAACTTTAATACGCTCTCAACTTGAATATGCGGTCCCTATATGGAATCCGTTCTATCAGAAATACGTGGATGAGATTGAGAAGGTCCAGCGTAAATTTCTTCGTGCCATGTACTATAGATGCCATAAAACATGTCTATCATACCAGGAATTGCTGATGAAATATAACCTGTTATCTTTGGAATCTAGACGAAAACTACTTGAAGCTAATACATTGTATAATATTGTCCATAATAACTTTGACTCCATTGAGCTTACAAGTAAAATATGTTATGCGGTGCCCCGTACAGTTAACATACGCAGTGTTCGAGTCGGAACACTGTTTGCTACGAACAGTTGTCGCACTAACTCGGGATTGCGGTGTCCTACTCGTCGGATGGTTAGCACCTACAATAACAATTTTATGGATATCGATATTTTTGTATGCTCGAAATCTAAATTTAAAGGAGATGTCCTCAAAATTTTATCTGCGCAGTCGCTGCCGTCATGATCCTAACAATTGTGATTATGATGGCAGTGGGTATCTTGTTTTGTGATTTTGTTCTAACTTTAGCAAATTGGAGTGAAGTTGTACAGTGAGGCACTTTCATTATCAAGAGTTACCTAACAATTAATTAATAGATAGTATAGTTGAAGAGTCCCAATACTATAATTTATTTAATTTTTTTTTTTTTAATGTATTATTCTATTCAATTTAATTTAATTTTATGTTTAATTTGATGCACTTTTCGCTGTTTTGATATTGTTATTTATGCTATTTATGTTCTTTTTATTTATTTTTTAACAAATGTAAAAAAATGTTACATGTATTTGTTCATCCAGCGGCATTAATTGCCGATATTCTTTTAGTAAATATGTGGATAATGTAGTGGGCTGCAATACTGTAAACGATTGTTTGAATTGTCACTTTTTTTTTTTTTTGTTAATATGTGTATTGTAGCTGTTTATTGTCCCAAACAATAAAAATAAAATAAAAATAAAATATGTATATGTCATCGGAAAATGGCAAAATAATCGAATATATCACTAGCAGCTCCCCGCGGTTTTACTCGCGTAGTTCCCGTTCCCGTAAGAATATGAAGATAAAATATAGCCCATATTACTCCGGGTGAATGAAGCTTTCTAATGGTGAAAGAATTTTTGAAATCGGTCCAGGTGTTGTTGAGTTTATTCGTTACATACAAAAATACAAATCTTTCCTCTTTATAATATTAGTATAGATAAAATATCTTGAGAGGTTGTAAACTCTCGATAAGTTGTGTACAAATTGTGGCATATCGAGTTACGAAACGTTAAGTATAGGTATACAATTACAATATTCTAACATCGACGACGGAACCCCGCTGCGTGGCTCCAATTTCTGTCAGCAGTATTTAAAGGAACTTAAAATAGCATGAAAGGAGCTAAGTTCTCTCGCTCACTCTAGCTCCCGTCATACCATTCGAACCTAACCTATCCGTGTCACGGAACCCTAAGCTCCTTGTACCTCGTGTTCCGTTCCTCGGCTAGGAAAAAAAAACCCGATAAATTGTAGAACCGAACACTGATTGGTCGCCAACGTATCGTCAATTCATGTCGGTTTAAGATTTCTTGGAATTACTTTCAAATTTTGATGCGTAAAGTAGTATTTCAAATGTTCAGTTGACAATTTATCGGGAGTCTACAATCTCTCAAGATATATTATAACACTAGCTGCCCGCGACTTCGTCCCCGTGGAATCCCCGATTTTAAAACATTCTTTATCGCTGCTCCGCTCCTATTGGCTTAAGCATGATGATATATAGCCTAATGCCTTCCTCGATAAATGGTCTATTCAACCCAAAAATAATTTTTCAATTCGAACCAGTAGTTCCTGAGATTAGCGCGTTCAAACAAACAAACTCTTCAGCTTTATAATATTAGTATAGATTACGGAGATTGCCATTTTCCTATGACATATAGTATAAAAATCTTCGACTATACTGACTGAGTAAATGACATACAATGCACAGCCGAAATTACTAGTCGTAGAAAGTAGAAATTTGTCATGTAGGTTCCTTGCAGTGTGTAGAGGAACACTAATAGTTGATTTTCGAGGAAAAAAAAAACTGAATATGCGGGTACCAAATCGCGTGCAAAAGGTAGTAATTAAGTAAAAACATTATTCCAAACACAAAGGAGATTAGAGACATTTTATTACAGCTACTTCCAACAAAATTAGACCACATCACTATTCATGTGAATGTTCTTGGACTGACGCTAAGTTTACGTTACGTTAGTTTAGTAGAATGGTACACAAGACGGTACTAATCTTCCTTATAGTGTTACATCTTGAGGATGAAGTCCTGTCAAAATAAACATTCAAGTTTATTATAATAGGGATGATCCCTGAGTAAAAAAATATGATTATATTTAGTTCGTCAGTTAGAAATTATACATATTTAGATTATCGTAAAATATTGGACACGTAATTTTCACGCGGAAAAATACGTGTCCAATATGTTTTGAAAATCTATCGGGCTAATTGATTGATGAGACTTTTTTGTCAACTACCTCATTCGCATAGTCAAAAAATTGGTGAAATCGGGAAACCATTATAAATGAAATGTGAAAAGTCCATCCTGGAGTCTCGGTTTTTGGTATTCTATTCGATTATATTCTATGTAGGTCGACTTAAGAAACAACTCTGGTTTCACCATCGGTTAAAAACAATTTAATTCGGCCTGATATCTCACAGACAAATTAAAATAAAAACATTTTTTTCTTTTCTTTCTAGATGAATTTATTGTACAGCTAGTATTAAGATAAAATACAAAGTTGTTTGTATTACACTGTGGTACAGCAGAAATTTTGTTTCTTTTTTTTGCGTCGAATACAATTTTGCTGATAGGATACTTAAACTGAAACAATTCAAATCCTATTTCACAAAGAAAACTAAAACGGCGTGTTTCTTGTTTCGCATTTAAGCTGATTATGCGATTAAGTTTACTCTAATTCCGCAGTAAAATTACAGAGATTAGGAATCTTGCGTTGAAAATGTTGAAATAGATGTTGGGCACTCGGCCGTCCTTCCTTCGAAGACAGGCGGAAACACACGAAGTGGACCATTAGGCCCACTTCGTCTGTTTCCGACTTTTTCAGAAATATCGTTACTTCCTGTTGTTCCAATCGGTAGAAATGAAATACTCGCACACTTAACATTTTTGGTTTAACTAATTACTCCTTCGTTGCATCTTCCTCACTGTCGACATGGACTCCGCCAGCACACTGTGACAGTAAAGCCAGTATAGTTGATGGCCTACATATAGAGGATTCTAAAATAATCTCAGAGTTGAAGCAACTTGATCCCTCCAAAGGAGCTGGCCCCGATGGGTTACCAGCTGTGTTCTTTAAAGCCACTGCTGCCAGTATCTATAAACCACTATCTCTAATTTATAATAAATGTTTAAGTGAGGGTGTGTTTCCTGAAGTATGGAAAAAGGCTAACATCACACCCGTTCATAAAGGTGGCTCAAAACATAACATTGAACATTATCGCCCCATCTCAATTCTGTCGACCTTGTCAAAGCTTTTTGAAAGACTGGTACATAATGAGATCTACCCAATTCTACATAATCTTTTCATCCCTGAACAACATGGTTTCGTCAAACACCGGTCTACTCTATCCAATTTAATGATTTTTAGTAACTTCCTTTTTGAAAATATTGATTCACGTTTGCAAATTGATGCGGTTTACACAGATTTCAAGAAGGCCTTTGACAAGGTCGATCACGAGATCTTACTTAATAAAATCGCATTTAACGGCATTCGAGGAAATTTACTCCGCTGGTTCTCTTCTTATGTTAAAAATAGGACTCAGAGGGTGGTCGTGAATGGATATCAGAGTGACTCTGTGCCGATCACATCTGGAGTTCCACAAGGCTCAATCTTGGGTCCACTCCTGTTCATTATTTATATAAATGACATTGGGAAATGCTTTAAAAGTACAAAGTTTCTTATGTATGCTGACGATCTAAAAGCTTTCAGAATTATTAACAGCAAGGAGGATTGTCTGATGTTTCAGGAAGACCTCAATAGACTCACTAGATACTGTCGTGACAACAAATTACATCTTAGCATTTCCAAGTGTCATTGTATGAATTTTACAAAGAACAAATCTATCGTTGGTTTTGAGTATAAGTTATGTGAAACTGTGTTAAGTAATATATCCATTGCTAAGGATCTTGGTGTGCTATTCGATAATAAAGTCTCCCTAAATCAACACGTTGAAAAAATAGTCAATAAATCTTATAAGATGTATGGTTTTGTTATGAGAGCATCCGCCGAGTTCAAACGTCCCTCCACCTATCTTTATTTATATAAAACTTTAATACGCTCTCAACTTGAATATGCGGTCCCTATATGGAATCCGTTCTATCAGAAATACGTGGATGAGATTGAGAAGGTCCAGCGTAAATTTCTTCGTGCCATGTACTATAGATGCCATAAAACATGTCTATCATACCAGGAATTGCTGATGAAATATAACCTGTTATCTTTGGAATCTAGACGAAAACTACTTGAAGCTAATACATTGTATAATATTGTCCATAATAACTTTGACTCCATTGAGCTTACAAGTAAAATATGTTATGCGGTGCCCCGTACAGTTAACATACGCAGTGTTCGAGTCGGAACACTGTTTGCTACGAACAGTTGTCGCACTAACTCGGGATTGCGGTGTCCTACTCGTCGGATGGTTAGCACCTACAATAACAATTTTATGGATATCGATATTTTTGTATGCTCGAAATCTAAATTTAAAGGAGATGTCCTCAAAATTTTATCTGCGCAGTCGCTGCCGTCATGATCCTAACAATTGTGATTATGATGGCAGTGGGTATCTTGTTTTGTGATTTTGTTCTAACTTTAGCAAATTGGAGTGAAGTTGTACAGTGAGGCACTTTCATTATCAAGAGTTACCTAACAATTAATTAATAGATAGTATAGTTGAAGAGTCCCAATACTATAATTTATTTAATTTTTTTTTTTTTAATGTATTATTCTATTCAATTTAATTTAATTTTATGTTTAATTTGATGCACTTTTCGCTGTTTTGATATTGTTATTTATGCTATTTATGTTCTTTTTATTTATTTTTTAACAAATGTAAAAAAATGTTACATGTATTTGTTCATCCAGCGGCATTAATTGCCGATATTCTTTTAGTAAATATGTGGATAATGTAGTGGGCTGCAATACTGTAAACGATTGTTTGAATTGTCACTTTTTTTTTTTTTTGTTAATATGTGTATTGTAGCTGTTTATTGTCCCAAACAATAAAAATAAAATAAAAATAAAATATGTATATGTCATCGGAAAATGGCAAAATAATCGAATATATCACTAGCAGCTCCCCGCGGTTTTACTCGCGTAGTTCCCGTTCCCGTAAGAATATGAAGATAAAATATAGCCCATATTACTCCGGGTGAATGAAGCTTTCTAATGGTGAAAGAATTTTTGAAATCGGTCCAGGTGTTGTTGAGTTTATTCGTTACATACAAAAATACAAATCTTTCCTCTTTATAATATTAGTATAGATAAAATATCTTGAGAGGTTGTAAACTCTCGATAAGTTGTGTACAAATTGTGGCATATCGAGTTACGAAACGTTAAGTATAGGTATACAATTACAATATTCTAACATCGACGACGGAACCCCGCTGCGTGGCTCCAATTTCTGTCAGCAGTATTTAAAGGAACTTAAAATAGCATGAAAGGAGCTAAGTTCTCTCGCTCACTCTAGCTCCCGTCATACCATTCGAACCTAACCTATCCGTGTCACGGAACCCTAAGCTCCTTGTACCTCGTGTTCCGTTCCTCGGCTAGGAAAAAAAAACCCGATAAATTGTAGAACCGAACACTGATTGGTCGCCAACGTATCGTCAATTCATGTCGGTTTAAGATTTCTTGGAATTACTTTCAAATTTTGATGCGTAAAGTAGTATTTCAAATGTTCAGTTGACAATTTATCGGGAGTCTACAATCTCTCAAGATATATTATAACACTAGCTGCCCGCGACTTCGTCCCCGTGGAATCCCCGATTTTAAAACATTCTTTATCGCTGCTCCGCTCCTATTGGCTTAAGCATGATGATATATAGCCTAATGCCTTCCTCGATAAATGGTCTATTCAACCCAAAAATAATTTTTCAATTCGAACCAGTAGTTCCTGAGATTAGCGCGTTCAAACAAACAAACTCTTCAGCTTTATAATATTAGTATAGATTACGGAGATTGCCATTTTCCTATGACATATAGTATAAAAATCTTCGACTATACTGACTGAGTAAATGACATACAATGCACAGCCGAAATTACTAGTCGTAGAAAGTAGAAATTTGTCATGTAGGTTCCTTGCAGTGTGTAGAGGAACACTAATAGTTGATTTTCGAGGAAAAAAAAAACTGAATATGCGGGTACCAAATCGCGTGCAAAAGGTAGTAATTAAGTAAAAACATTATTCCAAACACAAAGGAGATTAGAGACATTTTATTACAGCTACTTCCAACAAAATTAGACCACATCACTATTCATGTGAATGTTCTTGGACTGACGCTAAGTTTACGTTACGTTAGTTTAGTAGAATGGTACACAAGACGGTACTAATCTTCCTTATAGTGTTACATCTTGAGGATGAAGTCCTGTCAAAATAAACATTCAAGTTTATTATAATAGGGATGATCCCTGAGTAAAAAAATATGATTATATTTAGTTCGTCAGTTAGAAATTATACATATTTAGATTATCGTAAAATATTGGACACGTAATTTTCACGCGGAAAAATACGTGTCCAATATGTTTTGAAAATCTATCGGGCTAATTGATTGATGAGACTTTTTTGTCAACTACCTCATTCGCATAGTCAAAAAATTGGTGAAATCGGGAAACCATTATAAATGAAATGTGAAAAGTCCATCCTGGAGTCTCGGTTTTTGGTATTCTATTCGATTATATTCTATGTAGGTCGACTTAAGAAACAACTCTGGTTTCACCATCGGTTAAAAACAATTTAATTCGGCCTGATATCTCACAGACAAATTAAAATAAAAACATTTTTTTCTTTTCTTTCTAGATGAATTTATTGTACAGCTAGTATTAAGATAAAATACAAAGTTGTTTGTATTACACTGTGGTACAGCAGAAATTTTGTTTCTTTTTTTTGCGTCGAATACAATTTTGCTGATAGGATACTTAAACTGAAACAATTCAAATCCTATTTCACAAAGAAAACTAAAACGGCGTGTTTCTTGTTTCGCATTTAAGCTGATTATGCGATTAAGTTTACTCTAATTCCGCAGTAAAATTACAGAGATTAGGAATCTTGCGTTGAAAATGTTGAAATAGATGTTGGGCACTCGGCCGTCCTTCCTTCGAAGACAGGCGGAAACACACGAAGTGGACCATTAGGCCCACTTCGTCTGTTTCCGACTTTTTCAGATATATCGTTACTTCCTGTTGTTCCAATCGGTAGAAATGAAATACTTGCACACTTAACATTTTTGGTTTAACTAATTACTCCTTCTTCGTTGAGAATTTCTATCCTGTATTAGACATTCGCCCCTAACAAATTGCAAGGCTTTTAACTAACTAAAAATGCATTCTCCCTATTTCTACAGATTATATGAATATCCCAGCAAAAATGCCTCGCTTTTGAAACATATGAAGCAATGACATAATATACATAATTAACTTGCTATTCCACGTAATGAAAATATATTATTATCATACAATTTTACATTCCACCGTCACAGATTTCTCTTTTATCGTACTTCAAAATGAACATGAAATATTGTACATATTATCAATGTTCTACTTTAAATGACATTGTGCGAAATCCCAACAAAATGTTGTAGTTCAATAGAGATACGATAACAACAGATTGTGCAATTTAATTAAAAACTTGAACACGGAAATTCAGTTTCATAAACAATAAGAAGTCATGGATTCATTTTATTCAGTCTCACATTGTTGGAAACATTCCCAGAAATTCCGCAAGAAAAAGAAATCCCTCGTTTGTGTGATACATTTGTATATATCTCTCGATTGTCTAACGCGATATATTGTGGCGAGGCTTCATTTTGAACACCATTAAAATAGGGAAAGATATCATTGCCACCATTTCCCATTAAGATGAACACAATGGAAACATTTGGAAGGTTCAACAGATGTCATGATATCCTTAAATACTTATCTGCTAAACTGGATGGGGTTTAGCTTAACAATATAGTTAATTATCTGTATTGCTTATCCTCCTATAACGGATAGCCATTGTAAATGAGTACAATGTATCTACGATACAAATTGGCAATCTTGTCTTCCAAGTACCGCGATATTTTTTGACGCAGACGCTTTATTTTTCTCAGATAAAAACATTGTTCAACTTCATTAATGTTACGTAAATCTCAATTTTACTTTATCCTTCGTATTCGTAGTACATAATGTACTTTATCATAAATTCTAATATGAATATCAAAGTGATTCACTATAGCAACAAACACAATTGATGTCTCGGTTGAATTGCTAAAGCGTTACGACTGTACAACTCCCTTAATTACTCTTAACGTAAATTCTGTCAATATTATTAAATTAAGGAAACCAAATTACATTGCGACAAAGCCAAATGGTTACGTACTGGTATCAAATATTGGAATTATTTATTTTGTTTAACACCTTTGAGACAGAATGTAATTCCAATATAAATATTTATAAACAGGTACACTAATAAAAACCTAGTACCTCGTACCTTTAGCACAAACTCATTATAAGATTATAATAATTACCTATAAAAGCGTAATAAACAACTGATTGGGCACAAAAAATCTACTACATTGCTGTCAATAGGAAAAATCTCCAGAACGCTGGCAACATTGCCACGTTGAATGGCAATGCGGATTATTTGGCCTCGTTTCAAATATCTTGCCCTAAAACACATACATTATAATCGACCCGCCTAGAGATTGCTAACAGAATTTACACCGACATGTAAGAGCGAATAACAACCAAAAGAACACATTTAAAAAAATGCATTAAAGTTAGATTACCATCAAAATGCAAATGTGAAACGAAATTAAAGCGAATAAGCATTCATGAAATCCTAGTACCGCGACGCCTTGGTCAGATGGGAAAATGATGATAAGGCTTGCTATAGAGGTGCCTTTGTGTCGCACTAAACAGCCATGCGTTGTGTACACAGGAGAGTAAACAATGTGAAACTAGCGTCATTAACTTTGACGTCAGTTTCTCGCGTTTAAAGCAAAAGTCCTAGCAATTGAGACCAAATCTATTATCCCCAGAGATGCTCTCTAAAACAAACGGGTAAAGTTTTATACGCATGATTGTTTCACGTAATCTCTCCATACAAGTTAGATTGGATGTTTTCTAGACTGATCAGATTTTCCTTCTCTTCACCCACAGGTAAGAAACTTTTACATTCAAATATGTATAAAATAAAACGCGAAATAGAAGCATACCTATTTCCTAAACTGTGTTACATAGTCGTTAAGACTCACGGAAAGAGGTCCCAGGAGTGCGAATGACTCACAATTTAATTTTAGGTGTGAACTTATGCATGATATCTGCCTACCTAGATGAGAATGGTATGGTGGACAAAAAATAAAACAGATTTGTACTCTAAGCTATAAATGGTACTATGTGCATACTGCTAGTAAGCCGACAATTTATGCGCTGTTGTTATTTTAATCTATACTAATATTATAAAGCTGAAGAGTTTGTTTGTTTGTTTGTTTGTTTGAACGCGCTAATCTCAGGAACTACTGGTTCGAATTGATAAATTCTTTTTGGGTTGAATAGACCATTTATCGAGGAAGGCTAAGCTATATAACATCACGCTGCGAGTAATAGGAGTTAAGAAAAAATAGAAAATGTGGAAAAAACGGGGAAAATTATTCATCTTTGAGGGCTTCCGTTGCGTGCGCTGCGAAAACGGTTCAAGATAACAAAAAAAACATGTAGGAAAGAATTATTCCTCTTAAAATGATCTAAAAAAATGTCCGCGACAGTATATGTCTATCTTTTAAGATTAACTCACTAGAACCGTTTTTATGGTAATCAAATTTGGTCGAAAGGGATGAAAGTTTGTATTAAACTTTGTCAATTTTAAACCGATCGGGCTGAGAGTTTCAAAATCGGGGTTAAAGTAACTATTCCACACGGACGAAGTCGCGGACAGAAGCTAGTCTATACGAATATTATAAAGCTGAAGAGTTTGTTTGTTTGTTTGTTTGAACGCGCTAATCTCAGGAACTACTGGTTCGAATTGAAAAATTCTTTTTGGGCTGAATAGACCATTTATCGAGGAAGGCTTTAGGCTATATATCATCATGCTTAAGCCAATAGGAGCGGAGCAGCGATAAAGAATGTTTTAAAATCGGGGATTCCACGGGGACGAAGTCGCGGGCAGCAGCTAGTTTGTAATATTCCTGTATACATATCTAGCTGTGGATAGTCTCAGCATCGATGAGCAAGGGGCCTCCTTCACACTCAACCTACATCGATATTGTGGGTTGAACACGGGGTAGAAACTCGGAAGTCTAATCACCTAACAAAATAGTTCAAGTTTCACCCCTAACCTCCACTAATGTAGACCCAAAGGCTGAAATTAGTCAGCATAAATATAAACTAATTTGTCAAGACCCAAACTAAGTTCTATCAGGTTATCTAAGATTAAGATAGCCTACGCTAAATAAATAGCTTTGTATCGCTCCATCGCACTCCCGAGACCGTAAGATTAACAAACTGAGTTGCTTATCTCTGAATATCCCATTATGTTAATCTAGCGTAATTGTTTATAGGTCTAACTGGCCTGATTCTCTCCGCGGCGCGGGGGAGAGTGGGCCATAATAAATCACGGCTAAAAGGCTTCATTGTTGGCTCGACTGACAAAGGTTTTGCGCCTCATGGCAATGGCACGTGCGTGTGAAATTAAAAGGCGTCCAACCGCACTTCCTGTGGGCTGACGACGCCCCCCAACGCCCCCGTCGCCCATCGCCGCAGCCCGAGGCTAGCCACGAAGGGTTGCACTCGATATCGCTTAATGTCCTTTTAGTGCTTTGTGTCTTTTTAATGGACAAATATATTTAAAGGTAGAATTTAAACTTCGCTTTGTTCGGTTGATTCTCAATACTCGTTGCTAACTGTTTCGTTTTTTCAGCATTTCACGAGTGTAACCAGCTTTTCAAAGTACCGTTATGAAAACTATAGATATACACGATTAATAGCTTCTGCCAACATCTTCACCCGCGTGAATGTCGGCAATTATCTTCTATCTTCTAAATATATATAACTCATAAGGGACTGACTGACTGACATAGTGATCTATCAACGCACAGCCCAAACCACTGAACGGTTCGGGCTGAAATTTGGTATGCAGATAGATATTATGACGTAGGCATACGCTAAGAAAGGATTTTTGAAAATTCGTCCCCTAAGGGAGTGAAAAACGGGTTAACATTTTGTATGGAACTCCACGCGAACGAAGTCGCGGGCATAAGCTAGTTGCGAAATAAAAAGCTTATTCTTATTCCAAATCATAATCTATCTCTGTGCAATATTCATCCGGATCCATTCAGCAATTCTGGCATGATTGAGTATCAAACGAAGAACCATCCATCCATTCTTCGCATTTATAATAACAGTATGATTTTTGACCGTCCAAGACCCTAATTACACCAATCTCGGACTGTTACTAAAAGGGGACCAAGACTGAACTTACTTTGAATAATATCTACGGATGGAGTCCCTCTTCTTAATTCATTATTGCTGAAGAACCCTTTTTTATAAGCTTATAAAGAGACTTTAATGTATCCAACCCCTATAATAAACCTTCAATACTTCCCGTTTTCCACTTTCCTGTCATATGTCAACAAATGTCATTATGTGGACGGTTTTTTTTTTAATTTCTGATCCGAGTATAGCTAAAATATTCGCCACATATTTATATATATATAATATATTCATTGAATATTTCATACTGAAAACTCATTTTTATACTCTATTGCCATTACAGTAATGGCAGTAATGGCATTTCGATACCAGTAGTATGAGTAATGGCATTGCTCATACTACTGGTATCGAAATGAAATCCTGTACAATATCAGTAAGTTAAATACTCCTGTAAAATTAAAAAATAACAAAGTTATTTTGTACTAACTTCACTTTAACAAAACAAACTTGCAAGAGAAGAGTACAAGTGCTCTTCTCTTGCAAGTAATATTTAAGGCTCAATGTCGGCGCGTTTAACAATTTAACTTTACTTGTTAAGTTTGTGTGACCTAAAGCCTTCTAGTTACGGTTATGTGAGGTGCTCCAACTTGTAGGATCCTGTGAACTTCTTAAACTGTTACTGTCAAGACACCTGCGGGCTTATATATTATTATAAATGCCAGGTCTACTTTGATTAACGTCTGTAAAACTTGCTCAAGTACTTATAAAGTGAAACTATTGTTCCTTTTTTTTTAACTTTATATTCTACGAGTACTAGCATTTCGCCCGCGACTTCGTCTGCGAAGATTACAAACAATTACAAACAATTTTACTCCGTTAGGGGTGGAATTTCGTACAATCCGTTCTAAGCGGATGTTTACATCCTATAAGGAGCCTACCTGCCAAATTTTAAGTTTGTAGGTGTTATAGTTTTTGATATTTCGTGATTAATCAATGAGTGGTATTTCGCTTTTATATATATAGATTAAGATTTCTTCGTATTTTGTTTTATTTTCGGAGTTACTTTCACCTATTATTCACCTACAACATACAAACTAACTTACAACCTAAGTCCTAACCTTAGTCTGATGACTTATCTATCTTTGACTAACTGTCAAATTAGCTACCATCAGTAGCTAAAACTCAAGGTATGTCAATAACTCAAGAAAGATAGAAACTTCAATCTTTACCTTTGAGACTGTCGAGCAAGTCAATAATGTCGTGACAGTCAATTTTAGATTGTTTTAAATACTATCTGTCAAATATAAGTCATCTCTCGAAAACGGGCGGTTATCTCTACTAAAGATTGATGAGTAATTTTAATAAAAAATGATTGTTTTTGAGATGAAAGTGATAATGCGATGTATGAGGCCGGTATATTTAGCAAGTTGTCATAAAATAATACTAAATATCTTTCACGCATGGCCACTATATCTATAGTTGCTCAAATTCTATGCAATGGTCAAAATGCTAGTTGGTACCTGTTGAGCACTTCATTCGAGTTAAAAAAAAATACTACATCTAACAGAAATGTGTCTTGTAATGTGTCGTGCAATGGGTGGGATATATCCTGAATATATGTACATTATAATTTTAGAAATTACAATCATATCCTTACATCAGATCCTTGAAGACATAGTGAAAACGTAGGTAAATGCACCGTCGAGACAGGTCCACTAAAATCTGGGTACTACTTTGCTCAAATACCACCTCAGACATTATCCTACATGGTACTCACATAATCTGGCCACGATAATATTATTGTATACCTTTAGTCTATGAGTGTTTCTCAGGGTTTTTTCTCAAAATAGCCGGCTAGGAAACACCGACCTCATCTAGCTGAGATAGGAAGAAAAAAATATCAACACTCAAAGTACCTAAATATTTTTATTATTTTATCTACACTAATATTATAAAGTTGTAGTTAATATTTAAATTTGTTTGTTTGGTTGTAATTAAAAGGCTCAAAAACTACTGGACCAATTTTAAAAATTCTTTCATCACTCGAAAGCTACATTATCCACGAGTAACATAGGCTAAATTTTATTTTGGAAAAAATATGGTTCCGTAAGATATTTGGGTTTTTCGGACACAAGGTGTAAAAAATCAACCAGAAAAGTTACTTATTTTGCGTACGCTGCCTAAACTATAAAAGATAGAACCATAAAATGTTCTAATTAATTGTAGATCTTATAAATATCTACAAAAAAGTCCGCGACACACTATACCTCAGAGAGTCAAGTAAAACGAAATGATGTTAATGAAAATGAAAACATTTTAAATATAAAATACCACACATACTTAAATATCATACTAATTTATACTAAATGCGGCTTAACCCGCATAGTTCCCGTTCCCCTAGGAATATGAGGATAAAATATAGCCTATGTCACCCCGGGAATAGTGTAGGTTCCCAACAGTGAAAGAATTTTTCAAATCCGTTCAGTGTTTTGGAGACCTAATCAATAACAAACAAACAATCAAATCTTTCCTCTTTATAATCTTATAGCTGACCCGCGCAACTTCGTCTGCGTCACATTAGAGACAAAAAATAACCGTTTTTGTAATTTTTCATTGATGCTCCGCTACTATGTATCGTAGCGTGATGTTATATAGCCTATCCCAGCCATAAAAGAGCTATCCAACACTAAAATAATTTTAAAACTCAACCGGGCAATCCAGGGGAAGTTTTAGATAATAAGTTTATGTTAGTGCGCAATTGTTTGTTTTCCTGAATAAATAAAATAAAATAAAAATAAAAGTTTTTTTTAGAATTACTTTGTGTAATTAATTCCATCACCACTGCTCTCAAAACGGTGAATGAAAACATCGTGAGGAAATAGGTATAAAGTTGCAAACATATCCATAATTTTTGTATTAGTATGACATCAGATTTTAACATACACTTACTTATACAAAAATTATGGATAGGTAAGTGCTGTCACGATATTGTAAAAAAAATATTAAATTACTTCAGGTCCGTAAATATTTTTACATTACTTAATTTTTAAAACCTACTCATTTTTGTATTTTTTATAGAAGGTAGGGCGGAGGGGAAGGAAGGGGTGGTGTTTTATGAATATAGGGAAGTTAAATTCATCACATATACAAGAAGTCATTATGTTAAAATGCAAAAACAGAACGCAGTAACTGAAGTAAGGGATCTGTCTTTTTCTGATCGATCTAGAATGGATGTGATAGTTAAACTCTGGTAGACTAGTACGTTGCGAGATGAGTAAATCCGGACATGCATTTCGAATACAATGTATGTACTCGAATACAATGTTACGGTTCCAATATTTGAAGCTCGTGTGATACAAACATTTCAATCGAAATCAATATTGGATTTGTGAGTATGTGGGTTTCGGGCAAAAAACATTGCAAAACATTTTATGAAGAGTTTTTACGAGTTTAGGTGTGATCCATGCAGCGTTCTACAAGTATCTTATGATTATTTATGTTGTGTTGTTTATTTTATTTGTAAGATTGTATAAAGTAGGTACTCTTACCGGGTGATCTCAATAATCGACCAAAAGTTTAACCCACTATAAACTATTCTAAATGTATGTCCGGATTTACTCATCATCTCGTAACATAGCGCCTTAAACATAAAAAGGAATACCGAAAAAACCGTTTTCAACATTATATAGACACGTGCGCTGGGTTCGTTAGTCCACTATTTTGCTCGAGGTATTCAAATTCACGGGATGAATTGCATCCATCAACGAAAACTAAATAGTTTCACAATGACAATCCCAAAAATCAAAATGAAAGTTTTGAATTTATATCCACTAAAAATAATATCCATACGAGATCCGGCGTCGAGCGTCATTGATATAATATAGCAAAATGTAACTGGTTACGGAATCAATTCAAACTTGGATAAACTATGATATCGGAAAGGTTATCATCGGTGCATTTGAATGATTGTAGGTAGATAAGGATTGTATAGTCACCGACATAAGTAAATGCACAAATATTTAATAGAAGATTCAATTTAATAAAATAAGACAAGTATACATGGTTAGGTACATTTTTCGCGTTCCATTAGGTGAGGTAATCGGAGTTTTAAATAACAATACTGTAACTATCCAATAGATACGTTCGAGTATACTTATCTATTTTTCAGTGCATCAAATTGTCGTAAAATCAGAAACATAAGACAATATTAATATCCTCTTGTTATCGACTGTACTTGAGCACGTCATTGTGTGTTACATGGCAAATAAAGGCAGCTGTTATATCCAGAGCAAGTCTGAAATCACTACCTTACCAGTTACATAACGTCATGCACGTCATACGTCATACTGACTCAGCTGTGTTACAAACAGAAGATCGACACTGCAACGATTGCTTAGTGATTTACTTGTAATCACTAAGCAATCGTCGATCTTCAAGCACTTAAAGCTAGGCTATCACGAGCAGTTCTCAAAACACTGAAACTCTTTTCTGGCATCACAAAACTCTATAATTGTAAAGTCGGTTTGCATTGGTTCAAAGTTAACCCTCAATTAAAATCCCAGAGTCAGTAATTAACTCCTGAAAATTGTTAACAAAGCAACTTGTACAAAAGTACCAAAGTCTTTATTAACTTGTAATGATCATTAAATACTGGCTGAAAAGTACTTTCATGAATACAAAGCAAATAAAGGTCCCATTTAAGGCTGAGTCCCGATTCAGTCATTAATAATTCATTTTCGACCGCGGGACATTCGATAATTTTGTCCCTAATTGGAGAATAGGCCCTTTTAAAGCGAGCAGGTAACCCGGCTGATGAATTCAGGAACAACTATAATGGGAGCGTGTTTCAAATTTAAAGGGACATGTGTTTGGTTAGTCATTAAAATAGTAATTTCTGACAATTATTTGGCACACATTTTTTCAGTAGGTACGGACGTAGTATTTAAGTTCGATTTTGAAATCCTGTAAAACAACATTATAGACATTGAAACAAGTATTGCTGTATATATCTGCAGGGATTACTAAAATCCATTCTGTTTCAATATCGCCCAAAATAAAGTTAAAACCTTTAATAATGTATTCGTAGCACAAGAAAAATATTCATATAGTGCAGAATAAGTGATCCCCTCGGGCACCCCGAATTGATGGATTACATTTTGGGCCATGTAAATGGTATAATATTTTGGCAATTGCACGGATGGAATGGACACTCAGGGCCCAGATTGTCTATGACCCATTAAAATGTAAAACGTGTTATTGTATGCTTAGGCATAAAATGTAACCGCCAGAAAATATATAAAAGAGGGGTCTTTCATAAATATGTAACTTTGGGAGATTGCTCCAGTTATAGCGCCGTTGTTCGCTTCCTGATCACTGTCGATATAATTAAAATGGAAATTAAGAAAACGTCAGTTGTTTTAATGGGTTTATCGTTTTACTGCTTATTTGTAGAGTTTTTTAGTAAGATAATTACTTGTAACTGAAATCATTTTAGAAGCAAATATGTGATCCAGCTCGAGGCAATTTTATGAAGGCCAATTTTTATGATTCTGGGTCAACGGTAAGATTGAGATTTTCAAAATATGGCGTTAAAATAATTCAAATATTGTCATATTTATTGATTGACTAAGAAGCTTGGTTTTTTCAGAGCTCGTACGTGCGTATTTGATATTAATTTCAACATAACACCCAAGCGTTCTTCAGAAAAAAGGTCGTTACAGACCGACAGACGGACAACAAAGTGATCCTTTATGGGTTCTGTATTTTTCCGTTTGAGATACGGAACCCCAAAAATATTCCATTCTTATAAAAGCGCGCATATTTTTAAGGGCACATTCAAAGAATTTCACAGGTTTTGTACCTTTGAATAAAGCCCTCTTTGAAACATAGTAACTTTAAAACTTTCAAACATAGTAACAACCAACCATTTAAAAAGAACTAGGAGAATTTCTATTAAAATGCATACACCTTTCAATAACATTCTCATAGTTTTATAGGTTAAATATAGATTGACGAATTCAAATCGGATGGGTCAATTTGTCATCGTAACTAAAGCACACAGGCGGTATGGACCGGGACATGTGACATGAGAAAAATGACACCATCCTGAACAGTGATAGATGGGTGCAACATACTGCACTGTAGTGTACGCACACATTTCGTAACAATTGTGTTGTGTGAGCATGAATTTTGGACCACTTATTTGGTTACACCTGTTCTTGTGGTAATATTATGGTGATAAAGAGATCCATCTATACAGGGTTATTTGTAAAACACCAACAACCTCTTAACGGGTCATTGTACTCATTATTATGAACAACTTTTACTATGGGACCAATCCTGAAAACGCGAAAAAAAATTAGCTGTTCCCTACATTTCCATATAACTAATCAAAATAACCCTGTATATCTCCTAGGTCTTCCGTTAATCCTGGAGTAACTTGAAACATGAATTAAGGAAAATAGTTATTTTTTAGACTTAAAAAAAATATTAAGGGCTGTTTTCTCCGTTTATAAAGCTGATCGCGTTTAAGAAAACTTAGTTCGGCTTGAACGTCAATATTGATCTCGATTTCGGTCCAACGGGTATTCACCAGCCTCATTTTGATCGCAATCACGAGAATCAAGTCTCTACGGTATAACATTTATTATCACATAAAACAAAATGCGAGAATTAGAAATTGCATCATGTGATCTACTGCGATTATAAAACCAAAACTGTTATGGGATTTCGACTTTGTTATCCACTGAGTAAAGTATTATCCATGATTGCAATCGTCTTAATTTTTGCGAATTTGATACTGTGTGCCTATATTGTAATATTGAAGGCAAACTGTGGTTAGTAAAAAAACATATCCTTTCATCAAATAAAATTTCAGGTAATTTTTTAATCCTATATAAACATCACGACGGATTAAATTAATTTAATAAACGTTCCTGCACAACTATAATACGCAAACAATGTACCTAACTCAAACGGATACGCTGAACAATAAGGAAATGCATGCACAACTGAAACAAACACTTCACGTAAATAGCATACAAACTAAAAACAAAGCTTGGAACACACTGTTTGCAAATACCAATTAAATTGAGAGTTAAAGGTAAGTACAGGAGTTAGATGAGCACTGGAAGCACGCTCGATAACCGCACTCGCCCAACTTCATTTAAGTTAAGCTTTTGGCTAAGCGGCGCTGAGTAGGTACCTCACTAGTCGCTGGCTGCCAATCAATTCTTTTCTTCATCTATAATGTTGACGGTGTTCATAATTTAAAGCTGAACATAATAAAGAGTTTTCTATTGTATATTTTTTTCTTCAACTGAGCTTCACGTTTACTTGTTATGAAACTTCAAAAGAAACTTTAATGTTTTCCTTGAAAGTGCTCTCCTCAAAAGCAGAATGCATTAATTTTTAGATGCTTCCTTTCAATAAAACTTTTATAATCCCCATCAACTAACCGCCGTTCATTGGCTCAACAAGGGAGAAGCAAAAAGAACCGACAACCTAACTCCCGAACTTCCTTCTTTTATAAAGTTTTCCATCGTTTGGAATAACTGCAAACACAATTCAACACCTGCGGGATTATTTAACTCGAACTCCGGACTTAAAATTAAAGCGCTCTGGGGCTTAATTTGTCTGAACTGAATGTGATTACCGGTTAAGTTAGAACGACAAATATAACTTGCAGGGGTGTGAGAAAACAAACGACGACCTTAATAAGTTAACATCATAATATTCTGTCCGAGTACCGCGAAGTTATAGATATTAACTCGGTAAGGGATAACAAGACTCGCAGAGTGTGAATTTGTTTGGATAAACATCTGTGGAATTAGATTGTGTGAGGATCGTTATCGTTAGTTTCGGATTTCTAATGTAATATTAAATGTATGTAGGTACGTCTCAAGTTTTGGAATCGCCAGTTTCTTGATTTTGCCAGGGCTCTAATCAAATATCAAGTTAAAATTTAGTTAGTTACGTAAACATTTGCACTATCTTTGGTATCAAGACAAGCAAGACTTTAAATTTGATTCTGTTCATATAACGCCTTTCTCGTTTGGGCGTAGACAGATAAGTACTAAATAAACTTCGATCAAACTCGTTTTGCTAATTTAACGTTCAGGTATACATCTGGGCATACAGGTACGTCTGTTGCGAGTACCTATCACCAATAAGATGTATGTCATATATGCTACTACACATATGTATCTTAATGTATCAGGGAAATTCAGCTGAAACTATTTAAGAGCTATCTATTAGAAGAACGTACGCAATGTGTCAAGATTGGGAATGTTATCAGCGATGATGAAAATTGCACAGCATTCGGAATTCCTCAAGGAAGTATTTTAGGGCCCTCACTCTTTTTAATTTACATAAACGATCTCTGTAATCTAAATTTAGATCATGGCCATATCGTTTGTTATGCCGACGACACTGCCCTGTTGTTTTCGGCTGACTCAGAAGAAAATGTCTACAAGTTTGCGCAACACGGATTCAATGTTATTAATAAATGGCTTCAAAATAATTCACTTACCTTAAACGCTGACAAGACAAACTACATCAAGTTTTCGATGCGCAAGCAAAAACTAACTGGCACTACCCCAACATTGTATGCTCATCACTGCACATCTAGCACAAATTACCAATGTGTTTGTCCTAAAATTAAAATGTCAGATACAGTAAAGTACCTTGGAATTATAATCGATAAGACACTTTCGTTTAAACCTCATATAGAGGCTGTAAATAATAGGATTCGGAAATTGATATTTGTTTTTAAAAAAATACGCTTCATTGCAGACCCAAATATTGTCCGACAAGTCTACTTTGCTCTATGTCAATCGATAGTAACATACTGTATTACGACATGGGGCGGAGCGGGTAAAACACTGTTACTAACTATCGAGAGAGCTCAGAGGGCAATTCTCAAAGTGTCTACTTTCCGCCCTTTCCTTTTCCCTACTAACCTCCTATACAAGGAATGTGGAGTATTAACAGTCCGGCAGTTATTTATTATGGGTATTGTATTAAAACAGCACGCAGATCTAACATATAGCACGGAGTTTACTAACAAAAGACGTAAAGATTTAGTCTGTCCTCAAATCCATACCAAACATGCTTTCACATCAAAATTTTATATGTTTCTTGGTCCTTTCCTCTACAATAGATTGAATGCGAAAGCAAACATTTATAGCCTGAATAAAGTTAACTGTAAGAGAATTCTTAAAGATACTCTTCAAAAAATGTCCTATGATGATACAGAGAATTTACTGACTGTGCTAAGGTGATTTTGTTTTTATACAATTCTTGACCTAGTTTAAGTACCTTATTATTTAAGAAACTGTACAATTTATACAATTTTTGACCTAGTTTAGTTAGGAATCTAGAAGTTAAGTTTTTAATTGTCTATAACACAGATTTTGTACACATTTTTATTGTACTATAGAATCTTTTTGATTATTTGTTAATTTTAAATTATTTTAGTTCTACTCGCCTGAAACACAGGATTTCCTAGTTCAGGCTCGTAATACTTAGAATTAAGATATATATTTAAGACTGTATGTAATTAATTGTCCTGTTAAATTGGTAATCATAAATAAAAATAAAAATAAAAATAAATGGTGATGTATATGCTTCTAGGGCGTCTTCTTCCGGAGTTTCAAATCACGCTTGCCTTGTGTTCGTTTCTTTAATTTCTCTCCACATGACCAAACCATCCTACTTGTACAATACCACACCGTCATCTTATTACACAACTCCTCTGCCATCTATTTAATTCTGAATAAACTATATTTAGTGAAATAGATTGCTGATTACAGAGTTTTTCTCTGAACGTACCGAGCAAACGATATTCGACTGCTATTTAGATTCGGGGATTTAGGTCACTTATCAATTTACATTCCGCTACAAGCATGGTACAGTGACTAACAACATTTGGGTATCGTAAACGCGGGCTAAGTATAACTTGGTAAAGCTAGAGCCAGAGGCCGCCAACACACGTAGCTAAGCGAGTAATCCCAATACGTTTGCTCGAAATAGTTCCTCTTGTAGCGGAAAATACGGGTTCCCTCTTGACGTACACACTACTTGCCTAATTGATGGTTATCCCTTCTCTAATTTATCTTGGTCGGCCGGATCTTGGGAGAGCGGTCGGATGCAAAAATCATTCAGGCGTAGGTATGTCATATTATATTGTGAGATATTCTGTGTGGTAAATATCAATGTGGGTTTTCATTGAGTATCTCTAGTGCTTCATTACTGTATAATGAAACACTAGAGATACTCAATGTACTCGGCGAATAACGATTGCTTATGTTTGATGTATTACATTCGAAGTTACCGACTTCGAATTTAATACATCAAACAGGAGCAATTGTGCGGCAGATTTATTTTTCCTTAAATTAATGAATCGAATTTAAGGAAAAATAAATCTGCCGCAAAATCAAAATAAGCTCGTTGTGTCGCTCGTTATAAATGAGGGAGAATGTGTCTGTACTAAATAAACCTGTATTATTCTTATTAAGTTACACGGCCCACGCATAAGGTACGTTTTGTACGATAAAATAGGCGTAGGGTGATCGAAACAAATTGTGAACCTCAGTGGCAAACAGCAAACAATCATTGAAAACTTTCCGGCCCCAGATTTTGTAAATAAAACAAAACCCAAATTGAACAAAATTCTGGCTGAAAACAGAACAATGCAAATCGTAAGTAGAAGTATCAAGGAACACAAATAGCAGATCTTGGCGACTAGCCAACAGAATGCAATGCAGATGACTCGGATGTTGAAAGAAAACAAGAAACCATTTGACTTCAAAACTAGACACAAAAACTGACCTAAGAACTGCGAGAGTTTTCTTCACACAGAATTAAGACAATCGTAATGGTACATTCAGAAGCCAACACAAATCGGATAACTAAGATTGAGATATCTTTCGGTTCAACCATTAATAAGATGGCTTAAGTTAACAGATAGTGTCAGTAGCATTTGATGAAAATGGAAGCCAGTTACTTGGTAAATCAAAGCTTTTACAAACGACAAAGTTCGCATACAATTCAAATGTTGGACATTTACAAGAGGCGTTGGAAAACGAGAGAAATACAGAAATGTAGCCGAATTAGTTTTTTTGTTGTTTAAGAAAACTTTGCCCCACATTAGGATTTATTCCTGTATCGTGGGTGCTTTCACAAACATGTAAATTCACAGACACAAGACACCCATACCCAGAACCTCTATCTGTAGGCCATACAAACATTTGTTCCGTGCGGGGATCGAACCCGGGACACGTAGCGTAGCACCCGAACGCTAAACCACCGCGCCAACTATCTCGTCGAAAGTGTCCAGATTTTCCTATGTACCTAAAGTTATATATTATTGAAACAGTTTATTTGCCGATGACGATAAAATAAGTAGGCAGATACTCGATATTTACGCCATCAGGTATTACAAAAATTCAATCTCATTGCTATGATTTACTTACCTTCATTACGTAGTAATTAGGGACGATTTCTAAAAACGACTTCAGAAATGGAATACCAGACATCTCTAATAAAGACTCGCGGGAAAGGTATTAATACACTGCTTACGGACCTCATTAGTTGAAAACACTGTCAAGGGCCCTTCCCCACCGTCTGTCGCGTTTACGTCATCTCAGCAATAAAAGCACTTTATTATTATTACATTTCTCTTATAAACGAAGCCTTCAAAACTTTTAATTATTTAGCAGTATCCTTTAAAATGTACCGTCGTATTTTTTTAATGTGACATTTTAATGAAGTGGCCTTTAGAATACTTGGTGATAATATAGCCAGGGATATATAGTTTTAAATTCGCCGGTTCATGTTTCAAAATATGAGTAAATTGTTAAAGAACCGTCCTTTTGGGTCCCAATCTATACTATATATTATAATATTATAAAGCTGAAGAGTTTGTTTGTTTGTTTGTTTGTTTGAACGCGCTAATCTCAGGAACTACTGGTTCGAATTGAAAACTTATTTTTGGGTTGAATAGACCATTTATCGAGGAAGGCTTTAAGCTATATATCATCACGCTTAAGCCAATAGGAGCGGAGCAGCGATAAAGAATGTTTTAAAATCGGGGATTCCACGGGGACGAAGTCGCTGGCAGCAGCTAGTCGGTTAACAGAATAATTAACAAGAGTTCTTGCACTTCAAAACACAGCATATTTCTCTCATATTTTTCGGAAATATGGCTTGGTTGCGGTGACTCTTTCGAACAAAATCCGCATCCCTGGCCTTAGCTGGCCATAGCCCCGTCTTCTATGCCGAGATATCTTAAGGGCGCGCGTGGATTACATGCGCCGATGAACTGGGCCTAGTTTTTATCGATATCAAGCGCTGTGTAGCTCATGGTCCGCAGACCCGCCCCTTCGGTGGCCGGGAATCGCCCTGCGACTCCAGACGCCTGAGGCATCTTCTTCTGTTGCAGCGGCTGAGGCGTGAGGTATGCCTCTTCCTCACGCGGTCCGCCTCCTCCTTCACCGTGGTTATATCTTCTCGCTACGAAACATAGATTGAACCAGGGCCGGAAGCGAGAGGTAGACGCCGCCGATCGCCTCGACGAGGACACGGTAGTGCTTCGTCCTAACAGGGCACGCCGTGGCGTCTCTCTAGCCACTCCACAAAAAAGTATAGTAATCGCAACTCAAAACAAAACCTAGCAATTGCTTTGGTTCAATAAAACAAAGAAATCGCTTGTTTTTCAGGCACTTTTGTTGCTATAGCATAAATTTGGAAACAATCTGATCAATTCATCAGACATAATGATGACGAGAACTCGCTAAACATTCATAAAGCTAATTAGTACTTAATACCTGGATGTTATATTCGCTAATTAATAATGGATAATATCGTGTTTCCCTAATCTGATGAGCTAACATAAACATCAGGTTTCAGAAGTACCGGCCATGTTCAAAAATAAAATACTTGTTGATATTATTAGAATCTAGGCTCTCTAAAATCTTAAAAAATGTAGGCCTCTGGGAAAATGCTTTGAGAACGCCACACGACGTCATTCACGAGCTAATCAAGGAGCCGAAATAAAAATAAAATTAACAGGACTACACGAAACCTAAGTCTCCAAAACTCTCTTCAGTAAGTACTTTCATTAGCAGAAGTAGTTATACGATCGCGATGGTTTTGTTGGCATCTCGAGCATGACGAATCGTCAGCTTTCAGAGCAGTGTAACTCCGCAATTTTTGACAACTCACCGCACCCATCCAATTAGGTTGAGTGGTCGCCTCGCACCTGCAACAAATCTCTCTTTGACAACGTTTAGTAGGTCTTGCCAACTACTTAATAACTAATTCTGGATATAATATTAATAAAAGAGCAAATAAAGGCGAAGTGAGGGGATAAGAGCAATTTGCGAGAGTAGATGGACCGTCTCGAGCATTAGGTGCCTCTTTTCGAAGTTTGGTGCCCCAATAACGGTTAACAGGACATTAACATTAAATTGGGCTACAGATAGTTAAATAACTTTTGATTCAGGAGAGAATTTTTGAATGAGTACTTACTAGTTTAATTTTTATTTCGTTTATTTATTATTTTATACATACAAATTACATTTTGAGTATTTCTTAAAAAAAAAAGATCTGCTGTGTCCTTTTATCCACTTCAGCGTGACGCATTCTAGGGTATTGTGGCATGCTTGTATGAGTTTTGAGGTAGTATAATTCTTCTGTAAGGATAGCAGAATTAAGACGTTGTCGGAGAGTATGCAAATATGATGATAACCACGCATTCCACTTGATTGACGGTGTTGAGCTTTCCTAGCGGTCTGGATATTTTAAAGTTGAGGTCGTTGGAGTACACTTCAACTCCAGTTCCGATGCTTGTTTTTGATCCATCAGTGTAAATTCTCAGCTTTTTGGGACCCAAGCAGTGATGTGATTTTTGTCTGAGTACTATGTGGTATGTGGTACAATGTACTGAGCCAAAAGGCCGCTAGGGCCGCTTCCTCCCGTACTATAAGGAGACGAGGTGGAAACCCCAGCATATGTTGCAGGACCGCAGTGGGTGCTGTTCTCATGCTACCTTTCCCAACTGTGTTGGAGTCGGCTTCCCATCTAACCGAATTTATTCGAGTACCAGTATTTTACACAGAGCGACTGCCTGTCAGGCCTCCACAACCAAGTAACTGTGGGACACTATAACCCTTGGCAAGACTGGTACACTCAGATTTCAAAGGCCCTGTCACTCGGGTAAAAATTTGCAATATATATTCGGAGTATATAATATCTATTTATTTAAAGATTACAAAATCTTATCACTCAAATAATAAATTTTGAGTTAGAGAGGACACATGAGACATCAACAATTGAATTACAATAAAAATAGATGAAACAGAAGCAAGAAAGATTAAAAACACAAGTGCGGTCGCCAAGAAAAATAAACAATAACATATTCGGTGTATTCCAAGAGCAGCGTTGCGAATTTTATTGAGCGGACCCGATATTTTATGCAGCGACAAGCCCGCAGGCCGGCTGCCGGTGACACGATCCAAGTTCTCCTCTCCTCAATGTTTTTGTCACAAACCCTCGGGCCCTCTTGACAGTGATTGTGACCGAAATTGAAAGGGTGACATTTATTTTACAACCAAATGTTTTTACGTGTTCTGTAACTTTCATTTCTCTATTTTAATACTGAAAGGATTATGATGACAAGTTTTCTTTGCTTGCAGTTCTTCATTGGTTTTCAATTTAAAATATCTATAATTATCACGATTAATAGTTAAACGGGCTAACGGGATAAACGATTACTGACTGCAATGTTGATCCTATCGTACTTTACCTCCGCAATTGGTTTTCTATCACACGACGTACCCAATCTAGATTTTAAAGGACCACGATCTGATACGACATTTATTAAAACATTTAAGCATAAACCCCGCCCAAAGTGAACAAGAAATTTACGAGAATGTAGTTTGGAACAATGGAAACCGTTTTTGCGGAACATCTATTGTTTTCATGGAATATCTTTCCATCGAGCGCATATTCACAATAGACTGATATTGGTTTACAGCTTTTAACGATAAAATATCTTTGCTATCGTACGATATATTTGGAAGGTTTCTACGTGAAACCACTTTAGTCTAGTTTCAAATACCGTAAAGTGTTGTTTTCTCCGTGAGAAATTTAAAGACGGACTCATGAAATTTTTTATATTAACTATTCTTTGTAATCTGCTTTCGTCAGGTTAGTGACAGGAAAGAAAACTGCAGCTCTTTTTATTACAAAATCATAACACTACTTTACTTTCAGGCTTCCTGCAGGAGACAAATAATATAAATGATTATAACTTGGCGCAATCGAATGCTGGCAAGAATGATTGGCCAACACAAACCTTCCATACCATTCAAGGCAACTTTTATGACCAAGCCGAACGAAGAGCTCCAAAACCATGTTCGAGGCGCAGTCCCTCCGAAGATGAACCAAATGATCAACAACTAAGTCTTCCACTTGCTTCAAAGGTTCGAAGCATAACTAACGCTGCAGCTCCTCTCAAGCCGCAAGCTTTAAGAAACGTAGAATCTGACCCTAAAACAGCAGTCAAACAAGTTCCTCTCTCCAATGCACAGCCAATAGTCGATGTCAATAAATTGTATAAAACCAGAAATTCCTTAACAATAAGCAACCCTGTCATAGACTCAGGTGAAGAAAGTCACCGTGAAATAATACCAATCATCGATAATGATATACAAGAAGATAATCCTAAACCATCGGATCAAATGCGTTCTGCACCTGCCAGTGATTCCCTTTCTGCGTCACCTAACGCAGTGAAGCCTGCAGCTAAAAGAAGAGACCAGTTGCAACCTAATAATTTGATGCCAAACAGTGAACATGGTACTCAGCCAGAACATCATTATATTTCTGAGCAGAGTAACGTTATTGCTTCTGAACCTAATGGACTCCATTCTGCCCCAGAAATAAATATACCTTCTACAGACAAAAGTGAATATCCGAGATCCTCCGCTAATTTTGATCATTTGGAAACACAAACATTACCGCCTGCGATTGTAGCTCAACTACTTGCGCACCGTAACGAAGCATTGCCAAATAAATGTTCGCATGACCAAGAACCTGACGACTTAACAGGACACTCAAGGCGATCCATGTCCAGTGACAATAATGAGGACAGTGAAAAGGAAATTTCAAACAACGATAAAGAGTACCTTCGTAACAATAATGATCAGTACATTGAATCCCATATTGAAAATGAAAACGCGTTGGCGTCTGTTTTAAATTCAGAAAAAAATGCTCCTAAGTCAAATAAAGTACACAGCCTTACAAATTTAGATAGAGCAAAGTTACCAAGTCATGAAAAGACAGTTTCACGTGTGAAGCCACCGTTCAATGAAGCTAGACGTGAAATGATGGAGCCTACAAAAGGAGCAGGAGTCATGGGTCAGTCGGCACTGATGTTGATGCAAAGTGAGAGAATATGTTACGCATGTAGTACGGCCAATAATCCGTCGTGCTGGTCTCCGGACAGAAGAACTACAGTAAAGTATTGCAGAAAAGGAAACAACGCTTGCATAACTAAAACTTTTGGACAGGGAAGTAAGTTGAACAGGCAATCACACCGCTTTTAAGCACTAAATACACCCACAAACATTACTTACAAAATGTTACAATTATGAAATTTTGTTTTCGATATACGATGTCATTAATTTTAAAAAAAAACGTAAGAACGCCCATCGCGTTCTTACGTTTTTTTTTTTTAGTTTCGTCGAAATTTTAATCTTTATACATTCATTCTTCATGTTTGTAAACATTGTTTTTACTTGTTACAGGTACATTCACTCTAATCCGAGATTGCGGAAAGTCCTGCGATGATTCTGACTCGACAGGAATTATGCCAAAATACAAATCTTGTTCCATGTGCCACTCAGAGCTCTGTAACGGTGCCTACTCCATTAATGGCCATAGTATAATATTAGCATTCATCTTAATTACTGCAGTAAAATACATAAATTAGACATATTTATGATCCTATATTTTGTTAGTCGCAAAGCCTGTTTCACAATATTCGAATAGCCTAACTCACCAAATAAACAAAAAAGGAATACACATTGTATGAAATTATTTTCCAAGGAGTTCAGAAGTCAATCTTAGATAGTGAAATAGGCTTTAAAACGATTTGTTAACTGCAGTGAGTTATTTAAACGCATATATAGATATACCGTCTGATTGAATTCAAACGATAGTGGAGGAACAGCTTGGTTCCGATGCGAAAAGACATTCCTTCACTTCGTACTTTGATTCGTTTTATATTCAATAAAGCGATAGTAACAAACCTTCGCCTGCTTAATAGGTAACATTGTTTGTAGAAAAAGAAGTATTTTACAAAAACATTTGTAAAGCGCTGAATTCGCTTTTGGGAAAAGTACTTTTGGTTTTATTAATTTTACTGGAATATATGTGATCAAACAGTGTATAGCTTTCTTTATACCTTTAAATTATAAGTGGTGAAAAACGTGAGGGTCAGGATATTAAGCCTTTGAAAAGATCACGTTCCTTTTATCCGGAATTACCCACGTATGTGGCCGTCAGTCTGCATGGAAATGTTGAATGAGTACCGACAATACCGTACCGAAGAGGGAGGGGTGAGGTATGCCGCTAAATGTTATTCAATTCATTTCAATAACATTAAACATAACTCCAGGTTAATCATAACATCGTTCACAGGGGCATTTAATTAATTATTCAGTTAGCATTGTGCTGCGCACTGCTGTGAAACTCGAGCAGTTACTAAAATACTCCGTTTTACACTCGTATAATCCTGTGCAACTCTCGCGGACTATAATAAGGTACCTAAATATTTTCTTGTTAAAATGCTTTTATAAAATTAACATGTTATGTGTCTGAGGTAAGTTAAAAATAAATTATTACAAAATATATCGTCCTATGTTGTTAGCTTGTTGTGTGGGATTGATAGAATTCTAAAAGATTATCTTGGAAATCAGTTCCAGAGCATGGGGTATACACATAACTATTTTCTGGTACAACATGTGACTTCACACCAGTTGCCCCAAAGGGTGGTATACCTTAACAATGATAAGTACTGTATCCATAATACCTACGCCAGTAAGGTTTAAGGGCAAGTCTGCTTCAAACAACCAGAAATAAAATAAGTATTGTAGACAGTTACGAATGTATTCAACACAAGCTTCTCTTAACTTACAAGAAGGCAGTCAAAAACCTTGATATTTTTGCGACTTCATTTCACAAAGGTCTACAAATTACTTGTATACTTTGAATAGGGTGCCCAATCCCGACACGTCAGCACCTTACAAGTGAATTGTTCGGCTTTTGATAGATACTAAGATTTATTGCAGATTAAAAAAGGGATTTTCAATTTAGGGGTTTTTATTGAGCAGTTGGCTGAGAAATGAATGCTTGTTTTTTTTTTAATAGGCGAAAAAGAATCCTATGAAGTAGATATATCGAAGAAAATTGGTTATTGTGGTTGCTTATTAACTTGACAGGAATTTCAAATAGACGAAATAATGCTTTAAAACGACCATTACTTGACCTAAGAATATTTTACAGCGCAAGTAACACAAATAACACCTTTTTAGTACACCACAAGGAATTTCTTGAGTGATTTGTTTAGGTGATAAAATGATTACATAGCATTCAATACATATGCCGAAAACAAAGCCAGGTAGCGTTCGAGGCAGCCCTGGGGAGGAATATTGTTTATTCATGGATACGGGAAACATTGGCGAGCACTCCAATCGGTGAATGGTGGCGGAATCTTATCTCTAGGGTCATCGATACGTCATTACAATAGGTGTAAATTCGTTTGACGGATCGTAAAGTTTGGAGAGTCATAATACATAGGTACTCTGGGCGCGACCCAGTGACGCACTCGAAGCAACCACTCCTGGCAAATAATAAAAAAAAAACCTTAGGGATAAAGGTAATCAAGGGGGAGCAAACCTCTGCTTCATAAAATACACAGTACGTGCGTTAAAAGGTAGATTCATTCAGGAACACGTTTTTGGAGTCCGTCTCTGGAGAGGGATATCATTGACTGTCGATAGTTTGATTTGAAAATGAAAATAATATATCTAGTTTTAATTTCCGCGAATATTAGTGGGTTGCAGGTATGCACCTCCCTCCCGCCCGCTATATTATGCATATGCAAGATTACAAGGCAAATGCAAGGATTTTAAGCACATGCAGGAAGGCAATGCAAAACCCAACACCATTACTGACACGTGTTTCGCCTCTCCACGAGGCATCCTCAGGGGACGTGTTGACTCGCTGACCGTTGAGTTGCGACTAATATTCCCAACGAACCCACTAACCCACCAACCCACTAATATTCGCGGAAATTAAAACTAGAATATATTATTTTCATTTTCAAATTTAAAATGGATTTCCGCAAAGTAACGCCTGACTCAATCAATTTTTGATAGTTTGATTGCTGGATAGTGTTCGTCCTGTTTACGTCGTGTTTACGTGACTTGTTATCAATATTTTTACTTCTTTATAACATTATATACATAGATCTGATGTTTTGGTGTGATAGAAAAAAGTTCGGTTTTGTTCACAACAGGTTTTTATTGTGACTAATCTCGGAAAGGTCTGAATTCGCTAGCAAACAATACCTACAAAATGTATGTATGCAAGCGCTATTTCCAGTACAAATGCCTCATTGCTGTATCATTGTTTTGACCTACAGTGAATTCATTACAGGCACTGAACTTCACTGCAATATGGTGTTTATTAGCATCACTGATCCTATTTATCTGTATCTCCACTTACTTCCTTCCACTACTTCGCAAATGAAAAGATTCTTATACAATCTTCACTAAAAGGAAGAACAATAAACGAGTTAGATTTATTCGCACCCGACCAAGGGTGGGTGACTACTGACTAGTAGTATAACGTCATAAATCAGCAATTTAATTGAAATGACTAAATTCATAGCACCACTACAACTCCACTCCACCGATCTCCCACCGCATCCGTCTTTCCTAATAATTTGTAGAACAACCTTGATTATCCTTACACCTGGGCCTCAAGTCTGCTATTACAATAGTGTCAAAATGGCCTATCATTGATCTCATAATGGTCGATTTTGACAAGTTTGGTAATCTACTAACATAATAGCGTCATTATGACTTTCCAATGGTCAACCACTGACACTCCATTGAAAGGAATGGCATAGAATGGTAATCTCGTACATAATGACAAATAAATGACAGACGTATGCAGTAATCTGCTAAATTTTTGACAGTTCCTTTGATCAATAACCTACCATTAGAACGTCATTCTGCAGTCATTACTTTTAATAGCTCGGTTATCAAAAAGTATTACGAGACCATTGACAGACCAATGATTGACCATTATGAATCTAGCAGATTACGAACTTTTAGCAAAATGACAGTGGGATCGTGTTGGAATGACAAATTTATATAAATAGCAGACTTGGGGCCCAGGCTCCTTCTCAAACCGAATTCAATAGATATTAATGATATTGTGGTATGGAGATAATTTCTCGCATGATATCGACAGCAGCGGTTACCAGGCGATCCGTTGATCCATTGTTAGGCAGACAATGTGCACGGTGACCGCCCGTCCTTGACTAAATTCGACTGGTTAGTCATACCTAATAGTCGATTGTACCGTATTTCCTACCTGCAAGAGGGATTAGTTACCATTAATCCCTCATGCAGGTAGGAAATAATATATAACAGGAACCGAATATTCGTCACTCAAGTTACCACTTGAGTGACGAATATTCGGTTCCTGTATTTAAAATTGTTCGTTCCACCAATCAAGAGATGTATACAGCCACTTCTACAGAAATCTTGCAAGTACTATGTAATAGTATAATCTGGGTAAAAAGTAGCCTTTTGTCACTTTCAACAGTGTGGTTTTCACCAGAAAAATTAAAAGAAACAACATTTTCGCATTGGATCAGAACTTCCAGAGATTGCCCTTTACAAACGTATTACTATGCATCAGGTAAAACTATAGAATAGAATAAAATATAATACTCTTATTTCTATTTTTTTTACCGCTTAAAAGCGGTACCTACCTACAAATTTACAAGGGATCCCTTCTTTTCGCATAATGTTTTTTGTCCTAATATACTTCGGCATAACGATTTTGGCACAATTTGTTTTGGCATAATAATACTTTGGCATAATTTTATTAGGCATACATTTTATGTTGGCATAATCATGTTAAAGACTAATTTGTTTTGGCATAAATTTGATTCGCATAACGTTAGTAGGCCTAAATACTTTTAGCATAACGTTAGTAGGCCTAATGGCTATTAGCATAATATTCTGAGCAAACCAATTAGCTATAGTACCTGTAACAATCAAATAATATTGTTGGTTAAAAAATTAATATGCTGTGCAACAAAAGTTAGTCACAGAACCGAATTGCTGCAAAACCGACTTCACGTAGTCTTGTTTGTCCTACCCCTAGAGTGTTATTTAAAATCGCGTAGGCGCGTAGGGGCGAGGCGGCCCGCGGGCTGAGGAGCAGGTGGCTGCGAGCGAAAGTCGCCTGCGACGATTAGCACGCGTGGGGCCGCCGTAGGGCCGCAGCGCCGGAGCCGTCACAGAAACCCTGCCTGCTGCATGCTGCTTGCTTGCTTGCTTGCATGTTGCATGCTTGCTTGCATGCTGCATGCTTGTTTGCATGCTGCATGCTTGCTTGCATGCTGCATGCTTGCTTGCATGCTGCATACTTGCTTGCATGCTGTATGCTTGCAATGCTTGCTTCCTACAGCGAAAAAATACTCACAAAATTGTTCAATACGTTATAATATATTAATATTTTATTTAGGATATTATGCTTAAAAAAGTTATGCTTTAGAACTTTATGCTTAAAAAAGTTATGCTTTAGACCTTTATGCTTAATAAGGTTATGCTTTAAAATATTATGCCTAATCATTATTATGGTTACAGACATAATGCTTAAAAAAATTATGCATGAGCTGTTATGCGTAATTATATTATGCGAAAAAATAATTATGCCAAACAACATTATGCTAAGTTATATTAGGTCTTAATATTTTATGCTAATGGATAGGGAACCAATTTACAATACTCATCACTAGTTGCCTAGGGCCTTCCTACGTCTATATACGACAAAAATATCCTAGTTCTACGCCCTAATACGTGTGTCAATAAAACAGTCAGGAGATTTAAAAAACAATTAGAAGGGCAGGACTACACCTCAGATTAAGGAGATAGCGAAAGAGAATTTACTGCGGACAATTATCAAACGATCCTGGTCGTAAAGCCAGAGTTAAAACCCCTTAATAGCTGCGTCGGCAACAATTTATACAAATTCTTGCTCTGCTGATAAAAGTACTTATTCACAGGGAAAAATATTTGATGTGCACTCCAATGTAATTAACATTTTCATTCGCCCCATCAATTACAGAACAATGCAATTAAATACACTTTGTATGTAGGTCTGATTAACTTTGTATTTCACCCGATTTTTCCTTCAAAGAAACTATTTTTAGTACACACATAGTTAACTGGAATCTCTGAATACATATTGAAGGTTTCATTTATTAAGCCTAACTCGAATCTTTTAGAGAATGACAATCCTCCAAAATGAGACCTCGTGATAATTCGCTCACTGAAAGAATCGCCAGCGCCCAGCCATAATGTGAATTAATAAACATTTTCCTATCTATCTCACTGAAAGTAGACTTGTTTACGGCCATTTATGTTATTAGAGCTTACGAGGCCAAACATAAATTGTACTTAAACCAGCCTTGGGTATGTATTTTTAATTTAATGGCCGGTGACTGAACATCAAGAGTTATAGTAATTGTTGCTCCAAATTTATCTAGCTTAACGCCTGTGATAACAGCCCGTGAACGGTTGAAGCAATGAACGGACATAGTCATAGACAAAAATACCGAAATTGACATGTATGTGGCTATATAATTTATTAAACTCTATCCATAAATAGAAATACAATACACAAAGAACAACTTAAAATGCCAAAGCATTCCACAACTTTTTTGGATAAATGCTTTATCATACCGGTTGCTAGTTTGTGGAATGCATTGCCAGTCCCAGTAAGACTCGCTCAATCGTTACCTGTGTTCAAAAGGCTCGTGAGGATACATTGCTGTGATATCAACCATCATTTGCTTTTTCCCAACTATTGGACATATGGGGTCGGTTTCCAGTCAAGTCGGATTCAGCTAAATATCGCTGTGATATCGACGTTCGTCATTTACTTATTGCCTATTTACTTATTATATAATTATGTATCTATTGTAAAGAATATATATTTATCATTTTATTTTTTTTATTTATGGTATTGTTGCACTAATGACAGCCCCATTTTATAAGTCGACCATGTTACTGCCATTACAGTGACTTTTATGTGTCAGGCAAATGAAGCTCCAGGAAATCATCGTTAGTTGAAGCTATCAGATTTGATGCTTTATTTTCCCTTACAAAATATCTACCATAAACAAACACAATTTGATACAAATCGAAAACAACGGCCCACCTGTCAATTCTCAATAAAATAACAAATCCGTAGAGAGGCGTAAAGGAAAACCGGAAAATAAAATTCGAAGTATACAAAATGGAATCAGCGCGCGGTGCATCAAAGTTGGAGTGGGAGCTTGTCAATTTGCAATTCGTCCAAAATTTCACGAACATTCACGAGGGTGAACGCAAACCGCATACCCGGACCGCTCCGGTACTTTCACCAGGATTCGTTCACGTTGAAACTGGCTACTGTGACTGCCAATGTTCCCGTCGCTAGCAAATTGAACCAGCCAGGCGCAGAATGCTAAAATCAAAGCGCCAAATACACAATCGACAGCATTTTACCGCCAGTCTTTTGTACAATTTCCCTCGCGAAAAACCCAAAACTAAGCCAGACGATTCCTAACAAAGTCTGTCCCTTACTTAAGTATAATAAAAACTTTTCATAAGCCGATTTAAATCGAAAATCCAAACAAAGCTGTCCCTTTATTTGAATGTTAAGGTTTTAGAGATTTATTCTAAGGACTATTTAACATTTGCGGCGGGCATTTGTTTTAGTAAACCACTTGTTAATTTTAACCACGAAAATACACATGTAGTGAATTTGGAACTGGTAAAAGTAGATTAATGTTATAACTTAAATACATGGAGCCCTTTTTTTTTTTTTTTTTTTCTGGATGGGAAATCATCAAATGACTTCTCCCGCTCTGGGCGGAGCGGAAGGGAGTGTCAGACTTTTACTGACTAAAACCCACCCGTGATCCTTCTTGTGCCCTTTGCGTTCCAGGGCTGCGGTGACTCTTTCGAACAAATTCCGCAACCCTAGCAGGCACTGACCCTATGGGGCCCCGTCTACGTTGCTGACGGCTCTTTGAGGCGCGCGTGGAACACGACGCACCGTCGACTTGGGCCTGGTTGCTATCGGACGGCGAGCCACCCATAGCTCGCCATCCGCAGGCCCGCGCCTACGGAGGCCGGGAATCGCCCTGCGTATCCCGACGCCCGGGGCGTCTTCTTCTGTTGCGGCGGCTGGAGCGAGGGGCTTCCCTCTCTCGCACGCGCTCCGCCTCCTCCTTCGCTAGCATTACTGCTTCGCAGAAGGAGGCGACCGCTTCCCATGCCTCCTCGCTCCGGACCATGGCCCGAACCAGGGCCGGACGCGAGAGGTCGCCGCCGCCGATCGCCTCGACGAGGACACGGCGGTGCTCCGCCCAAGCAGGGCAGACCTCCACCGTATGCTCCACAATATTGTGGTAACAAACAAATAAAATTATCCACCACACATAATAAATACATGCGTTTTATAACAATAACAGGGTTAACTTCCCCGGGGAAATCAGGATGATTTAGAGGATTCGGTTTTGCCGTGCTTGCCTGCGACTTCTGTTGACAATATCGGTTGAATGTACCACGGAACAGTCGAGGAGAGTGGAGTAAACACGGATACCGGGTAGTTATGGACATCAATTTCTAACCGCCTAGCCCCCGCCCCATGCCCGCAGATACACATTTTGTTTGATCGTGTCCGCCATCTTTAGTGTGCATATATGTAGTTATCGAGACTGTTGCACATGCTTGCGAAGGTAAATTAATTTTAAAATGTATAGGCCATTATTATTTTTAAAGAACTTTGGTTCTGTGTTTACCTATTGATTTAAAAATTGCCTAAAATCTTACTTAGTTTACATATAGGGTAAACGTAGGTTTAAAAGTGAAATAAAAAAGTAAATTATTTATAGTTTATAATTATATCTTACTAATATTATAAACGCGAAAGTTTGTAAGTATGGACGTATTTTTGTTACTCTTTCACGCAAAAACTAGCATTCAGTAGTTTTTGCGTGAAAGAGTAACAAAAATACGTGATCTTGATGAAATTTGCCACAGATATAGATCACAGTCTGGAATAACACATAGGATACCTTTTATCC
The DNA here is from genome assembly GCA_905332915.2 of Hecatera dysodea. Classification (NCBI taxonomy): domain Eukaryota; kingdom Metazoa; phylum Arthropoda; class Insecta; order Lepidoptera; family Noctuidae; genus Hecatera; species Hecatera dysodea. The sequence continues at coordinate 9,376,427 of HG995304.1, forward strand.
CGGGATTATGTTCCCTTGGGATAATTTCCAACATTCACTAGGGCGAAGCCGCGAGCAGCAGCTGGTCTATACTAATATTATAAAGGGGTAACGTTTGTAAGTTTGTGACGTTGTAAGGGGAAATCTCTGGATCTACTGAACCGATTTTCAAAATTATTTCACCAATAGAAAGCTACATTATTGTGAAGTGTCACAGGCTATATTTTATCCCCGTATGGCCACGGGAACGGGAACAATGCGGGTGAAACTGCAGGGCGCTGCTAGTATACAATATAATTATAATAGAAAAACAAGACTGATAATCTCCAAAACGTTGAGAAAAATCTGAAAAATTTAAAACGAAGAGGAAAAGGATTCATTTTATTTGCAATGAGAAGTACGTATCACTTCCAACAAAAGACTGGAAACAATATCGGTTATGCCAAAAATTGGCACATGATGATTGTACAGGTGGTACGTCATCAAAAAGCTACATTTGTGATTTATGTAATGACTAGCTTCTGCCAGCGACTTCGTCCGCGTGGAATAGTTACTTTACCCCCGATTTTGAAACTCTCAGCCCGATCGGTTTAAAATTGACAAAAGATAGACATGCTGTTTCGGGCTATTTTTTAGATAATTTTATGTAGAACATTTCCGTAATACATGATTTCTATGTAACTTTAACCATTAAGGCTACACACGCGACGAAAGCTTAAAAAATGGAGTAACTTCTTTCGTTTTCCCAACATTTTCCTTCACTGCTCTGCTCCTATTGATTGTAGCGTGATGAAAAGTATACTATAACCTGCCCAGGAGTATGAAGAATAATTGCACCAAGTTTCGTTAAAATCGGTCGAGTAGTTTTTGTTTCTATAAAGAACATACAGACAGACAGACAGACAGACAGACAAAAATTTTATTGATTGCATTTTTGGCACCAGTATCGATCACTAATCACCCCCTGATAGTTATTTTGAAAATATATTCCTTGTACAGAATTGACCTCTCTACAGATTTATTATAAGTATAGATAAGTAACTGTTCGCAATAACCCCAATTAATGTCCATGTATATATGTATACCCGGAACGCACTGGGTAAATACGGACACAAAGGTTTTTTTTATTAAGATTAATACTTGTCGATTGTTAACTGAAAACTTATTCTGTTGTTTTTTAAAGTAATTAACAAAGTTTAACAATAATGAAACACTGAACTGATTAGTATAAATATACTGTCTTTATTGAAGGTGTCCTTTAGGTGGCCGCAATATCTCAACTCTCCCCTAAATCTGTCACTATTCAGGATTTTATTTTCTCTCTTACTCTGCCTGTCTGTCAGATGTTACCTTTACTTGTGTTAACGTCTGAACGAATTTGGATGAAACATGGCAAATGGGTAGGTAGACTATGGCCTAGTAAAATACTTTTTATTCCGGGAGTATAATTATTTATTTATTTATTAAAACTTTATATACCAATAAAAAAAAATCAACAAAGGCGGACTTAATGCCATATGCATTTTCTACCAGTCGACCTGTTTTGTTTTCTACGAGTCGAAGAAAGACAAAAAGAGAGGGGAAAAAATACAAACATAAATAAATACATCTGACCACTGAACCAAATCGACACGAGTGCGGCGCAGCGAAATACGCTATCATTAGCTTGACGCTTAGTGAGGTCACATTGGTCGCCCTGTACCACGATACATAGCGACAATCAGAACGACACTTTCAAGCCTGAATTCATATTTGTTTGATTTCTTCTTTTTTTTTTTGCTGTTTTTTTTTGGTTCCTGTTTTTTTTTCTGAAGCCCCTCAAAACTTGGAGTATTAACAGAGAAGATGTTTCACTCGCCTGGTAAAACGAGTTCTAGTCCCGATTTGAGGGCACCAACGTCTGAGGCTGATCCGGGAGTTACATGCAGGAAACGTAAACAACCAGAATGTGTGTTAAATGACAGTCTAAACGCACTAGCTTCCGAGCTAAGATCGACCTTGAAGTCTTTTCGCAGTCATGTGGACTCAAGCCTGGCAGCTATCAACTCCAAAATTACCGGTATGAAAAGCGACTTAGAACTTCTCACCACGCACACTACAGAAATTCGGAATGACATAAATGTTCTGCGTGCTGAACAGGAAGCTTTCAAGCGGCAGATGGTAGCCTTAGATGGTAGGAACAAGGACTTGACTCAACGCATCGACTCAATAGAAGGTTCGCTTCAGTTTACCTCCAATCAATGTGATGATGTCATGAAGAAGATCTCCACACTGGAAGGCTGCTTCACCTCTGCGGAACGTACTGATAGTTTAGTCGCTGAGCTGGAGGCTAAAATCGACACATTGGAACAGCAAGCTAGAGCCTGTAATATTGAAGTGTGTAACATCCCGGAGAGGCGGGGGGAGAATCTGATTACTCTTATTGCATCAATTGGTGAAAAAATTAAATTTCCGATTACCCAAAATGATATTATCGCTATACATCGAGTGCCGCAGAAAACTCTGAATAAAGATAGACCCAAAAATATAATTGTCAGGTTCTCCTCGGTGCCTTTTCGTGACAATGTATTGAGTGCCTATCGCTTGGCTAGGGGATTGAAAACCGATCAGATCGGCATAACAGGTACTCCACATGCAATATATGTGAATGAACATCTAACATTGAAGAAAAAGCTGTTCTTTCGCGAATGTCGCCTTGAGGCTAATAAACATAAGTTTAAGCATTGTTGGGTTAAGCACTCCACGATTCTTGTACGCAGGACGGATATATCAACAATATTTGCTATTCGAAATAACAATGATTTTCATAAATTTAAAATCACCGATGATGCAGCTGCAAACCATAATGTTTAACATATTATACAGTGTTATTACTGCAACTAATTATACTATACTTCTTATTATAACAAAAATCAGCTACATAAAATTCCCTTTCTTATATAATCTAAGTTCATGCGAGTTTAAAACGTTGTTCTTTCTGTATTGTTTTTGTTCTTGTCATCTGTTACGTGCACCAGGTTTAGTGGCAGCATCTTTAAGGGTCTTTGCAAGTACTACATCTTTTAGAAATCGAGTCAAAACTTCTCTCCAGCTTTATGGCTGATACACTTACTATTTACTATCAGAATTTTAGGGGCATACGTGGCAAACTTCAGACAATATATATGAATATCCTAAGTAACTCATACGACATTGTTGTACTAACGGAAACATGGCTTTTTCCGGATATAGCAGATTGTGAGGTTATAGACGAGCGCTATAGCGTCTTCCGTCGCGACCGAGATCGCGCGGCCACTGGTAAACGCGAGGGTGGGGGAGTTCTTGTTGCCATCTTGCGTACACTTCAACCCATATATTTCACTAGTACAGTAGGTAACTCTTTGCACACCCACATAGAATATCTACTTATACAACTACCCAGCCGTGACCGTGCGAAACGACACTTTATCAGCGCGGTGTATATACCACCGAACACACCAGACGACATCTATTCTACATATTTGGACATGCTTTCGACAATCTTAAGTAGTCCCTTGACACATTGTTTTTACATAATCGGTGATTTTAATTTACCAACCTTGGACTGGTCTTCCTATAACAGTGCTGTATATGACCAGCCCCGTGAGGCACGGTCTTTCAGTTGCAGATATTTAGAAAATTTCATTGCCGAATTTAACGCTACGCAATATCATAATTTTACAAATGCTAACAACCGAACATTGGATTTACTAATCTCCAATGAACACTGTCATGTTTACCAACCGACCGATTATTTAGTACCCGTGGACCTACATCACCCTCCTTTCTGTGCTGTGACTTCTCCTTATTTGGAATGTTCATCTATGAAACGCTGCCCAATCATCAAATTTAATTATAATAAATGCAATTACGACCTTATCAATGCAGATTTATCTAAAATTGACTGGAACAGCTTGCTTCTACATTTACCAGCACAGGAGTCTGTAAACACATTTTATAATAGCTTGTTTGGTATCATTAGAAAGCACGTACCCCAAAAAAAATACAGAACTTCTAAATTCCCCGTTTGGTTCACTCGTCCCCTTATAAGGTTATTCAAAAATAAGAGCAATGCCTGGACCAAATGGAAAGTGTATAAAAACATATCTGATTACGAACAATTTTCCCTATTTCGTCGCAGATTTAACAAAGAATGTTACCTGTGTTACTCTAACTACATAAAAACTGTAGAAGAAAATGTAAATAAGAATCTCAAACACTTCTGGGGCTACGTGGCTAGTAAACGGCATAACTCAGGAATTCCATCCCACGTTAAATATAAGAATACTTCCAGTAGTGATCCACATGATATTTGTAAACTATTCTCTAACTATTTTCAATCAGTGTACGAGCCATCAACACTTGATATCAATAAATGGCAACCGCCTTCTAACTTTCATGATAATAGTGACATTATCAACAATATTTATATCGAGTCTTCAAAAGTTTATAAAGAGCTAAAGTCATTAGACCCTTCAAAAGGACCTGGACCTGATGGCATTCCTCCCTCGTTTTTCAAAAGTGTTGCCAATCACTTATGTGAACCCCTGCAGCTGCTGTTCAATAAATGTATTAAAGAAGGCGTTTTTCCTGATGTATGGAAAATAGCTCACTTAACCCCCGTATTTAAAAAGGGATCAAAGGATGACGTAGAGAACTACCGCCCGATCTCGATTTTATCCACCTTGTCGAAGCTTTTTGAGAGACTGGTTTATAACGAAATTTATCCCACTTTACACAAGGCCTTAATAAAAGAACAGCACGGATTCGTCCAACATAGATCTACTTATACAAATCTGCTTATTTTTGTGGGTAATGTTTTTGAAAATATGGACAATCGTTTACAAACTGATGCAGTTTACACAGACTTTCAAAAAGCGTTCGACAGGGTGGATCATGAGTTACTTTTACGCAAAATTGCCTTCAACGGTATTCGCGGAAATCTATTGAGATGGTTTACCTCTTACATAACAAGCCGTACTCAAAAGGTTGTTATTAACGGATTCCAATCGGAATTGATTTCTGTCACATCCGGGGTTCCTCAGGGCTCAATTTTGGGCCCTTTATTATTTATATTGTTTATAAATGATATTAGTACTTGTTTTAAGCATTCGAACTTTTTACTATACGCGGATGACTTAAAAGTCTACAAAACTATAAAAAGTATTGATGACTGTTTGATGCTTCAAAGTGACTTAGACCGACTGTCTAGCTACTGCACCTTGAATAAACTCTCATTGAGCTTACCCAAATGTAATTTGATTACATTCACTAAAAACAAAAAGCAACACACTTATAACTATCACTTGCAAAATACACAATTAAAAAGATTATACTCATTGCGTGACCTCGGTGTGGTACTTGACTCTAAACTTCACTTTAATATCCATGTAGACAATATTATCAACAAAGCACTTAAAATGTACGGATTTGTTATGCGCAACAGCAAAGATTTCAAGCGTCCATCAACCTATAGATATTTATATATATCGCTAGTTAGACCTTGTCTGGAGTTTGCTACTATCGTATGGAATCCTTATTATGCAAAATATATTGACTCGATTGAGGCTGTACAACGTAAATTTCTAAGAGCTTTGCATTACAGATGCTATCACAACCACGGTTCGCATGATATGTTGCTCAGGAATTACAAACTGTTAACCCTAGAATCCAGAAGACTGCTTCTCGGAACAATGTTTCTACATGGTATTGTGCATAACAAATATGACTGCTCAGAGTTAATAAACAAACTTTGTTACATTGTTCCGAGGACAGTAGTGCGTAGACAAGCGCGTCCATACCGCTTACTATCTCTAAATATCAAGCACGTCTGTAATTCCAATGCTGGTATCCGCGCTCCTCTGCGCCAACTTGTGGATTCCTACAACACTCGATTCGAAAATATTGATATTTTTAATCTGACAGCACATCAATTCAGGAAATCTGTAGTCGACTCCATTTTAGCGTTTTAAATTATTAAGTGGTGTATTTGTATCTTTCCCATTAATCTCATTGTTAGAAAGTATGAATTCAGTGAACAATCATTCTTCATCTTTCACTTCATTCACTTATGTATTGTTTTATTTTTATCTCACGTAGCAACAATCAATTGATTTAGTAATAAGTGGATAATGTTGCTAGTAGTACGATAAGTATTTAATTAGTAAGATATTATGTATAACATTTAATTGTACTCCTGTTTTTTATCCCGAAATAAAATAAATAAAAATAAAAAATAAATACATACAAAAAAAAAATAACAACGCCATTGTAAATACATACGGGTCGAATTGATAACCTCATAATCATAATCATCAAAAAACGAATCCAACGAATTAACGCTGTGATGATTCTACCAACTATATTCCCTTGGGACGACTTGACTTTCAAACGAGAGAAGCCGTTGGCAGAAACTAGTATTACTTTTATAAATTAAAATATGCTGGGTAGTGTTCCAAACCAGCCTGAATTACTTTTCGGCCACCTTGCAAGCTGTAAGGTTCCCTTCAGCGCCTTGATATCTTCCTTCTACCAACTGTGTCTGTAGTATATTTGACTTCTTAATTCGAGATGGTTATATTTTTGAACAAAAAATTCTATGCCATGCCCCATGACAAGTCTACTATATTGCAACCCACACTTCACCCTTCTTAATACAAAACAAAAACTCAAATTTGTTTTTTTTCATTACATTTATTTCAATTCCTTCATTTCCCATTACAAATAACATAGTTATTTCAAAATCACGAAAGCGATAATTTCTAAACTACAAGTGAATATTTTAACAAAGGCTGTTGAGGTACCGCGACATTAAATCAATTCCTCGCAGCTAAGATTAACCCTTGTCAAAATCCCCAAAATCCGAACAATCTGCAATTTACCAGCAAGGATCAAGGACGATAAATTTAACGGGTTAAAAATCCAATTGAAATGACGACTGAGAAAGAACTTCTCAGTCATCATTTTCTTTGTCATCTTTCAAGTCAAAGTTTTATCTGCCTATCACTTAAAGCTAAGTCATAGGAAAAAGACCTTGAACAAATATTGTAATTCTCAATTCTAAGAAAAGAGTTAGTATGGACTTTCTGGTCCGTTCTTTTCCATAAGATTGTACCTTTACGATTGGACACTACCGTCACTTTATTATTTTTATTGATATTTTAACTGTAAATGTCAACGTTCAAAAGTGTCTTTTAAAGGTCTACGCTGGTAATTCCATAAAAAAATGGATGCAAGTTCGTACGATGCTTAAAAATAGCAGAATAAGAAATTAGATTAGGTAATATTAATAGAAACGCATTTGCTACGAGAGAATCGCTACGCGGCTACGAATATCGTAGTCACGCGTAGCGAAGCATTTGAGGGTCTACGAGGTCTATAAAATTCGTAGCAATGCTTACGCAGTGCGACTACGCTACATTTTTTATCTTTAGATAGGTACCACGTTTTCAGTGTTTATTTTTTATAATATAGTTTCACTAAAGATTTTAAAATATGATAATTTAATATGTAGTTTCGGGTATTATTTATTTTTACCGCTATTACACATTTTTGTCTACGTTAGAAAAAACAGAACAAGGTTTTAATTGCAAAACATTCTTACCGCCTATCTTTTTCCGCATACAAAATTTTTATCTAAGAAATCTGAAGCAGAAGCCCTTTGACGACTAGAGCTGCCATCTAGTTGTTGCGAGCCATAAATATTATCACCACGACTCTTTGTCAGTAGTGAGCGCTCGAAACCTCCACCCTCGCAGTTAGCTTTACTTCCCAAAGATGACGTAGACTTCAAAAATCAACCTTGGTTATTTACTTAAATTAAAACAAATGACATCAGTAACATTACTCTTACTAACCTCACCTTAGTTATAACTATATGTTTGTCCCTCTATAAATAAAAAAATCATCTGGAAGTCAATTTTATCAGTAAGAGGACAAAAGCTTTTTTGTAATATATACTCGTATTTTTCAGCAAGCTTTACTAAAGGGTAGAAAAACGCGTTCATAAAGATATATTTATAAATGCTGGAGGTGAAAAGTCGAAGCTCCATCTACTGAATTAGCTTAAACCAAGAGAAATCCATTTGATTGAATTAAACTGTAGACTCGAGATGGTGAATTAAAAAACGATTGAATAAAAGTTACGCTGAGCAGAATAATTCAATATGTTCTTATGATTGGACCGCGTTATGAAACAAAGGATCAAGCGATAGTTTGTTTGTAGTGAGAAAATTGACTCCAGAAGCATAAACTAGATATTTTTTCAACATTATAAATTTGGCGTTAAAATCGCATTATCACACTGCATTAAAAATCAGTGTTTTTTGTTTTTGTTTTGTCATTTGAGTCAATGTTCCATAATTATACATTTGTATGTGTGGTGGTATTGATAAAAGTCGTATCATTAAATACCACTTATCAATACTAGTATCTAGGTGCGCCCGCTTGAGTGTTGTTTTATTATCCCAAGGATTCCCTTGGGATAATAACTTATATTCATAAGTAGGTAATATTATAGAATTATGGAAATCCAAAGTTCCATAATATCCATTCGTATTGGACGTGTCTACATGATTGGAAATTTATTTCCGTTGTCTTTTATTGGTATCATAATATGCTATAAACACAAATCCATGAACTGATGTGATAATAAATGATAGACATGGCCTTTTTTTTCTGGATGGGAAATCATCAAATGACTTCTCGCGCTCTGGGCGCAGCGGAAGGGAGTATCAGACTCTTACTGATTAAAGCCCACCCGTGATCCTTCTAGTGCCCTTTGCGTTACAGGGCCGCGGTGACTGTTTCGAAAAAAATCTGCAACCCTAGCAGGCACTGACCCTATCTATGTGACCCCGTCTTCTTTGCTGACAATTATTTGAGGCACGCGTGGAACACGACGCGCCGTCGACTCGGGCCTGGATGGCGAGCCGCATTATTAGGGATAACTCAAATACTAGTCGTTAGATCTCAATCAAATTATTTATTAATATTTATTTGTATTAATATTTAAATGGGACCACACGACAAGCATCAGCTTTCGAATATAAAAAGAATCATCAAAATCGGTACACCCAGCACAAAGTTACGAGGTAACAGGTAACACACAAACAAAAAAAACACAGCCGAATTGAGAACCTCCTCCTTTTTTGGAAGTCGTGTCGAAGTAACACTGTAGGCCAGAGTCCCTACGTGTAACAGTATCTACAAAGAATTCATTTGTGGGTTTTCTACTAGCATAATTACTGAGTACGGGCTGACATACGTAGTGCCTATTATTTTTAGTCGCACCGATTTAGATTTTACTCGTAAACACTGCCGTTTTCATTGCCAAGTGGAACAGTGTAGGACTATGTCACGTGCTAATATTTTAAACTAATTTACTTGAATGTTACGCAACATGCGTGAGAAGTCAATTTAACACGTTTTAGAAATACTTTCATTGTACTTTGTTGGGTACCTACGGCTAATAGTAGGGGAGCCCACGATGCTAAATGGGGATTTACTCGAGCGTCGTAGAGACCTATTGGGTTGCAAAGCTTAGATGATAAGAAGAAAAAAATGTTATATGATAATACCTTTTCATCGGTGGGGGAAGCGGCTATAGATTTTTAAATATGTAAAAAAAAAACTGTTGCATGGACATCCTCGAGCGCGTCAGATATTGATAGCATTAATGCCCTACGTATTTTTAATAATGTACGTATGTTAATCTGATCGTTTGCATGATGAGAGTGGTTGTATGTAAGGGTTGAAAATGAAAAAAATAAAATAATCGAGTGCGTCAGATTTTCTAAGGGAGTGTTAAGTGCACTAAAAAAAAGCTCTCATTCACTAATCTGACGATTTCGATGGGACGCAAACTCGCGGCCATTTACATAATGTGCAAAAAAAAATCGCCATTTTGAAATACTCAAGCGCGTCAGATTAAGATATATATGGTTCATCTTTATATTCTAAACGTACTATCTCATAATCTGACGATTATCTAGAGGGATTCGCCTGATCTGACAAAAAAAATTAGAAAAACGGTTCACCCTAAAGGCCATCCCTGCAACTTCTCGCTAATTCCATTGCTTAAAATTGTACTTATGACATTTTTGAGCTCAAAATATAGGTAATTTATGTGATATTTTGAGCTCGCTGAGTTCAAAGAAATAATATATAATATTTCTATGCATTTGAGCTTTCCCAGCTCGAAAGTCTGATAGAAGTTTCATAGAACACTATTTTTGGAATTTTCAAACCGCAATAACTTTTGAATGGATCAAGCAATTTTCACCCGTTGGCGGCATTCGACGCAGTTTTATCATCCTCATAAGTAATTTTCTAGTTTTAATTGATCGAACCAAAAATTTCGTAGTAATCCCGAAAAAACACTTTTTCGGGATTTTTTCGTTCACGATATCTCTCGAACGAATCAACCGATTTGGACCAGCATGGTGGCGATCGACGTGGTTTTTTCGGGAGATTAGTTTTTGTAGTTGATCGATAAAGCCGTTTAAAAGTTATTCCAAAAAAAACCACTTTAAAAAAAAACTTATTTTATTTGAGATTTTTCAATATTTCATAAAATCCAGTCCAAAATCGGTTCAAATTCACAAGAAATCTAATTTTGAGGGAACTCTTTCTTTAGAACGCCGTTTAGTAGATTACGATCGGTTTATTTGAAAATGCGAATGAGAACATCATCAATGTAGTCGAAGCCACGCATTATTAGCGATAACTCCGACGACCACCTAAATAAATGGGACCACACGACAAGCATCAGTTTTCGAATATAAAAAGATTCATCAAAATCGGGACACCCAGTACAAAGTTATGAGGCACACACAAAAAAACGACTTGAGAACCTCCTCCGTTTTTGGAAGTTGGTTAAAAAGAATAATCGAAATTGTTACGATCAATATAACGTTATGAGGTTATACACACAAAAAAAATACAGCCGAATTGAGAACCTACTCCATTTTTTGAAGTCGGTAAAAAAGAAATTGATTTCACTGGAATTCAGTAAAATGTGATGTTCACGAAAACACATACATAGCTGACAACAAACAAACGAACAACATACAATATGCTATAATAGTAACATGATCATCTATTCGTTGTCGTTCGTTTTTACTAGGCCTCATTCAGAATTGCCGCCCTGGGTCTCTGACGGGCTTGATCCGCTACTAGTACCGCAAGCCTGGATTGATAAGGGAGAATCCTCCGACTAGTCGGGTGTTATGTCTTGTCGCGAACTCCTCGATAATTCGATTTGTATGTTATTTTGATACCGCGACGTAGGATTTACTTGACGTGAGGTCTTTTAGTTCGCATGCGGCTGCATTGGTGTCGCTACAATACTTCCCGGTTCCGTGCGTCCGTCATTCAAATGGTTTTCACTACCCATTCCCTAGTATTTCCATCGTATCTGAACACGAATATATACCTAGTCCGGCATAGAAACAGCTCATTTTATTTGCACACGACCACCGAAAATAGGGACATTACCTACACACCTAACTAAGTACCTAAATAATCTACCTGTGGACCCCCATACTTAAACAGGATCAGTTAAAAGACTGTTACTTACCTACTTAGGTACCTAAAAAGGAAAGAGAAGGAAAGGAAAGACGTTGCAAAATAGAACAAAAACGCTTCTGCACGATAAACGAGAAGCTTTGAAAGAAGGTATGCATCAGATGCTAAATTGCTAATTGAGAATTTTATAAGAATGAGGACCTCTTTGCGTAGGTATATCCAGCCAGATAGAGAAACCGGGTCATCAACTAGCAACCAACCTGCCACGAGTGGGAGAAAATGACTCAGAAAAACTGAATTGCTGTCAGTCCTGTCGACAATCTGTCAGCAAAGCTGCAAAAAAGCCGAATCAGGCTATAAAGATAATTTATTCTATAAACAATAATTAGATACAGCCGGCCTGTTGCTCTCTTTTCATTTATGTGAGATCACGGCTACCGGACAATTGCTGGACAAAATAAGAATGACTTGGTACGACTGAATAAAGACAAAGAGCTCCACGATATATCTTCATCTATGGACTAAGCCCGGCTACTTAGTTCTCGTTGGCGGTACCACATTACTACACCTGATGCAGTGGCGTAGCTACCATGGGTGACACCCGGTGCGGACAATGTGGTGTCACCCCAAGGATGCAACAAAATTCTTTAACTAAGAGAGGCCAGAATACAAGAGCGAGCGAAGCGTGGTCGAAAATGTTGCCATCCCACTTCGGACAGGTTTGATTGTCTTTTGATCATTTTTACGTTACTTATGTATGTTACATAAGTTTGCTGACTCATTTACGGCCGAAACCAATAACCTATCTATCACATACTGGAGATAGAAAAACAAATGAAACAACAGAAAACCTATATAATTTTTCTTGATTTTTCTGTTGTTTCATTTGTTTTTCTATCTCCAGTATGTGATAGATAGGTTATTGGTTTCGGCCGTTAGAGAGCTAAAAAAAATGCAAGAGAAAATGTTTGGACCCCACCCGACCGTGACAAAAATGCCAACAAACGATCGGGTGTAACCCCTAAACGAGAGTAACCCGGTGAGTCTGACGCTTTGGTGGTAAAGATGACGCAAGGAAATGTAAGTACCATCTCAAGAGCATGACCCATGCACGTCACTCACTAGTGATATCATAGGAGTCAGATAACGACCGTAATACACACACGAGTAGTAAAAACAAACATCTTATCAAACAATAAAATAATTATCATATAGCAATTTCCGCATTTATTACACAATATATATTCCATTCCTTTAAAGTCACTGTGTGTGTGTTTAAGAAGTGAAAGAAATTGGAAATGCAATTTACATAATTAGAATTATTTTTAATAAATGAATGTGCTTCCATAGTGGACTAGCCCAACGTCACAGATTACGTAGGAATTTACTTACGATATCGACCGGGGCGGGCTGGCATAGTGAGCCAACTGGCAACATTATTCGCGCAGTTCATTCATTCGTTGTCGTGTGAGTGTACACGCACGGTGCTGTCACGACTTTACGAACGAATCGTCATTGAAATAGTCCGAATTGTGGTGAGCGAACGTCGCGCTAAACTATAAATTTTTCAAAAACACATAACCGTAAGTAGATTCTTATTATGTCATAGGCATTGTTACTGTGTAATTTATGATTTAATATTAGCGCTGTTCATGTAATGCTCGTATTGATTGAGTGAGACACCCTACAGTTAATTTTAACTTCGATACAAGTGTTTTGCGAATTAAAGTTTGTAATGTGCATTTACTGACCACATAAGAGTATTCAACGATTTTTACAATAGGCACAATGCATAACATTGACTTGATTTGCTCCACATTTAGTATTTCATGCACTTACGTAACATGACGTTACGACACCTTGTGCCTTGGGACTCCCTGCTGACATTGATCCTGACCTAGTTCCTAATCGTGAATTCCAGGCCAAAGCTTTAGTAACCATTTAATATACTTACTTTTTTCAACCTATGCTTATTTCACAAATTATATTTGAATATTTGCAAGAGTCTACTGTTAGAGCTAGGTAGATATTTTACCCACATTTTTCCTTGTGACCTGCCGGTTAATGCAAAAAACTTATATTAGATATTATTAGGTAATATAAACATCTAGAACTATTTGATTACGTTATGGAATAATCAAATCATAAAGTAGGAAGTGTTAGAATCATGACCTTGAAGTCATCATGATCTCAACATAACCTCACTGTGATTCATTTATTACACCTTTTTCCAAAAAGTTAGGTAAAATTTGAATTATTTATAACTTTTCCTGTTTGTTCTTTTTAGTAAAATGGGAATCCCTGCCGGTAACGCCGAAAATGGCAAGAAAATTTTTGTTCAAAGATGTGCCCAGTGCCACACTGTAAGTACCACCATTCTTTATTCTCTATAGGTATATCATCACAATGTCAGTACATTTGACATTGTCTTATGTGACTCATGACATTGAAACATTATTTCTGGCATGGCAGATAAATAAATTTTCCAAAGGAAAGATGTTTTATAATTTTGCAAATTCATTGAGATTTTCCTGTCCATAGTGTTAATCAGTAAAACCCAGTAAAATAGGTTGCATTTCATAATGAGTCATTGTATTTTGGACTTTATGTCAGTGTGATAGAACTCAACCCATGTGTCTACTTGAAAATCAGGTCAAAATAGAGTTGTCATGTGTTTATCACTGTAATCACTGTAATATTTACAAGAACACATGAAAGTCATGAGAATGGCTTCCATTTATATAATTACTTTATAATAGCTTACAACTCTATATTATTTAGTAAAGAGGTCAACTCATTCTTACGACCTGAATTTTAAATGTTCAGTCAACAGTATTACAAATACATAATGTGTAGATAGTTAAGATATTATGATAATATGATAGTTTACTAAAAAATATAATTAGTCTGTCAGATAGATTTCCAAAAAATATTTGAAACATATTTTTTCACATACTTAAACAAAATATCTGAAAAAGCAAAAAATATGTGTCCAATATTTTTCAATAATCTAACCGATGAACTAAATAGAATCATATTCTTTTACTCAGGAAACATCCCTATATTAATGGAGAGTTTTATTATGTTACAGGTTGAAGCCGGTGGCAAGCACAAAGTAGGTCCCAACCTACATGGCTTCTGGGGCCGTAAAACTGGCCAGGCAGCTGGTTTCTCATACTCAGATGCCAACAAGTCCAAAGGTTAGATTTTTATTTTTAACTATCTCAGCATGAATAACGATATACAATTCAATTTGCAGTATGATTTAAATTCTAACTCATCTAAACTTATAATCTTATTCTTTATTGCACACAAGACATACATAATAATTTAATGGGACAGTTTTATATAAGAAGGAGAGCTTAAAACTCGAAATTGGATTTTCTCAGTAAACCAGGGTGTGTTAAACAGGTTTGCAAAATAGGATAATATACCTATGTGTACAATTGAATTTAAAATAACTTCTTTTTAAAATCCTTACTTATCATCAGATGGAAACAGAAAAACTTAGTTTTGAGTTTGATTAATGTTTCTATTGTTTCCTGTATATAACTGGTACTATGGTAACATTGTACTTGACTTAAGGATATTCATAGTTCTTGATTATTTAATTTCTAATAAATACTAGTACAGTTGATGACCTCATGGCCAAAGTCCCAATGTCAGTGTCTACTGTCTTTCATAATCGCGTGATAATAAGCCACGTGCACACTATGCCCTCAATCACACAACTTAACTTCCGACAAATATCTGTTTGATTAGCTATCACTGTATCAGTCACCTATGATAAACATATTTTACAATGCCAAGAGTTACCTATATAATGATAATATTTTGTATTTTCTTTAATAGGTATCTCATGGGGTGAGGACACCCTCTTTGAGTACTTGGAGAACCCCAAGAAATACATCCCTGGAACCAAGATGGTGTTTGCTGGTCTGAAGAAGCCCAACGAGCGTGCCGACCTCATTGCATACCTAAAAGAAGCCACCAAGTAGATTATAAAGACATAGGAAAAAATTTGTTCAAAATAAGAGGAATTTTCCATTTTATTTATGGAATGTACTTCTTATTTTTTAGCCCAATCAGTATCATCAATCGTATTTTGCAATATTAAGTTGCGTGATACACCTAGTATAGTTCACAATCATGTTCTTAGCTGTTATAATACAATTATGTGAGTACAAGTTACAGTATGAAGTCTATACTCTGAGTATACTCTTTTGATAATGTTGTGAGTGGAATTACTGTTATTAAATTATTAACTAGACGCCCCCTAAAGCTTTTCATTTGTGAATGTTCTACACAAATCACTATTTATTTTCTTCTGTATCACCTAAATTCCAGTGTGTGTTGACTATTAATTTCGGATAATTGTTACCAATTATTAATTAGTGGTTAATGAAATTATTTAATAAATAATTTTAATTATTAGTTTTCATTTTGTTGGTACCCTTTTTTTAATTTCTTATTCCTATACCATCCAGGCAACGAGCCCCCGTATACCTTAAAACTTTGGATAGTCGTTACAACAGTGGCAACACTTCTTGTTCTTAAAAATCGCCTTTACTTCTACGACGTAAAATTCCATCAATGTCAAATGCCACATGATGCATGTTATAGTCGGAGCCTGCTTCACCGCTTCTTTACCACTTGATAAAAATACCCAACACATAGGTAGGTACATTGAAATCTCACTGAAGTTCTTTGTCGATCCATACAAGTGCAACATCTCATCCAACCACGAGATTGGCTATATATTAACTGAAAAAATAATTTTATCAGTTATTTTGCCGAACACGGGTTTACAGTTATAGAAGACTGCGAATATGGAAATATCGCAAAAATAACCTACCACGAAGTCTGTTTTAAATTAAATCTCTTATATAATGTAGGTACAAAGGCCGCCTCCAAACGGCAATTATAATTATATTGACATGTAGCGGCTGTGTGTGCGTTAGGTGCTTTGTAAATAATGTGAAACGGTTAGTAGTTATTGCTGGAAAACAAGATTCGATTCATGCGTTTAAAACGCAGAGTACTGAATTACGCCTACATAACTACAACACTGCAACACTTTTTGTCTGTCCGTTTGCTCCGTTTAATATCCGAGACGACTGGACCGATTTTGGCAGGACTGTCACTTTCAGATAGCTGTTGTTATTAGGAGTGACCTAGGCTACTTTACTACTACCTACTGTACTACTGTAGGAATTTAATAAGGTTACGTTTATTTTTTTGCCAGTACCTACCCAGTGACGGAGACCGTCTGAAATCCAAACGTAAAGCTAGGCTACACTTGCCAAACCTCAAACTCAAACATTTTTTTGGCACATATCAAAGGTTTGCCGTAAAAGGTTACGACCGGCACAAGTTTGTGTGAGTTTTTAGAGTCTTGAAAAAGCTCATGTTAGTGTGACCTACTATAGTCGACCAAACTATAAAATGTACCTACTTGGAAAAGGAAAATTTCGTGCAAATTTCATAAAAAATTGTACTTTGCTAAAGTTGTTAGTTACTAGAATCAAACAATAACATCATTCTAAGTCGGCAGGTGTGATGTGCAACTAACGTAAGTACCTACCTACCTGATGAGCGTGGCCCGAAACGCACTTGACTGATTTTTTTGGTCATACAGTAGGCGATTTCCATGATCAATAAAAGAACAGTCAGGTCACCCTTTCTGATAATCTGAGTAAAAACACTGAGTTACATTGCTTTGCAATGGTGGCCGAGTGGTAACGGTCTCGCCGACTTACGAATTGTAGGTCGCGGGTTCAAACTCAGTCAGGCACATTACTTTGAGCAATTAATTTCATCACCACTGCTCTCAAAACGGTGTCGGATAACATCATATTAAGTTAACCGGTATCTGCTAAAACGAAAAAATTCGAAGGCATGTGACATTCGATAACCCGCACTGGGCCCGCGTGGTGGATTACGGCCATTCCCTCTCCTAGAGAGGAGGCCTGAGTCCCAGCTGTGGGAACATTTAAAAAGCTGATTATGCTATGGACAGGGCAGTCTTTTACCTATTGGTCCAATTGATTGGAAAGATATTCATATGGGTAGGTACTTATGCATGTGGTCAGCTGCCCCCAGTTGGGAGTACGTTCAAAATGTAATATTTGTAATGATTCGTCGACTACAAGAACATCGGAGCTTTGTTGCGCGCAGATAGGCGATATTCACGAATCACGATGCGCTACCGCAGTAGAGATTCAGCAGGTCGCAGGAAAGCAGTGCATCGCATGCCCCATGCAAAGACGCCCAATTGATGATCGCCATCCACACGCTTAGGTACGCAAAAGACGTTTTTGTCAGGCAATCATCGGACTCAGACATCGAGCTAGTGTTGGCTATAACGTTCGGTTGTTTTTTATTTGATTATACGTATACTAGCATCGCCCCGTGGTTTCACTCGCGTAGTTCCAGTTCCCGTGGGAATATGGGGATATAATATAACTTATGTTCACCGGAGATAGTTTAGCTTCCCAACAGTGAAAGAATTTTTCAAATCAGTCAAGTAGTTTCGGAGCCAAAGCAAACAAAAAAACAATCACATCTTTCCTCTTTATAATATTAGTGTAGAAAACTAAAAATTAGCTTACAGTTTTTTCATGTTTCCAAAAAACTCACACTCAATCGGCTATAAAAGCGCTTGCAAACCAAGTCAAACGCATAGGGAGTTTGAGTTTGATTACCATAGGGATGTGCCATGGCGGGCATTGCACTGAGGAGGTTCCGGAGTGGTCTTTTAAGAGGTACCAGGGCCTCTTTCATGTGCTGATGGTGATCACCGGGGTGGTTTTAGTGAGGTAAAAATCCCACACTCCCTGGTTTTTTACCCCAATAGTCCAGGCGCCTTTTGAAGTTCCCCCCGAAAACAAAAAAAAGGGAGTTTGATTAGGCTTGTGAAACCTAGGTACAGGTTTGCAAGCGCTTGTAGCCGAACCATATATTTGGATTTGTGATGGCTTGTTGAAGTATGACAAGCGTTTGGATCCTGCTTTAAAGTGAAATTGAAAGGAATATTATAAGTACTAAAAAAAAATGATTGAGTCAGGCGTTACTTTGCGGAAATCCGTTTTAAATTTGAAAATGAAAATAATATATCTAGTTTTAATTTCCGCGAATATTAGTGGGTTGCAGGTATGCACCTCCCTCCCGCCCGCCCGCTATATTATGCACATGCAAGATTACAAGGCAAATGCAAGGATTTTATGCACATGCAGGAAGGCAAAGCAAAGCCCAACAACATTACCGACACGTGTTTCGCCTCTCCACGAGGCATCCTCAGGGGACGTGTTGACTCGCAACCACCACAACCAACCAACCACCCACCACCCACCTGCAACCCACTAATATTCGCGGAAATTAAAACTAGATATATTATTTTCATTTTCAATTATAAGTACTACTAATATTGTATCGAACGCACAAACACGGTCCATTCTAGGGCTCTCCCTAGGTAAGAATAGCCGAAATTATGATAAAATCTCTATTTTATCATAATTTCGGTTATTCTGTTGGACTTACCACATAGTAGCGTGAAATATAAGAACAACTGACCTCTTTTTGTTGAAAGCCGGAATGCTTGGCGGCTTTGCGCTGCTTGTATTGCCGGCAGCAGAGCCCCTCGGCATAAATCCGGCGGCATTATTAAGTAGCCTTTAGAGAAGCAAACCAACTAGTTTATAAAAGTAACTAGCAGTTCAAGCGCAATTATTACACACAAACAAAATTCGTGCTAAATGCCTAAGTAGGTATACATTTACAGCGGCTAACAATAAGATGAGTTTCTCGTCAGTAAGATTATGTTAATTATTGCAGATTCTGAAATACCTACATAAGTTATTTTTTTATGTCGTTCCGTTTCAGAATATTCTTAAAAGGAGCTGTTATGATAAAGAAGTAGATAGGTAGGTACTTAAAAATCTAATCACTTAAATTAATTTCGATTAACTTTCTTGCTTTCTTTCTTTATTTCTTTCTTTCTTTTTTAAAAAACGTTGACCCACACTAGGATTTACTCCTGTATCGTGAGTGCGTTCACAAACGTAAACTCACATACACAAGACACCCAGACCCGGAACAATTATCTGTAGACCATACAAACATTTGTTCCGTGCGGGGATCAAACCCGCGACACGTGGCGCAGCAGCCGAACGCTCAACCACTGCGCCAACCGTGTAAGGTATGTGAAAAAACTACCTTACTTACGTACTGCCGCCGCCCCGCCGCAACCAGCTTCAAATATATGCTTAGGAATAATTATATGATAATTATTTTCATGCGGTCAAATCTAGTTTTATCTAAGTACTTAATTCAAATATTACCCGCGACATAAAGTATGCAAAATAAAAAAAAGTTGTAAGTAACAAGACTCAAAGTATCACGGGATCTCAGGCATGTCCACACTATGAAAACATGTCGTAAATAACAAACATAGCACTAACGACTCCGATCAGTCCGACCATTGCTCATCAGCTATTTATTTCACCAAACAGTTTCACACCAAATCGGGTAACGTAGTTTAATCATATTATCACCATGCTCAACAATGAACTAAACGCAAAATCTGTCACAATGACAGTTCGATTTTCTTTTTTTGTTTGATTGACGGATGTCCAATTTCTCTCAATGAAATGAGCGATTGCGTATGGTTGTAATATTTTAACGTTATTAAATTAACAAAACTCAGCATGGAAATACAATAGCTTCAAAATATTAGTGATAATCCAAATTACTCGAATCGTGACTCCAATAAATGCTTTCGCACTTTATCAGCCTATGGTGAGTTCGTTTACATATCTTGTGACCAAAAATCTATTAAAAATACATTAGTGTACGTCAACCTCGAAATTAAGACTATAATTTAATTAATAATTTATATAAATTTTTGTTGACATCGCTTATGATACCGAAACACGTAAGAAATTTCTAAAATTACGACCTGTTTTTTTTGTGATATTTTTTTTACAATATCTTTGTTTCTAAAACACCAGTTTTAAAGTTGACGAACACTGAATTTCTTGATATTTTATAAGTGCTCATATTATATTTTAGTTCTATTTTTCTTGCTTACCAGATATTATCAGCATTAAATGTTAAAGGCTTGAATGTTACTGGAGATCATAAAGTTAAAATAACTCGAAAATGGCCAAAGCTTCAATTGTATTAAGCTTCCATAGTATATTAATTCATCAGTCAGATATTAATTTATTGTCTGGACCATACTGGTTGAATGATACTATCATATCATTTTATTTTGAATACTTAGAGAAAAAGATATTCAGAAACGCAAAAGAATTACTGTTTGTATCACCAGAGGTGACTCAATGTATAAAGATGGTTCAAGAAGATGAAATAGCAACATTTCTAGAACCTCTTGGTGTAAGTAAGAGACAGTTTGTGTTCTTTGCACTAAACGATAATGATACACCAGACATGGCCGGCGGCTCACACTGGAGTCTTCTTGTTTATTCAAAACCTGAAAGCTGTTTCTACCACCTGGACTCTTCATATGTGAGCAATCATAAAGCTGCTTGGGAGCTTGCAAGCCACCTTATACCATACCTATCCAAGGGTGAGTAAATAATTTTTGTAATAAAATTCAGTGTAATATTTTTCCAAATTCTATTTAAATTCACATCTGAATGTATTGGGGTATCATGGTTTAAAATGGTAAATATTAAATTAGAGCACATGCCTCTCCACAGGCAGAAATAGTCAGGATATCCGTATTATCCTGAAGTTTCTAAAAAACAGATTGCAGACATCATAATTAATATTTGGAACTGTTTTCAGGTAACATCAACTTTGTGAACAAAGATTGTTTACAGCAGAGCAATGGCTATGATTGTGGGGTGCATGTCATATGTAACGCTGAAAGGTTAGCTGAGCATGCCCATCTGACAGGAGAGATCGCCAGCTGTGAGATGCTTGATAAGATAAACCCCTCGGTCAAGAGGAAAGAAATATTAAAAATCATCTATGGCCTTGCTGGCTCAGAGTAATTTGTTATGTTAATGTTGTTAGTTACTGATATGCTTTGTTAAAGTAATTTATTAATATTAAAATTTGAATCAATTACATTGATCAATTGTTTTTATTTACTTAATTTTTTGTGGCTTTATTTGTTTTACCAGATTGGCTTTGTTTTTTCTTGTGAATAATCTCATCATTGGTGTTCTCTTTAAAGATTTCCAAGTGAATATTGTGAGTCACTTTTGTGTTCTGGTTTCATGATTATTTTGTACAGCCCAGTCCTACAATTATTAACAAAATTGTGAATATCATATCTATGTGTGCTTCATATAGTTATTATTACTTTAATCATGCATTGTACATAGCTGTGATGTTCGTTTGTAAGCCATCTTCTGTTGAGGGCTTACAAACAAGATTGATAGCAAAATGCAGGTGACACTGCCTGTGCAGATGACATTACCAAAGTCAGAACCTTCAGACATTGTTAGAATATTTTTGTTACGTTTACTTGCAATGATCGCAACTGTATCAACCAATATTTTTAAATATTTAACAATGTACCTACATTTCGAAATTTAATGGGAAATAATTGTCATAGTCTACGACAAGACTTTAATTTACACGTCATGCGAATTCACATCACGGTTTTCAGAGTCTTATAATTTCGCCCCCATAGACAAAAACCCCTTTTGGCTGGAAAATTCTCCCCTTGCAAAGAAGCATTAAGAATTTTCCACCCCATTCCTCGTCTGTAAAACTGTGCTTGCTTTGGCGGCTACGAATAGAACATGACAAATTCCAGAAGTTCCATCCTAATACACAGCTATCGTACAAGTGTATCCTATCTGCACAGGGAGACCTTTTGCAATCGCATATTTTAGTGGTCAGTCAGACATATTGTTTCTGAATTTGCTTTTAATTTAGCAGCATTCAATCGCATGACGGTAGCGGTGATGGAAAACATCGTGAGAAAACCAAGGCAAATGTCCAAGAACCAAAATAGTGAAGACATGTGGCGCACTCCCTCATACTGAGAGTAAGCCTGTTGGGTGCTTTTCCACAAGAGTTGTGCGAGGTAGCTAGGCTAGAAGCGATGTGTAAGTGAGTGGTGCGGTTAAGCGTAACGGATAAACGGAATCTGTTCAGCAGTGCGCAGACACACATTCGTCCACACTCCACTCCACTCCACCGGACATGCTTTCGGCTGCCATACTATAAATATTAAAACCTCTAACCAGGACTTATTATAAAAAAAAAAAAACTAAGCGAACATTCCCTGTGGAGTAAGGAACTCTGCTTAGGGCCGACGCCCTAAGCAGAGTTCCTTACTCCACTTTGCGGGGTGAAACAAGGGACGGGCTGGATCGAACTAGGATCGAATTAACTACAGGGTCAGGGCGGACATTCTTGCGAGTAAAGTGGTGGAATCATCGGGACTGACAAAGGTGTTCCCAGTTCGGCGATACTGGGAGATGCGGGAAGGTTCGTATCGGGCGGCCGACGCGATAAGGGGGTTGTTGTGTTTGACAACCGAGGAACCCCAAACACCAAGGTTCTGCTTGTTCACAACGGATTGGCTTACTATACATGGTGATCGGACAGGGGGAGGGGGTTTATGTCACGGTTTCGAAGAGAACCTTACCAAGGAAGAAGATAACCGCCTGGCTCTTATCGGGGTTTACCTCCTATTTTCCACTTCTTGAACCATCTGGCCAAGGTTTGGAGAATGGGAATGATAAAGTCAGGGTCGCGACCGGCATATTAAATGGACGTATCGTTGGCGAATAGGGCTAACTGGGCCTTTTATAATAGCATAATCAGCCTTTTAATATTCCCACTGCTGGGACACAGGCCTCTCTCTAGGAGAGGGAATTGGCCATAATCCACAACGCGGGCCCAGTGCGGGTTGGTGAATGTCACATGTCTTCGAATTTTTAACCGACATCCAAAAAGGAGGAGGTTCTCAATTAGACAGTTTTTTTTTTGTTACCTCATAACTTCGGGGTTTTCCGATTTTGATGATTCTTTTTATATTCGAATGCTGGTGCTTGTCCTGTGGTCCCAAAAACACAGAGTTCCGAAATAGATATAGAGTCGGAGATAGAAGTCGGTTATTTTTGTTTGTAAAAAGTTTTTAGTTCTAGGAAATGCCGGTTTCCTCACGATGTTTCCTTCACTGTTTTGAGAGTAGTGGTGATGAAATTAATTACACTAAGTAATCCGCCTGGCTAGGTTTGAACCCGCGACCTACAATTCGTAAGTCGGGGCCGTTACTACTCGGCCACCACTGCTCTGGGCCTTTTACTTTTGGGGACATCGCTGGAGGAAATCGTAAAGACTCCCTGGAAGGTAGCACTGATCCCTGGGGGACTCCTACTCTGAAGGGGTGAAGAGAGTTCATCACTGTTGCTTGCCTCCGTCCTGTGATAATGTGATTGGGGATGGTGTCTATGTGAGGCGACGGCGTGGTGGATTTCAGCCTTTCACTTACTTTCCTCCAGTCGGTGATCACTTGACACGGTGAAGGCTGGCTGGGATCGATCTGACTGAGTCATAACTGGACGGTGGTCCAGTGATCATGCACCCAGAAAGATCGTGATTAATCGACTTTTGTGAGCTTTTGAAACAACTTTAATTTGAAATGTGCTGGAGTCGCAAGAGATTTTGGTATTACCACATCTTTCCGGAAAACGACACCGGCTGTCTGGTGTAAGCCTGTAACATAGATACACGAAAACAATAATTTTATAAAAACCTGCCTTTTGCCATCAGTGATGACTTATAACCATTAACGCAGTCCCCGTGTGGCAAGTCGCACCTAGGTGATTCAAATGGACGCGCTGACTCCGCTGTGTGTTTTAACGTACCTATAAATAGTTGTATTACACCGGGTAAAACGGAGTGGATAGAAATGCAGGGGTGAATAAAAACGAAACTTTGACTTGAATTTCCTCGTTAGTTAAATATTGTTTGCAGAAATGAAATCTCCAATTTTTTAATCAATTATTTGTGTATATAATGGATGATTTGTGAGAAACTGTTAATATGGTATTTAAGTGAAATTCCCAATAAAAGTCTGGTTTTTATTTCTATCCACCCCGTTTTACGGTACCTACTTTGTTTTACTTTTACGAGATTGTTTTTAGGCTATTGTGGTTGATAAGCCTTTGCCCTTTCATAGGATGGGAATCGATGGTACCTACATACATAGATTCCTATCCCCTGAAGCATGAAAGCATGAAAGGTGGTACACAGAATATTTGCCTAAAATGTAGACCAATTTTCTAAAAAAAAATGTTAGTAAGCTGGTCTGATAAGTTTGAAGGGTAACGTGGTGATCCGCCCCCAGGATTTCTTTAGCGCACCCTAGAAATCACTGCAGTGCCATTCAAAAGGTAAAGGTACATTGACTATAATAATTGTCTAAACGTTGATTAACAAATCAATGAATTTAAAAAGTTATTGTACTTTTTTGCGGCTCTACAATCTATTTTAAAATTTATATTGAGCCGGTATCGTATCTGGTTTGGATATACCGATTTTGCAACTTCCTTTGTAGTAGAAAAACTAACACAGCTGTATACTATTACTATGTAAAAATATATGTATTTTGTCTCCAAAACGGACCCAGGTAAAACCCTACTTTTAAGTTTTTTGGAAGCTACTTATAACATTCGAGCTCGCATCGCTCATCCCGACAACCTTCGTAGGTACTCCTGTTTCAAGACAGGGCCTCATAAAGTCAGTGCCTGCTAGAGTTGCGGACTTTGTTCGAAAGAGTCACCGTGGTCCTGGAACGCAAAGGACATTTGGAGGAACACACGTGGGTTTTGTCAGTAAGAGTACGACACTCCCTTCCGCGCCGCCAAGAGTGGAAGAGTTATTTGATGATTTCCCATCCTTAAAAAGTACCAATAAATTTATTAAGCAAGACTCCTCCATCGAAACATAAGATTCCGCTAACGACCATTGCATGAGAGGAATTAAAATGAGCTGTCGCCACTTAGATCCGAAGCCTGGCAATGTTTACAAAATAATTACCAAGTTTAATGTTCAGTACATAACCACAAAACTTCCTCTTTAAATATTATATCATTAGCTATTAAAATTGGGCTACTTCCCGTTATGTCACATTCCCGATTGGAAAACTGAAACTGAAACTCAAAAGTCTTAAAAACGACGGAACACAAGTGGCGTTGATCTTCATACATTCATTCCCGATTCGTCAACATTTGAGAATGCTTATATTCTTTCCCGTTTGGTCAAACTTTTGATTGGAAAGTACAATCAGGAGCAAAAAGACTACATGTTGGTGTACATTATTTTCTTACTTTAAAACTTTGTTGAAGGAAAGGGAAGTTTGGTTTGTTTATATTTTTTTTTTTTCGTAACCGGTCATCCAATATGTTAACTCTATATTCTAACCCTTAAAATTACTAATTTATTATAACGAAACTTACCTCTTTTTCTCGAATTTTCTTTGCCACAACAACAGCTGGCTGTTTCAGGATATCATCGTTTATAGGCGGTATCTTCTCTCCCTTAGTTCCATAATATAATCTAAAGAATAACTTTGCGATCCTCGCAATGATTAATCTCACTACATGAAGCACTCTGAGTTTCAGTTTGCGTCTCTCAGCTCTATCCGTAGTAGTAGTGTTTGCGTTAACTTCGAATCACTGTTTTTCATAAACTTTGCGCTTAGAAATGATCGCCGTGCACATTGTATTTGAAAACATTGTTTGAAGTTTTGACAGCAAGCCAGGGTTGGACTGAGTCTGCCAGAGTTCCGGAATTTGTTCTAAAGAGTCACTGCGGCCCTGGAACACAAAGGGATTTGAAGAAAAACGGATGGGTTTTAGTCACTAAGAGTCTGACACTCCCGTTCCACCCAGAATAAAATTTTTGCACTCCACCTTGGATAGATTTGAACATTTTTGATCATTCATATATATGTACCTACTAAAATAAAGAAATAAAAATATTTTAGCCTGATACATTCAGGGTGCAAAATTTAAGATCCGAGCCATAGGCTGCGCGGCGGCAGGTATCTTCTTACACCGGCAAGCCAAGACCTTGGGGGCTCGCTTAAACTAAGGCCCAGCTGGCAAACGCCACCCCTGTTTTATGGCCAGTCCAACCCTGCGACAAGCAAGCTCAGACAACGCCTGTGTCGCTCATTTACTACAAACTGTTCAACTCAATGAATCGAGCTACATAAACCGAGGACACTTCAGCTTGTCTGTTCGTCGGTGCTGCTGTCTCGCTCTGGCGCAATAGATCTAGTGTGGGGCCGAGCGGTGGTTTCGCGTCATGCGTCCTCCTCTATGGCTCCTCACTGGTTTTGCGGAACGAAATACATAGGTACATTTCTATTCAATTATAGTACCATTAATGTGGAATAAACCGAAGGCTTCTGAAATATAACACAAGTCACAAGTCTTAACAAGACGAGTCACAAAACTCTTTATTATTGGTTTTGTAAAAGAGTCACCACAATTATTTTTACAGCTTTTATTGATCGAGCTTTGTGGTTGAGTACGTAGAGTACTTATAGTAAGTATAAAAAGCAAGTTGAGTGCCTTTAATAGAAAAACCTGTACCCAAGACAAATATGATCCTAATTGTTGTATATTGGTTTTGCTACGCCTACGTATTAAACACCATCAGTGACGTATATTGTTTTGTGTTGAATGTCTTATTATCGAAAATCACAATGTGTGGTCACTATTCAGTTAGGCTATCTTGTCAAAGTACCTACAAGTTGTTTTTGTATCTCTTTTATTTATTTTTTAAGAGTAAATCGTTTTCTTATTTTTTAAACGATGCTAACAGTGTTTTTATCGTCACCCTTGGACGAGTCTTTAAGGTTTCGAATCAATACAGTATTTGGAAATTGTCCAACATTTCTGTATAAAATACTCAAAAATATTAAACATTTGCACCGCTTACGGTTTGTTCTCTAGTAAGATAAAAATAGAGATTCGTGACTATCCGGCTGGTCCGGGGATGCTGCACTATCTTTGTTGAGACAGCGAGCCTCCTGCACTATGCGTATGAAATTCCGCTGCCCCAGCAACTCGCAGCATGGCGGACAGAGCTCCGGCAAGATCACACGGAGGTATGAAAAGAGCGACTGCCGCTATGCAACACTGGGCAACCCACTATCGAGGCGATAGTTCCTCTTCGAGGAGTACCTAAGGAGGTCCCACGGCATCCTCACCTTCTGGAAACGGTTTTTTTTGGAGGTATTTGGGCACACAGTAAAGCATCGTTGGAGGTCTGCCCTGCTTGCGCAGATCAGCAGAGCACCGCTGTGTCCTCGTAGCGACGATCGGTGGCGGCGACCTCTCGCGTCCCACCCTGGTTCAATCCACGGTCCGGAGCAAGATAGCATGGGAAGCAGCAGTTACCCCCTTCTGCGAAGGAGTAATACAAGCGGAGGAGGAGGAGAGAAGCTTGAGTTAAAGCCAAACCTGACGCCCTAGCCGCCAAGGTAGAAGAAGAGCCCTGGGCGTGAGTCGCAGCGCGATTCCTGGCCGCAGAAGGTGCGGGCCTGCAGGTGGCGAACAATAGGTGACGCGTCGTCCGATAAGGACCAGATCCGGGTCGACAGCGCATTTTGTTCCACGCGCGCCTCAAAGAGATGTCAGCATAATTGATACGGCTCGCTAGGACACTAGTCCTAGCGAGCAAACCTTGCAGGAACTAGCCTGCAAGGTTTGCGAAACTGATCGAAAGAGTAACCACGGCCTTGGATCGCAAAGGTCATTTGCGGGACACGGTGGGTTTCAGTCAATAAGAGTCTGACATTCCCTCGCAATCCACCCAGAGCGCAGAAGTCACATGATTTTCATGCAACTGTTATAAACATTAGGTTTAAGATATGTATTTACATGTTAAATGTTAATAGACCAAAGAAACATTGACAGTTTTCAGCTGTTTGTTGTTATATTTTACTCACTGCTTTCATATATAAAATTATGTAATCACAATATGCGTTAGTATCGTTCAAAATAACTAGTTATAGATAAATCTAACGAGTCTTTGGCTTTTCAAACGTGGAGCATTTATTCGTCTCTTTGGTTTCAGATTATCATGGACCACTCTCCAGAAAGGGAGCAGAAATCGACCAGAAAAATATCGTTGCCCACAGTGCTCTGTACTCCCGAGCCTGCCGAAGACAAATCCGATATATCTATCAAAGTGAATTCGTTTCTTTCCTCGGATTCCAAGATGTCACTTCCGTCCAATTTGGGCACTCCTACGTCACCGCTGAGATTATCCTCTCCTCTATCATTACCGACGTCGCCATGCGTGAAGACTTCGCCGACGTCGTCAGCCAACTCGTTACCGAACCCGAATCC
Organism: Hecatera dysodea; assembly: GCA_905332915.2. Classification (NCBI taxonomy): domain Eukaryota; kingdom Metazoa; phylum Arthropoda; class Insecta; order Lepidoptera; family Noctuidae; genus Hecatera; species Hecatera dysodea. The sequence continues at coordinate 9,405,307 of HG995304.1, forward strand.
GAAGCCAGTGACGTCAATTGCTGCGACGAATAACGTGATGAACAGTGGCTCAGCTACCGGTAAGTGATAGACTTAACAAGTGTAGGACAGTAGCAATTAGCATCCATATTTGTTGTAACAACTGTAGTAAATACTGATGAAATGGTGTATTATTTAGCATGGATCCTATCAAAATCGCTGACCTGTAAAAAAATCTTAATAGGTAATCTAAAATTACTTAGCTGAAACTAACTTAGATATAAATGTGGAATCAATTAGCGTCGGCCGCCCAGCTGATCAAGCGCCGCTAGATCAAAATTATTCATGTAAATCTGACTTTATAAAGCCCTATCGCTGATAGGGAACTCAAACTCAGTAAGAATGCTCGTGGAATTAACATAATTATTACATTTGAAATTTTCCTTCACTTTCTTCGAAAGCTGTTTGAGAAAAGCTTCAAAGTTACTGGAGTGCAATTTTACTTCATTTGAAACGCAATCCACTTAAATGCACTCAATTTAAATTGTTCTACAGCTATATGTAACAACACAATACAAACTTTTACTTAATTAAACAGTTTTTTTTTTGTATCTGTACAGACAGTTTTTGTTACAGGCAACCCCCGCAACAAATGCGCTCTGCAGCCAGGTCACAGTTTGATGGACTGGATCCGTCTCGGCAACTCTGGCAAGGACCTCACAGGAGTCGGCGGCAGGATACGGCCTGTCTCGCCGGCGGAACTGTCTACACACAATACCCTTAGTTAGTTGCACTCTATAAACATGTGCTCATCAAATGATCCATTGCTCCATGATCATCAAAAAAGTGCGGCTTTTCTACAGCGTTGTCTTTTTTAGTCTTCTCATATGTAAATAAATATTTATTCATTACTTAGGTAAGTTTTCACTTAGATTATCATCTAAAGAGGATAAATGCAGGGTTTTCATAACATTTTCAACTAAGATTACCTACTCTTGGAGTACAATATATAGGAATAAAAGTTAGCGCCTCAATAAAATATTTCATAACGCACTCTGTTTGAACTGAATGTTTCAGAAGACGCCTGGCTGGCGATACGTGGCCGCGTCTACAATATAACGCATTATCTACCCTACCACCCCGGAGGTAAGAATATATTTGACTTTAGGGTTGAATGGTTTGAAATGTCTTACAGGCATGTACATGTAATAAGTTTTGCTCCTAACTTAGGACCTGAGGAGCTGATGCGAGGCGCCGGCATGGACGCCACACAACTCTTCGACAAAGTTCATCCGTGGGTCAACTACGACTCTCTACTCGCAAAATGTCTCGTGGGACCGCTTCGGTTCGACCTGCCCGATGCAGAGGAACTCTTCGACTCCTCGAACCCATCATCTAAATTAGACCGTCTAAGAGAACCGTCTAAAGCACAAGAATTAGTTAGAAAGTCAATGGAGAACTTAGCAAATTGTATCACACCAGTTAGAAAGAAAATTTCTAAAGGCGAAGAAAGTTCAAAAGGGAGTCCTCCTAGCAAGATTATGCAGAGTTTAGTGCAGTCAGCTGATTTACCGATGTCAATAAGTCGAAGAGCAGCATCGAGTCCCGTAAAGAAAACTGACAAAAGTCCAGATTCACCGTTACCGCTCCGGTACGACTGGATACAAACTTCAACAAAACTAACGATATACGTGTACACGGGGCACCTCGCCAACCCGGGGGGGTGTGCGAGGATTACTGAAGGATTTCTGTTGATCGAAGTGGCGACCAATGCCTGGCTGAGGACGCTCAAAATAAAACCCGAGGCTAAATTAAAAGAACCTTTACAGCTACGCGTGTTCGCTGAAAGTGGAAAAATAGAGGTGAGCTGGGAAATCTAATTGCCTTAGAAACTGTTTTTATGAAATGATATGCAATCCTGTAGGCGGTCCTAAAAAAACATAGATGGAGTGCGGTCAATTTTCTCTATTATTGTAGATCACCGCACTCAAAGTGGAGCCGAGTGTTTGGAAGGGCTGCGGGGACGTGAGCGTAGGGGCAGCCAGTCGTGTAGCCTCGCCTCGGAGCGTGGAGTGCCGCGTCATGGAGGTCGGCCGAGTCTCTCATGACACCTCGTTGCTGTCCGTGTGTCCAAGAGCCGGGCCGGTCGTCGTGCCGCTGGGGCACCACGTACGAGTACATAGAAGAGTCAAAGGTGAGTCATACATTTTTTTTTCACTATCAACTTACTTTGATGTTACACATATTGCATATTGAACTTTCAGTCCTATTAAAATATTGTTTTCTTAGAATCTATCTAAAAGTAGTTACGAGAACATGATCTTTTTCCGTTCCAAGTAATTTTAAAGGACGCGCAATAATTTTCCATTTTCCGTAGTTTTTATCAAAGACATCCGTCTTTGATAAAAACTTATCTATGTATTAAAAGCTGTGGATTAATTACAAAATAAACACTTAGAAACTCTCGAATTATTTTATTATGATATATAAGCTTTAACTCACTAAGTTGTAACTAAATATTTATTTATCCGTAACCCAAGTACCTGGTCTCAAGAGAAAAAAAATAGGGTTATGTTCGATGGTTGATTAACGAAATGAGTTTTCGTGCTTATGCTTAATATCGTTGAGGAGATCATCACCCAATTAGAGTATCACATCGTTGCGTAGCGAAATTCACAAGAAGAGATGCGACATTGACCACACGGGAGACATCTGCGGCAGCAAGCACAAGATAGAGGATAGAAGGAGGTCGGAATTAGACTACCAACGCGACGACCTGAAAGCTAGATCACATATGTCATCAATGCTGTTCTGACGTGTCCGCTTCTTGCTCGGAGTTATGCAAATCTGGACTCGCAACATCCATAGAAAGCCAAGAAATGTAAAATCATAAATCAGCTAGATAGCATCATCATCATCGCCATACCATCAAATAACATAATCAATTGCTTGTTTCATCTAGGCTCAGAGTGCATCCGTTCCTACACTCCCGTTGGCGAAGGCTGGGGTCCAGCAGACGGCACTGAAGTCTTCTCGGCTCTCCGGTTGGCGGTGAAGCGTTACGACAGTGGCGCCCTCTCCCCGCACCTCACGGCGCTCAAAGTCGGAGATCTCATCACTCTCTCCGGTCCTTACGGCAACTTTCAATTGCAGAAGGTATTATTAAGTATTAATTATGTTTCTCTCAACATTGCTAACTTCTAGGGCAGTTATTTAATTTCCTTTTTAAAAACTACTCGTGACTTTTTATTGCTTCGTGGATTTTTTTGCTTGTTGTTGAAAGAATTCGTAAAAGTTTTGTACTTAGCCTCGATTGAAAAGCTTTAGAAATGCTGTGAAGCTTAACTTATTTTTACCTATAATAGGGTAGTTGACTAAAAAAATCTAATTAGTCCGTCAGATAGATTTCCAAAAAATATTGGAGACTTATTTTTTCTTTTTTCACGTAAACAAAAAATGAAGACGATACAGAGCGTTGAAAACTCGTGTGACGTCACTACTCGCTACAATTTTTACCGAGCCGTAACGTCACAAGCCCCCACTCCTGATCTTTGATGCTTTGTATCTTCGTCAGTTTTTATAGATTTGATAAAGGAAAAGATACGTGTCCAATATTTTTCTATAATCTAACTGACGGACTAAACATAATCATATATTTTTTACTCAGGAAACATCCCTATTGTCAATAAACATTGTTTTGGCAATTATGTAATTCTATAGGGAATTAGTCTTGTATTATGCTAATATGCTAGCGTCAGGCACTTGAGGTACTAGTCCTTTTTTTCTGGATAGGAAATCATCAAATGACTTCTCCCGCTCTAAGCGGAGCGGAAGGGAGTATCAGACTCTTTCTGACTAAAACCCACCCGTGCTCCTTGTAGTGCCCTTTGCGTTCCAGGGCCGCGGTGACTCTTTCGAACAAATTCCGCAACGAGGCACTAGTCCTAACACAACAGTTCCAAAGGCTCGATCTCTTGTACTTTCAAACCAAACTCCTCATCATTGACCTTGAACATTCGGAACAAAGCACTCGCAAATAAAATTAATAACGTTCCTAAACGAATAAAAATACTCTTGCGTGCACGACCAATCTGTCTTTATTTATTTTTGTAATTAATCATATTTATAGAAATAGACGGACATGAGATAGACGCTACTCTACGATTTATTGTCTGTTCGTTTCAGTTAAAAACAGTGAAGACATTGTATCTGATAGCTGCCGGTACTGGGGTCACGCCTATGCTCGGCCTCATCAAGTTTATGCTATCGAGATCTAATCCTAGATGGTAAGATTTTGTTATTCCACTTATATATTTAATTAAGGCATTTTTTTTTCCAAGGCATTCACCCATCCACCCAATTACTATAACAATATTGATCTGTGATGCTTTTCAAGAGTAGGTACCTACTTATATAGGAGAGGGCTCATCTAATAAACGTGATCACATACTTTCATCTTTTAATAGATACAAGTACCTAGTTACTAGTAGAGTAAATAAATGAGAAGACCTACAGCACGAAATCTATCGGAAGTCGGCTGGCGGCTTTAAACAAACAAGGTCACAACATCAATCATACTCGCTGCTCCGTCATCATTAATCGATATTAAAGTAGCCGCGTACTGTTGACACTAAAGCGACGAAACTTCTTCATTAGATATTTAGACTATTGTTATCTTAGAGCACTTTCTTTGATTTATCTACAGAAGACTTGTCCTAATTTCAAAAATATTAAATAGTCTTGAATAATTTAATGATTATAATTAAGTAAATTACTTAATTATTATTACTGGTATTTAATTTCATTTGCTAAAATAATTGTTTCAGTGAACGGACACACTTATTATTCTTTAATAAAACCGAAGAAGACATTCTGTTCAGTGAAAACTTCGAAGAAATGACCAAAGAGGATGACAGGTACGTACTTAGTCATTTATATTTAATTTGTATGTTTCTATGAAGTTATACATTATCTACTTTACATGGCCATCCCTAACGGCGACTGGTGTCAAACTTGATGTAAAATCCGTCAGATAGATTTCCAAAAATTACGTACCCAACGCTCGGACCAAGAATCCAAATGGACTAGACAAAAGCGTATACTCGAAAGGGATGGATACAGAGTACTTCAAAATTGGGGGATACCAGACTTTAAAATATTACCCCATAATTCTCGTTAATTTTTGTATATGGATTTGGGAGGTGTGATTAGTATGTGAAATGAAAGTAACGGGTTTTTAGCACCATAAGCCAGGGCTTTAAATAACGTTAAAATTTTATAACGTTATCTTCCTTCTACATGACTTACCGTTATTTATGCTTCAATATAACGTTATTCTTTAGTAGCGATACTTGTAATATAACGTAAACCGGTGTTATGTGAATTGATGGAGGATAATAAATCAAATGCTTCCTGATTGATAAAATTTTTATTTTGTAGTTTTTCTATAATAGCAGAAAGGTTAGCATTTTTTTTCTCAGGTCTCAGGTCAGGATCTTAATGCAGCTAATTTCTTCTTTCTTCTCTCAGCTAAAATTGTTATCTGGTTTAATTTTCTAATCAATTTCCTTTTTCGAGGCGACGTACTCGGAGTCGTAAATATTTCACCAGTGAGAGGTTTAATCTAAAATAATAATTCGATGTTAGTAACCCACACAAAGAGAAATGGAAATAAATAAAAAAAAAAATTTGAAAACATGTTGACAGGATGTCAGTTTAATAACTTGAATACTAACTTGGATTGTTTTCATAGTTGCATTTACTTCAGCGTTCCAGCGATAATCCTGAAGCCGTGGCTTTCTGTGATGCCACCTAAAAAAAGGCAGTGATTTACAATGTTCTATATTCAACTAAATTCAAAATTGTTAAAATAAACAAATACTTGGATTGTGGTGTATTCGATTGGATTTTCATCGCAGATGGATCAGAGATCGAGAATTCCTCAGATTTCGTTCTGCGTTTTTTAGCGAAACTCTGGAAGAAAATATGTGGGTTAGTCCAAATGAGTGAATAATGGCCTCCAATTATTTCGACCGGTTGATGCAATCCAGGAAGGCAATCTGGTGTCCTTTGGAAATCTAAAATATTAAATTTCATTTTTCAGGTAGTCCGGTTGGCCTTTTGATTTCATGACCAATAATTTTGAGTATGAAATTATTAAATAGACTAAAAATGAAAAAACAAAAACAACAACATGACTGTTGCCTTTTCCCTCAATAATGGGTAATTTTAATGCACGCCATCTGGTATCCCTAAAGTACGTATTATTCTACTAAATTGAAATGACAGAAAGTTATTTATTCTCGTAAGACAATAAAGTTCTATAGAATTTGAACGTGTAATACTAACGTAAAATGAAATTTTAATCACGTATTTCGAGTATTTTTAACGCTTGTTTTCTAAAAGACTTTTTATCAACGTATGTCGAGCTAAATATTTAGTGACATTTTAAATTTTTATGATATATAAATGCGAAATTCTCATACTTACGAATGAAAGGTTATGTTCTCAGATTTTCGCTCACTGCGGCTATTACAGCCGATAACACAGCAATGCACCATGTTGAACGTCTTTCTCTTAAGTTAGAAACTTCGTTCCCACTATTTAAACTACAGATTTAATAGGGGTTTCCAACAAAACACGATTAAAAACGAATGCACTAATACTGTGTTGGGCACATACCACAGATGTGCCCAACAAAAAAAGTGATACGTCGACAAAGACAACAATAAATAGTTCTGTCCTTGTTATCCTAATATGTTTCTGTATATATACATCCTTTTTGTCTCAATATTGTTTTTAGCTTGTCATGTCCATTTGGATTCTTGGTCCGAGACCCAACGTATTTTTTCTTTTTTCACGTCAAATAATGAAGACGATTAAGTTCGTTGAAATCTCGCGTGACGTCACTACGTGCTGCAATTTTTACTAGCGACGTGACGTCAACAGCCAATGTGTCCAATATTTTTTGAAAATTCAACGGTTCGTCCGTTGTATTTTCTAAATAGAATTATGATTTTTATATTTTGATTAAAAGTGAACCTTTGTCTAAATGTGGCATACATACCATTCCGCCGTCATAAGAAAAGAAACGTATCGATACTAAACGAAGTAAGCGATACCTTAAGTTATTTTCTTAATGTTGGAAATCGGCTAATTCCTTTTGTGTAGATACGTCCTTTTCCTTATGACGCGTGACGGCAGCATTAATCATGAACTAAAGGAAACCCATTAATTTTCTAGACTAAAGATCACGCATGTTCTCTCCGACACCGGTTCAACCTGGTCGGGGCACAGAGGTCGCATCAGAGACGAACTCTTAGCTGAGACGCTAGGCGACGTCAAGTGTGACGACAATTGTTCCCACTACGCCTGCCTCTGCGGCCCCACGGAGTTCACGTATACTGGCCTCAATCTGCTGAAGAAACACGGCTTCAGGGACGACTGCATACATGCTTTTATGGGTTAGGGGACAATAGACTACGCGTGCAGATTTGAGCGCTGAAAACATTTGGTGCAGATTCGTTTCCAGTTAAAAACGTTCTGCATTTGCGTGTTCCGCACAACACGCAAAACTACTGAACCCTAGGAATTTTGACGGCAGAAGTACGCGAGGTCAACGCTTAGTTTTTAACCAACACTGTAATATACGAATATTTCACTTTAATGCGGGCAATAAAATGTTCGATACAGCACAAGAGTACCTACGCCACACAACCGCCAGATCAGTTTGGCGCTAAATACCAAAAAGATCTAAATTTAGTCAACGGATTATTCCACAGATTACGATTATAAATTCCGCCAATGGAATTTTAAACAGCACGTAAAATAGTATCTAGACAAAAGTACAATCGATGTTGACACACTTAATAGATTTTTATTAAAGAAATAAATATTTTATTCGTAAAGTAAAGATCCTAACTGCCCAATATAAGAGCAATTATTGTAAAAAGTTTATGGACTGTATAAAGCGTCTTAAGTTCTTTTTTTATAAAAGTCAAAGAGTGAGAAATCTATTAATATAATTGTAGCTGTAATTAGTAAATAAAACTTCTTTGTAGAAACTGTTAAACAAGTTTCGGCCAAATTCTCGCACTTACGATAACTTTCAGGAACAAATGAAATGGATATTAGTTTTAATACCAAAGTGTGATAAATTAACTTTTTAGGTACGTCGTACATTTTAGTATTATCTAATTTGTGATTAGAATATTTGTAATTGGGTAGATTAGCTCAATGTACAGAAAGACAAAAATAATAGTCATAATTATATGAAGTTAATCCTGGTGGTAATTATGTACCAATTCCATCCATTACTAATATAAATTATATCCAATATTATGTTGTATCTATTATTATATATTTCCCCCCTATGTTTATTTCAATAAGTTAAGTTTTTGCTTGATATCAATAATTCTATTTACAACATTATTAAGTATTCAAATTAAGTACCTAATATAAAAAAATACAGTGTTGGAGATAAGATCATCCAATTCTTGAAATATATCTTTCTAAAATAACAATGAGAACTATAGTATAGAACTTTCACTTGTATTGTAACAATTAATAATAATCAGTCTTTTTAATTTAAAAATGTATTTTTAATCATAGCCATTTTCTATGCCCACTTACCAAAACAGATTTGTTTTTAGGTTGTTAACCTATGTATATTATTATTTTAACACCTATTGCTTTGTTATTATCAGATCATCCTACACGTAGTTCAGCAAATATGTATTTGTTTGAAACGTATTTCATACAATTTATTTTTTCAAATAATTTACATAACAATATTTCGGACATCATGGTAATATTATAATTATGACATATCAAGTACTAACATTGTATAAAGGATACACCAAGATTTTTTATTTGTTTGAAACAGAATAGTATTTTTTCATTACGAAACTAAACGGGTACTTACTACCATTGAAGTTTGCATTGTAATAATAGTGTAAAAATAAAACTATGTATGTATAGTACTAGGTGTGTGTTAAATATTTATAAAATTTTAATAGTTCTATTATTTCAGTATGCAATCTATCTACCTACCTACCTACCTATATTTCTATTATTTCAGTATGCAATCTATGTACCTACCTACCTATATTTTAATTTATGCTTTTACTTATATTAAAAACTTAAAATGGTGAATGTTTAAAAAGTGCCTACATTCCATATTATGGTGTTTTGTTCATTGTGTGTTGTTGATTTATGGGTTTCTATTAAATAATGTCACGAAAAATAAAGTTTTTTTATTAAACACTTATTTAAATACCTTGTGCTACCTTGCATGTAGTACGTTACTCCAGCATAATCTTGTCGATAATCATCTTCTGAGTGTAGGAAATAAGTAATTAGTTCTCCAGGGTCTCTAATTGTTGGTTGCGGAATTTGTTCGAAAGTCACCGCGGCCCTGAAACGCGGCGGGCACAAGAAGGATCACGGGTGGGTTTTTGTTCAGTAAGAGTCTGACACTCCCTTCCGCTCCGCCCAGAGTGGGAGAAGTCATTTGATAATTTCCCATCCAGAAAAAAAGGGTCTCTAATTGTTGCGACGAACAAAATTCTGCTGCAGTAACGTTACCCCAGCAGAAATTTTAAGTTTTAAATGGGTACTTTGAAATCATTATTACAGCTACATAATTAGTTGCCTCGACGAGGTAAATGATGCATCTTAATTTGTATTTGTACCTTTAAAGCTTCGTATCCACTAGGCAACATTTGACGCGGAACATATGACGCTTAACATGTTCAGCGAGCGACGTCTCACAACAACGCGCGACTTTACCAGCAGGCGCGTACGTGGTTAGTTATGAATTATTTGTAACTTGTTCTGCAATAAAAAAATATAATGCTCGTCCCAGCTGTGGGGCCATTGTAGGCTGAATATGATCAATCGGCTTGTGATAAAAAGTAGCCTTTTCGAGTATAGATACTTTTAATTCAATTCCACGATGTATGAAAACAACACTTGGTGCTACTCTTGAACAAAGATAAGCGAATTTTACAGCGCCTTAAAAACAACTCGTGTAGGTACCGGGGATTGTACAACAACTCAGGTGTCGCTTAAAAGCTTTGTTCAGAACATTACACGTAAAAAAAAAAATATGTAGTACCTAAATAAAATAATACAAATAAAATAGTATTTTTTTTTATTCGTTTTTCCTTTTCTGTTTTGTAGACTATAGAGTACAGATATCGAGAAGCATCTAGCCAGAAACTATGTTGAAAGGATTCTGTGTGTGTTTATATTGTCTAAAACTTAATCCATACAAATAGATAAGTAAATTAAGTATTGCAATCTGAACAGCAAACATTCGTTCCTGTTTAAATGTAATAAGCCAGTAACTAAAATAAGACCACGATCTGTTTGACATAATTTTCAATTGCTTATTAGTAAACGAATTGTTCTGTAATAATAGCTTGCCTTTAGCTACTGCCTTACGTTTTTACCTACCTAATTATTTCTAAGGAAAGATGTCGAAAACAATCATAAGTATCGACGTTCAAAAACTTTGCATTGTTCCCAGATGCCAACACATTAATTAGTAATAGTTACCTACATATGTATATCACCACACCAGACAATAATACCTCATAGGCAGGTACTTTAAAATACCGTTAACAAATTATATATAATTATAAAAAAACAACAACATATAAAAGTCATATATCTAAACATTATTTTATCTGACACAAAAGATAGAGTGTCTTATATGCTACGTTTTAGTAGCTAATATGTAAAAAAAAAGAAAACATTTAAGGCATTGTACAAATATATAAAAAATACAAAAAATATATTGTGACATCAAATGTAGTAAATGTTAAAAACGCAACATTCATGAATTTTGAGGTTCTACCCATCCTCCAAATGCTCGATCTAATTCTTCTGCTACTGCAAGACATAATCTATCCTGATTGTGATTTGCAATCACTTGGATCCCAATCGGTAGACCTTCGCTACTTAATTCTAGTGGAACCGTCGTAGATGGTAGACCCAAACAGTTGATAATACCTGTGTAAGAGAAATTGAAAGGTCGAAGTAGCGGTTCATTGTGATACGGTGCCGTTGTGGGGTGTGTCGGGAATAAGAGAACACCGTCGTCCGCAAGCAAGTTCGAGATCGTCCTCTCTAGATCTTCACGTAGTTTAAGGTAGTGTTTGTATTTCTCGCTGCCAATTTCCACACCTCCGTAGTCAAATAGAGACGTAACCAAAGCAATGAACGTGTTTCCAGATAGTCCAAACATACATTTCACCATTTCAAATAAGATCTTTCCTACGCTGTCGTTCGTCATGATCCAATGCCCGAATTTCTTGCTCCCTTTCATGTTTGCAAACCAAATTGCCATCGACTTGCGCATTAGTGGTATTTTCTTTTCCACAGCGTCAATTTCATATTGTTTTTTCAAAAATTCCGTAACCATTTTCATTGCTGATATAATTTCTGGATCAACAGGGTCCACCAACGGACTTTCAGTGCTAAATTTATAATAGTACTTAATTTTTTTGACATCGACGGGTTCATCCAAGTTGAGTTTGTTGGCATTGTGTGCTGCTATAATTTTCATTAGAGGCTTCAGGTCGACCGCGTGTCTAGTCATTGGGCCGATACCTGGATACAGAAAAAAAAGTTAATGTGTACCTACCTTGGAATAGTAAAACTGAATTGTTGTAGGTATACAGTTTATCGCAATTGCAATTCGAAGCGAGTGAGTTTGTACCACTTCCAGCCGTACAAAAATGTGCGAAATGGAATTTGAAATATGCTAGAATCGCAAGAGATTTTGGTATCAGATACGTTTGTATGGTCAATTTTCCATTAGCCTCATAATAATGTAGATATTCCAGGTAATCATAAGCAGAATGCTCACCCAAAAATGAATCATGTAAATCCGACTCAGGGATGGGGTATTGTCCTCTGTTTGAAACGATGTTACGTGACGGCTTGTGACCGAACACTCCGTTGAAATAAGAAGGCATTCTTATCGAACCACCGATGTCAGAACCTTAAACACATAATGATAATTATAACACCATACTACTACTAACCCATACCAATAATGGCATCGATCTAACATTAAACAATGTGGTTGCAATTTATTAGAAGTAGTAGGATGCATGAAGAAGATAAAGCATCAGCAAAATTACTTAGGTACACAAAAGGATGTACCTAAACCTATCACTTAAGAGAGTACATAGAATAAGCAGTACGTTTCACAGCCGAGACCATCATCCATCGGAGTCTATATCCGTATCCGTAAATTTAATAGGATTGTTGCTCATTGCTGTCAATTCAATTAATGAGATAACTCAGTCAGTCAATCGCTGTCCACAACCAGACAAAGTCCGCTCCCACGTTGCGCCCGAACACCTGGTTTTCCGCCTTTCGTATTCAATCAGGCCCAACCGCCTTTTAAAGGTCGGCGGGCTAAGTAACTGGAGGACATGGAAACTACGTTTGTGTTTACAGTTCCGTCTCAAAATTCGTTACCTGCTACAGTTATGATCAGTCATTGGAATAGGTAGAGCTAATATACCTGCAGTTAAAAGGTCGGAGACGAAAAAGAGGACTTTTTTTTGGAATATTTGTTCAGAGTTTCAGGACATCACTTAAGCACATTTAATATTAATGTTATTAATAAAGTAAACTAATTGAATTCGTTTTATTTTTTAACCGAGTACAAGCTGAACCGACTGCAAGGAAAAGTTTTTTTTTTAACAATAGAAATCATGCTTAATTTAGTTTTGTATAATTTTAGTTGTACATACCTAATTTTCCGAGACATGGGATATTAATCCAGAAAAAATATTGTGTCTTAAGGCGTCTCGACTTTGTATCTGTTCTTTTCAGAACTTTAGGTAGCTCACCTTTTTCCGATCACTGGCTCATAAGTCATGAGGCCTTCGAGGCAAATGGCTTATCATGGAATCTGACGGTCAAGTATCAGAATGGTCTGTCTGACACAAGGATCTATCAATTTGTTTACATACCTATGCCAAACACACTGCATCCAGCTGATTGGGCGCACCCCTCCCCGCCAGACGAACCTCCAACAATTCTTGTGGTGTTGTAAGCGTTTTTCGTTCTTCCGTATATATGGTTGTGCGTTTCCCACCTGGAACACAGGCAAAACTTGCAGTTTACACTAAATCTGGCTTTTGAGCGTAACTAGGAACCGAATACGTACCTATTTTGTTTCAGTTTAAATCCTACAAACTTTAACAACCGTTTGACCCTTTTTTCTGGATGGGAAATCATCAAGGCTTCTCCCGCTCTGGGCGGAGCGGAAAGGAGTGTCAGACTCTTGCTGACTACAACCCACCCGTGATCCTTCTGCGCCCTTTGCGTTCCAGGGCCGGGGTGACCCTTTCGAACAAATTCCGTAACCCTAGCAGGCACTGTCCCTATGGGGCTCCGTCTTCTTTGCACACGACGCGCCGTCGACCCGGGCCTGGTTGCTATCGGATGGAGACCTACCCATAGCTGGCCATCCGCAGGCCCGCGCTTACGGGGAAATCGCCCTGCATTTCCCAACGCCCGGGGCGTCTTCTGTTGCGGCGGCTGGGGCGCTAGGTTTACCTCTCCCGCACGCGGTCTGCCACCTCCTTCACTAGCATTACTACTTTGCAGAAGGAGGTGACCGCTTCCCATGCCTCCTCGCTCCGGACCATAGATTGAACCAGGACCGGACGAGGATACGGCGTTGCTCCGCCCAAGCTGGGCAGACTCCGCCATATGCTTCACCGTGTCCTCCGGGAACCGTTTGACCCTTTCGTCATCAATAGGTAATAATCATAATGAAAGAACTGGCCTAAGCGCAATTTTTCTCTCTCTCGTCCCTTCATAATCGTATCTAGAAGTCTAAATTGTGTTTTCCGTCAATTGGTCACAATACACACATTTAGAAGATTAGCTTAGCTTGATTCAATTACTTACCACATGCACAATTCAGGTACATTCGTGAGTCCAATGATAATTGCGCCCTTCTGTCTTAGTAACATCACGGCATCGCTGTCTTCCTCAGCTATCACATCTTTACGCAAAACTACACCAGCTGTATGGTGTAAGCCTGTAATACAATATAGATACAGGAAAATCTAGCTATACTAATATTAAAAAGACGATTTTTTTTGTTTGTGCTGAATTAGCTCCGAAACTACTGGACCGATTTTAACCAATTTTTCTCCAATGGATACCTACGTTAGCAACGAGTAACATAGGCTATATGTTATCCCAGTATTCCCCTACTAATTAATCGTATAGAAACCCTTAGGTATCTACCAAAATTGGTAAGTATCTAATGAATGGAATGGACAACAGTGATGACCTAAAACGATTACTGTAACTCGTGAGTCGTGTGTGTGCTGGTACCTATAGGGTAAAGTCAAAGACTTATATTCTCTATGGGTAAAGTAGAGCTAAGCGTCTATAGCAAGAATTATTGGATCGGTCGTTGTGGTCAGTGACATAGTGAATAATGAATCAGCTATAAGCACGCCGACGGAAAACATACTGAACTGAACATTAGTCTTATGATGTCCTTGGCCTTATCAAGCCAGTCGTTACAATTATCGTTACTTTTCATAATTGTGTGAACCTTTGTATTATTCATGAGTTTTACTGATCTGACAATGTTTTACGAATAATTATTACAGTACGTACCTAGGTAACCTCTAGATTGTATAAAATATATCTACATTTCAAACACGTAGTCAAAATATTTCTATTAATAGTGGTAAAAAGAAAAATTGGTTTACCCAAAATATTTCATGCGTTTTAATTAAGCAGCTGCATGATCGTAGAGCATAAAAACGGCAGTTAACTTTATAGGTAGGTACCTAAGTACCTACATGTATACTTAAGTAATTTGCAACACACTATAATGTATTGCCAATTAACTGTTAGCACTTAAGTTGTAATTAGAATTCACGTTACCTAACGTTTGACCGACCTTTCAGTTAAAAATCGATCATCTCTTTGTTTCATGAGCCTTTGGAACTCAGTTATCATAAACATTTGCTATGAAAAAGAAAATTTATGTGAATGAAAGTGACGGACAACACAAGTGAACTGACAATAATAAAATAATTTCATACGTAATAAGTCATCGTAAAAAGTTACCATAAAACAGAAAGTTACATACACATACACAGATACATACACAGATACAATACAGGTCATGACAATGGCATGGTCATAGTTATCTTCTACTGAAACCATATAAACTAATGACAAATAAAGAGTACAGTACAGAGTGAATATGTTATTTCTAGGCAAGAGTGCTCTATCGTTGAATGTTGATCAAACGCAAGCCTATAGAAATATTTTTAAATATCGTACCTTTAACGGCTATACAGTCTTTGGTCGTAAAAGGGACGCCGAGGAAGGGCTTCTCTTTCTCTAGCTCAGCGGCCGTCTTTGAGCCATTTCGGACAAGGGCATCGGCCTCCCGCGCTTCCTGTAATGCGGCTTCGAATCGATCCTCCACGAAGCAATTGAGCGCGGAATTGACATCTTTAATCCGCCTGATGCACGCTTCTATTACTTCAACGCTTGTTATCTGTAAATAATTTAGATACTTACATAGTTTTAAGCTTCTCTCGTGGTAGATAATATTTAAATCCAGTCCAACCGACCTTGAATTAACTACAGTCGTTATTTTTAGTTTGTGTTAAAATAATTACTCAATCTTAAAAAGCCTGTTTATAACAAAACTAGTATATTTATGCGTGATGTTGACCTTGGTGGTTAGCTTATCATGGAAATGGTATAACTATCGCGATCGGGCACAGTCAAAGAGCAAGAAATTACCAATTACTATGTGTTTCTATAACAGCTGAATAAAGTTCTCATTTTAATTCCGTTTTCATTCGACATCACATTGGTATAGGTAGCGAAATTGACCATCAGCAAGACTCCTTTTAAGAACATACATATATTGCACATAGCTAGGTCTGGTAGGCAAGCCGCTCTACGTAAAATACTAGTTACTTTTTCAGCTGAATCCGGCTTGTCTGGGAGCCGACCATAATATAGTTGGAAAAAGGCTAGGCTAGATGATGATTGCCCACAGCTAGGAAAAGACCTCCCCATATCCTTCCACTCTTCCCGGAGCGCTGCCTTCTGTGACCAACCCGTTATGTATAGTCATTCATGACGGGTTGGTAAGTCGTCACGCCAGCACAATTAAACGAAAGGCAAACTTTTAATGTTTCGCTAATGAACATTGTAAGTAAGGAATTAAGACGAGCTGTTGCCACTCCGATCCGAAGCCTGGCAATCGTTAAAAACAATTACCAAGTTTAATGTTCAGTACTTAACCGCAATTATCTTCAGCTTACGTTCGAAGCTTCGTTTTCAATTTGATAAAACTTTGTCCGCAGGCTTGTTTTAAACTGTACCAAAACAAAATTTCAAAGATAATGAAATAAATGTTTTACTAAAAAAAGTTGAACGCTTGATGGTTTTTAATAAGTTTTAATTACTAATGGATATGAACAGTCTTAGTTCTCTAACTCACTTGCCATACGAAACTATTGTTACGAGCTTGGGGTTCTTTACAATAAAAACTGCCGATTAAATAACCAAAAATTACAACTCAAACTCACTAATTCACTGCACAAATGATCACTTTAATTCACAGTTGAAGATCGCTATCGAAGTAAACCGTTGTATCGCAAATCTAATACTCACTCGGCCCGCGGCCACGTACTAAACAGGCCTTATAATAGGGCGTCAGTCAAGTCTAGATCAATACCAATTACAGAAAGGTCTAGAATGTCGGACCGGCCGCAGGCCCCAAGTCTGCTATTACAATAGTGTCAGAATGTTCTATCATTGATCTCATAATGGTCGATTTTTACAAGTTTGGTAATCTACTAATATAATAGCGTCACTATGACTTTCCAGTGGTCAACCACTGACACTCCATTGAAAGAAATGGCATAGAATGGTAATCTCGTACATAATGACAAATGAATGACAGACGTATGCGGTAATTTACTAAAATTTTTACAGTTCCTTTGATCAGTGACCTATCATTAGAACGTCATTGTGCAGTCATTGCTTTTAATAGCTCGGTTATCAAAAACTATTACGAGGCCATTGACCGACCAATGATCAACCATTATGAATTTAGCAGATTACAAACTTTTAGCAAAATGACAATCGAATCGTGTTGGAATGACAAAATTTAAAAAATAGTAGACTTGGGGCCCTGGTGCTGCGTCTCAGAGGCGGTATGCAGATTTGAGTAACAATTGAAAATGTCAAGGCCAAGATCCAAGATAAAGAGGGTATCTCCAAAACCAGCAGCGATTAATCTTCGCCATAAAACTTCTTGATAATGGGCGCACGTTACACGACAAAAATATCCACAAGGAATCAAAGCAAATCTTTGTCAAAACATTGACGAAAACTTAAGAAAATGAGTCATCTGACACAATTGAGAATGTTAAAGCTCAAATCCAGGACAAGGGAGGCATTCCACAAACCCAGCAACGACTGATCTTTGCAGGTAAGCAGCTGGAAGATGGCAACATTCTGAAGGAATCCACTCTTCATTTGATACTACGTCTAGTATAAGTAAACCAATAGGTACAACAGTAACCAACCGTAACTTGTGCGAAGACAGATGTTGCTTGGTTTCCTAAACAAAAGCACAAACTTTTCGTACCCTACTTTCAATCTATCTATACTCATAAGTATATAATTCTGAAGAGTTTGTTTGTTTATTAGCTTTAACGCGCTAATCTCAGGAACTACTGGTCCGATTTGAAAAAATATTTCCGTGTTAGATAGCCCATCTATTGAGGAACAAAAGGCTATATATTATTAAACTGAGACCAATAGCAGCGGAGCAGTCATGAAAAATGCATCACAAACGAATTTTCGTGGGTCATCTAGTAACGCTATAAAACTCATTAACATATTCTATTTGTCTAACTCCAGGAGATTCTGCAGAAAGCGAAGAAACACTTTCATGATATTATTTATTCCTTCTTTTATCGAACATAGCAAGTAGCAATTGTACACGGTTTATTCGGTTCGTGATGCTTACAGCCAATTCGTGCCGCATTGTGACTCCATTTAAACTCAGAATTACTAGTTATGTTACGTAGTTGATCAATCAACATCGGGTGTTATATTTCCTGCTGTTTATTATGTTGAATTATTTTGATTGCACATGCACTGAAGATTGTTGTTGTTGTTTAGCTAAATCCCTAGGGATTTTGCCAACGTTTTCTTTAACAAAATCCCTGAGAACCGTACATCCTAATTTTGGATAACTATCTAGCAGGTTACAAATGCGCGATTGGAAGGTTCATCAAAGAATAAAACGGAAAAATTGAAAATAAAATGCATAATTTGAACATCTACCTACTTGATATGAACTAAGTTCTCTACTTTAGTTTACTCTTAACTTATTCTTTAACTTTTGTGGTCTACATGAAATTTTTTGTCAAGAACTTAATCGTTTAAAGTTTTTACCTCTATTTAGTCTTCGATGCTATCTTAACTTTAGCACCAACGCGTTGGCTACTGTTCAGGGAAAATTATAATTCTATTGTTCCGTGGATTCACTAATTAAACGCTTAGCTTCTGACCTTCAAACAAAAGGTACTAGGCAACATTATTTTCATTTTAAAATATTCTCTTAACGTTAATTTTGCGCCATGTCCTAAACAAAGTCAAAATTAACTTGTTTTTTATTGGACACAATATTGCAACAAAACAAAAACATAAACATATAAGTAGTCTTGTCAACACAAGAAAAACAACCTTTTTTTCCTCATCGACATTGGACAACTTTCGATGTTATTATGAGGGCACTGAATTATAGTGACGACGATGTAAAGTAGTTTTATTCACAACTAGCAGCGCCTCGTGCTTCCACCCGCGTAGTTCCCGTTTCCGTGGGGAATATGGGGATAAAACATAGCCTATGTCACCCAGGGATAATATAGCTTCCCAACAGTGAAAGAATTTTTCAAATCGGTCAAGTAGTTTTGGAGCCTTCAATGCAAACAAGAAACATCTTTATAATATTAGTGAAGACGTAACAAAAGCCTTTTATAGCTTTCATACTCGAGTCATAATCAGCTTGTGATATATTCTATTAGATATAAAATATGTATTTATGGTTAAGAAAATATAGATACCGAACGAATTTATCATGAAAACAGGTTTTCTATGATCTACCTCACGAAGGCAAAAACTAATCTGAAATATCATTGTACCTAATATGTTCCTAGGCAATAAGTTCCAGCTATGAAGGTATGCGTCACTTTGAATGCCAAGGTTATCTAAAAAATTGTATACTATTTGACTTAACCAAATACCTATTGTATTGTCCTTACAGCTACGAACACTTTGGATATACCACAAAGTGCAAAGTTCAAAGGTTTAGCTCACGTCACCACATGAAACTGGCAGAGTAATCGTCATCGACTCGGTTGCCAAAGAAGAAAAAAAACTCGAGCTTGAAGTTTGTGTACCTCTTTACACGTTCTGGCACTCAGTGTTTGTGGTTGCTTTTAGGTTTTTTGAACACCAACTTCCGAAATTAAAGTTATTTTGTACTTTTTGGCTTTTTTGTGTAGAAATCGGTTGTATTGTTTTGTAAAAAGTTTTTTATTTTACACTTTTTAGCGGTGAACCTAAACGTACCAATCACTTTGGTGTAAACAATAAACAAACATGCGATTTCAGCAATCCCGAAAGATTTGCTATCATTTATGGAGAGTTCCGTCTCCTATCATCTCTGTTCATCATCAGATCTTTACCAAACTAGAAAGAGACCACGTTGAAATACTAAGATGCTCTTCCAAACCATCGTACACAATTTTATTTTTTAATTTTACATCGACAAGACTGAATGAGAACGTCGTCACGGTAAACTAAGCCACGCATTATTAGGGATAACTCAAATACTAGTCGTCAGATCTCAAAATTCATTCAATTTTAACATGATTAAATCAATTTAAACGGGACCACACGACAAGCGTCAACTTTCTAATATAAAAAGAATCATCAAAATCGGTACACCCAGTACAAAGTTATGAGGTAACAAACAAAAAAAAACTACAGTCGAATTGAGACCTTTTTGGAAGTAGGTTGAAAAGGGCGATAAAATACCAACCATAGAGTGGCGCTGATCTGAGGTAAAACGATTAAACAGAAACAACAACGCAGGAGAAAAAGAAAAAATATTGAGTTGGGGAAAAACACAATAACATTTAAATCACATGACGAGGCAGCCCAAAACATTTGACCCTTGTTATAAAGTGAACAAACAAACAAGTGCAAGCTCGATATGCTTTACAGGATTTCATTACCAGTAGCCATAGCAGTGGACATAAGCAAGATCATTTTCAGTAATCTAATCGTGTGCTATTTCAGATAAGAAAATTGTGCACATAATGAATGAGTCATGTTTTATAGTTTGGACTTTGTGACTGTGGCGGTTGCTGCAGATATCAAG
Source organism: Hecatera dysodea (assembly GCA_905332915.2). Lineage (NCBI taxonomy): Eukaryota > Metazoa > Arthropoda > Insecta > Lepidoptera > Noctuidae > Hecatera > Hecatera dysodea. Next base: position 9,425,753 of record HG995304.1, read on the forward strand.
GCTTTGTTATTAAATTTTAAGTATTTTACTTGCATTGCACACATGGGTACCGCTATCAGTTTGTGTAAAGATAACATTGAACTACATATTAAGGTTCGGTAGCAATACGAATTGTCTGGAGTCTGGAAAACTTGTAGGAGCGCGATTTCCTCGTTAGGTACGTAGAAACACGCACTGGTTACTTGCATCATGTGCTTCCTCTTTAAATATTACATCATTAGCCATTAAACATGTAGTACACCTACTAGCTAGCCGTTGTGTGTAGGAAATGTACACAAAGATGTAGGTACCTACATGTTTGTGTACATTTGTTTCTTACTTTAAAACTTCGTACCCTCCAGATGTAAGTTTAGTTTGTTGCTAAAAAGTTATTGTAACAGGACAACCAATATGTTTGCTCTGTTCTAGCCCTTACATTTATTATATTATTATTATAACTGAAACTTACCTCTTTATCCCGAATTTTCCTTGCTACAACAATAGCTGGCTGTTTCAGGATATCATCGTGTATGGGCGGTATCTTCTCTCCCTCAGTTCCATAATATAAACTTAAGAAAAACTTTCCGATACTCGCAATGATTAATCTCACTGCATGAAGCACTCTGAGTTTTATTCCCACAGGTCTTTCTATATCCGTAGTAGACATGCTCGCGTTAACTTTAAATCACTGCTATTTATAAACTCTGCTCTTATAAATTATCGCTATTGCCGATATTACACACTTTATTTGAAAACAATGTTAGAAGTTTTGACGGCAAGCAAGCTGCGACAACGCCTGTGTCGTTCATATACGACGAACTGTTCAACTCAACTCAATGAATGAGCGATATAATATAAACCGAGGACACATCAGCTTGTCTGTGCGTCGTCGGTGCTGCTATCTCGCTCTGGCCCAGTAGTTCGAGTGTGAGCCGAGTGGCGGCTCCGCGTCGGGCGTCCTCCTCTACAGTTCTACAATGGCGTGCCGGATTGCCGGCCACTCCACTCGAGGCACGTTGCTTTATTTATCTGTTTTTATAATCGCCGCATTTTTTTTTTTAATATTTGAAGATTTGCGCTGGACATTGGTCTAATGGTTTTGATTATTTTTCGTGGAAAGAAGTACATTGGTATTTTTTATCAATTAGTATCAGATCATTAGTGTGGAATCTACAGACTCCTGAAAAATTCACTGAAGTCACAAGTCTTAAAAGGTTAGACAAAGAAGGGAGGGATTTCAGGTACAATAACGAATAGCGTTTAATGAATGATTGCGGCAAACACGTTAGATATGAATAAAATCTAACTAAATAAATTCTATTTATTTAGTTTGCACTTACTACATACTGGTAGAAAGTGCGAAACGAAAAATATTATCTAGGTATCACATAAAATCGTTCGGATTTACCCAACTTATCTTTATCCTTGCGTTCGTGCTTGGCCCCTGCCTGACTCCTGTGGTCAGACGCACAGATTGAGTTTGTTGCTCATTAAATATTTGTTGCACACCCAAAACTTGCCTTTCACATCACCAGATGAGGTAAAATCATTTGATGCAAATTTACCCTTAATTATTGGCTTTTTGTAAAACACAATTTTTATTGCTTTAATAGATCGAGCTTCGTGGTTGAGTATTATATTTTGTATGTAAAGCTCACAGAGTACTATAATATAAAAAGGAAGTTTAGGTTATCAGACAGTTGACTTTACATTTCAAGATTTTAGTAATGTTATTCACAAAGGAGGTTAAATATAGACCAAAGAAGGCTTCAATCTAGAAAAAATAATATCCCAATCAAGAGGGAACAAACCTTTCAATATAAGAGGTACCGTCGTGGTACTGAATAATGAACCAGAATTAGAACGAAACTAAAGGTAGGCAACCTAAGTTAGAAATTATGCCTACCAACAATTGAAATCTTATTATTTATTTCGTTTTCAAATTACTTCTAAAATTTGGTTAGGTCAACAACATTATGGGACTGTAGAAAGACCGGTTCCAAATACAAAGAGAAATCTAAAATGTTTCATATTGTTTCTGCTATGCCTATCTACTCTATACGACGAGTTTACGACCTATGTTTTGTGTTGTGGTCTTGTTATAGAAAATCCTTCGGTACCTACCTTTTCTTCTGCGAATCGGGGTTTCTTTTTGCAGCGGCGGTTGGGGCGTGAGGTTTGCCTCTCCCTCACCTCACGCGGTCCGCCTTCTCCTTCGCTAGCATTACTGCTTCGCTGAAGGAGGTGAATACCCCTCAAGCCTCCACACTCGTCCACCGATTGAACCAGTGCCGGGAGCGAGAGGTCACCGCCGCCGTTTGCCTCGACGAGAACGAGGCATTTTTCCGCCCAAGCAGGGCAAACCTCCGTATGCTCCACCATGCCTCAGGGCGATCATCACAGTGTTGATTTGTCCTCCCACAGAATCCGAAACAGGATACCTTCCGAAACATCCTGATGTTTCGGAAGGTATCCTGTTTCGGATTCTGTAAAATCGGGGATTCCACGGGGACGAAGTCGCGGGCAGCAGCTAGTTGAAGATAAGCTTATTGAATAATGAAGCAGCACAGTGTAGATACCTGTATCTACACTGTGCTGCTTCATTATTGCATAGCTTATTGAATAATGAAGCAGCACAGTGTAGATACCTGTATCTACACTGTGCTGCTTCATTATTCAATAAGCTTATCTTCAACTAGCTGCTGCCCGCGACTTCGTCCCCGTGGAATCCCCGATTTTAAAACATTCTTTATCGTTGCTCCGCTCCTATTGGCTTAAGCGTGATGATATATAGCCTAAAGCCTTCCTCGATAAATGGTCTATTCAACCCAAAAAGATTTTTTCAATAGGGTATTTTACTGTAAAAATCTAATTAGTCCGTCTGATAGATGTACAAAAAATATTGGACACGTATTTTTTCTTTTTTCACGTAAACGAAAAATGAAGACGATACAGTGCGTTGAAAACTCACTTGACGTCACTACGTTGCTACAATTTTTACCAGCGAAGTGACGTCACGTGAGTTTTCAACGCACTGTATCGTCTTCATTTTTCGTTTACGTGAAAAAAGAAAAAATACGTGTCCAATATTTTTTGTACATCTATCAGACGGACTAATTAGATTTTTACAGTAAAATACCCTATTCGAACCAGTAGTTCCTGAGATTAGCGCGTTCAAACAAACAAACAAACAAACTCTTCAGCTTTATAATATTAGTATAGATTTAAAAATTAAATTTATTACATTTTCGTCAAATTATGAGTTGTTTTTCAATCCCATTCATTTATATTTTAGGAGCACTTAAATCATTTTCTTGATTTTTCAACTATGCCTTCAATGTTCGACCCTTGGACGAATCGAATCGGTTTCCATCAATACATCTGTACAAAATACTGAAAAGTATTAAACGTTAACACCGCTTACGCTTTGTTATCTAGCGGGGTAAACAAAACTACAATGTAAACTGTTGAGAACATTAGATTTAACATATTTATCCTAAATGTTTTAAAGAACAAAGAAACCATTGATAGCTTTCTGCTGTTTGTTATTGTATTTCACTTACCTACTGCTTTCATATATAACTTGGTAATTAATCATAAGAACATGTGTTAATATCATGCGATGTGAACAACCCAAAAATAGACCAAGCTTTATTTACAATAACTCTAGTTATAAAAAAATAAAATAAAAATGCCAGCTTTAGTAAAAACAATTTTCTTTGGTTTTCAAATGCACTTATTCGTTCATCTCTTTGATTTCAGAGAAACATGGACCACTCTCCAGAAAGGGAGCAGAAATCGGCCATAAAAATATCTTTGCCCACAGTGCTCGTTACTCCTGAGCCTGCCGAAGACAAATCCGATATATCTATCGAAGCGAATTATTTCCTTTCCTCGGATTCCAAGATGTCACTTCCGTCCAATTTGGGCACTCCTACGTCACCGCTGAGATTATCCTCTCCTCTATCATTACCGACGTCGCCATGCGTGAAGACTTCGCCGACGTCGTCAGCCAACTCGTTACCGAACCCGAACCCGAAGCCAGTGACGTCAAATGCTGCGACGAATAACGTAATGAACAGTTGCTCAGCTACCGGTAAGTGTTAGACTTAACAAGTGTAGCACTGTAGCAATTAGCATCCCTATTCGTTGTCGGTTAGCAGTAAAGTGCTAATTATCGTATGCCTTGTGTAACCGCGGGAAAAATGATGGCGTATGGGAAATACTGATGAAATGGTATGTTATTTAGCGGTCTTGATTGGAATCTTTGTCTTGAACGGATCCTTTAAAAATTGATGAACTGTTTATTATCTGTAAAGTAGATTTTTAATTCAAATTCTGTATAGAGATTATTACTTAAAAGGTAAACACTTCATTTTTATAAAAATGTCACAGGAAAATTGTAAAATGAGTAAGTTTATAAAATATCTTGAGAGATTGTAAACTATCGATAAATTGTCAACTGATTGATCATTTGCAATACTTTTCGAAGTCATTCCGAGAAATTGACAACCGATTTGCCGATATAACATGACGATATTCTGTAGAACTATCAGTGTACGGTTCTACAGTTTATAGGATTTTCTGGCCTAGCTAAGTAGCGGAACATAGGGCACACTGAACTCCTCGACACGGATAGATTAAATTCTTCAGACAGAATAACAGGAATAGACAGAAATAATGGAAAGGTTAGAATGTTGAAATTGTAATACTTCACGTTTCGTTTCATGCTATTCTACAAATGAATTACTTCTGACTTCAAATTTAGATGCGTAATAAAGTGTTCCAAATGGTCAGTTGACAATTTATCGAGAGTTTACAATCTCTCAAGATAGTTTATAATCTTACGAAGTTTGCCATTTTCCGGTGACATAAACAAGTCTGAAAGTGTGAAAGTTAATGTAGCTACATTTAACTGTTTGCAGTCGTATTAAGTAGCACAGCGAGGGGGTGGAATAAGTGGCTGTGTAATGATAGGCTTGTCAATATTGATGCATCGCGTGCTGCGATCGTCACACCAATACTGTCGTATAAGTAGTTACATCAATAACTTCCTATAGTTACTTAAACTTAAAATAACTTACTGTTACTTGAAATAATATCGACAGTCAACTGTCGATATTATTTTGTGTATTGCTTCAAGTTTATACCTAATTGCTGTATAATATGTAAATCAATTCAATAATCGAAGGAGTATTTTCGAACATTGATCTGATTCGCGAATCTATATAAATAAGTAGGTTCTTAGATATAGAGTTCTTACATAGATAGATATCCAGTCTATCTTTGTAATATATTGTATATAAATCTTTATCAATGCCTATATGAATGGGATTTTGTGAAAAAAGTGTTACCGTAAATGTATTAAATTATGTAGATTCTATATCTGTGTGTCGGTTGTTCTGAACAATATTATCCAAAAATATAATATTCTGGGCACACGTTACTTACTATTATATATCACATTTTGGATCAAAACTTAATAAAACCTCACATTTTGTATTCTATTCTCGCATTCTGTTTCATGTTTTCAGGCGATATTTACCGACTAGAATCTATACTAATATATAAAGCTGAAGAGTTTGTTTGCTTGCTTGAACGCTCCAATCCCAGGAACTACTGGTCCGATTTAAAAAAAATCTTTCAGTGTTAGATAGCCCATTTATCGAGGAAGGCTACAGGATATATCATCACGCTACGACCAATAGGAGCGGAGCATTCAAGAAAAATGTGACGCAGGCGAACTTGCGCAGGTCAGCTAGTTATAAGCCCAGCATACCTCGGTAAGGTCTATAGGAGTGAACTAGCTTCTGTCCGCGACTTCGTCCGCGTGGAATAGTTACTTTAACCCCGATTTTGAAACTCTCGTCTAAAATTTACAAAGTTTAATACAAACTTTCATCCCTTTCTACCAAATTTGATTACCATAAAAACGGTTCTAGTGAGTTAATCTTAAAAGATAGACATATACTGTCGGGGACATTTTTTTTCATTTTTATTTTAAATTATAATCTATAGACTTTTAACAGAAACTCGAAATAAGAGCCAACTCTTACGAAGTATATTTTTTTCAGCAAAAAAAATACCTACAAAGGCTACCTATTTATTTAAGAAAAATAAAACCGTTGTCGACCGTTGAGGAGTTTGCACTGTATTTATTCTGCTCCCATTTAATTTGTAAAATAAGTGGTTAAAAGTTGATCAGTCCATTAGTGCTGTGTATCAATGTAAAGCTTGTGAAACGGACTAAAGAGTGAGACATATAACTCATCTGGACCCCATTAGTATCGTGAGTAAAAAGTGAAACAGTTTTAGATAAAAAATAAAAATAAGAAATATGATAAATGTTGTACTTAGCTAAAATAAAAATAGAACTCTTAGGAATCTTGAAAGTTTATGGAAATTATTAGGTAGAACTCCGATGTCTAATGAATAATAATTGAATCTCTTATTTCAGAACAATATAATAAATGTCTGTCTAAGAAAATACAATTTACGGTCGCGTCGCGCGTCCTAGATAAGTTTAATCATAAGGCTTCGACATTTGAACTAATTTAATACTTAATTTAATCAGATTACTAAGATAAGGTTTACAATGAAAATTAAGTGTCCCTATTATATAGAAACGCTTTTTTTAACACGAAATTTGTTTGCAATAGCATGTGCAGCCTCAATCGCCTGTGTTGGAAATTGACGATTGTCATTGCACTCTTGATTCCATTACGCCCAGCTTCGTCTACTGCTAACTGTATGCTACCAACAGAATGTAGAGGTATATTTTCAATTCTTTTGTCATACTTTTGAAATCGGAAAGATTCAGAACCATATATATTAGGTTAATTATTATTAGTTATAAATTATGATATTAAACGGCTTAATCATCTCACTGAAACTATAAAACGGTTTCGTAATTAAATTACCGTCTTAACGTTGTAGCTTGTAACACTCATCCGTATCGTATTAATTATTCAGCAATCCGTCCATTGCAACCCATTTACCTACGGGCGCAACGGGATTATACCTAATATTACACGAATAGGAACGTAAGTACTCGTATATACATACTTAGTTATTAATTTACTCACAGTCAATATGCCTGTAATATTTTGCTAAAGGATTGTTTTGCTCAAACATTCAGAAACAAACAGACGTAAAAAAAAAAAAACAAAATCTAATAGGGGTTTAAATTTAAAAGATTCGGGGGAACTTAGTTTTTGGAATAGGACACAAACCTAGAAGGAGCGGTTAGCAACAAAATCTGATAACTAAAAAAAAACAGTCATATCAAGAGGTTGAAAGCGTTTCTGCCAGAGGAATATCAATGTAGTAACACTCTTTACGTGATAACAATTACAGGCATACATTGATCGATTTTAGGTTCTAGCTTTTTTTTAAATTTAAACCTAGGTACCTACTTGAGAAAAGCTTTAAACTTACCGAAGTGGCATTGGCATTTGGCTTCATTTACAACGTAAAACAATTTTAAATGTTCTAGGATGCAACGAAAGTTACTCTTTATATTTGCATATTTACCTATGTATAAGTTTATTGAAGTCATGTGCACACAACCTTACCGCTTATTTATAGGGTAGACCGAGGCGAATCGGATCACAGGGCGAATCGGATCAAAATAAGAAATCTGTTGATAATTCAAATATCGCATTCACATAGAACGCACTCTACTGGCGTTTTGCGTCTCTTGCCTAACCGTGCACCTCCCGACATAGGCAGTATTTCGATCGCGCTTTTGAATCAGTGTCAATGCTGCTCTTCAGCGATTCGGTCGTTTGTGTGTGTCTCAATTTTGACGCTCATCTAAATTACGTACTTACGATTCGTTGTGTCATATTACGGATTTGTGTTAAAACTCGGCAATATTGGTTTATATTGTTAAGGAAGGTGTCTATATTAGAGAGGCAATTCGCTTTTAAGTATGATCTTATAAGTTAACGTCTAAAATATTTATTTCAAAAGTCTTGATTATGGGGCTAATCGGATCATATTGTCAGGGGCGAATTGGATCACACTTTTAAACTGATCTATTACATGTTGATTCATATTTATTTCATTGTAGATGGTTCGCACGTAAAAAAGAAGGACTGATCAAAAGAGAGAAAGAGAGAATAGCAATGGAGAATGTAAATAAAGTCCAAAACAAAGAGTTGACCTTACGTCAATCTGCTGAGATTTTTGCAGTACCGTTCACGAGCTTACAGAGAAGAGTTACTTTATCCAAGGGTATTGTTAAACGTCGAGGTTGACAGCTGGCTGTCAACCTCGACGCTTAATAATACCTTAGATTAATAATACTTTAGATGAGAACGCAAAAAAGAAGTTGTATTTCTTCCTCCACAAACATCACATGCCCTTCAACCGCTCGATGTATCGTTTTTCAAATCGCTCAAAACTTACTATCACCAGCAAGTTGCATGACAACATTTACATGCGAGTCAAGAAATCCCAAAAGTCACTTTCGGAGCAATTTGCAACGGGCTTGGAATCAGGCTGCCACTGTTGGGACTGCTACGAAAGGCTTCAAAAAGACTGGAATATTTCCACAAGAGTCGGACATTGTGGAATCCCAAGTCCAGTCCCCAAGTTCCCAACAAATGCAACTAGCATTTGTTGGGAACTTGGGAAAGTGCAATCCACAAATACACAACCAGTAGCTGATACAGTGTCATCTGCAAGTTAATGACAGCCTTACAAAGCCCAGTCTTCAAGGAGAAGACTGTGTGATGAAGAAGACTGTATGATGCGCAGATGAAGAAAGAAAGAAGATGAAGAATAAAGCAACACCTGGGATAAAAATTAAGAGTTTATCTGTAAAACACAGAGAGTGGCACTGCATTTACTGTTCAGAAATATTCGTTCAGAGGATTAGATTCAGTGCAATGCCTGCGAAGAATGGTGCCACGAAAAATGTGCTGATATGGGGAAAAAAGGACCATATATTTGTTATTTATGTGCCGATAGTTAAAATTGATCTCATTATTAATTTTTTACTGATGATGAAATCTATAGTATTAAGAAACTTAACATTTTGTTACATGTTGTGTACGATCCGATTCACCCCGAAAATTGGGGCGATTCGGATATTTTTCTTTTTTTAGTTTTTAATAGCTAATTAAGAGAATATATGGATGATTTAAGTTTTTAAATGTTTAATTCATAGCTAATTGTCACTTCTTGCGTTTTAATCAATAAAAATAGCATAATGTAACACTTTAGTATGATTTGCTCAGCCTCAAAGAAAAAGTGATCCGATTCGCCTCGGTCTACCCGTAGACCGAGGCGAATCGGATCACAGGGCGAATCGGATCAAAATAAGAAATCTGTTGATAATTCAAATATCGCATTCACATAGAACGCACTCTACTGGCGTTTTGCGTCTCTTGCCTAACCGTGCACCTCCCGACATAGGCAGTATTTCGATCGCGCTTTTGAATCAGTGTCAATGCTGCTCTTCAGCGATTCGGTCGTTTGTGTGTGTCTCAATTTTGACGCTCATCTAAATTACGTACTTACGATTCGTTGTGTCATATTACGGATTTATGTTAAAACTCGGCAATATTGGTTTATATTGTTAAGGAAGGTGTCTATATTAGAGAGGCAATTCGCTTTTAAGTATGATCTTATAAGTTAACGTCTAAAATATTTATTTCAAAAGTCTTGATTATGGGGCTAATCGGATCATATTGTCAGGGGCGAATTGGATCACACTTTTAAACTGATCTATTACATGTTGATTCATATTTATTTCATTGTAGATGGTTCGCACGTAAAAAAGAAGGACTGATCAAAAGAGAGAAAGAGAGAATAGCAATGGAGAATGTAAATAAAGTCCAAAACAAAGAGTTGACCTTACGTCAATCTGCTGAGATTTTTGCAGTACCGTTCACGAGCTTACAGAGAAGAGTTACTTTATCCAAGGGTATTGTTAAACGTCGAGGTTGACAGCTGGCTGTCAACCTCGACGCTTAATAATACCTTAGATTAATAATACTTTAGATGAGAACGCAAAAAAGAAGTTGTATTTCTTCCTCCACAAACATCACATGCCCTTCAACCGCTCGATGTATCGTTTTTCAAATCGCTCAAAACTTACTATCACCAGCAAGTTGCATGACAACATTTACATGCGAGTCAAGAAATCCCAAAAGTCACTTTCGGAGCAATTTGCAACGGGCTTGGAATCAGGCTGCCACTGTTGGGACTGCTACGAAAGGCTTCAAAAAGACTGGAATATTTCCACAAGAGTCGGACATTGTGGAATCCCAAGTCCAGTCCCCAAGTTCCCAACAAATGCAACTAGCATTTGTTGGGAACTTGGGAAAGTGCAATCCACAAATACACAACCAGTAGCTGATACAGTGTCATCTGCAAGTTAATGACAGCCTTACAAAGCCCAGTCTTCAAGGAGAAGACTGTGTGATGAAGAAGACTGTATGATGCGCAGATGAAGAAAGAAAGAAGATGAAGAATAAAGCAACACCTGGGATAAAAATTAAGAGTTTATCTGTAAAACACAGAGAGTGGCACTGCATTTACTGTTCAGAAATATTCGTTCAGAGGATTAGATTCAGTGCAATGCCTGCGAAGAATGGTGCCACGAAAAATGTGCTGATATGGGGAAAAAAGGACCATATATTTGTTATTTATGTGCCGATAGTTAAAATTGATCTCATTATTAATTTTTTACTGATGATGAAATCTATAGTATTAAGAAACTTAACATTTTGTTACATGTTGTGTACGATCCGATTCACCCCGAAAATTGGGGCGATTCGGATATTTTTCTTTTTTTAGTTTTTAATAGCTAATTAAGAGAATATATGGATGATTTAAGTTTTTAAATGTTTAATTCATAGCTAATTGTCACTTCTTGCGTTTTAATCAATAAAAATAGCATAATGTAACACTTTAGTATGATTTGCTCAGCCTCAAAGAAAAAGTGATCCGATTCGCCTCGGTCTACCCTAGCAGATATTTTAAGTATGAGAACGTCTTGAACTGACTATGCTACTAATTAATAATATATGTTACTAATTAGGGTTGTTCGCTGGTTATTTTTTATTTATTTATTTAGGTTAACCAACAATTGTTTACACATATACATTTCTAACTTAAAGACTAGGGTAACATTTACAAGTCCAACAATTAATTAAAGGTTAACACCTAATGCACAAAAAAAAAACGGCTTTGTAAAACATAACATAACGTATCTTATTTGAACTTATATTAAATTTTATTATACTTACAAAAAAAAAAAAAAGATTAGCGACCACTTAGTTGAATTGGCAACATGAGATGAATCAAAATACATATGATTACGTCATTTACACGTAAAATGTAAATTGGCCTAAAATATGACCAAGTACTAAAATAAGACCGTGAAAAAAAAAATGTTAATTCAATATCACAATTCTATATGCAAAAATTGCCGAAATGCTTGACAGCGACCACGTACGTTAGTTGACGACCACTACTACGCCAGATAATGAACAATACATAAAAAATACAACTTTTATTGATAATACCTACGTAATACTTTTGTCACTTTCAATTAAACGTAATTAGTGGTTGAATACTAAACAAATGTAGATACTATTTTAGTTCGCGGCCATTGTTCTCTTCCTATCAAGTGTTGGTGGTCGCAAACTACCATCGTTTTTTTCGCAGTTCATCAGTTAGCGACTATGTTTTGTGGGTGAATTAAACAAGTTTTATTGAGAACACGCGTGGTCGTTTAGGTACTGAAAAATTGGATATTAAGGCTTTTACAACACCTGACACTCCCTTCTGCTCCACCCAGAGTGGGAGAAGTCATTTGATGATTTTTCCCATCCGGAAAAAAAGGCTTTTATAACACCAAACCCTAACTTGTGTGACGATAAATAAAATAGTTGAAACAACAAATGAGAACGACCATTCCAGTAACCGACCACTGGGTTTAAGTTCAATATAAGGTAAATATTAACATGAATTCAATTAAATAATTGAAATTGTTACATAATTGAAGTAGCTTTTAATTTGAGTAAATAACTTACACTAATTAACAAAACCTATTTTTGAACGCTTCGCACCTAGCAAAACTTTTTGCTCTATCTCTTCCACGCACCACTAAATCAACTCGTGAATTGTAATATTTCCAGTGGTATTCAATTTAGTAAATTCTTATCGTACTTATTCATTGATTTAGAGGCTTACTTTTTATTTTTATCTCTTATAGAAACGCGTACCTAGTCAGACAAGTGGTCACGAAACCGGCGTAATGCTACAAATTTACTACAAAAAAATCATCATATCATGTTTTGTTAATTGAAAGTTCCTTTTCTAAATCTAGCCCTACCAAATAAAACCCCCCATGTGGCAATTATTTATATATTTAATAAATAACTGCCACAAGAAGTGAAATATGTCATAAATATATTACATATTTCACTTCCTGTGGCAGTTATTTTTGTGACGGGTTGAAAAAAAGAAACAAACAAACGTTGCTAACTTTGCGATTCATTAGTATTGTGACCTTCTAAAAGTTACATCGTTTAGTTCGTGACGATTTCCATCTAACTGATACAACTTTAGCAATTAAATCTATGTTACTGGTAAAATATCGTTCGTCTACTAAAGTATTTATGTTTAAAATACGCTTGGAAAATAGTAGGTACAATCGATTGGTGGGTTTCCCAATAAACAAAGTTGCCACACCGCTATATATCCCCATTATTAAGACAAACGTTGAAGGCTCGGCGAGATTAAGTCTGGTGTGAATTGGCTACTATCGCACACGTTTTCGTCATTATGGTCCATAATCCGTGATATTGAAGTATATTTCGGCAATTGAGTTGATAAGCAATCGTGAAGGGTACGAGTGCGTCGTTGAACCTTTTGGCCTTTACGGGACCCCAATAAACATGAGGATTTAGCAATTTTTTCAGGACGCTGAAAATGAGAAACCCTCATCGACTTCATTCATATTCCGCAGTTGAGCGCAGAACGCGGTGGAGGGCGGGCGCGTCCCGTGCCGCTTTTCTCGACAATGCCGATACTAATTCGCTTTAGTTTCCTTATCCGAGTGAAGTGAAGTGGCAATTAGTATGTCGCCTGACTATCAGCTCGCGCGGTGCATATTAACTACTGACAGTCCCACACACGTGGAATGATTAAATCGCACGAATATCTATCTTATTTTTTGCGTATAATAGAGCTGATAAATTAAAAACTTTCTTTAGGAAAAGTTTTAACTCGTATGAAAACAAATACTTGTAGAATTTATGAACGTTCAAGATAAACAGAGAAACAAGTTTTCTAACGGTAACAATGTAGAATTGTATTGAATACAATAGTCATTGCAACGAACAATGCTTGAATAAGGTTTTGTTGGTAAACTATGTCGTGTGATATAATGCGAAGACGAAGTTGAACAGTAGTGGTGGTGTGAGGTGGAGACCGGGATGCCTTGTTGTGGCTGCTGGTGGAACGGCAGACAGAGGCACCGGCCCCCCGACCCCGACACTTCAGGTTATTTTCCACCTCATTTTGCTCACAAAATTGCTTGCTCTAAACCCAAATGGATATAAAACCAATGAATCGCGGAATGATGGATTAGACGTTCTTTGTCCACTGAGCTTTTAACGCTCAACATTATTACGCCAATCGGTGTGGATTGGAAATACTTATTGGTACATTATGGAATGTTTTCATTACCTGCAAAACAGTTACATAGCAACTCTTCGTTATCTCTTATTAGATGAGTGTCGCAATTGTATAATATTTTATCTTATATGCTTCAACATATCATCAAATAAAAATTCCCTATGAAACGTGACTTTGCCCATTATATTTGATCACTATTACTATAGGTTGTGCCGTGATATATGTATATGTACCCAATATTACTGTGATGACTTATGACCTACCTTTGTAAAAAAACAGGTGCTGCTAAGAACACGGTCTGTTATTTGTCTTTGTATTGGTGACAAAAAGCTGATATAATATCATGAAATAGTAGACTAACCCGTGATTTGTCTGAAATAGATTAAATATGACTAATTTAATTTCACACAGATTTAATTTTGATTGTATTGTACCTTTGACAAATCTTGTATAGGTAATATAGACACTACAAATTAATTAAATTACAACGAACCTTGTTCCATTAGCTATATCAAACGAGAAACTTCAAACTAAGGGCCTCTTTGAGCCAGATATAATTAATCAGTTGTTAACATGACCATACAGTACGGAGTACAATAGCACTGCGATGTTATCAAGAACTCTTGTTCCCAGACGTACGGGAAACGGTTCGGGAATTGCTTACATTTGACAATTTGACAAGTAAGGAGTTTCACAAGTTTATACACTCGTGCCATTAACGTAATTGTCTTGAACTTTCGACTTGACTTGTAGAGACTCCCGAATGTGAACAATGGACCCGTTTTAATTAACCCTAAACTTTGACGTGTTTTTGAAAACTAAAAATATATGGCAATTGTTCCCAAACCCGGCTTAAAAATAAAAACACATCCGTAAAAGTGGTCCTGTACAAACAGAAGTGATTTATTTACGGATTATAAAATGAAGGGACATTTTCCAGGGACCCGTGGACGTCACTGGTCCCGGGCATAATTGATGATTTTCCTGTAACAAAGTGTTTTTATAGTGTTTTTGTTTTTCTTATCCTTGTAACCAAAAGGAACAGCTTTTAAACAAGATTAATAAGTTATCGTTCTAATCTACATAAGTCTGGCACAAAAAAAAAGTTAATCCAGTAGGAAGTCAAGGTCAAGGGTCTAATGTGATCCTAAATTTTGTTCGCATTGTAGGCCCGAAGGCGCAATGAAAAGTTTATTTTCTGGGGACCGATTCATGGCTCAAACTGTAATGGTAAGTCTACTTTAATGATTTCCACATAAAAAGAAGCACCGTTCGCGTAAAAAGTACGCCATCATTTTGAGAAATTAATGAAATAAAAACTGTAACACGCTAATGGCGAAACTGAATACCACTTTCATTTTAAATGCGAAAAGAGAATCGTAACAGCTCCACAGTGAGAAAATTGTGATAAATTCACTATTTTCAAGGTAATGTTACTGCTGGTAAAACATAATAAAAGAAAAGCGACTGGCTGGCAGAGGTAAAAGTAATTGTGACGCATGATTGGGGCACGATTTATTACCCTCATGGTACGGAGCACTGCTACGTGACACTACCCACTACCTGAACTGTCCTCGAGGCAATACCCGCACAGGTTTATTGCGAGGGTGTGACTTACGGTATTTCCTTTTTACTAGTAAAAAGACTTTCGTATTTCCCAAGCAGTAAAAGATTTCTTTTACAAGTTACCGGGCGGTCACGTCTCTGCCCGATGACAACCCTATGATGTCTAGCATTCGAACCAGATAAACATTATTGAGAAGGGATAAATAGGGGTTGGTCTAAGTTCCCTTGAGGACATTTTTTACTGAGTAAAAACTGCGGTTTTCAGACTGTTAGAACTTTTTGAGGTGATTTCTTGACCTTTTCATGAAAGAGAATGGTTCAAGTATAACAAGCAACTGCTCACTTCAAATAATGCCTTTTGTTTAAGGTCTTAATTACACGAAACACAATAGGTAGGTAACGATTAACGGTGATTGTAATGAGGGTAGTATTTTGTTCACATTTTCTCTTTCACTGGCGGTACAGGCAAAAATACTTAATGGAAGGCATTTAGAACTTCTTTTGCTCAAATCTCTAGGATTTCCGGTACCTTATGTGTTTTCCGTATAAATATAGACTAAGTCGGAGCAAGACTAAGAGATTACCTACTTCATTTAATTGAAGTGGTCTATACGAGTCTCCCGGGTGTAATTCAACACACGCATGTTGCTTGAAGAGCATAATCCCTATAGCACTGTTCTACACCAGCACACGGAACACTTTCTACATTATTTTGCACGTGTGATCATTTTGTTTATTTATTTATTGATACGTTAAAAATGAGATATTTGTTTCACTGATATCATAATTCTGCAATAAACATTACAATAAGTGATTTTAAATTATCAAATACCTACACACGATTTATTGATTTAAACACTGATTAACCTCCTGAAATGATAATGACTAAAAACCCTCTGTAATTACACAAGTTTCAACAACATTTTTCTTTCTGTGTTTTTTAGGTACTCCGTATCGCGTATATTCGATTTTGAGACATTTTCGCGGCATTCAATATGGCGGAAAACCTGCGGAAGGGTTATCTCAAACTTCATAATGTCACATTCGGAGCCAGCTAAGGGTTAATAATGTCGGCTTTGGAAATCAAATTCTAAAGGCGAAAACTAGAACGCTCCCATTAAAAAGCAAATATCATAACTCTGCAAAAATGCCAATGCAGTTATTAAAATGTACCAACAACTTTGTTCAAAATTCTGTACAATATGTCAGAGAACTCAATTTAGTTGTTACTTAATTACGTATATTCTATTCACACTCGACATTCAGCCGTTAACAGTGCGTGACTGCATTGTGTCATAAATTTGTGACGTCAGTTTGTCGCCTTTTTCGACTAACGGGTTTCTGCATTTTAATGAACTATTGATTGTTTGTTAATTTAGCTACAAATCAGTCAGCTTCACTCGGTCAAGCGGCCACTCCGCGTCGCTCGAAAATTAAAATGTTTTGTTGCATTTTCACAAAAAAACGCGCGAGTGAGTGCCCCCATAGTAACTCGTATGAGAGGGAATACAGTAAGTGAATATCTCGAAATAGAACTCAGAATGTGCAAATGATATTCAGCGATGGCACATTAAGAAATTATTTTCCTCGTTAGCCTTTTCATATTTGTTTGGGTGGAAATATGAAATAAAGTCACGTAGCAGTGAAAATATTCTCTTTAAGAAATTCTCGGCTTTAATTAAAATTGAATTAGATGAAACACCACAACATTTGTGGTACAGCACCTTACTTATTACTGTTGGAAAGTTTTCTAATATCATCTTGGACCGTTCCTTTATTTACAAATTGTGATTTAGGTACCTTCACCTACCGAAGTTAATTTATTTTCTTAAAAATTCCGTTGGGTTTAGAAACAATGGTTTGTTGTTTGTTAGAAAGTTCTTGTTTTACAAACGGTTTTGGTAGCGTGTTGTGATGTTGGTGAACTCGGATCCTACTAATCTTGAAGAAATAAAGTGTTCTGACCCAACAAAAAATCAAAAAGATATAGAAATACTTATCAAATTATTAATTGAATGGTCCATTTGCTCCAATTACTCAGATGGATTGCTGTTTATTTTATAAATGTATCCAGAATTCTAGTTAAATCATCCGTACCTACTAAATATAAATTGAGGCACTCTTTGTTTTCCTAATAGATTCGCTAATGATTGTAATAAAACTATATGTTTCATGTCTAAACTGATGATTCATTTGATAACCTAGAATAGTAGAAACACGTATTTCATATCGTATTGATATCCAATTGACAATCTAATAACATATTCGTAGCGGAACGTAGTTGGTTGTGTTATCGAACTAAATGTAGTTTCCGTGAACTTTTCCGTGAAAAGATCTTGGCGTTTTTCCGTTAATGTAACGCTATCTTATACTCCAGCAAATATCACGGATTAGTTCGTTGATTAACAATGCCTTGCGGTGAATGAAGCTCGATGACCGGCTGATCTGATATGGTTTCCTTCAAGCTCGGAGCAGCTGTCGCCTATCTGAGTCAGTAGATAATATTATTATTAATAATATGGCCCAACATAATGTTGTCAGGATATTTACACTTGCTTCTTCTACATGTAAAGGAAATTGAAGTAGACTTTCATTCATTTTATTAAGTAATCTTGGCTTTTAGGTTAAGTTAATATCTTTTGTTTTTTTTTTTAAATTGAGTCCGTGTTACATATCGTCAGGTTTTTTATTTATTTATTTATAACACATTAAACTCAATCTAAACCATACACTTGCAACCAAATTAGAAAAGATTAAACTAACAACATTATTGAAATATTACATTATTTATAAACACAAAAACATAGCATAACATAAACATAGTACACAAATAAATTTACCATTTCTCTCAAAACGATAAAGAATGAAGATCATCATTATGAAGTAAGATATCTGCAGAACTAGAATAATCGAAGACATGTGACATGCACTTACTAATACTCTATTTATTTATTTATGTTAATACGGTTTGTGTTACCTAATCTCCTATATATAAAAAATCTCGTATCACGGTGTTTGTGGTTAAA
This sequence comes from Hecatera dysodea, assembly GCA_905332915.2. Lineage (NCBI taxonomy): Eukaryota > Metazoa > Arthropoda > Insecta > Lepidoptera > Noctuidae > Hecatera > Hecatera dysodea. The sequence continues at coordinate 9,443,983 of HG995304.1, forward strand.
CTCCTCCGAAACGGCTCGACTGATTTTCGTGAATCTTAGCGTGCATATCGGCTAAGGTGGCGAATCGGACCACATCGGGGGGCACGGTAGTGCCCCCGCCAAGTCGAGCGCAAAGTAAACACTGCCTGCCGTGCTGTACCATCCTTTATCTATTTTTCATCATCCCAAAATGTTAAAGGTGGTCCATCCCTAATTATTTTTTTTTTGTGTGATAAAACGACGTTTGCCTGGTCAGCTAGTTTCATATTGTGGTGTGAGTGTACGACACATGCAAGTTATCGCCAACATTCCTTAATTTAGTTAAGAATCAGAAGTCGAAAAAGGAAAAAATATTATTTATTTATACGTCGGATACAACGCATAAATAAATAAACAACTTTTTTTTCCTTTTTGTTTTGGAGTGGGGAAATCCTCATGAATATCCTGCAATGTCATTACGTTGAGTATCTACATAATGTACTTTGGATCTGCTACTAAGTTGCTTGAGTACTTATTATCTATGGAAATGTAATGTAGTGCTGTATGCATCTTATTTTTATCGAATATCGATACTATTGTCACGTTGGGAGGGCTTCGAATACTATGACAAAGTTAATAGAATTCAAACGTGCCGTCGATACTATGTTGATTAATTCGATATCACAATTTATTACACATCAACTGAGTTTCTCAGTGTTAACAGTTATCGCCTAGGTATACATATTTTATGTTGCATTTATAAATAGGCATAGTGAACAGAATATAATGACTCATTTTATTTTTTTAATTCATTAGGAATTTTTTAAATTATTATTATAATCTAGCAAGCACAGTTAGACACATCAAAACCTTCTAGGATCGGAAAAGAAGATTTTTTGTAGACAAAAAAAAACACAAAGTTTATTCAGGTACTTATAACAATTAATCCTTCCATACCTTCGCTATTTTTCTCCCTAAAAACATAAAAATCACCCTGAATACATCGTACCTAATACGTCACATACAGGGTATTTTTTATTCATTGGCAATCTTTCAGGGGAAGAAGCACCTACTCATGAATAAAAATAAATGGTTTAATTGAAATAAATGCTTTAGGTTTGAATAACTTTTTCTATGGGAACAAACATAAAATGCCGAAAAAATCTGTACTTAGTAATAATTTTGTCCAACTATGCGAAAATCCAGATGTGCTTACTTGGACAGTTTTTTTTTTCCTTCGGAATTTATCTAACAGTAAAATTCATATTAAAATTCATGAAAACTATAACCCTCAAAAAGGATTGCCAATTAATTAAAAGTCACCCTGTATAAAAAAAAAAACAGCACTTTAATTCATTCCCTGCACTGGTCATAGCGGTTAACTTGCGCCGTTTGTAGCAGTCAGAAATTGGGTCACCCGAGGTGAAGCGATGCAGCTCCTATTTGTAGAGCCAGACTATTGAAATATGCAGCTGCAACTTGATTGGCCTTGGGCATGTCGAGATCGGAACCTCGTTCTGTTTGCGCTGCTGGTGTTGGTGCAGCATTCAGCTTTGATACGGCCGTTTAGTCGAGGATTTTCGAACGAGCTTTACAAGGGTTCGTTAATGAAGTGTATTCTCTACCACAGTGTACGATGACCTCGCTCTTCACCTATATAAGAGCACCCTGTCTGAATTCATAGGAACTTTGATTTATTCAAGCCGGGCTTGCTAGCCCGGTGGCTTATGTCCCGGCTTCTCTAGTCACGCTTTGAATGAATAGGGTAGTTGACAAAAAATATAATTTGTCCGTCAGATAGATTTCCAAAAAATATTGGACGCGTATTTTTCCTTTTTTCACGTAAACAAAAAACGATGTCGATATAGTGTGTTGAAAACTCTTGTAGCGTCACTACGTGCTACAATGGGGTAGTTGACTAAAAAAATCTAATTAGTCCGTCAGATAGATTTCCAAAAAATATTGGACACGTATTTTTTCTTTTTTCACGTAAACAAAAAATGAAGCCGATACAGAGCGTTGAAAACTCGTGTGACGTCACTACTCGCTACAATTTTTAACGAGCCGTAACGTCACAAGCCCCCACTCTTGATCTTTGATGCTTTGTATCTTCGTCAGTTTTTATAGATTTGATAAAGGAAAAAATACGTGTCCAATATTTTTCTATAATCTACCTGACGGACTAAACATAATCATATATTTTTTACTCAGGAAACATCCCTATTATATCACTACGTGACGTTACAGGCCCCCCCTGATCTTTGATGCTTTTTATCTTCGTCAATTTTTATAGATTTGATAAAGCAAAAAATACGTGTCCAATATTTGTGATACACTAAATAGACGACGGACTAAACAGAATAATATTTTTGTTACTCAGGAAACATCCCTATTGCCTACGTCATTTAGAATTTGACTTTAACGGCGATCAAAGTTAAGTAAATAAATAGCCAACATGCAATTTGCAAAAATGTATTATAATCAATACTCTTTCCTTCTCCAGCTGACCTTAATATCTGCGTTTGTATGTATATGTTATGGACCAAGGGGACCAAGTAATAAATCGGAATATTTTTCATAATGTCCGGAGGAGCTCAATCTCATTATAAATTATAAAAGCTGCACGAGTCGATCTTAGGTTATGCAACGCTTGTAGTGGTTTGTCTGTGGATGGATGACCCTTGGCACTGACCTACCGAGACTCTTCCGTGCCTCGGAAACCACGTTAAGCCGCTGGTCTCGGCTATCATCTCGAGATCTTTGTCTGTAGTTACGGATTGCCTGAATCCAAAAAATCTGGCACCAGTCTTACGTTAATGGGTTGTGAAGGGCTGGTAGGAAGCCGCTCCACGAAAAATACTGGTATTCAGCTGAATCAGGTTTGACTGCGAGCCGACCCCAATACAGTTGGGAAAAGGCTAGGCAGATGATGATGGTTTTTCATAATGCCCGGGCATTATGGATAACGTTAAGCGTCTTAGGGCGAAATAAATAATAGGATATAATTTGAACTTCCTGAATATTGCCATGTGGTTATGGCGCAATCTGATAATACCCAATAAATGAACGGGGTGTGGGAAGTACGGCGCCGTTTAATCTTAATTGACATCTCGGAATTTAATTGGATAACTAGGCAAATTATCAGTTTCAATATCGTTTAGTGATTTGCCTAGTCAAGTAGCGGAACATAGTGCAGAGGCAGCTAAAGGCACCGCAACACGGTCCGTTCCTTTAAATCCTGTAGACAGAAATAGGACCCAGCTCCGTCGTCGAGGTTAGAATGTTGAAATTGATTGTTTTTTGAATTTTGAATTCCCAAAATTAAACATTTCATATATTTTCGTCAGATTATCTTATCCTATGAACGGCCTAAGCATCTGCGAGCTATAAATTATGAGTCTGAATATTGATATAGTAAAGTCCGGTTAATTTAAGTCTTAATTATCATAGGTCAGCTGAGTACCTATGAAAGGAAAGATTTTATTTCTTTTTAAATATTGATTCTACGAGTATGTTTGAAATAAAAATAACAGTAATGAAACCTGATTTTAAATACTCTGTCCCATAAGTGATAAGCATTATAAACAATGCCCGGACAATTTTATATTTTCAATATTTGTTATCTTAATGCCCTCTAAAATTGGACATTTTTCAAACTGCGCGGACCTTTTTATAATGTCCTATTAATCACTTGATCCATAACATACCTACACGTTCTATCGTAGGTATGCAAACGTGAATCAAGCTAGGTACAATACGTTTGCGACAATCAAATATGTCAACTTGCTATGAACATATGGGTCAGGCTAACAAACTGTTACCTATATGGGTTGGTCTAGTGGGGATATATGTATGTATGTAGGTGTATATTGTAGTATACTTGTACGCTGTAACAGTTGTGCGGTTCAACTTGAGCGGCGAAATTGCTCGTTAGTTCCGTTTCCGGCTACACTTGGAGGGTTTTCCCTCAGAACGCTTGCTTTTTCTTATTTTTTGTTTCGCCGTTCTGAAATCTTCTTACAAATGTAATACATTCATATCAATGCCTCTGTATGTTTTTATATTGCTCTCATTTATTTGCAACTCCCCGAGATGAAAGGTCACGACAAAATGTAGGGCCTGAGCAATTAGTAAAATGAACGTGTCAAGCATAAAAGATCTCGCAGTAATGATCCGGGTCAATGATACTCCATTCATTATGTACATAATTTCAAGATCACTGGGCGAGTTAAAAGGGAAGACCAAAGTCATTACTTTTGTTTTTCGTGAAATTTTATTTAAAATTTGACAAAATTTGGCTTGGCTTTTTGAAGATTACATTGCACACTTTGGCGACATAATACATTTTGCATGTCTGACAATACGAGAATTCTGCATCTTTGTAGGTTCCTACTTTTAGTAGAGCGCAGCGAAGATGATACTGGAATTGTGCCAAAACTTAATCACGATTACGGAGTCTAGACTTGCCAGCTGAATAAAATACATTTTTATATAAAAATAATACAAACTAGAGGTATGGAAATCATGCAAGAAATTTAACAACAAAAAGCCCAAAAAATGGCAACAATGATACTATTTGGTTTGCAAATTATGTTGTCTTACCAAATGAGAATTATTATGGCAGGTACAAAAACTGGGTCATTGATACGTCGTAAACAAATTTCTGTGATGACGTCTCAAGGCGCCAAGTTTACTGGAGCCAAGATAAACACGCTCCATCTTTGCCAGGCGCCCCCCCCCCCCCCCCACTACCACAGCCTTATATAGGTACCTAGTGAAACTGTTTTTATACTTGTTATTAACACTGTAGGGACGGGCACGGCAGTAAAAAGTAACGGACCATCAATTGCCGGTATTATGTGAAATTTCCATTAAGTTGCTACAGGTAAATACGTGCCTGTTGTGAGTTCTAATAATAAAGTTGTGAGTTATCTTTACTATCTATCCCAGTATTATTTCGGCAAATGCTGCTTCTTATTATACGTCTAGAACGTCGTAAAAATACAGGCAGGGAAAAAGTCGTCGTCGTAAAAAAAGGGACAGTAAGGGAAAATATCTTTCAGACATTTTACTTTCTAATACGGTGCAGCGTGGTTGCACCGGTATTTCTCAAAATTGCTTTTATAAAATTTCCTCTTTCCAAGCGTTAGGCGAAAGTCTTGCTCACCGCCGCAACAAAAGCTTTCTTTAAAATATTTAACCTGAACAACGCGCTTTTAATAGCAGTAGCTTCATTAATCTTTTAATTACTTACTTACTTAGAAAACAGTCAGACAATTATTTTTGCTAGTAAGCAAAAATAATTATTTATTTTGCTTTGCCCGCGTCAATGTAAAAACTTTCCCAAAATAATGTAATCATGGGGGTAAAAAGTAGCTCCTTTTCCAAGATCCAATCTATCTCTATATCTACTAAAATTCATCAACACTGTTTCAACAGTTAATAAAGGCATAAGTTATTTAATTAAGCATTGTAATATCAGATATATTCCTAGAGATTTCCATTACTTTTTTAGCTCTCTCTATAAAGGTTGAGTAAAAATAAGAAAAACAGCAGCAAAATCTCAAAAGCAACCGAAAATTAAACCAAGAATAATCGTTCATCTGTCTCCCAAAGGAATTGTCCAAAACAATTTTCAATACACGTGCTTACTGTGCTGATGGCACACATTGTCTTCGTCCAAATTGTTATCAGGTTTCCACATGAACGATTGGACGATTATTGCGAATTTTCTTTTGGCAAACAAGAGCACTTGAGTCCGTGGACGCCGTATATCGGATATTACGATTGAATGGAACTCGAATTACTACATGCCTTGTGTTCGTTTGCCCTAAATCTAATACAACGGTTTGTCAAAGGGATTATATGGGATAAATTTGTTTTAGCGTGTATTTTTTCAATGGTTTTGGTAGAGAGATACATAACTATGTATTAAATCCTTTTTTTTGGATGGAAAATCATCAAATGACTTCTCCCGCTCTGGGCGGAGCGGAAGAGAGTGTCACTCTTACTGACTAAAACCCACCCGTGTTCCTTCTTGTGCCCTTTGCGTTCCAGGGCCGCGGTGACTCTTTCGAACAAATTCCGCAACCCTAGCAGGCACTGACCCTATGGGGCCCCGTCTTCTTTGCTGACGGCTGTTTGAGGCGCGCGTGGAACACGACGCGCCGTCGACGTTGCTATCGGACGGCGAGCCACCCATAGCTCGCCATCCGCAGGCCCGCGCCTACGGTGGCCGGGAATCGCCCTGCGTTCCCGACGCCCGGGGCGTCTCCTTCTGTTACGGCGGCTGGAGCGAGAGGTTTCGCTCTCTCGCACGCGTTCCGCCTCCTCCTTTGCTAGCATTACTGCTTCGCAGAAGGGGGCGACCGCTTCCCATGCCTCCTCACTCCGGACCATGGCTTGAACCAGGGCCGGACGCGAGAGGTCGCCGCCGCCGATCGCCTCGACGAGGACACGGCGGTGCTCCGCCCAAGCAGGGCAGACCTCCACCGTATGCTCCACCGTGTCCTCCGATTAACGCTATCCTGAACTCAAACAAAGATTTGGATGTATTTGCGAATTAATGGAAGGTGATACTGTCGGAATGTTTGAATTTTTGTGAGAAGAATGCATGATGTGTTTAGTAAATTATATGTAAAAATTAGGTTAAATAGTGTAAGTGGCTTCGGCCGTTCTATTTAAATAAATAAATTTCACATTAAATTTTCATGTCATACTGTAAATGTAGATAAATCAGTTTGTCTTCTAATAAAAATAGGAGTACCTAAACTTACCTTATTTTGTTTGTTTCTATGTGCGCAAAACAGAAACATTATTAAAAGCTTTTTGTATATTAATTGTTCTTCCAAATAAAATCATATCATAATGTTCCGAGGAAAATTACGTTTCATTTTATTCTGTACATACACAACTTTTATGTTTGTAGCTAAACACAATAATGATAGATTCTACAATGTTATATGAGTCGTTATACTAGATAACTCGTGTTCTTGTTTACCTCCGTTTGTTGTTCCCCCTTTGGCTGAAGCTCCCTTATTGCTATAGTTTACACCACCCCTTCCCACACAATGCTATTTATTTCCATCTACCAGTCTTTCTAATAATTTTTATACTCATTCATCATCATCAGCTTATTTTCATTTTTCACTAAAAGAAATCTCTTGTTCACATATATATGTACATCATACCTAATAATTATTTCGAATTTAACATTTTGTTGCTGAAAATATCGTCTCTCATTCGGCTCCCCAAGGACGGTTCTATTTCACAATTAGGCTCCAAAATCTGTAATATTCCCTCTAAACAATAAGCTCATTTAACAACTTAATTTCTCCCTGAAATGCTTTATATCTTAAGGTATTGGTAAAGAGCTTACAGGGCAAGCTACCACAATAGAAAGCGAGGTTATGCAGGCGTGCCTGCATTGTGACGGACTTGTTAAGATCTCAAGCACTCAACACACGTATACACACAGACTCATCTCTTTGTCTATACCGGCAGGCTAGCATTGTCGGCTCTCCAGCAAATCTTCACTTAATCGGTTTAAACGAGGGATCAGCGATGCCAAAACTGATTCATAAATCAGAACAATTAAGTTCGCCATATATTATCTGTCTATCTGTCAATCGATTCAGGCTTATCTCGTGAAATTCCAATTCCATTAGGATTTTCGCCATTAGTCATATGAGAACGAGGGCCAACGATGTTTGTATGTATTGTTAAACCTGTCGAACACATCACTAAGTGTTCGATTTCACATATTGATAATTATGTTCTGTGTGGATCAATATCCATGTCATAAAATGAGCGATAGAAACAGAAATAAAAAATACTGAGAAATACATTTTCTCAGTATAACATAATAGCGTCGTTAACACTTGATTGATCTGATATTAATATTGAGAACCACCCACTAAAGTAATAAATACGCTTTTAAGATGGAAACGGGCACAACTTCTACTTTGTTCATCAACTTGCGCCTATCAATCTTGTAAGGGGACAGTCTTATATTATGACATCTGAATAAGAGAATGCCATACGACACCACTATTTACGAACGGGTATCTTATATCTACCCAGTAACTGGGTTGTGGAGAGCAGTCGCTGGTATTCCACTACCTATTAAAACCGAAAGCCGCTCGTAACTTAATTGGGAAAATCTAAAGTCATGCTGAATAAGAATACTATTGAACTTTGGTACGAACCATCAACTCAAATTAGGTACTTTACAGTTGAATTTCATCAGATAATTATGTTTTTAATAAAATATTCATTATGATTGCAAAGATAATAAGAGGGACGACGACCTACGGTGCATAGACAGGAGTGCCCGCCCTAGCTCAAGGACGTGGGTGCGATTCACGATAAATATTTTGGCGAGCTGTTTGTTTTCAGAATAAGTAGTTGTTTCTGTTTATCACAATCTTATCATAACGTCATTTTTAATATTTTACGCTAATTTTGCGTAAAATATTAAAAATGACGCACTTAGTTAACAAAACAATGAATATGTTAGTCCTAGCCTCCATCTTATCGTTAACCGCATAATACTTATCGCATAATATTTATGTCATATGGTAACTGTTTTATTCTCGTGTTTATTATTTTTAATTTTATTTTTTACCTGTAAATAATTTTACATTAGTACTGTAAGTAATGTAACATTTCTTAATTTTACGACAGGTGTGGTATAGTTTTTTTCTCTTTTTAATTAAACTGTACAACACCTTAGGTGTATATCCTATAATGTTATGCATGTTATATAAATAAATCGCTTCCCATCACTTCTCGGTGAGATTATGGTCGGAAGCAAGCCTATTAATAAGTAATTAAAAAATAATCAAAAACTAACTTTCTGCTGGTTTTGTTATTTTAGATGACAAAAACAAAAGAAAGAATTCCGTCACAGACGTTATCTTTTCATCAGAGCTGACGAACATAAAATATGTTACTTCATGTTGCTCACTGTAGGTACGTTCATTGTATTAATAACGATGCTATCTCCACAATATGACATTATAACAATGAGGATGCGAACGGAAGGTTATATTTAACACCCTCGGAGATGCTACACGTGGAAATAACTTAATGATTGATGATAAAACAATGTTAAGGCACATGTCATATGTAACGTATGTACTTTAAGATAACGTAAGGCTAAAATAATAACTTGAGCGACAACAGTAGGGTCATAATTTCATGATATTTTCGTTTGTTTTATAGCCACAAATAGATTAACAGATTCTTTCATAGTTTTCGAATTCACATTAGATAAAATAATATCAAATGATCATTAGATCAAAGAAATGTCATACAATATAACTTACTTAACTTAACTTAACTTTATAACTTTGAAAAATTAGTTTAAGTGTTTGTTAATAAGAGAAAAGAGAAATTATATCTCATGGAGACTCTAATCATAAGATGTTATAACAATAAATGATTATTACAAATTAAAATTATATAAATCGAAACTATGTCATTCATTATATTATAATAAATAAAGTATATATAATAATAAAATAAATAAAGTCTATGTATATTAGTCTACTATCATGCAAATTCGACTGCATCGGAACATCAATTTGTAATAATTTAATAAACGGCCCGCCAGCACACAGATAAACCCTGAGAGGTTTTCGTTGTGTGACAAAAATCATTGTTAAAAATAAAATAGACTTAAGTATTTTGGAAATAAATAATAAATAAATAAAAAATACTGTCTAAAATTTTTAAGTACTGTTATAAAAATAATTCAGTCCAATATTATTTAAAAAATACTTAAGTATACCAAAGTACCAAACATAACACACGTAAAACTCTGACTCAAAAATAGACCAACTTATTCTTACATTATTATAAGCTCTGTGTAAGAACTAAGTAAGTTTCAAGTTTGTTTTTCTTTACTTTTTTTATTTGATAAACAAATAAGTGATCACGATCTTGAAAACCTTTGCATAGGCACCAAACTTTTCGTATAAAATTATTTGATGGAAAAGTTACCGTATAAATTAGGTAGGTTATACTTTAAAATTCAATCATAACGGGATCTCAATTTAAAGAAAACATACAGATAGGTAGGTATACCATCCCACGTGTAACATGATCAATTTGTAGCATTTATTTGTGAGAAAGATATGTACCGTTTTTCATATGTGTAGGTACTTTAAATATCAAGACTCGATCGATTCCTTGAAAGTATCTAAATGATTGATCCGAAAACTGATAACTTTGATAGATACGAACACTCTTTGGTTACCAGCTCAGACATACCGACGTTAGTAAAAGACTCCAAGTTCTACTTCGTCTCGGGTCTGTTTTCGATCACTGTAACTTATTCTTAATACCTACTTATTCCACTTACCTGATACTTACGCAGTCAGCATCTTCAGTGACGTTTCCACTTAATTAAAATGAGATTGGGACCGAAATGAAAGTGCAGTGTGCTCCTCCATTGTGTACTACGAAAAGACAATGGTAGTCTTTTAAAACTTTTGCTTTTTTTGAACATTAGCGTTGAAATTCTTGACCTTCTTTTAGTCGGTTTATTTTTTATGTCAACTTAATTGCTGGTCTTAAAAATTAAAATCTCCGTGAATTTTTTGTTAAAATATTTTTCACTGGAATATTTTCATTATTATTTTCGTAGATCCAAAAGAAATGCCGCCTATTGCATAAGTTTCAGTGTATTGTTTAGTATGGTGTACAATAAAGTTTTCTCTGAGCGGAGCGGAAGGAAGTGTCAGACTCAAACCCATCCGTGATCCTCCTAATGCCCTTTGCGTTCCAGGGCCCCGGTGATTCCGTCGAACAAATTCCACAGCCCTGGTATTTCCACAGGCACTAGCCCTAACGGGCTCCGTTTTCTATGCTGAGGTCTCTTTGAGGTGCGTGGAACCAAACGCGCTGACGACCCGGGCTTGGTTTTTAACGGATGGCGAATCACCTACGCTCGCCATCCGCAGGCCCGAAGTGAGGTTTGCCTATCCCTCACGCCGTCCGCCTCCTCCTTCGCTAGCGCTAGAGCACGCTAAGGAGATGGCTGCCTCCCATGCCCCCTCGATCCGAATCATGGATTGAAACAAAGCCAGAAGCAAGAGGTTGCCGCAGCCGATCACCTCGACGAAAACACAGCGTTGCTCCGCCGAAACAGGGCAGACCTCCACTGTGTCCTGCGGGCGATCCATAAAATGTTGACACCCGGATGTGTCTTGCCTGCAGCAAATAAACTCGTTATTGCTGTGTTCTTTGATAAAAATATTTGCATCAGCCGCCATTTTACTTTCATTCCAATGAAAGTAAAATGGCGGTCGAGACAGATTTGCTGACTGGCGCTTTCAAAGCTCGTCATCGCTTTGACAATTTACCTTTTATAAAACGTGCCAGTGGAACGCATAACACCGAAAATTACTTTATTACGCAGAAAGTGGCCAAATCAAATGAAAAGAGAGAAAATTGCCCCTTTTATGGAAATATCAAGCCTATGTTTTTCGTTTTAATTCGCTGCAGTAAATTAATATCAATGTAATTTTGATATTGGTCGAGGATAGTGCTGATAATAGTTTTGTTTTCTGTTAAAGCAAAGTTCGTCTTAATCTTAGCTATGTATGTACGAGTATGAACTGAAATTTGAAGTAGTTTCTACTCAAAGTTCCTACGACTATTAAGGTCCTCCCTCCTACGCCTTCGTAGAACGTCTGGGTTGACTAACCTATCGTTCAATAGGTAAGCAACATGACCATCAATGTATTTTCTAAATTGTATTTAATGTAAGCTCTTTTCTCTGTATGCAAATGTAAGATTTATTGCTTGGAAGGGATGAAGCCTTAGAAATGTGATGTAAAAACTGTTTGGAAAAATTGAATATAATATGTACTTATTTACTTCTTAAAGAAAAAATATTGAAACTGAAATATTCTTGAGCCTGTCAAGAATATTTCAGTTTCAATATTTTTTCTTTGATCGAATATCTATCGACTCAAAAGTATGCTCTCAACATTTTAACTTATTTTTCAATTTACTCTGTTGATTTTATGTTCAAAGTTATATGAAGGGAAACAATAAAAAAATATAGAAAGCAATTTCATCGAGGGTAACTTTCATTACAGCCTAAAATGAGGGTAGTCTCATGCATAAAGATTTCGATATAAATCACGCTGGAAGCACTTTATGGTGAAAACAGCCATGAAAGTGAACGAACCTAATGATAGATGTTTGTAGCTATAAAAATTGTGTCGTCATAGTGTCGTAGGTAGCTATAAAAAATAGTGTCGTCAGGTCGTTGTATGAATCATTTGCCATATCGATCAGTTGCTATTTGTCATTTCAAGTAATAGGCCGCCCATAGCTCAATGCTTTCTTTATTTGCTCAACTATCAAATGCGTAACATTTGATTTTTATTTGCTCAGTTATAAAATGCATAAATAATTGATTTTGTACCTCTTAAATTGTAGACAAAGGCAAACCGATCAAGTAAATGGAGTTGTTTCCCCGTGTTTCGTGTTAAAAAAAAGTTTTTACAAAAAATAAAACCGACTTCTAAACAAAAAAAAAACCAAAAAGTATAAAATAACTTTAATTTCGGAACTCGGTGTTTTTGGTTGCTTTTTTGTTGTTGAACACACCGACTTCCGAAATTAAAGTTATTTTATACTTTTTGGTTTTTTTTTGTTTAGAAGTCGGTTTTATTTTTTGTAAAAACTTTTTTTTATTTTTCACTTTTTAGTGGTACCTACACCCCCTCCCCTCCCCCACCTAAACGAACCAATCACATTGGTGTAAAAAAAAAACGTACTGCTCCTTTGCAGAGTAAACTAAGAGGTCGTCAAAGTAGACAAAGTACATATTTTTTTTAGATTTTTCGAAAACCGCTTGGTTGATTTCGATAAAATTTTCATGGGACCATTTGGGAAGTATACCCTTTCCAACAAAAAAAGAATTTTTCAAATCGGTTGACAAGCGACGGAGTTATGCGCGAACAAACAATAAAAAAAAAAAAAAAACATACAAACATCCGAATTGAGAACCTCCTCCTTTTTTAGAAGTCGGTTAAAAATCAAAAGTAGCGTACGGTACGGTTACATAGTAATGAATAAAACTTTGATGGCTGTAACTTTTTTGACAGCAAATGGCCAGTTGTTACTACGAGCTACGTTCAGCTTGAAAATACACTAAGATTGTAATTATTGTTACAAGTAAAATAAAAATGAACTTCAAACTCATGCTTGTCAGTTAAAATAACAGAAACTCGTCGAGAACTAGAATTCATAAATTAGCATACACGTACGAGCGCAGCTCTAGTATAATTTAATTCTTCATCATAAAGTTTTGCATAGATAACGCTGCGCAGCCTCGGTGCCTCTCTAATACAACTTGGCGGGCTGTCGGTGAATGTCGCTCTTTCTATTGTAGCGACATGTAACTGCAGCAACTGGAAAACAAGAAATGAATTCAATTTTTCATTTTGTATTTTTAGTCTTGGTCCCATTTATGGTGTCGGTGTTCAACCTATCTTGAGAGTCGTTTTAAAATCCGAACAGCCGGTTTATTTTGTAAAATGAGCAGTCACTTCACATTGATTGAGTGGGTTGAATACTCAGCTAGTCTACTCTGTAAATAAGTCACTTCGAAAACTTAGGTGAAGTAAACTGTCATTCTACGAACATCTATGGATTGATACCTGGTTTCAAACTCACTTCACCTAAGTTTCTACGATGAGATGTTTTTTAGCACTGGAGTTCTTCACTTCACTTAGCTTTACACGGTAATATTCTTACAGGATAGCTCTACAGTTGACTGATATTCAGTCTTTTAAAGCTTTTGCCTTGAGCCCTTGCGGCTATTTGGATGACTGGTACCTTCTGTAGATTTTACGCATCGAAGTTATAAATGAGTACAAAACAGTCACCAAACCTACTAGTTTTTGGTGACCATGTTGCTGCTTTACCTACTAGATCGATACCCGTGGTAGCCACAAGCCCCAGATCCGAATTTGTTCGCACGAATACATAAATTATTTATTCCTTTTTAACTGGTTAGAGCGGCGCCGCGCTGATTTTTTTTTACGTCTAGCACATTACAGATAAAAGTACAGAAGGAAATAATGTTTGGTGTATGGCTAGGAACTCGACGTAAACAACTCGCAGACGCCACAGAGCTTATCGAAGATCTATTAACGTTTAAAAACCACCTAGCATGTGGTAACTGTTGTTTGTAATAACAATAAACATAAAAAAAACAAACACGTGGATAGTTTATTTTTAATTGGTAAAGCAACGCTGCCACCTTAGGCTTTAAAATGGTCTTAAAACCTGATTAGTGTTTGCTAATATGTTTTACCTTAATATCAATTTGGCATTTTGGTAATACCCACAAATACGAGTTTTGCTTTATAGTTTTTATATACGTATAACTTACATTATAAACTGAAACTGTGGCTGAATAAGTTAATCGTACCTATTTAAATAGATACAATCAACTTATTCAGCCACAGTTTCTCATTCTCACATTTAATTCATCTTTGTCACTTGATGTCCTAAATATCTCTTAATGCACTTGTTCTATATGTATAAAAGCTTTTTGGTAAAGCGTCACATATATGTATGTATATACATAGATGTGTTTTTAGTGATGTGGCACACTTCATCCAATCAGTTCCACTAGAATCCTTTCAATCACTACAGCGTGGGATTGAATCGCTTGAATCGAATTTGGGCTGAGCCTGGGCGGACGAACGCTTTTTCTACTATATTATTTTGGAATTGTTTAGGCTAAAAAGCTCTTTATCGTTGTCATATCGGGACATACGACTTGTTTTTGGACCTTTACTAACAATAAGACCAAATTAAATAATACAGAAAGTTTTTTCTGATCCTGATACTAGACAAGAATATAATAAAACAAGAATCGAGACAGATTCCAGGATTTGCTATGGAGTAACAAAAATGTAGTAACGTTGAATGTTTGTTGATAGGTACTTGTCTGGATTACTCACCCAAAAATATATAAACTATTAAAACACTTGTTTTAGCTGTTTCTAAAGATTATTCTGGTTATATTCACACCAAATCGACTCAACCTGTCTGCAGATTTATTGCCGAATATTCCGAGCATTTACACTTACATACGTACTCATACTACAGTAAATTTTCTTCCAAAGAAAATCCGCATTCACACGTGTTCTATGTTAATATATCTTATTACATATCGACTAGCGATTATTATTTAACTATATCATCGCTAACTTCGCTAGGTATCGTCAAGACTTGGCTACTCAATAAACCTATATGTTTGTGCCGTGCGACAGTTATGGATGGCGACGATACGACTAACTACACAACTATTAATTGGATTGTGTTTTATCGTTAAAACTTTACGGACAAAGTTAAACGGGAATGGGTTTAAGTTGAAGACGAATTTATGTTACGACACTTCGTAGATAACAGTATTAAGACGAAGTGTAACATCCTCAAGCTTGACAATACTTGGATAGTTTAGAAACTGAATTCATATAAACTTTCGACTGAATTCATAATATAACAAATTCTGATGGAGATAGCAACTTGGACTGTGGTTGCACGGAAACTATGTATATTATGCAGCTAAATTGTTTCCGAGCGTCGTAGTGGTTCCCAATCCGGCTTATATTTAGACCTCAACCGCTTCGAGTAAGTACCTAGTTGCCGACAAGAGTTTCATCGCTGCAAGTCTGTAGGTATCCGCTGTGAAAACATAGAAGAGGAAAAGTTTTAGAAAGACTTTGTAGACGCGGCGGGAATGTAGCGCGGTGGTCCGTTTTCATGCGTCTTTCTCCGGCCTTATTAGCGTTCCTTTGTCATCAAATTATGTATTCTGATTGAATTAGCAAGATTTAGGGAGAGTTTATTATTTGATAGAAAGTCTAACGATGACAAGAGGTACAATTATTCTCGAATCGTTAGGTTGTTAAGCTTTATTGGTTGATTTTATTGCCTCAACTTCCTAAAATCCCAGCTTCTGTATTTTGCTCTACTAAAAGTTATGGCCTCGTAAATTCAGTGCAGTGGTTGGATGCATTGCCTTTAGTTCTTTTAAGAATTAAACCAGAAACTCGTTTTATGATTCGCTTGTCAAAGCTTTATGAACGGTGGATATATAAATACGTGGGTATTATGAATGTATTGAAGTATTTCATCACGAACTTCAGTGCTGTGTATTATTGGGAGTCATAACTACTATAAATCAATGATCGCATAAACGTTTATTTGCGTAATCAATCTGATCTATATTTTACAGCGTGACCTAAAACGAATGTAATGATTTCTCTCAATAAATATTCGAAAATAAAATAGTGTTATGCTTGGTATCGAGTTCTGCCTACGACTGTAGATTAACCAATTTATTTTTAGATTGGCCAGTGTTACGCAGCCAACCTTAAATAAAGGTCCCACAATCTGCATAGCGATGAGGGATTTCCATCTTGTTAATGTTTCATTTACTCCGTGAATAAGGGCTAGATCTAAAACGAATATTTCATTGTTTCACTATAACATTTTTGTTTTCAATCTTAGCACCTTACAGGCGTTCGATTTTTCTCTTTGCCGATAAATTGGATATCGTCAATCCACTTTTTTTTTCGCTCCTGACAATGGAAGCAATTTGTAACATCAATCACTCTTTTTCACAGTCACGTGACGATCCCTCGTATTTAATTGCAGCTAAAGCTTAACGTTTCCGTGATTAAAATGGATTTTTATTACATCGTTTGACAATACCGGATGTACAGTCAAACGATGTAGTATCTAAATCTATGGAATTGGACTTGTGATTCGGTTCATTGTTTCAAAATAATAGCGAACCAAAATTGGTTTTCGGTTATTTCATTGGAATTGCGTAGGCGTCCATACTAACGCCAATTTATTTTGTGTGCCCACGAAAATAGAACTATTGAATACACAATTCCTGAAGGACAGCATTCACGGTCCATGAATGATCTGAAAATAGTATCTACTCATTCTGATACCTGGTCGGGTTCTAAATAGAATTATGCGAAATCCAATTTGAATAAATGGTAAAACCTGCTAAATTATTTAGTTGCCTTCGTGGTACAGTGTTGTTTTAGAAACTAAAATATTCATCGATACTGAGGTTTAGAAACGAGCTTTTCCATTTTCTTGATAAAAATGGAAAGCATTTCTTCTTACGGTTTTGCTCGACCATAATAATATTGTCTATGCATAACTAGCCCACATAACTGATGCTAATTCAACATCATCAAAATGTAAACCGAACTCGAATAATCGGCAAATGTATCAATGAACATCAAAATAAACTGAATAATACGGTTCAAATACGAGCACTCGGTAAAACGTCGAATCATTCTCGTGAGTGCTATCCGCTCGAGATAATGCCGCGAGCTTTGAGTCATTTGAAAGAATGTAGCGATGAAAAAGAACATGCTCCGGTGACTCGAACGTTGAAGACTCAAGAGAGGAGGAAGGGATGACGCTAAATTACTTCTGTCTAGTCTCTAAGATGGAACAAAGAAAGGAACGGAAACAAAAAATGATCGGAGATTGTATCTCTCCGTCAACCTTGCTAACTTCCTGGCCTAGGATAAATACTAACTGTCTAGTAAAGTTAAATGCGAATATAGATATTTTCTAGCTAAGTCTCTTTAGAATAATGGCCCATGTATGTATAAAGGTACTGATAGCATAGCCAACGTGAACTATCGCGTTGTATAAATTCATGCTACCTTCACATAGTTGTTAAGCGCAGCGCTTTTCAGGTTTCCACTTCGCTGGTCTCAGCATGTTTCAATAAAATCTTTAGATGTTACTCCGAAATAACTTTTCCAGCGCTTTAAGTGCTTCAATAATGACGAACTGCTGTATTGCATTGCACCATTTAGAAATTGTTTGTCAAAAGTTTTAGTATTTAATAGAAAACAGTGAGGTTCAAGCAGAAACTGGTTTAAAACGATTTCAAGTTCCGTAGTTCATGATACGCGCTGGAGGCTCGATGTATAAATTGTTAATTCACTTGCCGGCCGCTCTCATAATCTTAATCCGTTTTATCTTAATTGCATTGTTCTCGTTAACCGTGAAGTGGCCAGTATCCCGGTATCCTACTCCTAATTTAATAGGAAGATCGGAGCCGTACAATTTCGGAGATAAACGGTAGGGCGAAGCCGATTGACGGCGGCGGTGCGCCCATGCGTAGTTGACGACCGTGTACTGCCTTTACAGCTGAGCTGGTGATTCTCACAACCCACCTTGAAAATTCTTCACAATCCCATAAATCAAATAAAATTATTTAAAAAATATATTGTTTGTTTATAAAAGGTCATTTCTGGTGTTGATCCTATTTAGAAAATTATTTATCTGCTAGAATGCTAGCACACTAGCGCTAAATGCCATAGATAGACTTTTATCCCAAAATATGGTGATAGTCCCTGTGAGATTATCTAAGGAAAAATTCTAAATTCACAAATTAAAAGATGAACAACTGGATGGGAAAAGTCCAACATAAGTTAAGGGGCTTTTTGAGATAAAACTTAATCTCAAACGACAATACGGCTACTCCTTGGTACGTTTTCGGGGGAATAAAGGGAAAAGTAAATTACATTCTATCAAATCCTTGTGCCTTGACAATGCTCTTTTCTGTAATTAATTTTGTTTTTGTAAGACATCAACAGTTGATATGAGGGCATAATATTTTTGATTATGAAACTGAAGCTCTTTCTAAGGACTGTTTATAATCTCCCTTGAGACTGGATTCCAAGTTTTCTTTAAGATAAAATAGTTGTAGAGCCTCTCTCTAAGACATGAAGCGGATTTGGATCCGATCCAAATAAGATTTACAACTATGTCTCAGAAGTCCGATATTCCGTAAAGTCGGAGATAAGCAACAAGTACTTCTTTTTAAACCCTTTCTTTTAAGAGATACGCCAAAAGAAAGGGTCTTGTGTTTTTTTCTTATTTTAAAAACCTTTACGTTCTTTACCGAAAAGGGTTGCAAGGTTTATTTTCAGTTTGGAGTTCTGTTTGTAGGTCACATAGCTTTATTCCATTTAGAGATCGTGACAAAATGCTAGCCAACATGTCATAGTGGATTCAGAAATAAAACTCCCCGCGAGTCCGCCAGCCTTATTACAAAAGTTATTTTTGGGTTTGAACAAAGTTATACCTATATTTCCATAAATAAATTGGCTTACAAACTTTTTATTAGTTTAAAAGTCAATAAGATTCTGCTTACACGTTACGGGGTTATATTCCAAGTAATCGTTGAGTAGACAAACAAACTTTCTTGACTCGTGGTCTGGAACGACTGGGACTTAATGTTAATATATATTCTGATACCTTTTATATATTCATAATGTTCCATTTCAACATTAACTTTAATAAAAGGTCCCTTGTTCTTTTATGTTTTTTCGATGACAAATACTAAAAAGAAAAAATAAGTTGTTATTTTAGGATGAAACATCAAATGTTGGAAGGTGACTGTTCTCGGAAAAAGAAAAATACGATAATATTTTTGTCGCGTTCGTTGGCGTCCTCATTTATATGAGCATAGAGAGATATTATCATTTGTGATCTCGGAAGATGAGTGGTATTAAGACCCCCTGAGTATCATTTCAAGTATACACATATGTACATATGTTACGGGCTATTTGTGTGAGGTATTCCATGAAGCACACCCAAATGAAGCACACCCAGACGAAGCACACCTAAAGTATTCCACTTAGCACACCCGTAGGTGGGCTTCAAATAAAAATTTAAAATAATTAATTTCCTATTCCACGAAGCACACCTACGAATATCACTCGCATAGTGCGGGGACTAAGAAATAAAAATGTCGATAGAAGAAAATATTTATTATTTAAAAGACTAACTTAAATTTCTAACATCATTCAGTTTCATTATAATAATGTGATACAATATTTGACATTTTTGTAATCTTACTATTTAAAATCACAGATTGTTTCATAATTATCTTTCCAAAAAAATTTTTAGTTTTTAACTATTTTTCTATTATTTTCCTTTTTTGTGCTCTTAAAAAAAACTTTTTACAATAAAATACAACCGACTTTTCCACAAAAAATCAAAAAAAGTACAAAATAACTTTAATTTCGGAACTCGGTGTATGTGGTTCCTTTTTCATTTTTTGAACACCGACTTCCGAAATTAAAGTTATTTTGTACTTTCTTGATTTTTTGTGGAAAAGTCGGTTGTATTTTTTGTAAAAAGTTTTTTATTTTTCACTTTTTAGTGGTACCTAAACCCCCTCCCCTCCCCCCACCTAAACGAACCAATTACATTAGTGTAAAAAAAACGCACTGCTCCAATGCAGAGTAAACTAAAAGGTCGTCAATGTAGACAATGTAGATATTTTTTTAGATTTTTCAAAAACCGCTTGTTCGATTTCGATAAAATTTTCATGGGACTATTTGGGAAGTATACCCTTTCCAACAAAAAAAGAATTTTTCAAATCGGTTGGCAAGCGACGGAGTTATGCGCGAACAAACAATAAAAAAAAAATAAAAAAAAACATACAAACATCCGAATTGAGAACCTCCTCCTTTTTTAGAAGTCGGTTAATAAAATCACAGATTGTTTCATAATTATGCAATAAAAACTTGGACAAATATCAAAAACATTGTAAATATAGTTTTCCATAGAGATCTATGTTGAAGTTTTCTTATAGCTACCTGTTTAGTGAATAATAAAAATACTCTACTTTAACATAAAAAATCACAGATTGTTTCATAATTATGCAATAAAAACTTGGAAAAATATCAAAAACATTGTAAATATAGTTTTCCATAGAGATCTATCTGTTGAAGTTTTCTTATTACTTATTATTACTAGAGTATTTTTATTATTAGTTAAGTAGTAGCTATAAGAAAACATCAACATAGATCTCTATAGAAAACTATATTTACAATGTTTTTGATATTTGTCCAAGTTTTTATTGCATAATTATGAAACAATCTGTGATTTTATTAAGAGCACAAAAAAGGAAAATAATAGAAAAATAGTTAAAAACTAAAAATTTTTTTGGAAAGATAATTATGAAACAATCTGTGATTTTAAATAGTAAGATTACAAAAATGTGAAATATTGTATCACATTATTATAATGAAACTGAATGATGTTAGAAATTTAAGTTAGTCTTTTAAATAATAAATATTTTCTTCTATCGACATTTTTATTTCTTAGTCCCCGCACTATGCGAGTGATATTCGTAGGTGTGCTTCGTGGAATAGGAAATTAATTATTTTAAATTTTTATTTGAAGCCCACCTACGGGTGTGCTAAGTGGAATACTTTAGGTGTGCTTCGTCTGGGTGTGCTTCATTTGGGTGTGCTTCATGGAATACCTCATTTGTGTAATTCAGGTATTCTATATAATACCTAGATAATGTGTAGAATATCTGGAGCGTCTAGGCAATGTATGAAATATTATGAATAGGTACCTAATATTGTCGATTATTTACTTTACCTAGGTAATGTATATATTTCCAAGGAAATTAATAGCGAAAGACATCATTAATATGTGCATTATTCATGCCGAATTACAGCTTTGTATTCCCCGTGGTCTCTGACCAAAACCGCGGACAAACAGACAGACGGACAGACCGAAACTATAAGGGTTCCTGTTGAATACGGAACCCTAAAAACGCGACGCGCCGTTGACCCGGGCCTGGTTGTTATCGGTCGGTGAGCCACCCATAGCTCGCCATCCGCAGACCCGCGCCTACGGGGTTCGGGAAACGCCCTGCGTGTCCGCGTGTATTCGTCACAGCCAACTAGGTTCATCAGCCGTTTAATTAAGGCCTAGCCCTTTTATTTTACCACGCCGTTCAATTAGCAGCAAATTAATTGGTTTAATATTGTTTTATGATTGGCCTAGCCAAGTCATTTGGGAACTTTGGAACTTGGGGTATCGCTACACGGATAAGCTGTGTTCGAATGGGATGGCGGCAGCTAGAGTAAGCGAGCGAAGCTATCGAAATTACCTACCATCATATCATTCATGTGAGGTTACTTTAACTCCTGCAAACAGAAATAGGAGCTCGTCGTGGAGATTAGGTTTGAGGTGGACTTTTCATGAAATGGCCAACACTATGATATATCTACGACATACATATAACTATTTTTGTCACGTTGTTGCCAGCCCCCACACGTCTCCGGTTTTCCTGCTATAGTCTTTTACTCACATGCCTGCTGCGCATTTCGTATTGTATAGAATAGCTAGGTAAAGCATTTTATTCTTTGCCTAAGTATTCTATTGTATAGAATGCCGGATTATAAAGATTGCCGGTACCGTATACACTCATGCGTTTCTTCAACAAAGAATTCTGAATGGAAGCGAAATAAGAGCGAAAACTCTGTTCTTCGGAAATATCTGCCTTCGGAAATATATTTCATACGATTTCGATTCCTATCCGTACGTATCCACACAACCTACACACCCTGATTCTTTATATAAGAGATTATTAACGTACACTACACCACTGAAAAGCTACACATAAAAATAAAAACAACATCTTTCTTTCTGTATTTATTTCCCGAGCGATCAATTACCGACATAAAACAGGGATGTCCTCACTAATAGAATTAAGAGCTTTCAAAGTGGATTGAATGTCGTTTCGTAAAGTATGTACATGCTTGTGTATATATAGGACGAAGCTTTAACACAATCAATAGAAAATAATGAAGTGAAGCTACGATAATTTCATTGACAAAATAGGATCACCCTGTCCAGAGTAGTATTGAATTCACTGAAAAAGCCCACGAATGTGGCTGTGTGTGATCGGAGTAGGTATATATTTTATATATACTTATACATATATGTGGAACCCACAACAATCACTTACAGTGTTCAATACATCCTTTGAAAACGTAATGACTAACTATACTATATATACTTTAAGCACAGCTGATGAGTTCAGATCGGCAGTCTGAAAACATACAGCATAACCTGGACTTGACCATAATCATCGTCTACAGTATTTAGCTGACAGCTCACTTTTGCTAACCTTAGGCATGCCCCAAGCAACGCCAAATCTGCTACTCTACCCGTTACCGAACCGTTTGGCGCCCCATCACCTATCCGTTCTACGAATAAGCTCTTCCCACTAAGCACTTAAGTTTGGCAATTCGTCAGACTTCGGGTATCATCGTCAAGATAATTTGAATTAATTAACCAGTCTGATGTCTTAATTTAGCTAGAGAATTTCCTGGGTACTCTGAAAAGGTTCCGTCGGCACCATTCCCTTTATTTTTCTTACTTGCCCGTGAGTTAATTGCATCATCAAATATAAAGTTTTCTGCTTGATAGCTTGACCTCTTTTGTAACCTCGTCAACAGCTGCGAGCTTACTGCAGATGGCGTCAACTTGACGAGTTAAATTAGAAAATAAACTTCTCACTCAGGACGCTACGGGCTACGATACGATATGTCTCGGGAATAAACTTTTACTTTCAAGCTTCTTCTAAAGTTTTAAACTAAATATAAACAAGAGTATTCACCCTGAATGCCGCATCAGGTCATACATAATTAAGCATTGGATAGTATATTTCAATAAAAAGAAAGAAGTAGATAAAATGACAACTGCTAGATTTGCTCAAAGTACGACGTAATAGATTTCTAAACAAGTACACACTTTCAGTGGCCGGGTGATTTTCGTTAGGTATCCGCCGAAACTGTACTTTGCTGCAACACACAGAAATCCCCCAAGGGAGGTAATCCCACCGCTCTTCCACCCACCTCTAATCGTCCGCTGTACCGTACTATGACGCGGTCCATTTCAATTTATTAGTCGACCGCCGCTATCGGCCGATCACAACTGGTTTGGCTGACTGCAATCCACAGATAGTTGAATGATGATAGAGAATGCAACACAAAACTACAAAATGTACCGCTGGTTATTTCGTAACACCTTTATGAGTCGGAAGGAGATTGGAAAAGCGTGGGTAGACTACCACATTTGCAAACTCATCTTTTATTCACTGGCAGAGGGGTGGATCGGTCTGAGGGACTAAAAATAGGATAATTTGTTAGTCG
Organism: Hecatera dysodea; assembly: GCA_905332915.2. NCBI lineage: Eukaryota > Metazoa > Arthropoda > Insecta > Lepidoptera > Noctuidae > Hecatera > Hecatera dysodea. The sequence continues at coordinate 9,467,994 of HG995304.1, forward strand.
CGGCACCGTGGCACATGGATTTGTACCCTACCCTAGCCTAGCCACGTAAATTAAAAACATAATTTTTGATTTAAAACTTTGTTTTATTTAACTTTTTACTAAATTCGTAATTTTGAATTTGATTTGAATTGCGATCAAAGTTTTTGTTTTGATATCGGAAAAAGTTGGGCACAATTTAATCTATTTAAGTATCTCTGAATACTTAGATGAATTCGGATTTCGGATGTTTTGAATTTTGCAAATGGTAACGCTTTAAAAAAGCGGTAATAAGTACATCATTCAATACTTCCCAAAAATGTTATTCGGAAACACTGACAAAAAAAGTCATCAGCAGGTACTCCGCACACCGCAACCATTAACCAATTAACCCTTCATTATTTCAATATTCCTACGCATTATTTTTTATCCTTTGTTAGTTTGCTCCTTCAGCGTATTCTCGCGAATGAAATGGTGGTATAAGCAGTTTTCTCGGGCTGCCGGTCGCGGTATCCTCATTAGGGGCCCACGCCGCTCAAAAGGGTACTAAAGAGCTGATGGTTTTTGCTTGGCTACACAAAGCTGCGACGGCAAAAACTACCTTCTCGGATAAGGCTAACTAGATCCGATCTGAAACACGGTTATATCCGCTTTTTGCACCTTACCTACGCGCAATTACCACTTAACATAACAGGGTTATAGTTGTGTAATAAGCTCCTAAACAAATACTAGCGTTTTTTGCTAACATTTATCATTATTTTGTGGTCATTTTACTTGAACTATATTTACGTCTAAGTGAAAAGTAAAGAGAACGGATACAAATAATTCCTTAAAGTTATATTTCATTTGAACTCCCCGAAGTTGATCGAGATCGTTAGCTTATAGTTCCAAAGTTGTAATGAAGTTTGTGAACGTCGGACGGAATATATCGGTAAATACAGAATCCTTTTCTTGGTTTACTTTTCTGTATTTTTTCCCTTGAGCCTTCTTTTGGGCACCCCGAGAGAAAAGCTCGCTAAATGTACACAAATCTATCTCCTTAATGATTGCAATTTAACAACCCATTAATTTTACTGTAACAAAAAAAAAACGATGACGAAACAAAAATTCATATCCATATCAGTCTGTATTGTAACAATTACTTGAACAAAACCTTCATACAGAAAAACACGATCACCATACTGGTACTTAGTAGTTATTTCAGTTCAGATAATTTATTTTATAAACTTAGGTGTCCTTAACCTAAAAATAGAAAAGTAACAGTCTATAAAAACGTCCGGGGTCACGACGATTACCATCACTGTTAGTCATGTCCAAGATTTATAGATTAGTGGTTAGTCACCATTCCTAAAAACAGTAGAAACTATCCCAAACCTTTTATACGAACCGCATTTTTCTTTCAGCGATAAAAGCTTTCCTTTTATTAGTTAGGCAAAGCACATTAGCCTTGTAAACAGGCATGTTAGGCGCTTTTCTGTGAATTTAACGCTCTCTGTCACTTCTTTTATTCATTCTGAGCTTTATGGACGGAAACGGAAATATAATTACCCCGGTCGGTATACAACAGAGAACATTTTGCTGCCTTCATAGTATTTTAACTTGATTTATTGAAAAGAAAAGTCGGTTTTCGCTTACAATGAACGAGAGTTTGTCTTTAGGTAAAAGTTAGGTTCCCAATTACTTTTATATAAAAGTTGCCGAAACGTTTTGGACAATTTTATTTAGCGAAGATGTACATCAGTTAGCTAAAATTGTGTTAAAAAAGTCAAGTTCTTACTTAAATTAGTAAGAACTTGACTTTTTTAACACAATTTTTGTGGTTATAGATAGGTTATAGATAAAATTGTTAGACCGATTTTCCGATAGTCAAACAACTATCACTTCAGGAATAAAAATGGCTGTTTGACGGCTTTCGTATAGAAAATATTTCAAACAGCCGTATTCATTCTTAATAAAACAACTGACTACTGTAAAATCAGCCCTTGCATAATTATAGGTTTTTAAATTTTAACGGATTATGATATATTTCCCATACACACTCGTATTGTGATTTAAGAAGTGCATATATTCCATATGAATTTTTTTCAGCTTTTAAACCACCGGTAGATCAACGCATATCCAGGACTTAAATTGTAACCAGGCTTAACGCGCTCATTGTGTAAATGTCATCATTAACGAGACTCGTGCCTTGTGTTAGGATAGTCTGTGGTTCAATCATTTGACACTTAACCCCATTTTAAGCCGCAGAAAATGTTTTGTCCTAACTCTTCAATGGCAATTTTTCCAATAAATTGAACATCTGCACCGGATGATTTTCCATTTTCGTTATGCTGGTCAAAAAAAAGGAAATTGAAATTCGACGTCCGTTACCTGCGACCGAGAGGTAAAATCGACGTAGGTACATTTTGTGCTGCGGACTATTTACCCACGTTAAAAATTCGTCGTTAAAAAACGTCCTCTGTGTTAAACAGAAACTTTTCAATGCAACGTGTTTAAGAATTTTCAGAGTAACTTTATACATAGTCTATTACACTATTTCTTCAACCTCGTCACTCTCAAGCTTTCTTTTAAATTGCAATGCAACGCGATCTTTAAGAAAATACGGATAATTTTGGGGGATGGACTGCTCGCGTCCGTAGGATTTACTTGACCTTTGACCGCCCTACACGTGTCCCCTGGGTAGTGCTAAACGAGCAGTAAAAGACGGTGGTAGGCCATAGCATCGGCTGCCGGCTTAAAGGTTACCACCCACCAGATAAAGTCATGCCGCCAAGCGATCTATCGTGTTCCGGCATGTAGTCTGGTGAAGCCGTGTGGTGGAAGATGGGTCTGAGCAGTTGTGTTGCGGTGTTTGCCGGGTATGATGCACCAGTTGCTGTTGTGTCGGATGTTTGATCGCGGAGGGTAGCGGGATCCGAAGCACGGTGCTCCGCTGGCCGACCGCAGGTAGTTGGGGGCCCAAGTAGTGTGCCAGCCACACATGAAAGGCTGCCCCGCCAACTGCGAAAAATCCCAGGGTGGCCCCATCGTGCCGGTTGGCGACCGGGCGAGAGGACCCGATGGCGATCCCTGGGGGGGTTCGGGCGTCCCCGCAGTCTCCGGACCAATCCTCCACTGGCGCAGCAGCTCTGGGTGTGTTGTTGGGCTTAGCATCGCATCACCTCGCTCAACTGCCATCGTCCACCAACCCTATTCACTCTACATAAAAAAAAAAAAAAATTATGAAAGGTAAAAAGAAGAGTAAGTGTGTACAGCGGATGCACGTCCTCTCGTTTCATGTGCACCTCTCAAACATTCGAGGACTGCACTCCAATCTCGATGCAGTCCACTACCACCTCGAGACTGACAAGCCCCACTTACTTTTCTTGACGGAGACGCAGATCAGATGTCCGTCTGATGCGGCGTATCTCGACTACCCGGGATACTCATTGGAGCACCATTTCCTGCAGCGTGCCGGGGTCTGTGTGTATGTCCGCAACGACATCTGCTGCCAGCGTCTCCGTCACCTTGAAGACCCCAGTTTTTCAACCTTATGGTTGCTGGTGGACACCGGTGTGGACAAAATTGTCTACACCTGTGTCTACCGATCGCACAGCGGCGACCAGGAGACAACTCAACTCTTTGGCCACCTCAGTGAGGCCGCCGATGAGGCTCTGCATCAGCACCCGGATGCGCAGTTTGTCGCTCTGGGGGACTTTAACGCCTGCCACCAAGACTGGCTTTTCCCATACCAGAGGACCGACCACGCTGGGAGAGAAGTGCGAAACTTTGCAGTATCGATGGGCCTCTCCCAGCTGGTAAAGCAAGCGACTAGGGTGCCTGATGTTGTTAGTCATACTGCCAATTGTCTGGACCTACTGCTGACAACTGATCCGGACAGATGTATCGTAACAGTTTCTTCACCACTTGGAACTTCAGATCACTGTCTGGTGAAATCTGTATCGTCCTTCTCCCCACCTGACCGCGACTCTCGTGGCGAACGGCGAATGTGGCGTTACAAGTCAGCAGATTGGGATGAGATGCGGCACTTCTTTGCGTCTTATCCTTGGCAGCAGGTCTGCTTCTCTTCCGAAAATCCGACGAGCTGCGCGGATGCTGTAACCGATGTGATACGTCAAGCTATGGAATATTTCATCCCTTATAGCAATGTACCCATCGGTGGCTCAGCTCACCCATGGTTCAACGCCGATTGCGTTCAGGCTGAAGAGCACAAGCATTCGGCGTTTCTCGCCTGGGTTGATGCTCGTGATCGCAAAGCTCCGGATCTGATCTCAAAGAAGAGAGCCTTTAACCGTGCTGCCAAGTCCTACAAAAAGGCACTAAAGAAGGCTCGCTTCGACCATATAAACCATATTGGCACAAAGCTCTCTGCACAACCTTCAGGTAGCAGAGCCTTTTGGTCCCTTGCCAAGTCGGTCGAAGCGAACTTCTGTCGGCCCTCATTGCCTCCGCTGGTAAAGCCTGATGGAACACTGGCTCATACGGCGAGAGAGAAAGCAAGCCTTTTTGCGTCTCTTTTCGCCCATAATTCTCGTCTGGATACTAGCGGTGCTACTCCACCGACTCTGCCTCATTGTGACACCTCTATGACCGAGGTTCGGAGAAGTTCTGAGAAGGAACAGAGAAGTTCTGAGAGCGCTGTGTCGCCTAGACGTGAATAAGGCTAGTGGACCGGATGGCATACCAGCGATTGTTCTCAAGGAATGTGCGCCCGAACTGTCTCCTGTGTTGACACGCTTGTATCACCTCTCGTTCAGGACTGGTATAGTGCCCAAGTCCTGGAAGCTTGCCAACGTGCAACCCGTGCCCAAAAAGGGCAGTCGTGCCGATCCTGCCAACTATCGGCCGATTTCGGTAACCTCCATACTCTGCAAGATTATGGAGCGTGTATTGAATTCGCGCCTCATGGCATATCTAGAAGGTCACGATCTCCTCAGTGACCGACAGTATGGGTTTCGCCGTAATCGGTCAACTGGGGACCTACTAGTTTATGCCACCCACTTGTGGGGCGAGGCCCTCGAGAGGAACGGGGAAGCGATGGCCGTTTCCTTAGACGTCTCGAAGGCCTTCGACAGGGTATGGCACGCTAGCCTTTTGAGCAAGCTTCCAGCGTACGGCATTTCTCCTGGTCTGATTAACTGGATAGGAGACTTCCTGAGTGAACGGTCTCTCCGAGTTGTTGTCGACGGCTGCTCATCAGAGCCCATGACGACTAATGCCGGAGTTCCTCAGGGGTCTGTTCTCTCTGCAACTCTCTTCCTACTGCATATCAATGATCTGCTGGTGCCCGGTATCTATGGGTATGCAGATGATAGCACAGTTGTAGAGAGATACCTGCCTAGTGCTCGGGCTAGTAAGGAGCTAATCCAGTCCGAACGAGAGTCTATGGTGGAGCGTACGAATGTCTCACTTCAGGCAGTCTCCAAGTGGGGTGAAGCCAATCTGGTGGGATTCAACGCCGCCAAAACACAAGCGTGTCTGTTCACCGCCAAAAAGAGCCCGTTCACCTTGGCTCCTACTTTTCAGAATGTATCCCTGGAGTGCACCGACCGCCTTCAGCTTTTGGGAGTAGAAATCTCTTCAGACCTAAACTTTGGGCGGTTCATTGAGTCCAAAGCCAAGGTGGCTTTCAGACTCTTACTGACTAAAACCCACCCGTGATCCTTTTTGTGCCCTTAGCGTTCCAGGGCCGCGGTGACTCTTTCGAACAAATTCTGCAACCCTAGCACGCACTGACTCTTTGGGGCCCCGTCTTCGTTGCTGACGGCTCTTTGAAGCGTGCATGGAACACGACGCGCCTCACGCACGTCGACTCACCCACCTCACGCACCCACAGCTCGCCATCCGCAGGTCCGCGCCTAAGGTGGCCGGGAACCGCACTGCGTTTCCCGACGCCCGGGGCGTCTTCTTCTGTTGAAGTATGGAACCCTGCTCTTTATCTTTTCTGCTCTTGTTCTTCGTATTTTAGATCTTAGGAAATGGTTTAGTAAATAATGTAGAGGCAGCGGATACTCCACTAGCTTTGTACTTACTTGGAACTATTAAATTAAGGCCTGTCTTTATTCGTAGAGAAATGTAAACTATTACGACCATAATATACTTAATGACCCAATTTAGAAACCTGGTTTGACAGTGTAAACACAATTTTACTGGCACAGACCCAGAGCTTTTACATACAGCCAGTAACATGATATTCCAATACTAAAACTACCTTCTGTGCCTACCGCAGTACTCTACTATTTATTTATTTACGGATCATGTGCATAGCGTGTAGAGGCGGACTTTTAGCCACAATGCATTCTGTACCAGTCAACATTGAATTAAAAGGAGAGACCTTTTGACTTAGAGACATAGGTGAATTTCGGACCCTTAAAGTCATGGGCGTTTTCGACCAGTCGATAAACCGACTACGGTGCAGTAACAGAACAGGGCAGGTGTAACTTAATAGTAAGACTGCGGTGAGGAATGTGAACTTCTTGGGAATGGGTTCACGTTCCATCACCTTAAAAAACTACCTACTACCGTCGTGATTGTCAGAGGGATGGAAGGCTTCGGAATATTACTACGGTGGAATAAAAATAGTTTTCCAGCAAGTTATAAGCGCAGGTGAAAACCTAAGGTTGCTCCGGAACAACTTACCTTCAGACTCAAAATTTTCTTGCACTAGTGTAAACAAGCTTTTCGCACAAGATTTTACTTCAAGTAGAAACGAAATTCCTCGTTCACATACCGCCTTTTATCTTATTGCAGCTCGTTGGTTTGAAATTACCAACATGGCCTTTAATTTTCTTGTCTTTTAACATAATTATTGTTGTTTTTGACATTAAATTCTACCTTAGAACACCACCTAGATGTGAAAGATATATATATATCTTTTTTCTTCTATACTTTTATTAAGAATGCGAAAGTGTGTTTGTCTGTATTACATTATAACGCCGAAACCGCTGAATAGATTTTGATGACACATAATACATGAATAAATCATATGATCTGGATTTGGATGTAGGATCCTGTTATTCATGTCAATAGTAAGTATGAGTAAGTTCCATGGGATACAATATCTAGGTAATTCAAACCTGAAGATCATTTTAGCCTGTGAGAATACTATAATTTAACTTTACTACTGCTACAGGCTTTAATCTTTAAATCTTCATAGTCGAACTACACAGTCATATGTACATATGGCAGGATGTACCTACCTATCCATACACCGTAGCTAATAAGATTAAAATCGTAGCCTTAGTTTGCATGTCCTTTTTTAGCATTTTGGATGTTGAAATAAAAAAATGCCGAGTGCGAGTTGCATACCAAACTTTGTGCTTATTAACTTTTTACATTTCCGCTCGCTTTGGGATCCTAGCTACTTACGAGCACAGATGCTGTATCTCTATAGGGAAATCATTGCGAAAACCTGTTTGCTAATAAAACAGACTTTAAAATTTTATAGATATTGCACTAAAAAAAGAGGAAATCTGAAAATCAACCTGTTTATCGACGTTGGGGGGGCTGGAGGCTGTAAAAAACTATTCAAAGGACCAATCCCCAGACTGCAATAAAAAGATTGATTTTCTGTTATCCTCTTTTTTAGTACACTTCTTGACATGACAGATTTTTAACTACCTATTTGCTTCTATTTCATTTTCATAGCTTTTAGTGCTAAAACAATTTTTAAAATATTCACTAGCCTATGTTACCCGGGATAGCTCAACGTTTCTAATGATACCATATAGGTACATTGATATCGATTTAGCCGTTAAGAAGATCCGGTGGAATAAATAAACTTCCAAGCATTACATACATAAACCCTGAAAACATAACCCTCCTTTCTTTGGGCAGTCGCGTAAAAACACAGGATTCTTATATATTAAAACCAAAGTTATTACTTACGAAGAATACTTTGTTCCTCCTGTTTTATATTCCAAGTAATTAAGATCCCTATCTACCTTATGATAATATCAACAGTTATTAAAAGAAGGATCCAAGAAAATAAGTGGTACTGTCGACGTAAATACCTAAGTAAATAATTTAAATGAGGTCTTGTCGTCGCCGGCCGGAAAATTAACATGGCCGCTTCCCGAAGATTAAGTAATCAAAGAAAATTTTCTCTCACCGAAACCACTTGGTTATAAAATATCTTTTTTACAGAATTATTTTATACACCGTCATCACAACACCCCAGAGTTACTGTTCAAGGATTTCATTTGCATAAATAAATAATAATCTCCATGAAAAATAGAATCGCATAAATATTAATTAAAAAATACAAAACAATATCACAGACGCCAGCTCTAATAAAACGCTTGTCTTCTTTAGCTTTTTGTAACTTTTTTTTTTGTCTACAGTTAGCGTTAGCCTTTGTCGATGTTGTTGCCTGAAATATGTTAAAAAATATTCACGTTTCAGTATCAGGATAGCATTATCGCTGGAAAATGATTTAATTACGACCAAACCTCTTTCCACCTACGTTTTATATATCTACATACATAAGTGGGTGCCTAAAGTTCGGAGCTATTTTGCATGCGAATTGATACCTCGTACCTACATATATGTGACATAGGTAATTGACTTCTGTCACCGACCGTACCTGCCAAATTGCTAGCCCTTGCTGTTCCGTTTGGGGAATTTCATTAAGGCACTCGCCACTCTAATATTTGAGCAGAATATTACAATGTGCCACGCACGCAACCACTAACTTTATCTGATGGCTTCGGGGATTACTGGCCAAATATTTACCGATTAAGTACTTCTTCCCTTGATATTTGTATCAACTTTTATACCTAGATATCTAAACAAAAAACAAGTTTTCCTTTCTCAACAACTTTGGACCTCGTAAATAAGTTAAGTATAGGTAGAAAACCGTTTTAGAAAATATTTTTCTTGCGACAATTCCTCAGGAGACTAAGAACAGCCTCGGGTCCCCGAGCTCTAGTTTGCGCAAGAAATAAGGAAAATGGTACAAAGAAGCGTTTCCCTCACATATTTAAATTAATGATTCCGAAATAAGCGTTGACAGGTGCAAAAAATAACGAGTTAACATCAAAGTCTGTTGATATCGTAACAAACATGAAACTTCAAAATTAACACGAATTTCTAAAATTAATTAAACTTTACACGCTTTAGATTCGTGAAAGTAATTTCTCTAGCGACATATTTCTTGTAATTGGGTATGTGAACTTGTATGTTGTAACATTTTAACACAGTTTGTAGTGTGTGTATTAGATGAATAACAATTAATATCGCTGGGAGCACTTAGTAAAGAGCTCTATGCGAAACTGTGGTTTGAGTGGAAGGCTGTTGTGTAAACATGAACTAGGCACTGTGATGAATTAATTAAGTCAATATTGATTTAACAGAGGTGGTGGTACTGCCTGCTAAATAGGCCAGTCATGTACAGATGAATCTGACGTGTACTCTGTTTATACCGTAGGTACCTACTCTTTACTCGCATGTCAGCATGGACGGAAAATTAATTTGCGGGGTAAGAATAAATGCTGGGATTTTTCCAGACTCTTTTATGAAACTGTGTTATTGGGGCATAACTTTTCGTATAGATATTTATGTAAGTATATAATTTGGTACCATAAGCTGTAAACCCAGAGTCGTAAAGTATTAATTATTCTCAGACTAGGCCGTGTACCACGTCTCGGTTCTGCCACTATCTGGGTTGAATTATATTACTAATCATAAAATGTTGGTAAGTTCTTACTCAGAAACATTCTAAAACCCTTTCTCGATTTGTTTGACTTTAACTTAAATCAATCTTGTTACGATACCGTTGTTAACAAAAGCAAAACGAAAAGAAAACCAACTAATTTGATTAAAGTTTCCAGTTCGAAATTCAAACTGCGACGGCTCGAATATTACGCCGTCCAGTTACTCGGTCCAATCAATCTCGATATTTAAAATTCATTTACGTTTTATTTTTTTGACGACGGCAATGGAACGAAATATCTGAAACCTCAATTGGCTCAACCTAAAGAAGTCCCTGAGACTTTTATTTGTAGAATCTGTTCGATCCTTTTTTTTCTGTTATGAAAACACTAGGACGATTTCGTGTTTGTGCCATCTTCATGTTGAGTAGTCCATTTCATCTAAAGCAAATTGAATGTAGATTATATCACTTTACCTAGAGAATTATGGATCGGACAGTTTCCGGGAGCGAGTTTTGCCCCTAGGCTTACACAGAAACTTTAGTTTTCAACTGGATTTCCCAGCGCTAATGGACCGCGGTGTACATATTGGCATGTCAACTACAAACTAATAAGTTTTTCTCGCCACAAACTATAATACTGCACTAAACTTATAGCTATAGTTCATTCTGATCTTGTATTTACCGTTAATAAGTTTGATAGGCAACGTTATTTACGTATGAGGAGTTGACGAAATTATACATACTTCTCGAATTAAACCTACATACTTATATGAGTAAATCAAAAATGTTTGTAGAAGCATAGAGTATGTAGTTGTAGGTAAGGTTACAATTAAACCCCTCTCCCTCATTACAGTTGTGATTAAAGGGTTCATAGGATAATTACAGTAATTTCTGAATATACAAAAAGTTTGTTGTTCGCAATTAAAGTATCAAATAGAGGTTTGAAACTTCTAAATTATAAAATTAGAATGTTTTTGCAACAAGGCCTTTGTTTCGCCAATGATTTATATCAAACTCAAACCATGAAATACAACTTTATTTGAGCCTTGTTATTTTCTCGTCCAAGCTAGCAGTCACGTATAAGAGAACCCCTAAAATGGAATTAGGAATCTTAATTGTTATCTTAAATTATCTTAATTTCGGTCGTGCCAGTTGGTGGGAATACGAACTACCGAGTAAACCTACTTAGTGGAGGTACTTTAGGAATTAGAGCTAGTCTGAGGAAATTAAGTCGTTATTTCTAACTTTAATATGAAAGTGGAACAACTAATTGAATATATTTCATTAATTGTTTTTGCCCTTTCTTCAACCAGATTACTGTGCTTTCTTTGTTAAGCTTCGTGTAGGTATGATTCAAGCAAATCAAATTGTGAAACACGTAACAATATAATAACCAATCATTACCATAATTCCGGTGCGGAAATGACCACTGTATCCTTTATCCACGACCGTTGTCCACGTCCGTCGTCCACTGCTGAAAATGGATATCCATAAAATATATTGATCGGTAATATCCACAATGTCAGGAAATATTACAAACTGCGCTTGAGAGATGGATTGATGACCGCAGCGTCTCATTAGTTACTGTGTACTTGAATGGAATCGCCGCGTAGACGCGTGTTATATATTAGCCAATCATGAGATCCAGACAAAGTAAACATAAATAATAATTTAATTGAAATATTTATTAATAGGTACCTAAACAAAGTGTCTGGCTGCCGCACATAGTTTTGGAAGCACGCACGCAGCATTGTTTAACCTAAGTTAACTACACCGGCACGTGTCGAATCCAAATTACTTAGATAGGTACTACCTACTTAATATAATTTCCAAGCATTATTTCCGAAATTCCTAAAATAATCTGATTGCTTTAGCGCTAAATACAATGTTCCCTAAAATAACATCGGCTTCCATTATTAGAAAACGAAAATTAGAAGCTTAAGGCGGAGTGAAGTTATTTGATTGGCGTCGTCGTGAAGAAAAAGGGAAAGCTCCGAACTTCGAGGGTTCGTAACTTTAGCAAGCTTTGATTTATTGATCTGTCCCTCGGCGGAATTCACGCTGTTTTGCTTTAAACGTTAGTTGCCACTATCTGTTTGTGTTAGACCGATCAGCTTCAGAGCGTTTGTCAACAAACTTGTTTGTGGACGTGGACGGTCATCTACATAGTGCCGCATGGACCCCTGCAGTACAATACGGGTGACAATATTGTCAAAATGAAAACGTATCTAGTTATACTGGCCCGCAGGACTCCTTAAAATTATTATTCCTTTGATGATACCAACGGAAATGTGAAAAGTGGCCTTACTCTTTTCGAATATCACACGGCTTTACAAACACCACTTTAAAATGGAAAATTCATTCCATTGATCCCAGAGGCTGCCTTTCGGGTCCAGTTCGTATGTAAAATTTAATAAAACAGGATGAAGAGATCTCTTAGCCACGAAAGCGGCTTTTCACGTTAGAAAAGTGTATTTCGTAATTACGAGACCATAATTAGGGTGACCCATTTTCTTAGTTCTCCGAGTGCATCGTTCTAATCTACCTAGATCTACCATCTACCTAATGTCAACAACTATTTAAAAAGTCTGAAACTTTCATTCACATCCAAGAATTACTTTGAGAGCAGGAGTTATTCGAACCTATCTCATATAAAGTTCTCTATAGCGGTGGGCACTCACAGAACATCTCTAACATAAATAAGTTATAAGCTCCGCTGTTGTACGGATTTACTGTGCAATTTATTCACCTGAAAAAAGGGTTCATGTATTTTTTTCAAGATACATGATAATATTCTCTGCTTTCTACATTTTTATGTATTACTTATACCCTCATGCTTTGCCGCCGCGATAGTTCTATTTTTCTGTGCGAGACACATAAGCCAGAATAAGTCCCTTGAAACGTATCCCACTATTGCAAGAATGGAATTTATGCGGCGCTGCAAATGTGGCGGAAATGTGAAATTTTATCTGCGAATATATGGGGCTAACGGTACCCACTGTTTTTTTGTAGGACATCAATATTTTTGGAACCTCTCTTTTTGACTGTTGATAAGTTTCGTCTTTCGTTTGAATGGTTGAATATATAATAAACCCGCTATTTTCTATATCACGAGATTAGTACCTACCTGTGGTACCTAAATACCATGAAAGATATTGTTACGGTTTCTGAAGCAATTTAACACAAAATCTCTACTATCAGTAATCAAAGGTTATGTTACAAATATTGCCACTCTTATCGCGCCCGCGATTTATTTTTAATTATAAAACTCAGCACGATTAAATTTTAAGGTACCTACTCTACTATAATTAATTATTCAATCTCTCTTAGTTATAGTTAAGTAGGACATAGTAGTGATGAAAATTCAATTATCCGCTGTTTGTAGTACCGAACATAACAGTAACCTTGTACAAAATATTTGCTTTAAAACAGCGCCATGGGAGACCGAGAAGTGTAGGTGCTGTTTTTCATTTACCTATTCAAATAAATTTTAATGTTCACTGGTGCATTAATGGCAGTCATGCATGTTAGCCGCACCACTGTTAAATGTATTTAAAATATAAACATACATTATGTTACGAGTACCGCCCCACTACTCTATACACTACTCTATAAACACATTTTTTGTTGTTGTTGCAGGCAACCCCCGCAACAAATGCGCTCTGCAGCCAGGCCACAGTTTGATGGACTGGATCCGTCTCGGCAACTCTGGCAAGGACCTCACAGGAGTCGGCGGCAGGATACGGCCTGTCTCACCGGCGGAACTGTCTACACACAATACCCTTAGTTAGTACATATCCACACTACAGTGACTAACCATTCGGCACTTTGAGCAATAGAGCTTTAAAAAAAATCGGCTTTATAGACCCTCGCCTTTTCCAGCCCTTTATCATATCAACCCTCAAGATACTCCACCTTGCCTCTTCGACTCGTTAATCTGCCGGCTTCATAAGAACACGGTTGAGAAAAAAATAAACCATAGCATACGTATAGGCCCACATAAAACGAAAGTTAATACGATGAAAGGTTGTATTATTTATTCAGATTTTAAGAATTCACAAAGATTAGCATCTAAAAAGGATAAAGGAGCCAATGGAGCGTGCTGGGTTTTCATAACATTTTCAACAAAGATTACTCTTTGGATACAATACAATATACAGGCAGGAATAAAAGTCAACGCCTCAATAAAATGTTTCATAAGGCACTCTACTTGGACTGAATGTTTCAGGCGACGCTTGGCTGGCGATACGCGGCCGCGTCTACAATATTACACATTATCTACCCTACCACCCCGGAGGTAAGAATATACCCTTATAATAATATACGACCTTAGGGTTGAAAGGTTGGAAATGTCTGACAGTCATGTACATGAGTTTTGTTGTTTTTTTATCAGGGCCCGAGGAGCTGATGCGAGGCGCCGGCATGGACGCCACACAACTCTTCGACAAAGTTCATCCGTGGGTCAACTACGACTCTCTACTCGCGAAATGTCTTGTGGGACCGCTCCGGTTCGACCTACCCGAGGCAGAGGAACTCTTCGACTCCTCGAACCCATCGCCAAAATCAGATCGCCACAGAGAACCGTCAAAAGCCCAAGAATTAGTTAGGAAGTCAGTGGAGAACTTATCAAATTGTATCACACCAGTTAGAAAGAAAATTACTAAGGGAGAAGAAAGTGCAAAAGGGAGTCCTCCTAGCAAGATTATGCAGAGTTTAGTGCAATCAGCTGATTTACCGATGTCAATAAGTAGAAGAGCAGCATCGAGTCCCGTAAAGGAAACTGACAAAAGTCCAGATTCACCGTTACCGCTCCGGTACGACTGGATACAAACTTCAACAAAACTAACGATATACGTGTACACGGGGCACCTCGCCAACCCGGGGGGGTGTGCGAGGATTACTGAAGGATTTCTGTTGATCGAAGTGGCGACCAACGGCTGGCTGAGGACGCTCAAAATAAACCCCGAGGCTAGATTAAAAGAACCTTTACAGCTACGTGTGTTCGCTGAAAGTGGAAAAATAGAGGTGAGCTGGGAAATCCAACCGCCTTAATCTTTTATTTTTCCACCTCGAAATAGTATTTTTAAGTCTGAAAAAACGCACACTGGATTGTGGAAACTATTTTTATGATCTGCAATCGTGTAGGCGGTTGGATCTAAATATAACATGACGTGGCGAGTGCGGTTAATTGTATTTATTTTTGTAGATCACCGCACTCAAAATGGAGCCGAATATTTGGAAGGGCTGCGGGGACGTGAGCGTAGGGGCTGCCAGTCGTGTAGCCTCGCCTCGCAGCGTGGAGTGCCGCGTCATGGAAGTCGGCCGAGTCTCTCATGACACCACATTACTGTCCGTGGTTCCAAGACCCGGGCCAATCATCGTGCCGTTGGGACACCACGTACGAGTACATAAAACAGTCCAAGGTGAGTGTAACAACTTTTTTACTATCAACGCTGATCAAGGGATCATACAACTTATTAAAAAGTACGTAGGTACTCATTAAAATATTATTAAAATTGATTGAGTCAGGCGTTACTTTGCGGAAATCCATTTTAAATTTGAAAATGAAAATAATATATCTAGTTTTAATTTCCGCGAATATTAGTGGGTTGCAGGTATGCACCTCCCTCCCGCCCGCTATATTATGCACATGCAAGATTACAAGGCAAATGCAAGGATTTTATGCACATGCAGCAAGGCAAAGCAAAACCTGCAACCCACTAATATTCGCGGAAATTAAAACTAGATATATTATTTTCATTTTCAAATTTAAAATATTATTCCTGGAAACTGACTAGGTAAAGTTACTTACGACCGTCCGTCTATTCTAGAACATCTATCAACTTTTCCGCTCCAAGTAAAAAGTGTTTTCCGATTCCTAATTTTAAAGAAAGTGCAAGAATTTTCCATTTACCCTGGTTTTATCACATATACCCGAGTTTTTATCAAAGACATCCGGTCTTTGATCAAAACTCGTCTATTTATAAAAGCTGTAGATTATTTAAAAAATAAACACTTGAAACTTTAAAAGCAATAACTCGCTTACTTGTTTTTAAATATTTAACTATCTGTGACCCAAATAACTGGTCTCAATAGAAAAAAATACTAAATCTCTACTATATTATAGGTACATGACTACATGTATTATACATACATGCCAACTGACCCGCGGAACTACGTCTAAAAAGACAATTTTTTTTTATTCAATGTCAATACGTTTAAATGTGTTTTTTAAAAGCCACACGGGTCGATCTGAAAGGTTAAGCATCGCTGGCCGAGGCCAGCCTATAGATCTTAACATAACAGGACTTTTTTGTGCCTCTGAAAGCATCCTAATTCGTTGATCCCGGTTGACATTTCTTTGCATTTAGCAGTCGTTACGGATTGTCAGAAGCCAGAAAATCTGACACCAGTAGTACCTTGCTTCCCAGTTACTAGTTTATAGACAAAAGATAGTCGCTTCACGTAAAAACTGGTATTCTGCTGAATCGGGTATTACAGTAAAGCCGACGTTGGGAAAAGGCGATGATCATATGACATACTGAACTAACTGAGGTACGGAACCCTAAAAAATAGACTTAAATTCGATGGATGTTTTGATTAACGAAATGAGTATTCGTGCTTATGCTTAATATCGTTGAGAAGATCATCTACCGACTAGAGCGTATCACATCGTTGTGATGCGAAATTAACAACGTAGGAAAACGAAATTTGAAATTCCATCACGTAAATAATTTCCGTAATAGATAGGAAGGTACTCGTATGTTGATGACTTAATTTCGCCGGAATGGAAAAATGCTTATATCCCTATTGAAATATATCCTCTATTGTTCATTATATGATAGGCAGACACCTGTCTCGCGTATCAAGCCAAGACCTTTTATGTATTCATGTTATTCAAATAAGTTCCTCTCGTCCCGCTCAGCAGGAGTACATGTCGTCTTCATATTTTAACGAGGGTGAATACTTAGATACAAAGTATCAAGTAACTACCTAACTGTGTGATGTTGACATTACTTCAGCACGGGAACGATCTGTGGTCTTGTTGAGATTGAGAGAGCTTATATTGTAGACAATGTCATATTTTAGTCCATATATTTTCCTTCTTCTGTTACCCACTATCACATTGTATCAATATATTTGCTATTGATAACTTCTTGTTTTAGGTGCCAAGTACCTATCACATAAATATAATAAACATCTTCCATCATAGTTTTGTAATTATAAATTCGAACAATTGGCAAACAAATCAACAGGCGAATATCGTGAAATCATAGAAACTCTAGGTACAATTTAATACGGAACCCTAAAGAAATAACTAAGCCTAGATTGAAAAGAAAACGAAGAAGTATCCCTATTTAAAAGCGTAATTAATGAGACGGAGTCGGGGCGGAGTAGATGCCTATACCTTCATTAGTGCGATCTTTGACGGAACCTTGTTAGTGGGTGATGATGTAAAGCCTCTTCTAAGTAGGTACCTTAGCTTATGATAATAACTACCTACCTATGTACGTAGGTACCTAGGGAAAGATCACGTAGGTACAATAACCTGTCCAAGTTAATCCCTGTAAGGATACCTGTAGGAATAATTCCTATGGGTTTATCCTACCTCGTCCCCAATGGTGATTCCTTACTGGTGTAGATCGGGTGAAGGAATGAAATCTTTCATTAATGAACTATTACATTCAAAAAGCCATTCGCAATATATACATAAAAGTACCTAATATTATAAAGAGGTAATTGTATGTAACGAATAAACTCAAAAACTACTGAACCGATTTCAAAAATGCTATCCCCTTATTCCCACGGGAACGAGAACTACGCGGGTGAAACCGTGGGGCTCTGCTAGTATATACATAAAAGTAATTAAAACAAAATAAACCTGCTTCTAAACTGATTAACAGCTCAACGTCTTTTCCAAGACACAGAGGATTCTCGGTACGTTAAGATGGTCGCTCTTGCAAACACTGACCTCGGCAAGCGTTGCTCAATCATATCGATCTGTGTAATTATTTAGCCAGGAGCTTCTATATTTCTAAATCTTCAATGTACCTAGTAAAAAAATTGTTTTGGAAAAATGTATCATTCTGGCTAAAACACTGGGCCCCAAGTCTGCTATTACAATAGTGTCAGAATCGTCTATCATTGATCTCATAATGGCCGATTGTGACAAGTTTGGTAATCTACTAATACAAAAGCGTCATTATGACTTTTCAATGGTCGACCACTTACACTCCATTGAAAGAAATGATATATAATGGTAATCTCGTAGGTACATAATGACAAATGAATTACAGACGTCTGCGATAGTCTGCTAAACTTTTGGCAGTTCCTTTGATCAGTGACCTACCATTAGGACGTCATTGTGCAGTCATTTCTTTTAATAGCTTGGTTATCAAAAATTATTACGAAACCATTGACCGACCAATGATCGACCATTATGAATTTAGCAGATTACGTACTTTTAGCAAAATGACAATGGAATCGTGTTGGAATGACAAATTTATAAACTGACAAGGTTATAGACTTGGGGCCCAGGACTGTCTCCAGGGTGGCAATAAGGCAACTCCGAACCCCTTCAAATAGAATGATGTTCAACATCTGTTCATCAAGTGAGATGACGATGGCTTATTAGGCATACCAGAAAATACCATTATAAATTGCTTGTTTAATCTAGGCTCAGAGTGCATCCGTTCCTACACTCCCGTTGGCGAAGGCTGGGGTCCAGCAGACGGCACTGAAGTCTTCTCGGCTCTCCGGTTGGCGGTGAAGCGTTACGACAGTGGCGCCCTCTCCCCGCACCTCACGGCGCTCAAAGTCGGAGATCTCATCACTCTCTCCGGTCCTTACGGCAACTTTCAATTGCAGAAGGTAATTATGTTTCCCTCAACATTTCTAACTTTTAGCGCAGTTATTTGTCGTTTTAAAAAGTTGATCGTGGCTTTTCGTTGCTTCATCTTTTTTTTTGTTGCTGGAAAAAATCCTAAAAGTTTTTTTTACTTCACGTCGATTGAAAAGCTTTGAGTTTTTATTTTTTATTAAAACCTAATTGCGAATAACAACTTGCTAAAGAATAATTAATTACTGAATCCATAAAATGTATACCTACTCTACTGTTGTTCTGATTTCTATAGGTAGGTTTATACATTATTAAATAAATAATGCAAATGTGCTAGCGTCAGGCACTTGAGGCACTAGTTTTAACACAATAGTTCAAAGGGTAAGCACGACCTCTTGACCTTTCAAACCAAACTCCTTATCATTGGCTTGAATTGAACATTCGGAACAAGGCACTCATAAAGAAAATAAATGGTGACCTAAACCCATAAAATACACTACATCCTTGACCATCGCTTCTTTGTTTGTCTTCGTAAATCATATTTATGGAGATAGACGGACATGAGATAGACGCTACTCTACGATTTATTGTCTATTGTTCGTTTCAGTTGAAAACCGTGAAGACATTGTATCTGATAGCTGCCGGTACTGGGGTCACGCCTATGCTCGGCCTCGTGAAGTTTATGCTATCGAAATCTAATCCTAGATGGTAAGATTTTCTTTTACTTCCTACTTGTTTATTTATGTCAGGTAACTTTTCTTTCACAAATAACGACTCCGTGGCATTTATTAAAATGGTAGGTACCTAGTTTAGTTTTTCCGGGATTTATAACGCATCTTATTAGGGTAACAACCGTCATTGGTATTGGTGTGTATTGGTATTGATGTGTGTAATTTCTATGGTGTTACCTATTCATGATACTATAATAATAGTAATAATGCAGGAGTAGGACATTGACTTTTTTTCTTTTTGGATAGGGATTTCTCTAATGACTTCTTCCGCTTTGTACGAAGCGGAAGGGAGTGTCAGACATTACCGACTAAAACCCACCCGTGTTCCTTTTAATGCCCTTTGCGTTCCGGTGCCACGGTGACTCTTTCGAACAAATTCCGCAACCCTAGTAGGCACTGACCTTATGGGGCCCCGTCTACTTTGCTGACATCTCTTTGAGGCACGTTTGGAACATTGAGGTGGGCGACTCCCGACGCCCGGGTCAACTTCTTCTGTTGCGGCTGCTGGAGCGTGGAGTTTCCCTCTCCTTCGCGCGGTCTGCCTCCTCTTTCGCAGAAGAAGGTGACCGTTTCCCATCCTTCCCCGCTCCGGAGTCCGGACCATGGATTGAACCAAGGCCGGAAGCGAGAGGTCGCCGCCGCCGATCGCCTCGACGAGGACACGGTGTTGCTCCGCCCGAGCAGAGCAAACCTCCACCATATGCTCCCTCGTGTCCTCTGCGCAATTGGCAATGTGTTGACACCCGGAAGTGTCCTCCCGCCGAATACGAAACAGATACCTCCCGAAACAGGCATGTCCAGTGAGCACCTGCGTCAGGCGGAAGGTGAGGACGCCATGGCGCCTCTCCTAACACTCTTCAAAGAAGGGAATCATCGCTACAAGGGTGGCGTCCCAAGGACATACATAGCTAAACTATAAGTTTGCCTGATCTAAATCTACTATTTACATAAGTACAAATAGGTAGGTACTTAGGTACGTGTAATCTGTGTTAATCTAACAAATGTTTTCAGAATGTTTCACAATATAAAATACAGGTACGCACGCAGCAGCGCAGCTACGTACTACGTAGTAGGGTAAATAAATGAGAAGACCTACAGCACGAAATCTATCGGAAGTCGGCTGTCAGCTTTAAACAAACAAGGTCACAACATCAATCATACTCGCTGCTCCGTCATCATTAATCGATATTAAAGTAGCCGCGAACTGTTGATACTAAAGCGACGAAACTTCTTCATCAGACATATTATCTCAGAGCACTTTGTTTACCAATCCACAACATACTTCGTCGAAATTCCAATAATAGGTATGGAATAGTTTTGTTTAGTACCTAGGTACTTAGTTTTTATTTAGGTAGGTACTTCAGGGCTTACCTATGTAACGTTCTGAATGTAATCATTTGTTCTTTAGGTATTTGTTGTACAACCTACCCATTTTCATTGCTTAAACTATTGTTTCAGTGAACGGACACACTTATTATTCTTCAATAAAACTGAAAGCGACATTTTGTTTCGTAAAAACTTCGAAGAAATGACGAAAGAAGACGACAGGTAGTCATTAATTTAAATTTCTTGAAATATTCATAAATATTTAGGGATATTATTTTTTGTTTGAAAAGCTATTATAGTCCCTCAATTCGATTACACAGCCAATCCTAAAAGCGATTGATGGCCAAATCACCAAACCTGGAATCGGAGGTGATTAGTAGATGACTGATAAAATTGATCCTTGGTCCAATTGAACCTTTTACTCATGAACTAAAGTAAAATACGTATTTCCAGGCTACAGATCACACATGTTCTCTCTGACGCCGGTTCAACCTGGTCGGGGTACAGAGGTCGCATCAGAAACGAACTGATTGCTGAGACGCTAGGCGAAATCAAGTGTGACGACAATTGTTCCCACTACGCCTGCCTCTGTGGCCCCACGGAGTTCACGTATGCTGGCCTCGATCTGCTGAAGAAACACGGCTTCAAAGAGGACTGCATACATGCTTTTATGGGATAGGAGACAAGAAAACTACTAAGGCAGATTTGGGTGCTAAACAGATATGGCGCCTATCTGTGCGTAACACGCCAAACTACTGAACCCTAGCTATTTGGATGATATACGAGGTACGCAGGGTCAACGTTCAGTAGGTACATTCCTAACTTATATTGTAATATACGAATATTTATCTTTTGTATGCGAAATGGGTAAATTATCGATACTGCGCAAGAGTGCGCCACAGACTCGTAAGACAGTTTGGCGCAAACAGCAATTTGTTAATTGTTAACGCCAAACTGTCTTATTAAATCGCATCTAAAATTAGTCCGCGGATCATTCCACAGCTTACGATTAGAAATTCCTTTAATAGAATATTAAACAGCACGTAAAAATAATTACTAGACAAAAGTACAATCGATTTCGTCAAACTTGTAGATTTTTTTTTATTCGTAAAGTAAAGAGCATTACTGCCCAATATAGGAACCATTGTAAAAAAATATGGACTGTATATTGTAGCATACAAAACAGCGTAAGATTTTCTTAACTAATTTAGAGAAAAAGCGAGAAATGTATTAATATAATTGTAGCTGTAATGACTAAATAAAACTTTGTAGAAACTGTTAAACAAGTTTCAGCCAAATTCTCGCACTTACGATAATTCTCAGGAACAAATTAAATGTCTATTAGTTTAAATACCAAAGTGTGATAAACTAGATTTTTAGGTGCGTCGAACATTAGTATTATCTAATTTTTGATTAGAATATTTATGATTGAGTAGATTAGCTCAATGTACAGAAAGACAAAAATAATAGTCATTATTGTATGAAGTAAATCCTGGTGGTAATTATGTAGGTACCTACTTATTCCATCCATTATTAATATAAATTATATGTATATATATACATTGATATAATTTTTTCCCATCCGATTTATATTATATATCTAACTAGTTACCCGCCCGGCTTGGCACGGGTGCAATGCTGATACCAAATATACCTACTACAGAATGTCTTTATATATAACGTTCACAGTTTTTTTAATGAAAAAATGAGTTTATTTATGACATCGCATTAGAAACCTCTAAAAT
Source organism: Hecatera dysodea (assembly GCA_905332915.2). Classification (NCBI taxonomy): domain Eukaryota; kingdom Metazoa; phylum Arthropoda; class Insecta; order Lepidoptera; family Noctuidae; genus Hecatera; species Hecatera dysodea. The sequence goes on from HG995304.1 coordinate 9,490,263, forward strand.
TATCAGTGTTTCTCTAATATATTAACCTTCCTCTTAAACCGAATTGAAAACCGCATCAAAATCCGTTGCGTAGTTTTAAAGATCTAAGCATACATAGGGACAGACCATAGGACAGACACATCCAATTAATAATAGAACTTTTAAATTTGAAAATGCATTTTTGCCCACTTACCAAAACAGATTTGATTTCAGGTGATAACTACATTGTTATTTATTCCTTATATGCTATGTGAAATTAACCGTTTGTTTCAACAAGTATTGCTGTAATTACGAGGGGCGTTCAATGTATTCTCGGTACGGGTATGTTCGAAAAAAGATAAAACCTTGAAAAAAAAATATGTTTCAATATAGTCTCCCATGATTTCAATACATTTGTTTTATCGCGAAATAATTTTTTCTATTCCCTTAAAAAAATAATTTCTTCTAGGCCCGAAAAATGCTCATTTACAGTGGACTTGAGTTCACTATCGTCAGCAAATCGTTTTCCCCGGAGGTTTTTTTTAAAATTTGGGAATAAAAAGTAGTCATTGGGGGCCAGGTCCGGGCTGTAGGGTGGGTGGTTAATTTTCTCAAACCCGCACTCTCGTACAGCAGCCTTGGAGAGCCGCGCAGTGTGAACCGGTGAGTTGTCGTGAAGAAGCAACACACTCTTTGCCAGCTTTCCTCTTCTTTTTTCTTTTATTGCTTCTCTCAAACGGCGTAAATTGGTTGAGTATTTCTCTGAGTCGATAGTTTCACCTTTTTTTGTGTACTCGATCAATAGTATTCCTGTAGAATCCCAGAAAACTGTGGCCATGATTTTGCCAGCGGATGGAGTGACTTGGAACTTCTTCGGAGGGTCTGATCCCTTTTTGTGCCACTGTACCTATAGACTTCTAAAGTGTCAATCCGCGCCTGTTTTTGAAGCGCAGTGAGCATGCGCGGCACCCATCTTGCATTAATTTTTGTATGGTTAAGACAATCATGTAGTATAATATGTATAGTACCAACGGATAGCTTAGTTATTTCTGCCAACATCTTGATTTTTACATGGGCATCTTCCAATACAAGTTTTTCGATAATTTTCACATTTTCTTCGGTAGCCGCCGTGATTAGCCCACCTGGGCGGGGATCATTCTCGATACTTTCCCTACCTCTTTTGAATTCACTTGTCCACATCTGTATGGTCGATAATGAAGGAGCAGAGTCTTGATAAACGGCTATCATTTCTTTATGGATAGTTTTTTGAGATTTTCCTTGTTTAGTGAGGAATTTAATCACCACGCGATGCTCGATTTTGTTCAACATTGTCGCGTCAGTCATTTTCGTCGTCGCTGACTGGAGGTAGCAAACAAACTAATGAAGTTATCAACGTGAAATTTTATATAAATACTCTCAGATAATGTCGTTAGCTAATGACATATTTTAATTACCTACATTAATGTCAAATCACCCCGATACCGAGAATACATTGAACGACCCTCGTATATTATTAGAACATCTTACGCGTAGTTCAGCAAAGCAATTTTCGTTTTAAAAAGATTTCATACTATTTTTCAAATACATAATGTACATACCAATATATCGGATATCATGGTAATATTATAATTATGGCATATCAAGTACTAACATTGTGTAAAAGATATACCAAGATTGTTTATTTTTTTGTAACAGAACAGAATAGTATTTTTTCATAACCAACTACCATTAAAGTTAGCAGTGAAATAATAGTGTAAAATAAAACTGTGTGTAGAACTAGGTGTGTGTTAAATATTTAACAAATTAAAATAGTCTTATTGTTTTACTATGCCATCTATTCTTTATTCTTGGGCTAAAGCAACCACAATGTGGGTCCCAGAAAAAGTCCGACGGCATGGCGGGAGGAGTTTGGCGCCCAGCGACAGGATTGGTCCACACTAGCCCGGAGCCGGGAAGAGTGGAAGGAAGACAGGAAGGCCTTTGTATGTATGTACATATGTATGTAGGTATATGTCACCGGAAAATGGATAGTTATAAACTCCGTAAGAGTATAAAATATCTCGAAAGATTGTAACTCTTGATAAATTGTCAAGTGAACATTTGGAACACTTTTTTATGCAACAAAATTTAATAGGTAGTCCATAATCTCTCGAAATCATTTCGAGAATTGTAGAAAAGCGAGTAACAAAACGTTGACTGGTAGATAATGCCTTGTTGCATTAAGTCCGCCCATGTACCACTATTGTACGTAAAGTTTAAATAAATAGAACGTTATGTGTTATAATTTCAACATTCTAACCGACGACGGAGCTCATAATTTTATCTGAAGGGTTTAAAACAAAATCATACCATGCGAACCTAACCTACCTATCCGTGTCGGGGAGCCCCAAGTTCCCTGTGCCCTGTTCCGCTACTTGACTAGGCCAGAAAATCCATTAAATTGTAGATACGTAGGTACACTGATAGGTCGCTAACATGTCAGTTTATAACGGTTCACAATTTCTCGGAATGACTTCGAGAAATTATTGGCTATCAAATTCTGATGCGCAAAAAGATATCCCAAATGTTAAGTTGGCAATTTATCGAGAGTTTACAATCTCTCAAGGTATTTTATAAAACCTTACGCATTTTATAATTATCCGGTGACATATATAATAATATAATAAAATAAATAAATATTTGTTTATTATTTTCATTTAAGATTTTACTTAAATACTTAGATGAAATTGGTGAATGTTTAAAAAGTGCCTACATTCCATAATTGTGGTGTTTTGTTTTTGTATGTTGTTGATTTATGGGTTTCTATTAAATAATGTAAAAACCAAGAGCGCTTTCATTTATAAACACGGAGTGATGTACCCCTTTACTTTGATGCAGTTTCTTTGCACGTCAGTATATGTTGATGGTTAATAAAGAAACTGATAAAAGTAGATATTTAAATAAAAACATTTATTTAGGAAGAAACATGACTATAATACAACAAAACAATAGGTATAATACACAGTTAGTTTTTAAAATAAATGCATGTAACCTTTGACCGAATGCGCTGCATCTTTGCATGAGAAAAAGTTCCACTCGTAAATACTTTTAGTACTAAATATTTAACAAAAACACAAATTAAGTTACAGTAATGGAACGCTTTCAAATAGGATAATTTACTTTTTTTTAAACATCTATACAATAAAAACAAAACAAGTAGCAAGCGACATTTAACCAAAATTCCAAGACAAAATAATAACATTATGTACCTTGATCTATTTAACACTATCTTATAAAATATCAATCATAACTTACTAATTATAGATTTACATACTTACCTAATTGAAATAAGTTTTGTTCTTCATCGTTTGATGCGTTGTTAGTAGCATAGACAACATAGGCACAAGTTATAATGAACCATAGGTAAATCAAGTAGGTAACTAGCACCTACGTGCTTAATAGTCAGAGGTCGGAATTAGGTAGAGTTGTTTATGTACTTACACTGATTTCATACAGTGAAAGAATAAAGTAGATATGGCTAAAATCCTAGATTAATTATAAAGATCAGAAAAATCCCGTAATTTATTAAATAAAAAAGTTATTCAAGTTTTACACATTTTAGTAGTAGTTTGTAATATTGTTGGCCACACGGGATTATCTATTAGAATTCCCGGGAAGATCCATATTAATATCGACATTTCGATGCAAGTACATAAATAACTCTACCTAATTCCGAACTCTGTAATAGTATGCACGAAAAATAGCTAAATATGTCGAGCATACATTCAGTATTAGGAATCAGTTCGATACTAAAAACAAAACTAATTTCAAATAGTTGGAATACACGACGGAAAATTTGTTCAAATCGAGGAGGATAGCCTCTTGGAGGCTGTTGTCATAGTAGATAGCTTAGCACTGAAATTTTCTTGTCCTCCATTACCACAATGTTATCACAGGTATATATACATCCACGGTATGTAAAGACCGGTACCATCTATGACGTAACCTTAAAAAAATATACCGTGGGTACTTGAATCAGGAACCAAAGACTCGAGCAAATCTTCGCCGTGTTTAAGTAGGTAACATAGTGGACACTAAACCTTTGTCTTTACTAGCGCAAGAACTGTTCTTAATTACATAATTAAAAATAAAAGCACTATTCCGGAGTAAAACAGAGTAGTTTAAATAATTGTAAAAATTAAAATGTGATATGCAATTAATTCACACATCTTCCAAAGAATATTATTATGTCTTATTTCCAGGTTTAGTTTAGGATACCTACACATTATTTTAGCACATACATACAACACTCGAATATCACAATAAGAGGGGGACATACACCCTTACAACTTCGAAGGTTTTAAGTCAAAAGTGTTTGTTAAGTTAAATTACATCACCCAATATTGTACACATACATTCTTTGAGCATCACGATAATTATGAGAGATGTCAAAGTGCGATTTCATTTCAACACAAGATCTATTTATCTGACTCTTTAATATTTTTGACAGCAACATTACACATACCTGGCTATTACAAATATTGTATCTAGAAACATCAACTGCTAATTTTGCAAGTCACATTAACTGGAGTGTAAAGAAGCGAACCCAAGTAAGAAGGCCATTAATATAACGAGGCTAGTCCTTAATAATGGCCCTACCTGTATGGGATGGATATAGAAGACATTCAATTGACATGCACTGGTATAATTTCAATGAAATATTGACACAAGTGCAATCTCCTGACCTTCTAAAATTATTATTATTATTTTGTTAAATATAACTACAGATAATTATTATAGTTCCACATCGCGGGATATAAAATAAAAAACAAATTTTGCAATCGTCCAGCAATCACAACCGCTGATATTGCAACAAAGTGAAAAGGGATCTTAGTTTACTACTGTTACATTTAAGTACAAAATTAGTATTACCCTGTTGTGCAGGGTGTCCTAATCTCGATATCAGTAACACTCCAGCTCTACACACTAAACCGAAATATTGGACTGAATATTCCATTTGATGGCTTTATTCACAAACTTAAATATTTCCTTAACTAGACTGAAAGGAAATATTTAAGTTTGTGAATCAAGCCAATGTTGGCTTACATTATTCGGATCAGTGAGTGGTGCTGGGGAGATAATACCATTTTGGCATTAGCATTCTAAATAACTCTACACCGTGGGTAATCACTTTTACTAGAACTTTCCAGATTTAAAATTCGCAGGGTCATAACATGATAAAAAGTGTCATTAATACCGTGAGTTCCGACCGTTTTGTACCACATATATAGATGCTCTGACAAAGGGCTTGCGATTGCCGACGTTGTAGAATTAAAATGGGGTTTTCGAATGCCAATTCAGGTATTATTTTATAAACTGGTGCATCTCATGTTTGTAGTCAAGTGCTCAAACTGCGTACGCGAGGCGTGTCTTAATAAATATTTGCCTGTGCGTAACAGCAGTTATGTGGTTGTTCTGAATAAGATACTAACATTGGTCATACAGTTAAGCGAATGACACAGCGGAAGTTGCATATGTTTGTGTTCATCATGTGCATCTTGTTCAGTGTATTATGTACATGTTCCACTACTGACCGGCCGATATTCGGCGCGGTAGTTACATTAACGTTGAAATGCTCGTGACCACGGAGTAGCGAGCAAATGAAGTGTCTGTAAAAAATCGCCACAAACTGTGTCACTTGCGACTTCCTGTGTAAACCGAATCGAGCCTAGAGATCTTCATAAAAGAGAGAGCAACAGTCAAGCCAAAGGTTTAAGTTCTGAATTCATAGAAAATGTCTGAAAAACTCGACCACACCTATTAGTGGCTCAGTTTGTGACGGCACTAAAATTGACAGTTACCAACACAGTTCATTCAGATGACACCCTCCATTTGCACGCCACTCTGTGGCATCTTCACAAGATGTTATAACTACGCCTTACAAACCACGCACGCATTTTATGCGTTAACGTCGTTCACGAACAGAACGTCTCGATCCTTGAGACCGACGTCCATCAGACTGTTGGCCCCGCGCGCTAGCACACGCTTGGGGAAGTTGGTGGTGATCTCAAACTCCTCGGGAGACTGCGGGTGGCTGAACACAAAGTCGTACAGATCCTGGGAAAACAATGTTGGGTGAGACAGGTCGACTATGTGATGAGTGGCATCAGGAAATCAAATCGGTGGATATAGTCTTCACTCAAATGATGGAAAATTCGGTGGTAGTATTGATGAAAACACGGAAATAAAATCTACATTTCGAAATTGAAAAAAAAATAAAAAAAAAGATTCTGCAATCTATAAGTTAATATTATAAAGAGGAAAGATTTTTTATGTGAGATTCGAAACGAATGGACCGATTATAACAATTTTTTCGCCACTATGAGCGAATTACATGGGCTATATTAATTTATTCTCCTATTCCCACGGCAATAAGGACACGGGAACTAAGCGGGATTGCGGGGCGCTGCCAGGATCCAATAAATTGAATTGACTAATTATAAATTATTAATTTAATCGATTGCTAAATTAAAAATCATTTTGTTTAGAGCTTCCGAAATATGCCCAGTGTACTTCATGATTCCTTTCCTAAATGGCTCGATCCCAAAAACAAAACCGGACGTAACTATGTGTAATAATTTTTGCAAGGAGACAAGTGGATTCCGATGGGGAGGGCCTCGTAGTATCTATACGTCCATCAGTGAATACCTGCGTGGTGTGCGCGAGCGCGAAGCGGCGCGTGAGGCGCTCGCCGCCCGGCAGGCGGATGAGCAGCGCCACGGTGCCCGCGCCCGGCGCCGGCTCGGGCGCCAGGCGCGCCGCCGTGGCCTCGCGCGCCGCCACCAGCTGCCGGAGACACTTTACTACAATACGCCACCTGAACTTGCGCCTACTACGTATACATTTAATACTATGTGCTACGGTTTTTCAGTTTTTTTTTAATAAAGTAACTAACCCAAGTGTGCGTTTCTTTTTATTTAACAAGGACAATAAACAATAACATGCAATACAATATACACTTATGCTGTAAAAAATTTTTTTTGTCAAAATATTCCCGTCACTTGTGCAAGGCAAAATACACCGTATGGTTTTCAAGGTAAGTTTTGTATTGCACAATTGACGAGAATATTTTTACATTACATATGCCAAGTGAAGTGCCATCATTATAGTAAAATAAAATTCACGTTTCCCGCACCATATTGTGTCCACCTTTACAAAAGGAGAAAAGTGAAACAGTACAAAAAGTCAAAAGCTTGCAAGGAATTTGACATAAGTATCCCAATGTAGCATAGTGGCATAGTGTGGCTGGTCACTGGACACGTCTGTGACACTTACATCCATCTTGTGGCGCTCCTCCTGCTGGCGCCGCTGCAGGTCCTCGTGCTCGCGCAGCTCGCGCGCCGCCCGCTCGGCCTGGCGCCGCCGCTCCTTCTCCTGGTCGGCCGCCAGCGACTCCGCGTACGCCTCGTCCTGAGACGCGCGGAGGCGGGCGGTTACTTCGCGCTCCACTCTGGGGATATCTTACTGGTTAATGATCTGCTGGCCACTCAATTAACGGGATATTATGATTTATTAGGAGGCTTAGAAGAGTTGCTAGAAATAGAAAGCAATGGAAGACCTGAGAAGGGACCTATCCAATTATTCTAAAACTGAGAGACTCTGTATTCTTAATATTATTTTTCCAACATTTTTAAATGTTCAGGATAAACGGCTCATTGATTGATTGCTGGCTTATTTAAAGGAATTCTCTAAAAAGGTGATTCTTTGAAACAATATATGTATTGCTAAATATGAGGCAAAACCGACATTTCTAGCATAAATATACTAGAGAGGGGAATTCCCCATTCTATTATGTAATAAAACCATTTTATTATGTTTTTCTTTTCAGAGTTATCTGGTCTTTAGTATTGCAGACCTACAGGTGAAGCTGACCACTTACTATTTAGTTGCTCATTAACTTTTTCTCCAGACTAAAATAAAGTTAAGATAATTTACCTGTCTGCCCTAGCAGCGGCTAGATGTGGCTCATTATCCGACACGACACGTCGTAGGCGCGTGAGCAACTGATGTGGAGAGCAGGACCCCTCGGAGCGCGCCACCACGGTCATGCGATGCTCGCGCACGCACACCACGCATAGCAGCGGGTAGCGCCGCCCACCCACCGACTGCGCCACCCGCCAGCCCTCCGCCGTGTCAACCGAGCAGCCCCAGAATAGTGCATGCGTGTTTATGTACTCAATCACGTCTTGATCTGCTAAAGTCATCCTGAAATATTCAGTTGTGAATTAGATGTGTTTTTTGTAGCTCTATCGAAATTTGAAACAGCTAGAAGGCAATGTGTCCACAACACTCTTATATGCAGCGAAGACTTGGATGTCAGATGTGAGCATAAAAGACAATCTGGATTTATAAAAAACTTTTTACAAAAAAATACAACCGACTTTTCCACAAAAAATCAAAAAAGTACAAAATAACTTTGATTTCGGAACTCGGTGTTTGTGGTTCCTTTTTCATTTTTTGAACACCGACTTCCGAAATCAAAGTTATTTTGTACTTTTTTGATTTTTTGTGGAAAAGTCGGTTGTATTTTTTTGTAAAAAGTTTTTTATTTTTCACTTTTTAGTGATACCTAAACCCCCTCCCCTCCCCCACCTAAACGAACCAATCACATTGGTGTAAAAAAACGTACTGCTCCTTTGCAGAGTAAACTAAGAGGTCGTCAATGTAGGTAAATTAGACATATTTTTTTAGATTTTTCGAAAACCGCTTGGTCGATTTCGATAAAATTTGCATGGGACCATTTGGGAAGTATACCCTTTCGAACAAAAAAAGAATTTTTCAAATCGGTTGAAAAGCGACGGAGTTATGCGCGAACAAACATAAAAAAAAAAAAAAAAAATACAAACATCCGAATTGAGAACCTCCTCCTTTTTTAGAAGTCGGTTAAAAAAACCAGTTTAAACCATAACAAAATGTCTAGGAAGAGCCCAATTAAAGCATAATTTTTTGTATAAGTAGGTCAACATTGAAGATTTTCACAATTACCTGCAGAAGTTTTGTGTCTCTGTGGCTGATTCAGAGTGCAAGTACACAACAAGAAAGCGCAGCTCGTTCTTGGCATCATTAAGGGCCTGTGCGTAGGTTCCCTGGTAGAATACCGGGTGCGAGCTGTACCGGGATGTATAGTTGTTGATAAAACCCACCACATCACCCAGTGGGTCGGTTACCACTAGAAATAAAAATGTTAGCATACAATTAATGAAAAGCTAAATTAAATCAAAATTTCATTTATACTAGAAACATAAATTAATATTTCCTTTTACTAGGTATTTGAGTGTACACAAAGACAAAAAATTAATAACATAAAAGTAAGTTAAGTAATGATTATTTTTACAAGAATCTTTCAGCAGATCTAGAATGAAACAAAATGACCCCATGGGTATTGATATACAGACATTTACCTAGTAAATACTTAATAAATCTAGGTGATACCAAATACTTTCACTTTCACAAATCAATGAGCTATTTAAGTCAAATATTGGTGTAGGTTCAACACAAGGAACTAGTATTTTGATTTGATCAAAGACTGATATTTCAATTGAGTGAATGAATATCAAACTAAGATACTCACATCTTCTGTCATCATTGCGTACAAAACTCAGTAGTAGGTTTAGCACAGATGTTATTGTACTGTAGCACATGGATACTACAAGATTGACTACATAGCGGAATAGCCCTCTCATCCCGCCTGGCCCTTCTGGAGTCTCGTCTGTGAACACTTGCTGTGCTATATGGTCATGCACCACGGGTGGAGCGCGAGCTTCGGTCGCAAACACTGATGGTCGACCCTCTCTTATATTCAACTGTTCTTGGATCGCCACCTATAAAATATTGACAGAAATGTGACGCCAAACTCATATTTTTAATGTGTAAATAAAAAAGCTAGATTTGTTGTCTGTATTTTCTACTCTTGGGTGTTGCATATCTTGAGCCTGACATACGGGAATATCGGTCACTCTATCCATACATTGACAAAGATGTTACCTCTAAATCCCATTGATGCCTTTGTAAAACGTCTCTACATATTGACATATCTTCTATTCCGGTTAAATCTTGAAATTGAAGTATTTTATCCGTCTGTTCGTGGGTTAGACCCATAGCATTGTCGTCAAGATCCATTGCCCTAGTTTTGAAACCTAATTATTTATATATAAGAAAATCAGTCACGCCAACTAACACGTGTATAAGCTCATACAATCTTATTAATACATATTAACACGAACTTCAACGAAAAAATGTTAAAATCAAAAATGTTTTGCATCGAATCGCTACTCATTGCCTACAAGAACGACATTTCTGATGTCATGTCATCCATGAACCACAGACAAATTAGTGCTGGGCTGCTGGTGGAAAGGGTACAGATATAAAAAAACATTTACAATAGATTTATGTTTCGGAAATGATAAATATGTAGAATTTAATTCGTAAATAATATATTAGACAAAATTAGAAGCAACCTTCAAGCAAACAGTTCAAATCCTTCTGATCCGGTGGACAGCTTTGCTGGAGTTCTATGCTACGTTCACTTTCCGTATTATTATTATACTCTGTGACGTTCACTTAACACCTTGTGGGTACCCTAATTGTGTGCGTTATCCCAGCAAAATAAATTCGAAAATAGTCATTTAAATCTTATCTAAATAAAAGATTTAAATGACTATTTTCGAATTTATTTAAACTTTATTATTATTATCTTTCGGCTACTTATTAGATAAGTATCTATTATGTTCACAATTTCACATACCAATAATCATTTTAATTGCAAATAGCACGTTCAGGTGGGACGCGGAAGGCGTGGGGGAAGGAATACTTTATTGTTGGCATAGCGCACTCAATTTTAACCTTACTCACATAATTCGTCTTGTAGAGTGCGTGTGCATTTCCTCAGTTCCGCTTTCTATTTTTGCAAATATTTAACAAGACCGTGAGAGTAATCAATAAGTATGAACCTACTTTTATAATTAATATGGACTGCTTCTCTTAAGGACCACAATTATTGTGGTCGTGGCTTGATGAATTCACGAACAAGGTTAACTTGCATAATGTATCTATACAGTTATACAGAAATAGTTGCAATATTATTATTATTAGTACATTTTGTTAACTACCTACTAAATATTGAATTTTAAGTAAGCACGGCTACAGATCATTTCCAGCCAGCCCAGCAGGATTTTTTGTGAAATAACTAAAAGAATTAAAAATGTGCGCACCAATCACAGAAACTGGGCAACTAATTATTTATAAGATTTCGACATTATTTTGTTGGGGTAACGCACACGCCTACTTTTGTCTAGTTCTAGCGTAAAATAGTAAATCCATGAGAAGCTCATAATTATTTTTATTTACGACTAGCTGCTGCCCGCGACTTCGTCCCCGTGGAATCCCTGATTTTAAAACATTCATTATCGCAGCTCCGCTCCTATAGGCTTAAGAGTGATGATATATAGCCTAAAGCCTTCCTCGATAAATGGTCTATTCAACCCAAAAAGAATTTTTCAATTCGAACCAGTAGTTCCTGAGATTAGCGCGTTCAAACAAACAAACAAACAAACTCTTCAGCTTTATAATATTAGTATAGATAAAAATAATAGGTATTATCTCATAATGATGAAGAGGTCGATGTAAGTATTGATCTATCAAGTGAAAATGGGAACCCTTTCAAATGTTTCAGTGATTTATTTCGTGGCTATATGCCTCAGCTAATCGACTTCACCTACTTCTATAATTCCCTCTGTGAACTGAATTAACTTTCAATGCATAATTTTTCATTTTATTTTATATACTTACACTAATTAATTTGGTAATGAGACAGGAAAATGTGAATAATGAAGACTACTTTTAACAGACGAATTAAAACGCACATTATTAATAATTAAGATGTAATATTGTTCCCAAAACAAATATTGAATAAAATAAATACAGGTCACTTCTTTTTTTTACCACCCTTGCCTTTTTTTGCAGGAGGCGGAGGTGGTGGTGGTGGCGGAGGCGGTGGTTCTTCTTCGATTACTGGTTCTGGGGGCACCGATGGATCTTCATCCGGATTTTCATACAGAAATTCTGCCTACCATAAAAAATGAAAATGTCATGATTTAAACCCGATTTATTATCCCGTTGCAGCCATGGCCCGACCTAATTGCAAGCCGGGCAAATGCCAAGATCGGCAAATATGAGGGGCGGCTAAATTGAGGGTAGGTTTTGTATGGGAGGACCGATTTTTTTTTCGTATTTCGATCAACGTTCCGTGGAAAATTTCTTCAATGTCCTACCGTTACCTTGAAACATTTGGATGATGAATAAGAAATCAGCCTACAAAATTTACAAACACTGAACAAGGCTTCTTTGTTCAGAAGCCGTAGTTGAGTAATTCATGTGAATATGATATAAACAATATGTATCACATACATACCATCCCATCTTTGGAATAGCAAGCTCATGACTTATATGGTGTTAGCGTAAAGGACGGCTCCGAGCAGAAATAAAATTTACTGCCCTTTACACTGCAGCGGCTAAATAGCTAGATCGGGTCCTGTTGCAGACCATAAAAATGCAATTTAGGTACTATAACTAACTGCTCACCTTGATGTTATATAATTCAGGAGCAAGGCTAAATAAACTTTCGACAAAATCTGCATAAACTACATGTCCATCCCCACGAACGTTGGCATCACGCAAAAGCTCAAGGGCTTCGGCTTCATTGAAGGGATCATCACCGTACGCCGTCACTATTTCATTGATTTCTTCAAGTTCAAGAGACTTTCTGTTTTCTGTATCGAAGACCTGTTTATTAAAGCTATAATCAGAGATTGTGACCACGCGTATCATTTCAATTACCGGCTGTAGTAATGTTTTATATAAACACGATTAACTACCATCATTAAAGCCAAAGGACGTACTCCCCTGGACTTAGGCCAAACCCAACTATCATCACATCGTACGTTCCTGTGCTTCTCGCATCCGTGGACTCCAGTGGCCGGTTCACTGCTAAGCTACCTAATGTGGTAGAAAAGATATTCTCTGGTACTTTAACGGATATCCTTAGCTAAGAATAAATTGCGTAAGTAGATACTTAATGCAAATGCAAGTTCCAATTCATGTTTAAGTTCAGCTTCTACTACCCAAAGATTTAAAATATAAATAAATTGGTCCTGTGTTAACATTCTTGTGACCCCTGCATTCAATTTTTCCGCTTGCTTCATAATCTCGAAATAAGTAGGATAGTTGAAATGTCTCCTATGGAATCTGTAAGGGTAAATAGTTTCATTCAATCAAACTCCAAAACATTGGGCAGTAAGTGAACCACAATGATCCACCCTCAGGTTCAACTCATAATCATAATTCAGTTATCTATTATTCATTCATAATTTAAGTTACATAGCTAATTTCATAGTGAAATTTGGTACTATACTTCTTTAACTCCAAAAATGATATTAATTGTTCGATAGTTACAACATTTGTTGGTTCAGGAGCATCATTTATTGTCAACAAGGGCTTTGCGTGGTCATCAAACCATTTGATAATATCCTCTAACTGTTCTTCAGTAAAACGTGGTGTTAGGTTTGCAAGAGGGTTTAAGAAATCGAATACAGACATTTTACAAAAATTTTGTCGAAATTGCCTTTAGAAATAAACTAACTTATTAACAAACAATGTTTGAAAACATAAAAAATAATTGCTATACTAAAATCTATATGACTAAAATTGACAATAACAACATGTTGACAAACTTCAACAAACTATTTTTTTTTTGCATTACAAAATTCAGAAATGCCAGTGTCTTTTCTATATATTATGCCCATTTTAGATGTTTGCTGTTGTAATATTGTACGCTCTTGCGTGTTCGCGCTCTATATCGTGCTCTCACGTCTTACATTGCATAAATAAATGAACTCACTCCTGTTTCTCATGCTGGTTCGTTGAAGGTGGCGATTTGTAGTTTCCTTACACACATTCTCTGATATTACTATAATAATTCTAGTATTGTAAGTATTTATGTTTTTATTTATGTACATATATTTGATGTTATTATGTCTAATTCGAGAGGCCTATGTCCAGCAGTGGAGTGAGACAAGCTGTTGATGATGATGATTATTATGTCTAATGATAATTGCGTTTATTCATCTTTATTCATAAATAAAATAGGTAGCTATTTTATTTATAGCACTTCGACCGCAACTTCGTCCGCGAAAATTGTAATACCTCGGCTAATTTGCCTAATTTACATACATACAATTTATATCATCCATGTAGTTCTCATTCCCATGAGATAAAATACAGCTTATGTTACTCGCTTAAGTTGAATATTTGGAATAACATTTCATGGTACTATATTCTAAGAGTTAGTTTGGCTCTACAAATGAGTAAATACCGTCATACGTTCTAAAAAAAGTCCACTCCAAATAATTTAAATTTTACCTACACGTACCTAGTACAGTCGGTGATAGCAATTACCTGACCCCCTAAAAATTAAACGAATTTGAACCTTTTGCTTGTTAGCAGTAAGACAACTGGTTCAACGTCTACGATCAATAAAATAGTTATTCGAATTTGATCTTTAATACGCAGTATTAAGGTAGGTATGATCTTGAATATTATTTTAACTTGTAATGTAATACGTAATTTCGAACATGTTAAATATGTTTCGAGTGGTCTAGTGGTGACTGTAGTGATCTGACAAATCTAGGTTGTGAGTTCGTAACCAGCGTGATTGACGCGTTTGTTTCTGTTTTGTAAATTTATTTTAAGTTATAAATAATAAATTATAACTTTAGCAACAAAAAATAAAAAACCAAAATGATGGTAAAAACGATTATATTTTATAAAAAAAAATGTTATAAGAATAACATAAATGATAGATGACGACACGAAGATGATAATATTTACCTACTTACTATTTTACTAATAACGTTGTTAACTGCACTGAGTTTAATGTAGTGAATCAGCATGTTATAATATTTAGAAATATATATTTCTATTTCATAACAATAACATCACCACATTAAATATCATTTAACTAAATAAAACGGCATAATACGTTGAAGTTCTACCTACTATAATATTATATCAATTTGTTTTGTGAGTAGTTATTTTAGTTATAAGGTTTTGACAAAAAACTAGGTATTCGAAATACTTCGTTAGAAATTATAACAATAGTTAATTTAACACACACACTGACATACGTTAGTATTGTTTGTGACCAACACTGGTTACTCAAGTCATTTATAATATGCTTTTAATAGCGAAGTGGAGCACCATTTTTTTCTATTACTTGTTGCAAGCGGTCCCGCATACCGCGCACCATATCCAACAACAATCACTTCCTCTCATGAATGGTTTTGGTCCAGGACAATCTTTTTGAATATTAAAACCACACGTCAAACGTCTTAGCCACAATCTGACTGTATTTCTCTGAAACAACACAATAAGCATAATTTTAGTAGAATAGGTAAACATAATTTATCGATTAAATTTGCAAAAATACGTTTATCAATTTAGATAATATAAATCAAATTAGACCTACAAATGATCTCAAAATTAGACTCATAATGAAACAGTTAATTGTCTATTATTCTACATTCATCGGCTTTTAAGTCAACTAACGAATTAAGGAATAACTATAATTATAAATGAAGCATAAAAAAGAATACACTTACCGCTATATTAAGTTTCGTAGCAATCGCTTTAATACCAACATTCTCCTCATATCATGCAAAAAGATTATTTTGTATTTTAAATAATCACTCAACTCGGACATGACGATTAAACTATCAAAACTGATAACAATTAATAAAAAGGAAAAAAGCTTGGATTTTTACAATTTAGTAAGGCAAGGTAAAAATGTTCACGCGTATTTGTGCATAGAATATCTTGTTCAATTTATTCTTCTACCCCATATTCCTAATGTCATATCTATAGCAGTTTTGGTTGAATACGCATATTGACGTCTAACTACCCACTTATTAAAATAGGTGAACAGTTATAAATAAATGACCTAATACCAACCTCTTAAAGCTCAAGTTTGCGTATCAAAATTATTTATTGATTCTGTTCAACGAGTAGTGTTAGTTCTGATAAACTCATACATGTTGAATAACGTTTAATGTTATGAGCATAGGGTGTAAAATCGAGTAATTTTTAGGGGGGTCAGCTAATTGCTATCACCGACTGTACATAATCGACTTTATTTATCTATTTGAATGGATAAGGGTTATTAGGATACGAATTACACTACTATTTGATCCCAACCTTATTTAATTTGAATAAAACAGTGTATTTATTCCAAAAATAAAAATTCGGGGATTATGTGGGGAATCCATGGACTTATTAATACAAAGTGTAGCATGGCGTTACTAACTCCGTACTCGGCCGTGCCTTATGCGCGGCGATGGCGAGAATATACTCCCGCCAGCGATTCCCGCCAAAAAAAGAGAAGTGGACTTGTGACCGCGAAAAGCGAGGGATTTTCCGCGAGACGCTCCGTTAAATTATTCTATTGTTTTACTGTTTGTGCCTTTTTACCGTTTTAACTCATTCATTATATTTTTATTTTACCACCTGATAACGTGCAGAACTCATTCCATAGCCCATTAAGTCAACCCCAAGAAACTTTCTCACAAAAGTATAATAAGTCCATGGGGGAATCAATCAAAAACAAGCGGGGAATTTCGGGGCATTGACAACACTGACGCGGGGAAAATTTTTATAGGGATGGGCAAGTGAAAAAAATATATCGATATTTATCGTATCGATAATTATCAAGTGATAAATATCGATATATCGATATATAGTCAGTTTTCGCATGATTATTCATACATATTCCCAAAGCAATCAAACTTCGTAATAAACAATAGAAGAAAATAGTATTTTTATTAATGCTCGAGCCTAAATATATTTTTAAGTTTGTGATTGATTTGTTGAAAAAAAAAAACCGAAAATTGTTAGTTGCGTGTTAATTCAAGGTCATATTCGTCTTAAGCTGATAGTTTAATAGAATTTGTATTTTCGTGCACGCTACCAGTAGTCTTAAATAGCTATATTGCATTTAATAACGATTGTGGCGAGACTTTAAGTTAACAATACGCGAGGAGCATGCAAGGATAATCTATTGTAATAACATTAAAAACACGCAACCAAAATTGCGTAAAAAAAATATCGAATTTGATACGAATTCGACAGTCTAAACTAAAAATTGGATATCGATATATCGCGACTAAAAATATCGACGATATATATCGATAATTGTATGGAAAAATATCGATATTTCGATATATCGATATTTTTTGCCCATGCCTAAATTTTTATTGACTGGCAGCACTGGCAAAGACCAAAGACCCATGTCACCCATGATGCCCATGCTTAGAGTATAGAATATATAGAGATGCCGTAATGTTCTATATCTTATTTGCTTATACAAATATCTATTAAATCGATACAGAAATAAGAAACTACACTTTGTCTCTTTTTAACCAATGAGTTTTCACATTTGAAGAAAGAGACGTCACACTATTTGTTTTATCTCTTCCTGACAACATTTTCACATATCCGTCAATGTACGTACCTCGCGTGCCATCCGCCATTGTTTGGGCCCGTGGTTTTGAAGTACGTCAGCTGTCAAGTGAACAACAACATTGGGTTTAAATTACGATTTTTAGGGATAAAAACGCTCCAAACTAAATTGTATTGTGCTGTGAGTATCTAGTGGAGCAAATTGAATATGCCTACGTGTGCAATAATTCAGTGTGGTGCAAGGAAAAACCCCAATCGAGCCTAATTAAACATGCACAGGTTAGTAGCCGTATTTTAAGAAAAACTTTATCATACTGCTATTTTTTTTGTATAACTATCCTTGTTTTATTTATAGAATCAAAGTTCCCACATGTACATACAAATTATTTCTGATATTTACCTCTATTTGCTAAATTTATATCATGTTTTGTTTACAATAGAAATGACAATTCAAAATAGTGATGTCTTTTATTAAATAAGCTATCGATAAGAAAGTTATTTTTTTTTAGTTTGTATTATATATTGTTGAGTAGGGTATCAAAATGAAGGGCTTGAAGAGACGATTTTGAAAATAAAACTAAGAGAATAAAAATAAAAATAGTGATAGTACTAAAACGACAATATCAATTCGTCATGCAGTAGGTGGTGGTTATTTAGTTCACTCTGATTTGTTCCACTAACTGCATCAAACTGAAATAAATTTGCATGTTTTTTATTTACACAGGTTCCCTAAAAATGAAGTACTATGCCAAAAGTGGCTTGTGAAAAGCTATCCTTAAGAAACTATTTTAATAAATTAACATTGAATAATATCGATGGTCAAGTTTTTTTTTTCTGAAACAAACGAAGGGGTACGTTTTCGGATATAATAACAGTTACATTACATTTATTTAAATAAATGTGTCTTTTCGGTCAGAATGAAGAATGTTAACTAATTTTGATTATTAGCACTCCATATTCTCTGTCAAAAATAAAAAATACTAGTGAAAGAATTACTTCGATACGTCAATTAGTTTCCGATTTAGAAGTAAAACAAGTTGCAACTCCACGACGCGGGCTGCCGGTGACGGTGTGACGTCATCGTACAACACGCTCAGTCTGGCTCACTCAGTCCGCTCGCGGTCGCGCGCCTTTACCGTCGAAATTATACCTAAATACTTTTTAAAATGTCCAATCCAATACTAGGAAATCATGTGTTGTGCCTAACTGTAAAAATACAACTACCAATTCGCCGGAAAAGTTGTTTTTTCTCCTCGCTTCGACGATGTAGTCACATTAAAAATGCTATAGTATGTTTACAGCCATCTATGCTGGCAGTACAATCTTCGCAGGTTACATTTAAAACTTATTGATCCTTTTCATTGCATTCTAAACTGCAATGATAAGGTGTGGTACATACGCGGTGTTCTGGCGTGATTCTACATTTAACCATACATACATCACCTACTCTTTTTACTTCAACATAACCAATAGAATCATCGCCATAGCTCTCTTGCCGATCTGAAATAAGTATCAAATAAAAATAACTGGCCTTACGTATTTTGTTAGTAAAAAAATTACAAATAAAAAAAAGGTTTAGTACATCTGTAACGTTCAATCCACTACATCTACATCCTAAGTACCTATCCAACTTCCTACTAATATTATAAATGCGAAAGTTTGTGATCTTTCACGCAAAAAACTACTGAACGGATCTGGACAAAGTCTGGAATAACACGTAGGCTACTTTTAATCCTAGGAAAATGTACAGTTCCCCAGGGAAACGGGGGCGAAGCTGCTGGCGGAAGCTAGTTTGCAATAAATCAATGTATGTATTCATTTTTTACTAAGAAGAGCGGAACCTACCTTTATATACATACGTACCTACCTATAGCTACAAAACTATAATACATATTTGTTGTCTTAACGTAAAATTTAATGGTTGGTAGGTAATTCTACTATTTGAGTTGCATTCTTCCAGTACGATATTAGTTGGGTATTTTGTTTTGATAAAACAATTTAGAACAGATAAACTATTAAGCTTAAGTAGTAGCAAGGAAAGTTTACTTAGGTAGGTATTTTTGCATTTTATTCATTTTAATAAAACAATAATAAATTTTTATTCGTTTTTATTCCTCGAATTTCGGCGGCAACGGAATCACTATTTGTTGATAAATAATGCGCAACCATTAATCCATCTATTTTAGGTAGATTATCCGATTGCCCTTTTTCGAATCCTTCATCCATTTATTAATCGAATAATATTTACTATTATTAGACTATTAACGTAATACGCGGACGAAAACACAATAAAATACTGCGCAAGCTATTACACCCACTATAACCGCTGGCCACTTGATACTGAAGCGGGCCGCGGCCCGTGAGGTGCGTTGTAACATGACGTCATAGGCGTCACGTGACTGTAAGCGGGTCTCGATATTTTTCGAAACTTTGAATGCCTATAAAATCAAAACTACTAGGTATTTTTTACAACAAAAACTAGTGTATTTGTATACATACATTACTGGGACAAAATTTCACGCGATTTGGCATACCTAGTAACATTCTTCATTATGGTTTTTCTTCTCCTACTTGAACGAATGAACGGTAATTATAGGTCACAAGTTGCCAGAAGTTATTTAAGAAGTAGTTATATGTTAATTGTTATACATGATTTAGTTCGTAATGTGATTTAGAAGGCCACTTTTAGTTTCTATAAAATTAAACTCAGATTTCAATGGATAGTTCACAATAATTGGTAATGGTTGGGACTTTCAAAAGTGCCTAATAAATATCTCACTAACATTAGGCATTTACTTTGACCTGGTGATATATTATAGTGAATAAAGGTACATTTTTCATATTACTTTGTTGTTTTAATCCTTTTAATACCTCAGTGTTAGTATCTTTCTACAATATTTATACTCTATGGGCCGAGCCTACGTAAAACGGTCGCCCGCGCGGTTCCTTACAAAAGCGCTCCGTTGCGGCCCCTTTTTGCTAAGTAACAAATATTAAGTTTTCCATCGACTCTACACATGCACACCTTTAAAGTTGAAATAGCGATACTGAGGGTCAGAGTAATCTTTATGAACAACTTTAAATGTAGAACAGAACCTGAAATCGCAAAAAACCTCAGTTGTCCTTAAAGTCACTCGCAAAAACAAAATTCGAAGTCAGTCAGTCGCTCATAAAATGTAGCTTCTCACCCCTTGTAATCTAATCATCCAAAGTTTAATAGTATTGATAAGTAACAAAATTAAATGTACCAGAAGAAATGTTAGTAACTCTGGTATCGATATCGATACTTTT
The DNA here is from genome assembly GCA_905332915.2 of Hecatera dysodea. NCBI lineage: Eukaryota > Metazoa > Arthropoda > Insecta > Lepidoptera > Noctuidae > Hecatera > Hecatera dysodea. The sequence goes on from HG995304.1 coordinate 9,511,056, forward strand.
TGGTTTTGATTACTTATGTGCTTCCCTAGCAATGGCCGCCATCTCTTGGGCCAGGTTTATAGTAGGTAAGCACGCGTATTTTGTAGGTATTTCTGGTCCATATTATTGTAAGGTCTTTGTGCCCATGGCCCATGAGTGTTTTGTCAAGTCAATTTATTGTCAAGTGTTGTCAAGTCAAAACTCAAAAGCCGAAAAGCCCGTATGATCGTAGCTTCCTTCGTTCGACTGACTCAGACTATTGAACAATTTTATTGAATGATTAAAATTGGTCTGGGAGAGTTGGAGACGACATTTTATTTAATATTGTGTACTGTCTATTTAACTATGTTTGAATCGGACGACTTCGACCAGGTATTTTATGAGGCTGCACAATAGCAGCAAGTGTTTGTTTGTTATTAGCTAGAAATCTTTTCATAAACATTCCTCATCAAAGTTTATCATGTTTCCGCATAGGTGCTGTCTCAGTTTGAATTTCCTGAAGATTCTGTAACCGAAAAGAGAAGTATTGAAGATAAACATGGGCTAAACAAACCTAATTTCATAAACAATGTATGTGTTCCAAAAATAATCCAAACAAGTGATGTGCAAAATAAACCACTAAATGAGAATATTGCTGAAAAAAATCACTCATTACCCATAACAGCAGTAAAGAACAATGAAAATAAAAATATGGGTAACCGTACTAATGAGAATGCAGTGGTTAATGTAAACAGTATTATGTCACCCAAGCACACAAAAAGAAAAATGATTAATTCGTATTTCAATCATAAAAGCAAAAGAAAGTTCCCTGGCCCAGCTGGTTTGCTCACTGGAGGGTTTGAAGAAAACAAAGATGAAACTATTTGTCAGATAGAATTACTTTCACAGGTAAAACAATGATTTACATACATAATTTATACCTACTCTAATATGTATGATTTGAATAAATTTGATTTGTATGTACCTAACTATGTATCTTTAAGTTTGTGATTATTCAATTTTCAATTTCAGGATGTTGATTTTACTCAAAATATTGTAAGAGGAGATTTATTTGAGTCTCCACTATGGGCAAGGTTGTTAGATGATTTAAAAAGTTGGAATTTACATGACATTGATTCAATAAAAACAGTTAAACAGCAAGCAATTACTGGGAACCTGAAAATGAGGAAAGCTCACACAATAACTGCATTTGTTGAGACCGTTGACAGATCTGCTACAGACCCTTTGATTATTATGAGGGATACAACAGGTAAACAGCATAGTGAAACCTAGTAAGTGGGCCCTGAAAATGTGAAACCTCTATTGCTGAATGATATTGAGGTCCAGTTGCTTTGATATTGAGATATGTACTTTGTTATTGGGAATAATTTTAGCTGTGATTTTCAAAAGAGCAGTAAGTCGTAGGTTGTTAAAGAAAAAATGGTACAAGTATGATCTCAATTTTCATTTTACTTATAAAATCCAGTATACAGATTTTTCAAAAATATTCATTTTAAAAAAGATGTTTTAAAAGTATTAGTGCAACCTATCCTATGTACTTTATAATTGTGCTATTTTTTCAAAACAGGTTTATCGAACTGACTACTGCCGCAATTAGCATGAAATAATTAGTACCCTTTTATGTCTGAGCTGTGTTTTTTAGAATCACACCTAGGAATATTTCCTGAGTAAAAAAATATGATTCTATTTAGTCCGTCGGTTAGATTATCGAAAAATATTGAATACGTATTTTTTGCTTTTTCAAATCTATAAAAGTTTTATGAAGATATAAAGCATCAAAGATCAGGAGTGGTAAAAATTGTAGCACATAGTGGCGTCACACGACTTTTCAACGCACTGTATCATCTTCGTTTTAGGTTTATGTGAAAAAAGAAAAAATACGTGTCCAATATTTTTGGAAATATATCTGACATACTTATTAGATTTTTTAGTCAACTACCTTATTGAAACTTTTTGACTCAGTGACCTCATTAATTAAGATGAGAAGATTTTATTATTTAAATGTATGATTTTGGTCTAGACAGATTGCTACTTGTTTGGTTACAAACATTCTAATTTATTCATATGGCCTTTCTTAAATGAGACAGCATAATTTTAATCTAGGGTATTAGGGGACAGAATATAAGAGATAAAAGATCCTGGGTGCCTTGAGATCTATCCATGTTTCACTGATATTTTTATGATATTAAATTAGGCATCAAGCCAATTATTTAAATGAAATATTTTATATTCCAGGAAACATTAAGGGCACGCTTCATAGAGATGCATGGTCAACATTCTCAAAATACATTGCCTCTGAATGCTGTGCCTTTATTCTTTGGAAGCCTACAATACTCACAACAGGCAGTGCCTTCAAGAAGCACTACCTTAATATAACTTTAAGTAACATTTTAGCCATCTATAGCTCTGCCGTGCTGACTGATGATGCAGACGCTAAGCCAATGCCTGATGGATATGCCATAGTTTACGAAGGGGATTATACTGTGATAAAAACACAAAAGAATTTAAACAACATAGGTAAGCCAAGTCATTTTAATTTTTATTTGGTACTTAGCTTCTAAGTGGTGACACCCCACACCTAAACATACCTATCACAGCATACGCATTATAAACTGGTGTAAATAATAAACATACACGCGATTTCAGCGATCCTGGAAGATTTGCTATCATTTATTAGAGAGTTCCCTGTCCTATCTCAGTTCTTCATCAGATCTTCAGCAAACTAGAAAGGGACCACCTCGAAATACTAAGATGCTCTTCCAAACCATCGTAAACATTTTCTTTTTTCATTTTACATGTATAATGACAATGAGAACATCATCAACATAGTCAAAGCCCCACATTATTAGGGATAACTGAAATACTAGTCATCAGATCTCATTGAAAGTTAAATGGGACCACATGACAAGCACCAGCTTTAGAATAAGTATAAAAAAGAATCATCAAAATTGAGACACCCACACAAAAAAATACAATCCTCCTAAAACAGACTTCCTAAAAAGGAGGAGGTTCTCCTGTCGAGGACCTCATCCTTTTTAGGAAGTCGGTTAAACATCACCACTATTCCATTCCACCCAGGATTTGATTCAATAATTTGAATAAAAAACGGTCATAGTGTAGTACTTTAATAATTTGTATTTTGTATAAAATGTAATGTATGTTTTTATGTACCATCCATCAATAGTTTTCTTAGCGCACGCGAAATAATGAATTTACTAGGCAACATTTTGTTACTTTGTAGGTATATTATTGTATTTTCAGAAAATAAATATTTGTCTTATGTTTTAAGTTAATAATGTAACTTTATAAAGGCGAAAGAATTTTTAAAATCGGCTGAGCAGTCTTTGAGCAAAATAGAAACAAACAAAATAAATCGTTCCTCTTTATAGCATTAGTTCAGATATAGACTAGCTTTTGCCCGCTATTTCGTACGCGCATTTCCCGTTTTTTTCCCGTACCCGTAGGAATTTCTGTAAATCCTCTCTTAGTGCTCCCCTACTCTCCAAGGAACCTGCCAAATTAATTTCAGTTTTCTAGAACCAGTAGTCAGTTCCTCAGTAATAGAAGAGCCGCCCTTTTCGGTTTTTTTAAGTGTTGCAGCGTAATTTTTCTTTCATCCAAACCTTGTTCTGACAGTAAGGAAAACAACAAAAAAAAGAATTACCCGATGTAGTGCAGTCAATCTGAAGTTATGCGCGTACATACATTTTGGCGATTCATTTTTATTTATAATTATAAGTTTGATTTGATTGATTGATTATGTTAGGAACTTGTTTGATTGATCTTTAGATTACTAGATAAAGTTTCCAAACAAATTTTCCAAAAAATATTTGGAGTATCCTAGAGGGTTAATCTAGAGGATGCACGGTTTTAAATAATCTCTAAAAGTTGTAATCACTAAAACATAGTTTAGATTAGTGAAAAATTAATATGGTTTATCAAAACCATTTTGGAATAACTTACCCTACATGAAGAAGAAGAAATCTTTACAGACTGAAAATATTTCAACTAATTTTAAAATATTTTTGTTCCAGGAACAGATGACACAACTACCAAAGGAATTGATAATAACGCTAGTGATTTGTTTGATGAACTTGATTCCATATTTTCTGATGATATATTTTAATTATATGTAATATATAAATAATACCTCACAAACATGTTGCCCAAAAACTGCAACGATTAAATGGATGTCTAATTAAAGCACACAGTTGGCTTATATACTCGTATCAATAGCCAAGTTAGACCAGTGAGTTGAAGTTCCAATGGTGTAATAATAATAACATTCAGATAGGAATACAGGTGATGCTTAGTTTTAATGAAAAAGGGCTATAGTAGTTTTCTTTCGTGTAACTATACCTTGATTACCTGATATACAAACTTAAAAGCAGCTTATGAAAACGATTGTCTGGTAGTAATTCTTGTGGTGCTATAATAATTCTATAGTACTATTCCTATTCAACCAATACAATATTTAATTGCGGATCACACAACTGTGATATGATTGTAAAATACAAATAAAAGAATATTTTATTAAACATGACTTTAATTTGATTTCACTTTAATATGCCTGGTTACTATGTGTTTCGAAAGGGTTGCAGAATGGAAATAAGTGCTGGGACACATTTTACACTTGAAGATTTTTGCAGGTGGTTTCTTGGGTGGTGTTTCCTGGTCTGCCACCCTGTTTGTTTGTAATATTTGTTGTGTAGTACCCTGGTGCGTTTTCATGTGCCTCTGTATGTTGCTCAGTTTCGTGAATGTTACCTGAAAATATTAAAGCTATTAATTTTGTCCTTATATAATGCCACAGAGGGCGCTTTCAGGTTTTGCCGAACAAATAATCTCGCTTAATAGGGCGAAGTGTCTTAAGGTTTGCTTGAAGATTCGTCTGTGGAGGATGTCAAATATTTTTATACAGAGTGACAATTATTTAGCTTTAAGTATTACAAATCATTTAACAAGTTAATGGATAAGACATATTATTCAAGTTATTAGAAAGTAATAAAAATATGTATAATGTAGCTTCTTACATTGCACTGAGCGCATGAAAATATTGTTTCTTTCCCAGTTTTCATAACGATAACGTCATCATCATTATTTGATTGGTCAGATGAATTTTCAATTTTTATCATATTTTCGTCAGTGTCCATGCATTTTTTCTGAAATAGTACAAATAACAATAGGATATGAACAGTAGTTTCCGTGGCACTAAAATATTGCGACTTGTTAAGAAAGTCAATTTTGAAGGTTGACATCGAAAATCAGAATCATTTATTCGTAAACGTAGATGATAAATATTATGTATAAAATTAGGTATCAAGTAGATAAGGGAATGCGTACTAGCAAATTTAGAAACATTTTGTAAGTATGTCTCTGAACCCCATGCAGCGAAACGCGACTACTCCCTCACCCCTATGTCACTTGAATTAGCTACTGCGCACTGATTCGCGGAGTGTTCCGAACCGCCTTTCTTTTTTCCTGGATGGGAAATCATCGAATGACTTCTCCCGCTCTGGGCGGAGCGAAAGGGAGTGTCAGACTCTTACTGACTAAAACCCACCCGTGATCCTTCTTGTGCCCTTTGCCTTTCAGGGCCGCGGTGACTCTTTCGAACAAATTCCGCAACCCTAGCAGGCACTGACCCTCTGTCTTTGTTGCTGACAGCTCTTTGAAGCGCGCGTGGAACACGACGCGTCGTCGACACGGGCCTGGTTGCTATCGGACGACAAGCCACCCAGAGCTCGCCGTGCGCAGGCCCGAACCGCCTTTAGGTTTTATTTTACCTGTATATAGCCCTCATCCATCCCTTACCATTATGCGCCATCGTGATTATAGAGCACATCAGAAATAAAAAAAGAACTATTACTTCTTGGTGTTCCTTTAAAGCTTCCTCAGATTTGAACAGCACTGCACAGCCGCTACAGCCAAACACCGTGGACGGGTAACGTTTCTTCAGATCAAACACCAAGTTTACTGGAAGTTCTGGAGGCCAAGAAAGTTAAAAATTAAGTACCTACTACTCAACTGAGTTTGAAACTGTGGTTCCTTTGGTTTTATTCTAAATAAAGCTTTTATATATCAAGAACACTCGACACACATTCTATTGTATACTTTCCAGAGGCTTCGCCCACCTAAATGTCGGAAATTATACCAACGAAACATACTCCCGGGATAAAAAGTACTTAATCTACATATGTATTTGGTATCTCGACGATGGGATATATGTGTGATATTTCATCCATTCAGATCCGTTAACCCAAACTGAATTAATAGAAGTAAGATTAAAATTACATTAGAGCTACAATGAAGCGAGCTTTCAATTTTCGTGTAATATAATTTACAATATCTAGCTGTGACATGAACAAATGAAGTCGCGCTTATACCATTTTGGAACAAATATTTGTATTCATACTTACGCCGTTTATTCAATGTAACAGACACTCGAACAACATCATCAGTACATTTCGTTTCAGAGATGTGGACGTGGTAAATCGTGAAATTCTCTTTGGCCTCTTTTTCCTCAATACAGCTGAATACTTCGTCGCTTTGTGATACGTTTTGCTCTTCTGTAATTTTGTATAAAATGACGACATGGTTGGCGCAGTGGTTCAGCGATTGGCTGCTGCGCTACGTGTCGTGGGTTCGATTCCCGCACGGAACAAATATTTGTATGGCCTACAGATAGTTGTTCCGGGTCTGGCTGTTTGTGTATGTGGCATTGTATGTTTGTAAACGCACCCACGACACAGGAGAAATTCTTAGTGGGGCAACGTGTTTAAAAAAAAAAATGAAATTACACAATGGTATATTAGACTAGCTGCAAATACTACAGGCTTGCAATATGGATGTTGTACTGTTGTTATTGTAATAAACTTTTTTTTTAAATGTCACCACACCCTTCCGCACCGCGGTAAAACGCAGCTTCCTCAAGGATAGTCTCAGGTGAAAGTACTGATAATCCTATAATGAATTGGGGTATTTTTTACCCGACGCGTACCTGCTTTTAATTTAATGGTATGTAACAAGTTGGGTACATGCTCGAATCTGTAGTCCCCATCTTTTTCCTTCACCCGGCCGGTTATAAGTGTAACTTTGCTTCTATTGTAAATTGTGCCAAATTCGTCCTTATTGCTTGTGGCCTGCCAAAGACAAAATTGCACTGTGTTACAACACTAAAGCCCGCCAACCATAGCCAACCACAGCCGATCATAGCCCACCACAGCCAATCATAGCCCGCTGATCGAGCCAGCCAATCCTAGCCAAGCCGACACTACCTCCGGATGCCACCGGTGGTAGGGGAAGAGCTTATATAAGCTCCTGCGCGCCAGTTTGGAGTCCCTTTTTCTTCGTTACTGCGCCTATCAGAAGCTGGAACTCTGCCTATTTGTGTTTTATTATTTTAATTAAATAAATCAGTGCCATCATAAGTGTATCTTTATTGAATCTCTGCTTCAACTGTTAGAAATAATAAGACATCTAGATCTCTATAATGACATAAAATTATCGTGACAGTAGCGCTACTATAACTAAATATGAAACTTATCTTGTTAAATATAAGGTGCAAATTTTGCTATATTTCTTTGAGCGGATGCGTCTTTTCGTGCAGACGACATTCATAATGGCTGACAACTATAACCAGCGTCATAGTTGTAGAAAAAAAAAAAAACAAAAGATACCTCATTGAATACCTTAGTGACAATCAAGTTGTGTCCAAAGAAGGATTGTTTCAAGTTGGGCACTTTGAGCAACTGGCCGATTACTGTGTCGGCCGAAGCGATGTCTCCCTCGTTGTACCGGGGTCCCGAACGCAACGTCGCTTGTATGATGTTCACGAAGTCGACTTCATGCAGACCTGTTGTTGTTGTGGTCGTATCTGGGAATGAATGAATTTGCAATAATAAAAGAAATGTTGAAGGAAGGTTATTGTTGGCGTTGACTGAAAGTGCACAAATAACTTTTTCCTTCTAAATGCATGTATGTTGCAGGATAAGGCCCGGCGCCCACTATCGGTGGGCATCGGTGCGGCTCGGTAGAGCTCGAGCGCTTTACGCCGGCTTCGGGCGGCTTTGGGCGCCTTAGAGCTGCGTTGGGCGACTTCGGGCGGCTTTGGGCGCCTGAGAGCTGCCTCGGCAGTCGTAAACACGCCTAAGGACGCCGTAGCTGATTTTGGGTAGCCTAAGAATAGTTCTGGCTGCAGAAACATCGCAGAGCAGTCACTCGTAACGTTCCGTGAAAACAGTTATTATTAACAGTGTTTATTCATAAGTTATTTTTGTAGCTTTTAGTCTCAAATTGTTTTGATATTTATTTTATTTTTACTTGGTATTAGGACATTTTTATTAGTATTTTGGTTAAAAAAAAATGCCAATAACAGTTTTCTTTACGAATGTACATGCGCAGAAGTTCGCAGAGCCTATGTTCAGGACTGCCAAGTTATTTTGCGTCTACTTGTACGATACGATAATGAAGGCGCGTGCGGTGATCGAAATGACTGGTCTGCGACGTGTCTAATCCGAAAATGCCACCCGAGCTACCCGAAGACCGCCTCGGCATCCTTAGCCATGCTTACGGCTGCCGAGGCCGCCCGAAGTCGCCCGACGGAGCTCTAAGGCGCCCTAAGCCGCTCGAGCTGTACCGAGCCGTACCGATGCCCACCGATAGTGGGCGCCGGGCCTCATTGAACACGTCGTTTTTTGGCGATAACCCTGTTTAGAACGATTGTGAACAGTCTTGTGTTTGTGTCTTGTCGTCTTGCCAATTTATTTGAGGGACCCTCATCATATCTTTTCTTCCATACATCCCTGTCAGTCGTAATCACAGTATTTAGTCTCACAATACATACTTACTGTGTTGTTCGTTTCCCGCAATTTGTTTCAAAACAACATCCTCAGTAATTTTATTCTTAACCACATTGGTTTTATTTGATTGCCGTTTCACTACTTTAGCTACCAATCGCTTTCCATTTGCACATTTTCCTAGTAATATTTTTTCAGGAAAATCTGAAACGAGAATATATGTTATAAAACACCTACCTACTTGAAGCTTAATTTGGTGTTCAGAAACACAATCGGTAAATTTTACTAATTTGATTGTGCTATGTGTCGCGACCGATGGGTCCTTTTTTTTTCTGGATGGGAAATCATCAAATGACTTCTCCCGCTCTGGGCGGAGTGGAAGGGAGTGTCAGACTCTTACTGACTAAAACCCACCCGTGATCCTTCTTGTGCCCGCCGCGTTCCAGGGACGCGGTGACTCTTTCGAACAAATTCCGCAACCCTAGCAGGGACCGATGGGTCCTGCGGGCTGGGTTCTATTCCTCGTGCGAAATATTACTGAATTTTTAACCGACCTCAAAAAAAGGAAGTTGTCATTCAATTAATGAATATGTCTTGCCTCGGAAAGCACGTAGGTATAGTGGCCAAGTGCCATTCTGCCTGTATGTAATAGTCAGGAAACAGGGAGACTACATCATTACTATTTGCGCACAGACTATAGGCTGCAATATCCGCTGAGATTGGCCGAAACGATTGAAACTCAGTATTCCATTAATTTGTGTTTGGCATTAACAACACATTCATGTTACCTTTGAAATTGAATTTAGCCTTTATTTTAATGGAGCGCGTATCTTTATCATAGTACATTTCCTGTTTCGGCTGTTCAAGTATTTCAGATTCAACAAGTACAGTAGGTTGTTCTTGTTTTTCACGACTTGTCTCATTTTCGTTCGTGATTCTCGTCGCAAGCTGCTGTTCAGTTTCTATAAATGTAATAAAAAATATTAACTAAATGTACCTATAATTAAAAAAAAATAAGAAACAAAAAGTTTGATCCTCTTTTTTGCATGGGAAATATTACGATCTACTTTGAACTCTTACGTCGATTACGTAAAGTCCAAATTAATTGTTGTATCCTTAACGGAACTGACGCTACCCTTTCCTCCCTTCTCCAGCATTGTAAATTAAACTTTAATTTTATGCTGTTTTCAGTTATAGATCAAGAACTAAAACATTACTAGAGAACATTATTAGAAAATACCTTTATTTTCATTGACATAAAGTTGTACACATTTCATGTCGTCATTTTGTTGATTATCTGCATTTATCACAAACTCCATCTCTGTTTCTTGTTGATTGGTCAATGGTTCTGTGCCGATGTTCGGGAATTGACTTGAAACACTATCTATTTTAAGAGTTCTGTTGGTAAAAAACATGATTTTCTCAAAAACAGGGTCAATAATTTATTTATTATTCGGCTAAACCAGAACGCGCCGTCTGTCTATGATAACTTTCTTGTAAGACCACATATTAGAGGTAAAGTTTCTTAATACAAATGCACATACATATAAATATGTTATGCTTACCCGTTATCAGTTCCCGTCATATTGTTATCATTTTGAATCTCGTTTCTCAATTTCTGTATTAGTTCTAGAAAAACATTAATAATAATAATAAGATATCCGTAATATTTGTATCTTTTTTTAAATGTTCTAATACATACTGTCATTGGAAGTAATATCGTGAAGTCCTAAAGTGTTGAGCACGAATATTTTGTCATTGGACTCCAGCAATATCCAGCCTTTCTGTTCCAATGTCTGATATTGCTCATCACTTAATGTTATCTAAAAACAAAACGAGTTATTTTTTATTAAAAATACGCTATTAATAAACCTACTCCCATAATTAGTTATCCTGAAAAACCTAGATAGTAATTCAACTGCCTCCGGATAGAGTAGCTCATGGTTAAATAATAACAGCCGCACGATTCTAACTCCAAGGTTAAACAATGCTTGCCAAGGTCAGTCTGCGGATGGGTGACCATCTTAAAATTTTGAAACTCGGTGTGCCTTGGAAAGCACATTAAGTTCCGGCTCTCATTTGTAGATCTTTGGCAGTCGTCACGGACTATCAGAAGCCAGAAAATCTGACTTCAGTCTTGTCAAGAAGTACTCTGTTACCCAGTTAATGGGTTATGGAGGTCTGGTAGGCAGCCGCCCCATGTAAAATACTGGTATACAGCTGAATTTGGTTTGACTGGAAGCCGACCCCAATAAAGTTGGGAAAGGCTAGACAATTAGAATCCCATCCCATAGCCTACTAATCCTACTTGCCGTAGCTGTAGGCCCGTTTTCGCAATTCAGAGTTATCCTTTAGCTTATAGTTGCTAACACAAGGTTAACAAATATTCCATAAATAATGACCCCAGATAAATAGTATTAAACAATGTCACTGTTTGTCTTCGCTGCTGTCCTCCAAACTAAGCATTGACATTTGGTTCTATTGTCAATAATAGAAAGAAATAGTGAGATACAGGGGATAATTGGATATTTTACTAGATATAAAAATCTTAATTCTATTTGGTCCGTCCGTTGGATTTTCAAAAACTGTTAGACACTTATTTTTTGTCATTTCAAATCGTAAATAAAAATATAAAAATAAAGTGCATCATAGTTCCAGAGTAGGGACTGGTGACGTAAAAATTGTAGCACGTAGTGACGTCACGCGAGTATTCAACGCACTGTATCGTCTACATTTTTCGTTTACGTGAAAAAAGAAAAAATACGTGTCCAATATTTTTTGGAAATCTATTAGACAAATTTAATTCTAAAAAATAAGAATAGTAATATAAATTTAAAGATAAGAATAGTTGGTCGCTGTGTTGAACGCAAGACAATTTCTATTTTATTTTATCATGTTCTTTCTCTATAAGTTAGCTTATGACGGGTTATATGAGTTCATATAATATTGTTTTTTTATTTTTGATGACTATGTAGGTCAATCTGTTTTTACTTTATTGACTCAATCTACTCCTTATAATGTTTTATAGTGAATTGCTTTATGATTTCCATGTTGGATAATTATATTTTTTTTTCTACCTTTGTCATGTATCAATGACTTTGCATACTATTGTATAAATTCAAGTTCTTAAAACGCAATAGACAGATGTGTTGCTGGGGAGTTTGTTGCGCCACTTCTTCTTCCCAGCTAAAACACTAGGAAGTGGTGACGGGTGGGCGTTTTGGGGGACTGTCTTTATGTAAAATTTGACGTTCAAAAAGTGCTGTCTATCAGCCTAGTTTGAATAAATGACTTTTGAATTCGATTTTATCAGTAAAATATCCTATTTACACCCGGGCGAGGCTGGGTCGCTACTCGCTAGTATTTTTTATTATACATTCTGTATGTTTGTCAATAAATGCCACCATCAAAATCAGGATGATTTTCATGGTGTTAGTATATTTTTGTGGGCTATTTTTCGACTTGGGTGGGACCACTAGTTGGACACTACTTGGACGACTAGTCTAAATCCTAACTTATATTATAAAGAGTAAAGACTTATTTTTTGTTTCGTACGATTTGGCTCATAAATCTTACAGCGGGTTTTAAAAATTCTTTTGCAATAAAATTATCTAAAAAAAAAACATTAATAAAATGTACCTACCTCAGTAAAATTATTTCCCTGTTTGCTGTTGTGTGTTACGACATCAATATCTACATCTTGCTGTGTGGTCGGTTGTTTATATTGATCAACAACTACATCTTCCTCCATCTGAAAAAGAAAAATTGATCAGTTATAAATAATACTCAATTACAAACATATTATACAATATAGTGGAAGGGACAACGCATATTCTATATTAATTTATTCAGCAAATGATTTTGACATTCTGGCCCACCCAGTGGCTATGCAGGAATTTTACGTCTGCTTTTCCCTTTATAAACTAAATCTAACCCAGTGAGATTTTTAATCGGAAAATAAATCTAACCTAATGAGACTTCTAACTGTAAAATAAATAAGAAATAAAAAAAAAATGATACTATTGGAAACACAACCAACTTTATGATTTTTAGCAAAACTAGCGAAAAATAAATCTCACTCAGTCCGGAATCCGGAATTCATGGTAATAGGATGTGCATAAATGTCTTTACCACAAGCAACAATGTATATGTAATGTATGTGCAATGTGTAGTATCAATTTCACATCAAAAGTACCTACATGCCTACTTTTAAAATATTTTTTTTTTCAATCAATCAAGGAGTCAATGTTGTTGAATACTTTCGCTAAGCAGACCATAATAGTAAAAGTATTACGTGTTCTGTTGTTGTGGTGCTTGAACTGGGTTGTAAGAGGTAGCTGTTGGTGTATAGGCCGTTATCTCCATCGGGTAGTATAAACTGATCTGAAATAAAGACACATTATTGTTGCGCGCCACAATTAAGTAAGGAAGATAGCGGCATTCGGTACCACTAGCGCCATCTAGTATCGACCAGCAGAACTAGTAAAGTCAAGAACCTTCGAGATTTTTCTATGATAGAACATTCTAGAATTCTCGGGCCCTAGTCAGTCGCGACCGATATGTACGCGAACTTTCTGGAATGTTCTACAATGGAAGGTTCTGGAACTACCCGGCGCCCTATATAAGGCTGGCACATGTACCGACCGAGTCATGCTGAATGCACGCAGCAAGCTATCCCTTAAATGTAAGTTGCGCATTTATACAACGTGCATATACGTCCGATAATGACCTATGCGTGTGCTACCTTTGCGCACACTAAGCCGTACCGGATCCATAGATTGCAAGTGATCCAAAACCGGTTTCTGCGGAAGGCCACGGGTGCCCCGTGGTTCGTTAGAAACGATCGACTTCATGTCGACCTCCGCATCCCAACAATCAAACAATTCATGAAGCGCCTTAATAAGCGTTTCATAGAGTCCGCCGATTCGCATCAGAATCCCCTTATCGTATCGGCTGCCCGATACGCTCCCTCCAAGATTAGTAGGATTGCCGTCCACGGCACTCCCTAGTCGAACCCGACGACCCCATCACCTTACTTCAGGAAAGTAATAGGGAAACCAGTACGATTAGAAAAAACAAAAACAGACCGCGTTCCGTATTCCGGCCCCGCCGACGAGGCCCATCGCGACGCCCAAGTAACATCCCTCCCCGACTTTTGCCTAACGAGCCAGCCCGCGCCGCTGAGCCATTAGCGTTAAATCCCCTAAATAATAATAACTGACCCAGCCTGTCCCTTGCTGCCCCTCTCAATGACCCCGTTTTACACCCGTATTGACCCTGTCGATCACAGAGACTTCTCTGAATATATGGCGCTTATCAGACATCATAATGAAGTCGATCTCGTTCTTTATCACGTTATCGGGGCTTCGCTAGGTCCACTTCCTTTGAGGCTTCTTCTGGCAAAAGAAAGTTCATCAGAAAAAGCCCCTAAGCTTGTAGGTAGTTAACCAGTGATTTCTGCGCCCATAGCCGAATGGCCCTACTCTCGATTCGCCACACACTTGTGTTTAATAATATTACAAATTCAAAGATGTTTAATAATATTACAAATTCAAAGAAAATTCACCTGCCACAGATATAAGTTCTGCAGAATTGTCCACATCGACGAAGAACTGTTGAGAAGAGACCCCATACACAGTACAGGGCTGGACATCGTCCAGAGCCTCCTTCACATCCTGCACCTGGGCTACATACTGGACCTGTCTGTTTACTGAAATGTATTAGAACAACTTTAAATATTTTTTATATCTAGGTGCTATATCATGAAGCTTTCCATTGCAATAGAATGAGAAACTGAACTGTATATAACCCGTGGCATTAATACCTAATAATACCGAGCACGCCAAAAATTGAATTGTTCGTAAACAGTGTTTTAGACTACCCCCTGATACGTTAATGATGATTTATTTTAATAATAATAATAATAAGTTTATTTGTTAGAATATTGTTGTTACAAGGTGTTACTTATAATTTTACGTCCAAAATATTCTGCTGTTTCCAGCTTACAAATATTTTCAAAAATTTAAATGAAATTAAAATCAATTGGCAACATAGGAAAACATTATCTGATATTAATATAAAGGAATTATTGCATACAATGTCAAAGCATAGTAATTAGAATGTCTAAAACTATGCATGAGTTAAGTGTGTTTTTAAAATGCTCTTGCTATTATTAGGATTGGAAAAATTGATTACAACATTATTCAAGTATAATAAACATCTGATCATTATAAGAGCTTAATAATGTTAGAAAATATACTTTTATAGGTCACTGACACAACTTGTGCAAACATAGTGGTCAGGGAATTAAAATCAGAACAGATTATTGTGCCTACTTACAAAGAAAAGTGCCATCATCTTGAACCACAAAGAATTGATCGTGTTCTGGGTCACTTCCATTTGCTGGTAGAAACTCGTATGTTTCATACGTGTTCTTATCCATATTGCTTAAAGAAAATGAACCAAATTATTTTTCTGACTTAATTCATATTTGAAAATACCACTGAAAATGCGCACGCACAAGTACACTCATGTTTATTACCTGTAAGCTTTTTGAAAAAACCATTAACGGATATATTTAATCGTATATCTTTTTAACTGTCAGGCTGCTCCGTTTTTTACTAAGCTAATTATTATAATATTGTGTGAACGTAATCAAAGGAGACACATTTTTGTTTACTGTTTTATGTCACAATGACAGCGCTTGTAATTTTTTTTTTCTGTTTCATGCATCCGACTCAGGAACATGGCAATGTGAAATCAAAAACGTAATTGAATGTTGCGAATGCTTCAGAATGCACAGTATTTCTCAAAGCATAAACGTAATCGTTCATCTCTACTGGTATATGCGTTGGTGCTTTAAAGTCACCCACTATCATGTGTTGAATTATTTTTTTGTACATTACGTCTTTTTCAACAGGGGTGGCACAAGCTTCCCAATGTTGCATATTGAATTTATAGAAATCGACGTCGCACCGGCAGAACTGCTTCGCCGTCGGTAAAAAATATGCACATCCATAATAAACGATGACTCCATTACGTGCAAGTAGTTGAAGCATAATGTCTTCATATCTCCCACCCAAACAGTTCAATGCCAGCTTAGGTCTGGCTAAAGACGTATCGAAGCCTTTGAGTGCTTCAGCTTCCTCTAAAGTATACACTACACTGGCTCCTATGCTAAGTAAATGTGCCTTTACAGTTTCATAACCACAATGACTGGCAACAATATTAAAAGTGTTTATGCCTCTAGCTTTACATAACTGTATAACTGATTGACCTAATGGGCTATTAGCAGCATTTTGTGCGACAGTATCGCCCGGTTTAATGTTTGTAAAGTCATGTAGCATTCTGTATGCTGAACAAGGTGCCACTGTTAGCATGGCAGCTTCTGGAATTGCAAGATTTCTGGCAATAACATGTACATCTCTTTGGTTAAATACACCATAGTATCTCCAAGAACCTAATAGTCTGGATGATAGGACAACTCTGTCACCAAGGGCTACACAACTGACATGTTTGCCCACTTCCACAATTTCTCCAACTCCTTCATCTCCAGGGATTGTTGGCAATCTAGGAAGTAACATGTTCTTTCCTGGAATTAAAGCAGAGAAAATATTAGTTGATAGTAAATCTTAATAATTGAATATTTAAGTAGAATTATTAACAGGCACTGCACTTGTTTTTCTAATAAAACAAAATTACTTTTTAAAACAATTTATTATTTTCAACAACAAAAATACCATATAACCACATCACTTATGTTAACTAAACTCTAAAATATATTTACATCCTTGAAATCCCTTGGAGGTGAGTGTATGGCCAATGGCTTCTTTAAACTGATCAAACTTCACCATTTTATGAACAGGAGCTTGAAGTTTCTTTTCAGCTATCAATGAAATCACTTCTGACATCATTTCGTCTTTGGCCGAGTTACTAGCTTTTTCATTCCATGCAGTCATCCAGAACCCATAAAACGTTAAGTTTTTAAAAATAAATGAAGAAGTTGGTATTATCACTGGTTCTCTAGACATTCCTCCATAAGTGACCATACAACCAGATGGTGCCAAGTGTCTCAACATTTCTAGTGAACTTTTCCCTCCGACACAGTTTAAAGCTAGTGAAGGTTTATCAATTTGTTTTTCTCTGAAAATCGTTGTTGATCGTAGTTCTTCTTCTGTTAAAACATGGGTAGCTCCTAAGGACTGTAAGTGACTCTTTAATTCATTTATTTCAGGTCTATTCCTCACTATGTTAATATTAGGAATGCCCCAAGCTTTGCAGATTTGTATGACATTTTGTCCACATGCACTATTAGCTCCATTCTGTATGACAACCATGCCACCATTCCGCACAGGTTTAAAATCACTAAGCATTCTGTAAGCAGTGCAAGGATTAACTGTGAGAGTTGCAGCTTCTACCAATCCCATATTGTCTGGGATAACTTTCAACATAGTTTTGTTGAATGTGGCAATGTCCCTCCAAGTACCTTGAACTGGCTTTGTAACTATAACTTTATTGCCTAGACGAATGCCACTCACTTCTTTTCCAATTTCTTCAACAACTCCTACGCCTTCATTGCCAGGTATACTTGGCAGCATCACTTTGACTGGATACTTTCCTAAAACAACAAATTAATGTGCAATAATAAGTGAGGTACTTAAAAGATTATGTTGTAAAAATTATTTATGATATTTATTTATGATTAAATTAAATACAAAAGCTTAAAAATAATAACAAAACAATACCTGAAATTATAGAATTGGGTACATAGGTCAAAAACAAAAGTTTAAACACTAGTCTTTAAAAGTATTGAAAACTGAAACAATAAAAAAACAAGACAACCCAGTGAACAAAAGTTTTAAACAATAAAACTGTAAATTTTGTTATAAAATCACTTGCCCTAGTTGGTAGTTACCTACCTTGAATGGTGTTAATATCAGCCGGGTTTATTGGAGCTGCTAGCATGCGAACCAGAACATCCTGGGTGCCTAGTCTAGGAACTTCGGTTTCCCTAACCTTTAAAACTTGTAGAGGGTCTCCAAATTCGCTGTATACTAATTGTTTTGACATTAAATTTCGCACCGACCCAGTCAATTTAACACCGCTTTTTGGGTAACATTTTGCAGCCGCAAATAATTTATTACTGTGATATAAACCGGCCATAGTGTGTATCTTTTGAAAGATTTGCAGAAAATATGATTGTTATAATTTGGTTGCAAAACTGATTAGATTAAACTGACGATAATTTTTCCATGTAGGATTAGCGGCTGTCAGTGTCAGAAAGGTATCAATATCAAACAATGTAGGCATGGGCACAAAATATCGATATATCGATATTTTTCCATACCATTATCGATATATATCGTCGATATTTTTCCATACCATTATCGATATATATCGTCGATATTTTTAATCGCGATATATCGATCCTATTCGATATTTATTTTTTTTATCGAATTCGTATCAAATTCGATTATTTTTACGAAATTTAGGTTGCGTGTTTTTAATGTTATTAGATTATCCTTGCATGCTCCTCGCGTATTGTTAACTTTAAAAAATCCCGCCAAAATCGTTATGAAATACAATATAGCATTAAACTATTGGTAGCGTGCAAGAAAATACTAATACTGCCATCAGTGTAAGACGAATATGAACCTGAAGTTAACAGACAATTAACAATTTTCGGTTTTTTTTTTTCAACACATCAATCACAAAACCTAAAAATATGTTAAATATAATAAATTGTTTAAGCTCGAGCAATAATAACAAATACTATTTTCTTCTATTGTTTATTACGAAGACTGACGATATATCAATATATCGATATTTTTCACTCGATAATTATCGATAGTGTTTAAAAATATCGATACGATAAATATCGATATATTTTTTTCACTTGCCCATCCCTAAAACAATGTTGTTATTGTTAAAGTTAGAGTTGCCCTATCTACAACGGATACAGAACTACAGAGTGTTTCATTCCTAATTCTTATTTTTTTTATATAATTATGACTTGTTTTCCATTAGAGCGTATGTAACAAATTCTAATGTTTTTTTTTTTGTAGTTTTTAACAGAAAATTAATCGAGTCGGCCTTCTCGGCAACACGGCTTCACTATGGTAGAACAATCATACTGCGATAAAATTTTCAGCTCTACTGGGATCACAATTGTTTCAATGGTTCCACATGATTATGTCCAGTTGCGTGGACATTTGAGACAATATTACAAAAAGGGCATAGAACCTTTATGTTATAGCTTCCCGGACGATATTGTATTTTTTTTTAGTCATTTAAAAATATAAGTGGTAAGATGCACACTGAACTTTTCACGCTTTCTATTATATTAAAAAAACTTTTTACAAAAAAATACAACCGACTTTTACACAAAAAATCAAAAAGTGCAAAATAACTTTAATTTCGGAAGTCGGTGTTCAAAAAACGAAAAAGCAACCACAAACACCGAGTTAAAAGTCGGTTGTATTTTTTTGTAAAAAGATTTTTATTTTTCACTTTTTAGTGGTACCTACACCCCCTCCCCTCCCCCACCTAAACGAACCAATCACATTGGTGTAAAAAAACGTACAGCTCCTTTGCAGAGTAAACTAAGAGGTCGTCAAAGTAGACAAAGTACATATTTTTTTTAGATTTTTCGAAAACTGCTTGGTTGATTTCGATAAAATTTTCATGGGACCATTTGGGAAGTATACCCTTTCCAACAAAAAAAGAATTTTTCAAATCGGTTGACAAGCGACGGAGTTATGCGCGAACAAACATAAAAAATTTGAATTCGAATTGAGAACCTCCTCCTTTTTTACAAGTCGGTCAAAAAATAAGTAAAATGTAAAAAGTTTTAGACTACGAAGGCGCACTTTTGTGTACTTTCGTAAATCTAGTCCAGACACTGCAGACCAGCTCATCTACTTTTCTTTGGGATTGGTATTTTAACCTAATAATATTATATTTATAAAATTTTGATGATTCAGTTGAGAAGATGACTATTTTGTCTTTGAAGTTCCACGTCCAATGCAAATTCAATAGGTACCTACATAAATGTATATTTAAATAAACTCAACGCAAAAACAATCATCAAGACCGGTTCATAAACAATAAAATTATGCCAAAAAGCATGGCTGACTATTACACATCTGCGTACCCCTTCACAGCGTACCGGCGTGATATTATGTTAGAAACAGACATGCGATTTCAGCAATCACGGAAGATTTGCTGTCATTTATTGAAGAGTTCCGTTGCCTATGTCCGAAGCTCTTCATCAGGTGTTCACCAAATTGAATGATAAACCACACGATAAGTAGGGGAGACCGGGTACAAACGTAACATTTTGTACTTTTACTTTGGTTTCTGGCTAGGTGTGATTATTTTATAGAAATTAATATAACCATTTAAACATTCCATGTATGGTCTTTACATCGGTATATTAATTTCGCTTATTATTGCTCATTTGATATGAATCACAGAGCCTCGAAAAAAAATTGGAAGTTGTTACTTCCGACCACGTAGGCAGGACGAAAGTAACACGTTGTGGGTCGAAAGTAACAGACCAAAAGGGTTCGTAAAGAAAACAATATGACATATTAAATCAGAATATTTATTTATAAAGATAGAAAAAGAAGATAGATAATGACTTTGTATTTAAATAAATAGCGTTTAAAATGCTCAAAAACTTAAAAAGATATAGTTACATATACAGTAAATATATTCCTATTAAATGGACTTATACCGGTAGAGATAAATCCGGCAATTGCATTTCGATCGGTAACTGAAGAAGGAAATGCTTCTCTAACAATGCCAGGAATGTAATGGATAGTCATTGTTTGACCAGGATGATTCCGCATCCAGTTGTCTGTTGCAGCGTTTATCATTTTTTTTAATGGTCCAAATACTGCTCTATCTAAAGGCTGAAGCTTGTGGTGCAATGGGGTGGAAACAACACTAGCACAATTCCCTGTTTTTTTACAAAAATATAGAGCTTGGATAGATAATCGAGCAATAACAAGCATTTTTGATTAACTGTTGGCTTGACTTGTCTTTTAAAGTGTTCTAGAAATAGTAAAAATGTTGCTTCTTGCATCCATCCACTAGTATTGCCAGCTCCGGCACAACCAATAGGACCTTCACGTATCATGTGCTCTTGGTATCGCTTCAATGGGAAAACAAAATGTTACATGATAAACAATTTTTTTTGCCATGGATCTAATTTTTATACCATGTTTAGAATGCTCTTCAGCCGCTATTCGGTATACTTCCGTGTCAGTAGTTCCACGTGTGGTAGTTCTGATGCGTTGTCGCGGCTTCATGTTAAAATAAATACACATAACAATGATAAGTAAAATAAAAAGTTAACAAATCTATACGGGGACAAAAGTAACATGTTACTTTTGTACCCATAAGGTTATGTTACTTTTGTGCCCGACCACATTTCTGTTAAAATATAAAATATAACCTTAAAACGGAACGTGACAGACTAAAATGAAATAAAACACTGTGAAATCAATCTAATCAAGAATTAATCTGCGAATACTCAGATTGATATCATCCTTAAAAGACTACGGAAACACTGAATAAGAAAACGTCAAAAAACTTACGTTTGGTTTGCGAAATCATAAAGTGTCTTCTCACGTAACCTAACAGCGCGAGGTGTGCGCGGCGGCTGAAAGCATGCAAGGGGGGCACCACCCCGCTGTCAACTTACGACACCGATGCGGTGTTTGGCTGTTGGATATACCTACAGAGCCTTTGTTACTTTCGACCCGCCGTTACTTTTGTACCCGGTCTCCCCTACCTGAATTGAGAACCTCCTCCCTTAAAACAGAATATCAGGCTGGGTCGCATCCTTGAACCTTGGCCACATGAATGGTACTTAAACTAAATCGAGTAGGTATATTCTTTTTCTTTCTCAAAAATAAGGAAATTAAGCTACAACCTCATAAAACAAAAATTTGTTCCTTGTCTCGGGTATACTAGATTTCTTATAATACAAACATGCAGATGTTTTTTTCTGTCGAATTAAGTGTAGGTAAACTAGAGAACCGTGGCTTAAGTTAAAGGCGTTGCAGGGGGGGCGGGGGAGGAGGAGCACCTAGGGACGGGCTGCATCGCATAAAGATTTCGGCTCTCTTGGAGGCGCGAATCCTGTATCGTGGGTGCGTTCACAAACATATAAACTCACATACACAAGCCACCCAGACCCGGAACAATTATCTGTAGGCCATACAAACATTTGTTCCGTGCGGGGATCGAACCCGCGACACGTAGCGCAGCAGCTGAACACTCAACCACTGCGTCAACAGTGTCGTCAGAGAGAGTTTCATTGCGGACATAGAAGGGCGCACCCATGATTCTACGGAGGAAACGGTTTTATAGTGTCTGCATCCTGTGGTGACCAGGTTTAACCTATTTTGAACTCTCATAACTTTGCTTTGGATGATGCTAAATAGTTAAAAATGTTAAAGATAGAATACCATAATTCGAGTTAAGTCGGTTACTGGTACAAATTATTATAAGTATTTCTTTATTTATTTATTTATGTAC
The DNA here is from genome assembly GCA_905332915.2 of Hecatera dysodea. NCBI lineage: Eukaryota > Metazoa > Arthropoda > Insecta > Lepidoptera > Noctuidae > Hecatera > Hecatera dysodea. The sequence continues at coordinate 9,533,381 of HG995304.1, forward strand.
ACACAATATACTTAAAATATACCACTTTTTCAGCCCCGGATCTGAGGGGGGGGCAAACCGGGGCACTTGCCCCGGGCGGCAGTGTCATGGGGGCGCCAAATCCTCGAGACAAGAATTCGAAATATCGAACAAATGAAGCCTCTTTTCCTACAATATCATACATAGGTTTTTATCAAGTAATCGAATCTTAATCTACACCACATTTCCACTTATGTATATTATAAAGAGGAAAGATTTGTATTTTTGTGAGTGTGTGTGTGTGTTTGTTTGTTTACCTATAATAATATTATAAAGAGGAAAGTATGTAGTATTTTGTATGTAACGAATAAACTCAAAACTACTGAATCGATTTCAAAAATCTTTCACTATTAGAAAGCTACATTCACCTTGAGTAACATAGGCTATATTTTATCCCCGTACGTATTGCCACGGGAACGGGAACAACGCGAGTGAAACCGCGGGGCGTTGCTAGTTAGATAATAAAACGATTAAATTTATTAGAGGATTATTATTTTAACAAATTAATGTTCACAAAAATGCTACTGCTCAAAGTTTTGCCCCGGTCCGAAAAAATCGTAGATCCGGGGCTGCACTTTTTCATATATTTTGAGTAAGGTGTAGTGTAGAGCTTGTAGGTTTAGGTTGTGCAGTCTTTAGAGCTTGGCTTTATACGAGATCTGATAACTTTTTCTCAGGGTAAGCTACGTAGACTCGTCTTGGCAACATTTTTACGTGGAAATGTTTTTGGTGGGATCATATTTACCCTAGTAGCTTACTAGCCACTGCGTCAACGCCCTTTTTGTGTTGGCCCCAGAAGGCTTCTTACCTACGGTTTAGAACAACGGTTTCCTAATCTGACCCAATCCATTACTTTAACTCATAGAGTTCTCTATGAGTCAAAAGTAATGGATGTATTGCATAACATCCTATGCTACTTTATTTATCGTTTACCTATTCGGCGAAGCCACGAGGTTTCAAAGACATCATGTATGAAGATTTTACTCTCGATGAGAGTAATCAGTAAGGTGATTATTGTGTGGTTCTTTCTTCCTTATCACTTCGTACCAATGGATTGCGAGGAATATAGTCTTTCCTTCTGATATTTTATATTTTGTTTCATAACTTTTTTTTACTACAACATAACGTACCTACCTTTTATGAAGTTTGATGTAGGCTTTGGAACTTGGAGATGACTGTCCAAACGATATTAAACCTGAAGGTGATATTCAATTAATTTCCCTGAATTTAGCTACCTTATAGTGTAACCTCTTCGTCGTTCTAACTCTTGGGTATTTTATTATAAGTACGTATTAACTCCATGCTCTCCGGCCAGCGACTGGTCAGTCATTCTTGAATCCATTCATAGTCTATGGAGTATTATTGTTTTGACATGTTGTCAGGCTGAGTCGTAAATGCATCATGTTCACAGCCTGAGCAGTGAGGTTGCTTTGTATCAGTTACTGTGGTATACAGCACGTTAGTTATATCCACCTCTGAAGTATTCTCGACAGTGGTACCCATCACGGTGGTATCCATTTCGGTGGTATCTATTACGGTGGTATCCATTACGGTCCTATCCAAAGAAGTGGTATTCACTCTTAAAGTATTTGCTTCTCGGGTATCCACTCTTGACACTATTGTATTTCTTGAATCAGGTTCTGTGCGGAGGGATCGGTGTGAGAGTGAACGGAGGGAACCAAGGGTACGGAGGGAACCGTGCCGGGGCGAACGGAGGGACAGTTGGGAAAGTCTTCCAAATATACCTAGTCTCTGTCTTCGTCTTGAATATTGTAGTGAAAGGAAATAAATAAAAACCAATAATACTAAAAGATTTATGAAAACCCAACCCCAACTGGCCCGGCGGCGAATAAAGAATGACATGTCAGACCTGTTTTGATCGTGATTTCGAACCACCAGGCCAGCTAGCTGCGCTGTGACTTCTCGGATGCATCTTTGTAGCACTAACAGCTGCACTATATACACCAACTCACACTAAAGGAAAGCAGTAGGTAGGTAATGACGCACCACAGAAAATATATGAAGATACAGATACAACAAACTCAAAGTCGTTCGTTTTTAGGCAAAAGCTAAAATTTCATAGTTTCGGAGACATGGATTTAAGATGTGGATCTGTTCATTGTTATAGACATGCATAACTCATATTTTTGAAAGAATTTGTCTTATTTGTATTTGAGTAGGTTTATTATACGTAATAAAAAAAAAATCCTCACAAACTTCCTTGCCGTAAAACGGTAAAAAAATCATGTCTGCTATATGGGCCCCACTTAAATATTAATTTTATTTAAATGTTCATTTAAATTAAAATATATAACACCATATTCTGTAAATATTTCAAGCGTCTACCTGTTGCTGTTATCAATATCGAACAAAAACAAGCAAAAATCATGTGGGTTGTATGGCCCTTAAATATTTATTTTCTCTGTTTTTTATTATGGAGGAGCCTGAACTCAAACGAGAGCTGGCCTCGCTTAGTTAGTCTATTCTCCAAATATGTATATGTAAAGATATAAAAGTTTTTCACATAATTATTGGAAAAACCGCGAGACGGCCGTGTGCGTAGTTTCCTTCGCTTCTTTTTGATATTTAAAGTAATAGAAAAAATAAATACGTTTGTAATTTTTGATTATGGTGATATTGCGATATCTATTTCATCGGTTTAGGTCTTGATTGACAGACTCTCGTAATATATGTATATCTGTGAGTAGCAAAATTAAGATTGATGTTTATAACAAACTAGCTGCTGCCCGCGACTTCGTCCCCGTGGAATCCCCGATTTTAAAACATTCCTTATCGCTGCTCCGCTCCTATTGGCTTAAGCGTGATGATATATAGCCTAAAGCATAGAAATATAAAATACAGGAGAAGTGGCAAGGGGGCGTGTCGGCGTCCTCGCGACATGGTCTGGGCGAGCATGTCTTACACAATGGTCGAATCCGCGAACTAGTGCGCTTACGACCGTGAGCGTGATAAGATATAAGAATGCTGTGTTGTTCAGTGTTTTCTTGTAAAAACCGAAGCATAAACGAAAACTTTGTTAATTATGGAATCACTTACCATATCAAAGTACAAGTATTTTACTATATTTGTCTTTAAAATCATGAAAAACAACAAATCGTAAAATATTTCTTGCTTATACTATGTTTTTTTTTGTTTTCAAATGTCACAGCGACAATAATATATTACAATGAATACACTGCTCCTTAACCACTACCTAAGTTTGTCGCTAAGTGACTGGATGAGCAATGTAAAAATCACAAAACGATACTTTAGCAAGCCGATGTATCGCATAGTACGGCCGCTGCTTCTTGCCGCGAGTTAGTGATGTAATTGTGCAGATACACTGTCCACAACAATGTCGATTGTTGAATGAAATATTACAAAAGTGTACCAAACTTTCTTAGATTTCATTAAATTTTTGGTAAATAATCGTTCAAGTGTTTTTGGCTTTGAATTATCGTATTTATGCCTTATTCTCGTGCTACTTCCTTACTTTTTATGGTATTGTATTTTACTTTCGATAAAGTTTCGAATGCATTATAGTAGTCGGCATGTTTAAGATAATATATTAGTGACCTTTGCTTAAAATTAGTCAATAATTTCATGCTATTTATTTGTTATACATGGGCAGCATGGTGTGTGTAATAAATGCAGAATCGATAACTTTCCGATTTAGTCAATCACTAGCGTATATGTAAAATAAATTGCTTTTGCACAGCACAACGATACCCACCGCTGTTTTTGTGTGAGTAAGTTGTACGGTGTACGGTAAATACACGCTGTGCTTAGTAGGATAAGGTTTATAATTGATTGTGCAGTACAGTCCGATTTCAGAAATGCGGGTGTGTGTGCGACTGCGTATCTATTGCTTTTACTGAACTGCATTCGTAGTAGTTGCCGGGTGGTAGGGCAAAACAGGAGACACAGGTTCCGATACATTTTCGGCTACAGGGCATATCTCCTTGTTTATTATATCTATGGCCTAAAGCCTTCCTCGATAAATGGTCTATTCAACCCAATGATTAATTTTTCAATTCGAACCAGTAGTTCCTGAGATTAGCGCGTTCAAACAAACAAACAAACAAACTCTTCAGCTTTATAATATTAGTATAGATTAATGTCTTCTTTTTTAACTGATACTTTGGCATAGGCAGTTGTAAAGACAATTGATATTATTCAATTTCCTGAACTAAATAATTTCGTGGTTTTAATAATAAGAAATCGGTTATTATGTGCCTTTCTTATTTTTCATTACGTGGAAAAGAATTAATGACGCTAAGATATGAACACCCGCAAAAACAAAAACGAAACATCCGCACCGCTCTTTGCGAAAACACCTATGTTTGACAAATTGATTGATTGATTAATTGAGCATTTTATCTAATTTGTTTTAAATAACGCCCATACAAGATTTTTTAAGTAGCTTTGTCAAAAACGATAGTATTAGTTGGGATGTCGTATACCAACCGTTAGACAAGGGGATGTTATTTCCCCGAAATTGTTCACTAATGCAATGGAGGATATGTTCAAGACGCTGAACTGGAAAGAACGTGGCATTAACATCAATGGCGAGTACATCTCTCACTTGCGATTTGCAGACGATATCGTCATCATGGCAGAAACGCTGCAGGACTTACAACAGATGCTGAATGACCTGGCTGACTCTTCTGTGCGCATCGGCCTACGGATGAACTTGGATAAAACCAAGGTCATGTTCAACGAACATGTTCTACCGGAACCGATTGCAATTCACGGTGCCGTTCTCGAGGTTGCTCAAAAATATGTGTACCTCCGGCAGTCACTGCAGTTAGGTAGAAACAACTTTGAGGGCGAGGTAAACAGAAGAATTCAGTTGGGTTGGGCAGCATTTGGGAAGCTACGTCGTGTCTTTACATCGTCGATCCCACAGTGCCTAAAGACGAAAGTCTTCAATCAGTGCGTCCTACCCGTCATGGCATACGGGGCCGAAACGTGGACACTGACGGCTCGTATGGTCCATAAGCTCAAAGTCGCTCAGCGGGCTATGGAAAGGGCTATGCTCGGTGTGTCTCTGACGGATCGCATCAGAAATGAGGTGATCCGTCAGAGAAGCAAGGTAATTGATATAGCCCACCGGATTAGTAAGCTGAAGTGGCAGTGGGCTGGCCATATTAGTCGTAGAACCGACAACCGTTGGGGTAAACGAGTTCTAGAGTGGAGACCGCGACTCGGCAAACATAGTGTAGGACGTCCTCAGGCACGGTGGAGTGACGATTTGTCAGAAACTGGATGCGAGAAGCCGAAAATAGATCTAAGTGGCGTGCAATTGGAGAGGCCTATGTCCAGCAGTGGACTGCAACAGGCTGTTGATGATACCAACCGTAACTCTCGAGGTCGAATTTATTGGTACTACTACCGAACCGGTGGCGGCGGAGGTTTGCATGTCTAGTACCAATTGGTTCTACTACCGAACTATACGGTTAAATTCGCTTAGAATCTATTTTTTTTTAGCAGGAAAGATAGAGCGAGGTGTGCCCCCATTTTAGCACACCGCCTCGGATACCTGAGTGAGGTCCCTTACTTACTCGCTCACTTCGTATGATCTTGCAAAATGTGAGAGTGTAGGGGACTCTCGTCATTCCTAAACTTTACTGCTTGAGCATGCTCTTAACAACTTCTATTTCTCAGCAACTTTTCAAAAGATAAACTTGAGACGGGACACTCGCCCGTTTGATGAAAGCTATTGTTACAAATAAAAAATACTTTAGCTGAACCGATTTTTTCCTAGCCTAGGTACAAACTACGGATTAAACGTAATATTAATCCCATAAATAAAATGTAGATAGGTAATAAACGTCGAGACGATCGGCGCACTCGTTCGCTTTGGTTTAATCTATGGTCCGAAGCGAGGGGGCATGGGAAGCACCACATCGGTCACCTCCTGCGAAGCAGTAATGCTAGCGAAGGAGCAGGCGAACCGCAAGAGAGAGGGGCAAACCTCAACGGCGACGCGTTTTGTTCCACGCGCACCTCAAAGGGATATCAGCATAGAAGATGAGGATTGCTAGGGCCAGTGCCTGCGAGGTTTTCGGAATTGGTTCGAAAAAGTCACCGCGGCCCTGGAACGCATAGGGCAGTAGGAGGAAAACGGTTTTAGTCAGTAAGAGTCTGATACTCCCTTTCGCTCCGTCCAGAGTGGAAGAAGTCCTTTGATGATTATACAGCCATAACAAAAAAGGTAGGTAATGAAGAACGATTTATTATGTAGCAAATACGTAGATTATATTATTAACAAAAATCTAAAATATATTTACATCCTTGATATCCTTTCAAAGTTTTGCATAAGGCTTCCTGGAATCTCATGAATTTCACCGTCTTGTGCACAGGAGCTTTAATTCTTCCGTCTACCATCAATGAAATTAATTCTGATAGCATTTCGTCTTTGGCATAGTCACTAGCTATATTATTCCATGCAGTCATCCAGAACCCACAAAAGGTTAAATTTTTAAAAATAAATGCTGTTGTTGGTATAGAGACTGGCTGTTTGGACATTCCTCCGTACGTGACCATACACCCATTAGGATTTAAATGTCTTAACAATTGCGTTGCGCTTTTCCCGCCTACACAGTTTAGCGCTAGTGAGGGTTTATGAATTAGTTCATCTTTAAAAATAGCAGTTGATTGCACTTCTTCTTCTGTTAGAACAAAGGAAGCTCCCAAAGATTTTAAGCGAGACTTTAATACATCTATTCTAGGCCTACATCTCACTATGTTGATATTTTGAATGCCCCATGCTTTACAGATTTGTATAACATATTGGCCACATGCACTGTTGGCTCCATTTTGTATGACCGATATGTTACATTGACGCACTGGTTTGAAATCACTGAGCATTCTATAAGCAGTGCATGGATTAACAGTGAGTGTTGCAGCTTCTGCTAATCCTAAGTAGTTAGGGACGATTTTTAACGCACTTTCATTGAATATAGCAATGTCCCTCCAAGTTCCTTGAGCAGGCGTCGTAACTACCACTTTATTCCCTGGTAGAACACTACTCACGTAGCCTCCAATCTGTTCAACAATTCCCACGCCTTCATTACCAGGTATATGTGGCAGCGACAACTTAACTGGGTATTTTCCTAGAATTAAAATGTCTTCATTTAGAAAAAATAACACAGAAGTACATTTACTTAATTCATATCACCACACCTGTATAAAACCTATTCCACGAAGGGAATTGCAATGTCAGATTTATAAGGCGCTATAACTATCCCCGAAATTTCACCCGCAATGTGTAAAAAAACTCGTCATGGTCATCGATGTTACTTGGACAGCCATATATTATGCTATTGGTTCCCTTGGTGATTTCTCTTAAGTTTTCGATTAGTTACGTAGGTACCTACCTTGAATGGTGTTTATATCAGACGGGTTGACTGGTGCAGCTAGCATGCGAACCAAGACATCCTGGGCACCTAAAGGAGGAATTGTGCTCTCTCTCATCTTAACAACTTGTAGGGGATTTCCAAATTCGGAGATAACCAGTTCTTTTGACATTAGAGTTCGCACCGTCGATCCTGTCATGTTGAATACAGTTTTTGCTTGTTTTTTGCATAACATTTTGTATCCTTGTGATATGTAGAAGTGAATTTTGTTTAGGATCTGGGACTTGTACCAAAGTCATTTGCAGGGCAGTATAAAAGAGCATGTTATTTCACCCTGATCGTCTTTGCATAGCACATGTTTCAAAATCGCTTGGAACTTTGAATGACACTATTTTTCTGTCAAATATAATACAATTATACCGAGTGCATGATGGTAACCATGGTAACTATAAAGTTTTTTTGGTTCGCTATTATTTCTAATGGTGCCAATGCATGCACCATTGTACCTTCATGGAATTATTAAGTAAAGAAGCTTAAAAACTGTGCCAAAAGTCACTTGTTCTTCCCATCATTGTCGTTAGTTCGAGTACTGGATCAATGGAATTAGGATGTTTTTAGGTACTAAATAGACTGGACCGGAACGTTCTGGTTACGGACTGGAACTGGACAACAGGCCAAATGCTTCAACTTAAACGGCACGCTATGCTTGCAAAATATGTACCTACTTGAAAATAATAAAAAGAATTTTTATTCATTCAAATGAATATTTAATAGGTACTAGCTTCTACCCGCGACTTCGCGTGAAATAGTTACTAGCCCCCCGATTCTTTGTGATATTGATTCGTTGCTGGGTGGTGAGTGGTGGCATGCGCGTGAGCTGCGTGCTGTACTGGACAGTTCATGGACATTGCAAAGTTACTTTATTTTTCTAAAATAAAAGATTTTTTCTAAAATAAAATAAAAGTAGCCAAGTTACTCCTTATTACATCAGCTACCTGCCAATCAAAGTCTCGTCAAAATCGGTCTAGCCATTTCAGAGATTAGGCAGAACAAATAGACAGACAAAAATCTTAAAAAAAATTGTTTGTGTGTATGTACCATATATATTCATATATGCATGTAGAAAAAAGCAGTTATTTCAATATTACAAACAGACGCTCCAATTTCATTTATATGTATGTACCTATAGATGTATAGAAACAATCATATGTATAAAAAATTTATTTGAGTTTCAACAATTGGCACCTTTATTTTACGATTTTGAAATTAAGCATTTAACTTTTAGTAATTCCTTCGTCTCTCAGAAATCTGCTAACGCGAATATCTAAATCTTTTCGAGCCATCGGTGCGGTGGAACTGAGGGGAGCGATAGCTTCTGGGGATGGCATTTGGAGTTTTGGGATCCGGAACCGACGAGCTCGGGTGAGCTGCCAGGCTGCGCTTGAGTTCCGCATAGCTCGTCCAATGCCTTTACTTTCATCCACGGTTGCCGGAAAGGGGCGAGGCTCACTGAAATTAAAAGTGATATGTTGAGTTTCATCCACCGTTCTACATTATTGTTTGTACGAAAAACAGACGCCAAATCACCATTCCAGAAGGGGCTTCAAGTTATCTGGTTATAAAACTACATAGTGTTTTTTTAAGGTTGGGAAATCTTCAAATTACTTCTTTTGCTCTGGACGGAGCGGAAGGGAGTGTCAGACTTTTAATGCCTAAAAACCATCCAAGCCCTTTGCGTTCACTCGTAGTACCTAAGTCATTTGGAAGGTAAGTAATCCTGTACTTACTAAGCCATCGTGATTGCTGCGCGTAATCGTGCAGGAGCGATCACCGATGGGAATTCTGCTGAAGAGTTCCTTTTTAAACCTGGAAAGCAAGATAATGTTCATGATTATTATCTAGACAGTGTCCTTAAAACTACAATGGAACGACAGTTGATTACTTTGTTAATGCTTAGTTTTTTATCCTATATAAAATTGTTTATATTCAGCTCAACTCTGTCATCCAGTTCAAATGCCAAATTCAACAGCAATCATAAAACTAAAAAGTATCCGGATAATACGCACTAACCTGAATACTTCACATTTTTTATGGAAGATTTGTCTCTCCACTTTTGAGAGCAAACTGGACATATTGATCGACGTATGGACCATCGAGGAATATCTTCATTTGGAGAAGGATCGACTTTTCGCAGACCAGGAATTTCGAGTGGTGCCTGCTAGGAAAATATGTTATTGTACTCTGGATGCTAGCAAATCAATCTCAATTTACAGGCATGGCATGGTGAGCTAGTTGCAGGTGGAAACGCGGCCTAAGTTTCATTGCAAATCATGCATGGATTTTGCTTTGCACTCAGTATCACCTTCCTGGCCTTGTCCCATGTGTCTTGGGCCAAAACAACTCGCTTTCTGCTTCCATTCTCCGCTGTCAACCGTCACGCTATCGCTCGCTTCTTGTCGTAAAATATTCATGCAATTACACATAATCCATCAAGTTTTTCCTTAGCGTTCCACCCTGGATTGCTTTCAGTATTTCCTTTTGTATTATGATAAACTAACCGGTGCAGGAGTTACAGGTATTTCGAATGCCAGGATGGAGGGAATGTCCATGTCTCGGCGGTTGGATATCCGGGAGACCCGCGACCGGGAGACGCTACGCTCAGTCATGCGCATGCTCAGCCCATGCACGCACGCTTCGCTTGATTGGCTGTTGACGAAAATCAAAGAAGCTTTCATGCGGGCACTTTAGTTGGCGCATCCGCCTTACTTATTTGTGAAAATGAACTGTATGTCAATTATTTTATGGTTTATTACCCAAGTGACCCAAATATTTTGTAAAATATCCATTGGCTGATTTGATTCAACTACCAATGGAAAGACTGTTTGGTTAGGGTCACAATAATAAGAAAGCGAGTTTAAATTAGCTATGTTTCCAAAACGAGTAGAGGTGGGCAAAGTGTATCATTTTTGCGATTGGAACATTTGTATCTGGAACACTGAAATGTTCCGGAACACTGATATGTTTCATTTGGCTCATTTGGATCATCGACTCAAAAGATTCAATTACCTACAGAATGTTTCGAATACACAAAGTTACGTCGCGGGCGTTTATTACAATAATCATCACTACGCAAAGAAATTCTAAACAGAACTCAATTGGAACTCAATAAGTTTTCGTAAACAAGCGCGAACGAACATAAACAATAATTATTACAAGTGCCGCATCAACGTAAAATGATAACTTGTTAATACACACATTGCATGCAAAAAACGACCGTATAGTGTTTGATACATAAACGCCTTAGTGGTCATTTTTACGTCCATGAATACTGACAGCGAAAATTCGTACGAATTGAATGATACACTTCTCATACGACGCGAGTCAATAGTTTAGTTACTCAGTGTCTCAATTTGTCTCTTTCGCTCGTGGCTCAGTCGCCTCGCGAGCGACGTGTCGCGCGAAGTGTTCCAGATCCAAATGATGCGTTTGAAACGTTGCTAGTGAACCAATCTTTTGAATCACTTCAGTGATCCGGATCAGTGAGTCGGTTCCGCAAAGAGTTACACACGCCTAAAAACGAGCACTCAAACAATAAGTGCCCTACAGTCTTGAAGTCCATTCATAAAATTAATCCGGAGACATGGAGTAATCGTTTCGACAAAAAAAAAATCAAAATAGTAACTTATTCGCTAAAGAAAACTGTGAGAAAGTCGTAAATAGACATAATTGAATCGAGAGTGAAAGTGTAGTGGGAAACCTAAGATTTTTTTACAAATGCTGCTTTGTCATCATTGGTTTTTGTTCTACTATTGTAGACGCCCGAAGTATGGCACAGCATATTGATGGCTTAATTGTTACCTGGATGGTACCGCTCGCTGCGCTACCGCTTTTAACGATTGTATAATATAGCTAATAGTCTCACACACCACTAGGTATAGTCAGCGACAATATTCGATGAGCATCCAAAAGTTCCAAAATGCCGTCAACGCCTTAAACCAACAAACGTCACCGAATAGCTGTGGCTACAAAATGCAGTGAATTTATTCAAAAACTAGCTGACCCGCGTAATGAGGGTTTTCAGGAAAATTTACGCATTAAACAGTTGGCGCCACATAGGTATAGAATAGAATAGAAAACATTTATTCGACACAGACACAACACAACAGCAACAAAACACAAAGTAAAAAAAAAAATAACAATAAAAAAGACATAACAATGAAATGAATTAAAATTGTGCTGAGCGTGCCCATACCGAAAGGGTTACCATCTCAGCATTTGCTGCGCGTCAAACACCCAGCGCTGGTTTTCAGTTGGCACCCCGCAGTGACACACGGACGTGGGTAAATAAAATATATAAATACATACATACTTAACTTGATAAATAATAATAAATAAAGCTTCGGAATATGTAAATAAATATGGTAAAAGAATGTGTCTTTTTTATGTTTGCTACATTGTCCAGATATTTTTGTTTCCATACTACCTACAAATATGCGATATAAAATAACGCAGGTCGCTCGACGCAGGGTCGCATCATCCAAAGCAAAAACGAAGTGAAAGAAAATACAAATGTGCCTTTCATTTAAAATATTTCTATGTATATTGTAATCGGAAAGAGAAGATAAGTGATCAAAGGCTTGTTCCTGGACCACACTGTGACCACATACCGCATCACAACCAGTCCAACATAAGGTTAGTTTATACATATACTAAGGTTCTTTTTTTTTTTTTTTTTAAACAAAGGAAAAATATCAATTTAAATTAGTGATTGATCGAACGTAGGTACATTATATGTATAATTGTGTGTAAATAATTATTGGATTTAATAAAAGGATTATATAAAAGATTTATCAATGTCGATGTCATTAAATTCGATTTGTGACCTCAAAATGAATTTCTTAAGTCTAGATTTAAATGAACTAATGTTTTTTAGGTCTCTAATGGGTGGGGGAATGTTGTTCCAACATTTGGAGGCCGCGTATCGAAAACTTCCTCGGAAGGCTGCAGTACGGTGATGCGGGGTAGCCAGCTGCTGAGCACAACGCCTGGCTTTGCGTTGCCGGTGACTATTCACCCACAGAAGCTTCGAGTACAAGTATGACGGACATTTATACTTAATCACACCAAATAGGAGACAGGCTAAGTGTAACTTCCGACGTGATTTCATTTTTAAAATATTATTTTTGTTTAAAAATGGTGTTATGTGGCTCCTTGGTGGCACATTAAAGCAAAACCGCGCGCAAGCATTTTGAACCCTTTGAATTAGTCGTACGGTACGTGCTAGTAGTCGAGGTCCCACCACGGTATCGGCATAATTTAACTTGGATAAAACCAGACTTTCAACTAGCTGTGCACGCACAGTCTTCACTTAAAAACGGACGCATCTTATACAATACTTTAAGACGGTAGAAGCAGTTTTTTACACAACTTGCAGTGTGAGCCTCAAAACGTAGATCCTGATCCATTATCAAACCCAAATTTCTCGCCTCATAAACACGATCAATAGACTGGCCCATTAGGATTACGTTAGTATGATTTGTATCGATTTTATCCAGTTGACCTTTAGGCCCAAAAAGCATAAATTTAGTTTTGGTCGGGTTGAGTAGTAGTGAGTTTTGTTCCGACCAGTAGTAGGTAAGAGGTCCTCTTCCTTGAAAAAGCGACTTTGAGGTAAACTTGACGTTGATGGCAATTTAACAAATGTCCTGGCGCCTCAGTGCTGCCACCTGATGCTCGTCATTTCAGAAAAACCTCATTTCGTCTGCGATAGAAAAAGAAAACAATTTTTGCAGCATTTGTCATTGTTGCGCCGCTCCTCGCTCGCTCGTCGTAGCGTGATGTTATATATAGCCTTAGCTATATAATTATTATAATTTCATGTATATAAAAAAAACCATATTGATTTTATACTTTTCACGTGATGCGAGCAGGACTCAGTCAGCGCGACGGTTAGTACTTTATGAAGTTTCTTACTAAACTTAGAAATTCAATATCTTTTGATTTTGTGAGTTTTATGAAATGAAGGCTAAATTAAACTCCGGATGGTCAAAATTGCATGACTCTAGGCTCTTTATTGGCATCTTATATATACAATTCTCGTGTCACAATGTTAGCATACTCCTCCGATTAATGAAAATATGCATATTCAGTAGGTCTGAGAATCGGCTACTATCTATTTTTCATACTCCTAACTGATAAGGGTTGTCACCCCTATTTTTTTTTTTAATTTTATATGGCAAAGCAACGTTTGCCGGGTCAGCATTACTCTAAGCGAGGACCGTGACACATCACACGCGGTGGAGGGGACACGCCACCATTTAAGGTTATTTTGCTGCGTTTTGAGATTTCAATTTACTTTTGATTAGAAGAATTCAATCGTCAGCTCTTGGCAAGTCTGTCGATTGCATATATCAAGCATCAGTGTAAAATAGTTACATTGAATATATTATATGGTATTCCGCAAAATTATAAAAAAAATTATAAATCCGCAAAGGACTTCTTAAGAGCGATCAAATGATACACACCATATATGACCGAGTGAAGCAGTGCTTGGGACGTAAAAGAATGAATGCGGCCGAGCGGATCAACGACGGTGCCAGTACATCTGGGGCGGTTGAAATTATGAAAATACCTGTTATATTCATGTACAACACACAGCCGTTTCCATGACGTAGCCACGCCTCATTTTTTTCATATTTTCATTATAAATAAAAAATATTTCCTACTTCATTTTAAATTATCTTCTCGAGCCATTTATTTCGATAACCCACATATATAAATAAATAATTAATCATATTTGGTTAGGTTAGGTTAGGTTTTTGGATATATGTACTTATCCACTAACTAAGCTAACCGAACAAATTGCAGCAGTTTCGCACTTTTTACTTGCTCATCGAATATTGGCACTGACTGTACATTTAACAAAAGGTATATTTTTAGCATGTGTTATGCTTGTAAGTATGTAAGCTATTGTTTGTTTAATTAACCAACTCATCAGAAACGTCCTCTTGTGGCAGTTCAAGCGTCTTGTCCTGAGCTTCCTCTTCAAGTTCCCGACTTCGAGCTCGAACCATGTCAAGAAGTAATGTTTCGTTGCCGCCTAAATCGTCCGATTTGGACCTAGAAGTTGAAAGATAACGTTTTAATAAATTCGAATATTACGGTTTAGAATTAGAATAAGAAAGTTGGAAACTATATCGACTCTATTCCTATTAAATAAGTGGTATTTTAATGTTATTTATTATGTTTAGCCGATACGTACTGTCCTTCGCACCGCCTCCTCACTTTCTTCCTACCATTTTTCCTGGCTAGTATGCATGAATCTTGTCAATAGGCGTCAAGCTCGAATTTTAGTATTACTCTATCAATACCTAAGCAGGTAATGAAACACCTCATATACTATTTTGCATCTTATTAGTTTCGTAAAAAGGATGTATAATATTCAATTCTACAATGTGTAGCGTTCTCGTGGTGATTACGCAGAATCAAAATGACAATTTCAAAGTTTACAAACCGCTCGGAGTTTAATAAGCTGCCGTAGACCTCACTACGTTGCGACAGCAGGGTCTTGACGTCGGGAGGAATGTTAACGTTGCTGCCGTAGCTCAGGCTGTCGCGGTGCGTGGCACGCATCCTCATTAACAGCGACGAGTATGGAGTCGCATCTCTGCTCATGAACGAAATGCGACGCGGCTCCTCATCTCGGACTCTTTAAAGAACATAAGATATTGTCTGTGTACTCTTTATATAAGCTGCAGGTGCTGTCCTGTAAAAATGTTGGTGTGATTAGGTATGCTAATGCTAAAATATTTACTAAGGTCTTCTTTTACGTACGATCTTCGAGTTCATCATTCATTAGTGAAGTCGTGTACGCCTTTTAAAAATAACACAAAAGGGTAATAAAGCATTGAATTTGGAAAACAAGTACAGAAAACAATAATTGTTCTTTAGTGGTTTACGGCGAAACGCGAGAGAACAAACCTAAATGAAGGCTGGCTTGACTTTTTCACCGGTTACGTGAGTCATGTGGTGACTCAGTCTAGCTATAAAGAAGGTTATGTTTACAGCGAGGCTGAGCCGGTAGCGGTTGAATAAAATGCAACTTGACTCCTAACAGGCCTTGAGACCTATGTCGATGTAAAGAACTCCGTTGCAGCTACATATTTCGAATCTAAAGTCTGCGCACCATTTATGTCTTGACACAGAAAATAAAAAGTTAAGAAGGCTCGTTTGAATTCTTGTAATTTATCCAGCCAACGATTAAACATGAGTAAAGTATGTAAACGAAGGATAAGCGGAGGGTTTAGATACATTCCAACCATTTGTACAAAGCACAATGCATCCCCAAAATTGAATGGGTGCTCTACCTACATAAGAATTGTAGAACTAAAGTAAAAAAAAAACAATAAAATACGTCCAATTTTAGTGACAGTGCGATTATGTGGGTGAGTAGGTAACAGAACTTCATGTTTATTGTAAAACTAGAAAGTGTTAAAACGACAGCTTGAAGTCTTGTAAATCGAGGATTACTGAAGTGTGTTCAAAAGAAAAAGAGAGTAGATAACTGTGGCACTAACCGGTAAAACTGTGTTGTAGAGTATAATTTCGAATAGCGATCTTTCCAGTCGTTATTTTTTTTCGTAGTTGTCCTGAAAATATATTTGATGATTTTTGAGAATCAGAGCATCGTTTTATACTTCTTATCCAAGAAGCTAAGTATAAAAGAGTTTTATATCTTGTTTTATAGAGTCCTTGAAAACATTGTTAAAGAAAATTTTCCTGTAAACATAAAATCAAGAGAATAGGCTATAACTTTGTATGATGTGTGGTTAGTTAGTCTCTTTGAAAAGTATTTTACTGTATATCTTTTTCAGACACTGTAAAGCCAATCAATACAATGCAAATAAACACGTAATGAGTTGAAGGCTATGTCTCTGCGGTGATGCGAATTGCCAACTGGTCACCACAATAACCATCCAGGTGACGAGTCACACAATAATTCTGTATAGTCTGCCCTTTTTGTTGTGGTTATTGCACTTTTTATATAAGACTAGCTGCTGCCCGCGACTTCGTCCCCGTGGAATCCCCGATTTCAAAACATTCTTTATCGCTGCTCCGCTCCTATTGGCTTAAGCGTGATGATATATAGCCTAAAGCCTTCCTCGATAAATGGTCTATTCAACCCAAAAATATTTTTTCAATTCGAACCAGTAGTTCCTGAGATTAGCGCGTTCAAACAAACAAACAAACAAACAAACAAACTCTTCAGCTTTATAATATTAGTATAGATTACCAAGTCCTGCGGCCAGCCAGGATTTTAATGAAGCTAATGATAGAGCTTCCCATGAATAGGAAAAGCAGCATGAAAAGGTTAAAAAGAAGAGAACAAAACAGACACTAAAGTTCAAAGACTAGGAAGAGGGAATAGGCTAATAAGAAGAAGAAAATAGTGGATTCACAACAATCTTGCCTGGGTCTTTAGCATATTTTAACACTATAGCCGATTATAATGATTCTGTCCTATTTATTACAGTATCTATTTCTGTCAAATAACATATTATTATATTACTTACAGCATTCTTCATTTATTTTTATGGTAAGATTTAAATTTTATAAATTATTATTGATCTAACTATACTAACATTAAAATCTATTGCTTGTAAATGGTTTAAATTTATTTACGTTTCCATTTTGACATTGACGTAAATTTAGTTGCCGCCTAGATTGGTTTTGGTCGAATTTGATGATTGTAGTTTAGTTTTTAAGGTTTTATTTCAAAAGAACTGTGACTGGACCACAGATAAATTAGACTACCTATATCTTTAGTAATATGTTTTAGGAAGACGAAAGGTTTGTTTGTTTGTACCGAATAAGTTCTGAAACTTGGACGATAGATTTTAACAATTTTTTCACCAATGGAGCCCTCCAGCTACATTATTAGCGAGTAACATAGGCTGTATTTCATTCCCATATTCCAACGGGAACGGAAATAATTTGTTGTTTATATTTAGGATTTAATCATTTTACTTCTTTTTTGTATCAGATAAATTGACAATCGTAAAGTAAGTAGCACATTTTCACTTTCAATGACGCTTGCATTGACCTACGAAAGCTGTATCCTACGTAATTATGTAAATTCTATAATTCTATGCAAACTGAGATATTTTTAACTCTTTGAAAGGTCGTTTCTCTATGAGGCATACCTTGTTAAATTTTGGTGACCTAGTAAAACGATCGAGAGTTGTTGTGAAACTTAAGAAAATAACTCTCAAACATTTTCACGCTTCAAAAGAGTCTCTCTACAGCTACAAGAGTCATCCACAATGGGTCTTATTCAGAAACATGATTACCTTGAGATCTATTGACCTGTAACGAGCTAGTCATGAGGCACCGCTCATTAGTTTAGATATTATCTCGCATAAATAAAGCCAGACATCGGATAACAAAGAAGTTTAAAGGAGTTCAATATGAAAGACTTTAACGAGAGCAAGTCCCGTTAAATAAATGTGTGACCGGAGCCTGCAAGCTGAATCTCCGGTTAATGTCCCGATTAAAAGATGCATGTTGTGGGAGCGCTCCCGAAATCGAAGTTCCGAATATATGTATGTTATGTGACAACATTAAATGTTACAATGCAATTCGAAAAATAATTTGATTGAAGCTGTTGTGACGCTGTCAGGCGGCGGCGGGGCGCCTGTCTCCTGGCCGCGCCGCTCGCTCGGCTCGCCTTCAGTTAGTCGCTCCGACCGCGAACACCCGCGCACACGTTGCGCCGCTGCGCACAGCGCTCAATGCAACACGCTCGCCGATAACGCGCTCTATTTGAACGTCAGTATCACTCTAACTGCACTGTTGAACCCATTCACACTTACTACGGACTATTATCGAATTACGTTTTACGTCGTCCCAAATTGTAAGATTCGTCGGAGCGGTAGTCCCCAAACCGGCTCCGTGAGCATATGATCGGCAATACAGTGGAACTGTTGCCTGATTTCCGATATCGGTAGGCAGTCACGATGTGGATCTTAAGCTGAAGTGCACTCTGGATTTTTATGTTAGTGGACGCAGATGGAGACTAAGTGACAGAAGACTTTGGAACAAGTGTCTGTGATTGTTTAGTGACCGATAGTGCTGGAGATGTGAATGTTGACGTTGATTTTAATGTATTAGTGTTGTTATTGAATAAGTGCAATGGCTGGTGCTAGTGAGGAGGGTGGTGGTGTGGAGGAGACCACGCCAGGCGCGGTCGAGGGGCGCAGCAAGCGCGGCCTGAGCGGGTCCATGTCGCTGCGCACGCGCAAGCTGGGCCGGCGCCTGTCACGCAGCATGTCCATCGTGGCACTCAAGCTGCCTGAGAAGGCGCAAAGCATTACACGCTCCTCGTCGAAGCTCATGAGATCTGGCAACCGCGACAAGAAGAACAGATCATTCGAACTCTCCATAATATTGCCAGATAAAACACAGAAACAGGTAAAATGCCGTTGTATTGTTATTAACTACTCGTTGGAGGAAGGTGATAATTATTTGATAACGAAATAGGAATTGAGAAGTGATAGATATTGACGAAATCAAGAAAAAGATAAAGAAGTTATAATAACAAATGAATTACAACATGAGATAGAAATGCTGTTTTGTTATGTTCATTATGCATTCATAGGAACTTATATATAAGGAATTCTGACGTTCAATAATAATTACCATTTCCTTAATCAGAAGTGGCGTATAGTGTAATTTATTTAATAACTTAGCCAAAATTAATTCTAAAACAACAATTGAGTATTTGATAACATTTGTATTGCACAATAGCGCATCAAAGTTATGGACAGTCCAAAAAGCAGAGCCATTCATAGAGTCCAGGATGTGCAAACATTGATCTTTTAACTAGAACGGGTTCTCAAGTAGCCTCCTCCAAGACTATTTGATTTAAAATACTTACCGATCGCTACCTTCGGCTTTATGGTTATGTTAAAAAAAAAAACAAATGCTTGGAAGCATAGATTTACGATTTATGCTCCGTGTTTGGACGGCACATGTTTAACGCCATGCATTTGAATGTACTATTTACTGAGTCACTGCAGTTCTGCCGTTGTTGGTGTTTCGCCACTGCTCGTATCGCCCACACCGCTGATTTCTCCATTGATATAATAATGAGGTACAATTGCCTCTGCGTTCAAATCGGCAGGCATTGTTTGCTTTTGTCGTTGAGCCGGAGAATTCTCTTTGAAGCCGGATTGTTGAACTACCGGATGGAGTCTCTCTGCTTTGTCGATGACATTCCGCGGATCGTATTTACTGTTTTTATTTTATGCACGACGATTAATTTTCTTATTAAACTATACTATCTGTTGAGCTACGATTTGACCTGATTGTAAGTAGAAAATCGTGGTGTAACAGCTTATTTCAGTAAATGCGGTTTCCCGTTGTTTGTGGTCAGTTCTCGCGTTTAAAGATCATGGCTTGGTAATTATACTTTTTGTAATGCTACCTCTTTAGTCTGAACTTCCTTAACTGTGAAGGATAAAATCGGTTCCGGTGGTAGGTTGTCTAATTAATCCGACAGCTAATTACCGCTAACATTGAAAGCTACCGTTCGACATTTTCATACTACGTGGATTGCGAATTCAACTAGTATCCAAATAGTTCACACAAAGGTATTTCAAAGTCGTTCTCATGTTTTTGTCGTTTCGTTACAGAGCGTGGCGGTTCGGTATTTATTATTTTCATAAAATGTTTCAGAACGGTGTAACATAGTGACGTAAAATTTTTTTGCGAAACCTGTCCCATGTTTACATTGTAGACTTGCAAAGAATAAACAAAACAATCGTCGTATCTGCGGTAAGAAATGTTGACTATTTCTACAAACTGCTTTGCGAATATCTTGGATGACGATGCTGTCACAAATGAAAGGCAAGATTTTATCCTGCATGTTCTGAATGAGTCTCTAATGCTAGAATGTTCAAACCAACAATCCTCTTGTTTCTTCCCTATTTGGAGTCAGCCGACCTGATATTTTTACGCCACTATTGGCAATTTTGCTCTTTTTCTGGCGTTAAGCGATCGTCGACATTATCATTGTCCTCTGCCCCTTCAGCCTTCCTTAATGGCTTGTCTGGTCATATGGTCTTCACTACAGTGTATTAATTAAGTGACCAAAACAGCGCAGGTAGTTTACTTTTATTTATTCTAGGTAATTTAAAATATTTCCCGTAAGTAATTTGTTAAATTGTAGGGAATTATTTCGTTCGGTTTCCTTTACGGTGATTTCGAATTAGTGTAGGCTTTTATCTTTCCAATTTGCACTAAAACATAAGAAAGAGAGAGCATTACCTCGAAAATGCAATAACAATTTGACTTTCTAGTAGTTAATAATAACTTCAGTTTGGTAATTAAATGTTTAGTACTTAATTTAACTAACTTGTAAGTAGGATCTCTCTGGAATTGTATTTGTTTATGAAAGTGACGAGTGGGTGTAGTGAATTGCTATTGAACATCAAACATTGTAAAGGACATACTGTTTTTGTTTCTTCCTGTCCTTTAATGTCTTGTCAGAACAATGCCTATCATAACGGATTTGTCACTTAAGCATTAATTACCTGAAAATATATACTCTTAGTACTATTTGAATACCTAAATATGTGGATATGCTGTTGACAGTGTGAGCATAATAATATATTTAGCATGTCAAATTGTGAGAAATTAATAATGAAGTTATTAGAGTTAAGTGGCGACAACGTGTCATTAAATTGTTTCCCAAATGTAGTGTTACATGATTGGGTTTAGCTCAAGGAAGATTTACTATAGTCATTCAATTGCTGATCAAATATATTTATTGACGCATTGTATACGGTCTCTGCTGGTTCTTCAAACCACGTTGAACGCATTTGTAAGTTTACTAGTTATATGAACAACATCTATCTTCAATACAGTCGTAATCGTTAACACTTTAGCATGGACTTAAGTAAACGCGAATCATTGTGAATACTTGTTGGAATTTTAATGATAGTCATATCCAGACTGTATTATGTGTCATTATTGTGCTAGAGCTGTATTGTATAATATCAAGAAAAGCTAAAGATAATGAAGATGTACTCGTATATTATCAAACCACAGATTTCATCAGTTTCTTAATTGTTTGTAGGTATCCTTACATTTTCTTACCTAACGTGCATTGGAATGCAGTTGCCCTAAGCAAGCATTCCGCAGTTAATAAAGCTGACACAGAATGAGATAACATTCATTGGTCCCTCTAATACGCTAATGATGTAGAGACAGGCAATAAGGATGTGCGCCCACGCACTGCACTGCACTAATGCAAGTAACGGAAGCGAGGATCAGACGGCTAATGTATGAGGATGGTTCCAATTCATTAGGACGATACAGGATTTTTCTTTTTGCACTTCAAGTAGGTACCTACTGTCTTAGATTCAGCATCAATCATTTCTATTATTATTATACTAAGTACACTTTGTTGGATATAAAGAATGGGAGCTCTTTTAGTGTTCTAAGAAGGTGTAATTAGCATGTTGGCAACCATTACTAATTTTTTCGGCATTTAGTGCCTGGCGGGAGTAACACCATCTTTTGCTATCATATATCAGATATTTTTGATTTAATAAACCAGTGAATATGACCAGCACTGATTTGTAGTACATTTTTGTCGGTACCATCAACCACGTATCTTCAAATCCGTTTCCAAACAAACACGCTAACAGATAAATCACCTAGCCGGCGTCGGATAAATTCTAATTAAAATAATTGCATCAGAAAGTTAATCCGTACTCGTATACACTAGATACTTTTACGTCGTTAGTGACAAACTGGTGAATTATAAGTCTTACTTACTTACGGAACCATAAAAAACAAACATCAGCTACTAACGTTCATGATAGATAGAATGACAAATTGCGAGAGAAAGTGATGTCGCAACGATATGCGTTGGTAGGTGGACGATTAAGTGGCGTTCCATGCGGGTATCTTGCGGTACTCCATATAATTGGATACACATTCGTGACGTGATACGTAAAATAAGTCGAAAACACGTGCATCTATATCATCAGAGACGGTTGGGTAATGATCACTTGTTGACTAAAGATTTGGCACAAAACAATCAATGACTGAAATTCTTCATTCGGCTTAATGAAGCAAATAATGATTGACAGCCAACTGGCGTGATATAGGCCGAAGACAAATTGACAGTACCGGCTAATAAAGAGGACAAGATTTATATAGACGATTAAATCGGAATCACACTTTAAAATATGTTGCAAAACACTTACGATATGTTTTAAAACTCCTATTTAATAGTCATGCATGTTTTGACATTCCCCGACTTTTTCTCTTTATCTCCGAAGCGTGTGCCAAAATTGTGGAGTTCTCTGTCTGAAGTCTGTCTGTTCATACCTGGCTGTCTGTAAGTGTGTTAGCATCATTATTCATTTTTATAGCACGTGATATGATGTGATAATCATCCGAATAGTCACGATAGTCACTTTTTAAGAGCTGTGTGTCTTTAGTAATGTGTTCATTAGAAACGATATACTTAATTAAGTGATTTATTACTTTTGTTTCTAATAGTTCCGTTTAAGTTTCAATGTTATATACAACTTTAACTGAGTACAGTTGACCAGTTCGATAATTAGATTCTTCACTTCTTTTTGTTCAGCTGTATCAAGAGACTCGTTTCTGCGTCTACGCCTATGTTCGTACTCCATTTCAATGTTTGTAAATAACGGAGTAGTGGTTTGGATTGGTGCCACTTCATTGATTGATAGTCTAATAGACGACATCATTGTATGCGTGTAATGTTTATAAGTTTATAACCGTAGAGGACGTTAGATCATATATGAGTAGTAGTGGAACATGGTTGATCATGATTGTAATAAATTATAGGATGACTGAGTTGTATGTTACGTAACAGCGTTTGGAATGGTAATGTTTCTGTTTCCATAAAAGTATGATTCTTAGTCATTGTGAACTAACATTTAGATGATGTTTGTTGCAGTTTTATCGGAAATAGTAATGAAACTTGTTACTTGTAGGAAGGGTCATAGGATTTTTGTATAAAACTAGACAATCAATGCGATATGTTAAACTTCGGTTACTAATATAATCATTTAGTATATTTTTAGCCACACAGTATTACGTATGAATTCAGACAGTTTAATGCTATAAAATCAGCATAAAACTAAAGATATTATCAATATTTGTGTTATTTGAATTCGATTTCAAAATCTTTCCAACTGTTTAACTTCCGCTATATTATGTAAAAACGAAATTTAATCCTTTTGACAAAATGTTGCATTCTGAATATCACGCATTCATGAATTTCAAAACTAGTTAGGTACTGTAGTCGTAAACCTAGTTAGTATGGTAGTCAAAAAAGATTTTTGACGATATTTTTCCTAATGAATTTGATAAGCGTATATTGTTATATAACATTCTAATGTTACGTTCAGATGAAAGAAACAGTCTCGTAAATAAATAAATTAACTTAGAATTTTACTTTCAATGAAATTCTTTTTTTTTGTTAGTCCGCACAGTGTGGTATTAAAATGAGACAATGACTTTAATGCCATGTATGAATTGATGTCCGTTTGCAGAGTATTAGAGAGTAGTAGTGGAAATCAATGATCACAAACTAAACTTAGTTATAACTATAATGCTTTATTATCCCCATAACTTACTGCTAACTCAGCTAACTTCATATTCCTACGGAGTAGTTATTCTGAGAGATTCATTAATTTCATTGTGTTACTTACGTCGAGGATTATTTTAAGCAATTAATATTGAAAGTCCTGTAAAATGTTTTTAATCGGGGTGCTGGCTAAAGTAGAAATTAAAACTATCGGACCGTTGATCTAGCCAATGGAAATCAAGAACATATCATGGGAACGTTATTGAAGAAAGCTTTACCGATCGAGTTAAGGTCTCGAACCCCCGATGACTACCACTTTTTGTGTCTAAAGCAGCGGTTGAACCGGTCCGAAGGCCTACGAATGCCAACTGGACATGCGTTTGCGCACACTATGCAATACGTGCTTCGCGCACATCGGTCAGTGCAATCTTCGAACGTATCTTTTGTAAGTAATCTTTGCTGAACGCTAATAATGCATTGTCAGGTCTTAACTTATTTAAATGTCTTATGAGTATACATACATTTGGCCTTTAGCGTAAAAGTCTTTCAAATGTACTTCTTGGAAGATGGTAGAGATGTGTTCTTGAGGTTTATTTATATAGTGATACATATCATAATTGTTGGTATACATAGTTATTTAGACATACATGCAAAGTAAAAGCAGAAACTTCAAATATCTGAATAAATTAATGTTTTCACGAGCTTACAGATTTCTCTAGAAACGTTTTGCAAATCCAAAACTTTCTTGACAGCGATGACAGAATGAATAGAGTAATTCAAAAAATAAATTAAATGTTTGTTTCTGCTCCATTGCTTTTTAGTTGTATGATTGATTTGTTTTTAGCCAAACTCGTAACTTGGATGACCTTAACGGGTATTGTAACTTTCAATATATCACCAAGGATGATTAGCATTTATTGATGGTCACGTTATGTGACAAAAACTCGCTCGAACCAGACACGAGTGCTAGATGCAACATATTAGTTTCGTTATGCAAATGTAGTGAAAGGATATGGACTTGCGATTTCCGTGCCACCATCGGACGACTGTGAAAGTGAACCTATAAAAATTATAGATGTTCCATTGATTTATTAATTTTTATTTTTTTAAATTAATCACTTGTTACATGAAAACTTTCGTTGAGTTGATTGATTGAAGTTGTCTTTATATCCTTTTTTTCAATTTATTTACTGTAACGATTTAAGTCTGCTGGAGAGTTTTGGCGAATATTCATGTTTGTAAAATTAATGTAAGTAACGTCTCGTACATATATTATCTTACTAGCAGCACCCCGCGGTTTCACCCGCGTAGTTACCGCCCCGTGGGAATACGGGGATAAAATATAGCCTACGTTACCCGATGATAACGTAGCTTTCCACTGACGAAAAATTGTTAAAATCGGTACAGTATTTCGGAGCTTATTTGGTACATATAAAGAAAAAAATCTTTCATTTTGGTATAAATTGTGTAGTGCAATACCTACTTGAAATATCTAGCTAAATGCTTAGGGTCACTATGCACATTCAATCAAAATATTAAAACAGCTTGTTGTAATTGTGATAAGATTACGTAATAATTGTAGGTCATTGCACATTTTTTTATTAAAATATAATACAAACTACATTTTGTAGGTATAGATTGCTAATGAAGTTTGCCAAAACACTTTGTATTTGCAGTCTGGAGAGAGATGGACGCCGGGAGTCCAAAATAAGACTGTGGAAGTAACTTCACTGTTGGTGCATCTTGTTCTAAATATAGCATTCATAGGGCGCTTTCAATTTAGACGTTTCGTGTCGGACCGCTGCCGCACGTTTACCGTGCCGCTGGTTATATCCCGCTGCCGGGCCGCTGCAGTACGGTAGCGGTCCGCCACCAAACGCCTAAATTGAAAGCGTATTTGACTGCCGTGCGTTTGTATCCTAGTGATGTGACATCAGTCAAGCCATGGACTCTATTCTGTATTTGGATTTGTATTAATTACTACAAAAAAAAAGTTATGGATATTTTCTTATTATTATTACATTACAGATGATATTTCTGCATAATATTATATTATTTTAAATTATTATGTAGAAATATCATCTGTAAAAAGATCGCTATATATGGAAGCATCAAAATCTCCACTTAAATTAGAGGCGGATGAGATTGCTCTAAGTTCATCCGATGCGGACTGAACCTGACTGTTTGTCAATGTCTGTGTCTGAGATCCTGGAGATTGATTTGAACTTTATAATAATAATAAATTATTAAATGAAATTTTTTTGGAATTAGCTCTGACGTCTATTCATCGCACTATTCAACACTGAAATGAACACGTGATGTTTGCGCGGTTGCCGTCCTGTTGTCGAGCGTACGCGGTACCGGTGCCGCACTGTTGCCGCACCGCGCGTTTTGTATGGAAAAATACGATCGTCCGTGCGCTGTACGACTAACGCACCGCTTCGGCACCGCAGCAGGCCGTTAAGAAACGCATAAATTGAAAGCGCCCATAGAGTTGCTAAATAAAGCTATAAGGTACGAGCACAGCTTCACAGACATAACATGTTATCATTCGTTATTATTATTACTTGGCGAGCGCCCAAACATCTTAGGACATTTCGTAAGATGAACTAAGAACATGTTTTATTACAATTTGGCGGCAAAAAGACTTAAAAAGTTAAGTAGGATGCATCTCTATTGTTACTTTGTTTTTAGTAATAATTAAGGCTTAGCTTACATACTAGAAAGTAGCTTATAAGTATAATACAGTACAATACGTGTATCAACTCATTCAAAACACAATGTGTAAGCCATATGGCATTGTTGTTTTGGCAACGTGAGTGCCAGATTAGAAATTTTGGCAACATATTCATGATTATGGCCGCTCTCAAATGGCTATTAAGTGCGGTTACTTGGCACTTCCACCTGATTTGCGACTGTTTAGAACTAATAAGCCATTACAAGGTATCGCCAAATCACGTCGCCGGAGAGTGTCGCTAAAATGACGTGTAAAGGAACTGAAAACGGAGGCTTTTTTATTGCTGGCCACGCCACCCTGTCATTTGATGAATTCCATAAAAAAAAGAATTGTTTATTGCTGATTTCCGAATAGTTTTCGAGTAATTTTCCACACAACATATTGAGTACACTGTAATATTATGTACACACAAAAATATTTGTTGAAATACGATTTTTAAATAGGTTTCAGTTACATCTGCAGTGCGAACGTCACAGTTTATTTTCGCCCGCACGAAATACGGAGAACAGTTTGAAGCCATTATGGTTGTAGTGATTGTTTTATAGTGAACAATTTTGTGGTAACATGGCCTTAATTAACATCTGAAGCGAGGCCTTCATCTGACCATTGAACCGTTGTCTTTATCAACTAGTGTACCTACATACATGGTACGTGTACGCACACGCCCACAAGCATGGATTACGAACTGGAAATAATTATTTTGCAATTTTCGGCTATTCTCTATGTTTTCTCTTGGGGTGGAACATTTTAGACCACGGATAAAAATATGGTAGAATAGGTCAAAACCTTTTTTCATTTCTGAAAACTTCACGAAAATCCCAACATTTATTTCGATTAGCTTGTCAGTGTAAACTCATATTATAACGTGTTCAGCGCAGTTTTCCTTATAGCGGCATAAAAGCCCTATAGCGGTAAAAAGTTGTTATATTTACCGGTAGATTTTTACGCGCATTTCCGTATAAACCCGCTCATGTTGGTAAATACTTTATCAGTTGCTACTCGAATTAATTACGTTTTTAACTTCGTATGTATGCACATGTTTGACAGCATAACCTTATGCTCGTTGAATGGAAAAACCTGAAACTCGTTACTTTTTGTTCAAACACTTGAATGGACTTTTTTCAGGGCAATTCATTGCCTGTGTTAGCGTGGCATGTTATCCAACCTAATGATTTTATGATGCAATGCTCATATAAATAAGAATAGGCTTCAGAATAGGTACCTACCCAATCGATTACTGAACTAATCGAGAGGAAACTCTTTGATGTTTATTAAAGCATGAAATCTGTTGTTAGCGACTGAACGGTTTTCAGGGGCAAATGCGACACGATTTTAAAAGTGTCTTAGCATATTATACTGAAATAATAGGAAGTGATAGATAGGTGACTGTTTGACATTGAACTAGATCCTAATCTTAGTGCTCGTTTTTAATATTTTATGTAAATTCTAGATCAAAAAGTGTTTTTTTCATGGGTAGAGTGATATTTAATGATAAAGAATTCCATTCGACCTTATTTCTACAGATACTTTAGTTGTTATACATTTGTTATGTTACTGCATTTTTCATATTAGTAAAACCTAGACACTGTCATACGTACCTACTAACAGTGCTTAAAAATTACGGACAGGCAAATTTTGTCCTGTACATATAACTGGCAGGTTGAATTTGATGATTTAAATACTATATTTTCAATGAAATAATTGGAAACTTACCTGAATAAATCGCAGTTTATATGCACATATTTTAAACAAACTACGAACACAACCATGATTCGAACTCTTGCACATGGTGCATTATGTTTGCTTATCCTTTCCAATACCCAAGTGGATGATGGTCGGTGATTGTGTGAAAGTCGTCGCACATTATTCTCTCATCATTCTTGCAGTCAATAAACTGCGTGCGTTAGCGTTCGGATCACATTTAAAACATGTAAACATTCTGTGACGTCACTACACACATAAAATCTAGACAATGGTGTTTTCCCAGATGTTCGCGCCCCGTTAACGGGATGATTAAAAAATGATGCCACCGGCCTGAAATAGAACGCGCAGAGAAAGTTGACACTCGCGTCTGTTTCTCTCGTTTTGACATGATGAAAACTCACCCAGGCAGTTTTAGGTCACACACGTAATAGTTCCGAATACCGAACAATAAATAAAGATTCAACACCACAAGTATTTACACGAAATGTTTCCTTGGAGTTGTCATAAATCTGTTACGAATCAACTCTTCAGCCTGAAAAATGCAAGTTGAAAGACGCGTGTTCATTTCGCGCGGAATGTTATTCTTAATGACCTACTTAGCTCAAGATACTAAATGAGTGTCACTTTGATAAACCTAAAGTCTACCACGTTTGTTGTCTACTAAGCTGTTGTATTATTCTCATCACGGCATCGGCAGCGTAAAGTATCACACAGATGTTTGCGTCAATACCAACACACCGTAAGGATGGTACAGTTATGCAATTAGCCAAGAGAATGGCGTACACAGTAATGTCCTTCTCGGTCAACGGGCTGTGTTACTTGCTGCTATTAACACACATATACTACGAATGTTGTGAAGCAAGGCTGCTCTATGAACAATTCGACCAGGGATACGAATTTAGGAACATCGCGTTTGGCTGCATGTGCACCAACAAATCGAAGATTTAATGAGCTACTGTTTTGGCTACTTCTACTGACATTGCTAGATTTCTGAAGGAGATTCTTTGATCTGACAGGAGCATGAGTTAAATATATTCACTTCTATGTGTTAGATACTAATACGAGACACTGAAACATGACATTTTTGTATTCTACTTGGTTTGTTTATTAGTACAATTTTATTCAGAATATTCGTCATGCTTCCGGTGTAAGTTTAGTGAATAATACAAGAAATCTCCCAGGGTGGCCGGATCGTCTGTTTATCAGCGTATTAACACATCTTCTCGTAAGATACAATATCACATAATTTAACTAAGTAACTTGCCTGTTGACACTGCTACCAGTAAGTGAAGACAAGTAATCGTTAGACGTTTACGAAGTAATTAGACAGCTTGGCCTAGTTGCAAGAAAGTGAAATGCGAGACCGCGCTGCGAATGTGAGAACGTTTCCCATAGCTCTCGTCTGCTCGGCCCGGGCCGTAATCGTGACACGCGTCTACACACTTCGGTTTGTTGATGTATCGATAAATCACTGTTTGTTTTGGCGGTTTTGTTGATCAGGAAGTTTAAGATGTTATGGCAGACAAGGCCTAAGCGGTTGCCCGAGGTAAGAGTCGTATTTTCTACAAGACGTCTGCTTAAATAATTCTGGATCTATGGATAACCTTTCTGACCATACTTTTTCATAGTAGTCAAGGTCATAGTAATCACTTCACTTTTAGTAATTACCCCTTGTCAAAATCTTTTAGGTGTGGGTGTTAGCTTAGGCGGCTAACTGATAGATGAGACATTGCTGGCATACATTTTGTTGACCTTGGTAAATAAAACCAGGTTGTAAGTATTTGAGAATCAGAATAAAATACAGAACAACAGATCAAGGTTCGAGCAGTAAATTCAGCCTCTTCCATAGGACTTCTGGAGCAGTGGTGATCGTGTGGTAACGGCCTCGACTTACGAATTGTAAGTGGCGGGTTCAAACCTAACCAGGTGCATTACTTTATGTAATTAATTTCATCACCACTGCTCTCAAAATGGTGAAGAAAAACATCGCGAGAAAACCGGCATGTCCTAGAACTAAAAATTCGAAGGCATGTGACATGGTGGATTACGGCCCATTCCCTCTCCTAGAGAGGAGGCTTGTGTCCCGGCAGTACATTAAAGGCTGATTATGCTTATACCATAGGACTGTATCAAGTTACGTAACAAACGGTTGGTTCGGTGCGAAAAGTAAATTAAAAAAAAATCTTTCACAGTTATAAACCTGAATTCTCGGGTCTAAAGTACAAAGCAGATACAAACTCAGATGGTCTCTGTAGAGAACATGAAGCTTTATGGTATTCAGGAAGTAAACACCATAGAAAAAAATTGTCAGTGAAAGAAATTGTCTGAGGTTTTTTCTTTTTACGAGTTCAACTTCTCGTTTTGGAGACTATTTCCTACTAATCTAGTTTTAGTTCCACAAAAATAATTATTATCTAATATATTTGAAGACCTGTGACTATAGCGATGTTTCTTCAACTACAGCTGCGTTTTCATTTTTGTTTACACAACCTCAATTTCATGAATGGACTCACAGTGTGATATAAATCATATTTTTGTTGGATTTGGACTACATCTCATTCATAAAATGATGTTATTTGTTCCGAAATAGATTTTATTACTACGTTTGTTTTGTTTTGTACCTAAGTAATAGCGCATGTTTGTACGAGTATGTATGAGAATTATGACGTTTATTTCAAAGACACACTAATTTATAAATTGGCATTACCTTATGTAATAATTCATTATAGTTTCGGTCAAACCACTATGATTAAACTCAAAAGCTGAAAATTGGCGTGAAGCCGCAAGGGAGCACTAAAACATGTTTTCCCAAAATTCCTAAGGGAACGGGATAAAGCGGTATAATCATAACGTTTGTTTGGTTGAATTTAACCGTAACCGGTAACGAAAATTCTTTCAATACTAAACTTCTTATCTCGAATAAACGGTTTATGGTTCCCGAGGGATAGGCACTAAACCACGGGGAAAAGCTAGGGAAAATATCTTATAAAGTTTTATTTTACTTTTATATTTATCCTGTTTAGCGGCAGCAGCAGTTATTTTGTTCCAAGGGCTCAGATTTCGATACTCTTTGTACCTGTTTTCCTTGAGAACATTACACTGGCTTTGCGCTTATATATAATACCGATATGCGATATCTTGTAGAATGTAGACTTAAGGTTAGCGCAGAATATCTGTAATTATGTGCCTGCCTCCTGCCTATATTAAATAACAGGTATGTGGTCTACTGTCCTATAGAAGGCAGACAATATCATGATTGAGTTCATAATCATCACTTTATATGCTCCCCATCCGCGCCACGTCTATCAAACTCAAAAACTAATGAATGGATTTTCATATAGTTTTCACTAATGGACGCGATTTTGTGTAAATTGACTGAAATATGATGGTGATTGCTGAAGATGTCGAAGAAAAACATGCTGACTAGGAGTTTAACGTGCGCTAGTCAATAGAGTCGATGTTAAAATGTAGGCGTATAAATTATAATGCTCCGCGAAGCCGGGGCGAATTGCTAGTTCAAGATTATTTTATTTTTAATTGTTTGCCAACAAAACACAAATAAATTGATTTGTATTAAAATTAAAAAAAAAACTTCAAAAAGTATGGGTCTGCAATAGAATTTGAGCTTTGTTTTAGTGTAAGTACATAAAGTATGTTATTCCAAAATGTGATTACTATTCCGAGTTTTATTTTCCAATATAAGATTACTTATTTACATCACATCGTTATAGAATTGCCGATCTATTGATGGCAAACGCTTGCGGAAACAAATCATAGTCTATCATTAAATAACTCTCTCTTTATACAACATTTTTATAACATGTAATTTCGCGTTATTACCAAGTAGATACTTCCAGAATAACTACATATTAAGCAAATAAATAACTACTTTATATTCAGAAACGATAGAATTCAGATTAGGTAGATCTGTAAACATAGTAGGCCCAGTGTAACAAATTTATCTATTTTTTCATACATTTCCACGTCTCATTCACGTCATTCCGCTATTGTGGCGGCATTCCCCGAAATGTATGTAACAATGTGGATACAGGCAAGTGTACAATTCGCGTGTTTATCTTTACATGACGGAAATGGGCGAGCCGAATAGATTACTATTTGGACTGCTACGTACATACATCTCCGTACAGGACATAGGCCTTTGTTTGAACAGTAAATAAAACCCATTGTTAAATGCGTGTCAAATTGCTTGGTGTCAAACAAGTTTAATCTCCAATCCAGTTGCTTAGAAAAATAAATAGTTAAAGTGGGATGGTCATTCCCATTGAAACTTAACATCTTTCACACAGGATATAAAAGTAGCCTATGTATTTATAAATTAGGCGAAAGCATTTTCGAATAAGGATATTCCAGAGATAATAATACCACCTAGAAAGAAATACACCAATTTAAACTCTTTTGGTCTTTTTTATTATTGGGCCATTTTCCACACAGACCATGTGACTGGCTATCTAAATAAGCATTTCACGATATGATAGTACGATAACATTTTTCTAAGCTATTAGCACGTATCATGTCTCGACTTACGTGGATTTCACAAAAGAAGTTACTGATACAAATTAAAATGTCACAAGACAAGCCCGTAACAAATTGAATATTGAAGTACCAGGCTCGCATCACGTTCAAAGAGGTTTAACATATTTGTTTTTAGAACCATATCCTCTATTGCTAAACAATCTTCAACGTTTACATTTTAGGAACTTTAACGCATTGTATTAGACCAACAGACACAGAGCCCGTAGATAATGCTAGTCAAACATTAAAACAATCGTCCACGGTTGTCCTATAAGTACTAGGTATTGTCTAACAGTTGGAAGTAGTCGCAAATTTGAGGTTAGTCGTCATACTTAATTGATAGATGGATCTTTACCTGTTTATTGTCATGCAACTCTGACTGAAGCCTACGCTGTACGTGCAGCCTCATTTTGAAAGGAAAATACTTTCAAAAATAATATAATAGACCTAAGTTGGATCTAAGAGGTGGGTGGTAGATGGCTAGATGGAAATTATTTGTTCAGATTAAGCAAACTGGTCTGATGCCTAAGCTATAGTAAAGTGGAGTGGTAGGGATATCTAACGTGTAGCGGAATTAGTTTGAAAGTGTTACCGCGGCCCAGGAATGCAAAGGGCATTAGGGGGAACACGGGTGGGATTTAGTCAGTAAAACTCTGACACTACGTTTCGGTCACCCCAGAGCGGAAGAGGTCATTTGAAAGGTACCGTATATCTAACATAACTTGGATATTAAGTTATCCAAATTGCCTTGCAGGTAACGTGTTGGTTATACATGATACCCTGCAGTCTGCCGCACTATCACGCTCACATTCTGCATTATCAGCAATTCGATTGTCAACGGATATTTGCTAAGTAAAGGCACCTGTGGTCACTCGCTGTGAGTACCTTACTACGCATTACGAACACGTGAATGAAATCGACGCTGATTACAATGTCCGTAGCACATTGTTTACAAATAACCCAATTGTAATCGTCGATACTATCATCGTTCATAGTCTTCAAGCTACTCATAGAAACAGTCCAAAAGCACATTTTTATTCCAATATTTAGCTTAATCATGAGTAGGTATTATCACATCCTTAGTGCTCTGGCTGGGGACCTCAAATTCATGTAAAGTACCACAGGATAACAGGATACATAGTCCGTTTAAGCAGTAACCAATTAATACTCAATTAGCGTGATGAACCTCGAGTGACCACGTCAAAAAAACATCCTTAGTTAATAAATCATGAAGACAGAATCAACAGAGACTCATCTTTTGTCGTCAATCAGTCATCATAA
Source organism: Hecatera dysodea (assembly GCA_905332915.2). NCBI lineage: Eukaryota > Metazoa > Arthropoda > Insecta > Lepidoptera > Noctuidae > Hecatera > Hecatera dysodea. The sequence continues at coordinate 9,567,648 of HG995304.1, forward strand.
AAGTTTATTGTATTTCTAATTTATTGCCGCCCCGATTCCGATACTAAATGACCTCTTTTGAATTAATGGTTTTAGTAATTAATTGAGTACCTACTTACTTTATTATACATATAATATTAACAAATTGACAGAATAAAGAGTATTGCATTTGTGGTTGAGTAAATTAAACCCAAATAAGTACTTGAATTATCATTGGTAGGTACATGAAACAGTTAATTTTGAACTAAATATGGCCATTTAATTGTAAAACTACATTATAAAAGTGAAAGGTGCATAAAATAACAACAAATATTCACAGACCGCGAGTGACAAAATTCATCTTTTGTAATCCAATACTTGCAGTACAGATAAGCAGCTGATAGGGCCAGCATTTATATTTTTTTATCAAATAAAACACGGATTAAGGCAAGTGTGGTATGAATTGTAAATAATTAATGATGATATACATACGATATCTATATTTATAATAATATTAAAGATATAATATCTTTAATATTATTATATATTCCACGTAAGAAGGTATAGCTGTTTGACAACCAAAAAAATCTGTAAGACATGATTAAAAGTAGATTATTTTAGAGATCTTTTTAGCAGTGGAGGCACGTTATAGAAACCTGTTATAACATTCACTCGATAAAATATTAGCCTCAGTCTATGTAACAACATAATAACAACAGGTAGATATACCATCACAGTCGAAGCAAAAACTACAATGACAGGCAATAAAAACTAGAAAATGTTCGGCCGCTGTTCGCACGTTGAACTTTTCAATGGTTCAGACAAAAACGTTCCCATCAATCAAATATTTAATTAACGATTACTCAACAAAAACTGTTCACATAATTTCGAATTTAAGAAGCCGCAGACGCACCAGAGAAGAGCGTTAAAGTTTCGCGGGGAAACCAATCATACGAGTAGGTATACTAACTATAAATGACTGAACTCAAAAATGACAACTAAAATGATGGCGACTGCCACGATCTTACACATTTTTTGTTCCAGGATGGCAAATCATTAAATGACTTCTCCCGCTCTGGGGGGCGCGGGAGGGAGTATCAGACTCTTACTCACTTAAACCCACCCGTGATCCTTCTAATGCCCTTTGCGTTCCAGGGCCGCGGTGACTCTTTGAACAAATTCCGCAACCCTAGCAGGCATTGACCTTATGGGGTCTTCTTTGCTGACAGCTCTTTAAGGCGCGCGTGGAACACGACGCGCCGTCGACCCAGGCCTGGTTGCTATCGGACGGCGAGCTACCCATAGCTCGCCATCCACAGGTCCGCGATCTTACACCCTTCCGCTATCTTTTTACCGATTAGTGCCGGTTGTCCTGAGCTGTTTTTTAACCGACTTCAGCTGCCCTGGAACCCATAGGGCATTAGGAGGAACACGCGTCAGATGTAGTCAGTAAGAGTCTGATATTCCCTTCCGCTCCGCCCAGAGCGGAAGAAATCATCTGTTGATTTCCCATCCATAAACATAAAATAAAAAAAGGTATAGAAAGAGGTGGAGTAAGAAAATGATAGCAAAGAAGAAGACTCCTAAAGTGAAAATCTAGATTAGAATAATACGAAAGACACCAACCGATGAACTAAATTATTCTAAAGGCGAGCTAATTTCCGTGGCAGCTATTGCGTATAAAATCGGTTGACTATTCCCAGATATAGAATTACAAAAAGTCTATAAACTACAGTTACCTATGTCAGCGATAGGACCTCTATAAGTATGTTACTCTTTTTAACATGATCTAATTTTGTATTCTTTTTATTCTGTCGAATGACTTCAGCAAGCAATACAACATATTAGGTAACGTTAACAAGTGTTAATTTGTAATTTATTTCGCTGACAATCTTCGTCGATATCAGTTATGTTTCTTCATCTATCGTCACATTACCTATTACACACTACTTATGTAATTCAGTAACGCCTATCTCTTCTGCAATTATATGTAGCGAATTAATTTTATCAGAATCCTCTCCAATTGCCTAATAAGGTAAATGTTTCGATTTCATGCGGTGATTGTGTGAGTTGTGTGACCTCAAAACAATTGACACAGAACAAATTAGTATTAGTTAGTCTCACACGAGACCAGTTAGAAAAAATTGGATATTGTTTCTTGAAATATTTTGATTGAAACGTTTAGTGCATGATGTGGTCAAGGTTCAATTAAACCTACTAAATGATTCGATTTAATTCCTCGAATATTAGTGACATTATTACAACAAAAGTATTTAGTTGCAATTTTGAGGTGTTGTTTCAATTACAATGTATTGAATTTCATACTGTTCTCGGATATCAATCTAGTAGGTCTTTGTTATACGAGTAGTGTAGTATATACGCGTTCATCATGCTCTCAACGTATTGTTTGAGTGTGTAACCTAATTAACATATCACAACAAAGGAGTCTTCTGTGCTTAGTTCTCATTAACTTACACTTTCATTGTAGATAGATAAGGTATTATTGTTGATTTGATATTTACCTATGGAACTATGTTAATGAGTGGTGATGGATTGACAGTATGTGTGTCCGCTTTCCGGTGATAGTTTATTCACAATGTGGTGTGAATATGTTTGTCGGCTGTCTACTTCTTCTGGTATATTGCAGACTCATCATACAAAGTTATACATTCGCATAGACGTACGAAGTCTCAAATTCTCGACACTTCTCTACCAATCGAAAGTGGTGATAAATTCTAATTGATAACATTCATAGGTCAGTTAGATTCTATGACCAATTTCAAACAATCCATTTTCCTCGCGAATTTAACGATTTGTGAAAGTAAAGTACTTATGTTGGGATTATTTCTTTGATTTCCTTCTGCTTTCCATATTGCTGGTTTCCACATCTAAGTAAAATATGTGCAGTGCATACATTAAGTAAGAGTACATTGTTGCCATTAGTTCCCATAAAAGTGTATAAACGTCATCTTATATTGGCAAATAGCGGCATTGTTGAGGTTTTTACACAGTTTCATAGGTGAGTATCAGTCACAATGACACGCCGCGTTACATGCTCGCTCGTATGTGAACAATGGTGCCGCTTGTGCCAAGTGCCGCCATGTTAGGCCGCCGCTTGCCACCGTTGCAATAGAACTTTCCATTTTCTTAACACCTTAAACGATTACTAGTTGGCTGTTACGCCAGATTACAGAATCATGTCAGGTGTCGGGTTTGTTTACCTACTTGCGGGTATTCCTTATGGGTATTTTCGCTGTCACAATATTGTTTTACATTAGGTTCGATGTTGTCTTTGCTGAAAGTGAAAACAGTGTTTAGGGCGGATTCATGTGTTCTGTTTAGCTTTTTATATGGCGGTTGATTTATTCGAAAACAAAAATGTTTAGGTAATCACAACCATTGAAAAAAACACTTCCAAATACGTCACGAAAACATTACCATTACCTGAGGTTTTTTATAACAAGTTTTAATTCTTCAATGGATGTTTCGTACATAATTATTATGATAGGTTATAATTAGTTATACGTACTTTACAATTAGTAAATACTCGTAGAAGTATAATTGATTGAGTCAGGCGTTACTTTGCGGAAATCCATTTTAAATTTGAAAATGAAAACAATATATCTAGTTTTAATTTCCGCGAATATTAGTGGGTTGCAGGTATGCACCTCCCTCCCGCCCGCTATATTATGCACATGCAAGATTACTGGGCAAATGCAAGGATTTTAAGCACATGCAGGAAGGCAATGCAAAAAACAAACAATTAGCAACAAACAATTTAGCTAAGCGTCTCAATACTTTGTTGGGAAGTAGGTCTTCTTTTAGTCCCAAATATAGTTTAAAGAACAGTTTAGATCTAATTGAAAAAGTAAAAAATATCCAAATTCCTTCCAATGCAAAGTTGTTATCCTTAGACGTTGACAGCTTATTCACAAATGTTCCAATCGATGATTGTCTACGTATTCTGGGTTTCCAATTTGAGAAGCAACGGTTGCATCCTGGGGAAATTGCGGATTTACTTAACCTCACTAGTATTTGCATGAAACGAAATTATTTCAGATTTAATAACCAATATTTTATTCAAAAGGAAGGGTTGGCTATGGGGTCGCCTTTAAGTCCACTAATGGCGGAGGTTTTTATGGATAACTTTGAATGTAAACATATAGTGAACGAACCTAATATTCTGTTTTATTATAGATAATATATGTAGATGACATAGTTATCTGCTGGAATGGTACCGTTCGACAAATAGACCTTTTTGTAAAAAAACTTAATAAAACTCACCCTAAAATTAAATTTAAATTAGAACTAGAGTCCCAGAACTCCCTTAACTTTTTAGATTTGACTATCACAAAACTCAATAGTAACTTGGATTTCCAAATTTATCGAAAGCCGACGCACACTGACACAACAATACCAGCCTCTTCTTGTCACCCTCTTCAACATAAATTAGCCGCCTTCCGCAGCTATATTCATAGATTATTTGCCCTCCCCCTTTCAGCAGATAATTATGTAAAAGAACTTAATATTATTTACCAAATCGCTATTTCTAACGGTTACTCAAAGTCAATGGTAGACAGTTTAATTAGTAAAAAGCAGAAAGAAAGGGTTCGTTCACTATTATATGCATGTCCGCGTACTAATATTAATAGATATGTGGCCAGTCTGACCTATATGGGCCCCATTTCAGATAGAATTAGTAATTTACTTAGAAAAAACAACGTTTATGTAGCGTTCAGAACGGACCAGAATATACGCCGTGTTTGTAACGGGAAAGATATTTTAGAAAATAGTAAAAAGTCTGGGGTGTATAGGCTGGTCTGTGATGAATGCAACGGGGTATATGTGGGTCAGACGGGCCGTAACTTTGACATAAGGTATGGGGAACATGTTGCCGCGTTTAGAAATGGCCATTCGGACAAATCGAATTTCGCGAAACATTTAATTGATACCGGCCATTCATTGCGCGACAACAATAGTTTTAATATACTACATGTTTGTGATAAGGGTTTCCGGCTGTGTGTTTTGGAACAATTAGAGATTTTGAAACATAGTAATAATAATAATTTTGCACTGTTGAATGACCAGACGAATTTGGTTTCTTCCCCTTTACTGCGTATGTTTGTGGGTAGTTGTACACAAATAACCAACGGTGGCAGTGTATAAAAGGGGGGTGCCTTGTGCCTTGTACTAATTTCTCAATTGTCCGGTTGAGCAGTAACCAGCCTTAGTGTGCTGAACTGCGAGTGGTCCCATTCAAAAAAAAAAAAACAAAAAAAAAAAAAAAAAAAAACTAATTTCTCAGTCGCAACTCAACGGTCAGCGAGTCAACACGTCCCCTGAGGATGCCTCGTGGAGAGGCGAAACACGTGTCGGTAATGGTGTTGGGTTTTGCATTGCCTTCCTGCATGTGCTTAAAATCCTTGCATTTGCCCAGTAATCTTGCATGTGCATAATATAGCGGGCGGGAGGGAGGTGCATACCTGCAACCCACTAATATTCGCGGAAATTAAAACTAGATATATTGTTTTCATTTTCAAACTCGTAGAAGTTTCAGATATTTAGAACAATCGAGCTACTCAATTCATCTTGAAAGTATCATGACCGTATATTTTGACCTAGCCGAATCTAGCTGTTGGTGAAAGTAATAATATGTTTTGCTTCATATTTGTATGTTTATTTATTGCTTTCACATCTTTTAAAGTAGCATTGATTACTTATTTGATAGCATGAATTAATTAGGTAGCTGACCATATATGTTTGTCTACGTGCTAAAAATAGGAGTCGCTACAGATCGACGCATGCAGTGAAAAGTTGTAGGAAAATTGACGTAATCATGGCTAGGGTTTATCTAAATTCAGCAGGTACAGCTTGCAGAATTATGCTGCTATTAGGACATTACCTTAGCAAATTATAACAAAACCAGCTTCTGCCTGCGACTTCGTCCGCGTGGAATAGTTACTTTACCCCCGATTTTGAAACTCTAAGCCCGATCGGTTTAAAATTGACAAAGTTTCATACAAACTTTCATCCCCTATTTTATCCCCTTGGGGGTAGAATTAATCAAAATCCTCTCTTAGCGTATACCTACGTCATAACATCTATCTGCATGCCAAACTTCAGCTCGATACGTTCAGTGGTTTGGGCTGTGCGTTGATAGATCACTATATTAGTCAGTCAGTCACTTTTGAGTTATATATATTTAGATAGATAGATGATAATACTGCAGTGCAGTGAAGGTACTTCGATATGTTGCGTTGATTGATTTCAATATAGATTGGTAAATTCCGTTTAATTATTTGTTTATCCAACTCGTTTTATTGGAAATTGGATTTTTTAAATAGAAAATGCTTGAAATATCATTGTTCTCGATACGAGCATTTTGCAAGGAGTTACGTAAATACGGCGATAACGTATTGTGTAAAGTAAGACTTGTATTGCCATTCAGTTTGTTTCATTGATTCATGGGTGAAAAAATATATACGGTAGGTTCCTATAATTATATCGTAAAAAACGTGCTCAAATATGGACGATAATGAATCATAAAGTAATATGATAGATTAAAATTTTAATATCTATAGGTTTCTAAACACAGAGATTGTAAATTTATTATTAAAATGATGAAATAGGTACCTGTCCCTGCTTCAACAAATAATATTGATAATAATGTGTGCCATCTATCACGCTAGATAAATCGTTTCAAAAGGCTCTTTTTGTTGACATAATTTTTCAGGTTTTTGACACTGTTAAATTATTCTTTATGATAGTTAGGGAGCGTCTAGACAGGAATGAATATTAATTATTATTTTGACTTCCAAACTTCAATGTAAATAACGAATGATATCGACGGATTTTCAGATATTGTTTTAATAATCTTCACTCTATCTCCAATAATATTTATATCATTTGTTACAGTAGACTATTATCAATAATTTACAGTTTTATTGCTGAAATAAATAAAATCGAATGTCTAAGTGTTAATATGTAATTACTTTTCCGAAAGTGCATAGAAAAGAGTTCAAGAAACTTTTTAATTGTTCTTATCAAGAGTTATGTGAGCATTTTCAATTAAACTTTTATATAAATTGCATTGTTCGGATAAAGTATTTACATTTTCAAAGTTGTTATTGGGGACCACCCAACAGCTCTTTTAAATATTGTTTTCTTGATTTTTTCCTAAGTTTCCGTGAGTGACCCATTTTGAGGGTTATTTATGTTCTTTTCAACAGCTTTTCACTTAAAAAAATATTAATTACGAAATGAAAACCGATCTGGAACCTTCTGAACTTTTCTCATCTGTTTCCGCCAGAAAGTAGGTAACATTCAAACGTATTTAAACCGGATTAATATTTCGATGGAATACGTACACATGTAGGTACATCAACAATGCTAATGGCAAGGTCGTGGTCAGTCACTGGACGAGTACAAAATGAATGATAATATTTGTGTTTAAATTGCTGTGTCCGTAATTTTGCACCGATGACGATAACGCCGAACCATTGTGTGGACGGCTCTATTATGGTGATGGTCAGTATATGCAAATACATACATATACCCAGCTAGACCCAACGCTTTATGGAAAAACTTAAAATATTCTAGAAAATTCTCAGCTATTTCGTCGTTTTCTATAACTTTCTAGAAAAGTTAAGGAAAATATGAAACTTTTCAACGAAATAGTTATACGTCTTTGGAATTTAAATAGAAGTTTTAACAACTGATTCATTAATATGATTTTGATTGATTTACATTATTAGATCTGTTATTTGTACTTGTTTGGGGGCCTCAATATCTTGTCTATTGGTCATGCATAGAGTATGTTTGTAAAATCAATGACTAACCCTGCATTATCGACGAACAAATTTAAAAGTAAACGTTCGTCGGTACCTTCACCGCGATTTCCTTTTTTTTTCCATTCTAGCAACATTATCACACAATTGACCTTAAAAGCATACGCAATTAATGTTACCAGCATTATGTGGAGCTGGCCTACTTACTGCAGACATTAGCAAATTCCAATATTGTTTTGTATCAAAATATTACTCAGACTGCGATAGTTTTGTTCTTTGTGTCGGTGACCTCTCTAAGGTACGTCTTCTGTTTATTTACTTTCATGAGGTAATGTGAAACGCATTTATGTTTAAAAGTAGTTACGATTCCGAGTAGTTACATTATCTGTAGAACCAGTTCTTTTATTAAGCGTCAGTTGAATTCAAATTAGACGACTTTCCAAGGAATTGTTTTTGCGAAATGTGTGAGTATTTGTTGTTATCATTATTTGACGCTTTCTATAGCCGAAATTAATTGACTAGTTAGTCAAGCGTCATCGTCCTCGTATAAAACGATGACGCTAAATTGCTATTTTATAGAGAGTAATAGAATTTTATTAATACGAAGCGGAGCTATAAATACGCTTACTGAAAAAATGTAGTTAAGGATTTTTCGCGATTGAATAAACACTGAAAAATACTTCTGTTACTTAAAAATGTAAAACAGTGATATATTAATCACTCGTTTACTTAACTTCCCTGTATTACATTGTCAAGACTTTCCCAACCAAACTGGATAGTATTTCGTTATAATGATTTCGGTCGGCGGTTCATGGTCTTTTGTTGCCAATACACACGTACACGGTATTTAATTATAAATAAATTGTATACAAAGTACACTTTCTTTCACAAATTATTACAACTTTTTTTAAATTAACATTTACAAATCTTTCACGAATTGTACAATTGTACATGTTGTATCACATAGATTTTTTTTGGACTCCAATATACAGAGCTCTACATGAAAAAAAGAAGCAATGGCACAGGAATCAGTTAAATATATGTTGTATGAAATCACAAGTTCATTTGATTTTGATGACTTTAGTTCACTAAAGTTCTTTAATAAGATACAAAAAGAAAATACTTTTACTTTTTTTATAAGCATTTAAGTCTACTTACATTTTCAATTCGTAAAGGGCGCTTCTTAGTAAGTGTCACTATTTATGTTAAAATCGTGTTAACGTGTGATATGATTAAATTTGAGAACCAATATTTGTTCTTACATTGTGGAGGACAATAATCGTCACATAATAATAATAAACTTAGGATCTAACATATCGAGCCTGCGGACGGCGAGCTAAGGGTGGCTTGCCGTCCGATAGAACCTCAAAGAACTGTCAGCAACGTAGACGGGGCCCCATAGGGTCAGTGCCTGCTAGGGTTACGGAATTTGTTCGAAAGAGTCACCGCGCACCTGGAACGCAAAGGGCACTAGACGGATTACGGGTGGGTTTCAGTCAGTAAGAGTCTGACACTCCCTTGCGAGTGATATACATATATCGTGAAATATTCATAATAAGAATTCGTAAGATAGGCCCAAAAATGCCTGAATTTACATCTATCGTGGAGTGCAATGATCTATAAAATATTTTATAATATATGTAAGCAGTTACTTGAGGTTACAATAAATATTTACTTGCGACGGGGGCTACGACCCCTGTGATGCATATGACACATTTATGCTGAATTTTGATAAATAACCTACCGCTATGTTTGTCTAGGTGTCTTTTCAATGACGAATGTACTTGGTGCAATATGTTACATTATATAATATTTCAGTAGGTACTTGTGAGTGTAGTAAGAGGGCTTTTAGTAAGAATCTTGTTTTATTGTGATGATATCATATGTCTTTAACATTCAGGAAGGCGCTTACTGTCGCTAGTTGACAGTTCGTCACCGACAGTAGTTTTTGTTTTTTTTTTTTGTAGTGATCGCGAGTAGCTATGACTAACCAATACGATTGAAGCTTTATAAAACAATTTTGACGGAAATGATAAAATTCCTGAATTTAAAACCGTTTCACACAATTTGGATGACGATGAACATAGAACGTAATCCTAAAAAATGTTTCCTCGTTTCATGTAGGGAATCAAGTCTACGGTGTTGGCGCTGTGCTACGCGGCTTCTACGCAGCGTCTACGAACGTCTACGCAACGCTTATAAACTTGCACGGCGTATTTGTTGCGAATACGCTCGATAAAAAAAACACCCATTACTGCAGTGTGAAGTTATCCAAATTAAAATACAGTAATCAAAGATATATTATACCTACTCAAATGACGTTGATTTTTTTTACCCGTCTTACGCGATACGACGAGGGAAATGCATATTAAAATTCATATAAATTATTCCAATAACAGCTTTAATGAAGTGATCAGATGTGCGTATTTTCGTCATGCTCTAAATTTCCCGATTGAGGTCAATACCGGTTTGGCGATTATATTGCTGTATCGAGGATATTACGATGTAACTACGTACGTAACCGTTCAGCTAACACGAATTTAGTATTCGCTGGAGGTTATTTATAATTAATTACTCGTTTATTAATTACGGCTGTGCTGCTTAGACTTGGCACAGTGACACAGCGAACAACACTTTCTTTTAACTTTCAGAGGTAAACGTACATTATCAGCTTAGAACGCTATCATTACTGGTGGACACAGGCCTCGTCGGGAGTGGAATAGGGCAGTCATCATGTTTCTTTTTAACTTTAACTTTTGGTCTCCCACATCGAAATATGTCATAAGATATTTTGACCTGATTGCAAGTCTACTAATTTTTAAGCAACATTCGCATCTCAGTCGTAATCTGTAAAAAAATTATCGATTTCCATACATTTTTGCCAAAAATTTCTGAGAGCGGTGTTGTGCTGACACGTCTATTGCTGGACGTGGGACAGTCCCCAGGGACAGGCCCACGTCCAGCAATGAACCCACCCCTTCCTGATGAAATGATGATAATAATCTATTTTTATAAATAGCAGACAAAGAAAATTAGGTGAATAATAGAGAAATATTTAAACAAATATTCAGTGTTGTTATTATAAACAGCTGTGTGTGAAGGATAACAATGTTGTTTTACATTCTATTCGCGCGAATGTCAGTATTACTATAAGCAGTTCTCAAGAAAAGCGCAGTGATGTCATTGTTGAACTAAGAATTCTTATTTTTCTGTGTTATCTTGTATCTCAGCGCATTTAATATTTATTTTCTTTGAAAACAATAGTTATATTCAAAAATTAAAACTAGAAAAGGTTTCTTTTTTTTCTGGTGGCAATATGATATGATCACATCAGAAATTGCTTACTTAATAACTTATGAGTAGATATACCTACTTATCTTTTTTTTTAATTTTATTCGTTTTTGTATTCAAACAAGGATATGAATAAAAACTTAATCTAAAACTATGTGAAAAAAAGTTTAAATCCCCTTTCAATATTCTAAACGTCTCTAATTCGAGCAAACAGACTAATCTACCAACAATGTTTGAATATCGCGATAAAAATGTGGTTTACTTTGTGACTAACAAATATAATACTATACAAGTCTGTACTTATTTAAAATTCTAAAGCTAGCCGCATTTTGTTTGACACCTACACTCCTTTCATGTTGGTCACCTAAATGCAAATGTGAAAATGTCCTCTACCTTTTATGTGCACGCGACAAGTCGACACACGGAAAGTGGAACAACTCCTTTACTTGTCATTTGTGTAGGAGTGGGTAATGTCCTTTAGAACATGCTCATTTGGATTAAGAAATCACCTAGAAGTTTCGTGATTATTTGCAGAAATGGTTTTTATTCGTACCATCGAAGTCGACATGACCAGGTGAGAAGCACAGGACCAGCTGATGTGTCGATTCCTAGGGTTTGCCTATGTCCAACAGTGGACGTACTCCGAATGAAGTGATGTTAATGATTGTCAAGTCACAGAGTATCTGAGTAGGAGCACTGAAGTGTTTGATTTAATGTAATTTATAAATTGTACAAGGGGACCCCGATTTATCATCCTTCAGCGGACATCCTCTTATTGACAGATAATCTTAAAAACAGAACAATTAGCCACATAATAAAATCCCACTCGTCACTAATCGTTTCCGTTTCAAATTAAACATGAAATAGTACTTATAACAATAATAAGTAGTAATAATGTTTTTAGTTCCATGCAGTAGGGTGTTAATCTTAATAACAAGCAATTTTGTATTTACTTTATTTTTAATTAATGTACCTAATTTCTGTTACAGGTAATATCTTCATTTAGTTTCTCAAATAATTGGGTATGTATTCTTTTTATTAAGTGTGCCGAAACCTTCAGGTTGAGTTGAGTGTATCTACTGAACATAACGACTTGACTTCAACCCACGGCCTCGTTATGAAAATGTTTTTTCCACTAATTAGAGGAAGGTAGGAATGAAAGAGGAAATATGGCAGCAGAAAGTAATTAAATAATTTTCCACCAAGTTGGTACATAAACATACGACCTTCTCACTTCAAATCAGTATTCACTGATGTTTTATTATTACTACAAATAACTCATATAAAAGTATTAATTCAGTGGTTTTTGTAATATCGAAGACAAATAAGGAACCGGCTTTCTTCACCACGAGTCACGACGATACGCATTCATAATAATTTAATGTATTTGTAATGTTTACGTACATTAGAAATATACAAACAAGTTATCTACCAGTTTTCTCTTTGCATTAGTTATAATTCAGCGAATTAACCCTTAATTACGTGTTACGATATTTAAAACGAAAGTAATGTGGGCACTCGAATGAATCGAGTAGAATGGAATACGATCGATGCTAATGCTATACGAATTATTCGACTAACTTTCTTTTCCACGTGTTGAGGATACATAATATTTAGTTAGTTGCGAAATCTTGGCAAACTGATAATGTAGTAGTACGTTATTTGTTGTGTGTTGTGTCCCATATTCTGTAAGCAACAGATGTTTGCTTTGTAAGATATCAATATAATAGCGGTGTGAGACGAAATTCGAATTCATTGAGAAATGGTTCAAGGCTGGTACTGCTTTGTTGTGTAGCAAATTAGTAGATTTAAAGACAAAATTTTATAAACAAAAGTGGAATTAATTTTAAAACTAGGAACTTAAAGCGCTTTTTTACAGATAATTTAGTGCGCCATTGTTTATTTCTCCTACATTAAACTGTTCATCCTTACCATACCATACATATATTGATAGAGTCTAAACTCTATCATTTAAATAAATCTTTCAAACACTTCTAAATGATGTTATTTTTAGCTGACTTCCAAAAAAGGTGAACCTATTTTGATGATTCTTTTTATATTCGAAAGCTAGTGCTTGTCATGTGGTCCCATTTAAATTTGAGTGAGATCTTACGACTAGTATTTAAGTTATCAGTTTAATAATATGTGGCATCGACTATGTTGATAATTTTCTCATTCACTCATTGTCAATGTAAAATTAAAAAAAAAAACTGTATACGATGGTTTGGAAGAGCATCTTAGTATTTCGAGGTTGGTAAAGATCTGATGAAGACCCGAGATAGGAAACAGAGCTCTTCAATAAATCATAGCAAATTTTCCGAGATTGTTGAAACCGCGTGTCTGTTTATCGTTTACACCAGTTTATAACACGTACGCTGTGATAGGCACGTTTAGGTGTGGGTGTCACCACTAAAAACTTTTACAAAAAATACAACCGACTTCTATACAAAAAATAACACAAATACTATAAAATAACTTTAATTTCGGAAGTCGGTGTTCAAAAAACGAAGAAACTACCAAAAACACCGAGTTCCGAAATTAAAGTTATTTTATACTTCTTGTTTTATATTTTTTTGTTTAGAAGTCGCTTGTATTTTTTTGTAAAAAAGTTTTTTATTCATAACAAATATGAACTAAGTGTATTTTAAATAAGTTCGTAAATAAATGTAAATACTTAGGTCGCTTATCTAACCGACAAGCAAACATACTCGTTGGACATCCACTTCAAGTTTGCCTTATAAGAAAGTAGATATTATTGAAACAGTTACTGAAATTCAGGTTCGTGAAATATACTGAGTCCTATGACGAAATATTTCCTTATATAGAAAATATTGGTAAAAGTGGACCAGAATGTCCTTGATCACAAGATTACAAAATTGATATGACAACATCTATCTTTATAAAGAGAAACATAATGTTTCCAGTTACTGGAAATAAGGTCCTTCAATGTAAGACCAACAACAAAGCAACAGCTTGATGTAACTGAGATCAATGGCCATATACTACGAGTATATCGGACAAATGCAAATCAATTACGCGAATCCGATCAGTGTTGCTTGCTTACACATGTACAAGGAGTAGATACATACTGTACACATGTAGATACATACTGTACACATCCAGATACCGTTGTTTTGTTACCGACATGCACTTGTTCTGTATTAATAGCCTTTACGACGCTACGGTCACCGCGATGCGTCCTCCTCTATAAATGTACATATCTCAATTGATTGATGTATCTCGACTGATTTATGTTATCAAATGTTTCGGTAATTTCCTTAGTGAATGACCTGGTGTCTTAACGTTTGCAACATCTCAAAAGTTTTCTTAGTAGTAAAGCTTTTTGTGTTTCGCGAACTGTTGGAAAGTTTTTCGAATAGATTGATGTTAATGGTTGATGTTAACGTGTCAAAATAAGTAGGTTATACATTTTGATTCAAGACAAGCATTGCTGATTTAAGTTGCGGATTATAATTTCATATGCGTTATAATTTCATTTCATAGACATTATAATTTCATATGCGGCTAGTTACCCGAGGTACTGTAGTATTATATTATCTGTGCCCGAGGTAGGGAAAGAGTTTCTCCGGCCCTGGAACGCAAATGGCATTTGGAGGAACACGGATGGGATTTAGTCAGTAAAAGTTTGACATTCCCTTCCGCTCCACCTAGATCGGAAGAAGTCATTTGATGATTTGCCATCCATAAAAAAATAAGGTGCTAAGCATTTTTAAGTCGCTGTGGGTCTGTCAAATCACGTCATACAGTTTATGAATTCCCTAGCCCCTGCGCTAGTGTGTTCTGTATTACAGGAGCTAGTGTCTTCCCCTAATTAATTATTGTAATACAAGTTATTTATGGCATCCAAAGACTACGAAGCGAATCAGAAGTATTAGAAATGATAAAATGAAAAGTAATCTAACATGTGTAGTAAAAACAATCATAATATAAAGAGAGAGAAATGGGGTGTGTGGGAGGGGGCGAGAGTATGAGTGAGTGTATTGAGTGAGGGTGTGTGTGTGTGTGTTGGGGAGTGTGAGGGTGTGTTGGGAAGTGTGTGTGTGTGTGTGTTTCTCTTCATAATTACTTTAGTAGGTTTTATCTGGCATCATAGTCGAAATAGATATATTCATAGCCAAGGCAGTATAACTTTTTTAAATTGATTTACATTATTTTTCCTAATTTATTATCTATTTACGAGATTATAGATGCGCGGAGCAATTACAAAAAGATGTCTTTGTGCAACTGATGTTTCATGACGGGGTAAGGGGCACCATTCTACTATTTCGACAGTACCGGAAGAGTAGGCACGATTCTTTTGTGGTATCTATTAATTATTTATATATAGAATAATAAATGAGCAGTTTCCTAACCGATAGTACATTAGCCTTCTCGTGCACCGACGTAGTCGCATGTCAGAATGGCAGATACATGAGAACTTTGAGTACCACCGTTGAGGACGTTCGGCAGAAAAAAAAACACCCCCCAAGCACTTATATAATACCTAATTAGGTTTTCACACAGCGCCAGCTTCGCCAACCAAGATGACAGACGTAGATATTTCTATGACAGCTGGACCCGTCAGCATAAAGTGGTCTTTCAAAGGGATTAAAACTAGTTCTGTAATCAGTGCAGTAGTCATAACGACTAAGTATGGCAACGTTGCTAAACTATTTAATCTGCTACCACAGGCAGTCAATCTGTGCTTCGCAATGGACCTCCAAAATTAATCAATAACATTAATATCTAAGAAATTAAAACTTGTGGAACGATTTTAAAATTTTGTAATACGAGTAAGCAGGTAATGTTGAAGGACAACAGTTGTTATTTCCATAAATTAATAGGTATGTCAGTAAAAGTGGATATTTGCAAGATTGCAAGGCGATCGTGCCATTACTGGGCCCATGGCAACGGATCGTGTTGCAGATCACGCGAATAAAGCCGCGGGACATTCGTATAATAGTGCTTAACAGAACGAATGTATGTATTTCTGTCAAGCACGATAGCAAGCACCGACTTTACTACTTAGATACGTGAAGACTATGGTCTGTAAAGTGGCGATTAAATTCTCTTGAATGACGTAAGAAAGCATCTACTATCATATATAGCACATCAATAATTTAGTTAAAGTACTTTAACTGAGGCCACACAGCAGTGATAAA
The DNA here is from genome assembly GCA_905332915.2 of Hecatera dysodea. Classification (NCBI taxonomy): domain Eukaryota; kingdom Metazoa; phylum Arthropoda; class Insecta; order Lepidoptera; family Noctuidae; genus Hecatera; species Hecatera dysodea. The sequence continues at coordinate 9,583,846 of HG995304.1, forward strand.
TCAAAAGCAGACCCAAGGTGAAATGCATGGAAGAAAACAAGTTATTATGATGTGGGTCACATCATATCGTAAGCAGTATGCAACATGGCTCCGATTAAAAGTCATCAAGCATGTAGTCGCTCTCACCTGTCCTCAATCAAGCAGAATACAAAATGATTCAATTCCTACGTTATTTTGAGAATAGTCTCATATGAACGGTGTTAATAAATTACACGCAACATCATCCCAAATTCGTGCCCGCAAACAATCATCCCACAAACTTGTGCGAATTTGAATAACCGTCGCACAAACGATTATTCGAAACACATCCGGCACGGAATCGATGGTGTTTGATTCGTTTAAACACCGAAAGTGATTGTGCAACGAGGAAATGTTGGCAGCACGTGTCAAAGATATCGAAAAAACGAGGCATGGAACACGCGAACATAGTTAGCAGTAACCTAATCGTTGCATGTGAAAGGATGGCTTCATGGTACTTTTGTCTAAAAAAGTACCTGGCTTGTGTTTTGCGTTTCGTGGCCCCATTTGTGATTTGTTGGTGTAGTGGTCGCATGCTTTGCTGTCAAAAGTGAATCGCTACCTATATCTTTCACGAATCTATTTATCATTTATTCATTTCTTTTCTATTTTTCGCATTTCCGCGCAATTAGATATCCTCAATCCTCATGCACTGCTTCATTATGTCGGGCTCCAATTAAAAAAGTTTTTTTACAAAAAACATACTACCGACTTCCGAATAAAAATACTACAAAGTATCAAATAACCTAAATGTCTGAAGTCGGTGTTTTTGATTGTTACTTCGAAGTCGGTTCTAATTTTTTTCCCGGAGATTTAATTTTTTTTTTGTGGTGATAGGGGATAGGACTAGTAAGTTAACATTATTCCAGTGCCTACCGTTAAGAAGTTACTTTGTGTGCCTTCGAGTCGAGTCGAGTCGTCAGTTGACGACTCGGTTGGCGAAGGGGCGATTGGCTGCTGCGTTGCCTGTCGCAGGTTCGATTCCTGCACGGAACAAATATTTGTATGGCCTACAGACAGTTGTTCCGGGTCTGGCTGTTTGTGTATGTGAGTTTATATGTTTATTAACGCATCCACGACACGGAAATAAAAAAAATAATTAAAAAAAACCTTTGAATATCTACTTTGTATTGCGATTGACATAAACCTATCAATATATCACTTTAAGTAAATACAAAAAAAAAACATTCAGAAGTTGTGATGTTGTGTAGCAAGCACGTTTCACAAATTATGTAGTCTGAGTCAAGGTCAATGGCGAATTATGACTTTAATTTTATTTCAAATCGATAAAACTCTGCCTTACTCAACAGCGATTTACTCGTAAGTGCAAGTAGTGATTGCTTCATATATCTTAATTACCTATTGTAGTACGTCAGTACATATGATGTGAAACTATTGTTTATTTATTTTGGTATGTTTATATCATCCAGCTCCTTTACCAACGACTTGAATGGAATGCCAATGATATCAACACAAGGTGCATTGATATCGGCTGGCGGCACGCACAATAATGTAGTATTGAGTTTCGCTACGTTGCGATGCATACGTTTTAAATATTTTACGAGGTGGTCAACATTGTAGGTTGTATCTTTTTGTGTAGGTACTATAGAGACTGATGATATAATACTCGTCACAATTAGGCCTTATTGTCCAGTGCGCCATAAGTATAGCCATTTATCAGTGGGTTAAAACCCTATCTGTGGCGTAGCAATCTGAGAATTTACATCAACTAAGTTGTGTTTTTCTAATTACATTTCAGCATGTATTTTACTTTTCTTTCTCGTTACGTAACTAAGCAACACAATCCATTCATAGTTAAGAACGTTTCATTACTTTTTCACCTTGAAAAAAGTTCTACCTACTCTTTTGTCAAGTTCGCTAATTTGCTTGAATTAAGCCTTTGTTGTTGTGAATAAATATGGGAACTGATAATGATCGCGTTCCTGCTTGCTGATAAACATAATTGTCTAGTAGAGAGAGTATTTCATATCTCACAAGTCTTTTTTGTTTTGACTTGTTTTATTATTGAGATAAGTTTCTCCTTCATCTCTTTATGTTTCAAAAATCTGACTTGTTTGTGAAGGCATCGTGGAGGTCACCCTAGGAAAAGGTGGTGAAACGTCCTAGTCACCCACGCCACGCAATAGGCCACTAGGACGTTTCGACCTCACCACCTGAGACTACAAAGGTGGTGAGGGAAAATAATACTTACGTGGAAGGATTGGCGGGAAGCCTTTAACTGCAGTGAAACAGTATATACTGAATAAAAAAATCTTGTTTGTAAATATGATGAACTTCGCATTTGTAATTTAATCTCAGGCTAACACAACACAAAACATCCTGGAAAACGAATAAATTCTCAGAAAATAAAACACTTATTTAAAACTGAAAAATAAATATTGTAGAATTCTCGTTGCATTTGTCACTGGCCGTTTAACAAGCGTCGAGTTACTCAACTCACCATTCAGACCAACCCAAGGTGAGATTATGCTTTGCATTTTTTATTAGTAGGTACTGCCTTGCCCTGAAATGCTTTGTGAAGTGCTTCATGCGATATGATTTGCTTTCTATCATTTTAAACCTTAGTGACCGACGTTAGAAAAGATTAGTATACAAATTGAAAGATTTGTAAGTCCGTTTTTAACTGATATTTCTAAGAGTTGACCTCGATCCGGTATTGCTACCTTTTATTCTAGGTGTCTAGAGATCTAGGTATAAGATTTATATTGTGAGTCAACTTTAGATTTCTGCATGACTAAATATAACAAAAGAAATAACTTTAAAAACATTTGTTTCTGTAGTGAAAACAATTAATTAGTTAAAAATAAAGTTATTACCGTATATCTTTTTGTGTTAAGCTGTATCTTTTTTGTTTGATTGTGAAACGTTTACCAAAAACAGTCTAAAGTAATTCCAACTTTCGCACTTTTCAGATTTCTGTTATTGATTTCTGACTAGCTAGTGAAGTTTAACATTCGTTTACAGTGATCCTGTTTACTTGCGTAACTAAGAGCTAAGCAGACTTTAGTAAAGCGAGAGATACATTTATGTAGAACATACCAAGAAACTTGCATACTTGTTCTAAATTAACATCCTGCGCCTGCGACGCAATCGTTTACGAGTCTCAAGAACGACCACATGACCGTGTCGTAATCATATGTTCACGTACAACTGCTACAATAATATTATTTGCATCGTGTTGAATACGAGTTACACAGGTTAGAAGCTTCCGAATGTACGCTACTGTTTCTAGAAAAGGAACGATTTTCCCACTGCCATCAGATATACCTAACATTGCACGCTCACTATGGAGCGACTCTATGCGATAATTGCGCTATTGTTGCTTCGTGTTGTATAATATAATCACCTGTAATAATATAGGTACTTCGCCATAAATATATAAGTACACCTAAGTCAAATTACGTCACAAATTACCAGTTAATGAAGCTCCCTTAATCGGCTCTGCGCTCGGATTCTGCGAAACCTCAAAACCGAAAGGGACGGCTTGAGGATAAGTGGGGAATTTGGACTAATGCGTTAAACGCGTCACTTTATTTATGTAACCTGAGGAAATTAGAGCACATTGAAGCTAAATTACTGAACACATTTATTATCGCTGCATTTGTCGGGAAGTAATTAATCGAATTAACTGACTTTCAAATTGAATTTAAAAACGTTTATGAAGACTGACATAAATACAGGTTTATAACACTTCCCTTTGTTGTTTTCGCAATCGGAATTGGTATTCAGGAAGTGTATCAAACAAAAAAAAATAATTGATATAATGATGTTATCTGGTAACTTTGGTGTGGGTTTTATCTTGCACACTGCGTGCATTACGTTCTCTGACGTCATTCGTAAGTATTGTTCAGTAAATGTAGGCAGACACGCTCATGTAACACTAGAACTAGGTATCATGTCCTTCAGCATTCTATTAGATACCGGTGTCGGTATTATTGTTGCTGTGAAAGGTGTCTACCTACTGACTAGTGGTTCCATTAATACCACACCGAGATATAAGTTTTGAGACGTAACATTGCAAGTCCATTGGTACTTTACTTGGAAGATGATTAGTCGTCAAATAAAAGGAAAAACTGGACATAAAGACTAAATTATTAAAAGAAAAACTTGCAATTAAAAGGAAGACAAGTTACTTCTTTCATTCAAAGGTTCCTTACGTGCAGTTACTGAAGCGGATACGGCATTCTCAGTTATTACTCTAGGCGTCTACTTCTGGGTGTAGTTAATGAATGAGTGATGAGAATGAAACTACATTTATGACTTATTTAACATTAAGATCGATTATATCTAGCTTATTAATCAATGATGCTACACAGTGCCCAGGGCCCCAAGTCTGCTATTTTAATAAATTTGTCATTCCAACACGATCCTATTGTCATTTTGCTAAAAGTCCGTAATCTGCTAAATTCATAATTGGTCGGTCAATGGTCTCGTAATACTTTTTGATAACCGAGCTATTAAAAGCAATGACTGCACAATAAAGTTCTAATGGTAGGTCACTGATCAAAGGAACTGTCGAAATTTTAGCAGATTACCGCTTTCGTCTGTCATTCATTTGTTAATATAGTACGAGACTTGTATGCCATTTCATTCAATGGAGTGTCAGTGGTTGACCATTGGAAATACATTATGACGCTTTTATATTAGTAGATTACCTTATTTGTCAAAAACAACCATTATGCTACACAGTGATAGACCATTCTGACACTATTGCAATAGCAGACTTGAGGCCCAGAACTGTTATCAAGCAGAGGGTGCATCTGCTTCTGCGGTTCCACACAGACGTGTGCAAGACCAACGCTGGAGTACGCGCATCCCACACCCACATTATGGAGCTTGACATATTTACTTTATATAAACAGTTATTTAAAAACGAGATATCTCTATTTGAGATATTTTGTATAAATGTAAAAAAAGTTAACTTAGTAGGTAATAAATTGATCTTCATAAATTGAATTATATTATCACAGTCCTTCATTCCTGTTATTCTTTTGTGAATGCGTTGACATTGCTGTTTGTGATTTTATTCTTAAGGATTTCTATTTTTTTTTTAAACTAATATTACTATTTAGCAAAACTTTGGAGGAAAAGAAGAAAACCAGAATTAAAATCAGCATTAAAATCAGCATTCGATCCGGTTCACAAATTGTAGTAATAGTAAAATATGACAACAATCTTTAAAAAAAATACGTTAAGACCGCGCGTGTCATTGGTCCGTTTTCGGAATTCGCCGGTTCGATACACTATAAGCTATTATTATCTAGAAACGACATTCGCAGAAACCGGTATACTGGTTTCCGAAGTGGGCCCTGTGGAACAACATCTATCTAAACTGAGTCGCCTTCGGCTGGCACCGTCGCCAATCTCACAGATTTACATACTGATGCATTTATACAAGTTATTTGCTCGTATATCTAAGCTGAATTTTAACGTTTCACTTATTTGTCTTCCTATATACATAGGTCTTAAGATACGCAATTAAAAAGTCTGAGAATTTTATAAAATTGGCGGGTTTATCAATTTGGATACACAGTGGTATGCAAGTGGCATTTCAAGATAGATGTAGACATTATTAAAGTTTTCTTTATAAGTTGAGACCTTAAAAACTTGTTGAACTTGAAATTCGAAGTGCCTTTAGATTACTTTCGAGTGGGACGCACAATTTGCGACTTTAGTACGCTTGTACAAATGACAATAACAAATCCAAGCGAACATTACATCATTACTTATTTGCTTTAAGTTACTCAACTAATCTAAGGTTATATTTAACTTAACCACAGCTACCTTCTTCGTTTCCTAAGTCATCCTTATACTTAAAGAGGAATTAAACTGTCTTGTAGGTGTTAGTAGTAAGTCATTATAAGGAAAAAAACTGCACTAACAGTTTATTTTTAGTTCTAAGGTGGTAATGTTTTCTCCATAGTTATTATAACACCCTAGTATATAGAATTTAAATCTGGATTTAATAAATGGCAGTTAAACGCAAAAGTGCCATCCTGTATCCCTTAGGAACCCACATTTTGCACCGCGCATACTACTTAATATTATGTATATTTTGCGTCAGCGTTATCTACAAAAACACAGCAGGGAGACCATGCCTCTTCGAAGTACATACTTACATAGGTATGTTTATTAAAGGAAAAATGGCGGCTCTGTTGAGGGCTGTATGATCAATTTGTATCTGTCAAGGAGGAGATTAACTATTCACCGGAGCATCTCACGAAGGCCTTACCTCCTACTTGTAATTAACATGTTAGGAAACCACTATGCATTGTTTACGGTACAGGTACGTACTCATATAAACCAGTTTTCAAAATGTAATAAAAATAAATCCTGTATAAAAGTCAGTGAACATTATTTTCTTCGAGAGCAATAATTTCTGTTTCAAAATATTATTTTGATCTGAAACCCGTTTGATCAACATATTTACGATGTACTTTGCATAAAATTAGCTCATTTTTCTCAATAAATACTTACGTGTGATGTAACATTGAAATAAATATGAGAACCTGAGGTCAATTATTCCATTTGAGAAACACTTGTCTAGACAAGGCAGAAATACTTTTTGCCCCGTTTTTACTTAGGTATCATCGTCTGCCTAGCCTTTTCCCAACTATATTGGGGTCGGCTTCCAGTCATACCGGATTCAGCTGAATACCAGTATTGGAATGTTACCCAGTAAATGGGTTGTGGAGGTCTGGTAGGGCTGCCTATCAGACCTCCACAACCCATTTACACAGCCCATTTGTATCGCTAGATTCAATCAGTAATGATCTTAACTTTTGAATTTTGTTTAATAAACTGGTTTGCCGTAAAGCGTAGAAGAGCTACGAGACTCTTTCGTACATAAAAAGATGTAAAAATTAAAATAAAAAATCCGTCTTTAAAAAAATCAAACTAAAAACACAAAAACCTAAGCTTGCTTAAAAAGAAAAAACTAATAAAAAACCTCATCCTTAAAGTACCTAAGTATGTATTCATAATCATAATTATAATCAGCCTTTTAATGTTCCCACTGCTGGGACACAGGCCTCCTCTCTAGGAGAGGGAATGGGCCGTAATCCACCACGCGGGCCCAGTGCGGGTTGGTAGCAGTAAGTATGTATTAAATATTCTTAAAAAAAATGTCGCGTTGGGGGACCACGCTGCTTAGTTTGGTAACGGACTGTTTGTAATTAAATTGTTAGGTTTGGAGCTGCTGTAGCTCCTTTGTCCCCGAGGGGCCATTTTCGCCTTTCACCTTGGCGAAGACGCTGTCTCAGCTATTACCTACTTTTCTTCTTTACGTTGTCTACGTAAAGAAGAAATGATTTGTATTTTTGTGTGTGTGTATGTTTGTAATGAATAAACTTCAAAACTGCCGATTGCCGATGCCGATTTCAATAATTCTTTCACCATTAGAAAGCTACATTCACCCTGAGTTACATAGGCTATTTTATCTCCGTATTCCCAAGGAAACGGGAATTACGCGGGTGTATCCGCGAGGCGCTGCTAGTATAACATAAAGTCACTGTTTCCCTCTGTCTGTTTCTCCGCTTCCTTCTATCAATGCAGTGATTTTGATACAGTTTTAATTAACAGAAATAACAATAAACTATCAAAATTGTTTGCTAATAGTGTTAGTATAATTTGAATTAAGATGCCGTAAAATGGTGTACCTAAGCCTTGAGATCTGTCTAAAAGGTCTCGAACTTAAGCGATCATCCGGCTCTCACAATTTCATAAAGGTTTAAATAATTTACTGTAACAATGGATCTTTAAAAGAGAAATAATAATATATATACTGGATTTTCTGGCCTAGCCAAGTAGCGTAATAAGGCACAGGGAACTTAGGGCTTCCCGACTCGGATAGTCGGATAGGTTAGGTTCGAATGGTACCTATATATTAATTTTTTTTAACCCTGCAGACAGAAATACAAGCACCGAGTAGCGCGTCTCCTTCTTCTTTTAGAATGTTGAATTTGTAGTATTTAATTTTGCGTTACTTGCTATTCTACAATTTCTCAGAATGACTTCGGGGGATTACAGACTGTAAAAAAAAATCCAAATGTCTTATATTTTATAATCTTTAGAAGTTTGCGATTTTCCTGTGACATATATATATATACATATACATATATATATATATAGTTTATTCGAAAGTGTGTGAATATTGCATCCAACCAACCCAGGGCAGGTCGCTAATACTTCTATAATCTCATCAAGGTTAAAGACATTTTCTCTCGGCTCCGTCGGAAAACATTACGTGTAGTCTTAGTACGTCCAAGTTAACTTACACTTCACTTCATTACCGAGGATCGCACCTCTAATGAACATTATAAAGAAGCCTTCGTTCAATAAGAGCGACAGCGCAAAAACTGGTACCTGTTCCGAGAGCTTACGCCATCGCTAGAGTCTAAACGTATCGTATACTAGTTTTCTATCTCATTAAAGACGTTAATTTACCGTTTACTTTTTTTAGAATCAGTCAATAATATTGGAACACAGCGTTGAAGAGATTAAGGATATAGAGTTTATAGAGTTTTATATTCGGTTTGAATTATATTTCCACAAAATCATATCTCTAGTTCTGGTTCTATACAGATCACGTCTTTGGCTATAATTAACTAACTATAGCCAAAGACGCACGATAGCTTAGGTGTCCTTGTTGTTGCTCCAGAACGAATTATTTAAACTCACAGTTTCTGGGTGCCCTTTGACAAAAAGGGCGGTCGAGTAGGTTGAAATTGGGTTCTCAGATTTACTATATATATCTCTCTATATATCCAAGATCTAATCGGATTAACGGCTAAGGTGTCACCAGCTTAGGAAACCAAAGGCCAGCGGTGGTTTAAGGTTGGATTAGGAAATACTACCGGATCGAATGGTAGTAAACGCAGCGTCATAGTAGGTACATTTCCTTATCAATTAATTTTTTGCGCTCGTCAATTTAATAACAGATGAATGTTCTGCATTCTTTCGCATTAATCAGTTCGTGGCGTTTCAGGTCAGTAGTATTGTTTTAAGTTTATATTGCAAGGGACCTGGGTCATGACTCAGGAGTCAGGTTACGTACACAGACAAGTAACTCTATACGCACCTTTGTGGTGCAGGGTCGTCTGAACGAGCTAAGGTTAAGTTTTTCAACTTTGAAATATTTCTTTACAATGTCTGTCAATGGTCACATTATGCGTAGCTCGAAATACGACCTGTTGAAATACGACTTATAATTCAGGGGAAGATACAGGGGAAAAGAAGTCCAGGAAGGAAAAGATCATCTTGGCTTATAAATCTGCACCAATGGTACAACAAAAACACACGTTCCCTATTTAGAACTGCTGTGTCGAGAGTCCGAATTGCCATGATGGTCGCCAACCTTCGATGGAAGATAGATAAGGTAAATCCTATGTTAAGATCCATTTTCTGTGATTCGAAACATTTGTCTGTAAGTCTATTACAGACTAGTGTTTCGAATCACAGTTTACAACTTACATGATTTTGACGACATGATCTAAATATTCCTTATTATTAATGACTAGCTGTCCGCACAACTTCGTTTGTGTCACATTTTTCATGACTACTCCGCTCCTATTGGTCTTAGCGTGATGATATATATCCTATAGCCTTCCTCGATAAATGGGCTATCTAACACTGAAAGATTTTTTCAAATCGGACCAGTAGTTCCTGAGATTAGCGCGTTCAAACAAACAAACTCTTCAGCTTTATAATATTAGTATAGATGAGAAGCATTTATTGCGTGTGCGTCTTTTAAATAATTAAGATACCTGATAAGTAATTCAGTTCACGGTTTCCGATAATTATGTCCATACTTAGATGTTGCATAGTGAAGTAACTGTTAAGTAATTGTTGCGATTAAAGAAGTAGTTATACGTTTACCTAGGTGTTACAACTTTTATGAATGTTAACAAAATAATTTTGGCCATTATTTCATTCATAGACATAATATTGAGTAATTAGAAGTCTTATAAGACCCAAATTTACAACTAAACATAATTACTTCCACACACCACAACCACAAGGTTCCAACATAAAGACATACATAACAATAAGTACGGCGTTCCTCAGGGCATTCTACTATAACTTTAACATGCTTAGGACAGGATCTGAGACTACTTCGAAAAGCAGCAAAAATATGTACAGTTAATATATCATTCCGTTTTTTATTTTCTCAAAACTTTCATATTGCCACGTATGTATGTATATTCTATATGACAAAGTCGAAACAAGAAGGCTGCATAAAGAATATACATACACCATTTATTCGAAATGTACAGTGAAATATGGTCTTAAGCATCTTTATTCAAATATTGTTTTGAAACTATCCAAATCAATACTCGAACGGCAGTCTCGAACCAAGCCCAGAATAGGATTTCAACCGAAAACTGCTAAACTATGTCGATTACATGGCACAAAATCCACGAAATATTCTTGGCTAACATCAACAACCATAGCAAATTTAACATTAGTGGGTTTCATACGTAACCAAATATCCGATGACCGATCACGGAAGACATCGAACATAGGGCACTCGTTTACGAAACAAATATTACTCAATTGTTATAAACTCATAAAATTGCTACGTCACTGAGCAATGGAACTCGGTGCAAAGCTTTTCCCTGGGCCAAAAATATCTTTTATGAAATAAACTGCGTGCATTTCTCTATAAGCTTCACCATTATTGCAATATTTCTTAATGCCTGTCGGAACTTTATGAAAAAGTTTAATTTCCTCTCCGTCAGTGTTTGTTTTTATCTTTCTTTTCGCAGTTAGCTTGTATTCTGCACTGTTACTTTGCCTTTCATCTTTTTTATTTCCATAATAATATTCTGCATCGTTCAATACTGAATGATGATAGTTTTTGACAATAATAACTTCACGTGTCGTCAATTTGGCAATAAGTCTTTGAAAGAAACTACATAGAGTTCAAATTACATGCAAATATTTCATCAGTGATTACAAATTGCGTTCGTATGTATGAACATTACGTTGTGATTGATTTATGTATTATTGTCATCTTTCTATTGTTCTATCAAGCTTTATAATATGTAGGTATGCCTACCAACAGCTGTATTGGTGTCCGCATATTACAACATAAAAACAAACAATGAACATGGTTGAGCGTTATATTAATAATGTTATCATTTTCACTAAAATGCATAATTAGGTACAGCTCAAAATATCTTCAATGTGATTGAGAATAACTGCAGGTATAGTGAACACAGTCTAAGCTACGTTTTTTTTTTTTAAATATATTATTCATATTAAAGGCAGATTTAAAAAATACGGCATTTCATATTCTTAAGCTTTAGAATATAACACCCAAATTGGAGGTAAATGTAACGGTAATTAAACTATAGCCACACTTCTTACTCAATCAACTTCAGCTACATTCTAACATAACGTTTTTGCTACAAATCCAATCAGCATGAAAATCCGGTGATTACACGTAAAAGTAGCGTTAGTGAATCTGTAATCTTAAGCTCATACATACGCGAGGCTAGTTTTCTACATCAGAAGTACCAAAGTTGTAACTTAATTAGAATAATAACGATGGAGCAATCATGCATAAAGTCGTTCCGTATGGATGAGTCAGCCTCGGTCCCGTTTCCTAGTATAATAAACACAGAATACATCGTATTGGACACTCATCTGATTCGTCACTGTTGTTGTATGTACCTTTAACAATTGACCTTTATAGATTCGCTTACTTATTACACACGTCACAACAATTCATTTAAAACTGTGAGAATTGGCTTACACACAAGCAACTTCCCTAAACAACAAATTGAATTGAATGACATTTAATGTTTGTCAGTTTTGTTGGCCATACGTTGTTAGTGCACATATTGCACAACGCCTGTGGGCCAAATCCCTTCAGTAATAAGCAGTCGTTTAAATTGGTCAGGGAATAACAACACTGTAACTCGATAGTGTTTCACAAGGCGAAAATGGGGTGTTTTCAAGTTGAGTGAACTGACGTGTAGTTGTTTATGATAACAGGATTATCAAAGTTGGCAATTAAGTAGCTGAGAAAGTGTAAGAAAGCAACAATTCGAAGAAAGATGGATAATCTGGAATTCTGTAAAGACGCACTTATGTAGATCTCCTATTTAACGAGATTGACTGTCAGGATGATCAAACTGCTGTACCAGTCAACACTATCATTGTAGGTCATGTTAATTTAGCCAAAATCGATGATGAACGTTTTGCTGCACATGTTGAAAACACACAACGTAACCATTAACCAGGTCTGGTAAATAGAACAAAATTTGTTATTGAAATACATATTAGCGGAGCAGTAGTGTGGCAGACGGGCAAAGAGAGCGAGACACGTCCGTTGCCAAACATTGAGCATTTGGTAGAAAGTGACCCGTCGTGACAAAGGTCGGAAATGATTTCCAATAGTAACGACCCTTGACGAGACACTCTCCGAAACTCGAGAGGTCGAGACAATTCATATTCAGCGGTTTCTTTAATCTGTGTCGCATTTGTTAGTGCGCTACATAACAATTCGGAACTATGCATATCCATATAAACATCGTATTTTGTTTATGGATGAGTCCACTCCAGCTGTGCAAGGTTTTTACAAGGTGGTGAAATGCTTCAGCTCACCATTTATCACTGAGTTGCTTATTTCTATAACTGTAGTCAAAATAAGGTAGACTTGTTGACTCGTTTATGTCTGCCAAATTGTAAGCTGGTGTTATTGTCATTAGCATCATGCGTTTTACTTGCTCTACATTCTCAAAATAAACAAGTAAATTGCGTTGATTTAACCAATGTTTTTATTTGTTTATCAGTTCTTTGAGACAAAATAAACATTGATCGATGAGGCTAAAATAATAGAGTCTTAAAGCAACACAACATCACCTTACAACTAATTTTATTTGTATATCCGTATCGCACGCCGAAAGTCTCGCTTATCTGTGTCAATGTGAATAAAAGTGAAAAGATATGAAATGAAATAATTTAACGAAAATTTCTAAACGGTTGGAGCGTGTCGCTTTTGCCATGTGTTTTAGTATTGATAATATGTAATTATGTATAACATCGGCGACTGGGAAGTGTGTCAGCCCGCGACCCAGCGACATGTTGAGCCGAATGTGTTTCCATCTCCACACGATATTCGAGAGAAATGCATTTCAAATTTTATAGCTGCTCGTAAATATAAACCGGTAGTGTTTCTTCTATTAATAGAATATTTTTAATATTTTCTATAAGTATCACGACACCCACGTGTAAAGCAATTAGCGGTAGCAACCAAAATACACGGAGGCCTCTCTCCGTGCTAATAATAGCTGCGTGCATTACGTTTTGTTTTGGCTATCTAAGAGTTATGCAACGGTTATAAATTACGATCCGCTACTACTTCCTCACTATGTATTATCAATATGGCTGCTATTAAGATACAATCGATGTACACTTGCAGAATCAATATAAAATCACGAAATAGTAAGTGCATCGATATTTCCAGTGTTATTTTATTGGTATTTAATAATACATCAGTGTTTTTAAAATAGATGTTCTGCTGTATGTTCTCTCACAACGATTGCAATTCTTAACGTTTGTTTAAAGAAACTACCGACTTTGATGTTAATGGTCGGCGGCCGTATGTTCCGTTGTATTACGTGAACGCGCGAATGTCGATTGTGGTTTCTGAAATAATGTTATATTATACGTATTAATTTAGGACCGTTGCATTCGATCCGAGTCCGAGCTTGCGGGGCGGGGTATCTTGACGGACATAAAAATCGGACATTCATCCTCTTTATAGCAACGTTTCAAAAATAATTCATTCTGGAAACCTGTCCTCAAAACCGGTTTGTTTCTATTTTATCTATAATAATTAAGTATTGCGTTGAGAAAATTTAAATTAGGAAGTTATAGTAATCTTATTCAGATGATACGGTTTGAAGTAAAAAATGTCATTAGCAGGTATATGAAGGAAGTAGATGCTGCATGCATATCAAGTAAAGAATCGTAAGTGCCGTGCTTGAAGGTATAAATAACATGATATACTTATATCAAATTAGAACCAATTAAGACAACGTCTATCTATATGATAATGTTACACGTGTAGATGTAACAAAAGCTTAGGTATAACTAAAAGGCCAGAGTATTGATAAACTCCAAATACGGTCGCTTCCTTTCATAAGCGATGGAAGATATTTCAATAATTGATTAACTAGTCATTCCTTGTTCCACTCATCAGATAAGATACAAGAGATACATAATGTTGAAGATAAGAAATAATAGATCCAATGTCTCGTAACTCGTAGCGAACACATAATGTAATCGATATGTGTCATACTTAACATTTTAACTGAGTCTCTCGTATTCACTTGACCTCAAACTGAATCCGCCATTTCTAATATTAAACTAAGTATTGCTTTATTCACTTTCTAGACTTAAATTCTAGGTAGACACTTATGTATTTGATTATTTCATACATTTATGTATTTTGTTCTTTGGTGAAAGGGGGACAGCGACACGGCAAATGCTTTAAATAACAAAATTTAGAATAGATTCTTGATACAGACTTTTAGTGTTTCAAATCTCAAATAGGTAGAATGTATCTATGTATATTACTTAAATAATGAAAACGAAAAATTCATGGTTAAAACCACTTTCAAAAGGAAAGTTCTAACACACCAATCGATGAATAAAACAATGCCTAATAGTAGATATTCAAGAATATATTCAATTTACACATATTAATGGTTTAGTAAATCGTGGAATGGAGGAAGTAAAAGTGACCTGTGGGTCGCTGGACAGTGCTGAATGAAGCGAATATTATGCGAACAATTGAGCTAAGCCACTAAACGACCTAACAGAGCCGTAGAATGTCTTTTTGAATACAACTTGGGTAAATGTATTAAGTCTGCTGTCTGATACTAGCGAAACCATTTATATAATTTGTTTTAATATTTAAAAGTTTAGGCTTAGCAATTACCTCATTCACATTCACTTAGGTATTCAGAGAATCCAAAAATTAAAATATATCTGGTGGTTACATATACTAGCCTAGATATACATATGTACCCACCACACAAGTATATTATACCTATATAACAGCTTCCTACCTATAAGCAGCAATCTTAAAACAAAAATAAGCAGAAAATAATATATTTATTATTTATATATATTTATTTATTTATCTAATCATATAAACACAGAAAATAAGTAAGATAACGTTACAATTTTAAAAAGGACCTGCTTATTTCAAACGAAATTAATTACGTATAAAATAATTACAAAATTTAATAAAATAATAATTAATTAAAATATAATTTCAGAAAATAAGGAACCCATGTTTTCACAAATCTTGGTTCTTATATCATACACCTTTTTTGTTGTTTTCCCATGCCGATACCTTTTCTTTATTCCAGTGCACCCGAAGTTAGCTGAAATAGTTGAAACACCACTGAATATTTTCAGCAAATTCCGGGCGCTTGTAAAGAACAGGAAAAAGACTTAGAAAAAGAACTAAGTACGACCAAGGTTTGTTACAACAACAACAGACTACCCGCATTATCTTGGAAGTTTATAATATTATTGTAACATAATGACAGGATCCTTGTCCTACTGGATACGTACTTGTTATACACGGTGGTCATTGAAGAGTATCGGATCGTGACAGACAAACTCGTAGATTCATTTCATACCTACTTATTTGTATGATACAAAATTTTACATATTGACTACAGAAAAAAATAATATCATTGAATTACGGCTCAGTGTTTTTAATAGCGAGGAAAAAAGAACAATGATCTTCGTTATGTCAACCTTTAGATTTTGATTACCTACCTAGGTATAGGTTCAATTCGTTAGAGGTCATTACTTTCAAAAAGATCTTGATACTGAACAAATTTCCATGCTAGTGCATTTTTACTAACTGTCGATATATCTTACCAAACAGGTAAGGACAAAAGTAGTTAGAAAGATGTATCTAGCAGTCTAACACGGTATAATTATTAGTAAAATAAAAATAAAAAAAAATCTAGTAAACGTTATGCTTGAACAGCGCCATCTATCATCAGAACAGGAACTTTTATCAAAGTCGAACTGCTTACAAGTATTACTAGTCGCCACAAGATGGCGCTACTAGTACCATGTATGGTGGGTGAATGATGTTGATGAAACTAACTAGATGGCGCTATTAGTTCGGAACTAGAAATAAACTCCCTTCTTACTGGTAATTATTTATAGATTCACGTCATTCATTACTTGCTCGTTATGAACCTTTTCAATAAAACTGAAACTATAGGCTTCTCAAAATACAATGTAACTCTCTTAATGGTGCCGCAGGAAGATGAAGACGTAATGAGATCCGTTTCATACACCTACCTATGTAAGTATTAGGCATGCAGAGTCGCAGATTCGACTTCCACACGAACATCATTAATTAGACATATTCGAGAAAGATGAATAAATCGGGGTTGTGGCGAACGCAACTCTCCACATTTGGTTTCTGTTGGCAACACTGCTAAAGAACTGACAGCCGTTTTTCCCGCTAAGCTGATCATGAGAATTGAAGAAAACGTTATGTAGTTATTGTTTGGTTTCGGGACTAAAGTTTCTCCCGTGTTGTGAGTTGTACCCATTGTAATCTAAGTATGCAATAAGTGATACCTACACAATAAACTGTATAAAGAACGAGTCGGTGTGTTTCGTTTCATTGAACCTCCGACCCGTCATTGGTGACCCCGACGTGATGTCGTGAAAAAAACAAGTTGCTGAGTAGGTACCGTTACCCTGCGTTATATACAGGGGTGGAATGCGAAGCCCCCCTCGTAAGTCGACGAGTGTTTACCAGTGAACGTGTTCGCATATTCCCTGCGACGACGGCTGGGCTCACCCGACACGCCTAGGTGTACCTGACTACCTACATGTTCAGTTTACGCAACCTGCTACACTTCAAGTTCGACTCGCCTGCATACTGGTATTCACATGCTGCAAGTACCCAGTCTTAGTTCCAGCACAAGAGAAACGACTGACAAAGGACATATTTCAATGGTAACATAGCCCATGGGTCTGGTGAGCAAACATTCATTGTAACTTTCTGCAAGTTTTGTGTGACAACTACCACAACTTTTTCAACGGGATTCCTGCTATTGCATGGTGTTTTGACTTTTACCCATACCTATAATAACCATCAAAGTGATTCAACTTACAACAAGTGCATGAGTGTTATACTATCTTCATAGACCAAGCAACAGGCATACTTATTTAGCTACTAAGAAGTTTTAGCATGAGTGTGTCCGCCGTTTCACATAATTATATTTAGAGCTTAGTTAACAGATTGGTTTGATTGTTTGTGGTCAGATTTAAAATTGTTTACAATAACCTACTCTCATAATCTAACAATACTTGCTACTAATTATTTTATGCCACTAATTAAATTAAATTTGGTGTTGGTTTACAAATAATTTATTTATTGAAAAACTATTTTATGTAAAGTTAATGTTTTAGTTACCATTTCAAAACCAGTTTGGGTCCTTATATACCTACTGAAAAACATAATTTGTAATTGTTAGCATTGCAACTTGCAATGTAACACAAGTAGGTAAGGTACTGTCAGGGTAGTCTACTGCACATATTATATAAAGTAAATTTATATACCTACTTACCTAATTTAATTTTTTTATTTCTTTTTACAATACCACAAATTAATATACTTAATTGTTTGTTTTGTGATTTTTATTATTATAAAAATAAGATTGCATTGAGAAACAATACTACATCTTGATTAAGTTCACATATCATAACTTGTTTGGTTGTTGTGTTCTTGTGTAAACATTTTTTGTCATTATGTATACTATCTTATTAATTACTAATAATTGCATGGCAGTTATGTTTTGTTTACGGCCGCAGAAGTCCAATGTGGGTTGCTATTAATATTGGATTTCAAATTAACCTCTAATAATTTAATTTGGTATTCTTGGTTCCTTTATTTATTTATTTAATTTAATTATTGGTTTCAACCATGCAAAACGAAGACAATTCCCTCCAACACAAGGTCGTAGAGCTGGAGCAAAAGCTCGCTCATTTTCAAACACAACCTCATTCTTCTACAAGTACAAGTGTTGCAGGTGTCTCCGTCAAGCTGCAAAATTTTTTTGTTGAAAAGCCTGTCATTTGGTTTGCACAAGCAGAGGCACAATTTCAAATTGCTGGTATAACCCAGGACACCACTAAATATGGGCACATACTGTCAGTTTTGGATGCTCGGGTAGCCGAAGAAGTGGAAGATATTATAGCAAGCCCACCTACAGAAGACAGATATGAGTACCTAAAAAAGGAACTAATCAGGCGCTTATCAGATTCCAAGGTCCAGCGCACACGTCAGCTTTTAAGCGAAGAACAACTGGGGGACCGGAAGCCTAGCGCGTTTCTCCGCCATCTACGCTCCTTGGCTGGTACGTCGGTGGGTGATGAAGGCATCCTTAGGGAATTATGGATGCGCCGCCTCCCACCTGAGGTCCAGAGAATCCTCATGGCACAAGTGGATCTCCCACTTAACAAGGTTGCGGAAATTGCAGACAGTATAGTGGAGACCTCGCCTGCCCCTTCAGCATCAGTTCACTCTGCTGCCGCATTTGATATTGGCAACATCATGCGCAGCATTGAAGAGTTGACAAGGAAAGTTGATACTCTCACTCGAGACAAAGCTGCAACCCAGTCTCGACGCTCAAGATCAATGGGGCGCGCTCAGTCGCAATCCCGGTCATCGTCTCAATCTAGGGACCAATTATGCTGGTACCACAAAAGATTCCGGGAAAAAGCAAATAAATGTATAAACCCGTGCACCTGGGATTCTACACAAAAGGGAAACGCCGCGAGCAATCAATAGTGGCGGAAACTGATTGCTCCTTAAGTGGCCGCCGTCTATTTGTCTTGGACTCGGAATCAAAACGTCAGTTTTTGATTGACACTGGCTCCGATATCTGTTGTTTCCCTCGTCAGTTTCTCAAAGGACGGTACAACTCTACTGACTTTGACGTGCGTGCAGCCAACGGTAGCTCAATAAAAACTTACGGCACCACAGCTCTTCGTTTAAATTTAGGTCTTCGCCGAGAGTTTAGGTGGAACTTCGTGATAGCAGATGTAAGCACACCAATCATTGGTGCTGACTTTTTATCATACTACCACCTCCTGCCCGACTGCCGCGGCCAGCGTCTTATAGATGGCAGCACTAAAATGTCTATACCTGCTACCATCGCTCAAGTGAACCAACCAAGCGTGAAGACAGTTGCCGCTGAGAGTTCACCATTCAGCAAAATCCTCTTGGAATTCCCGGATATAACTCGACCACCTGGCCTCCCAAGGACTATGAAGCATTCAACGGTTCATCACATCGTGACTTCCGACGGACCACCCGTTTCTTGTCGTCCTCGTAGACTCGCGCCTCAGAAACTTCTGGCTGCGAAGAAGGAATTTGAGGAAATGATGCGTTGTGGAACTGCGCGACCTTCAGACAGTCCTTGGGCTTCACCGCTGCATATGGCTCGCAAAGGTGAAGACGGCTGGCGCCCCTGTGGGGACTACCGAGCGTTGAACGCTCGGACGGTCCCAGATCGTTACCCTGTCCGACACATAGCTGATTTCTCCCACAACCTTGCTGGTGCCACGATCTTCAGCACCATAGATTTGGTCAAAGCGTACCAACAGATTCCAGTGCTTGAGGCGGATATCTGCAAGACGGCCATTACTACCCCCTTCGGGTTATTCGAATTTCCTTTCATGACCTTTGGTCTCCGTAACGCTGGGCAGACTTTTCAGCGCTTTATGGACGAGGTCGTGAGAGGACTCGATTTCTGTTACCCTTACGTGGATGACGTTCTGGTTTACTCTAAAAACGCTGCTGAGCACGCCCAACACCTGCGCGTCCTTTTCCAGCGGCTATCCGAGTATGGCGTCGTCATTAACCCTTCTAAGTGTGTACTAGCCGCTGCAGAGGTGACATTCCTTGGTTACCGGATATCTAAGGATGGTACCCGCCCACCACCGGAAAGGATAGAAGCTTTGCGAAATTTTTCTCTACCGAAAACAGTGGAAGGCCTTCGGCGATTCTTAGGGATGATCAATTTCTATCGCCGTTTTCTCCCTAAAGCCGCCGAGCTTCAAGCTCCACTGATCGATGTCCTGGCTTCTACACAGCTCAAGGGTGCGAAACCTGTGCCGTGGACACCAGACCTCGAGTGCGCTTTTGAGAAGTGTAAAGATCACCTTGTAACTGCCACTCTCCTAGCCCACCCAGTCCCTAACGCTCCTTTGGGACTATTCACAGATGCCTCTTCAAGCCACGCTGGCGCATGTTTACAGCAGTTAGTAAATGAACAGTGGCAGCCTCTCGCCTTCTTTAGTAAGAAATTAACTGCACGCCAGACCACCTGGCCAGCATATTACCGTGAGTTACTCGCAGTATATGAAGCAGTGCAACATTTTCGGCATGTACTGGAGGTTTACCACGTAACCATCTACACGGATCATAAACCGTTAATTTACGCATTTCTCCAGCGCCGCGAGAAGCTACCACCGGTGCAACTGAACCAGCTCTCGTTCATCTCGCAATTTACCACCGATATTGTACATATTAAAGGAAAGGAGAACATCGTAGCTGACACAATGTCTCGCATTGAGTCACTCTCCCTTGAAGAAGACTACGCTGCGCTTTCTGATGCACAGACTACAGACGAGGAACTCCGCCGGATGCAGGTTGACTCGTCTCTAAAGTTGGAAAAAGTCACCATACCTGGAACTAATGTGTCTATTTACTGTGACACTTCCACAGGCAAGCCAAGACCCTATCTTCCAGAGGCCTTCCGCCGACCTGCATTCCAGAGACTACACAGCCTCAGCCACCCCAGTGCGCGTGCAAGCGCCCGCCTGGTGGCTGATCGATATGTTTGGCCCCTGATTCGCAAGGAATGCGCCGCCTGGGCGCGCTCTTGCGTCGACTGCCAACGCAACAAAATTTCACGCCACGTCTCTTCGCCTCTGGCCAACTTCCCCATTCCATCAGCACGTTTCCGGCACATTCACATCGACATAATTGGCCCGCTTCCGCACTCACACGGATTTTCGTACTGCCTTACTGCGGTGGACAGGTACACGCGGTGGCCAGAAGCTTGGCCAATGATATCCATAACAGCAGAGGAAGTGGCAGATACGTTGGTGACAGGATGGATATCCAGGTTCGGTGTGCCTAATATTTTGACCAGCGACCAGGGTCGGCAATTCGAATCCGGTTTGTTTCAGCGCCTCATGAACGTGTGCGCAGTCAAGCGGATTCGAACAACAAGTTACCATCCCTGTGCCAATGGTATGGTGGAGCGCATGCACCGCCAATTAAAGGCCGCTTTAATGTGCCACGACAGCACGTGGTCAAAGGCACTTCCCCTTGTATTGCTGGGTATGAGAACAGCGCTCAAGGAGGACCTCCACAGTTCTGCTGCCGAATTAGTTTATGGTGAACCCCTGCGCCTTCCAGGAGAGCTCATCGTACCGCCAGAGGAAACACGAAGCACCAGTGATATGCTGGACTTTGTGACTCAGCTGCGAACCAAAATGGAGTCCATTCGACCCACACCGGCAGCTCGCCACAACAACCCGGCCACATTCGTGTTCAAGGACCTGGCGTCCACCAGTCATGTCTTCTTACGAGATGACACGGTGAGACGTCCACTACAACAACCGTACACGGGCCCGTATAAAATCATACAGAGGCAAGACAAAACCCTAACGTTGGAGGTGCGTGGTAAACCACTCACCGTGAGCATAGACCGTGTCAAGCCCGCCTATCTTGACCCAACGTCAAGAACCAAAACAGACGCAGTCCCAGACTCTACGCCACAAGCTTCAGCTCCATCTTCCACTGCCCCAACTAAAATACCTATTTCAGAACCCTCTGCAACAGTAGCACCACCACCTACTCCTATAATTACTACTAGGACTGGACGCAGGGTCAAATTCAGAGAAGTTCTGGATCTATAAAAAGTAAAAAAAAAACATATTTAAGTTTCATCATCCATTATATTATAATTATATATTTTATTTTACAATGCAATATATATATATATATATATATATTTTTCGGGAACTTTTTCTCTCCGTAGGGGGGTGGTGTGGCGAACGCAACTCTCCACATTTGGTTTCTGTTGGCAACACTGCTAAAGAACTGACAGCCGTTTTTCCCGCTAAGCTGATCATGAGAATTGAAGAAAACGTTATGTAGTTATTGTTTGGTTTCGGGACTAAAGTTTCTCCCGTGTTGTGAGTTGTACCCATTGTAATCTAAGTATGCAATAAGTGATACCTACACAATAAACTGTATAAAGAACGAGTCGGTGTGTTTCGTTTCATTGAACCTCCGACCCGTCAGGGTCAATTTAGTCAATTCATATTCTTGAATATAAATCATAATGTGGTAAGGCACATAAAAGCGACTGAGTCAGATCCTTACCTTCTACTTCTGCCATGAATCTTCTTAGTGTCCTGTTCCTGTAAGACTTCTACGAGCTTAGTTTCAGCAATACGTCTAATGTCTACCTGCAAAAGTAAGATGAAAACTTACTTTTCTTTACGACCTGTTTAGATCCGGCAATACAAAATGCATTCTTTGGAGACAATTCTCAAAATTTCTGAGTCACCAGCATTGATACGTATAGGTAACCTTTAATTTTTTTTGAGGCAGTTTTATCCTTCGCAATTATTACGCTCACGGTATTTGCCTTCTTCTAATGTGGGTGACTCAAAAATAATTCGCGTGAGCGCTTATTAGGTTGGTATGTAAAAGTACAAAAAAAAAAAAACTACTGGTACCTATTTTTATTTTTTCAACGCATTAATACTATACTAAAGATCTCCACATAAGATGAGGCGTGGTAGGAACAGTACCTTCCTACATAACTCGAGGTTCACAGTTTTTCTTCTTTCTAGTTGTAGACAAAAATAGCTAAATAAAATTAACTATCCAAGCTGTTCTTACCTATATAATCTCCAACAACTCCTAACAATCAAGAGCACACACCAACGTATTTATGGCATCGTTGTTATAATCCAATAAACATAATTTGTATAGTAAATTCAATTAAGTCGATGTGATGCCTGCCTACCTACATCAAGTACAGACACATCCAGAAATAAATTATAATCAAGAACCATCCATCTTTCTGGTTTTGTAAGACCAAAAACGCGTTGGCCGTGTAAAATCGACTGCCCCTTGTTCGCTGGATCTTGTTTCAATTTTTTTTCCTCGTTGAAGATGTATCAGACGCATTATCCTGGAGGTTTGGTATCGGGTGCGGGGCTCGGGGGGAGCTGGTACGCTGCGCCCGACGCGTGCGCATAACTCGAGCGTGACGTCACACGAGGGCCCGGTAAAAAATGCCATGAACCCGGCCCGTCAAGGCCTCCGAGGCTCCAGCATTTACATGTTATTATACCTACATACTAATGCGATTTGCTCACGTTTCGGTTTGCAACAAGGGCATAGTTGCATGCCTAGGAGACTCATTTGCATTTTTTAACTTCAAGTTTTACAATAACATCGCTATTCGGAATAAAAACTATAAATTATTAAATTTTAAAAATTCATATTATTGGAATTTATTTTTACATTTTAGTTGATATAGTCTGAGGAGGAAAATTATGAGCGACGACGTGTCCGTTAGCTGCACGAGATCAATTTCCTTATATCACGATCTGAGACAGTTACAAGCCCTATATAGATCACTATCAGTCAATTTAGATATCTATATGATAATAATATAGAAATAATGCACGTTTTTGTATTGGCCGTTAGATAAACGGTGTAGTGATTGAAAATTCCACGTTGCTGGTAATGTTTCGAATGTTTTCCTGGTCAAGTGTAGGAGTCGATTTCACGGATAATTGTCTGTTTGATTCGATTCGGTTTCATCACGGTAGGCCCACCTTACCTACTTTTTAGACAACACGCAAGGGGCAAAGAGTCCTCTACTGTTATGGAAGCCATTCATTGGCATACAAAAATAACAAAGCAAGCAGGAATTTTAAGAAATTCAATCACGGTAATTCCGCCATTTATGAGAGCCCAGCATTCATGTTGAATTTTAATTTCCCTGACCCAGCGTTTAAAAACCGTTATACACTCCGTCAGTCATACACGAAATGCGTTGAAGCTAAAGGTAATATTTGTATTTGCAGGTGACGGTGTGGGGCAATAGTTCGGTGGCAGAAATCGTCTGTGAGCCTCTAAACGAGCTGGGTGCGGTGCTTGCTGGTCTACCGAGCGGACCACTGTCGGCACCTCAGGCTCTACCCCTCGGAGGATCTGTCCCGCTCCCTGACTCGCCACCTCCAGCTCCACCCGTAGCACTGCTCTTCCTTGGGGGCTCCAAAGCTCCAGTCGAACCAAGAGCATCAGCGACAGTGCTGGAAGGAGAAGTGCTGGTCGTGGAATACCAGCCGCCGCAATGGGACGGCCGAGATCTGGAGACATTTCTAGCTTGGGAAAAGATCTATGGTCAGTATTTAATTTGAGAATCTAGGTTTATTTTTTCTAACTGAAGGATAGCGGATGTCGTAAAATCCATACGTAACCTATTTTAACCTTAAGTACTTCACAACCATTGTGGTGCACGTTAACTTTCTTCAAGGAACCTCCCTGCTCGGTACATCAATAAGCTGCAAACGAAGTATGTTCATTCAGTATTCCGCGGGCAGACGTTACGATGTTTGTAGAAAGCGGTTTGGCAATAAGACGCATACGCATGCTATTGTCCGGTAATCTTTCCTAGAAGGCGCTTTTATGCATTAGGTATGCAGCCGCCGTGACTACCATACTATATCAGATGAATGGAGTCGCTATGAAGTGATTAGAGACGTGACATGTCCAATTATATTTTTAAAGATCTAATCTTTGCCAATACAATTGATGAAAATGTATTTTGTTAGGAAGGATAAGAAATGAGCCTTTATAAATCTTATTACCTAATGAGGTTCAAGCAATATAAAGTTCTCGGTCATTAAGATGAACTTTAAATGCAAGGTGATTCATTTTACCGATGTGCAACGTGACTTCACTAACTCCCACGTACATTTTTGTAGCGGCGCTATACAATGTTATGCAGATGTTTCATAAAGTAACACGGTCAATAACCGTCAATTATATCAAACTGGTGCACACAAACGTAATACAATTTGCATGACAAGTACTTTCTCTTTTATTACAGCTTCAACACTGTTTTCGGCGGTGGAGTTGTACGGGAAGCCGCTACTGCGTGCCGCCGTCATCACCAAAGAGGAGTATCATCTTCTATTCTACTTTTTGGAATCAGTTTCAGAAGCCAGCGAAGCTCTTACAGAACGCATGAGAAAATACATAGATTCTGGTTTACTGAAAAATGAATGCAATGAAGAAGATGATGGCACTGCTGACCTGATGGAAAAATCTATAATCGAAGAAGAACCCAAAAGTATACTAACTGAACTCGTTCAGGAAGGCGTGATTACTCAGCATGATGTTGACACATCTTCAATGATAACGACCTCGGAATTTAATGACTCAAATGTGACAGACAATCGAAAAGTAGATGAGGACAATCGATCTAGCGTTTCTTCTGTCAGCCTTCGTAAAGTAATCGTCGACATACCAATAGATTGTGATGAATCAGTAGCCGACAGTTCTATTGTAGAAACTAGCGATAATGTGACGACTGTCACCATCAGAAGCGGTGGACAATGTTGCGCTGATCACAGGATATCAGCTGATGTTAGCGAAAATGTGTGGGCAAACGTTCGGTGGGATTTTCTCAACCCAACAGATTTTGGCTACGATCAAATTCCGAGTGTCAAAAGAAGTCGTTCTGAATCAGCCATAACTCCCGTCTCTCAAAGGAAAAACGAAGACCTTTATGAGAGACTTCACGAACATGATGTCGAAGCTGAATCATGTGGAAGTATTACACCTTATGAATCAATAGAAGATTTATATGACTGTATTAAGAATGCCCAGTACAGCAGTGCGGCCGTTGAAGAGTCCTCGCCATCGACCGAGAGCCAGTCGGAGCCCCAGTATCCGGATTACTATGAGAAGGCGAGCACCACCCGACAAAGTTCCGCGAGTAGCGAAAAAAGCGGAGCCTCATCCGCGTTTCCGTTTTCGAAATGCGGTTCGAGCGATACGGACGCGTTTACATCTTGTGAGTCGACTAGCGGAATTAGTACTTTTGCTACGAAAAGCATCCCAGAGTCGCTCAAGTGTCGCGAGTTACCTCCTCCACCGGCGGAAGGAGTTTCTGGTGAGAGCGCTATCCTCCTGAAGCAGCTGTTCATGGGCGAACTGATGGACGCATATGGCGAGTTTCTGGCAGCTTACCCGTACGCGCGTGCACTGCTTCGGCGGAAGGTGCGCCGCGACGAGCACTTCGCAGCCCTGGCTGACATCCGACGAGGCGCTGCCAAGTATACCATTAGCGACTACCTCGAATTACCGGTAAGTACATACAGCTATCAACGGTACGTTACATATATTTGAATTAATGTCCTCACGTATTGTACGGTGACATGTGTTACGAAAGTTGCTAGGATATTGTTGCTTCATTGCACTTGACCTTACAGAGAGTTCATATCGGAGCGAGGAGTGTAATGAACGTGTCAAATGTGCTCATTACGTTTAATCGGGGAAGAAAACGAGAACAATGCAGCGGAGAGTGAGGCTTGAGGTAGATTGATTTAGATCGAGAGTAGGTTCAATCCGGGCGACAATGATCCGCGTGACATGCGCACGAGCCGACCATTCAATGCTAATGGAGCGGAAGAGCGCGCACGTGTAGCTCTCTCTCGTGATCATTACAGGCATTGTTTCCCTGAACACTCGGTGCCGCAACGGTTTCAGTTTCAAACCACCAAGTTACCCACTGGAAAAATCTAACCGCCGCTTAAATATAATCTATAATTTTCTTACACATTCTAAAAGGTACAACAGAAAGCAAAATACATCGTAAGTTGTTAAGCTTATCCTTTTGTAGACATACGTATGTGTAAAATGTATTCGTGATTCTGATTCTATCGACGCGACTCGCACATTCAATGATAGTTACAAAACGCTAACCTAGCTAGGGCTGTCAGTCTATATTTATGTTGAATAATTATTATTGCTTTTTTGGATTCTTTGCCGATCGATATCTATGAGGGTTTTAAGAACGGATGATTTCGATTGATAGATTTTTAAATAGTTTTAAGCAGCCCTATAAATCCTGATGTTGCGATTTGCCCCTCGCCACGATTGTGGAGATATGACTTGGTACTGTTACTAATACCCATCGCCTTTGCACTCGCATAGCGCTATCACCATAGCATAATGATGAATACTATGATTCAGAATTTCCAAACATAAACAATGACCGTCTGGTTTTAGAGAAATACAAGACTGGGCTACCTTCCAGTTTCTGAAGATTTTATCAAGACTGTTATGTAAATCTGCTGACAAATCTTATCTTAACTGTTTTGATTAGTTTAATAAGAAATACACACATTGCCCATTCGAATTTGAGATTACAGAGATTTCTCAAGATAATAATATGGGCAATACCTACGCTACGCTGAATTTTTTATTTGTTTGAACGTGCTAATATCAGGAACTACTGGATCGAATTAAAATGTATTATAGTGTTGGATAGCCCATTTATCGAGGAAAGCTGTAGGCTATATAACATGACACTACGATCAACAGGAGCGGAGCATCAATTAAAAAAATACAAATATGGGGTTAATTTTTTCCCTCTCTTATGTGACGCAGACGAAGTTAGGCAATCAGCTAGTTGCTCATATATATACGCTTAAAAAATATACAGTTGTGTGGGTCAAAATAAACCCAAGCCTATTGCAGAAGTAGGTACAGTTCACAACTTCACACTTAGTTACGTGAAGTTGTTACGACTGCAAATTAGCAATTAGAAAATCTACAACATTAAGTCATGCATGACAAATACTGTTCCTAAGAATGCAGGCGACTAATGACTTCGGTGCTAGCTAGCCAACAAATCAAGGTACGCTTCATGAATTCAGTAGAACTTAAACAAGATGCAAATAATTACAAGAACGAAGACCAAACTACCAGAGAAGAGTTACAAAGATTAGGTTAGATTGTTATTTACGCACTTGTAGGAAACATAAATGTTTACGTATATAGTAATCTAAAGGCATCTAATAAATAGCAAAACCAGGCTTTATGTACATTGTTACAAACTTCATACCGCTGCGTAAGGTACAGGGTTTACAAGCAGCGTACGCGCATCATGCTGAGAGCATACCGACGGAATTATGAGAAAAATCTTATTTATTGGACATTTCATCTTATCTGCATAAATTCTAATAACACTCGCCGCGGTGTTGTACGCAGATTTAAAATAGTAGGAGCTTAAAAGTGGTTTAACAAGGCAAAACGCAGCGCATACGCAGATTGACTTTCTTTAAGCTTAACTTATAGGTCGTTTTGCCGGTAATGTGAGTTTCTGTAGACGACGTGATCATGTAAGGATCTGGAATTACCAGTATGGCGAGGCGAAGAGTGTTAATGGAAAACCTGATTTACCTTATTTAAATATACTATACTAAGTTCGTAATCCATACTACTATTATACAGGGAATTAACTCGCTCTGTATGTTACCTCTATACCATGTCCTTGGGCGGTATGGTCGTTGATGTCCTGGAATAGGAGGTAGGATACTTTTTATCCCGGGAGTATGTTCCCTCAGGATATGTTATTTTTCATCTTTCAAACAGGCGAAGCTGCTGGATGTATATTACATATTGAAATCTCGATGTACAAGGAACAGAGTGCGACCCGTAAATATTTATGAAGATATATATATATTTTTTTCATATTATTTATTGATAGTAGTCGAGCTAGTCAATATATCGTTAACTGTATCATACAAAACGTAAATCTTCGTTAGTTTAAATTGTAGCATGAATGCAGGCTAACCTTACCCGCCCACGCTCGCGTTTATAAATGACTGCACTTGACCGTCCGTAGGAACAAACTTAATCCCATTGAATTTGATACCCCGCTGCAGAAGAAGCGAGAAATATTTCCATCATAAATATGTTGTTGCTAAAATTATGTATGTTTCCTTATTCGCGTCATAGACACGGTTATGTAAAGATTGTTAATTTTATACAGGCAGGATTGTCTAACCATAAATATCGTGGCAATGATGTTGAGAATGCGCCAGGATGTGCCTTTTACGATAATGAGCAAATATACACACCTTCCTCTCTCGTTTTAAAGGTAGATTAGATATATAATGATAAGAATTTATTTCTAACTATTGAGTATGAAATAGATAAACGACAATTAAAAATTGAAAATCAAGTAATATCTTTTGCTATAAGCTTCATAGTCTTTATGTGCATCGGAAATGATAATATGGCTAATTTATTACTATTTGCTTTGACATCAGATGTATCCTCCAGAATTATCAGCCAGGCCTATGATCCATCTATCTGCAAAGGGATTCGCCCTCAGTTGTACAATGGTTGCCTTTTGATTGTGGATATCGCGGATGATTTATGTTGAATGTATTTTTCCTGTGTTGTTACCATTTACTTACAATGTCCTTACAATATTAACTGTAAAAAACTTAAGGACTTGGGGCCTGGGTTTAGTTAATGCCTTGGCAGTTTTTAATCTCACAAATCGAAATAGCTTCATAAAAATCCACGTCATCTAATTCTAAACGCGCGAAAGTACGTTTAATAGCAGCCATGGCCACTACAATCACAGGATTGGTATCAGAAGTGGGAACACATCGCGAGGCAACGCGGGACGTTTCGTGCAGGGAATGCTAAGCGAGGCTGCGACGCTGCGTGTGAGCAAAGAAATCTAGATAGACGTTAGATCTGTTATAGGGCCACAGCTTATTGTGTGGCGGGAGCGAAGTGTCGGCTCTTCATCTTCCTTTAGAAATTATTGTATTGTGTATAGTCATTATTTTATTGTAATGTGTTGCTTACCGGTAGCATTATGTTTGCAATGATATCGTATATAATCTAAATATATATAACTCAAAAGTAACTGACTGACTGACATAGTGATCTATCAACGCACAGCCCAAACCACTGAACGGATCGGGCTGAAATTTGGCATGCAGGTAGATGTTATGACGTAGACATCCGCTATGAAAGGATTTTGATTAATTCTACCCCTAAGGGGATAAAATAGGGGATGAAAGTTTGTATGAAACTTTGTCAATTTTAAACCGATCGGGCTGAGAGTTTCAAAGTCGGCGGTAAAGTAACTATTCCACGCGGACGAAGTCGCGGGCAGAAGCTAGTTATACATATTTGTTGACGGATGAAACTGTTGTATTAAGTTATATATTCGATTCCATGTATACCCTTGTATTGCTTGTAATTATCTCAATCAACCACATATTCTGTTGTGCTTACTAATATATTCGTCAATAATGTGATGGTTGTACAATGAACATATTCTTCGTTCAAAAACACGTAGATCTCGATAAAACTAACATTCAGTGGACGTGAAAGATATTTTTGTTCCGATCTCGGCTTTTATTACCTACATCCTAATGATCTCGTAAAAACGATGCAAACATCAAAATAGTTTCTATTATTATTCAACGCACAATAAACATGGAGGCCGATGGAACAGTAGAGGATAATTCTGTCTTGATCACTCACAAATTCGCACGCATTCAAGCTGGCCAAACAAAATAGAAACTCGTGCCCGCGATAAAGAATACAATCCTTCTCCGACTGCATTACTTACCGCCCCTAACAAGTAGCCAGTCAATAAATATGTTATTCTGCACTAGCGCACTATCAATCTATTACTGTTCTGTCAAGGAGACAAATCGTTCGGCTACTGCCCCCAGCACTTCCCGACACGCCTCCTCCGCCGAGGCCATGGCCTAACATTCCTAGGCCTCACTCCACCATCTACATACCATCAGAGATTGCGCTGATTACCTTAGAACTTGCAAACTGGTCGTATTGAGGACATTAGGATACGATCTCGATTGTACATCGGTTCTAAATACGCGTCAATGACATTTTAACGCTGTGCCCACTATTTAGAGATGCTATCTCACCATTATTGCTGCTATCAACAGTGTATACAGCTAATAGATAGCAGATTATATATTGTTATATCTGACATAAATATTATGCTTATGACATAGAATTGCGTCTAATAAAACTGTGTTAGTAATTTGCATCCAATTCGTATGTGGAAATGTCTCAAGGGTAGATATGTAAATAGTCGACTTTTTGCATAAAGCATAATTATGGTTAGCCAGGAGTAAAAGTATTTATTTTCTGAACAAATAATACCCATCTGTCAAATAGATCTCAAATAGTGGCGTCATTCTATTTAGAGTTCTCAGCTACAATGAGATTGTTTTGGCGAGCCCATTTTTCTATGACGGCATCGTTTGGCGAGGCCTACTAAATAAGTCATGTTATTAATTGTCTGCAACTGTATTAAACTATGTAATCTATCTTTGTCATCTCAGACAAATGGAATTGAGGGGCCAAGAGTTGTACCTACGAAAGTCTAAAGACAGCTACGTTAGTATTATATACGTTATGTATCTGATAGCTTTCCAGTTTTCCATCACACTTACCCACATTTACCTACATTTTATTATATTAGATAACAATCAGCATTATAAATAGAAAATACAACACGTAGATATTTTAATGGTCACTAAAAGCTCAAGAAAAACAGTGACGTTAAACACGTATGTAGAATCTAGAGATTTGCTTTTGAAATTCTTTCTATGTCCGGAGCGGACGTTCCATACATACTGAAGGATCGAAATAAACTCTCCTGGAAGCCATTTAACTCTTATCCCGAGGACACAAAGTCCAATATCGTATGAGAAAATGAAATGAAAATAAATTCAAACGATGAGCGCAGAATAGCAATGATCAGTAAAGATCGAATTTTGAGACAAATAAGTGTATTTTGGGAAAAGCCAACACAACAGTGAAACCTATCTTGAAATAAAGAAAGTTCATCTGAATGTTTTCTCTTACTGTTCGTGGTTTTTATGGGTTCCGTTTGACTGGAAGATTTAATAGCGATGTCCGATAAACAGCAACAAGAAATCGGCGCACATCCACATTTCTGCTTCGTTAGTCATACAATATATTTAGTAGAAGAAACAACCTTCTTAGTAAACACACGATAACGAAAATTCTTTATTAGTAGGTACCTATACAAGGAACCAAAATAGGTATTACGTAGCCACAAATCGGTTTTTGTTAAAATTCGAATTCAATAGCCAGTGTCTTGCCAAAGACCCGTTGCCTTTTCTGGCCGCATTTGCGATGTGCCGTGCCAAGCCTAAAAACATGTTAATCTTTTAAACTTGATACAGAAACATCTTATTACACAATTAGATAGATACACTACGTACATAATGTTACTTATTTCAACATTTACTTTACACAAGTTTCTTCAAGAAGATCTGCATAAACTTATTATTTAAATGTTAAATGCGTAACTTCGATAGTTGTTCACATTGAAGTCTCATCTTGGACTCTGTGACTTACGTATTGTGTAATAACTTCTGTATGATAGTTAAAACTGGTTGCTGATATTTAAATTGTGTTGATTGCTTTGTTCATTAGGCAACGACTTACAATGAGAGTAATGCATTTACAAGTGTGGAGATTAGCTGTTGTTGATTTCATTTGTGCTACTGCCACAAATAAGTTTACTGCCAGAAACCGTCATCATTTTCCTGCCGTTGTCTCAGGTTTGTTTTCATTCCTGTTAAACGATACGACTCCCTTTCATTCCCCACACAATTCGTGTATATTCTTTAGCCTTCCTCTCCGTCCAAAAAAAGTAAAAGCAATTTTTACAAACAATTTTAAGATTCATCTAAACTAGTAGTAATACTCCTTCGGGAACATTTTCCTGCTCGGAATGCTGAAGCAAATACTCTTGCCTTTACCCAAGGAATCTATTTCTATCGATTTTACTATCTTACCCTTTTAGTTATCTGGAATGTTAACGAAGAATGACAAATCTTTCCTGTTTAGAAACTTATTTTTATCTATTATCTTGAGCATTCATCAGCCTGGAGTGGTCCCATAAAAAGCTTCGTCCCATCCTACTGCAATAAAATTCATACTGTCACTGGCGCCAATACCAGCAGGCTAGTGTACATCCTATTTATGTTGTTTTTGTTTAAGGGGTTCTTTCTGATATGTAAATGCATCCTAATTACGAATTACAGTCTTTACTTGTATAAATATGGAGGTAAATTAACACAAAACTTACTTTTTTGATTAGTGTTCGGGTATTTATTAATTATATCTCATCGTTTTGTATGTTATAGAAAAAGAGCTTAAGACTTATTTATGTTCAGATCATTAAGATTCTGATTTCAAAACGATTGCTACATCATCCATGTACTTGACGAAGGTTTAAATACTATAAAATCAACGTATAAATTAAGATTAAAAATAGGAATGCCATTCAGCTTATTATAAAATACTCCATATAGTATCATAAACATGCATTTAGTTGAGGTGTCAAAAGATGTTAATCAAAATTCATAAGCATACATGTACCCAATTCTGACTTCATTTTATTGCATTTATTACAAAATTATGTTCTTTCCATGAAAATACATAAAAATAAACCAACATTCGCCTTTTAAGGGGAGAGTGGCTCTAACGATCTTGGTTTGGATAAACCAGCAAATATATTAAGCATAAAATATACTTTTAGGGACGATATACACACCAATTGAGTACGGTAGTAAAACGTGTTTTGACTGTACAGTAATTTTAGCAAAGGTTTGGTGCTGCACAAACGAACAACATAGTACTTACCAGTGTACCGTTGTCCTTACAGTGAGAGTAGGTACGTTCCACAAGCAGTTGATAGGGGGTATGTGGATCGGGAGCGACACATACGTATCAACTACTTAAAATCGATAAAAGCTTGTGAAACAGGGGTACATAACATTATTATTATTATGTATCTGTACGTGAGGATTAGGAAGGAGCTCGTGGTTAAATTATAACAGCCGCACGGGTCGAACTTCTAGGTTAAGTAACGCTTGCTGAGGTTTTTCTGTGGATGGGTGACCATCTTAACATAACGAGACTCCTCCGTGCCTCGGAAAGCACGTTAAGCCGACAATCCGTTCTCTGGCCGGGACCAGCGCGCTGAAAGAAAGGATTGTCAGAAGCCAAAAAATCTGTCACCAATCTTGCCAAGAAGTACCGTGTTCCCCAGTTAATGGGTTGTGGAGGTCTGGTAGGCAGCTGCATCACGTAAAATACTGGTATTCAGCTGAATCCGGCTTGACTGGGAGCCGACCCCAATATAGTTGGGAAAAAGCTAGGCAGATGATGATCTGTACGTGAGGATTTGTAATTGGCTTTTTCGGGACAATGTTTCCATTTTTGTCTGTTTTGTAAGCTGTAAGTCCTCCATGTACATACCTACATTAATAAATAATCGAAGTTAAAAGGTACGTGAAGTTAACAAGTTAAAGAGATAATTAACGTAAAACACAACCAATGTTTTATTACATAATTGATGTTGTCAGCGGTCGAATGCTTAATTCGTTAATGGAGCCAGTCCCTCTATCCTCGGCCCTGGTAATGGCGAAACGTCTAACGGTACTGGAGTACCACCACATTCGTTGATTGATGAACTCTTAGTTGGTGACGCGGTATATTTACGTCGATGCCTTACGCGTCGGTGGCAACTGATCGTATGTCATGTCACGTTTTAAAAGCCTTTTCAACGAAAACACTCTATTTTTGGATAAGGCAGCCCTGATGTGTGTGTTAGAAACCAACATGTAAATATCGTGTCAGAATGATTGGACCAACAATATGAGTGAGCATAAACTGCAATATTTATCAGTTGTTGATCTGCATGAATATTGAATTGTAAAACTAGAAACAGTCTGCAACGCGGGAGACAGCAAATATAAAAACTTTTTTCTGTCACTCCTGTGCCGTGGTGGTAAGAAATTTATAAAATTATCAATTGGCTGTACATTAGCAGTGGTGCGTGTGCGACTACCGACAGCCGCCCCTCCCAGTTCTGCTTTCTACACGCGCGATTTCACTGACGGCGCCTGCGCCGCCGCCGACAACGCTCCCAGCTGCTTTTTATACTAACACACGCAATTTTTCATAAATACTTACAGTTTACACACATGTACGATATCAAGCATCAAAAACATGCTTTGGATATTGCAACAGCAATTTCTCACAACAAAAATCTCCATATTAGTGTATCGAGTGTATGGAAACTCCCTTTCGCATCGTAAATAGCCCTCAGTCACACATTCTTTAGCAAAAATTCCGAAACAATGAACAACATTTTATCTCAATTCTCCCCTGGCTGTGCCCAGTAGTATCAATGTCTTAGATAAGGCAATAAATTCTGCGGCCCTTACAATAGGATTCTTCGTACATTTGCTGCGCGTGCGCTTGCCCTGCTCACTATCAAGCTCGCCGAGGCTCTCTTTGAGACGCCGTGACTCATATCTGAGTCAGAACTCAGATGATCTGACTAACGCAAACCATTACTTATTGTTTCTTAGTGTTTGTTTTGTTAGCGCTTCCATATTAATCAGGATAATATCTAGAGTGGTTTTATTTAATACAAACATTCACTGTATACACACAGGTTTTAAGTGAATTGCTGAAAGTGGAAATTGCAATTGATTGCAAATATGTAAAAAAAAAACGAAGGAAAAGAATTGATT
Organism: Hecatera dysodea; assembly: GCA_905332915.2. Taxonomy (NCBI): domain Eukaryota; kingdom Metazoa; phylum Arthropoda; class Insecta; order Lepidoptera; family Noctuidae; genus Hecatera; species Hecatera dysodea. The sequence continues at coordinate 9,619,648 of HG995304.1, forward strand.
TTCTTCTTTATTTCTTATCAACTTCAAAATAATTTCTGTACCTTAAATAGAGACTTCTCATAGAAACAAAATCGATGTAACTTCAAAGATAATAACGAACATCCTATAGACCTAATATGTAATAAAAAATACAAAAAAAAAAAACAATTCTTGTTTATCGATAAAATGTTTCTCTAAGCTCGAGAGGTCTTAAAACAGGTTCAGCACCAATGAGTCATGCATGTCTTATAAAATGGTGCTTTTGCGTTACAGACTGAGCTGAATTCTATCGAATAAACAAGTGAACTTGACGTATTTAAGACAAAGACAGCAATATTTTATGCTCGAATTTTGTGCTTTACGTTTTCGCTGGATCCTGTTACTTAGTTACTTTACTACGAATTACGTTATTCAAGTAAACTACGCAGCGGAAACTCACATATTCCGGTCGTGTTATGTCCAACATCCGTTCTATTGTGCCCATTCAATTCTATGGCCGAGGTAAATGCATGCGAGCCTCAACTAAATTCACTGAGTTCACTTGATTCGATTGCCAGCATCCGAAACAACATTGAATAGATTATATCATCATTAACTGTGCAAAAACTAACAAATTTAGGAACTTGCCACACGTGCTTGCTGAGGAAGATTTATGAAGTGTTGGAGAAAAAGATATCGTATAAAAAAAAAACTTGCCTTTCAAACAACCACATGTTTTTGTGCATACAGCGGGATCTTCAAAGTAAATCAAACAATTTGAATACACACACCGAGTGAAGGACGACCGACACACGTGTCCGCACACATTTTTGGGTTCTGTTTGTACAAAACTGAGGTCTTAATGAATCTTTGTTGTTTGTCGATCTATGGCTTGCCCTTAAATGTTGTACCGAATTTACTTGGTCGTGTCGTAACGAACCAAAGAAGCATGACCACTTTCCATACATTTCAAAACCTGACAATAAAAGTTTATGTATAGTTATGAAGTATAGTACAAATACTAACTGTATGTTTAGAAAATAATGTCTCATAGTCACTTTTACGATTCAAACGCTGCGAAATTTAAAAATATTAATTTTACTTTTTAGGTTAGGATTTGCCGTCATGGTTAATTTTTTTGTTCTAACACACTAAGTGTTGCAGATTAACTCTCGAATTGTAATCTAAAATAGGAATACTTACTTAGCTGTGGTCTAACAGTCTTTTTTATTTTGTGTATTCCTTCAACTTACGTCGCTGCGTACGCAGTAGACTCGGTAAACTCTCGATGATTTGCTCTAATATAATAAACAGAATGTCGAGCATAATGATAATTTCTCCAACACAAATCACTTGTATTTACTAACTAGTAAATAGGTACATTTTGGTAAAGAAATAAACAAAAAAGGAAAAACAAATTATACGCTATATGTGAAATGGTTTATTAATTATCTCCATAATCATCTAAATCTCTTATAACTACCTCGTCCAGAAATTCTGCTGGAGCAGATATTTTCTTGATACCTAGCCCATCCGAGATACCACAGTAATGTCATAACGTGAGCGCAACATCCAATGGCTCGTCGACCGACCAAATAATTACAACAATATTCGACTTTACCAGCCAGACACATTATTTTCTACTAAAATGTAGACATAATATTGTTTCCTTGGAATATGCCTGGACTTAATTTTTCCTCTTATTAATGTCAAGTCACCAGTCCTCTCAGGTTGTAGTGAGAAAAATATGTGTGTCCCTACATATTTTTATTCTATATGATCCATAAAACCGAATATGTTTACCATAATATTATGATCCTTGCCTTATCTATCTGGTAAGTACCTAGAACAAACAGCACTATAACCTAATCCTAGAACCATAAATAAATTATCTCGGTCAGCTGCTATACTCTGAAAAACAGTAGACCTTCTACTCATATTTAGTTTCTCAACCAATTGGGCTAAATTATTTATATAATATTGCCCGTCAGATGAGCAAGATATCGAGGTCCAGGGGGTAGCAAATAGGGTCGTAAAAAGAAGTCACACAAAATGGTATAGTACACAACGAGACGGAAACGCACCAACGAAGAACTGCGCTATTTTAAAACGAAGAATTGTCAAATGTCAAAAAAGAATCCGTTTCTGCCATCCGAACTTAATTTTATACTGAATGATCAATTTATTAAATCAATATTTTATTTTCAATGAATCTGTATTATACAAAAACTAATAAAGAAATACATATTGATTGAATAAAACCCAAACTAATGTATAAAACTCAGAAATAGAGATGAATACAGTCATGTAATAGTGCGTAAAATAGAACGTCGTAGAAAAAAGTGATTGAGATGCGTTCAAAACCTAGTATTCGGTATACCTAGTATTCGGTATATGTACCTGGTATTTGGTAAAATAAACTAATCGAAAAATTGAAAAATATTTTTTTCCTGCGTTTCTTTTAAAATTTTGATGAGCGTAATTGGTACATAATACGATTAGCTAAATTTTAATATTTATTTCATTACTATACACAGTCAGGTGAAAAATGGTCATTGTTCTTTATGTAGTGAGACTTTGTTGGAGGCCATTTTTTGACCAGCATTTGTAGCGTAGGCGGTTGATGCGTCAATGACCCGCAAAACTTGCGAATCCGCATTCAGCAGGTAGCACAACGGCTTAGTTTGATTCAAAAAAGCGATTTACTTATTGTTTTGGCAAAATTCTATCAGTTACAGCCACTGCCTTGAGTCATCGGTCACAATAGGCTTACTCCGGGCTTTTGCTAGCTACTTAGTTAGCTATTTGCCTTGTTTGGTAAGACACATTCGGAATGTCGTTCATTAAACAATGTGGCGGTGCTTGTCTTGGAGGAATGAAGCCCTAATTATTTTTACTAACTGGGTTATAATCCGAGTAATTCTTGTATTGCTCCTCGGAAGGCTTGTCATTTACAACTAGCTCCGTGACCTCGCTCACGCATTCCCGCGCCTGCACCTAACTGTACTTTCCCGTTGACTTAATGCTGACTTTGGACAGAACCTGATCTTAGGCAAGTGTACATTATAGCGCTGAGATGGCGATCGGCTGTTGCAATTTAATTATATTTTGTGTATGCGAAGCGAAGCGGGCGTTGCGTAGATCCCAACGGACCAGCCGATGCCGTAGCCTCTGGGCCCGCGTGCCGCGCATTCCAGCCGAGCACCGCCGAGGCCGGCCGAAGCGGCCCGAGCGCGCCGTGCCCGCGGCCGACTTCACACCGGAGTATGCGCGAGCGCGGCGAGAACGTCTCGTCTGTCTGCACAAGCTATCTGTCAACAAACTTCTCCGTCGAAAATAGCTGGCAGCTCAACTTTCGAGTGATCCTTTCCAATATTGACTGGTTTATTGTGTAGTGTGAGATCTCATCAGAGAACTCGTATTGTAAGTTCGGAATTGACTCTGTGGAGGAACCGTGTTATTTTTTCTTTTGGATCGCGTGCAACGCTCGCCGTGAGCTGGAGCCGCGGACGTGTGTGAGTGACTGTTCCATCTACTTACATGGAAAGTAGCCCTTGATGAAGCTAGTGCTCCGATCCTATCCACCGGATTTTGTGATGTCTTATGATTTACGGTAAATAAATCTCCTATGTGAGAGTGTTATTTTGTGTACATCTAGCGGGTGACGATTCTATGGCCTCGATACTTCGGCATTGGACTATTCCGTTAACTTACGATTGTTTTTTTATTCTACTTCTGCGATTAAGTTTTATAAATATGTCAAATGGTTGTTAAGTTTACTCTTTATAAACTGAAGTTGTATCAGAAGCCAAGCACGCGATCACAGTCGTCAGGTTTGTGGGCACAGACTTACTGATGAAATAGCTTTGAAGAAAAACATTGTGACGTTCAACATCTGCCTATCAAATTATTTAAACATACTGCATAATCGAGGCAATAATTAAGTAATGCGTAATATATGATAACTCATTATTTGTATATGCTGGCTTACTGAATTCAATTTGGCATAGGCAAAACTGGGTCTATCATTATTCATTACTTCTCATTTCTTCCAAATGTTTACAATCAACACTTAGTATGAACCCAAGAAATCTTTTTACACGTTTCCTAATTGAGAGTTAATCAAGTACATCATGTCATTGATAAATTTATCCTTATTTTTGCATTTATCAATAATATAAACAACTTTCTCTAAACTATATAGTGGCATCATGAGTAATATTATTAAAACCTAGAAAAATAACGTCATCGTCCGGTCCATAATTTTCTTGGTAATCTCATTCAGACAGGTTTTAGCGCGCCAATCATCAGAATGTAAAAACGTTCTCCAGCGGAAATATTCGCCAAGGCACAGGCTCAGTCATGCTAAAAACCGGTAATACCATAAAGGTAAAAGGTTACTTAGCATTAACAATAAATCTCAGATACTCCTCAATGCTAGGCACCGTCACGTTCTAGAAACACCCGGACGATTGGGATTTTAGTAAATCACAAACTGCCGCATATTTTCCTTGTTTGGAAGATTCACTCAAATCTTGTTTATTTGAGGATCGTATCAACCGATCGTCGCAAAGTTCTATCCACATTGGTTCATCCTTAATATGGTATCATAATGAAGATTTTAATTCAGTATTTGTCTTTGCTACAACTGTAGGTAATATTAATTCATTCGTTCTAATTTTATCGGCTTTATCAGTTTAACAACATATCTCGATAAATTTATTCATTTTGGCAAAGAAACGCAGAGCCAGATTTACTTATGAACGTTGAAAATCAGTTTTCTATGGGTGCATATTGAAAGTTGCAAGTGCTTAAATCGTCGACATAACAAGCAAGACTCCTGATTGCATTTGCATTGTCTAAACCACATACCTATATATATGGTCTCTCACAGTTCAAATCTAACCAATATCATTAAGAAACTGAATGTTGACGACACTAAACTTTAAAACATGTTACAGCATTATAATTTTCACCGCTGGGACACTTATAACGTCTCTTGTCTATAATTTGGACTTCCTCTCGTGCAGCGCTCGATGAACATCATCATCTGCATCGTCGTTAGTGTTAATCACTTCTTGTTCGTAACCAGTTGTTGCCTCTGATTTCTATCCCTAGCGTAAACATCCGCGACCGCCTGCAGGGCTTGTTTGGCGACTAACGCTTTCTATTCCCGGACCAAACCGCCGGATCCGGAAGAATTCTGATTATAACCTCGTTACTATCACACTATATGACTCGGTTTTCCACCTACAACTATTCGAATGTTGTCGCTACAAATGTCATCATTATAATCCACTTAGTGTTTCTATCGCTGCATACGTAATAGTTATTCAGAATTTGTAGCTTGCACATTTTCTTGTTATGCTTCGCATATTCGAAAACTTACTCCTGTAAGCGGTGTCGTGTCTCAATTTCTGCGTACTAACAGTTTGTATTATAACAATCTTAGTTCCAAGAATTTATAAAATTAAAATACTTACAATTAGTTTATGATCAATACCAACACTGCTGTTCTCGGAAGACGGCAGTTTTTTATTTTTTCCAAAGACCATAACTGGCTTTGCAAACATCCCAAAGGGTAACGTTAAATGCAGTATGAATGAAAATAGGTCGTAGTACCTGGTCTAGTAAATAGGGTTAGTGAAGTAGGGCTTCACAAGTACACGTGTGTGGATGCCTCGGGACTGGCCATGTTTACTCACGCGTGAACGTTGTTACCCATCGCCAGATTATGTAGGATTTCTTCTTAAACGATTTTATAACACCCTATAACAAATGAGATTAAGGTTGTTGTGACCTTAAATTAGATTTCCAACACGTGTTTATTGACTAACAACATCTTGGATTCAAATGAAGGAAGCCTTGTTATGGAAGTTATGTTCAGAGTAATATATGCTTTATTGACGAAACAACTCCAAACAACTTAGTTATTAATACAACGACAAATAGCCGCATGTAACGAATACATCGCGTTACATTAAAGCAGTAATTTGAATACAATCAGCCAATTAAAATCACATCATAATGAATTTGCGAGTTGTTTGACGTTTCGAAACTTTCTCTGCCCAATCCTTCTCTCAATAAAGTAAGTAACAAAGCTGAAGGGCAAAAGTTAAGTAGTGAATCTACTTAAAAGATAGCCTACAGTTTGTATCCAATGTTCCTTTTCAAATTAATGAGAGCAGCACAGTTTTTGCCACACTGATGCCCGTTATTATTGAAAATGATTAGCCTTTTTATACTTTGTTCGTCATTGACATAGTGATTTCTCTAATTAGCTCAGAGGTCATTTAAATAAATTGCGCTGCCAAACGCAATTTATGAACTTTGTCTTGATTCTGAATTATAACTTCATCCGAAGATGTTGCTTAACTTGCTGGTGTTTATGTGTTTTAATTTTCATAATATTGCACCTTGAATAGTATTTGAAATAATTAAGAGATTCTTCGTTAATTTAAAATTAACAGTCAGTGGCATCAATCAGTATCAGCATCAAAGTAGATTATTCTACATTAGCCACGCAGCAGTCGCTCGGCGTTCACAGCTCCGACATACGGTTGCCAGTTGAGAAAATTGTTCGTTATTTTCATTTTCTTATTTCACGTTATAAATCGTAAGTAATGAGGGAACAGCTTCACTGGGCAAGTCATCGTTGTGACGCCTCTTTTGATGGCAGTTTTTATGTATATAGGAGCGCTATTGATCGTTATTACAAGGACGTTCACGACGACGTCCACGTTTTTGTTTGGTGACAGAGAAAAGTCGTTTTTACCAAGTGCTTTTCCAGCGTCTATGCATTACGGTAAATTGTAAGTATTTGTAATGTTTTAAAAACTTTCACTTCCCCAAATTCTTCAATTGGAACTGAGAAAGGTTTACTTACTTACTGAATTTAAAAGAAAAAAACCGCACTATAAACTTTGAAAAATAATCTAAACACTATGCAAGCGTAAGTGGGCGGAGTTAATGATGCAAGATAAGATATAAATTGGCCTCAGTAATTATCAAATTTCACGCGTCTCTCGCTATTTATCGCAGAATAAATATTGTAAGCCTGGCTTTATCGTTTACGACACACGCTTGTTTCATAACTACTACACTCATGAACGTGGAAACCAGCGAGTGTGAATAGGCCAACTATACATGATATGTCACTATGTGACTATGTGTACCGATATCGACATTTGGAAAAAAGGTCACAAGTACGTTGTTTATGGTGTTTTTGTGACTCCCAACGGATTAACATCTCGCGATAAACTTGGACTGCATTAGAACGTAGTTAAAAGCGGACAGAAAGAATTTTTATTGCTCTCCGAAAGGGGACATAAAATTTTATTATTACTAGGAGAAAGACAAGATAGTTAACGGCCATCTGGATATAAGTATGGGAGACATTTGTTGGAAAAATGTTTTATAACATTTAATAACGGATGAATAGAACAAAGTGGTCGAAGTGGACATAAATAGTAACAAAGGACAAGTAAATCCGGGATTAACGCTACAGATTCGTGTAAAGTGTTGGTGTACTAGAATGTTTTTCCCTTTACCGGAGTTCTCTTTAACTATCTAATCTAACGAGTACGTAACAAAGTTTGTTTGACCTACAAAAGATGTTGTCCCTCCCGTTACTAATAGACATGCTTGGTAAACAAGTGACCTAGAGAAAGCAAGCCAGCTTACGACGAGGAGTATAATTTAACTATTGATGCATAATAATTCCTTGACCTAGTACCAATACCAATAAGGCTAAAACTAGGGTCGCCGGTACTGGTAATTGATTTGTAATTGGACATGAATTGGACGCAGGAAATTATTGTCAGGTTTGCAACACACATATTCAAATGAAAACGTGTTCCATAGAGTGGAATCTTTACGGAACAAATCGTTTCCTATAGAAGATGGCACAATGGGTCTTACTTGATTGATTGCAACCTTTTACCCAATAATATTGTAACTTTGACTGTAATTGTGACCTTACATGCGTTGTATGCGAGATATACGAGTGATTCAGCTTAAAGCAGCAACACTGTTGCGTGCAGATCATTCATAATGTTTATATTGCCTCAATAGAAAAGTAAAGAAATTAACTATAGACATTGGATGAGCGTATCAGAGCCGGCGACCGGGTTATAGCGCTCCCATCGACGACGGCAACAGTTAGAAACATTTAAATAACTCTGTCACGCTGCGGCTAATGTATACGAGTACCAAGTAACGGGCCCGCGCCCTTCATAACATCTTGAGGCTGTAGTGAGGTAACTCGACCACACCATCACTGTTTGACACTCCGCAAACGAACGGACAAACTGTTTACACAACTGAAGTGCCTCAAAAATAAATATTCCTTAAAAACACACGAAACCACACACACAACTTTGTCACAAATGCTAATGCCTAGAACAAATACAGAAATGTTCCTACGATGAAGTATGAAGTACATCAAAAGTCTACTTCGTTTCGGTAGCTTACACTTTATGTCGCGTAGATAACCATCAAATAAATTGGTGATAATCTTAAATCTGTGAGATTACTGAATATCACTCCACTGATCGCTTCATGTAGGCGTTAATATATCTGCTGGGTTTTATATTTATGTTCATTATGAATATTTTAATACGAAGTAAGCTAAAATAAACTTAAGGGTTTTGGCTTTCACTCACGTCTCGTCATTAGAGTAAACGACTCCGTGTTCCGCGGTTACTCGTTTTCTTTTAAGTGGCACAAACTTGCTAAAAAACAAAATAAAAATGTAAACTAGTAGTAATAAGCAGCATTTTGAACGAGGTATTTTTTTTCATGGTAAATAGTGCCAACAGGGGCCGTATTATGACCTCTTAAAACCATCATGTTTTCGGTGTGAAAAAGAGACGGAGCTATACAGGACGAATAGCACTATCCTTTTCTCACACAGAAAACATGATGGTTTTAAGAGGTCATAATACGGCCCCTGGTTTTGAGTATATTTCGAAATTATAAAATTCTTCCACGCATGCTGTGGACTACAAGTAATTTCCCGATGATGTGCATAGCGAGTGATAGTGGTGTCGTGCGGGTCAGCGGCGGGCAACGAGCTGGGCGGAGCGGTGAGCGTGACGTCTGCCACCCGATAGCCCGTCTCACGAACGACCCACTTCCGACTCAAGGTCACCGCCTGACCCCCTAAACTTTGTAACATTTCCTCAACCTGCACCTGAAATTGGAGCACAGTTATATAACCTCCACTGAAACATTACGCCGCCGGCCAATGAACTCACCCACTCACCCCTATAAGGCAATTGGTCGGGGCCATTCTTCGACCGTCAAAATACTGACATGACTTGACATGATGCAAAGAAATAAAAAACCCATGGAATGAAAAGAAATTTATTATTCTGAATGCGTCATCGATCATGTACAGATTCATGTGGGTCCGTTTTGGGATACTAGTGTTTTATTTTTTTGCTGAGACCCAGTCACATTTTTATAAAGCCGTGCAGCAGAAGCATTAATATTTTAACTTTTACAGGAAAAATATGTAAAAAGGGCCTTCCGCTTTGTGTAATTATGTACTATTTAGGTGGGTGGATGTATGTATAAACACGGTCGTGCGGCGGCCACGCGACAGATCTGCAGATAGGGCGCCAATCAGAGCGTGTGCCCGCGGTATCACGGGCTTTCTGATACACCACACAACACACTTTCTAATCTACGCCTTTGTCACTGAGCTCGACTATTGGCTAACTTGTCTTTATGCCAGACTTTCGCCAATTGTTTTCACGCTACATTAGATTTCTTCACGGTTTTCTTGGCTACGAAATCCAATATATTATTTTTGAAGGTTGCATATAATTACAAATCATCTATTACCTTTTGGCTAGCATCAACTACATGTTTGCACGACACGGATGTTTAGTCTCTTGAGAGTTTACGTTTAATCTAAACTGCGGTTAACCAGATGGGTGTCCAGATTATGTTGCCAGCTTACGGGGAGTTAGTTTCCAACGAATGAATTCGATCCTCAGTATCCTCGGCCCGACGCTCCGTGAAATAGGAGGACAAGACGCTTAGCCGCAGTGGCTCTCTTGATAAGGTGACGTGTATGCGTGTATTCTAGAAGTGCGCGGGGATGTGGTGATGCGCGCGGGGGTGGTGTGCAGGACCGGTCCGCGTACCGGTTTGCGTCGACGTCGCCGACTTAGGACTAACCGTTTTATTAGCTGAGCCATGCTCCACAAACGATAGCTACCGAGTACCGAGCAGCCCTCGAGCGCGACAAGCACCTTGTTCTAGCAGTAACAATTTAAATAGCCATTATCGACGTCCGTCGCGTGTATTATGAACTTGAATTTAGACTTACCTAACATTCGAGCATGTTCAGCTCTCGGTCACAGTACCAGGTGGCCTACTTCGTTACCTTGTATAGGCGGCGCATTCACGATCGTCATAAAAGAAGTAAACAATCGTCTCTTGACACAGGTGTAAAAGTGAAAATACAAGAATATTTCGTTTACGACTTCACTGAGTGAAGCCGCGCGTGTTTTCGCAATTGCCTGTTCATAAGTCACAACATTTTAAGCCCTTCGTAGAATGCTGTCACGCTGGTAATCTCATTAGTGCTAGCTGCCAATGGTGGCTACGAACTGACCCACTTTGAATGCCTCTTCTACGTAAATATGCAAATACATTTTACTTATAGATGTTTCCAAATTATTTTCATTCATATATATTTGATAATAAGCAGGCCTAATTGCGTGTAACGTGACTATCGGATGGTTTCATGTTACTGTTTAGTCTAGAGATTTATTTGCAGTGAAGTGTTGTGTTACGTATTAGAACAACTTGCAATTTCGTTTTTAATAAGCTACACCGAAACATTTTTATACATTCTGTGGGGCCATTTGTTATATAAAAGTAGCCCGGAAAACTGTAGTGAGAATGAACTTGTAAATAGAAAGAAGTCTTCCTCAGTTTTTTTTTCTATTTTCGCTTTCAGTTTTGGCCTTGTGTATTTCTATTTGAGCGCGTCGTCGATGGCAACCTGCCACCACAATGTTTTGGACAGTGGCACACTTTCAAGTGTTTCCAACGCGCCGCATCGTGAGATTAAGTCTCAGCTTTATTTAATTACAATATTAATTCAGTAACTGGGTTAACGAACCTAATAGAAGTAGTATTCATAAACGTGTGAATAAAACACTCAGCTGAACTTCTTTCGACACCTATTGTTTCCACCAGTGGCGTGCAGTGGTTCGAGTTAGGGTAGGCCAGAAAATAATGTCCAAAAAAAAACACACCACATTATTCAGGGTTGAAATTTGGTGTCTTCTTTTTTGTTTTTTTTTTTAAATAGGCAATTAAAAAAAAAATTAAAAAAACTCATTTCATTAAAAATCAACCCTGAATAATGTGGTTATTTTTTTTAATTTATTTGGACATTTTCTCTGGCCTACCCTAACTCGAACCACTGCACGCCACTGGTTTCCACATCAGTAGTACTATGCATAAACATATTATTTTATTGTGATGCACACGCTTGCTTTAGGAAGGTAATAGTTGAATGCAAATGTGGACGCGTTTTGCCATTTCCGTCCGTCACGGTACGCACACTGTGTGAATGAATCACAAACAAAGCTATTTCGAGAGTCACTATCGTTCAGTCGAGTGACAATACCGCGGCAGATCGGTCAACGATCCAAATTGCCTACACCTGAGCGCGCCTGTGTTCGCGTGTGACGAGAGGCCATGGAGAGTCTACCCGCTGCGGCTGCAGAACAGCCGTCACAGAAGTAATGTTTGGTTGTAGGCGTTGCATCGTGCGGGATAAATCGAGCTGCTCAATATGGGTTTACGAGGTCTGAGAGACTGGTTGTCTGAGGAGCATAGTGGGTGATATTTGGAGTCATGTTCGAGTCGCTGGTGTCTCGGCTGACGTCGCCGCCGGTGTCTCGGCGCCGGCACACGGTGCACGCGGCGCGTGAGGTATGCAGCGAGCCCGAGGAGGACGCGGCACCGCCGCAGCAGCGCCGCTCGCGCACCGCCAAGCAGCTGCTGGACAAGCGGCGCAAGGCGCGCCTGTCATGCGCCGACCTTACTGCCACCGTCAATGCGGAGCCCGAGCGCTCCCGCATGGATGCACTGAAGGCCTTCCTGCCTCTGCGACAGTCCAAATCTCTCGGACGTCTTGATGGTCTCAAAGAGGTGAGTTTTTCATTTTAGGATCTAAGTTAAATAAGTGAGTGTTAATAAGAGACACAAAACGCAAATATATTTTACTAACTCCAAGAATTCAAAGAATGTTTTCATTGTGTACAACTAGCATAACTTTTTCTTTAAAAATCACTTTACGCTAGAACGATGGAGTTACGGTAATCAACTTGCGACACTAGAGAACGCCACAAGTTGTGGCGACCTTCGCGTCGCTCCCATGCGCGTGCGCCGGCCTCGTACACCTGTTACGACTCCCCCCTCCTGCTGCCCCCTCACCACCAAACCATGCAGTGCTTGCACAACCAATAACACCTAACATTACATCTTGACCATTTTGTAAATAGCACAATAGACGCAGCCCGCTGGCTCGCTGAGTGCGACGCACTCGCACCCAGCTCTGAAGCACGTCCGTGGTTAACATCCATCGGGTTGCGAAACTGACGGCGGAGGGCGTTCCTATGAACTATGACATCACATCGCCTCAGATAAGACAATGCAAACAATACAAGGGACTCGACATTTGACAGCATGACTCGTTGAATCTCTGACATGAAACATAATGCAATATGAGATTCAAGGAGCATGGTTTCAAGTGTAATAAGCCCGCTCTCAGATTCCACTCGAGAGATTAGTTCGAACATGTTTCATTCGGCAGTTACTGTATTCAGGAATTTAATAATATGTTAAGTATACAGAAACACGTCCTGCAATAATAATTCAGCGTGTTTTAAATAAACAATTATGTAGATGATTCTCGCGATTCACGAATAGATTTTATTTGTTAAACAAATTCGGAAACGATTCGTTTTGCAATGTTAATTTTGCTAACCTGATCTGCATTTCCTTATAAAGGTTTTGAGGTTGATGGTCCATGACCTACAACCGTATGTATTGAGGACATTGCTAAATAATAATAAATACAAATGAAGCTTTGACAAGTCTGACACCTTCGTAAAATTATAGAAGATGAATTATGAAGGAAATAAAAATACACAATGATATTCATAGTTTCAGTTGCGTAGTACTTTTTGTAGCCGTCGCGTAGCCGCGCCGTAGCGAGCAGCGCTATTCTCATTATTTATGATAATTCCTAAAATATCTACAGTTGACTTTAAAGGCACATAAGATAAGATTTACTATTTCCTTGTTTGTTTTGGCAGACAAAAATAGACGTGCGCAGTCGTTAACAGAATGATGAATTATAATATGGAATTAACCGTTACGAATTTATTAAACTTACTAAATTCAAAATATGTCGATTGCTGAAGGTCTGACAAACAGTATTACATATTCATAATTGCATTGTCAATCAGCGGTGGGAACTGCCAAGATTAGAATGATTTGGTGGCGAGGACAGCCGACAGGCGTGTAAAGTTCAGTTTGAGCAGCAAGCGCGCGGGCACCGTTACGACACACGCGCGAACCTTCCGATACTTCGCAGATAGTGCAAGAATGCGAGATAGGCAGGTAGGGGCAGGTATGCTCGCACTCGCAGCCTTGATGGCAGGTACACTCACACACCCACGCGCTGTCACCACGCTGCGCTCGCCCCGGTGTGCGCGCTGTTTGCTCGTGTGATTTACAGACAAATGCCACGACTCTACTCGCGCATCTGTTCGTGCGTCGCTTTGTCCATCTCTATTGCGCTAACGCCTTTTGTCTGCTGCCTCGAATAGAGAACATCTGCGTTTAAAAAGTTCTTATTAAATGATGATGTATGTACTCGTACATGGATCGTGTAATAATTACAGCGCCCGCGCAGCTACGCTCGATGCTTTTGATATCTTTGTTTGCTTTTCGATGTATATCGCGACTCGTAAGTATAGCGGTTATATAGCCATTAAAATAATAGTCCAACTAATTTAATTTCATTTTAGTAGGTACCCTTTCGTTTACCATTTTTTCATTTGGTTTCAAGGCACGAAGAAAAATGTACAAATATCTGATTTATACAAGAGTACGCACGACAGAAGCAAATATCAAATCACTAATCCAAAAAAAAAGAATTATAATTGTTAATTAGTTTTATTATTAACCTTCATTAATTCAACCTTCAATTGGATCCAATGTTTCTTGGGCTGCTTATTTAAGGTTGCCTATAATTGCCTATCTCATCTGCGCTAAGACAATACCTACTATACTTACTAAGATATACATACCTACTATGTAAGACTGACTTATGCATACCAAGACAGTATACCTAATACTAGGGTTGTCACCCTGTTTTATGAGAAAATAAAGTTTAGGAAAATTAAGAAAACAAAAACAGTACACATTTATAATTTAGTTTAGTTTTTTATAACTATGTATACATACAATTTATTCTAATTTATTTTACGACCGTATCCTTTCTTTGACGTTTTTAAAAGGCATTCATGATTTTTAGCCTATTTGATTGTGAGTAGTGATAAAAATATAGTTTTTTTTGTGTACTATATTATTTTTCTATAACATGTAGTACAATACTACAATTTTTAGTGTGGGTGACAACTCTCTCTCTCTCTCTCTCTCTCTCTCTCACTCTGCCTTAATGTAAGTACAAAATGTCGCACAAATTCCTGTCATGCTTGCCAGATTTTTTGCAAGTGATGAACATTCTCAACGCTGATTGGTATTTTCTCGAAGCAATGGGTAACGGAACTGTAACTACTCGTTACCGTCGACCGATGAGATTAATTAAACGATTGTGAACGATAGACACACGGCCTGTATGAACCCATGAGTGAGGGACGTTCATTCAATCGCACGCCGTAAATGGCGATAAAATAGTGCCAGAATTATCATTTGTTACTCATTTTCTTTCATTACTTATAAGTCATTATTTACATTTCATCGTTCCCAGGTCGCAAGCACCATGAATATAAAAAGTTTCAACACAAAGTGACATTTAGCTTTTTGCACTTCAACATGTAAGTAAAGTGGAAGCAAATGAAATAATATACAAGCTGTATAACGTAAATTACCTATACAATTTGTATTATAGCAAACGATACAATGATGGTTTGCCGCATCCATTTTAATCATAAAGATACAGCGAAAGATTTTTCTTCTGTCATTATTATAGTAACTAATGACCTATTCAGAACTTGTTTTAAATCTGAGCTCGGCAGGTTTGTTCTCTATTGATATAAAATAATTCCGCACGTGTGCTGAATTGCTGATAGATATAATTAACGCGTATCGACGGCCCAGTTTTCTTTACAATCATAGTAGTATTGTTAGAACACGATAACTCATACACGGGTTGGGTAGAGTGGCAGTGTTTTGAAGAATAAAATACACAATCTTATTGACCTGCAATAATATGCTCATAATAACGTCCAAGATTAACATAGTATTTTGGTATTAAAAAACAAAGGATCGTCCAAAATCAATCATATTCCATCCCAAACATGTTGTCTGATAAACACCGGTTGTGTATGATTCATCTTTTTGTTTAAACGTAGGTAGTTTGTTCGAGAATTTGAATTTCATTTTAGGCACATAAATCTACTGGAAAATGATATTGATTTCCAACTAGAAGTTTTTATGAAAACAAAATGAAAAAGTTCCTCAATTTCAAACACAACTTATACACACATATAATACAAACTATTTATAAACAGTTTCAGCGGTTCCATAGCACTGTAATTATGAATTTCAGAATAAATCTTTCTATTTTTCAAATGTAGTGTAAGGAATTCCTCTACTTAGGCAGATTAGTATGTTCCTATATCAGGTATCAGTATAAATAAAATATAATTTAGTGGTTGCTAGAGCGAGCGGAGCGGACAGCATCGTCATTTGTTAGCTCCGACAAAACATCGCCTTCGAAGAATTGCCTCATCTGCGATACGTGTCTTGTTTTATTTACATGTTGTTTATTTTTATCTGTTACATCGTTAGCTCGTTGCTTTGTTTCTTAACGTTATGCGCCAATATTATATTATGGCTTCGATATATCTTGTCGATTAGATTTATTTCCACCACACCTTTGTTACTCAGCGGCAAACCGGCAAACCGGATCAGAGTTATTATGGCGCTCAGTTTTATGCGAGTCTTTAACCAAAATTAGAAGACCTATCATGTCGGTTATAAAGTTGATTTAATTGTGCAACTATTAGAAACCATAAGGATTAGATCGGAATCTACAACATTCTTGTCGGGTTACGTTTATGTCGAGTTATTGCTATTGAGTTGTTGAATTTACCTGTTTAAGAGCAAATGGCGTGTTCTTGGCATTGTTGTTCGGAAACAGCCAAACTTGAGATATTATTTAGAGTGTAGATAAGCGCCTTGAGAGTGGACGTTTGATTTACAGCGGCCATTACACTTGCCAAAACGTTATACATTCATTTATAACATTTACGTGGGAAGTGATTTTAGAATCATGATTATGGTTACTGTGTTTCACTGGCGAACATACAATTTGTGAGCCGATACAGCTGTTTTATGAGAACTAACTGTTATATTAGTAATGGAGCAATGCATGGCTTTACTACAGTTTTCACCTCGTTAAACTGACAGTCGTGTCGTAGTCGTATATTTTGCTAACTAGTCTAAAAATGTTTGTTTTAATTAATATGCCTATGGTAAAAGTTCATTACTGAACTGGTTCCGTTTTCTTTAGAAATTCGACGCCGTATAGGCAAAAAGTTAAGGAGCACGCAATTAAAAGGCATCGTACAAATAGCAAATATGTCTAGCCGGGTGGGGTTCGGAGGAAGAGGGCACCGCTAAAGGTCTCTTGCTTTTCCTTTTAGAGTTGTTGTTGACATTTTAAGTGTATTTATACATAAGTATTACTATAACCTGATATTCGTCTTCGTTGTTGGGAATTTTAAAATTCTCGAAATGTTCATCAACATTATCAACCATAACCCGACTTCGCCCACTGCTGAGCATAATCCTCTCTATCTTGGTGCAATCCCTACTTCTTGTGGCACTCCCCACTTTCCTGTGCCAGCCTCATCCAGGTTCTACCCGCGAAGGCAATTGCGTCGTTTTTTCATTTCGCGGTTGGACACTTCGTACAGTGCGCGGACGCTACTCGGTCACCGCTTCACGCCACTCATCATCGCCGCCTTACAAACTTTAGACTGTATCAAATCTTGCCTACTACCTATGAGTCAGATAACGTGCTGAGTGCCACAGGAATTCTATCGTCATTATAAACATTTACTTGCTGATCAAGCTGAATGCCCTTTCAATGACTACAATGTACTACTGTATTTGGATTGCAACAATTGATTGTTGATATCTTTGTATTTTTGTTATCCTCTTGCTACAATGTGTTTGAAACTTGTCGAGGGAAGGGAGTAGGTACTTTAATCTTTCGTCATCTCCATTCACAAATTCCTTTCAACTTAATCAATTTCTGGAGAAACATTAGTTCTTGTGGTTTTTTTCTTGCTGTGCAAGTCAAATTAATCCTTTATTTCTGTTCTCGACAAATTTAATTCTGCAACATTTTGACATGCTAATGATAAATTTTCAATGCTCTCATCGTTCACCTGTCTACATTTCAACTTACAGCTTAGGTGGAATTTTTTTATTTGGTTTTGAAAAGTTTGTTAATAAATCACTTGCAAAAGTTTATGTAAATCATTAGTTATTAATTTTGAAATCGAACATTTAAAACTGTTGACTTTAGTTTTTAACCGACTTCTAAAAAAGGAGGAGGTTCTCAATTCGGATGTTTGTATTTTTTTTTTTATGTTTGTTCGCGCGTAACTCCGTCGCTTGTCAACCGATTTGAAAAAATCTTTTTTTGTTGGAAAGGGTATACTTCCCAAATGGTCCCATGAAAATTTTATCGAAATCAACCAAGCGGTTTTCGAAAAATCTAAAAAAAATATGTACTTTGTCTACTTTGACGACATCTTAGTTTACTCTGCAAAGGAGCTGTACGTTTTTTTTACACCAATGTGATTGGTTCCTTTAGGTGAGGGAGGGGAGGGGGTGTAGGTACCACTAAAAAGTGAAAAATAAAAAACTTTTTACAAAAAAATACAACCGACTTCCACAAAAAATCAAAAAAGTACAAAATAACTTTAATTTCGAAAGTCGGTGTTCAAAAAACCAAAAAGGAACCAAAAACACCGAGTTCCGAAATTAAAGTTATTTTGTACTTTTTTGATTTTTTGTGGAAGTCGGTTGTATTTTTTTGTAAAAAGTTTTTTAAATGTTCGATTTCAAAATTATAATATGAACATCGACTCTTATATGGAGCCTTCAGACCGCCCATTTAAATTAAAAGCGGTTAGGTAACGTTGCCGCTTCTTTTTTCTTCTTTAGAAAGAAAAAAAAAGGAAGAAAATGTTTATTCACGACTCGCACAAGACAAACGAAAAAAAAAATAAAAAGCAAAACTAATTAAATCAAATATTATCATCTATGTGACTACATAATTTGACGACATGGTTGGCGCAGTGGTTGAGCGTTCGGCTGCTTCGCAACATGTCGCGGGTTCGATCCGCGCACGGAATAAAATGTCTGTATGATCTACAGATAATATTGTTCTGGGTCTGGGTGTCTTGTATATGTGAGTTTTCATATTTGTGAACGCACCTACGATACAGGAGTAAATCCTAGTGTGGGGCAAAATTAAAAAAAAAAAATATTTTCATCGGTTGATAGTCTACCACTTGGCACTTATATAAAGATACCTATCGCACTTTTAGAATGTCGGGCCTAACTCGAAGTTCCTTTTACTTGTAATTTTGCTATAAACTGTCCGTGAAACCACACTTCTCACTATTCTACTACACTATTCTAAAATCCTGTGGTGAAAAAGATTCCGAATAAGAATTATAAGTGGGAAAAGGACATGTACATCGATCTCGGGTGATATTTTTTCCCAACACTATACTTTTTTAAAGATTTTCTGGCTCATTTCTCCCAAATCGCAAGTTTTGTATTAGTTCACTATCATTCTAAGGATTAGTTATATCCATTTTCCAGTGGCTATCGAATTCGAAAAGCTGCGCAGTACGATACTGCGCTCAAAAACACAGATCATTGACGTGATTCAGAAGGCTGCCCAGCTTAAATGGGACTGGGCTGGACATGTCTGCCGTATGTCCATCGAGCGGTGTGCCTATCAAACACAAAATTGTTGCCCTGAAATCGCGAGACGGCCCCGCGGCAGACCACGAAGGCGATGGCGGAACGACTTGGATGTCTTCCTTGGGAATTAGCAGGATGTAGTACAGGATCAGGAAAAGTGGAAGGGGTGGAGGGAGGCCTTTGCCCAGCAGTGGGACATTTCAAGCTAGCTATAATAATAAAGTTGCTAATCTAAGTTCTGTAGACCGTTCCATGTCTTGTACCCAAAGGCCCGACTCTCATGCAAATATAATAACTATGACAAACGTCACATTGCTTAGAAACCAGTACTTCCCATACCAGTAGTTGTATTAAAAACCGAAATCAACTCGCTTCGACAATTCTTGCCACTCTTAAAATTGTGTAGAATGGAATATATTTCAAAGATTTTTTTTTTGTTAGTTTGATTGGATTAAGTAGCTATTTGGCGTCACAGCTGCGACACACATAGACAGTGACTAGCGAGGTTATTACTCTCAGCAGGCGCGATCTATCTTGACGACCATGTCGGTCGGCGCAACTTGAACGTAACTTACTAAGTTACAAGTGCGTTACGTTCCATTGTGTGCTTAGTGCTTAAGCATTAACATAGTCTCTACATGTCAAGTGATGTACTATTAGTTACAACAGAAGGAATTACATTTTGTAATCTGAAAAAGTAAATATTACCTACACTCGTTGGTACCCACAACGTTATTTGGACATACAGTGTATATTATGGAGTAGGTCTCGCTTCTTAATTCTATGTGTATTTTAAATATGTAATTAAGTACTTAATTTGAATAACAATTTTTATGAAAGACAAAAAGCTTTGTATTACTCCTTTTAAGTACTCAAACAAAATGACACACAAACCAATACTATTGATAAAGTAAACGTAAAGTGATTGTCGATTCCTACAAAGTTACATAACCACATAATTCGCTTATATTTCATTCTCTGAGAAACAATAAATAATTCTGAAATCAACCAAAAAGCGTTGTCATGGCACCGATCACACAACTTTCTATTGTTTCGTATAATTCTACGTAATAATTTACTGCACAGACAGGCAATCGTCCACTTGTTTGTAATTAAATAATGATAGGTGTTAAAATAATGGCTGATCGAGATGGCTGGTGAATGGGTGATGTAACAATGAGTGTCAATCTGGGTGCATTGCGCGGGCGCAACTTGGAGCCGCGGCTGACACGCCCATTCTTACGTCGACGTACCAGACAGGTGTGGGCAAGCTCACGTACCCAAGCTTTTAATTTTACTTTTGCAACTGCAGTACGTGACAAAATATTTACTCAAGTATTTTTCTTTAAGACAAAATACATTGCCTATCTATACTAACATGTTTTTGTACACTTTTTTCCATTAGAAATCACAACTCGGCCACAATGCTTACACCTCACGTAACTGTCAACATAAATCAAATTGATTTGTTTTAATTGGAAATTAAAGAAAATAAATTACTGCATTGTATGGAGCTACGATTATTGCTTAGAAAAGTCCTATAAACTAAGCAGAAACCCTTAAGTTACCTTTATATGGGATGCTTCCTTGCGTAAGGGCAAAGACACCATCGATCCACCGCACACCATGTGTTGATATCCCCTCATCCCATAAATTATGGCCATCGTTATCTAACAACTTATATGGACATAAATTCTGAACAGTTCAATGTCCAGGTTACAAGTATCTATAACGGTTACATATACATCTTATCACTGATCTTGTAATGTATATTATTGCTAATGTACGCAGAAAAAATGATACGGAGATCAGATTGTGTCGAATGAAATTTCATTTAATGGTAAGACCATCGATGTGAGCGGGGCTCCAAAATAAGCGGATTAACTAGCGTTTGATTACGCACGCAGTTTTTAAAATAGCATAGTAATTCAGCGGTTTATAGCTCGCTCAGTTCAAAGCGCTAAGCCATCAACGTTAATTTGTTTCCATCGTATGGTATGTACCTCTATATACTCGGACGAATCGTTTAGTTTCTCTTGGCATCTGACTCATACACACGCCGTTTTTTCCCATAATATACCTACCTGTTTGTATATTTTATTATAATGAGCGAGGTTTTATTAAACAAGACTTCTGAGAACTGTCCTACGCGTCGAACTTTCCTCTTGTGCAAAGTTGATGTTTGCTTGGTACTTGCACAACTTTTCCATTGCGCAACGGACGCGGGCGTTGGAAAAGCGGCGATTTTCATTTGTTACGCAAGATGGCCGACACGTGACGTCGCATGTCGTTACTGACAACTTGTATGGGAGTCGTCTATGGTTGCTGCATCTATTGTGAAGTGTGTTCGATAGGGCTGCCAACGAATACAGGGATATTGTCAGGATCTACAATCATTAAGTATAGTGTTAGAGTTAGAGTTACATAAAATATAGTGAAAGTTTAGAACTAGTACAACGTAAATACCTTCGTGCTGTGAACTTCAGATTGTATCGGAAAAAAATGTCACATCTCTTACTTCTTAAAAAGTATAATCTTTTGACCTTAAAGTCAAGACGGAAACTTCTGGAAGTCATGACTCTGTTCAATGTGTGCCGCAATCAATTTGACTGTCCGGATTTAGTTAGGAGTCTGTATTACCTGGTTCCTCGAACAGTACATGTACGTGAGGTGCGCACTCGACGTCTATTTGCCACTAGCCTCTGTTAATCCAACGCTGGCTCGCGTTCACCACTTCATCGTTTGGTTGAGACATATAACAATGAATTTAATTCAATCGACATTCTTTTTCTTGGTAAAAATGCATTTAAGAAGCAAATCCGAGCAACGCTAAAGGAGCAGCAAATAGCTGTATAATGCCGTAGGTTTTATATTGTAAGCACACAACTTTACTTTCTTTACTTTTTTTATTTGTTTGATAAATATATAAATTTAAATATCCTAATTTTAGTTCCAGCTCAGTGACCGATATATTTGTACTTTTATTCTTCTGTGTTACTAGCTAGTTTTAAATTCTTTTAATTGTAATCTGTGGAGAACGTAGTGGGTAGCATAATTGTTTTAAAATGTAATAAGTATTTAAGCCATTATGACTATTTGTTATTGTGCTACTGTTTGTTTTTCCTTAAATAAATAAATAAATTAAGTGTCGAAAGCTAAACAGATTATTGTAAGTTTACGGTAGTAGGGGGCTAAATATGTCTTTCTTTCTTTCAATAAAATTAAAAACTAAGATTTTATTGTTGCTTCATGATTCATTTTCCTCTGGATTCACAAATCTGTACATTCAATCACGTATAACTACTGTAAATTAAAGTATGCAATTATGCATTACAGTTAGGTACTGTAATGTACAGTTAATTTCTAACTTTTTCCTATTGTTTATAAGCGATAACAATAATGTACACATTCGCGTCTCATGTTGGCTTATTCACTGGCGGTCACGTGATAGCCCTGCGCGTAGGTGCGTCACGTGTTCCTGCGCTTGCGCCACCTCGGAAGTAAACTGTACCTACATGACGCGAGCTAGTCGCTACACCCACTACACTACCTAGCCAATTATGGAACCACCACCCTTGCTTACGTCACTCAGTAGCTGCTAAAACCATGTGCTTCAATATGACGTAAGGCTGTGAAGCTTGCTTTCTTTTCTATACTGCCCTTTTTATGCCAACGGATATACCTTAGCACTTTCTTCATACCAATTAAGACACTTTCTTTGGAGTTTCCCGAGGCACAGCTAGTTAGCAACAGATATTATTCTCGTTAGTAATTTCAGAAAGTATCTAAACATACCTATTTCGTTCCATGCAACAGTGAGTTGCAGGCGCTATTATCTTGACGCGACAGTAACTAACAATCAAGACTGTTGAACAACATTGTTATAGTCAGGCATCCCGCAAACAATAGCTGATGTGTTGACAAGAACTAAAATAACGCCTATGAATGTTTCCATTGTGAAAAACGCATCTTCCCATCAGCCACACTTTTCCCGTACTTTCCGTAACTGTGCGAGTTTTTCTTTCAACATGTGCCTTAGTTTCTAATGATTGACTGGCTAAGCCCTCGCGCGCGCCGTCACAAATACATTTCGGTAGAACTTTGTCGACTTATTAGTCTTTACTGACAACAATTACGCAGTGAAAGTGTTTTTAATTACTTATCTCACGTCGATCTTGTCTTTACTACGCTTTACCGTCACTGCTGATATGTAATTACCGTTTATGGTGCTCTGCGATATTCTGATTACTCGTATTACTGTAACCGTCGTGTAAAACGTTATAAGAGTTAGATAGATAGATATAGGATTACCTATTAGCCCGAGGGCACCGCAAACTGATTGCAGGCATTTTGTTATATCTCAACCATGATCGTTCCTCATTCAATTTGCTATTAAGCATTAATACAGCGGCGCTTCCCTGTATCTTGCTTTTAAGTGCGTCGTAATTGTAACAGTACCGTGGGGTTAATTCGAATAAGTTATCTGATAGCGAGGCAGGACGATCAGTGCTAAGGCCGACAGGCGATCCTATTGATTGGACTGGAAAATATAGGGAAGATATTATAACGCTGCGGGCTACGCTCATCACTAAACGGGACTCGCATTCCTCAGTTCGCTGACTGAGCGACCCCTTTGAAGAGCGGCGTCGAAGTCTAACTATTATAATCGATACTAGCATATGACGAGGCCCAATCTACACATGTTTTATTAAAAACGAAAGTTGCGTTATTGGAGAAATGCATTTTTTGCGTTTGTTTTTAATTGCCGTTTAATCCGCTGGCTGCACGCGAGCCTAAAACTAGTTTGTTAGTTAAATTTTGTATACTTTCATCTCGACATGTAGTAGTTAGTAGGCTGCGTAATCTTCGATCTTTATGTACCAAACGGAGGTTGGCGATGTCATTCGGAACTAGTTTAACTTCACTTTAATCAACATTCTACGACGTAAAGTATTTATGACTTGTGTGCGGTGTTAACTGAGGTTTGCATATTAACGTACGTATTAATTTTATGATAACATCCGACTGTAATTACTTTAGAGTATTTCTTATTAATCCAAAGCCTATACGGTTTTTATACGTTATATTAGTGTATAGGTACGAGTCTATTTCAATATTTATAATATACATATGTACATATAATAGCGTCCGCAGCTACATCAGAACGTGATTAGTTTCATAATGTTATATTCCGAGTGATTGCCCAACACAAACACACCATGACGATCCGACGTAGGAACCCGATTATATTACCATATATGAGTTGTCATTGTCACATTTTAGGGCTATAACAGTAACACTTAAAAAACGGATTATTGTTATGAAAGACGCATATTTACTACACGCCTATTTAGGTTATTTGTGGAATTAATGTGACATCATCGATGTTACCTAATCGGTGACACACCCATGTCCGCGACTACGTTATTTTTAGGGTTCCGTAGCCAAATGCGAAAAAACGGAACCCTTATGAATTCGTCATGTCTGTCTATCTGTCCGTCCTTATGTCACAGCCGTTTTACTCGGAGACTATTAAAGCTACATAAATGAAAATTGGTAATATAGGAATATAAGGGAAATGGGTAATATTATGGAAAAAATAATAATTTTAGGGGTGATACTCCGTACATATAACTGAGGGATGAATGATTTTTGAGATATGTGCTTCCGAATTCGTAAAAAATGTGCCCCCCCTTTAACTTTTAAACTATGAAGTTGAAAATTCTAAAAAAACTTGATTAAATAGAACTTCACAGACACTTCCAACAAAAAATGGTTTGAACATCACAGCTTATATACTTTTAGAGATATGAGATACTAACAGTGAACTACGGAACCCTTCGCCATGCGGGGTCCGACACGCACTTGGCTGGTTTTTTATTAGTAAATCTGAAACTACATTAATATATCTAGAACAAGTTACATTGGTCTACGTAAACACTAGGGCATGACACGACTATCGTAACTTTAATTCGTCGATCTCTTTTGAGTCCATCGGAGTCAAGTTGCAAGCAGTACTTTATCACGCACGAAGTATCTCTGCAACTTATGAATTTGCATGTTTACGAGTGTTCTCAGCTGGTGGCCGCCGCGATTTGTCCTGCAAAATGGTAACCACATGACATCTGGTTAACCGACCACCATTAACCAAAGAAGGCCGGTAAACCATTAATACCGATGCCAATTCTTACGGAACGTATTTTATCATCGATTTATCCTGCCCAGTGGGCACTGAGTTATCTGCCCTCCCTCAGAAACCTTTGAAACATAATAGTGTGGCGTGTTTTATTGGTGCCATGATATTAATGAACTGCTTTTTCCGTATTAACGTTTAGTGCCAGTGGTGAGTTGCAAATGCTTGTACATTTTAGCTTAAGGAACTAACAGAATATCAGACTCGCTGGCTTGCAACAAGTTGCATGATGCATGGTATGTTAATCAATATTTGTTGAAGAAAAAAATCCCATAATATTACAACGCCAACGCCGTCAATCAAACACAAAACACGTACCATAAAGAAGCACAAGAAACGTGATGCCCAGTCATGATATCCACAAACTTCTGTAGATTTGATTGGAAACAACAATTATCATAAGTATCAATCTAATCAGATACAAAAGCAGCGTTGCGGCAGAGGTCGAGGGTCGCGTTGCATCAACGCTGCACTTTCGATGTGCGCTTGCGCCAGTGAAAGGCTCATCCTCGCGGCTTGGGCCGCAGGTGCATCTACTCAATAGCCTGCATCCAACCGCTATGCGGTCATGTTAGTGCAACAACATTTGTTTGTTCTGCCCACACAAATTGTTAGACGAAAGCTTTGGTTTATGATATTGAAAATCAATTTTATTCTACACTTTTTACAAATAAAGAGCACTTCTTTAGAGATTAAATAAACCCTAAGAATATACAAAAACATGTAAAAACCTACTTCATTGCAAAATTTTGTCAAAATAGAAATGCTCCACTTTTATCGCTTAATTCAGAAACCGTATAATATGTATATAGGTATGATGCTTGCACTTCATCCGTGACTTCTTCGGCGCAGATTTATTACAAACAATTTACACCCCCGTTTACCCCCTTAAGTATGGAGTTTCATAAAACCCGTTCATAGCGGATGTTTACACCCTATAAGGAACCTGCCAAATTTTAAGTTTGTAGGTGTTACAGTTTTTGAGATTCCGTGATTAATCAGTATTTCGCTTTTATAAATATATAGATAGATTAGAGGTTAGTATTGTTAGTCAAATCTGTCACATTATTTAAACGTAATGAAAAAATAGAAAAATTTCCGGAGTCGAAACATAAAGCAGCGGCTCGCTCTAATGTCGCGTACATTATTTTAATGACGGTCATTAGTTTACTTTCAGACGCAATGTAATGATTACACCTCGAACTCGATATATGGATATACCTCTTACGGAATAGTATTTATTTTGTAATCTGTAGCCGTCGTTTATTCGTAGGGCAGGCTAACAGTCAGGCACATTCCTCAGCTATAATTTGAATTATTTTCAAGCCATTTACACGGAACCACGCACGCATATCAGGATATATTCCAATTATTCCGCCTCTTGATTTATACCTTCTTTGTGCTTACTTATCTGAATGGAGCATAATTTATAATACCTAACTAAAAAGTATATTATAATGGTCTATTGTACTTGTACTAGGCTGCGCTGTGGTCGGGCCTGCCTGCCGCCCGATTGCTGCAGTAACCGTGTTCGCAGTTCGTGCCCGTTGTCTCTCATTACACAGGAAGTTTATTATTGGCTGTCTGTTGTTTCATTAGTGCCGTTCTGTCATTACGAGGCGTCTCCGAGGTGCAACATGGAACATTGTCACGGCCCAATGCGGCGAACGTAACGGGAAGTGCACCGCGCAAATTATAACGTCCGCATTGATGTTTCCACTTTCATACTCAGGGCCTCTATGAAGGGAAGGCTTTTTGCAGCTGGTACAGCTATTCATTTGCAGTTTGCACGACTGCATCGTATTACAGTCATTTTCTCTCCACATAATGCATTGCACATTTTGCTGTTAGCTTGATGATGGTCTGCATTTACTTTTCAAGCGCCTATCGTTCACGTGCTGTCATCAAATTGATATCGGCATCGAGATGCGACTCGTAAACGTCATGAATCATCTACAACCATGTAACTGTATTATCTGTTAGTGGCTTTTTTTGTAAACTATTACATAATAACTTTTACTTCTTGCTATTACATACTTTTGACAATAAATACCGACATTGTTAGTTTAGCGATAGAAATCTCACGATAAAGTAATGTAATAAGCGCGTACTATTTTTCCTTGCTCGTTATATTTTATTGCAGACTACTTTTTCTGCTGTCACTTTAGAATATTGTGGCAATATCGTATTTGCTTGGGTCTGCTTAGAACCTTGCATGTGTTTTTATGAGATAAATGAAGCTATTAGAGCGGACGAAACTTGGCTTTTATATAAGTGTTAATAGTAACCGCGCTATTAATTCCATTAAGCAAATAATTAGTCATTGAGAGTGTGTGGATAAGATCTGGTAATGTGTGCTTTCCTCCTGAGTGGCGCGTTATCGTGAGTCAAGATGGTGTGAACTCGTTGTGGACGAGTGTCGCGACGCGCCTCCACGTACCATGAACATTAGACAATGCTCGTCTGTCTCTACAAGGAGCTGCCACTGAAAGTTCAACTCACGAATTTTGTATTACTAGATACGACTTTTGTTTAGTTTTACAAGTTTTAAATGCTAAATTGAAAAAAAAACTGAAGTCTAGATACTGCAGTTTTCAGCAGTTATTAAAGGCTGGCACGTAAAAGCTTCAATTATTTCAATTTGAAGTTAAGATTATAAGTTAAATACTATTACTTGCGTTAAATTACGCTTCAATATTCATTTATAGTAAAAATATTTTTCCACCGTATGAATTTTATTTTCTTGCAGCCATAACATAAACTGTAATATCTTATTGATTGGTTTTCTCGTAGTTAGCTCGCGGTGTGGTGGCAATAACAGTCGACATAAAATACTTTTATTATATATTTTTCTGTCTGGTTCTAGATCTATGATATCTGCGTATGATACTCGTGCGGTATCGCGGAGGCGGTTGCATGATTTAAATAACCTGGCTATTTCAATACGCGACCGTCGCGTTTATGACTTTATTTTTCATCTATTTCTGAACGCAGCAAACGTAAATAAACCGCATTGATCCTAAGATCTGTGAATATTAAAGTGAGAGATGCCATTACGAATTAAAATGAGTTTCGTTCGGTTTGAGTTTGAAATACGGTTCTTTATTGTATGCACTACACACCTGAATTATAGCGGTTTTATTCGTAAAAATTCTAGAAAAAGTAATCTGCATGGTATTTTAGATCTTCACGATTAGCAAGAAACCAGAACACCTTAGAAGCGTCGACGCCTTTTACGACACTTCCAGTCGCGCCATCTTTAAGTCTCAAGTATCAGCATCTAAGCGGTATAACAAAGGAAGTGTCTACTTCATAGTTCGCGTGTGTAATAATCAGTTAGTCTTATAAGAGTTAGTCAGATGTCCTGGTATAAGGTGATAACCGTACATGCTGGTAGCCGCGGAATGTTAACAGGCAATTAGCAAGTAAGCGATGAATAGATAGTGATATGTACTACTTGACTTAGTATTGACTGCTTTGCAAGTTAACACTTTTGTTTGCATTGTCATTTGGAAAGTTTGTTAGATGATTTATGTAATTATGCATATGGTATACGCTGAAGTTATTATGTACCTAGTTAGATTTTGAATGTATTATTGTTGTCTCGGCAACTTCAACTAACATGTCTGCATGTAATATTATGTACTGGTCTCACTGTGTCACTTAAGGGCAGCTGGTACTTATAGCTCAGGGTTTCCTATTTTAAGTACCAGCAGTACAATATCTGTTCATTCTTGCACATAAATTTGTACTAAGCATGTATATCACCTAGTTTGTGAAACAATAAATACATTATTATTATTATTATTATTCCCTCTTTATTTATTTAATTATACATACATTTTTATATTTTTAAATATTTCTTAAAAAAAGACAAGAAATAAAAAATAAAAAAACATTTAAAAATATAAAACGCAGTAGTCCGCCGGTGTCGGGAGCAGGGTCCAAGCTACCGGTGGTTAGGGCTCCAGAGAAAGGAACCTCCTCACAATACGAGCCGTATCGAGGAGTACTGCCTTCTGTATCAGGCCCTTTAACCAACCGTGTAACGCCAGCTTTGACAGATGTTCGTCGAAGCTTTTGGCCATCAGACCATTGGCCGTAACGACAATCGGCACAATGACAGCCGAGTCCACATTCCACATGTCGACAACCTCGTGTGCTAAGTCGAGATACTTGATTTGTTTCTCTTTCTCAGCTTTCACGAGGTTCTCGTCATGTGGGATGGTAACATCGATTATCATTGTGCGGCGCGCTAATCGGTCTATCACCACTATATCCGGCTTGTTGGCAATAATAGTCCTATCAGTGATGATAGACCGATCCCAGTACAACGTGACATGGTCATTTTCGAGAACTGGGTCGGGCACATACTTGTAATACGGTACCTCAGAATCCACAAGTTTGTATTTCAAAGCAACTTGCTGATGGATAATCCTGGCTACTTGATTGTGCCTGTGCAAGTACTCGCCGTTAGCCAGACGAGAACAACCAGAGATAATATGTCTGATGGACTCACCCGGACGGTGGCATGCCCGACACACGTCAACCGTCCCGTCCTTCATAATATGCCTCCGGTAGTTGTTCGTTAAGATAACTTCGTCCATAATTGCACAAACAAAACCTTCAGTTTCTCCGAAAAGATCACCGAAACGTAGCCAGGCCACGGACGCTGAGAAATCAACATCGGACCCATAAAGAGCCCGATAAAAGCGTCCGTGAAGCTCCTTGCCTCTCCATACCTCCCTACGGTCATCTGTAGTAGGTATCACAGGTTTGCGCCAGTTCTCTTTAGCCATGGATAACGGGGTGAGTCCTTTGTCCACTGCGACCACATCTCGGTGCATACCCACATCGGCTTTGAGAAAATATTCTCTGAGACTATTATTATTATTATTATTATTAGATTTACATAATCATGTTTGATTTTAATTTACATTTATCATTGTCGTTTTAATAAACGGCGTCTCTTGGAAAACACTTATCGCGTACTTGCGCGAATTAACAAGCAACGAACTCATATCAAAATACTGAATATGATGCCTTTACTCGATGGATGTGTCGTGCGGCTCTCACATGTATCCGTTCGTAAGCATTACCGCCGTGTGCGATAGAAAGCGATCAACTTACGATTGAATATCGCGTAAAGCGTGAAGTCACAGGCGACACGAGTCGTGCGATCAAGCGATCAATCCGCTTTCACGCTTCACAACAGCGCTTGACGAATGCCCAAGGAAAGTCCATGATTGTTAGTATCCCGTGCGGACTGTAATTGGATCTAAACTGCCCGATAGACGACCGTGGCAAGGGATTACTGACTGTCTATTTTCAAGATCCGACCAGATATTTCAATCTTTTCCTCACTATTTATTTTACGAAGACGCAAGATTATACTCCTGGGAAAAACTCGTTTGAAAGAAAATAAGCTTTGCTCGTCCATTTTTTTTCTCGTTAAGAATATGCAGATTGTAGGTTCCTTTAATCAGATTATAAGACGGGCGCATGTCCTGGACGAGAAACTACCTTAATAGTTATAATTTGATTATCAGTTACTGTGATAAATACGCTTCCATATTAATTGCAGTGTACTGAAATCCAGAGCTTTTATAATGTTCGTCAGGGCTTTATATAGTCATGTGGCAATATGTCGTATATAGAGCTACGTTGTTTTATTAACTGTCGTAGGGCCGAGATACAGTCGGCTTGCAATATTTCAGGAGGCTTTTGCACAGATGCCAGTAATTAGTGGTAATCGATCTCTCAGTTTACGCCTGTTCGTATATGGTATGGGCGGGGCGGCGACGCGGGCGCAGCGTTCGAGTGCATTCACTCGCGCACTCCTGCGCAGCTAATTTCTCTATCTTTAGCACGGTGTAACTGACCGCCAGCCCTGCTACCGACTAAAGAGAAACTGCATTAGATGCGTCCGGTTTATGGGCACACGTCAAATAGCCAATACTTCCTCTACTTAAGTAGGAACTTTGAAATGAAAGGTACTTAGGTATTCGATGTTACTTTAGATAGATAAAGTTCCCGTATTAAGTTAGCCGAGATTGAAAGTAGATCTGGCAATAACATACTTGTCATTATCTTGGTAACCGTTAGTAATAGGCGGAGAAAATTTCCTTTAAAACTAGATTTTGTTGCAATTTTGCTGCAGCGTAACGGTTCCTGGAACCGGTGACGTACGTTTACTAACTTTACTCGGTTTATTTTCCACTAGATGACATCCGCATACTAGCTAGCCATTGAGCGAGCTAGATATTTTAGAGAAAATTCGTGAAATTCTAGTTTAAGTCTGAAATAATGGCTGACTAATGCAATTCTACTTACATTAAAGAAAATTATGTTGTTAATATTAAAGTAATTGTCCACTCATATTATAATTTGAGCCGTCATAGCTCGTTATGAAAACAAAATTATCGTCCACACGACTGGCATCTGTCACAGACACGTCTATCAAGTACATGAGAATTGTCAAACGCTGCATATCCACGTTTCCACACATGCAGAACTTTCGCTTCGGCGAGAGTTTCCAGTAAACACACCTCGTACCACCACAGATAATTATAGACCTTAATATTTACCTGTTTAACGTCCAAAGTGCCGACGCTTACGTTCATTAGCTCGGCTCAAATCGATTTTCTATTTATGGCTTGATAGAAAACTGATTTCAATCAAGAGTGTTGGACGTAAAAGTGCTATTCAGGTTTCTTTTTCATCTTTTTAGTGTTTAAACCATTAAGCCGGTTGAATAGTCGATAGTAAATTACAAATACGTCGACTTTGTGTTATTGTCTGGCGTTTGTTCGGTGGTTGGAAAATGACGAAAGATTCCGGCCTTATTATTGTGGGTGTCAGAACCGGAGACAATTTTCACGCATTACCAAATGATTTTCTAAGTAAAGAACAAAGTGAGCTTAACATTATCAAATT
Source organism: Hecatera dysodea (assembly GCA_905332915.2). Taxonomy (NCBI): domain Eukaryota; kingdom Metazoa; phylum Arthropoda; class Insecta; order Lepidoptera; family Noctuidae; genus Hecatera; species Hecatera dysodea. The sequence goes on from HG995304.1 coordinate 9,651,971, forward strand.
GGCAACTAATCAAAATGCTTATTATGCTTATTATTGTTGTCAGTGAAAGTCTATGCTAAGTATTTATACTTATGTGCTTATGTGTAGAGTGACCGTGAGTTGGCGCATGTGCCAGGTGGATGTCGTATTTAGTCTAAACACGTAAAAAAGTTATTACATCATCACATAACGTTTCACGCTCTCTCTCATTTTATGTAGTCAGACGTATAAGAGCACGCGTATAGCACTAGTGCTTTAAAAATCGCGAAACTATAGTAAAAGGGAGCTGGACATATTATCATACGAGTAACATAGGTTTCGTAAGCCAGACATAAATCGTCCCGAACTGATACAACGAGTTTCAGAATGCTAGCAGGTTTAGTAAAACTAAGAAAAAGTTGTATGTTATATTATCAGGCGTTACGTTATATGTAACAGTTGAATATACTGGGCCAATAGGAAGACTTCTTGCAATCCAAGTGAAAACGTATTATTCGTAATGTTGGTTATGGTGTGTGGTGCAATTGAAATGTATGTTAAACATGTTGGAATAGTTTGTGAACTTGTGTTTAAACTGACAGGTTGTTTAAATGCGATTAAGCAAGCAGATAAATTAACACCTCAAAAGGGTCTAGGGATTAAAGTGTTTATTTTTTACTAGCATTTGGCCCGCGACTTCGTCTACGCAGATTTAGTACAATTAAACCCCCGTTTTACCCCCTTGGGGGTGGAGTTTCGTAAAATCCGTTCGTAGCGGATGTCTACACCCTATAAGAAACCTACCTGCCATAGTTTCTGAGATTTCCATTTCATTAATCAGTGACTGGATTTTCGCTTTTATCTATACTAATATTACAAAGAATGTTTCTGAGGTTGTGAGTTTGTGGCGTTGTAAGGGGTAATCTCTGGATCTACTGAACCAATTTTCAAAATTATTTCACCAATAGAAAGCTACGTTATTGTGGAGTGGGTGGAATTACGATAGGCATATTTTATCCCCGTATTGCCACGGGAACGGGAACAACGCGGGTGAAACTGCGGGGTGCTGCAAGTATACAATATAGGTTATATTATATAGGTTAGGTTGTTTTCCCTACATTTAGACATTCGAAGCACTTTTTGTAACAGTAGAGCAACTCAGAAAACTTGCACTGGTCTACCAACTGGGTTAACCCAATAAAAAGAAGTAGGAAATCCCCAGTAAATAAATTATGAAGGTCTACTGGCAAATATTTCTAATAAAACATTGATAATAATTAAGCCGCATTTGGTTTGACTGGCCGCCGACCCTAACCTAGTTGATAAAAGGCTGGCTGGATATTATGAGAGCAGAAAAAAAAAACACACACACATTATCGAAGAATATAGAATTACGCCTGCACACGTTAAGGATAAAACTAATATTCAATTTCCGTGTCACTAATAGCGTTAACGAGCTCCAAACTCGATCTAACCTACTTATTCTGTTCATCCAAACTTAGGATGGATTGTAAAAACGAAATACTCCTCGCTCGGGAACTGAGGCCGTTAAAACACCATCAAAAGCCTTAAGCATAAGCATAATCAGCCTTTTTAATGTTCCCACTGCTGGGACACAGGCCTCCTCTCCCCCAAAACAAAAGCCTTACATCATCGAAGAGTAGTTCAAAATCTAATAAAAAGCCTAGAAGGTGAAGGTAGGTTTTTATATAAGAATATTAATATAATTTCAAGTCATTGCACATGTCGGTGGGTCAATTAATGTCACGCGGCTTGCAATCAGCGACGGAAGTTGTCGCAATGTCGCCACTGGCTTGCGACACCGATCTGTGTTTAGATTGCCGAGATCGTTTTGATGCCGAGATGAAATAATTACGTACCTGGTAACACGTGTATTGCCTTATCGAGATTTACACTCATTATGAGGTGGACATTAATTATTCATTTGTTAATCATGCTGTTTTGTTCTTTTCAGGTAAGGATTTGCGCTCATTTGGGATATAGTTATGACGGTGTTATGGTAAGATTAAGTTAGCCATTTAGTTTAAGTATCGTCATTATGGATTTTTGAACAAAAGAGTTTTTTTGCTATTAGGTTTACTTCGCCTACTTACAGTATGCGAAGGCTTCTTCTGGGTAAGCTCATTCCATCACCTGTGGCCTAGACAAGAGCCAAGAGCAAATCCATTTCATAATAAAAAAGTATACTTTCGAGCAAACATATACATATATCTTAGTCATGAATAGTGTTTGAGACTGGAACTAAGAACGAAGCTTCTAGATAGTTTATTGTACGAGATAATCTATGCAACATGCATGCACACACTTAGCTTATTAAATTATTGTATATCTATTGACATGCAACATCTCAATAACCCTTGATACAGTGATCAACGAACCCAGAGTAATTAGTAGCCACGTGTCATATTATGTTGTCTAGCATAACACAACAACGGCTCACTGCGTCCATCCATCTATGAGAATGCGTATCGTGCTCTCATTACCGATCCTATTACAGTATAGGTACAGACAAACAAGCTATATAGTACCTACCTACGCCGGAAAAATAATTCATCTTTCCACTATACTGCCATTTTTTTTTGTGTTCTATATTTATGTTCAATTGGAGAGTGATGTAAAAGAATTTACAAGTCACCACACTCGTCCGTCACTATTCAAAAGTTTATTTATTTGTTTATGTACACACAATATACTTAAAATAGAAAATTTTGTACAGAAACCAAGAGCACAAAGGTACAGCTTATTTCAATAGAAATTTCTTCCAGCACACCTGCGACAGAAGAGTGGGATAGGGAATATAGACACAGTGTATAAAGAGACAGAAAAGTTGATGCAAGTTTCAGCCTGCATACCAAATGGATTGTTCGACAGTCTTCTGTTGCCCTTCCCTCGCTTCCTCACCATACCTACGTACTGTAGGAGTTAGGGACGTAATTAATATAGAGAGAGGTTATTATTTCGATACCGATGTGGCCCGCTCCCACTTCAAAAGATATAATAGTAATTTCCAACCCGACCTCAATGCATTATCAGAGAAAGTTCTCTTAAAGGAATGCTCGATAAGCGTTTTTTAGAGTTCAAATTACGTGTTTATTTTCTAATTTAACAGCACTAAGGAATTTTATTTATTCGAGCGGATAAGGGTAAAACAACAGCTTTCTCTAATTCTTGTCATGTCTCAACAGATAGTATTGTCGTAAAATATCGGTGAATGCACTTTCGGTTAGAAAATAGTCCCGGAACTAGGGGACCAATATATTAGGAAGGTCGTGCATAAAAATAATATCTTTTAACAAGGTAACAACGGATTCTGCAATGAAGTAGGAAAAAAGCATTAAGAAAAAAAAATTAAAAGCGTAGTAATTACAAAGTTACGACTTACGAAATTACTGGAACTGCTCGCGTAGTTTTTGCGGCGAGCTCAAACGTGTCGCCGGGTGGCATGCGCCTGCGCAGCCTGCCGAGGTTTAGTAACACAAACATGCTGCTAATTACGTGAATTATCAGCCAACTGTCTCCAACAGTGATGAAATGTGAATAAAAAATACATTGCGTAACGCGCCATTTTAAACTCTTTTACGCTTTGTTTTTCTTGATTATTTTTAGTTTAATTAGCACGAAGACTGGCGTTGTTGCTCTAGCTTATGATATATAAGTGGCATGACTTATCTCCAAAGAATATTAAACTAATCGATTAGTCAAGAACTAGTAACAGACCGCACAGGAGGACATAAAAATTGAAAAATATGAATATTTTGTCTAAAGCTCCATTCAAGAATTATTATCGCCAAGATTATCTGTGGATCTTCTGGATGCGGTGGTTCTGCGTAGCCGAGACGCGGGCCATCGCCCAGCACCTTATTACGAAAGATGCGTAGAATCGAAAAATAAATAATTGGGCCCTAAAAGTGAAAGCCGTGAGTTACGACTACTAATGCGCTTATCTAATTCGCCCCACTCAATCATGGAGTACTCGAGACAAAACGACGCGAGACACTCACTCCTAATATATTTTAAATATCACTTGTCATTAGTATTATGCATTATCTATTACCTACGTTATGTAACCATCGTGAGACTCATTATGCCCTCTGGCACTCACTTATAGTTCACCGTGTATACACAAGTCAAGCGTATTATTTCTTGTACATTAACTTCAACAACCAACTTTATGCCCTATTGATAAATGAATACTGCCTAGATCTCCATATAGATACTGTGTATTTGTCTTTAAAGTGTTGTTGTGATGTACCTGTAGCGCTATTTAACATAATAGCATGTGACTCGTGATTTTAATGTTTCGTGAGCTATTGTTATGTTATTATGTGTAATTAATATACTTGCCACAATTACTGGAGTACTTAGCAAATTAGCTGGAGTTTACTAAAGTTGGCTCATTAGTTGTATTTAGTCAAGTTTTTCAATAGCAGCGGGTGTAACTTTTAATGACAGCTATCAATGCGAAATACGAGTCACCAAAAGAACGGATTTGTTTCAATTTTAAAATGTTAACAAATTGTTCTGTCATAATGAATCATTATTTGTGCATAATGCGTAAATCTAAGAACGCAATAATTTTTTATCATCTCCAAAAATATGACAATAAATGACGACAGCTAAATCGATTACTTATTACCGAATTAGAAAGTTAAAATGGATAACATGTTATAAGTGATTTATTTATTCAACGATTCATAAATAAAAATTTGAATCTCATCTCGATTCGAAGCATCACAGATAAAGTAATTTACTCGGACATTAGCTCGGAAACCACAATATTTCTTTCATATCGGAGAGATTGCTTGTACCATAATAATTTATTTTCTGAATATTCTAATGCAGTGCAATTGCGTCATGCAGAGATTATAGTCCGGGAACAATTTTGTGGGTGTTGGTAAGTACATACTTGTGACGTCAGATGGGTGGACGAGACATCTCTCACGATAGCCGATGGCAGCTAACGAACTACATTAATCTCGGTGCAGTCAAAGGGAATCACTTTCACTTGGTACTCGATATATGAAAAATCAAAAGTTCAACAACTTTTATAATTAAGTGAAACGTTGCTTGGTGAGCAAACATATCAGATTTATATACCCGTTTATGCCATGTTCTGTTAAAACGTTCGCAGTTTTAAATTGAATATCGATGGGTTATATTGACTGTCCTTTAACCCGATTTATACCCTCACATTAAGTTAAATGTTAAAAATTGAAGGCCAATTCTCGTACATATAATGAAAGGGAATAAAACTGATGTCGAAAGCTTGGCAAATTATAGGGAAATTAGAGGTTGACAGTTTGCGACTGAATGGCGATAGCAAACGTTCCTTAAACATATGTATGAGAATTGTCCCTCATATTCATACTACTTCTTGTAAGATAATAAAATGGTTGGTAGGTACATAAATCAATTGACCAACATAGTCATAAAAATCTGTGTTAATGCCTTAATGATGACTTAAAGCAATTCTTTAAATCTCTTATTAAGATATTACATAATATAAGGGCAACGAAGTATATTCTCACTTTTTCAGCGACCTGACGCAGGTTTTCAACATGCTCTGGTTTTGAATGAATCGTGTGAAAATGTCATTGTAGTAACACTTAAAAAGCGTTTAATATCGACCTTTATTCGTACTGTTAAATGTTTTAATGAATCGTTCGTGCGTTGAAAACCTTATTGAAATTAAATATCTTTATTATATAATGTATTGCAGCATCTCGGAGGTTGATATCAGACGAAATGATCGGATTCACGGAATCCTTAATGAACGAGAGGTAGAAATTATTTAACTACCTTTAGTTATCAGAAGCTAAATCATTGTTCTTATGTAAGCAGTGAGGCATCTCATAGTTGCGTTCTTTGCTAATTCAACTATAGTTACCTATTGACGTGCCTGCTTATTTTTATGTGTTTTCGTATGTAATATTTTAGTGCAATTCCCTTATTTTTTTATTTTGTTACAACATCACGTAGAACAAAGACACACGAGATCATTCGTATAATATTTTCTACTTATTCGAAAATAACCGTCACCATAGAAATCACCAACCCCGTAGACACTTTCCTAACAGCCAATTACACCTACTGAGGTGTAATTGGTTGTTAGTAAATTATGAATAATATAATTTATTATCTAATAGGTATGTAAATAAAATAATAACTTGATATAAAATATGATCATAGGCTTAATGACAACATTTGATTTTTGAAGTTAATTTTAATTGCATGAGAGAGAGTTATCATGATTTGCAGAAGACTCATGAATACTAGAAAAATTACATAAGATATAGATTTTATAGAAATAATTGATAATAATACTAATAAACCATCATTAATGTAATCAATCATCAAATAATCCAAAAAAATGTACATCTGTTGGTTTATAACAGTATTGTAGTATTCAAAAAAATATTTTTTTTTAAATTTTGGCTATTACAAACTCACGTAAGTATCTACTATTTTATAAAACTTCTATAAGAAAATATGAATTTTAGAACGGAGGAACATCTTTTATGAAATTCATCATGAAATATGTAGTGATTAAACAGCGTCTTAACATCTGCTACGCCGCGTAGCCCTTCCGTGGACGCCTACGAATGAACTACGCAACGTAGGCACCTACGCAGGACGACGCTCAGTGTGTCATTATTTGCAGGAATTTGAGAAGTTCGCTTGCAATTGTATATTTATTTGACAGAGGATGCCTAAGTACCTAAAACCATTGTCTCAATAATCCCTTGTAAAACTGAGAATTTAAACCCAGGCTAAATAAATATACTTACCAACGATTTGGAATAAAAATAAGTTTTTAAGAACTGTGTTAAAAAACATGAGAGAGGTCAGGAGTAAGCATATTTATTAATAAAAATACTTAAGCTACTTGTATTACTACTGATAACAATCACTATTCAGTCAATTTGCATACAAATAACTATAAATCACTTAAGCAAACTTTTAACAAAGCAAAAAACACGCATGCGAATTAAGAACACGTGCTTATCATTACAGCAGTTGCCAGTCAGACTGGCACATTAGCTGAGACATTTGCCAATTAAGATGGCAACTTAGCGAGATGGACAGGATAACGGGTCGTATCTAGAAAGTCATCGTCTAATGGTAGTAACGGCGATCAAACAAGACACGTGCTTAAGGAATCCAAGAGATTATAATTATTAAATGTTATGTGACGGTACTGCAAGTACTCCCAAAAAAGGAAGTGAAAGAGATAAGATTTATTCGGAGGTAAAGAATTTTCTAGGAATTTAATTAGATATTTACTTTCTAAGCGCTGTGACCCCGAAGTGGGTCTTGGCAATAAACAAAAACTGCGGTCGCTTGCAAATTTAAACATGATCGAAGTTCTTCTTCACATAAACATGACGGGCTTTTTACACAATAACTTCTCAACGTGTATGATTAAACTACGCTGTAACTACAGTTATTCATAAAAGCAAATATTCAATACATTAGTTTTTTGTGAACATCAGTGCATTAACCTTACACTGAAACGGTGTTATGAAAACGTCACGTCTACACTATGTATACCTACTTATGTAATATCTACTCATAATTTAATTTAATTCTGACATTTACTAGAACATCTTGTTGAGTGTAATCTCATCGGTTTGTAAAGATTTGATTTAATTAACAAACAAAGTAAATAAATAAATTAGATTTATATTTTCGAAATGATCTATGGCTTATCTATTGCAATCAGCTCGCGCATTCGCGTTATTGTCAGCATCTTGATCGTCAGTCCACACTTATGTAACCGACTTATTTAATTCGCAATTCTTATCGTAATCACACAACATTTATTACAATGAAGCTGACAGATCGATAAAGACTATAAAAGCGCTACTTGACTCTATCTACACATCTAACTCCAATCATGAAACTGATTAAATAACCAAACCAAAGCTCAATTTAGTTTTTTTTTCATATTCACATTATAATAAACAGTAAGCGGCCACATTCCTCAAACAAACAATAGATTTAAATATTAATAATTTCTTCAGTGGAGTCTTATTCGCTTTGTGTATTCATGAGCTAATTACTCTATTCAAAGTTATTCCAACGTCATAACCATCGGTCAACGTCGATATCCCCTTCTAAAGTGTCGTGCTAGAGTGCGTAGGATCGTGACCGAACTCCTCAAATGGTCATATTGCTGTCTGTCGGTGTGGCCGCCCGCGATACACCATCGCGCTGGACGCCACAGCACTTCCCTATCGCTAAGGTACTAGAGCATAATTTCGGGTGACAACTGACCTTGGCGACTGATACACGCGTGTATGTGTAAACAATCGATAGTACGGTCGCGGGCGACGTTGGCGATGCAACCCATCGCGCATGGCTAATGCGCGCGCGCCACCTCGCCGCATAGCGATGAGGGTGTGCTGCCAGCACTGCCCGCTAAGCTCCTCGACTATCAAATATTATTCGCCGCAGTATTTTATTTTATAGCCTCATTTGTATTCAATACTTCCTTTATTAAAACTCGGCTCGCGGTGTGTCGAAACTAAGCTGTATTAAGCAGCGCGTCTTACTGATAATTATATTTCATTCCCAGACATTAAATCATATAACATGATGCACTCGCATCAGGTAATTCGTATTTATAGGAGAAAGTCAAGTGTGTGCAATAGGTGTAACACAAGCTACACTAGGTAAATCACAGACTTTTCTACGTGAGAACGATTCAAACATGTTTATAAGATGTTTATGTCGGTGCATTGCAGCTGCATTACATTACATCATGTATACGGATTCTGTAGCCAGGGCAAAGTAACCAGATTTCACTCAGTTTTTAATTCATTCGTAAAATAAGAGAATAAAGGCACAATAAAGCAATCAGAAACAGCTAAATATTGTTGTACGGCAGTGGGACAGCAAAATGGCACAATAAACAAAAAGACAAAAGAAAGACTACTATCATGAAAGGTATTAACATCGGGAGGGCACGCCCCGCACATTGTAATTGTGAATCTCATCAAAGGCGGTATCATGACTTATTAAACTACATACTGCAGACGTCGCCTTTGTTCAACAAAAGAGCACTGCAAATATTCAGAGAGGTTACTGGAACAAGTACTTAAATAGTAAGATATTAATGATTCAGATTAAAGATTGTGACTCATCACATCACTTAGCTTTACAAGGAAGGCACCGAAAACAGAACTAATTTTTAGCCGAGTTTTAAACAATAGAATGGAGACGAGATGATAGTAGTTGAGTCTGTGAGCTCAGAATAGCGTGAGTTGTTCTGAGGCCGATCACGCACTCGTCGGAATAGAAGCGGTTCATTCACATAATGGACGTGGAACGGAAAATTGGATAATGCCTCACAAATAACTGCACCGGACTCATTAGAGCGACCGACCTATTTTCTGGAATCCTACCAGCAACACGCACTTCAGTAGACTGCTAACGCAATATTAGCATAATATCAAGGAGGTTTGCTTCTTAAAAAATATATTGTAAAAACTAACTTATACGTCTATAAGTTTTTGTGTGTTAATAAAACTGTTCAAAAAATTATAATATCGTAATATAAATTTTGGTTAAAAGTCAGCGGTTTCGTCGTGACAATTTTCGTGATAGTAATATTTCTTAATGCATCGTGACACCCCGGCGTTTCACAGCTGCATTGCATTGTAAATTGTGATGTACTTACAACTATTTTGTCATGTCGAAAGTTTACTTTGCAAATCATGAATTTAAGCAGATTTCATACTTGTTAAAACCAACAAACCAAGACATCAATTTCATGAATTAAAATCTGCTGAGAATTACAATGTTATTTCAAGACTTTGGTTTAAGTAATAGTGAGATCAAAACGTAGGAATCTTCAAGTTTGATGTTCTCCGTTCCCTTTAGACGTGCAGAGTATAGGAAAGTGTTATTACTATTAATGGCATCCGAATTTACATTACACCTTTACTGACGTAGCAGGACTGGCTGTAAAATACCTCGGTTCTCTGAGCTTTGCAGAAATATAATCATTTCGCCCTCGCACGTACTTATAACACTAAATATAGAGAGTGCACGTGCTGAATAACGTTGCGATATTGTGACCCACAAACAGAGTAAAATCGTCTACTAGCTTTGTAAGCATTTTGATTACAAACTATGTACGTACGTAGTTTGTAATCAAAACTCTAGTACATGCGTCGCTAGGAAGCGCGGGGGTGACAAAATGTAAATGCTACGAATTTGCATTAATAGCCAATTGTCGATTCAGCGCGTTCGGTGCGCGAGTAGGCACTTCACCTGACGGGTTTGGATATGACACATGTCCGAGAACATGTATGTGAGTGAATATGCACGCGATTAGAATCTTAATAGAGCCGATGCGGAGATATGCGGGCCATCGTTAATATTGAAACAGACGGTATAACACGATTTTATACCTTATTCAGGATATAATATCTACGGACTTCTACAGATTTTTCCTTTGGTGTTTAGTTTTCCCGTGGGAATACCTTGCCGCTCGATATAATCATAAGACCTACCTGACTACGAGGATATTAAAAATACTTGAAATGCACATATTAATTAAAACGCTTTTGAATCTCATAAAACGTAATCGTAAGCAACATTTTTATAGAAGAGCTAACTTCTTTGTTATTGTTCCATATCATCAATTTAAAATAAAAACTTTCTTACAATTTCAGTTGAATCGTATCCGATTCGAATTGCCTTTCTGATTGCTTGGAAAAATTAAAACCGTCGGTTTAACAGTGTTTAAATGGGAAGAAGGAAAATACGAAACTATAAAAGGCGAGCGATGGTCGTGTTCCCCATCGGAGCGTGGTTAGTGGCAGTTAATCGAATTACTGACGACAGACCGACGGCAATGATATAATTTAACTGGTTTAATTCAATCGGACACAGTCGGGGTCGATGAATTCGGGTTACTCTGTCAGAAACACGACTCCTTCACATTGTTGATGTTTATTTAGGTCGAATGGCTGAGAGCAAATTGAATAATTACAGTTGTAATAGCACGCTTGTAAATGTTCATCATTTGATTAGAACGCAACATGTCCTCGATTGAAACGAATTATTCGTGTTATCGCAACACGATTTATAATAGAGTGTAATATATCCGTTGATTAAAGCTGTCATCTCACACATGACACTATTCGAATTAGTATAAATCGATTACTCAATAATCGTTATCCAACTGGCTGAGGTGACAAGCGAGTAGCAACCGATACCTACGATCATGTGGCGCAACGCAACGGAAATTTCGACATGGCGTCTATTAGTGGTGGAATTATGATAAACATCGAAGTTATGGCAATCAATATGGATTGTGGACTATAGGTTATGATTCCGCTAATTGGCACGCCAGGTTGCTTATTTCCTGTTTTCCAATAAATCTACACGACCGCTCCTTGATACTAAGTGGGCGTTGAAAATCACTAACGGATAAACTAAGAGGGATATCCGATGTCTCTTGATTTGCTGTTCTGCAAGTTAAACCTAGTTTACATTGGTAGTAACCAAGTTAGTCTTGATATTGCTATTCAGAATGGCATTAACTAGCCTAATTAACATTAATTGTTTAAGCTCACTCCCCTACACTTACAACGATGAATTTTAGACGAATAAGTTGGTAATCTGTATCAGATGTGAACGGGATTCTAATGACCGCACACATCACTTAGCAAAAGGAGCTGTCCAAGTTCGCGTATTCATCTGTTGCTAGATCAGCGAGTCAGTGACACGTACTGGGTAATGATTGATAAGTCGTGTGGCATACTCCACTTTTGATGGCCGCGGGCGTATCGGAGGCTGCGCGGAGAGCGCGTGCCGCCCGGTCACACCCGCACGGTACTCTTTCATACTCTCTTAAATTTACTATTACATTGATATGTTACAGCCATGATTTATGCACCGTCTGTCATTCGTGACCTACACCATCTATTGTATCGCGTATAGTTTTAAAGTGGCCTGCCAGTTTCTGCAATGACCGGTTTGTAGGACAGCCAACTTTTTCAACGTTTGATGAGTCCAAAGATATCAAAAGCCAACTCGGACATAAATATCCCTGTTATAAATTACGCCATTGTTGTAAAGATCGAGTGTTTACTTTTACTTTTTACTGACACGATTTCTATAACTTATATCGGTTTTATGTTGAGATAAATTACAGCGCCCTCGTGAAGGCCAACAAAGAGTACGTTGTTCTATTGTCGATTCAATAAAACGGGTTGTTTGGGCTATAAAAAAGGTTGACAATGAAAATGATGAATGAAGATGATCAATTTTCGGTCAAATATAGTTTGGAAATACGGCATAGTATTGTATAGTTAACATAGTACAGTGTATGTGAATTTATCCGCGTATAATTATAATTTGAATGTACAAACAGTATTGTCCACCGGTGAAAATGACTTCATCACTGTCGGCGGATGCTTGTCGAACAAACGCCATGTTTTGTATTACTATCCTTGTTTTTCGAATTAGTTTCCCAAATAATAAACTATTCTGTAAAACTATTGTCTATGCAGTTAATTTGGTGGTTTCTCTGCCCCGCTAATTTCAGTTACATCTAAACCAGTATAGAAGGGTAGTGTGTAGCAAGATGGAGCTCATTTTAAGTCAATAATAATGCCTCAAAAGGTCACGGTAAAATTGTTTACTTATTTATCTTCTTTTTTATTTCTTATAAACTTTCCTTCATTTAAAAAAGAAAAATTTGTAGTTAGAAAGGAAAGACTTAAATACAAACATCGAAAGTTAGATAAAAGATTAGGACAGTTAAAGAAATCCTAATTTATTTAATTGTCCTAACTAAAATAGCTCTAAAATAACTCAACAACGTAAAATTAAAATAAAACATTTACAGCCTACTCCAAGTTAACCAAATAAAACCAATTAATTAAATTTAGGCGGGCGGGCGTTGCATCGCGCACGTACATATATTTGGGCGGGCGATGCGTACGCGCATCGCGGGCGGCGTCGCGTCGCCGGCGCAGGCCCAGGCGGGACTCGCGCTCAGTATCACCCGCGCCGCGCCACGGGACGCACGCCCGTAGCCCTTCCACCACACCACAGTGACTATTGTTCATAACATAAACAAGGGTCCTACGTGACCCCGCGAGTGATGTTCCCGTGTCAGTGACTAGTTGACAGTTGACTACTCCTTGCCGGAACAAAGGACTTATGATGCATGTGAGTGACTGCCGTTTGCTACCGAGGATTATACTTAGAAGATCCTTATTATAACTTGAGAGATACGGTGTCAATTTCATGACGACTTGTTGCATGCTATACGCTAATATATTTTAATAGAATTTTTACTGCATGGTGTATTGTCAACTAAACAATGGCGGTTTGAATCAAACTCTATTATTTACGACAAGGCCGGTCACAATCGATTTCTTTTAGCTACAGTATGATTCAATAGTGTCGACAATGCAAGTTTCTAAGCATCCTGTTTTTGTAATGCATCTGGCAACCTTAATTACCAGGGTCCGACTTAATGCCAGCTATTAAGCCACCTGTCCGTCTTGGTATTTTCCTTGACGTACTACGATGTGTATTATTATTTTCCTGTAATTGTTATCTCCTTGGATCAGAGAGGCTATTGATATGTTTGATATTCAAACGGTCAATAATGTTGACAGATCAATGCTACGTACTGTTTGTATCTTGATCTAGTATTAAGTAATTTATGTCCAAGGTTTTTTTTTATTCTAATGGGCCTTATCATCTTAATATCTGGAGTATTCGTAGGCTAACCGATACATCTAAAGATATACTTCTCATCCTAAACTAATCTAGATATTCGTAAATATATACACTAATAATAATTTGTAAATCATCGCTCTTAGTACATAATATCGTATCGGCGTAATTGAAAAAAGTCGAGTACATTCGCAAAGTTGGCAGCCAGACAGACGATTAATATCGTGTAATACAATACCCAACAATGCATGCATAATTCACGTGGAATTATGAGTCTGATCAGATATGAATCAGATTAATTTGTTTGGCTGTACTGTATGCAAATAGCAGATTTATTACTGGCAAGATATGTACCTAATTTTGCACACAGGCATTTCTTTATTTACATGTTACTAGTTAATACATAGTATTTTTTGAGATAGTAAAGGGAGCACAATTAAATTCTTATGAAGTCCCTTCCAGATTAATTATACTCGTAAACTATCCACTAGTCAGAAGTTTAGAATATGTACAATTGTACATACATACATGTGTCACATTTTGGTAATAAACGGTTATTTCAAAATAAAATCAAAATAAAAGATTATTTTATCTACAACGAAGTAAATCTAAAACAATAGTATCTAGTCTAGACATTAGACAACATTTCTAAAACAAAATCTTTTTCGAGACGGTCCTTATCACAACAATCTCTACGTTAAAAGAGAGTAACATCGAATTTCGTAGTAAAACAACGTGTTCCTATACAGTAAACAAATGCCGGGGGATAACAACATAACAAAGGCGATTGATGTCTTCCTTGTTTAAAACAACGCTAATAAACAGAACACCCATTCAAACGAGCCCTCCATTCTTACCTGAGCCCCGAAAACTTCATAATTACCTAATGAATAGAGCCGACACCGGCTCGAGGCAGATCGGTCCCGTTTCTTCGTGTTATACCATAATTTGAGAGCCCCGCATTACATAAGTAATTGGAAAGGTCTCAACGCATGAGCCATCGAAGATACGATAGATTGAAACTTATTTCATAATTATTGTTCCGTAATTATCCAGTTTGAACCAGATTTATGGGCCCGTAACCCAAAACTCCATTTAGCTGTAGTACGTAACTAGTGATTGATCGATTCAGTTAATTTAATTATCTCTGTGCATCGATTCGCTTTTTGTTTTACTGTAGTGAATAAACCGTGATTGATTTAATACGAATTTCAGAGAGAGAACACGCTCTAAACTACATTTTATGTATTTCCAGTTCCGGATCACGTAAACTTTATTATGCTCCTAACAGAAAGTTAGTTTTCTCTACTTTTGCTGAATAAATAAAACATTTTCACTGTAAAATATATACTTGAAGGCAATTCCTGCTCTGCCACAAGAGGCGTTCGTACAAAGGTGAAAATAGATGTAAACAAGGTTCATATGAATAATGCATTGTTTAGATGCATCTCATTATCCGTTCATAACTCCACTTCGAAAGCGCATCTAATTGTAGTCTACATAAAGTAACTGGGATATTAACAAATGCTATAATTATCGTGATTAATATCAACTGTTTCAACGAAAACCTAGTTAGGTATTAATTAAGCACGTTTACATTATACATTTTTCATGGTTAATTTTATACTGTTTTTCTTTCTTGTTAGACTGGTGTGTTCATTGCTACCTATTGTCTCGTAATACGTCTCATAAATTTTAATAGGCAGAACTAGTTAGTGCACCTGTCAATTACAAACACACCTGACGAACAGCAAACTTGAAAAAAAATCCCTCTTGTTGACAGACATAATGGCGTATGAAACAAAATTAACTTGACAAAACACGAACGAATTTATTTATGTAGCCGCTTCTTATACATGGCGAAGCAGACGACGCTCAAGATGTCTCGCAGTTATTAGCAAATGGAGCAAAAACTCATCTGTGCAGGCTGCGGTACGCGCTCGTGCGCTTGTAAGGGAAATACTAATTAAATATTTTGATACTACATGTGCAAGACGGGTTCTCCCAAACGCTTCGACGACGATAAATATAGCACGGGCACACCTGTAGCCGTGTCGCCACTACAAAACCTACAATTACGAATTCTTTTGTTTTCCATACAACCTTAACAAATGAAAGTTCATTTTGTACGCTTAGTAGGTCCAAGACAATTTCAATTGTGACACAGTTTCCTTCCTGCGTGAATTGCATTTTATGAGATGTGTAGAATACGAAATAAAATAATTCAGTTTTTGTAGGAAATGCCAACAACAATGTTTACTGAATTTCCTAGTTCACCAAGGATTATTTAACTTAAAGAACTATTCTTATTTTAATTTGGAATGCAGGCATCGTAAATAGTAAAAAAATAATATAATATTACCTATGCATTGTATGAATTATAATTAATGATAGGAATACATGGGACGGGTATACGAGAGTGCGTTGCGTCATGCATGGTAATAAGAAGACATTACAAAATTACCCACCATTGTTCTGGGTTCGAGGAACAGTGTTTGTTGGAGCGCCCGCCGATCGGCGGCTAATAGGGCTCGCATCATTGTGCATCTCCGCCGGTTCCCACAACACGAAACGCAAAACCAAACAACACCGTGGAAGTAGCACTATGCGAACTTCTATGAAACAGTTTTGTATAGGAAGTGTTCGTCGTCACGTAATTCGACTGTGATTGCGTTTGCGTTTAAGAAATAGTCCCGTACGCAACGTTCCCAAAGGACTCGCTCTAAAAATAATGTTCTCACTGCAATCTGTGCAGCATCTCCAATCTAAAGATAACATTGCGCCAACACGTGTTGAACAGTAAGTTTAGTGACCCCCCGACGTGACGTCAGGACCCGTCCGCATCATTAGTCGACGTCCTGCGGTGATCTGACTGTTCTCTGTACCCGCCACCGTAACATTCAACAAATGCTTGGGTAATTGTTTTGTAACGAGGACATTTACAAAGCCAGGAGTCATTTGAAAAATATTCATGAATACGGACCAAAGGAACAATAATTCTTGGTTACCATGGGGAAGCAATTACGAGGATTATTTTGTTGTTTTTGAATTTTTGTAATAAAGTAAATTGCTTGTTGAATAAGCGAGGAGGAAGGAAGCTAATGACGATATCGAGCTGGAATCTCCGCGCATAAGATCTGATGCGTCGAGATGCGACGTATGAGTAGTGGCGAGGTGGTCGTGAATCCGGTGTGGACGTGACTGGCCGTGCCCAGGCGCGCGGAGGATGGTCAGTGATCTACATCGACAGGACACGTCCGCCGCCCGTGCCCGTTTCCATGGTAAAACGTGACTACGGACAAAACCTCCACAAGAACGTTTTTACCACAAAACTAAGGAAACCACTTCCTTGTACACAACAAAAAGCGACACTGAATTCCTTCGGGGTCAAATTAGGAGAAAAAAGTAACGGTTCGGTATTTAGATGACTAATAAAGACTAGGCGGTCCGCTATTCTAAAACGCATTTTTGTTGGAAATAACAGTTTTAATTATATCTATGTACCTAGAAGATACGTGGTTAATCTTACAAAGAAAACTGTAAAAAGGCGTATCTTTCAGTTACTGTAAATAATATATAAGTATTTAACTATGAGGGTTCCTAGAACTCAATAATCACTCATGTTTCGTTGCAGTTAAAAAGATGTCCACTGCTGGACATTCGCTCCCGATATCGACTGGTCTTGTACTCCTCTCATCCAGTGGACTCTTGACTTAATAGTCCGATATTTCAGCTAGTAAAATCAGAAGATAAAAACGCTGGCACATCATTATGTCGCCTCCTCGGGGAGGTAATTGGTTTTGCCTTGTTGCGTGCGCGCAGCGTTTCACTCATATTCCGGGAACCATGGAGCGGTGACCATGACGCGCTCCACTGAGTCCTTGGGGATATCCAGGGGCGGAAAAAAAAAGTTTTCGTATTCCGAATATTTTTTTGTTGAATGTTACAAATTCAACCAAATAAATTATGGTAAAAAATAGTCACACTGTATAATTTAGTCAGGAATTTCTCGTAATGCGTTCGTTGTTTTAAATACATACCAATAAAAAATCACAAAAATATGTGGTCGACACAGCATTCTATGTTGATTAAAATAGCTTTCTTTATTTGTTAACGTTTCAAGTCACCCGAGGCTCTAAACAAAGTGATATAGCAACATTTATTCAACATTTAAAAGCATGTGACATTTCGGTAGCGCATTTAACCCCACAGTTGAACTGTTTAGCAAACGTTCTGGTACTCATTTGTTTAGACGTCTCTTTACTTTCATATTCCTGAACCTTTGCTTGCCTTCCTGGGCTATTATAGCTTTTTAATAGCATAAAACGAATGTAACTTTTTGTAACCTCTACTAGTATTTTGACATTTAAAACGCACGAATCTTTGATTGTAAGTATAAAAACTGTTTTTTTCGCTTTTAAATTATACACGTAGTAATGTGTACCGAACTTGATTATACACAGATACGAAATGTATTGGGCTTGCGCGTGATTTTACATCTTGTAATTGAAAATAATTATTCTTATTTTTATTTATTCAAGGCGATCCTGTGTCCTTTCTCAGTATCTATTCACTTCGTGTGTTGCCACCATGTATAATTTTTAATTAAGTAATCGCAAGCGCAGCTGTTTTGATACATCATTTTCAAGAGTAAATCTTGTAACATTTGATTCTAGAGCCGAATGTAATAAACATATTACTTCTATTGTTTTGCACCCTATAGCGGAATGTTCGATAATATGGAGATATTGCACTCGTCCATTCATTATGTTTGCCAACAGAATCTAAATACAACTTAGCGTGGCTTACGTAACGTGAAAAGTGGCACATCGATTTTAATATTGACACGCCATTATTCTACTTCCTCAGCGAGTTCAATACTTTCTCGTGTTTTATGTAATTTCATTATCATGCGATACAACAATTATATTATCTGTATGGAAATAGCATAGTGCTAAATCCAAAACATACAATACATTGGTGCTAACTCAGCCAAATTTCAACATTACCATTTTAATTTAAATTGTGTTCTCAATACGAACGTCGAAATAGGAACTGTAAAAGGAGAACTATTTTATTTTTGCATTGTATTTTAAATAGGTTCATTGAATTTAGATTAAGATTTAAAATTGCTCGATTGAAAACAGCAAGCATCTATTTGCTGATTTGTCACTGTGGAAGATCGTAAAACTTACTTTTATTTTAGTACAAACTCGACTAAATCTAACTTACCTGTCGGAATAAATAACATTCGAACTTGAATCGATGTGCAAATATCGATGATTCAGTACTTCTACGTGCAAATGTGCACCGCGTTACGCAAAGAGAAAGCGGGAAACTAAATTATCAGTACTTCGCCCAGGTTCGCGGTAACCACTGCATCACTAGTCATCAGCTCTCGAGAACCCACTGATTAATTAGTAGTACGTGCCTGACTAATGATGTAACAGATTGACCAAGCCATGTTGGTTTAGGCAAATATCTCTCTATCTTACCTACTTAACCTCCACTTTTTATAGTTTAATAATAATAACGATACTTAAGAAATCATAGAAGCAGGTAGCTGTCACTTCGGTGTTGTATTCCTACCCCATGTATCATAAGTTGACGTAAATCCGATCAAATATTTAACGGTATTCGGATTTCATTCTTAGCCCAATCGGATTTTTGGTAATAAATTCCTACCTGTCTAACGCGATTATTACGTAAAAATAATATTTTTCCACTTTTATGCTCGTTAGGTAATAGATGCAGTAAACGTCACATAAGAGAATATTAATAAATCTTTACTTTAACTGCTTTATCGCTGCGCTTTGGCCCTTTGAGGGTTATCGGGTTATCTGATGTGGTGTTGCAACAGTCTGAGAAGATATTATGATGAATTTGAGCAGCACGTTTGGGAAACTTTTTTTCTATTAACTAATCATTCTTGTCACTGTAGAAGGCATTGAGCCATCGCTATGGATGGACCCAATCACTGATGTTACCGCATTAGGTAGGAAGGCATGCGTTAAATGGTGCGGTCAGGCGGTGACCTGCGGGGGCAGGGTCTCAATTAGCTGTCCTATGTCCGTAACCGCCAGGTTCGAGGCTGTTCGAGGCAGTCAGAGGCACGTCGTTACGACTCCGCCTCGGGCGATGCACTTTCTCCCATGGACTTATTTAAAATCGTCTCCAAAGCGTGATTGACGCCGAACCCGCACTATTGTTAACTACATCGTGACGTAACACGCCTCATGTGCCGTCACTCAATTTACAAGGGGTTTTGTTAATGTGTAATGATGCGTATTCTTTGCGACTGCCATTTAATTGTTAGGCAATAGATTCTGTCCGATTAACATATGTCTACGTACGAGTTATTGCTAAACGCGTGATGATTTTCACGCCTCGGCCATGCCTAGAACTTATTGAAGCTGTCATTCTTTCTGCTGCACAATACGATTGAAGTTTGATATTTACTTAAGGACTTCGCAATAAATGTTTCGAAAGATATTCCTTAATGCAACTTCTGCAAGTACATGCACGGTTAAGTGATTCTTAATGATAATAGCCAAATGAAGGATAACAAAACATCGCATTTGTTTCAAGCCATCCTCTTGCGAGTCATATAGTTTTATAGTCTACTATTATCTCAAGATTTTCTCATCTTGAGCCACATGTGTGTGGTACTTAATTTTATGTTCAGGAACTTTTGTATGCTAAAAGGCATTCCATTTAAATTGGTCAGAACTCGCGCGAGAATAATGTTTTATCGTCGCCATTAATTGTTGAGTTCCCGAACGCGATCCAAGTTGGCATCTCATTTGAAAAATTGTTAAGTTTCATGAGGTTTTTTCCCCGTCCTTGTTTTAAAATGAATGTTGTGGAGGAGGCTTGGGGTGTAAGCAGGCCGTTGACCGCGATCTCCCGCGTGCCGAGATTCGGCCCAGAATGCATTATTCCGAATCACCGCGGCATCGGCAGTCCTATATCATTCTCAATCGAAAATTCCACGCTTGATGTCTTCTTTGGTAACAACGTTGCTTTCGATATGATTTATGATCGCTCGCCTGCAACTGGTAATTACTTGACATTATTTCATACGTACCTTGTTTATCGTTATGATAAGTGGTTGTGTTCTATGTTAGTTTAATATAAAAAAATGATGAAACAACAAACAAATCAATCTAACAGACAAATTGTTATTGTTGGTTGTCGTCCACACTTATCTTCTTACAAAAGACATCAACGCGCTCCACGCATCTGTTACGTACTGCGTGCCCAATATTCCGTAACTCTTGCCCTAGTAATAACTTAGCATTATAATTAACACAATTATCAGACTTTCTGGTGCAAACATAAGCTCTTTGTTCTAGTTACCACTTATTCTATTAACAGGAGCCAACGAGTACGTATTTATTTAGGTCATTCGGATGGAATCGAATACACAATACGACACTCATTATTTCTAACGTTATCTTGAAATCGAATACCGCAATTCGATTTTTGAACAATAATAATATCTCTATTGTATTACTATTGACATGAATAATATACACATAGTAACGTTTGACAGCAATTGATTACTTAACTGAATGAGAAATAACACTGACATCTCTAAGTAGGTGAATAAATAGAACGTACACATAGTTCAGTTTCTATCGTTGACCTTTGATAAAGAAATCACTTTTACTGAATGGTATTTTGTCCAAAAGTGAAACGATATCTGAGATCTTAAGATTGTTTTCATGGAGGATGAGTAGGCGCTTGTTGAGGCACAACAATAGAGCGATGTGTCGCGACGACCCACGGCGACCCCGCCCGAAGTCACCCGAAGTCACCCGATGTCGCGCGATTACTTACTCCTTATTCCGGATGAACTTTGCAAGAATTCAGTCCAACGTGAGCAGTATTGTATTCCTTGTCATGTACCGTAATACTGCAAACGATTTCCCTTTCAGTTTATGAAGCCTGTTCACAGTTCCACACGCGAAATTTATTCATCAAAAGAACATTCTGATTTAATTTACGTACATGGGTATGCGTCATAGCATGTATTGTGAAGGAACGTTGAATTTGAAAACACAATTTGTTTCAAGGTATTTATTTAAATTGTTCCCATGTAATTGAAATCGTTAACGAGACCTCGAAAGAGGCATTGCTAAACAAAATAACAGTGGAAGATGAAATTATAAATTCAAATAGATTTATCATAGAGTTAACCTTTGCTGCAATAAATGTTTAAGCAAATTATTCACGACCCTATACGGTGGTATTGCACATCCTTGTTCCGATCGGGTCCTGGGTCGCGATGAATCACGAGCATTCACGAGTATTCACGAGCATTGCATTCCGTGAATCGGCCCGCATGCTGCATTACCGTTAATAACCTTTATGCCATTAAATATGCCTTTAAAAACCAATGTCAAGCGATAATTCTGCCATAATTATGGCGCCTCGAGAGCTCATTGCGGGTAAAAATCGCTCGTTTGTTAATAATGTCTGCATTTTTGGCGAAAATGTCTTGTTAGCGATAATGAAGAAAGTTCCAATATGGTTTATTTATAGCGATCGATTCTATAAATACGTCTTTAAACTGGATTATGGGACAGGCGGAAAAGGAATCGACTTATAGTTTTTATGTTTTGGTTAGTGAAAGCTTAACTGCACCGTTGGTGTCTCATTCGCAAATTCGACCACTGAATGTGGGTTCCTGGGTTCGGTTCCAAAATCGAGAGAAAAGTGTCACTGGGTACCAGTCTAGTAATCTTTTGTTTGTGTCTTATTTGCTCTCCCATTGGACGAAAACAGTGTTTGAGAAGGGAGTACATCTGTGTACATTCTTCTGCACTGTAATATGGTTATGTTCCACACATTGATATCTAAACGGAGACTAGCCATTGGTCTATATAGGAATTTGGATATAGTCGAAATCATTCAGGAAGGCTGTTGTTATTAAGCTTTAATATTTAAATGTTAACAGCACATATAAAGCTGTATTCATAGTCTCCTCGTTGTCTGCGGAACCATCTAATTCGTCTCATTAATATCACACTGACACTATTACATAAATCACAATACAATACGATGACAACTTTCAACTTCCTTTGCGCAATACCTGATACGATACGATACGTTACATTACGTAAGGACAAACGTGTTCCGAGCAGACGGAACACGAAGACCTATCATAGCCCACTTCTCTATTGATACAAAAACCGACTCATAAAGATTATACGACCTACATTAGGACTTTATGACGAAATAAAAACTGGGACATTTTAAAACATTCGAATAGAAACAACTAGGTGTGTCCACTAAAGCAGGAAATATATAGATTAAGAAGTAAAAAGCTAGTCCGTGAAGGGGGAAGGGCTCTGCGCACGCGCATGTTATCTCAGTTTAGGACAGTTCACTCGTTATCTACAAGTTAGCCGAGCCCACTTACGGTAAAGTAAACATTTGACTTAGAAAGTGCAGTTCCGTGTAACGCGTATAGATAACACTCGCGTGTTTGTAATGCTCTGTATGCGTGCCTTAAAATAATAAGCCGAGGAAACGGTGTTCATTGAGAAACAAACATGCTATCTATCTCCAAACCCAAGAAAGGATTTATAATCTTTAGAAATCCTGTTTTATCTTGAAAACAAAAACATTTGCTCTAAAAACGTTAAGCCTCTTTTAAGTATCTAATTGCCCATCTGTAAAAAGTGGAGTTTGAAAGCGGTTCTAAAGTTGGTCCAGAGATTTAAAGACGAGTCTTTTGTTAGAGGAGATTTGAACATAAGGTACTACTATCTGGTTTAGGGAATTTCTCAGAAGCATTTTATGTCTATTTAACGGATCTTTCTTTATAGAGATTACGAAATGGATTTCCGTAGATGCGTAATTAGGGTAAACGTTTAAATGTTAATTATGTTCTTAAGGTAATGGCAATTTTATGATTAAATAAGACATTTTAACTCCTAATGTGTTCTCTGAATGATAATTACTTAAATTCATAATATAAAACGTTCTCAAATTCTTAATTGTTAATTGTACACCAAATAACAACTTATATTATATTGGACATAATAAAGTGAATGTGTACAAATTTTACAATACACCATATTTTATCATACGTACATAGACATACCTATATAATATATATGTATATAAATAAGCCTTTACATACTCGTAACACTGTGTATAAGTTCGCATGTATTGTTACAGTTACTTCTTGTATAACTTCTTAGTAGAGAATACTTTAAATGTGTAATAACTTTAGGGTACGTACGTATACGTAGGTGTAACTTCAATTTCAACAAAGATCGAGTAACGGTGCCAGTGTCAAATTGTCTATTCAAATGAAAATCACTATGTTCGCGTCAGTTCGCGGTTGTGCGCACATTAACATGTAATTATTAACAGTACAATAACTCTCGTCACCGTCATATTGTGTAGACATCCTAATGGAGCCGTCAGTAACGATCAACTCGTTTTTTGTCATTCCATAATCAAAGCTTAGTCACAAAAAAAGGGGAGTCAGTATGTGAAATCCCCGAAGACGATTATTTTTAATACGTCACTGTATTATTAAAACATAATGCGTAGACTTAATATTTTTAGGGTTCCGAACTTCTATATGTAAAACGGAACCCTTATAGGATCACTCGGTTGTATGTCTGTCCGTCCGCCATAGAAGATTTTCTAGGAAATTTTTAGACCAATTCAGTTGAAATTTGGTAAGCATTTATAATCTTCTATGACCCAAATACGGACGCGTAATGTAAATAAATACATTTTAAAAATTTGGTCACTTTTTGGGAGCAAATTAGAAAGAATGATGCCCAGATATGGCCCACTTCAGACACGTTTAGAAAGATAAAACAAAAATATAAGTATTTTAAATAGGAATTATCCATTAAAGCTTTATCTCAAACTAAGACGCCGTGATCATAACAAATAAATAAGTATTTTTACTTATTATTACGCAACATTTAATTTTCACGGCACGTCAATTTAATTTAAATTCCTATATTATTTAATAAATCTAATCGATTACGGAAAAACTAAACGTTAGTCAGGTTTCAGTTTTTTAATCTGAGAAAACTGGCGGCCATTTTAGTTTTTTTTTTAATGAAACCACTCGACTTTTAGACTAATTATGTTCATAAATACCTCAGACCAGAGATACTTTACTTTATAATGATAAAATCACTGTTTGGCTTTGCCGTAGTTAGATATAAATTAAATTGATAAAGACCAAAATCCGATGCAACTAATCGATATTTCTTTTTAAATGTGGACATATTAGCCTTTGACAGATGATAGATTTGACATTAAACTGTAAAATCTACCTATCCAAACTTGCTCCCAGCCTGTCAAAGTGTCAAACAAGTATAAAGGGAGCTATAGCAGTTTACACTTAAAGAAGATTCCTATTATTCATAAGGTTAAAATGAGTAAATAACTTTGAAATTAATAATTATTGTGTTCAAATGATATACTTTCCATTCAAAAGTGGTTGAAAGTGTGTAGAATGAGTTTGTAACTGAAAAAATTAATGTTTTGAAAAAATAAAAACTGTTTTATTTCCAAATGGCGACTTATTATCTTAACTGGTATGTACTAGAAGGTGTTCATAACAACTTAAACTATAATTCCATAAACTATTTATCAGTGTTCACTGTACAGTGTTTGTGTACAACAAAGTTGTTCTAATGTGTGGGCATTGTTCTTTAATTTTAAAAAATCACCTGTACGATGTGACATACGTAATGAGTCGGGAAGGTTTCGAATATTATTTTATTCTTAATTTTAAAATATTTTTTTGAAGTTTTTCATAAAATTAGATGAAAAATAACCATGCATCTTTATCTCTGCAACTACAGAATTTGAAGGTTTAAAAAAAATCTTTGTTTATTTATTACAGGAAAACGTATAGGTTTGAAAATAACATGTCACAAAAATGAGATTCGTTCGGAACCCTTTGTATGTGAGTCCGACTCACACTTGGCGGTTTTTTGTAAATAGTAATCTATAATTATTTTATACAAAAAACTAGCGGTTTTACCCGAGTCGGCAACCTTTTTTCGTTAATAGCTCTTTCTATTAGTGAAAACAATGTCAATATCCAAAGATTTTCAAATGAAGTTTCGCTTGCCAATTCCCCCTTAAAGTCCCCCCCACCTCTCTATATTCTCTTGTTACCTGATGCTCAGGTTATAAAATAACCCTAAATTCCAAATTTCAGTTTTCTATATTTGTTATTTTTGGTTGTGTGCTGAGAGTCAGTCAGGACAAACAATTTTATTATTATAAAACCACAGGATATTATGACGGTGGTCCATACCGCGTACCGTCGCACTCGCAAGCAACCGTTTCTCAGTAAGTAATGGAAGCGCAGCACGTAACGGAGTCTAATGTTGGTCGTTGCGAGCCAAACGCATAATTTTACGAGCCACTGAACACGTCTACACACAAACCGAATCATTTGATACGAGTGCTAAGGGGAAATGTATGCCCGCATGATAAACAAAACCATATTCTTCAATGGTGTTCTGTTATAAAACTAACAAAACTTTAGTTTTGCAAACGTCTGTAAAAGCAAAATAGTGAGATTTATGATGGATGGCCTCAAATAGGGAAACACTAACGAAAGTTTAAACTATAGCTAATCCATTTCCAAAGTAAACATGTTTGCAAATTAGTCATTGATTCATCAAGAGAATCATTAGCAAATTATTGGTTAAAGCAACGAATGCTAATGAACATCGTTTATCGAGTAATTTACTTAAGCAACGATTACCAATTCATTCGTGACCTCCACTCATAAAAGAATGTATGTGTGAATCTACACGCATTACATACAATTTTGCTTAAGGCCTTATGATTTGAGCTGCTGACAATGACTGGTAAATTCTCACGGTTCCTTCGCCCTCTTATAATAAGGCGTCATTGTCGTGGACACGGTTCAAAGCGTCGTCGTGAGGGAACACCCTAAGGACTCTTGTGCCTCGCGATGAGAATTTAGATTACGCTTTGTTACAACTGATGACTTTAATACTCTCGTGTATGCTTCAACGGATATGAGCATACGCCAGGGTACAGGGCATTATGCATGGCTTGTTGTCACAAACTAACGTTACCGTGGAACGGCACTGGGTATCAGTTTCGTTAATTAAAATGGACTTTAGTGCGTGTCTTTGACTTTAACGGGCAACCAGCTATGCAGCAGTATTAAGTGGTAATGGTGATATCAACCCGGCGAGATTCATGTTTCATAATGTACTGTTTATACTTACATTGAGGACCTCCAACAACACTACATGTAATACGGTCTACTCAAACAACGTGGTATTCGCAAATCGATCTTAGTTTTGAATAAAAAAAACAGATTGATAGGCTGACAAAATCAACCACCAAAGTCCCTTTTCACTTTCTTATCAAAGAGAAAAGTTAGTAAAAATTTTATGATCTTTTGTTATCAAAGACTCATGACTTTTTTTCTCTTTCAGATCGAGCGGTTAGCGCAATATGAGCGTCTGGTTGGGGGTGGATGCGCGCGCCGCCGCGCTGCGAGACTGTCGGACCTGGAGCGCGTGCAAGACTTGTTCCCGCACGACTACCTCGCGCTGCACGACGCCGATGCGCCCGCCGCACTCGCCTCGCATCATGCGCAGGTAAGGCGTCTTCAGACCTCCAGAATATCGGAAATCGTGATGTAAATGATGATATATTGAAAGCAGTAGTAATTAAAGAGGCATATATACCCCATTTAGCTGGTAGCCGATGTTTATGTTGGCAGTTACCATAAAATCTGATACGTTCAAACAAGTAATATATGTTTTAGCATCTTCAACCTATAGCAAGTTAGTGCTGAAGTAGGACTTACTAATAACAACTCAATACTACTAGCAACTGTCATCGAGCCCTCTCAATCCTGCATCCAGATCCCCGCCGCTCGATCTAGTCTGTGTGCTTTCTAAAACAATAGAAAATAAATACATAATGTAGGTCAAGAAATAAATATATAGTAAAATAACACCTAACTTTACAAAAAATTGATTGAGTCAGGCGTTACTAGATATATAATTTTCATTTTCAAACCTAACTTTACCTTTCAGAAACAGAAAAGCCTGCGCAAGCGACCGAGCTTGGACATCAGTGGGACCATCAGCGCGAGCAGCAGCTCCCTCTCACCCCGCACCTTCATCATGGAGGCGCCCGTCCAGCTTAGCCCGCTCGGCACCACGTCCCCACCGCTCGATCGCCACCTGTTCCTCTTCAGCGACCTACTGCTCGTAGGCAAGGCTAGGGGAACCAACTGCTTCAAACTCAAGGAAAGCGTGAGACTGGCTGAAGTCTGGATCGCCATGACTGATGGTGATGATACCGGCTTTATGCTCGGATGGCCGACAGTAACGGGTGTTGCTAACTACCTCGCTATCTACCCCACGCAAGCTGCTAGAGATACTTGGTATAGGTAAGTGATTGTGTAATCAGTAGAACAGTATTAATAGATAGAGTACTATTTTAAGATCATGCAAATCTCATTCGTTTCATTCTTTTTCAGGAAAATTCAAAATGCTTTAACTGCTCAACTGGCGACTGAACCAAAATCAACGAACATCCAGATTTTCTACAAGGATGCGACAAGTTCAATAGAATTTGTAAGTATTCTTATCAACACTGTTATTCTCGTTTTCTTATTCTTAGCTATATTTTCTTTGAAATTTCGTGAAATTTTAACATTGGCCCCAGGGTGATAAATCAATGCTGATGATTCTAATAAGCTACATTTGTTTCCAGTGTAAGACAGTTTCGGTGAACCCGGAGATGAGCGCGCGCTGCGTGGTGCGTCAGGCGCTGCACGTGCTGCAGAGCGGCAGCGCCGAGCCCGAGCACGACGCAGAACACGAAGAGCACGAGGGGGACGGCAGGTGGGGGGCCGCCAGCGAGTTCACGCTGTGTGTGCGCCCCGCCAGGGATGCTCCGCCCACCCCACTGCGGGGGATTGAGAGACCGCATGCTGTACAGGTAAATATATTTTACCTGACATAGGAACTGCTTTTAGGTCCTGAGTACGAGAAGAGTAGCGAGGAGCGATGGAAACAGAATATATTTGTAACGTCACCGTTGCTCCTCTCGACCGCCGCTCGATTCGTGCTCCGAGCACGCAGCTTAAATCGGTCATAATTTTACCATATTTGGATGACGAAAACCAAATTTTTTATCCTTACTGATTTACTCATTATTTGTTTTCTCATTTCAGATGTCAAGAATAAGGCAAACGTTGTCAAGTGAAGATGGCTTTGATTTGGAACACGTTAACGCTAAGAACAATCCTTGCGGACTGGTTTTTGAATTGAGAAAGAAAAATCAGGGATTAAAAAAGTGAGTGTTGAAATAATGTGATGTAAATCCAAGAACGTCATACAATTTTTACCAGCCCGCATGGGAATGGAATTCCGTGAATTTTCACCCTTAGATTGTTATAAACGCCTCATGTGGGTCCAGTAAAATACCACACCCTATGTTAATTTAACCATTTGTATCATGTTATCTTTGTACGTTTCCCAGCGGCAACTCGACTGGCGGCCGAGGACTGCGCCTGCTGCGCCGCGGCGGGCGCTTGTTCGGCGTGGCGCTGACGCGGCTGTGCGGCGGCGCGCCTCCGCCCGCTCTGCTCCTGGCGCTCCGACGCCTGCGCGCGCTCGCTCCGCTCACTCACGGCGTGTTCCGCAGAAGTGCTAACGCTAAAGCGCTCAGACTGCTTAGAGATAAGGTAAGAATGAGATCTCGACTTAGCTTATCTTTTGATTACGATGTAGGGAAGCGGAAAAACACTTGGAAAGGAATTTCTGACTTTTCCTTTTAAATTGTCTTCTAGATTTCATATTTTAATGAGTACATTGTGTTGCTTTATCAGGCCATTGTCACCTGAATGTCGCCCAATCAGGTATTTTTTAATTGCATAATTATTTCTTCTGTTTATGCAGCTGGACACACTGGGTCCTTGGGCTGAAGGTTGTCCCGAACTAGAACGAGCGCCGGTGCTGCTGCTAGCGGCCTTGGTAAAGGAGTTCTTCAGAGCGCTGCCGCAACCCTTACTCTCTGCTGACCTCTATCCTGCTTGGCTGCAAGTTCTAAGTAAGTAGCTCTTCACATTATTTTGATTTTATGACTCATTTCTTCGCTTGGAAGTTTGTGACTCAACGACTCATTCCATTGTTATTGATCTACTATAACGACTTTTCCTTTCCTTGTTGCAGCTTTATCACAAAACGAGAAGGTAACAGCCGTACGTTCGTTGCTGCTAAAACTGCCCAAGGCTCATTATACCATGCTGACCTACTTTATATGTCTGCTGCAAGCCATCGCTAAGAAGTCCAACATAAACCTCATGTGCCCCATGAACCTCGGCGTTTGCGTCGGCCCCAGTCTACTGTGGCCCAACACACCCTGTGACAAAGCTCCCAAAGCAGTGCCAATGGTCGTAGAACTCCTCATAGTAAAAGCTGAAGCCCTATTTGGACCCCAAATTGCAGGTCTACTGGGCAATGGTAGTCCTGAAACTTCAAACGCGTTACTAGATTCCGGAGCCGAGGAAAGCGACAGCCTTCATTCAGTAGGAATATCCTTAGATTCCATGGAACTGTCCACACCTCGCAAGGAAAAGCTATCGCTAAGTCGAGACTCAGGACTGACTCTCTCGGAAGACGATTCTAACAGCAATGGAGGTAACAGTCCTGCGCCTCGTAACATCCTGCACAGTCTGTCGGCACCCACGTGCAACATGCAGCAAGAATCTAAGTTAGTAGTGCGATACAACATCGACAACCATAACGTTAGCGGTTTGCCTCAAATTGGTCAAAGGCAGAACATTTACTCTAATAAAGCAGAACTGTATAGTACGGTTAACGACGAATTGTATACTACGCCATATATAGGAGAAAGATATGTTCATAATTCTATAAATATTGGTATTTCAAATGGTATAGACGAGAGGAATTATGTATCTAAGCAAGCATTACAGCGATCGACGGCTGATATCTACGAGCAGAGCCCTGCAAAGTATATAACCGGCTTAGAACCACAAAAACCACCGAGAAGTAATGTTTCAAAAGCAGCCCGCACTTCAAAAGTCTACAGTATGTTCGCTGAGACTCAAGAAACAAGCAAAAATATCTCAAACAAAAACTTTAACAGAGCTAAGAGCTCAGACAATCTATTAGAATCAAAACAAGAAAATATTGATAGTAAACGCGACCTGGTTTCTAGTCAAGAAAACATTGTGTATAGCAACATACACGATCTAGCCATGTTTACAGAGAATATTCAACGACAGAATCAATATCAAACCCAAGCAGAAACCGTTTCAAATACGAATTATGCCCGAGTGTACACGGGATGGGAAAAAAAGAGTGCCAACTACAACAGCAAATCGAACAATGCGGAAAATATCTACGGACAAATGACGAAAAAACAGGGAGAGACTTCGTATTCAAAAACTGATGGGAATTTAACACCGGCAGCCACCATTTTTACAAGAAATGACTGGACTCGTCAAGCAGCTAGAACAAAGAGCTTAGAAGTCAGCGAAGAACTTGCGAACTCAGAGAAAATGCGCAATGGCAACTACGAAATAAGTAATTGTTGCAGGAAGAGACGGTTTGATCCTGCGCACATGTGCACCAAGAGTTGCACTGCTCCGCCAGCCAACAGAGAGCAGGACAAACACGCTAATCCATTACACAATTCTTATTCTTACGTTGACAACATCCACAACAATAATTCAGAGGATAACAAAAAGACAAGACAACGGAATTACAACACTAACAAATTAAACCAATCCAAGTCTCTGGCAAATATTATTCTTCACAGCGACTCGAGTAGTAGCGACACGTTATACCAGCCGCAGAACTCGTTTAACAGTCGATCCACGGAGTCGCCGGCCAGCGAGAATTCCTTTGAGAATAATTGTTATACGACTCAATACATTGATCCCTTATACACGTCGGTATACAATCGGCGAAGGGATATTTACCACGACATGAAAGCGCCAAACATGTTCCCTTCTGATATTTACAAAGCGACGCCAACGGCTGTCAAGCCTGAGTACAACAACTCTGAATACGAACATAACAACAACAACAACAATAATGGTAAGAAGGCTCCCCACATGCCCCCGCCGGTACCACCACGGAAGATGGTGTATCAGAGAGTACTGAAGAAGTTCCAGCCGGTGCACGTGAACAAAGAGGACAAGAACTCTCGATCCAAGTCTGTGCCGCGTCTGTACAGAGAACCATCCAATGGCGCGGACGCGAAGGGACAAAACAACGGTATAGCTTTAGAGGGCTCCGAGTCAGACACCGAATCTGAATCCTACGTTTAGACGCTGCGTCTGCACAAATTATCTTCGGTAAATGGAGATATATTTAAATTATTAATAAATGCGTACCCTACGTGTCGAAGTAACCATGATCTGTGTTGAACAAACTTTGTTATTAAACGTTGAATTAATCTCGATGTTAGGACTATGTCTTGAACCAGTATGCTTACTACTTACTACGTTTTTAGGACGCTATGATTTCATAGTGATAATATAAGAAGTATCTTGTGAATCCCGCCTTGAAAATTATAATATGTGACCATAACCAGATTTGTTTTGGTGATGTAATTCCAAAGACGTAAGAATAGTTTCAAACTTAATGGTAAATGTAGATGGATGTATCAATGGGATATTACTTTAATTATTTGTCCTTAATTAATCCATTAATTTAGGACGTGTTTATGCCAATCACTCGCTATTAAATTTTATTTAACGTTAGATATTTGTCATAGTGTCCTTCAGGGGCGCTTTACATTAGCGAAACAGGTGAGTGGCAAACGAAATAATCAAACTTCGCCGAATGGTGGCGTGCTCCCTGCTCGTCAGTGTAAGCCGCTCAATGAGGTCTATATAAGTATGTGACTAGCGCTGTATCAAATAAACAATGACTTTGTGTAGTCTTATATCTGGAAATATTAAAATATATTTGACTATGTAATTAATGAATGCCTGCCGTGTATATAATGTAGATATATTGTACGTACATTTATAATAAAATATATTAAATGGTTTCACTGATATTTTATTTGCCTACACAAAACCAATTGCAGGGGATTCCTACGTTAAAAGTTTTCGAGAATTTAACTAACTGCTTTGGTCTAGATGTGTCACGTAAAGGCATGGGTCCCGACTGTCACTTCTAGATCTTTGGCAGTCTTTACGGATAGTCAGAAAATCTGGCACCAGTCTTGCCAAGGGGTACCGTGTTACCCTGAATAGGTCAAATAGGCAAGCGCTCCACGTAAAATATGGAAGCCGATGAGATAGAGAGAGTTTGGGCTCGATGTGGCCAGCGTAAAAGCAGACCAAATAAAAAAACACCTTTTTTGTTTGATCTCTGGTCAGGTAAACTAGTGCTCAGTAACATACCTACAGAAGGCGAACTTTTCAAATATACGTGGATAGCCTAATCCAGTAGCGGCGTTAGAATAGGGCGCGGTTCGGGCCTGCGGATGGCGAGCTATGGGTGGCTCGCCGTCCGATAGCAGGCCCGAGTCGACGGCGCGTCGTGTTCCACGCGCGCCTCAAGGATCCGTCAGCAAAGAAGACGGGGCCCCATAGGGTCAGTGCCTGCTAGGGTTGCGGAATTTATTCGAAAGAGGGTTGTGTTAAAACCGGCACTGGCCTAATCAAAAGCAGGAACAGCTTAAAACACCGAAAGGAGAGAACAGGCTCGAGCCCGATTTTGATGAAAAATACTGCATCAATGGATTTTTGAAAAATCGGCATTTCTAGTCAGGAAACAAAACAAAGCAAATGCATTGCTATGGTCTTATCATATGAAAACCATGTCTGAGGTAGTATTTTGAGGAAAGGACAACAAATTTTTGAATTGAGTGTACAAAAATCTTTAAAAACAATTTTACCTGTTTAACTGGGGGTATGAAATTACTACTCCGTTAAAATAAAACCAACTATGTATGTGTAGAATAATTTAATTTCTTTTATGAAATTCACATAAGTAATCACACTTATTATCATCATCACAGTCACAAATAAAACAATACCTGAATAATGCATGTAAACTATAAAACTTGTGTACAGTTAGTTATCAAATTAAACATGTTTAAATAAATTCGGCTATTTACAAATAATGTTAATAATTAGAAAGGATCCTAAGGACAATAAAATTCATGATGAGCGTGTTACTATTTAGGTAGGTACATCATTGAACAATATAAAGTAACATAAATACAATACTTATACATTTTATAGTAACTTGCAAATAAGCATACAATTACTAAGTTGTATATGTATACATGATAGCATACTAGCACAGTAAAAATATGGAACAGTATGGAAACTAAGCCCATTTGTTGAAATAATTACCTACGCTCCAGTAGAGAGTTAGGGTTGTCACTTTTAATAAGTGTTTTATTGGAACGAAGTTCTTTAACACGGCTTGCGGTAGGAGTTGACTGGGAGGAATAGTCACGCGAAAATGCGTTAGTGCATGTTATTCCATGCGACTTTCTTCTTTGGTCAAAATGTAAATAATGCCATTGTAAAAAAAAAATACAAACTGAATATTGGTTGTCATTTCTATGCCATTTTATTCCATTTCAATTATACCTAATATCTGCCCTATTTGATGAAGGATTTCTGTAAGTATGTTGAAAAATTATTGTTACTTATTTTGTGAAGTAAGTAAGTTCCTATGTTTCGAAGGGTAGATTTCCTTTGCCAAGACTAGAATATAATGTTGTCGTCAAATTATAGTCATTTATTTTTTTCATACTCATAAGAATTCATTTATTCTATTTGTTATATAAATTATAATACAATATAAATTACAATCAGTATTCGGTATAAGGATTTAATACTAGTATTAAAAATCCCACGAACGCTATCTAGAGAGCGTAAGAGAAAAGTCATAGCCATTATAATAGTGTAGGTATTATCTATGAACACGGCACCCGCCACTGAGAGCACCGCGAAGGTCCCTTAGCGGCCTCGTAAATGCGCGCGTCTGTGTGAGTGTGCCGTTTCGATCGTTTGTTCGTAGTTTCTGTACTGTTCCATATTTCTACTGTGATACTAGTTTAGTACCTACTTATGTCTTACATGCTTACAGGTGTATATTCTTTTTTTTTTCGTTGTCGGGCAAGGGCGACAGATGGCAATTTGAAAATCCGACAATTTTAGTTTCTTTCAGACATTTTGTAAGTTAGTAAGTTTATGTCGCAATGTGTCAATTATGACAAATATATCACATTGTCAGTTATATTACCTAATCAAGGCCTAGCAACTTCACATTTGTGTTCGCATTCAGCAAAATTGATATTACATGCACAAAACTTTGAATACCGCTATTATCTAGTTTATTTTGTTTATCGAGTTTGTATTTGTATTTCATATTAAAAAAAAACTTAATTATTTTGTCTTTAAACTCAATCTTCACACATAAAAACGTACATGTGTTTTTCATTTACTGCAACTAAGACATACAAAATTAGCAGTCACGGTGTACCGTGACTGCTAATTTTGTATTGCTGTAGCAATTAGTAACAATATAGATACAAATACCGTTAGTATTTGTATAAATACATAGGTGTAATTAAATAATAAAAAATATTTTTTGCAAGAGTACATAAATATAAAATTAGCATCTAAGTATATAAAAATAATAAACACAGGAATGAGATAACTTTAAAGAAAAAATGGGTCAACGTTTCGCAAGGTGCTCATAAAATGGCATACCAGGGCTAAGTTAAATATGCATAGACGCCGCGGCGCTTGGACGTTGAAGTGGTAGGTATTTTACCTTAGAAATTATTTTTCAAAGAAAATCGGTATTTTTGCTCAGTTACTAATTATGTAGTTAGATATTCGATTCATGATAGGTAAGTAAAAATAAACTAAGAAACGACAGTACCTACCTAGTAAAAAAATGTACTTGTCTTGGTATCTACACCAAGAAATTAAATAGTTATGGCGAATTAATACGATCTTAAAACTAAATACTTATGATCTAAAAATACCTATTCAGCAGACTTATGTATGTATGCCCCTTAGATTGTTATAAATGTATAGATACCGCCCTACGTTGTGACAAGCTTTATAAAAAAACTTTTTTTAAACAATATTTTATTTTATTGCGCTAAAAATAATAAAAATAACATTTCCTTAAAAGTTTTCCTATCAACTTTAACGTCCCTACACAATTTATATGTTATAAAAACTTCTCGAAAGATTTATGTACTCGTATTTACTTAGTTTGAAAATTTAAGAAAATAAATTAAGTGGGTTTTAATTTAATTTGTTTGTTCATCTACAGGTTAATCCTACGACAAGCTTTTTATATCATACTAGCACTTAACCCGCGACTTCGTTCGCGTGAATTGATCCTGTTTTCAAACTTCCTTCGCTCGTTTCTAAGGGTACTTAGAACCAACTTGCCAGATTTACAAATTCAATAAGTTGTAAATCTGGCAAGTTGGTTTTAGGTGACGGTATTCCATAATCATGGCATGTTATAGTATCTATATTGGCCCAAGGAATAAGATTTTACACACACCCCTATTTTACCCCATTGCGAGGGAAGTTTCCTGAAATCCGTTCTTACCGGACGTCTACTACCTATAACTCTATATTATTATTTCGTGATGAGTGAGTGAATGAGTCACCTTTCGCTTTTATATATTTAGATAGTATGTTATTTTTAAGTTGGTAGTAAAATTTTAAAGGAAAAATATATTTTATTCTTTGAAGCGCATTTATGTAAATAAAAGCTTGTTTTTTTCTTAAATATTTTACTTTAATTTATTTTTTACTTTTAATAATCGCTGGACCGGTTTCTCAGTCTGTTCATCTCATTCAACGCATCATTGTTCCAAGGTCGTTTGCCGGTTAATTTCGAACGGCCTAGACCAACAGCGAAGATCTTCGAGCCCTTAGTATACAATCGCATGGTTGACAGTACCACCCTGTATTTTGTGTACGGTGCAAACCCAACATAATGTTATTGGCAGCATTCTTCGAGATTGCGCAGTCTTGGGTTGAATGAGATGAACACCGTCTTTACCGAAGCCTATACGGATGGTGTGTCAGTATTTGTGCTCTCCGGAAGCAGGGCCATATGATTACTGTGACATATCCAAACGCACAATTCAGACCAGACCTTTGGACACATCTACATGTAACGCAACTTCATCTAGGCACTAACAAATATTTCTAACTGCTTAGGATAATCGAGGACTCCAAAAACCCCAGTACAACAAAATCCCAGACGGATTGTAGCAACGGAGTTTAACTCGCATTCGTATTCTCAGCAAGTAATTTCAACTGGATTTCATATTGTAGGAAAGCATAAAAAACTTAGTCCGCCAACTTAAGAAGATTTAGAGTGACGTCACTTTATTTTTAGAGTTATTATTCTCAGCATGCATACCCATATTTTAAGAGTTCATTAAAATTAATTAGTCCGCCATCTTGGGTGTTCCACCATGTTGGATTTAGAATAACTTCACACAAGTAGCCATGCATTGTCATCCAACTTAAACATGTATTCAAAATTTCAGCTCAATCGGTTGAATTGAAGATATCTGCTTCACAATTTAGTAGCACGAATGTTCCACCCGAAAAAACTTAGTTACATACATAAATATAATGCAAGTTAAATAAAAGCTTGTAAAAATGGCCCCGCGTCAAAGGAACTATCAGCAGTTCGCAAAATTCACTTTTTGTGCTGCATTTGAAGTATTTCCATTTTGATGTGACACAATATCTATCTGGAAATTAATAAAATCTAAGGTGTGCCCTTTGCTAGTTAGCTACATGTGCCGGCCTATGTTTTGGGTGAGATCGTGAGGGTTGTGTCCGTGGAGTTGGCAGGCCTCTTGTTTTCTTCTTCTTCTTCTTCAACGGGGGCTACGTAGTTCCATTCTTGCGTGTCGCCGGTACCGAATAGGATGAAGTAACAGGCGGACGCTATGTATAGTGAAGCACCTGTGATGAATACTGGCCGCCACTCTGTAAATCCATTCTGAAATAATTTTGTACGGTTTAGATAAAAGACAAAACATTTTCAAAGAATTCAACAATATGAAAAAAGCTCAAGGGAATTATTTCAATTAAACAATTTATAAAAACATGAACTGTCAATAAGAAAGTCGATCAGAGAGATGTGGATGGGTGACGTATTTATCCTATGGGTAAAAAAACTGAAGCTACTTACTCCGTTCTTGGTAAAGTGCGCAGTAACCAGTGGCGTAACAAAGCCAGCAGTGTTTCCTATACCATTAGCAATGCCATAGAGCGTCCCAGCGAAGTTAGGAGCCAAGTCCTGGTGGTTCACCAAGTTGGTCAGTGTGGCTGCACCATTGGATCCCATGGAAAATGTGATCAAGGCCACGGAGAGGATGGGTGCGCAGCCGGTGTAGCCCAGCCCGATGAGGAGTAGACCAGGCACCACGTGGGAGAAGAGGCAGAAGAACTTCCTCATAAACGTTGTTGACACTATGTTCTGTTTCACGATCCTGGAAACACAATAATGTTTAAGTTGTATGATTGTTAATCAGAAGTAAAGCTCATAAATGGCAACTAAATGTCATGGACAAACAAGATAAATCTAATTAATATACAGATCATGCAACTATCATTTTAAGAGATTTGATAACTGTCGAGACCCCGGTTGTGAATCAAAATGGGACCATTCCATTGATTGCGTAATACATTAGCAAACAAAGCAAGGTATCCTTGCATGCGATTCATTGTAGGCCTATTGTTTATAGGCTTACTAATAATACGTTTGCCTGTGTTTTGCCTGCAGGCACCCGATCCTCTGCAATCAAACCAATCCAGACTAAGCAGGCCTCAAGGTTATACAGCGTGTTCTGGAAGTATGTGGTCAAATTTAAGGGTGATTTTGGGTAGCTGATATAGAGTATCGAAAAAATATCAAAGCAAAAAAAAAGACTACCAAAGAACCGACCGCTAATTCCGACTAAATAAATCACTTTTGAAGCAGTTTGATGCAGTTAGTGTCATCAAATCTGTGATTTAAATAAAGTGAGGTCTCCTTGAAAAGGCATTCGATCAAAACTTTTTATTCGGCTTTTGTTTTTTCAAAAGTTTCTTTTTTTTTGTTTTACTTTTTTTTCCTTAATGTTTGTCAACTATGCCGTATGCGGGTATAAAACCGGTTTACATTGAATCGTGCCGCCTGAAAAGATTCGTTTGACTGGTCTATGTCACGATACAGTAATGTGCCCGTGACTTTATACATATTTAAACTAGCTGACCCACGCAACTTTGTTTGTGTCACATTGTTCATGACTGCTCCGTTCCTATTGGTCTTAGCGTGATGATATATAGCCTGTAGCCTTTCTCGATAAATAAGTTATCTAACACTGAAATAATTTTACAAATCGGACCTCCTGAGATTAGCGCGTTCAAGGAAACAAACAAAATCTAAAGCTTATTATATTAGTATAGATATGACCATTTTCCTTACCTGTCACCAATGGCTCCGAATATGAGAGAGAATATCATCCTAGCAAGATAAGGCAGTGAGGACAGTGTCCCGGTTGACGTCAGGTTAAACCCAAGCGCGCTGGACACGAACTTAGGAGCTGCCGTCATCACGAAGTAGAGGCCCCAGTTGCTGCCGTAGTGGAGAATCACCATGGCCAGGAATGGGAACGAGGTTAGAATCTTCCTGAAGGGTGGCACAATCTGGAAATAAAGAGAAGACGTAGGTATATAAGTAACCACATAAAATATAAAAAAGAAATAATGAAGTACCTAAAGTATACCATTATCGTTATGCATCCAATTCGGTCTATGCATGGGCGTAACCAGGGGGGGGGGAGCAGGGGAGAGCAGCTGTAATCTGGATACAAATGCATATTCAAATTTAATTTTTTTACTTTAACTACCTATAAAGCATGATCATTTGTGGCTGTTTGTACTACACACTACATATAGATACCTAACCTACCTATTTAATGTACATACATAGGTATTTGTGTAGTGTGGACGACACAGCCGCGGACGATCTAACTTAAAAAGTCTGACTTGCCTCCCCCTAGGGCAGAAGCTGGGTACGCCCATGGGTCTATGTTATCTTAAACATTGGTTACATTATCACATGCAAATTAGTACAGCAAATTATGACATTAGATAATTTATAATTAAAAACAATATGAAGGTCCCATTAAATCTATTTCATTCTAGGATAAGTCAGTAGGTGCACTACATTACCATTACCTAGTCTTAGTATAAAAGAAACAAGATTAAAGTATGCAATCATACATTTATTGCTATACCTAATAACTAATAATATTCCACAATACTACCACAATAATATGGCACAAAAACTTGGTGCAGAGCATATTAAAACTCACCTTCAATCTTGTGATGGTGACCTGTAGATTAATTGCTCTAGCTTAATTTTAGATGGAACTAAGGATAAGGTTGCCATCGACCTCAAATATGTCTAAATCACGATATCTCCTTGCAGGATAAACGAACCTTGGCCAAAACTTTGGGAAAAAAACCTCACGATTTTAGGTCGTACCATGCAAAATCACGTACGGGATTAAGGTCACAGCTAAATACGTGAATCAGGTGATAATATAAACATCAGTGCTATAAATACGTATTTATGCATACCAAAATGTTTTTTGGTATTTTTTGCACGAAGTGCTTTTTTATTTTTCGGTTCTGCTCGGTCTTCCAAACTCCATTTGTTGAACTTATTGGTGATCTACAATATGCACTTCTTAGAGACTACACAATGAATGACATTCTATACTAAAAGGTCATAAGCCAGGAAATTAGAATGGGGAAAAACCAGAAACCGATCACGTCTAAGCATAAATTTAGAATATTTAGCGAAGGCACAAGCCTTGACGCTGTAAACGAATTTACTTTTCCTTTTTCGTGTATTTTCTTTTTGTGTATTAATTTTTTTCGTGTATTTTAATTACTGGGCATTTATTTTACCTAAAAAGCGGACCAACCGGTGAAAGTTGTGCAGATAAGCTGGATGTGACAAACGAGGACTGGTTATTTTGTCGAGAGGAGAGACCTCATATCCAGCAGCAGACGTCTTTTGAGTTCTTGATGACTGGGATTCACGGTGAACTTACCTTGGAATCTTTAGAGCTTTGATGAACTTTGTCACCAATGGCTTCGAGGATGTACTTTTTCTCGGAGTCTGAGATGCGGGGATGCTGCACAGGAGAATCGTACACCAAGTACCACCATAATAAGCACCATACTAACGCGATCGCTCCTGGAATAGTAACAAGTTTTATGAAGTAAAAAGTAAAGACCATATTATTTGAAGGAGCACAGCTGTTCAATGGATTGCCGGACGACATAAAAGAGTGCGATAACGTGAATGCATTTAAAAAAAAGCTTAAGAAACATAAGTATCATACACACAAATTAAAAACAACATACTAAAAGGAGCGGAGGAAGTTTCTTTCAAAAGCGCTCAGTATATTGGTTTTACACAGAATTACATTAATCAAACGGGAGTCCCGTTTGATAATAATGATAAATGTTAAATGTTAAAAAAACTTTTACCGTCAAATATTTCTGTTTAAGCTAGATGAAGCCGGTTAATAAATAAATAAATAATCGAATGCATTTTGAATATACTGGTAGGATTTTGCTTTTAACACCGTTCTACTACAATTTTCTTATTACTCGCTTGCCATGCGGCCTATATCATTATCTAACCTAACTAATATTATATTACCGAGCTAATTCTCCGAGCAATAACTATTTCAAAGACATCTACAAGCCCGTCACGGCTCAATTAGTTATGTAGAAATCAGCACCAACCGCCGCGGAATTTAAATACAGTCAGCTAACAAGAAAGCCAATTTTGCAACACTGGAAATATCTGTGCTACTCTTTGCGCCTATTTAAGAAATATTCTGGAATATTCGAAATGATGTTTGCGTAATTATAAAATCACTGAATTTATTACGACATCTATATAGCCTTGATTCACAAATCTATGCATCAGGCTTATGAAGTGACACCTTTATTTCCTACTAGCAGCGCCCCGCGGTGTCACCCGCGTAGTTCCCAGTTAGTGCCTATGTTACTCGCTGATAATTATACTTTTCGATTTATGATTTTTTTTTTTATTGGTCCAGTAGTTTCGGAGTTTATTCGGTACAAACAAGCAAACAAATCCTTCCTCTGTATAATATTAGTGTATAAGTATAGACAACCAGTTTTAGTACAACTAGCTTCTGTCAACGGCATCGCCTCGGGGAAGTCGGAAATCATACTAAGGGAACATACTCCTGGGTGTGTGTGACCCCGGGGTGAAAAGAAAAGCACCCTATGTCGTATTTCAGGACACGATCAACCTATTTGCCAAGTTTAAAAAAAAAGTTTACCCTTCACTATGAATTACTGCTGTATCGTGGGTGCGTTTACAAACATACAATCTCCAACAAACAAACAGCCACATTATTTCCTGATATGAACTTTTTCGGAACCAACATTATAATATTCGTGGTTTTAATTAATATAAAAATGGAACGACCAATAACTCAAGATTCATCTATTGATCGTATCATATGAAATCTTTATTGTTGTATCCAAAAAGTTTATGTTAGTGTATCTTTATCTCTAGAAACTTCTTCAGGTTATACAACATGCCTTATCTTTTTGCTGACGCACTTCTTACAGTTACACTCACAGGTTCGCTGACCCCACAAAATAAAAGAGCGTGATAATACATTCATGCATGTATTTTGAACCCACGCATCAGGCATTGCTAATTTATGATTATAAAACCCGCTTACTAAACGAAATGTACCGGTTTCAGGACGACACAGTGATTGTTGATCTGTTACTAAGGAAAATAATCTCATATCCTTAAGAATTAAAATTAAAAGGGTAATTATCTTTTTTTATAGTTTCAATCAAATGTTTGATTGGTTGAAAATTGGTTGTTGAAAAATGTTTGGTTGGTATAAATTGCATCTTACAATTTTACCAAGATAAATGTCGCATTTTCTATGTTGGAATAAGTTTCTGAAACTGGTTTTTACATTGAAGCTATTCTCCTTATAATTATATCGCAACAAAAAAAACAACACCGCACATTTTGACTACTTCCGTTCTTAGACGTGTAAGCGTATTGTGATCTATTCTCATAAAGGCGATCGGCCACAGTCAGTGCCAACATAAAATCGATTAGTTGATTAGTTGAAGTTATGGACCTACTCGTAATTAGCTATAAAAAGCGTTAACTGTACCTCTACATTCAAGATGCAAGTCGATCGTAAAGAGATACTTACCGGGTACATAAAACGCGTAATCCCATCCGAAGTTTTCAATTAAAGGTCCTGTTAGCGACCATGTGACCACCGTGCCGATGGCGCCACCGAGCAGCGCGCTCACGAATTTGCCCTTCTCCGCCGGGGGTGCCCAGTGGGCTACTAACGCGTGTAACGCTGGAAATAGGAATCCCTGCAAACATATAAGTTCCCCACTATAATTTATACAGATTGATCAATTCGTTCTACATTCTATCAATTTGTCACCTTGGACCACATTAGTAAATGAATGCAGCTCATTCGATAACTCACAATTTCATCACTATAATCTACGGTTAAAACGGTATCTAGTTTATAGCTACTGTTTAAAGGTCTTCTCACGTAAATGTGCAAAAATATGTACACAATACAAAATGAGCCTACTGATGACACAGATTACAGTAATAACACGTAACACATCATGACTTCTAGCTGACGACATTAAATTCTGTAGTCGAAACATAGTCCACACAAAGATATGCACGCGCGCAACTATACGTGGCGTATCGTAGGTGTTTAGTCTTTGTAACGCCTACGCAGCTGCTACGCGTATTCTACGCGCTACTACGAAACCTCATATGGCTGCTACGCAGCCGCTACGCTGCGCTACGTACGTAGCTTTAACGCAAGCATTTTTTCAAAATTTCAAATACGGGAATTGTTTGTAAAATGATGGAGTTTCTTTTTTATCGATGGGAAATCATCAAATGACTTCTTTCACTCTGGGAGGAGCGGAAAAATCTTTCAGATTCATATTGATTAATACCCATCCGTGTTCCTCCTAATGCCCTTTGCGTTCTAGGGCCGAGTTGACTCTTTTAAACAAATTCCACAACCCTGGCAAATACTAACTAACTTAATAATCGTCGAAAAATCGACTGTCTCTTGAAAGTAAAGTATTGTTTTTCGCGAGACTATATTAAATAGCATTCCGTTTACTTAATAAATAAAGATATTATCAAACTATTATTTCTTGTATTCATAACACTACTCAGAATGACAGTAATTCTTGCATATGAACACGACTTTGAGAATTATTATGACGTATGTAGTAGCCGTTTATCACTTAATGTGACATCGTTAGATTTTATAATTACTTTTACATACCAGCGAGCCTTCCTAGAGCCTACTCAATTCCCAAGAAATAAAGAACAAAGTTGCACAAACGCAACATAATAAGTCCATGCAACTTGTCTGCCATCCGTGAACGCAAAGCGGACATTCTGCAAGCTTCTACGAACGTGTATGAATAAATATGGAATTATTATATATCAGATACGATATTATCGCAAAAAAATGTTCTTGTGTTGTCATAAACTGTTCTACACGGGCATGAACATAAAATATGCGAAAAACCTCCATCGCTTAAAATAACTGAATAATGTTATTCTAGAGTGTTCAGTGGTTGTTGCAGGTATTTTTTGTAAGTATCATTCATGGACAGGTTCATTTACATTGATAAAAATACAATTGGCACCTCCATATAAATATAATGGCCGTGGGAAATTCGGAGCCATCTTGATTAGCGTTGTCCTGGGCTTGAATTGTACTGACGCGATGTTCTGAGGCCTTTGTAGCACAGATTAGTTGTTTGCGAGATTAAATATCTACTCTGTACAAAAATTGTATAAAACTAGGAAGGTATCATTAATTTCAAAGATTTTGACAACATTTAATTATGTGTAAGATACTTGACGGTACGATTGTTACATTAGCAAACAGTGTAATTTAAAACTAAATTAAGTTTTTGCTACCTATTCTACGTTATTAGATAAGAATAGAATGAACGTATTTGTCGTGGAATCCATAATATTTCTAGTGTTACAAATACCGATTCATGGAAGCACTAAAACATGTTAACAAACGCAGTTATGTGTCCTATCTGCTTTAACAAATTGAAAAAACAGTGAT
This sequence comes from Hecatera dysodea, assembly GCA_905332915.2. Taxonomy (NCBI): domain Eukaryota; kingdom Metazoa; phylum Arthropoda; class Insecta; order Lepidoptera; family Noctuidae; genus Hecatera; species Hecatera dysodea. The sequence goes on from HG995304.1 coordinate 9,696,938, forward strand.
GCGCTGCGGCGACAAAGGAAAACAACTATTCGTACCACCTGTTTTGCGTCGCTTTTTCCACTTACACCATACCTAGACGCTTTATAGATTTTACGACGGTGACAAATTGCCTGTGGTTTTATTAGCCTTACTTAACAGAGAAATGGTTTCAAAGTACTTGTTATTCGCAGAAGTTTTTTCATTATCATTCTTCAAGTGTGAACGATTTAACTATTGACATCAATCAAATACAAAAATAAACTCACTTATTTTCACATAAACCCTTATGTGAAAATAAGTGGGTTTATGTTTATGAGTATATGTTTATATAGGCAAAGTGTACAAAATGCTATCTGTTCTGATCCTTCACATACTCCTTTACATAAAATATTATCCTCTAAATTAAAATCGACATCATCAACAGTTATGTAGTTTCTACCTGCTGAGTTTACATACGTGTTTTATATATGCACCTATGTAAGGACTATCCAGTAGTTGTAGTAATAAATAAACGTCTTTTCAGAACTGAATACCTGCACCTATTTATACAACTAGGTAGTTGTTGCAATGCAATTATGATAATTCGTACCTAAATTATCCGCAATTAAGGTCAGACATTATCTAACTTAATAGAATAATATTCAACATAAATCATTTTACAATGAGATATTTACTAGCAGAAATGTTATTCAATAATAGTTAAATATCTATAATTTCGCAAGACAGGCGGACAATTTTACTACTTAAAAATTCAATGTTCCACACATGGAATTTTTAAGAGGTAAACTTTTCTGTAATTATAACTCTATAACTAATTCATGCAAAAGGCAAACTAATTATATGGACAAGGAATTGGCGAGACAGAAATAACAAAATATGGTCACTGGACTTGTCATGCTTGAATAAATATGGAAATTTATAGACTGCACCAAACGATAAAAAGGCCTTTTTCAAGTCACAACTCTGTAACACAGTATAATTAATTTTTTTTTGTTATTTTTATGTCACCGAAAAATGAAAAACTTGGCAAGATTATAAAATATATTGAGAGATTGCAAACTTTCGATAAATTGTCAACTGAACATCGAGCCACCCATAACTCGCCAGCCGCCTGAGACCTAACGAGTATAAATAAATAATATGATAACGAGAATAAACGAGTTTCTTTTCTGCTTTTTTCTAACCTCCCAGTACGTATATTTTTGTAGCATGGAAGGATTATTTCCTGCTAATAATCTAAAACTTATTCGTTTTGATCAAATAATTATTTTTATCCTAACCTATTTCGGATGTACATATAAAGGTATATTATGATCAAAGTATTAAGGTTAGCAGTACTAGTAGTGTTTCACAATATCTTACCGCTGCAAGACCGCTGACGAACCTCACTGCAACCAACACCATGTAGTGCAACCGAGCCGCCTGTGGACTCAGCATGGTCAGGATGGCGATGAGCAGCATGGTGACAAACACCAGCTTCCTCGGACCCCAGAACTCGGCCGCTGTGCCTCCCACCAAGCAGGATATGGAGTACCCCCAGAAGTACCCTGATAATACGTATGCCTGCTGCTGAGCTGTCCATGTGAACGTGACCACACCATCTGGCTGCGTAACAAAGATTTATATTAAAGTAATTGAATTTGGGTGGTTATAGGGTGGAGGAAGACCAGTAAAACAATGGATGTATTGTGTAAAAGGTGGAAATGGATAGAAAGGAGAGTCTTATTATAAAAATAATCCTGTCGACCGTATTTTTGCCCCGGTGGTAAACTCAACGGATATTAGCCAACAGGAGCATGCAGGAGGAATTATTAACAACAAGTATGTGTGCCAGCGCAATCACAGATCCTCTCTGTTTCTTTATTCTTATAGTCCGATGGGACGGCCATCTGACACGACCGGAAAAAGATCAGGCGAGGAGCACCTGAACTCTCCCCAGTATGTCAGCACGGGATATCACACCTCCGACTTCCAAACTCTAGGCTGCTGCTGAGAAATCCCTAATGGAAAAACCCAAGAAAGCATTGTTTCATTGGGAATTGAAACTAGGTCCTCAAGATCAGCAATCGCCGTTTGTGACCACGAGACTGTTAAGGAGGGGACAATTGAGATGACGGCGATTAGAGAGTTATGGAAGAAGAGCACAGGCTGCGCCGACCCTAAATGATTTAGGATAAGGGCTGATAGCACTTGAAATATGCTTTTAAATTTTGAATACAAAGTTACGTACGTTCATGAAATATATCATTATTCAACAAAAGGCTGTTGCGCATAACATCATAAACGTAGTAAGAGTAATTAGTTTGTGTTTTCTGCCAATCTAGCAGGTTGTAAAAGCCTTTTTATTATTGTTAGTTTTCCTACTGTAGGCGTCTGTGTGTTTGAAGTAATTATCTCAAGCAATAAAATCTTATATCTCTTTGCAGACACTGGCTGCAACATAATACCTACAATTTGTATACTATTTCTTGGTTTTTACCTGTAGAACCATAAACTAAGTCTCCCACGATAAAATATTATCAATAACACCGTCATTAATAACATTGGACTTAATGTACCTACCTAACTGACCAGTTATTAATCCAATAAATCAATAAAAAGGTACGCAAAAATATTGTTATTTCTTTCAAAAATAATTTTGTATCATAAAATGAGAGAAGCGAACGAAAAATGTACGATAAACAAGAGCTAACACAAAGGTTTTATTTTTTCAGGACACACCTGTGCTATAGAAAATTCGCGCGGCAATACAAATAACGAAACTTGAATAGAGTAGTATTTACCTATTCGTGAATATTTTACAATGAACAAATACGTCACTTAGTGGAACAGTTGAATAAAGATGTCAGTCCGAATTTAATGAACTTATTCAAATACAAACAATGCATTAATTCCAGTGAACTACTATTTCAAACAGCTTCGCTTACATTCCATGACCTCTTATAATTACTAGAAATACTGGCATATAACCAAAAAGCATAACTTCAACATCTTTAATCATTGCTTCTAGAATTTACATATGAATTCATCTTTCCACGATGAAAACAAAAATGACTCTTTCTGAGAATGTGCACATTTATAAGACTACCTAGCTTCTTTCATTTTGTGTAATGTCATGTAATTCTGTCTCATGAATTTGCGGAAACAAATTATTATAAACCCTGAAAAAAAATATTTGTTGGGTACTGGTAACCTGAGTGCTACCAGAATAGTTTTCCGACATGTTGTTTCTGTGGAATATTCATAGAAATTATATACATATATGTATTTTTATCCTCCTCATCAAAACGACCCTAAAACTTAGTGGGTATATCCATTGCTCACAGAATTAAAATATTAATACACCCGACACTACGACATACATATTTGTCAAATTATAACAAACTTGCCACTTTCTCACGACAGTGTTTAATATAGCGGAAAATGTATGAAACTAAACGTTCACCTGACGCCTGTCGGTGTAAATAGGCCCCTGAGCGTAGCACGTTAGGTAGTTAACAATAGGTATAGGTATAAAGTAGGTATTACCTGTCGCAGTTCTCGCTTGGTGACCACGGTACTGTTATACAACGAAGTATCGTTTGTCACTATGGCCTCGCACTCGCTTTTCACCCTGTGAATGAGAATGAAATAAGTATTGTACCTATAGGCACTTAAATGTCAATATCTGACTGAATTATCATATTATAGATACGTGATTGTATATATAATATATAGTGATTGTTGATTGAGATCTGACTACTAGTATTTGAGTTGTCCCTAATAATGCGGGGCTTAGTCTACATTCGACGGTCTCTACGTATAATCCCCTAAGTGGTAGATACGTGTACATTCAGACCTAAACTATCGTTCAGTTTAATAAAAAATAATAGAAGTTGGCAAATTGACCTTTAAATACACACACGACATTTCCCATAACTACGAAATTGACTAAAACTTCCGACGTAGAACAACAATAGTGGTACTCCAGTCGTTTTACGTGGGACAATCCAATGTGACACCGCGCGCCTTCCCCGCAACTGCCACTGGCGAGACATAATTAATAAGTATATAAAAAATAAAACAAAGTTTTTGTTTTAATTAAGCCTGCTTCGAAATAAAACGTAATACAAATAATTTGTATTTCTTGTGATGAACTGTTTTTTGGAGTGAGTTAAACACTTATCTACTTTTAATAACAGTTTTTGTACCATGATCCCCACGTAAACCTTCCTAAATGGTAATTGCGACTTTATTTAATTAAAAAACTCCGGCGTAAAACTCAATAACTTACATTATTTATCACAGGGATGATTGCGTAGTATAAATAAGTACCTAAGTGACAGATAATACGGTCGAAAGGGCTTTTAAAACTTTTAATTCTTTTTTTTTATAATAAAGATCAAATATGAAACCTGTATTCCAAATTTCATGAGTTTCTGTTAAGTAGAACATGAACTACACATGTTTGAAACTTTAAAGTGCTCTCCTGTAAAATTTGTCATTTGTAGTTAGGAGATTATACGTAGGGACCGTCGCATTGATGATGTTCTCATTCCCTCTTGTCGATGTAAAATGAAAAAATAAAACTGTTTACGATGGTTTGGAAGAGCATCTTAGTATTTCAACGTGGTCCCTTTCTAGTTTTTACATAATAAGCAGTTTGGTTTTACAAGGGGTCGTTCAACAACTGATGTTGTCGTGTTGAACTTCTAGGACACATTTATAATGCATGAACTCTCGGAACCGGCCACCACCGGGAACTCAGGTAACGGTAGGAGGGGTTCACATCGGCGTTGGGTCAACGATGAGGTACCTGGGCCTCGTCCTCGATAGCCGGTGGAACTTCGCGGAGCATTTCCGACGTTTGGCCCCCAAACTGGGGCGGGCCGGGGCTGCCTTCAAGCGGCTCTTGCCCAATCTGGGGGGACCAAACGCCTCCTGCCGGAGGCTGTACGCGGGGATCGTGCGGTCCATGGCCCTTTACGGGGCCCCAGTGTGGGCGCTGTCGCTAAGGCGACTGCCAGCGCGCCACCTGGTCTCGGCCCAGAGGGTCATGGCCCTTCGGCTAGTCCGTGGATACCGCACGGTCTCTGGCGAGGCGGCGAATCTCCTTGCCGGATTACTGCCGTGGGATCTGGAGGCGAGAGCTCTCGCGCACGTTTACGCGTTGCGTGTGGAGGCGCTCAGCCGGGGTGAAACTCTGCTGCCGCGGCAAATTGCTGCGCAGCGGACGGAGCTCCGGCAGGGTCTCACGGAGGTTTGGAGACAGCGACTATCGCAACCCAGTGCTGGGCACGCCACTATTGTGGCGATAAGTCCCCTCTTTGAGGCGTGGCTGGAGAGACGTCACGGCGTTCTCACCTTCCGCCTGACGCAGGTGCTCACCGGACACGGCTGTTTCGGGAGGTACCTGTGTCGGATCCAGCGGGAGGAGGCGTCCGGGTGTCATCACTGTGTGGATCGCCCGGAGGACACGGTGGAGCATACGGTGGAGGTCTGCCCTGCTTGGGCGGAGCACCGCCGTGTCCTCGTCGAGGCGATCGGCGGCGGCGACCTCTCGCGTCCGGCCCTGGTTCGGGCCATGGTCCGGAGCGAGGAGGCATGGGAAGCGATCGCCTCCTTCTGCGAAGCAGTAATGCTAGCGAAGGAGGAGGCGGAGCGCGTGCGAGAGAGGGAAGCCCCTCGCTCCAGCCGCCGCAACAGAAGAAGACGCCCCGGGCGTCGGGAAACGCAGGGCGATTCCCGGCCACCGTAGGCGCGGGCCTGCGGATGGCGAGCTATGGGTGGCTCGCCGTCCGATAGCAACCAGGCCCAAGTCGACGGCACGTCGTGTTCCACGTGCGCCTCAAAGAGCCGTCAGCAACGTAGACGGGGCCCCATAGGGTCAGTGCCTGCTAGGGTTGCGGAATTTGTTCTTTCATGGGGTACAGTGTTAAATGTTACAACAAAATACCTTGTGACATATTAGAGTTAAATGAAAGGAAATTTAAAACCTATGTTAAAAGCACACTTTGTAAACAAGCATACTACAAGCTAGAAGATTATATTCAAGATAAGAATGCTTGGAAACATGCTGGTCCTGCTCCATAGGACAATATTGGGTGTAGTAGACAAAGCCAAACTTGTCGGTCTGTATGTGTGATCTATCTGCTATGTATACAGGTGTAGTTACTGATCTTTTATAGTTAATTTAACACACACTGATTCATTGTTGGTAATTGTATAAAACAAGGATTAAATTTTTTTTGTAAATATGTGAGTACTATGTCCCTGATTAGCAAATTTATTAATTTTACCTCTGCTGTTGTTTCTTTGTTGTACCTGTTAATAGTATAGTACTTAGTTTTATTCGGGTGCATCGTCCTCACATATAACCAGTTGGCTAATGTATACAAAATATTGTAAAACTTATACATATTTGAAAAGAGTAACTATGGAGTTTCTTGTCCGTTCTTCTCCATAAGAATCTACTTTTTGCGAATGGACAACTAGAGTCACTATAATATTTTTATTTTCAAATGTTTTGACGTTCAAAAGTGCCGTTAATGGTCTAGTTGAAATAAATGAATTGACTTTGACTTTGACTTTAAAGAGTCACCGCAGCCCTGGAACGCAAAGGGCACACATAGAAGGATCACGGGTGGGTTTTAGTCAGTAAAAGTCTGACACTCCCTTCCGCTCCGCCCAGAGCGGGAGAAGTCATTTGATGATTTCCCATTCAGGAAAAAAAAAAAGGACAAGAAGGCTTGGGATTGAGCTGCTTCAGTTTTGTACACGGCGCAATGTTTTAATGTTTTTCTGTTTTGTTCTCTTTTGTGCGCTTTTTGTTTATATTTATACAGTTTGACATTTTCATTTACATGACATGAATGTTTACTTTTTAAAGTATTCTTTTTATTTTATTACAATTTCTTATTTTGACATGAATACTTACTTTGTAAAGTATAATATTTTATTTTATTTTATGTTTATTCCCTATTGTGAATATGAGGACTATATGGGTTATTATTAGCTTTTCCTATTCAAGTTTTTTTTTTAACGTTGTCTGGCTGTTTGAGTATTTTTGTGGCCTACCCAAATGTCCTTTCATTGGCATTGTTCGTCGAGTTCCTTATTGATTCTAAGTTGAGCTAATCGACTCTGACCAAGGCTTGCACTGACTGGACATGTCCACTCAAAACTGTGTGGTTCCTTCTTAAAAAGACCACTTCAGACACTGATCTGCATGGTCCTCATATAACGTATTGTGAATATGGGGACCATGTAGATCGCTACGTCAGGGGTTCATTCATGTTAGTCTGGCGGTTTGAGTTCTTTAGGTGGCCTACCCAAATGTCCTTACTTTGGTATTGTTCGTCAAATCGTTGAGCTCCTTAAAGTTCTAAGTTTGAGCTACACGATAAGTGACAAATGCTTGCACTGTTTGGAAAGGTCCACTCAAATCAGTGTGGTACTTTCCTCAAAAGACCACTTCAGACACCAACCTGCATGGTTCTCATATGATTTGACCAGTACAATTGTATGGACTTCAAAAGAGACCTTGACCTCTGAGTTTGTTTCGGTGTTTCTTCTCAGGGTAGTCAGCTAGGAAACACCGGCCTCATCTAGTTTTATAACGGCCAAAAAAAAAAAGATTGACGTGTAAAAGTGTTTTTTACAAACTACTTACAAAATAAAAAATCATTTATCATTTACTAGATTGACAACACACGTACAGGATGTAAAAGATTGAACGCAAAATCTGAAAACGGATCGTTGTACCTACTCATTGTTATATCCAACTTTTACTATGGGCCAATCCGCAATATATCAGATGTTCAGTACATTTTACAAAGTTACGCAGACAACATTTGTCGGGATTTCAGTGTTGGTGCCAAGGTATAAGTTGTTCATAACAATGAGTACAATGAATGAACTCATTACGTTTTGCTTGTAAATATTGTTTCCGTGTTTTGCCGGTCTCCATTGCGCGGCTAATTTTTATTTCACACGCACATCTCTCTGACGTCATTGCGCATCAAGAAGATGAACAGCGTAATATTATGAAGTACACAAGTCGAAGACCGACCTACTGTCTATTTACTAACAGATTTGTTGTAAAAAAAACAGGTTTTCAGTATTAAGATGCAAATAATGGCTTGATGGTGGCAAATCTGTGATTGAACCAAAACAAAACGCCAACAACTGCATCGAACCGCCTGCAGCAAAAGTGATTCTGAAACACTCTGTATATAATTTTCAGCTAATAAAGCTGAAAATTATATACAGAGATACTTCTATGAATAAACCTCCTGAAAAGGTACATATACAACCGATAACGTACGTAGCAGCTGTCTACTTAGAATATTTGCAAGCCTTGTTATCATATCTTCAAAACTACAGATTTAAAGGATACAAAAACCATAAAGAAATAAAAGTAGTAGTGTTTCTAGTTAAGTAATCTCATGATGTACGTGATAATGTACGTGGAGAGCCGTAAACGGTTCATTATTGACAGAACGCGAATGAAAGGCGAATGAGTGAAGTTGAGCGTGAACGCTGTTAATTTTCTTTACGTCATGGCCGCGGAACTACGAACTTGTTTGCGTCAACTAACCAAGAACTTAAATACGGAGCATTTATATATTAAATTTTTTCACATTCATAAACAGTCTTATTCATACAAAAAATCTTACCATAGGATTAGTTAAAATACTGATTAATGGATGCTCTCATTTGTAAATAGTACTGTATCTGCTCATTTTTAATTAAACTAAGTATGTAGTTTAAAATTAATATGAATAGGTAAGCCTGAAATTTCATTATGTCAATTTAATCAATCAAAGTTTCCATGTATGTACGTGTAATTCGTATTACCTACTTATCGAATATCCGTCCCTATTCAAATATAGTTATGGTATACGGAACGACAATTTTAAATTACGACTGAATAAATTAGCAAAAATAAATGAAAATATAACTCTTATTTTAATACTAGTTAACCCGCGCAATTTCGTCTGCGTCACATAAGAGAGAGAGAGAGAGAGAGTAAAAATAACCCAGTTTTTGCAACATTCATCATTGTTCCTCCTCTCTTATTTGTCTTAGCGTATGGCATAAAGCCTTCCTTGATAAATAACACTGAAATATTGTTTTCAAATCGGACCCGTAGTCCGTTTTGAAAACGATATTTCAGTGTTATTTACCGAGATTAACGCGTTGAAGCAAACAAACAAACAAACGAACTCTTCAGCTTTATATATTAGTATAGATATGCAAAACCAAACACAAATACTGCAAGTAAATTTAATTAAACTTTTTAAATCATTATGCATGCGTTACTTAACTCACGTGTAACGTGTACGGATTAACTAACGTTATGGTTAATTTACGGGTTAAAAATGTTATAATATCACATTTGCTTTCATAAGGAAAGTTTTAAACTGGCAATTACCGTCATGGTAGAATCGAGAGGTCATGAGAATTTCGGCTAGCTAGTACTTACTAGCTTACCAGCCGGGCTTGGGTATAAAATGATCGATATTTTTATCAATGATATTTTAAATTGTTCAGCATTCTTTTTATGAATACCTCATAACTTTTTACACGATATATATTGAAATTCATTTGATATTCAAAAGCCGGTGCATGTCATGTGGTCCCATTACAGTGAGATCTAACGAGTATTTTATGGAGAATTTCATGGCTATAGATTTAGCTATAAATATAATATTACGCTATGGCGTATAGGAGCGGAGCATCAATGAAAAATGTTGTAAAGTTTTAGGTTTGTTTTTCTCTCTTATGTGGCGCAGACGAAGTTGCGTGGGTCAGCTAGTAGAAATATAATTAACGTTTAGGAATTAGGTGGAAAAACGGACGTGGACGAAACTCGACTGCCTATTATTACATCCTTCTCTTCACTCGTTTCTTTTAAAATGTTTCACATGGGCAGTATTGACACAGAGGCGCTCGTGGCTTAGTCTCTTTTGCTCATTTAATATCAATTTAGTCGTGGGGTATCACTGAGAAGTGAAAAATAAAAACTTTAATTTCGGAAGTCGGTGTTAAAAAAACAACCAAAAACCCTGACTTCCGAAATTAAAGTTATTTTATACTTTGTAAGTAGCCCAGTGTACGTATAATGTAAGTATCGCATATAGATGTACATAATTACATGAATAATAATCAGCTACTTCCCGTTATGTCATATTCCCGAGTCGTCAACATGTCAAAAGTTTTAAAAACAACTGAACACAAGTGGCGTTTGGTTCTTTCCTTCCTTTTTAACCGCATCTAAAAAAGGAGGAGGTTCTCAATTCGGATGTTTGTATTTTTTTTTATGTTTGTTCGCGCATAACTCCGTCGCTTGTCAACCGATTTGAAAAAATCTTTTTTGTTGGAAAGGGTATACTTTCCAAATGGTCCCATGAAAATTTTATCGAAATCATCCAAGCGGTTTTCGAAAAATCAACAACAATCTAAAAAAAATATCTACATTGTCTACATGGACGACCTCTTAGTTTACTCTGCAAAGGAGCAGTACGTTTTTTTACACCAATGTGATTAGTTCGTTTAGGTGGGGGAGAGGAGGGGTGTAGGTACCACTAAAAAGTGAAAAATAAAAAACTTTTTACAAAAAAATACAACCGACTTTTACACAAAAAATCAAAAAAGTGCAAAATAACTTTAATTTCGGAAGTCGGTGTTCAAAAAACGAAAAAGAAACCACAAACACCGAGTTCCGAAATTAAAGTTATTTTGCACTTTTTTTATTTTTTGTGTAATAGTCGGTTGTATTTTTTTGTAAAAAGTTTTTTATAAACTAGTTTTTTGTACGTTACAGTCAACTATAAAAGTCCTTTTTGACGCTCTTTTTATCACCCGACTTTCCCAGAGGTGTGTATATTGTTTTCTTAGTGTATCTAAATTCCTAAATTATATGTATCTATAGGTCTATATCCTGGGCTGCGCAGTATCGAAATATTATTCTGCTCGTTTCGAAAACCCAAGAATTGTTTCACTCCATGTTTTCTTTTATTGTGAACTTTATCACTCTTTCTAGGCAAGCTTTAAGGCTATGCTTGAAAAAGTCCATTCTTCGGAATATTAGTACAATTACACATTTATGATTATGCTTTCCTGGAGACAGTTCTAAAGTTCACGCAGACAGCAGCTAATTTAAAAAAAAATCAAAATTCTGGTATCACGAATTCAAAACTGATCTAGAGCAAGCTGAAAGTGATAATCAAAACACTTGACGCGAGCGAAGCCGCGGGCGGAAGCTAGTAAATAAAACATGAACCAATTTCTTTTTACTGCTGATTGTACTTTCCAAACAGAAGGTTGACCAAACGTTGACGAATCGGGAATGTGACATAAAGGAAAGTAGCCGAATAATCGTACATATCCGAGCTTTATAAAAAAGGAGAAATGTAATTTTAATATTTCGAAATTATTTAGATAAGTTATTGCTTAAGGCAAAAACATCAATATTTTGATATCCAAACATCGTTTCGATGACGATATGTATGTATATGTAAATCATTTTCTTTTATTTTTCTATCTCTACTGGCTGGCCGCACGTGGCCGGCCACGCGTGGCTAACTGATGTGATTTGAAGCATTGGGTATCGGCCACTCACGTGTATCAATCATTTTTATTATGCATATTTTTATTTTACCAAGGCCCGAGAATCATTGTTATGAGGAAGCAAGTACTAAATGTCTAGTTTTAAATCAATTAGGCGAAGCAAATATTGAAATCAAGTTACATTGTTGGCATGCATATCAATACTATATTGTACGTACAGATTCGAAAGTAAAATGTCTGTCTGTCTTTTTTTTTCTGGACGTGAAATCATCAAATGACTTCTCCCGCTCTGGGCGGAGCGGAAGAGAGTGTCAGACTCTTACTGATTAAAACCCACTCGTGATCCTTCTAGTGCCCTTTGCGTACCTGGGCCACGGTGACTCTTTTGAACAAAATCCGCAACCCTAGCAGGCACTGACCCTATGGGGCCCCGTCTTCTTGGCGTGGAACACGACGCGCCGTCCACTCGGGCCTGGTTGCTATCGGACGGCGAGCCAACCATAGCTCGCCATCCGCAAGCACGCGCCTAGTGTGGCCAGTAATCGCCCTGTGTTTCCCGAAGCCTGGGGCGTCTTCTTCTGTTGCGGTGGCTGGGGCGCGAGGATTCCCTCTCATGCACGCATTCTGCCTCCTCCTTCTCTAGCATTACTGCTTCGCAGAAGGAGGTGACCGCTTCCCATGCCTCCTCTCTCCGGACCATGGCTTGATCCTGGGCTGGACGCGAGAGGTCGCCGCCGCCGCGCCGCCAATCGCCTCGACGAGGACACGACGTTGCTCCGCCCAAGCAGAGCAGAGCAGACCTCCACCGTATGGTCCACCGTGTCCTCCGGGTGATCCACACAGTGTTGACACCCGGACGTATCCTCCTGCTGAATCCGAAACAGGTACCTCCCGAAACAGCCGTGAGCACCTTTTTTTTTTTTTTGGATGGGAAATCATCAAATGACCCCTCCCGCCCTGGGTGGAGCGGTAGGGAGTGTCAGACTTTTACTGACTAAAACCCACCCGTGCTCCTCCATGTGCCCTTTGCGTTCCAGGGCCGCGGTAACTCTTTCGAACAAATTCCGCAACCCGTCTGTGGTGCTGACGGCTCCTTGAGGCGCGCGTGAAGCGCGTCGTCGACTCAGCCTGGTATCGGACGGCGAGCCACCCACGCTCACCGTCCCCAGGCATCAGCCACTGCGCAATAGCACAGCGGCCGACTTGTCTCTGGAGGAGGCCGAAATGGGACCATTACTGGCACTCCATTTCAGCCCCCTCCCGAGTACCAGGAGTCGCAGCACCCACAGCAGCAGCGGCAGGAGCGGCGACGGAAGCCGCGGCGGCGGCAGAGGCCGCGGCGGCGGCGGTCCTCTTGCGCTTGGTCGGGGCGGATGGCGCGCAGGCCCTTCCCCCAGCCCAGTGCCCGGCCGGCTTGCCAACAGCCGCACATGCACTGCAGTGCGGCGTGGCCTCGCACAAGCCGGCCCGATGACCGGGCTGACCACAGCGGAAACAAAGTCCGCTGCGGTCCACCTCCGAGGGGCACATAGCTCCCGTGTGGTTGCCCACATGGCAGCGGTAGCACCTCAGAGGCCTGGGTTCCAGCAGTTTTACCCGCGCAGACACCCACCCCACCAAGAGCCTTCGTCCCTCCGACAGAGTTCTGGCCGCCGCCACGGGGCAGCTCACCACAAGGGTTTGCATGCCCGTGTTATCAGGACGGATGGTGCCCGCCTTGACAAGCTCGGCAGAGCACCCCCCAGTCCTGGCGACGGCGGCCACAACCTCCTCCTCCGTCACGGAATCATCCAGGCCCACTATGCGCATGTCGATGCGCTTAGTCGGCCTGGACACCCGGACCTCGTCCGCGGGTAAGACCGCCCTCAGCCTTTCGGCCAGGGCGTCCGCGAACGGGCCACTCTCCGCTTAGGCGAGCTCGAGCTTGCGGGCACCGGTTAAGGTCCTCCTGACCCCGATGCCCCCGCTGATGCCCAGCTCTTGGAGGCTCACCGCCTCCTTCGCCCGCTTCAGTACGGCGAGATACGTCACGCCCCTCTGTTCCGCTTCCGGCTGCAGTGTGAGCACCACAGCCGCGGATTTCGGGGCGCGAAGCCTCGCCGCGATAGCGTTGGCCTTCCGCCGCTGCTTCTTGGCCTTGTTCTTGGCCGCCTTCTTTTTTCGCCGCTTCTCTCCGGCAACTTGCCACTCGGCCTCGGCCGCAGGAGGGTCCGAGGGTGGGGGTGGGGGCGGCCGCGGCGCCACTGGCGCAGCAGCCTCAGCCGCTCCCCCTCCAGCCTTCCTCCCACCCCTCTTCGCCGGGGCCGACTTGGTCGTCGCCGGCGTCGCAGGCGCCGGCGCGGCTCCCGCCTTGGCCTTCGCCTGGCCGGACGTTCCTGAGCTGGCAGCCACGGCGGCCGCGTACGAAGCCGCCTTCTGCTGCTGGCCCGGGGCCCTCTGAGTCACCACTGTTGGGGGACGCCGGACCATGTCCTCCAGCATGGAGAACTGCCTCCGGAAGGGAGCCAGCTCCTGCCGCACCAGGTCCCGCACCTGGCTCAGCACTTGGCCCCCCTCCGGCGCTGCCGGACTCAGTCCCCCTCGCGGCTCCACAGAGGCCGCTCTGGCCATCCCCGCCAGGTCCCTCCGTAGCGACTCATTCTCCTGAACGAGTCGCTCCGTAAGAACCGCGAGGCGGGCGACCTCCGCCCGCAACTCCGACGCCTCCTCTGAGGCAGGCCCGCCAACGTTGGCCGCCGCTGCCGCCAGGATGGAGGCTTTGGCCGCGCTGATGGCCTCCCGCTTCGAGGACTGCTTCCTCTTGAAGGCCACAGCGCGGATCGCGGCCTCCACGACCTCCGCAAACTGGGCCCTCTGCTCCTCAATAGCGGGAGGTACCTCTCCCGGGGACTCTGAGTCGTCAGAGTCGAGAGTAGGCGGACGAGTAGAGGGAGCCCTGCGGCCGCCCCCTCCAGGGCGACGCCCCTCCTCCACCAACCTCTCGGCCCGACGCTCCACCTCCCGGGTAGAGGGAGCCAGCCCCCTCCCTGCTCCCTGGGGATTTTGCGGGCGGAGGCAAACTCGCCCTCGGAGGACGACTCCTTGTCGTCCTCCCGTCTGGGCCGCTTGCGGAAGAACTTTACGTTCTCCGCAGCAGCCCCCTCTCCTCTGTCACCAGAGCCCGCCGAGCTGACCGTTACTAGGTCTGGCGCGGAGCCGGAATCCGACTCCGCACTACCCCGGCGCTCAGGCGAACCCTCCTCTACAAACTCGTGCTCTTTGTTGCCCACCCCATAGTACGAAGGGCAGCCCGCCGAAGCGGGGTGGGATTCCCCGACCGCTGAGCAGTCGGGACCCACCTGGGGACTTATTTTACATCGGCCTTTTTTCATTTTGTTCCTTTTAAGGGTGCGGTCCCTGTTTGCTCCGCCCCTTCTCAGGGCCCACTCTCAACCTCACCTCATATCTCTACCTGCTCGCTGCTCTCACAGTCACGTCTGATAATCAGACGCGTACCAGAGAGCAGCGAGCAAGCTTGACACGCACACCGTCCGCAGACCCAAACACTGCTCAGGTCCCCGAACGGTGCGCCCCTCGTGTGTGTCTCTCTTGGTCTGATCCCTCACTTGCGACCTTCCGGCATGAGTGGCTCTACCGGGAAAGCTCGCAAGATCATTGGGACGCTCAAACCCCACCACGACGACAACTTGGAGACACATTCGGTGGGGAGCCGTGAGCACCTGCGTCAGGCAGAAGGTGAGGACGCCGTGGCGTCTCTCTAACCACTCCTAAAAGAGGGGATTTATCGTCGCAATGGTGGCGTGCCCAATGTCTGTCTGTCTGTGGTGTTACCTCTGCAAGTGATGAGGAAACAGTTTTTCCTTTTCTGTGCCAAGTTTCATCCAGTTTCATGGATACCCCATGTTCCCTAAAAGTGTGTTGCACTGGCTTATTTGTACGCTGGCGAAGCCGCTGGCAGAAGCAAGTGGATTACAACCAGATAATTATAAAAGAAATAAAACAACAGAATTTCACAGACAGCTGTTTAAAGTTCCAAAGAGACACCGCATTCGACCGACTTTTTCGACTTTATTGTCTTAAATTATTTGCCAATCTTTGTTTCTGATTTTACCTTGAACAGTTTTTATTGTATTTTTATGAGAAATGACTTTGATATCACAAATAAAGTGGTAATAAATTAAGTGTTATAACGAGTTAAGTGTCCTTAAGAATGTGAGCGGGGTTGTCTGATGACAAGTATATACGAGTGCATACTACACTGGGAACTGGTGTTTTCTATTCACGATAACTTAACATTCAGATTATATATATATATGTATACAGCAGAAGCATAGTAATACATTACAACTTATAAGCAAATAAATATTTAGTCATTCAGATTAAAAAACGTTAGAATTAAGTAAGTACCTATCACTAACTTAGTGATTTTGTCTTTAAATCTGAACTCAGTATTTTATAAGGGACTGTATGTGTGGTTATTTTCCAGAGAATGATGAAATCTATGACAAAATTTACAACTATTACAATAGAAATTTATAACAGGAAAAGTTGAAGGGCTCCAAAGAGCGTATCAACCAACCTAATAAATTAAATTTACCTACGTTAACAGCGGTACTGCATATTTTTAACCATATTCCAAAAAAGGAGGAGGTTCTCAATTCGACTGTTTTTTTTGTGTGTTACCTCATAAATAACTTGTGTACTGGGTGTACCGATTTTGATGAATCTTTGATTTGATTGAGATCTGACTACTAGTATTTGAGATTAGATGAGATTTTATCCCTAATAATGCGTGGCTTATGCGTCTACATTGATGATGTTCTCATTCCCTCTTGTCGATGTAAAATGAAAAAAAATATGTGTGTATGTTGGTTTGGAAGAGCATCTTAGTATTCGAAGGTGATCTCTTACTAGTTTCGTGAAGATCTAATGAAGAACTACTATATTTGTATTGTATTGTATTTTTTGTAAAAAGTTTTTTTAAATGAACCTTTCATTTAAAAATTATAATATAACACTTAAGAGTACCTTCTAACATGGGCACTTACCAGTCATAAAGTAGATGGTCTACGTTCCTACCGCCTCACACCGATCACAAATTTTAATATGGGTAATAAAAGTAGTAGTTTGTTTTTATTGTAGTTTAAAAATATCAGTGTTACAAATTATTATCAAAGCAACTATGTATAATGAAAATATCTAGACACGCCAACATTGTTTCGTTACCCTTGTTGGAAATGTAATAAAAACCGTCTTACTGAGTTACCTAACATGTACGGTTAGCAATTTAGGTTTAAATACTCAAAAATAAATGCGTCGTTTGATCCCAAATTTTGTGAAAATTTCCGACTAAGTGTTTAGTCAATTCTTTTCTTTTTTTAGAAATTTTGCGCGAAAAACTGTAAAAACTTTTTTTTATCAAACCTTTCTGTGTCACGATTTCAGCTAACTGATCCATACGTAATTAATATAGCAATTTACCGAAAGTCCAAAACATTGTTATAAATACTAATTCAATTTGGATTCGATTAAGGCAAAAAAGAACTGAATACTTAATCGGACTCTGCAGTTGGATGCAGGCGGATGCACTTGATTCATTCGGCACCACAATGCGGTCACCATTCATTGTGCCGACACGCGCCGCTGCTGATTTACCCATGGCTAGATGGCTAGATTGATTAAAAGAACCAAGACCATTCAGAACATTGTTTTGATGCTAATTTAGGTATTGCTACGATTTTGTTTTATTCTAACTGACCCGACAACCGTTGCCTTATTCAAACCAAGTATCATACAAAAATCCCACAGAAACAAACACTTTGAGATTTTCCTAAATTTCCCCATTTTCCCGGTCAACTTTTCTTTCAGTATGCACCTTACCTAATGGGACTATAATAAGGTTTTTTAAAAGTGAAAATGGTGGTTAAAGTTCACAGCATTACGATCCCTAAAGCGGTAAGAACCGGTTTTCGAGTACCTGCCTTTTTTCTGGATGGGAAATCATCAAATGACTTTTCCCGCTCTCGGCGGAGCGGAAGGGAGACTCTTACTGACTAAAACCCACCCGTGATCCTTATTGTGCCCTTTGCGTTCCAGGGCCGCGGTGACTCTTTCGAACAAATTCCAGAACTTCGAGACTGTGCCTAAGTGTATGGAAAAACTAAAACAACATTTATCTCACTCTTATCGTTGCACGGAAAATCCTACCGATTCTGATGAAGTGCATTGTCATATATATTGGATCAATCACAACCAAATTGAGATTTTCTGGAATACGTAGATACGTATCTTATATATATGATAAGTACCTCTTACGCACGTGCCAACTCTCGAGAAAGATGATCAGCTTATCAATATCTTGATAGCACTATCAGATCCCCAAGAAAAGTCTCTAGAGTCAAGGCTTACGTTGACGTAAACAATAGTTCCTTTAGCGCAGAGTTATCGACCCTCTTCTGTCCTCTCTTTGTCCGAAGTCTAAAGGAATGGAAATTATACATCTTTTGTACTGAATAAAATCGTAAGGCTGTCTCTTTTCTTAATTTGCCTAGATAGATGTTTATATGAAGAAATTCGCGTTCGAACGGATTAATTCCCGTGATTTTTCCCAAAGGAACCTTGCATTTTTTAAGGGAATCCCTGTTGAACTCAGTAATCTTACTTTCAATCAAATGACATCCTGAAACGATAATATAATTTATTATTTGTATTCTTTTATTAATATTTCCATGCCAAAATGAATGTTCAAGGCAAATGTTCTATTTTATATTAACACAGCTCCTGCATACCTACAATGCAATGTGTAATTATTTTTATTATAGCTAGCCAGAAATGTTCCACTGCTGGGCAACTCTCCACCCCTTCTATTGTTACCGATTTTGTGCCACATCCTGCCAATTCCCAAGAAAGACATCCAAGTCGTCCCTCCATCTCTTATGTGGTCTGGCGCGGCGCCGTCTCGCGATTTCAGGGCACCAATTTTGTGTTTTGTAGGCCCACCGCTCGATTAACATACGGCAGACATGTCCAGCCCAGTCCCATTTAAGCTGGGCAGCCTTCTGAGCCACGTCAATTGCAATCCTTTAATTTAACACCAAGTGTACTGCGCTCCATAGCACTTTGGAAATCCTTGAGATTGGACTTTTGTATGTTAATCTAAGACCAAGTTTGTACACCATCACAACCATTGTTTGTGAACTGGATGCGGAAGCCGAAAATAGATCTAAGTGGCGTACAATTGGAGAGGCTTATGTCCAGCAGTGGACTGCAACAAGCTGTTGATGATGATGATTGATGAAGTTTGTACACCAGAGGTCAAAATGGGCGGTACACACATGTCCATGAGCTTCCGCTTGAGTGCCATGGGCAAAGTTCCTATCCTAAATAAGTAGATGTGTAATGTTAGGTTTAATTTATATTTAACTAGCTGACCCAGCAAACGTTGTTTTGCCATATATAAAAAAAATAAAAAATATTTTCACGCTTTCCTATTGAAATTTTTCCTGAAATTTCTTTGCTATAAACATCACGGAGCCCTTTTCCTTTCCACCGAATGCAAAACCGTGGAAATCGGTTCGTGCGTTCTGGAGTTATAGCGTCAGGAAGGAAAACCTGACTTATTTTTATATAGTAGATATAAAACGAAGCTAAAGTAGGTGATGATTAAAAAATATAGTGTTCATATTGTACAATATCTCTACGAACTAATGATCAATGTATAATTGAATCGGGAAGACAACGAAACTCCGTTGCGTGGGGTGGGCTTTACAAAACAGGTCTGTACTTAGGAATGAGTCACGTTACTGCGTGGAAAGCCCTACACGAAGAAGGTACCACTTTTTAAGAGTACAGGAACTAATCCCCACAGATTACGAACCATGGCTTAGATTCTGTAGGTGTTTCGTGGTAGGAACTGCTCGAAAACTTCTTTGGACAGAGTGTCCACTTTTAGTAGAGTAGACTTTTTAGGTATACCAACTTATAGAGCTTACTTCTTGTCTGACAAAGAGCTTATTTAGAAAAAGAAATGTGATGGAAAATTAAAAATCTGTTGTTTACATACATATGTATTTGAAACGCATGCGGACTTGCATTGTTGCAGTGATAAAGTGATAAGCTAAACCTTTGCGGCCGGTCGGCGTGCGCCTGATGGCAACGGCAGCCTACGCAGAGTACAGTGCGCATAATCACTATATGTATTTGTGCGTAACAAAATTATTGCATAATTTTATCTTTGACGGAAAATGTTTTTCGTGGTCAATTTTTATTTATAAACAACTCCTTAAATTTCTTGCAGAACACGTTTTTCAACGCCTTATATATGTCTCAGCTAACTAACTTAGGCAGCCGTTTAATTTGTGGGCTAGCCTTTTCATTGAATTGTGCCGTTTAATCAGCGGTAAATCGGCTGCGACAAAATACCTATATACTGAACGTTATGCTAAATGATATTTAGATAAAGTGATGTTAGATGAAGTAAACGCTATGTCGTTTGGGTGTTATAGTTATTGAAAATAGAGCAAATATTCTTTTACTAAATGAGCGGCATCCGCCGATTTATTATAAGAATGATAATTCTCCGGTTCAAGAAATTTCCTTTCCACTTATTTTCAGAATATGAGCTCTAGATGACCATGGGTACTTTGGGGGGTTTAATAAATGCCACAAACGCTGGAATTCACGTAGCCACCTATCGGGCCCAATAAAATCTAAGAACTTACCCATCTACTCGAAAATAAGAAGCGAGATAATCTAAATGTCGAGACATGGTGATTAGCATAACATTATGCATCAAAATGAATTTATAAAATCAACAGTTTTGTGTCACTGAATAAAACACGATTCACGAAGTTTACTAGTAACATTAGTAATAGCTGGTAAATAGTGTTCTATATTTTTTCTGTATTCCGTATTTCCCCGTTTTAGTCAATTTAACTTGCCAATAAACTTGTTAAACATCATTTCAAGTGCGCAACAAGCTCATTTCAGATTAAGTTCTACTGTTTATAACTAATTCTTCTCAGATGATATCTGTGGCCATCATAATATTATATTCTACGTACATACTCGTACATTTTGACATTGGTACTGATATTCCTAGTATTTTGTAATCAATCACCTACGTAAACTTATGTAAATTCCAGTTTTTATAAGAAATATAATGATGACTTTATTTCTCCGGAATTATCCAGACATGCATCAAGGACTTAGTACTATTTAAATAAGACGGCGTTAGTTGCATGTCCTAGTGTGTTAAAACAATAAAAAAAAACTTTTGGCAGGGGCATGAATTATCGCCTGAATTATTTTTTGATGATCCCAGTGCACTTGTTCCTTCATTAGTAACCCCTCCCCCTTCATCAAGTCAGGACACACTACATTTTATAGCTGCGGCATTGTGCATGTGCAGTCTTCTTCTTGAAACCGTTGTCTAGATGAATGAAAACTAAAACCTTTTTAAAGGACTTTCCATTTACCAAAAATAAATAAAATAGTTTTTAATTTTCATTGCCGCATTTCAGGTCTCGCTGCCTCCAAAGGAATAAACAACGGAACCATTAAGGATCACTTCCCCGGAGGTTGTCTGTCGGTCTGTCTGTCACGACGCTTTTTCTCCAGAACGCGTGGAGGTATGTTGAAATTAATATCTATCAAATACGTAGTAAATCAACGCATTAAAAAAAGTACGGCCAGCTGTACATCATTTAACGACATATTTACATATTTTGATACTCAGAAGTACTTAAAATCAAAACCTCCCATTACCTTACAAACATGAAATTTCGCAAGAAGCAGGTCTAACTGCACGAATGAAGAATAAAGTCAGTAAATTGATAATTCGTAGATTTTTTATATTTAATATAAAATAAAACCTATAAAAAAAACATGTTTCACAATTTATATTTTTTTCGATTTTCTACTGTATTTGCTGTTGAAGAATTGACTATATCGGTCAACGATGTATGGGAGATATTTTTTTTCAACTACGAAGTTGATTTTGTCTTTCGATCTTGCATATATTTTGGTCAGAGTTATGAGATTGATATAGATTCAACTTAAATTCAAATTAAAAGTTTGCTAATCAGTATTTAGATAATAGAAACGTATTACCTATGTATGTAAGTACGGGTGACGATTTTATTAAATAGAAATCTAATCTAAGAATCACTACCTACTATTTATGTACATTTAAATTAAAAAAAACAACTAACTAAAAAATTCCTCCGCATCGCTGGCCACTGGTAATGTTCCCAAAAGGCTGGCAGCATTACCACGCTGTATGGCAATGCTTATCCTTTGTCCAAGGTAAAAGCCAGCCCTTGGGTCACGCGAAGTGTCAACTAAACGCCTTGACAAATCTTTATATAACTTATGAGCACTTGGACCCCATGACCCGAGAATTTCAACCCCAAACGGCTCGAAAATATAACTACCAACAAGGTTATTATATTTCCGCCGCTTGAGGTTATATATTACCATTTATTCCACCTAAATAGGCGCGTGTCGGTTGGTTCACGGAGATAATATTTCGAGTTCTATGAAATGAGCCAAGTTTACCAGCAGCCCAGCAGGTACAATCACAGCTCACGATGCCAACATTACGAATACGTTGATACCGTGGAAAGTCACGTATGCACAGATAACGTATTGGGTTAAGGCCTGCAGAAGGTAGGTAATACACGAACTCTAATTATGCTCCTTAGTCATTGCTACACACGCTACCTCACAATTACAAACATTATACAGGTAGGTATCGACTTATCGATTTCATGAAAACTAAACGCTAATTTCATATTTTACGTTGTGATTATTGCACGCCATATCATTATGTCTATACCGCATTAAATCACTAAAATGTAACTCAAATTAAGAATTTTCAGTAGGTTTTTGATTGTTAAAGGTAACACTTACGATGTGGTGGTGGTGTCATCAGGAACCATCGCTATGATGTTGACGCTCATGTTGACCCTCATCATGTAGTTGACCCAGCACGCGAAGAACATCATGATGGCTACATTGAACCGTGCCGGCACCAAATCTGAAAAGAAGAACCCTTTCTGATTAGCATACCGAGACAAAACGCATACAACTCGGGGAAGTAACCCACGTATTTTCAGAAATGCAAAACCGAAGGCATTTTCCTTATTGACTCCAAAATATCATAACAAACTGTGATGCAATAAGGTAGAATGTGAATATCAATAACCTCGCATTCATAACTTATCACTATTCACTTAGCTACGTTTAATCTTTGACGCGAGATGTGACGGTTTCGTCATTGACCTTAAACGAATGCGGAAATAGACATGAGTTTTTGAGTTTGGCAAATAGTTGTCGACAAGAATGCACGGCCTCGCAGAACCCGTAAGTGTGCGGAACATTAACTTTCGAATATATTGTCAATATCAGACGGAGTCGCGGTGACGAACGCGTGCGGTTCATTGCACCGTGCATGTTGAGATGCCCGCTTATTAGGAATACTGAGATTATAAACAAAACAAAAACAAGATGAGGCGAAAGTTACATTTCTGTCACATTGAGCGCTTGAACTAGTTACTTGCGCCAACTCCATGATGCAAGTGAAATTAATTAATCATCCACATAGAAAAATAAGTGACGCATTCAAATTTTGGCTTCAAATAAAAAGCAAAATACAAAATTCAAAACGAGTATTGGCCATCACGGTTTGAAAACGTGTCTCTAATCTTTACTGCCAATTTTAGACGGTTTTTTCCTGGTATTATAGTAATTAATATAAATTACTTAAAGCTTGGCTCTTAGAAGCAAGCTTTTTATTAAAACTTTAATAACTTCGGCACAAAGTAATCATATACCAGTGTTTCCATGCAATTTTATTGACACTTCAAGCGGTTCATCTATCAGACCAACGTATTGGACCATGGCAAATAATACCTAGTAGAATTAATCAGTATCTGTTGCAAAATATCGTGTTTTACTATGGCCATGGCCCCGTTGAATAGCCGCGTGATCACAACAAAACAACCTCACTCAGTCACTACAGGCCATCGGTTTGTGTTTTTTGGAGACGATCCCCGGCGACCTCCGAGCTCGACGCTTAGGACACGCCTTCCTCACCTATCTGAATAAATTATGATGATGTAATCAAAAAATAAAAATGTTTCCTTCTGTCTATCAGAGTTGCCGCTAGAAACAATATTTTTGGATAGTTCTCTGTATAATAATTTATCTCCTAAATTCTAGAATTAAAATATACATGTAATTAGAAATATGTTATTTTCATAAACATCATAATTATTATTACTATAAATCATTCAAATGTTAGAAATTGAGCAAAAATTGAATTGCGATGAGATTTATTGATTTTCGACTATTCGGAAGCAATAATTCGACGATTTCAGCACACCTATTAGCGACACAGACGATAGTAGAGACTCGTTAATACATCTTGTAAATTTATGTTTCCATGGATTGCTTCACCTAACCTTAATCAATTATTCTTTGAGAATCAACAAATGATGCATCACATCAGCCTTCCTCCATGCTTTTTCCTCTTGGTAATCTAGTTTCTCCGACAGTATAATGCAAAACTGAAGTGATTCAATCAAGTTCTAGAACACCATAAAGATATCGCTTAACGATGGGCGTGTTATGGTGACATTAAATGTTAGCAGTACCGACGCACATAGGGGTATTTGATCAATAAAGTCGATCAAAATTATTTATTGGCTAAAATTTATTTATTGGCCTTAAAATGTACTCCAAAATGTTTAAAAAATATTTTGGGCTATTTTTTGAAGCAGGAATTTGAAATAAGTGTAAAAAAATCAGTTGTCACTATTTATTGCAATCTTTCTTATAACAATTTAGTCGTATTCATTAAAAACTAATAAATTATCAAACTAATTAAACCGCTTATAACTACTCTTCTTCATCTGAATCATGTACGCTATCTTCTACATCCCCTTTATCCTTATCAACTTCGTAGGACATTAACATTTCTCTAGTTTCCAGTTTAAAAGGTATTGATTTTTTAGACACTTTTCGTCTAATACTTGTCAAATATGGGTCTGAAGTTAATAATAATCTATTTAAGACATCCATATTACAGTCAGTTCTACTGAATTTTCTTGCATATTGTTCCCTGAATTTTCGAAAATGTTTATTACGAGCCTCTGCAGCTTCTTCTGATAAGGCCCCTATTGGTAGTATGGCGTGTCTAATAACTGTAGGCCCATGAATTAAAATTTTGTGAAGTGTAGGTGTCATAGGATACCATGAGTATAATTCTACATACATCTTCGCTGTGTTTTGGCAATAGGTGTCAAATTTTTCAATATTAATTTTATATCCACTTGATATCACTTCTAAAATAACTGCTAATCTTTCTATTAAAGTTTTGTCAATCCCGGTGATATTTGCCGATATTTCTATATTGTTAAAAAATCTTCTACTAGTGTTGCCGTCATTAGTGTTCCCGAAATTGGCTTTAGGTACATCCACTATTAATCCGAGTTCATTTTTGAATGCTTCTTGGATTTTTGCTTTTCTATCTTTTATTATATCTTTTTCGGTCTGAGTTCTCACTTGCCATTTCTTTATAGTAAGTTTGTAAGAAAGGTGAAGTATTGTTTCAAAAAATCTGATGCGAGCATGTAGAATAGACAAGCCAAACTCCAAATTTTGTAACTCTGTTGATCTGGTCTCATTAAACTTTTCGAGTTTATTAAAATCCTTTGATGTGGCTTTGCAAATATAGCATCTCATTGTAGAGGTTGTGTTTGTTGCCGAGTTGCACACTTTACCATCTACCATGGTGAGTAACAAGTTATGAGTAACTGTTATTTCGCAGGACCCGAAAGTTATCTTCGTGCCAATTAACCGTTTAATTTGGTCTTTGTGGTAATTAATTTCATCATTTGTTACATCTTTGCTCTCGTGTATAAATCTGATCCGCATTGGTCGACAGTAACGCGGAGAAGACGGTGATGGATTCTTCCAAATATTTTTTTTATTACTCTTACTTATCAACTGTAATGGCACAAGTGATGATTGAAAAATATTTGCGTCAGAATCACTGCTGTTAGCAAATTTTTGTTTATATTGCGCCTGCTGCGAACCATCACATCCCCATTTATATGTGAGCTCTAGGTTCAACAATTCTTCCTCTGGTAAAGTTTGTAACACTTCTTCAAGATATAATATAAAACGCTGAGTAGTGTGGTCTAGTAATGCTTGTAATTTAATTTCTGCACACGTTTCAGTGACCCTATAAGACTCGGCATTTGGATAGCAATCTTGTTTTGCTTTTTGTAAAATAGAGTAGCACGGGTATAGTTTTTTAGAACTTTCTCTAATTATTTCGTACTGCTTTCTTGTTAATGCAGCTTCCACAAACATAGACAAAGCCTGACTTGGCGATAGTTGCTTAATTTTTGCTTCAGGTGTAGCGCTCTTTCTGAAAGCTTCACGATATTTATGACCACGTGTTGGGGATGCCATAATATCTTTTATCACGTATGCACCATCCACATTTCCTTTATCACGAAGCGCCATTTGACCTGCATAAATTAGTGTTTCTGCTTCATTTTTGCCTCGTAAATGTGATGTCTTTCGACGCTTACTGCAGTCTGTTAGTTCCGCGAACTCTTTGCTTGGCCGACCCTGGGATTTTCCAGTATAACTTATTTTTTTCGGTATTTCAAGAGTGCCTTGTAACCAATCATGATATTTTTTCAAAAACACACTTTCTGTTCGCTTTGCTGTCTGCCACTTATACTTCATTTCAGACTTGAGACGAGAAAATGTATGAATAAACTTTGATTTTTGATCAGTTGGGAATGAAGAGTCATTAATTATTTCAAACTCTAATAAATCCAACTTTTTTCCAAAATCTGGTTCAGTATATTCCCTCGCTTTTCGGAAAACATACTCTCGCGTCACGACCTTAGCACCAGAAGACCCTACAACAAGAGAAACCTGAAATTAACTTAAGTGACCGCAAAATAAAGTTTGTTTTGGTAAATACCACATGCACTTAATTTTCAAAATGTTAATATTTTGGCACGTGGTGGCAGCTATTTTCTTTTAAAATTTGTAATATGCATATCTAACAACATGATGATAAAAGAATTTGACCCCGGAAAAGTCCGGAAATACAACAAAAAGACTTTGAAATATTGGAAAAGGCTAAAATTGACTCATCATTTTAATGTACCCCACAAAAGATATCGGAAATAATTATTAAAGGTATATATTACTAAAAACAATGGTAATTTAAATTTTACATACCTTGTTCTGCACCGTCCATAACTAAAATATGATTTATTTCGAGTAATCTAATTGTTACACTTATTTTTAACAATTAAGTTGACTCACTTTCACTGCGTATTAAGTTCGTACGATCAAGCTTGCGTTAGAAAGACGACTGATTGTGAACGGAATGTTAGCAAGAACAAAAGAGAGTCGAGCGGTTTATTGTCCCCCCGACCCTTCCGTGTTGCCAGGTAGCAAAAACTACCTTCATATTAATACTTTGTAATATTCGACTTTTGATCGACTTTTTGGGTTAAATACTCCTATGTGCGACGTTCGCAGAAACATGCCAGAGGGCGGGGTGACCACATTGTCCTGACAAATCTATTGTTATTCGGTAGTCCCATTGTGTCGCCACTCGCCGTGAATAGCCTGTCGTTTACCTAATTGATGTGTTTGCGAACAGTGATTACTGCCCGTGCCTCAGCCCGTACCAGCCGCAGTGATGAGATTCTCTATCATTTATTACATGTAAAAACATCATAGCTACTTATCTCGGTCTATTGTTTACTTAATGATTTAACAGTTGACGTTTTTTATTGAAAACCTTCGAGATGGGAATGAAGAAATCGAACTTTAGCCTAAGACGCTATGTACAGTGATGAGTTTATTAGTTGTATAGTGATCAGCGACAACGCATTTCAACTTATGCACGTCCTTCCATGCATTTTCAATAATTCGTCCGCCATGCACCGGTGAGACATCAATAAATGAGCTTTTGAATAGAACAGTAATGCAAATGTGAGATTGAAGGAGCTGCTTAACCTCGCAGACTCATGCTTATTTTAATGAGCTGGTAGATGGCGTCAATCATTTGCGTAACGGCGAGGTCTTAGATCGTGCTAGCTTGCATTCTGGAAGAATCCGAGTGTCTGCGTAGCGGTGAAAGTGCAAGAATGCAGGCTGTGCTAGGCAGGCGCCGCGCCGCCGCCGCCGCCGCCTCGCTGCCGGCGCGCGGCGCCAGCCGCGCTAATGATCGCTGACCATCCCGTTCCTGCCCCATAACACTTTATTAGCCTCACACGGAATACTTTTATTATTGCGCGCACATTAAACTTCCATTACTTAAGTGGAAGGCCTAGTGCGAATTCTTCCTTAAGAGTATTCTTAAAATAACTCTCTTCTTACAGATAGCTTTATTTATGCATCGTTCCCTGAACTGTGAGATTCTGTTTCATGACAATAATAAAAGAGCAAATGCTGAAATGCAGATCTATATCATGAGGTATTACACGTGCTTAATATACCTGAGCATTCTCCTACCCACAAATAAGGTGTATCTGCCTATATACATATTTCAAATAATGCTTGGAGCAGCCCCTAACTTTCACCTATCACTATTAATAAGCTAGAAGCGGTCAAGGTCTTTGAAAGTAAGTCAGAAGCTTTTTTCGGCATGCCTATCACTTGTACTAATCTCGTCATCGTAGAACTTAACGGCAGCGGAACCCAAAACACGTATTAAAATAACAAAAGTGACAGATGTCGAACACTGAACTTTCAAATTGATTAAACACTCGCTTCGGCTTGTTACAGGTATACATACTCTAACGGTACAGCCTACTTACGGATCTTTAAAAAGGTTTATTATTCATTTCGCACAACGACGATCGATATCGAGATGCAAAATTTCGTCTTTGGAGAACCGGTCAGTGTGTTTATATCCTTATTCCTTACATTACGCCAAGTTCAAGACAGCAGTGAAAATATGCACGCACTTATATTAAATTTGGCCATTTGTTATATTTCTATGGAAAATAATATTTAAAAATAACCCACAAGCAGTATTATGTTTCGGTCTTTAAGTCAAATAAAAGAAGTCAATTAATATTGCACAAAAGATTTACGATGTCAAAACACTTGAGTAATGAGATCTGCAATGAATAGCGAAACTGAATGAGCAGACAGTAAGTATAATAGAATCTTAGAACATAATAATAGGTTCTTTTCCTAACAAGATTCGGGTGCGCAATACCCATAGAACGACTGCACGTGTTACCTACTCACAGTAATTGTATCGATTTCCTATTTATTCTGATAACCTCCAGGTAAGGTCTCCACATGTATACACTGTCACTACTACCTCATTGCTAAGCAAAGTGTATTTTATAACATAAACTTATAGCACAAAGGTCTTAATAGTTATTGGAAAAAAAATCTGCAAAATAAAATAGACAAATCTAATTGATTGAGTCAGGCGTTACTTTGCGGAAATCCATTTTAAATTTGAAAATGAAAACAATATATCTAGTTTTAATTCCGCGAATATTAGTGGGTTGCAGGTATGCACCTCCCTCCCGCCCGCTATATTATGCACATGCAAGATTACTGGGCAAATGCAAGGATTTATTATATTGTTATCATTTTCAAATTTATAGACAAATCTATTTCCATTTCGATTTTTCTCACATAATTAGAAATAATACTTAATGTTTTCAGTTTGATGTGAATGTGAACGAAAATCAACCGAACTGCACAAATTAAAACACAGTCAGAAAATACTTATGAAGCAGATAAATTAAATATTCATGAATTTGCGATTATCAGGTGGTAGCTAAGTACTTGCAAGAAGGTAAATGTGAATGGAAACTACTATTTCCTGCGGTCAAACATAAAACTAAGTACTCATTGTTCCGTTTCAGAAATGGTTTACGATGAACTCTTCATTTCTGTTGTAAATGCAAATAATAAATTATGATGAATGGTTGGTGACTAATATGAAGTAGATTGTTGGTTTTCTGTGTCCAACTTGTATCTGTGCTTTTAATATTATTTAGTATAAATTATAAGACATCAATAAGTGGCAGATCCAGGTTTGGGGCTTAACTCCGCTGAGGCTAGGTTTTAGCAAAGTAAACACTAGAAAAAACACGTGATCCATAATCTATACTAATATTATAAAGAGTTTGTGAGGTTGTAGGGGGTAATCTCTGGATCTACTAAACCGCTCTTGCCTACCAATAGAGAGCCACAATATTTCCGAGACATATTCGAAGACAAGTGACATTCACCAACCCGCACTGGGCCACCGTGGTGGATTACGGCCCATTCCCTCTCCTAGAGAGGAGGCCTGTGTCCCAGCAGTGGGAACGTTAAAAGGCTGATTATGATTATGAATATTTCCGAGTGTCTTAGACAATATATCTTATCCCCGCATTCCCACGGGAACGGGAACAACGCGGGTAAAACTGCGGGGCGCTGCTAGTTATAAATAAACAACAATCCCAGCATGTTAAATAATTAATTCGAAATGTTAAATGACTTATGCTGATGACTGTACTATTTGTACAGTACAGTGTGAGTAAAAACTTTCCCCATTTATAAATTTACATAAGTCTTAACTCATTTTGTTCTGAATGTATTCGCCCGATTGCAAACAAATCTACGTCATGATAATGAAATTAGGCATTATTCGTAATCAGAATTCAGGTAAATAATCGGTTAGTTGAGAGAAACCTGTTGAATAACTGGTGATGCTGCTATTTTTTTACTTAAATAACGATGTTGGTCGTCCGGAACTAGCGGCAAAATCACTGAACTGTGGAGCGGCGGAACCACGCATATCACACCGACCCCACCAAGGGCACCTCGTCGGCAATAGACACCACCCGTGCATAATGTTGTATTTTTCATCAACACAAGTTTTCTGCGAACCAAGCCATTATATTGTTGTTTGTGAAGCCTCGCAATCATTAATCATTTATTCATTCAGTTCGCTTTAGAACCTTTTTGATTTCATTGAATACTTATAAGTCGTTTTGATTGTGGTTTAGCTCTCTTTCTGACAAGAGGTCTGTTATTGTTTGTTTGTTACAATTTCATGCCTAAATCACTGAACCGATTTTGATAAATGTTGTTTCAAAGATAGATGGGACAATGGAGGCGGTTACTTTAGTTACGTATCTAGGCTAAGAGATTGCGAACATTTATATTAACACGAGTGAAACCGCAGTCAAAAGCTAGTGTTTCTATAAACAAATAATGTATGAATACTTGACAAGTTCACACATCGTCACCTAATTGCCTGTTAAGTGGTTACCGTTGATTGGACATAACTGCTTCAATAACTTACTCATAGGGAAGTACATTATAACCTACTGCAAATGACTTTAAACTACTTAACACATACCTGCATTGATTGGTTTTATTTAAACAACTTAACTAACTTTAATCCAACACTTGAACTTGTAAAGTAACGGTCGCAGTATTTTCAGTGTTCAGGAATGCAATGTTACAATATTCTGGTCATATCTCTATAAATGTGGGTTCAATAATTAAACTGCAAATTAATTTTAGATTTCTAGAATCTTGCTTCAGAAAATACGCTTGATAAATAATTATAAGATGTTAGTTATTGAATGAATTCAATTACAGATTACAATTAGGTACGTACAGTACGGTAACTTCTTTCATCAAAATTGTTTTGTAAATAAAACTAACTACTACTTAATTCCGCCGACCGTAAAAAGATTAAATTATTTAGATTAGATATAGAATTAGAGATAGAATTTTTAGATTAAAAAGATTATATTATTTAACCCCTGTAGGTTTCTTTAAAAAAAAGTCGATACTAATATTGAAAGAAGAACCTAGAACTATTCTTCTCTGGACTAGTTAGTACCTACTTTCGTAATTAGGTAGGTACCTAATACTGGTACAATATTTGTTTACCAATAGGATAATAAGGACCCCGGTATTTACATGGCTGAGTATTCATTTTCTTTGTGAGTTTTCCGCACTGAACCTATTTTAGTTTCAATTCTGTAAATTAATTCCATCTACCATATCGTAATCGGTAATGTTGTTCCCATGAACGGCCGACATTCAAATGTGGTGGTCACAATAACAAAGCCAGTTAGGTACGCTATTATACAATTATCTACGCTACATTTCGGTTTAAAAATACAAAGCGAGAAAATAAACTTAGTAAAACAGTTTTATTTGAAAATCAATTTTAAAATCTGTGTATCATAGATAAGGCATAGGTACATATACAATAGGTAGGTAAGATAAAATATATAATGAAAATATAAACATCTCTCTTAGCACGACTCTTGATAATGTTGAATACATAAAACACGACATATTTGAATAAATATGTACTAAACACTTATGTATATTTTGAATGTTATTTCAGCTGTAAACAGTACCAGTTGGAGGTACTAAGGGGGCAGTGTTTATACTTAAAGACATATTTTCTATTATAGCCTGTGTGGCGAAACAACTGTTTAATACAACATAATACCAAGACGACAATGTTTGCTGATTTTTAACCGACTTCTAAAAAAGGAGGAGGTTCTCAATTCGGATGTTTGTATGTTTTTTTTTTTTTTTTTTTTTTTTATTGTTTGTTCGCGCATAACTCCGTCGCTTGTCAACCGATTTGAAGAATTCTTTTTTTGTTGGAAATGGTATACTTCCCAAATGGTCCCATGAAAATTTTATCGAAATCAACCAAGCGGTTTTCGAAAAATCTAAAAAAAATATCTACATTGCCTACATTGACGACCTCTTAGTTTACTCCGCAAAGGAGCAGTACGTTTTTTTTACACCAATGTGATTGGTTCGTTTAGGTGGGGGAGGGGAGGGGGTGTAGGTACCACTAAAAAGTGAAAAATAAAAAAACTTTTTACAAAAAATAAAACCGACTTCTAAACAAAAAAACCAAAAAGTATAAAATAACTTTAATTTCGGAAGTCGGTGTGTTCAACAACAAAAAAGCAACCAAAAACACCGAGTTCCGAAATTAAAGTTATTTTATACTTTTTGGTTTTTTTGTTTAGAAGTCGGTTTTATTTTTTGTAAAAAGTTTTTTTTATTTCGCGCAGATAATGAAAAAACGCGTCTAGCATTTTCAGTGGTTATGGAAGTGTGGGAGATTCAGTAAACTGATTTCAGACGGCAATAAAATAAGAGATCGAGCGATGACTGGTCAATTAATTTGTTTAACTTCCTATTTAACGTTGTATTGTATTTATCTTGTTTTCATTTATGTATAAGGACATACCTAAATAACTTTTTAAATTAATTGCATTGATAACATGTTATATAAACTGAATAGTTACCTACTTACTTAATTTATGTGAAATAGTCTGCATTAGTATAGCATAATCAGCCTTTTAACGTTCCCACTGCTGGGACACAGGCCTCCTCTCTAGGAGAGGGAATGGGCCATAATCCACCACGCGGGCCCAGTGCGAGTTGCTGCATTAGTATAGCAGCACCTTAATTGTATCATTCGAGAAAAACTTGACCTTTTACAAATGTATACAAAGCAAGTTACAAGCAACAACAAGTCACCGAGTCTCTGACGGTCACTAACGTTAAATTAACTTTTAACAACACCTCTCGCTTGCGCTTACTTATGCTAAAAACAACAATTTAAAGCAATTACTAAACTTTTCACATAAAAACCCACTTTACGGGCATTACCGTCAGAAATCTGATGTCATGGGCTCAT
The DNA here is from genome assembly GCA_905332915.2 of Hecatera dysodea. Classification (NCBI taxonomy): domain Eukaryota; kingdom Metazoa; phylum Arthropoda; class Insecta; order Lepidoptera; family Noctuidae; genus Hecatera; species Hecatera dysodea. The sequence goes on from HG995304.1 coordinate 9,730,224, forward strand.
CATGGATTATCTTGTCATTTGTGTTGATGATGGATTTAATTATAATGCATCTGTAATTATTGTTTCTTATTGTTTCACACTTGGCTTCGCTGCAGCGTCAATTAATATTGTATTAAAACCTTTGTTTTCTTGTATTAGAACTTACCGAATATCTTAATATGGAATTTCATTTTGTTGTATTATGCACGTAACATGGAGAGCACAGAACAGCCGCACTGTAAGCACGCACGCGCGTCGGCGGAGGTTGCGAATTGTACTAGCGAGCTGCGCGCACGCTTGTCTTTCTGCGACTGCCTTCCTTCGCCGATGGTAATCGTCGCCTGCTTTTAGATCCGCACACTGCATTCAGCGAAGGCCTCACCTCGCGTGCCACTTCAAAACATCCGAACGTCAATGGGCATTCGCATCAACGTCGTAACTTAAAACCTATGGCGCGTTCTTCACTGCCAATGCAGCCGTATCTAGATAGCTAGGTAAGCTATCTATGTACTTTTGAAGACATGACCTGCTAATTTAATAGATTGTATCAACGTATCTTGCGGAAAAGTACCCAAAGTGCACCGAGGAGAGTGTTGTTATTACTTTTCAACCGACTTCCAAAAAAGGAGAAGGTTCTCAATTCGACTGTATTTTTTTTTGTGTTTTACCTCATATCTTCGTACTGGGTGTACCAATTTTGATTATTCTTTTTATATTCGAAAGCTGGAGCTTGTCGTGTGGTCCCATTTAAATATATGTATGTATGAGATCTGACGACTAGTATTTCAGTTATCCCTAATAATGCGTGGCTTAGTTTACATTGATGATGTTCTCATTCCCACTTGTCGATGTAAAATGAATAAATAAAATTGTATACGATGGCTTGGAAGAGAATCTTAATATTTCAACGTGGTCCCTTTCTAGTTTGATGAAGATCTGATGAAGAACAGAGATAGGAAACGGAACTCTTAAATAAATGATAGCAAATACTTATTATATATGTCGGATAGCTGAAATCGCGTTTATTGTTTACACCAATTTATACCACGTACGCTGTGATGGGTATGTTTGGCTGGGAGTGAACCACTAAAAAGCGAAAAATAAAAAAACTTACAAATACAACCGACTTTTAAACAAAAAAAAACAAAAAGTACAAAACAACTTTAATTTCGGAAGTCGGTGTTCAAAAAACGAAAACGCAACCATCAAAAACACCGAGTTCGAAATTAAAATTATTTTGCAGTTTTTGGTTTATTTTTGTTTAAAAGTCGGTTGTATTTTTTTGTAAAATGTTCTTTTTTATAAGTGAAGCAATGCAAGACATTGATTATAACTCGATCTTAGTTGATATTAGGTTGTAGACTCTCTGAGGTACATAAATTGCAAGACAGTATATAAATTGGTTCGGGGAACACCACTGCATTCGTTCCCTTATTAATACACCTACTTGAACAATTTAGGTACCGTACCTCCATAACACCTGTTTAGAGAAGATATGTGTTAAGAGTAAAGACGATAAATTGAGCATCCATCTGCATAAGGCCCGTATTCCAGAACGTGGCCAAGTCAACTCCATCTCCAACAGCACGAAAACGTCAATGAATGCTTGTATGAATTGAAGTTTTCGTGCTCGAGAGATAAGTTTTAGCTGAGCAAGCGCGTTTACGCATTTGCTTGCTGACAGTTAGATGCCTCAATGGAATTGGAATTCGAGTAGAGTTGGGATTTACGTTTTGGAAAATGGACCTAAGTATCATACCATAGTTACTGTTGACCTTTTTTTTTTTTTTTTTTTTCTGGATGGGAAATCATCAAATGACCCCTCCCGCCCTGGGTGGAGCGGTAGGGAGTGTCAGACTTTTACTGACTAAAACCCACCCGTGCTCCTCCATGTGCCCTTTGCGTTCCAGGGCCGCGGCAACTCTCTCGAACAAATTCCGCAACCCTAGCAGGCACCGACCCTATGGGGCCCCATCTCTGGTGCTGACGGCTCCTTGAGGCGCGCGTGAAGCACAACGCATCGTCGACTCAGCCTGGAATCGGACGGCGAGCCACCCACGCTCACCGTCCACAGGCATCAGCCACTGCGCAATAGCACAGCGGCCGACTTGTCTCTGGAGGAGGCCGAAATGGGACCATTACTGGCACTCCATTTCAGCCCCCTCCCGAGTACTGGGAGTCGCAGCACCCACAGCAGAAGCGGCAGAAGCGGCGACGGAAGCCGCGGCGGCGGCAGAGGCGGCGGCGGCGGCGGACCTCTTGCCCTTGGTCGGGGCGGATGGCGCGCAGGCCCTTCCCCCAGCCCAGTGCTCGGCCGGCTTGCCAACAGCCGCACATGCACTGCAGTGCGGCGTGGCCTCGCACGAGCCGGCCCGATGACCGGGCTGACCACAGCGGAAACAAAGTCCACTGCGGTCCACCTCCGAGGGGCACATAGCTCCCGTGTGGTTGCCCACATGGCAGCGGTAGCACCTCAGAGGTCTGGGTTCCAGCAGTTTTACCCGCGCAGAAACCCACCCCACCAAGAGCCTTCGACCCTCCGACACTGTTCTGGCCGCCGTCACGGGGCAGCTCACCACAAGGGTTTGCATGCCCGTGTTGTCAGGCCGGAGGGTGCCCGCCTTGACGAGCTCGGCAGAGCACCCCCCAGTCCTGGCGACGGCGGCCACAACCTCCTCCTCCGTCACGGAGTCGTCCAGGCCCACTATGCGCATGTCATTGCACTTAGTCGGCCTGGACACTCGAACCTCGTCCGCGGGGAGGACCTCCTTCAGCCTTTCGGCCAGGGCGTCCGCGAACGGGCCACTCTCCGCTCCGGCGAGCTCGAGCTTCCGGGCACCGGTCAGGGTTCTCCTGATCCCGAGGCCCCCAGTGATGCCCAGCTCCCGGAGGTTCACCGCCTCCTTCGCCCGCTTCATCAGGGCGAGGTACGTCACACCCCTCTGTTCCGCTTCCGGCTGCAGTGTTAAAACCACAGCCGCGGACTTCGGGGCGCGAAGCCTCGCCGCGATGGCGTTGGCCTTCCGCCGCTGCCTCTTGGCCTTGCTCCTGGCCGCCTTTTTGGCCTGCCGCTTTTCTCCAGCAACCTGCCACCCGGCCCCGGTCGCAGGAGGGTCCGAGGTTGGGGGTGGGGGCGGCTGCGGCGCCACTGACGCAGCAGCTTTAGCCGCTCCCCCTCCAGCCTTCCTCCTTCCCCTCTTCGCCGGGGCCGACATGGTCGTCGCCGGCGTCGCAGGCGCCGGCGCCACAGGCGCTGGCGCGGCTCCCGCCTTGGCCTTCGCCTGGCCGGACGTTCCCGGGCCAGCAGCCACCGCGGCTGCGTACGAAGCCGCCTTCTGCTGTCCCGGGGGCCTCTGTGCCGCCGCCAATGGGGGACGCCGGATCATGTCCTCCAAGACGGACACCTGCCTCCGGAAGGGAGCCAGCTCCTGCCGCACCAGGCTCCGCACCTGGCTCAGCACTTGGCTCCCCTCCAGCGCCGCCGGACTCGGACCCCCTGCGGCTCCTCCGAGGCCGCTCTGGCCATGCCAGCCAGGTCCCTCCGGAGCGACTCATTCTCCGCTATGAGTCGCTCCGTTACGGCCGCGAGGCGGGCGACCTCCGCCCGCAGCTCTGTCGCCTCTCCGGACCCGCCGACGTTGGCCGCCGCCGCCGCCATAATGGAGGCTTTGGCCGCGCTGATGGCCTCCCGCTTCGAGGACTGTTTCCTCTTAAAGGCCACAGCGCGGATCGCGGCCTCCACGACCTCCTCCAGCTTGGCCCTCTTCTCCTCGGCAGTGGGAGGTACCTCTCCAGGGGACTCCAAGTCGTCGGAGTCGAGAGGAGGCGGACGAGTAGAGGGAGCCCTGCGACCGCTCCCTCCTGGGCGACGCCCCTCCCCCGCCAACCTCTCGGCCCGACGCTCCACCTCCCGGGTAGAGGGAGCCAGCCCCCTCCCCGCCTCACAGCCCCTGCCCCGCCTGGCGGTGGGGATCTTGCGGGCGGAGGCAAACTCGCCCTCGGAGGACGACCCGCTGTCATCCTCCCGTCTGGGCCGCTTGCGGAAGAGCTTGACGCCCTCCACAGCAGCCCCCCCTCCTCTGTCTCCAGAGCCCGCCGAGCTTACCGTTACTAGGTCTAGCGCGGAGCCGGAATCCGACTCCGCACCACCCCGGCGCTCAGGCGAACCCTCCTCTACACAACCGTACGCCATCAGCTCCTTAAAGGAAGCGGACTCGGATGACGACGATTGGGAGCCTCCTCGGCTCAAGTTGCCACTGGCAATTGGAAGGCGTTTGGTGCCCACCCCAGAGTACGGAGGGCAGCCCGCCGAAGCGGGGTGGGATTCCCCGACCGCTGAGCGGTCGGGACCCACCTGGGGACTCATTTTACAAATGCCTTGATCCATGGGTTTTTTCCTTTGAAGGGTGCGGTCCCTGTTTTCTCCGCCCCTTCTCAGGGCCCCCTCTCCTCGCCTCACCTCTCCACCTGCTCGCTGCTCCCACAGTCTCGTCTGATGATCAGACGCGTACCAGAGAGCAGCGAGCAAGCGTGTGTCTCTCTTGGTCTGATCCCTCACTTGCGACCTTCCGGCATGAGTTACTCTACCGGGAAAGCTCGCAAGATCATTGGGACGCTCAAGCCCCACCACGACGACAACGTGGAGACACATTCGGTGGGGAGTTACTGTTGACCTCAAGCAGCTGTATTGTTAGTAGATCACAGTTCTAGATAGTACTTACCCATGCAACTGCAGTACCGTAATAACAATAGAGAATCACAAGGAGGGCAAGTTAGATAAATTATTGTAATTGCCAAGCTTTGCAAATCAAATCGATCATTGTTAACTAGTATCGTGACTGGAGGAATTTATCAGAATACTTACGGAACAAAACATAGATAGGTAGGTAGGTACACATAATAGTGTCTGTATCCTGCTGGTATTTACCACAGGGTCCACAGGGGTTGCCTGGGGACGGTGAGCGTGGGTGGCTCGCCGTCCGATACCAGGTTGAGTCGACGACGCGTTGTGTTCCACGCGCGCCGCAAGGAGCCGTCAGCACCAAGGACGGGGCCCCATAGGGTCGGTGCCTGCTAGGGTTGCGGAATTTGTTCGAAAGAGTTACCGCGGCCCTGGAACGCATAGGGCACAAGAAGGATCACGGGTGGGTTTTAGTCAGTAAAAGTCTGACACTCCCTACCGCTCCACCCAGGGCGGGAGGAGTCATTTGATGATTTCCGATCCAAAAAAAAAAAAAAAAAAAGGGTCCACAGGGGTCAAAGGCCGATGACAATAAAATAATCTGATAACTTTATATTAAAGTCCTGACTAGGATCATCATCAGGATAAAAAAAAAAGTTAAATAAACTAATAAAATATTTTTAAGTATAAGAGAGTTTGTGTTGCATTATAAAATCCAACAATCAATCATCATAATAAATTTAGAATAGTTAACAATTTATTTTACTTTAAATCTAACTAAAAATAAACTAAAATCCTCCTAACTACAAAATGGCATCAAAAAACTCGTCCGCATCGCTATCGACTGGGAGTGAACCCAATAGACTGGCGGCATTGCCACGTTGTATAGCCATACTTATCCTCTGTCCGAAGTAAAAGCCAGCCCTTGGGTCACGCGAAGTGTCAACCAAACGTTTAGCAAGTTCTTTAAATAACGCATGAGCACTCGGACCCCACGGTCCAAGAGTTTCAACCCCAAACGGCTCAAACATATAATTGCCGACTAGGTTATTATATTTCCGCTGTTTGTGGTTCTCAGCAGCCGCAGCGGTAGCACCAGCACAACACGACGAGTTAGGAAGATGGGATGGCGCAAGAGTATCGACACAAGTATTATTATTATTATTATTTAGAATAAGATAAATATAATTATTCTACTATTAACAAAAAAATAAATATACCTAGTGAAAAAGCGTGGGGTGCTTGATATCGAATGTGAGGATAATTTTATTAATTACTGTTTGCAGTACCTATCAGAATTATTATAAAAATAAAATATAGAAAAAACAATAGGTAATTATACATTAAAGTTAGTAGTTTCTATACTTTTTTACTTCTTATCTATTTGTTAAATGTGTGTACATAAACTGTTAAATAAATAAAACGAGTAAGTGATAGAAAAGATCCCGTTGTAGTTACACTTACCGGGCTTGCTAAGTTGCTACTATCAACTATCTGGGATGCAGGTCGAAGACAGAGCTTCCACGAATAGCCGTCTGCACCACTTAGATAAGGTTGTAGTCTAGTGTAGACACTAGTAAGTACCTAATTGTACTCATTTTTCATAGATTAATCCTGATATCATGGGCTTCATAGTTATGGGGAGATGCTGGCACAAATTCCAATCGGTCCTTCCCGCTGGTTAGTAACCCTACCCCATGGTTAACACTATTATCTACTGGGAATGATGCGTTCTAGGTACTGGTTAACAGTGTTGACAAACACGACATTTTTTTTTTTTTTCAAAAAAACATTCATAATTCCTAGTAGATAATAGTGTTAACCACGGGGTATTAACCAGCGGGAACAACCGGAGAACACCTATGCTTAACGCCTTGATCGATGATCGATGAAAAACCATGACAGCGGGATCTAACGACTTAACATGCTTTTGGAGGCACAAAAGGTCTCCATGTAATGGATGATCAGGACCGCCCATCCACGGACTGACCTTGGGAAGCGCAGCTCAGGTTTGAAGATCTACCCGTGTGGCTTTAGTTATAAAGCCACTAGCCCCTGATTTCATGATTAATGTGACATGCTAAATGCTAAGGTATTTTAGAGCGAACATAAAATCGAAAGTTGATTGATTCTTAGAACTAACAAATGGCCGATCTCACTTTGACGTTATCTAAAAAAGAAGGATAAGAGTTTGTTTTTGTGGTGTCAATAAATATAAGCACCTAGGTAACTATAGTTCTATCATGCCCTGGGTTTGATTGATGAATTTATTTTTGAACGGGCAGGCTCCTACTGTTATGTAAATAAGGAAAAATAAAACTACAAGCAACACAACCTGCTTTTAGTCTGTTCTATCTTTACTCGAACTGTAAATAATCCCTATTCGCGTCAGCAAGGCACAAGACTCCAGAGAGTATACCTACTATGAGCGCCTATGTACTTTGAAATTCCTACATTTTGCCCGACAAATGCGGCATTCCTGTTAAATTTCTTCTTATTCAGATGTTTTGTAAAATATGATTGTATCATTTAATTTACATCTTTTTTCTGTCATTCTTAACAAATTATGAATGCAAGGTTGTTGAGTTTTACGTCACGTCCAGGTTATGTTCATTCAGGCTCAGACGTTAATAATAATAATTATTATTATTATTATTTCTTTATTTGTATTGAATGCAGGTGTTACAATTATGTTGTTCGATCATGTATATATATGTATACCCAGTACATTCTGCCGGTTGGCATACAAAAATACAGGTTAACTTATGTACAGAGTATAAAAAACTAGATACAGAGTTACAGGTAAGCAAAAATTACAATTCATCCTTTATAAAATCGGCAACAGAGTAATAACATTTCTCTGTCAGCAACGATGACAATAGTTTTTTAAATTTCATTAAGTAAAGGATTATCCTTAATACAATTTGGCAATCTGTTAAATATAATAGGTGCCATACCAATAATGTTTTTTTAAGTAATGCAGTATTATAACTACCAGTAGGTACATAATAAACCCTGATATTTAGATCTCGTAGTAGTTCGCTTCCTCGTTTCATTCAATGCAGGAAATAGATGCATGTTAGTTAATAGCTACTTCGAGAATATATATACAAGGAAAAGTAAGCAATTTGTGTTTCTTAAAAAATGGAATGCAACTATCTGTAAACTTGAGATTAAAAATAGATCTTATGCACCGTTTTTGGGCTTTAAATATAGACTCTTTTTCTGAACAATTACCCCAAAATACTATACCAAACCTTAGAACATAAAACCACCAGACCGTGATATGTGACCATTAAAGTATCAATGTTAACTTTCTTGGAAAGATTGTAGGGAGCATATGCAGACGTGCTTAATTTTCTGCAAACTTCTTCAGCCTGTGGTTTCCAGGTTAATTGACCATCAATCAATATACCCAAGAACTTTGCCACGTTAACACTATCAATAGTTTGTCCCTTATGATTAATGTTTAGGTTCAAAGGGAGAATTTTTTGATAAAAATGCATTATATTTGTTTTTTTAAGGTTTATGATAAGATTATTATCGTGGAGCCAATTGATTATTAATTTTAGAGTATTATTTATTTCATTTTCATAACGATCTTGGTTGAGGCAGTCAATTAGGACCGTACTATCATCGGCAAATAACACACAAGGGTACGGGATCTGTCGGGGCAGGTCATTAATATATAGTAAGAATAATAATGGCCCTAGAACGCTGCCCTGTGGAAAACCATATTTAATTTCCCTCGGACCAGATAAATATTAACTGTAGGTGAAGCACAGTAACGATTAGCTGTAAATGATTAGAAACAATAATAAATAGATCATTTATTTAGATAGTCAAGACCCGTTGTGTTAGTAATTACAATATTGACTTATAACTATTGTTAGTAAGCTGACTGACTGAATATAAGTAATTAGAATGTAAGTAAGACAGTTTGTAATTGCACAGAGATAGTTTTGATTATAGGTATTTTATTAAATCATAATAAAGATGGAAAACATAGGTATACAATTTAAGTAATGTTCCACAAGTAAATATGACAAAGTGCCATCCATCTAAGTAAACAAACCCGCTGATTGGATGAAGATTTTACATCCGGGTTCAAGCTCGACAAGTCGAAACCTGTCGGGGTTTGTTATTGTTAGTCGCAGGCCAAGCTTGAGGAAGACAAGGGGGAAGGGGCGGGCGGCCATCGCTTGCGCGCCCACGCTTGGTAGATCCGGCGCAGATAGAAATCAGTGTACACAATACTTGCGCCCATGTGCGTAATCTATAAATAAGACCGCCGTTAGAACAATGAGTCAGTCTTCACTTGTCCTCCAGCAGAGTAACTACTCGCTGTCTCCCTGTGCTGTGAAATTGTATCAAAGTATAAAAAGTCTGTGTAAAGTTGTGCCGAGTTTATTATAAATAGCGCGTGTTAATTATTTTGACTCATATCGTTAGTTTAACAAGTAAAGTAGAGTGATTGTATTAGAATTACGTGAATACAAAGTGTTTTTACCTCTATGTCGCTTGTTTTATTCCACTACCTCGTAAAGGGAACAACGTCACCCCCGCCTAGCCTGATCCCGGTGTCGTGTGTCGACATTTTGGTCCTTCGAGCCGGATCTAGTTCATCAAGAGGAGTGGAATAAAATGAGTCAAAAGAGTGCTATAACCACGCGCAGCAAGTTACGTAAATTAGCCGACGAGATGAGTGAGCGGCGCAAGAATGACGTCCCCTCGGACTCAGGTTTACCGTCTGAAAAGACGCCAGGCTCGCCGTCGGTCGCACCAACTGTTGCGTCAACATCCGTTCGTAATATACCTCTGACGGGCCCCGGCCGAGTGTTCGACTATACGGAGCAGACAACTGAGAGGAGGCGCCAGGGATCAAGACAAAGCAGCAAAGGCTCATCTAAGAATAGTCGCAAGAGCGTCGAATTCTTACGAAAAAGGATTGAGTATGAAGCTGAACGCGAGCTAGTACAGTTAAAAGAAAAACTCGTGAGGAAAAGGGTGGAAGCAGATATCGCCGAGATAGAGGCAGCTGCTGAAAGTGATGACTCAAATTCAGATGTGGATACGACACATCGCGTTGAAGAATGGATTAACACAACGCCCCAAGTAATTGAAAAAGATACAGTGTTGCAGTCTGTATCGCGCGCGCCTGTTGAAGTGGCCGCGCCCCGTGAAACCTCTGTGACCCGGGAACAAAACGTAAGTAGAGTGAATAACGTATCTCTTACGTACCGTGAACCTACAGTGTCCAGCGAGATAAATGTGCCACGCATAATAGAGTCGTCGACGTCAGTATCGGTGGGCAACATAACGACACCTACTACGCCGGCGTACTTGCCAGTGTCGACAGCAGTGAGATTCCGTCTGCCCGAGAATAATCCCGTCTTTACCACTCCGGTCGCAAGTGTACCTCGAGTATCAACGCTTGAGTCGGATACACGGCGGCAGAGATATGACAGAGTGGGTGAAACAGAAAGACGGCGAGAGTCATCAGGGGAAAGAGACAGGAAGATAGACCAACTGGCAGAAGCGATTACGGGACTGGCACGACCGCGACCGGTACCTAGGCAGGCTTATGAATTGCCTCATTTTAATGGCGACCCCGCCGAGTGGATTTCCTATCGAAACATGTACTGGGACACTACTGAGTTGTACAGTTTCAAATCACATGAAAACCTAGCACGCCTGAAAACCTCACTGCACGGCGAAGCGAAGATAGCGGTTGAAGACTTATTGCGAACGTCAACAGACCCGTCAGCAATAATGCGTGCCCTAGAGGAAGAGTTCGGTCATCCGACCCTAGTATTACAGTGTGCACTAAAAAAGGTCAGAGATTTACCCAGAGTGACGGAAAGCTGCCGAGAGCTGAGGAAATTCTCAACGACTGTGAGAAACTGTGTATCATTGTTAAAGAATATTCGTGCAGAAGGTTATTTGAATAACCCACAATTAGTGAGTGAGCTACTAAACAAACTGACACCAGTGCAACGCGCGCAGTATGGTGACTTTGCTATGGGCCTAGATAACTCACAAGGGGTGGATTTAAGAGTGTCACCAAGCTTAGAAATAATATCACACTTCTTAACACATTTAGCACGATCGACCTCCTATTATGTACAGCCGATCATGAACGAGCCTAGTGCATCTAAACCTCCCATGAAGCAACAGAAGCAAGTCTACGGTCAAACTAGACCATTGAACAGCGCACGTCATGTCACTAACAAGCCACCACTGATGCAACGAGTGAACGCACAGAGTGACGAGTCCCTCTCACCTAAGGAATGTGTAATGTGCAAAGGTGAGCACGCTATTGAAAAATGTGAGCAATTTGGAAAGTTAAGTGTTCAACAGCGTTGGGACACAATCAAAGAAAAGAACATGTGTTTTAAGTGTCTTATTAGAAAACACCCCAAGAGGTTCTGCCGCGCCGACAAATGTGAGAAATGCGGTTATGCACATCACCTATTGTTACACGCGGACAAAGCGCAGAAAGTAAACAAAACAGAAAGTGTAACTAACATCGGGGAATGGCGAGCCTCAGCCCTACTGAAGATAGTGCCAGTGACTATAAACTATGAAAACAGTGTCGACGTTCAGTGTTACGCGTTATTAGACGATGGTGCGACGGTATCGCTCATAGACAATTCACTCGCCGCTAACTTAGAGGGACCGTGTGTACCTCTCACACTCAAAACAGCGGGCGGCTACGGAGTAACAGACTTAACTTCGCGAGTGGTACAAGTACAAGTAAAAGGTCCTAATGGACAGTGCCATAAAATTAAGTGCCGCACAATGGCAAACATAAGCTTACCAACGCAAACAGTGTCCGCCGCGACGATTAACGATAACGCGCACCTCAGCGACTTGGGTTGCGTGGAAATGAGGGGAGCCAAGCCGCTACTACTACTCGGGCAGGACAACTGGGAGCTGCTCGTCGGCCAGGACATTCGACGGGGACGATCTGGTAAGCCAGTTGCCTCACTTACGAAGCTAGGTTGGGTCATACACGGACCACTTCAAAATAGTAACAATAATAATTCAGTAAATTGCATGACAGTCTCCCTCCCCGACTTACATAATTTAGTCAAATCTCAGTTTGAATTAGAAGCCCTAGGCATTTCACAAGATACTCGTAAAAATAAAGACGTAGAGCGAGCGTTGCACGTATTAGAAAGCACCAGTCGTCGCACTCCTGACAAGTCACAATGGGAAGTAGGTTTACTGTGGAAGCATGAGAACACTCAGTTACCTAATAATTATAATCAGGCCCGACAAAGATTATATGGCATAGAAAGACGCATGCGCAAGGACGCTGTGTTCGCCGAGGCGTATACGAAACAGATAGAAAGATTGTTAGATGAAGGTTATGCGCGTAAAGTGATAAGTAAAGAAGATAATTCTCCAGTTTGGTACTTACCGCATTTCGGAGTAGTAAACCCCAACAAACCGGGGAAACTACGTTTAGTTTTTGACGCGGCCGCCACGTCTCACGGTACGTGTCTAAATGATAATTTATTAACAGGACCTGACATGCTAAATCCATTGTTAGGAATACTATTAAAATGCAGGATAGGCCCTTTGTATATATATGATATAGATAGGCTGTCAGACAGAGGCAACTGGCGCTGGGTACCCTCGGAGGATAACCCTGCTGACGAAGCGACCAGATTGTGTTGGCCCGATAATTGCACGAAGTGGCTCTCGGGCCCCTCGTTTTTACGTGATCCACAGGAGCAGTGGCCAGCGTGTCATGAACCTGAGGCGGCGGAGGTGGACCTCGAGCGCATCCAACGAGTCCACGCGTCAACTGCACCCGCGACACCGCTCCTGGACTACGAGCGATATTCTTCGTGGTCACGTATTCGGCGCCTGATAGCACGCCGCGGGCAACCAGCACATCTATACTCCGATCAGGGTACTAATTTTATCGGAGCCAACACCGAACTTCGGGCAGCACTCAAAGGATTTGACCACGACAAAGTCAAGGACGAAGCCACAAATCGAGGTATAACGTGGCATTTCAACCCCCCGGCAGCCCCACACATGGGTGGCTGTTGGGAACGCCTAGTGAGGTCCGTAAAGAACGCGCTACGGGCCACGCTGAAGGAACGAGCACCACGTGAGGAGGTCCTTTACACCCTCCTCACCGAGGCCGAACTCATCGTGAACAGCCGGCCACTAAGCTACGTGCACGACGACCACAATCAACCTGTGGTCCTGACGCCGAATCATCTACTCCTGGGCACTGCCTCCGGGAGTACGCCATTTGCGCCGAGCGACACCGAGGACATCGACTCCCGCCGGCAGTGGCGGCGTGTCAACGCGCTCGCCGACATGTTCTGGCGGCGCTGGCTCCGAGAGTATCTCCCGACTCTACAGTGTCGTGAAAAGTGGGCAAATAATGTGCCAAATGTGCGTATCAGTGATGTGGTAGTGATCGCGGACAATAACAAAGAACGAAGTGCATGGACAAAAGGTATTATAAAAGCAGTGTACCACGGAAATGATGGTATTATCCGTGTAGTAGATATTAAGACTGTGAATGGGGTCCTGCGTCGGCCCGTTACTAAAATTATTGTGCTTCCCACAGACCAGGAAGTAATGCGGCTGAACCCTGTTACTGGGGGTGGAATGTAGGTGAAGCACAGTAACGATTAGCTGTAAATGATTAGAAACAATAATAAATAGATCATTTATTTAGATAGTCAAGACCCGTTGTGTTAGTAATTACAATATTGACTTATAACTATTGTTAGTAAGCTGACTGACTGAATATAAGTAATTAGAATGTAAGTAAGACAGTTTGTAATTGCACAGAGATAGTTTTGATTATAGGTATTTTATTAAATCATAATAAAGATGGAAAACATAGGTATACAATTTAAGTAATGTTCCACAAGTAAATATGACAAAGTGCCATCCATCTAAGTAAACAAACCCGCTGATTGGATGAAGATTTTACATCCGGGTTCAAGCTCGACAAGTCGAAACCTGTCGGGGTTTGTTATTGTTAGTCGCAGGCCAAGCTTGAGGAAGACAAGGGGGAAGGGGCGGGCGGCCATCGCTTGCGCGCCCACGCTTGGTAGATCCGGCGCAGATAGAAATCAGTGTACACAATACTTGCGCCCATGTGCGTAATCTATAAATAAGACCGCCGTTAGAACAATGAGTCAGTCTTCACTTGTCCTCCAGCAGAGTAACTACTCGCTGTCTCCCTGTGCTGTGAAATTGTATCAAAGTATAAAAAGTCTGTGTAAAGTTGTGCCGAGTTTATTATAAATAGCGCGTGTTAATTATTTTGACTCATATCGTTAGTTTAACAAGTAAAGTAGAGTGATTGTATTAGAATTACGTGAATACAAAGTGTTTTTACCTCTATGTCGCTTGTTTTATTCCACTACCTCGTAAAGGGAACAACGTCACCCCCGCCTAGCCTGATCCCGGTGTCGTGTGTCGACATTAACGTCACGTTTTGATTTGGCGCACAATTTAGAGATTTCTGTATATTGAACACGTCCGCTTAGATACGATTTTATTAGACGTAGAGCATTTCCGCATATACCGTAAGTTTCAAGTTTGCTCAAAAGCTTTTCATGACTCACATAATCAAAAGCTTTGGTCATATCGGTAAAAATGGAACAAATCGGTATTTTTTTTATCTACATTAACCATTATTTTATTTATCAGATCGTATATGGCCATATTAATATTTTTATTTTTACGAAAACCTTTTTGTTCCTCACATAAAATATCATATTTTGTCAGGAACGAATAAAATGACTCATAAATTACTTTTTCCATGATCTTAGAAAAACGGGGATTAACGCTATTGGTCTATAGTTAGTGATGTCCTCTTTATTGTTCTTCTTGAGGAGTGGTTTAACTATTGTGGTTTTAAGACTACGAACGTTTTAAGACGACGTTGTTACGTAAGCATTTCGAATAGAAATATGTAATTGTTATTTCCTAGCAATCAAGGTCTCGTTTTCAGAGGTTTCTTATATAAATAAGTAGACATGGATGCCGATAGGAAATGGTTCCAAACGTCCGCATAAAAACACGAAACTCACAAGTGACCCTGTAATCACTCGTGTGTTTAGTTCCTCGCTCCGAATCCCATGGATGTATTTTCTTTATTTCAATTTTTTTTTTCGTTTTCATCGTCCATTTTCTCTGGATTGCCAACCTTGAACCAAGCAATTGAGCCAACAAGTTCATCCTGCGAGATTATATAGAAATATAAATTCTAAACTAAACCCTAGATGAGATCGTAAAAGGAAAAACGTAGCCCCGATTAATTAGACAGTAGATAAACGCAAACCTGTTGGCTACGCTGCATCGCTACACAGTAGGATAGCAAGTAAGATAAAAAAACTAGCCGCCTTACTGTGTTAGTGACCATCGCGTCGCGGGGGTTTTAAGGTAGAAGAGAATGCATGGAAATAACACCATAATATACTGTCGAGTTATTTGTGAAACTTTTAATGCATACATAGTAGGTAAAGGAAAAGTGAATATTTCATTATCTTATCGTTATATCGTCCGAACCACCCGAACTACATATTATTTTAACAAGTCAACTCTCTGGTCGATAGATGGCTTTATTCATATGCTGTCATTTGAATGACGTTCGCCCATGTCTGTTAAAATGCACATTTGCTTAGCTAAGTTACAACTTAGGTATACCAAGCGTTCAACGATGAGGTACCTGGGCCTCGTCCTCGATAGCCGGTGGAACTTCGCGGAGCATTTCCGACGTTTGGCACCCAAACTGGGGCGGGCTGGGGCTGCCTTCAAGCGGCTCTTGCCCAATCTGGGGGGACCAAACGCCTCCTGCCGGAGGCTGTACGCGGGGATCGTGCGGTCCATGGCCCTTTACGGGGCCCCAGTGTGGGCGCTGTCGCTAAGGCGACTGCCAGCGCGCCACCTGGTCTCGGCCCAGAGGGTCATGGCCATTCGGCTAGTCCGTGGATACCGCACGGTCTCTGGCGAAGCGGCGAATCTCCTTGCCGGATTACTGTCGTGGGATCTGGAGGCGAGAGCCCTCGCGCACGTTTACGCGTTGCGCGTGGAGGCGCTAAGCCGGGGTGAAACGCTGCTGCCGCGGCAAATTGCTGCGCAGCGGACGGAGCTCCGGCGGGATCTCACGGAGGTTTGGAGACAGCGACTATCGCAACCCAGTGCTGGGCACGCCACTATTGTGGCGATAAGTCCCCTCTTTGAGGCGTGGCTGGAGAGACGTCACGGCGTTCTCACCTTCCGCCTGACACAGGTGCTCACCGGACACGGCTGCTTCGGGAGGTACCTGTGTCGGATCCAGCGGGAGGACACGTCCGGGTGTCATCACTGTGTGGATCGTCCGGAGGACACGGTGGAGCATACGGTGGAGGTCTGCCCTGCTTGGGCAGAGCACCGCCGTGTCCTCGTCGAGGCGATCGGCGGCGGCGACCTCTCGCGTCCGGCCCTGGTTCGGGCCATGGTCCGGAGCGAGGAGGCATGGGAAGCGGTCGCCTCCTTCTGCGAAGCAGTAATGCTAGCGAAGGAGGAGGCGGAGCGCGTGCGAGAGAGGGAAGCCCCTCGCTCCAGCCGCCGCAACAGAAGAAGACGCCCCGGGCGTCGGGAAACGCAGGGCGATTCCCGGCCACCGTAGGCGCGGGCCTGCGGATGGCGAGCTATGGGTGGCTCGCCGTCCGATAGCAACCAGGCCCGAGTCGACGGCGCGTCGTGTTCCACGCGCGCCTCAAAGAGCCGTCAGCAAAGAAGACGGGGCCCCATAGGGTCAGTGCCTGCTAGGGTTGCGGAATTTGTTCGAAAGAGTCACCGCAGCCCTGGAACGCAAAGGGCACAAGAAGGATCACGGGTGGGTTTTAGTCAGTAAGAGTCTGACACTCCCTTCCGCTCCGCCCAGAGCGGGAGAAGTCATTTGATGATTTCCCATCCAGAAAAAAAAAAAAAAAAAAAAGGTATACCAAGCGTAAACGTATAGGATTGCCAGGTCTTAAATTTGAAAGCCGACGGCGGGCGAGAGCAGCCGATTTAGCCGTAATAAATTGGGAAACAGGCCGGACAATCTATCCTATTCATGGTTTAGTGCCTTTAAAATAATACTTAGTATGTCCGTATACGGAGTTCGTGGCTAAAAAATAATAGCCAGAAGCTCCTGGCTAAATTATAGGTACAGGGATCGATGTTCTAGTTAAAGCAACGCTTGCCGAGGTTGGTCTGTGGATGGGTGACATCCGAACATACCGAGATTCCTCCGTAGGTACCTAAGTACCTTGGAAAGCACGCTAAGCCGTTGGTCCCAGCTGTCATTTAATTAATTATTTATTAATATAAAATAGATATTCGGCAGTCGGAGACGTCTTGTTATGTTCAGACGGTCACCCATCCACAGCCTGACCAGGCAAGCGTTGCTTTAACTAGAACATCGATCCCTGTGGGTATAATTTAGCCAGGAGCTTCTCCAAATCTTCTGACACGTAAAGAAAATATTTTGGAAAATTGTTTCAATTTGGGTTACTGATCACTGATCAGTGTTATTAATTCATTTGAAGTAGGTAACAGTGCGAAATTAAGACTCAACTGGATCGGAGGTAGGTACCAGGCGATATCAGTGCTGATCGGCACTTTAAACGGCAGAAGTGCCCCCTATCTTCTTTCCCCTACCTTCTTCGATCAATTATTGATCGAAGCCTACCTTCTTTTATTTTCTTATTTCTAAGAGGGGCCAGATAATGCGGGGATATTGACTGTACCTATGTACCTACATTTCATGATTTGGGATCCCCATCCAGAAAAAAGGTAGGTACTTCACCTATTAGAAGCAAAATGCCATTGTTACTCAGACGATAATGAATCAAGCAAATGCGATCACCGAAGGAAGCTCAAAATAAAAATCCATTACTCTCAAGCGGCTCGCAATGTTATACTTTTTGTTCATTTTGTCGTGAACGGTGAAGATTTAGGTATCTACATGCATTGCAAGACCAGTTCTGGATACGGGAAAAGATCCCGGTATAAATTTATTCCATGTCAGGATTATAAAAATAAACAACCCACAGAATTATTACATGTCCATGCGAACTTATCACCAATTTCACATAATCATTTTTTATGGAATACAAAACACCTTTTTTTTTGTTGGTAGGTACTTGCACGTTTAGTAGGTACAAAAAATATAATAAATGGATAAAACATGATCTCGTCCTGGCCTTTAGAACCTGCCGTAGTAAAATACGGAGCAGGAATCAATTTTACCCATAGTTCGAAGATGTAGATTACCTACCTAAATTTCTAGATTTATACATCGTCAACTTTCTTGTTTTCCTAACTATTCACATCATCATGACACAGATCATGATGAGGTACTTACCTACAACATGTAGAAGAGAGTGGATCACGGGTCACAGTGGATTATTCGTTATACTAACTCAGTATGTGTATTGCTTGACGCACTTAAACAAACGCGTGGCCACTGCTCATCCACAATTCCACACCCAGCTCCACCAAAGCAAAATGACGTGCTGTTACACTCCGGTCAGTAGGTAAATGCAAAATTTTTGTTTTACGTAGTTTAGAATTTTGTTGAATCTCTTGGTGATTGAGAAATATGAACGAGTTTTATGTTTTGCACTTGTTATTTATTAAAGCCGCTGTAGATAATGTACGGTACCTAGTTTTGTCTGAAATATGGGTAGTTTTATTTTGTTTTTTTTTTTCTCTCATAAATAACGGCCTATGGGTCACAATGATCATTTCAGTTTGGGTCACATTGGACTGTTGATACAATGTATGTTCGTGAAACTAAAATTGCTTTTTTAGTAAGTAAAAATGCCTCGCAATTGGATAAGAAAAACTAGCATTGGACTCATAGAGAATGGTTATATTGTCTTTGATTGGACTTCACAGTGAAGAACAGATGAATGAAGCCTTAAAATGTAGGTACAACCCTACCCGGTCAGCCGAAAAGTGCTTATGCAAGTTTTTATAGGCCCATTGCAATTACAAGGGTTACCTATAGCGAGCCCACGTAAAGGATGAAGAGTAGAGGGACCTCAAGAATAGCAACTGAAACCCCAAATAATGATAAAATAGAAAGGATATGGAATGAAAATTAATGAAAACAGATAAAGGTAACTGCAAAAACAAAGAAAAGAAAAGTTTTACAAGAAAGTTCCAGTGAAGAATACGATAGTAGATCCGAACAACTTTCCTGCACTAAAAGGATTGCCTAAGAGAGGTGATTTTAACATAACATAAACATAATCAGCCTTTAAACGTCCCACTGCTGGGACACAGGCCTCCTCTCTAGGAAAGGGAATGGGCCGTAATCCACTACGCGGGCCTAGTGCGGGTTGGTGAGTTTCACATGTCTTCGAATTTTTGGTTCCAGGACATGCCAGTTTCCTCACGATGTTTTCCTTCACCGTTTTGAGAGCAGTGGTGATGAAGTTAATTACACAAAATAATGCGTCTGGCTGGGTTTGAACCCGCGACCTACAATTCGTAAGTCGGGGCCGTTACCACTCGGCCACCACTGCTCCGGTGAATTATGTAATTATTTTTGATTTCGAAATAAAACAGATACTATTTTTTTATGTAGCTAAAGGTAAACCTATTGGAGGCAAGGTGCAAATAAACGAGTAATGATGTGGAAATGTTGTCTTTTATTGCATTTATTTTCAATAGAACCACCCTATATGATTCAGTGTATCCCTGAGTTGATCCAAAGTGACCCACCCCCGGTTCATTTCATTTTTTAACCGACTTCTAAAAAGGAGGAGGTTCTCAATTCGGATGTTTGTATGTTTTTTTATTTTTATTGTTTGTTCGCGCATAACTCCGTCGCTTGCCAACCGATTTGAAAAATTCTTTTTTTGTTGGAAAGGGTATACTTCCCAAATGGTCCCATGAAAATTTTATCGAAATCGAACAAGCGGTTTTTGAAAAATCAACAAAAATCTAAAAAAAATATCTATAATTGTCTACATTGACGACCTTTTAGTTTACTCTGCATTGGAGCAGTGCGTTTTTTTTACACTAATGTAATTGGTTCGTTTACGTGGGGGGAGGGGAGGGGGTTTAGGTACCACTAAAAAGTGAAAAATAAAAAAATACAACCGACTTCTCCACAAAAAAATCAAAAAAGTACAAAATAACGTTAATTTCGGAAGTCGGTGTTCAAAAAATGAAAAAGGAACCACAAACACCGAGTTCCGTAATTAAAGTTACGAAGTTGTTAGTATTTTGTACTTTTTTGATTTTTTTGTGGAGAAGTCGGTTGTATTTTTTTGTAAAAAGTTTTTTATGTGGTTATTTCTTGTAAGTTTGACGTGCATTTTATTTAAAGATTAGGTACCCGTTAATTAATTAATTATCAGAGATTAATTATTTTGGCATGAATTGCTGATTTTTTCAAAGCCCGTAAGGCTTTGAAAAAAAAATAGATCGACTGTTACCCAGTTTCCTTATTAATCATGATGATATGACACCTTTAACAGGATGATACACTTTAAGTAGACATCGGTGATCTCCTTAGATTTGGGTATTCACTGTCAATATCATCCCACGTACACCTTATCAACAACGGCATCGCAGGAGCATGATCGAATCCTAATCAGCAACTTATTCAATTGGTTGAAAACTGAAAAAAAAAAACGGGAATGTTTGTTTATCTTAGGCCCGATTTCTTTACTGGCGGTAAGGAACTTTTATCTGAAAGGTTTGACATTTTTCTACACTAATGCAGTCAAACCGACTTAATTATGTGTTTATTCCTCGGATATTAGTTATCTGTCTATTAAAAAAACTTTTTACAAAAAAATACAATCGACTTTTACACAAAAAATCAAAAAAGTGCAAAATAACTTTAATTTCGGAACTCGGTGTTTGTGGTTGCTTTTTCGTTTTTTGAACACCGACTTCCGAAATTAAAGTTATTTTGCACTTTTTTGATTTTTTGTGTAAAAGTCGGTTGTATTTTTTTGTAAAAAGTTTTTGATTTTTCACTTTTTAGTGGTACCTACACCCCCTCCCCTCCCCCACCTAAACGAACCAATCACATCGGTGTAAAAAAAACGTACAGCTCCTTTGCAGAGTAAACTAAGAGGTCGTCAAAGTAGACAAAGTACATATTTTTTTTAGATTTTTCGAAAACCCCTTGGTTGATTTCGATAAAATTTTCATGGGACCATTTGGGAAGTATACCCTTTCCAACAAAAAAAGAATTTTTCAAATCGGTTCACAAGCGACGGAGTTATGCGCGAACAAACATAAAAAAAAAAAAATACAAACATCCGAATTGAGAACCTCCTCCTTTTTTAGAAGTCGGTTAAAAAATCTCTATGTCTATTAAAATGTCTAAAAAAAAGGAAGGAAGCTAGGTCACTACCTTCCTTCCTACACGTTTAAGTAGGTAAGTACGAATAAAATATTAAATAGTGGCCCCAAGTCTGCTATTACAATAGTGTCAGAATGGTCTATCATTGATCTCATAATGGTCGATTTTGACAAGTTTCGTAATCTACTAATATAAAAGCGTCATTATGACTTTCCAATGGTCAACCACTGACACTCCATTGAAAGAATGGTAATCTCGTACATAATGACAAATAAATGACAGACGTACCTATGCGGTAATCTGCTAAAATTGTGTGAGTTCCTTTGATCAGTGACCTACCATTAGAACGTCGTTTTGCAGTCATTTCTTTTAATAGCTCGGTTATCAAAAAGTATTACGAGACCATTGACCGACCAATGATCGACCATTATAAACTTAGCAGGTTACGAACTTTTAACAAAATGACAATGGGCTGTGTTGGAATGACAAATTTATAAAAATAGCAGACTTGGGGCCCTGTTCTTTCTTTCTTCTTTTTAGCATGCAGGTTCCGTACCCTATTACTGAATCTCTGCTGTCCGTCCATCCGTCCGTCTGTCAGCGGACTGTATCTCATTAACCGTAACAGATACTTTTCAAAATTTCTCTACAGTTGAAAGTGTGTATTTCTGTGCATATAAATTAATGAAAAAAAATTGTTCGGTATTAATAATGGCAATTTGGTTGACACTTGAGATGCTCCCAGAGTTTGTAGGTAGGTATAGCTAAATTCGCTAAAATAAAAATATCATAAAATAAAATTGTCTAGATATTTTTAAATTAAACGTAAACGGCGTACTAGAGAAGTGTTTTGGAAGTTTTTGTTTTCCTTCATGTGAGCCCTACTCGCACTTGGCCGTTTTTTTTATTAGCCAAATCACAACACACCAGCTGAATTAATAAAAAAACTGATCATACCGATCAACCGGCCACGTCTATGGAGACTACGCAAGCCGCACTACGATTGCTCATTTTCGACACACCGGGGCCGGCTATATGGAGTCGATACCCAAAACTCAATTTTTATAATAAAGGTATTTTAAAAATATTTGCTCCATATATCATTTACATCTGTTTAAATTTGCGGAAAAAGCTTTTAAAAACAATGTTGCTCTAATGAACAACCTTCCTTAATTATAAAACTGAATTGACATTAAAGCGAGTTGCGCAATTTGGAGATAACACGATTCGAATATACGTAAAAACAATAAAATTTAAAAAGAAATCTAAGCCTTGGTCTCCCTCTGACACATGTTTTAGATTAGAAAACCAAATAACTTTAATGTTATTTATTATTCGATTGTGTTGAAAACTGGCGTTTCATAAATCGGGAATACTATTTATTATGTGTTAGTTTGCCAACTTGTATCAAAATGTATTTAATGCAAATAAACAGTTGTTGAAAGTAGATTAAAATAAAACAAAACAATATTTCAAATAAATATAATACATATTGCAAGTAACCTCAAAGCAACGCAAACTAAAGGAAGTTAACATGACTAGTTAATTATTTAATTAAACATAAAGCCATTAAGTACACACAACGTAATATTACATTACATCTGTTGTTTTATATCAGGTGGGGTTATGAACATAACACTATTCACATGAAAACTTACTGTTGAAAATGGCAAAGAGACGATTCAAATAATAATCAAAAGTCTGGCTAATTGTTAAGAATTTCAAGTGTATTTGACATACAAGTAAATTTAAGAAACTCTTTAAAGTCGTACTAATTAAAATAAAATATATAATATTTCTCGTTTACACAAACCTTTTTTTTTCAACAATAAATTGTTAAGAACCAGGAGCTAGGAAATATCCATTGAATAGAATAGAATACGATGACAGTATATAATACTCTTTACTATGTACATAGGTACACCACATCAGTTCCAGAAAAGATGAAGAAAACATTACATAGGATGACACAATGGGCGGCATAACCGCTAAAAGCGATCTTTTAATACAAGATTAGTAACAGTCCTAATAAAAAAAGAAACCTAAATCACACACAATTAAATTATATTTTTAAAGAAAAATATATCACTAATATGTACAAACAGGGGATTTAACAGATAACATTTGTTTAGATTATTTATCTTATAGGCAAGAGGAAAAGTGAAAGTTATAATGGACAGACACATATACTTATGTAGATACTGTAATTCTCCACGAGGAGGTAAACTCGAAACCGTAACTGTTACAAAGTACTTTGTCCGCAGATCCGGTCGTCGAGCTTTGTCTTTCTATATAAATACATATATTTACGTGAGCAGAGTCCTGCATGTACTTCACATGATCTTTGACGCGGCCCCGCAGTTTGATGGCCATTCCCTTTACAAGGTCTATTACCAACTATTCGCCGTTCTCATGTTCTTAACAAAAGAGCGACATGCTTACAAATTAAGATGCCAAGATTCACGAATTAATTACACATTACGGATTAATTTATACATTAACTACGTATGTAGGTACATATGTTTATAGATATTTATAAAACCAATATTGTGTGTAAATTTCCCAAAACCAGATATGAATTTAAAAGCAAAAGTATGTATTACGCAGTAATTAAGCGTAAGTTTGGTAAAAGTGACAGTACATTTCCATGCTTTTTAAGTCAATTGGCGTTGAAATTCCACTCATTACAACAAGGATTTCGAGATTTTATTAATGAAAAGCTTGAAAGGGTCTGTGACTTATATAGTGAATTGAAGTAATACAACATTTATTAGCTACTTAATACATAACCTAATTTTAGTTTTTATCGCACTAAAATTAGGCTCTTGGCAGATTTAGTGCCGACCAGGCGAGCGTACTCTAGGAGTTCGCTCGCTTGGTTTCCGTTCTTCCTCCCGGCTGCATGCCTCTTATAGGCCTTGTACAGCATCACAGCCCCATTCACCCATATCGGTATGTAGTTCAAATCATTTTCCTTTGGAAAATTCTCGTCCACACTGTCGAGATCGGGGTCTAGCCTTGAGTAAGGCGATGCCTCTAACTTAGGAATACAATCCACTAACGGGAACCATTTGTATGTCTCTGGACACATCAAATCCGAAGGGAAAAAGTTTCCTTTATACCTCATTTTGCAGCAGGAGTGAATATAATACCCCATGTAATAATACTCTATTTCTGGACACTCCGAATGCATGTGTCTTGTAAACTCGATCTCTCTAAAATATAACAAAAAAAAAATGTATTTATGTAAGTAAAATACCTTCCTATAATTTTCATAAAACACTTTTATTCAAATACTCGTTTTTTTTTTTTTCAATAAATGTTGACATATTTAAAACACTCACACAATAAACAATCATACCATCATTTGGATTAGGGATTTTTTTAAGGTATATACGAGTAGTTTCTTACCTCAAAGCTCCGTAAGTTCCTAATGTCAGGTTCATATACTGTGGATCATAGAAGAAGTAAACTGAAGAGACACACTTTGGCAGGATATCGATGACTCCCACGGCTATGATGTTTCCATCCAGCCAGTACTGTTGGTGGAACGACCCATAGCCACAATGAGGACCATTTTCTCTGTGTTCTTCCTAAATAAACATACAAAACTAATAAAACTGTTTTTTCTATATTGTTGAGAAAACAAAAATAATTTTGTTAATACATTATATTTAATAAGCGGCTTCGCCCGCGTGATAATGAATAAATAATTATATAATAATAAAATTAGGAAATTAAAATCAATCCCAAAGGAGGACTGGGATGAAGTACCAAGTCCTATTCCAGTGCCATATTTCATACTAGCTGTCGCCCGCAGCTCCGCCCGCGTGAATGTCTAAAATTATCCCAAGGGAACATACTCTCTGGATAAAACGTATCCTATGTGTTATTCCAGACTATAATCTACCTCTGTGCCAAATTTCATCAAGATCCATTCAGTACTTTTCACGTGAAAAAGTAACAAACATCCATCCATACTTACAAACTTTCGTGTTTATAATATTCGTAGGATTTCATTAAAATCCCAGAGAATGACTCTCAAATTATAATATATACAATAATAACTAAAGTAGTAAAAATTAAATTCCCCAAATGTGTTTGTAGTAAGTAATTGATATTACCTTAGTGGTGCAAGTATAGTATGGTGGCGACACCTACCGCGAGAATGTGGAACTACAAAGCCTTGTGACTAAGCATTTAAGCAATAATTTATAATCACTGATCGTATTTTAACAACTTATTCAAAAAATTCTAGTTTGGAGATGTACTTACTCCTGAAAATTGTCATTTTAAAAGACCACATAACTCACCATCAGTGGACTTTGTACTAAAAAGTCCTTAAACTTGGGTTCGGTACATTTGTCTGGCTTATCATCATGTATTGTTGTTTGATATTTAACATACACTTCATGTGTCTCCTTTGCTGTTGCCAGCCATTCCGGGCTAGGTGGATTTGTCCTGACGAGTTTTATCTAAAAATACATTAATAAAATGATTCAAAATTCATAATTAATTCTTTAAGTGTTATAAAAAACTTAGTTATTACAACACACAGTTCATAATTATTGAGATTTTTATAGATTTACAAAATAGTGTAATGATTTGCCTTAGTACAACAAAATCTGTAAGTCACTAAGTATGAAGTACTCAAATAATCCGGGAACTACAAAAAACTGACAATGGGAAACAAAAAAACGAACATAGCATTGATTGAGTACCTCCAGTTTGTGTTTGACATCATCAGGCAGCTCATTTATAAAATCCTCAAGTTGTTTCTCTTTGTTTTTTCTGATGCTTATGACTGACACATCAATACCCTTCTCTTTTAGTTTTTCTAGCTTCCTCTCTCGCCTCAGTTGTTTAGCTTTTTTACAAGGCGCCTTATTAGGATCAGGACCCGATTCTGTAAGTTTTTTGTTAAATTAAAATAGAAAGTTACTAAATTATGAAGTCTAAATACCAGAATTTAATTTGTGTCTTAACTATGGTTCTTGTTTTCTTTAAAGTCTGCTTACAACAAGCCGAAAATCCTCGAAGGGACCAGTTTTCGATGCCTCACAGCACGAAGCGGTGACGCCGAGGAACGCATCATATTGCAGCGGTACATAATCAATTTTGCAACATAGAGCAAAGGCTTAGTGGTGCCTTCCTTCATAGTATTGCTACAAAACAGGCAAGTCCCCAACATTCAAATTGGTACACTGAAATGTGTACCTTTTTGTATATGAGTTACAGTTTTATCTCTTATATAAAAAAGTCCCTGAACAGTGTACCCCTGATTGAGTCACATGTCTGTGTGAGCTACCTTACATTCAGTGTCCAGCCCCTGACAATGACCCCTGATAACAAACAAAGTTTAATTTAATCCATTCGTTTTGAGTGAATTTGTTCTTTACAGACCAATTAAGAAAATAACACAAACCTTTTTTTACTATTTTCTCCTGTGGGGCAATAGAATTTAACTGTTCTGGTTTTATAAGATCATTTTGATCTGAGCCATCTGAAAAAAAAAACATGAAATATTAAAAAAAAAATAGCTTGTATATTTAATAATACCTATAATTGAAAAATACAGAAATGTTTTATTTCATGAGTCATGGTTGCCTGTTGTTATCAGATAACTTTTCAAAATGTTTATGTAACTTGCACAATGTAGGTATGTAATTTTATTAAATTAAAGCATGAAGTTACAAAACAAATCAGGCACGCTAACTTTTATGAAGATTTTTCCTATTCAATAAAGTATAGTAACTGCATACTTTAATGCAACATACTAGGGAAATTATTGTAATGTGAAGCTACAATATTTAAGTTTGGTTGTTGGTTATATTAAGAAATAAAATAAAAACATGGAGTGGTACCTCCTACACCTTCTCCTGTATTACAGTCAGGAACACAATTGTTGACAATGTCCAAGTTAATATCTTGATGTTCCCTCATAGTTTCCACAAACTGTTCCCCTCCCTCTTCAAAGCCTTCAGCCAGGACCTCACTGCCACTGCTACAGGTGGACATCTTCCTCTCCCCATCTCCTGATACTCCTGATGGCTGGGACTTCTCTTGACCAACTAACATCTTGTTGACTCGCTTCATAACTTTCTTTTGGGACTTTGTTGGTTTGAACTCTAAGGCCCTGCATCTAAGTGTTAAATAATAATATTAAGTAATTGCTTCGTCTACCAACACAGAACATATTAAGTAATTGAAATAGCACTAAGCAGCCACAACCACTCCAGCGATGAATCAGTTTTCAATTTGTTTAATTGATATCCAGCTACAAGTTATCAGGATCAATTTTCATAGTAAAAAGAAAGCATAAATGCAGTAGTTCTACATTGAATACAAACCGTATAGTGTACATAGGGCAACAAGTTACGTCCATGGTCGGCTTATAGCAATATTTTCCTGACCGCCTCCATCCTCTATCAATTAAATCTTGATAGTCACTCACAGTCATGGCATGAGCCCACATACCTGTATCAATTTAATGGCTTAATATTAAGGTAACAACAGAAGCAGCTCAAAAAAAATGTTTATAAACTTACCATGACTATAATTAGTATCAGGGCGCTTACAATACCCACATCTATAGTGTTCATGTTCAGCATAATACTCTACAATGCTGCGTTGCATTTTGATACGCTGTTATCTGTTATTAACAGCAACTTATTTCGCGAAGATATCGTGAACACTACAATAAAACCCGGACCAAACAAAATCCAAGAAGAAAAGAAAAGATGACACTGATGACAGCTTGACAGCTAATTTAATTGACAGTAACTTACGTCAAACATTGTATTTTTTTTAGACATAACACCTAATCTTTTATCCTCTATTAAAATAAAACGCCATTGTCTCAAAAAAAATGAAAAATGACTAGGTACATAATTGTATATTCTTCTAAATATGTAAAACATTTTTATAGCAATTTATTCCATGATTGTCTTTCATTATTACAAATATGCTAAAAAAAATATTAGCAGTTCCAATCTCATAGATTTTCTATTATTTAACTTGGGGGCACTTTTGCCATTGATGACGTCAACGATGACCTGACACTTCCCTCTTCGACTTCAGTTATATTCGACATAATAGATGGCAGAGGATTCAGCATATACTTCCGCCGAGGGCTGAAAAAATTTAAACCTATTATTCTGCAAATTTTACTCGATATCAAAGACTGATTGCCGTTCTAGCATACGAGAGATACTTACCAAACCGAAAAACGTGTAAAGAGCAGACATTTTACTTACATTCTTTCTCTCCGCGTCTGGTTCCATGGTTGCACTTCAGTTTCTCCCCATATCAGAAATACAAGGCCGCTCATAAACAACACTAAAGCGTGAGAGCACCAAATATGTTTCCAAACAATCGGCAAATTCTAAAAGGCAAAAGGAATAACGGCCTGTATAACGACAAAAATAATTTTCTAAATACCTTTTTTAAATCATTAAAAAATACTTTTCTAAATACCAGCTTTTTTAAATCATTTTATACACTGCTCCCTAACGTATGTAACGTACAGGCATGATTTGCCAAAGCATGGCAAATCATGCATTTATTAGGCACCCAAATGTCAAGGACTATCGCACATCCTTATTTTATTGCGCACGTCACGTAACCATCATAGGCTACCGTAGCAAGCCCACATTATATAAGGATTGCACATACAGAGCATTGTATTTAAATAATGGTTAGAAATGTAAGAGTCGGACTCATACTAGGTCGGCAGTCGCAACACGCGCGCACGTCCTATAGCAAGTAGGGCAGGTCAAACCCGAAAGCAATGGGCATTTAGTTTTCAAAATGGGACCTTTAAGCGATACAGCAGTTTTATCTAAGTACCATAATAATAAATCATCAGATTGAGCCATTAATTAAGCCGTTTCTAAGGAGATCTTGGGACTGTTCGCTTTACATCCTTGTAAAGTCGTTGCCGAAAACCAAATTTGTTGCACTTTCTGCCTGTGACTTCAGTCTTAGTAATGAGCCAGAGCCAGAGTCACTTCAAGAGTTAATTTAACAAGGACATGAAAGACTGGAAAACAGTGTTATCTTTTGAACCCAAAGTTTGACTGGTATATAAGGCATGATTGCATTAAGTCTACATATATATTGTTTTGGAAAAATCTCGCCACACATTCCTATACACTAGAACTCCTGAAAGTCAGAATCAACAGGAGTAACCACCAAAATGACGCCAAGTCAATGAAGCACGGACGAGTCCAGACGAGAGAGATAGTGAAAAATTAATCAGAAAAGAACAGCGGAGGAGTAGGAAAAAAATATAATTTACCCATACATAAACATGATTAAATAAATAAAATAGGAACTGCTTGCAACGTTGTTTACCTTATACTTGTATGTGACTAGTCCCACGGAAAGTGATACTATTATACCCGATGTGTTTCCAATAATCTTGATAACTGTATTAATAGAATTCACAAAAGTAGGCGTAAGATCCTGAAAATAAACGTTTATTTGAGCAACATAGAAATTCCTAAGGAGAACTGGGTTTTCCTTAATTTTAGCAAAACTTACGTAACAAAGGTCTAATGTGATATCCATTCCAGCAGCGGTTAAGGCAACTGCTAAAGTTAGCAAGAGGGGTCCAGGAATAATGGGCAGCATCCACGATGTACACAACAGAAGTCCTGGGATTACGTGAGCTAAGTTAAAAAAAAAATATAAGTACCAATTAATGCAAGAAGGCACAATCCGTTCAAGGTGTCAAATAAGAGAGCCTATGATCATTGAGGGCCAGACTTTACGGGTCACATTTTTGATGATAGAAAATCATATAGTGCTAGAAATAACTTTGGCGACCTGGCTTCGTGTCACAGACTAACAATAGAACAAATTCACTGAAGAAATACTCACACACTATAATACAATATTTCCTTATATGTTTAATCCGTCTGACTTCGGGTCTGTTTTTATACTTGTGATACATTTGTATGAATATTGTTCCGAAAACTAAACGCAAGAAAAATGGCAGCGCCGTTAGGGCTGATGCCTGAAAATAAGAAAACCAGGTACAGATAACGCCACACCGGGCATATGTACATAGGTCCTAATGAAATGGTGATAAGAAAATATTAAGGTTATACCTACAAATGACTATAGTAAGTATATAATGCTCACGCTATAAATGCTGTATTTGGCGACCTTGGAATAGTAAAGAGGACCGTAGAGGCAAAGAGAAATAATCATCCATGAATATCCAAAGTTGAGGATGCAAAGAGCCCAAAATGGTACTGATCTGAGTATCAACCGCCATGGAGTTTGAGCATTTGTAATCTAAAATACAAAGAACAAAACATTATCAGACTATTACGTTCCTACTGCTGAGACAAAGAAATCCTGTTTGTGAGAAGGGTTTGGACCATAATGCACGACGAAGGCACATTGGATGTTGGTTGACGTCACTTGTCTTCGAATTCTTGGTCCTACGATATGCAGAATTCCTCACTATGTTTTCCATCATCGGTTTCATAGTACTCATGATGAAATTGTTTGCTCAGAGTGCACGTCTGAGTTCGAACCCACGACCGGCGGCAGTCGGAGCCGCATCTCTAGGCCACTACTGGTCTCAAAATACAAATACTTAGTTAATTTTCCAGGTTTAATGAATATATACAGGTTAGGGCAAACTGGAACTTGGCACCTTAATGACATCACCACTTTCTCATGTTTGTTTACGACTGTTTTGCGGATGTGTAAAGACGTTTTTAGACGCTTTCAAAGCCCTTATTTAATAAATTGTGCTATTTATGCTTTTATTCATTTTTTTTTTATTGTGAAATGGATTTGCTTTTGACTCTAGTCTAGGTCACAGGTGACAGAGACAAAGTCTACGATGGAATGAGCTTTCCCAGAAGAACTTCACTCTAACTTTGAAGAGATTAGGGTTGAATGCGTTCGGAAACACAGACGCAGGCAGAGAGTTCCACTCCTTCAATCAATCATTCCTAACATCAATGAAGCCTCATTTAGGTGGATAGAACCCAGTTGGTAAATCTATAGAGGTTAAGTGCATATCTAGGTTTTCCCTTGTTGAATCTTCATTCCATAAGTAGATACTCACTTTTATGGGAAAAATGTTACTTATAGTATTAAACAAATACGCCAGTTCCTCATCAGATATACAAGGGTGTCTCCTTGGGTAATCAGTGACAACAAGGATCCAAATGATGGCCCAGGTGATCTGCGTCCCACCGGAGGCGTAGAACCCTACCGGCCACCGCGAGTAATAGTGCACAGCGGCGCACATCAGAAACGTGGAGAAAGTCCCCGTAGTTACACCTGGTGATAAACATACATACATTTGTATAGCTACATCGTTATTAGTCATGCTGTTTTCCAATGCGACCCCAGCTCGAAACAAAACCGAGCCGAAGCGCACCGGTAAAGTTTTTGTACTGTGACACCGGTAAAATATAGTGTCACTTTTTATATGCCAAAGTATTGATTTAGACAAATTAGATAGGTATCGTTTCAGGTTACAAGTCTATAGGTACTATTAATATAGACACATACCCTGTCGAGCGGATAACGGAATAGTAACTATACTTTTAATAAACAGCTTGAGGAGACATTAATCCTAATTCAAATATTCAGGGCACTTTGATTAATCATATTTATTCCGTCTAGACAGATCGAATCGTAAACATCTTGTAAAGACGGTGGGGCACTAGGCCTCTATGGTTCAAGGACACAACAAAATGAGTACATCTACATAGATACTTACCACAGTACGCCCACATGAAATGGTTTCTCTCAATTGGTGGCACCCAATACCTTAACACTTGGACCATGCTTGGCTGCATGGCACCCTGTTAGAGAAAGGAAAAAACTGTACACACTCAGAACTACCAGCAATAGGTGCAACTTGTGCACATAAAACGCTGGGATTCTACTGAATCTTTTATTGTATCAAACAAACATTGTATTGTGTACCCATAAAACTCTTCAAAATTATGTTCCAATTTATTCTGAACCCATAAGTTCATTCAGAATGTAGGGTTCCAAACTATAATCGAAAAGAAGCATCAGAAGATCATACTGCTAGCCATCCTGGCACTGTCGCTTACTCTAGTAATCAATTCATAGAACTAGGTAAACATTAACAATACTAACAGCACAAAATCCCTTGATGATTCGTACTAAGAACAACGCCCAAAAGTGATAATAAGCGGAGGCAGGTGTGAGCAAAGTCATCACTCCAGATATGCTTCCAGCGATGCCAACCACCCATGTGGGACCTAGCCTGGAATAATTCAACTTTAAATGTTTTCGTCTCAGCTGTCTTTTTTTTTGGATGGGAAACCATCAAATGACTTCTCCCGCTATGGACGGAACGGAAGGGAGTGTCAGACTCTTACTGACTAAAACCCACCCGTGATCCTTCTTGTGCCCTTTGCGTTCCAGGGCCGCGGTGAATCTTTCGAACAAATTCCGCAACCCTAGAAGGCACTGACCTTATTGGGCCCCGTCTTCGTTGTTGACGGCTCTTTGAGGCGCGCGTGGAACACGCGCCGTCGACTCGGGCCTGGTTGCTATCGGACAGTGAGCCGCTCATAGCTCGCCTTCCGCGGGCCCGTCTCAGCTGTCTTGCTAGTAACAATTAACACTAATAGTGGATCCAGACGATACAAACTTTTATCTGAACGAAGACTTATTGCACGGGTTTTTTATAGAATTTTATGGAAGACGGAAACACACGATACAGACTTTTTACTATAACGAGCCACTATAAGGATCGTTACATCATCATCGTCATCGAACACAGCCTAGCTTGTCTAGCTGCTGGTCCGAGCTGCTGGACATATAGACCTCTCTTTGTCATAATTATACCCTCACTCGATTCATTCGTTTTTTTTGTAACTAATATTACATGCTCAGATGATGCTTTAGACCATTGTGTGGGGTAAACTTTGAAGACATGGAACCTTCAGTGAGACCTTTTGTGCTATACTTTATATCTAAAGAGTTCTATTTTTTTAAAGTAATTACTTACCTATCTCCGAAACTATGAAAAATCGGGAAGCAAATGCAATATCCTATGTGATAGGCGGAAAACAATTTCCCTACTTTTGTGTCGTCCCAGTTTATTATGTCCACCATCTGAAAATTCATTTGAAAGTCCAATGTGATGTAAGTTGGGTATTCCTTTCCTCTGCCTGTCTATACCTCGTTGGCCTTGGGCATCAGGGTGGTTTACACCAGAGATGATCAAGCAACGATTATTTGCCCAGCATCGCGCAATCTTACTGTAAAACGGCCTAGCTGAGGTGAGGTCTTTCACGTTTAAAATACACTTATTTTGTATGTGAAAGACTTGTAGACAATCTCGAATTATATGTGCGACAAAATACATAAGACATATGTCTTCTCGAGTTGTACCACATCTACGAGCCACTCATCTTCCACGTGCAGCTTTGGTGGAAAGTTACAGTTTCTCAGTTCCGCTACGCCTCCTCGCATCCCTCAGCTTTCTGGCGCATCTTTGGTGGAAATACGTATCCTTAGACTAGGTGCCAGAAATAGGCAGGCAGACTATCGAACTAGGTACTACATTCCATAATGCTGTACCGATACTTTGTAATATATACTCATTTTTAATGTCTTTGTTTGTTCCTTTTTTATGTGCCTATAAAATTGTGTCAGCTACTTTGCTTCCAACTACGTCGGGGGAGTAGGTACTTAATTCTATTGTTTTATTGCTGTTATCACAAATATTCAATCAAAGCTAAGGGATTCCATTCAATCTTAACTAGGTACATGCCGTGGTAAATTGAGGTAGGTACCCAACACGATGTAGCTATCACTTTTTAAACAAACACAATCTCCATGTCTTTAAGCAATAGTGTTGTCTATACCTATCAACAGTTTGCTAATCTACTATTACGTACACTAACACATATGTACATATACATATATACTTCGAAGACATTAGTAATGCACACAAGAGTCGTACCCCAGCTCTCTTTGCACAGGCACTTCTTATAATAGTTTCATTTTCAAATGAAAATTCATCTCTCTTTATCACTTGGGCCATATCGACTATATGAACACTTAGGTTATTACGGACGACGTACATTAAAAAATACCCAAGAAATATCATTATCCCCACCTAAAACACAACAGAGTTTTAGAACAATAGTAAATATTTACCAAATCATAGGTTTTTTCAGTAGGTAATGTATTTACTTACTATTGCTCGTATCCTAATTTTAAACATAACCAATTTCCTAAAATGTTTGTAAAATGTCAATTTTAAATGCACTAAATATCCATGGCCATATTGAAATGAATAACCTACCAATATATTCAGATCAGATACTGATTTTCTCAATAAGATAAAACTTAGTTTACCACAGACACATAATTAAGCATTTGTGGCGATAGAAGAAAAAAAATTAACTGATACAAATAAAACAATCAAATCACAATCGACGTTTATTTTATAATTAGCTGTGTTTTCAATAAGATAAATTAAAATTTTCATGTCAATAGTAACACGAATATAATTGGGTCTTAAACATGTTAAATTATTTCTAAAATTTGTAACATAGGAAGATATAGGTAATACAATGCCCATTTTAACATTACTTGAGGCCTCTGTCATGTCAAGTTAATCTGTAAGTCTTATAATGATATTAAGGCTTCAAGAACTTCATGAATAAATAATTGACTTACCACAAGTTTCTTTCCCTCTTTGATTACAACTCCCTACGTTAAATTACAAGAATAATTTTAACTCACACAGTTTGTATAACACGTATAATTTCTTAAAAAAGTATACCTATTTAGATTTTTTTTTTAATTTTATCCTAAACCTCTTATAAAAATAAATATTGATTTCAATTTATACAATTCCATATTAGGGTCATCGTCCCGCAATAGGCAAGATCAAAAACTAGTATGTTCATAAGCAGCAGAAAACTACTGCTTTGTAATTTCAATACACGGCAAAACCAGTGCGAGGATTCGGTAGAACTAGTGAACTATAAATACATTAAATAATATCACTGGGTTTGCCGCCTATATCTACCAACGAATATTAACATTATAGTTTCAATAAAGATCACAGCGAATACAATGCATTTATGTTATATAATTTTTACGTCATAATATAATTTTCACAATAATTGGTAAGCACACATTTACACAGGTATAGAAAATAAATAATACATTAAATAAAATGCTCAAAGTAGTATAAAAATATTGTCATCTTTATTTCACAACTATCTAAAAGTATGATAAAATTTACTTCCATGTCCAATTATCAACAGAAGCGTTCCCCAAATTCTATCCTGTGCTCTACTGAATTCACTAAACATGGTAACGCTGATATAGCTTCAATGAATTTCCTACCGAATATAATGTGTGATTTTACATTTACATCATGCAGTCTTTTCAAAATCCTACTGAAACTGTCTTTGTGGCTTTTGTTTTAAAAGTACAGGCTTCTGCCTACGCCTGTAAAGTTTCAGCAGTCACTAAGGCATATTTATTTTATCTATACTCTTTCCCTTTTTTGTAGGTCATTGTGAGAATAAATGATGAAATATATTTTTAATTCCTTCCATAGCCTAGTATCTAATTCTTTTATCACATATTGCAGTTCGCCCTTTGCATCGATATCATGCAAACGTTCAGAACTAAGATACAGGTTATAATATTGCCAGTCTCACTCAATAAAGAAAACAATCTCATTTGCCTACTTGGCAACGTTAAGGGGAGTTTCTTTTATTTCTTTCGAGTCACCGATTTTGATAGACGAACCATGCAATTCCCTGAGATCTCCGTTTGTTTTATCTTCTTTTGCATCCCTGTCTTCGGCAGCAAAGTTCCATGGTTGGATATTACCGGTTCCGAAGAATATGAAGAACAAAGCTGAGACGATGTAAACTGATGCTCCCAGGAAGAACACTGGACGCCAACTCTCGAAACTATTCTGTAAGTGGAATGTTTACCATTAGTAACTTTCTACACGGTCTGATTTGATTTGACATTCAGATGTATATTTCTGATTAGATTTTCAGTGTTTTTTTCCTTAAATAAAGTAAAGTTATTTAAAAATCAATATCGATATACATATGTCACCGGAACATTGCGAACTCCTTACGAATATGAATAGAGAAGTTCTAGTCTAATAAAAATTGATTTCAATCTTAAGGAATCAGCAATTTTCCAGAAAAAGTTGTTCATAATGAAGAGTAAAGTATTGCATTTAATCTGTTACATAAATTGTAAAATAATATTAAAAAAAAAACTCTTTCGTTACTGAGTGACTGACTGACGGACAACGCACGCCGAAACTACTGGTCGTAGAAAGCTGAAATTTGGCAAGTAGTTTCCTTGGGGAGTGTAGGGGAGCACTAAGGGGTTTAAAGATTTCCCAAAATTATTTCGGGAGCAGGAAAAAAACGGCATATGCGAGTATGAAATCGCGAGCAAAAGCTAATAAACAATAATGCGAGATAGTTTCCAATTTTAGTCACGTTTTTTAAAACATGTTATTTGAGATTCCGTTCTTTAAAATTTGCGACCATAAACTTAAATAGGTGATACTTGAATTAACTGTTCCTTTAGGTAAAGATACTTACTCCTGATTTCGTAAAGTATGCAGTAATCAAAGGTGTGAAGAATCCAGCAGTGCTGCCGATACAATTAGCAATTCCATACAGGGTCCCCGCATAGTTTGGTGCTAGATCTTGGTGATTCTGTAGATTAGTCAAAGTCGCCGCGCCGTTGAATCCCATTGACATTGTTATCAGTGCCACTGATAGTGATGTGGAGCATCCAGCGTACACCAACAACACTAACAGTACACCAGGAAGGATGTGGGAAAACAGGCAGAAGAATTTCCTTATAATAGTCGTCGTCATTAGTTTTCTTCCCAGTATGAAGTCGCCGATCACTCCGAATATTGTCGCAAAGAACAGCCTGGCAAGGTACGGCAGAGCAGAGATCACTCCAGCCGCCGATAATTCAAAGCCCAAGACGCTTGAAACAAACTTAGGTCCAACTGTCATTATAAAGTACAAGCCCCAAAGATTTCCGTAGTGGAGAACAACCATGGCCAGGAACGGGAGAGATGACACGATACTCTTGAATGGCGGCAATCCCTAAAAATAATAACAGAGTAAATAAGTTGCTTTATAGCATTTTATGTTTCAGTTAAATAATTAGCGTATTCAGAGTAAACCTACCTACAAACCAAACATTAAACTTTGCACATATTTACATATGTACATGAACAATATTATGGATGACGTCATGTCGTTTTCGCTGTGTTCTATTACTTATTATTTGTCAATCTATAACTGGGCAAAGATATTGACAAAACCGAAGTGTACCCAGCCGAATATATGCTTAACAATTTAGCATCGTTACGAGCAAATCCAAACGATTCAGTATAATTCCTAATGTATCACTTTAGTGCGAACTGCTTAACCTTAGTATGACAGCGCCAGTTTAAATATTGTCTCACCTTTGATTTCTTGACCTTGTCTCCTAATGCGTCTAATATGTAATTCTTCTCCGCTTCTGTTATCCTGGGATGTTCTGCTGGTGAGTCGGCCACAAGGTACCACCAGAAGAAACACCAAACCAGTGTCAGTCCAGCTGGTACGTAGAACGCCGACGCCCATCCAAATTTTTCCATGAGAGGTCCGGTCAGGGACCACGTGAGGACCGTGCCCAGGGTGCCTCCCATCATGGCACTCACAAATTTGCCTTTTTCCGCCGGCGGGGCCCATCGCGCCACCAGCACATGTAGCGCCGGATATATGAAACCCTGGAAAGTAGGACAATTTTATTTACCGTATGCAAACGAGTTTATTGTATCAATGCCGTTTCGAAGGTGGCAAAAAACCGCAACATTATGACATCTATATCCGATGCAAATTTAGAAAACGTTAAAGACATCTCTTATAAGGATCGGAAAATTACTAAATTATCATCCTACTTATTTGATTTGCTAATATCATAGACATAATAAATTGCTAATATGTATACTTAATTAAAACGATCATTGCGAAATATGAGGAAAAAAATATTATCTTAGGCAATAGGATTATTAGGCAAATACGGTTTATTTGTTTTCTATTAATCACTCATTAATACAAATTAGTTGAGTAGATCAAACGTTTCTTCATCCTGCAGCTTTGCTACTTTGCGATTCACAATCATAACACAACTTATATCCTGCAAGTGGTAGGGTTCCTTCTTTTCCTTATTAACCTCAATGTGATCATATAACTCAGACCACTCTGTACTTATATCTAATTGCCAGTTCTATGCGTCCGGAGAAATTAAATTTATTACATGCACTTAATAAGGACGGAACCCAAACACGCAAGTGACAAGTTTTTTAAAGTAATTTTTCGAAACAAGTTTAGACATTAAATATTGCGGTTGGGTTTCTACGCCGTACGTTTTCACTCGTGTTTATTAGAAGTCTGTAAGCGGTCACCAACCCGCTAACCTAGCATGTGACTATGTCACTCTATTAGTCTATCTCCCCCTTTCGGGTCAGGCCCCTTGACTTCGACAATCGGCTAAATGTACGTATGATTCTTATAAATATCAGTCAGCTTCTCCAAAACTTTAATGCTTATCCGAATCATTATCCCTATAGAAAACTCTTCTTATTTGAAGCCTAGTCTAAGAGATAAGGCTGGTTGTAAAAAAAATGTAGACATGTCACAGAACTGCGATAATTATTCCCATCAACCATCAAAAAATAGCAACAAAGCTCCTCATCCTCAAGTGTCCTAATCTCAACTTACCCCAGCACATCCTAAGAAGAATCGTATAACAACTAGAGCGATGTAGTCTAGGTTTGCAGCGGCGGGACTCAACGCTGTCAGAATGGCGCTCGTGAGGGACGTGACGAGCACCACGTAGCGAGGGCCCCAGCGCTCGGCCGCCATACCACCCACCAGTGACGTTAGAGGATAGCACCAGAAGTACGAGCCCAGGATCAGAGCCTGTTGCTCCGCAGACCAGTTGAATGAAGCTCCTCCTGCGATCTGCTGCGAATGGGAAATAAAACGATGAGTATAAAAGTTTGGTATGCTCTACTTCCTCGATTCTAGATTATCTTCAAATTTTTAAAGGGCTGCTTGTTAACTGAATATGGTCTTTGGGTTCTTTTTTATCTTGTTTTATTTTTTTAAGGTTTTCACACCATCGCGTGTCATTTAAAACAGTCATGTAGATTTTATAATAATTATATTATACTGATATTGTATGCGATTCAAATGCACTTTCAAATGTGTTTTTATAAAATCATTTTAAATTTGATTTATTTAGTAACATGGCAAAAGCCATTTACTTATTACTATTTTTATTTGTTACGTAATAAATATTGATTATTCCTGAAGTAAGTTATTTAGTGGCACCTCATATTTATTTAAAAAAATATTTATCGTATTATGAGTAGTATAGTCGTACCTATCTATAATAAATAAAAAATATAATACAATAATATTTAGTATGTCAGTTATATTATCAAAACATATAGGATACGCATTTTTTGCTAAGTATATCAAATCTATAAGAATTGACGAAGATATAAAGCATCAAAGATCAGGAGTGGGAGTTTGTGACGACACGTCTTGGAAAAAAAAAGGAAGCACGTAGTGACGTCATATGAGTTTTCAACGAACCGCTTGGTTCGTTTAGAAACATTCGCACAAGAGGCGTAAGCCCTATGCGAACATTTTAAACACTGCAACTATAGTCTTCACCAGGTTTTGATCGGGAAAAA
This sequence comes from Hecatera dysodea, assembly GCA_905332915.2. Taxonomy (NCBI): domain Eukaryota; kingdom Metazoa; phylum Arthropoda; class Insecta; order Lepidoptera; family Noctuidae; genus Hecatera; species Hecatera dysodea. The sequence goes on from HG995304.1 coordinate 9,770,022, forward strand.
AGTTCGTTGCAATCATGCAAGCACAATCTTTTTCGGCGTCGTGAGCGTTGCTTGGCCAATATTCTTCTTCAATGTCTTCTTCGAATAAGAGTTGGTAACGTTTCGTCTCCTCTTCTCTGAAGGAGCTTTAGGCTCATTTTTTTACTTCATTTCGTTCATGTTTGGAGTAGAAATCAAAATCCAAGAGGTTTGTCGTTTCTTTGACTTACGTTTCTCTGGCCATTTACGTCTCTTGGAACAGGAGATAATATCCTCAATACTCACTGCTTCAGTTCTTCATTACTTGTTCTTTATTACCATTTGATGGGCGATTTTGATTTTGTGTTACCTTTTGAATTGCCAATTGGTTCAGTAGAGTCAGTTGTTTGAAATGTGTCATTTTTGTCAGGTTTTACGGCGGCGCGTATAATTAAAGTTAAGTAAAGAAATTAACAGCTTTGATTAACGGTAAATAGGTATTGGGTACCTACAATTTGCTTATTGAGTTCTTATGGAATATGGAATTTTGGCCATATCTTATACATAAAATTCTCATGTCACAATGTTAGTTACCATACTCCTCCGAAACGGCTTGACCGATTTTTATGAAATTTTATATGCATATTCAGTAAGTCTGAGAATCGGCTACTATCTTTTTTTCATACCCCTAAGTGATAAGGGTTGTGCAACCTTAACATTTTTATTTTTTTATATGGCAAAACAACGTTTGCCGGGTCAGCTACTTAGTATAATTTAAAATTAAATGTTTTCATACATTTTGGTATGTATTACAATAAAGAAAATGTTACAGCATAATGGTTGAATAATAACAGAGTCCAATGAAATGAATACAAAAATACGAATATATTATTTAAAAAAAAAACACATCTGCATGGCATTACTATACACGATAAATGAATACTAAATTATTATGACTAAATGAATATACAGTATTTTATTTTCTCTATTCAACCAAGCACACTTGGTCTGTTACTAGTTTTATTATTATACTGCAGACTCCTAAATATCGCACGTAGGTTAAATTAAGACGGTGTTTGAAAATGATTAATTAATAATTACTTACTCAACATTCGAGGTAAATATGAACAGAACACACAAGGCAAAAAACGGAAGAGATAAAAACAAACTCTTATATTGTGACATCTAAGGCTCAGTACGGTCTTAATGTTTGGCATATTATAATGATTCAGTTTTTATAGTTACCTTGACGTGCGACGCATGAACATCAACTCCGTCAACACGACTGAGAGTGGCATTTGTCACCACATCGTCTTCACACTGAGAGGGCGATCTAAAACACAACAAGCATTACTAGCACCGGTGACATAACCATTACAATTGTCTAGCTCTCATCCCAATTCCCCCAAATTGGGGTCGGCGCAACTTTCTTCTTCCATACTTCTCTAAGTATTCATCGTCATTTCAATTTCAAAAGTAAATATTGTCCGTATTATTGTTATTTAAATTAGTTAAGCTAAGTTTAAGATACTGTAACTGTATACACCTTTTTAAATAGATACCAATAAGATTAAAATATGATTACTGTGTGATTATTTATTTAACTAAAAATGTCCCAAATCGCCTGAAACACAGGATTACCTAGTTCAGGCACAAATCATGTGTGCACTTTACATAGATTTAAGAAATACTGTATTTAATGTTATACCTTTAAGTTATTGAATAAATTTATTATTATTTATTTTAGTACTACCCCTTTACAGACATGACATCTTTCAGACAGTTCATTCATCACTAGTCCCTGGCAGAAACATAAGACAATATGTATAGAACAAAAAACACTTTATGGAATAAATATTAAACTTCGAATCTTCAGATTTATGGATCCGGGCCCATAAAAGCTGTTGGGAAAAATGAACTCGAGATCCTAAGTTAAACAATGTTTATTCCCCGGTAAGGCAATTACAAAAAGAAGATGCTGACGTGACAGGTAAGTATATACATAAATACAAAAATGAGAATTCCGTTTAGAAATTACACATTTACTATACTTCACCTAAACAATAAATTTCAAGTATTCCGCTTAGTTAGGTATGTGCCTGGAAATAATTCTGACATTTGACTTTAAAAAACTCTCTGAATAAAATTATAGAAACATTACAACCACAACATTATTATTGCCTATTAATATTCTTCTACGACTATTAATGCGCCATATATCTTTGCCATGTTATAAATACATTTCGCAAGATAGTTTATCCTTGAACTTAAATTCCATCCTAATTTCCTACGTTAAAATAGTATTTTGAAGAGACAAGAAACGATGGAAGTATAAGTATTGTTAGAAAGTTGAGACTCAAAAATTTATGGCTTATAGAGGCAGATGAAGATAAACTACAGCCAAAAACAACTAAAATGAGATAAATTCTGGAGAAGGCCACTTCCAATTAAGCGTGGAAAGCTAAAACTTCAGTTTTAGCTCCCAGTTTCACAGCTATGGGACCATAAAGGTTTAAGAACGCAATTCGATGATGAGTTGATGACTTACGTAGAGTTGTGGGATGCCTGTGGGACCATGGCGATAAGATTGAGACTCATGTTCACTCGGAGCATGTACACGACCCAGCAACTCGTGAACAACATCACCCACAGGTTGAAACGGACGGGGACCACATCTGCGGAAGACAACATTTTCATTACGTCAACACTATCCGAGTGCCTAGCTCACCTATTACTTATCCACTAAAATATTTTTGTCCAATTGTGATTAAATTGTAATAAAGAGAGCGTTTCTAACATAATTCATAGTGAAATGTAGTTACTACGAATAAGTAAACACAATATAATCGGAGAAAGGAAATGTTTGCTACGTTAAACCTTTTGTATAGTGGCAAACAAGCGGAAAAATTAAAATTGTATAAAATACCTCGTTCCCATATTGACGAAAACATTGCATGATTTCAGTTACACAAATCATAATGACTGTAAAGATATCGTAGATTAATTACTACAACAAAAAGGAATTTAGGGTTACTTTTAAATATTTTACCTTTGCAGACAAATAACTAGGAAACATTAAAAAAAAACTTAGATGATATAGGTTTAAATATAATTGGGTAAAGTGAATACGAATACGAAAAGAATTATAAGAACTATTAAAAGTACAAAGAAACATACTTATATTGTTTATGATGACGAGACCCTTACGTATGTCTTTAGGCTTTCCATATTTAACCTTTACTTTGATTTCGAACATAGCAATTTTACTCTATCATATAAAATTTAGGAAAATGTAGTAAAACATCACATAACACTAAGGTAAACTTGTCAAAATGAGACATTTTACTGTCCAATTGAGTAGAGTAAAGAGTTTCGGAAAACCCTTTCTGAAGCGATGGATTTCTTAATCAAAAGTTGTTTTTTTCCAAACTAAAAATGAGGCCGCAATAGATAAGCTATTAAATACACAAATTGACGAAGAAGAAAACGTAACCGCACATATCATATCACTATCTATAAAACAAGGAATTAAGTATTTAGCATTAACATTTTTTTCCATTCATCATGAAAAAATAGTTTTTTTTTTTTATCAGTGCCTCAGTAAGCACTGATTATTAAAAAAAACGAGCTATAATAAGCTCAAAGACGATAAAAATAACGAGGAATAAATGGAAATTTTCACTTTATTGCAAAGAAATACAAATAAAATAAGACAACTTATGTATACAGGTGAGCTAAATGACACAATGAGATTCCACAGCGTTATTGTATGACCAAGTTTGAAAATAACAAAAGGGCATTGTATTCTTTATTGTTATTAATTTTGAGTTACATTTAAGACGAAGAAAAGTTATATTAAAAAACTAATATTTTAAGGACATAAAAAAACGTTTCCTGGATTTGATATAAAACTCGTTGTATAATACAGGTTTCTTTCATAACATGATCAGTGATGTTATGTTTATGTATTACATTTTAGGGTCATCATTGTAAAAAGGTCGAATAAGTCCGGTTTCATTCTCAAAATCAAACCAGTTTTGGCTACTTAAACCCTATGCAAAAACTTTTGAATTTACTAGCCGGGCAAATCGTACAAGCACGACTAGGCTCAATCCAGGCAATCAATTGGACATTTTTATAATAATTATGTATGACGGATGAACGTATAAGTAGTGTAGTGTTCCATAAAACGTAAGATAGGTTCACATTACGTGGTTCATCCAACCATACCTAATAATACTGTAGTTAATAGGTGTGTAGCTACTTAGCACTTGGTACCTAATGACAGATAAATTGTTCCTGCTAGAGATGACAAACTATTCAAATATTTATGTTCATAATAGGTAAATTGATGTGACGCGGCTGGATTTTTCAGTTTTTCGGAATGAGCTGATTTGCTACTAGCAATAATATCTGATATACATATGTAGATTAGTTATAATATGATAGAAATAACACAATCAAATGAATCATAATCATCCGAACGATGTCCACTGCTGGAATTGGCCTGTCTTTTGAATCCATAATAACAATGAAACTTCATTAGGTAGGTACATGCGAATCTCAGCTACTTGTTTTAATGATGTTGTCCATTAAACATCCCATAGACATGAAAAGCAAATGAGCAGTTAGCACACCAAGTTTAACATTATTTAGCAGCCGCAAACGTAATTAAACTCAGATGTAACAACAATTATTGCGGTTTCTTTATAGTTACTTTAATTTAAAGCGAAGTGCGACACTGGCGCAATCTTAGAGTAAATAAACAGTCAGTAGTTACTTAAAGTAAATATTTGCAACGTGTTTTCGTAATAAAGAATGAGACAAAGTAGACGAGTATAATGAATTTCTAATTCATTGACGCTTTATTCAGCAGTAGCCGAAATATTTCACTAAAATGAGAGACAGAGTGATCTTCCGAGGCCAGGGTTGATGGTGCACTTCTGTTCTCGGTAGAATACGTGCTAGCTCCCACAGCACCCTGAGTGTACTGTGTGATAGGTGCATGGAATTATGGAATAGCTCCATGCTGGCTTACTGGATACGACTGCACACGTAGGTGTCAGTCGTTTAATTTTGTTTTTATTTTTTACTAATAATTGATGATAATCTTGTAATGTTAAAATAAATGTTTAAATACTATTATTTATCGCGTAGGATTTTTATTCTAGAACAGAAAGAATATGAACAAACCTTATATTATACCGATTCAGAGTGGTGTTTCCCAAGGTACAATCATTGGACCTGCACTGTATCACTATCACCTCTGGTCAGTATCCGTTATAGGAATTAAACAAATAAGGAGCGAGACTTCTGATATAACTTAATACTGTAAACCATTTAATTTAATACCTAGATCAAATCAATACGCAATGCACCGATAATAAAACATAATCTGAATTACAAACACTGTAATGGAAAAACTCCACAATATAACTTGACAGTGAATGGCCAATGTAAGTAATGTTGACAATTACCAATTGTTATGCTAATGTTAGTTAACATTAAAGGTTTTTGCCCTCTACTTCATAAAGTTTTCGTAAGTATTTTAATATATGCTTTGTAAATTATCTCTCTTCCATCTTTTTTTCTCTTTTCTCGGCAAATTGAGCCCCCCAATGACTACCTACTACAATAATTACATTTTCACCAAATGTTTTTTTAAGAAGAGAAAAATACTAAAATCCAGTGAACGTTATTTGCGTTCACTGCTAAAATCAAAATTCAAATGCCTTTTGGATTTTATTTTTTCTTTGATTTGAACTTTATTTTTTCTGTAGCCGTAACGCAATTCACGTACAAAAAAATAAGTATTCTGCTAAAGAAATCGCTGCTTTCATCATCATTTCATTAACCGTTTAAGTATGTCTTTTATGTCGTTTATTATTATATCCATTTCCAAAAATAAAAATGTTTCTCTATTTACCCACGAAGGAACGGAGACAGTGTATGCGTTTGGGGTGAGAGGATGTTTGTTTCTTTGTTTGTTTGTGCAAACCAATATTCCATTTATCTCCAGTACTACTAGTCCGATTTTCATGCGGTTTTCAGTGATAGGTTTGGATTTGATTGGTGCATGTTCTTAGATAGGTGTTACGGTGACAACTCACCAGGGGGCGCTACAGGTTCATAATAAAGTTCTCTCTAAAAAGTTTGAAACCCAAGAATATCAGTCGGGGGCTGCCATCACTATATGCAAAACTAGCTCATTTAATGGCAACCCTGACGGATATTCTTGGGTTACATTAATTCTGTAAGTCCCAGGTTTTTATTAATTATTTAATTCTTTTTCAATAATGTTTTTACCATAGATGTAATATTTTTAACGTCGTGGATTTTTCAAAATTTTCAATTTCGTTAATGAAACAGTACCAAGTTGAATCTTTATTCATGATTGCTCGACTAATAAATAAATACTTTTTGCTTTTGTTGGCTACGACAATAATTTAATAAAAAATACTTTTTTCCTAGAGCTATTTATCCCCGCTCTACCCACAGGAGCGCGAATGCGTGAGCAGGAGGAGTGAAAAAGATTTTATCGCCAGGGAAGATCTAAACTAAATCGTACAAAAATGAAAAGAATACGTACCTTAATTGGCAATTTAAAAATCTAGAAACGAAAAATTTATCTGCTAATATTTTTTTAAGGATTTTCCGGAAAGTCCACCAAGGAATTGAATCATGAAATACTGAACCGTAGTAACTCAATGTATAAATGGCGTTTTATAGTATGACCTCGATTACGCACATGGCTGATTGTTAAACTACAAAAGTATTGTTAGTCACCTACAACATCACGTGAATGTCACATTAAAATGAATCAAGATCCTTTAGGCATGCTTCAGGCCAAAAGAGAATAATAGCCGCTAAAATATTTCGACGGGCATAGCGGAGAAAATAAGGCACCGTATTTAACACCTTTTTAACAATTAATGGGTGTAATAACTAAACAAAATGCTTATTAATGCTGTTGCTGCTCAAGTTAGGGACCGTACCAAAGACATTAATAAACTTAACTGCGAAACAAAATTCCAGTTGTGGCTTCTCAAATTCAAAACCAAGCCGAATAAATGAATGTGCATAACAAAAAAACTAAATATCGTTGAACAAACATACAAAAAATAACATTCACATAAATTGAGAATCTCCTTTTTTGAAGTCGGTTAAAAAAATATTGATGCTGTTGCTTCTCAAATAAGGTATAAAAACAAAAATTAATGAGCACATGTACAACAGAAAAACCGGCCAAATGCCCGTCGGACCACGCATAGTGATGATAGTGAAGGGTTCCGTAGTTCACTGTTAAAATCTCATATGTCTAAATGTGTATAAGCTGTGATGTTCAAATCAATTTTCGTAGGAAATGTCAGTAAAGTTCTATTTGCTATTTTTTTTTTTTTGTATTTTCAACTTGTTAGTTTAAAAGTCAGAGGTTCACCTACCTACTAATTTTCATTTATGTAGCTTTAATAGTCTCCGAGTAAAATACGGACGGACAGACAGACGGACAGACGTGCAGACATGACGAATCCATAAGGGTTCCGTTTTAGCTATTTGGCTACGGAACCCTAAAAAGGTCCGTATTGTGGAGAAAAAGTTCAGATCAAGAGTGGTAATGAAAAGATGTGCTAAATATTAAGAAAAAGTAGCAGACACTAAGTTGAACGAGATTAACCAGTTTCAGATTTAGCCGAGATTTAAAACTGTACTATAGAATATTTTAGTACGGACATTGTTCATTCGGTCATAAGGTCATATTAAAATGAGGCAGAGAGTCTGGCTTATACGACTATGTTCTACCAATGGAAGAACAGGAACAAGATTACAAAAAAAAAGATACACAACATACAAACAACACAATCAATTGACTTGAAAGCAAGCAGCAATTTGCTAGGCGCTAGCAGATCGCAATACTCGTAGTAGGGGTTGCAATAATATAAGATCTCCAATTCATTTGAGATTAATCGAGAACGGAGAATTCTACATCAGAACCAACTTATAACATGTTTTACTTCGCCAAAGCGTGCATATATTTGCGAAGATACCTGCTAAACAAGTCATAAACAAAATACATATTACAAAGTCAGTTTAAAAATAAATTTAAAAAGCTAAAAGTAAACAACTTTCTAAAGATTTATTGATCCAAAGTCCTTATACAGCAAGACAGATGCAATAAAGGAATGCTATCATTTACCTTTAGGACGTTACTGGGGTTTGTAAAGTTAAACATAGGCTCTACTACTATGTTGGATGACAGTTTCTAGCGACTTTTTTTTTAAGGCTACTAGGATATGGGGAGATCCTTGCCTACCAGGGCTTTTTTAGCCTTATATTTTTAGTCTTAGCTATTGCATTAGGTTTTCAAACCTGTAGTGATAGTCTAAAAGTTTAAAATAAATAAATGATTAATAATAATAATAATTTAAAAAGACTTATCAGAATGGAAAGCTACCTAGGTGTAACAAATTGGCGCATCGTAATTTATGTGAATTGCAAGATATAATTTATTGATTGTTGTCAGTAACATTTCTTTTTGTTCATGGACCTTTATATGAAACTGTAAAACAACTCCGTTAATGTTTAGATTAACAGAACATTTATTTAACTTCGTATTCGTTTCCTGTATGTTGTGCAATCGCCGTGCAAGTATGTGCATCGGAATGCAAACTTATAAGTGTTCTGGCCATAATAAAATAACAACAAATCAATTGTTTTTACATGCAGTGAGATAAAAATCCTATAAAATCACGTTCAGGCAGCACAACTGATGGCTGCACTCGCGCTGAGCAAAAATTCTTTATTGTCAGCGTCCTTTCAATACGTCAACATCGACGAGTATTTGATAACACGCATTCGACGTCGCCCAACCAACCCGACTGTTGACATAACTGCATGTCGGTCGATACGAATGAATCGCTCCGATTTCACAAACATCATTCTTATTATGTCTTTCGAATTTCCACAATTTACAGATTATGTTGTTATCAGAATTAAAATACACATTGTCATCTAACACTTGGCTTTTCCTGTGTGCAGCATGTGTACCTAACACGTATGACGTGCGAGTTAATGATATGATGAGTCCTAGAAGTCAACAAATTAATGGCATGCTTACAGAACTTGTACAAAGAAACCTTCTAAATTAAATAGAACCAAGTTAAAATATTATAACCCATGTTTATACACCTATACCTACCTATCGTGGAATGTAAGTATTATAACGGACTAATCAACTAATTAATCACAGAACCGTTGACTCTAGAAATGAATGTAGTTTCTTTTCTGCAGTATGTTCTAGAATGACGCTATTTATCAACAAATAAGTGAAAGCCGCCCCACGACGGACGTAGGCAGCGTTAGGTTTGTTCCAGAACATATTTGTAACTACGACAGTTGTAATGTTATCATATAGTTTGCGCTAATATGTACCTAGTGTTCCTTCTGGTCATATTATAAAAAAGTATGCACTGACATTATCTTAGTGCGAGAGGTTTTATCTTAGAGATCATTGGCTTTGTGTGAGTTTTCAGCGATAACGTACATATGTATATGTTCGCTTAGGTATGTCAAATTACATATATGGAAATAGTAGGTACATTATGATACAAGTGAGCAAGTTGCTCACCGAGTTTCATACGCACTTTTTAAACACACTTGCGAGGAAAAAAACTTACATGTATTGCAAAAATTGGTTTACCACACAGCACAGATGCAATACAAACAAAATATGGAAATTATGTGAAATGGCTCAAATATCTTTTTTTTTTTGCACCCGCCTAATGTAAAATCCTTGATTACATATAGCCATGCAGCCTTCTTCAAAAATATAATTATAGTGACTAAATGCAAATATTTTACAACAAGTTATTATTTTATATTTATTTTAATAAGTATTTTTTCGTATTAGGGTGAATTTCAACAAGTGATTTTTATATGTCATTTCGGTGGGATTTTTTAATTTCAATGCTATCTACATATTTTTAGTGACAAATAAAACTTTAGCCTATTTTATAACATTGTGCGTGAGTGGACATCAAATTTCATCAAAACTTACATAAATATTTAAGGATGAATTTTTAAGAGTCCACTGAAATGAAAAGTGTCTACCGAAATGATAAAAATGACCACCGAAATGATAAACTGTGCACCGGAATGAAATAAATCCACCGATATGATACAGCTAAGAACAACCGTGCCGGGCAGCCAGGGTTCCGTACTTTGTTAGGTTTGATTTCCACAAATTTTAGATAAACACTGAGACAGGACAGTAGACAGTTATTTTAATATCATCATTAATATATAGATATTACAATTACTATTACATATATCATTCTTTGAGGTTACAATAACCTCAAAGAATGATATTATTGTAATATTTATTATGATATGAATGAATTGTTTCTTCACTTAAATAACCTTTGGTAATTTTTCTGGTTGTTGTTGTGTGAAAATGTTGGAAAACTTTATCGTAAATGCTGGTAACCATAAATAAATATTTTTGTTTGTTTATGAACTAATACTAATTTACTTGATATATTTTCAAAAGAGTGAACGAAGCGCGATAAGAAAGCTTAAAGTTTCTGATTAATATGATGGCTGCATTTGTAAGTTATGCCATTAATAGTAATACATAATGTGTACCCGTTGCACTAAGAGAAAAATGCTAGGTATAATTTAGTTAAATTGGTAACGAAACGAGAATAGTGTTTCTACAGGTATATAAGTAAAACTTCTAAAATTAAATCAACTCTTATATTTTATACTGGGAGCTACTACCCGATAATATCACCGTGGACTCGACAATATACTGTCATCAGCTTGACCGACTCCGTACAGAAATCAACAAAAAGCGCCGTGAACAAACAAAGATATACCTACTTCCTTCACGACAACGCTCGGCCGCACATAGCCAAAGTCGTTCGTCAGAGCTATTGGATTTTGAATGGGAGCTACTGCCACATCCACCTTACTCTCCCGATCTAGCGCCAACGGATTTTCATTTGTTACGCTCTCTCAGTAATCATATACAGGACAAAAAATTTCATGATAGAGCACAGTTAACAGATTTCCTCGAAAGCTTTTTTGCCTCACGGCTCCCAAGTTTTTACGCTGAGGGTATCCATGCTTTACCTAATCGCTGGAAATGGGTTGTAGATAACAACGGTGCCTACTATAAAGACAAGTAATTGTAAATTAAAAATATAATTTAAAATTGTTTTGTTTATTTGCAACGCTCATTACTTTCCTACCAACCCAATATATACATGTAGGTACTAGCTACATAGAAATATGTGTATATTATATATCTTTAATCTTAAACACAAATATTACACAACAAATACACCCGAATAATCTAATCTACACTTACTTACATTACAAAACTATGACTTTATATTTGATAAAGGATCTCTAAAACTTTATGGTTTTATCATTTCGGAGATACATTTCATTCCGGTGGACTGTGACACCGAAATGAAACTATTTTTGTCCCCATGTTACTGAAATGATAAACTTACTTTTTTGGCGGAAAAACCGCAAGCTTTGGGACCGCTGCGTTCGCGCCGAGAGCTTGAGCCGGACTGATCCGAAGTGAGGAAAGGTGAGAGGGGCGTAACAACGCAATGTTGACATGGATAATCTACTAAAACTTACTGTCCTCTGAAATGATAACTTTTTTCCAGACAAAAGTTGACTGCCTGTCAAATCCAAGCCAAAGAAGATAAACAAACAAAAATAGTTTTATTTGATCGAATATATTATAATTTAATGATAAGAGAATTGATTTAAATCCATATTATGAATCTATTGGCAGGGGAAGGTATTTTATGAGCGGAATTGGGTTCAGGACAGGCCACCGTGATGATAAAATAACACTTTGTAATTTTTTTTTTTGGTATATTAGAGGGTAGAAATCAATGATTTTTTTTGCCAAGGTAGAGAAGTACTTACGTTGTTGAGAAAAAATATATAAAATAAAAAACCAGCACATTGCACTACCGTTCTCAGGTTTGCCGTGTATTTTTTTTGCTTGCGCAATTCACCCATTAATTAGGGACTACAGAACTTAAGTTTGTAGGGATAATTCTATTATGCACGTATGTGTTTTTCGGTTTATGGCCCTAAGAACGATGTAATGATGCTTACTTTACGAACAAATTTGTTGATAAAAAGGTTTTCTGATATTGCCACTAGGCATCAAACCGTGCCTGAATAAGGTTCAATACAAATTGAGGTTTCGCTAACGTGATCGAGAACGTTAAAAAAGGCCACAGAATTAATTCGAGACTCTGGCGGGAGTATGTACTCATAGGAATCGATAACAAAGCCTTATCGATTTCAGATGTTGAACATATTGAAAGGTTAGAAATTAAACGTTCTATTATATGAACCACTTCCGACTGCACTGGAAATAATAAAATGATATAGGTTTGATGTAGGGTTGGAATTGTATCATTAGTGATATATAATAATTAGGCATTCATTCAACCGCCTAGAAATAATATTTGCCAGGCTAGTTAGCTATGAATTTGATTAAGACTAATTCCCCACTATTAATTATTTATTTAAAAGGTTTCAAATTAGCATATGCTTTTGCTAATAGGTATGATATGTCAAGTACCGGTCTTAACCGCCAAAAAAAAATTCAAACCCGTTTGAATACATAAGTACTAATCAATACTATCTATACTAATATTATAAAGAGGAAAGATTTATATTTTTGTATGTAACGAATAAACTCAAAAAGTACTGGGCCGATTTCAAAAATTCTTTCACCATTAGAAAACTAGATTCACCCTGAGTAACATAGGCTATATTTTATCCCCATATTCCCACGGGAACGGGAACTATGGGGGTAAAATCGCGGGGCGCTGCTAGTTCATAATAAAATTTAACCATATGATTAGTTTTAATACCGATTAGCGGATTCTTTTTCAAATTCTTCATAGAGAATAAAGAATTCGCTAATCAAGTGGTTTTTTGTATGGATAAGGCTAAACTAGACTAGACTACTTTGCTTTTTCTAGACTATTTATAGTCTGAATTAAGTATACCTACCTATTCTATCTAATTTATACGTATACATAACATATGTATGTCATGTTTGTCACATGCAGAGCGTTGGCTTTGGAGATAGTATCTACACACATTATAGTATTTTTCATAAAAGAAGCTTCACTAGTAGCTTCATTGCACTTGTAATGAAGCTACTAGTGAAGCTTATACTTCAGGCGAGCCTGTGCTGTGAACTTTGGTAGCCTAAACGTACTCGCTTCACAGCTGTTGACTTCTTCTGCATCATAATGTCTGCCAACAACGACACAGCTGGACATTGACCTCCCCTGAGCGATGCCACATAGAACGGTCCATTCCGGGGATTCATTACACCCTATGCCTCGATGTAATCTAGACCGCAGCCTTAGCCGAGGGTAGATAGTCCGTCGGGGACCTACTAGGTACCGTTTGTTGTTTGTGCATTACTTTAAGGGGAATTCCATACTCGCCGGCCAAGTGTGGCACACCATAGAATCTATATTAATTTAGACTAATATTATAAAGCTGAAGAGTTTGTTTGTTTGTTTGTTTGAACGCGCTAATCTCAGGAACTACTGGTTCGAATTGAAAAATTCTTTTTGGGTTGAATAGACCATTTATCGAGGAAGGTTTTAGGCTATATAACATCACGCTGCGAGTAATAGGAGCGAAGAAAAAATGGAAAATGTGGAAAAAACGGGGAAAATTATTCATCTTTGAGGGCTTCCGTTGCGTGCGCTGCGAAAACGGTTCAAGATAAGTACCAAAAAAATATGTAGCAAAGAATTATTCCTCTTAAATGATCTAAAAAATGTCCGCGACAGTATATGTCTATCTTTTAAGATTAACTCACTAGAACCGTTTTTATGGTAATCAAATTTGGTCGAAAGGGATGAAAGTTTGTATTAAACTTTGTCAATTTTAAACCGATCGGGCTGAGAGTTTCAAAATCGGGTTTAAAGTAACTATTCCACGCGGACGAAGTCGCGGACAGAAGCTAGTGTACATATAAAACGCCACTGTCCATCCTCTATTAAATCAATTAGTTAACGTTTACGACACCCACGAGAACAGATGGTATAATACTATTCTTTACGTTTGGCCCTTAGGAACATGTCCGGTAGGATAACGACGTAGCTGGTACTATACGGAACCTTCCACGACCATACAATAGACTGTTTTGAACACATTGAATGCGGTGTGAACTGCAGTTTATTTAAAAACAAATGGCTCTTCTGGCTTCGAGCACACGTGTCCAGCACGATCACTTGTCAACACACAGTCTTTATGATGGATGAATAACCGTTTCCAGGACTTTACACCCAGTCCTCTGTATTATTTTTAATTTTAGTCGGTCGATAACATTGGCTCAGCAATAAGCTATTAGTGCGCATGACCGATTTCACACATATATTATCTTTATAAATAAATTCATTTCCTCACAGCCTGTAACATACAGTCCTACAACACAGTTTGGCGTTTGTTAGTGGCGTAGATTATAGTGGTGATGCTGCTTACAGAATGAACGGGCTTATTGGACGATTCGCACGAATTTAACTCACACAAAACGTGCGAATCGACTCCTTTAAAACATATTATTTTTTATTCGGACGAATTTCATTTATTGGCGTGCGAATCGACACCCTCAAAAATATGTAGTAGGCTATTCGCACACATTTCATTTTAAGGTTTAAAAAAATTAAAGTACAGTCGTATTCAGCCATCACTGAAATAAAAACAAAAAATAATCGAAGTTTAAACAGCAGATATTTACTTGAAAGTAAGAAAGATCTGTATGGAATAAGTGATAATAATAATTACTTAAAACGTGGCATATCTACATTTTTACTAATTCAAAACAATATAAACATGACCGCAAAATTGTTAATTATATATATTATTATATATATGATTAAAGCCAAATATCTATTTTTATAATTCTCGTAAGTTTATTTTTTAACCTGTTATATATAAATTAGAAGTAAGCATTTTTATTATTGTTATGACTTGATTTATTATTGTTGATTTGTTAGTTGTATATAAAAGTTTAGTCACTTTTGTACGTTATTTTAAAGAAAAATCTGTGATTCAAATTGTGATTATAGCCCTAGTTCTAGTTTTATGATTAAAAGTTTTATTGTTATAATTATGAGAACTGTGTATTTTAGGTACACTTCTGAAAAACATTAAAACATGTTTTTGTTGTACCAAATGTTCGTCAATAATAAATATAAGAAAAAGTTGTTAATTATATATATACCTACCTTATTAAAAAAGTAAATGTTTGTGTAATGTAAAAAAAATGTAAATTTTTGGTACTTTTATTTTTGATTACGCGGTTAGTGGAGTAGTAGTTTGTTAGTGACACTTATTTATTATTCTGTGATCGATATTTGCTCATTTTTAATCCTCAAACCACGAGCTTAGAAGATGTTTAGTACTTAGTTTTAATTTTAATACAGATATTGTTGATTATAGTGTGTTTTTATTTTCTATCTATCTATTACGAGTAAAACATATTTGACCTTACTACTTCTGTGCTCAAGTGTACTTTATCTTATGTTAACTGCATTTCATAAAAAAACAATATGTGTGCGAATAGCCTACTACATATTTGTGAGGGTGTCGATTCGCACACCAATAAATGATATTCGTGCGAATCGACTACAGAAAAAATAATATGTTTTAAAGGAGTCGATTCGCACGTTTTGTGCGAGTTAAATTCGTGCGAATCGTCCAATAAGCCAATGAACGGTGCAGGTGACGGAAGTAACTATTGCTTATAGCACAGGAGTCCTTCTAGTTTAAGCCCAGTTGCACATGTGTTGTATCTTGCCACTAAGTACAAAGTCTAATAGGTACAATAAATTGTAGATAGGTTTAAGTCTTGAACAAATAAATATTGTTTATAGAGACAAGTTTCAGAGTAGGCTGTAAAAAGCAAATGATAGTTACAATTGATATATACTTAGGCCGTGGTAACGAAACATACTATATTAATATTATAAACTAACTGTGCCCCGCGGTTTCACCCGCCGTTTTCCTTTAGCTCGGCTTCTAAGCGTCGTAACGTAATTTTCTTCCAGAACAAGGTATGTATACACCGTGACAACGTGGCATGATACTTGAAGACAGGACACTTGAACTCAAAACTCAAACTCAAAGCATTAATTTCAATTAAACCCTTTACAGGCATTTTTTACAGGTCGGTCGGTCAAAGAGAACTATTTGCACGTTCCAAATCGTAGATCTATTATGGAAAAGAATGTGCACTAGAATACTAGAACACTCTAAACACACACTCGACACTCTTGAGACCTATGACCAGCAGTGGATGTCTTGCGGCTGAAATGATGATTATGTTAATATTTTAGGATGTTAGGAAATCAGACATGCCTCAGCAGCTGAATGGATTTGGAAGAATGGCGCACGGGTAAAGCTTTACCTGGATCGGGTCACAGGACACTTTCATTCCGTGAGATGACTTACCTACACGCGAGTGACACCGCCAGCAAAAGCTGGTTTAAAATCTTAATGTTTTATTATTCTTTATTCCATCAACACGTTGAGCGAGTCCACTACGAACTGCTATTAATACTAAGCATCTAAAAATATCAGACATCTACTTAATTTACTTATTGTATATTAAGTAAGCTCAGGCAAATGGCTGGTAGAAAACTTTTTGTACCTATTCTAAAGTTGAATTATGTACGATCAAAAGAAACAAAAAAAAGCTTACCTCAATAGAAAAGGAGGTGTACAATGGTATTTGATGTTTCAGATAATGTAAAATCTAACAAAAAAAGAATATCCAACAAATCGATTAAGAAATGCCGGAGATATGAGGTAAAATGACCAAAGTAAACAGGACAACTTACAATATCTCGTTAAAAACAGCTTAAGACCTATTTAGATAATTTAAACGATTGCTTCCAGGTAAGGTAAAATGAGTGTGTAACATTACATTCAAACTTTTTTAAGCTGTGCACTTCAATATAACATCTTCGGATGACTTCTACAAGTTCTACACTAGGTACATCTCCGGATATACCTTCGTAAAGTCCTGTAAATCAATGAACACATACGTTAAACACACTACTCTTATGACCTCCTTACGGTAGTACCTCGAAAAAAATGATAGCTCAAAAACACCGATTTCACCGCGAGCAACGTGCGGTCCCCGCATGCTTACATGCGGATTTTTTTAAATATCGAAGCTAGGGACACAACCTCTAATAAATTCAAACCACCAACTGATTCAGTGCTGGTCGCACGCAAACTTCATAACCTTCTTTTGATAAATCAGTACTGAAACAACCTGTTTTTAATAAATATTGAACGTAGACAAATTATTTGTTAATAAGTACATATATAATGTATGTAAGCAGTTTATTTGTCTTTTTTCCCTTGGCTTCACTCAGCCTTTTCCACAGAAACCGTGCATTTTCGGATATAAAACGGTAGTAGTACTGTATCAGTGAAAAAACATTCGTAGGTACCTCCGTTAAATAGATTGTAACTCTTTATCATATTAGTTTAGTTAAATACCTAGTTAACCAATATTAGAACCTAAATGTGATGCAAAGACCTTTTCAATTCAACAATGATTTAAAAAATCTTTGAATTTTTCTTCGTAGACTATATAAAAAATTTTGCCAGGTTGGAAACGTAGAATAAAATGTAATGCTTATCTTCATACGTCAAACTGTTTTGTAGGCGATACATCTAATGAGACGTTGAAAATGTGACAATGACCGTCTAAAATCTGGATACAGTTAACGAAATTATAGCTTTGAAATGACAGCGTTGCAAAATTGTTCGCGACGAGCGTCACAAATAGTTTTATATAACTCGCGTACATACGTAGGTACTACTTACTACTACTTGAAAATTAAATACTTTTAGTATTGTTGTTTTGCCCGTGACCCATAAGATATTCTTGGAGCATTTATTTTTACAAAATAATAAATAGATAAGTAATGTAATACACTCCCTCACAGTTCCCCTAAAGTAATGTTTAAAAACAAATCTATATTAAACATTAAAAAGGTTTTCAAATTCTAGATAATTTGAACTGAACTGAGTTAGCACAGAGCTCTATCCAGACATAAATAAACTTATTAGACAACAACTTATAGTGTTGCCACCCTTAAAGGGACGGCTTTTACAGTTGTATATCTATATGTATCTACCCTGACATCATATGACAGCACCCAAAGCTCAGATTTTCGGGAAACCAACCCCAAATAGTAAATAGGTTCACACTCATAGATAAATACAGTAGTTCCGTTGAACTAAACCCTCAGTAGTCAGGGTTGACCCAGATTGGTTTTCACCCCTATAGACGGGGATTATTGTTCCAGCATTTATGTATTTATTTTTATAAGTATATTCTGTATATTACGAAAATTGGAGCTGTTCTAGTCTGGAAGAGCCCCACGGGGCATCTTAAGAACTGAACAAACGAGAGATGCAAATACTTTTGTAAATCAAAAGAAGAGATGATAATAAGTGTAGATGGGAATAAAAAACGCGAGTACCAACATTAATTTACGGATTTGATCATATGTGTTAACGTTCAGTTGAAACCTCGATAAGGTTATTTTTCTCTGTTTTAAAGTAATTTTCTATTAAAAATGTTGCGCCTTGTAGTTAAAAAGATATATAGAAAAAGTAAAAAGATATTTCGAACTCTGGTATTTTTTCTATATCTATACCTACATATAAATTTTCTTCGTATCGTGTATTCCTTCAGTTGGATACTTGATCATATACCTAGTCAAAAAGCATATTACACAATTTCAAATTCGTGTAGGTACCTGGTACCCAACAAGATACACTAAAACCAAAATGGCCTTATACTAAAAGCATCACCTTATAACCATCATGATTCCGGTGTGGAAGCTATACAAAACACACTCTCCCTTTTGCAACGGAATCGTGATAGCATTGGCACGTCAAGCCTGATAGAGGGGAAATACATTTTCCTTATGTCAGTGGGACCATCAATCAACAACACAGTGGAAGCTGCCAACAACACGACATGTGCCAAAAGGAAGGCACATCTGTTCTCATGCTGGAAGCTTAGTGCTCTATAACTTAGGATAATATAGAACTACTGTGGTAATCTTGAATTAATTTATTCACTGATAGATTTCTGACATCCTTAATTATAGAAGCACGTACATAAGAGTTCCTTATGGAACAAAAGTTAGCAAGTGAGATTTTTGAAAATTGATCCCGGCATTAGATTATATAGGGCAGAAGTATGTAATCTTTTATCGATGGGAAATATCATAAGGATGTGCACCTGATCTTCTCCTAATAATTTTACCTCGCTACCCTACTCGACGTCCTACCAAGGCACTACGGGCTGCTTCCCAGCAGTATCATAAGCGCATATAATCAGTTTTTGGAATAAAGCCAATGGCTTTGTTGGTTCTCGAAATTTGATAGAGGGGGAGATTTCAGATTTTACTTAGGTAAAACCTGAAATCCCCTTTTATTTTTTTATTTCCTGAATTTACAAAACACGAATTATATTTCTTCTACACTAGAGCTAATGTTCCTCTATCTACTTATAAGTAACATAAAAGCATGATTGAAATATGGTAACCTACAGTTACTTTAAAAATGTTGGTATGTTTTCTCCCAAATGATTTTTGCCAGAATTATTTCTGTTTAGAATATATTCTAACATTAAACATGTTGATCGGTTCTATTATTTATGCAGAGCAGAATTTAATACCTTTTAAACATATTTAATAGGTTTTGAATAATAATGTATTTACATAATTAAGTATTATAGATTTAAAATGTTAGATTGTGAGCGCCTCTTGGTGAGGACACACCATCTGCACGCACGTGACCGACTGTTTAGGGTTCCGAACATCAGTAAAAACAGAACTCTTAGGATCCTAAGAGAGTGACAGACTGTGACAGACGGATATGCAGACGCCTGTATATCCGTCTGTCACAGCCGTTTTTCCCGAATTTTCTGGACCGATTCTATTGAAATTCGGTACAGATATGAACTGTTGTGACCCAAACACGGACGCATTACGAATATATATAAATTTTGTTTATATGGGTCACAATTGGGAGGCAAAATAGAAAAAAAAGTTTTTCCAAACGTACCTTTGTCACATATCAAAAGAAAGTGTGTACCTATTGTGAGGGTTGCAAATATATTTCTCATATTTTTTTAAGTATAACAGTTTTGAATTTATTCAACAAATTAGACAGTAAATGACCCTCCCTTACTTCCGAAACTACTGACTGAGCCTAAAATTAGTCGATAGATTTAAAATAACATGTTAAAATCACGAAATTCGCTCGGAACCCTTTCTACTAGAGTCTGACTCGCATTTCGTCGATTTTTTATGATTCGAGCCATAGTGGTAAAAAATTTGAGAACATTTCCAAACTGACTAGAACACTTAATTAAATTTATTTTAGCATTAATTATATTAAAATTTATCTGATATCAATGCATGATGCTACTAAAACATATTTTTATTCATATTTTCATTTATTTTATTATCATTGTAAAAAACACTTTTATTTACTAAATTACACACTTATTTATCGGCCAATGTCTTGAGCCACTTTTTTACAAAAGTCATTTTTTAAACCACTAAACACTTTACCTTGTCAAAGAAACGAAATAACACTAAAAGTTTCTTCATACATAATTCATACAAAGCTGTAAGTAGGATGCAAATACTTTATAAAGTACAGATAAAAATAGCTTTTTATTTGCGTCATTACTTGAGAATAGAAAACAAGCCTCAGGAAACAGGATCGCCGTATTTCTGATGGCGCCTCTGCGGAGTAGTCGCGTATAAACAACATATACAAAGCTATGTTTATCCATTACAGCTCCTGCAGTCTATAAATAGAAGATAGTTCACACTTTATTGTACCTAATTCCAATTACCTCCTCAGGTGCTCGATAAAAGGAGAGAATTAACACTCTCGCAATTACGCGTCCATCTAATCTGTGTTTTAAATCAAATATGTTTTCACTGACTTGAGATTTGTTTGAAATCGGCACGGTTACAGTTATTTCTACAACGGTGTTTTAGGTATCTTGATTAACGTGACTGCTTGCAGACACTCGTCACTGTGTGTTAAAATTACGTAGAACTCACAATACATATTTATTTATGCTGGCATCCCAACAGATTAACGGATGCTGTTCGCATTATCAGTATTTTTCCTATTACACACTTTTTTTTCGCCTGGACAATCTGGAGACTAATAAGAATACGAATCGATTTATCATTTTCTTACTGTGTCAGTCACAAAATTCTAATTGAGCTGTTTCTTCGATAGGCTCAGATATTGAATAATTACAAACGATTTTGCATGTTTAATTAATGAAGAACAATCAAGTTTTCCCCGGAAACCTCAACCTGTATTGACATAGAGTAAAACGTGACCATCCTCATCAAACATTTTAATGAAGCTAAACTTAATAAACACAACACTTTATAGTGCAGATCTCCATTAATCCACCATCCTCCTTTGTTCATAAGTAGTAAGCAATTGTCCTTCATTTATAACAAAAATCATTTCTCATCTATCATGAGAAGTTACCGTCTTTGTGCGTTCCGTATCATAATTAACAACCCCGTTGTATTTGATAAATGGTCTATACGCAGACGTCAAAATCAATTTGTATATTAGGCAGTAGGTATATAGATCTTTAATTATTATGACAAGCTGGAAGTAACAAGACCTATGCAGCTGAAGTAAAATATTATAAGTTTATAACATTGAGTTTGCTGTGCAGCACTTGTGAAGACAATAGCATGATACGTTACAATTTAAATAACAGAGATAATATGCAGCACTTACATATAGGAATATCTATAAAAAAGTGCATGACTGACAAAATCGTCATCATCAATCGTGGTCATATAATAATAATTATAAATGTTAGACACGTATATTTTCTTTTTTCATGTCGATGAAGATGATACAGTGCGTTGAAAACTCGTGTGACGTCACTTTTGAGTACCTACCTACTTACATATTTTACCTAAAGTGACGTCACAAGCCCTCAATCCTGATCTTTGATGCGTTTTATCGTCGTCTATTTTTATTGATTTGATAAAGCAAAAAATACATGTCCAATATTTTTCGATAATCTAACTGTCCGTCAGTTGATATATAAATATTTTAGTATTTTTTGCTTTAAATATGATCATATTTTTTTAATCATGAATCATCCCTATTGCCCGGTGCACTTTTCATGTGCCGCACTCAAGTACATCCCAAAATCCTCTATGGGGCTCCCCTACTAACGTGCTTATTCATTGGTACAGAATTTGATGGTTATCTCTTTTTCGTATAGAAGCATTATTACCTACATCATAACGTTCCGGAGAGAACATTTAGCGTCACTGTCAATGTCGAGGACATACGGCCACGTCGATGGCCTTAAATAATGATGTGTGATTCGGTGTCGAAGCATCGAAAATATTTAGCTCAAAATCATTGAAAGTCCTTTATTAGGTAGGTAGTGTATGTGTTTAATTAATTTAGTATTTAAATGCCATGGAAATAATCACACTGACAAACTATAATTATGATGATTAAATGATAAATTATATTTATTTTGTAAGTAGGTTAAACATAACCCTTTTACACGTCCAATATTTCTTGTTATTTTAAGCTAGATGAAGCCGGTGTTTCCTAGCCGACTACCCTGAGAAGAAACACCGAAACAAACTCAAAGGTCTAAATTACAAAAATAACAATAAGTGGTTAAAGTAGAAGAACTTGAGTAGGAATTAGAACAATGTTCGTGACGCTAAGATGTCACGGAAATGTTCAGGAAGCTGTTACGTGCATTATGTCACTATCATTATAGAAAAGTGACATTGGGTTTATCTATTAACTGCGGGTTCAGAACTACATAGAAATAAATTATTATCTTAATAATATATTTCGGTATAGTAGGGGTGTCTTTGTTTAAAGATTTATGTTCAAGAAAACTTTTAACAACCTAGTTTTAGCTATATAGGTTATACCTAAGGTTATACCTAAAAATTCTTAAATTTTTAAACTTATAATTTTAACAATTTAATCGTTTTATAATTTATAGCTTGTTTAGTTGTATTTTTAAATAGGTAAAATTAATAACTAATATAAGAGGTCATTTAGGTTATAACGCTTTTATTACAATTTGAATATTTTAATAAAACGTACCTAGTTTCTTTTTTCACTTATATATACTTAAAATAGTATATATATATTAGACTTTTGTTGAGAAATTTCAAGAACAAATCACGTAAAACGATCGATGAATTATATTGCAGCTAGTAAATATATAGCGAACTGAAAACAGGTAGTAATTTAACCTTTAATTGATTTTAAAATTTCACTTTTCTATTGCCCATAAAATTAATTGGAATACCTACATAAATACGATGCCTTGTGTTGTGTTCAAATTGACTGTCATAATTGTGCGTTTTATTTACACCTTTATTAAAAAACTTGGTTAATTGATTAAGTATAAAAAATATTCTAAATTGGCGGTAGTTACAAAAAATCTAAATATAAACACATAACTGAGGACACTTACCAAAAAACTTTACAAAAATCACTGCCATTTTGATACTTCGTCTTCTCTAAAATATTATAACTGCCAATATTCACAAGTTAACCGTCACTCTAATATACGAACATGTTGTCAACCAAACGGTACATGACAGCTGGTGGTAGCGGACAGGTCGCGGCGGCTGCGGACTGCGGAATAAGCCTCCGAATAAGCCTGTGGCCCAGTGGCAGTCTGCGGCGGCCGACGGAGGTGCACCCGCGGACGTGTTACATCAACAAGCAGGAGGCTTCGGCGACCACTATCGCCGTATCGCCGCACTTCCGCTAAACTCTCTGACAAATGAAACGCAAATACTCATTCATAGCTATAGTTTTGGGTAAACAGCCTCCTACTTATCGCGCGCTACGGTTCACGGAACAATACTAACAAATAGGCAAAGTCAAAAACTTTTGCTAGCTACTACAAGTGTTTTTTTTATACGGCCTGGTTTTTGTTGACATTTTAAGGGTGATTTTTACATAAATCTACTTTTTAATACTACCTAGTAAAAAATTGGATGATGATTAAAAAAATGATGTAGATATACTTGAAATCAAACTGAGTTCAATTTTTGATGTCGCAGAGCGTGACTAATTCCCAGCTAAGGTGGAAAATGGAGTTACGCTTGGATTTAGTTAGGAATCTGACATAACCCTTCCATTTTCTTGAAGCAAACCAAATCATCATTTCATGCAATTTTCAATGGTAACAAGTATGTAATTCAAGCGATGTTGGATAACTAGATATATTATGTTAGTATTTTATAGACTTCACGTTATATTACAGTCTAACAATTTCAATCAAATAGATGAATTTAAATAACATACACTTAAATTATGTCAAGACTATAGATAGGAAAGCCAGTCACAAATATACTTAGTATGATTGGTAGGTACCTGCTCAGTAAATATTTTACCACACCATAAAAAAAACCTACATGCTTAGGGTTTCATACCTCAAAAAAATCTGTCTGTCTATCTCGACCCTTTTCCTCAGAAACAAAAACTCGTGAAGAAATCGAGTTGAAATTATTATCTATCCAACCCCTTGGAGTTCTGAAACATATCAATCTTCTAAATCAACGCCAATAAAAATGAACGACGGCCATTAAAAATGCAAAGGCCGCCTGATTCATTATCAAAACCCTCCCATAGACCTAGAATCATATTTATATTTTCCGGTTTATGGTAACTCTGCGAAAATTACTCGTAAGGTCACAGCACAAATAAAGGAAATTAGTTTATAATACTATGTAGTTTTATCACATTTTTTTTTTTATTTAATATGTTACATACATTTTCAAGCGTTTCGATGCATGAAGAACATTTTTAACGATAAAATTATGTCGGTCCTTTAATCCTACTCATCTTTTCAACCAACTTCCAAATAAGTAGGAGGTTATCAATTCGTCTGTAGTTTTGTTAAAAGTTTGTTACCTCACTACTTTGGGTGTACCGATTTTTATAATTCTTTTTATATTCGAAAACTGGTGCTTGTCGTGTGGTCCCATTTAAATTTGATTGAGATCTGGCGAGTGACGACGAGTATTTGAGTTATCCCTAATAATGCGTGAGTTAGTTTACATTGACGACGTTCTCATTCCCTCTTGTCGATGTAAAATGAAAAAATAAAATTGTGTACGATGGTTTGGAAGAGCATCTTAGTATTTCAACGTGGTCCCTTTCTAGTTTGGTGAAGATCTGATGAAGAACACAGATGATAGGAAACGGAACTCTTCAATAAATGATCTTCAGCAAATCGTTCGGGATTGCTGAAATCGCGTGTTTGTTTATTGTTTACACCAAAGTGATTGGTACGTTTAGGTGCACCACGTGGGAGGCGGAGGCACCTAAACGTTCCCCACCACATGGGGGTGTACCACTAAAAATTGAAAAATAAAAACCTTTTACAAAAACATACAACCGACTCCTACACAAAAAAAGACATAAAACTAAAAAGTACAAAATAACTTTAATTTCCGAAGTCGGTGTTCAAAACACGAAAAAGCAACCTCAAACACCGAGTTACGAAATTAAAATTAATTTGTACTTTTTGGGTTTTTTTTGTGTAGAAATCGGATGTATTTTGTCATACGGAACCCTTCGTGTACGAGTCCGACTGACTCTTGGTCGATTTATTATCATCACTGTGGCCGTGTGTGACTACGGCGAGATAAAACAAATGTTAAAATATATCTTCAAGGGCTTTCAATTTAATACCTAGATACTCGTAGGTACAAACTGCTGCGAGATTTTTTTATTTGGTTTTTTACTATAAACTCCAAAACTCAGTAGTACCTATTAGTAGTTAGTTATTAGTATTATACAAGATGTTTCAGAAGTGCGTAGTCATTTATTTTAGTTCAGTTACAAGATGCCACCAACTGCATCAGACTTCTTGGAAAGTGGTGCCAAAATAGCTTAGTATTTATAGAAAGGTCATTCATGGTACATCAGTACATCACGGAATACATGTATGGTACAAGATCCGGACAATTGCGTGTCAGGCCACGCAAAGTGTAGAGTTCCGTAATTTTCTGTTCCGAAACATTTTCTAAAAGTATGAAATTGTAAAATTTGAAAATAAATTTAATAATAGGTACCTACTAAAGTTCATAAAGAATGACAGCACCGAGTATTTTTACACTTATAATGTACGTAAGTATCTACATATTCCTTTTTTCAAATAAGAGCTGGTTCACATTAGGTCGGACCGATAGTTTACCGTTGACCGACTGTCGGTTGTTGTTGTTCACAATAGACCCTGCCGAACCGACCTAATGTGAACACCACTGACGGAACGGTCGTTTTACTGCCCGGATCGTCACAAAACAGTCAGTCGTAGTTGACTTTTGTATACGACGACGACGAAAAGTTCTGTACTTATTTCGCCCTCCATATTTAAACGTGTTTTCTCTGCATAGACATCGACGAAACTACTCGCGCGAGTACCGAGAGCGGGGAATGAGCAGGTGGAATTGGCTCCGCCGCTTCGCGCCGACAAATGTGAACGGCGCTATACTTGCCTTGCCAGTACGCCAATATTATGCTGACACGACAGAAATCGTAGCTGATCGTCCGGTAAAAGTGTCGGCTCCATTAGTTTTGTCGGGTCGCCCATTATGTGAACGGCGCTATTGAAATACATATATTATGCCAATATGGATCCGACACGTTGGTCGGCCCGATAAAACTGTCGGTCCGACCTAATGAGAACCCGCTCTAATTGTCACGACTTGGATTATCTATCACCCATTTCCGGCTTGACGTTGATTTCTGGGACTCCCTGTACATTAAGATAGACGCTCATCATAATCATCTCCCGTCCGTCGCTCTTGAGTAACACCACGGATTTAGTAGGTAGCCTTTCTTATGAAGCTTTGGTAGGTGGAAATGGACGTGGATTTATGGACGTACAGCAGCCTGAAATACAATAACATCCCCTCACAGGGGATGTTATTATGAAGCGTTTTTCTCTTCTTTTTCTGATAGCCTGCTTGCATTCGTCTCTCATGTTAATTAGTATAGGTAATTAGATTAAAGTTATTTTATTTAACCACATTTTAAGCCAAGTTTTCCATCACAACCTCGTTCTTTGATCTTATAGATTTATTCGCTCTTCTAGCAAATCAAACAAACTATTCGCTTCCAGCTATTCTGCCACAACACTCTTATGATTCTCAGGCACCGTTTTTTTTTAAAACAAACGTGTTAGGAATATCTAAACAAATATCTTAAGCGTTTTTATCCACGACAAGTACATATGTATAAGTAAATAACGCTGCGGGATGGCTAGATGGTATCAATGGCGGATTTCAATAAGAACAAAAAAATTAGACACGTCATCTTCATCATCATTTGGCCTTACCTATATTATTATGTGTCGATAATATGAACACTTTTTTAGTTAAACCTGTCTATTTCTTACTTCTCTAAATAGTTGGTACCTACACTACCTACCTACTACACTGGGGACAGTATACTGGAATCTCTTCATCGCGCGTTGCTCAAAACAGTTTCTTTTCAATTTCTATGCAATTAACTATGGATTGTGGTATTATCATTTGAAAGTTATTTTTTTCAGCCTCTTTAATAATCTCATGCCCCAAGTTTATTCAACTCAATATCATAAACCAAAGAATATTCACCTTACATCATGGGACGTAAAAACTAAAGATATATATTTTTTAAACAAAACACCACATTGGTAGCCCTGAAACCCTGAAAAATGGAAACCACACCTAAAGAAGCCTCTTAAGTCGTCATCCTTATCCAGCAATCCATCGTTAAACGAAGGGCAAGGAAAGGGGGGCGGGCCGGGGTTGCCGTCAAGCAGCTCTTCTAGGGGGTTCAAATGCCTCCTGCCGGAGGCTGTATACGGGTATCGTGCGATCCATGGCCCTTTACGGGGCCCCGGTGTGGGCGCTGTCGCTAAAGCGAATGCCAGCGCGCCACCCGGTAGCGGCTCAGAGGGTCATGGCCATTCGGGTGGTCCGGGGATACCACACGGTCTTCGACGAGGCGATGAGTCTCCTTGCCGGATTGCTGCCGTGGGATCTGGAGGCGAAAGCCCTCGCGCACGTTTACGAATTGCGCGTGGAAGCGTTTAGCCGGGGTGAAACTCTGCTGCCGCGGAAAATTGCTGCACAGCGGACGCAGCCCCGGCGGGATCTCACGGAGGTATAGAGACAGCGACTGTTGCATGCAACCCAGCGCTGGGAACGCCACCATTATGGCGATAAGCCGCAATGGTGCTCCCTCTCCAAAAACATCGGTAAAGTTTTTAGAGAGGGAGCACATGATTCTAACAGAAATATAACTTAAAGTAAGCTTCAAACGGTTATCTGAAACGAAAAACAGCATATAATAACCCCTATTGTTTGTAGATACCTATCCAACGATATCTCACAGGATGGAACAGATTTTTTTTGAGAATTTCTCAGTTGGATTGATTTATTGTCGAACTGAAGACTGATTTATCAGTTTTGATCTATATTCAATATCATTACTTAAAATTTTCTACTATATTTAATATAGTAGAAACAACATGATGCCATATGTATACCTATAAATATGGCATCACCATTATGTGTGTCTGGTTTGGTTGGTTGGTCTGCTTGATTACTTTATTAGGTGTAAAACGCCTTTTATGTTTTATATAGTGCAAAAAATCATATATAAGCGTAAATGGATGCAATAGTTTTTTTCCAAGTAATGATGATGACAGATAAAAAGTTGGTACTTTACCTAATGATTTCGTAAGCACTGTGGTACGCCATAAGGTCCTTTTTGTGGCCTCTTTGCTTTGCATCGTAAGCCATGGTAATGTAATGAGTACATAGTTCGATTTTTATTATTTTGCTAATTAATTATTATTTTAAACTCTTTCTGTGATTTCAATAATTAGATTAGGTACATACTATGAGTAAACATATTTTATATTCCATAATTTTTAGTGTACGACTGAAAACGAACCTTATAAAGTAATGTACTTATACTTAATATAAATGATATATTTTATTTATGCCACCCGCAAATGGTTCTAGTTAATAGTTGACATTTTATAATCTTACGGAGTTTCCGTAAGATTATAAAATATCAACTATTACCCGGCGAAGCTTGCCGAGAAGGCTGACCTTTTTTTTTCGCTCATCGCATAGACGAGGTCACGGCGTTGCTCCGCCCAAGCAGGGCAGACCTCACACCGTATGCTCCACCGTGTCCTCCGGGCGATCCACACAGTGTTGACAACCGGACGTGTCCTCCCGCTAGATCCGACACAGGTACCTCCCGAAGGTACCTGTAGCCTACGGTCAATACAAATATTATTAATGATTTTAATAATTCCACATACATTATAGTACCAGTATACGATTAAACACCGGCAAACACTACGCCGCGGCCGACAGACAAACTAAACACCGACCTTTAGGTTTATAACGACAACTTCCCAAAACGTTCACCCTCCCAAACTTCCACTTCCGAAAATAGTAATTCCCTAAATGTCTATTTCCCATTTCGTCCACTTTCCGAAACGACCAAAAATCTATAATTCCCAAAAAGTCCACTTCCCATAACGACAACTCTCAAAACGTCCGATGAGTCTCCTTGCCGGATTGCTGCCGTGGGATCTGGAGGCGAAAGCCCTCGCGCACGTTTACGAATTGCGCGTGGAAGCGTTTAGCCGGGGTGAAACTCTGCTGCCGCGGAAAATTGCTGCACAGCGGACGCAGCCCCGGCGGGATCTCACGGAGGTATAGAGACAGCGACTGTTGCATGCAACCCAGCGCTGGGAACGCCACCATTATGGCGATAAGCCGCAATGGTGCTCCCTCTCCAAAAACATCGGTAAAGTTTTTAGAGAGGGAGCACATGATTCTAACAGAAATATAACTTAAAGTAAGCTTCAAACGGTTATCTGAAACGAAAAACAGCATATAATAACCCCTATTGTTTGTAGATACCTATCCAACGATATCTCACAGGATGGAACAGATTTTTTTTGAGAATTTCTCAGTTGGATTGATTTATTGTCGAACTGAAGACTGATTTATCAGTTTTGATCTATATTCAATATCATTACTTAAAATTTTCTACTATATTTAATATAGTAGAAACAACATGATGCCATATGTATACCTATAAATATGGCATCACCATTATGTGTGTCTGGTTTGGTTGGTTGGTCTGCTTGATTACTTTATTAGGTGTAAAACGCCTTTTATGTTTTATATAGTGCAAAAAATCATATATAAGCGTAAATGGATGCAATAGTTTTTTTCCAAGTAATGATGATGACAGATAAAAAGTTGGTACTTTACCTAATGATTTCGTAAGCACTGTGGTACGCCATAAGGTCCTTTTTGTGGCCTCTTTGCTTTGCATCGTAAGCCATGGTAATGTAATGAGTACATAGTTCGATTTTTATTATTTTGCTAATTAATTATTATTTTAAACTCTTTCTGTGATTTCAATAATTAGATTAGGTACATACTATGAGTAAACATATTTTATATTCCATAATTTTTAGTGTACGACTGAAAACGAACCTTATAAAATAATGTACTTATACTTAATATAAATGATATATTTTATTTATGCCACCCGCAAATGGTTCTAGTTAATAGTTGACATTTTATAATCTTACGGAGTTTCCGTAAGATTATAAAATATCAACTATTACCCGGCGAAGCTTGCCGAGAAGGCTGACCTTTTTTTTTCGCTCATCGCATAGACGAGGTCACGGCGTTGCTCCGCCCAAGCAGGGCAGACCTCACACCGTATGCTCCACCGTGTCCTCCGGGCGATCCACACAGTGTTGACAACCGGACGTGTCCTCCCGCTAGATCCGACACAGGTACCTCCCGAAGGTACCTGTAGCCTACGGTCAATACAAATATTATTAATGATTTTAATAATTCCACATACATTATAGTACCAGTATACGATTAAACACCGGCAAACACTACGCCGCGGCCGACAGACAAACTAAACACCGACCTTTAGGTTTATAACGACAACTTCCCAAAACGTTCACCCTCCCAAACTTCCACTTCCGAAAATAGTAATTCCCTAAATGTCTATTTCCCATTTCGTCCACTTTCCGAAACGACCAAAAATCTATAATTCCCAAAAAGTCCACTTCCCATAACGACAACTCTCAAAACGTCCGCTTTAAGGCTCGGCGCCAAAAATTTAAAAAATATTTCTATGCGCGAATATTTAGAAATATTTTTGTGTATTAATAATATTAATTATTATAATTCAATGACAATAACTTAACTCCGCCCATTCTTTTCGCAACCTTGCCAACAGTTGCTTATCACACCCATCCAAATCGTGACCTCACTAACAGCTGCTTGACCCCTTCCATCCAAATCGTGACACAAAAATACAAACATCCGAATTGAAAACCTCCTCCTTTTTTAGAAGTCAGTAAAAAGTGTCGTTACAACTTTTCGTATGATTTTTTTCCGTCTAGCCCCCTTTCAAAACGCACGATAAGGAACTTCGTTCCAAAAGATCATAAAGCGATTCTTTTATTTTTTAGAAAATATAGGGCAATAGTGTTAAATTTTGTGAACTAGTTAAGAAACAGACTATTTAGGAACTGGTCGTTTTGGGAAGTGGACGAAATAGGAAATAAATATTTAGGGAATTACCATTTTGGGAAGTGGACGTTTTGGGAGAGTGATCGTTTTGGTAAGTTGTCGTTATGAAGTTATGAACCTTAAGGAACACCGATAAGACTTTTCTTCGACAGGACTCTTTGGCGACAGGGGACACCATTTGATAGGATAAAAGGGGATCAAGATTGCGGGGCCAACCATCCCCTTTCGTGTTTTTTTGTCACTCAGATATAGGAACCCCGCGTGGCGGGGCTCCGTCGACTACGGTCACATCCCTGTCGACAAAGTGTCCTGTGGGCGAAGTCTTCAGTCTGCCGGTGACTCGGCGTAGTGGATATACCTATTGGTTTACTCTATAGCGTAGTGTCTGACGGCGGCGTTTGTTTATTCGTACACTCGTTCAGTACCGTAGACACTTGAAGCACAAATCTATTTCAATTCTTATCGCAATATTTATTGGAAATTAATTTGCGAATAATAAACACTCGCTCATCATTCACTCGTTGAAATCCCGCCAAAAACTCAATTTCATTTTATATTTGGCGGGTGTTGGATGATAGTTTATAAAGACAGCGTTATTCAAGACCGTTTCATAAACCAACAACAATAAGTATGGACGTATAAAAGGTTATCTCTATTTCCTCAGAAACTGGAATTCAAACTTCAAATCATGCATTCCCATGCCCTCTTTACATAATGTTGTCTCAGCTCGAGTATTACCACGGTTTGGCTTCCGTGGAGCATTCAACGGGAACCGTGCATTTTTTCGGAATTTTGACATTCAGCTCTGGCGTAGCTATCATCTGCCGAGCTTTTTCCGAACTGTACTCGGGTCAGCTTCCAATCAAACCTGAGTCGGTTTGACTGGAAGCTGAATACCAAAATCGGTGAAAGAAACTTCGTAACCGAACTCTAGAAGTCACATACGACAAACAAATAGTTTTCGTTTAAATTGGCCCCGGTTATCTAATAAAGTCTCAGTTGGATTTGGAAAAAAAAATAGAGATAGGGACGAATTTCTCGTGGATTTTGTTCACAATTATGCTTCTTGACTTCATTACTCCTGGATGCCAATGCAAATTCTTTGGGTGAAAAAACCCAGCCAACACTAAGATTTATATAAACCACATAAATTACTTGTACATATTAGTACTTATTGCCATTTCTAGAGAGCAAAACTAATGATAGCTATTTTTGTGGCGTCACGTACATAATGTGAACACACACCTTAGATGTGGTATAGCATGGCAACATAAGAGACGATTCCCCTTCCCTAACGTCCCTCGCTGGCTCGCTCACTTGTACACCGCCGCGAAACACTCATTACGTTAGTCCATACTGTGTTATCTAATGATACATAGATATATAAATATACACAGTCCATAATGTTCCTAACTTTTATCGTTTATGAATAATCATTTACTGCAACACAACACCTGACTACCTACCTAACCTAATCGTAAGAAGTAGCAAAGGAACTGATAGAATATCCTCTGCGTCCCCCAAACGGTATTGAGTTCGACTATAAAACTCAAAACTTGAGTCAACACCGTTGCACAATTTCATCTTTCAAGGATGGGGTGGCGTTTTTGGTCTCCGCCAGTGCATAGATTGTATTTATAAATAAAATAAAATTCATTTAATTCGGTAACTAGGCCCATAGAAGTCGATAAAATAGAATATGTACAGTACATGAAAAATAACTTATGTAAGAGTATTGTATCATAGAATTAGCACACTGGTTTTATCTGGCAACACTCAACTACGTTTGACTGTCACTGTCAATTTGACGCGCTAAGTCCAAAGTTTATTTTGGTTTATCATCAAATTATCTATTTTTGGGTCAAACTTCAGTCAGTGTGTTCAGATATCAGATTATTTAGTAGGTACGCTAGTAATCATAAGAGTTATAAATTGAGAATCGAGTGTTCTTATTGGATGATAAGTAAAAGTGTAAGATATTTTAACTGGTGTTCGGTAGATTAAGGTAACATTACTTTTACGAAGAACGTTTTATAAACTTTCAACCTTGATTTCAACTGTGGATGGGCGAGTGTTTAAAGTTTATTTGCATCCGAGTTTCTGATCGGACTCCCAAGATAACTCTTAGCAGGTAGAATTAATATTTTTAAAATGTTATTAGGAAGAGTAAGCCAGCTGTTATTAAGACGTTCCATTCACGTATCCCCAAAATTAAGTCAAGCAATGGGTGTCGACGGTAATACTATTTTGGCGGAGAGTTTGAAGAAACAGGTAAGTTTCTCAACTATAAATAAATTAGTTAATGAAACTTCTTTTTTTATTGAGAATATTTTTGTCTTGTTTTGGCTTCTTTCAATGAATTTCCTACACTTTAAAATTTAATAAATTATGGTAACTGGCCTATAACTTGGTAAATATGCAAATTTTATCAGAAGGCAATGACCTGGTTTTCTTAGATTCAGTCTATTATATGATTTTAAAATAAAATTTACCACTTAGTAATACTCATTCCAGGGAGTTGAATATGTGTTTGGAATAGTGGGCATCCCTGTAATTGAGACTGCTCTGGCATTACAAATGGCCGGGCTCAAATATGTGGGCATGCGTAATGAGCAGGCTGCTTGCTACGCTGCACAGGCTGTTGGGTACCTCACAGGTAAATAAACTGCTTCATTTACTTATCTAGAAAATGGACTTTACGATAAAATACTAACAAAATATTTTTTTAATTTGTACCTCTTACAAAAGCAGGTTTGTTGTATTGCCCTAACAAAGCTGCGTGCCGTCTTCTGCAATCAGTCTTTGGACTATTAGAAGAAGTGTTGTGGAATCTACTGTTGTAGAATGGTTTTAGATTTCTTATTTGTATGGCATGATAGTCCAGTTTTCAAGGTCCATTGCAGCCAAATGGTTTCGGTAGCCTCTTGTGTTCTGGCTTTATCCAAGATTTTGACAAAAGATTTGATTTATATAAAAATACAGTACATGATTATGTATTTTATCACTATCTGGTAAAAAATCATTATTTTTTACCAGATAGTGATGATTACATGTATTATGATATGATAAAACAAGCTTAAATTGATAATTATGACAAATTTTAATTTTATATGAATTCAACCCTAGTAAACAATGATTGAAATGTAATCATTTTAATTATTCTTAAATGGTTTTTTACCAGACCATGGAACAGAAAATGAGGTACTAAAATTAAAATGGTATGTATAGGGTAATCATTACATTTGTGTTCAGTCAAGTTTATAATGGTCTATTACCATGTATTGTGTTATGTATGAAGTTATATATATTATGTCAGAATGTTTTTTGAAACCTAGTAAAAAGTTAGGATGCAGGTTCAAAACCAGTCAGGCGTATTACTTTGGGTAGTTGATTTCATCACCACTGTTCTCAAAACAGTGAAGGAAAACATCGTGAGGAAACCGGCATGTCCTAGAACCAAAAATTCGACATGTGACATTCACCAACCTGCACTGGGCCCGCATGATTGACTACGGCCCATTCCCTCTCCTAGAGAGAAGGCTGAGTAACAGCAGCGGGAACATTAAAAGGCTGATTTGTATATATTCAATTAGTAAACTGTTTCTAGTAACAAAGTAACTGGCTTAAATTGCAGGAAAGCCTGGAGTATGTCTCGTAGTATCAGGCCCTGGTCTACTGCACTGCATCGGTGGCATGGCCAATGCTCAGGTGAACTGCTGGCCACTCATAGTCATTGCTGGCTCGTGCCCACAAGACCATGAAGGAATTGGGGGGTTCCAGGAATGGCCACAGGTAAACTAAAATCTATCTACAACAAAATACACAATCCCATTAGAAAAAGCCAGTAATTTTTAGTATTCTGCGTCATACGAATTCCTGATCGACTGTGAGAACTGATAAACAACCCATTTTCTTTGTAATATTTTCAGACAATCCTAATAAATAAGAAAAAAAAAATCATAAATTATTCAACATACATTTTATTGTTATACTTAATCAAGATTACACCAAACAATGGACTTAGCGCGTTGAACCTTGATCTCATGGTTAAACATTGCAGTCAGCAAATTATTGTGATACCTGCCTAATAAATGATTTTATATTTAACGACCTTCACAGTAGATTATTACATATTTTAATTAACTGAAAAAAGATAAGCACAAGTATCATAATTATAAGCAGATTAGACGGCGACATCAGAATTCAGAAATGTTTCTAAGACAGAGCTATGAGGCTGAGAGCGACAGCAACTTAGTCACTTAATTGTGGCTATTACTGGCTATCAATTATTATGTTCACCAAAATTTCGCCAGTTATGTTTAAAACCCATATTTTCATAGAACCTAATACAATCAACAGGGTAATAGTTTAAATTCTGGGTTCCTATTAAAAAATTATAGATAAAAAAAAAAAACAAATTACGCTTTCCCCAACACGGTAATCCAAGCTGAGCATGACTCAGCAACTTACGACCACTAGACCGACGAGTGCCGTTTTTGTAAGTATTAATTGGTGATGTGCAGGTGGAGTCCAGCCGCTTGTACTGCAAGTACGCAGCGCGGCCCCCCTCCCCGCGCCTCATCCCGCTGCACGTGGAGAAGGCGGTGCGCCTCGCGTCGTGCGGCCGCCCCGGGGCCGCCTACCTCGACATGCCCGCCACACTGCTCCTGGTAACATCACCTTTTCAAACTCAAACTCAAAGCATTTATTTCAATTAAACCCTTTACAGGCACTTTTGAATTGTCAAGTCGAAAGAGGTGAAGCTATCTGCACGTTCCAAAGCGTAGATCTCTATGGAGAAGAACGTGCAAGAAACGGACACTCTTTTAAATCATGTTCTGTATTACATTACTTTTGTTACATCCTTTGGTGCTTCTATATGTGAGGACAGTGCAAAGAAAAAAAAAGGAAACCATAAAACAATTCAAAGTATAAAGATTAAAACAAATCAGTGGCAGTTAAGAGGTGACCAGTCTCAACCGACGGCGCCCGTTCACGAACATGACGCGTGTATCGGCACCATTTAGCTCAACCATTTTGAAGGGAACCGAATGATCCAACACACGCGCCACCATCATAATTATGTCCTGTCATTTAACATAGGTAATTATGTCCGCTAGAGCCGACATCGACACTAGGCTGCCCGATTGGTTGGATAAAATTGCTTTAGCCTACAGCGCCACATATCCTCACTGTCTCTGGGATTGACTCGAGGCTACCTGTTCTGATGCTACTCGAATGGAAACCAAGGTATAAAGGATGATGGGCAAAAGTGTTTGGGAGGTGGTCCAACTCATGTAGAGCAATTACCTAATGTTATTTCGATGGCATGGTTACAGTAGAACATTTGCTAGTATTACAACTTATTAGTATTTTTACAGTTAGTTTTACGTATCGTACCTCCGGACACACTGTCACTTTAGCAATATTTTAAAAAACACTTACTTACTGCACTTGATGCAATAATGTCACTGATATAGTACCTACTTATAGTTTCAATTTTAAAGTGAGATAGTAAATGTCGTTACGGTTTGTATAGTGTCATAAGCAACTCCAAATCTTTAAATGCTTCTCCTGAAAAAATAATTTTGTTTATAGACCTCTGTATTCTCATGATAAGATTTTGTAAGTTTCAAATGATATGAACCTAGTGCCAGTAAAATTATTATTTCTTCATTCATCTCTGAATAATCATGTTGGTGAGAAAAAACTCTTCAATCCGTTCAAAGGCAACTCCCCTTTGATTAGGTTGTTTGCATCAACGTAGTAATAGTGATGTCTTTATATATTTTCTTTAATAGCATTCAAAAAATAATTCAATTGCTCGTGTTCAACCACAGCGTGATCAATAACGCTTCATAAAAACAATATTTCAAAAATACAATCGTGAAGAAAGTAGGTAACTAGTTACTACTTATGTATTTTTCTGACTATTCATCCTTTTCTTCAATTCAGGCTGAAGAAGAAGAAGACAAAGTCCCGATGGACTTGTACAGCGCGCCGCCAGTGCCCCTCGCGCACCCCAACCCCGCGCTGGTGTCGCAGGCCGCCGACCTGTTGGCGAAGGCCGAGCGGCCCCTCATCATCGTGGGCAAAGGCGCCGCACACGCGCGGGCTGAAGTAGCCATCACGAAGCTTGTAGAGAACACTAAGCTGCCGTTCTTGCCCACACCTATGGGTATGTGTGTAAAGGAATTCGTAACCATCCAGAAATTAACCATCGGAGTAGGGTAATTGATTAAACAAATCTAATTAGTCCGTCGTATAGATTTCTGAAATACTGGACACATTTTTTTCTTTTTTCACGTAACCAAAAAATGAAGACGATGCAGTGTGTTGAAAACCGTGTGACGTCACAATCCAGCACACTTTTTACCACGATATAACATCACAAGTCCCCCACTCCTGATCATTGATGCTTTTTATCTTCGTCTATTTTTATTGATTTGATAAAGCAAGAAATACGTGTCCAATATTTTTCGATAATCTAACTAACGGACTAGTCAGGAATCATCCCTATTCCTGATGAAGCCCATGTAACATCATCACTAATCATCACATAAAATATTTCCATCCCATCCCTTGAAATAACTGTCGGGAGCTGCCATCACTATCTGCAAAACTAGTTCATTTAATGGCAGCCCTGGCGGATATTCTTGGGTTACATTAATTCTGTAAGTTGGGGGATTTTATTTACCGTCGTGGGTTTTTTCAAAATTTTCTATTTTGTGCGTTAAGTCAATATGTATAACTTTTATATTCCGAACTTTGTTTTATGAGATAAAACGAATAAAATATAACACATTGTTAAACTAAAACTTATTTGGTTTTTTTTTTGTAAAGTGATAGTTATATTTTGCAAACTTGTTCTGTAACGATGAAATTAATGGCAAATCATGTTTTTGCCAATTGTTGTCAAAAATTTTAACCCTACAGGAACTCTAAAAAAATAAATGAAGACGCTTTACAATTGTTAACACCAAAGTTGTAATTGGCTGTTCTCGTCCAGGCAAGGGCGTGGTGGCGGACGAGTCGCAGTACTGCGTGTCGACGGCGCGCACGCAGGCGCTGCAGAAGGCGGACGTCGTGCTGCTGCTGGGCGCGCGCCTCAACTGGATGCTGCACTTCGGCCAGCAGCCGCGGTTCGCGCCCGGCCTCAAGGTCATACAGGTAAAGCCACAACTGGCCAGATGTCCCATTCTTCTACTCAACATTAATTATACGAGTATATAATCATAAAGAAAATGTGTACACCACATCAATCTAGTCCAGGCTTTTTAATTGACTTAAAAAAAAGTAGGTATGAAATTAATTTAATTACTGAGGTTGGTGTTCAAAAAACGAAGAACCAAAAACACCGAGTTCCGAAATTAAAGTATTTTTATAAAAAAAAAATTAAGTTTAGTTTAGAAATTAAAGTTATTTTATACTTTTTGTGTTTTTTATTTAGACTTCTAAACAATTTTTTTTTTTTGCTTTTTATCCGACAAGAAGAACGCACATGTTTACTTGTCCATAATGTTTTTAAGTTAACTATTCAGGAATAAATTGTTTATAAATCGATCTTGATGATTCCTTTTGCGTCAAGTTTAGTTAACTTGAGTTTGCATTGGACGTTGAACTTCAAAGTTAAACTAGTGACCTCCTCAAATTAAAATCTCGTAAAATGAGATATTGTTAGGTTTATGCCAATCCCAAGGCAAAGTAGATATTTAACTATGAGGTGGTCTGGACTTGATCTACGAACGCAAAAAAAGTAACTGTTATACCTATTCTTCAATGGGAATAATGTCAATTTCACATTACTAACACATTAAAATGAAGAAACATAAAACGTTTGTATAAAAAAAAATACAAGCTACTTCCGAAATGAGAGTAAGATGCAACTGAATATTAGTAAATTACATGAAATTACTATTTATCTGATCTCCACAACCCAGTAACTGGGTAACCTTAAAAATCTGATACAAACACATCAAACATTTTATTCCCTCACTTCAACGTTATTCCCAGGTCGACATAAACCCTGAGGAGTTCCACAACAGCATCAAGTCGGAGGTGGCCATCCACTCGGACATCAAGCCGTTCACGGAGGCCCTCACGGTCAAACTGGCAGAGAAGAAGTTCAATCTTCAGCCTGCTAGCAACAACTGGTGGCAAGCATTGAAGCAGAAACAGCTGGCTAACACTGAGTTTGTTAAGGTATGGTTATCACCATTGTATAAGAGACATCAACTCCACTCAACTTATTGATTACAGCCAAAAGAAATAACAGTGGATGTTACCAATCTATACCTAGGAAAATTGCCTTTTATCGAGCCGCATAGACCAATCACCAATATACATGTATATTTCGCAACCATTTTTCTGAAAAAT
This sequence comes from Hecatera dysodea, assembly GCA_905332915.2. NCBI lineage: Eukaryota > Metazoa > Arthropoda > Insecta > Lepidoptera > Noctuidae > Hecatera > Hecatera dysodea. The sequence goes on from HG995304.1 coordinate 9,810,107, forward strand.
ATAATTTTATATTTTTCCTAGGCATTATAAAATAATGATCACATCAAACCTTAATTTTTCCTTAGTTTACTAATGAGAGGCCAATTTCTATTCACCAGGCACAATCAAACAATACAGCATTGCCGCTGAACTACTTCGCCGTATTCAAGACGGTGCAGGCGAACATTCCCAAGGACTCCATCATAGTGAGCGAGGGCGCCAACACCATGGACATCGGCCGCGGACTGCTGCTGAACAACAAGCCGCGACACAGGCTCGACGCTGGTACCTTCGGCACTATGGGCGTAAGTTACCATTGAAAGTAGGTGAAATTCTGTATGAGTTTTCAAAAGTTTTATTGGTAGGTACAAAGAATCACGCAGCGGTCCTAAAAATGGAAGGCCCAACAAGAGGTGGCCAAATTATTTGGATGCGTAAGTATCATGCGGGCTGGCCCGCGTAATACGCGTTCGAGACGGCGGAGAAGAATATCTGGAACGACCAGCAGTGGGACAGCAATGGTTATATTTGTAAAAACTAATACATTCTATAAATACAAACCAGGAAACAAAAATCGTGACTATCGTAGGATAATAGGAACAACATTCGAAGCTGCCGCATATCACAAACCTCTTTCTCATTCGCAGGTGGGTCCCGGTTTTGCCGTAGCAGCAGCGATGTGGTGCCGCGACTACGCGCCCGGCAAACGTGTCATCTGCGTCGAAGGAGACTCAGCCTTCGGATTCTCCGGTTTGTTTTCATTCACAGCATAAATAATACAATACAATGATTATAAACTGGTTTCATATTTTAACACCAACAATTGTCAGGGAATGTCAATAATTTCATGTTGCTATCAATTATTATGATTGGCCAAGATGTTTTACTCTGAGTCATATGAAAATGTTCGTATTATTGATGCTCTTCATGTTTCGCAGGTATGGAGATCGAAACTATGTTCCGGTACAAGCTGCCCGTGATTATTATCATAGTAAACAACAATGGAATCTACAGCGGCTTCCCTAAAGACGTAATGGAAGATATCCAGTCTGGTGGAGATATTGCTCAGTGGTAAGTTATATGCTAACATTTTAAAACCCTTCATTAAAATTACTAACATTCTGAACCTACTGTACCTAGGTAGATATTGTACCTATTGCAACTTTATATAGTTCAGATTGAACATAGCATAGCAACATAATGTTCATTCTTTATTACAGCACTCCACCCACTGCTCTTGGCTGCGAAATTAGGTACGAGAAAATGATGGAAATGTTCGGCGAGACTGGACACCTCTGCCGAACCGTCGAGGAAATCCAGGCCGCCATCAAGAAAGCCATAGCAGTCACAGACAAACCCAGCATCATCAACATACTCATTGACCCACAATCCAACAGGAAACCACAGGCATTCAACTGGCTGACAGAATCTAAACTGTGAAAATTGTGCTTTAACAGTAAGCACAACCTTTTGAACACCAGCGTCACATATGTATATGTGGCAAACAATATGTTGAACTTGTGGCTTATCGTGAGCTGTACGCCGATGCGTTTATCCTCTGATGTTCAAAAGGTTAAGGATTAAAATTCTATTTTTGTATGAAAAATGAAATCAACAAGGTGGTGGGACTTAGGACCGACATCAAAGAACAACATTCTTATTGTGATATGTATTGCTAATTTATATAAAATGCATTTATAAACTGTTGCACTGTAAGTTACTGTTTAAGGTACTTAAAATAAAACAAACATGTATTTTGATATTGTCTGTAATTGAGTCATACTTATTTATGGTCACATTGTTGTAATTTGTATATAATGAACTTAAAAATATATATAAACTTTACATTATAAACTAAATCCCTGTATTTTCATTTAACTCCTGGAGGCAAATGAATCTGCTGTCTTGGTTGTCCAGAGCAACATAAGATGAGCAGTGAATTGTATAAGTAATATACTTTACATTTTGCTGAGGCAACCAATCAAAAAGTTCTCTATCACAGTTTGTGCTGGAAACAAAAATAATTATCATTAGAAAATGTTTTATTTATTTAAACTTTATGTACAATAGTGGTACATGGGTGAACTTAATGCAACAAGGCATTCTTATTACATATCTTAACAGGATAAGTAATATTTACCCAGTTTGCAGTTATTGGTAGTAGTCAGTGTGTAAGCATCTTGATCATAATCATTGGTAAGAGTGAGATCAGCTCCTCGGACAAGAAGCTCATTGCAAGTGTAAGGGAAGTCAGCTGCTGCTGCATACATCAATGCTGTGCTACCAGACTGAAACAATCACATCACAATAAATAACTGCCCTCATAAATCTGTAAGAGATCAAAGACAAGTGATACTTACATCATCTTGTACGTCAGCATCAGCTCCCTCATTCAGAAGAAACTTCACAACCTCATGGTGCCCCCCCGCAGCTGCCAAGTGTAGTGCCGTCTCACCCTCAGGACCCCGCATGTTAACATTGGCACCACACCTAGTTGCAACAAAAGACACTTTTATTCTTAATAGAAAGCAGTTTATATTTATTTTACAATGACATTAGCTGCCTAGAATAGACTAGCTCCCTGTCCCAATGGCATTGAAAACCAAAATCAATCTAAGTGTAGACAAAGAACAAAGGATCCCTGCAGAGTACTCACCACACTAAGTCTTGGCAGCTGTTTAATTGTCCATAGCTGGCTGCCCAGTGCAGGGCAGTGAGTCCATGCTCATCAGTGATGTCAACATACTGCTCCAGTTTCACGTCGTCACGGGTTATTTCACCGCGACCAGCCTTAGCGTGTAAGCTACAATCTGGCTGGGGTAACTCCGGGACTCGCGCCTGCGTATTACCTGCAAGAGCGACCTTGAATGTTTTACTTACCTACTTTTAAACCCACAAAGAAACTCCTAGAAATCAATAGACGCAGACGTCGTCATATAGTAGCATACACTGAAAAAGACATACCTCTTTGTAAATTGGTTAACGCAGTGCACTGGACAGATTTATAAGGCGTGAATGCGCTTTTCCTCACACCGTTTAAATTGGGCGCCCATCGTTGATAGCCTCCACTACCACTTTTACTGCTATCCTGACTTCCCGAATCATATTCAAACTTGTAGGTCTCCAAATTTTCCTGTTTCTCTTGCTTTATATCAATGTTTTTACCCTCGTGCTTGACAGAAACAGCTTCTTCCATTTTTATGATTATTATTGTTTTGTATTTCAATGAAATTTAATAACAAAGATCAAAGACAATTAGTGCTGTACTGATACAATATGAATGAATGAACATCAAAGTCATCAAACAACGAAAGAATGAAATCAGTAGCTAGAAAGATTGAACGAAAAGTACATTGGTTTTGTTAAGTTGGTATGAAGATGAATGCAATGCACTGAGATTCTCGACTATGTTAAACATAAAGGTTGCAGGCCACTATGAGGAAGTGAATTTAATCTAAATCAACGTGGCAGAAGTAACGCATTAGGTTTCACAGGTATTTAAACGTTTCAAAAGGTTTCAAACACTAAACTAAAGTATCGTAGTGACAGTGTTACAAGGTTTTTCATATAATTACATCAGAAAAGTAGAGCAATGATTTTGCTTTATGTAGGTGCGTGCACCTGCTGCGAAGCAGATGTGGTGTGGCAATAATTTAATTATTAAATTGCACAACCCACAAACGGATACAGTGGAATAAAGGTCTACTTGTTCTGAGATATAATTATTTTTATTCAGTGGCTTAGATCGAAAGCTTAGATTGACTGTCTGTGGTTGAGTGGTTTGCTAGCTACAGCACTACCTTAGCCAAAAGGTGGCCAAAACCCAAAAGTCAGAATCAATGACAATGTCACAATTCGAAAATTTCAAAACAAAACGGCGGCTGATCTGATTTTACAACACAGAATCACAGCAAAAATTTTTTCTTTAATCTTTTTACCGCATCTGCATGCCCGTATTGTCTTGTTATAGTATTTAAGCACAAAACGAAAATGTCGGCATTAGGAAACGAGAATCTAGTAAACAAGCAGTTGCAACAAGACTTACAAAATGAATTAAACACTACCAATCAACTCTTAAGACTAATGTAAGTAAAACATGGTAAATTTACTACCTCATTGCTTTGTAAGTCATGACTAAGTTGAGCATAATTTGTAGTAAGAAATCAACTACTGTTAGTGCCCTGCGGGTAGGTAAAGTAAGTAACAATATAGGTACCTATAAACTTTATTATTCATCTGTTAATTTCTTTAATTATCTAGACTTTAATTAAAGAAGATTTCATTGGAAGTCTTCACTTTTTACATATTTTGCAGTTCAGCAGAACTACAACAAATTAAACACATCACTAGGCATAGTGGAGAATTTGAAGCCAACATTCTGAAGGTAAATGTTAGTTTTATATACCAATGGGCTTTTTTTAAATACTTGCATATCATTGCTTAAAAAATAACAGAAATAAGATCTCGGTCCCAACTTTTTTGACTTGCTTACAGTAAAGTGAAAAAGCAACAGTTTCATGATAGATTACCTGACAATATTGAGTATTATATGTACATTGCTTGATCTGTTACAAGAAGTTCTGTCTGATGACATGCTTAAGTAAAAAAACAGCAATCTTTTTACTTGAACAATATTATTTGCTTAGCAACTGTTAGTTTACTGTCTTACTCAACACTATTATTTTCTCTCTATGTTTCAGAACACATCATTAATAAAGGAACTAGGAAAGCTTCAACAAGTCGACTTGGAGAATCTGCCTTCTTTCACGAGAAAAGAAATGGATATGCATACAAATCCTAATGTTCCAAATGATGATTACAATCCTTCTAGAAATGATATTGAACTAGAAGAGAGCCAGTGAAGCTCGGTTGCTATACCCCTAATCGGAACAACCAGCAGTACAGGTGGTCAGACAGTCTCATTCCAAGAGTTGCTGAAATACCTTCATGTATAATTCTAAAATTTGTTGTTGTGTAGGAGATGGAATAGTTTTGAATATTTTCCTTTTGATGTTTTCTTGCTCTCTATTTGTCATATATGTACTTACATCATAAATAACACAATCAGTTATTTTATTTTCCCATGGGATGTTGTGTTATCTATATAATGCAGCAAAAGGTCTCGTATTTGAAGCACTCCCGTTGCATTCTTGATATGATTAAGTTATAGTTTACGAATAAAAATCACTTTTAATACATAAATTATTTATTATTTTCTTTGTGACTAATTCGATAGTTAATCACAATTATTAACTTCACTTAATATAAAATCTTTATTAACAGAATAACATACAAGGCAACATGCATTTTATTTTTGAGCTTCATTAACTTTAGGCCATATGCTTATAGTAAATAAAAGTTATTGTTTAACAATACTTTTCTAGTTGGCAGATTGTGTAGAGGAATCTTTTAACATTAGAAGCAATGAGTTTCGGCCATTATATAGGTAGTTACTTTATTCTACTTATAAAAACAGTTGATTGATAAACTAGTAACATTTATTTTAGATCTGAGATTAGTACCTAATGAAAAACAAGATAGACTCACTCATATTTGCTCACATTCCTCATTCATTTCAATTCCATTCTCCAATTTCTATTTGGAATTAATCTATAGAATACTCTTATTTACATGATTTAGCTTCCCAATAGAGAAATACATACTAATCTGAGACACGAAAATATAACCGCAATTTATAAAATCCATACTATTCCCTCCTCAATAAAGCCATGGTAACAGCTTAAGACTAGATAATAAACTACAAAAATAACATTATGAGTTCATTGTAAATTATTGGAATAAAGCTGCTTTTTCTTTGAACAATTGCCTCCGTAAAGCCTTTTCTTCGGCTTCCCTGCGTTTCTCTTCCTGTTCTTGAATGATTTCGTTGTGGAATCTGTTGCTCTTAGAGAGTTCTTCAATCTTAGCTTCGAAGAAAGTTTTTGCGCCATTCACTCCGACCTGGTCCACGTTGATTTCTGTCAGGCGCGCGAATGCGTCTAAACCGGAGTCGGTCTCCAGTTCCCCCGCACGCGCTTTCCTTTAAAACAACAGAAAAGCATAAGAATGAGAACAATCACCATTCATTTGATTGCCTGAATCTAAACATTTTACTTTACAGTTACTATTATTAACATTAGCTTAACCATACATTTATCAAGATTTAAGCTTTACTTTCCGTAAATTCATAATATTCATACACTAGGATATAATCGGCACTAAAGATTCAGAAGTGAATCGACGTCACAGTTGTATCAGGAAAAGGGTACAGCCATATGGTTTTTACCAAGTTTCATCACTGACTTCACCACTAACATTGTGGCTTTGTGAGTCAACTTGCTCTGCCACATGGGAAATACAATTTATTTTTTATTTGTCTTACAAAAAAGGGCTATTCGTGCAATTCATAAAATAAGTCCCAGACACTCCCACAGAGACAAATTTAAAGAGATTAATATCATGGCTATGCCTTCTATAATATACTGGGTATTTATGAGAACCTCTTGTATGCACATAAAAATATTAATCTTTTAAAAAAATACACAATTATGTCATACCTAAAACCAGGTTCTAAAAAATAGGTGGTTCGTTTCGATGCCAATGTACCTATACATTTTTATAATAATCTGCCTAGCCTCTTTCAAAAACTAAGCAGATATAAATTATTTATTCCGGTTTTACCGAACTACGCGGGTAAAACCGGAATAAATAATTTGAATTTATATCTGCTTCTTGGTGCCGTTCCCGTGAGAATATGGGGATAAAATATAGCCTATGTCACCTGGGGATAGCGTAGCTTCCAAACAGTGAAAGAATATTTCAAATCGGTTCAGTAGTTTCGGAGCCTATTCAATACAAACAAACAAACTTTCCTCTTTATAATAGTAGTACCTATAGATAAGTGTAGTAACTCAAGCCATTAGCTGTTGTTATGCAAAAACAAAAAGAAAAACCTTTGTAATCTCTTAATCAGTACCTAGGTAAGTAATTGATTTACATTGAACTTAGCTAATAAAGAACCAGGTCAACCAGGACTGCCCGACCTTGCCTCACGCACTAGGTACCTACAGATAAATTTAGATAAGTCAAACGTAAACATATTTTGGAGATTTTAAGCGAGTATAAGGGGTTTTGTTAATTACATAACACTAGCCGTAAATACAATATTATTTAATTACAGTAGTTGTCACATTCCTTTTAATTATCTTTGGAATACTGCAAAGAAAGAGACAATTACCTGTAAATTAGTAGAAATTCCCGGAAACTAATTCTGTTATCCCCATCTTCGTCCACCTCTGAGATCATAGCTTTCAGTCCCAGATGGGTCTGTGGTGCCCCTAGCCGCTCCATCATTCTTTTCACCTCAGTCAAGTCTAGGTAACCGTCGCGGCCTTCATCGAATCTAAAACAAAGAAAAATATTGATCAGTACATGTGTTGCAAAACTCGGTATCACGTATTCACGTCGGCACATATTCGTACCTACGATGTTCGCTATTATCTAAGTGAAACTTCGACAGCCTTTAAAATATTAATTAGGTACGTTTGCGCCTTTTTAGGATTAAACGGACATTACAGTGAGTTATTGCAGCAAGCATTAACACTGGGTACCTACTCAGTTACATAAGCATCCTTACTTAAACACAGCACCACCAACCTCTGAATAACGAATGTTTTCTGGCCAAATTATTTTATGTATCTCATTAGGAACTATTTTGTCACGTTGTACCTAATAATACCAAGATGTTGTAAAGGGTTTGCAAAAAGCCTTATGGGTAATGTATGGGCTTTTCTTGAAAGTGTACACCACTGCGAAACCCTTCAAACCGTACTTAGCCGTTCCATAAGAGTAGCCCTTGTACCTAAAATGAAAGGGATAGTAGGAAAACCTTTGAACTATAACAGTAGATGAGTAGACTCTGCATGCCCCTCGAAAGAGCTTTATTTTGTTATTTCTTGTGATTTATTCAATGGTAGGTAACTAACGACCAATCAATTAATTTTTTACATAGTTTTAGGGTTAATAAAGGTTTACAAAATATGTTATTTAATAAAATTGGCTCCATAACCATAAGTGGTACCTACCGCATGACCTGACAACTAATTGCGGGATTTGAATTGCTCTGATTCTCATATCGCTCATACTTCCATGAAGGGGGAGTAAATTGATGCGAGTCTCGATTCATTCTTATAGCAAAATATTAGTGTTGCCTTATTTATTTTTGGGTTTTAGTTACAAAATGAATCAAATGGTTACAATTACGTCATAACTTAGATGCTAGGTAGGTACAATATTATGACCATATTGACCATCCAGTTCAAAAATGTTATGTGAGCTTTATATTTTAGGAGGTAATTTGACAAAATATTACAACAAGGATAGTTCTGCGTAGCGTAGTAAGTACCTACCTATGTATGTACCTTATTTAGAAAGAAGATACATTCTATGTCACATGATGGAACGAATGACCGTTACGTTATTCATTGTCATGTACGGGGAATGCTAATTTTTATACGTTTAAATATGCCACTTTCGCTCAGCTCTAATGGGTTTGAAAAATAAAACGTATAATATTAACGTTAGCGTAAAGCCCGAAAATCTGTTTAATCAATCAATGAACTGTGCCTCATCAGCATATCATTCGAATGATCTGATATGAAAGTGAGACGATGGATTAGAGGTATAATTATGATTATGTCACTGATATTATTTCCTAGTAAACCTTACGGTTAACTATTAGGTATGAACTATGAACAAATTCATACTTCATAATGTGATGTATTAATCATTTTTGTGAGTTATACTTACTGACTTCGTAGCCTTAAATATTAACACCTAGATAGACAGGTATACTTAGATAGAAACCTGTGGAGGAATCTTTTGCTCAAACGTGGGATTTTTCATTTATTATTTTTTCATTCAGAATTTGCGTCATCATCGCATCCGTAACATGGGAATGATAAGTCAATAATAAAGTTTTTTTTTATTTGTGAGTCAATTTTGCGGCTGCTTGGTACCATGGAAGGTGCCGTGTGGAGTTTTTTTGTCAAGCAAACATGACTAAGAACTTGTTGATATGAGGAGCACGTTCCTGTTTCACGTATTTCACCTAGTTACATGCATTGCGTGAAATATTATTGTTAGTAGGTAGGTAACTGCTGTACCGAGACTGCGTATTTAGGAAAAATATTTTTCGAGAAGATTTTTCTTAAAACTGCTAGATGTGATTAAGAGCCTTTAAAACTGATAGCATAGTTTCCTTTATCCACGTAGGAACCATAAAGTTTAAGATGGCTACCTATCTAGGTACGTAGGCACCTATTTACTATGTAGATACAAATTTAAGGTGAACCGTGTCCAACCTGTAGAGTTAATACCATCATTTTACAAAATATGTAATGTACGGTCTACTTATCTAATAGTTAGGATCTATTATATAGCTATTATTTGTATATTAGCTTATCTATTATCTAAACACTTCTATTTAGGTACACCTTACTGATAAATATAATATATTTATCAGTACTTACTTAAATAGATGTGGGGACCTACTTAAATTAAGCCTTTATAGCGATACTTTTTAATTATGAAGTTACATAATTTTAGTTTAAGACGATAAAATAAAAAGATCATAGTCTTATATTAACACACCTATTTGTAAAACAAAAATATTTTTCTATGATAGAAGTTACATAACTATCTAAGTTCTGTAGGTAGGTACACTGTACCTTGACCTGTCCGTCTAAACTTCTAAAGTGTAAAATAATGCTAATTTTCTATGTATAGCAAGTCATATATTAGGTATATACTATATACGGTACATAGTATGTTCGTCGAATGACTACTGTGCAATAGAGTGGCACAAGCAAGGCCGTGTGTCCCCTTATTTCATTAGCAAGCAACCAACTGCGAAACAGCACATGGATAGATACTTATAGATAATGTTATATCACAGGAAGCGTAAAACTATGATTTATTTTATTGTATCCTTTCGAGATACGTACGTACCTTACCTACTACTCGTAGATAAGTATTTCTGGTGGTTTATGAGCAACAATACATTTTCCTGACGCGAAAATGAATGTCAGACGTTTTCAATCATTTACTGCCTTCGATTTACTGCTGTTTTTTTTTGTAACTTGAATAGACTTAGATTTAGGTAATGCTTTTATAAAGGCATTATCTGCGTGTAACATATCATTAGGTAGGTAGGTACCTTATGGTACCTAAGTACTTTACCTACCTACTCAAGTTCAATATTTGGTCTGACAATGAGTTTATGCACGTGAAAGCGTATCAAACAAACGGTCAGTCGGATACAGTACAGTGCAGGCAACCTGAGTTTTTCTATACATAGGTATGCAGAACAGCTAGTATTTAGTACATATCTATAGCTACACGTAGTACTTACCTAAGCCATCATGGTTTTGGCTACGGTTTACGAATGGCATTGTCTTAGAAGTTGTTTCAAGGTAAAATAATGAAGGCATAGTCTAGTGATGTCAGTCACACAAAAAATAAAGGTTGTATTTAGAAACACAAAAGTTATTACCTAACCTATGTGGACTATAAGATGTGATAAGTAGGTAGGTAGGTACTTACTTAAATAAAATAATACCTCTTTTAGTGCCTAATGAAATGGTTATTGAATAATGTAGGTACCTAGTTAGATAACTGCCTACCGGCCTAAATAAAAATAAAGACCATAGGTAATAGTAACTTAAACAGGTGCTTCCATAGCTACTGTTCCTGGATACCTTTACATATGTATATATAATACCTACATACACCTAGGTACACTATACATAGGTATCTGTTGAAAGCCGATGCCTGCATTCATAATCTTGTTAAACTTGTTTGTCATTCACTAGTAAACACGCGTTTAGATGCAATATTTTCTTGCTCAGTTCACTTACTTACTACGAACAAAAAGTCTTGATTTCTATGGCTAACTATTTATTTTGACGCATGTAACGAAAACATCGGGATACAACATTTTGTATCCCGATGTTTTCGTTACATGCGTCGTTTTCTTTACTTTTATGCTTAGGTACCTACATTTATGCGAGAAGCTATGAAAGAATCGAAAACTTACAATGGTAAGCTTTCGATTCTTTAATAGCTTCTGTGTCTAATATGGTAGCTAGGGATGTACCTACTGTACGCCATAGGTACGTCTCTCATACTAAGTTCCCTCAACAGTCAGAGTCGCTGCGGGGGACAATTTTGACTCATGTGTTTTTACGATGTATGAACGCAAACAGCCAATATTGTGGCTGCGAATATTATACAATTATCCCAATGACGTAATTGATAGCACAGCAATAAAGTCGCTCTTTAATTATTTGTTTAAATCGGGTTTAGTGACAAACATTTACTATACTATACATATTATTATTTTAAACATTGAATTAATTACTTATCAACCTCTAAAACAAGGAAGGCACTGGCTTCTATTATGAAAACAGGCAACAACTAATAAATATAATGTCAACCTAACACGTCCATGAATTTATAAGGGTTACCCTTACTTTGTTTGGACGGGTTACCTAAACAAACCCGTTCACGGTATAAGGTTAACCTTTAAATCCAAAACTGTTTGGTTTAAGTGTTTACACCAACTTAACACTAACCAATGAATGATTGGATGGGTAAACGTTCATAAACTATAAGTTACCTGTAACAGATATCGTAAGGAATCGAAATAACTACCTAAACAGTACGAAATTTTTAATATTATCTGTGAAATGATTGATAACGTTTTATAATGTCATCATAAGTAGGTACTGCCAAGACCAATAAACTAGATAACTACCTACTACTTAACAACATTTAGATAAAATATAGGTAGGTTGGTAACTTTTTTTTTTTTTTTTCTGGATGAGAAATCATCAAATGACCCCTCCCGCCCTGGGTGGAGCGGTAGGGAGTGTCAGACTTTTACTGACTAAAACCCACCCGTGATCCTTCTTGTGCCCTATGCGTTCCAGGGCCGCGGCAACTCTTTCGAACAAATTCCGCAACCCTAGCAGGCACCGACCCTATGGGGCCCCGTCCTCGGTGCTGACGGCTCCTTGAGGCGCGCGTGGAACACAACGCGTCGTCGACTCAACCTGGTATCGGACGGCGAGCCACCCACGCTCACCGTCCCCAGGCATCAGCCACTGCGCGATAGCACAGCGGCCGACTTGTCTCTGGAGGGGGCCGAAATGGGACCATTACTGGCACTCCATCTCAGCACCCTCCCGAGTGTTGGGAGCCGCAGCACCCGCAGCAGTGGCGGCGACAGAAGCCGCGGCGGCGGCAGAGGCGGTGGTGGCGGCGGACCTCTTGCCCCTGGTCGGGGCGGATGGCGCGCAGGCCCTTCCCCCAGCCCAGTGCTCGGCCGGCTTGCCAACAGCCGCACATGCACTGCAGTGCGGCGTGGCCTCGCACGAGCCAGCCTTATGCCCGGGCTGACCACAGCGGAAACAGAGTCCGCTGCGGTCGACCTCCGAGGGGCACATAGCTCCCGTGTGGTTACCCACATGGCAGCGGTAGCACCTCAGAGGTCTGGGTTCCAGCAGTTTTACCCGCGCAGACACCCATCCCACCAAGAGCCTTCGGCCCTCCGACACAGTTCTGGCCGCCGTCACGGGGCAGCTCACCACAAGGGTTTGCATGCCCGTGAGGTAGGTTGGTACCTACCTATTCGTCGAACTATCTTATATTGAACCAACCTACATAAAATACGGAGGAATCGATAACCGATCAACGCGTTATTTTTTTTACCTACTTAAAACACGATAATCGTGTCACCGTACATGCCACGACCCAATAAAACATCATGTCTTGGAACTATCCTATAAACACCCACGATAATGAGGCCAGTCATAATAAAATGCCATTACTGTGTCCTACTAAAGACCAGGCACTTCTAATGAATTCTGTAACCTCTGCACCTCTATCTATCAAATCTATTAGCCAAGCTAGTATTCAAATGAATTAAGTAGGTAGAAGCGTAGGACCTAATGAATCCGCGACTTGTATGGTTCGAGCTAATAAATGAAGGAATGGAACTGTTCAATAATAAAGTTACAAGAGCAACCTTGAAGTTAAAATTTAATATGTAGATTCTGAGCTACAAAGTCGTTTGAAAACTTGCTAGTCGAAGTTCAACACGCAAATGAAAGGTCTTGGTTCCTACTTCTTACACCTTTAAAAATGAGCCCTTGGTGAATTGTAAATCTCACCCTCTCTCCGCTATAATTTTCTAGAACCCGACTTCAGTTTTCAGAACGAGGTCGTTCTTTTTTTGCACCAAAATTATATCGGCGACAGCGCCATGTTTGTCGTTGGTATCGCAATTATTATAATAAAACAGCCAACCGTCGCTTACAGTTCTCTCTATTAATGTCATGTGACATACTTTTTCGTGTATCTGTTAAGAAATTATAGTTCGCAGACCATATATTTTTTGCCATTTAATGTCGACATTCATCATAATAAAGTTTGAAGCAATTGAATCTGATAATTTCTTAGAAACGCTATGTTGTCGGTACTTATCTAGGCTACATTTTCTATGTCAGGAGTTCAGCAGGACTGCATAAGATGAGTGATTGCAGTTGCTACATGACCGTAGCGTCAATTAAGTTTCGATTACGTAAAGTCATTTAAATTTTGGCCAATTTCCAACAAACAACGTCCAACTGCTATGTTTGGAATACGTTAGCCAGTGTTACCTACTCTAGTAAGTAATTTAGGTCGTGTGTTTATTTCCATTGCTAATAGCAATAGGGAGCAGCTTTGCAGAGTATGGAATGGAAACATTTTTTTATTATTGATCACAGATATATTATTCAGACTGTAAAACAAACGTCTTTGTTTTTAACTTATGTACCTCAGCATAGTAAACCTATAATAAAAACATGATTGCCATTTTTAGCAGTGTCGTCAGATAAACAACAGTCACGTCTTCCGAAAGGAACCCAATTAGTATCTCTTTTTCTTCCTGCCAGTTAGCTCTGGCAGTAAACGCAACATTTCTGGTGCAGCTTACAGTTGCATTGCACTGCAACCGCAAAATACAATGTTGTTGCAACACAAATAGAATGTAAAGTGTCTGTGAAACGAAACTCTGTCTCAACCATGTGCTCGTGTGATTGTTATTGTTTCTTGCCAGTTTTTAGGAAGTTCATCCACAGTTGGTAACCGCGGGCGCAGTTGTAGGTACTGTGTTTACAGTAAAGAACGAAAACATAAGCCTTGACTCATGAATTAGCTATAAATATACTCTAAGGAGCAGTCAACTCTTATTTAGTGGAGGATTTTAATAGGTACGCAATCACCCAAGCGTAACTTTTAGAGAAAATTAAATATGCCTAAAACCTTCATTATTGAATGAGAGCCAGAGGTAATAGAAAAAGAAGATGAATCTAGTGGCATACATAAATAATTATGTAATAGACATATAGAAATATTTTCGAATATGATTATAGCGTCTCTGCATGCAAATGTCCGAATTCCGGAATTTAATGTAAAATTCAAATTTGTATAACTCGTTTCGCTCTCATGGTTCATGTATTGTTACAGCATTATTTACGCCATATCACATTACTGTTACATTATATCCTGTAGCAGTATTGTCCCTATCAAAATATTGAAACGATAACTTTTTGCTGTAGAGTTTTATTTAAAATAACTGAAAATTTTAACATAAGTACATATATGCGGATAGGCCCCATTAGATCACCTCTGTCTTTAATCATCATGGTGTCCTTTCAAGAGACGATAAAATCAGACGATATAAGAATCTATTGTTTGTTTACAAAAAGGAAAGGAACTATGTTTTTAAGGCAGCCTTTCTACCCGCCTACTCCAATTATGAATTCTAGTCAAGGTTTTGTAGAAAGAATAAGATAGATACAATCTAATAGACTTCCGTCACGGTGATTAACAATCGTTCAATTATTTAAATCTACACCTACTGACGAAATATTATGGATAGATATATAACACGAATGGGCTGTATTTCGTTAATGGTATTAGGCAACAACTAATACGTGCTTTCCTTTAAAAATAGTAGCTTTGCATGTTGATCACCATGGAACAGTTTAGCTACAAGTTAAATAAACCGTGAAAACATAAAATTAAATTTACGATTGTCTACCGCTACACTACTACGACATAAAGTTTCGTGTGCTGGTGCTTTTACAAACACTCATTTCAAAATTAGTGGGTTCACACTACACACTCGTTCTTCTAGCGTTAACATGTCCATGTCCATTAATTATCTAAAACATTTTAAGCATTTTTCTCATAATCTCTTGGTCTGTAATACACACTTTGTTCTCATCAACACAGCATTCACATTTCCAAGTATTTAAGATAACAGGTGTAGCTCAATCATCGATGTTGAAAGCGTCATCAAGGAAGCTACGAAGTGTAGAGGTATTAAGTCATCGGATGTGTCCATTAAGCGAAGTGATTGTATCTCAATATCAGCTGTTTACTCAGTCTGATTCACTGCGTTAATGACCTATTACGTGTTGTTGATTAACATGCTTGGGGCAACAGAGGGTCAGGTTAAATCAACTTCGCATAAAACAAGGAGTAGGTAAGTACCTAAAGTGCAGTTAAGTGTGACTCATGTCGATCATTGATTTGTCGAGTCGCACTTTATCAACACCGGATCCCGCCCGTCTCACTTCCTCCTGAATGCACTCCGAATATTCTGATCAATTTTAACATTATGGACTACCATCTCGACGCTTGAACAAAAAACAACTTTTATACACCCAGCTTTTAAGACTGTTGCTAAAATTAGGAGCAGCAATTCCGGAACTACGACTACTACTCCAGAATTAGCAAACGGAAACGTGCAGCTTGAAAGTTGTAACACTAGGCTAATCTGAAGGTTGAACGCCGAGTGCATATTCACATTGCATATTAACACATAATATTTAGCAGACTGCTTGCAAGTTTATAACAACACGTGGTCATGTTATGACCAATACAGTGAATCATTTATTAAGTCGCACACGACACAGTTTAACACCTTTGATTTTGCTACGAAAGATGACTAATTTAAGGTTTATTTTCTTGACGAATCTACTTCCGATTGTTGTTATTCATCTTCCGATTCCTAAAAAGGAACGAACCAACTTTCTTAGTAAGTTATCTAAACAACTCACGGCATTACATTAATCATTCGATTCATCATTTGTTAATTTGTTTTTGTTAATCATTAGGTATTTGATTGTTTTGAAAAATAACGGTGACTACAGTGATTGTTTGAGTAACAAAGAGAGCTGTCTCGGTAGGGAGTTTGTTTGTATTATTTACTATGTTTGTTTAGTGATATTATAGAAGTAAGGCACAGATAAGTGGACATGCGGGTAGGTATTCCTTTCGCCCGCTTCGAACTTCATTGATTGTGGGCCTTTATTGACTTCCGATTTTTAACAGAAATGGACGTGAATATTTTGAAATAATAAGATAGAGCTGACATTTTGTCCAAAACAATATAACCATGGCAAACTTTGTAATAAGATAGAGCTGACATTTTGTCCAAAACAATATAACCATGGCAAACTTTGTACTTACTACCTACTTACTTACCTACATAGGTACCTATGTGTGTACCTACTAGTAGGGTATCACTTACCTACAAGTTATAAAGGGTTACCTATTTGTGTTGTTTTGACGTCAAACACCGTTTTTGTCCTTTTAGCGAAAAGGTTAGGTACCATATATACCTATATACTTCCGAACTGGTAAATACAAGATTTTGAAATATATGGGAAAGAAAACAATTTCCTGCAATAAAACCCGAGTTTCACGGACGTACTCAAATTCATTGAGATAAAATGAAGTAATTGTGACGGCAAATTGTATAATTTGAAAATTTAAAGTTTTACTTTTGTTAATGATTTAATGTGAATCGTGTGAATATAGTACCGTATGTTGTGTTATCTCATTACCTAGTTGAATGAAAGTCGCGCGCGATGATGTAAATTATAATTCTCGTAAACATGGCGTGACTCTATTCATTTTTGTCTCCCACGACGATGCGATGTCATTTCACCTAAGTAATAAATTACTCTTTTAACTAATGTTACGTTTTATTATGAACTCATTTTATGTAATTTGTTACTTACCGCCACTTTCACTTTAACTTCTTTTTGTTATTAAAACTCTGTAAGTAATTAAAATATTTAATGCCGGTTAAGTTAACGACTCGCAATTATTTTATTGAAAGGGTTCGTGAAGAGGTGAATGTAGATACCAGTTTAAGTATTTAATGATTACAATATTATCTAACTATAATGTCTACCTGTGCCTTAATTGGCCTCATCATAAGATTAAATAATAGCCTTCTACTGAGAGTCCTAAGAGACACAGGGTTACCGAATTTGAACGTCTGAAATAATTTTATTAAAACGAAAAAAATAACAAAGGTTTGCCCTTTGCTAAGGTTTACTTTGACGGGCTCTTGAAATGAATTTAGGATACCACTCAAACAAACGTAGAGTGGTGGAAGGGGAAACCACCCTTCAATAATGAACCCTTTTTTTTTGGATGGGAAATCATCAAATGACCCCTCCCACCCTGGGTGGAGCGGTAGGGAGTGTCAGACTTTTACTGACTAAAACCCACCCGTGCTCCTTCTTGTGCCCTTTGCGTTCCAGGGCCGCGGTAACTCTTTCGAACAAATTCCGCAACCTTCAATAATGAACCCTGAAACTTTTAATTTGGATCAACCTTTCACCTCGCCATTTGGATGCCTAGGAAATTATATCAAAATGTACCTACCTGAAGGTGAAGCTTTACACAATAAACAATGGTGGTATGTTTAGACAGACACCTAATATCAAAAATATAGATGTAAAAACCACCTGACTACAAAATTCGTGTCTTGTGACCTATTGAAACGTCTAGTCGAATAAAAGTCAACACATTATGAGAAATGAAGTTCAAGAGATATTTTGAAACCAATTTGCTGACTTAATATTAGAATATTTTGTATGAAGCAGTTGTTTCTAAAGGTCAGGGGAGATAGCGCAGAATCAGTTCGCCATATTGTATCGTGAGGTTAACATTCTACGTCTTTTGTATTAAAAACAATACGCAAATTGCTTTGTTTGGGTTATTTAAGAATAACATTGATTCATACTAGCTTCAATTAAAATCATATCTTCATACGATTATCCCTTCCCTTAGCACAATTGTTATTAGCGGCATTACCTAATTACTTTTACCCATTTGTTGTTCTATAAACAGCAATAACACAATTTTCTCATAGTTTTGGCATTAGGTACCTACTTGGGTAACTAGTTAAATGTTATTGGCAAATAACACGAAGTATCAATTACATAAATTATTATTTTAAAAACACAATTAACTAAGTGCCGAAACACCCAATTTATTAACTAAGTAAAACGGTAAGAAAGTAAACAAGTTTGTTTTCATTTTTAGTAGCTACGTCAGAGAATTATAAACCAATTTAAATTCAAAAGGGTTACCAGTAACCCTGTATAACTTTTAAGTTGTTTTTTTTAAATAATAATTAAGTAGTCAAAGCTGTAGCTAAGCAAGCTGTAGTTACATTATGTAAATTAAATACTTCTACCTCCAATTATAATAAAATAATAATTAAATCTTAGTGTCCATGTAACCACATAGGTATTTTATCAAAATATCTGCATACTTGGAGCCCTTATCTTAATAAATCAACAGTGTAGTTATTAAGTCCAAAAGAGGCCCAGATTACCTTCTCGCTTTTATCCGTAGGTAGTAGTAACTCATAAACATTCTAATAATGATCACATAAAACATCTTAGATATGTACATTAAAATGTAGATTTCCATCAGAGACTATCATAGCGACACTATTTACACATAATTATTAGGCAATAAAGGTCAGGTGACGCCGGTAGTAATACGGCTATCTGCAGAGATGCGGCTTGGCCATGCCGATCTCTCAGAATCAAGTTTGATAAAATAAAAAGCCCACTTACTTGTTGAAGGTCTCCTCGTATTGTTTTATTTCCTTCCTGGAGAACTCATGAAATTCCGTATAGACGTTTACGAATTTATATTTCGGCTTAACCTCCAAACCCTCTTCAAGTTTATCGTTGATCTCCTGCCTCCTCGAGAGAATACCAGTGAGCTCATCTGTGGCAGACATCGTGAATTTTTCGCGCAAAAGAAAAGATTGAAAATGTTGTTTTTGAAACAGGTAATCGAGCGTCGGACGCCGCGAGAGGCTGCCTGCGGCTAAGACCTTACAAACACTGGTAGTGCGGGCCGGAGCGCCGCCAGTCACTGCCTCGCACTCGCTCCCTCGTACTGTAATCAAGTCGCGGGGGACGGACGGACGACCGGCGGGCGGCGGCGGATCGACGCACGTATGTGCCGCGCACCGCTCCGTGATCTGCCTAATCTTGCTGGTATCGTGGTACCCCACCGAGGAGATACTAAGTATAACTACTGCCAACCAGCTATCAATGTCAACCAACATTTGACATTCGGTGAGATCTAACTTGTTAAGTATATATTTAACTAGTAAGAATATCTCAGACCTACGCCCCTTGTGTCCTGTATTTTTAATACAGGTCCTGTATTTTGTAAAGTAAGACCAAAATCTGTTGCTATTGCAGTTCAAAAGTGCAGGCAATAGAATTTGGTCTTATTTGGCACAATTTCTAATTTAGCCTTAAGCCTCGCTGTCTGATCGAATCCGTTCTTATCCTAGCTTTTAGCAAGACCAGCTTTTATCTATAATTTCGTGCTGGAGTGTTTTTTCCGTGCAAATCCAGAGTTCCTCTACAAAAACTGTCAAACTAGACAAGAAATTAGAACACTTGCCTAGGCGACTGGATTAGAGTATTAAAAAGCTATGTTAACTCAAATACATTTTGTTTGAAGCGTAAGTAATGGTTGATTCTACACGGTCAGACATGTAATATAGGAACATAAGTGGGTAGGTACGCTATGTCTAAGTTAAGTTACGTTATTGTTCTCGTTTATCGCGAGTCTGTGATGTTGCTGATGATGTTACGGCGACATCTGTTTCTCTAGCACAATAAAATTAGGTACCTACGTTTCTTAAAAGTAACTGTTTTTAAATTTGACACTTAGGTAATGCAAACTATCAGGTGAAAGGTCTTATAAGGTCAACCCTTTTAAGCCTCTTGAAGTGGAAATCCGCGTTTGACGATGATATTTTGAATAGACAACCCTTTATTCTGGCATAATTAACTGCTAATTTGAAAGAGTTATCGTATAAAATAAAGTTCCATACGAAGGGGTTTACATTTAATTTATTAACCCGTTCACCAGGATTATGTTGATAAAAGAAGTAATTCAATAATAAAACATAAGCTAGTAAAGTACCTATCACTTTACTTACTGACATATGTTTTAACAAAATATAAAATGAAATTAAATAAAATAGCTATTATTTCTTACTACGATACGATTCGAACTTACCATAAGATTAATCTACACACACGAAGTACGCGTTAGACTATCGCCGCAATTGAGGATTATTATTTTAACTCGATCGTTATTGATCCTTTTTATTTAATTTCACTTTTTGAATAAAGAATTTTCTGTATTTTTTTAAAATCATCATCATCTGCCTAGCCTTTTCCCAACTATATTGGGGTCGGCTTCCAGTCATACCGGATTTAGCTGAAAACCAGTATTTAACGTGGAGCGGCTGCCTATCAGACCTCCACAACCCAATAACTGGGGAACACGGTAGGTAACTACTTCTTGGCAAGACTGGTGTCAGATTTTCTGGCTTCTGACAATCCGTAACGACTGCTAAAGATTTACAACTGACAGCCGGGACCAAGAGGCACGGAGGAAACTCGGTAGGTACTTATGTTATTTTTTTTTTAATAATTATAGAAAATAATATAAGTACAACATTTAAGGCTAAACTTTTAAATAAAATGCCAACTTTGTCAACGAATGATGACCCTAATCAATATTACAATGATTTTTTTTAAATGTATTGCGCAGAGTTTGATACAACATTTGTTCCCAAAACCATTTCAGTTAACTGTAACACTTCCTTCAGTGACTGCCACCATTGGTATTTATAAGAGTAGAGAACGGCTTTATGAGTTGTATGAAGAAAGAACTTATATTAATAGAGTAGAGTTTAACTTATATGTTAAGAATTATACTAAATTATTTAAAAAGGTTTGATAAATAGCCAAGTCTAGGTACTTGGGTTCAAAAATTAAAAATAGTAGTAATGTTGTGATGCTGAATTTAAACTCCAATATGTCACTTCTACTGATATTGTAAAGACGTTTAATTCACTGAATTTTAAAAAGACTGCAGATCTATGGGGTAATTCTGTTGACCTTGCTAAGTCAATAATACACATTGTAGCTTCTACTTTAGCTGTTATTTTTAATAATTGTGTAGACCGTGGTGAGTTTCCTGATCTAATGAAATATAGTAAAATAATACCTTTATTTAAATCGGGTAGTACATCAGACCCTTCCAATTATAGACCCATCTCAGTGCTACCTACTTTTAGTAAAATTTTTGAGAAAATTATTTTAAATCAATTGCAAAGATATTTTAATAAACATATTTTTTACATAATAAGCAGTTTGGTTTTACAAGGGGTCGTTCAACAACTGATGCCGGTGTTGAACTTCTAGGACACATTTATAATGCATGGGATGACAAATGCGATGCTTTGGATTTTTTTTGCGATTTGTCCAAGGCGTTTGATTGCGTTCTCCATGAGACATTGATCAGGAAATTACACTATTACGGAATCAGGAACGCCTCTCTGGATCTTCTTACTTCATACTTGAGTGATAGGATTCAGAGAGTTGATGTCAACGGTAGAAGATCTCCTGGAACTGTAATCAGGATGGGGGTCCCCCAGGGCTCAATTTTAGGTCCCTTCCTGATTCTCATTTATATTAATGACTTGCCGTACCTCATAAAAGACAAACACGATATAGTGTTATTTGCAGACGACACGTCACTTTTGTTTAAACTAAAACGCCCGCAGATAGTTGCTGACGATGTAAATTCTGCCCTTGCAACTGTAGTTAACTGGTTTAATGCTAATAATCTTCTACTAAATGAGAAAAAGACATAATGTATAAAGTTTACCTTACCTCATGTGCGACAAGTGAACACTGTTGTATCGATAAAGGGTGAAGAGTTGAAACCTGAAGATACCGCAGTGTTCTTAGGCATTACTTTAGATACGAAGCTGCAGTGGGGCCCCCATATAGACAAACTGTCAAAAAAGCTCAGTTCTGCAGCTTATGCCGTTAGGAAAATTCGTGGCTTAACTGATTTAGAGACGGCCCGTTTAGTATCCTTTAGCTACTTTCATAGTGTGATGTCATATGGCATTCTGCTGTGGAGAAAGGCCGCCGATATTCAGACAATATTTGTCTTACAAAAAAGGGCAATTCGTGCAATTTATAAATTAAGTCCCAGACAGTCGCTCAGAGACAAATTTAAAGAGATTAATATTATGACTGTGCCTTCTCAGTATATCTATGAAAACCTCTTGTATGCACATAAAAATAGAAATATTAACTCCAAAAACAAAATTGTCACAAATCGTCATTCTTCCATTAACTTTGTTTAGTGACCACGATATCTTGTCACTTGTGATAAAGTGTCGTACCCTCTAAAATTGTCATTCAGTCAAATATTCAGCAAGGTCTATAGTTCATTCGAACTGATATATTATAAAAATAAAACACACTTTGTTTAGGTATGTTGCAGATAGTCTGACGGGAACATGCAATTTTTTAACACGTCTTCATACATATAATATTCGTATAAGAAGTGTCGTTCATAATATAGATAACTACATACGTAGATACTTATTTTGTTATTGAAATATTAAAGAAATTAACTTAATACTTAATTAAATTGTGTGTGAAAAATACAGAATGGATAACGATATTATAAACACAGAATCAAAGAAATCCCAAATTAGTTGTTGTGATTGTGAATTGAGGAAGATCAACGCATCGCTCTCGTCAGCTAATTTTAACAGGTTTGAATATTCCAGCTGCGCATCGTTGTTATTTTTATCACTTTTCCTTATTGGAGTGCTTTATACATTAGGTACTTGCGTAATCATCAGTTTTAGTAATAATTGTATGTTGTTATGTTACATATTAAAATTAACTAACTTTTGTCCTTCCATGTTTATGTCACATGTCATATTTGAAGCTAATAAAAATGTAGTTTCCTTTAAGGAATTGGACCGTGCAATATTGCGCCTATAGATACAGCTTAGGTATATCTCTCCTCTCGCGTCCTGCCCTGATTCAAGCCATGCCGGTCCGGAGCGAGGAGGCATGGGTTGCGGTCGCCTCCTTCTGCGAAGCAGTAATGCTAGCGAAGGAGGAGGCGGAACGCGTGCGTGAGAGGGTAACCTCACGCCCCAGCCGCCGCAACAGAAGAAGACGCCCCGGGCGTCGGGAAACGCAGGGCGATACCCGGCCACCGTAGGCGCGGGCCTGCGGATGGCGAGCTATGGGTGGCTCGCCGTCCGATAGCAACCAGGCCCGCGTCGACGGCGCGTCGTGTTCCACGCGCGCTTCAAAGAGCCGTCAGCAAAGAAGACGGGGCTCCATAGGTTCAGTGCCTGCTAGGGTTGCGGAATTTGTTCGAAAGAGTCACCGCGGCCCTGGAACGCAAAGGGCACAAGAAGGATCACGGGTGGGTTTTAGTCAGTAAGAGTCTGACACTCCCTTCCGCTCCGCCCAGAGCGGGAGAAGTAATTTGATGATTTCCCATCCAAAAAAAAGGGTGCCACCCTTGGATGGGTGACGTAATGAAACTCTGTCCGAGGTAGGATGCAAAAATTTACTCTCTATTGCATTCTTCACACTTAATCCTTGAGGTTTTCTGCACGAGTCAGAAAATCATTATTAAAGTATGAATGGTCAATAGAAAGCAAACCCACCCGAGGTGATGTGCAATTTGTGCAAAAATGTTCGAACTCGCTTCGCTCGCTCTTACATTCTCGGGATCTCTAAGTTTTTGACCTTACCAGATAGTGATGAGTCACCAAGGTTTATTCTATTTGTATGAATATACTAAACAAAACTATCTGACTCGGGTTACAAACAATGTTGAGCTCGGTACGCTCGTTTTGCATTCATTATTACCCGTCATTGTTACCCGTGCGGGTTTAACCCGCATCAGTCAGCAAAGTTCCTTCGAATTAAGTGTGTGATTAAAAGTAAATCGAAACTCTCCGCGGAGGGTCCAAAATGTTTCAAGCTCCTCCTCCAAGCTCGAAGCGAGGCTGTGAGCGTCTTGGTGCTGTTTTTTCGTTGGGAATACCAAAATGTATGAAGAACTGGTCAATAGTGTCAATTTGCTCGCCGTTCGGTTGTTGTAACTCACGGCCGTCACAGCCTCGAGCGCTAGCGCTTTACGGAGCTTAGTGAATACGAAACCGATTTTCACCGCTGCGGCAGCGCTGTACTCAAGGCTGAATCCTTAGAGAATAGCATAGCTGAACATTCCTAATACACCGTTACCAGAAAGAAAGTCGCAAGCCATAGTAATAGGGTAGTTGACTAAAAAAATCTAATTAGTCCGTCTGATAGATTTCCAAAAAATATTGGGCACGTATTTTTTCTTTTTTCACATAAACAAAAAATGAAGACGATACAGAGCGTTGAAAACTCGTGTGACGTCACTACTCGCTACAATTTTTAGCGAGCCGTGACGTCACACGGTCCCACTCCTGATCTTTGATGCTTTTTATCTTCGTCAGTTTTTATAGATTTGATAAAGGAAAAAATACGTGTCCAATATTTTTCTATAATCTAACTGACGGACTAAACATAATGATATAATTTTTACTCAGGAAACATCCCTATTATTTCAGGATCCATTTGCACATTATTCGCACCCATGCTGGCTACGCCACTGATCTACAGTCACCATAGAAAATTGCATAATTATTATAATTACCTTCAAGTGTAATTAAATTAAAATTTGTGTATCTATTTCTGTCCTAAGTAATCCCAACTTGATGCCTCTCGTGGGAAACGATAAAGAAATATGTCATGCGATGTTTTTGTACAAGTAGTAAATACCTACAGTGGCAGAAGCTCAAACAAAATGTAGATAAAACAATGACTATATGTCTTATCTCCACCCCTGTAACCCAACAAATCGCGTATGAAGATACCAATATTATTAATACCTAAGTGGTAACTGAATTCCTATGTCAGAATCATGTTGTCTTTGCAAAGATTGAAGGAACAAAGTTCACTTTGTTGCTGATCAAAATGGCCGATTCTTTAAACGAAAATATGAGTTTGTAATCACAAAAAAAAATGTTTTTGATATGATATAACAAATGGGGTATTTTACCCTAAAAATCTAATTAGTCCGTCTGATAGATTTACAAAAAATATTGGACACGTATTTTTTCATTTTTCACGTAAACAAAAAATGAAGACGGTACAGTTCATACAGTGCGTAGAAAACTCACGTGACGTCACGTCGCTGGTAAAAATTGTAGCAACGTAGTGACGTCACGTGAGTTTTCTACGCACTGTATCGTCTTCATTTTTTGTTTACGTGAAAAATGAAAAAATACGTGTCCAATATTTTTTGTAAATCTATCAGACGGACTAATTAGATTTTTACAGTAAAATACCCTATTATTCCCAACTTTCAGACTTTTCCTGTAGGTATTTATACTGTAAGATCTATCTGCTTTCCAAAATTCCTAGTTGTTAACGGAAAGTAGATACCCCATTAGATTCTCTTTAAATATAAGTACCTACAAGTTTTTTTTATATAAAAACGGCTGTTTATTTTTTTATCATATAAACATGTAATCTGAGTACCTACATGTTTTTAACTTAAAACTTGATACCTACACGCGTTCTCGAGATAAAGTTTCTTGACAGACATACGGACGGACAACAAAATCATCCTATAAGGGTTCTGTTTTTTTCCTTTTTAAGTGCGGAACCCTAAAAACATCGTTTATTAGTACCAATCTAATTTCATTAAGTAAACATTAGAATATTATTTAACTTAAGTCCCTATTGACTTGCAATTCTGCAAAGTTCAATATGTCATTGCAGTGCCAATTATGAAAGCACCTATGGACTGGGTACTTGACCAACGTGTGCGAACCTTGTTACGATATTTGAATATTCATTACGCAAATAATAATGTACAAATGTAACGAATTAGTCAGCATTCTACAAATTTTAATTTAGTAATTGTGCCACATGTTTCCCTTGGGTTAACATTAACGGCTATGACGACTTTCTCATACCAAGCCCAAATTGACAACAAAAAGCATTTTGTTTTGAGCCCATTAGGAGTAGTCTTTGCCGAGCATCATGAGGCGACACTCGAGGTATACCTTGAGCAATAAAAGTCCTTAATCTATGTCATGACCATTATCAATAAAATCTAATATATAATAATACCTGTTCTTGTAGATCGGAAAGCTTTGGGAAGACCCCCGATGTCGTTGAAAATGAAGCGCATTCTGAAAAGCCCAAAAAGAGAGGAAAGCGTAGCATTATCAGAGATTACTTGATAGATTATACGGCTAATTCCAATCTTCATGGATTGAAATACATTGGAGAGAAAGAAAGAACATGTGTGGAAAAGTAAGTTATTTCAAACTTTCTTTCTTTCTTTTTTATTGACAATTGATTCTTAATGTTTGCGTCTTACTATGTTCCAGAGTGTTCTGGCTCTTTATGTTTACTTGCTGTGTGGTACTTTGCGCCGGTTTGATCAGGAAAGTGTGGATAAAGTGGAATGAAAGTCCAGTCATCGTCAGTTTTGCTGAAAACCCTACCCCTGTTTGGCAAGTAAGTTCAATCATATATTTTTTAAGTTATAAGTTCTGTTAGATCTTATTATTTTATGGTTAGCAGGGTGCATTTAGTGGGTTTTTAAATAATGATATAATTTAACAGGGTTGGAACCAGTTGACATTGAAATTTGGTGGGTTCTTGGTGCATCAAGATTAGATTGTTTCTTCGCTTTGTATTTTTTGGTATTTATGTTGAGGATGCTGTTCATAGTTATGTGTTCCTAGTTTATATACTCATGATATAAACTAGAATGAGTTGGTTATCCTTTATTTTTATTTCAGATTCCTTATCCAGCAGTAACGGTGTGCTTTGAAACCAAGGCAATGCAGAGAAAATTTAATTTCACGGAAAACTATCACTTGTATCTGAATGACAAAGACAATCTCTCCATATCTGAGTGAGTCAAAATTGTAATTAATATAAATTGGAAGGCAGCCGCATCACGTAAAATACTGATATTCAGCTGAATCCGCGCTTAACTGGGATCCGACCCCAATATAGTTTGTAAAAGGGCTAGGCAGATGATGATAGTTTAATGGTTTTGGAAATCCAGGGTTATAACGGTTACCCAATGTTTTTATTTTATTTAATTAATTATTTCTGTTTCAGCCAGCACATGTTTGAAGATTTAACGATGGTCTGCGATGATCATCTTGCTCCATCGAATGGTCGAAAATTTTCATCAGGAGTCGACACAGTGGACAATATTAAATCGGTTTGCATTTAAAACATTCAAAATACAGTACTACGGTTTAGGGTATTCCATTCCAAACATATTTAATTTTTCAGGTATCCCCCAACCTGACAGAAGTATTTTTCGGGTGTAAATGGAAAGATATTCCAAGTGAAAATTGTTCCGAGTTATTCTCTCCTATAATGACGGAAGAAGGGCTTTGTTATACATTTAATACTTTGGGGCCAGATGAAATGTTCAGATTAGACAAGTAAGTCCTCCCTTAATTCTTATTATATATTACCTGCAAGCTGAAGTCGTTTTCACTACATTGACGGCGCCTGAATAAGAGCGCGGCTTTCAGTTAAAATGTTGGTAGTTGTTTTGCTGTTATTTTTACATAATATATACATTTTCATTTCTTTCTTAGTTTACATCATAACTACCCGTATTTAGAACATGATCAGAGAGCTCAGTCATGGAGTTTGGAAGAAGGATACGCACCAGGAACGCCTATAGAAACTTATCCGCACAGAGGCGCAGTGAGTGTCGTCATTTGTCGTTTCTAATGTACTCTGCCTAAACCGTTTACATACATTTATTTGCCAAATCTTTACAGGGATACGGTGTAAAATCTGGACTGACCTTCTTATTAAAAGCTAAAAAAATCGATTTGGACTATCTTTGCAGGGGTCCCGTGCAAGGTTTTAAGGTAACATTATTTGTTATATAAGTATCTAGACATTCAGTAACATATGTAATGATCAGTAATCGTATAGTTTAACACATTTCCTGTGATGTTCATAGATACTGTTGCACAATCCGGCAGAGCTGCCGAGGCTTTCACAACAATACTTCCGATCACCTCTATCGCAAGAGGTAGTCGTGGCGGTGAAACCTAAAATGATGACCACTTCCTCAGGCCTTAAACCTTACGAACCCACCAGGTATATAAAAACATAATTAATGATGTACTTCACTTCTGTTACGGAAAATTTAAAATAAACCGATTTCTACTTTCAACTCAGCAATTAACTGGATTTTATTATTTACTGACCATTAAATAATGTTCTCATCTAATTAGTTTAGCTCGTCTAGATCTATAAATTGCGCTTCGACGGAATATCAGGCAGACAATGTGTTGTTTTTACTTGTTCACAGACGACAATGCTATTTTCCAAGCGAGCGCTATCTCCAATACTTCAAAGTGTACACTCAAGCAAATTGCGAGATGGAGTGCTTGTCGAACTTTACCTACACTCGATGTGGATGTGTGCATTTCGGGATGCCTTGTGAGTACTAACATCTATGTTATAGGTATGGTTAACTCAGACTCAAGAGTTATATGTGATTACATGTAGGTACCTGAGCATTTCATATATGAATTCTATCCTCTATCAGCACAGAGTTATCTATAATGTTTGAGAAGAGCGCAAAAACACAGAGAAACGTCAAATAAAATGAGAATGACCCTCCTGTCGTTGTTTTACTTTGGTTTGCTTCGATTTGTTTAGATAACTTAGTACTATTTCCTTTATATGACTAGGCACTATATCATATAGGTCAAAAGTATTTTATAAAACGATACTGCGAGAGTCATGTGACGTAACATCGCTTAAGAATGCACTCTACGTTCCAGATGGGCCAAATATGGAGGTCTGCAATGCTGGCAGCCGACAATGTATAAAAGAAGCTCAAAGTAAGTCAACATCAAAACGCTCTATCACTTTATATATCCACCCATCAGCGTGACTGTATGTTTCGCTCTTGGACTTGTCTATGTTACGTAAGAAATTAACAAAGGATGGCTTTAGCTTAATAAGTAGTTTTTTTATTGACTTTCACGTAGGTGCTTTATTGGATATTTTTTCCAAATACTGCGTAAGTCTAGGTATTCTTACTAACTCTATAAAAAACTACAGTACCTACCTGTCTTACGGCCGAACCCAATAACCGATCTATCACATACTGGAGATAGAAAAACAAATGAAACAACAGAAAACCTTTATAACTTTTCTGTTGTTTCATTTGTTTTTCTATCTCCAGTATGTGACAGATCGGTTATTGGGTTCGGCCGTTAGCCTATTACGAGCCCTGTCAATTTATGGAGTGGCCTGCATCGTAAATCAACTGATAATTTCTAACCACAATTTCAGTGGAACTGGTAACAATTGAAATCCAGTCAGGGCTCGAAGGTCACGCAAAGAATGAAACTGATTCTTTGGGAGAGGCCCTGGCAGTGTCATCCAAGTGCCAATGTCTGCCAGCTTGCACGTCCATAGAGTACGAGGCAGAGACTTCGCAGGCCGACTACGATTGGGCAGCCATCTTTAGAGCTTACAGATTAGATAACGTTTCCGAAGAATTAAAAGAGTAAGTATAATACCTATTTTTTTTTTTTACCATTTTCACAATTGGATCAAATTGGCAAACATTTAATAGGTATGTACCTAAGTTAGCATCGATTCGAGTTTTAGGGTTCCGTAGGTTTTAATTAGATAGTTGAAAGTTTCGCAGTTGATGTATTTCTGTTGCCGCTATAACAACAAAATAAAAACCGGAATAAAGCTAATATTTAAGGGTCCCACCCAAACTACAAAAGTGATTTTAGCTCGATATTGATAACGGCAACAGGTATGAAGCTAAAATATTCACAGGATATTTAGTTATATATTCACATTCAAAATAAATAATTAAATTAAAATAAAAACAAATAATTTAGAGGGCTCTCATAAAACAGACATGATTTTTTGCCATTTCGGAACCCTTCGTGCGCCAGACTAACTCGTACTTGGCCGGTTTTACTAAACAGGTATTTAAATTGTCTTCAATTTTTTTTTACTGCGGGTTAGGTATGTAGTTATATGTATTGACCATAGATTTATATTTCTATGGTATTGACTAACGTAACTTTTCAATAGTTACCTACCTAGTCTCACTCACCCACCAGCAGTAGATTAATCTGCACACCTACACACACATCTACGTAAAAACCAATGCGTAGGTACTCCACAAACATACCCATATAACCCATCATGTGTTATATAAGTAGGTACAGGGTAGGTATGTTTGTTTATTGTTATCTAAACCTATTATGTTGTGGACTTGTGGTATGCAATAGAATAGGTTGACTAAAATATCTAATTAGTCCGTCAGTTAGATTATCGAAAACTATTTTTATCAAATCTATAAATTGACGAAGATAAAAATCAACAAAGTTCAGGAGTAGGGGCTTGTTCACGTCGTGGTAAAAATTGTAGCGAGTTGTGACGTCACACGAGTATTCAACGCACTACTGCAGCGTCTACGTGATGAATAAAGAAAAAAATCGTGTCCAATATTTTTTGGTAATCTCTTAGGTACCTAGATTTTCGTTGACTAGGTCATTATGTTTGTGGAGTTTCGCTACCACAATTTTATTTGACCTTGTGGATTGGATACGCGACCGATGATATATTTTGCAATATTATCAGACTTATCTGCAAAAACCAGACAGTATCCTGTAAATGCGCGGAAGGAAATAGCCGATTAAATAGAAAATCAAATCCCGCTATCAACCTTGCTATGCCCGTTACATTGTGCGCATGATTTTTTATACAAGATAATGTGGAGCAAGCGGCGTGGGTTCGATCAAACACAAGCAGATACTTTAGATTTAGATATGTATCCTACTTTGTCAAAGACAATATAACATTCTTTATGTACTTTGTATATTTATTTTGTGACCACTGCTCCTGTAACAGTGAAGCAAACATAGTGACAAAACCAGCAATTAGGTAGGTACTTGTCATCAAAGATGACAATCATGTACCTACCTAATATCTACCAAACCGCACGTATCTATGGCGAATGAGGTGGCCTATGCTGTATCCCAGCACTGGGAACGTTCTAATATGCTAATAAATTAAGCTATTTAACGAAACAAAGATCCTTATTATTTTGCACAGTGAGCGAACAAATCACAATAAAATAAATGCTTATATTTTTCGCTTACCTAATTTTTCATCTTATTCCATATTCATTCGTAATTGGTAGGTATCTAATACTCTGTATAGGTTACTCTAGGTATATAATGTACTAGCAGCGCCCCGCGGTTTTACCCGCGTAGTTCCCGTTCCCGTGGGAATATGGACTATGTTACTCAGGGTGATTGTAGCATTCTAATGGTGATAGAATTTTTGAAATCGGCACAGTAGTTTTTGAGTTTATTCATTGCAAACATACACACACACAAAAATACAAATCTTTCCTCTTTATAATATTAGAATAGAATAGAATAACATTTATTTGCATAAAAACACGGTATAAAAGATGGTACAAATATTGATTACAGAGCATAGGTACATGTTTCTGCTTAACATTATAAGCGTGCAAATTTTTGTGCATACAAGTCATCAATATTTTTTGAAAAACTATTAGTGAACAGCCAATCATACAATTTACTTTTAAATAATCTGGTATTGAGATTTTTTAGATAACTCGGTATCCTATTAAATATTTCTACACACATACACAAACAGCTTTTATTATATTTAGCTAGCCTTGGCATGACATCCAGCACGAGCCTGTGGGGGTCGCGCCGGATTCGAGGATGTACATCGTCTGCTTTTGTAAATAATTCCTTATTCTTCCACACAAACATACCTACATATCTTATCTCATATATATAAAGAGACGGTAGCGGTAACAAACCAAGTTTCTGAAATACTGGCCGACAAGAGTCGTCGAATTGAAGTCCATAGATTGGTCGAATGCATTTTTTTTGTGCAACAAATGCTCTATTTTGATCAGTGCTATTGCCCCACATTATTAATCCATACCGTAACACCGATTCAACATATGCACGATATGCTGTTATTGCCGTTTGGACATTTGTAATATTCCTAATTTTTCTTAGGGCAAATACAAACCTATTTATTTGTTTTGCGACATTATCGACATGGGTTTTCCAATTCATGTCTTGATCCAAGACAGCAAAAAAAGCGTCCATAAAGTAACGCCCAAAAACTTAGCTTTCGATACTTCAAAAATTTTATTTATGTTTAGTTTGTTATTATATTTAGAATTATATGATCGATTAATTTGTATATACCGACTTTGAAAGATTTAATGATAAATTATTTTTATTAAGCCATTCAATTAATATGTCAATTGTGTTATTAATGCCAGTTTTATGATCGTCAATTGTATTAGTCTTTTTATCAGATGTCACAATAATTGAAATGTCATCAGCAAATAGTATGCATTTATGATTATTTATTATTCCGTTTATTCATATTATATTCCTATAAATTACATTTTTAAATATTTCTTAAAAAAAACATATTGAAAAAACATTTAAAAATATAAAAAATAGTCGTCCGCCGGTATCGGGAGCAGGGTCCAAGCTACCGGTGGTTAGGGCTGCAGAGAAAGGAACCTCCTCACAATACGAGCCGTATCGAGGAGTACTGCCTTCTGTATCAGACCCTTCACCCAGCTGCGTAACGCCAGCTTCGACAGGTGGTCGTCGAAGCTTTTGGCCATTAGGCCGTTGGCCGTAACGATAATCGGCACAATGACAGCCGAGTCCACATCCCACATGTCGACAACCTCGTGTGCTAAGTCAAGATACTTGATTTGCTTCTCTTTCTCAGCCTTCACGAGGTTCTCGTCATGCGGAATGCTTACATCGATTATCATTGTGCGGCGCGCTAATCGGTCTATCACCACTATGTCAGGCTTATTGGCGACAATAGTCCTATCAGTGATGATAGACCGATCCCAGTACAACGTGACATGGTCATTCTCGAGAACTGGGTCGGGCACATACTTGTAATACGGTACCTCAGAATTCACAAGTTTGTATTTTAAAGCAAGTTGCTGGTGAATAATCCTGGCTACTTGGTTATGTCTGTGCAAGTACTCGCTGTTAGCCAGACGAGAACAACCAGAGATAATATGTCTGATGGACTCACCCGGACGGTGACATGCCCGACACACGTCAACCGTCCCGTCCTTCATAATATGCCTCCGGTAGTTGTTCGTTAGGATAACTTCGTCCATAATTGCACACACAAAACCTTCAGTTTCTCCGAAAAGATCACCGAAACGTAGCCAGGCCACGGACGCTGAGAAATCTACATCGGACCCATAGAGAGCCCGATAGAAGCGCCCGTGGAGCTCCTTGCCTTTCCATACCTCCTTGCGGTCATCTGTAGTATGTATTACAGGTTTGCGCCAGTTCTCTTTTGCCATGGACAACGGAGTGAGTCCCTTGTCCACTGCGACCACATCGCGGTGCATACCCACATCGGTTTCGAGAAAATATTCTCTGAGACTGCACATCTCGCGGTTATGGAGAGTCTTAGCATTTAAGAAGCCTCGACCTCCACATTTCCGCGGGATGTACAGTCTCATCACCGACGATCGTGGGTGATGCATCCGGTTTGCGGTCAGCAGTGTACGGACTCTCCTATCCAGGGCGTCGAGTTCGGTTTGAGTCCATTTGAGTATGCCGAAAGAGTACATTAACACCGGCATGACCCAACCGTTGAAGGCGCGCACCTTATTTCCGCCCGACAAAAGGCTGTTTAAAACCTTTTTCAGGCGGCCAAAGAAGCGCTCCTTCAGCGATTGTTTCATGTCAGCACCGTTAATGCCTAACGCTTCCGACATACCCAAATACTTATAGGTTTCGGTCGAGCTGAGGGATCTAACCTGTATGGAATCCGAGAGTTGAATTCCCTCAGATTCCATAATCTCCCCTTTCTTTACATGCATGACTGCACATTTGTCCACACCAAATTCCATCCTGATGGCACTACTGAAGGTTTCAGTTACCTTCAGTAGCTCCATCAGTCGCAAATTGTTGGGGGCAAAGAGTTTCAGATCATCCATGTAAAGAAGGTGAGATATGGCCTGACCACCTCTTCTCAACCGATAGCCTAGGCCTGAATCCTCCAGCAATGTGCTTAGAGGATTCAGAGCTAAGCAAAACCAAAGTGGACTCAAACTGTCGCCCTGAAATATTCCCCGTTTAATCCATATAGGTTCATCACTCCCTTGAATCGGTCGACATCCTGGATAGCGAAGGACCGTTTTCCATTGCCTCATACATGACTCAAGGAAGGTGCGCAGAGTTGCATCTATTTTGTACAACTCCAACACCTTCATGAGCCATGTATGTGGCACAGAATCGTAGGCCTTCTTGTAATCTATCCAACATGTCGACAGATCCTTGCGGGAGCGACGAACCTGTTGGCTAATGGCCATGTCTATGAGGAGTAGCTCCTTAGTGCCGCGGGACCCCTTCCGACATCCATTCTGAGAGGAGGACATAATCGAGTTGCTCTCAATGTGTTCATTTATTTTCACTCTCAGGATGGATGTAAGAAGTTTATAGACCGTCGACAAACAAGTAATCGGTCTATAATTCTTGGGTTCCGCGGGACTACCTGTCTTATGGAGCAGGTGGGTAATGCCAGTTGTTAGAAACTGTGGTAGCGACCCAGACTCTAAAGATGACTGGAATTGAGATGCCAGAACCGCATGTGAGCTGCTATACCACTTAAGCCAAAAGTTGTGCAGTCCGTCCGGTCCTGGAGATTTCCAGTTTGGTAACGGACGGACTGCTGTGGCTATATCTGTTGGTGTTATGGTGATTTTTTCCATTTGTGGTATAGCTTCACACACACGCTCGACATCACGCATCCAGTCACCCTCGGTATGACGGACGGGCACCGACCAGATGCTTCGCCAGAATGTAGTCGTGGCGATATCATCCGGGCGGCACTCGTCCGTCACACTTTGTTCAGGTCGCTCCCAAGTTCTATACACCCACCTCTCATCGCTCTGGAACATGCGATTCTGTGAGTATCGGTCAGCCCGCCGCTTATACCGCCGAATACGGTTTGCCCATGCACAAACTTTCTGCTTCAGGAAGTCGATGCGCTCTGTGATACGGGACGTATATTCATGAGGACTGATTCCAGTCCCCGCAAACGCCCGCCTCACAAAGCGCATCACACGTGGTCGTGTGTTGCCCTCCCTGAAGCAGTATAGTTTGCCAATGAGTGCCCTAGCCTCGTCGATACGCCGCTCGATCCTGCACTGCCAGGCTGGTGCAGCAGGTTTTGGTCGAATAGCCTCGTCACCGCTTGGAAACTTGACGTTTGCTAAACGACATGCCGCAACAGCCCCGCAATACAGTATTGAGTGCGTATCAACAAGGTTCTCACTGCTTACAAAGGTGTTCTGTAGCAGCGAGTCCAAGGCACACACCAGCGCCCTATTCTTTTTGTGCATAGGCAACCGTGGTAATCGGGGCCTAAGTTCGGTTGGGGTCGATCGATATTCGCGAAGCGCATCCTCCAGCGCGCTCCTCAGTCGATTGTTGTACTGGCTACTTACCGTAACAACCCTATCATCTACCTCATCACTATCATTATTGGCCTGCGGTGTGTTTGCGCCACTTACTGGCGCCTGAACCGCGGTCTGTGTCTGGGTCGAGATGATAAGGTTGTTCAGTACCTCTGAGCGCAGCCTCTCAAGTGCGGCGTCGTCCAACCTGTGACTACGTTGGATGACTCGCACCTGATCCGACAATCGTTGCGCCGAGACGTTCACAGTCGGTTCCAGGTCCTGAAACAGAGACAGCATCCTAAGACGGTACGCAGTGAGGTTAGTTCCCCCCTCTGTAGACCCGTAATATGCGCGCATGACGTTCTCATTCATAGACTGAGTCCATCTCATGCGCTGCACACAACCACCGGTAGCGGGGACCCGGCTCGGGGCCGGTTGGCCCCTAGGTCCCAAGCCCCTCGGTGGCCGGCCTCTCCCCTGCCGACGTACTGGTGGTGGCGACGTCGGCGGAGAGAAATACTCGTCGCTCGAGCTCGACGCGACTGCGGCCGCCGGTGACACTTGTGATTCGATGTCCGGCGGCGGCGAGGCGGAGCTGAGCGGCGAGTCCGGGGGTGGATGGCGTGCGCGTAGGGTAGCTGCTCGTGTTAGCATTATCAAAACATTTTTATTTCTTTCGTCATTTCGGATTTTATATTCGTGACAGGTGTCAGCTGTCGGTCACGGAGTTTGTTTCTTCTTTCTGCATTGTTGTTGAGTTTTTGTTATTGTCCGAGTTCTTATTAATTATTTTTATGTTCCAGTGGTCTTCTATTGTAATAGTTTGTGCATATATCGAGCTGTAAATGTATTTTCCGTAATTTAAAATTGTGGAGACGAAATAAAACTTGTTTTGACAGCCAGAGTTGCCAGCTTTGATTATTTATATTATTAATTGAATTAATATACAATATTCATAAAATTGGGCCTAACACACTTCCTTGTGGAACGCCATATTTGTTGTTTTTGAGTTCAGAAGAGTGTGGTGTCATGTCGTTATGTCGATTCACTTTTGTAATTATAACACGCTGTTTTCTGTTACTTAGATATGTTGATATCCATTGAAGTGCAACACCTCTAATACCAATTGCCTTCAATTTTCGTAGTAACAGGTCGTGAGAAACTAAGTCAAAAGCTTTAGATAAGTCAAAAAATAGTCCTGTAGTAAAGTGATTTCGATTAATACTAGTCAATATTGTTTTTACAAGGGTGAAAGTAAGTGTAGGTAGATGTAGATATATACATATGTATACCTACTCTCTATAGGTATAATTACTTATACTCTGCCATAGTGTTAGAGACACCACCACAGAGTGTGTTCCATACGCGACTGATGTGAAACTAACGACCTCTCTTAAATAAACCTCTCCGTCAAATACTTTCTTGTGAGGTGTTTTAACCAAGACAACTGCATACCATAAAAGAAATTTGTGATTCACTGACATTCGTAACACATTGGTATTCATTCATAAGCACACCATGCTTCTGCTTACCGAAAGGGATAGCCATAAAAATATTATTATATCTATGGGGATAGCAGAATTTGTGCATTTCACCATAATTATATTTTTTTGTGTGACGTTTAAGTATGTACCAAGAACAGGTAAGGGGTACTTACTGCTATATTGGGAGTTGCTGTGGACAATCTCCGAATTTATTCGCCTCGGATTTCACGGGTCGAGTGAACTCGGAAATTCCCAAGTCGGGAATAGAACACAGGAGGACCCAAGGCTCAGTCAGCACCTCCACTTGCTACAACTCATCGCTTTATATTCTGCCGCAAACTCAATGTCCCGAACGGAGCAATTTTAGTACATACACTCGAACTGCCTCAACCTACACAATAGCCGCCCGATATGATTAAAATAATGTTTACATCGTTTGTTTCCAGCCTGACTTACTCCCGCGTTATGGTGTTCTTCAAAGAAGCCCAGTTCATCACGTCTCGTCGTTCGGAGTTGTACGGCCAAACGGATTTCCTGGCCAATTGCGGAGGTTTACTTGGACTGTTCATGGGCTTCTCCATTCTTAGCGTCGCCGAAATAGTCTATTTCCTAACTTTGAGGTAATTAATTCGCAAAAAAAATGCTAAGTTACAAAGCCGTTATATCTATGAGTCACATACATCTCTATGTATAAGCTATGTTGTCCTACTCTCACGGTAGGTACCTAACTACTAGGTACCTTAGATTAAGTGACACGCATCCCAAGAACGCAGTCATTACGGTGTGTCAACAACTTAGCGCGCCTCTATCGTCTGTTTACAAAGACCAATCATTGGAATACTTTTGTGATAAAAGGACCTTTTATTTAAGTGAGGTGGCGTAATTTGAGGGATCTTTATATATACTTTATATATATAATATGTTTGTCCTTTTCCACTCATAGACTGAGGTAGAATAGGCTGAATTAATTATGAAGGTGTAAAGGGTATAGACTTCTAGAGGATCCTACCTACTTCATAATGGCGAAAAAAGAAAACTGCATAAAGAAAAGCTTTAGTTTCAAGTGCTTCAGTCAGAGCGAATGCCTTATATTCCAGAGCGTATTATAAGAATAATATGCCACTTGATATGTCGTGTAGGTTACTCGCAACAATGGCATTTTTCTTCATTAACTATCTATTATATGACACCCTACGCCACCCGATGCCTACTGTTATGAAATGTGGAGTTGAGACTTTGAGAGACAGTTATTCTTTTTTGCATAAATGCATGCATCTTTTATTTAATTTTACTTATTTCGGAAAATACCTACCTACATTAAAATCTTATACTAATTATAGGTAAGACCTACGACATTTTCCACAAGATATAAAAAGTTATTACTAACAATGCGCTAGTATTATCTATTAAAACACAATAGTTATAAGTACCTAGTTACTAGAGTAGTGAACTTAAACATAGGCATGCAAACAACAGAGAAAAAAAGAGAAAGGGAGAGAAAATAAGTATATAATTATTAGAAACGAACTATTATAATCTAATATTGTCTTGTTGACAAGATTTTTTTTAATTTTTGAACAGAGATAAAAAAGAAGTACCTATGTCTTTAAAGATCTTGTTGTATGATTGGTAATGCGGCGTAGGGGTGTTCGCAACTCTGCGTTTGTACGACAAGAATTTACTAAATAAAGGTCTTGCGCGCACCCCACGGCATATTTTTTTTTTTTTCGAAAAAGAAGCGTTGCCCCACACTAGGATTTACTCCTGTATCATGGGTGCGTTCACAAACATGTAAACTCACATATAAAATACACCCAGACCTGGAACAACTATCTGTAGGCCATACAAACATTTGTTCCGTGCGGGGATCGAACCCGCGACACGTAGCGCAGCAGCTGGACGCTCAACCATTGCGCCATAGACTACTATTTATATACATTGCGCCAACCGTGTCGTCATATTGTTGTTCTGGGTACAACATAACTAATTTTGTTGCGATTATCGATACAGTCATAAGTATTGCATAGATCAAATAAAAACACTGTTTCCAACATAATTCGTCTAGACTTTTGCAGATTATACTTTTTCAATCGGTCATTGTAGGATGCGTTAGTACGACAGCAACGAAAATGCATGGCCTTTAAAACATTTATTTGTATCTTTTCGACTATATCGGAGTATTTACCACAGTGGGAATTCCATACTAACAATAAAACAGCATACTGTAGCTGAGAGCGAACCATTTATTTGTATAGATACAAATAGGTATTTAAAAGATCGAGTAAATACTGTAGCCGTACTCATAATAAAACCAAACATACGGAAGGCATTATTAACAATTTTGTTAATATTTTTAACAAAATTGTTATCATACTCCTCCGAAATGGCTAGACCGATTTTTATGAAATTTTATATGTATATTCAGTAGGCCTGAGAATAGGCTACTATCTATTTTTTATACCCCTAAATGGAGGGGACCCCCCTTCCCCACATTTTTTTTATTTTATATGGCAAAACGTTTGCTGGGTCAGCTAGAGGGAATCTAAATTCAAATCAAATGGAGTTTGTCATCCAAAAAAATCCAAGATTACGGACTAGGGTTTGTCTTTTTAGATAATTACGTTACGTTACGTACGGTACGTTAGAAAAAATCTACATCTCTTTAGTAAGCGAGGCGACAGACATAATTATGCTACTAGAAATAGGGATCAATTAGTTCAACCAGGTTTCAGACTAGCTAGAGTAGCCACATCTTTCATGGGGTATTGTTTAAAATGTTACAATAAAATTCCTCCCCATATATTAGAACTGAATGAAACGAAATTTAAAACTTGTATTAAACGCACATTATGCAGGCAAGCATATTATAAGTTGGGGGATTACATTGAAGATAATAATGCTTGGCTAAATGCCGGTCCTGCTCCACAGCCTCAACCACTTGGATAAACAAGTTTAGGATTTTATATTTGGAAGAGATGCTCGCCCTTTTTTATTTTTTGTCTCATTTATTTATTCTTTTTTATATATAATATTAATTTGATAATTAATAATTTCTCTTTTTTTTTACTTGTAGTTGCTTGTTTTTTGTAAACCATAGTTTTGTATAATGTAGAAGCATTTTATTTTCAAATATTGTAAATGTGAGTACCATGGAGCCATTTACATGTGATAAGTTATAGTTTACTTTATGACTTGAACTAAAATGGCAGTTGAGAGCATGTCATGCTCGCTCAAATGTTTCGCTGATGGTGGCGTGTGTGCTGGATCATTCAGTTCCCTTCAAAATGGTTGAGCTAAATGGTGCCAATA
This sequence comes from Hecatera dysodea, assembly GCA_905332915.2. Lineage (NCBI taxonomy): Eukaryota > Metazoa > Arthropoda > Insecta > Lepidoptera > Noctuidae > Hecatera > Hecatera dysodea. The sequence continues at coordinate 9,850,759 of HG995304.1, forward strand.
CACGCGTCATGTTCGTGAACGGGCGCCGTCGGTTGAGACTGGTCACCTCTTAACTGCCACTGACTTGTTTTAATCTTTATACTTTGAATTGTTTTATAGTTTCCTTTTTTTTTGCATTGTCCTCACATATAGAAGCGACCAAGGATGTAACCAAGGTTATGTAATACAGAACATAATTTAAAAGAGTGTCCGTGGAGTTTCTTGCACGTTCTTCTCCATAGAGATCTACGCTTTGGAACGTGCAGATAGCTTCACCTCTTTCGACTTGACAATTCAAAAGTGCCTGTAAAGGGTTTAATTGAAATAAATGCTTTGAATCTTTGAATCTTGAATCTTGTAATTATAATGTGAATGTCATCAGCGTACAACAGTTATTTTGATTTTTTAAAACATGTATCGACATAGTTGATGAATAAAATGAATAGGAGAGGTCCCAGAATGGAACCTTGCGGTACTCCGGAAGTAACATCTATAGTGGCAGAATAAAAACCATTTATTACCTACGACTCTCTGTGGGTATACAGGTACCTACCTACGTATCCCATTAAATGTCATTTTCGCAATCTTGTATCTTACATGAGTGATATTATTTTACAGATTATGCTGTCTTCTGTGGCGTCGACGTAGCAAGCAGCGACGTATCGATTTTGCAAACAGGAATTCTGTTCCCGGCCCGAGCCCGAGCAAAGTGATTCATCCGTACAGCGAATAATGACTACAATAAAACTACAAAAACCTGTTAATCATTTCTTTATTTGCTTTTTATGAAGAATTTTTAAAATGGTGTAATTACATAAATATTATGAAGCACTTACAATATTGCTGTTTAATTCACTGATTTAAATATAAATAACGTAGTAGGTTAGCATAATAATCTCTTTTTCAACAGATTCCACATAAGTAAATGTGCTTGGAATGCAAAATAAAATCCGCTTCACCACTAACTGTTTCATTAAATCTTAAATCCTTTCCTTAATTTTAGTCACACAGTACTTGGCCCGCTGGGTTTTTTCTTTGGAGCATAACCAATTCTGCTATGTATTTCTTCAATCGTTTTAGATGTTTGTGAAGGTTTTGGAGTGTCTTGTTGCATTTCAGTAGCTGAAGATGAATTATTCCTTTGATCTATCAGAAAAGCTTCATATTCTTTTAAATCGTCTAGTTTTAACGTAATTTCAGTTAGAGGCCTTCGGATCATTTTAACTGGAAATAAAAAAACAATCAATGGCACAAAAAATATAAGTTCAGGAACGCTCCCATAAACATAGTAAATACGACATTTCGTGAACGATTCTTTAAACGTTTGGTTGGCAGCACTGCAATCTTAAAAGTGATGGGCGTTTTCTAAAGAATCAATATTCTTATCGATAAGCTGTATAGTAATGGCTGTAATACTCGTTTAGCTTACTTCCTATCAGACAGCGAAAGATAATAACTCCTTGATTATTTGGTGATTACAATTTTGTCAGTGAAGACTGTGGGCAATCAAATCTAATTACATTACCTAGCGCTTCGGCACGAATGAACGAACGTACCAGTATTTATATTAAATAAAGGCCAAAACACACCTCATTACACGGCCAAATTTAAGTGGAACGAAGAATTTTTATCGAAACATCAAAAAAGCAGTTTTTCTTCTTCAGATAGCAACCTCCACTTATCTAATTTTTAACAAACTATGTCTGTTATTTACAGCTCAAATAAAATGTATCGGATGATTCACAAATCGCACCAAAACTGGCAATACTTTAAGTGCACACGTGGAAAAAAATATTGTGGCAATATTGTCACAATGTCACAACTGTTTTACCGTTTACCGATTAGCGTGTTTAGTGGAGTTTAGGAGCGGTTAAGACAAATCAAATATTCCCATGCTACACTTTGAATGGGTGTTCTATCGATTCAACATGATTGTGACGACAGTATTTCACATCACTAGTTTTAACAATTTTGTTCGTTTGACGTGACGTTGCATAGTGTACACGTCAATTTTGCGTAGCTTTAATTGCGAATCTATCATATTGTGCTTTAGTTGCGTGAGGATTGAATTGATTTTACGCTTAAATATATATCAACGTTATTAAAACTTACCAAAATGCTGTATCTTGAAGATTATTTGGAAAGTAAGATGTTCTTTGTTCTCCTGCAATGACGTAATTTTCACTGCATAAATGTTGGCACCATTGTAGCGTGCCTTGCCAAAAGTAGCGCGGAAATTTAAAATGATTTGCAAGGTGTGACAAGTGCTGACTGCCAGTTGCTAATGTATATTTTTAATGTCCAATTACAGTGATTGAGCACCTCCCACAAGAGCTGAGGGACAGGTTTACTGAAATGCGTGAAATGGATTTATCGGTTCAAAGTAAATAAATCCCTTACTTTTATTTATAATCTAGACTAAATATTATAAAATCAACAGTTTTAATTTTATTTTAAATGCTTATTAAATTCTTTTTACCCAGATAACATGGATACTTTAGAGAAAAGAGTTCGCACTCTTTTTGGTGGATGTAGACGGGGCGAGATGAACACTGACCAGGCTAATACTGAATTTTCTGACATAAAGCGGGGATACAATAAAACTCTTGAGGAAGCTGATGAAAAAATGGCTCTAGCTAACCAGATGTATGATTTAGTTGACAGATATTTGCGCAGACTTGGTAAGGAAAACAAAGATGATTATTTTTTAATAATTATGACTTCCTTTATTATCCATTATCAATATTTATTTTTTTAATTTCTGAAAAAGTCGGTAGGTTTTAATAATCTACAGACTTTTGTCTGTGCAGACTGAACTCTGAATAAAAAATTACTACCACAGACTGATTGATTTGAAATAGCTGGGGAAACACAAAGTATACAATAATACCCTTGCCTTAGCTGCCTTTAAGGAATACTGTTGTGTGTATATTATTGTGTGGCTTTAGTTAAAATTAAATTATGCAGATACGGAGCTTCATAAGTTTAAATGTGAATTGGAGGCAGATAACAAGGGGATCACAGAATTATTGGAGAAACGGTCTCTCGAACTTGATGTGAATACCAACCACACTAGCACAACTAACAACAATCATTACAAGGAAAACAGGTAATTTATAAGTGTAGTTGATAAAGTTAATTTTATACTGCACTAGCGACCTGGCCCAGCTGCACATGGATGCTAATGATATCTATAACCAAACCCTCCTCGTTTATCACTCTTATTATTAGTGAAAACCATAGCACAATCCATTGGGTGGTTTAAAAGTAAGTAAAAAAGCACAGAGGCAAACAGCGACTTTGTTTTAGTTGAAGGGATGAGTGTAATTTCTATAGATGAATAATTTTAAATACACACAAATAAATGGCATTGTGATTTCGAAGCTTTTTTTTTGTATTGAATACAAAGGTATTCGGTACAGAATCTCAACTGCTACTGCTTAGAACAAGTTCAATAAAAAGATCATCTGTTCTATCTGTAGAACATTGGAAAAAAAACAAAGGAGAAGGCGGATTCGTACATGGCACAATAAAACATATTATAAGTGTGGTATATCTATTGCAGATATCGCATCCGGGCCGAAAAACGTCGCGACAGTTGGGGTAACCGCGAATCTCGGGGACATGCATCTGGAAATCTTTCCAGAACTGATTCTGCCATACAGGTAACAACTAAAATAACAACAACTGCACCGCAGCTGAGGAGCTTTGTATGTTTTTTTCTGTACTTGATGTAACTTTGCACTTTGTTGCCAGGCTGCATTGGGCCGAGACTCTTACTCACTGGGACACGCTGGTAGTGCTATCGCTGCCGCTGCAAGTCAGGCTATCGCAGCAACACAGCAGGTAAGTTTAATTTCTATACACTAATTGATTCCTTGCTCTTAGTACCTACTTCTCATGCCTTGAGTGTGCTGAGAAAAATGTCTAGGTCCAAAGCTAGCCAAGAGGAGAGATACCTCTGAAATATTCTGTCTTGCCATCAACGACTTTGTGAACCATCTCTTTTTTTTTGTTTTTATAACTGTTTTGATGGACATTTTTTTTTTGTATAGATGCAGCACGGTCGCCGCACGGCCTCGCTGAAAGCTTCGTACGAAGCGGTGGCGGGCGGTGAACTCGCTCATCACGCGGCTTTGCAGAACCATCACACACATCATGACCATGGTAGCCCATGCTGTTTGTCTTGTAACACCTGGGTTATATCTATATAGGGCAATGTAACGTTCAGTGTTTCTGTGATTCCAGAGATTACCCTCCAGTTTACACGAACTTATAATTACTCTCTTTATGTCATTTGATATGTCATATCTATCACTATGTATGCATGCATATTTGAAATTTTTTTTAACTCGTAACAGGACACGGCGCCATGTCGTCGAGCCACAGCCAGAGCAACACTGTTCATGGCCATCACACTACTTCTCATGGACACAACAATTCGTCTTCTTCTACTAATAAGAGGAACAAACAGAAGTAAGTATCCATTTATGATATTTTAGATAGCATAAAATGGAATTGCTATAGACATAATTAATTTTTAGTGAGGCGACTTGGTCGTACTTGTTGAAACAAACCATATTCTCTAAGTTTTCAAAAGTTACTTCAGCATAACTGGGATACTCAATACAATATTTGTATTACAGGAAAAGCAACAGCTACAGCTCTACCGGCGTGGCTGCTCACACTCAGCAGGCCGTCGCATCGGCTGCCAGTCGTTCATCCTCGCCTACTGTTGTGTATGTGTTTTATACCTCTATATATATATTTTTTTTAACTTTTAAATATACTGGCAAATATCGCATTTATAACGTCATTAGTTTCTAAACATGGAAACATAATATACATCCCCTGTAATCAGCACCCAACAAGTGTTTAATTATGTCTAGTAAAACTATCTGTTTTGTTTCCAGGGCTATGAACACTGTTGTGAACAATTCTGTCGCCATTGAGGAGCCGATGGAGGAGGAATGGACATACGATCCCAACGAGCCTCGCTACTGCATCTGTAACCAGGTGTCTTATGGAGATATGGTTGCTTGTGACAACCAGGATGTAAGTAGACAGTGCTCAGTGTCCTCACTAATTTTCGTTCTAAATTAGTTTTACTAGCTAAAGTCCCTAGTTAAATAATTATTATATATATATTCTGTTTATTTCAGTGTCCTTACGAGTGGTTCCACTACCCATGCGTTGGAATCACCGCCCCACCGAAAGGAAAATGGTACTGCCCGCAGTGCCAGACCAACATGCGTCGCAACCGCGCCCACCGAAAGAACTGAACTCTCTACGACGATGTTACTGCTTTGTGCTTAATCTCATATCGTCTTTATGCCATTAATCTACCTGTATACCTTATTAAATAAATAATTCCATGTGCATTTACGTGTATTTTTTAATTTGTTTATAAACCAAAATTCTCCTTTGGGATCACAGTAGGCCACGAAGTAGAGAGGACATAAAGGAAGTTAGGAAGGGAAAGAGTCATATAAAAAAAAACCGCGTGTTGTCCATGGCCTCGGTCACCACCACCAGTCACCATCTATCGTACGGCTAGTCCATGTTGCCGCAGTGCTGAACTAACACAAACACATACATAAATGTACTCTGTGACTAACGCTAAGTACTTGTTAGCTTGTTAGTCATAGGGTTCATAAACTAAAGCGCTTATTACCCTATCCAATTTTTAGGAAGCCAATTTAGGAAACAGGATAGTTTAATTGAAGTTAAAGGCCGATTTAGTTCGAATTCCTAAATTGTATCCGATTTAAGTTTGCTAAAAATTGGTTAGTGTAATAAGCACTTTAGAAAGCAAGTCGTACCAGTCTGCAGCGCTTGCAAGCGTTCACCCTTGAGGGCTTGCTAGGGTTGCGGAATTTGTTCGAAAGAGTCACCGCGGCCCTGGAACGCAAAGGGCACAAGAAGGAACACGGGTGGGTTTTAGTCAGTAAGAGTCTGACACTCTCTTCCGCTCCGCCCAGAGCGGGAGAAGTCATTTGATGATATCCCATCCAAAAAAAAAAATGGGTTAAGCTATTTACATAGGTACTTTTTGTAAGAACCGGCAAGAAATAAGTGTCTGGACGGGGGTGTGTAACGTTTGAAATAATAACAAAGTTCTAATGGTCATTTGACCTAATTTCATTTATACTTTTTTATAAAGGGTGTTTTTTTTAGAGGTATAGAACTTTAAGTTGGCACCACTTTTTTAATTGGTGGCCATTTTATAAGCTGTCAAGTGATTTATGTTTAGTTTGGTTTGGCATTTCAACATGAATAGACTGACGCCTTAACAACGCTTGCAAATTGTGCAAGTTTACTTTGAAAATTATGGTTCTGTTCGAAATACGTATCGCGCACGTCGTTCGTTCATTTTATAGTCAACATAATCGTCCATCAGAGCAATTAATTCGAATAACGATGGAACGTTTTCGCACCACGTTTACTCTAAATGATAATACGCATCCACATAGACGTCGTACCGTGCGTGCAGAAGAAGTCATTGCTGCTGTAGAGCATAGCGTAGAAGAAGACCCGAATCAGTCTATCCGCCATCGTGCACAGGAATTGGATATGTGTCCATCCACTTTATGGATGATATTGCGGAAAGATCTTGGTTTGCGTGCTTACAAAATCCAACTCGTGCAATCAAGGAGTAGATTCGGTGAATGGGCCCAAAACAAGATTTCCGTTGATCCCGATTTTCATAAGCGAAGCGATGAAGCTCACTTTTGGTTGAATGGATACGTCAATAAACAAAACCCCGGTCCCGTGAATTGGCCTCCAAGATCATGCGATTTAACGCTGCTTGACTATTTTCTGTGGGGATATGTGAAGTCGCTAGTCTACGCCGATAAGCACCATTAATATACTGTATAATCTATGGATAAGCCCGAAACGATTGACCACTTGGAGGACAACATTCGGCGCGTTATTGCCGATATACGGCCACTAATGTTGGAAAAAGTCATCGAAAGTTGGTGCTCCAGATTAGACTACGTGCGAGCCACCTGTGGCGGTCATATGTCAGAAGTCATATTTAAATTATAATGCCAGAAGATTATCTTTCGAATAAAGTAAATTTCATATGAATTTTAAAAAACCATCTTTGTTTTATTCCATGTCAAAGTTCTATACCTCTAAAAAAACACCCGTTATATAACGATTAAATGATGTCATGAATTATAATTTCTAGTGCTCGGAAAAACAAGCACCACATAAATATTGCTTGTTTTAATTTGATTTTATGCGGATAGACTTTTATTTTTAACCGAATTTCAAAAATGGAGGAGGTTCTTAATTCTACTATTTTTTCTAGCGGAGCTGTTTCCCACGACTGCGGCAGATAGGCCAAAATGTTTATGATGTGCTTGATGTTGTAACGTGATGGGAGGTAGAAATAAAGAACAACTATCTACATTTTAGTCTATATGTGGGCCAGCCAAACAATATTCGCAGCCTGATACCTGTACCGCTTTGTAAAGATAATATTTATTACTGAACGCCATCGTCATCATCTGAACAATTCATTCATAGCCATTTTGAGCCATTTTCTGTTGTTGACCAGTAAATTCCAAGATAAAATCGACGCTTGATGCATATTATCTATGAATCTTTGCTATTTTCCGTATGGTAACATTGCTAACCCTTTGAAAAGTTCCAGAACCTGACTTCTAGATCGAATGTCCGAATTATTCATTCAATATCATAAAAAGTGATTTATTTCATTCGTTCATTTCATTGTCATATATTGTCTGCCACTGGTGCCGTTCGTAAAACTATTTTTCTTGCTTACATTTCTGTTTTGCGGTGAAATAAATTCCAATTGATCTGAGCTAAGTATTGTTCGAAATTGGAGAAAATAGCGTAACTATAAAAATGTCTGAAATTAAAATGAAGGAGGTTTGTATAAACATTTTTTATCGATGACCTCAAGAATTAATTATTCTTTGGTATAACCTGCATCACACATTATTTATTTATTATGATCTGTAGCTACGCAGCGATATCGACGAGCTCAACGAGTTATTGAAACAGGCGAAAAGAAAGAGGTCGCAAGATTTACTGTCGTTAGAGATCAGGAAACTGGAAACGGAATGGATAAACTTGAGAGACGCTGCACAAGCCGCGCAGGCAGGATCGCCGGCTCCGTCCACCGCTTCAGCGGCGCAAAACAAGAGATACCAAATAAAACTCAACGGATATGGTTAGCAGGCTTCTAATCATCATTATATCTTTCCCTTATCATTATTTATTGTAATACTCTGGGTCTTCTAATCCTAATGAGTTATATGCACGTCATAAATAACATAAGTCTATGTTTTCTTGAAGTGAAAAGGATGACAATCAAACCTGCATTATCAAATTATTTTACCTAATCATCCTTTCTCCATTACCTCGTTAACTTTGGGTCAGTGCTTCAATCTATGATTCTTACTAGAGTTTTGATTTAAGTATCTAATGCACATATTTTCAGGTTGGGATCAATCAGATAAGTACATAAAAGTTTTTGTAACTCTGAAGAATGTCCAATCTGTGCCAAAGGAGCAAGTTTTCTGCAAGCTTACAGAGAAATCCATGGAGCTTCATGTTGAAAACCTGGAGAACAAGGACTACCTGCTTGTGATCAACAAACTATTGGAGCCAATCAATGTTGAAGAGAGCCATTGGAAACAGAAAACAGGTAGTTATTCAACACTTTCAGTGCCCAAAACTCAATACACGGGTTGGAAACACTCATGCTCCGAGTTCTGGGCATTGAATGTGTTAAAGTTTAGTAATCTAATATTATGGTTTGACTGAAAGCAGACCCCAATATAGTTGGGAAAAGGCTAAACTTATGGATTACCTACTAATTTTTGCCTGTGGATTTGCTCCCATGGCCAATCCCACAGAAACTGCATTTTCTACAGAAGAAGCCTGCACTTAGCTTTGTTTCCATGAAATTGTTTTCCTAGTTGGATCAGTATTTTCTGAGATTTATGGATTAAGTATATCTACATGTTGTATTCAAATTCATGATTTCAAAATGAAATGCCTTTGCATACAACATAATATTATGCTCTCTGTGACATCCAGCTAAAAGTATTTATTTTTGTAATTATTATTTGTAAGTTCAGTGTGACTGTTTATGCCACTATTTATTCTAATAGCATTAACCCAATCATATTTAAATTAATTTAAGTATGGTTGAGTAAATTAATAACAAAGAAATTAATAACAGATTACCTACTGTTTGGTAATTTGAAGTAAAACTCATAAATGAGAAACATGTTTTTATATTCATGTTTCTCCCCATGTTATTTACTTTTATTTTAAATATTATTTGTTAATATGGGGTTTTCTCTACAGATATGGTAGTGATTTTCTTAGCCAAGTCTCGCCCCAACATTAAATGGTCCCACATGACAGAGCTTGAGAAAAAGTTTGAAGACCAGCGCAACAGCAAGCTAAAGCCTGCAGCTCCAGAAATGGATAAGTCAGATCCACAGGAATCTATCATGAGCCTAATGAAGAACATGTAAGTTTTGTTTTCCCACTTGTCTATAAGTACTGGACTTTAGCTGAATCTGGTTTGACTGGAAGCCAATCCCAATATAGGTGGGAAAAGGCCAAAAATAAAAAATGCCTATTAGGAAATTCTGCACCGAATGCAATAGCTTGTACTATTGGCAGATGTAAATGTTACAAACCTTTAACTTCTGTCTACCTACTGTGTATGTAAAGTATAGAGCCATAGCAAATTAATTTAGCAAATGTGTGAGTATGGTGTGCCAAGTACCAAGACCGGCTTATATTTTTGTCTTGAGTGTTAACAAATAACCCTATTTGTGTTTGGTTTATAAATATTTGCCTCAGAGAATGCCCTCTTGATTTATCCAGCAGATCAAACCATGGCTATTCTCATGTCAACAGTGTAAACATGTATAGGTATTTTTTTTATAGGTATGAAACTGGGGATGATGAAATGAAGAGGATGATTTCAAAGGCATGGTATGAAGGGCAGCATAAGAAAAAGTCAGACACATTAGATCTGTAGAATGCATTAATTAAGCTTATGAAAATAGTTTTATGTGAAAGTACATTTTAAGAATAAATGAAATCTGATTTACTAAATGATTTGGTTTCATTTCCTTGCCTTACTTAATGTACTACTATAAAATATCTGATTGAACTTATTTATGATTAGGTAATCTACTGTAGGTTATCGAGAATGAATTGAAGGCTGGTAAATAAACACACTTATTACAACAATAATTATTTATTTTCTATGAATACATTAGATTAGAGATCATAATAACATTGATTTGAAATTTACTACAAGTTTAAATATTAGTTAGGTCAGGAAGTCGTATCGTAGTAGTAGTTGTTTTAATCCACTTTAATAGGGTTGTAGCGAGAAGATACAGGCAACCAGCGCAGGCTCCTGAGAACAAGGAATACAATGTAAATAAATCACTAAAAAAATAGCACTTTTGTCTATTCAAAGGTGTATACTGTATACTATTTTAAATACATACATGTGTGTTTTTTCATTGCGGCTTGGCGTCAGCATCTGCGTGAAGAGAGTACACAAATAGGCGGCTTGCAATGTGTAAAGAATATATTGCCAGTTAGCGACGGTAAAATCTCCTATAGATTCCATTTTTTCAACCATCACGGAGTTGGCCTCACGGACCATCTGAACATTCTGAGACCGAGCATCAACTGCTTGGCGTTCCCTATTTTCAAAATTGTGGGTGTGTTCAATTCTGCTACGGAATACTTCACTTCGACGTTCTGAGTCGGTAGATCGGCTTAGCTTAGGCTCAGCCTTAACTTCGCGGAAGTTTCGGCCGTCAGCAGAACTGACTCTTCGGTCCATCATTGAATTGTGCCTTTCATCATTATTGGCTGACCTCGATTTTACTCGACGCTCGCGAATGTTTTCAGATAGCACATCATAATACCTAATTTCTCGTCGACTTTCAGTGTCAACGCTCCTCTCATTACGAGTAGCGACACGATTTATCCAGGATTCGAGGGTATTTCTGCGATCTACTTGCCTGCTTTCTAGAGCGAGTCTACGATCGCGGTTTTCCCTCATTTGCTTTCGCGTTTCTCTAGACTCCCTTATTTCCTGTCGACTGTTGAGGTGCCTTCTAGAATCACGAGTATTTCGCCGATCCATTACGATGCGTTCACGAGCTAATCTGTGGTCGGGGTTTTCCGTATGCAACTTCGTGTCAGTTCGGATTTGCCTTTGGCCTGTAACGTTTCTCGTGGTTCGGATTATAATTTTCATGTTTCTAAATTCTTGGATATTCCTTCGGTCCATGTGGATTCTATGCCGGGCAAGTCTTTCCCCCCGGTTTTCCCTATTTTCGTCCCTAGACATTCTGTTGTTGAATCTCGATTCCTTCTTGCTGTCGATACGTCTATCATCATCAAAGCTAGCCACATGATTTTCAGTTTCATCTCGAGTGTTCCTCTCGGTATCTCTAACTTCGCGTCGATCATCTATGTTTTTATCAGTTAGGATATTACGGAATTCACGAATATCTCTTCGGTTCATCTGGATTTTTTCACGAGAAAGCCTTTGCTCTGGATTTTCCCTATTTTCATCCCGTCTCACCTCCCCACCAGACATTCTCTCGTTATCTCGAATTTCACGTCGGTCAGCTAAGTTCCTCGTATTTCGAGCATTGCTAAGTCTAGATTCACGAATATCTCTTCGGTCCATCTGGATTCTTTCGCGAGAAAGACGTTGCTCCGAATTTTCCCTATTTTCGTTCCGAGTCTCCCTAGTTATCCTCTCGTCGTCCCGGATCTCACGTCGATCAGCAACGTCCCTCATATTTCGACCATGAATGAGTCTGGATTCACGAATACCTCTTCGGTCCATCTGGATTCTGTCGCGAGAATGCCTTTGCTCCGAATTTTCATACCGAGTCTCCCTAGTTACCCTCTCGTCGTCCCGGATCTCACGTCGGTCAGCAACGTCCCTCATATTTCGACTATGAATGAGTCTAGATTCACGAACACCTCTTCGGTCCATCTGGATTATATCGCGAGAATGCCTTTGCTCCGAATTTTCCCTATTGTCATCCCGGCTCTCCCTATTCATTCTCTCCTTTTCTCGGATTTCACGTCGATCAGCTAAGTCCCTCGTATTTCGTACATTGTTAAGTCTTGATTCACGAATATCTCTTCGGTCCATCCGGATTCTCTCGCGAGAAAGCTTTTGCTCCGGATTTTCCCTATTTTCGTCCCAAGTCTCCCTAGTTACCCTCTCGTTATCTCGGATCTCACGTCGGTCAGCAAAGTCCCTCGTATTTCGTACATTGTTAAGTCTGGATTCACGAATATCTCTTCCGTCCATCTGGATTCTTTCGCGAGAAATCCTCTGCTCCGGATTTTGCCCATTTTCGTCCCGAGTCTCCCTAGTTACCCTCTCGTAATCTCGGATCTGACGTCGGTCAGCAACGTCCCTCGTATTTCGAATGTTGGTAAGTCGGGATTCACGAATATCTCTTCGGCCCATCTGGATTCTTTCGCGAGAAAGCCTCTGCTCCGGATTTTGCCCATTTTCGTCCCGAGTCTCCCTAGTTACCCTCTCGTAATCTCGGATCTGACGTCGGTCAGCAACGTCCCTCGTATTTCGAATGTTGGTAAGTCGGGATTCACGAATATCTCTTCGGTCCATCTGGATTCTTTCCCTAGAAAGCCTTTGCTCCGGATTTTCCCTATTTTCGTCCCAAATCTCCCTATTCATTCTCTCGTTATCTTGGATTTCACGTCGGTCAACAACTTCCCTTTTATTTCTGGTATTCATAATTATAGATTCACGAATATTTTTCCGTTCCATCAAAATTCTTTCGTGGGAAATTTTATGATGTACGTTTTCTAGTATTTTGTCATGAATATCCCTTGAAATTCTCTCGTGCCTAATTTCTCGTTGACCGCCTACATTCATAATTCGAGATTCACGTGTAATTATTCGCGCGACCTGAATTCGTCGCTCGCTAGAAGCGGTAAGGTCAATATTTTCCTTGTTTTGCTGCCTAGATTCCCTGCGTTCTTTTCCCTGTTCAGGACTCTTATCAGATTTGCCGTAAGATAATCGTTGATTTATATAAGTATGCTCTGGAGTGTGATCACGGATTCGATTTACAAATCGAGTATTTTCTGAAAGTGACTGCCTTTGTTCGTTGCTTCGCTGCATATCTCGGCGTCCATCAGAATGCTCCCTGTAACGCACTGTGTCTGGTCGAATTGAAGATTCCTGTCGCACTGCACTCATCCTTTCCCGTGCGATACGCTGACGATTATTCATGTTGTTAGAATATTCAACATTGACCTCATCTTGAGTTCGGCTGGGGACACGTCGAGCATCTCTCTTCAGTGTGATCCTACGTTCAACAGACTTGATTTGGTCACGCTGTATTTCACGTTGAGAATCGGAACTTTTAGGCAGACGCCCATTACCAGAGCGCTCGTCGTTCCTGAATAAAAGGTTTTGTGGAGATTCAGTGCTGACCCTATCATTACGACGTTCTAGGGCATCCCTGGTAGTGCGAGCGACGACTTTGCGGGTGAGATCTTGATGTTTCTGAACTCGAATAGATCGAGGGTTTTCTTCCCTTTGGTTTCCATCCAGTAAGCGTTCGCGACTTGAGGAAATCGTAGGACGTTCTATACGGTGTTCAATTCGAGAGGACCTGGCGATCTCAGAGGGACCTGGTGTTGCAACTCTTGCTCTGAATTTCACCAGTGGTCTCTCCGTCGAAGGACGACTAAATAAGGATTCACGTTGCCCTAGTTCATACCGACGACCTTCACGGGTTTCATCTCGTTCGTTTAGACGCAGTGCAGATGTAGTTTTGCCGAGCCGGGATGTTCCATGAAACGAAGACCTCGTGTCTTGAAGCGGGGCAGAAGAGACTCGGTCACAACACTGTTGCCTGCCATCAATGAGATTGCTATGGGTGAAGGATGCAATTGGTTGAAAAACCGCGACTACCGCAAGTAGTAGTAAACGCCAGTTATTCATAGTAACTGTGTGCTATTATGGTGTGGTTTTCTTCCTTTCGCGATGAATCTCTTGGAAGTGTACCGATGGCGGTCGCTTCCGAACTGAATTTTGAAACACTGGTCCCGGCTTTTATAGGGCTTGAGAGACAGTGTCGATTCAATGCTTATTAGGCGCTAGAACGCATTCAATTTTCAGCTTCCCACACGCCATGCGACAACGACGCGGACTACTTGATTTAGATCCTTGGCTTGCTGCGATAAATTTAGTTATTTACTTTGCTTATTTTTTTGTAATATTAGCCTTATTCGTTTAACAATTCTGTGAATTTGTCTCATAAAAATGAGTCTAAGTTATAGGTAGTTAGCACAAACTTAAGAGAAAGCTTAAGTTTATCTAACCTAATTCATCGATTGATGCTGAAGAGACGCATATTTATTGGATTACCGAATGAAGCATTTCGAAGATGAACATTTCTCCAACTCCGCAAAGTCGACTTAAGGTTAAGACTGGAACTTGTCAAACTTTGGCATTCAAGTAGGGTTTGCCACTTTATTCTAGTTATTTCTAATTGATTTTTGTTATGTCCTAGTTAATTAACTGCCATCCAAGATGAGAAGAAATACTGGACTGGATACAGAAGTCGATGTCAACAGTTAAAGAAATAGGTAATAGACCAGGTAACTAAGTGTTAATAGTTAAATGCGTACCTACTGTGAATGCAAGTCGGCCTATTTGCAAGTAAAAAATAACCAAAATAGTCCCAAATGATCAAGATGATTCAAGTATTATGTTGCGACTTTGCGAGTAGGTATTATCGCAGGACACAGCTGCACAAGAAAATTTGTCCCTGCGCGTAAAATAGTTATCTGATTGAACCCGCTGGAGCAATAAATGGGACCTAATAAATTGATTTTCTATGACGTCAATACAGAATAGGTACGCGTTTACTCGATATGTAAGTACCTACCTAGGTACTATATCTATGTAATTTTTACCATAAAGATATTATTATGGAATTTTGAAAAAGAAATAAATGCTTTTTCTTTTTCTTCGTGCCAAATTACCTAAATTGAGTGCTATTTATTTTATGTTTTAGTCCTGTTGACCCCCAGGTGGTTTTTAGGGGTAGGTATGATAGGTCAGCCTAGAGTAGGTACCTAGACACTTCCTCAGGAACGCGAAGTTTTTTGCGTAGTTAGGTCTACGTTTATCCTTTGAGCAAATAAAATAAAACTCCTAACTCAACGGTATGATAAATATCTACGGCCATTAATGCGACATATTTTAATACATACCTACTGGGCGATACCTAATCTAAAATACCTATCTATTCATAGCCGAAACCTTCCCGTTGCGCTAGAATAACAACAACAAGCAATGTTTGATTTAGTTACTTAATTTTACTACTTACCTAGGTAGGTACTTTAAAAAACAATGCGTTTACAAGTAACTTGCATTTGCAGTTGGAGAATTTACCGTGACTTATTTCGAATGTTAACAACACATTGTGCAATTTAGACTTAGTAGTTTAAGTCTCAGGTTTGGCCTTCGTTCCTACTTAGGTACCTACCTATATTTTTCTTAGGAACAATTAACTACATTATTATGCAAGAGAAAAATTGTCATAGTAGCCGAGGCAGAATTTGGGCTGCCATCATCGAAATTGCCGACGCCGCGCCGGACAAAATCTTAAAAATACCGTACATTTCGGTAAAATAGTTTTTTCCCCCGGACAGAAACAAAAGAAACCTCTTAAATAAAAAAAAGTTAACAGTTTAATTTTTAATACCTAATCTATTACAGCTTTTTTACATTATAAACTAAGTATAGCGTCTGCTATTTTGCAGCGCCAGATTTTCGAGAAGGTTGTATAGGTAATTAGGTACCGCTTACGAACGAACTTTCGTCAAATATGAAATTAATGGCACAAAAAATATCCGGCTTTTACCAGTACACCTTTGAAAACCCCGCCCGGACACCCTCCAAACTATAGGGCAAATCCGGGGAAACCCGGACGGATGGCAGCTCTAGACAGAAACACGTCCGAGCCGAAGGCCAGGCTGTTATGGAGCCGAGAAACTGTAACGATAATTTATGCCCAAGTGCATCAAACAACGTTTTTCAACACACTCAAACAAATAATGTGAAAAATGACTCGAGGAGTTTTTACATTCACTTACGTCGATTTTCATGGGGGTTGATGGGCCTGGTGTGATAATTACGATCAAATGAATGGACCATAGATATAATAAACAAGGAGATATGCCCTGTAGCCGAAAATGTATCGGAACCTGTGTCTCCTGTTTTGCCCTACCACCCGGCAACTACTACGCATGCAGTTCAGTAAAAGCAATAGATACGCAGTCGCGCACACACCCGCATTTCTAAAATCGGACTGTACTACACAATCAATTATAAACCTTATCCCAATAAACACAGCGTATATTTACAGTACACCGTGTTCTATGTCAAAGATAATATTATATTGTCTATGGTAGTTTTTGAAATGAAGAAGATTGTCTATGGGGACGCTATTACTTTTTGATTATGTAGAATAAAGTTCTTACGTTATAAATTGGTTTTATTCATTTATTAAAATATAAAACATGGCGCAGTCGAATGCTTGCTAAATTTAAAGCAAAGAGATTAAGTGATACATCGTTAACATGGAAAATTCGGTTAAGTTGCCTCGAAATTTCGACATCCGATCTCAATCTGCAGCGGCGGAGTGGAAATTCTGGAAAAGCACCTTTGAGGACTATCTTGTAAGTACCGGCAGAGATGAGGACTCGGACAAAGTTAAATTATCACTACTCAGAAATATGATGGGTCCGGAATCCACCAAAGTATTATTAACTTTTAAAATGTCCAAAGAGGAGTCCCAAAAGTATGAAAGTGTTATTCAAGCCATAGAAACCTACGTAAACCCTAGATTAAACGAGGTATTCGAGCGTTATAAGTTTAATGAGCGTAAACAACAAGAAGGGGAAAGTTTCGACAATTTTTACACTTCTCTACGGCACTTAATTTCAACGTGCAACTTCACTTCGAACATAGAGATGCTAGAGGATCAGTTGCTGCGCGATAGATTGGTCCAAGGTCTGCAGGATAAATCACTACAAGAGTCATTATTACAAGTAGAAGGTTTAACGCTAGACAAAGTAGCTGACAAGTGTAGAGCCAGAGAAGTCAGCAGGGTACAGGCCCAAGAAATGAACCCAACAGCAGAGGTAGATATTGTGCACAATAAAAGGAATAATGCAAAAAAACAAAATTTTAAAAAGGTTGAGTCTGATACAAAAACTTTCAAATGCAGAAGATGTCAGCAAGTGCATGGTCCAAGAGAGTGTCCGGCATATGGGAAAAAGTGCACAAAATGTGGTATCCTCAATCATTTAGCGGTGAGCTGCAGGGTAAAAGATGTTGGTCAGATAAAGTGCTCTGAGTTATCCGATACAAGCAGTTCATCTGAAAAATTATTTTGTGGTACAGTCCTAAATACATCTAATTTTAACAAGTCTGATTGGATTGAAAATATACAAATTGAAAATCAAAATATTAAGTGTAAGTTAGATACAGGTGCAGATGTTAGCATTATGCCTAAAAATATTTATGATCAAATTAAGACAAAAATTAAATGTGAATTATATAACACAAATTTGAAACTAGAATCTTTTGTTGGTGAAAAAGTCAAACCTTTAGGCATTGTAAATTTAAAATGCAAGTACAAAGAAAATGAATGTTATGAGAATTTTGTTATAATAGATTGTAATACCATGTTATTGGGATTACCTGCTTGTGTATCATTAAATTTAGTTAAGCGGGTACATGTTGTGACAGGAAATATTGATAAGGAAGAATTTATAAAACAGCATGTAAAAGTTTTTGAAGGTATTGGAAGGATGCCAGGAAGTGTGGATATTCCTACTAAACCTATGGAGGACCAAATTTGTCACCCTTCACCTAGATTGCCATCTTCTTTAATTGAGCCATTAAAAATTGAATTAGAGAGATTGGTAAGTAGAAATGCTATAGTAAAAGTAGATACTATTAATGAAAATGCTTGTGTCAACCGAATTGTTATTGTAGAAAAACCCAATGGAAGTATAAGATTATGCCTAGATCCATTAGATCTAAATAAAATAATTGTTAAAAAACCTAAAGTTTTGCCCACACTTGAGGATCTAAGTTTCAGACTCAAAGGCAAGAAATGGTTTTCAGTATTAGATCTGTCTGAAGGTTTTCATCATTTGATTCTTTCAGAATCAGCATCATGGAAGTGTTGTTTTGCAACACCACTTGGAGTGTACAGATATTTAGTTTTACCATATGGTCTGATGAATGCTCCTGAATTATTTCAAGATATACTTGAAAATCACTTTGGTGAGTTATCAAATGTTGTAATATGGGCTGATGATATTTTAGTAATGGGTAGTACAATAGAAGAACATGATAAAGCATTGTTAAGTGTAATTAAAAAGGCTCAAAAGTTAGGAATTGTTTTTAATAAGAAAAAGTTTCAATATAAGCAGACCCAAGTAAAGTATGTGGGACAAGTTTTCAATGAGCATGGAATGTCTCTAGACAATGATAGAGTTGAGACTCTTCTAAATTTAAAAGAGCCTAGAAATAGGGATGAGCTGAGACAAATATTAGGTTCATTCAATTATGTTAGGAGATATGTTCCGGATATGGCAAACTTATTGTCACCTCTTTTTAAATTACTGAAAAAAAATACTGAATTTAATTGGTTACCTGCTCATAGAGTGGCATTTACAGAACTTAAAAGAAAAGTGTGTATGGCTCCAGCTCTTACTCCATTTGATTCTAAGAGAAAAATTACTTTGCAATGTGATGCATCCAAAGATGGTATAGGATGTTGTTTGTTTCAACAAGATGAGCAAAATGTTTTAAGATTGGTTACTTGTGCCTCAAGAACTATGAATGATGCTGAACTTAATTATAGTCAAACTGAAAAAGAACTCTTATCCATTTGTTATGCTGTTAAAAAGTTTCATAGATTTATATATGGACATCTGGTAGATGTGCAAACAGATCATAAACCTATTGTCTCTATAATGTTAAAACCCATTTGTAAGATTGGATCTCCTCGTTTGAAACGTTTAAGATTGAAATTGTTAATGTATAAGTTAAATGTTTATTATGTTCCAGGTAAATTATTACATTTTGCTGACATGTTATCCAGAAACAGCCTTAAGTGTACTGAAGTAGATAAAAGTATGGCACATGTTGTACACTCGGTTACTGCACACTTACCTATGTCACCTGAAAGAAAATCTCAATTTATAAATGCAACTAAATCTGATTCTATTTTAAGTTTGTTACAAAATTACTATCTCAATGGTTGGCCTGTAGAAAACAAAATTTCTGAGAAATGTAAAGATTACTATAAAATTAAGGATGATATATATTTTGAATGTGGCCTAGCATTTTTTCAAGATAAAATTATTGTGCCGGAGTCGCTGAGGTCATATGTGTTAAATTTAGTTCATGAAGGTCATCCTGGAATTTGTAAATCTATTAAGAAAGCAAGGCAATTATTCTATTGGCCCAGACTTTCAAATGACATACATAAATATGTTCTTCAATGCCGTACATGTGAGAAGTTTAGACCAGCTAATTCACATGATAAATTGTTACCACATAAGATACCTAATCGTAGATATGCTAAGGTTGGAACAGATATTTTAGATTTTAATGGTCAATACTTTTTGGTAATTATTGACTATTTTTCTCACTGGTTGGAAATTTTACCACTAAGTGACAAAACAGCTAAATGTGTTATAAATGCTTTTCAAGAACCTTTTACTAGATTTGGTTATCCAGAGGAAATAATAGCCGATAATAACCCTTTTAATTCATTTGAATGTCACAAATATTATAAGTCTAAGGACATTGTTTTTACTTCTTGTAGCCCTCATTATCCTAGAAGCAATGGTATGGCAGAAAAAGCTGTACACATAAGTAAAATGATTCTAAAGAAAGCTTGTGAAGATAGAGTAGATTATAGAGATTATTTGTTAAATTATAATAATACTCCACTAACAGGACTAGAAGCTTCCCCTTCACAGATCTTAAATAGTAGAAGAGTTAGAACTCTTATTCCCACAAAAGATGTTTTGTTAAAACCTAAAATAGAAGGTAATATTTACAAATTGTTAATTTTAAGACAATCAGTTAACAAGAAATTGAAAAGTGTAAAATGTAAGAAAGAAGTTAAATTTAAAGTGGGAGATAATATTGTTTATAAGACAGATAAAGACAAATTTTGGAGAAAAGGAAAAATAATTGCTAAATGTAAGGAACCAAGGTCTTTTTGGATAGGAAGGGAAGGAGAAAGTAATATTAGAAGAAATGTAAAACATTTAAAAAAATCATTTACGCAAAATAACAATAATATTCGGTCAAATTTAACTGATCTAGATTTAATATTAGACGATAGTTTAGAAAATAATAATGATAATAATACTCCTTCAGAGCAAAGCATTGAAAATAATAATGGAAATAATACTCCTTCAGAGCAAAGCAGTGAACAACCTATTTTACAAGAGTCTAATAATAAAACCACAAGAAGTGGTAGAATTATAAAACCCAGAATGATTTTAGATCTCTGATTATATTATCTAATTAGTATGGTATAACTGTCTAGAGGGGAAGGTGTTCTATGTCAAAGATAATATTATATTGTCTATGGTAGTTTTTGAAATGAAGAAGATTGTCTATGGGGACGCTATTACTTTTTGATTATGTAGAATAAAGTTCTTACGTTATAAATTGGTTTTATTCATTTATTAAAATATAAAACACACCGTGCAACTTACTCGCACAAAAACAACGGTGGGTATCGTTGTGCTGTGCAAAAGCAATTTATTTTACATATACGCTAGTGATTGCCTAATCGGAAAGTTATCGATTCTGGCATTTATTACACACACTATGCTGCCCATGTATAACAAATAATTTTAAGCAAAGGTCACTAATATATTATCTTAAACATGCCGATTACTATAATGCATTCGAAACTTTATCGAAAGTAAAATACAATTACCATAAAAAGTAAGGAAGTAGCACGAGGATAAGGCATAAATACGATAATTCAAAGCCAAAAACACTTGAACGATTATTTACCAAAAATTTAATGAAATCTAAGAAAGTTTGGTACACTTTTGTAATATTTCATTCAACAATCGACATTGTTGTCGACAGTGTATCTGCACAATTACATCACTAACTCGCGGCAAGAAGCAGCGGCCGTACTATGCGATACATCGGCGTGCTAAAGTATCGTTTTGTGATTTTTACATTGCTCATCCAGTCACTTAGCGACAAACTTAGGTAGTGGTTAAGGAGCAGTGTATTCATAGTAATATGTTATTGTCGCTTTGACATTTGAAAACAAAAATAACATAGTATAAGCAAGAAATATTTTACGATTTGTTGTTTTTCATGATTTTAAAGACAAATATAGTAAAATACTTGTATTTTGATATGGTAAGTGATTCCATTATTTACAAAGTTTTGGTTTAGGCTTCGGTTTTTGCAAGAAAACACTGAACAACACGGAATTCTTATATCTTATAACGCTCACGGTCGGAAGCGCACTAGTTCGCGGATTCGACCATTGCGTAAGACATGCTCGCCCAGACCATGTCGCGTGGACACCGACACGCCCCCTTGCCACTTCTCCTGTATTTTATATTTCTATGGAATGGACAGAGGCTGAGCAGCGACTTTTCCAAACTAGTTCGAAATACATTCCATTTCGTCGCCTAAAAAAAAAAAAACAAAAACTACAAAATAACTTTAATTTCGGAACTCTGTGTCTTAGGTTACTTTTCGTTTTTGAACACCGACTTGCGAAATTATTTTGTACCTACTTACTTTTAGTTTTTTTTTTGTGTAGAAGTCGCTTGTATTTTTTTGGATTTATTTTTTATTTTTTAGTGGCACACCCCTCCCCTCCACCTAAACGTACCAATCACATTGGTGTAAATAATAAACAACCATGCGATTTCAGCAATCCCGAAAGATTTGCTATCATTTATTGAAGAGTTCCGTTTCCTACTCTGTTCTTCATCAGATCTTCAGCTAACTAGAAATATACTAGCGCAAATAAACAGTTTTTCTTTCTTTCTTTCAAATACTAAGATGTTTTTCCAACACAATTTTATTTTTTCATTTTACATCGATACGAGAGAATGTGAACATCATCAATGTAGACTAAGCCACGCATTATTAGAGAAACTCAAATACTAGTAGTCAGATCTCAATCAATTTAAATAGGACCACACGACAAGCACCAGCTTTTGAATGAAAAAAAATCATCAAAATCGGTACACCCAGTACCTACAAAGCTATGAGGTAACACACACAGAAAAAATACAGTCGAATTGAGAACCTCCTGCTTTTTTGGAAGTCGGTTAAAAAGCAGTGGGGTTGATGCCAATAGGGATGTTTCCTGAGTAAAAAATATATGATTATGTTTAGTCCGTCAGTTAGATTATAGAAAAATATTGGACACGTATTTTTTCCTTTATCAAATCTATAAAAACTGATGAAGATACAAAGCATCAAAGATCAGGAGTGGGGGCTTGTGACGCTACGGCTCGCTAAAAATTGTAGCGAGTAGTGACGTCACACGAGTTTTTAACGCTCTGTATCGGCTTCATTTTTTGTTTACGTGAAAAAAGAAAAAATACGTGTCCAATATTTTTTGGAAATCTATCTGACGGACTAATTAGATTTTTTTAGTCAACTACCCTATTATCGAGTAAATGTGTTGTAGTACGCAATTGCGAATTTTCTACTAAACTACTAGTACCTACTACTAAACTTGACATTTTGCACCATTTACCGTTATGGAGTTTTTTGTGTGTCTTCCTTCGTAGTTCAAGTCATCAAGTCCAGATCCAAACCAGCTCATAGTTTTTCTACTTTGCTTTGGGATTGACTTAAAGGAACCTAACAATATCTCGCTTTACTAGGTTTTTGATTTTTAATTAGAGAAGGTCAATAGTTTATCTTTGAACTTCAATGTCCAATGCAAATTCGAATCATCAAGACCGGTTCATAAACAATAAATTTATGCCCGAATAGATAGCCCCAAAAACATTATTGTTGTTGTATCCAGTCCATGCCCAGGTGTACGCTGATGGAAGTCACCCATGTTTTGCACAGCGTACCGGCGGCGGCGCGGCGGCGGTAGGGTGATGTTATGTTATGAACTGCGGGCGTACCATGAGGTGATAAAAACGTGAGTCTTCCGAGCGAGAAAGAGGGATAGAGTTATACATCCTATATAGCTCCATCCCTTTTTCTCGCTCGGAAGACTCACGTTTTAAGAAGTCATGGTACGCCCGCTGGTCTAAACAATAAACGGACATGTACGTGATTTCAGAAATCCCGTATGCTTTGCTATCATTTATTGAAGAGTTCCGTTGATTATCTCCAAAGTTCTTCCCCAAATTGAATGGGGACCAGTCCGCAAAATACTCTTCCAAACAAAAATAGAATCATAAAAAATATCACTGAAAAAAACATGGTTGCAAAAAAACCGTGGAATTGAGAACTTCCTCCTTTTTTGAAGTCGGTTAAAAATATGAAACAATGGTTCGATATTCTTTAATTTTGCCATTCTGACAGTACATACAGAGTGTTACAGGAGTGTCTGAAACAGTTGGTGACATCGAATCTGTGATAGAACTAAAATAAAAGTCACCACCCACCTTCATTACACTGCTTCAAGTGTTAATTTTCAACTGAAAAAAGGAGGTTTCTCAATTTGTCCGTAGATACTTTTTTATGTGTACGCGGATAACTTCGTAGTTTATGAAACGATTTTGATGATTTTTTTTTTGTTGTAAAAGAAAAATAAAGGTGCCCAGAGAAGTCGAGGGGAGCCTTCGAAAATCGTAATGGCGACTAGTTTGTATATTATTTTTTAAATTAATTATCTTAAAGCACTACAATTAAGGTCTAAAGTTGCTCTGATGATGAAGCCGAAGGACAGTCGAGGGAACTCCTCAACGACCGTTCCAATGTTTGGACTTATTTCATTTCTATTGATGAAAACTTTACACCCATAGGGGTTATAAGTGCCATTACAGGTCTGATGAAGGAGACCATAGACAGTTGAAGGAGTTCCTCAACGATTTACAGCAGTTCTCTATTGTTTGGCTTAGT
Source organism: Hecatera dysodea (assembly GCA_905332915.2). Taxonomy (NCBI): domain Eukaryota; kingdom Metazoa; phylum Arthropoda; class Insecta; order Lepidoptera; family Noctuidae; genus Hecatera; species Hecatera dysodea. The sequence continues at coordinate 9,874,955 of HG995304.1, forward strand.
TTTAAGTTTGTTTATTGTTTACAGCAACCAGGTATGCCGGAGATGGGTACGTTTAGCGGGGAACGGGACGGTGTAGGTACCACTAAAGTGAAAAATAAATAACTTTTTAGAAAAAAAAACAACCGACTTCCAAACAAAAAAACACAAGTATAAAAATAATATTAATTTAGGAACTCGGGTGTTTTTTCGTTTTTTGAACAGTGACTTCCGCAATTAAAGTTATATAATTTTTTGTTTAGAAGGCATTTGTAGGAATTTTTTCAGCTTTCTTTTATCCAATTACAACAAAGCCAACCAAAAGGAAGAGTCATGATTTTCATACATTTATTTTGGTTGTTTGGGAAACTGTCTCAAATGACTTGGAAGCCTCGTTCGATTTAAGATTGACCACCATGAACATTCATACTTTTCAAGTTTCGGATAGCTCTATGTGATAGCAATGTATTCAATAAATGGTTGGACAGGCCCTTGTAGGTGGTAAATGATTTGGAATAGTTCTAGTCCTCCTTTAACTAGTCATTTGTATGGACTCGAACATCTAGTCCTCCTTTAACTAGTCATTTGTATGGACTCAAACCCTATAACTGCTTCCCTAACATATTTCGCCACTTAAGTGCTCTAAGTGGCGTTTAAATTTGTTTTATACTACAGCATAGGCACACCTTTCAAGTTGTTACCAACTCGTCGCCACTTCTTTTTTCATGGCACTTCGTGTAAGGAAAATCTTAAGATGATACTGGTATACAATATCAATGGTCATAGTTATCATAATAAAAATACCGTTTTGGGCAACCAAAGGTTTTTATATTTATATTCTCTTAATCCTAATTGTATCCATAGGATTGGATGACTGCGGTGAACGGCGCCGTCGTCTTCGCAACCTTCTCGCCGGATTCCTTTGTGATCCTCTACAAAAGAAATTTTACAAGTCAGACAACTGCAGATATAGTTAGATGTAGCATAACTATAAGGATCTCAATCAGTTAAGGGTTATTTTCATTTGTACTCAAATAATGTAGGTAAGAATGTAATCATCATTATGAAACCAACAAGTTACTGCTTCTATGTGCTGATGTACTAAGGTAGTAAAGTGAACCAACCTTCAGCTTCTTCTCGTAGGCCATCAGCTTGACAGACTTGACCTTCCTCTTGTTCTCTAGCTTGCGGACGACGTCGCGATACTTCCAGCCGACTTCGTGGGACAGGCGGCCGACGTGACAGTACTGAAAGAAAATAACAATGTTATTACTTCATTCTTATGGTGGGTGAAGGTGTAAGATTAGTTATACATCTCAGACATTTAAAAAGTTGCAACATGGTTATTCAGTCGCAAATTACCCAAATAAAACATCATTGTAAACTTTTGTCAATTGACTTCAGTCAGGATTCAATGGTAGAACAAAACATTCTCTACTATTCCACTGGAAAAGGCCACCCCAGTATTTTTGCAAACACTCTATCTTGTACAACCTTTAACTTTTGTAGTGAACATTACTACAATAAGATATTCTATTCTTTACTATTCTTCCGATTAAGTTTTCTCAATGCAACCAATTTTTTAAGTATGTAAACCTTCTCAGAATTATGTTTTTACAACATGCATTTGATTTTATTTTTAAATCTTCAGCAAGCGTTATTGGCAAATTAATCACAAATGATTGACAAGTTTACATACCTTACGGCCAGGCTTCAAACAGAAGACGCGGAGCGCGGCGGGCACAACCACGCGACGGCGGTTGTCATATGGTGGCGGGCAACCGTCGTACGCACGGAGCCTACTCAGTGCGCTCTTTCCGCGCTCAGTCTTGTGTGGGATCATGCCTGGAATACAATTATACCATGTGAATATCATGGTGTAACAATTGAGGTTGATGTTTGTGGTTTAAAAGCTTCATAAAAGAATTCTTATCATAAACATCAAATAATGTAGGTAAAAATGGAAATAATCATTAGCAGTGCTTTCCAAGTCTGACAAAAAATAGATAAGGAGTACTTGGAATGAAAGAAAAATAATGGAACAGATAATATACCCTGTAAAAATGACATCGAGTTCATTGCTCTTTTTAAAGACGTTTAGGCAATAACATCCTCTTCAGGATCTTCACCTTTAGAACAAAGCATAACTGTAGTTTTAAATTTTTGACAAATTGGGCCTTTCTATCATCGAAAGTGCAAATAATGTTTACTTCATAGAGCTGAGGGTCAATTTTACTAATTTTTAAGTAACATTCGAATTTGCAACCTGAAAACACCTCTAATTTCCTTATATTTGTGACAGAATGCCACATATATGTTGTTAAACATTAATAGAATTGGCCCCTGTTTTCAATTGGTTTTGTCTGTTCCATCATACAACTCTTATTCTCAAACTAAGAGAATTATCTCAATAATGCATAAGGTATGTTTTTTACCTCTGACAGTCTTCCACAGGATCTTGGAAGGGGCTCTGAAGTGGAAAGGTCCACGAGCTGGGTTCACATTGCACCTCTTACGAAGGAATGACATGAACTTCAACTTGTTCCTGAAATACATTAAATCCGTCCATCAAAAGAATCAGAATCAAACTTTGGGGTGGGATATTTTCATAGTTATCAGATAACTTAAAGAGTAACAACATTTATTTGTCAAAATTCAGTCGCAAATTACCCAAGTTAGACATCATTTAAAGTTCTATATCCTTGTCTGGTTTTCAACGAGGCTTTATCATCATAAACTAGCGAGACGCTTGGCCGGTGTGTAACCTATTAAATAAACACCACAATGTGCTGTGTTATAGCACCATGAAAGTTTGAAATCAGATCTTCAAATTACGATGACGTGAAATTTAAAAGTTTTACTTGAACTATGAACAGAATACAAAGTCAAAGTATGGAAGATATGAGATCTCTTACCTGAAGAAGTTACCAGAGATGTTGATCTGCTCACATCGCACGACCACGACTTTATTACCTTCCAGCAGGACCTTAGCAATGACTGCGGCCAGGCGGCCGAGCAGATGGCCACGGCCATCGATTACTATGGCCTAGAACAAGCAATCACACTGGTTAGAAACTGCCGCTGACGTACCGTATAACCTCAAAATCATTTACACTATTTTTAATTCTGACTGTTTTGAAACACAACATTTGGAACTGGAATTTCGGATTTCCTTGAAACAGAGCATATACGAACAGTTGCACGTAATATAATAGCCCTGTAACAAGTGCTATACACAAGAAAGCACGTGTGATGCATGGACAGTGCATGTTGTTAAAACTTATCACATGGCAAAATCGAATATATTAAAGAATAGAAGGCACATAGCAGTTTTAAGTGAATTATTTGTCCACTTGAGGGCATTTTACTTGATTTTCATATTTTTTCTTCTCACCTTATTGCTAAAGCCCGTCATTTTCACGACAACAAAACGGAAAAGGATAATTTTTTAAAACAATATGGCTACCGGATGTTCAACAGCTCATGAAGTGTTGCTATACTACATTTTTTTTTTTTTTGGCTTAGTCGATTTTTCTGACTATGGTTTGTGAGTTTTCAATACATTCGCAGATTTCAATGTGTCTATTGAAAGGAGAGACGGTTAGCAGATTTCAATTTATGAATCATCAGCTGATCCAATAGTAAATGTATTCTGTGGTCATTTGTAATGACAACAGTGACATTCGTTCATTTATTATTATGACATTTTTGTTTTGGCCATAATCCAAGACGAATTTTAAAAATTACGTGTACTTTATGCACTGGATGAGAAGGGATAGTTGGGATTTAGCTGATAATGTTAATATTTTTCAAAAGTCCATCAAAGTAATTTGTTCAAAATGGAAATTCCATACAGAAAAATTGCGATTTACGTATTAACTTTTGTAGCCTATGCGTACACTGGCATGGGCTCTAGTATGCTAAGGAACTTAAAGGATGCAGTTCTATCGGCAGAATCAGTTTTTGGTGATATGTTCAAAAATGTCATAACAGTGGCTGAGAGGTTTAGATCCCTGCATGAAGTATTTGATGCAGCTGTAGAGGAAGAATGCATATTCAACTGCCCTGAAGGTAAATTATGCTTGAACTCAACTTCATTGTTACAATTGCTACTCGTTTATTGTACATCATATAATAATGTGCTAAAGTTTAAAATTTCCAGGATCTAGACCAGTCCGCAATAGAAACCACATTCCGACATCAGATGGTTGTGGTTCTCTCGGCTTTGAGGTGGCTTCAGAATACTTGCCACTTGAAGAAATGACGAAATGTTGTGATACCCATGACATTTGCTATGATACATGTAACAGTGGGAAAGAAACATGTGATTTGGACTTTAAAAGGTGCCTCTATAACTACTGTGATAGTTATAAATCACTAAATGTTGCAGGAGACACAATAACAAAAGGTACATTTAAATTCTTGATTTGCAACTTTGCACATTAATATACATTTTTGTTTGTTTTAGGGGATCAAAAGCTGTTAGGGAGAAAAACAAAGAATTTGGGATTCTTACCTTACCGCACATAAACATGGTGGTCTCCATCAAAAGACTGTAAAAGCAGTAGAACTTTGTTCACTAAATACAACACTTCAAGGTATTGTACCCACTTTCTGAAATATTATTATTTGATTTCAGGTTGTAAAGCTGCAGCAAAATTGTTATTCACTGGCACATTGACTCTTGGCTGTAAGTCATATTTGGATGCTCAGAAAAATGCATGCTACTGCCCTCCAGCAAAAAATAACAAGTATAAGAAATATCCAGGGAGTGGAGATTTGTAATAGGCAACTGTTTTTTGATTATTTTTTTTCCAAAGAATGTAGTAATACCAGTTTTGTGATACTTGTGTAAGATTTATTTATTTATAATAGCAGATTTGGTGTAGAGATAATGTTTTTTTTTACTAGGATAGAGTAATAAGACCTAATGTTATCCAAGAATAAAGCAGTTTTTATGTTCAAATCATTTATATAAAAGATATTTTGAAGTTTTAGTCCCTCCTTTCATACCTGGTAAAACTTAGTTTTAAGTTTCAAACATTAAACTATTCTGCATGTATTTTGATCATACCCATTTTATAGGAAAATAAAAAGTTGGTTTGTTTATATATCAGTTTATTATTTTAGCAATAAAAATTACATCTTATTTGTTGGAATTATACCTTAATATTAAATAATTTATTTACTAAATTTAGATTATGGGGCTTCTTACAAATCTCATGCAAGCACTGGAAGGATGAGCTAGCCATCACATTTCGGGTGAGTGCTGTATTTTACCCCCATAAGGGAGGTCAGGCCTTTATAGATAAACACACTACTAAATGGACGCATAACTAAATACATATCTTATAGATCAATATGTTGAGCGTATAAAAATAATTCATTACAATGTAAATAAATGCTTGTAAAAATATTTTATAATGGATTAATTCATTTTTTTTTGTTTGATCTTACTGACTTTACCTTAGCATCAAAACATAAATCTGAGCGATTGCTTGTTACAGTTTGACTACAACATCTATGTAAGTAGTTCTTTGATTTCTTCTTTTTCTGCAGCTTCGATGTATGGTGTTCCATCTGGGGTTTTTCCATTTTTGGATGCACCCTGTAAGATAATAAAGAGTTGCTTGCTGATGATAGATTATAATCATAAGTCATTGTGAGCATGAACCATAAACAATCCATGACTCATTGATATCTTATAAATCACAAGTCAAACTAATTTCACAAAATACTGTATAATAATGTAATTTAATTTCACAAGTTCACTGCACGTAATTGATTTCCTACCATAACTGAAATTGCAAGTCATGCTTATTCATTTTGCAAAAAAGCACCAATTGCTGTTTTTAGGTAGATACTTACATTTTTCAGTAATGTCTTCACACAGTCTGTATGACCTTCCCAAATAGCTGCTAGTAGAACAGAGATGCCATGTTTGTCCAACATCTGAAAATATGCATTTTAATTAGATAAATATTTGATAATCTTTCTAACAACAAATGTTTTGTTTTCAACACACACTTACATTAGGGTCTGCTCCTTTGTCCAGCAGATAGTTGAGCACAGCAGTTTGTCCATAATCGGCAGCATAGTGAAGAGGTACTCTTCCATCAATTAGTGCATTGACATCAATTTTCTAAAACAAATACATTTTCTTTGTACTCTTAAAATAGTTTAGGCACTCCAATGGGAGGATAAATTACTAAACTTATTAGTAAAGGAGTAAGAGAAAAGAAGAGAGAAGAGTTACAATGATCATAGTAATTCAATGGAATTACTATGATCATTGTAACTCTTATACGTAGCAATTATGTGCCTGCACAATACCTAATTGTACAATGTTTTACTACAGTTTTAATTCATTTAGGCACTATAGTCATGACTATTTTAAGAGAGTATAGATTACGGTACGCGATTGAGTAATCGTTTATTGTTTTTCGATAAATTTGAGCTCGAAATTAGTGAGAAACATTGCTTTCTCTTGCCAACGACTAAAAATGTTCACGTAGAAAGAAAACCGATTTACAGACATTATGTGATTCACTTACTTTGTTTTCTACTATGTCTTTTACTTGGTCGATATCGCCATTTTTAATTCCCCAAACTAATTCACTCATTGTTGCGTACTTTCTAAATCCTTTTGAGAACAATATTTCGAGATTTATTCCGGAATCGAAATAACAATGGAGATGGCGTTCTCTGACATGACATCTGTCAATGCTAAGGATGTACCCACCATGGAATGGAGGAAAAGTTTTTATTACGTTAAAGTCTAATGCACACGTACCCTATATTAAATTGTAGTCTTTGTGCACACGCAAGCATGGTCAAGAATGTCATCAAGTCGTTAATCAGTCACGTCACCTGGCACTACGTGACAAAAACTCGCCGGTCGTAACGTGACTGATGTGTTGGGCCGATGTCCCTAGACCTCTCCGTACTATATTTAGAGGTACCCAATGTATTACGTTGCTCTATGTTTAGAGGAGACTGATCTGCATCTTGACGGTAACATGATTCAGTTGAACTCATATCAGATGAAATCAGATCTCTCTAGGAGAGGGAATGGCCCGTAGGTAATCCACCACGCGGCCCCAGTGCGGGTTTTATGAATGTCACTGTGGTGAACCTCTTTTCTATCACCATAGAGACTTTTCATTCTTCATATATTGTGTCATACTACGAGTATGTCATGTTCTGCTAATTAAAACCTAATGTATAGTGATGTGTACGCCTTGTACACCAGGGAATGGGTTTATCCAATAAGTAAAACAACGAATACTTGAAAACTGAATGTGTAATAAAAACTACATATCGGATTCTTCCCTGAACATCACACTCGAACTGTGTGTTGCCACACTTGGCTTCCCCTTTCTTACCACCGTGGGTAATGTTGCCAATGTAAATACACTACAATACTCTCCCTCTATAGATTCAAACGTTGAGGTGGTTTTCTCTGTCTGTCAGAACGCCTCAATGTTTGATTCTCATTAGAACTGCAAGAAACAATAGACTGACTAACAGGTAAGTTATTAGATGTACTATTACAAACTTCCACATCCTGGTAAGTATTAGAAGTATTCGGGCTAACTTCAGAGACTTTAGAATTTTCTAGAATATTATTATTGTTATTAGTAATGTTATCATCCTTTACATTTTGCAATGTCTCTGAAATTGGCTGGTTTACAATAATATCAGAATCACCATTAGAAATTATCTGTTCATCATCATCACTTGAATTATTAGAATCTTGCAATAAACTATCTTTCATTATAATTTTACTGGTTTCATTTAAATCCTCCTTTAGGTGTTGCGGCAAAGAACCTATAATCTGATCTAAATGGCGTTTCCATATTAAGTTTTCTCCTAAAACTCTACATAAATATGTTCTTTGTCCCAATACCTCATCAATTATACATTTAACAAATTTCTTTTTATTAGGATTCCTATAGTCCCTACAGTAAACATACTCTCCCTCTCTAAATTTTTCTTCTCTTTTTCCTACATTACACTGTCCTTTTTCCTTTTTAGTAGATAATAAATCCAATCTAGACCTGAGTTTTCTATTGAACATAGCTTCTGATGGTGTAATATTTGTAATACAATGTACTGAATTTCTGTAATGAAATAAGTATCTATTCATTAAAGTTTCAAATGAGACATTTCTGTTTTTAACATCATTAATGGACTTAAACATAGCATTTTTAAAACTTTTTACAGCATTTTCGGCAAAGCCGTTAGTTGCGGGATGAAAAGGTGGAGAAGTTTCATGTTGAATACCATTTTTATAAAGAAATTCCGAAAATTCCTTGGAACAAAATGTAGCAGCATTATCTGTAACAACTACTTTAGGCAATCCAAACCTACTAAAGCATTCTCTGAATTTTTCCACAGTTGTATTAGCTTCTAAATTCTTTACTATAAATGCTTCTGGCCATTTACTGTAACAATCTATTATAATTAAAATCATTTTACCACATATAGGTCCTAGAAAATCAGCATGTACTCTTTCATATGGAAAATTAGTTTTTGGCCATGCAATAAGTTTAGATTTCTGAGGTTCTGGTCTAGCAGACATACAGACCTGACAAGCTTTAACAAAATTTTCAATGTTACTGTCTAGATTAGGAAACCAAAAATAAGATCTAGCATTATTTTTCATTTTAACAATGCCTTCATGTGAAACATGGAGTTCTTGCAATATGTTATTTTGTAATTTCTTAGGTATTACCACTCTGTACCCCCACATGATAACTCCATTTTCTATGTAAAGTTCACTTTTTCTATTTATAAATGGCTGGAAGACTTCATCTTTCACATCTTTAGGAAATCCATATCTAACCATATTATAAACACTACTCAAAACTGGATCCTTTCTAGTTTCTGAGCGTACCAAATTTAAATCAATAACATTCTGATCTTGTATAAAATGTATGTAGTCACATTCTTTATCATTATCTAAAATATCTAATGGTAAAGGTAATCTTGACATACAATCAGCTTTAACATTTTCTATGCCTTTAACATGTTTAAAAGTATAATCAAAACTAGACAAATACAATGACCATCTTTGCAAGCGCCCTGCTGCCATTTGTGGTAAACTTTTATGTTCACCAAATAATGCTAATAAAGGTTTGTGATCAGATAACAATTCAAACTTTCTACCTACTAAATATTGATAAAATTTTTGTACAGCCCAATAAATTGCTAGAGCTTCTTTATGGATCATAGAATAACCCTTCTCAGCCTTTGAGAAAACTCTAGAAATGAAACTAATTGGTCTGTCTGACCCATCTGGTAAAATATGACTTAAAACTGCTCCAATTCCATTTTGTGAAGCATCACAGGCCAAACGCAAAGGTAAATCTCTACTGTAATGAATCAAAACATTGTCTGAAATAATATCCTTCTTAATTCTATCAAAACTTTTTTGACATTCTTTAGTCCAATTAAATTTTACATTATTTTGTAATAAATCATATAAGGGCTTAAGTTTCATAGATAAATTATTAATAAATTTACCATAATAATTCACCATTCCTAACCATGAACGGACCTCTGAAACATTTTTAGGAGCAGGTGCATTAATAACGGAGTCAACCTTTGACATATCTTTGGATAACCCATTCTTTGAAATAAAATGTCCTAAATACTTGATTTTAGGTTGCATAAATTTACACTTGTTTTTATTTAAACGAATACCTGCCTCCTTGAACCTTCTTAAAACTTCTTTTAAATTATTTAAATGTTCTTCATCATTGGTACCTGTGACCAGAACATCATCTATGAAATTGACAACACCACTAGCTCCCAACAAAACTTTTTCCAGTTTATTTTGAAAGATGGCACTGGCTGGTTTTGTGCCATATGGTAGTCTTTTTACTCGGTATATCCCTTTTGGTGTTGACCATGCTAAGAGTTCACTACTCTCTTTACTAAGGCATAAATGATTGAAAGCATTTCTTAAATCTAATTTTGAAAATGATGTACCACCTTGCAAAGCAGTAAAAATATCCTCAATTCGAGGTAAAGGATGGTTAACATCTTTAATGTACTTATTCACTGTAATTTTGTAATTAGCACATAACCTAATTTTATTATTTTCCTTGAGAACCGGTACTAAAGGTGTTCCCCACTGGGATGTTTCCACTTTTTCAATAACACCTTCTTTCTCTAGCCTTATTAACTCTGCTTCCACCTGGTCTTTGAAAGCGTGAGGTACTTGCCTTGGTTTGTGAAAAATAGGTTTTACATCCTTATCAGCTAATTCTAATGTAATTTCTTCACCTTTAATAACACCTAACTCATTTTTAAATAACATGTCAAACTCCTGTAGCAATAATTGTAATTTCTCTTCTGTACTTTGCACATAATTAATAGATAAATGTTTAGTTATATCTAAATTAAATTTTTGAATTAGATCTCTACCAAATAACATTTTACACCCATTCTTTACAATAACCAAATTACAATTTAATTCTTTATCACTTACTTTAATTTTACAATTTATTTCACCAACTGGTTTCAAAATGTGACCATTATAGGTTTTTAACACAATATTTGAAGTTTTTAAATCAATGTGAGAAAATTTAGACAAATAAACACTTTCAGGTAAACATGAGATTGCAGCACCTGTGTCTAGTTCCATTTGGACTGGTTTGTTTTCTATATAACATTTAATAGAAATTGGTGCAACATAATGGACATTTTTCTCTAACGCAAAGATATCAATAGAACTATTATTACAAGTGTCTTCACTAACATCCTCATGCAAGCTAATTAGTAAAATTGAACTTCGCTTTTCCAATTTGGTCTCATTGGCTTCAAAATACTGTTCAAGTCTTTCGAGGAAACATAAAATGTCGCCATTACTCTTGAACGTTTCGATTTGTAGATAACTGTTGGCCATGTTTCAGCCGTAAAATGCATCCAAATAATAATAATAACTGGTTTTACCTCGTCGCCATTTGATGTGTACGCCTTGTACACCAGGGAATGGGTTTATCCAATAAGTAAAACAACGAATACTTGAAAACTGAATGTGTAATAAAAACTACATATCGGATTCTTCCCTGAACATCACACTCGAACTGTGTGTTGCCACACTTGGCTTCCCCTTTCTTACCACCGTGGGTAATGTTGCCAATGTAAATACACTACATATAGGTTTTGGATATTATCACAATTTAATTAGCAGAACAAAACGACTATACCCCATGGATAAATATCTACGACCTGAGCGGTTCGATGGTGACCCGTCCCTAAGCACGTCGGCCACGGAATGGGCTCACTGGAAGAAAACGTTTGTCAACTTTCTTGCAGCGCAGGACTCAACCACTACTACTGATAAGGTCAAGCTTACCGTACTTATTAACCATGTGTCACCTAACGTATATACTCACATAAGCGAGTGTGAGACATACGAACAAGCGCTGACTCTCTTGAATAAACTTTATGTTAAACCAAATAACATCTTGTATGCTCGCCACGCTCTCGCCACTCGGAGACAAGGTAGTCACGAGACTATCGACACCTACATCCAAGCCTTGAAGCAACTTTCCAAAGATTGTAATTTTTCTGCGGTCGATAGTAAGACGAATCGAGACGACAATATTCGCGACGCTTTCATAGCTGGCATCTCCTCAACAAAAATAAGAGAGAGACTCCTTGAAAACCTAAGCCTAACGTTGGACGAGGCGCATAACCAGGCACGCTCTTTAGAGATGGCTGAAGTCAATACGTTACACTACAACAACACTTCACTGAATGCTGTTACCGAAAACATCCCTGGTCAAACTTCTATCTACAGTGGAAATACGAGCACCTCTGCAGCTACGCCGACGCCGACCTTTCAAAACCGCTCAAATCGAAAATGTTTCTACTGTGGAGGACTTGTGCACCCACGTAAGTCATGCCCCGCCTTCGACGTGACGTGTCAACTATGTAACAAGAAAGGGCATCTTGCTAAAGTCTGTCGCAGTAAAAACACAACTAGCGCTGCCACGTTTGACCCGGACAATGTCACCGCCTGCATCGTCGCCGCATCACCGTCGTCCCTGCATAAAGCTATTGTTCCTGCGTACATAAAAGGCATTAGAGCTGCAGCACTTCTAGATACAGGCAGTTCTAAAAGCTTTATTAACTTTGAATTTTCTAAACTATGCTCTCTGAAGATGAAACCTAGTCAGCAGGTGATATCTATGGCCTCTCTTAACCACACTTCCTCAGTGAAAGGAGAAACCTGCCTTACGCTTACCTTGGGAAAACACACATACGAAAACGTTCAACTGCTTGTTATAGAGAACTTATGCTCAGACATGATTTTAGGACATGACGTTTTAGAAAAGCATTCTTCCCTCGAATTCGCATTTGGTGGCCCAAAAGAACCTCTCGTCGTCTGCAACGTAGCTGAAGCATCCGTCCCTGCAGTGCCTTTATTCGCCAATTTATCTCCAGAATGCAAACCAATTGCTATAAAGTCTCGAAGATACAGCGATGATGACCGACGTTTTATTGAGGAGGAGGTGAAGAATCTCTTAAACGAAGGAGTTATCGAAGAGAGTCGGTCACCATGGCGAGCACAGGTACTGATCACTAAGAATGCAAATCACCGGAAACGCCTAGTAATTGACTACTCCAGAACTATAAATCGATTCACAGAACTAGATGCCTATCCACTTCCCTGTATAGAGGAATTGATATCAAAAGTGGCTAAGTATTCTGTGTTTAGTGCCATAGATCTAAAAAGCGCCTATCATCAAGTTCCTATCTTACCAGAAGAAAGACCATATACTGCGTTCGAAGCAGTTGGAAATCTATACCAGTTTCGACGTATTCCTTTTGGAGTCACAAATGGAGTTTCCAGCTTCCAAAGAACCATCGATTGGCTTATTCGAACGGAAGGTTTGAAAGGAACATTTGCATATCTCGACGATATAACAATTTGCGGCAAAACGCTAGAGGAGCATGACCATAATCTACAAAAAATTTTTGCAGCAGCCAAGAAGTACGGCCTAACACTCAATGAAGCAAAATCCAAATTTAAACAAACATCTATCAACATACTAGGCTATACAATCTCAAACAATATCATCAAACCTGACAATGATAGATTAGAACCTCTTCTAAACTTACCTCCTCCTCAGGACTTGCCCAGCTTGCGAAGAGCCCTAGGTATGTTTGCCCATTACTCAAAGTGGATATCAAACTTTTCTGAAAAGGTACATGAACTAGCAAAGACCAAGACATTTCCGTTGAGTACCGCTATGACTAAAGATTTCCAAGAACTTAAAAAGGCCATAGTCAAGTCTTGTGTTCACGCCATTGACAATAATTTACCATTCACTGTAGAAACTGACGCCTCGGAACACTCCATTGCAGCAACTCTTTCACAGGCTGGTAGGCCAGTAGCCTTCTTTTCGAGGACACTTAACTCCTCTGAACAAAATCATTCAGCAATCGAAAAGGAAGCTTACGCTATTGTTGAATCCTTAAAAAAATGGCGGCATTTCCTTATAGGGAAATCATTTATGCTTATTACAGATCAGCGTTCCGTTGCTTTCATGTTCAACACTAAGCACACCAGTAAAATAAAAAATGAGAAAATACAGCGCTGGCGATTGGAACTATCACCATATAAATATGATATCGTATACAGGCCAGGCTTGCAGAATCATGTAGCAGACGCCCTCTCTCGCGTCTGCGCCATCGTTGAAACACCAGGAAAGCTACGATCACTCCATGAAGCCCTTTGTCATCCAGGCGTAACCAGAATGGCACATTGGATTCGTTCCAAAAACTTAGCTTACTCGATTGAAGAGATAAAAAGCATGACAAAGAACTGTCGAATCTGTTCAGAAGTAAAGCCTAGATTCATTACAGCTGACCCGCAAAACAAACTAATTAAGGCTATGGCGCCTTTCGAACGACTTAGCATGGATTTTAAGGGACCTGTACCATCTAAATCGCAGAACAGATTCATTTTAACGGTAATCGATGAATACTCCCGTTTTCCATTCGCTTTTCCGTGCCCTGACATAAGCGCTAAAACTGTAATTAAGCATCTAGATAGCATTTTTGTCATGTTCGGCACGCCAGCTTATGTGCACTCAGACCGAGGGTCATCATTTTTATCGGCAGATGTTAAAGAATTCTTACACTCCAGACAAATAGCAACGAGCCGTACAACACCATACAACCCTCAAGGCAACGGCCAAGTTGAAAGACTCAATTCTACGCTCTGGAAAACTGTACAGTTGGCATTAAAAACTAAAAACTTACCGATAGAGAGCTGGGAGGAGGTCCTACCGCGAGCGTTACATTCCATACGTTCGCTCTTGTGTACTAGCACAAATTGTACGCCACATGAAAGAATGTTCCAACACTCACGTAGATCGACAAATGGAGATTCCATTCCTACATGGCTAACGGACTCAAGCAGAGTGCTTATGCGACGTTTAGTTCAAAAAACGAAATATCAACCACTAGCCGAAGAGGTGGAGGTACTAGAAACTAACCCCACCTATTCGTACGTTCGAACGATGGATGGTCGCGAGACTACTGTGTCCAACCGCCATTTAGCGCCTTTGGGATGTGATGGAGAAGATATCCCCATAATTGACGAGTCTGTAGATGCCGAGCCCGAAAGATCGCAGTCTCCTTCACCACCATGTTCACCGACGACGGTTTCGCCGTCATCACCAACACAATACTATTCGCCACCAGTCTCGCCACCAGAGACTCTTTCGTTACCGCCACTATCTGAGGTTTTGCAAGGAGTACCGGAGCAAACGAGATTGGACGCAAACGAGTCCCCAATCGCGGAGCTACCCCGGAGGTCCACTAGATCACGGAATCCGCCAAAGTACCTACGTGATTACATCTGGCCGGGGTGAATGTGGTGAACCTCTTTTCTATCACCATAGAGACTTTTCATTCTTCATATATTGTGTCATACTACGAGTATGTCATGTTCTGCTAATTAAAACCTAATGTATAGGTTTTGGATATTATCACAGTCACATGTCTTCGAATTTTTGGTTCTAGGAAATGCCGGTTTCCTCACGATGTTTTCCTTCTCCGTTTTGAGAGCAGTGGTGATAAAATTAATTACACAAAGTAATGCGCTTGGCTGGGTTTGAACCCGCAACCTACAATTCATAAGTTGGAGCTGTTACCATTCGGCCACCAGTGCTCGTGCTCTCAGACTCACTGAATGGTAGCGATTTTTGCTAACTGCAGTGGATTAATTAGCACTTGCTGAAAAATAGGTACGTGAAATCATTGAGAAATGCGAGCTCAAGGTTAAGTAGAGCTGAGATCTTTTTTGAAATATTTGCTACAACATACTCCAATAATCATCTGCCTAGTCTTTTCCCAACTATATTGGAGTCAGCTTCCAGTCAAACCACCTACCAGGCCTCCACAACCCATTAACTACACCATAGATGAATTTCTAACGGATAAATTGACTGATTGATCTGACTTACTGTATATTCAATAATTAAGTAAATAATAAAATCAATAACACAGATATCTTACATTACTTAACTGTTTACTTGAAGTGCAAATAACATAATTATAAGACTCAAAAAATGTATATAATAACATGGCTAAACGACTTTTAATAACTAGTATTATGTAGGCGTAAAATGTATACATGAAATATAATTATATTATATGAATAGTAGATATAGATAGACATGCAATAAACATAATTAAATTTAAATTAAATTAATAATAATAATATATCTAATTAATAAACATATCACAATTTTATAAAATATATAAATACACATAAAAATTAATAGTATAATAATTTAATTGATACTGCTCTTATTTACCTACCACCTGTATATGCACATTGTGGATTGCAATAAACACTTGAAACTTGAAACTAACTGGGGAACACTTACTTCTTGGCGAGACTGGTGTCAGATTTTCTGGCTTCTGACAATCCGTGAAACTTTTATCTAAAATATACTTGACATTGACTACCTATGCTGCGACCGTTTTTTCCGACGTTTCTGAACGTCCCGGTGCTTTCCGAAAGCACGGAGGGAGGAGTCTCGTTATGCTAGGGATGGGCAAGTGAAAAAAATATATCGATATTTATCGTATCGATATTTTTAAACACTATCGATAATTATCGAGGGAAAAATATCGATATATCGATATTTCGTCAGTCTTCGTAATAAACAATAGTATTTTTTATTATTGCTCGAGCTTAAACAATTTATTATATTTAACATTTTTTAGGTTTTGTGATTGATTTGTTGAAAAAAAACACCGAAAATTGTTAATTGTCTGTTAACTTCAGGTTCATATTCGTCTTACACTGATGGCTTAATAGTATTAGTATTTTCTTGCACGCTACCAATAGTCTTAATGCTATATTACATTTCATAACGATTTAGGCGGGATTTTTTAAAGTTAACAATATGCGAGGAGCATGCAAGAATATCCTAATAACATTAAAAACACGCAACCTAAATTGCGTAAAAAATAATCGAATTTGATACGAATTCGATACTCCAAAATAAATATCGAATATCGATATATCGCCATTAAAAATATCGACGATATATATCGATAATTGTATGGAAAAATATCGATATTTCGATATATCGATATTTTTTGCCCATGCCTACGTTATGCTAACACGGTCACCCATCCACAGACCATTCTCGGCAAGCGTTGCTTAACCTTGAAGATCGACCCTTGCGGCTGTTATAATTTAGCCACGAGCTCCTCCTTAGAATATACTCCAATAAATATTGGAATGTGTAGCATCTGCAATCTAATACAAAACATTCGCGATTATTTTATCAATAAACTATGAACGAGGGTCATGCATGAATATAGATAAAAAAGAACCTCATGACGGCTGTCAGTTCTGTCAGTTTTTGGTTTTTGCGTTTGTGATTTCGATTTCGTTTGCGAACGTTACTTTGAATTTTAAAATTCTCTAATCTACTAATTTTATGTTTGGACTTGGAGATAAAATGGAAGAAAGTTTCGAAGATTTTTCTGGAATACCTCAAGATGCACGCGCTGCCACCAAACATGTTTTGGTAGGTAGATGACATAAAATAATGTACATAATTGCTAAAAGTTTTGTATAATTGGTGACCAACATGAGTATATTTTTTTCTTATTTCAGCAGAGACTCCTACTTGACAAAATTCAACCTTTAACCCTTAGGTTACGTCGGCAGCTATTGTCTTATGAAAGCAATGGAGAGGATATTTCAAAAGTTCGCGATGTTTACACATTATGTTCAAGTCAAATTAATAAATGTTTGATCAATTTATTTGATGTCTTCAAAGTGGAATTTCGAAACCGCACTGTTTTGCAGGTAACCAAATCAGTGTTTTATTTTATTCCATTTTGCTTATAACAATCCTAAAAAAATTGATTTACGAAAACTTGTTAAAATCTAATATTGCATACCTACAGTTCTATTTTAAAGCTGGGAATTAAACAGGATAATGCTACTACACTCAACCAGAACTCTTATATAAAAAAGTCAGGACTTTTCCTTAATTCAACTTCCGCCCCTAAGATGACACACTGACCCTTTATTTGTTTCAGGAAACTCGTCAGTATAATTTGGAAAGATTATCATGGTGTATCAATAAATTAATGTCCATTGAGAACTATTTGGAGAGATCATTAGTCTCATTGGAAGTAGATAAAAGTGCCAATGATTCTTTCAATATAACTACTATGCATTTTGTCAACTGGATTGACCACACATTTGAAGTTCTTGGTAAACTTGCTGATGCTATCTATAAGACTGATTACAAGGAATCTGAAGTACTTTATACTCAGTGGAAGGACTATGTAAGCATTTATTAACACTTTCAGTGCCCAGAACTCGGCACAAGGGATTGTTCAACCCGAGTTCTGGGTACTGAAAGTGTTAAATAACTGATGACAATTAAATGGTCAGAAATGTATACTCATTCTAGATATCTCTTGCTGAATTTGCAGATGGTTGAGTGTGTGAGTGAGCTGCATGTGTCAATTGATGAACTCCTGCTATCAGCTATGACTCTGTGTCGATACTGTCTAGCTGATGATCAACATATTGTGAAAGCACGCTGCCAAGTGGTAATTATACATCTAGCTAATATAATAGAATATCAACCTGTGCAGCTTCACATGGGTAGCAGAGCTTATTATAATCTCCCTGTTGGCATGATTGTTTCCAACATCCTCTATGATTTTCATCATTTTTCAGATAATTTACATTATCTATAATGAATCATACATGTAAACCTTTGTCGTGAATCACTCCACTCATTGGATAAAGCTGTATGAAAGTTGATTTCATAGTTTTATCTCAATCAGGCCGATAGATAGATGAGGGGCTTTCTTATATAGTGAATATTATTAATTCGAGAGCATATGAAAGTGCATAAAAGCTATCTACACCCTTTATTAATTTACAGGTCTTGAGAGAAACAAAAGCATTGTTAAGTGAATTGATAGAGGGAGACCTTAGTTCAACTGTAGAAGCTGCACCACATACATTAAAGCTGCCTATAATGCCATCAAATGCCAACGTTCTCATAGATGTGCTGAAAGATGTCCTGTATGCGCTGGAGACCAACACTAATACTGCTCTACTAGCACTAGTAGGGCACTGTTTTACATTCAACAAGTCTCCCATAGCCATTCTAAGAGACCATTTCAGTAATGGAACTAAAGGAACTTGCTCCTGTTTAGTCAAGAGTGAAGATGAGGTCACAGAGAACTGCTCGTATGTCAAGGATTTTGATTTGTACAATGAGAGGTTGCTGCAGATCGGAAACTTTGCTGTTTCTTGCTCTTCTGATCAAAATAGTAAGAATATTACTAACTTTACCATCAGCATTATCTTACTCTTTACCTTATTTGGGGTTGCAGTAACATGTTTTCTTCCAAAACTCTCTATTAATGATGTCAAAGTCAATTCTATTTTAACTAGACAACTAAAAGGCACTTTTGAACATCAAAACAGTTGGAAAATAAAATATTAGTCACCCTAGGTGTCTATTTGCAAAAAGTAGATTCTTATGGAAAAGAATGGACATGGAACTCCATAGTAACTCTTCCCAAATATAAGTTTTACAATATTTTGTATACAATAATCAATTGATTATTATGCGAGGACAAATGCAACCAAAATAGCACTAATACTACTAATAGGCACATTAAAGTAATATGCAGTCAGCAGTGGTAAAATGAATGCTGTTTTTTGTTAGTAGTTTACCAGTAAGGGACATAGTAGGTACTTACATATTTACAAATTTTGCAACCATTGATTTACAGTGGTGGTCATATAATTAAGAATTATTTGTTTGGTCTTTATTTACATTTATTTCTCAAAACATTCCTCAAAAAAAATCTATAGGTTTTTGAACAATATTTGGATAAAAACAATGTTTGGTAGGTACTTAATAATTATCATTCTATAGCTTTTTGTACAATATTTGGGTAAAAACAATGTTAGGTACCTAGGTACTTAATAATTATCATTTATTTGTAAAATTTCCAGGGATCCTCTCTCTGCGCAGTGGACTAGCCAGCTTGGAAGCCTTAGATCCTCATCTAGTGCCAGCATTAATGATGTCGCCTGATAGTCACCATGCGACATTACTAATCAACTCCTGGATGCATGAAGTTCAGGAGATTCGAGATAATGTGTTCTTGATTGTGGATCCCAGTGCTTTTGCTGAGGTATGAATGAACAAGAGCTAACTATTGATACCTACTTAAAAAATACATACATGGCCACTACATAAAAGGTGTGTAATTGCTCACAAAGTAGTTGATACTCCTGTGATGCCCAATAATTGGTTGACATTGTTACCTATATAAGTCTTCGGCATGAGAATGCTTGCCAGATTTGGTTCAGTTCTTGCAATATTAATGCAGTGGATGTGTTGTGTTTGGGAAAGATCATATATGAAGGAGGCTACTACAGGCTTACCCATCATTATTAACGCATTATCTTGCAGAGCAGCAGTATCAATACATAATGTTCCAACGGCTCACTCTTACTTCGTGAGAGTGGGCCGTAATGCACCTCGCGGGCCCAGTGCGGGTTGGTACGCGTTCATTCTTTTGGTTTCTAAGATATTGTGGCTATTGCAAAATATAATTTGAAGCAGTTAATATAGTTAAAGTAATTATTTTTTTGATTGTTTCAGAAATCAAAACAGATGATGCATCAGAGACTGCAAGTTATACTGAAAGATGATTGCTACAAAAATGTAGATGTGTGTGCAATAATCAATATGGGATGCATGGTGTATGACTTCTTCCATGTGTATGACAAGTGTGAGCCTGAGGCTTTGGGCCATCATGACAAGCTGCTACTGTTGTTGGCTGACTTGTATAAAGGTAACAATATATAATAAGCTTATTAATATTTTTTTAAAACATAACTTAGCTTTAAATACTTACTGCTTATGAGGTTCTAAATTTAAATTCCAAAATGTTGAATAAATATTATTCTAATTAGTATTAAAGCTAAGCAATGGTTAAAAAGTTTCATGAATATTGCTGTAAGTTCGTAATATCTCCAATATCAAGAAAATCCAAGAAAATCCTAAACATTGTACCATATTTACTGTTGCAGTGCAAAAGGAATGCAAAATTGTAAGCAATATTCTCAGCACAAATGGCGACTTTGTGTACAACGTTAAAATGCCGAAAAGTAACAAAGAAGTGTCCCTAGATCAACTTTTAAAACGGCTGAAACTTCTGTACACATTGGTGACGAGAATTCACAGCTTACATCATCCTAAGGAGAATGAAGACCAATGGCTTGGATGTGAAGGCGAGGAGGAACCGCAAATGGCTTACAAGAATGGCACACACACAGTTGTGAAGAATTCTGATACATACGTCCATTCGCCTCAGAAGCCCATCAACAATATGTCCAGAAGTGTATTCGGAAGGACCAACGTACGTTCGTCAACGAGAAACTTCCCCTTATCAAAATTAACAAAATGCCTGAAGACCAAGATGTGCAGCGAACTTAGTTTCTCTGTTCAACTGGACCAATTGTTCAACACTCCAGGTGACAAGAAAAACGCTGCTTGTGACGAAACTGTATTTGTGAATAAGCAGCTGGGCAAACTGAGAGATTCGTCATTCTCAGTACTTTACAACTTCTCGCCGATAAGGAATCGACCGTCATTGAGGAAGGCAGTTTTGAATAGACAGTGCAAGATACCAGCTTATAGAGATATTGAAGTCAGTGACGATAAAAATATGACTTATGATAAGGAAGACATTATGGATGAAACTACAAGCCTACAAATTACAGGTATAACAATAAATTTATCATTACTTTTCTTGCTGATTTATTAGATGACTAAATACTTAATTTTTTACAGATATTTTGAATCAAATGAACGACATGACTACTATGTTGTCAACTTCGAAGATTACTCAATCTAAATCAACAAACCAGGGGGATGCAGGAGATGACAAAGAAACAAAAAATGTACTAAGAATCAATGTAAACAATCAGAACACTACAATAACCAAGCACGTTTGGAATATACCCGTGAATGCTAGCATTGTACAGATGCCCTTTGAAGATAGTGCTTCAAACATGACGCAGCCTTCTAATGTGGGTACTTTGGAAAGAATCCATGATCTGGAATATGTGGAAAGCAAACTAAACAGTTTGAAATCTCAGTTAGAAACTAGTTTGTAATGAAATATGTAAAAGCTGAAACATATTATGTTTCGACGTTAAGAACAACCGTCCAATAATGTTATTAATTTTTTTATATTATTTTTACAGATTATATGCATGTAATACAATGTATTTTTTCATAGTTCAGTTAATAATAAATTATATACAATTTTTTTAAACGAACGTTTGTTTTCTCTTTACCTATTTCCACCATATTCAAGTAATTCAACTGCTAAATGTGCACAAAAATGCTCATTTAATCATTTCAAGAGGGGTTTACGGCCGCTATCCCACTGGCGTTTTACGAGCGTTGACGTCCGCTGAACGCGATGTTAACGTCGCGCATATGATACCATTTGAGGCGTACAATCGGAAACATAATTGATTAATTGACGAGGAGGCACTACTGTTGGCTTTACTACTTCAATTCAAAGTCTTGAATAAGTAGAGTACATATCTCCTCCCATGCCTTTTATTTTAGCCACACGATCACTGTATTCTCGTTTTGACATATCCTATAATACAGGACGATTTTGAATTTCATTTATATACAGTTCAATATCGAAATCATTTTCTGATAGTAACTGCATTCTGAATCGTACCAGTACCTACGTACGCTCGCTAAAGCAACAACCAACAGCAACTGCAAATGGCCGCCGGCCGTAACCCCCGCCCGTACCCACACGGACAGAGCTCCTGCTCTGCGTGATTGTACCTGTTGCCAACAAACGCGACGTTAACGTTGCTCAGACGCGACGTCGACGTCGACGCTGCGCAGACGTTCGAGAGACGCCGATGCTCGTAAAACGCCAGTGGGATAGCGGCCTACTCATAGAAATATAAATCTATGGGCCTACTGCTAACACTGTTAGATGGTTCCTTGCATACAGTATAATTATAAACAATTTGTTCAGTAGATATAATACAAAATCACTTCTCTTTCCCTAGCTAAAGATATCGCGTGACTGATTTGAATATATGTATACACTTTTTCATGCTATAATTTTTGTCTTATTATTCAGATTTTTTCCATTATAATTAGTCGAGTGTAACGGTAGGAAAGTGGTGAGTTAGTACTTGCGTGTGTTTTTTACTTGTTTGACGTTTAGCCGGTCGACACCCTCCTCCACTTAGCACGCGATGGTCTGCATAACATATCATTCAATTAATCTTAAATCATAATTCAAGTTCTCTGACGCTTTGATTGGTAGGTATTCAGATTACTTCCAGCTGTAAGAAGACTGAACTGTTTTTCTCAAGATTTTCCGCCAGTTCCCAACTGATCAAAATGCTTATGATTCAATTTAAATAGTCGTTAAGATGGACATAACGACCGTCATAAATAGTCCAGTTAATCTTAGGTACACTAGATTTTTACTAACTTATCTATTGTAAATCGCGAATTTCTTTGCCGTGCATATTGGTACATTTACATAATTTATTCAACAGTATATAAGCGCGGTTTATTTTACGAGGCTCACAAACTACTTGCTTCGGAGTTCGCGACAAACGTTTATTTGGGTTGTTTCTGCAGAAAATCAGGAGATAATATGACTTTGACAGTAATTTTCTCATTTTTGGTAAATACCCAAGTTTCTTTTGGTTTTGTTTAGTCAGTAATATATCTTCCAAAATTAATTAACCTTCCTATTACTTTTTCAGCTAAACCTGGTTCTTATCCAAGGAAGGACTGAAGTGGGTAAGTAGAAATGTGCTTTTAATATATTTGAGTACCTAATATAGTCGGTAAATAATCTGTAATTATAATATTTCCATCAGTGCCGGTTTTAACACTACCAGCGCCCTGGGCGAGATTTCTACGGCGCCCCCCAGGTGCAATTCAAACCAAGACAAAAAAGTGAAAGGATATAATGAAATTTATTAAATGTAATAATTATTTATTATAAAACAATAACCGAGTATTAGAAAAAAACGAATATAATTTACTTTCTATCAGCGAACTCTTTTATAAGGTTATCAAAGTCGTTGTTTTCAGCGATTTCGTTTTCAATTGGCAAAGTTGTTAAGTTTGTCAATCTAGATTGTGATGTTGTTAATCGAATATAGGCTTTTATCAGCTTCAGCTTTGAAAAACTTCTCTCCTCACTAGCAACCGTTACAGGTATAGTACCTAAATAATATTCGCAGTGCTGTCCATACATTTGGGTACAGTTCTAGTAAGTTGCGATCTTTCATAGAATTTAAAACAAAAATAGGAGTAACCATATTCTGATCAGGCAATAAGGATTTCAGACTTACGAGTTACCTAATCACACAACATATGACCATCTATATCTGATTTAGAGTCTACAGTTAATTTTAATTGGAGATCACCACAGAGTTTGGCAAGGTCGGGTTTTTCCGGAATCTGTTTAGTATTGTATAAAAAAACCTAAGATTCCGAGTATTCATTACTGTTCGAACCTTTCATTGGCTGAAATGAATGAAGTGTCCAAAAGAGAGAGAATGAGCTGAGTCTGTTCCACTTCGCTAAAAATAACGCTCTTTTTAAACATTTAGTTTAAAAGAGAAACTAAAAGGTTTAAAAAGATACGAGTAGACAATGTGTTTCTCTATGATTGGGGATTCCCGGAAAAATGAACTGCATGCAGGGCTCCAATCGAACCAAAATCGAACTGATTGAATGAGTTCAATTCAAGTGTTGCCAACATGAAGATTTTTTCGCTTAATTTAGGGAATTTACGAGACCTCGCTCGAACTATGAGCGAATGGCTACAAAAGGGCGCCCGTGGCACCCCTTTTGTCTGGAGCCCTGGGCGTCCGCCCAACCGCGCCCTACCCTAACACCGCTACTGATTTCCATATTACATTTCAGGACCGGGACCTGGTTTTCGACCTGACAATTACACCCACTTCGACGTCTACGCTAGTGCGCTAAGTAAAGCTCATTACAACCCCTGGGCTTGCGATTACAGGAGTGAGGTAATCACAATATGCGTATTTTTATGATTATTCCTATACTGTTTGTATCTTCTGTGACCTTTTGAAAGCGTTTGATTTCATTAATAACCATTTTGTAGTTAGTACCTAATAGCTAAATGTCTCTCTCTCTCTATGTAGATAATGTTTTTGTTAAATATTGCTTTTCTGTTTTGAAAACATAAAAGTTAAGTAGGCAGGTACGTAATAATGGTGACAGTGTTTTTTATTAAGGCTTTACTCTTTAACACGAATTAACATAACATTTTTTTTACAATTTTGAAGAATGTATTGTATTTTATCACAAATAAAGTACCTACTTGTTTCCATTATTTACAGCCGGGGTACAAATGCCTCAGTTGCAGCAGCGCACTCCACTGCTATCCGGGCAACTTCGCGCTTCTTGTTCAGTGCGCCG
Organism: Hecatera dysodea; assembly: GCA_905332915.2. NCBI lineage: Eukaryota > Metazoa > Arthropoda > Insecta > Lepidoptera > Noctuidae > Hecatera > Hecatera dysodea. The sequence continues at coordinate 9,899,995 of HG995304.1, forward strand.
GAATTTTCCCGTTCTGCCGCAATGGTTATTGTTCAAGGTTCAAAACTGAAGGATGCACCGAGGAAGCTGACCCTACTCTTGTGAGCCACAGCACCATGCCACCGTACGTTCAAGTGTTCAATAAAGTAAACAAGACTACAGTAGCTCCGAACGGATCGCCCAACAACGAAATAACGGAACCTATATTACATGACTCGGTTCCACAAGAAAGTGCTTTGAAACCAGTCGATACTGAGACAAATCCGAACAAAATTATTGGAGGAATTGACAAGCCAAATAGCGCAACGCATACAAGCAATGTTCCCTACGTTAACAAGAAACCGAAAGATTCACCGCAAATAACTGAAGAACCAAATTCGTTATGAAGTAAAATCGAAGAAATTATTCAAATAAATTATTTATTTATTTAATTGGGATTAATAATAATTATTTTTAACCGACTTCTAAAAGAGGAGGAGGTTCTCAATTCGGATGTGTTTTTTTTTAGTGTTTGTTCGCGCATAACTCCGTCGCTTGTCAACCGATTTGAAAAATTCTTTTTTTGTTGGAAAGGGTATACTTCCCAAATAGTCCCATGAATTTATCGAAATCAACCAAGCGGTTTTCGAAAAATCAACAAAAATCTGAACAAAATATCTACATTGTCTACATTGACGACCTCTTAGTTTACCCTGCAAAGGAGCAGTACTCTACGTTTTTTTACACCAATGTGATTGGAGGGGGTGCAGGTACCACTAAAAAGTGAAAAATAAAAAACTTTTTACAAAAAAATACAACCGACTTTTACTTTATTCGGAAGTCGGTATTCAAAAAACGAAAAAGCAACCACAAACACCGAGTTCCGAAATTAAAGTTATTTTGCAGTTTTTTTATTTTTTGTGTAAAAGTCGGTTGTATTTTTTTATAAAAAGTTTTTTTTTAGATAAGTAGTAGTAAGTAGGTACGTAAGTATTCACGTAGGTACCGATAAACGATGAACGGATTTTGATGATATTTTGGATACGGTAGTTTCAGTAAGTTTTTCTAAGAATTAGGTTCCTATAAAAGGCATATATAATACATAGGCGAAGCCACGGTCAGAAGCTGGTAGATATTACAATTTACAAATATAAGCAGAAATTTAAAGTAGGCGCTCTAATCAACTGCAGCATGGTGTCCTTGGTCGTTTAAATCAAATAGCGACAGTAACAGGATATCGTCGGTCCCGATGCAACCAATCAGTGTTTGATTTGTATCTTTGATCGCGTCGCTTTGGGAATCGCTCGACGTACTGTGGAGCATCGGAGCTGAAAGGTCATTTATGACGTTTCCCTTTGCAAGCTGAGTTGCTTTTAGAGTCTTGTTTCTTGATTTAAGTAGATATCGGTTGGAAGGTTAGTTTGGTACCTAGGTACTTGTTATGAAAAGATAAATAAAATATAGACGAGGCTCTCTTTAAACTTATGATCTAGTTGAACAACACTGAAAAGTACATCTTAACTTCAGGCTACAATTTTAGTTTTCTACCAAACTAAAATTACGCCATCTCGAAAACGTAAAGGTTCTATTGACAACAGCACTCCTGCCGTCTGTAAGTAGGTAGGTAGGTCATACAGCTACGTCAACGTTGTAATATTTAATAAATAAAGTTTTAGCCGAAAAAAGATTTCTTTGGCTTCTTCGTCTGAAAGTTCTAACCTACACGTGACTCGACAAGTTCGCAATAACAAGCTTTGGTTACCTACGTACCTACGCAATAAAACAATTAAGTTACCAAATAATTTAGGTACTTTTCAATAAACTTTCCCTCAAATCACCCTTGCCTTCAATCCACCCTCTGATTGCAATAATTGCAGTTGGCAATTTTCTTTGCAATAAGATATCGAATTCTAGCCTTTTCCCAAATAAGGATTTTGGCGTTTGAATCAATGAATGAATGAATACCTACTGCTTAGTATTTTAAATGGAGAAGTTGCATAACCCCTATTGCCTATTCAGATATGTAGATCGGGCTTCTTTTTTGAAACGATGAATTTACAGGAAGTACGTAGGTAACTCTGTTTCTACAACCCTATCCTATATCATTTGAAATCATAAGGTTGATTTGATTCAATAATAAACTGCAGGTAACGTAGGTAGGTACTAACTCTTTTCTACGAGTAACAAAGGCCCAGTCCAATGAAACGTGTAGGTATTATAGTTGTATTGAAGCGTTGCCGTTGCGTTAGCTTGGTGCCACGTGATTTATTTTGAGAGCAAATAGTTATTTTTGTCTACTTATATTTCTATTATTGAAAATTGATAGCATCCTACGCAAGCTAAGCCTAAGATCATGCTTAGTACCTACGTACATTTTTTAACTCAATTTACAATGGCTTTTGTATTCTAAAATCCTTTTGTTGTCATGATTATAGACAATGCGTAGATAGGTACAGTGAGCAAAATGAAACAAGTCAACAATAGTGTTTTTTGTGCAAGAGAGTAAACGATTTACAATTTTGCACTTCGGATTTCATCTGAAAAACCCCTGACAGTAGGTACATATATCCCTACACTAATAACCATAAAAAAGTCAGATATTATTTATTTTTTATTTCGCGTTGAGATGAATCCGGCATTAAAAAAAAAACATCAATGTCATTCCCGTAAATTAAAACAAGATAACTAAGTGGTGATTTTTAGATACCTATAAATTGTTAATGACAACTGATTTGTTTTTGTTGTAACGGTCTAGTCTGATATATCAAGCATCTAGGTACCTACATCAAAACTTAAATTTAATTTGGGTCATAGAAGATATAGTACCTAGCTAGACAAGTGAAGACCCCTACTAGTGCTCGCCCACTAGTGTTATCAATTTATTAGTTCTAAAAATATTGCTAGTTGGGTACTGATTGCAAATATTAGGGAGCTATGGGGAAGTGAGCGCACCACCTCGATCTTTCCATACGGACACACACCCTGTTAAGTTGATGCGTTGGTACACAATGTGAGTCCTAATGAGACAGTAATGAACGTATTACAAGATTGGTTGTTGATGGATTGACTGCCCACTTCACTTTAGTTTATAGAATAGCACTATCTAGCTACAGATTGGCGATAGCAGAGGCAGGAAAAAGTTGTTGCCAATACTTATGAGTCCAGCTTAGGTAGGTCCTGTGGGTAGGTCCATGTTACTCTCGCTGTATTATTTTAAAGTTATAATATGAAAAAGTTAATGAAACGTCTTTTGAAGTTTCGAAACCATAGATGAACCTACTTAGATTGATACTAGCTTCTGCCCGCGACTTCGTCCGTGTGGAATAGGAATAGTTAGTAACCTCCCGATTTTGAAACATTCTTCATTGTTGCTCCGTTCCTATTGGTCTTAGCGTGATGATATATAGCTTATAACCTTCGATAAATGGGCTATCTAGCACTGAAATATTTTTTAAATCGGACCAGTCAGTAGTTCCAGAGATTAGCGCGTTCAAGCAAACAAACAAACTCTTCAGCTTTATATATTATTAGTAAAGATTATTTGCCTTTGAGGCCTGCGAAAATTTCATAATTAATTTTCTGTTAGATAATAATTTATGGAAGTCTTGAAGAAGCCTTTATTGTGAGTTGTGGTGTAGGGTACCTATAAATTAAACGTACCTATTCATATTTTTTTACAAACTTTTATTTTGTTTCACTTGTCCCGTTGTCTGTCTGTAATCAAATCTTACAAGTTAAATTTGACACACTTCCCGGTTTCTGATTGAGCTGAAATTAAGCAGGCATAGGTATATCGCGTGACAGTGAAATATTATAACGACATGGAGGTGATCTGATGATGGAACTGGATGGTGGCCATGAGAACTTCGTTATAAAACAACATAACCCCATCGAACTCTGGTTCGCATGATTCGTCTTGACGAATATTTTGTCTCTAAATGGTATCCAGGGTCTGATAACGGAGCTGGAAGGTCTTCAGAGGAAGTCCATTATACAACGACACATTCCCATCGAGTTTGGGCTCTTTTATTCATCTTGACCAGTATTTTGTCCCTAAATGGTAACCAGGGCTTGATATTGAAGCTGGAACGTCGCCATAGGACCTCCGTTATAAAACGACGTAACTGCCTCGATTTTTTTTATTCGTCTTGATGATTAGTTTGGTCCTAGATAATATCCATATGCAATCCTATCCGAATTGGGAAAATAATTTCTTTCTATTTGTTATGAATGTGAATTCTATTCGATTAGATGTATTACCGAGTGCCAAAATAACCACGTGTCGAGAGCTGAATGATATGAGGGTCTAACGTTGACGTTGCTATGGGACTATCAATGGAAAAAATAGGTCACATTACTGAAATTATATGGCCATATTACAGCAGTGCTGAACTATACGATAGCGATATACCATCGGTTCGCATCGATTTTGGTCAAGACGGCATTCACATAAAACAGCCCAAATCTGTTCAATTACCGGCGAAATCACGGCATAGCTGAAAGAAGAGTGCTTCCGCTGAGTTTCAGGTGTGCACAAAAGGCAGGGAACTACAGTAGATCATGCAGTTATTTAACTTGGCTCCAAATTGTTTACTGCAGGTCATGAAAGCGTGTTAGATATATTTTGCTGGTAGGACAAACAAAGATGTACCTAAAGGGCTTTTATGGTAGAAAATGGGATATTATGTAGGTTCTACCTATAACATTTTATAATTCTTATTAGAAAGTAATAAAAGCTTGTTTAAAAAAATCTTTTATTTTTATTTTCTAGTATTTAGCCGACTACTAAAAAATGAGGTTCTCAAGTCGACTGTATTTTTTTTTATTGATATCTAATTTTTACTGTATATTTTGTATGTATCTCATGACTTTTTACTGGGTTTACTGATTTTGATGGCTTCAACTACATTGATGATGTTTTGATTCTCACTTGTACGCGATGTAAAATGTAAAAATAAACTTGGAAGAGCATTTTAGTATTTGGAGGTGGTCCTTTTCCAGTTTGGTGAAGATCTGATAAAGAACGGAGATAGGAATCGGAACTCTTCAATAAATGATAGGAAATCTTCATGAAATCGTATGTATGTCTGTTTATTGTTTACACCAATTAATTTTTAACATGTACGCCACTAATATTCTTTTGTATAAAGTTTTTTTTTAACTGACTGCTTGTAGGAACTAATATGGTATATTTCATTCTAAAGTGGCGTTTGTTATCTATACTTATAATAAATCTGTAGAGAGGTCAATTCTGTACAAGGAATATATTTTCAAAATAACTATCAGGGGGTGATTAGTGATCGATACTGGTGCCAAAAATGCAATCAGTAAAATTTTTGTCTGTCTGTCTGTCTTTCTGTCTGTCTGTCTTTCTGTCTGTCTGTCTTTCTGTCTGTCTGTCTGTCTGTCTGTCTGTCGGAAGAACAAACGGAAGAAGTTATTCCATTTTTTAAGCTTCCGTCGTGTGTGTAGCCTTAATGGTTAAAGTTACATAGAAATCATGTATTACGGAAATGTTATACCTACATAAAATTATCTAAAAAATATCCCGAAATGCTAAAATGCAAACGAATGTCTATCTTTTGTCAATTTTAAACCGATCGGGCTGAGAGTTTCAAAATCGGGGGTAAAGTAACTATTCCACGCGGACGAAGTCGCTGGCAGAAGCTAGTACCTAATAAAATACAACTACTGAATCTTTTATCTACTAACCAAGGTTTATTTCAAGAAAGTACTATCTATTGGAGTGGTAGTATTAAGTATTAATGAATAGTAATAAGGTAAAAATCAGATGCAAGCAGTGGTGGCCGAGTGGTAACGGCCCCGACTTACGAATCGCGGGTTCAAACCCGCATTACTTTGTGTGATTAATTTCATTACCACTGCTCTCAAAACGGTGATGGAAAACATCGTAAGGAAACTGGCACGTCTTAGAACCAAAAATTCGAAGACATGTGACATTCACCAACCCGCACTGGGCCCGCGTGTTGGATTAAATTACGGCCCATTCCCTCTCCTAGAGAGGAGGCCTGTGTCCTAGCAGTGGGAACAGAAAAAGGCTGATTATGCAGATGCGACTGACTGCCCTTTTTTTCTGTATGAGTAATCAAATGACTTCTTTCGCTCTGGGCGGAGCGGAAGGGAGTATCAGACTCTTACTGACTAAAACCCACCCATGTTCCCGTTAGTGTCCTTTGCGTTCAAGAGCCGCGGTGACTCATACGAACAAATTCCGCAACCCTAGCCGGCACTGACACTATATATATAGGGCCCCGTCTTCTTTGCTGACATCGGACGGCGAGCCATCCATAGCTCGCCATCTGCAGGCCCGCGCACACGGCGGCCGGGAACCACCCGCTCTGTGAGTCTTCTTTTGTTGCGGCTGCTGGGGCATGTGGCTTCCCTCACCCGCGCGCGTTCTGCCTCTTCTTTCGCTAGCATTACTGCTTCGGATTATGGAGGAGGAGGAGACTATGGATTGAACCAGGGCTAGAAGCGAGAGGTCGCCGCCGCCAATCGCCTCGATGAGGACACGGCGTTGCTCCGCCCAAGCAGGGCAATCCTCCACTATATGCTGCACCTTGCTTCCGGGCGATCCACACAGTATTGAAACCCGGACGTGTCCTCTCGCTGAATCCGAAACAGTTACCTCCCGAAACAGCTGTGTCCGGTGAACACAGCGCGTCAACGGCAGTTGGAAGCTGAGGACGTTATGGCGTCTCTCCAATCACTCCTCAAAGAGGGGACTTATCCCCACAATGGTGGCGCACCCAGCGATTGACCATCCGGGCATCTTTACAATCGAACTTTAGCTGGCAGAATCCCCTAGTAGGATCACAAAACCACCCACAAAACCACCGCTAAATCAATCAGGTGTAAAACTAACTATGTTTTCTTATATTGGCTAGGAAAACCGATTATGAAATCCAATTATTAGCAGGCAACAACACCCAAAACTACTTTAGTCGAATGATGTTTTAATTTTACAGGTTACTATCTCAAGCCATTTTCAGACAGGAAGGTCCAGATACAAGTACATTAGGCCATTGTTCGTCACTAACAAAATTTCCTCTGAATAGACATTTAATTAAAACGTAACCTTATGACCTTACAGCTTATTAATTAAGTGCATGTAGTACAGTGTAGGCTCCTCCCATCCTGCAAAGCGCATGCGCGAGACTCATGTAGTTTTCTATAAAAGCTCAGCTATGCCATCCAAACAGCCATTCCCGCCAAGAACTTCAAGTAACTAACTAAATTAACAGAACAGTGTCAAGTTTAAAGTTGCTATAAAGTTTGAAAAAAGTGGGCTGTCCCTGGGACAGGAGTCTGCCAAGGTAAGTGACTAAAATACACTGAGTTACATTTTTTGCGTCCCCGTAAAAAACGGGAAAAAGGTTTTAAAGTTTTACACAAAGGTTTTTTTAGTCTCTCGAGAAAATATTAGAAAGTGTATCATCCATCCATCTAAAATTAACATAGAATCTAGATTAGATAGGGATATCTAGTCGGTACCGCTAATAAGTTCTCTACACGAAAGTTTAATTGAAAACTTCTTGAAGTCGTCATACATTTTAATAACAAGCGCGTTAGCTACTTAATTTAAGGTAAAACGGTACCTACTAATCATTCATAGTTTTTTTTTTCTTTCGAAATTTGATTAAATAAGATGGATGCGGATTTTAAAATATGTAAGCATAGATAGTCGTTATTGGCGTAGCAATGTAGGTACTTGAAAATAATAAATCTATGGTACGTACTTGTCAATTTACTTTAGCAGGTACGAAAACTATCATTTTTAAAATTGCCATTAAATTAATTTCTTAACAGTTTGGGAAACTACTTTTTAGTTTGCTCATTCATATTTAACTACCTACATAATGAATAACTTTTTTTTTCATTAGGCATGCTAACCACCTTTTTTTTTTTTTTTTTGGATGGGAAATCATCAAATGACTTCTCCCGCTCTGGGCGGAGCGGAAGGGAGTGTCAGACTCTTACTGACTAAAACCCACCCGTGTTCCTGCTTGTGCCCTTTGCGTTCCAGGGCCGCGGTGACTCTTTCGAACAAACGCTAACCACCTTAGGTTAGCGTTTCCAAGGATAAAGAAACAATTTACTCGTTACCTAAAATAAAATACTTTACTTTAAACATTAGTTAGTAGTCAAAACTTTAAAGTATTCAAAATATGTTTTACTAGCTTCTGCCAGCGACTTCGTCCGCGTGGAATAGTTACTTTACCCCCGATTTTGAAACTCTCAGCCCGATCGGTTTAAAATTGACAAAAAATAGACATGCTGTTTCGGGATATTTTTTAGATAATTTTATGTAGAACATTTCCGTAATACATGCTTTCTATGTAACTTTAACCATTAAGGCTACACACGCGACGGAAGCTTAAAAAATGGAGTAACTTCTTCCGTTTTCCCAACATTTTCCTTCACTGCTCTGCTCCTATTGATTGTAGCGTGATGAAAAGTATACTATAACCTGCCCAGGAGTATGAAGAATAATTGCACCAAGTTTCGTTAAAATCGGTCGAGTAGTTTTTGTTTCTATAAAGAACATACAGACAGACAGACAGACAGACAGACAGACAGACAGACAAAAATTTTACTGATTGCATTTTTGGCACCAGTATCGATCACTAATCACCCCCTGATAGTTATTTTGAAAATATATTCCTTGTACAGAATTGACCTCTCTACAGATTTATTATAAGTATAGATTAGGTACATATAGTTAGGTGTATCAATGAGCGTGCATAGGGACAAAATCTAAATATGTAAGTATAGCCCGTAAGTGGTATTTTTTCTTTTTATAAGGACCCATTTGCTTATTTTTACATGCGGTATCACACAAAATCCTTTTACTTCGTGAATTAGGTATAAAAGGTAATTCTTTGATATTGTTGTTAATTACTCCCTCACAGAAAAAATTAAACTGTGATGGTTAATCATTAATAGTAACACCATTCATCAGTCTAACAATTATGTGTCTTATAACCGTTTCAAGAAAAATCAAACGGAAGAGGTATTTGGTGTAAAAATGAAAATATTCGTCATGTCGTATTTCAGTTGCGTGAAACTTTATACATTACAAGCGGGCACGCGACGTGCGTAGGCCTGTTACGAATTTCGTAGGCCTTCCAAACGTTTTTTATAAAATAAAATATTTTATCGAGGTTTTATTACATAGGGTTTTAGTACATTTTTATATAAGGAAGCCCTTAGTCATTATCTTGCTTTTCACTTTATTTTCCTTATATATTTTTTTTAAATATCTTTGAGATGTCGACGAAGGAAATTCCGAGAACAGGTCACATACTGTTCATCTTAGCAAAATCCTATTTCACTTAGTAAGAAGCTAGCTTAAATAGTTTTTTGTACTTACATTGTTGTCGATATTTTTACAAACTCTACAAATGTTCAAACAAAACGATAGACTTACTTAAAAAAACCCTATGGTATCTATTATGAATTTATGATACTCGTACATACCATTGTATTGAAAAGTCGCATTTTATTTATTTACTCCAGGTATTGCATTTTAAACACAGCGGTATCAAATTCAATTTTCAAAATTCAATTTCAGAAGCAAAACTATTACATTTACTAAGAATAATAAGACTTCTGAATTGTGTTATGCACCTGATGTGTCGAATCACATTCACAGTTTTCAAACAAAAATTGAGGTGCATTATTCAATTTGGGAATCGTTATTTTAAGTGAATCGTAGGCAAAGGGATCACAAAGGAATTGCAATGCGTTTGCCGAAACACGTTACACAATTATGCCGCAACGTAGTTCTATCTTTTAGAATACAGAGTAATTGAATAACTCAAGGTTATTTTTTGGTTTAAATTTACTGTTATTAGCTTTCTAAAAATAGTCAACTTATTCATAAAATTACTAAACGTATGATTAGTTCAAATATTTATTAAAGGCTTCTAAACAATATCTAATTTTTTATTATATATAACTCAAAAGGGACTGACTGACTGACATAGTGATCTATCAACGCACAGCCCAAACCACTGAACGGATCGGGCTGAAATTTGGCATGCAGGTAGATATTATGACGTAGGCATACGCTAAGAAAGGGTTTTTGAAAATTCGTCCCCTAAGGGGGTGAAAAAGGGGTTAACATTTTGTATGGAACTGCACGCGAACGAAGTCGCGGGCATAAGCTAGTTCTCTATATACATGGGTACATTATGTAGATAAATATTCTGGTAATTAGTAGTCATTTAAAAATGTGGTTAAATTGCCTGACCGTTTTGAAGAGAAAATACAAGAAATGTCTATTAAATTACAACATCAAGCGATTGCAATCATTAAAAATTGTTTACTCCATCAAAGCCGAATTAGATATTCCATCGACAATTTCAGGAAGATTAATTATTATTTGGACGGCAAAGTAACTGTTTAAAGGGCAAGGGATAAGCGGGATATTAATAACTTAATGTTTGCCCCAATTATCACTGAGATAAACCGATTAGCAGCCGTAAAGACGACATTATAAGGGATCTTTATAAACCCCTCCTAATATTCCATCCTAAGAATAATACTTACAGGATTATTACGGATTTATTTAATCTTATATCTAAACCAAGAACATCTGGATTTATTTCGATTTCGAGAGATTTCCCTCGAGCCTTCGAAAAGTAATGTCGTTATTTCTTGTCGAAATAGAGACGACAACTTGTAGAAAAAAATTATCTTGATCAAAATGTCGAGTTTATAAATACATACATTACTACTATAATTTGCAACAAATATCACTATCAAATTAGTTTTTAAAAGAGAAAAGCCGCATACATTTACTAAAAAAACATTAAGTTCTTTGTACAAACCCATTTATTTTTTTCTTCTATCTTTTAGGTACATGACTTAGTCATGTATGTTTAGGATATATTCATACGTAACACGTACATACGTACATACATCGTAAACGGAGCACGTAGTCGTAGGTACGTTCAGACACTTTCGCACACAGGAGCTCAGGTGCTTCATAACAAACTTCCGCGTAATTGAATCTGCCAACTTCACATCCATTCCGTTGGCAGACTATTATCCGAGACATTCCGAGATTCGCTCGCTAAAGACGTTTTAATCGAGTTGTGTCACTGAAAAACGGTTTAGCCTGAAGTTTTAACAAGTTTGACGCGGTGACCAGGATCCATTTATCATATAGTTCATGATAATTGAACAGTTAGTTGTTAATCTGTTTTGAATTTCGTCATGTCTAGCTTACTGAGTTTAGTAGTTAGGTACTTACTATTAATTACTATTACTACTTGCATATCACTGAATTCATAATATTTATCGATTATGTCAGTTTGGAAGAAATATTCTTTATTACAAGATGATTTATTTCCAAGTACGATTTTCTTTATGATAACTTACCTATTTTATTATTGTGACTTAGATGATCGACGCAAATACGAGCATCGCAAGGCATCGTGGCTACTTTCTACTGTTCGCTGCTTTAGCTGTAGCATTCTCCACTTATATTGAACAAGTAAGTCAATCAAAATGTACCGCCACATACACTCGCGAACAAAAACAATCGATGTATGGATAATCTCACAAAATAAGGGCTACTTCCCGTTATGTCACATTCCCGATTGGACAACATGTCAAAAGTTTTAAAAACAACTGAACGCTAGTGGCATTTGGTCAAGATTTTGATCTTCATACATCCATTCTCGTTTTGTCACCCTTTTTTTAAACTAGTTCTTTGTCCAGTACAGTCAACTACAAAAGTTACCAAGTCCTTTTTGACGCTCTTTTTCTCACCCGACTTTCCCAGAGGTGGGTATATTGTTATCTTAGCATATGTAAAATCCTAAATTATATAATCGTACTTTACATGCATAGGTATGTAAGTTCCATGGCAATAGGTTTGATTGCCATGTGCAGCTTTCATCTATTTAACTTTGAAAACCGATAGTCCTAACCTTACTAAGATTGTATCAGACTGCAAAAGTGCAAAAAATCCAAGTGTACAAGATTTACAATACAACTACCAGGAGACTAGAAAAATGTCGAATTATTTTCGGAGCTGGAATTGTAAGCGGCAAAGACTCACAAACTCCCAGGATACCAGAATCATGAAGATATATTTCCGGGGCTACAAGTACGAGTGTTACAAACTCAAAAACTACCAGGATACTTTACTTGGTTTTTCTTAGGGCCGGGCTAAATTTTTAATATCAATCTATGACCCTTAGGATTCGAGGAAAAAGCAAAATAGCCAGAAGGAATAAGCCAAAAAGGAGAAATGACGCTCCAACCTCAAATACCCGAACGTACTGAATTGCGAAACCAGGGGACTTTCATAATTTTATGCCCTCCTGAAGCCACTTCTAAAGTTCACGCAGACGAAGTCGCAGATAGAAGCTAATTTATTAACAAAATACAAAGAGCTCACTGGGATATTAATATGCTAGTATCACGAACTCAATACTGATCCAGAGGTAACTAAAAGTGATATCAAAACACTTTTAACGTGAGCGAAGCCGCGGGCGGAAGCTAGTAAGTAAATAGAACATGAACGGAAGCATTTCTTTTTGCTCCTGATTGTACTTTCCAAACAAAAGGTTGACCAAACGGGAAATAATATAGGCATTTTCAAATGTTGACGAATCGGGAATTAATGTATGAAGATCAAAATCTTGACCAAATGCCACTAGCAGTTGTTTTTAAAACTTTTGACATGTTGTCCAATCGGGAATGTGACATAACGGGAAGTAGCCAAAATAAGTAATCTTACTTGCGTTTTTACTTCATTTAGCTCTTTAACTCTTGATCAGATTACTTTATGATAAACCTAACTGAGTAAACTCAGATTTACAAGCAGTATAATGTATATTTTATATAGCGTGTGAACTTAGGTGAAGTGAATATGAAGTGGTCTGCCGAACTATAAAAACAAGATGCAATGAGAGTTCACTTTCTGCTCACTCCAGCTATGTTTTCACGGTGAGACGTTGTCAGAATAGAGCGGCAGATTGTTGTCACATGAAATTCTTATTCTTAGGTGGAGAGTTTGCCAGCAGAGCCTGTAAGTCAATGGCCCACATTTCCCAGAAGAAATATTGCAGCGTTAGCTAGAGATGGCTACCTGAGAAACTCCGCTTCTAAGGCTTACAAACGGGGCATTTCTACGCTTGCCAAAAATGGATTGCTTCCTACATACAGATCACCGTATGTCGAAGCCGACAAACAGGATCAAAATCAAGATGAATCGCAGGAGAAGAGAAATATGGCATCCATTGCACGGCTCCGCAGCTACGCGGCTATGAAGAGGAATATTCAGGCGCTTGCTAGAGACGGGTACCGTTTCGGCAGGGGACAGTACAACCCTTCTAACGATAAACGCAATATTGCTGCCTTGGCTCGCAATGGATTGCTTCACAAAAAGGACGAGGCTACTGAAGACGAATACTACTTCCCCTTCTATCAAAACCCCATTGCGCCGCTCTCTGAAATCGATCATCCGTTAGATATAAATGAAATGTATGATTTCCAACAGTCAATGAACCCAGACATGTTCCCATCTATGTCGCAAGTGTACAAGCGCAGTCCATTTGACCCGTACGACTATTATGACCAAAACAGCGACGATTCGTATTTCAAGAGAAGTTTCGCAGGTAGTCCAGTTCATGGACTATACAGACCGAACTATTTTGAACCGACTACCAGGACTAAAAGATACGTAATGCCGTACCCTGAGGTTCAGGAAGAAGACGAAGCGCTCGAGCACAATGATATCGAAGGTGAAAAGCGATCTGTAGGTGAGTAAAATGATACGAAAAACGTATAGAGCCAGATGAAAGTTTTAACTTACAAAACATATTGTGAGCTTTGAAGATTGTGAGAGACATTCGCAAATATGCTCAACTCGACTTGTGGATAAACTTATTCACGAGTTGATTTGACTTATTTACTTCTGTTCCAGATGATGTCAATGAAGTCCGCGAAAATTATGAAAAACGACATATCGGTTCTCTGGCCCGTTTAGGTTTACTACCTTCGTTTAGGTATTCGGGGGGCCGTTACAGTAGATCAGGAAGAGCCAGGTTATTGTTACCTAGCCAGGAGTTATACAGGTCTCGAATTGTTTGAATATAATTGTGTGTAGAATACTAAGAATCGTTTTGTGCTTTATTAGGAGATCGCGTAGAAGAACTACAGAATAGCGGCATGATAAATGTTACTAGTGCATTCCTACTTGATGTTTAGAGCGAGTTTCGATTGGTTACTGGTGAAGACCAGAATGTAAAACGCTTTAGAGTAGGTAGTACGGGTCTGTCTTAGCAACAAAAGCGATCATACGTTCACGACGCATGTCTATTAAATGTTTAGTGCTAAGATCAACATGATGTCCAATGGCATGGATGTTATAGTCTGATTGTTCAACCAAATACATGTTAGAATATTTGATGTTAGCAAAAAAAAAATTGGTGTTATAAAAAAATAATAATATATGCTGGATTTTAATTCAGACATTTTTTTTACAGGAAGCATTCCTCTGACGAGAATTTCGGAATTAGGTGAGTGACTTAGTTATTTTAGTTGTGCTACCAGTATGACGCTGGCTAGCACTTTGCCAGTAACAAAGTTACCGTAAAATTGTTTACTCGGGGAAATGTAAGCTTGCGTTGTCGTCGCCTCTAGTTTGCCGGAAGTTAGTCGTGTGCATATCGTACTGTGGAACAGAATGTGCAAACATGAACCATACTTTCTGTTTGTAATAGTTTCAGCTCTGTGTGAACTTTATAGTATCTACCTACATGGATAGAAATTTAAAAATGGACGATATTGATGATTAAGAATTCGCTTGTTCCTGTTTAACGTGTATGCTTGTGGTTGTCGGCAGGGAATATCTCTCTGGTGCCGAAGCTGAGCCAGCAGTCGATCCAGACGACGCCGACATACCGCCGCCGCCAGTACCTGCTCACTCGCACCCGACCGGCCGGCTCCTCCACCGACCGCTAAACAATGACCTGCCGCACTCCAGTCCCCTGCCACTGCCACCGATCGCACCCACCAACTACGCAGACACATTCGCCAAGAACCGCTGGCAATCTTACACCAAGGAAACCCCCAAGTTCTACTATTTCAGGTCACTAAAGGTCCCTTACCACACTTCAGGCAAGAGGTACCTGTTGCTGCCGGCAGTGGACAACATCCTGCTCCGAAAAGGTTACCGCAACAGCAGTCTACCAAGTCGACGTAAGAACCAGTAGCTATGCCAGTGCCCGCTAGGCGATGCCACGCTCTACAGCTCAGGCTATTCTGGCGCATGAACTTTGAGGTGCATCGAGTGTGCCGGGCATTTCTTTTGTCATGTTTCAATCAATTCCAAGTACTACTACCGCCGTATCTTGAATTCTACAAAATTGATTTAAAGTATAGATATACTATGAGTGTTTAGAGATTTGAAACATTGCATCACTCTATCTGGTTATTGGAACAGGGTGAAACATGACCATGACTTTGTTTCTTTTCTCAACTCGTTGTCAAGACGTAGGGAACACGGATCTATGATATAAATTAGACAATAATTTTAAACACTATAACTAACATTTGTTCGTATTTCGTATATATTAAATGTTGTGATTATTAGTTTAATTATTATATGATAAGTTATTTTTAAGGGATCTCATTTTATAAAAAAACGACTTTGGCCAGCTTAAGACAGATATCGTGCTCGTAATTTTATTGTAGATTAATTTAAGATGTCAATCGCAAATATTAATTAAAATGTAGTTATGTAACTACTAATTACATAATTTGTGTTTACTATGGTTATGTCAATACACTGAATATATACATAATACTCTTGTAAGTAAGTAAAAAATATGAATGTGAAATGAAAGAGGAAGTAGATAAGTATTAAAAATATATTTTGGAGAAGATGGCCATTATTTGTGAAGGAATACGTCGGGAAAAAATATTAGGTAATTTTAAAGAAAGGCATATCTTTGATAACGTATCTTTAAATACTAAATATCAACGTATCTCTCTATTGACTAGACTTAACTAGCTGTGTTTGACAAATAAATTGAAAATATTTTAATTTCTTAGAGATTTAAATGAATTATTTATTACCTATCAAGCTTAAGCTTTAAAACAAATGGATCAATGTTTTGAATATTTTAGCGTAAACTAATTTTACTGAAATATTCCAGAAGATGTAGAAAGAAATGTGTTAGAAAATCGACAATAAATGATGAATAATGCGACCATAATATCGATGATAATAATTTTAAAATATATCTGTAGTCAGTAGATTTTACTCTTCACTTTTTATGATATATCTGATATCAATCAAAATATTTTTAAAACGAATATTATAACTGATGATACTCATTGAATTTAGTATTGTGTAAATAAATAAAACCGTGCCATATTATTGTTTTATTGAAATACTTATTTCCAAGTAGAAACCCAGAAACACTTGGTAGGTTTAGTTAGCATTTTACACTTTTAATAAGTTGGGAATAATAAAAGGAAACGAATAAGAAATAATTGATTCAAAAGCATTATTTATTGGTTATTAGTAAGAAGGATAATAATCATCGATAGCATATTTTCATTACCATGTTGATTTGTGTGGCCAAAAATGGTGAAATCTGAAAAAAATAGATGCATTAAAATATAAAATAACATTCAACCAAACCTTAGCCAAGGCAGTGTTAGTGATTTCTATTGGATTTTGTTTGATGTCTTAGATTAATATTTAATGTAGGAAGCAAAAGGAACATATCCAAGTTGCAACACTACTAAATATCTGTATGTAGACAAATCTTACCAGGAACTTCTCCAGCTTATTTTTGTGTGGAAGAACTTGCTTGAGTTGACGTGCTTGATGAGCTAGTACTCGCCTCGGTTGTAGAAGACGATGTAGAAGAAGAGGAAGAAGACGAAGAAGTGGAAGACGTGGAGGAAGTGGAGGAAGTGGAGGACGTGGAGGAAGTGGAGGATGTGGGGGAAGTGGAGGAAGTGGAGGAAGTGGGGGAAGTGGAGGAAGTGGAGGAAGTGGAGGAAGTGGAAGTAGAAGTAGTATCCGAGCATTGAGAGCCCTTAGTCCTGGAACATTGACCGTTGTTGCAGTATTGGAAAAGACCAGTGCAGGTGGAGTCTGTGCCCCTGTTGAACGGATAGCAGCGGCGCACTGTGTTACAGCCGGTGCATCTGAAGCCACCCTGGAATTATACGGGCATTATTAAAATGTACGAAATACTAGTTATGTCACCATTCTTCATAGTAAACTGATTTCCCGAGATTTCATTCCAGGCATCCCGGAAGTTATAGAAATAGCCTGGACGCGAAACGGAGTTGAATTGTTGCAATTTAAAGTTTAATGTTTAGTTGGTGATAATTACTTATGGTATTATTTACCTCGGATGCGTAGTTACATCTTATAACACGACGATCGACGGCCCTCTTTTGACGGGAGCCGGTTGAGAAGAACCCAGTTCCAGGGAATTCGGGCCAGTCGAATTTAGGAGCTCTGAAGGGGAAGTGACCGAATATTCCAGGAGCCGACGCTGGCTGTGGTTCTTCGTCGGAGCCGTTTCCGTGTCCTTGAGGAGGATTAGCCGGTGCCTCATCCGACCTGGATTCATTCGAATTTGGACCTTGAGCCAAGGTTACTGTCGAAGAGACCTGTAGCAATAAAAATATTAGACAAATAGATAAATGTACTTACTCTTTATTGTGCAATTACATTATACATACATACAATAAGGGCTGATAAATAATAGGGTGTAAAAATGGGCAGTGATAGACTATCTGTGTCTACTATCTGACTATCTGTAATAGTGAGATATCTAGACAAGTGAAATGTAAGTAAATTAAACTTATAAATTTAAATCATACCAGGATAGCGAAGACGAATAAAATATTCTTTACGGAAGCCATTTTGGTTTTCACAGTTCCTCGTGTTCTCCAGATGAAGAAGTTGTTTGATGTGGTGATTGCCGGAGTTTATATATGATTGATACATAAAGATTATGCTAATCGATCCAAGTCTGTTAATAGGGTTGTCGAAAATGTATAACAGTGTAATGACTGCAAGCCATCGATTTATTTTCTCATCAAACATGCTTCATACATAGTTTTTTCATTAGTTGATCCATGTCAAGATAGATAAATAGTTGACAGAGACAGAAAAGTAGTTTGGCTTAATTTTAGTATGCACAACAAAATTAAGATAAAATTCAAGAAAATCTTTGTAAAATCCATAATTTCCTGTGTTTTCAAGGTTACTTATTTAATTAAAAAGTGCGTAGCAATGATGAGATGCAGCCCTGACCGTGTCGGTCGTGGACACAAGCCAAAAGCAAACAATGTAAGAGAGCCGCCTTCCTGTAAACAATCACTGCGTCGCTACAGTCTACGACCGACGTGAAAGGCGCTATTATTCCTCTTACAAACGTCAGCCAGCACTTCTCGCTTCGCACAATGAGAGAAACATAACTACTTGTAAGTAGTGAACATAATAATATTATTGTTAGCGCATCGTGACATCTAATTGATAGAAAACAAGCGTGATCAACGTGAAAGATTTGTAGGTACACAAACTGTGATAAGATAGCAGGTAGACATGTTTACTATATAATATCTTGGTAGTGTTATTTTTCAGTCAGTTACGTTAGGTAAGTATTTAAAGAGTGAGTTTCAAATACGAAACAAAACAGAAAAAATAACTAAATGAAAATTTGGTTTTATATATTGCTGCTTATTTATTAGTGCATATTTTTAAGACATGGCTGACAAATTTTTCGTTTTCCACCTCTTTTCCCAACTGTTTTGCCCAGCTAGCAAATGTAAATAGTAACCTCAGCAATTCCTCATAAATCACATAAAGTATTTCGTTGTCTCTCAAAGCCACGTTCCCCAGCTTAGCTCAACTACGGATAGTTTATTGTTTTCCACTTGTATTGTAACTACTACGTGTATCGCTACAGACTAAACGAAGTTTTATCAGGACGGCGCATTCTAATTTTTAAAAAATAGTCTTGTATTTTTAAGCTATTGGCATTTTTTTGGTTAAAACCATATGTGAAACTGAAGTGTGAGGAAAGAGGATTTGATAGGTAGGCTAATGGTCGCGGGTTTCAGACCATTACTTAATTGTACAATTAAAATTAATAAAGTGAAACAACTACCTATTGAATTAATTTCCTATTTCTGTTTAACTTAAAGTATTCACGACATATTTTATTGTTTAAAAAATACAGGTTACTTTATCTTCGTTTGAACGATGTTAGAAAGCGCGGTAACTAATGTAATTTACATACCAGCTTTAACAATTGTAATTAACGATGTAAAGCTAAAAGAGCCCCTTTTGTCATAGTTTACCAGTGACAAACAAGATATAGAAATAGACAGCAAGTATGGCTATTCTGGAAAACGATAAAATAAGGCGGAGCCAGTTCTTTACCTAAATGAATAACAGTAGCAAACGTTACTCGTATTCATGCAGGTAAAGTAAATTTTTTAGAGCGGTCTGCTTGTTTTTGATATTTGTTAAAAAAGAAAATGAATTCGATTCGTTTTCTGTATTTTAATATTAAATGTAGGTTCATAAGTGATGTCCTAAAACTCGGAATATAATTAGCTGTATCTATTCCGTGTGATCAGAACTTTTTATCTCGGTGGTATGTTTCTTTGTGATTATTTTCGACATTCACGCAGGCGGCTACCTACTAGTAAGGTTTAAATAATGGGATATAGGAATCCATCGCACGCAACGCATCTCGAAACGAATTATTGAGGTTAGGTTCTGTAAGTTTCGAGTACAGAGATTAATATGTACTCATACATATGGTAATTAATTAAAATAGAAAACATGTTTTCCTTTAATGGACTTGCCTTCGTTAAGTTGGAATGTAGCGTTCTCCCTAAACGAACTATACAAAGTCAAAACCATTCATTTTGGGAAAGCTATGCTGAACGCCATGTACCTGCAAAAACCATTTGCTTCGTTTATATAATTATGTACTCATGAAACTCTCAGCCCGATCGGTTTAAAATTGACAAAAGATAGACATGCTGTTTCGGGATATTTTTTAGATAATTTTATGTAGAACATTTTCGTAATACATGATTTCTCTGTAACTTTAACCATTAAGGCTACACACGCGACGGATGCTTAAAAAATGGAGTAACTTCTTCCGTTTTCCTAACATTTTCCTTCACTGCTCTGCTCCTATTGATTGCAGCGTGATGAAAAGTATACTATAACCTGCCCAGGAGTATGAAGAATAATTGCACCAAGTTTCGTTAAAATCGGTCGAGTAGTTTTTGTTTCTATAAAGAACATACAGACAGACAGACAGACAGACAGACAGACAGACAGAAAGACAGACAGACAGACAAAAATTTTACTGATTGCATTTTTGGCACCAGTATCGATCACTAATCACCCCCTGATAGTTATTTTGAAAATATATTCCTTGTACAGAATTGACCTCTCTACAGATTTATTATAAGTATATAGATAAGGCATGCCATAGCGGTGGTATCGTTTTCCATTAATGCTTTTGTTTAAAACTCGTACAAGTTTCATAAAGCACCAATTCATCAGTTAGAGTCATAGATATAATAAACATATATTTCTATGGTTAGAGTATATAACATAATTAGGGTAGGCAGTCACGTACACAATACACCCCCACACATCGTCTGTGACATCACAAAATTCTCTTTTACTAATAACGATCGAAACTCTTTTATAGTGTCAGCTTTTCAATTGTAACAGCATACAATGAGCGTCTCTGGCTGACGTAGGTTGAAACATATTAACGTTTCGCAGACCAAATTCCGGGAAAGAATTTTCATTAAATCAGAAAATGTTTGTAGACATTCTGTAACTCGCTGTTAATTAGTTATATGGAGAATTTTACATAACAAGCTTTAAAGCTGTGAGTTTAATTACTTTGAGCTTATTTCAAAGGAGTTAGAGCTTCCTAAAGTCATTTTCTTTCTCTACTGCTTAGATCCTCTTTAACATGTTTTGCTATTTTATCTAACTAAACTCATTCTAGAAGAAGAGAGAGAGAAAAAATCTACATCTCTTTAGTAAGCGAGGCGACAGACATAATTATGCTACTAGAAATAGGGATCAATTAGTTCAACCAGGTTTCAGACTAGCTAAAGTAGCCACATCTTTCATGGGGTATTGTTTAAAATGTTACAATAAAATTCCTCCCCATATATTAGAACTGAATGAAACGAAATTTAAAACTTGTATTAAACGCACATTATGCAGGCAAGCATATTATAAGTTGGGGGATTACATTGAAGATAATAATGCTTGGCTAAATGCCGGTCCTGCTCCACAGCCTCAACCACTTGGATAAACAAGTTAGGATTTTATATTTGGAAGAGATGCTCGCCCTTTTTTTTTCATGTCTCATTTATTTATTCTTTTTTTTTATATAATATTAATTTGATAATAAATAATTTCTCTTTTTTTACTTGTAGTTGCTTGGTTTTTGTAAACCATAGTTTTGTATAATATAGAAGCATTTTATTTTCAAATATTGTAAATGTGAGTACCATGGAGCCATTTACATGTGATAAGTTATAGTTTACTTTGTGACTTGAACTAAAATGGCAGTTGAGAGCATGTCATGCTCGCTCAAATGTTTCGCTGATGGTGGCGTGTGTGTTGGATCATTCGGTTCCCTTCAAAATGGTTGAGCTAAATGGTGCCAATACACGCGTCATGATCGTGAACGGGCGCCTTCGGTTGAGACTGGTCACCTCTTAACTGCCATTGACTTGTTTTAATCTTTATACTTTGAATTGTTTTTATAGTTTCCTTTTTTTTTCTTTACATTGTCCTCACATATTATTATAGAAGCGACCAAGGATGTAACCAAGGTTATGTAATACAGAACATAATTTAAAAGAGTGTCCGTGGAGTTTCTTGCACGTTCTTCTCCATAGAGATCTACGCTTTGGAACGTGCAGATAGCTTCACCTTTTTCGACTTGACAATTCAAAAGTGCCTGTAAAGGGTTTAATTGAAATAAATGCTTTGAATCTTGAATCTTGAATCATTAATTAAATATAGGAATGATGGGTAGTAAAACAATAAAAGTATCACAATTTATATAAGTTTAATAAGATTTTTCCGAAACATAATAAAAATAAATCAAATTCCAAATTATAAGTAACACTTTTTAACAAAACAAAACTGTGCGCCTTTGAAGGGGATTACGCGCATTGAGCGCTCGGAACAGCGGAACATATGCCGTTATTGCAGTGAGGTCTGGAAGGATCGTTACAGGCCTTCAGTAAGCCACCGACTTGCTTGCAGATCATCCTAGTATTACAATCGTGGCAGGAGATCCTCGGGAGTACGGTGATGTCACAGGTGGTCCAGTTGGCGTTTGACTGGGAGATGTCGAAGGTGCTGAAGACTGGGGCCTGTCGGCGGGCCCTGCCCTGATTCTCATGCGGCCCGCCTTGGGAGGTCGGTGGTCCTCCTTGACTGGTGTGTGGTCCCCCTTGGGCCGCTTGAGCGAAAGCCACAGCAAGGACACACTGAAATTATTGATAGGAAAATTTAGGACATCCAAAATAAAAAAAAGACAGATAATCAGATAATCCTGATTGTCCAAATTAATCATGTGTAGGTACTGGATAACGCATTTTAGCTTCATAGCTATTTAGTCTTGTATTCAACTACGGCCCCTCCCCGACTTTTGCCTAACGAGCCAGCCCGCGCCGCTGAGCCATTAGCATGAAATCCCCTAAATAATAATAACTGACCCAGCCTGTCCCTTGCTGCCCCTCCTCAATGACCCCGTTAAGTCGAGGCCCGTATCCCACAGGGGATGCCCTTAGCGAAGCGGTCATTTAGTTTTTGGTAGTTTTTAGCCCTGGCTGGGGGCCTTAAATTCATTTGAGGCCGCCACATGATTGTCCGGTTAAGCAGTAACCAGCCTTAGTGTCCTGAACGGAGTGGTCACGTCAAAAAAAATCAACTACGGGGGTGTATGTACAGGGCAGAATAAATCTTAGATTCCAGCCTCCTCGCACTCCAGATTTGCGGGCAGGATATGGATTGGCGTTTGTTTTGTTGTTGACACATAATTACTGAGAATCAGGCTGCTATAAGACAACGCTGGCCTGGTTGTACGACTTACTAAGAAAACATAATATTCTAAATACTTACAAGCGCTGAGAAGATGAGTACGTTTTGAATGTGAGCCATTGTTGCTTTGCTTCCTATTTGGTTTATCAGTTTCACACAATACCTTATATACTGCCTACTTATCTAATGTTTATAACGAGCTCTTTCTATAAGCAAATAGGGAAATCTCTAATGCTACGCGGGGTTTTCCTATTGTTTATAGTCAATAAACATCTGTGTTGTTGTTTTCAAGCGGGAAATTTCTTAATGCAGGTGGAAACAATAGGAAACCTTTTTTGAATTATCCCCAATCTAACAAACAAAGAAAATTACTCGTATAATTATTGTTTTTGGGAAAAAAGTGCAGATCGGAAGGATGCTTTTTAGGAAGGAATTTAGTTTGTCTATAACAACTATTAAATTGCTGCTTAGTAAATTGGTTTATTTCAATATGACGAGCTTACAAGTAGGTAAACCTAAAAAAATGAATACATTTTAGTCTAAATGTCTGTTCGGGTCGTGTTCCGTCACAACTTTGGGTTAAGCACGCGGGGCACGTTCCGGATACGATCGTGTTCGAACGAGTTCATATAAAATGTATGCACCGATATTTGTTTGAGCTCTGGAAGGATCACTGCTTGGCCACGTCCCGAGCATGGCCTAGATACGGGTGAAGGAACCTTTAATGACAAAGTATTAGGTATTTACTATTATCCCCAGCTGTTTACGAAAGATTTGTATGTTGGGAAATCTAACTTAATGTAAATAATCGTAACTAATCTTATCGAAAAATTCTGTAGAACCTGTCAAATTTTGATTCGTCAAGATTAGAGCTAGGTATAGAATTGCATCATTAAATAGACATAGTAGGTATATCCACTTGATTTTTTGTAGGATAAGGAAGTCCTTGAATAGTTTATCAGGTTCATGACAGGTGGGTTAGTGCCTGCTAGGGTTGCGGAATTTGTTCGGAAGAGTCGCCGCGGCCCTGGAACGCAAAAGGCAGTAGGAAGAACACGGGTGGGTTTTAGTCAGTAGGTAAGAGTCTTGTTACTCCCTTCCGCTCCGCCCAGAGTGGGAAAAGTCATTTGATGATTTCCCATTCAAGAAAAAAATAACATGACCGGTAGTGATGGTTGTTTTTACACGGTAACAGACGGTTTTTGGATTTTTTGTAATTATTTATTTAACATAATTATAGTAGATTATGCACTGGGGATAAAACAGTGTCTTATTTCACGATTCATGTTGACGATTGACCGCAATAAATGCCAAATGATTAACTACACTTTAACATTATATCTAGGTATTTACCTGTATATTTAATACCCACAAAACTGATTTACGTCCATACGTGTAACGCGCCGAAACGTAAAGTCCAGTTAAGAAACAGCGTCAGACAGCTCCTAGTGGTCAGCATTTAGCTGAAATGGATATATTTGGCACTGCCGCGGGGCACACAATATATTTTAGTTTCCTTTTATTCATTTACTTTCCATTGTGTGTCTGCATATGCCAAATAAACTGTCTTTCTTTCATAATGAATGGATTTCAAAGTTACCTCTTGAGCGCGGCGAAGTAGTTCAGAGATTAACTCACGAGCGTGTTGATACAAAAATCCTGATTGCAGCGAGGGATTCAAGCTAGCCCGAGGCAAAGACGTCTTTATCCCTAAGGAGAATACTGTAAAAAAGTAGTAACTCCGTAGTTACTGTTTTTTTCGTTGTATGGGAAATCATCACATGATTTCTTTCGCTCTGGATGGAGTGGAAGGTGAAGTGAGCTGCTAACCCATGCGATAAAGGTGAAATTACAGCTCATTTCTCACTTACTCCATCTGAGACAATACGGTGAAATGTTGAGAGAATATAATATCATAAAAGTGCTGAATGATTGTGAGGAGAGTCACTTCTCCCCTACGTGATGAATGTTCCGTATAGAGTAGGTGTACAGAAGGAGAAATAAACACATTTACAGTTACTTGTTGCTCATAGGTAAGTGTTGGAGGATCAAAAGTGTGCAAAGTCATATTGGTAGTTTCCAGTCATTTATTACCTATTTAAAACACTTTTTTTTAGGGAATTGAGCACCAGCATATCTTAGGCACATTCCACACTGGGTACGGGGGAGCATAAACCGTTGTTGCAGTAAGGAGCGAAGGTGCTCGGGCAGTCCAGCAGCAGACCTCCAACTCGCTTGCAGATCAATCTGGTGTTACAGTCATGGCACCGCATCTTTGGGCTGATAGAGAAGTCACAGGTAACCCAGGTGGGCTCAGAATCTTTGCGGGGTTGGCCAACCATAGACCATTCGCCGTGGTTATGGTGCTCATGTCCGTGATCGTGTCCAGCGAGAGCAACAGCAACGACGCACTGTAAAGATAAAGTGAATATTACATTTACACAAAATGAAGAGTGCTTTTTTACACGAACTAACCACAACTCTAGTCGGTTCTAAAAGATATCCGTACTTTGACAGAGCATTGCATCAATTCTGGCGATGGCCCCATTCCAGTTTTTTTTTTTTTGATAAACCTGAAACAACCAGAACCAGAAAACAGTCAATCAACTTGACCAATTATTTAAGGGCCGGCTTCCAATCCTTTTACTGGATACTGGTTTTCAGGTTTCGAGTTTCTTGCTACCCGTAATGATTAACCAGAAATCAATAAAAGATCAAAAAACTATTTTCAATAAACAGAAGCCTAGTATTAAAACAACTTCTGTAAACAAATTAAGCCAATGTTTAGAAATAATGATAATACATACCAGAACTGCTAAGGCCAGGACGTTTTGGAGGTGAGCCATCGTGTATTCGTGTGTATTTTCAATTTGAACAAAATTTCTATTGCAGTACCTTTTTATACATTCCACTATCTTATCCTTAAATAATCTTATTCATTACTCAATCTCTTCCATTACCCAATATTGTTCTCAAGTGGTGAAGTGGACAATCGATAAGGATTTGGGGAAACTTTGTGCGTAAGGCACAAAATATGTCTATTTGGAATTCATGTTTTGATACTGTCTTTGTACTGGTTGTGTCACGTTGGATGAATCATCAGTATTCATCGGTTATGCTATGTAGGGAGCAACGATACCGGTTAAGGTAAAAAAAAACTTCAATTATTTATTAAATCCTATTTTAGTAGGGGATTTATTACTACTGTGTTTAAGTTTCAATCCTTATGCTTTTTGGCATTGTACTTGCATTGTAATTCTAAACTTAATCTAAAATATCAACGCTCACTCGACAGAGCGTTGATATTTTAGATTAAGTTTAGAATTTTGTATGCATGGCAACACTGTGAGAATAAATACCTTTTCTTTATTTATATAATATATTATTTTTCAACACACTTGCTCTTAAAGTGAGCCTTAATGGCATACTATTAAGACGGCAGAATTTTATTTGGCATAATTACCTTTAGCATTGTTAAAATTTCGCATAATTTCCTTTAGCACAATGTTTACTTGGAACAACGATCCTTTTGCATAATTTCGCTTGGCATACTATGAAGACGGTAGAATTTCATCTGGGATCAGGCCCGCCGTAAGCGGGCGTGCAAGGCGTGCACCGCACACGGGCGGCAAGTCCAAGGGGGCGGCAAATCGAGCGACTCATTACGTAATATTCAAAGTCATAGTCATAATATTTAGCCACCTCACCTACAACATAAGAAATATCATCGCATCGAAAAAAAACCGAAGGCGCTAATAATCCGTCAGCAGGTATCGCAGGAAACGGCCGCCCCCCCCGTTTGGACTCAAATTCAATACAAGTATCCATAGTCGTATTCTATGAAAAGCATTATTCGCGAAGTTTTGGGGATTGACTCTCTTACTCGAGCTTATTTCTCATTTGGTAGGTTAGGTAGGTACTTGTTGAGTACGCCACGGACACGGGTGTTTCGGGAGGTACCTGTTTTTTAATCCACGGGAGGACACGTCCGGGTGTTACTACTGTAGGTCGCCTGGAGGACATGAGGGAACATACGGTGGAGGTCTGCCCGTCTTGGACGAAGCAACGCTGTGTCCTCGTCAAGGCGATCGGCGAACTCTCACCTCCGGCTCAGTTTCAATCCATGGTCCGGAGCGAGGAGGCATGGCAAGCGGTCACTTCTTTCTGCTAAGCAGTAATGCTAGCGAAGGAGGAGGCGGAACGCGTGCGAGAGAGGGAAACCTCACGCCCCAGCCGCCGCAACAGAAGAAGACGCCCCGGGCGTCGCAGGGCGATTACCGGCCACCGTAGGCGCGGGCCTGCGGATGGCGAGCTATGGGTGGCTCGCCGTCCGATAGCAACCAGCCCCGAGTTGACGACGCGTCGTGTTCCACGCGCGCCTCAAAGAGCCGTCAGCAAAGAACACGGGCCCCCATAGGGTCAGTGCCTGCTAAGGTTGCGGAATTTGTTCTAAAGAGTCACCGCGGCTCTGGAATGCAAAGGGCACAAGAAGGATCACGGGTGGGTTTTAGTCAGTAAGAGTCTGACACTCCGTTCCGCTCCGCCCAGAGCGGGAGAAGTCATTTGATGATTTCCCATAAAAAAAAGGGCGGTATTATCGGTATTGCACGCGGGCGATCAAACAGTTAGCAGCGGGCCTGTCTGGGATGAATCTATTTAACCATTTCCATAAAGAAACATTTGTATAATATTAAAATTTAAACATTGTCTTAACAGTAAACGCTTTTAACTAAAAATTTAGTGATAGAAACGAATCGCTGCAAAACCGACTCCACGTAGTCTTCTCTGCCCTACCCCTAGAGTGAGAAGACGGGGAGGGGCGAGGCGGCCCGCGAGTTGAGGAGCACTCGCCGCCGCGGCTGAGGCTGGCCGGCGAAACCGGGCAGCAAGCCGAAGCTGCGGGGGTGAGCGTTAAACCCATCTGCGACGATAAACTCGCGTGGGACCGCCGGAGCCCCGCAGCGCCGTAGCCGTGACAGAAACCATGCATGCTGCATGTTGCTTGCATGCTGCATGTAGCTTGCATGCTGCATGTTTGCTTGCATGCTGCATGCTTGCTTGCATGCTACATGCTTGCTTGCATGCTACATGCTTGCTTGCATGCTACATGCTTGCTTGCATGATGCATGCTTGCTTGCATGCTGCATGCTTGCTTGTACAAATTTTATTATTCTGGTAAGAAATGCAAAATTATTGTAACTATGAATTTTCTGTAATATACATAACAGATGTGTATTTCAATTTATGGATGTCAAAATGTATGCCAAAAGATGATTCTAACTGTTAACTTTCTGAAATATGACCGATCTGCCTTTTAATGACTACCGATATGAAATGTATGCCAAAAGACGATTCTGGCTGTGAACTTTCTGCGATATGATGGTTCTACTTTTTAATTATTATGGATATGAAATTTATGCCTAAAGATGATTCTGACTTACATAATTATCACTTTTTAATGTATGATAAATGAGAGTATACCAAACAATTTTCTGCGAAGTGAAGATTATGCTATCCGTTGTTATGCAAAATAATATTATACCTCTTTCTGTGAAGCAATAATGCTAGAGAAGGAGGAGGCGGAACGCGAGCGAGAGAGGGAAACCTCATGCTCCAGTCCCGGGTATCGGGAAACGCAGGGCGATTCCCGGCTACCGAAGGCGCGGGTCTGCGGATAGCGAGCTATGGGTGGCTCGCCGTCCGATAGCAACCAGGCCCGAGTCGACGGTGCGTCGTGTTCCATGCGCGCTTCAAAGGGCCGTCAGCAACGAAGACGGGGCTCCATAGGGTCAGTGCCTGCTAGGGTTGCGAAATTTGTTCGAGAGAGTAGAAAACTGGAGGAATATCTCGCAAGAGACTATAAATTAATAGCTCGCATGCCAAAATTAGTAAAAAAAGGTCATAACGTGCAAAGGAGGATATTTTGATGAAAAGTCTATACTTAGGTATATACTCTCTTGTGTGTTTTTTCTTTAGAACATTGTATTTACAAGACTTTATATAATTTTTTAATTTTAAATTTTGGGTGAAAACCAGATTTTCTTGAAGTTTTATATATGTTGACTTTTATTTGCTTTCTTGATTTTTCAATAGTGGTCTCAAACTTTTGACCCGTAGTGTACAGTCGGTGATAGCAATTAACTGACCCCCTAAAAATTAAACGAATTTGAACCTTTTGCTTGTTAGCAGTAAGACAACTGGTTCAACGTCTACGATCAATAAAATAGTTATTCGAATTTGATCTTTAATACGCAGTGTTAAGGTAGGTATGATCTTGAATATTATTTTAACTTGTAATATAATACGTAATTTCGATCACGTTGAATATGTATCGAGTGGTCTAGTGGTGACTGTAGTGAGCTGACAAATCGAGGTTGTGAGTTCGTAACCAGCGTGATTCACGCGTTTGTTTCTGTTTTGTAAATTTATTTTAAGTTATAAATAATAAATTATAACTTTAGCACCAAGAAAAAAAGAAAAACGAACAGAAATAAAAAACCAAAATGATGGTAAAAACGATTATATTTTATAAAAAAATATTATAAGAATAACATAAATGATATTGATGACGACACGAAGATGATAATATTTACCTACTTACTATTTTACTAATAACGTTGTTAACTGCACTGAGTTTAATGTAGTGAATCAGCATGTTATAATATTTAGAAATATAGGTATGTATTTCTATTTCATAACAATAACATCACCACATTAAATATCATTTAACTAAATAAAACGGCATTATACGTTGAAGTTCTACCTACTATATATCAATTTATTTTGTGAGTAGTTATTTTAGTTATAAGGTTTTGACAAAAAACTAGGTATTCGAAACACTTCGTTAGAAATTATAACAATAGTTAATTTAACACACACACTGACATACGTTAGTATTGTTTGTGACCAACACTGGTTACTCAAGTCATTTATAATATGCTTTTAATAGCGAAGTGGAGCACCATTTTTTTCTATTACTTGTTGCAAGCGGTCTCGCATACCGCGCACCATATCCAACAACAATCACTTCCTCTCATGAATGGTTTTGGTCCAGGACGATCTTTTTGAATATTAAAACCACACGTCAAACGTCTTAGCCACAATCTGACTGTATTTCTCTGAAACAACACAATAAGCATAATTTTAGTAACGAATAGGTAAACATAATTTATCGATTAACTTTGCAAAAATACGTTTATCAATTTAGATAATATAAATCAAATTAGACCTATAAATGATCTCAAATTACGACTCATAATGAAACATAGTCAATTGTCTATTATTCTACATTCATCGGCTTTTAAGCCAACTAACGAATTAAGGAATAATTATAAATGAAGCATAAAAAAGAATACACTTACCGCTATATTAAGTTTCGTAGCAATCGCTTTAATACCAACATTCTCCTCATGCAAATAGATTATTTTGTATTTTAAATAATCACTCAACTCAACTTGGACATGACGATTAAACTATCAAAACTGATAACAATTAATAAAAAGGAAAAAGGCGTGGATTTTTACAATTTAGTAAGGCAAGGTAAAAATGTTCACGCGTATTCACTGCTATTTGTGCATAGAATATCTTGTTCAATTTATTCTTCTACCCCATATTCCTAATGTCATATCTATAGCAGTTTTGGTTGAATACGCATATTGACGTCTAACTACCCACTTATTAAAATAGGTGAACAGTCTGATAAACTCATACATATTGAATAACTTTTAATGTTATGAGCATAGGGTGTAAAATCGAGTAATTTTTAGGGGGGTCAGCTAATTGCTATCACCGACTGTACATACATAATAATTAATTAATATGTGTTTTTATGTAATAGTTCTAGGAAATGGTACTGGGTACCTATTGATGATTCGCACAATTAATATGCATTAATTCTTTATTTTCCTTCCTTATTTAAGTTTGTTTAAATTTTAATCATATACTAACAAGGCTGTTACTTTTTGATGTTTGGGTGGTGTACACACATTTACAAAATAATGATTATACAAACACTTTTATATGTAAACGCTTTATTGACTTCTTTTTTTTTTAAATTAAAAATGCATAAATTATAAGTAAAAGTCTACATGGTTTTAACAGTGATTGATAATAAAGGGAATCGCCCAGTTTTGGCCATGTACTTGCCCATCTATGTGATAAATACAATAAAAATACAAATTTTGTAACTTAAATACTGCGGTACATTTTTATAACAGGTATTAAAAAAATGTCGGAAAACAAAACATGAATTGTTCAAAACTCATTTGTTTATTGTCAGTCCTGTCAAAATATGGATTGAAACCCTTATTGAAAAGGATCGATTTATTAAAAATCGGTTCTTGATCATCGATTTTTTAAAATATTTTTTAGCAATCTATACTAATTATTATTAATATTATAAAGCTGAAGAGTTTGTTTGTTTGGTTGTTTGTTTGTTTGTTTGTTTGAACGCGCTAATCTCAGGAACTACTGGTTCGAATTGAAAAATTCTTTTTGGGTTGAATAGACCATTTATCGAGGAAGGCTTTAGGCTATATATCATCACGCTTAAGCCAATAGGAGCGGAGCAGCGATAAAGAATGTTTTAAAATCGGGGATTCCACGGGGACGAAGTCGCGGGCAGCAGCTAGTAAAAAATATTTGTAAAATATCGATGCATTTATCTTTTATTTATGTATTGTATCTAATAATAAAATGAAACAACATGTTTGTTGATTTATGTACTTCTGAATACGAATTTATACGACCGTATTTTTGGTCTATTACCTACAAACATAGATTTTCGATAAATAGGTCCATCCCTAATGCTCTTGTTTGTTGAAATTTCCGTATGTTGGCAATTTGGCATTTTACAATTCGGTTTGTGTTGTGCGCTTGCGATTTGTGCGTTTTTTTACTGCGTTTTTGATTTTTCGACGACTGCTTACGATTATGGACCCCGTACCCGCTGCATTTGCATGTGGGACTTACCAGTTCATACAGGCACGCTCTTATTATGAAAAACAAATAAGAGCGCGAGGTTCTTCTAGCATTAAAGTGTACCCAGAAATGAATAATAGTATTCTAGATGGAATTTCTTCGGCTAGTAATAGTATTTTGGTTAGAGGACGACTTAAAAGCAGTCATATCAGTCGAAACATGTATTTCGTATATATTATTGTTATTAATACTGAAACAGGATTGGAGTTTTTACAACAACATTGCTGTCATTGACAGAACAGTAGGGTGTTGTGTCCACGTGATAACGATTGTGTGGTTCATGGGCTTGACAGGGTATCAATCAAATATAAATTCCCCAGCCCAATTCTTAGACGATGTACTTATAACTTATTTAAATGAAAATGAATAAAAACTTGAAAACTATAAGTGTTCGCGACGATGCGTCTTAGCTACATAGTATAGGTAGTTATAGGTAGCTATAGTAGTACATAGAATGTTGCAAATAAATAAAACCGCGACTACATAGTATAGGTAGTTATAGGTAGTTAGTTAGCACATAGAATGCTGTAACAGATAAAGCTGCATAGTATAGATAGTTATAGGTAGCTATAGTTGATACATAGTTTGTTATTGAAATAAAACACATTCGTTACAGTTGTTTGCTCTCAAGAGGCAGTATATAAGCCCTTGGAGCCTTTATTTCTTCCAAATAGATAGAATATAGTTAGGTAGGGTATCCTATCCCTTACACATAACAGTAAACACATGGTAACCCTGGTAATCGAAGGTATATGAAGGTAATCAAGGTATATAAAGGTATATAAAGGTATATCGGTGGTATATAAGGTAATCGAGGTATATACACACACAGACAGACATACATAGGTAAATAGAAAGGGCTTGGTAATTTGAGACTTGAAATATTAGGTCAAAGGTAGTCGCATAGCTAAAAGCGACACCGACCAATCACAGAGCAGGAGGGTGCTGGTACGTGATTGGTCAACAGTTTTTGATAAATAGCCCTGGTGAAGGTATGCACAAAATAAAACACTTTGCATCTACCCTCTTCCTTTCCCGAAAATACAAGTCTAGATTCTAGACTTCTAAATGTCTGAAATAGAACCGCCTTGAAAAATCCTTTCAGGGGATATATAGATGTCTATAGTGTATGCAGGCATAAAGCCGTAATTTAGGTTTAAATAAAACTGTTTATTTTTATTCCCCTGAAACATATACGCTTATAGAGTTGCAACCCCTTAAATGACAGGGTTGAAACATATGTAGTTTTGTAGAGGGTTGTCGTATCTATAGAGATACATATAGCTGTATAGCCCTCCTAGCATAGTTTTACGGTAAATTCACCCCAAGTAGGTAATAGCTTCGCGCCTACTATAGTTTTGTATAGTTTTTGGCATCCCACCCCTACATGGAGGGGGATGAAGGGGTGAATTCGTCTCCGCTGTATGGAGCTTACCGAGGGCTATCCATGAAGGTACGACAACCCCTACTCACATAGACCTAAGCCTAGATATAGCCTAAATTCTAGGATAGACATAGTGAAAATTAGTGTTAATAAACTTCATCACACACGGTGATTTTTTGGGTGTCGATACGGTACAGTTACGCCGTACAATAGTAAAATAGGAAGTTTATTAAATTTGTAGTCATTGTCAAGATAGTTTTGGATCTATAACTAAATGTAGAATCATATAGTCGCGAATTCCACCCTTCAAATCGCTAAGTGAATAGTGAACAAGTTAAATAGTGTTTTATTGTGACTTTATTGGTAAGCCCTCTATACCTACCCCTATATACTGTGTCAATAACAGCAAGTATAGCAAGTATTCAGCTAAGGGTTGCATCCTCATGGCCCGTAGCTTATAGACGGAGCGTCAACGCGTCTGGATCATTTATACCTAGGTGGGTTGTCACCATACAGTCCACTTTTGAAGAATAGGATAACCTACCCTGGCCACCCTACAGTCCAGTCGATCACGTCCGCCCCGTACATTTTCTGGTCCATCGGAGCCGGATATTTTGAAGATAGCCTGATCTAGCTATTTGGAAGTTGGATTTATAGAACCACGCAGCTACCCTGAAGGCGCAACCCCTATTGTGAAGTCGCACCCCCTTGAAGAAAAAACTACCCTTCAACATTTCAAGACACGAAGGGTGTCCCTAGAAGCTAAATAGAAGTCGGACCTTGAAGAAATCATCCCTTCAAGAAAACTACCCCTAGGCAGATTGATGTTGAAAAATAGTGAAGCAACAACATAGAAGAAATTTAATCAAGCTGAACTTAGAAAATTTCGAACGACTTCACACTTTGAAAATTTTGAGGGGTTCCGACACTTAGAATATTTTTGAAGATTTTGAACTTGGAAAATTTTTTGAAGAATTTTGAACTTAGAAAATTTTCAACAATCCGGGACTTGGAAAATTTTTGAAGAATTTTGTACTTGGAAAATTTTCAACAACCTGACACTTAGAAAAGTTTTGATCAAGCGGGACATAGAATATTTTTGAAGAATTTTGGACTTAGAGAATTTCGATCGACTTCACACATAGAAGATTTTGAACAGTCTGGGACTTAGAAAAGTTTCAGTCAATCCGAACTTAGAATATTTTTTGAGGATTGGGGACTTTGAAGAATTTTGAAAATTTTTTGAAAAAATTTTTTTTTGGAAACTTGGATTGAAGTTTCACCTGAGGCTTACCAGTGGACTACCGAATAGTTTTGAAGATTCATTGAAGACTTCAACAATGCCGATCACGAGGTCGCATGGCAAATCATCCGAGGCGTGGACAGTTCCGATACAGGATCCAGCCGAGAGGGTTCCTGCTATCCATCATCAGGTGCCGCCGCGTTCGCCTTCATCGTCTGGGACGGCGCGATCGATGCAGCAGCGCAGTGAAGACGTGTCTCCGCCTGCTGCCGCTGAACGAATAGAACAGATAGAAGCTTCAGCAATAGAACGAGTACCTGCACCATTGCCGACAACAGTACAGAAACAGATGCCATCGACCTCAAGGAAGGGAACCCGCTTTGAGACGACTTCAGATAGTACAATGAAGCCGTCAAATAGAAAAGATAGCCGAGTCTTGCCAATGACTACCCGGGGTGACGCCCGTATAGAACATAGACGTCCGCCGTCGACCATTGACAGGTCACCGCGGTCATATAGAAAAGTACAGAAGGCTCGCGAAGACTTATTGAAGATTAAGTTGGAGCTTGCCCAGTTAGCACTTCAGAGAGCCGAACAAGAGTCGGACGAAGAATATTTGGACGATAGAAACTCAAATGAAGAGTACGTGCGTTCCTGGCTGGAAGAGGCGCCTGAACCTGTTCCTGATCAGAGAGAGACCAACGCCGCCGAGGGGGACATCCGTGATAGTCGACAGCAACCGCCCCCCCCTGTGGACTTCGAACCAATAGTGGACTCTCGTCGAACGCACATAGATCCAGATAGTGCTAAACAAATAGAGCCACCACCTATGAAGAAAATAGAAGACGATAGGAGCGAGGATAATTTACGTCCATTCGTTACGGACCTTACGGCTGCTATAGCATCTTTAGTTGACAAGAAAACAGAACAGCAGTCACAGAATTCCTCCTCGGCGTCGAAAGTCATTATGACTTTACCGAACTTCAGTGGTGCGCATACAGAATGGTTGTCATTTCGAGCCATTTATGAAACAACTCGAAAATATTTCAACGATGTCGAGAATACAGCAAGACTTAGAAGAAGCCTGCATGGACGCGCTTTAGAAACAGTTAGTTCAGAACTCATCGGCCATGCAAGACCAGATGACATCATGAGGGAACTCGAGCTGCAATTCGGCCGACCAGATTCGATAGCACAGGCCGAAACAGATAGATTGCGAGGACTGACACGATGCAGTGAAAATCCAAAGGATATTTGCTCATTCGCAAGCCACGTGAGGTGCGCTATAGTAACGCTGCGAGCATTGAAGAAGGATCATTACCTGATCAACGCCGAGCTCATGCGAACCTTGACAGAGAAGCTACCGAACTCGATACGTGTACAGTGGTACCGTATATATACAGAAAAGTACCAGTCCTTGCCAGACTTGTCGCTGTTTAGCGAATTCATTACCGAACAAGCTCGATACTGCAGCGCTTTCGCTCCTGCTGAAAACATCAAGACAGAGGGCTCATCCAACCGACGCACACCGCAGCAGAGGACTCACACAACAACAGAGAAGTCAGCAAGCAAGTGCCGACTGTGTGAGAAGGATGGCCATATAGAACGCGATTGCTCGAAGTTCAAGAATAGCAATAGTAACAAGAGATGGGAAATTGCGAAGAATCTAAACCTGTGCTTCCGTTGCCTGAAGCCAAGAAGAGAGCGGCATAAATGCAACGCGAAGAAGTGTGACGTCAAGGGGTGTACAGCCACGCACAGTCGGCTACTTCATTACGACAAGAAGCCTGCTGCGGTGGCAGCCGAAAAGCCCAGACAGACCGAAGTCAAAAAGGAGCCCAAGGAGACAGTCGCCAGCTCAAGATCATCGTCGAATCACGCCTATTTAAAGATCATCCCGGTCCGGGTCATTGGACCGGCGGGAGAGGCATCTACGTTCGCCCTACTCGACGATGGATCGACCGTATCGTTGATCGATGAAGACATCGCCGACCAAGTCGGAGCCGAGGGCAAGATCGACCCACTGAAGATTGGTGCGATCGGTGACACCATGATCGACACTCCTTGTTCGAAAAGAGTCACAGTGACACTCGCGAGTCAGCATAGAAATAGGGTGCCGTTCAGAGCGCGCACCATACCGAAGCTTAATCTCGCGTCA
The DNA here is from genome assembly GCA_905332915.2 of Hecatera dysodea. Taxonomy (NCBI): domain Eukaryota; kingdom Metazoa; phylum Arthropoda; class Insecta; order Lepidoptera; family Noctuidae; genus Hecatera; species Hecatera dysodea. Next base: position 9,936,845 of record HG995304.1, read on the forward strand.
CAGACAGTCCGTGAAGAAGATGTCACACATTGCAAACATCTCATCGACTTGAAAGAGCAGCTAGTCTATGATGTTGGCGCGCCCAAGATTTTGATTGGCCAAGACAACTGGCACCTTCTCCTTGCCAGTGAAGTCAGAAGAGGCCCCAGGCACCAGCCAATAGCGTCACTTACAACGCTTGGATGGACGCTACATGGCGCGCACACTAGAATACTCGGTCAGCAGGTGCATTACGTCAGCGCATGCAGAGAAGATAGAGAAAATAGAGACGACAGACTGAACGAGCAACTTCGTGAATTTTTCGCACTCGAGTCCCTAATAGTTAATCCTCGGCGTCCAGATTCTGATCCAGAGAAGCAGGCTGAAGACATCTTGAAAAGACATACCAAACAGTTGACAGATGGGCATATAGAAACAGCTATGTTATGGAAAAATAACAACTTTGAAATGCCCGATAGTTATGGGACAGCACACAAGCGGCTGATCTCTATAGAAAAGAAGCTCGACAAAGATCCGAGTCTTCGAAATAAATATATAGAACAGATGGACTCGCTCCTTTCGAAAGGGTACGCAGAAAAAGCGCCCAAACAGACCACGCCAGGAAGAACCTGGTATCTGCCTCATTTCGACGTCTTCAATCCCATGAAGCCGGAGAAGTTTCGAATAGTACACGACGCCGCAGCTAAATCGAATGGAATGTCGCTGAACGACTTCCTGCTTACAGGACCGGACCTGTTACAGTCGCTGCCCGGCGTCATGATGAGGTTTCGTAGACATCCGATAGCCATTTCAGGTGACATTACCGAAATGTTCATGCAGGTCAAAGTACGACCTGAAGATAGAGACGCCCTCCGATATTTGTGGAGAGGCAATAGAAGAGAAGGAGCCCCCGACGAGTATCGAATGACGTCAATCATATTCGGCGCGGCAAGCTCACCGTGCACGGCCATATTCGCGAAGAATTGGAACGCGAACCGGCACATAGAACAGCATCCAGAAGCAGTAGAAGCAATAGTGAAGAACCATTATATGGACGATTATCTGGATAGCTATAGAACAGTAGAAGAAGCGACACACATAGCAACAGCGGTGAAGAAGATACACCAACAGGCTCGTTTCGAAATTAAGAAATGGGTATCTAATGACATCGACGTCATACAAAATATAGAACCGTCGCTTATAGAAACAGACGTCGTCGACATCGGCGATCACATAATAGAAGCCGAATACCTCCAACAAGCGGAGAGGTTACTCGTGCAAGCTGTACAGCAACAGATGTTTTCCCGCGAGTTGACAAGTTTGCGAGGAAACGAAGAAATAGATAAGGACAGCGCCCTACGACCGTTGCAAATAGAATTGAAGGATGACGTCATACGCCTCAGAAGTCGTATAGATAAAATCGACAAAATAACAGAAGACGTCAAGCGCCCACCCATATTACATGGCGACCATCGTATAACTCAGCTCTACATAGACTGGACACACCGCAGCTTACAACACAGTGGAACCGAGATGACCATCAATGAAGTCCGACAGCATTACTGGGTCGTCAGAATGAGACCCACAACGAAGATGGTAGTGACACGTTGTTTACCGTGTCGCATTAGGAAGGCGTGCGCACCAGTACCAGCTACAGGCGACCACCCCAGAACGCGTCTAGCTCATCATCAGAGGCCGTTCACATTCACTGGACTCGACTATTTCGGTCCGCTATCCGTTACAGTCGGTCGCCAGCATCAGAAGAGGTACGTGGCTCTATTTACGTGCCTGACCACCAGAGCGGTACACCTGGAAATCGCCGCAAGCCTCAGCGCAGACTCCGCGATACTAGCACTGCGCCGCTTCGCTGCACGCAGAGGATGTCCAACAGAAATACATTCAGACAACGGCACCAACATGCACGGTGCCGACAAAGAGCTCCGAGACGCCTTCAAAGAAGAGGCAAGTCGCCGAGGAATAGTATGGCGCTTCATCACTCCGTCAGCGCCTTTTATGGGTGGCGCATGGGAGCGCCTAGTCCGATGTGTGAAGACAGCATTACAGACTATACTTCACGAAAAACACCCACATGAAGAGGTGTTACACACACTGTTGTGTGAGGCCGAATATACGGTCAACAGTCGACCACTAACCCATGTTTCAGTTCACAGTGACGATGACGAGTCCATCACGCCGAACCACTTCCTCCTGGGTGGTTCAGCCCGGCTGCCGACGCCTGGCGTGTTCACAGAGCACGACATCGACAGCAAGCGCCACTGGCGGCGCTCACAAGCACTCGCCGACCAGTTCTGGCGCCGCTGGGTACGTGAGTACCTACCCGAGCTCCAACACCGGCGGGAGCCTCATAGCCGTGGCCCTAATCTGCAGGTGGGTGATCCCGTACTCATCGCAGACGGCCAGCTGCCTCGCAACACGTGGCCGCGAGGCCGCATAATCGCAGTTTTCCCGGGCGCTGATGGAGAGGTCCGGACAGCTGAGGTGCGCACATCCGGCGGCACCTTAAAGCGTCCAGTGAAGAAACTTGTCCCACTACCAAAGTAAGACAACAGCAGGCGATGCTGCTCCCACAGCTCGCCAACCAACAGATAGATGGGTGACGCTGCCAACACGCGCAGCTCGCCCCCCGTGCGGGCATATCCGGCCCGCTACCAACTTACTTTCAGCGGACAGTGAGAGTGTGATGCTGCCCACCGGCGCAGCTCACCTCCTGCGGACATGTTCGGTCCGCATTCGGCTCGCGTCAAGCGAGCAATAGCCGGCGATGCTGCTCTCACAGCTCGCCAACCAGATAGATGGGTAATGCTTCACAGCTCGCCCCCCGCGGACACATTCGGTCCGCATTCGGCTCGCATCTAGCGGGCAATAGCCGGCGATGCTGCTCTCACAGCTCGCCAACTAATAGATGGGTGGCGCTGCCTACACGCGCAGCTTCCCCCCCCCCCCCCGCGGACATATTCGGTCCGCAACCGGCTCGCATTCAGCGGGCAATAGCCGGCGATGCTGCTCACACAGCTCGCCAAATAGATGGGTGACGCTTCACAGCTCGCCCCCCGCGGACATATTCGGTCCGCAACCGGCTCGCATTCAGCGGGCAATAGCCGGCGATGCTGCTCACACAGCTCGCCAACCGATAGATGGGCGACGCTGCCCGCAAGGCGCAGCTCGCCCCACTGCGGGCGTATCCGGCCCGCCACCGCCTTGCTTTGTGCAGGCGACACAACAGGCGATGCTGCTTTCACAGCTCGCCAACCGATAGATGGGTGACGCTTCACAGCTCGCCCCCCGCGGACATATTCGGTCCGCAACCGGCTCGCATCCAGCGGGCAATAGCCGGCGATGCTGCTCTCACAGCTCGCCAACCGATAGCCGGGCGACGCTGCCCGCAAGGCGCAGCTCGCCCCACTGCGGGCATATCCGGCCCGCCGCCGCCTTGCTTTGTGCAGGCGACACAGCAGGCGATGCTGCTCTCACAGCTCGCCAACCGATAGATGGGTGACGCTGCCCGCAAGGCGCAGCTCACCCCACCGCGGACATATTCGGTCCGCATTCGGCTCGCATCAAGCGAGCAGTAGCCGGGCGATGCTGCTCTCACAGCTCGCCAACCATAGACGAGTGACGCTGCCCGCAAGGCGCAGCTCACCCCACCGCGGACATATTCGGTCCGCATTCGGCTCGCATCAAGCGAGCAGTAGCCGGCGATGCTCCCACAGCTCGCCAACATAGCGAGTGATGCTGCCCGCAAGGCGCAGCTCGCCCCACCGCGGACATATTCGGTCCGCATTCGGCTCGCATCAAGCGAGCAGTAGCCGGCGACGCTCTCACAGCTCGCCAACCATAGATGGGTGACGCTGCCCGCAAGGCGCAGCTCGCCCCACCGCGGACATATTCGGTCCGCATTCGGCTCGCATCAAGCGAGCAGTAGCGGGCGATGCTGCTCACGCAGCTCGCCAACATAGCGGGCGATGCCGCCCACGGGCGCAGCTAGCCCCCATTGCGGGCATATTCGGCCCGCCACCGCCTTGCTTTGAGCAGGCGATACAGCAGGCAATGCTGCCTACACAGCTTGCCACCGCAGCAGGCGATGCTGCGCGCACTCGCAGCTCGCACAGACAGCGGGCCATCCGGCCCACAGCTCGCACATTTGCGAGAGCCTACGCAACAGCCTTGCGACTGCAGGCGACCCACAGCAGGGAAGCGGCAGACCGGCGACTGCACAGCTGCATCGAGCACCGGCATCGAGCACCGGCGCCGCGCAGCGGGCGACGTGGCTACAGGCGTCGCTCACCGGGTTTCTGCAGCGCCGCGACGTCATCGCACCGAGTCATCGCTGCACTGCACGGCGGGAGAGATGTTCGCGACGATGCGTCTTAGCTACATAGTATAGGTAGTTATAGGTAGCTATAGTAGTACATAGAATGTTGCAAATAAATAAAACCGCGACTACATAGTATAGGTAGTTATAGGTAGTTAGTTAGCACATAGAATGCTGTAACAGATAAAGCTGCATAGTATAGATAGTTATAGGTAGCTATAGTTGATACATAGTTTGTTATTGAAATAAAACACATTCGTTACAGTTGTTTGCTCTCAAGAGGCAGTATATAAGCCCTTGGAGCCTTTATTTCTTCCAAATAGATAGAATATAGTTAGGTAGGGTATCCTATCCCTTACACATAACAGTAAACACATGGTAACCCTGGTAATCGAAGGTATATGAAGGTAATCAAGGTATATAAAGGTATATAAAGGTATATCGGTGGTATATAAGGTAATCGAGGTATATACACACACAGACAGACATACATAGGTAAATAGAAAGGGCTTGGTAATTTGAGACTTGAAATATTAGGTCAAAGGTAGTCGCATAGCTAAAAGCGACACCGACCAATCACAGAGCAGGAGGGTGCTGGTACGTGATTGGTCAACAGTTTTTGATAAATAGCCCTGGTGAAGGTATGCACAAAATAAAACACTTTGCATCTACCCTCTTCCTTTCCCGAAAATACAAGTCTAGATTCTAGACTTCTAAATGTCTGAAATAGAACCGCCTTGAAAAATCCTTTCAGGGGATATATAGATGTCTATAGTGTATGCAGGCATAAAGCCGTAATTTAGGTTTAAATAAAACTGTTTATTTTTATTCCCCTGAAACATATACGCTTATAGAGTTGCAACCCCTTAAATGACAGGGTTGAAACATATGTAGTTTTGTAGAGGGTTGTCGTATCTATAGAGATACATATAGCTGTATAGCCCTCCTAGCATAGTTTTACGGTAAATTCACCCCAAGTAGGTAATAGCTTCGCGCCTACTATAGTTTTGTATAGTTTTTGGCATCCCACCCCTACATGGAGGGGGATGAAGGGGTGAATTCGTCTCCGCTGTATGGAGCTTACCGAGGGCTATCCATGAAGGTACGACAACCCCTACTCACATAGACCTAAGCCTAGATATAGCCTAAATTCTAGGATAGACATAGTGAAAATTAGTGTTAATAAACTTCATCACACACGGTGATTTTTTGGGTGTCGATACGGTACAGTTACGCCGTACAATAGTAAAATAGGAAGTTTATTAAATTTGTAGTCATTGTCAAGATAGTTTTGGATCTATAACTAAATGTAGAATCATATAGTCGCGAATTCCACCCTTCAAATCGCTAAGTGAATAGTGAACAAGTTAAATAGTGTTTTATTGTGACTTTATTGGTAAGCCCTCTATACCTACCCCTATATACTGTGTCAATAACAGCAAGTATAGCAAGTATTCAGCTAAGGGTTGCATCCTCATGGCCCGTAGCTTATAGACGGAGCGTCAACGCGTCTGGATCATTTATACCTAGGTGGGTTGTCACCATACAGTCCACTTTTGAAGAATAGGATAACCTACCCTGGCCACCCTACAGTCCAGTCGATCACGTCCGCCCCGTACAATAAGCATGCATTTTTTACCATTAATTTCTATTTACAGTTTGTGAAGTTCCACCAAGTTCGAGTTAAAAAATAGTGGTTGTTTCGTTATCTACGATGTCAACCCTAATGCCTATTATTTGTTTCTTTCTTGGGCATTATTTGGTCAAAACTTCTTTATCAAATTGGCATTTCCCATTGATACATATTGTGAGTGACAGCCAAAACAATTTTTAAATTAAACCATGAAGAGTCGTAATTCTTTTCAAAGAGAAAGAAGTACCAGCTATTCGAGGTTGGAACACAATGTCATTGCATCGTAGGATTACACAGCGGGAGCACCACAACCTGCCGACGGTGTGGCGGAGCACTCGCCAGCGTTGCAGTAGGGGAGAGCGGGGTCAGTGCAGGTGTATTGTAGACCACCGATTTCCATGCACGCGACTTTGGTGTTGCAATCCACGCAGGAGCTGCCGACCGCAGTGCAAGGAACCCACTTCGGGTACCAGGAGGCGGACGCCCACGGTGAGTACCAGGGGTAGACGCTGGCACCACCCCAAGTACCTGCCCGAGCAGATCCCCAGCCACCAGACCCGCCCCAGCCACCATACCCGCCCCAGCCACCAGCACCGCCCCAGCCACCAGCTCCTCTCCAGCCTCCACCACCGCCGCCCCAGGCGCCAGTACCTGCGCCGGGTTGGGCAGGAACTGACGACACCCAGGCGATCTGTTGGAAAATATCAAAATTATTACATAGCAAGTAAAGCAACTCACAAGCTGCTGTCATGTTACAATTGGCTTAAGATCAACAATTTTAAATTCGTAAAATGAGTCAAAGTAGATTATTATAAGAATAAGATTATAATTTGAATTTGTATGAGTCACTTACCAATGCACAAAGTACTAAAACGATTTTCGCAGACATATTTGAAGTATTAGATTGTTCGTTATATTTCGAGTTCGTAATACTAGCAGGTTTACTTCGTTTCTAATGTTAACGAGTGAAACTATCCCCTTTTATACGTGTATTGTTTGTCTAATGGATTATATTATACCACATGTAGACACAGAGGTTTTACGAAATGGAATGAGTATGCAGCCATAAAGGAGATGTGTACAGTCAAGAATGACACTTATTTTTCTGATCAAAAGTAGGAGTGTAATAGTAACAAGTCATCATTCATAATGTTTTTACAGCAGAATTTTATTTGCTTGTTTTCTGGTGTCTCGTTTAGGTAGTTGTAATAATAGTAACTTTTAATGACGCAGATGGTAAAATTAGAGACCAGAAAGGATTTTTTTAAACCTATGATTTCTAAGTTTTTACTAGGTGTCTGGGGATGGACGGCGGCACAAGATCGGCCTAAGAAGAGATGGCTAGACGACCTAGAAGCCTACTGCATGGGCTGGTTCGAGGTAGCTCGGAAAAAGAATTACCTAGAACGTTTTGGGGAAGACCTTTGCTCAGCAGTGGGACAGTTTAACTGAATTTAAAAAAAAGAGAATTCATAATCTGAGTTTCTACTACCTGGATGGGTGGGTATTCATCAAATGACTTCTCCTGCTCTTGGAGAGCGGAAGGGAGTGTCTGACTCTTATTGACTAAAACCCACACGTGCACCTAGTGCCCTTTGTGTTCCACGGTTGACTCCGCAACCCTAGGAGGCACTGAACCTATTATGGGGGCCCGTCTTCTTTGCTGTATTTCTACTACCTACATGTCTGTTATTTTTCTCCCAGAATGTTGAAATAGTATCTTAGGTGGGTACTCATGAGTTGGTACTTAGTTTTAAACAATAAGCAGTGTATCTACCTACATAGATACGTACTCTACTGTTATTAAAATAATATAACGTATGTTTTGTGTTCTTAGAATACAAGAACATTTATGTAATCCAAACTGTTCTTATTATTGGATATGTTTTATTAATAATATATCTTTTATTTCGGGTAACAGAGACCTATTTGACCTATTAGACCATATTTGTATAAAACAAAAACATTACAATATTTTACACGAAGTGTCGGCGTCGTGTTACGCGAGATTTGACAGTTTGAAGTAGCTTGATGTGCTGGCGTGTATACCATAACATGGGCCGGCGTAGAAACTGTTTCTAGACCTACTCGACTCGCTGTTAATTTTAAATTTTGCTAAATAGAAGAATAATAAGAATAAACTTTGAAACATAATTACCAACATAGGAAATGTTTGTATAATTTTGTTGGCTACAATTTTAAGCACATACCAACCTACTAACGTTAGATCTGGACATTAGACTTAAACAAGCATATATTATTATAGGTAGAGAGACCTACAAGGTGTTAACTTTGCTGGAAAGTTATGTTAGGTACATTTTTATCACATGGAAACATATTTGTGAGTAACGCGCTACTTATTAAATAGTCGAAATATAATAATCAATACACCGCCTTTTAATTTTATGATGATACGCTTTTGATAGGTATTGGGGAACGTCTATCAAAATCGAGATTGACCAAATACCTACTTAATAACGCCCAAATCTCAGTTTGACCAAGCCTGCGAGACGCAAGAGTCTTGCAGGCTTAGTCTTGGTCTTGCTAAAATCTTGCAGGGCTCAGTCTTGCTAAAATAAGTCGGTCTTGGTCTTGCAAAAATGTAAGAACAAGACCAAGACTGCAAGACCAAGACCAATTATGGGCAACACTAGCTACAACCTAATCCCAGTATAGCTTCCACAGATTACTGTACTCCAAATTATAATGTTGTTATAGATAGATCCTAATATCTATCGGTGGTTAATCAGTCATAAAAGGGGTTTTGAGGAATATATAATTACTAGCAGCGCCATGCGGTTTTACCCGCGTAGTTCCCGTTTCCGTGGGAATAGGGGGATTAAATATAGCCTTTGTTACTCAGGGTGAATGTAGCTTTCTAATGGTGAAACAATTTTTTAAATCGGTTCAGTAGTTTTTGAGTTTATTCGTTACATACAAAAATACAAATCTTTCCTCTTTATAATATTATTAGTATAGATTATTATTATAATGTCATCATATGTTGTCATTATCAGTTTATGGCAGACGTAACGTGTTTTGTTTCTGGTTTAACTGTAGATACGGAGAAGCTGACTTACATGAGTTTGTTAATTTGTTTTATTAGTGCTATTCTGGTGGAATAAACAATACTTCTTTGTTCAAATCTGTCTGTTGGAGGTTAAAGACCAAATCGTCCAGAATCGTCTGGAAGACGTGAGTAATATAACATGATCTAACTAAGTAACTGTTTTAGTTCAATCTATAGTTTTAATGTCTGACTATACAAATATGTAACAAATTCTGTTTGTAGTATACGCACTTTGAAAAATACTAAACTCTTTGCTCTTATCCAACGATCAATACAGTGTACAAATATTACTAAAGATAAGATACGATTAATATTAAGAGCTGTTATCATTAAATAAATAAAATTCAGGGTAATCGAATAGTAGGTACTAAATGAAGCTGGGTAGCGAAGGGGAAAGTAAAGCCGTCTCTGTATGATGCGAGCATCGGAAAGGTAAGAGTTCGTGTTACGACTCTAGCGTAGACGTGTATTGTCGTGCATTCATCGAAATGAATCACCCAATTGGTTTTGCAAAGGAATGATCACATCTGAAACAATCCTCCCCGCATCAATTTGAGCATTGAGGTTGTCCCTGATCCAAATGAGATCGGTTCTTTCATCAATCCAAATACCGGCCTAAACCATTATTGTTCCCCTTCCATATGAATCAACTTCTTGTCAAATTTCAAACGTTCTTAACGTACAGAAGTCCTCCAAAATCGAGTACGTGTTGTATCCAGCCTCATAATGAAACGAGATCGTCAGAAAAGAACAAACAACGCCAGTCTTCTTCCTCCCAATTTATGTGTTCGCGAGCCCATTGTAAACGGGACTTACGATTGCGGGGTGCTATAGGTAACTGAAATTATCAGCGGCCATCGTGAACACAGACCCATTTCACGTGAACGATTTCGGATGGTTTGGTCGTTTATCAGCAAGCCTGGAGAGCTGTGGAGCCTCGTAGCCAACATCATGGCAGTGACAGTACGATTTCGAGCAGTATTTTGGATGTAGGTACCGGTCCTGTCTGCGAGTTCGTGCTGTGACACGAAAGCGTGTCCAGAGGTGGCTTATGGCGCTTTGTATAGTGCCAAGAGCGACAGCGTTGTCTGGAACCAGCTCGCAACTTTCCAACGGCTCATCATCTCTTCTCGTGTCAAATGATGATGTCACTCCATAACGATGCAATATTTTCAGTTCTGTTGCAGAAATTGTAATGGTTTTTGTAAAAACGCTATTACATACTTTTATCCTGGAATCCTGAATGACATTTGATTTTCTGTTATGATTATGAATAGTGAAATTCACTTAAAATAATCAATAACGACCCAAAAAAGTTAAAACAATAATCCACAATTACGGCGATACTCTAACACATACATAAACATTACAATTTGAATGTGTGCATTGTTGAAGGGGTCTACGTCGTAAGTTCGTTATCAACTTATCACATAGTTGGGTTCGCATGATCAACAAGCGGATTAATCTCGACGAATAAGAGAATTTAATAATCTATGCATCTTGCCGCAACCAAGATAGGTACAGTTTAAACATATAGTGACCAAGATTGAAATGTGAACGTAGGTAGGTACAATAAATAAATTTATTTCAAAAGAAAACTTCTGCAACACGTGCAAACGTTACAGGAATTGCATAATGTTTACATAAAGTAATGGTTCAATTGTTTTATTAAATAAAATGGGAATATGAATGCGTTTAGATGCACATCACATGGAGCGGAGTACGGGTTGCTAATTGAATTGCTTCGTTAGTTGGCAGTCTGCGTAGGAGCGGATTATGTGTTAGGGCTTTACAGAATTAATTTTGTAACACGACCTTCATAAAATATTGAACATACAATCCGATCCTAAAATTAGTTTCAGTCTCAAATGGAACCTATTCAAGTCTCTCGAAGTTCGAATGAAAAGCTTAGCAGTTCTGTGGGTCGGTGGTAGAAATAACTGGACCAGTTATTGATGGGAAGGCATTACAATTAAAACTAGGCGATCTAATTCTTGATTTAGTTGAGTTGGTAAAGTGTAACATGATAAAAGAACTTTATCAAACTAGGCCTTAATAAAATATTATATATAATAACTCAATCTATTATAAAAAATAGCCTTTTTAGTGTTCCAAATCGTCATATAGAAAAACGGAACCCTTGAAGGATTACTCGTGTCTGTTTGACCGTCTGTCACAGATAGTTTTCTATCAAATCACTGGACGGATTCAGTTCAAGTATCGTATTCATAAGAACCTAAACATGGACATTAATTAAATTTTGAAAATATAGTCACTTTCCTGGGGGGTAATTTTCCAACCGTACTTTGTAATATGTATATCAAATGAAAAGGCTTATTGTAAGGGTCTCAATCTCAACAGCATTTTGATAATAATTATCTAATATTCTATTCTGATGTTAATAGAGAAAAAAGTTACGATTCCCACCCCCGTTGTCTTCGAAACCACTTCTCTCTCACTCTGGACGGAGCGGAAGAGAGTGTCAGACTCTTACAATACAACTAAACCCACCGTGTTCCTCCTAGTGCCCTTTGAGTTCCAGAGCCGCGGTGACTCGAACAAATTCCGCAACCCTAGCAGGCACTGACCCTATGGGGCCTCGTCTTCTTAGTTGACATCTCGACTCCGAAACCACTGAGCTTCATATTAAAAAAAAACTTAGTAAGTCTTTACCTACAGCTTGCAGGATAGCTTATAAGAAGTCTGCGGTTTTACAGTAACATGGTTCAAAATATTATTCGTTCAGAACTTTTTGCACGCGAGTCCGTCCGACTCGCACTTGGCCTGTTTCTTGGACTACGGACTTGGCCGACGCCGATATAGCCATAGCCAGCCGATAGTCGCTGACTATGAATAAGGCCGGCAGCCTAATTGCGTCACACACAAATTCAAATGACTGACATTGTTTCATTTTGTCATATCACGAGGTTTTAAACATATGTATAGCAAGGGATCTGGAATTCCATTCGATTCTGAAATCATTAATGATGCGTATGAAACTCACAATCAGTGAGATTAGATTGGACACTCTGGTGATTTACGCCCTCGCCTACGGCTCGGGCTGCAACTCACAGTCTCGTGTATAATGAGCAACTTAGCTGACTTATATCATAATGTTCTATTAAAGTATACCTACATAGGTCATTTAGAAGAATTAAGAAAACCTACGTTTTCTAAGTCGTAAGTCTTTAGCTATTTTAGACACCAACTAAAGCATTGAAAAGGGGACCCCCCAACACGGAGTGGGCGATAGTCAATAGCGATTTCTGTTCCTCAGCTATACGTATGCAGAAGCCCAGTCTTTGTCCAAAGTCCCAGACTTTGGCCTTCGCGTGCTATTGGATTCATTGGAGAGTTGTACATTTTGCATCACTTGCACTTGCACACTCACACACAACTTGTGGTTGCCTGGTTAACAAATACGAGTAGAGTGACGACACAAAGTTTGTATGTCTATAGGTGTAATAGTTGCAGGGTAGTCCTGGGTAGAAAATTAGGTAAAATTAATGAATTGTTTAACAGGATCTTTACCCAGTTTAACACGTATCATAAACCTTCTTCTATCTAGGTTCGTTGTAGAAACAAAAACGTTACATAATGCGATGAATGGAGATACACAAATATTTAATTATTATTTACTTCTCTTTTTGTATGAACTAGAAATGCATAAACTACAAGTCATTTCTTAGAGATTTTTGAGTAAACTAATTTTGCTGAAATATTCAAGAAATAGAAATAAATGATTTGGTGTGTATAAAAAAAATATAGCTAGTTGATATTATTTTTCAGTTTTTATGATTTACTAGCTGACCCGCGTGATTTCGCCTGCGTCACATAAGGGAGAGAGAGAGAGAAAAGGAACCAGTTTTGCAACATGTTCATTGATGTTTCGTTCCTATCGGTCGTAGCGTGATGTTATGCAGCCTTATGCTTCCTCGATAAATGGGCTATCCTACACCTTTACATAGTTTTTGATTGCGAACCAATAGTTCAAACAAACAAACTCTCTATATAAAAATCTTTATGTGTTAGTGTAGATCTGCTATCAATCAAATTATTTTGAAAATGAATGTGACACTCATTGCACTTAGTATTTTGTTATTAATGTATATAAATTAAACCGTGCCATATTACTGTTTTGTGCCTTTATTTGGAAACTTTCCAAGAACAGACACCAGGTAGATTTTTCGTTTATTCACAGTTGGGATTAATTAATAGACGAAACACGAAATGCGTCATTATTGCTTCAAAAAACATAATTTATTGGATAAAAGTAAGAAGGTATAAGTAAGTAAGTATTATTGATAATAACAGATATTTTCATTGCCATGTTCACTTGGTAGTGGAAGACATGGTTGTAGAAGTTGAAGAAGAAGAAGAAGCCGAGCACTTGGAGCCTTGAATGCGGGAGCAATGACCGTTGTTGCAGTATGGTAATAAAACATTGCATTTATGTTCTGCGCCAATGTTTAACGGGTAGCAATGGCGCACTGTGTTGCAGTCGCTACAACTGAGCAAACCCTGGAATTACAGGCATAGATATGGTTAGTCAATGCTCATTAATGTTACAGGAAAGAGTGTACACTTTATAAGCTGTTATGCTTATAAAGTTTTTTCCTAAAAGGAAATAATTAGGTTATTTATGACAGATTGAAATATCATCGGTGAACTGTTGTTGCACACCTAAATAAAAAATGGAAGGAGAAAATATTTTATTTACACTGAATGTATATTAGTTTAAATCGTTAGGTTTCAAATATCAACGGTAAACGTAATTTTTTGGATATTGTTGGTTATAATTATGTCTTATATTTACCTCAGTTGCGTAGTCACAACTGACCACCTGATGACCGAGGGTCCTCTTCGGGCGGAAGCCGCTTAAAAATAACTCAGCTCCAGAAATAGCAGACTTTATTGGATCTTTGAAGGGAACATAATCGAGAAGTCCTGCGGCCGACGGTGGCTGTGGTGGTACTTCCTCGGAGTCCCTTCCATGTCCATGTCCATGAGGCGGATTGGGCTTTGTCTCTTCCGGTTCCGACCCGGAGTGATTCGAATTTGTACCTTGAGCCAAGGTTACTGTCGAAGAGACCTGTAATAATTACAATATTAGATAATACACACAAGTATGTCTCAAATAAAATAAATTGAAAAAGTAATATCTTACCAGGATAGCGAAGATCACTAAAAGATTCTTTGTAGAAGCCATTTTGGTTTTCTTACTTTCTCGCGTTCTCCAGATGAAAAAGTTGTTTACTGTGGTAAGTGTCGGAGTTTATATATGATTGGTTCATGAATATTATGCTAATCAATTATCCTATTAATAGGGTTGTCGAACATTGATTGCAGTGTAATGATTCGGCATTGATTTTGTCTTCATCGTAATACGTAGTTTTTCATTTGGTCATGTTAAGAGGGCTTATTAGTTGAGAGATGGCAAGGAAGTTTACAAAATAATAGGTTTGTCTCTTTTCCATTGCACTGAACTACATTCACTGGTTCTTATTTTGTGGGCTATTCATATTGTGAGAAAATTCACTTCTTTTTACCTATTTTACAATATTGCTCCAACAAACAAAATCCTAACGAATGCTTTATCTCGATAGATAATTTTTCCGACCTGCAGTAGAACGAGAGGACAGTCGATGGGATTTACTACGACTGAAAGCTACCTCGACATTCAGTTGACCGACAAAACACTAGTTTGACTAACAGTTGAACCACAGAAGTATTCAACACTCAGCCACCAAAAACACTAAAATAACAAGTGGAATAACCTCGAATTCACAAAAATAGGGTTCAATAAAACTTCGTCATACTTTCGGAATAGAATATTTAAAACAATGGAAAAAATATTTCAGCCCTTTCATTTGATGTAACACACGGTGCAGTTGAAAACATTTGGAACCCTACACCGCTTTTTTTGTGTGGTACAAATAGCTTGAAGCATTTTTTATTCGTACGTAAGTTCAATTTTTCGTTGATCTTAGATCAACAAAAATTGCTAAATGAAAAACTACATATTACGATGAGGATAAAATCAATGCCAAATTATTACCTTTGAAAATGAAAACAAAATATCTAGTTTTAATTTCCGCGAATATTAGTGGGTTGCAGGTATGCACCTCCCTCCCGCCCGCTATATTATGCACATGCAAGATTACTAGGCAAATGCAAGGATATTAAGCACATGCAGGAAGGCAATGCAAAACCCAACACCATTACCGACACGTGTTTCGCCTCTCCACGAGGCATCCTCAGGGGACGTGTTGACTCGCTGACCGTTGAGTCGCAACTCAAACTAAAATGGATTTCCGCAAAGTAACGCCTGACTCAATCAATTTTTTTTTTTTTTTTTTTTTTTTTTTTTTTTTTTTTGCCAAATTATTAGACTGCAAGCAATGTTCGACAACCCTATTAATAGGATAATTGATTAGCATAATATTCATGAACCAATCATATATAAACTCCGACACTTACCACAGCAAACAACTTCTTCACCTGGAGATCGCGAGAAAGTAAGAAAACCAAAATGGCTTCTATAAAGAATCTTTTAGTGATCTTCGCTATCCTGGTAAGATATTACTTTTTCAATTTATTTTATTTGAGACATACTTGTGTGTATTATCTAGTATTGTAATTATTACAGGTCTCTTCGACAGTAACCTTGGCTCAAGGTACAAATTCGAATTACTCCGGGTCGGAACCGGAAGAGACAAAACCCAATCCGCCTCATGGACATGGACATGGAAGGGACTCCGAGGAAGTACCACCACAGCCACCGTCGGCCGCAGGACTTCTCGATTATGTTCCCTTCAAAGATCCAATAAAGTCTGCAATTTCTGGAGCTGAGTTATTTTTAAGCGGCTTCCGTCCGAAGCGGACCCTCGGTCATCATGTGGTCAGTTGTGACTACGCAACTGAGGTAAATATAAGATATATCATCAACAATATCCATCAAATTACGTTTACCGTTGATATTTGAAACATAACGATTTTAACTAATATATGTACGTACAGTGTACTTATATAAAATATTTTCTCCTTCCATTTTTTATTTAGGTGTGCAACAACAGTTCACCGATGATAATTCAATCTGTCATAAGTAACCTAATTATTTGCTTTTAGCAAAAACTCTTTCCTGTAACATTAATAAGCATTCACTAACCATATCTATGCCTGTAATTACAGGGTTTACTCAGTTGTAGCGACTGCAACACAGTGCGCCATTGCTACCCGTTGAACATTGGCGCAGAACATAAATGCAATGTTTTATTACCATACTGCAACAACGGACATTGCTCCCACATTCAAGGCCCCAAGTGCTCGGCTTCTTCTTCTTCATCAACTTCTACAACCATGTCTTCCACTACCAAGTGAACATGGCAATGAAAATATCTGTTATATATCAATAATACTTACTTATACCTTGTTACTTTTATCCAATAAATTATGTGTTTTGAAGCAATAATGACGCATTTCGTGTTTCGTCTATTAATTAATCCCAACTGTGAACAAACGAAAAATCTACCTGGTGTTTGTTCTTGGAAAGTTTCCAAATAAAGGCACAAAACAGTAATATGGTACGGTTTAATTTATATACATTAATAACAAAATACTAAGTGCAATGAGTGTCACATACGTTTTCAAAATAATTTGATTGATGGTAGATCTATACTAACACATAAAGCTTTTTATATAAAGAGTTTGTTTGTTTGTGATTAGTATTCAACACTCAGCCACCAAAAACAGTGCAATAACAAGCGGAATAACCTCGAATTCACAAAAATTGGGTTCAATAAAACTTCGTCATACTTTCGGAATAGAATATTTAAAACAATGGAAAAAATATTTTAGCCCTTTCATTTGATGTAACACACGGTGCAGTTAAAAACATTTGGAACCCTAAATGGCTTTTTTTGTGTGGTACAAATAGCGTGAAGCATTTTTTATTCGTACGTAAGTTCAATTTTTGTTGATCTTATTGGTGATCAACAAAAATTGAACTTACGTACATAAGCGATGAAATAATTTTAAATTAAGCTTTAGATTCGACATTTAGAAGAATTTAATGGATCCCATGTAAACTCTTATTTAGTCGTTCACTAGTAGTTGTCACACTACTAGTAGTAAGTTCCAAAGAGAAGCAGTGTAAAGGAAAATTCGCGCGATTCCTCTGAGGAATCGCAGTGTCTTTGCCGAAACATGCTACACAATTAGTCCGTTGGACTTGATAGTGAGATCTCGCCAACATGTTGTCGGCGGTAGTCAACAACGACTTATGTTCTTAAGGTATACGTACATAGATGTTTATAGTAAACACTTTGGCCTTACTTGCGATTCATAGGATATAGTAACATTTAAATGAATAGTTTATAATTTTATATAAACGAATTTAATGTAGAATAAGTTACATATAATCTCTGTTTATGTTATTTTAATCATATTATCATTTGTTTTGGTTGATGATACGCTTATTTTGATTAATTTGAATTAAGAATTTAAATATTGAAATTACTATTATTCCCTTTATTCAGTTACTAGCTGTCCGAACAACTTCGTTTGTGTCACATTTTTTATGACTGCTCCGCTCCTATTGGTCTTAGCGTGATGATGATATAGCCTATAGCCTTCCTTGATAAATGGGCTATCTAACACTTAAAGATTTTTTCAAATCGGACCAGTAGTTCCTGAGATTAGCGCTTTCAAACAAACAATCTCTTCAGCTTTATAATATTAGTATAGATTCTTACTTACAATGCTAATTTACATTTATAAATATTTCTAAAAAAGAAAGCACATTAAAAAAGACATCTAGAAATATAAAATTACTATAATTATTATTTGAAATCTCTATTTATTTCTTGTATATATATCAGATCGCGTGCCTATATTATGAAATTATTTTTTTTTAGCTCGGTTATGTTTGTTCTGTGGTTGTTTTCAATTGAGTGTGCATTGTAATAAAATTCAAGTGTACCAATTTTTTATGTATTCCTATCAAGGCTGTTAATTTGTGTGTTAATTTGTGGCTGTTAATTAACAGCCTTGATAGGTATGATTTATAATTTAAACAAACTTAAATGAGGAAGGATGTTCTAGGAAAGGTAAATAAACAATTAATGCATAATATTAATTGTGCGAATCATCAATAGGTACCCAGTACCATTTCCTACAACTTACATACATATGTATATACATACATAATTAATATGTGTTTTAGGTAAACCATGAGGCAATCACAAATTAATTTATGTAAGGATCACCAACAAAATGGTAAAAACTTTACAGAATACATAAAAAATTGGTACACCTGAATTCAAACGAACAAAATAATGAAAATACACGCACTTTTACATGTAAATGCTTTATTGACTCCTTTTATAAATTAGAAATGCATAAAAAATCGATATGGTATTTTACAGTGATTGATAATAAATTTAATAAATAAAGAGATATACAATTTAGAAAGAGTGTCAGCCAAAACAATTTTTAGACTAAATCATGAAGAGTCGTAATTTTTTTCACTGAGAAAGAAGTACCAGCTATTCGAGGTTGGAACACAATGTCATTGCATCGTATGATTAGACAGCGGCAGCGGTGCGGGGAGCGACGCCGGCGTCGTCGGCGTTCACAGCGGGGGCACCACAACCTGCCGACGGTGTGGCGGAGCACTCGCCAGCGTTGCAGTAGGGGAGAGTGGGGTCAGTGCAGGCGCGTTGTAGACCACCGATTTTCGTGCACACGACTTTGGTGTTGCAATCCACGCAGGAGCTGCCGACTACAGTGCAAGGAACCCACTTCGGGTACCAGGGGGCGGACGATACCCATGGTGGGATCCAGGGGTTGACGCCGGCGCCGGCACCACCCCAAGCACCTGCCCCAGCAGCTCCCCAGCCACCAGCACCGCCCCAGCCACCAGCTCCTCCCCAGCCACCACCACTGCCGCCCCAGGCGCCAATACCTGCGCCGGGTTGGGCAGGAACTGACGACACCCAGGCGATCTGGTGGAAAATATCAAAATTATTACATAGACATCTTCAGCATGTACCGTTAAGTATTTTGGGAATATATTGCTTGTTTACGTAGTTGCACTACACGTTACTGCAAAATTGTGTTTGAAAATTTACAACTATTTAGTCCAACTTGTTTTTGTCAGCCTTCTCACAAGCTGTTACAATTGGCTTAAGATGAACAATTTTCAATTCGTAAAATGAGTCAAAGTAGATATAAGAATAAGATTATAATTTGGATTTGTATGAGTCACTTACCAATGCACAAAGTACTAAAACGATTTTCGCAGACATATTTGAAATATTAGATTGTTCGTTATATTTCGAGTTCGTAATACTAGCAGGTTTACTTCGTTTCTATTGTTAAGGAGTGAAACTATCTCCTTTTATACGTGTATTGTTTGTCTATTGGATTATATTATACCACCTGTAGTGTATATTATATACACAGAGGTTTTCCCAAATGGAAAGAGTGTGCAACCATAAAGGAGATAAGATGTGTACAATCAACAATAGCACTTGTTTGTCTGATCAACAGTAGGAGTGTTATAGTAACAAGACTAACAAGTAATCATACATAATGTTTTTACAGGAATGTTTTATTTGCTTATTTGCTGGTGTCTATACCTTTAGGTGGTTGAGATGAAAACTTTTAATGACGCAGATGGTAAAATTAGAGACTAAAGAGGTTTTTTTTAAACCTATACTTTCTACTAGGTAGTAGAAAGTATAGGTTTAAAAAAAATCTCTTTTGGGGTTGGCCAGCGGCACAAGTTCAGCCTAAGAAGAGTCAGCTCAGCAGTGGGACAGTTAATTGAATTAAAAAAAAAGAGAATTCATAATCTGAGTTTCTACTTCCTGGATGGGTGGGTAATCATCAAATGTCTTCTCCTGCTCTTGGAGAGCAGAAGGGAGTGTCTGACTCTTACTGACTAAAACCCAAACGTGCATTTAGTGCCTTTTTTGTTCCAGGGCCGCGGTGACTCTTTCGAACAAATTCCGCAACCCTAGCAGGCACTGAGTATACAGCAAAGGAGATGGGCCCCCATAGGGGGGCCCATCTCCTTTGCTGTATCTCTACTAACTACATTTCTGTTATTTCTCTCCCAGAACGTTGAAATACTGTATTTAGGTGGGTATCGGTACTTAGTTTTAAGCAATAAGCAGTGTACCTACCTACATAGATAAGTACTCTACTGTTATTAATATAATATTACGCATGTTTCGTGTTCTTAGAATACAAGAACATTTATATAATTCAAACTGTTCTTGTTATTGGATATGCATTGGTACCTACCTACCTACTGCTTGTTGATTTGCTTTCATAAGTTCGGTTATAGTTCTGGGAGGTTGGACGCCACCGACGATGGTGCACACCGACTTCAGAGCCCTCATTTACCTCACTGAAAGATTCAAGTTTCTCTTTTTACCCACGACGGAACGGAGACAGTGTATGCGTTTGGGGTGAGAGGATGTTTCTTTGTTTGTTTGTTTGTGCAAACCAATGTTCCCATTTATCTCCAGTTCTACTAGTCCGATTTTCATTCGGTTTTCAGTGATGGGTTCGGATTTGATTGGTGCATGCTCTTAGGTGTAACGGTGACAACTCAACAGGGGGCGCTGCAGTCAAGGTTATTTGGGAAAACCAATGTTGACATATATATCTTCAAAACTACTATTCCAATTTTGAATGCTGTTTTCAGTGATGGGTGGAGGTTTGATCGGTGTATGTTCTTAGATAATTATGTGTTACGGTGACAACTTACGAGAGGGCGCTGCTGTAAACATATGATTTTGCAAAAAACTAAACTACTCCTTTTTTTTTGGATATTTATGACCACAAAACTACTCCGATTTTGATGTAGTTTGCAGTGATGGGTTCGGGTTTGATTGGTGCATGTTCTTAGATAGATGTTACGGTGACAACTCACCATGGGGCGCTGCAGTCAAGGATATTTGGGCAAACCAATGTTGCCATTTATCTTCAAAACTACTATTCCAATTTTGACGCAGTTTTCAGAGATGGGTTAAGGTTATATTGGTGCATGGTCTTAGATATGTGTTACGGTGCCAACTCATGAAAGGGCGCATTAAACAAATGTTTATGCAAAAAAAAACTACTCCGGTTTTGATGTACCTAGTCTTTATTGATGTGTTCGGGTTTACTTTGATTGAAGCATGTTCTTAGATAGCTGTTACGGTGACTACTCACCAGGTGGCGCTGTAGGTTCATAATAAAGTTCTCTCTAAAAAGTTTGAAATAAAAGGCAAAATTGAAAATTTTCAATTTTTACATCGGTAAATTGAAGGCTTTCCTAAATTTCTTTCTCGAATCGGTACGCATAGTAAATCGTTCCTAGAATTTCTTGTGGTGCGTTGAGGTTGAAAACACATTTTATTTCACTTTATTTTGTTTGGAAAATAAATCTATACAATAACAGTACATAGTTAACATCCACAGATTACTGTACTCGAAAATATAATGTTGTTATAAATAGAACCTATCGGTGGTTAATCATAAATGGGGCTTTGAGGAATATATAATTATTATTAGTATAATGTCATCATAATTATGTTGTCATTAGTTAAGGGCAGATGTAACGTGTTTTGTTTCTGGTTTACCCATAGACACGGACAAGCTGACTTACACGAGTTTATTCATTTGTTTTATTAGTGCTATTCTGGTGGAATAAACAATTCTTCTTTCGCACCACGCAACTAGCGTTGAAATACTTCTTTGCTCAAATCTGTCTGTTGGAGGTGAAAAAGGTACGGCGTAAAGTGCCTTTGCCTGGACCAAGTACTGAATCGTCTGCAAGACGTGAGTAAAAACCACAGATAAGTCTTTACCTACACCTTACCGCAAAACTTATAAAAAGTCTGTGGTTTTACAGTAACATGGTTAAAAAATATTATTCGTTCAGAACTTAATGCACGCCAGTCCGTCCGACTCGCACTTGGCCTGTTTCTAGAGTTGGGTCGACTATGGACTACGGACTTGGCCGACTATAGCCATAGCCAACCGATAGTCGCTCACTATGAATAAGGCCGGCAGCCTAATTGCGTCACACACAAATTCACATGACTGACATTGTTTCATTTTGTCATATCACGAGGTTTTAAACACATGCATAGCAAGGGATCTGGAATTCCATTCGATTGTGAAAGAATTTATGGTTTTGTGTGTACGGTATTGGGGCGCAGATAGAACTGTATGATTATTATTTGCTTTAAGTTTTGAAACGATAAACGGTTCTTTAGTAATTCACAAATTATTATACCTATAACTAGCTGCTGCGCGCGGCTTCACCCGCGTGAATGTTCGAAATCATCCCAAGGGAACATAATCCCGGGATAAAAAGTATCCTATGTTACTTCTAATACCTCCAAGAATATGTGTACAAAGTTTCATGGTGATCGGTTGAGTAGTTTTCGCGTGAAAGCGTAACAAACATCCACGCTTTCACATTTACCTATAATATTAGTAAGGAAGGAAGGATTTGCTAGAATACACTATCAATGTGGCCAGTACGTCGCCAGCTATAAATGTGACCAGTAAGTCGCCGGCTGTCTATCACTACTCTTCTTACTTGGAAAACAAAGAAAAACATTTTGTAAATGTAAAGAAAATAAACGTCATGAATACTGTATTTCATGATAGGCACTTTAAGAACACATTTGCATACGCATTAAACTTGTGTTTCTTTATGTAAACATTAGTTAGATAATAATGTATATTTAGCCCAACATTATTCGACTTGCTTTGTTTGCATAGGTATAGAGAATTAATCTTCATGTAGGAAACCTACTCCTACTCTTGGAAAAACTATGAAAGGAAATCAAGTGCGAGTGGAATTTTAGAAACCAAAGTTCTACGTTCTTCGGCGTCCATTGGCCAATTTACGGGATAAAAGTCTGTAGCGGCATACCGCGAAAGTATAAACTATGATTAAAATTAATATTGGTTCAGTTTCTCCAAAGTTTACGATATTTAAGGTTACTCAACTTTCTGATGGTTATCTACAACTCCTATGTTATGGATGATTTATGTAATTCCCATTGTTATAGCCAACAGACCTAGAGGTTAGCCGCGAATTGTTACTATAAGCTCTGGAGTTACTACCTAATGTAATAATCCCATGAATATTGCTTTAGGGACCACACAGGGTGCTGATTAGCTCATAAAGGCTATTCAGATGGTAATAAGATAAAAGTAGGTTATGTTATCTAGTTTATTCCCTGCCTGCCTGTTCCACAGAAACCAGATATATTATCTATCATTACTTATTCACTAAACTCAAAGATCTTCCAAGCGCCTTATAACTTTATGATAGCACGAAATGGTCAATACGAATTTCTGAGTTAAATTGTCCATAGGCACTCGATTAATAAATTTTAGTCACTGTGAAGGAAAAATAAATAAATAAGGCTTTAAACTGTGATAACTTTATTTTGAACTGTCTTATTATTATTCTTACACACGTGTTCAATTATCTCTAGAAGACGTGTGTGACTTACGTCTTTGTCCTATCTGGAAGACTAATTTGTGTTTGTGACAGTCTTTTGATTATAATATATTACTATTTACTTTCTTTTGAGAAATCTGAAGCTTGTTGCTATTAGCCAGGCTCTTATCATATGCCAAAATTATGCATTCTGCCATAATTTTAAAAATTACATAGTATTATGCATCTTTATAATATATGCATATCTACCTTATTTATTAAGTTCATCATTACTTTACTTAGGCATTATGTCTTTTCCTGTTGTTATTGTATTTAATTAATAGATTACATTTATGAGAGACTATAGTAACACTAAGTGCATGAATGCAATGTCATTTCATCAGTGACTGCTTCTTCTAATAACTGTAGTGAAAGAATAAAAGTTTATATTAGTTAATTTGGAAAAATGCTTTTTTTCAGGTTGTAGCTTTCTTCCTTGCCTACCTTACTTAATTTTTTTTGGGCTTAAACGAATACTAAAGTACTTTTGTATCTCACATACATATGCAAGTATTTTAAGGTCCTAGGCTCTTTTTGTTTTATTATTGACCAATGTCAATAATTAGTAGTTCAGCTTTAGTAGGTAAGCTTTAAAAGTTTCTTCGAAAATCGCCTTATGCTAATTAATTTTGAAATAACTTTATTTGCATAACACTGATTACCATGAAGGAAAAGAGGGAAAACTAGTTAATTTGGCACGCATAGACTCATAATGTAGTGTAGTTATAAATAAAGGAAACTTAATTTGAAAAAAAAAAAACATTGTGCGCCTATAATATATAATATATAACTTCCTTTTATCATGCTTTTCAATTAATGAGGTAGAATTAATACTCTACCATTCTACCTCATTAATTATATTCATATATCGTGTTGACCTAACTAACTAGTGAAACTTCACAGTCGTGTTGAGTTACTCGTACCTATGAAGGTACAAATTCCACGGGTCTACCCTTTGGTTCCCTATCCATTAGCATAAAATTTTAAGACCTAATATAACTTAGCATAATGTTGTTTGGCATAATTATTTTTTCGCATAATATAATTACGCATAACAGCTCATGCATAATTTTTTTAAGCATTATGTCTGTAACCATAATAATGATTAGGCATAATATTTTAAAGCATAACCTTATTAAGCATAAAGTTCTAAAGCATAACTTTTTTAAGCATAAAGTTCTAAAGCATAACTTTTTTAAGCATAATATCCTAAATAAAATATTAATATATTATAACGTATTGAACAATTTTGTGAGTATTTTTTCGCTGTAGGAAGCAATCATTGCAAGCATACAGCATGCAAGCAAGCATGCAGCATGCAAGCAAGCATCCAGCATGCAAGCAAGCATGCAGCATGCAAGCAAGCATGCAACATGCAAGCAAGCACGCAAGCAAGCAAGCAAGCAGCATGCAGCAGGCAGGGTTTCTGTGACGGCTTCGGCCCTGCGGCCCTCCGGCGGCCCCACGCGTGCTAATCGTCGCAGACGGCTTTCGCTCACCACCGCAGCTTCGGCTTGTTGGCCGGCTTCGCCGGCCAGCCTCAGCCGCGGCGGCTCGCTCGCAGCCGCCTGCTCCTCAGCCCGCGGGCCGCCTCGCCCCTACGCGCCTACGCGATTTTAAATAACACTCTAGGGGTAGGACAAACAAGACTACGTGAAGTCGGTTTTGCAGCAATTCGGTTCTGTGACTAACTTTTGTTGCACAGCATATTAATTTTTTAACCAACAATATTATTTGATTGTTACAGGTACTATAGCTAATTGGTTTGCTCAGAATATTATGCTAATAGCCATTAGGCCTACTAACGTTATGCTAAAAGTCTTTAGGCCTACTAACGTTATGCGAATCAAATTTATGCCAAAACAAATTAGTCTTTAGCATGATTATGCCAACATAAAATGTATGCCTAAAAAAATTATGCCAAAGTATTATTATGCCAAAACAAATTGTGCCAAAATCGTTATGCCGAAGTATATTAGGACAAAAAACATAATGCGAAAAGAAGGGATCCCCTACCCTTTATAGCAGAACTTTTAATGTCATAATATTATTTTGCATAACAACGGATGACATAATCTTCACTTCGCAGAAAATTGTTTGGTATACCCTCATTTATCATACATTAAAAAGTCATAATTTTGTAAGTCAGAATCATTTTTAGGCATAAATTTTATATCCATAATAATTAAAAAGTAGAAACATCATATCGCAGAAAGTTCACAGTCAGAATCATCTTTTGGCATACATTTGACATCCATAAATTGAAAGACACATCTGTTATATTACAGAAAATTCAAAGTTACAATAATTTTGCATTTCTTACCAGAATAATAAAATTTGTGCAAGCGTGCAGCATGCAAGCAAGCATGCAGCATGCAAGCAAGCATGCAGCATGCAAGCAAGCATGCAAGCAAGCATGCAAGCAAGCAAGCAACATGCAAGCAAGCATGCAGCATGAATGCAAGCATGCAGCATGCAAGCAAGCATGCAGCATGCAAGCAAGCATGCAGCATGCAAGCAAGCATGCAGCATGTAAGCAAGCAAGCAAGCAACATGCAGCATGCATGATTTCTGTCACGGCTACGGCGCTGCGGGGCACTGGCGGTCCCACGCGAGTTTTTCGTTGCAGATGGGTTTAACGCTCACCACCGCAGCTTCGGCTTGCTGCCCGGCTTCGCCGGCCAGCCTCAGCCGCGGCGGCGAGTGTTACAACCACCTGCTCCTCAACTCGCGGGCCGCCTCGCCCCTCCGCGCCTTCGCGGTTTTAAATTACACTCTAGGGGTAGGGCAGACAAGACTACGTGGAGTCGTTTTTGCAGCGACTCGTTTCTGTCAGTAAATTTGTAGTAAAAAGCGTTTACTGTTAAGACTATGTTTAAATTTTAATATACCTAAGATTAGAGAAATGCTTTTTTATGGAAATGGTTAAATAGATTCATCCATGATGAAATTCTGCCATCTTCATAGTATGCCAAGTGAAATTATACAAAATGATGATTGTTCCAAGTAAACATTGTGCTAAACGAAAATATGCGAACTGTTAACTATGCTAAAGGTGATTATGCCAAATAAAATTCTGCCATCTTAATAGTATGTCATTGCAAATTCGGACATATAAACATTCGGCCAAACAATAGTTATACTAAATATTTTTTATGCGTTACAAATATTCGTTTAAAAAAAATTATGCCAAGTGTGTTATGCCAAGTAAAATTCGGAGCAACAAGAATATGCTAGATAGAGGGAACCCAAATTCCACATTATTAATGGAAAATGTCTTTTATTAGGTACAGAAATAAATATGGTTTGTCAACCTGAATATGGAAAATATAACAAAAATACTTATCTTTCAGGGAAAAAGAATCAAATAAAATTATTTAAAAATTGGCAGTGAGTGTAATAGGGCCGGCCGGCCAGCAGGAGGAGTTGACTTCATCGTCAACTATTCTTACTTTAATTGGATTCTAAATCCTAATAATTTAATTTAATTTAATTTTTAGGCTGAGAGCCAGCACTTTTTGAACTTCAAATCTATAATAATATATGTATTAAGCTGAAGGGTTATTTAACGTGCTAAACTCAGGAACTTCCGTCCGATTTGAAAAATTCTTTCAGTGTTAGATAGCCCATTTATCGAGGGTCGATAGGCTGTAAATCATCACGCTAAGATAATTAGGAGCGGAGCAGTCATGAAAAATGTGACGCAGATAAAGTTGCGTGGGTCAGCTAGTTTTACGAGTGTAAATAGACAGTCCTCCAAAACGGCCACCCGTCATCACTTCCTAGTGTTTTAGCTAGGAAAAAGGCGCAAAGGCTCCCCAGCAACAAATCATTATAGATGATGGATTTCTATAATAATTAATTATTTTCTTCAAATGTCGCTTATTTTAGTTGACTTTGTAAAGTGTTGAAACATCGTGACAGCAAACACACCAGTAGGTAGATTAGAAACATATCTCATTATTCTAAAATTCTGCGTATGGTTCTAAGAATTTTAATACCCAATTTCCGAGACTCATTTGGTGTACAATAGGCGAAGTATGCAAACAATGTAATCTCTCAGATAAGTTCGGAGACAGGCAAATGCACGTGATCTCATTGCGTAATTTTGTCCTAACTGACCCTGGCAATGAGGGTTTTTTGTTTTATGAGGATTTTGCATTAAAATATCTAAATATACGTATAAAGTGAAAGGTCACTCACTCACTTATTTATCTCGAAATATCGAACACCGCTTGACGTATAAATAAATATGAAATTTGGTAGGGAGAACGTCTATAGTTATTAGACGTCCGTTATGAAAAGATTGTAGGAAACTCCCCCCGCAAAGGGGTGAAATATGGGATGAAAGTTTATATAACAAATCTGATTCCTTGGTCTAATATACTTAAATCTTGGCACGAATACTGATCTCAATAAAACATAAATATGTCATAATTCGTCTATCATAACTACCCCTAAGGAATTTAACAAAGACGGTTTAGGGGGTGTTAATGTTTGTATGGAAAAAAATTCTTCCTTAGGTTTATAAAATTGAAACTTGGTACGAATACTGACCTAAATAAACAATAAACATGTCATAATTTATTTTTCAAAACTATCCACCTGTGTGGGTTTACGGGGTGTTTAAATTAGTATGGAAGCATCTCAAACTTGGTCTGATAAAGTTGCAACTCAGCATTAATCGTGATACAAAAACAAGAAATATGTATGTATTTTTGGATTCTTCAAAAATAAACCCCTAAAGGGGTGCAAAAGGGTTATGAAGCTTTTCGCGGAGAAGATTACTGCTTGCTTCAATTTAATCAAAGTTGGTAAATAACAAACTTATAACGATTTTTTCATAATCAACCCTAAGCGGGGTGAAGAGCGAAACAGTTACGCTGATCTGGTGTTTTCAGCAGCAGAAATGGCGGGATAATAAATAAAAATCATTGATTTTATAAATTACCTCTTAGAGAGGGTATTGAAGTTACCCATAAAACCCGCGCAGACGAACTTGCTGGTGAAGTGCTAGTATAGTATAAGCTTTTTGTATATATGTATGTACTTTATACAAAAAGTAACTTACCATCATAGCGTCTGGGAATATCGGCGCTTTTATGGGTACAAATGTTTATTCAGAGTTTCAGAGGTGTATCTATAGTGAACTCACATGTTGCTTGTAATGTTCAGGGATAATATGCGGGCGAGTGCTTTGCCATGTTTGGGCAATCAATCAAAGACTTTAAGTTACTGAGAAATGATCGACGGAAAAACCTAATAATACTTTTCCCGACTGGGGAATCGAATCCAGGATCTCATGCTTGAGTCGCCCTGCGACTCAATCCTCGATTCCCGATCACTGTGGGCGCGGTCCTGCCGATGGCAGCGATAAGTGACTCGCTACTAACTACCAGCCCTGGGTCGACGGCGCGTCGTTTCCACGCACGCCTTAAAAAGATGTCAGCAAAGAAGACAGGGATCACTAGGGTCAGTGCCTGATAGGGTTGCGGAATTTGTTCGAGAGAGTCACCGCGGCCCTGGAACGAGGCCATGAAGAGGAGCACGGGTGCTCAGCAGTAGCGTTTGCGACCACTAGAAATTAACGAGTATTTAAGAAAGTCACAGCATTTAGCTTTTTGGACGAAAAATAAATTTGATTATACGAGTCCTAAAAACCTCTCCATCTGTGTGATTATAACTAGAAAAAAAACTGTTGAGATAGTTGAATAATATCAGAGTAGCATAAAAACTCATGTGCTGCAACTGCTGAAAATGTCAGTCCTTTCTCTATATACGTCATCTTTATATTTACCACTATTCTCGCCATATCAGTTTTCGCCCAATCCATCAATCGGTTTCGAGGGTAGCGATATCGTTATTGCCACTTAAGTGTGTTGTTACCGCAATTAGTCTGTCTAGAAACATAGGCATCAGCTTAAGTACAATCAGCCTTGAGGTTTAATGCCCCCTCTGCTGGGAAACAGGTCTCTTCTGAGAAGGTGTCTTCGTGTAAGGAATTGGGCCCTAATCCACCCAGCCCAGCCCAGTGTGGGTTGGTGGATGTCATCTTTTCGAATTGTTGGTTGTTGGGCATGCCGGTTTCCTCACGATGTTTTCCTTGAGAGCAGCGGTGATGAAATGATTTACACAAAGTAAAGCGGCCGTTGGGTCACTAGGGAAACTGTAGGTACTAATGTCAAATACACAGTAAGGAATGAACTTCTTATGAAACGATTTCTTGGTTACAATAATTAGTTATGGTAATCGCAACAACGATAGTTAGTTCAACCATCACACCTGGAAAAAAAAGGTTAGCTCAACCTCAGAATATCGTCGATCGATGGTAAGTAGACTGTAATGAGAAAAGGTAAATCTATATCTAGTTTGCCCGTGAGTATGTATCATTCAAAATTAAAATATTTTCTACTCAGTTTGTACGGGGCGGACGTGATCGACTGGACTGTAGGGTGGCCAGGGTAGGTTATCCTATTCTTCAAAAGTGGACTGTATGGTGAGAACCCACCTAGGTATAAATGATCCAGACGCGTTGACGCTCCGTCTATGAGCTACGGGCCATGAAGATGCAACCCTTAGCTGAGTACTTGCTATACTTGCTGTTATTCACACAATATATAGGGGTAGGTATTGAGGGCTTACCAATAAAGTCACAATAAAACACTATTTAACTTGTTCACTATGCACTTAGCGATTTGAAGGGTGAAATTCGCGACTATATGATTCTACATTTAGGTATAAATCCAAATTATCTTGACAATGACTACAAATTTCTTTAAGTTTCTATGTTACTATTGTACGGCGCAACTATACCGTATCGACACCCAAAAAATCACCGTGTGTGATGAGGTTTATTAACTAAAATTTTCACTATGTTAATTCTAGATTTTAGGCTATATCTAGGCTTAGGTCTATGTGAGTAGGGGTTGTCGTACCTTTATGGATAGCCCTCGGTAGGCTCCATACAGCGGAGACGAATTCACCCCTTCATCCCCCTCCATGTAGGGGTGGGATGCCGAAAACTATACAAAACTATTGTAGGCACGAAGCTATTACCTACTTGGGGTGAATTTACCGTAAAACTATGCTAGGAGGGCTATACAGCTATATGTATCTCTATAGATACGACAACCCTCTACAAAACTACATATGTTTCAACCCTGTCACTTAAGGGGTTGCAACTCTATAAGCGTATATATTTCAGGGGGATAAAAATAAACAGTTTTATTTAAACCTTAATTACGGCTTTATGCCTTCATATACTATAGGTATCTGTATATCCCCTGAAAGGATTTTTCAAGGCGGTTCTATTTCAGACATTTAGAAGTCTAGAATCTAGACTTGTATTTTCGGGAAAGGAAGAGGGTAGATGCAAAGTGTTTTATTTGTGTGCATACCTTCACCAGGGCTATTTGTCAAAAACCAGCACCCTCCTGCTCTGTGATTGGTCAGTGTCGCTTTTAGCTATGCGACTACCTTTGACCTAAATATTTCAGGTCTCAAATTACCAAGCCCTTTCTATTTACCTATGTATGTCTGTCTGTGTGTGTATATACCTTATATACCATCGATCACCTTTATATACCTTGATTACCTTTATATACCTTCGATTACCAGGGTTACCATGTGTTTACTGTTATGTGTAAGGGATAGGATACCCTACCTAACTATATTCTATTTACTTGGGAGAAATAAAGGCTCCAAGGGCTTATATACTGCCTCTTGAGAGCAAACGACTGTAACGAATGTGTTTTATTTCAATAACAGTCTATGTATCAACTATAGCTATACCTATAACTATCTATACTATGCAGCTTTATTTGTTACAGCATTCTATGTACTAACTATAACTACCTATAACTACCTATACTATGTAGTTAAGACGCATCGTCGCGAACACAGTTGATATGGAGGTCAGATATGCAGCCACCTCACTGATACTAATCTGCATCCTCGTTAACTGGAAGTCGACCCCAATATAGTTGGCAGATTGAAGTAGGTACCTTAACTGCAAATAGCATATAGAAAAGTAACTTGGTCAGTCGATAAAAATGGTTATTGATAGAACATGACAAGTGGTTATGTCTAGTATTAGGGCTTGTAATTTTTACAAACCCTAATACTAGCCATAAACACTTGTAAAATGCACAGGACATCCAAGCAAGTACGAGTACATACCGGTGTATCGGGGAAAACTTGTCATCACTCAAATATTCTTGGTATTTTTTTTTGCAAAGAAGTTCTGAAGAATTTGCTCTTGTACTGTTATTAGCATTGGTTCCTATGTACATGAAGAATGTGTAGGCCTTACAGCGTCAGACAAGAAAAATATCCATGTTCAAAATGTGAACCATAACTTGTACGGCAATTGTTTTGTAATGGCTTCATAATCTTTTAGTTACCATTACCCTCTGTTACCTTGCATGCAAACATGCTACTGCAGAAAAAAGCACGAGGCTTATACACTACAGTCTGCACTGTATGTATCCTAACGCCATGGTCTACAATTGCAAGACCCACTCTGTTGAGAGGTTTTGGAACCACAGTGTTTCGCATATCGGTAAAGATACAAGAAACCTGGATTGCTTAAAGCCACCGCGAAAACCGTGCGTCATCGTGATGCTTGTATAAAAGTGAACGTGTTCCGGACACATCATTGTGAAGTTGTTTTAGGGACAAGACCCAGATAACCACCCCGTTTCCTACCAGACGATGATATGCAAACAGGCATACTCATTCTTAAAATAGTTACGATTATAAATCTACACTGCAACTGGGTTTTCACAAATAGAAAAACCCAGTAACACTTTCTAATCCAATGTATAAACATAATGTCTTTAGTGATGATAAATATTATTTCATTATAACATAGCCTGCAACATAATATTTTCATAGGTATAATAAAATGAGCTTAACCAGATCCTCGCAATAATATGCGCGGTTACCGTTCTTAAATACGTATTTGTTTCTCTCGTAAATGGTAAGTACCATTTCAGAAGAATATCGATAACTATTGCAGAAGATTACCAACGGATGTTTTGTCGTTTAGTTTTATTTGTTCATAAGCCCATTTCCGTTCCGATTATTACGTTTTATTATATCAAACATCCGCTTGTTTGTCTAAAACATTTAGTTAAGACTTTCTTCACTGCATTGATGAGATTGTCGCCATTATTATTATAACGTGTGTGTGCTTTGAGTCACACTGCGCGAAAACATTTTGTTTGGCCAAGACTTTGCTACGTACTAGTTATCTCCGCAGGAGCCATTATCTAACGTTATCTACGTTAATTGCTCTACGAAGTATAAAAGGCCATGTCTACAAAATTCTAAACAAATTTAAACGAACGAGCTCATACGACAAATACACGTACATTTAAGTGTGAAACGAACGAATTTCGCGGTAAATGAAAATTAATCGTTTACAAAAGTAAACAACAATACCTATCAAAATGAGGATAATTTATTTACTACTCCTTGTAAGTATTATCAGGCTTTATAATAAGTTACATGTATTCGTCTATTTTTTGAGGGCATTAGTATATGGCTGATTTTTTAGGAATTAAAATGAAAAAGTTTTAATTTCTTAAAAATCAGGTCTCGTCTGTTACGCTTTATATAGTATATTAATTTGGTATAATGGGTACTATTAAGTCTTACGATCTCTCTTTAGTCAAGCACCTAGGGCGTTGGTCTATTAAGTCTTGTAATTGTTTCGTGTTAGGTATTAGAATATACACGTATTGATTTTACTTTTAATGTTTTAGGTGTCCTTGTTTTGTGTGGTGAGCGCGAAATATCTTCCCAATGAAAATGCTTCAGGGATCTTGCTACGGATGCAACGATCTTTATCAGATGAATCTAATGTGTCAAAAGAAAGTCTTGAAGAAGACGATGAAAAAGACAATGATGAAGACAACACAAATGAGGATGACACTGATTCCTGGGAACGAAAATTCAATGAAGAACAGTTTAAACTACAAGAGAAAAGAGCTAAAGAGGAACAAAAACTGTTAGAAAAAGAACGTAAACTTCGAGAAAAAGCAGAAAAAGAAGAGCGCAAACTGCAAGAACAACAGCGCAAATTAGAAGAAAAAATAGCAGAACAACAACGCAAACTACAAGAAAAACTTGAAAAAGAAGAACGTAAGCGGCAGGAAGCTTTGGCTAAAAAAGAGCAAAAACGTCAAGAACAAGAACTCAAAAGAGAGGAGAAACTGGCCAAAGAAGAACGTAAAAGACAAGAAACACTGGCCAAAGAAGAAAGCAACAGACAAGAAGAAATCCAAGAACAGCTAGAGGAGATTGAACAGAACAACTCCTCCGAGTCAGTGGAAGAAAATGATTCAATGGACCTAGAAGACATTTGGAAAAACTATGTGTACACTAAGTATGGTTTGCCTGCTAACAGTAGCGACTTGGAAAAACAAGCTACAGTGAACAGATATCTAGGAGAAGAACTTGGTCTTAATGTTAATAGTACTAAGACTGAATATCGCCAAGCTGTTCTACAACTAGTACAAAATAAATTGTTGAACGACTCTGCGTCGCACGATAGTTTTAGTAATTACTTAGTCAGTCACGTGAATGCTGTGTACATTCAACGGCTTAGTGCAGAG
Source organism: Hecatera dysodea (assembly GCA_905332915.2). Taxonomy (NCBI): domain Eukaryota; kingdom Metazoa; phylum Arthropoda; class Insecta; order Lepidoptera; family Noctuidae; genus Hecatera; species Hecatera dysodea. The sequence goes on from HG995304.1 coordinate 9,970,997, forward strand.
TTAGAAACCAAAATAGCTGAATTAGATAACGAAACAGCCTTACTGCAAAATGTAACTTTACCTGGGGTAACTCAGGTGCAGCAGTTTTTGGAACAAAAAAGAACTATTCTTCAAACTGTTGCTCAGTTCTTGTCAAACGTTCTTCCTAGTTGGATAACTGGAGGACAAGCCGCGTCATCCAACGCAAACGCAACAAATGCTGGTTCATCTGCAACTGATGTTTCTGGTTTAGCTTCATCTGTCAGTACTGGTGCCGTGAATGTTCAGGGAGGCAGTTCCTCTGCTACCTTATCCCCTGAAGATGACTCGGTAGCTGCCCCATCTGTGCCCACTGCTGGTGACGGTAGTGCTTCCCCAGCTGCCCCATCAGTGCCCGCTGCCGGCAACGGTGGTGTCTCAGACGCGGCCCCATCTGTGCCCACTGCTGGTGACGGTAGTGCTTCCCTAGCTGCCCCATCAGTGCCCGCTGCCGGCAACGGTGGTGTCTCAGATGCGGCCCCATCTGTGCCCACTGCTGGTGACGGTAGTGCTTCCCTAGCTGCCCCATCAGTGCCCGCTGCCGGCAACGGTGGTGTCTCAGACGCGGCCCCATCTGTGCCCGCTGCTGGTGACGGTAGTGCTTCCCTAGCTGCCCCATCAGTGCCCGCTGCCGGCAACGGTGGTGTCTCAGACGCGGCCCCATCTGTGCCCACTGCTGGTGACGGTAGTGCTTCCCTAGCTGCCCCATCAGTGCCCGCTGCCGGCAACGTTGGTGTCTCAGACGCGGCCCCATCTGTGCCCGCTGCTGGCGACAGTAGTGCTTCCCTAGCTGCCCCATCAGTGCCCGCTGCCGGCAACGGTGGTGTCTCAGACGCGGCCCCATCTGTGCTCGCTGCTGGTGACGGTAGTGCTTCCCTAGCTGCCCCATCAGTGCCCGCTGCCGGCAACGGTGGTGTCTCAGACGCGGCCCCATCTGTGCCCGCTGCTGGTGACGGTAGTGCTTCCCTAGCTGCCCCATCAGTGCCCGCTGCCGGCAACGGTGGTGTCTCAGACGCGGCCCCATCTGTGCCCGCTGCTGGTGACGGTGGTGTCTCAGACGCGGCCCCATCTGTGCCCGCTGCTGGTGACGGTAGTGCTTCCCTAGCTGCCCCATCAGTGCCCGCTGCCGGCAACGGTGGTGTCTCAGACGCGGCCCCATCTGTGCCCACTGCTGGTGACGGTAGTGCTTCCCTAGCTGCCCCATCAGTGCCCGCTGCCGGCAACGGTGGTGTCTCAGACGCGGCCCCATCTGTGCCCGCTGCTGGTGACGGTAGTGCTTCCCTAGCTGCCCCATCAGTGCCCGCTGCCAGCAACGGTGGTGTCTCAGACGCGGCCCCATCTGTGCCCGCTGCTGGTGACGGTAGTGCTTCCCTAGCTGCCCCATCAGTGCCCGCTGCCGGCGACGGTGGTGTCTCAGACGCGGCCCCATCTGTGCCCGCTGCTGGTGACGGTAGTGCTTCCCTAGCTGCCCCATCAGTGCCCGCTGCCAGCAACGGTGGTGTCTCAGACGCGGCCCCATCTGTGCCCGCTGCTGGTGACGGTAGTGCTTCCCTAGCTGCCCCATCAGTGCCCGCTGCCGGCAACGGTGGTGTCTCAGACGCGGCCCCATCTGTGCCCGCTGCTGGTGACGGTAGTGCTTCCCTAGCTGCCCCATCAGTGCCCGCTGCCGGCGACGGTGGTGTCTCAGACGCGGCCCCATCTGTGCCCGCTGCTGGTGACGGTAGTGCTTCCCTAGCTGCCCCATCAGTGCCCGCTGCCGGCGACGGTGGTGTCTCAGACGCGGCCCCATCTGTGCCCGCTGCTGGTGACGGTAGTGCTTCCCTAGCTACCCCATCAGTGCCCGCTGCCGGCAACGGTGGTGTCTCAGACGCGGCTCCATCTGTGCCCGCTGCTAGTGACGGTAGTGCTTCCCTAGCTGCCCCATCAGTGCTCGCTGCCGGCAACGGTGGTGTCTCAGACGCGGCTCCATCTGTGCCCGCTGCTAGTGACGGTAGTGCTTCCCTAGCTGCCCCATCAGTGCCCGCTGCTGGTGACGGTAGTGCTTCCCTAGCTGCTCCATCAGTGCCCGCTGCCGGCGACGGTGGTGTCTCAGACGCGGCTCCATCTGTGCCCGCTGCTAGTGACGGTAGTGCTTCCCTAGCTGCCCCATTAGTGCCCGCTGCTAGTGACGGTAGTGCTTCCCTAGCTGCTCCATCAGTGCCCGCTGCCGGCGACGGTGGTGTCTCAGACGCGGCCCCACCTGTGCCCGCTGCTATTGACGGTAGTGCTTCCCTAGCTGCACCATCAGTGCCCGCTGCTAGTGACGGTAGTGCTTCCCTAGCTGCTCCATCAGTACCCGCTGCCGGCGACGGTGGTGTCTCAGACGCGGCCCCATCTGTGCCCGCTGCTAGTGACGGTAGTGCTTCCCTAGCTGCCCCATCAGTGCCCGCTGCTAGTGACGGTAGTGCTTCCCTAGCTGCTCCATCAGTGCCCGCTGCCGGCGACGGTGGTGTCTCAGACGCGGCTCCATCAGTGCCCGCTGCTAGTGACGGTAGTGCTTCCCTAGCTGCCCCATCAGTGCCCGCTGCCGGCGACGGTGGTGTCTCAGACGCGGCTCCATCTGTGCCCGCTGCTAGTGACGGTAGTGCTTCCCTAGCGGCCCCATCAGTGCCCGCTGCCGGCGACGGTGGTGTCTCAGACGCGGCTCCATCTGTGCCCGCTGCTAGTGACGGTAGTGCTTCCCTAGCTGCTCCATCAGTGCCCGCTGCCGGCGACGGTGGTGTCTCAGACGCGGCTCCATCTGTGCCCGCTGCTAGTGACGGTAGTGCTTCCTTAGCTGCCCCATCAGTGCCCGCTGCCGGCGACGGTGGTGTCTCAGACGCGGCTCCATCTGTGCCCGCTGCTAGTGACGGTAGTGCTTCCCTAGCTGCTCCATCAGTGCCTGCTGCCGGCGACGGTGGTGTCTCAGACGCGGCCCCATCTGTGCCCGCTGCTGGTGACGATAGTGCTTCCCTAGCTGCCCCATCAGTGCCCGCTGCCGGCGACGTTGTCGTCTCAGACGCGGCCCCATCTGTGCCCGCTGCCGGTGACGGTGGTGTCCCGGTAGCTGACCTATCTTTAACGTCTGCCGGAGACGGTGCTGTCCCAGCTGTTACCGCCACCACTGATGGAATTTCAGTCGAAATTTCTTCCGTCGTGTCTTCCGCTGATGGTAGTGTCTCAGTGGATATCTCATCTGTCACCACTTCAGCTCCCGCTGATGCCAGTGTCTCAGTGGATGTCTCATCTGTCGCCACTCCAGCTCCCGCTGATGCCAGTGTCTCAGTAGATGTCTCATCTGTCACCACTCCAGCTCCCGCTGATGCCAGTGTCTCAGTAGATGTCTCATCTATCACCACTCCAGCTCCCGCTGATGCCAGTGTCTCAGTAGATGTCTCATCTGTCACCACTCCAGCTCCCGCTGATGCCAGTGTCTCAGTAGATGTCTCATCTATCACCACTCCAGCTCCCGCTGATGCCAGTGTCTCAGTAGATGTCTCATCTTCCACCACTCCATCTCCCGCTGATGCCAGTGTCTCAGTAGATGTCTCATCTATCACCACTCCAGCTCCCGCTGATGCCAGTGTCTCAGTAGATGTCTCATCTATCACCACTCCAGCTCCCGCTGATGCCAGTGTCTCAGTGGATGTCTCATCTATCACCACTCCAGCTCCCGCTGATGCCAGTGTCTCAGTGGATGTCTCATCTATCACCACTCCAGCTCCCGCTGATGCCAGTGTCTCAGTAGATGTCTCATCTATCACCACTCCAGCTCCCGCTGATGCCAGTGTCTCAGTAGATGTCTCATCTATCACCACTCCAGCTCCCGCTGATGCCAGTGTCTCAGTAGATGTCTCATCTATCACCACTCCAGCTCCCGCTGATGCCAGTGTCTCAGTAGATGTCTCATCTATCACCACTCCAGCTCCCGCTGATGCCAGTGTCTCAGTAGATGTCTCATCTGTCACCACTCCAGCTCCCGCTGATGCCAGTGTCTCAGTAGATGTCTCATCTGTCACCACTCCAGCTCCCGCTGATGCCAGTGTCTCAGTAGATGTCTCATCTATCACCACTCCAGCTCCCGCTGATGCCAGTGTTTCAGTGGATGTCTCATCTATCACCACTCCAGCTCCCGCTGATGCCAGTGTCTCAGTAGATGTCTCATCTGTCACCACTCCAGCTCCCGCTGATGTTAGTGTCTCAGTGGATGTCTCATCTATCACCACTCCAGCTCCCGCTGATGCCAGTGTCTCTGTGGATGACTCATCGGTCGCCACTCCAGCTTCCGCTGATGCCTTAGTAGATTCACCAGTAGAAGGTATTTCCAGCCAGGCTGCTGGTTCTCTAGCTGCAGTTAGTACCGAAGGATCTGTAATTAGTTCCACTACCGTTGTTCCTACCGTCATTAACAACGTGCCTGTAAACGAAGCATCTGCCACTGAATCAGTTGTATCAATTAAGATTGATGTGCTAAATGTTGAGACTACAGTTGCACCTCAAGTTACCCAAGAAAATACAAACACGCCTGCTGTACCTAACTCATATTTTGGAGAAGAAGTAATAACGGTACCATTTGAAGATGGTGCGTCACTATTAGAAGTAACAACACAGTAATGAGGAATATTATATTTGTACGAGTTCCATGTTAATGTTTCAGTCGTTTTTTTATGTTTATTTAATTAAATAAGTTTTGGCATTTTATTTATGTTTTAATTACTACTTACGTTTATACATATAAAAACCAACCAAAAGCAATTGAATCAATAATATATTTTTATTATTAATAAAACAAGTAAATAATGTTTAACCCTTTATTATCTAATGACTCTCTTAGTAACAATTTACAAATGTTTGGTTTTAAAATAGGTATCACTAAGTGGAATGCAAAAAGAGGTAATTTCTCACAAAAGTTCCTTTAAATAATAATTATACTATAATATACATAAATTAAATATAGTTAACTTAATATTTACTAAAATAAAGTTAGTTTAACTATGTCAAATCCAGTACTTGTTGGCAGTATTGGGTGGATTTGGATAGTTGTGTTGTGAGAGAGGGTCGGAGACGCTCGGGAAAGAATATGGATCATTCATATATTTATATTCACTGGACAAACCCGCGAGGCTCATGTTCAAAGTATTATGTGAGGGGCTCCAGTTGGAGGCGGCAGACGGATCTGCAGAAACTTTGGAGTAATCAGCTGGAACTTTTGGATATTCATTATTTGGTAAGGCTTTGTTGTACTCATCACCTGCAGGCTTTTCGAAAGTGTCTTCCCTGGGCTCGAGCACTTCATCACTGTTCACTTTATCGTCAACTTCGGCCTCTTTTGGCAAATAACTGATAGGTTTGTTATATATTTCGCTACTAGGATATCTAGCGTAATCATTTCTTGGTATACCGCTGTCCAATAATTGGCTGTGGGGTGGGCCATTGGCACCAGGCACTAAATGGCCGAAAGTGGAGCCAGAAGTACTAGGAAAAGCGGCATTTTGGAAAGCTTGGTTTAAATGTTGGGATTGAGCCATGAGTTGGTTATAATTGGCATATTTTTGGTGATGCCAAGCTGCATCTGGGTGCTGTGGATGGTGCTGGGATAAAGAAGGTATCTCTCCCGCAGGGTAGGGACATGGTATTTGCGGCATGGGTAAAGAAGAGTAGCCACCAATACCCGGGCTTGGGTTTGATCCAGTATGTTTTCGTAGGCGAGCGCGTCTGTTGGAGAACCAAACCTGAAAACAAAAATAAAATCTGCAATTCAATGGAAAAACTAATATTACCTACTGCTATGACACTTGTTATCATAAAATATTTGTTTTAAGTATATGAAAAATATTTACTATAATCATGAAGGAAGGGAAAACAGTATGTATTCTGCAAACACGTTGAAAGTGACAGTGGTTACGTTTCTCAATGATGATGATACTTAGATAAAGTAACAAATATATGTTTTACAGTTACGTAACTATTTATCTTTAGATTCCACTATCATGTGGTAAAATTTATTAGCATGAGCTGTGAGCCTCTCAATGTCTGGGTACTTATACCTTCTTCAATAGAAATTAACACAAATTAAAAAAGACTGTGGCGACCTTAACTTACTATACGTAACCTAACCTACTTGTCAATCGACTGTTTACGAACTTCCACCGGGATACATAATTTAAAGAAACACTGCTGCTATAATTTCGAACCTGAGATTATTCACATAATGATATTCCATCGGCGATAGCGGATGTCGTAAAGTCAAAATATGATTGTCCACGAGAAATTTAGGTAGTGCATGTTAATCTCTTATATTTTGAGTTTTCCGGAAAATCAGGAAAATATTGCAGCATGTAAGAAATGTATACTTTTGTATGTATGTGACAAAAATCTCGTGCTGGCGATGTTTTGGTAGTAAGTCTACCTATCTATAGCTAACTATCCCTGGTCTCCCTTAGGCATTATTTTCTAGATGTGTAAAAAGTAATTAAAGGTACACACTTGTATCCTAGCTTCCGTGAGCCCAGTCTGCAGAGCTAGTTCCTCACGAGTGTAAACATCAGGGTACTGCGTCCTATGGAAGGCCCTCTCCAAGGCATCCAGCTGCTCCCCAGTGAAAGTGGTCCGCGAACGCCGCTGTTTCCTCTTCAGCGTCAACCCTGGCTCCGAGTCTATGTCTGAAGAGTCTGAACCTCGACCTGGAATAAGTAAATAAATCGTTAATTTTATCACGGTTTATTCTTAATTAGACTAAATCAAGAATACCGAAATTACATGTAATAACTTTTACTTTGCAAAAGTTTATGTATTATAATATCTAATATAATATAATGTAAAAGAGATTACATTAACATAGTTTGATTCTTATCAATGGATAATGCTGTAATTAAGATCACCAGGCTTTTGTCTATCAATATTCCTTTTTTTGTTCTTAATTATTAAACGGAACATGACAAACTGTCACGTTCCTGAGGCGATCCTATAATTTATTTGACATTACATTCCAGCAATTTGTCTTCATCTGTTTTTTTGAAACACGCGTTATTTATTAACGGAGTGTTTTTTGTGTAAACCCACATCATGTTTTAATTCGCCTAAATCAAGAACGGCGGGGCTCGCGGGTCGATCTCATTTATAAATCGGTAGCGGTATCCTACGGAAACTGATTAAAAAACACCCGCAACAATACACGGCTTTGGCCTTAAAACTGATTTTAAAAAATGCGGCTTATATTAATAGCCTTTTGAAAGAAGTCAAAATTGAATGAGATGAAAAAATAGGGGCTCAGCGTGGCGCGGAATAAGGAACACCCAGCGCGGCGGCCCCTTTGTCGGCGTCTTTGCTGTTCGGGTGACATTTTGGCACCATTCAATATTTTGGTGTCGCGAGTTGGATTTATGACATGTAAAGCGAAAGCACGGGTTTAATACGACACCCGCAGAATTAAATTGGTAGGTGCGCACAAACACGTAAGCTTGTTAGCTTTATAGGAGCAGTTATGTGGGCGTTCAGTTCGTATGGTTTCTGCTGCTTGAAGTTAGAATGAACTTCATCCATCACATCTGCGCCATCCCATCAACGAAGGAGTGAAATTCGCCACCAAAACTGAACGGAATCAACAATTCTAGATGCCTACAAGAGCTGTCAGTGTCATCATTATTTTAGAATATCGACACTGACTACTTTTGATCGCTGATTAGATGTGCTGATCACGTTCAGTGCCATTGTACTGTACAACTGGCTCTTGCAACTTAAATCGTTCACACGTGATATTATTAAATTTTCTACCTAGAATGCATTTGCATTCTAGGTAGAAAATTTAATAATATCACGTGTGAAAAATCTTATTTATAGGAAAAGTTTTTCAGTATAATTTTATACTGAAAAACTTTTCCTATAAATAAGATTTTTTTCATTCTGTTTTTAGTACGCTTTATCTAGCAGTAATTGCAAAAGTTTCAAATAACTTCATAACTGTAAGCTTACAAGAATAATGTTATTGCAAATGTTTTATTAGCAAACTTTAAGGATACTTGTAACCTATTAATATATTGTTTTATTTTACTAATTTGTTTCCCCATAATGATGCATCACCATAATTAAACGCACGAGGCAACATATCTAAGCACAAAGGCTGAGACAAATAAAAAACAACGCATTGTAATAAAATGATTTACATTGCTCAAATTCTCCGGCTGGCCGAGGCAGGGACAGATTTATTTAGTCTTTTTTTGTTCCGAGTCCTGATCATAACGTATGAGGCTAAATACAAATCGAAAATACGAAATAATCCAGAGCGATTTAAAACTTTATGGCGTGGTCGTAAAGTCCACTCCGGTTGTTTTCATTGTGGAGGTGCAGTAAAGCAAAACTATGAGGGATTTTATGTTCAAAGAAAGGCGAGAGGTTTATGGATGAGTGGTATGTGAGAGAGGGCGAGAGAAATTTTGGCGATTGCCGAAATGTGACCCCGTGAAGAGACGCGCGCGGCTCCGCTCAAAACTCATAATTTGGGAGTTGAAAGAGCGGCGGCGAGGGTTTAACACCTTCATAATCTGGGTTCATTAAAACGGTCGGGTCGGCCTTTGTTTCAGCGGGTTGTTTCAATGTTAACAGATGGTCGGATTAGCACGTCTGTGTGTTGTGGGCGGCGATGCTTGTTTCTTGCCGCTTGCCGCACGCTCGCGGGCTTCTTTATTTTAAAATATTATTGCTGAATCTTTTTCTTCGCTATTAGTTTAACTTTTTTTGCCATTTTATTCCAGAACCGCGCTAGGTGCGGTTTAGACATGAAGTCCATTACATAATTGATTCAGTATTTAATCAAATTCAGATTCAGGGCTTTTTGATTCGTGTTAACTAATTAACCTTGTGTAACTATTGACCTTTCGTTTGCGGGTCAGTATGGACTGACCCGCAAACGAAAGAACGAACGTCGTAGTTATGGAACTACGAGATTTCTGAACTATTCTAACAAGGGGGGACCGCCTTGTAGTGGAGTTCCACCGCTTTGTAGTGGAGTTTTGTTCCACTGTAAATTGCGTCCACTTAGCATTAATTGTTTAATAAACATTTATGAAAGTATTCCTCTAGTTTGTTAACCGACTTCTAAAAAAGGAGGAGGTTCTCAATTCGGATGTTTGTATGTTTTTTTATTTATTTTTTTATTGTTTGTTCGCGCATAACTCCGTCGCTTGTCAACCGATTTGAAAAATTCTTTTTTTGTTGGAAAGGGTATACTTCCCAAATGGTCTCATGAAAATTTTATCGAAATCAACTAAGCGGTTTTCGAAAAATCAACAAAAATCTAAAAAAAATATCTACATTGCCTACATTGACGACCTCTTAGTTTACTCCGCAAAGGAGCAGTACGTTTTTTTTACACCAATGTGATTGGTTCGTTTAGGTGGGGGAGGGGAGGGGGTGTAGGTACCACTAAAAAGTGAAAAATAAAAAAACTTTTTACAAAAAATAAAACCGACTTCTAAACAAAAAAACCAAAAAGTATAAAATAACTTTAATTTCGGAAGTCGGTGTGTTCAACAACAAAAAAGCAACCAAAAACACCGAGTTCCGAAATTAAAGTTATTTTATACTTTTTGGTTTTTTTGTTTAGAAGTCGGTTTTATTTTTTGTAAAAAGTTTTTTACAAACGATTTGCGCTGTCAGTAGGTATTCATTCCTTACTTTGTGATACATAAACAGGTTCACATTTGAATGATTACGAAGGAAATAGAAACGGAAACTATCGGTCAAAACTTATCCACCCGCACAACATAATGCAAATATGTAGTATGAACAATATGCCCATCATTACTAACACGAGTACAATAGTTTTATTAAAATAAATTCTATAAGGTCGTAAAGCGACGCCATAAAGCCATGATGTTAGCTTGTTAATGCTCATTCAAAAGCACTCCGCCTCCTCTTTGTCGGGCGCTTTCGGCCACTTCCGGACAACTTCGTGTCTATCTGGGAGGGCTCTCATTGAATAATTTGTGATGAGACAAAATTGTCTTGAATACAACGCGAGGTAATAAATGCCCACTAAATAATTTTGACGTGTTGGACCGCGCGCGCGGTTTACATGGACGTTTTCAGTGAAAGTGCATGTCTGTTTGTGAAGTGCCTCAGAATAAGACTAATTTAATGCTTCGTATTTATTGCCTATATATATAAATGATGAATGTTATAATTTCTCAATCTCTGCATTATTTGTGACCAGATTGAAAAACTTTGTACCTACCGTTATTGGGCAAGCGTTTGAAATTCGATGGACAAATCTATGTTACTAATTTATTTTTTATGGTCATCACTTTGATTATCGATTTAATTAAAGATCAATAAGCGACGTAAGCAAACAAGGCATAAATCTAAAGGAGATATTTATTTAATGAATTTTTGACATATCAATAGTGATTTGGTTATTATGGTATTCCATACAAGCGATGCTGTTCTTTGACATGCATGTAATAGGGTATGTATTTGACTATTATCACAAATCTACATTACTAATTCATTTTTATTAGATTATAGCTTCTGCCAGTAGTAAGAAAACATATTCCGAGGATAAAAAGGTGTTTGATTAATTAAATTGAAGAGTACCTAGATCAAGTTTCAAATAAATTTGATCACAATCAAATCTTTCCCATTCAACGTTAGCCATTCCATTATACACCCTTATGGGTTGAATTTACGAAATATTTTTCAATAGTCTTTTTAAAAATCATAAGCCAAAACTCTGTGTAAAATTGTAGCTAGGATCAACAGTTTAGCCTGGGCGTTAACATAAAAACTTTTATTATCTGATGTGCAGTCGTTTAAAACGAATCTTTATTATGTACTCCAATATTCGTACCAAGGTTCAATAATTACATTGGCCAAAGGAGTGAGATTTTTATATACAAACCTTAATACCCCATTTCATGGGGTAGTTGTTAAAAAATAATTACGACAAACTTTATTACTTACTTTGGACAGTATTTATATCAAGTTTTAGTGTTTAGGCAACATTTTTGATACAAATTTCCACCCTCTTAGGGGATGAATTTACAAAAAACATTTATTGTCGAATGCCTACACTATACAAGGAATACGTCTTCCCAATAGGGTAGTTGACTAAAAAAATCTGATTAGTCCGTCTGATAGATTTCCAAAAAATATTGGACACGTATTTTTTCTTTTTTCACATAAACAAAAAATTAAGACGATACAGTGCGTTGAAAACTCGTGTGACGTCACTACTCGCTACAATTTTTAGCGAGCCGTGACGTCACACGATCCCACTCCTGATCTTTGATGCTTTTTACCTTCGTCAGTTTTTATAGATTTGATAAAGGAAAAAATACGTGTCCAATATTTTTCTATAATCTAACTGACGGACTAAACATAATCATATAATTTTTACTCAGGAAACATCCCTATTCCACATGTATACTACCAGTGGTTCAGCCTTTGCGATGACCAAAGACAAACACTATGTATTGAAAAAAATAGTGATAATTTGCTGTCATATTAATAGATTTTAAAACATTCACAACTGTGATCCATGGAAACCAGAGATAACCAAGCTCAGATATAGAATGATTGCGTTAGTATCAGAGGTGGCTGGATAATCGCTTCTACGGCCGCGGCCCGGGCGACATTAGTTGATTCTAACGACCGATGTTATTAAACAAATGCGAGATTTTATCGCCCCCCCACATGCTTTTGTTTTTCCTTGATGCTCTTATGCGGCTGTGAAAGCAGATTGCAAGTAGTTGTCGGTAATATCGTATACCGAAGGTACTTCGAAAGAAATGCGTAGTGACTAATTTGGCTACGAAAATTGTAGTCAGTTTTTCGAAACTTGTATGGCCTTTTTTATGGATAGGAAATAAATCACTTCTTTCACGCTGGGCGGAGCTGAAGGGAGTGTGGTGTTACTAGAAACCATCTGTTTTCCTCCTAATGCCCTTTGCCTTCCAGGCCCGCGGTGACTCTTTCGATAAAATTCCGTAAACCTGAAGAAATACAGGATGACTTAATTCAGAGGCAATCTTTTAAGGACAGAAAGTATGTAATTAGCTTATGAATATGTACAACTTCTATGTCTCTAAATAGTATAGAACTTGGTCGCTGACTGTTTCTCCATTTACAGCTTTTAAACCATACAACGGATCCAGGGATATGTAAAATGGCTGAACTAGGTCAGTTTTATTAATTGCACCCATGTCGAGACATTCGTTAGTATGCTATAGAACAATCCATGAAATCGTGAAAAAGCCCTACATGTTTTCGAGTAATTTGAACATTTCAATTTGTTCCCTTATTTGTTTTGTGTTTAGGAGTACATTGACCCCCTAAGCAATCTCAAAGAATTAAATGTCATCCTGTATACTGAATGAGCCCTTCTTTTGAAAGCTGCAAACGACTCGTAAGTGGATTTGCAATGTGCCAAGATATTATGCACAAATGCAAATTAACTGAATGTAATTATTGTGTGTGGCTCCATAATGATCATCTTTAATATCGCTGTATCTCTTATTCCGTGGGAAAAGAATAAGTAATGGATTGAAGTTAGTTGCATACAAGTTTTATTTGATTAAAATATGATTTAAGTTTTTGCAATAGAAACTTTCGTATGTGGGTAGGTAAGATATACCGACACTGAAATTCGAAGGCTTTAGTTTTAGTTCAAGCGGCATATTTTGAGATAGTCTCAAAAGGATTAATAATTTATTATGTTAGAAAATGCAAAGCAAACGTGATAAATTTAAGATTTAGTTGCTACAGCTTTGAGTTGCGCCTGCGCAGCCTAGAGACGTTGATTACATTTCAATGGGCCATAAATTTGTTACGAACGCGTAATTATTGCTCTGATTGCATACTTCAGCCGTTAAACTTTATCAAATACCTACTTACTAACAGCACATTATCGAATGTATAAAGTAAATCATATTTTCACGCTTCTTTGGTTTTCAGGGTGAGCGGAGATTGATGATTTGAATATGAAAAACATAGGCTACATAGTTATAAATTCAAAGCTCAAATCAAGCGGATGAAGATTTCTCTACCAGTTTCTATTAGTCAAATGTTGTTCAATGCTTGGAGCTGAATGTGGTGATGCCATTTAAAATAGAAATATACGTTATTTCTGTATTTCATTCAAACAGTGATTCTACAATTCGTGGAAAATAAAATGATGTTCATACACGTGGAAAGCATTACCCATACGCCCACTTTTCAAAAAATATTCTGTAATGAATTCCACTGAATAATTATATTTTATAAGTAATGCAGTACACGTGTCTGTGCTCTTGTTTTTTCCTTTGAGCTTATTTCAGGAACTAGTTCTACCTGGTTCTTTTGTCACAGTAGGCAACGTCTATCTATCCAATTTATTCAACTGTAAACAGAATTAAGTGATTCAAATCGCACAATAAACTGAGAGCAGATTCATATTATGCTAGGACCTACGTGATAGCAACGACGCTTTCAGTTAGCTTGCAATAGTATTGAAGTTGATTAATAATATAACGGAATCGAGGTTCAAGCTAATTTGAAATGAAAATAAACCCTGATGCGGAAATCGACTCTGTTAAAAAAAAGTTGCATAACATTACCATCGAGGTGGGCGGCACTTCTTTGGCCGGGAAGCCCCAAAGGCAATAGTCGCAACAGGTAAGTAAGGCACATTCAAAGGACAATTAAAACTTGGCGACAGAATAGTGCAACAATGACTCTACAACCAAAACATGTTACGTAGATTGTTCGTATTTCAGCACTATCGAGACGCGCGGCAGGCGATCGCGGTACACTTTGTCGGTCACCTTTTTCCACATTCGCCAAACGCCGCCTTTTGAAGCGTCGAGAACAAACTTCAATATTTCAAATGGCAACAATGACCACGCAAGATTTGTGTGCGGAAATTGATTTTTTGAACTCAACTCGTGAGAAAGCTTTGACAGGTTGCGGCATTAAAATCGGCGAGTAACCTTTTGTGGCCGATGGGAAGTTGTGCAATGTTTGTTGGTCCGACAACGTTTCGTATTATCGGAACTAAAAATGACTTTAAGCTGTGCTAATGAGCGTTACGAAAAATTTAAACTTTAGTTGGTGGGCTTTGATAGGAAATATGATTAATTTTATTGAAAGCTTACAGAGTACAGATTTGGTCATTCCAATAGTGAAATATTGGACTTTTTTTTACAGGGCTTTAATTTTTCAGAAGTTGCAAATCCTAGAGCAATAAATATTATGAACTCCGGGCGGAGTATTTTAAAATCTGTGTATTTTAATTTCCGGTGTAGATTGAGAATATGCGATTATCGCATGTTCGTAGAAACTTCTTTATTCGGAATCTACGATCAGAAGAACTTACAGGTTGCGATCAGAAGAATTTACAGATCATCTCAGAAATGTCAATTAATTAAATAAAGGCTGTACCTACCATAAGTATTTGACATTTTTGCGATTATCTGTAATTTTGTTCTGTTTTGCGGAATATGTTCGAAAAAGTCTCCGCGGCCCTGGAACGCAAAAGGCACTAAGAGGAACATGGGGGGGGGGGTTTTAGTCAGTAAGAGTCTGACACTCCCTTCCGCTTCACCCAGAGAGGAAGAAGTTATGATGATTGCCCATACATAAAAAGTGTTTTGCGAAAACGTATTTTCTTTCATTCTTATTGAACATACCTCCAAGAATCCCGTCGATGCTGTAGTCCTTCTTGCCGTCCGGGTCGCGCGCTCCCCCGCGCAGCAGCCGCGAGATGGACGAGATGCTGGGAGGGTCCGACACGCCCTCCTGCAACCAATGTAGCGGTCTCTCACTGCTTCAATGCCTCATTAGCAGGATGACGTGCTGGGATCGTGAGCATTTGGCCGTAAAACAAAGATGAGATGCTTGGTCCCTTTTGGGACTTGGACTTGTATAGGTTGGGCATTCGTTTTGTTTTAACTTTAAACGGCTTAATTATTTTGTTTCAGAAGACAGAAGGTTCTTTTTAAGTACTGAACAAAATTGGAATTGCTTAACAAAATTAAAAATAACGTTTTTAAACTTTAATATGTTTTCAGTTTACTAATTGTTTAAAATATTTAAGGCTTTGCTTCAAGTTAGTTATTAAGCAAATGTTAAAAAAAAGCAATTGAAATATTTAAACGTGTGCTTTTTTATGGACTAACTTTTCCCGCGACTTCGTGCGCACATATCCCGTAATTCCCATTTCCTAAGGAATTTCGAGAAATCCTCTTTTAGTGATCCCGTAACACTCCGTAAGACCTATGTACATGCCAAAGTTCAGCTTTCTACGACCAGTAGTTCCAGCTATGTGTTGTGACAGTTACTCAGTTATCCAGTAACGGAAGAGTTTTATAAATATAACTACATATGTACATATATAGAATAATGATGATAATAATATGCTACAGCGTGATCGACGTAAAAACCATCACTTACAATGCTTGCTTCAGCTAAGCTCTATGTATCATTCAGTTTAAAAAAGTAGAAATTTCTCTCCAATCTTTGAATGAAGTGGGATAACAGAGCAGAATGTTACTGGAATAGAATGATACTTTAATAAGTGTAGTAGTAATTTTAATTCTACATTAATATCTAGAATTAAAATTCAGAAAACTCATGCAGCGCGTGCACTACAAAAATAGTTTGTTAATCCGTTAGTGGTATATTGAAAACAATGTAATTTCCCGCTGGATCCACCTACACTGGATTTACAATAAAAGTCTTTCTAGCAATTGAGTTTTATTGGAGCTTAATTTCTATATTGGAAAATTGTTGGAAACCTTTTAAAATTAATAAAAATACATTTTTCACAGTAATACATATTTCAGTCGGCTTATGGAAAAGTTTCTGAGTGGGTAGTCAATTAATTGAAATATAAAACGTAGATACCTTAATTAGTTTTTCACGTATTTCCCAGGAAAAGATCCCAGGGTTCTGTCTCTTGAGCTCTTCGATCCTGGCCTCGACCTCCGGAGTGGCGACTCTTGGCTTGGACCCGCCAATCACGCCTGGTCTTATGGAGCCCGTCTCCTAGGCGAAAGTGATCGTTGTTTTATTATAGGCATGTTTAATTTTATAGTAGGTAATTTTATTTCGAGTTGAAAATCTTACGTTATTCTGTATGGGAGACGAATTGCTTGAGAGTTGAAGTTTTTGTCGCATAATAGGTAGGTGATAGGTAGCAGTACTCTCTATTCTGTAAATATCATAAACAGTACCTATTGCTTCCAATATTTGCTCAGTAAAAACGTCTAAAACTTTGTATTTTTATTTATCAATTAAAATGATTTACGAAATCTTTTAGTAGCTCGACAGATTGTTGCTGACGAGTCTTAAGTATTTAGACGACATAACATTGCAAATAGGAATACATATTACGTTAAAATCTTGTATAACGGGTACTTTGTTTTAGATGTAGACGAGCAGGTAGTGGGTAGTTGAGGTCGTTCCCTATACTCGCGGAGCGTGGCGAAACGCTTCCTGAGCGAAACAATCGCTATTATGCTGCACCGGTGTGCTATAGCGCCATTATAGCACCTATAGGAGCGGTGGTGAAAACGAACCTTCAGGCTCGGCTGCGCAACAGATCAATGGCGATTGTTTGCCGGCTGACCAGTCGATATGCGTAGGCGGCGACCGACCACCATTCATGTAATACTCTTATGTCTATAAAATGGGGAACGCTGTGTTTCGGACACAATAGTAAGTTATTGTTTCGTTGTGTTTTATGTACTAGGCTGACATCTTGGATTATTAGGTTTCTGTGAGCATTATATTGATTGTGTGTAGAATGTGTACAAATATATTGAGAGAATCTTAAATATAGTTTCAGACAACGATACTTAGCCAGTTTGTTACAAAACTAGATTTAGCAGCATCGTTTATGTTGTCATTTAAATATTGGAATTCTCAATCGTCGTTAATTAAAATCTCGACTCCTAATAAACTGGTCCAGAGTGTTCTTTATTGTATTACAAACTGAAAAGCTAAAACTTTACATCCGACTTTATTTTCAAACAGTTACTTCAGGCGAATCTGGAACAATATTATTGAGAGTTCTTACAAAATTTGTTTTGCAAGCTTCAGGCTGAAAAGGAGTACAATGGTTAGTTTTTTATATGTTTGTTGTAAGTTGTCACTCACCTGGTATCTGTTGAGTATCTTGGAGACGCAGCCGTGCGAGACGCGCAGCTGGCGCGAGATGACGCAGGGCCGCACGCCCGCCGCCGCCATCTCCACGATTTTCAGCCGGATGTGGTTCGGCAGCGGACGACCGTTGATGAACAAGCCTCCCAATTGGTTGACGCGTCCTTGCCCTATCAAGATGGAGGGTTTTTAGTAAGGAACACGATATTGCGGTTGGAAAATTTATGAAGTTTTGCATTTTCTATGCTTTTTGTATTTTTGCATGGCTTTTACCGACGGCATTTTTGCATCCAAGAAAGTTATGTTGTTTTTTTATCGACAGATAAACTGGATCTACGATACTCCAATTGGAAGAATGGTCGTGTATCATTAAAAGTCAAATAAAGATTTATAATTCATGTCTAATAAGATTCATGTACCATATAAAAAAGGATTCTAACTTAAGTTTGGTTAACTTCAAACTAATTCTCTAAAATGTCAAACGATGCTAGACTCCCTTTATCCGGTTCGAATTAAGACAAAGATCTTTAATAAACATGTGGATTATGAGTAAATAAATAATATGACCGATATGTATGTTTCATGTATGATTGTACTCACGAACCTAAAGTTAAGTCCGCCGCTGCGACATTCGGCTCGTCTACTTGACAAATGAAATGGTTCTCGAGTTAGATTTTGACGAACGTTCAAAAGTTAGTTTGTGCACTTTAATTTAAACTTTGTTAATATGGAAGACAGTTGATTGATTAAAAATATTTATGTTGTAGTAAAAGAAAATTTTGGTTAATAAAAAAATGAAAAACTAATGTACCCTTACCTACCCACACATCCATACCATTCTGGTGTCTTTCCATAATGGTATGAGATTGAGTATGTTCCATGAACAAACGCGAACACAAAGTTTATTATCACTGAGTAAGTTCAAACATGTTACCGCCACACTGGTATCAGCTAGCTTCAACAAAAAACATCGCGCCGAGCTTTATATCATTTAAGCGTTAACACCGTAAAAACGCCACGAATAATGATAAATATCTGTTTACATTAAATTAAACGAACGAGATCAAAACACATAATTTAAATTGATTATCACCCATTTGTATTTACATAATTAAAACGACATGTTTAATTAATTACGATGTCATAAATATTGTGATCGGAATAAATGTCTGAGGAGTAGCGACGCGTTCGATGTTAGGCGTCAGTTGTACCCAACTATATTCATGAAGGCTGTCTCGATGTTGTTTTTTGGATTTGGAAAAAGATCGATAGATCGCGTTATCTTTTTTTAGTGCGCGTGAGTGCAGTAGAAGAGGTTGTGTAGTGAACTGAGAGTGCCTGTGTTGGTACGGCGCGGGGCGGTGTGTGCGTGCCGGAGGCTGTGTTGAGGGCCCGTCTGTGTTTGTGAGTGCATGGTACACTCCCACTGTGCCAGTGTGAGGCTGTAGAGGAGCCATGCAGTGGGGGACGATGGTTTTCACGAAAACGAACACAAAATTTTCAATGTTAAATTGGTTAAACTTTCACATTATCGCGTGGATGAAAGCTTAATAATCAGATTAAATCGTTATTTTTAATCACTCAAACCAACACTATAAAATAAGTGGATTAAACAATAAATAACTGTTGTAATTATTTTGGTAATACCCTAAAATAATATTTATTCAGTTTTCAAATCAGGTGGAAATGTTTGTCACCCGAGTTCGGTACCAAAACAGGCGCCCGCGCATATGGAGGGGGCCGAGTTCTGCCCATTCACTGCAGAGTGACAGAAATATACTTGTCCTCTTCTAATAAACTATGCTCGGTATTTGAGCGGTTTTTATTTCAGTACTGAATGTGTTAGTGTAATGCTTATGCTTTCAGTGGGATTATTAATAATGGACACTAGTAATGAAAATGGTGACTTTTCTTTATATTGTTTCGAAAGCTTTTATAATATACAAAGTTGCACACATTTAACTTCAGTTGTAATTGTGTGATAAGAATAAGAAAAACTGAGATCCGAAGGAATTAAAAAATAAATAGTTTATACTAATATCGAAGAAAAATGATTATATTGAATGAAATTCATTTAATTTATCCACCGCCTGAAAGATTATTTTGAAAAATGTTTTTTCGTTAGGTAATTTTCTTAACGAAGACTTAATCCGCTAAGTTTAAGTAATGCCAAGAGATGGCGCTGCCTATCGTCTTTTATATTGTTGTTGTGGGTTTAGTGAAATACCCACAACAGCAATATAATAAGAAACTAAATTGTGCTTTTCTTGAAGAACCGGTCCGCTAGTAAAAGATAAAGCAAGAAATATCCTAGTTGATGATGTATATCACACAAATTGCTCCAGATCATTGCCATTATTATTTCCAAAGACAAAAAAGCTCAGTGCCCAACCGACACTGAGCTTTTAACAAGAAGTGTGGACACTCAAGGTACCACTTTACCAGGTCCGTTATGTGGACCCCTACACAACGGGCCTGGTAAAGTGGCCTTCCAGCGTTCCATCTTCTGGAACAGTTGCCACACCATAACCTTTCGGCTCCATCAACCATTCCTCGGGACCATAGAAATATAAAATACAGTTGTTTATTGTATCTCGATCGATCAGACACCTGCACAAAAGAATTACATGAAGGAGCTGAGGAACTTGCTCGAACAGAGAATAGCAAATGGTGAAAAGGGGATCTCAATAAAATATGTAAAAGGAATGCCAAAGATAGTTGCAATCGCTGATACAAAAAACTAAAAACTTTAAGAATAGAAGATAGCGTGAATAAGCTGAATAGTGACACTTATCAGGTACTTAATAATTATCAAAATATAACTACCACTAAATCAAGCCTTAACTTTTTCTACGCTAATGTCAGAAGCATATGTAGCCCAGGAAAGCTGGATGAATTAAATTGTATACTCCGCTCTTTTAAAAAGTGCATACACATTGTCCTATTGGCTGAAACCTGGATACGATCGGATGAACAGGCCAAACAGTTTCATATAGAGAATTATACTCATTACTACAATATCCGACCTAACGTTGTCGGTGGCGGCGTATCAATCTATGTACATAACAACTTAAAACACGACCTATCAACGTCAACTTATGTCTGTGGAAACAATTACTTATGCATACACCTACCCAAGTACGCAGTGAACATTGGGGTTCTTTATAGGCCTGGACACTCGAATTTTAACGACTTTTTATCCACTTATGAGAACCAACTTCTGCAAAAGAAGAGGACTATCGTTTTCGGTGACACTAACATCGACTTGCTGAGCACCGGTAGTACTACAAGACGATACAATGCAGTGATAGCTGAATCTGGATTTAAGCTACTTAACAAAATAGACCCAACATATTGTACACGTGACTCGGCAACCACAAAAACTATTATAGACCATGTTGCTACAAATTTGAAGCAAAGCAATTTCCACATGGCTATTATCGAGTCATCATTGTCAGATCACAAGAATATCTACATGGAAATGAAACGAGTAACACCTTCGCAGAAACAGAAAATACAGTACGAGGTCACAGATTATGAAAAATTGTACGCAAAGATTGCATCAAATTTAGATGATAAGAGCAATGATTATTACATATTAGATGAGTGTATAAAAAAAGCCATAATCGAAACTAAAACAAAGAAGCACAAAGTATTAAATCAGCCACAAAGCGACTGGATTAACAGACAAATAATTACTGGAATTAATGAAAGGAATACACTTTGGAGCGAATTAAAACGCGACCCTAAAAATAGCAACCTAGAAACAGAGTTTAAAGCCAAAAGAGACAATATAGCAAGATTAATCAAGAGTACAAAAGAGATATATTTTCATTCAGAGTTCAAGAAATGTGCAAATAAACCTAAAAAAATGTGGAAATTAATAAATACCCTCTCAAATAATAACATCGTTCCTAGTTGTGCTCCCCCAAAACTAAAGACTGACGATGGCAGCATAGTAACGGATCCCATTGTAATATGCGAAACCTTTAATAGTTTCTTTGCAAATATAGGGACACAACTGGCAAGCCAAATACCACGTACACACATACACAACTCAAATGCATATATCTTACCCAATATTAACCAGCACACTGGGAATTGTAAACTATCTCAATTTAAACCATGCACTGTTTCTGAGGTATCTAAAATTATAGACGACTTGGATCCCAATACAAGCACAGGAATTGATGGTATAAGTACCAAGGCACTGAAATGCATAAAAAATCTAATTCTCCGAAATCTCACAGATTGCCTAAATAAACTTTTAATAGACGGAATCTTTCCAGAAAACTTAAAAGTAGCTAAAGTTACCCCAATTTACAAAGCTGGTGCCAAGTCAAGTCCCGGGAATTATCGTCCAGTCTCAGTCTTACCAATAATATCTAAAATATTAGAAAAAATTATATTTAATAGGTTAGATGAATACTTGACTGAAATTAACTTCATATACGATCAACAATATGGCTTCCGTCCTAAATCCAACACCCTAGGCGCAACTATTGACTTAATAACTACAATAAAAAATAAGATTGACCAGAAACAAATAGCACTAGGAGTCTTTGTTGATCTAAAGAAGGCGTTTGATACAGTTAGTCACAAACTTCTATTACGTAAACTGGAAAGTATTGGTATAACTGGAACCGTTTATAAAATGCTAAACTCCTATTTAAGTGATCGATATCAGGTTGTAAAAATCGGATCTTACCAAAGCACGTCTAAACCCCTAACATGCGGCGTGCCACAAGGTTCAATATTGGGTCCGTTATTATTCCTAGTATATGTAAACAACTTACATCAAGCAGGCTTACAAGGTCACCTTGCTCTTTATGCAGACGATACATGTCTATTTTATTTTGGAGATAACATAAATGATATCATAAAAGATGCCCAAGGTGATTTAAATATACTACAAAATTGGTACCAATGCAATCTTTTAACTATTAACGCTTCCAAAACGTCATATATAATATTTCGCGCAAAAAATAAAAAAATCCCTAACTACACTAATCTAAGCATAAACGGAGAAGTGCTGAAAAGGACTGATCAAGAAAAATATCTCGGACTAACTCTTGACAGCAATTTGACATGGAAACCACACCTTCAACACATTAAAAACAAACTTTTATCATTGGTGGGCTCACTTCATAAAATTGTTAGATGTATTCCAAAAAAAGTTAGGCTACTAATATACAACTCCCTTGTTAAGCCACACTTATTATATCTTATTGAAGTATGGGGCAACTCATCTAAAACTAGTCTAAAACCAATCCAAATTCTGCAGAACAAAATAGTCAAAATATTACACAATTACGACTTCTTAACACCGTCAAAAACTATTTACAAAGAGACCAAGTTATTAAACATCAAACAACTTTATATATACAACACATGCATACTTATCTATAAAATCATTCACAAACTTATTCACTCACACATAAAATTCACAACAGAAGGTGAAATAAGCAAATATTCATCTCGTCGAGCTTGTCACTTGGTATTGACGTCCAGAGTAAGAACGAACTATGGTAAAAACAACCTTACCTATGGGGGAGCACAGCTCTATAATAAACTTCCAAAAGAGATAAAAGAAGCGACTTCACTCAACATATTTAAAAATAAATTATTCACTTTTATTAATAACGATGACACACTAACTTAACTATGTTATGTCTATTTGGTTTAAAACAACATCTTTTAACTTGCGCCACAACCTTATCTTAGGAATGCAGTGAACTCGCTTCTAACTTTGTTGACAACGATCAAATAATTTTTGTTTTTCTTCTACCCGCACTGTTTTAATATAATTAGTAATAAGATTTTATGTTCTCATGTAAGTGACGATTGTCTTAATGAGAATAAAGTTCTTTAAACCGATCTATGCTCACCATTGTGCCCTGCTCACAGCCACTAACGCTCCCATTTGATAACGTGCATGAGCTTATTAGTTTTAAGAGAAGTAAATATAGTGAAGACTTGAAATAACTACCTGGGACACTCTAAGTCTATAATATACACAATAATTATATATAAAAGGATGGACCATCTTCTTGTTACAATCTAGCCTTGTTTATAATTAAATACATTTAATTTGATGAAAGTAGAGCAGCTAAGTTAACAGGCGTGGTCAACTCAAGACTCATCGAAGGCCCAAGTAATATAATATATACGAATATATCTATATTAATATTATAAAGAGGAAAGATTTGTATTTTTGTATGTAACGAAAAAACTCAAAAACTACTGGATCGATTTCAAAAATTCTTTCACCATTAGAAAGCTACATTCACCTGAGTAACATAGGCTATATTTTATCCCCGTATTCCCACGGGAACGGGAACTACGCGGGTAAAACCGCGGGGCGCTGCTAGTATAAAATATAAATCTTTCATCTAATGTTGATCTAGAGTTTGTGAAGACTTTCCAACCCTAATTAACTACATTTATAAAATTTTGTAGCGGTTCGTAACTTCAAGACTTCGAGTGTTTTCATTTGTATGAAAAGAAAGAAGATTCAAGTATTATTCCATTAGTAATTAAATACATAATATTTGAGTCTTCAATCTAAGATTATGCAAGTCACTTATTCCAGCTTACTTCAAGTTAAGCATGAACTACTTCACCGGGTTTCGTTTTAAATTCGAAGTAGGTATCAGATAAACTCGGTTACCTCACAATACTATTTAACTTAAGCTGTAAATGACGTTTCGACAGTTTCAAAATCCCAAACAAAGCTCTTTGTTCTAAGCTTAGATGCCCGTTCAAATTTACCGGATTTTAGCGTTGGAAAGTCCTACCTAATTAATATTTCGTCACGTTAGGACTATCCCCATTGACAGCACCCCCAAAAGCGAACTCAATGAGAACGAGTTGGCTTAATTAATCCGATACGAGTTTAATAACGTCACAAGTTCACAACTCACACTGTTTGATGTATCTATTTTTG
Source organism: Hecatera dysodea (assembly GCA_905332915.2). Classification (NCBI taxonomy): domain Eukaryota; kingdom Metazoa; phylum Arthropoda; class Insecta; order Lepidoptera; family Noctuidae; genus Hecatera; species Hecatera dysodea. The sequence goes on from HG995304.1 coordinate 9,995,112, forward strand.
GTAAATTTGTCGGTTATTCTGGCTAGGTGATGCCTATTTTTATGAATACACTTTAGGAAGGTATTTTTGAATCAACAAATGGTTTTTATTATTGTAAACATTTCTTTTACACACCTGCTGACTGTACTCAGGACATTAACTACGACTTTTGGATGTTTAATGGAACGTTTTTTTTGTAAACCACAAGACCTTAGTCTCCCTTAGCCCGCTCTTTTTCAACCTAGTGATGGACTGTCACTACGAAACATGTCAAAGCCCTACTGCACTAGATTTTCTTGTACGCAGATGACATCGTCCTAATCGCCATAATTACTGCCAAGAGCAGTGGTGGCCGAGTGGTAATGGCTCCGACTTACGAATTGCAGGTCGCGGGTTCAAGCCAAGTGCATTACTTTGTGTAATTTATTTCATCACCACTGCTCTCAAAACGGTGAAAGAAAACATCGTGAGGAAACCGGCATGTCATAGAACCAAAAATTCGAAGACATGTGACATTCACCAACCTGCACTGCGCTTGGTGGATTACGGCCCATGCACTCTCCTAGAGAGAAGGCCTGTGTCCCAGCAATGGGAACATGTAAAGGCTGATTATGCTTATGCTTATATATCCAATCTGCAAACCACCATGACTGCACGGGTAACCAGCCCAGCCACAATCAATGCCCGAATTCTGTCCCTCTATCCCTTCCAGAATTCTGGACCTGTGCCAAAAATAAATCAATTCAAGTCCAAAGATCACTAGCCGGGGTGCGATGCTCGTATGATTATCAGAAATAAAAGCAAGATCTACAAGAGGTTATGAGGCTGGCTATAGGACAGATCGGAAAAAGACACATCTACAATAAATTCAAATCGTGGAGAAGAAGATGCTGAGGTGGTTTGGAAGTATGCCGAGGCCGGATAAAATACGAGTCAAAATGTGAAAGTCACCCCTTTATTAAATAAACTTACCAAGAGCCGGTACTCAAATGGACTCAAATAGTATGGTCACGTTATGGGAAGAAACGAGGATAAAAGCAATGCAACTCCCGGAACAAAAGAAAGAAAGACAATGTTTCGTGGTGGACAAGCAGGAATTTGTGCTACTGGAAGAATTGCACGAGCCAACAAGAAGGAGACCCCATATAAAGTGGGAAAGAGCTAGGAGAAATAAGCAGATTTTTGTAAATCACAAACAAACGTATTGTGGGTATGGATATGGTACCCAAAGGTTGACTGGTAGAGAATGCCTTGTTGCATTAAGTCCGCCCATGTACCACTATTGTACATAAAGTTTAAATAAATAAATATGTGTAAATATGGCTGCAAAAGAAGTTCATTTTTAATATGAAATAATCTTTGAAATCTGGTGCTAATAACTTCTACGAGTGTATAGTAAAGCTTTGCCTTTGAATTACTTTATCATTTCGCGACTCGTAAACGTCAGCTGTCAGAAAAGTAGGTCGATGTTTTACTTCAGTTTTATGACGTTGGTTTACGAAACATGTTATCTAAATATGTATTGAGCGCTTATAAAATGTAGGTATAGGAACACTGTCTTTGTTGAAACTCATGTGTGAGGGCGGGATGCTGAAAATCTGATTGATGGCGCAAATTCACTATGGCGTGACTTGCGGGTGTCATCACACGCAAGGATAAAAAATTATATTGATTTATTTGATTCTCAATTATATTGCCTCCTAGTACAGGCATATGACATTGTTCTACCTACATTATTATTATAACCAACTTGCCTTAACACACAAACAAGTTATTGGTCTGTACAAAAATAAAAAGTTAAAAGAAAACAAACTAAATTAAAAAATAGAAAAGAAATTAAAATTATCAGAAATAAAATAAAAAATATCAAATTACAATTATAAAGATAGAATAATATTAAATCAAAAATAAAAATAAAAATTGCAAATATATAGGTTACTAATAACTCGATAGTTTATCACAGATTTTAAAATGCTCTGAACTCTGACATTTTTTAAATGTTTGGTGGTTTTGAGAAACATATTTAAAAAAATAGTCAGATAGCGTTTTCAGTGATTGCCCTGACCGTATAAGCAATGAAAGTTTTTTGGTATCACAGTTTTTTATTTATTTATTTAAACTGTACCTATGTACAATAGTGGAACATGGGCGGACTTAATGCAACCAGACATTCTATAACCTTACCTTCTTTTTATAGCCTTTGGTTTAAAAAACAGTCCAATTATTGGGAAATAAATATAATACGTATAAAATAAAATAAATACATATATGCTAAAATAATAAACGAATAAATATGATGTTTTATAATAATCTATATGTATAAGAGAACTTATAGTAATTATGACGAAGACCAAACTAAGAATGACAGGATTTTAAGTAGTGGTTTCGGATTTTACAGTTAAAGGAAAATTTCACACCGTCATCATTAGAGAGTTATATATACATTTTAATAAAAGCTTTAACAGAATGAACCGGGAAAACTATTTATCGCTACACAAGTTTTAGCATCCGCGATCCGTTTCAAACGGAAATCATGTTACATGTCAGATATACTGTTAGTATTAGTTTATCAACTGCTATAGTTTTCACTACCGTAATAACATACTTAAGATATATCTACTTTATTGCTCTCACCAAAGGTGGTAACGTGACTAATAAAACTAACACCGGAATTTCAGAATTCAGAATTAACAATACACAAGATGAGAAAGGTTTAATATTAAAGTTGACTTTGACAAGTATTCAACTTTAAATCTCGTTCAGAAGTTCAGACCCGTTCTCTCTCGTCCTGCCGTATCCTGAATAAGGAATTTGAAGTTAAGTGTTTGTTAAACTTTGCACTGAAGCCTGAAAACTAGTTAAAATTAGTAATAAAGTAGGGTTTCATAATAGATTGGATAATTATTACTCAATTTAGAGACTGGAACTTAAAGGCTGATAAAGACATATCAAAGTTTTTTTTTTTAAACTTTGCCCCACACACACTAGGATTTACTCCTGTATCGAGGGTGAGTTCACAAACATGAAAACTCACATATGTACACATGACACCCAGACTCGGAATAATTATCTGTAGGCCATACAAACATTTGTTCCGTGCGGGGATCGAACTCGCGACACGCAGCGCAGAAGCCGAACACTCAACCACTGCGCCAACCGTGTCGTCAAAACTCTTCTACATCAATATTTTCTTATAAACAAACTAAGTTTTATTGGTCTTTATTGGTTCAGTTTCATAAAACAACACACTCCAGTTGAGACAGGATTTATAAATCCATAGTAGTGAAAAGGGTGGAAAGCTCACTAAGCCTGTTATTCCATGCAAGGTCACTTTTCATTCCCGATCTGTTTTGTACGCAAATAGAAAATACTCGAGCTTTTTAATAAATTGAATGCTAACTATTAAATAATCTCGTGGCTAAGTTAAGCAACGCTTGTCGAGGTTGGTCTGTGGATGGGTGACCTATCTTAACATAACGAGACTCCTCCGTGCCTCGAAAAACACGTTAAGCCGTTGGTCCCGGCTGTCATTTGGAGATTTTTTTGCAGTCATACGGATTGTCAGAAGCCAGATAATCTTACACCAGTCTTACCAAGAAGTACCGTGTTTCCCAGTTAATGGGTTGTGGAGTCATGTAAAATACTGGTAGGTATTTAGCAGAATCCGCTTAGACTGGGAGCCGACCCCAATATAATATAGTTATTGCTAGGAAAAAGCTAGACAGATGATGATGAATGCCGATGATTAATAAGTCCCTCTTTGTGACTAACAAGGCTGCAGAATAGACAACATTTTAACGTTTTATCCAGTTGTAGAGCTGAGCTGCGCAGTTAGCTTAGTAAGCAAAAATGTGTGTGCACTGCAAATTATGTTGGCTGAGCAAGCTTGTCTTAACTAAGTTAACCAAAAAAATATTTTTATATTTTTATTTTTTACTGATTTTCTGTGTGTACATAAATAATAAAGTCAATACAATTCAATAAATAAGTTACGTATAGCCGCTCTTGGTCTACAATCCACATTAGGGTCTCGAGTATTAATAGATCTTCATTATTTGATAGCAAGCTACATAAGTAAATAAGGGATGGAATGGTCCCTTATTCAATTCCTCAAACAAGACTTGTCCCTGACAAGGTTTTCTGATAAACAGCAATTTTGGTGATGAACTAGAAGGATTCTAGATAAGCTAAGTCATTAAAGGTCTGTTTTTATAACGGTCCCTTATTGTATTCCTGAAAGAATTTCTTGTGTCTCCGAAGGATGTCTGGTAGACAGATATTTTGGTGGCAAGCCCCTTTTAGGCAATTGGCCTCTCTAGAACGTCTCTGTACCTATTATATGTATAGCGTCGTTTCTGTGTGTGTATTTGAGTTCCGATTCTGCAAATAATCATGATTCAGTTTCTGGATTTTAAATACAAATGAACCTCCGGATATCCACAGTCAAACATTGCTGTAAACTAAACAATACAGCAAACGCAGTACAAAATTGTAATTTGGACGGTGTCGGCGGCTGGTAACGATGGAAAATCGACTTAAATTGCCATAATTAATTTATTCCAAACAGAATCGGCCTCACAAAGTGCCTTCAAAGCATTCAATTTTGCATTGATTTTGTAATTTTCACGGCACAATAATTTGTAACTGTAACATTTCGTTTTACTGTTTTTTTTCTGCTTATAATCCAACTACTCACCGAAAGTTCAGAGGAGAACGTTTTCTCACGGTTTTGGAAAGTAAATAGTTAATCTAGCTTTCTTTTTTAGAGTTAAGAAAATTCTTTATAGCGTTAGGCAGGTACACAGTGCTCTTTTTACATTTTCCGCTTCGATTACTTTGAATGAATCACCAGGCACATGATATTTTGTTAGTACAATTTACTGTCTCTTTTTACGTTAATTCGTATTTATTCTGATTATAGACGAGTGTAAATAAAACTGACAGACTGGAGAAAACTGTCAGCGCAAAGTTTTACTGCGCTTTCATTATTACGTGATTACGTTGTTACTTTTCCTTATAACTTGTTACATTTCTGATTTGCTCTCAAATGGAAACTACGTGCTTCTTGACGTTGAAAGTCTTAACTTTAATAAGACTTTGAAAGTCTTAACGTTAGTAAGACTTTTTGTGTTATGCTTGGACTTGGCCCCCAGGGACCTGAATTAATTTTAATTAACCAATTTATCCTTTTTTAAATTATCACTCGATAATTTGACACTGTTAATAAAATGGGCATATGATTAAGTTCTGACTCAATGATAATTATACCTATTTCATCAGCACTATTCATTTAAAAAAATGAGACTATCGTTTTTATACAATGTTTTGGCTTTTGAGATGTTCTACGGGCTCTGTTCTGCTGTCGCGCGTGAGATAACCGTTCTGTAACACTGGTAGCATCAGACTTATCAATGGATTCCACGCAATGAAATGCTATTGTAAACGATCTTTCATTCCAAAACGAACCAGTGAATTCTTGCTCCAACGGAAAATTATCGCTCTTAGATCATTACATTAAGGGTGATGTTTGAGTGGCATATGGATGGAGTTTTTATGTAGTCCAACCTACGTCAGAGGCTATCAATGAAGTCCACTATGGTGTTTGTGTTAAGTCATCGCATTTTAATGAACCGTCGATGACATGCTATACGAGTAATAGACTCACGGTGTTATTCTTTTTAGCGCCGAATTTTTTAATCGTTCTTTTTGGGATGTGGAAACGAAAATAAAAAATGTCCGATCCAATGTTTTTTGGTGCGCGTTCCTGGGTAGGTGTCCTGTTTGGTTTTATTAGCTTCCTCGATTTGATTAGTTCGTGCAATCATTAGTCATCATTAAGTTTGGCGAGTTGATTGTATAGTATATTTTGTCGTAACTTACATAATGTGAGTAGTATTTTTGTGGTTGTGGTTTCAGAGGTTATTGGGGTCCTACCAAGAAAAAACATGAATCTATTTCATCCTAATTTGCTATTTGATATCAAACTAATTAGCAATTAAGGTACCCAAACTGATTTCTGAGAATAATTCCTGCACACTTCCTAGTATGAATGATATCATCCGCCTGCCAAGTTGGTTAACCCCTGGGAGGTACGCATTAGGTACGGCACAGCAGGTGTAGTCACCGTAATGTCCATTTCCCTCACCGGAAGCCCGACTATGATTACTGAAGCGAGTCGATCTCGTTACTGACCCCCATTCCACTCCTGACTCATTTCCTCACAGTTTTTTCCCAAATTTTAAATCTCAACTGGAGTATTTCTCACAGTAACGAACTAGACGTAGATTTAAGTATTTGGTGATAATGGCAGCTCTCTTGGGAACCAATTATTGTTGTTCACAGACTTGGAGGCTGCAATTAAGCAAATTATTTTTTACGATGACTACGACGTAAACGTTTGGTTTTTGTTGTTATATTCTATGCAGTGTTTTATTAGCTATTAATTTACACCATTAATCCGGAAGATATGGTTCTTATTTAAGATTTTCGTTTCAAGTCTCCATTGTTAATAACAGGTATCGTATTTTCCATTGTAAGCTAATTGGGAAACCAGTGGATTTGATTTATAATTTGATTAATAAAATTTATAAGTTTTGTTAGAAAGGTAGATGGCTGAGATTACTGTTGATAGAAATGGATATTTTTAAGTACCTTTTAGAAAGAAAGAAAGAAACATTTATAGCCAATACTTTTGTTATCTATATCTATACTTATAATAAATCTGTAGAGAGGTCAATTCTGTACAGGGAATATATTTTCAAAATAACTATCAGGGGGTGATTAGTGATCGATACTGGTGCCAAAAATGCAATCAGTAAAATTTTTGTCTGTCTGTCTGTCTGTCTGTCTGTCTGTATGTTCTTTATAGAAACAAAAACTACTCAACGGATTTTAACGAAACTTAGTGCAATTATTCTTCATACTCCTGGGCAGGTTATAGTATACTTTTCATCACGCTATAATCAATAGGAGCAGAGCAGTGAAGGAAAATATTGGGAAAACGGGAGAAGTTCATCCATTTTTTAAGCTTCCGTCGCGTGTGTAGCCTTAATGGTTAAAGTTACATAGAAATCATGTATACCCCCAAGGGGATAAAATAGGGGATGAACGTTTGTATGAAACTTTGTCAATTTTAAACCGATCGGGCTGAGAGTTTCAAAATCGGGGGTGAAGTAACTATTCCACGCGGACGAAGTCGCTGGCAGAAGCTAGTGATGAAATAAAAGACAAAATTGAAAATTTTGAAAAAACTCACGGTGATAAAAACATAATCGAATCGAGTACTTTATATAAGAACATGCACCAATCAAACCTTAACCCATCACTGAAAACTGCATTCAAATTGGAAAAGTAATTTTGAAGATAAATGGTGACATTGGTTTGCCCAAATATCCTTGACTGCAGCGCCCCCTGGTGAGTTGTCACCGTAACACCTATCTAAGAACATGCACCAATCAAACCCGATCCCATCACTGAAAACAGAACATCAAAATCGGACTAGTAGTACGTACTGGAGATAAATGGGAACATTGGTTTGCACAAACAAACAGACAAACATCCTCTCATCCCAAACGCATACACTGTCTCCGTTCCGTTGTGGGTAAAAAAGAAAAACAGATTATTACAAAAATAATAGTATTTAGTGTGGCAAAAGGAGCGGGCTCAGCAAATGTTGAGCAGTGAGCAGCACAGCAACAACGCTGGTCAACGCTGATTTACAGCCCGCCCTCTCTCATTACTGTAAGCTTACAATAATAAAAAAAACCTATCACAATAAAAATGTTTTAACTAACCGACATGACAGAAACACAAAAAATAAATACCTTCCTTAACTAACATTATTTTTATTTATCCCGCTTACGATTAACAATAAATCTGCCCAGGCTTTTCCCAACTACGGACTCAGTTCAAGACGTCTCGTTGCGTCTATCTGATCTCCACAACCCAGTAGCTACCCTTAGGAAATACTGTTATCTGATTTCCATGCGTCTAACTACCCGTAACGAATGTCAAAGATCTACAAATAACATTCAGGACCAACGGCTATCCATACCTGGGCCTCAACCTCAAGTCTGCTAGTATAACAGAATGGTCTATCATTGATTTCATAATGTTTGATTTTTACAAGTTTGGTTAATCTACTAATATAAAAGCGTCATTATGACTTTCCAATGGTCAACCACTGACACTCCATTGAAAGAAATGGCATTGAATGAAAATCTGTACATAATGACAAATTAATGATAGACGTATGCAGTAATCTGCTAAATTTTTGACAATTCCTATGATTGTGACCTATCATTAGAACGTCATTGTACAGTTATTGTTTTTAATAGCTCAGTTGTCAAAAAGTATTACGAGACCATTGGCCGTCCAATGATCGACCATTATGAATTTAGCAGATTACGAACTTTTAGCAAAATGACAAGGGGATCGTGTTGGAATGACAAATTTATAAAAATAGCAGACTTGGGGCCCTGGATGAGCTCAGATGGATGGATGGATTTACGCTTGATGATTGACCCGCACGACTACTACTATTTACCTACGAGCTCCTCCATTACAAGTAGGTGAATGATTAGAGCAAATAGCTGCAAAGTGAAAGCTGTAACCGCCTGATTATTCAAGGTATCTTACGAAGGGCTGGCGACAGTCGGACTGCTGCGACATTAATTGGATTTCATTCTTCCTTTATACGGAGAGCAGGTTTCGATTTTCGGATTGCACAAGTTCAGTTTATTTCATTCAGAAACTGACATAGTTTTGGACTAATGGAGAATTGGATTAGCGGATTTAACAATGGATGTTATTATAGCACTCGTAGATGAAGTTTGTTTTTATGTTTACGTACTTAGAGATTTTTATAGAAAATAAAAAACGTATTAATTTTCGCAAAATCTTTGCATAAAAGTAACTATTCAAATAAAAAAGTCAATAAAGCATTGATATCAAAAGAGGATTGTGTACCTAGCAGCGTTCAGTGAGCAAATACTACACAAGGAAAATAAGAGATTATAGAACTTTTTGCTATTATGCTGATCCAATTGAGCCAGACGGTTATTAATTCAACGTCAATAATTTTGTACATACTTACATTTATGTGATACTGAAATAACGCTGATAACATTTTTATATGGTTATTTTATGATCAGAAGGACCGTCGCTTGCGCTGAGGTAAAATACACATCAGTTCAGCAGAGCCGCAGCTGTTTGTAGCTGGTGAGTGGCTATCATAAACCCCGTGAACCTTCTAACAGTCTACCAGGTCAACAACAGCGTAGCAACCGTGTATTTAGTAGGTTTGTAGCAGATCATAAACGCCGCGTAGGTTCGTAGACCAAGAACGCCGTAGAAACTGTGTAGCGGGGTCGAAGCAATTCAAAGACGCCGCGTAGCTCCAGCGTAGCAGATCAATGTCGCCGTATTGGCTGCGTGGCAGGTTTGTACCAGACCACATCGGTGTCGGGTCGACGGTGAGGTACTAGGGTCCTTCTTCGACAGCGGATGGAACTTTACCGAACATTTCCGAAGTTTGGCCCCAAACTGGGGTGGGCCGGGGCTGCCTTCAAGCCACTCTTCCCCAATCTAGGGGCTCGAAACTCCTGCTGCCGGGGGCTATACGCGGTAGGGCGGGGGGGGTGGCTTTTATGGAGTCCCGGTGTGGGTGCTTTCGCTGAAGTGAAAGGGCAGCGTGCCATCTGAACGCGTCCCAGAGATTCATGGCCGTCCCGGGACCCGGGATACTGCACGGTCTCCGGCGAGGCGGCGATTCGATCTCCTTGCCGGATTGCCGCCGTGAGATCTGGAGGCGAGAGGCCTTGCGCACGTTTACGCAGTCGCGTGGAGGCGCTACGCCTGGGTGAAACTCCACTGTCACTGCAAACCGCTGCGCAGCGCAATCGCATACGTGATTAAGACTAATGCAAACAGTGCATTTCGTAAATAAGCCCGGTTAGCTTCTTTAACTGCGGCTGTCAATATATTTTATAATCACCTAAGCCCAGAAAATTGATGGAAGCTGACATTCAATAATTAGGAGGTTAGTAAGTAGGAAGAAACCCATTTTATAGTAACTTAAAGGCAGTCAAAATGAAACCTAGACTAGTTTTCACTATGGCCACGGTACTGCAAAGAATTGATCCTTCAAAAAGATTGCGTCAATATTGCAACCGAACCAATTATGACGTTAAAGATAAGAAGGAAAATAATAATGTTTCAGATCATTATTTCTCTAATTCCTTCATTTGTTCATAACAAGCAACAAGTTAGCCAATTATAAAAATTGCAGTTTTATTGTAAAGTATTTGCTTATTTTTATTGTAAAGCAAGTTCCATTTTATTTCTTAACTGTGTCAATGTTGATATTTTATAGCATTTTCTGTTGGTAACAAACCAGCAGGAGTAAACAACTAAGTATATGCAAATATAACAATGCGTTTGTTTGTCTTTTTTTTGTCTTAACTTTTTTTTCTGAAAATAAAATGAATAACATTAAAAAACAAATGAACTTTCCCTGGCCTTTACGTCTTTAATACATGTTAACGCAACGGTTACGCGATAAATCTATACAAAGGTGGTTTTCAAAAACTTGTGCTAGGTACGTACCAAAAATGCACACACGACTCTGATATTAGTGGTACTAGTTGACACTACTATGCAGTAACTCGGGCTTCAGAGTCCTCATAAAACTAACCATTAATGTTCAAGTATTCCGAATACACAGGTTCTGTCTTTACACTGTTATTTATAGTTGTCTGACATTTCAAACTTTTATCGGCTAATTTGACATAACAGTGACTTTGACAGCGTCGTTATAAAAGTAAGCCATTAAAGATATAATTGTGACAACAATAAAGGTGTAAACGTTTGAGGAATGTTTCTCACTTCTCGTGACATTATTTGTCATAAAAAAGATAACGTTTTTTTACGTCATCCGTCTCAGGAATTTCTAATTTCCGGTCAGATTTAATTGTTACGTTTCTTTGAAATATTTTAGTCACGTATTTTAATAAAGAGTCCTTAGGGGTGTATTAAAATCATTCAGTAAGTATGATATACCAGAGTGTTATGGCGTGGTAATATGAGAAAGTGAAACTGCAGAAGTTATAAATGCGTTCGTTAAGTACCTCTATCATAAGTCTAATATCGCTATTGATCAGGAAGGTTCAAGTTGTCCTATTTGTCTTCAAGAGTTCGTTTGCAGCAGTGTCTCCAAATAGATATAAAACAACTACTTAATAACGATCATGTAACAATTGTTTGATATTATCTTCATGAGATAGACACTTAAGCATATACCGCAATATTCCTACCTTAACAATGGGAGTAAGCTATTAATAGCCGACAACCGCAAGATTACGAAAAAATATTTTTTCTTATAATTTTCCGTATATCAATAGGGTTTATGATACTTTACGAAGTTGTGCGCAATATTAAAATTAATATTACGTACAAAAAGGCTCGTGTTAATACGGCAAAAGATCACAGTGTATTTCGTACTAAACCTACATATAGAAACACATAATGTGTATGTGTTTGGACGTAATAATATGTTTGTACACGCATAAAAAGTGCTCTATCGGTCGGTCCGTCCTTTGTTAAATAAATTAGTTTCGGTGTCTACCAAATTACGCCTCGAACCTATCTACATGTACAGCACATTGGATCTTGGCGGGCAAATATGCTCTACCTATTATTCGACAGTGAATAAATTAACATACTTGAGACCATGTAACAAAACGGGAGTTGAGACAATAGCAGATCATACATCGTTGAAAAAAGCTTTTAGGAACACTAGTAGCCGAATACTATTTGTTTTCATTGATTTATTCATGGTCAGACTGTGGATACAAGGCGCCGACAAAGACGGTCCTTTTGAAATACCAACTTTTTCGAATACTTAATGAGAGTTTGTATGAAACGTTCCAAATAACAAGTCACGTACTGCCTACCTCAAGTGACACTGAACAACATTGTTCTAAGGGATACAAGAATTTGGAAAACCAATAGCTCGCTAGGATTCCACTTGGTTCTTACATGTTTTAGGCGCGCCCTGTAACATTGCACGTGTAGGTAGTTTGCTGGAATAATAGCTATTGTTTATTTAAGTTTCTTCTCATATAAAATTTATCAGTGCATTCTGTGATAAGGCCACATGTGATAAATTGCCTGTTTCATAAGGCGTTCATTAGAAGCGTGCAAAATGCGCTCCGTTGCGCAGCGATAACTTCGCCGATAACGGTTTTATTGCCTCAAAATATTACCTATTTGCGTATCTAAAGTTGCTTTTTGTTTTCAAAATATCATAGTGACAATGGATAAATGAAGAAAATTTACGATCGCAATTTTGCTTCATTTATAAATTTGATTTATTTTCGTATGGGCACGAGTAGAATTGATTAATGCCTACATGTTTTTAGATTCAGATTATTTAATAAAGGTAATAATCATAAAATATAATTTGATAACAGTTGGTTACGTGATTTATCTAGTTTGAGCGATGAGGTCAAGTTCTCGCGAGTAATTTCAACGCGTCAGAATGAATTAATAGTTTGTAGAGCTAATTTCCTATCGTACTGTAATGTCCTCTACATAGATCCATCTCGCAGTCACTGGGGCTGCACCGGCGACGTAGTGCAAAGCGTCGATGTCAAACATAGAGTGATTCACACCCTCTACCAAATACTTTTTTACACAAGCACTAACCTTTGATTTGTTTCTCAGAACACTAAATGAACCTTTTACACAATCACAGAGGGTTCAACATAAACAATAATTTTAACGGCTTCATTGGAATATCAACCTTTGAGCAAATTAATTAATACACTTAGCACAATTTCCTTATACACCTTAATGATTTGCGATAAATATTGATCACAAATAAATTATACAGAAATAATTGGCTCGAGTTGATGTGGTTTCAATCAACGTGGTTCGGGGGTTTTATCCTCTCTGACGACATCTCGGACAATGACGGAGATTGCAGCTGACTTGCATTGCCGCATGTTATTCACTTCTTTAATTAACTATCAAACCGGAGGCACTCTCGATTATAAGACGCGGCTACCCGGCTTTGTGCCCGCTGTGCCTACCTGCCACTGAACTCTGCATTATAAAATTTCTTAAAAACAAACGAAAAATGACTCTATCACCGCGTAATAAGGTCAACCGAACAGATTTCAAGTTCCACTGGCGACTGGATGTCTCGACTTTGATATTGTTTTTTGTATGTGGATATTAGGAGTTCGTTGTATGAGCATGATCATTAAAGTCAGATTTGGATGTGTAAAACGTTAAAATGTAGTTTGTCAGGTAAGTGCCTACATCCTCTCGCTTTTTAACATTGCAGATGGTTGGATGTGCACAATTAGCCCAATAAAATATTTGCAGTTGCGTATGTCGGTGTCCAATTTATGGTTGATGTGATGATCATATAATTGGTTGATGAAGTGTCAATTTCATACTATGTAGTAGACAACTAAGTTATAAGATTTATGATTAAGTAATTCTAATCGCGTTGTTTTGACCAATAAATGAAAGTCTCAAGGCCAGTTGCGCATTGATACGAACTGGAATGTATTGGAACAGCTATCGAATAACACGCCAGATAAGTAAAATTGTTTTCATTTCACTCTAATGGATATCTGAAAATGAAGAATTTCATCCTTGCTCACAAAATGGACAATAGCTTTCGTAGAAACTTGATAGGTACCTACTGGTGAAGTTTGCGTTGAAATGTATCCGCGTTCAAATACTAATTGGATGTTAAGAGTACCCATCGTTTATTAACTTTCAGAAACAAGACTTCAATTTTATTTTAAAACAAGCATCTGAAGGCTCTTCCAATCAGCACTGCTAAATTATAGACAAAAAACAATAAAGGTCGCCTTCCAGTTAACTATAATAACGTATTCAGATAATAACAAAAAGTACGTATCCATATATCAAAGGTGACAAATCAAAATAAACGAGCCACGCATTCCGGTTCACCGCGTACAAGAAGCACAAACCGAGATCGACATTCAGTGCCTAATGTATATTAAATATGAGTAGACGCTTTACTACATGGCATTCAAGTGAAAAACAGTGCAAAAACAGAATGGAATTGCCATTATAGCTTATAACTCAATCAGTTGCGTCCTGCGGCGGGACGGCGCGGCGGTGGTGCAGACCAGACACACCATGGCGGCATAGCTCGATAGGAATTTTATACTTTTTCATCCATTATCTGCATTCTTGTCGCGACAGATATGTCGCCCGGCAAACAGACACTTTGACAAGTGAGCGCTTTAGAAAATAGAGAAAATTGAACGCAACGAAGAGAATTCCGAGCATTCTTACATAGTTTCTAATGGCGTTAAGATCTTATTTGTTTATGATGAGCCTTTGTCTGTTAGCGAAATTTGATGATGAGTTAATCAAAGTTAAGCCATTGTCGGATATCTTTTTAAGTGTCTCAAATATTACTCTAGTTGATATGTATTTACTGAATGACTAATTTACATCAGACGACTGTAACTTTATCTAATGTCATTTTTGAAAACTTGTAAATATGTGTGTAGACAATGGCAATGACCCAGATTTAAGATACAAATAATATTCATAAATGAGTTGATGAACATTAAGATTTTCGAGCACAATAAAGTGCCAAAAGAGTATAAAGAAACCACATTCAACAATCAAGGCCTATAAACTAGGAAGAAACCATTGCAAAATTTTATCAATTTCCAAAAGCATCCTCGTATGTTCTCAAAAGAATCCTCGAAAATTGAGGATTGGCCTAAATTCCATTGCTTCGTTATTATGGATGGACTGCAATAGGTAAGGCATGTCTTCCAATCTGGTTTCCACATCAAGCCTCTATTGTCCATTTCTTAAAAAAGCAAAATTTTACTCAATGTAAACGAAAACAAATGATTCTCTATGTAAAAGGGTCATGCTGTCGTTTTATTTGTTCTGCGCAAATTCCTGAAACAAAAATGTTGACAAAATCCGATACGAGCTTACTAAAGGGATTTTATTACTTACAACGCTCTACTTGCGCTACGAAAAGAACGTTCGCAGGACAAGAATTTAATACGAGATTGGTATGTCGCTAGCTTCTTTGTAGTAATCTCAGTTCACACTACAAATAAACAACGACACATATGTAATTAATCATTCAAGCTTCTGCATTTCTCTATGATTACCATTGTGTTTCTCTCAATGGCAGTGGCGATGAGACAGCTCCCGATTTAATTCCGAATCACAATCATTGCCTTCTTACTTTATTTTTCTTATTACGGCCGATTTAATGAATGTTTTAGTTTAATGGAGAGACTGAATAGTTCATCGAGCCGGCATATAGTAACCAGCATAATAAAGGCGAGTAATCAAGTTTCAAATCGCTTTTTGCACACGGTAACTATCATTACGTAATTTAGTTCATTCTGAATGCTTCCTTAATTAGGCTGCTTTATATCGCATTTTAAAAAGAGGACTGATTTCATATCTCATTTCTCATTGTCGTGAGCACAACACATCAGCGCGAATTTTATCAGATGCGGCAAAAAGTACTTTGGGTGAAAAAGGTATTGCCAACATACGCATGTAATATGCTTGCGCGTACGCTGAGACAGTTTTGACGGCGTCGTGAAATGATGGACGGTCATTACGATGTCATTGACATCATTTGTTTGTCATAGTCCTTTTACTTTGTGTTTCAAGTTGAAAAAACCGCAAGGCTATTGTTGATTGTGCTCAACTACTGTGCTTATAGTTTCTGTTTGTGTGCTCTTGTTAATTAAGACGGAAAACAAGATGTTTGCTCGAAAGCTTTTTATTTCAGTTCAATATGATAATGAATGATGAGATGAATATTATAATAGGTCCCAGTTCTGTTATGATGAAACTAACCTGAAAATTTGCACTCATTGTCATAAGGGCTAAAAAGATTTTCACACTAGAGCTTGTGGAAAATTATGGCAATTTAAATTGGAATTCTTTTTAAGAGAATGCTGACACAGCGAGCTTAGCATAGTGAGAGGAAACTTATTTATTGCTCCTAATTGAAGTACATTGTAATACGATACATACCGGCCGATAAGGCAGATTTCATCAGTTAATCTATGAGTAAAGCGTTGGATTCGTCCAATTTCAGATCAGTTACTCAGCTTTGCTGCATCATCGGTGATCTAATCATGTATCAGTGAAGATTAAAACAGGCCGGCCGGATCGCATCAAAGGCGGTATCACACTGTTATTTTGACTGATTGATCTCCCCCAACAAAAAAAGGTTGCAGCGCTACCGAGATCGACAGTAGCCGAGAAAAAACAAATTAGTTGGCTAAACCTTTTCATAAAGCATTGTTATCATCGCCACCTACCCCCGTCCTGACCAGAACGTGTTGTCGATCCCCGTGCGCTTCTCGCGCTAAGTATACTTTTTAAGATTCAGAATTGTGCTGCGATCGATGTCTGGCTTGTGATCGACGCGGCCCGTTTATAATCGCGGTTGTCGAAAGGCGAAAATCATGCTGCGTTTGCGACCTTGCGTTCGTTACAAAAAATGCGATTTATTTTTTGGAGAAATGTTTTTCGGTGTCAGATGTAGCGGCTCGAGCTTTGATTGTTGAGATTCTCATATTTAGTTTTAATTGGTGGCTTTATCGAGTTTACATTTTACGGTCGGAGTCGATGAGAGGTTAATAAGCGGCACTTTGAAAGGTATCTTCGTTTTTTAGAGTTCCGCGTTAATAGGTAGGTAATAGAAATATGACTGTGTCTGCATCGTCGTTGAGATTTTATTAGGGTTAGGCGAGTTTATAATATTGTGATCATCACCAGTGAAGTATTGCTAGTAATTTTTCAAATCGATTGAGTGCTGTAATTCGAGTCACATTTATAGCTTCGGTATTGCGTGCGTTCATGCCATGTCCAGCCACATAATTAAAAAATCAACATGCCGCATGGTAACAACGAGAGAGACATTAATTTATAGAATCACATGAGTCTGCAATAGGAATGTTACAATAATTCTTTACGGAACCGTTCATGGAAAATAAATGTAATGTGCTGTGCCCAATTTTTTATTGTTTAGGCAATAGTCGATATTGATTTCGGGTCTTTGATTCCGACGTATTATTGCTTGTTTTATTGGTACCTGGGAACATCGTAATTAACCATATCGGGCCTTTTTTCTCATCTTTCTGGATCCTTTCGTGTCTACGGACAATAATAATTCGATGCTCACCTTGAAAGGCGTACGCGCCGAAAATTGGTCTCATATTGTTCATCGAAGACGTAGTTCCTGTTGTGTAATCCATTATGATGTTTTTAATTACGATTCTGTGTTCTTTCACTTCACTATCATGTTTTATGTGAGCGGAATATTATCTCAAAGAGATTATTTAATGTTACGATCACAATGTCTATACATAAATACAGTTTTCCTTGTACGTGACTTTCATATGCACAACACTTTACGATCTTATTTATTTGAATACTGAAACTTTTATGGGACACTTTGAGCACTGACTATGTTTGAGTATTGCGCGGGGGTAGCGTTGTCGTATACATTTGTGCGAGCGTATTAAAGCTCGATGCGTGCGACATAAGTGAATCAATTACAAAGTCGATGGCGCTGTGTGCATTATCTTTCGGACCCTACTCATGGCGTGTATTACAATAGCATTTCGCTCCACCTCTTTGCTCCCCTACCACTTTTTATTTACTGGTAATAATAGTAAATCACTAGGAACAGTCGCGTATGTGTTGCGGCGTCAAAGGGCGCATACAAAAAGGGTATAAATGTATGTATGTATTATAAATTCTTTATTGCTGCTTACTATGTTAATGATGATTGTATGTATGGTGATCGTTATAGTTCCATCTCCATTCACTAATATCTGTTCTCATGTTAGTTTGAAATTTGTATATTTCATTGTTGCTGTTATTTTTATTTAGTTTTTTATACCTAATGTTCATTGTTTGACTGAAAAGTTTCGCATTTTGAAGACACATTTCAGAATTGATAAAACATAAAGTACTACTACTTATAGTTTAGTGGTATTGGTAGGTACTGATGTTGCTTCAAAGTTCTTATGGAGAATGCACTGAAAGTTGATGCTAAAGCGCATTTCACGGCAATAAAAGTAAAATACCTTTGAAGATAGAGTACGGTACAGCCGCGCATTACGATAACGTTTTCAGTGTATTCACAGCGCGTTACGTCTTACCCTTACTAAGATCCTGGTACATAAAGTTCACGTGAAACTTTCAGTTTAATCGACAAACTTCTATCAAGAATATGTCTGTCGTCAAGCGATAGAACGTGCAGCTGCCAGTGGATTGTCGACAATAGTATCGATAAAAAGCCGTCATGCAAATTATCGACTATTGTATCGTGGTATTGTACGAGTAGCGTTCAACGCATGCGACTGTCCTGCGGATGATGCGCGCGATTCGATTCGCGTTTCGTTTTTTGGGGAATCTCAATATTTCCAAAAGCAGCTGTAGGTCTTGCATGAAGGAAGTTTTGTACATGTACAATTTCAAAAGGTGCTGTCAGAATAGTTATAGATGCTTTTCCTCTTTTTGAACCGCCTAGATCAGAGGAATTAAATGTCTAATGTTATGAATCCCACTGCATGTCAAAAAACTTATCTTAAACTTGAATAAATGACTTTAATGTCAAGTCTCATTGTACAACTAAGTTATGGCACTTTTAAAAACAAAATCTTAATATTTACAAAATACATCTAAATAAGATATAATATATAAAATATATGTACATGTACAAGCGTCTTTTCTCCAATCTTCTAAATTACAATTGTAATCTTAATAAATTACAATTACGAAATCTATATTTTATGAAGATAATCAGTTGTTTATTAATGATCTATTAAGAACTAGGTTCTACAGGCATAAACTTTTAATCAAAATTCTAAGGATAACATTTTGAATTCCTCGACACCACAAAAATTGCTGACTCATATTTAGTTATTATGAGCTTTCATTCACACTTCAATACCAAAAAACAAGTTGAATGAGCACTTCGATTTGGTTTTGTTAGCGAAGTGATGTATCAGGCGTTATGAAGTTCCAGTGGCAGAACTCCTTGTGAGTTGTGACACGAGCAAGTGTGTCAAAACAAAATCGAGTGGCGTCTGGGGATTAGTCGAGTATTTAGTCGCGGAATCACCGACTGTGTCGGACAAAAGCAAGAAGTTGTTTCTTAACACAGTTTTTGTAAGTTTTCTATTTTAGTTCGAGTATTTTTATCGGAATTTGATTGTCAATTTGGTCAATGAGAGACGTTTACCGCTTTTGAATATGTAAGGAACTGTTTCTTTTTGATTCCTTGACAATGTGATTGAACTGACGGAATTTAAATTTTCTAACAATGCCCGTTAAATTTGCAGTAATTTTGTAAGTCCAGTCAAATGTTTTAGGGTATAGAAAGATGGTCTGGTCTTAGAGATGGCCCAACCATTTAGAAAGAGATCAAATCAACTGCTACAACCAACCTAACTGTACATAGCATTAGTATGTAGGTGCGCGCTATGGTGGGCTCTCTACAAACAACCAGTTCCCATTGTTCTTCTACGTGGTGCGTTTGTCAAGGCGCTTGAAAGCTGAGGACCACTTTCACCGGCTCACATGCAAATCGCCTGGACGTCGCCTGTATTACAGCTATTAAGCCTCGACTCTCGACGGACGCAACTATGCACAGTGCACACGGCTCTATTTGAAAAGGGTGGAATGTCACGGCCATTTCAAGTTGCTGTGTTATACGTTATACATTCATAATAACTTAGGTGTTTTCTGTTTTACGTAATTGATATTAGCGTATCTAATTTTAAGCATATTGATTTGACCATTAATGTTTTGATCTTCTTCCTTTTCTGTTCAGTTTATCGATACTCTACGTTTTGTATCCGATTCATGAATTACATAAAAATACGGAAATTAATCGTTTAGTATAGCCGTCACAACATATTTAATTGTTCATCTTGCGCGACCTTTCTCAGTTAAATGTCAGGTTTACAGAAAATTAATAAAATATGTGAATGTTAATTTTAGTCATTAGCCTTAGTCAAGTTGTGAGGATGCCGACGAATAAAAAATATGTTAAGAAATGTGTGATCGCGCCGGCGGCGCACGCCTCCGCAGCCCCGGCGCGACCGACTGTTTGTGGAAACAAGTCAAATGTGTTAAATATGGAACATCAGCTGCGCGGGACTGTTGTCGCCGAGCTACTGGATGCGACACCGTATTGTCTGTGTCAATATTAGCTATCAAACACAAGTTTTCTAACCACTGAAGCTGGGCGTAGGTCTTTGTATGTATAAAAATAACAAAATAAGGAAACATTGAACACATTAAAAAAAACCTTTCAGAAACAATACACCAAGCTCTAAAATTGAGGAAGCTTTTAAATATGCAATACATCTGCCTAAAGATATAACCTGTTTGGCATAACAAAACGACGTGACTACGTCGTAAAACATATATTTTTTGTATTATAAATAGTTTAAGAAATCGTTAATTGGTTTTGGTAAGTTTTTATTGACATTAGCCAATTATTCAATTACCTGGAGGCGTCGACAGAGTTTATGGAGATAAGGTAAGCTTGAAATTAACATTTATGTCGCTTCTATGGTTTTGTTTCTGTGGGCAGCCAACATTAGCTTATTCAATTCACCCTGAGTGAATTGGATTTTCCTTCCTATAATGGACTGTAATCCGTCGGCACATGTCTTCAAGGGCGGTCTAATGCCGCTGTTGCATGAGACACTATTACGGTTTTTCGTAACGGTCCATTACAATATTTCATCGTGACGTAGAAAAATTTTACATGTCATTTGGACATATTTTTACGAGTGTTTGTTTTTCACGTGGGGCGGGCTCATTTCACACGCTGCGTTATAATGCCGGTCCCCGTTTCACTACATTTACTGTGACGTAGATTCTGATCTTTTACACTTTTAATGTCGCTAGTTAGTTTGTTGTGAGGTCGTTTGCTATAACAGCTTTATGTTTTTATTTCTTCATTATATTCTGAAGAAAATGTAAAAGTAGCTACTTTCAGAGTTGTTTCGTGGAGATTTTTCTCGGAAACTCCCGTAGGAAATTCTTAGTCTTATTGCGTGCAGCGTAAAAATCCGACAGGCTCACCATTATAAGCCATTACAAAACAATAAATATACTTAAAACATAAGTCTCCAATTTATTTGATATTTTTAAAGGTAACATTCATATCATTAGTGTGGTCTAATATGAAATATATTTGTAAGTCTTTGAATTATATCCCCGGAACCGCGGCAGGCATGTCGAATGGAACTAATTACAGCCAGACCACGGACCTGCTGTGACATGTGGCCTATATTACGACACACGACATATCATTCCGACTTATTAATGTTCATTTCGTATCACTATTTTTTATAAGGAAATAGACAACTTTTTAACGGGTGACTCATATCAGTTAAATTTTATTATACGTTATTACATAAGTTGTAAAAGTGATAGTAATCTATTTGCTGAAACCTATTTATCGGCTTTCACTTTACAATGGGCATCGCAGAAAGTTGCTGAAATGTTAATTAAGCTTGTTTCCTTTAAGAGTGTGTCGTGCACTTTTTGTGAGCAATTAGCGATCGTCGTGTGGCGTTCGTCGCGTCCGTGTGTTAATATATCGCCGGCCGACCACCGACCGCCCCTCATTAGCCAACTGTACAAAAACTGGCCAAGTTTTATTTATGTAGTAGGTACGTACGCACCGATGACTCACAGCGAATCAAACACTCCACCCGCTAAACAATAGCCAAATAATTTATCTGCACGTGTTCCCGCTTTGATAAGCTAAGACTGATTTGTTACACCAATTTGTAATTAGTGCTTTATGATCTTTGATTTCATGTGTATAAAAGCCATTTATGTAATCACTTTTGTTTCTCGTTCGGCTCGAAAATATCTTTAAGTGGATAATGCTGTGAAGTAAAACGAGGTTGTTGGGAACTCATGGGAAAGTGTTAGTAACTCGTAAAATGGAGATTCATCGATGCGGGAACTGACAATTATCTGAAGAAAAAAATACACGCACAGCCTTTAAAGTAATGGGATTCAATGTCTGGTCTTCACAAACTTTGTTTAATTTTTCCTTCAAATTGACACTTACAATGCTCGTTTATTTCCGGAAATTGAAAGTGTCAATTGTAGCCTTTCCAGCCAGCATCTTGAATCTTACAGGAAAATCACTCAAACAAAAACGTTCCAAGTCATCTTATAAGACATTTCTTATTCACAATAAAAAAGTAACAAAAATATTTAGTACAAATAAACATGACGCCGTCGTGTGCGGCCCATCAGCGCATAGTTTCAGCGGCATCTTTGGCGCGCAATGGGCCCTGAAGCGTATGCGCAACGATTTCAGCGCATTTCACGCCTTTTTTGTGCGCGCTGCAAGCGACGAGTCTCGTATGAAGATTGTTAATAACGCGTGAAGTGACAACTGTGGCTTTAATTGCGACTATAAGTTATAAGTGTGAACTTATGTTTGTCGGAGAGATGGTGCCGCCGATTGCGTGTTGCGTGTTAACAGTTGACGAATGTTGGAGCTTTATAAGTGTGGCTGCTGTTTTGAGACGAAGGCATAAATATACTGGACAAGTAGACATACAGGTAACCGTTATACGCTACTCAACTACTCTGTTGCAAACTAATGTTTTAATATAGAGGTAAAATTGTTTTCTTGTTCGAGGTAATCTTACTGATCCGATGCATTAATAGAAAGCAAAGCTATTTATATTATTGTGTCTGTGCGTGTGGGATCGGCAATAGGAGCAAAGCCACAAGTAAAAGCTAGTCTTCAATAACAAAATCATGATAAATACCTAAACTTTATTACAAAAAGCTTTTATCGCCTCGAGGGTTGTCCGACATTTCAGCGTTAAAAAAGGTATCTGAAATAACCTAGCGCGTTTTTGTAGGACGAAAAATCTCAAGTACTCATATTTAACAATATTGGTGTTACCGACTGGGAAAATAATAACGTCAAATTGAGTCTCGTTGCTCTGCTAAACAGAACCTTTTGAAAGCTATTAATTTGTAAATAGGCCAGCTACAAATTAAGGGTTTTGTAAACCGCAGGCGCGATTGTGGGCGCGATGAACCGTTGGTTGGTTTTTAATTAAAGTTGCTAACTCTACTCAAGGCTGTCGTGTTAATGAATCGTCGATTTCTGTTCGTTTCGATATTGCATTGTTTCCTGTCTCCTTTATTAAAGGTCTGTGTACATTTGTTTTGAGTTTCAACATTGTTCTGCTTTAACTTTGGTTTGGTTATTGTACAAAAAAAATAAGTTAACCTTGTTCATAAATGAGGCAGAATTCAATACATTTGTTATGATTGAAATTAAGTCCTATATGTATATATAAATTATAAAGTTAATTTCACTTAGCTTCATTGAATGAAGATTTTATTAATAATGCAAAAGATGAAAATTAATTATTAAAACATTGAAGTAATTTTTAACATATAAGCTTTTATGTAAACGATGTAGGTACGTTTATAAAACCATATTTCAACATCTCTTCGTTTATATAGTAAAGATAAAAATGTATTTAGAACCAAGCATTAAAAACATACCAATATTTATATAAATTTGTTCTATAAGAAAAGTCACTCCCACTTCTCATGTTAATGGTGAATAAAGAACAGAATCTGATGGCCCCCAGTAAACATTTTCGGTGTCATTTCGCTTGCAGGCTGTTCTCAAAATTTTCCGTTTTCAATTTAATATTTTTGTACATAGTTGTATCGAGAGCTTTATACAAAATATTTTATATGTATAAAATACAATAACATTGGGCAGGTAAAAAAAAAAATTGGATGGACTGTTAGGAGATAGATTTTAGGCTGCCGCTGACTGTGTACAGTCTACACCCACTTTCAAATAGGTATTTATTAATTCCACCTATTCCAAAGTGAATAACTATAAAATTAAAAAAAAAATCTTTTCTTAGCCTTGGCAGGAATCCTATCCTTTGCTCAGCTGTCTTATTCTCCTGCCTTCTGCACCCAATCCATCAGGACCATCAGAAAACCTTTACAACCTTTTACAATATTTAATCAACACTGATTAAGAGGAAATGTCTACATTTAACTGTCAAATAAAACCTAGTGGACTTAACAAATTATCTATGCGAGTGCCTTTAGCTAAGCTTTGTTATGCTAAGTCGCTCAGTGTGGAGGAAGGTTTACATTGAAGTTTTAAAGGTGTCTCTATATTGTTCTAGCTAACTATATCTCCTGCTTTCTGCATACAATCCACCAGGGCCCCAAGTCTGCTATTTTTATAAATTTGTCATTCAACACGATCCCATTGTCATTTTGTTGTTAAAAGTTCGTAATCTGCTAAATTCATAATGGTCGATCATTGGTCGGTCAATGGTATCATAATACTTTTGGATAACTGAGCTATTAAAATAAATGATTGCACAACGACATTCTTATGGTAGGTCACTGATCAAAGGAACTGTCAAAATTTTAGCAGGTTACCGCATACATCTGTCATTCATTTGTCATTATGTACAAGATTACCATTCTATGCCATTTCTTTCAATGGAGTGTCAATGATTAACCGTTGGAAAGTCATAATGACGCTTTTATATTTATATGTAGATTACTAAACTTGTAAAAATCAACCATTATGAAATCAATGATAGACCATTCTGACACTATTGTAATAGCAGACTTGGGGCCGACCGTCAGAAAATCATGACATCCCATTAAAATATTAAATCCATAATCCACACTGGTTAAGAAGAAACATCCACATTTAAACATCTAATAAACCCGAGTGGACTTAACAAATTATCTATGCGAGTGCCTTTAGCTAAGCTTTGTTATGCTAAGTCGCTCAGTGTGGAGGAAGGTTTACATCGAGGTGCTTACGAAATCCGGCCTTGTTGCCGTGCTAAATACCTTAGACAATAGTGTTTACTTACCAATGACACGTTCACTTAATTACTAGTAAACTTGCTCGTAATTGCTGATTTTAATTAGGTAGATATGAATGATTTCTTGGTCTAGGATTGTTTTACCGTTGTTTTGTAGGTATCGCCTGCCGTTTTCGGACGTTTTTTTTAATGCTCGGCTCCTAAGGGTCGTAGCGTACCTACCTATTATCCTATATCCTATTCTGTCATACAAACCTTGTTCAGAATGAATACAACAAAAAAAGAATTATCCGATTTAGTGTAATTGTTCTGAAGTTATGCGCGTATGAGTACATGCATTTTGGCGATTCGTTTTTAATAATTTGAAAGCATTTTTTATTATTCTGTGTGGTATGCATATTTCAGTTTTGTTTGCAGGGATCATTTTATTTTAGATTTTTTCGTTCTAACAAAGAAAATAATTATACAAACAATACAATAACCATTTTGTGCCAATACTTTTATTTAAACGCAATAAGAAGAGATAACGTTAAGCGTGTTTACCTAAAAATCTCTGTGACCAGAGAGACTTTAAGTGATAAGCGCAGACGCATAACGCGGTATCTGTCTTTTCGGAAAGCTTTACCAAATTATTGTTTTTATTAAAAATAAAAGAGGAATGCTTGGTTGTTTCTATCTTCAATTATTATTTTCCTGTAAAAAAGAACAATACTTGACTGTACATTTGACTAATGTGCAGTTAAAATATTTTGCTGTCTCTAAATGTCACGAAAATCACGACTTTAAAGACGACATTTTTAAACGTCAAGCACATTATCTTAATACCATTGGCACAAATTATTATCAAATACTGAAAAATAATACACATTAAAACAAAATGTGTCCTGTACACGAACACAGATCAACATTGCAATTAACTCACACAAACGTGCACTAACATTTTCTTGGTGTGCTTACAAACTCCGCCCCAAACAAATTTTGACCAATCCTCGATCGCTGTAGGCATAGATCGTTGTGGCAACACGCCTCGTATTTTTCGTCACGGAACAGCGACTCAGGCGCGACTCACACATTGTTAATGTAAGCGTTCTTCGCTTTGAAGATACCGGATCCGAGGCTTCGTGCTATCTCGTTTCCACACCGGTTTTTGCCCCGGTACGCCATCGTTGGATAAATATTATCAAAAGCTGTAATAAGAGCCGGGATTTAGGTTTCATGAAGTTTGTCTAATACAAGATTTGGTGGACTATCAATATTACAAGTGTTTACAGCAATATCGATACTATTATTTAAAAGTTTCGGGACCGGTGACAGCTTCGGCGATGAAAACAGTCGGCTGACAGAAAGAGACAAACGATCAGGTGGAGTGGTTTCGAAGGCTGCGGAGGCGGCCAGTTTGACCATTTTTTGTTGGTCCGTTGATTGTGAAAGATTACACTTGAGAGTCGAAATACATCTTTACATCACACGTCAGTGGGCACTGAGCTGTCTTCAAAGTAACACGGATTAGACACACGCAGTTTCCTTCACGTAATTATGTCCTGCGTTCATGCTGTGATAGTGAAAGACTGAAATAGTGATCTCCTGGGACTTTTGCATGTGTTCGGACTAATTTGGTGTTTAGAGCTACTCGTCTTCGTCATTTAGCTCTAATATTATTTTCTTCCATGGCTGTATCAACACTGAATATGACACCGTACTTCACCGGATACTCTTTTCAAGGTAAGCCTTCAGCTTCTATGTAGTTACTTCCTACAATATTATAATTGCTTTTAAATACATATATTTTTGCTTTGTAATTTCGATCACTTTTGTTACTCTGTATATTTGTGTTCAATGTGTTGCCTTACTTGTGTTGTGTTTATGAGTTAGCAGTTATTTATTTTTATTATGGAAAACGTTCCGTTATAAAGATGTTTTAATCAGAAAAGTTAACACAAAAAAAAGAATTTGACTGTATTACTGTTACTGTCGAATTTTAGTATTGATAAGTTTTCATTTATTGCTTTAATTGTATGTATATTAGCAGCTGTATACTACTGTATGTTATTAGCTATATATTATTGTATGTTAGTAGCTGTATACCCACTTACCTGCATGCTACTATAAACGACTTGATTACATTCTAATTATTATTATTTTTAAATTGAATCTTTTCCGTTTACCTAAAAAAACTTTTATATAAATCAATTAGACCTCAAATTATGAGTTTAAAACCACAACCTGGCCAATAAATAAAACATGTTATTTCTCTCATGATTAGCTGACATTTAGCAGCTGATTATATGTCGGTTATACCAGTTAGATTTAAATTATGTCATAAACACAGACAACCGCTTTTCGAACTAAAGGCCCGAAACGATCATAAAACCATAAAATCACGAAGAAATTACAAAGTGCCCTTTACAGCTACCAATATAACCATATTTCATCTTCGCGCGTCGGGCATAAGACATACGAATAAAGTATAGCCTGCTTTTTTCTTGTTTATAACAGAACCTTGTTTAGGCTGCAGTTTCTGGAATGGTCAAGGACCGTAAGCTATAGAAAGTGATTTGTCTCTGTTTCAATAAAGCATTTCTGTCACGACTGATCTATTGTCATATCCGAGTCATTGTCCGAATGATCTTGGTCTTAATTGAAGAAGAATAAAGGATATAATTGATCATACTTTGAATATTACCTCATCTTACACCTATTCATTCTCTTAAGTTATGATCTCAGGCTCAAATATGGCTAAACCAAAAAATCTCAATCTTCTAAGCTCTTAGTTTTATTTTGTACAAAAACTCTTTGTATAGAGGAAATTCATGTCATGTCAGACACTTCTAATTTAGATATTATGATAAAAATATTGAGAATTTCTATAAAAGCCTCCAGGATGCATTGGTTATAAAGCTTTAAAGTTTAAGAGAAATTATTACCCATCGTAAAATTACTGAATAACTTTTGTTTTCTAAGCGTCCTGTCGTTTCTCTGTATCGGCGTTTTATTACCGGCGACAGTTTTTTATGAGTATCTAAAGATTTCACGGACAACCGTTCGTAAATAGTACCTACTTCTGTATACATTTCCATTTTTTGCTCTAACAACGACAGTTCCTTGTACTATTTTAAGTTATTTTCTAATTTTATAAATGCGGTTAAAAACAATAACCTAGTTGTGAGTTGGCAACTGTTGAGAAATATACGTAGGTATATTAAGTTTTTATAAAGCACGTCATATAATATTTCATAAGTTTTAAATTAAATATTCCATTGTTTCCCCTGCGGCTGGACTTTAAGATCATTTCAAAGGCTTACCGTGTATAAATAACAACGAATACTGCTCCAAAAAGCTCTTGCACTGACGGTTTTACACATAAATCATTACCATACGAAAACATTTCGACTGCATTGTTAAAAATGTCACTTCGACTTATGACCTGCTTCGTCTAAGGCAAATTAAAAAGAAAGAGATAAATATATTTGAAAGGGTTGAGAGAGGAGAGCAATAACATTAAAGAATGCCGACGACATTGGTATGGGTACTCTGTCACATTTTTTCTTATTATGTGCTTATAAATATTACTGAATTATTATATTTATGTGAAACTATTATGTAGTACCTACATCATTCCTGTCGATTTAAAAATATTGGCAATAGGTGGGATAATCTCTTGGCTCATTCTTCATATAAGACTGACTAGTACTAAATACAAGTTTGTTTTCTAATAAAATTACAAAATCTAGAATTAAATTCAATGGAAGTTAATATTTAAGACAATAGTAGACAAGTCTTCTAAAAATGTTCACTTACATGCTTTTCTCGCATGAGTCATGTTCGCGGTACGTAAGCGAGGCGGCGCGGCGACGAGCGGCGCGAAGGCCTCTTTGAATTATTAAAAACGTCTCGATTTTTTAATTCGACTTCAAATTATATGAGTTTCTGAAGTACGAGTATAAATCGGGATTAGTGTCTTATAAGTCCATCTGATGTGCCCGAGAACATCACAAAACGTTTGTTCAATGCTTTAAGAGGATGAAAGATTATTTACAAATATGCAGCCATTTGTAATTTGTAGAAATTAACTTTGTTTTTGTTTTGAATCATGCATCGCATGATTAATCTTATGCGCCTACTTATGACTAACTAACAGGATAAAAAGCGTTGAAGTATCATACCATAGATTAATCTTAAACATGTATTGGAATTTTCTAATGCTAAGACTTAGTGCATAATGATGCATTTGCGTAGAGTTTAAGTATGGAAGTTAATGTCGATATTAGTTGGTGTAATATCTGCGATGAGTGGCGCGGCGATCTGATGCGCCGGCGGCTAGGTGACGGCGATGAAGCGCGATACCGATCGACGATCGCCAACGCCCACCACCTTGTAATTTTCTCTGCGAAGGAGAGTGCGTTTTTCATAATCCTTTATGCCATAAACATTTTATTGGTCCCTATACAAGATTTGCGACAGTAATAATGTTTGTTGTTAATTACTTGGATCAGTCGTAAATTCTCCTCTCAATTAGAGTTAAAGAGTTTTCGATGGAGCCAATTATAAGAATGATATTACCTACATCACCGTGCATTGGATTTCTGACCTTTATGTGGGGTTCAGTACAATAATCAAGGTTTAGTCACATTCATATCACGGCCGACAAGCGCTGCACATCCCGCGCACACGCACACATCTCGGCGGCGCGCCCGCGCAGATCAAAGGCACCGACAGGCTCTTTTAGCCGCATAATATGACGCGCCCCCCGCCTCCGCCCGCGGCCGGCGAAATGCCTCGCCGCCCGACAACCTTCAGGGCGCTTACTTGCCATTACTTATGCCGATCTATTAATAAACAAATTGATATAACGGATATTTGAAGCGGGACCTTTGATTCAACGTCATGTTATATTCATCAAAATCAGTTTATTAGATAATTTGCTAAGGAAATACTCACATACTTACTCTCTTTAATTATATTGGGTACCAATTACGTGTTAACATTGATGAAAAACGCAGGACCATTATGACCAATTAGCAAGACAAACAATGACAAGTGATTTGGCCAAACTTATTTCTGGGTAGTGTAATTCGATCTGATGATCAAAACCGCAATCATCGATACTGCGCGGGCGAACATTCAGGTGTTGAAACGTTTAAAGCGATTGTCAGATTAGAAGCGGCCCAAGAGATCAAAATCTAAAGAGCCCAGGGCGTAGCTCTTCTTTGTCGCAAAGGCAAGGTAATACTATCAACGTTTCTCTTGCAGAGTCATTCTTTGCTTTTAATGATTATACCTACTTTCCAATTACAATTTACCAAGAATTT
Source organism: Hecatera dysodea (assembly GCA_905332915.2). Classification (NCBI taxonomy): domain Eukaryota; kingdom Metazoa; phylum Arthropoda; class Insecta; order Lepidoptera; family Noctuidae; genus Hecatera; species Hecatera dysodea. The sequence goes on from HG995304.1 coordinate 10,025,341, forward strand.
GTTTATTAATTAATGCAATTTATTTGATAATCGGATTATCACTTACAATATCAAAAACTCTAGTCAGAAAAATTGCTGTTGGGATAGTACTTGAAGCTTTAGGAGAAATTCCAAAAATCTACATTTTGCAATTCATCAACATTGTATGTCCAAATCCAAACATAGATTCTACTTAAGTTCATTCTGAACTAGGAGCCTTAAAATGTATGCTAAGGAACTCATAATTATACATATATTTAACGAGGAGACGACAATAAGAGATGACGCCAAAATTCAATTCACTATTTCATGTTTTTCTGATCATGTACTAGCAGTAATTATCGTCTTTTGTTAACGTTGCTTACAAATAAATTCCCATTCTACAAAATGTCCAATATTAAATGATGTATTTTAAAATAATATATGTGACACATTGCTGAAGCTACATCTTATGTACCTAGTTGTTTTGTGTTTCTACATGATACCTTTAGACGCGAAAATAGGTACCTACAAGCAAACGATTTTGTAACGAAATCATCAAAAAATATAATATAACCTTATTGCTATCACATTCACAGTCAAGATTGATTGAACTAAACAACGCAATCAATGTAAGGTAATTTTTTAATGCAGCAAACAATTACGGCAACATTTATTAGTTTTTTGAGCGAAACCTTTGTTCAAGCGGCAAGTGACGACGTCAAAGAGTCCATTTCGTGCAAGAAAAGAAAAGAATCCGTCAAATTAGTACATAACGCGTTATGAATACCGAATGAGGTCAAACAGGGCATTCTCAAACATAGCCTATTATATTGAAATAAAATATTCAGTTCCATTCATTACCTACGTAGGTACGTACATTATATTCCGCAGTGACATGCCGAAAGGCGTTACCTCAGTTTGAACAGTTGGTAACGTGTTCAATAGGGAGACTCGTGTTTTAACGAATTAGAAAGACTTTTTGTATTCCCTGTAGCTGCATTTCTTTCAGTTTACCGGGATATGGAATACCAAATGATTTTCAACATGAGTAGTCTCCAAATGTTGATTTTAAACAAACGACCTATGGAAATAGAAATCTATTGCAACGATATGTTTCGCTGTCAAACTGGCATACCCGCTCACGCCAGTTTGACAGCGAAACATATCGTTGCCTGCAGCGAATTTTAATCTATCGAAATTCGTAGTAAATAATATTTAGAATTTCCTAAAAAGCTATTCTCTAAAAGAATAAGCCGCCATCTGAGATGCTATGTAACTCGCATGAAAGTATAATAGAATTGATTTGATATTCGATTGCTACATTTAGTGGCTGGCGGAGCGGCCACGCGACCACGGGCCACACAGAATACTTTGAAGACTTGAAGAAGGCTTAATGGAATGACACAGCCTTTGTGAACGCCGCCCAATTCTAATGCCTATTCAGATGGCATTTCACCTCTCTTTGTTGCTTGATTTTGGATAGTAATAGGTTATTTTATTAGCGTATAGATGATTTTTAACGAGAAAAGAAATCTTGTGTCGATATAAATTGATGGCACATTGTTATTTTAGTTAGGCATTGAAATGGATTACCTACGTTTTAATGTGGAGCATGTATTGTAGGAAACTTTAACTTGTTGATCGAATTAAATTTTGTATGCTCTATACACGCTTCAATGATAACCTTTTTAAATCGCTCTACATATTACTATTATTCAATTTATTTTGCACAAGCTTTTCTTTGTGGAATTGCTTATAAGATATTTCGGTATGAAAAAGTATTTTGCTTGTACGGGCGTTTGTATTAAATAGCTGTAGTGAAATTGTCCAGCTCGCCACCAGCGCGAGCGCCGAGCGTTCAGAAAGCATCTCTTCGCCGCTAATTCACGACATTCCTTCAGCGCTCAGCTACAACGCTGGGTATGTAGTCGTTTGTACCGCTCTCGCATTATTGTGTAAAACCACGAAACCAGGTGCTCTTATTTTGTTCTAGACTAGGTTACAGATAGTCTAGTACTTACTACTACAGAATTTGTATATTTTGTTCTAACCTTATAAAGGTTATGAGTACCTAGTTGTATATTGCAACATCGGAATATCGACATAATATGATTAATTATTATTTATAAAAAACTGAAATGAACATTCAAAACAGTTGAAGAAAAATGAAAAGAATGAGCTAGGTACAATATTTCATATAAGCTCAGTTTTTTCGCTCAGATGTTTCATGTGAAGTCTAACAATAGTTATGGCCCACATAATGGTTTACACAAAGACATAACTTACCTACGTAAGGTCGACTTCAAAATCTTTGAAGTCAATATATGCATTACTAATATGAATAAAAATATGAATGTATGTTCTTACACTTGTATGTAAAGTAGTTAACAACATGGATGAACAGCATCGCTGTAGCATAGAAGTGCGTTCAAAACAAGTTGTAGCTTCATAATTTGTAATGCGAAAGCAAAAACGTCAAGAACATTAATTAGATTTCCTGAACTATGACCAGGTTTCGCAGAACCCACTCGTCGTACAGTTATCGTTGGTACAACTCATGTGGAAGGAAAGCGGCATGGCGTGTGACGTAAAGCCCCATATAAATTTTACTATAGGCACATTAATGTCGCTACGTGAAATTGATTTGCAAGCAGAAACATATTATGATTGTGAAAACGGGGTTTACGATTTATTTACACAATACGATATCGACTTCAAACATTATAAACTATCACTGCACCGTTGTTATCAAGTACGTACTCGTGGCAAGCTCGCCTTTTGTTTTTCTTCATCCGCAAGTAATATATTCAAAGAGCATTATTTGTCAACAGCTACGGATACATTGATTTGCAATCAGCACCGAAATAAATTTATAACAAACTCGAAGAGAAAAAGTATTTTATTCCCTCAATGAACTTGCAAGATATATTCTAATTGGTAAATAATCGAGCCTGCTGTAAGTATTGAATGTGGCCCAGGTGTACTTGTGTGTGTAGCTGCAAAGGTCGGGATATCTTTACGCCTATTGCGTTCATAAGTTTTATTGGCCGTCGTTCCCGTGTAGAGAACCCACGGCTAGTGCAATAGTAATACCCCAAGACATCAAACGTTTCAACAATACAAAGTGCAACACAGTGGAAACAAAATGCACCATTTCAGTTCATACCGATTAAAGCAAATTTAAGTGCAACGTACTTTTTTACGCGGTCATTTCAAATTAAGAACTAAGAAGTTGTACAAACAGAAAATAAATTTCGTCATAGCAAAGATGGAAGGTTAAGAAATTCAATCTCTATCCGACAATGGAAGTGATAACCCAAAAGTACTACGAAGGTTGATGAAAATGTGATTGTTAATTAAAGTTGACACAGAAATGCGAATGGTGAATTCAGAATCTTCATTTATTCGGTCACGGTTTGCCTCTTACGTTTAGCATTAAATGATTGACTCTGTTTCAATTTCGTCTAACACGAACGCAACGGTTGAACGAATCGGAACACGATTATGTGATTGTGAGAAAATTTTATACTTCAACGGTGCAACGGTGTCTATGTCTAACTTTAGTGTGTGATTATGTTTCGAGCAGACGAGACTTGCTTGCTATGAATAAAACGCGTGAGTAAAAAATATTGACAGCTAGGGTATTGAGACATTCAGCTACCGAGTGCACAATATCGACAATATCGACCTAGTGACTGATATTTTTTTGCCAATTCAACTTTACTTGCAGTGCCTCAAATTGCCGCGCCACCCTCGTCGATGTTATTGTTGCGCTCTACTTGTGCATGCTCCGAAAGCACTTCCGGACGATTAGCTACCAATTGATGTTTGAATTTGTTGTTAACTTCACCTTCTTTTGCGTTAATAGCGTTACAATGTTTGCGAATTCTATTACACATTGTGCACTTGAGATCCTTTTTATGATTTGTATTGTGAAAACTTCATCAATTGCGTGTTTGACTGATCCTGTTAGTTCGGTTGGATTTAGAGTAAAACGCGAATTGGAGTAACGTTTAAAATTTTGAGGTATGGCGATCGAATTTATTATACACCAAATCGATGTATTCACATCATTTGCGCATTCCAAAATCTGGCCTATTATTTCGATTGTTATTTTAAGTTTCAATATGAAGTTTGATATTTTAATCGTGGTGAATTCCTAGCTAATGTATTACTTATAAGAAAAAATAGTAATAGAGCTATATATATGACGGTAATAAACTATCTCGCCAAAACGAGAACTATATTATAATGAAGTGATACATTACCACAAAGCCACCCACATTTGTATAGCGGGGTTGTTATGGACACGTTATGCGTCATAAATATTTCGGGAACATAAAATTAACACTCAAAAACATGGGCTTTCGAGGCACCGCAACGTCTACGGCCTCCTACAAAAAATATGGGGATCGCTTGCAGAACCGCGGCGTGACTACGGACACTACAAAAGCACTTCGACACAAATAAACCACTACAGAATTTAAGAGAAACAAAATAAGGTTCAATTTTAAATATTCTTGAAAGCTCTCCTGTTAGTTTGGGAGGTTTTATTGATGGATACAGTTGTTAACCCTAAGTTGTTTGTGTTATGGTCTACTTTCGATTGTATGCTTAATAGCCGTCTCGGTTTCTTGTCTTATCAAAGGACATACTTGTTGACATGTTGTCTAATTGATTGGTGGTTCTCAGTAGGGGTCTAGGGCCTTGCATGAGGCGGAACCTTTGAGGAATTATTTGAAATTGATATACTATAAATGCCGTCACAAGTGGAACATGCCACTGTTATGTTTTTTTTAAATACCATTAATATGCGGTCAAACTTTGATATAGGGTGGGAATTTAAGCTAATTACTGTTTTTATTTGCATTTATCTATTGAAAAACATTAGGTTTTCCATGGAGAAATTACACTATTTAAGGGCTACTAATTCAGCAAATAAAAAAGGTTAAGTATTAATTTTGTAACAATTTTATAATTTTAATTGAATTTTACTATCTGAAAATTACAAGAGAAAAAGTGAAAAATCATTTTATGACGCACTTGTAGTAATATAGCTGCAGAATGTATTCTCTAACATCAGCTCCCCAATAGAAGTTAACATGCATGCACAAAGGCGTTGCAAAAATCGACGACCGGCGGCTTCCTTTGACGTTAGGTGGTCTTTCAACCACCGCCGCACGAATGATGTGATTATAATAGCGACACTTTACGCACACATAACCACATTAATATATCCAGAAAAAAATACAATTTATATTCCAAAGGATTTTTATTCGCAAACACCATTGATCCAGTCAACTTAATTACCGTTCACGATACTCATCGCTATAAAACATTAATTAAAAATTTTGATGACTATCTTTTCACTGTAGAGAATCAAGATGATTCATCAATCTCTCAGAATTCTTCACACAACAACAAGATGGAGGCATTTCATTTAATCTAGGAATAACATATTTTTTTGTCAGAACAGAAGTCGATACTCGTAAAATGTAACAAGTCGATGCCAACAAAGGCCAGAAATAGTTTAAGTGTTATCGTTTCTGCTTGACCGCACTCGTGTAAAAGAAATTGGATACTCTTGCTTGAGAACACTGCCAATGAAACGTAAAATTACGAGGTGATCGAGGCCTACCGATGACGTAGGTAGGTACATATTATTGTGGAAGCGTGTACCAGCGACGTGCAACCGTGCCAGCTTTGTGATCCATAATGTATTGTTGCTATTGATGCTTTACGCATTATTTGAGTTTAATATAGCTACTGCTTGCCCTACTAATACCAGTCCAATATAAAGACGCGCCTCCTTTCGGGCGACAGCATCACAAAACATTTACAATAATAATCTAATATACGTATGTATATAAGAGTATCTTCATATCTATAGAAATAAGATTGTGCCTCACAAAATCATGGTCGTAAAGCACACTGGAACATATTCTTCACAAGTAGAATACACACAATCAGAGGGCTTAGCTTTTATAGCGAAGCTGATCCGCAACTGGTTTCCACACGCGTTCACCGCTTATGTTCACGTTTGTGAGTTAGAAATGGCGATGTGGGAAAAGCTTCTAATATTGAAGAAGGTTTTAAGAGTGTCTATTTCCGCAGGTCAGGGTCGTATGAACCAGTTGGGCGGAGTGTTCATCAACGGTCGTCCGCTGCCGAATCATATCCGGCTGAAGATCGTGGAAATGGCGGCGGCGGGCGTGCGGCCCTGCGTCATCTCGCGCCAGCTGCGTGTCTCACACGGCTGCGTCTCCAAGATACTCAACCGATACCAGGTGAGGATACATCCACGTACTAATATACAATCCGTTACTTGTTAACTCATGATTAGCACTGACATTTATTTTGAAAGAAGACGAGGAAATTATGTACAATTTTCTTTTTCTTGTTTACCAGGAAACGGGATCCATACGTCCCGGTGTGATTGGAGGATCCAAGCCAAGAGTTGCGACTCCAGAAGTAGAGAACAGGATCGAGGAGCTGAAGAGACAAAACCCAGGTATATTTTCCTGGGAAATTAGAGATAAACTAATTAAAGAAGGCATTTGTGATAAAAACACAGCGCCGTCTGTGAGTTCGATTTCGAGACTAATACGAGGAGGCAAAAGGGATGAATCAGATCCTAGAAGAAATCACAGCATTGATGGTATTCTAGGTAAGTAATATACTTACCTCGGATTATTAAACATTGCATTGCATGGATCCAATTGATCCCTATTTGAGATTTATGTTTTCAATAACGATTCGTAATGAGAATAATAATGTAGAAGTGACCTTAGGTACTTATACTGCTGGCATTTGCCATATCAGTTGGTAGCATAGTTTGTAGGAGCACTTTGCCGCTTGCAAAGTAATACCGTGTTGTGTATTTGCATTAAACTTTATATTGCTCTAGTTTGTTGTGCTCTCTTGATAAAGAATTAACTGTGCTGTGGTTTATTCTGAGTCTATTATTTTCTACGTGCGAGGTCATTGCGGGTAGGCATTAATAACTATTTAGCAATATTTCAAAGTCTCTGACGGATTCAATTCAATCATTTAAAAAGTCTCTGTTGAAACCTTCGACGTAATGACGCGTAAATAACTCGCCGTGTCATCGTAGTCCTTAACGCTGATTCGAGACCATAATCACTTAATTTAGTTCAAAGCATACTATTATTATAAATTTATTCTTATAATGAGACTGTCGGAACGTTTGCAAACTTCACAAAATGGCGTATAAAGTTAATAATCCACGTAAAAGTGAAGCGGGCGCACGCCACGGCAGCGCCCCTTGTGTCGGCTTCGAAATTGTAGGTTATAAAAATGAAATTAGTATCCAAAGGTGTTATTATCCCATCGCGTTTGGCCGCGGGGCTTGCATTACGACAATCTGTCCGTACTGCACGTCTTGTGCCGTATAGCTATCCAATATAAAATGGCGCTCCTAATATCCCGGTTCAGTGACGGAGCGCGGTTTTGCCGGCGAGATTCTGCGCACCGATAAGATTATGCATATTAAGTTGTGCGCGGCCAAAGTAATATCTACACTGGAAAAGCGGCCCCCTTTAGTGTTCGAGCCGAGTATTGAAAATTTGCTGTTCGTGCCTGTCCTGTGACGGCGGGTAACGGTACATTTTGGTCGCAAGTTTTTCGTGGAAATATTTGCATACGAGCGGACTTCGGTAACATTGGTCGTTGATTATTATTTTAGGGTCCGCAGTCAGTTTGCATATTGAAAATTTGCATGCTCGGACATTGTTTATTTTTCGTTTGTACTGCTTAAACGAATAATAATAAGTATAAAAACAAAATTCGCTCTCATATTTTAAACGCCGTCGTGACTCCACACGAGATAAGAACGCCATCAACTTCTCTATAATCTAATTTCATTTTATTATCAAATAGCACAAAGTAATATTTATTAAGGCCCCGAAGAATTCATTTGAGGCTACTAGAGGCGTAGTGTAATGTGGTTACGTTTAATTTAATCGAGGCCGCGTGTGGTCCGCGCGGTAGTCCAATGTAATCGACGTAAAACAAAAACAAATGATCTTAGAAAGTCGCAATAAAAATTACCTATTACGACGACAAAATTCATATGATTTGAAGAGTTATTTCTGAGTGAGGCCATTTGGAATAAAGCCCCGCTATAATTTAAATAGCTTAAGTTTTATGATCATAGTTTTAAGTAAATTGCTTAGCACAAAACACCCAGCATCAACCAAGACTATTTTATTTTTAAAAGGTCCATCATCATGTGAAGATTCTGATACTGAATCCGAGCCTGGTATCACGCTGAAGAGGAAACAAAGGAGGTCCAGGACTACGTTCTCTGGAGACCAGCTTGAAGCTTTAGAGCGTGCTTTTACGAGGACTCAGTATCCTGATGTTTATACTAGGGAAGAACTTGCGCAAAAAACCAAGCTCACCGAAGCTAGAGTTCAGGTAAGAACATTACTTTTGCTAAACTGCTACCTCCTCTTGCCCACTTGTAGGAATGTTCATGAAGATTTATTGCTAATTCTAAAATACTATATACTTATAATAAATCTGTAGAGAGGTCAATTCTGTACAAGGAATATATTTTCAAAATAACTATCAGGGGGTGATTAGTGATCGATACTGGTGCCAAAAACGCAATCAGTAAAATTTTTGTCTGTCTGTCTGTCTGTCTGTCTGTCTGTCTGTCTGTCTGTCTGTATGTTCTTTATAGAAACAAAAACTACTCGACCGATTTTAACGAAACTTGGTGCAATTATTCTTCATACTCCTGGGCAGGTTATAGTATACTTTTCATCACGCTACAATCAATAGGAGCAGAGCAGTGAAGGAAAATGTTGGGAAAACGGGAGAAGTTACTACATTTTTTAAGCTTCTGTCGCGTGTGTAGCCTTAATGGTTAAAGTTACATAGAAATCATGTATTACGGAAATGTTTTACATAAAATTATCTCAAAAATGTCCCAAACAGCATATGTCTATATTTTATGGTTGACTCACAATAACACGTGTAACTCCCGATAGCTTAGCAGTTCGGCGCTTTCTGATTATTTGTATGAAACTTTGTCAATTTTAAACCGATCGGGCTGAGAGTTTCAAAATCGGGGGTAAAGTAACTATTCCACGCGGACGAAGTCGCTGGCAGAAGCTAGTTCTAAAATAAAACTGATGTTCGTTCAATATAACCACACAGATGATATAACCACATAGATGTTAATATCATACTTCAAACATAATTATATAGTCATATATTTTACACTTACTAAAACAGAGGGTCTTTGCCAGATACCATGCGGCCAAGAGTATCGGTAGCCAACTCAAAACAGGTTGGGTGTATCAATGATAGATGATCGCAATCAAACAGTCCCATTGTTGGCCGCACTCACTTCCCGCCCCTACAAAAGCGTGGCACTAGAAAAAAACATAATTACCTTTATAATTAATTACAACAATGGTTAGAGCTACCATATGTTGTTCATCGCTACCGATGTTTTATCAGTTTTTGTTCAATTAGTAGACCTCGTAATTGTAGGCCGCTATAAGACGGCGTAATCGACTTACCTCTGTAATTATGTATTGATGAGTTAGGTATTTGTATTATTTATAGCAGTATCAATCGCAATGTCTGTCAAAGGTGTAGGCTCACATTAATTCGTATCAAATTTTGTAAGGTTTGCAATCGTAGCCTTATAAAGTGAAGACTTAAGAACAATAATAATTATAAACGCAATTAACTGATTGGATTCCTCGGTCAGATTGCATTGAGCAATCAGTAATGTTTAATTATTCTTAACAAGGACTTAATTAAAGTTTATTTTGTTCAGGTATGGTTTTCTAACCGAAGAGCCCGACTTCGCAAGCAACTGAACTCGCAGCAATTGAGCGCTTTTAATACCATGTCCCTGCAGTCAGCGTTCCCTTCAGTTCACCAACAATACGAGCCTCCATCCACTTTCAATGCACAATGTGCATCTTGGCAACAATCATACTCATCTGCTTTGGGAAGCAGCTCAGTTCTGAACTCGGCTCTAGCGCCTTCCCTACATCAATCCGCGTTAACTGCTCCGTCTGTGTGCCAGTCAGCGCTTGCAGCATCCTCCCTACATCCCCCAACATCAAGTTCCTTCTCGACGGGTAACTTAACACCTCTGTCCCATTCTTCGGAACTAGCTACTCCCTTGCAAGCACCCACTGACGCTACGCCGCCAAGCTCAAGTCCCACTACGACGAGTCCTTCTGCGAACCAGACCAGTGCACTCACTTACCAACATTCAACGTACGCGAACCCCAGCGAACCCCTCTCCCATCCTTATGGATACGGAGACTACTCGAAGCAGGAGCACGCCATGTCAGCGCACAACCACTGGACGACTAGGCAATTGAGCGGACACGCGCAAAACAAGCTTGCCGAAGTCAGCGCTTGGCCTGAAAACTATAGGTAAGTTTATTGCACGTTCGTTTAATATTCACCTTTACAACATATAAAGCAAACATGGATTAAAACATCTCAATAATCCGCGACGGTAACTAAGTAGCTCTATGAATTATTGATGCCAGGCTACTCACCTGGCTTGGCTTATGCGGATGAATATGCAATTACAATAAAGTGACCTTTGCTGCCGATCATTTAAATAACTATCTATTATGTGAATACCAGATATGACTGTTACACTAATAGTAGGTTTAGGGCGCACGTTCGCAATGACATCATTTCGAGTTAGTCAATCTGTGTTAGTGTGGAGTATGACGCGTCTCGTCATCTCGCGTCGTGCCGTGTTCTCGAGCGTGTCCGCATAGGATGCGTGTAATGCCGCGTCCGGTGGCTATCGATCGGGCGTGGGCTCGATCGCAAATCGGGGTGCGTACGTTTTATTTCTTTTCACCTTCCTTTATCATTAGCCGAAGCGGCCGCTAATCAATTAAGAGTGTAAGAAGTCGGCCATTATACGCCGCGCGGGTGGTTATTACAGCGCGCGCCTCGTAATACGCCGATCCGATCGTGAATGCAATAGGGCTGCGAATTTTATAGTGATTTTGCAGCGATTTTTAATTAAAGTTTTTCTTAGTTATTTAAATTCTCTTGCAATATTCGATATATCGTCTTTGGGATCTGGGATTTATTACAACAGAAAGGAGGTTGTAGAAAACATTTCACTCGTGCCTAGTCGATGGAGTATTTAACTACTAAAGTGAATATTTGTCGAATGACAATGTGACAAATTTAATACATTGTCGCTTTGTACTATATACGGCGACGACATTTATCTGTGTTATCGAGACAAAGCACGTCAATAAACCTCACATTGGACCACACACAATATCTCAGCATGCACAATGGAAGACAAACTAATAACATATGGGTTAGCTTCGTTTATGTGTCGGTGTGTCTTATCTAGTCCTTTACGCCCGCTTGATTGACGTAACACTTCGTTTCAACTCTATTTGTTATTTTTGTCTGCCAAAAATATTGTATTGTGTGCCGAAAGTGTGGCTAATGGGCGTTTCTTATCTGTTTGGAGATGGGAATAATAGAAGAAAATCCCTTTTGATTATATCTTGGTCGGCTCTACGCAATGTTGGCGCAGCCGGAAAAGCTATATCTTGTACAATGTCCATGAGTCATAATAAATCAGTGAGCTGCCTATCTATTAGTAGTGAGATAGTACGTACATTTTGCTATAATTAACATGGACAGTCATTGGCCATAAATAGCGATTGTGATTGTCACCTCATACCTTATTTTATTTGCCGCACCGGTGGTTCTACGATATTTGTATTTACGTTAAATCATTGTAATAGTCTGTAGGCATTCAACAGGAAAAACTTTTTTAATAAATCGATAGGGACACGAGAAAAACGACCCTATTTTAAATACTTTCAAAAGACGATAAATCTACATAATAACGCATCGATACTACAATCATACGTGTAATTTCGACTCAGCACTGTAAACTATTCCTGTATGCGGCATATTATTCAAAATTATTCAATTTAGCCAACCCAATATTACGGGTACGTGAAATTGCCGATGTTCATCTCTTGTTTCTGTAACTGAATGTTCCATTAAATGACATATTTCAGGTTTTTTGGCTTTATTTATTAATACCTACGCGTATAATCGACTAAAGTAAACACCAATCAATTGTTCTTTTGTTCGTAAAGTAATTATTTTTCAGAATGGTCCAGGGCGTTTTATTAACGTTCAGTCGTCTAGTGTTATTTACTCGGAAACAGAAACAACAAACCAACGTTTGTTAGGTTAATAGCTTCCAAGTAATACGGCTACCTATCATTTATTGATATTAGAAATCGCCGCCACAATACGTAGCGGATAACAGATAAACACACGTTGCTTTGTGGCCGGCTCGGCAATTAATGAGAGGCCGAACGTGACATTAGTGCAGTGAACCTAAGCATTATGCTAACGCGAACCCGGTATTAAAACTTATCTGCAGCTATTTGCATTCGACTTCCTAAACTGCAGTAAGCCTCGCGTGTGCGCGGCGCAACCACCTTGCCTCGGACACTTTCCTCGAGAAACGTTCGTGAGGTTATTGTTTTCGCACGTGTTTCATTCTTATGTTAAATGTTTATGCACATATTTACCATAAGGGTAAACTGTGGTATTTGGGATGAAGTTAAGTAATAACTAATAGCCAATCGGCATAACCTGTCTAGCCAGTTCCGAGAGCTGAATAATACCCAGCAAAGAGAATACATATTTTTAACTGCCTTCCAAAGTAATTTTGCATTATTCAGAGCAAGTTAATGTAGGTTTTCATTGTGATCGTAATAGTTGAAACTGTGCGGCATTACGTGCGGCCTTCGTAGTTTACGAGCGATGTACGACACTAATGTACCTTAATAATGTATTAGCCACTGTATTAACTATGAATTAAAATTTTATTGCACGCTCAGTCACGAAATGCTTCCGAAAACTCTGCGGAGTGTGCACTAAGACACCTCAACTTAATTATGTAGCTCGGTAGGCCGGTACGAGTCACAATTACAAGCCGGCATTAGAGCTTGCACACTGTGTTATTATTTAATTATTTTTAGTGTAATCGGTAGATTCTCGGCATAACGTAAGACAGAATGGAACCTATGAAGCGATTAAAGTATGCAGTGGGCAGTATCCCACGCTCGGCTAAGTTATTGATAATAAAATTCTATGTAACACTACTAGGTATTACGTGCTTGACTCTTATCAATAGATATAGGCAATATATTTGCAAGAGACAGGCTATATTGATATAAAAGACGACGGATATCTTTGATATAAAAGACGCTTCGAGTTAAATCCAGCCTTCGGCCTATTGTTATGCGACGCCTACTCAGAAGCTGAAGCATCTATGTATTATGTGTGTATGTTTGTGTGCATCTATGTATATGTATGTATGTACATATTGGAAATAACGAGTTCCGATGTGAGAGGCTAACTGATAAATTATATTTATTTTGTAAGTAGGTTAAACATAGCACTTTTACACGTCCAATATTTTTTGGTCATTTTATATTAGATAGGGCCGGTGTTTCCTAGCCGACTACCCTGAGACACCGAAACAAACTCAGAGGTCAAAGTCTCTTTTAAAATCCATACGATGCACGATACGCACCTTCTGTTATTAGATACGAGATTTTCATGTATTTTTCCTTTGTTACAGTTCCTTCTTTGGCACAAACCCGTCACACTACGCGTCGCACGCTCATTCGCCTACCGAGGCGAAGTCTGGCTACCCGTACTTAGGTCAACTCGGCGGCATGGACATGGGCAGGGTACACTAGACCCAAGTGCCTTGTAAATAAGCAATAGAATGCTATATCATAACTATTCACAATAGTTTCAGGACATATTTTTACGTGCCTTCATGATACTGAGTGTTTAAATGTTTCTACAGACGACAATATTTGTATATTTACATGTTCGCAATAATATTGGTTGTAATCGATTCGATAGATATTTTGAGAGCCTGCACTGTAATATAGAGCTTTATTGTATACTTCATAGATTCATAGTGTTTTATATTGTAATAATATTTACGGTTCCTGAGAAATGTGTGCACTAAATACAAATTTTCCCGTAGGTTTTTATCTTTTTAGATATAGATCGTTACTACATTTTATAAGTTGTTATATGTATATTGTATTTTAGATATAATCAATGTTAATAAGCAATGTTGTAATAATGTTTAAAAATCAATAAACATAATAACCTTCGTAATAAAAATTAAAAGTAGCTAAAAGGAAAATTGTGTTTTCCTTTTAGAGGCTTATACCCTAAAGATTGATCTTATAATTGCCTTGAATGAAGTTGTGATTTTATATAAAAAAATGTATTTATTTATAGGTATATAACTATAATTTAGATTAATTAAGTATAGCGACTAAGCACTTTGTTAAATAACGGTTTACCCAGAATAAATGAATGCTAATGCAAATAATTCAAGGTTTTTCATTCACCTAGAAACTTTTCAGTTTTTAAACATGATTAAAGCGTATTTCACATCCTACCCGAACAATGATCAGTTATCATCAAAGCATTTTGCTTTGTACTGCCCAGCCTTCGTGCATTGTTCTAGGCTTATCTAAGGCATGTCACACACAGGTGGCATATTAATTGAATAGTTCGGCAATACGTGTGCCAATCATCATAGCTCTGACATTTGTTAGTTCGATTATCTGAACGTCGACTACAGACTACTGAATTTCTCGTTAAAGTTGGAAGATATTAAGCCATTACTGTACTATAGTATCTTTAACTAAAATGAAACTCTATTTTAAATTTTCAACATTTTCGAAATAAAGCTGGCTGAAGAGACTGCATAACTTTGTTAAGTATGCTTACGAAATGGGCCTAAGTTTTCATAAGCGGAGGAAAGTTCCTTGGCTTAAATACGTTAGTTGGAAAATTAACCAGGTAGGTGGCTGGAGAAGTATCTAAACTAATATTATGAAGAGGAAAAACTGTTTGTTTGTACCTAAAAGATTCATGATGGAAAGCTATATTATCGCCGATATTGATAGATTACTTTTTATCCCGGCAGTTGCACAGTTCCTGTTACAGGCCACAGAAGCGATGGCGTTGGAAGAATCTAGTTGAAGTATAAAACTGTAGTTTTAAATAGTTTATTCAACATTACAGTTACTTTTTCAAGAAATCTTACTTTACACCTCGAACCATGTGACCATTTTACGGTTATATAAAGTTACAAAGACCGTCATGAATGACATGGTTTTATGAATATGGTTTCATGTTTGGCACAAATTAAGCGGGTTGAAAAACGGATTACAGTGCACATAATTATAACTTGCTTATAGAGGTTTGCCTACCTATATTCAGCATGTGAAAACAATGCTAAATGTGTACCCTTGTAATATAATCGCTATAGGCAATGAGAGTTTTTATATAACATAGTATCACGTCTATTTTCTTCAAAGGAGTAGGCCGGATTGATCCTTTGTTTTCCCAGAAAGCTTCTTGGTATACCATCCAAGAAACATCTGGAGTTCTAAGAACCTATTCCTTCAACCTAACGATACCATGGTTTTGACGCGTCCAAGGTCTATTGCTACGTCTTAAAACCATCATGATTTTGGTTTGGGAGGGAGTCGGTGCTATACAAGAAGTGCAGCTCTATACATTTTCCACAATGGCATCATGATCACATTCTCACGTCATAGCAGGAGGGCATTGTTTTTATCGGAGTATGCTTCACCATCTAGGGTAGCGGAATTTGTTGGAAAGAGTCATCGCGGCCCTGGAACGCAAAAGGCATTAGGAAGAATACGGGTGGGTTTTAGTCGGTAAGAGTCTGACACTCCTTTCTGCTCCGCCCAGAGCGAGCGGTCTTCACATCCAATATAAATGCTTCACGATACCTATCTCCTTATGATAACAGAAAGCTACACTATCGATTTTTATTCCTGAACTAGCTTCTGCCCGCGACTTCGTCCGCGTGGAATAGTTACTTTACCCCCGATTTTGAAACTCTCAGCCCGATCGGTTTAAAATTGACAAAGTTTCATACAAAGTTTCATCCCCTATTTTATCCCCTTGGGGGTAGAATTAATCAAAATCAAGCATGCCAAATTTCAGCCCGATCCGTTCAGTGGTTTGGGCTGTGCGTGATAGATCACTATGTCAGTCAGTCAGTCACTTTTGAGTTTTATATTCCTGAATAGTGAACAGGATAAGCCACGTTGACGTCATGACCTCTTGGGATAATTTACAACATTCACGCGGTCAAATACGCTGGCAGCTAGTACCTAAATATACGTAATTGAAACAATACAGCACGCTGCAGCATGTTACATAATGTTTCTGTTAGGTACAAACAGCGTGTAACTTAGCCACAGCAACGAGAGTTCTGTTACAGATAGACAATGGCAGCGGCTGTCTTTCAGCGCCTGTATGGCCGTAATTAGGCAGTCAAATGCAAGCCCCACATGTAATTGAACTAATTCTCTTGAAGCTCCGTATTATTGCACAGTTTGCGTGGGCGGTGAGCAGAGACCGGAATAACTGACTTTAAAAGCAAGTATATTCATATTTATTTTGTAAAAGTTGCATGGCTTGTTAGGTTTTACATGTTGCGTTGTCATCAACGCAACATGTAAAACCTAACAAGCCTGGTGCCTGGTGGGTGGTTTTCTATTTTCGGTCTATTTGATATGAAGACGGATTTTATATATATGTCCGCTAAGTTTCAAAAGAGTGTTGTTATAAATGTTATAAGTACCTACTTGTTATTCAATAATAGATAGAGAGCCCTAATACTAAAAAGACCTACGAAAATATAAATAATGGCACCTTTGTACATAATATACATATGTATACGATTATGAGGTATAAAGAAATGCGATTCTACAATATTTTCTTAATTTTCGCGTTTGATGACAATGTCGCCTGATGGAAAATGATGATATGGCGTCGATGGAGGTCGATGGATCACGCTTGCCAAGAATTAAACGTAAATGATGATGTGCAGGTCGATGGAAGTGACGCTTGCAAAGAATGAACCTGTTCACCTTGACTTGAAAACCCCCATAATAATATAACATAATCAGCCTTTTAACGTTCTCACTGCTGGAACACAGGCCTCCTCTCTAGGAGAGGGAATGGGCCGTAATCCATCACGCGGGCCCAGTGCGCATGTCTTCGAATTTTTGGTTCTAGGACATGCCGGATTCCTCACGATGTTTTCCTTCACCGTTTTGAGAGCAGTGGTGATGAAGTTAATTACACAAAGTAAAGCGCCTGGCTGGGTGTGAACCCGTAAGTCGGGACCGTTAAAACCCCCAGATTGCAGCTATCAGGAAACACAGCCTCCGCCAGGGAGTTCCATTCTTTAGCTGTTTTCATTTTATAGCAGGTAACTTTATAACGATATTTACTTTATTCACTTATGAACTACTTGATTTGGTTAAAATAAATCGTTATTTTATTGTTCTAAAAGAAAGGCTTTTGATTTAATATTTTATGAAGAGCTACAAAATAGGTGTATTATGTGATATATCTTCTAAAGTTCTTGAAAGTCAAGCTACTCACCCTACGTTGATTGTTCAAAGCCAGTTCCACTTAAGTGGAACATGAAGAAAAACTTGACTATTACCAATCTTACTAAAATAATTAAAAAAAATCTGAGTAAAATAGATGCCAAATTTTGAATTCAAATATTTATATTGTTATAATATATCACCAAGGCAGCCCTTATCAGTGTTATCTGGGCGTCACATAAAATTTAACCGTCTTTTAACCGAGAAGAAAATTATTATATTTATTTTATTCCTTATTTGGATGGAGTAAACGTTTTGAAGGTGGCAACATTACTTAAATATTACCGTGGTCCAGCCCTTATTCAAATACTGTTTTTTTAATGGGAGAATATTTTTATGTTTTCCACGTCGTTTGAACTCAATCCTTTTGGCATCGTTGTTTACATTGCATCACTCCTTTGCGCGATGCTTTGGAAAACTCTTCAGATGTGTTTTTTTTTCGGTTTTTTTTAACCGCCCTATTAAAAAATATTTCATACACAAAAGTTACTTAAAAGTGGTTGCAAAGTTTTGATTAATATGTGTGAGTGAGTGTATTACCTACCTTACCTCGTACAGTTGAGGGTCCATTTAAAGATCGATCCTACATACATCACTGATTTTATTTTTTAATAATATTAGCAAAAGCATCAGACTTATACAGTCGCCAATAATAGGTCGACCAACATTCTAAGTGAGCAAAATAGCACAGAAATATTACTAGCTATTATAATATTGACAAAAGAAAATACAAATAATCAGAAATGTAGACAATAGTGTGTAAGAACAAGAGAAGAAGAGAATATGAAACCTTAAACTAAAGTAACAAATCAAAATAGGTATATTAATTGACTGAGAACTGAAACTGATCTATTTAAGAAGCGAAACTAAATTCATAAACCCAATGATGGCAGACGATCCGTATGTTATTAGTATGTAAGTACATATACACATAACTTGTTTAATAACGTTGTCGCTTAGAACAGCTTTTCATTATCTATTTAAGTTCCAGCTGTATTCGTCTAAAGCCTATTGAAAAGTGTGCTATACGTATCATTTTAATCTAACCTAAAGAGGGAAAGCCTTTGAGATTTAATGAAAAGATTTTTCGGGGATAGCTTAGACTGTTCTGTTAGTTAAATAAAAAAAAGGAAGGAGTGATCATATACATAGTTAATATGAATGTGATTTTTAAAATCTGTCAAAATTAAGTTTGAAAAATCATCAACAAAAATGTAGCATTCTTCTTGTAGTGTGGTTCTAGGTTATCTCCAGTAATCACATCGGTACGGAGGATTATTCTTATTAGTTACTTAATGCCCCTACTACTGGGCCTGTTTTTCCTCTGTGGGAGGGAGTAGGCCATAATGGCCAAAACATAGCTCAGACTTTGAACAAATCCTCTGATTTATCTTAGCATCTACATAGGTCTCCTTTATTGGACACCATGCTGCCAAGATACCTGAATCTTTTCACTTGCTCCAGTTTACTGCCACGAACTGAGAATTCTGGGACTAACAGCTGGTCTTCTGCGCCGATTACCATAACTTCAGTTTTTTTTTTACGTTTATTGTAGGACTGAACTTCACAGTGACGGCAAACGTCACTGATACTACTTATCAGCGCCTGCAAACTGTCACAAATGTTCGCCACTAAGTATAGCTTAAGTGAGAAGCGTACATGATCTCTGCAATATAAGAGACTCAAACGACAAAGTCGCGGGCGAAGATAGTTACTTATTCATATTTTTGCTGAGGGTCAAAAGGAGTGGGACTTGGAAAGTTAGTTATGGGTGTCCTAAGTTATCGCAGTGTCATCGGCTGATGAGCGCCAAAAAGGCTCTCTATAACACTTACTAATTCCATGCATACTTACTTAACCAGAACGCATTTGGCCAAATACTACCGGAGTATTGTTATTTTTGACTATTCGGAAGTTGACACATTTGATTCTTGTCAAAATACTGTGCTTGTTTATTGTCAAAAATAAAACATTTTCAGCTTTAATTATTTTCAGAATAATCATAAAGAAGGTAAACTAAACAGGAGATATTAGTTCCTAAATACTCAGTTTATTGTTTTTTTCTTTTTTAATATTATAACTGTAGAGTTAATGAAGAACCAGTCTTCCATGGCGGTTATGACTCCCTTCTAAATGTCATTTTCAGCTGGAAGATTAGGGAGATCCTTCCCCAAAGATTCTGAAATGAGATGTATTGTTCTATTTCAGACTATTCTATCTAGCAAGCTTTAGAGGATCGGCTGCGGTGATTGATCATTTGGCAAAATGATTTTCAAACTAAATTCTATTAAAAATAAGACGTTGAGAAGGTTTCTAGAACATGGCATCTATTTTGCACTTGTCCTAATACTTGTGCCTGGAATATACTTCGATATGTGGATTGTATTACCTTCATTAATCGAGAAGTGGGGCTTTGCATACTTGTGTCATTTTAGTTTCGCATGTTTTATTATATTTAATTTTGTGGGCAATATGTATTGTGGGTTATTTACAAGCTCTACAATTCCTGGTAAAAATCTTGAAGGTGTCAATAAAGACGAATGGGAATTCTGTAGTGAGTGTGAATGTTTAAGACCACCTCGTGCCTGGCATTGTCACGTTTGTGAAATTTGTGTCCTACATAGGGACCATCACTGTAGATTTCTAGCAGGTTGTGTTGGGTACTATAATCGTAGATACTTCATAATGCTCACTTTATACACCTTCATAGGTATGGCAGGTTTTCTTTTCTATATAATTGTATATGTATCTCCGTTCATTCGTTGGAACTATGGGCTGATATTGATTAAGATAAGTTGTCCACCTGTAGGCGTTATATTTGATTTTGGAGTTGAAAGCCTCTCTGTTTTACTAGTAGTGGTGAATACCATAGTTGCATGTATTTTAGGATACATACTGCATCACCATTTCACTAACATTCTCAAAGGTAGATTAAGTCCAGAAATAAAAACATACAGCAAAGATTTTATTCACGACAAAGGCTGGAAGCTTAATTTGGTAGAAGTATTTGGTTCAAGATGGTATTTAACTTGGATTTCGCCATTCATTCACAGTGAATTACCAGGAAATGGTATCGAATTAATCGGTAAAAGTAAGAGCGAGTAAAGTAGAAAATAACTATGATACAAAATAACTAGCCGAAAATTTATTGAAATTATGTTGGCCAAACTATATACATATTATAAGTTGATTTGAATAAGATACTAGCATTTAACAGGTTAGGATAATAACAGGAACAATATATTTTATTGATGATAAACTATCGGATTACAAAAATGGATTCCGGTTACGTTTGAGGTGGCCATTTTATAAAGTCCAATTTTAAAGTATGGATGCGCTTACGACATGAACATCTGCTTGTTGGACACCACAACATCCATGTATTTTAAACATAATATACAAGTTTATTTAAGAATAAATATAGTAAAATGTATACGGGTCCGCTCTCTAGTCTAATGTAATTATCTTTTATTTGAAATAAATCCTTACTTCTAAATAATTCAGTACCTTACTTGTTGTTTTTTTATCAAAACTTCACACAACACAACACACTTATACCTAAAAGACCGATTTTAAGCACTGCTTTCCAACGAACATGGTGATATTTTACGCATTACAGTTTTCAATTGTTCCCTTTTTGCCAAACTATGGAGTAGTCCAAAAGGAAAGGAATATTTATCTGGAATTTTAACTCTTACAAGTACACTCGATGAAAAAGTGAAAAAAAAAATCATTCAAAGCCGAGACAATATTTTAGCGCATCTTTGTGTTAAGAACGAAGTCAGCAGCCCTACCATGACCTCTTAAATCCATCATGATTCCTGTGTCAGAGAGAGACGGAGTTACATAAGACAAATAGCACTATCCCTTTCCCTCACACTGAATCATGATAGCATTGGCACTTCGTAGTAGGGCCACAGTACTTATGGTCTACTCAGACAGTTAACCACGAAGGAGATGGCAGAATGATATCACGCACGGAATTATGTCCAATGGAAGGAATGGAGGAAAGCCTTTGCCCAGAAGTGGGACAGATCAGACTTGTACTATTAATATTACTTTAATTGGACCCGATAATGCAGCTAATGGCTTACAGGTACAAGTCTGGACTAACGCCTTAGAAGGGTAAATTTAAGCTGCCAGGCCTTGTTAAGAAAGCGGTAGATACTCCAATACACTTTTTGGGGTCGGCTTCTAGTCAAAACACCAAACTGTATGACAACGTTGCTGTGCTGTAAGTTGCAACTGTTGCTCCCAACTGCCTATCGGACTCCTAGAACCCAGAAACTGGGTAACACAAAACCCTTTGGTAAGACAGGTGTCTGGTGAACTGTCAAAAATCTTCAAATGACAGCAGGGACCGACGGTATTACATGCTTTCTGAGGAAAGGATTTTTGGTAAGTAAGTAATGGATGGTCCCATGAACGGGCTGACCTCGGAAATTATTCCTTAACCTTTAAAATTGACCCGTGCATGTGTGTTGACTTATATCCGCGAGCTCCTTCATAAATATGAGCTTACTTATGGGACCAGACTGTAAATAAACTGGGTATCTAAACGAACCTTCTTTTTTGAACCCAAACAAAGATCTACACATTTGTATTCTATTTACCTATCTCGTACAGATGAAGGCTTTCAATTCGAATATTTGCTCAAGTTATAGGTAACGTTTATGTATAACTGGCACAAAATAAATACTTGAGTTTTGATATAATAGCGAATTGTTTCTCGAAAAACTTTACTTAGATCAGAAGTGGTGCTGAACTGAAGTAGGTGCTGAAGAGCTCCTTAAATAATGTGATAGCATTTAGTAAAATAAGAGAGCCAAGAAAAAATGTCTTATTTATACAACAATTTGTTTTTAAAATGGTGTATTCTCATTTAATACAAAGATTACAAGGACAAAATGAGTGGATAAGTACCAACTATTTATATTGTGACGATGTAGCCTCTTTGGTTACGGGCGGACAAGTTTGTCGAATAAACTTTGGAAGCGTCTGGCGGTATAAAGAGTATAATTATTGAATTTATGAAAGTGAAAAATATGCTTTGTTAAAGTAAGTTTACATAACTTAGCATATTTTAGTTCTCTTATAAGGCAGGTGCCCTAAATAAGTACGAAGTTAAATCCCAAATGTGATTTATTCGGTAGAATAGTAAGTTTTCTAAAAGAAATCAGTTTTTGGAAAAGATAGGGGGAAAATGATACATTATATTAAAATATGATATAAATGAAACAATGTAAGTTGGGTACGGAAACTATAGTTTCAGAAAATATTCCATGAAAAGTGATTAAATTGTCAAAGCTATCAGCGTTGCGACGTCAACTCTGTTCAATCAACGCGGAAGGCGCACTACTCGTACAAGTAAAGCTTTTGAATGGAAAACGTGATTTCAGTCAGGTTTTATCACAAAAACGGATTGTTGAACGCAAAAAGTATTCGGTAAAGCACACGCGTGGGAACCGCGGTTGACTTGACGACGATATTCGTCTGCGCCGTGGAATCGACATGGATGGATAAGAAACTGCGTGGTGGAAGAAGACATTTAAGTGGGTTTGGGATTCTCTGTTAAAAATTTGTATAATTACCCAAGAGAAAAAAAAATTAATGAATTAATGAATCTAGATCACAGTTTTAATCTATAATATAATAAGTAGGAAGGGACGCCAAAGTCCCAAAATACTATATTGTAAAATAAATTATTAAAGAGCGGAGTTTAGAGCGTGTACGCCGTATGGCATTTCACACAAATTTTCAAGTCAATATTTTGCGAAATGACTGAACCGATTCTAATAAAACTTCACGCATATAAGCAGTATACATAGGTCTAAAAAACAAGTTAAAACATTTTAGAAATGTCTTATTTAAAAAAAAAACTGGAAATTTATGTTTACTGAAAATTTAAAATGGGTCTTATTGAACTGTAACACTATTTATCGAAAATGTTTTCAACTCACTTTTTAGACCTATGTATCCTGCTTATGTGTGTATAATTTCATTAAAATTGGGTCAGTCATTACTGAAAATAAGGACTTGAAAGTTTGTATGAAATGCCGTACGGCGTATACGCTCTTAAGCCCTCTCCACAAGTTATAGTTAGCGAAAAATTATAAGTACCTACATATAATTGTTTTCTGAAACAGGAAAAGCTTACTGCTCACAATGTTCATTTTGTATAATGTCTCCTAGCAGAAGTTACCATGACAGTCGTCGGAATCTCTTTGAATCTTTACTTGTGTACTTAGTATTCTGCATGATATTTGTACACGTGTTACTAATGAGTCGTGGCCAGGAAACGCCTACATTGCCCTACTGTTTATATTTTTCACTTTTATATATTCCGAAGTTCTGCAGTTTTTCTCGTAGTAAGTTTTATTAATGGTCAGTCATGGTTTCTGTTGTGTGTGTTTCATTTAAGATCTCTTAGAACCCCGGTTCTGTTTGTTGGTGCAAGCTATATTACTTTTAAAGATCAAAGTCCAACCTCTAAAAAAATGTCAGTCCTCTTACTTCTTAAAAAGATCTTCTGTTCGATGGAAACTTCTGATAGTTATGGCTCCGTTCAATGTGTGCCGCAAACATTTTCATTGACCTAGCTTAATTAGAAGTCTGTGTTACCTGGTTCCTCGAACGTTCCCTGTACGTGAGGTACACACTCGATGTCCTACTAGATTCTGCAAATCGAACGCTGGCTTGCGTTCACCACTTCAACCTTTGGTCGAGACATCAACGAGTTTTATTCAATCGTTATTTTTTTCCCAAGTAAAAATGCACTTAGGTAGCAAATCCAAGCAACCCCAAAAAAAATCAGCAAATTACTTTATACTAAGTGTTTAATAACGCAAACAAATTAACTTTTTAATTTTGTTTTTTTATAATATTTAAGAACTAGCTTCTGCCAGCGACTTCGTCCGCGTGGAAGAGTTACTTTACCCACGATTTTGAAACTCTCAGCCCGATCGGTTTAAAATTGACAAAGTTTCATACAAACGTTCATCCCCTATTTTATGAAACTATTAATAATTTGTAATTTGAACGAATATTTAAACATTACCAAAATAACTAATAAGCACCCATTTCATAAAATAGCAACAAAAGTTACACAAAAATAATCACAACATCTTACAGCATGATTCAGTATTAAAGCGCGACGGCGCGATGGCTTATTATTGTATTCATGTATAAGTTTGGTGTTTCTATACCGATTTCTATGATTCTTTTTTTATTGAATAGGTAATAATGTTAACTTTTTTTACTTAGGGATGAATGAGAGTATTATAAACGTAAGAGTAAACAAATATAATCAGAAAGCTCCGAACTGCTAAGCTATTGGATGTTACACGTGTTATTGTGAGTCAACCATAAGAGATAGATAGACATATGCTGTTGTGGGAAATTTATAGATAATTTTATGTAGAACATTTCCTTCATACATGATTTCTATGTTACTTTAACAATTAAGGCTAAACACGCGGCGGAAGCTTAAAAAATGGAGTAACTTCTCCCGTTTTCCCAACATTTCCCTTCACTGCTCTGCTCCTATTGATTGTAGCGTGATGAAAAGTATACTATAACCTGCCCAGGAGTATGAAGAATAATTGCACCAAGTTTCGTTGAAATCGGTCGAGTAGTTTTTGTTTCTATAAAGAACATACAGACAGACAGACAGACAGACAGACAAAAATTTTACTGATTGCATTTTTGGCACCAGTATCGATCACTTATCACCCCCTGATAGTTATTTTGAAAATATATTCCCTGTACAGAATTGACCTCTCTACAGATTTATTATAAGTATAGAAGATAGATAGAAGATAGATATTATTCTAAAAGTCATACATCTAATTTCTTATCCAAATCTTTTGCTAATCCAAGAATATACGATCGCCGATGAGAAAAATCGTGGCTCGGTTTTAATTGGACATGACGAATCAAGTTTGTCGGAAAAACTGGGCGGGGACTCTTTGTGGAGGCGGATGTGGGTTTTTGTGGCCTAAGCCGTCTTAAATTCACTACCGCACCATAAAGATATGATTATGAATAAGGATTAAAAACATACATGTATCCGAAGCTCAATGTGTTAAAGAGCACATGAAATAGTCAGAAATAAGAGGCTTAACATTGAACACATTTTGATGGCAATTTCATGACTTTCAATCAATAAACTATAACGTCTAAGTGTTATTGAATTGCGCTAGATAAAGACAATGTCAGCTACTAACAATTTATTCATAATATCTTCAAAGTATAACTTTAAACAAATGGTAGATATCAGTAATCGAATTAGTACCGTGGTACATAATACTAGTTATGTGAGCTGCGTTTAGTTTCCGGTATGTTATAAATACATACCAATCTTGTATTCGCGTATCGGACAGCGGTAATCGTATCTAAAGACTACTAAAACATGTAAAACTCTCTAGATGATTGTTCTCACACTACAGCGCGTGAGAACGAAAAATCACAAAATTGAATTACGGGCTAACTGTTGGGCAATTAAAAATTCAAAAATATCAGCGACAGTTATAGCGGTCGGGTGTGATCGCAGGTGCTTCGTGACTCTCGGATTTGGGGGTGGAGGGGGTCACGTCACTAATCGGACGACGGCTTTGGTTTTTCGGAAAAATCGTATCGGTACTCGATTGATTTTCACAGCGGATAATTCACGCACGTGTCACGATCCGACCCGACAGGCATTGGACACACTGTCGCTACCTGATTGAGCTGTGTTCACTACCAACGCGACAGGTTGTTTGCTGAAAACTGTCTCTCGGACCCAGGATAATTGACAGTAGTTATTTTTTTACTTTCCAGTGCGATTTTCTTAATGATTACACAGTTTTTGATCGGATTTCTGCAAGCGTTGTAGATGTCTCAATCAGTAAAATAATTGGAGAGATGTTTTAAAAGGGTAAAATGAAAAATGTTAAGGAAATATTTTTATACATTATTCGAATCTAATTTTAATTAAACAGTTGTTTGTTAGATAATATGAAAAGAAACTCAAACAATGCCTGACACAATTCTCAGGACTCTCAAATGATGACATTTAACATTTGTCAGACATTTAAAATTGCTTCTCAAGAAAGCTATTTAGTAGCGTAACGAAAGCATTTGCTTAGCAAAAATTTACAATCACCCAAAAATATTCGTCGACGGCACTTGACGCTGGTTGCCGTTCATCGGTTCTCACGAGAAATGTTCCGGCGGCATTCCGGTGTCCACAGAGACTCGATCAAATGCAAAAGTCGTGCATGTCCACTGATCACTCGACCAAAAAAGTCAACACAGATTCCTAGTTTTTGTAGAATATTGACTAAAATAAAACATTTTTTTTTCGCTAGCTCGTGCAACGACGCGGATTTTTATTTAATTCCACAAACGGACGATTGAGCAATGAGTGTGCTTGTTGGCAATCTGTTACTTTGCGAGCTTATAGTTTTTATAGATAGAACGGAATATTTTTCAGATATTGCAGCTCTTGTTAGCAAGCATTATTGTTAACGATCTAAAATCATAATCCGTTACGTTATTATTTTTAAATAATAAATAACGTTTTGTTTTCTCCACCACATAATGGGATACAAACAAATTCATAAAATAACGTAGGTACGTAAGTACATGCTTACAATCGGTGTTATAACATTGGCGTTGTGGAGACTGGAGCCTGTACCCGGGCTCTCAAAACACACGGATAAGTTAGTTCTGTGCAAAAATTTACAAAGAGCGATATTTATAACTGGTTGGAAAAATAAATAAGTTATCAATTTTAAGACATAATAGCTTAATACTTAAATAAGTAAGAACGTTGGGTGCGTAAATTCGTGTAAGAGTGTCTTAGGTGCAGGTGCTAAAGTTCGTGTGTGCAACTAAACACATCAAAAGTATCTAGGGATCAACATATATTTTTGCAATAACTTTTCTCCTGATTGATATTAATTAAAATTTTCTTTAAGGATTCATCAAATAAAGTGTTTTCGTTTGTCACAGTAACGATAAACCAAGTCACCTTTGCATTAATAAAGAAATTTGCCATTTTCCTAATAAAGGGATTTTTGACATTTGAACCACTAACATTAAAGTTCGAAAAAAAGACTGAAATAACAGTTTTCTTTAAAATTTTATTGGGTAACTTAAACAATTAATAATCCGTGTTTCTACCGCGAACACTAGCAACACAAGAACATCGGTTTGGCATACTCAAAATGAGTTCATCCAAATCACGCTGTGGAATGGCCGCCCATGTTCGTTGCAACAACAAAAAAAGGTCTTCTTGCGACTGGATACCCTCCATATTCGGCAGAGCTCTTCGCTTACCTTGGCTGAGCGCCATGGAGGACGGTATCGCTGCACCACACGGAGACAAGACCGATACATTCAAATCTTAACTCGAAGAGCTCCAACAATAACCGCCATGATGTTAGCCGTGAGGCTTCATCACTCTTCAGGGAACTTAATTAGCGACCAAACAGTCAGAAACCGCTTGCATGAAGTGAACCTTCATTCCCGAAGACCGCTACGGGTACCACCTATAGCAATGCACAATCGTAGGATTCGATATCAATGGGCTCTTGAACACAGAAATTGGGCAGAAGAACAATGGCGTTTCGTGTGCTTTTCTGATGAGTCTCGTTTTGGTATGAGACCGGATACAAGACGTATACGACACTGGAGAACCCCTGGACGCCAACAGCGATTAAAATCCTGCCAGGAAGTCCATCCTTATAGTGGTGGAACCATCATAGTATGGGCGGGTATTTGGATCGGCGGAAGAACTGAGTTGATTTGGATCAGAGGCAACCTCAACGCTCAAATTTATGCTGAGACGATTGTATCAGACGTCATCGTTCCTCTACAAGTGCAAATCGGTCCCTTATTTCAGTTAATGCATGATAATGCACGACCGCACACCGCAAGAGTTGTAAGACAGACTCTCGCCGCAGCTAACATCAATGTCCTGCCCTGGCCTGCTCAGTCGCCAGACTTGAACCCGATTGAGCATGCATGGGATATGCTACAGAGAAGAGCTCTGCCGAATATGGAGGGTATCCAGTCGCAAGAAGACCTTTTTTTGTTGTTGCAACGAACATGGGCGGCCATTCCACAGCGTGATTTGGATGAACTCATTTTGAGTATGCCAAACCGATGTTCTTGTGTTGTTAGTGTTCGCGGTAGAAACACGGATTATTAATTGTTTAAGTTACCCAATAAAATTTTAAAGAAAACTGTTATTTCAGTCTTTTTTTCGAACTTTAATGTTAGTGGTTCAAATGTCAAAAATCCCTTTATTAGGAAAATGGCAAATTTCTTTATTAATGCAAAGGTGACTTGGTTTATCGTTACTGTGACAAACGAAAACACTTTATTTGATGAATCCTTAAAGAAAATTTTAATTAATATCAATCAGGAGAAAAGTTATTGCAAAAATATATGTTGATCCCTAGATACTTTTGATGTGTTTATTTGATAGATACCTTACCGATACCTAGTGTCCCATTCTAAGACAAAGTATGTTATGTGTTTCATATTGAAGTCTTTTCAATCTTATTTCACTTTCTAAAGAACCCTGTTTAGACAATATTGTACTCTTGTCTCAATTTCGAGCATATCTGTAACGGGGAAACGCACAAGTAATAATATATAAATAACGGCCTTCATTATCGTTTTAAGGTTCGCATCACAAAGGGTGACATTCGTTCCATGTTTTTGTCTAACATTTTGACAGTGCAGGAATTGAAACAGTACTAAATAATAGATGCGAGGGTGTCGACACGCCGTTTTGTTTTCTAATCAACAATGGAGTGAGTTTCGTTCGAGTTGGACGTCATACTGCGACCCTTTATCGAGAATATGGAACTATGGAGTCAAAGAGCGTGCCTTGTTTTGAACAAATTATGAGTCTGGTTTTAGCATAGAAGAGACAACAATTGCTCGTGATTCCTGTAAGCTCGGTGGAAGTCTTCGTAACAATGATATATTTATAGTTAGTGAGTCATCGGTAGCCATTAGGCGAGGACATTGTCTTAGCTGGGCCATGCTGGTGCTCGCAGCTGGAGCGCTTTGCGTGTTTACAAACATTTTATTGAGGTGTTGTATTTAATGACTTCTTTAGAAGGTGCGTATGCTTTGTTTTGTTGACAATGATTGACTGATATGTTGATTGGAATAAAGTTAGTAAGTACATAGTTACGTACTAACATGTTTTTTGATTGATTTTAAGACGCGGTTTAACCCTCTATATGAGCCTGAAGAAAGGCAAAGACCCGTATGAGAACTTTCTAGTGAACCTTCCTTTTTCACCCACGTACATCTGTCCCTTAAACCCCTTTTTATATTGTATATCGATTAACCAGTTACCTAGCCCTCGAATTAACAAATTGACGTTGCATACCTACTTATAGAAAGAAATAGAAAAGTAAATAAACCAATCAGCAAACCACGATAACAATCAAAACTTCAGAATTAAAAACAACACTCCTCCCACGCAGTCCACAAATATAGTCGAAATACATCATTTCCAAACGAATTGTAAACAGAAATATGTAATTATTTATATGATTGAAGCATTAATTAGTGTGAAATATTCCCGTTCGTTTAAACAATGTGGCGTTTCAGGGAAATATGGCTGAAATAATGAGCGAAATGCGTAATTCCAGGCAAATACCACACAGTCAGCAGGTATTCAGGATTTTGCATTTTAGTTATCACGTTATTTGCTCATTATTCTGACTATAAATTATTGTAATAGTATGAAAAGCATTACTTAAATTAATATTAATAACATAGTTAGTTACTTTAGGTAACATGTGATGAAATATTTGATTAAGTACGTATAACGCGTTTAACTGAATTGATAGTTGTGTCTACTAAATGAATTTGATAGAAAGAATTCAAGTCATCAAAAAAAAAAAAAGAAAAGCTCAAGTAAGTATATAACTTGTTTTTTTTTTTGAGTGCACAGTTTATGTTATGCTGAAAAAGTTAAAGCTTCCTAACAATTAACTAAAATTAAATATTATACTATAAGTGTAGAAATGAACTGAGTACAGTTCAAGTGACTATTATTATCCAACGTCTTAGTTTTTCATTCATAGGATGAAATGGGTTAAACAAATTAATGGTTTATATAAATGCATTTAACTTAATTAACAATTGTATTCAATGCATTTAAATCTAAACTGTCTTAACTAATATTATAAAGAGGAACGATTCATTTGTTTACATAATACATACATAATCAGCCTTTTAACGTTCCCACTGCTGGGACACAGGCCTCCTCTCTAGGAGAGGGAATGGGCCGTAATCCACCACGCGGGCCCAGTGCGGGTTGGTGAATGTCACATGTCTTCGAATTTTTGGTTCTAGGACATGCCGGTTTCCTCACGATGTTTTCCTTCACCGTTTTGAGAGCAGTGGTGAAGAAATTAATTACACAAAGTAATGCGCCTGGCTGGGTTTGAACCCGCGACCTACGATTCGTAAGTCGGGGCCTTTACCACTCGGCCACCACTGCTCATTCTGCTTCATTTGTTTGTTTGTACGTAATTACCGCTTTTTGTTCAAGCGTCAAGCACTTGGTGAGAGTTGGGCCGGATCTGGCGGAGAGCCAATTTGGTTTCCGCGCGGGGCGCTCGACGGTGGACGCCATCATGCGCGTGAGAGCCCTCACGACGGGGGAGGCGATTTCCCGGGTCGGGGTGGTGGTGGCGGTGTCTCTTGACATCGCCAACGCGTTCAACACCCTGCCTTGGAGTTGCATCGGGGAGGCACTCCGGTATCACCGAGTGCCAACCTACCTCTGTCGCGTGGTCGAGGACTACTTGACGGATAGAGCCGTCATCTACCCCGGTCACCGGGGAGAGTGGAATCGGCGAGAGATGTCGTGCGGTGTTCCACAGGGTTTGGTTCTGGGGCCGCTCCTGTGGGACATCGGTTACGACTGGGTGCTGCGCGGCGACCTCCCTTGCGGCGTCAGTGTTGTTTGCTACGCTGACGACACGCTGGTTCTGGCGCAGGGGGGGTCGCACCAGGCGGCGGTCTACCTGATGACACGCGGGGTTGCAGCAGTCGTTGGGAGGATCCGGCAACTGGGTCTCGAGGTGGCCCTACACAAGTCCGAGGCCATGTGTTTTCACGGACCTCGGAACCGGCCACCATCGGGATCCCAGATAAATGTAGGAGGGGTTTGCATCGGCGTCGGGTCGACGATGAGCTACTTGGGTCTCGTCCTCGACAGCCGGTGGAACTTTGCGGAGCACTTCCGCCGTTTGGCTCCCAAACTGGGGCGGGCCGGGGCTGCCCTCAAGCGGCTCTTGCCCAACCTAGGGGGACCAAACGCCTCCTGCCGGAGGCTGTACGCGGGGATCGTGCGGTCCATGGCCCTTTACGGGGCCCCGGTGTGGGCGCTGTCGCTGAGGCGACTGCCAGCGCGCCACCTGGTCTCGGCCCAGAGGGTCATGGCCATCCGGCTGATCCGGGGATACCGCACGGTCTCCGGCGAGGCGGCGAACCTCCTTGCCGGATTGCTGCCGTGGGATCTAGAGGCGAGAGCCCTCGCGCACGTCTACGCGTTGCGCGTGGAGGCGCTACGCCGGGGCGAAACTCTGCTGCCGCGGCAGATTGCTGCGCAGCGGACGGAGCTCCGGCGGGATCTCACGGAGGTATGGAGACAGCGACTGCTGCAACCCAGCGCTGGGCACGCCGCCATTGCGGCGATAAGTCCCCTCTTTGAGGAGTGGTTAGAGAGACGCCACGGCGTCCTCACCTTCCGCCTGACACAGGTGCTCACCGGACACGGCTGTTTCGGGAGGTACCTGTGTCGGATCCAGCGGGAGGACACGTCCGGGTGTCATCACTGTGTGGATCGCCCGGAGGACACGGTGGAGCACACGGTGGAGGTCTGCCCTGCCTGGGCGGAGCACCGCCGTGTCCTCATCGAGGCAATCGGCGACAGGAAGACAAAGGCGATCGGCGGCGGCGACCTCTCACGTCCGGCCCTGGTTCAAGCCATGGTCGGGAGCGAGGAGGCATGGGAGGCGGCCGCCTCCTTCTGCGAAGCAGTAATGCTAGCGAAGGAGGAGGCGGAGCGCGTGCGAGAGAGGGAAGCCCCTCTATCCAGCCGCCGCAACAGGAGAAGACGACCCGGGCGTCGGGAAACGCAGGGCGATTCCCGGCCACCGTAGGCGCGGGCCTGCGGATGGCGAGCTATGGGTGGCTCGCCGTCCGATAGCAACCAGGCCCGAGTCGACGGCGCGTCGTGTTCCACGCGCGCCTCAAAGAGCCGTCAGCAAAGAAGACGGGGCCCCATAGGGTCAGTGCCTGCTAGGGTTGCGGAATTTGTTCGAAAGAGTCACCGCGGCCCTGGAACGCAAAGGGCACAAGCAGGAACACGGGTGGGTTTTAGTCAGTAAGAGTCTGACACTCCCTTCCGCTCCGCCCAGAGCGGGAGAAGTCATTTGATGATTTCCCATCCAAAAAAAAAAAAAAAAAAAGGGTGGAATGGAATAGTTGTGATTTTGGTATCTTTGGTATTAATCCTTATCCATTTAAATGGTTGTTAATAAATTAAGGTTTATTATGTACATGTAAATAGGTAACTTCAAACACAATTATCCAAATCGGACCTTTTGTTTAAAGGTTACAGTTATGTATAGATTTATATAAAAGCTAAAGGTTCATCGCTGATGAATCGCAAAATCTACTGGATCTACGAAGATGCAATTTGGAAAGGAGATAGATTACCCCCAAAACACGATTTGAAAGATGTACGGAAGAATCTTATTTTAAAATAGCAGCTTGCTATAAAAGGTGAGCTAAATAAATAAAAATAATGACATAATTAGTTTTTCAAAACAATCCTCCAGTGGTGGGTGGTGTTAAAGTTTATATGGAAGGATCTTAATGCTGTTAATGAAGTTGAAACGCACGATTAATGATTTTGATTTAAAAAAAGGATAATTATGTGTATGGAATTTTAGAAAATAAACTAAGGAGATGATAACTATCATTGCTTGATTAAATTTACTTCGAAATTAGTATGGATAATCTAAAAGTGCTAAAATTGAAGCAGATAAACAGCCGTATCGTTACATATTGCTTTGACTTAGAAGTTTGATATTTTAAAAACTCCAAGGTATATCAACGTAATTGATATTAATTTCAATATAATACTTCAACGAGTTTCTGAGAAATAAGGTCGTGACATACCGATGGATGGAAAAATTAAGGCTTCCGTTTTTTCCGGAACCCTACAAAGTGTCAAAAACATCTCTACCATCATATCGGTAGATTGATTTGGGGTCAATAATCTGAAACGTAGTTATTAATATGGACATGCCTCCGAGATTCCGGGAAAGTATTTTCCGGAATTTCAACATTGTTAGGAACATGTAGAATGTGTAGGATGAAGACACATTAGCACTCGCGATTGCCCGCGGCTCCGCCCGCATGCGTTTCGAAAAAGTAGAGTTATGGTTATCCCCGTGGAAACATGAATTTTTCGGGATAAAAAATGTAATCTATGTTTGTTATTGTGTTTTTAATAATAAAGAAGTTGATTTTGATTAAAACTGTTATTTTTTATAGGATAGTAGCTGAATTATTGAATGATATATTTAAATTTAAAAATATTACTTATTTAATTTAAAATGTAGGTATTATTAGTGTTCCATAAATTTCATATGAAGTGGTTTAAAAATCCATACAAAATATTTAATTAAATCCCGTAAGTACTGAAATGAAATTCCGGGAAAAAGGCTAATTCTAAAAAGGATAATTTTATTTTTTATTATGCGTTATATTGAAATATTTTATTATGCGAAAAAATCCAAGCCAGTGACAATTTACTCACATCATTTGATTATATTGGTAAAGTGTAAATGGAAAATCAAGCAAAGTACACAGCGTTAACAAAATTCAGTGTTGTCCAACGTCTTCATTTGTCATTCAGAAACAATGGCCGGCAGTTAGGCCAATGTCGCCGATTGTCACAGAGCACAAAGGCTCTAACAGTACAACAGGATACTTTTATTGTTTTACAGCCAGCTCCTGCTGCCCGCAGGAGGTAGCACCCTACAATATTGTGTAAAAACGTTTAAACTTTTAAATAATGGCAATTAAGTAGATTTACAACGGGCCACGTTCCCGGAATGGTGACGGAATTTGAACGAAGATCGTCATTTATTTCCTTGATTGTTGAAATAGTCGTAATCACTGTTTTGTGTAGCGAGATTTTGTGATGATTTCTTTTCATAGTTTCTCTTGATGTTTTGCCAAGTTGATTTTGTCAGTCTTGATTTTAGTTAATATTACTGTTGAGACGTAGGATTTCGTAACTGCGGTTTTCCGAACGAAGTATTGTTGCTTTCAATTTATCATTTTTGTACATTTACATGTACATTTGTATACAAACCTACTGAAAAAAGTAAAAAAGTTTTGAGAGAGAAGTTTTATTTATTAAGTACATATTTCATATACGATAGGTATTTAGTGCCTAAACATGAAGTAACCAAAAACTATTGTCAGAAATAACAGTTCAGCATTGGAAAGTTCAATACAAATTTAGCTTTATTGAAACCTTTGTTTCAGACCATAGGACCAGTTACTTAATAAAACCTTTCTTTACCTCTCTAAACGCGTACATGCCATATAAGTGAGTGTCTATTAGCAAAGAGGACCTTGGGAATAAGGCCGGTGACAGTAGGGTGGAGAAGAAGAATAGGCATTACGTTCTATACAGCCTAGAATGCTCCATTTTGAGTGCCTGGGGAAAGAGGCACGTCTAAAAATAGTTTCTTTGACATGAAATTCAAGTCGCTGGTAGAAAATTTTACGATGTGAGTGAATTAAGCTCATGTGTTCTAGACACGATGGTCTTTTGTCTCTAAGCAATCCTACATAGTTGAATTATTCGATTTTTCTCGTGTTTTCATAACTTATGTTTTCTTAACTGATCTAATTGGCCGTCAGCCGTATTATGAGACAGTTAATAACGAAATAAACCTAGGTACATAAATGATTAAACTTTAGTTTTTTCGATCCCTCGTTCTGTCAAATAGTTCATGAAAGTTTCATGCTCTTTATTAAATGAGTAGCACGATGTTGTGTTTCATGATGAAACACAACATTTACATGATTCTGGTTTTAAAGGCTACATAAGTACCACGATTGACGGTCTCTTATTTGCCTTAAGCGTATACGACAATAGTTTGCACTGAGACAATAGGCTGACTGGCTTTTAATGATTCAGACACAAAACATGATATTATGTATGAGTAATTAATTGAATGTTTTATGTGTTTTACATAAATGATATATCTGCGATTATGCGCATGACATACCACATAGTATGTTAATTAATAATTATACATAATTAAAATTCTTTGTATATTCGAGAATGTTTGCAAGACGTAAAGTCTACGAGTAAAGGGAAAAATTACATAAAGATTGTTATGAAACATCATATTTATTAGTTTATTATTTTAGCGATGTATTTTTGTTATTTCTTTCCCCAAAATACTGGGGCATTAAGTCCGCCCATGGTCCAATACGCCCATGGTACATAAAGTTTAAATAAATAAATAAAATTACGAAAGTGCTCTCACTAATAATCTCAATAAAATGATATTAAAAGCAATACGATCGCTGAGGTATAGGATGTTTTTATCTCAAAAGGGTTACATTTTCGACCGCGGCAGTGAAGTCGAAGGAAGAAGTTAGTTTCCAGTAATT
Organism: Hecatera dysodea; assembly: GCA_905332915.2. Classification (NCBI taxonomy): domain Eukaryota; kingdom Metazoa; phylum Arthropoda; class Insecta; order Lepidoptera; family Noctuidae; genus Hecatera; species Hecatera dysodea. The sequence goes on from HG995304.1 coordinate 10,061,583, forward strand.
TAATGTTTTGGTCCATAGTTCAGTTAATAGGTAGATAGAACGGCTTTATAGGTCCGACTCACTGTTTCCAATAAAACCGTGTGTCGATGTCGTTAAATAAACAATAAACCTGGTCTCCAGTCAGTTTGCAGGCTCTCGGGTTTTATTAACATTTACCGGGCCACGATACCTCTTCATAAACCTACTTCTAGAAATGCGTTTAACCAAACTATTGCCATCACGAGAAACCACGACAATTCCAGCTTTATACTATCGAGAAACGGAAAGAAAAGTAAAATAACATCATACTTAAAGATGGAAGAAATTTGATGTCTCTGAACGAAATTAAAATCTCACCATATGACGCGCAATTTTCAGAATTTAGGTCTCCATTTATTTCAATTACAGACATCGCCAACACGAAATTGGTGTTGTTAGTTACAAACAAGTGCTCCAAAGTTAATTGTTTGAGCACAAGGCTAGGTTACCCTTCTTCGAACTGCTTAACAATCTTGTAAGTCTTAATTTGTGATCCGTAACCAAACTCTTCAATTCTTCATCCAACCACACAATTATGGACCACATGTTGAGTTTAGAACAAAGAGTGTGGTACTACTGTTCGGTAGCAAAGTCGACCCCCATGATGCTGTCTGTTCAATCAAAAACCACAAACAAGACTATACAGGCCAAAAACATGCCTCCGAACAGCGAGGTATTGTCTTCAGACGAATGTACATTTAAGTGAAGTTCATTGTTGCAAACCAAACTATGATGCTACCGGTGGGTGGTGGGCCATTCTACCGTGTGGTGGACTTACCTGATGACAGATCTACGACGTTATTGATTGCTTCCTTGACAAATATGTGATTGTTCACTCTTGGGGTGTTTGGGAGGCGAAATTCCGTCGGAAGACAATAGGTGTTTGGTTTTTAGAATAGTGTTTGCAAGTTCACGTATCGTATATACACAATCTGAAAAACCTATGTTCATACAATTTCGATAAAAGCCGCTAAGATTCTTGTTATATTATCTACTATAGAATAGGTCTAAAAATAGAAGGATACTTAGGGTACATAAAACGAACAAAGGCGATATTTTTAGATGTCAGATTTGTGATACAAGATATTAAATATGATACCAAAATAGATTTATAAGTCTTTAGCTAATGAGAGTTTTCAAAGTCCTGCATTATTTGAAGTTATCACATTAATCACGATTACAATATAAAGTTTGCCAAGTATAAAACGTTAACGAATACCTTATATTTTTAACAGAACATAAGTTTCGACTTCCTACCTTGAGCCACCCAAGTTCTACCACACACAAGTTGTGGGCGTAACTACTTTGTCACCTCATGAATGAGTTTAGACACCATCAAAGGTATTATGTATCTGTGCAAAAGAACTGGCCGCCTAATTCGTGGCTAATACATCAAATACTGGCTGAAGAGAATGAAGATTGTTCGATTTTTGAAAAAGCCGCTGTAGATATTGACATTTATGCTTGTGTCATTGTGTGTGGCGTCAGGGACGTGAATGGAGCAGGGTGCGACGTAATAGGTGTGAAGTGTTGTACTATTGTTGTCTATTTTTCAAAACAGGTATTCGAGATGCGCGAATAATGGCCGATGTGTGACGTCGGTCGTGTTATGTGAACGAAGCAAGTGGTAGTGAAATAATCATGACGTCTCTTATTTGCATCTGTGTGCTGGCATTAATATTTTTATGAATCTGTATTAAAGTTTTGCTTTACTCTTAACTATTCAATAAGATACTTTCTAAGCCTTAACTATGCTTGCAATCGCATAAAAAGCAAGCCTTGACACCTAAAAGTGGATACAATTTTCTAATTTTTATGCAAAAAAGCCTAGGTAGCATATTTATGTTGATATTAGTTGCTACCACTATTCAACTGTATTTTATTTGCTGGTGGAAGCCGACATTACAGCTGAAACAAATGACATGGAATTTTGTTCATGTTCTGTATGGGTCGGAATGTTTTCAAGACATTTCGCAGTGTACACCGTTCTCCACACACTCTAAGACCCTGTTATTGCATACCTACATATATGTCGATGTAATAAAGTACAAATTCCATTGAAAACCGAAACAAAACATACCCAGTCTTGCTTATTTTCAAGCGGAATTTTCTAATACGTTGCCAGTAATTTGGTTATTTGTTGACTTCATAATTATTCGTTACAGCATGTAAATGTAAAGTGTTATTGAGCATCACATAATTTGGACATACGTAAATATCATCGCTGAAGTCCGTTAAACTGTAATTGCTTTTCATGGAAAATTCTCTCACTTCAGTCGATGTTAGGATAGACCAAGTTTATATGGGTAATAAAGTAAAGTGCCGAGTGCAATGCAAATGTTCGATGACCACCTAAAGGACTCGGGGAGTTGAAATAGGAATTGTTATTGAAATGTATTTATTTATGCTATCCTCTAAGTTTTCCTTAGGTACCTACTTTGAATACCGTTTGCTTTTAGTTTGGATATGAAAGATGCTTAAACGAAGTTATTTTTAGGGGTAGACCCCACACATAATTATTCACTAGACTGGTCTTTACTACGAAAAATATTATATCTATTACCTAAAATATAACACCATCAAGGGAGTTCCACGTGTCTCGTATTCTCATTAAAATGGCCTATTAAATTAAATTTATTTAAGAACCTTTTTTGGTGTATATATCGTGACCATTAGCGAATTAAATAAATCTCCATGTCTTGAAGGGTGATACCGGTGAAATGGTTAATTTTTCTGTAAAGAAAACTATATTTAAAACAGAATTATGATTAAACATGGAGCATAGAAATACGAGATTCTCTTTTAACAGTTAGTCACTTTGCTCTCTGAATTACATTTACAGGAAATGAGTTTCTGTAGCGCGTGTTGAACGATGAAACTTACTCGTACATCTCTTCAACTTTTTCAAACAGATTGCAAATAGCAATTCTATTTGCAGTTTTGTGGAACAATCTAGTTATTGAATGTTTCTTAGAAAATGTTAAATAGAAACTGATGTTTTCCATTTCCTACTGGCTTAAGTATTTATGTTTTTTACGCTACTGGAAATGTGACCAGCATTCTAAGCGGCGGTACACTAAGTCATGAATAATAAGTGTTGACCCATATAAGATGCTTCAAAGAAATATTTTTTCATGTCTAGTGACGTTTATCTTTACAGCAGCGACTAAAACGGTATTTTAATTTTTTATACCACATTTTTTTGTTTGGCAAAACAGGTATATATATGTATATAAGGGTATCTTGCAAGCACAAGTGTGCTGAGCAAATTACCTAGTTTGTAGCCTAGATTTGTTAGTTTGGGCTAACTTATCACTACTTGACTAATGCCGCTTTTGAGCCGAGGAACCGAAGTAATTTAATGTCAATAGTATGCGTTAGTTGTAATTGATACTTTACTACTCAATTTACTACGGATAGGTCAACATTTTGTGGTGTCTTGACACCATATAGATAATCGTTTGAGGGAAATGGTTCAATAAACTATGGGAGGAGTATAATTAGGCATGGGAAGCAACCAATACAGCTTTAAACGACGGTAATAGACAATAAGATCAAAATTTTGCAAGAGAGAAAGCTTTTGAAAACATCTGTCCTTGTATTTTCAATTACCCGGCACTCTATCAAATGACAGATTTATCTAAATGTTGTAACTGGACAGGAACACGTGTCCAGACACAATTTCTGTTTCACGAACACTCGCAGAAAACTTCACAATTGAAATGTTTGCGCTATAAAAATAAATTCGAGCGCCGTTTTTCCCTATCCAGCTACTCCAGACTCCACAGTTCCGCACGCTCCGCTTGACTTTGTTTCATACACCATTGACACCGTGTTCCAACTTTATCCCGCCGACCGTCGGGAACAATTGTCTTACCCGATACCCTACTTTGCCAATGTCAATGCCAAGAGAGCTGTGTGTCGGGAAAATCACTTAAACAACAAATTGGGGGAGGAAATTTACCCTCATCACATCGTGAGGGCATTTGTGAGGGTAAAAGCTGCGGTAATTCAGTTGTGTGTCTAATGTTTGATGTTAGAGACACTTAGCTCAAGATTTTGGAAGTGGTAATGTCTAATGTCAATGGCGTTTCGAATTTAAACTGCAAATGAAAATAATACAATTCCATCTATGTAAATACATATTTGAAAATACACCATTTTATTTTCATCGATTAAGTTCTGTAATTGTGTCTCGCTTTAAAACATTTAAAAGTCGATGTACAAACTCAATAAATCTTACTTTGCAGTTTGTTGCGCAAAATGTTGGCAACAGCTTCAACTTTGTTGCACTAAATCCCCCGTTATTTTTGAATAACGTTCTTATTGTTATCGGTAGCGTTTGAGAGAAAAAAAAACATAGTGAAATCAAAATGGCGTCATCAGTAAAATAGGGGTGTATAAAATAATCAGGGCAGTAATGGTAGTCGTTTATTTACTTTTTGCGATTTATATTTAGCTGGGATGATGTCGGGGTAGTTCGGAATTTATTCGACGGGGTTTTGTAATGGTAACGTCGTTCGGTTATGCCTCGTTGAGTAGGGGATGTTATTGTTCAGGGATCCCTGGCTTTCACGCGGGGAATTTCACCCCAATGTTTGTTGAGAAGTTTTAAATTATAAGAGCAATTTATCACTTGGCTCGGAGCTGCCGGCCGTTAGAGCAACAAGAGGTTTGAAAACTGTCAGAAAATATTACATAGATATTTTATAACTATTGTTCTTGCTATGAATTTTAATGCAAAATCCTCAAGTCTTTTGCAAACTTAAGTCTTAGTTACATAAGCAATACTTTGCAGACTTGACTTGAAGTTTCGTGAAATGTAACACTAGCTTAGCCGGTAACTCTGGTAACTCGCTTGCCAAATTTTCATAATTTTCCAGGACATTGTTTCCAAGACTTCAGAGGTTTTGAAGTTCTAGCAGTTTTGCTAAAGTCTGTTTAACACACCAAAACTACCGTAGTTTAGTAAAGTAGTTATATACATTTCTCGTATTTCAGGATGAACTTAATATTATATGTAAAACGGTTTCAGCAACACAAATAACTTTAATAGTTCTATTTGAATTTGTTCTGTTTATTTTACACTGCAGAGGGCAGCTCTAATTACAAATCATAAGTTTGTTACAATATTTTGTTAATTTTCTTTAGCACAGCTAACAGTAACTTGGCCTTGTTTAAGTTTACGTATCTACGTTGAATTCGCACTTCGAGTGCTAAATTCAAGTGAAAAGCAGTGACATTATCGTAAACAAAATGTCCGTGGGAGTATTGAAGATTCCATTATTTTTGTTACGGAATTGTTAAATTATCAAAACGTTGTCTCGCCACTAATTGATTCACATACAAAGTATGTGAAAATATTTGAGAAAGTTTTACTGTCAGCATTTTCGTCACGCCGCGCTCGATGTGAAAGAATTCGTTCGTTTACTTTTATGAATGAACGAAAAACGTATATTGATTCAATAACGGCTAACGATAGTGACTGTAGTTAAATGAACGTTGTCAATAAAACAATGGAATGGGCCGCCGGAGCATTCCCACAACCACACCACGCTATTAGGCATGGTTTGGCAACAGTGATAATAAAAATTGACATTAACGATGAACGCATACATAAATATGAATTATTCAACGTCTTCATGCTTGTTTTATATATGGCTAAACGATGCGTGAAATTATCGAAAGCTCCGAAGTTTGTGTTACATTATTTTAATTTTAATTGTCACAAATATGACACCTGTGATATCTCTTTACTAAAAAAAACTTTTGAGACTTTCTTCCAACAAAGGAAAGTTGTATTGTTTAAGCTGAAGATTTATTAAATAGCAGCAGCAGGCACTATACAGATCGATCCATTAACAAATTAACAATAGGCATTTTGTTGAGAATCGAATTAATTTAGGTAGCCAGACTTTATTTAAACTTAGTCTAACTCTGAATCTCCTTTTGATTTGAAAATTACAAACATCTTGTTTTCAAAGTATTACCGAAGTCCGTTTTATTCTTGATTTAAACTAGAACAAAGTTTACTCTTTATTAAATTGTTTCAATTATAAGGCCGCTAAACCTCAGGAATAAATCAATTAAAACTTGAATAATTAAATATTCTTCATCTCTATTATGATTAGAGGTTAAATTAATGTCGAGGCGATCGGCGGCCGTGACCTCTCGCGTCCGGCACTGGTTTAAACCATGGTCCGGAGCGAGGGGGCATGGGAAGCGGTCACCTACTTTTGCGAAGCAGTAATGCTGGCGAAGGCGGAGGCAGAACGCGTGCCACAGAGGGAAACCTCACGCCCTAGCTGCCGCAACAGAAGGAGACGCCCCGGGCGTCGGAAAACGCAGGGATGCGGACGGCGAGCTATTGGCATGCCGTCCGGTAGCAACCAGGCCCAGGTCGACGGCGCGTCGTGTTCCACGCGCGATTCAAAGAGCCGTCAGCAACGAAGACGCAGCAGCAGGACCTAGCAGGCACTGACTCTATGGGGGCCCCATAGGGTCAGTGCCTGCTAGGGTTGCGGAATTTGTTCAAAAGAGTCACCGCGGCCCCGGAACGCAAAGGGTACAAGAAGGATCACAGGTGGGTTTTAGTCAGTAAGAGTCTGTCACTCCTTTCCGCTCCGCCCAGAGCGGGAGAGGTCATGTGAAGATTTCCAATCCAAAAAAAAGGTTAAATTAATGTTGTGTTATACCTAAATTAGAAAAATAAAATAGTGAAAAAAAGTCTAGCAAACTCCAAATTTTATTTGTAGTATATTCGGAATTATTTATAAAAAAAAAGAACCATATGATTAATTTAAATACTAATAAGTGGATTTTAAAATCAAATTATCAATAATAGCAGCATATTGATTTCGAAATTGCTTAATAGTGCTTAAAGTAATTACATTTATATTTGTGATATAATATTAATCGGACCCTTAATCTTAAAGATTATTATATAAAATGTAACATTTATTTAATAAGAATAATCACTACTAAATATACACTTAAATTAAAAAAAAACACACTAAACTAACTAAAACTAAAAATAGTCAAAAGATGGGGTAATGTACCCAAAAGGCTGGCAGCATTACCACGCTGTATGGCAATGCTTATACTTTGTCTAAGGTAAAAGCCAGCCAGCTACTAGATTATATACAATAAAATGTTGTATATAATTTGCTAGATTCTAAATTCAAGTTCTCCTACAAAAAGTTAGAATTTAAGTATCTGGAAATCAGTGTTAAACCTAATTAAATGGTAAGAAAATGTCATAATGTGCCGCTTGCACATTACCCCATGACGCTATCCTCATTTTCATCCCAGGACCTAAATACCAGACTGTAGTAATATTAATCTTAGACGTAACCTCATTTGGTGGTAACATTAGACTCAATTAATGTGGAGCGTGTGCCACATATCATATTACAGATCGTACATGTGCCATCAAAACGTGTGTGTTTGCAGCAGAGTACTTACTTATAACTAGCAAGAATATGTTCTATTCTGAAATATGAAAGCTCAATTATCCGCCAAGCAGCGGTATAATTACTGTATTACCAAAGACAGTCGTTATCTGAGGAACATATTATACTATTCATGTATTCGTTTGAGTTCGGCACAACATATTTTCTCCCTTCATACTTATTTATTAAGCGACATCTCAAAAGTCACGCCTCTTTAATCATCTTTAACAAAGACCACATACAGGCTGTTCCAGAAGTTCCTGGTCATATTTAAGAGTGATGTTGATTCGCCGATATCATGAACGATGGATCATCCTGTATAATCTGTTAAAGTTTACAGCCTTTTCATTCCTATTTATAATATTTTTTTTACTTATGAGATTATTTTTTTCAGCGAACGCGGCGTTTTTTGTCAATACTCGTCCATGACTAAATCGGCGACACTTAAATATAATGATTTTACAGCACAAATTCGTTATTACTTTCTGGAGGTATTCCATGAAGCACACCCAAATGAAGCACACCCAGACGAAGCACACCTAAAGTATTCCACTTAGCACACCCGTAGGTGGGCTTCAAATAAAAATTTAAAATAATTAATTTCCTATTCCACGAAGCACACCTACGAATATCACTCGCATAGTGCGGGGACTAAGAAATAAAAATGTCGATAGAAGAAAATATTTATTATTTAAAAGACTAACTTAAACTAACATCATTCAGTTTCATTATAATAATGTGATACAATATTTGTCATTTTTGTAATCTTATTAAAATCACAGATTGTTTCATAATTATCTTTCCAAAAAATTTTTTAGTTTTTAACATTTTTTCTATTATTTTCCTTTTTTGTGCTCTTAATAAAATCACAGATTGTTTCATAATTATGCAATAAAAACTTGGACAAATATCAAAAACATTATAAATATAGTTTTCCATAGAGATCCATGTTGAAGTTTTCTTATTAGGTACTTATTATTACTAGAGTATTTTTATTATTATTTAAGTAGTAGCTATAAGAAAACATAATAAATATTTTCTTCTATCGACATTTTTATTTCTTAGTCCCCGCACTATGCGAGTGATATTCGTAGGTGTGCTTCGTGGAATAGGAAATTAATTATTTTAAATTTTTATTTGAAGCCCACCTACGGGTGTGCTAAGTGAAATACTTTAGGTGTGCTTCGTCTGGGTGTGCTTCATTTGGGTGTGCTTCATGGAATACCTCACTTTCTGGCAGTAAATTATTTATTTGAAAAGATAAGTAAGAAAAAAATATCATTAGTGGTAATTACGAAACATAATAATTTTGACTAGTATCACGTGGTAACTGGAAAATCAAATCAAGTGAAAACTTTCCTCGAGCTTTAAAAAACCTACCAAAAGTATTTCGCAAGCGGTCATGTGTTAGTTTTTTAACCAAACGTGAATTTGTTTGGTTACAAAACTAACACTCTTTGGAATTTTTCCTTCCTAAGAAAATAAGGAAAAATAATGCTCTAAATGTTCTCAAAACAGTTTTGCGCAAATTAATGATTCGCCCCGTACACGTGAAGGTTACGAAAATGTTCTCAAAAGTTGCCTCAAGTTTGAAACTCTTATAAGCATTCCTTTACCCTTAGAATTTGGGACAAGCAATTTGGAAATTAATATCACTTGTATGGTTTTGTCTTCGAGGGAGTTAGAGATAAGTGAGTCGATATATTTTGGTGAATTTAAGACATTTCTTTTCTATTACTTTTGCTACTTAATAGTATAAGTCAATAAAGAGAAGAGATTTAGGATTCAATTTCAAAAACAACTTGTATTGTTTACCACTAACATCATTATTTAAGGACCTACTTGTATGTTGTAGGTACGCGTAAGTTTAAGTTAGTTTATAAAGTTTACTTGCGAAAATCCATTCTTCATAACTCGACTTGCTCATAAATAGCTTACTGAACTAAATTGAAAAGACAAAAATGGTGATCTAGTTTATTTTGGTGTTTGTTTCAATATCGATTAGGTTAATGTAGGTTACATACATACGAGTACCTTACTTATATCTTTACAGCACCATTAAAAACTCAAGCTTGTATAGCTTAAGTTTTAAGCCTACCAGCGCGAGTACCAGCGTTTTTCCACTATTTAAGTCACATAGAAGTAATAGAATCGGGCGGCGCTTTGCTTTTAACTTAATTAAGTACAGATTCTAGTCAACAAGAACATTAAATTAATTAAGTGGCATTGATAATGTCCCTTTCTTCATAAATTATATTAGAAATGGAATAGAAATGTTAACAGTCTTCTCTATATTTTACATATTTATCTCAATCAAATTGCAATTGACTGCCTTGGAAACCATAGCATGTCCTTCAGTAGAAGCGCGGGTCGGATAGCAATATTCAAGATGGCGGACTTTTTATTTTTAATGCACTTCTACAATATGGGTATGAAATAATGATAATGTCCCTTTCCTCATAAATTATATTAGAAATGGAATAGAAATGTTAACAGTCTTCTCTATATTTTACATATTTATCTCAATCAAATTGCAGTTCACTGCCTTGGACACCATGGCATGTCCTTCAGTAGAAGCGCGGGTCGGATAGCAATATTCAAGATGGCGGGACTTTTTATTTTTAATGCACTTCTACAATATGGGTATGAAATAAAAGGGAATAATTCGAAAATATGTAAAAAGCCAAAAAAAAAAGAAAAGTAAAAAACCCTTTTATAAAACAAGTTTTTATTTGAATGCGCTAAAATGAGAAAAATAATTATTTACTTTAAAACTTTTACTATCTACTTATAATGTTAGTACATTAGTTATGTGATATAAAAGCTTGTCGCGAGATGTACTTGTCTAGATAAACAAGTCAATTAAATAACTTGATATGATTGATTTTAATGTTTAAAATGTTCAAATTAAGGAAAATTTGAACATTTTATAAGTTACATTTAATATACGAGTACTTACTTAAATCTCGCGACAAGCTTTTAAAAATTATATAAATTATGTAATGACTTTACAAGTATTACGTAAAAGCTTTAAAGAATTTTTTTTTTTTTCGTTTTAGCCACTTTTAGCACATTCAAATAAAAACTTGTTTTTTTAAAAGGTTATTTTCGATGTCATATAACTCATATGGTATCGAAAAATTCGGCTCCTTCCTCCTATTTACTCTGCTTGTACATTTATATATATTTTTTCTAGTAGCTTTTATATATATACTATATATATTTTATATACTATCTAAATTGAAAATTAATCAATGTTAAAAAAACACAAATCGTGTTTCACTCTCATTAATGATTCTAGTATGAGTTATAAATAGTTTACCGCAAGGGCCACTTGGGCAAACCAGGGTTAACGAGGATTTGTTTATTGACACTTGGATTTGTAACTAACTCAGGTTAACAGATAGCTGGTTTGTGCAAGTGGACTGAAGATACCACTTTAGCAATTTAATGCTTAGATACTGTATTTATTCCATATGACGAGGCATGTTCATGCATTCTACTCAATAATATGAACTCCTTTTTATAAGAAGAAAACTCAGGATTTGTTGAATGCAAATGTTCAGATTTCAGTATTTATTTAGTACTCAGAACATAACTTGAGATAACCACGGAATACCGTTAATCTTGCAATAAAGCAAACATTTCTAGCATAATCGTAGCTCGTATGTTCTAAGTTATAACTATGCTTATGCTAATTCAGCTATGATGCCTGTCAGCGCTGACTGTCTTATTAACTAGGTATTCTAACTTATGACGTATTTAAGTATAAATCACGCATAATCAGATTATTGTGACGAGAATAGAATTTAGGTGGTATTCTACACGCGAAGTTCATTTTGCGTTGTGTATCTGTTGATGAATATGTATGTATGTATATGGAAAAATATACTTGTATATTGTCCAGGGTGTTTCAGAAGCGCGTGGTCATATTTAAGGATGGTATTCTGTAGCTGTTGTACAGTAAAGACAAAAAAAACACAACTTTTTTCAAAACACCCGATTGTAAATAACCATCAAAATATATATTAAAAAAAAACACTTTTACGAAACGAAGTGTATTTCTTTTCGCCGTTTGCATAGAATCATTTCAGATACTTTAAATTGTTCTCGGAAATTATTACTCCATAACCGTTTTCTTTAACGATGCACAGTGTTTTATGAAGACCATTTTTCGGACATCGCTGTTTTATGTAAAATACTGATAGTTTAAGTTATTTAAATGCAATATATCGAATCCCCATTTCACTAGCATGTGTAGTTTTTGAGATATAATTTTTTGAAAATCGTCTTTTTTTCAACCGGGTATTTAGAAAAAAAATAATAACTCTGAAACTAAATATGATACGCAATTGTGACATTAGAAACATCGAAGGCGTGTTTTATGCTGCATATTTTAGAGTACAAATAAACCTCGTAACCTCATTAGATTCAGACTTATACGAGTTTTTTAGTTTTTAGTTTTTAATTTTTTTCTCGGTAATTCCGTCGTATTTGGAAAAGTTATTTATACTGAAATTATGCCCTTCATCTTCCCTACATGCCACAAAAATAACACATCCTAATTGCGTGGAATCTAGAAACCACAACATTTTTAAGTTTGATCCGTATCCTACGACGTTAGGGTTGTCACGCGATCATATTATATTAGTTCATATCCGGATCTGATTTTATCTCTATATATAAAAGGAGAATTTACTGACTAACAAAAGAACATTAAATTTTGCACTCGGTTTAGTTTTTAACCGACTTCAAAAAGAAGGAGGTTATATGTTCAGCTGGATGTATTTTTTTATTTTTTATGTCAGTTCACCGATATCTCGGTCAATTGTGGTCCGAATTAGAAAATTAAACACATCAAAAGTATCTAGGGATCAACATATATTTTTGCAATAACTTTCCTCCTGATTGATATTAATTAAAATTTTCTTTAAGGATTCATCAAATAAAGTGTTTTCGTTTGTCACAGTAACGATAAACCAAGTCACCTTTGCATTAATAAAGAAATTTGCCATTTTCCTAATAAAGGGATTTTTGACATTTGAACCACTAACATTAAAGTTCGAAAAAAAGACTGAAATAACAGTTTTCTTTAAAATTTTATTGGGTAACTTAAACAATTAATAATCCGTGTTTCTACCGCGAACACTAACAACACAAGAACATCGGTTTGGCATACTCAAAATGAGTTCATCCAAATCACGCTGTGGAATGGCCGCCCATGTTCGTTGCAACAACAAAAAAAGGTCTTCTTGCGACTGGATACCCTCCATATTCGGCAGAGCTCTTCTCTGTAGCATATCCCATGCATGCTCAATCGGGTTCAAGTCTGGCGACTGAGCAGGCCAGGGCAGGACATTGATGTTAGCTGCGGCGAGAGTCTGTCTTACAACTCTTGCGGTGTGCGGTCGTGCATTATCATGCATTAACTGAAATAAGGGACCGATTTGCACTTGTAGAGGAACGATGACGTCTGATACAATCGTCTCAGCATAAATTTGAGCGTTGAGGTTGCCTCTGATCCAAATCAACTCAGTTCTTCCGCCGATCCAAATACCCGCCCATACTATGATGGTTCCACCACTATAAGGATGGACTTCCTGGCAGGATTTTAATCGCTGTTGGCGTCCAGGGGTTCTCCAGTGTCGTATACGTCTTGTATCCGGTCTCATACCAAAACGAGACTCATCAGAAAAGCACACGAAACGCCATTGTTCTTCTGCCCAATTTCTGTGTTCAAGAGCCCATTGATATCGAATCCTACGATTGTGCATTGCTATAGGTGGTACCCGTAGCGGTCTTCGGGAATGAAGGTTCACTTCATGCAAGCGGTTTCTGACTGTTTGGTCGCTAATTAAGTTCCCTGAAGAGTGATGAAGCCTCACGGCTAACATCATGGCGGTTATTGTTGGAGCTCTTCGAGTTAAGATTTGAATGTATCGGTCTTGTCTCCGTGTGGTGCAGCGATACCGTCCTCCATGGCGCTCAGCCAAGGTAAGCGAAGAGCTCTGCCGAATATGGAGGGTATCCAGTCGCAAGAAGACCTTTTTTTGTTGTTGCAACGAACATGGGCGGCCATTCCACAGCGTGATTTGGATGAACTCATTTTGAGTATGCCAAACCGATGTTCTTGTGTTGTTAGTGTTCGCGGTAGAAACACGGATTATTAATTGTTTAAGTTACCCAATAAAATTTTAAAGAAAACTGTTATTTCAGTCTTTTTTTCGAACTTTAATGTTAGTGGTTCAAATGTCAAAAATCCCTTTATTAGGAAAATGGCAAATTTCTTTATTAATGCAAAGGTGACTTGGTTTATCGTTACTGTGACAAACGAAAACACTTTATTTGATGAATCCTTAAAGAAAATTTTAATTAATATCAATAAGGAGAAAAGTTATTGCAAAAATATATGTTGATCCCTAGATACTTTTGATGTGTTTATTTTTGAAAGGTTATGCTTCCGAAGGGTCCCATAGAAATACAGTGTGAAATTTTAATGGTTGTTTTCCCGAAGCGAAATGAGTTTGTATCGGTAATACATTCGATTTATATATACAAAAAATATTAGACTCCATAAATGGCAGATTAACAATTGTGATAAACAAAACTCGAAAGCGACTTGAACCAACAGTACCTAGTGCATCGCGCGATGATATGTAGGTACCTACGCGGAACGCGGGAGTAGGCGCGCGGTTGGCCCGTACCTACAGCCACGAGGTCGTTGCACTTTACGTATTAATCAGCTGATCACTATTTCTGACTTAATAAAACACAGAACCCAATAAGTTATTCCAATTTTCCATTCATACTTTTACGGGCTTAGGACCGTCATAAATACTTTTTTGCCTACAACATACAAATCACTGAGAAACTAATAAAAATCAAGACTAGTCAAGTTATCTTTAAAAAAAGTCTGATTTAGATATTTGGGTATTTAAAGCGTACTTAAAAGATGGAATCAACCTATTTACAATGATTTTGATTACCTAACCTACTTTTAAATGTTTATTTACAAGGTACGAGTAAGTACTTACATTTCTCGGTGGCGGAGTAATTGTTCGAAATGCAAACCACTACGTTGAATGCACAAACGAGCACGTTTTAACTGATTGTCTTTCAGTTTGATTAGTGTCTCTGTTACGTCTCACGATATTGAAAGCGTCCACTATCGCACTTATCAACGCGTCGCTTGTTTAGTGTTCATCACACCGAACTTTAAAAAAATGTAATGACGATTCATTTTTGAAAAGATATCGATAACGTATTACACTTATGACGTTCGCGGAAGGACTAAGCGCAGAGCAATATTTTGGCGGCACCCGCGGCATCTCTTTGGCGGCATGTCTTTGGCGGCTCAACTTGCCGCGTGCGCGCAGGCTAGTTAATGCCATATCACCATCCACGAGAGCTTATTTTGCTCTGAACAGTTATTATTCACTGTTTCTTTGTATTTTGCCGAAAGCGCGCGGCAGCTATGTAGGTATCTACCTACGTTAGGTCTAGTGCACTACTATTGATTCTCGCTCTTTCGAGTTTATGAACACTTTTTTAATGATTTGAAAAAAAAAACTTTTTTTTAGTTTAACTTTGTGTTTCGATAGTACTACTGATGGGTAATCGTCCTGCCGCGGGAAAACAACCATTAAGATTGCACACTGTATAGTTATGATCTGATCATGAACTTCAAAGATATGAACGGAACTTCTTATGGGATCACAGCACAACAGACTGTCGTAACAAGTAAAATTGCTTTATTTATACGTGTAGTCGATAACTGACTGAAGGAAGAAGGGGATATATTGAACTGATCCTATGATGAAGCCGGAAGGTAGGTATTAGAACTCTGTAATAAATCAATGTGACCTAACCGTGTTTGAGATAATTATAATTGTCATGAGATGCACTCTGGCTATAAGGTACCATCGAGCTAATCTGATGATGGAAGGTAGGCACGAAAACTCAGTAATAAAACAATGTATCCTAGCCGTGACTTATTGGACTTGTCGTGCAATGTTTTAATGATTAAATTATATAGGTACCTTACAGTAAAAATTGCACCCTATTTGAGTTAGGCTTAGGGGTAATTTTTAGTTGTGCAACCAATACTAAAATTTGTATCAAAAAAACTTTTTATTAAAAAAATACAGCCGACTTCAATGTATAAAAGTACTACAACTATCCAATTTGTAATCTAACTACTGGACGATTTACAAGTCATTTTAACTGTTATGTCCAGTGGTCTACCAATCGATAGTAATATATTTGGCGATTTTTGTAAACGGGTCGAGAGCGTACAAATATGTAGACAATTATGCCTGGTATCCAATGTCAGTCACATCACATAAAATATTAATTCATGGTGCCGCAATAGTTGAATCAACATCGCTTCCTATAGGAATGCTATCTGAGCGGGCATCAGAATCCAGAAATAAATTTTGAAGAAAAACATCCTACATTACGAAAAATGGATAGGGTGAAAACAATGCCCGATTTATTCTGTAGAACCTTAGACTTAGAGTCATCTGATCCGGTTATCTCAAGAGTACACATGCTTCAAAGACAAAAAAAAAACAAATTAAGATTGCTTTGCCCGCAGCCGCGCTCGCATTGTTAAAACCTGTGGCTCACCCAGACTCGTTGGAAGAGCTTACCAGCACTAATGACGTTGGATATTATGATGCAGAAGAATGTGTAGTGCTTTCCACCGAAGAAGAAATTTAAAACTTTCGTCTTCTGTTTTGTGACTAAGGCAAATAGTCAAAGCATTATGTTTCTCTAATTATTCTATTCTATCTAACTCGATTAAGCAGCATTTGGGAAGCTGTGCGATGTTTTCTAGACCGACTTACCAAAGAAGAAGTAAAATGAAAGTCTACGACCAGTGGGAGTTGCCAGTCAAGTGGTGACATATGGCTCTGAAACATAATCGCTCAAAGGGCAATGCAAAAGGCTATATGCTAGAAGTTTCCTATCATGATCGAATTAAAAATCCAAGATATCCGTAGGAGAACCAAAGTTATCCACACAGTCAGAAGAATCGCCAAACTTAAGGGGCAGTGGGCAGAGCATTTACATTTTGATGTCATTATTATTATTTGTATATACATTTTTATTTTCAGAACTATCTCTAATAGAACAATTTAGGGGGTTTTAAAGATCGTGTGGAGGAATCTTATTTATTAGGTTAATAAACTTAAAACTTAGTACAAATTCTTATAAAAATAAAGATTGTCATGCTTCGTTTTTCAAAACTACCCTCAAAATACAGTTTAAAGGGTGTTCAAGTTTTTTTTTAAAACATTCGCGAACGAAATTGATGGCAAAGTGCTAGTTTCAGTATAAATAACTTATCCCAATATTAGGGAATTATCGGGTACAAAATAAATAAAAACAAAATACCCTGTATAAATCTGGATTTAACAAAAGTTTAACAGTCGAAATTTTAATAACCATGCGTCCCCTTAAATAAAAATTGAGTTATCAAAATTCAGATTCGAAAGTGACAACCCTAACAAAATCAGTTAATTTGGAATAACTTCTAGATTCCACTCAATTAGGATGTGTAATTTTTGTGGTATATAGGGAAGATGAAGGGCATAATTTCAGTATAAATAACTTTTCCAAATACGACGGAATTACCGAGAAAAAAAATAAAAACTAAAAACTAAAAAACTCGTATAAGTCTGAATCTAATGAGGTTACGAGGTTTATTTGTACTCTAAAATATGCAGCATAAAACACGCCGTCGATGTTTCTGAGGTCATAATTGCGTATCATGTTTAGTTTCAGAGTTATTATTTTTTTTCTAAATACCCGGTTGAAAAAAAGACGATTTTCAAAAAATTATATCTCAAAAACTACACATGCTAGTGAAATGGGGATTCGATATATTGCATTTAAATAACTTAAACTATCAGTTTTTGACATAAAAAAGCGATGTCCGAAAAATGGGCTTCATAAAACACTGTGCGATGATGAGAAGGGGTGTGGAAAGGTGACTAAGTTAGTACCTATATAAAATATCTAATTAAATTATATTCCACAAACATGTGACACAGTTTGTACAAACTGTATCGGAAACGAAAACTCGATAGAGCGTGGAAAACTGAACATAATTAAAATTAATAAACTTGGCGGTAGTTGACGGTAAGTATTTTAAGCGTCCCACCTGCTCATATGTTTCTCAAACTTATGTTCCTTTAAGCCGTGTCAAATTAACATAAGGGATGAATTTTCACGCAAATGTTACGCATACCCTCGTGCACGTACTTGCTTGAAGAACGTGGAACAAGCGCGGCTATGAAAGCTAATTTCAAACGAATTATATTGTTCCTTACATTTGTGAAATTAATTTTGACAAACACTACATCATGCAGGCATGTACGTAACGGTAAAATACCAAATGTTAATGGCTTGTTACCTAAATCAGAAAAATGTTTCTGAAATTATATTACCGCAACAGAGCTATTTTGTAATACTAAGTAAACAATTTGTAAGTATTAACATGCACGCGTTATTTCATTAGGCATACTTTCAGTGCGCGCGGCTCGCAGCGTGCAGCTGCGCATTACATGATAGAACTACATACAGACCACGCGTAAAATCAAATGTATAATGCTAAGATACGTGTAAAATTAAGTGTTAAAAATGAGTGTAGAAATGCTGATTAGATCCAGGTATTTAGTGGCTGTGGTGCTCGATAGAGTGGTCACATCTCCTCATAGAGCACGGCCGACACGCATCTGACACGCCGTCATATCACAATGCCATGCCTCGTTTGTTCCATTGTGATACCCGTTGAATTCATGTCATATGCCTAATTATATTACACTAATTTTAAGTGTGCTCAATCGATAGTCTCGCCTTTAACCGGATTGGAACAAACATCTCTATGATGCGGTATACGACATTTTTTTTAGTAGAATCAAGTTATTCGTCGAATATCTTTGTGTATTGTTTCGTGCGGGTGCGACCTTGTCTGGACAATGATGGATCTTGGTGCTCGCTGTGCTTCATTATAACAAGAATTGACATTTAAAGAGGCCTTACGCCTTTGTTATTACGAGACTACTAGTATTACACATGGGAATCACCAATCAAACTTTGACGTTTCTGAGATCGCCGAAGTGGGAGCAATCAGTCTTTCTTCATTTGAGAGCGCTCAATATATTGTGGCTCGTCAATCATATGGACTGGCTCCTGATGCTGGATATTTCTGCTTTTATTTAAATACTGGATATAAATTATAATTCTGCATATACGTTACATTGAAGGATAACATTTGCAAAGGAGACGTTGTTGTTCGAGTACTGTTTAACTTGAATTATAGTTTTTGTGTGAACAAGTATAGGTTCTTATAGGTTTTATGTTTCAGATTGAATGTGAATAATATTAGTATCGGTTCTAACTTGGCATAGACATTGCCTAATACGTTTGTATATTAAGAGTTATAGAAGGGACTTCGCCATAGTTCGTTAGGTTCATAAGAGATAACACGTCATTTGTATAGGACTACAAAGGTACGTTGCCTTAGATCCGCTTTGTTCTGGATATCTTTTTAGATCCAGGATTGCGCGGGAGACAATATTTTTGTATAATATTAAGTTAAACAATTACAAGTATTCGTGGTTTATTTTATTCGTTAAAAATGCAAAAATATATAATTATTAAAAAAAAAAAAAACTATTTTGAGGAAAATGACGTCAGTTAAACTGGCAAAACTGAACGTATAATAAAGATCAACGCAACCAATATATCAGGATCATCAACGTCGTGACATAACAATAAAGAATTGAACGTAAAAATTAATTATTCGCTATCGGCACGCTATTCTAATAATCATAAATAACTACTGCAATCGGATCAAACGCGGTGGGTCCGTTTTGCTGACGAACAATGTGCGAAACATTAAAAATATCAACAAAGGAACTTTTGACTTTCATAGTACATACACCGAGACAAATTAATGAGATGAATGGGCAACGACGGTTTACCCGACTATCAACCCTAATTTATAAGCGGTAAGGTACTCAATTTTTGCTGTAGAAAGCAAAGAGTACGTGGTTTATAGCTGTCGCTCGCGCCAGCTGGCGTACCGTGGAAAATCGATTTTCACGTGAGACCGACGGATGTCGCATCTGCGCGCGACTGTACGGCCGCCGGTTGTCTGCACCCAAAATACGCGGCGATCTGTGAAGGGAAATCATGTGAGAGCGTTATTAAAAGCATACAGATATTTACGTTCACACAATGGAGTAATTGGCTTTAATCGATACACGCAGACTGCCTGGTAACTCCGGTTAGAGGAAAAATCGTGAAGCTGTATCGCGTGTCTCGATTAATCGCGGCGGGTCAAAGAACTTGCGACTTTTAAAAGTTAGCCTGTTATCAATTATTTCATATCGAAAGGTGTCTTTTTTATCTCAAAATATCAGTTAAAATATGTAGTTCAATCTCAAGTCGCATTCTCGGTCGTGGGAAATAAGGAAGCCGTTCCGTTTGATCACTCAAACGTCACATTATTGACGGGCGAGCTAATAACAAAAAGCAAACAAGTAATTATCCAAAACGAGCGCGGGACCACACAGGGACAGAAACATGGGCGAAATTCACGAAAGCTATCACCGTTACAAATCGTTTTAACGCAAACGTATAATCGGTGGTGAGCCGTTCTATTTGTTTTAAGTTGGCCGTAACCGGGATTTGGAATAAAAACATCAAAGGGGGGTGCGTAAGAGCAAACCCGAAGGAGTAATTATGATTAGTCTCGGTTAAGCGGAAATAGTTTGTGTCGCTATTAATCGCGGCTGTATTCCGGGAACGTCGCGCATGCGCGGCGCGCGGAGGTCCTGCGCTCGCGCAGACTCGCCGGCTGCTTGCCGACAGACCGCTGCTTTATGCTAACATTGTTCCTGCTTGGTGTCGAGGAAACCGGAAACTACATTATTTTCGTACTTCGCTGTTTTTGCGGGATCCATGACAGTTGAACTCGTCGAGCATCATTGCTTCGGCAGACTGTTGATTATGACTTTCAGGACTTGCACTGTTTGGAAATATTGAGGCGAGTTTGAATATAGGGTTACCGTTACATAACATAATTACATGTACATATGTAAAGTTTCGCAATAGCAGCCACCATTGCATTTGCTTACATCATCTTATGTAAACTGCAGATTTATTTGATTTCAGTAAATACTCTTGGAAGCAAAACGAATGCACCTTAACGTGATGAAATCAGCAGAGATCTTATTGGTACCTATTATTTTTGAGGATACCGGCACAGTTCAGTGAGATTTCATAATATGTTTGTTTGACGTTAAGCAACTTTGTATTAGGAACCTTGATGATCGGTGATTGCGTATATGTAGGTAAATACTAATGAAGTTGCAGTCAGAGCTTTCTAGACATAGCGACATAGCTGTTTCACAATTGTTCTTCTTATTTTTTAAATGAATGTGCTGTTTTCTGGTGTCATCGGTAAGTTTTATTATTCGAGTTTATGCAAAGAAAACAACGAGAAAGCTCCTCTAAATGTTCTAGATAAACTTTTCAGATGCTTCATAAACTAAGTTTCTCTCAGCTTCATGCAAACTTACACAAATTTTGTATCAAGATGTCGTCTGTGAACGACTCCTCGAGTAAATGAAGTTAATCAAGATACGTTAGAAGAATTTCAAGCTTTAAGTCACATTGATTATTATTATTTATTTATTAAAATCTCCCTTTCCACCAAACATAGAAACCGTTTCTATGTTTGTTTATGTTTATTACATACATTTATTTTCATGTCACCTTTAAAACATTCTGCTGCTACAAGTACTAAATATAAGTAAACTACTATGCCATCACAGGGGATCGGAACTGCTTTTAAACACAGGTTACCGCGTAAACTATCTAGAAGAACAGTAGGTACTGCACCCACTAACTATATTATCTAGAATCTTTATACCTGTGTGTGACCTTGCAATGTAATTTATTTATAAAAATAATTATTAAATTTATTATTAAAATAATGAAAACTGATATTATCACATATTTTTCAAGTAAATAAAAACACAATAATATTAAAATACCATGGACTAAATTTTGCTCAGAGATGGTAAGCATTAATGAAAATACATCACACCTATAATAAAACTTAACCTTTCCTTAAAACATAAACAAACATGTGCCCAAAAGCAACTTGTTGAGTCAGACAGAGGAAGGCCCTGCTAGTCGAACTGCCGAACATTGTAATAGTTTGGGATAAAAACGCTGGGGCTCGGGTGAGTGTTGTACTGGCCTTAGATTTGATTATAGAAGTGTTGTAAGTCAATATAGCCACGTGGTAACCCAAAAGCCACCAAACTTCAATAATATCTGTTATTTACATATAACTTACACACTGTCAATCACCATTGTTAAAAGTCTGCTAGCAACTACATAATATTTCTTCCAATTAGTTTTCTGTACATGATTAGTTTAATAAAATGAAACTAATAATGTTGAGGACGCTATCTTCAACACAGAAAAAAAAATTTCTTAGTTTACATATTTATTGTAAATAAACTTGCCCTTCTAACAAGCTCTAACACAAAACAAAAAACTTCCCATGTACCTTTTTATTTACCTACAGCACGTTCGTCGTCCGTCCCACGTAAGCGGGTGCGGCGGGCTAGGTACGGACAGCAGCGGCCGGTGCGAGGATCACCGTGTCGCATCGCGATTTCCACGCATCCATCCGACGAGCCGCGCCTTTGTCACAAAGGAAATTAACTAGTTATACGTACCGTGTGTGTGTGTCGGTAGGGTTCGCAGCGAAATATTTAATTTCGTGCTTTTTATTTTTATTAAAAAGGTTTGGTTATATCTCTTTTTAACTTCCGAAGTTAAAGTTATTTTATACTTTTTGTGTTTTTTGTTTATAAGTCGATTGTTTTTTATGTAATAATGTTTTACACTTTTTAGTGGTAATAGCCCACAGTTAAACTTACCCATCATTATATACACACATACATCGTTATAAACTGGTTTAAATAAAAACAAATATGCGATTTCAGCAATCGGAAGATTTGCTATCATTTATTGAAGAGTTCTGTTTCCTATCTTGGTTCTTCAGATGTTCACCATACTAGAAAAAGATTACCTCGATATACTAAGATGCTCTTCCAAACCATCGTATGCAGTTTTATTTTTTCATTTTGCATCGACAAGTGATATTGATGTAGTTGTCAAATCAGTACACCCAATAAAAAATTATGAGGTAACACACAAAAAAAAAATGACTTGAGAGCCTCCTCCTTTTTGGTTAAAAATAGGCCTTTGACGGACAAAATATTTTGTACTTTAAGGGACTAATTTCAGAATCATGAAAGATTTAGATCGCGTTTAACGGTTATGGTATGTTATTTTTGATGAAAAGACTCATAAAGTCACAACTAATCACAAATTTATAAAAAAATAGCCGTATTAGAAGATACACGATATTTGCAATTCTTAGGTAGGTGTGTTTTATAACGCCCACAAATTGGATGGGAATACACATTCGCACCAATTTAAGTATCTATTAAAAGATACGTTTAGGTACTTATGGATCCGTAGGTACTTATAATACTGTCGTAAGTCGACAGAAAATTTGCATGTTTTTTTTTAAATTAATATCGATATAAAAAATAGAGGCTCCATGTTCCTGCTGTCGGTACCTAAGCAGTAATCAAACGTCAGTGTGCCAATGAAGGAAGGACTATTGTTATAAAGTTGAATGAAAACTTCTATTTAAGAAGACTGGGTGCTTTTTATATAATTTCAAAATTATTTTCAGCAGATGTTCCGGCTTGATGGATTACATCCATGATACTAAAAAGCATTATTTCTAGGGAACTGTGAAATCATCTTTTATAGCGTCGGCGAGTGCTGTCGCGGATGCTATCAAAGCTTTATAATCACCCTTGTAATTACCGCGGGTACGCGTCTATTCTTTAGATTTGAAGATAATTAGGTCACAATTGTACCTACTTTTTAATTACTTGTATAAATTAATAAAACCCTTGTTGTGATGAGTATTTATATATCTAATTCGATACCTATGTCAACGTTTAGCGTAGTTATATCTAAAAAGTTAATTTGAATGACTTAATTGGCAGTATTATAAACTAATTTAATATAACAACGCTAGGCGGAAAATAAAATCTAGTTATTGTTAGCAAAGGTGCAAAAAAATAGCCACACTGATAAATCTTCGTGTTTGGTTCTGTACAACCCACATCATGAAATTGTAGTTTCGTTCATGTAGTAATTTAATTGGAATCCACGTGTTTTTAGCAAATATAATAATGGTATTTAATAAAACTGCAAAACTCTTGAATCGTAGCTATATAGCAAAATCATGACACGGAAATAATTTATATTTTCACAATCAACACGTGGACCCCTAAAGATGAACATAGGATTTCTTATTGGCCAAAAATGATTGTTAATAGTATTCTATTCGGTGGATCTATCGTTTTTTGAAACCGTGGGAAAGGTTCGCTGTTTATTTTTGTATGTTTCTGACAAATGACTGTTTTTTCTCTTTTGCAAATTACGGCTTCGGCTGACAGAGCAATCGGTTCTGCGATTCACTATTGTCGAAGATTATAAATTATACTCTCTCCTTGTCCGAGACGGTTTACAGTGTAGTCACGGCCTTGTTTGCCGACACTGCCACATATTTTAAAGCTAATCAAAGCAAAAAAATAACTCTCTGCTTGTTTCTGAACGAACCTGTCAAACTCATTACGGTTTTTGTGCACGGCGCTGTCACAACGCCTCTGCAAATAAAAATTGTTTTTTGTGTAATTAAGTGCATTTTAGCATTAAAAATGTATTTATAACGTCTAAATTAGCCTATTCAACTTTACATCTGCTCAAGATAGTATTTCAACGACATATAAGTCGAATTTGGTAATGGTAAGTAAGGTGAACATTTGTGTACCTACAAGAAAAGCAACAATATAATTTATTATGTTTGGCAGTTCTGGTGAGTTTTTTTGATTACCTATTCATATAAAATGCGAAGATAAGTATTAGATCATTAGGAAATATGTAGAAATCATACTTTGGCATTATGTTCATGTTTGTTATGTTCCTTCTATTTAAATGTACGTTCATAAACGATTCGCAATCTAATTAAATTGAATTATCGAGAACTCATTGACTTCCAAAATGGAAAGGGAACGCGCGATTCGGATATGCCGCAAAAAACCGCGTTCGGCCGTTGATGGGACAAGTGTCAAAGTGAAAACTATTTCAAATTTTTTCAACTTCAACCGAACTTTACCGAACACGTTTCGTAATATCCATCAAAATTGCATGCAAATCTAAACCTAAGATGACACACTGACCAAAAATAAGGAGGAAGAAGCTGGAAAAATCAAACGTAAACTGAAAAAATCGCAGAAACGATTTAAGAAAAACAAGGAAACAGAAGAAGATGGACGTCTTACACCAACAGACTCCCCTCCTAGAGAGAGGGCCGCCTCGGTAGAACCACCAACGATGAATTCTGACTTGGACTTGCCCCTGGAGATCTGAGGTACTTACTTAACATAATATATACTTAATAGTTACCTATTGAGATAGGTATTAAGCTTCAAACGCATGGGTGTTTGTACATGGGTACCTTTTCTATTCACTACACCAAGTACCTACTGGCTTAAGAGCTACCACTTTAGCGGGTAGACAAAGCTAGATTCAAATAGTGAGCTATCACATACAGCGGATAGACATGCTATTACACATTATTCAATATTACACTTCAGAGCTATCACTTAGAGGATAGACCAACCAACAAAATACAGTGCTATCACACAGAGGATAGACCAACCAACAAAATACAGCGCTATCACAGAGGATAGACCAACCAACAAAATACAGCGCTATCACACAGAGGATAGACCAACCAACAAAATACAGCGCTATCACACAGAGGATAGACAGCAAAATACTTTATATCTGTAGCTTACACTGCATATTAAACTTTCAGACAGTGAAGAAGTGGCCGAAGAACTTCTGGCCTTGGGTCTTGAAGGTGCGGATACGAATGAGATAAGTGAACCAATCCGTCCTTAGTTAGCATCAAGATGGAAAAATATTATGAGAGGTTTAAAGAAAGAAACCAGGGAAGAAATCTTTAAAAAATATCTAGACCCAGAAAATTGTAACACCACAGCACCTTCCTTAAACCCAGAAATAAAGGCAGTCATGTCAGATGCGTCTTTTAACAGAGACAACAGACTTGTAATAAGGCAAAAAATGACTGGGAAAGTTTTAACAGCTATAGGAAAGGCCATGACAATTGTCATGAAGGGAAACTTCAACTCGAAGCAGTTGATTGAGTACCTTAGTGATGCTGCAAAGATTACTACCGACATATATCATCAAGACTTGTCATCAAGGAAGTACTTTGCACTCGCAGGCACCAGTTCACTGATTAAGGATCCTATCAAAAATGAAAAGTCAGATGAGATGCTATTCGGAAGTACTTGCTCTGAGAAAATTAAATTAGCTCAAACAATTCAGAGAACTGGAGTCCAGATAAAAGAAAAATAGACAAATTTCAGGAGCCCGCTGCCACCTCAACAGAAACCTTGCAGCGGGCAAACACCAGTACCGTCATCCAGTAAAGCCTTACCTGAGAACACAGAAGAAGAGGCAGCCTCAGCAGAGAATACGATCTCCACCACGCTAACAGCGTCACAATTACAGGTGCATGCAGGCAAAACTAGATATTTTAGTTTGAACTGGGAAAAAATCACAAATGATCCTATTATCTTGCAGTGGATTAATGGTTACAAAATACCTTTTGCTTCTGTTCCACCTCCAACTGAAGCCCATGTGCAAAATTGGTCAGCAAATGATAGAATTGTTATTCAAAAAGAAATTAAAAAGCTCCTGTCATTGGGTGCAATTTCTTCACATATAAAAAATCAGTATGTATCCCCATTTTTTGTTGTACCTAAACCATACAGGTTTATACTCAACTTAAAGGGACTCAATAAGTACATAGACACCCAACATTTTAAGTTAAAGGATTATAGAACAGCTTGCAAGCTAATTGAAAATAGTTACATGGCAAAAATTGATTTAAGAGATGCTTATTTCTCTATTCCCATTTCTGACCACTCCAAAAAATATCTTGGATTTAACTTTGAAGGCAAACTATACCAGTTCAATTGCTTACCCTTCGGATTATGTACTGCTCCATTGATATTCACAAAAATCATGAAATCCATTGTTACATACCTTAGAGAAAAAGAAAATATAATAATGACATATTACTTAGATGACAGTCTATACATTAATAATGACAAAAGTACATGTGTTCAAATTATGAAAAAAGTATTTTTAAACCTAGTCAGGCATGTGACTATTTAGGATTTACCATAGATTCCAGGGATCTAAAGAGAAACAAGTCTCAATTCTTAAAAAGTTGCACAGTTTCAAAATAAAAACTGTCTGTGAAATTAGAGAATTTTCCCAACTTTCAGGGTCTTTAGTATTGCAAGATACCAATGAAGATTATGATGAAAAAATGTCCCTTATATTGACAATAGAACTTAATCAAACAGTACATATTCCAACTGGAAATTCACACAGATGCATCTCGTATGGGCTGGGGTTCTGTCTGTGAAGGAAAAAAGGCTTTTGGGTCTTGGTCTTCCAAAGAGTTGGAGTTTCACATCAACTATGTGGAATTAAAGGCTGCTTTTATTGGCCTTCAGTGCTTTGCTAAGAATTTTCAAAATTGTGAAATATTACTCAAGAGTGGATAATACAACAGCTATAGCTTATATTAACAAAATGGGGGAGTACAGTTTAAACATCTTAACAATATTACAAGGGAACTATGGCAATAGTATGAGAAAAGGAAAATTTGGTGTTTTGCTTCATATATTAATACCAAAGACAATTTCGAAGCAGATGCTGAGTCCAGGAAAGTAAATATTGAATGGGAGCTATCTGAAATATGTTTTGAAAAAATTAGGGGAACCTTAGAGGAGCCTGAAATTGATTTATTTGCATCTAGAATAAACAACAAATGTCAAAAATTTGTCTCATGGAGAAGAGACCCAGAAGCTTTAACAGTTGATGCATTCACACTGGACTGGAAAACTTTTTTCTTTTATGCTTTTCCACCTTTTTTTTCCCTAATCTTAAAATGCGTTAATAAAATAATGTCTGATAGAGCTGTAGGCATTTTAGTTTTCCCTTATTGGCCTTCTCAGCCATGGTTTCCGCTCATAGAACCACTTCTAGTCAAAGATTTACTTATTTTCCCACCTAACAAATTAGGAACCCCATCCCATGTATCAGCATCTTATCCTGGCTGCAGGGCTGCTATCAGCGAAGCATTTGTAAGGCGTGGAACTCCACTCCACTCGTGGGATAATGCTAAATTCCCTTTCAATCAACACAATCACGCAATACAACTGTTGTCTCAAGTCATAGTGAAAGTTTTGTAACACTCACAATATTGACCTTTTGTACTAAAATTTCTAAGTGACTGCTTTCATAAGGGTGTATCGTATGGTTCATTAGATACCACTAGATCTGCTTTATACATGTTAATGTGGCTAAAAATTACTTCAGATGACAGATTAAAAATATTTGTCTAAGGGGTATTTAGGCTGAAGCCTCCCAACCCAAAATACAGTGTTACATCCGGGTTAGGTATTAGATTATCTAGCATCCAAGTACCCAAAAGAGAGTCTATCATTAGATATTTTAACAAGAAAGCTAGTCACAATTCTGGCGTTAACATCAGGTCATAGAGTCCAGACCCTATCACTATTAAAAATATAACATTTTTAGCTGATGGAGTACAAATAAAAGTACCCTATAATAAAAAAAAAAAAAAAAAAAAAATAAAAAAAAAAAAAAAAAAAAAAAAAAAACAAGTAAAAGTTCACTTCAACCCTGTTTACATTTAAAAAGCTATACTAGTAAATTAGAAATTTGCCCAGTACACACAATAAAGTAATATTTAAATGTAACTAAAGACACTAGAAAGGAAATATATAACCTAATAATTACATACAAAAAACCATACCATAAATGCCTCCTCTCAATCTCTAAGTAGATGGATAAAACTAACATTAAATGAGGCAGGTATAGGTACTTCCGTCTTTACTGCACACAGCACCAGACACGCTTCTACTGCAGCGGCAAGTAGGGCAGGTCTTAGCATAAATCTTATTAGAAGGATGGCAGGATGGTCAGCCACATCCTCAACCTTTGCAAGGTTTTATAATAGACCATTAACAGAAGACCCCCTAGGTTTTAGTAATGCAGTTTGCAATACTTTAAATAGGATCTAGTACCTAATATAATTTTTCTATAAATATTAATTTATAAATACTTAATTGTAATGTTTTGTAATTTTTCAATAATTATTTTTAAATTACAGTAGCCTTTCATTCACAACTTGACTTTAAACATCTACACTGTAAACCGTCTCGGACAAGGAGAGAGTATAATTAGGAGATTAAACGAACTTACCTGTAAGTGAAGTTCTATCTCAATTATACGAAGCTCCTTGTCCGAGACGGGACTCCCTCCCAATGTTACCCTCCCTATAAAGAAAAATATTCGTTGTTCATGAAATGTGCTTTAAACGAAATGAGTTTGACAGGTTCGTTCAGAAACAAGCAGAGAGTTATTTTTTTGCTTTGATTAGCTTTAAAATATGTGGCAGTGTCGGCAAACAAGGCCGTGACTACACTGTAAACCGTCTCGGACAAGGAGCTTCGTATAATTGAGATAGAACTTCACTTACAGGTAAGTTCGTTTAATCTCCTAAATAGGTAGTAAAAAAATAATTACTAGCTTTGGATTTCGTATTTCGAGTAAGTAGTGCATATCATTTACCAAATAGTTCTGTATGCAAAGAAGAAACTGGCTCATTCACAGGCGACCCATAACATTTGGCAACATTTATTTAACGCTTGTTTGCGATAAACGAAATTGTAGAATTAAATATTGAAGCAATAATGGTGGATGCTATCTATTTATTCTTTGTTGATATAGTTGACTATTTTTGGTCTAATAGTTGCATTGTGTTTCTGCTTTTCATTTAAATACGGGTCAATGAACTCGCGGACTGACATTAAATCGTTTTATAGAATCGCAATTCTCATTATTTATTATGTCTGTTCAGAACGCAATACTTGTTAGAAACAAAGTCCAACAAGAACTTTACTAACATTTGTATTGGACTACTTCACAAAATTTAATAAACAGCAAACTGAAATTCCTTTACTAATTAAATCAACGTTTTATTAACTGTTGAGCCAATCGTACAAACTGGATTTTATTGTCGAAGTTTGGACTCCAATATAATTAAAACGAAACGTTACAGTTGAAAATATTTTTCTCGATAAAATTTTGATCATTGATTCGCAAAAAATAACTGTTAAATACTGGTATTCAGCTGAATCCGGTATGACTGGAAGCCGACCCCAATATAGTTGGGAAAAGGCTAGGCACATGATGATGTACCGAAAAAGAATGAAAAAATAAAATGATGAAAAATGTACCTAACCCTTTTTCATTTTTTACAAGTTTGGTGATTGTCGCATGCACGGAGTTGTTACACGAGTCGGTATACTATCGATCCCTATAGAAGTTATACGGCCAGCTGTGGTGGCAACGCTTGAGGCCTATATCTAGCTGTGGACGGCTTTCAGCTAAAATGATGTGAAGTAAGAATGAAACATTTAGTTACAAACACAGTGTTACATTAAAACAAGAAAAAATAAGATTTCTTGTAACCTACCGGATTTCGGTGTGGCAAAGTAGCGGTTTCAGCAAATTTTAAGCAGTGTGTCGCAGAGCCACAAAGGTGGTCAACGCTTTAAAGCGTTTGCTAATTGTTGTTTTTTTCCATTGTCTCAACTTACCGAGTAAATAACTTTTACCAGAAAATCTGGCGAATCCGCAGGTATCTACCGTCAATCTAATGATGAGAATTTTAAGCCACGAAGTTAAAAAGGATTAGCTTCAACTTGTTTTATTTGCCGCTAAACTCAAACAGACCTTTAATTGCACTAGTGTCGTTTAAAATTTTGAACAAAATAATTAAATGTCTCAGTTCGGTGAATATGCTAATTTATTTCAGGCGTCGATCGCAAGTTGCAGTGTCATTGACCCCGTTTTTCATAACAACCTTAACGAATTATATTCGCGGATGTTTTGTTTCCAAAATAAAGATGTTGCTAGAAAACGATTGTTACTTGTTTTTAACCGACTTCTAAAAAAGGAGGAGGTTCTCAATTCGGATGTTTGTATGTTTTTTTTTATATTTGTTCGCGCATATCTCCGTCACTTGTGAACAGATTAGAAAAAATCTTTTTTTGTTGGAAAGGGTATACTTCCCAAATGGTCCCATGAAAATTTTATCGAAATCGACCAAGCGGTTTTCGAAAAATCTACTTTCGAATATCTACATTGTCTACCTTGACGACGTCTTAGTGTACTCTGCAAAGGAGCAGTACTTTTTTTACACCAATGTGATTGGTTCGTTTAGGTAGGGGAGGGGAGGGGATGTAGGTACCACTAAAAAGTGAAAAATAAAAAAACTTTTTAACAAAAAATACAACCGACTTTTACACAAAAAATCAAAAAAGTGCAAAATAACTTTAATTTCGGAAGTCGGTGTTTAAAAAACGAAAAAGCAACCACAAACACCGAGTTCCGAAATTAAAGTTATTTTGCACTTTTTTGATTTTTTGTGTAAAAGTCGGTTGTATTTTTTGTTAAAAAGTTTTTTTATTTGAAACTAGCTGAGCCCATGACTCCACCCGCGTGGTTGTCGGTAAAACAATAGGAAATTCACAGTAGTAATTTCATAAGGTACCTATGCTATTTCATCGACAATTCTTACTGTAGTAAATACTAATCGCAATAAATAAATAACATTCAACTCTTATATTGATTTGAATTAAGTCATTTATCGCCACTTAATTTACATAGCAGTTTATTTACGACCAGTTGCATATTGCAATAAAGACACATAAGCATATCGTGTACAAGAAAATACCGTGTACAAATAAATATTGCAATATCCCTGTAGGTTTTCTTTTCAATCTCAGCATTGATTCATTTGAATACAGCGCATGCACGTGTGTTGGAAATATTCAATAAAAGTTTATTTATTGGACATCCCGGTAACCTATTCAAGCTTAACTCGGTAACGTATATATTGCGAAGCTCCGCTAACTGGCGTCCTTAGAAACTTACTAATCATATGCAAAATACTTTCGTACATTTCATCTCGACATTTACTTTTAATATATTGGCAAGTTTATGCCTTGCTGGGGTGGTCTGACATCGATGTGCCCTTTGAAACGCGCCCAAATATCCACGAATAGGTGAAACAAATTTGTAAGCATTACCTCAATGTGTTATTGAGCACTGTTCGCTTGAAGTCAGTCAGGACATCGGTGAGGAAAGGTAACAATGCGTCTATAAAACTTATCGCTTCTCCAAGTGCTTGTTTGTCGAGGAAGAATGTTGCGTCAGG
Source organism: Hecatera dysodea (assembly GCA_905332915.2). Lineage (NCBI taxonomy): Eukaryota > Metazoa > Arthropoda > Insecta > Lepidoptera > Noctuidae > Hecatera > Hecatera dysodea. The sequence goes on from HG995304.1 coordinate 10,093,590, forward strand.
AATTTATGTTAAACGCCTTTGGGTGTTGATGTGTAAGAGTTCACATACAGAAAGGGTATAAGCGACATTGTCAGTGATGTGTGTTTTCTGCGAGTAGGCAAACATTCTCTGTAAGTTACTAATAAGTTATTCGCCTTTTTTACAGAATATGTACATGGAAAGTCTCCCGTCATTTTCCCTTAAATGAAACATAAATCCTCAATGCGGTGTGTCCAATACCGTGATGAATATTCACTTAAGCGTCAGATCGTGTCATCGCGGCCTCGTGACAAAGCTTAAGTGAATATAATAATGTAATTGACGGTAATAAGCTGTTATTTACTCCACAACCGCCTTTTACCGGTTACGTGATGTGTCCTGCGAGGCTCTTAACGGTACACCACACTTTCAACAAGTCTAAGCCATGTAGGTGTATCGTTTATTATAATGAACATTAACGTTTCTGTTGTGATTACTTGTTTTCTCTTGTACACATGGGTGATCACATGGGCTTTAAGCTACAATGTAATTAGGTAGTTTAAATTTTCCGTGTTTTTAGGGACATATTTATTTACGTACACATAACATACCTACATAAAATAAAATAAAAATTACAAAAACCAAGAGCACAAAGGTACTGCTTATTTCAATAGAAATTTCTTCCAGCAGACCCGCGACAGAAGAATGAGATAATAAGAAACGTACACACAGTGTGTAAAGAGACAGAGAAGGAAGAGATATTTCCAGAATTATTTCTAACTTAAAAAAAATCTTATCACACAAGGGGAGTTCTTTCTAGATCAATCTAATTATTGGGCACGGCGGGGTTATAAAAAAAAACCCTGTGAAGGTTGCAAGTAGATTTAAGTAATTTTGATAGCCTTTTAAAAAATGGAGCTTTTAATCGATCGTGCCCAGAACAGCCACCCTGGCTCTGGGCACGATCGATTAAACAGATAGGAACACAAGTATCACTACATAAACAAACCTTGTAAAAGATCCACATCCAAATTCCCGCAACTTAATTAAAACCTCCCCGCATACTAGAATACCAAGAAATGCCCGTTTGTCGTCGTTAATTTTCTCTGACCTTAACTTTTCCCGATACATCTTCAGTACATACTCGGAAAGCTCGATGTCTGTCGCTTGTCACTCGACGCTCTGAGGCCTCGCTCCACAAGTGGGTCAAGGTACATCCTTCACCGTGTAATAAGCGCCCTTCGACTGAATTTAATTATAAAATGAGCTTCAATGTATTTACTGAGGCTATTAAAATCGAAGAAATGGTTGAGACGATTATGTTGAAAGGACCACTTGGTATTTGTCAGATTTTTTTTTGTACTGTTGAAATCAAAAATGATTCAGCACTATAGAAAGTGGATAAATATTAATATGGGGATATTGCTTTTGATTTTACGGAGGCTGATAAAAAAATACCTCAGTCTGATTCTATAAAATAACCTCTTTGAAGTCGCTTGAAAAGGAAATATGTGAGAAGATATTACATTGTATCCTGCAGAAAACGTTATCTACAATATAATGTCAGACAGGCTTAGGGAGAAAAATATTTCTTTGGAAAATTATTATTGTATCCTGCAGAAAACGTTACAGCATAACGTCATATAAGCTCATAATACCGAAAGTCGTAGGTTTTCTATGACGTGATGGTGGGACTTTATATGTCGACATTTTCTGGTTATTATTCGTCTTATAATAATAGCCGGAAAATGTCGACATATGACGTCCCGCTCACCCATTTTTATGATGTTTAGTAATAGTTTGGTGAACATATGTAAGTATAAAAGATATTCATGCTATCTGGCTGTCCAGTTCTATTTTAAACAAAAATACCTATTCATTCGGTGGAGGAACAGTTAAAAAAATTATTATTATCTATCAATTAAATCCTACTGACGTAGTTTTATATGTTCGAAAACCAGTCAGTAGGATTTAATTTAAAAAGTGCTGAATTACTTTTACATGTTCCGATTCCCTTTATATTTTACGTCCTCCTAAACATTAAAGCAAGTTTAATAAAGAGTTAATCAAAAGATTATGATGGCGACGCCTCTATATCATAATCGGGAAGTGGCATAAGGGACGATTGTGACAAAGCCCGCCGAATGACTTGCGATATTCGCCATTAGAATTACGAACTAGGGTTAATATAGTTAATGACAGTCGGCCATTACAAGTTGTTAGGCAAACGACACATAACGAACCGACGCCGAAACGTATTGGCCACGCTGCGTTTACGGTACCTCTGGTGTGACGTCAAACGTTTGGACCATTAGCGATAATCGGTGAGCTTAGGACGAGGTGTAAGTCAGCTTTTGGCATTTTTAGAGAAAAATATCAATGATTTCCAAAGATGAATGATTGGAGGACGAACGGCCTTAATATTTCTTTTATTGGCTTTTTGTTTCATATAAAAATTTTATTAATCATCTGTTAAATCTATTGGTTCTCCTACAGTAAATTACTGGATATTGGAGGAATGGCTTGTTGGTACAGAGAGAGATTTAAATAAGTTGCTGTAATACATGCGTTTGATACAATTTGAGCAAATAATGAAAACTAGTATTCTGTTAATTATGTATACAGAAGTATGGATTTCAATTTGTTAAAAGTGAACTTTTAAAGTCAACCGTCGACTGGGTTTAAAAGAGAGAAGGAGAGGCAATAATGCTGATTGTGTGTGCACTATTAGAGTACCTACGTACCTACAAGCAGTACTGAAGTATGCTTAGGCTGAAGATAATTTAGCGGATTTTTCAGGCAGGAGCACCAGCAGATATTGAAGCTATCATACTCAATGGCGCAATGGCGAACTCTCATAAAAGTAAGATTTTGACATAGCCAGTGTTACAAGTCAAACGTCAAATCGTATGTAACGGGTTGCGAACGTGTTTCAATAGACGTGGGTTAGGGATAAGTGGGTGATATATCTGAAACATAAAATTATATTTAACGATATATGTATGGCTAAAAATTATGAACCATTTGCCCATTTTGGCTAATTCTGATGAAATTGAATGGAACTTTATGCTAACGATATACTGGTTTATACGATTATAAGAGGGAAAATTAGTATCAGTTTGCACATTTAAGAGTTTTACAAATATTTTAAAAACAATTGTTACAAAAAAAAAATAACAACCGACTTCCGAATAAAGATAAAGACACTTATAGAAAGTATAAACTAACTTTAATTGCGTAATTCGGTTGTTTGTTTTTTATTTTTCACTTTTTAGTGGTGATACATATAAATTGAAATTATCAAGTGGTTAACAAGTTCACAAATTATAGAGTGGTTGAAAGAAGAAAAGAAAGAAAATGTATATAAACGCTACAAAACCACATACATTCATAGATTTTTCAGTCAAAACCTAAACGATAGTATTAGTAGAACTTCAATTATGTTATTAAAGACAAATTACAATTGAATAACAATACTAATTAATAATAAAAGTAATTATGTGAGCATACATATAAAGGTTGCGCTATTTACCGTTAAGGAGTTAGGTACTTGTGTAGTAACATAAACCTAACAATATCTCATTTTACTAGATTTTATTGATTGTTGGTCTCTACTAATCACTAGTTTATTTTTGAAGTTCAACGTACAATGCAAATTCAATATATTTAACTAAACCCAACGCAAAAAAAAATCATCAAGACTGGTTCATAAACAGTAAAGTTATACCCGAATAGATAACCCCGAAAAAATGGTTGACTTGTAAACATCTGTGTACTCTTTCACAGCGTACCGGCGTGATGTTATGTTATAAACTGGTGTAAACAATAAATAGAAATGCAATTTACCAATCACGAAAGATTTTCTATAATTTCTTTCTTCATCAGATCTTCGCCAAATTACAATGGGACCAGTCCGGTAATACTTTTCCAAACAAAAATAATTATTCAAATCGGTTGACATTGGCGAAAATGTCACTAAACAAACATACAAAAAAATATTCAATCGAAATGAGAACCTCCTCCTTTTTTGTAATTGGTTAAAAAGGGATTTCTTTCAATAAACTCACCTTTTGCAAGTATGCTGGAACAGATTTTACTGTTCCTTTTTATAATCTTCTAGTTGTTAAATGTGTGTAAATAAACGTTTAAATAAATAAATATTATTATATAATTTAGAGTCAGTAGGTATAGGTACCTACTGTGAGGAAGGTTTTCCTCTCCACACGTTCTCTTCAGCAGGTATCCTTTATAATAGGTACCTATTATAAGTAATAGGGTTCTCTTAACATTTGACTTTGATACCGCGTTGACCCCTTCATACTTTGCGTACGGGTACAAGGTCATCATTGAAGTCCCGTTGTTTAAAACTATAAATTTAGTGAAATGGCAAAATACGCACCACAAAAATTCATAAAACCAATGCTACTAACGCCATCTCTTGGAGTAATCGCGAATTTAATAAATGATTATTTCAATTGATTAATTTGGTCATAGACAAAAGGATAAGGCTAAAGGCTGGCAGCGTTGCCACGTTATATGGCAATGCTTATCATTGCCATACAACGTGGCAACGCTGGCAGCCTTTTGGGTACCTACATTACCAGTAGCCAGCTATGCGAAGAAATTTTTCGCCATCTTATTTAAGACTATTGCTTATATATAAATAGTTCATTGTTAGTACATAAATAGATAATTATTATTAAGAAAACACCGACGAAATTAAAAAAAAGAAAAGTAATACATTTTCATTCGATCACACATAGGTACCTCATTTTCCAATTCAAGGTTTTGTTACATTATGATCTTAAAAGATTATAATATCAATAGTGTATTTTGCAGAAACCAAGTTGAAGCTAGCCAACCAACTTTTTAAAGGAATGATGACGAGAGCATTCCTTGTTTTGATATTAGCCTATTTCCACAGGCTTCCAGGTTCCATAAGGGGAACTAAAATACTTGCAATTAATTAAAGTATTTTTCTTACTGTAAATTTGATGACAACAAATATTATAGTTCCTTATTGCTTGGCTACTACATATTTTTAGCAGTTAGCTACTTTTAGTTAGCAGTTAGTTTAGCTACTTTTATTATTATTTTTATAATTATTTATCTTGTTCAATACAATAATGGATACGGTAACCTGGCAATAGGGTATTTTACTGTAAAAATCTAATTAGTCCGTCTGATAGATTTACAAAAAATATTCGACACGTATTTTTTTTTTTTCACGTCAACAAAAAATGAAGACGATACAGTGCGTTGAAAACTCACGTGACGTCACGTCGCTGGTAAAAATTGTAGCAACGTAGTGACGTCACGTGAGTTTTCAACGCACTGTACCGTCTTCATTTTTTGTTTACGTGAAAAAAGAAAAAATACGTGTCGAATATTTTTTGTAAATCTATCAGACGGACTAATTAGATTTTTACAGTAAAATACCCTATTCTAAATAGTGAAAGAAATCAATAACTAGAAGTTATTACAACGAATTTTCTCAATCGTCGATCCTATGAAGTATTCTGCCATGTTCACCTGCTTAAAAAGTTGTATTTTTCATCTTCAGATGCCAGAATATGCCTTCAAAGTAAACCTGAACAGTACAAGATGCATGTGCATTGTGCACATAATCAATAAAGACCCACTTATATTCCCGAAGCTCATCAACGTACCTTCATTAGCATGCATGTAGGTAACAATCTACCTAATTAATTGGCCAGTCCAGGCTCCACTGAGGACGTAGATATATTTCACAGAGCTGACAAATGCGTCCATTCCATCACATCGGATAAAATATTATTAAAACAAACAAATGAACAAAAAAGATAGCTTTTCGAAAGAGCCGAAATCAATGTGCGAGCTCTGCTACATTGCCGGATCTCAATTATCGAGCCCCAAACGTCATACATTTGACAGAATAGCGTTTTGAATTTGAGCTTTATGTTTAAACGCTACAGATGAATTTGATTTGTGGGCTGCGGAGATAATAAGTACGAAAGGTCGATCAGTTTCGTGGCCGTAATTTAATGTAACAGTTAATATGACAGCAGGCATGAGCGTGCCAGCGGGTCGCCTGTGTATTATATTTATGCACTCACACCTGGAGGTCTGCGCTCTCAAGGGTATTTTATTTTGAGTTGTTGTCTTGATACGATAGAGAACACGGTATTTATGTTGAGCCCAATAAATATGGACTATTAATTACTGATTGTGTTACAGTTCTGTTAATTCATAGTGATTAATAGCCGTGGCTTTCATGTTGACAGGTTCGGACATAGTTTGGCGTGTGGCCGGGGGAGGGTATTATACGTTTCATGTTTATGTTTTTGTTTTACTACTCAATACACTTGTTCTTTTGTACTCAATTTATTAGATACGCTGCTTAGTGTTGTTTAACTTCTATAAAAAGTCAACAGCTTTTACACCTGCTTCTCCAAGTCTTTACGTAAACCAGAAGTGGATTACATTACCTATCGCGAATCGACACAAATGATTTCGACACACGTTTAGAGCTTAGGTCACTAATTCTTGATACTATTTGACGAAATGAAATCAATAAGGAAATTGCAGAATTGATTGGAAATAAATTGCGATAGCTTAAATGAAATACATAAGATGTTAATCTGTCAATCTAGTGTTAATTGGTGTACATTATTTGTACAAGTACTTTTTGCGAGACTTAAAGATTGCTCTATAGACTATAAAAGATAAGGCATGTTTAAGTTCCAACCTGCATTAACGAACAATCAAATTGTAAATTGCAATTTAGCGTTGACAAATCAATATTGCGGTGAAAATAAAAATGGAAGCAAAAAGTGCAGTAGACGAAAGGGGAAAGTACGTTAAACGATTTAACTTCTTTACAAATAGTCCAAATATATCTATTATTGAACTAATTCAATAACAAGCTATTATAGATCGGTTATCGATTACGTTTTAAAGAGAGCCAATAAATTAAATCGGAAAATCGATTCTAAATGTCATTCAACAGACTTTGATAACAATAAACGTTATCAATTACAGCAGTTTCAGCATCGTCCAACTGTAAAGATGTAAATGTAATAGGTATAGTGATATGCAAAAGCTTTATAAAGTTTCGAAAAAAAAATAAAAATAGCGAAGTGAATTTTTAAACTGAAATTTGGTTGAACAGCGTGAAAATCTATCCGCTAAACTGTACCTAGGCAAGTAGCTCATTAGTAACACCTCTGTTTTTTAAGAAATCTACAGTGAGTATCTGGAGGAAAACGGTAAACTACCAACCTGTTGGTCGACCTCAGCGAAATGCTTGAATAATTGGTTGTCCACGGACGGATGCTGATGCCGCAGCCCGACACCAGGGATCAGGTGTTAACGTCCGTTTTGAAGTCGTGAGGAAAAAAATACGTTTTCCCCGCCAACTATCGTACTTTCTTGCAAAAAGAAAGTTGCCACTTTTAAATCATTTTTAAGGTAAAAATATCGTGAGGTTATTAAGTCATCCATGGACACAACAACGGAATATTTGAGTGAATTTTATGAGAAAATATTTTAGCTTTTTGAGATACATTTTATTGATTGCCTAAAGCGAAATTCGGGGAATAGGTACTAAATCCTGACATTGCTTACTCGAGTTTGAATGTCGGTCTGTTACTGGAACTTCAGCGAACGTTATGAGTAAACACATGTAATTTGAGATGAAATGTGAACCGATTGATGTCTTTGTTCAAGTTCGGGAACGTTTTATGGTCTGCCGAAGGGCTGCTGACTAAACTTGCGAGTTACATTGTTCTGTTTGAAACGAGCGTACAAAGGTCGAACTTGGAAGTGTCGAAGTTACACACACGGTTACACGTAATAACGGTAATCGGTCTCGGGGAATCTCGTGGCAAATCGTTCTTTGTAGGTATGAATGTGATGATTGATGACAAATTGTGTGAGTAGATTTGATGTATCTGTATATTCAAATGGTTGTTTTGTTAACAATCTGCGTATCAAAAGATAAGAACCTAAGGTGGTAGGTAGGAGGTATGCTGTTCGTATAACATCGTAAAATACCTCAATTATAAGTCCTTCACCTACGTCCTTACACTTTATGCGCTGTAAGTAGCACGTGAGCCTGTAAGGAGCTTTTCTTCCTTTGTCATTAGAAACCGTAAGATCTTTTCCGTGTACTAAAAGCGACGGTACAATATCAAAATAGAAATTTATAAAGCAGAGGAAAGTTCTCAATATTACAGGAAAATATCATTTATGTGGTTCGTTGACATGATTACGAGGAAAATCGTTTTTCTCATTTAAATTATCATGAGTATAAACATAACGTTCATTTAATTATTTGGCGTAAGCACATAATTTTTATCAAGTTATATGAGTCTAGGCTAGACCATTCGGCCTATCAGGATTAGGGAATTGGTTTGAAAGAGTTACTGCGGCCCTGAAACGCAAAGGGCATTTGGAGGAACACATGGGCAAATGAGTCTGACACTTCCATCAGCTCCGCCCAGAGCGGAAGGAGTCATTTGATGATTACCCATCCAAAACAGTTTTTGTGTTGGGACCCTTCTGTAAAATAATACAAAAGCTACTAATTTATAACAAGGGTACACAGTACATAAAGAGAAAGCTTTGAAATAAAATACTATTCGATAATTTTCAATTTCATCGGAGCTTTTCCCGGACCTATTATGAAAGGCTTAAAATAAGCACCTACAAGGTTGCAAGCGCACGACTCGCTTCTTCACTCGTTATTATTGTACCTACAAGAACCTTGTTACCTTTGCGACTTTCATAAGAAGTTATCTTTTCGCTAACATTTATTTTAGTTTGATAATGCTTTGTCCTACTTAGGTGAAGTTATCATGCAGTGATCTGTCAATTTATGCAAGCAACATGGAATGACAGTTCACTTCATACTTACACAGTGACATGTTGACAGAATTGACCAGCTATTATTCCAGATTGTTTTCATGGAATGACAGCTCACTTCATATTTACACAGTGACATGACATGTTGACAGAATTGACCGGCTATTATTCCAGATTGTTTTCATGGAATGACAGTTCACTTCATACTTACACAGTGACATGTTGACAGAATTGACCGGCTATTATTCCAGATTGTTTTCATGGAATGACAGTTCACTTCATACTTACACAGTGACATGTTGACAGAATTGACCGGCTATTATTCCAGATTGTTTTCATGGAATGACAGTTCACTTCATACTTACACAGTGACATGTTAACAGAATTGACCGGCTATTATTCCAGATTGTTTTCATGGAATGACAATTCACTTCATACTTACACAGTGACATGTTAACAGAATTGACCGGCTATTATTCCAGATTGTTTTCATATAATGACAGCTCACTTCGCCTTAGCTTACACGATGACATGCTCACAGAATCATGCTGCAGCTCAGTTTATGCGCACTCCACCTAGAAGTTTTGGGATTATCTATACTTATAATAAATCTGTAGAGAGGTCAATTCTGTACAAGGAATATATTTTCAAAATAACTATCAGGGGGTGATTAGTGATCGATACTGGTGCCAAAAATGCAATCAGTAAAATTTTTGTCTGTCTGTCTGTATGTTCTTTATAGAAACAAAAACTACTCGACCGATTTTAACGAAACTTGGTGCAATTATTCTTCATACTCCTGGGCAGGTTATAGTATACTTATCATCACGCTACAATCAATAGGAGCAGAGCAGTGAAGGAAATTGTTGGGAAAACGGGAGAAGTTACTCCATTTTTTAAGCTTCCGTCGCGTGTGTATCCTTAATGTTTAAAGTTACATAGAAATCATGTATGACGGAAATGTTTTACATCAAATTATCTAAAAAATATCCCACAACAGCATATGTCTATCTCTTATGGTTGACTCACAATAACACGTGTAACTCCCGATAGCTTAGCAGTTCGGAGCTTTCTGATTATATTTGTTTACTCTTACGTTTATAATACTCTCACTCATCCCCAATTAAAAAAAGTTAACATTATTACCTATTCAATAAAAAAGAATCATAGAAATCGGTATAGAAACACCAAACTTATACATGAATACAATAATAAGCCATCGCGCCGTCGCGCTTTAATACTGAATCATGCTGTAAGATGTTATTGTGATTATTTTTGTGTAACTTTTGTTGCTATTTTATAAAATAGGTAGGGTCAGGTGGCCAACAGTGAGCCAGCAGTACACAGATAACCAGTATAAGTATATCCTTATGTAGTAGTAACTAGCTCATGCAACCGACACGTAGAAACGTGTCTCGTAACGTCTTCCTCACTCCCCAATTGACGGCGGGCGCCCCCGCTTAGCAGATGCGTGATGGGACATTTTGTGTTTTCCAGCACAAAAAATTAAAAAAAAGTGAGTTTTGTTTTTGTTCCTCAAACATGCGGTTTATTAGATTTTCTTACTGAATTTGCTATACATGTAAAGTTACTATTTGGCAATCTTTTGGTAATTGTGTTTTCTCCATAACCTAATTATTGTTATTTTTATCTTACTTCAACTGTCAAATGATGTAGGTGGTATACAGTGACTTAGTAATCTAGGGTATACAGTGAACCGTGTGTACAACGAACCACGAAGAAATAAGAAGCGCAGAAAGCTAGGAAAAAGCATGATCGCAACTGATACTCCAAAGTCCAAAATTAAATAGCAAACAAGAAAAAGAAATGCACTAAAAACTTGAAAAACAGAGATATTTTAAAAAGAGAAAAAAAAAACTATTAAGTACAATCTTTGATGATACGACCGATGAAGAGATTTTCCATGCCAGTGGTTCTTCTTCCGGGGGAGATGAATTTCTGAGTGAAAGTGAAGAAGAAGGAGAAAATATAATATTGACTGATAATTTTTTACCAAAAATATGAGATTGTGTTATTTTGCTAGAAACAGAGAAAAAAAAAATATGTTGCTTTTTAGTTTTCTACAGATACTTTAAGGTTTTCTCATTTAATCATTATTTTTAAATACGTGCAATGTATAATGTTAATTTTATTAAGTCGCAACTTACTATTTTGATTTTTCTTGAAACTATTATTCAATAAACCTTTTACGGAATATGAAAGTTTTTATGTTTTAATGGATGAGCTTTCGATTGACGACTGATTTACTATAGTGGGCACAGTAGAAATGTAACTTAACTGCGTTTTATTATGACATGATTCACTGTGTCCAATAGTGGTTCACTGTGAACTTCATCTTGGATCAGTGTGTACCCAATAGTGTACACAGTGAACCATTTCCCATTTTTTTTTAAACACTTCTTATTGTCAAATCTATTAGTATTAAAGTTGAAATTTAAAAAGAAACATGAAGTCTTATAGACACTGAATCGTATAAATGAAAAAAATAAACGTTAAATTTGAATATGACTGCATGACAGAGGTTTAACTTTTTCTTGGTTCACTGTTGGCCACCTGACCCTACTTATTAGTTATTTTGGTAATGTTTAAATATTCGTTCAAACTACAAATTATTAATAGTTTCAATTTTATTTCTTTTTAGGTGAAGTAGTAGTAGAAGTAGGAGCATAGATTTTTAGATACCGATAGGTTAGTTTTGGCTAATTTATGTTCTGTTTTTTGAGTATTAAGTAGGTAAAAGCGTAGATACTTTTATTAATTAGTAGTTATTTTATTAATTAGTTATACGTAGTTATAGGTATTTATTTTTAAGTGAAGTAGGTATAGGTTATTATAATATAATTTTGCACAGGCATTTCAGCTTTACTTTCATTTCTTTTTTTGTTGTAAGTTGTACATATTTCACACACACATAGTGATCTATCAATGCACAGCCCAAACCACTGAACGGATCGGGCTGAAATTTGGCATGCAGGTAAATGTTATGACGTAGGCAACCGCTAAGAAAGGATTTTATTAATTCTACCCCCAAGGGGATAAAATAGGGGATGAACGTTTGTATGAAACTTTGTCAATTTTAAACCGATCGGGCTGAGTTTCAAAATCGGGGGTAAAGTAACTATTCCACGCGGACGAAGTCGCTGGCAGAAGCTAGTGGTTACTATAATATTAATATTTAGCATAATCATAAGCCCAATCCAGGGTTGGTCTCCACGATTGCGTTCAGCATTATTGGCATACGCGATTTATAATAAATAATAATAATAAACATTTAATTCAGAAACTTGTTCCATAAAACTATGTTAGTAATACAGATTACGTCACTATATTAGTACCTGAACTTAATTGCACTTATTCTAATTCATATATTTTCCTGCAGTATCTGACCCGCAGTTATGCATACGGGTCGAATACTCCAGGAAAACGCCATCTGGCCTGTTCCCAATCACCTTCAGGATGCTGTTGGCACTCCCCCGATTTACGGGTGGTGGAAAGTCCAAATAAACTGAAATAAAAATGATCATTAATTGAATAGACTACAACACGGATAGACAACAAAACAGCAGCAAATACAAAGTACAGTAAAATTATCATACGGAAAAACAACCTTTCAGCATTCGCTGGGCGTCACCCAGTTTTCAGATATTCCCGAGCCACTTCGAAACACCCTTTGCGGTACGCATCGAAGAGGTCAGACACTTAATTCTGGGCTGGCAACCACCATGTAGAGACCTCTTTTACCCAGTGGCCACTATGCTTAGCAATCCCGTTCTAGTCTGGCAGCCATCTTGTCCAAGTATATAACACAATATAGAAGTTTCCACAATTCATTATTGTAGGATAGCATGGCTAAAAAATATATGTGACACTAGACTTGTTTGTCTAACAATGAATTAGTAGGGAGGACGTTTCATCGTTTTGTGTGGTAGCTTTTTTGGATGAAAATACACGATTATTACCTACAGCTCATTAATTCGGAATCACGCGGCATCATGGATAAAAGCGCCTGCCGAGTTAACATATTTTACCAAGGGGACCATCCTGCCGGGGTTGCGGAATTTAGTCGAAAAAGGAGGAACGCGGCTGGGTTTTAGTAAGTAAGAGTCTGACACTACTTTCCGCTCCGCCCAGAGTGCAATGTGAATCGAAATAGATTTTTTAATAAATCTTTAGCAATAGATTCTGGCCCAATACCACGCCACTACGTCATTTAGGAAACAGTGGAAAAGTCCCCTTACTCACTTGTACTTACAAGTGAGTAAGGGGACTTTTTTTTCTTTCCATCATGATTCCTTTGTGTGTGTGTGAGAAAGAAAGAAACGGAGTTATACAGTACCTATAGCACAGGTCCTTTTTTCACAAAGGATTAATGATGTCAATTATGATACATGGTAAAGTCCCAGAGAGTAAAACTCAACAACTTTTTAGCTGTCTGATGTGTCAAGCCCCCAGCAGTCATAATTACAACTGATATACTAATAAAACAACGATAAGCTTCAACTCAAGAACTCATTATGAACAGGACTCGTATGTTCTCTAGGCAAAGGGTTTTATAATACGATAGCATAATAAACGATTGAAGATCGATTATCGTCGGTGTTTATATTTTTTTATCCCAGTACCGTAATAAAGACATCACACACATCATTAAATGCTTTGCGTAGGATCGTTACCATCCTTGTTTCATGATGATGTTATTATGGAAACGTAATTACATAGTTGCGAAACTTTGGAGATCATTACCAGTATAAACGGTAAGGGAGTTTTTAAATTCTTTAATCTGAAAATGTCATAACAGTGAGCAAAATATGTAGGCTTTTATTCCTCTACGACGTTTTTTTGGTCCATTGTGTCCTATATGATTTTTCAACATAAACTAGATGAAAAGACACGAGTTTATCATATTATAGTCAATTCTTTCCATCTTTATGAAACACTAAATTTAGAAAACGTGTTTTATTTTAAATTAATAATCATCAGAATCAATAAATCAATGAATATCGCGTATATTCCAGCCACAAGTATTTGCGTTCCAGGGCCCCGACAACTCAAGTAGGTACTAAGTATGGGGCCCAGTCTCCTCTTCTGACATCTGTTTGAGGAGCGCGTGAAACACGATGTGCCGTCGACTCGGGCCTGGTTGTTATCGGACTGCTTCGCAGAAGGAGGTGAACGCTTCCCATACCTCCTCGCTCCGGACCATGGATTGAACTAGGGCCGGAAGCGAGATGTCGGTGTCGCCGCCGCCGATCGCCTCGACGAGGACACGGCGTTGCTCCGCCCGACCTTCACTGTATGTTCCCTCGTGTCCTCCGGGCGACCGACACAGTGGTGAAACCCGGAAGATGTTAATACCTACATTTCATAAGTAAATTAAAGTTCTAATCAACAGATGTAAAAATAAGGGAACTACCATGCAATCAATGCCGTGGCATCGATCGTTCCCTTATCGCATATTCATTGGCTAAATATATGGGCGCCTCGGGGATACCGTGCGTTAAAATAAATACCCTATTACCCTCTCTATTTATTGAGTGTGAGTGTCGGCTTCAGAACTTGGCTCACTAGTTGGGGATTTTACAGCGTAGCAACGCTTCTGTTTTCCCAAAGGGTGAGACGGAGGCGTATGGTAAACCCCCATGTCACCAGTTATACTCAGGACTCATGTAATACGAAGCAAGTTAACAGCTACTAAATTTTATAAATACGTTGTAGGTATCTGCGCTATTGCATATTACAAAGTTCAGCGATAAAGTTTGCACGTTCTGATAGGGTTGTAATTTTATCGAAATGTGGGAGGGAGCCCTTGAAACTGTAGTAAGGCGGTAAACATAAAAAAAATCAGCAGATAAAAATAATGCATCTATCTGGGATCTCGCAGTACCAGCCTACACTCTAGATATACTTATGTTTGAATGCAGGGTGCAAGAAGCTCGCAACCTATGACAAGGGACTTAAACGCAACTGACAAAATCGACTTTCAGATAAAAAATAAATAAAAAAAGCATTACAAAACCTTTTTTTCGCTTTTTAGAACATTATTATTTTTTCGTTATTCTTAAACTCCACAGGAAAGGAAAATACGCAATTTAGTTTACTGGAGGAAATGTTTCTTTCAGTTGTTTTTTTAAACCAAACAACTAAACCGATTTTGATGAAATTGCTATGGGAAAGTATTTAAATATTCTTTCACATACATAAATATATTTTTTAAATCGGTTCATAAATGACCGAGTGATGAGGTAACTCCGTCATGTACATAATTATATATATATACATATGTATGTATGAACCGATTTATAACTACATCCTTTTTTTGAAGTCCGTTAAGAATGTAGGCGTACCGATAGGTAGGTTATACTGCCTAACCTTTCGAGTAAGGCACAACGTGAAATTATGTACATACATAATATGTACGTGTGCATGAAGACATTATTCGTAGTTCAATACGGCCCTTTTAGATTTTTTCGAAAGCAGCTCTTTGCTGTAATTTACAAAAGATCTTTTACTGCAGGTAACTTCCACCTGACAAAACGCAATGTTCAAGGTCAAGAAGCCTTTTTAAGTTAAAGTCGTACTTTAAATACTTACACACGAATGCTTCTCCTACGAGTGGTCTTTGACTGGCAACAAAATTTCAAAGCATAGAAAATTACGCAGATACGTCTGCCTCTAATCCTGAGTCAACAACTCCTTTGAAACCTCAGCCAAATATTTTCCCACTTTGATGTTGGAAATTATATTTATGAAGAGATTATTTATATTTATAGTTGAGAGATTATTTTGGATTATAAAGATGTTTTCTGAAAAAAAAAATGGGTGCACATTTTAGTTTATTCAAAGTTATGAAGCTTTTAGCAATATTGGTGATAATTGTTTTTTTTATTAATTCCTAGATAGATATAGAGTATATAGTATTGATGAATGAGCACACTGGTTTTGGTAATAAATGTATATACAAATTAATATTAAATTAAAATATAATATTAAGTACTCACTAGTATTAAAGAGAACACGCTTTTATAATTTTATGGTGGTACATACACTGTCAAGCCTTAAGCAATTTATGCTAAGTGTCGTAAAATAACTAAGTTAGCACTAAAATTCAGAGTAATCTAAAAGGAATAACTTCCTTTAAACTGTGTTATTTTAAAAGCTGGTCCCACAATTTATTTTAAACTTATTGCAGTGCTTGTTTAAGTTTTAGCATGACGTACGGTCGAGCATAATGTTATATTAAAACGTTTTTCTTTATACATTTTTACAAATTATACGGTGCTAACAAAATGGTAATTTAGAGAAAGATACCAAAATACCATTAAAAAGGTTTTTTTCTCAAAGTTATAGTCGTTATTCAACCAGAAAATCTCTTTTAATTTTTAGTAAGGAGCGCTTCAGTGATATATTACCTACGCAAAATAAAGTAGCAGATTATTACTTGATTAATTTCTTTAAAATTTAGTTAAACCTGTCCTATCTGTATTATTATTATTCACTTCTGAAAATAAGTTTCTTAAGGAACATTTTCCAGTGATTATGATCGAGTCTCTGTGTACCCTTGACATTCAATATGCTGCGTGTCTTCCTTAGAAAGTCACTGGCTCTAAGCACGTCGCGTACTCAAAGGTTCACCTTCACAGCTTCTTATCAAAGAACTGTTTGATTCAAAAGGAAAGCAGATATTGAAATCATTTCATTGCTAATAACGCGTCCCTGTAAATTATAATTGACATTTTGAAGACAGATTTCTTCGAATATTTGTTCCGTGACAGCATACTGCCTGTGTAGTTTGATATTAATAAGTTAGTCAGTGCTTTAGCTGTAAGTACCACCTGAATTCACAAAACATTTTCAAAATATATCACTAGTGCTGTACGCACTCGCTAAAGAGTGAAATTTCCTGAAGAGGATCCTGCTGGGATTGTCGCAATTAATAGGTCAGTTTAAGTTAAGCGTGCTCCATTGTCTGCATTTGTCGTTTGGTAATCGCCATGGATATCCTCTTCCCCGGGGCAGGCGCAGATCGCTAACAGACTCGTACTGACTAAAACCACACAGTGTTTTGCAGCTACTTTAGGCCTGGCCGCTGGAGCGCTTGCGCATTTCGTCACGCTCCCCCAGCCAGGAATTCATGAGGATCTCGTTACCCTCTGCAGCTGCATGCAGCCGCTATTCCTCTAGAGAGGCGCGCACAGAACATTGCGCGCCGAAGTTTCGGGCCTGTGACTGTTCAGGGAACAGACTTCCCAAGTCTGTCACACTCTGGTGGTAGGAGATATGGCGCCCGGTGCGTATGCTGCGGATTGGAGAGAGTTTGGAGTTTTTCTTTTTTTTTCATTGTTTTTTCTTTTTCTTTCTTTCTTTCTTTCTTTCTTTGTACTTCCTAGGCTCTGCCTCTATAGCATCATTTACCCTGCAAATACTTTTATTTGCATAATAAATACTTTTATTTGATGGAGAGAGTTTGGAGTTTTTCTTTTTCATTGTTTTTTCTTTTTCTTTCTTTCTTTTTTTGTACTTCCTAGGCTCTGACTCTATAGCATCATTTACCCTGCAAATACTTTTATTTGCAAGGTAAATGGTGCTATGGAGGCACAAGAGGAACTGTTGCGATTGCAACATGCGCTTTTCCTATGCGCTTTCGCTCTCAACAATGGTCCGAAAAGACCGCAAGTCTGTTAATACGAGAAGAGGAAACAGAGAGATAGCCAGACAGTGGTATAAAATTAGTGGATTGATAGAATTCTAGCTACGTCCAGCCTACACATGACACGATGATTAACACAATAATAAAAGACAAAAAATTAAAGTAATGCCTATTACACACTACTTACAAATTACCATTTTTTCTCACGAACTTACTTTGTTACATAACATCATATTGTATTCCCACAGGACTTAATGAGGTGCCAAACCCGGACACGCGTAAATGGCGTCAATTAATAATGGACAATTAAGTCAATTAATGCCAAGACAAGCGTCAATAGGATCAACATAATACCGGCGAAGTATCAGTGGGCAATAAAGAAATCAATCAGCGGATTAGGTATTTCAAATCAATAAAATCAGAAAAGGCCATAATATTGGTTGGACATTCATATCGATGTAAAGTTGCTGGAAGCGGCTATAAAATTGTTGTTAACAATGTCGTTTTGAGTTGATACCAGATTTACAAGTACTTTATTATTTGGTTACTTTTACCATTGGAATTAGAGCAAGGTTTAAGAACTTCGGCGTATGGAGTTTATTCAGAGGTTATTTTTTTTTTAGTACAAAGTATTCTGTTAGGTAAGACTTGGTTATTTAATGTTAGATGTTTTCATCCAATTACCTACATACAAGCATACAAAATTCAGCCACCTAACTTAGCTGTATAATATTCCGCTCTGAAGTCTGCACGAAGCACGCTCAAAGCTCATCTAGCAAGCTTATACAAAACTTCGGTCGGTTTTTTAGTTCTCATGGGAGTATAATATGCAAGGCGGCTCGTATGATACAGAGTGGGGGAAGAGGCGCGGGTGGAGGGGTCGGTGCGTTTGATGCCGACAGCACAGGTGTGATGCGCGCCCGATGCGGTCCCACTGACCGCCGGCTGATGGCACCGAACTGGTGACCGTGGTTAGTTGATTAGGCGTTAGTTTCAATTGGGAGGTTGAGAAAAAGATAGAATTGTAGAAATTTGATTTCTGGAGATGTGAAGTTTAGACTGTATTAAGCTTAAGGGTCAACTTAAGTTAACCAACGTCTATTGATATTCCGTGTGCTAGGTCAACGTAAAGAACTGTGAGATAATTATGACTACTTTCATTTTGTTTGCTGTACTTATGAAATTATCTTTTTTAACATTGTATAAAACTTCTCACTGAATACATACTTTCCTTTTTTATTAGTTTGGTAGTAATCTACCTAAGTTAATCAAAACGCCAAATTTTTATTACATCTAATGTAGAAATTAGTAGTCAGTAGGTATTGGTAGTAAGTAGTTCATAAAAATGTTAGTTAAACTAAAGTTAACCGCCTCACCACGGTGCAACCAAACCAATAAGGTTCACGCGGGTCAGATAATTATAATACCGAGCATTATTTCGCTGTAGTCAAGCTGATACGTAAACGAATTGTTACTTTGAATACCTACTTCTTATCATATCACTTTGACTGGGACGTTATTCTTTAAACAATCGATAACTGAATTAGAGGTGACCGTAGAACTAAGGGCGATAAAAGAACTGTTATTTTTTCTAGATAATTGTGAGATGCGATTCTTCACTTAATTATTTAATTCGAGTTATAAACGAGGTTCGATTGTTATGGTCATATAGCACGGAATAAGAACTTTGTGGTTCCATCGTTCCGAATCGTTCGGAATGGTTCCCGTTAATTTAATGGGATACCTTAATGTGTGGTCGACACGACTGGGTTTTGGAACAATTTATGTGTTAATAGAATTCTCAGAGAATTCAAATAGCTAAGGATATTGTGTGAAGAAAACACTTAAACTTATGAATGTATGTTTCTTAAGATGTTTGAAGATATTACAGAAATGATGTCACGGATTATTTTGTAAAAGTTGAGCTATAAATGTTCATTTTCATTATTTTATAGATTTTTCAATGGCCCACAAGTTGTTTAACTCCCAGACCGTTTGGAGTCAGATTATGCAACCAGTTCTACATTCCTTTCTTAGTTTCCATGGGTTAAATAGCGTTAAAAACTGTAAATCATAAACAACTCCAAATTTAAAAGTCTAACCATGCCCACCACAAAGTTAATTTATTTTTTACACAAAAACTCTCAAGATTTGCGCACTGTACCGGAACATGTAAGAAAAGAAAAACAGACAAACAGACAAATCCTATTCCGGACCACTCAAGTGAAAGCAAAATCCGTGAAAACAACATGTATTGTGACGTTAACAGGATAATCCGACTTAAAAGCGTCATATTGACATTCTAATTTTCGCTTAAGGGTGGCAAACTTAGATATCAATAGAAAAAGAAAGTGTTAAACAAAGATGTTGGGACGATAAGACCACCAGTTGGGACGCAAAATTGACAAAATATTTTGCGGATATTCTTGTTTGTTGTCAACTAATCTTTCCTTTCTCTATAAGGGATTAGACGGGATTACTGTTGACAGTACTCGAATGAAGGATTTTGTTATAGAAATATTAGTGAGAGTTTGTTGAGTTCTAGGAAATATTGTGTCCTTCATAAGGGACCGTTTGATCCCTTTGACGGTTTCTATACTCTGGTCTTATTTAAGGTTTGACAGACAATTATTGAGAGTGGGGAAGCGTTTTAGAAGTGTATTAAATAAAATCAACTATATACTTTGTGTTTCTATTAATTTAGCCTTTTATAGTCTAACTAGCTGCTGCCCGCGACTTCGTCCCCGTGGAATCCCCGATTTTAAAACATTCTTTATCGCTGCTCCGCTCCTTAAGGCTTAAGCGTGATGATATATAGCCTAAAGCCTTCCTCGATAAATGGTCTATTCAACCCGAAAAGAATTTTTCAATTCGAACCAGTAGTTCCTGAGATTAGCGCGTTCAAACAAACAAACTCTCCAGCTTTATAATATTAGTATAGATAACAAAAATAAAAAATAGTGGATATTAACACGGAATCGTGTTACTAGCTTCTTCATTTCTAGGGTTCCATGGTTACCAAAGGAACCTTTTTACCAACCTCCGTTGCCTGTCCACCTGCAACCAGCTCGCATGCAAGTTGAATTACTTTGCGGGCTACTGAGATGTATTGCAAACCATCGGTCAATCGTGCTTTACAGTGTTAAATAAACTTGCATGTGTGCATACAAGTTTAATAACACTGTTGTGTTCAAGTCCAGTGTACTGGAAGCGAGCCTATTGCCAATAACTTTTACTGTGAACACACAACAGTTTTGTACCGAACCAATGTTCCGTAGTAATACTTATATTAAATGCGAAAGTAACTCAGTCTGTTTGTCCTTCTGTCTTCACGTCTAAACCGTATCTGAGTTCTTTTTGTATACATTGTTGTGTATGTTTTTTGTATTGAATGTCGGAGAAGGATATAGTATACTAGCTGACCCAGCAAACGTTGTTTTGTCATATAAAATAAAAAGGGGGGAGGGGGTCCCCTTTATCATTTAGGGTTATGAAAAATAGCTAGTAGCCGATTCTCAGACCTATTGAATATGCAAATAAAATTTCATAAAAATCGGTCAAACGATTTCGGAAGAGTATGGTAACTAACATTGTGACATGAGAATTTTATATATTAGATTTTGTAGCCTGGGTGAACGCTTATTTGGGATATTTTTTTAATTTAACGCGAGCGAAGCCGCTAGTAGAAGCTAGTGATGTAATAAAACATGAAAGAACAAGACTCTCGTTATTTACAAAGACAGTGACGAGTGCAGGGTTCAATGAATGCGTGCTCATGCATGGAATAATTGATACATAGCCATCGGTAAAGTGTCAGGGCGAAACGGCGTCGAAAACAAATATATGAATATTAAATGAGACGATATATCTCCACGTCGAGATATTGTTGTCGTTATGTGAAGAATTTATCCGTTTTTCGATATTAATATACGAGTACATATCGATTGGGACGTTAACGTGTAGGCATTTCTATTTTTAGAATTGGAATCTTTTTGTTAGGTTAAACCCTCGAATGTCTCTGCCAAATTGTATTCCTGCATGCGGGCCCTATTGATCAATGAACGAAAACTTAAAGGACTTTTTTATCTAAAAAGTCCACTCAGTTTAATTCTCTCTATTAGTTGCTCTTCTTACGAAACTTCAAAATAATTAGATATATGCTCCATTTAATAGTGCTAATTCTCCAAAGGTAGGTAGGTGCTTGCAAGCGCTCGCAAATATTCCTCTTGCACAATGTCACTGCATATTTTAGTTCGTGCTGCAAGTATGGAACTTGCAGAACGTGTAGCTGACAGGAAAATGGAATTTTGGTAGCCGCTGTCGCAATTTGTAACGTTCATTTCGTCGTTAGTGAATGTTTCAGGGATTCATTTACTGGATTATGTTTTCAGTGGATTATGCTAGAGATGTTTTAGTTGAATATGGTTTGGGTGATCGTAAGAATTATTTGTACTGCTTAGTTTTAAAGTTTTCTTTGCGATGGCTTCTCAAATAAAAGATAAATTTATTTACAAAATTAAAATTAAACTTTTTATTTATTTTCATCCAGTTTTATTTCGTTTACTTATGACCATTTTAGATCTACTGCTTTTTAATCTGTTTTCTTAGACAATTTAACTGTCAATTAGATAAGATGGAGTAGGCTCGTGTAAGATTTATTTTGTTCTGATTATAATATAGTGGAAACTGCCAATAAAAAATATCCCCCGGAGTCAGTAATTATTTTTATTGCAAGTAAACAGTTTATTGCGTAAAGGTTATCTCTTGATATGAATAACATTGACAAAGTGTATATGTCTCCTCAATAACGGCACGTCAAAATAACAAATAAAAACTATAAATTAACAATAGCGGTTTGGTTCAAAACCTTTCATCATGTAACAACACACACCACATACTCGTTTTATGAGCTGTTTTAGGCGAGCAAGTAGCAAGTTAATATCGTGCCTCGGGCGTTGATCATTTTTTGCGGGTGCACCCGAATCAACCACCTTGGGCACAACAAATGTGTGGGCAATCCGGTAATTTATTTTTTTAGCCAATAAATTACTCATACGTCAAAACTTCGGACGTGGCCGGCCGCGCGGGCGCATCCGAGTGATATATTGGCCCTTGTCACAGCACTCTACCTTTCCTAACAATTTTAATATGAGGCTCGATAAATAAATTGCTCATTTCGGGATGGACCGTTTTACTAATGAGTCGGCGTAGACTTAGACTTGAGGATGAGCCACCCGGCACATTTGTCATTTTTGGTGTCTACTTTTGACACAGGAATGTTAAACACTGTTCCATATATTTTGCTTGTAACGGAATTCATCCTTGATCGGGCTCTAGACTATCAAAATGTCCAAATTCCTATGGCATTTACAATATTGGCATGCGTAACGTAGTCAATTTCTATTGTTTTGGACGTGTATTATACCTGGCCGAGTCTTTACATCGTCGATCCCACAGTGCCTAAAGACGAAAGTCTTCAATCAGTGCGTCCTACCCGTCATGGCACACGGAGCCGAAACGTGGACACTGACGGCTCGTATGGTCCATAAGCTCAAAGTCGCTAAGCGGGCTATGGAAAGGGCTATGGTCGGTGTGTCTCTGAGGGATCGCATCAGAAATGAGGTGATCCGTCAGAGAAGCAAGGTCATCGATATAGCCCACCGGATTAGTAAGCTGAAGTGGCCATATTAGTCGTAGAACCGACAACCTTTCGGGTAAACGAGTTCTAAAGTGGAGACCGCGTCTCGGCAAACGTAGTGTAGGACATCCTCAGGCACGGTGGAGTGGCGATTTGCGCAGAACGGCTGGCAGAAACTGTAAAGCGAGAGGCCGAAAATAGATCTAAGTGGCGTGCAATTGGAGAGGACTATGTCCAGCAGTGGACTGCAACAGGCTATTGATGATGATGATGATGATTATACCTGGCTTATAGCATCTTGGCCTTTGACCTGGGATCCTGCTTACAACGATTACTAAAACTGATGTAAAGCTGGCTTTTGTTACTGATAAGACAGACCAAGAAAGATTTGCGTGCAAAAGGTTCAGTTCGAATCATATTTTATAATATATCATTGAAAAAAAAAACAATCAGCCGAATTGAGAACATCTTCCTTTTTTGAAGTCAGTTAAAAACCACCATACGTCTAATATGTTTCCCAGTAATCTGTAAGTAAAGTAAACCCATAAGGGTTCCGCTTTTGAAGACGGGTCCCATAGGGTCAGTGCCTGCTAGGGTTGTGAAATTTGTTCGAAAGAGTCACCGCGGCCCTGGAACGCCAAGGGCACTGGAAGGATCACGGGTGGGTTTTAGTCAGTAAGAGTCTGACACTCCTTTCCGCTCCACCCAGAGCGGGAGAAGTCATTTGATGATTTCCCATTCAAAAATAAAAAAGGTTCCACTTTTTTATTCGGACGTGCAGAACCCTAAAAACAATACCATGTGGCGAACATTTTAGAACACGAAGGTCAGTCTCCCACTGACCTTTGCCTGGCACCGTTCCAGACTCCGGCCACTACTACTTTAAGGCCTCGTTCACTTTACAAATCTCTCTACAAACACCATTCCGCACTTTCCAATCCTTTGCAATCAGTTCGTGACACGTTGCAATATTTCACGAGGGCTTTTTCTTCCGTTCTAGAGTTTATTGCATTCTGTGAAGCTTTTAAACATTCTTCTTTTATGTGAAACTCATCAAAAAACGCGAGAAAATAACGAAGACGCGCTAATTTTTACTCCAAAAAGAAATGTTTCACGTTTACATAACAAGACGTTTGATATTTCTAAAGCATTAGGTAGTTACGTATATATATATTTTCGCATGTTTATTTTTTTGTATATGTGGTGAGCATTTAGCTTTTGACTCAGTAAAAATACTCAGGATTGCTACTTAGCATTCCCTTGCAATAAATGCTGGATACAGTTCCATAAGAAATCCAGAACCTCACGCTACTGAACAAAAGGTTACTTAGGCCATTTTATCAAAATACTAGCTGCTGCCCGCGACTTCGTCCCCGTGAAATCCCCAATTTTAAAACATTCTTTATCGCTGCTCCGCTCCTATTGGCTTAAGCGTGATGATATATAGCCTAAAGCCTTCCTCGATAAATGGTCTATTCAACCCAAAAAGAATTTTTCAATTCGAACAAGTAGTTCCTGAGATTAGCGCGTTCAAACAAACAAATAAACAAACAAACAAACTCTTCAGCTTTATAATATTAGTATAGATATTATTCGAATGTTTTGCATTATTTGAACTGACCTAGCACATTAAAATTAAAACATTGAGATTAAACCCATTCCTTGTTATCTTGTGAGTGATGTCATAATTATACAAAGCAATGTTAAGTTTTGTTTTTAAATATATTGTAAAAATAGATACCTACCGAAAACTGTCTGGTACGTTTTAGCGACGAACATGTTAACAAGATTTTGATGAAGTTAGTACACACGGATAGACCATGACCTTGATTAGGACATAATATACTTTTCATCCCGGTTGTAAATTTCTTTTGCAAAATAGTACACTATTCTGCGAGCAAACCCGCGGTCGGAAGCTAGTATTCTATATTACCTAGTATTATATACCTATTAATTACATATATAATAACGATTCGTGATCGCAAGATGGACAACACAAAAAGACACAAAATATCCAAAAAAAAGGTGTTTATATCATTGTTTTCATAGATTATATTTATAAATTAGTTTTCCGTTTACGTCATCCGACATACTAATACTATCTACCTACTATTTAAATACGAATTAATTACGATAATCCAAGAAACCCATTTATTGAAATTAATGTTTAAGCCAAATTGCAAAAGATGGTGTTTTTTTTTAATTATTGCAATCTGTTATTATCGAGATTTGGCGTTATTTCCTGACTGGGTAATCTTTAAGCCATTATTAAGCGGCTTGAAGTCTATTGTTTCATTTACACCATTAATTAAAAAACTATTAAATGAATTGATGAAAGATTAGAATACTACCAACCATTAGTTTTTTGAGTAGTCAAACCACCTGAGATTTATATAATTTTACTTGTATACATGTTTTGATTGGTTTTCGATAAAAACCTATATTCGTTTATGTGACGTTTGCGCTTCGAGGTTGTTGCTGATTAGCAACTGATTTCTACAAAAAAACGGTCATATGTGTGTCTGACCACGCCCAGTAAAGGGTTCCGCAGTACTTCGTCACAATACCATGATAAAAAAATCGAAAACATTTTCGTTATGAGCAACCCTGAAAATCATGAAAATGACAACCCATGACTGGTTATCAGTAGAGATCATGGACAAACACCCTACTACGAAACTCTTCGGTCAGAAACGAGAAGTTAGTTACTTGGATTAATTTGGATAGTTGCGATTGTTTTGTTTCATTCACACATTTATCCACCGTTTCTTCAGGTAAACCGGCTTTTTATTGTTTTTTCTGGTTGGGAAATCATCAAATGACTTCTCCCGCTCAAGGGAGTGTCAGACTCTTACTGACTAAAACCCATCCGTGGTTCTTCTAGTGCCTTTTGCGTTCCAGGGCTGCGGTGACTCTTTCGAACAAATTCCGTAACCCTAAAAGACATTGACCCTATGAGGCCCCGTCTTCTTTGCTGACAGCTCTTTGAGGCGCG
Organism: Hecatera dysodea; assembly: GCA_905332915.2. NCBI lineage: Eukaryota > Metazoa > Arthropoda > Insecta > Lepidoptera > Noctuidae > Hecatera > Hecatera dysodea. The sequence continues at coordinate 10,119,693 of HG995304.1, forward strand.
CGTGGAACACGAAGCGCCGGGCCTGGCTGCTATTGGACGGCGAGCCACCCATAGCTCGCCTTCCGCAGGCCCGCGCCTACGGTGGCCCGGAATTGCCCTGCGTTTCCCAACGCCCGAGGCTACTTCTTCTGTTGCGGCGGCTGAGGCGTGAAGTTGACCTTTACCGAACGCGTTCTGCCTCGTCCTTCGCTAGCATTACTGCTTCGTAGAAGAAGGTGACCGCTTCCCATGCCTCCTCGCTCCGAACTATGGATTGTGTGTTCCTCCAAGTGCCCTTTGCGTTCCAGGGCCGCGGTGAATCTTTCGAACCAATTCCGCAACCCCAGGTTAATGATAAATGAATTTGAATTGGATTCCAGTGCGGCATTGAAATACTGAATCAATGCGAATTAGTCTTAAAGTACAGTTCTACTGCTAAGTTCTTTTATTTTGAGTTATTTCAGTCCATCCAAAGGTGATTCATTAATATCGCTGTTTGCAATAAAATCGCTATTGTACACCTCCACAAGTATGAGAGTTGTATAATAAAGTACATAAAAAAGATAAAATAAAAAAAACATTAAAAAAGTACATTTTATCAATCTTTCAATTCTGTTAAAATTGAACTTTAAATATGATCAAGGAGAAAGTGCATCATCTCGGTGCGTGACTAATTAAACCATAATTATTATAAAAAAGTGATAAAGCAATCAGCAGACGACTTATTGTGAAAATAAATTAAGTAATATAATTATTATATTTTTGCAATTTATCGAGTGTCTAATTATGTCACTGAGATTTTACTTCACAACAACAATATTTATGACTAGTGTTTCCCTCTGCTTCGCTCGTGTGGCCTGTCCAACAAGACCCGTGCATTATTTCAGGATAATAAGTTGCCTATGGCATTTAACCTTTTAATCTTACCTCTTTGTAATGTTAGTTTATATAATTCAACACATGTAACTCGTGTGTTGAGTCGTTGATGTTGTGAAAATCTTTATGCCTTTTTATTCTGGATAGGAAATCATCAAATGACTTCTCCCACTCTGGGCGGAGCGAAAGGGAGTGTCAAATTCTTACTGACTAAAACCCACCCGTGATCCTTCTAGCGCCCTTTGCGTTCCCGAACAAATTACGCAACCCTAGCAAGCACTGACTATGGGCCCCGTCTTCTTTGCTGACAGCTTCTTGAGGCGCGCGTGGAACACGACGCGCCGTCGATCTGAGCCTGGTTGTTATCGGACGGCGAGCCACCCATAGTTCGCCATCCGCAGGCCCGCGTCTACGGTGTTGCGGTGCATGCTTTTGCGAATCCCGTGACCCCGGGCTACGGTCAAGTGACGGAACACCGTGGTGGTTTTAGCCGGTAAGAGTCCGGCACACCCCCCCGTCTTCCCCAGACGGGGGATAGTCCATGAGGATTTCCCCACGATAAAAAAAAAAAAAAAAAAAAAAAAAAGGCCCGCGTCTACGGTGGCACTGAATTCCCCTGCGTTTCCCGACCCCCGGGGCGTCTTCTTCTGTTGCGGCGGCTGGGGCGTGAGGTTTCCCTTTACTGAACGCGTTCTGCCTCCTCCTTCGCTAGCATCTAGCATTACTGCTTCGCAGAAGGAAATGACCGCTTCTCATGCCTCCTCGCTACGGACTATGGATTGAACCAGGGCCGGACGCGAGAGATCGCCGCTACCGATCGCCTCGACGAGAACACGGCGTTGCTCCGCCCAAGCAGGGCAGACTTCCACCGTGTCCTTCTGGAAGACCTTTATGCCTTACGGCATAAATTACGTAAGTGAAAACTCCCGTGAAACTGATGCATACATTGATTATATAGGTTTACAGCGGAAAAATTGAATTAATATCAAATAGTTTTGATATTAATTCAATTTTTCCGCTGTACAAAACAATTTTACTTTGTAGTACTGAATAACCTTATCTTATAGCCGGGACTGTAAAGAGGAATAATATTTAAAACCGAAACACAGGCAGATTCACAGACCCGTGTAACACCCTTTTGCTTCAATCTTGACTGACACACTGCCGGGTTACAAGCAAACATACACTGGAAGTAGTGGTACTGGGATTTATCAGGGTGAAGGTCTGTGTCCCAGCAATGGGAATATTAGAGGCTTATTATACAGATGCTTATAAGAGAATATCTAACTTGTCTAATAAATATTTTAATCTATTGGTTTTTAAATCTTTAGTTAAAACACTCAATACCATTATGAAACTTCCAAAACATTTTAACTCATACATTTTACATTCGTAAATCCTTTGTAACATTGCATGATAAAAGGTCTTCCCACGATTGATGTCAACAACATGTGATAGTGTTCTGAGTAGTTCAATTAGTCTTGTATGTGAGTCCTAATAGAACTAGCCAAGTACGTGCGACCGCTAACGGGGTTCTTATTCAAAAATTAGACCTGAGACTAGTGTAAACTTCTGCTTTCGGCAAACTGTAGCAACTCAATTGTCTGATTACATTATGTAACTTTGAAAAATCAGATAAGTATAACTTTTTATCAAAATATAATCATTCATTTTTTTTCCTAACATTATGGTCTATTAAATACCTTGCTGAGAAGCCTTTCTATTTCATGCTTTACCAATGGTGGTTCTTAAATCTGGTTTATCATTTTGCCATTCATACCGCCAACGTTTCTCTATCTTAAAGTTCCTCCGTTCATAAAAATCTCCTTATTGTCCGTGTTACTTAGATAAAAATTACTACAATGGTCCTCTTGTTCTCTATAACCATGCATGTTAATAATATATCATTCGTCCTTTTGTCTTTGAAGGATCGATTAGCATTGACATTATCATACAACCAGCATCGCTATTGATAGTGTTGAGCTACGAGGAATCCAATAAATTATGGATATCTTGAATCGATATTGCTAATTGGTTTGAATAGCTAGCTATGATTGTGCATTTTTTTTTCTGGATAGTAAATCATCAAATGACTTCTCCCGCTCTGGGCGGAGCGGAAGGGAGTGTGAGACTCTTATTGACTAAAACCCACCCTTTTTTTTTTTTTTTTTTGGATGGGAAATCATCAAATGACCCCTCCCGCCCTGGGTGGAGCGGTAGGGAGTGTCAGACTTTTACTGACTAAAACCCACCCGTGCTCCTACATGTGCCCTTTGCGTTCCAGGGCCGCGGCAACTCTTTCGAACAAATTCCGCAACCCTAGCAGGCACCGACCCTATGGGGCCCCGTCTCTGGTGCTGACGGCTCCTTGAGGCGCGCGTGAAGCACAACGCGTCGTCGACTCAGCCTGGTATCGGACGGCGAGCCACCCACGCTCACCGTCCACAGGCATCAGCCACTGCGCAATAGCACAGCGGCCGACTTGTCTCTGGAGGAGGCCGAAATGGGACCATTACTGGCACTCCATTTCAGCCCCCTCCCGAGTACCGGGAGTCGCAGCACCCACAGCAGAAGCGGCAGAAGCGGCGACGGAAGCCGCGGCGGCGGCAGAGGCGGCGGCGGCGGCGGACCTCTTGCCCTTGGTCGGGGCGGATGGCGCGCAGGCCCTTCCCCCAGCCCAGTGCTCGGCCGGCTTGCCAACAGCCGCACATGCACTGCAGTGCGGCGTGGCCTCGCACGAGCCGGCCCGATGACCGGGCTGAGTCGACGACGCGTTGTGCTTCACGCGCGCCTCAAGGAGCCGTCAGCACCAGAGACGGGGCCCCATAGGGTCGGTGCCTGCTAGGGTTGCGGAATTTGTTCGAAAGAGTTGCCGCGACCCTGGAACGCAAAGGGCACATGGAGGAGCACGGGTGGGTTTTAGTCAGTAAAAGTCTGACACTCCCTACCGCTCCACCCAGGGCGGGAGGGGTCATTTGATGATTTCCCAACAAAAAAAAAAAAAAAAAAAAGGTGGGTTTTAGTCAATAAGAGTCTCACACTCCCTTCCGCTCCGCCCAGAGCGGGAGAAGTCATTTGATGATTTACCATCCAGAAAAAAAAATGCACAAAAACACAGCGGAAACAAAGTCCACTGCGGTCCACCTCCGAGGGGCACATAGCTCCCGTGTGGTTGCCCACATGGCTAAAACTGACTAAAACCCACCCGTGATCAATCTTTTGCCCTTTGCGTTCCAGGGCCGCGGTGACTCTTTCGAACAAATTCCGCAACCAGCTATGATTGTGCCTACATGCTATAGTTTTGCTGTCCAGCAGGACAGAACACTTCTGCTTTCTCTTCAGCTCTTCCATAGTTCGATAAACGCAATGGTGTCATCATCAGCTATGGTGAAGATAACGTTAAGGGGATCAAGCCTCACCCCAAAAGATCCAGATTTCTTTGGTAATCTACAACCCAACGAAGTCATTCCAGTCAAACCAAAAGTAATCCAAGGAGGCTTGTGTCAAGCAAATAAAATGTTCTGTGCTTTTTTATTGTTTACTTTGCTAAAGCCCACCCTCAGCGGGGTCAAACGACAATGCTGGATCCGCCCCTGCTATAAGTTTGCTTTCATTTGGTTGTTTATATTTGCTAACAAAAAATACTAAAGAAAAGTTAGATGAATGTAACTTAAAACCAAACGCAGGCTGTTCAATCGACAACAGAACATTTAGTCACAGAAAACTACTCTGCTGATATCTAATAAAACGTTTACAACTGCATTTAATGCAAAATAACAACAACAATAATTAATACAATACGTGCAATGGCGTCCACAAAACCGCATAACAATTTAATATACAGCACCTGACCAGTTATTGTTTCTGCATCAATGTTAAAACCATCACCTCTGTCGTCAATTACCTATTGTTGGGACTTATTGCTTAAGTTCGTGACTCCGGCTGCATCAAGCGGGAATTGTTTGTAAGTGAAACGGCCACAACGAACAGACTTCAACAAAACATACTTAATAGAGTGAATGAAAAAGTTATTGATGCGTTATCGGATTGTCCGAGCGAGTGCAGAATGAAAGTCGAACACTTTTACTACAACGTGTTCATTGATAACTGTAGTAATTAATAAGTGACCTGAGATAAAGGTACGTATAAATATGTGGTGCAGCAGATGCATTGGCACTGGCGGACATGGCTCGTTTGGTGTTGTGTGTTTTGGCTCTCCTGGCGGCCGGGGCCCTCTCGGAGCCCGTGAGGAGCAATGTGTCGCAGAAAGCTGGTAAGTTAATTCAATCAAATATCTTTTATATAGTCTCCGTGGCATTTATACAGGGTGGCCATACCCGATCTATACAACTTTAAATTAATATGTTTTTTTTATTGTGAAAAATATTCAGATAATGTACTAAAATTAGGCTACTGTATAGCCTAATTTTAGAAAATTATTTGAATATTTTTTGTTGAAATTTTATATGGTAAATAACGTCTGCAAAATGTCGCCGTCTAACTTTCGGCTATATTTTTCAGGTATTTTAGTGACATAATAATAAATACCAGTAGTCGCACTGTGATCGAAATTCGACCATATTTTTTTATTAATTTGATTTAAGTACTTTTTACCATTATTACAAAAAGTATTAGCATTCTGCACACATGTTCCAAATAAATTTTAACTGTGCCAAATTTTCTATTCCTCCATCTCAGTAATTGTCATAAAAAGGGGTACAACTTTTTTACTTCAGGTATTAATATGTGGATCGATATATAAAATAAAATAAAATTTGTTGAATTTGGAGGCCTACAAAAGCGGTGCCGTCTTATTAGAATCAGTGGTTTTCTTCTCTGTCAGCTCTACAGATGAATTTGATGAGGCCGAAAATGTAAATCTTATAACGATAGTAATCACACACACAAACAGCAGCACCACGTGTCATTCCATGTGGGCTCTTTGGAGAAGAATAATCAAATCACTCCACCTGATTAGTCTGTCAAAGAGGTTTATGGGAACTTGCGTGGATCAGCAAAGAATGCTCTTCCTTGCAAAAGTGTATGTTTTTAAGATCTCATTTGGTTTACTGAAATCGGACCGATTTATTTTTTCAGTCTGCTTAAAAACCTTCCTATAAAATAAATGAAATAAATGTAGCTGTCCTGGCCTTAAAAACGGCTACTTCCCGTTATGTCACATTCCCGATTCGACAACATGTCAAAAACTTTAAAAACAATTGAACAGAAGTAGCGTTTGGTCAAGATTTTGATCTTCATACATTCATTCTCGATTCGTCAACATTTGAGAATGCCTACATTCATTCCCGTTTGGTCAACATTTTGTTTAGAAAGTACAATCAGGAGTAAAAAGAAATACCGTCCGTTTTTGTTCTATCTACTTACTAGCATCCACCCGCGGCTTCGCTCGCGTCAAGTGTTTTGATTATCACTTTCAGTTTTCTCTAGATCAGTGATATTAGCATATTGTTATCCCGATGAGCTCTTTGTATTTTGTTAATTAGCTTCTATCTGCGACTTCGTATGCGTGAACTTTAGAACTGGCTTCAGGAAAGTATAACATTATGAAAGTTAATCCCGTGGTTTCGAAATTCAGTAATTTTGGGTATTTGAGGCTGGTGCGTTATTTCTTTTTTCTGGCTGTTTTGCTTTTTCTTTGACTCCTAAGGTCATAGATTGATGTTAAATATTTGTCCCAGCCCCAAGAAAAAAACAGGAAAGTATCCGGGTAGTTTTTGAGTTTGTACTTGTATTTCTAGCCCCGGAAATATATCTTTATGATTCTGGTATCCTGGTAGTTTGTGAGCTTTGCTGCCCTAAATTCCAAACTCAAAAATACTTCGACATTTTTCTAGTCTCCTGGTAGTTTCGAATCTTGACCATTCACAATTTTAGCCTTTCGGACTGGTTTGTTTATGTTCTTGACAATATTGGTACCGGGGGGAGGCCTTTGGTAGAATGAAGGGCCAAATCTGACCAACAGAGGCCTCGTCAGACTTTTCTCATGGAAAATATTATAATTGCCGAATAAAGTAATCGGAATATAAATTTGTCTAAAGTGGAATGGTAATCAACAACTATCAGAGGTCTACGGTCCCTACTTATCAAATATTCATGGAAAATATGACAGGGATTGACTTACACATTCAGTGAATCGGCCCACTTAGCGGCAAAACGTCGAAGGAGACAACATCCTGAAGTGATGAAAAACTAGACTTCTCCGTGGGGTCACTACAGCTCGCCGCAAAACTGTCTCGTTGGATTTTATGCACTTCCGCAGTCTGATTCAATCTCAGTAAGGTTAGGACTATCGGTTTTCAAAGGTAAATAGATGAAAGCTGCACATGGCAATCAAACTTATTGCCAAGATACATACCTATACATGTAACGTATATAATTTAGGATTTTACATATGCTAAGAAAACAATATAACCTCTGGGAAAGTCGGGTGATAAAAAGAGAGTTAAAAGGACTTGGTAACTTTTGTTAGTTAGTTGACTGTACCGTCCAAAGAACTAGTTTAAAAAAAAGGTGACGAATCGGGAATGGATGTATGAAGATCAAAATCTTGACCAAACGCCACTAGCGTTCAGTTGTTTTTAAAACTTTTGACATGTTGTCGAATCGGGAATGTGACATAACGGGAAGTAGCCTTAAAAACTATCCAAACAAAACCGCGACTTTACACTCTTATACAAACCATGACCATTTAACGAGACTAAAAGTATATCTTAGTAGAATTCAGGCTTTTCTTATAATAATATGGACGGCTCCTATACAAAACAAGGGAATCTTTAATGACACCACAATCAATCATGTTTTGTATCAATTTTACTGTAAGAATAATTAACTATAGCTCCCAATCTCATAATCTTGGGAAGCTTAAGCTTATTAAAGATGTTTTTGATGTATTCTTTCAAATGAAAAAGTAATATTTGTTGGGAAAATTTAAATAGAACTTTTCTGGGCATGTATCGCGAGGAAATGTAGATTGAATGAATTAGAATTTTCATGCGTACAGAATATAAAAATGTTATTTTTTCTGATAAGAAATACTACACGCGCCAAGTGACTTTCGAAACATAAATATTGTGTCTCATATCAAAAAGAAATCGGTGGTGGCGACCTCTCGCCATGTAGGCATGGGAAGCGGTCACCTCCTGCGAAGCAATAATGCTAGTGAAGGAGGAGGCAGACCGCGTGAGGAAGAGCAAAACCTCACGGGCCAACTACCCTAGAAGACACCCCGGGTGTCGGGAGTCGCAGGGCGATAGGTGGCACGCCGTCAGATAATAAACAGGCCCAGGTCGAAGGCGCGTTAGTTTTCCACGAAGAGTTGCGCAACTTGTTCGAAAGAGTCAAGTTGATTCTGAAACACAAAGGGTATTAGGACTTTCGCTCCGCCCAGAGTGGAAGATTTGCCATCCATAAAAACTTAAAGATTAAAAAGAACCAATTACAGGTTCTTTTTTTGTTTTATAGCAGACCCTGTCTTTCTGCAACGTCAAATGGATTTGATGCTCCTGTTCTTCCACCTTCATGAGCCGAATCATATTGAATCTTGGCAGACCATTTCTAAATCCTGGAGTCTCGAGAAAAACATAGAACACTTTAGCGTAAGTAAAATTTGGCCTAATTCTTATTTAATTAATGTTAATAATTTCTTCTACTATAATATAAACGTTTTGCTTTCAGAATGTAACTGCTGTGACTACCTTAATCGAGATGCTAGAGCACCAATGGGTACTTCCTCGCGCGGTACCATTCTCTATTCTTGAAACCGAGCACAAGTTTGAGGCGATCACCGTCTACAATGTGCTGAATTCAGCCAAGGATTACGACACTTTCCACAAGACCGCTGTATACTTGAGAGAACGTGTTAACGAAAACCTCTTCGCTTACGTGCTTAGTGTAGTCATTATCAGCCGTCCAGACACAAAAGGAATCTACGTCCCCCGTTTGTATGAGATCTTCCCGTCATACTTCAACAACGGAGAAATAATGACGACCGCTCAGAGAATCAACACTCACGGTTTCCGCATGATTGAGCACTACCCCTCTACCTACAAATGGGACGACAATGTAGTGATTAGGTGGAATGCTACGATCTGGCCTTACTACAACAGCCAGAGCACACCCGTTGCCTATCTAACGCACGACTACAGCTTAAATACCTTCTACTACAACGTCCATCTTTCCCAACCTAGCTGGCTGAACAGCGAACAGCTTCCAGTCAACAGAAATCGTCGTGGAGAATGGTTCTGGTTCTTGCACAAGCAAATTGTTGCTCGTTACTACATGGAGAGACTGTCTAACGGTCTCGGTGAAATCCCTGAACTTGGTCACGAGATTGTCAAAGAAGGTTATAACTCTGGCCTTTTGTACCACAATGGAGTTCCTTTCCCTGTCAGGCCAAACTACTTCCACCTGGACCAGCCTCAGTTAGTTAATGAAATCCAAGAAATCAACGATTATGAACGTCGTATTCGTGATGCCATCGACCAGGGTTACTTAGTTAACGTAAGCTTGCTATAACTATTACTATATATAAACTTAAATAAAAAACTCTCAACTTACTAAAACTAGATCGCATTAGGTAGCTTGCTTATATTTAAAACTTATTCGTCCAAAATTGTATGAACAGCCCTGCTAACATGTGTACATTATTTTGCAGAACCTTGGTGAACACATTAACCTCCGTGCTCCTGAGGCTATCGAGGTCTTGGGACGTGTCATTGAGGCCAATGCCGACTCTCCAAATGCGCATTACTACAAGGACTTCATCAGCATCTGGAAAAAGGTTTTGGGCAACTCTCTTGTTCAAGAACACCAGTACTTCCACCAGTGAGTTGTCTAATACTTTTTTGAGCAAAATAGCTTAAGAATTTTATATTTAGCGTTACTTAAACATATTTGAATCTTTTCAGTTTCATTCCTTTGGTCGTCCCCTCGGTCCTCGAAAATTACCAGACTGCTTTGCGCGACCCCGCATTCTACATGATTTGGAAGCGTGTCTTGGGACTGTTCCAACAGTGGCAGGAGAAACTCCCTGTCTACAAGCGTGAAGAGCTGGCCCTGCCTCAGGTCCAGATCCAGAAGGTTGACGTTGACAAGCTAGCGACATACTTTGAATATAGCTACATGAATGTCTCATCTCATCTGCATATGAACGAAGAAGAAGGTTATTATTTTTTTGATGTATTGTTCTGCTTGATTTATTGCAGGAAGGTCGTATTTAACTAACCTGACTTGTTTTTCTTGATAGCCAAGGAATTGTACGACCAAGTCAGCGTGTTAGTACAGCACCCAAGATTGAACCACAAAAAGTTCCAAGTTCGCATCAATGTCAAGAGCGAAGTTGCCAAGACCGTTCTGGTCAAGTTCTTCCTGGCACCTAAATTCGATAGCCATGGCTATGAAATCCCTCTTCACATTAACACCCAGAATTTCATGCAGATGGATGAGTTCGTTTATGACGGTAAGTTTGTTTAATTCACTTTTAGTTAAATTATTTTATTTTCTAACTCTTTTTTATCGTCGTCACCGTGATTGGTATATTTTTGTGGTACCACTATTTATACATGCAATACAGACATACGTAATACATATGATAGGGTGACTATGTGTGTAGTAATAGTAATGAGAGTATTTTTTCTTTATGAAAAGCGATTTTATAGAAGAAAATCATTCTGTAAAAAAGTGGGAGTATATTGAAAGCTTAACTGAACATATTCGCAGTGCCTGTGGGAGAAAGCGTCATCACTCGCGACTCAGTTGACAACACTGGCAAGGACTGGGCTTCTGCCAAGCAAGTCTACGACACCGTTGAGAAGGCGCTGCAAGGCAAGGGACAGCTCTTAATTGAGCAGACTGAAGGCATGGATAAACTGGCGCATCACCTTCTGTTGCCAAAGGGTATGTTTCTTTTTTAATTAGTTACTTTAATGTCCTTTTTTTGTTTGCCTTATACTATCAACCAGATACTTTCACAAATGGTACTGAAACTGACTTTAAGGATTTGGTGAAGCTATAAGAGCAAATTGTTTTATTTTTTCATATGTTTTTAGTAATAAATTTGATTAGTGAAGCAATGGAACTTTTTTCTTAATTCACAAATTCTGCCAGTACCATGACTACCATGTACAGCACAAACTGATGATCTCATTTTATACACACAGGTCGCGTCGGCGGTATGCCATTCATTCTGATGGTCTACATCTCCGAGTACCGCGCACCCAAGGTTCCTCACAATGCTGCCACCGACCTCATCTTCCCCCTTGGTCTGTCTCCCTTGGTTCCAAAACTGACGGACGAGCCATACGGCTTCCCACTCAACAGGCCTCTGCACGCTTGGCAGGTGGAGGGAATCAAGAACTTGTGGCTTCAAGATGTTCTGATCCACCACAAGCACACCCCCGAAATCGAAGTTCCCCACACGGAATAAGCGGTTTATGGAATATTGACGCCAAGCGTATTGTTACATGTTGCTTCTCTACAAATACAATTAATCGAATATGGAATTACTAGAAATGTCGTCCGGTGCAGATATTCCTATGCGACTAATTTGATGGTTCAATTGTAATGTTCCTACTTTAAGGAGCACGCAGGGCTTAAGAACGAGACCAGCTAAAGCATTGTATATACGACTTGGCGTCAATGTAATGAAAGCGCATTTCCATAAGTTAAGTTTTATATAGTATTTATTTATGTAGTTTATGTATTTATTGTTGATGTATATTCATTAATATTTATTTATTATTGAGTTAAAATAGTTTGATGATCAATGTAGTGATTGTTACTGTATTGCCCACCTAAGATGTAAACAATATGTGTATTTTACTGTCAACAAATCAATAGTTTTGAAAATTTGCCTCAGTTATTCTTTCAATCAGCTAGATAGATCTCAGATTCACAGGAATTTATATGTATTTCGTTTTATATATTTTAAATAAATAAATATGTTTTAAAAATGATAATTTCATTGCTAACTCCCCTATTCAATTACAAGTAACAAAAAATGTTCCTGAAATTGAAACCTCGATCAACAAAACAACATTTTATATGATTTTGAAATTAAAATCTTTCATCCTTTGTAAAGATTATGGCAGGGACATTAAAAACCCTTTTTAATTTCATGAAAATTCTCTGAACTATGTACTTACTACTACATGTACCAATGTACCCGTAATTTAACTAATGGGGTAAAATCTCTCTCCCAGGTTTATTTCAAAATATTTCCTGAATATGAGCCCATCCACTATAGTGTTCTGTTGCCGTGAACACTAGTTAATTGTAACAGATGATTTTTTTCCACAAGTTTGAAATGGCTTTCGTATTTTCGAGTCGATTAACCATCTCTTCAAATATTCTCAACCCAGCGTATCAGAGGGTCAATTCTACAACTTTTTAATATAATCTCAATCGCAATAAACACCAAAAACTTCCCTTCATTTTGATAAATTTCGATAGATGTGAATGCGAACCTTGCTTAAAAATATGTAGAATTGATCCAGTGGTCCCCAAAATGTAGGCGCACTTAAAGTACTTCAGCTTTTGTTTATGTAAAATAAAGAACAACAAAAAAACGATTACATAGTTACTGTGGGATCCACTTTGGGGACCTAAATATAAATATACCAAACAGATGAAAAGTGTTGCTAAACTTAATACCAACTCGAACACAGATTACGAGGTACTGTATAGATACTCTTTAATCAGGATATCTTTAGAAGTTTAGAAACTAATGGCAATATACCATTAGACCTTTTTGTTATTTGGAAATAAGTAAATCCTTCCTTTATATAGTAGGTTTAAGTAAATGCCTTTATATTTTAAAGTACCACGTCCCGATAAATACAACGATAAATACAGCCATGAATTTAAAGTGAAGCTGCCAGGGCTGCAGAATTTGTCCGCAAGAAGAGAGAAAAAGGAACACAGTGGGTTTTAGTCAGTAAGCGTCTAACATTTCCTCTTGCTTTGCTCCAAGAAATCCTTAAATGATTTCTTGAATCATCCTTCCTCCTTTTGGATGGCAAATCAACATGATTTCCCATCCTTAAAAAATAACTTAGTTCTACAGAGAGTTCTTAATAAAATATTTCCAAAAAATAATAAAGGGTGTCCAAAATTTACGCAAAATTTGGTTATACTAGAAAAAGTGTGATCCCATTTAAATTTGATTGAGATCTGACGACTAGTGTTTGAGTTATCCCTAATAATGCGTGGCTTAGTTTACATTGACGACGTTCTCATTCCCTTTTGTCGATGTAAAATGTAAAAATCAAATTGTGTACGATCGTTTGGAAGAGCATCTTAGTATTTCAACGTGGTCCCTTTCTAGTTTGGTGAAGATCTGATGAAGAACAGAGATGATAGGAAACGGAACTCTTCAATAAATGATAGCAAAGCTTTCGGTATTGCTGAAATCGCATGTTTTTTTATTGTATACACCAATGTGATTGATACGTTTAGGTGGGGGAGGGGGTGTACCATTAAAACGTGAAAAATAAGAAAACTTTTTACAAAAAAAATACAACCGACTTCTACACAAAAACAGTACAAAAAATCTTTAATTTCGGAAGTCGGTGATCAAAAAACGAAAAAGCAACCACAAACACCAACACCAGATTTTATGTACTGTTTTTGTGTAGAAGTCGGTTGTATTTTTTTTTAAATAATACACTAAAAAAACCTCCTACTTTTTTGGAAGTCGGTTGAAAACGTTGCTCTCTAGAGTAAAACTACATTTTTACAAAACCTGCGAGAAGACTTGGTCGGAGATCGCCCAAGACAGAGTCGTTTGGAAGGAGAAAGCGAAAGCCTTTGCCCAGCCGTGGGGCACAGATGTAGGTGGAATACGGACCACAGATTGCTAGGGTTTTGGCTTTGTTTTACTCGTGCGTGAGCCATTCCTACTGGCCAGCCGACTTTATGAAAACAGTGGTAGTGCCTGTTGTGAAGAATAAAACTAGTGACCTTACTGATAAGAGTAACTACAGGCCGGTTTGCTTAATGCGCAGAATATGTACATAGTAATTGATAACCAGTCCGGGTTTCGTCCCCGGCTGTCGACTGAAAGTGCTATACTGGGCCTTAAGCAAGTATTAGTAGTTTGGTATACCGTCAAGTATTACACAAATCGTAAAACGCCCGCGTATGCGTGTTTCCTGGACTTGTCCAAGGCTTTTGATCTTGTTGTGTATGCCAAGCTGTGGAACCAGCTCAGAAGCATAGGTTTGTCGATGGAGCTAATCAGTATATTCCAGTACTGGTGTGCGCACCAGTCGGACAGCGTCTGTGGGCGGGGGAAATCTTGGATCCGTATTAGCTCGAATGCGGAGTCAGGCTGGGTGGCTTGATGCCTCCTACGCTCTTTTATTTGTACCTGAACGGGCTGATTGTGGCGCTCAGCAGACATCGTGTTGGTTGCCACATTGGTGGTATGTGTGTCAATAATCTGAGTAACGCTGACGACATGGTGCTGAGTGCATCGATCTGTGGTTTGAGGAAGCTGTTGCAAACATGCGAGGAATATGCTTGTGGCCATGGTTTACAGTATAATGTGCAAAATAGCCAGTGGATGGTGTGCAGATAGCTTCATCTCTTTCGTCTTGACAATTCAAAAGTGCCTGTAAATGGTTTAATTGAAATAAATGATTTGAATTGAATTGAGTTTCAGGCCACCAGTGCACAATATCCGAGGATCACAGCTCCGGTTAAGTTAAATGGTGTTCCTCTGGAAAGGGTTGAGCAATTTAAATATCTGGGGCATGTTTTGACTGGCGACCTTAAAGATCATGCAGACATGGAACGGGAGCGCAGGGCGTTATCCGTGAGAGCGAATAATGATCATGCGCAGATTCGCTCGATGCTCCAGTGAAGTAAGGCTTACGGTGTTTAGAGCATTTTGTTCATCGTTGTACTCGTGCAGCCTGTGGGCTCACTACGCGAGTATGGGTTATATATAATGCCATCCGAGTCTAGTACAACAACGCGTTCAGGGCGGTGATGGGGTGCCCCGGTACTGTAGTGCCTCGGGTATGTTTGCAGAAGCGCGCATTGATTGCTTTCAAGCGGTTATGCGAAAGCGCACGGCGTCAATGGTGAGCAGAGTACGGGCCAGCTCCAACTCCGTACTGGCAATGATTGCTGAAAGTCTGGACTGTCCGTTCATTCAGCATTGTTCTGACAGGCATGTACTAGGGAGGAAATGTTAAAATTGTGATCCGTTGTAATTCGTTGATTTTAATTTAATTTATTGTTTTTAATAGAATTTAATTTATTGTTTTTAATCTAATTGAGTAATTTAAATTGTATTTGTTGATTTTAATCTAATTTTATTGATTTTAATTTAACTTTTTAATTCAATCCTTTGGCTGTGGGTATTGTAATGTATTTGTCTGTGTATGTGTGCTCGATATGGAGTTTATGTTAGTAAATTGTGAATAGTTGGAATGAAACGGGTGTAACTTTTTTATTAATAAAAAAAAATATTTTATTTTATTATTAATACAAAAAAAAAACTGTCAGCTACCAAACTGTTAAATTTTCGTAAATTTTGCGACAGCACGACCATACATGCTGTCACTTTCATGAAATCTTTTTTGAAGGGAGCCCTGTTCTAGTGATTTTTGGCTGAAACGATGCTGATAATGAATTAGTCTTTTTAGAGCCGGGTGTCTAAGGGGCTTCAATATTTCAAGTGTGTGCTAATTAGCTAGCTTATTTCTTTGTACTTCGCGTATACCTAATCCGGCTTGCTAAAAAGTTGTTTTAGCAGACAAGACGACTTATAGTACGCCCTAAGAATAGTTCTACTATACACACAGTAGTCACAGTTAGTAGATATAGTGGTAGGTACTAGTGCTTGAACTGTTAGATTTTCTTAAGAAAAAAAAAAGAAAGTGTCACATGTTTTCCTCGATGAGTTAGGCAAAGGAAGTTAAGATAATCGGAAGAAGCAAGGGTGGATTTGTGAGAGGGAAGAATAATGTAAATAGCTGTAAATGTTGGAGAGTGCTGCCTATTTTTTCCAGACTGCAGCCTCAAAGTGAGTTTTTTTTTTCAGTAGATATCCTCATAGCTACAGCACATTTTCCCTGCCTTAGAAGTAAAGAAGGCGTTTAATCGACATTAAGAAAACTAAAAAATAGCTTGTCTGCTGAAAGCTAATAACACGTTTACACCTGCATATGACACAAAATAAAATAAAATTGAAAACAATATCAAATATTGGTCTATCTTATACATTGTCATTCCTTTGCCATTACTTTGTATCTGTAATGGCAAAGGAAACATGTGATGTGATAAATAAATAAATACATTTTATATTTTCAGAATATTACCTACCTAAGTCTGTAAAAGGCGACTAAAATCTTAAAAAATTGCGCGAAAATGAGAAATGGCTCTTAATTCCATAGTGGTAATGTTGTTCACGAAACCACATTACTATTTATTTTTTTATTCAAATAACACACATTATATTTACTGGATGACCCCTAAAGAACAGTGATATCAAAAAACAACAAAAATAATAATAATGGAAAGTCAAATTATGTGCTTAATGCTAATACTTAATAATCTAAAATTTAAAATGGTAAACTACATTAAAATCCTTTAAAATCTTAATCTAACACGGACTAGCAAATCTATATCTAATAATTTTATTATCAAAATAAACTTTTTTTTAATCAGACTTAACATCATAATATTTAAATATAACTAACAAAATAACTTTTGCGGATTCACTCAAATTGTACGTAAATATGTCAATCCCCTCATGCACTTCATGTAGCACACATACTGCGCGGGTGAGAGGTGTTTTTGACAGTAGGTTGGTTTTGGCAGCAGGCACGGCCAGCAGTGGCGGTCGCCGGCGCCTCCACACGTACCGGTCTGGCACGCACAGCTTCAGGTGACGCAGCACACAAGTTATGCACTACTACACGCAGGAGCTTTAGTGCATATTCGGGAGTGTACATTCCAGGCGTACTCTGAGTTCGTTGTACCCCACCATACCCAGTACAAACAGCGTAGAATACATAAGTGGGTAAACTGGGTACACCCCATAAACTTTGAAATACAAGTGTCTAGTAAATTCTTTTACTTCCTGCAGTCTCTCACAGTCCAACTCACCTTTGACCTCAAGCAGCAATTTGGGGTCATCTGCAAACAATAAACATAAACTATGTTTGAATACATCTGGTAAGTTATTTATGATTACAATAAATTCGAGAGGACCCAAATTCCAGCCCTGGCTCACTCCCGATCTGATGTAGTATGGCTTGTTAACTTATTACAATTTGATATAGAGCACTTGTTACCAATCATTGTATCTGTAGTCATGTTAAAACCATCACAGCTGTCGTCAATTTTTTTTTCAAATTTGTTGGGATTTATTGCTTAAGTTCGTGACTCTGCCTGCATGACGACGCGGGAATCGTTTGTGTGTGAAACGCCCGCAACGAACAGACTTCAACAAAACAAACTTAATTAAGCGACTGAAAAAGTTAGGTAATGATGCGTTATCGGATTGTACGAGCGAGTGCAGAACGAAAGTCATTTGTTGGTCACCTACTGTCTAATTTATCTGCCCTTTTTACTACAACGTGTTCATTGATAACTGTAGTAATAAAAAAAGTGACCTGCGATAAAAGTACGTATAAATATGAGGTGCAGCGGATGCACTGGCACTGGCGGACATGGCTCGTTTGGTGTTGTGTGTATTGGCTCTCCTAGCGGCCGGGGCCCTCTCGGAGCCCGTGAGGAGCAATGTGTCGCAGAAAGCTGGTAAGTTAATTGATCCATTTCTTTTTATAGTGGCATTTAGTTTTATTTTTGAAAATATTATTTTTCATGGATATTTACGTTGCTTCCAATAGTCTAGATTCTAGATCGGTATTTACTGTGAAAATTTCTGGTGTTGTTATGCAAATGCATGGCATGACCGTTATCCAAGATTAAATATTTAGCTTAGCGGAATTTTGGATTTCTCTTTTATCATTGTTGGTCTGTTCTAATAAAAACATGGGAATTCTTAATGAGATCAGAATCAATCGTGTTTTTGTAACAGTCTCCTGTGAGAAAAAATAACTAGGTATAACTACAGTGCCGGATCTGCCCCGTAACAAGAGTAGCAAATGTTATGGGCCCCGCACTTGGATTTACAAAAACATATTGCTGAACTCCTTAGTGGTACCCCCCCCCCCCCTACACCTAAACTACCCATCACAGCGTACACGTTATAAATTGGTGTAAACAAAAAGTAAGCCCAGCAATAGGGAACCGCTGTAAATCGTTGAGGACAACAACTGTCTATGGTTTCCATCATGAGCCCTGTAATGGCACTTATAACCCATATAGGTGCAAATTTCTCATCGATAGAAATGAATTAAGTCCAAACACCGGTTAATAGCTGTAAGTCGAGGAGTACCCGGATGTTTTTCGGTTTCATCATCAGAGCAGCTTCAGACCTTCATTAAATAGTAGTGCTTTAAAATAATTTATGAAAAAATAATAAAAGCATTAGTCGCCACAATGATTTTCGAAGGAAGAGAGATCCTGGTTTCCTTACCATGGTACCTACCCCTTGGGATATCTCATTTACAACAAAAAAATAATCGAAATTCGGTTCGATTTTGATGATAAACGACGAAATTATATATCGACGACCGTATATGTATATACTAGAATTGAGAAACCTCCTCCTTTTTTGAAGTCGGTTAAAAACAGACTCATAGCTCTGTATTATACACGAGACTTAACTCCTATCATACAGAGCAAGCTACTAGCTTAACTAGCTGTTTTGCGCGAATGTAACGTATATTTTTTCAACCTGCGTACATTACTAATTCTATTTATTTTTTTATGGCAAGGGCCTTACCATAAAAAAAATTATTCACTGAATTTGGTACCTCTTCTTCGTTCAAGCTACCATACCGTTTGAAATCTAAGCAGCTTTGCATCTATTCCGGTAGACTTGAGGGCCCCACCTACCGCGAAAAATAATAAAAGGGGAACTGGCATGGTTTGAACAACCATAAAGTCAGTGCAACTTGCTGAAAAAATATCAAAAATACAAAGTTTCAAACGGCAGTCTGAAACCCAGGGGTTCCGGGCCCACTTTCAAATTTTAACTTAAAGCACATTTTTAACGTGATCTTCAAATATCTCTGTTAAAATGATAGTTTCACATATTAACCAAAGGGTTTCATCATAAGGTATATTTGAACTGTCAGATATGAAAAATATCACCATCGGGATAATTATGTAACGTGTGAGTTAGGATAATTGTATTGGCCCTGAACATTCTTTTAAAATCGGAGCTTTCAAATTCTTCAGATTTGCGCCTGCCATTTCTGCGTCTGATTTGCCTATTTTAAGTCATTTGGCATCAAGTCGCACTCGATAAATCCAAAATCATGATTTTTGGAAACGGAAACCCAAAAGTGGGTCCCTTGATAAAAGCATCCGGCAGAGCATTACTAACAATCTCATAATCTTGGGAAGCTTCGTTGTGGCATTTAAGATGAATTCGATCTATTTTTTCAAATGAATAAGGACAATAACCGAATCTGCTTAAGGATCAGAAACTTGCTATGAAAAGGGAAACTATATTTTTGTAGAATCCTTAAGCTAGAATTGAGAGGAGATGTAGATAGAATTTTCAACTGCATTTAGTAGTTACATAATTTAAAAATGATGTTTATATAGAATATATAATAATATTATAAAGAGGAAATATTTGTTTGTTTGTAATGAATAGGCTCCGAAACTACTATACGGATTTGAAAAATTCATTCACTGTTGGGAAGTTTCACTATCTCTAGGTGACATAGGCTATATTTTATCACCGTGTCCTCACGGGAACGGGAACTAGGCGGGTGAAACCGCGGGGTGCTGCTAGTTCTATATATTTTTCAGATTATAATATTTAATTTCCTATTTGAGACCTTCGAAACACACAACGACTGCATCTTAGATCTAAAGCAACCTTACATTTTTTTTTTAGCAGACCCAGTCTTCCTGCAACGCCAATTGGATTTAATGTTCCTGTTCTTCCACCTTCATGAACCAAATCATATTGAATCTTGGCAGACCATTTCTAAATCCTGGAGTCTCGAGAAAAACATTGAACACTTTAGCGTGAGTACAAATTGGCTCAATTCTAGTTTAATAACTGTTAATAATTTCTTTTGCTATAACGTAAACATTTTGCTTTCAGAATGTAACTGCTGTGACTACCTTAATCGAGATGCTGGAGCACCAGTGGATACTTCCTCGCGCGGTACCATTCTCTCTCCTTGAAACTGAGCACAAGTTTGAGGCGATCACCCTCTACAATGTGCTGAACTCAGCCAAGGATTACGACACTTTCTACAAGACCGCTGTATACTTGAGAGAACGTGTTAACGAAAACCTCTTCGCTTACGTACTTAGTGTAGTCATTGTCAGCCGTCCAGACACAAAAGGAATCTACGTCCCCCGTTTGTATGAGGTCTTCCCGTCATACTTCAACAACGGAGAAATAATGACGACCGCTCAGAGAATCAACACTCACGGTTTCCGCATGATTGAGCACTACCCCTCTACCTACAAATGGGACGACAATGTAGTGATTAGATGGAATGCTACGATCTGGCCTTACTACAACAGCCAGAGTACACCCGTTGCCTATCTAACGCACGACTACAGCTTAAACACCTTCTACTACAACGTTCATCTTTCCCAACCTAGCTGGCTGAACAGCGAACAGCTTCCAGTCAACAGACATCGTCGTGGAGAATGGTTCTGGTTCTTGCACAAGCAAATTGTTGCTCGTTACTACATGGAGAGACTGTCTAACGGTCTCGGTGAAATCCCTGAACTTGGTCACGAGATTGTTAAGGAAGGATACAACTCTGGCCTTTTGTACCACAATGGAGTTCCATTCCCTGTCAGGCCAAACTACTTCCACTTGGACCAGCCTCATTTAGTTAATGAAATCCAAGAAATCAACGATTACGAACGTCGTATTCGTGATGCCATCGACCAGGGTTACTTAGTTAACGTAAGTTTGCTATAAAAAAACTCTTAACGTACGAAAAACTAGCTACCATTAGCTAGTTGCTTATATTGAAAACTCTTATTCGACCAAAATTGTATGAACAGCCCTGCTAACATATGTACATTATTTTGCAGAACCTTGGTGAACACATTAACCTCCGTGCTCCTGAGGCTATCGAGGTCTTGGGACGTGTCATTGAGGCCAATGCCGACTCTCCAAATGCGCAGTACTACAAGGACTTCATCAGCATCTGGAAAAAGGTTTTGGGTAACTCTCTTGTTCAAGAACACCAGTACTTCCACCAGTGAGTTGCCTAATACTTTTTTGAGCAAAATAGCTTAAGAATTTTATATTTAGCGTTACCTAAACATATTTGTATTTTTTCAGTTTCATTCCTTTGGTCGTCCCCTCGGTCCTCGAACATTACCAGACTGCTTTGCGCGACCCCGCATTCTACATGATCTGGAAGCGTGTCTTGGGACTGTTCCAACAGTGGCAGGAGAAACTCCCTCACTACAAGCGTGAAGAGCTCGCCCTGCCTCAGGTCCAGATCCAGAAGGTTGACGTTGACAAGCTGATGACTTACTTTGAATACAGCTACGTGAATGTCTCAACTCATCTGCATATGAATGAAGAAGAAGGTATTAGCTTTATAAAGGATTTAGATTAATTTGCTTATAAAGGTCATTTATGTTCAACATTTTTTTGTTTTTTCTTAAAGCCAGGGATGTGTACGACCAAGTCGGCGTATTGGTACAGCACCCAAGACTGAACCACAAAAAGTTCCAAGTTCGCGTCAATGTCAAGAGTGAAGTCGCCAAGAGCGTTCTGGTCAAGTTCTTTTTGGCACCCAAATTCGATAGTCAAGGACATGAGATCCCTCTTCACCTTAATACCCAGAACTTCATGCAGTTGGATGAGTTCGTTTATGACCGTAAGTTTAACAGCCCATGTTCAAATAACTCTGTAACAAAAGTGTTTGTTTATTAAAAGCTTAACTGGAATGATTTGCAGTGCCTGTGGGAGAAAGCGTCATCACTCGCGACTCTGTTGACCACACTGGCAAGGACTGGGCTTCTGCCAATCAAGTCCGAGACACCCTTGAGAAGGCGATGCATGGAAAAGGACAGCTCATCATCGACCAGATTGAAGGCATGGATAAACTAGCTCAGCATCTTCTGCTGCCTAAGGGTATGTTCACGTTTTAAGGTTCCGTACCTGAAAGGAAAAAAAAAACAGAACACTTATTGGATACTTTGATGTCCGTCTGTCTGTTTGTCTGTCCGTTTATCTGTCAAAATCCATTTCTTGAAAACTCAGGTCTACAGTCCCGTGAAGCTGAGAAAAAATCAAAATTCTCAGGTAAAGCAGAAATAGGCGATTACGATTCGCACTTATCAGGTTTTTAATTAGTTCTGCTGCTTTTTGTTTGTCCAACACTGCCGGACTATTACGTTCACAATTATGTAGTACTTTGTGATCAATTTTGCCTGATCATAAAACTTGACTATGGAGTTGGTGAAACGTATTTTGCAAGTAAACTGTGTCTGACACATAAGTGTACGTATACTCTACATACTACCCTACTCTACCTCGGAAAAAAAACCTACTAAAAAGTTGTTAAGAAATAGGACAGTTTTATAGATTTGTAAATTCTACTCCTACATCAAAAACTGAGTATCTGCTTTAATCCACACAGGTCGCGTCGGCGGTATGCCGTTCTTCCTGATGGTCTACATCTCCGAGTACCGCGCACCCAAGATTCCCCACAATGCTGCCACCGACCTCACCTTCCCCCTTGGTCTATCTCCCTTGGTTCCCTCACTGACGGACGAGCCATTCGGCTTCCCAGTCAACAGGCCTCTCTACACTTGGCAGGTGGAGGGAGTCAAGAACTTGTGGCTCCAAGATGTGATGATCCACCACAAGCACACCCCCGAAATCGAAGTTCCCCACATGGAATAAGCCGTTTCCTGAGTATTGACGCCAAGCGTAAAGAAATGTTGCTTCATGAATACAATGAACCAAATATGGAATCACTAGAAATATAGTCCAGTGCAGATATTAGTTGAGAAATTAGATATTTCCATTTTAATTTTGTTTTATTTTATTTGAAATAACTAACAATAATACTTATTATTATATAACATAATTTTCCGAACTATAAAGAAGCAAAGCTGGGCTTTAGAACTATACCAGCTAAAGAATTGGATATACGATTTGGCGTCAACATGAGTAAAGTTTTATATAGTATTTATTCATGTAGTTATTTTTATATTTATTTTTATTATTTTTAGTTACTTGTATTTATTTTTGATTTATATAATTTAATCATCATCAGCCTAGCCTTTTCTCAACTATATTGGGATTGGCTTCCAGTCAAACCGGATTCAGCTGATATGTATATTATATAAAATATTTATATATTATTGAGTTAATACAGTAAGATGATCACTGTATTACCCACCTAAGATGTAAACTACTTATATACATAGAGTCCCCAATATATGTATATATTATCCGTATCAGTTACTTTTTCAGTCAACAAGATAGATCTCAGATTCACATAAACTTATATGATATGTATTATAAATAAATAAAGAAATATGTTTGAAACCATGAACATTTTATTGCTAATTCCTGCTAGTTGAAAATGGCAAAAGATTTTGAAACCAAGTCATTTCAAAATATTTGAAATAATTATCTGTTGTTCTATGTACCTAGGTAATATGGCATGGTCAGTAGAATTGATACCTTACTCGTAGTTGCAAGAACATTATTTGGACCGTACTTACCTACTACAGCACTATACCCGTAATTTAACTAATTGAGTAAAAATCTGCCAGGGAAATATCTAATAATATAAATTATAAGTAATAATATTATTAATTAATATATTATTAATTTGCAATAATAAATTACCTGAATTTTCGTCCCATCCACTAGTTTTCAGGGCAAGCCAAACGATGAATACTTTTCCCTCTATAATTACAAAGGATCTTCGTATTTTCGTAATTAACCATCTCTTCAAATAATTTCGACTCAGTTTGGGCTACGGTTACTGCAGCGCCATTGGTACTCATCAGATACTACAAAGTTGTGAAATAAACAACAGTAAAACATCATTTAGTTTAGATTTGCCACGAACTTAAAGTTAATTTAATGTATCTAGTAACTCGCTAGTACTAAATAACAAGGAAAATATATAATAAAGAACATAATTAAGGTAAGTAGGCTCGGAACAAATGGTTGCGGATTTTTTTTGAAAGACTTATCGGGGCCTTGGAATGTAAAAGGCATTGGGAGGATCATAGATGGGTTTTTAAGTAAGAGTCTGACACTCCGTTTTGGTCCGCCCAGAGCGGAAGAAGTCATTTGATGATTTCGTCATCATCATCTGCCTAGCCTTTTCCCAACTATATTGGAGTCCG
This sequence comes from Hecatera dysodea, assembly GCA_905332915.2. Lineage (NCBI taxonomy): Eukaryota > Metazoa > Arthropoda > Insecta > Lepidoptera > Noctuidae > Hecatera > Hecatera dysodea. The sequence continues at coordinate 10,144,026 of HG995304.1, forward strand.
CTTCAAGTCATACCAGATTCAGCTGAATACCAGTATTTAACGTGGAGCGGCTGCCTACCAAACCTCCACAACCCTTTAAGTGGGTATCACGGTACTTTTTGTCATGACTTGAGTCAAATAACTGACTTCAGACAATCCGTAACGACTGCCAAAGATCTACAAATAACAGCCGGGACCAACGGCTTAACGTGCTTTCCGAGGCACAGAGGAAACTCGGCATGTTAAGATGGTCACCCATCCACTTGGCAAGCGTTGCTTAACCTTGAAGCTGGCTAAAATGAGGCTGATAATGAACTAGCTGACCTACGCAACTTCATCTGCGTCACATAAGACAGAGAAAATATTTTTTTTTGTAATTTCTTATGTATAAAACAATCTATATTGGTTTTTACTTTTTACGTGATGCGTGCAAGACTCAGTCAACGCGACGATTAGCACTCTAAGAAGTTTCTTACTAAACTTAGAAATGAAATATCTTTTGATTTTGTGAGTCTATTTTCATGAAATAAAGGCTTCAGATAATACTCAATATGTCTAAATATCCAGATTTCGAATACAATCAGTAGTTCTTACGTGATACTCCCACAAACATACAGACCAACAAATAAACAGACAAACCTTTCAAACATTGCTTTTTTTGTATACTATGTCTTTTTACTAACGGTTCTCAGTTATTTTAAAGGCTAGGGTACGATTTTATTATATGTAATAGAATAGATTAGGTTTTCCGAAACCAGGTTCCAAAGTAAGCCCCTTTATTGTGTTCTTGACTGGCTAGATATGTATGTACATAGATATATATGTATCAAATTCTAAATGATTTAATACATAGGTACCTCTACGTATTAAATCATTTAGGATTTGGTTCATAATTTGAAACCTTCCTAGTTAATAGACGAAGTGTGTGAAGATACGAGGTTCTAGCTGTGATGCTAGATACTAGCAAGATACTTTCTATATACCTACCTAGCGTACCTGCCTATATTTTATCCCCCTTGTCTGGCTACTGAAAAGCTGTTTCAGCGGACAAGTTTGGTTATTGGTAGTACCTATTGATAATAGTGATACTACTACACGCACATATAATTAGTAGGTTATATAATAGGTTACATTAGTAGTTGTACTACAGGATACCTAAATATTACACAAAACGTCACGCATGTTCTCCTCGACGGGTTAGGCTGAAGAAAGTCAAGATAGAAGGGAGGGTAGGTTTGTGACAGGGAGGAAAATTGTTAAGAGCTATGTATGTATAGAAAGGTAAGTAGGTGCTTTTTTACCCGACTGCAGTGGAGCCTAAAAGGATGGTACCTAATGTGTTTCTTCGAGCGGATATCCTGATGACTTACCCAAAGTCTAAACACGGTGGAAATGAGCACACGTGAAGGACCCTTACGATTACCCTGTGCTACATCCATGAGAGTAGTTTGGAGTAAACATGAAATTCCGGAGTGCTCTACTAGTCGAAGGTATCTCTATTTACTTAGGTAAGTCGGTTATTCAAATAAGATATGAGGTTATTTATTGATTTGCTATTTCTACAACAAGTGCTATTTTTGTTTTGTTACTAAATAGGATTTTTAAAGTCTCACATCATCACAATAATGTAGGTGGCTCCATCTACACACATAATGTCAAAAACGGATCGCACGTAAAGCTTCCGAATACATCTCCATCTACAGCACAGAGTAGAAACTAAAGTCTGTCCAGAGTTCTCTACTTTCAACAGAACAAGTAAGATGGCGCTAAAGACTTGGTTTAATCACAGTTTGAACGAAATTATCCTCGCTCGTACCCTTATATTGTTTTTAGTTCGAACTTTGACATGGCAGGCGTTTTTTGATTTTTGTTTTTTTTCTTCTACTCTTGTATATCTTATATAATTATGATTTTCATATGACAATCATACTTACTGTTATTTTGTTTTATTTGTATCGCGAAAGTTTGTATGAATGGATGGATGATTGTTTTTTACACGACTGCCCAAAACAAAGAGTGTTATGATTTACAGGGTTCCTGTATGTCTGTTTGTGAGTTCTTTTATTCCACCATAACTTTCAAACGGCTTAACCGATATCAATGTGTGTGGTATCGTTAGAAGCGTTCAGTTATCCCGGGTGTTTTTTTTTTTTTTTTTTAATAAAAATAGGGAGTCTTGGTTCATTAATAAAAACGAAAATATTTTGTTTTCATGAAAATTCTTCGTGTACTGTCATGGTCTAACTTCTAAAGCTTGCTTAGTACATAACAAAAAAGAAAAAACACGCCTCCCATTTCAAAAAATTAACTAAAAAATGAATCAATAAAACAAGATGGATAACAATATTTTCATTTAAGTCGGGGGACCTGTAAAGAAATATTCAAAGGAATCGTCCCCTGACTGCAATGAAAATGCTCTTCAAAACCAAACTTCACAAACTTTAGACTTCCAAAAAAGGAGGAGGTTCTTAAGCCGGCGGTATTTTTTTTTTGTGTGTGTTACGAAAGCTGGTGCTTGTCAAGTCGGTGTCCAAAAAACGAAGAAATAACCAAAATCCGAAATTAAAGTTATTTTATACTTTTTGTGTTTTTTTTTTGTTCAGAAGTCGGTTGATTTACGTTTTACGTTTAACCTGATGAACACAGAATATTTGTCCCGGGAGTATGTTCTCTTGGAATGATGTCCAGCTTGTACGCTGGAGAAGCTGGTAGCAGAAACTAGTATGTACCTATTCCTGCCAGGGTTGCAGAATTGTTCGAAAGAGTTACCGCGACCCTAGAACGCAAAGGACATTAATTTGAAGGAACACGGTTGGATTTTAGCCCAACTTCACCCACAGCTGGAGAAGCGATTGATGATTTGATCAAAAAAAGACGCTAGTCTTATACCTAACGAACTACAAAGATACGATTGCACCAAAATTATTACAGATGCAATGTGCTGACAACTGCATTGGTCTATCGTTACTTTGCTTTGGGTTATCACCAGTCGCGATGCGAGTGCGTATAAGTTGAGGGTTATTGTAATATGAGTATAATAACTTTTGTTTCACATCTTTCTTTTGTTATGTCAGTTCACATGATATCGACGAAAATTAACCCACGGGAACTGAAGTATTATTGGGATAATAAGTCCTATCAACTTGCCATGGTCTTGGTACCTGTTTTTAGAATTTCACATTGATCTAATGAAATGGCTACAGAAACGTACTGTATATGATACATTCTCTCGAAAAAACATTGTTCTCTTGGGGCACTTGGGTAAATAAAGTTTGAAAAGTTGCAACTTCATTGTTAACGGAAGTTACACTTTTAAACCTATGTACACATACATATGTCAAAAGCAAAAATAGGGGATTCTTTTTAAAAAAATAATGAAGTAGTAAAGTAGTATTACCATTCTCTCCAAGTTAAACTGATGAGCTTAACTTGGAGATAATAGTAATACCTACTTATTAATTAATTTTATATAGCAGCTTTAAGATTGTTTGCTGTGGGAAGAATCAAGGGCTACCAAACTTACAAGCAAGTAAGTCAACTCAATGGTTACCTTTAGACTCGTATTTATAAGCACAACTGATTAGGCCAATGTTATGCTGTTTCCTACCAGGAACGGAAAGCTTAAACCTTGCTGTAACATTGTGGTCATCACAAAGCGGTCCTTCAGCGACTTCCCCCGACCCGGTCTTTGCGTTTTCCGTTACTCAGCAGCCTCAGCAGCCCAGAACCTTTTTAATAATAATAACAAAACTTTATTCTCAAGTAACATGACTCAAGTGTGTTAGTAACAATTATTTCTTATCCCTATGTTAGTGCCCCACTGATCATTCGTTCTGCGAGGATTGTGCTTTTTTAAAAGACATCCAAAAAAAAAGGAGGGTCCACTGTATTTTTTTTTTGTGTAACTTTGTATTGAGTGTCCCGATTTTGATGATCTTTTTATATTCGAAGGCTGTGAGCCTTATGTGGTCCCATTTAATTTGATTTAAATCTGACGACTACTATTTGAGTTATCGCTAATAACGCGTGGCTTCGACTAAACTGATGATGTTCTTATTCACTTTTGCCGGTGTAAAATGAAAAAACAAACAGTATACGATGGTTTGGAAGAGTATCTTAGTATTTCAAGGTCCCTTTCTAGTTTGGTGAAGATCTGATGAAGAACAGAGACAGGAAACGGAACTCTTTAATAAATCGGAAGTCGGTGTTCAAAAAACGAAGAAACAACCAAAAACATTTTCCGAGAGTTCCGAATATGTTCCGAAACTCTAAGCATAGCTCTCTCCATAGCCATTGACTTTAAGCCTTCCGACGAGGAGAATGATGAAAAATCAGAGTTAAATTAAAAAGTGCAATACCGACACGTAACATCTCAAACCACCACATAATCTTCGTTCGTTCTCGGTTTAACTCGAGATAAGGCCTGGAATTTTTACGGCACTATAATCTTAAACCCGATAATTATAGCCTTGAACTTGACGGATATATTCGACAGCTATTGCAGCAGATAAATATTTATTCACGGTTAATCACTTGTTTGTCGTGATAATACCTAGGTTATCGCAATGCTTTGAATTACTTATGCGGCTTAGTAGTTAAGAGAAAATAAGACAGTCATCTGATAAAATAAAGATTCGTGTTTAAAAAAATATACCTATTAACATAATAGTACAAAAAGCCTAGTAATAATCCACTACAGGGTAAGGCCATCCTATTCTCTTCCCAGTTCGTTCTTTCAATGGCTACTAAAGACAAGACTTTATCAGTCGAGAGTCTAGCTTATCTTGCTATCCCGCTTGGGCCTGTTAATAGACATACAGGAAGATCTTCAAGCAATGCTTGCCGCAGTCGGTACGTGAATGGGTCTATGATGGGTCGGTGATATGGGTCTTCATCCGTGCCCCGTAAATTACGTAAAAAGTTGTTGGTGCCAGTTGCCATTTGTAAATCTTTGGCAGCCGTTACTGATTGTCAGAAGCCAGAAAATGTGTTATCCAATGACTGGGGTTTTGGTGTTAGATAGGCATCCCATGTAAAATACTGGTCCTCACTTGCATATGACTAGACCCTGTTATAATTGGGAAATTAGGACGAGGCAGATACATTTTGTGCAGCACAATTCCATTTTAGTGTGTTCCAGCTTTCCGAGTGACAACATTTTATTTTATGGAACAGATCGTTGTATTTCTATTCTGCGGCCTAATTGTGTGGGATGTTTTGGCAAAGCTGTGAATGTGATTGATACACATACCCAATTGGGAAGTTGTTTTTTTTTAACGTTTCGAAGGCAAATGCATCGTAGTGCCTTTCGCGAAACACGGTTAGGTTGCCGGTCTGTATGCTTGATATGCTGAATACTACAGTTATAGGGTTCTCTGGCAAACCTCTAGCTTGGACATTTAAACTTTACACGACGATAAGAAGAATACACACGGCAAAAAGGGCAAAAGCTAGCAATATTATAAATACGAAAGTGAGTTTTGTAATTTATGCGACGATTTCGCGCCCAAATCACTGAAATTTTAATGCAACTTTTGTACAAAGTTAGATCGATTTCTGGAGAAGGTTACGAGTGAAGCCGTAGGCAACCGTAAGTTTACCATGCGACAAAGTTTGAAATACTTTGTGACTTTATTCGTCGTATTCAAGCTCTTTACAATCAATGGGGTCACCATTGGCTGTATGATACTATAAATGGGTTTCGTCGTCAGCCTAGCCCTCGTTATAAGATTGTTTTTGCGTCTAACAAATTCTAAATAATTTATTTTATATAGCGACCCGCCCCGGTTTCGCTCGGGTGCAATGCTGATACTAAATCTCTGCTATTTTATACATATATTATATTATACATATAAATCTCCTATTGGCTCACTCTATCTATTAAAAAACCGCATCAAAATTCGTTGCGAAGTTTTAAAGATCTTTGCATACCCGGACAGACAGACAGCGAGAAGCGACTTTGTTTTATACTATGTAGTGATAAACCTATGAAATGTCTAAAGCTAGGGTATGGTACCAGTATAAAACTGGTAGTTTCATTTGTCGTCCCTCATTCCTCATTAAAGATTGTAGGCATTAGTTTATAACGGAATGCACTGAGTATGATTATAATCGCATTAGTTAGTATCACTTGCGGTCAAAAGGATATTTAATACAAAAAGTATTGTCTCTTGAAGAAGAAAGAAGCGGTCTGTTGGTAGGCCTGGTTCAACACTCCTCAATAACCTTTGTGCAAACAACAAACGGACAATATTTACTGTTTGTTTCGAATACAATTGTTTACCACTATTAACAATAATTTCCAGTAAATTGAAACTTGACTACGGTTGAAAGTGTCTAGCTGGGAACCATTACAGAAAAAAGCATGGAAAAAAGCATGAAAAAAAATGTTATTTAACCTTTAAATCGACAAATATTCTAAAACAGATTAAAAAATGGAATCAAAATTGATCGAAAAACATGTGAAAAATAAAAAAAATACTAATCAATATCTGCCTTCATATGAAATCTTTGTATTCTATGGCAGGTTTAAACTGCTCTGTTAATATAGCGATCGCAAGCGCGACTCCTGAGCCTGGAGTACTGGGTTCGATTCCTAGGACCGGAAAACAGTGTCACTGCGTTTATACGTCAAGAATTTCTCTATGACAACCCGGACTAACTAACGATTTAAGTAATGCACCTAATTGTGCATTACACAATTCGGAAGTCATTATTTTAAGCGGATCGTAAACAAAGGGATTGCAAAGGACTCGCAGTGCCTTTTATCAAAACACATTATACAATTAGGACTGCGGGAGACCGAGAAGATTAGATCGTTCGATAAGATGGCGCTTGAGGGTTCTGTATCTAATATGACGTCGTTCGGCTAAAATTATGACGATGTTATAATACATTCAGGTGTGACAATCTGAAATACGAAAGAACAACGAATTACTCATAAGAAAACACCCACGATGTTAATACTTTGCCAGACAATATGTTGCTATTATTTGAGGATTCTTAATATTCACGCTATGTAATACAGATGTGATTTTTGTGTTGAAGAATTAGCATGAATTAGATTGTTTAAAATCTGTTGAGAATGTTGTTAAATTTGCCATTAGTATGACGGCCTCAACACTTCGGCTATTTCAGAACAATAATATGGATTGTCTACTTTAAATTGTAAGATTGATTGATCAAAGATCACAGGAAATTGCGGTCATTAATAAATTTTATCCGTTATTGACGTACCTATCGCTGTTGTTGTGTCAATCAAATAGTCTGGATTGTATAAACATAATTAGAGGGAATGACCATCGGGGCTTTTAAAATAAAGACGGATCATTCATGAAAATGGCTCCTAATTAAGCTGATTTCTACATCTAATTACTGTATTACCGATTTTTGAACAAGAATTGTAAACAATGTGTAGGAGAACGTAATTATGAATATGTGAAACGAATATTGACGTTATCTGTGCGATAAAATGACTTGTGCCGGTCTAATCTGTCAACACTACAATGAGTAAAGAAAGGTGGATTGAACCTACCAGTTTCGCGTCCGGTCCTGGTTCATCCATGGTCCGGAGCGAGGAGGCATGGGAGGCGGTCACTTCCTTCTACGAAGCAGTAATGCTAGCGAAGGAGGAGGTGGAGCGCGTGCGGGAGAGGGAAACCTCACGCTCCAGCCGCCGCAGCAGAAGAAGACGCCCCGGGCGTCGGGAAACGCAGGGCCATTCCCGGCCACAATAGGCGTGGGCCTGGAACACAAAGGGCTCTAGAAGGATCACGAATGGGTTTTAGTCAGTAAGAGTCTGACACTCCCTTCCGCTCCGCCCAGAGCCGCAGAAGTCGTTTGCCGATTTCCCATAAATAAAAAAAAAGGTGTATGTGATCCAAGATTTAGGTTCTCCCGGAGTAGAGGGAAAAAAACCCTACCAGTTCATAAAGGGAATGAATCTTCCTATTTTAGCGGTACATATTTGTATCAATCTATCGTTTCCCTCTCATTGCCTGCAATGAGGCTCTATACAAATGATATTCTGTCAGCAGTAGCTTGGCGATGGCGATTATCAAATGCATAAAATTTATTGATTTGATATAGATTGACAAAAGCTGTTGAAATGTCGCGTAATTAATTCCGTTATTGGGATCAATTACCAGGCAAACCGAATTCAACTGAGTATTTTACTTGGAGCTACTGCCGATCTGACTATTACAACCCAGTAATTTGGGAAACACGGTTCTTCTTGGCAAGGCTGGTGTCAGATTTTTGACAGCCGTATTTTCCCAGGCATGTGGGAGCCCTGTTATGTTAAGAGTGATCCCATCCACAGAGCGACATTCGGCAAACGTTTCTTAATCTTCAAGATCGACCCGTCTTCAACACTTATATTTTTGCATTTCAAGAATCACCACCGCTAATAGAATATAGAAGTATTCTATTAGCGGTGGTGATTCTTATACATATATCTAGAACTTCTGTAAACTGTCACATACTTACACATGATATAAGTGATGATGGGAAAGATAATAGATACTAAGAACAAGATCCACATGAACTAAAAGGTCATGACAGACAATGATACAAAAAAGACACATTATGATAAAGAAAGCAAAATATTTTTATAAAGATATCGATGCAGTCAGGAACGGGATGTGCCGATAGTATATAAGGTAGGCCGGCCAACAGAATGGCACAGTTGACAGCGGCTGTGGAAACCATGAAGACTGTCTTATTCCTTGCGGGGCTCGTCGCTCTGGCGATGGGCAGTGTTGTCCCAAAACATCAGATCAAAGTAAAAGCTGGTAAGAATTACTTGAAACTAAGTTTTTTACTTTTTGTTTGTGGTTTCTTCATTGGAGTGGTCACGTATGTGGCTGATAAACCTGGATTCGAACCCAGGTTATATAAAATGTTAGTAGCATTTTTTAGAATAAAGTTTCATTCAGTCTTCCGTAACTCGATCTCCTGGCCAAATTGTTGTTTTGGCAGAGATTTGACGAATTTGCAGATTTTCGCTTCAAATTACATCCGCGTCAATCCACAACAATCAAAGCACATTATGTGCTATCCGATTGTCTCTCATTTGGTTTTCGATTCACATTATGAAAACCGTTTAAATCCATGCAGCTTTCCCAATAAACACAGTTTCAGATTAAAATTCTTAATTCACATGTACGGTACGATCAGTGGTCAATATGACCGCTGATCGTTTGACATGGTGCAAGAAACTGAAAAGATCCAATCCCAATTAATGGAATTAACGCTATATGCATTTTCAGCCATGTTAACGACAAAGGCAACACACATACAGAAGTGATGTTTCTTTTTCAGTTGAACCTAATTTTGTTGGGTACCAGAAGAAGATTCTGTCACTCTTCGAGCACTCCGAACAACTGGATGCACACTCCGAATACTACAAAGTTGGCAAGGCATGGAACATCGAAGCTAACATCGACAACTACACAGTATGTTTTGTCCTAATCCAAATTAATAATTAGTAATGCGAAAGTGGGTTTGTCTGTTACCTCTTTACGTCTCAATGGCTGAAAAAAATTGGATGAAACTTGGCAAACGGGTAAACCATGACGTACTTATATTAATATATAGTACTGTCAAGTATGTTCCCTTGAGATTATTTTCTTTTTTACGGCGGTAAAGCCGCTGGCGGGAGCTAGTCATTTGAAAGTGATTACTTAATGTTTTTGTAATATTTATCCAACATGTAATGCATTGTACCGACGCCTTATTCTATCATTTTTTACAGAACAAACAAGCGGTCGAAGAATTCTTAATTCTGTACAGGACCGGTTTCTTGCCGAAATACCATAAGTTTTCCATCTTCTATGAAAGGATGAGGGATGAAGCCATCGCTCTATTCCACGTTATGTATTACGCTAAGGACTTCGAAACCTTCTACAAAACCGCGGCTTGGGCCAAGGTTTACCTGAACGAAGAACAGTTCTTATATGCGTACTACATTGCCATTGTCCAAAGGGAAGACCTTGATGGCATCGTTCTGCCGGCACCTTATGAAGTCTACCCTCAGTTCTTCTTCAACAAGGAGACTCTGCTCAGGATGTACCGCACCAAAATGCAAGGTGGTTTGCTCGACGTTGAGGCTGCTGCCCAATACGGTATTGTGAAAGAAAACGACTACTACGTATACTATGCCAACTACTCCAACGCCCTAGCTTACCCCAACCAGGAACAGAAACTGTCTTACTTCACTGAAGACGTTGGCCTGAACTCCTACTACTTCTACTTCCATTCGCACATGCCTTTCTGGTGGAAGTCCGAGAAACTTAGTATCTTGAAAGATCGTCTCGGTGAACTTTTCTTCTACTACTACCAGCAACTTCTGGCTCGTTACTCTTTGGAGCGTCTTTCTAACGGTTTGGGTGAAATTCCTGAATTCTCTTGGTACTCCAACTTCAAGACTGGATACTATCCCCAACTGACTGGCAACTACTTGCCTTTCGCTCAAAGAAGCAATAACTACAACATCCACTCTGAGAAGAACTACGAATACATCCGCTTCCTCGACACTTATGAGAAGACATTCTTCCAGTTCTTGCAGAAGGGCGAATTCAAGACTGTAAGTATATATAGATAAATCAATCGTTATCAACTCGATTTCATCACGATTTTACATAAGACTAATGTGTAAATGCGTTTTTTTTTTCAGCCTGAGAAAGAAATGAACTACGTTGGTAACTACTGGCACATGAACCAAGACCTGTACTCCGAGCACAGCAAGAAGGACTTACACCAGTACTCTTACGAAATCATCGCTCGTCACGTGCTCGGCGCGAGTCCCAAGCCTTCTGACAAGTGAGTTTAGCTTTGTAATTGTAATATTATACAAAAACATACAAGACAACATACAACACTACACATACGATGTTAAATGTACTTTTATTTGGGATTTCGAAAAACTTTCGTTAAATACGATTCAATCCTCAACACATCCCTCAACAGGATTTTTGTATCCTACATATACAAAAATCTTCAAAATTTTATCGAAATTTAAAGTTTGAAATTTAAGAATTGAGTGTAAAATAATATAACAATTTATTTATTGTTATTTTCAGATATACTTTCATGCCGACCGCTCTTGACTTCTACCAGACTTCTCTGCGCGACCCTGCGTTCTATCAGCTCTATCAGAGAATTGTCGATTACCTAGTCGCCTACAAAGAGTACGTGAAACCTTACTCTCACGATGATCTTCATTTCGTCGGTGTTAAGATCAACGACGTGAAAGTCAGCGAACTAACCACTTACTTCGATTACTTTGACTTCAATGCGACAAGCAGCGTGTTCTTCAGCCAGGAAGAGCTTAAGTCTTACCCTACTGGATTCGTTGTCCGTCAACCTCGTTTGAACCACAAACCCTTCACTGTCTCTATCGACGTTAAGTCTGATGTTGCATCTGATGCTGTCATTAAAGTCTTCATCGGACCCAAATACGATTCCAATGGATACCCAGTTAACATTGAAGAGGATTGGATGAAATTCTACGAACTAGACTGGTTTGTGCAAAAACTTGCCCCTGGTGAGAACAAGATTGAGCGCAAATCCAGTGAGTTTGTGTTCTTCAAGGATGATTCCATACCCATCAACGAGATCTACCAGTGGTTAGACCAAGGAAAAGTACCTTATGACATGTCTGTTGTGCCCGACAACCTGCCCAGGAGACTGATGCTGCCTAAGGGTACCCCCGGTGGATATCCTTTCCAGTTGTTCGTGTTCGTATACCCATACAACAGCTCAAAGAAAGGAGAGGACGTGTTCGAGAGCTACATCTTGGACAACAAGCCCTTCGCTTATCCCCTCGACCGTCCCGTGCGTGAGGCTTACTTCAGACAACCCAACATGCATTTCGAAGACATCAAAGTTTACCACAAGGATGCTTACTTCCCTTACGAGCTTAACGTTCCTTCTTATTTCTCCCAAAAGAAGCAATAGGACGATAAATTGTTTTTAACTGCCTGTTAGAGTTATTTATACATCGAATAATATCTTAGATCAAAATGTACAAAGAATACGAGTGAAATAAATACATATATACATATATATTGTTAAACAAATCAATGAATTTAATTTAACAGGTGAATCAGCAGCCCTACCATGACGTCTTAAATCCATCATGATTCCTGTGACAGAGGGAGATGGAGTTACACAAGACAAATAGCACTATCCCTTTCCCTCACTGAATCAGGATTGCATTGGCAATTCGTAGTACGGCCACTGTACATTGTATCCTATTTGCAAGTTTCTATTGTTACCTTATACTAGTATTGGCCAGTTTTACAAACACAAATAAAAAAGTATAGCCTATTGACAGAACTATATTGAAAAGTAATGTTTCGATAACATATTTTGCTATCAACTTATTAGTATTTTTATTTTGAGTGCATACATAAATAAGACACAACTACCGAACAAAACGATCATAGATCAATATTTAGTCAATTATTTTCATAATGAATAAATACATACTAATGCAAGATATTCTATTGTAAATGTGCCCTGTTTAATAGATAAACAATATAAATAAAGCAATATAATAGTATGCTGAATCACTATGGGTTTCGCTAGAGTAATAAATATAGATTTTCAGATGTATCTAAAGATCTGTATTCTTCTGCTTCCTTCTATATCAGTTTTTGTCAGTTTGATTTCTTCAAACTTCTACATGTCGTTTAACGTTCCAACATCAAATTCACAATTTTAGGGTAACTAGTACTTACTATAAATTCATAGGCAGGCAAATTTTTGTTTTTTTTTTTTCGTGCTAAACACAGCTTGAAACGCATCCAACCACATTCAACTTATACAAACTAGAAGTAATGACGGAGGCCTGGAAGTTGCGTCTTTCCTAACGTGGGACTGTTTGTTGTGCATTTTCATATAATTACCTACTCGTATTTGTAGATCAATCCACACTTTGTGATACATCGAAAAGTAGAAGAAATCCTGAGGCGCGTGTTTAACAGAACGCGCCGTGGACCCTGGCCTGGTTGGTACCGAACGACGAGCCATCCAACGCTCGCCGACCGCATGCCCGCGCCTACGGTGGCCGGGAATCGCTCTGCGACTCCCGATGACGCCCGGGGCGTCTTCTTCTGTTGCAATCGCTGGAGAGTAAAGTTTTCCTCTTCCTCACATAGTCCGCTATGCTAGCATTACTGGTAGCTCCCGAAACATCGGTGTCCGATGAGTACCTGTGTCAGGTGGCGCCTCTCCAACCAGTCTTCAAAGAGGTCAAAATGGTGGCGTGACCAAAATATAGCCCGGCCAGCTAAGAGTGTAAAATGGGTTTGCAAGGTTTATATGAAACATTTTTATTTGTGATCTAAATGGGCTTTAATATAATTATTCGACACATGTTTTAGGAACTTCTGAAAATTCAGTCCTTTGAAGAGTGTCAAACTATGATGCAGACCTTGGCCTGTTATAGACATAGGATACTTTTTAACTGACTTCCAAAAAGGGGAAAAATGAATTCTCAAGTCGACTGCATTTTTTTACTTAAATTTGGAACTGAAAGTGACTTAGTTTCAAATCTAATCTGTGTGTATGTGATGAACTTTGTACCTATTTTATAATAAACTAGCTGACCCAGCAAACGTTGTTTTGCCATATAAAATAAACACAATATTTAGGGGTATGAATGATGTTCTATATACTCGTATATAAAAGAAAGTCGCAGGTGAAATTTAGCTTTCTATCGGTGAAATAATATTTGAAATAGAAAACTTAAAGCTAAAATAGTTCTTAGCTGTATCCCGCGGTTTCACCTGCCTGCGCCATTTATTCTTTCTGGCTCAGTGTTCTTTCTTTCGTCTCCTAAGGAGCATAGCTTGATGTTAAATAATTATGGTTCTGGTATCCTGGTACTTTGTAAGTCTTCACTCACAATTCCAGACCCAGAAATGCTTCGACATGTTTATGGTCTGCTGGTACACGTGAATCCTTACGTCTCAAATTTTCAGCCCCTGAAATACTTCGAAATTCTTCATTCTGGTCAATCTTTAGCGCATGCAATTTTAGCCCCGGAAACTACAATTTTTAACAAATAAACAGCTAGACTGATCACGTCCCACGGAAACGGGATAAAATGTCCTATATAAATATATTCTATGCCTGCGCCATTTATTCTTTCTGGCTCAGTGTTCTTTCGTCTCCTAAGGATCATAGCTTGATGTTAAATAATTATGGTTCCTGGTATCCTGGTACTTTGTAAGTCTTCACTCACAATTCCAGCCCCAGAAATGCTTCGACATGTTTATGGTCTGCTGGTACACGTAAATCCTTACTAAACAAAGGAACATTTAGGGAAAATGATTCATCTTTCATAATTATTTAATCGTCGAATTTTCATTGTTTTAAGATGTATTCTGCTATTCGGGGCAGAGACAAATCCAACGAAACAAAAACCAAGAAAATTGGTCCAGCAGATCTCGAGTTATAAGTGTTGTAACAAACCCGACTTTGTTTTATATATATAGATAATGTTGAAGGTATGGAAAAAATTAAATTAGAAATATATTTCAATATAAGTGATTAATATTAGTAGGTCCTTATTTTGTGTTGTTTTTTTTGTATCCTCGGTTTAAGCTATGATATAATAATGTAGTCGATGTTTCCTGGCTAGCAACATTTTGTATTTTGAGAAAAAACTGTCGTTCTTTCTTCACCGATAGTTTCTTCTAATGACCATAGACATTTACAATAAAATTGAAATGGTCAGATCATATGAGTAGGTGTCATGTCAGAGGTGAGAGGATCTTTAGGAAAGCACCATGCAAATATAGACCAATTACGTGTTTACCGATGGTCTATAAACTTCATACATCTATTTTGAGAGTAAAGATTAGCTATTCAATCATGTCTGCCTCTCAGAGTGGATGACGGGTCCCGTGGTATTAACTTAAATGTGTAAACTAAAACTAAAACGTAGACTTAAACGTGTTTTTAAATTAATTGGAGCTGCTCCTCATCGCTGTTGCAATTAGCCAAAAGGTTTGTCGTTCCTGATGTCGTGTAGGGGGAAGTAAACCGAACCCACTACCAGTGAAGGACGGTCCTTACACTATCTAGGATGTCGTCAGATTCAGGCGAACAGTGACGGGACATATTTCATTCGGGTGTGACAAAATAACTAATCTGAAATATGAAAGAATAACGAATTACTCATAAGAAAACACTCACGATGTTAATACTTTGCCAGACAACATGTTGCTATTTTTTGAGGATTCTTATTATCCACGTTATGTAATAAAGATGTGATTTTTGTGTTGAAGAATGAGCATGAATTAGATTGTTTAAAATCTGTTGAGAATGTTGTTAAATTTGCCATTAGTATGATGGCTTCAACACTTCGGCTATTTCAGAACAATGATATAACTAGATTGTCTACTTTAAATTGTAAGATTGATTGATCAAAGATCACAAGAAATTGCGGTCATTTATAAATTTTATCCATTATTGACGTACCTATCGCTGTTGTTGTGTCAATCAAATAGTCTGGATTGCATAAACATAATTAGAGGGAATGACCATCGGGGCTTTTAAAATAAAGACGGATTATTCATGAAAATGGCTCCTAATTCGAACAATGTGTAGGAAAACGTAATTATGAATATGTGAAACGAATATTTACGTTATCTGTGCGATAAAATGACTTGTGCCGGTCTAATCTGTCAACACTACAATGAGTAAAGAAAGGTGGATTGAACCTACCAGTTTCGCGTCCGGCCTTGGTTCATCCATGGTCCGGAGCGAGGAGGCATTGGAATCAGTCACCTCCTTCTACAAAGCAGTAATGCTAGCGTACTGTAAGGAGGCGGCAGACCGCGTGCCGGAGAGGGAAACCTCACGCTCCAGCCGCCGCAGCAGAAGAAGACGCCCCGGGCGTCGGGCAAAGCAGGGCGATTCCCGGCCACAATAGGCGTGGGCCCGGTACACAAAGGGCTCTAGAAGGATCACGGATGGGTTTTAGTCAGTAAGGGTCCGACACTCCCTTCCGCTCCGCCCAGAGCCGCAGAACTCGTTTGGTGATTTCCCTTCAATGAAAGAAAAAAAGGTGTATGGGATCCAAAATTTGGGTTCTCCCGTATTAGAGGAAAAATAAACCTACCAGTTCATAAAGGGAATGTGGATATCTTCCTATTTTAGCGGTACATATTTATATCAACCTATCGTTTCCCTCACATTGCCTGCAATGAGGCTCTATATATCATAAATCTTTCTTGGGCTTAAAAATTGAGTATTTATACTGAGTATTATAAACCACCTGTTCTGAAATAAAACTACAAAATCTATTCAAGTTTGTAATACTTTACAAACTTGAATAGAAGTCTGGTCCTTTTTTATCTGGATGGGAAATCCTCAAATTTGACAATCACCATCGCCAAGCTACCCCTGAGAGAATAGCCGTCGACCCGGGCCTAGTTGCTATCTGACGGCGAGATATGCATAGCTCGCCATTTGCAAGCACGCGCCTACGGTGGCTGGGAATCGCCCTGCGTTTCCCGAAGCCCGGGGCTTCTTTTTCTGTTGCCCGCAACACGGCTGGGGCGTGAAGTTTCCCTCTCCCGCACGCGTTTTGCCTCCTCCTTCGCTAGCATTATTGCTTCACAGAAGGAGGTGACCGCTTCCTCGCTCCGGACCATGGATCCTGCGCTCCAGGCGATCCACACAGTGTTGACAACCGAAAGTGTCCTCCCGCTGGATCCGAAACAGGAACCTCCCGAAACAGCCGTGTCCGGTGAGCACTGCAGCTTCCGCCTGACGCAGAGGCGGAAGCCGAGGACGCCGTGGCGTCTCTCTAATCACTCCTCAAAGAGGGGACTTATCGCCGCAACTGATCCTGCTTGAAATAATATTAAATTGTTTGTCTCCTGTTATTTTGTCTTTCTAAGGTCATACGTTTTACAGGTTCTGCTTGAACGTGTCTCACGATATATTACCAATGGAGTTCATGATCTTCCAGTCTATAAAAAGTGTCAAATATCTTCTGGCGTTGTTTCATAGAAAATGTTATGCCACAACGATTTTTACATGAGCATGAAGAACCAATGGCCTAACAGCAAATCGTTGTTTTTTTAACGTGCACCTTCATAAGATTTACCGCTGTTTTTGAATCTCTTGTTTTTGTTGTCAAAACATTCTTGCTCATTACAACATCTTTTCCTAGTTTTATTGTTTATTACTAGAAGTTAAAACTGCTTCAGTATTTGTTTCAGCAGCCGCGTCTTGCGTAACAGTTGTCAAAGGATACTCGTGAATTGTACGGTATTTATAACATTATGCTGTTTTTCTGTTCGTAAATCATTGGTGCTGGTTTCAAATAAATGGACTCACTGGATTTAATAACGTGATATGTGTATTATCATAGTTCTCTTTATTTGCTTCTTCATATGGCATTTATTATGGTGTAACTCTTCATTTTTTTCTAATATTTGCTCTATTTCAATTACTATGGTGATCTCTCATCTCGTATTGCTTGTAGCTCGCGGTAATAGATAATACAGCAATCGTAGATTGAGTGTAAATATTGCCTCGGTAAACTATTGCAAAAGTAATTGCTATTATTTTTTGTATATCAGGTAACCAGCATTACCATATTTTTTAAATAAATTGTCTACAGGGATAGTATTGTTAGAATACTTTACTATAAAACGAGTTTGCTGTTCTTACTCGAATAATTTCGTTATCGTTCCATATTGAAATTCTTATTTTCAGTGCTACCCGTTATCACTAGTGGCGATGTTATTCACGTAAAAAGTGTAATAAATTTGTGAGGGAATAATAAGGCTTATGGTTATTATAAAAATACTAGTTTGTAATGTCATCTGTCTCATAGGAAAAATATGAAAAAAATTAACAAAGTGTAAAATATAATAAATGACGAATATGAAATAAAACGCAAAGTATCTTTATATCACATTACGATATTATTCAGTGGGAAGAGCAAATTGGGAAACACGGTTCTTCTTGGCAAGACTGGTGTCAGATTTTTGGGCTTCTAACAATCAATGACAGCCGTGTTTTCCCAGGCATGTGGGAGCCCTGTTATGTTAAGAGTGATCCCATCCACAGATCGATATTCGGCAAACGTTGCTTAATCTTCAAGATCGACCCGTCTTCAACCCTTATATTTAGGCATTTCAAGAATCACCATCGCTTATAGAATACTTATACATATGTCTAGAACCTCAGTAAACTGTCACATACTTACACACGATATAAGTGATGATGGTAAAGATAATAGATCCTATCCACATGAACTAAAAGGTCAAGACAGACAATGATACAGAAACGACACATTATGGTAAAGAAAGCAAAATATTTTTATAAAGATATCGATGCAGTCAGGAACGCGATGTGCCGATAGTATATAAGGTGAGCCTGCCAACAGTATGGCACAGTTGACAACGGCTGTGGAAACCATGAAGACTGTTTTGTTCCTTGCGACGCTCGTCGCTCTGGCGTTGGGCAGTGTTGTCCCAAAACATCAGATCAAAGTAAAACCTGGTAAGAATTACTTGAAACTAAGTTTTTTACTTTTTTATGGTTTCTTCATTGGAGTGGTCACATATGTATGTGGCTGATAGTCCTGGATTCAAACCCGGGTTAGATAAAATGTTACTAGCATTTTTTTTAAGTAAGTTCCATTCAGTCTTCCATAATTCGATCTCCTGGCCTAATTGTTGTTTTGACAGAGATTTGACGAATTTGCGGATTTTCGCTTCAAACTACATCCGCATCAATCCACAACAATCAAAGCACATTATGTGCTATCCGATTGTCTTTCATTTGGATTTCGATTTACATTATGAAAACCGTTTAAATCCATGCAGCTTTCCCAATAAACACAGTTTCAGATTAAAATTCATAATTCGCCAAGTTAAACGATCAGCGGTCGATATGACCGCAGATCGTTTAACATGGTGCAAGAAAATGGAAAGATCCAACCCCAATTAATGGAATTAACGCTATATGCATTTTCAGCCATGTTATCGACAAAGGCAACTACAGAAGTGAAAAATGAAAATAATATATCTAGTTTTAATTTCCGCCAATATGTGTGGGTTGCAGGTATGCACCTCCCTCCCGCCCGCTATATTATGCACATGCAAGATTACAAGGCAAAAGCAAGGATTATATGCACATGCAGGAAGGCAAAATAAAACCCAACCCAATACCGACACGTGTTTCGCCTCTCCACGGATTTCCATGGATTTCCGCAAAGTAACGCCTGACTCAATCAATTTTACAGAAGTGATGTTTATTTTTCAGTTGAACCTAATTTTGTTGGGTACCAGAAGAAGATTCTGTCGCTCTTCGAGCACTCCGAACAACTGGATGCACACTCCGAATACTACAAAGTCGGCAAGAAATGGAACATCAAAGCTAACATCGACAACTACACAGTATGTTTTGTCCTAATTTAGTAATGCCAAAGTGGGTTTGTTTGTTACCTCTTTAAGTCTCAATGGCTGAAAAAAATTGGAGAAAACTTGGCAAACGGGTAAACCATGACGTACTTATATAAATATATAGTACCGTCAAGTATGTTCCCTTGAGATTATTTTCTTTTTTCACGCGGGTAAAGCCGCTGGCGGAAGCTAGTCATTTAAAATCACTCAATGTTTTTGTAATATTTATCCAACATGTAATGCATTGTACCGACGCCTTATTCTATCATTTTTTACAGAACAAACAAGCGGTCGAAGAATTCTTGATTCTGTACAGGACCGGTTTCCTGCCGAAATACCATAAGTTTTCCATCTTCTACGAAAGGATGAGGGATGAAGCCATCGCTCTATTCCACGTTATGTATTACGCTAAGGACTTCGAAACCTTCTACAAAACCGCGGCTTGGGCCAAGGTTTACCTAAACGAAGAACAGTTTTTATATGCTTACTACATTGCCGTTGACCAAAGAGAAGACCTTGATGGCATCGTTCTGCCGGCACCTTATGAAGTCTACCCTCAGTTCTTCTTCAACATGGAGACTCTGCTCAGGATGTACCGCACCAAAATGCAAGGTGGTTTGTTCGACGTTGAGGCTGCTGCCCAATACGGTATCGTGAAAGAAAACGACTACTACGTATACTATGCCAACTATTCCAACGCCTTAGCTTACCCCAACCAGGAACAGAAGCTGTCTTACTTCACTGAAGACGTTGGCCTGAACTCCTACTACTTCTACTTCCATTCGCACATGCCTTTCTGGTGGAAGTCCGAGAGACTTAGTATCTTGAAAGATCGTCTCGGTGAACTTTTCTTCTACTACTATCAGCGACTTCTGGCTCGTTACTATTTGGAGCGTCTTTCTAACGGTTTGGGTGAAATTCCTGAATTCTCTTGGTACTCCAACTTCAAGACTGGATACTATCCCCAACTGACTGGCAACTACTTGCCTTTCGCTCAAAGAAGCAATAACTACAACATCCACTCTGAGAAGAACTACGAATACATCCGGTTCCTCGACACTTATGAGAAGACATTCTTCCAGTTCTTGCAGAAGGGCGAATTCAAGACTGTAAGTATATATAGATAGATCAATCGTTATCAACTCGATGTTCATCACAATTTTACATAAGACTAATGTGTAAATGCGTTTTTTTTTCAGCCCGAGAAGGAAATGAACTACGTTGGTAACTACTGGCACATGAACCAAGACCTGTACTCCGAGCACAGCAAGAAGGTCTTACACCAGTACTCTTACGAAATCATCGCTCGTCACGTGCTCGGCGCGAGTCCCAAACCTTCTGATAAGTGAGTTTAGCTTTGTAATTGTAATTTTACACAAAAAACATACAACACAATACACACGATGTTAGATTACTTTTATTTGGGATTTTGAAAAACTTTTGTTAAATACGATTCAAAAGAGTTGCACATCCCTCAACAGGTTTGTGTCTAACTACATATACGAAAATCTGCAAAGTTTTATCGAAATTTAAAGTTTAAAATTTAAGAATTGAATGTAAAATAACATAACAATTTATTTATTGTTATTTTCAGATATACTTTCATGCCGACCGCTCTTGACTTCTACCAGACTTCTCTGCGCGACCCTGCATTCTATCAGCTCTATCAGAGAATTGTCGATTACCTAGTCGCCTACAAAAAGTACGTGAAACCTTACTCTCACGATGATCTTCATTTCGTCGGTGTTAAGATCAACGACGTGAAAGTCAGCGAACTCACCACTTACTTCGATTACTTCGACTTCAATGCCACAAGTAGCGTATTCTTTAGCCCGGAGGAGCTCAGGACTTACCCTAATGGATTCGTGATCCGTCAACCTCGGTTGAACCAAATACCCTTCATTGTCTCTATCGACGTTAAGTCTGATGTTGCATCTGATGCTGTCATCAAGGTATTCAAGGGACCCAAATACGATTCCAATGGATACCCAGTTAACATTGAAGAGGATTGGATGAAATTCTACGAACTAGACTGGTTTGTGCAAAAACTTGCCCCTGGTGAGAACAAGATTGAGCGCAAATCCAGTGAGTTTGTGTTCTTCAAGGATGATTCCATACCCATCAACGAGATCTACCAGTGGTTAGACCAAGGAAAAGTACCTTACGACATGTCTGTTGTGCCCGAAAACCTGCCCAGGAGACTGATGCTGCCTAAGGGTACCCCCGGTGGATATCCTTTCCAGTTGTTCGTGTTCGTATACCCATACAACAGCTCAAAGAAAGGAGAGGACGTGTTCGAGAGCTACATCTTGGACAACAAGCCCTTCGCTTATCCCCTCGACCGTCCCGTGCGTGAGGCTTACTTCAGGCAACCCAACATGCATTTCGAAGACATCAAAGTTTACCACAAGGATTCTTACTTCCCTCACGAGCTTAACGTTCCTTCTTATTTCTCCCAAAAGAAGCAATAGGATGATAAATTGTTTTGTACTGCCTGTTAGAGTTATTTATACATCGAATAGTATCTTAGATCAAAATGTACAAAGAATACAAGTGAAATAAATATATACATATATATTGTTAAACAAATTAATGAATTTAATTTAACAGGTGAATCAGCAGCCCTACCATGACGTCTTAAATCCACCATGATTCCTGTGTCAGAGAGAGATGGACTTACACAAGACAAATGGCACTATCCCTTTCCCTCACCGAATCATGACAGCATTGGCAATTCATAGTACGGCCACTGTACATTGTATACTATTTGCAAGTTTCTATTGTTACCTTATACCAGTATTTACCAGTATTGGCCAGTTTTACAAACACAAATAAAAAACGTATAGCCTATTGACAGAACGATATTGAAAACTAATTTTCCGATACCATAATTTGCTATCAACTTATTAGTATTTTTATTTTGAGTGCATACATAAATAAGACACAACTACCGAACAAAACTATCGTAGATCAATATTTAGTCAATTATTTTCATAATGAATAAATACATAGTAATTCAAGATATTCTATTGTAAATGTGCCCTGTTTAATAGATAAACAATATAAATAAAGCAATATTGTAGTATGCTGAATCAGTATGGGTTTCGCCAGAGTAATAAATATAGATTTTCAGATGTATCTAAAGATCTGTATTATTATTTCTGTATTCTTCTCCTTCCTTCTATTTCAGTTTTTGTCAGTTTAATTTCTTCAAACTTCTACATGTCGTTTAACGTTCCAACATCAAATTCACAATTTTAGGGTAACTAGTACTTACTATAAATTCGGCAATTTTTTGTTTTTATTTTATGCGTGTTGCTAAATACAGATTGAAACGCATCCGACCACACTCAACTTATACAATCTAGAAGTAATGACGGAGGCCTGGAAGTTGCGTCTTTCCTACCGTGGGACTGTTTGTTGCGCATTTTCATATAATTACTCGTATTTGTAGATAAATCCACACTTTGTGTTACGTTGAAAAGTAGAAGAAATCCTGAGGCGCGTGTGGAACAGAACGCGCCGTGGACCCGGGCCTAGTTGTTACCGTACGACGAGCCATCCAACGCTCGCCGACCGCATGCCCGCGCCGACGGTGGCCGGGAATCGCCCTGCGACTCCTGATAACGCCCGGGTCGTCTTCTTCTGTTGCAACGGCTGGAGAGTGAAGTTTTCCTCTTCTTCACATAGTCCACCTCCTCCTATGCTAGCATTACTGGTGGCTCCCGAAACATCCGTGTCCGATGAGTACCTGCGTCAGATGGCGCCTCTTCAAAGAGTCTTTAAAGAGGGGACTTATCGCCAAAATGATGGCGTGAACAAAATACAGCCCGGCCAGCTAAGAGTGTGAAATGGGATTGCAAGGTTTATATGAAACATTTTTGTTTGTGATCTAAATGGGCTTTAATATAATTAATCGACACATGTTTTAGGAACTTCTGAAAATTCAGTCCTTTGAAGAGTGTCAAACTATGATGCAGACCTTGGCCTGTTATAAACATAGGATACTTTTTAACTTACTTCCAAAAAAGGAATTCTCAAGTCGTCTGCATTTTTTTACTTAAAGGAACTGAAAGTGACTTTAAGTTCCAAATCTAATCTGAATGATGATGAACTTTACATGTACCTATTTTATAATAAATATTGTTGAAGGTATGGAAAAAATTAAATCTATACTTATAATAAATCTGTAGAGAGGTCAATTCTGTACAAGGAATATATTTTCAAAATAACTATCAGGGGGTGATTAGTGATCGATACTGGTGCCAAAAATGCAATCAGTAAAATTTTTGTCTGTCTGTCTGTCTGTCTGTCTGTCTGTCTGTCTGTCTGTCTGTATGTTCTTTATAGAAACAAAAACTACTCGACCGATTTTAACGAAACTTGGTACAATTATTCTTCATACTCCTGGGCAGGTTATAGTATACTTTTCATCACGCTACAATCAATAGGAGCAGAGCAGTGAAGGAAAATGTTGGGAAAACGGAAGAAGGTACTCCATTTTTTAAGCTTCCGTCGCGTGTGTAGCCTTAATGGTTAAAGTTACATAGAAATCATGTATTACGGAAATGTTCTACATAAAATTATCTAAAAAATATCCCGAAACAGCATGTCTATCTTTTGTCAATTTTAAACCGATCGGGCTAAGAGTTTCAAAATCGGGGGTAAAGTAACTATTCCACGCGGACGAAGTCGCTGGCAGAAGCTAGTTAGAAATATATTTCAATATAAGTAAGTGATTAATATTAGTAGGTATTTATTTTGTGTTGTTTTTTTGTCTCCTCGGTTTAAGCTATGATATAATAATGTAGTCGGTGTTTCCTGGCCAGCAACATTATGTATTTTGATAAAAAAAACTGTCGGTCTTTCTTCACCGATACTTTCTTCTAATGACCATAGACATTTACAATAAAATTGAAATGGCCATATCATATGAGTAGGTGCCATGTCAGAGGTGAGAGGATCTTTAGGAAAGCACCATGCAGATTGATGCCTAAAAATATAGACCAATTACGTGTTTACCGATGGTCTATAAACTTCATACATCTATTTTGAGAGTAAAGATTAACGATCATATTAAAAGCAATTCAATCATGTCTGCCTCTCAGAGTGGATGTAGGAACGGGTCTCGTGGTATTAAAGAGCTGCTACTCATCGATGTTGCCATTAGCCAAAAGGTTCGTCGTTCCTGATGTCGTGTAGGGGGAAGTAAACCGAACCCACTAGCAGTGAAGGACGGTCCTTACACTATCTAGTATGTCGTCAGATTCAAGTGAATAGTGACACGATAAGGCTCGCGCGGGACATATTTCTGGGACTGTGGCAGCAGTCTGAGTCCACTGAGGTTTAATCTGGCCCTCAACCCTCTCAGTACACTGCTGGTGGGTTCGGGCCAAGGCTATACCGGTTGAGAATAGGTGGTCAGGTCATATCGCACCTCCTTTACGTGGATTACTTGAAATCTTTGCCCCCAACAGCAAGTAACTGATGAAGCTGCTGAAGGTAACTGAAACTTTCCGCCCCGTCTTCTTTGCTGACAGCTCTTTGAGGCGCACGTGAAACACGACGCGCCGTCGACCCGGACCTGGTTGCTATCGGACGGCGAACCACCTATAGCTCACCCCCCGCAGGCCCGCGCCTGCAGTTACTGGGAATCGCGTTTCCCGACGCTCGGGGTGTCTTCTTCTGTTGCGGTGGCTGGGGCGTGAGGTTTCCCTTTCACGCACGCGTTCCGCCTCCTCCTTCGCTAGCATTACTGCTTCACAAAAGGAGGTGATCGCTTCCCATGCCTCCTCGCTCCGGACCATGGATTGAACCAGGGCCGGACGCGAGAGGTCACCGCAGCTGGGATTAGAAACTTACAACAAGTATTAGGTGTGTCATAGGCGTTGGGCATCAATGTTTCTGACGTGAAACAATCATTGCAGGAGCGCTTCTTTGATCGCAGATCAAAGTACAAAATATTTTTTTTTATCAAGTGGAAACAAGGTGCGCGCCTTTAACGGTTGGGTCTGGATGGACTCGAGACTGAACTGGACGCCCTGGATAGGAGGGTCCGTTCTCTGCTGACCGTAAATCTGATGCATCAATCACCATCATCTGTGATGAGGCTGTACATATATCCCGCGAAAGTTCGGGGGCTGTAGTTTCTTAAATAGTAAGACCTTGCACAACCTATGTATGCAGTCATTGGGAGAAGTAGCAAGATGTAGTGGCGGTGGACAAGGTCCTCATCCGGCTGTCCTTGGCTAACGAGAATTGACGTTAACCTCTTGTAGTACCTAGATACTAATGATCGCAGAAGGTATGGCACAGCAAGGAGCGCGGGCGCTTTTATCGGATGCTACATAGGCCGGATGTACATAGACTTCCGTAGCGTCCGTAGTCTGGCTGCGTTTTGGTGACCTCTTCGGTGAAACTGAAGGTTTTGTTTGTGCGATTATGGACGAAGTCATGATTTATTATTCTTTATTTTTATCAATTGCTTATTATACTAACAGTTTGCACCAAAGCGTATAGCAAGCCAACAACATTATATTATTCTTAAGAACTAAAAAAGTTAACAACTACCAGAAATACATTGTGAAAGACGCACACCCGTAAACCGTACGGTTGACTTATATGACGGGAATCCATCCGTCACATTATTTGTGTTTGTTCTAGACTGGCTAACTGGGACTTCTTGCACAGGCACAACCTTTTACGATCAGCAACTAGCTCTTAAACACAATCTTCTAAGGGTGGAAGTATCGTACTATGTGCCCGCCCGAGTTCTCAATAATGGCATCTGCACATTGTATTGGGATCGGATTATCATCACTGATAGGAATGTTGTTGGCAATATGCGTTGCTTTGTTTGATTATTTATATATCAATATATAGATAAACGATATAAGAGATTAATAAGGTGGAAACTTGTATACACCTTTATTTTGGCGTTTTAATTATTCCACTGTTGGGCAATGTCCCCATAGCCTTCCACTCTTTCCGATGTCTTGTCCTCTCCAATCCATCATGAATGTCCCTAAGTCCAGCGTTTCTCAGGCCTTCCTCTGCAACGAAGCCCGTCCTCTGGCTCCTACTCCCTGACGACTCTGCTTCCACTTTCAGTGTGTCATTAATCTCATAAAATCTGTGTCCACGTGGTAAGTTAGTGAAGGTCACAAGAATCGGGTTTCCACGATTATCTTCATTTCTGTAGCTTCAATGATGTTAACACTTCAGAACATTTTTTTATACGCTCAACCGTTTTTGAGATAGAAGGCGGAGAGCGCACAGCGCTCAGCCATACCGTGATGGTCAACTGTGAATCTCGGTGGATAATACCGTGTTCAAAGTTACAACCCATGAATAATTTATACTATTTATTACATTGTATTTAATTAAATTTCTCATATCTCTGAAAGATTTATTTAGTAATGTTTTGCTTTGTGAAGAAAAATTGGTATAATTCATACGCATAAAGTGTACGATATTTGACTAACTCTTCCAAAGAACCCTTTTGGTCTTCTGGTCTGTTTATGACATTGTCTTTTAATCCCAAATCATCAAAATTTCCCAAGAAAGTTGACCGTCACTTGTCAAATGTAACTTTTTTCACCATTTGTTACTTTTTTTTGGCATAATTTCTAGATTACTGAAGATAATTCATAAAATTGTACTAAGATATGGAACAATGAAAACAAAAACCACGTAAACAATAAGAATACATAATATCTAATCCGAAAGTAACGTAATTATGTAAATACCAAAATCACAATTTATAACATGAAAATTATCTTCAGAATAGCTTATGAAAACAGAGGGCCCCGATAAAGTTAAGTAGCTAAAATAAAAATAAAAACCACTACTTCCGAGTCTCTGTCCTCCGGTTCTATCAAGCTCCTTTATTTTGGTGAGTTATTTTATTTCGGAATCCTCCTCAATTATGTTACCCAGTTACTGGGTTACCAGGCAACTTCCGCTCCAGCATTTACGCTCCACATAGAATACTCATACTCCAACTGCATACGTTACGAAGCAGACCACAATATAGTTTTTTGAAAAGCTAGGCATATTGTTCTTGTAGTATAAGCCGTGTATATTAAGCATACTCATATATACCAGCAGTCATAATTATTTTAATATATTTTTCTATAAATTGATTTGTATGTACTACTGCTACTTTATCATTTTACGAAGTTTGCATGTATGGATGTTTGTTGGACAATAACGCCAGAACGGCTGAACGGATCTAAATAAAATATTTAACAGAGATAGATTATAGTCGTATATAGTGAGTATAGTACAAAGGCTGCTTCTTATCCAGTCAGTATGATTTCTTGGGATAAATTCACGCTGATGAAGCTGCAAGCAAAAGCTAGTTAGGAATAAATAAATGGACTAAATAGATATGTATATTAATCAATTAAAATCTCGATGTCCACTGAAACAGTTCAACACAATCAAACAATAGCCAATGTAATACATAGGTATCCCATTTTATAATAAGTACTTTTGTATTTCCGTTTAAATGGAAAAGCATTCTACTTATAAAACATAAAATACCATATAGGCTAATTTTAACTAATGATCTTAATAGGGATGTTGCCTGCCTAAAAAATATATGATTATGTTTAGTCCGTCATTTAGATTATAGAAAAATATTGAACACGTATTTTTTCCTTTATAAAATCTATAAAAAACTGACGAGGATAAAAAGCAACAAAGATCAGGAGTGGGAGCGTGTGACGTCACGGCCCGGTAAAAATTGTAGCGAGTAGTGACGTCACACGAGTTTTCAACGTACTGTATCGTCTTCATTTTTTGTTTATGTGAAGAAAGAAAAAATACGCCTCCAGTATTTTTTGGAAATCTATCTGACGGACTAATCAGATTTTTTTAGTCAACTACCCTATTCTTATTCGTGTAGCAGAAGCCGGAAAGTCGATTTGAATAGGTAAAAGGCAGATTTTCTTATGAATAAACCTTTAATTGAGAACATTAATGAATTCACTAGGTACATTGATAAAGTTAATAAAACTGATAAGGTTACACAACAGTTTTCACTAAAGTTATTTAAGTATAATACGTAATTACGTAGGTAGAAAACGAAACCAATCGTGTCAAAGGTTAATGCAATGATAAAGATACGGAAAGTATAATATTTTGATATGAGCTCGCCGGGATAAGTTGATTAGGTGGTATAAAAAGTGGATCAACTAGCCGTAGTGTTGCAGTTAACAGCGGCAGTGACAACGATGAAGACTGTCTTAATCCTTGCGGGGCTTGTCGCCCTGGCGATGGGTAGTGCCCTCCATTCCCACCAAAACATCAAGCTGAAGGCTGGTGAGAAATCATATTGATATTTATTTTACTTCTATTTCTGGTCGTGATAATAAGGTCCCAGAATATTGAGAATCAATCACAAGTTTTCCGGATAAACTTAGTAAGTTTGAACCGTGTCAGAAAAGACCAGCATCGTGTTCATGTTTCGTATCAATGTTGGAAAATCTTGATCTGTTTAAATTATTTAAGAATTCTGTGTCATAAAACAAAATAATAATTTTACAGTTAAACCGGAATTTATCAAGTACCAGAAGAAGATTCTGTCCCTCTTCGAGCACTCCGAACAACTGGATGCGCACTCCGAGTACTACAAAGTTGGCAAGGCATGGAACATCGAAGCTAACATCGACAAATACACAGTATGTTTTATCCTAATCCAAATTAATAATAGTAATGTGAAAGTTGGTTTGTTTGTTACCACGTCTTATCTTAATGGCTGAAAAGATTTGGATGAAACTAGGCAAACGGATAAGCCATGACGTACTTATATAATACTGTCAAGTATGTTCCTTTGGGATTATTTTATTTTTTCACGCGGGTAAAGCCGCTGGCGGGAGCTAGTCATTTAAAATTGATAACTCGATGTTTCTGTAATATATCAAATATGTAATGTACCGACGCCTTATTCTATCATCTTTTACAGAACAAACAAGCAGTCGAAGAATTCTTGATTCTGTACAGGACCGGTTTCCTGCCGAAATACCATAAGTTTTCCATCTTCTACGAAAGGATGAGAGATGAAGCCATCGCTCTATTCCACGTTATGTATTACGCTAAGGACTTCGACACCTTCTACAAAACCGCTGCTTGGGCCAAGGTTTACCTGAACGAAGAACAATTCTTATATGCGTACTACATTGCCGTTGTCCAAAGGGAAGACCTTGATGGCATCGTTCTGCCGGCACCTTATGAAGTCTACCCTCAGTTCTTCTTCAACAAGGAGACTCTGCTCAGGATGTACCGCACCAAGATGCAAGGTGGTTTGTTCGACGTTGAGGCTGCGGCCCAATACGGTATCGTGAAAGAAAACGATTACTACGTATACTATGCCAACTACTCCAACGCCCTAGCTTACCCCAACGAGGAACAGAAGCTGTCTTACTTCACTGAAGACGTTGGCCTGAACTCCTACTACTTCTATTTCCATTCGCACATGCCTTTCTGGTGGAAGTCCGAGAAACTTAGTATCTTGAAAGATCGTCTCGGTGAACTTTTCTTCTACTACTACCAGCAACTTCTGGCTCGTTACTCTTTGGAGCGTCTTTCTAACGGTTTGGGTGAAATTCCTGAATTCTCTTGGTACTCCAACTTCAAGACTGGATACTATCCCCAACTGACTGGCAACTACTTGCCTTTCGCTCAAAGAAGCAATAACTACAACATCCACTCTGAGAAGAATTACGAATACATCCGCTTCCTCGACACTTATGAGAAGACATTCTTCCAGTTCTTACAGAAGGGCGAATTTAAGACTGTAAGTATATAGATAGATCAATCGTTATTAACTCGATGTCATCACGATTTTACATAAGACTAATGTGTAAATGCGTTTTTTTTTCAGCCCGAGAAAGAAATGAACTACGTTGGTAACTACTGGCACATGAACCAAGACCTGTACTCCGAGCACAGCAAGAAGGACTTACACCAGTACTCTTACGAAATCATCGCTCGTCATGTGCTCGGCGCGAGTCCCAAGCCTTCTGACAAGTGAGTTTCAGCTTTGCGCAATAGCTGTAATAAACTCTACGTCAAAAGACTGAAGAAGATGTTAGATACACTTTTATTTAGGTCTTACGTTGTTGAAGTAAAATACATACTATATACAAAAGTTTTTTTCAAGTCTAAGAAAAAATATAACCATTTATTTATTGTTATTTTCAGATACATTTTCATGCCGACCGCTCTCGACTTCTACCAGACTTCTCTGCGCGACCCTGCATTCTATCAGCTCTATCAGAGAATTGTCGATTACCTAGTCGCCTACAAAGAGTACGTGAAGCCATACTCTCACGATGATCTTCATTTCGTCGGTGTTAAGATCAACGACGTGAAAGTTAGCGAACTGACCACTTACTTCGATTACTTCGACTTCAATGCCACAAGTAGCGTGTTCTTCAGCCAGGAGGAGCTCAAGACTTACCCTACTGGATTCGTGATCCGTCAACCTCGGTTGAACCACAAACCGTTCACTGTCTCTATCGACGTTAAGTCTGATGTTGCATCTGATGCTGTCATCAAGATATTCATGGGACCCAAATACGATTCCAATGGACACCCAGTGAACATAGAAGACGATTGGATGAAATTCTATGAACTGGACTGGTTTGTGCAAAAACTCGCTCCTGGTGAGAACAAGATTGAACGCAAATCCAGTGAGTTTGTGTTATTCAAGGATGACTCCATCCCCATCAACGAGATCTACCAGTGGTTAGACCAAGGAAAGGTACCTTCCGACATGTCTGCTTCTCCCGACAACTTACCTAGGAGACTGATGCTTCCTAAGGGTACCCCCGGTGGATATCCATTCCAGTTGTTCGTGTTTGTCTACCCATACAGCAGCTCTGAGAAGGGAGAGGATGTGTTCGAGAGCTATATTTTAGACAAAAAGCCCTTTGGATATCCATTCGACCGTCCCGTGCGTGAGGCTTACTTCAGGCAACCTAACATGCATTTCGAAGACATCGAAGTTTACCACAAGGATGCTTACTTCCCTTACGAGCTTAACGTTCCTTCTTATTTCTCCCAAAAGAAGCAGCAGACGATAAATCGTGCTTGATTGAATCCTAGAATTATTTATAAATCGAATATTGTCTTAAGTCGAAATGTATTAAGTCATTTCAAGTCAAATAAATGTATGTTTATATATATTTTATTTTATAACATAATAATGAATTTAATTAATAGATGTACCCTAACATCCTACCCTTTTCTTTATAGCAGTGTTCGCCAATTTAACAAACACAAGTTGCTTATGAAAACAGGTTTACTGTCCACATACTTGACACAATATTTTAACACGAAGTTTTTTTATACGAAGTACACTGAGTGCCAAAGTGTACTCTTTGGCACTCAGTGTACTTCGTATCCCGGGGCAGCTGTATCACATTTCTGTTTTTAATTAACCGGCTCGGTTCGCTGATAAAGAGGATGTAACTGTGAAAAAATTACCTGCAAAAGATGGCGTTACAACAAATGCCTTAATATTAGAATCGGCTACGTTGCTCTCGAATGTTCCACTCAAATAGGCACAAATCAGAAATTAGAAATAGTGTAGCAGAAATGTTCTGTTGTAAGCCAAAGTTCGCAGTTGGTTGCATTAGACCTTATGAGATGTGAAAGAAGGGTTTGCCAAGTTCTTGTGTCACGGAACCATCACGACTTTATGTTTAAAGGGCTATAATGATTTTTTTTCCTCCAAAACAAAACCCTTTAAGTATAGAGAAAACTTATAAAACGCGGATAACGTCAAAGGATCCTTTTAAAATAACGTTGACAAAGAGATAAAATAGGGTGATGCAGTCTCACTTCAAACTTTTAAACTATGTATATAAGTTTAAGCGCTCTTAAGGCATCCGAGACTTATTATACTTATAATAATAATAACCGTGGCATTTCAAGTTTCGGATTCCATAAACCTGAGATGCTTCTCTTAAGCTGAAACTTACAAGTTTTGGGTATGTCGGAAGCGTTAGGTATGAATGTTACTGACATGAAGCAATCTTTGAGGGAACACTTTTTTGGCCGCCTGAAGAAGGAACTCTTCTATCGGGTGGAATCAAGTTGTGTGCCTTCAACAGTTGGTTCATGCCTGTATTGATGTAGGTACTCTTTTGGCGTTCTCAACTGAACTCAAATGGAACTTGACACCCTGGATAGGCGGATCCGTACACTGCTTAATGCGTATCGAATGAATCATCCACGGTCGTCTGTAGTGAAACTGTATATGTCGCGAAAGTGCTTAGGATCTCCACAACCACGAGATGTTCAGTCTCAGAGAATATTTTATCAAAACTGATGTGGGTATGCATCGAGATGTGGTCGCAGTGGACAAGAGACTGACCCCGTTGTCCAAAGAGAACTGGCGCAAGCTTGCTATACTTACTACATATGACCGAAGGAGGTACGGAAATGCAAGGAGCTTCACGGGCGTTTCTATCGGGCTCTCGATGTAGATTTCTCAGCGTCCGAGGCCCGACTACTTTTGGCGTTTTCTTCGCGGAAACCGATTATGGACAAAGTTATCTTGACGAAACACTTCTGGAGGCATATTATAACGAACGGGACGCTTGACGTGTGTCGGGTATGTGTTGAAACTTTTTAGATACAGCGAAAGCCATTTGCTATTCAAATATCGTACGTTTTGACAATTGACTTGTGTCATTGGTTTGTTGGTCACACAGTAAAAATTTTCTCTGAGCAAACAACGTTTTTTATTTTCCGATTCCATAGTCATCTAGTTATTTCATCAAAAGGTTATGGCCCTATCCACGAAATTCGCCATCAAGAATCTCTGCGGTCTAGATGACTACTCTACGTGGAAATTCGCAATCAAAATGATTTTGATTCGAGAAAAGTCGTTCGCATACACTTCGAAATATCCCGATTCGAACAACTCTACTGCCATCGAGAAGGACCAAGACGCGTTGGCTTTGATCTGTCTGCATGTGGAACCTACACTATATGCGTACGTACAAGATGCAAAGCATGCCAAAGACGCTTGGGATAGCTTAGCAAAAGCGTTCGAGGATAAAGGCGTTAATCGTAGGATTACCCTTATGGACGCGTTGCTGGACGAGAAGTTAGAGAAACACTCGTCTATGCATGAATATGTTGCTACAGTTATGTCTCTTGCTCAAAAGCTGAAGGATATTGCCACCGGATTTGACGATGATCTTGTAGCTGTTGTATTACTGAGAGGACTACCTGAAGAGTACCGACCCATGCGTATGGCACTGGAACATTCTGGTATGAAACTTACTTCAGAAAATGTACGGCAGAAGTTACTGCAAGAAGAACCACGTCAAGGTTGCATATCGTCTTTAGCGGACTCGGCATTGGCTGCTGTTAAGAGTAAGCAACGGAACGGGAACAAAGTGAAGAATATAACCAAGGTAAAATGCTTTAAATGTGGAAAGAATGGACATAAGAAGCCGGACTGTCCTGAAGGA
This sequence comes from Hecatera dysodea, assembly GCA_905332915.2. Lineage (NCBI taxonomy): Eukaryota > Metazoa > Arthropoda > Insecta > Lepidoptera > Noctuidae > Hecatera > Hecatera dysodea. The sequence goes on from HG995304.1 coordinate 10,177,939, forward strand.
AGGATAGCGGGTTCGACCTCCAAGCCGAAGGACGTCGTGAGCCTGTCTTCGTTCAGCGCCGGGGACTCCTTCAATCCGACGGAGTGGTACATTGACAGCGGGGCATCTTCACATATGTCATTCAATAAACACTGGTTTAAAGATTTGGTTATGAATGTCTCTATGAATACGTGACATGTGCGAATAATGATAAGATGGAATGCGCGGGTAAGAGTGACATCATGGTAAGTATGAAAGGACGAATGCTTGCTGTGAGGGATGTCATGTATGTACCTTGTATGCGTGTTAATCTGTTATCTGTTTCCAAATTAGTAGAGAATGGATGGAAAGTGAGTTTTGACAGAGATGGATGTAAGCTAATTCACCATTTGGTTCCAGACCATTTCAAAGGAAAGCTTTTGGCTACCGCAAGTGAAGTCTCGGGGATCTACAAACTTGAAGATTGTCAAGTGGTTGTAGCTGGGACTGCGTTGGCGTCAGTGAAAGCAGGTAATTAATCCTTTGATGTTGTGGCACAGGCGGCTTGGACACGTAAATGAGCAAGATTTACGTAAGCTTCCGGGTATGGATTTTGGGAAAAGTGTAATGGAGCCTTGCGTTGCCTGTATTAAGGGGAAGGCACACCGTTTACCTTTTCCAGTTGGTGAGGCTTACAGGGCGGTCGAGAAACTGCAATTAGTTCACATAGATATCTGTGGTCCCATGTCTGAACCCTCGTACGGTGGATCTCGGTACATGCTAGTTATTTTAGATGATTATACACGTAAGTCTTTTGTATTTTTCCTTAAATCAAAAGATCAGGTTTTAAATCATATTAAAATGTTTTTAGTATCTGTAGAGGTTGAAACCGGGTTGAAGGTGAAGTGCATACGCACGGACAATGGAACAGAATTTGTGAACAAGAAGTTCGATGAGTTTCTACGTCAGAAGGGTATAAAACATCAGTTGACTGTTCCCTACACTCCAGAGCAGAACGGCGTAGTGGAGCGAGCAAACCGCACTATAGTGGAGATGGCTCGTGCTATGCTGGCGGAAAAGGGTCTGAGTGTGAAACTGTGGGCGGAAGCGTGTAGTACTGCGGTTTACACGAAGAATAGGCTGCCTCACAGTGGTAACCATGGTAAGATTCCTGAGGAGTTGTGGACAGGGAAGGCTCAGTCATTTGATCATTTCAGAGTTTTTGGAACGAAAGCGTTTGTGCACGTGCCTAAGGAAACTCGGAAGAAATGGAACCCTAAAGCGATAGAACATATCTTTGTTGGTTACTGTGAAGAAACCAAGGGTTACCGTTTTATAAATCCCAGTAATCCACGCGTCATTGTTAGAGCACGGGATGTAGTCTTCTTGGAGAATTCTACAGCAGCGATTTCAGAGAATCCTAGTCAGCTTGTAGATAGCGGTAAGAAAGGTGCTGAAGTGATATGGGAACTCACGAGGGTAGAAGGTCAGTCAGGTTCGACACCTGGTAGTGCTTCTCAAGGGCCGAGTTCTACAGATGTAGCTGAAGTGTACGAAGATGCGGAAGAGAAGTTGGGAGAAAAGGGTGATAGCGGAGCAGAAAATGTCGTGGTGGACAACGTTGGAGTTGAAGAGATTGTTGAAAGAGAAGAATCAAACGAAGGTGAATGTCGTTATCCTCTACGTAGTAGAATCCGTGATCGAAATCATCATGGACTGGCATGCTGTACAGAAGATGCGGAACCTTTGACAGTTAAGGAAGCCTTGAGTCGGAAAGACCAGGATTACTGGAAGGAAGCCATGAAGAAGGAGATGGATTCTATGTACAAAAATAAAGTCTGGAAGCTCGTCGACAAGCCACCAGGAGCTAAGATCGTGGGAAATAAGTGGATCTTCAAGTACAAGCTCGATGCAGATGGTAACAAGACCTATAAAGCTCGACTTGTGGCGAAGGGTTTTACTCAGTCCTACGGCGTCGACTACTTCGAAACCTATTCACCGGTCGTGAGAAGATCGACAGTTAGACTGCTGCTATCGTTGGCTGTTGAAAAGGATTTATTCATCAGTCATATTGATGTGAACACCGCCTTTCTAAACGGTGATTTACATGAAAGAGTTTATATGCAACAGCCGGAGGGTTGCATAGAAGAAAACTCGAAGGGAAAAGTTTGCTTTCTAGAAAAAGCGATATACGGCCTCAAACAAGCTTCTCAGTCGTGGAATGAAAAAGTAAATGAAGTGTTATTGTCTTTGAACTTCAAACGTTGTGACTTTGACAACTGTCTTTACAAAAATAATAATTTTTATATTGCTTTATACGTCGATGATTTTTTATTATTTTACAAAGACAGACAGCAAAAGGAAGTTTTATTAGACAATCTTCGGAAACATTTCAGCATAAAAGATTTAGGGGAAGCACGGCAAGTTTTGGGAATGTTTTTGTCTAGAACGGCTACCGCAATATATTTGAATCAAGAGAGGTTAATTTCGAAGATCTTGGACGAATACGGTATGGCCGACTGCAAACCTGTGAAAACTCCGATGGAAATGGATTTCCATAAAACCTTGGCGGAAGGGGAAGGAGGTAAATTCTTGTCCTGCCAAGATTCTCGTCGGTTTCAAGCGCTCATAGGCTCGCTGAACTACTTAGCTTGTAACACTCGCCCGGACATTGCAGCTGCGGTAAATTTCTTGGCGCAGTATAATTCCTGTTGTGAGGAACGACATTGGAGGGCAGCTAAACATGTTTTGAGGTACCTTAAGGGTACAAAGGGTCTTTCATTGATATTTCCCAAGTCGCCGGTGCAAGACATCGCGGGATTCGTAGATGCTGACTGGGGAGGGAATGTCAAAGACAGAAAATCATTTTCTGGGTTTATTTTTAGGTGCGGTAACTGCTTGATCAACTGGGAATGCCGTAAGCAAACTTGTGTAGCACTGTCATCAACGGAAGCAGAGTACATTGCTCTTTCGGAGGCAACTAAGGAGGCAGTACACTTGCGGCAGCTAAATGCTTTTATTAGAGGTGAATCTTTAGTGACTATTCGTATTTTTGTTGACAATCAGAGTGCCATTAAACTTGCGTACAACCCAGTAGCGCATAGGAGGACGAAGCATATTGATATAAGGGCGCACTATGTCAGAAATTGCATTTTAACGAATGTTGTGTGTTTGGATTATGTATGTTCGAAAGATAATCCAGCAGATGTGTTGACAAAACCCTTAGGTCGTGTGGCGTTTAGTAAATGTGTGCGCGATCTGAGTTTGGGTGTGTGTGGTAAAGTGTGAGGATGTGAGGATATCTGATAAATGGCTGGACGTTGTTTGAGGGGAAGTGTTGAAACTTTTTAGATACAGCGAAAGCCATTTGCTATTCAAATATCGTACGTTTTGATAATTGACTTGTGTCATTGGTTTGTTGGTCACACAGTAAAAATTTTCTCTGAGCAAACAACGTTTTTTATTTTCCGATTCCATAGTCATCTAGTTATTTCATCAAAAGTATGCCACCGTCCGGGTGAGTCCTTCAGACATTATTATTTCTGATTGTTCTCGTCTGGCTACCGGCAATTACTAGCACAGGCATAATCAAGTGGCCAGGAATATCATCACTGATAGGGCTATTGTTGTTAATAAGCCTGTCATTATGGTGATATATCGATTAGCACAATGACAATCGATGTTACCATGCATCCCACCCGACGACAACCTTGTGAAAGCTAAGAAAGAGAAACAAATCAAGTATATTGTTACGAGCTTCGGGTTCGTTACAATAAAATCAGCCGACTAAATTAAACCAAAAATGACACTTTAATTTACACCACACTAATTACACAATAAACTCACTAATCACAAAACACAATCGCACTATTAATCACTTGAGTTCGCAGTCGAAGATCGCTCTCGAAGTTATCACTTGTATCGCAATTCCAATACTGACCCGGTCGGTACATGCGCCGGCCTTATATAGAGCGCCAAGTAGAACTCCAGAAAGTTCGCGTACATATCGGTCGCGACCGACTAAGGTCCGAGTATTCTAGCATAGAAAAATCTCGAAGGTCCTTGACTTCAATAGTTCTGCTACTCGATACTAGATGGCGCTAGTGGTACCGAATGCCGCTATAATCCTAACTTAATTCTGGCGCGCAACACTGCCCCCTCCTAAGACATGCTCGTCCCGAGCATTATCAGCGCCATAATAACGCGCCAGTCGATCAACATGGACGATCTTAGGAGCGCTTCTTGTACCTTTCTGTATACGGTAGGTCACGTCATTGATCTTCGTCACAATCCGGTACGGTCCGTCCCATTTAGCTTGAAGCTTAGGAGATTTCCCTTTGCTGCGAACTGGATTGTGCAACCACACTAGTGAACCTTCCTCGAACCCTTTATTGTTCATTTTGCGGTCATAGCGGGTTTTCATCTTTTCAGACATTTGCTGGCCCGATTGTCTGACATGCTCATGAATGTCGTTCATTTTGTTCCGCAAGTCATTCGCATAATCGGTTATACTGCGTGGGGCATCAGGTGGTATTCCGGTGATCAGGTCTGCAGGTAGCCGCAATTCTCTTCCAAAGTTTGCGAAAGCCGGTGTCACTGACGTGCTTTCATGAACAGCACTTCGGTATGACAGCAAAAACGGTTGTATGTGCTTGTCCCAATCTCGTTGCCGGTTTTCCACAACTTTGGCCAGATATCTCTCCAATGTCTGATTAAATCGTTCCACCATTCCATCCGATTGTGGGTGGTAAGAAGTTGTCCTCGTTTTATGAGTACCCATAACTCGGCAAGTTTCCTGGAATATTTGGGACTCAAAATTCCTTCCTTGATCGCTGTGAATCTCCAAGGGTACTCCAAAACGACAGAAGACTTCATGAACTAGTTTATCCGCAACTGTTGAAGCTTCTTGGTTTGGAATGGCGAAGACTTCCGGCCACTTAGTGAAATAATCCATAACCACCATGAAATACTTGTTACCACTTTCACTTTCCGGAAACGGTCCCGCGACGTCTAGCGCTATCCTTTCCCATGGTGCACCAACATTGTACAATTTCAATGCACCTCTGCTACGAGTCTGAGGTCCTTTTACAGCCGCACAACTTGTACACTTGCGACACCAGTCCTCAACATCGTCACGACAGTGGACCCAGTAAAACCGTTCCCGTATCTTCAGTAGAGTCCGTTTAACTCCCATATGGCCTCCTGAACAACCATTATGGTACAGCTGTAGAACATCCGGTACTTTAGCTTTAGGGACAACCATTTGCAAATGACAGCTGTCTCCTCGAGCATTTTCCCATTTACGGCACAGGACTCCATCCTGAATCACTAAGCTGTCCCATTGGGCCCAATAGCTTTTTGTGATTGAACTCATCGCTGAGACATCACTCCACGTAGGCTTCGGAACACTGGCCTTCATCCACTCCAAGATCGGCTTGATGTCTAAATCATCCTGCTGTGCACGTTCCAAGTTTTCCTTCCACTCGTTACTAAGATCTGTCTTGATCATCCTCACAGGTACGACTTCTTTACCCTCTTGCCGAGTACAATGCTTGCAGTCTTCAGGGCAAGGTCTTCTTGATAATGCATCTGCGTTGCCATGAGATTTCCCGCTGCGATGTTCAATCACAAAGTCGTATTCCTGAAGTAGTTCAATCCATCTCGCAACTTGTCCCTCTGGATTTTTGAATTGCAATAGCCATTTCAGCGCAGCATGGTCAGTTCGTAAGTGGAATTTCCTTCCCAGCAGATATTTGCTAAAATGCTGCAATGACTTGACCACAGCAAGTAATTCCCGTCGCGTGACACAATAATTCCTTTCTGGCTTCGACAGAGATTTGCTGAAGTACGCTATCACAACCTCTTGATCGCCATTCCGTTGAGATAACACACCGCCAAGTCCTATGTCGCTTGCATCTGTGTCAACTATAAATTCCTTGTCGGTATCAGGATACCCCAAAATAGGTGTTTTGCACAGACGTTCCTTGAGCTCCTGGAATGCAATGTCGCAACTCTCGTCCCAGCAGAAATGTCGCTTCTCTTCGGTTAGCTTGTGCAGGGGTTTGGCTATGTCTGCAAAGTTCTTGACGAATCGCCGATAATAGGAGCACAAACCCAAAAATGCTCTGACCTGCGTCTTGTCTTTTGGAATTGGCCAGTCCTTGACTGCGGCGATTTTCTCTGGATCCGTGCGGATACCTTCTTCCGACACTACATATCCCAAAAAGCTAACTTGCCGTTTGAAGAATGAACACTTCTTCGGACTTAACTTGAGGTTTGCACTCTGGATCTTCATGAGCACGCGTTCCAGGTTTTGCAGATGTTCATCAAACGTACGGCCTACGATGATGATGTCATCCAAGTAGACCAGACAAGCATCGCCAATTAACCCGGTTAGTACTAGTTCCATCAACCTTTCAAACGTTGCCGGAGCGTTGCACAATCCAAACGGCATGACTTTAAATTGCCACAGACCCTTTCCCGTCGAGAATGCAGTTTTCTCCTTGTCCTTGGGATCAATTTGAACTTGCCAGTAGCCACTTTTTAGGTCCAACGTGCTAAACCACTTTACTCCAGTAAGCATGTCCAGCGTGTCATCAATTCTTGGCAACGGATAGCTGTCCTTCTTTGTAACGTCATTCAAACGACGGTAGTCAACACAAAACCGCATGGTGCCGTCCTTCTTTCTTACCAGTACAACAGGTGAACACCATGGACTTGATGAAGGTTCTATGACACCATCCTTAACCATTCCCTCAATCATGGTTTCCACTTCCTTTTCACGTGCTACTGGCAATCTCCTTGGCCGCTGACGGATAGGCAATTCATCTCCTGTGTTTATTTTGTGTTGAACTAAATCAGTCTTCCCGATGTCAGCATCGTTTGAAGAGAAAACATTGGCGTACCTCAGTAACATTCTCTTCGCCTTGACCATTTCATTTTGAGACAGAACGCTGCGACAGTCATCTAAAAGTGTGGTCACTTTCGTTTGGGCGTCCTTGCTGAGGTTCCCAGTCGATAGATTTTGGCACCGACGTAACCAATCCACTTCCTCACATGTACCAATCAGCGTGCCCTTATCTATCATCTGTTCCTTATCACAAAGGTTCAGCACAGGTACTCTTGAGATGTCAGTGGCTCTAACCAAAGTACGTGCCACTTTCCATGGAAGGTCACTTTCTACCCTTTCCACAAGTACACACCGATGAGTCTGCCTAGGATTTCGAGGAAGCCTAACCGGCACAATCGTTTCCGATCTCGGAGGAAGAACAATCTTCTTTAGGCTATACACATTTCCTGGTAACGCCCCTTCCATGAAAAGTTCCTCTTGACCACATTTCAAAACTCCTTGCTTAACGTCGATCTCACAATAGTTCTTCCTCATAAAGTCTAGGCCCAAGATGCAGTCGTCCATGATATCAGCCACGATGACATTATGAAGATAGATTCTGTTGCCTAGCTTTAACTCCATCTCTTTCTCTCCGCGGACGGGTATGCGCTGACCGGTGGCTGTTAACAAATTTATGCGGTCTCGGTTGTATGCAGAGTCCCCAAGGAACCGACTTACTAGTTGGGAACTCACAACCGTGCGTGAGGCTCCAGTGTCTATTGTCAGCTTACATGGCGTTCCGTTGACCTCGCCCTTGATGATTAGGCTGTTCCCGTCATGGGTTTGAGAGATCGAAATCCTTGGGGCTCTCTGAACATCAGCCAGCACCCGCCCCGCAGTCCTGGCTTTTACTCGTTTCCCTGCAGTTGCTGGGCGGTGCTGTTAACCGCCCTACCCTCTGGAGATCGACTATCTTCCCTATCTACAGTTCGCTTAGGGCAACTGGACCGTAGGTGGCCCCTTTCCCAACAGCCATAGCATCTAGGGCTGTATCCTTTAAACCGGTCGCGAACAGTAGCCGCTGCAACCTCCCTGACGCGATGGGACCGATGATCTTGCCGCACTGCTTCCACCTCCAGTGCATGTGCTAAGGCGTCTTTAAGCTTCTCATGATGCCCGAGCCTCACGGCAGCTCTAACTTCAAGGTCGCGGATGCCGTCAATGAATGCCTGCACCAGGTTCCCTTGAATGAGCGCAGGTACAGACTGGTATGCTTTTCTAACAAGCTTCTCCACCTCAAGGGCCCACTGCTGCAGGTTTTCACCGCTGCGTTGCACGCGATCCTTCAGCTGCGCCCGAAACACGTGTTCCAGATGAGCGTCGCCATACCTAGCTTCCAGTGCCTCAACCAGCTGCTCGTAAGTCACCTCGTTACCGAGGGCTTCTAGGATAGTGAGGGCCTGGTCGCGGAGGCCTAGGGTGAGAGCAGTCATGGCCTGGTCCTTACTCCACCCGTTCGCCTTCATAACAGCGTCAAATTGCTTTTTGTATGCCGACCAGGAAGATGTTCCATCGAACGGCGGCACTTTGAATCCACGTAGAGAAGGTGTAGTAGCTACAGAGGTTGCGATTCCATCTCCTATTTTAAGGTTGTCCAGCGTTTTCCTCACGTCAACTATCACGTTGTCAACCCGATGATTGATTTGGTCGATTCGTGATTCAGCTTCCGTCAGGCGATTCTCGTGCTGAACCACCTTTTCCTTTACAACCTTAATTTCTTTGCCGAAAGTGGCATGCAGATCCTTCATGAGGAACATCTGTTCTTCTTGGCGGCGCGCCTGCTCCTCCTTGTCACGTTGGAGCTGTTCTTCCAACCGACGGGTCTGTTCCTCCTGGCGGCGGGCCTGTTCCTCCTTGTCACGCTGCAGCTGCTCTTCCAAACGACGGGCCTGTTCCTCCTGGCGGCGGGCCTGCTCCTGCAGCATCAACATCAGAGCAGCAAAGTCTGGTGCTGATGATGATGCTGGAGCGGCGGTGGACGGGCCGGCCTCTAAGGTCGCCAGCTGTCTCTCCGTAGCCTGCGGCGTTGCACTTCCAAAACGCCTCTGGTCCGTCTCTTGCTGGCGTTGACTACGGGTACGGATACCCTCCGTGTCGTCCTTTGGTAGAATCGGCATCTTTTATATCCCACTTCTGACACCAATTGTTACGAGCTTCGGGTTCGTTACAATAAAATCAGCCGACTAAATTAAACCAAAAATGACACTTTAATTTACACCACACTAATTACACAATAAACTCACTAATCACAAAACACAATCGCACTATTAATCACTTGAGTTCGCAGTCGAAGATCGCTCTCGAAGTTATCACTTGTATCGCAATTCCAATACTGACCCGGTCGGTACATGCGCCGGCCTTATATAGAGCGCCAAGTAGAACTCCAGAAAGTTCGCGTACATATCGGTCGCGACCGACTAAGGTCCGAGTATTCTAGCATAGAAAAATCTCGAAGGTCCTTGACTTCAATAGTTCTGCTACACGATACTAGATGGCGCTAGTGGTACCGAATGCCGCTATAATCCTAACTTAATTCTGGCGCGCAACAATATTGACCTAGCACACGAGGTTGTCGACATATGGAATGTGAACTTGGGCCGATTGATGTTACGGACAGTGGCCGGATGGCCATAAGCTCTTACCCCCATTTGTCGAAGCTGGCGTTGCGCAGTTGGAGTTGCGTACTCTTTGATACGGCTCGTATTGGAAGGAGGTTGCTTTGTTAGCCCTAACCACCCGTAGCTTGAACCCTGCTCTCGACATTGGTGGACTTTTATATTTTCGTTTTTTTTTTAATATTTAAAATGTAAATGAGTATTTAGGGTAAATTTAATAAAGAGATAATAATAGTTTATTGCCTCATAAAAAGTGTTACAATATTTAGGTTTGCCACTAGATCCCACACTAGGAGATCCCGTGTGGCAGGATCGAGTCTCTTTCAACCTGTAATATGAATTATGAAAGAAAAGTAACATAATATTATGCAACGGATTAATATAATTTTCTAAACATAAGACTAAAAGGTAACCAAAAATATCTGTGTATGTGATGAGTGTTTGTGTGTGTGAAAAGTGTGTGTGTCTGATGAGTATATGTATGTAAGTTGAGAGTTTTTGTGTGTGATAAACGTATATAGAGATACATATGTGATGAATGCGTCTATGAGAAAAGTGTGTTTGTGAATGTGAAAACTTTAACAGTTGATATAGAAAACGCCCCCTTGAAGGTAGGCCACCGCATATCCAGGACGAAGCACCACAAGTTCCCTGAGACAAGCCCCATATGAGATCACGATCACTACCATAATCAGCCCGGGGATACCGCAAGATCCCTGGCGGCGGCGAACCTTTTTATTTAAAAAAGATAAGGTAAAGGAAACAGAAAAATAGGTACACAGGTGATGCTGCAGCGGTGATGGTGGTGGTACTTGCCGGATTTCCGCCGTGGGATCTGCGTGGGTTCCTCGCATCCGCACATGTTTACGCGTGGTACGTGGAGGTGCTACGCCAGGGCGGTATGGAGAGAGCGACTATCGCAACCCAGCGCTGGGTACGCCACCATTGCGGCGATATGTCCCTTTTTGAGGAATGTTTGAAGAGGCTCTACGGCGTCCTCACCTTCCGCTTAACGCAGGTACTCACTGGACCTGGATGTTTCGGGAAGTACCTATTTTAGATTTGACGGGAGGACACGCCTAGGGGTCAACACTGTTTGGGTCACCCGGAGGGCACAGTGGAGCATACGGTGGACCCCTGCTTGGGCGGAGAAACGCCGTACTCTCGTCGAGACGATTGGCGGCAGCGACCTTTCGGTTCCGGCCATGGACCGGCGCGAGGGGGCACGGGAAGCGGTCAGCTTCTTCTGCGAAGCAGTAATGCTAGAGAAAGAGGGGACGGACCGCATGTGGGAGAGGCAAACCTCACCTACTACATTCTAGGGGTAGCAGACAAAAGACAGCGTGAAGTCGCGGTGTCCCGATTTGGTTTTGGAACAGATTCAACCTATTTAACTACAAAACAAAGTAGACGTTTGAAAATTTTACTGAACATTTTGAATATTATAGTGGCTGAATACCAGTATTTTAAGTGAAGCGGCTACCTTCCTACTGAACTGAATTAATATATATTATTAGGTATATTAATTGAACATTATTTGAAATCTGAATTATATTGAATGTTCATTATACCATATAAAATTAGGCACTATAAAATTATTTCAATAATTCATTATAACATATGACCGTTATATTAAAAAAAATGAAATTAGGTCATAATGATCATTATAACTTTTTTTTTAAATTTTAAACGATATATGTATATTTACCTGTGACAAATAGAAAAACTACTGATCCTATACGGGTTCCATTCATACGTTCGGATACGGAACGCTAAAAATCAGACTACTGATAGTTAATCCGTTAGGCATAATAATGACTTTAAGAACGGTATGAAAGCGATAAGGATGTTTATAAATATAGCTGTCAAGAATATACTTAAAAATGACTTGTAGTTTAAGCTTTAAAATAATCGATCTTTACCTGTATAGGTAAAGATCGATTATTTTCTGAAAATCTTTAATTACATACCTACATAAAAATGTATATTTTTATGTAGGTATGTAATTAAAGATTTTATAAGCAGCACTTTCAGATTTAATTATCTCTGGATTGGCGCAGAATTCGAAATTGAAATAAACTTTATTCGAAAGCCGAGTTATTTTAATTTCTATTTCAGTAATGTGTTTTTGATAGTGTTTTGTTTTTGTGAAATTGTGGAAATATACGGTCTTACAAGGAAATACCGCTGCACCAATAACACTTTACATTAACAACGTGTACGGCCCTAACAATGTTTTCATAAACACAGTCCATTATTGATTCAATAGTTTTATATTTTGAGTAGAAGAACGACCCTCGCGGTCGGCTGGTAACCATTCTCGGCAACGATGGATTGAAGGCGATAGTGGGAACGGGATCAAACTCAATCTATGGATGAGCTTGCTGCCGACCTTGGAGTTAGTGTAAAAATAAAATTGAAGCACTTGCATCAAATTGAAAACATAAAAGCTTGATAAGTAGGTACTACACGAACAAAGCGATCAACAGCGAGACTTACGCGTCGAAGTATGCATAGCACTACTGAATCGGCATAGAAACGAGGAAATTCTAAATCGAATTGTTTAAACGATGAAAGAGTACTAGTCATATCAACATGTCGAGATACCTGGAAACAGTCAACCATTATGTTTCAGAAGACAACGACATGTTGACAAACAACAGTTAGTTGAAAATTCAATAAACTATACCGCGTTAATATGAAACATTTTGTATATCATTGAATAAACACAGTCGATGTCCTGCCTCTGTCCAGAAATTTTGATACAATTTCAGACAAGTGCTTTAAAATGCACTACAGTGGCTCCTTATTTACCTTGTCAATATAAACGAATAAAGTCGACTGATAAAGTTAATCCACAAGAAAACATTACGCAACAGATTTGACCAAAGCTGTGTCGATTGATAAAGTTACGAAAAATACCAAATCGTGTTAAAGGTTAATACAATGATGAATATAAAGAAAGTATAATATTTTGATATAAGCTCATCGGGATACGATAATAAGATGGTATAAAAAGTGGATCAGCTAGCGGTATTGTTACAGTTGACTGCGTGACAACTATGAAGACTGTCTTAATCCTTGCGGGGCTTGTCGCCCTGGCGATGGGCAGTGCACTCCCTTCCCACCAAAACATCAAGCTGAAGGCTGGTAAGAACTTAGGGTGGTACCTATATTTGTTTGTAATTTTGGTGTTCTTTTTTTGGATGGAATTACTTCCGCTCTGGGTTTGTGAGCGGCAGGGAGTATCAGACACTTACTGACTAAAATTCACTCGTGTTCCCCCAAATGGCCTTTGCGTTCCAGGGCCGCGGTGACTCTTTCTAGCAAATCCCGCAAGGCAAAAACTTATGGAATACTATTTTACAGTTGAACCAGAATTCATCAAGTACCAAAAGAAAATTCTGACACTTTTTGAACACTCCGAACAACTGGACACACACTCCGAGTACTACAAAATTGGCAAGGATTATGACATCGAAGCTAATATCAAAAATTATTCTGTAAGTACTTTTCCTACTAGTGACAGTTCCCTATAAAAGTGTAGATGAATTAAAATATTAATCCGCTAGACAGATTTTCAAAAAGTATTGGACACATGTTTTTACTTTTTTCATGTTAACATAAAATTAAGACGATACAGCGCGTTGACACTGGTCGTGGCAGTTACGTCGACCTCGAACGACGAGTTTTTATTGCCGCCCATGCTGACTGAAGTGTGTAGCGCTTGTAATGGATACAAACCACCAATGCAATATCATACAGTGGGGCTACAAAAGAGGGAATTCACCTGACTGTGTAACGTGGTCGGGTGCTCTCCCTGTTTCAGGTACTTGAAGCAACTGTCAACATTTTGGCTCAACGATTGTCGGAACAAGTGCGAGACATCCAACGTAACCATACGTTGGATAAAAGTGTGCTTGATCTCCTCCAAACCGGAATGAGTAACCGTGTCATTACCCCCACGTGACAGACTTTTGGTACCACCAGAGCTAGGTAACCCAAATTTCCATCCACGCGGATGTGGATAGGAGCAATAATAGCGTTACGAACGTAAATTAACACTTTGACGACAGCGATTTGGAAATATCGCTACGTGCCACCCGAGCATAGACCACGCTTACCTCGTTGGCCCATGCTTAACAAACTTAGGGCACTGGTGGTTGCTCTGGATTCGCAGTTGTCAACCTATTTCCATAATTGTGAAGATCTCATCGATGCGCATTCGATAAACTACAGCGCGGCTGCAGTATAACAATATAGACATGTCGTCTAGCTCATGTCAAATTGCCCACTTGCAGAGTTATTTAGACGAAACAGCCGTACCGGTTGGCAGTGCAGAATCGAGCTTCGTATTGGTGGGGTCAGAGCAATCGGCAAACTACAGGGAGGGCAATACTCGATTATGAATGAGGCGCTTTGTGAGACGTACGTTTTCGGGAACTAATATTAGCACCCGAGACTATCTGTGTCATGTCCCAGAGAGTATCAACTTCCTGAAGCAGAAGGTATATGCAGGTGCAAACCGCATTCGTATAACAAATTCGCCCGTTGATGAGGTATGCGCCCGATCGAGTTCTCGATAGCGGCAATATGACATTGTACTGGGATTGGTCCATCATAATTGACAGGACTGTTTTAGCCATCAAGTCTGATTTAGTGGTGGTGGTCCGAATCGAGAGGCATGCAATGATTGCAGACATAACCATCCCCGGACCTTCATGTCGCCTCCTTAAACGTGGAACCTCGTGAAAGCCGAGAAATATAAGTCAATTATTTTCTTGACTTGGTTCACGAGGTTGTAACATGGGGGATGTAGACTCGATAATCAAACTAATAACTGTTTCAGCCAATGGTTTAATAGCCATGACTCTCGACCAGCACCTTTGGAGACTCTCGTTAGACAGCTGGATCAAGGACTTGATCACGAATCAGTACTTCTGGTCATGACTTGTGTTGTTAGGGGGTTCCTCTCTCTCTGGAGCCCTGACCGGCTGTGATTTGGATCCTATGGGCGAAAGCGGTGGGCTGCTATTTTATAAAATTTATAATATAGGTTAAGAAAGCGAATAAATGAAGGAATAATAACAAAACAAAAAAATACGTGTTCAATATTTTTCAATAGTTTTATTGACGGACTAAATAAAGTGATATTTGTTTACACAGGAATCATCCCTTATCTTGCTGGTATTTTGAGGAATTATATAAAGAAATGCTTTTGTTGCAGAACAAAGAAGCTGTCGATGAGTTTTTATTGCTGTTTAGAACTGGTACCCTGCCGAAATACCACAAATTTTCCATCTTCTACGAAAGGATGAGGGAAGAAGCCATCGCTCTTTTCCATGTTCTATACTACGCTAAGGACTTCGACACTTTCTACAAAACCGCAGCTTGGGCTAAGATTTACATGAACGAGGAACAGTTCTTGTACGCGTACTACATTGCCGTTGTCCAAAGAACTGACCTTGATGGCATCGTTCTGCCGGCACCTTATGAAGTCTACCCTCAGTTCTTCTTCAACAAAGAGACTCTGCTCAGGATGTACCGCACCAAGATGCAAGGTGGTTTGTTCGACGTTGAGGCTGCGGCCCAATACGGTATCGTGAAAGAAAACGATTACTACGTATACTACGCTAACTATTCCAACGCCCTAGCTTATCCTAATCAGGAACAGAAGCTGTCATACTTCACTGAAGACGTTGGTTTGAACTCTTACTACTACTACTTCCACTCACAGGTGCCCTTCTGGTGGAAGTCTGCCAAATTAAGTGTATTCCAAGACCGTATGGGTGAATACTTTTTCTACTTTTACCAGCAAATTCTAGCTCGATACTATTTGGAGCGTCTTTCTAACGGTTTGGGTGAAATTCCTGAATTTTCTTGGTACTCTAAATTCAAGACTGGATACTATCCTCAACTGACTGGAAACTTTTTGCCTTTCGCCCAAAGAAGCAACGACTATGACATCCACACTGAGAAGAACTACGAAAATATCCGCTACCTGGACACTTATGAAAAGACATTCTTCCAGTTCTTGCAGAAGGGTGAATTCAAGACTGTAAGTATACATAATATCAATATGTATTAACGTGATGGTTGTAATCTGCTTATATAATGAAGCTAATGTGTGAATACTTTTTTCAGCCCGAGAAGGAAATGAATTACGTTGGCAACTACTGGCATACGAACCAAGACCTGTACTCCGAGAAAAGCAACAAGGACTTACACCAGTACTCTTACGAAATTATTGCACGTCACGTGCTCGGCGCGAGTCCTAAGCCTTTTGATAAGTAAGTATTTCGATATATTTGTCATATTCACAAAATTCAGATTCATACAGATTTGTAATCAGCTTTTATTTTAATTTCAGTTATGCTTTCATGCCAACCGCTCTAGACTTCTACCAGACTTCGATGCGTGACCCTGCATTTTATCAGCTCTACCAGAGAATCATTGATTATCTTATTGCCTACAAAGAGTATGTGAAACCTTACTCTTACAATGATCTTCATTTCGTGGGTGTTAAAATCAACGACGTGAAAGTCAGTGAACTGGTCACATACTTCGATTACTTCGACTTCAATGCCACGAGCAGCGTGTTCTACAGCCAGGAGGAGCTCAAGACTTACCCTACTGGATTCGTGATCCGTCAACCTCGGTTGAACCACAAACCCTTCACTGTCTCTATCGACGTTAAGTCAGATGTTTCTTCCGATGCCATCTTCAAGGTTTTCATTGGACCTAAATACGATTCAAACGGATACCCAGTTAACATTGAGGAAGATTGGATGAAATTCTACGAACTGGACTGGTTCATGCAAAAACTTGTCCCCGGTGAAAACAAGATTGTGCGTAAATCCAGCGAGTTTATGTTCTTCAAGGACGATTCTATAGCCATCAATGAGATCTACCAGTGGTTAGACCAAGGAAAGATACCTTACGATATGTCTGTTGTACCTGACAACCTGCCTAGGAGACTGATGCTCCCTAAGGGTACGCCCGGTGGATATCCATTCCAGATATTTGTGTTCGCGTACCCATTCAACGGTGTTAAGAAGGGAGATGATGTACACCAGAATTATATCTTGGACAACAAGCCCTTCGGATATCCATTCGACCGACCCGTGCATGACGCTTACTACAGGCAACCTAACATGTTGTTCGAAGATGTGCAAATCTATCACAAGGATGCTTACTTTCCTTACGAGCTTAACGTTCCTTCTTACTTCCAATCGTATGAGAAACAGTGAGGTGATAATTTATGTAGTATAGCTTAAGAGAATATGCACAAACCGCAATTGAAATAAAATATTGTTATATTGTTTTAACCCACTGTTTTATATTCCTACGGGTAAAAATCCTATAGGTCCCTAAATATTCAAACACACACACGTTGATACATTCAACACTGAAATAAAAATCAAACAGAAGAACACATTTTTTTATTGAAGACTTATTGAATTCTTTATATCACGTAAACAAAGTTTACGTGTACAGCAAATTACGTCAGCAGGTTTACTAAGTATATTTTATTTTGTGCTCTTGTTCACTCATGTCATAGTCATTTAAATCTTTAAATTACAAGGTAGTCAATTTCATAAACACAATACCAATTGGATATAATTTATTGTACTAAGAGAATGATGCTGTGATAAGGGGAGTTCATAGGAACTATCAATGCAATCATGTTTTCATTGTGAAAAGGGGATACTGTGTTGCGTCTTGTATAGCTCCGGCTATTCCCCATACCGGAATTATGTTTGTTTTTAGACGGCCCAGTAGGATTCCTGATATTGTAAAGATAAGTGGATTAGTCTGGAGCGATGATGTTTGCAGTTGGCTGGTAGGAGCTGCAAGAGAGTTGCCGAGATCCTAGATAACTGATGTGCGATTGACAGATGATGATGAAGATGCTGCTAGTTACCGTATTTTAATACCAGCTACTCTCTTCTGGAACGGTGGTGCTCGGTCTATCATGTATAAACTGATATAAGGCACAACCAACCATATTTGAATGTTTTATATGACATTATCTTTATTTCAGCCACATGCAAATAAAATCAACAGAAATAAAATGAAACGAAATTTGATAGTACAATAACCTAACACGTTTACAATACTACTTACACAATTTGATCACCAGTAATGCCTTAATGATAGTAGATTATGACTTAAAAATATTGTTAAACATTATTCACTCCAAGTGAGGCGAAAAGTAACCATTCTTTGGAACATTATTTTTCTTATGATAAACCGTTACATTGTAAAACTTATAATTTGGAGCATCACCATAGTAATCAACTGCTGGTCTATCGAAAGGAAAACCTATTGGTTTGTTATCTACATCGTTCATTATTTCTGAAAAGAACTTGTTGGCTGCATAGATATCATCCAAAAATTCGTCTCCTGGAGTTATCATAATGAACAATGTAAAGTTTAACCCTTTCTCAGTTCCTCTAGGTATTATTAAGTTTTCTGGAAACTTAAACAAATTGAAATTATTTATTCTCTCTTTCTGTGCCGTTAATCCTTCCATATTATAATACTCATCGTTTGAAAATCTATTTGAGGTCTCCGGTGACCATGTTATGACATTTAATCCTTCATCAAAGGTGTATGTAAACTTATCAAGTTCAAAGAAGTTGTTGTATTCGTCCCAGCAATTGTCCGAACACGGTGGTCCGAGGAACAATCTAACGATACTAGTTTTGAAAGCATCACAATCTACTGTAAAATTAAACTCGAATTTGGAATGTTTCAACCTCTTTTGGCGTGCAGTAACAGTCAATGGCAGTTTTGCTTGTGGGTCACTATTTTTAATAATAGCTCTGTTGATGTTAAATTGATAATAGCTAAAATATGTTGTAATTTTGGGAATGTCAGCCTCAATGATTTCGCAGCGTTTTTGTGCATATTTTTGAAAGTTAACAGGTTCAATAGATTCCTTGTACTCGGTAAAGTAGTTGAGAACGTATTGAATCATGTACCAGTACAAAGGATCTCTTAATGATGTTTGTGGGTGGTGCATCACTGACGGTGCTGGATTGTATCTGTAATAATGTGTAAACTGTTTAATTGAGAAGTTCCGTTAGTGTCGTAATCTTATGGTAGTTTTACACTCGCATTAGTAAAATAATAGCTTCTACCAACGGCTTTGCCTGCATTCATCCAAGACATGTTCTACCCGCATACCACGTTTTATTCAAATTTGTTTAACCGTCAAGTATCGATCGGATGACAGAAATGCAGATTTACTTTCGATTTTATAATTTTAAGTACAGATATGGATTTCTATTATTATTATCCCAGAATGAAAAATGCCAAACTTTTAAAATTCTTAAATTTCTAGTTTTAATTTGGCTCAATAGGTGCAGCTTGATACCCGAAACTACTACTGATCCCCGTTTTGATTCCCATTTACTACAAAGTATGGTAATTGGCAAGTTATTATTGAAATATTTGAAATGTAATTATTTTTCATAGGTCTCACATAAACTTTTAGAAAACTTTTTTTAAGAAAAAATGCCACTTACTGGTGAAACGGAAATCCATTTCCGCCGTATCCAAATAGCGACCTGACAATTTTGGATATTCTTCCAACTTCAAAATTGCCTCTAAACAATCTTGTTAATAGTTTCACGTAGTTTTCTTCTGTCAGTCTTATTGGAGACTTATTTTCCTGCAAAGAAAGTATTATCTTATGAATAAGACACATTTCTTGTTGTCCATAACTGATTGTTGTATCAAGTTAATTACTCGAAGTATGATCACTTACCATGACAATTAGTCCTCTAGACATACACTCTCTTATTGCAATGTCTATGGTTTTAATTTTAGCTCTATCTTCACTCCAGTGCCCGAGTGTACCTGATCTGCTAGGAAAAGGCAACCCGTTTTCATGAATGAGAAATGGATGAAAATCACCGAAGTTATTCTTCTTTGTAGTATTTTCTTGACGCAAATGTTCCTTTTCAAGGCGAAAACGCGCGGCCAGTTGCTGATGTATGTTATAGTAATGTTCATCATGTCTAGAATTCAATGCATACAATCTATGCCGAAACATCCAATAAGGGTGCCTCAAGTGTACTCCGTAGTAATAACTATTTAATGCTATGTCTTCTCTAAAGTAATTTAATTGTTCTTCACCCCCGTTTTCAGGTAGATTCCAACCCGAGTAGTTAGTATTAATCGTGATAGTATCATAAGTCTTGAAATATTGATCTGCATGTGCTTCCTCAGTAATGTCTATGTTATTGTTAATGTAGTTACTAAGTTTTAAAGCTTTAAATATTGTCTCACCGTTGACGAAAAAGTTTGGTTTTGTAATAAAAGGTGGTGGAAATCTGGTTATGTCAACATTTTTGTCCCTGTATAGCATGTTTAGTTGGGTAGCATATGTCACTAAGTCTTCATTTAATTCGTCGAAATTGAATAACTTCTCTGCATTGAAGCCTGCATCTTCTGCGCCGTGCAGAAGTTCAAATAAACTGCTGGCTGCTTCTTGCATGTTTTCATCATAGATGTTAAATGTACGACCTTTCTCAGTGGCACCTTTCTTCACAGCATTTTTAAAGATTTTGAAATCATCACTGTACTGAAAATGTTTATTAGCTACATTCAATTGATTTGTAATGACAAATTTTTAGTTGTTTTTGTAAACCAAAAGTGTCAGTTACCTCTAGTAGCTCATAAAATACGTTGCCAGTTCTCTCCGAACCTTGAGCTTGGTATCCTCCAGGGACGATGCCCATAAGTGGACCATCATCATTCATAGATAACTCTGGAGAAATAATGTAGAATATGAAATTAATTCTGACCACATTGTTCATCGGATGACTCATGTTGATGTTCATTGAGTAAAAACTGTTTTTAAATTCACAAAGGCGTATAGAAGGATTATTCTTTGTTGTAACTACCTACTCATTGGTATTTTCTTTCATTGCATATTCAATATTTTCTCGAATTTATAGTGCCCACTCTATAACATTTATCAAAGAATTTAACTCATTTTGGTCACCAAGCAATTTACAAAACAACAATAGAATAGAGTGCGATCGGCCAATGTAATTCAAAATTCATTACTAGCTGTGTACGTACAATGGTCATAAAACATTACGCCAACCTTGGCACTAGAAACATTAATGATATTTATAGGATCACTTTATTTGCTACAAATCACATGCACATACCTCCTTCGTTGACAAACCCACGAAATTCGTCTGTAGGAAGTGACTCGGATATCCCCACAGAAAGTAGCCATAGTAGGATACCGGATCGAAACATCACAATAGCCAACACTGCAGTCAACTAGTCCCGTAAATAGTTAAACATGGCTTATATGCACACGAGGAATCGTGACGATATTTCTACTGATCCAATTGAGATCCTGAGGGTCGCTTTAATGGGTACAATTTTCATTGTACACTTATGGTCCACAGTGTTGAGGACTTCACGCCTCGTATTAGTATTTATAATCACAGAAAGAGTGTGTTCTGGTCTTATTTTCGAGTTACTGACTGACTGGCACTCAGACTGATCCTGCTTGTTTCATCAGGTCATTTTGACTAATTTTTCAGAATCATCTTAGTTTAACTTAAAATAACTCACATGTTTCCAGGTCTTATTAGATTTAATTTGGCAGTTGAACTCTCGCACCTCATAACTCTTAACTCACACAAAGATACGCCGCAATATCATTGGCTGAGTATTTTATTTACAAGGGTTATTTGTGAACATGACCAGCAGCTTCTACTAGAGAGGTAGAAATATAAAATAGCGATCACTGATTCTTATGTCAGACAGCCAGTTTTCAGCCGCAATCGTTAATGGGTTATGGAATAAACAATGTTGATACCCAACACATGCCATTAGCGGTGCTTTGTAAACAAAGATTAACAGTTGTAGTTTTATGTTCAAAAGTATGTAGGAAAATGAGCGGTGGTTTGTTATTCTGTCCTCAGTTGTACAGTACCCACAGGAAACAAAATGCAATTGGACAATTTTTCAATTGCGGTCTTGGAACACGGCTAATTTTGGTCAAGAGGCAATTCTTCACTCTAGAACGTGATTACCGTATAAAAGAGAAATATAGAATGCGCCAGTGGAAATATTTACAGACTTTATGCTTACATAACAGTTGGTTGGGATGTATAAATCATAACAAATCACTGTCACTGCCCAAGTGTGGTATTTCTGTTCCTTTGATCAACAAAGCTGGTGTGCCCACTACAACGAGCGGTCGCGAATTGACTGAAGTTAAGGAGGAATAATGAGGTCAAGGACAAAACAATGCAACAATTGAAACTAGAGTAAAAGACTGTAATTTTGTGTATTGATGTTATAATAATGAAGTAATTTAAAAAGAGTACGTTCAAAATAATGTGCAATGCGTTATAAATATTAGCATTTAATTGTTCTAGAATTCGTTAGGTGTGAATTATTCCGGAAATAATTCTTTGGAACGAACTCAATGTTTCCTGGCCTACCCTTGTAGACTATTTATTATATTAACAAGTGCCTATCTATAAGATAGAGTAAAATGTGCAAATTAATTAAACAACCATGCTAATACCGCTTTGGTTTTGTACTAGTGTCGAAGTCTTAACTTTTTAAATACAATAAAAATAGCATCTAAATTTAATAATACTATAATATAATAATGTCAGACGAATTGCTTAGTCTCCAGTCATCATCTCCATGAATTCTGAAACAAAACAGATTGAAGGTTAAACATTGGAAAATAGTGGCAAGGACACGCAACTTGCTAAGGTTGCAATTCAAAGAAAGTTATGAATGAAAATGGATCAATAAAAATGTTGTACCAATATAAAGTAGGGGAATATAAAAAGTTGAATCAATTTATGATCATTATAACAAATTCCAGGCATCGCCGTGATTCATTGAATAAGTAAATAAAATAACTTTAATGTAAAACACTTAAGAGATTTTTGTCAAATAGCCATTCCATTAGATTCTTTGATCTCAATCCAAAACAAACGGAGGAGATTAGTACCAATGAATTAATATTGCAATATTATGTGCGTGTACTAGACTACATAAATCCTGAGCATCGCATACCACCCGCCTTTTCGGTGCGCTTGTAATGTTTCTGCATTAGTACTACTGTTGTGTGTTTATATATCTGTTGGTTTCGAGAAAATTTATGCTACAGTTTATCTTCAAAAGCAGTTGCCACGCCATCCAGTTAGTAATCGAATTGAAACGGGATTTAGTTTTAGTCTAATGGTCAATTTTAGTGGTTTTTACAATATATTGCTGAAGCGTGGGTTGAGACGTAGCCAAATTGTTATGTTCACGCTTCTGACAGTTCTGTCGACGAAGTGACATCAGGTAACTGCGTGTTAACTGCGGATGCCTGTCTTGGCGTCGAGACAAAATGTGGGCAGAACTCCAGCCGATATTCCAATAATATTGTAATAATAACTTGGAACATTACACTGATTTATGACGTTTTGGAAGAATTTAATTCATTAGAATTTATGAATGTTACTGTAGAAATATTTACCATCGAAGTCGACGGTTCCGGATCCGTCAGTATCAATCTCAGCGATGATGCCGTCCAAGTCGCTTGAGCTGAGCTTGTCATCAAGGGCAGCCAGGATCTCCTTCAGGGTGGAAGTAGTGATGTAGCCGTTGCCTTCACGGTCGTACAACCTGGAGATTACCGAAATATGACGTTGAAAAAATGTCAAGCCATATGACAATACATATTTCGAACAATCTCAATGTACGCTAGTTCGCGTCCGAGCTTAGCAAATACTAACCTAAAGGCTTCCTTCAGTTCCTGTTGCATAGCCTCAGCGTCTTCCTCCTCCAAGAAGTGGGAAGCGATATTGCAGAAGCCATCGAAGTTGATTTTGCCGGCTTCTAAAATGAAGTAAAAATAATAATAATAATAATTCCAGACTAAAACCAGAACTGTTCTAAACCTTGAGCGCTCTATTTCTTTCATTGAAAACAGACTAGATAAATAAACTTTGGAAATAGAGACATGCATCTTTCAAAGGGACTGGAAACTCGGAGAGAACTACCGTACGGAAATAGCCTCATTAGTTCCCGCGACGAGTAAAAATATTCGAGAATATATTTGAAAAGGTGTCGTAGCCTCGGTACGTGTGAATTCTTGTTAGCGTGTTTTGATGATGGATTACTTTTTAACAAGATATATTTGCAGCTGTTTATAAGATAGTGTTGTTCTAATTTTTTTGTCTCTTACTTTAGTACTTGGCACAGCGTATAAAAAAAAAAACATGTTTTATAATGCTGACTTATCTCTGAGCTATAGAGATTTAGAATAATCTACATCAACAAACTTGAAGTCCAGCTTAAAGTTCTTACATATAATATCCATTAAATTGTTTATGAGGTAAACAAATTCGATGCTGATATAAATATTTACTTTTCTTCACAGGAATCCCATATCAATGAAAATGTACACAATGTAAGTGAGCTATCTTTTATCGATGAACATAATATGCGTGAAGATTTACGGGTACTATAAGATTGATCCTTGACATCCAATTGAGATACGTACATCAATACTCGTATAACTTGTTTATTACATTGGAAAAATAATGTCACCATAGAATCTTTTGATAATGCTTACTGTTTAAATCATAGTTGTAAATGAAGATCAAAAATTTGAAACAAAAGCCTGATTTCACCTTACTTGCATGATCAATGCCACAACAGGCATTGATCATGCAAGGAATTATAGACAAGGAGCAATACTTACTTTCTGGGTCGTTCTCATCGATGAGAGCCTGCAGTTCGGAGTCATCGAAGAGCTGGCCCATGGTGTTGAGGATGGTTGAGATCTTCAGGACATCGATGTATCCCGACTTGGTGGTGTCAAACATCTGGAAAGCCTTGCGAAGCATGGCCATCTTCTGATCGTCATCAGTGTCCTAATAAGATAAGTCCAAAATAAGAAAATTGCTTGGATGTTTTTTTGAAGAAAAGAAATGCATTTAATTCAACCATGTGCAAAATTTTGGATTGCGAATGAAGAAAAGAAATTATGGTATTTCACACTACAGCAAATTTGTACAAAGATCGTGAAAGTGGTATCCTTATTATAAATATGCTAATATCACTGCTTCGAAATTATGTAAGAATTTTCAATAGAACATTTCATATTTTAAATTTTTGAACACTTCCAGATTTGTCACGATTAACTGTCACATTCACATCTAACGAACAGTAGATTTGAAATCCTTGGGATCCTCACCATGGTGTTTGTGTAGGGTTGGCAGTAGTAACAAGAACCGAATCCGAGTGCGAGTGTTGTTACACTAGATTTTACGTCGGTGTGGCACCCTTATTTATAGCATTCCTTCCTCCACAGACTGGAATACAAAAATAAGTGAAAAAGCTGCTGTCTCTCTCTGTACCGTGCTAGTTCAGAATAGTGACGTTGTTATTGAGTTCTTCGTCAGCGTGAATTATATCTACGTCAGATGGTGGGAATGTTCAGTAAAACCTGCATTCTACAGGAAGTGAGCTGTCAGATTTATATAAACTAATTGACATCGACTCACACGTAGGAACATGGACGAAGCGATCCATTTATAGAAATATGATAGTTGTTGACGAAGCTTCCGAATAGCATTACTTCGATACCGTTTTGCGATTCAGGAACTAACACATTTTTGTTTATATCGTTCCATTTCATTTATTTATGGGGATTTATACGATTGTAACGCTTTAAAGAAAAAAATTGTAGGTATGTATAAAGTTTTTGGTGTTTGTACTGAGTTGGCATTCATGTAAACTTCCTGATATTTTGCAAGCATTGAACTGGCACTATCCGTTAACAAATGCATTTTCTAAAGCATGTGTACATATTTTATGTAAAGTTAAAGTTTAGTAAATACTGTCAGCTCTTAAGAAGGTATAAATGGATTTCCTGTATAAGGTGGGAAGTTTTGTACATGAAATAGTCGCCAGAGTTCTCGATTGCAACATCTGAAACTGAACATCTTCAACACGTCCACTTTAAAACGTAGCAGAAACTCTTGCGCATATAAAGCTGTTCCTTGATTAAGACCAGGAAATTCCTTTGATGCGGCCGCCGATTCACAACAATCCCGACGAGAATGTTACGTGTAGCGACGTCACTGGCAGGAGTCATCAACAGGTTTATAGAAAGCGTTTTCTTTTTTTCAATATTATTTTTTAAATGAGTGGCACGATAATTTAGTTTTTCACGTTTTACTGTAGTTTTTAAACCACAGGGTTTAGTTTTTTAAAAGAGAAGAAGTTTGAAAGCGACTTTATTTATTTCGAAATTGACTCTGTAATTGCTGTCGTGTTTGCCCACAATGATCCAAGATCGAAAGTAGCAAAAAACCTTTGAAATAAAAAAATAATACCATTTTTTTAAATATACTATTTGTTCGAATAGTACAGAATAAATACACATTTAGTATAGACAAACATATACACAGTATTTAAATGAACTTAAAAATATTAATCAAGATGATCGATTGATAACGCTACATTTTACTAACAAATTACTGTGTACAGTGCAAATGTAAATATTTGAATATTTTGAGTAAACTACAACAGCTAATGTAGGGAAGGCCGATGATTGGCAACCACTGGCGCGTGAAACGGGTTATACTGCGGCGCCGAGGCAGATATAGACTGTCGGTGATCGGCTATAATTTTTGTGTTCTCATGTGAATGCCACAATGAGAGAAACATCTAATCCGAGTCGCGCTTTACGTGTCGACCACGTGTAGCTTAAAACAACAATACAACACGAAATTAGGTCAGGTTACAAGTTTATTTTTAATCCACTTGGTATTATTGCGACGTTATTTTTGGTCTACGCATTCCTTAGAAAGCAGTATACCTAGTCGTTTACATTTTTGCTGAAGTCTGACAGAAAATGACTAAGACTGATTTCATGAACACAATTATAAATGTCACCACTACAGGTTTAGAAGATTAGGAAATATTTTTAATATTTTATTTGGTTTTTATAATATACAGGCATATGTTATATACACTACATATGTTATTTTTTATCTATGATGATAATTAAATGCGAAAGTTTGGATGTTTGTTACTCAGTCACATCAGAACGGCTGAAAGGATCTAGGATGAAATTTAACAGATATTGGTTATAGTCTGGAATTACACATACATGCATAGGATATTTCTTATCCCTTGTGTATGTTCCCTTGGGATAATTTTCACAGCTCGTAATTGATATGATGATTGTGTCGTTTTATTTTTCACTTTAATCAAATAAACCATTCTATTTTTAAAAATATATTTTGCCTTCCGTAATCAATATTTTATGAAACACTAAACTCAGGTTATTTTCGTTCTCAATCAAGACGTGTGATGTTTGTTACACTATGAACTATTCGGAATAATTAAAACAAATGGGACAAGATGGTCATTGTGTTATGTAACGCGATTCATTTCATACATCGTTAAATAAATCACACTGTCCGTCCGTTCATTTCACGGTAATTTTGTTATTTCCTACTTCATAGTTTGCGACATTTTCCCTAGAATATAAGCATTTGTTACCTACTATTTAAACAAAAAGATGTTTTGTCTTCCTATTGTTGGAATAGGGATACAAACGATCAGTCGAAGCTTGAATTCTTGTGTTTTATAAAACTATTTCTGATTTGCGTGTATTTATTTATATCGAGAGCTCATCCATCAAAGTAACGATCATCTTGTTGGACTACAGCATCATTTTCTAAAGCATTTTAAGTTAATAGGATCATAATATTTTGTTATGATCGTCTTATGTTTAATAGGAGGGATTTTCTTCGTTAACAAATAATAAAATATGAGTTATTACTGCACACAGACAAGGATTTAAGAGGTTTAATAACTATTGAAACTGTCCTTTTTTCAATAGTAAATAAACGGATTTGCTGCTAAATAATTAACTTGATCTCATTGAAATTCATGTATTGTAACAATTAAGACATAATTGTACAGTAAAACGACAGAATTCATACAAACTATGACAAATCATAAAACGGGGAACAGCAAACAGGAAATGAGGTATCGTAAATAAATGCGCCAATAATTCTAAAGTTGGGCGCAGTCAGATGCAGCGGCAGGGACTTATTAAATTTATTTGCCGATGCGTAACCGACATCTGACTAATTTACACTGACTTAACATTCCATAATCAAAATAATTGGTAATCACAGCCAAGAGTTGGGACAGAGTTGCCGGCACCTTACCCTGAATCATCAGCGTCAATGGAGTGGAAATATAACTTCATTTTGGCACAGAACACAGGATTTTCCTTGCAGAATCCATCGGCTGATACCTCAGAGCCAAATGGAAATAATTCTTGAAATAGTTCAAAGGTAATGTTTCTTGATTAGTATTTTTTGCGTTACATTTGTCTTGCCTTTGTACTTCGTAGTTTTTGATGCGTCAAGTAACTTGCATTTCAAGGTAAAGACTTTCTAGAATCATGGTATAATCTGTGATCCTTAATTAGAGCCTAGCTTGTTTTAATTAAATTGTGACAAGTTGATGCATCTGTTTAATTTTACAACTCAACCTAAAGTTTCTTATAGTGATCTACTACGAGTATGTATATCTGTTATAGATAATATTGCAACTTCTCTGAACGCTAAATAGAAATCAGAATTCAGCTTAGCAATGTATAATTTTAATTTATGACTGCAATTCTTCCTATGTAGGTACCGAGGAAATATGATTTGCAAGAATTTATTTATTTGTGCGTCGGGAAAATGTGTGTACACCATTTGACTTTAACGATATATCATAAAGTTTTATTTGTGTTTACACCAAATGTAATCAATATTGTTTAGCTGATACTATCAAAATACATAATATGGATGCAAGGTTCTCTGTTTCTATTTTCGAGTCAATATTTGCCCAGATTCCAATCTCTATACCTGGAATTAATAGGGTTATTGTATCGTGTTTTGTGAAGACTTTGTAATCGACTGTAAAGTATTTTCTATTTGTATTCTAGCCGTTGTCACAGTAGTGACCGATGGTTTTTAAATTTTCCGCGATGAAAATAGGGAAAGCGTAGCGTCGTTGTAAAATGTTTGGATCGTCTCCAAAAATAATGATAGAAAACCTCGCGAAATAGCAATAATGTGCATTCGTTCCCCTTTTTATATATTATACGTTAAGTCTGCTTTAACGATCAATGAAAATCAGCCACACGGTGTGCCACGATCTAAGAGTTTTATTGATATAATCGTAAACGTTATATATTCTAAAGTAACGTTGTCTCGTATAGGTGATTTTGTTTAAATTGTCTTGTTGAAAATCTATTGGCTTTTTTGTTTAAGGTCTATTACAATAAATAGGTTTTACTGTAGGCTCGGAAAATCGAATAATATTATTAAAATAGGGAAATCTCTGCAAAAGTCTGCTTTGATGGAGATCAAAGCGGGCTTTTGGGGAGATTTTCCTAGATGTGCGAAGCGGAGAGGAGGGTAGAAGAGATGCTTAGCAGATAAAGTGTATCCACCAAAGCTGTACGGAAATGCGTTCTGGTTAGAGTGGAGCTCGGCTACGTGCCCAGATTACTTGAGATGAATTGCACATTCAAAGATCAATATTATGACAGTCCCTTACCAATTCATCTATGAAAATATTATGTATGTAAGGAAAAATCGACACCTTTTTAGTAAAAGTAGTGATGGACACAATTTTAATACTAGAAATAAAGACAAATTAGACCAACCATTTTATAGATTAGCTAAAGTACATACATCTTTTATGGGGTACTGTGTTAAATGTTACAACAAAATACCTTGTAACATATTAGAATTAAATGAAAGAAAATTTAAAACTTTTATTAAAACCACCCTTTGTAAACAAGCATATTACAAATTAGAAGATTACATTCAGGATAAGAATGCTTGGAAACATGCTGGTCTTGCTCTATAGGGCAATCAAGGTGTAGACAAAATCAAACTGGTTGATTTATGTGTGAATTAAATTTATGAATGCATTTTTTTTGTCTTGTACTTTTTTTTTCTCTTTTTATTATTCCAATATTTGTAAATATGTGAGTACCATGGGCATGAGATATTTAGAAGTTTACCTCTGCTGGTAATACTTTGTTCTATAACTAGTATACTTGGTGCATTGTCCTCACTTATATGAAGTATTTTTTGTATTACCAAATATTGTAAAACATTGATTTCAAAAGAGTAACTAAGGAGTTTCTTGTCCGTTCTTCTCCATAAGAATCTACCTTTGCGAATGGACGCTAGAGTCACTTAATTTTATGATAATTTTTATTGATGACGTTCAAAAGTGCCGTTAATGGCCTAATTGAAATAAACGTTTTGAGTTTGAGTTTGGGTTTCATTACCAACCACCCGGCGCACGCGCTCACCCCATTGCGCGTTTCCACCTACTTGCGAGGTACAGCTCACATCTCTGCTTCGGTCCCATCGTATGATAGGACCAAAACCTGATCTACTATATTTTTTAAGGATAGATGGATATTTGTTTGATATGCTTTCGTGCAAAAGTACTAAAGGAATTTGGATGAAATTTGACAAAAAGGTTGGCTCTTTGTCAGGAAAGTAAGGGACGGAAGGGAAGGAAGGGGGGAGGGGGTGGGAGGGGATCAAGG
Organism: Hecatera dysodea; assembly: GCA_905332915.2. Classification (NCBI taxonomy): domain Eukaryota; kingdom Metazoa; phylum Arthropoda; class Insecta; order Lepidoptera; family Noctuidae; genus Hecatera; species Hecatera dysodea. The sequence goes on from HG995304.1 coordinate 10,208,045, forward strand.
ATTCTACAACGGCACAACACGCCACACTTCGCGAAGAACAAAGCGGTTCTTCGCGCTACAATTCCGGTTTCGATCTTACTGAACTTCAGTAGATGTCTACACCTTATGCAGCCGTTAAGCATCGCCTCTCCTCTTTTTCATCCAGTGCTTTGGTGGAATCCCGTCCTTAATACGTAAAGGTTTGGTCACTCATTGTCAGGGAAGTAAAGATGTTGCTTGAAAAGTATTTGCGATGTGCAATCCATCTTAAAAATCTCTGCGTTTATCTAGCCGGTACATCTACCTTATGAAGCTGCTAGGTATCTCCTATTCAGAAAAAGACGCCCCGGGCATCAGGAGCCACAATGCGTTTCCCGGCCACAGTAGGCGCGAGCCTGCGAATGGCGGGCTTTGGGTGTCTCGCCGTCCGATAGCAACCAGGCCCGGGTGGACGGCACGTCGTATTCCACGCGCACCTTAAAGAAATGTCAGCAAAGAAGACGGGGCTCATAACTCTGTTCGCTCGCAGCTCGTAACGAAAAGGGCGCTAGGAGGAACACAGGTGGGTTTTAGTCATTAAGAGTCTGACACTCCCTTCCACTCCGCCAAGAGCGGGAGAGGTCATTTGATGATTTCCCATCTAGAAAAAACAGCAACCTCTATTTTTTCATTAAATCTTTATTTTGTTGGAGTCCGGACATACAGTAAAACTATAGTGAATATTTATAGGTATAGCAATTCCCGATATTTTAAACATGATGTAGCTGTGCCCCGTTCTAGCCTCTACATTGCTGGTACATCCACCCTGTGTAACTGCTAAACATCTCGTTTCCTCTCATTTCATCAGCTTTTTGGTGGAGTTCCGACCTAAATACACACAGATTTTCCAGGGAAGCCAGCATATTGTATATCAAGGATGGCAATGCGAGATCCATCTCAACATCCCAAGCCAACACGGATCGCGTGGCTTAGGTGTAGCCATTATACATACATCTCTGATTCGGTCTAGCTGGACTTCGGTGGATTCACCCAATATAGCAGTTCTACTATTTATAGCCATGGTTTGCTTGCACGTTCTGGTCTATAGAGATCTACACTTTGGAACCTGCTTAATTTATTTTGTTTTCTTCATATTTCATGGTTTAATTGAAAAATAAGTTTAAGTTTGAATTTGGTCACATTTTTTCTAGGATTATATATAAATAAAATCTATTTAATAATATAACATGATTTATTTCAACTAATAAAACGAACAGTGGAACTCATTTATGAAAATTACAGGCAATTATTTTTACATTATTGTAATGTAAGTTTTGTTTGTTATTCATAAACCTTCAGCTCAGGACTGTCTTCATACTCAAATGTGTGAAACAAAAAGTCATAGACAGTTGGAGTTCGCTTCCTTACATCGAAATAAAATGGTGTTAAATCCACATTACTTCTATCTATATTATCATCGAATGCTAAATCTTTGTGTTCTACTACATTTACGTCATTATTTTTAATTTCACTGACTAAATCTAGATTATTAGTATCCTTATCTAGTTGTACTCTCGCTAAATCATCTATAGATTCTACTACTGAAGTTGAGAATGCCGTGGTCACTTCATCTTCTTTAGGTGTAACAGTACGGTATTTGGTGTAGTCTCCCCTTTTTGCAGAATAATCCTTTTTCTCAAACTGGGCTTTCTTTGCTTTATAGTCAAATTCTTTTCTTTTAGAAGAGTAGTCAAATTTCGAAGACTTTAGCAGACGTGGTGTATTGACAGTCAAAATGACTTGATTTTCTGTTTCATCGTCACCGTTTTCTTTTATCGGTGTTGTTATTGTAGATGTAACGGTGATTTCTTCTTCTACTGGCGTTACTGTGTGATATTTACTATTATCTCCCCTTTTTGCAGAATAGTCTTTTTTATCAAACTGCGCTTTCTTTGCTCTGTAGTCAAATGGTTCTCTGCCATTTCTTGAGGAATAATCATAATTTGCTGCTTTGAGAAGACGAGGCGTATTTGCAACAACCTTTTCTTGGTTTTCAATATCTGAAGCAATGTATTCGTATGTCGGAGTAGCAATAGAAGGGCTCATGTCATCTTCTTCCTTCAATGCTTTAGTACGATATTCAGAGTAATCCATCTTTTTGCCAAAACTATATTTTTTATCAAATTTTGCTTTATTCGCATGGTCATAATCATAGGGCTTTTTATCCAGTTTCATAGAGCTTAATGAACGAACAGTATCATCATTTGTGTTTTCGTCAAATACTGCGTTGGGAATCAAGTTTTCTTTTAGTGGAATAACTGAATAATAATCTAGGTAGTCTGTAGTAGTTGAAAGTTCATTGTTTGTGTCCGGGTAATTTTCAGTATTGTCGGAAAATCCTTTCTTTGAATTGTAATCAAAAGGTTTCTTATTATTTTGAGAATAATTCGGTCGAGAAGATGCTTCGTAAGTATTAATACCGTACCATTGTTTTGTCACTCCTGGTCCGCCGTAATTTTCTACTTTACTATCCCCCTTTTGCGTAACGGTGACGTATTTTATCAATGCATTGGGTAAAGAAAATAACTGTCGATCCTCGATATTTAAATCAAGTGGATAACCAGGGGATAAAATTGCAGAATTGAATTCCATGTTACTTGTAGAGTATGAAGGTCCAGCATCAGCTTTAATTAATGGTGCAATAAATACAAACATTTGAATAGGCAGACCTTGTGGTGAACCTTTAGGGAGTGTAAGTCTGGTTGGGTATCCAATTTGAGACTCGATCATTTTCAGAGGCATAGAATCAAACCCATATTCAGCATCTTCCATTTTCTGGCGAATTGTTTTAAGCGACATAAAGTCTGAGGCAAAGTGTTTCATATCGTCTGATGACCTTGATATTAAATTAGTTCCTATTTTAAGATTAATCTCAAATACATCAAGTAGTGTGAAAAGATTCTTTTTAGCAGCGAGTTCTCCAGGCATTAGTTTAGGCCCCAAATAGATTTTAACCAAACCTTTCTTCGCAACTAAAGAAGATATATTAACTTTGACTGTAAACGGCTTATGGTTTAATCTGGGTTGGCCTATTTTAACGTTGAACGTCGACTTACTGTCGTCTAATTTTAGTGCGTCTGTAACATCGAACTCGAAGTAATCGTACGCTGTCATCATCTTTTTTACGTCAATATTTACGACCTTCACTCCCGGAAAGTACAGTTCGTTTCTTGAGTAAGTAGGTAACAATTTTAGTGCACTGTCTATGAGGTCGACTATCTTTTTGTTTATCTTCCAAAACATCGGATCTCGAAGAGAAGTCATGTAATGCTCTAGCACTGAGACATGTCTGAAATATTTAAATGTCATAAATAGTATGCAATTACTTATAAAGCCATCATCAAATATAAATTAATCAGTGCGTAAATTACCTGTTGTTGGTACTCGTACGATCTTTGCCAAGGAGCTGGCGAGCCAATGTCTCATAACTCCTCTCTCCCGTGACAAGGATTTCCATTAAGTGATTCAATATTTGTGTTTTATTATATCCACTCTGGCGCTGAAAGAATTGTTTCTTCAATATATTATATTTTTGAAAAGCTTATTATTGTTAAACAAGACCATAATTATGATTTGATAATAAGAACTTAGAACAGTTACTTTAATAGTAAATAAAATACATACCATGTGGCCGACTACGGTTAAAACGTTGTTTTCTATAGTTTGTAATAATTCCATTTCTTCATTTATTGGAAAATCTAAAGGCACGGTCCTGTGACTGAAATCATTTCCGTCAGAATAAACTAACTCAGGATCATAATGAATATCAGGTAAAGAACTCCAGTTGAAGCTTTCTAGCTCCGGGAAGCCATTGGCATATCTTTCTAAATTATATCTTGCTGTAAATTGTTTCATCATCTGATACATATATTCCCCGTATCTGCCATTAATGTCGTCGTTAAACCATGGCGACAACCTTAACTTTCTTAAGAAATAATAGGAATTTAATCCGACATCTTCACGGAAATAGGCTAATTTTGATTCATCGTCGTTGTTATAAAACATAGCAGTGTAGTTGGCATCTAAATAGTAAGTATTTCCTTCCTCACGGATGCTATCTGTGGGAGTGATTTCTTGACCAGCTAGAATAGACGAAGCTTTGACTAAAACCTCTTTACGTATAAAGTAATTTGGTAAGACCTCATACGGTGCGGGAATGGAAAACTTTTCTGTATCTTTCCTATTTTGAATAGCCAGGTATAGAGCATTCACGTATAGTCCGCAGTTTAAGTTTAGACGCGCCCATAAAGCTGCTTGATAAAAAACTTCAAAATTTCTAGCTGAGGACAATAGTTCGTAGATTATTTTCAACTCCTTCATGTGTTCAGGATTATATTCACTGAAAATTTCTCCCTTGGGCAGCAAGCCAGCTGCGATGAGCTTCTCCAAATTAGTTACTGCGTCTGGTTTCTGTAATAAAAGCACAATTTTGGAAAAACGTGAAATTGTTTGTCAAATGATTACATTGATGGTGGCAAAATGTTTTTTTTTTATCGCTTACCGAGAAATCTCCTGATTTTATGGCTATTCCTTGAGGACTGATTAGATCTTTGTTTTCGTCGCAAACGTTTTCGAATAACGGAGTCAACAATTTTTGGATCTGTAGCCATGATTGTACCGAAACTGAAAAAGAAATAAGCATTTATGTATTATGGTATCTATACTCGTATGGTAAATACTATATATATCTCTGTGAATAATGTTGGAAAATAATTTGGCATTCGATACCGTATCATACAACTGAAGGAGAGGATTAATGTGCAGCATGACATTGCAACGAAATGTTATGTCCGTAACTCCGAACGAGCTAGCGATTGATATGATTCAATATAGTAGTTTGCCAACCTAAAACGTCTTGTTATGGTTTTCACATAGGTACAATTTGCAACAAAAGAACACAAAAGTGGCTAAAGTGACTCACAAGAAATTGAATAAGCGAGTTTGAAACTTCAAAAGATCCCGAAAACGATGCCAAGCTCGGATCCTAAGTTTAAGTCTGATTGATGCCAACTATTTAGAACGCTTTCTTTAATTTGTAAATTCAATATAACTGGCATAGTCTAGATGTGTTCAATTTCTGCCTAATTATTCTGGTAAAATATTCGTTACGTTACGTTCTGTTTCAAATACGCCAAGCCTTTTCCCCACTACGATGGGCTCGGCTTTCGGTTAAACAGAATGCAGCCAAGTACCAATATTTCACATGCAACTGCACGCAGACCCCCATAATCCAGAGATGGGTTGTGAGGGTTTGCATGCAGTTGCTAGTAGTCCGATAGGCTGGTAGTTCCAGATAGGCTGGGTAGCACGACACCCCTCGGTAAGACTTGTGCCAGTATTCTTGGCTTCTAACTATCCGTAACAATTTTTCCCAACCACTGCAACTACTGAACCCGTAACGACTGTCAAAAATATAAAAATGAAAACTAGACCAACGGCTTCGCGTGCTTTCAAAGCAAAAAAAACTTAGTATATTAAAATGGTCACCCATCCAAGGACCACATTCGGTAAGCGTTGCTTAACCTTGTCCGTACGATTATTGACTACGAGCTGCTATACAAGCATAATGAGCTGTAAAACATTTAAGATGCTCAGATAACAGTTAGCCACCTATTACGTTTGACGTGAACCATTAACGTTGAAGATGTATTGAGTGCCAAACATTTATCATGATGACTCTTTTAAGTGTCACTGATTGCTCCGGCCGAAAATGAGATTAGTCATAATATTTTATAGTAACTGGCTACTGTAAATTAATTCAAATCTTTTACATGGTTATGTATATAATAATAAGTCTAATATTCATAGGATTAAAGAGTTTTAAGATAAGCAGTGCATTGTAAGGTTTGGCCTGATTTTTCAATGGTTAGATTTTTTTTAAACTGTAGATTTTTGCCGCGTTTCTTGTTTTTCATGTACAAGCTGTTGGATAATCTTTAGTAAAGTTCCATATTCATTGAAACATAAAAAGGACATTGCCTTGACAAAATGACTTTTTATTAGCAATAAAGACTGTCAAAAAGCCCGGTTCCCTACCGAAGCATCACGTGGCTAATCCTAAATATTGCGGACTTTGACAATCTAATCGCTAGAGCCCAAACATTCGTCACTGAAGCTAACAATAGCAAATGGGGTGATTATAGAATCTCAGTAATGCCCAGATACGCATGAGCAACTGCTTCAACAACATTTTCATCGTGCACAATTTTTAAAACACTATAAAAACATGAATAAATTAATAGTGATACCTGACTATTGCCCTAGCTAACTAGCATTCGACAAGTTCACATGCTACCCTTTGCACTTATTGTGAACTTAAAAATCATAGAATTAAATCCATGAAAGTATTATGTACGCACTATTGTCCTTTCTTAGCCTGTCCTACTTTTGAAGTTAACATATTATAGTCTAATATTATAACAAAGGTTACATAAACTTAATCCTTTATAAGTTGTTTACAAAATCTGTACCTCGATTGTAAATACCCGAAAGGCCTGACTTTAAGGTCAATTTTAACAAAGCTGTTCTAATAACTACCATAAACTATTTTTTTTGGACCTAATGGGTTGCCTTTATGTATTTGTTTGGCTTGTCACAAAAATAATGAAATGGTTATGCATACCTACCTTATTCCTACCAATTCAAAAAACTTATTAAGGCTTTGGGTACAGTAAAAAAATAACAAATCTTACCAAATTCCTTAGGCTGCTCGAATGAAGGTCCAGTTGGTACCTGTATCAAGTACCCCGAGATATGTATCACCAGTACTGTGACCACCAACACGACTGTTAACGTCTTCATTTTTCCAATTAGACTGTGGTTTTGCATGCAAATTTCACCAATATATAGTAAAAGAACTTTCAAAGTTCATAGACATTTTGTTCTTAGATAATGATAAGAATGGTTGAATGCGCTACGAGTTATGACTGGTCATGCAATATGCTAAATAACAAGTTCACAGTTCATTGGTCTAATGCCCTAAGCGAATGATTCACTGTCTACTTGTGCAATATTGTTGGCAGTACAAAGACCCTGTGGACATGATAAGCTTACGTATGTAGAGAATGGCTGTTCAAGGTCCTTGTTTCATTAGGATTGCTCTTTGATAAAATATGGTTCATATGGCAACTTTTGAGTTTTGATTGACACCGATCGTTAAGAAACATATATTGTTTTCTATATAAACTTGTTATGGGTACATGCCATGTTTTTTTTATTTTGTTAATCAGCTAGGTTACGTTCCCAATATAATATAAATATAAAGCACTCTAGAGATTCCGAAAATCAGGACTTTCACAATTTTCGCAGATTTCTAGGAGGCATCAGAAAATCTTTGACTTGCCAGATTAATCCCAGGGAAAACTAACGTGGCCATTCTGTTTTATCATTAAAAACTACTTTTTCACTATTAAAGATAGGGGAGTGGACTGGGAAGTTTGTTACACTACTTCTTCTTCCCGGCTAATACACAAAGTAGTGGGAGCGAGTCTAATGTTGATTTAAAAAAGCTACTTAGTTTGAATAACAGGCTTTTGATAAGATCGTCATTGTATCCGTAAAATTAGAAATCTAAATATATATAACTCAAAAGTGACTGACTGACTGACATAGTGATCAACGCACAGCCCAAACCACTGAACGGATCGGGCTGAAATTTGGCATGCAGGTAGATGTTATGACGTAGGCATCCGCTAAGAAAGGATTTTGATTAAATCTACCCCCAAGGAGATGAAATAGGGGATGAAAGTTTGTATGAAACTTTGTCAATTTTAAACCGATCGGGCTGAGAGTTTCAAAATCGGGGGTAAAGTAACTATTCCACGCAGACGAAGCTAGTGTGTTATATTATTGTACTTGCCCAATAAATACAATATATTTACGTCTATCTACACCTTATACTTGTAGATATACGTAGCTAACTGGGGCATGATCTATTTTTCCGAAACAACAAAGTTGCCTGACTAGACAACATTCCAAAGAGATAAGTCTTCGACAGTTAATTGGCCAGTTTCAATAGATCAGCTCGGTTTTGGCAGCTGTACCGTTGGCTCTGCATACCGACGTCATAGACTAATGCGAGATGACTTTGGAAATGTTTTGATCATACTAACTAGTACATTTTCGGTTGTTTACAGTAGTAAATTGTCCAGCGAGTTTTGGAAAAAGCCTCAATTATAAACATACATATGTCTCAAGGTTCTTTTAAATTATAATGTATGGAAAGTGTCGGGGCGAAAATATGAATGAATTGTACAAAGAAAGTGAGTGAATGGATAGTGTAGATGTTAGGAGAAATTTAAAAAGAAAATTTGTTGTCGTGATCCAAGTCACATGGTATAAGGGCAACAAGATGAGAAGAGCCTGTTAGTACAATAACATTCCTATTGCGAGGCGTTAAGTCTGAGGAGGAAAGCAAGTCGAAGCCTCTAGATATTTCTAAATAACTTCTTGTAGATTTGCGTATATTACTTACGTTGCGTATAGTACGCCATTTCCCATGGGGCTAAGCAGAACTTACATAACGCCACCTGCTGTGCATAAGCATAATCAGCCTTTTAACTTTCCCACTGCTGGGACACAGGCCTCCTCTCTAGGAGAGGGAATGGGCCGTAATCCACCACGCGGGCCCAGTGCGGTATGGTGAATGTCACATGTCTTCGAATTTTTAGTTCTAGGACATGCCGGTTTCCTCACGATGTTTTCCTTCACCGTTTTGAGAGCAGTGGTAATGAAATTAATGCGCCTGGCTGAGTTTGAACCCCTGACCTACAATTCGTAAGTCGGGGCCGTTACCACTTGGCCACTACTGCTCTCACCTGCTATGATTTCCTTAGAATATTGGCTTTCAGTCACATCGGATACAACTGAGTACCAGTATTTTATGTGGAATGACTGCCTATACGGATAACATAGTACTGGTTGGGAAGTCTGACGTCAGATTTTCTGGCTCTGTAAACATTGAAAAATGACAGCCGAGACTAATAACTTAATATGCTTTCCGAGGCACGAAGGAGTCTCAGTATGTTGAAATGTCAGCCATCCACAGGCCGACCTCGGCAAGCAACACTTGCCGAGGTTGGCCTGTGGAGATCGACCCGTCCATCGGTTATTATTCAGCCGTGAGCTCCCTTTCTCACTTGCTTTGATCTATATGATTCGTTTTGAATTGTTTACGTTTGTACGTCTACAGCGACCTTGATTTTGAGGACCACTACTACTAAAAACGATAGTCATCCACTATTTAATGGGACAGCTAAATGACTGTCAATATGTGGGTGTCCCTGCCTGCCACTTTCTACATCATTTCAGCGAAAATAACGTATTTCACTGAATAAATTCATAATGGGCTCCATCCATGATACGCCACATAGACCAATCATATTCGTCGCATCCAACTACAGTTCCCGCGGCTTCCATCTACAGTTTAGGCGAATGTCAGTGAAAAATGTAAATGACCACGTCTTTCAATTCACTTATCTGGTCGTGATAGGCGGTTGCAAAATAATAATAACAAATGACATAGTATGAAGCAAAACATCGTAATCAGTAGTGAACTCAGTGTGTTTGGTTGTACTGACCTAAGTCAAAGTCAAAGTCTGTCACGTTTTAACCACCAACATAATGACAGCCAGAATATTGTTTTATGTTAGGTACGGAGCTTATCAAGACTTGCAGACCTAATATTAATAAACAAATAAAAAAAAACTTGTACGTACCACGTATAACTGCTTTTGCAAGTGGATTAGCTCGCGAGAAAGTGGAAATTTATATGAAAGGAACGGTATCAATATAAAGTGTCAAAATAAAATATCCTCTGGAACCAGGACTTTGTCTACTCATATAACAAATTTCATCTAACTATAGGTCCATTGTTGTGAACCGTTGATGCGTGTTTAGGGACTACAATCAAGTATAGCGGATCCAGTAATCTAATTGATCTGATACCATTTTAATACCTGCGGGATCCGGTAAAAATGACCGGATCCAGATTTGTTCCGGACCGGATCCAGTACATGTAACATTCTGAAACCTACCGGATCCAGTTACAGCGACCGATCTGGATTGGATCAGATGAGCTTAATAAAAATCATTCAGCCTCGTCTAGTTCAAAATTACCAAAAAATTGACGTGTAAACGTGTCCATTACTTCTATCGTGTAAACGTGTCCATTAGTCTATTTATCTGTCCATTACTGTAGTTTTCGAATCAAACTTGGTACGCGTGTAGAGCATTTTCTGCAACAGGATTTAGGATGTTTTTTATGTTGTAAGTATTATTCCCTTGGGATATTCGCAACCGTTAACCGCTGACAGAAGCTAGTACTTACATACATAGTGCAGTCGTCGCCTGAGCTGATTCAATGTACATATGTACGAGTACGTTTAGGATGGATATATATTTGTTTTTTTTTTGCGTTGTATGCGTCATACTAGGCGGAAATAAATACTTTTCTTTCTTCTTAAGCTATGAAACGATGGTTCTATTTCCGCAAAAGTCGAGTGAAATAGCGAATCACCGAAAATGTGGTTTGCTTTGCCTCTCTAAAATCTAAGCTATGTTGTTTTTTTTCTACAAGAAGGTCAACCTTCGTAATGGGTTCCTTTTTGGCGATTTAAAGTTCCTTCATTCCATTTAGCGTAGAGTATGGATTGACGATGTTATTTATGTATTTTATATGGTTCTGTTGCTAATAATCGACTCGAAAATAAGGAAATGTACTAAAATGGAGTAGTCGGTTACCAATAAGCCTACTATGACGGTTGTGAAAAAGGATTGTACGTATTGAATAGCTCTGTCTCCCTCCCACATTAAGTCATGACGGTTACAAGAGGTCCAGACCCAGACTACTCAAGTGGGGTGGGGACTACGAATATAGTGCAACAAAGTTGAAAAGTGTCATGTGTCATTGGACCACACTAGGAAGTAGAAATGAATCATAAAACAACTTTTACCACTTAAAACTTGATTTTATATGAAATATAAACTACCACCTGGAATCGAACCCGCAACACGTAGCATATGAACTAATCACTGCGCCAGTGTGCTATCTGTGTGTTTTTATAGCCGCGTATCGCAAAAGTAGACATGACCTTAGACAAAAATGTGAGTTCAGGTGGAGTTAAAATAACAATGATAACGTTGCTCGTTTCGTTTTTAATCTTTTAATCCACAGCTTTTACCTAACATAATCCAATAAGAACGTACTGAAAAAAAAACTCGGTTTTTTCCATTGCATTAACATAACAATATTACCACGCCTGAAAGGTCCCGTGCCTTAACACTTATTACTCTAGCTAATCCCGGGAATAAAATTTCACCAATTCACATGAATTCAATATGGCAGGATTTTCGAAAAAAAAAAAGGTATAAATTGTCGAGGCTAACGTTCCGTGTTCCATTTGGTCTCCGAACCAAAGTGTTTTATTTTAACCCTGCAAATGTTTTATTGTTATCGTCGTTTGTAAGTTTTTCAGCACCAGGATAGTTTTTAAGAAATGTGAAGTTAGTCATACAGTACAATAAATAAATAAAATGGGAACATAAGTAGTTTCTAGTAACAGTTTATCTAGAAATATACAAAAACATACTGTTAAATAAGAATCAAAATTGAATAAAAAAAACTTTTTACAAAAAAATACAACCGACTTTTCCACAAAAAATCAAAAAAGTACAAAATAACTTTAATTTCGGAACTCGGTGTTTGTGGTTCCTTTTTCATTTTTTGAACACCGACTTCCGAAATTCAAGTTATTTTGTACTTTTTTGATTTTTTGTGGAAAAGTCGGTTGTATTTTTTTGTAAAAAGTTTTTTATTTTTCACTTTTTAGGGGTACCTAAACTCCCTCCCCTCCCCCCACCTAAACGAACCAATTACATTAGTGTAAAAAAAAAACGCACTGCTCCAATGCAGAGTAAACTAAAAGGTCGTCAATGTAGACAATGTAGACATTTTTTTAGATTTTTGTTGATTTTTCAAAAACCGCTTGTTCGATTTCGATAAAATTTTCATGAGACCATTTGGGAAGTATACCCTTTCCAACAAAAAAAGAATTTTTCAAATCGGTTGGCAAGCACGGAGTTATGCGCGAACAAACAATAAAAAAAAAACATCCGAATTGAGAACCTCCTCCTTTTTTAGAAGTCGGTTAAAAAACAAACGAGATACAACTATTTTTAACAAATAAATTTGTATTTTAAATTAAATATTTTTCAAATTAAAAAATTGCATCCATATTCCCTATTAGACCATGGACTCAGATTGTTTGACATGACGAAAACAAAATTGACATTGACAAACAGAGTAGCTATCTACTTTTAAAACGTTTCGTGCAATTCTAAGATTTATAGTACCTACCATGTTCAGCTCATCAAACCTGATTGATCTGGCCTCCATACCAGAATTCCAAAGTGCTGATCAGTTCAGATGGAACTACCTATAGCTTTCTCAAGCTTGCCAAAGTACAAAAAACTGTAGGATACCAGATCATACGCTCTGGATAGATCGAGGAAACACGCGTATATTATGTAGTGAAGTGTATGAGTATAGTGTTTATTTTATTGTTTTAAAGGAATTTCGCCCAAATAGCTATATTTCGCAAAGAAACAGGTAGCTCTATTGTGGGTACGCAGATGTTTTTGTCTACCAAAAAGAAAACAGTCTAATAATAATGCTAAATTAATGCCATCTAGTAATCATTCACTTAAACTGACTTTAATTGATAAAAGGTTTGACCAATGCGAGTTAAATTTTGAAATGTACGTACTTCTAGTTTAATTCTGCGCCACCTAGTAGTGTTTGTGTAAACGATTTGTCTTTGAAAACTGAACGTATTTTGCCATAGCTATGTAGATGTCAGTAGTTAACCATTTCAGTTATTCTACAAAATGAGGGATTTCATAATAATTGAAGCAGGCAAAGACACCACTTATTACAGGCAGGATCATGTTTGAAAATTTAACCTTTTCGAAAACGTGACACTAACTAAAATGTGTTTCGGCTTGATATCTAACGTGTTTCCGTGAAGGCATTGCGATTCTTTTGAGATCTCTGAGTCTAAAATTCGCTTAAAATAACTCAGTGTTTGTATTAGAAAATGTGGAAATCGTAATTAGATATGTCTGGTGTAGGTTAGTTCAAAAAGTCAGTTAAAAAATCTCCTAGCATAGGGTACCGTACCACAATCGATGTATAAACTATCATAAACAGGTATCCTAGTTAATTTATCCACTCCTGATCTTGAACTACCAATTTAGGCCTCAGTTAAAGTATTATTATTATTATTATTAGTTAGCTCTCCATCGTGCTCTCAATTTTGTAATTTGAGACTTCTCCTAAAACTTTTGGTACTTAAAAGGATTGATGACTCCAATTTATTTTCAAGATCGCAAAATCTTGATAGCATTTCTAAGGCCTCTGAATACTATTTGGGCCAACAGATACTAACACTTTTTGTATTTCTAGTGCGGAACCGTAACCGGAACGTCTCAAAATTCAGTCATGTCTCGGTTCTTTTAGGTTTCCTGCGGCTTTAACCCCATGTATCTTACAGGAACTTACAATTTCCCTGGATGACAAGAAGCCGATAACACTCAACTTTTTAGTCAGTAGGTAATTGCGTACCTATCATCTTTCCAGTGCCCGAAGTCTGCTATTTTTATAAATTTGTCATTCCAACACGATCCCATTGTCATTTTGCTAAAAGTTCATAATCTGCTAAATTAATAATGGTCGGTCATTGATCTGTTAGTGGTCTCGTAATACTTTTTGATAACCGAGCTATTAAAAGCTATGACTGCACAATGACGTTCTAATGGTAGGTCACTGATCAAAGGAACTGTCAAAATTTTAGCAAATTACCGCATACGTCTGCCATTCATTTGTCATTATGTCCGAGATTACCATTCTATGCCATTTCTTACAATGGAGTCTCAGTGGTTGACCATTGGAAAGTCATAATGGCGCTTTTATATTGGTAGATTACCAAACTTGTCAAAATCAACCATTATGAAATCAATGATAGACCATTCTGACACTATTGTAATAGCAGACTTGAGGCTCAGGCCACTCAGGCTTCTTTCGTATCAAGTAAGATGTATATCCATTTCCCTGTCTCATTTAACTGTCATCTTATCTCTTTCCAAACCAGTATTGTAATCCATTCACGAGTTTTGTAACCGACTAAATTCTATCGTCACTTGATATTGCTTTATTCGCGTAAACAGCGACTTAATTGCGAATGTAGCTTAAAATTGGGTAGAAGGCTAAATAAGCCTGTTGCGGAATTGGTTCGAAAGAGTCACCGCGGCCCTGGAACGCAAAGGGCACAAGCAGGAACACGGGTGGGTTTTAGTCAGTAACACACTCCCTTCCGCTCCGCCCAGAGCGGGAGAAGTCATTTGATGATTTCCCATCCAAAAAAAAAAAGGCTGAATAAGCCTATTATTTAATTCCACCTCACTATTTTCCTTCTACCGTCTCATAAATAGTGTCTCACATTGTCTCTTTTTAATGTTACACTTTCTCGGCATTCGCATAAAAAACAAACCCGCTCTCAGGTATAACTGCATACCATAAGCTAGTTTGAGGAATAAGAGTTTCCGTCGAGACAAACCATAGCACAGGATCAACAGCCACTCTGTTAATTCAGTACTTGAAGAAGCCTTTCACGTATCATATTACAGTAAAACTTGGTTAAGTGGGACCTGGATAAGTGAGAAACCTCCATAGCTGGAACTCTTGCTTAGGTCCCGACACTTTAGCAATGAATTACCTCTGTCAGTGGGACAACACAAACCTCTATATCTGGGATTGGTTCTTTCCATTTTATCGTCATAATTACCTCTATTACTGAAACAGTGAGTATATTTTACCTATTTTACTGAGACTATATTTTAGGGATTAGTTCTTTCGATTTTTATATTCATAAGCACCTCTATAATTGAGACAGCGAGTGTAATTTACCTCTTTTATTGGGAATATATTTTGTGTACCTACATTATGTGGATGGAATTCTCCGTAAATGAGACAGATATCTATTTATACCTGGATATCTGAGACACTGGGTAAGTGTAACACCTCTTTAAGTGAGACAAATTTGCAGGTCCCTTAAGGTCCCAGTTATCCAAGTTTTACTGTATATGTACATACATATGTAGGTATTGGTATGATAAATCATTCACAGTTCAGTTTCAGTTGAAACTGTTTTTTGACTGCACAAGTTGTGTAACAGTTTTTAGATTTCATGAAAATGAAACCATACATTACGTGCCCAGTACAGTATTATATTTTTTCTGAATCTACATCCGCCAGCAATAAACTGGAATCACTTCGCCGCGAGTTGTTGTTGTTGTTGTATTTTTTTTTCTATGCGATTAACTATGTACATATTGTGGTACATTATTTAAAATAATATTATTTTGATAGCTTTCAAATGATATCAAGAATATTTAAAATTAATTTAAATATCTAGGCATAATCATGCATAAGCGAAGCGAAAAATCTTCGCCAGTAAACCCACTGTAGGGGAGCACTTGATCTAGCAGGTTGATGTATCTTCCTGCGGTTAGCAACCCTCCCCGAACTCCACCAGGTACGAATATTAGCCATGTTTTTGTTTCAATATAAATGGCCGCCTACATCATACTGGACCCATCCTCTTATGCCACTTTTTCCACAAATCAGCATTATGCGAATCGCTCTTCTGGTCTCCTGTAGACTCTCCGTCGACGGTCGCTGTCATGAAGGCACCTCCTGGTTTCTCCTGAGAACAGAACTCGGCTCTATCTGTCCTTATCCTAAAGTTAAAGAGAGAAAGAAGTTAAAAGCTCATAAAATTAGCTTGCAAATGACATACCACAATCCATAATTCATTTTATAGAACTTGTAAAGATTTGTTTTGAGTACCGCGCTATGAAGTGATTTTCAGTTTATTACTCGCGAGTAATAAACTGTATATATATATATATATGTATCTGAACTGCAGAGATACTCCACTGCCGAAGATTTGCGGACTTTTTTCGGAAGAGTCATCGCAGGCCTGGAACACGAGGGCCTAATGCCCTTAGAACGCGGATGGGTTTTACTCAGTAAGATTCTGACACTTCTTTTCGTTACTATCAGAACGGAAGAAATCAGTTGATGATTTTACATCACTAAAACAATGGCTGAAAATGTAAAATTTCACCAGCTTTAGCTGGTGCAAAATAGCATAGAATGCTCGATAACTGTGGACCACTACAATTTTTTTTGTTCAATTGCCGCTGATAGAATCTTTGAAGGGGTATTCGTTTAGGAACTATGGCTTTGCTTCTCATGTTTGAACTCATGGGTTCAAATCCGGGCAAGTACCAATGTGACTTTTTCAATGTAAATAATGTACATTATTTAAATTGAAAAAGTCAATAAACACAACAACAGCAACATCAACTAAACGAGCCAAATTCATGTAAGTTATTTCGTAGCTTACTATTTCATTAAATATTATATACCAATAAACGTGTATTAGTACCTATTGTAATTCTGATACCTTACAAAATGTTAATGTTTTGGATGTGTAATACCTGATCTATCTGGGTCTGTAATGTTTGGTATAATAACCGATAGTATAATCATCACTTGAAATAGGTAACGTTCACATGATATAATTTCCATTTGCTATAAAAACATATAACCTAATTTCATGTGATCTAATTTTACATTTCATATTTATTACGTTCACTATAATTTTATTATTGTAACATAACCTCAAAATACTAAAGTTGGTTTTGCATGATCTCTGGTGCTGCGGGAAGTGAAATCTCTTCGCCTGGGTGCCTACCCTTTGTTTCGTAAGGGCAAAAGGGTTGCTCTCCGTTTGCGCCTCCGGTTTTTATATACCTACACTCTAGCAACCAAAAGACTGCGTGAACTCGGGGTGCCCTGATTCGGATTTGGGACAGATTCGACATATTTAACAACAAGTCAACTCATAGCTATTTAATTACCAAAACTCAATATCGAATTTGCAATAGTCATCAAAATGATTTATATAAGAATTTAAGAAAAATAAAAAATCACCGCTCACCCGCTTAAAAGTAAACTAATAACAAGCAATATTTATTTGGTGCTTGTTTTTGCTAGAACGAAAATTGCAGGCGTTTATAGCCTAATCAGTTTGTGCAAAAATATATAAAACTAGCAGCGCCCCGCGGTTTGACCCGCGTAGTTCCCGTTCCCGTGGGAATATGGGGATAAAATATAGCCTGTTACTCAGGGTAAATATAGCTTTCTAATGGTGAAAGATTTTTTAAAATCGGTCCTGTAGTTTTTGAGCCTATACATTACAAACAAACAAATAAAGTTTTCCTCTTTATAATATTAGTGTAGACAAAGTTGACGTATCTAAATTATATGCAACGGTACTTGTATATTTTGAATATTACACTAATTGAATATTATTTTAAATGTGCGTTATATGAAATGTTCAACATATAATAAAAAATTAAGTAAAATGCTAGATATTATATCTCTAATTTATTAGGTTGTTTATATTTTGATATTTGGTCGTTAAATTAAAAAAAAGTATTTTAAATGAAATTCGGTCATAATTATATCTTTTGTTATTACTCCAAACGTTACACACCCAATCTACCTACAGTAAAATTGGTGATATAAATATTCAAATAAGAGACAAATATCATTAAAAATAAATCAATTTATTTTTTTTAGGATTTTTTATAATTGCTTTATTACAGTCACCATGGTTTAGTTCAGTCTTCGTTCTTCAGTCATACATTTATATATCAATCAAATTAACATTGCGGTCAACTTTGAGGTTAAGGTCGGTGTCTACGTAGTATGTCGAATCGATGGGTGTCCTGTCCACCAAGTTGTAGTTCTTCAGCACCCAGCGGTTCCACCTGGTTTTCATATCGCAAGTCAACTTCTTGTGGAAAATCTTAACATCCACGAACTTCATGTTAGGTGTAAAGAAGTTTCCGACATCAATGCGACGGTCGAAGGGGAAGCCAAGAGGCATCTTGTCCAGGAGCACGGTTGATCTAAAGTCGTATATTAAGTCCTTGCGGTTCACATCCAAGACATTAATATCAACGTTGTCAACCATTTTCAATGGTGTTACAATAACGTAGATCATCATGTCCATACCTCCAACCCAACCCCTAGGGAGCAGCAGCCTGGTGGGGAAACCAGTGTGGTAGTTTCTCAAGTCCTTAACCAAGAAGTCACGCATGTCGGTGATGGATTCAACCTTCTTCATCAAGTCGCGTGTCATCATGCGGTCACGGACAAGGTTGTGCATGTCATAAGAGTTTCTGACGATCGTGTTCTTGCCAGTGGTCAACTTGTATAGGAAGGTGTCTAATTCAACGAAGTTAACGCGGTTGATATTGATGTCAATAAGACGGTTCAAATGGTCTTTCTTGGGTCCAAGGAATATCCTTACAACACTGTCGATAGCCTTGTCAGATAATACATCAAGGGTGACCTTGAACGGCTGGTGATTGAGGCGGCGCTTACGAACCATGAATTTCGTGTCTGATTTGGTCTTTCTTATTTCCTCTTCAGTCAGGACCACGGCGTTGGTCATGTCCATCAAATAGTCATCAAAGTAAGTGACAAGCTTATCAACCATCACGTTGTCGATCTTCACACCAGGGAAGTAAAGATCCTCCTTAGTGTACGAGGGCAGACGCAGTTTGAACAAACTCACTAAGTCGATGATGCGTTTCTGCAGCATGTAGAATACTGGGTCACGAAGAGCTGTCTGGTATTGGTCCAGAATAGAAGGAACAACGAAGTACCTGTAACAGTAATATTAATTTTAAATGTGAAGCAGTTAAAACGATTTTATGTACATATGTATGGATAATTGATTTTGATATAGGGCTTGGATTAACTAAAGATTAATGCTAAGTACTCAGTTTTCAACAGAAGATTCTGAAATTGTGAGATCTAAGACTCTTGTGGGTGACCAAAACGTCAAGTTAAAATGCTAAAAAAGTTGATAAAGGATAAAAAGTACATAATGAATAAAATCTATGCCTTGAAATATTAAGTCAACAGTTGCATATAACTTACTTGTCAGAATAGAAAGTGTTAAGCCCAAGAGCAGCCTTCATGACGATCAGCAGGTAGCGGTAAGAGTGAACGACAGTCTTGTCTATGTCAACCTTGTCAATTTTACCGAAGATTAGTCTTCCTAGAACTTCCATGTCTTCAGTCTTGGTCAGTTCAAGCCTTATGCCGTTAATCTGAAAAGAAAAAGGAAGTAAGTATCCTTGTATTTTGATGTTTTGTAAATACCATGCATTCTAAGCGTAAATTTTACTTGAAATATTTCATAATAAGTTTTTCGCAGTTATAATGAGTTACACGATTGTGATTTAGTTTTCGCTATTTAATAGTAACAATTACTTACTTCAATGAATCCTTTAATGATAGCCTCTCTAATGATTTTCTCGTATTCGTCGCACAAGCGGATGACGTCATGGTTGTTGTCGTGTTTGATGACGTAGTTGTTGAATCTAACAGGAATTTCAATGCCATTGTGATGTTTCAACCACGGCCAATAACCCTTCTTGATAGTTTTGTGCCACGAGAATTCCTTTATCCTACCCAATCCATTGGACAAACGCTCCAGGTAGTACCTGGCCAGAATCTGCTGGTACATATATACTGTCAGTTCGAAACGCCTCGTCTTCAGTTTGTCCATGACTGTGTCTTTCATCCAGAATGGATAGTCAACGTGGAAATAGTAGTAGTACGTGTTAAGGTCGATATCTTCTGTGAAGTAACGGAGTTTGTCTTCATCGTTGAGGTATACTCGTTTGTCATAGACGTTCTCGTCGATTATGTAAACATCCTTGTCAGTCTTCTTGATTCCGTAGAAGTCGCTCAGTTTCAGATCCAGAAGTCCCTTCTTCATTTTCAGTAAATAAGCCTTCTGAATAACATCAGCGCGCACGAAATAGTATGGGTAGATCTCGTAGGGAGGAGGCAGGATGATTCCCTTGCAGTCCTCACGGTGTCTGACTGCCACGGTGAGAGCGTATACGAACATGCCTTCGTTGAGGTGGAGGCGCATCCAGCAAGCGGTCTTGATGAAAGTGTTGAAGTCTTTGGCGTAGTACAGCATATGGAACATGGTGACTACTTCCCTGAGCTGTCGGTCAATGTGCAGGGTAAAAATTTCCCCGCGTGGTAGAACTCCAACCGTCAGCATTTTGATGAAGTCCTTTACAACATCGGTTTTCTGAAACACGAAAACGTAAAAAATGAGCACAGAAGCACCAACACGGTTAATACAGTACATATTATATGCTTTGCACTTACGGTGAACAACTCAAAGTTGTCCTCGAATTTGAAGTTCTTGCCAATATCTTCAAGATCCTTGTACATGAGAGGATCCATGATATGGTTCAACAATTTCAAGATGACTAGTTGACGTTGTTTAATATCCATTGTCACTAGAAGTTAAAAGCTTTTGTTTAGCACTTAGAACACCACCAAATAAACTACCTGATGTAACTCCAGTACTACAATTGACATTGCTGATTGTGAATACATTTGCACTCAAGGTAATAGTAGGAAATGGTGTAACACCTTAAATACCATATTCTATTATATGTTTTTAAATATTGATTTTACAAAACATTTCATTCTAATCTGAATGTTGAAGACTGGAAACGGGTGGAGAGTAAAATATGCAATGTATGCTAAAATATTCTTAGTCGTAGTGAAAAAAATTAAAACTTACCTATGGTGGTATCGTCAATCTCAGGTCTAGCCATGGCCACGGTGGCCAGGCTCACAATCAATAGTAGGACAGCCCTCATCGTGGAGTCAACACTGCGAGAGTTCAACTGTGCTCCAACTAAAACTGCATCCCCTTTTATACGAGAAATCTGTTTACAGTCATCTTCCATCGTGTTATTCTTTTGTACTAGTATCGACAATCTAAAGGGCGTTACATTGTAAAGAAATTGTAGGTTATCAACAATTATATTATTTTTCTGTTTGATATTGGGGTTAAACTACTGTAATGTGTTTGCTTATCAGGTCATGACGCCACCAGACTAAAACAATTTATCTGGAGAGTCTATGATGAAAGAGAAAGTTTCCATTTACATTTCTAATTACGACAAATCAATGTCAGGGTAAACGAAGCTGTACAAGTGATTCCGTATTATTGACATAGAACCAATATATGTAATTATCATGAGTGCTTCGTATGTCTAGTAGTCAAAATCGTTAATACTGACCACAATATTCTGGATTCGATTCCCGCGTCGGAAAATAGTTATGAAATCTTTAAGACTGGATCTTCTCATTAGCAGTCTGGCATCATAATTTTGCTTGGTTGATGACAGTAACCTTGGCCCTATTACATGTTTGCGTGTGTTATTGGTATAGGTTATAAGTTTAGGCTTTTACTTGTTTGTTGCGGAATTTGATCGAAAGAGTCACCGCGGCCCTGGAACGCAAAGGGCACAAGAAGGATCACGGGTGGGTTTTAGTCAGTAAGATTCTGACACTCCCGCTCCGCCCAGAGCGGAAGAAGTCATTTGATGATTTTCCATAAAAAAAGGCTTTTACTTATTTGGGTTATAGTTTTAGGTATCTGACTAAATCTCTGCTTTTATTTTGTCTGCCTCCCAATGACCTTTGCGTCCCAGGGCCACGGTGACTCTTTCGAACAAATTGGTGGCGTGACGTTTCTCTGCCTCGAAAATCACAGAGTCCGCGTCGAGTCTTTTTCGGTTGCCGTCTCAATGGAGTATGAGAGTTAAGAAAGGTGACTGTACTTGTGTTTTCGCACAAACTTCGTACACTATAATATCTCCTGCGTACTGGGTTAATTTCCGTTGAAAACGGTTCCCGTGACCAAAATTCTGTCGGGAGGATTATATTGTTTTGTTTGTACTAAATGAAGAATAACAAAAGCGACAAGAATACCTCCTCTACACACATAATTATGTAACTGTTTCCTTAATTGTTTAAACAAAGTGTAAAGCTTTTTTCGGTAACCCATGGATGTTGAATAAGACTGCTGCAGTGCTGAATATTAAAACAGGGATTACTTACTATACATTCCATGTTGGATATTTTTTTCCCCCTCTCTGTCATGTATTACTTTGCATACTATTGTATAAATACCTACAAGTTCTTAAAACGCAACAGACAGATGTGTTGCTGGAAACAGACAGAGAGGCAGAAGCCACTTTACTAATAAGAGATTTAAATGAGTTTGAAAATTCCGACACAAAGAAATTATAGACAGAAATAAATTTAAAAGGCGTCCACGTGGTACTAGTTGATCGTTTGCAATACTCAGTTTGACAAGATTAAAAGTTTTCATGAAAATAATAAAGTGTATTTTATTTTGTTAGAAGAATAAGTAGAAAAATAAGATGAATGGTTGTGTTAATGACAGCAAGTTGATTACGAAAACCATTGGATTGCGTTTTTGAAAAATGTATTTTATATTAAGCTCATTAAATTAATTGTAGCCTGCAGTGCCAGAGACTCCAAAATTCTTAACAAGCTAAATGGAAAAAAAACATGCACGTCATAATCAAAAGTTTTCACATTACAGACGATTAATTTAGTTCGCTTTTATTATCTTTTGCAAAAGAGAAATTTTACTATTAAAGCCACAAACTTCATTAACTCAATTTCATTAAAACGTTGGCCTATTACTATTTCGTAGAGTTCCAAACACGCACGTTATTTATTTAGCTATCAACCATAAAATAGTAAACATTATAATAGAAGTGGTTTATTTGAAATAAATGTTTCGATTGTTGATCATATTTAATACTAAACAAAATAACCACAATATTGGTGCTTTTTAGGATTCCGTAGCCAAATGGCAAAAACAGAACCCTTACAATTTCGTCATGTTCATCTGTCCGTCCGTCTGTTTTTATGTTACAGCCGTTTTACTCGGTAACTATTAAAGCTACATAAATTAAAATTGGTAGATAGGTGCAACCTGTTAACCACAATTCAATAGTGCTGTGATATTATGGAAAAAAAATTATCAAATAGAACTTCACAGATACTACCAACGAAAATTGGTGTGATAATTTTAACAGCGAACTACGGAACCCTTCACATCACTATGCGTGGTCCTTCACGCTCTTGGCCCGGCGTTTTCTTTTTCTTTTTTTTTCTTGACGGGAAATCATCCAATGACTTCTCCCGCTCTGGGCGGAGCGGAAGGGAGTGTCAGACACTTACTAACTAAAACCCACCCGTGTTCCTCCTAGTGCCCTTTACGTTCCAGGGCCGCGGTGACTTTTTCGAACGAATTCCGCAACCAATATTGGTGCCCTGAAACCGAAAGATGAGGCGGCTATGTAGCCCACTCAAGAGATGATTTTGGATGACTGGAACAATGGCAGTAATGGTGAGAGGCTATATTCTATGACCAATGTGTCTACATACGTTAATCTATCGCCAGCCCGCCCGGGGTATCTTGCCATGTACCATGTTAGCGATTACAAACATTACACACAGTTACACAAATTTATATGACTACATAAATATTTAAATAACACTTTTAAAATGTAGTTAAAAGTATTATTTAATTACTTATGTAGTTTAAGAAAGTAATTTAATCAAATAAAAGTTAGGAAATAGCTATGTAGCTATTTCTTAAATTTACTTTCTTTAGTTACTAAACAATTTATGTACACACATTTAATAAAAAGATAAGAGAAGAAAACAGAAGTAAAAAAGAGATGTAGACATTGTTTGTATAAGTATTAAGTAGGAAAAATGAAAACAATACAGTTTAAGTATACCTAACATACAATCCATAATTCTCATACAAATGCATACTAAATAATATTAAAAGATAAATAATAATTCATATTTATACGCAACTAAAATGGGAAGGAAAGATAGTGTTCTTTCACTCTTCTTTTAAAAACTGCAAGGGTTTGGCAGTTCCTAGTGTCAGGCGGCCAACCAAAGCCTGAGACTTCTTGGGATTGATTTGCAACCCAAAGGACCGCGACCATTCCTCAATAACCCTCAGATCACGATTTACGGTGGATATAGCACCTTCCGCATTTCCGCATCTTCCTTTAAAAAATGATGGTAAAGCTGCAGATCGTCGGCATAAAGATGGAAGTTAGAGTAGATGACTTTACTGACAGAGTTAATAAAAAAAGAAGAGGAGAGGGCATTTATTTAAGAATTTTAAAAACTCTATAATAATATAATAATAATAAGTTTCTTTTTAGAAGTTAGAGAACAGTGGTGGCCGAGTGGTAACGGCCCCGACTTACGCATTGTAGGTCGCGGGTTCAAACCCAGTCAGGCGCATTACTTTGTGTTATTTATTTCATCACCACTGCTCTCAAAACGGTGAAGGAAAACATCGTGAGGAAACCGACATGTCCTAGAACCAAAATTCGAAGACATGTGACATTCACCAACCCGCACTGGGCCTGCGTGGTGGATTACGGCCCATTCCCTCTCCTAGAGAGGAGGCCTGTGTCCCAGCAGTGGGAACGTTAAAAGGCTGATTATGTTATGTAGTAAGTTTCTCTCAATTCATTTTTATAGAGTTACAACATATTTGTACGCTATATTTTTACAATACAATAGAATTAAATATCTGTAGCCGAACTAGGCCAAAAGCCTGTATTTTGGCTGTCAGCGCCAATCCCCTCAATCAATAAATATTAATAATAGCCTCCTCTGTTACTAACATGATATTAATGTTTTAGTGTACATATTTACCTTCGTTCGTGTGTCACTGCAGGATGCCAACTGAAAACCAGCGCTGGATGTCTGACGCCCAGCATATGCTGAGACGGTAATCCTTTCGGTATGGGCACGCTCAGCGCAATTCTGTACCTAGTATTATTTCTGTTACTGTGTTTGTGCCGCATAAATATTTTCTATTCTATTCTATTTATATTTATAATAGACGTAGTTGACTATCATTATTAATAACACTCAACTACATGCTGTACCGCAGTTACCATCAGACATCGAGCGAAAAGCGATTACTGAAATCTTCATTAACTGCACTAATTAATGTGGTTAGTATGTAGATTGCTAGTTTAGTGTACAGTTAGAGGGTGTTAGTCGAGCTTCTAATATAATCCCAGCATCTACGGAACTAATTGGTGGCAAATGCAATAAATACCTAATGAATTGCAAAGCAGTGTCAAGAGAAAATTAACAGTACCTACAACGCATATGGATGGGATTACGCTTAAGCAAAAATAGCCCAGTAAACAAACTTTCATCTCTATAAGTGCCTTCCTTCTCGAATTTTCTTGGTGGTCACTTTTTGCACTACGAAATCTTGTCAAAATGTTACGTTTCTACAATACCACCGTTCGAGACTTTGTTTTATTTAACAGTAAGTTAAGTAGTAGTGTTATATAGTTTATTACCATACTGCTTAGATGTGGTGTCTAAGTTTGCATTGGCTATATATATATATATATATATTATATCGCTATTCGGATGTTAGTCTGGCAATAAACATTTTTAATTTCATTTTTTCGTTCGTTCGTTCGTTCTGTTCATTTCCAAATGAACAGAACGAGCTGTAATGTTATTGTTATGAATAAAACTATAAAAAGGGTTTCTGTGCTTGTTAAATGTAAGTAATTTACTGTTTATAGATTTAAAAAATCTTTACCTAGGTAAACTGAATACACGATACACAAGGTATACATATAGGTAGGTCACAGATACAGGATACATAGATACCTACACGAGTTCCATGGTCTAGGTACAACAAGAATTGGCAATTGACGCTTGCAGTGTATTTAAATTGATTAGTGAACTAGTGTCAAAGTATGAAATCATATGCATGTTACAGAATATTTGAGCAAACCTGAAATACAAACATACGTTGATGTAGGCAGCTAAAATTACATCCTTGTCTCTTCTGAAATACTCCCTTATTTATGTAAACTCTAAATTCTAGATTTGAAATTCGCTCGCTTTCGCTGGTTAGAAAGTTTTATAAATAAGCGCCAAGACTCAAACAACAGTAATATTGCTAAGCAAGGCATCCAAGTTTCGATGCTCAGGTAGTAACAAATTCTCTGTAGCTGTTTCCTCAAATCTCGTTCACATTTACTATGCGCATATTGAGTGTGTGGCAATGCGTTTGTATTCCCCACCACCCATCTACGGCCTAGGTACTAGTTTCCAAAACAAAAGTAACACGAATCTCCTGAGTTCACTCGCTCCATTACAGACCTCATCCATCAATTTTCAGCAGGTGAGATTGAGTTGAGAAGCAGGCTAATCAAAGAAAAACTTAGGTTTGTGCAAAATTAATGGCATCTGTTTTATGGGACTTTAACATAATATCTAATTTTCACCAGTTACATATTATGTAACTGGTGAAAATTAGATATAGATTTTAACAAATACCTTTGCCTATCTCTTTGGGGACATCAGACCCCTGCAACGTAGAAACCTGTTCATTATTGTAAAATCCTTGACCTATCTAGAGGCACTCATACATACAATTACATATGAATCACATTCATCACTGCTTTCGACTGCAAGGCTGACCGCAGTAGGAATTACTAATTGATTTCGTGTGTATTGGGATTTAATTGCTTTTGAGATCGCCAGAGCATGATACCACATTTCCTGTTTCCAAGAGACATGCTTTGACAAGAAGCTTTAATACATGCATCTTTACTTTTTGAAAATACTTGTTCTACCACTTTTGGGCAGAAATATCAGTAAATTCAGTTCATATAGAGGAGAATTCACGTATTTTTGAGTACTAAACGGGCGGTCTTGTGTTGAATTTCTAGATCAGGAATGATATTGCGATAGCAATTGTCTTGCCCCCATTAACTTTTTTTTTACCTTTAATTCTTATATCTTAGCAATCCCATTTAAAACTTTATTCTATGAAACCTTTAATTATTGTCCTTAGTTTTCCCAACTAAAACATTTCATTCAACAGTATTCTGATTTCATTACTAATAAAAATGTAATTTAAAACTTTAATTCGGTTCACTTATGCTCGCCATTGGAAGGGGAGGATTTGCAAAAGAGTGCTCTTTATTAAAATTGTTTGTCTCCGTAGGGTTTTATACAAAATTAAATATTGTTTGAAACTGCTGCTTTTGCTGTTGGTGGGGTGCATGAATAAATAAATTATGATAATATCACACGTCTAATATGAACCTACGGGTCAATCTGAGGAGATAATCTACGCTTTTTGAAGTTAGTCAGAAAGTAATGATAATTTTAGATAATAGCTTTTTGGAGATTATTGGCCTATTGTTAAATTGTATGTAAGTATCTTTCATAGGCCAAGGTTCATTTTAAAATATCAAGGTTGAAATTCCCTTGTTGTTTTAGTCAAAATATTATTGAAAACAAATACTGTAGTAGCTAACTAGCTACCCATTACAGATAAGAGACTCAATCACCTAGTAATTCAAAATGGGTAATTCTAATTTATATATTCTAAAGCACTATCAGAAAACTCCAGAGAGAGGCGCTGTTTAGTTTTATTTGATTTTGTAAATCCCAGCAACAATAACCTATGTCCCACAGCGTAGGATTTAAGTCCCAAGTCCTCCTACGTCAGCATTAGGAATATGCACCACTCAATATTATTCTACCCTTTGAAAATAAAAATGAACAAAACAATAACAGCAACAACTACAAAAAAATTGGTATTTATGAGACAGATATTATAAGAAACAGTCGATTCACTAAATTTTATTGTAGTAGGTTCAAAATCCGTGCAAAAATATTTTATTAAGTTCAAGTCTAGTATGATCATGAATAAAAAGTTTGGTACAATGTTTTATTTTTGTCTGCTCGTTTTTGTCTGTAATGAAAAATCCTGTACAAAAGTACAGGATTATTCATTTCAATGTTTTTTTTTTTTGTTTTGATTTCTTTAAGACTTGCGAAATATTTTCTTGATAGTCTTTGTTTATCTTGGACTTACTGATATTAATGTAACGAGTTACCTCGTGTGCGTTGGCTACCGGTTCTTATCTGAATTGACTTTATTGTATTTTCTTATCTTTTAGGCCAAGCCTCCAAAATTATGCTTGTTGAGACAACCAATCATTTTATTCCATTATATCCTTATTCCGCTCCACCGGTTTATTCTCTTAGATATCAAGCATATCTTCTACCTATGTATACATGCATCCAAGTGTTTTCTTCATTCACAAGTTCAAGCACACGAGATAAAATTATAAAAATAGTTCATGCAGTGATTGGTGTCGATAACTTTTTATGCCCTAGAGAGTTCACACAAACATTGTTATGCCTATCTCAATTGCATTACAATGTAACTGTCTATACCTATCAAGTACTAAAAAATAACAATGAAAGTTTTCTTCCAGATTACTGTAATCGGTCGGTATAAAAGGGGGTGCTTTCTTGGAAGGAGCACAGTTGAGCTCACACTGAGTCGACTCCACGATGAGGGCTGTCCTATTGGTGATTGCAAGCCTGGCGGCCGAGGCCATGGCCGGGCCTGAGGTGGACGACACCACCATTAGTAAGTTCATTTACAAATTCTTTCTTCAATTACCATCTAAAGGAATAATATTTTACTTGAGAGATCCGTACTGATGATGTTACCAGAAGCTACTTCTGTTTTTTTTTGTATGGACTTCCCAAAAATGATTTGTATACGAGTATTTACCTATTATGTGACTGGTATTATGTCAAGCTATTTTAAAATCAGAAAGCCACTTAGTTTTTACTCGTAAGAGTTTTGTCGATAGGTCACTTTTATTGTTCTTCTACTACTTTCACTATACTTATAAATTAATTTTGATGACTATATTTTTTACTTTCTCAGTGACCATGGACATCAAGCAACGGCAACTGGTCATCCTGAAATTATTGAACCACGTAATGGAACCCCTCTTGTACAAGGAACTTGAAGATATTGGCAAGAACTTCAAAATTGAAGAAAACACTGAGTTATTCGTCGTAAGTTATATCTATAACTAGCTGCTGCCCGCGACTTCGTCCCCGTGGAATCCCCGATTTTAAAACATTCTTTATCGCTGCTCCGCTCCTATTGGCTTAAGCGTGATGATATATAGCCTAAAGCCTTTCTCGATACATGGTCTATTCAACCCAAAAAAAATTTTTCAATTCGAACCAGTAGTTCCTGAGATTAGCGCGTTCAAACAAACAAACAAACAAGCTCTTCAGCTTTATAATATTAGTATAGATTTTGTCTAAAACTTATTAATTTAACAATGTATCTTTATTTCAAATTATGATGAAAACCATGGAATATGAGAACAGCCATTGTTTTTTCAGAAAACCGATGTTGTCAAGACATTCGTCAAAATGCTGAAGGTCGGAGTTTTGCCACGAGGTGAGATTTTCACCCTGCACGTTGACCGCCAGCTCAAAGAAGTAGTCACCATGTTCCACATGCTGTACTACGCCAAAGACTTCAACACCTTCATAAGAACAGCCTGCTGGATGCGCCTCTACCTCAATGAAGGTATGTTTGTATATGCTCTCACCGTGGCAGTCAGACACCGTGATGACTGCAAGGGAATCATCCTGCCTCCTCCCTACGAGATCTACCCATACTACTTTGTACGCGCCGATGTTATTCAGAAGGCTTACCTTTTGAAAATGAAGAAGGGACTTCTGGACCATAAACTGAGCGACTTCTACGGAATCAAGAAGACTGACAAGGATGTTTACATAATCGACGAGAACGTCTATGACAAACGAGTTTACCTCAGCGATGAAGACAAACTGCGCTACTTCACAGAAGACATCGACCTCAACACGTACTATTACTACTTCCACATTGACTATCCGTTCTGGATGAAGGACAGATTGATGGACAAACTGAAGATGAGACGTTTTGAGCTTACAGTGTATATGTACCAACAGATCCTAGCGAGGTACTACCTGGAGCGTTTGTCCAATGGATTGGGTAGGATAAAGGAATTCTCATGGCACAAAACTATTAAGAAGGGATACTGGCCTTGGTTGAAGTTGCACAACGGAGTAGAGTTCCCAGTGAGATTCAACAACTATGTTATTGCTCACGACCACAACCGTGACGTCATCCGTCTAAGCGACGAGTATGAGAAGATCATCAGAGCAGCCATCATCAAGGGTTATATTGAAGTGCGTATTTTCTTCAAGTTAAGTGTCAGATAAGTTTATATTTAAACAATTTGAAACCCATAAATAATTTTTATTTTCAGATTAATGGCTTGAGGCTTGAACTGACCAAGACAGAAGATATTGAAGTTCTAGGAAAACTAATTTTTGGTAAAATCGACAAGCTTGACATTGACAGAACCGTCGTTGACTCTTACCGCTACTTGTTGATCGTTATGAAGGCCGCTCTTGGTCTTAACACGTTCCATTCTGACAAGTAAGTTTCAAGTTCTTTGTACGCGTAAACAACATTTAAGATTTCACTAAAATGTAAATCCCAATAAGTTTAAACTTTATTTGCTAAAACATATTTCATTTTTGACAGGTACTTCGTTGTTCCTTCAATCTTGGACACATATCAGACGGCCCTCCGTGATCCAGTATTCTACATGCTGCAGAAACGCATCATTGACTTGGTGAGCTTATTCAAACTGCGTCTACCCTCGTACACTAAGGAGGATGTCTTCTTTACCGGTGTGAAGATCGACAATGTGGTAGTTGACAGGCTTGTTACTTACTTTGATGACTACATGATGGACATGACCAATGCCGTATACTTGACCGAAGAGGAGTTGAAGAAGACCAAATCAGATATAAAATTCTGGGTTCGCAAGCGCCGTCTTAATCACCAGCCTTTCAAAGTCACCATCGATGTGTTGTCTGACAAGTCTGTCGACAGTGTCGTGAGGGTGTTCCTTGGACCAAAGAAAGACCACATGGGCCGTCTTATTGATATCAACATCAACCGCCTTAACTTCGTCGAATTAGACACCTTCCTATACAAGCTGACCACTGGCAAGAACACGATCGTCAGGAACTCTTATGACATGCACAACCTTGTCCGTGACCGCATGATGACACGCGACTTGATGAGGAAGGTTGAATCCATCACCGACATGCGTGACTTCTTAGTTAAGGACTTGAGAAACTACCACACTGGTTTCCCCACTAGGCTGCTGCTCCCTAGGGGTTGGGTTGGAGGTATGGATATGGTGCTTTACGTTATTGTGACACCATTAAAACTGGTTGACAACGTTGATATTAATGTCTTGGATGTAAACCGCAAGGACTTCATGTACGACTTCAGGTCAACCGTGCTCCTGGACAAAATGCCTCTTGGCTTCCCCTTCGATCGTCGCATTGATATCGGAAACTTCTTTACACCTAACATGAAGTTCGTGGATGTTAAGATTTTCCACAAGAAGTTGACGTGCGACATGAAGACCAGGTGGAACCGCTGGGTGCTGAAGGACTACAACTGGGTGGAGTGGACCCCTATTGAGGCGGACACGTACTTCGTGGACACCGACCTCAACACGAAAGTTGACCGCAACGTGAACGTGATCGATACGTAGGATGTAAACGGGAGTGTGACAAATGAACTTAGTAAGCAACTTTTGCTGTAATATAAATGCAATTTGAAAATAAAATCTCAAGTATTTAAAAAACTTAAACCTTTTTTTTAATATTCCTTAAATGATGCTACTAAACTTCCTAAATTCATTGTTTATGCTAGGTTTATTCCAGCATCAGCAGCATTTATTAAGTACACTTTCCCACCACACTCACATTTGGTATTCGACAGGTCTTTGAAACCTCAATTCACTGAGTTTTGTTTGCAGCGTAGTCCACACGTAGGCCACACTAGTTCACGTACATGTTCCAATCAAAAAAACCAAGTCAGTTGAACGGGACCCGATGTAATTTTATACGTCTTGGACAAAGCAATCCACCGACTTACTTTGCTCAAGTGAATCTTTGAAATTTCCTTTCGTGAAAAACGATTTCAGGTCGGGCGAAGAACAAAATTAGTTAATTTATTTTCAACCTTCATGTAAATATGTACAAAAACTAGGTCGGGCATCCTAGCTTACCTACAAGAAGCGTTCGACGTGTACGCTGTTCATTGGTGTTAAACAGCGTTGACTAACGCATTGCTTTATTTTTTGCTGGCCCTACCCTGTTTTCTGATACTCCAATCAGCACACTTATATCCGACTTTTGAAAGTAACTTTTAATATAAGATGTATGCCACTGACAGGTAAAAAAATACGACACACATATGACTTTTTTGATATCCTCATTGTACTGAGTTAGTCGGAGCAGTCGGTTGCAATAGTCTTATTTCGGCCAAGTCTTTATCGGGTACAAAGTCGGCCTGTCCGGGAAAAAGCTTAAGTTCAATAGCTTGTAAGAACGGCAAAGTAGGAATATTAGCCAATAGCTTTTTGGTTCATTAAGAAGCTGTCAGGCTATCAGTAGGTATGAGAGAACGATTGTAAAAGTGAAATTTACGATTTATTAAAAAAAAAAACCAGCTGGCAATTCCACCAATGTACGTCAGAAAAACATGCATAGGTGTCTCACGTGATAATGCTAATGTAAAGTCTCACCTTGCTCAAAGCTCTGGAGACCTAATAATTGAATTTCGAGACCTCTAAAGGACCTCTAATGTTAGACTGAGATTTAATACAAATCTCAAATGCTCGAGACCATTAAAAGGCTTCTTTAGTGTATTTTTAACCTCTAATGGGTATACTGTCTTTTATTACCTCAATGTTGTCAAGTGAACAACATTGAGGCTTGAAATTAATTTTGGAATTGTCTGAGTGTTTTAGGATCAAATACCAAACTGATTTTTAATCTAGTTTGTGTCGTAACTAGAATTTTGTACACTTAAATGGAAATCAGGGCTTATTTTATAATGACGTACTATTTTATCACCATCTTCCTTAAGAATCTATTTTTATACTCTTATGTTACGCCCAAAAACTTAAAATGCTCGTAGAGCGAAAAAACAGTTCATAACGCGTTATGGAAATAAAAAAATGATAGTACGCGTTCTGAACCCTAACTGATACAACGACATCGCGAAACAAGTAGGTATTATAGAAACAGCTCTGGTATTATCGGTTACCTCAAACGTAACCATGACGAAGAAGCCCCGCTGTGGGACTCCAGTTTCTGTCTGCAGGGGTATGACGGGAGCTAAGATCGCTCGCTCGCTCTAGCTCCCGCCATTCCATTCGATAATTATCTATCCGTATTGAGAAGCCCTAAGTACCCTTAAAATAAAATTGATTGAGTCAGGCGTTACTTTACACATATTCGCGGAAATTAAAACTAGATATATAATTTTCATTTTCAAACCCTTAAAATAAACTATTATCGCGATGTCATTGCATCAGTTAGGGCTCAGACCGCGACATGGCATTTGTCCTTTCCGACAACTCGTTGTGGTCGTTGTTGCCATTTGTAAGAAACCACAAAGCGTTACGAGTTGTTTTTTCATTGAATTAGTGTTTACAGTATTTGAGCGTAATATATACAAATGTAGCTGCTATGGTTTAAAAATAATTTAGTTCAAAAGCTTCCAGAAGTGTGGTACCTTAGAATATTGTAAACAATGGATTATTACAAATGACTAAGTTTTATAAATTAAAATCTTCTCAGATTCGGCTTCATTTACCTGGAAACTGTTAAATGACTTTTTCGCCTTAAAACGTTTTTAACGGAATAAACTCAAGTTTTTCTTTTGTTAAAATTCTGCAAAAGAATGTCTAGGCCTTAGGAGGTTCAAATTTAAAATTCGCACAGTGTTTTCTACTTAATAATGAAATAATCATGTCTCTATCAATCTATTTAAATATAATTGGACTTTTCACAGAATACTTTTTTTGATAATAAAGTCATTTGACTGTTATTATTATCCTACCTACCATTTTTGCTTAAAATATGATATTTAAATTTGAAGCTTCATATCTTTAAATCTTCTAGATTCTAGATTAAGCTTTAGCACCTAGCTAAAGCTTCAAATCTTCTAGATTTAGACGAGTACAATAAGCAGGTAATTCTCATCTGTATACTTTGTACGATAGCATAGGTATCACTGGTTGGTACTATTATTTCTATGAAATAGTATCTATAATTCATATTATAATCTGGTTTAATCCAATTTTACCGAGTAATACTTGGTAATAATTTCAAGTAGGCATATTGTTATCGACGTTAGTGATGTAACTATGTTATATGCTATATGAGGTTAATGTCCTCTCAGGTTCACATGTTGGGAATGTCCTTCACGTATGAAACAATGTTATTGATAGCGTAATGAGCTGAGTTGGTAAACATTACACGTCTCATTCAAAGATACAGTATCTAAAGAGAAACAAAAGAGATCATAAAGCAACATAACGTCACAATGTGTCTGAAATCCAATTAAATTATAATTAACTAACCACGCGCCTCGACTTCGTTCGGGTTCAATGCCCATGCTAAATTTCTACTATGTTATGCATGTATAATATATAAAACTTAGTCTTTAATCACTCTATCTATGTCAAAAACGCATCAAAATCCATTGCGTAGTATTAAAGATCTAAGCATACATAGGGGCAGACAGAGCGGCAAGCGACTTTGTTTTATACTATGTAGTGATAGTATCGGCCGGCTTATTAACGATTCCAATACTGTTCCGAATTCCTGAGAAAAATGTCACAGCCCGAGAACTGCTTTTGAGACGATATTACCATAATCATACTAATGAGAAAGTGGCACGCCAGAACTAATTAGTCGCAGAAAATATCTAGGGCAGCGGATTATCAACCTTTACAATCACTGTAGTAGGGGAACCAAGTTTACCGATATATGTAGGTATCTACATAGCTTAAACAATTGACAAATTTAAATGGCTGTGAACAGGGCACATTGCTCGCGCGGGTCAATGGGGCCCAAAAGACCAAAGAAACTTAAGACTGTTTTTTTTTTTCAGAATTGCGCTAATGAATGGTTCATAAAAAAATTCCATAGTCGCGGTCACAAGCAGGTTGTTTTTCACTAATTCGAGTACAGCCTACCTGTTACGGGCGGAAGGCCTGTAACTGATTACAGCGGCGGACTACGCGGGCTTTCCGCCCGTAACATGGGCATCGTAAAATTTACCATCTGGAAATGGTGGATGTCGTAGTACCTAGCCATTGTGGAATACACCAATAGTATGTGCATGAATTGCTTAATTAATTTTCACATAAAATAGTAATTATTTTTCATATAATTAAGGATTTTGCTTCGTATAATGTCAAAATGGCTTTACCAAAATACTCCATATTGTTAAAATTACTTTAGGGAATCACATTTAAAAATTAATGTACTTTAAAATATTAATAGTTAAGCATCCACTACGCTCACGAGGTCTTGTAACAACAGTTATTTGCATAAAGGATAATTATGTGGCATAATCTCGGCAGCCATTAAAATCTGACACTGGATCCTTTTCGTGTCTTTTGCCCGAGTAATAGAATAAGTTATTAACTTTATTAAAAGTAATAGCCGGCCTAGTTATTTTCAGAATCGTCTGGGAGTTTAAAAATGTAAAGGAAAAAATGATTCTTATTGTTATTTTATCCAAGGTTAATGGATGGAGATTGATTTGAAACGCGGTAGTTAAAGGCAGTACAAAAACTGTTTTAGGAAGGAATTTTGAAATCAAAGTCGACCTGACTAACTGCTGTAAGTAAATAGGTACATATATTATAATACGGCCCTACTGCTACTTACTTACTATTTTAATGAATAAAACACGGTTTGGGATTTAACTTCGTGTTCATTTCCGGAATTTGCCATATAAGAGCACTATTATGTACATAACTGTCATATAAAACAAAACATATTTTCCACATTCCTAATTCAAAATACTGTTTATTCTTTTGCCGGACACGCCCAAAGTTCTATCTACAAACTAACCTGCCAGTTACCCACCAGCAGCCAAGGAGGATACTATCTTCACATGAGCTACGATCCTACGAATAGAGGATGCGAAGAGCACATCCCGCTATACTCTATTCAAAGTCTTTCACGCATAACCTGCCTATACCTAAAGCGACATCCTTACCTAACCATACAAAAAGCTTTGGCATATCGCAGTTTTACTACCCATAATTGATGTGACTATTCACATTTATCTAGAAGGGATTAACATCTACATTTTATAAACTATAACTTTATTCCCCTCGAGCGCAATCGAATAAGGGGAAAGAAAGGTTACAATCACATAAAATGAATTATCTTCTGAACCTACTCCAGCGATCAGTACATAAATACAACACACAAATTGTTAAATAAATAAATAAAAAGTAAATCTATAAGGATTATATTTATCAAAATCAAATAAGTACTGTGGGCCCCCAATATCAATAGAACCAATAGTGACAACCAACCACCATATGCAAAAGTACGCAAAGTTGGTATTGAAAGATCAATGCAGGTTCACTCGAATAAAATACAGATTGCGTAGGAATAATTAGATTTAACCCGATCCCTGAATATCCAGTAAAATGAGTCCATTTAAAATATAGCCGGTAAGTTGTCGCAGATGTCTATTGACATTCCAGTGACAATTTACATCACAGACAATCGATTCAAATGTTACCAACATGAGAAATAAATCAACTAAATATTATTAAGCCAACAGTATCAACCTCCATCATGCCCCCTACTCCCTCTCTTTACCAACCATAGTTTGATAAAGTGAAACTTATATTTTATAGCACTGAATAAACTTCAGTCTATCTAACCTTGAAGTTATCTTTTCAATCGTTTTTGAACGAACCACCTTCGTTTTCTCGTTCGTTTCGTTACTACTTGTGCTAGATACTTTTGATATTACTAGCACGGTTCCATTAGGATGAGACGAGAGCGAAACCGCGACAGCTTCATGAGATATTGATAATCTGGAAGTACATTATCTTCTAAATTATCCGTTAGTCTGATCCAAATGTATGAGATTGTTCGAAAAAGTTACCGCGGCCTTGGGTTTGAAATTTCAATTGAAGGAACACGGATCGGTTGAGTTAGTTAGAGTCTGACACTCTTTCTCACTCTCTCTCACTCTTTCTCACACTCCTACAGTGGGAGGAAACATATTTGATGTTTCCCATCCATAAAAAATATATCCATAAAAAAGCTGACCCGTGCAACTTCGTTGGTGTCACATTTTTCATGAATGCTCCGCTCCTAATTGGTCTTAGCGTTATTATATAGCCTATAGCTCTTCTCGATAAATGGGCTATCTGATCATTGAAATATTTTTTCAAATCAGACCAGTAGTTCCTCAGATTAGCGCGTTCAAGCAAACAAACAAACTTTTCAGCTTTATTATATAGCCTATAGCTCTTCTCGATAAAT
Source organism: Hecatera dysodea (assembly GCA_905332915.2). Taxonomy (NCBI): domain Eukaryota; kingdom Metazoa; phylum Arthropoda; class Insecta; order Lepidoptera; family Noctuidae; genus Hecatera; species Hecatera dysodea. The sequence goes on from HG995304.1 coordinate 10,245,426, forward strand.
GGGCTATCTGATCATTGAAATATTTTTTCAAATCAGACCAGTAGTTCCTCAGATTAGCGCGTTCAAGCAAACAAACAAACTTTTCAGCTTTATAATTATATTAGCCTAGATAAGCACAAAAAGTATCGAGATACCCAAGTCATGTTAAAAACTATCGCTTATTGTTTTTGCCAATATGTTGTGTAACACGCTAATGTGAGTTGTTATTTTGTTATCTAATCTCACAAGTTGTACATACTACAAGAGCTTTTCCTAGAGGGGCCGTACCCTTATTTATTTTATTAGCTCTGGGGAAGAAATTTGTACGTTCCTAGTAACAAAAATAAGACGGGAAAAAATCTAAAGGAGTGAACAAAGAACCACATTGAAGAAAAATCGAAGGCATAGTTAGAATATGAACATAGTAATAATTAAATAGAAAGTTAGCTAATCCTGGAACCTAGGCCTCTCTTAGGTTAGTGTCAGATCTAATATTTTTGTAATTTTTTTCATTATTGATAGGCAAGCGTTTGAATCTGACAGTTTTTTTTTAATAAAAAAAACCATATAGCTTATGACAATTTACCCACGCATAATATATTTATGAGCCATACATTAGTATGGCTCATAAAATTATTTAAGAAAAAATACATACAAAGTAAACATAAGTCACATTGTCTGTTCGTCTGTTTGTTTGTTTCGTTTTTATGCCTAGACCGCTGAACTAATTTTGATATGGTACAAAGACAGATAGGACCTTGGAGAAAGATGTGCATAGGATACTTTTGTATTTCGGTTGTAGTACATACGTTCCTTTGGTATGATTTCCGACTTTCATACGGACAAACCTGCTGGGAGAAGCTAATCTTACTATGTAAATGCAAACGTTTGGATGGATGGATGTATGTTTGTTACTCAATCACGCTGAAACGCTGAACGGATCTGGATGTAATTTGGCACAGAGATATATATAATCAGTCTTTTTATCCCTGGAGTTTGTTTCTTCGGGGTAATTTCTGACATTAGCGCAAGCGAAGCCGCTTTCAGGTGAAATAATGATGTCAGAACAAATAATGAATGAGTTAAGAAAACAAAATTATCGATAGCACGAAACGCACTCGTTATGGTGACGTCAATGCTTCAAAATCAATTCCAATAAAATGTATCCGGAAGGCAGAAATAAAACGTTTCATGAAACGTTCCTTGGAATTTGTTTGTTATCATTTTATTGTCGTGGCAGTGGCGTGCTTGTGACAGTTCAAGGAATGAGAAAAACTTGGGTACTTGGATACGGGATCGTAATTTTAACTACGAGAAGCTTCAATGACTTGGTGAAATTATTTTATATTTGAGCGTGTTTTTCCTCGAGGTTATATTAAAAAATCAATAGCTTTTACTTGATACGATACTACTTTTAAAAAGTAGATACCGTGGATACTTTAAGTAGGTAGCGAGATATCTATAAACGACTGAAATTTGAAATTTAACTGTCGTGCTCAAAGCTCTCGTTCTATATTTAAAATCCATTTAATCGATTTGCTGAGTCGTAATGAAATACAATTAATCAAATAACTGTTCGAAGCTATTACTCATGAATTTTATACTTAACTAGCTTCTGTCCGCGACTTCGTCCCCGTGGAATCCCCGATTTTAAAACATTCTTTATCTCTGCTCCGCTCCTATTGACTTAAGCGTGATGATATAAAGCCTAAAGCCTTCCTCGATAAATGGTCTATTGAACCCAAAAAGAATTTTTCAATTCGAACCAGTAGTTCCTGAGATTAACGCGTTCAAACAAACAAACAAACTCTTCAGTTTTATAATATTAGTATAGACTAGCTGCTGCCCGCGACTTCGTCCCCGTGGAATCCCCGATTTTAAAACATTCTTTATCGCTGCTATTGGTTTAACCGTGATGTTATATAGCCTTTTTTTTTTTTTTTTTTATTTTTTGGATGGGAAATCATCAAATGACCCCTCCCGCCCTGGGTGGAGCGGTAGGGAGTGTCAGACTTGTACTGACTAAAACCCACCCGTGCTCCTCCATGTGCCCTTTGCGTTCCAGGGCCGCGGTAACTCTTTCGAACAAATTCCGCAACCCTAGCACCGACCCTATGGGGCCCCGTCTCTGGTGCTGACGGCTCCTTGAGGCGCGCGTGAAGCACAACGCGTCGTCGACTCAGCCTGGTATCGGACGGCGAGCCACCCACGCTCACCGTCCCCAGGCATCAGCCACTGCGCAATAGCACAGCGGCCGACTTTTCTCTGGAGGAGGCCACGATGGGACCATTACTGGCACTCCATCTCGGCCCCCTCCCGAGAACCAGGAGTCGCAGCACCCACAGCAGTAGCGGCAGAAGCGGCGACGGAAGCCGCGGCGGCGGCAGAGGCGGCGGCGGCGGCGGACCTCTTGCCCTTGGTCGGGGCGGATGGCGCGCAGGCCCTTCCCCCAGCCCAGTGCTCGGCCGGCTTGCCAGCAGCCGCACATGCACTGCAGTGCGGCGTGGCCTCACACGAGCCGGCCCGATGACCGGGCTGACCACAGCGGAAACAAAGTCCGCTGCGGTCCACCTCCGAGGGGCACATAGCTCCCGTGTGGTTGCCCACATGGCAGCGGTAGCACCTCAGAGGCCTGGGTTCCAGCAGTTTTACCCGCGCAGACACCCATCCCACCAAGAGCCTTCGGCCCTCCGACACAGTTCTGGCCGCCGTCACGGGGCAGCTCACCACAAGGGTTTGCATGCCCGTGTTGTCAGGCCGGAGGGCGCCCGCCTTGACGAGCTCGGCAGAGCACCCCCAGTCCTGGCGACGGCGGCCACAACTTCCTCCTCCGTCACGGAGTCATCCAGGCCCACTATGCGCATGTCGATGCGCTTAGTCGGCCTGGACACCCGGACCTCGTCCGCGGGTAAGACCGCCCTCAGCCTTTCGGCCAGGGCGTCCGCGAACGGGCCACTCTCCGCTCCGGCGAGCTCGAGCTTGCGGGCACCGGTTAAGGTCCTCCTGACCCCGATGCCCCCGCTGATGCCCAGCTCTTGGAGGCTCACCGCCTCCTTCGCCCGCTTCAGTACGGCGAGATACGTCACGCCCCTTTTCCGCTTCCGGCTGCAGTGTGAGCACCACAGCCGCGGATTTCGGGGCGCGAAGCCTCGCCGCAATGGCGTTGGCCTTCCGCCGCTGCTTCTTGGCCTTGTTCTTGGCCGCCTTCTTCTGTCGCCGCTTCTCTCCAGCAACCTGCCACTCGGCCTCGGCCGCAGGAGGGTCCAAGGGTGGGGGTGGGGGCGGCCGCGGCGCCACTGGCGCAGCAGCCTTAGCCGCTCCCCCTCCAGCCTCCCTCCTACTCCTCTTCGCCGGGGCCGACTTGGTCGTCGCCGGCGTCGCAGGCACCGGCGCCACAGGCGCTGGCACGGCTCCTCCTTTGGCTTTCGCCTGGCCGGACGTTCCCGGGCTGGCGGCCACGGCGGCCGCGTACGAGGCCGCCTTCTGCTGCTGGCCCGAGGCCCTCTGAGTCGCCACTGTTGCCGCTGTTGGGGGACGCCGGACCATGTCCTCCAGCTTGGAGAACTGCCTCCGGAAGGGAGCCAGCTCCTGCCGTACCAGGTCCCGCACCTGGCTCAGCACCTGGCCCCCCTCCGGCGCTGCCGGACTCAGTCCCCCTCGCGGCTCCACGGAGGCCGCTCTGGCCATCCCTGCCAGGTCCCTCCGGAGCGACTCATTCTCCCGAACGAGTCGCTCCGTAAGAACCGCTAGGCGGGCGACCTCCGCCCGCAACTCCGACACCTCCTCTGAGGCAGTCCCGCCAACGTTGGCCGCCGCTGCCGCCAGTATGGAGGCTTTGGCCGCACTGATGGCCTCCCGCTTCGAGGACTGCTTCCTCTTGAAGGCCACAGCGCGGATCGCGGCCTCCACGACCTCCGCAAACTGGGCCCTCTGGTCCTCAATAGCGGGAGGTACCTCTCCCGGGGGCTCTGAGTCGTCAGAGTCGAGTGGAGGCGGACGAGTAGAGGGAGCCCTGCGACCGCTCCCTCCAGGGCGACGCCCCTCCTCCACCGACCCCTCGGCCCGACGCTCCACCTCCCGGGTAGAGGGAGCCAGCCCCCTCCCTGCCTCACAGCCCCTGCCCCGCCTAGCGGTGGGGATCTTCCGGGCGGAAGCAAATTCGCCTTCGGAGGACAACTCATCCTCCCGTCTGGGCCGCTTGCGGAAGAACTTTGCGTTCTCCGCAGCAGCCCCCCCTCCTTCGTCTCCAGAGCCCGCCGAGCTGACCGTTACTAGGTCTGGCGCGGAGCCGGAATCCGACTCCGCACCACCCCGGCGCTCAGGCGAACCCTCCTCTGCGCAACCGTACGCCATCAGCTCCTTAAAGGAAGCGGACTCGGATGACGACGATTGGGAGCCTCCTCGGCTCGTGTTGCCACTGGCAAGCGGAAGGCGTTTGGTGCCCACCCCAGAGTACGGAGGGCAGCCCGCCGAAGCGGGGTGGGATTCCCCGACCGCTGAGCAGTCGGGACCCACCTGGGGACTCATTTTACATTCGCCTTTTTTCATTATTTTGTGCCTTTTAAGGGTGCGGTCCCTGTTTGCTCCGCCCTTTCTCAGGGCCCTCTCTCCTCACCTCACCTCTCCACCTGCTCGCTGCTCTCACAGTCACGTCTGATAATCAGACGCGTACCAAAGAGCAGCGAGCAAGCGTGTGTCTCTCTTGGTCTGATCCCTCACTTGCGACCTTCCGGCATGAGTGGCTCTACCGGGAAAGCTCGCAAGATCATTGGGACGCTCAAGCCCCACCACGACGACAACGTGGAGACACATTCGGTGGGGATGTTATATAGCCTAAAGCCTTCCTCGATAAATGGTCTATTCAACCCAAAAAGAATTTTTCAATACGAACCAGTAGTTCCTGAGATTAGCGCGTTCAAACAAACAAACTCTTCAGATTTGAAAATGAAAACAATATATCTAGTTTTAATTTCCGCGAATATTAGTGGGTTGCAGGTATGCACCTCCCTCCCGCCCGCTATATTATGCACATGCAAGATTACAGTGTTGACTCGCTGACCGTTGAGTTGCAACGGTCAGCGAGTCAACACGTCCCCTGAGGATGCCTCGTGGAGAGCCGAAACACGTGTCGGTAATGGTGTTGGGTTTTGCTTTGCCTTCCTGCATGTGCATAAAATCCTTGCATTTGCCTTGTAATCTTGCATGTGCATAATATAGCGGGCGGGAGGGAGGTGCATACCTGCAACCCACTAATATTCGCGGAAATTAAAACTAGATACATATATTGTTTTCATTTTCAAATTTAAAATGGATTTCCGCAAATTAACGCCTGACTCAATCAATTTTTAAACTCTTCAGCTTTATAATATTAGTATAGATTAGATCTAATGAAGTCATCAGTATAGCACATCGTTAATCGCTAGATCGTGAGATGACCTAGCGAAGTATACAGTTTCAAGTAAATAAGAGGTGAGCTTATACTGGTTTGTCACCAATTACATGTGGCCTAGCTGTACTTAGTCGAAGTAACTATCCTTAAGATCTCAGTGTGACGCAATTACTCTTCATTAATTAATCTTTCATTCATCTCCGTTTTATTTGAAATTATTTTAGATTTATAAAAGAGTAAGTAATATTCTTGGGAATCCATAAAAAGTTTTTCCTTCTCGGCAATTGAACAGCTCTGAGACTTCAGACCTTCTACACCGCCATAATTTTGAAAGGAAGGAAAACTTTTTTAATTTGTTGAATACAAAATGAAACCTTACCATGTTGTCAAATAAGCAAAGTAGGAAATGAAAGAAATTAAATTACTACCTTGAAGCTTGACTAATATTTTCATCGCTTTATTGCATAAGTATTGACTAGCCCTGCGGTTTGACCCGCATAGTTCCCGTTCCCGTGGGAATACGGGGATAAAATATAGCCTATGTTACTCAGGGTGAATGTAGATTTCTAATGGTGAAAGAATTTTTGAAATCAGTCCAGGAGTTTTTGAGTTTATGCGTTACATACAAAAATACAAATCTTTCCTCTTTATAACATTAGTATAAGTATATTAGTATAAGTATATTAGTATAAGTATATTAGTATAAGTATATTAGTATAAGTATATTAGTATAAGTATATTAGTATAGAAGTATTATTAGTATTAGTATAGATAAAGCGCGTGTATTGAGAATGTAAAATATGTGAAGGTGGTCTGGTGGTATAATTTAACCGACTTCCCAAAAAGGAGGAGGTTCTCAAGTCGACTGTTTTTTTTTGTGTGTTACCTCATAACTTTTTACTGGGTGTACAAATTTTGAAGATACTTTTAATCGAAAGCTGGTGCTTCACACAAATCACACAGTGTCACATGACAAGTACCAGCTTTCGAATATATATAAATGGAACCGCATGGTCTCATTTAAATTTGAGTGAGATCTGACGACTAGTACTTGAGTTATCTTTAATAATGCGTGGTTTCAACTACACTGATGATGATTTCGATGTAAAATGAAAAAAGAAAAAGACTGTATACGATGGTTTGAAAGAGCACCGTAGTATTTCGAGGTGGTCCCTTTCTAGTTTGGTGAAGTTCTGATGAAGAAGGTGATAGGAAACGGAACTCTTCAATAAATAATAGCATATCTTCCGGGATTGCTGAAATCGCATGTCTGTTTATTGTTTACACCAGTTTAGTACGCTGTGATGGGTACGTTTAGCTGTAGGATATCAATAGATACTAAAAGATGGAAAATAAAAAAACTGTTTTCCAAAAAAAAAGCAGTCGACTTCTCAACAAAAAAAAACACAAAAATATAAAATAACTTTTATTTCGGGAGTCAGTGTTCAAATAACGAAGTAATAACCAAAAACATCGACTTCCGACGTCCGATGACGTTGACAACCTAAGGGAGAAAATTATACAATGTCAAAAAGAAAAGTATGAACACGAAGGTTGCGTTTCCAGTAACTAAGGGTGAAACGAAAATGGAACATAAAATAAGCTACGATAAGTATGTACGGGCACATCGTTCATTACATGGGTTTTTATGGGTCGATAATGTATTGAATATTGTTGAAGATGTGTGATGAAAGGTTGGTCCATATTTATATCAAACATAAATGATTTTATAAGATCAGCCTCAATAATATTATTTTTCTATTTTGTCAGAGTAAATAGATACTTAAATCGATGTCACAGTTGCGCTATTTTAACACGTCTGAGGCAATGCGTCAACGTTCATGGTGGACATCCCAACCAAACATATGAAACGTTTTCAGTATACGTTTAGAGTGCGTACAACTAAAGAGTATTCTGCCGCAGTCACCTGATATCTGCAACCATGGGGCTTTACGTCAAGAATAAATAAGTATAGGCTTGCACGCAAAAGTGGTCCATTATCGACTTTATCATTGCTTACCATCAGGTGGGATATTGGTCTAAAGTTTGCCTTTAAATTAAAAAAAATGCTTTTTAAATCTTATCCCTTTGTGATAATCGATATACCGATATATCAATTTAGTTTTTAAGAAAGTTAGATTTATTTGCGACAACACCAACGCAAGACAGTGTTAGTGTTAATGTTTTACCAAACACGAAAGGGATTTAAAATTCGTACTCAATTAATTAAAACATCCCACGGCAGGTAAGGTCTCGACACTTAGAAAGTACAAAAATAAATGGTGCGCATAATCCTTTAAGTTCACAACGGATACAATTAGTTGTACAAATTGTACAAACTTGGGTTTAGTGTTCAGACGCCTACGCTTGCCCAGTTATTTGGGCAGCAGGCACATTATTTTCTAGGTATAAAATACGTTAAATGTTGTGTGAAATTGTGAGGGTTGTGTTCTATCAACCAACGTGAATGTTTTGCCTTTGGTAAAGTATTTTAACATTACTGTTATTGAAAAACAAACAGTGAAGAGTAAGATTGTAATATGTAACACTAGATTTACATAATGTCTTCATTGTTGTACATTGCTTTAGCAATGTACAACAATACGAAATTTAAATAAAGATTTTATAACTTAATAAAATCTTTATTTAAATTTCGTATTCACGTCGCATGAGTATTTAATTTATAGTTAGGTGGTGCCAGCACCTTATCTCTAGTTTTTCAAGAAATGTGAAAGGATGTAGAAGTAGTCAGTTTTAAAAGCAACCTAAAAAATAAAAATCTAATATTTCAGACATCGAGTCAATTAATTTTTTTTTTTTCTGGTAGTACTTCACAATAAGTACCACCAGCCAGTCATTACTAGTTACAAACAGTACAAACTTATAACTACCAGAAAAAAAAATCTAATTAAGAAATACCTACGCAACAGTGACATGTAGGCCCAATATCTAATGTCCTCCTGTCCAGTATGTGGCAGTCCCACTTGTCTGTTATAGTTTCGAGGATGCTCTTGGTTCCTATATGGGAAATGGGCTAGGGCTGTACAACAGGCACCACACAGGGCGGCGGCAGCGTCAGAAGCTAGCCCGGGAAATGAGATTGTGGTAAATAAGCTGAAATGTTGGGGCTCTGACTGGAAGGGCCATCAGAGAGTTAGCGGACGTATTAAAAACAAGACGAACAAATACAGCAAGTTTACAGGAAACTAAGTGGAGGGGAAAAAGCGAGGGAAATTGGTGAAGGATACAATTTTATCTTTTGTGGGAGTGACGGTTAAAAAAATGGCGTGAGAATAAGTATTAGATATTAAATTGAATGCAAAACGTGATGGAGGAAAAAGGATCAATGACAGAATTTGCGAATTTCATACGAGGAAAGCCGGCAGAAGCTTTATAGTGTTATAAATTTTATTCTTTCTTTCTTTCTTTCTTTCTTGTTATACCTAAATACTTTACAAAATCTAATCTTCTTTCAACCAACTACTAATCATTTTAAAAGTAAATGTCAGTATATGTGGGCGTTTATTAAACAATCATCATTTAACGGACGTTGAACGGGATAGGCCGAAATTTGTTATTCGGATACCTATGATCATGAACTGAATAGGAGAAAGAAATACATAATATACTCTTCATATCAGCATTTAATTTAGAATAATTTTCGAAAGAAATACGGGCGAATCAGCTAGCATAAGCTAGTACTGGCTTAAAATTTTAAACCGGGTTCGTATTTTTTTTTGTTCGTTTCTACTTAATCAAACAAATGAATAACATTTGTTTGATTAAGTAGAAACGAACAATAACGAGTTTTAATAAAATAATTTAGTCCAAAAATTTGTGATTTATACTTTTTGGGTCAAATATCGTGTAGGCGTAAGAGTGGTTATTTATTAACAACGGACCGTGTTAAAATAAAGAGTAGCCAAGCAGGTTATTTAAAACTACCGTAAATATCAAATTTTCAAGATTTAAATTATTACAACATTTTCTAAACTAGAGTTGTTGATTGTGATGAGAATTCGGATAGTAGACAACCATCATTAATAATAAAAAAAGATCTTTAAGTAAGTTATTCTTTAGTAAGAGGCGTTTAGGTATTGTTTTGTACATTCTTAAAATAAAAACAAAACAATTTTTTTCATGAAAATAGATATAAACCATTCTTATAAACAATAAACAGCAAAGCCAGCAAACCCTAAACTAGTTTAATTCCAAGAATAGCAAGACGGTTTAGTTTAAACAGTGAATTGAAACCGTGAAATCGTAGAATATCAAGTTAAATTACTCCTTATAGAGTAATACTGTAATATGCTTTCTGTACAAACTTGTACAGTTTCATGTATGGGCTTGTTTCACCTTCGGGCCTCATTAAAAACTTTTGCCATTGCTATTTGGGGATTCTTGCGAGAAATGTGTGGGTGTTGTTACAGAAGAGTGGTACTTAGGGTAAGTGACAGTAGATCCTTGAAACTGGTGCTCTGAGAAACTAAAACTAAAATAATTGTAAATTAAACTATTTGATGTTCAGTTGCAAGACGCTTTCGAGTTTATTTTATTCATCTTTAAGCATACTTACAGTAGCAACATCTATGGTAGCAGCAGTACATTTAAATATGCAGCAATATGAAGGAAAAGATCGCCATATTCGTACGTACATACGTTAGAATTAAATGAAAGAAAATTTAAAACCTTATTAAAAACATCCTTTGTAAACAAGCATATTACAAATTAGAAGATTACATTCAGGATGAGAATGTACTTTTTTCTCTGTTTGGCTACTGTTTCAATATTTGTAAATATGTGAGTACCATGAGCTTATTTAGAAGTTTACCTCTGCTGGCAATATGTACTTGGTTCTATAACTAGTATACTTGTTACATCGTCCTCACATATATGAAGTATTTTTTGTATACCAAATATTGTATACAAAAAATACTTAATGTATTTGAAAAAAGTAACTATGGAGTTTCTTGTCCGTTCTTTGCGAATGGACGCTAAAGTCACTTAATTATGAGAACTTTTGATGATGACATTCAAAAGTGTCGTTTAATGGTCTAATTGAAATAAACGTTTTGACTTTGACTTTTGACTTAGTACCAGTTTTCTCTTATCCAAATGAAGTATTGTGTTGTTTTAGTTTAGCCACTCTTCAATGACGTATTACTTTTGACACGTAAATGAATGATTCATAAGTTCTTGAATCTAGTAATTCAAATATATGTATCTAAGTATAAATACTAACAAATATTGAAGGGTTGTACAAGCGTGCTCAATTTGCCCCAGAGTTTCTCTAGAAGCCTCGACGCTCTTCAAACTTTCGACAAACTTTGCCACAAGACATTGGCTAATATAAGGCTATTCACATGCTCCCAAGTTATTTGATAATCGAATACTAAGGTTTAATAGCTGCTGTGTTGGAAATAAGGTTTATGTTTGGAAGTTCTATAGACAAATTGAAATGAATGACATTTATCTATGTGAAGGTGTTCTTTTCGCCAGATGGCCATGGCCCCGGTGCCTATTCATTGAGAAAAGGCACTACAAAAGGCGTTAGTTTATGTACGGACGTATACAAAGTAACGTTTAGCCAGCAGATTTTCAGGAGTTCAAGATTATGCGCCATGATAGTGGCCACAAGTTCCCTCTTTGAGAGAGGCGCCACGGCCGGCGTGTTAACCTTCCGCCTGACACAATTACTCACCGGAAGCCTGCTACAGATTAAAAAATAATAGTTTAAAAAACTAAAAAAAAAACACACTTTTAGCACGCACTAAAAATTACAAAATAATTCGGACATTTAGTTTAATCGAAGACCGGGAAGTGGGTCAAATTAAGATTCCAAGATTTTCTTACATACATACATAATAGTTAGTTACAAGTGAAGCTAATAAAAGCGTGTTAAAAATAAACAATATGCCTAGCCTTTTGTCAACTAAATAGATATAATAGCGATTGCATATTTCACCTCTATAACCCAGTAAATGGGTAAAACGAGGAACGGTGATCATACACGGACCGGCAAGTCAGGGCCTTTTTTTTTTTTTGGATGGGAAATCATCAAATGACTTCTCCCGCTCTGGGCGGAGCGGAAGGGAGTGTCAGACTCTTACTGACTAAAACCCACCCGTGTTCCTGCTTGTGCCCTTTGCGTTCCAGGGCCGCGGTGACTCTTTCGAACAAATTCCGCAACCCTAGCAGGCACTGACCCTATGGGGCCCCGTCTTCTTTGCTGACGGCTCTTTGAGGCGCGCGTGGAACACGACGCGCCGTCGACTCGGGCCTGGTTGCTATCGGACGGCGAGCCACCCATAGCTCGCCATCCGCAGGCCCGCGCCTACGGTGGCCGGGAATCGCCCTGCGTTTTCCGACGCCCGGGGCGTCTTCTCCTGTTGCGGCGGCTGGAGAGAGGGGCTTCCCTCTCTCGCACGCGCTCCGCCTCCTCCTTCGCTAGCATTACTGCTTCGCAGAAGGAGGCGGCCGCCTCCCATGCCTCCTCGCTCCCGACCATGGCTTGAACCAGGGCCGGACGCGAGAGGTCGCCGCCGCCGATCGCCTCGATGAGGACACGGCGGTGCTCCGCCCAGGCAGGGCAGACCTCCACCGTGTGCTCCACCGTGTCCTCCGGGGGCAAGTCAGGGCCTGCTCTTATGTATATGCATTGAGAATACACATCAAATTCGCATGTTCTTAGATGAGGTTTTTACGGAATAGCATGAAAGGTCTCGTCTCTATCTTGCTTCTAATATAGCCTTCAAGAAAAACTTCAATACCCTCGAGTGCTATCACAAAAATCGGTAGCATTAAAAGTATCAAATGACTGCGAAATAAAACGCAAGTCGCCCTCCACAAAGGGTCGTTTGCAAAGATTGATCGGCTGATACATGACAGATTTGGATAAAGGTCGTTCTTAGTGAGATAACAGTAATTCTTTCGGAAACAGATGTTGCGTAGGCGCCTAATCGCTGCCTTAAAAGATCAAGATGAATCTCATGTTTTTTGTCACGAAGACCATCTCTTGAATGGGATCTTAAGTAAGTATATACACATACCAGCTTTAATATAAGGTGCACTTTGTTTATTGGGACATATTCGGTTATGAATGATGTTTCCTTATTTTTCTTCTTACGGTGGTTACTGACATTCAGCATTATAAAAATTGTATGAAGGTATGTTGAACAGACCCCAAAAAATTCGCCGACGAAATTGACGATGCCTGTTTATTATCGCCATTCGGTTCCAGTCTGCATCGTAATTATTCATTATTAAAGTTCAAATTCGACATGACGGGATGCTGATTTTTTTGTAAATCTGGCCGTACATAACATTCTACAACCCTAGTAAAAATAAATGATAAACAACCAAGAACATGTTGTTTTTTAAGAAGAGGAATGATTTCACAGGAAATCCACGCTTTATTTAATTCTAGAACGATGAAGTGAAAAGACACTCAAACACAAATTTATTCTAACTGAAGAGAAATTTTAAGTTTACAAGTTCTCGTAGCGTAGATTGAATGTTGCTCTTGAAAGTTTAACTATTCTTTTTACGCTTTTCGTTCCAGTACTTTAATTCCTACTCTATAAAACCCCATTACTAAATTAACTTAAAACAAATCAAAAATACAAATTATTATTGGCGTGTAAGAGTTTTGAAGTACAATAAAATGTATATATTCGATGTATGTCTATTAATGAGAAGCTGCGCAAAAAAAAATATCGAAAGAAAATTTAAAAGGCAGAATATTTATAAATGTATGTGTATTTAATTTAAGCATATTTTTTCACGTTATCATTAATTGCTTCATCATATAGCACAGTTCTAAGTAGGTATGATCATAAAATTCTTGGGCTGAATGTAAAAAGTTCTGTCAATTTAATTTAAAATAAATTAAATGTAAATTAAATATACCTCTTATATTCTTGTATGTAACTCCAACGATACATCATTTTCCATTTTTTATATTATTTTACTTCTCTTTTTACACACACACTTTCTTTATAAAAACTATGCAAATACATATATGTATAGCTTTACATTTACATATGTAGAAACTTTCAGCGCTCGACCATTCTTACATAGGTACCTATATCTAGCTATCTCCTCGAGAACGAAGGTTGAGGATTACGCAGATCCCATTACTTCCACTTTAGTCGGCTAGCTTATTATCCAATCTCATGAAAGCATATTCTTAACTGAGCGTTGTGCAGAACTAAGTAAGCGTTGACTTCGTATGAATTTAAATTCCATTCTACAAGCGGTCAGTGTTGGAAAATCGGAATATTAGAGTCAGTTTTCTGTGGAAGTGCAGTGTAAGTATTATGGAGTTATTTACTCTAGTCTTTACTAAGATTAGTTTGGTTTAGCAAAGAAAAGTTTCAACATATTATTTTGTCCAAATAATTTAAAAAATATTTTCATTACTTTATGTGAAAAATTCAATAATGTATGCCCTAATGGATAGTGTTTGGAGTTCCCATAATCTAATGTATGATCAAAAACACAATAATAAATACTTTGACTAAAATATTGACTTTGCTAATTGAATAAAATGCACTTACTTCGTGTAGTATTGGTTTGTTGGCTCGCAGTATGGACTACGCTTTACCAAATCAAAATTGAAGTATACAAGAACACATTGAAAATATTTTTTAAATGATAATAGTGATAACTGAAGACCGTTATGTTATGTTTTCGTTTTTATACATAAACATGTAGAACGTCTTACAGCATAAGAAATGAATATTGTCGAAGTCAATATTTAAACATCAAAAAGAAAATAGACATGTGGCAAAATAATTTATTTATTTATTTACTTTGGAAGACTTACAGCTAAATATAATGGTGATGTACAACAGATTGATTCACGTCCAGAGCCAGAATGGTATAAATGTACTGTGGAACACAATATCATACTACTAAATAAAGTAATTCCAAAAAAATAAAAACAATAAAATAATTAAAAACGTGCAGGTAGATCATCAACTAAGATATGTTGACACGTGTAATGCAATGAGAAATATTATATAATTACAATTATATCATTTTTTTACTAATGTACGTACTTATACACGAAATATCTGCTCTATTCACTCACATTAAAAGAAGTATTTAGGGTCTCACTTACCCTAATTGACTCCCCAATAAGATTGCAATGAAAAATATCATTTCCCCTTTTAGCCATTCGGTAATTAGGAAACCGGTCCAACGGTTTTCTAACGTTTACTACTCATGAAAGTCGGAAGGATTAACATACCGGATTAAATTACTCTACTGCTCACAGTCAACGTTATATAAATATAAACTTTGATAGAAATAAGAAATCTGTCTCGTGTTTTTTTCTCTATATTTCAAGCTTTTCCCGCGGTTTCACTCTACGGGAACCGATATAAAGTAACCTAGACACTTCTTCTGTCAATTTACTTAATTTTTTTCGAACAATAGTAGCCAACCCACTGTGTTCAGCTTTTTCATTTTCTTTGCATATATCATGGAAATTACAGGTAGTTGCTCGTGCTGGACAGGAAAGGAGGTGATTCATGACGCACGTCACCTTTTCGGAAGACAGCGATACTCAAACGTAAAATGCGAACGGTGGAGGTACAAAAATCCCACCCCAATCGTCCCTCTACTCTTCAACACTCCAGCAGAACCTTTGTCGCCTGAACAGGAACTGCAGATGGGTCTACCCTTTATAGCAGAACTTTTAACGTCATAATATTATTTTGCATAACAGCGGATGGCATAATCTTCATTTCGCAGAAAATTGTTTGGTATACCCTCATTTATCATACATTAAAAAGTCATAATTTTGTAAGTCAGAATCATTTTTAGGCATAAATTTTATATCCATAATAATTAAAAAGTAGAAACATCATATCGCAGAAAGTTCACAGTCAGAATCGTCTTTTGGCATACATTTCATATCGGTAGTCATTAAAAGGCAGAACTGTCATATTTCAGAAAGTTAACAGTTAGAATCATCTTTTGGCATACATTTGACATCCATAAATTCAAAGACACATCTGTTATAATACAGAAAATTCATAGTTACAATCATTTTGCATTTCTTACCAGAATAATAAAATTTGTGCAAGTAAGCAAGCATGCAGCATGCAAGCAAGCATGCAGCATGAAAGCAAGCATGAAGCATGCAGCATGCAAGCAAGCATGCAGCATGTGAGCAAGCAAGCAACATGCAGCATGCATGGTTTCTGTCACGGCTACGGCGCTGCGGGGCTCCGGTGCTCCCACGCGAGTTTTTCGTCGCAGATGGGTTTAACGCTCACCACCGCAGCTTCGGCTTGCTGCCCGGCTTCGCCGGCCAGCCTCAGCCGCGGCGGCGAGTGTTACAACCACCTGCTCCTCAACTCGCGGGCCACCTCGCCCCTCCGCGCCTTCGCGGTTTTAAATTACACTCTTCTTGTCTGCCCTACCCCTAGGGCAGACAAGACTACGTGGAGTCGGTTTTGCAGCGACTCGTTTCTGTCAGTAAATTTGTAGTAAAAAGCGTTTACTGTTAAGACTATGTTTAAATTTTAATATACCTAAGATTAGATACTTAAATGCTTTTGCATGGAAATGGTTAAATAGATTCATCCCAGATGAAATTCTGCCATCTTCATAGTATGCCAAGTGAAATTATACAAAATGATCGTTGTTCCAAGTAAACGTTGTGCTAAACGAAATTATGCGAAATTTTAACTATGCTAAAGGTAATAATGCCAAATAAAATTCTGCCATTTTAATAGTATGCCATTGTAAATTCGAACATATAAACATTCGGCCAAACAATAGTTATACTAAATATTTTTTATGCCTTACAAATATTCGTTTAAAAAAGATTATGCCAAGTGTGTTATGCCAAGTAAAATTCGGAGCAACAAGATTCTGCCAGATAGAGGGAACCCACTGCAGATTATATAATATCTCGAAAGATTGTAAACTCTCGATAAATTGTCTATTGATGAAGATTTGGTATATTTTTTTACGCATCAGAATTTTATAGTCTGTAATCTATCGAAGTCATTCCGAAAAAAGCAGTGGTGGCCGAGTGTTAACGGCTCCGACTTACGAATTGTAGATCACGGGTTACACGGAAAAACTAAAAACTCGATTGGAACTGACTCGCGCGCTGAGTGCGAGGGTCAGACTGGCATTTGTCTGATTTTTCTAGATCGCATGACTTCTCTCACTCTGTCCAACACCGCAAACCCGGCAGAAGGCCTGACGACGCCGACGCTAGGAGGAGGCCTTCTGCCGGGTTTGCGGTGTCATCAGCAAGCAAGTTATGAAAATAATACACTTTTATTTAATTTAATCAAAATCTCCACCGAATTATCCATAAGAGGCACATAAAACCTTTTTGGAATAGTTTCCTCTTAGCGATCTGGACGGTGGATCTTGAAGTAGGTCTACTACCTACATTTCTTTCCTTTACCAAAAATCTAAAACCTAGTATCTAAGAAATGACTATGAATAAATGAATCCTGTTTCCATTGGTCATGCCATAACTTGACAACGAATATACTGAATACATAAATCTTTTTTTTTACGTTTTCTAATACATTTTAGAAGATTCTCACGGAAGAAAATTTAAGAAATTTTCGCAGATCGTATTCCTGCGCGTGATCAAGAAAAAACGGAATATGCGCGTATGAAGTCGCAGGCAAAAGCTAGTCTCTTATAAATATCGAGTAAGAATATTATAATCAATACTCATTAATCTGTTAAAACTTTTCAACGTAAACTGTCAAGCTTTCCCAATGTTGCCAGTTTGTTTCCTTTCTGTAGTTTGTACTGTGTAAGATACGTTATCATCTCTACTATAATCTCACTAGCCTATATTGTCTTACTGCAAGGGAAAATCCTTCCTCTCATTTTTTCAGCTGTTCCTGTTCGATGCTGGTCCGTTTAGTTGGAGTCAAGGTCGTCCCATCTTCTTCGTCTTGGTCTGCATAATTATATTTAATAAGACTTGTTCAGTGGTATATTAGGCCATTTTCACCTGGAGTGCAGTAGCCCGTAGCGGCCTAGCCAAGTTGATAATCTGCAATCGTTAACGCTAGTCGAAAGCGAATCAAATGTATGGGAATGAAATCATCTCAACGTTAAGTCACGTGGTTAGAACAAATGAATTGAAAATTCGTAGCCAAGTTCACATCGTTCAAAATGATAGAATGAGTTGTTATCGTTTCTAAAATGTTCAACTCCTTTGTTAAAATGTTTAAACTTAATGGTTAAATCATTCAAACAAGTTTAAATTTTATCCTGTTTGACGTTTGTAGAAACGCTCGCTATAGACTAAAGAATAGGTCATTTTTCTAAAGATATTGTAGAACGAGCGGCCGACTCAGGCGCATCAACATGGCTACCAACTTATCGTTTTCTACAATTGCTGACACCGAGGCGTTACCGATAGGAGAACGGAATTCGACACGAATCGGTTGTAACTTGGCTAGGGGGGCCGATATTAATTTCCGACCTTATTCTACTTAAGCTCTTTGGCATTCTTCAGTTATGTCTGTGACTTAAGTTTAGGCGCACAGTGTTGTTCTTTCCACGGTCCCCGAGGCAAACCCCCAGGGCCCCAAGTCTGCTATTTTTATAAATTTGTCATTCCAACACGATCCCATTGTCATTTTGCTAAAAGTTCATAATGGTCGATCATTGGTCTGTCAGTGGTCTCGTAATACTTTTTGATAACCGAAATAAATAAATAATAAATATTAAAAAGAATGACTGCGCAATGAGGTTCTAATAGTAGATCACCGATCAAAGGAATTGTGAAAATTTTTGCAGATTACTGCATACGTCTGTCATTCATTTGTACGAGATTACCATTCTATGCCATTTCTTTCAATGGAGTGTCAGTGGTTGATCATTGGAAAGTCATAATGACGCTTTTATATTCGTAGATTACGAAATTTGTCAAAATCGACCATTATGAGATCAATGATAAACCATTCTGACACTATTGTAATAGCAGACTTGGGGCCCAGGTCCATCACTCGCTGTTAAGCCTAGAAGAAAATCCGAGCAAATCCATAGTCACCAAATAACATTAAGATGCTACTACTGTATTTAATTACCATCTCTCTTAGTGGTAATTTTATTTACTGCAGGTATCTCTGCTCTTGGTACTCGCTTTACAGACTTTTGCCGTAGTATTAAAAGGAGCTTTATTTGATTCAGTGTAATTGTATTTTCTCCTCTGACTTGGATTTTAGAGCTCATTAAATGCTCGAGTCTCAATCTCGTTCGGAAGCAGGACGGATATTAATTGATTGTAAGGGCGTCATTTAATTACCCACTCGTGCTTAATTATTGCTAATAAATGGCATTCATTAGAATGTACATAATTATGTATGTAGGAACCCGAATGTACAGTCAAAGAGAATCAGTTTAAATGTATGTTCTTGCAATTTTAAAAACTGCGCTTAAACAACATAACAGAAAATATAAATACAGATTATATCTAATTTTTATCTACGGTTTTCATATAGCATGGAAAATTATAGTGAAAACGTCATTACTATGACATTGCAATTATACCGTCATATTATATCGATGTCATTAAAAAAGGACCTGTCAGGGTTGCGGAATTTGATCGAAAGAGTCACCGCGGCCATGGAACGCAAAGGGCATTAGGAGACACGGATGCGTTTTAGTCAAGTTAGTAATAGTCTGACACTTTCTTTTGCTCCGTTCAGAGCGGAACAAGTCATTTGATAACTTCTCATTCTTAAAAAAAACATCTAAATGACGGTTTGGTAATAATCTGTTTTGTTAGTGGAATCTATAGCGCAGAACAGCAAAACATAAGATGTAACATTTTCTCGCAGAACAGATTCTCTTCTTATAAAGAGAAACATTGCGCGTTGGCGGTGTCATGTCATGATTACTCGCACGTGTGTCCAATATTATAAAATGGTTGTATGTTAGTAGATACGGTACTTTAGAAAATGTTTATGTTTACGCGCAGTTTAAATTAATATAATTAAAATCATTTATCGCCTCTACCCAGAAAGAGTTTAGATGTATCTAAGCTTACCTAGTTTAGATGTATCTATGCGAGTGTAGTTACTATAATAATACTTAAGGCGATAACTTAGCCTTCACAGCTTAAGTACTTATGCATCAAAGCGGTGTTTAATCCAACAAAGGTGGCTTGAAGCAAATGTGGGGAGCGGTATGTATCCTTGAGTAGTTACTACCTAATATGCATAAAACAGTTTGCCTTACTGTTTCTTTGAAAACTAGGTGAAGTAGGTATATCGTCTTTAAAAAGAGCAATCATCTTGAGTGGAATACCATTAAAAACAGCTAAAAGTTTATATACTAACTTTTATTTTTGCAAATAAGCATATGTATTAAGTCGATGTGTGTTTTGACAAGCTTTAACGTTAAGGTAATGGATTAAGCTTTTATTTTTGAGGGATAAAGGGAGGCTTTTTATTTAGTATTATTTTCCAGAGAAACATTGTATCAATCTTACATTTACGAATACACATTATATTTCACTAAACCACACGTGGATAAACCGAAATAATGATCCATATACAATGCCGCACAGTCAAAACCCAAGCATTCATAATTATACTTAAAAAAACGGCTTTTTGGTCAATCCACGCCGGCAACTTTTTGGGTGAAGCAATTATGTCAATTACATTCGGATTTCTGAGATTAAAGTCAATGAATGACCTTTTGCCCAGCAATGGGAAGTTAATAGGCTTACGTTGTGCCATTTTCTTAATTGCGAATAATTGACTGTGTCATCATTAGGGTAGTCGTTTCCAACAATGTTCAGTGAGCCGGCGCTGAAATTAATGGCTACTTCCCGTTATGTCACATTCCCGATTGGACAACATGTCAAAAGTTTTAAAAACAACTGAACGCTAGTGGCGTTTGGTCAAGATTTTGTTTTTCATACATCCATTCTCGTTTTGTCACCCTTTTTTTGATCTAGTTCTTCGTACGGTACAGTCAACTACAAAAGTTACCAAGGTGGGGTATATTGCTTACTTAGCATATGTAAAATCCTAAATTACATACGTTACATGCATAGGTATATACCATGGCAATAGGTTTGATTGCCATGTGCAGCTTTCATCTATTTAACTTTGAAAACCGATAGTTCCTAACCCTACTGAGATTGAATCAGACTGCGGAAGTGCAAAAAATCCAAGTAGTCAAGATTTACAATACAACTACCAGGAGACTAGAAATGTCAAAGTATTTTCGGGGCTGGAATTGTAATCGGCAAAGACTCAAAAACTACCAGGATACCAGAATCATGAAGATATATTGCCGGGGCTAGAAGTACGAGTGTTAAAAACTTAAAAACTACCAGGATACTTTACTTGTGTTTTTTGTTTGGGGCTGGGATACATTTTTAACATCAATCTATGACCCTTAGGAGTCGAGGAAAAAGCAAAATAGCCAGAAAGAATAAGCCAAAAAGAGGAAATGACGCCCCAGCCTCAAATACCCGAAATTACTGAATTGCGAAACCATAGGATTAACTTTCATAATGTTAAAGCCAGTTCTAAAGTTCACGCAGACGAAGTCGCAGATAGAAGCTAATTTATTAACAAAGTACAAAGAGCTCACCGGGATAACAATATGCTAGTATCACGAATTCAATACTGATCTAGAGGAAACTGAAAGTGATTATCAAAACACTATTGACGCGAGCGAAGCCGCGGGCGGAAGCTAGTAAGTAGGTTGAACATGAACGGAGGCATTTCTTTTTGCTCCTGATTGTACTTTCCAAACAAAAGGTTGACCAAACGGGAAAGAATATAGGCATTTTCAAATGTTGACGAATCGGGAATGAATGTATGAAGATCAAAATCTTGACCAAACGCCACTAGCGTTCAGTTGTTTTTAAAACTTTTGACATGTTGTCCAATCGGGAATGTGACATAACGGGAAGTAGCCAAATTAATGGTTGTGAACAACTTACTTTAAAACGTACGATTACGACATACGATTGAGCATCTTTTTGAGCTTGTGGTGGGACTTAGTCTCACCTTTCTGTTGGCATAGATAATTAAGATCAGACATTTAAAACTAGAACTCATAATTATTACAGCATTTTTTTTTAAATTAATTAGTAATAGAGAGCGGTTACTTAGGTGTCTTTCGAATTGTCTTAGGAATATAAACCTGTGTGGACAACTGGAACTAATAATAATATAATAATAATGGTTTATTGACTCATAAAAACTGAGAAAATCTGAATGAAAAAACCTAATAACTCAGTCCAACCCGAATCAATCTCAGGGCATAATACTCAGCATGGGCGTCTTTTTCTGATAGTAAATAATGACAATATACTTTCTATGCTATTGTAAT
This sequence comes from Hecatera dysodea, assembly GCA_905332915.2. Classification (NCBI taxonomy): domain Eukaryota; kingdom Metazoa; phylum Arthropoda; class Insecta; order Lepidoptera; family Noctuidae; genus Hecatera; species Hecatera dysodea. The sequence continues at coordinate 10,267,150 of HG995304.1, forward strand.
AAAATTATATAGATACGGGGACCATCACTAACTTCGGCGGAGATTTAATTTTAACGGAATAAGCGTACAGAACTGCAAAATTTTACAAACTTCTATTGTGTTGTGTTACATCCCTTAATTACGAATAAATAAGTTAGCGTTAAGTTATAACGAGCGTCTCCATTTTAACTTGGCCGTACATTTTCCTAACTTGCTAATTCAAGTACCAATTAAGTAATTTACTATGTAGAATTGTTGGTAGATCTGTGGTTTTGCGTATCTTCTGTGATCAAGTACACACAGAAGATACGCAAACCATAGATATTTTTTAGCATTTTTAAAAGAGAGGCCATTATTGTCCGCTGAGACTAGCCAATGAAGAGGTGGTGAGATGACATAGACGCCTACGGGATTGGCTGGTTCGAGGACGTTTGATTTAGAGAAGGCCTTGATTTAGCAGTGGGGAAGTAAAGGTTTAAAGAAAAAATAACTAGACACTCACAATAGAATACTGAATGGGACGTAGGTAAATATGTCAGTGTGGTTAACTAAGCCTTCTAAGAACTGATTGGCGTAAAGGACAAGGTGTCATATCACGGGCATAGTACAGTCACGCTTTCTGAAGAATTTCCAGTGAAAGTTTTTGTACGGACCTACGCGTTAGACAGATTTGACATTCCAGATAAACGGAAAGACAAACTAATCTTGTTTAGAATTTATGCACAGAAATTTATAACTGGTTTAACCATTAAGTTTTTTCGGTATTTAACTTAATCAAAACATTAATTAATTTTAAAACATCTTTAACTTTTTATTTATGTGTGTTACTCCTCTTAGCAAAGCTTATCATTTTATATCTGTATCATAAAGGTGCATGAAAAATATTTGACCGCCATCTTTGGGAGTTCGCTATGTTAGATTTACAATGATGCCAAACGTGCACAGTTGGTTGGGGATAACTGTTCAAAAATTCAGCCACAAATATGTGACTTGTACAATCTCCCTAAACTTACAAGGCAAATTAAATAAAAAAAGTCCATACATACTTACCCTTGTCTTGAATTTCTTTCTGTGTGATACGGTTAGCTCGTTTAATAAAATTGACCACTCCATCTATGGTACATGAAAACCAAATCCATAAGTACGTACTGAACCAAAAAGTAAGTTAAATGTTGGGGATACTATCCGAAATATTAGTAACGCTTTGAGTCACTAAGGTACGGAACACAAAAAAAACCTCATAAAAGAAAGGAGTATTCCCTTTCTTCAAACGGAACTGGATGTAATGTAGCTTGGAACTAATAGGCAAAGTCTTTACAATCCTAAATTACTAGCTTCTACAGTTTCCATAGATTTGCTCATCAGCGTCTGCCTAGCCTTTTCCCAACTATATTGGGGTCGGCTCCCAGTCATGCCGGATTCAGTTGAATACTAGTATTAGTAGTGATAGATTTGCTATCGAAAACAAAAACAGCTGTATTTCACATCTTAGTTTTATCTTAATTCTTTTTTTTATTACGCATGTTAAATTACTTTTAATTAATACTTCTAATTCGCTTCGTAGTCTTTGGATGCCATAAATAACTTGTAATACATAGGGGAGACACTAGCTCCTGTAATACACACTAGCGCAGGGGCTAGGGAATTCATAATAATATGTATGTTTAATTTATGTCAATACAGATAATTATATTATTAATTTTATGTGTACTTTCTTTTATTTTGTTTTGGTGCATTTTTTTTCGGCTAAGCGATCCTTAAAATTTATTGGAGTTAAAACTTTGCACTATATAATGCTAATTAATTTCAAACTATACTCGTACCTACTTTCAAACCACGTATTTGCGACCAAGCTTGTTATTCAAACTTCCTGTTGGAACGAAATGCTTTTGCATTAAACTCGACAACTCAAACATGGGACTAATTTGACCCACCCTAACAGTTTATGTTTGTTCTATTTACATTCATCCCCTTTCTCCCGAGGCTTATCCCATCCTCAGATATTCTATAGAAATCCCACAATTTCGCTAAGCCGGGCCTATATGCCATAAATGTAATCGTAAAAAGCAGCTTTTAATGTATGTACAGATGAGAACACTCCCATGTATGAAATTTACAGTTTTCCGAGAGAATATTTGTAGTTGACGGTGTCTGTACGAGTCCTAACTTAACTTAATGAAAGGAACATGCGCAGTGGGAACTTCGAGCAACTTTGGCGGTGGGATTTCGTCCAGTGGCTTGGCGGTACTTTTAAGCAGCGTACGTTAGCTGAGCTGAGCGCAATCACGCTCGCACTTATTGTCCCAAGTAAAAGCACCCGGTGTTTTATGTAAGCATTATTAAAAACAGTAGAAAAGCATGTCTATGTGTGTTTAGAAAGTTCGAAATTCCCCTTGAAATTAGGTGTACCTGTGATTATTTTTAAAAGGGTAAGTAATTGTTTCCTGTAGTTTCCCTGTGATTTACTAATCACGCTTAATGAATGGATAGTTTGTTATTTGCATGACAAATACTAATCTTCTAAGTAATTACAGTATCTAACTTTGTCATGTGAGACTTAGAACTGTTTATGTTTAAATCACGAGAAAACTAACTAGTTTCGGATTAATGTTTTGTGTTATGGTCTCAATGTTAAGAAATAATTAAGTACATAATATGTTTTTATATAATTCAAATAAGGATGGTATTATTAATTTAATATTTAGTGTGTAGGTACCTATATTCTTCAGGCCGGTCCGGCCTGAAGAATTTGAATTTGAAGAAGGACTTTTGATATCAATCATAATCATAATGTTTAATGTTATTTGATGGGTGCGTTAATGTTCTCTTTATAGGATATCCGTTTCTTTAAATTTATCAGCCTAGTTCAATGTACTGCTATTTAATTATTAATAAAGTAATTCAAGAGTTTAATAAATATATATATATATATATATATATATATATATATTATTTAAATTTAAATAGTTGTGTCTGTATGATCATTGTTCGTAAATTGTTACGCGGTTAGTTTTGGGCGGGTTACGTTTCCGTGACGCAAACCCAACACAAACGTTTACGTGGGCGTTAATAGACAAAAGGATTTACTAACAGCCGTCAAACATTATTAATTTCCAATGCATATACTAAACTATAGTAATGTTAGTTCAGTTTAAGCCTTTAATAAACTTCTATAGTTGGATTTGTACAATCTTGAATGAAGGTTCAACAGCGGAAGGCCTACTGCGTTCAACTCGCTGTTAATAATAGGCCTTCAACAAATTTATAAGGGGTTGATAAACTTCTATCAAACCTTTAGAAATTATAGGTGGCAAAAAATAATATTTGCGTATAGCTATGCCTATTCTGCCGCGATAGAGGTCGAGAGAATGGTTAGAAATCAGAAAAAGTAATTTCGATTCAAAAGCACGTAAAGTTATTTGCAAATATTTATTGTTTGTGAAAAACCTACAAATTCAATTCCATAATGCAATATTACAATCGAGTAGATAGTTTTGTCACAAACACTAAACATGGGACATTACTTTATATATTACTTTCTAGACACCGCCTTTTCTGACTTACAGCTCTCTGAATAGTAGAGACAATACGTAAATTAGACTAACTTTAACCGAAGAGAAACCTGTAGGTAATGTAGGTATGTACAAACATATGTCGCAGTGTAAACGGACGCCTGTCGAAGCCAATTTGCGCCATGACTTGCAGATGAAACGGTTCCCATGCGGTAACTGGAGATCCTGTAATAGCGATACCAATTAACCCGTACGATGCAGCTCTACGAGTATGTACAACTAAATCGACGTTATATTGTGTGAATATGATGGTTGTATGAAACATTTTTAAAAGTACTACCTATAAGTACCCAGTGTATGGTAGTAAACCGGCGTGCGTATTGTGAACAGCAATGTTTTTGACCTGTCAAACATTTTTTCTTTGTACTCGTATTCTAAAAACAATAACTTTTCTTTTTATCGAATATGTTTTGAAAATAAAAGAGGGTAAGAATTATAATCGGTAATTCAATTTTTGATAAAGTTACCGTAGTCTGCTCTCTTCTTTCGTGTCGATTGTTTTTTTTTTCATTTTTTGTCCCCAGCCTGAGGTAATATCCAATTAATTAATTAAAAAGAGGTCCAATTAATAATATCGTAGCCCCATCAGGTCTTCTAGAGTACAAGTGTATGGGCACTTAGAATACTAACAACATCGATAGACGGACTTTTAACTCAAATCGCCTTACCTTGAATCTAACAATGACCAAACAACATTGTCTAGACTACGTTTCATTAATATTTATGCGTCATGCCTTTAACAAACAGTTTAAAATCGTCGATTTTTTTGGAGACAAAGTAAAGGGTCGGTTGTCACAAAACAGGGTGTGTTGTTTTTTCAAAGAGGGAATTTCATTTGACAGCGATTTTGCTTTCAGAAGAAAAATTGTATCTAAACGTAGATAAGATTTTTTTATTCAGTCGTCTTCATATTCCTTGGTATGCAATGAAGCCCGTATTAGTTTTTGCGCCCTTTGGTCGCTATAACTTTATTATGTCCCAAAAGGTTGTTCTCTTTGTTAACCTACTTCCAAAAAAGGAAGAGGTTCTAAATTCGACTGTATTTTTTTTGTGCGTGTTTCCTCATAAGTTTGTACTGGGTGTCCCGATTTTGATGAGTCTTTTTGTATTCGAAAGCTGGTGCTTGTCATGTGGTCCTATTTAAATCTGAGATCTGACGACTAGTATTGAGTTATCCATAATAATGCGTGGTTTTGGGTACATTGATGATGTTCTCATTCGATCTTGTCGATGTTAAATGAAAAAATAAAATTGTATACGATGGCGTATACAATTTTATTGGAATATAATTGGAATATAAGATGAAGAACAGAGATAGGAAACTCTTCAATATAAATAATTCTGTAAATCTTTCGGGATCGCTGAAATAGCATGTTTGTTTATTGTTTACACCAATGTGATTGGTACGTTTATGTGGTACCAATAAAAATAGAGGAATAAAAAAAACGTTTTACAAAAAAAAAAAACAACCGACTTCTAAACAAAAAAAAAATAACATGTATAATAGGCGCTATGTGCCGAACACAAGATTCTACAGCTATTCTACAACGATAGTCAGAAGATATGACATTCGACGACGTCATTTATATGACTAACCTGTGACATTCGCGAGTAGTTTTTAAAGCTAAGTCGAAAATGCTTCAGCCATGTTTTACGCATTTATAATCGTAAAAAAAAAACTAAATCACCGTAAGTGTATGTCTTAATGTACCTGCTTAAAAAAAGCAACGATTTATGGTAAAACAAAGATAACATAAGATAAAAGTAATTTTACTGCCGAACAGCCCATATACGAACGAATTTGACTGCAGATATAGCAGTGAAATTATCCGTTGTATTTCTTGTTATTATTTGACATAACGTCAACAGATTCTTAAAGCCAGGGTTACACTAGCCGCTAAGTTATCTCGGTGCTATGAACCTAAACCTAATATTCCCTCCAGAAAATTCATGAAACATCTGGTTATTCTCATACAAAGACTAAAAACTGGACATAGCGTCGTTTTTTTCGCAATATTTTTTGACATTTCCTTGCATTTCAATTTCTTGCATTACAAAAATACTTTCATAATTAAGTAATACTTCCCTCTTTGTAAGATTTCTCTAGTAAAAGACTAAATAAATGTTGAGAAGGACAATGTCTTGATATTGGATTTGAAGAAGTTAATTGTTCTTGTTTGTTTATTTGAATAAAATAACGTTTTAATGGTTTCTTCAAAATCTGTATTTTTAACCGACTTCTAAAAAAGGGGGAGGTTCTCAATTCGGATGTTTGTATGTTTTTTTTTTTAATGTTTGTTCGCACATAACTCCGTCGCTTGGCAACCGATTTGAAAAATTCTTTTTTTGTTAGAAAGGGTATACTTTCCAAATGGTCCCATGAAAATTTAATCGAAATCGAACAAGCGGTTTTTTGTTAATTTCAATAAATGATAGCAAATCTGTCGGGATAGCTGAAATCGCATGTTTAATTATTGTTTACACCAATTTATACCACGTACGCTGTGATGGGTATGTTTAGCTGGGAGTGAACCACTAAAAAGGGAAAAATAAAAAAACTTTTTACATAAAATAAAACCGACTTCTAAACAAAAAAAAACCAAGAAGTACAAAATAACTTTAATTTCGGAAGTCGGTGTGTTCAAAAACATGAAGCAACCAAAAACACCGAGTTCCGAAATTAAAGATATTTTGTACTTCTTGGATTTTTTTTTGTTTAGAAGTCGGTTTTATTTTTTGTAAAAAGTTTTTATAGATAAAGGTTTATTGTTACGCACGTTACAATGTGGTATATTTAATAATCACATACCTGCCTCCCTTTTTTTCTGGATGGAAAATCATCAAATGATCACTCTCGCTCTGGGTTGAGTGGAAGGGAGTGACAGACTCTTACTGAATAAATCCCACCCGTGATCCTTCTTGTGCCCTTTAAGTTACAGGGCCGCGGTGATCCTTTCTAACAAATTCCACAACCCTAGACATACCTGTCTCCCAGCGGCAGACTATTACCATACCATAATCAGCCTTTTAACGTTCCCACTGCTGGGACACAGGCATCCTCATCCTCCCTAGGAGAGGGAATGGGCCGTAATCCACCACGCGGGCCCAGTGCGGGTTGGTGAATGTCACATGTCTTCGAATTTTTGGTTCTAGGACATGCCGGTTTCCTCACGATGTTTTCCTTCACCGTTTTGAGAGCAGTGATGATGCAATTAATTACACAAAGTAATGCTCCTGGCTGGGGTTGAACCCGCGACATACAATTCGTAAGTCGGGGCCGTTACCACTTGGCCACCACTGCTCACTAGACTATTACTTAAGTGAAACTCCGGAATCCTTGATTAGAGGGGCACCTCCTTCCTGTATTTTAAATGATCTGATCTCAAAACAGAGACGTCTGACTCCTTCATTTAAAATATTAAATTCACATATGTAGACCTAAATGGGCACTTATAAAACGTCAGAATATAGTGCACGGTTCGCAATGTGTAGACGAGTCACAAAAGTATGTCTGAAAAAAAAAACCTTCTTATGTAAATAACATGATTCGCGCAAGTCCAACCTTAATTTTAGCGATTTTTAATTAATCGAATGAATGCTGATTACGGTATACATAGAGATAAAAATAATTATAATAGCCATTTCATCAGTTTTTGACTGTTATAAATGTTGTTATATTTATTGTTTTGGAAGCATCGTCTGCAAACCTATCAAACTGTCAAGCTGTTACAAACATTTCAATTTGATATTTTTGTTTAAAGTTGGGCACTTGTTGGCACAGATCAAGCTATTCCATTGATTACCAGCAATTTTGGGTTATAAAATATGTCAAGTTCATCCCACCGTAGACTAAATGTATGGAAAGTGAAACAGTAAAAACACTGAGCAAGTGAAAGTGGAATTTACCATGTCTGATTATGATACCAGTAGGTATACCGCACTCCACGGAGAGTTATGATGAGGAACCGTACCACTATTCTGAAATATACGAATGGGATCTATACAATTCTACAGAGAGTGATGATTATAATCTTGATGATTGATGATTATAGTCTTTGACGACATGGTTGGCGCAGTGGTAGAGTATCCGGCTGCTGCGCAACATGTAGCGGGTCGATCCCCGCACGGAACAAATGTTTGTATGACCTACGGGTAATTGTTCCTGGTCTGGGTGTCTTGTATATGTGAGATTTCATGTTTGTGAACGCACCCACGATACAGGAGTAAATCCTAGTGTGGGGCCACCTTTTTAAAAAAACAGAAACAGAATCTTGTACCTATTTCCGTCATGCATGGACGAATCATTTGTGAACTATAGATTGCCATCCAGCGGAAAAATGTTCTATATTGATTTATGTTTTGCCAATGGTGTTTTTATTTTCATGAAATATTTTCAGATTTTATAGTTATCTTTATTTTGATATACGATACCTTGTTAACTAATATTCTTTTGAAATATAACAACTCGTTAGAGGTACGTTTGCAGATCACTGTTTTGAGTTTTACGAAAAATGATAATCGATCGTTTTATTTTAAAATGAACATAACGAAGAATGAAGTGTTTGGCAAGAGTGTAGCTACAGAGCACATCCCGCTAATTATGCTTACTTCCCATTTAACGAGGACCAGCCTATGTGTATAATAACAGGGTATAAATTCGAACTCTGCACTGACTCTGCCCACACACATCCATCTGATCAACCCATTCCCGACCATAAAAGCTGACCCGAAAAGCAACTGCTCCTTATGTTCAGCAGTTGCGTTGGCGGTAGCAATTGCAATTTGTTCGTATAATAATTTAGCAGTACATAGAATTTATATTACCAATTCGACTCATTCCGACTATGGAGTACTCCTACCTACATACCTACCGTGCGTGGACCGACTCACGCTTGGCCTGTTTCGGTAGTGTTTTGGTAATTATCAAGTGCGATATGGAAAACAGGATATTTTTTAATTAATCAATTTATTGCAGATTGTGGCGTGCCTAGAGATAAATTCATTATAATAGTTCGTTCATTTGCTTTATACGAGTAATATAACTATTGTTAAATCAACTGTTTCCTAAGCAAGACTTGCGTGTAGTGAAGCTGTTCACAAATTGATTAATTTAAAAGTCTGTAAATTAAAAGTGAACACTGTGTTTTCTGCATGATCCACCATTGTCTTTCTGGGTGCAGGTGTTTCTCATGATGACAAATTCGATTCCGAGCGATTGTTTCTAAATGATTGTCTAAGTGATCGTCCCGAATAAGAGCAAAAGTGAATCAATCAAAGCGCTGTAAAAGTGAGATTCGCCATGTCTGATGATGAAACCAATATTCTGGACGATTCTGCAGAGAGGCTGGAGGATCTGTTTAATTCTTCAGAGAGATCAGTTGAGGAACCGTATGACTACGAAGATGAGACATATCTATGGGAAATGTCAGAAACCCAAGAAAGTATTATTCTGTCTGTTATAATTATTTTGACATTTCCGACGTTAATATACGGTGTGTCATCGTGGTGTATCATGAAAAATTTTCGTAATTACAAAAACTTTGTATTTCTTAACGGAATATTATCAAACCTCTTGCTTTATTCAACTTTATGCATTTTTAGGTGGACGGAAAATGATCGAATAGAATTTGTAACGAATTACCTTTTTATGTACTTAGAAACAGCGAAATGCCATTGGCTTGTAGTTATAAGTCACATGTTTTACGTTGACGTTGTTAAAGTTTTTAAAGGTCATTATATACACAGGAGATTTCTTAAAAGTGGCATTTTTGGTTGGGGGTTGTCTTTGATCACTAACGTTATTTCTGTGTTAGTAAACTATTATTTTTATGACATATTTGGATTTAATGAAACAGAGTTACCCCCAGGAATAATGGATCTTTTGTTTGTTGTAGAACAAATTCTACCGCTAACAATTAACAGTGTTTTTTACTTTGTAATTTTATTTTCCCTTTGTCGTAGTTTCATTACGTGCGCACTGCCTCGCTCTAACATCTGGCGTCGCTTGTATATAGCTACTTTGATATTTATACTAAGCGATGTTTTAGTGTTGTGCGATTATATAATGAAAGCATTATCCCCTAGTGCAATAATAAAACTTATATTAAACTTATTAAGTTATTTTAATCCACTAGTATTGGACATTTTTTTTGTCGTTAAAAAGAGTAACCGAGAAGCTTGGTACGACTTTTATGTAAATAGAAAACGACGAAGGTTACTATTAGCAAGGCATTCAGGTAATGATATCATCATGCATGGAAGAATCATTGGTAAATCTGATGAGAGCCGGCAGGACCTTGCATAATAATTTTTTTTTGTCATTCCATGCATAAGTTTTTTTTTATTTTTCAAATATTCTGATGTTAATTGAGCCCATCTCAAACGAATGAAAAATATAAGGTTCATAGAATAAAAAAAATAAAATATGATAGTGATGATTTTTAGTAGGTAACTCAATTTATTAATCTACTATAATAATATGTATAATTAAGAATATATAAATAATCTATATAATAAAGAAAAAAATAACATTATTTTTGTATCTTTGTAACAAATAAACTCAAAAACTGCTAGACCGGTTTCAAAATCTTTTTCACCATTAGAATGCTACATTATCCTTGAATAATATAGGCTATATTAAAATAAATAACTGTCCACCCGTGCGAAGCCGGGACGGGTCGCTAGTTTTACGATAAGTAAGTTTTGTTTTTTAGATAAGGAATAAGTGTAAATATAATATATTAATCTATTAAATTAACTAGAATTTATGAAGAAGAATTAACAGAAAGAAGTACGAACGAATAAAATGTTTTAAAATAGAGTTATTTATTAAAATTACGATAAGTATCATCGCTTTATGAACTGGCACAACACGATAAGAGGGACATCCGTGTTCCTTTAAATTCCTTTTGCCTAGAACCACGGTAACTCTTTCGAAAAATTCCACAACCCTTGGTATATGCTGCAGTTGAATTTTAAAAAGCTTTCCCAACTGATTGAGCTGAAATTTTACACAAACCTTCGGTTTTAAAAGACAAAACACGTTTAACTCAGTGACGTTAATTTAAATTTACATATGGCTCCAAATGATAGTGGATTACTTATTTTCATGCATCCACATGAAATGGAAAGGGTTTTCTGTAAAGAATAAGAAAAAAGCTTGTTTTGGAATGACTCTTCAAGAAAGTTATGTGTATCTTGAATTCAATTAATGTTACCTTCATTGTTTCATAAAAACCTAAGAAAAGTAATCATCCCATGATATTGATTTGGCTGTTTTGGAATGATACTCGTAAAATCATTGGAACTCAACACTACCGAAATATTACCTGCCTTATATACAATTAACCCTTCTATCAACGTCCTTCAACAATCTGTTTGCCTGGTACCGCATTAGCTGTGATACGAAATTAATACTTCACTCAGCAGCATGAGTAGGTCCATTAGTGAGAGTGCATGAATAGATAATAATATACCTAGAGGTGCATATTAATAGACTTTAATTTACTCTAGCACTTACTGGCAATATGTTGTGTTAATCTGATATCATAATTTTGCGGTATACCAATGACTTATCTATCTTTACCTAAAAATGTTGGAAAATAAATATTTCGACGCTCAATCCTATTAAAAATATCAAAATAACGCTGCAAATATGACATTGATGGTAAATTAATTATTACTAAAAATAATGACGCTATATTATAACAGAAGTTCTTATCAGCCCCGAATGTTGCACTTTAATTTAACTCAAACGAGATTATCAGCTGTAACGAAAATTAATGATCATTGATTTGTTAAAATATTGATAACTAGCAGCGCTCCGCGGTTTCACTCGCGTAATTCCCGATCCTGTGAGAATACGGGGATAAAATATAGCCTATGTTACTCTCTGAAAATGTAGCATTCCATTCGTGAAAAAGTGGTTAAAATTGTCCAGTAGTTTCAGAGCTTATTCGGAGCAAATAAACAAAAATCTTTCATATTTTTCCATACAAGAAGTACCTACTCAAGTTTGGTGTGTTCCGGGAATGGAAGGGATTGGGTTAAGTCTGATATTGTACACCCACATTTCACCCCCAATGAGTTCATTGCACTCATTGGGGCTCATTTTACTCGGTAACAAAGTTTACTCGGGATATACATATGTACATCAAATAATAAACTACTAAGAATCACTTGAGTGGAACACCTGTTACGGTTTTACCAACCCATATACTAGCCCTCACATTCACTACAAGGCACTGCCTCACAAGGAAAACTTTTCTGAAAGTAATTTCTTGTAAGTTAAGCTAGATAATTGTTTTCCATTTCCGAGATACGGTTTCAATACGAACATATTTCCTTACTTCCTTTTGACATAATATGTAGTTTTACCTTAGGTAAAGTTTTCGTGGCAGATACATACATACCTCCTTTACAATTACAACAACAATACTTTTGATTATGCTGGCTACAGTTAGTTGTCAGTCTGTATCATCCAGGACAAAAACAAATGACTCTCAGTTTCAGAAGAAAGATTTAGTAAGGACCGTTACTTGTTAGACTGGCTGAGTACTCAATTTATCCATTAGGTAAATTAGACATAGAAAAAAAGGTCAATCTATTATTCCTTCTTCTGCCTAGTCTTTCCCCAACTTTATTGGGATCGGCTCCCAGACAATCTGGATTCAGCTGAATACCAGTATTCCAGTATTTACCAGCACTATCCCTTGTTCACCACGAACTCATGATGGCAATGATACGTCACAGTCAAGAATTCATATTTTTAATATTGCCAAAGGTATTGTGCGTAGTTTATGTGGAGTCTGCCAGGGTTGTGGAATTGTTCGAAAGAGTTCCCGCGGTCCTGGAACACAAAGGGCATTTTGAAGAAACACGGTCACCCTGTAGTCTGACACTCCCTCCCGCTCCGCCCAGAGCGGGAGAAGTCATCTGATGATTTCCCATACAGAAACAAAAAAAATGATGTTCACAAAACCATGATTACGGATAAAAACATCAACAAAATATCTGGTTTAACGGCACAAATTGCTAAAAAATTCATGGAGGTGTAAAGGTGACTTACAAAATAATTCCACGTTCTTGCTTTACTGATGTTATGAAAACAAACAAATTGGTACTGCAACACAACTTTATATCACTGTGGAATTATATACGTTGTGCATACAGATGGAACCGTTCTTGCTTTAGTTTATTGCTTTAGAGTCAACGACTTTATAAAATAACTAGCAGCGCCCCGCGGTTTCACCCGGATATTTCCCGTTGCCGTGGGAAAAACATATTTAATTTGTTGAATACAAAATGAAAACTTTCCATGTTGTCAAATAAAAAAAGTAGGAAACGAATGAAATTAAATTACTACCTTGAAGCTTAAGACTAATATTTTCATCGCTTTATTGCATAAGTATTGACAAGCCCTGCGGTTTGACCCGCGTATTTCCCGTTCCCGTGGGAATACGGGGATAAAATATAGCCTATTTTACTCAGGGTGAATGTAGCTTTCTAATGGTGTAAGAAATCGGTCCAGTATTTTTTGAGTTTATCCGTTACATACAAAAATACAAATCATATGGTGGAGCGGAAGGGAGTGTCAGACTCTTACTGACTAAAAACCAACCCGTGTTCCACCTAGTGCCCTTTGCGTTCCAGGGCCGCGGTGACTCTTTCAAACAAGTTCCGCAAGTGAACGCCATTGCTTGAGATGCTTACAACAATATTACAACATAGAGTATTTAGACAACGTGCTTTTCCATTAGCGAACGCGATTGTCAAAATGCCAAAATATAAGGGATTGATTTCTTGACATTTCGACAGCGTTTGTGATTCCATACATCTTGACGTTTCACCACGTTCTCCTTTGCCAGGCTCCTACAGAATATCATTTATTTAGGGTTTAGGTCTCGATCCAATCTTGTGGTTACTTTAAATTATGTAAACATTAAGAATGGAATGTAAATCAACAAGTTCAAGTTTAGGTTGTCATTTGGTAAATTATTCACAAATCAAATATGTTTATTTCTTAACTAGCTGCTGCCCGCGACTTCGTCCCCGTGGAATCCCCGATTTTAAAACATTATTTATCGCTGATCCGCTCCTATTGGCTTAAGCGTGATGATATGTAGCCTAAAGCCTTCCTCGATAAATGGTCTATTCAACCCAAAAAGAATTTTTCAATTCGAACCAGTAGTTCCTGAGATTAGCGCGTTCAAAGAAACAAACAAACAAACAAACAAACAAACAAACAAACAAACAAACAAACAAACAAACAAACAAACAAACTCTTCAGCTTTATAATATTAGTATAGATTGATTTCCAAATAACGTGGTGTACTTGAAGACATTGTCTATTTTGAAATCTAAAACCTGTTTAACTATTTATTGACTTACTAGCTGACCCAGCAAACGTTGTTTTGCCATATAAAATAAACACAATATTTAGGGGTACATATGAATGATGTTCTATATAATTAAAAGAAAGTCGCAGGTGAAATTTAGCTTTCTATTGGTGAAATTATTTTTAACCGACTTCTAAAAAAGGAGGAGGTTCTCAATTCGGATGTTTGTATGTTTTTTTTTAATGTTTGTTCGCGCATAACTCCTTCGCTTGCCAACCGATTCGAAAAATTCTTTTTTTGTTGGAAAGGGTATACTTCCCAAATGGTCCCATTAAAATTTTATCGAAATCGAATAAGCGGTTTTTTTTTGTTAATTTCAATAAATGATAGCAAATCTGTCGGGATAGCTGAAATCGCATGTTTGTTTATTGTTTACACCAATTTATACCACGTACGCTGTGATGGGTATGTTTAGCTGGGAGTGAACCACTAAAAAGTGAAAAATAAAAAACTTTTTACAAAAAATAAAACCGACTTCTAAACAAAAAAAACCAAAAAGTATAATATAAATATAATTTCGGAACTCGGTATTTTTGGTTGCTTTTTTGTTGTTGAACACACCGACTTCCGCAATTATAGTTATATTATACTTTTTGGTTTTTTTCGTTTAGAAGTCGGTTTTATTTTTTGTAAAAAGTTTTTTATTTTTCACTTTTTAGTGGTTCACTCCCAGCTAAACATACCCATCACAGCGTACGTGGTATAAATTGGTGTAAACAATAAACAAACATGCGATTTCAGCTATCCCGACAGATTTGCTATCATTTATTGAAATTAACAAAAAAAACCGCTTATTCGATTTCGATAAAATTTTAATGGGAACTATAATTGCGGAAGTCGGTGTGTTCAACAACAAAAATGCAACCAAAAACACCGAGTTCCGAAATTATAGTTATATTATACTTTTTGGTTTTTTTTTGTTTAGAAGTCGGTTTTATTTTTTGTAAAAAGTTTTTTAAAATAGAAAACTTAAACTGATCACGTCCCACGGAAACGGGATAAAAATGTCCTATATAAATATATCCTATGCCTGCGCCATTTATTATTTCTGGCTCAGTGTTCTTTCTTTCGTCTCCTAAGGATCATAGCTTGATGTTAAATAATTATGGTTCTGGTATCCTGGTACTTTGTAAGTCTTCACTCACAATTCCAGCCCCAGTAATGCTTCGACATGTTTATGGTCTGCTGGTACACGTGGATCCTTACCTCTCAAATTTTCAACCCTGAAATTTAATACTTCGACATTCTTCTTTCTGGTCTTCTAGTACTTGTAAATCATTAGCGCATGCAATTTTAGCCCCGGAAACAATACCATTTAAAAAAAATTAACGGCTAGACTGATCACGTCCCACGGAAACGGGATAAAAATGTCCTATATAAATATATCCTACGCCTGCGCCATTTATTATTTCTGGCTCAGTGTTCTTTCTTTCGTCTCCTAAGGATCATAGCTTGATGTTAAATAATTATGGTTCTGGTATCCTGGTACTTTGTAAGTCTTCACTCACAATTCCAGCCCCAGAAATGCTTCGACATGTTTATGGTCTGCTGGTACACGTATGTAAATCCTTACTTACAAATGTTTGACAGGTGCGAAACAAAGGAAAATTTAGGGAAAATGATTCATCTTTCATAATTATTTATTCGTCGAATTTTCATTGTTTTAAAGATGTATTCTGCTATTCGGGGCAGAGACAAATCCAACGAAACAAAAACCAAGAAAATTGGTCCAGCTGATCTCGAGTTATAAGTGTTGTAACAAACCCGACTTTGTTTTATATATATAGATTACACATTTTATATTCAATTACTTATATTTTTCTTTTCGTTCTTGATTAGGTTGACTTCTGTCCTCATACACAGACAGACAGGATGAATAACACTATAACTTTTTCATAACGAATATATGATGGTAATTTCACGACATGAAATGTTAGAATGGGTGCTATTTATACTAATAAGATTGTTGCTTATTTCACATCTTCTGACAGCGTTTTGAAACACTTATCCCTTACTTAGGCACTCAGAATGAGGTCGTGTCTAGTGTACTAATTCCTTTCAAAGACTAAGCAAGCTTTTGAAGTATGTATACTAAAATTATTCTTAGTGTAGCTATAAGCTAAGCAATATGTTCTTTCAAATTTTATAAGATAGACGTTATAGTATTCAAGTCTCGTTTATGTTTTGCTGAAATCAGGTATGTTGCCCCTTTTGACGTGCTCCAAAATCTTTGATAAACGCACGGCCCGAGTATCTGGGTAGATACTCGGGCCGTGCGTTTATCAAAGGGTTGTGATGAACGTTAAGTTAACCCGAATAAAGAGTATGGGTGAAAGCTTTCATAATGTTTACATTATGTACATACATAGCACGATGTTCTAGGAAACAGAATGTACGAGGTATCATGCATCTGTGTTTTTTAATTCTGCACAGTCTTTGAAACTATTCGTATCTATTTAGAATAAGGTATATATTATATGTAGACTTCAGTTGAATTAAATTCTGTTTACGTGCTACATAGCAGCAGCTATGTTCTAATTAGTCAAAAGTGGCTTACTTAAAGCATTACCTAATCCAAAGGTTCGAACTATCATTCGTATGTTAATTGCACACGTCCCTAAATTCGTATGCTATTTCAAAAAACTACTTCTGTTTTACAAAAAGAAAAATCGAACATCTATTCAACATAAATGTACTTATGGATTCCGTAGTTTATACTGGAAATTGTTTACTTTTATGGATGCTCTCGAGTGTTTCTACAGCGGACGTTGAGCGGTTGAAAAAACAATACATTTTTAACCGACTTCTAAAAAAGGAGGAGGTTCTCAATTCGGATGTTTGTATGTTTTATTTTTGGTTTTTTTTTATTGTTTGTTTGCGCATAACTCCGTCGCTTGCCAACCGATTTGAAAAATTCTTTTTTTGTTGGAAAGAATATACTTCCCCAATGGTCCCATGAAAATTTTATCGAAATCGAACAAGCGGTTTTTGAAAAATCAACAAAAATCTAAAAAAAAATCTACATTGTCTACATTGACGACCTTTTAGTTTACTCTGCATTGGAGCAGTGCGTTTTTTTTTACACTAATGTAATTGGTTCGTTTAGGTGGGGGGAGGGGAGAGGGTTTAGGTACCACTAAAAAGTGAAAAATAAAAAACTTTTTACAAAAAAATACAACCGACTTTTCCACAAAAAATCAAAAAAGTACAAAATAACTTTAATTTCGGAACTCGGTGTATGTGGTTCCTTTTTCATTTTTTGAACACCGACTTCCGAAATTAAAGTTATTTTGTACTTTTTTTATCTTTTGTGGAAAAGTCGGTTGTTTTTTTTTTGTAAAAAGTTTTTTATTTTTCACTTTTTAGTGGTACCTAAACCCTCTCCCCTCCCCCCACCTAAACGAACCAATTACATTAGTGTAAAAAAAACGCACTGCTCCAATGCAGAGTAAACTAAAAGGTCGTCAATGTAGACACTGTAGATATTTTTTTAGATTTTTCAAAAACCGCTTGTTCGATTTCGATAAAATTTTCATGGGACCATTTGGGAAGTATACCCTTTCCAACAAAAAAAGAATTTTTCAAATCGGTTGGCAAGCGACGGAGTTATGCGCGAACAAACAATAAAAAAAAATAAAAAAAAAATAAAAAAAAAAACATACAAACATCCGAATTGAGAACCTCCTCCTTTTTTAGAACTCGGTTAAAAATAAATGAATTGACTTGAATTGACTAAAGTTATTTTGTACTTTTTTGTTTTTTTGTGGAAAAGTCGGTTGTATTTTTTTGTAAAAAGGTTTTTTATTGGGTGCATATTCTAAACTCCGAACCTCTATTACGAGTTTTTGAGCTGGACTTCCGTTTGGCGCAACTAAAAACAAAAATAATCATACCTATGTAAATGATAGTTCACTTCACGACTCCCGACTACCTAGTCAGTAGCCAGAAGGAGTATAGTCTTCCCCAGTTGCAGAGGTCAGATAGGCAGGTCAGTCATTGTAAAATTCTGGTTCTAGCTGCATCCAGTCAGATTGCCGACACCAACATTTAGATAATAGCTAGTAAAATGATACTGTAGCACAATTTCAAATGTAATTAGTGCTACTATATTTGGGGCAATTGGGCTCTATTACCTACTGTACACCACCAATAAGTATTTTATAAATACAATGAAATATCGTCACGGAACACTAATTCAACATCGTAATAATGAATTTAACCAAGTTTTCACCCAAAATATTTTCAAAATCCATGTTTTCCGCTACCGCAATCGCGAAATTACAACCTCAAGTCAAGGTCTGTTTACACTCACGATATAAACACATCTATATTATTTTTATTTAATATTATAAAGCTGAAGAGTTGTTTGTTTGTTTGTTTGAACGCGCTAATCTCAGGAACTACTGGTCCGATTTGAAAAAATCTTTCAGTGTTAGATAGCCCATTTATCGAGGAAAGCTATAGGCTATATATCATCACGCTAAGACCAATAGGAGCAGTCATGAAAAATGTGACACAAACGAAGTTGTGCGGACAGCTAGTACTATATAAACATAAACTTTTCTGTCGAGGAAGTACCGGGATAAAACCAATAATACACAAAATGTTTGTTATTCAACCAATTTTATTTTATCACCTTCAAAGCATGTTCCTTCAGAAACGATACACTTACGCCAACGAATAATCCAATCATCAAAACATTTTTCAAACGCTTTTCGTGGAATTGAGTTCAGTTCTCGCTGCGATCGAAAGGAAACGGGTGCCACGAAGAAGCAATTTGAGTATAGGAAAAAGCAAGAAGTCTGTTGAAACCATATCTGGTAAATAAGGTTTCTCGATGGTATTTGTTGATTTTTTGGTCAAACCTTTGTTCACAATGATGGCCTTGTGCGAAGGCGTATTATCGTGGTGCAAAATAAAATAAAAAATAGTATTTCCACAAAACTGCTCTTTTTCGTCTAATTTGCTCTGCTAAACGCAACATAACGCTAAAATAATATTTTTATTTTCCGCTTAACCTTCCGGCCCAACACCGCGATAGTCAAAGAGAACAGTCCAAATTACTTTGACTTTTTTTTTTTTTTTTTGGATAGGAAATCATCAAATGACCCCTCCCGCCCTGGGTGGAGCGGTAGGGAGTGTCAGACTTTTACTGACTAAAACCCACCCGTGCTCCTCCATGTGCCCTTTGCGTTCCAGGGCCGCGGCAACTCTTTCGAACAAATTCCGCAACCCTAGCAGGCACCGACCCTATGGGGTCCCGTCCTTGGTGCTGACGGCTCCTTCGGCGCGCGTGGAACACAACGCGTCGTCGACTCAACCTGGTGTCGGACGGCGAGCCACCCACGCTCACCGTCCCCAGGCATCAGCCACTGCGCAATAGCACAGCGGCCGACTTGTCTCTGGAGGAGGCCGAAATGGGACCATTACTGGCACTCCATCTCAGCACCCTCCCGAGCGTTGGGAGTCGCAGCACCCGCAGCGGAAGCGGCAGAAGCGGCGACGGAAGTCGCGGCGGCGGCAGAGGCGGCGGCGGCGGCAGACCTCTTGCCCTTGGTCGGGGCGGATGGCGCGCAGGCCCTTCCCCCAGCCCAGTGCTCGGCCGGCTTGCCAGCAGCCGCACATGCACTGCAGTGCGGCGTGGCCTTACATGAGCCGGCCCGATGACCGGGCTGACCACAGCGGAAACAAAGACCGCTGCGGTCCACCTCCGAGGGGCACATAGCTCCCGTGTGGTTGCCCACATGGCAGCGGTAGCACCTCAGAGGCCTGGGTTCCAGCAGTTTTACCCGCGCAGACACCCATCCCACCAAGAGCCTTCGGCCCTCCGACACAGTTCTGGCCGCCGTCACGGGGCAGCTCACCACAAGGGTTTGCATGCCCGTGTTGTCAGGCCGGAGGGGGCACCCTCCGGCCTGACAACACGGGCATGGGCATGGGGCATGGGCATGGGCATGGGCATGGGGACGGGCACGGGACTGGGGGGTGCTCTGCCGAGCTCGTCAAGGCGTGCCCGCCTTGACGAGCTCGGCAGAGCACCCCCCAGTCCTGGCGACGGCGGCCACAACTTCCTCCTCCGTAATAGAGTCATCCAGGCCCACTATGCGCATGTCGATGCGCTTAGTCGGCCTGGACACCCGGACCTCGTCCGCGGGTAAGACCGCCCTCAGCTTTTCGGCCAAGGCGTCCGCGAACGGGCCACTCTCCGCTCCGGCGAGCTCGAGCTTGCGGGCACCGGTTAGGGTCCTCCTGACCCCGATGCCCCCGCTGATGCCCAGCTCTTGGAGGCTCACCGCCTCCTTCGCCCGCTTCAGTACGGCGAGATACGTCACGCCCCTCTGTTCCGCTTCCGGCTGCAGTGTGAGCACTACAGCCGCGGACTTCGGGGCGCGAAGCCTCGCCGCAATAGCGTTGGCCTTACGCCGCTGCTTCCTCGCCTTCCTCCTGGCCGTCTCTTTGGCCCTCCGCTTCTGGCCAGCAACCTGCCACTCGGCATCGGCCGCAGGAGGGTCCGAGGGTGGGGGTGGGGGCGGCTGTGGCACCACTGGCGCCGCAGCCTTAGCCGCTCCTCCCCGAGCCTTCCTCCCACCCCTTTTCGCCGGGGCCGACTTGGTCGTCGCCGGCGTCGCAGCCTCCGGCGCCACAGGCGCTGGCGCTGCTCCGCCCTTGGCCTTTGCCTTCGCCTTGCCGGACGTTCCCGGGCTGGCAGCCGCGGCGGCCGCGTACGAAGCCGCCTTCTGCTGCTGGCCCGGGGCCCTCTGAGTCGCCGCTGTTGCCGCTGTTGGGGGACGCCGGACCATGTCCTCCAGCATGGAGAACTGCCTCCGGAAGGGAGCCAGCTCCTGCCGTACCAGGTCCCGCACCTGGCTCAGCACTTGGCCCCCCTCCGGCGCTGCCGGACTCAGTCCCCCTCGCGGCTCCACGGAGGCCGCTCTGGCCATCCCCGCCAGGTCCCTCCGGAGCGACTCATTCTCCTGAACGAGTCGCTCCGTAAGAACCGCGAGGCGGGCGACCTCCGCCCGCAACTCCGACGCCTCGTCTGAGGCAGTCCCGCCAGCGTTGGCCGCCGCTGCCGCCAGTATGGAGGCTTTGGCCGCACTGATGGCCTCCCGCTTCGAGGACTGCTTCCTCTTGAAGGCCACAGCGCGGATCGCGGCCTCCACGACCTCCGCAAACTGGGCCCTCTGGTCCTCAACAGCGGGAGGTACCTCTCCCGGGGACTCCAAGTCGTCAGAGTCGAGAGGAGGCGGACGAGTAGAGGGAGCCCTGCGACCGCTCCCTCCAGGGCGACGCCCCTCCTCCACCAACCTCTCGGCCCGACGCTCCACCTCCCGGGTAGAGGGTGCAAGCCCCCTCCCTGCCTCACAGCCCCTGCCCCGCCTAGCGGTGGGGATTTTGCGGGCGGAGGCAAATTCGCCCTCGGAGGACGACCCGCTGTCATCCTCCCGTCTGGGCCGTTTGCGGAAGAACTTTACGTTCTCCGCAGCAGCCCCCCCTCTTTCATCTCCCGAGCCCGCCGAGCTGACCGTTACTAGGTCTAGCGCGGAGCCGGAATCCAACTCCACGCCACCCCGGCGCTCAGGCGAACCCTCCTCTGCGAATTCGTGCGCCATCAGCTCCTTAAAGGAGGCGGATCCGGATGACGACGACGAATTGGAGCCTCCTCGGCTCTTGTTGCCACTGGCAAGCGGAAGACGTTTGGTGCCCACCCCAGAGTACGGAGGGCAGCCCGCCGAAGCGGGATGGGATTCCCCGACCGCTGAGCAGTCGGGACCCACCTGGGGACTCATTTTGCAAGCGTCTTTTTTCATGGATTTCCTTTTAAGGGTGTGGTCCCTTTTTGCTCCGCCCCTTCTCAGGGCCCTCTCTCCCAACCTCCCCTCTCCACCTGCTCGCTGCTCTCACAGTCACGTCTGATGATCAGACGCGTACCAGAGAGCAGCGAGCAAGCGTGTGTCTCTCTTGGTCTGATCCCTCACTTGCGACCTTCCGGCATGAGTGGCTCTACCGGGAAAGCTCGCAAGATCATTGGGACGCTCAAGCCCCACCACGACGACAACGTGGAGACACATTCGGTGGGGAAATTACTTTGACTTTTGATTGCGATTGAGGTTTGGAGAAAATTCAAGTCTTTGGGACTAGCCGAGCGGTAACATGTTTTATACCCAAGTGATTATTTAAAATAACACGGATTGACTCGCGGGTAACAGAAAGTTCAACGGCTTTCTCTCTTAAACATTAATGTGGATTTTTTGTCACTATTTCCTTCAAAACTTCAGTTGCAGACGTTGATGGGCTACCAGAGCGAGGAAAGGGCACCATACATACCATAGGGTAGGTACCATGAGCACGAGATATTAAAAAGTTTACCTCTGCTGGTAATACTTCGTTCTATGACTAGTATACTTGGTGAATCATCCTCACACATATGAAGTATTTTTTGCATGCCAAATATTGTAAAACATTTATTTGAAAAGAGTAAATATGGAGTTTCTTGTCCGTTCTTCTCCATAAGAATCTACCTTTGCGAATGGACGCTAGAGTCACCTAATTATGATAAATTTTAATGATGACGTTCAAAAGTGCCGTTTAATGGCCTAATTGAAATAAACGTTTTGACTTTGACTTTGTCTTTGAAAATCTTCCATCCCATCTCGACCGCTTTTGAACGCTTTGTAACACTTACAAGCACGTGTTTTGTATAAAGTCAACTCACCGTAAGCCTTTTGTAACATTTTCAGTGACTCCGACCATGTAATTACAATGGTGATCCAACATTTAAAACAAACTCTTTGTTCGTTGTTTTTTTTTTCATTATGTAATTCACATTACAAACTAGGTATGATATAACTAAAAACAGCGCTGTATTATTTTTATCTATATGTAACTCAAGCTCCACGCAAAATGGAATAGTTAAACACCAATTTAAAAACCATAAAAAAAGAGGAATGGGACCAAAAAAAAATCACCCATTCTTAATCATTTCCTTTTTGACAGAGTGTTCATCTCTGGCACACTTACCTGTCATATACTTAAAGGTCGAGTTATGTATATTAATCAGTCCCTCACTGGGCTGATAATGTAAACCTAAACGGCAACTTGACTCCATATCGATACACATTTATTATTACGATTAGGACCTCAACATACTTATTCTCATAATTTATAAGTGCGGGTTCTTGGACTAAGTATCGTTATACGAGTCTTAGAGAAACACCACACGTGTTGGAATATCCACTAATCGCTGAATGAATTCTTAAATGGAATAAAAACTATATATAATATGATCTGCCAAGTAAATTAACAAGAAATTACGCGCAGGGGAAATGAAATAAAAAAATAAACAAAGGTATCACCACCTTTTTTTTTGTGGATGGGAAATCATCAAATGACTTCTCGCGCTCTGGGCGGAGCGGAAGGGAGTGGGAGTGATCGGCGGCGGCGACCTCTCGCGTCCGGCCCTGGTTCAAACCATGGTCTGGAGCGAGAGGGCATGGGCAAGCGGTCACCTCCTTCTGCGAAGCAGTAGTGCTAGCGAAGGAAGATGATGATTGCGCTCGGGATCACACTCGCCACAACAGAAGAAAACGCCCCGGACGTCGGGAGGCGCGGGGCGATTCCGGGCCACCGTAGGCGCGGGCATGCAGGTGAGCTATGGGTGGCTCGCCGTCCGATAACAACCATTCCTGGGTTAATGGCGTATTGTGTTTGTGGTCCCATAGGGTTAGTGCTTGCTAAGGTTACGGAATTTGTTCGAAAGAGTCACCGAGGTCCTGGAACGCAAAGGGCATTAGGAGGAACATGGGTTTGTTTTAGACAGTAAGAGTCTGACACTCTCTTCCACTCTACCCAAAGTGAAAGAAGACAGTTGACGATTTCCCATCAGCAAAAAAATGGGCAAACTGCCTTGCTTGATACTTATGCCATAGACTGCATATTGTCATAAACAATTAGATATTCTGGAATATATGTACATATGTAAGTAATACCTAGTTTTCATCTATGACTTCTTTATCTATATTGATAAACTCAATATTAATTAATAATTATAAATACTTTTATTTCAGATCTTGGTGTCCATTTTGTTTATAACAATGTTCTTATAGACTAGTGTTAGTGAAACTTAAAACTATCAACAGCAAAACAAACTCAAATTAATGTTCATCTTGGAACGCAAAAACTCATCTCAAACAGTGAAGTATCTAGAAGAGGAATAATTCAATGGGTTTCAAGTACTATTAATTAGTAAAAGTATTGTCCTATAATTTAAATGTTTCCTGGTATTCGTGTTCTTGTAAATTTAATTTGTTTCGTTTTGCGTCATTCTCTGTTCTTAGAAATTCTGAATAATATAAAGTTCTAGGTACTCTGTAATCTTCGAAGTATTAGTGCTAGCTATTATGTCTTCTATCGACTTACAAAGAAGGTATTTGATGAAGTAATGGACTTCTTTTACTAAGGCTTCGATTGCACGTATAATAGAAGTAATATATATTTGTGCTATTAGTTTTTTTCGTGGTATTAGTTACTAGATAGGATATTATTTCAATAAAAGTAAAGGTTTAGACAAAGTTCTAACATTATAACTTTCGACAATCGTCATCGCTGATAGTAACAGTCTGTAAACTAAGTTAATTGTTAAAGTCTATGGAGCCTATTTTGTCCCACTGCTGGGCAATGGCCTCTCCTTTTTCCACACAACTACATTCTTAGTTTGAGTTCGGGCCAGTCTAAGTGTTACAGTCTTATTGGTCTCGTGGTACGAGCCGAGCTGGTCCAGCCATCGTCGCCTTTCCTCACCAATTTTTAGGTTGCCGGGTACCTGCTCACTGAAATATGAATCTTTACTAAATAAAAACTTTTAAGATAAATTAAAATGTAGCTGAGATATGAATTCTCGCTGTACCTCTAACGTGTCCGTCAAACATGCTTATTTTTATTATTTTTGGATATTAACGACAATTTTTTTTTGAATGGACCACTCGCGAACTGATAGTGGTCCATTCAAAAAAAAAAATTGCAAACAGCTCACTAAGGCTGGTTACTGCTCAACCGGAAAATATTAAAGACAAGTAATAAATCTTAATTATATAGTTCAGTTATGTTCGTATCAAGGTTTAAGGCTTTTGTTCTTGAGATTTGCCAAAAGTTGGTTGCGAAATATACATAGTTTAGCCGCATTGGTTGACATCAGCTGATATAATTCAGACAACGCGCGTCATCGACAAAAACAACTAACCGTACTACAATTTAATAAATCTTACTGAACCTTCAGGCAATGGTCATCAGCACAAAAAATCTAATTTAAATAATTTGAAACTCTTATTTTCAAATTATCGCATTTCTAGATGTATAGTTTCCGATATCATAATAATTACTGCTCAAGTGATTCAGACAGATCTCATTCTCATGAAAATTTATCACAGTAAATCTGTAATGGTACCTGTAAAATAAATTGTATAACAATCGTGTCAAATCAGCAAGTCTTGTTTTATGTAAGGGAAATCATTAAATGACTTCTTTAACTCTGGGCGGAACGGACGAGAGTGTCAGACTATCACTGACTAAAATCCATCACTGTTATTTCAAATGTCCTTTGTGTTCCAGGGTCGCAACCCTGGCAGACACTCCACCCTTCTGTACACCCTGCCGCTAAGCCTTTCCTGGGTTCAATACCCATTTGTACCGTGCGTCATTGATAAACAGCCGCAAGCCGCTTTAGCGGACATACTATGTTTATATTTAATTTCAAGATCGCCATAAGTACATATATAGAAGACCAGTACTGTAATGCGCCTCGCTTTTATAGACATGCATAAATAATTTGAATGAACCGCTTTTGGTATCGGGTTTAGGTTAAGCTAATAAATTCCATTTTAGATGGGATCGCAGGATAAATAGATTACATTGGTAAAGCAAACTATTTTAGGTAGGTACAGTCAACAGCAGATATATTAGAGGACGTATATTCAAATAATTCTATACTCCTAAGACTTATTTTTCAAATATTAAAATAAAAAAAAAACAGTAACGGTCAAATTGTTTATGTACCAACTATAATTTTCGTTTGCTACGAAATATTTCACAGTGCGCGTAGTCAGTTAAAATTAAATCACAAAAGAAAACTTTTCTTGAATATACGATAAAGGTCACTCAAATGTTAACTATTTGAACATCTGGATTGCCTGCCCATATTTTTAACCGACTTCTAAAAAAGGAGGAGGTTCTCAATTCGGATGTTTGTATGTTTTTTTTTTATTGTTTTTTCGCGCATAACTCCGTCGCTTGTGAACCGATTTGAAAAATTCTTTTTTTGTTGGAAAGGGTATACTTCCCAAATGGTCCCATGAAAATTTTATCGAAATCAACCAAGCGGTTTTCGAAAAATCTAAAAAAAATATCTACATTGTCTACATTGACGACCTCTTAGTGTACTCTGCAAAGGAGCAGTGCTTTTTTTACACCAATGTGATTGGCTCGTTTAGGTGTAGGAGAGGGGAGGGGGTGTAGGTACCACTAAAAAGTGAAAAATAAAAAACTTTTTACAAAAAAATACAACCGACTTCTACACAAAAAATCAAAAAAGTGCAAAATAACTTTAATTTCGGAAGTCGGTGTTCAAAAAACGAAAAAGCAACCACAAACACCGAGTTCCGAAATTAAAGTTATTTTGCACTTTTTTGATTTTTTGTGTAGAAGTCGGTTGTATTTTTTTTGTAAAAAGTTTTTTATGCTGACTGTATCTTCAGGTTGAACACCCCACGTAACCGCACAGCCCGTGGTCACATAATTGAATCAGATGCCAATCGAAATTTTCCTTTGTCAATAAAAAGATGGGCTAGTGAAACTTACGGTTCTAAAATCGTTTTAGTAAAGAAGAAGTTGGATGGTACCGATACACTTACACTCACTCTTCTTTACAGAGTTGTGTACAGAGTGAGTGTAAAGGCGACAGGCGATGCCTTTAGAATAAATTAGTTTTACAAGTTAAAATGGTACACAAAAAATCTTGACAAGGATTATCGTGTTGCTTAGTTATTGTGTTGTATTGGTACAGACAGCGGCTCCACGTAAAGTACCAGTATTCAGATATATTCGGCTAGAATATAAACTACCCCAATATATGTATTTAGTTTTAATAAGCTAGGTAAATTGATTAAGTGCTATGTAAATGACTGTAATTTCACTACTTAATTTACAGAAACTGTATATTCCCTTTTAAATTACTCGAATTCATAGAATGTTGCTGCCGGAAAAAGTAAATAGTTTACATATGTTCGGAAAACTGCAATAATATTGTAAACTATCGCGTAAAATTGTAAGCTATTTTTTCTTATTAAGACATGAATATATTGGAAAGTATTTCACAAGGAAGAATGTTTATGAAAGTCAGCGAAAGTGTAGTTTTCTTCGGGTCGCAGATTTTGGTTTTTGGAAAAAGTACAAAATAACTTTAATTTCGGAAATCCGTGTTCAAAAAACAAAAAGCAACCAAAAACACCGAGTTCCGGAATTAAAGTTATTTTGTACTTTTTGGTTTTTTGTTTAGAAGTCGGTTGTATTTTTTGTAAAAAAGTTTTTTTTTAATTCACATTCGAAACAGCACTTGAAGCATAGGGACTTCTGCAGAGCCAAATTGTGCGGAGTCTGTCCACTTTTGTTGACTATTGTGTGCTAGATCTTAATGTCATCTAGTAATACTATGTTTATTAAAAAAAAATATTGAATATAAAATGGTATTGAATTCTCAATGTTAGGCAAAATGTTGATAGGATCTATAAACGTAAAATGGCTCACACCTAAAAATATCCATTTTAGTTTTCGTGTGTCAAAAAAAAAAACAAATGTCAGTTGAACGCAAAGCGCTGCCGCGGGGCTCACAATATTATACAATATTGTTTTAAAAATAAAAGTTATTTTAGTGGTTGTGTGTACTTATCGGTTTGTGTCGTATATAATCTAGTTTTCTTTTCTTCCTTTAGCATATTCCTGCGTCAGGAAAATCACCACCAACTAAGTTTAAAACTAGAATATTCGTACGTGAAATTTACTGTAGCACAAAAGCGTCAGAGATAATAATATTTTATCATATTTAATTTATAAAATATGTAAGCACTATGTGCTAAATAATTTTGTTGAAGAGTCCACAAAAGGTCTGCGTTTAATTAAAAATAATAGCGTTTGCTTCCACTAGTTTCCATTAGCAACTAATGAATGTTAATTAATTATTTCATTTCACATAAATACTATTCACAAACAGAAATTATTAACTATTTATGATGTTCTAGCTTTTCTTCCCAATTTAATTCGAGTGATCCTTCAGCTATACACTTTCCATGGAACGTTATAAAGGTAACTATGGTACCCACCTCAATTAGATGTGTTCTTTGTAACGTGGTTTTCTATCTTTGGCGGGAGGTACTACATTTTTAGATAACGAGATTATTCCTTTTGGGTTGTGTAAGTGACACAATATTAAAATTATATACCACGAAACTGAAGCCGCAGATTTTACACGAAAGCTCCTACTTATTAGTGAAATTCAGTCAAATGAGCAGTTGGTTAAAATAACTGCGAAGGTAAAGCGGTGAACTTGTCTCGTACCGGAATGACTGGCCCACAATAGCAGAGGCCAGACGTGTGAGGAAAGAGAAGGGGAGGGCATTGCCTGTAGTTGGACAAAACCGGCTAGTTAGATTAGAAGATCACTACGCTTTTCCTTACCTTACGATTTTCCTAAAATCGTAACTAGTGATCCCAAATAGAACCCAAATGGGATCTATGCAGCATGTCTTCCCTCCCTCTATTAGTCATCATGCCAGTAGTCATGTTTTGTCTAGTTGTTGATTTTCCTTTATCCCAATTAAATAAATTAAATAGTGATCCCAAATAGACCCCAAAATGGGGTCTATGCAGCATGTCTTCTCTTCCTCTATTAGCCATCATGCCAGTAGTCATGTTCTGTCTAGTTGTTTTTTTTAAACCGTGGTGTTCCCCTCCCCAGCCATCCACGAACACACTCACCCCTATATTCCTAGTCATGTCTTCCACCTCTTCTACACCTCAAAACACCATATTGACAATTCTAGGTTGTTATTTATTGACAATCTCTCTCTCTCTGGTTGTTCCTTCATCTCCGAAGATTATGGTCTTGGTGGGGTGTAAATCTTGAACGAAATCGTGAAACTTTGGGTTATTTTCCTCCCTTTTCCTAACGATAATTTAAAATTAATGTTGCAAGACTGTCGTCTCCTTGTCTCATTATTTATGACCAACACAATTGAATTATTGATACTAGTCGAGAGTTCTTTCTTTTGTCACGGCGACTGGAGGTACTACAAACTGCGTCGGAATAAGGGTTTCAGACGTGTCTGGTCCATTTACTATATAATTATATAAGTACTCGGTTTTCATCAACGCCAGTTATTAATAATCTCAATCTAGAATTTATATCAGAATCCTTGAAACATGTCCGAAATTGTTCGCTCTGAATTTCAAATTCGATTGAAATAATATCAAAAGTCCTAAAATGTAAAATTTTATAAACGTTGTGCAGAAAATGTAAGCTTTTATTTTTTATGTCTGTATATTCAGATAAAATTATTTATGAAGATTGTACTTAAGTGAAAGCTAATTCATACAAGGGCGACTTATTTCAGAGCAACATCGTGCGCGCTTCTCCTTTTTTGTCTCAGGAATTAAAACTTTAATCATGAATCATGACAAATGATCAAGCACGCTGTACACGATCAGCAACTACTTCGTGTACTTGTCGCTATCTAAACGCGTGTTCTTGTTTTGAGCCGCGTTTTGAATCGCGTGATTCGAAAACAATCAGCGCACGATGGATTTGTTATACGAGGATAAACGCGGCCTTAGTATAAAAGTGTTGTTATGTTTGTTAATAACAGTGATTGCAATGTTATCTCCCGTTACAATTATGGCAACAATTTAAATCATTGAACTTTTAGTATCTGCAGTGCTATTCTGTAAGAACTCACGTGCGAATAAGATTCATATCTCGTTTTCGATTACACTTCGTAACTCACCTGAAGTGAAAAGTATTTGGTATTCTGACTGTCAAGTTAAATAACTTTTCACTTAAAAGTAGTTCGCTTCACCTATGTTCTCACTTAGTGGCGCTAGCGTAGTTTTCATCAAGTTACAGAATACCAAATACAGTTTTCACCGCAGAATCAGAAGTGAGCACTGGAGTGAGTTCTTACAGAATAGCATTGCAGTATTCATTACTTTATCAATAATTTTTTTTTTTCTGCAACTACTGAGCTACAGTAATAACTAGCTTATCACTCAGGGTTAGTGAATCGTAATCAAATTAAGAGGTAAAGTTTGTGAGTTTGTGACGTTGTAAGGAGTAATCTCTGGATCTACTGAACCGATTTTCAAAATTATTTCACCAATAGAAAGCTACGTTATTGTGGAGTGTCATAGGTTATATTTTATCCCCGTATTGCAACGGGAACGAAAACAACGCAGGTGAAACCGCGGGGCGCTGGTAGTTAAAAATACTTTAAGTTTATGTTGGAAGAGTTATCCAACTCTTATCTGTAAATGTTATCACATTAGTTTAGAACTTACAGCTCAATCGTTTCAGCGGCAGTTTGGAAAACTTCGTATAATGAGACGTTTACTACTTCCAAAACATCGTTTAAGGTTGCTGTTTTATTCTTTTACCTAATAAACCTCGGTCGGATTCCATTGACAATGTAACGCAGATAATTCCGAACTGTGAAGGAAGATGTACATTATCTTCCTTTCGAGATTAATAGGTATTACGCTACACGTGTAAGATTCCACCTGGACTCTAAAGATTACCTACAGTCCCTTATTTTTATAATGAACTATCGGCTTTTGCCAGCGATTTCACCAGAATAAAGGTTAAATAATATCCCATGGGATCATGTTACCTGGATAAGAAGAAATCCTATATTCTTATCCTGGTTATCGTCTCCTTCCTGTGGGCCGAATTACACAAATAAAGACACAACAAAACAAACATAGCTTAGTTTTCTGCATATTGAGGCCTTTGGTGACCGTTTCCCAAGCTCCAAAAATCGTACTTAAGTGTGCGATTTTTGGAGCTTGAAAAACGGTCGCCTCCTTCTGCGGACTAATAATGGTAGGGAAGGAGGAGGCGGACCGCATGAGGAAGAGGCAAACCTCACGCCCCAGCCGAAGCTACATAAGAAGACGCCCCGCGCTTCGGAAGTTGTAGGGCGGTTCCCAGCCACCGTAGCCGCGGGCCTGCGGATGTCGAGCAACGGGTGGGTCGCCATCCGATAACAACCAAGCTCGAGTCGACGGCACATTGCGTTTCACGCGTGTCTCAGAGAGATGTCAGCATAGAAGACGGGACCCGCTAGAGCCAGTGCCTGCCACTGTTGTTGAATTTGTTCGAAAGAGTCACCGCGGCCATGGAATGCGGTTTTAGAGTCTGACACTTTCACTCTGCAGAAGAAGTCATTTGATGATTTCCTATCTATAAAAAAACGAGTTTAGTTTAACTGTGTGTGTTTAACTGAGTGGCTCGTTTCTAGAGCGCATGGTTTTTTTCCTGGGCCCAACAGCTGATCTATTCTGTAGACATCTCACCTGAAAACTTAGTTGAAGAGAGCATGAAGTTAAATGATATTCCATCTTGTTGGTATGCATTGACAGCTTACTTTATGTTCACTTGAAGACTTTATGTTCAACAGAATCGTACTGCAATTTAGCTATAGAAATATTCTATAGGCAACAAGAAGAGGAAGATTTTTTAACGCTACAAGTTGGAGGAAAGATAACTGATAATGTGAATTATTGCCACGGCCAAATATTATATTCTTAACATAAAAATTGGAGTACCTACATTATGTAATCCCTTATTTATGAATCTTTCTTAGATTCAATCCACTTGACAAAGATCCGCCAAGATATTTTGTCTCACAAAAAAATGGTTCCACTATATTCGTCCCATCCGTTAACAGTTCTATATTTCTCCTTAGAATAGAATATTGAATCAAATATCACGCACAAAAATATTCTCCCAAAGATAACATATTTTGTTGTGCTTTAGTTTGGAAATAAGATTTGGTTTAGTCCTTCCACATCCGCCGTCCATTCGTTTCCATTTTTTTTTGTGCATGATGTGTTAACCTTTAATGAACTATTGCACTTGTAAATGTTACCCTAGCCTTTAAGTTATAATTAATGTATATGTGTAAACAATTATTGGTTAACCTAAATAAATATATATATATGTATATGTTTGATTTGCTATATCCATACAGCAGAAAAAAAAATCAAAAGTAATTTGATTTAGTAGACACTGAAGATAGCCTACCTACTATATACTATATCTTCAATAACGTCCAACTAAATACACTAGGTTCTAGTAGGTACATTCAGTAGAACCTTATTGAAGAATCCAAGAGGTTTTAGTTTTGGAAGAAAGTTTTTTCCATTACCGTCTAAATAAAACAACTAATTGACTTTGTGTGATTCTTATCCTGCTTTCTTATTTATTCAGCTGTAGCTCACTCAAAAAGGTTTTGTATTTGTGTCTTAATTCAATATGCCTGATTATATCTCTGGAGAATTTCTCTAATATTTAACAATGCAAATGAAATCTAATAATACTTTGATTGACAGAAAACAATTGAGAGATAAGTAGGTATATCTGAAACGGCAAAACCGTCAGTAGCACCCACTACTGACGGTTACATCATTACGTCATCACTTACCATCAGGTTTTTATGTACTTACATGTAACTGGAATATTGTGTGTCTTTAAGCCAGTGCTAAATAAATGTATTTTCTTTCCTTCCTTAATATACAAAATAATTATTTAATTCAACCTATTTTATTAAACTTTTGTAATAATAAATAATGCAGAGAAGGAAAATTAATTATTCGGAGCAGGCGTCTCTCAACACGCACACCTTGGCAGATTGACGACAGTAAGTAGGTACACGTGCGGTACTCACACATATCACGCAATTGGAGACAGCTTTAACGCGTCGTATGTTTACATTCCTCTATCTAGACAAGTATATAATCAAAGGTTATTCATAAAATAGGCTTACTTTATAAGAAGCAGAGGAGTTACCAAGAATACTACCTTCAACGTACATGCTATACTTAGACAAAATCCGCCTTATTCCAAAACAAGGTTTTTCTTTAAACCAGGTTTAAACCATTGAGCCAGGGTTTGTAATTTGAATCTTATTCTGACATGATCAAGATTCGAAATACAAAACCGAGCTCAATGGTTTAAACCTGGTTTAAAGAAAAACCTTGTTTTGGAATAAGGCGGAATGTGTCACAGCTCCCTACCCACCCACCTACAATCACTACTTTTTATCCACCGACGAGCTATACCATCGCGCAAATAAAATCTACGACTTACAAACATCCCATTCTTACATTAATATCAAACCTAATCAGTTTCAATTAAGTGCTTTATTTATATTTAATCATGGAAAGACAAAAATAAACTGAGAATCTGCTAATCAAATATACGAGTGACAAACATCCAATTCTTACTTCAATATTAAACCTTAATCGGTTAACATAAAGTACTTTATGTACATACATTTAATCATAGAATAACAAAACAAATGAGAGTCTGCGTCACGTCCTTTGAGAAAACGTAGTCGTTTTCCAGTCCACAATTTTACTGTGCACATTGTAATGTGGAAGTTAATAAGTATGATTGTTTCAACTCGATAGAATTTTAAACGGTTTCCTACTGTCATATGCAAACAAAGAAATTGCGTTTCTCTTTAAGATAGTATATTCTTTTTAAAGTATTTTCTTTAAGAATAAAGGGACAAATTTTTCTTCACTTTTTCAACAGACTTCCAGAAAAGGGGTGGTTCTCAATTCGACTGTATTTTTTTTAATTTCTACTATTACCTAAACATAATTCATGTAACATTTGTTAACCCATGTTACATGAAAAACCTTTTGGCAAGTCATTTAATTGAAGCCTCGTGTATTAAATTTTTCGCTTTCCGGAAAAATCGAGTAAGTGTTTTTACTAATTATTCTAATAAAAAATACAACCCACTTCTAAATAAAAACACACAAGAATAATAAAAGTTTTTGATTTGTTGAAACAAAGAAACAATCACCGACTTCCGAAGTTAATGTTATTTTATACTTATTTGTATTTTTTTGTTTAAAAGTCGATTGTATTTTTTCGTTTTTATTTTTCACTTTTTAGTGGTGATACCTCACAGCTAAACATACCCTACTATCACAGCGTACGTGTTATAAACTGGCGTAAAAAATAAACATACATGCGATTCCAGTAATCCCGGAAGATTTCCTATAATTTATTGAAGAGTTCCGATTCGTTCTTCATCAGATCTTTACCAAACTCGAAAGGGAACATGATAAATGATAAATGATAAAGGAAATTGCACTATTACGGAATCCGGGACGCCTCTCTGGATCTTCTTACTTCATACTTGAGTGGTAGGATTCAGAGAGTTGATGTCAATGGTAAAAGGTCTCCTGGATCGGTAGTCAGGATGGGGGTCCCCCAAGGCTCAATTTTAGGTCCCTTCCTGTTTCTGATATATATTAATGACTTGCCGTACCTCATAAAAGATAAATATGATATAGTGTTGTTTGCAGACGACACGTCGCTTTTGTTCAAACTAAAACGTCAGCAGATGGTTACTGACAATATAAATAGTGCCCTTGCGACTGTAGTTAACTGGTTTAATGTTAATAATCTTCTACTTAACGAGAAGAAGACGAAATGCATAAAGTTTACTTTACCTCATGTAAGACAAGTGAATACTGTTCTAAGAATAAAGGGTGAAGAGTTGAAACCCGAAGATACCACAGTGTTCTTAGGCATCACTTTGGATGCGAAGCTTCAGTGGGGCCCCCATATAGATAAACTGTCAAAAAAACTCAGTTCTGCAGCATTTGCCGTTAGGAAAATTCGTGGCTTAACTGATTTAGAAACGGCCCGTTTAGTGTACTTTAGTTACTTTCATAGCGTGATGTCATATGGAATTCTGTTGTGGGGAAATGCCGCCGATATGCAGACAATATTTGTTTTACAAAAAAGGGCTATTCGTGCGATTTATAAATTAAATCCCAGACACTCACTCAGAGAAAAATTTAAAGAGATTAATATAATGACTGTGCCCTCTCAGTATATCTATGAGAATCTCTTGTACGCACATAAAAATATTAATCTGTTTAAAAAATACAGTGATATCCATAGCATAAATACTAGGAACAAACACAATTTTGTTGTTCCTAAAACCAGGCTCAAGAAAATAGGTGGTTCCTTTCGATGCCAATGTATACATTTTTATAATAAACTTCCTGGCCGCATTCAAGAACTAAGCATAAATAAATTCAAAGTATTTATAAAACGTAAGCTATGCCAGAAAGCTTTTTACACAGTTAAAGACTATCTGGAGGACAAGAAGGCTTGGGATTGAGCTGCTTCAGTTGTGTACATGGCCCAATGTTTTATGTTGTTGTTTTGTTTCTGTGTTTTTCTTTTATATTTTTACACTTTGACATGTTTTAATTTTCGTTTAGTTTACTTTTGACATGAATGTTTACTTTTTAAAGTATTCTTTTTATTTTATTACAATTTCTTATTTTGACATGAATGCTTACTTTGTAAAGTATTATATTTTTTAATTTATTTACTATTGTGAATATGAGGACTATATGGGTTATTATTGCTTTTTCCTCTTCAACTACTTTTTTTTTCCTTTTTTAGCGTTGTCTGGCTGTTTGAGTTTTTTTGTGGCCTACCCAAATGTCCTTTCATTGGCATTGTTCGTCGAGTCGTTGAGCTCCTTATTGGTTCTAAGTTGAGCTACTCGACTACTGACCAAGGCTTGCAATGAATGGACAGGTCCACTCAAATCTGCGTGGTTCTTTCCTCAAAAGACCACTTCAGACACTGACATGGTCCTCATATAACGTATTGTGAATGTGAGGACCATATAGATCGCTATGTTAGGGGTTCATTTCTTGTTAGTCTGGCGGTTTGAGTTCTTTATGTGGCCTACCCAAATGTCCTTACTTTAGTATTGATCGTCAAATCGACGAGCTCCTTAAAGTTCTAAGTTTGAGCTACTCGGTAACTGACAAATGCTTGCACTGTCTGGACAGGTCAACTCAAATCTGTGTGGTACTTTCCTCAAAAGACCACTTCAGACACCAACCTACATGGTTCTCATATGATTTGACCAGTACAATTGTATGGACTTTAAAAGAGACCTTGACCTCTGAGTTTGTTTCGGTGTTTCTTCTCAAGGTAGTCAGCTAGGAAACACCGGCCTCATCTAGTTTATAACGACCAAAAATATTGACGTGTAAAAGTGTTATTTACAACCTACTTACAAAATAAATATCATTTATCATTTAACACCTCGAAATACTAAGATGCTCTTCTAAGCCATCGTATACAGTATTTTTTTGTTCGAGTGAGAATCATGAAAACGTTATCAATATAGTCGAAGCCACGGATTATTAGGGATAACTCAAATACAATACTAGTCGTCAGATCTCACTTGAATTTAAATGGGACCCATGACAAGCACCATCAAAATCAGTAACACATTAACAAAAATACATTCGTCTTTAGAACCTCCTCCTTGTTTGGAAGTCGGTTAAAAAGAGGAGTATTCCACTATCGATAAACTAAAATTTATATAAATAAATTACTTTGTCTAAACAAACTGATAATTATGATAACGTACCAACGAGCGACACCATCACTTCGTGTACAATAGTATAATATTTTCATGGTTTATATAAATATATATCAATTAATATGTATCAAAATATTTCATGGTTTATATAAATATGTATGTCTGTAAGGTATATGTTATGGGTCTTTGTTACTCGAAATAAATTATATATTCTATTATAAGGTTACAAAAAGTCACAACACTGTAAATGGGAAGAGTGCCTAGAGCATTTGCAGCATTGCAACGTTGAACAGAAATGCTGATTCTTTACCTAGTAAATTTAATACTCAAGACAATCTCATTTTACCTATTCATCATTCAACAAGTCATAAATAAATTTCATAGCAAAATTTTACTACCAAATAAACATTGGTATTTTCCTTCATTTTCACTTAACAACAATGAAAAATGCCAATTAAAAGGGTCATTCATAAAGACAGATCATTCCAACTGAAAGGTTTATAAGTAGCTCTTAAATGGAACTCATTTTGTGAACCTAAAAATATTTTTCGAAGTAATTAAGGTAAATAATTAAAGTCGACTGAATGGCAGGAACTCAGCCTATTGTGTGTTAATTTCATGGAGCCACTTCAAATAGGGTCTACCCTTTATAGCAGAACTTTTAATGTAATTATATTATTTTGCATAACAACGGATAGCATAATATTCACTTCGCAGAAAATTGTTTGGTGTACCCTCATTTATCATACATTAAAAACTCATAATTTTGTTAGTCAGAATCATCTTAAGCCATACATTACATATCCATAATAAATAAAATGTAGAACCATCATATCGCAGAAAGTTCACTTTCAGAATCGTCTTTTGGCATACATTTGACATTCATAAATAGAAAGACTCATTTATCATATTACAGAAAAAATCATAGCTAGGATAATTTTGTATTTATTACCATAATAATAAAATTGATTCAAGCAAGCATGCAGCATGCAATGCAGGCATGGTTTCTGTCATGGCTCCGGCGTTGCGGGGCTTAGGCGATCCCATGCTAGCTTCTCGTTGCAGATGGCATTCTCAAGCTCACCACAGCAGCTTTGGCTTGCCGGCCGTCTTTATCAGCCAGTCTCAGTCGCGGTGACGGGTGATAAAGCTCCTCAGCTCGCAAGTCGCCTCGCCCCTCCGCGTCTTCGCAGGTTTAAAATATTATACTCTAGGGGTAGGGCAGACAAGACGAACGTTAACGTTCAATGTTTACTTTAATATATTAAATAACAATTTATCAGTAGCATAACATAAATAAAAAATATCGGGGGCCAAATTTTATTTAATAGGAATATTTTACACACATACATAGGTTTGAGTCATTGAATGTTAATATTAAAAAATATTCTCTTCGTGCCCAAAATAAAATAAATAAGACAAGAACAAGAAGAAAGGAAAAATTCTACACATAAAATAAAATCTTACACATCATAAATGATTTTATCAAACAGTTTCCTATATCATAAACCGAAAATATGGGAATGTTTTAGAAAAAAAATCGAAACAATGTTGTACTATATATTAAAGTTCGGTAACGTACCTTTTTGAGAATGTTATAACAGTTTTAGTCAACCCTTTTAAGCTATTGCACAGCTTCTATCGCGGGCCTTGAGCGTGGAGACCGAGTCCAGAAATTCCGTAACGAAAATAACCTAACCGGTTAGTTTACGTTTGACCGACTACGAGTGCGTAAGCGCTCGCAGTCGGTCGACGTTCGCGTTTTTGGCCCTTTAAGGGTTAATACCACAGTTTCGTGGTACTTGGCGGAAACCTTTCGGTGCCAACGAATCCAAGTGGTGTGGACCCGACACACAGCTCGGCCCCTTCAGGGTCGAGTTAAGTCGGAAGGGCGTTGGCACGCGACCTTGGAGACTTCCCTCGCCGCGCCCAACAGCTTAAACCCGTTCCCCAGGGCAGACCCATAGGGCCCCGTTACACATTAAGATTGGCAGCGGGCTTACAAGCTTAGGGCTCAACGTAGGCACTCACCTCCCTGCAACACCCAGCAGGGAGGGTTACACATCCTCGGGAAATCCCACCTGGGAAGTTAGGTCTAGGGCCCCTCAGGCCAATTAGTCAGTTTTTTGTACCAGGGATTTGTTCCCGAGTGATTCTTCTCCGTGGTAAGCACTAGGAATCACTCGAGGGCAAGGGAGTTTTTAAGCTATTGCATAGCTTTTATCGCGGGCTTTGAGCGCGGCGATCGAATCAAGAAATTCCGTAATGAAAATAAACCTAACACCCCCCCCTACTCGGACCGGCACAGCGGTACGGCTTGATAGCCGTGCATCGTCTAACGTCGTATCCGTTCGGCAATCTTCGGCACGGTGTTTGTGTGCTTGCAACTAGACGTATGCGTGTAGACTAGCTGCTAACTGCTCATAACTGATTCTATATCTTTTAGACACAATGCTAGGTGAGACCGCGTGCTTTTTGGCCGCGTCCACGAGTGTGTTCGAGCCCGCAAGTAGTTGGACCTTAACGTGTATGTATATGGTACGACTGCTCGAAGCTCGCACGGATCGAGACGAGCTGCTCCGAAATTGGACGAATACGTAAGCAGCTGTTAGTGAAAAAGTATATAGGTGTATAGGTATCTATCATCTATATACAACAGTGAATAGCTGTAAGCGTAGAATATATAATTGCATAAGTTGATAAAAAATGCTATGCAATAGCTTTACCGCGGCAGTCCCCGAGTGCCACATGTATTTTTTTATATCTATTAGGTAGTATGTTGGGTAGTTTTGGAAATCCTTGCTGATCTCATGCCTTGATACTTTATTAATTTTAAACATGACATTGACGACCATTTCTGTGTTAGATGTCATTCATAGGCTGTCATAATATGTAAAATAATCTGTCATAATGTGCCTTAGAAAATATAAAAGGCACAGGTTAGACGAAATGCGATGTATGGAAGTAGTAGTTAACTTCTAGATGAAAGACATGTAGGAGTATGGAACTAGATCGATTGTATAAAAAACCTTATAAAATACTTTGAAAATAAAATAAGATGTCAGTTGTGGTGTCCCGAATCAACGTAAATAAAAACATTAATTCTGCCCAGAGTAGAAGAAGTCATTTGATGATTTCCCATTCTTAAAAAAAAAGGCTTCACTGCTCGAAGCGAACTCACGACGTTTCTATTGCTTTGCTTCTTGTATGGTGAAAGCGGATAAACAAACGTTCGGACATATCTGTATTTATAATACTTTTTAAAATCTATGCCAGTACCTGTACTCTCTTACTACACTTGGTCCAGTTTGTTGTGGTTTTTGGCGTGGTCAACAGAAACACAGGATAACCCGCACAAAACATCGCACCTGTTTATTTTAATCAATCACGGTATTTCATAAATAATTATAAAATTACGATAGTATTCCTTGTAGATAGATAGATAGACAAAACATTTAGTGATTGCAAGAACAGAGGACACACAAAGGTAGGTTGTAGGCGAACTCATTTATTGATAAACTAGATTTGCCCAGGTATCACTCGCGTTTATATTGATTTACAATAACCGATAACCGCCAGTTGATTTAGGCGTTTTCAAACAAATAAACTCACTTTCGCATATATAATATTACTTCGCAATACTTTACTTCTTAATATTTTACTGGATCTTTATCAATGTCCAGTAAAATATTAAGAAGTAGGTAAAGTATTTTGAATCTTATTGTTCTTTACGCGTTCGTTTGAGTTAAAGTAAATGACATTTTATAAGCGAAAATTATTTTCAGAAATGTATAGGATTGTCACGCGTCATCAAAACGTCACATGATCACATTAATTTAGACTTTTGACAGTCGTTATTGCTGATGGTATGTCACTGTCTAGACTCTAGTAGAAAATTAATATAGTATAATTAGTCTAGAGCGCCTAAAATGATTACTTTTCTAGTATCAGTCTGCGTATATATGTTTTTCTGACGGTGTAACTCTCAATAAATATAGGTAAGTTATCCAATTCTAAAATGTGTAGTTTTTTAAGTTCTTCTGTTGATTGTTCACACCAGTTAATAACACGTAAGCTGTGATGGGTAGCTGTGTGGTTTCACCACTAAAAAGTGAAAAATAAAAACAACTTTTTACAAAAAATGAAACCGACTTCTAAAGAAAAATACACAAAAAGTTTAAAATAACTTTAATTTCGGTATTCTACTTCCGAAATTAAAGTTATTTTAAACTTTTCAGTCACATTCGCATTTTGAAGACAGCAGCAATTCAAGGTAACTTACAAACGTGTGTTACCTTCAATTCGTAACTAGTGAACGGATTTTGATGAAACTTACGGGTACACGGTATCCTGGCTTTTCTCCAGGGATTCAATTTCCCTGGGCTAGTTCCTGACTTGACTAACGCGGGCGAATTTGCTTGCAGAAGCTAGTAATAAAAGTAGACAGTCCCTTAGTCGCAATTCAATACTTATACTACTTACGCTAAATTAGTTGACGAGCACGCCTTCAAAGCCATAAGGCTAATGCCAAGAGTAATAAGATTACTTTATAGAATTGAACTCGGCCGGCGACTGTCCTTAATTATTCCGCTACCGAACCACTTCCACGCTCCATAAAATTCTTAATGATAGTCTAGAGACATGCAGTGAATTATTTTTTCTTCATTGCATTTTACGCATTAATTGCTTGAGATTCTTTGATTAAAGTAGAACAGAGGTTCTCCAGAATCGTAAAATAATAGTTTTGAAGCATTTTTCCGTTTCATGAAAATACCCAGACTACAGTCCCATGCACAGTTAACAAAATGTTTGTTAAACACAAACACATATAAACTCACGATTTTACCTCATAGGGTATGCTGACTGAAACTATACATAGAACGTCACTTCTTCTGCTTCATTTAGTTTATAACATGTTCCTACTTTAAGTACCCAAAAGTGTAGGTATTCTGCGGGAACGAAATTTGCGACCACAGAAGAAAGCACTCAAGCACTGCCCGATTTATGAATTGATGATGAGATTCATCAATCCTTGCATTTGCCTTGTAATCTTGCATGTGCATAATATAGCGGGCGGGAGGGAGGTGCATACCTGCAACCCACTAATATTCGCGGAAATTAAAACTAGATATATTATTTTCATTTACAAAATTAAAATGGATTTCCGCAAAGTAACGCCTGACTCAATCAATTTTTTTTTTTTTTGTTTCACTGTGTTTTGCCATTTATATTTATTTATTTATTTATCGTACAGAAAGCTTATTACCTATATGGGACGTCGATGATCATATTTAAAATGTCGTAACTTCCTTATATTATTACAAGCTTTTATTTAACTTGCAATGTAATGTATGTATGTATGTTTGTTCGGGTAAAATCTTGCATTTAAATTTTGAATCAGATATCTTCAACCAATTAAGCTGAAATTTTGTATAGGTACAAGTTCAATTTGGATGACAATATATAGTTAACTTTGTGACGTCATAATAAATCCAAGATGGCGGACTAGTTATTTTTAATGCACTTCTACATTACGGGTAACAAATAAAAGAATAATTGGAAAAAAGCTAAAAAGTGTTAAAAAATATACTTTAAAACTTTACTATCTACTTTTAAAGTCATTAACATCATAATTTATAAATGATAATATAAAAGCATAATAATTAAATAACTTGATGTGATTGATTTTAACTATTAAAATTTTCAAACTAAGGAAATACGATTACTTACATCTTAATTTTCATCTCAACTGCTTGGATGTTGTCTTTTTGTGCAAAGCAAATATGGCTTGCGTAAGAAATGGGTCAAAATGAGAGAAAAGGATAAAGAATTTTGTAATTTTAAAACACTTTGCTAACAATATTTTACTTTGTGAAGAAAAAATAAAAGGGTCTTAATTAAAACGTATGTCTATGTCCATTTTAATAAAGTCTGCTGAAAGTGTAGCGAAACTAATGCTTGTTTACCGCTTCACCAACTGGAAGGACAGAAAATATACTGAAGGCTATTATTTGCCTTCTTCTAAAGAAAAGGTGTCACAATATTGTTGTTACATTTCTTGGTAAATTGGATGGGCATTTTAAACCAAGTTAAGAAGCAGATAAGCGGGGTAGAAACCATGTCGCATCAAAACTGTAATTTTGGTTGGCAAGTAAAACAGGACACTTTTGTTTACCAATTTGACGATTTGTCTAGAGTTATTCAACTATATTGGCGTTGGCTTCCAATCCAACCAAATGCCTGAGTACCAGTATTTTACAAATACCGTCACAACTCAGTAAAAGGTAAAAACACCCGGAACCAACAGCTTAATGATTTTGGCTCTAT
The DNA here is from genome assembly GCA_905332915.2 of Hecatera dysodea. Taxonomy (NCBI): domain Eukaryota; kingdom Metazoa; phylum Arthropoda; class Insecta; order Lepidoptera; family Noctuidae; genus Hecatera; species Hecatera dysodea. The sequence continues at coordinate 10,310,125 of HG995304.1, forward strand.
AGGTCTTGGTATGCCATGGATGACCCTTTCTATGTATGGTACAACCTCTATAAGCGTTGCTTGATATTGATGATCAACTTATTTGGCTATTATTACTTGGCAACAAGCTCCCAAGCAATCAAGATTCACATAATATGTAATTTCCTTTTCATTGACACAAACATTTTAAGACGTACCTCGGCAAGAATTTAGTTTTCACCTGTTTACCAAATTAGGCGCAGTTACTACGTACCATGTATTTTTTAGTTGAGGTGTGCAAAAAAGCAATTTCTTTGCCAAAACGTTATTCGGATAGCGGCCAGAAGCTGCCAATTTCTGAAAGGCCCGGAGTCACAGGGTTTTTTGTGTTTCTATTTCGATTGCTTTGAAAGATTTACGATGTACATTTGGCAGTATCTTGCATTTAGGTAAAAAAGGAACCTTATAAAATATATAGAATCTAATGTTTGCCTACGTTTTTTATTTATAGAATGTTTACGTAAATCTGAGGTATACGTAAACATTTTCTAGGCTTCAGTTTTGTGGCAACAATAAAACAATTTCAACAAACGGGAAGCACTATAAAATGCTCGAAACATATGTAAAGCTTTTGTGTAAATACTTTTGTGGTGAACATGATGTTTCTTTTTCACCCCACCGTACTTAATAATTATGAATGATTTTCCTGTATACCAAGAAAACGTTGTTTGCCTGTTGGTTATATAAAAACTGTACGTTGGTAAGTGTGTGCACGAGCTCCGCGACTTTGTGCCACTTTATCTGTAAATTTGAGTACACCTCATAACACTAATTTGTATCCATAGACTCATTGTGAGGTTTAATTGAAAACAAGCGTCAGGCAGCTACAAGTTGTCTGGCATTTTCCTGACGTGGACCTTTTTGATACAGGCTTGAAATGTTATTGTTTTAAAGTTAAGTTACTTTTATTTCCCTTTCCGTAATTGGTTGATATTACGACTAGATTCACTAAGCGATGCTCTTTTACAAACTGGAACTCTTTGCAGCAGTGAACTCACATCTTCTAGGCTAGCACACTCCATAGATCTCATGCATCGCTAACCATCAGGCGAGATCGAGGAGAACAGCTTATCGGGAATAATATAAAAATAAGATAAACCTTGGATTGACGTCGGGTAAAGTAATTATCCAACCTTTTGCTTTCATCAAAAGTATTACATGAATTATCTGAAATATAATTCTTGAAATAGATGTGTATTTTGAATTTCTCGGAATAGATTGAGTAGTATGTATTGCCTTTGGCAGTTGTTATTACTCTGTTAATTGTTTTTGTCAGGATTCAGAAAAACGTGATTTCATGAAACAAGTTTATACTCGGTTCATCTTTTGTATTTTTTTTCTTGAAGGAGTTTTCCTCCAGTTTCTATACTTTTTACGGGCTTTGTTATGGTTGTGTTATAAGGCCGTCCTGGTACTTACTTCGTTATTGTTTTTCTTGGGGTATAAAGAGTTTTTTTATAATGCTTCACCTAACAACTTCGTGAAAGAAATGCCAACAACAAAGCTCAATGAAACTCAAGCCTTTTTTCACTTATAAAAACTCTTGAAAGTCAAGGCACATAAAATGTGTTTGGGGTTTGTCTAGGTATACTCCATTCACAATAAGATTAGACACTGGAACAAAATTGCTTACAGTCCGTTCAACCGATTTTTACGCCTATTCCGTAGGCATAAGAATGGCATTAAAAGCAAAAACCTGATTATAATACCAACTGTTTACTGCAGCTACTAGGTGTCATGCCGCCAACGCAAAAGAAGTCAAAATCGGTTGAACGGACTGTAAGTAATTTTGTTGAAAAGATGTATTTTAATGTCTTCTTATCGTGAATGGGGTATAGATGAAATACAAAATCTGTGAAATCTTCTTTTGGTACCTATGTACTTTGAAGATTGATAAATATCGTAAACTTCGACAGGTGAAGATAAATATTACAAATATAAATAAAAAATACATGTGGTACTCGGGGACTGCCGCAGTAAAGCTATTGCATAGCATTTTTATCAACTTATGCAATTATATATTGCCGAAGTCTGCCGAACGGAAACGACGTTAGACGATGCACGGCTTCAAGCCGCACCGCTGTGTCGGTCGGAGTGGGGGGTGATAGGTTTATTTTCATTACGGAATTTCTTGATTCGATCGCCGTGCTCAAAAGCTATGCAATAGCTTAAAAACTCCCTTCCCCTCGATTGATTACTAGTGCTTACCACGGAGAAGAATCACTCGGCAACAAATCCCTGATGCAAAAATCTGACTGATTGGCCTGAGGGGCCCTAGACCTAACTCCCCAGGTGGGATTTCCCGAGGATGTGTAACCCTCCCTGCTGGGTGTTGCAGGGAGGTGAGTGCCTACGGTGAGCCCTAAGCTTGTAAGCCCGCTGCCAATCTTAATTTGCAGCGGGGCCCTATGGGTCTTGCAACTGAGCTGGTGCCTATGAGGTAGACACACCCAATCGGCACCAGATGCAACCTGGAAGAGAACGGGGTTAAGCTGATGGGCGCGGCGAGGGAAGTCTCCAAGGTCGCATGCCAACGCCCTTCCGACTTAACTCGGCCCTGGAGGGGCTGAGCTGTGTGTCGGGTTCACACCACCTGAATTCGTTGGCACCGTAAGGTTTCCCCAAAGGCCAAAAACGCGAACGTCAACCGACCGCGAGCACTTACGCACTCGTAGTCGATCAAACGTAAACTAACCGGCAGTGATATGCGGAGCGTAGCGAGTTGTGAACAATTTCGTAGCTCCGCGTAGCACTGCTACGAGAAGGCGGGGCCTAAACGAACGGCGTAGCGGTGTTAGGTTATTTTCGTTACGGAATTTCTGGATTCGGTCTCCACGCTCAAGGCCCGCGATAGAAGCTATGCAATAGCTTAATAAAACATAAGCATGGTATGTAGTGTGTTTGGCCATTTTTGACGATAGTTTTTTTTTAAATTTATTTCTATTAAAATTCTTATTCCAATTATAAGAGATTCTTAACAGTAATATTATATGTATAGGTCATTTAAGTTCTTATTCTCATCATGATCTGCTTAGCTTTTTCCCTACTATGTTGGAGTCGGCTTCCAGTCAAACTGGGTTCAGCTGAATACCGGTGTTTTACGTGGAAAGACTGCTTATCTAACCTTCACTACCCAGTAACTGGGTAACTCGGTGTTTCATGGCAAGACTGGTGTCAGATTTGACAATCCGTAACGAATGCCAAAGATGTCCAAGGCATCGAGAGTCCCGGTTTGCTAAGATGGTCATCCACATACCGACCTCGATAAAAGTTGTTTTACATTGAAGATTGATCTGTGCGGCTTTTATTATTTAGCCAGGAGCTCCTCTTTACAGGTATGTAATTATCAGAATTCTGTTCACTGTAGAAAATGCAGAGAAATATTATATAGGTCAAAGGTGATTCTGTTTTCATTTCTCACTTTGCGGCCGAGTGTGGTCTCACCTCACTCTGTAGGTAAAACATTTCAAAGAGAGTTCACCTTCGTTGGTTGTATCTGGTTGCTGCTTTTGTGGTTAATTTTATTTTAAAAAGGTCAGACCGGTGCGTAGTAGTAATTGGAGTATGTAGCGTTGGTACTAGCCTTTTTTTGTGGCTCTGCTCCTTGTACCTATTCCACAAGAGCCGTGCATTTTACCTAGGAACTTCAGCCACAGCGTAACGTTCCATCAATGGGAGTTTTTGTTAGGTGTTCAGTACATCCAGAGATAACTGTCCTATTTATCAGTCTAGCCTATTTTCCCAATGGTTGCAAAAGGCCTTCCTCTTCCTATTCCATATAACTCTATCCTCAGCAAGTACGGGCCAGTCTATTTGGTAGTATGGACCCTCTCCGCTATCTTCGTCTTGATTTGTCGCGTATTCGTCTGGCATTTAATGGGACCCATTTGGCGGTTTTTGCCCATTTATCGATTGACCAAATTGTATTTATTGTTTTTAAATATATGGTGAACTGTTTCTTTAGGTGACATGCATTGTTTTGGTGAATAACGAATAGAGTATCATGCCTATGCCGAGCGACTAAAAACCACAAGATTTTTTTCTTGCTTAAAGACATAAGGATAAATAGCCTAGCTAACAAAACCAGCCATAAAGAAACCAAAAAGCATTGCTTCACTTTTTTCTCGGCTTAAATCTTAGGGGAATATAAGCAAGACTATATGTTTTTCTTTAAGTACTTTGTGAGGGTCGTAGCTTTGAATCAAACAGCAACTCGTATGTTGTAGCATTATGATGCATCACTCTTAGTTTATTTCAAAGAGAAAGCTAGAATTGAATTACCATTCCTCCAACATAGTCATATTGTAGGTACATTTGCATAACATGTCTAACTTGGTCTAACTTGGTTTAAGCTCCAATTGCTGCGTCGCATGAAAGTCAAATATCTTACCGTGGGTATTGTCTCATTCCAGGCTAAAAAAACGACTTAATGTTCTTATCCAAGCCCATGCTCGACACGAGTGAATTACCCCCTAATTTCAAATCCACGTATCGTCCGATTTAATCTGTTCAGTTGTGGAAGCATGATTGATTAAGAAACATCATAATTTATTTATTTATTGATGCACACACAATATATTTAAAATAGGAAATTTTGTACAAAAACCAAGAGCACAAAGGTACAGTTATTTCAATAAAAATGTCTTCCAGCAGACCTGCAACAGAAGACTGGGATAAGAAACTTAGACACAGTGTGTAAAGACACAGAGAAGGAAACTTAAAATAGACTATACTAACTTAACTAAAACATATTATTATCTATTTATACACATAAATCAAATAAAAATATAAACAGTTATACACAAATAAATTTACCTAAATACATACATATAAAAAAAAACATACCTATATTATACACAGAATCACAGTATAGTGGACAGATAATGCTCTTTTACTTGTTTTTTGAAGAGAGAAATATTTTACAGTCTCTTATCTTAGGTGGAAATATGAATGAAACGATCACGCAGATAGCCAGGGTATGCAGGATTAAAAAGGAAAATAAACACTGGAATCTTGGGTCTCCTTTATAACATATAAAGGAGACTATAATATTCGAGTAGGTAGTGGATAATATTCGAGTGCTTCCGCGAATGCAGATAGAGAGCCACTTCTATAATATGCAGACTGTAACAGTATATTACTATTTATCAGTAAAATTAATGGTTGTAGGATGTTTTTGTATCTCCTTGTTAGCATGTTTATCATGGAAAGTGCTTAAAAAAATGATTCACTTTATTTCGTCCAGAACAGCTGCTAAAATGAAGTATAATAATAAATGATGTGTGGCTCAGTTTAGCTTTAGCCAGCGGCTACAAATAGACATACCCCCTTTTCATCGAGTGTATTTGTGTGTCACTAGCCCAGTCTAGCTGTAGTTTTAAACAAACAGGTTAATTCTATATGTTCATCCGCCCACTTCTGCTGCTATCCAGGTTGTTAAAGTTTAGCAATTTGTTATAAAATTAAATTTTAATGATTTACTCATTGAGCTAGACTATTCCTATGCAAAAGACATTATTTTAGTTTTAAGATAAAGGGACCAAATATTAACAAAGTTTTTCTTTCGCAGGTATCATCAGATGTTTAGAGATGTTAAACCTGTCACCATCGACTTACCGTAACGTTGACGCGAGCGAACGCACGGTGAACACCAAAAAGGTGTATTCGCGGCGGCCGTGGTACGCTCCGCCTATAGACCCGGCAGAGATACTGAGGTATACGCCAGGTAAGACTGACTATTTAATCATAATTATTAACCCCCGACGCAAAAAGAGGGGTGTTATAAGTTTGACGTATCTGTCTGTCTGTGGCTCCGTAGCTCGCGAACGGATGAAGCGATTTCAATTTAGCGTTTTTGTGTGAAAGGTGAGTTACATGCGAGTATTCTTCGTGACATGTTTGATGAAAATCGGTTGTGCCGTTCAAAAGTTGTGGGGGGTGAAAGCGGGGAAGAATAACTGAATGTCTGCAAATATGCTCGAGTGGGGACTCAAATGAAAGCGCACTGAAAGAGAATATTGATGATGACTTAATCGAGAGTGTTCTTATAAGTATGCACCTATAAAAAGTATACAATTAAATAAAAAAACCCCCGACACAAAAACCTACATAAGTTCCCTTTAAAAAGTAAAGCATAATAAAAAAACACTCAATCTTAAAGTACCTAAGTATGTATTAATAATTCTAAAAAAAATACGTCGCATTGGGGGACCGCGCCGCTTAGTTAGGTAATAATAGACTATTTGTAGTTAAATTTTTAGGTTTGGAGCGGTTTGGCCCAACGCGACTTTAGGTTCGAACTTAGGTTTTTGTGTCGGGGTTTTTTTAATTCTTAATTTTGTTAGTATGGCCGTCTGCAACTGTCACAGTAAAACACGCAGTGGTAACCAGGATACTGTTGGCTTAGATCACGCGCTAAATCGCGTTGGTTACAAACTTGTGTGTGTGTGGCTCTTGCGATGGTTATTATTACTACTAAGAATACGCGGCTAAATTTGCAATTCCAATTTCATAATTGCAAGGCTATGGGATACCTTTGCTCGCATTGGATTCATGTAGGTTAAAGAAACACTGCACCTTTTACCTCGTATAGTGCTGAACATAGACAGTAAGGCAAAAGTTTGAACTGTAAGATTTTGTAAAAACCGATGAATATCGAGATACTTTTTTATTCGCCTTGTCAAAAAACAAACTTATTAAACCTCTAATAACTATTTCAAATAATAGCTAGATAGTGTCTACACTCATAATGCCTAATCAAGTAGTCGTTCAGGAATCAACCGACCAGATATCCTGTTCGGATACAGAAATAATTACGTTCGTAGAGTTTCCAGTTACATGGCCTCTTTTACAACTATTGTAATACTATTTTCGATAAAACCTCTTAATTAAAACTGTAAAAAAATTGACCAGCCATTTAATTTTTTCATAGTTGTTACCAGCCCGGCTTTAAATCTCATCTCTGGGGCCCAATGTTCTAAGCTCGCTCGGATAAAAAAGCGAATGGTTTTAAAAATTAAGTTATTATAGGGTATAGTGGCTTGGAATGAAAAAAACTATGCCCGTTCTTTGATTGCTTTTTAAACTTTTACTTTAGTTCACTTCTTCAACTATGAAGTAGTTACGATGAATTTGAAAATACCTTAATAGGTTGAAATATTTACTCTTCGAAAATACTCTACACACTCACTATTATTTGACCTTCAAAAACTAAGGTGTATAAATAATGTAACGAAACAAACATTCATTGGAAACGGAATAGTTATAACCGTCAATACCACCATTATCTACGAGGTTCAGACAAGCATTAACGTGTGACACATACGCAACTGATTGACGTACCACCTAATACATGATGAATTATGTATTACAACTCAGTACAAAAGACCTGTGTATCATAAATTTATCTGTCTACAACAAAATCAAGTTGGAATAACATGATATCGTTACGTTATTACCACTCCTACCTAATTAATAACATGTAAAGCTAAAGTCGGATTACTAGGACATGTGCATATTGGGTAAGCCACGTGTGGCGACAAGTACCCTGTTTGAGGAGTCGTTAGAGAGGGGACACGGCGTCCTCGCCTTCCGCCTGACGTAGTTACTCAACGGTCACGGATGTTTCGTCCGGGTGTCAACACTGTTTAGATCGACGGGGGATACGAGGGAGCATACGGTGGAGGTCTGTTCTGCTTGGGCGGAGTAACGTCCTCGTCGAGGCCATTGGCGGCAGCTACCTCTCGCTTTTGACCCCGGTTCAATCCATGGTCTGGAGTGAAGAGTAATGAGAAGCGGTTACCTGGATAGTAGCAAAGGAGGAGGCGGATTGCGCGAGGAAGAGAGAAAACCGCCGCAAGAGAAGAAGAGGCCCCGGATGTCGGGAAAGGCAGGGCGATTCCCGGGCACCGTAGGCACGGGCCTGCGGATGGCGAGCGATGGGTGGCTCGCCGTCTGATAACACGCAGGCCCGGGTCGACGGTGCGTTGTGTTCCACGTGCGCCTCAAAGGGATGTCAGCAAAAAAGATGGGGTCCCATAGTCAGTGCCTGCTAGAGTTACGGAATATATTCGAAAGAGTTACCGCGCCCCTGGAACGCAAAGGGCATGAGGAACACGTTAAGACTCTGACACCTTCTGCTCCGCCCAGAGCGAAAGAATTAATTTGATGATTTTCAATCCGAAAAGAGGTCATGTGCATTAGTACAGGTACAAGTACATACATAAACATGACACACAATGACAGGGTGTTAACTCATCGCCTACAAGTCTCATTAGAACGTTGTCCTGTAACTGACGTCACAATTTCGGTACACCTACTGGAATTGTTACGTACCTACGTCACGTCAGGTAGTCGTGTGTATATTCAAAATGGCTTATGTGAAAGCAATTTTAGACAAATGAAACTATTGTTCACTGCGTTGGAGTAGTTAATTAAGCGAGCAACTGTATATGCAAGGGTGTTTATTATGTGGATGTTGTCATGATCGAATGTAGGTTTAATCGTAGTGGCTATTTTTGTTTATCCTCGTAGATTTATCATCATTAGTTACGGCAGCTCACTGCTGGAGATACATAAATAGGCCTCTCTAATCGCACGCCATTCATAAAAAAAACAATTGAAGCTTGCTTAGGTCAGTCTGTGGATGGTTGACCATTTTAACATACCGAGATTCCGCCGTGCTTCGGATATCATTTGAAGATCTTGACAGTCGTTATGGGTTTTCAATAGACAGGAAACATAACACTTGTCAAGCCATAAGGTGTCGTATAACCCAGTTACTGGGCTTTGGAGGTCAGCCAGGAAATTTTGTCATGTAAAATACTGGCACTCAATTGCTTGTGGTTAGACTGACAGCCGTCCCAAACATCGTTGGGAAAAGTCTAGGTAGGCAGTGTCTTCGTGATGGTCATAGTTTTATGTTCCTTATACAAATGAGATTGTATTGCTAATATTTTATTCAATTTACATAACTTAGTAGTACTGTATCGCAAGTATACAAACTCTATATACTTACTAATTTTATATCCAATGCGTATGTTTCATTTCGCTGAAAGGTTCTATGTAGAATATCTAATAGAAAGTGGCATATCAATAAATGTTTTGTATTCAACTTGGCGGCGGCTGCTGAAATATTGATGGCATATTTGCCATTTAGCTTATTGGCTACTAGTAGGTTTATTTTGATAAAAATCAACAGGACTGCGAGACAGGTCGATCTTTAAGTATAAGAGATGCTTGTCAAGGTCGTTCTGTGGATGTGATGGCGGGACTCTTACCTCGGAAAGCACGCTACGCCGTTGGTCTCGGCTATTATTTATACGGTAGGCAGTCCACGTAAAATACTTGTATTCAGCTGAATCCAGTTTGACTGAAAACTGACCCGATATTTGGGAAAGACTTAGCAGATAACGATGAAGTAGTTTTCATTATATTTCATCAAATATTTAATCAAATTAAAAAAAAAAAACCAGATCCCAGACTCAATAGAGAGTAATTGACTTACGAAGTGTTCTGTTAGAAAAAATACACAAGTTATATTGAATGCCAAAGTCACTTGGTACTTAAGTGTTAACGTTCTGTTTCTCAAAATTGAGTTAGAAACTAAACTAGTACGAAAAAAAGCTCTCCGAAATCTTTCTAACTGTATCCGTCTTTTTGACCACTAAATCTCTACTCACGAAAGGACTAACATGTAATAAATAGAGTAGACTTTACGATCCATCCTAAAACCTTTTTTAGCTAACCTCGTTTTTCTTGTAATTTGCGGTACAATATTGACCTCCTTTCAAGACCGATCCATCTTCTATCGAATCGAGAAACTTATACCAGACACCGAAGTACAAAATTGGATCGATTTCATTATCAATAATGTAGCATCATGTAATACGTACTAAATTGGTAGATAGCTTAGTTGGGAGACAATTTAGTTTAGAATATTAGCGCGGCTAAAGTATGAATTAGTTACTCCAGTGAAAACTATTACGTTTCGCTATTAGTTAAACTCAATGAGACCATTAAAAGGTACTTTTGAATGTCATGATAAAATAGAAAGTGAGAAAATTTGTGCAATTGCAAATGTGTATTCTGATATAGAAGAACGGTTAAAAAACGAAATACTTCAAATTTCAAACAATTTTTTATATATTGTATATATTCATTAATTAATTATATGAGAGGACGATACACCTACAAAAGCACTAAGATGCGAAACTTAATATTTTGTTATTTTAATAACGGTTGAAAGATCGGTTCGGCAAATTAATAACATAAATGAAAGCAAGTATGCGGCAACATTAATAATTAGCAGTTCAGAGTCCTATCGCAAAATATGAAACATATAAGTGCAAAAAGATAAATTCCCAAAGGGTTGGGAAGGTCAAAATCTAGTTTCAAACTACACATTCTATATAGTCTGCCCTTAACTGGCCATAACTTTATTTGTCACATGAAATTTATCATAGCGTGAAGAAGGCAGAACAGAAAAAAAAAAACTAAAAATAAACAAAACCACTTGGAATAGTACAAAGGTGCCACTTATTTCAAAATAAATTTCTCCCAGCAGACATGCAACGGGAGAGTTGGATGACGAATGTATACAAATGCATATAAATAACTAGCTTCTGTCCGCGACTTCGTCCCCGTGGAATCCCCGATTTTAAAACATTATTTATAGCTGCTCCGCTCCTCTCTTCCGTCCTCTGCTTCTTTATCGCTCCTATTGGCTTAAGCGTGATGATATATAGCCTAAAGCCTTCCTCGATAAATGGTCTATTCAACCCAAAAATAATTTCTCAATTCGAACCAGTAGTTCCTGAGATTAGCGCGTTCAAACAAACAAACAAACAAACTCTTCAGCTTTATAAATTATGCATATAAATAATATTAGGAATTTTATTTAAATAAAACGGGTTTTATTTTTGTTTAAATCCAAGTCCTGTTAATACAAAAGTAGTAATAATACTGTTGCTCGTTGATTTTGTACATAAAAAAATTGCCTATGTTAGAGATAATAGAATTTCAATTATTATATAATATATTATATACAGGAATAAAAAAGCTTCAGTACAAATTACCGTCAATTAGAGTTGATAAAACTCGTATAACTTTAATTACTCTCATTAACTAATTAGGATTTCGTCGGATCCGTTTATTGCTTTAACTTTGACATTCTCGTATCTAATATTAGTAAGTAGGTTTTGACAGTTATAAATTCCAGTATTATTGATAGGAATACTTGGTCTCTAATTATAGACTAGAAATTAATAAAAGTCTGATAACTAGAATGTCGGACAAGTAAAATAGATTCATTAGCAGGATCAAACTTGGCCCGTTTGTTAGAATTTTTAGGTATGTACTCCTATTTAAGCAACAAGGGACGTCGCTCCATTGCAGAATTTGCTCAAAAGAGTCACCCCTTGGTACAAACGCCTATAAAATGTACTTGTTGGGCATCAAATAGGTACTTTGGTCACATATTTACTATCTTGTGCGAAAGGTATTAACCTAATCACCGATTATTATAAATATTCCATCTAACCTTATAAATTGCCTTTATACGCTAGTTCACGAATGAATCAGGTCGATTACTTATCGACCTGATTAATTCAAGAACTTAGCTAACAATCAATGTTGTGGAATTTGTTCGAAAGATTTACCGCGCCGGTAGGAACGCAAAAGGCACTGGGAGGAATACGGGTGGGTTTTAGTCAGTAAAAGTCTGACACACCCTTCCGCTCCGCCCAGAGCGGAAGAAGTTATTTGATAATTTCCCATAAAGAAAAAAAAATGAGGACTTCGCCCCTAGTACCTACTATTTAATACTACCTAATAATAAAAAACACGGTTTGTTAATTGAATTCGAACTTATTTAACGGCCTTATAAAACACCTAATACATTACTGACTTATAAAATCAATCCATATGTTCATCAATCAATTTTATATTTAATACTGTACTTGTAGTTCAATTTTATAATTCTTCATGAGAAGATTAAGCTTTTAAAGGATTTTAATGTTGTTTTCTATTTTTTAAAGTTTATGTTATTAAGTATTAGCCGTAAACTTACGGCAACAAAAAAAAAAAACAAGGCAAATCAACTGATTTGCCATTATTTTTTTGTTGCTTTTTGAAACCATGTTTGTGTTGGTGTCATCCTGTAAAGATAGTGTGTACACGTTGAATAAATAAATAATTCAATTACTACTTATATTACTGCCAGACGGTCCCAAAGATCCAACGACTTGTTTTATTTTTTGTCAATGACCTGCAGCCAAGGAGGTCACAATATTCAATAAGCTTGACATATGATAGAGTAAACATTTTTTTTTTCATCATCGGTCCATCATATCTAAGGGTACTTAGCAAATGTTGGTTCATATTCCGGCTAGTGATACCAAGCACCACCATAGTGTGAAATATGTTAGCAGCGTCTGTGTTTCTTTTCACCCATACACCATCAGTATTTAAAACAATAGTGAACAGGCATCTTTCTGACTTACCAGTTCCATCGTAAACTTCACCCGTCTTTTATTGTCTTGTGAGTTCGAGATGAGGCCAAAAGTTGGTATAAAAATACGATACAATACGGAACCTACAACTTTTATCTAAATAAATGACCTATACGTAATGGCGCCCGTAGCTCGGTAATTAATGAATTTATCATCAGTTTAAATCTATTATTATCTATTATTATCAGTGATCGGAACAGGTAGAGCTAAATATAACTAAAGTTCAAAGAACAGGGACAAAAAAAATGGAGACTTTCTTACAAAAATTTTTTTTTACCGAATATATGTTAATCTAAATAAATGGTACATATAAATAATGGTATATCATATTATGGTGGTTTATTACTTTTACCTTATTAGTCATTATATTAAAGCTGGTAAATAAATTACATTAGCTTTCGAGTTTCCTTACCTTACTTAGCTTACTTACCTTTATTTTTTAAACAATAACAATTGTACAGACTTTTTTTTTAAAACAGAAACAGGAAAAGAATTCGATAGTTGTTTTACTTTATTAATTTTAGTTGTACTGAAGTAATGTTCCGAAACCCGGGACATAAGTCCGGTAAAAATATTTTGTCGTAAGGAGTCTCCACTTCTCTTTTTGAATTTAGCTCATCGTTTTCCGATCACTGATTATTTATCATTCAGCTAACATAATATTATAGTAATAGTTACAACTGAGTTATTAAACATCACTCATACCTATTGTTATTTAATCAACTTTAACGTTAGTCGGTTATATAATAACAATGATTGTGCGAGCCTGATTGGTCTATTACGCTATGAACGCACGTACGTAGTTGATCTACTATCCACTTGTAATCAATTACATGACCCGTTAGCACCAAGCCGACTGCTTTGACATTGATTTAATGAAGGGGGAGTAAGGGGTGACCCATTAATGAACCCATTCTAACCATATGATGGAGGAATAGGTTAGTCAAATGCAATAGTCTACTGCGTAGTTGGTTAGCAGAATTCTCGAAGTGGAATTTAATTTCCAATTAATTAAGTTGCGTACCTGTTAATGATCTAAATTCTCAAGTCTGTGATCAATCACTCCATTTTGAAGCTGAATTATTAATTACAATACCCCGTGGTTTCAGGCGGTTTTGTGTCAAGTTTATTTTTAATTATAACGTTTTGCCGCCGGTTTAGAGCTTCTGAAATTCAAAGAAAAAGTATTGCCTAGTGATGGTATACATATGTACATATGTATATATATACGCTTGTGCAAATTTCAGCCAAACCAGTTATCATCAGCCGTTGAGGCCTGATTGATTAACAACACATCTAAACTATCAATTTTTACATTTAATAATAGTACGACAGTAAATTATCTTTAGAATTGTATTCGGAATGTTCTCACTACTGAGCCGGATGAGCAAAATCTCACAGATTTCCTCTCTGTGAGCATGAGCCCATCGACCAAGCTGGGCACTGTACGAGTTTGTAGTAGGCCCTGTGCGGCTTTGTAGTAGGCCCTGTGTGGTTTAGTGTAAACAGTATTATACTTAATTATTATTGTTACAATTTTCAGTAAATATGACATCCTTTTCTCATCAACAGACGAATACGACTCAGAATACGATCCAGACGCTATCGAAGAGCCGAAGGAGAAACAAAGCGGAGACTATTATGACCGCTCGCAGGAGTACGAAGACCCAGTGACGTCACGGCACGTTGAGGGTCTGAGCCAACTGGAAACAGCGCCACCCAAACCGAACGGCTTCGAGCAGGCGCCCACATCGGCTTCCGTGTCGGAGTTCTCTATTGCTAATGCTGTGAATTTGAGAGGTATGTTGCATTTACTTTGTTCTTAACAGCTGGACATAGGGCTCTCCAATTGTCGCCCCGACGCACAGGACTTGCCGTCCTGTGCGTCTCGCATACAGCGGGTTCGCTTTCACCAAGCTATCGGCTCTGATCTTATTACATCATGCTTGCCCAAAGGGTTAGGTAGAGGATTGACTATAGTAAAAAATAATCCAAGAAACAAACAAAAAAATTTCCACACAGTACGGAAACCGTTTCAAGCTCAAAGCAAAATCCAAATCAAAAATCTTGTGTCATTTATTCAACTAGGCTGAGAGCCAGCACTTTTTGAAAGCCAAATTTACACTAATATTATAAGATTTGTATTTTTGCATGTGTGTTTGTGTCTATCTTTGTTATCAATAAACTCATAAACTACTGTCCCGATTTCAAAAATTCTTTCACCATTAGAAAGCTACATTCACCTTGAGTAACATAGGCTATATTTTATCCCCATATTCCCACGGGAACGGGAATACGCGGGTAAAATCGCGGGGCGCTGCTAGTTTTACATAAAAACAGGCCCCCAAAACGCCCAGCCGTCACCACTTCCTAGTGTTTTAGCTGAGAAGAAGAAGTGACGCAACAAACTCCCAAGCAACACATCTGTCTGTTGCGTTTTAAGGACTTGAATTTAAACAATATAATGCCAAGTTATTAATACACTAGCTTCTGCCAGCGACTTCGTCCGCGTGGAATAGTTACTTTACCCCCGATTTTGAAACTCTCAGCCCGATCGGTTTAAAATTGACAGTTTCATACAAACGTTCATCCCCTATTTTATCCGCTTGGGGGTAGAATTAATCAAAATCCTTTCTTAGCGGATGCCTACGTCATAACATCTACCTGCATGCCAAATTTCAGCCCGATCAGTTCAGTGGTTTGGGCTGTGGATGTGTGTGTGAAATATGTACAACTTACAACAAAAAAAGAAATGAAAGTAAAGCTGAAATGCCTGTGCAAAATTATATTATAATAACCTATACCAACTTCACTTAAAAATAAATACCTATACTACGTATAACTAATTAATAAAATAACTACTAATTAATAAAAGTATCTACGCTTTTACCTACTTAATACTAAAAAAAACAGAACATAAATTAGCCAAAACTAACCTATCGGTATCTAAAAATCTATGCTCCTACTTCTACTACTACTTCACCTAAAAAGAAATAAAATTGAAACTATTAATAATTTGTACTTAATTTGAACAAATATTTAAACATTACCAAAATAACTAATAAGTACCTATTTTATAAAATAGCAACAAAAGTTACACAAAAATAATCACAATAACATCTTACAGCATGATTCAGTATTAAAGCGCGACGGCGCGATGGCTTATTATTGTATTCATGTATAAGTTTGGTGTTTCTATACCGATTTCTATGATTCTTTTTTTATTGAATAGGTAATAATGTTAACTTTTTTTAATTAGGGTTGAGTGAGAGTATTATAAACGTAAGAGTAAACAAATATAATCAGAAAGCTCCGAACTGCTAAGCTATCGGGAGTTACACGTGTTATTGTGAGTCAACCATAAAAGATAGACATATGCTGCTGTGGGATATTTATTAGATAATTTTATGTAGAACATTTCCGTCATACATGATTTATATGTAACTTTAACCAATAAGGCTACACACGCGACGGAAGCTTACAAAATGGAGTAACTTCTCCCGTTTTCCCAACATTTTCCTTCACTGCTCTGCCCCTATTGATTGTAGCGTGATGAAAAGTATACTATAACCTGCCCAGGAGTATGAAGAATAATTGCACCAAGTTTTGTTAAAATCGGTCGAGTAGTTTTTGTTTCTATAATGAACATACAGACAGACAGACAGACAAAAATTTTACTGATTGCATTTTTGGCACCAGTATCGATCACTTATCACCCCCTGATAGTTATTTTGAAAATATATTCCCTGTACAGAGTTGACCTCTCTACAGATTTATTATAAGTATAGATAGATAGATGACAAAAGGACAAAAAAAAAATTATCCAACAAGGAAATCGTACTTCAATTCACTATAAAACATAAATAGTAGATGGAGTCAATAACGTAAAAACGGATGACGTATATAGGCATTAGATAAATAAAAAACAATATTATATTTTTTTTTTAATATATATGAACTCTCATGAGTTCATATCACACTGTTTTAAGGTTCCATGTATATATAATCTGTCTCTGAACTCATATGAACTGTAATGGACGAGTGTAGACAGCATATATTTCTAACGTATTTCAAGGTTGCATTACAGTTCATCACCGTTATTTTACTTTTTAGCCAAAAGCTGTGAGCACTCCAGCTAGTTAGGGGTATAGTGTGTAATATATTTGACTCGACGAAAGTGTACGCTTACTTTCATGATATCGCATTTCTAGACGTCTATCGAAAACATAATGGAAACCTGATACCACTACTACTCGTACGTCGTAGCTCGTACGCTACGCCGTAGCATATTTGCTACGCCAAGGCCAAACATACAGGCATAATCGAGTGAATATTGCATACTGATACAGATGGTCGTATGCCGGAGCAAAATAGACTAACACTCACTATAAATCTTCCAACGCGAATCGGTTCACGGAAATCGGAGGATTGTACTGAAACCTACTTAGGTGGTTCGAGGGAATCGGTAACTTGTCTATGTTCACTTTATTGCCACCTCGGTGATCCATTTTGCTTTAAATACGGTGTCGAGGTCTGAATAAACTTTGAGCGTCTGATGTTTGAACTGGTTTTGTATCGTAACCTTTAAGTAATGGATTTACATTTTCGTAAATTTGCTTCAACAAGTTGGTTTTCATAAGAAGCGAGCTAAAATAAGAAAATTATACTATACTAATATAGTACTCGTATGTGTTTGAATACTGCCAAATTATGTTATTAAAGGAAATAGGTATTTATTTTCGTGGCATTATTTTAATAGTTCATACCAAGTTCGTACAGAGATGCGAATCAACGCTGTCGCAATCTAAATCGGTCAGGATGCTTAAACATTAGTAGAATTGGCTTTGAGCGTGTAGTCCTATCAATTATTATACATCGCTCGCATTCGTATGTCATACGCAATCTGTCAAATATATGGAAATTGAGGTGTTTTTGACTGATCGCCATCTGTCAAAAACACCTCAGCTGACACCGAGGCTTTACCGATTGGAGAACGGAATTCGACACGAAACAGTTGTAACTTGGCTAGGGGGCAGAATATCTTGATAGACCAAAATATAGTTTAACTGAACCCTCAATAGTTCAAACATATCAAGTCACTGCTTTGTATTAAATTGTTTTGCAGACGATGAACATTTCAAAAGGGAAAACAAAAAAAATAATCAGATTCTTCATCCAGTTGAATATAAAATCCTTTTGTGTTATCAAACATCTGATAATCAATGGGAGTTTTCTCAAACCGATTAATTGAACTCTTTAGAAAGAAGATCTAGGAAGGAATCTTAGCAAAAAATAACCTGGGTGAACAATAGTATCCTTGATAAAACGAGCCAAAGGAAGCAGGGTCGTCTACGAGTACTTTCTTTCGAAGCAATTTTTTCATAATTTCGAACCGTGATAGTATTGTCAGAATGTATTATATCGAGTGCAATCATAAAATAGTTCCAGACAGCCAAGCCATATATTTTCTATCCAAATGTAGGGTTTGTAGATTTACGCCTTCTAGAATTTTGGGGCTTTGCTCGACTCGAGATCAACAATTTACATAAATTAAGTGTTCTTGGCGGCATTGATTTAATTCATGCTCGATTGTGTTAAAATGTTCAGGTCTATTTATTTAATTATTTTATCATTGAAACTAGCTGACCCGCGCAACGCCGTCTGCGTCACATTATTCATTAATGCTCCGCTCCAATTGGTCTTAGCGTAATGATATATAGCTTTAAGCGTTCGTCGATAAATGGGTTATCTAACACTGAATAACTTTTCAAATAGGACAAGTCGTTCCTAAGATTAGCAAACAAACTCTTCAGCTTTATCTATACTATAATATTATAAAGAGGAAAGTTTCGCATTTCTGTATGTAACGAATAAACTCAAAAACTACTGGACCGATTTCAAAAATTCTTTCACCATTTAAAGCTCATTCACCTTAAGTAACATAGGCTATATTTTATCCCCATATTCCCACGGGAACGGGAACTACGCGAGTAAAACCGCTGGACGCTGCTAGTACATTAGTATAGATAGACTTGGGGTGCTGTCCAGAGAAGTCAAATTCAAATTTAAATGTTTATTACTGAACAGTACAGTAATAAAAGGCAAAATATTTATTTGAACTTTTGTCTTTCTTCCCTTCTTTAACTCTATTTCCATATATAATATCGTATCTGTGTTCAAACCTTATTTCCTCTTTTCTACACGCATACGTTTATTCGCTGCCATTGCGAACTAGTTTGTCTACTTATGAAGTTTTTTGATATGACGATATGTAGATGGCGCCGTATTGAAAATGGTAACTCGTCTGCAAAGTAGAGGTGTACCGGACGCATTTCATTATAGTCAATCGCGGAAATCTTGAATGCACCTCAAACGATCTATAAATCGTTTTTTCCTCTTCAAGTATTTTTTTTTACGTTGTCTGGCTGTTTGAGTATTTTTGTGGCCTACCCAAATGTCCTTTCATTGGCATTGTTCGTCGAGTTGTTGAGCTCCTTATTGATTCTAAGTTGAGCTACTCGACCCTGACTAAGGCTTGCACTGACTGGACAGGTCCACTCAAAACTGTGTGGTTCCTTCTTAAAAAGACCATTTCAGACACTGATCTGCATGGTCCTCATGCAACGTATTGTGAACATGGGGACCATGTAGATCGGTACGTCAGGGGTTCATTCATGTTAGTCTAGTGGTTTGAGTTCTTTAGATGGCCTACCCAAATGTCCTTACTTTGGTATTGTTCGTCAAATCGTTGATCTCCTTAAGCTCCTTAAGTTTGAGCTACACGATAACTGACCAATGCTTGCACTGTTTGGACGGGTCCACTCAAATCTGTGGACAAAAAATTGTATGGACTTCAAAAGAGACCTTGACCTCGGAGTTTGTTTCGGTGTTTCTTCTCAGGGTAGTCAGCTAGGAAACACCGGCCTCATCTATTTTTATAACGACCAAAAAGATTGACGTGTAAAAGTGTTTTTTACAACCTACTTACAAAAGAAAAATATATTGCAGAGTCTAAATGTTAAGTAGCACCTTTTTTTCTGGATGGGAAATCATCAAATGACTTCTCCCGTTCTGGGCGGAGTGAATGGGAGTGTCAGCCTTTTACTGACTAAAACTCACCCGTGATCCTTCTAGTGCCCTATGCGTTCCAGGGCCGCGGTGACTCTTTCGAATAAATTCCGCAACCCTAGCATGCACTGACCCTATGGGTCCCCGTCTTCTTTGACGAAAGTTCTTTGAGGCGCGCGTGGAACAAGTCGCGCCGTCGACCCGGGCCTGGTTGTTATCGGATGGCGAGCTACCCATTGCTCGCCGTCCACAGGCCCGCGCCCACGGTATTTGGGAATCGCCCTGCGTTTCCCGACGCCCGGGGCGTCTTCTTCTGTTGCAGCGGCTGGGGCGTGAGGTTTCCTTTTCTCTACTTATTATACTTGATGTGTACTACTTGTACATGATCTATGAACAATTTTCAATGTTCCAGTTATACGTACAGTAATCTGGGGCTGGATATGAATTGAAATATCGAGCCATGTGTTGTGGGTTGACATTTAGGAACATTAGAAGGAAACCGGGTGGTTTTTAGTCAGTAAGAGTCTACCACCAGAAAAAGTCATTTGATGATTTCCCATCCATAACAAAGTGTTGTGGGTTTAAATGCTAGATTGAAATAAGTGAATCAATGTAAATAATTCTTTAACGCAGAGTAGCCAACTCAGCTCACCGTAAAAATAAATATCTCACTGTGTCTAATTAACTGCAAGTAATTAGTTCTTCAATTGAGATCAGTATTAAAAAGATAATCAACGTTAACTTAATTTTAAAACCAACTTCATTACCGTTTTAATTAGTTTACCCAAAAATAGGGAATATATGTACCACAGCATAAAATTGCCCTTCAACATTTTATGTGCCACGTCTATTCCTAACATTAACGACAGTATTATGTATTTTTCATTGTTGTCGCTGTTTATGTACCAACGTAATATTCAACATAATGCTTACTTTAATGAGCCTCATAAAATTATTCATGGTTTCATATCATATTTTCCGTCGTACGCCTGTAATCTGTCCGAGGTCAACACCCACAGTCCCACTTAATATGTGTTAGATTTTGCCGGTGACTTTGCTTCGAAAATTATTCTACAAGGACTGACGGGTAGATGCAGTATCCTATGTCTTATGCCTGGCCATAGTATTCCAATCAGCCAAATTTATTCAGCCTTTGAGACGCGACCACTTAGAATTGATTTGAAGACTAGCATCATACAACATCTGTGGCATTCCTGCCAAAATAAAGTGTTTCGGCTCAGCCATGAGGCACGAGCTAAAATATTGTTTATTCTTTGTGAAATCCATTAACGGTGTCAAACGAATCTTACTTTTCTTTTCTCTGTCTAAAATCTAAGTTTCTTTGTATACAGACTTACACATGTTTGTGGTAAAAGTGTGTGAGAAAACATATAGGAGACCTGTCATCTTGCTTTACCATTTCTTGTCATATAAGCAAGCTTTAGCCTCTTGGGATACTCAAGACGTAAAAGTTCACGAAATATGTCGGGGATAAAAGTTTTAGATTTTTATTTGTTCGAGTAATGTTTCTTCACAGACACTAACGGTTTAATTAAGGTCAGAAACCCAGATGCCTGTAGGCTACATGATTGAAAAAAAAAACAAAACGGTCAATTTGTTTTCGACTGTACCTTATTTCGAACCAATTTGTTTCGGTTTTCTATGAATCAGTTAAATTCAAAAGCTTCGGTCTTTTATTTTTTTGTATGTACAGCTGTTCAACATTTTGCCCTAAAGCATTTTAGAAGAACAAAAATGGTAGGAATGTATAAATTTTCTCGGAAAATTTTAAAACTTCTGTGCACAGAGACAGCCTCGATTTACGATTGTTAAAATGCCACGATGTTTGGAATTTAATCCATTATATTTTTGACAATCGCATTTACACTTGGCATTCTACTTTGAATTAGAAAAACCAAATAAAATATAAAAATGCTTCTATGATTCTTAAGTACGCTCGGTGTCTAGTTAATCTGCCGCATTGCGATGCAAGTAAATGGCTAAAAATATTTTAAAGGGTTATTTATAAATACTGATTAGCGGATTCTAAATTCAAATTTTCTAGAGAAAATGAAAAATTGCAAAATTTACTTTTTGTCCACAGAGGCCGCACTGGTAGCTTTGGGCGGCGCGAGCGCAGCTGTAGTGTTGTTGATCGTCATGGCGGGCGTGTTCGTGGCCCGGCGGCGCAAGAATAGCCCCTCTCCCGTGCCGTCCCCTCCGATCCTCGTTTACCCCCCTCATGATATTTCAGCGCCGTGTTATATGTAAGTATTTCAATAATTCTTGTGTTCATTTCTTACCTTTATGTTATTATGTTAACCAACTCGACAATCGACTCGACTCGATTTCGAGTTGTAGGTTTTTCCTTTGTCATGGCGAAGTGGAGTGGATCATAATCAGCCTTTTAACGTTCCCACTGCTGGGACACAGGCCTCCTCTCTAGGAGAGGGAATGGGCCGTAATCCACCACGCGGGCCCAGTGCGGGTTGGAGTGGATGTTTATGGTAAAAATACACAGGATAAAAGCCTTACTTTGTACCTCACCTTCAGATCATTTTTCTTTTCGTTAAATAGAGGCCATTATCTCGAGCTGCGTCTAATACTTGAAGTTTTTTATCTTTCGTGTCAACAGCGCAAGCACAATAGCTATCTTACTACCGAATAGTACCAATTTGGCTACGAGTTCGTGCGTTGAGCATGGGATTGATGTAGTTAAGTACATTCATTTTATGATGCCATGTTGCTTACATTTTTTGTTTCTTCAAGTGTCTTCTACCCATACATACATGTTTGGAAGCCGCCATTTTGTAACAAAAATACAAAATGGCGGCTTATGGCCTAACCAGCTCCCATAGAATGATCGAACCTCTTTTGGTTTATATGTTTTAATCAGATTATGATTGTAATTTGTTAAAGTGAAATGCATAGCATTGGAGCAGAACCATAAAATGAAACTGTTAGCAACGTGTTAAATTTAAATATAATAATTACAAGATAATTTTATCAGGAAATATTACCACTCTAAGCAAATTACAACTTAAATGTGATACAATACGTTTCGTATCACAAAATAATCATAAATTCAATATTTATTTTTCGATTTGATAGTTCGGGCCGTATATGCCTGTGTTTGAATAATAAATTTAGTTCACACGATTTTTAACTTCTAATAAAGGTATATACTAACTTCCGAAAACATCAAAAATCAACCAAACTGTCCAGCCTTTTCACAACCCTATTGAATAAGGCTAGGCAGGCCACAGTCTTACCCAAAATAAAAAAAAATATTTATTCAAACTAGGCTGATAGACAGCACTTTTTGAACGTCAAATTTTACATAAAGACAGTCCCCCAAAACGCCCACCCGTCACCACTTCCTAGTGTTTTAGCTGGGAAGAAGAATTGGCGCAACAAACTCCCCAGCAACACATCTGTCTATAGGGTTTTAAGAACAAAACTACTCGGAACGACTACCTATCCAAGCTCCTGAACCCAATAGCGGGGCGATACGGTATCCCTAGGCAGGACTGGTGTCAGATTTTGAAGGCATCTGAGTAACGATCGAAGGTATACTGACAGCCAATGACTTAACGTGCTTTTTCGAGGAACGGTACCTATCTAGTAGTGGTGTAATACAGACGAACTTTGACAAACTTTGCTTAACCTCGGAGATCAAGTCGTACAGCTGATATTATTTACCAAAAATTCAGTTATTCATAATAATTATATCAATTCTCCATTAAAATGTTAAACAGGACACACTTGCATCCTGTATTTTATCGCATTTTTCCGACTGCATAACATCATTGACCGCATATAACTTTTAGTCGTAAAGCGGATCCAATGCCATTAAGCTTGTTCAAGTGATGCAATATGACATTAAACGTGTTTGAAAACCTAGTATTTGAACTAGCTGTTTATAAAAATGTTTTTTTTTTTTATGGTTTTTGTTTGTGATGGTCCTTACGTCACCAGCATCACCTATCTGACGTGTGTGCCTCTGTTGTCCCATGTTAGTCGGGGTCGATTGCAACACTTCTTCTTCGGTTCTGCTACTATGACTATCTTTACCTACCTTTTGAAATGCCTGCCGGTCACCACTTCCCAGCTAAAACACTATAACGTTGTGATATATATCTTGGGGTTTGTCTTTATAGGAATAGATGTTCAAAAAGTGCTGACTCTGCAGATCATTTAACTTATTTTATGAAAAAAATGACCGTTTTTTCTCTATCAAGATGATAGATAGGTAGATTTGTAGCAGACACGCCCAAATAACATGGATTAATAATAAAATAGATTATTGTGGTTTCTGCTGTCGATAGGCTATCAATCGTAATTTTGACACCCAACACGACACATGTTGTTTTGAATGATACCGATCTACTGTAGATTGATTGGTTGTTCTCGTTTTCCTAAAAAATAAGGATAAATACAATGTACCAGGGAGTGTGGATACACGTAACAATTTATATGTTGAACATATTCTGTTTATTTTATTTGAAGGTATCAGTCAAATCCGATAGATTAAAATAGACTGAAGACAGAGTTTTTTTGTTTGAATGTTTTAGGGTATAGTACATTTAAACAAAACAATGCTTCATACATTGTTTTTGGTAGCGTTATATTTGTTTTGTATCATTTGGAATCCTTTTACCTTCCCTGGGATACCTTGTCACCTATTTACTCCATTTATCATGGCCTCTTATTGTATGCCCTGCCCATCTCCATTTGAGTCTTTTGATTTTCTGTACTACATCTATGGTTCTTATTTTATTTCTGATGACACAGTTTTTCAGTCTGTCTGATCTTTTGACATTCAGCATGCTCCTCTCCATAGCGTGTTGGCAAGTTGCTAGTCTGTATGTCATTTCTCGAGTTAAAGTCCATGATTGGCAGCCATACATAAGGACGGGTAGTATGCAGGTGTTAAATAGTTTACCCTTAATGTTTATGTGAAGTTGTTTGTCTTTCATTGCCTCCTTTAAACTCCAGTATCTTCTCCAGCTGTTCGTAATTCTTCTATTCACGTCCTCGCGCATAGGTTCTTTGTGGGTTATGAGTTGTCCCAGATAAATGTATTCGTCAGTGTATTTGACTTCGGTGTTTCCTATCTTTATCGTAGTTTTCTCTCCGTTTGTCATCAGTCTAGTCTTTTCTGGGTTAAGTTTGAATCCTACTCTCTCACTTTCTGTCGCTAGGTCTTATATCATTTTAGTGATGACTTCTGGTGTTTTAGATATAATAGCACTATGTCATCAGCGAATCTTAGGTGCGTCAGTGATGTGCCGTCTACATTGATCCCAAAATTTCCCCAAGTGAGTTTTCTAAAGATTGATTCCAATACAGCCGAGAATAGTTTTGGGGATAGAGGATCTCCCTGTCTAACGCCTTTTCCTACTTTGAATGGCTGGCTTTTCTTTTCTAACTGAATTCTGGCTGTACTATGACTGTATACGTTTTTTATTAATCTTATGTATTTGAGTTCAATCCCTTGTTCCACTAATGCTTCCCATATATTTTTATGTAGAAGAGAGTCAAATGCTTTACTGTAATCGATAAAGGAAATGTAATATTTCAGCTGGTATTCACTGTATTTCTCAACAACTTGACGAACTACATGGATGTGATCGATCACCGAGTAATCCTTCCGAAATTCCGCCTGCTCGATGGGTTGGTGCTCGTCTAGCGTTCTTTCAATACGTTTTAATATGATCTTAGCAAAAATTTTGTAGACGTTTGACATAAGACTGATGGGGCGATAGTTTCCTATTTCATGTTTATCTCCTTTTTTATACAACAGGATAATGTTAGATTCTGTCCATTGCTGAGGAATTATTTCAGTCTTTAGAATATTGTTAAACATATCTGTAAGAACAGGTGCTAACACTTCCTTTCCTCGTTTTAAGATTTCATTGCTTATGCCGTCAGGACCTGGTGATTTGTCTGCCTTTTGGGTATCTATGGCTTTTTCGACTTCATCCTGAAGAATATTAGGGATGATTGAGATATCCGCTAAATCAATTTCGTCTTCTGTTGTGTCATTTTCGTACAATCTCTTGTAATAAGATGTTGCTATATCCATTATTTCTGTTCTACGATGCTTCCATTTTCCACTATCATTTTTCATTTTAACAATCCAATCCTTTGAATTTCTCAGTTCTCTGTATGCTTTTTTGACTCCACCCGTTTTGCTAATAAATTTTTCTATAATTTCCATTCTGTTTTGTTTTCTGTCTTTACTTATGCTATCTTTAATTTGTTCACTAATTTCTGTTAGGTGTATTCTTCTGTCCTGTGCATCTTTAGTGCTGATTAAGTGGTTTCTCGATTCTAGTAGTTTTGTGGTATTTGTTGTTAGCCATTTTTTCGGTTCAGTTTTGGTATTTGCGATTAGTTGTATTTGGGTTTTTATGGTATTTTCTATCCAATTGTATCTTTCTTGTGTTCCTAATTCTTTTGTGTTAGATTCGTAGTCTGTAAATTTGTCGCTTAAAGCAGTTGTTATTTGTTCTAACTGATATTTCAAGGAAGGTAAAAGGAAAAGAGGCAGACCGCAGAAAAGGTAGGACGACGATATAAGAGAAGTGGCAGGAGTGATGTGGAACAGAGTGGCTCTAGAAAGAACAGAATGGAAAAGGTTGGAGGAGGCCTTTGCCGATTGGCAAACAGATCTGCAAAAAATAAAAAAGCAGCAAATATTAGAATAATTTGAATTATACTTTAAGTTTTATGTTTGCTTTAGAATATTGTTATTAGGTTAAGCTATGTCGATCTGAATAAAGGCTATTATTATTATTTCCTTTATTATTTTCACTTACTCACTAATTTACATTTTTAAATATATCTTTAAAAAAACACATAAAAAACATTTAAAAATATTAAAAAGTAGCGGTCCGCCGGTACCGGGAGCAGGGTCCAAGCTACCGGTGGTTAGGGCTCCAGAGAAAGGAACTTCCTCACAATACGAGCCGTATCGAGGAGTACTGCCTTCTGTATCAGGCCCTTTAACCAACCGTGTAACGCCAGCTTCGACAGATGGTCGTCGAAGCTTTTGGCCATTAGGCCATTGGCCGTAACAACTATCGGCACAATGACAGCCGAGTCCACATTCCACATATCGACAACCTCGTGTGCTAAGTCGAGATACTTGATTTGTTTGTCTTTCTCAGCTTTCACGAGGTTCTCGTCATGTGGGATGGTAACATCGATTATCATTGTGCGGCGCGCTAATCGGTCTATCACCACTATATCAGGCTTATTGGCAACAATAGTCCTATCAGTGATGATAGACCGATCCCAGTACAACGTGACATGGCCATTCTCGAGAACTGGGTCGGGCACATACTTGTAATACGGTACCTCAGAATCCACAAGTTTGTATTTCAAAGCAAGTTGCTGATGGATAATCCTGGCTACTTGGTTGTGTCTGTGCAAGTATTCGCCGTTAGCCAGACGAGAACAGCCAGAGATAATATGTCTGATGGACTCACCCGGACGGTGGCATGCCCGACACACGTCAACCGTCCCGTCCTTCATAATATGCCTCCGGTAGTTGTTCGTTATTATAACTTCGTCCATAATTGCACATATAAAACCTTCAGTTTCTCCGAAGAGATCACCGAAACGTAGCCAGGCCACGGACGCTGAGAAATCTACATCGGACCCATAGAGAGCCCGATAGAAGCGCCCGTGAAGCTCCTTGCCTTTCCATACCTCCTTGCGGTCATCTGTAGTATGTATTACAGGTTTGCGCCAGTTCTCGTTAGCCATGGACAACGGGGTGAGTCCTTTGTCAACTGCGACCACATCTCGGTGCATACCCACATCAACTTTGAGAAAATATTCTCTGAGACTGCACATCTCGCGGTTGTGGAGAGTCTTAGCATTTAAAAAGCCTCGACCTCCACACTTCCGCGGGATGTACAGTCTCATCACCGACGATCGTGGGTGATGCATCCGATTTGCGGTCAGCAGTGTACGGACTCTCCTATCCAGGGCGTCGAGTTCAGTTTGAGTCCATTTGAGTACATTAGTACCGGCATGACCCAACCGTTGAAGGCGCGCACCTTATTTCCACCCGACAAAAGGCTGTTTAAAACCTTTTTCAGGCGTCCAAAGAAGCGCTCCTTCAACGATTGCTTCATGTCAGCAACATTAATGCCTAACGCTTCCGACATACCCAAATACTTGTAGGTTTCGGTCGAGCTGAGGGATCTAACCTGTATGGAATCTGAGAGTTGAATTCCCTCAGATTCCATAATCTCCCCTTTCTTTACATGCATGACTGCACATTTGTCCACACCAAATTCCATCCTGATGGCACTACTGAACGTTTCAGTTATCTTCAGTAACTCCATCAGTCGCAATTTGTTGTGGGCAAAGAGTTTCAGATCATCCATGTAAAGAAGGTGAGATATGGCCTGACCACCTCTTCTCAACCGATAGCCTAGGCCTGAATCCTCCAGCAGTGTGCTTAGAGGATTCAGAGCTAAGCAAAACCAAAGTGGACTCAAACTGTCGCCCTGAAATATTCCCCGTTTAATCCATACAGGTTCAACATTCCCTTGAATCGGTCGACATCCTGGATAGCAAAGAACCGTTTTCCATTGCCTCATACATGACTCAAGGAAGGTGCGCAGAGTTGCATCTATTTTGTACAACTCCAACACCTTCATGAGCCATGTATGTGGCACAGAATCGTACGCCTTCTTGTAATCTATCCAACATGTCGACAGATCCTTGCGGGTGCGACGAACCTGTTGGCTTATGGCCATGTCTATGAGGAGTAGCTCCTTAGTTCCGCGGGACCCCTTCCTACATCCATTCTGAGAGGAGGACATAATGGAGTTAGTCTCAATGTGTTCATTAATTTTCACTCTCAGGATGGATGTAAGAAGTTTATAGACCGTCGATAAACAAGTAATCGGTCTATAATTCTTGGGTTCCGCGGGACTACCTGTCTTATGGAGCAGGTGGGTAACGCCAGTTGTTAGAAACTGTGGTAGCGACCCAGACTCTAAAGATGACTGGAATTGAGATGCCAGGACCGCGTGTGCGCTGCTATACCACTTAAGCCAAAAGTTGTGCAGTCCGTCCGGTCCCGGAGATTTCCAGTTCGGTAACGGACGGACTGCTGTGGCTACATCTGCTGGTGTTATACTGATTTTTTCCATTTGTGGTATAGCTTCACACACGCTCTCGACACCACGCATCCAGTCACCTTCGGTATGACGGACGGGCACCGACCAGATGCTTCGCCAGAATGTACTCGTGACGATATCATCCGGGCGGCATACGTCCGTCACACTTTGTTCAGGTCGCTCCCAAGCTCTATATACCCACCTCTCATCGCTCTGGAACATGCGATTCTGCGAATACCGGTCAACCCGCCTCTTATACCGCCGAATACGGTTTGCCCATGCGCAAACTTTCTGCTTCAGGAAGTCGATGCGCTCTGTGACACGGGACATGTATTCTTGAGGGCTGATTTCAGTCCCCGAGAATGCCCGCCTCACAAAGCGCATCACACGTGGTCGTGTATTGCCCTCCCTGAAGCAGTATAGTTTGCCGATGAGTACCCTGGCCTCATCAATACGCCGCTCGATCCTGCACTGCCAAGCTGGTGCAGCAGTCTTTGGTCGCGTAGCTTCGTCACTATTTGTAAACTTGACGTTTGCTACACGACATGCCGCAACAGCCCCGCAATACAGGATTGAGTGCGTATCAATGAGGTTCTCACTGCTTTCAAAAATTTTCTGAAGCAGCGAGTCCAAGGCACACACCAGCGCCCTATTCCTTTTATGTATAGGCAAACGTGGTAGTCGGGGCCTAAGTTCGGTCGGGGTGGATCTGTATTCGCGAAGCGCATCCTCCAGCGCGCTCCTCAGTCGATCGTTGCATTGGCTACTTACCGTGACAATCCTATCATCCACTTCGTCACAAACATTAATGGTCCGCGATGTGATTGCGCCTCTAGATGGCACCGGTACCACGGTCTGTGTCGAAGTCGAAATGATAGGATTGTCCAGTACCTCTGAGCGCAGCCTATCAAGTGCGGCGTCGTCCAACCTGTGATTACGTTGAATGAACCGCACCTGATCCGACAATCGTTGGGCCGAGACGTCGACAGTTGGTTCCAGGTCCTGAAACAGAGACAGCATCCTAGCACGGTACGCAGTGAGGTTAGTTCCCCCCTCTGTAGACCCGTAATATGCGCGCATGACGTTCTCCTTTATAGACTGAGTCCATCTCATGCGCTGCACACAACCACCGGCAGCGGGGACCCGGCTCGGGGCCGATTGGCCCCTAGATCCCAAGCTTCTCGGTGGCCGGCCTCTCCCCTGCCGACGTACAGGTGTTGGCGACGTCGGCGGGGAGAAATACTCGTCGCTCGAGCTCGACGCGACTGCAGCCGCCGGTGACACTGGAGATCCGTTGTCCGGCGGCGGCGAGGTGGAGCTGAGCGACGGGTCCGGGGATGGTGGGCGTGCGCGTCGCGATGCTGCTCTCGTAATCATTCCATTATTTGTATAAAATCCATCGTAATTTAATTTTCATTTTATTACCATAGGTGACATCTGTCATCTGTCCGGGTCGCATTATGTTCTTCTATTTTCTTCATGTTTTTGCCGTATAGGAGTTTTTAATATATTTGCTATTGCTTGTTATTTGGGTGAATGGAGACTATTGCGCTTATTACGGGATGGCAAATAGCTTTATATATATTTTATTTAAATAACGTGGATGAAGGATAAGTTGACATGACTAGAGAGAGAGAGAGTTACCAGCTTTTTATTATTATTATTTATCATTTGGAATACTCGTGTTATTATCAAATTACATAAATTTATTGATAACAGAAGCTGAATTATGCCAACATAATTAAATATTAAACCAATTTTCGTACAGGTGTTTAATACATTTAGTAAATGCTCTGTTATGCGATAGTTATGTTACAATACAGTTCATAATAGGTTCGACGAAAAATAATTGTGTAGCACAATAATAAACAGCAGCAAAATTATAATAATAATCATTTTAACGTTCCCACAAAAGCTTCAGGGATGACATCGAATATGTAGAATTTATCTTTTTTACTTTACATTTAAAAGAAACAATAGTAGAAAAAACAGTCTTGCAACTAGTCTTGTGACTAGTACCTACGCTGCGTACGTAGTGCTGTTCTGTAAAAAACTCGCCGTGAAAAATAAGGTGCTTTTAACTCCAAGCTATAGGAGAAATGACAGTTCTTTTCATATAGGAAGTCTATGTAAAGTGGCCGTAAAGATGGGTGACATGGTGAGATATTTACAGAATAGACAGGCTATTGTCACACAAGCGTTTGTAACCTTCGCATTACCCCACTGTCATCATTATCTGCCTAGCCTTTTCCCAACTATATTGGGGTCGGCTTCCAATCAAACCGGATTACGCTGAATACCAGTATTTTACGTGTAGCGGCTGCCTACCAGACCTCCACAATCCATTATCTAGGGAACACGGTACTCCTTGACAAGAATAGTGTCAGATTCTCTGGCTTCTGAAAACCCGTAATGACTGCCAAAGATCTCCAAATGACAGCCGGGCCCATAGAGTATTTTATATTTCTATGGCCGAAACCAATGGCTTAGTTTGCTTTCCGAGGCACGGAAGAATCTCGTTACGTTTAGATGCCCCACCTATCCGACATCCTCATTACCCGACTTTATGTAATATCATTTTCTAACACCATATCAAACTAATACCCGAAGCAAATAACCAATACTGCCGTAAACATTCACATACACATTGCCCCAAAAAATAACGTACGCTACAACTATAACGTGGTTTTGGAAACAACAACAAACTTTTGAAACTGTGAAATGTCAATCAAGCTTAACGAAGCCACGGACAATAGAATTGTTGAGGTATAGACAATAGATGTCCTTCATGTTCGGTTACGGTGCTAATGATTTTGTACGCAGCATTTATTCATATAGATTGGATGATTTTCAAAGCTGGCTGTAGATAAAGTACTAAATTGGACGAACTTACTACGCGAAGTTTTATTACGCTGCAACTCCTAAAAACATCCTAACCATAATAGGTAATAATTATGCTTTGTTTAAATATTGTATAGCAGATATTGTTTTGGAGATAATTTGAATTACGAACCCATAAGTTGTTTGGAAAGGAATGTCTATGGCCTAGGCATTATTTGCCAATTTATAACATTTGGGGTGCCGCTTCTTAAATTCGAATTAGGAATCTGTTAATCAGTTGCAAAATTAAGCTAGTTGTTAAAATTATTTATTGATTGGGCTAAATATTTGTTAACACAAATAGTTTCTTTATTTTTCAGGCTTTATTTGGCAAATTGGCAACCATAAAAAATAATAACGGAAACCCAGCTGTTAATCATTCTCATTTTTTCGCGCTAATATCGCAGTTCAATTAATATAAATAATTGTGTTTGATTGTTTGTTTGCAACGCTTTCATTAGTTATGAAAGCGTAAATTGCAAGAGTGATTTTGATGAATTTTAGTACAGAGATAATTAAAAAGTAGCTTTTGTTTTTTTTTTGGCAAATCTATAGATATATCGACGCGAGCGAAATCGCGGGCAAAAGTTGGTATACGATATAATCTGCTAACGTATTACTTTATAGTATATACCAATATGTTGGCCTCAGATTTTGAATACATAAATAGTCAATTTCAAATATTCTTGAAATCCTTTTATCGTCAGATTCATAAGAAATAAAGATGGTATGTCATAATTTTGGGAGAAGAAAATTGCCTATTCCAACCGCGTAATGAAATAATAAAAACGAAAAATACCCATTTTTTTTCTCCAGGGTTTATTAAGTTACCCGAATGGCATCCACTCAATGTTGCTCTTTTTTGTCGTGTTTGTCCTATGATGTAGTTAAAATTTGGCTTATAGCCGTCTAGGCTACATGGAACACAATTTAGTGCCTTCTAGAAAACTCTTTCAAAGAACGCTTATCGTTTATATTATAAACATTCAGCATGCTAAATAAAAAACTCTTATTTTCTCTCTCCAGTAAACAACACGTCGGCGACTCGGCGTTTGTCATTTCAAGCAAAAAAGTAATCATTCCGAATAAAATATTCCTGCAACGAAGTTATCTTTCAGTGGAGTTTAAAAAAATACTATTAATGTTAATTAATGCAAAACCGACTAAGATTAATGCTTTGTAGACTGTGAAGGTTTATTTTGGGACGGCTAGATAAAGGACGTGCCTCCTTTTGATGGGCTGGCGGAGTAAACCCAAAATATAATACATAATATTATAATTATGTAAATGCGAAATTGGGTTTATTTGTTTGTTACATTTTCACGGCTACAACGCTGAAACGATACCGATAGGATTACTTTTTGCGAAAATCTATATTAACGCAAGCGAAGATGCGGGCAATTTTATATTTTGTTGTAGATAACATGGGTCCAGTTCTAAGTTTTTCATATAACAATTATTTTTTTTAAGAACGTTGTGCTCAAGATTTTCCTTTGCTAACTTCCTGATGATCGTTGTAATTTTTCTAGCCAGAACCCCAATTTATTTGGAGTCAACCTACGATTTCTTCTTCTTCCATTAATCTCACTGAACCTACAAAGGTGATTATTTTTATGTGACCCGTAAAACACTATCATAAACTGTATTCACAGCTAAAGTAACAATTAAAAATCATAATTTCTAACTCATACATTTTCATTACTTGATTATTACCTTTTTAGTATGTTAAAAAATTTTACACGCTTCGTTATCGTGTCGAAAGTACATCGGTACGAAATGTCGTGAAGTGACTGACTTTGATTAATTAGACAAAGTTGTATTTGAATTTTAATCAGTCCGTGCGCGGAAGTTTCCACATATATGAAGCTTTTGTAACTATTCTTTCCACATAAATAGGAGACTTGTGACTTGCCGGACTCTAAACGTTTTCTATGTAGAACCTACTTAATGAAACTATACCATAAAAATTGAATTACGTTACATAAATAAATACAACATACCGTCAACATCATTATAATCAACGTCTCAGTCGTAAATAATCCACTGCTGGACATAGTCTCCCCCCCAAGTGAAACAATATTGTGACGATTTAGCCTCCTTGGCTGCGAGTCATTGGCAGACAAGTTTGTCGATAGAACTTTGTGTCAAGCTAAAGAATAAATAGTACTTTTGAAATGTGAATAAGTAAAATATGTTTTGTTTTATATGGAAGTGATGTAACATCATTCTCGGAAGGCAGATGCCGTAAATAAGTGCGAACTATAATCCAAATCCGAGTTTTATTCATTATATTTTTATGATTAACACTATTATATAGGTCAGACATCCTTGGGGTTACAATATCGGCTGGTACTGTGCGTCTCGCTTCCAGCGATATTCAAAATAAGTAGATATCAATTTATGTATTCTTAAGATTTGAACCAAAACAAAATTGAAGTTATATAAAAAGATATTACCGTAACAAGATTATTTTCAAATAATAATACAATATCTAGACATACTGTAATACTAACACAATCTAACATAATAAATAAAGCAATGAAACTTGTCACAGTATTAGGGCTCTCAATGTTACAAATATTATCATCAAATATTATCGTTTTTTTTTTCCAAATAAAATAAAATAAAATAAAAATCATCTAATACATATTCTGTCACGTTTTTCGAAAGATAGAACACACCCTGTTGTATTGAATGAAGGGCAGTTAACTTCTTGTAATACCTTCAGAAATTAACAATATCTTATTATTTTTGGGACAGAATCAATCACATTTTGTAGAAATATAATTTATGTACCTACCTAAATAACGTCAAAGAATCATACTATTTACAAAGTTGGTTTAGATTCCTTTTCAATACAGCGAGATCGGATGTCACCTCATTGGCATTACATACCTATGGAAAAGTGTTCAAATTCAAGTTGCAATATGATCTCGATAAAGATAAATGACAAATACTTGTCAAAATGTAAGGAGGATAGAAGTGACTTTGACAGTTATCGACTGCGTTTTTTTAAGGATTGTAAATCATCAAATGAATTCTTCCACCATGGGCGGAGTGGAAGAGAGGGTCAGACTCTTACTGACTAAAACGCATCCATGTTCCTACGTCCTGTTCGTACGTCGAGCTGGCCCGCGCCTGCGGCGGCCGGGAATTGCCTTGCAACTCCCGACATCTGCCTTGTTAACCAGTCGACAACCTTTTTACTATTTTTTTCTGGATGGGAAATCATCAAATAACTTCTCCCGCTCTAGGCATAGCGGGAGTATCAGACTCTTACTCACTAAAACCCATCCGTGATCCTTCTACTGCCCTTTGCGTTCCAGCGCCGCGGTGACTCTTTCGAACAAATTCCGCAACAGCAACAAATTCCGCAACAGCAGTCGACAACCTTAGGTTGAACTGCGAGACGCCACTCGTACTAAAAAAAACCCCGACGTTTTGAGCGTCGTCTTCTGTTATATAGACTGCGATGCGAATGCACTTTAAAATTTTGAAAATCATTCCTCTTTTCGAACTGTCATTTTTATTTCAAATATTGACAGAACGAAGTCAACCAATAGTATGGAGCATTTTGAATAAATCTAGAAGTGCTTTTTAGGGTTCCGTTGTCAACAAGGAACCCTTATGCCTGTCTGTCCGCAGTTTCGCTCAGAGACGCTTTTACAATTTCTCGGAATGCCTCGGGCTATAAATTTCTGATGAGTGTAAAAGTATTACAAATGTTAACTTTTTACCGTTAACAATTTATCAATATCCCAGTATTTTTAATAATCTTACGCATTTTACAATAATCCGGTGACATATTAATCCCACCGACAACGCGGTAAAACAAAATCTTGAAAAAAAAATAGGGTAAACTGGCCCCACTTTACACTACACTATCCCATGGTGTCTTTCGATAGTTTTAAAGGTATTGTGGGTGTGAGAAAACGATTTTTTTTTATTTATCGACTGATCTGACTTAACAAGCGTACCTTAGTATATACAAAATTATACATCATAAAATCTATCGGCACCTAACACTAAAGTGATTACTGTCTCATCATTCAAACGCCTCGTTAGCACTACTACGGAAATTGATAGTTAATTAAAAAATAATTTGCTCTAGTCAGGCGATAGTCCATTTTAACTTTTACCGATACAAGAGCCTTGGAAGGTCTTAACTCAAAGGCTAAGTTCAAGAGTACTGGAAACTATGTACATTGAGGTATGAGTTGTATACTTTTAAAGTTTTCTTTCACTGCGTTTCTTATTTGCTGTGGAAAAGAGAAAAGTTTACAGTGGTCGTACAGTCGATGTTATGTTCTTTTCATTTTGGTCCTGAAAGTTTTTGTATTAAACTCTAGTGTTGCTTTTTTGTGAGCAATATACCCACTAAAACATTACATTGTTAAGTGAAATTACTGGTTTAATCGTACAGCAACAAATTTTAAACTGTACACATACTGTATTTATGAATATATTAATAATTTTGAGTTGCATTTTCTTCTCGCCAAACCAATATTATTTTAGATCCAAGAGTTGACAAACTTTTGACAACTCTGAGCGCGTTTGTGTAAATACTTGTATTTGTGACTATTTGTATAGAAAAATTAGACCTGTTTCAAAATATTCAATAAAAATCACAAATAAGTGAACAAATTAATTGTGTCGAATACACTCGCCAAACCAATATTATTTTAGATCCAAGAGTTGACAAACTTTTGACAACTCTGAGCGCGTTTGTGTAAATACTTGTATTTGTGACTATTTGTATAGAAAAATTAGACCTGTTTCAAAATATTCAATAAAAATCACAAATAAGTGAACAAATTAATTGTGTCGAATACAAGTATTTACACAAACGCCTTTACCCGCTGTCAACGGTATATGACATAATCATCATCTGCCTAGCCTTTTCCCAACTATATTGGAGTTGGCTTCCAGTCAAGCCAGACTCAGCGGAATACCTGTATTTTATGTGTAGTGGCTGCCTACCAAACCACCAAATCCCATTAACTGGGTAACACGGGACTTGTCAACACTGTAACGACTGCCAAAGATCTACAAATGACAGCACGAAATAACGGCTTAAAGTGCTTTCCGAGCCACAGCGGAATCTCAGTATATAACCGGTGACCATCTTAAGATGGTCACCCATCTACAGACCAACCTTGGCAAGCGTTGCTTACCTTGGTGGTCGACCCGTGCGGCAGTTATTGTTTAGTCACGAACTCCTGCAACGGTAGATGACGTACGAACCCATAATTGTTATAGCCCGTAAACCATCATTATTGT
Organism: Hecatera dysodea; assembly: GCA_905332915.2. Lineage (NCBI taxonomy): Eukaryota > Metazoa > Arthropoda > Insecta > Lepidoptera > Noctuidae > Hecatera > Hecatera dysodea. The sequence continues at coordinate 10,347,026 of HG995304.1, forward strand.
CAACATAATTACCAGTTCTATCGTAACACTCCAAGGTAGCAAATGAAAATAAACCGTTCTAGAACATTCTGAATTAGCTACGTCGTTAATAATGCGGGTAAATTTTCTGACGACCGCCATTACACAATCATTTGAGTTTCCAACGTTCCACCTTTATTTTTATGTCTCAATTCACGAACGAATCGTTGTCTACGTTTATGGAAGCTTTTGTTCGAATAAAAAGGTTATTTCGATGGCAAACGCAGTTTCACTCCACTCGTCAAAATTCTATTCGATTTTTAAAGCTGGTTTATTCGTTCGGTCATTTGCGACGTTTTAAAGTGCTATTGAAAAGAGTCCAAGCACAAAAATTGAAGAGTCTCTCTTTGAACACTTACCGTCATTAGTTGGACCACCGGATAGTTGGCTATTCTAACAAAAATGTTTTTTTATTTTTTGTCACAGGACAAAAGAGGTGAACTTTTCACTTCCTACGCTCCGTTCGTCATCGCTCGGCGAACTTCGGGATGTCGTCAGTGTCAGTAGCCTCGGCAGTGACGTGTTATGCCCTCCTGTGCCCACGCAACTGCGGTCAAACTCATTCAGTAAGTACCTAATGATTTTTCTAGAATATTAGCCACTGTAATGAGTTAATAACTAACTCTGTTTTACCTAGGTATGTATATTGTACGTTACTTATTTCGGTAAACGTTACTTTAGGGAGTCGTAAAGACACTGCTTCTACACGCGCGTCTGATTGGACGAATGATGTCGTTTGTTACGGCTGCTTCAACCGGCCTATTATGTTACGTTATGTTACTTTTATAAATATACATAAAAACTCGTATGAAAATTATGATATGTTTCGTATCTTAGTATATGTAGTTAGTAGCACTATATGGATAATTTGGCTTTATTCATGTGCACATCTTGTATATTACCCCGACTAGTTTAGGATTCAACCCCTGTGAGCCCTTATGGAGGAGTTCAAATAGAACCTTTTTGGATCTGTCTAAAACAAGTCAGGCATGCCTAATACGGACGTGAGAAAATTCGTACGCTTATGAAAGTGACGTTTTTCACTGGAATATATTTTAAATAAGGTAGCTACACATAAAATTTAAATATTACCCCGTATATGAGCCGTTATATTTTAATTTCACGGTTGATTAGTTTCATTGCGCACCTACATAGCTCCATCTTATAAAGGTATCTTCCTACGACCAATCCTCACGTAATTGAGCCACGAAATGTTTGGAATTTCACAAAATCCCGTGTCAATTCCACGTACGGTTGTATGCCGTCAACTAGGTACTAAGAGTACCTGTCGAGTGCCTAACTTTGTTGTTCTGGACTGTTTATCTTGTTAACTCAGCTACGTATGTCGGTCAGCTGTTTTCGTAATGGATTATTTACGTTTGTGTAACCAGGCTTTAGAGGTGAACTTGGAATTTTATTTGAGAAAACTCTCAAATAAAATTTCAAGTTCACCTTTATTCTGTTTGTACTGTGGATTCAATTTAGTAGATCATTTATTTTTAAGTGCGGTCACTGACTGGTCCAAGAAGACCTCACCATCATTTGTCCAGTCTTTTCTGGCCTGTTTAAGGGTAGGATTCCAGTCTAAACGTGAGTAGTATATACTGGACACCAGTATTTAACTTGGAGCGACTGTTTGTCTGAATTCCATAACCCAGTCACTGCCTAGCCTGTTATTGCTTAGCCACGAGCTCCTCCTCCTCAGCTCCACTGAAAAACACAATAATCTATGGTTAAAGACTTATAAGCCTTCCAATCGATATTGTGGCAAACGGCACTAAAAATATCAAAGTGTCGGGACTGTTAGATACTACTTCTTCATTTGAAACTTCAAAAGCTTTGTAACAATCATAACAGTTAAGATTAGAGAGAATTTACATATTCTCTCATATCTTAAGCGTGTTAAGCAAGAATAAAGATGAATGCGGTGAAAAATCTTCCTAACAAACTGATATTAGGTAAAGCCACATTGAGTTACATGCACAATGAAAGCAATAGTTATGTTTATGTAGCTTTTCATTGGGTAAAGTACAAAGTCTGTTTATTTCAAGCACAATTGGAAGTTAAGAATTGGTAATTTGTAAGTACATGAATTGCAGATGTTACATTTAGCAAAGGCAAACAGAAGTTAAGCAACTTCCCAGTTCTATTTTTACAAGTTAGTATGTTAAATAATGATTTTGATAATGGATCCCTTATTTTTCTGCATGGGAAATCAGTAAATGACTTCTCCCGCTCTGGGCGGAGGGGAGTATGAGACTCTTACTGACTAAAACTTACCCGTGTTCCTCCTAGTGCCCTTTGCATTCCAGGGCTGCGGTGACTCATTCGAACAAAGTCTCCTTTCTGATCCAATTTGGACATAAGTTCTTACCCAGTCTTTAAAAAAAAAATTAACCATGTAATTTGATGCCATCGTAATTTTATTATGTTGGCACTAAATTCTTGTAAATCTTTCAGGTCTCAGTACAAAAATAAAGCCCAATTTACACGGTGCAAGATTCTTGCCGGAAGAATTATTTAGAAACAGCCAATGCCCTGAACCGTTTAAAAATGTTAAGAAGCTATTTTACTAAACTGTTCTTAACGTGTAAGGTTAGAATACACACACATCTGTCTAATAACCGTCATGTGGTTACAAGGCTGACGTGGTGATTCAGTTACGTCAGCCTTGGGGACGTTGCGGTCGTGTTTGTTTTCTCACTCTCACCATGTTAACTTAGGTGAAGTAAACCAGATAAACTCACCCACATCAAAATGAAAGCGCTGAAAATGATTATGAAGCTATCATCAGCCTTGCAGCATTACATCTATCGGCAATGTACCTCTATATAAGGAAAATAAAGGTGGGTCTCCGGTGAATTGAAATATGAATGGGTTCGGTCGATATTGTAACCACTGGGCGGTTACCGCGTTAACATTTCCATTGGGACCGATAAATGATACACCAATAAATTGAGCTTAACTTGCTGCATACATTAACTATATGTAGATTAGTGTTCTAACACTGCTCTATTATTCAGTAGTCATTGTTCTGTGTTTATTTTAGTAGTCCCGGTCAATTTCAAACCACTAAATTGATCTTATTGTAACACTCATATTTTCTAAACCACCCCGATATTGAGGCGAACAAAACAAAAATAAAATCAAAACAGATTTCGAGATTGACAAACGCACGGCAACTAATTTTTATAAATATAAAACGGTGTAACAGAAAAAACGCAATACCTAAAAAGGGATCATTGTACTAAATATATGAACGACTTTTTATATGGGACTAAATCCAAAATGATCGGCAATCGACTTCTGTCGATTGGATTAGTCTTTTCACCACGATGGCTAATATAAAGTTCAATCGGCCCTTGTCAGTGCCAAACAGTCCACTTACAAAATCAGCCTTGTGTATAGTCTCAATCAACATCGAACGTTTCTCTCATGATAAAGCAGAAATTCTTCTATTTTCTGAACTTTCCCGCTAAACAAATTGTGACATCGTGTGTGTCCAAGAGACTCATCGGTATTCCGCCCAAAGAATCGAGTATTTGTATAATCGCTCTCGATTCGAAATATGCTACTTTTACTGAAAATCGGTAGGTAATTCTTCGATGAATATATAAAATGTTTGTGTGTGCCTTATTCTCGTTTTACCTTTTTATTTCATTAGAGACCCTTGAAACCCGAAGTTCACTTACATATGTATGAAATTCTAGCTTTAGCCGATCACGTAACACTGCTTAGCAAAGTCTTTGGGCAATCTTAGAAGCTGTTACAAAGAGGCTCATTTGCAATAAGATTACGCGTTTTCTTTTTGTCTGGCTTTTTATTTTGACTGTGGCCTTTCGAACAGAGGGAAAGTGTTTTAAGCCAAATACATAAGAATAAGAATAGAATAAGAAGTTTTTATTTGTATAGAATGTAGGTATTACAATAAGATGTTAACAAATTTCAAGAGTCCTTGTACATTCTGCCTTTCGGCATACAAACATTTATGGGTAGACACCGGTACATACATATGACATAGCAGATTATCAGCGCAGAAAAAAACGAAAATATGTTCCTATATACATACTATCACAAATCATCATTCAAAAAATCGGATATAGAATAGTAACGTTTTTGTAACAATAAGTCAGTTAGTCGTTTTTTGAATATTCTAAATGGTTGTTGTTTTATAACTTCAGGTAACTTATTGTATATCTTTGGCGCCATACACATAACGCTTTTCTTTAACAATGTGGTGTTATAGCTACCTGTGTGCAATAAATTTTGATACTGAGATCTCATACAATTTGTCCTCTTTCGTATCTCACATAACGATGGAAACAGATGCGGGTTACTTTTTACAAAAATGGCTATTTCTAGAATGTACAGACATGGGAAGGTTAGTAATTTATGTAATTTGAAAACAGGAACACAGCTGTCCGTAACATGTAAGTTAAAAATTGACCTAACGCATCGTTTTTGGGCTTTGAAAATGTTTTCTCTGTCACTACTATTACCCCAGAATATGATGCCAAACCTCAACGTTGAAATAACGAGGCCATGGTAAGCAACAAGGACTGTATTGGTATTGACTTTTTTAGATAGCTAGTAGATATGATCTTTATCAATAAGCAAATAGTATATTATATAAATATATTTTCTATACTAACACGCTTTTTAATCTAGTGGTTGGAAACGCTACTGCTGAAAATCCGATCTTGCAGGGTAATTGTGGAACAATGTCTGTTTTTTTTTTAATTCATGCTGATAATGAATTTCCTTCAAAATCCTCCTGAAAGTGTTGCGCAATTTTCTTCGCTCCCGGGTAAGGCATAGTTAGATCTGGCTTCCCCATCGATCATTTTACAGTAGCACTTTGGACTCTGAATTAGCTGGACGCCTGATTTATGGCATCGATATAAGTGTGTTGTACAGGTACACCTCTGCCTATTCTACCTCGAGAACATAGGCGTGATTTTATGTTATTCAAAATTGTATTACTGTTTTAGTAAAAGAAAATTTCTTCACGACTCCTTAACCTACTCAGGTAGTCTTTTTTTTTTCAAACAATCAAATGACTTCTCCCGCTCTGGGCGGAGCGGAAGGGAGTGTCAGACTTTTACTGACTAAAACCCACCCGTGATCATTCTTGTGCCCTTTGCGTTCCAGGGCTGCGGTGACTTACTCAGGTTGTCTGGAAGAGATGGGGGAATGCGAAAAGGCCGCTCATTGTACATATATGCTTTAGTTTTAAGTCCCCTTTTTGTGTTAGTTTTGGTATACAATAAAGTATGTAATAAATAAGTAAATATGCTTTCATGTTCCTAGCTAAATAAGGCCGAAAGATAAAAGGTCATAGGTCCTAGTTCTATGCATATTACAAGCATGACCTTTTGGTTGCAGTATAACGGTGAAGCTGCATACTATTCCAGAATTCCCTGGTTTTGATAATACTCTGCTAAGTGGTATATTACATTTTGGTTGAAATTTGCCTTGCGGTTGAAACTCAGATGCATTGTTTTTGTTAATGGTTAAAGTCATACAGTTTTTTGTTTTCTGGGGATTTTTTCTAGTTCTTTTGACATTATGCTAACATATTACGTAGTAAGTAATCTTGATTATTTTTCTTTTACATCCCGTTTTGTGTAAGGTGACACAAAAAAAGCTGTTTGCTTTTTTACTTAGAAAATGTAACGTCTTAAAGACTTAACATTTTACAGACGTGGTTTGATATTCGTCACGTGGCAGTTGGATAAGGATATACCGTCTGCAGATTGAAGATTGCTGACTAAAACTCATGGTTAGAGATTTGCTCGCAGGTACCATGAAATGTGTTCGTTGTTAAAAGAAAAATACACAAAATACAAATAAATACACAACTTAATATGAAGAACTTCTTTAGTAAAACTTGACAGATTTTTATAACTGATATTTCTTTCGTAACCACGTGGATGAAATGGAAGAAAAGAGAACTGACACACACTAAAGGCTGCATTCCAGTTTATTCATTAGTATCTTCTACGGTTATTATACTGTACTAGTTAAGTGTTTTGTTAACCTCTAAAAAGATGTTGTCATATACTGTAAAAGTCAACAAAGACAGATTTTAACTTTTATCTGCTCGAAGGGACTAAAGTTAATGCCAGACTCTTTACCGAGGCGTTGTTTCTACAATGTATTCTACGTAATTTAACTGCAGTAAAACACAAGCTTACACGAGAATCTTGTTAACGGTTTTAATGGATATAAAATGAGATTTTAAAGAGATAATTCAACTCGTTTTCATGACGTGAGCTATACCTAACTTAGCTGAAAAGTATAACTTAGTCGTGGTAAACTTTTGCACGTTAACACATATCTCACGAGGTGAATATAAATACAGAGGTGAATACACATAGCTTAGAAAGGGATAAACAATCTATTAAAACATAGTTTGCAACATTTGTGCACTGTGGCATTAAAGAAAATCTATTTTTTTTAATTTATCTGTATAATAAAGAGGAAAGATTTGTTTGTTTGTTTCCATTGAATAGCCTTAAAATGGAACTAGTTCGATAGCATACTCTTACAAACAAAAAAAAATACAAATGTTGAAAATTGGCCAAAATATCTTTGAAAAAACATTCAAACAGAAAACAGTTGAATTGAGAACCTCGTCCTTTTTCTGAAGTCGGTGAAAACACACGCGTGCGTTAACATGCTTTCTTCGTTCCTTTCTAACGTGTTTCAATGTTTGTTCTGCTGTGAATTAAGGCGGTACCCTGACCAAATAACCTTGAGCATTCGTTCCCTCTTCGCCGCACCCGCAAGATTCGTAGCGATTACGCTCTGATTTTATAGTAAAATCTATATACTTAAAATCAAATTTTCGAGTTAAATAAAAAATAAAACAAGCAAAATGTTTATTATTAAATTACCTATCCATTACTTTAAGTAGCAAACCAAAATAATGGTTACTTTACGAGGAGATGCAAGTTAAAAATAAGTGTTTCTCATTTCTGTCGTTTCGTTGCGACTCTATAATTAAACATTACGCCTTATAAATAAAAAAATAAAACTAACCATTTTGGAGTCAAGATTATGTAGAAATTTAATGTATTTATTATTTGTTGATATTTCTTCTTTCTTCTTTTCTTTTTCTTTCTTTTTTTCTTTTTTTAATGGATAATGAGAAGATGGCTCCTAAAAACTACACAAAAAACGGCTACCGCTGCGTTTTGCTCGGGGACGCGCCTTAATGTTTCTTTTATTCCATTAAAAGAATGGCTGTCGTAGAAGAGAACGTTCTGTACCGATCACGGTGCTATTCAAGGGCTGTCAATTGTGCTTGAGTTGAAATGCGGTTTCTCATTGTTAAATCCGATCTTTGTTTTACTAACTATGATGGTACCTTGAGTACTCGGGACAGTTTACAATCAACAAACACCGCAGAAAAATGTTTTGTAAAGAAATCGGAATCGCTTTTGATTAACTTTCTGAGATTGAGACTGCAAAAATATTTTCAGAGTAATCGTAGTCAGGCTTTAGATAACATTCTGAAATATTTGAGACGAAGTCGGTTCTCGGTTTGAGTCAATTTTAGGTACTCAGTGGTGTGTTTATTGGGAACAAACTTTCAACTGTTACCTTGATCTACATATATATGTATGTACTTACATAGTGATAATTATGTATATACTATACAGGTTCATTAATTACAGACAATATTAATAAACCACATTAATATAACTACAACACTAGTTACCAATTCAATAAATTGTATTATTTACAACTAGCAGTGCCTCGCGGTTTCACCCGCGCAATTTCTGTCCCCGTGGGTATATGGGAATCAAAAATAGCTTATGGTATTTGCTGATAATGTGGCTCTCCATTAGTGAAAAAATGGTAGTAGTTTGGGAGCTTATTTGATAAAAACAAACAAACAAAAAGACTTTCCTCTTTATAATATTAGTATAGATTTTGGGTGAATATCTAAACAGATATCGGTCCTACAAGGAGTAAATGCTTTGAACTGTGATCAAATCGATTTATCTTAATAAGGGATTAAGGTTGATTGATAAAGTCCTTTGTTTCTTGTTTAGTTGAAGCTCTTGTTATCTCATCGCAGAGTGCCTATTAAGCTGCCTATTGTTATATGTGTCAAATTAATGATGCTCCTGGCATTTCAACATAATGTTAGGCATACATTGTTATGTTTAGCATCTGAAACAATTGCAATCTCATCTTGGTGAGAATTAATGCACTACGACTTGTCGAATATGAGTTGGCACGCTGATTGTATTAAATATTGGTATTTATTTTATTCAGGTGGCAGGAATTATAAAATAACCAAAAAAGCAATGATTCTTCTAAGATATATGCCGCTTTCTCTCTACTATAAAGACCAATAGCACTATAAATCGTGGCCCTGCACACTTATCTCACAATTTTCAGACGCTTGCCCTACCTTTTTTTTTTTTTTTTTTTTTTTCTGGATGGGAAATCATCAAATGACTTCTCCCGCTCTGGGCGGAGCGGAAGGGAGTGTCAGACTCTTACTGACTAAAACCCACCCGTGATCCTTCTTGTGCCCTTTGCGTTCCAGGGCTGCGGTGACTCTTTCGAACAAATTCCGCAACCCTAGCAGGCACTGACCCTATGGGGCCCCGTCTTCTTTGCTGACGGCTCTTTGAGGCGCGCGTGGAACACGACGCGCCGTCGACTCGGGCCTGGTTGCTATCGGACGGCGAGCCACCCATAGCTCGCCATCCGCAGGCCCGCGCCTACGGTGGCCGGGAATCGCCCTGCGTTTCCCGACGCCCGGGGCGTCTTCTTCTGTTGCGGCGGCTGGAGCGAGGGGCTTCCCTCTCTCGCACGCGCTCCGCCTCCTCCTTCGCTAGCATTACTGCTTCGCAGAAGGAGGCGACCGCTTCCCATGCCTCCTCGCTCCGGACCATGGCCCGAACCAGGGCCGGACGCGAGAGGTCGCCGCCGCCGATCGCCTCGACGAGGACACGGCGGTGCTCTGCCCAAGCAGGGCAGACCTCCACCGTATGCTCCACCGTGTCCTCCGGACGATCCACACAGTGATGACACCCGGACGTGTCCTCCCGCTGGATCCGACACAGGTACCTCCCGAAGCAGCCGTGTCCGGTGAGCACCTGTGTCAGGCGGAAGGTGAGAACGCCGTGACGTCTCTCCAGCCACGCCTCAAAGAGGGGACTTATCGCCACAATAGTGGCGTGCCCAGCACTGGGTTGCGATAGTCGCTGTCTCCAAACCTCCGTGAGATCCCGCCGGAGCTCCGTCCGCTGCGCAGCAATTTGCCGCGGCAGCAGCGTTTCACCCCGGCTTAGCGCCTCCACGCGCAACGCGTAAACGTGCGCGAGGGCTCTCGCCTCCAGATCCCACGGCAGTAATCCGGCAAGGAGATTCGCCGCTTCGCCAGAGACCGTGCGGTATCCACGGACTAGCCGAATGGCCATGACCCTCTGGGCCGAGACCAGGTGGCGCGCTGGCAGTCGCCTTAGCGACAGCGCCCACACTGGGGCCCCGTAAAGGGCCATGGACCGCACGATCCCCGCGTACAGCCTCCGGCAGGAGGCGTTTGGTCCCCCCAGATTGGGCAAGAGCCGCTTGAAGGCAGCCCCAGCCCGCCCCAGTTTGGGTGCCAAACGTCGGAAATGCTCCGCGAAGTTCCACCGGCTATCGAGGACGAGGCCCAGGTACCTCATCGTTGACCCGACGCCGATGTGAACCCCTCCTACCGTTACCTGGGTTCCCGGTGGTGGCCGGTTCCGAGGGCCATGAAAACACATGGCCTCGGACTTGTGTAGGGCCACCTCGAGACCCAGTTGCCGGATTCTGTCAACGACTATCGCAACCCCGCGTGTCATCAACTCAGCCGCCGCCTGGTGCGACCCCCCTTGCGCTAAAACCAGCGTGTCGTCAGCGTAGCAGACTACGCTGACGCCGCGAGGGAGGTCGGCGCGCAGCACCCAGTCGTAGCCGATGTTCCACAGGGGCGGCCCCAGAACCGAACCCTGTGGAACACCGCACGACATCTCTCGCCGGTTCCACTCTCCCCGGTGACCGGGGTAGATGACGGCTCTATCCGTCAGGTAGTCCTCGACCACGCGACGGAGGTAGGTTGGCACCCGGTGATACCGGAGTGCCTCCCTGATGCAACTCCAGGGCAGGGAATTAAAGGCGTTGGCGATGTCAAGGGACACCGCCACGACCACCCTACCCCGGGAAATCGCCTCCCCCGTCGTGAGGGCTCTCACGCGCATGATGGCGTCCACCGTCGAGCGCCCTGTGCGGAAACCAAACTGGTTCTCCGCCAGATCCGGCCCAGCTCTCACCAAGTGCTTGACGAGGCGGTTTGCAATTACTCTTTCAAAGAGCTTGCCCACCTCGTCAAGCAGCACGATGGGCCGGTATGCGGACGGAGAGTCCGCAGGGCGCCCTGGCTTCCCAATGAGGACCAGTTTCCCCGTCTTCCAGCGACGTGGGAACTGGCCCCTCTCCAAGCATGCGCTTAGGAGCCCACGTAGTCGAGGCCCGAGAGCCTCCGAGGCCAGGACCCAGGCTTTCCCAGGTAAGCCATCGGGTCCTGGGGCGGTATTTCTGGCCTTGAGCCTATTAACCGCCGCTCTCAGGTCTACCTCGGTCACCTCCGGAGTATCGTCGTCGTCGGTGTGGTCCGCATCAGGCACCGCAGGTGGCGGAGCCATGGGCGGGGGAGCATGGTCCCCTCGCAACGGGAACAGAGCGCTCACCACGTCCTCCACTAGCTGGGGCCGGAGACTCTGCGTCAACGGGGGGGCCCAGGTGCGGAGTATGTTCCGCACCATTTTGTAGGGCCTTCCCCACGGGTCCCCGTCCAGAGACTCCAGCAGCTCTCTGCGAGCCAGATCCCTGGCCCGCAAGATCCCCGCTTGGAGGGCGGTCTTCGCCGCTCTGTACTCCTCGTACAGCTCCGCCTCCCTGGCCTGCGCATTCGGAGGGCGAATGCGAAGCCGGCGATGCCTGGTGTACGGGCGACGCGCAGCAACGCACGCTTCTCTCAGCGTCGTCAGCTCGCGCGACCACCAGTACACCTGACGGCGGGCGCGTCCTGGCCGGACCCGGGGCATTGCCACGTCGCATATACCCGACATGGTCTCCCGGAACCACTCCACCTCATCGTTGATGTCCGCAGGCCTGTCCGGTGGTGACACCCAGGCCTGCACGATCGAGGCTTCCAGGAGAAGCTCCCGGTCCAGCTGCTTCAGCGCCCACCGCGGACCACTCGGGGTCTGTCGGACTGGCGCGCTTGAGGTCTGGGCGGAGACGTCGAACCGGATATACCGGTGGTCGGAATAGGTCTCCACCTCCTCCACAACACGCCAGTCGACGACACGCGGCGACAGAGCGGGGCTGGCGAACGAGATGTCCACCACGGAGTCACCCCGCATCCGCACACACGTGGGGACAGAACCCCGATTAAGGACGACCAGGCCTGTCTCCAGGGCCCAGTCCTCCACCATCCTACCCCGTACGTTCGTATAGCGGGAACCCCAAGCCAAATTCTTGGCATTGAAGTCCCCGAGAACAAACACGGGGAGGGGACGATACCCGACGACGACGTTACGCAACTCTCCAAGGGAGTTGTGGAACTCGGCGAGAGTTCGATTCGGGGAGAAGTAGACTCCCACCACTACAGTCTCCCCGAACCGTGCTGCTACGCACCCCTGTCCTCTCCTAACACACTCGAGGGACGGGGTACCGGCGGCGGCCGACGAAATCAGGGCCACTGAGCCGTCTAGGTCCTTCACCCAGTCCTCCCTGGGTGGGACGTAGTACGGCTCAGCGACTACAGCGACATTAATCAACCACTGCGCCATGCTCTGGAGCAACAGGTCCTGAGCAGCGGCGCAGTGATTGATGTTCGCCTGGAGGAGGCGTAATGGAGCCGTTATTGGCATTCCATTACGGCCTCCTCCCGGGCCTCCTGTGGGGCCGCGGCACTCGCAGCGGCGGCGACAGAGGCGGCGACGGAGACGGCGGTGGAGGGCTTCTTGCCCCCGGCTTTGGCGGGTGGAGCGCAGGCTTTGCCCCCAACCCAGTGTTCGGCCGGCTTGCCAGCTGCCGCACATGCAACGCAGTGCGGCGTGGCGCTACACGAGCCGGCTTTGTGACCTGGTTGACCACAGCGGAAGCACAGTTCGCTGCGGTCAACCTCTGAGGTGCAGAGAGCTCCCGTATGGTTGCCGACTTGGCAACGGAAGCACCTCAGAGGTCTGGGTTCCAGCAGTTTGACCTGCGCAGATACCCATCCCACTAGAAGCCTTCGGCCCTCCGAGATCTTCTTGGCCGCCGTCACCGGGCAGCTTACCACTACGGTTCGCATGCCCGAGAAGTCAGGACGTATGGTGCCTGCCTTGACTTGCTCGGCAGAGCACCCTCCCGTCCTGACCACGGCGGCCACAACCTCCTCCTCCGTGACGGAGTCGTCCAAGCCCAAAATGCGCATATCCACACATTTGGTGGGCCTGGACACTCGGGCATCGTCCGCATTCAAGGACGCCCTGAGCCTTTCGGCCAGAGCGTCAGCGGTCGAGCCGCTGTCTGCCCCAGGGACCTCCAACATCCGGGCACCAGTCATGGTGACCCTAAGCCGGAGGCCCCCGACGATGCCGAGCTCCTGGAGGCTTACCGTCTCCTTCGCCTTCGCAAGCACGTCGCTATACGTCACGCCCCTCTTGACCGCGTCCGGCTGTAGAGTGAGCACTACAGCTGCGGTCTTCGGGGCGCGGAGCATATTCGCGACGCGTCGCTCCTTCTGTCGCCGCCTTCTTGCCCTCCTTTTGGCCGCCCTGGCTGCCTTGCCCGCCTTCTTTTTCTCCCCGGCCACTTGCCATCCGGCTTCGGCAGGGGGGTTAGAAGGCGGGTCAGAAAGTGTGGGCTGCTGCACCGCCCGCGCTGGGGCTTGCGCCGCCTGTGCAGCCGCTCCACCCTTCTTCTGTTTGGCCGGTACCGGTTTACCCGGTGCCGGCTTCGCTGGTGCCGACTTCGCCGGCCCGGCCCCTCCCTTAGCTTGACCGGGCGAAGCCGGCTTGGCAGCCACAGCGGCCGCGTACGAGGCCGCCTTCTGGCCCGAGGCCTTCGAGTTCGCCGCTAGCGGAGGGCGCAAGACGATGCCCTCCAGGACGGAAAACCGTTCCCGGAAGGCGGCCAGCTCCTGCCGCACCAGTTCCAGCACCTGGTTCTCAGCCGGCGCGAGCTGGCTTTGCCCCTGCTTGCGCCCTCCTTGAGGCGGCCCCTGAGAGCTGGCTCCTCGGAGTCCGGCCAGGTCTGCTCGGAGCTTCTCGTTCTCCTGTCGGAGAAGCTCCGTGGCGGCAGCCAGGCGGGCGACCTCCGCCTGCAGTTTGGACGTTGCGTCCGACTGCGGTGCGCGGTAATTGGCCTCCGCTGCTGCCAAGATGGAGACCGCCGCCGCGCTTATGGCCCTGGTTTTGGACGCATGCGTCCTCTTCAGGGCCACATCGCGGACCGCGGCCTCCACAGCCTTCAAAAACCTGGCCTGACTCTCCTTGCCTGAGCCTCCAGCAGTGTCCGGTTTGTCGCCGGAACCCGCCAGGGGGAGTGCCGGCCGGTCGGACTCTTCTCCAGGGTGGCGCGCCTCCTCAGCGACCTTCGCAGCTCGCTGGGCAGCCTCCCCGGAGACGTGTCCCCGTCCCTTTCCACCTTCTCGGCCCTTTCCTCGCCTGCTGGTTGGGATCTTGCAGGCCGAGGCCAGCTCACCCTCGGAGGTCGACCCCTGGCCTTCCTCCGGTCTGGGACGCTTGCGGAAGAACTTAGAGTTCTCCGCACCCTCTGCAATCCCACACCCAGCGCTCCTCGCGCTCACAGCGCTAGATGCGGAGTCAGAGTCTGACCCCGCATCCCCCCGACGCTCCAGCGGATGCTTCCTCCATAACTTGGAGGAAGCATTCGCTGGTGCCCCGGCGCCACCCGACACTTTGTCAGGCGCTTTATGGTCGTAGCGGATCAGGTCCTCAAAGGACGCTGACCCGCTGGAGCCTCCTCGGCTCTGGTTGCCACTGGCAATCGGAAGACATTCGTTGCCCCCCCCAGAATACGGTGGGGCAGACGCTCTTTCGAGCGTGGTGGATTCCCCAGCTGCTGAGCAGCTGGAACCACCCTGGGGTAAATTTCTTTCGTCTGTCTTTTTCATTTTGTTTGTTCCTTTTAAGGGTGCGGTCCCTGTTTTTCTCCACCCCTTCGCAGGGTTCCCTCTCCTCAACTCTCTACTTGCTCGCTGCCCTCACAGTCACGTCTGATGATCAGACGCGTACCAGAGAGCAGCGAGCAAGTTTCCTCCACATGAATCGCACACCGTCCGCAAACCCGAACACTGCTCGGGTCTCCGAACGGTGTGCCCTTCCCGTGTCCCTCTTGGTCTGATCCCTCACTTGCGACCTTCCGGCATGAGTAGCTCTACCGGGAAAGCTCGCAAGATCATTGAGACGCGCAAGCCCCACCACGACGACAACGTGGGGACACAGTCGGTGGGGACGCTTGCCCTACCTAAGGCTCCATTTGCAGTGAAAAATTACGCAACCCACAGGACTACTTCCACTAAAACACAATCTATGTGAAAAAATAACTTCACTATGTGAAAAATTCGTAGGCATCAATTAGGATACTTTCCTAGTGTTAAATTCTACGAGCATTATTTCTAGGAAATCGCATGTTTTCGTACTACAAAAGCCTTCGGGAGTCGGAAGCTATATGTCACGCCTAATTCATTACAGTTTTTCTACATAAAAGGTAGTAAAACAACCCACTTCTATGTATATCATTAATGTAGTAATTAAATAAAACGGTTGAATGTTTTACTGGCGTTATTTATACGAATGCTACATTAAAAAAAAAATGTATTCTTGTGTTCTGCAATTTTCCGCTCTACTAGTTTTATTTCAGAAAACGATTCACAAAGTGATGTATAGTATTCGTTGTTAGAAAAGACATAAATAACGTCGATGAGCTTGAAATAATTCTTCAATTTATGACAAAGAAATTCAAACCGGAAAAATTATTCATATTTTTTAGAACGCTGAAAGAAACTACAATTTTTGAGCTTACAGACGGCTGAATAATTAAAACAGACAGATAGCGATTCTAATAAATGGGTAAACTTTTCTTTAACGTTTCACTAAAATATTACTTTCGTAACTCTGCATTATTTCTTGTTTTTATCGTCCCTACATTTGAGTTTAGTTTAGATGAGATTCTCACGCGATTCGTTTTAGGAACGACTCTTCCACAAAAAAGTTTTGAACACTATTGTTTTTAAACAATTAACAAAGTAGTTGTTTTCAATTAATAAAACATAAACTTTTGCGTGCGGTTTTGCTCGCGTGAATGTATGCTATTCCTATTCCAGGGTATAATTTACCGCAGTACGAGTACCAAGAGTCATCCGTTCAGATGTTAAGATGAGAAGAGGAAGTAAGCAGACCGACAAAACTCTGTATGTCTGTCTGCTTGCTTTTGCATTGTTGAAAATATTTTAATAGATTGTCATACAATACACTGAATTTGTTTACCTAAATACCTACTTGGCATTCTATCACCGAATACAAAATTTAAAAAAATCTTAAATGTTTGGGATTGACCTAGTGACATTCTGGTGGCATGTTAATCCATTAGAGTTTGACAGTCGAAAATCCCCGATAGAATTTCAACTTTTTATGTACCCATAATGTTTGCATAAAATAAGTGCTGAAAGCGTCCAAAGTAATATTATCTTTTTAAATCGGCCTACATTTATCCTCACTGTGTTTACGTAGGGTTTTACTTCTCTTCTTTACGTTTAGTGTTGGGAAAATGTCACAAAATGAGAATATAGGTGGGGTACAATTGTTTTAGTACATTTGTAAGACACACGAACAGTCTGGAGTTAGGTGTAGTGTTTTAGCTAGTGTTAATACGTACTTGGTGAATAATTTACTGCCTACGTTCGTGGATTTACTTTGAACATAAAATGAGGCACATGCGTTGTTAAACTTTTGATTGGATGTTGTAATTTTTGGATAAAACAAGAAGTTATACACAAAAGACTAATGAGGAATATTTTAATCAGCGTACCTACTATACGTAGGTACAACTATCTTATTTATTTATTTAAATGTTCACCGAATTTGAATTTTAATAAAAACGGGAATAATAGTGTGTGCGGACCGGTGGGACTCTCCGATGCTGGCTCGCTGGATATGGCTGCATGCAGTCATATAGTGATTTTCCACCATGATCGGGGAGTCCACCCGTACTAGCCACTTTATGTTTAGCAAATAATATACATATATTCTTTTATTTACTAACACTAGTTTATAAACTCGCATTTTACTAATGAATATGGAGGTAATCACAAGATGAGTCTGAAATAAATAATTTATTATTATTATTAGACGTGGGTTCGGCAGGCCCAAGTGAGACAGGGTCAGACACGTCATCTGCACTGACTGTCCGGGCTAGTTTCCACGCAGTGGTTTCCAGAAAATGGAAAGCGCGGTCCACGCAGAACCAGACAGCGGTGGCAAGATATGAATGTCGATTTGAACCGCTCTCATGAGAGTTAGTTCAAAATGGCGCGGGAAAAGAATTCGGAAGTACTTGGGACGCCTTTATCCAGCAGTAGGAGATCAATGGTTCGATATAAAAAAAATCTTAGCCTTAATTAACATCAGTACAATTGATTTTTAGTGGATATTTTATAATTTCAATGATAGTGTCAATTAAACCAAGCCAATTTTAAAAAAATGTAACTTTTTATTTTAAAACGATAGTGATGAAAGATTTTTTTTCGTGTCTATTTATTGTAATAAAAACACTTATATGTTTATATGTTTCTTACTAACAATAAACAAGACGAAATTGAATGTTTAATAATAAAAAGTAAAATATCACTGGCCTGTATTTAATAACAAGAATACTTTTTTGTTTTTATGCTATGTAAATAATTTGTATAAATAGAGCTCGTTTCAATCGATTTTCTTGTCTGGGTCGCTTGAACTAGAATGGGCTATATTAGAAGATCTAGAATGAAGAGTACCAAATATAGGCTTTATTTAGGCAGACGGCGAGGTCTGTAATGTTATACTCGATACTATTTTCATTCTGTCTGACCAGAATGCAGCTTTATGGATTCGTGCTAGCTCTCTAAGTTTATCTGTGTAGATCTTATAATATAATGGTAACTTAATATAATTGGTAGCATTGTATGAAAACTAGCGAGTATAGGCTACATTTACGATGAAAAGCATAATAAGTTTTCCATGATATATAGAAAACTAACGGAATAAAATCTTTGTTGCTACGAATTATAAATCTTCAATCTCAAAACACGCGCCAGTAGTAAATTATACTCCACGAGATGTATCTTCAGAACCCGAAGAAATATAAAAAAAATCTATATGTACAGTGCTGTAAATTCTATCTTAAAAGCTATGTTAGATAGCTTTTAAGCAGCTGCTTGCAGCGATAATACTGCTGCTGACGTGTGAATATGATACGAAATTATGCTACGCTCTGTATTCATGATCCCGTCATTTTATGCGTCTATTCTGCACGCTGAACTACAAGAGCTCTCCGCTACATAACCTGCATTGTTATGCCCGCCTGGTACCATAGCATACGCCGTGTTCGCCGAGTCACGGTTAATTAGTCTTTACTCACGTTATAACGTGCAGTTAGTTAGTTTTAATGTATGAACGCAATGGACTAGAATTTCTGCTATGTGGGTTGAATTACAGTTAAAAAAGTTCAGTGGAAATTGTAGCAAGTTTTTATAACGGCAAGCGCAGTTACGGTATTCAAGTTTTACACAGTAGTACCTTTATTACGTAAAGGTTTACTCAAAATATTTATTTCAAAGAGGACCATTTCTCCGCTTTCTTTTTGTTAGAGAATTAATCAATCAAATTAAAGTAAACAGACCCTTTAATTACTGGAGTAGATAAGAAAAATATTCTAAAAAATCTTGAAATAAATTTGTAAAATTTCTGCCGTACTTTTGGTGGCTAATCCACAATTTTCTTTGGCGTTTCCCATCTGAGGTTCGAAATCGTTTTATTGAAATCAAGCGTCTGTAATAAGACAGTTTTAATCGTCAGATGCTCTCCACTGATTCGGAAATTTGATTTTGCTGAACCAATGGAAGGAACTCCAATGTTTTCTTTATGAAAATACTTAATTTGCTAAACTAGAGTACTGACGTCAGCGAAGTTAACTTCCGTTAGAGTAAATCGTTCGATATACCTTTATTTTATATTAAGTTGTGAAATAAATAATTAAGATCGGCTTTCGCTTTGGTTATTTACTAGTCAAAAAAACAAACCTTCATTCTTTTCATACTGCTGACATCGGTGTATAGGTTCACGTATTATCTATTTATTTTAAAGTTAATGTAAAAATGTACAAAGGCGGTTTAATACCCTTTTTCCACCACTTATCTGAAAAATCTGATGATATAAAGTGGCATTGTCTTGAGTTAGTAACGAAGATACATACAAATGAATTCTGATAAGCTAATTTTATTATATTAGCTTACATACATTACTTAAAACTGCTACTCATGTATAGTCAGTATGGATTTAGACAATACTACTGTCATAAAACAATCAACAGTCAATCGAGCTTCTACTGATAAATCCAGTTAGTTATTAAAGATAACTTACTTAAACCCATTCACATGTTGTTTGATACCTACTCCCATTACAATCCAAAAGCAATACGAATTCACCAATAAATAAACCAACCTGTCTTCTATTCCTTTCGAGTTGATGGTGGCCTTAAATATTTTGTGCCCAGTAGGTGGCCACATTTATAGTGGCATCAGTAGCATTCATTAGGACCTCACTAGCGCAGATGTAAATGAATTTGGGACACTCCAATGAGTGCGACATATTTTGGACTGAGGCACCGCATTCACATTTAGTGTCAAGGTGGTCAGTGAAACTCCATTTTGTCAAGTTGTGTTTGCAGTGGCATACTTGATTGCGCAACCGATTGAGCGCTATACTTATAGGCCACTGCGTTTCACTTCCAGGCGGCAGATGTTCTTGAAGTTTCAAGAAGTCGGGCAGTGGAGGGTGCTTTTCATCCCACAACTTGCCATTTAGTTTGGGTGGCTGGTATTTATCTGTAAGGGCCCTAATTCTGAACAAAGGCTCCTTCCAGTACAGACAATCAGCTACTTTGATGACCCCTCCTGAATGATAGAGTGTTAAGGAACTCGTAGATTTACTTCAAAATTACGTTACAAATTATTCTCTTGCTTCCTATTAGTTAATTAGTTTAGCTAACGTGGTCTACCCCTCCTAAAACCGAGCATTTTTATCAGGATTAAAATAGTATTTGACACTCAGCGTGTAGTTTTATATGAGAGTTTTTGTTATGGGATCGAATATCACTTCCAAAGAATTTGATCTCTTAAAGCATTTTTCTAGATGTATTGCCACCATTATTCCTGGCAAAATTATAGTCTTCAATTTGAATGAAACTGATTTACCTTTGTACATCTATACAGCTCCTGCAGCCGTTATGTTTTAATCGCCTTTTTTACAATCATCTATCATACACATCGCCGCCATAGTCTAGAAGGGTCCACTTTGCTTTCTTTAAAATAAAAATATCTCAGACATTAACCTACGTGGTTTTTATACGACTTTAAAATATACCTGACTTGACCAAAAAATATTGAGGTTTAACTGGAGGTTTAATATGGAGGATTATCCTTAACTTATTAGCAAAATAAATGTCGCACGAAAAAATGTCGGTATGATTAAAAAAAAACCGGCCAAGTGCGTATCGGACCACGCATAATGAAGGGTTCCGTAGTTAAAACCTCATATCTCTAAAAGTATATAAGCTGTGATTTTCAATCCAATTTTCGTTGGGCGCATCTGTGAAGTTCTATTTGCTCAACTTTTTTTAGAATTTTCGACTTCATAGTTTGAAAGTAAGAGGGAATACACATATTTTACATGCACATATCTCAAAAACTGTTGCCTTAAATAAAAAACTTTTTTAGAAACCTTTATTTATTTTTTAGTTTCAAAGAGATATCCAATGATACCCCACACGATAATGTTTGTTTAAATTTATTTTTTCATCCCTCAGTTAGATGTACGGAGTGCCACCCCTATAACTATTTTTTTCCATAATATCACAGCACTATTGAATAGCGGTTCACAGGTTGCACTTATCAATTTTTATTAATGTAATGAAATAGTCTCTGAGTAAGACGGCTGTGACATACAGACAGACGAACAGACAGACGGACATGACGAAATTATAACGGTTCCGTTTTTGCAATTTGGCTACGGAACCCCTAAAAACGAAATCTGAAACTCTTATTATTCTAACTTGTAAGTTGTGTTGTTTCCTTGGCTGCAACACCGATAGTTATACTTTCAAAAATAACAAAGAAGGTTTCAGGTAAAAGTTCCGCCATGCAGCCTTACTTCTACCATCATGCAAAGTAATGTTATTCCTGGGCGTTAAACGATAATATAAAACTGAAGAGCTTTTTACCTGCACTATGTATCTAGGTTACGTTGTGTTGAAGTTTTCCTATTATTCTTGTAATAGAAACACGTGAACTTATATCATAAAAAAGGTGACAAGCTTTATCGTGAAAAAATGAAACATAATTTACATGGATTTGCAATTTTACGCCTGACATTACTGATCCTGATAAGAATATAGAAAAAAATTTGTCACTAAAAACTTGTTTTTGTTTGAACAAAAAACCATTTACGACAGCGAAAAAATAATTTGAATTTTGTTTTTTATAAAAAACTGTCATCTTCCTGGATCAGGACACTCCAGAAACAAGCTCGCCTGTGCTACAGGACTCTCCTAGTACAGGCATCTAAATTTGTTTTACCTATTTTATGACCTAAGATTTATTATAATTTATATCAATTTTCATTCATGCTTTTTTTTCGAATTATCCATTCAAGCGGGCAGCACATCACGTGGCGCCTTAGAATTAGTATAGCCGACCCCAGTAACGGGACTTGGCAAAGTGGAAGATAAAGTGTAAGCTCTGGAAGTAACTGTTGATACGAAAATGGAAATTCTTTGACTGATAGAAACGTACACAATAACTCAGAGTTTGCTTAAACTTAAAAATGCATGGATATAGACAACAAAGTTGAGGGAAGCAGAATGAAGATAGAAAGAGGGGATGTGGAAACGTATTTGGGCCATTAATTCTGTTTTAATAAAATACGATACGTTGTTTTAATTTGTATTGATTTACTGTTAACGTAAATATGCGTATATATATACGTCAATTATGGTCAAAATAAATTATAGTCAACTGTTATAGCATTGTTTTTGCCAAACGTTAATGTTAAACTATTTTCTTAATCCGTATTTCAATTCGTACTAATTCCAATTTTTAATATAATATTTAAATAATAACGCATAGAAAGGTTTCAGTTTTAATAAATGCATTTACAGTGGCAATAATCATACTCACGTACTTTATGGTACTAGTGAGAGCTATTAGCATGATTGCAAAAGTCATTATCATACCATTTCTAAACAAACAGCAAAAGGGTCTCCCGAAAACGGTCGCTAGCACAAAGTGACGTAGCGCCAAGGGGGCAACATATCTTGGGGTGCTAGAGGAGTGGAGAGCTATACCACGGCTTTCAGGACAATACCGAAAGTACGCCTTACCACCATCTTACTGGATTATACATCCTTCTCTCGAACAAGTGTGTTCTTGCGAATCTCTAATCAGATCGGCTGATTAAGGCAAGAAAGAGGTGGGAGCTCTGTTTCTCGACAGTATTCACTCCGGCCAGCCAATAAAGGCAAGCTCCATGGGGTCGCCACTGGCCAAAAGTTTGCCACAAAACTGCCCTGTGGATTGTATCTCTACCTATTTGTCTGGCTCATCAATCTAGGCATGACCTGAGGCTAATTAGGGCGTGCAAGCACCACCACGAGCAATATTAAAATAGATTATTATGGTTGGGCAAAGTCGAAATCAATGGTTAAATGTCAAATAATACACTCAAAGCTCTGTCGTCTCATCTGCTGGAGGCCAGAACTTGTCGATGTGGTGACGCTTGGGACAGATCTTTGCATAGCAGTTGAAATCTTTCGGTTGACATGATGATACTCACCACCATCATGTCAACCGTATCAAAAGGCCAAGTTTTAAAATGTACACCAAACTTGCAAAGATACCAGGACCAATAAAATTAAAAATATAAAATAATGGAACAAACGAGTACCAGTCAAATTCAATTACAATAGCTGTCAAAGAAAGTGTTGCGTGTTTAATGTTAACCTACAAGGAATTATAAATAATTACCGGCACACCTCAACAATGTGTTTAGTTTTGGTATGAACGGGTATACTATAATAAATGGACTGCTTTTGTTGTGATCATTCTCTAAGTGCCGACAGTACAATAAGAATGGTCTCAAATGTATTTATTATGAATATGGATAGTTTGCCCTGTTATTAAAATATATAGAAATAGAACTAAAAAAGAAAATATATATAGAAATAGAACTACGCAGGAGCTATTTATTTTTGTAGTACAAATCCATCATGCGTAAGTGACACTCTTTCTTTCTATCTATCTGCTATTTGTCTTTCTAATCGTTAAGTTTTTAAGCTTAAACCTTTGAAAGAATTTCAATGTATTTTGGCAAAGAGATAGATTGATATTTAGTACATAGTACCTATAGATATATTTTATCCAGGGAGTATGCCACCTAGTATAGTTTATGGTTTAGTCCAATATTAACGAAATAGTGAGTAAACATAAAACGGAATGCATCGATAACAAAACATTCACGCCCCAGCCGCCACAAAAGATTCTCGGTCACCGTGGGCCTGCGGACGGCGAGCGTTGAGTGACTCGCTATCCGATAACAAACAGCAGCCCTACCATGACGTCTTAAATCCATCATAATTCCTGTGTGTGAGAGAGACGGAGTTATACAAGACGAATAGCACGATCTCTTTCCCTCACACTGAATCATGATAGCATTGGCACTTCATAGTACGGCCACAGGTGCACAGGCCCGTGTCTACAGCGCGCTGTGTTCCACGCGCTCTTCAAAGACACTTCAGCATAGTAATCGGGGTCCGATAGGGCCAGTTCCTGCCAAGGTTGCAGATTTGCTATAAATTTATATTCATATTTTTATATATATATGTTTAGTTACAAGCTTCGTGCCTTGCGGAATCTATTGTAGACTTTCCTAGAGATCATCATATTCTTCCGTCCCGTTCCGTATACAAACTTATTACACAATACACAATACTTTTCGTGCACACTCAATCACTTTTCTATCACTCATGACAATCCCTCTATTCCTTTTACTGTGATCACTCTTCCTCCTACCTCCTTCCTGTCTTTTCAGGGGAGGAAAATATGTGTATACTTTCCTAAACTCAATATAAGTAAATTCATAAAACAAGACAGTTATGTATATATTGAAGATCGACGAGTGTGACTGTTATTATTTAGCCACCAGCTAAATAATAGCAGGTTTTATGAAATGCGTGTTCATATTGATGAAATACACGTGGTGATGATAAAATGTTCCATTGTTGTAACCTAACACACAATACAATTAACTTTCTTTTTTGAAGGATGGTAATGACTTCTTCCTTTTTGGGTGGAATGGAAATGTCAGTCTCTTACTGACTAAAATCCATCTGCATTCCCCCTAATGCCCGCTGCGGTGGCTTTCGAACCAATTCCGCAATCCTCTAGGTACAACTTGCGACAGTTAATCTAGTAAGGTGACACCTAGGACATACAATTAATCTAGGTGTTACCTTCTTAGATCAACGTTACCTAAGTACCTACAACTCTAGCTACTATGTACGTGTAATTTATCTAACTTCTGTCGGTCTATTTTTTTTTTATTATGTTTAGGAAAACTTACAGCTAATACATTACAATAGAAAGTAACGATATGTAAAAAAATTCACATGCTTTCACTTCTGAATTAGAATACAAATCTCGCGCCTACGTTCATTCACGCCCAAACATATAAAACAATAATTTAACAAAAAAAAAAGAAAGACTCAAGTACCTACATCTATACCAAAAAGTAATCAGTCAAAGTTTTCTTGACTTTTTTTAACTTATTCGGTCAAAATCTCCCCGTGTACTTTCGTGCTAACTTACGTGGACTGAGCATGAAGTGAACTGTCATTCTATTTTATTTGTTTGGATTGACAGCTGACTTCACCTAAGCTTACATCGTGAGAAGCGTATACAATCGCACTGCTGTATACGTTTGAAATAGTGTACAGTACCGAAGTTCTCTATTTCACGCACGATGTGTGCCATTCCTGAGACAAACCGAGCCTGACATAAAGACGAACTGGGACAGTAATTTATTGAGATTGACGACTTGTAAGTCTGATATTTTCTTTAGAGTTACTAGTTTTATTCTTCTTGACATACCTAGATTCTGAAATAACATGTGGTTGGGTCATAGGGACTAAGTATTATATTTGTTTAAAATCAAATTTATAAAATTTTGAGAACGTTTGAAAATCAATGAAAATTTGTTTGCTGGTGGTTAGAAAAGTAGTAGAAAGTCTAGCAGCAAAAGAATTTTCGCTGAGAAGGTATAATGGTCATTATTACCGAAATAAGTAGTACATACATAAGGAATGTTGTTTTTGAATATGTATGAGAAACGTAGTATGCGTGTTTGCTAAATTGCAAACGCGCAATAAGTTTTAGTTCGGAAGTCGTTGTTTCTTCATTTTTATGGTTCCGTACTTCAAAAGGGAAAACTTGAACCCATTTAGGATCGCATCGTTTTCCGTCTGTCGGTCTGTCATGTTACAATTGGAGCTCTAAAAATATTAAACTTCTAAATCAACGCAATAAAGAGATTTTTGCATAATTATGTCTTTTTTATTTATTAGGTCTACCAACAATTGTTTACAATTATTTACAAACAAAACATGTTTCATTGACGAAGAAATCTCTGAAAGTTCCCAATTCGATAACATGCCAAAAGTTATAAAAACAACTGAACACAAGTAGCGTTAAGATTCCGCTCCGTTCGGAAGAAGTCATTTGATTATATCCCAGCCAAAAACAAATTTGTACACCAAACCACGATAACATAATTCCACCATAAACCACCAGCGTATGCAATACCAATAAGCAACACAATCTACATGTCAATCTTGATACTATCTCCTGGATAGGAGCTAGCGTCATGTTAGTACTTGTAGTATGTAGGATTACAATGACATACTACGGGTACTAACATGCGGCGGTGTACTAACTCTGACAAATTAGTCAGGCCATTCGACCCTTAGTAATATGACGAAGAATCCCTGCATATGCGAAGATTGATGGTCCCTGAAACTCAAAAGAGGACGATAGATGGAGAAAAATGAAATATTATCTATTCATGTCTGAGAAGGGGGGGGGGAGGGTAAATTATAGCGAGCTTTTAAGGTAAATGGAAGCAAGGGAGAGGTGCAACTCTTCACCTCCACTGTGATGATACTTATACATATTCTCCAAGGTTGCCAAGACTCTCAAGTGATAACGCTTGATATAATGTTATCAGATTTCGAGTCGAGCCAAGCCATATAGTATATATAATTTATGTAGCCATATAATGTATGTAGATAACTCTTGAAGGCTCTGCAATCCCTAGCTCTAACAAATCTTGTATCTATCTTTGTTAAAAAAAAAAAAAACTCTTCCGTTAATAATATTCGTGGAACTTTTGCGTGACATGTTATAAATAAATTAACCAGTAATTTGATGGAAAATAAAAATCACAGAAGAATGTCCTTTTTGCCGATTGAAACACGCATTATATTCTCTATATATAAAAAAAAAACGCGTGTATCTAGTAGAATAACAGTTAAGAATACGTAAATGTCGTCTCGTTCTTGTCTAATAGACAATATTGAACAAAAATAAGAAACGTAAACATAGGAAGGAAAACAAAAACAAAACAACATCGTCATCCCTCTATGTCTAGTCTCGTACGTCATTGTCACGTCAGTCAATGTTTATTTTCGGCATTTGAATGAGGAATGGCAGCCATTTCTAGTAGCATCATGGTTTAAGTTCTAGTCTCACGCGAAAATTATGTAATTTATAACTAAGAATAGGTCAAAATATGCTCGTAAATTCAATTATTAACAGATGAAAGTGGAGATAATCTCATTAATTTTCTGCGTAACGTTTCATTGATGAAAAAGTATGTTTATAACTTTTCAGTTCCAAGAAGCAGATGCTATTAAATAAATAGAAAATGCTTTTCTGACATCGTTCCTCCTTCTTACTGACCCTTCGCAGCTATTGCTAACACTTAGGACAAATTGATACTATGGATATCTAAGAAGGTCGCATGAGGTAACAAAAACATCTGTTCAAGCGCTGCTTTGTTTCAATAAATTCCTTTAACCCTGAGAACTTAAGTATCTACAGTAGCAAACTATAAATTCAGGTGAAAAATTTTTTTTTAACGATGAAATCGTCAGATTATATCGTCCGCTCTGGGTGGAGCGGAAGGGAGTGTCAGACTCTTACTGACTACCCATCCGTGTTCTTTCAAATGCCCTTGCGTTCCAGGGCCGGACTCTTTAGAACAAGTTCAGAAACCCTAGCAGGCATTGGCCGTAGCGAGTATCGTCTGTTATGTTGACACCTCTTTAAGGCGCGCGTGGAACACAGCGCGCCAAAAAAAAAGTGTCGGCATAATAGTGTTATCGGACGGCGAGTCACCCAAACGCTCGCCGTCTGCGCGTTCATCAAGTGATACGCAGAGTTTGTAAAAGTGCACTAAGTTTTAATGGGTGTCTATAATAAATTGCAGCACGCCCACTTGTTCTACCAACTTTAAATTCATTTTACATCTTAATGGGGGAAAATAACTGAGCTAATCAGTTAGAAAACAAAGTTTTTATTGCAGTTGTTTGTTATCAGCACGTACAAAGTGTGTTAGGTTAAGCTCGGCTTTTACTTTTTTTTCTGTTTTTATCAGTTGGGAGTAATCAGCCACTGATAGCTCCTTTGATAGTAGCCGGTCTCTGTTTATCCACGGTTTTTTATGCGTTTAGGTAAATCCGTTGTGTTAATTTTGTTGAAGAGATATACTTTAAGCGCGATGTGGCATGCAAATAGAGCAGCTTTATTTATTTTCAATTTATAACATTACTTACCCGGCGAAATTTTAGCTTTGACTAAGCATACTTCAATAATTTTGTGATAACTCTTCTCAGTTTGTACTCTCCACAATGTATCTATCAAAAATCAAAATAATTCTTTCATGAATGGGCCTGCCTATGTCAGGAACGGACACTATGCATGAAGTCACTGTCGCATGCCGTGATCACACCTCTCTCGTGACTGACACTGACAGTGACTGATTAATTTCTATCATCCATGTGAATGGAAATAACCTATTACAAATTATGAAAGGGCAATGACATCAACTCGGTCCTGAATATATCTTTTTTTTTTTTTTTTTTTTTTTTTCTGGATGGGAAATCATCAAATGACCCCTCCCGCCCTGGGTGGAGCGGTAGGGAGTGTCAGACTTTTACTGACTAAAACCCACCCGTGATCCTTCTTGTGCCCTATGCGTTCCAGGGCCGCGGTAACTCTTTCGAATAAATTCCGCAACCCAATAAATTCCGCAACCCGTCCTGAATATATCTAAAATCAAACAAATTGAAGTATCCATCTAAACATCGCTAGATTAATCAATTGAGACCTCATGTGGTCCTTTTTGAACCCTAAAAGGATTAATCCTAATAAAGGCAGAGCCAGATTCCCGGACGTCAGGGGTCCTGAATGTTAATTAAAATAATCAACGCCAACCCCTCTATATATATTATCCGCAGTAGGTTCACCGAAAGATCCAATTTAAAGATTTATCCACGTTTCACCCACATTTTGATTCCAATGAATGGAATGAATATTTTAGCTGTGTGAAAGGTTAACAGAGAATATGATTTCGGTTTTGATATGTTATGATTACTGTTTTGTTTGTTTGTACAGGAAGTTTGTCACCGGCCATTTGTAATTGCTAACCCCATATAATTGTAATAAACCTTCATTGGAATTTAAATTTTCGATATTTTTTGGACAGATCATTTTCTATACAATAAATTAAATACTCATTCAGTAGATTCCAATTAGTTGTTTCTTATTAAACATAATTCGTTTACGATTTTATGCAATATTTTAAAATCTTACGGCGTTGCAATTATCCGGTGATTTTACTATATGTATAGTAGTTTTATTTTAATTTTTCTGTTTAATATTTTGTTTGTCTTGTGCGATTCCCAGGCAGAGATTTTATTAACACTGGCAATGCATTTCATAAACGAGTGGCTTGGATTTACATAACTTGAAACTTAAAATGGCAATGCATTCCACTTCTTTCTTAAATCAATCTTTATATTAAAGTAATAAGATGATGACTAAAGAAATGTCGTGTGGGCCGCAAACATACTGGAAACGTTTCTTTAGGAAAGGAAAAAGTAGTTCGTTTATGTACATATACATACGTACATATGTATTAAGTACCTATACATTAGAATTTGCTTTGATGTGCCTTGAAAATCACCTACAGCCATCTGTGCTGCTTCTGATATATCCCCAGTTTTGTTGGGTAATCGAGTTATAGGCATATGTGAGAAAAGAAACAGAGAGTTCTTATTTGTTTGCTCATACATTTTGGATGCTACAATAATTCCTACGTACGTGGTTGATCTCTTTTAAGGTCGGCTACTATGACCAAAATTCGTTTCGAAGGTATATATTTGCATAATAGATATTTATTATTCATACCTACACTGTTAGTGTTTTGACCTTAATGACCTATTGATATGATATAATGAAAGCTGTTTAGTGTTTAAATAATTCCTTGTAATTAAGTGACTGTTTAGATTTTGTTATGATGAAATATGACATTTATGTTTAAAACATATCATGCGGTTGCGTTTTCACACGTCATTATTAGGTAGGTTTGTTTATGTTTGTTGGAAATAATATTACCTACTGTTATTCAACAATATTAAACGAAGCAAATAATTAGGGAACCTATAAACTAACAGATTGAACAGATAATACGTTTTTTCTTGCTATAAATCTTCAGTTGTTAAGTTCTCCTGTCTTACAAAGAGAAAGTGCCGAAAGAGACGGATATTGTCATATCAAACAAAACATAATTATAACAGTTTATGAATTCTCGATGGCTTAAGTGTTTCAGTTTAAAACAAATCGCACGAAGTCTTAAAGCTGCATGTCTAATGGGTTTGAAGCACTGGCGACAGCGGATTGAGTTTAAATTAACTGTCAAACTATCGAATATTGATGTACATTCGACCATAGTTCCGTAACGTAAAGACGTTACTGGGTGAAAAGATATAACCATCATATAGTAACGCTCACACGTGGAATATGTGAATTTAGACTACGAAACAGTTTATTGAAGACAAGCAACGCCCCGCGGTTTCACCACGTAGTTCCCGTTCCCATGGGAATATAATATAATCTATGTCACCCGCTGGTGGTGTAAGCTACACTATCCCCGGGTGACAAAGGCTATATTTTCAATAACCCAACAGTGATTTTTTTTTTCAAATTGGTTTAGTAGTTTCAAAGCCTATTCAATACAAACAAACAACCAAATCTTTCCTCTTTATAATATTAGTATAGATTTCGTTGAAAGAATCATCATCGTCATGATAATGTCTGTTGACATGATGATATAGATAAGTATAGAAGGAGCTTTTTCATCCATTCTTATGTTGCACAGACCCCAAATAAATTCAAACAAGGATCAATGATCACTGTTTTTCTTTAACACATAACTAATCCCTTGTGACATTCAATTTTAAATAAAATTCTATCTAATAACTTTAAACAGACTAATGAATACCAACAAGAAATAAACCCTATTAAAATATTATTCAAGCTAATTGTAAATAGTGCACTTGCCACTAGTTGACTGATGGTTTCATATGATAAATCTTCTTCTTAACCAGACGAAAACTACGTGCATAAAGTTTACCTTACCTCAATAACGAGAGAAAAAGTTAAAAAACACAAAGATGCCACAGTGTTCTAAGTCTTTACTTTGGATGCCAAGCTTCAGTGGGGTCCTCATATTGTTAAATTATCTAAAAAACAAAAATGTCCATTCGTGTAATTCATAAATTACGTCCTAGGCACTCCCTCCGAGAGAAAATTAAAGAGATCGATATAAGACTGTGCCATCTCAGTATATTTATGCGAATTTCCTATATATATGGACATGCTCAAATTTGCTATTCTCAAGAATAGCAAATTAGAAAATCAGGCTCAAGAAAATAGGTGGTTCGTTTAAATGCCAATGTATTCGCTTTTTAACCGACTTCTAAAAAAGGAGGAGGTTCTCAATTCGGATGTTTGTATTTTTATTTTTTTTATGTTTGTTCGCGCATAACTCCGTCGCTTGTCAACCGATTTGAAAACTTCTTTTTTTGTTGGAAAGGGTATACTTCCCAAATGGTCCCATGAAAATTTTATCGAAATCGACCAAGCGGTTTTCGAAAAATCTAAAAAAAATATCTACATTGTCTACATTGACGACCTCTTAGTTTACTCTGCAAAGGAGCAGTGCGTTTTTTTACACCAATGTGATTGGTTCGTTTAGGTGGGGGGAGGGGAGGGGATGTAGGTACCACTAAAAAGTGAAAAATAAAAAACTTTTTACAAAAAAATACAACCGACTTTTACACAAAAAATCAAAAAAGTGCAAAATAACTTTAATTTCGGAAGTCGGTGTTCAAAAAACAAAAAAAAGCAACCACCAACACCGAGTTCCGAAATTAAAGTTATTTTGCACTTTTTTGATTTTTTGTGTAAAAGTCGGTTGTATTTTTTTGTAAAAAGTTTTTATGATAAACTTTGTATCCACATTCAAGAAAAAAGTCTTAATTAATGCAAATTATTTGGAAAGCGTATAAGTTTAAGTTTTTTATTCTGTTATAAGATTTTCTGCTCCAATCAAATTAGCACAGTAAATGTCGTATTTTTTAAATTATATTTCTTATAATCTGTTCTGTCTATGATACACATTGACATTTATCTAAAGCTTGTAAATTAATATATTAAAAATAATACATACTAATATATTAATTATTTTATTTAATTATTATTTTACTCATGGTTAATGTTGGGATGATGTGGATTATTTTGTTTTCTTTTTAGTTAATGTATTTTTAATATTTGTATGCCAGTTTCGGTACATTTTGCGGTCTGAGTTTTCTTACTTTGGCATTGTTCGTCGGAACGTAGAACTCATCAAAGTTCTGAGTTGAGCTTCACAATTACTGACAAATGCTTGCACTGTCTCGACTGGTCCACTCAAATCTGCATGGTTCTTTCTTCAAAAGACCACCTCAGCCATTGAACTATTTACATGATATTATACATCTTGCGGCTTTACAATTGCATTATATATCTAGATTCAAAGACTTTAGTATTTCTTTTACTTTACACTTTATTTCATCAATAATTTCAATAAGTTACCATTAGCGGATTTCCATGGAGTTTCCTACACGTTCTTCTCGAAGCGTATGAAACGTAGTAGTAGGAACGTACTACTATCTTCATTTGTTTTTGACTGAATGAACTTGAAAATTCAAAAGTGCCTTTCAGATTTAAAAAGCTTTGAAAAATAAAAGGCTTTGAGTTTGAGATAAAGACATTCTATACGAAGAAGATTTTAGAAAGGGAGGTATTACTCAGTGAATATTTTATGAAATTACATGCAACAGGTAACGCCGTTAGGACAAGAGGTATTATAATATAAGTTGAAAACGTGGCTTACGACGTCAAAATGGCATTGGCGTTAATTTAAATTATGTCACAAAATCTAAGGGTTTTGAGCCGAATAGACCTGAAATCTCAGTGCTGCTTCCTAGTGCACGCTTTTACCGAAATCCCTATTTGTTGGAATCTTTCCCGTCTCTCATTATGCTAAATTTATATCACAACAATATTGCAATTGATGACATCATAAACAAACGACTAGCACTCGACAAAGCCACATTATGATATTGTTTGTTATATAATCATGATAGATTGGGACGAGA
This sequence comes from Hecatera dysodea, assembly GCA_905332915.2. NCBI lineage: Eukaryota > Metazoa > Arthropoda > Insecta > Lepidoptera > Noctuidae > Hecatera > Hecatera dysodea. The sequence continues at coordinate 10,379,180 of HG995304.1, forward strand.
ATTAATATTTGTGTGCGAGAAGCTTAATATTATTAATATAATATGTACGAGTGTTTATTGGAATAACGACGACGTCACTAATATGACTTGACACGTTATCAACTATGATTAGTAGTATGGCAAGTAATATTACATTAGGAAGACAGGTAATTGATAATGTTCAAAGCAGTCGGGATTACCTTTACATAGCGCTCTAAATTATAAGCAGTGATCGGAATAGGTAGAACTAATATACCTAAAGTTCAAAGAACAGAGACAACAAATTGGAGACTTCCTTCCCAACTTTTTTTTTTTTGGAATATTTTTTCGAATTTTGTTAGTTGTTTGTTGTGTATATTCATATTTTTTAGGTACTTTGCAATTTATAAAAAAAATATATATACAAAAAAGTCCATAGATAAGGCAAAGTTTTTAGTAAGAAATTTTGCTTATAATACGAAACTAAGATTTTTACGATGGTTCAATGCACTGTAGACCTGAAAGCTGAATGATTCCTATTGGAATTTAAGAGGACATAACTATAAAATACTTATCTCGGTAAAATCCCAAAAAAAATGCTCTCAAATTGTATTATGTATTGTTGTTACTATATTTTCAGTGACGCCTTTCGAAAAGTTCAAGGGAATAATCCCAAACTAAACTTCCGTTTGCTTGCTAGACGAAAATTTTGTTTCTATTTACATCGTTTTATCGGTACATAGCTTTATGGTCTCTATTAACTTAATTAACTTAACTAGATTTTTAATTTGGATTTTTTTATTAAAAGATTATTTTTTTAATATTTCTGACTGCTGTCTGAAACACACCAGTTAAAAATATTAAACAATTTTGTACGGGGCGGACGTGATCGACTGGACTGTAGGGTGGCCAGGGTAGGTTATCCTATTCTTCAAAAGTGGACTGTATGGTGACAACCCACCTAATAGGTATAAATGATCCAGACGCGTTGACGCTCCGTCTATAAGCTACGGGCCATGAGGATGCAACCCTTAGCTGAATACTTGCTATACTTGCTGTTATCAACACAATATATAGGGGTAGGTATTGAGGGCTTACCAATAAAGTCACAATAAAACACTATTTAACTTGTTCACTATGCACTTAGCGATTTGAAGGGTGAAATTCGCGACTATATGATTCTACATTTAGTTATAAATCCAAATTATCTTGACAATGACTACAAATTTCTTTAAGTTTCTAAGTTACTATTGTACGGCGCAACTATACCGTATCGACACCCAAAAAATCACCGTGTGTGATGAAGTTTATTAACTAAAATTTTCACTATGCTAATTCTAGATTTTAGGCTATATCTAGGCTTAGGTCTATGTGAGTAGGGGTTGTCGTACCTTTATGGATAGCCCTCGGTAAGCTCCATACAGCGGAGACGAATTCACCCCTTCATCCCCCTCCATGTAGGGGTGGGATGCCAAAAACTATACAAAACTATTGTAGGCACGAAGCTATTACCTACTTGGGGTGAATTTACCGTAAAACTATGCTAGGAGGGCTATACAGCTATATGTATTTCTATAGATACGACAACCCTCTACAAAACTACATATGTTTCAACCCTGTCACTTAAGGGGTTGCAACTCTATAAGCGTATATGTTTCAGGGGGATAAAAATAAACAGTTTTATTTAAACCTAAATTACGGCTTTATGCCTGCATACACTATAGACATCTATATATCCCCTGAAAGGATTTTTCAAGGCGGTTCTATTTCAGACATTTAGAAGTCTAGAATCTAGACTTGTTTTTTCGGGAAAGGAAGAGGGTAGATGCAAAGTGTTTTATTTTTGTGCATACCTTCACCAGGGCTATTTATCAAAAACCATTGACCAATCACGTACCAGCACCCTCCTGCTCTGTGATTGGTCAGTGTCGCTTTTAGCTATGCGACTACCTTTGACCTAATATTTCAAGTCTCAAATTACCAAGCCCTTTCTATTTACCTATGTATGTCTGTCTGTGTGTGTATATACCTCGATTACCTTATATACCACCGATCACCTTTATATACCTTTATATACCTTGATTACCTTTATATACCTTCGATTACCAGGGTTACCATGTGTTTACTGTTATGTGTAAGGGATAGGATACCCTACCTAACTATATTCTATTTACTTGGAAGAAATAAAGGCTCCAAGGGCTTATATACTGCCTCTTGAGAGCAAACGACTGTAACGAATGTGTTTTATTTCAATAACAAATTATGTATCAACTATAGCTACCTATAACTATCTATACTATGCAGCTTTATCTGTTACAGCATTCTATGTGCTAACTAACTACCTATAACTACCTATACTATGTAGTCGCGGTTTTATTTATTGCAACATTCTATGTACTACTATAGCTACCTATAACTACCTATACTATGTAGCTAAGACGCATCGTCGCGAACACTATGTACTAACTAACTACCTATAACTACCTATACTATGTAGTCGCGGATTTATTTATTTGCAACATTCTATGTACTACTATAGCTACCTATAACTATCTATACTATGTAGCTAAGACGCATCGTCGCGAACATCTCTCCCGCCGTGCAGTGCAGCGATGACTCGGTGCGATGACGTCGCGGCGCTGCAGAAACCCGGTGAGCGACGCCTGTAGCCACGTCGCCCGCTGCGCGGCGCCGGTGCTCGATGCCGGTGCTCGACGCAGCTGTGCAGTCGCCGGTCTGCCGCTTCCCTGCTGTGGGTCGCCTGCAGTCGCAAGGCTGTTGCGTAGGTTCTCGCAAATGAGCGAGCTGTGGGCCGGATGGCCCGCTGTCTGTGCGAGCTGCGAGTGCGCGCAGCATCGCCTGCTGCGGTGGCAAGCTGTGTAGGCAGCATTGCCTGCTGTATCGCCTGCTCAAAGCAAGGCGGTGGCGGGCCGAATATGCCCGCAATGGGGGCTGGCTGCGCCCGTGGGCAGCATCGCCCGCTATGTTGGCGAGCTGCGTGAGCAGCATCGCCCGCTACTGCTCGCTTGATGCGAGCCGAATGCGGACCGAATATGTCCGCGGTGGGGTGAGCTGCGCCTTGCGGGCAGCATCACTCGCTATGTTGGCGAGCTGTGGGAGCATCGCCGGCTACTGCTCGCTTGATGCGAGCCGAATGCGGACCGAATATGTCCGCGGTGGGGCGAGCTGCGCCTTGCGGGCAGCGTCGCCCATCTATGGTTGGCGAGCTGTGAGAGCATCGCCGGCTACTGCTCGCTTGATGCGAGCCGAATGCGGACCGAATATGTCCGCGGTGGGGTGAGCTGCGCCTTGCGGGCAGCGTCACCCATCTATCGGTTGGCGTGCTGTGAGAGCAGCATCGCCTGCTGTGTCGCCTGCACAAAGCAAGGCGGCGGCGGGCCGGATACGCCCGCAGTGGGGCGAGCTGCGCCTTGCGGGCAGCGTCGCCCAGCTATCGGTTGGCGAGCTGTGAGAGCAGCATCGCCTGCTACTGCTCGCTTGATGCGAGCCGAATGCGGACCGAATATGTCCGCGGTGGGGTGAGCTGCGCCAGTGGGCAGCATCACTCGTCTATGGTTGGCGAGCTGTGGGAGCATCGCCTGCTACTGCTCGCTTGATGCGAGCCGAATGCGGACCGAATATGTCCGCGGTGGGGCGAGCTGCGCCTTGCGGGCAGCATCGCCCATCTATGGTTGGCGAGCTGTGGGAGCATCGCCTGCTACTGCTCGCTTGATGCGAGCCGAATGCGGACCGAATATGTCCGCGGTGGGGCGAGCTGCGCCTTGCGGGCAGCATCGCCCATCTATGGTTGGCGAGCTGTGGGAGCATCGCCTGCTACTGCTCGCTTGATGCGAGCCGAGTGCGGACCGAATATGTCCGCGGTGGGGTGAGCTGCGCCTTGCGGGCAGCGTCACCCATCTATCGGTTGGCGAGCTGTGAGAGCAGCATCGCCGGCTATTGCCCGCTGAATACGAGCCGGTTGCGGACCGAATATGTCCGCGGGGGGGCGAGCTGTGAAGCGTCACCCATCTATCGTTGGCGAGCTGTGTGAGCAGCATCGCCGGCTATTGCCCGCTGAATACGAGCCGGTTGCGGACCGAATATGTCCGCGGGGGGGCGAGCTATGAAGCGTCACCCATCTATCGTTGGCGAGCTGTGTGAGCAGCATCGCCGGCTATTGCCCGCTGAATACGAGCCGGTTGCGGACCGGATACGCCCGCAGGGGGGGGCGAGCTGCGCGTGTAGGCAGCGTCACCCATCTATTGGTTGGCGAGCTGTGAGAGCAGCATCGCCTACTATTGCCCGCTAGGTGCGAGCCGATTGCGGACCGAATGTGTCCGCTGGGGGGCGAGCTGGAAAGCGTCACCCATCTATTAGTTGGCGAGCTGTGAGAGCAGCATCGCCGGCTGTTGCCCGCTGGATGCGAGCCGGTAGCGGGCCGGATACGCCCGCAGGGGGGGGCGAGCTGCGCCAGTGGGCAGCGTCGTCCGCCATGTTGGCGAGCTGTGTGAGCAGCGTCGCCGTCTATTGCCCGCCGGATGCGAGCCGATTGCGGACCGAACATGTCCGCGGGGGGGCGAGCTGCTCCGGTTGGCAGCGTCGCCCGCTGTGGTGGCAAACTTCTTTACCGGACGCTTTAAGGTGCCGCCGAATGTGCGCACCTCAGCTGTCCGGACTTCGCCATCAGCGCCCGTGAAAACTGTAATGATGCGGCCTCGCGGCCACGTGTTGCGAGGCAGCTGGCCGTCTGCAATGAGTACGGGATCACCCACCTGCAGATTAGGGCCACGGCTATGGGGCTCCCGCCGGTGTTGGAGCTCGGGTGGGTACTTGACGTCTTCTATGACTATGTCGATTCTATCTATACGACTTCTGAGGCGTATGACGTCATCCTTCAATTCTATCTGTAACGGTCGCAGGGCGCTATCTTTATCTATTTCTTCGTTTTCTCGCAAACTTGTCAACTCGCGGGAAAACATCTGTTGCTGTACAGCTTGCACGAGTAACCTCTCCGCTTGTTGGAGGTATTCGGCTTCTATTATGTAGTCGCCGATGTCGACGACGTCTGTTTCTATAAGCGACGGTTCTATATTCTGTATGACGTCGATGTCATTCGATACCCATTTCTTTATTTCGAAACGAGCCTGTTGGTGTATCTTCTTCACCGCTGTTGCTATATGTGTCGCTTCTTCTACTGTTCTATAGCTATCCAGATAATCATCCATATAATGGTTCTTCACTATTGCTTCTACTGCTTCTGGATGCTGTTCTATGTGCCGGTTCGCGTTCCAATTCTTCGCGAATATGGCCGTGCACGGTGAGCTTGCCGCGCCGAATATGATTGACGTCATTCGATACTCGTCGGGGGCTCCTTCTCTTCTATTGCCTCTCCACAAATATCGGAGGGCGTCTCTATCTTCAGGTCGTACTTTGACCTGCATGAACATTTCGGTAATATCACCTGAAATGGCTATCGGATATCTACGAAACCTCATCATGACGCCGGGCAGCGACTGTAACAGGTCCGGTCCTGTAAGTAGGAAGTCGTTCAGCGACATTCCATTCGATTTAGCTGCGGCGTCGTGTACTATTCGAAACTTCTCCGGCTTCATGGGATTGAAGACGTCGAAATGAGGCAGATACCAGGTTCTTCCTGGCGTGGTCTGTTTGGGCGCTTTTTCTGCGTACCCTTTTGAAAGGAGCGAGTCCATCTGTTCTATATATTTATTTCGAAGACTCGGATTTTTGTCGAGCTTCTTTTCTATAGAGATCAGCCGCTTGTGTGCTGTCCCATAACTATCGGGCATTTCAAAGTTGTTATTTTTCCATAACATAGCTGTTTCTATATGCCCATCTGTCAACTGTTTGGTATGTCTCTTCAAGATGTCTTCAGCCTGCTTCTCTGGATCAGAATCTGGACGCCGAGGATTAACTATTAGGGACTCGAGTGCGAAAAATTCACGAAGTTGCTCGTTCAGTCTGTCGTCTCTATTTTCTCTATCTTCTCTGCATGCGCTGACGTAATGCACCTGCTGACCGAGTATTCTAGTGTGCGCGCCATGTAGCGTCCATCCAAGCGTTGTAAGTGACGCTATTGGCTGGTGCCTGGGGCCTCTTCTGACTTCACTGGCAAGGAGAAGGTGCCAGTTGTCTTGGCCAATCAAAATCTTGGGCGCGCCAACATCATAGACTAGCTGCTCTTTCAAGTCGATGAGATGTTTGCAATGTGTGACATCTTCTTCACGGACTGTCTGTGACGCGAGATTAAGCTTCGGTATGGTGCGCGCTCTGAACGGCACCCTATTTCTATGCTGACTCGCGAGTGTCACTGTGACTCTTTTCGAACAAGGAGTGTCGATCATGGTGTCACCGATCGCACCAATCTTCAGTGGGTCGATCTTGCCCTCGGCTCCGACTTGGTCGGCGATGTCTTCATCGATCAACGATACGGTCGATCCATCGTCGAGTAGGGCGAACGTAGATGCCTCTCCCGCCGGTCCAATGACCCGGACCGGGATGATCTTTAAATAGGCGTGATTCGACGATGATCTTGAGCTGGCGACTGTCTCCTTGGGCTCCTTTTTGACTTCGGTCTGTCTGGGCTTTTCGGCTGCCACCGCAGCAGGCTTCTTGTCGTAATGAAGTAGCCGACTGTGCGTGGCTGTACACCCCTTGACGTCACACTTCTTCGCGTTGCATTTATGCCGCTCTCTTCTTGGCTTCAGGCAACGGAAGCACAGGTTTAGATTCTTCGCAATTTCCCATCTCTTGTTACTATTGCTATTCTTGAACTTCGAGCAATCGCGTTCTATATGGCCATCCTTCTCACACAGTCGGCACTTGCTTGCTGACTTCTCTGTTGTTGTGTGAGTCCTCTGCTGCGGTGTGCGTCGGTTGGATGAGCCCTCTGTCTTGATGTTTTCAGCAGGAGCGAAAGCGCTGCAGTATCGAGCTTGTTCGGTAATGAATTCGCTAAACAGCGACAAGTCTGGCAAGGACTGGTACTTTTCTGTATATATACGGTACCACTGTACACGTATCGAGTTCGGTAGCTTCTCTGTCAAGGTTCGCATGAGCTCGGCGTTGATCAGGTAATGATCCTTCTTCAATGCTCGCAGCGTTACTATAGCGCACCTCACTTGGCTTGCGAATGAGCAAATATCCTTTGGATTTTCACTGCATCGTGTCAGTCCTCGCAATCTATCTGTTTCGGCCTGTGCTATCGAATCTGGTCGGCCGAATTGCAGCTCGAGTTCCCTCATGATGTCATCTGGTCTTGCATGGCCGATGAGTTCTGAACTGACTGTTTCTAAAGCGCGTCCATGCAGGCTTCTTCTAAGTCTTGCTGTATTCTCGACATCGTTGAAATATTTTCGAGTTGTTTCATAAATGGCTCGAAATGACAACCATTCTGTATGCGCACCACTGAAGTTCGGTAAGGTCATGATGACCTTCGACGCCGAGGAGGAATTCTGTGACTGCTGTTCTGTTTTCTTGTCAACTAAAGATGCTATAGCAGCCGTAAGGTCCGTAACGAATGGACGTAAATTATCCTCGCTCCTATCGTCTTCTATTTTCTTCATAGGTGGTGGCTCTATCTGTTTAGCACTATCTGGATCTATGTGCGTTCGACGAGAGTCCACTATTGGTTCGAAGTCCACAGGGGGGGGGTGGTTGCTGTCGACTATCACGAATGTCCCCCTCGGCGGCGTTGGTCTCTCTCTGATCAGGAACAGGTTCAGGCGCCTCTTCCAGCCAGGAACGCACGTACTCTTCATTTGAGTTTCTATCGTCCAAATATTCTTCGTCCGACTCTTGTTCGGCTCTCTGAAGTGCTAACTGGGCAAGCTCCAACTTAATCTTCAATAAGTCTTCGCGAGCCTTCTGTAGTTTTCTATATGACCGCGGTGACCTGTCAATGGTCGACGGCGGACGTCTATGTTCTATACGGGCGTCACCCCGGGTAGTCATTGGCAAGACTCGGCTATCTTTTCTATTTGACGGCTTCATTGTACTATCTGAAGTCGTCTCAAAGCGGGTTCCCTTCCTTGAGGTCGATGGCATCTGTTTCTGTACTGTTGTCGGCAATGGTGCAGGTACTCGTTCTATTGCTGAAGCTTCTATCTGTTCTATTCGTTCAGCGGCAGCAGGCGGAGACACGTCTTCACTGCGCTGCTGCATCGATCGCGCCGTCCCAGACGATGAAGGCGAACGCGGCGGCACCTGATGATGGATAGCAGGAACCCTCTCGGCTGGATCCTGTATCGGAACTGTCCACGCCTCGGATGATTTGCCATGCGACCTCGTGATCGGCATTGTTGAAGTCTTCAATGAATCTTCAAAACTATTCGGTAGTCCACTGGTAAGCCTCAGGTGAAACTTCAATCCAAGTTTCCAAAAAAAAAAAAAGTTTTTCAAAAAATTTTCAAAATTCTTCAAAGTCCCCAATCTTCAAAAAATTTTCTAAGTTCGGATTGACTGAAACTTTTCTAAGTCCCAGACTGTTCAAAATCTTCTATGTGTGAAGTCGATCGAAATTCTCTAAGTCCAAAATTCTTCAAAAATATTCTATGTCCCGCTTGATCAAAACTTTTCTAAGTGTCAGGTTGTTGAAAATTTTCCAAGTTCAAAAATCTTCAAAAATTTTCCAAGTCCCGGATTGTTGAAAATTTTCTAAGTTCAAAATTCTTCAAAAAAATTTCCAAGTGTCGGATTGTTGAAAATTTTCTAAGTTCAAAATTCTTCAAAAATATTCTAAGTGTCGGAACTCCTCAAAATTTTCAAAGTGTGAAGTTGTTCGAAATTTTCTAAGTTCAGCTTGATTAAATTTCTTCTATGTTGTTCCTTCACTATTTTTCAACATCAGTTTGCCTAGGGGTAGTTTTCTTGAAGGGATGATTTCTTCAAGGTCCGACTTCTATTTAGCTTCTAGGGACACCCTTCGTGTCTTGAAATGTTGAAGGGTAGTTTTTTCTTCAAGGGGGTGCGACTTCACAATAGGGGTTGCGCCTTCAGGGTAGCTGCGTGGTTCGATAAATCCAACTTCCAAATAGCTAGATCAGGCTATCTTCAAAATATCCGGCTCCGATGGACCAGAAAATGTACGGGGCGGACGTGATCGACTGGACTGTAGGGTGGCCAGGGTAGGTTATCCTATTCTTCAAAAGTGGACTGTATGGTGACAACCCACCTAGGTATAAATGATCCAGACGCGTTGACGCTCCGTCTATAAGCTACGGGCCATGAGGATGCAACCCTTAGCTGAATACTTGCTATACTTGCTGTTATCAACACAATATATAGGGGTAGGTATTGAGGGCTTACCAATAAAGTCACAATAAAACACTATTTAACTTGTTCACTATGCACTTAGCGATTTGAAGGGTGAAATTCGCGACTATATGATTCTACATTTAGTTATAAATCCAAATTATCTTGACAATGACTACAAATTTCTTTAAGTTTCTAAGTTACTATTGTACGGCGCAACTATACCGTATCGACACCCAAAAAATCACCGTGTGTGATGAAGTTTATTAACTAAAATTTTCACTATGCTAATTCTAGATTTTAGGCTATATCTAGGCTTAGGTCTATGTGAGTAGGGGTTGTCGTACCTTTATGGATAGCCCTCGGTAAGCTCCATACAGCAGGAGACGAATTCACCTCTTCATCCCCCTCCATGTAGGGGTGGGATGCCAAAAACTATACAAAACTATTGTAGGCACGAAGCTATTACCTACTTGGGGTGAATTTACCGTAAAACTATGCTAGGAGGGCTATACATGGGCACGCCGCCATTGCGGCGGTAAGTCCCCTCTTTGAGGAGTGGCTGGAGAGACGCCACGGCGTCCTCACCTTCCGCCTGACGCAGGTGCTCACCGGACACGGCTGTTTCGGGAGGTACCTGTGTCGGATCCAGCGGGAGGACACGTCCGGGTGTCATCACTGTGTGGATCGCCCGGAGGACACGGTGGAGCATACGGTGGAGGTCTGCCCTGCTTGGGCGGAGCAACGCCGTGTCCTCGTGGAGGCGATCGGCGGCGGCGACCTCTCGCGGCCGGCCCTGGTTCAAGCCATGGTCCGGAGCGAGGAGGCATGGGAAGCGATCGCCTCCTTCTGCGAAGCAGTAATGCAAGCGAAGGAGGAGGCGGAGCGCGTGCGAGAGAGGGAAGCCCCTCGCTCCAGCCGCCGCAACAGGAGAAGACGCCCCGGGCGTCGGGAAACGCAGGGCGATTCCCGGCCACCGTAGGCGCGGGCCTGCGGATGGCGAGCTATGGGTGGCTCGCCGTCCGATAGCAACCAGGCCCGAGTCGACGGCGCGTCGTGTTCCACGCGCGCCTCAAAGAGCCGTCAGCAAAGAAGACGGGGCCCCATAGGGTCAGTGCCTGCTAGGGTTGCGGAATTTGTTCGAAAGAGTCACCGCGGCCCTGGAACGCAAAGGGCACAAGCAGGAACACGGGTGGGTTTTAGTCAGTAAGAGTCTGACACTCCCTTCCGCTCCGCCCAGAGCGGGAGAAGTCATTTGATGATTTCCCATCCAAAAAAAAAAAAAAAAAAAAAAAAAAAGGAGGGCTATACAGCTATATGTATTTCTATAGATACGACAACCCTCTACAAAACTACATATGTTTCAACCCTGTCACTTAAGGGGTTGCAACTCTATAAGCGTATATGTTTCAGGGGGATAAAAATAAACAGTTTTATTTAAACCTAAATTACGGCTTTATGCCTGCATACACTATAGACATCTATATATCCCCTGAAAGGATTTTTCAAGGCGGTTCTATTTCAGACATTTAGAAGTCTAGAATCTAGACTTGTTTTTTCGGGAAAGGAAGAGGGTAGATGCAAAGTGTTTTATTTTTGTGCATACCTTCACCAGGGCTATTTATCAAAAACCATTGACCAATCACGTACCAGCACCCTCCTGCTCTGTGATTGGTCAGTGTCGCTTTTAGCTATGCGACTACCTTTGACCTAATATTTCAAGTCTCAAATTACCAAGCCCTTTCTATTTACCTATGTATGTCTGTCTGTGTGTGTATATACCTCGATTACCTTATATACCACCGATCACCTTTATATACCTTTATATACCTTGATTACCTTTATATACCTTCGATTACCAGGGTTACCATGTGTTTACTGTTATGTGTAAGGGATAGGATACCCTACCTAACTATATTCTATTTACTTGGAAGAAATAAAGGCTCCAAGGGCTTATATACTGCCTCTTGAGAGCAAACGACTGTAACGAATGTGTTTTATTTCAATAACAAACTATGTATCAACTATAGCTACCTATAACTATCTATACTATGCAGCTTTATCTGTTACAGCATTCTATGTGCTAACTAACTACCTATAACTACCTATACTATGTAGTCGCGGTTTTATTTATTGCAACATTCTATGTACTACTATAGCTACCTATAACTACCTATACTATGTAGCTAAGACGCATCGTCGCGAACACTATGTACTAACTAACTACCTATAACTACCTATACTATGTAGTCGCGGTTTTATTTATTTGCAACATTCTATGTACTACTATAGCTACCTATAACTATCTATACTATGTAGCTAAGACGCATCGTCGCGAACAAATTTTCTTTAAAAACTCGTTGTTAACTGTAAAAAAACAAACGTTACAGAAGGTGTTTTCAACGACAGCCAACAAAGAGATAAGATGACGTCGTAAAGGTTCCACGTACCTTTCGATACGGATAATATAGATACTTATTTCGGTCATCTTTCCTTTTCATATCTTCTGACACCAATTTTTTACCCGTCAAGAATTTGTCCATAAAAAATAAAACTTGTAATATTATTTTTGCAAATACAAAGGGATAATAGAATAAATAAAGACTTGATAACAAAGCCTTTTATTGAGGTTCATGTATGACATTGTTGATTTGATAAGTTTTTGAGTGGGTGTAATACAGAATAATAAAAAACCTTTCGTTGACGCTCTAAATCACAATATTGACATGTAACATGTTTTCACAAAGAAACTGCTTCTTTGTGAAAACATAACAAATTTTGAGGTTGAGAGAGTTTTGCCTAAACCTAGGCACTTCATTTTGTGTAGGTACTAACGTGTGTTGTACTGTTACGTTCTAAGATCGAAAACGCTCAATGAGAATTAAAAAAAACAACTGGCAAAGAATTTTGCGTCGTGGCACATAATAAAATGGCCACAACGCGTTCTGTAATACGGAAAGAATAGGTTAAAATATAATGGCGGGAGCTAGAGTGAGCGAGAGAATTTAGCACCCGTAATACCATTCATGTTAGGTTTGTTTAAATCCTGCAGACGGAAACAGGAGCCCCGCAGCGGGGCTTCGTTGTCGTTAGACGATACAGTGCGTTGAAAACTCACGTGACGTCACGTCGCTGGTAAAAATTGTAGCAACGTAGTGACGTCACGTGAGTTTTCAACGCACTGTACCGTCTTCATTTTTTGTTTACGTGAAAAAAGAAAAAATACGTGTCGAATATTTTTTGTAAATCTATCAGACGGACTAATTAGATTTTTACAGTAAAATACCCTATTATTCTTCATACTTGTAACGCACACACATTTATCCTTCACCACACACATTCACACCACATCACACACTCACCATACACTCCACACAAATTCACGTACATCCTCCCTTGCATGTAATAAAAACTTTATTCCACTTTTTTCTTCTTACTATTCTTTTTGATGAACAATATTGCAATATGATAATGTATTTTGAATATTATTTACGAATCAGATTGTCTCCAGTACAACAATAATAATGTGAAACTTTGTTAAGGGGGCCTGGTGACCTGACATACAGGTTTTGTAAAAAACTTAGTTTAGGCACCAGTCTTCCACAAATTAATTTTAAAATTGTGTCTGTAGACTATTTAATTAATTTATCTGTAATTTGTGGTAAGAAAATAAATAAATTATTATTATTATTATTACTATACTCCTGGGCAGGTTATAGTATACTTTTCATCACGCTACTATCAATAGGAGCAGAGCAGTGAAGGGAAATGTTGGGAAAACGGGAGAAGTTACTCCATTTTTTAAGCTTCCGTCGCGTGTGTAGCCTTAATGGTTAAAGTTACATAGAAATAATGTATTACGGAAATGTTTTACATAAAATTATCTAAAAAATATCCCGAAAAAACATATGTCTATCTTTTATGGTTGACTCACAATAACACGTGTAACTCCCGATAGCTTAGCAGTTCGGAGCTTTCTGATTATATTTGTTTACTCTTACGTTTATAATACTCTCAGTCATCCCTAATTAAAAAAAGTTAACATTATTACCTATTCAATAAAAAAAGAATCATGGAAATCGGTATAGAAACACCAAACTTATACATGAATACAATAGTGAGCCATCGCGCCGTCGCGCTTTAATACTGAATCATGCTGTAAGATGTTATTGTGATTATTTTTGTGTAACTTTTGTTGCTATTTTATAAAATAGGTACTTCTTAGTTATTTTGGTAATGTTTAAATATTCGTTCAAATTACAAATTATTAATAGTTTCAATTTTATTTATTTTTAGGTGAAGTAGTAGTAGAAGTAGGAGCATAGATTTTTAGATACCGATAGGTTAGTTTTGGCTAATTTATGTTCTGTTTTTTTTGTATTAAGTAGGTAAAAGCTTTTATTAATTAGTAGTTATTTTATTAATTAGTTATACGTAGTTATAGGTATTTATTTTTAAGTGAAGTAGGTATAAGTTATTATAATATAATTTTGCACAGGCATTTCAGCTTTACTTTCATTTCTTTTTTTGTTGTAAGTTGTACATATTTCACACACACATAGTGATCTATCAATGCACAGCCCAAACCACTGAACGGATCGGGCTGAAATTTGGTATGCAGGTAGATGTTATGACGTAGGCATCCTCTAAAAAAGGATTTTGATTAATTCTACCCCCAAGGGGATAAAATAGGGGATGAACGTTTGTATGAAACTTTGTCAATTTTAAACCGATCGGGCTGAGAGTTTCGAAATCGGGGGTAAAGTAACTATTCCACGCGGACGAAGTCGCTGGCAGAAGCTAGTTATGAAAATAAAAGCGTAAATCCAAGTGAAAACGATTAAAGAGAAAGGTAGTGATTTTCGACCATTGATATAAAAGTGAAAAAAGATTGAGCACGCCTTACCGACACGGGCAAGGCATATCATAACCGCACGGTTTGAACTGTAAAAGATTTGTCGTAAAAGCAGGTGGAATGCATTTCTAGTCTCCAGTTTTCCGACGACCTCAGCTGATGCTATTATATGCTCTTTCTCTTTTTACACATGAGGGATTTAGAAGCACTTTAACCAATGTCTTTTGTAAAAATCAAATTTGACTGTAGTACGAAAATACAATATAAAAAAGTTAAAGTAGGCATTCCCTAAAGAAAATGCGTTATTCCCTTCTTGATCTAACAATAAGAATAGATTTGTAAATCAGCCTGAAGCACCACAATTTATTTTCAGTAGAGTCAAAATGTTTATTTACCTCAGCCTGGGTTAAGATTTAATTGGCGGCAAATATAATATTTATTGCTTAAATATATATCAGTGTATTGCGTAAAACGTTAAGCGAGAAAGCTTTTTTTGCTTCCCCTAAACTGTTACTTGCTAAAGCAATCCAAATATGTTGTTTACACAGTACAAATAACGCGTTCAGTATATTTACAAAGCCATTTTGTCAGATTGCTTTTCAAAAGCGATATTGTAAAAGTTGAGCCCTTAGAAAAATCGTAGATGACGCCTACGTGCTACGCCGTAGCTAGCGCTACGCCGTAGGCTGAGTCTACGACGAGACTGTAAATGAAACTCGTAGGCGTTTAAAGATAAACATTTTTCCCGCTGCGCTCTGCTACGATATTTGGGTTGACTAGTATTACTTAGTGTTGGGATAAATATTTTATTTGCCTACAATGAATGAGTATTGTTCGTGGGATGGGTTAATGTCTTCCAGAAACCCACGTTCGCTGTCTAATCATGACAGCCGTACGGGTAACGTTAAGCTACGCTTGCCAAGGTTGTTGCGTGGATGGGTGACCATCAGATATATACTGAAATTCATTTGTACATCTTTGACAGTCGTTAAGTTAGCTCGTAGCTAGATTCTAGTACAAGCATTGCCAAAGGATATCGTGTTGTTTTAATCTTTGGGTTTGTAGGGAAGTCAGTAGTAAAATACTGGCACTCCGCTGCATCCGTTTAAGACTGGAAGTCGACTGCAATAAATTTGGGAAAAGGCTGCGCACACTGATAAAAATTCCCACTGAGGAGGAAAAGTATCCCCCATCATCACCATCATCTGCCTGCCCTTATCCCGTGTTTCTTGGGGTCACTGCAACACGTTTTTTTTCTTTCATCCTGTTCTGTCAGCCGTCATGCTATCACTTTTCTTTCATATCAATCCTCACACAATCCATCCATCTTTTCTTTGGCCTACCTCTCCCTTTCCATCCATTCACCTTTATATTCATAACCCTTTTAGTTACATGCGTTTCATCCCTGCTTTTCACATGGCCATGCCAAGACAAGCGGTTCCATAACAACTTTTCAGTCACTGGCGTCACTTTTGAACTACCTCTAATGTACTCGTTTCTCACTTTATCCTTCCTCTTTACTTATTTTTTCATCAATCCCGCGTTGCGCCAGCAGACTTACCTCGGTGGCTATCTTTATTTATATGTATTTTTTTTTTTAATATTTAGTGATTACAGATGAATAATGTTTTGTAAACGTATCAAAAACTGCTCGGTGAAATTAAGTCACGATTTTAATTAAAATCGTAAGCTTACAAAGGTATTAATTTAGGTTTAGATAAGGAGATACCTCGTGTTTACCTAGAACTGAATAAAGATGGTTTATTAGCACGTTACCTAGATTACTCGAGGATAACTAATCTTAATTATGAGTCTATAATTTTTAATGTTTAATTTAACTTTGTTATTTGATTTTCGTAGCACACGCGTTCTTGAAACAGTCATAAAAAACAGACCAACCTCCTTTACAAAATTCTAAGAAAAAATGACATTTTTAGGATTCCTCTACCGAAGAGTAACCAGCGGAACCCTGTTACTAAGCCTCCGCGGCCCGTATCCATAATAGTTCAATTTTTAATTTAATATTTTTCTATTGCCGCTCTCTATTACACAAGCCAATAGCTCACCTTAAAAAAACAAAAATGAAAGGAAATTTAAACTCAGCCGTAAGGTTCGCTTGAACGCACAAAGGTTTATATTTTTAAGCTATTGCATAGCTTCTATCGCGGGCCTTGAGCGTGGCAACCGAATCCAGAAATTCCGTAACGAAAATAACCTAACACCGCTACGTCGTTCGATTAGGCCCCGCCTTTTTAAAATGGTCGCTTCGTTACTGAGCTATTATGTCGCCGTCACCGAGCCGACCCGAACGTCTGCGTTCGGAAACAATCAGTGGGACAAAGTTAAGTGAAACGTATGGGATTTACATTAGTACAGTAACCCAGGTGAACGAATCGAGACCATATCACAATGACGCAGAGTACTAAATATATAATTGCATAAGTTGATAAAAAAATGCTATGCAATAGCTTTACCGCGGCAGTCCCCGAGTGCCACATGTATCTTTTTATGGCTTCCTAGGTATTTGATTCGGGAACTTGAAGAATTGAATGTAAGCAACTTCGGTTCAATTCTTATATTTGCATTTTTGTGTGTAGGCTATCGAGATTCCAGGTAACGGTTATTCTTTTGACTAACACATTTCCACTGACTTCACATGAATATCGAGCATTATAGTACATACTATGAGAGAAATATGAATATTTGAATTAAAAAGTGTTGAGCTTCAGTATAACCAAATGTAACTGAATACCGGATTACTAAACACGTGGCGACCATTGGGAGCGATTTATAACCCACAATAAAAAAAGTAGTAAAAAGTCACAATATCTGACACTAGTCTTGACTAGTCAAGACTAGTGTCAGATATTGTGACTTTTTTTATCTGACACTAGTGTCAGATATTGTGGCAATTGGTAATTTGTAGTAAGAATACCACAAATTCAAATCTGTTAGCGATCTACCAATGATAGCCGGGGTTGGCTTAACGTGTTATCCGAGGCACGAAGGAATCTTTGTATTTAATAAATGGTCGTCCATCCGTGGGCCGACCCTTAGCAAGCGTTGCTTCACTGTAGGCGCGGGCCTGCGGAATGGCGAGCTATGGGTGGCTCGCAGTCCGATAGCAACCAGGCCCGAGTCGACGGCGCGTCGTATTCCACGCGCGCCTCAAATAGCCGTCAGCAAAGAAGACGGGGCCCCATAGGGTCAGTGCCTGCTAGGATTGCTGAATTTGTTCGAAAGAGTCACCGCGGCCCTGGAACGGAAAGGGCACAAGTAGGAACACGGGTGGGTTTTAGTCAGTAAGAGTCTGACACTCTCTTCCGCTACGCCGAGAGCGGGAGCAGTCATTTGATGATTTCCCATCCAAAAAAAAAGCAAGCGTTGCTTAACTTTAAAGATCGGCTCAAATGGATATTTGCCAAGACTTCCTCCATCTGTTCTGAAATTATCAGTTATCTTTATTATTTCGTACTTTTAGTGTGCGCCTTTGATTTGTTAAGCGTATTTAATAAAACACATTTCACTTAATATTCATTCAAAGTTCGTAACTTTTGATTAACTTATGATTACTTTTACAAACCATTCTATAATCAAAATTGGTTTTCGGACGAACATTTTTATTATTCTTTAGTTGTTTTTATTGATGTAGGCTTTTCTTTAAGAACGTGTACGCCGTATGGCATTTCGTACAAACTTTCAACTCACTATTTTGCGAAACAACTGAACCGATTTTAAAGAAATTTCACACATATACAGCAGCAATGTTTTCAACTGTTTAAAGTTTCATTAAAATCGGTTCAGTAATTTCGGAAAATTTGTATGAAATGCCGTTTGGCGTATACTCTCTTAAGAAAGTGATTGAATTTAGTTTTTTTCAATTGATATTTTGTTCCTTTATCATCATCTGCCTTGCCTTTTCTCAACAATGTTGGAGTCTACTTCCAGTCAAAAGGAAGTTAGCTTAATATTAGTATAAATATAAGTCACGGGGATACCTATTTGACATCTACTTCCCACTGGTTGACACGGTCCTTCTTGGCAAGACTGGTATCAGATTTTCTAGCTTCTCTATCCGTAACGACAGCCAAAGGCCTAAATATGTCAGCCGGGCTCAACGGCTAAGCGTGCCTTGCGAGATACGGAGGAGTTTCGGTATAGTAAAAGGGTCAGTTATCCATAGACCAAAATTGGCGTGCATTGCTTAACCTTAAATATCGACCCGTGCCGCTGTTATTATTTTGCTACGGGGTGCCGCTCATTTATTATAAGACTAGCTTCTGCCAGCGACTTCGTCCGCGTGGAATAGTTACTTTACCCCCGATTTTGAAACTCTCAGCCCGATCGGTTTAAAATTGACAAAGTTTCATACAAACGTTCATCCCCTATTTTATCCCCTTGGGGGTAGAATTAATCAAAATCCTTTCTTAGCGGATGCCTACGTCATAACATCTACCTGCATGCCAAATTTCAGCCCGATCCGTTCAGTGGTTTGGGCTGTGCATTGATAGATCACTATGTGTGTGTGAAATATGTACAACTTACAACAAAAAAAGAAATGAAAGTAAAGCTGAAATGCCTGTGCAAAATTATATTATAATAACCTATACCTACTTCACTTAAAAATAAATACTTATAACTACGTATAACTAATTAATAAAATTATCTATTTTAATTAGGGATGAGTGAGAGTATTATATAATTGATTGAGTCAGGCGTTACATTGCGGATATCCATTTTAAATTTGAAAATGAAAACAATATATCTAGTTTTAATTTCCGCGAATATTAGTGGGTTGCAGGACGCGCGCGCGCGCGTTATTATAAACGTAAGAGTAAACAAATATAATTAGAAAGCTCCGAACTGCTAAGCTATCGGGAGTTACACGTGTTATTGTGAGTCAACCATAAAAGATAGAGATATGCTGTTCCGGGATATTTTTTTAGATAATTTTATGTAAAACATTTCCTTAATACATGATTTCTATGTAACTTTAACCATTAAGGCTACACAACCGACGGAAGCTTAAAAAATGGAGTAACTTCTCCCGTTTTCCCAACATTTTCCTTCACTGCTCTGCTCCTATTGATTGTAGCGTGATGAAAAGTATACTATAACCTGCCCAGGAGTATGAAGAATAATTGCACCAAGTTTCGTTAAAATCGGTCGAGTAGTTTTTGTTTCTATAAAGAACATACAGACAGACAGACAGACAAAAATTTTACTGATTGCATTTTTGGCACCAGTATCGATCACTAATCACCCCCTGATAGTTATTTTGAAAATATATTCCTTGTACAGAATTGACCTCTCTACAGATTTATTATAAGTATAGATTTCCGTAATACATGATTTCTATGTAACTTTAACCATTAAGGCTACACACGCGACGGAAGCTTAAAAAATGGAGTAACTTCTCCCGTTTTCCCAACATTTTGCTTCACTGCTCTGCTCCTATTGATTGTAGCGTGATGAAAAGTATACTATAACCTGCCCAGGAGTATGAAGAATAATTGTACCAAGTTTCGTTAAAATCGGTCAAGTAGTTTTTGTTTCTATAAAGAACATACAGACAGACAGACAGACATACAGACAAAAATTTTTAGTTAGTTAACGGGAACGCCCTCTGTTAGTTAACATACTGCATATACAATTACGTGTATATTTAGTATAACATTATTTTGGTTTAATTAATTCATTTTATATAATTAACATTTGATGTCACCGCTGCGCAAAAAAAAAACGAGAACAAACGCAATTTAGGCCGAATTTACGTTCGATAAATTATATAAAAATATCATCAGATAAAAGAAATCTTATATAATATGAGAATTTTAACACTTTTTCATTAATTTAAGTGTATATTGTATCCACTGAACGATATGCGAAGCAAAATTATATGTTATGGTGTTAAACAATATCATAAGATTATTTAGAAATAGATGGTTGTAACAAAGGAAAATTATATAAATCGAAATTATGTCTTTGGTATATTAAAAATAACCGACAAGACATTACACACACCACGAGCTAACTAACAAAACGGGAACACTTCATTGTTCTTTCATTCATAGTAACTTTTGGTCTTTTTTGTGAAAAAACTCCTGTGTTTTTCTGATGAAAAGTTCATAAACAATTCATAAAGTACGGGTTTCAACTTCAATTTGTTAAATAATAAATGATATTTATTTTTTATGTAGGTTAAACATAACACTTTTACACGTCCAATATTTCTTGTCATTTTAAGCTAGATGAAGCTGATGTTTCCTAGCCGACTTATTATATCTAAATCATTCATAACCAGCTTATATTTACCAGTCACAGTATAATTTCCTGCGTTGATATTTGTATTTGATTTATCTGATTTGTAATCGATTCAATATTCCTTCGGAATTTGAAATTATGTTTACTCTCCATGAAATACGCGCTCATACAATTTTGTGGAATCTCGTTACACGGGTATTTGCAGTCATGACAACGGTATTCAACGTTTTTTAAACAATTGTGTTTGCCATGGGTGGGTGTTATGTTTTGACTCGGTAAACATACCGTGTTCTAATGAATGTTTTAAAAAAAACATTACGTATTATCTTGGCGAATTTTTTTATCGTTGTGTTAATTGTTGAAACATCGTTCAAATTTTTTAAACAAATATTAGGCTATCTAAGTTTAAAAAGAGGAGAATACAAGGAGCGATTGTAGATTGAAGAATTTGTTTTACATGTTATCATGCAAAACTAATTTTTTATTTCGTAGCAGTTAAGTTAATCATTAATAAGAGAAGAGATGCGTATTTGCCAATTATTTCCTATAAAGAAATATAATTCTTAATAACTTTTCCATGTTCAATAAATGAAAACTAAGTATGGTTTACAACATGATCACATGACATTATTTATGGATAAAAATCTCAACAAGACACGCTAGGCGACCGGTATAAAATTAAAAGTTTAATTATAAATTGTGTTGCGTGGGTTATAATAAGCTCGCTGTTTTAATGAGAATTTCTATGTAAAACAAGGTAGAGCAGAATGCAATTTTCTTTCTGTAAATAAATACCACGTAATTAATTTTACATTTTATTATTCGAGCACTGAACTCTAATAATACACTCGTCATGTTTTTCTAATGTAAAATAGCAACTCAAAAAACAACTTTAATATTCACAAACATAAAGCAACTCAAATATTAACAATATAAATTATAATCTACTCGTAAACTGAATACGTACGTAACGAAATAACTTTGTTTTACATCTGAAACAAAGTTATTTCGTTTATTTTCTGGGAACTAATATTATGCTACGAAAATGCAGGTGTTTGAGCACTGGGGGAACTCCAAAGTATGGCTCATGTTCTGTGTGAGAGAGTGTCCGTGGAATTTTTTGCACGTTCTTCTCCATAGAGCTCGCTTTGAAACATGCACATAGCTTCACCTCTTTCGACTTGACAATTCAAAAGTGCCTGTAAAGGGTTTAATTTTATTGAAATAAATGCTTTGAGTTTGAGTTTGTAGTATGTATGTGGTACCCCTTTTTTTTCTCGATCATCAATTAATGACTTCTCCTACTCTGGGCAGAGTAGAAGAGAGTGTCAGACTCTTAATGACTAAACGTGTTCCACCTAGTGCCCTTTGCGTTCCAGAACAATACAACCCAATATGAGTGTGAGGCGTCGTATCCAACGGGTTTATAAAACTCCATTTCATCAAGTTGTGTTTGCAGTGACCTACCAAGATTTATCTTTACCTCTGCGAAAGTTGAGTGATAAAAGAGCGTCAAAAAGGACTTTTCTAGTTGACTGTACTATACAAAAAACTCACTTAAAAAAAGTGATGAATCGGGAATGGATGTATGAAGGTCAAAATCTTGACCAAACGCCACTAGCGTTCAGTTGTTTTTTTAAAACTTTTGACATATTGACCAATCGGGAATGTGACATAACGGGAAGTAGCCATATTAACCACACTTAATTGTTATTTGCGCTTTCTCCATAAATAAAATGAATCTTTTTCTCCGAACCGGTCATCGAATCATTGAATCGCTCATTGATGTGTGTAATTGAATAGCTTCCCCGAATCATTGAATAATTGATTTATCATTATCGCAGCATCGAAAATAAGCAAATATGAAAATGGCTTGATAGCTTAAGGTTAATTGGATTGGATGCTAAAAGGTCAATAAAATAACAGTCAGTTAATCAAAAGCTTAAGCCGCGCTTTCGCGGTTTACATTTGATAGGAGAATTGTTTCTCATCTGTTGATTTATGTGTTTGTAGTGAAAACAATCTGTTAATCACGATTTTCATTAATTTCCACTTCAATGGTTTATCGCCAATTCGAACGTTCACGCTTTCCTACTTCGGAATGCTTGACTAGTTTGAAATCAGAAAGTGTGAAAATTAGTCCATCCTTAGATATTGGTCATTCACCTGAAAGCTGTTTTTCTCATTAATCTATACTTATAATAAATCTGTAGAGAGGTCAATTCTGTACAAGGAATATATTTTCAAAATAACTATCAGGGGGTGATTAGTGATCGATACTGGTGCCAAAAATGCAATCAGTAAAATGTTTGTCCGTCTGTCTGTCTGTCTGTCTGTACGGTCTTTATAGAAACAAAAACTACTCGACCGATTTTAACGAAACTTGGTGCAATTATTCTTCATACTCCTGGGCAGGTTATAGTATACTTATCATCACGCTACAATCAATAGGAGCAGAGCAGTGAAGGAAAATGTTGGGAAAACGGGAGAAGTTACTCCATTTTTTAAGCTTCCGTCGCGTGTGTAGCCTTAATGGTTAAAGTTACATAGAAATCATGTATGACGGAAATGTTTTACATAAAATTATCTAAAAAAATATCCCACTACAGCATATGTCTATCTTTTATGGTTGATTCACAATAACACGTGTAACTCCCGATAGCTTAGCAGTTCGGAGCTTTCTGATTATATTTGTTTACTCTTACGTTTATAATACTCTCACTCATCCCTAATTAAAAAAAGTTAACATTATTACCTATTCAATAAAAAAAGAATCATAGAAATCGGTATAAAAAAAAACAAACTTATACATGAATACAATAATAAGCCATCGCGCCGTCGCGCTTTAATACTGAATCATGCTGTAAGATGTTATTGTGATTATTTTTGTGTAACTTTTGTTGCTATTTTATAAAATAGGTACTTATTAGTTATTTTGGTAATGTTTAAATATTCGTTCAAATTACAAATTATTAATAGTTTCAATTTTATTTCTTTTTAGGTGAAGTAGTAGTAGAAGTAGGAGCATAGATTTTTAGATACCGATAGGTTAGTTTTGGCTAATTTATGTTCTGTTTTTTTTTAGTATTAAGTAGGTAAAAGCGTAGATACTTTTATTAATTAGTAGTTCTTTTATTAATTAGTCATACGTAGTTATAGGTATTTATTTTTAAGTGAGGTAGGTATAGGTTATTATAATATAATTTTGCACAGGCATTTCAGCTTTACTTTCATTTATTTTTTTGTTGTAAGTTGTACATATTTCACACACACAAATAGTGATCTATCAATGCACAGCCCAACCACTGAACGGATCGGGCTGAAATTTGGCATGCAGGTAGATGTTATGACGTAGGCATCCGCTAAGAAAGGATTTTGATTAATTCTACCCCCAAGGGGATAAAATAGGGGATGAACGTTTGTATGATTTTTGTGAAACTTAGCACATGGCTAAATCATGTCCCAGAAATAAATATACGAGTAGAATTTGTCCTGGGAGTATATTTCCCTGGAATTCCTAAACAGGGGAATCCATTTGTATAAGTTAATCTATAATAAATTCTAGGTGTACTCAATTTCGGTACTTCTTTGTTGCAGCAAACACCGCAGATCTTGGAGTGCTGGACCCATCCCTGTACAAGTCCGACTGCCTTGATGAAGATCTCATGTGGCCAGAAGGACATGTGGTAGGTATTTATATTAATGAAGTTTCAGGTACTGGAGGTGCAATCGCAGGGGCGATTCCTATCTGCATCTGCATGCCTTGTGTGACCTTTAAGACCAGCAGCCGTATTGAGTAAAAGCAATATGAATTCTATTGGTTGCATAAATTTTAATTTTTCAACCGTTTATTGTGTTTTACGTGGTCGCATTGACGAATTACAAGACATTATGAGGCGAAACCAGAGTTTTTTCGACTTTAAAAAAATATGCGGATTTACGAGTATTTGAGGGTCACCTCTTTGTTTATTACGGCTTGTCAGGTACTAGCAGCGCCCCGTGGTTTCACCCGCGTAGTTCCCGTTTGCGTGGGAATTCGGGAATACAATATAACCTACGATACTTGCTGGTAATGTAGCTTTCTAAAAAAATATTATTCTATTTAGTCTGTCAGTTATATATAGTATCGAAAAATATTAGACACGTATTTTTCGCTTTATCCAATCTATAAAAAATTACGAAGATTAAAAGCATCAAAGATTAGGAGTGGAGGCTTGTATCGTCACGTCGTGGTATTAATTGTAGCGAGTAGTGACGTCACACGAGTATTCATTCAACGTACTGTATCGTATTTGGTTTTTATTTACGTGAAAGAAGAAATAATACGCATCATATATTCCGACAATTAGGGGACCGGCACTGTCTCTCCTTAACAGAGGCTATATTTTAGCCTATCTAGGAGAACAGTACTTCACCCATCTTTATTGTATTTAAATGCAACCTAAAAATGTATAAATGCCACATTTGTAAACCTTGCAATCCCATTTTAAATAAACTATTATATATTTTTTGGAAAACTATCTGAAGGACTAATTAGATTTTAAGTCAAAGAACCTATTGGGTGCATCGAAATATAATATCTATACAACAATATCTAAGGAATGGGTTGTCACATTGCTGGCGTATTGTTGGTCGTGCCTGTCATTTTTGTAAGGGTCACATTTTTCAAGTTACAAGTTTGTATTTTAAAAGCTTTTTTTAGTATTATGTTCTCGTGTAGATAGTGAAGGTGTTCTTTGCAAGATGGAATGGATAGAAAATATAGCAATTTACAAACTGCTGATTTTAATGCCATACACTGAAATACACACTGCCAATATTTTCATGTTATTTTGAAAGCTCGGACATGATGCAGTACTTGTTCTTCAGGCAAAGCAATTTTATATTTAGATGAAAAACCATTTTGATCGAACATCAAAGTTGATTGTATGGGATGATCGCTACATTACCTCTGGATAAATTGGAAACATGAGTCGTGATGGAAAATCTTCTATGACGCTGTTATAATGACTTCGGTGCAATGGGACTGCATAATTATCTTGTTTATAATTCAAATAGGCTATTTACTCGCCAGGATTTATCAACATAACATTATGCCTGTTTAACCTGAATGGCTAGGCAGACAGATGCATTGTAACTAACTATAGGCTATACCCACATTTTGCTAATGTTATAGTTTCATAAAGTAGGGACCAGATTGTAGCCATCAACCGAGCTACGTTCTGTAACTGAGAAATAGGATATTTTACTGAAAAAAATCGAATTAGTCTGACAGATAGATTTCCATTAAGTATTGGACACGTATTTATAGCTTTATCCCGTAAACAAAAAATGAAGTCGAAAACTGTCGTGACGTCACTACGAGCTTCAATTTTACCAGCGACATGACGTCACCAGCCCCCTTTTTTTTCTGGATGGGAAATCATCAAATGACTTCTCCCGCTCTGGGCGGAGCGGAAGGGAGTGTCAGACTCTTACTGACTAAAACCCACCCGTGTTCCTGCTTGTGCCCTTCGCGTTCCAGGGCTGCGGTGACTCTTTCGAACAAATTCCGCAACCCTAGCAGGCACTGACCCTATGGGGCCCCGTCTCCTTTGCTGACGGCTCTTTGAGGCGCGCGTGGAACACGACGCGCCTTTGACTCGGGCCTGGTTGCTATCGGACGGTGAGCCACCCATAGCTCGCCATCCGCAGGACCGCGCCTACGGTGGCCGGGAATCGCCCTGCGTTTCCCGATGCCCGAGGCGTCTTCTTCTGTTACGGCGGCTGGGGCGTGGTTTCCCTCTCACGCACGCGTTCTGCCTCCTCCTTCGCTAGCATTACTGCTTCGCAGAAAGAGGCGACCGCTTCCCATGCCTCCTCGCTCCAGACCATGGCTTGAACCAGGGCCGGACGCGAGAGGTCGCCGCCGCCGATCGCCTCAACGAGGACTGGGCGGTGCTCCGCCAAAGTAGGGCAGACCTCTACCGTATACTCTCTCCGTGTCCTCTGGGCGACCCACACAGTGTTGACACCCGGACGAGTCCTCCCGCTGGATCCGACACAGGTACCTCCCGAAACAGCCGTGTCCGGTGAGCACCTGCGTCAGGCGGAAGGTGAGAACGCCGTGGCATCTCTCCAGCCACTCCTCAAAGAAGGGACTTACCGTCGCAATGATGGCGTGCCCCGCTCTCGAACTTTGATGCGCTTTATCTTTATTTTTATTTACGATTTGAAATGACAAAAAATACGGGTTTGAAATGACAGAAAACCCAACGATCGGACAAAATAGAATTATATTTTTTATAACTAGTAAAATACCCAATTACAGATGGCACCATCCAGTATAAATTCACTTGTCCCGGAAATCGAACGCACGACTTCGTGCACACATAGCATTAAATTTGCAACCACTGGACCAACCACGCATCATTTAATTACATCGTTATTAAAATTACAAAAGTCTCTAAACAAAAAACAGTAATATAAACAAACAACCAGCAAGGATCAGCTTAGATGTTTTCCAATAAAACCCCGTAAATTGAAGCGGGATAATCTAAAGCTTCTAATTCAACATTCAGTCCACAGATCCAACAAGGGCTTCATTATATTCCCCTTTTCATCGTGCTCTGTAATAAAAGCGTAATTTAGGCTCACTATACTGCGATATGCATTGAGTTTGTATCTATAATTTCAAGGAGCAGTGGTGGCCGAGTGGTAACGGCCCCGACTTATGAATTGTAGGTTGCGGGTTCATAACCAGCCCGGCAACATTACGTTTTATAATTTATTTCATCACCACACTAGACTCAAAACAGTGAAGGAAAACATCGTTAGGAAACCGGCATGTCCTAGAACTATAAATTCGAAGACATGTGACATTCACCAACCCGCACTGGGCCCGCGTGGTGTCTTCCT
Organism: Hecatera dysodea; assembly: GCA_905332915.2. Classification (NCBI taxonomy): domain Eukaryota; kingdom Metazoa; phylum Arthropoda; class Insecta; order Lepidoptera; family Noctuidae; genus Hecatera; species Hecatera dysodea. The sequence continues at coordinate 10,406,424 of HG995304.1, forward strand.
ATAGAAGAGGCCTGAGTCCCAGCAGTGGAAATATTAAAAGGCTGATTATGCTTATGCTATAACTAGCAGCGCCTCGCGGTTTCACCCGCGTAGTTTCCGTTTCCGTGGGAATATAGTAATAAAATATGGCCTCTGAAACTCGGGGATAGTGTAGCTTTCCAATAGTGAAAGAATTTTTACAATCGGTTCTGTAGTTTCGGAGCCTATTCAATACAAACAAACAATAAATTATTTCCACTTTATAATAATAGTATAGACTAGAATATATATATGCCTATGATGCTTGCTGATAATGTAGCTTTCCATTGTTGAAAGAATGGTTAAAATCGTTTTTGTAGTTTCGGAGCTTATTCGGTACAAACACAAAAATCATTCCTCATATTTAGTAGTATAGCTATTTATAAAAAATCTAACTTAAATATTCATAAACATCTAAAATTATAGTTTAAATACTGATTAGCAGGTAACAAAATCTACTTATTACTTAGGTACTTTAGACCGTTAACATTGAAATTTCAACTTTGTTTCCATGCAATTACGTTAGGATCAAAATACCTTACCATGCCGAGTCACCAATGTGCGCCGGGCCTAGGGCGCATACTATATAACCAAATATCAGTATGACATAAAATCCTATCCCGTTGTGAAATCGTATCATAAAAACTATAGTCTCATTCATAACTCGATACAGCGCTGTGGGGCGCCACAATCACTAACTTTGGGAAATGATGTTTAGTTCACCGCTAAATTATACAGGGTGGCCAACTTGCGTGTATACAACTCCTTTTCTTTTTCATAGTGTAGAAATGCTGCTGTGCATAACTTTTAAACTTACTGAATTTTATGCAGTCATTAAATTCAGTAATTTGTATTTTAAAGCTCAAACGTTTATCGAAAAAATATATTTTTTAATCCCCAAAATATATACATATATGGATGTTATTTAATTTTGCAAATGAAACCCTCATTTGCAAAATTAAATATGGAACTCTTAAGTCGTACGTGTTTTATTTGTCATATTAATCTAAATGAAAACGGTGTTTCCTAGCGGATTTCTCTTAGAAGAAACACAAAAAAAACTCTCTCTCTCTCTCTCTCTCAAGAGTCTTTACAAGTCTATAGAATACATTTAATGGTCAAACATAAGAGAACCATATAAGGTAATGTCTGAAGAGGTCTTCAGAAGCACTGCAAAGATTCGAGTTGACATATTCAGACAGTGCGAGTATTTTTCAATTATTTATCGTGTAGCTCAACTTTGAATTTTTAAGAGCTCCACGATTCGACGAACAATACCAAAGTCAGGTCATTTGCCACACAATAATTTATAGACTCACCTGATTCGACGGATCCTGTCGTTTGATAAAAGGATGGATCATCTCAATTTAAATTTGTATACATCCGATTCGACCACCATACATAACGTAATGCCTGAATCTCAAATAACGTGAATGAGGTGAATGAAAATAATAATCTCGCTGTTTTCAGCGATTTACTACTTTTTGTTCTCGATTAATTTGCAAATACTGGCACGAAGTAATATTTGTAATGAACTTTCTTCCATGCTTAAATCTAAATATACACGCGTACGATAATACGTACGTAGAATAGAAAAGCAGGTAATTTAATGTTTTTTTTTAGAGTGCAATCTAAATGATTTCCAAACAAATCTTGATACTAATATTATATCTTTAAAATAATAAATACAAGCTTATTTTTAGTACAAACAAAACCTGAACGTTGTTTGTTTATAATCAGTAACATAATTGATTCCCAAACCCGCACACAACTAGCTAGCGTATAATCGCCTAGATATTAGAGGCCGAGACAACACAACGAACATGTAACTTAGATTCTTGAATTGGCGTAAATCTCTATATGTAAAATTATTTGTCCTGAATGATGAATCCACGCAGAGCTTAAATCGCTCATGTACGGAGTTGAATTTTGAAGGACGTATTCCTTTTATGATGTAGGTATCCAATAAGAAAGGATTTTTCCTTCGTCCCCTAACGGGGTGAAAAAGCCAATGACAGTTTGTATGAAAAATCTTATTAAATACTAGCTTCTGCCAGCGACTTCGTCCGCGTGGAATAGTTACTTTACCCCCGATTTTGAAACTCTCAGCCCGATCGGTTTAAAACTGACAAAAGTAGACATGCTGTTTCGGGATATTTTTTAGATAATTTTATGTAGAACATTTCCGTAATACATGATTTCTATGTAACTTTAACCATTAAGGCTACACACGCGACGGAAGCTTAAAAAATGGAGTAACTTCTTCCGTTTTCCCAACATTTTCCTTCACTGCTCTGCTCCTATTGATTGTAGCGTGATGAAAAGTATACTATAACCTGCCCAGGAGTATGAAGAATAATTGCACCAAGTTTCGTTAAAATCGGTCAAGTAGTTTTTGTTTCTATAAAGAACATACAGACAGACAGACAGACAGACAGACAGACAGAAAGACAGACAGACAGACAAAAATTTTACTGATTGCATTTTTGGCACCAGTATCGATCACTAATCACCCCCTGATAGTTATTTTGAAAATATATTCCTTGTACAGAATTGACCTCTCTACAGATTTATTATAAGTATAGAAAAGTTTTTTTTTTACTTTTGATAAGCACGCGTTTGGCCACTATCTCACCTGATGGTAAGCTATGATGTGGTCGAAAATGAAGCATGCTTGCCTAGAAGTATCATATTCACTATGACTTAAAGACTCCAAGGTTGCAGTTATCAGGAAACACAGGTTCTGGCAGGGAATTCCACTCCTTAGCTGTACGCACAATGAATTTTCCCAAACCAAAAAGACGATTTAGTGGGTGATAAATTTTGTATGGAAGAATCTTATTCCATGGGCCATACATACAACTTGGTACAATATTGGCCAAGGTAAATAATAAAGGTTGTAAGTTTTCGTTTTTCATAACTTCCCCAAAATATGATTTAAGTCGTGTAAAAGTTTGTTTGAAAGAATTCGTATTCCTAGGGTTAAACTTTAAACAGAGCACTTAAGAAAAAAAAAATCATTAGACCTAGATATCTAGTATTTTATGAAGCTGGGTTTCCTTTGTGATGTGTACAGGACTGTAAGCCTATATTTTTTAAAATCTACCCACAAGGCGATGAAATGAGATGGCTTTAAATGTGAAATACCAGTAATTTGATCTAAATGCTCTTTGATTTAATTAATCACAATGAAAATCAGTACAAATTATGATGTAGTCCATATCCTGCAATAGGTCACATAATACTCTTATATTAATACTCATATTCCCTTGGTATAATTTTCGCAATTCAAGCGGATGAAGTAGCTAACAGATGCTATTGGATAATAAGATGAAAATATTTGACGTGTTTTGGTTTGTGTTTATGTTAAAAATAATGATATAAGTCAACAATTTCCTAATAGAAATAAACTGTGTGTAGGGTATTATTCTGGTTGTTCTAGGTATGATACAATTTCGAGGAATAGCTTCGATGTATACAAACATATTTCTATATTAGTGACGCATAACCACATTGTAATGCCACATGTACATATTGTACATAAGTATATACGAACACTCCCCTATCGTTTATCATCTCATTTCACATGAAAACTGATAATATTACGATAAACCAAACTTCCGTCACTCCGCCGTCCGATCACTATATATGACAAGCCCCTTGGGAGCAGCGAGCCAAATACCAGGGGTCATACTGGATGACCATCCTCGCCTTCGCTGAGCACATAAGGCAGGACCGATTGCGCGCCACCTTCGCTCTAGGAAGGCTTCACTTCCTCCTGAACACCAGCAGCAAATTATCACTCAGGTGCAAATTGCGGCTGTCTACCGCGGTCATTCGTGCCATCATGACGTACGCTTGCGCTTTCTTTACATCGTAAAGCTTCGTCACGTCCACAGGATGCAGACGCTCCAAAACCGTTTTCTCTGTAAAATCACGGGTGCCCCTTCTATGTCAGCAATGAGGTATTTATTAGTCCCGGCTGGAGGCTTTAATATTTATATTAAGACCACCACAGACAAGCCTGGTTAAGTATTCGACAACCTTAAGTTGATCTTCGAGACGCAAAAAAAAATCTCCTTTATAATGCTTTTCATAGAAAATTGGCATTTAATACACAGATTATGCTAATCACGGAAACAAACTTTTTCTGAAACTTCAGCCGGTAAAAGCGCATAAAAAGTTAAAAAATATAAAGAATAATTTATGAATGACCTTTTAACTAAACGTTTTAACTTTGGACTAACAAAAAGGTATAAGCGATCCATAATATCAACGGTGCAAATGTTCCCGACAACAGCCAGACCTATGTACCTGCGGACAAATTCACGACTTAGCATGAATATTTATCTACTTCGCGTTCAGCTTTTACTGTTGTTTTCACTTCAATCTTATGGGAAGAACATCAAAATTATAGCGTCGAGCTATAAAAGTTCACTCTCTTTCTTTTAACAAGACAAAAGCGTTGGCTTTTAACGACGTGATTTTTGTTGATTTTACGTAAAATTAGACTATTTCAGTTGAAGATTATCATCGTGTAACATCTCAAATATACATAATCTCGGACAAAAAATATTCCATTCTTATAATATTATCTATTTTGAGCCTTATTAATATTACATTAAGCTTATAGAAAGACTGAGCTAACAGATGTCCAACTAAAGTTCTATTTGCAGAATAAAGCGTAGCAACATTAATCAAATCTACTCTATTATACAAAACAAACCTAGAGAATTCAAGGATTAGGCTGCGTTCTTAGAATTGAGTTGTATTTCATTCTATTTACAGTACTATAAATAATCCTTAATGATAAGTCTGTTTAATGCTAGCTTTTAAAGTTTCTTTTCATTCGTAAAGAACGTTTTGGCTAGTCGGATAAAGTAGATAAATGCGACTTCCTAAACGTGTGATAATAGCCTAACCAGTCAGTTTTCTTCAACTTGAGTTCAACTCATATGTCTGTCAATCAAATTGACAGTTACCTATCGCTTGCCATTTGTCGACATTAATCGAGAGTCTCTTTCCTTAAAGCTGGCGATTGAATGAGTAGAGTAAGTTTGAAAAGTGACGTGAAATGTGGGCCTAAAAGTAACTGCTATAGGTACTGAAAATGTTTTCGTTGTTGGTCGATAAGTAGACGCCCACACGTTTTACTTTCGCGTAAAAGCGACACGTTTTTACTGCGACCCGTATTTGATAGCCGGGAGGAAATTGTATGTTACATACGGGTTCCACCACTGGTAAACTTTTCTCATCCTCTGCTCCAAATAACTCGTCTCAATCCGAATTCAAGTTATTTCTTATCTTGTACAAAGTTGTGTTTAAGTACAGAGTTCTGCCAACTGAAAACAAATTTAATTCCATCAAGGAGACAGGGCTCTTTCATGTCGTCGAAAAAGTTAATTCAATTAAGGCCCCTACAAATATTTCGAATAAAGAATTAAACGAAGTTCAATCCCGACATGAACTGCGAAACATCGCTTTCAATTAGTGCTTATTAAAGTTGTACATTGTAAAATAAAAGCAGCAATTGAAATGACGCTGAATGTCGCGTAAATCGCGAAACTCATTGATATGACGTGCCGCCATAACTGACCTTCTATTTTAATTTCCCTAGGGTCGAGTGTGGTTCACTCTGAAGTACGAGGCGGGGACTGAAAGGCTACAGGTGCATATTATAAAAGCGAAGCACCTGCCTTCACGCACCCCCGCGCTGGCCAACGCGTGCGACCCTTACATCAAGTAAGTGATTGTCACTAATGTAATTAATGTTACGCCCTCACAACGTTTTAAACAACGCTGACACAAATGTATGAGGCAGATTTGGCAAGCTTCAGCAAACAAAGACTAGAGCCTCTATTTTTAAAGCATCCTAAGAATAGAAAAGTTTACGCAAAATGAGTGACACTGAAATAAATTGTGACTGAATAATAAATTGATTAAGCCCCTGACTTCGTAATAAAATCATTCAAATCACGTATCACAAAGAATAACTGAACCGATATTTCAGCGTGGAAGTTTTTTCAGCGCCCATTCGGTTTCATAAATTCATGAATAATTTATTTTTTGTGTTATTTGAAGTCACAGTATCTAAAAGGTTGTGTATGAGTTGACAACTTAGTTTTCAGTCCCTGGAGTATGTCAACAGGCTAACCAAAACTTGTTTAGAAGTCTGTTTGGCTGATGTAGACTATTCTGGCGAGAATATTAATACAATTTAAACTCCTCAGGATCCAGTTGATGCCAGACGAGAGGCGAGTCCTTCAGACCAAACAAAAGAAGAAGACTTGCAACCCCTTCTTTGACGAGACGTTTGTTTACCAAGTAAGTATACAAAGCTCTTATTGTGGTCGAATTTCAGGTAGGTAGATTATTACTTTATAAGATTTTTTCTTACCTTACTGCTTTTGTAATAAAGTGCTTTGTTTTCAATTCACCTTTTCACAAATCGAGTTTTAAAAGGAACACCTGCCTATATTTTTCAGTGTAACCCATTGTGAAACAAAGATTCTTTGTTGATTGTTTAACTCCGTTTTACTAAATAAACGTGAGCCGTAGTTGAATAACATTTCTTATTCAGTGAATTCTTTCGCAGAAACCGCAAATTCTAACACTAATTTAATCTTTGTTTTAAAACAAAACACTTACGTTTTCATTGAATTACTTTATTTACCTTTCTTCTCGAATAGCGCTGGGTTCTGTGATATTTATTAGACGAGGGTTTTATTATTTAGTTCCTAGATTGTTTTATTCAATATAAATATAGTATTGATTTACGTTACTACGTTGAACTTTGCTCACCTATTACTATCGAGATTAATCAAATTGTACTATTGGTACGTTCAATCTACTACCTATTTGTGAAAGGATTGGCTCCTACACTTAACGTTGGCCAAGCAGAGTACAATTTCAGGCTCGCAATATGTCGAATATCGGCTCACTTTGACGAGGATTTAATTACGTTAATGGAAATTTCAGCGATCGCTGGCTGGGAACGGCAGTGTGGGGACAGGAAGCTTTTGAAATGGGTTATAGGATAGCTCTGTTATGGGAACAAAATATCGCTAGCGTTTTAGCAGTTATGTAGTATCTCTTGTAAGAAAATCCATAGATTTATGTATCTACAAGCTGCTGCACGCGAATTCGTCCCCGTGGAATCCCCGATTTTAAAACATTCTTTATCGCTGCTCCGCTCCTATTGGCTAAAGCATGATGATATATAGCCTAAAGCCTTCCTCGATAAATGGTCTATTCAACCCAAAAAGATTTTTTTAAGTTGAACCAGTAGTTCCTGAGATTAGCGCGTTCAAACAAACAAACCCCCAAACCCCCCAACTTTCAGCAGCTCTTACCACAGAGCTGCTGAAAGTTGGGGGTAACCCCGTACTGAGGGAGCTCCAGAAGCTGTTCAACGCTGTCCTTTTTGAAGGGAGAACTCCAGAGGCGTGGAGTAGAAGTGTGGTCGTCTTGTTCTTCAAAAAAGGAGACAAGACCCTGTTGAAGAACTATCGACCCATATCCCTTCTAAGCCACGTCTATAAGCTGTTCTCAAGAGTGATCACGAACCGTCTTGCGCGAAGACTCGACGAATTCCAACCACCGGAGCAGGCTGGATTTCGGAGCGGATACGGCACCATAGACCACATCCACACAGTGCGGCAGATTATACAGAAGACCGAAGAGTATAATCAGCCCCTGTGTCTAGCATTTGTGGACTATGAAAAGGCCTTTGACTCGGTTGAAATCTGGTCTGTTCTGGAGTCCCTGCAGCGCTGCCAAGTAGACTGGCGATACATCCAAGTGATGAAATGTCTCTACGAGGCCGCCACCATGTCCGTTCAAGTACAGAATCAGCAAACAAGTCCCATACCGTTGCATCGAGGAGTGAGACAAGGGGATGTTATTTCCCCGAAATTGTTCACTAATGCAATGGAGGATATGTTCAAGACGCTGAACTGGAAAGAACGTGGCATTAACATCAATGGCGAGTACATCTCTCACTTGCGATTTGCAGACGACATCGTCATTATGGCAGAAACGCTGCAGGACCTACAACAGATGCTGAATGACCTGGCTGACTCTTCTGTACGCATCGGCCTACGGATGAACTTGGATAAAACCAAGGTCATGTTCAACGAACATGTTCTACCGGAACCGATTGCAATTCACGGTGCCGTTCTCGAAGTTGTTCAAAAATATGTGTACCTCGGGCAGTCATTGCAGTTAGGTAGAAACAACTTTGAGGGCGAGGTGAACAGAAGAATTCAGTTGGGTTGGGCAGCATTTGGGAAGCTACGTCGAGTCTTTACATCGTCGATCCCACAGTGCCTAAAGACGAAAGTCTTCAATCAGTGCGTCCTACCCGTCATGGCATACGGAGCCGAAACGTGGACACTGACGGCTCGTATGGTCCATAAGCTCAAAGTCGCTCAGCGGGCTATGGAAAGGGCTATGCTCGGTGTGTCTCTGAGGGATCGCATCAGAAATGAGGTGATCCGTCAGAGAAGCAAGGTAATTGATATAGCCCACCGGATTAGTAAGCTGAAGTGGCAGTGGGCTGGCCATATTAGTCGTAGAACCGACAACCGTTGGGGTAAACGAGTTCTAGAGTGGAGACCGCGTCTCGGCAAACGTAGTGTAGGACGTCCTCAGGCACGGTGGAGTGACGATTTGCGCAGGACGGCTGGCAGAAACTGGATGCGAGAAGCCGAAAATAGATCTAAGTGGCGTGCAATTGGAGAGGCCTATGTCCAGCAGTGGACTGCAACAGGCTGCTGATGAAACAAACAAACTATTCTATTCAGCTTTATAATATTAGTATAGATTACATATCCAACAATTAGGCGTGCCCTACGTACGTGGTTATATTTACTTAAGAATCGTTAAAATGTATTGTCATCGTATGCGAAATATGTTGAGGTTGCAGTGTCGTATTTAACGGTGTTCGACAGACGACGTCGACTCCCTGTCGTTTTACCCTTAAGTAACTTTACGAGATGGTAAATGATAAGTGCATTGTATAATTTTAAAAGAGGTGTAGTCATATAATAGCTACAATAACAAAGTGCTTATACATATAATAAGTTATTTAATTATAATACTTTGCAATTTATAGGCCCCAATACATTTTCAATATCTCATGTTCATGTAGATTAGATTTCTTGCAAAATAAAAGTTAGAGCAACTTGTCTACGAACAATTGTGGTCCAAACTATGAAAGTTCTACAACTTATTACCATATAATTTAAGGCACGACGTTTTCATCTGAAATCTTCGCAAAACAAACCCCATTCGGTTCTCATATGAACTTGTAACTTTATAGGAAACTCGAAACTTTCCTCATTAAAGCTTAATTGTAGAAATTTTAAAGGAAACCATGCGTTTTCCTGTTTTTGGATCAACATATTTAGTCTCATCATCTTATTATTATTCTACATATTATAAAACAGGCAAGACGGCGCGGCCATAGACGACTGAGTTTGGGCTCAAGCTATTCTTTCTATCCGTACGGGAGGCCTTGCCGACCGCAAAATTACCAGTGTTAGTTTACCGACTTTTGTATCCTCGATTCACGGCACTGATATTAGCACTGGTACGGCACTGGTTGATTTTGATGTGCCGTGCTTCGTGCTTGCGTCACCGAGGTTGTGAATGTCGGAAGACTCGCTTGCCCGACTGCAAATCCACCTGAAAACCCATCATAGCAAAGACGATGGGATGAGCCGCTTTGCAGAGAAATTCAGAAGAACTTAATTGCCATTGCTTCTGCGGAGCGTGGGCGCCTGCTTGTCGGGCCTCTGGCTTCACCCACTACCGCCGGCGAACATAGAACCTTGTCCGACGATACTACGTTCTGCCTCGCTGCTTCCCTTCGTTTCAAAGCTATCAACAGCCTCGGGCACCACGACCAGACATGTAGACGAAGCGCGGGTCACAAAGCGCGGCACGCAAACTTCAACAACATTATCTGATACACTCCTGTTGCCGTCGGTGTTCCAACCGTATGAGAATGAGAAAGAAATGGCTTGGTACGAGACGTTAGAAAGTGACCGGACGGTATGTCTTTATTTACATGGAAGATGGGTGGCTACTTGTGTCGACACTGTTACGTCATCCCATCTCCCTACCATGTCGTGCTATGCTGGTGCCACCGCTGCGGCTGCTGAGAAATTTAAACAGACGAAATATACCTAGTTGAGAATTATATTTTCAAGCCGATTGGGGTTGAAACAACAGTGGGTCCAAGTGCTCATGCATTCTTTAAAGAACTTGAGTCTTTTGAGCTCACTTCATGTCGATAGTGATGCGGACGTTGATATTTTAATTATGTGCCTAGTATACAAAGTTCATTTTATATTTACGCGAATACACTTAGCTTTTTTGAATTATTTTCCATACAAATTTTAGTTTAAGTACCTATTATTTTTCACAACAAAATTAAACAATGTTCTTCTTATTTTTACTAGTATATCATACTAGCTGTCCGCACAACTTCGTTTGTGTCACATTTTTCATGACTGCTCCGCTCTTATTGGTCTTAGCGTGATGATATTAGCCTATAGCCTTCCTCGATAAATGGGCTATCTAGCACTGAAAGATTTTTTCAAATCTGACCAGTAGTTCCTGAGATTAGCGCGTTCAAACAAACAAACAGACAAACTCTTCAGCTTTATAATATTATAGTATAGATTATTTTTCTGGTCATTGTCAGTCTATATCATTCTAGCTGTTATGAGTCCAGTGTCTGTGTAGTAGTATGGATCAATTTTTTTGTCTAGTCCAACCCGCTGTCTTCTGCCGCAACGTCTTTTGGCGGTTTCAGATTTCCACATAGAGGTAACGTAAAAAAAAAAAAAAAAAAAAAAAAGGTAACGTAAACCACAGCATATTGGGCAGTTAACAGATGTTGCCAGTCCCATTTCAATTATACTGCTTTTAGAATCACACCAGTGATTGCAATGGGTATGTACCATTCGATGACTGATATTAGATACTACATCATACTGCAAAAAAAAAAATGACCGTATTTAATGATAAATGATATTTATTTTGTAAGTAGGTTAAACATAACACTTTTACACGTCAAATATTTCTGGTCATTTTAAGCTAGATGAAGCCGGTGTTTCCTAGCCGACTACCCTGAGAAGAAACAGCGAAACAAACTCAGAGGTCAAAGTCTCTTTTAAAGTCCATACAATCCGTACTGGTCAAGTCATATGAGAACCATGTAGGTGAATGTCTGAGGTAGCCTTTTGAGGAAAGTGCCACACAGATCTAGTGGACCTGTCCAGACAGTGCAAGCATTTGTCAGATACCGTGTAGCTCAAACTTAGAACTTCAAGGAGCTCAACGATTTGACGAACAATACCAAAGTAAGGACATTTGGGTAGGCCGCAAGAATTACTCAAACTGCCAGACAAACTGAAATGACCCTAATTTTTTTTTTTATATTCTCTTTAATTATTAATTTGTCATGAAACATTCCTTCGCAAATTAAGCTTCCAATATGTTAATATTGCACTATAATTCTTCTTATTCTCTGCTTATTCCGTGTACTTCTTCCTCAGATCCCACCTGGTAAACTCGAGAGCCTAACACTGAAACTCTCACTACTGGACATAGGCAGGGTTGGCAAAGGGAAGCAACTGATCGGTCACATCATTCTGCCGCTGACTGAACTAGACGGAGTTGCCCCGGATGAGGAGCCTCAGCTGTACAAGCTGGACATTGAAAAGGTCAGATTCTCTTTGATTATCTTAGCAGCTGAAATCACGCTCCAAAATTTTGCCGTGAAGAGACTATACAATATTCAACATTTGTAACAGAATAAACTTTTATTCTGTTACATGTTGAATATTGTATAGTACCTACTATTGTATAGTACAATATTGTAAGGGACCAACTCTGAAATTGCGTTTATATTTACTCAAATATAAACGCAATTTTAGAGTTGGTCCCTTAGTAACAGTAGTTCATAACGATGAGTATTACAACTATTGTACATATAGAATATCTTAAGATACAGTGTTTTGAAGGACCTATTTATAGTATTATATAGTAACAATAAAATACATACATAGCATGACATATAATAGACCGAATGGTCTCTCAAGTTTTTAATAACAAAAACAACACCATACGAACCTAATACTGTATCTCCAAAAACTGTTATAACAAAAAGAAAACGATATTTCTTTAATATGCAGAAAAAAATACACGGCAGAATTACTTTGTATAGTTTTCGACAGATGTGTTGCTACGATTAGCAAAACATGAAATGCACTGTGAAATCGCATAATCAGCTAAACTTAATATTTATTTTACTAGCTTGCAGTGAAGGAATTTCCTAAAAGTTAACTTGCTGCAGGTGCTTCCAACTTGTAGTTCAAATGAATGCTAATATAATTTCACTAGCAATTCTAATTGAGGAAGTTGAATTTGTACTGTGTAAACATACATTTCTAGAAGGTGAGAAGACGATACGTTGTGTGTAATTCAACTTCAATAATTAAACTTGCGGGAGAATTTAAAGATTTGGCCAATGCAGGTTCATTAAGTGAAAATACATGTAATTACCCAGTCTATAACAGTACTAGAGGCACATATTCACTCTGCTTAGCCTGCTCTCAACAATGTTGGAGTTGGCTCCCAGTCTAAATGTCGGATGCAGCTGAATACTACTCTTTTACATGAAGCAACTGTGTACCTAACCTCCTCAGCTCAGTAACTGGGTTCTGGATTTGGGTAAGTCGTATAGAACCACTTGGCAAGACTGGTGTCAGATTTGCTGACTTTTTACTATCCGTAAAAGTAAAAGATATTACATTGTAAAATAAAATAATATTAGATTTAACGAAATTTCCGAGGCACCGAGGAATTTAAGCATGTTAAGATGGCCAACCATCTACTGTACGAATCGTGCCTTATTAGCAGTGTGCTATCAAGGATAAAGCAGATAATACTACTTTATTTGTAAAATGATCGTTGTAAATTAATTAATGCATATAATCGTTATCCATATTACATATATGCAAATTGATATAAATATGCTAACAGCGTGTTACTGTGACACACTTGTTTTTCCCACAGCTGCATTGAAACCAAATAAGAATCCGGAATAATACATTTATGCACTGTAAGTGACCAAGCTTAGCGTAATTTTGGAGGCACCAAGGAATCTAAGCATGTTGAGATGGTCACCCATCCACAGATGGACCTCGGCAAGTGTTGAATGACCTGTCTTTGAGGATCAACCACTGCGACTGTTATTATTTAACCACAAGGTCCTGAAAGCTTATGGCTTTAGCCAATGTTGGTTTGTTAGTGTTAAGTGAGAATACGAGTAATCCGTACTGGCAGCACAGAATGATAATAATAATTTATAAAGACAAAAAAGTCTGGCATTATTTACTTTTAATAGTCTCCAATGCCCAATTCACACAAAGAAAATGGGATGGGGGCAACAGACGTAGCACGTACGAGTTCGACTGTTTATTGTTTTTTTTTTCTCCACAATATGGCTCATATAAGTAGCATGTCTTTTATTCTCCTTTAATCCCCTTTGCCTGAATCGTGCCTTATTAGTCGTGTCATTTACTATCAAGGACAAAGCGGATAATACCACTCTATCTTTATTAATAAAATTATCTTTGTAAATTAATTAATGCATATAACTGTTATTCATATTATGTGCAAATTGATATAAATATGCTAACAGCGTGTTACTGTGATACACTTGTTTTTTCCACAGCTGCGTTGAAACTAAATTAATAGTCCTGAATAAGACATTTATGTACAGTACATGTTTATGCTAATTTATCACTGTCTGAGGTCTGCCAGGACCAATGGCTTAGCGTAAATTCCGTGGCACCATGGAATCTAAGCGTTAAGATGGTCATCCATCCACAGTTGGACCTCAGCAAGTGTTGATTGACCTGCCTTTGAAGATCAACCTTTGCGACTGTTCACCACACCACCACCTTGTGGTCCTTAAAGCCATAAGCTTTAAGGACCACAAGGTCCTTAAAGCTTATGGCTTTAGCCAATTTAGGTATTTTTTAAATAAAATTATCGTTGTTAATTTATTAATGCATATAACTGTTATGTATACTATATGCAAAATTATGGAAATACGCTAACAGCGTGTTACACTTGTTATTCCTAATGCTTCGTTGAAATCAATTGAATCATTCTGAAGACATTTTTGCATTGTACATGGTGCTAATTATTTATCTGTTTGACAGGGACACAAAAAATTGAAATGCTTATTTCATCCTGACTAATATTATAATACGATTTTAATAAATTTTGGAGCAGAGATAGATCGGATCCTGAAGACAGAAATAGTTTGTATTTTTCCAATTTAAGAAAGCCACGGGAAAACGCTGTATATATATTAAAAATAACTATTATTCGTACTTTTTAGCAAGTGTGCTACTGAGAAAAAAGAAAGAAAACATTCGTTTATAACATGGTTGCACTCATATTTTCCTTTCGTAGTACCCAATTAGCGCAGTTACTGCCAAGAAGATATGCTAAAAAATTCTGAACTAACTAAAACAAATCTGTACGCTTACTCACAAGGGACGGTGATTACAAACAGAATAAGAAAGACTTGGACGAGACGTCAGCAAAATGTTTATTTAAATCCTGGCTGGCTATTTTATTTTTTTTTTCTTCACTTTAAAACTCATTAAATATGAATGAGTCACAAGTTCTGATTGAAAAACAAACTCAATTTGAGTGCAGGGAGACAATTCTGTTAAGCAACGTTCGTATTTGCATCTCAGTGGCAATCTTTCAAAAAAGCCTCCATTTTATACATTTTATGCTTAAAAATTTGTGCTTGAAAAAGCAGAGTCGGCTTTCCTGGCCAAGTTTGTATTAATGCTGCGCAGCCATAATTTTGGCCGACAACGATTTGTAAAACTGAAATATCAATAAGTCTAAAGTTAGAAATAACTACTATTTTCCACTTACCTAAAGAGTTTACAAACTTTACTGTGTTCAATACGGTTATCGAAGCAGCCGCACTGATTCTTAATCTTTTTCACAGGATCTACAAGAACCAACATCAGATCTAGGCGAGATCCTCGTCTCTTTACTATACAATGAAAACCTACACAGACTTACAGTCACCGTCATAGAAGCACGAGGACTCAAGGTAGGCCTATAACCTAGCAAGTATATGCAAAACAGTTACAAAACTACTAGTAGAATATGCAATGTTCAATATGTTCTCGACCGGAGTTGAATAAGATAGCACTGCTCTCCGGACGGAAATACCAATTTGAATTTGAATTGGACTCTGGTCCGGTTTTCAAACGTGTAATGTATTTACAATATTCTTTGAGTGTGCAACTTTATACATGTCTAGATCCTTATGTTGAATGTTAATTTAAAGAGCGATTTACAGCTAGTTTTTGTATTCAATTACAGTCGTGTTTTAAAATTAAACTTTATTTTGCATTAAGTAAGTAGATTGAAATAAAGTAAAAAGTTAATTTAATGGTGTTTCAGGAATTTTAAATTACAATAAAAAGCTTTTATTTCATAGTAACACGTTTAAATTCCTGGAAACTGTAATCAGTCAAGCGGGTTGCGTGATATTAAATTTTATTTTAAACGGATTCCCGAGCAGTAAATCCACGAATATTAAATGCCGTCGAATATTAGTAAAGTTTAACGACAAGAATATCTGATAGCCACATTTGTGTGCCAGATATGTATGTATGTATAACCTATACCCAGTTTTGTCTAAAGGTGTCAATACATTTCCAACCGCATCGTGACGCTGTCTGATTCAGGCATCAAGCTGGTTCAAATAAAATCAATACCAAGTTGAGTGGACAAAGAAAAAGGAGGTCTAACCCTGTAGTGGGTGACCAGCCCTAATTACAAAATTGTAAGGTCATTGAAGCTACGATATGCTAAATAACTTCAGCTAAAAAATAACATAGCTAAATTTTTCCTCGCTTCAGGATTCCTTTACCTATAATACCGGCAAAAAAAAAACAAAAACTGAATAATTTTTACCCCAGTTGGATCCGTCATCAACCAAGAAAGAAATGGTGGTGCGCGTGACGCAGGAGCGTGCCTGTCGCGGTGTGCGCGCTCGCCGCACGGCCGCAGTTGAGGTGGCTGACGACGGCAGTGCCTTCGTCTCCGAGTGCTTCCACTTCAGGCTGAGAGCTGACGAGCTACACACCACCAGTGTCACAATTCAGGCTTTGCAGCCGCACTCCGTCTATGCCAAAGGTGAATAGAAACACGTGTTTTGTGAAATTCCATCGTTTTTTTTTGCGTGGAATAGACGTTCATACAACGAGGTACATCTACGGTACAGTTACGTAATAATCTGTACAATAATATAAAATAAAATATCCAAGTAAATAATTAAAATATATATAATTATATGAAATAAATCGAAAAACACTCAAAGGGCTGTCTTTCTCTGTCCTTTGGATGTTTTTCGATATTCCTCAGCCTGATTTTGGTGAAAACTAAAACTGCTTTTTTTATTTTCCTAGACAGGTATCGAATGGCTGAATTTGAAAAAAAAAAATAAAAACACGCACCTTGTATTATTACACCATGCGACAGTGTCGCTAACAAGAATCACAATACGAGAAATTTACGGATTTTAAGTTGTTGTAACACTGCAATGGGTCACGCCCTAGTTAGGACACACATTGACGTGACCTTATTGGTAGTATGTCCTTCAATAAGTTTGCATAGGCCAGCAATATATTACTTAGCTAAAATTTGAATCTTAAGTAGCGTAAGGATTTCACCGAAGTCCAGTGTATTTTTACAATTGAGTTAGACTTGTCTTATTCTACTGATGATGTTTAGGCAATCTAGTTTCATTAAATTGTGGTGGATCTTTTATATTTTTAGAATATAAATAGTCAGTTCATGAAAAACTTATTAAATTCAGATGTATTATACTTTATTTTGGGACGCATATCTAATTTATAACATAAACTTAAGAGCCCTTAATGCAGTTTTATAGCTTACGAAGATCAATAAAATACTAATATGGATAAGTGGATGTAGCTCGACTTATTTGCCTTACACAAATATTGTCATGATCAGAGTTCGATGAAATTCCGTCGTCGTCCTTGTTCTGAGTAAAGTACTGATTTCAAATTAAACGGGGTTTAACCTAATTCTGTGTTAAACTTCACTTAGTTAGACATGCAAATATTTATGACTAGACTATCTTGGTCGTTCATTATATTACTACAGTGTACCTTATGAGTCCTTAGAGAGATTCCTACAGTAATAATGTTTTCATTTGTTCCAGACCGACTGCTCGGAAAGTTTGTGTTAGGATCGTACATGTTCGCACGTGGTCGCGCCTTACAACATTGGAACTCAGCCCTAGCCGCGCCCATGGAACAAGTCAAACAATGGCACCCGCTCACCAATTAATGACAACCCGACCAAACTACGAACACCCGACGACCACCGACCCCACCTTGCTGTGAGTGTATCTCAATTCGGACGTATTATATCCCATAGGAACATATATCAAGGCTGTTCCTGACAACTGATTTATTCGTAAACTCGTTTTTATTCCCGCAACGTACGAACTGTACTTGTGTATAAAATTAGGTTAGATGTAATATAATGAAAATTGTGAAAATATTATATTTGAATTGAATATCATGAAAGTTATTTCGAAATATCTAAAATGAATTTAATCATATTTTTGTAACTCCAATTTACACACTATATTCCAAATATGATACTGGAAAGTTCTTGTATCTTGTCACGCTGAGTTACATAGTAATGTTTATTTGCAACAATATTAAATGGAGTTCAAATTAACCTTTTGCATCTTTCCAACAATAATATTGTCTTTTTAAATTTTCAGAAATTCTTAATTATCTCAAATACTTTCACTCTACCTAGATACTTACTGAAAACAATTTATTGCTCTGAATAGATAACAATTTTGTGAAATAAGTGTATTGCATATTCAGAATATTTCAATATAAGCTACACCTTATACTATCAATATACTTATTTATAAATGTTTAATAATATAAAATATTGCCAATATACACGTATTGTAGTAGTATATAATTTCAAGAAAATGTGCAAAATCAATGAAATAAAATGATGTAACGCCAAATTGGCGAAAATGTTGTATTTCATTTCTGGAGCCCAATTTTGATATCCCCTTCGACCGTTTAAAACTCATTTACTTGCAATGTTTTTATTTCACCACAACAAATTGAACGAATACCTGTAAATGTTTTATGCAAATATAATTCATTACACTAAGTATTTACATAGTAAACAAGTAGCTACTGTTAACATGATCCATACACACATTCCTGGATATATGTATATGTACCTGCTACACGCTACATAAGGGTGGGAGTGCCGACAGCACTCCTCATAACATAACTCTTTCATTTTCATACTTTACAGCAGGTGGGTAAGTCCTAGTACAATTTAAACTGTAGTGCTAAGTCCCTGCGGAACTAAAGTGTTCTGACTGCAATAAACTGTTACAATTTCTGAAGCACTGGGACGACCGTAAAGACACGAACTTTTATGGTTATAAGACTTAGAACTTACACGCTCATATTTCGAAGTTGAAAGTCTTAGAAACTTCAAATATGCTATATCAATCCAATCATATTCTAGTTAATTTTATATAATTTATCTGAGGAGGGATGGATGTATTGATGGAAGTTTATTATACTACTGTATGCATTAGAATGAGGCACATTTTACAATCTAGATTAACACATAGAATTCTTTATCTTCACACCGATCTGAAGTCTATCATATGTTACCAAGATATGTTATGTCTATGTAATATGTAAATAGGACACAAGTATTTTTATCCTAGTAGTACGTTCGGCTGGGATAATTACTAACATTCATACAAAGAGGCTGGTAATTTATAATAATAATAATAAGTTTATTTTTGCATGCAAAAACCAAGATGGTTTTTGCATGCAAAAATAAACTTCTAAGATACAGTTTCTAAGATACACACACTTTCAGATACAGTTTATGAACAAATACAGTTATGTGAACATCTGTGTCTGAACTAGATAACTAAATATCTGTAGTTCAGACAGCAGCGCTCGTCCCTTAAATATTATACATTTACTGTATGCAAGACAGATAATATTATTTCTTAAAAATAACTAAATTGAGAGTTATAATGTGTAGGTAGGTAGTAGGTTATATTTTTATGCAGAAGATACATTGTTTCGTTAGGCTAAACAATGAATTAAAAAACATGGAATATCAATGTATGCAATATTCCGCTGAAATAGGATCTGAAAAAAGGATGTCTGTACTCGAAGCTATTCAAAAAATAAACCTAAAAATATCAAGGATTGGCTATAAAATATCAAAGGTATCTTTCGGTGACATTTACACGAAAACTTTTGTCGGAATAGGAACGCAATATTTTTTGGACTTATTTCATAGAAAGGGGTCTCGAATAAAAAAGGCAAGTGGCTGGTTTTTCAATTTGAAAAAAAAAAAAACGAAAATTACTCTTTGACAGCACAATTTATAAAACATTTTCACCCACATGATCTGGGCCCCAAGTCAAGTCAATTCCAGCCAATAAAGTCGTCGTTATTCGTTGTTCGTGAATTTTTATAAATTCACCATTGCAACACGATCCCACTGTCATTTCGCTAAAAGTTCGTAATCTGTTAAATTCACAATTGTCAATCATTGGTCTTTCATTGGTCTCGTAATACTTTTTGATAACCGAGTTATTAAAATAAATGACTGCACAATGACGCTCTAATGGTAGGTCACTGATCAAAGGAACTGTCAAAATTATATAAATTACAGCATATGTCAGTCATTGATTTTTCATTATGTATGTGGTTGACCATTGGAATGTCATAGTGTCGCTTTTATATTACTAGATTACCAAACTTGTCAAAATCAACCATTATGAAATTAAAGACAGACCATTCTGACACTTTTGTAATAGCAGACTTGAGGCCCTGTTTATATACTGACAAGCTAATATATGTATACAAGATAAGGATACATACTTATGGTTCAGTGCCAGTGTACTCCTTACGTGACGAACCGGCAGAATGGGAAGCGCATCGCTGTGAGAACAGTCCTTGAAAAAGTCAAAGACCCGCCGCGCCGAACAACTATCCTTGCACCTCATTTGCGCAACCACGACCACGTGTCTGACTAAGAAAAAAAATCAGTATTCAAACTCAACATACAATTTAAATTTGTATGAAGTAGGTAAGTATGTATTTAAATTAGTATGTATATAATATAATGAAGGAAAAAAAAGCTGCCAGTAAAAGTATTTGGTTAAAAGTCATAAGCAGGGGTCAGGTTTTACTATGAAAATTTTCTAAGCTCGGAACAAGGGAAAATTGCCCTAGTTCCTTTGGGAAAAGGTCATATTATTACTAACTGTAATTACCTACCTACCTACTGATTCTAGTGAATTAATTTGTGACGTCACATTGCCAGTCTACACTTACAAATGGCTGTTTCGTGTTACTAATTACGATCTGTTATTTAATCATGACTATCGACTAGTTACTCCTACTAGTTAGTAGTTACTAGTTACCTAACTTTGGAACTGAAGCGTTAATATTTTGGACTTGCTAACCCCCGCAACTTTGTCTGCGTCACATATGAGCTGAGAGAAAAGAAAACCGTTTTTGTATCATTTTTCATTGATGCTCCGCTCCTATTGAACGTAGCGTTTGGGATAAAAAATATTGGGATAACTTTTTAAGTACCTATTCTTTTTTCTGGATGGGAAATCATCAGAGGACTTCTCCCGCTCTGGGCGGAGCGGAAGGGAGTGTCAGACTCTTACTGACTAAAACCCACCCGTGATCCTTCTTGTGCCCTTTCCGTTCCAGGGCCGCGGTGACTCTTTCGAACAAATTCCGCCTAGATTTTAAATCTGATCAGTGGTTATTACATGATGCTTCTGCTCTTCTGCTGCTCTTATATATAACTAGCTGCTGCCCGCGACTTCGTCCCCGTGGAATCCCCGATTTTAAAACATTATATATCGCTGCTCCGCTCCTATTGGCTTAAGCGTGATGATATATAGCTTAAAGCCTTCCTCGATAAATGGTCTAATCAACCCAAAAAGAATTTTTCAATTCGAACCAGTAGTTCCTGAGATTAGCGCGTTCAAACAAACAAACAAACAAACAAACAAACAAACAAACAAACAAACAAACTCTTCAGCTTTATAATATTAGTATAGATTATTTGTATTCTATAATTTCTTCCTAACTTTTTTAATTGTTCGAATCCCTAAAAATCTAAAAGAGTTTTTATTTTTCAAAGACATCAATAAAATATGTAACCAATGAAAAAGGAGACTTTTTTGAGCAAGTGGTATGAAAAAGTTATTCACTTTTTCATACCACTTGCTCAAAAAAGTGACATTCTATGCCACAAAAAGCGAACATAACAATAGTAATTTTTAATCTGTTAAAAACAGGGAAAGAAAATTGTACTGAATTTCATTCATCCTCTAGGGGGAGAATGTGATTTAAATTTGGAATACTTACCGAAATTTATACTGAACTACTACATCTGTATACTACTACATCTATATACAAACTCAATGGTGTTTACACCATTGAGTTTGTATATAAAGCATTATACATCTTTTTGAAAAAGGAATACGCATATCTCATATTATTGTTGTGTTAATTTTTTCGCAAATGGTACGAAAAGTAGAGTATTTTCCTCGGTGATAAAGCTGTCTTAGTCTTGGGTGAACTTAAATCCCTCGCTACACTCAAGACTCGTCTTAAATCCCTCGCTTCGCTCGTGATTTAAGTTTTTAACACCCTCGCTACGCTCGGGAGTAAACCTCGAGTCCTTCGTTACGCTCGCGATTTAAATCGTCACCCGCGACAGAAGACACTGCTTAATCTACTATTTCCTACCTTTATTTAAAAATTAAGGGCATCGACTCCATAGCCTTACTTTAATATGCGCTGACCGCCGCACTGTGGCCGGCTGTATGCAGTCCAAACCCAAAACTCAATGTTTAAAATGCATGTGATTTAAAAATCTTTGGAATAATATACAATTAGAGGCCCTGTCACATGTATTGTGGGTATCTACAAAGTTATTGTTGTTCGAATTTTACATCAGGTTCGTATTTTTTATTGATCTTTTAGAAAAAATTATTAATCTGTTTCTATTAAACTTTTTTCAAATCTTAAATTAGGTGAAGACCAAGTTTAGTACTATTGATTTAATATGAGTACTAGTTTCTGTCCTGACTCCATATATCTCGTTTTTCCTCTTTCCTGTAGGATTTTTTCCCTTAGTGCTCCCCTACATGCCAAAGTTCTGTCAGTCACTCAGTAACGGAAGAATTTTATACAAATATTGATTTGACAGTATTTAATGTTAATTACTTTCTCAATGAATTTTTCAAATCAATTTTTGCAACTCACTTTTAATTTTTGACTCATTTTCAATATAAGGAAAATGTTGTTTATTCAAGCACAGATTTTTTTTAAAAGCCTTTTGTGCAAATTAGTAAATATTCTTACTGATAACCTTCTAGCAGATATCTTTATATTATTACACAGATTTATAAAGATGCTTTATTTTTTAATTTAAGTTTTGGGTATCGACTTCAAATAGCTTGTCTATGTCAATCAGAATGATTTAACGAATTTATTTATAACTCACCCATCAAAATCGGTTCAGTAGTTTAAGCGCTAGAGTGGAACAACTAAACTACTCACCCTTCGCTCGCCACTCACGCATGCATGCAGTTTATTACGTTTTTATTATTATTGTTAGTACCTTTGAAAAACAATTTTATTAGCAAAATGTATTAATGACTTTATCAACACAACAAAAAATCCTTAATCCAATCAACGGTCACAAAAAAGCCTGGGGATCGCAACCCGTTAAAAACCTGTTTTGTATGTTGTAACGAACTCACTGTTTTTTTATGACAAGTAGTAATTTTCAGTACTTTACGAGCGAACATAAAATTATGACAGCAATTTGATTTATGAAAAAATAAATGGAATAATTTATTTATTACAAATTGTGAAATCGAATACCCATCACTTGTTTGCATTTGTCTGAGCATTTATTGCATTTATTTTGCATTTGTATGAGTATTTTTGCATTCCCTACAGACTGTAAATGTGCCGTTATATTGACCGTGTAAACTCTATGATATATTTAGACATACTTCTAGGCGTAAACTTATCTTTAAAACGACATATTCATGCACTGTCCAGTCGGGTCAGAAACTCAAAATATATAAAAGCGAAAGGTCAATCACACTCATCACGAAATATCGAAAACCGCTTGACGTATTGAAATAGATGAAATTTGGCAGGGCGGTAGGTTATAGTTAGTAGACGTCCAATAAGAAAGGATTTTAGGAAAATCCTGACGTAAAGGGGTAAAAAATAGGGCGTTGAAAAGATGATCGATGAAAGATCTTATTCTTTAACTTTATGAACTTGAAACTTAGCAAAAATAATGGCCTCGATAAATTATAATGGTAACAATAATAACTTTTTTGAATTCCCCCCAAAATACAATTTACGGTGTGTTATAAATGCGAGGAAAAATCTTGTTCCCTAGGTTTATAAACTTGAAACTTGGAAAGAATGACTAAAATAAATATTGGCATTATGAGCTTTTCATAATTTCCCCCCAATAAAGGGTTGAGGGGGTGTTAAACCTATTATAGCTATTTATCCTCGAGTGAATTCCCTTATGGCTAGACGCTCCCCGGACTACCCATTTACAATAAAAACAAAAAGGTCTACAATATAAAAGACCTTAAAGTATACCTGTGTAAAAAAAGTAATTAAATGTAGAAGCCATCTTATCCCTTCACGCTGTTTTATGTCGAAACCGAATGCATTATTTTTATACGTAGGCTACATCGCCAATCTATTAGAGTAGATATTTCAGAACTTACATAAACGTCGTACACACTTCCCTCACTTTTGAGTCTCTTGAGCACATTAGCATCTGACAGCGTTGAAGACGATTTTTTTATGCTAATGTTTTAGTTTGTTGTTCGTTTAGTTTATTTAATGTATTGAATAATTCGATTAGAAATAAAAATAAATCAATTGCTTATTTCACTTTATCCTCTTCTAATAACGTCAAGTATGTTTTGATTTTATAGTTTAAGAGCCGTCGATTTGATTTTATTTCCTGGTCGCTTTTTCATAGCACATCATGTTTTGATTTGATGTCTGATATATCCATCTATTGAGAATGTCACAAATCATTATTTGCAATAATTGTTAGTCGATTAATAGTACGTCATTTTGTTTTAATTGTTACAAAATTCAAGATTGTTTTGGGCTATCTAGATTCAGTTTTTTCTTTTATTTTATACTAGCTGCTGCCCGCGACTTCATCCCCGTGGAATCCCCGATTTTAAAACATTCTTTATCGCTGCTCCGCTCCTATTGGCTTAAGCGTGATGATATATAGCCTAAAGCCTTCCTCAATAAATGGTCTATTCAACCCAAAACGAATTTTTCAAATCGAACCAGTAGTTCCTGAGATTAGCGCGTTCAAACAAACAAACAAACTCTTCAGCTGTAAGTGTCTAGTTTGGGGGTTACTGACCACCTTGATCTATGCAATATGTACAATTGTATTAACTAATTATTATTCCATTTATTCCTTTTTATATACATATTGATTACATTTTTAAATAATTCTTAAAAAAACCATTTTTTTTTAAATAGCCCACTGGTATCTGGAGCAGAGTCTAAGCTACCGGCCGTCTGGGCTCCAGAGAGAAGAACCTCCTAACAATGCGAACCGTGTCCAGAAGTACTTTCTGGATAAAATCTTTGATGTAGCTGTCCAATGAGAGCCTCCTGAGTTGTTTGTCGATGCTCGTGAGTATTAAACCATTAGCTGATACGACTATCGGTACAATGATTGCTGAGTTCTTATTTCACATGTCGACAACCTCGCACGCCAAGTCAGGATATTTGATTTGCTTATCTTTATCGGCTTTCAAGAGGTTCTCGTCATGCGGAAGAGTTATGTCTACAATATTGCAGCAATTTTTATTAATAAAAAAATATCATTAACATTGTTCAGCTCGGTTTTATAACTTTCGTTAACTTTAAAAAAAATACTAAATCTGAATCAACATCCGCGTTTAAATAAATATACATATATAGAATCCCACAATTTTTTAATCGGGGTGAACTCAGTTTAATCCTCCGGTAAACCCCGATACCACCCGCAATAATTATTATCCAAATAAGGACATGAAAATATCAATGTAACATAAATTTCCATTACCGCCATTTTCACGCAACTGGGTCATTCGCGAAAACGACACGGAAAACGTTTTGGAGTTAGAATACACAAGGTCGGTTAATTTAAGAGAAAATATTATCACAGGAGTAAAGAGGTCGTGCGAATCAGCTGGATGAATACATTGCATAGAATATGTAGTGACGCTTGAGGACCCATATTATGTTCAGGTAAAGGAAGTCGTCGACTCCTTTCAGCTGAAAAGATAATGATATTGCGTCTGAAGCAGCCGTATTCAATATTTTTTCTTCCTGGTTAACGTTTCCACTACACGGAAAAAAAGGATTTCTTCTGCGAAGAATATCAATATTCTCAGAAAAATTGTTTCAGTCCAAGTAAATATTTTCTTAACTTAAGTAAATGTACTCAGTCGAAGAAAACCCGTTTACTCAAATTAAGAATAATAAATACTTGGTTTTAATTCTTGACTTGAGCAAATATTTTTGATTCAAGACTATTACAATCTTAATTGAAGAAAATATCTACTTTTTACTGAAGACTTTAAAAACTTTTCAAAACAAGATAATGGTGTTTTCATTCAAGAATATATTATATTTACTTTAAAACAGTTACATTATTTTTGACCTAAGATATACATTTTCTTAATCTAAAAAACTTTTACTCAATATAAGAATATGATACTCTTATTCATTTAAATTATTGTTTCTTGATTCAAGAATAGAAAGGTGGGTAATCTAAACCAATGTTTTTTTATTGTTAGTTTTGGTTGAAGAAGTTCAAATTACTTCCATTATGAGTTTAAAAAATCTAGTTGTAATATACTTAATTTAAGAATATATTATTAATCGAAGAATAAATTAGTCTCATTTCAAGAATACTTTTATTTTAACTGGAAAATATTGACTTACTTGAAACCAACACTTTTTTTCTTGTACCAATAAGGTGTATTTTCTTGATTCAAAGATTTCGCTTATTTTTGACTCAAGAAGCACTTTATTCTTAGTTCAAGAGTTTCTACATCTTCTTCTAAAATGTTATTTGCTTTCATACAAGAACTCAAAATTCTTCAATACAAAACAATATTGATTTGCATGTCAAGAATAATGTATTTTCGGTTGAAGAAGTTCAGATTCCTTCCATTAAGAATTTAAAAAATGTAGTTGTATATACTTACCTTAAGAATATATTATTAATCGAAGAATAAATTAATCTCATTTCAAGAATACTTTTATTTTAACTGGAAAATATTGACTTATTTGAAACCAACACTTTTTTTCTTGTACCAATAAGGTGTATTTTCTTGATTCAAAGATTTCGCTTATTTTTGACTCAAGAAGCACTTTATTCTTAGTTCAAGAGTTTCTACATCTTCTTCTAAAATGTTATTTGTTTTCTTACAAGAACTCAAAATTCTTCAATACAAAACAATATTGATTTGCATGTCAAGAATAATGTATTTTCGGTTGAAGAAGTTCAGATTCCTTCCATTAAGAATTTAAAAAATGTAGTTAATATATTATTAATTGAAGAATACATTAATCTCATTTCAAGAATACTTTTATTTTAACTGGAAAATATTGACTTATTTGAAACCAACACTTTTTTTCTTGTACCAATAAGGTGTATTTTCTTGATTCAAAGATTTCGCTTATTTTTGACTCAAGAAGCACTTTATTCTTAGTTCAAGAGTTTCTACATCTTCTTCTAAAATGTTATTTGTTTTCTTACAAGAACTCAAAATTCTTCAATACAAAACAATATTGATTTGCATGTCAAGAATAATGTATTTTCGGTTGAAGAAGTTCAGATTCCTTCCATTAAGAATTTAAAAAATGTAGTTAATATATTATTAATTGAAGAATACATTAATCTCATTTCAAGAATACTTTTAACTGGAAAATATTGACTTAGTTGAAACCAAGCCTTTTTTGGTTATAGGTACTAATAAGATGTACCTATGTGGGATTGTATGGTAAAATAAGCGACCAGAATCCTTGTAAATACTGCTTGATAAATACTCCAATAAATAAATAATAAATACTTTCTCACTCGCACATATATTTCTCACATCCTTTCATCCGTTAATTTTATCGAATTTTGTGCAGTTTTGTGAATTTTAAAATCAACCCCTATTCTACCCCTTAGGGGATGAATTTTCAAAAATCCTGAACCGCATATTTCTTTATTTCCTACCAAAAGAATAAATTTGAATTTTCATGTCCCTAACTTAAGAAATGGTGGGTTTCCCACACAAACTTCCATTCCCTATATAAAATAAAAAAGTAGCCATGTCCTTCCCCAGGATATCATCTATAGTCTTGCCAAATTTTATCGAAATCCGTTCAATGGTTTAGGCGTGAAAAGGTAACAGACAGACAGACAGACAGTTACTTTCGAATTTATAATATTAGTATGGATGCGCTCACAAAGAAAAATCTTTTTGCCAACGCGATCGAAGCCACGGGCAAAAGCTAGTAGTTAATAATACAAGGTACTCAAGGGTGGCCCCTCGTACGCCTTCCAAAGGTCCGGGACCCAAGGGTCTCGTGATATGTCAAAGAATAATAAATCATTTATTTGCATAAAACATAGTAGGTATACAATGGTGTTAAATATTAATAAAAAGGCATAAACAGGTACAGCTAGGACAAAAAAATAGCATAGCATAGCATGCAAAACCTTTGGGTTTTTGAAAATGTGACCCTTCTATGGCATCAACATTTTTTATCCATAAATTCTTTTATACTTTATAAGTTACACTCATTTAACCACTCGTTGTTAACTAACCAGGTACCTACTTACCCACATCATGTTCACAATAACTACCTACTAAGCTAGCGATTTAACCGTTAATTAACCTTATCTAGATAGAAACCTATAGTATTTACTAGCGCCTCTACCCGGCTTCGCCCGTTTTTTTGGTAGGTACGAAGATCGACAATTGTTTTTTTCGACCTCCCCGGAGTTCATCGTGATAAGTCTTTTAGTATGGCTAGGTAGGTAAAGTACCCGTCACGAGAAGCTATAAATTATGTAAACAAACATCTTTTACTAAGTAAACATTTTATACTGCGAGATAATAATAAATTGACCATATTCAATCGACATGAAATATAGACGGGTTATATGAAAGTAACAACCTATTTAATTTAGTCGGATCATATTTTAACGACGCAAAGCGCTATCGTTTGTGTTTTTTGGTACCGGAACGCGTCCGTCGCAGGGATTGTATTGTAAACTATCGGAACGCCATTTTGAAATAAACGCGTCATTCGAGTTTCGAATGCGTTTTGTTGGTCCAAATTTTGTGAACTCCTGAACACTTGTTTACAAAATTTATAGCTTCTCATGACGGTTACTTTAGGTACCTATACCTATTTACGCATAATGAATATAAGTAGGTAAGCTAATCAACATTATAAACCTTCCTCTTGAATAGGTAATCATGGAGTAGGTAGGACCTACTTAGTTACGGAGAAAAACGTGAACAGACAGCCGCGGCAGGGTAGGCACCCTTTGCCTTTGGTACTTTTTACTTAGGTAGGTATTTTCTCTAAAACTAAAAGACCTAGGTAGGACTGAACTGTAACCTGAAGGTACCTATAAAACAACTTTGGATAGGTAAGTAGGTACCTATGATCTTAAAACCAAGACTTTTTGTCTTAACACAAGAAGACACTTTTTTGGAAATCCTTTTCATTTTGCTCAGACGTTACCTATGATTTTAAAACCAAGACTTTTTGTCTTAATACAAGAAGACACATTTTTAGAAATTCTTTTCATTTTGCTCAGACGCAGTGCTGCAAGCAGCAAAAAAAAAATCGAGTTGCTTTTTTTGTCAAAACCAAGTTTATATTTTTTTCCTTACAAGAAAAACAATAGGCAGGGAAATAGAAAAGTTTAGCGTAGTTTATTTTACTTCTCTAAAAACTGTTTACACATAGCAATGAAAAATACCTCGAATTTGGGAAACTAGGTAAGCTTCCAAAAGTTGAAAACCCAATGAAAATCTGTTCCGTAGTTTTCGAGTGTACTTACTCGTATAATATCCACATTTTTTTGTTGATTGGAGTAAATTTTAAATAATCTGCCTTAGTTCCTTTTACATTTTTGTATTTTTATATTTTATATAACAGTTAAGACTCGCTGTTACACTATTATTAAAATAATATTGAACAGGCTCCATGGCGTTAACGGGCGAAGCCGCGAGCAAAAGCTACTGTAAAATAAAAAGAGAAGTCCTGACTGACTCTCATCAACGCCCAGCCCAAACCCTTGAACCTAGAAACTTGAAATTTTGCACAGAGGTTCCATAGATAATGTAGACAAGGAATAAGGAAGCATTTCCCGGTAGCACGTTCCCGTGGGATACCTATTTTCCGACATCCGCGAAGTTAAATAAAAGAAACAAATTAAAATTAACTATACCTCATTCACAAGAAGACATTTAAAGAAACCTTTTTTATAGTCCGTTCAACCGATTTTGATTTCTATTGCGTTGGTGATATGACAAATGGCAGCTGCAGTAACAGACTGTAAAAAGTTATCTTTGAATATCTAATCGTAATGTAAACGGAGTCTAGTTAAGTTTGTTTTTGACATAAATTATTTTCAACTACGGGACCTTGTGCGTGGTCCGACACGCACTGGGCCGGTTTTTATTAACTCTTAAAATATCGATTGCAACCATGTGTGCAGATAACAATAAAATTTCTGTTGTCTGCTAATTGCCGCGCGACGGGTAATATGATAAAGCAAAAAATTCGTGTCTAATATTTTTTTACTATTTGACTGACGGACTAAATAGACGTGTTTGGTGTAAAATTGACTCACGGGTATTTTACTCTTATTTTCTTAATAACTTGTTTTATCGAATAAGCTAATAAAAAGCGGATGTCCATTTTTCGAGGCAAAAACAATACTGTGGGATGGCAACACTGTTAAAATATTCCGCGCGCCACGCAACCAATCAGAGGCCACAATTCATCGGAAGATAAAAATAAACAGCCAATAATGAGCAAGCGTGGCACAAGTACTTCAACTGCTGCGCCCGACAACGACAATGCCATTTCGTTTCATTTTCATATCGTTTGTGCCGTTGTGCGTCTACTCATGGTCGACTCCCTTAGCTCAGCTTAAATTAAATATAAAGGACTGGACTGTTAAGACTACTGACTGGGCTGGCCTTAAACCTTTGCTGATTTGCATTATTGTAAAAAAAATGTCAGAATTAGAATTAGAAACGTGTCAATTATTAAAAAGCTGGGGCATCGAAGAACCAATAATTCAAAATTTTACAGGTAAGTACTCTAGTCTGTACACTAGACACTGATAAGCATTTTATTTATTTGATGTATTTGTATGTAGATATTCAGCTAATAGGTACATATCTCGATGGATGTAGGCATAAAGACCTAGTCTTAATTCTAAGTACCTAAGCACCTCTCCGATAATGTTAATTACTGAATTCAACTATTTAATCGCATTTAACCAATTAGAATCATGGTAGAATAGCTCGTGCCTACCCTACATACCTGCGCCTACGTGACTAGGGAAGCTTAGAAAATTATGTTACTATAAGTACCTACCTAATTATGTCCGTATTTCTAGCTCGCTCACAAATTTATACCTACTATGTATTTATACCTGCCTACCTACTACGACAGGACGCGTCGCGGTGTCTAACCAATTTGTTAATTTGATAATAATTATTGATAGGTAGGTATATTATGTAGTAGGACAAATACCCGAAACAATTTTAATTCTGTTCTCTTGATTCAAGACTAAAATTCTTGGTACTTATTTATTATTTTCAGACAATGGCATTGATTTAAGTCATTTTAAAGACTTAACAAATGAGTTATTAAAAGAGCTGAGCCCAAAAATTTCCACGCGCATATTTCTGAAAAACAAAATTGACGAATATTTAACAGCAGAGGTTTGCATAACTTTATTATACCTATGTAGATTTACTAGTAAATAATATTTTGCAGGATGTTACTTAAGTAAAATAACAAAAATAAAGCAGTGCTGACACGGCTTAAATTTTATACAATAACTCGCTGCGCCCTGCGGTTCCATCCATGTGAATAATGATGAAAATTGGTGATGATGATGACGGAAAGTACCCTATGTCCTTCCTCAGGATTCAAGCTATCTTCATTCAAATTTCATTAAAACCCATTGAGCCGTTCAGCCGTAAAAAGCTACAGAGAGACAGAGATACTTTCGCTTTTATAATATTAGTCTGGATTTCTGATGGCTTTTTCATGGTACAGTTTTAATCCATTAAAGCCATATTATGCTAAAGTAGGTATTGAATTATTTCTCATTTCAGAATAAAACATCAACGGTCACTTCTGTGCCCAGTTGTTCTCAAAACACAGAAACAGAAATCAATTACATCAGTGAACTGGAATCAGATTTCGAAGAAAATAATATTCTTGAAATGATAGGATGTCGGCCAGCATTTCCCGAATTTGACTTGAGAACATTACTTACCACATCACCTTCTGGAAGAAGCATACTCAAATATTATGAAACAAATAAACAACTGACAGTCAAACATAGAAATACACTCACAGACATTATCTGCAGACGTATTTTTACACGTGTTGTAAATCAGTAAGTACCTATTAATTTAGTTTTTACTTTGTATTACCACGTACATTATTAGCTCGAGGAACTGACGTCGGTTGGGGCACAAAGGTTTTCGAGTGGAGTCCACTCATCGAAAAGCGCAGTCTAAAACAGCCCCTCACTAAATGGATTTCAATATGAGTTCATGTTAAAGCCGCTCTAACACTAATTATTATCTGAAACAGAATTAATCTTTCTTAAAAGACTAGTAATTAGAAACACTAGTTACCTACATGCTTATTGACTTTGTTGCTGACTATACATGATTTGACAGATGAATTTTCTTTCTTTTCCTAAACTTTACTTTTTTTTCCAGTCGTATCAATCATGAAGAGTATAACATACTGACTTCAAAAATCATCGCTCTTTTTCCCACTGAGAATGCAGGAACATATTTTGTTCCCTCTGTTAAAAAAAGAGATTCAATCTCAGGAAAACCAGGTTTTGCAAAGGGAAAATTAGTTGATAAAATTCGCAATACCCTATATAAATCTGGTGAACGTAAAAGAAAATTGAATGAAACAGAAAATAAAGATTCTATACCCTCTAAAAGATCTAAAAACTTAAACGAACTACAAGGTTTATTTTTAATTTTGTTACAGTACATATTTTACAGTAGTTAGTTTTATTTAGGATCTGTCATTTTACTTGCAGTAAATAGTTTATGATTGTATTTCCTACCTGGTTTATTTTGCGATTGGTTTCTTCTATTTCTGTCCCACTCATTACCTAGAGATGTAATGCTTTCGTAGGTAGAGTAGCCATAGAGCTATTTTTTTGTGATTTAATTTACATTATTCACCATTTTCGCCTTATTTTAGATGTGCACAAAGAAGATGTTATTTGGCTGAAAAACAATTCAGAACCATGGGAATGTGTCATAAACAAATGGAAAACGACCCATGAACTCTGCCAAATTTCTGCTCATGAAACCGTAGGTGGGCTGATTGAAAATTGGCCTATATTAAATGACGTCAGAAGCGATGTCTTGGTAAGAAACATTAATTTCATCATGGAGAGACAAATAAGTTTTGTTTTTTCTTTCACTCACATTAACTTATTTTCAGATTCAATTAGACTGATGCAATACATCCAGGAAGAGCGAATAAATTCTACATAAATTGGAATGAATTTATCAAAAAGATAATAGAAATAAAAAAAAACAAATACTAACGAAGAAGTGGTGGCCTTGATCGAGTATATTAATGCATTAGATGACAATGGTTGGTACAAAATAGTAATTTAGTTTATATGATGCCATTTTTATTTTAGAAATGAGGCTAAATAATATACAAGTTTTTATTGAGGGCCTTGAAATGCTTGCTCCTTGATATTTTCTGACAGAATAAATGTGAGAATTATGTACTTACTTATATTATTTATGTTAATGTTAATAGGTAAAGTTTATTTTATTCTAGATAAAAAACTTCCATCACAAATAAAATTGCTTTGCAATTTGGTGCCACCAAAAGGACGCCTAAGCAGGAGGCAAAAATTTTCAACTACCGAGTGTGTAGAAAGCTTCATTTTAAATGTCAAGGTAATTACACCAACAGGGTACTTTACATTAAATCCATACTTTAATTGACTGACTGAGATTAGTTCTCATCAACTAAGGTTGCTGAAACTGTGTCTTAAAATGTTTATCCCACGTCACCTGTAACTTGCGAACCCAAAAAATTGCAAAAATTCAAAGTGAGACCATCGAGTCAGGAGTGCAAACCTTTTTTTAGACAGCATTGTTTTTTTTTTAGTTTCATTATATATGACTGATTTATAAAAAAAAAATTGAAACTTAACGTTATTTTTCTTTTTTTAGTCACCTGGCGATATACAATCAAAAATGGACGAAGTTTCTACGGATGCATATGGGAAAAAAAAAACGGTACAGCCGTATATAATAGATGTTGGTGGAACATATTATCTTATTATAGATAAGGTCAGGTATGTTTGTACTGATCTCAGTATGGTATCATTCTTGTGTACAGTGTTAAAAACGGTAGATTACAGTTCTCATTATATGTCATTTGTTGTGGAAAGTACAACGCAAACTAGATTAGTTCGTTTGGATGATTGTGATAGTACAACACCTACTTTATTAAGAAAATTAAATGAATGTTATTATGTGGATTTGAAGAGCTAAGAATATTCCGCATGTAATGATTTGTATTAAACTTGTTACTTAATTGTAATTTTCAAATATTTCAAAATATTGGGTAAAACAATCATTTTGAACACAAGAGATTTTATTTGGCGTCGTCATGGCAAATACTGTGGACCCTAAAGGGGTGGTAATTTTTTATTATAGCAGAGTAGTTTGCCATGATGCCAACGATTATACTCGTATATATTTCGTAAAAGCATTTTTTTTAACCTAAAGACGGTACCTATATAAGGTGTATCTGTTCAAACACGATATCTCTTAAGGGGTCATTGTACTCATCATTATGAACAACTTTTACAATGGGACCAAATCTGAAATCGCGAAAAAAAAATCAACTCCTCCCTACATTTTGACGAGTTTGTTAAAGATAAATGTACTGAGCAGCTGTTTTTTCTTTTCCCCATTTTAAATTTGGTCCCATAGTAAAAGTTGTTCATATAGATGAGTACAATGACCCCTTAAGAGATTTCGTGTATGAACAGATACACCTTATATAAAGGGGATACCTTTATACTATTGTATCGTTGAAATGTGAAAAAGTCGCATAATAATGTAAGTTGTATAATCTGACTATTTGGTTTATATTTTGCTGCTCGATCGTAGGACAAGCTGCAGAGTTTGCGTTGTTGGTAACAAGCCACAATACAAGAGAGAACAGCAGAATAAAAACTAAATAATTGTAAGGTCAAGGTAGAAATATATAATCTATTAAACTAAAAAGTAATATAATAATATTTAGTAAAGCTACAGGAGAACCCCATCCTTAGTCACTAATCAAAGGCGCAGGACTAATAAAAGTTCGCGTATACATATTTTGTCGGGCCGCAGCTGTCGGGTCGCAGCGCAAAAATTTTATACGAACTATCACAAACTATGCCCGCTGCGCCCCGGCGTGGTGTGCGATAGTTCATATAAAATACATAAGAGCGATTTGAGCGGATTTTTGCGCTGCGAAATCGGCATAATTTCGTGTACGACCTCAATTTTTTTTTTATATTTTCTAAAAAGCTTGAGATGTGAAACGTCATGTTATTTTGCAGTATTTACATACCTATATTAAATTTAATTACAATTCACCTCTTAAAGTTATATTTATAAGTTGTATTACTCCCTGATGATGCGCCTAAGGATTGGGGCTGTTCTGTATCTTTACTATTTAAGTTCATACACTAAATATTATTTTGTTACTTTTTAGTTTAAAAGCTTGCTTTTAAAAATAAATAAGTTAATTTTATTTATTTCTATACTTAACCTTTTCGATAAATTAATTCTAAAGTATATGTATATAATTTATTCGCTCTTCCTGGATGCATTGCATGCAGCTATACTATCGTCCATTCAAATTTAGTTATTGTGTACCTACGTGTAAGAGTGACTAAAAAGTGTATTGTGTTTGTGTCAGTTGTGTGCATGTGATTTTATTTGGCGTCATCATGGCAAATACTGTGGACCCTAAAGGGGTGGTAATTTTTTTTTATAGCAGAGTAGTTTGTCATGATGACTACCCTTAACGATTCAATGTATTTCTGTAAAAGTATTGTTTTTGAACCTAAAGACGGACCTTTAAGGTATCCGCACTATTGTATCGTTGAGAAGTGTGTTGTTGGTAACAGGCCACAATGATGCCAAGACCGGACAGCAGAATGAAACTAAATAATAATTGTAAGGTCACACTAGAAATAAGATGTGTTTCTGTCCAGCTGGGCCCCGCGAGCTAGGCTCATAAAACTAGTAGCAATGCTTTGTTTGTTCAATGTACCTCATGAATTTATCAACAAGATCCAATGTACCTCGATCGTTTTGATAGAAATCACGATAAATCACCTCATCTATCATCTATCCTCAGCTATACTGCACTCGTAATACAAAAAAAAAATATTGATCGCATGTACTCATAATGTACCTCTCGATTCATATATTAAATTCTAGGAAATTTTGATAGAACAGGAAAAATTCAGCATGAATGTTTTGTTTGAAAAAGACAAAACTTTCATGCTGAATTTCTCCTGTTCTATCAAAATTTCATAAAATTTAATACATGAATCGAGAGGTAAATTAAGAGTAGATGCGATCAATATTTTTATTTTTGCATTACGAGCGCAGTACCTACTATAGCTGAGGGTCCCGCTGGATAGATGAGGCGATTTATCGTGATTTCTATCAAAATGATCGAGGTTCATTGGATCTTGTTGATAAATTCATGAGGTACATTGAACAAACAAAGCAATTGCTACTAGTTTTATGAGCCTTTTTTTTTTTTTTGAGGGTGGGAAATCATCAAATAACTTCTCCCGCTCTGGGTGGAGCGGAAGGGCGTGTCAGACTTTTACTGACTAAAACCCACCCGTGTTCCTTCAGTTGCCTATGCCGCCAGGGCCGCGGTAACCCCTTCGGACAATCCGCGACAGTTTTATGAGCCTAGCTCGCGGGGTCCAGCTGGACAGAAACACATAGAAATAAGTAATATTAAAATGTTTCATAATGTTGATCATACACTGCTATTAGTACCCTGTTGAAATAATAGCGGGATAATAGAACTTATAACTTTCATATTTTAACGTAACTTGTAAGTGATTCATTTGATATTGAAATAATATCATTTATGTATGGCAGGCTTCATAGTTTAGTCTAACGGCCAAACCCAATAACCTACTGCCAGTAAAAACAGATCGCTACTGGTGGCAGACAATATAATTCTATCTCTCCTTACGTCACTCCGTCCGTTCGTGTTCTTTTGTTTTATGTCTTAGATTATTGGGACGTTACAACCATAGATTGGGTTTAGCCGTAAGATTATTATTGTAGTATTATATAGAGGGTCTTAGGTTAAACGAGTGGCTGATCTACTTTAACGGAGTGCAGTACCCATCATTATGAACATCTTTTACTATGGGACCAATCCCGAAATCGCGAAAAAAAATCAGCTGTTCAGTACATTTATGTTCGCATAAGTCTTTAAAATGTAGGGAACAGCTGATTTTTTTTTCGCGATTTCAGGTTTGGTCCCATACTAAAAGTTGTTAATTTTCATGAGTACTATGCACTCCGTTAAAGTATGTCCCTCATTTAACTTAATATCCTGTTTATATTTAGGTATATTTTGTTAAAAATTGCCTATTTATGTTTATTTCAGTATTATTAATAAATATCTAAAAATAAATTGTATATTATTAAATCGCACATTAAAACTCTCTCATGAAAACAAATATTTTCAGATAACAATAGTAGAGGCTTCACCTGAGATTACATAGTTTCAGTATGAAACAAACAAGTCTTGTCTTGAAACAAATATGTCTTCAGCTAACAACAGTAGCAGCTTCATCTAAGATTACATAGTTTCAGTATGAAACAAACAAGTCTTGTCTTAAAACAAATATCTCTTCAGCTAACAACAGTAGAGGCTTCACCCAAGATTACATAGTTTCAGTATGAAACAAAAAAGTCTTGTCTTAAAACAAATATCTCTTCAGCTAACAATAGTAGAGGCTTCACCTAAGGTTACATAGTCTCAGTGTGAAGCAAATTAGTCTTGTCTTAAAACAAATATCTCTTCAGCTAACAACAGTAGAGGCTTCACCTAAGATTACATAGTTTCAGTATGAAACAAACAAGTCTCGTCTTAAAACAAATATCTCTTCAGCTAACAACAGTAGAGGCTTCACCCAAGATTACATAGTTTCAGTATGAAACAAACAAGTCTTGTCTTAAAACAAATATCTCTTCAGCTAACAACAGTAGAGGCTTCACCCAAGATTACATAGTTTCAGTATGAAACAAACGAGTCTTGTCTTAAAACAAATATCTCTTCAGCTAACAACAGTAGAGGCTTCACCTAAGATTACATAGTTTCAGTATGAAACAAACGAGTCTTGTCTTAAAACAAATATCTCTTCAGCTAACAACAGTAGAGGCTTCACCCAAGACTACATAGTTTCAGTATGAAACAAACAAGTCTTGTCTTAAAACAAATATCTCTTCAGCTAACAACAGTAGAGGCTTCACCTAAGATTACATAGTTTCAGTATGAAACAAACAAGTCTTGTCTTAAAACAAATATCTCTTCAGCTAACAATAGTAGAGGCTTCACCTAAGATTACATAGTTTCAGTATGAAACAAACAAGTCTTGTCTTAAAACAAATATCTCTTCAGCTAACAACAGTAGAGGCTTCACCCAAGATTACATAGTTTCAGTATGAAACAAACAAGTCTTGTCTTAAAACAAATATCTCTTCAGCTAACAACAGTAGAGGCTTCACCTAAGATTACATAGTTTCAGTATGAAACAAACAAGTCTTGTCTTAAAACAAATATCTCTTCAGTTAAGAATAGTAGAAGCTTCGTTCAAGAATATGTTGTCTTAGTGTGAAACATGATGAGACTTGCTTCGAAAATAGACAAATCAAATTTTTAATGATTCTAAGAGAGAATACTCTTTTACTAAGACAAATAATATTCTTATAATTAAACATAAAAAATTCTTCATTTAAGTCTAATGTCTTCGAGGAAGACAATAAAACTAAGACAATATTTTACTTCATTCAAAAATATATTGTTTTCCCCATATATGAATCAATATTTGTCTTGACCAATAGGATATTGTCTTAATGTAAGACATCCTTTTTTTCCGTGTAATGTAAATATGTAAAATTGTAAAACTCTACATTCTATAGTATCTATGTATATGAATAGGTTTTTTTTTATCGCACAGGCCCACTTTTTCGTTGTGCTACACCTGGAACGCGTTCGCGTTCCAGAACCGCGAAGGAGGAATCCATCCTCTTACAACAGAACAACAAGAGGAACAGTAGGTTTTAGTCAGTAACAGTCTGACACTCCGCCCCGAGCGGGAGAAGTTAGTTGATGATTTCCCGTCCTTAAAAAAAAAATCCACGCACAAAGTAATCAGTCACTCCAAGTCAAAAAATGATCTTAAGTCAGTTGCTTATCGGTACTTAAGACTAAATAGGTTTTATTTAATAAAAACTGTACTATCGAAGTAATGATCTAAGCACTAAGTATAAACAACACGCGCGTCTGTGTCTTTATTAACAAAGTTTGAATGTATGAGCCATTCAATTTAATTACTAAAAACTTCATTCCAGTTAACATGCAAGTCTAGAATAGAGTTACTTTCCGGTATACGTTGTAAATAAACTTTTTGTTCTATCTAGAACGTAGAGAAAAGCGAAATCGGCTGCAACGACTAGAAACGCCATCATCTCATATTCATTTCCGAGCAATACGCTAGATGAAACTTGTGCTCAATGCTACCGTGAGTTACACAGCCAATTATCTTCTTTAACAGTGTTTAAATTCCAGTCAGAATAACTATCATATCAGCGAAAATCAATGTCAAAAAGTAGGGAAATTAGTAGGGTTTTTGACAGTTTGTGGCTGTGATATGATGAATAAACGGTGAGTAACACTTTTGCCATGTATGGAAACTTTTCACATAGCCGTTTTTAGTAGTGGCTGCCGAGACGTCTTAGTGTTGTGATCTAGACGTTTATTCGCCCACCTTTAAGTAACCTTCCGGTTACTGCTATGAGTAACGTTTCTACGTCATAACGTTTATACGCAATGGTTTTAACCATTAAAGTCTACAAGAGCGCGGGGGCAGCGCTGACGTCCAGTTATCAATCATTTTATAAATCGCGATACCTACTAGATAACTAAGCGTATTTTTCTACTAAACTATGCAATGGATTAATTGTATACTGATTAGGAACAAGTGTGATGTCAATACTGTGAGGCTAACTTTCTTCAAACCATATTTTCAAAAGCTAAAAATTGCTCATCTATACTAATATTATAAAGCTGAAGAGTTTGTTTGTTTGTTTGAACGCGGTTATCTCAGGAACGATTTGAAAAAATCGGACCAGTAGTAAAATCTTTCAGTGTTAGATAGCCCATTTATCGAGGAAGGCTATAGGCTATATATCATCACGCTAAGACCAATAGGAGCGGAGCAGTCATGAAAAATGTGACACAAACGAAGTTGTGCGGACAGCTAGTAATAAATACCCAAATTTTGAGAGTCCATATCTTGCCACCTATATACATTTAAGTATTGGTACAGTCAGTGACAAAAGTTCCAAAAGTTCGTTGACCCTATTTTTTTAATGAGAAATCATCAATTGACTTCTTCTGCTCTAGGCGGAGCGGAAGCGAGTGTCAGACTCTTACTGACTAAAACCCATCCGTGATCCTTCCAGGGCCGCGGTGACTCTTTCGAACAAATTCCGCAACCCTAGCAGAGTCATTGACCCCTAAAACATCAATAGTCGCTCCATAGCTTTAGCCACAACAGTACTGTATACGCCAATGCTACTCTTTACCGAAGATAGGAACAATATCTGCGTTAGCAAATATTTTTGTAAATTCAGACACTCGGTTTTATATTTCAATTTGTATGCAAATTACTTCATCTGTCACACGAAGTTCGAAAACAATGTTTTTCGAGGCATTATTGCTAAAAAAAATACAATATCTGCTGTATACTGGACAAAGTGTGGATCCTTATAGCATAAAACGAATGGGCACGGCAATAGCAAAATGGATAGAATCCGTCCAACTAACAGGAAAACTCGTGGCTTCACGAAAGATGGAACAAGTTAAGGGAGGCCTTTGCCCAAGTGTTGTAAATGTGAATTTCGATATTTTCTTACCATTGTGTTAACCTTCGGGAGCCCTTAGAGTTTATTGGTAAAAGAAACTAGACACAAGTACAGACGAAGAAAAATCTTGACACACAAACAACGCAAATCTTTTCGAAAATTCAGACTGAAAAGAACACTATTCTATAAACCCACGTCGCAAAGTAGTGTTTATTTCAAAAGCTAGATAACTTTACTGTAACTTCACCGAGACAAGGTTAGGTTCGCAACCTAAGACTGAAGATGTTTTTTAAAATCACGAGACTCCTCGACCGACGTCCGATGTGAGATTTAGCTCTTTGCCTAGAAAATAAAATGAACTGGTTTACTTGGCTACAGAGTCAACGTAGATAAAAACATGTTATAAAGATAAGACAATCCTGACATTTACTTGAAAATTTATCGTCTTAAGAGACGATAAATTTTTATATTTTCCTCAGAAAGAAAGCAACATTAAAAATGCTGTTCTAAATATTTTAGTTCAATTCTATTATTAGACCGCATTACGAGAGGCAAGCTAAAATATTTGGATTTTCCTTTATATTTTCTGCTGCTACCGATGTCCAGTAAGCCCTTTGTTTATAAAAAAGGGAATGTTTGAGAATTTGGGTCCGAATTAATAACATCACGTAACCGACTTATTAAGCAGTTATCATTCTTATTTATCTCAAAATTTACCATTTATCTAATTTTCCGATATAGATGAAATACGTTTATTTTTTTGTCCAAAATATGTCCAATGAAATAATATACGACCAAAATAGATTACAGTTTATTCATAAACTTAAGCTATTATTTATCATAATGGGTCTCAAAATACCCTTTTTGTTTGTGAAAATGTAAAATATTTCAGTTCATTTTCCACACTTTCCTCTTAAAATATTTTTTTTGTCGTCGTTATCATCATTCATTCAAGTCTATGGCCTTAAAAGAGTGTTTTTAAGGCTCCAGATTCCATGACTTGTAAACGATTTCAAGTAGTTTTTCTAGAACTGGGGCCGTATTATGACCTCTTAAAACCATCATGTTTTCGGTGTGAAAAAGAGACGGAGCTATACAGGACGAATAGCACTATCCTTTTCTCACACAGACAACATGATGGTTTTAAGAGGTCATAATACGGCCCCTGATGATGCAAATCCAAAGGATAACGTTTATTAATTGGACCGTTTAATTAGTCCCGGTAGGTGGCACTGCTATCGGGCTCCAGGATATCTCTTATGATTGCTTCATAAAAACAAAAAGCCAACATTCACACAGGAACACGCTTGCAGGTCGACTAGGTCATACTATCCTCACTATTATTATAAATGCCAATGCGAGTTTGTTTATTACGCTGTCATGCCAAAAAACACTAAACCGAATTTAAAATTTCTTTCACCAATGTAACGCTACATTAGCAGCAAGTAACAGGCTGTATTTATTTATCTCCGTATTCCCACGGGTACGGGAACTACGTGGCCGAAACCGCGGTGTGCTTGCTTGTATTATTGTACATGCGAAAGTAACTCTGTATCTCTGTAAATTCACGTCTTAACTTATTTGGATGAAAGCTGGCATACTTGTGGAATATGATCTGGACTAGGACATTGATACTTTTTATCCCATGAGAATCTTCCCTTGGAAATTATTATATCCGTCTTTCATGTGCAGGCAAAGCCGCTGGCAAAAGCTAGTATTTTATAAATATTCATCTCTGAGAACGGTCAAACTAAACACATCAAAAGTATCTAGGGATCAACATATATTTTTGCAATAACTTTTCTCCTGATTGATATTAATTAAAATTTTCTTTAAGGATTCATCAAATAAAGTGTTTTCGTTTGTCACAGTAACGATAAACCAAGTCACCTTTGCATTAATAAAGAAATTTGCCATTTTCCTAATAAAGGGATTTTTGACATTTGAACCACTAACATTAAAGTTCGAAAAAAAGACTGAAATAACAGTTTTCTTTAAAATTTTATTGGGTAACTTAAACAATTAATAATCCGTGTTTCTACCGCGAACACTAACAACACAAGAACATCGGTTTGGCATACTCAAAATGAGTTCATCCAAATCACGCTGTGGAATGGCCGCCCATGTTCGTTGCAACAACAAAAAAAGGTCTTCTTGCGACTGGATACCCTCCATATTCGGCAGAGCTCTTCGCTTACCTTGGCTGAGCGCCATGGAGGACGGTATCGCTGCACCACACGGAGACAAGACCGATACATTCAAATCTTAACTCGAAGAGCTCCAACAATAACCGCCATGATGTTAGCCGTGAGGCTTCATCACTCTTCAGGGAACTTAATTAGCGACCAAACAGTCAGAAACCGCTTGCATGAAGTGAACCTTCATTCCCGAAGACCGCTACGGGTACCACCTATAGCAATGCACAATCGTAGGATTCGATATCAATGGGCTCTTGAACACAGAAATTGGGCAGAAGAACAATGGCGTTTCGTGTGCTTTTCTGATGAGTCTCGTTTTGGTATGAGACCGGATACAAGACGTATACGACACTGGAGAACCCCTGGACGCCAACAGCGATTAAAATCCTGCCAGGAAGTCCATCCTTATAGTGGTGGAACCATCATAGTATGGGCGGGTATTTGGATCGGCGGAAGAACTGAGTTGATTTGGATCAGAGGCAACCTCAACGCTCAAATTTATGCTGAGACGATTGTATCAGACGTCATCGTTCCTCTACAAGTGCAAATCGGTCCCTTATTTCAGTTAATGCATGATAATGCACGACCGCACACCGCAAGAGTTGTAAGACAGACTCTCGCCGCAGCTAACATCAATGTCCTGCCCTGGCCTGCTCAGTCGCCAGACTTGAACCCGATTGAGCATGCATGGGATATGCTACAGAGAAGAGCTCTGCCGAATATGGAGGGTATCCAGTCGCAAGAAGACCTTTTTTTGTTGTTGCAACGAACATGGGCGGCCATTCCACAGCGTGATTTGGATGAACTCATTTTGAGTATGCCAAACCGATGTTCTTGTGTTGTTAGTGTTCGCGGTAGAAACACGGATTATTAATTGTTTAAGTTACCCAATAAAATTTTAAAGAAAACTGTTATTTCAGTCTTTTTTTCGAACTTTAATGTTAGTGGTTCAAATGTCAAAAATCCCTTTATTAGGAAAATGGCAAATTTCTTTATTAATGCAAAGGTGACTTGGTTTATCGTTACTGTGACAAACGAAAACACTTTATTTGATGAATCCTTAAAGAAAATTTTAATTAATATCAATCAGGAGGAAAGTTATTGCAAAAATATATGTTGATCCCTAGATACTTTTGATGTGTTTATTTACAAAACTACGACAAGGGCTATTTTCATATTACACTGTACCTGCATAGAGATAAGGTATATTATGATAATCTAAATTCAAAATGTTAAACAATATAATCAGTTGGAGCAAAACCGCAGTTGTGCCACAATCTATTTTCCAAATGTGCGTACATCCAATAACATTAAATATTTACATACTTTCGGATACCTTTTGCGTAAGTATCAATTCCAGAGGATATTTGAATCACACAGATGTTAGCAGAATTGATTGAAAATATGTAAAAGGGGAAGGAGCGCGAAGAGAATATTTCAATATCGTAGTAAGCGTACCTACGAGTAGTACGCTCACGTGTGATCCCTTTAAGTTGAACCGATGAGGTAGTAAAACTGAAACAAGTTGCAAGTCAAGCATTGAATGCTTACGTACTGCCAAAACAGAATGTTATTTTTGCAAGTTAGACTTTATAACGTCCTCTCTAGCCCAAATGTATATAAATGTGATAAAGACTAGGTTGTACCATAAGAATGCTTTGTCACGCTATGTCCGCTTAAGTACCACAACATCTATAATATATTATAAAGCTGAAGAGTTTGTTTGTTTTCTAGTTTGAAAAGAAAAAATATTCTAGTGTTGCATAGCCCATTTAACGAGAAAGGCTATGCACCAACATATGACCAATAGGAGCGTAGCATCAATGAAAAATGTTGCTAAAACGGTTTTTTTTTCTCTCGTTTATGTGACGCAGACGAAGGATTGCAGGCCAGCCAGTAAAGTATAAAAAATAACGCTCATCCAAATAAAAAGGTTTTCACATTAAAAG
The DNA here is from genome assembly GCA_905332915.2 of Hecatera dysodea. NCBI lineage: Eukaryota > Metazoa > Arthropoda > Insecta > Lepidoptera > Noctuidae > Hecatera > Hecatera dysodea. The sequence goes on from HG995304.1 coordinate 10,451,312, forward strand.
GATAAACAATTCAATACTTACGTATATTTTAATCTTATTGAAAAGTGACAGAAAACTTATCGCCTGCCAGCAACGGTGTAATCCGATTGTCTTTTGTTAATTCCAATTGATGTTAAGCGCCTTATTCGTCGTATTGAGCGTCGTACTCTAACTTTGATTTTTAATTTGTAATGTGATTTCAGTTGGGTATCAGAATTAATTAATTGAATCAATGATGAGATGATCGTCTGAAAATTAAAATTAAAACTATTGTACAAAAATGAATATGTCTATATAAAGGCTCATATACCCTTGGTTCTGAGTATCTTTTTGAAAATCTTCTATTAATTAATAAAACTTTTATTAGAAACTTTTCTAGAAACGACTACACTCTCCGTTACGTATACTTTTATAATAATATCAGAGATTAACTTTCATAATGTCAAAAAGGTATTATGATTACGCAGCGAAAATAGCATCAAAACATAATACGGCTTTTATTTGATAAAAGAATTATATTCTACCACTCTAAATCTGGCGACCGCAATATGTCTTCAATTATTGGTTACCCTCTCGAGATAAAGTATACATAAAGGTCCATTAGAAAGACATTAGTCCAAATAACTCCCACGCACTCTACAATCTAAAAATCTGATCCTGTCTACAAAATATTGTAGTGGTGTAGCAGAAATATATATATATATTACAAAAGCTTTTTTTGTCATTTAAGTAGTAGGCACAATGAAAAGGGTTAGATATATTCGTAACACATATTTAATTCATTTTGTACTAAATTCCTTCTGTACCTTTTTGTAGGATATGCCATTTTCACTAGATGGACTAACAATCTTTTATTACATTCTTCTAACAAAGTTGAAAATAATTGAGGAATAAAACTTACATTCTGTTTTTCCTGTTGGCAAAAAGTTAAGTAAGCTTTAAACCGAAAGAATAACAAAATCTATGTAACCAAATTATGCTTCAACTAATTAAATTGTGAAGTTCTCAATAATTTCCCAGAATCACTCGTCAGCAACAAAGCTTTCGCAAATATTTAATTAAAGTCTTTAAAGTAAATGAGAAATGTAATTTACTGACAAGAGTCTAACATATTTTATCAATATTCAAAAAGGATTACTTGGAACTCTTCAAAAGATTTGTCGTAAAATGTAATCAACCTATTAAAATACGCAAGATTCCTTAACAAAACATAAATTAATATATTCCCAAAAATTTAATTGAAGAATACCAACCAGAAAATTATTGAGAATAGATTAAATTATCATTATCATCTTGCTGCCCTTTTTCATCTGGATGGGAAATCAACAAATGAATTCTCTCGCTCTGGGCGGAGCGGAAGTGTGTGTCAGACTCTTACTGACTAAATCCCACCCGTGATCCTTCTAGTGCCCTTTGCGTTCCAGGGCCGCAACCCCAGCAGACACTGACCCTATGGGGCCCAGTCTTCTTTGCTGACAGCTCTTTGAGGCACGCGTGGAACACGACGCGCCGTCGACCCGGGTCTAGTTGCTATCGGACGACAAGCCACCCATAACTCGCCGTCCGCAGGCCGGCGCCTACGGTGGCCGAGAATCGCCCTGCGCTTCGCTTTTAAAATACCTCTACTATGGTTACTATTACTATTCTCCGTTAATAATAAAATTACTTAATATTTTGTTTGGTTGACGACAGATGTGTTGCTAAGCAGTTTGTTACGCCACTTCTTCATCCTAGTTAAAACACTAGGAACAGGCGCTAGGAAAAGGAGGGACAGGCGGGCGTTTTGGAGGACGTTCATAAAGTGCTGTTTCTCTACCTAGTTTGGTTATGAACTTATGATAAATGCAGAAGCGACAGTCAGTCTTCATTGATACGCACAGATTTTTACTCAAACCTTAATAAGTGGAAACTGTAAGTTTTAAAACTTCATTCGGTAAATAGACTGATTAGGCAAAGATAAGTCCGTCAGAAGGATTTCAAAAAAAAATTAACACTATGTTTTTCTTTTTTCACGTAAAAAAACGAAGACGATACAGTCCGTTGAATACTCGTGTGACGTCACTACTCGCTATAATTTTTTCCATGATGTATATATTTGATGCTTTTTATTTTATAAAGCAAAAAATAAGTGTCCAATTTTTTTTAATATATGTACGTGACGGACTAATAGGATTTTTTTAGTCAAATACACAAACTTAATGCTTGTGGGCAGGTACCTACTATCAGCATCAAAGGTAGACACAACAAAGGTTTTCACCTACTAATTGGGCTTGAAAATACCCGATCAATTTTCAGGACACTGAGTTTGATAAAGTAGGTAGGTAAGTGTTATTTTCGTAAAACGACAATAGTTATGTTTCTAAACAAAGATTTTATCGAGATAGGTATTTTGATAAAGCATTCATTCTGAATTCTATGCGCAGTTATTGATAGCAGTGGATTTTAGTAAAATTAATTCGTAATAGGTAATTCCTTAGCATATACTGGCGCACTAGGCAAAGATTCTTCTCATAGCTTTACAGAAAATTGTGTAGATATTACTTTCTCTACCTAATCTCCTATGAACAGCCTCGAGTCATCATGCCAGTTTTTCCTAGGCTTTCCACGTTCAACGTTATCTCTATTGTGTAGACATGGGCACACTGGACCAAGTTTTTTTGTACTTTTTTGATTTTTTGTGGAAAAGTCGGTTGTATTTTTTTGTAAAAAGTTTTTTTATTTTATATATTATAAGCAGAGATAAAATTACGTGATAAAGCTCTATGTCTTTCATATACTAGTTTCGTATATCTGTTTCTCTATTCTTTCCTCTGCATTCTATAATACGACACGTATGACATGTCCGAGCCATTTCGAAAGTTCAAATCCTTTTATGTCTCATACTAGCTTTTATGAAAGGATGAGCACGGTTCCGCAAAGGCGAAAAGACGCTTTTTCCGATAATGGATTTGCTTTATTTTAAAAATATGTGGGTATATTTTTATATGTTGGTAGTGAAATACGAGAACAATCGTATGAATAGGAGGTTACATTTTTAATAGTAAATCGTTTTTAAAAGGTTCGTTTTGAGTTACAACTTTTAGAAGATAAGATAATGTTGAAACTTGAATATACTTATTAATTTGTTTATAATTCGATGAAACTGTTAGACAACGACTTAATAAAAAAAAAACAGTTTTATCTACCTTTTTATCGTTATCAACGTGACATAGTGAAATCTATGTATTAATTTAAAGTTAATGTTATTTTAAAAACTCAATTGTACAATACGGCTGACGCATCTTGGCAAGTCTGAACATAGGCTCAGCTAACTTTTTGTTGCCATTTTTTTTTGTAAACAAATACGAATGAAAAACTCCTGTTAGTATGACGAAGTAAAAGATTCAATAACAAGTTATACACATAATAAAATCGTACGCTTGCCGTGCCTGTAGATATATTGAAAATTATAAGAGAAACGTTATGAAAAAGTATATAATACAGAAATGCAAATTTTGTGATTTGCATTTATATGCTTGTCTGTTTGTTTGTGGAAATATCACTTGTGAAATCTTACTAACTTGAACTTCATACTCAAACTTTTTCATCAAAATCAACCCACAAAATCAAATACCTATATATGGAATTTCTAAGTTCAGTTAGGAAGCTTATAGAATCGTTGCGTTGACTGAGTCCTGCATACATCACGTTAAAAGTACAAAACCAATATAGATTTGTTTTTGTTTCGTTGCTATTGGTTCTGTATAAAAAGATATGAATTAAAAACTGTACAAGTTTTCACTACGGAAAGCAGCGCCATCTATTGAGAATAAATAAAATGCATAAAAATAACACTAAAATATATTGTTGAGTAACAAGTCAAAACTTATAGTAAGTAGCACAATTTTCTAAAGTAATATTGTACAGGTGAAGAGGTTGTTTGTCTGAACTCGCTAATCTCAGGAACCATTATTGCAACATTTTTCATTGATGCTCCGCTCCTATTGGTCTTAGCGTAATGATATACTTATACTCGATAAATGGGATATCTAACACTGAAATAATTTTTAATATCGGACCGGTTCCTGAGATTACCGCGTTCAAGCAAGCAAACAAACTCTTCAGCTTTATTAATTATAAATATTCATAACTAAACCACTTACGGACCAAATGCAATTAAATTATGCCAAATTGCCTGTTTTAACTCTAACCTCAGTTCCCGGTACTACAGAAACCAAGCAATCAATGCAAAGTGGTTTAATTTTAAAAGCCTCCCCGACCGACCGACGGTATAATTTTTACACCACTGCCCAAAAACAGGAGCGTTATGTTTTTAACTCATTTGGTCTTGTTATCAAACTCGTCAAGTCTTTCACTGGCCTTTAATCTAAGTCAAAGTTTTCCAGGTTACTATAATTCACATAGGGGTGAAAATTGGTATGGCTATTGGCGACACCATTATAACTAAATGGAATGTGAAAAGATCCCCTATTTGCAAAAAAAAAAAATGAAGGTCAAAGTTCGCTTGAACGTTTTTTTTTTTTTGCATTTTTCAGCATTTCAGCACATCATAAAACTAGGTCGGACAAAAACTATTCGGGCAAATGTTTTGATACTTTTATTCCATTAAAAACCAGTGTTCTTAATAATATGCACGAGTACGCCGCATACACAGGCTGTATGATATTGAGTGCGTGCTATGAAATGGGTTATACTAGAGCTGATTTACAACGATTCTGAGCCCGATAACAATATTGGGTTTTGATGATAATTATAAAACTTTGGGGAATCGAATATTGAAATTTGTGATATGTATACAATCTTCCTTTGATGAAAACCGACTCAGCATGATAAAGGAAAAATCCCTCGATTAGTATCCATGTAACAAACTGTAACTGTACATATGATTAAGTAGAATGTTTATGTACGGGTTCATATAGTGATTTTCATGTATTCTGATTTTCACCCTGTTAAAATATGATGAGAAAGGTTCATCACACCTGTCTCACAAAAGGTTAGGACTTAGTAAACTACTTAAGTGTCAGAAACTTATGATCGATTTGCATCCATTTCCCTGAATCTGTCTATTGTTTAATATTGTATGCGCGTGTAACACAACGTTGTTGGTTGGAATAATATCTATTTGACTGTATGCATCATCATCAACTTTAATTATGTTAAATAACTATTACTCGTAACCATGTGTATATTTGAGAGAAATCAATGAAACTCTGGCCTGGAAACCTGTCAAACTTTGGCATTAAAGTAGGCTCTGATACATTCTCAATACTAAAAAGAGTTAATCACTTACGGAACCGCTCTTTTGGAATATCTGTTGTTCAAATTATGCTCCAAAATGCCGGATTTAAATTTGGAGAATGAGCCTTTAATTAATATTTACTCTTCAATCGATATAACTGATTTAAACAACAGGTATCGATTTAAGAGACCACTTAAATCCGTTCCTAGCTGATCCTTAAGGGGCATGTGTCAAAACATCAAAATAATGACAGCCGTTTGTTTTTAATTGCATGAAATATACACAACACATGTGTACATTTCATGCAACATGTTTGAACACGTTGTATTATTTTATTCAGTTAGAAAGATAAGAAATATTACAGCCACTCGAATTTAGAGATCATGAGGTACAAATCGATATGCGTTTCATTTCTATACAAGCATTACCCTGGGTGAACTGACCTCAAAAGCAAAAAAATAACTCCTTTCAATCCTAAGAGCAAATATAATTTTTAAACAAAAATAAATTGTAATTCTTAACACAATCGTAAAGAAAACTTTCGAACAAGAAACACTATTAACACTTTCAGATTTTCTGAACTTCACTGAAACTAAACTGTTGAAATCTTTTATATTATTACCATTGCTGGGACGTCAGAAGTCGTGAACCTGTTGCTTCAGCTTACTTCGGTTTAATTGTTGCTCTCAAAACGAAATGTATCAAGTTGAATGTACTGAAAACCTCTGAATTATTGTATCATAAATTTGTTTTACAAAACCGTGACATATTCTTAATTATTATTATGTTGTTAAAATATATTGGTTGTAGACAAAGTAGTAATACGTATGTGTTGCTTTCCAAAACGATGTAACAGGATTAAAGAAAGAGAAATGCAGGAATATATATATATATATATATATCCTACAGGAACCAAACATTTTTCTCAGCCGTGATAAAGCTTTCTTTTCACATAAAAAATTTAGAAGGGAAAATGATAAATACAAATACAAGAGCACAAAAGTGATCATTTTCACAATCGGATCCGTATTTCCGGAGATCCCTTTACAAACCTAATAATAAAAAATAACTACCTCTTTATTATATAAATAGAGCGTAACCTTTTTCAACACCTTTCAGAAAAATTTAAATCATCTCCATTTCCTTTGTGATGGCCACCCCACATACTACTTTGGAAATCAGATTCTACTACTCAGTGGATTCAGTAAAATGCCACGTGAATATTTTTGATTACCTAGGTAGGGCTGGCCCATTTGAAATATTATACTAGTAGTAAGTACCTACAATAATCTTTTCTACAATAATATTATAAAGAGGAAAGATTTGTATGTCTCTAACGAAAACTCAAAAACTACACGACCGATTTCAAAAACTCTTTCACCATTAGAATGCTACATTATCCCTGAGTAACAAAGGCTATATTAAAATAAATAAATGTACATCCGTGCGAAGCCGGGACGGCCGCTAGAATTTAATATAAACATATGATCAACTACCCTTATCAAATATACTTCTTATATACTTATTGTTTTTTTTTCCATCTGTGGTTTCTGGAACTATGTGTCTCCTTCTTGGAGGTGGGCGTTAATAGCTGCGACACAATTTGTAAAATGTGTTTTTGTTCCAATAAAGATTATCATATTATTATATACTTATCAAATATACTGGGTCCGAACTCCTAACACAATCCATAATTTAATATTATAAATGCGAAAGTAATTCTATCTCTTGTCGAAACCACTGATTGGCTTTTCTTGGCACACGAGTATTTTCAAGTAAACATCTAAAACAGATCTTGACTGAGATGCGAACGTGCTTAAAAATTTGTAGAATTGACCTTCTGGATTAGGATCAGAATAAACGCGCTTACCTCAGGAACTCTCACTATTTTTCTCAGTGTTAAATAGCCCATTCATCGAGGAAGGCTATAGCCTATATAATCATCACACTAAGACCAATAGGAGCGGAGCAGTCATGAAAAATGTGACACAAACGAAGTAGCGCGGGTCAGACAGTATTTATATACTTTTACCATTCTGACACTATTGTAATAGCACTTGAGGCCTCAAGTGCTATTACAATAGTGTCATATGGTTTTTACAAGTTTGGTAGTCTACTAATATAAAAGCATCACTATGACGTTCCAATGGTCAACCATTAACATTCCATTGAAAGAAATGGCATAGAATGGTAATCTCGTACAATGTACATAATGACTAAATGAATGACAGACGTATGCAGTAGGTAATCTGCTAACATTTTGACAGTTCCTTTGATCAGTGACCTACCATTAGAACGTCACTGTGCAGTCATTGCTTTTAATAGCTCAGTTATCAGAAAGTATTACGAAACCATTGACCGATCATTATGAATTTAGCAGATTACGAACTTTTAGCAAAATGACAATGGGATCGTTTTGGAATGACAAATTTATAAAAATAGCAGACTTAGGGCCCTAGTTGTATGTTCTCTGAGGACAACAAAACTTTTTTTCACACAAACAAAGGCGAAGGAAGCTAGTTGTAGTTAAAAGTAGAATTCGAATGATTTCATGGTTTTGGTGAATTTGGTTTATTCAAATGAATTACGTTGAAATTAGGTGTACCTTGAACACAAAACATAGAAAATTGTTTGCGCTACGTACAATGAATACTGAAAAGAGATATCTTATTACGTTTTTTGTATAGTGATAAAAATAAATAAAGGATTACATAAAAAAATCTGCCACTAACTTTACTTTTACGTTACTTTATATAGAAACAAACTTCAATTCGTTCCTTCTAATTTTATCCATGCCTTCCGTCCCTTGTTTCACTTTATTTGTGGGTGACGCAATAAGTTTTGTTCCCCCATTCACCTCTGTCAACTGTCAAGATACACACGTCCGTTTCAACTTCACTGTAACTAGAAGTGACGGTGCTACTTTTAAACTTCCTCATAAATAATATAGAAAAAAACAACAACGTGAATACAACAAAACAACATGTTTTCCCGGCTGTTAAGTGACATTTTGTGGGAGGTCATTTTCAGCGCGCCGACATCACTCGCACGCGGTAATCGTGTGCAAATACGTCGGAAGCTGTCAAACGCTCATTTGCCGCTGAATTACACTGGTTTACGCTGGAATAGCCTCTTATGTGACGTAGGCATAATCGAACAAGCTAATATCTACATAGGCAGCTATCTCATCGTATATTCGTATCGTACTTAGGTAGTAGTCAATTCTTTTTCGTCAGCTGATTCTTATGTAAAAGGGTCAGAAACTTTAAAAATATAGTGCACTATATTTTAAATGTCTCCGGAAAATTGCAGAATCCGTAAGATTGTAATAGATCTTTATAAGATTATAATTGCTAGATACATTAAGAAGAAATCGTTTTGTGTCCAATAAATCCCATCCAAATTCAATAGTTTCCAATTGTTCGCGACGATGCGTCTTAGCTACATAGTATAGGTAGTTATAGGTAGCTATAGTAGTACATAGAATGTTGCAAATAAATAAAACCGCGACTACATAGTATAGGTAGTTATAGGTAGTTAGTTAGCACATAGAATGCTGTAACAGATAAAGCTGCATAGTATAGATAGTTATAGGTAGCTATAGTTGATACATAGTTTGTTATTGAAATAAAACACATTCGTTACAGTCGTTTGCTCTCAAGAGGCGGTATATGGGCCCTTGGAGCCTTTATTTCTTCCAAGTAAATAGAATATAGTTAGGTAGGGTATCCTATCCCTTACACATAACAGTAAACACATGGTAACCCTGGTAATCGAAGGTATATAAAGGTAATCAAGGTATATAAAGGCTATTTCGGTCCGCTATCCGTTACAGTCGGTCGCCAGCATCAGAAGAGGTACGTGGCTCTATTTACGTGCCTGACCACCAGAGCGGTACACCTGGAAATCGCCGCAAGCCTCAGCGCAGACTCCGCGATACTAGCACTGCGCCGCTTCGCTGCACGCAGAGGATGTCCAACAGAAATACATTCAGACAACGGCACCAACATGCACGGTGCCGACAAAGAGCTCCGAGACGCCTTCAAAGAAGAGGCAAGTCGCCGAGGCATAGTATGGCGCTTCATCACTCCGTCAGCGCCTTTTATGGGTGGCGCATGGGAGCGCCTAGTCCGATGTGTGAAGACAGCATTACAGACTATACTTCACGAAAAACACCCACATGAAGAGGTGTTACACACACTGTTGTGTGAGGCCGAATATACGGTCAACAGTCGACTGTTGACCGTATATTCGGCCTCACACAAGTTAGTGGTCGACCACTAACCCATGTTTCAGTTCACAGTGACGATGACGAGTCCATCACGCCGAACCACTTCCTCCTGGGTGGTTCAGCCCGGCTGCCGACGCCTGGCGTGTTCACAGAGCACGACATCGACAGCAAGCGCCACTGGCGGCGCTCACAAGCACTCGCCGACCAGTTCTGGCGCCGCTGGGTACGTGAGTACCTACCCGAGCTCCAACACCGGCGGGAGCCCCATAGCCGTGGCCCTAATCTGCAGGTGGGTGATCCCGTGCTCATCGCAGACGGCCAGCTGCCTCGCAACACGTGGCCGCGAGGCCGCATCATCGCAGTTTTCCCGGGCGCTGATGGAGAGGTCCGGACAGCTGAGGTGCGCACATCCGGCGGCACCTTAAAGCGTCCAGTGAAGAAACTTGTCCCACTACCAAAGTAAGACAACAGCAGGCGATGCTGCTCCCACAGCTCGCCAACCAACAGATAGATGGGTGACGCTGCCAACACGCGCAGCTCACCTCCCGCGGACATGTTCGGTCCGCATTCGGCTCGCGTCAAGCGAGCAATAGCCGGCGATGCTGCTCTCACAGCTCGCCAACCAGATAGATGGGTGATGCTTCACAGCTCGCCCCCCGCGGACACATTCGGTCCGCAATCGGCTCGCATTTTGCGGGCAATAGACGGCGACGCTGCTCCCACAGCTCGCCAACATAGCGGGTGACGCTGCCCACAGGCGCAGCTCGCCCCTCCGCGGACACATTCGGTCCGCAATCGGCTCGCATTCAGCGAGCAATAGCCGGCGATGCTGCTCACACAGCTCGCCAACATAGATGGGTGACGCTGCCTACACGCGCAGCTCGCCCCCCGCGGACATATTCGGTCCGCAATCGGCTCGCATCCGGCGAGCAACAGACGTCGATACTGCTCTCACAGCTCGCCAACCGATAGATGGGTGACGCTGCCCGCAAGGCGCAGCTCACCCCACCGCGGACATATTCGGTCCGCATTCGGCTCGCATCAAGCGAGCAGTAGCAGGCGATGCTGCTAACACAGCTCGCCAACTAATAGATGGGTGACGCTGCCCGCAAGGCGCAGCTCGCCCCACTGCGGGCATATCCGGCCCGCCGCCGCCTTGCTTTGTGCAGGCGACACAGCAGGCGACGCTGCTCTCACAGCTCGCCAACCATAGATGGGCGACGCTGCCCGCAAGGCGCAGCTCGCCCCACCGCGGACATATTCGGTCCGCATTCGGCTCGCATCAAGCGAGCAGTAGCGGGCGATGCTGCTCTCACAGCTCGCCAACCATAGATGGGTGACGCTGCCCGCAAGGCGCAGCTCACCCCACCGCGGACATATTCGGTCCGCATTCGGCTCGCATCAAGCGAGCAGTAGCCGGCGATGCTCTCACAGCTCGCCAACCATAGATGGGCGACGCTGCCCGCAAGGCGCAGCTCGCCCCACCGCGGACATATTCGGTCCGCATTCGGCTCGCATCAAGCGAGCAGTAGCCGGCGATGCTCTCACAGCTCGCCAACCATAGATGGGCGACGCTGCCCGCAAGGCGCAGCTCGCCCCACCGCGGACATATTCGGTCCGCATTCGGCTCGCATCAAGCGAGCAGTAGCCGGCGATGCTCTCACAGCTCGCCAACCATAGATGGGCGACGCTGCCCGCAAGGCGCAGCTCGCCCCACCGCGGACATATTCGGTCCGCATTCGGCTCGCATCAAGCGAGCAGTAGCCGGCGATGCTCTCACAGCTCGCCAACCATAGATGGGCGACGCTGCCCGCAAGGCGCAGCTCGCCCCACCGCGGACATATTCGGTCCGCATTCGGCTCGCATCAAGCGAGCAGTAGCCAGCGATGCTCCCACAGCTCGCCAACATAGCGAGTGATGCTGCCCACTGGCGCAGCTCACCCCCGCGGACATATTCGGTCCGCATTCGGCTCGCATCAAGCGAGCAGTAGCGGGCGATGCTGCTCACGCAGCTCGCCAACATAGCGGGCGATGCTGCCCACGGGCGCAGCCAGCCCCCATTGCGGGCATATTCGGCCCGCCACCGCCTTGCTTTGAGCAGGCGATACAGCAGGCAATGCTGCCTACACAGCTTGCCACCGCAGCAAGCGACGCTGCGCGCACTCGCAGCTCGCACAGACAGCGGGCCATCCGGCCCACAGCTCGCACATTTGCGAGAGCCTACGCAACAGCCTTGCGACTGCAGGCGACCCACAGCAGGGAAGCGGCAGACCGGCGACTGCACAGCTGCATCGAGCACCGGCATCGAGCACCGGCGCCGCGCAGCGGGCGACGTGGCTACAGGCGTCGCTCACCGGGTTTCTGCAGCGCCGCGACGTCATCGCACCGAGTCATCGCTGCACTGCACGGCGGGAGAGATGTTCGCGACGATGCGTCTTAGCTACATAGTATAGGTAGTTATAGGTAGCTATAGTAGTACATAGAATGTTGCAAATAAATAAAACCGCGACTACATAGTATAGGTAGTTATAGGTAGTTAGTTAGCACATAGAATGCTGTAACAGATAAAGCTGCATAGTATAGATAGTTATAGGTAGCTATAGTTGATACATAGTTTGTTATTGAAATAAAACACATTCGTTACAGTCGTTTGCTCTCAAGAGGCGGTATATGGGCCCTTGGAGCCTTTATTTCTTCCAAGTAAATAGAATATAGTTAGGTAGGGTATCCTATCCCTTACACATAACAGTAAACACATGGTAACCCTGGTAATCGAAGGTATATAAAGGTAATCAAGGTATATAAAGGTATATAAAGGTGATCGGTGGTATATAAGGTAATTGAGGTATATACACACACAGACAGACATACATAGGTAAATAGAAAGGGCTTGGTAATTTGAGACTTGAAATATTAGGTCAAAGGTAGTCGCATAGCTAAAAGCGACACTGACCAATCACAGAGCAGGAGGGTGCTGGTACGTGATTGGTCAATGGTTTTTGATAAATGGCCCTGGTGAAGGTATGCACAAAAATAAAACACTTTGCATCTACCCTCTTCCTTTCCCGAAAAAACAAGTCTAGATTCTAGACTTCTAAATGTCTGAAATAGAACCGCCTTGAAAAATCCTTTCAGGGGATATATAGATGTCTATAGTGTATGCAGGCATAAAGTCGTAATTTAGGTTTAAATAAAACTGTTTATTTTTATCCCCCTGAAACATATACGCTTACAGAGTTGCAACCCCTTAAGTGACAGGGTTGAAACATATGTAGTTTTGTAGAGGGTTGTCGTATCTATAGAGATACATATATAGTCCTCCTAGCATAGTTTTACGGTAAATTCACCCCAAGTAGGTAATAGCTTCGTGCCTACAATAGTTTTGTATAGTTTTTGGCATCCCACCCCTACATGGAGGGGGATGAAGGGGTGAATTCGTCTCCGCTGTATGGAGCTTACCGAGGGCTATCCATAAAGGTACGACAACCCCTACTCACATAGACCTAAGCCTAGATATAGCCTAAATTCTAGGATAGACATAGTGAAAATTAGCGTTAATAAACTTCATCACACACGGTGATTTTTTGGGTGTCGATACGGTACAGTTACGCCGTACAATAGTAACATAGGAAGTTTATTAAATTTGTAGTCATTTGCAAGATAGTTTGAACTTATACCTAAATGTAGAATCATATAGTCGCGAATTCCACCCTTCAAATCGCTAAGTGAATAGTGAACAAGTTAAATAGTGTTTTATTGTGACTTTATTGGTAAGTCCTCAATACCTACCCCTATATATTGTGTTGATAACAGCAAGTATAGCAAGTATTCAGCTAAGGGTTGCATCCTCATGGCCCGTAGCTTATAGACGGAGCGTCAACGCGTCTGGATCATTTATACCTAGGTGGGTTGTCACCATACAGTCCACTTTCGAAGAATAGGATAACCTACCCTGGCCACCCTACAGTCCAGTCGATCACGTCCGCCCCGTACACCAATATTTCTAATATAATTTAATTTCGGAAGTCGGTGTTTTTAACCGACTTCTAAAAAAGGAGGAGGTTCTCAATTCGGATGTTTGTATGTTTTTTTTTAATGTTTGTTCGCGCATAACTCCGTCGCTTGCCAACCGATTTGATAAATCGGAAAGCGGAATCGAATAAGCGGTTTTTTGTTAATTTTTAGTCGTTATTTGAACATGGACTTCCGAAATTAAAGTTATTTTATACTATTGTATTTTTTTTTTTGTTTAGAAGTCGGTTTTTTTTTTGTTGTAAAGAGTTTTATATTTTTACCCATCACAGCGTACACGGTATAAATTGTTGTAAACAAAAATTAAACCCAACAATAGGAAACTGCTATAAATCGTTGAGGAATTCGCTCAACTGTCTATGGACTCCATCATCAAACCTGTAATGGCAACTTATTGCAAAGTTCACATCAATAGAAATGAATTAAATCCAAACACCGGGTAATTGCTGTAAGTCGTTGAGGAGTTCCCTCGACTATCTTTCGGTTTCATTATCAGAGCAACTTCAGACCTTCATTAAATAGTAGTGCTAAATATAATAAACGCACTAGTCGCCAATACGATTTTCGAAGGTTCCTATCGACTTCTCTGGGATGCCTTCATAAGATCCTGGTTTCCTTATCATGATTTATAACCCTAGGGATAGGTATCTCCTTTGGTGGCAAATAATACTCACCAAAAAAATGGCAGTGCAGATTTTGTAGTAAATACCTACATAGGTATAAAACAAGAAGTGGGCTCGTAATAAACAAACCCGCCCCGACAACTCCATCGCTTTTGAAGACGATGAGAAGGCCGAATGCCTGGCCGACAGCCTAGAGGCCCAGTGCTCTCCCAGCTCTCAACCAGTAGACAAAGCACACCTGGACAAGGTGAACGCTGAAGTCGAACGTAGAGCCTCCCTCCCGCCAGTCGAGGACCCCGAGGATCCTCTCCCCCCCGTCACTCCTGACGAGGTGAAGGAGATCATCGGGCGACTCAAACTCAAGAAAGCCCCTGGGTCAGACGGAATCACCAATAAGGTGCTCCGTCTCTTCCCGGCAACCCTGATCATGTTGATGACCGCCATTTTCAACGGCGCTCTGTCCAACAACATGTTCCCACAGACGTGGAAAGAGGCTACCGTCATAGGTATCCCCAAACCAGGGAAGCCCAAGTCCTCCCCGTCCAGCTATCGTCCCATTAGTTTGCTCAAAGCTCTCGGCAAAGTCTACGAGAGGCTTATTTATAAGCGACTCAAAGACTACGTTGAAGCCAAGAGCCTCCTCCCCAATGAGCAGTTTGGTTTCCGGTCAAACCACTCATGCGTCCAACAGGTCTTCCGTATCGTTGAGCACATCAGCGACCGCTATCAGCGCGGCTTAGTTACGGGGGCCCTGTTCTTCGACATAGCGAAAGCGTTTGACAAGGTCTGGCACAACGGACTGATATACAAGTTATATCAACTGGGTGTGCCAGATCGTCTCGTGCTCATCTTGCGAGACTATTTGTCAGACCGCACCTTTCGGTACCGTATCGAAGGTGCGCTTTCGTCTCCCCACCCCATTCATGCCGGAGTACCGCAAGGCGGTGTCCTCTCTCCCTTGATATTCTCGCTGTACACCAGCGACATACCCACCAGTACTCGGACGCAACTTGCCCTATTTGCCGACGACACGGCCATCTACCGCTCCGGCAGATGTGTAAAGTCAATAGCCAGCCACCTCCAGAGATCCGCCGACGCACTAGGCGCCTGGTTTCGGAAATGGAGAGTGGAAGTCAATCCGGAAAAGAGTCAAGCGATCCTGTTTCACAGGCCGCGAGCTCGTTTCCCTCCACCAGACCCCAGTCCGATCACCATGTTTGGCAAGCCGATCCCTTGGGTGAAGCAAGCCAAATACTTAGGTGTAATCCTTGACCGAAAGCTTACTTTCGGTGAGCACATAAAGACGGTGCGTAATCGCGCCGCTTTCGCTCTCGGTAGGCTCCACCCCATGCTGAATGCACGCAGCAAGCTTTCCCTTAAATGCAAGTTGCGCATTTATATAACGTGTATACGCCCGATTATGACTTATGCGTGTGCTACTTTTGCGCACACTAAGTCGTACCGGATCCATAGGTTGCAAGTAATCCAAAACCGATTTCTGCGGAAGGCCACGGGTGCCCCGTGGTTCGTTAGAAACGATCGACTCCATGTCGACCTCCGCATTCCAACTATTAAACAATTCATGAAGCGCCTTAACAAGCGTTTCATTGAGTCCGCCGAATCCCATCAGAACCCTCTCATTGTATCGGCCGCCCGGTACACTCCCTCCAAGATTAGTAGGATTCGCCGTCCACGGCACTCCCTAGTCGAACCCGACGACCCCATCACCTTACTACAAGAGAGTAATAGGGAAACCAGTACGATTAGAAAAAACAAAAACAGACCGCGTTCCGTATTCCGGCCTCGCCGACGAGGCCCATCGCGACGCCCCAGTAACATCCCTCCCCGACTTTTGCCTAACGAGCCAGCCCGCGCCGCTGAGCCATTAGCGTTAAATCCCCTAAATAATAATAATTGACCCAGCCTGTCCCTTGCTGCCCCTCTCAATGACCCCGTTAAGCCGAGGCCCGTATCCCACAGGGGATGCCCTTAGCGAAGCGGTCATTTAGCTTTTAGTAGTTTTTAGCCCTGGCTGGGGGCCTTAAATTCATTTGAGGCCACCACAGGATTGTCCGGTTGAGCAGTAACCAGCCTTAGTGTGCTGAACTGCGAGTGGTCCATTCCAAAAAAAAAAAAAAAAAAAAAAAAAAAAAAAAAAAAGTAATAAACAAAGTTGGTACAATGAAACTGCAAGATTGCGCTGTTGGCAGAAAACCCACTAAAAAGCTGAAGGGTCGACTTGAATAACTTACTAAGTATTAGGCAAAAAGCGGCGCAGAACCGAGAACAATGGAAAAATTGAGGTACACGTTCACTGAGTTGTGAAACAGGACAGCTGGCTATAATAATAGCAGTGCACCCCCAAATATTTTTTTCCACCGGTACTCTTGTGACACAAACTACCGCTGAGTCATGCTGAATTGGCTATTCTAATACGTGACGGACGTCAGACCTTTAAATAAACATGATTACACTCTCAGAATCTGTTAATATTCGAGTATTACACCGCAACAACCTGTGAGCTATTTCCAAATTCACGATTTGAAAGTGGTTGGAAGTTTAGTATGGTTGATAGAATATTCAGTAAAGGCGTTGCTTTTAGCCTTTACTTTCGAGTTTCGTGACCTTCGCATGTTCGTACACAGCGAGCGTATGTTATATTCGACATGTAAAAGTGAGTCCGTGGGAATGATTCGCATATTTTCACGGTTAAATTGCAGGATTATTTTGAGTGAACTTTGCCGTTCTAGAAAAGGAATTTGAGAATATATTACAGTTTGATTTCTTTACCAGCATTCTGTATTTCCAATGTGGCAGTATTTTCGAGTTGTTAAGCCAAGTGAACCTAAACAGGATTCCTGAACAGTCTGTCAGTGGCTCAAGTGGAAGGCCTCCTTAGGGACGGGCCTCTGGATAGCGAGCGATGGGTGGCTCATCGTCCAATAACAACCTGGGTGGCTTGGTTGACGACGGTGCTTTGTGTTCCACTCGCGCCTCAAATAGATGTCAGCATAGAAGACCGGGCCCGCCAGGGCCAGTGCCTGTGCCAAAGAGGCATCGTGGCCCTAGAACGCAAAGAGCATTGAGCATGCAACAGCAGGAACACGGATGAGTTTTAGTCTGCAAGAGTCTGACACTCCTTTTTGCCGCGGCCAGAGTGGAAGAAGTTATTTGATGATTTCCCATCTATAAAAAAGGGATTGTGTGAGGAGTTGTCACCATAACTATCTATTTTATTTAGACTACAAATAAATGCCACAAATATATTTTATGTTTCAAGGCGAATATTAAAACGAATTTAATTTCAACGGTACATAATTATTAGGTACTTAAGCTATTTTATTCTATAACATAAGAATATCTGTACGCGAGATTTATAAATCTGGCGACACTCGTCGCGAACACTTTGCTTTTTTTATCACCGTCAAGACTTGTTTCAGGCATTAGATTCAAAAGCATGATTTTACGTACCTATTAACTTACTTTTAAGAATCGAAAAAAGGTAAACAACAAATGGAGAACAGCAGTTTTTCTTTTTCTTTGTGTTGATTTTGTTCTGAAAAATATTGTTTACAACGTGTAACAGAATAAACGCAATATGTTGAAAATGGGTCATTTTTCTCATCATACATCAATCATTTATATGCATGCAACAAAATGTATGTCTTTGTGTGTCTTCTTTTGCGGAGTTGGTTCTATAATAAAAGCTGTACATAACGATGAGTACAATGACTCCTTTTCATTCTCCTTTACTGTAGTGACTATCAACCCACTACGTATACCGCTCCGCTTATGAACATTAACTGCATCCTAAATGTGACGTCAAATCACGTGATCCTTTGCGAACGCACAAGCTCTGCCTTCCTTCGAATATGTCCTGCACTCCTTTTCTTTTTTTTGCGTTTATTCTATTGCACATTGAATACCTACTGCAACCTTGACCGTGCCATGTTTCCGTCGCATATCGCTTCGAGAGAATGCAATATACTTTATCTTTGTAGCAGAAAGAATTGTGTTCAATATGTAAGAGCAATGGAATGCGGTATCTAATACACTATCGAAGCAAATATTGTATAAAATCTGGAAGAAAAATCCCGGATTGTTTTCTTTGCGCACCAGAGTGGGTATTTGAGATGGATCGTCATAGGTAGTTGTTTCGATACCTGATGAGTAACGTTATTGTATAATATTTAAAATTTATAAAATAAATTTTAGGAAAACTTACAGCTAATACACTACTATAGAAACTAACAATATGTAAAAAATTGCCATTTACAAGTTTTCACTTTAATATAGAATTAATAATAAAAATCTCACGAAAACAGCTTAGGACTAACGCGCATACCTACATACGATCAATTACGCTCAAAAATCTAACAATTTACCATAAAAAAACGCGTTCAAGTTAGCAACCTACATTTACACCAAAAAAGCTGCTGGTAAACAAATCAAGCTCGAAATACTGAGAAGGAAGCTGTTTTTTAACAGTGCGGGGTTTATCCTGAATATCTTCAGACCATAGATATAATAAATAATTTATATGCTTCAGACAATCAAGACTTGAGAAAAACTTGAACATCATTATGCGACGTTTTCTGAATCTTGAAAATTTTTGCACCTACTTTTATTTCTTTCTGAGCTCGCTCTTGACCTAGGTGTCACCGGTAAACCGGTAAGCGAGAAATGAGGTCTACGATGGAGCGAAGCAGAAGATGCTATTCATTGATGTGTATGAAACCTTTTTATAATAACGTACAAAAGCACCTAAAAAGCCCAACGATCATATTTTATAAGTACAATACCTGTAGCAGCTGTACTGAATCACAAAAATAAAATAAAGTCCAGACATCAAGTGTCCTTAGGGGTGGCCATTACAAACAATACAACGTTGCCGCTATTAAATCGGTTAACAAGCGCATCCAATTTGAACAGATGACGTCATTACATGCAGCCCAGCAAGAGGACACGTGTGGCTTAGCTCGAGCATAAGTAATATATTATATATACATTAATTGTACATTCTATAATGTTTTAAACGTGAAACAGAATAAACGCAATGCTCGAAAGGGATCCCTGTACCTACTCATAATTATGAAAACTTTTACGATGGGACCAAACAAGAAAAAAAAAACTTGCGAAAAGGTACCTCACCTACTTACTGCTACAAAAATCAGTGATGATATGCTAAATAATTTACCTAGAATACAAGGAATTACTTTCCACACATAATTGCAAAGTTTTGTTTTCGATCGTCCTTTGAGAAAAGTTTTCAGTATCTAAAAACCTAGCATAAAAAAATAATAATTATGAAACAAAATATTAATAAACGAAATATAGCATGATATATTTATTTACTTATGATTAATTTTACTATGTGACCCAAAACTAAAACCGGGTTGGTGTCCCCCGAGGCTGGAAAAAGGTTGGAGCTATTTGCGAGTAAATATTCAAGTTCCCACCGGATAGGGAAATTCCTGAAAAATTCTATATACCTTTTCCTAATATATGCCAAGCATTTCATATATAATTTGGAAACAAATAGAGACTACCGCGACGTGTAAATGGTTGTTTTAGAATAAAGTTTTTTTTTATGAGAAATAGTTGTCGCAAAACTAACTTCTAAAACAAGTTTTATTAACTTCTTGCCTTAAGACTCCCACTTAAGGCAAGAAGTTAATAAAACTTTCATTTTGACATCTTGTCACAAAAAAAATATATATCTTTATCAATCCTCTAAGCATTTCCTATAAACTTTGACATTACTCGAGAAACTTGGGTTATTTACGATATTGGTCACGAAATAATCATAAAAGAAGTGTGATAGATGTGAGAGTTAGTTAACTTCCGGAACTCGATGACCTTTTTCACCGTCTCTCTGAACAACTTCTAAGCTTTCTGCGATAATTTCACTTAACTATTTCTATATTTGGGACTAGAACGTTTGATAAAACAGTACCATACATTCTCAACAAATTCCTTGCTAATATAATAATAAAAAAATAAAACATAAATTTGCCAAAGTACTTAAGCAGACACTCTCTGTTTTTCTCAGGAGTTTGTAAACCAATTTTCAGGAAAGTGGTTTGCAAAACGGTTGGCAGAGAGCAAACGAGTAGTTCCTGAGATTTTATTGTTAGTTAGCTATTAGTATAAATTAAGAGTCCACACGATTAAAAATGTAGGTACTTTAATACCATTTTTCCCGTTCTCACAGATAAACCGTGAACACGGTTTTGTGGGGCATGGTTTTGATAAATAGATAAAATAATAATAATAGATAATTAGATAACTTTCCAACGATGATGAACTGATGAGTACTGACTGATTATTCATTTCTTAAAAACCAGCATTTTTACCTTTCCATTTATTTAGTTAAACTTGTTATCTCGACAACTTTATTCACTGAACCAGGCTTACTGAAGACTTCACTAACTAACGACAAAGCGCAATTCGCATTCGTTTACACCACTGATCTCCCGACCCCCCAATTGTCTTGTTCTACGAATTTATTCAGTTCGGGTACGGAACTGTTGACTCAGCGGAGACGTATCAATTACCCGGAACTAACCCTTGCATCAATATTCATGAGGACACATCGTTGGGATGTAATACAGAATGATGGGAGTCCATTACTTGCAGTAGGCAGTGTGTAGCATTGTAATGGAACCTATAAGACCTTCCATTACCTACTTGCGGTGAATGAAGTGGAAGACCTACTTAATAGGACCTCAAGACACACCGAAATAACTACCTTTATTTTCTCGGTTATATCCTTGTTTAACTGTTAATCGAGTAATTACAAAGTTTGCCTTGCATAAACGTCAAAAATGGATCTGTTTTTTTTTTTCTGCTCTTTCCTCATCTACATTTAAACTCGTAAAATAACCTACCTGTATCATGGATATGAAATATTTCCGCTTGCGGTTCGCGTTTTGACAAAACACTGCACGTTAATGGTATAAAACCAGAATAAGCGGGCCAGATATTATATTGAAACAAAGACCAGTACAAAATCAACGTGTTACAACTAACGCACGTGAGGTCAACGTTTATTTCCTTATCATCAGTTGATGCTATAACTACTTATAAAAGACAGACGATTATGTGAGAGAAAGTGGGCTCATAAAACAGAAAGTAAGTTACAGCAGCGATAATGGATGCTGATATCTGCTCTCTCAAATAGATACGTGAGTAGTGGCTAGGTTGTGGAATGCGTTTGAAAGAGTACGCGGCTCTGGAGCGTAAAGCACACGGGTGGACTTTAGTCAATAAGAGTCTGACACTCCCTTCCGCTCCGCCTAGAGTGGGTGTCATTTGTTGATTTCCCATCCAGAAAATAGAATTAGAACATCCTGTTGTGACGCCATGTTTGCAATTGTCTTATCACAAACACAACGCTCTGTTGCCATTTCTCTTTGTTTCTATAATTGTCATGCCTTGGCTGGCATTCCCAGAAATATTTTATATGTTTTAAGTACTACAAAACACTCTGTTTCAGTTTAAGGAAAAGGACTGTATTGATATATGATTAGTTCAGGTTATGGTCTACCCATAATAGGGTGCTTTGCGATACTTAAACCCTGTTTACGCGAACGAAACCACTGCTAGGAGGTAGGTAATAAGTAAAAAATCGCTCGAATGAATAACTTGGTTTTCCCGAGAGATTGATAAAATATTAACGAGTATATTGATACTCATTAATAAACTGTTTTTCGTCGAATGAAAAATGTGTTTTTTTTACATCAGTTATTAAACTGATATAATAAAAAAAACACATTTTTCATTCCATTTCATAAGTTCATTAAAGAAACATTCCATTGAACATAATTGAAGGTATCTTGAACATTTTGTAAGTAAATATAACGATAATTATTTCTTTTGAAGCTGTGAAAAACTTGGATTGGAAATTAGTTTGGTTAAAAGTTTGTTTTGAAAACACAATCTTAATTAATTTTGATTGGTTTTGTAGCGGTAGATAGTCGAGATTGATCACTTTCAATTGATAGCAACCAGTGTAAAGAACACAGACTCCGGCAAGTAGTGCTTAGTTGTATGAACAAAAGCAATAATCAAGAAAATCAACAAAAATATGTTCATGTGACTAGAAGGCTGGATTATTCTCGTTCAAATCAGCATTATCAATGAATGCTTGCTAGCTATGAGCAGTTTTCCGATTGAAAGCGATGTGGATGATTTTTCTGATGCCCTATGAGTTTCTTTATATACGCATTTGTACCTAATAAATTATTTATTACACGTTTGTAGATTATTATTGGTTTGTTTGGAGATTATTCACGTAACTAAATAACTACAAATGATCCCACGTAACACTTTTATAAAAAAAGAGATACTAATATTTTTTCCTATTTCGTACCCAATCAATGTTCAGACAAACCTCTTAAGTATCAATAAATTGCTCCCTGCATCGACAAAATGGCGTGCCCCCTTCCGCTCCGCCCAGAGCGGGATAAGTCATTAATTGATGATTTTCCATCGACAAAAAATGCCCGTTGGTTGACGATTTTGAACAGTCAAGATTTTTCATGGCAACCCCCAATTGACGAAAGTAGCGTGAGATGTCATGATGAACTGATGGATGTTCATGGTTAACTGGTGCTCAATTGTGTGCTTTCATGATATGGCTAGGATACGAACTGAAGTGGCTAAGGTGGACTGCAGATAAATCGCTGCAGATTAATCTTGGTAGACGGTATATCATCATGTATCCATCTCACACAGAACGAGCAAAGAGTGTGTGTATATGACACTGTGATAATGAAGCCGCGCTACAAACTAGTGTTGCAACTCCGCTGCAGTTAGGATCTAAATGAGATAAAATATTTTACCGGATACTACGCATGTACTGGACAGGACAATAAGAACAATAGCTCCAACAGACCAAGGTCTTAAGATACCTTTTGGAAATCGGGCGAAGGGAGGTGTAAATTTGGCAGAAAATGCTGCAAGGTCTTATCTATCCGAACCACTGAAATATCCGGCAACAAATAAAGAAATTATTTACTTTCCTCATTGATACTGTAACTAACGAACAAGAGGCAAAATAAACTTTTTCCTATCATTTATTTTCTTTATTTGTGTTGATATAGAAAAAAAGAAAAGTAAAACTTCTGACCACTTCGTGAAGGCCCGTGGACACTTAATAACTCAGAGTTATTTAATTAAAAGTTTTGTTTGAATATACTTCCCTAGTGGTATCTACAGCGCTGTATGATGGCGTAAATATTAAGGGCTTAAAATTATTTAAAAGGGTTCATCTAATGGGTGGATCATTTAAATGTGATTTCATAATTGCTCAAATAAAATGAAAGGGCTTTATGGAGTAATGAATATGGGTTTTCACGTCTGTGTCCAAAATTAAAGGAGGATGCCCAAATCTTTAGGATTCTTGGCCCCCAGCCTCGCAAGACAAAACTTGTTTTGATGAAAAGTACTCAACAAGATATGAAAAACAGTCAGCGTAATCAAAGCTGTCTGGGCTGTCCTTAAGAAGATATAGGCTGATAAAATCTCGGACTCCAAATCGGTATTTTTACATGAACCTATATTTTGATTTGTTAATTAAGGCTCAAAACTTTTTATATAAATTCAAATGTTTAGGCACTGTCTTCTTCCTCTGATTCTTCAAATACCGCAAAGATATTATTTAATGTTTAAGCAGGTTCGCTGATTTCTGTTTTAAACCTGCCCCATCCGAAGAACTAGAGGACTGTCATTTTATGGGCACAGCACCCAATAGTCCTTTTGCCATATTTGCATTGACAAAAGTGCCCTGATATTCCCTCTGCACCACTTTTATCTTGATCGATGGGAATATATATAAAATATTTTGTAGTATTATGGTGGTAAGATTGCATTCGCTTGCGAATTAACATCGGATTATTACATACATCATGCACCGGCTATTGGTGACTCTTAGAATATAAATAAAAGCTAACTAGATGTTGTTCATCGAGGCACACTATGTGGGTATACGGTTTGCAGTACATACTTTCGCTTATATCTTGGAACCGATGGCTCGCACGCAAAAAAAAAAAGTTCTATTCTATGGAGCTTTTTATTGTCTTGATGAGCTGAATCGAGTGCCATTGGTTTTATTTTGCGAGGACTGGGGGCAGTTTTGCGCATTCTTCTTTCTGTGATGGTTTAAATTCGTTATCGTTTTGCATAATAAACCCAAGGGTTTAACCCAAGCTTTTTACGAAAAAAAAAATACATTTAGATTAAAAGAGATACACCCGAACTGAGATGAAAATAAATATGATATTTCACGGGGGATTTAAAATAAATTCTAAAGTTTTACCTACAAACTTTATAGAAGACTATGCGAGCGGAGTCAGAATGTAGTCAGGGTAGGTCGTTTATTTGTTCACTATGTATTCCAGAAGTAATAGTGCTTTCTTCCTTCTGTAATGGTATGCATCAATAGACATTAAACATATAACTCTCCATTATCTATTTGGAACCGTATCACTAATAAGTAAGAAGTTCTCATTCAGAATATCCTTCCTAAGAATACCCAGAACCACTCCAGAACAACACACAGAAGAATATCCAAACATTCTCATTTCATTTCTTCATTGCTACCGCAGCTCAATCGAATTACCGTCACATCCGAGAAATACCTCAAGCTTTAATAAAACTATTAGTCACGATTATGTAAGCAATAACCGCCTCTATCAACACCCAATAATGCTCATTGTACTGTGCGCACGTGTTATAATAATATTATCATAAATATAAGGCCGCATTTCAACCAAATTCCCTCGCCTCACTTGGGTTTACCAATTCTGTTTCTACTAGGAGTTTTCGAATCTCAACGTCCCTTTTTGTGGTTAAAATTGCTGAACATTGAATAACATGACTTGCAATCTGTATCGATAAAACTAATAAATAATGTTTATATAATCAATCACTTAAACTTAGTTTACAATTGCCTTATCTCAAAGAAAATCTGATTAATATCTAAGGATAATCATAGAATGATAACACATGTGCACATAAGAAATGAGATACTTAATCTAATTTGTATTGCGAAGATACTTTAACGAGAGAAATATGACTCACTGAGATAATGCAATAAGTATAGAACTTATTGCACCTGAACCGGATACAACAGCTGTAGACGTAATTGGTTTTCTATGCGTACTTTATTACAATGAACTTTATAAATATTAGTAAGAAGGTATGCTTCCTGTCTACAGCTTTAATAGGGTAGTTAACTAAAAAATCTGATTAGTCCGTCAGATAGATTTCCAAAAAATATTGGAGACGTATTTTTTCTTTTTTCACATAAACAAAAAATAAAGACGATACAGTGCGTTGAAAACTCGTGTGACGTCACTACCTGCTACAATTTTTACCGGGCAGTGACGTCACACGCTCCCACTCCTGATCTTTGATGCTTTTCGTCAGTTTTTATAGATTTGATAAAGGAAAAAATACGTGTCCAATATTTTTCTATAATCTAACTGACGGACTAATTAGAATCATATTTTTTTAATCAGGAAACATCCCTATTGATGTTGAAATTATGTGTTTATCATTTATAAAATTTTGTGTGCACTGTAGAGTCCTGAGACCTAGACAAGTTTAATATTTTAGTTTCTGAGTCCTTGCGGATACCCACAAGGACCTATATGAGTAGGAGTAGATCTATTTTAGGATTGTGAATTCAAAACTCTTCACTACTTGGAATCTCGGCGGGCTTTAAAACATATTATTTAGCATATCTCCATGTTAACCTCATCATCGTTAATAACAAAACTGTTGTTTTGTTGCTCTGTTCCTTATTCTTGTTTTTATTACGCTTGCTTTTTTCTATATCCCACAACAAAAACTGGGTATCGTGAAAGCTACGCTAGTCACCAAAATTATTTTTCGCTACAACACAATATTATCTATATTATTATAATATTTTATTGAGATGACAGTAGTATTTTATTGTCATTTCTCTGTTTAATGTAATATCTTTATTCATCTAAAGTTATATTGAAATTATTAACATTTTAGAATATTTCTTATAGAAACTGTAAAAAAAATAACATTTGTGCTTAATTTATTATTATTATCAGTTTTTTGATGACGAAAATGGTATCACAGGCCATACTAACGCGGACAGCAGAAAGCACGGTTCCTCTCAGATAGTTCACGAAGGCAAAATCGCGGTAAAGAGCTAGTTTGTAAATAATCCTAAGTCATTGACTCAGTATGATTACCTACCATTGTCTTATTTGACCATGTAAGTCTTTATGAGCTAATCAACACCTCGGGTAGTCCCTAAAGTTATATTCATAGGATTATTATATTAGTGAGTACATCCAGAGATTATAGTAACAATTCACGGCTAACTTCTGGGTACTATTGTGTTGGGTATAATAAAGGAAATTATATTAATAATACACAACATACATCTCGTTCAAGATAGCATACGGAAAGTCGAGTGTTCTAAATAATGTTGTCGGACAGAGGATAAGTATTGCCATACAAATACAACGTGGCAATGCTGCCAGTCTTTTGGGCTCACTTTACGACCAATTTTTTATGCCATATTGAGGTATGAGGATTTTAGATCATTTTTATTTTAAGTGTATATAGTTGGATTTTATATAAATTTATTATTGTTTGTTTGTTGATGATAAATTCTGATCTGATGTTAGTTTTTATTTAACTGTTAAAGAGCTACATTTTTTGCAGTGTACCATAAGACTTTTTATTCCACGAAATGCACGTCTCGTGACGTTTTTCTCTAGGAACGAAGCCGCGAGGAAATGCTAGTGTGATAATGTTTGAATAAGCGCGTATGCTATAACCCTATGTAGATAATTAAGCGTGCATATTTTGTATGATAAATTACTAAAGTTAGATTGAACTAAAAATATATTGTATTTTATTCGACGAAAATCATGATGTTATTGCAATTAATTTTGAGATTACAATCCATAAATTATTATTTATCGCATGCACAATAATTTAACAATTTTTTTTTATTTTTTTTTTAATCTATATCTTTAATTTCGCAGCTGGGTTTTTGAAAAGATCTGATCAAATCAGAGTCCCTTGTCTAAAATCCACTTCAAAAATCCGATACCTGTGCAGCAAGCAAGTGCAAAGCTAATCACAAAGTGTTGTAACATCACTATTTCCTGTGAGAGGAAGCCCGCCCGGAACGTACGAAACTCCCGACAAACTGTTCAAGTTTTATGACGCGGAAGTTGACGTCGCCGCGTCGTAACAGTGAATATTCTCGAAAATATGGTATGCAAATACCTGAGTGCAAAATGTTCTATGAATAAGTTAATATGTTGTGGTATTTACTATCGTTTTTTTTTTTGGCTGCGTGATTTTAGATAAACCCACGCACATGCAGGTGCCTGGGTTATTATCATTCGAAGTTATTACTAGGATACCCATGAACACTAGCCTTTTTATGACGAAGGTAAATTATTTTTACAAACATAATATTATTAAAAAATGCAATATTTCAGTTTTTACCAACAATAATAATAATAATAAAATCATTTATTTTCTCACCACAATATTTACGGCTAACATGGATATATTGTTAGGTTACAATAATTAAATTAAATTAAAATTAAATATTGTGGGCACTAACAATACTTACACTACCTATTACAATGAGGCATTTTATAGCGATTTAACCAACGGTTATGACCGCTAAGCTTTTTGACACTTCACACTAATAAAACTGTTGGATTTGTTTACAATTAGCGAGATAACCTGTAATCGAATTGTGAAGGCTGGTACGAAGCGCGGAAAAAAGGAAAGCGTAGCGTATTCTACCTAAATGCTACGCCGTAGCATGTATAAGTTTTTTTTAAGGAAAATCAAACAAATTTAAGTAAGTGTAGCAGTCGCTATGTCGCTCGTAGCCACGAGTAAAGTGATTTAAATAAAGCAAAGCGAATCAAGTGTCTTGTTATGCAGATGTCGATGATAAATGCAAAGTGGGAAACCTCGAAAAATGTAAATCAGCGAACACACTGACATACAGATGTCGCTGAAAACCAGTGCGATGGTTGTGAATCGTGTGACATTTTGTTGAATATATGTGAAGCCGGGGCAGATTGCTAGCAAAAACGAATACAGAGGTAACATCTTTTAACGGTAATCACTGAGATAAAGATACACTATTGCCAAGTACCATGCTAAGTAATACAAGTTAATAATAATAGTGATACGTAGTAGCTGAACTCACATAAAAGAACTAGTTTTTGACATTTAAAGGCTAAACCAATTCAGAGTTTAGCCGCACGGTACCTAGTTACAAGTGGATTCAATTTGATTCGCATGTGTTGCGGCACTGCGGTCAGAATGTAGTCAGTATTTATGAATACTAATATTATAAAGAGGAAAGATTTGATTGTTTGTTTGTATTGAATAGGCTCCGAAACCACTGAAACGATTTGAAAAATTCTCTCACTGTTGGGAAGCTACGTTATCCCCGGGTGACAGGCTATATTTTATCCCAAAAAAAAAAACAATTGATTGAGTCAGGCGTTACTTTGCGGAAATCCATTTTAAATTTGAAAATGAAAATAATATATCTAGTTTTAATTTCCGCGAATATTAGTGGGTTGCAGGTATGCACCTCCCTCCCGCCCGCTATATTATGCACATGCAAGATTACAAGGCAAATGCAAGGATTTTATGCCTACAACCCACCTGCAACCTCGCGCTGCTAATATTCGCGGAAATTAAAACTAGATATATTATTTTCATTTTCAAATGTTATATTTTATCCCAATATTTCCACGGGAACGGGAACTATGCGGGTGTGACATTTTGCTATCAGCATGACGGTTGCCTTTATGTATTTTTAATTTATTTTAAGTGATGTTCCATTAATTTAGAAATTCACAAAATAAGGACCTTCTTTGAATTCATAACTAAGGGGACGGTGTGCTATGTTTTTCCAAACATTTCTTTCAGACATTAATTTAGTTTTTTAGTGCTTTCTATGTACAAATTCATGCAACCATCACGTTACCTTCATCACGACCGTATATATACCGAAAGGATTGATTTTTTGCATTCTGATAACTTTTATTTGAAGTTTAAATGTTGTTAAAACATTATTTATATTCAAAACCTTTCGAATCGCCATTTTTACTCCTCAGTTAAAATTTATCAGACTAATGAAAAATGAGCACTTATGAGAAGAAATAATATACCTATTTAAATAGCCATACATAGCCATATATATAGTAAATTATGACAGAATTGGGTATTTTACTACATAATATATAAATCATAATTCTATTTAGTCCGTCAGTTAAATTTTCAAAAATATAATATATTATATATTACATATTTTTTATCATTTCAAATCGTTAAAAAAATATAAAGATAAAGCGATCAAATCAAAGTTCAAGAGTGTGGGCTGGTGCCGTCAGGGCGTCAGGTCGCTGGTAAAAATTATAGCACGTAGTGACGTCACACATATTTCCAACGCACTGTATCGTCTTCATTTTTTGTTTACATGTCAAAAGAAAAAAATACTTATCCAATAGTTTTTCGAAATATATCAGACGGACTAATTAGATTTTTTCATTAAAATATCGTATTATAACAAGAATTTTACTTAATAACGCACAAACGTATCTGCAATTTCCAAATCAACACAGTTTTATTAGTTTGTTACTCACTATTTTATTTATAGGCCATTAAATAGGATCCACATTTACTCGTACGAACCACGATAAAAGTCTAGTAGGTAATTATCTAGGAATAATTTATTTGGAATTACAATGATATAAAGAAATTCAGGCTTAGTTTCTATGGTACTCGGGAGGGGGCTGAAATAGAGTGCCAGTAATGGTCCCATTTCGGCCTCCTCCAGAGACAAGTCGGCCGCTGTGCTATTGCGCAGTGGCTGATGCCTGTGGACGGTGAGCGTGGGTGGCTCGCCGTCCGATACCAGGCTGAGTCGACGACGCGTTGTGTTCCACGCGCGCCTCAAGGAGCCGTCAGCACCAAGGACGGGGCCCCATAGGGTCGGTGCCTGCTAGGGTTGCGGAATTTGTTCGAAAGAGTTACCGCGGCCCTGGAACGCAAAGGGCACAAGAGGAACACGGGTGGGTTTTAGTTAGTAAGAGTCTGACACTCCCTACCGCTCCGGGCGGGAGGGGTAATTTGATGATTTCCCATCCAAAAAAAAAGGCTTAGTTTCTATTTAACCAATCTTCTAAATTAATTTGTTATATTTTCAAACGAACGTTAAATGTTGTGACCTCTGAGATGTGTCACAAAGTCATTAAATACAATGTTTTTCAATTCAAGCTAGAAACATCGAATAAACGGTGATTTGAACATTTTTATCAAGATGTTGTACATAATCGAGAAATTGTTGAATTGAGTGTCTTTAAAATTCCATTCTATTCAATTTAAAACCTTTACGTTTTATGAAATCTTTTTTTTAGAAGAATATTGTTAACAGTATTTTATTTTACATACTATGAACTTTGATGAAAGTTTAATTATGCACAGCAGCGTCTAAACCCAGTCACTAATCTCTGATACATATTGTGATGAGATTGTGTTCAGTGCTTTTATCAATTCCCTCACTTTGCAGAAAAGACACAGAAAGTAGTGATAGCTTTTTTGTTTGTATGTATAGACTGTCATATTTGCACTAACGCAAAGTCTTTACATGAATAAAACACGTTCAGCTAATATGTTTTGCATACCAAAAAGATAGGCTATGGGATAATATTGATATTATTTTTTATTAAAATTGATTATTGAGGTACCTATTTACTTATCTCTACGTATATAGTTCAAAACTTAACGCGATCCCTTATAACCAACCGTTCAATACAACCTAATATTTTGCATGAAAAAGCAATACCATTCTATTAAATAAGGATATATGTAGTGTCTTAATCTTTTTCCGTCGTAATATTCTTACTGGAACACATTTGTATGCAAGAACCTGTTATTGCCCAAAATAGACCACTCATAAAGAGTTAAACAATATTTCTTGATACAAAACACTGCCATGCGGCAGGCACAATAAAATGTTCAGTTGTAAATCAAAAGTTTATACGTAAATCTTTATGACCCATAATATTTGCGAGACATTTATTTTACACGAAGCAACAAGTTGTAATAGCAATAAATAAGTAAGTCTATAAAATATAAGTCTAAATAATGTTGTACATATTCGTGCAAGGCTGAGTTTTAAACGCAATCAATGATATTTAGTTATTTTTTGCATTCATGGCCTGTTCCTCAAGAAAAGTGAAATTCTCTATGATATATTCAGCTTTTTACACTCAATGATAGTGTAGCTTGTATTTGTCTTTTTATTTCAGATTATTTCAGTCCATCCAAAGGTTGTCTGGTAGATATCGCTGTCAGCGATCAGACCGGTATTGTACCCATAGATTACAGTCTATGTAAAATTGGGAAGCTATTTTCTGTGTACGATTAAGTATATTATTAATTTATCTACAACGTGTAACAAAATAAACGCAATATCTCTTAGGAGGTCATTGTACTCATTACTATAAACAACTTTTACGATGGGAACGACCCCGAAATCGCGAAAACAATTTAGATGTTCAGTACATTATGTTCAGGAGTGGGGCAGTCTATTTCTTTCGCGATTCAGTGTTGGTCCTATAGTAAAAGTTGTTCCTAATTATGAGTATAATGACCCCTTAAGAGGTATTGCGTTTATTCTAATACAAATTGTATGTACGAGCCTTTGGTAAATGAAAAAATAACTTTTCCTAACTTACACTTAGGGACATTACAAAATTCAAATTACTGTTTAAAGATATCTTTTCACGGTAGATATTGCAGAAAGCAGAACATTTTTTTTTTTATTATGACTGTTTTGTCTCTACTTTACTGTGCAAGTTTTTTTAACGCAGTTATATATACTTACATAATATTTTAAACAAGAAAACCCCGTGCAATATTCAATGAGAAAAAAGTTGTTGGGATGAAACATTTCCTTTTTCAAGGATCATCTTAATTAACTGCGCAGGTATCTCTGTTCATTTTCCTTAAGAAAGGTAGGAGGATGACGTCACGGATTAAGATTAAGATACGTACGTGAGAAGGAAATGGAAAGACTCATTTTGGTGCCATCTAAATATTTTTATCGTCGAAATACCAAATTCATCTCACGCCGCGATTACCAATATATTTACTAATCAATTAACTTTCATGAGTGCTAAATAAGATAATTATTTGAAAAAATATCAATTTATTATCAGTCACGCATTTGATTATTTCCCGCAGGCAACTTATTTATTAATTTATAATTATTTTATTAATTTTTCTTAGTTATACTTATTTTATCAATGCGAAAGTGTTTTTCATCAAGGTAAAATCCCTTCAAGTAACCAAACATTTCAATCGCTGGCAAATAAATATCAATTTAAGTCACACAAACGCCCAACACAACAGCCATAAAAATATTGTAATGAAGAAAAATCCAGGTTCAACCTATTAAATACTAAAAACAGGTGATTAACGGTTCAAAGAAGAAAAAAAAAACAAACCTATTAGCTAAGTGGAAAATAGAGTGCTCAAACTTGATACATGAAACAAAGGTGATCCAATAGGGATTTATTTTATTTCGACGTACGGAGTCCTAAAATGATTAAACACTTATATATTCACTTTCATTCATATTATGAAATACTGTGCTCAAAATTTAAATGTCGCATTAATCTTTTAAAGGGCGTGTTCAACTTCGGATACCAATATATATGAAATCTTATGAATAAGTAATATAAATTCTCCATTGAGCTCATTTCACATGTAAAGACAAATATAAGCAGGTTCCTTGTTAATGTCATAATACTGAAACAATTAATTTTCTATCATTTATGGCTGTCCATTGCTCAACAATGTTAGCGAGTAGAATAGAATAGAAAACCATTTTACCTGATTTTTTATAAAAGTAAAATATAATCTTTTGTTTGCATATCTGAAAGTGCACAAAGTTCATTTGAATAACAAAAAGGTACGATATTGTTAAGTAGCTTTTGACAAGCTACTTTTAACTCCGAAAACGCTCGGCTACCATCTTACATTTGTTTTTTTTTTTGGCTAAAATGGTGTTTCTTGTTTATTATTTGTGTTTCATCTAAACCTTGGTTTTGGCATGCAGCGTGGAACGTTACAAAGTTCGAGAGATGGATCCCTGGACAAAAAGGTATCTTTGTTTGAGACTGCATTTTTATATCCCAATATTTTTGTTAGTGATTTTCTTCTTCTTGAAGTAACATCTTCTATCGAAGGTTGTCGATCATCATGGCAATTTGGACCCTCGACACAGCAGCTCTAAATAGAGAACGTGTGCTTTTGTTGTACCATTGGCGCAGATTTTTAAGCCAAGATGATCTTCTCCTTCCTGGAATTCTTTTCCCCTGTATCTTCTTTTGAATTATAAGTTGCAACATGTCATACTTCGAGCTGCGCATAATGTGGCCAAGATATTCAAGTTTTTGCCTCTTGAAAGTGTTAAGAACCTCCACCTTTTCCCCATTTGCAACACTGTTTCATTTCGTACTTAGTGTTATTGATAGAAAGCTACAATATCGTAGAATGTCATACATATACTACTTTGATGATGAAAATGTATTGAGAGATAAGCCATTGGAGATTATCTGCGGGAAGAACCTCGTCAGGTGATTTATATTATAGTTACATTTTCTCTTAGTCTACTGCAGCTATAACTTCTGCACAGCATATTACAAAACTTTCCTGTACAATATCTTGTTAGTCACGTCTATCGTACGTGCAATAGTCTCATTGCCCGGGGACAATATTGTTCATAAGTCTTTTGGCCCTGAGAACCGCGGCAGACATAGATTAATACCTTACTTAGTGGACGAACAGAGCTTTATTAATACTCGTTCTTAGATACATTTTAATAGCTGTTGGTACTATACAGTCTGTTGTTTTTTGAGAGTAAAAAAAGGAGAAATCGGTTGCTTTTTTTTGTAATAAGTTTTTTTATTTTTCACTGCTAAGTGATACACGGCCCTTCTCCTAAAAGTATCAATAACATTGGTATAAACAATAACAAACATGCGATTTCAGCAATCCCGAAAGATATTGTTGCGCGCCAGAATTAAGTTAGGATGATAGCGGCATTCGGTACCACTAGCGCCATCTAGTATCGAGTAGCAGAACTATTGAAGTCGGGGACCTTCAAGATTTTTCTATGCTAGAATTCTCGGACCTTGGTCGGTCGCGACCGATATGTACGCGAACTTTCTGGAGTTCTACTCGGCGCCCTATATAAGGCCGGCACATGTGCCGACCGAGTCAGTATTGGAATTGCGATACAAGTGATAACTTCGAGAGCGATCTTCGACTGCGAACTCAAGTGATTAATAGTGCGATTGTGTTTTGTGATTAGTGAGTTTATAGTGTAATTAGTGTGGTGTAAATTAAAGTGTCATCCTTGTTTATTTAATCGGCTGATTTTATTGTGACGAACCCGAAGCTCGTAACAATTGGTGTCAGAAGTGGGATTTAAAAGATGCCGATTCTACCAAAGGACGACACGGAGGGTATCCGTACCCGTAGTCAACGCCAGCAAGAGACGGACCAGAGGCGTTTTGGAAGTGCAACGCCGCAGGCTACGGAGAGACAGCTGGCGACCTTAGAGGCCGGCCCGTCCACCGCCGCTCCAGCATCATCATCAGCACCAGACTTTGCTGCTCTGATGCTGATGCTGCAGGAGCAGGCCCGCCACCAGGAGGAACAAGCTCGTCGTCAGGAGGAACAGGCCCGCCGCCAGGAGGAACAGGCCCGTCGTCAGGAGGAACAGGCTCGTCGGTTGGAAGAACAGCTGCAGTGTGACAGGGAGGAACAGGCCCGTCGACAGGAGGAACAGGTGCGTCGCCAGGAAGAACAGATGTTCCTCATCAAGGATCTGCACGCCACTTTCGGCAAAGAAATAAAGGTTGTAAAAGATAAGGTGGTTCAACATGAAAACCGCCTGGTAGAAGCTGAAACCCAGATTGCTGAAATAAAGAAAGCAATGGACAACCTAAAAGTAGAAGATGGAATTGCAACCTCTGTAGCAACTACTCCTTCGCCACGGGGATTCAAAGTGCCGCCGTTCGATGGAACATCTTCCTGGTCGGCCTACAAAATACAATTTGAGGCCGTTATGCAGGCGAACGGGTGGAATAAAAATCAGGCCATGACTGCCCTCACACTAGGTCTGCGGGACCAGGCCTTAACTGTTCTGGAAGCTCTCGGCAAGGAAGTGACTTACGAGCAGCTCCTTGAGGCGTTGGAATCTAGGTATGGCGACGCTCATCTGGAACACGTGTTTCGTGCGCAGCTAAAGGATCGCGTGCAACGCAGCGGTGAAAACCTGCAGCAGTGGGCCCTTGAGGTGGAGAAGCTTGTCAGAAAAGCATACCAGTCTGCACCTGCGCTCATTCAAGGAAACCTGGTGCAGGCATTTGTTGACGGCATCCGCGACCTTGAAGTTAGAGCTGCCGTGAGGCTCGGGCACCACGAGAAGCTTAAAGACGCCTTGGCACATGCATTGGAGGTGGAAGCTGTGCGGCAGGATAATCGTTCCCATCGCGTCAGGGAGGTTGCAGCGGCTACTGTTCGCGATCGGCTTAAAGGATACAGCCCTAGATGCTATGGCTGTGGGGAAAGGGGCCACCTACGGTCCAGTTGCCCTAAGAGAACTACAGACAGGGAAGATAGTCGATCTCCAGAGGGTAGGGCGGTTAACAACATCGCCCAGCAACAGCAGGGAAACGAGTAAAAGCCAGGACTGCGGGGCGGGTGCTGGCTGATGTTCAAAGAGCCCCAAGGATTTCGATCTCACAAACCCATGATGGGAACAGCCTAATCATCAAGGGCGAGGTAAACGGAACGCCATGTAAGCTGACAATAGACACTGGAGCCTCTCGCACGGTTGTCAGTTCCCAACTAGTAAGTCGGTTCCTTGGGGACTCCGCATACAACCGAGACCGCATAAATTTGGTGACGGCCACCGGTCAGCGCATACCCGTCCGCGGAGAGAAAGAGATGGAGTTGAAGCTAGGAAACAGGACCTATCTTCACAATGTCATCGTGGCTGATATAATGGACGATTGCATCCTGGGCTTAGACTTTATGAGGAAGAATTGTTGTGAGATCGACGTTAAGCAAGGAGTTTTGAAATGTGGACAAGAGGAACTTTTCATGGAAGGGGCATTACCAGGAAATGTGTACAGCCTAAAGAAGATTGTTCTTCCGCCGAGATCCGAAACGATTGTGCCAGTTAGTCTTCCTCGGAATTCTGGGCAGACTCATCGTTGTGTGCTTGTGGAAAGGGTAGACAATGACCTTCCTTGGAAAGTGGCCCGAACTTTGGTTAGAGCCACTGACATTTCGGGGGTACGTGTGCTGAACGTTTGTGATAAGGAACAGATGATAGAAAAAGGCACGCTGATTGGTACTTGCGAGGAAGTGGATTGGTTGCGTCGGTGCCAAAATCTATCGACTGGGAACCTCAGCAAGGACGCCCAAACGAAAGTGACCACACTTTTAGACGACTGTCGCACCGTTCTGTATCAAAATGAAATGGTCAAGGCGAAGAGAATGTTACTGAAGTATGCCAATGTTTTCTCTTCAAATGATGCTGACATCGGGAAGACTGGCTTAGTTCAACACAAAATAAACACAGGAGATGAATTGCCTATCCGTCAGCGACCAAGGAGATTGCCAGTAGCACGTGAAAAGGAAGTGGAAACCATGATTGAGGGAATGGTTAAGGATGGTGTCATAGAACCTTCATCAAGTCCATGGTGTTCACCTGTTGTACTGGTAAGAAAGAAGGACGGCACCATGCGGTTTTGTGTTGACTATCGTCGTCTGAACGACGTTACGAAGAAGGACAGCTACCCGTTGCCAAGAATTGATGACACGCTGGACATGCTTACTGGAATTAAGTGGTTCAGCACGCTGGACCTAAAAAGTGGCTACTGGCAGGTCCAAATTGATCCTAAGGATAAGGAGAAAACTGCGTTCTCGACAGGAAAGGGTCTGTGGCAATTTAAAGTCATGCCGTTTGGTTTATGCAACGCTCCGGCAACGTTTGAAAGGTTGATGGAACTAGTACTAACCGGGTTAATTGGCGATGCTTGTCTGGTCTACTTGGATGACATCATCATCGTAGGCCGTACGTTTGATGAACATCTGCAAAACCTGGAACGTGTGCTCATGAAGATCCAGAGTGCAAACCTCAAGTTAAGTCCGAAGAAGTGTTCATTCTTCAAACGGCAAGTTAGCTTTTTGGGATATGTAGTGTCGGAAGAAGGTATCCGCACGGATCCAGAGAAAATCGCCGCAGTCAAGGACTGGCCAATTCCAAAAGACAAGACGCAGGTCAGAGCATTTTTGGGTTTGTGCTCCTATTATCGGCGATTCGTCAAGAACTTTGCAGACATAGCTAAACCCCTGCACAAGCTAACCGAAGAGAAGCGACATTTCTGTTGGGATGAAAGTTGCGACATTGCATTCCAGGAGCTCAAGGAACGTCTGTGCAAAACACCTATTTTGGGGTATCCTGATACCGGCAAGGAATTTATAGTTGACACAGATGCAAGCGACATAGGACTTGGCGGTGTGTTATCTCAACGGAATGGCGATCAAGAGGTTGTGATAGCGTACTTCAGCAAATCTCTGTCGAAGCCAGAAAGGAATTATTGTGTCACGCGACGGGAATTACTTGCTGTGGTCAAGTCATTGCAGCATTTTAGCAAATATCTGCTGGGAAGGAAATTCCACTTACGGACTGATCATGCTGCACTGAAATGGCTATTACAGTTCAAAAATCCAGAAGGACAAGTTGCGAGATGGATTGAACTACTTCAAGAATACGACTTTGTGATTGAACATCGCAGCGGGAAATCTCATGGCAACGCAGATGCATTATCAAGAAGACCTTGCCCTGAAGACTGCAAGCATTGTACTCGACAAGAGGGTAAAGAAGTCGTACCTGTGAGGATGATCAAGACAGATCTTAGTAACGAGTGGAAGGAAAACTTAGAACGTGCACAGCAGGATGATTTGGACATTAAGCCGATTCTGGAATGGATGAAGGCCAGTGCTCCGAAGCCTACGTGGAGTGATGTCTCAGCGATGAGTTCAATCACAAAAAGCTATTGGGCCCAATGGGACAGCTTAGTGATTCAGGATGGAGTCCTGTGCCGTAAATGGGAAAATGCTCGGGGAGACAACTGTCATTTGCAAATGGTTGTCCCTAAAGCTAAAGTACCGGATGTTCTACAGCTGTACCATAATGGTTGTTCAGGAGGCCATATGGGAGTTAAACGAACTCTACTGAAGATACGGGAACGGTTTTACTGGGTCCACTGTCGTGACGATGTCGAGGACTGGTGTCGCAAGTGTACAAGTTGTGCGGCTGTAAAAGGACCTCAGACTCGTAGCAGAGGTGCATTGAAATTGTACAATGTTGGTGCACCATGGGAAAGGATAGCGCTAGACGTTGCGGGACCGTTTCCGGAAAGTGAAAGTGGTAACAAGTATTTCATGGTGGTTATGGATTATTTCACTAAGTGGCCGGAAGTCTTCGCCATTCCAAACCAAGAAGCTTCAACAGTTGCGGATAAACTAGTTCATGAAGTCTTCTGTCGTTTTGGAGTACCCTTAGAGATTCACAGCGATCAAGGAAGGAATTTTGAGTCCCAAGTATTCCAGGAAACTTGCCGAGTTATGGGTACTCATAAAACGAGGACAACTTCTTACCACCCACAATCGGATGGAATGGTGGAACGATTTAATCAGACATTGGAGAGATATCTGGCCAAAGTTGTGGAAAACCGGCAACGAGATTGGGACAAGCACATACAACCGTTTTTGCTGTCATACCGAAGTGCTGTTCATGAAAGCACGTCAGTGACACCAGCTTTCGCAAACTTTGGAAGAGAATTGCGGTTGCCTGCAGACCTGATTACCGGAATACCACCTGATGCTCCACGCAGTATAACCGATTATGCGAATGACTTGCGGAACAAAATGAACGACATTCATGAGCACGTCAGACAATCGGGCCAGCAAATGTCTGAAAAGATGAAAACCCGCTATGACCGCAAAATGAACAATAAAGGGTTCGAGGAAGGTTCACTAGTGTGGTTGCATAATCCAGTTCGCAGCAAAGGGAAATCTCCTAAGCTTCAAGCTAAATGGGACGGACCGTACCGGATTGTGACGAAGATCAATGACGTGACCTACCGTATACAGAAAGGTACAAGAAGCGCTCCTAAGATCGTTCATGTTGATCGACTGGCGCGTTATTATGGCGCTGATAATGCTCGGGACGAGCATGTCTTAGGAGGGGGCAGTGTTGCGCGCCAGAATTAAGTTAGGATGATAGCGGCATTCGGTACCACTAGCGCCATCTAGTATCGAGTAGCAGAACTATTGAAGTCGGGGACCTTCAAGATTTTTCTATGCTAGAATTCTCGGACCTTGGTCGGTCGCGACCGATATGTACGCGAACTTTCTGGAGTTCTACTCGGCGCCCTATATAAGGCCGGCACATGTGCCGACCGAGTCAGTATTGGAATTGCGATACAAGTGATAACTTCGAGAGCGATCTTCGACTGCGAACTCAAGTGATTAATAGTGCGATTGTGTTTTGTGATTAGTGAGTTTATAGTGTAATTAGTGTGGTGTAAATTAAAGTGTCATCCTTGTTTATTTAATCGGCTGATTTTATTGTGACGAACCCGAAGCTCGTAACAATATGCTATCATTTATTGAAGAGTTCCGTTTCAGTGTTCTTCATCAAATCTTCACCAAATTAGTAAGGGACTACCTTGAAATACTAAGATGCTCTTCCAAGCCATCGTACAGAGTTATATTTTTTCATTTTACATCGACAAGATCGAATGAGAACATCATTAATGTAGATCTCAATCAAATTAAAAAATAGAACCACACGACAAGCACCAGCATTCGAATATAAAAAGAATCATCAAAATCGATACACCCAGTACAAAGTTATGAGGTAACACAAAAAAAGAAAACTCGAATTGAGAACCTTCTCCTTTTTTGGAAGTCGGTTAAAAAGTGAATGTGACTATAAAAATATGCCAATAGCTACATTCGGTTAGAAAACCATAATAAAACCAGCGAAAAATGAAAGTACGAAAGTTTATGAACGTCTTATTTTCACCTGGCTTAGTCGCTAAGCTAAAATGATTATCGCAAATATTCCTGTACAATTTTATCCTTCCCACGCCTCATCTGTTTTATGTAACGAACAAATAAAAGGTTTCTGCTGTACACGTTTATTGTTCTTTCTTTTGTTATGTAACGGGTTGCCTCCTCTGTTCGTCGATATTTGTTCATTTAACACAAGTTTCATAATCTGGGAAGCACGTACCTACTTTACTAATTTTACTCTAACTATTACTTGTACTTCTAAAATTACATTAACAATAAAACATTTTTTTTTTTTTTTTAAAAGCAAACGTCTCCTTTGTTGACATACGACTTGACATCGCAGTCGGTACTGCACTCTGATTGGCCGGCCGCAGTTGAATCGCGGTTGAGCATACCGCCGGAACTACCCGCGCGACTTTATGCGCGGGAGCGTTCAAATGTTAAGACCATTATCCATTACAAAACTCATTATTTATATGAGATATTAAAATTTGGATTTTATTAATACGTAATACTATTTAGGATAGGTGTAATGGCACAAAAAACAATTTTAGTTAAAAACAATGTTCCGACCTTGTGCGTTGGAGGCATCGATTTTAATCCCTAGGATAGAATTGCGTGCTTTAACACGATAGTATTCCCAAATTAGACAACGACATCCTAACCAGATTAGCTAGTCTTACGTGGAGGTAACAAATTGGTGCCGGAGGATACTCTATGGCTTGGAAAACTTTTAAGAGGCTTGTAGCAAGCAAGATTTTAATCGGCTATTATCAAATTGAGGTAGATTTGTCTGCAGAACTTAAGTTTTCTGTATACATGCCAATCTATACTAATATTATAAAGCTGAAGAGTTTGTTTGTTTGTTTGTTTGTTTGTTTGTTTGTTTGTTTGAACGCGCTAATCTCAGGAACTACTGGTTCGAATTGAAAAATTCTTTTTGGGTTGAATAGACCATTTATCGAGGAAGGCTTTAGGCTATATATCATCACGCTTAAGCCAATAGGAGCGGAGCAGCGATAAAGAATCTTTTAAAATCGGGGATTCCACGGGGACGAAGTCGCGGGCAGCAGCTAGTTGCTTATAAGCGGTAATGTAGTCGGTGAAAGAACATGGTTTCCTAGAAGTAACTTATTCATTCTTAATTTAAAGGCCCTCAGGTTGTAAATATAAGTTGTGGAATTTGTTTGAAAGAGTCACCGCGGCCCTGGATCGCAAAGGGTATTAGGAGTAACACGGGTGAGTTTTAGTCAGTAAGAGTCTGACTCTCTCTTCCACTCCGCCCAGAGAGGGCGCAGTCATTTGATAATTTCCCACCCATAAAAAAACGGAAGAAGGAATCATCCTTTATCCCTTTATCAACTAGAAAAAAGCTGATGATCTTCAAATGGCTAAGTACACTATAGTAGTCCATGGTTTGAACCGATTTACTGTTCTTAGCTAAGACAGTCGATCAAAATAAACTTCGCACAAAAAAAAACTCAATAAATCGCTTCATCCATTTAGGAGCAAAGATGCCAGACACATACGTTTATCTTATTATAACAACCCTCTTTTTTGGTCGCGGGTTAAAAATTTATCATTTCATTTTTCAAATTAAAGTTGTTACACAGAATAATTTAGGTTTTAACTTGTATTGCTATTTATGGGTATCATAAACAGCAACAGAAGATAAAACCTTAAAATAATATTGAAACTAAAAATACGCGCTAACTTATAAATTGCATTGCACTTTCATATTTCCACACTTTCAGCGGATCCAATTTAAAATTCACTCCTCGTACAAGATCTTCTTTTGATGGCTACGGATACGGAGAACTACAAACTTTGACTTGCATTTACCGGTTGCTAGGGTTCCGTATAAAGCT
This sequence comes from Hecatera dysodea, assembly GCA_905332915.2. Lineage (NCBI taxonomy): Eukaryota > Metazoa > Arthropoda > Insecta > Lepidoptera > Noctuidae > Hecatera > Hecatera dysodea. The sequence continues at coordinate 10,493,498 of HG995304.1, forward strand.
TTTTTACTGGATGGGAAATCATCAAATGACTACTTCCACTCTGGGCAGAGCGGAAGCAGGAAGGGAGTGTAGCGAATGCGAATTAATATACAGTATAGGCTAGATAATAAAATATAGATACAGATAATAACAAGTTAAGAAGTGGCGTGAGGTGGGAGCAAGTTTGGGTTAGTGCGTGGGGGTCGGACGGAGCGGGTGCGCTCTCGTCAGTTGGACTGGAGGCTCGCTCGCGTCAGTTGGACTGGAGGCTCGCTCGCGTCAGTTGGACTGGAGGCTCGCTCGCGTCAGTTGGACTGGAGGCTCGCTCGCGTCAGTTGGACTGGAGGCTCGCTCGCGTCAGTTGGACTGGAGGCTCGCTCGCGTCAGTTGGACTGGAGGCTCGCTCGCGTCAGTTGGACTGCAGGCTTGGAGCTGGCGAGAGCTAGCAGTATCTTGGTGAGTGAACTTATTTTATCTGAACGCATGTGTCTTCTGATCTACCAGACGTATATTTTAGACGATTTTAAATTATTTCGATATGTGTGTGCAGTGTTTTACCACAGACCAGGTCCATAAATAAAACCAAATCAGACCAGATTCAGTCGGAGGCTCGGGGTGGCTATAAGGGGAGGTTGGAGGCCACTTTAAGGGAACAGCCCCCTATATGTATAATTACGATGATAATTCAGTGACGGTTGTATAGCAAAACTCGATGTACCTAATTACAGCGGTAGTTAGATATTACCGTACTATTTATTATGACGTACGTATTATTATTATCGTACCTAGGCAAACCTTTGAGACACAGGTATTATAGACTCAGATATTCGTCACAAATGTAATTTGGCGACATGGTGGAGATGCTTGGATTCCTTTGTTATAATTTAAAAAGAACCTAATTGTTCCGTTCGGAAAATAAATAAAGCGGGTAGATGGAAAATTTTCTGCATTTAAAATATTTAGGTCAGTTTCATGTAACAACTGAATAGCTTGTTTAAGTACCTACTGACCAGAAAATTTAAAATTGGAACAGAATTTTTTTGAAATTCTCAACCAGATAATCGATTCTGATCATTAACAACAAAACCCAAACCCTTAATATTCTAAGCTATTGTGAGTGTTGAGTTATTGGTCAGTGTGTCATCTTAGGGGCGGTTATTTAGTTACGAGTACATAATTATTATTAGGGAATATTGCGCAGTTTATTTTTATCATAGTTTGTCAGTTACCCTTCGTAAAGTCGATTCTAAGAAATAATATATACGCGCTGGACAGTATTCAGTCGTGACTATAAACATTTATTTGGTAAATCCATACGTACCTACGAATGAAATTTAATAAACAATTATTATTTTTACGTTGCGTGGTGACCAGCGCTAATAGATGGTAATAGTTTATTAACTGATTACGTTATACGTTTGATCTTAGCAATCAAAGGAGTATCCCTACTAAGTAGGTACATTATGTAGACTTTATTAAGTGTAAACCTAAGACATTGCTACACAAAGTTGCGCACCCAACGTTCTTTCCTATATGTATTAATTAATAATACGTTAAAATTGATGACATAAATATCGCTCTTTGAAAATTTACCTACAGTAGGTAAATTTGAGATTGTAAATTTGATTTTGGAGGCTCGGAGCTGGCAAGAGCTGGCAGTATCTTGGTGAGTGAACTTATTTTATCTGAACGCATGTGTCTTCTGATCTACCAGATGTATATTTTAGACGATTTTAAATTATTTCGATATGTGTGTGTGCAGTGTTTTACCAGAGACCAGATCCATAAATAAAACCAAATCAGACCCGATTCAGTTGAGAGGCTCGGGGTGGCTATAAGGGGAGGTTGGAGGCCACTTTAGGGGAACAGCCATATGTATAATTACGATGATAATTCAGTGACGGTTGTACAGCAAAATTCGATGTACCTAATTACAGCGGTAGTTGGATATTAAACATATCGTACCTAGGCATACCTTTGAGACACAGGTATTATAGACTCGGGTATTCATCACAAATGTAATTTGGCGACAGGGAGTGTCAGGCTCTTACTGACTAAAACCCACCCGTGATCCATCTTGTGCGCTTTTCGTTCCAAGGCCGCGGTGACTCTTTCGAACAAATTCCGCAACCCTAGCAGGCACAGATCCTATGGGGCCACGTCTTCGTTGCTGACAGCTCTTTGAGGCGCGTGTAAAACACGACGCGCCGTCGCGTCGGCCTGGGCCTGATTGCTGTCATACGACAAGCTACCCATAGTTCGCCTTCTGCAGTATCGCGCCTACGGTGGCCGGGAATCGCCCTGCGTTTCCCGACGCCCGGGGCGTCTTCTTCTGTTGTGGTGGCTAGAGCGTGAGGTTTCTGTCTCTCGCACGCGGTCCGCCTCCTCCTTTGCTAGCATTACTGCTTCGCAGAAGGAGGAGACCGCTTCCCATACCTCCTCGCTCCGAACCATGGATTGAACTAGGGCCGGACGCGAGAGGTCACGCTGATTGCCTCGACGAGGACACTGCGTTGCTCCGCCCAAGCAAGGCAGACCTCCACCGTCCAGGCGATCCACAACAGTGTTGACACTCGGACGTGTCCTCCCGCTGAATCCGAAACTGGTACCTCCCGAAACACCCATGTCCGGTGAACACCTGCGTCAGGCGGAAGGTGAAGTCGCCGTGGCGTTTCTCCAACCACTCCTCAAAGAGGAGACATAACGTCACAATGATGGTGTGGCCATTGGTGATCTTCCTCAAGTAAAAAGCAAGCAGCGTAACACGACACCGTCACTTCTTGTGCAGTAGTTTTTATAAAATATGTATTTATTTATATTTATCGTTTTTATACTTACTTGCCTATATATTGTTAAACACAAAACATATGAGCCTTAGTTGCTTGAAATAAAGGATTAATAAAAAAATAACATTTCCTTCTTATCATTTGCGCTAACTTATAAAGAAACAGGTTTAAACTGTGTGCTATCCTAGACCGAGGTTTAAGCTCGCTCACTGTTTCTTTATGCTGGTTAACCCTGCACGGTGCACCGATCAGTTCCGACCCGCAAGGTCTGTGCCGAAAACATGTTTCTTTATGTAAGCACCCTTTGGTAATTTAGTCATAAAGTTTGTTAAAATATCCATTATCCAAACAAAGTTCTCAGGCATTTTAGATTTTCCATTTTCGCACAAACATTTTAACAGCATTTAAATGGGATTTCAACTTTCCAAGTAATCTCAACCAATTTGATGGTTAAGTTAGCGTTGAAAATATACAAATAATTGCATCACTAAGTAGCGAGTAAGACAAGGGTTGACGCAGGGAAAACAGCTCAATCCCGGAAGAGATAAGAATTTATAAGTTATGTTCGTCGACTATTAATCAAGAAAGATATATATATGCCAACCAAAAATAGATATATACTGGTATCATAGAGAGACTATTCTCTAAGTAAGATTAGCAATATCGTTTTTTGCTTGTCGTGTCATCACTCAACACATCAACTGCTGGATAATTTTTATACACAATCGTACCAAGCGTAGCTACGTTGACGAGTCAAGAGCTTACCTCATCAATAGAACTGCCGATAAGTCCTCTCCAAACACTACTCAAAGAGGGGTCTTTGCGGAGTGGTTGGAGAGGCCCACGGCGTCCTCACCTTCTGCCTGATGCAGGTGCTCACCGGACATGGCTGTTTCGGGAAATAGCTGTTTCAGATTCAGCGGGCGGATAATTTGTGTCAACATTGTGTGGATCGCCTGGACGACACGTCCAGGTGTGAACACATTGGGTGGCGGAGTAACGCCGTGTCTTCGTTGAGGCAATCGATGGCCGTGACCTCTCGCTTCCGGCCCTGGTTCAATCCATGGTCCGGAGCGATGGGGCATGGGAAGCGGTCACCTATTTCTGTGAAGCTGGAATGCTAGCGAATAAGGAGACAGTCCGTGCAAGGGAGAGGGAAACCTCACGCCCCAGTCGCCGCAACCGAAAAAGACTTCCCGGAAAGAGCCACCGCGGCCCTGGAACGCAAAGATCATTAGTAGGAACATGGGTAGGTTTTAGTCAGTAATTCATTTGATTTCTCGTCCCCATTAGGTCAACGATAAGGTGGATCCTTAAATATATTAGCCAATCAATACACCAAAGCTGTCCTGGGTGTGACGGCTATCGCCACTTGTTGAAATGATAACGCTATTTTAATGCACCCGTACTATAATTGATGTAACGTAACCTACTTTTAACCCTTGAGTACATTAAAATTAATTGCAGCGTTTACTCCAATTACTGGTATTATTTTGTATATAAAAATATATCAGCTTTTATGATGTCTCTTGGGTCTGCGGGCAATGACCCATAAAAACAGTAGACGAGTGAAATAAACTCTGAAATTAAGGGTATAAAAGTTCTTGTTTGTAAAAATCTTTTTAGCTAGGTATTATTTGATAAGTTTTTAAATTAATTCCCAAACTGGGACTTACATCGTAGATTTACTTTAATTTATATTATTTTTATAAATTAGGAACAGTTTATAAATAATGTACAAATAAGGTTTCGGTAGCAAAAAATATTAGTTGATTATTTTTTTGTATGATATTTTAGATATAGGCATAAAACCTTCCGTCATGAAAAATACTCTGTGACAGGTTGCCGTGGCATTTGACATTTTAAATTTATCGCAGCAAAAAGCTGGCTACATAAAACCTACTTAACGTTTATTGTCTGACAGGAATAAAAAAGCAATTCAAAGTGGCCCACTTCGCGGCTAGTTTCCTAACAGTTTTACTAAAAGGATTGTTTTTCGCATGAAACATGAAACATTGCATTGCATACGGGCTGCAATTGTTCTAAACAATATGTTCAAACTGCTGCAATACATCATGAAATGATTGTGCTTTGAGTCTCGTATTCAATAGGCAACATTTGACGCGCAACACGTGACGCCCAAGATTTTCAGTAACGTGCACAACGTGCGACTTGGCCAGCAGACACGCAACATTTACTATGTTAGTGAAGCAACACGTTGTGCTTCATGTTGCGCAACAAATGTTGCCTAGCGGAAACGGGGCTCAATGTTTACCGAGACTGACACTGATCAACGTGTACCTATTAAATATTTGATCAAAGGGTTTACTGTTCTACGTCAGTTAGCAAATTCTGAAATTCAAGCACAGTATGTAATACAGAATCTTTTGTTTAGACTACCAGAGATGATAAAAGCCAGTCTTAAGTATTTTCGCGAAAGGCTACGTGAGAAACCACGATAGTAAATTATTAACAAAGTTAAAATCCACAGCAAAATTAAACTCTCAAGTTAGTTCCCAGTTTGTTAGGAAGACACTTGCGTGAATGTCGCTCAGAGCTTTGCTAGCATTCTGTTTATTGTTCGGTACGGTGCCTGGTGTAAGGTGACCTAGCTTAAGCGTAACAAAGGGACTGTGATAACTCAGATATGAGTTCTGTTCTTCACTTGCGTGTTAACTGCAGCTTTCTGCTAAATCATAATGTTGTAGTAGTTTATTTTTTACATTTAAGAAAAGAACAGTTTCAAAGGCAAGACAAATGATGAGGTAGGTACTAATAGAAAGAAAAAGCTATGACTTGGCTCAATTACACAAAAATATTAGAGATTATTTTAATAAGCACAGAACGTTTTGAAGAAGTGTTCTTCTTCTAAAGAAACCCGTACTTATTTTTTGACGAATTTTATTTATTGACGTTACGCGTCCGTGTTAGGTCATAGAAGTTCATATGTGTACTCAATATTCATAATGACTATTACAGCCTAACAGATAGACACACAAGATCCTATAACGATTCCGTGTCTTTATATAGAAGTTGATACTGAACTCTAATAAACAATCTCTTCAGAATTACCTATAATAACACAAAAATAAAAACATGAAGTTTAAAATTGCTTTTTTGGTTTAGTGGTCGCTACTATTTAGCACAAAATCCGGGTGTTGCTTCTCTAGTTCAGAAAAAGGGTAAGGGATTTTTTTTTTATCTGTAACTCAGCCACAGCCTGAAGTCATATGTGCCTGGTTAATGAAAGCTTACTCGCATCTGAACCCAGGCCACCAGCAACAGTATTCTAAAAACTGAGACCGAAACTGTGTTTTACCATTTCTGGCGCATTTGTGGCAGAGATGACTGAGTAAGAAACTTGTTTTTATCTTCTGCGCAAAATGCTCTTTAAACTCAATTTGTTTTTCTCTTCTCTTCCTTTTATTTATGTACTAACGCTACATATAAGATAATTTTACCAACAATACGAATTTCTGTTATCGCATATTTTTGAAATAAATTAAAATAATTGACAAAATGTTTGGAAACATTAGCTACAACTCTGCATAATATGTTAGGGAAAATAGGCAGCAGGCAGGTGAATTCAAAACTAAAATAACAGAAACCTCAAAAGCTCAATTGCGTTGCTTATTACGCCGCTTATTGCGTCACGTCTTTCAAATAATACAGAAAATAACAAAGTCCTAATTCCATGAATCGTTTACAAACATAAATTCTCTGTAGAATAATAACTAGCTGGCTTCTGTTTGTACAAAGACGAAAACCGTAAGAAAAAAATAGTATGAAAAAATTATACCAACATCTCACCTCGTTCGTTGAGAAATATCGGTAAAGACGACGGAGCTAATTGGACTTATTAATAAAAAAGAAAGGGTTTGATATTTTCATATAGCGTAGGTACTTAGTTTTTTTTTCAGTACAGAACTTTTTTGTTTGAGTTCGAATAGAACTCGCGTATTGCAAGACAAAGGGCACTTCCATTTTTTGCAATTAGTCTACTTTGTATACGTATACAAAACTCAAGCCTTGAAATACTTCTTCGTGATTATGGTCTCCTGGTAGTTGAGGAGTTGGTATCGTTCCTGATTTCGGCCCGTCTCCAAGCTTCCTGTTAGGCCATTTATTGGAATCTAAGCGCAAGGATCATAGCTTGATTTTAAATAATTATGGTTCTGGTATCCTGGTACTTTGTAATTATTCACTCACAATTCCAGCCCCAGAAATGCTTCGACATGTTTATGGTCTGCTGGTACACGTGAATCCTTACCTATCAAAAGTTTTCAGCCCCTGAAATATATATAATACTTCGACATTCTTCTTTCTGGTTTTGTAAATCTTTAGCGCATGCAATTTTAGCCCCGGAAACTATACCATTTTTAACAAATGAACGGCTAGACTGATCACGTCCCACAGAAACTGGATAAAAATATCCTATATAAATATATCCTATGCCTGCGCCATTTATTCTTTCTGACTCATGTGTTCTTTCTTTCGTCTCCTAAGGATCATAGCTTGATGTTAAATAATTATGGTTCTGGTATCCTGGTACTATGTAAGGCACAAATCACAAATCCAGACTCAGAAATGCTTCGACATGTTTATGGTCTGCTGGGGTACACGTGCATCCTTACTTACAAATGTTTGACAGGTACGAAACAAAGGAACATTTAGGGAAAATGATTCATCTTTCATAATTATGTATTCGTCGAGTTTTAAGAAGTATTCTGCTATTCGAGGCGGAGACAAATCCAACGAATCAAAAACCAAGAAAATTGGTCCAGAAGATTTCGAGTTACAAGTGTTGTAACAAACCCGTCTTTGTTTTATATATATGAGGTCAACCGTCTTTGATATGGAATGACATAGTTTATAGGTAAACGAATATCAAAACTAAGTTTCGTATTTCTCAACTGAACATTTGGAACACTTTTTTACGCATCAAAATTTGATAGTCTATAATATTTCAAAGTCATTCGAAATTATGAATTGGTGGGACATAGACTGACGACATGTCGGCGACCTATCAGTGTCCGCCTAGTCCAGTAGTGGTACATAGGGTAAGAGAACTTAGGGCTCCCCGGCACGGATGAAGTTATTTTATAATCTTACGCATTTTTATAATTACTTAGCGAATATTATAGTAAAATTTTAAACAGTGTGTGGTATGGAAATACGACACAATACAGACAAACTCCCTAGCATACATACGAAAAGATCGAAGGGAAATAAATGCCCTTATAAAAGAATCGAAGTTACATCCAACATCGGGATATTTCTATCAACTCTCTAAGGGAACGAGAGTAAACAGAATTTGGCGAAATGGATTCAATTTACACAACACAAGTTTCTTGAAAGCATTCATAAGCAAACACATCTGAAGTGGTTGAGATATTCCTAACAAATATTGTATGTGATTCATATAGTAGGTACCTAAGTATGTTAAATGTACTTTAATTTGTGTTTAAGCTAGCTGCCGTCCATAGCTCCACTCTCGTGAATTTCGAACATTATCTGATCTGGATGAAAATCAATCAATTAAATATTCTTTATCCGATTCACGGATATAGTCTATCCGCGTGCCAAGTCTCATCGAAATCCGTTTAGCCATCAAGAAGTGAAGAGGTAACAAATAAACAACTCACTTTCACATTTGTAATACTAGCACCCGCCCGCGTGAATGTTGAAAATTATCTCTAGGGAACCTACTCCCAGAATAAAAAAGTATTGCGAATTGTACCCTATCACTATATAGTATAAAACAAAGTCGCTTTCTCTGTCCCTATATCTATGTATGCTTAAATCTTTAAAACTTCGCAACGGATTTTGATGCGGTTTCAAGAGGAAGGTTTACACATACATATTATAGTAGAGAAAACATTTAGTATCTACATTGCACCCGTGCGAAGCCGGGGCGGGTCGCTAGTTATATATAAATAAAAAAAATATGTAGGCCCGAAAAATAATGCCAATGCTAAGTCTATTCTTGGCTTTGCGATTTTTAACTGCCCAGTCTGTAACCCGTGATCATTTGTTGTTATGAAGTACAGTTGGTCTCTGGCATATTTACATACATACATACTTGAACAAACCTTCATTTATCGCTCTTCCCACTATTGAAAATCTTTTTAAAAACAGTTGCGTGGTTACAAGAATTAAGCTGAGAAACATACAACGGTAGACAGTGACTTTGTTTTTATAAATACCATTTGAGTAATTTTATACATACGCATATATGCCTCTCCTGACATGGATAGGCACCTTCGCGGAAAAACGCGATTTCCTCTTCACGAGGGTTATCTATGTAAATGTTTTGTTCGCGTCACTGTAAATGAACTAGAGCGGTATTTGCAATGTTTTCCCAGCGGTAATGCCCATGCTATGAGGTCAAGAATATAAAAATTAGTAGTCTAATCTTAAAACTTTTTTTACAAAAACATTTAAACGACTTTCTGTTGTTTCTTCTTATTTAAAAAGTTATTTTATTTTTAAAAAAAGATTTTATTTATCACTTTTAAGTGTGTTTTACCTCACAGCTAAGCGTAGTTCATCATAGCGTACCGGCGCAAATATATAATTTCGTAATTTTAAAATGTATGGTTTTGAAGTTATTCATGAAATTAAATTAAATATGACCATAGTCCCCTCTCTATCTTTCTCATCTTCGATATTAATGATATATATATATATATATATATATATATATATATATATATATATATATATATATATTTAAATATATATATATATATATATATTTAAATATATATATATATATATATATATATATATATATACTCTGTAAATTCTCAGAATGACTTAGAGACATTATAGACTATAAAATTTTAATGCGTATTCAGTTGAAAATTTATCGAGAGTTTACAATCTCTCAATAAATTTTATAATGTTACACATTTTTTTTTTATATTTGTGGCTAATCGTTTGTAGTACAAAATTAAGAATCGACTTGTTTCATCATTTTGTTTATATCGTAACTTGAAAACTAGCACCATTTATTCGATAGTCTGGTTTGTTGATTTTGAATCGACATACCAAGACATATCCGATTTGGTCGGGATTTTAAACTAATGAAGTAGATACAGTTAGTACCTAGCGTTAACCTATTTCTATTATATTCTTAATTTTAAGCGGGGTTAGGTTATGCAAGGTATATACATATACTTTGCGAAGATTTTATCTATACGACACTTTTTGTTTTCATTCTGACAACCACGCGATCGAAGTCACGGGCACAGCTAGTACTTCATAAAGGCTAAAACAACAGCTGCTGTTGTTTTAGCCTTTATGAAGTACTAGCTGTGAAAGACGATTAAACATTTGAGAGTGAAGGCTGCTGCAGCCGTCACTCTCAAATGTTTAATCGTCTTTAGTTAATATTTCAATAAGAACGTACTTCTATATTGCCTAAGTAGGTGAGTATACACAGATTTCAGCTCGGAATCCTTGAAAACACCTCATTAATCTCATAAATTAATTAAGAGGTCTCCCAAAAGTTCTTAATACTAAAAATAGACCTGAAAGTCTTTAGATGCCTACGTATTAGTATATTCACGTGGATTTCAATCCAGGTCCCTTTTTAAGGACATCAAATGACTTCTTCCTCTCTAGGCAGATTGGAAAGGAATGTCACTCTTACTGGCTAAAGCCCATCCGTGTTCCTCCAAATGCTTTTTGCGGTCCTGGGCCGCGGTGATTCTTCTACTGGCCCAAACAGGCCCCGTTTGCTATGCTGGTTCTTATCGGACGGCGAGTCACACTACGCTTGCTTGATGCAGGCCCGTCGATCCATTTCTAGCAATTCTATTTAGCTTCATAAATAAGACAACCCAAAAATGAGACATGAGGTGTTAAAACGTGAGTCTTCCGAGCGAGAAAGAGGGGTAGAGTTATACACCCTATATAGCTCCATCCCTTTTTCTCGCTCGGAAAACTCACGTTTTAAGACGTCATGGAACGCCCGCTGTCTCGAAAGCCTAAGTGCGATAATACCTAATCAAGCTGTATGATATTATACCCTGTTGATAGGCCCTCCTAATAGGGGCTAACCGAGCACGTGTATTCCTCCTAATTAGAGACGGATTGGACTGATTTCTTCTTTCTTTCTACAAGGATCCTTCATCCCACAACAAATAAACACCAATTTTGATTGTTAAAAAAGCGGTAAACTGAACTTCGCCAACGCACAACCGTATAAAAAATCCTTGCCCTTTACTATATAAAATTAAAATCTTTTTAAAACAAGATCAAAAAGTTTTCAAAGTTAAAAGATTAGCTGAAAACTAAGCTAAGATTATAATAACCTAACTTTATTTACGTCTTAAAATCGCTAGAAAGCTCTACCGTCTACAAAGTTTATTTCAGTTAAAGTAAACTGCTTTAAAGTAATTAGCAGCGAATTGAGGCAAAAGGAAACGAACGCTAAAATAGACACAAACGACGCGACCTTACCCTGAAGGCTGGGACCGTAACTCAATAACCATGATGAGGACCGAAGAAGGACGATTCAGTTATGCGGGTACAATTCCCTCAGTCTTCATAGATTAAAATAAAAGATAAGAAGTTTAACCTTAACCCGTCAATTGATGAATTTTTGAATGGTGAAATAAAGAAATGAATGACTGGTAGAATAGTTGTTTATAGTGATGTAATTAACAAGCTAATTGAGAATAAACTAATTACCTATTCTGATGATAGCAGTCCAGGTTTTGCCCGATTTGTGGCAATGGGTTCCTATTAGTTACCTAGGACTGAAACTTAGCTGGAGAATTGTGATTCTAACTATATTCTTGCCTTGAATTACGGGGAACACCTACTAGCAAGTTTGTTATGTTTGTGTGTAGAATAAACATAGAATTTTGTCAAAGTCGATTCAATCTACGTTTGCGAAAGAATAATAATGAAAGTGACTAGTTGTCCATACGCAATGGTACAATTATTTTTAACGAGAAAAACTGTTAGTAAACTCCATAGTTAAGTAGGAACTTTTTTATACTATGTCAGGTAAACATAAATAAATCAACCAGTAACATAATTCACGATTCCCTGTCTTTATCCCAAGGTACAACGTAACCTATTAACCTTAACAACGTCAACACTACCACGTAACCTTAATAGGTTACGTTGTAGTGTTGTTAGAGGTAATGCTTTAAGTAGCAACAAAATAAAACCATAAAAAGTAACAACAGTTCCGCAAGTTACTTGCTACTTAGGGAAGTCCATACTCGTAGGTACGCACCTATCTCAGATGAGCTAACAACTTAGCACAATAACCTTTAAGCTTTTTGTCTTATAGCTGTATGCAAAGTGGGTTCAACATAAGTAGGTGAAGTATTTCGAGGTAGTTCTATTTTAGAAATAGGACATACTTGCAACTTTCGCAGGCTTCTTCGTAAAACAATTTTATTCAGCAATAGCCACGACTGCTAGTGGAACCGCGTGCTTGAACCAACCTTTTAAAGGAGGCGCGCACTCTCTGTTGTTGTTCTCTGGATGAATTCACAAGGAATGCTTTGTTTGTAATTAGTTATAGACATTAGTTCTAAGTAACAATTAAGTCAAGTATTAAGGATAGCAATTAAGTTAGGTTACGGCGCATTTACTGCATTGGTTAGCTGTAATGGTAGATGTAAGTTTATACATGAAATAAAATAAAAACTAAGTTTATCCAGCACAAGGCCGGCCAACCTATGTTGAAGGTGGTCCACAATATGAACTCCGAGTTAGTCGGTGGGCCACCTAGTAAATTATACAACTTACCTGTAATACCTTTTTTATGGATGGAGAATCAACAAATGACTTCCTCAGCTCTGGGTGGAGTGGAAGGCAGTGTCAGATTCTTACTGACTAAAACCCATCCATGTTCCTCCTAATGCCTATGCGTTCCAGGGGCCGCGGTGACACTCTTAAGCAAATTCCGCAATCCTGGCAGGTTATGGTAATACCTAGGCTATTAAAATTAAGCAAAAGTCAATGACACTAATACAGAATATACATATATTTGTATCTTGTAATTGTTCGTTTTTCACAATTTTTGCTGTATAAAAACAGTTTAATTAAGAAACCTGTGTCAAAGATTAGTGTTCTATTAATTCGTGAACTCGCCGACCACTGACTGCGGGTCATTGCAATTGCATTGGAGGCCCACTCTGTGCCCCGTGGCCTGGGTTTGAGTGGCCATATTTTTATTTTAATGATTGTTAGTTTTGAATTTATTTACTTTTTGAGTGTCTTGTGCGAGTCCTAAGTAGACATTTTTCTTCTTACATACCCTGGGCCCTGGTTTCTTTGCGATAGCATTTCTTTCTCAATCTTTACAAAGGGATGTTGAAAAATTAAACCTGTCACCACTATTATTTCTATTTCAGATGCTTTCTAAAAATGCCCTCTACTCATATTTTTTTTTAATTCAACATCAAAACTTTCTGATTCCCTCCAAGTCCTACTTATTTATTTATTTAATACTTTACGCACAAATGTACAGAGGCGGACTTAATGCCTTAGGCATTTTCTACCAGTCAACCTTTGGGTGATGCAGAGAATAATTGTGGTAGGTGCAGTACGAAAGAGAAAAAAAAATAAACAGTAACGCGATTAATATTAAATTACTACAAAGATAATATATAAACTATACATATAATACAATGCTATAATATATACTTAAATTAATAAACTTATACACGAAATAGACCAGGGTAGAAGCCTTTAAAAATAATAAAAAGTGAAATAAAATAATAGTAGGATAAAACCCATTAGAAAAGGAGGAAAATATTATAAAAATGAAAGGAAAAATAGTTTAATTTATTTAATATTTTATTTATATATTTGAAAAAAGCTGATATTTTGACGGGTGAATTTTTGATTGAAAATTAGGGTGCTTTTTCGATATTAATTCAAAATAAGGCGAAAAAATAAATATTTCTAATCAAATAAATTACAGCGTATTTGGGACATAAAAAGGTAAGTTTTCACCAAATTACGTGACAAAAAAAAATAATTTTGTAAAAGATAAAAATAAAAAAACCAAAAACTTGGTTTTTTGAATTTTTCTCATAAATTTTGAGGTTATGTGAAAAAAGTGTAAATACAAAAGTTTTAGATCTTTTTATTACCTACAACTTTGCCATTTGACTTTTTTCCATAGGACTTTTAGTTTTGCCGGAAATCGAGATAAACCGTTTTTAACCCTTAAAAACTCACCCCCTCCCCTTCCCGACCTCAGATCGCCCGTAAATTATTTTTCCTTTCATTTTTATAATATTCTCCTCCTTTTCTAATGGGTTTTATCCTACTATTATTTTTTTTGGTTTTAAAAATTATCGACCCTGGACTAAAAATACTACAGTTGATGCAAACAGCTAATGAGTAAACAAAAAAGAAATTAACGCTGTGACGATACTAGTGGCAGCTTCTTACGAATGTGTTCACGAACCTTAACTTTGAAGGTTAATCGGTTGGTTGCCATCCTAATTTCCTTTTCACTTCGTTTTGTAGTCATTTCATCCTGTAAGTAACAACATAGATGGCACTAACAGGGGAATTATTGTTGAAATGGCGCCATCTATGTGACGTGAATGTTAATGTGGAATACAGTGCTAAAGCTGGTTTGTATGATGCGGGGCTTGAGTTTCCCAATAGTTCGGGTTTTTTATAATTGTCAGAGATGTCGTTGGTGTAAATTCCATTTTCATTCATTTGTTTTGTTCAGCTGTTTTCTATTCCACGTTTCATATATTCTGTTTTTTAAGAACAAAATACGATTAGTTGAATACCAACCAGTGTTTGAGTAACTCATACTCAGGAGCAATTCGTATCGTAGTCGCAAATTGTCAAGATCACAAATCGTAACTTTTGTTTTTGACAGTAGGTAATTATTTCAGAGATGACGTTGCGCCTAGAATTTGAACGCTTTTTATGCACGAGAATTAGTCTCATCTGCACGGTTTTGGTGATAAGAATTGTAGATGAGTTAGTGCTTCAAAATATTGATAATTTCCCATTACACGTAAAAGAAAATACGCGTCCTATGGAGGATTTTGGAATAAAACAACAGTGTTTATTTAGTATTAACTATTCATATATTTCAATAGGTATCTTTTATAATTATAAACTATTTCCTCTAACGCTCCGCGCTCAATATTTGGTTTAAGTCTAAGTGAAGACGAATCAACAGTTGGTTTCAATCAACTTATAATAATCAACAGTCGAACAAAAATCTAAATGATTACATTTAATAGAAAGTTTTAAATGTAAACTTAGAAACATGTTAGCGTGTTCCGTCAGTTTAAACGTTACAAATACTGGTTCACTTTAAGGTAATAATTATATAAAAAACTCTAAACTATTTAGTGGGGAATGTTAACTTTGGTATAAAATATTAATTATAAACAACAAAACATTATTCAACCTCAATACACTCGAGAAACGAAACTTATATCGAAGCATAAATTAAAAGAAATACTGTTTAATCAAATAGCCTAAGACCAGTTTAGAATATATTTACAGTAACTGGTGAACTTAAATTTGTAAACTAATAAAGAAAGGATAGCCTTACTTACTACGCTCGTACGATAAGTAAAGCTACATAAATATATTCGTCTCTTTCTAAAGTTACATATCGAACTATGTAGACAAAGATGGCAGATTAGCAAACGTTACTGTTCTTATAAGAGTAGTCATTGAAGTAAGGCTATCAACATTATAAAGCGAAACGGAACTAACGAAACATAAAATTGCACTGTGCAGTAGAAGCGTTACATACAAAATCAAACTATACTGGGATATTTTTATACAAATATAAATATCTAACGTAGGTAATGTAGATACCGAGAAAAACGAGGCGAATAGAAATTCATGGGCAAATTATTGAAACAAAATCTGAAAAGGATTTTCAAATTATTTAAAAATTGCTGACAGTATTAAGAACTCTCAATTATTGAATCAATTTAAATATTAAAAAATGGATGCTTCATTAGAAATATTGGTATTTTAATATTGATGTAAGTGAACATTTCAATCAGTGATTTGTTTCTATTTACCCCGTATTTCAACTCGCCCCGTGTAACGGTATTGTAAGAATAATTTTAGTTATATTTTTTCTCTAATGCACCATAATTATGTATAGGCTTTCGATTAGATAATCCAAGGCTTAATTTAGTAGGTACCGTTATTTCTACTAATTCCTAGTACATAAAATTCCGTTTTAATGTTGCTATGAACTTTTAAGAAGTCAGCCTATGAATGCTCCTCATGCTTAATCAGAATCGTTTATCTATTTTTCTCAGTAATATTCCCCTTTGATTGTGCATACATTTATTAATCAAATATGATGTGATTTGGACACATTTATTTATTTTTGAACTAAAATCGTCGTACGTCTTGTTTAATTAAAGGGTCTTCAAAGAAGGCTTTTAAAGAATGGGGCTCAAAAAGAAGCATTCTAGACTGTGACTAAGGATTCTAAGAGGAATATTTTTACAATTATTTACTAATCCAAAAGTAAATAATGTTTTTGCGCGAGAATCGATTCTCTATAGAACACAAGCGGTATGGCTATACCTGAAATAAATACATACATTTGTGTGAAACACAATAATATTAAATGGTTTTTAGAACTATTTATGTCTCGAATAAGCTAGGTTATCACAACATTTACAAAAAGCGAGTAGCCTAACATTAGACATTAACAATTCAGTTTTGGTATAACAACATATAAAAAGATTCGAATCATATTCTCTCTAATTAACTATAGAATCGTTATATTATGTCGAAGTTTTAGCATTTCTCATTAATAGTCAGTCAAGCCACGACCTAAGAAGTAATTTTAATATTACTAATATATCAAACTGGGGCATCTCTATAGGTAAATAAATATAAGGAATAGTTTTGCTACTATACATAATCAATATCTATTGCATAGAACTGTTCAACATCAAAACTGTGTAAATAGCATTTTTCAATTTGAAGAATTGTCTACAGTAAAAATTTAACAATTAAACAATGCCGTTTACCGTGTTTGAGATTGCACAGTCGTTTAGATAGAACACAATATTGCACATAAACAGTTCTAGCTACTATGTGTCTATATAGCAAAGAGAGCAACATACATACATATCGAGTAGCGACATCAAGTAACTACTTCTAAAACATTCGTTTAGCAAAACCTCCTACCTCCCAGATTACCTTACTTGGTCATTTCTAAATCAGATCTCTTCCACAGCAGTCATCATAAATTGCGTACGCAAGTACACAGTGACGGGCAAGGTCATAAAGATCAAGATACGTTAAAGCGGTGGAGTCATATGAATGTCGTACCTACGTGTGTACTTTTAAATAGGACCTTATTAAAATCCGATAGGATTTTTTTTAAGCGGTGGAATCATGTGTCGAAGGGTTGGGGATGGTGGTGACTTGTTGCTCTCGAAGCCTCCGCATTTCCCTAGACATGGAGTTCAGTTCTGCTTGAAGTGACATTTCCTTTTCACGTAGACATTTAATCTCATTTTGCCATGTCTGTAAAATAAAATTTAGATGATTAGGAATAAGTCTCATTATTTTGTACAAATCAAATTGTAATACTTTCAAGCTGTTGTATATACATAAGCAAGTTTCAATGATACAGATTATTTATCATTGATGAACACAATATACACAAATAAATATTGATAGTATTGATATTAATTAACCAATTGGATGTTGCATATTCAGCTTATTTTCAAAGGTTATTATGTAATAAACGTTTTTACCTTTAGACTAAGCACACTAGCTTTAGCTAGTGAGTCTTAGTGCACTAAGAGTTATGTATTAAGTGAGTAAAAAAGGCTGCAGGCTTTTCATGTTAGCACTAAAATAATTAGTTCCCAAGCGCTCACTAAGGCTCAATGAACCGACTGTTATGTGCGAAGTGAGTTCAGTATTCATGGTATAAAAAAAGTTACAGAGCATAGTTCCAGCAAGTTAATTAAAAAAAAAAACTTTCCACAATCCTTATATATAAATATAAGGGTCGTATTATTATATTAGCTTAGGTTAATAAATCTGTTTAATTTAAATTCTCCATTAACAATATGAATGAAAAATCTGCTAAGCAGTATTTAAGCAGAGCATAAGGTTAGGTTAGATTTTTTTATAACTAAGCTTGTTGGCGTTCAAGCAATTAGTTTGCCGCAACAAAAAGAGCTGAAACTTTGTTCAGCAACTAAGTCAATTTTCCCATGAATACGGGGCAAAAACGAAGCACACATAAAAGCAAAACCAATAGAACCAAATTACCCACATTACTAAATAAGATTAAGGTCGAGTCTATGGATCCTTACAATGTTCTGCTTGAGCAGGTCGAGCTTGTCGTTCTTAAGGCGACACACCTCCTGGCGCAGCAGCTCGGCGTCGGCGCGCGCGCCCTCCCCCCGCGCGCCGTCCCCGCGCGCGCCCTCGCCCCGCGCGCCCGCCTCGGCCGACGACATGGACTCCAGGCCCGTGTCGCTGTCCACGTACACCCCGCCTGGACACGGGAAGGCTTTTGTTAGCATTGTACTACACTGCTCGTACTTACACGTGGCAAAGTTCACTGTCATTATTATAATACAAAATAATGGTTGATACTATAAAATGTGCTTTAGAAATTATCTTTTATATTTTAATCTAGTTCGTTTTATTGAGTTTATTTTAGTCTACTTTATTTATGCGAAACAAAATTGTGTGCACGAAAAATTGAAAGGAAACAAGCAGTGTCAAATTTTACAGAATTTTCAAAAGTTAACAATTAACTAACATTAAAAAACGCATCATACTATAAACGCAAATATAACCAAATAAAATTCATTTTACATAATGTGGACATCCATTTATATGCTAAAATTATTTTCAAAATACGCATGTACAAAAACCTATGAAAATAATATCATGCCTCTATAAAGACGACGAATGAAATAAAAACATTGATGCAGAGTTCTACACTACAGGACTAACCTGTTGCACTTTTACCACAACTCAGCCAGTCCTTGTCGTCTAATTGGAACAAACCACACTATTACTTCACCAAGACTATACCAGAACGATACCAGCACTTTAGTATGCGGATATGAGAGGTGACGTCACCAACATGCTTTGTTGTGTCAGTAAACTGAAGTTTGCTTATAAGAAAATTACGGTTGCTTTTGTTCAAAATTCTAAATGAATCATAGAAACCTAGTCATAATGAATACTACATGAAATCTAAAACACACAAGGGTTATCAATCAATGAAGAACGCTTAAAAGTTTTAGAAATGTCCAAGTACAAGGGTTATTTTTTGTGAAAGTTACTGCCATCTGCATATATATACAAATGTTGAGGTGTCAATCTAGATTTTTTCTTTTTTATGAATGCAATCCTTATCGAACGGGGTGGATCAATCGATTTAAAAATTATTTTAAAGTAAAAACAATATCACTAAAGTTTCAAAACTTTCTCAAGCCCACCAAATAGTGAGACACTTGACCAGGTACTCAACTAACTATCGAACAAGATTAGCATAATCAGCCTCTTAATCTCACTGCTGGGACTCAGACCTCCTCTCTAGGAGAGGGAATTGGCCGTAATTCACCACGCGGGCCCAGTGCAGGTTGGTGAATGCCACATTTATTCGAATTTTTGGTTCCAGGAAATGCCGATTTCCCCACGATGTTTTCCTTCACCGTTTTGAGAGCAGTGGTGATGAAATAAATTACACACAAGTAATGCGCCTGGCTGGGTTTGAAACCGCGACCTACAATTCAAAACTTATCAATCCGCAGGACCCTGGAGGACATTAAACAACGGACAAATAAAATAAATACTAACCAAGTGGATCCAAATCCACGGAGTTCAAGCTGGAGTCGTCGCTGTGGTCGGTCATCGGCGGGCGCGGCGGCGCGGCGCGTGACGTCACGTCGGGGCTGGACTCGCCCGACGCGTGCGACGCGCCCGACCCGCCCGCCGACCGCACCGATACTGCTGACGCAGACGACGATGCTACGGACGACTTGGAGCGGGCGCTCTGGAACGACCAGTGTCGAATTAGTACATAGTTACTGATACGATTCATCTTCAGCGGAGAATCTTAACACTTCTAATTCAACGCTAACGCCATCTAGTTACAAAATTGGAACTAAGATCTTGGTGAGCGTGGTTGTTAGCACTATCAGACAAACTTAATGGGTGGCTATCATAATAATACTTCCTAGGACCTTTTTGTCATAACTACTAAGACTTTATTGTTGTATTCATAGAATACGGTTGCCATAACCGGCGAACACAGGTGGAAGTCCATTTAGGAATTACATGCTGTGTGGTGCATAGAATTTTAAGTAGTTGATATGCTAATCACACTGTGTCTCAATCGTTATAATAATTAATATTTTGATATACACATAAACTTTCTTTGTGATGTCATCGACTAAAATCTTAATATATGTATGTATGTATATTTATAAATCTAAGTGCCGATTTTCAATAGTTTGATCATTTTTACCAAACAGCGTTTTTAAAATATATAAGTGTACCTATATTTATTTGTATATGTGTGTGTATACATGTGTGGTGTTCGTGCGTGTAAGTATGTTTTATTCTTCAGTTAAAAAAATCTGGGAACATACAAGGATTCAGTACTTACATTTGGAGTATGAGTTTCATTCGGAACAAACTTATTCTTATTTAAAGGATTCTTGTTGCTATCGCCTGAGAGATTCGTGTCTACACTTGGTGATCTGAAAATGTAATAAAATAATGGATCAGACGTTAAACATTCAATAATTTCAGGTTGTCCGCTGCATTTTGTTTGGCTTGTATTTTGATATCTATTTGCAAAGCTGTATTTACTTAACTTGGCTGCAAAAGTAAACAGCTACTGGCTAGAATCAATTAACATATGTTCTACACTCAATGTAATCTAAGTAGTATATGCACAGTCGACTCATAAAAACCTTGATCGCACTTAGAAAGTTGCCATATAATACGATGCTAATAGTGACTTCAACGATGTAATACATAAGTGTCAATAAAGACAATTAAATACTGATATGCACATGCACGTAACAAATTTAATGTGATCAAGTCCAAAAGTGATCAATGTTTCTGTAATGCGATTGAACAACGAAGAAAATTACACTGTTAGAGGTTGTTGTTGAAATGTTGGTGTGTGCTTAAACACGGTACAATTAAGAATAGAATAGAATAGAATAGAATACTCTTTATTATGTACACCATATAAGTTACAGAAAATATGGAAAGATTAAGTATTTAATTAAATATTTATTTATTATATACTTAATTGTACACCGTGGTTAACAAAAAAAAAGAAAACTAAAACACATGTACAATTGGCGGCCTTATCGCATTCCGCGATCTCTTCCAGGCAACCTTGAATGGACAGTAATTGCCTGGACATAAATGGGGTTGTAATCGATGAGGGGAAATACGTAAACATTAATAAAGAAACTGTATAACACACCTGACTTTAGAAATAAGGGCTTTCTTCACCGTATCAATAAACCGAGCCCCTGGTCCATCCTGCTTCGGTGTACCATCAGGTTGCGGCGACACCGCACCGGGTTCCAGTCTCACACCAGCACCCAAGAACTCCGTAGTTTTAGTCTTCAAGTCATTCGCCAGGTTCTGCAGTAAGGAGGCTCTGGTTCTTAGCTCCAGTTGAGCAAACTTCTCTGCTTTGTAGCACGCGTTTTCTGCGTTGATGAGCTTCGTAAGGAGGAATTCTTTGAACTCTCGCCCCTTGCGGAATACGGACGGCTGCGGGAGAGTCGGCCCGAAGAATGGTACGTCATCACGAGCGGTGACGGCCACTTTGTACCTGGAAGGGCATGGGAATAAGGATTTAAACAATAAGAATCAATCTGCTAAGTCCCCGCTATGTTTGTGTCCACTTTCAGTCATGTTGTTGGGATCTAACCGGAGTGTAACTGGGTAATATGATACACACAAAAATTAATTTTGTAAGCTATTATTTATTCACTATTACTGCCTACTGTTAGGTTTTAATTTATTTTAGTTTTTGGTTTGTCTCGTGCAAGTCCCAAATAAACATTTTTAGTTTTTCTTTTGTTTCTCTAGCTATATACAATTTAATATATTCACATGAAAGTTATTCTTTTGAGTCAATTAAACATTACAATTGTGTCAACACTACACAAAATCCTACATATGTGGTTAGTATTAGTATATGGTTATATCAAACACAATGACAATACTTTTGTAGAATTATGTTCATTTACAAATAACATACATTATAAGCACATTTACATTATAAGCAGTTACAAATTCCAATAATTTAAGTGTGCTACAATAACTCAAGCATTTTTTCGAATCCATTAGAATTTGATCTCGATTACTTGATTAAACATCCACATAAGATATCACATGACCTTTATCAGAGTCATCGACATCTGTGCCTGACAGTTCCATCCCTACCCACAATGTTATATTTATTAATGAGGCTATTTCTAAGTCTCCATTAAACCTTTACCAAATCTTCGCAACATTAAGACATTCACGGACTCGTCCAGCTAGTGTTTGTTCACATAAAAAGCTTCTAATTACCGAGTCCCGGATTCGTTTGCATATAAATTACTGAGACAATTTCCATTCTACTTTCCGAGCCATTTTCCCGACTTGCTATGCAAATAATGCCACTGTGCGTTGTTGAGAAACAACACAAACTTTATGTTAAACAAGTCACTTGACAAGTGGGGAAAAAGTTACAGAAACTGAAGTTGGATTAAAAATAGAAGACATTCGACGGCATGAATAAATAAAAATAAACTTCTATAGACAGTCCAGTGAATATATATAAGATGTTCGAATTTTATTTCTCAAAGGAACTGGCCGGGAATAGAAACTTTGAGAGTGATACATGTCATGATGTGGCCGATAAAATGCATAGACGTCTCGTAAAAGTTATGATCATGGCCTTAATTGTTTCATATCATCGTAAATAAACAAAAATGATAGTTTCCTAGTCGTAAAGAGAAATATCAAAGATTTATAGAACAAAATAAACATTAGTAAAAAGCATTTTATTCACCTGGTCTCCCCACCGACGGATTCCAAATGTGTGACCACGATGAACGCGTGGAGGAAGTGCGATGCTATCATGTCAGGCGTGAAAGGTGTTGCCTTCTCCTGCAAATGAAACAATAGGAACTTGCTAACTAAGATTTGTTCGTACATTCATGAGTTCATGACATAAACAATTAGTCTATACTAATAATATGAATAAGGTGGTAACTCTGTCTGTCCGTCTTAATCGTCTCCCGGATCAGGAAACTTTTTTTTATCCCAGGAATATATTCTCTGGGATAGTTTCCGACTTTCGTGAGGTACATAGAAACCGCTGGCAAGCAGCCAGTAAACAATAAAATCAGGACTTGATTTTGTGTGATAATAATCGTGGCCTAAATAGTGGTCATTTTTTTAATTCGTTTGATTTCTGGCTATAACTAATAAATAATCATTCTCCAAAATATCAACATAATCGGTTTCGCAGTACAGACGTAAACAATTTGCAAACGGACAGACAGATAAACAACGTTAGTATCGAGTTATATATTCATCGAGATGATTGAAATGGATCTCATTGCATTGTGCAATAAGAGATTTATCATCGGCCGTTTGTAAGTTTCTTGTAGCTACTTACGCAAATTGTGCCATAAACTCGTTAAAATATTGCATTGCTTCGCATAATACAGTCGTAAACAATCTACAATGAAAAGCATTTCGGCATTTCTGTTATGTGGTTGAGTCCTGGCTTCACAATAGAACAACATATTTCGTGTCATGCAAGTTGCAACTTATATTTGCGATACTAAAGATATTAGATATGTACAAATGGTATATACTAAAGGCAACTTGAATCTATTACGCAGTATTCGATTATTATGGCTAGAAAATGAAGTAACAACTGATATAGAGATATAAAATAGTGAGGCAAAAACAGCAGGATGTTGAAAAATACATCATATCCGCTATCCGCCCCGCCTATCAAAATTTAAAAACTAAGTCTAGAAATTTCTAGAAATTCTTAGTAGGCACGTCCGCTTAGAAAGGATCTCCAGAAATTGCTTGCGTTATAAAATAAACGGTTATAGCTTTATAGACTAAGTTGTTTAGGCTGTGCTGTTAGTCAGTCAGGGCAAAATATTTTATACACACGTAGAACTCATTACAATAGACCTCCCCTCCATCTTTTAATATTCTTACACAACACGAAAATGTTCAACGGTTTTCTTACCTGAAAAACAATCGCCACAATATCATTGCCGACGTGCCTCTTCCTCTGCAGTTGCTGGGCGTCGCCGGCGGTGTGTGGCAGTAAGGGTGCCACGTGGAACATGATCTCACGGTTGTGGTACGTCTCGTAAACGGCTTCAGTACCTGTGTGGCCGTTTATTATGTCCAGACCGCCCCGGTAACCTGGTGGAGGACATTTTGTATGAAAACACTCCATGACGTTGAAGGAATATCAAGGAGGAAGGGAAATTCCTGTGGTTAAGTTTAATCTACGCTATAATATGGTTCCTAACCCAAACAAATTCAGGCTGACTCATATATTAAACCTAAATTACACAGTGTTTCATTCAGATATGAAATGCGTTGTTTCATTCAGATATGAAATGCGTTGTTTCATGAAACAACGCGCAATATAGCTTGTATTGTTTAAAATTTGCATCCCCGAAATTCATATTATTTTCATCTAACTGGTATGGCCGTTCTTGGCGTGGAATTAAGCTCGGAGCGTTTCGAATTTCAAAATCCTAGGGTTAGGCTGTAGGCACGGTGCCAGCAGATATAATATAGTTCCGAAGGTTGCACCGACAAAGGAAACTAACCTTTATGGTCCTTCAACTTGATCTTCTGTCCAAGCATGTCTAAGAACTCCTCGAAGGCTGGTGATATTTCGTTGTTTCCGAACAGCTGTTCCTCTGTCGTCTGCCCATAAGTCTGATATAGAACTCCAAACTTGAAGCAGTTTACTAAAACATGTTCGTCGTACGCCGCTATCAGGGATGACGCGTTGAGACACATGACGGCCGTGAAGTTGTCGATGTTCACTTGTTCGTTCAGCATTTTAGCCATTTTGAGAGGCGGTGGCATTTGTCCTGATCCTGAAAAAAAATGATGTTCAATTGTAGATAGTGATAGCGCAAAAACGATATCCAAAATAAACAAAGAATTTGTCCATATCTTTTATAAGCTTCTGGGTATTTAAATCCGTGCAGCTTGAAACTTCCACTCATTACCATTTCTAATATATCCCATCCATTCCACGAAGTACATAAACGTCGCTTAGAATCAGTCCAGAAGAGATTCCTTTGGCACTTGTCATATCAATGCAATATGGTCAGGAAATTAACTAGCTATTGCTTACGACTGAAATATTTCAAACTCATGAGTCTGGAAAATCGTCGTATGATTCTAGATCATCTGTTCCTATACAAAATAATCAACACACACGTTGATTGTCCGCGTTTACTGAGTCAGATAAATGTAAATGTGCCTTACAAACTTGCCCGTAAATCTAGATATCGGTTGCTTAGCGCTAAGAGCTTTAAAACCAATCTGGGTCATTTTTCCACCATAAACAGAATGCAGGCTCAATTTAGCCGTTTGTCATGCTCACATAATGTAGACATCGATATGTCTTACCCTTTACATAAAGTTAAGTCTATCTTACATAAATTATTTTCATAAAGTTAAGTCTATCTTATATAAGTTATTTTCATAAAGTTAAGTCTATCTTACATAAGTTAGTATCACAAAGTAGAATTAGAATTTGTATTAGTTCAGAACATATTCGAATATTGTAGACTCTTTTTCTTTGCCTTTTCACTTGCATGAAGATTAAGATAATTGTTTGTAACATTTTTCTTTTCTTTTAATTCGGTTGGCGTTGGCACAACCTCAACCATATATATGGATTGTAACATAACCAGTAAGTTTTCCCTTGTATTTTTGTATCAATAGACTTTATGTAGTACTGTTTTTCCTACAGCCATAGTTACGTAATAATAATAATATAACTTTTATTTCGGGTAACAAAGACCCATAACATATATACCTTACAGACTATCATACATATTTATATAAAAACAAAAACAATACACTATTTTTTTTTTTTTTTTTTTTTTTTTTTTTTTTTTTTTTTTCTATTGTAATGCATGCCGTGGCAGCCTATAATTAAGGCTACACTATAACATGTTCCAAATTTGTTGATCCTTGATATTTACAGTTGTTTTTTGGTGTATGCTTTGTTGGTTGTCCTTAAATAAATAAATAAATAAATAAATATCTTTAAATGTTAACTCACTAGTGGTGGGTATAAGTCCGTGCATGGTTTCCGTGCGAAGCCTCAACAATATCCTAGTGTGGTCCTGGCTAGCCATGTGCTCGTTCTTGAGGGACATCACTACCGGCCCGAGATTCTCGTCAGATCCAACCAAATTTATGTGTTCCTGTGAAGAAACAAAATCAATGAATATTGTTATAAAATTGTTAGTCATGTTTTGAACAATGAGTATTTTATAAAATTGGAATATAATTGCATAGAGTGGAGTATAATTTTCATCGAAGCATTTCTAGAATAACATATAATATCATTGTGGCTTTATTTAAACACACACCAGGCATCCTTTGAAGTGAAATTAATTCAGACCATGAATACGAATTATTGTGTGTTTCTGGTAAATATCAAATAATATGAGATTCAAACAAAGCCAACGTAAGTAATGGGATTAAAACGAGTTTCGACAAACGTGCGGAGTGAGTTGCCTACAACATTATAATGCAACTGGAATAAAATGACAGGAAAAGTAGATAAAGGTACTTAGACATATTCCTCTACGTCTGTATTTTGATTAAAAAACTTGGGCAGAGAGAGACTCATATTTCGAGGACGCCAGTAAAAAAAAACTTTCAAAATAGAACTGACAGAGCAAGGCTAGTGCAAGAAACTAGCTGTAACTAAAGATATTCATAATGAAAACCTCGTCAATCAAACCTGAACTTCACCTTCCGACGTAACGCTAGCTATCATTAGAACAATAGGGCAGTTAAAAACGAACGTTACAACAAAACCAATATTGGCCTTCAAAGCATTACTAAAATAGCCATCAGTCAATAAGGCAACCGCACCCCATGGAATACTATGGAAAAGGGAAGTTTATAGCCACAGTAGTTATTTTAAGGGTAATGAATGATACGAGTCGTTAATGGATTTTTTATGTCCCTTTGTCAATAAGTGAATTCAAAATTTGTTATTAATTAAATTATCTTGAATATAAACTTTATCTAAGCTAGCTAATGGACGGCTGGATTTAGCTCTAGCCGAGAAACTAAGGCAATAAATTACTTAGGTGTTTGTGATCGATCTAGGATCTTATCTTGACGACTGCAGAGATAACTGGAGATGCAATTATAATTAAATACCTGGCATTCATTATGTGATGGTTGTACAGTGCTTTAGAATATGACTTTTATAACGTGCGAGACAGAGTAGAGTAGGGAATAAATGCGCTATCCAAACTAAAACCTCCTATTGGGTAAGTTGTGCGTCAGGGTCCTGGCCTACTCCACCACCCAGAAGCATAGAAGCTGCGACCGTACAGTTTCAAGGAATTATATACATTGTGATGTCAAGGCCTCGCAATCCTAGACGACGTGGGCGACTGATTCTTTGGCGTCAAAGCAGCATCTGCAGAGTGGGATGTCTGTGGCGCCTGCTTTGAGAGATTATTGCTTTGGGTGCCATTGCACCCAAAACAATCATTATTATTCTGAGGTTATTTCTACAACGCAAAGGCACAAACTTTCTCTCTTTTTGCCATAATACGTAAAAAATAACATCTCAAATATTTTAATAACATGTTACCGACTATTTATTAAAACAATGCAGGTGATAGTGTTTTAAATAGATGCAGGGCTCTAGTGACCTAATAATACTAAAGGATTCTTAATTGAGATGACACGACGAAGACGAAGTTGATCTAATGACATCTGGCTTGATGGTGTGCTCCGCAATTATTAACTGAATCAGAGCATCTAACGATGATGTCACGGTCAACATGCTATGAACTGATTTTCCACGCCCACAAGGAAAGAAGAATGAGGTAGTTACACTAATGATGCATATATTAATAATTTTATATCCAGTTTCCATGGAATTTATGTAAACAAATAGGTTTAAATTTAAAACAAACAGGTTATTGTAGGTTACTTATTAGTTCATGTTTACGTCGTAGGTACCCAATAATTTGTTTCAGTATTATCGAATATAGGTAACTTTATAACAATAAATCGTTTAATTAGTACATTTGTGGTTACAAAACTTTTAATTAAGATAACAGGGGAAGTAATTGTAATGCAAATATATGATTTCAATATCGCAATTCGCAATAATATGTTAAATGATGCTGAGAAAAACAGTAATGTAGACATTGAATTACAAATGTTTACGCAACATAAAACGCTACATTTTAACCGACCCAAGGTCTGAACAAAAGCTTCATGTACCATGGGAGACGGTAATTAAACTACAATACACTGTCACCATTAACCTTGTCAGGCCCTATTTTTATTCTCATGCATACAACCTTAACGAAGGATAAACACCATTGTCAATAAAACAATGATCTGTCTCAATGAAACATTGAAAAATACACAGCACTTTATATAAGTTACGACATAGATTAATCAATTGAAGTAAAACAAGTTTACGTAAAGTAGATATAAGTGTTAAAAAAAATCTTCTCAACATGCGTTGTGCCATTTTAAGTTAATATAAGTTTGGGCCAGACTGTAAATATTTATCCAAAGCAAATGAATGTTTTACGATAGCTCGATTAATCTTTTGAAATCAGTTTTGGATTAAAAATACCACCTAATTACCGGCCGTCGCACACACTGCCAAAGTTCAATGTAAACACGTAAACAGCAGTCAAAGGACACAGATCATTGAATGGAAAGAGCACTAGAAAAGTTCAATAATGTTATGATTCTTTGTTCTATAAATTTTTGGTAAGTATATTCTACAAATAAAAATGCAAAATATCATTTGATTATACACCTCCGCATGATTATAATAATCATTAAGGTCCCATCGTTCAAATACGAGTTCGTCCATTTTTCAAGAAATATCTCAAATTTATTGCATGGCCTTTTTCACGTTGCCACAAAGAAGCAAATTGAAAGCTAAAGATGGTAATTGAAGGGACGAGGGGTTAATGCCCCTTTTCGAAGTCGCTGATGGATCACGTCATCTGAGATGGAATCTAACAGTTTTTTTTTTTACTTCAATTTGTTCAAAAGTGTGCCTATTCACGGTTCGATGTTGCAGAAAAAATATTCTTAAATTGCAAGAGAGTGATGAAAGGTTTGAAGTAAATTACTTAATTTAAACTCTCGACTTTTTGCCCTCACTTCAGAGTGGAGACTAGTTTTTTTTTTTAGTTTTTAGGACTAAGGAGACATGTATGTATTTATGACATGCATTTAGATAGTAAGAGATCTTAGATCGGTAAACTGTGACCGTCAAGATGAAGGGACCAAGTCTCCAATGTTTGCGAAACATATATAAAAAATTAATACCATTAATCTACTATTTGCTACCTTTGCTATAATTTTAGCTACCTCATCATATACATAGTAATTTAACAAAATGCTTGGTCCCTCCATCTAGATATCAAGATGGAGGGACCAAACTGTTTGACTACTCCCTGGAATTTACTACCCACTTAGTGTTATAATACCTTAATTCTACCTTAATATTATTGATTTGGGCTGCCCGAAACACATATCGTTTAAAAGATATCGATTATATAATTTGGTCCCTCCAAATTGACGTTTCTAGTGTTGAGTGCAACAGGCAAACGGGCGGTTTATTTTCGATCTTCGAAGGATAAATATTTAATACCTATTTACTACCTTCCAATTATGCAAAATTTCTTACGTTTAAGTTTATTTATATGTGCCAAAAACCTACTTTAGTTTTGTACACAGTGCATTTACAGTGATTCAACTCTGCTCAACAAGATTTTGACATTTGACACACTAGCTGAGTCGACAGGGTGTTGCTTTTTACGTTATGAAAATGAGAAATTATCTTAACTTCCGGCATTTGAATTAATTATGATAAATTTGTTTCTATTATCGCCGATACATTTCTGAGAAATATCTTAAATTAAAAATGCGTCTTAAATACGCATTAGTACACCGTTAGTAGTCAACTTAGATTTGCCATAAATCTAAATGTTAATAACCTTTTCGCTTGCTGAGAAGATTCAAAGCCGGAAGTCAAGGCATGATCATTCTAAATAGAAAAATGACAAAAAAGAAGACCGCAAATGCGGTCCAAGTTAATTTAAAGTTCGATCGTGAAAAAAAAATATGAATAAATGTTGCAATCAAACAGTGGTGTTCGAGGCTAAAAAACATGATAATTATTTTTTACGGAAACCCAAACTCTACTAGTGGGGTAGTGGTTTACCGCGTGCGGGAGAGGGAACCTCACACCTCAGCCGCCGCAACAGACGAAGACGCACAAGGCGACGGGAAACGCAGGGTGATTCCTGGTTACCGCAGGCGCGGGCCTGCGGATGGCGAGCTGTGGGCTCACCGTCCGATAGCAACCAGGCCCGGGTCGACGGCGTGTTGTGTTCCACGCGCGCCTCAAAGAGCAAGCAGTCATCAAAGAAGACGGCGGAGCAGCTTAATCCCAAGCCTTCCTGTCCTCAAGATAGTCTTTAACTGTTTAAAAAGCTTTCTGGCATAGCTTACGTTTTATAAATACTTTGAATTTATTTATGCTTAGTTCTTGAATGCGGCCAGGAAGTTTATTATAAAAATGTATACATTGGCATCGAAACGAACCACCTATTTTCTTGAGCCTGGTTTTAGGAACAACAAAATTGTGTTTGTTCCTAGTATTTATTCTATGGATATCACTGTATTTTTTAAACAGATTAATATGTTTATGTGCGTACAAGAGATCCTCATAGATATACTGAGAGGGTACAGTCATTATATTAATCTCTTTAAATTTTTCTCTGAGGGAGTGTCTGGGATTTAATTTATAAATCGCACGAATAGCTCTTTTTTGTAAGAAAATTACGCTACATACCTACATATTTTTTTAGAAATGTGGATAAATTTGTTAAATAAATGATGAGCAAACCTACCTAACCTACCTACCCCTTTTGTTCCTGGATGAGAAATCATCAAATGACTTCTCCCGCACTGGATGGAGCGGAAGGGATTGTCAGAAAAACCCACCGTGTTCCTCCTAGAGCCCGCCGCGTTCCAGGCCCCGCGGTGACACTTTCGAAAAAAATCCGCAACCTTAGCAAGCACTGACCCCATAGGATCCCGTCTTCTTTGATGACTGCTTGCTCTTTGAGGCGCGCGTGGAACACAACACGCCGTCGACCCGGGCCTGGTTGCTATCGGACGGTGAGCCCACAGCTCGCCATCCGCAGGCCCGCGCCTGCGGTAACCAGGAATCACCCTGCGTTTCCCGTCGCCTTGTGCGTCTTCGTCTGTTGCGGCGGCTGAGGTGTGAGGTTCCCTCTCCCGCACGCGGTAAACCACTACCCCACTAGTAGAGTTTGGGTTTCCGTAAAAAATAATTATCATGTTTTTTAGCCTCGAACACCACTGTTTGATTGCAACATTTATTCATATTTTTTTTTCACGATCGAACTTTAAATTAACTTGGACCGCATTTGCGGTCTTCTTTTTGTCATTTTTCTATTTAGAATGATCATGCCTTGACTTCCGGCTTTGAATCTTCTCAGCAAGCGAAAAGGTTATTAACATTTAGATTTATGGCAAATCTAAGTTGACTACTAACGGTGTACTAATGCGTATTTAAGACGCATTTTTAATTTAAGATATTTCTCAGAAATGTATCGGCGATAATAGAAACAAATTTATCATAATTAATTCAAATGCCGGAAGTTAAGATAATTTCTCATTTTCATAACGTAAAAAGCAACACCCTGTCGACTCAGCTAGTGTGTCAAATGTCAAAATCTTGTTGAGCAGAGTTGAATCACTGTAAATGCACTGTGTACAAAACTAAAGTAGGTTTTTGGCACATATAAATAAACTTAAACGTAAGAAATTTTGCATAATTGGAAGGTAGTAAATAGGTATTAAATATTTATCCTTCGAAGATCGAAAATAAACCGCCCGTTTGCCTGTTGCACTCAACACTAGAAACGTCAATTTGGAGGGACCAAATTATATAATCGATATCTTTTAAACGATATGTGTTTCGGGCAGCCCAAATCAATAATATTAAGGTAGAATTAAGGTATTATAACACTAAGTGGGTAGTAAATTCCAGGGAGTAGTCAAACAGTTTGGTCCCTCCATCTTGATATCAAGATGGAGGGACCAAGCATTTTGTTAAATTACTATGTATATGATGAGGTAGCTAAAATTATAGCAAAGGTAGCAAATAGTAGATTAATGGTATTAATTTTTTATATATGTTTCGCAAACATTGGAGACTTGGTCCCTTCATCTTGACGGTCACGGTAAACTCATTATTATATGTGTGGAGTATTCCTGGCAATCTAGTCTAGATTGCCAGGAACCTGACTCTTGAGCTCTACGAACTCTAATCCAAAAGTAAGCAAATATGTACTTATTTAGTATTCTAAAACGTACAAAATATTTACAAAAATAGTAAGTGTTTTATAAAAATGGCAACTAAATCGGTTCGTCTACGACCCTATCGGTCGCGCTCTCGTACTTTATTTTCACTGAATCAATTTCATATAACCGATTTTCCCCGAAAAATTCCGAATCAATAAGACGATTCAATGTCCCGTTGGAGTGCAGCTGTTCGCCTCAACCGTACTAAAAACAGACCTAATATTTTTCTTTCCATTCACACAGGTTACCTAAAACGGTAATAATTTTTGTGTCCCATCATTTCTTCCTGAATGAATTGTCCCCAAACCAATTTTGCGTTATGAAAGAAGACATTTGCTTATTGCTTCCATTTTTCTTTTGTCACGGGCATCTGCCTTCGTCACTGATTTGAACGAATGGATTGGCGAGCAAGTTATCATTGAGTAAAATGTCATTAGCGATTTATTTTTTCAATTGTGCTGTTGTATTGACAGTTAATTTAAATGAAACGTTTCTCTATGCAAACACAGTTCGTATAATTTAAAATCTGGCTTGTCATTAAACAATAAATCTTCGTCCATTCCATACAAGTGAAAATATGATGAAAATGTTTTCTTGATTGATTTAAAATGTCTTCACGTCCAGACCTTTTTTAGCTTTTTGTTATAATTAGAGGTCGTTGTAAAGTCACGAAAATCCTTTTAAATGATTTTCGCACGATGGGCATTACATTTTATATTGCCGGTGTTAACCCTCTATAGGTTTTATGGCAGGACATGATGGTCCCTGGCAGGACGTATTTACACGTCAGCGTGGTACTGGTATCGGCTTAGTGATCGGAGCATCGCATTCATCTAGCCTAACCCTTGCGGTGTCACAATGGCCCATCAGCTTTCCCGAGTTACCGTTTAACGATTGCAATATTTTATGCAAATTGTCCGAGATACGATTTTGACCCTACGCTAAATTATGTTAAGCGTATTTATTAAATGCGTGTTGTAAATATACCTGTGTCTAAGCATGTAATGTAACTTTAAATATCTTAAATGTCACCGTGAGTGGCGACGATTTCATTGCAAAACACAACTTTAATGATTTGTTGCGTACTTATGTTCGGAGTTACGGCCGTCAAAATTGGGTTGGTTAGGTCTTTATCTATTTCGAATGTTTGTGACAATGAAAGCTGATTCAAACTGTGGGAACAAGTTGCGTTATGCCCGATTTTTTCTTTGTATACCAAAAAGGATGGACTCTAGGATTTACCAGGGCACAATCATTTTCACCTGAATGTAAATTATTACATTAAAGCTCCTCCCCTTAGGCTACCAAGCAATAACTCAAGAATAAATTCAAATTGCTCCATGGTATAACAACACAACCGAACTGGTGTCCGTACATGATTAAATTTTAATAAGGTATGTATATTATATTTCAAAATTCTGTAACGAGGCGTCTGTTAAGATTTGTACGCACGATAAGGTTGGGTACACACGCAGGTTGAGACTTAAATTGCTCTACAATGCCGTAATCGGCGCAATCTACATGTAGCTGAGAACTTGGCTCACTGGGCGTGAAGCCAAACCGTTCCGCGTTGGTGAGCCCAGACGCTTTTTCCCACTATCGTTCACGGTTTTTTTATGTAATGAGTGTGGTTGGGCCCTTAATCGGTGGTTGGCGATGCATTTGTTTTTAATTGCTGGACATAGTTTTTTACTCTCATTTCCAGCATGTTTTCTCTCACACATTTATCATAGCCACACGAGTTCTTACAGATGAATGGAAAACTTTTTTATATTGAACAGCCAAGCGGTTTCACTGGCTCGTATTAAGTTTGTTTTGTAGTCTAGAAAGTTACATGCTTGACCAATGGGAAACGAAGACCATGTCTTATATTTTATTACACTTAGTACTTTTGTAGTTGTATGTAGGTACTGGAGCATAGCGTATTATGTCTAATAGAATTCGCAATTTCTAAACGCGCACCGTCTGCGATAAACTATCTAGCAATAATTTAGTGAAACGAAGAAAAAACTTAGCTCAATTAAGGCGAGATAATTTTACAAAAACTTTTTACAAAAAATACAACCGACTTTTACACAAAAAATCAAAAAAGTGCAAAATAACTTTAATTTCGGAACTCGGTGTTTGTGGTTGCTTTTTCGTTTTTTGAACACCGACTTCCGAAATTAAAGTTATTTTGCACTTTTTTGATTTTTTGTGTAAAAGTCGGTTGTATTTTTTTGTAAAAAGTTTTTTATTTTTCACTTTTTAGTGGTACCTACACCCCCTCCCCTCCCCCCACCTAAACGAACCAATCACATTGGTGTAAAAAAAACGTACTACTCCTTTGCAGAGTAAACTAAGAGGTCATCAATGTAGACAATGTAGATATTTTTTTTGATTTTTGTTGATTTTTCAAAAACCGCTTGTTCGATTTCGATAAAATTTTCATGGGACCATTTGGGAAGTATACCCTTTGCAACAAAAAAAGAATTTTTCAAATCGGTTGACTAGCGACGGAGTTATGCGCGAACAAACATTAAAAAAAATACAAACATCCGAATTGAGAACCTCCTCCTTTTTTAGAAGTCGGTTAAAAATGCTAAAGAAATTGCATAGTTATCAAACTGTTTTAAGAGAATATTATGATAAAACTTTTGAAACAGAATAAAAATATGTGAAAACGCAGGAAGCTCCGTCATATTTATTGTTTACATTCTTTGCAAAATTATGTGGCACCAACTGTAGCCACTGAGTCACTGTAGCTCCATGAGTATACGAAGTGTTGTCTGTACCCATATCGGCTGTGGTCACCAACTTTCCCGACAAACATTATGCACTTACACGATTTGCACTCTAATGTACTGCGTTGTACTATCTTACATTTATGTAAGTACATACTTATCGAGGCAGCCGGTACTTTAACATCAACTTCGGTTAGAGTCTTGTGGTTTCGTTTTTGCATGATTTTACTTGCAGAAAGTATCAACAAAATGTCGACACATGTCAACTACCTTGGTTCTGTTGCATGTATTTATTTCCCGTGCTGTTTACTAATAACATCGTTTTATACATGTACTAACAGTTAGGCAATGTGTACTGCGATCTTAATACGATGTTGCAATTTCTCTTTTGCATATTCTGCTCAATCAAAAGCTCTTTCTTAATAATGTTAATTGCTTGTGTCTCGTCATGGCATCATGGTAAGATTCGTTTGATCTTACCAAGGCCAATAAAGAGATGAAGAAATATGTAATGATGCCTATTATGGTTTTCAAATGTGGGAAAAATACAGAAATAGAAATGAAAGCTAGAGACATTTTTTGTGAAAAAATCTTGACAATGAAGACAGCCAGTATCTATGGGAGAATTATAATAAACGATACAAACGGTGATCAAAAGATACAAATACCATAATTTTATTGATCAAAAGTATATAAAACGAAAAGTGTCGCATGTTCGAGAGATGGCAATTATGAAGATTCGAAACGTTACAAAAAACAGTATAAAAAGTGAGCCTATGGGCGTGGGTATGGGAAAGTTCACACGTGGCACTAACTGTACCGATGTGATACGCATTAGACTGCGTACAGTGGATGAAGCGGAGCGGATGAAAGAAAGAAGCCAGTGAGAATATCAGTATCTGGCGTGGACAGTGCACAAATAAGCTTGAATATACCTAAAGTCAAAAAGACAAAAGTATATTAAAAAAAAATCGAATTAGCAATATTTGTAATACTTAGTGGGCTTAAAATATCTCTCTGTATCACTCAAAGGTTCGCTGAGAGAAAAAAATCTGAGTTAAACTCGCCTTTGTACATGAACATTTCATCCTTGTTTTATATGCAGATATGGTACACAATAAAGAATTTAGAAAAATACCGGTTAGGTTATATATTTTCTGATTACACACTTTATTTGTTGTACACCTACCACAGTGTTGGCTTTTTAACCCAAAGGTTGCCTGGTAGAAAATACCTTGTTGTATTAAAGTCCGCCCATGCACCACTATGGTACATAGAGTTTAAATAAATTATTCTAAACATGAAAAAACTCTTTGAAAGCTACTTGCAATCAAAAGTACACATGCTTGATATCACAATATGTCCGCAGTCTTAGCTGACATTGTACAGTCGCGCTGTGAAATATAGATCGTACGCTCAGCACGATGTAAAGCCTTTGATAACATTAGTAGAATAAAAATTATTACAGCCGTGTGAAATAAAACAACTCAAACAATGGAAACTAGCTAAAGGTATGAAGGGTATCGTGGAAATAAAGCTTTACAGCTTTTCTTTGCAGTCCGATCACAACAAAATAAATTTATTCTGAGCTAAACGAATCTGGCAAAGGGTATTAACAACTTCAAACAAAAATTTTTTACTTGAATAGTTCCGCATTATTTTCTGGGAGTCCCCGAGTTATTACTGAGGAGAAATTATATTTAATATGTTGTTCCTGTCGCACTAAGACCTTTTGAGAAAGGTCAAGGTGTAAAAGGACCTCGTGACATCGACATTGGCGTGTAAGCAATATTTCATTTTAAATACGATGTCAAGGGAAACGTGATCAAGTGGAAGCGAAGCGATGTTTTTAACATAATATTTTTAACTAAAGTGCACCCGAAACGTGTTACACGGGGTCCTTATACACGTCCCGCGAATTACAACAAAAACATCCCGTGTGTCGAAATTGTACTCGTAGTAGTTGCGAAAACTTGCTATCTTTTTGGGGGATCTTAACGTCAAGAAGTCGTGATTACATGCTCAAATTGGCTTCTGATTCTAATCTGGTCCAGTTTTAGTCAGGGATTTCATCGAATACGCTTCGATTTAAAAACATAGTTTAACAAAAGTATGTATAGCATTCATCCAATTGGCACACACCAGTTGGCAACACGCATTGGTTTTATTTCCCTAGCCGCAGACAGCGTGGCGCGCAAATGTAAGATGGTCTGAATATTCGTTTTGTAATGCAACACTTTTATTTTCGTCCATTTGAATCACTCGAAGAAAGTGCGCTCTGCTCACGAAAGCAATTAAATCGTGATTTGATTTGTGTATTTTTTACGTTGTAATTGCAGCTTCTTGTCATGCCATAACCTTTGGAACGTGACTTTGTGCACGAAGATCCCAGAGGTTGATGTAAGCATTCGTTTCAACTCAATGGTATCCGATGCTCTTTACTTTGTGTTGTCATATAAATCCAAAGCTTATTCCGAGTCTTTTATAATTTAACAATTGAATCGTGATGTTTTTAAATAATCTTTCCATACGAAATCTTCGCTAAAAACGTAAACCTTCCAGCAAAAGCTTTTACCTAGAAATAGAAGATGGAAGTGGACCAGAGCTCCTTAACTTAATAATAACCTATTTTCTACAACAGCACTTCAGGAGATCGCCTTTTCTTGGTGTTGGCGTGAAGTGAAAAGATCTTTAGGGACATAGGATAAAGTTTCAATTACCTTGCCAAGGAAGAATCGTCTGTAGTACTTGGCGGTGTCGTCGGTGTCGATGTTATGTCGCCTCGTGGCTTGTCGAGGAGTGCCTGGCTGAGCTCGAGATTCGCCTTCCTCGCCTTCGGGGAGTGTGTCCTCCATTCCATCCACCCAGTAGCCGACTGGTGGTAAAACTATCGTAGGTGGAGTTCCTGTTAAGACACAAAGAATGGTTAGTTTCAGAAAACAAAATATTAAGAAAATTAAATTATTGTCATTGAAGCTTGCTTACAGATTTCAACGGATTTATGTACCACTTAAGGCCTTATAAACGAAATATTTCTTCGTGCTTTGAGCACGAAAACACCAATTATTTTATTTATTTTTATTGCGATCTCAGACGCTATGAAAACTTTGAGAGGCCTTTAATCCAAATAGTGCTTAGCCAAGGTTACAACTGTCGCTGAACACAAAGTAGTTTTGTGTAACAAATTGTTATAATTACTTCAACGGCTAATTCATATTTTTTGTACAGTCTTTCATTGTTGTTGAGGAATTGAGGATGTTTTAATATTTTTTTGCTTGATGCGAAACCAGTATATGTTAGTCATCGAGTCCGTTGTCCGTTGAAT
The DNA here is from genome assembly GCA_905332915.2 of Hecatera dysodea. Classification (NCBI taxonomy): domain Eukaryota; kingdom Metazoa; phylum Arthropoda; class Insecta; order Lepidoptera; family Noctuidae; genus Hecatera; species Hecatera dysodea. The sequence continues at coordinate 10,532,011 of HG995304.1, forward strand.
GTATTTCACTCGTGTTTAAAGCTGTCAAATTAAGAATGTTTTAAGAAGTTATTTCATTTAAACATTAATTTAATGTCTTGTTTTTTTTGTGGCTCCTGATATTGCGGCCTAACATATTTGTTTGGTTGTATTCTTATTCTAAAATTGTATTAAGTAAATAATACAGATTGTCTCTCTCAATCCCTGCCAGTAAAAACACCTATCTACAAACGAAGCCTAATTGAGACAGCAATAAGAGACCAATCACAAAGGATTGAACGAAAACTCAGCTGGAAAGACTTATCAATATCAATGATTAGCTGGCTCGCAAACAAGAAGGAGGGGAATCCACCCTCCCCTCCAGTCCTAAGGACCGCATCTAATTTCAAACAAGCCATTCTGGTCTAGACCGCCTTTTGTCCAGCAGACTTTTTATACATGACTCTCAATATAGTCCTGCGGGGTCTCATTGTTCCTACTGTCCCTTTGAAAGGACGTCTCTATTACTACGAGTTGTATGCAAAAACCTTCAGTTCTTACAGCACAGAATGACGTAAGGAAAAGTTTTTTGAAAAGAACATTTTGAGAATTTAAAAGGATGTTGAAGTTTTAAAATGAAAAGTTTAAAAATCTTATATGAGCAGTAAATTTAAAATATAAAAATCCTTTTTTTTTCTACGTAGTTTTATTTTACGTAAAAGTATCTTGAAATTTTTTATCTCTAACTGATATTAAACACTAAGTTATATTACATTTTCATTTCATACCAGTGGACATCACAGTCGTCACTGGAGCCGATTTGGAGTCGAGAAACGAAACCGCAATTGGCCTGATTTCCCAAGATATAGCCCGTGCAGCACACTGCGCCATTTAATTAAATTAATGTTTTAATCAGCTAACTAGTGCTGGGAAACTATTTTTGAAATCAACGGGCTTACCTTTGTCACTGTCGACAAAACAAAAGAGTTTCAGTAAAACGTGTTGAACGAAAATATTTCAAAAGCTTTTTGTTGGCTCTCCATTATCGGAATTCATTAATTGACAAATATTTTCTATACAGAACCGGGAGAGATAAATGGTTTCCGATGTCCGTAAAGTAAAAACCTCCTAAATTAGAACAGACATTGGAACATTGTTAAAACTAAAGCTTTTATTTTAACAATAATGAATTTTGACAGTAGGTGTACATTAACTCAACTTGAAACGAAACGTGTAATACGTTAATCCTGTAAAGAGTTGACATAAGTATTAGCACGTCTTGCCTTTAAATAATCAAGCAGTTAATCTTAACCAGAATACTTTACTTTCACACCTCTGTTCTCAACATTTCCTCCACTTTCTCCAGACGATTTGTAACAATGATGAAAGTTATTCTGTATTACAAAAGGTTACATTGTAAATGCTCTTGTATTCTATGGCATTTGGAAATTTCTACGGTGATTAGAGACGTAACATCAATCAATATTTAGAACGATATTTCGCGTTTCATTTGGGTTTGGAAAGTCTCTACAATCATCTTTATTTATTTTTGTATTGCCTAAGCATTTGTGGGTTAGTGATCTTTAAGAATCTTAATAGTCAATACCTTCTACTTTTTCACCAACCACTAAGTCATTGTAACTGCATACAAATGCAGTGTTTACTTTCCAAAACTTATTTGTATTCGAGAACGTTATCGCGTCCTACAACTTTGTTGTATTACAAACTAGTGCTTTGAATCAACTTTCTTTGACGTTTGCACCACCGGCTGATAAGAGCACCAACTAATTAAAAGTTTTGACGTACTTCATTACAGTTTTAAAGCTTTGTAACTCAAAACTCATTTCAATGGCACGGTACACAACGGGGTATCAGCAAGAGAAAATTGCTGGATTTAACAATATTTTTTTGACAGCAATTTTAACCAAAGCACCTTAAGTCGAGTAGCTAATTGTGTTATGACCGGGTCAACAGACCCTTTATATGCAATTTGTTCTTGAGAGAATTTTAATAATCGTCAAGAACTCAAATAACTGAAAGAGATGCGCTAATTCCCTTAATTATGAGCACAATGTTATTTTAAAGTTGCTTCAAGTAAACTTATAGCTTGCGAGCTAAGTGCTCTGAGAGGTGCTTATGAATAAAAACTAGTTTCATTATTTACAAAGTTACAACGAGTCTTATGAGAGTATTTAGTTTTTACTATACTTTTTGCGTCTAACTTCTACACTTTTACTGTGCACATAGCTTTCATTATTCTGTACAAAACGCGTGGGAAAATCCTTTTATAAGATCTTGTATAACGACGTTCAAGTACATTTAGTTAAATCGGCTGGTAACTATCGTCCCAATGAGCGGCGTACACAGTTTGAGAGCAAATCACTAATGGTTAAGACACTCCACTGGTCAGCATTCAGATGATCAGCCATTTAAAGTCTTAAAGGTCAGACCTTTTGCTTTGTATTTATGTGATCAGAAGAACCGTTCTCTAAATCGAAGGCTATTCATAGAATTTACTATGTTAAATTACGTCATTTAAGCAGCATGATGAGCGATCAAAAGCAAATATCAATTCCTAAAATGTATAGAGACTAGAGAAAAAACAAATGACAAATTGGAAATTCTACTGAAAAATGAACAAAAGCTTAACATAGCCATATTTAGCGAGCGGTCTCTAAATAACTGAAGCCAGGAAGTGGCTATGAGTGCCGGCATTAGAGCAAAACACCGTCCGCTGTGTGACACAATTTGAAAGAAGATTTATAATTAACAAGGTGCCAGCAAGTTTGTAATAGGCGGTGGTGGCTAGACAGCCTCTGTCGACGACAGTATACTAACAAATTAAGCATCTGGTCATTTTGGATATTGTTTAAAGTAAGAATGTCTTCTTTAAATAGGTACTCAACTTGTACTGTGAAGAAATTAAGATGTAAAGTTACAGCCTACATGTGCGGGTTACCTATTTACCTGCGCACTTTTTTAAATAGTAATTTAACATTTCATGTACCTAATTTGTGCAGGAACTTTTCTTGCCTCTGTAACATGCACTGCATTTTGCCGGCGTTTCTGAATAACTATTCAATTTAATGACAAAAGTTGAAAGGCGTCTACTGCTAGACATCCGACTTCCCTAAAGCAGTCTTGGGCATTTCGCGACCAACGGGTTCCACAGCCTTCATGGTAAAATCTATGTAGATAATGCTAAACAACTTACCACTTTTAGCAAGAGTATCCTCCAGGAGGCGCCGGCTCGCGAGGCAGGCAGCAGCAACTTTTCGTTGAGCAGCGGCAGCGCCAGGCGAGGGCGGAGGCCCATGAGGCGCCGGAACTCGGCCCTCGGCGTAGGAGTGCCGGTCGGCGAGGGTGGCTGTTCCAGCACCACCAGCTGACACCGAGCGGCATTTCTCTGGCCGCCCAACCTACGAAAACAGAAAGAAAACATTTAGTGCCTGAAGTTAATATTGGTCATGATACATTTGTAATACTATGAATTTCAGTAGCAGTGCGGCTTCCGCATTTATCGATCGTGTACCTTGGTATATACAATTAGGAGAAGTAACAAATTACTGTGGATGTCGTCACCGCATATTGACCGAATCCCAACCTTCATACTCATGTTCACTAACGAGTACCTACTAGGTAAATCAATTAATAGACTAACATCACATTATAATTAAGCTCATTCGAAGGCAAGTAATTACTCACGGAATTTCTATTTGCCAGCATTCGATTTTCCATAGACTTGCATCAGATTTTAAATAAACTCTGGCAATCAAACGAAGCATTTACCACCCGTATGCAGTTCAAACGCATTTAATTGACCAGTTTGTTGAACACGTAATGTAAAACGGTAAATGGGTTTAGAATTGTGGCTTCTGTTCAATGTTTAGGTAAAGTCGTAAAGGCAGCCTATAATTCTAATCTTGAAGCTACGCAAGTAAGCGTGACGAACGCATCGTCCAATGAACTTACACCGTGGGATCCCGTCATTGTAGCTTTTCACGATAACTGTACCGATCCGCACAATTTGCTTCGCGGTGGACCCATCCCAACTATTTCGGAATGCAGTGAGATCCCAGCGAGAACAACTATTTGTCTAACCACAAATTCATAACATCAAAACGTGGCAATTAAAATATTTTTTAGAGCGTTTAGTAAATAAAAGAAACAGGTGTCTTCAGTGAACCGAGTCGCACTCGTTCACGAAGTGTTCAAATTGATTCTGTAATATTGACGGGGGCATAAATTGCGCCGCGCCCGTAAACACCATCAAAAGTTTAAAATTGGAAGCCAACGGAAGCATTAGCTGAGCCGTTGACAGCAACTCGAAACAAGTAGCGTGGAAAATGCTCGGGCCATTTCCACTTTGATCAAATTAATCTGACGTCACCGACGCCATGTTTCTCTCGCACGCAACCGCGAGAATCAAATACATCAACTATTCTAACACTATAAATCTAAAACTATAAACAATTTACTCGTGAAAAACAAGTTTCGAAATCCGGGAATGTAGTTGAAATCGATAAAAAATCACTTTACTACGTGTCGATGGAACTCAACTGAATTTCTAGTGCATTCTGATACTATTTTTTGTGTTCTAGGAAAACTGCACATAAGCTTTGTTAAATGCTGACATTAAACACGAAACACTCAAAACTGGAAATACGAGAAGTTTTATTTTATTATTCATTCATATTATTCAAAACGAGAACATGATATTTCGGTCTATTTCAATAATCTAAGCGACCTATAAACGGTGATATGTAAATAGTCCCTATTTATTTTAGTTTTCATACTGTTCCACAACTTTTGAATTTATTCGTAGGTACAAATAAACATCACTCATAAAGCTAGCGTAAACCGTATCCAATTTCGATTGACGGTTAATTGCAATTAAAACTGTTTTTTTATGTTAATTGTTACAATACAATGTCAGTCAATGTGGAACGGAAAGAAAACTAATGAAATCAAGTAAAAAATGGAATAATTACCTATTGGTGAAGACATGTACTGTAATAGTGCGGATTTTTTGGATCAAATATCCGCATTTGTTAGGTTTCGTTTGTGCCTTGGCTTGATTATAAGCCTTTTTATACTTTTATGTCATTTAGATCTTTACGTAATATCTACATACGAATGTAGATTCTTCCAAAAAGTTACATCTACATATACAGGAGAAAATCCGTTCGTCCATCATGGATAAAAAGAGCATTATCTCAATCTGTAATGATAGATTACTTTCCGATTGAAGATTGAACTACGAATTATTTATTAAAAAAAGTCTTTGATGTCATTCAGTAAATATAACAATAAAACTATCGTGCATTAATCTTACTTAAAGCATCTAATACCACGTAATTACAGCATCTGTACCGAACAAATGATACGAATAATTCTCTCTCGCGGCTCATTTGAACCGAGAGACAAATTTCAGTACGGCGGAAGATTATTTGGTACAACATTAACGTACTAAAGTTAGAACTTGGGGTGATTCTGTAAAGAAAAGCAACTGAAGAAATGTTAATGATTTGAGGCGTGAGTGCAGGAATTCTTCCGTTTTTTTGTACCATTTCTAACTGTAGAATAATTTTGAATACGACGGCTTAGGAAACAACTTATTTATATTCTTACCCTACATTACCCTAAGAATTACGTGCATAAAATGTTATGTCATACACACAAACGTCCGTATACCATAAATTCATTAAGTAGATGTTCCAAGAAAGCTTTATTCTAATTACAGTCAAAATTCTGCGGAATAACCGTAAAACATAGTATTCATTCGGGTATGTGAATCCATTACCTCAGGAAGCTTCATAAAACGACCGAAATGTTTTCGCACCTGAAACACATTTGAACATCGTTTTCTCGTAATTATTCTGTGTAGGGAGACAGGGGTAAATGTACTTTTAATTATGTTATCACTAGCTGCTGCCCGCGACTTCGTCCCCGTGGAATCCCCGATTTTAAAACATTCTTTATCGCTGCTCCGCTCCTATTGGTCTTAGCGTGATGATATATAGTCTATAGCCTTCCTCGATAAATGGGCTATCTAACACTGAAAGATTTTTTCAAATCGGACCAGTAGTTCCTGAGATTAGCGCGTTCAAACAAACAAACTCTTCAGCTTTATAATATTAATAAGTATAGATTAACACCCATGTTACAGAAAAATCGTAAGAAATGAGGCAACAGAAGTGCTGCTTGGCTGGCCGGTTGAAAAAATATTCATTGCGCAGTGGTGACAAAAAAAAACTAATTACGTTTGCAAAAGAAACTTGCTCTTACCAGCTATAAACATATTTAGTAAGGTATATTTAGGTTTATGCGTTCTGTGAAATGTGCAGGGTAAGTACAGGGCTGTATAATACTTTGCAGTAAAGTTATGTTGATAAGGTGCTAATTCACTGGCGAGTGAATAGCATGAACGTTGGAAGAAGAGTGGCGTACAAAAAGATAAGCTGATTTAAATATTGTGCATACGCTCCTGGCTTTTCAAACGCGTAGTTTATTTACTTGTGTTGGCAATCCGTATACAATATGCCTACAAGTATTTCTCGGGTATTTATTTGTGTAGCGTGAAACAACAAAGTTAATCTCTGATACTGAAATGCTTTGCGCTAAATCCGTCTGCCTAACCCGGGCGACTGCATCCACAGGTTTAGATCGCTCGTAACATTTCGGTAAAGTTATATTTAGAGATCGGTTCTACATACCGATTTATATTTAAAATAACGGTCTCGGAGTTTTTTTATTTTATTTTTGGTGTTGCATCAAAAATGCACTGTATTGGTTACACCAACTTGCTAAACGCGGATATGTTTCATAATCAGCCTTTAACGTTCCCACTGCTGGGACACAGATCTCCTCTCTAGGAGAGGGAATGGGCCGTAATCCACCAAGCGGGCCAAGTGCAGGTTGGTGAATGTCACATGTCTATCGAATTTTTGGTTCTAGGACATGCCGGTTTCCTCACGATGTTTTCCTTCACCGTTTTGAGAGCAGTGGTGATGAAAGAAATTACACAATGTAATATATATGGATATGTTTCGCGCTATATTAAATTTTAAATATAATATCAACGAGTCTCTTATTGAAAATTATATTTTTATAACTTTGTTCTTTATTTTTAGTATCATTCATAACAAATATCATCTTGTATGAAATGTGTTTAGAAACGCTATTTCTATGGCGATAAAAGAATGTCTGCCCGTAAAGGTATGAGACCATAAAGAAAATTGTTACCAATAGGTTTTAGGAGCGAGACTTGGCAACATGTATTTTCCTTTTTCCATTATAGGCGAAGTATCTCAGACTATCACTAATATAAATAACAGAAATATATCAATAGTATATTTCTGTTATTAAATAACTTTATAGGTATCTAATTAGGACGCCAGCAAAGACACTTTAGTATCACAAGGTTTTTTTTTTTCATTTAAAACAAAATACTTTTCCTTGATAAAAAAATCTCAGTACCCGCATAATCTGATTAAACTAACTAGTCTGCGATTCTTCGAAAAAAAAAAGATGCACCTACCCTTTCTATATTTTATATTATAGTTCCCGTTTCCATCAGAATATGGGGATAAAATATAGCCTATGTCACCCGGGGATAGTGTAGCTTCCCAACAGTGAAATAATTTTTCAAATTGGTTCAGTAGTTTTGGAGCCTATTCAATACAAACAAACAGTCAAATCTTTCCTTTTTAAAATATTAGCATAGATTATGGAATACCACGGAACTCAAAGATTTATACTTAAAGTAGTTCGAAGTATGGAAGTGGAAAAGCAATTACTCATGAGCCAAAGTCTCCTGACCTATTTATCAAAGGCTGCACAGACTCGAAATTTGGCACATGTTTCTCTTAACATAGATGCTCATTAAGAATTAACCCCTAAGGGAAATATCTGTTGATTAAAGTTCCATGCGAGCAAAGACGCGAGCTGTCCTCTTTAGATGACCAAGTGAGCTGCTCTGTTTCATCCGTATCTTAGGGTTCCGTAACCGAAGGGTAAAACAGGATCCAATTACTAAGACTCCGCCTTCCGTCCATCTGTCTGTCCGTCTGTAACCAGCCTGTATCTCGTGAATCGTCATACTATATAGATAATGGTACGGAACCCTTCGTGCGGGAGTCCGACTTGCATTAGACCGGTTTAAATGTTGTAATTTAAAAAGAAAACTGATAATTTTCTCACATTTAAAAACACAAGTTTAAGCTAGTAATCAGTCAAAATATAAAACTCTTACGTTAATGAGTGACTGTCACACAACGCATTGCTGAAACTACTGGTCATAGAAAGTTGGTACCTATGTATGTAGGTTCCGCGGGCAGTGCAAGGGAGCATTTAGAGTGGATTTTCCGAAATTCCTACTGGAACGGGAAAAAAATAATATGCGCATACGAAGTTGTGAGTAAATGCTAGTCTAATATAAATAACATTATAGGAAACAACGTAATTTTTTTTTTTGTAAGTTGATGAAAGTCAATATCTAGAAGAATAAAACATTTACTAATAGAAAGACAAGTCGCAACTGTCCAAAGCAGAAACTAGTCACTAAAATTCTCATTCACAAAGAATATTTTACTACAAAACCCATGAATTGCTGCATGGAATGTTAGTCTAAATCAGCGAAACGAAACATTACACATAGCAGCCAGGTACCGAATTATAATACAGTTGAGTAAAACGTAACAGTTATGTTAGTAAAATCGCATTCATCGCTACCCATTATGTAGTAACATTAAACATTCATGATTTTTACTTAGCTAGTTATTACTTCCTTATGTCACTGTGAATTACTTTAAAATATCATTCATCTGGTGGTCAGTATTGCGGCTACCAAGTGTATAGTCTATGGTTTTGAATTGAGACCCTAATTGGGGAAAGTACAGTCATCAACATACATACTATCAATCTGTAACTTTTTAAAGAAATGCAAAGCCTTTTTTTAAATAATTTACTTATAATTTCGAAAAGATAATTTCATAAAACATAGTATAATTTCTAAAATAGTATTACTATGTTCGTAACACCAAATCTATCAAATTTTGAAAAATCACTTAAGAATTTTGCTTCATTGCCAAAGTATATTGCTGCTCGTGACTGTACAGTCGGTGATAGCAATTAACTGACCCCCTAAAAATTAAACGAATTTGAACCTTTTGCTTGTTACGAACGATCGAACTAGAACAACGTTGGAACTGGTTCAACGTCTACGATCAATAAAATAGTTATTCGAATTTGATCTTTAATACGCAGTGTTAAGGTAGGTATGTTCTTGAATATTATTTTAACTTGTAATATAATACGTAATTTCGATCACGTTGAATATGTTTCGAGTGGTCTAGTGGTGACTGTAGTGAGCTGACAAATCGTGGTTGCGAGTTCGTAACCAGCGTAATTGACGCGTTTGTTTCTGTTTTGTATATTTATTTTAAGTTATAAATAATAAATTATAACTTTAGCAACAAAAAAAAAAAAAAACGAACAGAAATAAAAAACCAAAATGGTGGTAAAAACGATTTTATTTTATAAAAAAAATATTATAAGAATAACATAAATGATATTGATGACGACACGAAGATGATAATATTTACCTGCTTACTAATGACGTTGTTAACTGCACTGAGTTTAATGTAGTGAATCAGCATGTTATAATATTTAGAAATATAGGTATGTATTTCTATTTCATAACAATAACATAACATCAGTTAATTGTCTATTATTCTACATTCACCGGCTTTTAAGCAGACTAACGAATCAAGGAAAAAGTATAATTATAAATGAAGCATAAACTCACTTACCGCTATATTAAGTTTCCTAGCAATCGCTTTAATACCAACATTCTTCTCATGCAAATAGATTATTTTGTATTTTAAATAATCACTCAACTGAGACATGACGATTAAACTATCAAAACTGATAACAATTAATAAAAAGGAAAAAAGCCAATTTAGTAAGGCAAGGTAAAAATGTTCGCGCGTATTCACTGCTACCTATTTGTGCATAGAATAATTATCTTGTTCAATTTATTCTTCTACCCCATAGTCCTTATGTCATATTTATAGCAGTTTTTGTTGAATACGCATATTGACGTCTAACTACCCACTTATTAAAAAAGGTAAAAAGTTATAAATAAATGACCTAATACCAACCTCTTAAAGCTCAAGTTTGCGTATCAAAATTATTTATTGCTTCTGTTCATCGAGTAGTGTTAGTCTGATAAACTCGTACCATATTGAATAACGTTTAATGTTATGAGCATAGGGTGTAAAATCGAGTAATTTTTAGGGGGGTCAGTTAATTGCTATCACAGACTGTACTTGCTTTTGCAATGGTTTTATTAGTTCAGCTTTGAGTTCAATAATGTTCATTTTGTTCCCATAGACATCGAGCAAGAGATCAAGAAAATAAGGGGAATATTTAAGTTGAAAAGAGATGCCATACACCCAACTTTACTATAGAATTGTAAAAAAAATGTGGTTGGAAACCTTCTTACACCTTAATATACATATGTAAAAATATTGTCATCTGCTTTAAAATACGACCTACGAGTATATACATAAAGATAAATTCAGTTCTTATCTTAGCCTCAATATTAAACGAAAACAAAGCTAACATTGGATTAGAGTATTTCATTTGGGAAATGCAGCCTCCATTTAATTATTGGAAAACTTTATGTAGGTAGTTGTGTTCTCGTCACATAAATACAACAGTTTATTACTATCTATTCGCGAAATGAAAATGCTGAATGACGTCATCCATGACGTCACTGTATTAATTTAATTGGTCCGCTCTAATGGTATTTTTATGTTTACTTTTGTAAGCAAGCACTTTCATACCTAAGTGATTTAATAAGTAGGTACGGCAGTAATCATAATTTTAATTATTTAGGTAGATACTATTTCTAGTAGATTATTTTTGTTTGCAAAACATTGTGAATTTATGTGAAATATTTCCAATGTGTCAGGAAGTTGTTGATCGCATTTTTTAAAATAAATAATAAAGCTATTTCTCGCTAAATCCAAAAGACGAAACAACTGTAGCTGAAATTAAAAACAAAGGAGATAGAAAAAGGGTGTTTACCTTTTAAAAGCAAACTCTGTGTTGCAAGCACTATTTGAGTGTGTCGCCATAGCCCATGATTGGTTTGCGTTCGAAAGTAAATTGCTTCGATGTGGTAGTCGTTCACACTACATTGTCACGACATGATGGCAACACTAACATTGAAATTTCTATTGAAGCAAGCCTATAGCAAAGCTTTATTGAAATACTGACTAAACTATGATGGGAAATCTGTGCCCGTATCAAAACCCAATCTATCCGTAAAACAAAAGACGCGCGTACGCTAACTGACAGGTATTTAGAAATAGAACACGTTGAGCCCAAAACTCTCGTTATTTTTTTTTGACAAAAGCATTTCAATATTGGTATAATATTTGTATTATTTTATTAAATACGTTTGAAGAATAAAAATAAATTTTGTGATAATTTTGTTAGTGATACATTTTCGAGCGTTATAAAAATTACAAATTTAAGCCATACCTAAGTGTTTATAAAACCAAACTTAGGCTGTATGAATTCCTGACACCTTTGCCTTATGAGCAGTGAGAACGAATAAAATAAAGAAAAAGCGATGGCACGCAGTTCATTGAACATTTCAATATTTTCAAAACAAAAGTGACGTGTTAATGAGAGAATCATGTAACCGTTTCACCAGTTAACACGTGTCTGCACTAAAGCTGAACAGCATTATCTCATTTCAAACAATGATAACAGATAAGCTTACCTGCATCCTCAAGCATTTCTGTCGAGACTCACTCAAATTCTAAGCGATATTATACATCACAAAACCATTGTGGTTATTTCTTTGTGACGTCACCAAATTATGATTATCGAAGGTTAACAACTTCATAATAACTGACCAATTATCCTTTTATCTTTTTGATGTACCTACACTTTTTAAGATAAGCAAATAGTTTTATTTATAGTCAGAATCGGATATTTTAAAGTTATAAGCTAAGCTAAGTTAATTAAATTAACATAAAACAAAAGCACGCAGGTAAAACTTTCATATATCGTCTGCCCTTTGGAATTACAACCTTTGTGAACCGTGGGTCGTTGACAACTATGCGTAGCAAACAAAATTTTGAAAATGGATCGTTGACATTTCAGTTGAAAGGCAAAGGTATTATGTCGTACAGCCTGTCAGCGAAAATATCATTCAAACCACCAAAGAGTTTGCACAGGTACTTGCGTTATCAACGTAGACTGTGTAACGGGGATATCTCGTGCTCATTAAATAGCGAGGGGATGTCTACTGGTACCATTGTTCAGTGCCTGATACTAACGATATTGCTGTGCCGTTTACTTGTTTCCGAGATAAAGGTGCCTCACACGGTTCCAACAATATCAAATGGAAACATTATTTAAACATTATGTTCATAGTGAATGACGGTTGCGGTGGTTTCAGAGAATGCAGTGTGTCTGAAGCCTTAAAGAGGTTCTATTTCATTAAAAGATAAAGGAGAATTTGTTGGCAGCATTGTTTTGTTTACACGAGATTTTAAGCTTTGGTGTTAAAGCAGAGACAGACAACTTGTATGAATGTGTTTTCCGTTAACGTTGTTATTTTTAGCTGCTCTTTAGAGCTCAGACAAGATAACTAAGTAGGACACAAATAATTCAGCAATTTGTTGACAGTACCCTATCGGTAGTTTCTCAAAACCGCGTAAAAGCTGCCCTGAAGATCAAACCAATAGAACCTGTATTAGATATTCAGCAAACTTCACTCACCATTTTCGAAAAGCAATCGTGACTATCATTTTACTATCGAACGTTTGATTACATACTCTTATGTGGATACACGTTCCGATAGCGTCACTTTATGGTTATTGCTTATTTGGCTTCGCTCCTTTATGTAACAAAAATATTTAACGACTAACTGAGAATTTGCTAAATATTATTGTGTAAGAATACTGATAAATCCGCAATCAAAACTTGCGTAGAAACGATAAATATCGATAAGAATTTTCAATATGCCAACCCATACATTATATTGAGAAGGAAAATGTTTACAAAAGTCAGTTCTCTTCAACAAAAAAGTGTGGTCAACTTCTTCTCTGTTTGTTCCACAGACAAAATAGTCATGGACTAGCCAAGAATATTCAGAAAATCAGATTTCTAAATTCCAAGACGCTGAAGGTAGCATTAAAAACGTGAATGAGAGCGAAAAGACCTCTTCCTAGATCCCCAGCGAGTAATTGCGTTTATCGGAGCGTTAAATGAGCGTTGCAATCTTTAATCAGTTCGGTCCCCATTTTTTTTTAATCCATTTGACAGCACGAGTCTGGCTGTTTGTTTGACAGTTGCTTTTTTCTTCTTTGTATTAAGTTTTTTTTATGCAAAAAGGTTCATTGTCAACACTGTTGTCTTAAGCATTGATTATTATTATTTAGAGCAAAGTTGACATTCTGGAGCTTAATTGGGACAAAGTTTTATACATAAAATCTAGATTTTAACTAGTTAAGACTTAATTAGATCTGGAACAATAAGTATTCATACTTGAACATTGCTAAACACAGGCGAGGAATCTTTCAAAGGAATATCATTTTCTCATAAGTATGCCATGTCAGTTTCGAAATTCACAATACGAATGGCGTGTGCTATCTTAGTGTGTAACAGATATTTCACGTTGCTCTATTATTAACATTGTTTACAAACCGGGCTAATAACGCGTTACTAGAAGATTGGCTATTGTTTTAAATTCTAACGTGTAAGAAATACGCCCCATTCGGTCTCAAGGTAAGTAGGTGAAGCTCTGATACCATCGACGAAACTTTGTATCATCTAAATGCATACATATTTCATATTATGTGAATGGGACCTTCGTTCGATTTGTGTTGAATTGGGTGGCGATGGCGGCAAAATTTTCCAGATATTGTTTTAATGGAAAAGGAAATTAACTACTTTCAATAATCCTATTTTCATTATTAATTAAATTAGTAATTATTATTTAACATTTTTTCGGTAAACGTTACTAGATTAATAATCTTTGGCGTTTGAACAGTCTTCGAAGATTAAGAGCCCATAGCAACTAAGTCTTACTGACGTATTAACCTCCATACTTCATTAATTTGATTCCAAATACTACAATGTTAACATAACCATTTGCAATGACGCAAGTGCGTACATCGAATGCGTTTGTTATTTTTGCATTGTGCAACTTCTCGTGAGTACTGAATGGCGTGTTAGTGACATATGAATAATAGATTACTGCTATTGTGATCGATACAACTCTCAGTTTGTTGCTCGGCCTTCAGTCTCCAATTTATTGACACCGACATAGCTTTGCCGTGTCGATGAAAATCTGACACGTTATCATCATCTTACCTTTTTTAAACTGTGTTGGAAACGGCTCCGGCTGAGTACCAGTACTCAACTGTATCCGGATAGCGGAGTAAGTACTGGTCAAAGTAGTGGTAAGTGGTGGCCTACTTGACCAGTACTTACTCCGGTTCCAGTAGTGGTAAATGGTGGCCTACTTTACCGTGCTTTTCGAGACACAGAGGAGTCACCATATATAAGTAAAGGATGAGCCCGTCCAAGAACTAACCTAAGTGTTGCTTAAATTGAAGATCAACCCATGCAGTTGATATTATTTACCCAGGAGCTCGTCGATGTCGTGATGCGTCGATGTCATGTTCAAAAACAAAAAAACAAAACACGTCTAGTGGAATGTATATCATTAAAGCGAACGTCACGTAATGAACCACTTCCACGGACGTACACACGTCTACCAGCGAATATGGCTTTATTCAAAAAGTTCACAATCGTGAATGAGAGTATTTCCCTCACAAAGCGAATGCTGAGCTCTGGGATTGCATCATTGTGCTGCACAAAAATGCTGCCGTGCTAATTCCGCATGCACTGCGCTACTCGTGAATGCCATTATGAGCTTACGAAGCTCTAGACCTACTGTAATGAGTACCCAAATAAAATCAGCATTACACACATACAAACAAAAAACAACGACAACGTAGAGGTGGGTTCCTACATATTCCACGCAGACCTTTTTAAAGAAATTAAAAAGTATAGGGTAGTAAAAATCACTGAAACAAGCCACGCGACGTTGAAAAAATCAGAATGGAGAATTAAAAAGTTTGTAAATGGAATAGAGCGTGTTCGAAATTCGAATTTTGTTGAAGCAAAATAGAATTCCTGCAACTACTTCGGGAATCAGTTTTCGTTCTCTCGAGCTCGGCATTTAATTTTATAAAGTAGGACGAATCTATGCGGATATCTATTTTAAAAGTTGAATCACAACAATTAAGACATTATTTACTGCTAACGTCTATAATGGCCAAAAATGTAGATAATTTGCATAAACGCACGGAAAAAACAAACAAAAAACACATATCTCGAGACACTAACAGGTTGTCCACGACAGGTACCGTTACACGACACACATTGTTGGGCCAAAAGCTTTGTTTGTGAAGGAGTAATGTTTAAATAATCGTCCGAGATGAATGTATGGGACAGACTCTCAGACTGCTGCCATAATGATGTACCTACTTTCAACAGTACTGTGGAAAATAAGTGTAACAATATAGCGAGATCCATTACAGTATGACAAAGCAGTACACGGATGGCTACTTAACGTGTTAAATCGGAACAACAGGGTGCGCGAGAAAGCGTGCAAGAAATGATGCGGCAAAACCCATCCAAGGTGGGCGGATACGCGAGAAACACGGCAAACAGCACATCAACGCATAATTATGAAATAATCAGCACACTCAGTGAGCAAACGCGTGCGTCGTCAACCTAACGCGTAATTAGCAGTTTAATCCATGTGCAATGATTAAGTTGGGATGACACCACTTTTTTTTTGTTTAGGACAGCGATAATGTACCAAATGTAATATCACCTGTCAATATAAATTCTAATGAACCCATAATTAATGACATCAACTTGTCTGGTTTGTGAGTTGCTATGGCCACCTTCCGGCTCCATCATCAGCCTAGCTCCATAGTTCCATATTATAAGTTGCTTCATGCTCCTTTATGTTGTGGCGGTCAGGTAAATCAGTTTTTATAAAATAACACGCTGCGTCCCGTAAAAATTGTCAAAAATTATCCCAAGGGTTACTCCCAGGAGACAACGTATGCTATGTGTTATTCTAGACTATAATCTAACTCTGTGTCAAATTTCATCATGATCCGTTCTGAATTCTGGTGTGATTGAATAATAAACATTTATTCAAACTTACGCATTTATAATTATGTATATGGTTTTTAGCTTCATCCCGTTTGACTCGAAGCTGGCCCCAACATAGTTAAGAAACTTTTAGATACAAAACTGGAATGTACTCAGATCTCTGAGAAACGGCAAAAATGCTTCATAATTCATGTACCAAAGCTTGAGAGTAGGGCAATACAGTTAATAATAAATCATGTAGGTATTGATTTTCAGTAAACACTAAACTGCAGTATATTGCCTTGATCGCAAATTGGTATTCTGTCATTTGCACGCGTTGCAGCAACGTTGCCTTTTATTTAACTAGTAGTCGAATTATAAACCAATAAATCAGCTCAAGAATAAAGGTGTATTATTCCTTATTAAATCCATGGAAATCTATCATTGATCTAAAGTTATGGACAAGTAATCCTTAATTAAGATTGCCAATCTATAAAAGTATTGTTCTAAATTCAATTCTAGTTTATGGTCGTTTGGTGTTGTCGTAATTGTGATTTAAATGTCGGAAATGAACAAAATGTATCTCGAATCTCGATGTTGTATTGCAATTATCATAAATTTCGATAAAAAGACTTTATTGGACACTTGAAATGAAACGTGATAATTTAGAGTTAGGTTGACATATCTACTAATTAATCTGAGATTTACAATTTAGCTTTTAAAGACCATTGCTGCGTTGATTTCACTGAAACCGTATTTGAACCAAACAACTGCTGATAGCACAAAAGCTTTGTTTGTGAAGGAGTAATGTTTAAATAATCGTCCGAGATGAATGTATGGGACAGACTCTCAGACTGCTGCCATAATGATGTACCTACTTTCAACAGTACTGTGGAAAATAAGTGTAACAATATAGCGAGATCCATTACAGTATGACAAAGCAGTACACGGATGGCTACTTAACGTGTTAAATCGGAACAACAGGGTGCGCGAGAAAGCGTGCAAGAAATGATGCGGCAAAACCCATCCAAGGTGGGCGGATACGCGAGAAACACGGCAAACAGCACATCAACGCATAATTATGAAATAATCAGCACACTCAGTGAGCAAACGCGTGCGTCGTCAACCTAACGCGTAATTAGCAGTTTAATCCATGTGCAATGATTAAGTTGGGATGACACCACTTTTTTTTTGTTTAGGACAGCGATAATGTACCAAATGTAATATCACCTGTCAATATAAATTCTAATGAACCCATAATTAATGACATCAACTTGTCTGGTTTGTGAGTTGCTATGGCCACCTTCCGGCTCCATCATCAGCCTAGCTCCATAGTTCCATATTATGGCATGGTTCCCAAAGTTACATAAATATGTCAAATTTAAGAGCGTTCATCCGTAAAAACTACGCTGGAGTCAAAATTGATGATTTCCGACGGACAATAAAACGATAATCTATTTAATTCGTAGATAAGATATTGACGTCAAATTATTGAGGATTTCATAATCTAGGGCTTGGCTGAAAAATATTTTCAAATTATCGTAAAGTTTTCTCATTAGAACAGTTTTTACTCAATCCCTTTTTAAAACTAGCGGTCGATGGTCTACGCAAATGCTAGATAATAGTAAAACCATAAACGACAAACTTATAGAAATATTACTATTAAAAAAACAATAACATTTACTAGTGCTTGGCTGAAAAAAAAAACGTAATTATTGTAAGTTTTTATACAAGAAAAGTATACTCAAAAGTGTCATTTTTAGCCACTTTTCGAGTTTTTAAACGTGTTATTTTAGGATGAAATCAAAGGTATTTTTGTTGTTTTTTAGACCTAGTAAATGAAGACATTTACGTTCTAAAACATGGTACATTTTTTTAAAAAATAACGTCTATATTAATTTTACTATAAATTATTTAGTACTACTATATAATCGACGCGGAATCGCACCAGCGCTCAGTGCCGGCCGAGGCCTTTCAGAGGTTGGACGTGTGTCGCTCCCGTTGCCGCGTGCTGCGTAAAATTGTATTATAGTTTGTCGAGTTTTTAGAGCGACTAGGATGAATTGATACTTTTTGTTTATTTTTTTTTTTTTTAACGAAACAAAACTTTGATGATTACATACTTTAAAGTAATGGAGTTCAAATCATGAAAGAAGATAACTCTTTTTATGTATGATTTCATTTTTTTCCAATAATTATGGGTAGCAATAGG
This sequence comes from Hecatera dysodea, assembly GCA_905332915.2. Taxonomy (NCBI): domain Eukaryota; kingdom Metazoa; phylum Arthropoda; class Insecta; order Lepidoptera; family Noctuidae; genus Hecatera; species Hecatera dysodea. The sequence goes on from HG995304.1 coordinate 10,550,384, forward strand.
CGCTATACGGGGCAAAAAGGAAAAGTTACGGAAATTTGGCCAAGGCTAATGAAGCTAAAAGTACGTTACCGAGGAACCACTTTTAATGACGTACCTGGTTATAGCCAATTCGCATTTTTCTTACGCGGGGATTTTAATAACCGATAGAAAATAGAAGGTCACATTCTTCAATATTAGGACATTAATAAAAAATATATATTTGTTACAAACATACAAATGTTTCCTCTTTATAATATTACTGGAGATTGCAAAATAAAGCTTTGATGCTGACGGGGCCATTAATTCGGTGATACTGTAGATTTCACGACACTAATTATTATACGAAACAAGTTGCGCTGTACTGAAACTAGTTTTGTGAAATTAATTATTTCTTCTTATTCTATTATTCTTTCTAAACCATACAAAAACTGCAAGTCAATGCGGGTATGTCACAAGAGAATGATACCGAAGAATCACAGCTACCACAAGAGTTGATAATGAATTGGAAATACTGGAATCGCAATCAGAAATAATAAATGTGACAAATGAATGCGATCTTTAGGTATAATTTTCCACTATTATTATTTATTTAAAAAAATACAATTCTTTCAATGTAATATGTGCAATTCTAAATTCGAACTGAGTAGTCACGATGAAACACAAAAAATAAACTAGGTAAATGTCAATGAAGGCGCCGTGTCAGGAGCCATAATTTCAGGAATTGGCCTAACAAATTTGAATGAAGTTGTTACATCGATGGACTTACTGTTATGTCATTATTCACTTATAGTAAATGTCATGATAAAGTTGCTGAAATGTGGAAAAATTCCGCTGAAGAAAGTATGTTTGCATCAGCTCAGGAGGAAACAGCTGCTGCTCGATTACAAGGTGACACTCGTGACATTCCGATGATACCAGTGGAAGCAGACAGTTGATGGAGCAAACGCTCTTATAAAAACCAGTATAATGCATTGTCCGTGTGTTGCAGCTATTATAGGACATCACACAGGAAAAGTTCTCTACATTGGTGTCCGGAATAAGTATTCTGGAATTTGTGCCCGCGCAAATAAAAAGGAACAACAGCCTGCAAATAAAAAGGATTCAAGTCCTCCGTAAAAACTCGGAAATTAAATATAATACATTGATTGCTGATGGTGATGACAGCATATCCCGGCGTTCTAATTCAAAAAATTTAATGTACCAACCATCTCCTCCGCAATTGCAACGGAAAAAAAATATTGCTTAAAACTTATACATCTATCCCTCTGTCGGAGCGTAAATTGTTGACTTCTGAACTATTGATTCGGCTGAGAACAGCAGTAAGATTTTCGCTACGGTACTGGCAAACACAAACTTTAACCGATTCAGAAAAGAATATAAAAATACTGAGAGATATTCTGAACAGCGCCAAACAAATCTTTGAAGATCAGAGTGAATGTGACTTGTGCTACTGCACCAAAGAGAGAAAAAAGAAACAAACCAAACTCTCGAAGCCAAAACATTGATGTTAAAACTGCAACGCAATATCTGGCAGCTGGCTTATCTTTCTCGAAGTCTGCCCCACGATTTTACCAAAAACCGTGCAGAGCAGTTCAACACCATAGTAGCAAAGACTGTAGGTGGGAAACGCATAATTAAAAAAAAGATTCATATTCCGTCCGTTGTCATGCCGCTTGGTTAGTTTAAACACAGATAAACCTCAAACTACCCTTTATAAATGTGCCTACCAGAAAAGTCCAGGTCAATCCCTGAAACATTTAGAGCAAAACTTACAAAAAATAGAAAGAAAGAAAGAAAGAAAAATGTTTATTTGGGTCTCGCACAAAACAAACAAAAAATAAAAAAAAATAAATAAAATAAAACTACTAAAAAAAAACAAAGTAACAAACGATAAAGATAGAATTATAGAATTTTATATCAATTTGTACCTAAATGTAAGTGTGCGAGGCCAAATAGAGTTTTTCTATAAAACAAAATCTGAAATGCAAAATACCTCGCCGAAAAATAAACTTTAGCACAGGGCTCGTGAACAAAGTCAATTACGCAAATGCATGTCAAACGCATGTCATGAACCCAGACAATTTCAAGCAGGCACATGTAGTTTTCCTTGAAAATTTAAAAACACTGACCTTAAAACGGCATTTCATTGAAAGGGATACAGTTCTTCAGGCTGTGAGTGCCTTGTGACTCGAGCTGAGAAGAAGTATTTTAACTGCTTCCAATTTTGCCAAAATTTGTAAACAACGCCCAAATTTGAATTCAGCACTACTCGTTAAATCTATTTTATATGGATATTATTTTTATTTCATGGCGATAACGTAATTTTCAATGTTAAACATGACTGGTATTACTAAGTTCAGGGCCAATTAGATATTTCAAACAAAAATGTGTGTCTTTTTGCGGTGTACACTAGTCCTGAATTTCCAATAAAAGTTGTAAAAATTTACAAAGTTTTGTAAAGAATTTCAATTTTGTAAAGAAAAAATGATTCCTCCTTTAACAAAATTTTATTATGTATGCGTTCTTCCCGAAATAATTGATCCCAGAAATAGCCGATCAATGCAATTGAGGGAAACTATTTTATGATTTATACAGCTTTTTTATCATAAATTATTTAGGTACTAAATATAACATGATAAATCTTTATTTAATTACCCACCTACTCATCCTAACCATAAAATGAAAAAAGCTATAAACAATCCACTAGAACTAATTACCAACACATAAGTAGGTACAATTATTAATATTATTTTTCTCCAAAATAACTAGATTTCGTCTGTAGAGGATTTCAGATATGAAAAGGTATAAAGGCAAAATAATATTTCAAATATAATTATTTATTAATCATAAATCTACAAATCATAAGAATAACAATAATTTGTATTTAACTTCCAGTTTAATTTTTCTATAACAATACATTATTATTGCTCTAAAGCTAACGGATCAAAGTTGGTTAGTCGAAGTACAAAGAGAGCGCACGCGGCTAGTCTACGCACACAGTTACCCACGCTTCTGTGTGAGTGAAATTTGCGAACTATTTACCTAAACCTGACGTTCCGCGTTAGGCATGAACGCTCTTAAGCGTAACCATATTATTATGTCAGGAAGTACAAATGGATTACGAAAATCCAATCGGTCTCACATACAAAAACAAGTACCTAAAGCTTGTAAAAATAAAAATATCATTTATTTTTAAAACAAACAATAAACTACCAGTTTCTCGTTACTAAAAAGTTCTTTCATATTGGCCATGTGTTGGATTTGACATCCGATATGTGCCAATGGATTAAAAAATATATACGTCTGCTATCAAAATTAATATTCACAGGCCGAGCTCGCTGTTCATTGAAACTTCCTGTCTGTAGACTGTAATACATAACAGGTACTTCAATAACACTCCTGTTCGATTAAAAAGGAACGATCATAATCATCTATGATTAAATTACTAGCAGACGAAGTGATTGAAAAGCTAAATAATAAAGAAAAAGACAATAACGGATACGGATTAACTTACTATCCAAGACACAGAGGAGGTTCGGTTTGTAATAGATGATCACCATCCACAAACCGACCTGGGCAGGCGTTGCTTAACCTTGACAATCGACCCATTCAGCTGTTATTAACTAGACACGAGCTGAAAGTGTCGTATATTCAGGTTAATAGCAACGTAAGACTAAAACGTAACAAGTAAGAAGCTCGCTCGCTCATTCGTCACGGTTCGCTAAGCACGTATAAGTTGCCAGTGGCTGAGGAATTTAATATATTCTAAGAGTGCTCCACCTTCACGCTACGCAACCACGTCTATACGTCACTGCTTAACTTCTTAACGTGCCAGTATATTTAACTGCCGAGATATGTGAGGAGGCTGAAGAGATCGTGGCTTAGTCATAACAGTGCACGGTTTGATTTTCATGGTTAAGCAACACTTTCTCTCGGTCCATGGATAAGTGGCCATCCCTTTAATAACCTACCAATACTCGCGGGGGAAACCGTTAATCCTTGCTGTCTTTACAGGTAGTCAGAAGTAAAAAAAATGTGATAATAGTCTTGCTAAGTTGCTTCATGCTCCTTTATGTTGTGGCGGTCAGGTAAATCAGTTTTTATAAAATAACACGCTGCGTCCCGTAAAAATTGTCAAAAATTATCCCAAGGGATACTCCCAGGAGACAACGTATGCTATGTGTTATTCTAGACTATAATCTAACTCTGTGTCAAATTTCATCATGATCCGTTCTGAATTCTGGTGTGATTGAATAATAAACATTTATTCAAACTTACGCATTTATAATTATGTATATGGTTTTTAGCTTCATCCCGTTTGACTCGAAGCTGGCCCCAACATAGTTAAGAAACTTTTAGATACAAAACTGGAATGTACTCAGATCTCTGAGAAACGGCAAAAATGCTTCATAATTCATGTACCAAAGCTTGAGAGTAGGTCAATACAGTTAATAATAAATCATGTAGGTATTGATTTTCAGTAAACACTAAACTGCAGTATATTGCCTTGATCGCAAATTGGTATTCTGTCATTTGCACGCGTTGCAGCAACGTTGCCTTTTATTTAACTAGTAGTCGAATTATAAACCAATAAATCAGCTCAAGAATAAAGGTGTATTATTCCTTACTAGCTGCTGCCCGCGACTTCGTCCCCGTGGAATCCCCGATTTTAAAACATTCTTTATCGCTGCTCCGCTCCTATTAGTCTTAGCGTGATGATATATAGCCTATAGCCTTCCTCGATACATGGGCTATCTAACACTGAAAGATTTTTTCAAATCGGACCAGTAGTTCCTGAGATTAGCGCGTTCAAACAAACAAACAAACAAACAAACTCTTCAGCTTTATAATATTAGTATAGATTAAATCCATGGAAATCTATCATTGATCTAAAGTTATGGACAAGTAATCCTTAATTAAGATTGCCAATCTATAAAAGTATTGTTCTAAATTCAATTCTAGTTTATGGTCGTTTGGTGTTGTCGTAATTGTGATTTAAATGTCGGAAATGAACAAAATGTATCTCGAATCTCGATGTTGTATTGCAATTATCATAAATTTCGATAAAAAGACTTTATTGGACACTTGAAATGAAACGTGATAATTTAGAGTTAGGTTGACATATCTACTAATTAATCTGAGATTTACAATTTAGCTTTTAAAGACCATTGCTGCGTTAAATTCACTGAAACCGTATTTGAACTAAACAACTGCTGACAGTACCTACAGGTCATATAGAATAATTTTAAAACCACTGCATCCATTGAAATTCATATCATATTTGTGTAGAACTAGCAAGCCTGGCAAATATTGACAGACGACCGCGAAAAAAATAAACCGGTGCAGCAGTTGAAATTGAGTTTTTATTTTCTGTTGAATCAATCAATTGATAAAATTCCGCGGTGTGTTCCTAGCAAATGGATTTGCTATCAATCTGCTGTGAATTGTCCGAATCCAATCTAACGCCTGTGTCGCGTACATTTCGCTGTGAATACAATATTATTGAATACTAGCTGTGCTCGCGACTTCGTTCGCGTCATATGTACGTACCGTGTATAGATATGAATGGTTCAGTTCGATAAAAGTGATTGTGACCACACTTTTTGCTTTGAAATTCAGTTGGAATGGAATTGAACAAGGAAAAGATGCCGTAGCAAGAATTTATTTTAAGAGAACTTAAAAAATAATTCAGGCTAGCACTTTATAAATTAACTTGACAACTATCGAGCATCCCGATTTCAAAGAAAAATAGAAAATAATATGCACTTTATCCAATAACAGTTATTTCTATTTTCAAAGAAAAGCATTCCAAACGAGCTTGCATAATACAGCGATAATTTAAACTCCTAGAAACACTGAATCATCATGTTTCAGTAAAAGAAATTATGTTAGAAACAGTAAATATTAGTATAATCATGAATATCGAGCGTAGAATCAGATTTACAAACCGTGAAGCAGTTTTCGTGAGAAACAGTTTTATTATTCATGGCAAGTGTGGAAATTGCTTCCATTCGTTAAATTCATTTACATTTTGGAATTATGCATGTTAAATACTTCGTTGTTACGTTCCAAACGAATTTCCCATAGTTATCAAGTTTTGTTCCAATTTAGACGTCGTTTTGTGCTGTAGGGTTAAATTAATGCGATTCTTTTAAATACCTTCGTATATCCTATACTTCTTGTTTAATGTAAATCTATTATATCTAATTGTAGGTATAAAAGACTTAGATTAAATCAAATACAAAATATTTCTGATGCTAGTACAAAACAACTACAATATAGCAAGCAGTAACTCGTCCAAACTTCGAAACTCCAAAATTAATCCAAACGAAGTCATTACTGCATTCAATAACATCTCCTTCGAGGTACACCACAAGCCCCCAATGTAAATACAATATGCAATTCTGATCTTTAATAACATAGGTGTAATAGCTAATATTGCGTGTACTCCGAGTAAATAATTTGCATTGCATTGCTCCCGGCGATGCGCAAGTATTGGAATCGTATTGCGGTCGGATCTAGGTCGTGGGATTGAACTTAGTCTTAGAACGACAATGGATTCAATCAAACGGCCGATTCACTATGCGGGCATAGTGTTTTGATCTCCTTAATAACAAATTGGTTTCGTACTGTAAACCATTTTCTAACGCTCCAGTTCACACCTTAAATTCTGATGTTCTATTGTTTTGTGGGCTTAAATAGAGAAAGCTAATTTCAGGGACAAACTATCCCGACAACTTAGGCCATCTATCATTGATTGTTATCGTTCATGGTGAAGATAGTTAGTTTTGTTGGAATGTTTAGGATTCAACTTAAAGGTTCATCCATTTATTATGTTAATATTTCAATTCAACAAAAGCACCCCCTCCCATTTTTCCTACCGCGATTTACCTTCAAGGGTTTCAGTAATCTGTAAACAAAACGTCAATTCTCTCCAGCGGGGAACGAGTTAGCCTTTCGAGAGGACGCACAAAGCTTTGCGGGACATTGTCTAGTCACTGGCGAATGTTTGATCAAATCCACGTAGTTTCACTGAATATTGACAGGTAAAGTTTCAGCTTTCAGCCATTAACAGGTTAGAGACAGTTACTGGCTTAAAAAGCCGCTCCGGTACGCTTTTGTATTTGAATATCTTTGTGGTTTTAGTCTAGTGGCCTTTGGTGAATACGATATGACTATACTCGGTTGGTAACGCAGGAGTGTTCGTGTAAATAAAACAGAAAATTTTCATGGCTTAAATTTTGTCTAATTAGCTTTGACACTTGCCTTTTAAAATGATTCAATGGCTACTTTTTATTTTAATGATTTTTGTAAGTCGAGAAAATTACGTGAAGTGCTTCATATGTTTTTTCCGTCAATATTCTGATTAAGCTAAATTAAAATATTAAAAGAAAGAAAAGTGTTTATTTAGGACTAGCACAAAGCAAACAAAAAAAATATGAATGAAAGAAATAATTACATAACACACACCAAGAAATAACAACATTAACAACATTTACAAAAAGTCTTTCACGCAACCATTACCAAACTTAACGATGATATTTAAGTTTCAAGTGACAGAACAGAATCTGCAGCCCAACACCGTTCTTTAATGTTAAACATCATACAGGCAGTGTTTTGATCCGGACTTTCTTTTTCATTACTTGCATAAAAGCCTCCTTTGTCATCGCAGCCTAAAGTCTAGGCTAACGACTAGCGTTTGCAGGTAAGCGGAAGTTATTAGCGGGGTCTTTGACCTCACTGGGCGGCGCGCGCCCGCCCAAACATTGTCGATGTCTACTAAGTTTTTATAAAGTTGAGCCGGGATAATTATTTTTTTAATACGTGGTAAACATACACGGTAATGTAAACAAAGCAAATTATGTATATGAGGATCAATGCAGGTGGCGTCCTGGAGGGTCTATGCCACATTTTGTTATGTATTTAATTACATAAAAGTAACAAATTTGTGTTATACTAATGGTATATCTATAGAATCAATATTGCTAACTTTATTTATAATATAACTGTTAGATATTTATTTTTAAAAAATCAGACATTACTATATAACTATTCGATACTTATTAAAAAGTAAGTTCAGACAAATTATCAACTACTGTCTATTACGAAAATAAATATACCCATTACGAAAATAAATCTTACGATTTATATTTTTTACTTCTAATTATATTTCGAAATGTACGAGTAGAATTTTCCACTGAACTAAAAAGAAAAATAAAGATTTTAAATGAGCAACAAATAGCTTAAATTACAAGGAAATAAACTGCTCGTCTGAAACCGAGCAATTGAGGCAAGATTGTACAATAATTGCCCGTACGGAACCCAACGACGTCTCATTACAACTACACACACGATTACTAAGATTTAGTGTTCCGACAAACTAAGCACGTAGATTATTTCGTCTGTAAGTAAAGCACATCAGTAGGGCTGGCTCATCGATAATTAGTGAAATTCCTTTAAATTAAAAAAATGGAATAAAAATCGTTAACAATAATTAACAGATCAGTTTTATAGAACATATATTTATAAAAAAATAAACTTCCCTAAAATCATGGATAAGCCTACAAAAAAAAATTACACTACACTATAGCATAAAAGTATAATCAGCCTTTTCCCCTTTCCCCGTTCCCACTGCTGGGACACAGGCCTCCTCTCTAGGAGAGGGAATGAGCCGTAATCCACCATGCGGGCCCAGTGCGGGTTGGTGAATGTCACATGTCTTCGAATTTTTGGTTCTAGGACATGCTGGTTTCCTCATCATGTTTTCCTTCACCGTTTTGAGAGCAGTAGCGATGAAATTAATTACACAAAGTAATGCGCCTGGCTGGGTTTGAACCCGCGACTTACTTCATAAGTCGGGGCCGTTACCACTTGGCCACCACTGCTCTCAAGAGCAATGGTGGCCGAGTGAGAGCACTAAGTTTGAATACAATAGAATATTTTTATCCTGAAAAAATGAAAAACGGCTCATGTGGTTAATGCATGGGAGCGCGATAAAAATGTCTGTAACTCACAAAATTAATTGGCTAATTAAAGTGGTAACACAAGATACAAAACTTAACATGAAGAAACTCAACCCTAGCTTCAAGCCAGTAAACTTAGGCACTAGCGGGTTCGAGCGAGTGCTCGACTGCTCTACGTCGAGCCACGAGCCACGACGCACTAATTGACGACGTTATCGAGCACTCCAAGTTTCGAGCTCGAGCGAACTTCGGGCTTTCAAATTCCAATTTTAAACTAGAAATGAGCACGATAGGCGCCGAAGTAAAGTTTTATAATAACTTCCAGTTTTATGTACGCCTTTGGGTATTATTTATTTTCAGAAAAGTGCATTCCGGCAGTTTTCATTTGTTCTTACAATTGTTCACGTAGATTAATGGTGGTTCGCATTTACACAGCTTTCAACATTTTTTTATCACAATTCTTTATTTGATTAATATTACAAGCTATCCTATCTAAATTCTAATTATATCTTAAAGTTTACCAGATTTATTGTCAACCCCTTCTAGAAACTTCATTAAGTTTTCAAAACTAGGGGAGATTCTAATGACCCGAAATTAAGCAAATGGCCACGAATGATAGTTCAATTACAAAGCCATGGATTTACACGATAATTTAGGTCAAACCATTACACTTTTAGTGAAGCCAACTTTAACGGCCCAGTTATACCGCCGGTGACCTGTGACATTAAGGCAAGCTTTGGAGGGTAGCTAATATCGGGGCTATTCGCTACTGTTTCTAGCACAATGTATAATGGCACTGCAGTGCCAGAAAATAACACAAAAGCTTGGCAAAACAATACGGGACCTTGATATTTATTTGCCAATATATTAAATCTGCTGCCTTTATCATACAAACTTTACATAAACGTGCAGTCTGAGGGTTGTTATCGAACGTGAAGCATTTACTAATTGAATCATTTAGGTAATTGATTCAGATCTAAAGTCAAATTAAAACGATTTATGATTAGTAGTGTTCAAGGCTCGTTTAGTCCAACTTTATGTTAGCAAAACTGATAGAATGACCCTCAACGTTTTACGAAAATTGCATAGTATATCACGAGGTAGTAAAAGCGATACGCTATGAAATATCTACGGAATTGCTATTTCCCATTTCATTTGACGCGACACCCGATGTTCAGACGAGTGAGCAAAGTGAACCAAAATATTCGAGTATGGAAAAACACGAATCAATCGATGCGGTCTCAGCGGTCGTGGTGCAGTATCGGGTTATAAATTATTGTTTTATACAAAGTGCTGGTTTCAAGTTATCACTTATTCGAAATAATACGTCTAGACTCTTGGTGATTGCCTCACCTACCTAAGGTATTACCTAAGTACAAAATCTACTCAGAAACATCCCTTAAAGGCCTAACATGTACGTTTCCTTGGTCAGAAGCATCGGCTAGATAATATAATGTATATGCCGAGCACGATTTCAGGTTGCGAATGAAAAATGCAGTGCGGAACGTCGAGGCACTGAATGAGAGAACGCTGCGCATTGCGATTTTTTTTTTCACAGGGCACACAGGGAAGCGGTTACGTTGCCAAACAGAAAGAAACGCTTTTCCATAAAGCGACAGTTTTTGTTAAATATTTTTTATGTATTTTTTTCAAACAACATGTCTGTCATACGACCGGACGCCTTTGAAATATTGAGACCGAACATGTCTCCAACAAAGCGTATTGCAGTTATTGAGAGATTAAAATAAAACGAAAATCTGTGGTGTAAAATGTTACAGTTTCAAGTAACAAATGACGAGCTACGCGCCTGCTAAGTTTTCTTTCAAAAACGACTTGAAAGTTCTCGAGCTCGGTCGGCTCAAGTTTCTCTCTTTTATTACTTGTTCTAAAGAATGTTAACCAGATATCGAGCAATTCGGAAAAACTGTGACGATTTCATCCGGGCTCGGCTACTATTTGAATTTCAATAGCTGTTTGAAATTCAACGAGACTTTTATGATAATACGCCTCACGGTTTAACTTATCCTCACCACATCCCCTTACCGGTTTTTGACTGTCCCAAAATACCTGTAACAAAAGGCGGATCACTTGTTAAACAAAGTTTTTAGAAAATAATAGTGTTTTAAGATCATACAATTATTTGATATTTTGAACTAAAGCTAGTTCTTGCTTTTACTTAGTCATAGATAGGCACAAAGTATAAATCAACAAGAGCTTAACCTAAAAGCCGTGCATACAATATTTCACACAGTAAAAAGAATACAAAGGAGATAAGTAAACTGTGAAGACAAAAAAGAAGACAGCCGATCGCCACATTTCAAGAAAAGTTACCGCGCGTGAAGAATTAAAGCGGTACCAGGAGCGCATAACAAAGAAGGATATCTAGCAATAATATTTTAATCTCAGGCTCAAGGCAATAGACAGTGCCAGACGATAAGCTGGTTGTATCCAGATTACTGAAACCGCGAACGCAGACTATCTCAGTACCTGCAACGACAAGATTGTGTTTACCTATTGAACGTTAATGCCTTACATGCTCTGCATCAATATACGTGAGCTTAGGCAATTTGGCTGTTGACTGTAATTTCAGAAACTATATATTTTACGTATTGTAAGCAAAATATTTCTTATGTTCGTAGGTACCGTTCACTAGACAACATACAATTATTTTGCTAGCACTGCAACAGTCTTAAATTACAAGTACTTTTTATTTCAAAGAGCTATTTTAATAAATCTCTACAATCTCAGTATCTCCGTCGAGAAAAAATTATGCGGGGACATGAATAAATCGAAGATATGAAGGTAAGGTAGCTTATCTCAAGAGATATTGCCACTATAAAATATCTAAAGCGCGAAATACTCGCTATACGAGTACTGTTTCAAAAGATAACCAAGAAAATATTAATAAAACTATATATAGCTCTACACGAGAGAAATAAAAGGGCTAGATGGGTGGTCTCGGAATACGATACGATGCTACTTTTCATATCCGCTTTTTTGCGTAGGAAGTAGTTACGGATAGCCATTAAAATTACTTATTCATTTTACCAAGGAACATAAACATTTTATAACTGACAAAAACATCGCATTAATTGTAAACGTAATGAATGGGTGTTGCTCAACATAAATAACTATTTAAAATAAGTAACATCTTAAACATACATATTTTTCGATCTACGCCAACTTCTGATATAACTTTCCTGGCAGTGATTTCATGAAAATATACTGTTATGCAAGTCTAAAATAGGACAATAAATATCGGAAATACGAAAGAGTATATTTGGAACTCGTTCAAAAACTTCTATGTCGGTGAAATAGATTTAGAATGCTTTGGAAAGTTCGACATTGGGGCCCACAGGTGCAAGGCTAAGTTTTATGAAGCAATTTTCGCTGTGAAATTAGAAATTCATATTTTATAGACAGGAGCCGTTGAAGCAACACTTGAGAATCGATAGGGATTACACTTGAAAAGCATATAAGAGGCACATTAGTTAAACTGGAAGGTAATATACAAAGTTTGCTACTCTACACATCTTGAATCCAAGTTTCCATCAAACATAACCACGTTATCGATCAAGTAGAATCTGGAGCCTTTCTTAATTTATTATTTTGATAAATGGATGGCGATAAGAGCAAAGATAGGGGACAGGGATCTCCGTCTTTGAAGTTTTGGTGTTGGAACTTGAATCTGAGACTCCTGTGTAATTAGTCCGTGCATTAAGTCTATAAATAATCTCTTGGCTTAATGTATAAACTAATTACAGAACCGGGTTTAATACCATCTTCGTCATCTAATTAAAGGATTTCTAATCTAGACTGTTTCATAACTGTCACTAGTATATTTGTTGAATAAATGTTGGTTTTAATATCGTAATTAAACAACACAAGTCATAGTAAATCAAATATTACGAAACACATTACAGAAACGTGACCGAATGCATTAACTTCTTCGAAGACAGCCAGATAAGTAATAAATAATATTCTTTCATTTATTTAGGTATGTTTTTGTATCATACTGGACTATCCAGGTTTTGATAAAATGTACCGAATTCATTCATCAGCATGATAAACCATTGTAATGGCATACCGTACATACTCGAGAATTTATTTATAGACTGAAAGTGAAATGCATAATTGCATACAGTACTCAAGAATATTTATTAGTAGTGGTGAAAGTACCAACAACAAATATGCACTTGTTTTTATCAAAAAGATCTTAATATCGTAAACTAAACAAAAGGTGCCCAGAACTCCATTGTCCTTTGAAAGAGATAAAATTTGATTCAAGGTCGATTATCGGCATTAGAATCGCTTCTTGGGAAAAGTCAGAGACTGACTAATCTTCCTGAATACGTTGAAAATAGGACTCCCAATTACCACGATAACATCTCGGAACGTTTTAATATAAATGGAGGAAAAAAAATGCCAAGCAAGTAGAAAGAGGAAAATCTTTTAGGACTTTTGATTCAGTTGTTGATACAGAAAATATTAAAGATGAAGATTACATAATTTTTATATTCGTTAATAATAGTGATATAGATGACCAGAAAGTGAAAGCTTACCAACAAAGAATAGTTAAAGAAAGTGATTTACTAGCCACGTTTATGTTACGACACGATCATTGCAGACGGAATGGCGCTTGCTAACCTTTTACGCATAATACAAACAATTGATGCCATGTGCCGCGCGATATCAAACGGCAAGTGACTGCCAAATACGATGACAATGGTCGTGTCGAATAGAATAACTGAATTAAACACAGCAAAAGTTATTGTTTTCTTTTGCTGCCACTAAATGCAACTATAGATTTTAATATTTTAATCACCGTTATTTGTTCAATTTTGGAAACGCGTCTGTATTGAAATACATTCTTGTGGTCTCTGTCTTTAAAACCATGATTTTATAACATGGATCCTTATAATTTTGCTGCCATACAATAGTAATGAACACCCATTTAATAAATCAGTTCATAAAACGAACAAGAGCGTAATCACAGTTATTACGATGAAAGAGACCTTTGAACTATTACGATGTAAAGAGTTGAGACCTAGAAACGAGCGAATTTACGAGCACAATAAAACAAGTTCAGGCAAAAGGTGGCGTGAGCATTGATAAGCCTAGTACTCACGGCAGACGCAGAGGCGCATTCATTAAAGAGTAATAAGTGTACTGTAGACTAATTTGTAGATCCACAAGCGATAAGCTGCTAAGAAAATGAAATTTGTTTCGGAGAAGGTTTTAATTATCTAATGAAGACAGAAATTACTAGAATTTTACACGACTAATATACTGATGCCACTTTTAATACATAATATGAGCGTATTAAAGAAGATGGTTTGGCAACGAATCAAATGTAAAAATGTTGTGTCATAAATTAATATTCTGTTGTTCCAATGTTTTGAAATAGGTTTATTTCATTGTGAACGTCGCGAAATTCATTCAACATGGATTTTACAAAAGAATATCCAAATCGATGTCTTTATAATATTGTAAATGGTTTCATTCTTCAAGATATCGCAACTTAGTACATAGTTTACCGTAACGGTCGCCAGAAAAATGAAATCCCACTTTTTACAGTAACTGCACCTGACGGCGGAAAATAGGAAAATTCTTTGCGGGTTTTAAAATAAGCTGACTTAAATTCAAACTGTCGTTAGATAAGAACTTTAGTAGTTGCGAATCAAATACCATGGATTTTTGGGAAATCCTCTTATCTCTATGTCTTGGAAGCCGTGAAGCTAGTAAGCTGGTACAGGGTCTTTTAAAGCCAATGTGCATACAGTGTAAGTAAGTATAATAAATATAAGATTTAGTAAGAGACATGTTGGTAGCCATTTTAATTTTGCCGTGGCCCTGTGCTTCAAACTGTACCCATAACTTTGGATTAAAGCGTTCCAATTTTTCGTATACTTTAAAGATCAACTTGGAAATTTTCTTCATTTCGGTGTGAGACTACAAACTGTACTCGGCAGTGTCATAATGTGCAGATATTACAAAACTTTTTAGACCTTAAAAAGTGTTTCTTTCATAAAGAATACTTTCGTATTTGTGAAATATTTGTACAGCAATTACTGGCGTGCCGTGCCAACATTAAGAGGGCGTAAAACGTTCGGTAGCAGAGGTTAAAGGTAGGGAATGCGGAGCATAGGCACACGAGAGCATTCATTAAGGTCGGTGCAATCCCAGCGAACTGTACATTTACTAGGGAAAAACTGCCGGGGACTCGAAATAAAACATAATTTATTTTTGCACTACTCTGCATCGCGTTTGTTGCTACTGCAACGTTAATTTTGTTAAGAGTTTCTATTCAGTTGACGCTTTTCATCTGTTTTGTTTAGATGCGATCTACTTGTAAGCTGAGTGTGTTACAAAACAAAGAATAAACATCGTTTTCAAATAAAAGATACAATCAGTTCATGCTTTAACACATTTTATTTTATTATGTAGTGTAAGTATCTACTCCAGACGAAGTACTGAGAGTTGATATCCAATTAGTTCCAATCAGTCTATTGAACCGTTAGAAATAAATACCACTCACCAGTCTGGTAAAATAAACTTCCATGAAAATAATAATGAGAGACAAGCTGATATTATATAGAAATTGTTTGTTAGATTCTGAGAAGATTGAACTATGACATTTTTTGAGCGTATAAATGTGGATGGTTACAGGTAAAGCAGACCTAAAACGACGAATGGCCTGAAAGGAGGTGACTATTGAGACGACAACAAATAGAGATGTATTGAAATAATAGACATACTGCAACAAACCAAAATCAATTGTGTGAATATCAGAGGGAACGATCAATTAACTATGTTATGTCTTACTTGATACGAATCTTATTGAGTTGGAACAGTTTGTACTTCTTATCAAAAACGTGTACGTATCACTCAAAGTTACAGCATTCCATCTAGTTACAGAATTACACCATTTAGCACCCAGTCCACCTCTGTAACGAAAGCAAGCCGTAACTTGCCACGTCACAGTTGAACGATCTCAAATACGCACGTAATTGTAGCAAGACACCGTTTTTACTAGCTTGTTACATACTTGTTAGGTGTAACATTGATGGAAAGCCACTCTCCGAAACCTAGTTTGAATTAGATTAGAAACTTTTACAAGAAAGGCGTAAAAAGATGGATGGCAACTGCAGAACTTAAGTGGATGGTTTGGAAGTAGTGTTTTAGTTTGAATGGATCTCGTTCGCATACTAATGCAACAAAATTTAAAGCATCATGCCGTCTCCGTCACTTTAAGTAGTTTTGTAGCAACAGAAAGAGTTTAAAGAAAGTATTCAAGTTTAGTTTCGTTTGCGCAATTGAGCGTAAGTTTTATGGCTTGAAGATCGACGAGCGTTGAAAATAATGTCATTCGTAAAATTGAAACTGAAGCAGTCTTGTACTACGTACTACTTAGTAGTTCACGTATAACAAGATGCCAAGTGTATTTAGCCTGCGTTCCTGTTATAGCAGCAATAATATCCGGAGTGCGTACATACTTAAATGAAGGCTGAATATCTATGTAGGTAGTTGAAAATGGTGTACACCCACCGTTATTCAGCCATTAATCAGCCTTTCAACACAATCCAACATCATCTGGATAACGAGGTGATCGAAAAAGGTAATTTACTAAATGATTCTGTTCGAATGGTTCTCAATGGCCATGTGATATGTAACTTTAAATAGACTTGGATTGGAAACTGAGCGGACACGTCATTCATACTCACTCATCCGTAACTTGATTTACAACGTTTTAATCCTATTATGTATTTGAATACAAATCCTGATTAAATCTATGGAAATTGCTACTCGAGTGTGGTCCCAAAACACTCGATTTATACCATATCTTGGGTCCTGAATGGCAAAGGACTGGCCCGACGTCAGATAAAGCCTGGCTTTGTGTCCTCTCAGAAGCCATGACACCATTTTCAGTACGGAAGATACTGAAGCCCATTAAAATGCAGTATGCTATTTATTATGTACATTGTAAACTTTACGTAATGCCTATCTACCTCTATATTTGGAGTAACATCTATATTATAGCGTTACGCCGAATAAAATTAATTCAATCAAAGTACACCATCGAGATTTATTGATCCAATTATTTAAATAAAATATTAACTAATTTCCTTATTTACTTAATTAGAAGTATCATTGTATGTTGGTTTGTCATCTTATGTGTAGCTATTTTAGGAATTAACACCTATTATAATAAATGGATACATCAAATATTACCGTCTCTCAACTCAACAATAAGAATAAAAATGATTGTTCTGTAATTATTTTCATCGGTCATAGATCTCATCTCATTTCTTTTAAGAAACTCAACAATTATTTATCGATTCATCGCTCGAATGATCGCAGATTGCATGTTGTTATGTCAACCCAGTGTTCGTTGACCGGGATCTTCTGTTCAAAGACTTTTCTAGGAATATCGAACAATATAAATCGATGGAGAAAAAACTGTGAAGTGCTGAAGAAGTGTATTCAAGAAAGTCACGTTTTGTTATATTGCGATAGCTTTAAATCGAGTTGTAGATTTCCGATATTTTTCCTCAATATTATTCTTGGTACAAGGCCGATTTTACTACAGAAAAAAATTGGCAGCGTTGCAGGTAACGACGAATGGGTTTTATACGTCATCCCCGCCGTCGGATTCCCTTTTCTTTTAATTCCAAGACCAATATTGTTAAACGAAGCAACAATCAAGTCGATTTAATTCGACTCATTATATTTTTTCCAAAACCGATACAGTTTTCTCCTCCATTAACTCGTAGTAAATTATGCAAAACATCATTAAATATTATCAAGATCAATATCGCATACCTCACGAGTGCAATGGAAAGTTTTATGCAGAAGGAAAGCAGATTTCACAATAATAGACACGTTTCGTAATGCAATAACAATCTTTGAACGATATCTATGAATTCTTTTTCTATTCCTTCACATTTGAACCAAAGGCTAAACAGATTTAATTTGTTTAAAACAATCTACCGGTCTATTCCATAATCATCTCACCGTAAAGAATTTAGTAAAGCAAGCTGTCATTCTGATTGATGTTTCGGGATTGACAGCTTACTTCATGTTCTGTTCACTAAATATTAACTTGCAGAATAGCGCTGCATTCTATGAACAATATAACCTGCAACCAACGTAAAGACCACACCACAAAATTGTTGTAATAAAACCTATGGAAATCGAGTACTAAAAACGCAAAAGAAACCTCAAAACACAAAAAAATCACTCCAGCCAATAACCCAGCTAAACTTTAACGTCTACCTAAGTACCTACAGGTAAATTTTCGTCGTTGAAAAATAAAATCCTAGTTCAAACTCCTTATTTTCTTCGTTGAAAAATAAAATCCTAGTTCAAACTCCTTCAGTAGGTCAGTGCACGAATAGGTACTATATTTAGTTCAGTCGCGTCTAATCGATCGAGTTGAATGCAGTTCCCAAAAATACACAGGATAACATTCATTCGGTCGGTGATTTGAAATACATCAGTGAATTTTAAAACTTTTTTCATTGTTGCAATATAATTTTAAAAACAACTATAAAAAGTAACAAAAACCATATGTGACAAATCGCATATCGAAAACCAACTTACCTACATTTGGAACGAGAACGTCCTTTTTTTCCATTATAATAATTATAAAAGTTTATAGCAATAATATCTAATTATAAACACGTTCGCACATAATACACACGAATCATGACTGCTATAATACAAGGAAATGTCGAAAATATAGCGTGCTAGGTTTATTTTAAACGTTATTATATCACTAATAAGTCAAACTATTGCAAATTTGATTTTGCAACATTTTTTAAGGTAAATATGATATAAACACTTGCGCTTTAATATTTGTACAATAATACGAAAGTGACTGCACTCCGCGAAGGTTGATTAAACTACTATGCCGTTTGAGTCACTCAATCTGATGTACCGACATCAACTGATAGATAAAAGCCTGTTCCATCGTCTACAACTCTACAGTATTTGTTTCTTAACTTTTTTTTGTCAATGAAGTTGGTTATCATAATCATCACTGATACCCCGTAATTGTTAAACGAATACGCAAATCATCATTCTGAATCATGACCGTAAAATATGTATTTTAATACTAGCAGTAGTTAGGCACCTGTTTCTTATATTATAAAGACATAAATATGTAAAAGTTGTTAGTAATAATTAATTTTTATTATGTATATAATAGGTATATTGTTTATCACGTATGTCTGCGGCTAAGAGCCATTATGAATAGTTTAGTCTGCTAGATTTACACAGGTGCTTATATTAAACATGCTTACGTGAACTTTTATTCACGGCCCGTATGTTTTTTTTTTTAATAATCTACTTAATATTTTACAGAAAGAATTCAGTTTAAAGTAAATATCTTTGGAGGAAACCAGACAACACTGCGCAGATGTAGAGTGTTTCAAGAGTAGATAATACGTTTGATAAGAGATTGTCGATTCCGGATATACGAACAATACAATCCAAAATGAATACGAACAATGTTCAACATGGTTTTCAGAATAAAAAAAAAGAAAATGTAACAAAATAACTTCAACTTCGCAGCTTCGTGTAAAACAAAAGGCACTTAATTAATTTACGAACAATGTGAAATAAGGCTGCAAAATAATGTGAAACTAGTGTTGAGTAGAAATTATCATTGTGTCGAAATGATTTATTTTGACAGAAAAATAACACAGTTCTAGAAAAATCAAGAACTTCATACTATAATGCACAAAACAAACGAACAATTAATTTGCTTACTGATAGAAACCAAAGAATTTGTCTAACTGCATTTGGAACAACGTGATCAGAAAGCTGACAAACCACTTCAGGCTCACAATATTTTAAATTGGCAATTCTCTCAAAAATAAGGAAGCCTATTAAAACGTGCTTTGAAAATGCCAATAGAAAAAGTATTGCAAAGTCTCATTGCATATTCTATTTGCAAACAACGCTACTGTCTCAGGGTATTACACCATCGTGCGCCGATTTATTCTGACTGCAAGACTATTACGTGGGCTACACACTTATTAGGAGTTAGAAAAACGAGCGACGAACAAATCTGAACCTAATTGCTTTGTGATAAGATTGTGAGTGAGCTCGGTGATCGGTAATATGATTGGTTTGGCTTCTTGGCAATGATACAATGAGACACCTATGAGTCAGAACGGACTGGGGCAGACTTTACTTGCCCCTCGGGCCTCATGTCATGCTAAAGTTTGTTCTTTACTGATCTCATTGATTTGAACATCATAACAAGTAAAATCTTAAATATATTTTTAATATTAAAAATATGAAAAAAATCAGTACAGAACTTTGATGCCATAGACATAAAAATTAAACCAAATTATTTTCACGGACAAAGCAAACTTCAACATCTGTACAAAATGGACCAATTAATGAAAAGAATGTCCTGAAACCAATGGCCCAGTAAAGAGCAAAGTTTGTGTTCTATCGCCTTAACCGCAAAGATCATTTATGTCAAAACTGGACGACAGGGCCATTTGAACGAAAGGGAAATTTCGTTGAGTCATATTGACTCACTCTTTTATAAATATACAAACGAAATGGTAAACAAAAAGAAAAGTATGCATATATGTAATTCCGTGTTTCATAAGACATTGTTTAGGAGTGCGTGAAAAACTGAAAGTAGGAGATGAAATATGTGGCGCATTCGAACAGTAGAAAACAGTATATTGTTACAGGCGAGAGCAATAAATTCTTTGTAAAAAAGTGGCACATAACACATAATCGGATTAGATTAGATTACACCGCAGTGCACCAAAGTAATGAAAATCAAATCAAACATTACGTCAAAGCATAAAAATACAGCTACAAATTCAATCGTTCATTAAACAGCACTTCACAAAGCTTTATTATAGAATCAAATCAACACGCTGATTGGCAGTTGCTGCCCTGATTAGTACATTGACATCGTAGTAATCGGTCCCATTCACGTGCAATGAAAGACTTGCGTTAATTATGATGCGTGGTTTTACGTGCACGGCACTGTACATTTATTTATTCATTAATAACGTTATTTTTTTTTTTGTAGAGATGTACCGTTTGAGAATGAGACTGATAGGTTGAGATTTCACCGGATGATAACTTTATTAGCAATATTTTGGCTAGTAAAACGACTTTAGTTAGCTCTATGATCAAACTGAGGGTCTGTATTCGTTTTCGTACCAATACCAGCTACAATGTGATACAATCACATTACATTCGCAGTGCATTTTGTTCGATTAAAAATATTTTATATCCGTTTTCAGCCTACTACTAACAAAATATCTGATTCCAAGACGGCAAAGACAAAGACTAACTAAAACATACATTGTGTCATTATTATTCAAGAATTTAAAGTGTTGGTAATTGAGCCTTTATTTCCAGTATATTAAGTCCACGTTTGCCATTCTCTGCTATGATATCATTCATATTTGCACATATTAAGACGTAATGCATGACCTTCTGAGGAATTCTGAAACACGGTCGCAAAACAAATAGAGACGGAAAGAACATAATATTGTTGTGTGTCCAGTGCATCGTCAAGATACTTTTATGTGACTAAGTACTTTGTAACAAATACTCACACATTTTGATTTAAAAAAAAATAGCCAACAAAGAACAGTTGAAGATGATCCTAAATAAACCCAAGGCAACCTCATTAAGCAGTATTTGATATTATTCAATTGTATACTATGTTATTCATGAAAACTTCCTCAATTAAATCATAAACATAACTACAGATTTGCAGTCGGTAGGTACTAAAATTGTCTCGTGAATAAAACCGCAACCATCAACTGAAACAGTTCCTTCCCTAAAGCCAGACTGCGCAATAGCAGAATTAGGTATCTCAAACCTAAAATAATGTTTCAAAGAACAGAACTCAGAAACATCCCTTTGTAGTTCAGTGAAGTGAACAAAACATGACTATACATACAATTCAATAACCCGGAAACGTAATACACCGAATTATTTTCAGCTGTCTTAAATTCCTCTGTCAGACAGAATTCCCATGGATGCTTGACATCGGCACTGAGAACGCGATAAGCATGTAGGAAATATCCTTAGCAGAGACCGATATATTCAGATATACTCCGGCTTACATGTACTCAGTTGCAGCATGGAAAGAAAATCGACTTTTCCGATCCCCATTGTATGAGGCTTATGCCGTTTCTTGTACTTAGAAATGGGGAATAAAAATGCATCGAGCACATAGACAGAGTCTATAAATGAAATGGAATAGTATTGTAAAAAAGGCTTTATTAAAAAAAAGTGATTCGTTTAGATACATATTTGTTAGCAGATTCTTAATCCAGATTTACGAACAGTTTGAAGCTAGAATCTGCTTTAGAGTATTCATATACTTAGTTTTTTATAAATAATGCTGTAAATAAGCATTTGTCGTGTCGGGAAATTAAAAAAAACTCAATCGGACAACTTAGTGCCAAACTAGTCCTCTGCTATAAATTCATAGCACGACATCAAACAGGGTAAAGTTTCCACAAAAACACAGTACAGTATTTTTAATATTCTGTAGTATTTTCCTACTTATTATGATACAGTTTAATATAAATCGAGATCCCTATTGTTTTATACTTTGTGTGTTAATGGGAAATCCTAAACAGACTGTTACTAAAATTAACTAGGTATTGTGATGTTACTAAAATAAAAATAAAATTGTATGGTGGTGTTATCCTTAGTATCTGTGATAAGTTACGTAAATAAAAATATGATTCAGTGCAACTATGAAGTACCTAACCTACTAATATTATAATCGCGAAAGTTTGTAAGTATGGATGGAGGGATGGATGGATGCATGTTTGTTACTCTTTCACGTAAAAATACTGAATGGATCTTGATGAAATTTGGCACAGAGGTAGATTATAGTCTGGAATAACACATAGGATAACTTTTTAACCCGAGACCATGTTCTCTTGGGATAATTTTCGACATTCACGCGGGCGGAGCTGCGGGCGACAGCTAGTATTTTTATAAATACGAAATAGTTAACTACTGTAGTTGGAGTAATTAGATACCACAGTTCATATTTATATCACTAATTTCAATCTTCTGAAGAAAACAGCGAGTAAAAATCACGAATTTTTGAGCATGTTTGCTTGATCAGTGACTCAGTATTTGCGTATCATTTCCGAAAATCTTTAAGCTAACCCTAATGTACAAATATCTAACCAGCCCAGCCCTTCAAAAAGATGGCTTCAATTACTGCGGTGAGTCAGGCCCTACCTATATACGAGTATACATCTATAGTACCCATCAATAGTTGCTTGACGAATTAAATATCGATGCATCGATATCTCCTACGTTCTCGATACTCAATATTATTGGCGAAGTATAACTTTTACTTTCGAATATTAGTATCGAAATAATGAGTATCAAAAACATTATTTTCTCATCGGTTGAAAATCATCGATTGAAAAATTCATGCATTTCAGTGAAGCACTCACTAGGCTGGTATTTTTTTATCGACAACGATATCGATACAATAAGTACTTTTTGATAACTCTGACTTTCCAAACTAACACAACGGCCCTTTTCAAGGCTTCCCATTGTGTCCATTGTACGGGAAAATAGCCTACCAAATGAAAAAAAAACTATAGACCCTATTTAAATTCCATTCAATGTAAATGATTTTGAATTATTTATCTACAAAGTACTAATATTTCTCACATAAAATTTGCTCACAATAAGTCGCAAATAATGTCATTGATTTATTTAATATTTTCAATACAGTCAAAGAACATAGCATGGGAATAATCGATTTGGTTAATTTGAATGGTCGTGATGATATTTCAGGGATATTTAATGTTATGTTTTTTATAAGACTGACGAGTTCATAACACGTAACATGAAAGGAACGATGATGGACAAAATAACCGTCGATATTTTTATTTAATCTTATTTACTTTTTTCATCTTCCTCTCACGAGAATGGTATTTTTCAAAGAAATTCTAGTAAAATGTATGTGAAAAAATTTAATGAAGCAAATACGCATTCTTTTGTGTCTTGGTAACTTTTACTTGATGAATTTCTAGTACTATTCACTGTGAAAAGAGAATCAAGGTTCTCGTATTTTTTCGTATGTCAGAAAAAAAGAAAATTGTTCCTATGTATTGATAAAAGTGGTAGGTAGTAATATGTACGATAATTACTAATTATCGTCACGAATACTTTGTCTTGTCTGTTTTAGGTCGATGTCGCCTTCCATGACATAATTATTTTTTACATGATTAATTAGCTATAGGTAATTGTCTACATGACCATAATATGATTATGTATAGATATGATGTACCTATGTATCCTACTAATATTATAAACGCAAAAGTTTGTAAGTATGGATGGATGGATGTTTGTTACTCTTTCACGCAAAAACTGCTGAACGGATTTGGATGAAATTCGGCACACAGCTGGTTAATAACCAGGATTAACATATAGGATATTTTTTACCCCGATATTCCCACGGGATCGAAACTTATGCGGGTGAAACCGTGGGGCGCTGTTAGTATACTATAATATTAGATACTATTACTTTAGAACAAGGGCAACATCTGTATTATATACAACTAGGTTTTGCCCACGACTTTTTCCGCGCATATTCCGTTCCTGTAGAAATTTCGGGAAATCCTCTCTTAGTGCTCCCTGCACTTCATACGGACACACACACCTACATGCCAAATTTTAGCTTTCTACGATGCTTTTCGGCCCCGCGTTGTATTTCAGTCTCTCAATTATTACGCAAGAGTTTTACATACAATGTATTGTACAGTAGATTTGTATAATTTAATTATTATTATTGGGTTTTTCCATCTGGAATTCCTTTGCAGCAATAGCTCGAGTTTGTATCCCGTTGATGGCAATTGGCAATAGGTATGCCCCTATATAGACCTGAACATAAGTGGCAATATGTCGGGGTACTATAGGTACCTCTTCATAAGCCTTTATGAAATACATCCATGATGTTATGTTTAAATATAATAAATAATAATAAATTTATATTTTTTTTTATAAAATGAGAGACAAGTAATATAAGTTCATAGTTCTCATTTCCTATCAACACACTTCCTGTCATAACAACCAGGTAGTCCTCATTAATTAATGAGTTCGCTATTTTGCAAGCTCCCATTATGCCTTGCGGTTTATTAAATTGCCAATGCTAATTAATAAACCATTAATATGTTGTTTATGTTCAGTTTGTCAGATAAGAAAACAATGTGTTAACTAGTTAGGCGAATGAGCGTCATTAAAATGAACTAAAAGGATAAAATTATAAAAAAATCTATACATAGAACTTGGGATGGTCTAATTTGGGTAGGTTAAGGAATATTTTTATTTAATGAAATAATAATACGTTATATCTACACTAATATAATAAAGAGGAAAGATTTGTAATTTTATATTTAGTGTGTGTGTGTGTATGTTTGTAATGAATAAACTCAAAAATTTCTGTGCCGATTTCGAAAATTCATTCACCATCAGAAAGCTACACTCACCCTGAATAATATATGCTATACTTTATCTCCATACTAGCTGCTGCCCGCGACTTCGTCCCCATGGAATCCCCGATTTTAAAACATTCTTTATCGCTGCTCCGCTCCTATTGGCTTAAGCGTGATATATAGCCTAAAGCCTTCCTCGATATATGGTCTATTCAACCCAAAAAGAATTTTTCAATTAGAACCAGTAGTTCCTGAGATTAGTGCGTTCAAACAAACAAACTCTTCAGCTTTATAATATTAGTAAGTATAGATAGTATAGATTCCCACGAGAACGGAAACTATTATGAATAAAAACAAGAAGTAGGTAGTCATGCCAAAATTAACAAATTAAGTAGTAGTTTTTGCGTGAAATAGTATCAAACAATCATACATACAAACTTTCTCGTTTATAATATTAGTAAGGATTGTAAAAAGCAACATAAATAAAAACACGCGAGCACGAATCTTATCGGTCACCAGTCGCAACACGGAATTAAAAAATAAAATGGGGTGATACCATATTACAGCAAATAACAGCTGTCTAGAGTCACCTGCGCGTGGGCAACTGTCGTCGTCATGGTAACAATAACCAAGCCATATGGTTGGAACGTTATAGAGAAAGTTAACGATCACGGTATACCGTAGTTGTAGCACATGTCAAACAGTAAGAATTTGGATTATCAAAGGAGAATATACTTTGAGAAAAAATTAAAACTTGATAAACGCATAGGATAAAATTGTTGGTGAAAGAAGATTCTAGTTCAACGACTAGTTGGTCTTCGGGTCGAGATGCTAGCAAGAATAAAAATGCTAAATTCCGAATTTCAAGCCTGAGACAAGCTGGATGCGAAAGGTTGAGTTGCTTGGTCTTAGAACGAAATTCATCATCTTAAAACTAGATTTGAGAAGAGATAAGAATCAAATCCTCCACTTCAGACTAGATACTTAGGGATTCAAATAAGAGCCTTAAGACTTCTGAGTCTGTCTTTAGCTCGAACAATTTAATAAGTGATCATTGCGAAAATGTGCTCCTATTCTTAATCTTATAATAAATTGAATTATGTTCTCAAATTTCAAATCTGTAATTTGCGCTGTAATTACCTTTGTATTTGCTTTGTAGTAGGTATTTGATTCATATATAGTCATAAATATTAAGATTCACATATTATTATTATCATAAATTTTCGATACCTACAATGTAAAAATTGTTTATGAAAAATAAATCAATCAATCAGTCTAAACCACGTTAACGATTGATTATCTTGATAAACTAATCAGTAATTGTGGTTGTTGTTGAATTGTCACCCTTTTCAAAAGAAACAATTCATTAATTCATTGTCAGGGTTGTCAGCTAATAAAAATGAGTCAATATTAATTCTGACGCGCCGCTGTGTCTAGTTCAAGACCCAAGAGGATTCGTAATAGTAATAAAATGTCGCTGCTTGGAGTCAAGGTTACTTATAAATTCATTTTCGAGTAGATCCTTTTTGTTACACTTAAAATGCTTTGCACGCCTTCTGAAATACCGGAGGCTGAATCTTGTCAATGAAATAAACATTAATGATATTAAAGTTTTTTTTTTTTTCAATTTTCATTTTCTATCAACTTTTTAAGGTCGCTGTGGAAGCCTCTAGCTCTTTGCTTAATTGCGACCGATATACCATTGCAAGGTGAACACTCATTTCCATTCATATGATGTCATCGTAACAGTTGTTGTGTTGACAATACCAATAGACATGTAAACGCAAAAGGATTAGAACTTCGGCACCCTTTATCGGTGCTACGGTACAGACAATAAAAGTAATAGGTGAATAGGCAGCTAACGTGTAGATTTTTTAATCAATTTGTTCATACATGCTACCTGCATGGCTGAACCATCGCTCTACAGGGCCTCTTGTTTATAAATGATAAATCATCATCATAATACTTGCCTTTTTTTTGGGTTTGGTTTTGGAATTGTATGTCTTTCTTCATGAATTTCTATGTGGTGTTATGTTATATCAGAACGCACCCTTTTTCAAGCTATTTTTCATCTTTCAAACAAATAATCTACGAAATCGTCTTTATTCATCTTACAAGTCACCTACTGTAAATATGAATGTAAGTACCTAATGTGATCGAAATTGGCAGCCTGGATTTTACCTGTGCATCTAACTCTTAATCTGACGGTACATTGAAAGCGCGAAGGTTATGCCCGACCTTGTAATACATCAGCCGTATCGTATGGCGATGAACTCGACATTTTGAGTCAGTGTTTATCGATCGCACCTTAGGATATATGCGTCGTGCGTGTTATTCGTGCCATCACAGGTACTACTGATAGCTTCAGAAACTTTTTTCATTATTTTTATCATGTTGGTACTTCTCTAAATTGTTCACTGAAAAATTTTTCTACATATTTTTATCTGTAGCCAATATTTGAAACGGGAAAGTAATCGGTTAGCAATAAGATTTATGGCGCATGTGGACGTACTTAATAAAGTATTGAAACGAAAAGTAATCGTGTTACTTTCTATTATTAATTGGATATGATTGTATATAATATTAGATAATAAAATTAATAAACCTAAACCAACAGATATTGTGATGAAATTAATGAATCCAAATACATTTGGCTATGATTGTGCATGAAGGTAAATTTATCCATATAACTTAACTTCAAAGCAAAGTACTATGCTTCAGTAATAGGTATGTAATTGAATTATGGAGTATTGTATTGGCTCATAGGCAGTTGAGACATTTGAAACCTTGAACCCAAAAGTTTGTTTTTGATTAAGTACCTATGTAGGTACTTTAATTATAGCTACGTATTGAAAATATTATTGCTTCGTATTTACTAGCCAATTGTAGTAGCCAAGTGTAGTAATTTAAAACCACGGAAAACTTAATTATTTTTCTAAATTAACGTAGGACAAGTTTGGTTAAGAACACGCACAGAAACGCGAGTACAGCAAGTACTCGTTAATTAACAATTTCGAAGTTTCATAATTTTGCCAGCAAGTTGACAGTATGTTAACGTAATTTACGACAGTTTAAAAATGTATTGAGAATGCGATAAGCGTCGGGACCTTACTCGTTTTCACAAGAGTTTGCATACAACTACAAGCATGTATCCGGTATTTAGAGGTTCCCTAAGCAGATATACATACTTTAGTATACTTTTCAGAAAGCGACTCAACAGGGTAGATAGATGCACTTTTTCAAATTTGACAGCCCTAACAAAGTGCGGCAGCCAAATCTTCGATGCGCAGACGCCGCTTGTAAATAATGCTCTTGGCAAGTGGCCTCGACATGTGCCAAACCTCTTATTGATAGAAAAACATCTTAATTTAGTCGAGTAAAAACTACACAAACAAACTAAAAATGTATTGGACTTTTAATTTGGCGCGCACGTACCCTTTTTAAATACCAATAACACACGAATTTTATCTCATCAATGCCAATACAGACTATTTCGTAACGTGATATCCCAAAGCCCGAATCATGACTGTAATCAGGCGTCGATAACATTGGCGGATTTTCAAGGCCAAACGAATGTTTTACGCATTATTATTTACACAATAATATTGATTTTTAATGAAAATAAAAATAAAACGAAAAATAATAAAATAAATACCTCGTCGGACAGAGGTGAGGCAAGTGGAGAGTCTTTTGAGTCCCTCCTCTTCGACAGAACCCTTTCAACCAAAGTATTTAACGAAAGTCTTCTGCGCGTCGACATCATTTTTCTCGCGAGATAAATCAAACAGTATTTAAACTACGTCCCATTGTTTTGCACAGCCAGTCAAAGCACTTCCTACGAAAAGTTCTAAACACACAGATAAAATAATAATCGCACTACCGAATTAAAATGTTCCTGAAACAAAGCGTTCGTTCAGACTGAATTGACAGAGGAAAATGGTGGCACGAATACTGTGGCAGTGCTGACGACTATATTACTCGACCGATAGCAAGTGTCTACCAGGAAAATAGGTGTGATAACGGGAACATTTACATATACAACTCACCTAGGTCACTTCAAATGTGTTGCTATTAAATTTTTCTATGAAATAATAGAACGCATACCTATGATATTTTATACAAAAATGTGTAATCCAAGCACACATGAATGCCAATTGTACGGATCTCAAATTCCGGCTAAGACTGCAATTATTATTATTTAATATACAAAACACAATAATTGCTTAGCTTTGTACGTAATTGACTTAGTCGTTCCGCTTTTCTTTCGTAGGCAAAAACAAAACACTCAAAAAATAACTTCGTATAAATCTTGTACATAATAAACTTAAAACAATCTGGTGCCATCTAATTACAACCGGAGTACAATCACAAACATCGTAAAAAGAAACTCCCTCATTAACTGTCCAATTTAAACCATTCTGGAAACGCTTTGAGAACGACCTCCTTGCAAAAGATACCATAGCTGACTAAAAATTAAGCTCAGATTCAATCTAGACAATTCGAGTAGAACAGCTACACACGGATTTCCACTTGTCTCCAGAAAAGATAATGAATGAAGGAAAGTCCGACCACGAGGTTATTTGAAACAAAAGACAAATGTTTCAAGTTGAGAAATAAACAATTGTTGAATGTTTCGTTTTGTACCAAATGACCTCTTTGGCGGAGTGCGAACAAAAAATGTAAAGAGCAAACTGTTTGTAAAGAAGAAAGTGTCGAGTATTTTAAGTAGTAGGCACTATGTGAAAAAATATGCGGACGACGCATTTGTAAACAGTAGACACTTAACAACATAGTAACAACGTTTCAAATCTTTCACTGTGAGAAAATTGCTTTGAAAGCATTTCTTAATCTGTTTGAGTTTATGGAACACCAATGAAAGTGATGAACTGATGATACAAACGCGTAAATGTTCCGCGAAATCTGGAAATGCTTTTGAATTTGGCCTCTATTGGTGGATGATACATTGATTGAGCTGTAAACGAAAAAACTTGAACAGTGAGCAGTTAGAAAATTTGAAAATGAAAACAATATATCTAGTTTTAATTTCCGCGAATATTAGTGGGTTGCAGGTATGCACCTCCCTCCCGCCCGCTATATTATGCACATGCAAGATTACTGGGCAAATGCAAGGATTTTAAGCACATGCAGGAAGGCAATGCAAAACCCAACACCATTACCGACACGTGTTTCGCCTCTCCACGAGGCATCCTCAGGGGACGTGTTGACTCGCTGAGTTGCGACTGAGCATTTAGTACAAGGCACCCCCCTTTTATACACTGCCACCGTTGGTTATTTGTGTACAACTACCCACAAACATTCGCAGTAAAGGGGAAGAAACCAAATTCGTCTGGTCATTCAACAGTGCAAAATTATTATTATTACTATGTTTAAAAATCTCTAATTGTTCTAAAACACAAAAGTAACGCCTGACTCAATCAATTTTTTTTTTTTTTTTTTTTTTTTTTTTTTTCAGTTAGAAAATATCACAAAAATTCCGCTTATATTTTATGCCGTCCTTGTAGTAAATGTATCTTCACAAACTATGCCTGGAGACTGACTATACCGTGCATACTTTACTGTACTATAAAGATCCCATGTTTATAAGGGTCTCCGTACAGAAAATGAAATAAAGAAGCACATACGGTGTTATACTTTTATTTTACACCTTTTCGTTTCAATATTTCAGGAACAAGACAGGCGAAGTAATGAATAATGCATAGCCCCAAAACTTATAACATTTCATTATTTTCGCCCAAATTATCGTCCCACAGGATCCAGCGGAGATAGGTCGAAGTTACCGTAAGTTGCTGCATATCGTATTAGCTACAACGCATGTGGGAATTCTATAAATTGTATTATGTGTTACTCGCATTCTCGCTCGATACAAAAGACGTTAATTATTACTGTAACTTTGCTTGTTCCTCGAAGCAGAAATAAAGATTAAACTAAAACATTACTGAGCGAAGTTTCTTGCGAATAACGTTGCGAAATAATTGTGAATGTTACTAATACACGACTCAAAATGGATTTCAAAACATTACACAAGTGTCAGGTCACTGCCTCTCAGACAAATTAAGAGAATAATAATCTCACGAGGTTACTGTGACTTACGAATAGTTTTCAATTTCAAAAATCTAGTAGGTGCTTTTGTTAAAATTAAATTAATTAAAGTAAGTACATTAGCAAATTTCACATTTATCAAGGTAAATTTGAAATTTTGCATCAGACAAACTAATTGAACATTTTAATACTCGTACGAGCAATATATTTTGATGCCAACTGTAAGTACGCTTAATTAAATACGTAGATGCGAATGATTAAGTATTTAAAAGAATGGACTTTATTTCAAAAGGACAACATAGAAAAGTGCTCCAAACGTTCCTAAAAAAGATTTTAAAGTTCAGGTCAAACCTTTGTTTCTATTCGAGCAATTTGGTTACCAAAATAGGGGCGGGAGAGTCCAAAGTCTCAAAGGATAAACTTGCCCCACTCTAAAGTGGTCCGATTGAAAAGTTTGCCAAGCGGAAACCCTTAGCCATCCTTAGTTTAAGTCCCAAGTCCTCCGATGCACTTGTTTTTTTTTTTTTGTTTCACATTTTTATTTATTAGTTAGGTATTCAACTTTTTCTTGGGACGATATAAAATGAAGACTGACGCAAGCTAGGTTTAAGTTTATTAATTTGGATATCTTTTGAGTGAAGCGTGTTTAAGTCTAAATACTTTGAAAGTTCTTTCGTTTTTATTTTCAACATCAATTTTTCTTAACGCTGGTTAGGTACTTGTAAAAGAAGTTTTTTTTTTTGTGTCTAAAGAATCATGATAACAAAAAACAGTCTGAGGTTATTAGTTTTCCAAAAGATTGTGACAACATTATTAATTTGTTGATTCTATGCCAAGAAGTGGCGCCAGTAATATTTGCAGGTCTAGTGATTACAATAACTCGATTGGTTTGTTTGAATAACAAGCAGCAGTTTGTGTACACTAACAGAAAATAGCAGATCTCTGGAATTATTTATTTATCACTGGTTTCCAGTTTGATTGTATTTAACATTAACAAAACATTGTTTAAGGCAATATTTAACAAAATTGCTTTCTCACCATTTTGTAAAACACAAATCAAATCGGTAGCTATGCGGATTCGTAAAGATGATCAAGTTCAAGTATGTATATATGTATGATTTGATCAGATAGTAGCGTGTGTATCTTTAAAAGAGTATTAGAAAAATAATGATAAGGAGTAAACAATAAACATTATTGGCAAAAAGAAATAAACCTATTTTATGTTACAGGTAATAAACAATAAAATTACCATTCTTCGTTAATTCATTATTGTCATAAATATATTGGGGAAAGAACCTTAAATTAATCCGCTTTAGGAATTTATGAGAATTGAACGATTTATTTACCCTTTATCAAATCATTGTTATTTTTATGTTATTGAACATTTTTCAAGGAAAGAACGCCTACACAAATTGTTATTGATTTTTCAAAGCGTCGTTACGTAACATTTTACGTTTATAAAAATACGTGGGAGTTTCTCTGGTCCACTAACTTGCCTTTACCTTTTTAATAGTGTGAAGTTCATCCATGTCGCTAATATGATAGTTTATCACGGCAGAAAGTTATCGACCTTTCCGAAGCATAATAATAAGTAAACTTTTTCAATAAATTTTGTTTCAGCAATTAAGGAGGCCTATTCCAAATTCTCATAAAATGAAAAACAAATATTCTCAGTTATGCAGGCCATAGACTAACAGCAAGCAGATTTCTAAAATTAGCATGAATGTCTGAAGGAAAATTTGATGAAAAAAGCAAAATTTAAAATTTTGAAAAATCCCACGACTATAAAAATATAATTGAAAAAGAATTAGATAATTAATAAAAAAAACCCTATTTACAGAATTAATGTATCCCAAGAATATCCGTCAGGGCTGCCATTAAATGAGCTAGTTTTCCAGATAGTGATGGCAGCCCCTGACGGAACGGATGCAATTTTGCCTTTTATTTCAAACTTTTTAGAGAGAACTTTATTATGAATATTGTCCATCACTGAAAACTACTTGCAAATCAGAGTAGTTCTGTTTTTTTAAATAAAAAAAATATGTTTACTGTGCCTCCTCGTGAGTTGTCACCATAACACATATCTAAGAACATGCACCAATCAAACCTTAACCCATCACTGAAAACCACATGAAAATCGGACTGGAGATAAATGGGAACATTGGTTTGCACAAACAAACAAACATCCTCTCACCCCAAACACATACACTGTCTCCGCTCCGCCGTGGGTAAAAATGAGCTGTCAAATGGCATGAACATATTGTTTATTATATCTATGGGCATGAAGAAACATGAAATTTCATATTTCCATTTGATCAAACACTTTTGGTCATACTGCCCGCATGCTATGCCCGCATTAGGTACTGTTATCACATTCAAATGATGAGGCTAGTGGCCAAAGTTGGCCCGTGTTCAAATAGTAATCTCAATTTGCGCAGTCTTTACACCCGTTTGCTTGAAATATTGGGCCGAGCGTGCGTCGGTACATAATTTAGATACTACCTCATAAACATTCGGCGTTTAGGGTTAAATTATTCGCCTTCTACCTTTGTATCTACACTTTATTGCACGGTTTTTCTTTTTTGAAAATATTGTTATTCGATTTTTAATGCGATAATAAAGAATTCCGGAAGTCTGATAACTATTACTGCCAAGGGGTTTTATATAACTCAGTTACTAGTTTATGGAGTTCAGATAGGCAGTCTCTGCAAGTACAACTCTGATATCCAGCTGTGTCGGTTAAGACTGGAAGACGACTCGGATACAGTTGGGTAAAAGGTTAGGCAGATATTGATGGTTTTGTTTGTAATTGTTGTATAAGAAAAGCTGGCTAGTAACGGTTGCTCAATTTTGCTTCAACGACTTTAAATCTATGCTAATATTATAAAGAGGAAAGATGTGTATTTTTGTATGTAACGAATAAACTCAAAAACTACTGACCTGATTCCAAAAATTCATTCACCATTAGAAAGCTAAATTCACCCTGAGTAACATAGGCTATATTTTATCCCCATATTCCCACGGGAACGGGAACTACGCGGGTAAAACCGCGGGGCGCTGCTAGTATTAAATAATCTGATTGTGAGTCAATAACACATTGTTCATAGCATTCTTAAGTGCTAGGTTTCTTCAAATTCCCTGGATCCCACACTAAGATTCCCTGTGTCTTACCAAGTAAGGCAAACAATATTTGATGGACTGGTGAAACTAATAACTAATTACTAACTAAACATACTACTAAACTTAAAACTAATAACATAAAAGAATTAAGTCAATTCTTGTTTTGGTACCGATGAGTTTCATTTTGTCGTGCTCATCTGTGTTGACGCGTTAGCAAAAAAGTTGTCATATCTATTCAACGTTGTGTCATCTAAACTGATGTTTGAAGGTTATGCAAACGACGATGTTCAAGGTTCATTATACACACTTCATTTTTACAAGCCGTGTGTAAATAATTTGCATCTGATCATTGAAATTGACGAGTTGTTGACAACATGAACAAGTTATTATGTATTTAGCTCCTGTGATATCTTGAATATTTAAGACGGTGGATTGTCCGGATAAGACACCAAGAAGAGTGGAAGAACATGGGGAAGACCTTGCCCAACAGTGGTCAACATAAGTAGAGAGAAAAAAATAGTTAAAGAGCTTATTGCGATGTCTTATTTATTTACCCCGCTCATAAATAAATGGGACTGCGGGACGCCTCCACCATATACCTCGAGAGACGTATAAGGGAC
This sequence comes from Hecatera dysodea, assembly GCA_905332915.2. Taxonomy (NCBI): domain Eukaryota; kingdom Metazoa; phylum Arthropoda; class Insecta; order Lepidoptera; family Noctuidae; genus Hecatera; species Hecatera dysodea. Next base: position 10,585,595 of record HG995304.1, read on the forward strand.
TGCAAGATTTATGTAAGGGCTGATGCCAGCTAAAAATGACTACAACACCATCTATTTCTCGACGGAATCCATTCACTGACAAGGGTCAGTCATGTTATTGCCATCGGATCGCGGCACTGGTCCGAATTTCAGCACAATCTTGACTCAAGTCTCATACATATTAATGAGGGTCCAAGAACACAGAAGAATAGAACTGAACATTCCCAGATTTACTAAGATGATCCGAAAGTAACGCACCTTTTGGTTTCGGGTCGGTTTGACGATTGGCGATGTACGTTTATTCTTGTCGGGTTGAATAACTTAGCAGTCAAAGGCTCTTTATATTTTGTACTTAGCTTGACAGCAGTAAAGTACATAGAGTAATTAGGTAAACGAATATAGATACTTATTAAGTGTATAAGCAGAAAAAAACTATTCAAAGTAGAAATTGCCTTGTTAACGAGCTTATCTTAATTGGAAACGACTTCGCGGTAACCACCGGGACATTATCCGCGTTTTTCAAACACTCATTATGAGATCAAACGTTTGTAATAGAGCATGGCTGGCGGCCGACATTTAGTTCATTATAAAGTCAATACTATTAATAATAGATACAGTTTAATACTGATCTACTGCATTGATAACTTAACTGTTTATTTGTAACGAAGTATCGTAAAATACAATCGATTATGGTAAGGCGTGTCAACAAGAAATACATTATGCGGCGCTTATAATAACGCTCTGAAATATTGGATTCCCCATAAGTAAAACCTAAACATTTAATTTAACTTGTACGTTCAAAACCGTCTACAATGTTCAGCAGTTTTACGTGCCCAGCGTCACCAGCGCAGCGTCTTAATCTGTGCGTTACTTGACAGTGAATTATAAAAATAGAAAACATCAACTATATACCGATTAACTTCTTATAAATCTGTTTGAAGATTTTAAGTGGTATCTCTTTGTGATTAATTAACATCGGCATCCAAAACAAAGTACCTTTCCTTCAAATTCAATCACGCAAACGTACAACGCTTGAATGAACTTTTATCGAGCGAGCTTAGGGCAGAAAGAAAGATCTCTTTCGCAACCGACCCAGTCTTTCGGGCAACTGACTTCGTAAAATGAATCCGTGTACTTAGATGTATTACTTCAAATAACTGATTAATTCACAGACCTCATTTAGAATAAGGTTCAAATGAATTGGGGTATTAAAATGTTTCAGATAGAATTTCAAAATTGGAGCACATTCGCTTGAAGAATTTGCTACATTTCCAAGATCCAGCATTTTCTTTGTTTCAAGTCCCCTTTGACAGTATCAGTTTCAAGTTTTTTGTTTGCATGCATGTAGATAGGTGACCTTTTCATCGTCGGAGACTTTATGGACGTCAAAGGCCGAAATGTCATTCATTGAGAGATGTTCGCAAAGCCATCCATTGATGGAGGTACAAATCTACCTATGAAGTTACATTTTGTTTACTTTGGATGATCACCGGTACGTAGATTTATGAATTTAGCTAAGCTGTCTATTGACCGAAGTAAAAGACTTTAGTTTTCAAGTTCTACTAAAACGAATGCCAAATAACTACAGTAGATAAAAATCTACTGTAGTTATTTGGCATAGCTCATTTATTATACACGTATTATGTGAAAATAACTTTAATGTAAAAATTGGCAAATACTTCTGCTCAAACGAGTCGTTTATTAAGAGCTGTTTAGTAATATTATGTACTTGTAAATCATGTTTAATTTATTGCCAACCAATGTTAGTCAGCAGGTAACAGACCACTTGCTCCAATATTTGCAAACGTTGCTTTCTAACGTTTAAATAGCACTTTCGCTGTTACCAACTGAGAAGAGAAAACATAGAAAATGGCGCGTTTTTGTTTGAAAATGGAACGTGACCGTTCACATTATGTGTGATTATGTTAGAATGTGACCATGAAGAACAGATAGACTATAAAGCTTTCTCGTTATAATAAGTTGAATCGTTATAACAATCCTAAATGCTTATAATTTTGAGAAACATTATATGCAAGAAAATGTAAATGCTGCTTTTCTTAAAAAAAAAAAAATACCGAATTATTCGGTAATCATTCGGGTTTTTTTTTAGAAATCTTCTGGTTCTTTAGATCATTTTGGTAGACATGTTGTCCCGAATTTGCTGGGCCAAATTTTCCAATTCATACAATACAGCTGACACTATGTTGACCTACCTACTTCTCATACCAGTATCAATATTGGCAGTATGGAGAAATGTTGTTGCCTCGTAAAACAAAGTGCTCAAAGGATGACGTGTCAAAAATATTGTGTGATGTAAGCGATACGCCCCATTTACCTGTTCTAGAAAAGGACGTGAGAATTTCCTTCAGAAAATATCTTCAAGTAGAAAACTACGTTTTTAGGGTTCAATGTACCAGTTATATTTCAAAAATGCAATTATAATTACAATTTCGATTTTCCTTGTAAATAATTATGTGTTTGGTGGTCGTTGTCCCTCCACAAAAAAGATAAAAGCCTCTATTTTGTTTGAATAACCTTATTACGCTTGCAATAAAAGAACAGCTAACATAAAGTCTCAGTCCAACAAAAATATAATTAAGCACATTACCATTGAAAGCTTTGAAGATATTCATAAAACCTCTTCTTAATTAGCCGTCATATGAAAATGTAATCTTTTAATTAATGATATTAACACTGAAATTCATCGAAAACGAATTGAAGCTCAAACAATATGCTTCACAACGCTCAGCGCGAAATATTTGCGAGAAATATAATTTATTAGTCCAATAAATCAGTGCAATGATTTCAAAATATTTCAAACAGAAATCTATATCATTAGGAAGTGAAATATTGGGTTTCGTCTTTAGAGAGGTTGTGTATTTGTGTGTGAGGCTGTTATGAATATCTGTCTGCTGGTTCAATTATAAATGTAAAATATGTATATCCGTTGCAAGTAGATTATTGCCGCTGTTAAATATTATTAAACTGCTTACTTATAAAGAAATATACACAGATGCTTGTCTTATTTAAATTACTTTTTAATACTAACCCTAATTGAAGTTTGTCTCTTTTACATTAAATTATTGTTTTTAATATTTTGTTGAAATTCTAAACTATTTTACATTACATTTAAAAGTTACGCTACTTGTCATTAGCTGGATAGTTCATATCGGATATAATTTTCATTAATAGCATGTGAGTAGTACTAGTATTTTTTTATACCAACCAATAAATATTGACTATATTATGAGTACCTAAATTGGATAAATCGGTACATTTAGTTCACGTTTGTAAAAATCTAATAAATATACTCTATAATCTAAGAATAACAACCGCATAGGTCGATCTTCAAGGTTAAGCAACGCTTGCCAAGGTTTGTCTGTGGATTGGTGACCATCTTAACAACCCGAGGTTCCTCCGGACCTCGCAAAGCACGTTAAGCCGTTGGCCGCCGTCAGCCAACTGTCATTTGTAGACCTTTGGCAGTCGTTACGGATTGTCAGACATCTGTAAATCTGACTTCAGTCTTGCCAGGAAGTACCTTATTACCCAGTTAATGGGTTCTGGAGGTCTGGTAGGCAGCCACTCCATGTTAAATACTGGTATTCAGCTGAATCCGGTATGACTGAAAGTCGACCCCAATATAGCTGGGAAAAGGCTAGGCAGATGATGAGAGGGCAGTTTTATGCACAAGTCAGTTAAATTAAGACATAAAACCTACAGACATATCCAGTCGACGTAATAGCTTCGACCTTCACCCAGCGAAGCTACATGACGGAAATAATTGCACGAACACGCCAACATTTTTTGTTTATTTTATACATATGTTTTTGTTAAGTTAGTCCACTAAGTTTTTTGTTGCTATGTGCTGTATCGACGCTGATCTTAAGGAAATATGTTTTTTCCTATATTTATGCAAAATAAAGACATTAATCACAATAATACAGAATGTTTCAAAGCAATTTCTAACCTTATCTTTTTATAGACACGCACAGAACTTGTAACCATTCTGAACAGTTTGTTCTTTTTAATCGTTTTTTTTCTTTTCGCAGCAGTTTATCAAAAACTTATATGTTTAACAACGATAATAAAACATAGTTGCCATGAAAATTGCTCAGTAATTTCTAGATTGTTGCAGGTAATATGGCTACTGAAGAAATTGCGTGTTTTTACGTGAGCACGGTATATCGCGTGTCTTACTGACCGGAATATTGGTGTGTTCAGTCTTCGACTATGGAACAGCATCTGGGTGCATGCCATACAATTTTAGAACTTATTTGCATTATTAGAACAGCCATAATTGAACACAGAAAATTATGAACAAAGGAATTTTTATATTTAAATAATTTAGAAAGCAAGTTATAAGGAAATTATATCAAATATTTGGTAAAACAATGAAGTAAATAAAAATAATTGACTTATACTGCATAAAGCGGTCTCCTGAACTTATACTTTCGCAGAGATAGTTTTCATATGAGAGACCATCAAAAATACGATAAAAAAGTATTTTTCTCCCCTTTTACAATCTTTATGATCATAATTTTTTATGGAAATGTTTATACTTCGTGATAAGGGGAGACGATATCTGTCGGCTTGAAATGGGTTCAGAATTCGTAAGTGCAATCCAGATCAATGAAATATTGCCTCATTGTATGGAAATCTGCAGAAGAAATAGTTGACATACCCTTGATCGCCTTCTCTCTTGAGACTGACGGTTGTTGACAAACATAAGTAGGTGCTCGTAACTTACCTGAAATATAAAAATATAATTATATATTTTTTGTCAACACTGTCAAGTTATTACATCTAATAATTAATTTATAAAATGTCACCTATTTAACGAATGCAATATTTTAATGCCTACTTATAAAAGTATGACGCAAATAAAGATGGTCATTTTAGCAATCAGTCTATACCTATTAAGGTAAATGTTAACAATAACTAGGTATAAATATGTTATTATGGACTACAATCGCATAAATAGCAGAAACTCATTCCATAATATAAAATTACTAGCGACCCGCCCAAGTTTCGCACGGGTGCAATGCTGAAAAAATGTGTTCATTTACGATATGACATTAGAAACCTCTAACATTATCAATATTTCTCTACTATATTACGCATGCATAAAAACCTTCCTCTTGAATTACTCTGTCTATTAAAAAAACGCATCAAAATCCGTTGCGAAGTTGGATAGATCTAAGCATACTTAGGGACAGACAGACAGCGGAAAACGACTTTGTTTTATACTATGTAATGATGAGTAGGTACTATTGCAAATATTATCCTGTGTAAATTCCTGGAACGTGGAAAGATTTCCTGTGAGAATCAACTCATATGAAAACTTGAGCATTCACAATGCAGTTTCAGCATTACTATTCTAACTTAAAATTGTACAAGAAAATATTTCTGTATCTTTGAAATAAAAGAAAATTTTAAAATGCGACATTTATGTTTATAGGGATATTTACATGTGCGCAATGTAATCCTGAAACTCTGCATGCATATTGAGGATTGCGAATAAAGAGAAATGCTTAAGCTTTCATTTTATTTATATGAAGATACGTTAAAGCAAACAATAAAATAAATCCGAGATAAAAACAGAAAGTAGAACGACCGTAATTTTTGTTTAGGCTCACTTACAACTGAAGGATTTACTGATAAACAACAATGAATGGGTATTACTGAAGTTTGCTTACTTCTACGAATACTCCGATAATTTAAAATTAAAATACAGAAATATATTGTTATTGTACAAGTTCTATGTTAAATAGAACAACATATTCATATTCTTGGCTGTATTCCGCTTTATTGAGGAGCAACACATTTTCATCTTCATTTCTTCTCTGTCGTCCGTCATGCTACCATTCACTTATTTATCTTCCATTTCATAATTTACACTGTATCGTCAAAAACGCCGTCACAAAAAAAAATAACTGTGTTGAAAAATTTGCTCGGCTACTAAAAGCACCGCAGCGCGAAGACTTCGGAGAGATTACAGATTATCAAATTTTGATGCTTAAAAATTGTTGTAAATTTTCAGTTGACAATTCACCGACAGTTTACAAATCTCTCAAGATATTTTGTAATTTTACGAAGTTTGCTAATCTATCGGACAGTGGTCCACTGGACACAATAACTGTCCGGTCGGAAGATCCTCGCCGCTCTTCTATGGAGGCCTGCGGGACTTTACAGTTTGTTCCGCATATCTCTATAACACAATCGATCCGTCTTTTCTAAGCATTCCGTCTAGCCTTCTGTCTTCCATTTATCAACATTATTTTTCTTCACTCTTCTAATAAAATAAATCCGGCCAAGTGCAAGTCAGAGTCGCGCATGAAGAGTTCCGTATCATTGCTATTATTTTACCACTATTATGCCGTTAAAATCTATTAAAAACTCCAAAAAACACGTCTCTTTTTTTACCTAAATATAATTCAGCAGATATAGCAATACAATCTTTGTGAGCATTTTGTCCACCTTTTACCAATATTAAGATCGAGCTAAAACGCCAAAAATACGTTTCTAGTAGGAGGGCACGCTTGAATTTTATTTTTATTATTTTGTTGTTAAAGTAGTAACAGAAATACATAGACGAACGGACGGACGGACAGTGGGGGCTTAGGCAATAGGCTCCCGTCGTTGTTTACCCTTGGGGTACAGAACCCTAATGAGATTTACGTGTAACATTAAAAAAAAAAACATATTTTTGTTTTCGACACACAAACCAGAGATCTCATACATGAAAGACAAAACATTTAATTTTCCCACCATAAAATCAACACTTGTACATAACCCATACTCGTAATCTCGCTTCGTCCCACTTTCGTCATAAAAACAAACACGCATCATAAAGTTTACCATAACAATATTATGGGACAATGTGGTGCCGTTGCGAAAGTGGGACTGTACCACAGAGTCCACAGAGCGCCAAAGTATGGAACCACGTATTGTTGTCTATTTTGTTCGGCACTTGGTTATTGTATGAGCACTGGGTTTATTTTTATTAAATTATTTAGTGGAAATGTTGGATGGTTTTCGGAGCCATACAAATAGTTTTTCGAAGAAATTAAGGAAATAGAGGATAATAATTATGTAGTGTAGTGAGTGTAGAGAACCCCATCATCAGGATCACTCTAGAAGCTATAGCTGTTCAGTATATGTGAAAATTCGTTTAAAAGTATTTCGTCTTCGTCGTCAATAGCAATGAAAGTAAAAAAGTGAGTATTGTCCTACTTCCATCAAAAAAATAATGTCTAAAGCTACATAGTTCCATCAAAAAGATTATATTTAATGGGTCCCTTGAGGCTACACGCTCCTAAGCCGCAGCTAACCACAGCATTAAAAATATGCGTTGTTCCAAATACAAAATGTGTTTTTTTTTGCATGTTGTATTCCAAATAGTTAGGTATAGGGAACGTGCACGGCGTAGAATATGCCATCTAGTGTTGCAAATCTGAAACTTTTACGTTGCAAATATTTGACCTGTGCTGCCACCTATACTCCCTGCACCCTCTGTTTAGGGGAACGTGCACGAAGTGGACTGTGCCATCTAGAGTTGCAAATTTGAAACTTATAAGTAAAATATACTTGATATTGACGAGTCTGTGCTACGACCTAGTTTCCGCACGTCCCCTATAGTACTTCCTCCTAAACAAAAGTTATTTGAGATTACCTTTTAAAAAAGTCTATGCATTAATGTCGAAGATTACTAAGAACTTTGCTTTCCTTGAAGGTTTACTTCTTATTCAAGACACGTCCTCAAGATCTTCAGAACACACAATAGGCCGTCGTGTTTCTCCGAAGTGACGTTTAATTCCGTTTCCACTTGTATTTTCCTAACCAAGTATGGCTTACCCGCACAGGTATGTGTTTCGCACCGGTGAACACCCCTAGCGCACTTTTATTAGCATTAGCTGACTAAGCATGTTCTTCTGAGAACGGTGGCAAGGCAAGTAGGCTCTTCAATTGATTTGAAAAGAATTCGTAAACTTAGTGCATTTATAACTTTATGTTTCAATATATCACTGAATATATCAAATACCAGAAGCTCTAGATAAAATGCAATTATTTTATCGTATGCGATTTTCGAAATTCCAAAAAAATCGTTGATCACGGTTTTATTCCCACGAGTTTCTGATATGTTGACAATCGCCTTCTCCACACTATTGCTTATAGAATGTCACTTGTCTATTTCTCAGAATACTACTCTGGTACAGTATTGTAAAAAACTGAAAAGGAAGTGTCCAATAATAAATCATTGACACTCGGGTCTCTCTTAAAATGGCCACCTCATTACCGTAATTGATATTAGAACCTTGAATTCAAATAAGTATGATGATCATTAAAGGTTCTAGATTCTACGGTTTACAAGAAAATATTGATGGTAACGTCTATTTTTAACAATGACTAAGCTAATCACAACGACTTAACACAAACGTCACTAAAACGAGTCCTTAGATCAACTTTAGTTGTAGTAGATATTTCTAAGTTATAATTCTGAAAATGAATTGCAAATATGTGTAAACCTAGTCAATGAAATGTTGTGTGTGGCGAATTTATTCTGAATAACAAGTCCAAACATGGCTCCACATATTCAAAAGTTATTTGCCAGTCATTCAGTGATTGAAGTTAGTTGCAAAATTCAAGTAATTTTGAACACTGTGCCAATACCAGAGTGTTTAACCACTGAACATGTTGAAATTGGATGTTTTCCAAAAGTTTTTGAAGTGAATAGAGAGAGCTTTTAAACTTATAATGAGCAACTTCAAACTGTAAATGCTGACCCTGGCATTCGTGACCTTTTCTGAAGTCAAACACTACTGATACAATCCGTCGTTAGCAGCATTTATGCCAAAAACGAGAGATGCACTGACCTTGCAAAAAATACTTTGCAACACTCGATTTAAAGGCGTTAATAACCAGACGGTTTGACCTACAGAATCCTTTAAGCCTCATAAGGCATTAGTTTAACTTACAATGGATGGAGATGTTCTATAGATCTCAATGTTCAGAGTTCAATGTTCTGATAAATTTCTTAGATATTATTAGCAATTTTGAAGGGCGACATTTCTTGAACCCTGCAGATAATAATATTATAAATAGACTACAAAGATACACCACATAAACTCATCTGTTAAAAGGATTGATATCTATTGAATTCTATTGAATCTTTACTACAATTTATTATTACAATATATCTATTGCGAAAAAATAATAAAAGAAAATAAAATCAATCATTTTGAAATCTAAATGTTTAGCCAATATTGGCAAGATATGCTCATAATGAAGTTTAATATTAACTAGAAAAATAGTTGCTTTCAGAACATGATAGATGGCTATTTTCTTCAACAATATCATAGACACACGGCGCAGTAATGCAAAACGAATCAAGTCCAATTTTTAACAATACGTCATGTTCGGTACGGTCAGTTAAGCTTATGACGCTCAATTAAAATGGCTCATAAATCTTATAGTCATATTGCGCCTGACAGTGTAATTACTCAATCAATACAACTTCTGATAAGTATTTTTACGATTTAACAATACTTCATAACAATACTTTTTGGAGCATAACAGAACACATAACATACAAAAATAAATCACGCGGAGTCTAACATTTCAAGAGACGATCACTTCTAGATCCAATTGTTATTGGATACAAAAAGCAAAAGAACTATTGTATAACTGAATCCCACGTCGTTTTTCTTTGTCGTGGCAAGACGTTAGCTCTCTAATTAGTTTTGCATGACTAAGGCAGCTATATAAAAACTACTGGATTTCACATTTGAAAGCGCTGCATATTTTAAATAGCTGCTGCAAAGGAAACATTTATTGAGATTATATTTATAGTGTTTTTTATACATATAATAAAATCGTAGACTCGCCGTGTCTGTTCATTGAGTATTTTTGTATTAAAATTACTGAGAAACGTTAGAAAATATACACAAAACACAATGCACTTTTTTAAATTTTTGTCTGTTTTTCTGTATGTTTATTTCTATAACCACTGATTGGATTCGAGAGATAGAACTTAGATATATTGAGTGTTATCCGGAGTTTTGTCTAGCCTTTATTTTATAAAATCGACTCTCAAAATCAAAAGATATCGAATTTCTAATTTTCTGCGTCGTGCTGTCTAAACAGGACAAAACCATAATTTTATACATAAGATATTATAACATATAAGGATGTATATAAATAACATCACGCTAAGACCAATTGGAGCGGAGCATCAATTAAAAATGTTGCAAAAAGGATATTTTTCTCTTTTATATGACGCAGATGAAGTTGCGCGGGACAGCTAGTTTATAATAAACTAGCTTATGCCCGCGACTTCGTTCGCGTGGAGTGACATACAAAATGTTAACCTCTTTTTCACCCCCTTAGGGGACGAATTTTCAAAAATCCTTTTTTAGCGTATGCCTACGTCATAATATCTACCTGCATGCCAAATTTCAGCCCGATCCGTTCAGTGGTTTGGGTTGTGCGTTGATAGATCACTATGTCAGTCAGTCAGTCCCTTTTGAGTTATATATATTTAGATTTATATTTTATGACCTACATTATGACATAATGTTTTGCTGGATATGTACTTCTATTATAGGTGTTCTGATATCGAATGAGTATTGTTATATTTTGTAATCATTTTTATCGTACATTGACCTTTTAATCAAGGACCCTTTTCATATGCGTATTTGAATAAAGGTATTGGAGAGCAAAGCGTGCTGGGGAAATTGTTGTAGCAATGATGTTCAATAAATATATATATAACCTGTTTTATTGTGTATAAAATATACACAGTGAAACTGGTTATATCAATCCTTAATTAATTTTCCTGTGCGTGAATGATTAAAATATAATTTATAAACAAATGACTTGTATACCATGCAAGTACTTGTTATTTTGCAACTATGCTTTTATACGAAACAATCGTGTAATTTTTTAGGCTAAACAAAAACGACAGCTAGCGACGATGCAGACAATTAGTTTAAGTTCATATTGGGATCAGAACATTAAAAATTCCCGATAAAAAAAGTCCGTTCAAACTTTGACTTTTGTTTCAGATATTTAACTTTTATTAGAACGAACTTAAAAATAAATGTAAACTTTATTAATCTTAGGAGATGGTGTATGTAAACAACACGTGGTAAAACACGTTACTTATCGCGAATATTACAAAAGAAAAATGGTATTGGAACCTTAATTGGGGAGACCATTAAATTCTCAAAGGCTTTTTCTACTTGCGTAACCGTTAACGAGATTTATGTAACATTATAAACTTAAGAGTTTTCACACCCAATTTTGATAAAAAATGGCCGCTGTGCATTTCTTTTTATTAAATTCTTGCTCGGAGTATCGCGGATTTAAGCTTTTTAACTCAAAGAATGTAGATTAATCGAGAATTGTTTATGCTTCAGGAAAAATGATCTTTTTAAAAGATATATTAAAAAAGTATTTATTTCATACCATTAAGGTATGAAATTACTGTTTTTTAATTGAAGGAATATTGAACGAGATTTAGAGCCAGCTTTACAAAATCCTCTGTAGCCAACACTAAGCTAACTAAAAAAAAGCAAAAAGGCTATCAATTTCCCCCATTAAAACAATGATCAAAAACGTGACCTTCGAACGCTTGCCCAAAACCGTTACCAAAGTCTTAAGGAATCAAAACTTTTTGAACAATCAGCGAACATCAAAAGTTGTGTAATACCAACTGAAAGCATTGCTTTGTGACAGTACAAAGGAGGGAAAATTCGAGTACGAGATACTATTGCTTTTAGTTTAAAGTTTCAGCAAAATCTCTCCGATAAGAATGCTCAGGAACTCTGAGAGGTTCAAATGTCTATTAACTTACATTGAAATTTTGTTGATAATTAATTTGGTCCGTTTTCTGGGTTTTGTGGTTGTAGCTCTTTCTAAGTATTGTTAAAAATTCATTTTACCCCAACCCGTTACCACTTTTTAATGGATGAGAAAACATCAAATGACTTCTTTCGCTCTAGGCGGAGCGGAAGGGAGTATCAGACTCTTACGTACTAAACCCCGTCCGTGATCCTCCTTTGCGTTCCAGGCCCGCGGTGACTCTTTCGCATCAATTCCGCAACCTTTCTTGGCGGATATAAGACACTTATAGTTAATAGTTTTAGCACTGCTGTCTTCGTCACGTAGACTTCTTCGTCACTTAGTCACGACAAAAGAATCAATCTATGTACGTATATACCTATTGTAAAGGAATCATGTTGATAGTATCTTTTGTACTGCCAAATTATTTAGACATCGACAGGCCAACCACAACTTGATATAGTGCTTCTTATCTGCCATATATAAAATCCATGAAATAATAAACTGGATACTGTACATGTTTAGCCTTGTTTTGAGGAAAACACCAGGTAAAGTCATAAATTGCATAGCGTTAAAACGGAAAATAAACAATTATTTGATAACCATCCAAAAATAACAGAACTCCAGGAAAACATCATCTAACTAAGCTAATTAACATCAAATGGTGGCCAGCTAAAACCGTATTAATAAACTAGCTTCTGTCCGCGACTTCGTCCCCGTGCAATTCCCGATTTTAAAACATTCTTTATCGCTGCTCCGCTCCTATTGGCTAAAGCGTGTTGATATATAGCCTAAAGCCTTCCTCGATAAATGGTCTATTCAACCCAAAAAGAATTTTTCAATTCGAACCAGTAGTTCCTGAGATTAGCGCGTTCAAACAAACAAACAAACTCTTCAGCTTTATAATATTAGTATAGATAATTGGAAACCTACAGTTGAAAATAATTTTATCAATTACAGGTCCTAATTTTAAAGATAATTAATTTAAAGTCATATATTAAAAAATGAACTATCACGGAGATGTAACAAAAACCTTTATGTTAAACTCATATAAAAGGGACATAAAAACGTAATAAACAAAATGTGTATCATCTGTAGTAATACATGTAAAGAGGCCACATTATAAAGAACAGGACACACGTGGTGCCTTACAAGTACAGTTAAGCCGACACGACATGTCCGTATTCAATGATTCAGTGTATTCTCTTCACATAGCATGAAAGTCGTGACGACCAATAAATGCTTTCAGCCTATCACATCCAACACAACGTTAAAAAGCAGATAGACTACAGAAGGCCAGCGCTATCAAATGAGCGAAAACCAACTCACGCACCACAGACGGATACGTATACAGACCACAAAGAAATCCCAGTCGCCAGCGCCGCCCGGTGCGCTTGCACTCGCTGTAAGTGAACTCTTTCTATGTGTGCGTGCGTTTTCGCTACCTGTATCAAATAAACCTTTTGTACTCCTCTGTGATACCGTGTTAGTACAGTACTCGTTATGGTCCATTTATTTGATATCAAGTGTACGAACGGAATTACATACATTTTCATACGTAACGGATTTTAATTGTGCGTAGACAATAACATTTGATTGATCACAAGGAAGTGTAATTAGCAATTAATATCTGGGTAGGTAGGCCTGAAATGCAGTGTATTGTGAAATTAATTGGAATAGCTGAAACTACTTTTGCTATCTCTACGGGTTAGTTAATAACTTCACTTTTTTCTTTGTCATGAATAGGTTTTATGTCAAGTCTTCTAATTCATGACCTGGTTTCCTACACTTCGGATCTCATACAGAAAGCACCTATCTTCGTATAAAGCAATGCGGATAACCCATATTTTTTCACCACACGATTTTCAATCTTATTCCCAACAGATAAGAGCACCCAATACTCTCAAAACAAAAGCAACAAATGAACATTGATGGCAGCGAAACGCGCTTGATTTACTGCCGAAAGATCGTAAAAGCGCGTCGTCAACTAAGAACCATTCATCATCTTACTGTCAATGCTATCTAAAAGTTTTTATTCCATTTAACGCCCGTACGTTAACCTCCTTGGATGAACTCCGATACGGATGACTGACCACACGTGCGGTACGTGAGGGTCTTCTAAAGTTAAGTAATATACCTCCATGACCTCATTATCAACATTGCATGCCAAATGAAGGAGCCGTGACAAATCCAAAAGAAATTCTACATTTACGTACCATGAAAATACGCACTTACTGTGACGAACGATGTTACGATGGCGAGAAAACTTCGATAAAATTTCTTTGGTTTGTTATATCTAACGTCATTTGTTAGTATAATGCGAATGTGCCCCTAAAATATCCAGGGACTCTTTATTAAGGAAACATAACTCATCAGAAATCGGCACATAAAATTAATCGGCACAGACGCCGCGACTAAACGGAGCTGCATTTAGCGGAATCGCTGTGTTTTGTACTAATTTCTTCCTAGTTATAAACTTGATGAGGGGAATAAAGTTACTGACCGGGTCGACAACACAGGACAAATGCCGCGGAATAGTTGACAACGTGCCAACTAAGGGTTTGGCCACATTACGCAACGATGCGCGGGCGCCGCCGCTCACCACAATGAATCGCGTTAAATGGACAGTAACGATAAGTGCTACAATACAAGAAGGTAACGAGGTATACCTATGTATGTCACAATGATGATGACTACTAAAAAGCCAGTACTTAAGAGAATGGTCTCGCCTACTTTGAAATACATAGCCAATTTGCGGAAATAGCAATACTAAAGATCAATTTACTAAGGAAAAGAAAACTACCCATCCTTTCCCATGGGTAAAATCGCGAGGGTGGCTATCAAGCGAGCAATTGTCGAAATCATAACGTTATCCACTGGTGAGCTCGTGAGATACACTAAAACCTAGATCTTTTAAATTACATCTGCAAAATTGAAACCCACGATTTGACCCACTTTAAAACTGCAGTCGTCATAATGCAGTGTCGGGGAAGTCGGGGCAATAATAAAACAGCCATTAACTGGCGTCGTGGTCTAACTGAAAATGTCAGACTACCCTCAAACCGACTGACCTGGAGAGATACCAAGAAAATGTTCCACATATCGTTCCTTTGTACCATTATGACTTATAATAGGCACATATTTCATAGAGTTGGCAATAGCGAGCGGTATATTACAATAGAACTTACTTAAATGTTATGTACTTGATTTTATTGTTGCTGTGGTTGCAAACTACATTGTTATGAGGTAATGTCGTTAGATATTTGTCAATATAAATGTAATTCTTAATGAAGCAGTCAGACTCGTTTAAATTGAAGTGAGACTAAGTATAACGTCAAAATTGTGCACGTTTTATGTACTATCAGAATACAAATGACTTTAATCTTAGTTTACAACATCATAACGTGAACAGACACTATCCAAACTAGGCCTAATAATAAATGACAGACAAAATAGAATTGTCAGTCCTATTTTCTAAATATACCACTGCATTCATGCATCAGCAACATTATGCTACTTCCTAAGCGGATGAAACAGCACGCACACATAATAAATAAATGCGACAAGACTGCTGTTTTATACAAGAGATAATGAAATGGAAATAAAATATATTACAGAGACGATTTGTACATACATATATTAACCAAACTACTTCCACATGCACATAATATACCCATAGACTTAGTTGGAATAGAAAACAAAAACAAATCTGAAACCAACTGCATAAACAAATAGATTTTATACCATCGCAATCGTAAGCAATCGAACGCACGCAAAATATTTACTAAGGACTAGACAAAATGACACCAGAATTTACCCCCTCACTGAACATCATGGTGTTTCTAATACAAATACACCATAAAAGTCAGGCTTACTAATAAAAGGAGACACTTTGTATTAAGCAAGCAAATCTCGGTGTCTGCCAATGGTTTTCGACGAGAGAATCTCGGCTTGCGCTAATATAATTTCATCTCGGATGTGTTAGTTGAGACTCGTCACATCTATGGTAATAACTTGAGGGTTGACGGGTTCAGGGAAACTAGACAACGTTAAATATTGCTCTAACCAATTAGAAGAATCACATTTTCTATTAGGAGATTATTATTATCAGTAATGTAGAATATTTAGTTTTGCTGCACCCAAATTCAGTTTAAATAAACGTTCCTGGTAATTTATTGTGTTATTTTTTTTCCATGTATCACTCATAATCTAATTTTACCCTCATCCTAATTTCTTTGGGATCGGCAAAACTTTGTCTTATTCTTCCATTATTCTCTCGTTCCATTAGTCGCGTTTTCAAAAAAATGCCCTCACGATCATGTAAGAAGATCAATGAATTTAATTATAATTGGCAAGTTTTACTACCGTTTTATACTTAATGTTACTCAGACTAACACGTGCAAAAACGGTAAACGAAAATTTATTATGTAACTACTACAACCAGTCCTATAGATCTTTCATTCGTGAATGAAGTATAAAATTATCTCTGACGCAATCGCATTGTAACAGAAAGTGTTCGTTTTATCTAACAAGAAAGTTATTTTGTTGATTCAGAATCAGAAGCGACACTCATTTGTTATCAGACAACGTTACACTTGATTACCATGTCCCGACGAACATCGATTGGAGATTATTTGTTTATCAGATTTATGTCTGACTACTGTCGTGTCTGGCCTACTAATCTGTGACAAACAATTGCCAAACAAAAATATTGTCATCTATTCTTCTTTTTCTGTCAAATCGATCAAAAAGTTGTCTGTATAAAATCGCTTTGAGTGATAAGCATTTTACACCCAGTTTTTTAGGCCTAGGGAACCTGCAGAAACTATAGGTGGCAGCACAGACGCGTCAATGTCAAGTATATTTGACTTATAAGTTTCAAATTTGCAACGCTAGATGGCACAGTCTACTTCGTGCACGTTCCCCTAAACGGAGGGTGCATAAAGTATAGGTGGCAGCACAGGTCAAATATTTACAACGTAAAAGTTTCAGATTTGCAACACTAGATGGCATAGTCTACGCAATGCACATCAGATAAATATAGGTAGACACCCAAAAATCCTTGTTTTCCAATTAGGATAGTCCTTAGCATACAGTAAATTATTCCTTCGATAATCTACTTCTAAGTCACACACCACACGTACTTGGAATGGGCAATACATATTAATTGCACGCGGCATTAATGTACTCCTTTAATTAGAATCTTTTTTATCACAAGTTGTACGTGATGACCCTGGTAATATCTTCTATTCCTCAGTTGGAGAGTAATTGAAGTGAGAGATATACATACATAAATATAATAATATATTTGATGGAATATACGATAGAGTCGACACAATTTTTTCTTCGGCCTCTTGTCACCAAATGCTGTGATGTCATGAAGCTTTGATAAATCAGTATCTGCATAATATATTAAGAAGTTATGTATGTATGTCTAGCTTTCTCTATTACTAAAAATATGGGTCAGACTAATTGTTTCTGAAGTGGTTTCGTGAAAAATGTGTTGTAGGTATGTATTTGCGTATAAGTGGAATTATAAGTGGCGTATAAGTGACACAATGTTGTTGTGTAATAAGGTCAACGTCTTCTCAAAATATTTATTGTATATTTAATATAAAGCTTCACTACATAGATCGGAGGCGACTTCTTCTAGCAAATCTTAACCATTATATTCAGCGATCATTCCTATTTTCCAAGAAAATCCTATTCCATGACTCTCGATATATTTTTTTAGCGCTTCATTCGCCGAAGCATCGAAGATTCTCGATTACATATATACGTATAGAGTTTAATCCGTAGTCCGTACCCCATACATATATGTATAGTGAGATAAATAACACATGCATCGGCACCATTGATTTTACTCAATGGGTGCTGGGAATCCAGTATTTGACTTGCATACTTAAGAGTAGTCAATGAAATGAAAAACACGTACAAATAAACAAATGAAATGAACACTCTTTTACAAGGCAAGTTAGATCCATTTGTGATAACGTCTATATTACAAGTTTCTGAGAACAGAAAAGATAAAGAATTGTCGTTTTTTCACGATTAAGTTCAACTAGCTCTAAATTATTTTTTAGGATAATTATGCTTTCTACAAATTGCATAGAATTTATGTACGTATTAATGTTATAGTGCTCAGTTTCAATTCTAAATATATATAACTCAAAAGTGACTGACTGACATAGTGATCTATCAACGCACAGCCCAAACCACTGAACGGATCGGACTGAAATTTGGCATGCAGGTAGATGTTATGACGTAGGCATCCGCTAAGAAAGGGTTTTGATTAATTCTACCCCCAAGGGTATAAAATAGGGGATGAAACTTTATATGAAACTTTGTCAATTTTAAACCGATCGGGCTGAGAGTTTCAAAATCGAGGGTAAAGTAACTATTCCACGCGAACGAAGTCGCGAAATGCATCTAGTTTTAGAAATAAAAAAAATGTAAATCAAAACAAATAAGTTTTAATTGAAGACAAGATTGCAATAAAAAAGTGTCCCTTCTACAATCAAGTCAAATTCAAACCTTAATTTCCTCTCGATTAACTCCGAATGTAGGTAACACAATTTCCCAAAAAAGCAAATTGTTAGAACCAAAGTGGCTGTTCCGCTCAATAAATCTTCCCGTGGCCCATTCGCTTATTAAGTCTCAAGGAAGGCTGTAATTTTTCATTAGGAAACCCTGTTTGAGCCCGCATCAGGGAAAATGAGGTACCCCCACCTGGGCACCGTGCGATGTGGGTCCCACAGATAGAACATGTTAGGCGTGCTTTTTAATAATAAATACTCCTATTATCGGGTTAACTTAGCATCCAGTCTGCAGTTAGATAGAGTGGAATGGGAGATTATATTCGGAATCAACCCTCAAATGGTTTCCTATTATTTCTGGATATAGAAAATACTATTTAATATTTATGTATTTCGTTGGAACTGTGTTCATAAAGGTATTAAATAAACATTGTTTTATCTAGAATTATTTTAAGTTAGGTGTGTGTCCTACATTGCCGCGAATACAATACAATTTAAATTAATTATTTAATTACTAACTAACGCAAAGGACACTGCGTATTAACAAATGAGGAAACCTGTTGCTAATTATAATTGGTTTATAGGATTTACCCGTAGTCTGCTAGACTATTATAATTATATATTGGGACCTATAAAGTATTATATCTTACTTAAGGTGATAAGACAATTTAAAGCATCTGGGAAATGGGAATAACACAATAATGGACAGATTGAAGGAAATTGAGATCGATTTGCTGCATGTACAAATTGATTTTCTAAATATAGGGTGACCAAAATATAAACAAAAAATGTCACTCACTGGTCTCAAATTATGCTAAAAACGAAATAAGAAGGCAACCGAAGAATTCCAATACTGCAAAAAAAGAACATAAATTCTAATCAATACGACATTCAAAATCTAAAAAACGTAACCAGTCTACAGTTAGCCAAAACCTGATGACACAAAAAAA
The DNA here is from genome assembly GCA_905332915.2 of Hecatera dysodea. Classification (NCBI taxonomy): domain Eukaryota; kingdom Metazoa; phylum Arthropoda; class Insecta; order Lepidoptera; family Noctuidae; genus Hecatera; species Hecatera dysodea. Next base: position 10,604,904 of record HG995304.1, read on the forward strand.
TATAGATTTTTTCACAAAGCCGATAATTTGGCGAAAAGAGTTTTCGGACATGATTTGACCTAGACAAAGAATTTTCACTATTCGTCACCTGTTTACATAATCTATCAGTGATTCATACATAAGACAACTTGCCCAACCAGTTAATTCAGTGTTAGTAATGTTTGTGATCTTATAAAAATAACGTCATCGTCAGCCGGCGGAAAATAAATAATTGCAATATGGGAATACACTGTGTATACAGCTTGATTAGTCACATGATTTGTTAATGAGGTTAAATAAAACCTATGTGGAATCAATACAACAGTACTGTAAACAATTCTACAAATCATACCTATATATTATTTGTTTGAAGTGTTTTAAAATTCACTGCCAATAATTAATAGCCAAATGTTGAAGTCAATATACTTATCAGAACAACAAACTATAAAATAAACAGCATGCATGAAACAATGCAATACTTATAGGTAGCTAATACCTCCTTAAGAGCCTCCTAATACTTATCAACCAAGTTGCTGTGTTTAAGCACGACACAAGTGCCTTCGTTATCATAGTTCCCTGGTAACGTTAGGCAGACTAATCAAACTCCATGTAAAGTTACCAACCCAACAAGGGGCCAATTACCTCAGAATCACCGATCGAAGTGATTTGTTCGAGTAACAATTGTGTTTTACAACCAAAATATACACTAAAAATAGCACCAAAGCCTACAGATATAGTCGTTATCGAAACCCTTCAATCTAATAATTTGTTATTTGATTACAGGTATACACAATGATCCAACTATAATTTACCAAATTTCAGTCTATTCATGTAAGATAACTCGGATAAGTATCGGCAATGACGCAATGGTTCGTAATGTAGTGTCTTAACTACTAAAGTTTGCTTATATTGTAGTATATTCACCTCTTTTTGTTCAGTAGGTGTGGCGGTCCTCACTCCTGTCAGGTCCTTCCACCGCAACACCCCCATGACGGCGTGTCGAACCCACGAGCCACGCCTGCCAGTCCTCCCGTTTGACAGTTCATCCACCACACCGCACAACACTGAGTTCACCACCAACTTCCCAGTTCCATCCTTATCACTCTTAAGCGCCACTTCGCTACTTATCGGCAACGACCTTCTTTCCCTCATAAAGCTAGAAAAATAAATCGCCGCCAGCTCTCTATTCAGGTTTCCCAAAATGCATCTTCACAAGACACTCACTATTAATCATCCTAAGATATCGCACTTCAAAGACGATATAAATCTTCCAGTAAATCGTTTATTTTTATTACAGTTTTCGGGTCACCCAGCTGCGATCTTTCCCATAAGCGCCCGGAAGTTTTTCAATTATTCCTTTAGATATAAAAGAAAACTCTTAAACGATCTTCTGCCGAACGAAGTTGTCCCCTAAATGGCTTCGAGAGTCCAAACACAGCAGTCATGCACGAAAATAGTAGGCTTTAACTTTCACTTCGGATGCTTCTTCGTCGCCCTGGATGTAGGTTAGACGTCTTTTGCTGCTGGTTATCCACAAAAACGTCAACACTGTCGCAGTCTAGTAAATTCATTCACAAATTCCTCAAGATGCAGTTCTTAAACTTTTTTTACACTGAGTACACAGTACACACTTTTTTATAATATGTCCGATAACAAATATAATAAATCTAATTACTCTTCCAAAATATAAGAAGTTCCGAATTTTGGAGTTATCAAAACACGATCGTAGCGCGATTATTTAAATATCGAAGACAGCACAACGTCCACACCGGTTTACGTTCGGAAACCGAATGGAGCGGCGCGTGCCACATGCTTCTGCCGACAAAGGCGCGATGAAGAATTCTCGTCTCTTTCTTCGCTGCATAATTGCTATATTGTAGACAGGGACAAGTAGCAAAATCAACCTTCACACTCGATGCATTGGAGACAAGACAGGTGAATGTAACAGCCGGAGAAGACAACAAAAACTTTTCAAACGTTTCTAGTGCGATTTTCTATTGTGCCAATGCGACGTTCAACTTGGTAGAAAAATGGTACAGCACAAGATTAATGTGACGATAAAAAGTTACATCAATATGAGTTTAACTAAATATTTGAGAGGTGAATATTTGAAAAAAACTAACTTAGTTTAAGGAAAGTAAAATTACAGGAAAACATTTGACTCACCTTAAACAAATTTTCATTATGCATCTCGAGGAAATTATCATCAAACAATTATTTATTGTGCTACAAAATATCCCACTCCTATATAATTAAATTCTTCATTGCAAAATTCCCATCGCATTTAGGCGTGGATGCGTTTGCGTGGGAACATCCGGCACCAACGGTCCACAGCGAAGCTCCCTCGTCAAACAAAGGACCAACAGGTGCTCCTTACACTTGGTCCTTCCGAAGCCAAGGACTTTGGAGACGGAAGCCGATACCTTATTAATACGCCCGGGAAGGATGTGGTGTGGATCAATCAATACTTGCTGCACAAATACTTAGTCTGACGACATTTTTTTTACTTGTAATGAGCATAATTAGAATATTGCAGATGTGAAAATGGACATTTTTGCTATGGAATTTGTACTGAATAAAACAAATCACAACTTTCATTTTGCTCTATTCAAAGACAAGGACTTTGAAACGGAAGCAGATACCTTATAAATAACGGAAGGATGTGGTGTTGTCAATATCAAACGGTAGAAGCTCCCAAAATGTATGAATGTTGGTTCTAGCTACATGTGGCCAAGTTTTTGCAATGGATGGGAAGTTTTTGAAACGCAGGCATCAGAAGAACTTAAAAAAGGAATCTGACCCAAACTTATTAAAAAGAAGTTATTGCTTATGAAATGAAATAACCTGTTCAGATGATCCGAAAAATAAAATATAAACTTTTTTGTGATATTGAAATCAACACAGTGCAATTGAAAACTGTATTATTATGCGGCAAAACTTCTATGAAAAATATTCACGAAGGTAACATTTTATCGGTCCAATTAAATCGCGATTTTTTGCAATGAAAGGTGTTTTTTCACGTAACAAAATTTCCACCTTCCTTCATGAAAAAATATAGACGCAACACAAATAACCCAGTATTTTATAATTCATAGATGTAGATTCGTTACATCACATAATTAATGCATGCAGTGCATGTCCGCCTATGTAGCGTACTGGAAGACTTCATCATATATCAATCAGTTGAAAAAACAGGTGAAAGAGTAACACTCATTATCAGTAATTCCAATGAAACACAATAAATCTGTCTCGAGTTAATAATTGTAACCTCAAATCAAACTGCATGTGCAAATTGCGTTTTCATGTCACATTATGTGGCCCTGCGGTCCTGTTTTAAACATTTGGCTAACCGCGGGGCGTCCCGATGGACAAACAAATATATTTGTCACACAAAAAAGGTCAAATAACTGTAGCGGAACGTTGAAATTTATTTGATAAATACGAAGCGAAGTGGGAGGTCAATAGGGTAGTTGCCTAAAAAAATATAATTAGTCTGTAAGATAGACTTCCCAAAAATATTGGACACGTATATTTTATTATTTCACGTAAACAAAAAACGAAGACGATATAGTGGGTTGAATACTCGTGTGACGTCACTTCGTGCGACGACTTTTAACAGGCCGTGATGTCACAAGCCCCCACTTGACCACGATCTTTGAAGCTTTTTATCTTCGTCAATTTTTAGAGATTTCATAAAGCAAAAAAATACGTGTCCAATATTTTTCGATAGGTAATCTAACTGACGGACTAAATAATAATAATAATCTTTATTTTATACAAAAACATACAGAGTTTGAATACAGTTTCATATTAGGTTTAAAATATATTTAAAGTTTATGTTGCAAATTCTGTACAATAATCATACTCTACCTCTTAAGCTAGGATATACCTGTATTGTAAGAGGTAGTTTCCGGTCGATATTTACACTGTTCAACAAAAACTTATTTCGAGTGGACTGTGTCATTCTACTGTATGGTATAACAAAAAAAAAACAAAATAAAAATAAAATAAAAGTAGGATCATATATTTATTCTTCAGGAAACATTCCTATTCTTAGGGTTAGGACAGCCACTTCATTGAGTATTAGATAAAACAATACTCTCTGATATAGGGTACTTGGATGTTCTGATTTAATTGATAAGTTTATAAATGCTCAGACAAAAAAACAAAGGACAGACGATGTTTCATTATTGCTACTCAATCATTTCTGAAATGCGACTTCATGCTAAATAGAAACAAAACAGTACCAGTTGAGTATTTACAGAAGCAAAATTCCATAACAGAATTTAACGAGTTGACGTACTTAAGTATCCAATTAAATAATCCTAGCACCCTAACGATGTAATCAAACAAACTCCCAAGCAAAATCACTAGTGGCCGAACCGCGACCGTACAAATCATCAAACGTCAATTATCATTAGGCATGTTTTTCGACCATAAAGAACATGCGAATATTCCATAACAGAATATTTGTACGCGAGCCTAAAGTACATACCTACGTACGAACAGACGTGACTGATTGGGCCAGGGGAATCGGCTAGGGATGCGATTCTGCATACCGAAGATCACGTTTGAATAGTGCTGATCACAATATTATCGATAAAAATATTGAAACGGATAAAGTTTTACTATTCGTCACTTTTATCGTTGTTAGCTAACTGCAGCAGCGATAAGACAAATTGAAACAAGACTATGGGACTTTGCAAAGCAAATGCAAAAATGCAATCTCCATCAGTAAGTATCAGGAAATATCATGGTATAATACTGAAGCAGTATTTTATCATGGTATTTCATGATAATTTATGTGAAACTATACAGCATGTTCAAGGAAAAAACAAATGAGAAGGAAGGAACCATAACAGGATTGGTATAATATTAAATAATATTAATTGGTGGCGTATAATCGATTTCATCCTAATAATTACCCAAACAATGCCGTTATAAAACCAGCAACAAAAATAAACATTCTGAACTTCATAACGTTTTTCATTAGTGGAATAAAAATAAACGCAGTTAGCAAAGTCCATCACTATGCTGTAGTGATTACGTAAGCAGCGCATCACTTATGCAAGTGCATGTGCCTCATTTGACGGTCGTTAGAGCATGGCCCACGCAGACCTGAAATGTAGCCAGCCCGAAGGCACGGCTAAAATACTGCGATTTGATACACCTCGCGATACTAGGGTACTGTGAAGTCGACGAACATCGTGTGAAGTTTAGTCGAGAATATTGTACGGAGGGGCTGGCAATTTTACGTGCTTTACAACCACATTGACGATAGACTCACTTAACCAAATAGCTGTTATCGCAAAAGTCAGTTCCAATTTCATTGGCAGTATTAATGAAAAGAACATTGCATCGACCCATGTTTTGTGATCGGTGGTGCCTACTACAGAAAGAAAAATCATCGACCCCAGTGCAAAAACGTTAGCTTTTTCAATTTCATTTAAGTAGGTTAGATTTCAATGAACTCCAACTTTATCTGCGAGCTGCTTAAGTTAAGTAGAGAGCTCTTGAAAGAGCTTAATCTCGATAGGTTATAAAGATATGATGAACCCGAGTGCTGCTAGTTATTTAATCTAATCGTTCAAATATTGGTTCTAATTTCGGATAAATGCGTGTTTAATTGTGCATTCCTTACTTTGGTTGGGTCTATAGTTTATTCTACAATTCTACCTCATCATTCATCATTATTCTTTTAAAATCCTTAAATTAAAATCCTTAAATGTTTAGTTAATATAGTAATGAAGGAAAACATGATGACTATGGCAGGGCTTTATAGTCATCATTTTTTTCCTTCGTGGATAGGCATATTGATTAGTGATTACACTATATTGGATGTTATACAAAAATAACACTATTCTCTCACATTTAAGGACACCCATAGGTAGTAGAGACAGCCTATTTTATCAAGATTAACACTGTAAGTATAAAGTTATCAGATTTTATGACTTCATATTTTATTTTTATATCGAATGCATTCGAAATAGCTGGAAACCTTACTGGCTTTAGCATTTGTATTTGGCGCACGTACGCCACAAACTAGTTTTCTCACATAACCTTTTTAATCTGATAAACAGATCGGTAGTGGTTGCCAACAGATAATTCACTACCTTCGTGCAAAAAATTCGAGTTGCTTCTGCCAACTTTGTAACGCATAATGTTGGCGGATTTTGGTTAGTCTCATATTGTTATATTTACAACTGCAGTTAAGCTAGATTTAAAATTAATTTAGAACGTTGATTTCAATGCTTATTTTCGTTAAGATCTACTTATTTTCGTGTTTTGGCAAAATTATTGAAATCTGATTCAGAGAAAGAGTCTGATTAAATGTATCTATACTAAGAATTTATTTTCATAGACACCGTAGGTGGTAAAAACGACAGCTACTCGCTATTTATGTACTTAATAATTTACCACCTATGAACATCCATTTTCATTATCAACAATGTGAGGCGGAAAATTTTCTAAACAATACAGCGCCATGTCCATTATGAGGTGCCCTTAACCGCGTCGAAAGTAAACATTGCTCCATCGAAATTCACGATTCTTCCATTAGGTATCAGGTCGGCTATAAAGCGGTTTGCTCATTGCTCCAGCATCCAAGGTCGGTCTTTATGTGACCGCAGCCGCTCACAACGCGTAGCCTTGTTACGACAAAGCTCTATGGGCTGGTCAAATAATACATGGAAATTCGGCCCAGACGTATTGTATAGAAGAAATAATGGACAAAAATTTGGAATTGGACCTCTTTTTTACGTCTGTGAAGGTTACTGGGCAAAACCTAATTTGGAAGATGTATGTTATGAGAGTTTTCATAATGAAAAAGAAAGTATTAAAATTGAGTACGCGTAACTTTGCAGGTCTTGCAGCTGTTCCACAAAAATCTGAATATTTTAAACGACCAAAGAACATTTTTTTTTTTCTAACATATCTAAAGTTCTGGACTTCAAATTTTAAGCTTTATTATTGTATTAGTGCACATGTTTCAAGTAGGTACCTTTCTTGAAACGTGCACTAATACAATAATAAAGCTTAAAATTTGAAGTCCAGAACTTTAGAATCCATTTCAGGAACCTAATACACTTGAGTTAACCAAATTAATGTTGTTGTTGGTCAACCCATTTCAAAATGTCAACAAGAGTATGTATAACTTTGTTACTCATGCTGTAGAAATTCTACAATAAATTCGTTATATACGCCAAATAAATGTCAAAGCAATTTGGGTTAGATATAAAACTGATATTTGGTAAATGTTCTAATTTCATATTTAGATGCATGTGCGTCATAGGCAAGGCGTAATTAGGATACCTGCGTCAAAGATCAATATAAACTAACGTTGGTCCAAAATTATCGATTACTGTTTCCTGGACAATAGGTAATCGAGCGTAGAATCGAATGTCAAGCAAGAAATAGCCTAACGTCTATTTATGGCTTGCTTTTAACTTGAATAACTACAATCGACAATCCTATATATTTGAAACGTGATAGTAGGCAGGCGACGGAAATAGCCCCGTCGAAAATAGAACAGCCTACTAAGAAATTTAGTATGCGGACTTAATAGAAAATGTATCAAAGAAACTTACAGCAGTGTCAAACTTTTAGAATTTTTCTGGAATATTGAAAATAAAATGCAAAAAGATGACACAAGATATATTGCACTATCTATCTAGTAGTGCAACATACAATCAGGATATATTGCTCTAATCAGCATACTGAGCAATTAGTCGGATTGGACACCGCAGTTAGATGTAATCAGATTTAGTTCAATGTTGCTGACCAGCACCTGATACTGGTATGAAAGAAATACTGTACGAAATCTCTTCAAAAAATCAGAAATAGCTTCTAAACATCTTTCAAAGTTTATGATACCTGAAACATTAATGTAAATAAAGAGAAAAATAACAAATTTCAATTCTGAGTCATCTGTTTGTAATGTCCGTTCCGGTAAAGAGGGATTCAGAGAATATATTCTTTCCATTACGTGTAAGCAGCGAAAAGACTTTCAAAATTCACAGCATCATTCGTTCGAATTAACTTTAATACTCTGAATTTTGAGTAGGTATGCATTTTATTCTTGTTCTTTAGCTGTATATTTTTTCTTCTTTCCTTTTTGGACAACGAATTATTTAAAAGCCGTCAGGGGCATAATAATGAGCTCTAAACTATACTATAGTTTCACATTTGACTAACTTATTATTCGATTTCGGAAGTACTGTTTAGTACTTCCGAATTAAGTTTGCCCATGAGCCTCTGACATAATTTAACAATTGCATTGAGTTTGCACTGAGATTCTAAGAAGTTTTCAATTTAACATGCACACTGTTTCCAGTGGGTGGAAGCGGATATATTTAATGTTAACGATCTTAAATGGCCTTTGAACTATGACATTTGATTTTGAGTGCGGAAATGTAAAAACTTTGGAACACAATTTCAAAGAAAGCAAACAACTGATAACTGCAAAAATCACTTTACTTGAAAATAAGGTTGAAAGACTTTAAGTGACTCAGTATGAAAGATATAACTAACTGAGAGGTACAAAAAGATATTGTTTTCATGCGTTCCTATGGCAAAAGTTCAGTTATCCATCATATTTCGCAAGTCGAAAGTATGAACAGATACACATGACGTTTGTATTGTATGAAGTACTATTGTGCTCATAAACGATCTATTTGCAGTTGCCACTACAACACTGCAATCTTTCAACCGCCATTGTTGTTCTAAGCTACGCAAAGAAGTCGATATCTTACAAATGAGTATCCTCTTGTCTATTGTCGGCAAGCAGTCTAGAGCGCTTACTCATGTCCATAGGTTTTTCATACTGCAAGTTTTCTGCTTGCGTAATGTTCAAGAAATGTTTTATTTATGTGTCGGTTTCCTTTACATCTCTGTCATGCTGCATCATATTTGCATGTTTTCTTAATTTAATGCAGTGTGTTAATGTATAAATTCCAGGTTAACAGAGTCAAGTTAACGTTTATTTCCGTCATATCTACGTCATTGACCACGCCACTTATTGGAAATTTCTCGGAACGTTGAGTGATATATCCTAGTCATTTGTATTATTAGTAACTTATAGTACTTACAAAATAGTTGAAAACAATGATAACTTTATTATAAGTTTAGTCGGTTTGAAAACATAAAAGCAACATATATATGAAAGTAGATTACTACAGGCAGGATTATTTAATGAAAATATATAGCTTTACGAGTATTTATGTAGAAGAAAGTTCGTACTGTACATGTCATTGACATTTTGTCAAATGAAGTAAAAAATATGTTTCTGATTAAAAATGATTGCTATTTGACTTTGCACCAGAAGATGTCTGATGACTTCCATTAAATAAGTTATCCGTAGGTAAATTGATGATTAACTGCTAACTCCAAATTTTAATTTTAGTTTTAGAGTTTTGATTTTAATTTAGAGGTATGAATGTTGTGCTGAAAGCAACTAATGATATTATTATATTTTTTTGCAGAAAGCATTTCTATATGTAATATTTTTATGTAGATCACAACTGTATTTAGAGATGCCGCGATAATTGCTAAAGCGAATGGTCGAATACCGATTAATGACCATTCCCAAAATAATCGAAAAATCGCCATTATTTCTCGAAATAAAATTAAGATCATTTTTTTTCAAATTATGACGTCAAGAAAAACTATTTTTTGTGCACCAAAATGAGGATTTAATTAAAAATCCTAATTAACTAACTTGTTAACATTTACGTGACTGATATTAGCCTAACTTTTTTATAATAATGGTAATAATACTAATAAGCTTATTTTGTTTTAAAAGACTAATGAAAGTTTAATTATTTTGAAGTCTATAGTTTTCTGTTCGTTAAAAGTTATGTCTATTTAGATCACAATTCGCCGTATGTCTATTCGGAGATAAACAAAAAGAACGAGTAATGCCGAATACCGAATAATAGTGAGTATTAGCGACATCTCTACCTGTATTCTCTGTATTAATTATTACAATCCGGTAAAGCAAACAAAGCCTATTCTTAAGAAGTCCCATGCAACATAGGGAAAACGAGCTTATGTAGCTTATCCTGAATTTTATCTGCTATTTAGAATCTTCACTAAGGAACTTCTACAGCAGCCTTTAAAACTTGGGTATTGAACAGAAGACTGCGCTTAACAGCGGCGCTTGCAACCACTGGACCAATATGGCAGCCAATTAAATTGCCGTTCTAATTAGTAGTAGCTATTAGTATAATATACAATCTAGGACCTACATGATGACTAACGACAATATCAGTTAGTAAACAACAGGGCAATTAAGTAATTGCTACTCGAGTAAATATTTACTTCTCAATTATATTCTCACCATTCAATCTTTACAATTAGAAATCAAGTCGTAAACATGGCCGAATTTAAACAATACATTGGTACCTATTACATTAATTTCGTGGGATTTTATGATTTAGCAATTCCATATCTTGCATTCTTTAACTATTTTTTTTGAGCAGTAACTTTAAGAAAAATTATGATAGTGATTCATCCGGGTAAGCAAAATTACGTGACACTGTTATTACATAATCTTCTTTGGAATTACTGAATCTGTAACAGAGATTAATTGAAATATTTATATACATATCATTGGTAAAAATCATATCAAAACGTCCAATCAGGAAATTGGAAAGCGACGACGTCAGAAGAAGCTTGTTGCCTCTTCATAAACATCTCAGCTTATTTTAAAACGGAAAGTTAAAACAATATTCTCGGAACTAAAGACAAAAGATAGAGCTATTCGAAGCTAATGTACGTTTCCGTCCGAAGAAATGTTAAAAGACACAAACATAAATAAAATGAATATAGGGACTAATAATATCACAGGACAATTTCAATTACACAAAAAAGAAATGTCTTCGTCGGCGTCTTTGAAAGAAAGTGAACCAATTACAACCGATGATGGTGAAAATGTGTGCGATAGTAGAAACGGAGGCCGTAATTAACTTGAAACTAATAATCATGAAATAAGCAATAATATTAATATCGTAATGTATGTAAAACTTAATAAACAGTTGCTGCGTACGAGTTGGAATTTTTTAAATTTCGTTTATATTGTCATGTAAATATTAAATCTAGGCAACTGTAGGAAAGTCTGGAGTAATATAAACCAAATTACATTCACGATAGACGGATTTTGTGAAAGGTAAAGTCTAGGAAAAGTGTGATTACCAAGATGACGACTAATTGAGACGCATGGAAGAAGAAGACATCTTGGGTCAACCACAACTAAATTATTGACAAGAGGGCGTGATAGCGATGATAATGGATATAGTTAGAACGTACTATTATTAGCCAAACAAGAGGGATGTGATAATTTTAAACCCCACGCTAAGACTCTTACTTCAAATGTCAAGGAAATTAATATTACAAGGCACATCGTAATCCGTAAATTCGAATCAGAATCCATTTTCAACATTCATACTTGGGTAAATTATTACATTATACATTCAGACAAGAAAATTTTAAAAGTATAATTACCAGAAAATATTCAATATAATAGCCAACAGAAACGTTTGTTCTTCATAAATATGCAGTAGATGTTAATCTGAGGCTGAGGGGAAGAAAAACATTGAGACCACTTTTGTATTAATATTACTAGGTTGATTAAAATGTCGTAACAGATTAGCTTGGCAGCCATGTTAACTGAAACATTTCATAAAAAATTTGAATGTTCTATAAAATGATATCTAAATTCGATGGAGTAAGGGCAAAAAATGTGAAAGCTAAAATTGTTACTGTGTAGCGGGTGTTCGATTACGCGTTGGTCTTGGGGAAAAAGGACCAAAACAAAAAATAAGAATTCTTCTGTCAATTTTAATCGGCACTTCCAAAAGACGATTTCGTTGATTAAGTGTCATCCTTATCCCCTTCCCCTTCCTAGCCTCTTCCTGACTATGGTGGGATTGGCTTCCAGTCTACCCGATATTAGACATTGAGACACAATACTCCTTGTTAAGTTCCAAGACTCGCAGGACTCACCCCATGATGACTGTCATAATATTACAACCAGGCAGCAACGGCTTATCGTGGTTACGGAAGAGTTTTACGATGTGAAAAGTCTCAATTTTCATCCTAAAAATCAATTTCCAGAATTCTTTCAGTTTCATGAAAGAGTCTAGAAGAATCTATCAAATAAATAATATTTGACTGAACTCTTAACTTTTCCAAAACATTATTTTAGTAAATCACTTTTAAATTTCTAAAGAAAGGTGCTTTATAGTACCTATTAGGTACTGAATTTCCTTTGAGCTTGTTATATGTATAATAAAAGCTAGCTTTAAGTCACGCAATAAACTTTCCATTAGGTATATTTTCATAGTTGGATTATTTTTTTACGTCTCAAGTATTTTTATAGCACCACGAGCAAATTCATTAGATCCTTTAAATAGTTTCCTATTTTTTTATGTTAATCGGGTTTACGCAATGCTATTAAATTATGAAATTATACAGCAGATTTATGATTAATTATCATGATTTTTCGGAGTTTTTACGACGTCTATAAAATCCAAACCTGTAATTAAGTTCCTATGCTTTACGTCATAATTAACACGCTATTCTTTGGTTACAAATACCATATCTCCACATAATTCTACTTCCTTCCTTCTCTAAATCCTTACTAAAAATTGTCTTAAGATGTTGAAAAATCCCTAAATGCTACTATGCTATAGAGATGTCTGGACCAAGTCTCCTGTATCGATTATACAGAAAACTTTACCCGACATTAGACAAAAGTCTCCTCGTTGGAGTGTCCGCAGTTTCCACACACCCTAACTTCTGAGGACTGAACAATCCGTCAGGTTAGCCGCGACTTGCGCGGCACTGGTCTACCAAATTTATTCTTTCGATAAAAAAAAAATTACCATCGGCTCGAAAAAAAGTCAAAGGATCAAACTGTTGGAGCACCTTACATATCCTGATTTTCAATATCTTGAATGGTCAAGTCCAGTCCGAGGCCCTGGCATTCTTAAAGCTTCTAATGCAAAAAGTCAAACCAGAAGGAACAAAAATAAAAGAGAAATGTTTAAAAAAGAACTAAATTCGGCAAGTGCAGTCATATCTTGGCGCCACGATCCGTGACCCGGTGGTTTTTCTCCGACATGGTCTGCTTGCCACCCCAGCAAGGCATCCGGCTGCCCACCTCTCTTTATCGCTTCATAGTCTTAGGTTGCTTCCGTCGATTATTTCTATGGTGTACGGAGTACGGAGGTAACGAACCGAGTGTCCACTGACCCTTAAAAATGTAATGGTCTACGCCTTTTGGCGTTGCAATGAACTTGATACATTCATTATAAAATATCTATCTATGAATGTATGTACATAGGTAGGTATATATTTTTAAGTACGTAAGTCAGATTCACAGAGGCAGAAATCCAAAGGGTTAATACATACTTAGCTGTAGGTGCTACTTTCTAGAAACTGAAATGCTCGCGATAGAAATATAGCAGAAAGGTTACATCCCTATCAAACGGCTCGTCTCCTAGATTCCTGCTTTACCTATCTCGAAAAAGCGTTTCTTATAAATTTTCTGGTAGGTGAGTAGGTACCTAACGGAAACATCTAAACTTCAGTAATAATTACCTGCAAAACACGTAAGCATACACTATGTATACCTAATAATACTTATGACCGAATGTCCTGGTAATAATATGGATTTATAACCAAACTTTCCATGTAAAGTTATTGTTAACGCAATAGCTCATCAACTCGATGAGGATAATAAACAGTGTCACTTACCTGAGAAAAATACGGCGGCAGTACTGCCCTCTGGTCGTCTAACCGAGAACATTGAACGCGTTCCAGCAACTCGAACAACTCGTGTTGAGCGCGAGTGCCCCCTGTCGAAGTTGCTGTGGAACTCCATGGCGCCGACACGTGCTGCCGCCTGTTGGACAAACGGAGAACTGTTAAATCAACTTGACTTTGAATTAGTTCGAGCGGTTTAGATTGATGGCGCTGTAAATAGTTTTAGTATTTGAACATAGATGGCGCTATTTAAGTGAATCATATTTTATAATCAACCTTTATAATAACATGCAAATTAGTGACATATTGAATTCATTATTTTTCCTCGCATTAAGCTTTTAATGAACTTAACATAGGTAATAATAATATTTAACACATCAAAAAACAAAACACCTAACGTCCATTTACTTAAATGAAGTTGACTTCAACAAAACGGCGAATTAAAAATAGCAGTAGGTAATTTTATTAGCAAATAATTTATTCAACACGCTTTATCTAAGATTAATAAATACAGATTTAACTTTGTACTATTACAACGATGCAATCAGTTATATTATTGCTAATTACTATTTAGATAGTAAAATAAAATAGAGCAGGTGTAGTGTAGCAGTGAGTAGGTACTGGTGAGTAGTATTATTTATCTGTGCTAGTGAGAAGTGCAACGCAGTCCAGACCAGCTATGATGTTACTTACTTTTTTGCTACTGTTGCTAAGGCAATAAACCTATCAAGACCAACAAAGATTTAACACTGTAGGTAATTGAGCAAATGAGCTGATATTAAAGTTAAGTAGTGATTACTTTATTTTTAAACTCAATAATGCTGATAATGATCGTTCACGTCAAGAGGCTCTTGAGGCTGATTGCTGCAATTACTTATATGTGAAGTGTGAAAAAATCTTGAGTGATGCCAATTTGAGTCGTAGGTACTTGTTGTGTCTTTTAGACGGCTAACATACATACACTGAACAGACAAAGAGTCCAGAATTGTTCCAATTTTATTTTTTGTTACACTTTACACTCGCACACACATTTTAAAACTCGGAAAGCACCGTTTGGGTCCTGCTGTCATTATTTTGTCAATCTTTGATGATTTTTATTGGTAAGGGCAGAAATTAAGCCTAAAAATGTGACAGTTATGCATGTGGAATTATGGATATAGCTTTAATTGTATTTTTCAGTTTTGCAAATTAGGTCAAGGTGTCGAGATATAGATTTAAGTGTCAGTCACTAAATTGAGGCAATGCCCATTTACAATACCTACTATAACTCAGCTTCATCTGTGTAGACTGGAAGGCAACGCCAAAATAGTTGAAACAGAGGTAGGTAGGCCATAGGGTCAGTGCCTGCTCGGGTTGCGGAATTTCTTTTTTTTCTATCATAATAATATAAACAAAAGTGCATGCGACAATGACCCCATCTGTTGTCCGACAGCGGAACTGTGCAAGTTATAATGGATCGAGTCTCTGATTTATGCGTCAATTAACTGACCATTCTCTGGGCCCTTCGCGTTGCCCTCGCGTAGCGTTATGACCAAGATAATGGTTTTCCAAATTAAATCTCCCCCTACATTAAAGCGTTGGTATAACCGGTATTCAGCGACTCAATCAAGGAATGTTTGTTTTTCGACTTAGCCTAATTTCGCTGTGTTGAAGGGTGCCATTGTTGCGCGCGCATGTAATATATTTGATTGGCAGATGTTTCTGGACTGATAATAAATGTTTGTTGTTTTTCGATTTGCCGTCATAAGTGAATATTTTTATGGTGCTCTGTACCTAAGGGTTTGGCTTTTGATAGAATATATTTTCGTTTCTTAATCAGCCTAAAGTTTAATTCAGTTTTTTTAAGGTGAGGATTATCAAGCTGCGAATTATCAAGCAAGATCATCCATTGTAACAATAACTGAAGGTAATCTTTACTGGTTGCGGAATTTGTTCGAAAGAGTCACCACGGCCCTGGAACGCAAAGGGCACTAGGAGGAACACGGGTGGGTTTTAGTCAGTCAGAGTCTGACACTCCCTTCCGCTACGCTATGTGTGGAAGAAGTAATTTGATGATTTCTTTTCCAGAAAAACTGGTAAGCTTTACTCTTCCAGATCGAATTTTTGCTACTAAAGCGAATAGGTTAGTAGGCTGGAACCTATCTAAACATGCGAGATTTAATGTTGAGACTTGCAATTAACTCACTTTAGTCTACTTACATAAGTAAGTATCTACTTACTTAATTACTTAGGTATTTAATAAAACAGTCCTGACAAAATATTCAACAGGACCAAGAATATTTTTGTCTGTATGATTCATCCCATGGAAACACGTGTTCGCATACAGCAATTGTATTCAGTCAGGAATATTTTATGCGCGCCCGCTGCAGGCCTGTCGCTTATAAATACAATATGTATGGAGATCTTGGGGGCGCGTCAGTATACCACCGTAAATATACAATGCAATAATATTTCCTGCTTTTACAATATTGTAATTGATTCTTCCATCAAACATGACTGGTATTTACTTACACTCGAAATTTGTATAAGGATCAATATTTGGGACTCTCTTTTGACTTTATTCCATAATTCATCATTTCGTTTTATTCAGTCTTTATCTTATTTTATTTGGGGGTTGACGCAAAATTGTCCTCATCACAGTAGTCTTATGCATATCATCTTTTATACTGTTCATCTATAATTTCTTTAGAGTTCATTAGAATAGTTCTCATTTATATTCTAAACTTTCCCCACGACGTAGTTCTCATTCTTCCTCAACACAAATGCTTCATACGATGACCACCGATTTTCTCACAAGTTTTCACAGCTTCAAATGTTAATTACCTTTTTTCATTGCTAATTATTTAAAAAAATAATTAGAAATTGTTAAGATTTTTTTAAATTCATAACCATCATCCAGTCCAAATGAGAACTTAGCACGCATTTATATAAAATTCTAAATGCCCTATTTATGTACATTACGTTCATCACATCTTAAATTCCCAAAGCATGGTATACTTTAGATACTATTTACGGTATGTCCGTAACATTGGATATGTTACGAAGATACTGTCCTAAGATCCAAACTACGTAAAGTAACACTGCGGTCAGCAAGCGTGCACTCACTGCGTCAGCCATTCGTCACTCACAATATTGAATCCGACGTTCCTATTTACTCGCAATCGCGCCCCGACATCCGCAACAATTAGGGTAACCAGGATTTCGCTGTCAGATCATCTTTATCGAAGTAATTTCTATCTTTCGTCGGCACAGAAACTATCACGCGAATACAATAAATAACGTAATGGTCGACACGTTGCGTGTTCATAACGACGAGGTTATTGATGTTACTCTACAAACGGTGCAATACACTGCAAACAAGTAAAACAAGGCAAGACTGCCGTAATTTAGCGTTCGGTTCCTTCCGAGTAGGAGTTTATGGATCTAGTATTGCGCTGCCAAAGTACCTCTTAGCTGGTGGTAAGAATGTTTGATGATAAGGATTTTATTTCAATTTCAAGTTACGTTGTCTGAACATTAGCTAATTTTCAAATAAGTAGTCGATTTTTTAAGAAACGTTATAGGCCACAGCGTTCCAAAATAATACCTATTTACATTTAAAAATAATACTACTTATTTTTTAGATACACTGGTCCATTTACTTGGCGTAAGATGCACTATGAAGTATTTAACAAACAGACAAACGTATCTATTTAGTTCATATTGACCAAACTTTCTCATGCGTGTTATATAAAAAGTTGTAAAAGCAACGAGCGGAGACCGTGAAATAAGCAATATGTCATATCCGTAGTATAAATCAAGTTAATTGTATGAGACCATACATCTGCCTTGTATGGGACGTGTGAATAATTGTTTATATGTATTATTGTTTCTTTGAATCGGAAGAATCTATCAAGAGATAATTTATCGCGTTGAACTTTATGGGAACTTCGAAAAGAAAATAATTATTAAGATTGTGATACTGGTATGTGTGATGGATGATTATAGGAGGAACATTCTAATGGTCTAACTTGAAAATGATAATATAATTTTATTAGTATAATATAAGTATAATCAGCCTTTTAATGTTCCCACTGCTGGGAACTCAGGCCACTCTCTAGGGGAGGTAATGGGCCGTAATCCACCACGCGGGCCAAGTGCAGGTTGGTGTATGTCACATGTCTTCGAATTTTTGGTTCTACGACATGCCGGTTTCCTCACGATGTTTTCCTTCACCGTTTTGAGAGCAGTGGTGATGAAATTAATTACACAAAGTAACGCGTATTAGGTTAGAATTAGAACCCGCGACCTATTATAATTCGTAAATCGGGGCCGTTATAGTGATAACGGCCACCATTGCTACTTTTTTTTTATCAGTAATTACAAGTTACTATGTTCGGAATTGTACCTACTTATAAAAAGCGGCCAAGTGTGAGTTGGATACGTGCACGAAAAAAAAATACATTTGTTGTATGGGAGATCCTTTTAATATTTGGGTTATTTTTATTTGACTATTTATTTTTAAAGCGAATATATAACTAAATATTCTGTGAATATGTCAACTACGGCGGCGTCTACCCGTCGCCGTTATCAATATCGAGTAATTACGAGCAAAATAATCACGTTTTTGTATGTGAGACACCTTTAAACATTTTTTTTGGGGTTTGCTGTTATAGCGGCATCAGAAATACATCACTTGTGAAAATTTAAACTGTCTACCTATCGCGGTTAATGAGATACAGCCTGGTGACAGACGGACAGACAGACGGATAGGGGAGTCTTAGTAATAGGGTATATTTTGGTGTATAATTGTGAATAATATAAATATATTTATCGGTATATAGGTAGTTTATTAGTTATTTTTATTTCATGTACCTTCTTTTTGCATAAGAATAGTGTAGACCGTAATAATTATGAAATTCTTTGAAGTATTAATAGTATAGGAATATGTTATTATTTAAATATCAATTAATATTTTTTATTCATATTTTATTTTCTATATACAAAAATAACATTTTGAACATTATCATTTATAACTCTATGGACCAGTATTCTTGCTTTCAAATAAGTAAGTTGAAACTTGAGAAAGGGTCTTCCCTTCCCAATCATCACACGAAGTTTTTGTGACTTCAAAGTATGGGCGTTGCTTGAAAGCTGTTTAATATTATGTCATCTGGTGAGATGAACACACATGTCCTGTTTCATGAAACCGATGACTCACAAATGTTTATACGTAACCATATGATTTCTGCTATCAACTTGGGGACATGAGGAACCCCCCGGTTGATAGTGAAAGTAATGATTTGATAAATTTATGAATATATAGTTTTGATGAATATTATCACGGTTTATGCGGCTGAACATGTTAGAACTTTTCTATTTCATTATTTTTTATATATATATATTTTTTTTTTTTAATTCTGTAATTTATTTATCTAAATGTTTAACTGTATGGATTGTATTTTAATCTGAAATAAACTGATTAATAATAATTATTATCTTGCATTCAATGTATCCTGCACACCATGTTTAAAAAAAAATACTTATATCTATACTAATATTATAAAGAGGAAAGATTTGTACTTTTGTATGTAACAAATAAACTCAAAAACTACTGGACCGATTTCAAAAATTCTTTCACCATTAGAAAGCTACATTCACCCTAAGTAACATAGGCTATATTTTATCCTCATATTCCCACGGGAACGGGAACTATGCGGGTAAAACCGCGAAGCGCTGCTCGTATTAAATACATAATTATATCTATTATTTTTAAGGAACGGACGCATGAATATATTTATTTTAATAGGTATAGGTAATCCTGAGGGCCAATTCTACAAATTTTTAAGGAACGGTCGCATTCGCATCTCATTCCCAATCTGTCAAAAACGCCTTAATTTCCATTCGAATGTATCAAACATTGCGACTGACAGACAAAAAAGTAGAATTGGCTATAGAATCCACAAGACAACGTAGACTGATAGCTGCAGGAATCCACTGGTTGTGAGACGCACAGGACTGTGAGATATAGGTCGCTATATCTCACAGTCCTGTGCGTTTTGGAGAAGGCCTGTATCCAGCAGTGGATGTCCTTATGTTGGAATTATTTTTAAGATGACATACCATACCTATACTATTTTCCCCAAACACATCAAAACTACATCATGAAGTTTATTCCAAGGAAAAAGATTTTACAGACGAATAATGTAGAACTTTCTCCCACAGTTATTTTTGTGTTGACAAGTGAGGAACCTACTGAATTTTTGTAACGAAGTGAAACTTGTTGTCAATCAAAGTTGTACCTATATCTACGCAATAAATAATTCAAACTAAGTTTACAATGTATATCACTGACACGGATTCAAGAGTCGCAAGACCTAGACCAAATGACAGCTGGAATATAGGTACATGCGTGGGAAGTGACAGAAGCAATATCTCGTGCTATCATACAAAGGGGTTTAATATGAGCGAAAACGTATTGAGTATACAGGGTTACCTATTTGAAAACACCAATAACCTCTTATGAGGTCATTGTACTCATCATTATGAACAATTTTTACTATGGGACCAAAACAGAAATCGCGAAAAAAAATCATCTGTCCCCTACATTTTCAAGAGTTATACGAACATAAATGTAAGGAACAGCTGATTTAAGATGACATAATGATGAGTACAATGACCTCTTAAGAGGTTGCTGGTGTTTTACAAATAACCCTGTATACTCAAAGTACCCTACAAAACTTTAATTGGAAAAAACTTTATTTTTTGCTTCAGATACAATGAAATTCTATCAGCGATCACGTTTGTCAATAGCCTCATTAAATTATGCCAAATGTACGTCATACCTTACATTTAGAACGTTTCCAAAATGTCATGTGTTAGATCCTTAAATGTATTTTGGACTCTTTTCAGTCTAATGTACAGTTATTTTTATTGATCAGCAAAAAATTAGTGTGCACTAAACTCACGTTGCTAACTTTTGAATGGGTCTTCAAGTAGGGATGTAAAATATAATTTATGCTAGCTTGGCTGAATAGTCTATAAACATACGGACTTCTGTTTTGACCTTGAAGGTCATCGATGCGTTGCCGACCTTGTGGGTCGTATGTAAAATACTGTGTCTTACATTACTACATTGTTATGTATGACGAACATCGAGATTGTCAGTATTTTCTAATTTTTGAAATGATCTCATTGTAGTTCCTATACGCAAATAAAAAGCCTTTCATATTATTTTTTGGCCTATACATTATAATCAAGAAGCTTTTGAAGTGTTGATATTATTTCGAAAATTATTTCACTGATAGAAAGTTATACTATCAACGAGTATCATAGGCTGCATTTTATCATCATTTTAGGAGAAAAACCAACGGAATAAGTTACGTATTTGCAAAAATCTGCATAAGCGTATTTAGCGACTCGATGTACTGACATTTGTAGATAAAACTCAAGGAGTCACAACGTTAATCGAACTAGATAAAGTCATCAAGACTTCACTTCAGATTAGTTAAGAATTAATTATTTCTTAATTTCTGAACAAGATTAACAACTGTCTGTGCTTGTGTAAATAAATTAAAGACTTAGATAGGTTTTAATTGCTGTCAATCCTGCGTCTGTGAAGTGAGATAAAACCACCGAGGTGGCATCGGAACCGGATATGTTGACCTAGTATTCTCTGAGGACCTGAGGCTATGAATTGAAGCCATACAGCCATTGGATACGCTATAAAAGCTTATGCCTGCAGCAGATATAAAATAAAGTTGGGATGTAGGTTTAGTATCGGAAGACGTATATATTGGACTCTACAGGTATTTTACTATTCATTTTCGGAAAGTTTCATTATGTTCAATGATTTGGTTTTTCATAATGGAATTTGATTTTGGAATTACCAAATAAATAATAACATCGTGTTCGCCTAAACCGG
Organism: Hecatera dysodea; assembly: GCA_905332915.2. NCBI lineage: Eukaryota > Metazoa > Arthropoda > Insecta > Lepidoptera > Noctuidae > Hecatera > Hecatera dysodea. The sequence goes on from HG995304.1 coordinate 10,626,550, forward strand.
CAAAGAAAATTTAGGTAGCTGCAATTTAATACATATTTTTCATTTCATGATTCACTTCGGAAAGTTGCCATTATTGCAAATGATTGAACTCTCCTTATATTTTTACGTAGTAGGTACTAAAATGAGCAGTAGTAGCCGAGTGGCCAAACCCAGTCAGACGCATTACTTTGTGTAATTCATTTCATCGCCACTGTTCTCAAAACGGTGAAAAGAGAACATCGTGATAAACCAATGTTCGATGTTCTAGAACCGAAAATTCGAAAACATGTGACATTCACCAACCCGCACTGAACCCGCGTGGTGGATTACGGCCCATTCCCTCTCCTAGAGAGGAGGCCTGTGTCCCAGCATGCTTATGCTATTATACTTAAATGTAGGGCGCACGTATATTATAAAAAAGATAAGAACATTATTATACACGCTATCCTGGCAGATTCAGTTACGAGATCGATGTCGGTCACATGCGTTTGCACATGACAGATACATGACACTGATGTCCTCGGTGGTAGCGACGCTTAATAAGAGGTTCCAGAAGTTTCACTGCCTAACATCCTTATAAATGAGAAAGTAAGTTTTACTATTGGTCACCTCTTCACGTCTTAACGGCTGAACGGATTTAGATGAAACTTAGCTCACAGACAGAGCAAGTAGCTAGAGCTGGCTAGAGCCTAGTATATAGGATATAGCATACTTTCCATCCAAGGAATATGATCCCAAGGGATTATTTTCGACTACCACGCGAGCGACACCGCGCGCAATGTCTGTAAATATATAAAACGTATACACATAAAATATACATACGTACCTATTTTATTTCATCTCTGACAGTCTACAGGAGCATTCCTTATTACGTTGTAATTCGAAATTCAAAACCATTCTGAATTCATTTGTTTCTTAGCTCATTTGTATCAAGTGGTCCTTTTGCTTCATTGATTAATCGGCCCCGAACTACTTCAAAATGTACTTCATTCAACCCGTCGATGTGTAAATGATTGCGTGAGAAATGTCGTTTGCAAACAATTGAATAATCAATTACCCATAATTGATTTGAATACAAAATGAATAGAGATGAATATTAAGCTTGTGATCAGTTAGCAATTAGTGAGGTATGAATGCGTGCGATATTGAAGCCGATTATCGATTTGGGTCCAAGGAAAATCGATTTCTCGCAGGTTTTCTTGTGTATGGTCATCGTTTACATGTTTGACGCAGGACGTTTGTGTTTAACGTGTGAAGTAAAATTACACCTCTAAGGAAGCTTACCTACTACTAAGTACTCCTTTGCATTTATAATACCAATATTATAAATGAGAAAGTTTGGATATTTTTTACTCAATTACGTCAAAACGGCTGTACTGCTCTTGATGAGATTTGGCATGAGGTAGATTATAGTTTGAGTTAACACATTATCCCTCGGAAAACATCAAATGATTTTTCCCGCTCTGGGTGGAGCGGACAGGTTTTATATTTTCATTAAACAAGTTTGTAATGAAAATGGCTTTGAAAAACTGATTCAACGTCAATATCAAAATTTGAAAAGTTTGAAATACTTTTTTTTTAACTAAGTAAACGCACCAACCTCCACAAAGAGAATGCGTAAAGTAAAAAAAACCTCTCTAAGTCCTTGTAACTGAAATGAAACCTCTGCCTACTTTCCGTACGCACTATATGCCACAAGTGACAGTAACACTTAAAAGCCTGACAAAAGCCTTTTAAAAAGTGTCTGGCGAACGTGTGAATCACAACAAAGAGCGGTTTCCTGATGCACACATCCCTTCTTCACCCCCAGGGGAGGCTGGGCGTATTTTAGGGGAGACGTCTCCGTACATGAGATAATTTACCATGAAATGCTTTTGAAAGGATTTTCTGCGTTGAAATACCGTGAATCCGTGCATTTTAAGAGGTAAGGCGAAGGTAAGGTCGAACTTATGTCAGGTTTAGAAATAATTTGTGCCGCGAAATTGAGTTGAAAGAGGGATCCATCAAGGCTTTTATGGTTTAAGGATTGTCTTCAGTTTTCAAGATAAATCTACGCAAATAATGGTATGACTCTTGTCATCTATATCAATTTTAGAAAGTTGAAAAAAATCGAATATAAACTTCGATAACTTAACAACAGACTAAATATATTAAACTAAAGGAAATTTCCAAACAGAAGCAATAAAAGATGGCATACACAAAAAAAAACAATCATAAAACAAGATCATTAGAGCCCACGCCTTAAAATTTTAATTAAAATAAAATAATTACAATCCTATAAATGAATGAATAATTTTCGCCATACTGCTGTCATGTTTGATGTGTTCCAAGTTAAGCATCAATAGTACCTATCTCGATTCCTTACTGAATGAGTACTTGGGCTATTTTGGTCGATGACACGAGATGACTACTCGAGATTTCTTGTACGAATTCTTTGAATGACATGACTATTGTTAAGTAGAGACCTTTATTTCTTTACGTTTATAAATCCAGGTATGGGTATTGCAAAGCCAAGAGTAAGCATGACAGAGACAATTTTTCTTAGGATTTATTGACCCAAAATAATTGAGGAACTGAAATTGTATTCTTTTTTTCAACCGTAAAATCATTTTTTGAGTCGAATGTTACTACAATTTTTATGAAAAATCGAATTTTGGTTATATATTGAATAATCTATACTAATTTTATTAAGCTGAAAGAGTTTTTTTTTGTTTGAACGCGCTTATCTCAGGAACTACTGGTTCGAATTGAAAAAATATTTTTAGGTTGAATAGACCATTTATCGAGGAAGGCTTTAGGCTATATATCATTACGCTTAAGCCAATAGGAGCGGAGCAGCGATAAAGAATGTTTTAAAATCGGGGATTCCACGGGGACGAAGTCGCGGGCAGCAGCTTTATACGATTGCTCAAGAAAACAAATAACTGTATTTATTTAGATAAGAACACGTCGCAACATGTTTCATCTTCCATAGTTCGTCAGTCGTCACCTCAGTAACCATAATTATCATATTCCTTTACAGTTATTCAATCCATTCATTCGCTTCTTTGGTCTTCTTCTTCTCCCCTAAAACAATCTACATTTATATTCAAACCTAGATTCCTAGATAGTAAATAGTAAAATTATAAATAGATATCACGTAAACCAGATCTAAATTGAGACCAGTCCTAACTTGCTTGTTGTGTTCAAACTTTGCCGCAGTATTGGGTTAAGTTTCGTCTGCATGTAAATTACGCTTATTGAGGTAACGTTCGATATTTCCAACATTCAGTTCTGTGAGTTACGAGTACTAAAATGCTTTATTGTCTTCATGATCTGGTATCCTAGTAATCCAAATTAAAGCTTCATCTATCCATTTTAAAGTTTATATGATAAGGAATTTTAGGATGTTATTCAAAGGAGTATTGCGAGTCTTTCTAATACACTGACATAAAATCATACGTGTAAACAAAAAATAAATAATTGAATCTATATTTCTGTCAAATAGTTTATAATAATAGTAATCGATTTCAAATCCATAGTAAATCCACGACACATATTCAAATCCAACTATTAAAATGCCTCACTTAAGGTACAAAGTATAATAATTATGAATCACTTAATATTGTATAACATCCGTATATTGTACCTACTTTCTGTGCGAAACGATCTTTTATATTCTATTCTAAAACAAAAATAACTGCAACGATGCAACCAAAGCTTGCGCAGACTCGACATTTTATCGAAGACTTAACCAATAAGTCCAAAGTACGCAAGTTAACTGAAACATTACCAGGCAAGTCAATAAGCTACCCTATTCAGTATACCTGGGAAACTTTGTGATGTCGGAAACTAGATTAAACTACGATATCAGGTGTTGGAGGATCTTAGTGAAACACAAGTGAATTGGTAGCGCGATAGTGATAGGCACTTAATTTCATGTGCATTATGGATGTTAAGCAAGTTGTAGGTCCTCTTAAGGAGTACTTTAAACGCTAGGAATATCTACCACCTGATCGTGAACTGCAGTGGTTTATACACCTGAATAACACTATCAGTTGCGCACTGAGCCAGGCCGCTGCAAACACAACTTGGTATAACGGGATCCGTTTGAAATATAAAAAAAAAACTTTTTACAAAAAAAAAACAATCGACTTCTGACCAAAAAAAGTATAAAATAACTTTAATTTCGGAAGTCAGTGTTCAAAAAACAGAGAAACAGCCAAAAACACCAAGTTCCGAAATTAAAGTTATTTTATACGTTCTCTTTTTAGTGGTAGGTACACCATCCCCACTACACCTAAACGTACCAATCACATTGGTGTAAACAATTAACAAACATGCGATTTCAGCAATCCCGAAAGATTTGCTATCATTTATGAGTTCCGTTTCCTATTATCTCTGTATTACATCAGATTTTCACCAAACTAGTAAGGGACCACGTTACAAATACTAAGATGCTCTTTAAAACCATCGTACACAATTTATTTTTCATTTTATATCGACAAGAAGGAATGAGAACATAATCAATGTAGACTAAGCCACGCATTATTAGGGATAACTCAAATACTAGTCGTCAGATCTCAATAAAATGGGACCACACGACAAGCATCAGCTTTCGAATACAAAAATAATCATCAAAATCGGGACACTCAGTACAAAGTTATGAGGTAACATACACAAAAAAAAAATACAGTCGAATTGAGAACCTCCTCCTTTTTTGGAGGGAGGCTGAATGAATGCCATCAATACTGTAATTAACCTAGCATCCTACTAGGCCTAAACAAATTAAGGAATTAACTATCAACTCGAAAAGATGGAACAAAATATTTATCTGGCTCATAGAAAGCTACACTGACGCCTAGTGACTAAAGAAGCTTTTTGTCCGAGAAAAACCATTGCTGTGCTTTTAAAACTAAGTCCCGCTAATTCTCCTATCTCAAAAGGCAAAAACTTAACTTAAAACCGTACCTCGCCCATGTCCGTTTAATGTGGAAGTGTGAAAACCGTAAGTAGAGAACAAACGACTTTCAACAAAGAGGGCTTTGAGCCAAATGTACACACGAAATACGGCTTTACCGGGGGCATACATTTACCCCTTTGATCCCAAATGCAACCATGGCCCGGTAACCGAGTTACCTACATTGTCACACGTTCACGAGACCTAGGCTATAATTCTCCTTTCAGCATTTCGGAAACAGCCGCTGCTGGACGAGGATTTTCCGAAAATCTGCAAGCTTGTTTGACAATAATTGTATGTAAAACTCGCTATTCTACGAAAAATATGCAATTTATTATTGAGGAAAGGAAATATGTATAAATATACAGTAGTGGTGTTATAAAATCCCTACAATGTATTTATCCGGTAGGCATAATGTGGCAAAACCAATAAGGGCAAAACCCTGTAATAGTTTAACGAATTCATTTAAGTCTAACTTCAACGCGATCATAAATATTTGATCTTATCAATGTGGATTGCAATTAAATTTAATTTTGTAGCTGAAGTAAAGGAGGTTATTATTAGTAAGTATGTCATCCTCTTGGCAGTCGTTTCCTTCCTGAACCATAAAAATCAACCCTACTCTTAACTTATCAACCCTAAACTTAAGTAGAAACTACATTTGAAAAGCGTTGAAAGAAATATTAAAACATCTTAACATTCAACGAGACTTTTACTTGAGAATATTTGAAAAATTGCCACGACTTGATCCTTTGGCCTTAGATATTTTATAAGGATAACACTGAACTCGCAATATCATTTTCTTGCTTTATTTTTGTATAAGATAAATTCTTCGAACAATTTTAATCAAAATGTGTTAGAGAGAAAGAGAAAAATAACAAAGACACAGGATGGAATAAATGTCAGGACCATCAATTTATAGAAGATAGTTATGTATATCGAATGTGCTCCATGGCAAAACGAGCATAGATAAACAACAAAAAAAAAACGTTTGTGTATTATGTAACTCGTTCTAGTTTCTTTTCAACTCCAATCTTTGAAGACCGCAAAGCTAAAGAATTTTGTAGAAGAACAAACAAAATGCTTTACGAATCCCAGAAACTTAAATTCTAAGGTATATATATCTTACCGTACATTTCAAAGTTCACTAACAAGAGAGAAACGTTTCGTGACCGGATCATAACATAAGTCCACCAAGAGTTGTCATGGCGAAATTTAGTGTAATAGCCCCCTAGGTTCCGTACAGAGTTCGACAACCGAGTATTGAAAATGAGGAACGAATTAAGAGCTAACTTATTTTTATTTATTTTTATTGTTTTCTAGAAAACCCGATGATGTTGTGCTGTAAGTGGTTTGAAAGCTGTGTGCGTGAAAAAAAAACTAAGATTTTATGAACTGACGAATATCTTTAAAAACTATAAAATACCCATCTTTATTACATTGTTATAGCATAGGTATACAAATAATTATGATTAAGATAAACACAGTTATGACTGACAAATATGTCTAGCTTAGATTTCTAGATGGAATGTTAACAGGGTTCATAATGTATCCTATATTTCAAATTATTAGAATCATAATGTCCGATAAGTAGCATATTCTAATATTGTGTTAAAATTATAGCAAATAAAATTACCATCTGAATAAAATGTCGATTTAAATCGGAATAAGACTGCATTTACCTTTACATTGCTTGTACATTCCGAATGCAATTATGGAAAATGTGTGTTACACAATGGAAATAATTTAATATACTTAGAGATGTTATTAGCCTGCAGATTTCAAATTCCTTTGAAATACGAATACCTGCTTACCATTAATATTGTTCAGCATTACCACTAAATCATACTCCATAATAGCTATTATTAAACCCCCTATCTTCATTATTCGCTCTAAATACCTCGGTTTTTATTAAAGTCTAATTACGCGTTAGAAAAAACATAGTAAAAAATGATCTTAATAACAGGCACGAGAGCATACAAAACATTCAATACTGTGAAAGCTATAATCATAATATTTCTAACACCATGTATTATGTGAATAATCGGCTATTATCGGCTATAATCGGCGGTACGTAATCGCAGGTGCGCCGACGCCGTTACTCGATGGCATTTTGATGCCTACACGCGCCGGGAACACATTGCAAATTGACGGTTTAAGTCTATCTACAACAGAAATGTGATCATTTTTGTTTGTTTGGGATAACATTTGAAACCACTGGATTTATTATAATGAGGTTTATAGTGAGATCTGGTCGGTTTTCCTTAGTTTTAAGTTTCCTTTTATGTATGACTATAATAATGTTACAATTCAATATAATAATAAATCTATTGAACCAGCAGGTTATTCTTTGTTTTGAAATGTAAACCACAAAAATGAAGTGGAATGAGTTTTTGAAAAGTTTTTTTGGATTGTCCTGACTTTCTGAGAGAAGGTGCTGATTTTACAATAGTGATTACAATCTGAGTAAATCAGAATAGTTATTACCTCGAAAAAAAAACTTATAACGTGCTATTTAAATATTTTTTGCTAAGGCGTCAGATAGCTGTTCCTAACTTCAATTAAGTTCAGGAATATTGCCATATTAAATATAAATAACACAGTGCAAAACTAAGGACATAATAATTTTATTTAAATTATTCATCAAGGCATGACAAAACATACAAAAAAAAAACTCAGATGAAACAGATAAATAAATTGATGTAAATAATATTTTTTGGGTGCTGCAATAAAAGTTTGTAAACAAGGTAAATCTTAACAGAATTGTAAAAATATATTATATATACATATATGTTTCCAATGTTTCTTTAGAATTTTATAATCAAATTAAATTAGTTACAGAGTGTACTTAAATGTTAACTACTTTGACCCCCTTGCACAGGCACATATATTCCTTATAAGGTGACATACCTTGAGAATGCGTGAAGTCTAAGATATTTACTGTGTTTACCAACAAAGCTATTTCTCCGCTAATATTGACCACACCTGAATGTTTTACGTCTTTTAGAGTAGCACGCAATTCATTATTTTAATTAAGCTGCCGACATGTTTACTTCATTAGTAATAAATAATAATATTATTTAGTAATTAGTACAATAACATAATCACACATTTTCCTGGTTGCGCGGCCATTGTTCGCATAAACGTGATTTTAGGTGCGTCATCGAAAGCAAGACTGTTTTGGAGATGATAGAAACATAAATGCAGTCAATGTTCATACCTACTTGCAACTTGCGTGTAAGTTCTTACTGACCATGCAGCCTTTATGGCGCTATGGCATCTATGCCATTGTGCAGTAAAGACTGCAATGTCGCATTGCATGTCTGTGGTGGCCTTAACAACTCATATTTGGTGAATTTCAGAATGCTTGTACTTGCAAACCTTTCTACACGTCACAGATGTATCATGTGCAGAAGGTCCACAATGTCGCCGATGATAATATACCATGGATATAATAGAACCTTCATCCATTATGATGAGCAGTGGTCGGAATAGGTAGATTGATTTGGGGTCAATAACCTGAAACGTAGATGTTAATATGGACATGCCTCCGAGATTCTGGAATTTTAGTTATTTGGAATATCAAAATTGTTAAGAACATGTAGAATATGTAGGATGATGATATACCAGCACTCGCTATTTCACGCGGCTATACCCACGTGCATTTAGAAAAAGTTAGTTAAGAGTTAAGGTTATTCCCGCCATATTAATAAACTGTTTTATTCGCTTTTTAAAAAAGAAATTTATTTCATACGAGTATGCAGTGGTTTAAAAATCCATATAGTCAAAAATATTTATTAAATCCCGTAAACACTGAAATCAAATCCCGGGAAAAAGGCTTATCCATATTATGTTTTCTGTGACAGTTCGTGGTACAAGTACATTAAAACAATCTACCATTGATGATGAGGTATCGGAACATAACGGGAGCCTGGCAGTAGTGGCAGTACTTGTTGAACCACATTACTGTCATTGTGAAAGCGTGCTTCATAATGATAAGGAGTTTATTGTACATCATATTTCATAGAACCCGGACTAGTTAGATTAAAAGTAGAAACAACCAGTAGAGTAAAATGTAATGTTAATAAATTTAAGGATAAAACTCTATTATTTTATATCGTTAATTGAGGAAATATGTAGTTTTAGTTTAAGCAGGAAAAAAGATATCTACAAATTGAAATAATAGGCAGAAATGAACGTCAGCTTCGATTGAATATTGTGTAACATAATAATATATAAGTAGTGTTTGCAAAGAAAAAGTTAATATTGATACGTCAACTAATCAAAATCTTAGTACCTACTATTGATAAATTCTATGAGAAAAATAAAACGACCATCCGAAAATGCATTTATGTAAGTATTAAGTTACGTAACTAAATCCACCACCAAAGAATATTTAGCAAATTAAATGTATTGCGTTCGTTATTTGCTATTGTTATCAACGTTACTTCTTATTCCCGTACATTTTTGTTCACAACTATTAGGTATTTTAATTAAAAGTAAAATATAAATGCAGATATCATACGTACATTAGCTTCTTCATGTATCTTCTTCTCGCTGAGAGCAACGTGTACGTTTCCTTTTGCCCGCCCGTGGGCCAATACTTCCCAACCTTCGACTTCATTCGATAAATTCCCACTCACAGTTCTAAACTATCGGAAAAATCTAACCGTCGATATTCTCACAATTTTCTTTTTGCGTGTTTTTCTCGTCTTCGCCAATAACTGCTCCTAAAATAGAGAAAGATGTTTGAAGGAATATATGTATGTACAGTACAGGGAAGCGACTACATGGAACTACAGCAAGCAACTAACAGGGAAGCCAACCAACAAATACTGTGTGAATCATGCAATTAGTAATTTATTGATGTAACAAAGTTAGGAAAAATAAGCTTATTGATATACCCATATCCCCATGTATAATCCCATGTTAGGTGTACAACATAATAAAACCACGGAGTATAATATGTAACATTATTATTCCAATGTAAATAAAATACCTAATAGGAGCGACCGTTGATCAACTAGAAATAGGATAAGCATGATAAAAATAATTTTAAGTATATATTTCCTAGTTAATACCATATAAAAATATGCTTCCTTCCCATTTCCTTTACCCAGAACTGTGTAAGCACCTCACAACAAATGGTTATTCGTTTACAAAGAAAATATATTATTGCCCATTAGTTCCAATTATTCTACCGGTACTAAGTGTGACGTGTCATTCGCAATAGTAGGCAATTGAAAACTTCATTGAATTTGTTGTTGTTAATATACATAAGCAAGGAATAAGAAGAAATTGAAAATAAAATATCCAGATAACACATTTCGCTTTCCTTCATCGTTGCAAACCGTGCTTGTAGCGGATATAATACAGACGGTAACTTCCTTCACAAGAATCATTGGTGCTTATGAAGTACTAATGAACGGTAAATCGATAATATAATTAACTATCGTTACAAAGCACAATTCGTCTACTAATAACGGTATGACTTTGATTATCTTAATCTAATCTAACTTTGTAATTTCTGTTTCATACAAAGATTTTTGATTTGATCTCTCTTGCGAACAGTGATTGTATTTGCATGCAGCTACAGTTTCTTCGTATTCATTACAAGATCTTGTCAGTGAAGATAATCTACTAGTATTTCTAAATAACTCTTCTTTAACCATGAATGTTCTTAAAGATCCTGATAGAAATGATACAATTTCGTTTAAACGGATAATTACTGAGGTTTTGTCGGGAACTGAAATCTTGAAGTGAAGATAAACAAGTTCAGATTTATTATTATTATTACAGTCATAAAATATGAGATGATAAGATAACCGCATTCAAACAACGAAAGCCTAGGAGCTTTCATTACGCATGTACCTACATAGATACTTATTTTAATGTCCGTGAAAGATAACATATAGATTTCAAACATAAAGTTTGACATTACACTCTGTGTTAAAATATAAAAACTTTAACATTACATAGTCTTTGTAGAATTTAATGAGATATGTTCCCAAAATGACAATAAACTCATTGTTTTAATTTTAATAGTCGTGAAAAATCGAGATTATATAGTTAGAAAAGAAAACGAGTGCAAAAGTGTAACATGAAGAGAAAATATGAATAATCTTACCATAGATTTGAATGAATGGGATCAAAACAAAGACGTAGACTTAATTTTTATGAGAATAAGGCGTGGCCGTAAAATATAACCGTTAGCACATACACAAAAAGAAAACAATATCAAAAGTATATTAATGCCGTGGGAGGGGAATTTAGTTGATGTTATTGTTAACTAGATTGATAAAGTTTGATTAGCTTTTAAGAAGGAATGGTGAGCATTATAGTCCGTTTACAATCTTTGGCATTTTTTGTTTTGTTTATTATGCAATTGAAATGCTTCAGTGAAATTCTATATACTAATGCTAGTAATTAGTCAATAGCAAAGTCATTACTAAGAGGAATAGTAATAAATTATGAAACATGATCGTTAAGAAAATATTAAATAGTGAATGCAAAACTTAACTAAACTACAAGGATACAAAGAAGGTGACTATAATTAAATAAACAGTGATTGACAGGGGTCGTAATTATCATACTATAATAAAGCAGTCCTCTAAATACAACAACCCGAGCCGTATTTCTAATCACATTATGAATAGATAGCAAAAATGTTGCAAGAGCTAATGCAATTTTGCTTCAGGCTACCGATACAATGTGTTATCCTAACGACGTTATCGAAAATGGTAGCTATTGTTAAGGTTTCGTTAACACCTACATGCAACTAAATACAGAACATAAAAAAGTGATTAATGGCAGATCAAAATGTTAGCCATTTGACAGATATTTTGAATTGAGATGTTAATTATACAATGTAAACTAAGGTCATAGAAAATAATTATTTTAACAATAGAGCTAAAAGAGAGATGAAAGTCGAATGCAATGTTTGATTCGATAAAATTTTAAATGTTGAAATGATTGGTATTGACCAACCAAAAACGAATGAGGCAAAGATGTTTATTTGACGTCTTCCAGTTAGTGATGAAAGATATTATATTGCGAACAAAGTGGCCGTCAAATCTAATTATATTTTGAATGAAAACGTTGGCACTAACAATACGAATGAGGAAGTTATTGTCTTTAGTATGGCATTATAAAACCATTAGACTATTGACGATGAATCGTCAAGTTCAGTGTAACAATAAAACGTGGGTAGGCCACTTGTAAAGGCAACATTAATTTGACTTTATAACAAAACTATAAAAGGACATGCTTGCTGATCTGTTACGAAAGTGTCTTGTTAGCCTTTTGTTACGATAATATCTAGCAGATTGAGTCAACGAATGTTGTCATAGTCAAGATAGCATTACATTCTTATGCCGATTTCTTTGTTGACATTTTTGATCTCGCTATTCAAAAACAGAATGTAAGATTTTAAATTGATGGAATTGTGATGTGGTACTTGTGCGGATTACTGTGGATGTGTTTGATAGGAGCTAGATTAAAATAAATATTTTTTCCTATATTTAAGGATTAAAATCATTTTATAACATCAGTTGTTCCTTTTGCATGAAATTTCTACTACGGTAAACAAAAAATATAAAAAAAACACTTCTAAATCCAATCGAAAATCTGAAAACTTTGCGCGTTCGTTTCTTGCAAAGTGTTACTCAGGAGACTAATAATTTCGTTAAAAAGTGCAAAGTGTATAAGAAAAGGTCAAAGTTTAGTATTTTTTAGTTCCAGAAGTAATTAAGAGCTTAAAAGTCTCATCGGAATACGTTGCATATTTCATAAGCACATTTTGTGGAGGCGTTCACTCCTCTCAGAAACTTTAAACACAACAAACATCGCGCTGATGCAAATTCTGCTCAAACGTTTGCTAAGTGCAACGACTAGGGACTACTTTTAGGTACTGTTTGCTTTTACCTCTCAAGTATTTTCACTTTAGTTTGAAATATGTTACGTGTCAGATTACAGGCTTCGATTGTTTTAAAAAAAGCTATTCAAAATATTATTTTAGTGTTACCTGCAATAACAAAATGGAAAACCAAGCGCAGATTTTCTAATAGAATAATTATAGAACTTGAAGTTTAGTCTAGTTAAATGACCACCATAGACCGCTAACTACCGGCCGCAAATTAACAGTATGGATAGGCGCATTATATTTATTTACTGCGTTTCCCTGCGTCAATTATTCAACAAATGACGCCTGCGCAGCTCTCCGTGATAATCGGCCCTGTAACCATAACTTAGCTAGTTGATCTAGTCTGACATACTTCTTGACGCCCCCAGGATTAGGTCATTAGAAAGCCCACGCCAAGGGTAGCGTAAAGTGGAGTGAATTCTATTTATGACTTTTACAACGTAAACAGGTATAATTGGCCAAGCAAAATCTACGGAATCTCGCCAGCTCGCAATAGGAAATAATTCTCGTTTCGTAAATCCGTGGATTCGCATTTCTGAAATATATTGCTCAATTCGCTAGAGTAAATAGATTATATTTTCTGAGATAAAACATTCCCTATTCCAAACTACCTTTGTGTCGGAAATAAAACTTGCTTGGTAATAAAGATTTGTCTTGTAAGGAATAGTTTCATGAAAGAACATTATTATGGTAATCGACTAGAAGAATTACGTCGTACCAACACAGCCGATTGCAAATAGTGTTGTTAAGTGCATCATAATTCACACAAAGTCATCGCTTCGGCGAAAGTTACGATTTAGAGCCAAGAACGTCTACTTTGCATTTTATTTGTAACTTTCATTTCTGTACTTTCATCATAACTGTTCTCAAAAAAAAAATAACTTCATTGTAATTAGAGCAATTTTGAGGTAATTAAGGCATAAAAATAATAGTCTATTTATTACCTAATTTGACATTCATATTATCACAGTCCGAACCGGGGGCATATTAAAACACATGCTTAATAATGTAAGTGGGTAGGTACTCATAAAAGATGCACATAAAATTAGCATAACCGAGATGAAATATCTGTGGATTATTAAAATATTTAGTTTTAGTTATTATTTAAAGAAGCAGCAGTCATTGGACTGTATGCCTACTACGACGACATAGAATGGAGACGCTCAAAAAATGAACAGCGATTTTTATGGTCTTTGTTTATGTACAGCGACCTGTAATCAAAAATGTTGCCAAATATTCTACAGTATCCATAAAGAAACTTAGAAATTCAATGTAGTCTACAATATTTAACCGGAGGAGAAATAAATATACCGCCTTCGAAGTAACGCCCAAGGGTTTGGCCCATAGAAAATTTATATTCAAAATGCTATCCATTATAATTTTCAATATGCCATTCCGTATTGATTACGATAAAAGAGGTGAGCTTACACCCTGTTGAAATTTATTGACATCATAAATTGAATAACTTAATGCGTTATGAGTTGTTTGACACTTACCTCATAAAATACAATTTGGTATGTACGTATAATGTAAGTAGGCAGTATAAATATTTATAGATTTTTTAATATGAACTCCGAAGTCAAACGATTCGACTTGGTATTCGTAGATCGAGAAACGTGCATCAAACAGGTATCATTGAATGGAAAAAAGAGTGAGGAAGAAAAAAGAGAAAGAATGCACTCTGCGTTGATAATTCAAAAGAACGATTTATGAAGAGAAATAAATTAAATTACATATACTCGTCCATATATGCACAACACACAGTCAGACAACTAAAGCAACAAAAACAGTCATCCTTCAGACAGGTACAAGATAATTCTGAGTCAGCAGATATTTCATAAGGTACGTAGGATAACTACAATTGTTATAAATTGTTTGTCAAACGTGTCGGTTCATGGTTTTATTGACTAATTTATTATCCAAGTGGAATATATACAGGCACAAGGCTAACGGCTCCTACGCGAAGCGACCATCGTAAATCTAGGACTTGTCTAGACAGTATTCAACGACCGAACTTAGATAACCGTATTAAGTGCCAAAAACGACCCGTGGGTGCAGCGGCCAAGACACTAATCGAAAGTTATGAAACAGTCCAGCTATAAAAAGGATCTTATGACTTTGACCTAAGTCATAATAAAGGTTGACGTGAAATTTTGAAACAGGGATGTGGTCATTTGTAAAGCCACTAGTCAAGTTGAAAAGCTTGACTTGACTGTCTACTATTAACAATCAATACGATTAATATGAACTTTGCATTAGAAATCTTATAAAAAAAGCATCAGCATGATGAGGTTTAATGTTTGATGATACCGCTTATTTTATTTAAAACTTCTGTCTAGCTGTTTTAACTGACTTAAAAAAGCGGGTCTAATTTTATCCGTTTTCTTTTCAGATGGTGGATTCAACAGTTTTCTTTTCAGATGGTGGATTCTGAAGGAAAGCAACCGCTCCGCGTAAGCTACTGTTGTTCAGCTGAATCCAGTTTGACAAGAAACCGACTGTGTTGGGAAAAGGCTAGGTAGACGATGTTTAGCTGTTTTGCAATATCTATATTGTGTTTTGATAAACCCGTCATCAGCGTACCACCCGATCTAATGTTATCTTTGACAGCTGTCATGGTTATTTGAAACAGCCTTAATCGTCCTTGAGTTCAAGCATCTGATAGTGCGGTCGCTTCTGGCCATTGCTCAATATTCCGGGCCAATGCATCTGAAGCAAATGGCGCGAATCAAAATCACACGTAATTGGACAAGACAACGTAACCAAATCAGTGTCACGTTTAGCATCGTTCAGATCTCGTTTAGACAGAAACAGGTTACATAGAAGTACCACTATTAGCGTAGCAAAATTTGTTCCGTTTAGTGCTTGCGCTTCAATTTCGTGAGTTACAACTTTGTCTAGAGAAGGGAAGGTTTACGCTATAATTTTATAATCAGTCATAGCCTTATTTGCTTAGAACTATTGGAATACATAATTTTCTAGTAGTGATTCCTTAGCTGATTACAGCCTGGAGCCAGCAATCTGATAACAAGGTGATAGGTGTTTCCTTAACGGCTGTAGGATGTTATTGAAACGCATTTGCTGGTTATACCCGAGTCATTAACGTTTTAATTAAACACAAATGGATGATATAGTGACGCTTTTATCCGTTTCTTAGAGCAATCAGATCATACTGAAACCAGTTCAACGAAACTTGTTGTTCATGTTACCAATTAGCGTCAATCAGATATAATATATGCTTATCAGGTGAGAATTTAATGTGATTTCTGTGGCGCACACGACGCGTTTCTAAATTGTTATCTTGTTTCAAACAGATTCCTCGTGAATATTTTAATGTATAACTAGACAGAACTGAATTAACAACAAAGTAAAAGGTCACATAACCCCTGATGGAAATGCCGTGTATGGCAATATTAATGTACCAACTCGTAAGTGATAATAGACAGAACATGGCAACCGTACAAACTAATTAATGAAACCCACATTACATGTTCATACATGTAAGCTTATAAAACTCAAACGCAATGAAAAATACTTCACTTTCACACTAGTTAAAAGATATTGTAATTGAAAAAAAACCGAGAAGGAGCAAAAATTATTTCTACTGAAATAATATCACGTGACTAATCAATTATTCAATTCCAATAAACTTTATCGTTTGCGGACTGAGGTTTTATATTGCGTCAATGAAACACACACTACAGTCACACAGTCCAACAACAGAGTCACAACGGCCCATATAATAATTGAGTGAATTCTACAATTTTATTGAATATCAATACAATAGAGTTGGTTTGAAAAATATGTTAAGAGCAGTAATTTATTGGAACTTATATATGTGTTTTATATATATTAGCTTGCTATGCTAGCTGCTTGTAGATTCGCCCTCGTGAGAGTCAGAAATTGTACTAAGTTCACCAAAATCGGTATGTAAGGTGGATCATGAAAATCGACGAATGTGAGGTGATCGGCTCGAGCGACATCTCGTTTTTGGCTCTGGTTCAACTCACTGTCCGGATCGAGGAGGTATGGCGAAGCGCAGTGAACGAGGAGGCAGACCGCATGAAGGAGATGGAAAACTCACGCCCAACAGAAGAAGACGTCCCAGGTTTTGGGAGTCCCAGGGTGATTCCGGGCCACCGTAGGTGCAGGCCTGCGGATTGCGATTGATGGGTGGCTTATTCGATAACAACCAAGCCAGGGTCGACGGCGCGTCGTGTTCCACGCGCTTCTCCAAGACATGTCAGCAATGAAGGCTGGGCCCCATAGTTCAGTGCCTGCTAAGGTCGCGGAATTTGTTCGAAAGAGTTACCGCGGCAAGTCATTTGATGATTTCCCATCCAAAAAAAATGGCGTGGTAATGTAACAAACTGTACTTTATGTACATTATTAGTATGAATTTAAATTGCTCACCAATACAACATAAATAAATACGCTTAAAGTATCCCAGACTTCCTTCCCTCTTACATGCTAGCACTTACACAGTTTCCAACTCGTAAGTCCAACTTCTCAATGGGAGGCGAGTGAAGTGAAGCATTTCTAACTTGAATAGTTTCACTGTAAATAATAACACTAGTAAACAGTTCCGCCGCATACTCGGACCGACTATTACCTGCCACCATTACAGCCTTCATATTGGCTATTTGATATTTTCTGAGAACTGCTTAGAATGCGCAACTAAAGACTACAAAATTTTAAGCCCATTTCACTACACTTTTCTCGTAGCCTGGTTAAGTATTTATAAGTTCAATATTAGAATAAGAATAAAGCTTAATATATATCATGAGTATCAATTTTGTTAATCAGTTCCAACCATCACAAAATCAGTTTAACCCAAACTAGGTAGACTCTAAATTTTTGGGCCATCATCTCGAAATTCAAGAACTGTTCAACGCAGTAAATTAAATTAAACTGGCCATTAGAAAATTTTGGTAGTAAATAACAAACTGCCTGTGCCTGAAGCGCCTACTGTCAACAAATCCTTTATCTTTACATGCTTAATATCAACACTAGTTTCACGGGCTACCTAAAAGAAAATTTCTCTTGAAAACAACTTTCCTTGTCCGTTGCCAACTATTTTCTCCGTCTATAAATCTCACTAAGCACCGACATCTAATCTATAGCCCACCGGCAGAATAAATGCTATTGCTCGTGTTTATGTAGGACCAAGCAATTACTTCTTGGTTAAGCTACATTTAATTACTATTACACAACTATTTGTAGTTTTAACGGCAATTAGTTTAAACACAGCGTTGCTACTTGCTAGGGACTATTTTCGGCATTCGCTACAAAATAACTAAAACATACCGTTAAATAATATCACTCGATATTGAATCAACTTTGATATTAGGAGTGGTAATTTTGATAAATACAAAAAGGAAAATCTTGAAATTAAACCCATGGCTTAACATGAATTAACACACAGCGCCTACCAAATGTTTTAATAAAAGTTTCATGAGTATGTATGCAAGTGTTAGAAGTGAAACCACAATAAAACTAGACATTGTGAAAATGTCTAGTTTCATCAAGTTCCAATTAAAACTGAAAAGAGCTCATTATAGGGGTGGTTGTAAATCCTACCTAATTTATTTGCATTATGGACCATAACATAGCAAAAGCAATTTAAAACTTAAATGAAGATAAATGATTTTACAACTGATAAACCCCGTTTAAACGCGTAGGATACATATTAATTGTATGACAAACGATTATATTATGCAAATTTTATTTAGATCATGATGCGGAACTTAGGCGCCTCTGATAAACCGGTCCAGTTTAAATCAGACCATACACATGTCATACATACACCATACATGGACATCACCCATTAGTAATACACAAGTAATTGTTTTGACTAAAGATGAATGATCGCAATTAACTTAATTGAGACTTCCTGATTTGATTTTATCAGCCAATTTGAACTTGACGTAACCGATATATTTAATACTGCAAAAATGTTGATACCATAGATGGTTGATACAGTGGCCCCTTAATTGTGTAACAAGTAGGTAACACATATTAAAATTAATAGTCAGTGGTTATTGAGATCGTTGGTAAACCGATTGACACGAATGATTTGTATTATAAGTTTATTGATTTGGCATTCAAAGATGATTAAAGACCAGTTGATACGGAAGACAATGAATTTGTTGCTATGACCAAAGACTCCATCGAGACGAAATGTTGTAAGAAATTATCGCCTAGAATTGAGCTCCGAGTTTCTGAGTTCAATAAATCACAAACTCTGGTCACTTAGGTAATGTATGTATCGTATCTTGTAACGAGGAATAGTTTTTTTTTAGAATTGAGAACGAAAGGAGCGAATCGTATGAATATGTATGCGTTCCGCAGTTTACTTTCGTACAATTACATGTCTTTGCTTTACTGGTGCACGCTACAGCTACTGTCAATATCTTAGATGAAATTGTGAATGTTGTTTAATTGTTCACGACTCAAACTATTGTGATATAAGAACACTAAGATTCATTTAAAAAAGGAGAAAGTTGCTAAAAAGGAATGCTGTATAAGGAATTTTGGAGCTCCAGAAGACTTTTTTGTGTTTCAACAAAGTTAAATTATTACTTGTTAAAGACCGTAACTTGTTGATTTCCCCATAACTTTACAAAAATGGCGATACGAATCAGAGACATTCAATATTTACGTTTATGTTTAGAATTTATTTGCTTTACGAACCGCAGAGTTCGGTGGTGGTCCGTGAAATCCTATATCCGATTATCCAAATATAAACGATCCACACTGTAAACAGTGTCTGTAAAGTCATAAATTCAAATCGATGAATCGATTAGAAAACACATCGATGACTCATAACGAAATATCGATTAATCGCGTGGGCCATGCTGTGAAATTGCAAAACTACTTTAGTTAAACCCCGGAACTAATCACTTGTTCTGTACTAAAATGACGGATTTGTAGGCCCGCTAAATGAACCGTAAAGGCATTATTTATTTCCATGGAATACAGCACGGAATCCATTTAAAAAGTATTTACTTATTAACGCTAAATACGAATGTTTTTACACGTAATAAACTCATTACGAAAACATTTAAACGTTCTAATAGGTCTTGTGTCCAACCTTTTTGCGGTAAAAAGAACAGTTGGATAAGGAAAAAGTTATATAGAACACATTTCCTATGTACGTTTCTTGTGACCATTCGGACTTCGTCTATTAAATGTCGGTTTCAATATTTATTATAGACAAATAAGGGAAGAGAAATAAGTAGTCTTTGAGCTCCTAGCCTTAGCGATACAAGGTAGAACCAATGAATATTGAATGAGCATATTCGTCAACGAACTATGACGGTACTTTAGCCGCATGATATTTAAGGTCCCCATAACAATAAATTACGTAACTGTGTTCTAGGCAAGTTGCTGTCAACGAAGATTTTATCTGAAATCCATTCAAATTCGTATTTTGAAAACAATGAAACTTCTATTGTGCTCCTTAAGGAGGTGAGCAGGAATAGTTGAAGTGCCAACTGCTGGCTTCGGATACAATGGTTGAAGCTTCGGTAAAATTCTTTGCGATCGAGGATGGTATTCAGATATTTCATGCTTCTCTTACGCCTCTAATAGGTAAGGCCGAGAAACAAAAAATAACATTCTAAAGAATTCTACCAGCATTTCTTTAATTGTGCTGGAATTTAGCTGTTTAAATAGAACAATTCATTGTGTACCTAAGAAATATTTCAGCTATTAGTGAAAGTGTACATATGTGATTGTGCACTTACCAACACGTACGTTAAACAAGACTGTACAAATAAAGATAACAGAACAATTTTATTCAATGGTATCTTTATATTGATATCAGCTTTTACGCATACTATAAAATCTATAGAAATAAGGAAATATAGGGAAACAGAACAAGATTGTTAAATTTAAGTTTTATCGACAAATTGTCTGTTACGATACAAACTTAGTGGAGAAACAGGACGAAATGCAACAGGCTTTCTTACTATAATAACAGTAATATTTTCTAGGAAAATATATAGGCTAACATCGACTATTACTCGCCCACGTATCACACGAAAACTATGGCAGCCATATTGTTTAGGGAGTAAACAGAAGGTAGATACTATGACAAACCGAAACAAACATTGTCGGCCATTCATCCAAATAGCATACTGCATGTCCGGTCTGTCTATCGATAGGTATTGAAAAACTTTTCTATTCCAATAATGACAGCCAAGTTTTTGCTGGAAACAACAGTATGAAAATGAACATTACTTTTGTAAACTTTCGTTAATTTCTGAAGGTCGTTTTCTCGTCTAATATTGTGGCTAAAATATAAAATCAAAACTTTGACGACAGCATTTTATGACAACACCAGATTACAAAAAAAAAAAGAATAGAAATTCCTTTTTCAAGTTTATTTTGAAACTAAGATCATAAATCATGGAGTAATAATAGTGGCTGATTAGTGATATAAAACCACGGGAAGCGCCGTGGGGCGCAGTGTTAGTTACCGATATGTCATTGGGGCCGTAAAACGGTAATATTGCAGAGTTATAGGAGTGCAGATGGTCATCTCAGTTTTATTAGATATATTAATGTCTTTAAATGAGTGGTCATTTATTAGTTGCCCATACCAGCTATTGCAGCCTTTACGTATAGTTGTATTGTTTTCGATTTACGATAAAATGTATAAGGATAGCCTCAAGCATGTTTCGATTAAATTTCACTATGGTTAAGCAAGTATTTCGATTTCTGACATTTCATTGGCTGGGTTAAACTTGTCTTTTGTTTTCTAAATGAAACTGTCAATCGGCATGTTACTGCTATTGTCAGAATAATAATATTAGCTGACATTAATAACATATTGAAACAATGCAGAAAGAAATTACTTTCTGTTCTATCTTCTATTTTGTCTATAAGTTTACAAAAGAGTGAGACTGCCTCGTCTCGTCTCTCATTCTTCATAAATTACTTTTCCAATGACACCAAGCTAAGCAAGAATATTAAACAGGTGAGCCACATTCTGCCTTCATAGTCATCAATTTGTATTTTACTGGCCTACCGCAGTCCTGCTACAATCTAAAGCTAGACTAAAATGTCCATTGCACTGTTGGACTTGAAAATATTATTATAAGTCAGAATATTTTACGAGGGTCATAATAAAGGTATTAACAGAAAGTTCACTACCAAATATCCTCAGGAATTTACAAAAACACAGAAGAACTTCAGAAACATCAACTTGTTTATTTTGCACTTTGGTCGTCGAAAATGATTATTTTATTTCAATGCCTACGTTTCAAGTTTCCAAGGCATCTTGTTTCCAGGTCAAATTAAAAAAAGCGATACTGCCCGCCATGAGATCTTTATACAAGATTTCAGTGATCCTTTTATAGTTTCTCTTGTATGCTAAGGAGATGCCCACGCGATACCTACTCATACAAAAAGCACAGCAGGACCAAACTTCACAGGACGATTAGATGTCTAAAAGATGGGACAATACGCAATACAAAACATTTGTACTAATATCAAGTTTATCAGGTCTTAGCGAAGTCTGATGGACAGTCTTTATGCAAAGAGAAAAAATTGCGAGGTTAACTGAAATGTCGTACTTCTTTTTTTTATGGATGAGAACTCAATAAACTACTCCTCTCGCTCTAGGCGAAGCGGGAGGGAGTGTCAGACTCATACTGACTAAAACCCGTGTTCCTTCAAATTTCCTTTGCGTTCCAGGGCCGCGGTGACTCTTTTGAACGATTCCGCAACCCTGGCTGGAACTATTGTACTTCTGTGAAATTTTACATAGCGGTTCAGACAAACCCACACAGTTAGGCGGTTCCCATACAAAAGCACGGTGGGTAGGGCTTCTCGGGTCGTGGTCAGGGGGTCACCGATGCCTGATGGATGGGACCGTAACTACGCATTACAGATAAAAGGAATTTGTGCAGCTTATTTTGTAATGTTTATTATGAAAGAAACGTTTTTGGGTAGTAGTTTTTAATATTTTATGAATGCGATTCACTCTTTATTAGTCGAGGAAACTATGAAAAAATCCAAATTCAACTGTCAGCTCTAAACTCGCAAGGTCGTGTCATTTTGTGTTTATCGTAATGATAATTTAATCTATAGGTACTAATATTATAAAGAGGAAAGATTTATATTTTTGTATGTAACGAATAAACTCAAAAACTACAGGAACGATTTCAAAAATTCTTTCACCATTACAAAGCTACATTCACCCTGAGTAACATAGGCTTTATTTTATCCCAGTATTCCCACGGGAACGGGAACTACGCGGGTGAAACCGTGGTCGCTGCTAGTCATATCTATATCATTTCCTCTTATTTGCCACGCAACTTCGCAATCGTTACGTTATGTTTTGTAGACACAACACTAGGTCTTGATAGTTGTTGCATTGCGCACGAGTCGTTCAAAGGAGTTTGATAATTAAGAGTACGATCGGAAACGTTTCTAAAGGTCTCTCTCTCGTCGTCGTCAACGTACCTAGTTCAATACATCTCTTTGATTAAGCCCCAATAAGAGCCGACTAGCCAGACTGATTCATTTCCCAATTGACAGGAGTATCGTTGGAATTCCTCTCTGCATATCTTTGAAGCCTTCCTAAAGATTACTGCTTGAAATTTATCATAGATACATTTAACGATTTACCGTTGCACTAGATACTGAGTGCCAGACATTCTATCTGACTAACACGACCAGGAATTACTCGGCAGACGTAAACTGGTCTCAGAAAATGTTGACGGATTCTTCAAAGGGAATTTCCGTTGTATCTTAAAGGCAGTAAGCATATTAAAACGTAATTAAAGGACACATGAAAGTCGTTGTTTAGATAGAGTAACTTCAAATCATAATTTATTGTTCGGAAGCCTGACACCCCGATTCGCTCTGACCTTTCCGTTTTGATAAGATAATGGCGTTACACAATTGTTACTTATAAATAAAATAGGTTAGGCAAAGTGAAAGAAAATAATTGATAACATGATAGTTTTGTATTATTGTTCTACATTTATTATGCAAGTTTCGTCGAGGTGAACGCTTCTCTGTGATAATTGGTATGATCCCTGTATTACATCAACCTTTGACCTTGTTCTACATTTGCTGTATAAATATTATAACAAATAATACAATCGAACGTGTGAGCTATTGTGATTTCATTTGAATGAAATCGAGTTCGTTAGTGTACAATGGAACGTTAATCCAAAAAGTAAATTCGTTTTTTTGGAAAATCGTGGCTTTTTTAGCGCCAGCGTTTTGGTATTGATTACTGATCAATTAAACATGATTAGGGCGAAAATAACTGCGTCCGTGCCATAGATATAATATATTTCTATGGTCCGTGCATTACAATTCGGTAGAATTAGGAACTGGTGATGCGTAAATCGCTCGTGGGCCACCGTGCGGACGACAAACAAAGTCCACGCGAATAACACGATTACTTCCGATCAACTTGATTCGAATCGAACGAGACCGGCATTTTTTTTTTCAAATCGATTTATAGCAATCCGATCATCTACCGTTAAACAGATACCGTAAGCCGGAGGGATTCCGATTTATCGAAAATCTATATTAGGGCTGTTGCTGTAAACAATTGCGCCAATCAATGTGCATCGTGTACCAAAGATGGGAATAGTTTCATGGCTGGTATAATTACGATCGAATCTTAGATGGATTTCGAAGCCAGACGATTTATTCAATTGGATAAAGGTCATACTGTCATTAAAACCCTGATAGTATTTGAAAAACTTGAAAGTAGCTCATAAAGCGCATTTTATCATATGATTGGTAATTAAATAGGCAGGTCCCATAATAATGATTCAGTACGATACCCAACATACGATTTTTAAATTGATCCCAGTTATTAAGCCAACAGAAAATATTACAGAGGCATTTACTGTGCAGATATGAAATACTCGTACCGTGACATGCTCTTGGTCATAATTATAACAACAAACAAGCGACAACCCTACAGTACTATTTCAACAACGCATCGATCTAATCAGAACAATAGGGCTGGCTGTCATTCCATATCGCGTCTCTCGATAATGGCCTAAGAACTTACAATATACAATCAGTATGATTTTTGTTACTCAGTCATGCAGCACGCGACTTACATCAGTTCTCAATTAAAAATAGAGTAGCTAATTAATGTTTAAAAAAAAAACTTTAGTAGCACGCTAAGATCAGAAACCACTTCGTTAGTTTAAGTGTCTCATCGACGTTTCATAAAATTAATTTGCTGATTCATTCGGGTTCGGTCGGGTATAAAACGATTGATTGCGATTTGAACAGATTTATTTCATAATTTTAAATAAGTATCTACATAAATGTTTTACTTATTGACATACACATAATATAGTTTGTACTGTAGCATTTATCCAATATTTTTGCCTACAAAAAAAAGACAGTCGCGTCGGCTTAGTTCTTAACAATAGATAATATTTTTAAAAGGTCGATCCAAAAAACACCCTAACGCCACAAATACAAAAAAAAACTCCTGAACACAACGAATGCAACATTTTGTACATTAACCCAACGTAAAAAACACGATATTCTCAATAATTCTAATAATGTCCTGCAACTATAGTTTTGCGTCACAAACAAGAGGTTGGCTCAGTCTATGGTCTATCGAGTCCTGATGACCGGAATGATCCCATAACTACGGGTGACCACGGTACCCCACGTGATCACAAACAAAGGACGCATTCACAAAATAGCGGATTTCGTAAAAAACATTCATAATTTTCTCCACAATGAAGTAATACGATTCCCCTTACCTAATGAATAACAATAATATTATAGGTTTTGTCCATAGCAACGACCCCATATAAAAATGTGTTCTATTATGCACGGGTCCTTATGTTTAAATATTAATTGTATGCATAAGTTATTGTGATAGCGACTGGACAGCTTGAATGAGCATAAAATATGCATTATTGTTGTGTTTTTGAAAATAAGTTATCTTATTTACCTAATATTATTTGTATAACCTACTAGCTGCCACCCGCGGATCCGCCCGCGTGAATGTGGAACATTAATCAAAGGGAAATACATGTGATGAAAACAATCCTATGTGTTATTCTAGACTATAATACTATGTCATCAAGATCCGTTCAATCGTTCTGACGTGATAGAATAACTAATATTCATCCATCCAAACATCAAAACTTTCACAATATTACAATATACATGTATTATAATATGTATGGATCAATGTACCTAATCTGAAAATAAACAATTTATATTTTTTTATAAGTACCTAAAGATAAACACCTTGTTTCAGTTTATTTATCTTATTTTAGACAGTATTATGCTAATCGCAAATATAAAAGCCGATTTATTTATTATCTAGGTTAAGCAGATTACTGAAAATAAAATCAAAAATATTATTGGAAAAACTTTTGTAAGTAATAGGTAACAGTACAATTTTATTTTATTACGGATTAAATGAAGCAGCAAACCCTGACCGGCCTACATAACAGTTCTATTTTTGAACAAAAGAATAAGAAGCCTTAAAAATTAAGTTTGTTAAGAAGGAAATTCAACGTTGCGTTCAATCTTTATATTTGCCTGGAAATTATAAAAATAATCATTGACATATTTTTAAAAGAGCCCTTGGTGCCACAGACCTTTTTAAAATCTTGAAGATTTTTTTGCCGTTGTTAAAACGTAACGACGGTATCTAAGAATGACAGATAATTAAGTATGTAGTAAGTAGTATGGCTAAATGGCGCATGATAATAAATTCACGTTTCGATTCGTTGTCTAATCTCTCCCTCTTTTTTATATACTTACTCTGCATTGGAATTCATGACGCATACCTATTTATTTATTAAAGACAAACCAACAGCTTCTGTATACAGCATTACATAAGAATACTAGTAACAAAAGCATCGTTATACAGTCGCCAATAATAGGTCGACCAACATTTTAATAACACTGAATTATTATTAGCTATTAAAGTCTTGACAAAGGAATGACGCCAAAAATATTCCAAATAATCAAATGAAAGTTAAAAAGAAAACATAACGAAATCACAAATATCCTGTAAGTAACAAAAAAGTTAAAATCTATTAAAGGTACAAATATTGGGTACAGTGGGAGCTAATGAGATCAAAATGACTACAAAGTTAAAAATAAAATTAAAATAGAAACAACCTACATGCTACTATAATTTTAATAAAGATTAAATAAACAACTCCAATAACAAATTGTATAATATCATCACCGGTTAACAGGTCAGTTACTGGTTAAAATACCAAGCTGATTGTGTTTACCAAGCTAGTTGTTTTTGTAATTATACAGGTAGATACTAAATAAATTGCATATTTTAACTCAGTATTACCAACTATAAAACGAGCACTAAGATTTTATAGTTTTACATCAGGTTCATTGCACTAATGGCAATACTTGTTCACATTTATACAAGTTAAACACAGTCATGTAAGGAAATAGCAAGTAATTAATTGCAAATGCTATTCCTATATGTATCATCATCATTAATTAAAAGGAAGTTTCCGTCTGTCTGTCAGTCTGTATGCTAATCTGGACGACCAGCTAAGTAATTGAATCTAATATCTAGAGAATGCCAATTTAATTTAAAAGCTAAGTTAGATTAAACTTTAATGTCTTCTGGGTGTAGTAGCAGACCTAAAGAATGAGAAAATAGCAAGCGTTGTTAAAACTTTCTTGCATGAAACTTCTTTTAAACCATGAAAAAATCCATATGGGTCCTACAAGATCATTGAAATCCTTAACAACGATGGGCGATCCTACGCGTATTACCTCGAGCCGGACAGTAGTTCAGTAAAGTACACTGCACAAAACAGCAGAATATTTTTGTGTTTTATTTACTAATGAGTACAAACTGCATCTGTGAAGCTTTAAATCTGTACAACGCGACAATTAAGTATCTTAAATATCTTAAACCAAAAGGGGAAAAACTTATTACCTTGTTTTAAAAAAATACAATCAACTTCAAAATAAAAAACACGACAAAGTATAAAATGACTATAATTTGCGTAGTCAGTGTTTTTGGTGTAAAAAACTTTATATTTTTTTACTTTTTAGTGGTGATACTGGGGTACAAAAGCAATCCCGGAAGGTTAGATATTATTCATTGAGGATTTCCAGTCTTCATCAAATTGAAATGGGACCAGTCGTACACATACCCATCCAAACAAAAAAAGAATCATACAAATCGGTTGACAATAGCGGTATTATTAACAAAATCAGATCCTCCATACTGATGAAAAGAGAAAAATAAAAGTTTATCGCAACAGGCTGGTTAGCGGTCTATGAAATAACGAGGAATCGAGACCATAACCAATCTCACAAATCATCTAAAATATAGAGCAATCAATATTTTGAAGCGAACAAAGTGTAGTTTCAAAGCGAAGCAAAAACTTCTCGCTGCTATTAATTTTATCTCGTGCCAGTCATCTTTAGAGCAAAAAAGGTAATCAAAATACAAATCACCTGATACTTGTAATAATAAAAACTATACACGTGGGGCATTGTTACTCAATATTTAGAAGGAATTTTAACTATAAAAGCTCGTTATTGAATAAAGTTAACCGAAAGATAAGATTTGTGTGGGCTGGCGATAGTGATCTTGACATTATTATGACCCAGATGACTAGTGATAATATGATATTTGCACACAAATATTAGTCCATGAACGCAATTTTTTTTTTCTGATAGGTACAGTGTAACCATTTAGTAAAACTTTACAACACTAACAATTTTTTTAGGATATTATGGCAACCTTTTTTCAGAGCTCATGACATTTGACATCATTCTAACATTAATTGTAATTATTATCTCTTATTTTTTACATATTTTAAGCTCTTAAACTTTTTACATCATTAATTGTTCATTTCAAATAATTATTATTACAGCTACTTATGTTGGGATGCTCTTCTGAAGTATTGAAGCATAGAAAATTATGCATGATCGCCGCATCCGGACGTTACAATTAATCAAGCACATGTGCCACGTATATTTAATTTATGACACTACATTGAAAAAGATGTTACCAAATGTAATATATTTCGACAGATAACACTTTTTTGCTGTTTTTTGCATCAGTATGCGATCACTAATCCTCAAAAAAAGAACATTAATTTATTTGCACTAATCAGGCAACTAACCCTGGTCAAATTAAATTCACTCTGTAAACGAAAATCATGAGGAGAGTAATTAAAAGTGTCAAAGTTGTAATAATGAATCAAATAACGCAACGAAATTGGTTTCTTTGTATAGTTTCATCCATGTATTAAAACTTCGACAACCCTAAGATTAACGACCAACTAACAAAGGATACATTGACTGACAACCCGGGGACAGATCCCCTCTCATGGCAAAATAAACTTAGTCGTAAACCAAACCCCTTATGACGATTTTAGTGCTCGACTAATAAATAAACTTATAGGATTGTGGGGAGAAAAGTCCAACAAAAAACTCACCGGATTCAATAATAACTATATTACTAGCACGCGTGCGTAAAAAAAAATATTTACCAGTTCGTATTTCCAATAATAATATGAGAACTTTGTGCAATTGTGTACGGGAATACCAACGAGGCTAACCTACGATTATTGAGTGTAATGATTGAATCCCTCAATGACAGATGGTAACACAATGGAGCCTGTAGAATGCCTTATTGTTGGGCCAATTTCGATTGATCCTCGTATTGGGGGCATTTTTGCGTATTCATGTGGCGTTTGCGGAAACTAATAATATTTCATCATGCAACGATGACAGTTCCGGAATTACGTTGAATAGTGTTGATTATGACATGATTAATAAGGGATTTTATGAAAATCCTAATAAAGATGCAATGGCAATTGAAGGGGATCCTTAAACAAATATACCATACAAATAAAGACCAAACAAACGAGGATGCCAAAACTAATAGTCGTATATGATTTATCGTGTAGTCGGAACAAGACTATGACTAATGAATGTATCGAATAGCATATTACATTTAATTGCCACGTCTCACTTTACCGCCACAAAGTATAACAGAGTCGGCGTAGAAAGCATAACTATCTATTCTTAAGGTGAAATCAATGAGAATGAAGAAAATACCGCCACCAGCAGTGTTGCGTGATGGTCTGAATAGTCTAAATGATGTGTTGTAAAGATAAATTGTTGAATAATTGTTCTTCTTATAACAATGTAATATAAAAACTTTTAAACTTTGAGTGAAAACAAGTAATAAAGAAATTTTTAGTCAATAATTGCAGGGATGAGGAACAATACTGCACAGTATTGGTTACACCCGGCAACGGAGGTAATTAACGGTTCTGATTGTAATAACAATCAATACTGTATCCAATGCGTGGATCGATATAATTA
This sequence comes from Hecatera dysodea, assembly GCA_905332915.2. Lineage (NCBI taxonomy): Eukaryota > Metazoa > Arthropoda > Insecta > Lepidoptera > Noctuidae > Hecatera > Hecatera dysodea. The sequence goes on from HG995304.1 coordinate 10,656,738, forward strand.
TCTTGCTTTATTATTTAATATTTTGAGAGCAAGTGGGATTGAATTCACATGTAAAAAAAATAACCAGTACTTCAATGACAGATTCTATTTTATATTTTCAATAGAACGTATTTAAGGTATTTATAATTACATCGCCTTACAACTTCAATATTTTATTGAATCCTAAAGCTACTGGTTTAGTATTACCATTTCCTTAAACCACTGTAAGCATACTTCTAATGCAATGTCCCGCACAAAAAGGTGATGTCAATAACTCTTGGATTACAAAATCGTTACGACCATTTAGTCACGATCATTCTTCGTTCATAGATCAAATAGCATAATACTAATTTCCATACAGTTAGCGTGATGCTGATGACGATGCGTTACTTTCTCTTCAAGTTTATGTTGGTTGAATAGTTATTGCATGCGGGGCTAATATTTTACAAATATCGGTTTTAGCTGTTTATGGCACGATTGATTTTATAGATGGAATGTTTGACTTCACTGCATATCTCTGAGATAAAAATGGGAATCATGCAATTTGATGTGAACCAAAAATTAAAGGTTATGCTTAAACACTGTAGAGAGCATCATAATATTAAAAAGCCTGTGTTTCTGAATTTCAAAGACAGCGAGAAAAATATTAATGTTGAAAATAATAGTAAAAATGATCTCGTTAAAAATTATTGATGAATGGCGGAAATACATTTAAACACAAATTACTACGATGACAATCACCATATTTAATGTTGTGGTAAATAAGTGTGAGTGACGGTAACGCGAGTTTCTAAGCATCTTGCGGTAGACCGTGTCAAATTATCGAAACGACGTCGATTCACTATGAAAGTGCAGTCAGTATTTTCAACAGTATCTACTAGTGCGATCATCTAATTTTCGCTCATGTGCAAATTCTTGAATATGAAACGAGCCGTTTTTAATTGGGATAGTCATTACAGCGTGCTAGAGAGAAAATTAAATATAAAGCTTCCAAACCTCTTTTTATTATTTTAACGGCCACCTTTTTGGTACTTTCCATAAAATGGTATAAGAAGGGATTAAATAGAAACAGAAATGTTACACAAGGGACCTAGGATATTATAAGGTGATGACGGGTTGCGAAATGCAAATTACTTATGCTAATGGGCGACAATTCGCAAAGTAGCACAGGCAACTTTCACTAGTGCAAATCCCTAAGGACGCGAGGCGAGAAACTCATTACGCGTGTGTGACCCAATTCACTACAATTTTCTAATGCTAAACAGGATAGAGAGGAACCGGTATCCGTGCTAGGTGGAAACCTGTTGCATGCAGCGGTACCTCTTCCTTTTTTATACCATCTAGCTGACATGCATGCCTGTATATTTTAACTGTTAAAGTGATAGTAAAAGTTGTTAGTATTGTCACACAATTTCTCTACTTGATATTTGGAGTAATGTTATCGTATGAATCACAATCACAAACTAGCGACATTTTATCTAAAATATGCATACAGCACGATAAAAGCATACTTAACGGTTGGTGAAGAAGGCTATCAGTAAATTACGTGGCAAAATCAATTAACTCTGGATTCTACACGGCAAAACACATAGGAACATGAATTAGTTTCTCAATATAATCAAGTCAAAATTCATCTCAAGTCAAGTAGTTGCAGTGAATGACCTCGGGGTTGAAGATTTACAGCAAAGAAGAAATGATCCTTATAATTATGACAATAAGGTCTATAAGGCCAGAAGTAATTTATCGGTAAATGAGTTAGGAGCGCTTTGAGAGGTAAATATGCCCGTGGGCGAGGACATGGTACGTGATTCATTGCACACTGACGTCCCACTCTCGAATATCAGTAGGGACAAAAAGCGCAATGATTTATTATTTTCTTAAAGTGGTAATTTTTCTTCGATCACTTTCGTCGCTTGAGAGATTTTGGCTTGATTGGAGTCCAGGAAAAAAATAATGTTATGGGAATTTTGACAAATTATACTCCATTTGCTTAAGCTTCAGAAGTTATGGATGCTCGTGGCATTATTTAAATGCATGCAGTCATTATGCGTAAGTGAGGTTGCGTTTCTAGAAAAAGTAAGACAAGACAACCATAAACAGAAGTTTTTAAAATTAAATGCGATGTTTATGATGAGTAATTTTAGCTTACTCTGTTTTCAGGTTAATGTTCAAACTTGAGAATGTTTAATGGACATTTATTTTATCTGTTCACATTTTGGCCCGTTGAATTGTACTGTTTTTTTTTTATTCCGTTCTCTACTCTTGTTAATATAGCCACTTTTACTAACTTCTGTGTTTCGCAAATTTAATTTATTTGATATGATAATAGCTTTATTGTTCTAGACTTTCGCTGAGAATTAATGGTTGGTTTGGCTGTATTTATTAGCCAGCGTTAACGCCAATGTTGTACTTAACCACAGACTGTTTACGATTAGGTAATTATCTGCTAAGCTTTTAAGTAAGCTAAGTATTGAAATAAATACAGATATACTAGGTGTTATCAAAAGCATTACTTATCTATTTCTCAACGCCTTATCTAAACATTATCTAAATTACAACTTAAATTTACTTAATTTCTTATCTTCAAAATTATTCCGAAAGTCGTGGCGTCTAAACGAGCAAAGGCATTAGACGAAACCCCACACCGGTCCAAGCCAGTTTGCCACGAGTGTCTAATCAATCAATCATCCTCTTATTAATGTTTATATTGGCACACTAATGGCTGGTATCTATGTCGCCGATACATCGCTCGATAGGCAAACATTCGGTAACGAGAGGGAACCGCGATTATGCGTGGAAATGCACAGCTGGCTGGACCATGCACATGCATATTCAAAGATCAGTCAGTTTCCATTTTGCGTGCGTAATAGGAAACGCATCGGAACGTTTGTTTCTCGTCTGCCAATCAAATTGAAGCTTTAAATTCGATAGATGAACTTTTGAAATTGATTGTGTATGAAACGTTGATAATGCTTTATTCATTTCTAAATTACTCTGGTGAGGAAGAGGTAGGCCGCAGTAAAGGGAGAAAAAAGACGCAAATTGAACATAGCACAGTACCGCAGGCGTCAGAGTATGACGGTGATACGGGTATGCTTTGCGGAAGAGCGTGATGGATGCATGTCACACGCCACGGTACTGTCAGGTGCGCTTACGTAAATGTTGGTTACTGAGCTACCGTGTCGAATCGGGGAACGTTGATGACCTCTGAGAGTAACGGGGTAGGTTCCTGATTTATCGATCTACTTATAAGCATACGATATCTACTTACGAAAACATAGATGGCAGTTTACTTGGAAGGCAAGTTTAAGTTGATGCGAACGGAATTGGAAATTTAAATGAATCATTATTTAATAGTTACCTACCTGGGATTGTGTGTGAGGTCATGGTCTTGATTACCAATATTTGGAATTCCAAAATACCAGTTATGCATGACTGTGTCATAAAAAGAAAGAATAAAAGAAGGTCAGCGCATCCGTTTCATTAATTAAATAGTATCTAATGTGATTGTTCTTTAAATGTTCATGGTTTTAACAGCTCATGAAATCTAAGTGTGTATCATTAATAGAAAAATATTTAGTACCTATAATAAGGCTAGTAATAAATATTTTTCTATTCAAATTCTTTTATAGATTTTCCTAAGAAAAAAGCACATTTTACTTTATATGCTTTTTTTGTATAGTAAGTCTATAACTGTCTCCAGGGTCATAATATCTATCTTAATATTAAAAAAACTTTTTACAAAAAAATACAACCGACTTCTACACAAAAAATCAAAAAAGTGCAAAATAACTTTAATTTCGGAACTCGGTGTTTGTAGTTGCTTTTTCGTTTTTTGAACACCGACTTCCGAAATTAAAGTTATTTTGCACTTTTTTGATTTTTTGTGTAGAAGTCGGTTGTATTTTTTTGTAAAAAGTTTTTTATTTTTCACTTTTTAGTGGTACCTACATCCCCTCCCCTCCCCCCACCTAAACGAACCAATCACATTTGTGTAAAAAAAACGTACTGCTCGTTTGCAGAGTAAACTAAGAGGTCGTCAATGTAGATAATTTCGATATTTTTTTTAGATTTTTCGAAAACCGCTTGATCGATTTCGATAAAATTTTTATGGGACCATTTGGGAAGTAATCCCTTTCCAACAAAAAAAGATTTTTTCAAATCGGTTAACAAGTGACGGAGTTATGCGCGAACAAACATAAAAAAAAAAAAATACAAACAACCGAATTGAGAACCTCCTCCTTTTTTAGAAGTCGGTTAAAAACGAATCAAAACCGGTTCAGCGATTTAGGTGTAAAAGCGTAACAAACAATCAAGCTCACTTGCTTATTTACAATACATTTGTGGTGTTACACGAAACTATTGATGGTAAAATAATCATTGTGTATTGTACTTATCTACATTATTTCTGGGTACTTATGCGTGGGAGTGGAGAATCGAATCGATTCCATACAACAAAGTGGGTAGTCGTGACCTAATGTTTCTATCAAATTGTTAGCTATTGCCAAGTACCTACATATCAATCAATACATAATAAGATTACAGAGCTGATTGAGCATGACGAAAAATGCATCGTCTTCCGGTACACATTGCCCATATTAAGACATAGGTAACTACCTACATACATACTTTACTAGCGTAATTTGTAGCACTTGATTAGAATCAAGACGACGCAACTACAACACCGCTAATATTCAGAATCAATTAGGCAGATAAACATAACTAAAACACACAATAATATTAAACACAAAAATCCATGCCACACAAAATTTTATTACAATTAAATAGAAACTAACCTGTTAAAAACACTGACGATCACCATAGTAAACAATCCAGCAAAATAATATTTTCAACCACAAATACTATTCACAGTATTGTCGTTTAAATCCATTAACACAAAATAGTCGCAATAGAAATCGAGCACATTTTCATTTCACTAAAATGCACATTATTTTCGAGTCAACATTCGGTATTTGAATTTTAAAATTGAGTTCGATGTTCGAACGGTCACATCACGAGCACCGACACTACCACACACGACGGGTAACGAATAGCAACTGAGGCGCTGATTGGTCGGCTGGCGCCGCATCAAACACTCGGTTGTGTTCGGCTCGCCGGAGATGCAGCGCAGCGCGTGCGCATACACCGAAACAAATGAAAATGAACACAACCAACAATTTAATTTATCAAATCTCGTTTACTTTACGGATGTGATTTTTCAAGTTTTATGCCAATAATTTGCTCGATAAGATAATTTTTAAGATCCAAAATACCTCACTGACTTAAAACAGGAAATGGAGTCCCTTACTAAAGTTAAACCAATTTATGTTAAAATTATTTCACGATGTTGCACAGCTTTCGTATTTTTAGCTTTTCATCGCAAATAATTATCACAATAAAAGATTACATCATTAGACCCTCTGTATTCATACAAATGTTACAAACAAGAAAAGCTTTTACCCAGCCATACCTACTAGAATAATGTATTCAAACTGTTCGCAAGGGCATCATTTTTCAGTGTGTTAGTCACCTGTGCCTTATAGATGCTACAAGCCTCTTCACTCACAGTCTGCGACGCATACAAATGTAGCTTATCATCTATCTACGAAACGTATACATCACAGTGCATTTAGACGTACAGCAAAACAAATTGCAGGCAATATGTTTGGGTAATGCAAGGGCTTATGACAAAACGTTTGTAATTATTGCCAGAGTAGAAACGTGTTTAGAGTATCTAACTATTAATGTTGCCTAAACTGCTATACATTCGTAACTTTATCATTATTCATCATTGTGAACAAATTAACATCTGATTTCGAATATAGGTTCCTGTTGTATTGTATCCAATTTGACTTTAATTACTGCTGGATAAAAACCTACAAAAGAACTGGATATTTGACAGTCTTGGATGCCTTCATATTTGAATCACTGATGTTCAGGCTGATGTTTCATTATCAGAGAGTTTATTCGATTTTGTATAACGTAAAAGCTCGTTTATGTCGAATTGGAAAAAAAAGAAATTCTTCGTTATTACTAACATGCCACAGATGTTACGCTAGCGCATATTTAGAGGTTGCAATTTTAATTTGCAAGACCACATGGTTTGCATATTGCAGTTAAATTCATATAAAATATCCAGTTTTATGATATTTTACACGCTGTCATGTTTCAAAGTGTGCCTAGCTCGACAATTCATCAAGTTGGTTAGATAAATTAACAATCGATTGCAAGTTCTCTAAATTATTTTTTCATCATTATAATATAACACACGCTAAACATTCAAAATATCATCAATGCAGAAATTCTATCCCTTTCATTTTTTTTTGTTCTATGCATTTCTCGCTTGCTTGCTTGACAAAAGCTCACGCAACATTCGTTGCAGCACGGCTTGTTCACGCCTTTATCGCGATCTCAGCTTCCTAATTTAGGAGAGAGATGGAGAGATTATCGACAATTGTATGGGAGGGGACCCCGCAGTGGCAGAAACGGGGTCACTATGCTATGCAACCACCTGTAATAAACTAGGGAGTGGTTCGGGAACAAGTATTGCTCGATAGGATACCTAATTAAGTTTTAGATGTTTACAGTTAAACATTTTTGGCTATGCCAAACGTGCAACAAAGAAGCTCAACGAGTGGGAAAATATTAATTAATCGTCTAATGTACCTGACCCGCAGTTAAAATAAAAAAATATTTGAACTATCATTGCAATAATATGTCGAAATTAGTCTTTATTTGGTTCAATTTAGATGCAAAATTACAGTTAAACAAGTTCAGTAAAAACAACGAAGCTGATAAATTTCCTGGAATGGACAAAAAAAATAGAAAGAAAATAAATATTCAACCACTTCTTTAAATAGTATTCGTCATCAATTCACTTTAAAAATGCATAAAACTTAACACGTAAAGTTGTAACAGGCTGACATTGGTCGTGAGATGCTATACGCGTACTCAAAGGTGAGTCAGACGTCATCAGACATGCAACGCCGCGCGTGTCCGTGGAACGAGCCCTATGGGCTAGCTCCGGAAGATCACCAACATGATAATCATGATGATCCATATATATCTAAAGATAATATCGAACGTGTCAGACTTGTATATCAGATCAAAACAAAAACAAGATCTGATAAGTAGTTTGTATTGTTTGTTATGCAAGTATCCAAAGGAGCTTCGAGCCAATGATGCGCTGCAGTGTAATATCCTGAGTCAAGTTAGTTTTAAAAAAAAATATACATAATTCCTAATTCAAGTTCGTAACTTTAATTCTGGCTTATGGGCGATAAAAGTTTTACAACGTTCATTATCTTTACTATAACTGACAAGCATAATAAAGTGACAGGATAGTATGTAATGAAGACTAGTGATCAAAGTTAACAACCAAGAATCACCAAGTTCATATTAATAACAAATTACGAAAGTATGCACTCAAAGACCATAAAATATGATGGTACTTACTCCTCGCGTGCGACACTAAATCCTCCTGAGAATAACTTTCATAATTATACTTTACCTGTCATTAGCAGAAGTCATCGACCTCACTATGTTTCTTAAATAACCATTTACAGTCCCTTTACAAAAGGTACATTTCTAAGGGTCATGGTCCAGTCCGACCCATAATTAACTCACCATGGAACTTCAATCGTTTTCAAATACCCATTCGGATGTCAGCAACCGTTTAAAAGTACCGTTAGGGGTTCTCTTGACATTCTAATATTAGTTACTAATATTTTCTCCTTAACGGTCAATTTAAAGTCAAATATTGCATACTCACAGACACGAAGTAAGAAGATCTTAATAACAGCTTACCTGAAACGAGAAATGGCAATTAGATAAAGCCGTGGAATGAAGAAAAACTAGATTTGGCAATCTAGATGAAATGCTTATTTGCGCGTGACCGTCCCTAATTCATTCAATCGCTGTGGTGATCTTAAGTCAGATGGGGCTTACAAAATTGGATTTGAAACAGCTAGCTTGTAGTTTACTATTTGTGAAGAGACTTTGAAAAATAGCCATAGATTTGATATCTTATCAGTAAAATTGTACCTAACAACCTGCTCTTGCCATAAAAAAAGATTGTTCTATGCATTATAAATTGAAGTTAGTTTATAGTAAAATACATAAAATGGTATATAACCACATCTTGCACGTACTGGAAAAGCGCAAATAATTAGAATCCTCTAACCATTTTACGATCGTCCTGGGTATGTGAACCTGAATGTCCATAAATCCTCATTTTATGTGGTACTAAACAAGTAAATGCAAGCATCAACAAGTTATATAACGATCTCAAAAATTACTATCTAGTACAGTCGTATGCAAAAGCACGACAAAGTTCCCAGTCCTTTGAGTTTCTAATGCAGCCGCTAGCATGACAATAATCAGAAGGAATTATGCATACAGTATCAAGGTATGCATCAAGTTGTGAGGCCGGTTTTTGCAAGAGGTCATCCCTCCAACACCTGTGATGTTTAATTGTTATCTTTGCAACTAGTTCCAAAATCTCGTTTCAGTTCACGATTCCGATGAGAGCGTGATCGAGTTTGACCTGAACGATTTTAATTTGCATCTGATTGCCATTTAGTATTCGGAAAGTGGATTAAAAAATTTGGAGCAGGTCTGAGAAATGGAATAAATTGAACAACTGTGTAAAAATTATGATTTGTGCAGGTATTATTATTTACTGACATGAAATAAATAACATTATAGAAATTGGACCACATCATGTTCATGTAACATAGCCGAAAGATACACTTTGCGTGATGTTACAGTTTAAAACCAGTCATTTTGATAATGTGTTTATTTCAAATAAGTGGCTGGCAGGATTCAAAAACGCAATATTACAGTTCAACATACCGCATGCCGCACAAATAACCACCGAAGCTAATAACAATAAATCACATGATAAACTCTTGCATCAAACTTTCTAAAACCAATTTACGAAGTCACGTAAGTGGGCAATAATTTGGTGTAAGCCCTAAGTTGCCCTGAAGCAAAACAGTAATTTTGTAAACGCCTCTCATAGAATGGAATGAGCCAATAAACGCAATAATTACACACTTGAGAAATGCGCAATGGAAGAATACAGGAGAAAGTAAATGGTAGATTCTACTGGCCGCAAGTAAAATTGATAACAAATTACTAAGAATTGAAGCTACAGATTGTATGGTTGATGCTTCTGATTTTCAGTAAAATTCTATGGGGTAAAGTAGGACAAACTTGCTTCGTAAACAATCGACGGTGAATGAACTCAACAAAGTATTGATTTGTTTCTATTTCAAGACTTCCCGTATCATATAGTCAGGACATTTATTATTATTACAGCTAGCCTGAAATATCGCACTGGTGGGCAAAGGCCTCCCTCCACTCCTTTCACTTTTCCCGATCCTGTGCCATATCCTGCTAATTCCCAAGGGATACATCCAAGACGTCCCGCCATCTCCTTCGTGGTCTGCCGCGGCCCCGTCTCGCGGTTTCAGGGCACCAATTTTAGTTTTTATAGGCCCATCGCTCACATAATCAGGACAGATCGGACGAAATTATTAGTACTAATAAATGATTCAGATTCCAGATCATTTAGACTAAATGAGTTATATAATATTGTTAATAATAATAACAGTTATTGTGAATACTACATCATTTACCTTACCCATTATAGGGTAGTTGACTAAAAAAATCTAATTAGTCCGTCAGTTAGATTATAGAAAAATATTGGACACGTATTTTTTCTTTTTTCACGTAAACAAAAAATGAAGCCGATACAGAGCGTTGAAAACTCGTGTGACGTCACTACTCGCTATAATTTTTACCGAGCCGTAACGTCACAAGCCCCCACTCCTGATCTTTGATGCCATGTATCTTCGTCAGTTTTTATAGATTTGATAAAGGAAAAAATACGTGTCCAATATTTTTCTATAATCTAACTGACGGACTAAACATAATCATATATTTTTTACTCAGGAAACATCCCTATTACATTACTTTGTATAGATGTGTTTCAATTTCAAGTTACGCTTATTGGCAAAACTAATTTCAATTTATATTTAAACTACTAACCCCAAACTTTGCACCTACATTTCAGGTATAACAACAGTTTAAGCGTTTTCCACAGTGTCTCGACCTACATTTATACTGGGAAATGGGAATAACGTTCCTCCTGACATCTCCTGGGTTACCTCAGAGCTTTGTGGAGGCTATCAGTGCTATCTAGTGACGTTGATTAAAACTAATCTCATTTAGCTGAAGCTTTTAGTTCAAACGGTGATTATTTTGACTGTAGAGAATCAAAGATAGATTGTGAAGACACATGGATATATTATAATACATATTATTGGTTTGGTAAAGAAATGCGTGCTAAGAATCACAAATAATCATATTATACGAGTACCTACATAAAAAGTGCAGAATTATACGACTTGAACATGTTTTTATGTGAAGCATGACGTTAAACTTTTTTACAAGTTTATTTCTCTAAGAAAAAGAGAAAGAAGAAGTCTATCGGAATAAAACAGAATTGTTCGAAGCGTTCCATACGGATTGAGAGAGTTTACGACTTTACGCATACGATTAGGGACAAAAGAATAAATATTCAGAGAGAAACTGACCGTTTACCTTTTACGATGCAATTCATAGTTGTCTAATAAAAAGGGGTGCTTATTTGACTGCTTAATACGTTTCGGACAATACGAGGAACAATAGATCTTTTATTATCATAAGGTGACCCAGTGGCATCAAGAAAATATTCTCACAAAACTACAATGACGTACAAAAGGATGCTGTTATTCACACAGTTAATTCTTTATATTAGAGATTAGACTGTTTTACAGGTTATTGTGTGGATCACTATGCTTTGTAATTTCTATACAGCGTGATGTCTTTTTTATTGAAAACATAAATCTGAGTTCATTATTTAAAGTTAGAATGGTTGAGAAAATCTTTAAACAAAACAAAATAAACAATGAAGATAAATATGCAATAGGTCAAGGCAATTCAATATTCAGTCGATTTGATTGCGAAAGCACTCGGGCACTGAATTGGTTTATCCAATAAGAGAAAACAGACCTTGACTTTGCACGTATTTTTCCGTATTTGCAATATCGTATTAGTCGACAGAGACAGTCGTAGAAATTTTCATGTTTGCGAATATATGGGAATAGGGCCAAGTCTTATGAATTAAGCATGACATTACGACATGACTTAACCGCCACATAAGATATTCACCGGGTATATGGCAGAGGTTTCGTCGATCAGTTATTCAGTGTACTTAGTCAATGTAGTCCTCTATTAGGCTATTAACAGTGTTCATCTATACTAATATTATAAAAAGGAAAGATTTGTTTGTATTGAATAGGCTCCGAAACTAATGAACCGATTTGAAAAATTCTTTCACTGTTTGGAAGCTTCACTATACCCGGGTGACATAGGACCATATTCGCACGGGATCGGGAACTACGCGGGTAAAACCGCGGGGCGTTGCTAGTTAAATATACATGGCTTGTTTTTGAAAAATCATTAAATGACTTCTTCCAGTCGGGGTGGAGTAGAGAGGGAGTGTCACACTCTTACTGACTGAGATGCACCAGTGTTCCTCCAAATGCCCTTTGCGGTACAGGACTACAGTAACTCTTCAATTAATTCTACAAAAATTAACATGGTTAAGGTTATATAAATATTTTGGCATTGTCACTACGTATCTATCAGAATAGCTGTGGTTTCAACAATTATTTCGACTGACACGCAAGGCAAAAGCTGCAGCAACATTGGTAAGAAATACACCCTGTACGTAATAAAATCTAGTTCACAAAGCAAGGTGGAACAACTTACAAGTGTGTAACAAAGATTATAAAGGGACAAAGAGCTAAACAACGACGTGTGGAAACTACCCTTAAGTCTCAGGTAGGTCAGTGACCCCGGTCATATTCACCCCTTTCTTAGCTTCAGATTCTTTTCAGAAGAACAATGCCGCTGCGGTTTGAATATTGATGCTGGGCATCAACTCATCAAACATGGTTATAATTTGGTTCAGGATAGTTGTTATAGGAATATTTATTATAACTTTTAATTTTATGGTAAGCAGGAGATGTGGTGATTGATACTGCTTTTTATGATTAGCCCTTTGCTTCTCAGTGCCTTTAAAGTTATTATCCAATGAATATTCTAAACAGTTTGGCAACACTAGTCACGATCAACGTCGTCTCTGTGAAATTAATTTCTTAAAAATAGTAAATACTCAGTTTATTCTAAAAAAACCAGTTATCCATCATCAATATAGTCTAAATAACTAGTGCCAGTGTTATCTCTGCAAGATCCTCAAGAAAAGTGCATAAAATCGCTACTTAAAGTCATAAACTAAGTGCAATTCAGTTAAACATTAGATCAGAAATATGACTACTTAGACCTAACCTTGTAGGTAACGACTTGTAGGTAACGAGGATAAATAAACAGTGCAGTGCAAAAAGAAGACTTTCATATTAATGCAAACAATATTACAATACAATACAATATTCCAGTTGAGAGAATTGCTAGTGTCTTCAAAATAAAATTGCGGTTACATTATAATAACAATATTCAATCTACCGCCACTTAAATATTGTGTTTTATAACTGTGACAAATAAGATCACCAATTTACACTTCTAGTTTGAATGCTCAGCTGGCTAAGTGGCTACGGACACAGCGAAGATAGAGTAATCAAAGGCATCCGAGTTCAAATCCCGATCAGACACGGGGGCTCTTTTTGTAATTCAAGCTGTAGTAAACAGTGAAAATAACCCAAAGTGTTGTATCATCAGTGCACAGAAATCTGACGCTTGTACGAAAGCTTTAAAAGTGAAAGTCCTGCGTATGCGCAATCTTACTTGCGCTATCAACCTCCTGGCGGCTCAAAGTTCGTGGTGTGTTCCAGTGACAAATATAAACGAACTGTTCGCATAACTGCACGGGACTAGTGGCGCCACCCCAACCGTAAACAATGATGCGTTCACCGGATAATAAAATAAGCAAATCGAACCCTGACTTATGTACGGGTAATGAGCCGGGTACCAATGTCACCCAGAGAAAACGGAAGCAGCCTGACTGTCAGCTAACCCAGGCTATTGCCTTGCTGTCTGCTGAGTTTAAGAAGAGTATTGTCGATCTCCGAGCTGATATGAACAACCAGTTCACAAATATTAATGCGAACATTAGCATCCTTCGGGAAGAGTTCAATACCTTGTCTCTTACTTCGGCACAAATTCAAAATGACGTTAAGGAACTGCGTGCAGAATATCTGGTTATTAAAAGAAATATGACGCAATTGGACACAAAGCACAGCGAATTATCACAGACTGTTACGGAGTTGAAGTCTACAGTTAATTTCAACTCGGATAACTATGTGGATTGCGAAAAACGTCTGAAAGAGTTGGAACGAAATGTGAATAACTCGGCAGCCTCGACTATTGAATTATTGGAAAGAAAGATCGATTCTTTAGAGCAACAGGCAAGGCAGTGTAACGTTGAGATAGGAAATATGCCGGAGAGGCGCGGTGAAAATTTAATTACCATATTACAGTCCATTGGTTCAGCCCTAAACATGTCTTTAACTTCGAAAGATATAATATCCATTCACCGAGTTCCGCATGCGCATTTGCAAAATAATCGTCCGAAGAATGTCATTGTCAAATTTACGTCTAAGCTAATGCGTGACAATGTTCTCAGTGCATGCCGGTTATCTAAAGGATTGACTTCGGATCGCATAGGCCTGTCTGGTGCACCGTGTCGCATTTATATGAACGAACACCTAACACTGCGAAACAAGGAGTTGTTTCGAAAATGCCGTGCAGCCGCTATGTCAAACAAGTTCAAGTTCGTGTGGGTCAGGAATGCAACTGTCTTGGTTAAGAAATCTGAAGATTCTTCCACGTTCGCTATACGTACGGAAGATGACATATCCAAGAAGATTAAGTCGAATCCCATACCTACAACTACGACTACGGAATAAGCCTCTTATTTGGGTTCAGCCACCTGTCACAACTAGTTATTTCGATATGTATTTATATATCTTTTATGTATTTTTATGCTTTTTTGGCTTACTTTTCATCCTAATATTTTATGTAACATACTATAAATGGCTTAAAACATTAATGAAGTGCCAACCATCCAGCAGCATTAAGTACCTATTTTATTTTTGCCTTAACATGTTGTACTCAGTGATCTCTCTATTTTCAATCTTTGTTGCTTTATTCACGCATACTTTTTGTAAAATATTGCGGTGGTTCTTGAATTTACGTTGCAAATCTTCCAATTTACTACTTAGAATTAATACTCATATGTGTACTAATTTGATAAATGTTGGATAATCTGTCAATTTATTATCAAAACTGTCGGGGGATCAGGACCAAACTGAACACATTATACATTAATATACTATCGCATGCATACGATATCATCATTTTAACTGAAACTTGGTTGACGCCGGATATTTCCGATAATGAATTTATTGATTCCCGATACACAGTTTTCAGACACGATCGCGATAGAGCAGTTTCAAATAAAAAAGACGGGGGAGGCGTGCTAATAGCTGTCTTCAAAGATCTTATTCCATCTTGTCTCACACTTTCACCCCCATTAATCCTACCAGAACATCAAATAATTAAGGTCCCCTTTTATGGTGGTAAAAATCTCCTTATTTGTAGCACTTACATACCTCCAAACACCTCAGAAGAAATTTATGTAAATTTCATTAATTCGTTATCTAAATTATTCGACGATCCCTGTATGGAACACATTATTTTAACGGGCGACTTTAATTTACCTGAACTTAACTGGATTAATGCAAACTCATACATGGTGTGTGCTACTGGTAACACCCATTCTGATACTAGTAGGCATCTACTAAACTTTTGCTCACGATTTGACTTGAATCAATTTAACAATCTCTATAACTGTAACGGACGTATTCTCGACCTTTTTTTTTGTAATACACATGCAGTCGCTTATAATCCTAATACTCCTATTCTACCTATAGATACCCACCATCCTTCATTTTATATACGTATACCATTTAAAAAACCCTCGCGAATGCCTAAACAGTCAAATATAAAACCACTTAATTATCACAAATCTAATTACAATGCAATTAATACAGACATCGGAAACACTGATTGGAACATCTTACTTGACAATTTATCACCTGATGAAGCTGTATCTATTTTTTACGAAAAAATATACGAAATTATTAAATTACATACTCCCACTCATAACCCTAAACACTTGAAATTCCCACGCTGGTTCACTAAATCTCTTTTGCATTTATTTAAAATGAAATCCCGAACGTGGATTAAGTGGAAGAAATATGGAAACATTAGTGACTACGAACTATTTTCTATTTACAGAGCAAAATTCAAAAAACAGGCAGATATATGTTATAGAAAATATATGAATTTTATAGAGGACAGCGTGGCAAATAACGTTAAAGCATTTTGGACTTACGTTTCTAATCGTAACTCGACGAATAGTATTCCAGCTACAGTTCACTATCTCCAACAGTCTTCCAATGACCCTAATACTACTTGTGACTTGTTCTCAACTTTTTTCCAATCCGTTTACGAACCTTCTACTTTCGATCATAAGTCTTGGGTACCGCCTCCCGCTAATCCTGATAACGATATTAATCTTTGTAATTTGCACTTTCCTTTGTACAAAATTCAAAAAGAACTTAGATCGCTGGATGCCTCTAAGGGTCCTGGGCCGGATGGTATTCCTGCGATCTTTTTAAAAAATACTTGTGACACATTGTGCTTTCCCTTGTTTATATTATATAATAAATGCCTTGCCAGTGGTATATTCCCTGATGTCTGGAAACAAGCAAACATTGTTCCAATCCATAAATGTGGCTCTAAGAGTGATGTATCTACATATCGTCCAATCTCGTTGCTGTCGGGGCTTTCAAAACTCTTTGAAAGATTAGTGCATAATGAGATATACCCTATCATTCAACGTGTAATATTAAAAGAGCAACATGGGTTCGTCAGAGGAAGGTCTTGTATAAGTAATCTCCTTATTTTCACAACACATCTGTTTGAAGGCTTAGACGAGAGGGAGCAAATTGATGCTGTATACACAGACTTCCAAAAGGCGTTCGATAAGGTAGATCATAAGCTATTGCTCAACAAAATCGCATTCAACGGCATTAGAGGAGATTTACTGCGTAGGTTCGTGTCGTATGTCACTAATAGGACCCAGAAGGTTGTCATAAATGGGTTTGAGTCTCATACTATAAGGGTCACTTCAGGAGTCCCCCAAGGCTCAATTTTAGGGCCCCTCCTTTTTATCTTATTCATCAACGACATCAAAGATTGCTTTAAGAATTCAAAGTTCCTATTGTACGCGGATGATTTGAAAATTTACAAAAATATTGCTGTTCAAACCGACTGTTTAGATTTGCAGAAGGATCTTGACTCCTTCTCGGAATACTGCAGTATCAATAAGCTTCACCTTAGCGTCTCTAAATGTTACAGCATTACGTTTACTAAGAAAAAACATGTGAATAATTTCAATTACCGTCTTGGAAACACCGCCCTAAACAAGGTTTCATCCCTCCGTGACCTCGGCGTAAATATTGATTCGAAGCTCCATCTTGACACCCATGTAGACAACATAGTCAATAAAGCTTATAAAATGTTTGGTTTCGTAATGAGAGCATCTAGAGAATTTCATCGGCCTTCTACCTACTTGCACCTATACAAATCAATAATACGGCCACAACTTGAATACGCAGTACCCATTTGGAACCCTTATTACAAAAAGTACGTTGAGGTCATTGAGTTAGTCCAACGTAAGTACCTACGTTCCATGCATTACCGATGCTATAAAACCAAAATGTCATATCAATTATTGCTAGAAAAATATAACCTCATGACCCTACAATCCCGTCGCACCCTACTTGAAATGTTGACTCTGTTTGGTATATGCCGTAATAAATTTGATTGTACTGATCTTGTGAACAGTTTGTGCTTCCTGATCCCTCGTACTGTAATCGGTCGAGAAGTTCGTTCGAGATGCCTATTTGCTACTTCATTTTGTCGAACTAAGTCTGGCGCTCGCTCGCCGTTACATCGCCTGGTAGACACCTATAATAAACAGTTTGGCTCTACTGACATTATGTTTCTCAACAAAGCTAAATTTAAGAGTGAAATTACGACTATTTTAAGAGATCATAACCCTGGTAATTAGTTAATAAGTGTTTTTTTTTAAATTGTTCTTTTTTATTTAAGTGCTTTTTTAAATTTGCTATTTTTTTCTGCTAACAGCCAACTATTCTGTATAGTAATCTGTGGATAACGTCTTGAGTAGTGTATTTGTTACTTTTATCATAAGTTTCTATATTGTGTGACTACTATGTAATATACTGCTGTTTGTTATTCCTATCAAATAAAATAAAATAAAATAAAAAAGTAAAATGCCTTTAGACAGTGGAGAGAAGAATAGGTCGTTCTTAGAACTTGCTACGAGTTTATAGTAACTAGGTCCAAATAAAGCCGGATATAGTCATGCTTTTAGGATGCGTCTCCGGCTTGTCCGGCTTTTGTTCGGATTTTAATATTTTAAATCATTTTCCTGAAAATTGCATACTAAAGTAAATTTTGTTTTTTTTTTAATTATTAAAACATTTAAAGCCTGGCTAAATTAGCTGGTCTGTTCAGATATTCAGTTTTAAGACCTATCAACCCTGATAATGACTATGTGGCTTGATACCCCTGAATCCTCATCCTCATAGCAAGAAACCTGAATATACATATGTCAACGTAAAGAGTCCTTTTGCTTTAAAGAAACTTCCTCATTAGCAAACAGATCGGTTGCCTCGTTCTTTGTCCTGGTCGCCGTTATAAACACAAATGTTTTGTACAAATAAATCTAGACTTGAGTTGCGGCACAAACATCTGTAAGCCATACAAATGTTTATCCTAATGCGTAACAAATCAGCGACTCAAGTACAAGGCGGACGCTGTAAAATTGGGTTGTCAAAACATTTGAATATTACCATAGTAGGTGGTAACAGGTCGCTGACGTAAAAGTGAGCAATTAAGAGATAACAAGAAAATGTTATTAATGATTTATGTGGTACCGGGTGCTCCAAAGTCACCGTCATTCAAAATTTATTGTAGAAATTTATCTTTACTCTTTTGTTATTACAAATCCACTATATTTAGAGTCAGCGCAGCATGTCGGTCGACGTCTTTCATAATACAATATCTATTAAGCTAGCTGAAAAAGCTTATTTCAGAAAGTAAGGAATGCCATTAGTTCTTGCAACCTCTATCTTTCGCAGAGTTCATCGCTCGTTCAAAAACTTATTTGTCTTTATTTTGTGCTTTTACGATATTATAATGTGCAGTTATTTTTCATTGTCAAGTACCAACTAAACTACTGACGATCAAAGCAAACTCACAAAGATACAAAAGCAATTTATTTATATTTTTTAAAACATTGCCCTGACACTAGGAATTTCTCCTGTGTCGTGGGTGCGTTTACAAACATATAGTCTCACGTACACAAACAGCCAGTACCGGAACAATTAATTATCTGTAAGCCATACAAATATTTTTTCCATACGGAAATCGAACCTACGACACGTAGCGCAGCAGCCAAACGCTCAACCACTGCGCCAACCGTGTCGTCAAATAAAACAAAATTTATTTAAACACTAACCCAACTTTGTTCCAACAGAAAATGTGCAGTTAGTAGTATTCAGTGCCACCTATCAATTCACCTACTCAGCGACAATAGGCGATCAAAAAGCTTACAAGTTCACACAAAGATACAAGAGCCATCATAACTAAAGCAATTACCTATAGATTCATCTATCTGGTCCGAAGCGACTCTTGAAAGACATTCCTCGACCACAAAGAGAGGTGAAAATGGAAGGTATTAAACCAGACCAGACACGCTCCGACAATAGATCTTTTAAAGCCTTTGTCTGATCTGACTGCGCTGAGATGAATACGGATCTCTTATACGTGGTTAAGCCACGATATTTATTCGTTTTTCAATGATTTATAGTCATCTTGTTAAGAAATCGTAGCTATGTATTATTAACTTCGTCTGCGAACGAATTAGAATAAATCTAAAATTGACGTAACGAAGGATAACTCTCGTAGTACTTTTGATGATCGGAGGGCTCTTGGTTTAATGGTCGAATTAAAAAATAAGACGCGTATTTTCTGTATTAAAAATAAACCCGTGAAGCTCCGAAGTAAATACAAATAGTCTTGTTTACTTCTGAAAACGTAAGCAAACAAAATTCTAAGCGATTTGAAGTGGTGTTTGTTGATGCCACTTAAGATATTCGTGGAACGATATAGGGACGACATCATCTTGATATTAAGGAAGAAATAACATTTCAGTGAAAAATACGGAAAGGAAATTACTACTAGATACTATTCGGAACTGGTTTCCAAAAATATAGATAGCGGTTTCAACCCCTATAGTTCGCAATTTCGAGTCGTATCTCTATAACGTTAAACGTGAGTTTGATGCCTATAATTAAATCCTGTTTCAATTTTGAACTTCAGTTTATTCCGGGTTATCCTCACACAAAAACTTCATTCGAAATACAAGTCTCTTTAGCTGTAAGTAACAAACAAAAGCTGTACTGGTCAAAGACTGCTTATTTACTCCCGTTACGCCAATGTGACCGTTAGAAATGAGGTGACAACTATAAAAAAATATTATTTTACTTGTCGAATGATATTTTTCTGTACAGTAGACAAACGTTGAGTATTCAAGTAACGGAAAGGTGATTGAATCTTTACCCTCAGGGAATTTGCACCGGTTTGATTCAATTCCGAAATGCAGGTCAGACCAAAATGCGCTACCAAGCTAACTGAATTTCTTGAAACGAATTCAGTGCAACGTTCTACATTTCACTTTGGGAGTAAAAAAATAATAATATTGGGACTGTTAATATTCGGTTTGTAAACAATCCAAAATACTACACAATTTGGTAGTGTATGAAATATAATGTTGATTTAATTTCTTGTTAAATTATTTTAAACGTGGATGGAATGTTTGAAAGATTATAAGTAGGTATAATCAATATTATTGAGTATGGTAAGAAAGAAAGTGATTATTGAAGTAACAACAAAAAATATGTTATTTGCATAGAAGAAGACGGCATTCCACACCGACCCTAAATGAATGAGGGCAAGAGACATTTGACAGTGTCATTCTATCAACTTTAACAATTTCAAGTCAAACTCGTATGGAATTAACATGCATAGCTTAAATGACACGTACAGAAACCAACAAACTCCAAAAAAAAAAAAAATCCAAAAAAAATCCAAAAAAAATGAATGATACTTTATCTAGAGCCCATGTATGAAAGGTCGTACTTTAACTTTTTTCAAAAGGTCAGATAGAGTAGTATGATATCTATTATTAGTTCAAAGGGCAGGCTGAATTCGAAGATAGATCTTCGAAAAGGTTATGTTATTAAATCACTATTTCCGACTGCCAATACCATTTGGGTTTACCATAGAAATATATCTATGGGGTTTACATACCATACGATTTCATGCGTTATATTCCTTACAAACTAATATGTTACACTGACCGTCGCCAGTACCTTTCGAGGGCTCTTCAACCACAATAAGCATTAGAATATTAGGGTTGCGCCCTACTTCGTTGGTCTATTCCAAACAATGTACCACGCCGCATTATTGTAAGTTAAAACCCGGATTACACGGGTTTTAGTGTAAACTTTTAAAAAAAATCTTTGGTGAAATTATGCAAAGTGCAGAAAAAGTATTTGCAATTGTAATGAGATTTCGTTCTATTGAATTATTTCGATACTCACATTTCAGTACTTTGTGCTGTTTTCAAGGGATATACGGATAGAAATCTAGATGGAATAGATATCAATTAATCATTTTATTACAATTGGATACCAATGTCTGTTTTTGTTTTTTGGTCAGAAGTCTTCAGCCTTATTATTTATTTAAATCTGAGGACTATAATTATGACGTATGACAGGCCGCGATATAAGAAAAAAAACGTACTGCACGATAAGTAACATGGGACAAGGGCAGAATTATGACTTCGGCTTTACTGCCATTCGATTTTCAGAAGGTGCAAAGGTTACCCTAGGAGATTCATAAGCCATAATCCAATAAAAGTCTCATATAGTCCAATAAAATTACTTTAAAGATTGACTAATGAATGAACTAAAAACGGAAAATCCAAGTAAACAGTATGAAAGCTTAATATGCAATAAATCACGCGAAGTAATTAAAAATGCTGATTCAAAGGGGAGATAAAACGTTGATTTCTTAATGCAATTAGCATGTTGCCAGTAGGGTTTACAACAACCAAGAATTTATGAGCATCAATGTTGAAAATATGTACATACATTAAATTTAAATTTGGATACATCGTGAATACATGTTTGCCAAATTACCTATACTAATTATAAAAAAACATTATAGGATTTATAAAATGCCTACGAATTCAATAGCAGTTCTGTTATATTTTTAAATTAGTTAAAAAAAAAGAAAATACATACATAATAAAAGTAAACAGTCCTCAGTCGTTGTCTGTTCTAATATTTTTATTTTTAAATTGAGATCAATTTAAAAATAATATCATAAAGAAAGTTTCTGTAAGGTCTTGTTATACAGATATTTAAAATGTTTTCTATTATTGCTACATTGTTTTCTGGGCTTACAAACACTATTAAGTGACTATGTTGACTATGGCAGCTGACAAAACAACTGCACGCCTAACCCTTTAGGGCCTTCTAATTTCTAATGCATCGAAAAGTCAATTGCAAACCGTCAACGGCAAATTTTGCAACATACCATTGTCCGAAAAGGGAACATTTGTTAATTCGAGATGTTATGACGAAAATTACCATAATCGAAGCAACCAGCCATAAAGACATTGTGAACGGCCCAAGGGTGGCCAACAATCAACACTCAGGGAGTTCAGACGAAAGCAACGTTAGAAAACTATTTTCTAACTTATCACCAAGCAATATGTGTCACTTCTCTGTGTTTTATTTCACGTGGCATATTGATATTTTTTGATGTTTTAATATTATGCAGAATTTAGAGGGTTAGTTCAATGACCCGATTGAAGTGTCGCGATAACGTTTTAAGGTGTTAATTTGTGTTAGCTGCTTTATCAGAAGGTATGATCAATTTTTTTGAAGTTCAAAGAGTTCCCCTACCTTTTAGTAGGGCTCGTTAGGCTTGTTTAATATTAGAGAATTAAGGAACCGGATGTGTTAAATGATTCACTTGAAAATGAATTCCTTACCTCCAAACCTGTTTACAAGCATAGGCTTAAGAAGTGCTGTGGTTTAATATTATTAAAAATTAAAGTAATGATTGAGAAACATCTTGAGCACCTTTAGATAAGTTATTTACAGCAACGAAGCCGAATTAACACTACATAATTTGTTTAAATAAGTACATATAGTTTGTATAGCCGTATTCATTTTATGGGTCATAAAATAGTTTTAACATGCACGGTCCACAACCATGAACAATTTCCCCCTTGAGTACACTGACATTGCAAAAAATACTTACTCCTCATCGTAAAATAACGTCCGAAATTGTGCGTGCGCTAGCAATAAAAATGGCAATAATTTTCGTGTACATAATAAAACAACTGAGTCCAAATTGAAAGAGGACGACATTTTTATAGAGCGATAAAATATGGTCGAAGTAGTTCCTACATCATGGGGATTCAAGGACCATGCCGTTAAATGATGTAGTTTTAGCTTTCCAATCTTACCCCTTGTTCAAATATCAAAACTAATATTAACAAGTAATAGAGCGGTCAACAATTACAACGTCTTTGCAAATAGCTATGTTTGGAAGTACTGATACGATTCCGAAAATTTATTTGCTAACGGAATACGATTGATCTGATATAATTACAATTCGGCTATTTTTTCCGAAAACATGCACGGTTTCTGGTGGTAAAGTAGTACTAAACACAAGATCCAAAAATCGGATGGTTGTAAAAATTGGCATTACGAAATTATCATGCATTCATGGAACAAAGAAAAGCAAATTCTGTTTTCACCTAAGCAAGAAGGAAATAAATATCTTCAAAATAAAACAAGATAAATGGATACAAAACCTGTCAAGAAAGGAAAAGTTATGAAAGGTGTCAAGAGAAACGAAAGTAAAGAACGTAAGAAAAACAACTGAAATGGATTTACCGATGAAATATGCAAATGACACTATTTATTTTTAGATGATATTCTTACAATTGAAACTGGTAAAACAAGATATCTGGCTCGATGAAATAATAAAGCTCATCCAAACACAATGGTGGTTCCTCATCTTCCTTAAATTAATTTCATAAAAAATACAAACCATTCATTTGCGCATAATGTCAACAAAATATCGGAACTTATTTGTGTTAAAGCTGTCTGGTTTTATGATTGCCAATGTCCAGGAATACCAGTTTTGCACAGAATTTGTTTGCACAAATCTCCATGTTTATTTAATAATGTACACAATTTTTTAAATTTTATTCAAGGGGTTCGTTATTGTAACACGAGTGTCCCACTTCAAATTGCGATTCATTGTCATCATGCCTTTTATTATTTGCGACCTTTTTTGCGATGTTAGAAAAACAAACTTTTTGTTTGTCTATCGTTAGCAAACTTGTCTGTGTAACACTTCTGTTGCAGCACCACCTTTATTGAGTTATTGAATTGTCCGCCTTACGGGTTTCACTATAGGGTATAAAATTTTATTTTATGTTGCAGCGATCTATAACATCGTTAGTAATTCAATATCCTTTAAAACAAAAAATATAGTCGCATTAACACACGCTATGGGACCATAGGGAACAGATGGTCGTTTTACCATAAGTGGTTTATCTTATCGACTCGGCGATTATATCATCGATATACTACAGTGCTAATTGATTCGTTCATTAATGATAAATTTATTTAACACCAGTTAAACCTTGAACCCCATCTGCTTCTTATCTGGGGACAGTTTACGAAATTTTATTTGGGAACATTAATTTATCTTCCATTAGTCTGGCTTTTTTGCTTCTTCTGGTTTGGGTGTAATAGACTTATATAAGTTGGGCCAGCTGCTTTCCTGTGTGTCATATATATATATATATTATATACCAATAAAAAAGATGGGTTGGTATTAATTCTGTGTTAGTAAATAACTTATGCGCTTTCGACCAAAAATTTCAACGTATTTAATCACCTTCTTTAACTCGTTCATTATTGTCACCAAGAATATACATACATACAGTCCCTACAAAAGCAGTGAAAACAAACTTTTCACTGAATTGCTCTGAAAATAGTTTAGCTTCAAGCAAAATTGACCTGAAAGTGTCAATAAAGCATTTTTTAGTAGGTAGTGGGCCGCCACTGGACCGCTTATCGATAGTTTCAAATTGAATTTCTCCATCCATTGCAGTAAATAATCCCTTGAATTTTCTACATCTAATATGAATGAATAACTTATTCTCATATATATCTGTTGTTTTATCCTTTTTCTTATGTTCTAAGATATCATTTCTCTTTGTGTAGGAATGCCAGATATGTAATTGTAATGATTAATTTTATTGTATTCATTTCTACGTCTGCTTCCTTGATATAAATGAAAGCAATAAAATAAATTCCTATGTTGCATTTTATAGTAAGGATCAAGTGACCGGATTTCATTTTCCATTAAGAAAACTCCACACTTTTACGATAATAATTTCGTATGATATTCTATAAGTGGATTGGATAACACCAAAACGAGTTTTGCCAACTCCATTACTACAACTTGGATTGTTACATTTTTACGATTCTTTCTTTGATTTGATATAGCCATAAAAACTCAGACCATTTTTATCAATTACATTGCTAACGAAAAAGCGAAATTAAATTACTCAAATGTTCTTTTTGTCTAATAAATTATGGTTTAGCTGGAGTAATAAACTTGGAGTTCGCTCTTATTTTCTGGAGACAAATGACTCGTTTTTCAAATTACACCTTTTGAAAAGTACTTTCCTAACAGAGAGGGCAATAAAACTCTTTCTTAAATTCTTTTCGTCATAAAATGTAATGAGAATAATTAACCTCGGCATTCTAACTCATTTATCAAGCAACTTGATACAATTTACGACTTACAGCATTAAAGTGATAAAATATGACACAATTTAAAAACGAAACAGGCACTCCAATCTCCAAACGGGGCAAAACATATAAAAGGGAGAATGATAAAAGAAAAAAGAAGAGCTTTTTCGGACGGAAACAATTAAGAAATTCTGAAAAATTCGTTACCGTTTAATTAAATCAGAACAAGAGTGAAACGTAACGAAGCGGAAAGTCACGCGCGGCGCACAAACGAACTTTACCTTTGGAGCGTTATGAGTATAAACTAATCAGTTTTGTGACCCATTTGGTTGAACTACATCGTTTGATCACGTGGTTGGTTTTAATAAGGTACCTACTTGAATATGCAGGATCCGCGGATAGAAAGTATTTTATATGATAGATAAATCAGAAGCACACAGATTGTTAAGTGGGAAAGGGATTAAGCTTACAATTGAAAACTACAATATTTAACCTAAAATTGGTTAAAAATATACTAACCCCCAGTTTCTGGAAATTATTATAAATATAGAAATCATTGCTAAGAATTCCTTAAACTTAGATAACTGCGCTAGTATTGGTAGAACGAGATTCAACAAGTGCTAAGAATATACAACATGCCAAGATTGTTGACCTATTTTACATATAAAGGCACCGCTTAAAATAACTTCAACGAACTGACCTTCTATATAATTCAAGGCGCCCCAGAGATGACCATGTCACCCCATCTAATCGATGGAAAAATGGAAATGAACTGTAAAATAGAGGTGAGATATACTCGGCTAGTGAATGACTGTAAGAGCTGAAATAGAATATTTCTATGATATTATAAGATTTTACGTAGGTGGTATATAAATAGATGAAGTGGATGAATGGATAAAGGTTTATCTAATAGTAGAGTAGACTTTTGTACTTCTTTTGATTGCTTTTCAAGTCCATGTTTTTCTATTATCAATAACTAGCTATTCCAGTTAGACCTCGACGTATTGCCTCACAGGAGCCATATTTTTTTTTTTGGGATAAGACAATATGGTAGTTTACTAAAAAAAATCTAATAAGTCCGTCAGACAGATTTCCAAAAAAAATTGGACATGAATTTTTCAAGGAAAGAATTCATTGTGCATCAACAAGACAACAACTTCGTCCACATTTCTGTCAATGGGAAAAGTGCCTAGAACACTGACCCATTGAATAGCAAACCTGACTCTTCGGACGGAGAAAAAGTTAGCACGTTGGTCACCTGAAGGCTACTTCATCTTTTTGGTATCAGTTAAGATGTTTCTGGCGTATGGTGATATACATAATGTACATATAGCTCTGAACACGTTTGGGTCTTCGCATGATAAATGAATTCCTAGAGGAGAATAAATCTATACTTCTATACTAATATATACTAATATATACTAATATTATAAAGAGGAAAGATTTGTATTTTTGTATGTAAATACAAAGATAAGATTTGTATTTACATACAAAAATAAAAATCTCAAAAACTACGAATAAACTCAAAAACTACTGGACCGATTTCAAAAATTCTTTCACCATTAGAAAGCTACATTTACCCTGAGTAACAAAGACTATATTTTATCCCCATATTCCCACGGGAACGGGAACTACGCGGGTAAAACCGCCGGCGCTGCTAGTCTTATTAAAGCAGAGCCTGTTAAAATTGAATCTAAATTACTTCCTCTACTTTTCTTGTCATCACAAAGTCAATACCGTTTCGGCAAGAAATTAAGTCATTTTGTTCACGCACGGCTAAGCTTAAAGCTACTTTAATAATAAGCACTTTCGTTTGCTTCTCTCCAAAGAAGATCAAAGTCAAGGTAACGAGGTCGCCGAGCCAGTGAACAGAGTTCAGAGCTTCCAGTGTCGCTTTCATTAAACCATTCTGAAAGAACTTCTGCCATAGAATTGACCATAAATTCCACAAATGGTACCTATTTGTTTCATTAAGACGAGGATGATGATTATTCCTTAACTAATTATGTTAATATATGTGTGATTTGCAGGTTCTTAATATGTGGTATACTAATAGAAATCAATTTAAATAAACAGTAAAGCAAAATGTTTTCAGTTAAATTCAACATGGTTATGGAAATAAAATGATTGTATACTACGCTGGTGGATCAAATCAGGATGGTTGTAAATTGACATCACTAGAGCGCTCCTAATGCACGTTTTCCAGCAGCAAACACTGCAATATTTTGAACCTGATTCTAGCTCTGATGTTGCACAGTACGACAACTGAGGCGAATGTGTTTGTACTTCAAAACGGCCACTAACAAAGCTACGCGACACTGCGGTCGACATGTCGCAATTTACGCTGGAGCGTCCTTTCGCTTTGTGAAAAATATGGATGTATTTTTTACAAAGTGAACGATAAAATGCAAACGATGTAAATTGACGCCTTTGACGGTGTGAAGTGACGGCTATCACGGTTTCAGTACTGCACAGCGAGCCAGGTTTCCCAATGACCACTTTATTATTACTGCAACCGCGTACGTGTGCCGAAAATCATTAAAAATTCAGGACACTTTAACGAATGCAGCATCCATACCAAATGGGCATCCGATACAAATACCCGTTATACACGATATGTGATGTTAATTACAAATCAGTCACAACCCGGCATTTCAAAGATAATACAATTTATTGTATTGCAGATCCGTACACGCGTCACGTAAAAAATGTTCGAAATTAAAATTAAAACTCAGTCCTTTTGTAATCGTCACAATAGATGTAAAAATTTCGAATTCAAGTATCTAAGTTCATTGACAAACACGCGTACGACAAAATTAATTAGTTCCATCAATCATTGGTTGAATGGTGTCAGTCTAACACCGGCCCACTGGTTTGAAAAAGGCCAACTATAGAAAAAAAAGTGTAACGTGATTCGACCATTGTGCGTTAACCCTTCTATTGCTGGGTTGATAAAAAGTTGTGACGCTCGAACGGGGCGGAATAGCGCCTGGGCGGAGATATACTGGGACAATATTTTGAACGCGTTGGAGATATGATAAGTGAAGATTTATTTTCGGGTCGGCGTGCTATGTAAGCGTGTGATCTGGAATGTTTGTCGTATATTTACATAATTTTGATAAGCACCTAATTACGATAGTAATGTAAACTTTAAGATTAGAGGTACGATATTTACTACTTTTGGTGTTTCTAAGTAATTTAATTTGTAGTAAATAATATTTATTTTGTTTATGTCTGGACTTTATTGACTTTTTAATTATCTTCCTGTTTATAGGTGAAAATTCCAGAAAATAAATTGACTTTCAAAGACGTGTGTGATTTTTACCGAGGCCTTGCCTACACTTAACAATTTTTACCTCAGAGGTGATTGATGAAATTCCCATCTATCACCATCCATAAATTGATTTACTGAGAATATTATCTTAAATACATAAGCGATGAAAGGAAAGTTAAAAAAACCTTGACGCCTTTTGGCAAAGCTTTTACGACCACGGATTAAGTTATATTTGCTGATTATTTATTATCCATTAAAACGCTTAGCGAACCCCTTTTTGATATCGATCAGTTATCAATCACTGAATGAAGGGAGAAACATGTCAATCGACCGAGTCTTTGTGATGTATTTATTGTTAAAACTACAATGATATGATATCAAAAATGATAAAGTTGTAGTCAAGTACACTGCAAAAAAAAGTATCGCTAGAAATTCCATGAGGATATGTGACAAATTGTGTCTCAATAAAACGTTATTTTTATTATTATTTCGTTCGGATCGTGCCCTCTGAAATATATGTATTTGTGACAATACGAGACCGTCGGGAAGATAATTTACATATCTATAGGTGATACTTTGAATATGACAGCAATCTATCATACGCGGTGACAATGCGCGTGCGCCCTCTGTCGACCTTTCGACGTATTTCGGAACAGTTCGGCGAAAACTTTAGGGTTGTCAGTCACTAGTCAGTATTATTATTTGCAAAATAATTATAAAATGATTTGTAACTGATATTTGAATTTCATAATTATGTATGTTTCTGTAACTTTTTATATATAAAAAAATCCCAATATTTTCCTTAGATATCCGAGTAGTTTAAAATATGTTTTAAATCCTATAGTCATTAAACCTGATCCTAAATTATATTACATAGATGAAAAAGTGAGTTTATTTATTTTTTGTGGTGCTTTCACTCCCAAATCGACGTATTTTGGTTCAGTGATATATGGAACCATGAAGGCTTAAAGCGAGCGAAGCCCGTGCCCGAATGTTTGTGATGTGATATAAGGTACCTAAGTCCTCAAGTAAATAGGTAAAAGCACACTGATGACCACATCCTATAATACATAATTATAACCAGATCAGGTATACGTATATTTTAAAAAATGATCAACATTGAAGAAAAATTTCCTCCAAAAATATTCACATACATAACTAAAGACAATTGTTTTGGTAGTACATGAGTAATAGTGCCATAACGTAGAAAATGACACAAACATTTGTGGGCTCGTCGTCCATTATCATTGTCATTTGGTGCCGCGAGGCGATGCAATTGGCATAACAATGCAGCGTCGGCGCATCTTTTTGTAATAAAAAAAAAAACTAATTTGCATTATGACATTTGTTGTTGTCAGTGAGTGACAGCTAGTGTCAAAGTCAAAAGTATTCATTTTGTGTTTTAGTAATTTACATTATAAAAGATTCAATGAAGGGTTGAATATTGATTGGGTATGGTATTATTTTATTTTAGGTTTAAATAGTTAGTAGTAGGTCATCGATATAGCCCACCGGATTAGTAAGCTGAAGTGGCAGTGGCAGTGGGCCATATTAGTCGTAGAAACGAAAACCGTTGGGGTAAATGAGTTCCGGAGTGGAAAGCGCGCCTCGGCAAACATAGTGTAGGACGTCCTTAGGCCCAGTGAAGTGACGATTTGCAGAACGGCTGGCAGAAACTGGATACGGGAAGCTGAAAATAGATCTAAGTAGCGTGCAATTGGAGAGGTATATGTCCAGCAGTGGACTGTAACAGGCTGTTAATGATGATGATGATAAATAGTTAACTCCATTTTTTTAATTAAATAGTTAACTTCAATTTTTAGGGTGCATATACTGCATAGAAGATCTATACGAGCAACTTCGAAATCAATCCGCATTGTTTTGTTTGCTTTTATAAGATACTGAACTAAACTGATTAATAATACGACTTGTTGCTTAAAATAGAACGTACTTTTCCAATAAAGGCGTAACGATTAAGACTAAGCGTTATTTCTTTTTAGACATTAATTGCAATAAAAATTCAACCAGAATTAACTACTGACAGTCTTTCAATTCGCTCATTATTCCATATCCTTTGTTAATTTCACGTAAAATAATTGTTAAACAAAAGCATGAAACCCTAACAATCGACTTATTAACTTTTGTTTAGATTGTGAGAAAAAATAACCCTAAATTAAAGGTGTTATTAATTTGTACTCATTTGCATTACAGTTACTGTTGGGTTTTTTTTTAATACTGTTGGTACTAGAAAAGTGTTACAAGTTTTGTAATTTGTAAGCTGAGTATTTTTAAAGTAACATGCTGTGTTTTTAAGCAAACAGTGTGGTGCAACTGGTATTTAGCAAGCTTTAAAGTTTGCATTTTGGAACGATGAGTGAAAAATGAAATATAGTGCGTAAATTGAACGTCATTAAATTTTGTTTTTCATTGTTTTAGTTAGAATTTATAAAATATAAATACTTTTCCTGTGTACAATAATCAATTACATTACGAGCTTAAAAGTACTAGAAATTATTGATTAGTAAGTACAATGTACACACATTAATCAGTGTCTAAAATGCTGTACCTTATTTTAAACCTTCAATGTAAATCTGTTTAAAAATAATACATAAACCATATTCTGCTTTTTTATTCATATTTCATTCTTACTGTTACTAACTAGACTGCAGGCTATTGTATTGTAACGTCTATCTAAAAACACAAATAACTATATTTTAACAAAAAACAAAACTAGTACGGAACACTCACGCCTCAGGTAAAACCAACAGCACCCAATCCTATTGTCTGCGGCCGCTAAATCTATTGATGTTTGCAAAAAAAACTTGTAAATTCTTTTTTTTTATCGCCGCCATCGCAAACTAGCCCCTTTTATGAATGGAGTAGGTACGTGAGCCGGCAAATCAAACAGAGCTTGGTTTAGCATTTATTTGTATTTGTATTGTTTCGGTCCAAGTATTCCGCCGCAAACGGTATTTAGATCGAAAAGGAGTTTATTGAAAAAAAAAAATCTATTGAATATAATGGAATTGCCAAAGCAATCTAAAATATGTATTTTATCTTCTGTTACTTGTCTGTACTGTTACTGTCGGGTATTTGGTTGTATTTTTGTCTCCTATTGAGGTTTAGAACTGTACCTTCAAATATTTAAATGTTGCCTCATGCCTCCTATTCAAGTCTGCTATTACAATAGTGTCAGAACGGTCTATCATTGATTTGATAATGGTTGAATATGAGAAGTTTGGTAATCTACTAATATAAAGGCGTCATTATGACTTTCCAATGGTCAACCATTGACATTGACGTATGCGGTAATCTGCTAAAAGTTTGACAGTTCCTTTGTTAAGAGACCTACTTACATTAGAACGTCATAGTGCAGTCATTGCTTAAATAGCTCGGTTATCAAAAAGTATTACGAGACCATTGACCGATCAATGATCGCCCATTATGAATTTAGCAGATTACGAACTTTTAGCAAAATGACAATGGGATCGTGTTGGGATGACAAATTTATAAAAATAGCAGACTTGGGGCCCTGTTCAGTCAACATGTTGCCATGTAAGCTAAGGTGGACTGAGCATGAAGTGAACTGTCATTCTATTTTATTTGTACGGATTGGCTTCATGTTTACGCGGTCACTCAGTGGCGTGCCGAGGTTCGACTTAGGGTAGGCCAGAGAAAATGTCCTAATATTTTTTTAAAAATAACCACATTATTCAGGGTTGATTTTTAATGAAATGAGTTTTTTTTTTGTTTTTTATTTAAATAGCCTATTAAAAAAAATAACACCACATTTCAACCCTGAATAATGCGGTGCGTTTTTTTTTTGACATTTTCTCTGGCCTACCCTAACTCGAACCACTGCACGCCACTGCGGTCACTTGTCTACAAAATCTCCCTGCTGGTGCATTGATAAAAAAATAATATAAAATATCAATCAAATCTTTATTCCAACACTTAATATGGAATTAGCTTTTTTTTAATTAGGACTTCAAGTAGCACACAGGTAACAAGGCAGACGCCAGTATCAAAAATAAAAACGAATGACACAGCTTTTGTAGATAGAAAAATAAAACATTTTACAAGTTTCACTAAAACTGCAGCCATAAATACAGCTTCTCTTTCATTAAGCATTCTCAAACATTACAAGGATTATTAAGAAAGAAAAACTACTTACCTCGAAAAGCGCTAAGTAACCTGATACAATTAACCTTGTCCTTTGTTATTCTCAGTCCTCTTTGTTCATGTATGCGCCCACTAATTAAAAACTCTATGCAAAACAACCCTGTTATTTAGAGTCCAAAATAATGTTTGCCGTTTCTTCTTTGGACCGCACCCATGCATCTAATGAATAAATTAGGCTCATCCAATTTGCATACATTGTTACAATGTTTGTTAGGATTTTTTTTTAATAAAAAAATGGTTTACGTAATTACCGCGCCTTTATTATATACATTTTAGCGTAGTAAGCTTACGCTTACTTAACATTTTTGTTTCATCTCGGGACATGGGGCACCCCGACTCGGACAGGTTAGGTTAGAAGGACCACCTCCTACGTGGTTATTTTTTCTTTAAACCATAGAGCTGAGCACTTTTGAGTATTTTGAGGTTACTGAGGTTAGGTCACATCATTCTGCCGCTGACTGAACTAGACGGAGTTGCCCCGGATGAGGAGGCTCCTCATCCGGGGCATCTGCGTCTAGTTCAGTCTCAGATGTAGGTATGTACAAACTGGATATTGAACAGGTCAGATGCTCTTTGATTACCTTAGCAGCTGTAATTACGTTGCAAAATTCTGCCGTGAAAGGACTGTTCAATATTCAATATTTAACAGAATAAACGTAAATATAATCGCAATTTAAGGGTTGGAGGGAGGGAGAGAGAGGAGACTTATCAGCACAATGGTGGCCAAAGGGCGCCACCATTGTGCTAATATACATCTATAAATAAATATATTAGGCAAAATATACATCTATACTGTAAAATGAGCGACATCCACAACTTTAACACCAGAAACAAGCACAAGCTACATGCTCCTTCCCACCGACTTCGTAAGGTCCATGAGTCATTTGTGGGGCTCGGTATCCGTTTTTACAATAAACTTCCGCTTTCTTTTCTTGACCTGCCTTTTAACTCATTTAAAGCTAAAGTTAAATCTAACCTTTGTTCGAAGGCATACTATTCTATTAATGACTATTTAGACGACAAAGATAGTTGGTCGCTGTGTTGAACGCAAGACAATGTCATATTTATCATGTTCTTTCTCTATAAGTTAGCTTATGACAGGTTATATGAGTTCATATATATATATATATATATATATATATATTTTGTTTTTGTGTAATTTTTTATGACTATGTAGGTCAATCTATTTTTATTTAATTGACTCAATCTAATCTTTACAATGTTTTTATAGTGAATTGATTTAATATTTCCATGTTGGATAATTGATTTTTTTCCTACCTTTGGCATGTAATGACTTTGCATACTATTGTATAAATTCAAGTTCTTAAAACGTAACAGACAGATGTGTTGCTGGGGAGTTTGTTGCGCCACTTCTTCTTCCCAGCTAAAACACTAGGAAGTGGGCGTGGGTGGTGGGCGTTTTGGGGGACTGTCTTTATGTAAAATTTGACGTTCAAAAAGTGCTGTCGCTCAGCCTAGTTTGAATAAATGACTTTTGATTTTGAAATACCATCTGTGGGCCAAATTTCATCAAAATCCGTTCAGTAGTTTTTGCGTGAAAGAGTAACAAACATCCATCCATACTTACAAACTTTCGCGTTTATACTATTAGTAGGATAGAATAAGAGCAGGAGGTTGAAGATCCCGGTTTCCACAGAACAATCGTCTGGTCATGGTGATGAACAGATGACTGATTGCATTTTTTTAAATAAATGGTAGGTTTCCTATTCAACCGCTGGTTTCATGTGAAAGCTATAAACAACGTTCGCATTCGCATCTGTCAAAACTTGTTAATAGCTTTGCTTGAAAATTTGTTGAATTGGCCCTCCGCTCAAAGGACATGTCTTGATTTTAATCATTACTCGTCCACCGGCCTTAATTACTTACTTATACATGCCTGGATGACCTATTGCCTCGAGTGATATTCAATACTTGCTAATTATAAACACATAATTAACGCTTAAATTCGCTTTTGAATAAAATATACTTAGTGCTCTTATCGAAATGAGTTTCGTATTAAAAGGCTGTATTCATGATGAAAAAGATACCTACTCTGCATAGATCCATTTTCAAACTCAAACTCGTTTTTACCATTTGCAGACACTTTTCATCTGTCAAGAGACCGATATGCATATATGAAAAATTCACATTCTAAAACATAGATCTCTTTAGAGAGGAACGCGGTAGAAACCAATGCATTACTGTTAGAAGAAAAATAACAATGCTTATTCTTTATAAACATCCAAAATTTAATTTTCGAACACAATGCGCAGGAGCAGTTACGCTAACGCGCTAAACCGATAGTAAAATATAAATGATGCGTGAAAATTGTGCATTATCGTAAATAAAGAAACGGAATTGACAACAAAGGAGCTCTTCATATAACAATAACAGCATGTTTTTAAACCCTTTCACGCTCTGAATTAAATGTAATAAATCTTGTTCTAAATCCGACATGATTGAACTGCGGCACTTCCGATGTTAAAACGATAAAAACTAAAAAGTTTTATTCGAAATATAAAAGTTAACTAAATGAATTGCGCATGCTCCATATAATTTTCATGTTTATGGTGCAGCTCGGAACTTTTTTATGGTTTCTATTTTATTGAGTAAATTCGGCTTTAGAAACACGGTTATTTCAAAGTTTTTAGCTGTATCATAAGCAGTTGTTTCAAAATTTTGTAGGTATGATTGGAAATGGTTATACTTTTTATAGCGCTTCTGTATCTTCTCTTTTTCGTTTCTTTAAAGAACATAAATGTAGAATCTCGGGTTTTTTGCACACCGAATTTTTATTCACAGCTCGGATATAGGCTATTATATTTTTTACAATAATATTAAACGGTTTTTATTCCCGGGCAATTGTCAAAACTGGTTTATATTTCCGTTACAGTAAAAATCGCAAGAAACTGGAAGCAATTACGAAATAGCGTTATTAATAAAACTTCAAACATCTGGCAACCAGTTCCTTCCAACAGTAACATAACTCACCGGGGAACAATATTATTTAAAACAACAAAAACTTGTTATAACTACGTCACAGTACCTGAACACGCACAATCGGACATCCGACACGCGTCTCCTTATTAAATTATAAAGAAAATAAACCGGTAAACTTGGCAACCCTACCATTTTGAAGAGGAATACCATTATTTTTACTATCTCGTCGTATTTTAGTGTTTTAAAATTGGTCGATTAATAGCAAGGGGAAGCTACCGGAAAGGGCCCGCCACGCGCCTAACCAGGTGGGTGTGATTTTTTTCTTCGCCTATATTAAAAAGGAAATGACTTTTTAAGCCAATTCTCTTTAAGGGTCTCGTGAATGAGTGTATACAAGCCGATATTAAAGGCGTTTTACTTTTAATTATTTTCAAAAGTCAAGCATAAGGTTAATTGAGTTCTATTTTTAAACACCTACACTTGATTTTTCCCTGCCCGGATTGTAATGTAGGTAACTGGCCAGTAGTTTGAGTTAAATTGACACAAAGGATTGGTATAAATTGCTACTTTTCTAGTAATTTCATTATGTAGGGAATGATTTATTTCGAAACGCTTGAGTTGTTGACTGGAGCAACAATAATTTTAATTACAGAACATAAAACACAATTATCATCACTCATAAAAAAAAACGACATGGATACAACTTTCACTATTCGTTCTTATTATTTTGTAAATCTAATTGCACGAAACAAATATTATTTAGGTTGAAAAATAATAGCAGTCATATAATATGACTTACTAAACTGAAGTACACATAACCAATGTCTTAGAAGACATTAGTAGCATGCAAAAAACTTTAATATCTAAATTATGTCAAACTGTCACATGACATCGTACTTCTGATAAAACTTACGTGACTACTGAAAAATCAGACCACAGAGAGGTTTCTAAACTAAACGGTATCTAAATAACCATATTTATTATTTATATGTAGTAACTAAAACTTTGGAAAAAACCAACTCCTTTTTTCACAATTACAAATATTATGAGGTGTCATCAACAATATTTTTATAAGGAATAATACGAAGCAGTCATGCAGATGTCAAGTTTCCTTAACAACCCGAAACCGTATCCATTCTCGCAAGTAAATGAGCCATAACGTGTGAATTTCTTCGTTCCGTTACGTTGACGTTAACGACTTGAGAATATTACCGACGTACTCCCAGTCAGTAACTATTTACTTCAATGTACGTCGTTAAAGTATAATTAATACAGTGTTTGCCTCCATTCCTTCTTATATTTTAAATGTGAATATCTGTAGCATGTTTGCTAATCGATCATGTTCGCGACGATGCGTCTTAGCTACATAGTATAGATAGTTATAGGTAGCTATAATAGTACATAGAATGTTGCAACAAATAAAACCGCGACTACATAGTATAGGTAGTTATAGGTAGTTAGTTAGTACATAGAATGCTGTAACAAATAAAGCTGCATGGTATAGATAGTTATAGGTAGCTATAGTTGATACATAGTTTGTTATTGAAATAAAACACATTCGTTACAGTTGTTTGCTCTCAAGAGGCAGTATATAAGCCCTTGGAGCCTTTATTTCTTCCAAGTAAATAGAATATAGTTAGGTAGGGTATCCTGTCCCTTACACATAACAGTAAACACATGGTAACCCTGGTAATCGAAGGTATATAAAGGTAATCAAGGTATATAAAAGGTAATCGGTGGTATATAAGGTAATCGAGGTATATACACACACAGACAGACATACATAGGTAAATAGAAAGGGCTTGGTAATTGAGACCTGAAATATTAGGTCAAAGGTAGTCGCATAGCTAAAAGCGACACTGACCAATCACAGAGCAGGAGGGTGCTGGTACGTGATTGGTCAACAGTTTTTGATAAATAGCCCTGGTGAAGGTATGCACAAAATAAAACACTTTGCATCTACCCTCTTCCTTTCCCGAAAATACAAGTCTAGATTCTAGACTTCTAAATGTCTGAAATAGAACCGCCTTGAAAGATCCTTTCAGGGGATATATAGATGTCTATAGTGTATGCAGGCATAAAGCCGTAATTTAGGTTTAAATAAAACTGTTTATTTTTATCCCCCTGAAACATATACGCTTATAGAGTTGCAACCCCTTAAGTGACAGGGTTGAAACATATGTAGTTTTGTAGAGGGTTGTCGTATCTACAGAGATACATATAGCTGTATAGCCCTCCTAGCATAGTTTTACGGTAAATTCACCCCAAGTAGGTAATAGCTTCGCGCCTACTATAGTTTTGTATAGTTTTCGGCATCTCACCCCTACATGGAGGGGGATGAAGGGGTGAATTCGTCTCCGCTGTATGGAGCCTACCGAGGGCTATCCATAAAGGTACGACAACCCCTACTCACATAGACCTAAGCCTAGATATAGCTTAAAATCTAGAATTGTTATAGTGAAAATTGGCGTTAATAAACTTCATCACACACGGTGATTTTTTGGGTGTCGATACGGTATAGTTGCGCCGTACAATAGAAACATAGAAACTTTAAGAAATTTGTAGTCATTTGCAAGATATTTCGGATTTATAACTAAATGTAGAATCATATAGTCGCGAATTTCACCCTTCAAATCGCTAAGTGCATAGTGAACAAGTTAAATAGTGTTTTATTGTGACTTTATTGGTAAGCCCTCTATACCTACCCCTATATACTGTGTCAATAACAGCAAGTATAGCAAGTATTCAGCTAAGGGTTGCATCCTCATGGCCCGTAGCTTATAGACGGAGCGTCAACGCGTCTGGATCATTTATACCTAGGTGGGTTGTCACCATACAGTCCACTTTTGAAGAATAGGATAACCTACCCTGGCCACCCTACAGTCCAGTCGATCACGTCCGCCCCGTACATTTTCTGGTCCATCGGAGCCGGATAATTTGAAGATAGCCTGATCCAGCTATTTGGAAGTTGGATTTATAGAACCACGCAGCTACCCTGAAGGCGCAACCCCTATTGTGAAGTCGCACCCCCTTGAAGAAAAAACTACCCTTCAACATTTCAAGACACGAAGGGTGTCCCTAGAAGCTAAATAGAAGTCGGACCTTGAAGAAATCATCCCTTCAAGAAAACTACCCCTAGGCAGATTGATGTTGAAAAATAGTGAAGCAACAACATAGAAGAAATTTAATCAAGCTGAACTTAGAAAATTTCGAACGACTTCACACTTTGAAAATTTTGAGGGGTTCCGACACTTAGAATATTTTTGAAGATTTTGAACTTGGAAAATTTTTTGAAGAATTTTGAACTTAGAAAATTTTCAACAATCCGGGACTTGGAAAATTTTTGAAGAATTTTGTACTTGGAAAATTTTCAACAACCTGACACTTAGAAAAGTTTTGATCAAGCGGGACATAGAATATTTTTGAAGAATTTTGGACTTAGAGAATTTCGATCGACTTCACACATAGAAGATTTTGAACAGTCTGGGACTTAGAAAAGTTTCAGTCAATCCGAACTTAGAATATTTTTTGAAGATTGGGGACTTTGAAGAATTTTGGAAATTTTTTAAAAATTTTTTTTTTTGGAAACTTGGATTGAAGTTTCACCTGAGGCTTACCAGTGGACTACCGAATAGTTTTGAAGATTCATTGAAGACTTCAACAATGCCGATCACGAGGTCGCATGGCAAATCATCCGAGGCGTGGACAGTTCCGATACAGGAACCAGCCGAGAGGGTTCCTGCTATCCATCATCAGGTGCCGCCGCGTTCGCCTTCATCGTCTGGGACGGCGCGATCGATGCAGCAGCGCAGTGAAGACGTGTCTCCGCCTGCTGCCGCTGAACGAATAGAACAGATAGAAGCTTCAGCAATAGAACGAGTACCTGCACCATTGCCGACAACAGTACAGAAACAGATGCCATCGACCTCAAGGAAGGGAACCCGCTTTGAGACGACTTCAGATAGTACAATGAAGCCGTCAAATAGAAGAGATAGCCGAGTCTTGCCAATGACTACCCGGGGTGACGCCCGTATAGAACATAGACGTCCGTCGTCGACCATTGACAGGTCACCGCGGTCATATAGAAAATTACAGAAGGCTCGCGAAGACTTATTGAAGATTAAGTTGGAGCTTGCCCAGTTAGCACTTCAGAGAGCCGAACAAGAGTCGGACGAAGAATATTTGGACGATAGAAACTCAAATGAAGAGTACGTGCGTTCCTGGCTGGAAGAGGCGCCTGAACCTGTTCCTGATCAGAGAGAGACCAACGCCGCCGAGGGGGACATCCGTGATAGTCGACAGCAACCGCCCCCCCCTGTGGACTTCGAACCAATAGTGGACTCTCGTCGAACGCACATAGATCCAGATAGTGCTAAACAGATAGAGCCACCACCTATGAAGAAAATAGAAGACGATAGGAGCGAGGATAATTTACGTCCATTCGTTACGGACCTTACGGCTGCTATAGCATCTTTAGTTGACAAGAAAACAGAACAGCAGTCACAGAATTCCTCCTCGGCGTCGAAGGTCATTATGACTTTACCGAACTTCAGTGGTGCGCATACAGAATGGTTGTCATTTCGAGCCATTTATGAAACAACTCGAAAATATTTCAACGATGTCGAGAATACAGCAAGACTTAGAAGAAGCCTGCATGGACGCGCTTTAGAAACAGTTAGTTCAGAACTCATCGGCCATGCAAGACCAGATGACATCATGAAGGAACTCGAGCTGCAATTCGGCCGACCAGATTCGATAGCACAGGCCGAAACAGATAGATTGCGAGGACTGACACGATGCAGTGAAAATCCAAAGGATATTTGCTCATTCGCAAGCCACGTGAGGTGCGCTATAGTAACGCTGCGAGCATTGAAGAAGGATCATTACCTGATCAACGCCGAGCTCATGCGAACCTTGACAGAGAAGCTACCGAACTCGATACGTGTACAGTGGTACCGTATATATACAGAAAAATACCAGTCCTTGCCAGACTTGTCGCTGTTTAGCGAATTCATTACCGAACAAGCTCGATACTGCAGCGCTTTCGCTCCTGCTGAAAACATCAAGACAGAGGGCTCATCCAACCGACGCACACCGCAGCAGAGGACTCACACAACAACAGAGAAGTCAGCAAGCAAGTGCCGACTGTGTGAGAAGGATGGCCATATAGAACGCGATTGCTCGAAGTTCAAGAATAGTAATAGTAACAAGAGATGGGAAATTGCGAAGAATCTAAACCTGTGCTTCCGTTGCCTGAAGCCAAGAAGAGAGCGGCATAAATGCAACGCGAAGAAGTGTGACGTCAAGGGGTGTACAGCCACGCACAGTCGGCTACTTCATTACGACAAGAAGCCTGCTGCGGTGGCAGCCGAAAAGCCCAGACAGACCGAAGTCAAAAAGGAGCCCAAGGAGACAGTCGCCAGCTCAAGATCATCGTCGAATCACGCCTATTTAAAGATCATCCCGGTCCGGGTCATTGGACCGGCGGGAGAGGCATCTACGTTCGCCCTACTCGACGATGGATCGACCGTATCGTTGATCGATGAAGACATCGCCGACCAAGTCGGAGCCGAGGGCAAGATCGACCCACTGAAGATTGGTGCGATCGGTGACACCATGATCGACACTCCTTGTTCGAAAAGAGTCACAGTGACACTCGCGAGTCAGCATAGAAATAGGGTGCCGTTCAGAGCGCGCACCATACCGAAGCTTAATCTCGCGTCACAGACAGTCCGTGAAGAAGATGTCACACATTGCAAACATCTCATCGACTTGAAAGAGCAGCTAGTCTATGATGTTGGCGCGCCCAAGATTTTGATTGGCCAAGACAACTGGCACCTTCTCCTTGCCAGTGAAGTCAGAAGAGGCCCCAGGCACCAGCCAATAGCGTCACTTACAACGCTTGGATGGACGCTACATGGCGCGCACACTAGAATACTCGGTCAGCAGGTGCATTACGTCAGCGCATGCAGAGAAGATAGAGAAAATAGAGACGATAGACTGAACGAGCAACTTCGTGAATTTTTCGCACTCGAGTCCCTAATAGTTAATCCTCGGCGTCCAGATTCTGATCCAGAGAAGCAGGCTGAAGACATCTTGAAAAGACATACCAAACAGTTGACAGATGGGCATATAGAAACAGCTATGTTATGGAAAAATAACAATTTTGAAATGCCCGATAGTTATGGGACAGCACACAAGCGGCTGATCTCTATAGAAAAGAAGCTCGACAAAGATCCGAGTCTTCGAAATAAATATATAGAACAGATGGACTCGCTCCTTTCAAAAGGGTACGCAGAAAAAGCGCCCAAACAGACCACGCCAGGAAGAACCTGGTATCTGCCTCATTTCGACGTCTTCAATCCCATGAAGCCGGAGAAGTTCCGAATAGTACACGACGCCGCAGCTAAATCAAATGGAATGTCGCTGAACGACTTCCTACTCACAGGACCGGACCTGTTACAGTCGCTGCCCGGCGTCATGATGAGGTTTCGTAGACATCCGATAGCCATTTCAGGTGACATTACCGAAATGTTCATGCAGGTCAAA
Source organism: Hecatera dysodea (assembly GCA_905332915.2). NCBI lineage: Eukaryota > Metazoa > Arthropoda > Insecta > Lepidoptera > Noctuidae > Hecatera > Hecatera dysodea. The sequence goes on from HG995304.1 coordinate 10,698,741, forward strand.
GTACGACCTGAAGATAGAGACGCCCTCCGATATTTGTGGAGAGGCAATAGAAGAGAAGGAGCCCCCGACGAGTATCGAATGACGTCAATCATATTCGGCGCGGCAAGCTCACCGTGCACGGCCATATTCGCGAAGAATTGGAACGCGAACCGGCACATAGAACAGCATCCAGAAGCAGTAGAAGCAATAGTGAAGAACCATTATATGGACGATTATCTGGATAGCTATAGAACAGTTGAAGAAGCGACACACATAGCAACAGCGGTGAAGAAGATACACCAACAGGCTCGTTTCGAAATTAAGAAATGGGTATCGAATGACATCGACGTCATACAAAATATAGAACCGTCGCTTATAGAAACAGAAGTCGTCGACATCGGCGACCATACAGAAAAAATTCTTGGCCTAATATGGAGACCAAGAGCAGATACGCTGGGTTTCAATCTGAGCCTAGCCCGATTACCGAGTGGCGTATTACAGAAGGAAGTGCCCACAAAGAGAGAGGCGCTGAAAATAGTGATGTCACTATACGACCCACTCGGCCTAGCCTCACCCGTAACGATTCGCGCCAAACAAATACTCCAAGAAGCATGGAGAAGAGGAGTCGACTGGGACCAGCCGTTCGACACAGACTTGGCCACAGCATGGAGAAGTTGGGTTCAACATCTACAGAATCTTGCCCAAGCCACAGTACCAAGATGTTACCCAGGATATAGCGACGCCATAGAAACGCAAGTCCACGTTTTCACGGACGCGAGCGAAACTTCGTACGCCGCAGCGGTGTACTGGCGTATCTCTACAGAAGATGGCAAGACTCACGTGAGCCTCGTCATGGCCAAGGCAAAGGTGGCGCCACTCAAGCTCCAATCGATACCCCGACTCGAGCTGCAGGCCGCGGTGATGGGGACCCGCGTCGCTGCAGCTGTCATCCGAGAACACGGAGTCAAGCCGGCCTCCGTGACGTACTGGTCAGACAGCAAAACCGTGCTGACCTGGATCAGAAAAGGAGCTCGAGTTTACAAACCGTTCGTCGCGCACCGCATAGCTGCCATAGAAGAGCATAGTAGAGTCGAAGACTGGCGATGGGTGCCCACTAAGAAAAATATAGCAGACGCAGCCACTCGTGACGTACCACAGCACTTTGATTCGAGACACGAGTGGTTTTGTGGCCCCAGCTTCCTGTATGAAGAGTCGACAACATGGCCAATAGAAAAGCCTCCACTAGAGGAACAGACGGGTGAGGAGCGAACCTTAGTCGCTATAGAAAATATAGATAGAAGACTCACAGAAGTCATACCCGATCCAGCAAGATTTTCAAAATGGGAACGACTGTTGAGAGCGACGGCGACAGTACTACGCTTCGTCGCCAAATGTCGGCCGCCCAAAGAAAATACGTTCTATAAAAGAACGAGGAAAAATATAGAAGCGGATCCGGATTGGAGGAAACGTACAAAGACGGCAGTGCCCCCTCCTACAGCATCAGTGACGTCCCCGGTTACGTCAAAATATAGTCAAATAATAGAAGCCGAATACCTCCAACAAGCGGAGAGGTTACTCGTGCAAGCTGTACAGCAACAGACGTTTTCCCGCGAGTTAACAAGTTTACGTGAAAACGAAGAAATAGATAAGGACAGCGCCCTACGACCGTTGCAAATAGAATTGAAGGATGACGTCATACGCCTCAGAAGTCGTATAGATAAAATCGACAAAATAACAGAAGACGTCAAGCGCCCACCCATATTACATGGCGACCATCGTATAACTCAGCTCTACATAGACTGGACACACCGCAGCTTACAACACAGTGGAACCGAGATGACCATCAATGAAGTCCGACAGCATTACTGGGTCGTCAGAATGAGACCCACAACGAAGATGGTAGTGACACGTTGTTTACCGTGTCGCATTAGGAAGGCGTGCGCACCAGTACCAGCTACAGGCGACCACCCCAGAACGCGTCTAGCTCATCATCAGAGGCCGTTCACATTCACTGGACTCGACTATTTCGGTCCGCTATCCGTTACAGTCGGTCGCCAGCATCAGAAGAGGTACGTGGCTCTATTTACGTGCCTGACCACCAGAGCGGTACACCTGGAAATCGCCGCAAGCCTCAGCGCAGACTCCGCGATACTAGCACTGCGCCGCTTCGCTGCACGCAGAGGATGTCCAACAGAAATACATTCAGACAACGGCACCAACATGCACGGTGCCGACAAAGAGCTCCGAGTCGCCTTCGAAGAAGAGGCAAGTCGCCGAGGCATAGTATGGCGCTTCATCACTCCGTCAGCGCCTTTTATGGGTGGCGCATGGGAGCGCCTAGTCCGATGTGTGAAGACAGCATTACAGACTATACTTCACGAAAAACACCCACATGAAGAGGTGTTACACACACTGTTGTGTGAGGCCGAATATACGGTCAACAGTCGACCACTAACCCATGTTTCAGTTCACAGTGACGATGACGAGTCCATCACGCCGAACCACTTCCTTCTGGGTGGTTCAGCCCGGCTGCCGACGCCTGGCGTGTTCACAGAGCACGACATCGACAGCAAGCGCCACTGGCGGCGCTCACAAGCACTCGCCGACCAGTTCTGGCGCCGCTGGGTACGTGAGTACCTACCCGAGCTCCAACACCGGCGGGAGCCCCATAGCCGTGGCCCTAATCTGCAGGTGGGTGATCCCGTACTCATCGCAGACGGCCAGCTGCCTCGCAACACGTGGCCGCGAGGCCGCATAATCGCAGTTTTCCCGGGCGCTGATGGAGAGGTCCGGACAGCTGAGGTGCGCACATCCGGCGGCACCTTAAAGCGTCCAGTGAAGAAACTTGTCCCACTACCAAAGTAAGACAACAGCAGGCGATGCTGCTCCCACAGCTCGCCAACCAACAGATAGATGGGTGACGCTGCCAACACGCGCAGCTCGCCCCCCGTGCGGGCATATCCGGCCCGCTACCAACTTACTTTCAGCGGACAGAGAGAGAGTGATGCTGCCCACCGGCGCAGCTCACCTCCCGCGGACATGTTCGGTCCGCATTCGGCTCGCGTCAAGCGAGCAATAGCCGGCGATGCTGCTCACACAGCTCGCCAAATAGATGGGTGACGCTTCACAGCTCGCCCCCCGCGGACATATTCGGTCCGCAACCGGCTCGCATCAAGCGAGCAGTAGCCGGCGATGCTCTCACAGCTCGCCAACGATAGATGGGCGACGCTGCCCGCAAGGCGCAGCTCGCCCCACTGCGGGCATATCCGGCCCGCCGCCGCCTTGCTTTGTGCAGGCGAAACAGCCGGCGATGCTGCTCACACAGCTCGCCAACCGATAGATGGGCGACGCTGCCCGCAAGGCGCAGCTCGCCCCACTGCGGGCGTATCCGGCCCGCCGCCGCCTTGCTTTGTGCAGGCGACACAGCAGGCGATGCTGCTCTCACAGCTCGCCAACCGATAGATGGGTGACGCTGCCCGCAAGGCGCAGCTCACCCCACCGCGGACATATTCGGTCCGCATTCGGCTCGCATCAAGCGAGCAGTAGCAGGCGATGCTGCTCACACAGCTCGCCAACCGATAGCCGGGCGACGCTGCCCGCAAGGCGCAGCTCGCCCCACTGCGGGCATATCCGGCCCGCCGCCGCCTTGCTTTGTGCAGGCGACACAGCAGGCGATGCTGCTCTCACAGCTCGCCAACACATAGATGGGTGACGCTGCCCGCAAGGCGCAGCTCACCCCACCGCGGACATATTCGGTCCGCATTCGGCTCGCGTCAAGCGAGCAATAGCCGGCGATGCTGCTCTCACAGCTCGCCAACCAGATAGATGGGTGATGCATCACAGCTCGCCCCCCGCGGACATATTCGGTCCGCAACCGGCTCGCATTCAGCGGGCAATAGCCGGCGATGCTGCTCTCACAGCTCGCCAACCGATAGATGGGTGAAGCTGCCCGCAAGGCGCAGCTCGCCCCACCGCGGACATATTCGGTCCGCATTCGGCTCGCATCAAGCGAGCAGTAGCAGGCGATGCTCTCACAGCACGCCAACCGATAGATGGGTGACGCTGCCCGCAAGGCGCAGCTCACCCCACCGCGGACATATTCGGTCCGCATTCGGCTCGCATCAAGCGAGCAGTAGCCAGCGATGCTCCCACAGCTCGCCAACATAGCGAGTGATGCTGCCCACTGGCGCAGCTCACCACCGCGGACATATTCGGTCCGCATTCGGCTCGCATCAAGCGAGCAGTAGCAGGCGATGCTGCTCACGCAGCTCGCCAACATAGCGGGCGATGCTGCCCACGGGCGCAGCCAGCCCCCATTGCGGGCATATTCGGCCCGCCACCGCCTTGCTTTGAGCAGGCGATACAGCAGGCAATGCTGCCTACACAGCTTGCCACCGCAGCAAGCGACGCTGCGCGCACTCGCAGCTCGCACAGACAGCGGGCCATCCGGCCCACAGCTCGCACATTTGCGAGAGCCTACGCAACAGCCTTGCGACTGCAGGCGACCCACAGCAGGGAAGCGGCAAACCGGCGACTGCACAGCTGCGTCGAGCACCGGCATCGAGCACCGGCGCCGCGCAGCGGGCGACGTGGCTACAGGCGTCGCTCACCGGGCTTCTGCAGCGCCGCGACGTCATCGCACCGAGTCATCGCTGCACTGCACGGCGGGAGAGATGTTCGCGACGATGCGTCTTAGCTACATAGTATAGGTAGTTATAGGTAGCTATAGTAGTACATAGAATGTTGCAAATAAATAAAACCGCGACTACATAGTATAGGTAGTTATAGGTAGTTAGTTAACACATAGAATGCTGTAACAGATAAAGCTGCATAGTATAGATAGTTATAGGTAGCTATAGTTGATACATAGTTTGTTATTGAAATAAAACACATTCGTTACAGTTGTTTGCTCTCAAGAGGCAGTATATAAGCCCTTGGAGCCTTTATTTCTTCCAAATAGATAGAATATAGTTAGGTAGGGTATCCTATCCCTTACACATAACAGTAAACACATGGTAACCCTGGTAATCGAAGGTATATGAAGGTAATCAAGGTATATAAAGGTATATAAAGGTATATCGGTGGTATATAAGGTAATCGAGGTATATACACACACAGACAGACATACATAGGTAAATAGAAAGGGCTTGGTAATTTGAGACTTGAAATATTAGGTCAAAGGTAGTCGCATAGCTAAACGCGACACTGACCAATCACAGAGCAGGAGGGTGCTGGTACGTGATTGGTCAACAGTTTTTTATAAATAGCCCTAGTGAAGGTATGCACAAAATAAAACACTTTGCATCTACCCTCTTCCTTTTCCGAAAAAACAAGTCTAGATTCTAGACTTCTAAATGTCTGAAATAGAACCGCCTTGAAAAATCCTTTCAGGGGATATATAGATGTCTATAGTGTATGCAGGCATAAAGCCGTAATTTAGGTTTAAATAAAACTGTTTATTTTTATCCCCCTGAAACATATACGCTTATAGAGTTGCAACCCCTTAAGTGACAGGGTTGAAACATATGTAGTTTTGTAGAGGGTTGTCGTATCTATAGAGATACATATAGCTGTATAGCCCTCCTAGCATAGTTTTACGGTAAATTCACCCCAAGTAGGTAATAGCTTCGTGCCTACAATAGTTTTGTATAGTTTTTGGCATCCCACCCCTACATGGAAGGGGATGAAGGGGTGAATTCGTCTCCGCTGTATGGAGCTTACCGAGGGCTATCCATAAAGGTACGACAACCCCTACTCACATAGACCTAAGCCTAGATATAGCCTAAAATCTAGAATTAGCATAGTGAAAATTTTAGTTAATAAACTTCATCACACACGGTGATTTTTTGGGTGTCGATACGGTATAGTTGCGCCGTACAATAGAAACATAGAAACTTTAAGAAATTTGTAGTCATTTGCAAGATATTTCGGATTTATAACTAAATGTAGAATCATATAGTCGCGAATTTCACCCTTCAAATCGCTAAGTGCATAGTGAACAAGTTAAATAGTGTTTTATTGTGACTTTATTGGTAAGCCCTCTATACCTACCCCTATATACTGTGTCAATAACAGCAAGTATAGCAAGTATTCAGCTAAGGGTTGCATCCTCATGGCCCGTAGCTTATAGACGGAGCGTCAACGCGTCTGGATCATTTATACCTAGGTGGGTTGTCACCATACAGTCCACTTTCGAAGAATAGGATAACCTACCCTGGCCACCCTACAGTCCAGTCGATCACGTCCGCCCCGTACAGGAAGGATGCGAGCGTCCTATTTCTTTTGCGTCCCGCACTCTAAACGCAGCTGAAAAACGTTATTCTCAGATACAGAAAGAGGCAACGGCTATTGTTTTTGGAGTTAGAAGATTCCATCAGTATCTATATGGTAAGTCAGACCCGTTCATTCTTCGCACCGATCACAAGCCTTTAATTTCAATTTTTGGGCCGCACAAAGGTATACCGGAGGTTTCGGCAAACCGATTACAGAGATACGCGTTGTTCCTTAGCGCGTATAATTATACAATTGAGTACGTTCGTAGCGAAAATAACAGCGCGGATTATTTGTCCCGCGCTAGTCTTCCCGACGAAGCGGATAATAAGCGGTCGCGGTCAATGGCCGCGGACAGTGCTCAGCACGCGGCCGCCGCCGCCTCCCCGATAGACCGCGCGTCCTATGTTCACTTCGTGGTAGACGGACACATGCCAGTTACGCGGGACGAACTGCGCAAGCAAACTAGCCGCGATGCGAATTTGGTTAAGGTAATTGATTTTATTTTTAAGGGTTGGCCTAGAAGCGTGTCTGATTTGAATTTAAAACCGTTCCACGCATGCAGGAATCAATTATCATATGAAGACGGCTGTGTTATGAGAGGGCATAAATTGGTTTTACCGGAAACTCTAAAAACGAAAATATTAAATGAACTCCATACTTCCCACCTGGGTATTGTCAAAACAAAAGCCGAAGCTCGTTCCCGGTTCTGGTTTCCAGGTATTGATAAAGAAATAGAAACGATGATTAACTCTTGCAGTGTTTGCATACATTTACGACCTACACCTCCGCGCGCCCCGCTTGCGCCCTGGCCATACCCCCCCCAACCATTCTACCGATTACATATAGATTTCTTGGGTCCGTTAGATAATAGACATTATCTAATTATAGTAGATGCACACACGAAATGGGTGGAAGTTTACGAGATGTGTGGTTCGACGACCTCATCAGCCACAGTAGAGAAACTGTACGAGTTTATTTCAAGGTTCGGGTTACCTAATACGATTGTAAGCGATAACGGGACAGCTTTCACGTCACAAGATTTTAAACGGTTCTGTAGAATTAACGGAATTGAGCACGTGACATCACCGCCCTACAATCCTGCGAGCAACGGCCAGGCCGAAAGCTATGTAAAGATCGCAAAAAAGGGTATAAAGTCGTGTATTTTATCTAGTAACAGCCAAAAAGACACTAGGATCAAACTGTTAAAATATTTATTTGACTACCGGAACTCGGTACATTCAGTTACAGGGTTCTCTCCAGCTCAAGTAGTGTTCGGACATAAACTAAGATCAAGGTTGGATCTGTTGTCGCCAAAACCGCTGTCGTCACCCTCAAACGTGTCACTGGACAGCACAGTAAAATCAAAACAGTGTTTGCAGTGTAAATACAATGGCGGCAAAAATACACAAGTTTTTAAAAACGGAAACGAAATATTATACAAAAAATTTTGTAATAAAGAGAAGTTCACGTGGTGCAGAGGAACAATAATAAACAAAATTGGCAGAGTTGTTTATTTAATTAACGATCATTTAACAGGGAGTGTAGTAAAAAAACATAAAAATCAGATTGTGTTATTTAAGGGCAACCCCAATGTACAACATAGTTGGGATACTAGCGAAGTAGACGATGATGGTGACGATGACATATCATCAACGGCATCACCGTGCCCCCAACCCGCGTTTCAAGCTGACGCCGCCGCCGCGGGAGAGGGGGGGCAGGGTGCAAGTACGTCTCCTGCGGTGCCGGCCACGCCGGCCCCGTCTTCTTTGCCGTCCGGCCCTGTCCGTTCCGATAGAGCGTTGCGCCAGCTTCCAAAAGTGGACTACAGAAGCCTTGCGCTAGGCAAGTGACCAGTTGATTGCATAATGTTGTAACTAATTGTTATTTACGGTCTCATGGTGTTACGAGGTAGTATTAACCTAATTTTAATAATTATGCATAGGTACCCACTCTAGAGTATACTGTATAGTTTTAAGTAGGTACTTCAGTATTATAATTTCCTATTATTATTATTTCCTTAATTGATATTGTTTACATTTATTATTATTATTGTAACTTCAAAATGTGTTGGGGAGATGTTAGGTATAAGCCAATAGAGATGCGCGCCGCGCGAGTGCCGGCTACTGCGCACACGGCGACGCGCAGCTCCGCGACCCCGCGCCCCCGCCGCGGGTCCGCGCTCGCGCATTGCAAATAAAGCGTCAGTGCGTTTACAGCAGCCGTTGTTTTACTTATGTCCCGTATCCAACAATATCTATGTTATATTATACAAATTAATAGCCGTACATCTTTTTTTTAATAATTTGACTGCACGACTTTATAAATTATGATTATGATTACTAAAGATTCAATTACGATTTTATTAAATACTATTACATGACTGTGTACACTTTGACATATTGTATTATTAATTTCTTTTTATTTTTAATTATTATTCATGTTTTTTGTACTTTTGACATTCATTACTTAGTTGCTAACTGTGCAGTCATAGACTAAATTACGTTTTTGTAATGTTATTTTTTTTTTTGTTTAATTGCCTTCTCTTTATTGACATATATGTATATTAAAAATTACAATAGTTATTCAAAACATTTTCACTCCATAGTATGTGGCAAACATGTCTGAGCCAATTTTCTTTATGTTATCTTGCATACATTTATTATTATTGTATGTATACACATGTGTCGGAAAATAAATTGTATCTTATCTCATAATATACTAGTGTAACACACCTTAAGTTTTATAATTATTAAGTATGTACACTTCCTACCATGTATTAGATGTAAGTAACAGAAGTTCATTGATCCAGTTGTCTATAAAAAAGTTCCACCGCACACCACTAGATGGCGCTGTGCCTATGACGCGCATTTCTGAATCGCGGTGTTAAGATTCTCCGTGACTGAATGACCCTCAGTGGATCAATAAATTTCCTTAGAACACAGCTAACTAGAGAGTGCATCCTAGAATCTCGTCCTACTTGGAAAGGTTACTAGGGACACCTCTGTTAGTCGTTGCACAGTATTATCCGTAAGGAATTTTTTTTGGATAGAGGGACTTTTTCCCCGACCTTCGTCCTAAGGTCTTGGTCGGCGGAACTATCCCTGTATTTACATCCAAATATTGTATTAACTCATCCCCTGTAACCGTTGTTTGCTGTTGCTGAAATATACCTCCAGAAAACTTCGTGTGTGTTTCCTTCGAGTGTGGAACCCCTGCAAATACCTCTTACAATCTGGCGACCAACGAGGGACCCGAAGAGAAACCAAAGCACGTCACACGCTACGGACGAACAACAACGATACCAGCTATAGAAAGGAAAGCAGAGATGTCGGTGACCATGTCCGATACTCAGTTCGAGGCGCTGCTGTCGAAGCTTTCACCAGGAAGACACGGCTCGTTCACAACCTGTAAAGCTGAATTCGATGGAACCAAGGACTCCGAAGTGACGGAAGCTTTTCTGGCGGCGGTAACAGTATTCAAGCATATCGAAAATGTAAGTGATGCAGAAGCGCTCTCTGGATTACCACTACTCCTCAAGGGTGAAGCTGCAGTGTGGTGGCAGGGAGTTAAAAAGCATGTCTCCACATGGGCGGATTTCGAAGAGCGTCTCCGTAACGCTTTTGCACCAAAGAAACCAGCTTATGTGATATTCCAGGAAATCGTTACTGAAAAGCAAGACCCACGAGCAACCACTGAAAGCTTCATCGCACATAAGCGAATGCTTTTTGCTCAACTTCCGGAACCTGAAATACCTGAATCACATCAACTCCACATGGTATACGGCCAACTAAAACACCGAATACGTGACAAAATTCCGCGCAACTCAATTAAAACTTACGACGACTTATTGGAAGCAGCTCGGAGCGTCGAACAAATGTGGATCGACAAAACTAACGGTGACAAGGAAGCTAAACCAAACCCAACCGTGAAACCCAAGGTGAAGTGCGGGTACTGTCACTTCTCCGGCCATGCTACCGAACAGTGTAGGAAGCTGAAAAAGAAACAGCAAGAATTAGAAGCAACTGAGCCCGTCCCTGAGAGTCAAGCCAAAACAGCTTCTACCAAAACGACGCAAGCTCCATCTCCATCCGCACCCAAAGTGACCTGTTATGGCTGTGGTACGCCCGGTGTAGTTCGCAGTAGCTGCCCAACATGCTGCGCCAATAAACAACGGTCACTGCCATCAACAAACCTAGCCTTCTGTCCGGTTGACGTCCAAACGGATGTAAGAAACAGGCCAATAGTGTTTATTGAGGTAGATGGCATTAAAGGGACAGCATACGTTGATACTTGTGCGAAGACCAGCATCGCATCGTACCAGCTATACCAACAGCTGGTGAAAAAGGGATACAAATTCCACGAAGAAGCAGTAAAGATCACTCTGGCGGATGGTATCGGGAAAAACCAACGAGTAAAGAAGATAATCGTTTCTGTAAAGTTAGAGGATCGCATATTTCCAACCAGCTTCATTATTTTGCCGAATTCAAGGGACAACCGAACCCTACTAGGCGTTGGATTTATGCAAGACGCAAAAATGCTACTCAACCTTCCTCAATTTACTTGGCAATTCCTTGACGCCGACTCGACCTATGAGCTATATGAGGAGGACTTCGTGACCTTTACAAATAGCAACTCGGCCAGTGTTGCTCTAGATACCACAGAGGAAATGCCTTCAGCGGCCATTGCATCCTCAAATGCTGCCGCTCTTCCCGAGGGTTCCCCAGGGTGTAGATTGATACCACCCAGCCGCATCCAGCTGTCAGCTGCTAAGAAAGTAAAAAGGGTATTCGATGGTTACTTACCTGCTTTCGTAGACTATATGATGCGTGATGCGGAAATGAACGTCAAAGAAGCGGAAGTAACACTATCCCCGCATTCAAAACAACTCTTTCCTAATACAAACGAACCTACAGACTCTGATGGTGGTTATCATTTTTGTAGTGTTGATATAGATGATGGGCAAAAAGAAATGTTGAATAAAATACTTGTCGACTACCAAGATGTTTTTATTGATAACAACAAACCATCCTTGCTCGGAGAGCATTGCATCGCGACAAAGGACGATATTCCCATATCCGTACCTCCCTACAGATTATCTCAAACAAAGAAAGATATTCTTAAGGATGAATTACATGAAATGATGGAGAAGGCTATTATTGAGCCCTGCTCTTCGCCCTGGGCTTCGCCAGTGGTTATGGTACCGAAACCTAATGGAAAGGTTAGAGTATGTATCGATTATCGACGTCTAAACGCTATCACTGTGCCCGACACTTACCCTATTCCACGAATAGATGACTTATTGCACGCTGCGAAGCCAACGCCTTACATGACGTCACTCGACCTGAAATCTGGTTACTGGCAAATAAGGATCAGGAAAGAAGACGAAGAGAAAACAGCATTCATCACCCCTTTTGGTTTATATAAATTCAAGAGGATGCCATTTGGCCTACGCAATGCACCGGCTACCTTCCAGCGACTTGTCGATAGATTCCGTGTTACCCTAGAACATGTTAACATGCTGGCCTATCTAGATGACTTGCTCCTATTCTCCAGCACCTTTGAAAGCCACCTTTCCGACCTGAAGGACGTACTACAAAGGATGAGAGAATATAACATCACTGTAAACAAAGATAAATGTAGATTTTTCTGCTCATCGATAAAATACTTAGGTCACATCATAACACCTGAAGGACTAAAGCCAAATCCAGATAAAACCAAAGCTATTTTAGAAAGGCCAACACCCAAGAATCTTCAACATCTCATATCTTTCCTACAAATGTGTTCTTGGTACCGACGTTTTATTGAGAATTTCTCCGCCATAGCCCAACCCCTTACGAAATTAACAAAGAAAGAAGCCCCTTGGGTATGGAATACTGAACAGGAAGATGCCTACAATACGCTTAAAACCCGGTTAACTACCGCCCCTGTGTTGCGGCAGGCCGACGAAACAAAGCCCTACATTCTAAAAACTGATGCCAGTAGCTATGCGCTTGGAGCAGTTCTGGTCCAGGGGGAGAAGGAAGATGAGCATCCTGTTGAATATGCGAGCAGATTGCTCACGACCGCTGAGAAGAATTACTCTACTACTGAACGAGAAGCGTTAGCCGTAATCTGGTCACTAAATAAATTCAGAGCATATGTTGAAGGTCAACCGGTGACTGTGGTAACTGACCACCAAGCTTTAAAATGGTTAATGAACCTTAAATCACCAACCGGACGTTTGGCTAGATGGGCATTACAACTCCAAACATTCAACATTATTAATATTAACTACCAACCTGGTAAACTGAATACTGTGGCTGATGCGCTGTCAAGACCACCGTGTTGTGAGGATAACCCTAACTGTGAGATATGTTCTATAATCGTGGACATGCCCACAAGGAGTATTAGGGAAATCCGAGAAGAACAGATGAAGGATGCCAAAATTCAGAAAATAATAAGAGCCTTAGAAGAAACTAATGGCACAGAGGATGCTGTATACTGGAGTAACAAAGGATACCTTATGAATAATGGTATGCTATACAGGCTACATCCTGACTCCGAAGCTGATGATGCTCAACTCGTGGTACCTAGTCACGAGTGGGCGAACGTTCTCAGTGCCTACCATGATGATCCATTAGCAGGACACTATGGGGCTGAGAAAACTTATAAGAAGATAGCCAACAGATACTATTGGAGTGGGATGCGTAGCTATGTTGCAAGTTACGTGAAGAATTGCTTGGATTGCCAACGGTATAAACCCTGTAATCAGAAACCAGCTGGATTACTGCAAACTACAAGCATGTGCCAACGATTTGAAGTAGTTTCTTTTGATTTGTTTGGACCTCTACCACAAACAGAAAATGGAAAAACTTGGATATTAATCGTTGAGGATGTCGCTTCCCGTTGGGTGGAGCTTTTTGCTTTAGTTACAGCCACCGCTGAAACCTGTGCAACAACTCTGATCAATGAAGTTTTTCTAAGATATGGGATGCCGCGCCGAGTAATAAGTGATAATGGAACTCAGTTTGTGAGTGCTGTAATGCAACAAGTTATGTACACCCTGAACATAAAGCACCAGTATACTCCGTTGTATCACCCTGAAGCTAATCCTGTTGAACGCAAGAATCGAGACTTAAAGACCCAACTAGCTATAATGGTACAAAGAGGGAAACATAATGTATGGTCAGATCTTTTGCCGGCGATTCGTTTCGCTATGAATAGTACTACCGGCTCTACAACAAGTAAAACCCCGGCGTATTTGACGTTCGGAAGGGAACTAAGATCCCCACGTGACAACGAAGTTGACTTTCGCAATATAGTCACTTCCGAAAATATAATACCAGAGATCACTCCAAAACTTGTACAACTAGCGGAGACCTTAATCAAGGCGAGAGAAGTCCATGAAATGAAGGAGGAGTCACGAAAAGCATATGTTGATAAGCATAGACGTGAATATCCACAGTATCAGCCCGGCGAGTTGGTACTAGTTAACCTACACCCCGTGAGCAAGGGAGCTCAAGGTGTAACTGCCAAATTTGCACCACGTAGGGATGGACCATACGTCATCCTCAATAAACATGGTCCCACCTCTTTTAAAGTAGCTTCTCCAAATGATCCTACTAACCCAATCGGCCTCTATCATGTTTCCGCTTTGACTCCATATAAAGGTGCAAACTTTGAAACCGTTCCCGAACCCGTGCAACCTCTTCGAAGAAGAGGGCGGCCGAGAAAAGAGAAGGTTGCCAACAAGCCTTCATCGGGGCCCAAACGAGGACGTGGACGCCCGAGAAAACAATAATCCACTCCACTATCCAGTCCACTACGCCGAGACGTCTTTGAGGACTGAGGGGGAGATTGTAACACACCTTAAGTTTTATAATTATTAAGTATGTACACTTCCTACCATGTATTAGATGTAAGTAACAGAAGTTCATTGATCCAGTTGTCTATAAAAAAGTTCCACCGCACACCACTAGATGGCGCTGTGCCTATGACGCGCATTTCTGAATCGCGGTGTTAAGATTCTCCGTGACTGAATGACCCTCAGTGGATCAATAAATTTCCTTAGAACACAGCTACCTAGAGAGTGCATCCTAGAATCTCGTCCTACTTGGAAAGGTTACTAGGGACACCTCTGTTAGTCGTTGCACAGTATTATCCGTAAGGAATTTTTTTTGGATAGAGGGACTTTTTCCCCGACCTTCGTCCTAAGGTCTTGGTCGGCGGAACTATCCCTGTATTTACATCCAAATATTGTATTAACTCATCCCCTGTAACCGTTGTTTGCTGTTGCTGAAATATACCTCCAGAAAACTTCGTGTGTGTTTCCTTCGAGTGTGGAACCCCTGCAAATACCTCTTACACTAGCTGATTTTTTTTCTCGTTTCCTATTTTTTTTTTTTTTGTTATTTTACCAAAAGTGAAGACCCATTTCGATTCTTTTACAAACCGGTCCGTGAAAAGTATTCGATATAGGTTAGGAGCTGTCTTTTGTCAGAACTTTTAATTAAAACTCCAAGTGCTGTAGACTTTTAACGAACTTGCGGCTACGTTGCTGTTATTCATCAACGTGGAATAGCCGATAGTTTTTAAACTCAACATTTTGGTTTAAGGGTGAACTAAAAATTTTATAAAGACGGAATTTTCAATGGTTTTTCATTCACCTAAATTTTAACATTTTATACATGGCAATTTTGTTTTGATAGCTTGTTTTTTGAAAGGAAAGAGAAGACTGATATTAATGGAGTAGTCTAAATTTTTACTCTGGCAGTATTACGTCAAAAGCAAAACTGAGTTTCACCTATGTAATTCATCAAAGCTGTACCTATGATGATCCATTGTATATTCCTAATTTTATTTATCAATATTATAAAGAGGTGATGTTTGTGAGTTTGTGACATTGAAAGGGGTAATCTCTGGATCTACTGAACCGATTTTCAAAATTATTTCACCAATAGAAAGCTACGTTATTGTGGAGTGCCATAGGCTATATTTTATCCCCGTATTTCCATGTGAACCGCGGGGCGCTGCTAGTTTCCTATAATTTGGCACACTGAATTTAGTAGCACACCTGTTCTAAGAACAAGCCATCTCAGTTATCTCATGATATCCAATAGATAGCTAAACTTATTTTGGTATAATAAGACCAGTATTACATGCACCCTGCTGTCTTTGGAAGCTTGAAAGACGGGTACAAATTGTAGAACTATTCAGTTGATCAGAGGTCTTGCAGAAGTGGTCGATTTACGATATATTTTCTTGTAAGCGATATTTTCGTCGACCTCCGCAGGGAGATAAAGTGACGCTGTAACGAGACGTTGGCTTTGACAGCTTATACCTTTGTCACAGGTGACAAAGGAAATTATAAGCGTCACGCAAAATAAAGCGTTTTAATAACACAGAATAATATTATAGGTTCTTGCGATCATAATCTTATAGAAGGCACCCCGATCTTTCTGTCCACACACCTCAACTCAAATTCAAATTTTAACCCACCTAGTACTTTGAACACCTTGAACATTTGTATGATGACGTATGTATTAATAATTAGGTAGGTACAAATACCGGAAGCGTAAATGGTTCAAGATCTTTAGCAGGTTATGCCCATAGGTTGCCTTTCTTTAATTTTGACGTGAAACGTATTCGTTTTATTTCAGTCAGTAAGAAAGGGGTCACTTAGTTGCGAAATTTGTTCGAAAGAGTCACCGTGGCCCTGGAACGCAACGGCACTAGGAGTAAAACTGATGGGTTTTTTTAGTAAGTGTCAGATACTCCCTTCCGCTCCACCCAGATCGGGAGAAGTCATTTGATGATTGAAAAAGGAGTAACTTACAAATTATCTAAAGTATAATAGCGAAATCAAAATATTATTTCAAGATCGTTTATTACTTTGGAAGTATAACACCTGCCGGCATTATTTTAATACTATCACTTAGAGGAGAGAAGCCATTACTCGGTAGCGCATAATACCTCGCTGGTATATATCACGCTGTGTAATATACATTATATACCTATGTATATTATAAATTTATCATCGCGCACTGAATTTAATTGGTGACAATTCTGCAATACAGTTGCTGTTTGGTCACAAATTCACAATTAATTTCAGTAATTTCACCTACTCTTCTGCGTGCGGTAACTGCGTCCCTGATGACCCGATTTTTCTAGTTAGACAACATGAAAAATTATGATTCACAAGGAAGACTTAGATAACCTAAATTCTACATCATCAACTAGGGATTACAGCAAAGTACTTTTTCCTTGACCCCTCGTTATAGTTATTAAAACTTGCCCAAAACTAAGGGGCCTTAGGTACCGTCATCGTTGACACACACCTGCATCATTTCGGGAGGATTAGGGCCTGATATCTCACAAGTTGTACCTTTGGGAGGACCCAACTTAAAATGAAAATACAGGAGGCCACCTGTGTCCTTCCCATCTTTGTTTCATACATTATATACCCACCACAGCGCGTCCTTATACGAGTGGACAAACCATATAGTGGTTTGTCCACTCGTATAAGGACGCGCTGTGGTTTTTATCAATCCTTGCATTTGGTTTTGACATGGAAAATCAAGTCATGGTTGTGTGTACCACTTTTGAAAGGTCCCAGGTCCACCTTAGAATTCCTGTATTATTGCCTGTAGCAACCATCTGATGAATTGATGAAACTATATTAAACAATCTTTGAAATAGCTTGAAGGACTTTAAGGGATCTTGTAAATAGTTTATAAATAGAAGACAGTAAAAACAGATTAGAGTTAATATTTATGGTGAAAGTTTCATCAAACAACAGGTATAACATTCAACAATAGATTTTCGCTAAAAGAACTAGCATTCGCCGCAGATGGTCTTACTCAGCGGAAGGAGAGTACTTGGGGGCTCTGCACAGCAATAGGGACACAACTAGGTCAAGGGTCCAGGAAGGTACGCTCGTCCGTTTAACTCGTTAACTCTGTATTGAAACGACGAGATTCGGAAAACTAGCTCGGAAGTAAACATTGAGCTGAAAAATAAACATTAAATACCTACAATTGAATGTAGAAATGCTTTATCAAGAATCTAATAAGTGTCTCGGAAAAATATAAAAGGACTGCTTCACGAGTCCGGATTGATAAGTACCTATACGAAAAAAAAACTTTTTACAAAAAAATACAACCGACTTTTCCGAAAAAATCAAAAAGTACAAAATAACTTTAATTTCGGAACTCGGTGTTTGTGGTTCCTTTTTCATTTTTTGAACACCGACATCCGAAATTAAAGTTATTTTGTACTTTTTGATTTTTTGCGGAAAAGTCGGTTGTATTTTTTTGTAAAAAGTTTTTTATTTTTCACTTTTTAGTGGTACCTAAATCCCCTCCCCTCCCCCCACCTAAACGAACCAATTACATTAGTATAAAAAAACGCACTGCTCTAATGCAGAGTAAAATAAAAGGTCGTCAATGTAGACAATGTTGATATTTTTTTTGATTTTTCAAAAACCGCTTGTTCGATTTCGATAAAATTTTCATGGGACCATTTAGGAAGTATACCCTTTCCAACAAAAAAAGAATTTTTCAAATCGGTTGGCAAGCGACGGAGTTATGCGCAAACAAACAATAAAAAATAAAAAAAAACATACAAACATCCGAATTGAGAACCTCCTCCTTTTTTAGAAGTTGGTTAAAAATATCAGAATATGTAATTGAATATGTCTCAGCTGATGCTGATCTTATAGATAATGGAACTAATTTTTGAGGTTGGGATTAATAAAACAGGTCATTGCAAGTCATCGAAGCACTTGTGCCTAATTTATTTGAAAATGGCATCCCCAGTTTATGGCAAACCTTTTTTTTAGTTTGGAAATGATCTGAAATTGTTGCATAATGTTTTCCTACGATCAAAGTTCTAAGTTACTTCCGCAAGCTGCAGTCAATCTTCATACGTATGTATCCATATATCTCTGTTCACTCATGTCTAGCTTTCAGAACGGTGACAGACAACGCCATCTGTCAAGTTAGGTGTCAACTATCGATGTGATGCACGATGTTGAAACTCCGTGTACATTAGTGATTCGCCGAGATGATTGTCACTGAATATTGACAATCTCTGCTAGTATTTGAAATGCAATATGGGGAGTTAGATACGGCTGTACCTATGACCTACATCTCGCACATGTGCATGCAATCCTGATTCATATATGCACCAATGCTAAACTTAATTGGTACTATCCAATCGACTTTTGCAATGTGTACTCAATACTATTTCATAGTTCAAATGAAACTTCGCAACTACTTTTATAACGAGGTTAACTCATATGACTGTTAGTAAAAGAATATATCTTAAAGTAATGATCCGATGAAGAAGAAGTAGGTATTGTGTAAGTCTTGAAACCCATTTGTTCGAAAGAGTCACTGCGGTCCTAGAACGCAAAGGACACTAGGAGCAACACTGGTGAGTTTTAGTCTGACACTCCCTTCTGCTCCCTCCGCTCATGGCAAAAAGCCAAGCCCATGTGCAAAAAGTAAGTATAAAAAACAATATTCTTACGACCTACAATCTATTTTAGTCACAATATTAATGAAGTACGGACAGCAATATTTAAGTAGTAAGTTAATAAGTTTTACTTTCTGCTTAATTCTTGCCTTTCTACTTTTTATGATGGACATCATATGAAACAAAGTGACAAACATCATAACAAAGTGTTTGCTTTACATAATTTGTGTTTCTACAAGTGTATTTCGTTGATGCCTCGGTTTAGGCTCGACGCTGTTATAGCCTGCTGTATCATATATCACCCTTTATCCCTGGTTCCATGTTGTACAAGTCAGTTGGAGAAACATAGCCCGCGCCAGTGTTTGCAAGGGACAGGTTAGCACCGGGTCATTATTTGCACGCCATTGCAAACATGTGCGTTGCGCACCCCATATTGAATCAGTGTTTCGATTTAGTGTTACTGCTTTATCTGAAGTTGGTTTAACCAGATTAAACTACTTTACTATAACAGTATGTGCAGTTTAATTAGTTGACTTGAAAAATAATTTGTAGGGATCCTTTTTTTCCGTATCCTGAACCGCAACTTTTGCCACTTAACTACCTGTGTTTTCGGAAGACTTACTTATTCGACACACAAAAATTAAAATTGCGATGATTAAACGATTTTCTATCATGAAATACTTAAATGCTTCCCATCAACTTTCGTCAAACATTTTACTTGTCATAAAGAAAATTCTGAACTCAACAATTCATGTATGACAGTGCCCACTATCTAACTATTTATTATCCAACACTAACACTTATGTTATTTATAATATTCCACCGTGTGAGAGAAAATGAACTAAAGCCAAAGAGCCATCACCACTGCGATTTTCCTTTCTCATTTTCTCACCATTAGAAAACAGATTTCCCTCTATATTTACTTTGTGGAAATGATTATGACGGTTTATGTTTCTCACCGTTATTATTTAAGGTAACCGGTTATTTTGGGGTACAGCGGTATCCCGGGGTCCTATTTCCAAGGGTCCATGTTTGGGATTAGTGTGGTAGATTTCGACGTTAATAAGCGCTTGAGCTAAGTAAATTGAGTTCAGTTATGTTTGAACTTCGTGTGGTATATGTTTAGTCGTAGTTACTTGGATGTACATTTTGGGAAGATATTGCGTATGACTAAGAAACATGTACAGTGGGAACAGAAATATGTTTACCCTTACCCTGCCCTGTGCTAACATAATATGATTCATGACTGTTTTGGGGACATTGAAAATTTTAATTTTAGCTGGCGGATCGTTGAAATTACACTTGCTTGCTTTTCTGCTTTCGAATAAATGCTCTTTTGATTTCGCTGACAAAATGTACACTGCTTCGTGGCATGATTGGTTGATTTATTAATTCACTTTGTTCATTCCTTTTCTTGTTATTTTCTCTTATCTTATAAATGAAATCAGTTGCAAGTCTAGTGTACTTCTAGATAGTAGAACTACCAATAACACATCTATTGACAGATTTAAGAACGGCAACAAAATAAAGTAAATATTTGTAATCATATATTGATACAATCGTAGATCACAATGCTTACCGAACGTTTTGTTTACACAACACCAGCTCTTTCTTTTATTTTACCGATGACCCGAGTAACCTTCTGTTAGCTGACATAGCAAACAAAGTATCGAATGTAAATAACAACAATGTTATTTCATTATTTTCAAGTCAATTATGAATTTACGATCGCAACAAAGCTATTAAAATTAATAATAGCAGTAAAGACAAACTAATTACCTGACATTGTTCCTATTATATTTTCAATGCGTGTGCACCTGTACAGAACATGAATTAAGGTTGAGTACACAATGTACACATGATCGCTTTTTCTAGCGACATATTTCACGGCTCGTTGCCCCGAACGGAATATCGGTGGCAGACCGTTGTGTAACAGCGGTAACATCGAGTTAATTGCACGCTGGTGTACAACAGACTTAATTGTGTGAATGGTATGCCTGGTTTAATGAATCGTTCGTCGATAGGAAATTAAAATCAATAGCCTTCGCGTTGAGCTCGACGTAACTGATATTGCGGTTGAGTGTTTCGTTTTACTTATAATGAGACTTTGCAAGGTCGGGAGGATGGATCTTGAACTTGGTTACTACAGTGATTTGCGAGTGATTCAGTTTAATAATCAGTAATTTATTTACGGTACTCTACTTAAAAAGTCTAATTCACACAAAATACACGCTTGCAGACCTAGCTTAATAAAGAATTGAATGTTGACCAGACAAAGCGCACAGATAAGGCGATATTTTTATCACTCGGTTTTTAACCGACAATAATATCTTTAATTAAATAAATGTATTTTTCTGTGTTTTATTACTTCAAAGATTTTTCAATTAAAATATCTAATACTGACCTGTCAATCCGCAATCTCACAAATTCTTCTTCTTCACAATCTTCCAAAACATGCACATTAGATAAAACACTACAGAAACAGTCAATATAGCATAACACAATTTGTTCTACGAATTTCATCACTTCTATCGATTCGATTGATCTTGGAATACTATATTATTTGCTCATAACTTCGAAAATTGTCTAATGATCCGTCATCACCAGAAAAATACAAAACAAATGTCTCAAAGTAAAATCTACCCTCAATTTCATAAACATTTTTGTCAACGTGTTCTGAATCGCACATGCAAAGTTTTCTCCGCATTTTGATACATAGGGACATTATAATTTTAAAGAACTGGTGTCCGTGTATACTCAGGAAGCCAGCAGGGAGATCTGGTATGAGCTTCTCCTGGACTATGATGATGGGTTTCTTTAGAAAGGCATTACTTATTAGTAAAAGGTATTCTAAATGAACCCTAATTGTAGTACCGTATGCATTGCAAAAGTCTGGCAATATTTATATATTTGTGCTGAGCGATAGCTGGACGCCCGACTGAGTATACAATTAGACACTTTTTTATTAATTTTAGCACATCTTAAATAAATAAGTACCTCCGCAACAAAACACAACAGCAATAAAGCAAAAACTTAAGACATCCTGAGATTCGAAGACACGACTGCATGCATTTGCAATATTATTGATATCGTTCGAATTTGGTCAAAGAGACCGTGGTGTTTATTAGTGTTCCTTTTTAGAAAGCTTTTTTATTTTTTTTTTCATCATAGACTTTATCGGCCAAGATAAACGTGTGTTAAACAAAAAGGTTACAGGTAGATATAATTTCTGCCTTAAAATATCAACATTCGTCTCCCAAAAGTAATTTTGGCCCAAGGCCATGCCTATGGCTTTCCTTTTGTACGAAAACACTACCCGAAATAGTATCCGAGTGCATTATAAGTTATAACTTATAATCCCGAGGCCTTTCTCTCTTGGTGGGGCTATAAAACATGCTGTTGAATTTATTTTGTCGGACCAACGCGGGCGACGGCGACGTCGCGTCGTTCTGTCGCCCGCCGCTATGTTTTCATTTAGTTTTTACGAGCGCAAACAATGTTCTCGTTCGCTTCTTGCTGTGAGGGCGTGGTTGAATTGAAAATGTGTGGACTGGAAGGTTTGATTTCGTATTTTGTGGCACGTGAAAATGGTCGTACTAATGCAATGTTTGCGGTGCAAACTTTTTTCGTTTCTGAGACATTTTGCTTTGTTCATGATTGACAAATGCAACTTAAAATGAACATTGTCAGATACCTGATATGGCAGTAATAGCAAAGGCTAACAAAGAAAAGGATAATCCAAGACAGTACCTGTGTAATGAAAAATACATGAAAAATGGTTTGGTATAATATTATGGAAAATGAGCAGGTTCTGCTGTAGCCTGAACAGAATTTATACTAAATCAAAAGTAGAGTAAATTGTTGATTGCGAGAATAAATTACAGTGATAGCGATTTGTACTTTCCAAATCGACATCAAGATTGACAACGAACTATTACATCATGGAATAAAGTATCGGGTGATACTTTATTCCATGATGTAATAGTTCGTTACTACATCAATTATTCGAAAACGCCTGTTATATAATCTTAGATAATTCAGTTAGTAGGTAATTTTATTAATTTGTTTGTCGTGTCCGCGACAGATTGTCGTCACAACCTGCCAGAAGAGCCGGTACAAAACAACGATCTGTGATGTCCCAATAAAAAGTTATTTGCGAAATTATACCGGCGCCACAGGGACGCTTATTTAGATGGAAATCGATATCTTGATACGGTAGAAATAGAATGTAGGTGAATTGTGCTGTACGATGGACCTGTCATTATTTAGTAGCTTGCTTGAGGTTGCTCGCGGGTTTAAGCTTTTTAGTTGCGACAGGGTTAGCCGGTAAATTTTTAAATACACAGAGAACTATAAGAAAAATGCATGATTTAACCTGTGCAGCAGTGCAATACCGTAAACTTCTCACCGTGAAAATTTGGGTGAAGCGCACATGAAATGAGCTGAAAATCTATACAAACAAGATGAACGGACGATTCACATCACGCTAAATCCACCAGTTTTCAAGTTGATGAGAAAAAAAATTCACAGAAATAACCGGCTGTCTAGCTAATGCTGACAAATATGTTAAACAGATATGTCTACCTGGATATTTGTACGCTTTGGTATTAAAATTGATTTTATCCTCCATGGCAAGCTTGATACATGCTAGGGTTGCAGAACTTTTCGAAATTGTTACCGCGGCCCTGGAACAACAAACCCACAAACCCACTCGTGTTCCTCCTAATGCGCTTTCCGCATTAGGAGGAAAACGAGTGGGTTTTAGTCAGTAAGAGTATCACACTCCTTTCCGTTCCGCCCAGAGCGGAAGAAGTCTTTTGGGTTGAGCATTGTTGGGGCTTTCACGAATGGGAATATTTCCAATTATGTAATTTTTTAGCTTTTAGTTATTTTCTCCTGATTTTTTATCTTTGTTTTTTTATTTGTACCTATGTCTGCTTGGGAGGAATAAACTACTTTTCTTTAATTTTTCTATATGATGATCTCCCATTAAAAAAAAAATGCTTGATACATATCTATTGCAATTTTGCATTTTAAGTACAGCCAGCTCAAGATACTTTGGATTTTATTTGACCTTTGTCGGGTTTGAGTTAGCTAGCTTCTATTGGATAACCTTCAGGTTCCTAGTGCCTTTGAAAGTTTCGAAGGCAGTCATATGCAGGTTTGACTTCATAGTACTCGAACGATTGATCGATCTGATTACTTTCCAGATTATTCAGCCGTTGTTGATTAACAAATTACTGTGTATAATGTAGATTCCCTGAAGTTAATATGTATTTCACGTAATTTTGATACTAATAAATTCTTGTACTATTCACCTTGATACTATTCTGTTGATTTTAGATTACTACCTAATCTTAGATAGTGTGCTGCCGCCAATGTTAACTCAGTATCTTAATTGAATATTAATATTATAATCTAAGGCTTTTATTGCGAAGTCGATCCATTATTTCGAGTCGGATATTGTCCTAATCGCTTCATTTTCTCAAGATAGTTTATTAAAAATGTTTATCAGGGATATAAATGGGGTACCCAAAACCAGAATCAATCAAAATTTTCTCATATCAGCTTCTTAAAACTTCTAGATCTCCAATCACGTATACGATACTGAACAAGCACAGAATTTAGTGTAGAAATACTGAAACTCCAAGTAAGTTTTCAATGGCATAAATCTTTTCGGGTAAAATTCAATCTCCTTTATAAGGTTTGATTGAATTATACCTGACAACATATTGATAAAACTCGAACGGGCGCGAGGCTATGTAGCTGCGATCGACAGATCGGCAAGGTTAAGTAGCATTGCAAAATCAGAACCCGAGTTTGAGATACGTGAAATTTTGTTTCCGTTTCCAAGGGTTGTAAGTACTTTACTTTCGCCCTATATTCGTGGGTAATTGTCAACATTTGTGGAGGTCAAGTGGCAGTTAGTTTTGCATACTTTGCATGTCAAGCAGAACATGCATAAACATAGCATAATCAGCGTTTAACGTTCCCACTGCTGGGACACAGGCCTCCTCTCTAGGAGAGGGAATGGGCCGTAATCTACCACGCGGGCCCAGTGCGGGTTGGTGAATGTCACATGTCTTCGAATTTTTGGTTCTAGGACATGCCGGTTTCCTCACGATGTTTTCCTTCATCGTTTGAACCCGCGACCTACAATTCGTAAGTCGGGGCCGTTACCACTCGGGCACCACTGCTCCAAGCTGAACATGACAACCACATAACCTTGTTCATGTGTTTACTGCTTCCAGCTTCACTTAGTCTTTGGTCCATCCCAGGCTGCTGGATTTTTGTTGCTAGTCAAATAAAAGGCGCTGATTAAACTTACCCATTTGGCTGCTGCTCCTGATTTTCATCCGCATCATTACTGACGATAGACTCTAACATTTGTATCTTCAACATTGTAGTGCGTCACATGACAGTGAACTCACTCTTTGGCACTTTATACACCCAACTACACTCTGTTAGATATTCACTGATAAACTTCACTAACATTTAACACTTGGATTTCTTCTGGTGTTGTTTGTTGATGACCTGAAACAAAGCAAAACATGTGTCAATATAATAAACAATCTGGTGTTGAGGTATCAATGTTTGCTAGGGTTGTGGAATGTATTCTTTGCTATTTTTATTGTTTGCTAGGGTGGGTTTTATTCAGTAAGAGTCTGACACTCTTCTGCTCCGCCCAGGGCATTTAATGATTTTCCATCAAGGTAATAAAAGAAAAGGTATGTTTCACAGGCAGTTTTAATCTGTAAGTGGCAATGGAATTTTAATTGTTCTATATAAAAAGTAGAAAAGATATACATACATAGAAATAAATTCAACATCGTAATAATTTAGGAAGTGAACACGTACAATAAATAAAAAACAAAAGAATCATCACCGTTATCCGAAATAACACATACGCTGCTCGTTATAATAGCTTCCCTAAGTGTCGCCATTAGAATATAGTGATAGGTATTAGAATACGTTTAAGTTCAAAGTAGGGCCTCTTTTCACAAGATATTGTCGGAATACTCCCAAATTCTTCATGCCAACCATTTATTTATGCGAGACTCAGTACCAACAAAGGTACTGGCGAAAGAAAACATCACCAATAACAGCTCGAGTGAGAAAATTTAAACCATCCTGTCCTATGCCGAATTCTTAAGAAGTCTTAAAACTGTATTCACTTTTGAAACTTCAAGCTTTAAGCTCTCTTCGACTTATGATATCTTTCGATCAATGTTATTATTTAAACTAGTTAAATTAATGCAATACTAGTATTGAGAGGTCTTAGTGACAGCGTTTGAGTTCGTTAGCCTCACATTCCAGAACAAAAAGCCACTTTATCTCTGAGCATCTAAAGCCCCATCATGGATATAGTCTATGATGCGTCTTTGGGGCGAAAATTTTTCAAGAGTTCAATTGTATTGTATTAAGGCTATCATGATCAAGTATCATTCTCTCACGCCTTTCATGGACGACACCGGCCTCACACAAATCCCACACAGCGCCATCTATTCGAGCCAAGGACCTCTACAATCTTAGAATTTACCAAGGAACATCGCGTAAGAGGGGAGACTGACAAAGCCAGTAAAATAAATATCTACATATTATAAGAAGTTTGAATACCAGAGTATAAGTGACAGCTTTCATTATAGTTTACAAATTATTGCAATAAAATTACTTACAGCGTAGCAGTAAAGTAGCAGTAAAGAACACGTCAAATGGATGATATTACGCGGAAGGCAACAATTATTTTTGCGACGGTAAAAGTTGAAA
This sequence comes from Hecatera dysodea, assembly GCA_905332915.2. Taxonomy (NCBI): domain Eukaryota; kingdom Metazoa; phylum Arthropoda; class Insecta; order Lepidoptera; family Noctuidae; genus Hecatera; species Hecatera dysodea. The sequence goes on from HG995304.1 coordinate 10,725,216, forward strand.
TTAATAACGTCTTCACAAGTATTCACAACTGTGTTACGTGTTGGAAGTGACAATGTAATTGACTGCGAATCAATAATAGTGAGAAAAATTTACTTAACAACTAAGCTAGTCTTGGCTGCAAATGGTTCCAGACTACTCAAAACCGGGACAAATCATGAAATTGTATGAGGAAGTAATGTAATGAGTTTCCATAATAATGAGGTAGAAGACGCAAGTGAATTGTTGTCCTAATGCCAAGGCCATGATTTATTTACCTTTTGACCCAGCTATAATAAGATAATTCAACTGGCTGACGCAGTCATGACTAGGAGGTCTGGTCGGGTACGTTCTGCAAAGAGACGCTACATAGTCAACTAAGTTATGAATATAATTTATCTTCTATATGGATATATCTTATCTACTCAGTCGTTAGATCTCGTGTACTTTTACTTAGACTTTTTTAAGTGTCGTCTCAGTCTTGATTTGTTTTTACGTAGCATTACTGCAGTTTTTGACATAGAAGTCGTAGAAGAAATGTAAAATTATCCAGATGTGAGATAGTTTCAAGTTTATTCAGTATGAAGTTTACATTACTTAACACACAATGTTACCAACACGTACAGTCCTGATGTAATTAGCTACTTTAAAATGCACAGCAATAAAACGAATGAAAAAAAAAACATCTATCTACATCATTGCTTGATTACTCGAGACGCAAACATTGTGTTTAGCGTGTATGCCAATCAAGCTAACACGTTGCAAAGGCAATTAGTACTTCACTCAGGCGTTCTGGACCTAGTTCTACCTGTATATTACTTAAGCCTTAATGTTGGCCTAACCTTAATTCAATAAGCAGCATTCACGCCACATGATGTATATTTATATTAATTTCGAACATCTTATATTTTTGTTGAATTATGGTATTTTTCGACAAATCTTTTATATCGATTAATTGTATATATATATATATATATATTATGTAGTGTGTTCTTTTAACATGTTTATCTTGATCTGATAAACACAAACATACATTCATTACAACAATTTTCACAATCGCCACGTACATACAGAAGATGCTGGTTAGTATCTGCTGCTGCTGCTGCTGGTGTGCTGGTGAGGTGGCGATTGTTTTCAGAAATTTTAAAATGAGCAATGTTTATAGCTTACAAGTCCTATGCCTATTTTTTTTTTCATTTTTAAACATTGCCTAGTAGTTGCTGCTTTAGTGATGTGATGTGCCTAATCGATTTTACAGACTTCTTAGCTACTTTACTTTTGTATCTTTATTGATATTTTAATTTTTGAGTCTCGTTATGGTTTGAGATAGAACAAATCTTAACTTATATTTGTAATACACATATGTAGGTATATATAGGGCAAGTAATTATTCAATGACAGGTCTTTTTTTGGTCATCAAAGACACGATTTATGGAATAATCATCTTCAAAAAAATAAAAAAAACAGCTATTCTGTACATTTAGTAACCCAGTAAAATGAAGGGAAGAGGAGGCGAACATTTATGTCACTGATTGATACCTGATATCTAGTCAATCATCAATACTCCTGTTTAGTTTGTGGGAGGGCCCAATTAAACTTTTAGCTTGTAGAAAGCCACATGGTTGCTATGTTCTATAGGTTCCTGACGCGGTCCTTTAGAGTAAGCAACCGTAGCGGGAAAACGCTAATACCATATATAATTAAAAATTAGTTATTTTGTTAGTCGAATATAGGAAATCCCGAATTTATTTCCGAAAATAACTCCATTAAACTTTTGCTTTGCTAATGATCGTGGAATTTCTTTACTAATAATAATTGCTTTAAAACTTTATTTCTTTTCGGCAGAAGAGCTTGAGAAAAGTTATTATAACTTTTGATTAGAGCCCCAATTTACGCTTTGTTTCTAGCAATAAGTAGTTCAGTAGCATCGCTAGATTTTGCCTATTTTACTTTTGTTCTGCAATTAATAAAAATGTTTTATCATACAACATCTTTGTCACCCTGCTTCATTCGCCTGTAGGCATTTTATTTTGACATTGGTGTTTGGTATTGGATTGGGTAGAATCGGTTTGTCCGTTACTTGTTTTGGTCTGTCAGTTAAACTAAGTAGTTAGTAACGGAACTACATTAACAGTTATGCAAAACAAAACTAACAGTTGGGGTGCGAATGACGTCATCCCGTTTGGCGAACGTGGTGGTTTGGCTCAAAATTTTTTTGGTGCCACGTTGGTTACCTGCACTAGCTCCGATCCTTTGTACACAATACTGAACATTAGAAATTCTTAGAAGTAGATTTTTTCTCTATAAAGTCCTACATCTCGCAAGCAAAGTTTTTGGGCATTTGGGGATAGATAGAAATTTTTGACTTGTATATATAGAGGAGTCCGTTTCTACACGGTAAGTGTGTCCTTGGACGAGGCACATGACCTATTGGAATGACGTGAAGTACCTGAGTACGGAGCGGAAGCATCAAAGGTTTGACGGCTGTGGCTTGAAGGCTATGGCTAAAAGTCTGAGACTGGTATGAGCGGCTGAAAGTTAAAGACGCTGTGTCTGAAGGTGAAGGCTAAAAGCTGTGGTTAAAAATCTGCGGCCGGAAGGCAATTGGTGTAGAAAGGGATGTGCGTAGCACTCAAATCCACCGATGTAGACAATTTGACTTCTCTTTTATCTTTTTTTTCTTTATATGCGTATTCAACTATTCACTTTTTTCTTAAAAATATTTGAGAAATTAATAATCCATAAGACGGTCTAAACATAAAAAAGGTCTGAGCAAAAATATTGGTTATAAAAGTTGTTTATAAGTTTATACAATATTTAAAAGGTTCAGTATATTTAGCATTCCCAATCGTTATCGATAGAACTTTAATCACTCAGTTTTAGTGATGTAACTGAAAGCTTTCTTAAAGAAAAAGTAAAAGATAAACTTGTATATTTAGATGGTTGTTTGTAGCAGGTGCGCACTTTAATAATACTTGAATAATACGACCACTCTTATCTGCCAAAAGTACGAACGAGATAAGGAATGTTTTACACGAAATATCTTTGTTACGTTCCAGACTGCAAACAAAAAGACTTTGAGAAGAATTACGACAAGTACTAGCTGTATATCTTACATCTATATACTTAGTGCTTGTAGTACACTCGCTTACTTTTTGGGGCAACAGAAGACAAAAAGACAGAGTGGTTTCTCTATAATATCAGCTTTTGTGTCCTATTATTTTCATAATAATAGTGCAAAATTGCAAAACCAACTGTCTCATCTTTCAATATGCTGAAACATTATTTTAGCAAAAAAAAACAAACCGGATTAGCAGATTCATAATTAAAAATCTATAGAAACTGATATAGGTACATCTATGTCATAAATTATAGTTCGATTTTTATTTTTTTATCCGTCTGTTTGAACATTAAGATTATTGGGCAACAAAAAAAGAGGTTATTTAAAAAAAATCTTAGTTAGGTAAGTAAGGAGTAAGGTGGTATGCATCCAAAGTATTGTCATTTTGGCAATACATTAAAAAAAACTTTTGCTACAGCTTTATGTTACTGCTACGCTCCTTCTTAAAGTTTTCAAATCATTGATAAAGCTGAGTCCTTTGTGCTTCAACTAAAAGCACGTGGTTCCGTAACAAAAATATACGTTCAGTAATACCTTCGGACGGAGATTTGTTTTTAGAATAGAAGTGAAACCACAGTCGATATTTTGGAGCAGTCGAGTAAAAATAATGTAAATTTTCTTGAATACAAATACCTATATTCCAATAGGACACCCAAACATTTCACCAGTTAAGTGCTATGTAATAAGATTGAACGTAATGTCATCAACCGTGCACAAATCCAAACTATGGGCTGCCACTAAGAAATTATACATGGGAAAAGTAAAAACAAAAAACATTTTATCCTACCCGAGGATCGAATCCGGGACCTCCTACTCAGCAGAATTGCGTGAAACAATTTAAGACCAACGAGGCAATTATTAGCTGTCAATAAAATAAATAGTACAACAGAATAAAGAACATATCTAGTAATGTTTATAGGACTTAAAAGGTTCTAAAGTTCTGTGCTCATTAAAAAAAAAACATTAACGTACCCCTTTTCGCTGTAGCGCAGAAGAGTAAAAAGGTGTCAAAGTCGCTCTTCTGCGGTGGAGTAGAGAACAGAATACTGGACTCCGACCACTAGGACTACGGGAGAAAGTCCGGCGCATACCTCTCCCGTTGCCCATTTAAATCTGCCGAGGCAGGAAACCACTCAAAGCTCAAATTTAGAACCGCGCACAGAGGCACAGTTTGGTTCGGGATTTTTCAAACATCTTTGTCTCTCATTACATTAAATGTAACTTCCCGAGAAGAGCTGGACACCTAATAAACGTTAACGTTCCATTCTATGTCTATCAAATGAATACAAAAATACTGATTGCGAGATTTACGACTTAAACAGAAACTTACAATTTTATGAATGATTCACTTCCACATACCGTTGACTTTATACTCTGTCAAAATTGTTTTACTAGTAAACATCGATTAATTCGATTTTTAAAGCATCATTATGTGCGATAATGGGGAAATAATCAAATCTTGAACACATACGAATTTAAAGCGACATCTATTATTGATAATTAGAAATCGATTTTATGTTCAAATTTGAGGGTAGTTACAATTTCGTTGGTAGTTTGACAGATTGCAATTATGAATAGGTAGGTGTTTTGTTTGTTGACGCCAGTTGATATAATTGCGTACAAAATATCATTCCTGTTTGTGACCTTCATAGTATATGATAAAATAAGAAACTATTTAAGTTAATTGAAATACTGTTGCGTTGACCCTTTGCAAACAGAGAAATTATACTTTTCGCTTTGTTTACTTGCACCGTATAAAAGTGCTTATGAAAATTGCTTGGAAGAGTGTAATATCGTGTTACAAAGTGCTATTCGTAGCTAATGTGAAGTAGACAGTATTTTAATTCGTTAATAGCTCCTCGGTTCCAAGGTAATGTTATTGGAGTTTAGGAGAATATATACTCGCATTTGAACAAGAGCAAATTTTAATGTAAGTAACAAGAATTAAATTTCCTGTGTGAGCCTGTGAGGTTTCCAGTTTCATCCTTTGTAGAAAATTTAGGTGTTCGGTATAATTTTTTAACCGATATAAAATTAAGTCGAAATGTTATGTTGTATGTCTATCAAAACTATTGGTGAATGTTAAAAATGTACAAATAAGAGCCGAATTTAATTAATATAATACAAACAAAAGAAAAAGCAAAATCGAGGTCTCGATAAAAGTGATCTTGTATAATTTTTTATAGCAGGTAAGGTAAGATACAATAAAGCATTCGTTACCTACTAAATGCTTTGTCAAATCCCAGTTAGTAACAAATTGAAAGTTGGTCATTTTTGTATTTCAATATAACATTTATTGAAACGTACTGAAAAGATTTCTGGAATTACAAGTTACAATATAATTTATGTTTAATTTATTAAAATATATTAATTTTTTGGAAATTTCTTCTCATTTATTACTTCTTTAATAAATGTAATTGCAATAATTGTTTTTAACCTGTTTTATTGCAGCTTCTAGCTTTGTACAAAAGGTTCGTTCTACCGAAAGGCAAGATTTGAAACAAAATTCAAGCAGTCTAATAAATTAATAATCATACAAAAAGGACTGCGTAAAAATAATGGAGTACAAACTTACTAAACAAATTGACATTCTGTCAGAGATATTGACTGTAAAAAATCCAAATGCTTAAGATTGATCACATTGAATTTTCGGTAGGGCGTGTCCATCTTTGACTTCTGTAACTATTTTGTCCTTATATACGTGACAATATAAGAAGTCGGATTTGACAGCCGAGTAAAAAGGGATAGGAGCGCTTCACTACAAAGTGCGAATGAGGTTTATTTCATAGATGTTCCATAATAACTAGTAACGCAATGTTGTATTTTACTGTCAAATCAAACTTCTTAGATACTCACGAACATAATCCCAAGAATTTATTTACCTTTAGATATGATGCTTCCCTACACACTCCAAGGAGCCGACATGGCTGTCATTTGATGAGATCTTTGGCAGTCGTTACGAATTGTCAGAAGCTAGAAAATCTAACACCAGTCTTGCCAAGGAGTACCGTGTTCCCCAGTTATTAATAATAATATAACTTTTATTTCGGGTAACAAAGACCCATAACATATATACCTTACAGACTATCATACATATTTATATAAAAACAAAAACATTACACTATATAATTTACACGAGGCGTCGGCGTCGTGTTACGCTGCGTGGTGTCGCGTAGTCTTCCGCGGAATCGCCGATACAAAACTCCTCCTTGAGGAAGGTCTCAATATGATGAGTCGGAACTCGCACCACGAACGACTTGAAATTCGTGTTATGGCGCGGCTCCAACTTCTCTACCCTTAAGGTCCAGCTGGTCTTGGCTTCGGTTGGTATTAGGTTGTGGACGTCTGGTAGGCAGCCGCTCTACGTAAAATACTGGTATTCAGCTGAATCCGGTATGACATGGAAGCCGACCCCAATATAGTTGGGAAAAGGTTAGTCAGATGATGATGTAGTCAAGCATTAACTTTTATTTACTTGTACCAAAACTGTATCAAACACTTGTTAGTAACATGTGTAAACGTAGCGGATTTTACATTTATCTAAAGCATACTGTGTATCTAGATGTAATATAAAAGCACCTAATTATTATTTAAAAATCTCCATTTATATATTCGAATGCTAATTCAATGTATGTATAACGTTCTTAAAAGATTATGCAAATCCAACAAGTCTCTAAATCCAGTTGAATCCGAGCTCCTAACCCATTATTATTATAGGGAACGTGCAGAAACAGTAGTAGTAGGGAAGGTGGCAGCACAGACGCGTCAATGTCAAGTATATTTTATTACTAGCTGCTGCCCGCGACTTCGTCCCCGTGGAATCCCCGATTTTAAAACATTCTTTATCGCTGCTCCGCTCCTATTAGCTTAAGCGTGATGATATATAGCCTAAAGCCTTCCTCGATAAATGGTCTATTCAACCCAAAAATAATTTTTCAATTCGAACCAGTAGTTCCTGAGATTAGCGCGTTTAAACAAACAAACAAACAAACTCTTCAGCTTTATAATATTAGTATAGATAAGTTTCAAATTTGCAACGCTAGATATAACAGTCTAGTTCTTGCACGTTCCCCTAAACGAAGGGTGCAGGAAGTATAGGTGGCAGCACGGGTCAAATATTTACAACGTAAAAGTGTCAGATTTGCAACAATAGATGGCATAGTCTACGCCGTGCACGTTCCCTATAATGAGCTTTATTCCCAAGTACCGGTAGTACAAAGATTTACTTAGTAAGGTATTAAAACGACAATGTATTTATCTATGTACTTCCAACAAAATATAAACATAAACCCTAACTAAACAAGAAAAAAAGTAAAATGGTATCTATTTTAGAAATCTTTGAGTCCCGATCAGATAGATCATTTTAAATATTTTACTACAGTTAAGTTTAACTTATTTATTTGTACGATATATGTTATGTGCGATAGATCTCGGGAACGATGCTACAGGAAAACACTAGTCAATGATAATATTGCTGATTATAATCAATTTAACTATTGTCAGATTACGGCAATTTTATACAACTGTTTGTACAGTGATTATTGTTGTCGAGTGACAAATAAAAATAATAGGATTTATCATCTACTAGCTTCTGCCCACGACTTCGTCCGCGTGGAATAGTTACCAACCCCCCGATTTTGAAACTAAGCGTGATAATATATTGCCTTCCTCGAAAAATGGGCTATGGTTCAGTAGTTCCTGAGATTAACGCGTTCAAGCAAACAAACAAACAAAATCTTCAGCTTTACATATTAGTATACATGAAATGAAGGTAAGAGCTTTTGGTTCGTAAATAAATTATTTACGAATTATTTTCGAATATACAACTTTATTAAATCCATACCTCATTGTATGGTTTTAAATCAAATCAAATCAAATCAAATCAAATCACTTTTATTTGTTTAACAAAGTCGTATATTCGGAAAACAACAATATGAACCAGTCTGCTTTTATCTCATCCAGCGGTCGGGACGACTTTTGGGCGAGGCCTATTTCTAGCACGTAATTCCACTAAAAAATGATGATCATTGGAATAGCAAAGTAAATTAATTAGTAAAGGTTATATTTAGACCAGTAATACAGCCTTCATTTTTTTGCATTACCTTTTAATATGTTAACAAAATCCCCCAATAAAACATCATAAAATAATATAATACAGACAATAAACCAAATATAAAAAGCGTCTTTAAATACTTTATAAATAGAGTTTAGGTACACAAGGTCTTCTTTTGAGTGACCCTCAAAAGAAGACCTTGTGTACAAAGAATAAGGACAACCCTATCTTTCAATGGGTGACGCAAAAGGCGAGTTAGGGATTTAAGAGGTGGGGCAGGCGTCTTCCTGTCTGCAAGTAACAACATTATTGTGATCGATAAACCTTCTAGCATACAGCTTGATTAAGACTGTTTTCTCATGACCATGCATACTTTTATTTTAGCTAGATCAACGTAAGACTCATGACATACATTGATATAAGTTCATTTAAAATAAAAACTTTAGAGGTCCATGTTTAAATTGTTACGAAAGAAAAACCGAGTTAAGAGAAGTAATATATTTAATTTATTTAATAATAACGTGTGCCTTACAACTAGTTTTAGTTTAAGTTCTACAAAAATGACCTAGGGAAAAAAGCAAATTATTACAGGCGTGCGCATCAGTCACAGAATGGGATAGTAACACATTATGAAGACTGCTACGATAAAAATATTGTACGAAAATAATGGAATTTAAATAATTATATTGAAAATAGATTAAAATAATTATAGTAAGTAGTATAAAATATTAATTTTACTTAACACAACATGAAAATAAAACCTAAAAGTCCAAAAAGGAGGTCGTATGATCTACCATGGTAGTCAATGGTCAGGGATTTTTTTGTAATCAGGTCCAATTCGTATGTTCGGAAATGCAATGTAGTACTCTAATGTGTAAACTTGGTCCCCACTATTATGATCCCAAACCGCGCAAGTATGAATGGGTGTGTATTATAACCAGTTAAGGTAAGTACCGACCGACTGGCGTCGAATCGGCTCCCCAGGTAGACGCGGACCTCCCGACGTGAGGACAAAGGTCCGTGTATGTAAGCAACGGGTTGCGAAAACTTTGATAGCGCGATGTAGGACTCTTTTGTGTGATGTCGCGGTTGAGATTTACAGATGGCGTCTTTTTCTTATTGTGCCAATAGGGGCCAATGGCATAGACTTCAAATTGAATTTTAATCTTTGTGTGTTATGAGTTGGATTAGTTACAAATAAATGAGTGTGGTTAAAATAGAAATCATAACGAATCAGTTCAATTAACTGTTATTTTATTAAGGAACAGAAGGTACCTATATTTTTTTTTAAATTTTATATGAAAAAATCATGCTGAAGCAAAAAAAAACTTATAAAACTCCGTTTTCTTTTGAAAATATTCCGTTCTAGTCAATTTATAAATTGTTACAAATGCAAAAAGATTTGCGCGTTGTGGGAATCGATCCCGGCGGCGTCTTTCAAAGCTCGTCCGAGCATTTTACGAAAAGTAAGCTATTGAGTGTTGAGTCGTAAAATATTTACGATTTAAATATTGATTTAAATCGTAAATATTTTTGAATCATGCATTTAATGAATATGTGTTCTTGAATTGTCAAGAACACATATTCATTAAATGCATGATTTTGTGTTTTTGATGTTTTTAGGACTCGTGGAAAAGTTATTTTAAACCTTATGTATAATTAGCGACTTTCCTGAACTAGGTTTATAAAACGTGTGTTTTAGGTCATCACTGTACAACTAAAACTTTTTATGTAAGTTGTAATTTTTCAGCATTGTTAAATGACTTAAAATGTGTAATAAACAATTTCTGAAATACAATCATTGCCGATTTTACTTATCCAATAATAATGACGGGATGTATATAAAATAAAAAAAAAAGAAAATAGTTTTGCAGGTCCTGAAAATCGATCCTGAAATCTATACGAGTAGATTCAAGTGGCCTAGTACTTTCTTACTTGACTATCACCAGTTACGCAAAAGCCCTCACTGCCTATTTGCGAGTGGATTATACTCGTACACATAAATGTCATTCGATTTTAATTAAAATTTTAGTCCGTACCCAATACTTAGGTGACATACTACATAAGTAAAATGATTTTTATTGATTCAATTCTAGTAACCACCAATAAATAAAGTTTAAATCTAACTATGTATATATACAGTTAACCTAAAAATCAAATCCACCAAACTACAACATGGCATCAAAAAACTCGTCAACATCGCTATCGACTGGGAGTGAACTCAATAGACTGGAAGCATTGCCACGTTGTATGGCAATGCTTATCCCCTGTCCAAAGTAAAAGCCAGCCCTTGGGTTACACGAAGTGTCCACTAAATGTTTAGCAAGTTCTTTAAATAACGCATGAGAACGCAGACCCCACGGTCCAAGAGTTTCAAACCCAAACGGCTCAACCATACATAACCGACTAGGTTACTATATTTCCGCCGTTTCAGGTTCTCAGCAGCCGCAGCTGTAGCACCAGCACAACACGACGAGTTAGGAAGATGGAATGGCGCAAGATTATCAACGCAAGTAGCGTCCCACACTAAAGACCTACGTAAAATTAAAGCTGTATATTTTGATGAGTAGAGGAATAAAAATGTTGTTGGTGCAACATTTTATACACTGAGCTGATATCAAAGCAGCCACATATGATAGTGACTAGACAGACGAGCATTTGTTTCATCAGTCCTGCTGTTACCCTGAAAAGTCAGACAACTAGCTTTAGCATGTTTGCCAAAGCTTTGTCGTCCTGGAAATCCATTGGAACAACAAATTATTTTCAATGCGAAGGCAGATTATAAAAACATACATCCTTATACTATTATACTAAACAAAGGTCCAAAAAACCGAAATGATGAAATATAAAACATCAATTATTACCCATGAAATGAAAATAATCTGGAGCTTGTGATGGCTTTGAGCACCAAACCAAAATCTTGCAAACATCTGTAGCAATTCTCAACACCAAAAAGGCGTCAAAAATTCTTCGTCATTGGTTTTGAGATCGTCTCGTACGCACTCAGTGCCAAATACTAGACCGACATCTAAGAGGTAGTTCACTGGGATAGAAGTAGCAAGACATCACTGCCTCACTAAGGATAAATAGCAGGACTTAGATCAGCTCCTGTGGACTGATTTAATGCGAAGAAACGGACGCCCATTCACCAAGCCTCGAAATATTGTATCTATCCAAAAACGTTTGAAAATGTTACTTGTGCGATGCAGAACGATTACCTGCTAGTTTTGGGACAATAGAATAGTTTTTGGGTCCACTATTGTGTTTCTATCGTTATCGGTCCCTAGCGGTATTGTTACCCATCACTTGCATTGTCGCTGTGACGTCAGAAACCTTTTTAAAAACGTTACCACAAAATACTGCCAACACTTTCAATAAAATGTGATACTGTGTATTTAGTTTTAACTGAAATTCTATTTAATTTCAACTTAATGTTTAATTTTAGATTTCAATTAAAACTATGCTTAAATAAAACAATCCCTAACTTACTCTTGTCAGCATAGTAAACACTTGAAAAAATTTTGAACGATTCTAACAAATGAAATAAAGTTCAGATTCAACACAAAGTAAGGATGTTCGTTGAAAAATAGTTAACCATTATAACGGGTTATTGCCATTTGCCAACGTCGGCGTTATTTTACCAGAAAAACACCGGGAGCTGAAAAATTGGAGTCTTTATGGTAGGTTCGTTCAAGTATAAGACGTAAAAATGTTATCTATTCACTCTTTATATTTAATTGCATCTAAACTTGTAAAGAGTATCTCAACTGGTTTATTTTTGTTATTTTTATGAAAACATGAAGAAAAGAGAAGACACAGTAAAACACGCTTAAAGAAATAAAAATTCTTACTTTAAATTAAAATCACTTTCACAAAAGAATAATATAACAGAAGTGAAGGAAATTATTGTAAGTAAATCTCAAAAAATGGCGGAATTGTGAGCATTTTAAAATCGATGATAAAGATAGATAGCCCAGATGAAAGTCATGCCATAAGTAAATTTTTAACATCAACATCAACAAACAGCGTTTTGCGTAACAAGCATAGAACGATAACTTCAAAAGTGTGTTCTAAGAATCACTTAGAACACACTTTATTTAATAGTCTCTTTGCAAATTGTGAGTAATATTTTAATAACGATGATATTTTTTTATAGTACGTAGTCGAATAATCATTTTCATTTTCGAGATGCAAAGTTTGTTCGAAAGAGTCACTGCGGCCCTGGAACGCAAAGGGCATTAGGAGGAACACAGATGGGTTTTAGCCAATAAGAATCTAACACTCCTTTCCGCTCGCATAGAGCGGAAGAAGTCATTTGATGATTTCCCATCCAAGGAGGAATCTTTGGACACATTGATCCAACTCCGGAATTCTTCCGCCGTAGAAAAACTACACACTATGTGCTATAGGCTAAAAAGCTATGCTAAGCTGCTTATCCTAGATGCTTAAATATATACAAAACAAAATAAACGCTGCCTTTAAAAGCGAGTATAAAAACAAACATCGCATGTCATAATCGTAGTTATTGGTCATGGCGAATATATTTACACCCACATGCAGATCTGTTCCGGGATGAGTAGAATCACAAGTCGATATGACATCATCATAACTAATTAGGATTAGACACGTTTTAGTCTGCTGCTAAGAGACTGTTTAAATCTGGCAAAGTAGTGTTTGACTGAGGCACTTGTCTCACCGCCGACGAGGAAGTGATTAGCTATCGATTATTTTCTCGCCGAGGAAATGGACAAAAGGTTCTATTTTTCTCGTGTATGTCAAAGGGACATACATTTTTATCGTCGATAGCTGGCTGTTGACACTGCCGGCATTTCGTTATTTTGTCTTATTGGACCCCAAAAAAGTGACCCCACCAGTCAAAATTTATTGATATTTGGTATTTAGGTAAAAAAAAAAAAAAAAACTTATATGTGCACCAAATTTCGACTGAATCGCACCACTAGATTCGGGGTAAATTGGCTTTGACAGACGGAGAGTGATCCTATAAGGATTCCGTTTATCCATACAGAGTTTCGGGACCCTAAAAATGAATGTGATGTTATAATTTTGTTCATTATAATGTCAGAGTTTCTGTTTGGCAACAAAATATATGATTCGAAGGCATATTTTTATGTAGGTCACTAGAGAATCGAGATTCGATGCCCTATCTACATATAAGTTTGTACGGAACCCTTGGTGCGCGATTCAGGCTCGCTTTGGTCCAGCAGTGCTATTCTGTAACACAACCAGACGTGAAAACATTGGTTAAATAAAACTAAAGTGTGCTGGCAACTAATCCAATTAAGGTTGAATGACATGTCACTCCAAGCCTAATCCTCCTAAGTTTTAATGGTGAAAAGTGTACAGAATCGAATCGCCGTTTTTCCTGTGGTTTCCCGTCCAAAGGTAAAAACCTAAAAGGAACCTTCCTTGGAGATGCCTTTTGAGACAGATTAATGTATAAGCCAACCAACCCGCACTGGGCCCGGGCCGCGTGGTGGATTACGGCCCATTCCCTCTCTTAGAGAGGAGGCCTGTGTCCCAGCAGTGGGAACGTTAAAAAGGCTGATTATAATGTATAAGCTCCTATTTTAACCGTCTAGTATAAAACAGATGAATTAACGTTTCGTCAAAGAACAGAATCGTGATTCCTAGAGTGTTCCAAGTGACAGCGTTGAGCCTATTTAGATAAATATCATATCCTTTATAACTTTAAAGGTTTTAATCGTCATCATCATTTTTTATTCTGTCAGAGTCACCGCGGAACTGGAAAGCAAAGGGCATTAGGAGGAACACGGATGGGTTTTAGCAGTGGTCTCGAACCTACCGATTTTTATTTCCACCGATAAAGGCTCTGTTCTACCGAAAAATCGATAGGTTTCGAGACCACTGGGTTTTAGTCAGTAAGAGCCGTTCCGCTCCGCCCAGAGCGGGAGAAGTCATTTGATGATTTCCCATCCAGAAAAAAAAAGATGCTTATCGAGAAGAATAAAATGTATTCGATTATTTCTCTCTCATAGCGCAACTATAAAATAAAAATAGACAACATTAAATGACAACTCTGCAACATCTTCTTCTTGTTCTTGCATAGATCACTTCATATTATTGCAGTATAACCGCTGGTTGGTAAATGTCGCCAAAGTAACAAATACTAGTATAGATATCAAATCTTCAAGGGCGTCGGGCGATGTAGTATCCTTAAATCTCTCCGGTCGTGTCGTTTTGCCGTTGGCGCTGGAACAATGGCTTTACGTTCTTGCTTTCCAAGGCTTGAGTGAGTTACCTCACCAACTTCCGTGCTCCGGGCTATACAGAGATTACTTTGGTTTTGTCAAGAAAAAAAAAAGAAGAAGTATTTTGCCGAGCGAAGGGTCCTGAGCCCTCGTTCGCTACGGCATCGGTTCGGTATACTATTAGACCAGAGCACCGTTAAAAAAGGTAATTATTTGTCAACGTCTACCTGTCAAATATTGTGAACTATTTCCTGTAGAGGTAATAATTTAATTGAAAAACTGTCATAGCATTGCTGCCAATACCAAGGTTTACCTAAGCCTGTGGTTTTAGGTAAACAACAAATATCACCAATTGCGATGGGAGCAAAAGTAGTTCTGAATATAATTTACTGCGGCGAGGACGTTGACGGGTTAGCAAGTAATTGTTTTGCTTCCACTTGAAAACAAATTAAAATTTTAATTTCGCTTCAGCGTTGTGTGCATTGCAAGTGTTCTGTTTACTCGGGTTGGCAAGATTTGTTATTTCTTTTTACCAATATTTGACGCTAAAACGTGTTTAGTACGCTCTCGGGCATACACTTTAAACTCACTAAGAGGAATAAATCTGCCTAGCCTTATCACAATTATATTGAAGTCGACTTCTCGTCAAACCTTAGATGCACAGATGGGTTTCCAGTAATGTTCATGGAGCGTCTACCTATCTAAAGCAGCAGGAGTAGTCCCGGTAATGAATGGTGGCCCATTTATAAACCAACTATAGCAAGCGTGGCTTAACCACAGTTACTGGGTTATGGAGGACACATAATTCACCATAAATAATAGATAGACAGTCACTACACAGTGGTGACGGGTGAGCGTTTTGGGGGACTGTCTTTGTATAAAATTTGACGTTCAAAAAGTGCTGGCTCACAGCCTAGCTTTAATAAATGACTTTTTATTTTGATTTTTACATGTAAAATACTTGCCCTCCGCTGCATACACGAGTTTTCACGAATTCGAGTTTACTCGTTTTTGTAACACGCCTTGCTGTAAACTGACCCTAAGGGAAATCATGCTCAATTTGTTCTAAGTATAATTGTAGCCTCACTAACGTAATTATATCTGATTGCTGATTGATTAATTACCTTTAACATAATTAACTGTTTCGAGTATATACCACTACCTACTCAGGATGAAGGCAGTCATGCATGCGGCATGAGGAAATGTGGACTTTCATTTGGTGATGGTTTCTTATCCTTTGAGCCGATTTAGTCTTGTTCTGCTCCCTATGGTTTTAGTTCAACAAAACGGCACCTGAAAATCTATTAAGGTATATATGTTATGGGTCTTTGTTACCTGAAATAAAAGTTATATTATTATTATTATTATTAAATGCTAATATGATTGACATGCATTTTTAATTTCTGTGCATATCCTCTCAGACGTCAATGCCATATTAATCCCGAAAAGGAAAACTCAGTAGTTTTCCTTTTCGGGATTAATATGCCGTAGCTATATCGTACATAAAAACGGCGACTTCATGAAATTGCCAACTCAAACCTAACCTAAACTGTCATCGGCCACATCAAGAAATGGCCAATACTATGATAATATGGTTAAGACAAATGTGTCTGAACCATATTATCACACACATATTGTCACATAATAATGTATGTTTCTCATCGGTTTGCGAGAGTAAACGAACAGAGAGTGCATATGTGCTAGTGTACACACTTGTGCACTATGATATCTCCTGCTCCTCCGTTGAGATGGGCCACCGCAGCCGACCAGCCATGCACATTATTTTCATGCCTAGGTCCTTTATCCTAGGCCCTTTATCGGATTAAATAAGAACAGCCGCATAGGTCAATCGTCAACACGAGCCTGCAGATGGCGAGCGATAGATGGCTTGCCGTCCGATAACAACTCTCTCCAAAACTCCGAGCTCCATCTGCAAAATTCCTTATCGATAAAACCAGTGACCAACCAATTTGTACGCCTCGATATGCGGCTGAACATGTTAGAACTTTCTTTTTCACAATTATCTTGCATGCTATGTATCATGTACACCATGTTTAAACAAATAAAAAATACTTACTTACTTGACACTTTTTATAAAAAAAATGGTAATTGAACTCAGGATCACTCACTCGCCGCGCTTGCGACCATGTGACCTAAACTCAAGTTCTAATATTAGTGAAAGGTAGGAAAGGAAGGTCAAATGTTTGTAAGCTTACCTAACTTACTCAAGATAACGATATCAGTAATTGAATTGCGAAATGAAAAGGTCAGGTGCAGCAGATCTTTAATGATTTTGTGTGGGATTTGATCGCCAGTTACTTCGATAAGTATTCCCACGACTTATTCGTATTGCTAGCATGACAGTAGGTACATTTAATTTTGCTGAACCAAAACTTCACCATTGCCGTCCCGTCGTCAGTGGAAGCGCAAAGGTTATTTATGATTTTAATGTGAATCCTGTTATATTTTACTCCGTAATTGAATATTGAGACCTAAGCCTCCCAGAAACCAATCTTCCACAGGCTATTTCGTCAAAAATTACGCTCTAAAAAGTATAAAACAAGAAAAGACTCTACAAACTATTGAATATTTAAATAAACAAAATATTTAATAAATACAGCGAATTCCATAAGTGCATCTTCATATTTTAAGGGTGATATTGGGTAGCTAATATAGATAAAGCAAAAAACAGAAAAACAAACAAAAAATGCTACAAAAATGAGACCGCAAATTACGCCTACAAAGTTCCAAATAAATTACTTTTGAAACAGTTTGCTGAAGTTGGTGTCATCAAATCTGTGATTGAACTGATGTAAATGCCACCACTAATAATAATTTATTTTCAGACCAGAGTCCATAGCGTAAAAATATCATAAACACACACAACAATCAGAAATATAAAAAATATATGAATAGTCAAATATCTTATTTAAATGTAACTGAATGACGCACGCTGTGTCGTCATCCAGTGCTACATTATTGGGCTATCTACCCTAAAAGTAACGCTTGAAAAGTAATCGTGGTCGTTTGATAAACTTGATTCTATATTTTTTCCAATTAAGGTATTTCAACAACCCAACATCAAAATTAATTCATCAAAATATGACCACGCACTTCTGGAACACGCTGTATAACATAAATAATATTTAATACATTTTATGGTGATGAACTGATGATCGCAGGATAGCCGTGGTCATTTATGCCACTTTGCCTTAAATCTTATGATCTCTAACCAGTAATAAGCGATCATAAAGTGTACCATTAAAACATAGTGTACCCATACTTGAAGGTACATTGAAACTCAATAAACCCCGTGCAAAATTTTACATCGACAATAATATACTTAAAGTAGATATTGGTTAGTTAGCCAAGTTGTAGCCACGGGAGCTGTTTAGTACAAGTAAAGTCCATTTAGTATGTTTTATAGCTGTTTTAATAAAGCTGTATTTATATTGCACGACCACCGGCTGAGACCACACAAGTGAAGGATTAGTTTCGATGTATCGTTGGATTTTACCACAGAATAGATATTATGGATTTTTCAGTACCTATCGATGCATTGGGTGAGGCTGAGGAGTGAATAGGTTACTTCTAGGTAAGTTAGCTTCATCTTCGACCACATCATCGCTTACCATCAGGTGAGATAGCGGTCGAACGCTTGCCGCTCATAATAAAAAAGTGAAAAAATATAAGTATATTCTCATAGTGTAGTTCTATAATGGAAAAAACTCGTATTGTACTTCCTTCAAATCACTGTACACCTACTCAATACAATGTATTTCCTCTGTTCAAAAATTATTTTAGCTATCATAAACGTGTCGTTCGTTTCACAAATAATATTGCGAGTTAATGTGATGAACTAATCGAATTTAACGAGACACTAAATACATATTGGATTCCACATAGTCAAAAGCAAAATTATGTATATTTGAGTAAGATTAACACCTACAGACAAGTTTGGTCTACACTTGCTCAAAATGGAATGGAGTGAAAGATTTTTGTTTTGCAGTGGGGCAACACAGGCTACCAACTAAAATAAATACCGAGTACCACATAGTTAAATTTCTTTTGAACGTTTTGTAATCTAGCAAAGTTTAAGATTTATTGCAACTAGTCTTAATAAAAAATTCAATTGCAATTTATTGAATTGAAATAAAAAAATATGAAAACTTGATGCTCAGGTGGTAGAACAATCAGGAGGCTCCACGCCTGGTTAGTACTTCATACATGTATCATTCATGAATGACACGTGAATGATAGGAACATGGATAGGCTATATAATGTAAGTAGGTGCATACATCTATATTTGGTAGGTATGTTCTAAAAATCACGGCTTTAATGCTTGAAATAATTGTTATGTATTATAATAATTGTAATTACGACCAATATCCATAATTTATGGTGCATTTTGGTTGTGTGATTATTAAATCACAGCTGAGTGTTGACCGCTCATCTCTTATATTAATAAGAGATGAGCGGTCAACACTCAGCTGTGGGCAAAGTCGGGCTACGGATGATAATGATGAGGTATAAACCCTGCAGATGCATCTGGAAAGCAGTAGCATTCGAGATTTGTTTAGAGTGGTTAAGAAAATGTAAGTACCCACTCTAGCTAAGTCTTAGTTTGTTCCTATTTTATTTTATTTACAACTAGCAGCGCGCCGCGGTTTTACCCGCGTAGTTCCCGTTCCCGTGGGAATATGGGGATAAAATATAGCCTTTGTCACCCGGGGATAGTGTAGCTTCTAAACAGTGAAAGAATTTTTCAAATCGGTTCGGTAGTTTCGGAGCCTATTCATACAAACAAACAAACAAATCTTTCCTCTTTATAATAGTAGTATAGATAATAACAATCTTGCGCTTGCTACTTTGTGCGCTTTAATAACAACTAACTTTTTACTCACTATACAGCCAATGTACATAAAAATATTTCATGGAAACATCTAGAAGAGATATTAAATTACTGCCCAATTGTAAAAAAAAAATACAACTCAATCAATTCTTAGTTTTTCTCAATAGCGTCCGAGTTCATGGTGAAATTTGTAGAATTTTTTAATTTTTTTCTTTTATTTTTCTTTCAATAGGTATTACGAAAAGCACAGAAGGATAGTTTTATGGGATCCCTTTTATTATACAGGGTATTAATGTGTGTGTTCATATTTAAGGGTGATGTTCGGCCGCTGTGCTATTGCGCAGTGGCTGATGCCTGTGGACGGTGAGCGTGGGTGGCTCGCCGTCCGATACCAGGCTGAGTCGACGACGCGTTGTGTTCCACGCGCGTCTCAAGGAACCGTCAGCACCAGGGACGGGGCCCCATAGGGTCGGTGCCTGCTAGGGTTGCGGAATTTGTTCGAAAGAGTTACCGCGGCCCTGGAACGCAAAGGGCACAAGAGGAACACGGGTGGGTTTTAGTCAGTAAGAGTCTGACACTCCCTACCGCTCCACCCAGGGCGGGAGGGGTCATTTGATGATTTCCCATACAAAAAAAAAAACTTCTTTTTCCAAAAAAAACCGACTATTTGTTCGAAACTTTTTAGTGTTTTTTGACTAAAACGTTCTGAACCAATAGCTTTTCAAGCAACATAGATTTCATGTCACCGATTGCTTGAAAAGTCATAGTCACGAAATATTATTACATTTCACTTTGGGAAGCTATATTAATAATTTATTTACAGACCAAGATTCATATTAGTGGTACCTACACATACAATGAAAAAAAAAAACAGTTACAAATTAACAAAAAAGCCAGTCCGCTCACTTAGCTACGACATGTGTATTCAGTCCATTTCACCCATCACCTATCACTCAGTCCACCCATTGACCGAGCACTGGACAGTCCTACAGATCACTCTAGATCCTCAGTAGGTATGCTGTGGGTGCTGTAGCGTATTCTGTGCCGTAGAGAGGCGCAACGCTTGTGGATATATGATTTTTTGCAAAAAAATAGATCCAACCTCGCATCGGCAAACATATGTACCTGACGCGCTACAGAACCGCGGAAGCCCCTGAAACAGAAGCATTCTGAAAGCATTGTTGTACTGGACACGCAAAGCGCTGTATTCCTTCTGCGTATACTTGACCCTAAAACTGCAGGTTTAGAAAGTAGGTAAGGACAATAGGCTCGAAAGACGTACACCGTGCAAATCTACAGGCCAACATATTACCACTATGCGGTCCCTTACTATGTCCAAGTCATCACATAGTTCTTCGGTGACCCAGTGGCCCAGGGTACTTCAACTTTATAACCCGATATGAGGATGTACTTGCCAGTGACATATGAGGCAAATTCAAGGGATCCCTTCTTTTCGCATAATGTTTTTTGTCCTAATATACTTCGGCATAACGATTTTGGCACAATTTGTTTTGGCATAATAATACTTTGGCATATATTTTTTAGGCATACATTTTATTTTGGCATAATCATCTTAAAGACTAATTTGTTTTGGCATAAATTTGATTCGCATAACGTTAGTAGGCCTAAATACTTTTAGCATAACGTTAGTAGGCCTAAATACTTTTAGCATAACGTTAGTAGGCCTAATGGCTATTAGCATAATATTCTGAGCAAACCAATTAGCTATAGTACCTGTAACAATCAAATAATATTGTTGGTTAAAAAATTAATATGCTGTGCAACAAAAGTTAGTCACAGAACCGAATTGCTGCAAAACCGACTTCACGTAGTCTTGTTTGTCCTACCCCTAGAGTGTTATTTAAAATCGCGTAGGCGCGTAGGGGCGAGGCGGCCCGCGGGCTGAGGAGCAGGCGGCTGCGAGCGAACCGACGCGGCTGAGGCTGGCCGGCGAAGCCGGCCAACAAGCCGAAGCTGCGGTGGTGAGCGAAAGCCGTCTGCGACGATTAGCACGCGTGGGGCCGCCGGAGGGCCGCAGCGCCGGAGCCGTCACAGAAACCCTGCCTGCTGCATGCTGCTTGCTTGCTTGCTTGCATGCTTCCTTGCATGTTGCATGCTTGCTTGCATGCTGCATGCTTGCTTGCATGCTGCATGCTTGCTTGCATGCTGCATGCTTGCTTGCATGCTGCATGCTTGCTTGCATGCTGCATGCTTGCTTGCATGCTGCATGCTTGCTTGCATGCTGCATGCTTGCTTGCGTGCTGCATGCTTGCTTGCGTGCTGCATGCTTGCTTGCATGCTGCATGCTTGCTTGCAGGCTGTATGCTTGCTTCCTACAGCGAAAAAATACTCACAACATTGTTCAATACGTTATAATATACAGTGTGAAATTTTAATGGTTGTTTTCCCGAAGCGAAATGAGTTTGTATCGGTAATACAATCGATTTATATATATAAAAAATATTAGACTCCATAAATGGCAGATTAACAATTGTGATAAACAAAACTCGAAAGCGATTTGAACCAACAGTAGTGCATCGCGCGATATGTAGGTACGCGGCGGCAAGTGCGTCTTTATGTAGGTATCTACCTACGTTATGTCTAGTGCACTACTATTGATTCTCGCTCTTTCGAGTTTATGAACAATTTTTTAATGATTTGAAAAAAAAAAAATTTTTTTTTTTTAGTTTAACTTTGTGTTTCGATAGTACTACTGATGGGTAATCGTCCTGCCGCGGGAAAACAACCATTAAGATTTCACACTGTATTAATATTTTATTTAGGATATTATGCTTAAAAAAGTTATGCTTTAGAACTTTATGCTTAAAAAAGTTATGCTTTAGAACTTTATGCTTAATAAGGTTATGCTTTAAAATATTATGCCTAATCATTATTATGGTTACAGACATAATGCTTAAAAAAAATATGCATGAGCTGTTATGCGTAATTATATTATGCGAAAAAATAATTATGCCAAACAACATTATGCTAAGTTATATTAGGTCTTAAAATTTTATGCTAATGGATAGGGAACCCAAATTCAACTACGCCATGGCCAAATACACAGAAAAGGTTTCCAAACTAAGGAGCAACACTAAATCAATATCGGGCGGAGGTAAACAGGAGACTTTGGAAAAAACTGAGGTGACTTTGTACTCTATTAAAAACGTCAATCAATCTGCCTAGGCCTGCCCTTTCCCAATTACCATGTTGGCTTCCAGTCTAAACGGATGCAACTGGTTGCCAGTATTTTACAAGGAGCGATCTGAATTCCAGAACCCAGCACCTAGGCAATACAATATCTCTTGGCAAGACTGGCATGAGATTTTCTTGCTTCTGAATTCCCGTAACCGTAACGATGAAAAAAGAACATGCCATATCACAAAATTAAAAAAAAAGTTAATATTACACAAACTTCTTTAAAAATTCGATACAAATGACGCCATCTATTGAATTTATTTGAACTAAATTTTATTTCTCCGTGTTGAGAACTTGAGACCCCGTCAGAGGGTTTGATCACACTGCAAAACTTTTATAACCGATGACATTCGATAAAATGTGGATTTCTATAACATACTGAAGTTTTTAATCTAAGTTACACTTTACTAGCGGTGAGATGCCAATGAAGAATGTTACTGAAAAGTATAATTACAAATAGTTTTTCGCATTGGAATGTTTGTTGCGTAATAGTCATAGGTACATAATGAATGAATAGGAATGAAATACGCAGGGGATTGCTTATTTTGTACACTAACTAATTCCTACTGAAATTATAGAGACAAAAGTAACTCTGAACGGCTGAATGGGTTTGAATGACATCTCGTACAGAGAAAGAAAGGCTATTAATTTATTTGGCACCTACAGATACACACAATATAGATACAAATAAAAGGAAACTTAATACTAAGACGAAATAGATCCAGTTCAGCAAAATACCAGGCAACTAGGAGCTGCCTGACGATGGTTTTCAACTGAATCTAACGTTGAAGTGTACGGATGTATAAATCAGTTTTATTTTGTATTAAATATCAGCCCCGGATCTAAGGGGGGGCAAACCGGGGCACTTGCCCCGGGCGGCAGTGTCGTGGGGGCGCCCAATCCTCGAGACAAGAATTCAAAATATTGAACAAATGAAGCCTCTTTTCCTACAATATCATACATAGGTTTTTATCAAGTAATCCAATCTTAATCTACACCACATTTCCACTTATATTATAAAGAGGAAAGATTTGTATTTTAGTGTGTGTGTTTGTCTATACTAATTTTATAAAGAGGAACAATTTGTATTTTTGTATGTAACGAATAAACTCAAAAACTACTGAACCGATTTCAAAAAATCTTTCACCATTAGAAAGCTACATTCACCTTGAGTAACATAGGCTATATTTTATCCACGTATTGCCACGGAAACGGGAACAACTGGAGTGAAACCGTGGGGCGCTGCTAGTTAGATAATAAAAAGTTTAAATTTACTAAAGGATTATGATTATTTTAACAAATGTTCACAAAAATGCTACTAATTGGCAGTTTTTCTCAAACACTGAAGGGAGGGGGCGCCACAATTAAAGTTTTGCCCCGGTTCGAAAATATCGTAGATCCGGGGCTGTTAAATATACAGGTAACTAGATACATACATATTATGTGAATGTGTAGTGAACGATAAATATGAATTAGGCCTTGTGATAAATAGGTTTTTGAGTAAATAAAAAGATAGATTAGACCTTCGACAAGACATAGGTCTACTTTTTTATTTTCAATTATTCCGACATTCACACGGGCAAAACCGCTGGCAGAATCTAGTATGTATTATAATGCAAAAGTGTGTTTGTTCATTTATTGCTTTGTACCTCTTGACGTCTTAACGGATTTGAATGAAACTTAGCAATTATTTTCAAATATTTGGACATAAGACTTATCTTGGGAATAATTTTCGAAATTTTGCAGGCAAAATCGCTAATATTTTTTTATAATTGAAATGAAATTGATGGAAGTCTTATCTTCTTGAGTAAATGTATGTACGAATAAAGAATATGGTGTTTCAGACAAATAATATCCTGAAATGAATAGAGATATGTAGGTACCTAATAGCAATGCAGAAAGAGGGAAAATGTAGTTCTTTGGCTAGAAGTGAGACAAAACCGTAACTCTAGTTTGTAAAAACTTGCTATTAATACCATGATTACTCGGAAGAACAGAATTTAGTTTCAAAATAATTTAAAACCGAAACAATATTAAAAACCAAATTACCGTGTAGAGGTACTTTCTTGTTTTGTTCATAAGTCTAAGATCTTTCAAGGCCTCAGTAAAGACCCTCGGAAACAAGGAGAAACTTTGCTTTTATTATCAGGTTTCAAACTCAGAAATCTCTTATCAGTTTTCGCTCAAAGTATTCTTATGACGTATTGTTTGGTCTTTGGAAGATTTATTAACAAATAGATTTCTGGGGAATGGGGAACCTATATTAAATACTTTGCTTGGGACTTCGCACATAATGAAAACTTTAATACCCGTTTTGGGAAGCGGTGAGCGGAAGGGAATGTCAGACTCTTACTGACTAAATCACCATCCGTGTTTCTCCTAATGCCCTTTGCGTTCCAGGGCCGAGGTAATTCTTCCGAACATATTGCGCAGCCCTTGCAGGAAAACTTCAATACCTAAGTTTAAACCATAACGAATTGTGTATTTTACTAGTTATAAAAATCATAATTTTATTTCGTCCATTCGTTGGATTTTCAATAAATATTGTAAACGTAGTTTTTGTCATTTCAAATCGTAAAAGAATTATAGAGATAAACCGCATCAAAGGTCAAGAGTGGGGGTTGGTGACGTCACGTCGGTGGTAAAAATCGTAGTGACCTAGTGACGTCACGCGAATTTTCAACGCTCCCTATCGCCTTCATTTTTTGTTTACGTGAAAGAAGAAAAAAAACGTGTCCAATTTTTTTGGAAATCTATCAGACGGACTCATCAACTGCCTGTTGCAGTTCACTGCTGGATATTGCATGCCACTTAGATCTATTTTCGGCTTCTCGCATCCAGACAGACTAATTCGATTTTTTTAGTGAAATACCCTATTGTTTTACTAATCAGATTTTGTTGAAAGATAATTTTTCTTTATGTATCTAACCTACTCTTGATATTATGCTCCTTCCACCTTCACATTTTATGACCAAAAACATTATTACATTGTTAACTGAGTAAAAACTATTTTTGGTGAACAACAAAGCATATTCTACCTATACCTTAACTTCTGTGGGAAAAAGACGAGTCTTGCTTGACTTCGTTACCCAATATATAACGGTTCGTAAGATACACGCATATGTTTTGATTAACTTTGATGGATATAAGTAGCGAATCGTGTAGACAACATTATTATGAATAATGTTCATCTGAT
The DNA here is from genome assembly GCA_905332915.2 of Hecatera dysodea. Lineage (NCBI taxonomy): Eukaryota > Metazoa > Arthropoda > Insecta > Lepidoptera > Noctuidae > Hecatera > Hecatera dysodea. The sequence continues at coordinate 10,750,842 of HG995304.1, forward strand.
TACAGTAAATCAAAGAGAGTTATGTTTCTCATTTGCATATTAAAAGAGATGTTTTACTTTATTACATGCGTTGACTACGCTACTTCGTTAAAATTTTATAATAATACCCAAAATTGGTTTAACCGATTAGTACTTTTGATAACCATTAGTCGCGGGCGAAGACGCTGGCGGTAATTAGGTCAGCGGTTTCGTCCGTGTGTTAGTATAAAATTTACTCAAGGATATGTAAATAAATCCAGTCCGATCACGTTATTTCTCTTTCTGCTCTTAGAAAGAATAAACACAGACCGCGTTCCGCATACCGGCCTCGCCGACGAGGTCCATCGCGACGCCCCCGTCAAAACCCACCCCGACTTTTGCCTAACGAGCCAGCCCGCGCTGCTGAGCCATTAGCGTTAAATCCCCTAAATAATACCAATCTGACCCAGCCTGTCCCTAGCTGCCCCCCCTCAATGACCCCGCTAAGCCGAGGCCCGTGTCCCACAGGGGATGCCCTTAGCGAGCGGCCATTTAGTTTTTAAGTAGTTAAAGCCTGGCTGGGGGCCTTAGAATCTAAGACAACCACAGGATTGCCCGGTTAAGCAGTAACCAGCCTAAATGTGCTGAACTGCGAGTAGTCCTTTAAAAAAAAAAAAAAAAGTAAATCAATAAAAATAAAAATCGTTTATTTTGGAATATAAAACAGATGCTATCATAAAAATAGTTAAACGATGATAACTGCAAAAGTTAATAACTGATAATATATAAGGACCCTATCCTACCATACCTTATTTCGGAACATGGTCTACCCGTGAGCTAAATTTTAACCAAATCAACTCAGCCGTTAAGAAAGAAAATGAAAACAATCAAACTCACTTTTAACTTTAATAATAGTGTGTATATAATGTGGTAGGTATACATACTAAACTTGGCATGTATCATTTGCGTCCATTAGGAATATATTATCATATCAATCATGAGAATATTCCCATAAGGGTTAAGTTGCTGAATTGTTTATAAGCTGATCTAAGAATATGCCAAATCTAGTTTGCCAAGCGTAGTAAAAACACCCAAAATAACAGTAAAAGAAAAGTTACTGGCAAAATAGAGGGCCTGGCTAAACTTGTATCAGCGATAACGATGGCAAACAAATAACATTTGCTCAATTGCAAAGAGGAAACAAAAATTGGGATCACAATCCGAAAATATGATGATCAACCCATCAATCTCAAATATTATGACTTCTGACAAACTTGGGGTACCACTCATAATGTAGCATTAACGCAGACACATGGAACCTACCTATACGTAGAAAAGTCTTATTCATTTCAAGGAATGACCAACTATTTCCAACAAATGCCGGATGTAGACGGTTATAAAGTTAATAATTGCAATTAAACGAGTTCTGCTCATTCCATAAGCGCAAACTAGCTCAAAGATAAAGAAGAAACACAATATTTAACTCGACAAACTAAGTTAGCCTAGTTTAAAAGAAAAAACACGCACCATCTGTTAGTAGCCGAGGCACGTTGACCACTAAGTGCTTCGCAAGTCTATGTACTAGTTTTAATCATAGCCTTCGCTTGGTTGTTTTAAATTCAATTAATTAAAATTAAAAACGGCTAATATTGTCTTAATCGATGAGGTGCTGATAGTTTACGCAACTATTTATTTATTGATATTTAAAATTCATTTGAACGTCTCGCTCAGACGGAAATATTATTGTTTTGATGGATTACTATTATGGACATCAGTCAGAAAACAGTATTGCCCAACTTTTAAAGTTCTATTTTGATACTCAAAAAACATTCAAATTCAAGACCCCAATATCATCTCCATTACAATTAGTACATTAACTTGTCTATGTAAATTAGTGTTGTTTTTTACAGTTTGCGACTGCGATGCGAAGGTTCCTATAAAAACAGGGGAATTTTCCGCTTATTATGTTCAAATTAACTAAATTTGAAAATGAAAATAATATATCTAGTTTTAATTTCCGCGAATATTAGTGGGTTGCAGGTATGCACCTCCCTCCCGCCCGCTTTATTATGCACATGCAAGATTACAAGGCAAATGCAAGGATTTTAAGCACATGCAGGAAGGCAAAGCAAAACCCAACACCATTACCGACACGTGTTTCGCCTCTCCACGAGGCATCCTCAGGGGACGTGTTGACTCGCTGACCGTTGAGTTGCGACTGAGATTTTTTTTTTTTTTTTTTTTTTTTTTTTTATATGGACCACTCGCAGTTCAGCACACTAAGGCTGGTTACTGCTTAACCGGACAATCCTGTGGTGGCCTCAAATGAATTTAAGGCCCCCAGCCAGGGCTAAAAACTACTAAAAAGTTAAATGACCGCTTCGCTAAGGGCATCCCCTGTGGGATACGGGCCTCGGCTTAACGGGGTCATTGAGAGGGGCAGCAAGGGACAGGCTGGGTCAGTTATTATTATTTAGGGGATTTAACGCTAATGGCTCAGCGGCGCGGGCTGGCTCGTTAGGCAAAAGTCGGGGAGGGATGTTACTGGGGCGTCGCGATGGGCCTCGTCGGCGAGGCCGGAATACGGAACGCGGTCTGTTTTTGTTTTTACGAATCGTGCTGGTTTCCCTATTACTCTCTTGAAGTAAGGTGATGGGGTCGTCGGGTTCAACTAGGGAGTGCCGTGGACGGCGAATCCTACTGATCTTGGAGGGAGTGTACCGGGCGGCCGATACAATGAGAGGGTTCTGATGTGAATCGGCGGACTCTATGAAACGCTTGTTAAGGCGCTTCATGAACTGCTTAATCGTTGGAATGCGGAGGTCGATCGTTCCTAACGAACCACGGAGCACCCGTGGCCTTCCGCAGAAATCGGTTTTGAATTACTTGCAACCTATGGATCCGGTACGACTTAGTGTGCGCAAAGGTAGCACACGCATAGGTCATAATCGGGCGTATGCACGTTATATAAATGCGCAACTTGCATTTAAGGGAAAGCTTGCTGTGTGCATTCAGCATGGGGTGGAGCCTACCGAGAGCGAAAGCGGCGCGATTACGTTACACCGTCTTTATGTGCTCACCGAAAGTAAGCTTTCGGTCAAGGATTCCACCTAAGTATTTGACTTCCACTCTCCATTTCCGAAACCAGGCGCCTAGTGCGTCGGCGGATCTCTGGAGGTGGCCGGCTATTGACTTTACACATCTGCCGGAGCGGTAGATGGCCGTGTCGTCGGCAAATAGGGCAAGTTGCGTCTGAGCACTGGTGGGTATGTCGCTGGTGTACAGCGAGAAGATCAAGGGAGAGAGGACACCGCCTTGCGGTACTCCGGCATGAATGGGGTGGGGAGACGAAAGCGCACCTTCGATACGGTACCGAAAGGTGCGGTCTGACAAATAGTCTCGCAAGATGAGCACGAGACGATCTGGCACACCCAGTTGATATAACTTGTATATCAGTCCGTTGTGCCAGACCTTGTCAAACGACTGAGAATTTATTACAAGGCACCCCCCTTTTATACACTGCCACCGTTGGTTATTTGTGTACAACTACCCACAAACATTCGCAATAAAGGGGAAGAAACCAAATTCGTCTGGTCATTCAACAGTGCAAAATTATAAAATTATTATTATATATTATGTCTCCTTTTGCTTGACAAATTGTGGAAGCAAATTCGACGACGAAAACACTTGCCACAGACCTGATTTACACTGCAATATTACTACACACAATTAGAATTTGTTATGTACTATAATGGTCCATGAATAATAAACTATTTGATTTGATTAAAACCAGTACCTAACTGTGACTTATGTCAAACAAAGGAAAACTAGTTTCTCATAATATAATCTCAAGTACAAAATTCAGAAAACATACTAATTAAGTTTGCAGATTAATCATAAGTGTGCACTATTTGTATAGCAATATATATATTAAATTGTAAAAACTACAAAATCATACATTCTCATTCTAGTTGACCTACCCTCATATAGTTAAAGTTAAAACATAAGGTAATGAAAAGCAATAAAATTCAATAATTAATAGCTTTTCAAGCCAGTACAACAGTTTATCACATTTTTTATCTCTATCCCATTGAACTATACTACCTTTTTCATTGCATTTTTATTTAAATTAAAATTTTTCTTTCCCCATCCATTTCTAACTTTTCTTAGTTTGTCTCTTTTTATTTTTCACTGTTTCTTTATTTATTTTTTCAGTAACCAATTTTGAAAACATGCCTGTGATGACCCGTAAAGCTACCGCTCAGGATATGGAGTTGAAATTGAAAATGGCCCTCGAAGAACTTAAAGTCTCAAAACACCAGTGTCAACAATTGTTGCAGGAGCGAGAGGAAAGTGAGGGGGAAATAAGGAACATTATCCATAAAAACACATGCCTCAAGCGGGAGCTGGTTTACCTCAGTCAGCAATATCAAGATGTTGCTGATGAACGTGACCAACTGCGGGTGATCACGGACAGCTTTAAGAACTGTAGCAACTTATATGAGGAGGCTTTATGTAAAGTTAGGGATCTAGAAGATGAACTAGTTCATGCTAATAGCAATATTCTCAAATTATAGAGGGAAAAGGAATGTGCTCAGGTTAAGGAAACTAGCCATTTATATAATGAATTAGTATTACATTCTAGTTGTAACCCACCTTCCTTAACAATAATTGATCGGTTCCCTATCCATTAGCATAAAATTTTAAGACCTAATATAACTTAGCATAATGTTGTTTGGCATAATTATTTTTTCGCATAATATAATTACGCATAACAGCTCATGCATAATTTTTTTAAGCATTATGTCTGTAACCATAATAATGATTAGGCATAATATTTTAAAGCATAACCTTATTAAGCATAAAGTTCTAAAGCATAACTTTTTTAAGCATAAAGTTCTAAAGCATAACTTTTTTAAGCATAATATCCTAAATAAAATATTAATATATTATAACGTATTGAACAATTTTGTGAGTATTTTTTCGCTGTAGGAAGCAAGCATTGCAAGCATACAGCATGCAAGCAAGCATGCAGCATGCAAGCAAGCATGCAGCATGCAAGCAAGCATGCAGCATGTAAGCAAGCATGCAGCATGCAAGCAAGCATGCAAGCAAGCAAACAAGCATGCAACATGCAAGCAAGCATGCAAGCAAGCAAGCAAGCAGCATGCAGCAGGCAGGGTTTCTGTGACGGCTCCGGCGCTGCGGCCCTCCGGCGGCCCCACGCGCCTACGCGATTTTAAATAACACTCTAGGGGTAGGACAAACAAGACTACGTGAAGTCGGTTTTGCAGCAATTCGGTTCTGTGACTAACTTTTGTTGCACAGCATATTAATTTTTTAACCAACAATATAATTTGATTGTTACAGGTACTATAGCTAATTGGTTTGCTCAGAATATTATGCTAATAGCCATTAGGCCTACTAACGTTATGCTAAAAGTCTTTAGGCCTACTAACGTTATGCGAATCGAATTTATGCCAAAACAAATTAGTCTTTAACATGATTATGCCAACATAAAATGTATGCCTAAAAAAATTATGCCAAAGTATTATTATGCCAAAACAAATTGTGCCAAAATCGTTATGCCGAAGTATATTAGGACAAAAAACATTATGCGAAAAGAAGGGATCCCTAATTGATCTCACTGAAGATTCTTTGTTAAAAAATAACAATAATTATAAATTAAGTCAGAATAAAATAAAAAAATATGCAAAATTGAACAAAATCATTAAAAGATGCAAAAAATTCAAAAAACAACAACAACACTGTTCCAAAAATATTCAATTGAGGAAGGAACGTGTTATTCTTATCAATCAATTAAAAAATTACCAAATTAAATTAGAGGACAGTATAAATATTTATGAAATTGACACTCAGCGCTTACAATCCGAAATACAAAATTTGGATTATTCACTTAAGTCGCTTTATAATAAATATGTAAGTTCAAAAAACCAAATTAAGGAACATATCCTAGCTACAAATGAATTAGTCGACAGAGTAGACATGCTGACTCTTAGCAACACCAAATGCACTTGTCAGGACAAGTGCAACCTCGATGCCCCCCGGCCTGTGGTAACAGAGGAAACATTCCAAGCTATGAGTACTCAGGATTGTGCTCCCATCCAAGACAATCCTGAAATTGTGCAGAAATCTTCTCAAGTGGTAAAATCAGCAGTTAGTAGTTTTTCCACTCCTAATAGCAAGGATTGTTTACAGTCAGTAATGTTTTCAGACAGTATAGGAAGAGGGTTAGGGAAATTAGTTAGTAACAGCCTTCCGTTTCCTTCTCAAAATTATTGCACTCCTCAGTCTTCCTACCACCGCATACTATCATCTATTACTGAGAATAAGTATGATATTAATTCCATAATAACTATTATTGTAGGGAATAGTTTAAATGTAACAAATAATGATATCACTGATAGTATAACTGAACTTTTGAAGATTAATTGTAAGAAGATAATTTTGTGTGCTTTTCCATACTTTGAGCAGCTATCTTATAGGCAAAATAATTATATACACATGCTAAATAAGCATATGCAATTTTTAGTAAGTCACCATAGTGACAAGCTTTTATTTTTTGACATCAACAATTTTGTTGATAAGCTTAAATCGACTAGGGATACTGTGTATCTGCCTGTTAGTTTTAGACGTCAAATAGCGAGGCTATTAGTTTTTAATATTAACTCAGACATAATTACTATGTCGAAGTACTCTGGTATTAGCACCACAATTTATTAGTAATAGTACTAATGTCTTGGTTGCTGGCTCAAATGATTTAAACTAGGTAATAAGACAACAGAGGGTACCATAAACAAATTGGCTGAGCTTGTAAACAACACGGTATCTTCTAGCAGTAACAAAAAGGGAGCCAATCAGAAATCCTTTACTCTATACCTTCAAAACATTCAAGGTTTTTCTTCGAAGCAATTGGAAATTGAATTATTTTTAGAAAAAACAATGTATGACATTGTTTGTGTAACAGAGCATTGGCTAAAGGATTCTGAAATGATAATTAATTATAATAATTATAGTTTGGGCAGTTGTTTTAATCGTAAATCAATGCTGCGCGGGGGTTCACTTATCTTAATTAAGCACTCCATTAAATATAAAACTAGAAAAGATATAGTTGAACTGTCAGTTGAACATAACATTGAACTGTCCTGTGTTGAGCTAGATAAGCATGTCATAGTGTGCGTTTACAGACCCCCTAATTATCAAAACTATTCTATTTTTGAGTCGGTCATGGAAGATGTTATGGCAAAACTTGCAAGTGGTAATAAACTTTTAATTATCTGTGGAGATTTCAATATTAATATTGTTGAAGATAATTCAGATAGCAATCGCTTTTTAAGTCTCTTTAGGTCATTCAATTTATCAAATGTGTTCATTGAACCAACCCGAACTACGTCAACGACTGCTACTTGCATTGATAATGTTTTTTGTTGCTGCAACTACTTAGACAAAGCCATTGTAAATTGTCTCCCTTCTGATCACAGTGGGCTAACGGTAACTTTTGAGTCCACCTCACCTATACAACAAGTGCAGATACAATCAAGACCGATAACATCAGGTAAATTAAATAAATTTAACAGCACTTTAAGCAACAAGTTAAGTGGTCGGGATTTCACAATGAATAATGGCAATATTCTATATAAAGAATTTTTTTCTGTTGTCCAAACTGAGTTCAATAATACTTTTAAAAAGACAACTAAAACTATCTGCCCTAAGTTTTTATTTAGTGACTGGGCGACTAAAGGACTCAGAAAAAGTAGGGAAAGACTTTACGAGCTATACGGCCTTAAGCCTTATATTAATACTGAAGCCTTTAATAAGTATGTAGCTACTTACTCAAAAATTTATAAAAATACTTGTAAGGTAGCTAAAGCTTTATACATAAGCAAAAAGGTAAAAACAGCAGACAACAAAGTGAAGACGGTTTGGAAAATTATAAATAACGAAACAAACAGGAATAAAAGACATAATACGGATTTCACATTGGAGACTACTCAGGGTCTTATTAGTGATAACCTAAAAGTTGCTCAAGAATTTGTAAATTTCTTTACCAGTATCCCTATTAAAACTACTGAAGCTTTAAATTCTTCGCCTTCGCTTGTTTTTGATTTATTGCAGTCGAATGTGTCAGCCTGCCCGACTGAATTTAATTTTAAGCATATAAACCCCTTAGTAGTAATGAAAGCTTTCAAACAAATCAAAATTAAACTTACGGAAGATTTATGGGGATTGTCTATCAAAGTTTGTACCTCAATTATTGAGACTGTAGCCCCTTTCTTAGCTTTAATACTTAATTTGTGTGTGGATCAAGGAGTCTTTCCGGACCTAATGAAATTCAGTAAAGTAATACCACTTTTTAAAAACGGGGACAGTAAAGACACAAATAATTATAGACCAGTATCCGTGTTGCCAGTCTTCAGTAAGGTATTTGAAAAAGTGATGCTAAATCAAATGCTTTATCATTTTAACACGAATAACATCTTGCATGATAAACAGTATGGTTTCACCAGAGGACGTTGTACTACTGACGCTGGTGTCACCTTACTGAAGCATATATTTAATGCGTGGGAAGAGGCACAAGATGCCATAGGCATCTTCTGCGACCTATCCAAGGCGTTTGATTGTGTGGATCACGAAACATTACTCCTGAAACTTGGGCACTACGGACTGGGCAAAACAGCTTTAAGCCTTGTTAAATCTTATTTGAATGATAGACAGCAAGTAGTGCAAATAAACGGTGTTAATTCATCGGGCTTAAACGTGAAAATGGGCGTTCCACAGGGCTCAATTTTGGGTCCTTTTTTATTTTTAGTTTATATAAATGATTTACCCCATTTATTGCAAAACAAGCTAAACATGGTCTTGTTTGCTGACGACACTTCTTTGATTTTTAAAATAAATAGACGTAGTAATAATCTTGACATCGTAAATAATGCCCTTTTGCAGGTCCAAAATTGGTTCACTGCTAATAATTTGGTTTTAAATGGGAAGAAAACGAAGTGCATAAGATTTGCTTTACCAAATGTCAAAAGTAGTAATTGTGATATAGTATTGAACAGGGAAAAACTAGAATTCGTCGATAGAACGGTTTTCCTGGGGATTACGCTTGACTCAAGGCTACAATGGGGTCCTCATTTAGCATCTCTTGCAGGACGTCTAAGCTCAGCAGCATATGCTGTTAGGAAAATCCGCCAATTTACTGATGTTGATACCGCGAGACTAGTCTATTTCAGTTACTTTCATAGTATAATGTCTTACGGTATCTTGTTATGGGGCCGGGCTGCAGACATCGAGTCAATTTTTATTCTGCAAAAAAGAGCCATCAAAGCCATTTACAATCTACGCCGGCGTGATTCTCTAAGGGAACTGTTTAAGGAAATTAACATCATGACGGTACCTTGTCAATATATATATGAAAACATTATGTACGTTAGAAAAAATCTACATCTCTTTAGTAAGCGAAGCGACAGACATAATTATGCTACTAGAAATAGGGATCAATTAGTTCAACCAGGTTTCAGACTAGCTAAAGTAGCCACATCTTTCATGGGGTATTGTTTAAAATGTTACAATAAAATTCCTCCCCATATATTAGAACTGAATGAAACGAAATTTAAAACTTGTATTAAACGCACATTATGCAGGCAAGCATATTATAAGTTGGGGGATTACATTGAAGATAATAATGCTTGGCTAAATGCCGGTCCTGCTCCACAGCCTCAACCACTTGGATAAACAAGTTTAGGATTTTATATTGGAAGAGATGCTCGCCCTTTTTTTACTTTTTGTCTCATTTATTTATTCTTTTTTTTATATATAATATTAATTTGATAATTAATAATTTCTCTTTTTTTTTTTACTTGTAGTTGCTTGGTTTTTGTAAACCATAGTTTTGTATAATGTAGAAGCATTTTATTTTCAAATATTGTAAATGTGAGTACCATGGAGCCATTTACATGTGATAAGTTATAGTTTACTTTGTGACTTGAACTAAAATGGCAGTTGAGAGCATGTCATGCTTGCTCAATTGTTTCGCTGATGGTGGCGTGTGTGTTGGATCATTCGGTTCCCTTCAAAATGGTTGAGCTAAATGGTGCCAATACACGCGTCATGTTCGTGAACGGGCGCCGTCGGTTGAGACTGGTCACCTCTTAACTGCCACTGACTTGTTTTAATCTTTATACTTTGAATTGTTTTTATAGTTTCCTTTTTTTTTATTTTGCATTGTCCTCACATATAGAAGCGACCAAGGATGTAACCAAGGTTATGTAATACAGAACATAATTTAAAAGAGTGTCCGTGGAGTTTCTTGCACGTTCTTCTCCATAGAGATCTACGCTTTGGAACGTGCAGATAGCTTCACCTCTTTCGACTTGACAATTCAAAAGTGCCTGTAAAGGGTTTAATTGAAATAAATGCTTTGAATCTTGAATCTTTGAATCATTATTATTACTATGTTTAAAAATCTCTAATTGTTCCAAAACACACAGCCGGAAACCCTTATCACAAATATGTAGTATATTAAAACTATTGTTGTCGCGCAAAGAATGGCCGGTATCAATTAGATGTTTCGCGAAATTCGATTTGTCCGAATGGCCATTTCTATACGCGGCAACATGTTCCCTATACCTTATGTCAAAGTTAACCAAACGGTGGCAGTGTATAAAAGGGGGGTGCCTTGTACTAAATTCTCAGTCCCTCCCCGACTTTTGCCTAACGAGCCAGCCCGCGCCGCTGAGCCATTAGCGTTAAATCCCCTAAATAATAATAACTGACCCAGCCTGTCCCTTGCTGCCCCTCTCAATGACCCCGTTAAGCCGAGGCCCGTATCCCATAGGGGATGCCCTTAGCGAAGCGGTCATTTAGCTTTAAGTAGTTTTTAGCCCTGGCTGGGGGCCTTAAATTCATTTGAGGCCACCACAGGATTGTCCGGTTAAGCAGTAACCAGCTTTAGTGTGCTGAACTGCGAGTGGTCTATTCCAAAAAAAAAAACAAAACTAAATTCTCAGTCGCAACTCAACGGTCAGCGAGTCAACACGTCCCCTGAGGATGCCTCGTGGAGAGGCGAAACACGTGTCGGTAATGGTGTTGGGTTTTGCTTTGCCTTCCTGCATGTGCTTAAAATCCTTGCATTTGCCTTGTAATCTTGCATGTGCATAATAAAGCGGGCGGGAGGGAGGTGCATACCTGCAACCCACTAATATTCGCGGAAATTAAAACTAGATATATTATTTTCATTTTCAAATTTAAAATGGATTTCCGCAAAGTAACGCCTGACTCAATCAATTTTTTTTTTTTTTCAAATTAACTAGTTGTTCAATTCATTTAGAGTTTGCTGATTGACCTTCTGCCTGACCAATCGACTTTTATTTATTTATGTACATGTACACACATTATACTTAGCAGATACGATACGGCTTCTATATATTATGGACAGAGCGGAAGGAAGTTTCAGACTCTTACTGATTAGAACCCATCCGAGTTCCTCAAATGCCCTTTGTATTCCAGGGCCGCGGTGACTCTTTCGAAAAAAGTCTGCAACCCTAGCAGGCCCTAGCGAGCCCAGCATTCTATGCTGATATCTCTATCATGTATTAATGACTTTGCATACTATTGTATAAATTCAAGTTCTTAAAACGCAATAGACAGATGTGTTGCTGGGGAGTTTGTTGCGCCACTTCTTCTTCCCAGCTAAAACACTAGTAAGTGGTGACGGGTGGGCGTTTTGGGGGACTGTCTTTATGTAAAATTTGACGTTCAAAAAGTTCTGTCTCTCAGCCTAGTTTGAATAAATGACTTTTGATTTTGATTTTTATGAGATGCAAGTGGAACACAACGCGCCGAAAGACCCTCTACGCCTAAAAATTGTGTATTACATTATTATCAATACACAAGTAGGTGACTTCGTTATATGACTTCATGCTTATAATACATCTAGAAGTTACATACAATTTAATCACGAATGAAATTATAAAAGACGCAATTCGTCGCTGTTCAAATTAGGTTTTATGTGTGCACCTGTCTGTAGCGGTTTTTCAATTCTTTACTAAAACACCATAATATGTATAGTTCATGAAGAAACTGTGAGACCATGAACTTGGAACATAACTTTTTTAAATAGGTGTGAAAACTGCTCCTGAAGCAATAAATTATTACGGTGTAATAAAAGTTGTAAAATTGTTACGGGATGATCATAAAGAATTCATGGCCGGAACTTTTACACGAGTTTCTGATTCAATTTTGTATGATAAATCCATTTTAGGAAAAGGTTTTTTTTTTTATTTTTTTCGTGGAAAACTTTGCTTGTTATCCTAATGATACTGTAACGCTGTTAATGTCTTCCTAATTTAAGTTATTTGAGGGTTTGTAGCGTGCTCCTTCGTCGACCACAACATCGCTTAGGCTTACCATCATTATGAGATGGTGGTCAAACGCAAGTAAATACAATAATATAACAAAAGTTTTTATCGCCTACTGGTAGGTTGCCTAATTGTAAGTACGTACGTATTTATTAAAGCGTAGTTCCTTCGTCCGTAATCTGATTTCGGCATGACCTCCGCAAGGGAAACCTTAGTTTTCCCGTACAAAAGTAGGAACATAAAATGTAACTAGGTACTAGTATTGTTTGGTTGGTTGGTCTTGTATGGTGTACATAATAAAGAATATTCTATTCTATTCTATTCTTAACACAGTTTGATTATTTTTATGTTGTATTTTATTATCTTCGGTATCTGTGTTGGTAATTTAAAGAGTACAAGCACTGTTATACTCTTGTTGTTTTCACAGTTTGAGAACTTTAATAAGACCACTAAAATAGTACATAATTGGATATGTTACCAGTGAATTTTCCTAGCAAATATGTACATGTAATTAAATATGTAATAATAACTATTATGTAAAATTTGTTGATGGGCCAATGCTTAAATTGGTACTTATCAACGAAAGACTTTGACCTAAGAATCCTACCGCCATTACTAATAATAATATGTGCGTTTCCCGTAGATTTAAATAGAAAAAAAACTTTTTACAAAAAAATACAACCGACTTTTACACAAAAAATCAAAAAAGTGCAAAATAACTTTAATTTCGGAACTCGGTGTTTGTGGTTGCTTTTTCGTTTTTTGAACACCGTCTTCCGAAACTGTAAAAGTCGGTTGTATTTTTTTGTAAAAAGTTTTTTATTTTTCACTTTTTAGTGGTACCTACATCCCCTCCCTTACCCCCATCTAAACGAACCAATCACATTGGTGTAAAAAAAAACGTACTGCTCCTTTGCAGAGTAAACTAAGAGGTCGTCAATGTAGATAATGTAGATATTTTTTTTAGATTTTTCGAAAACCGCTTGGTCGATTTCGATAAAATTTTCATGGGACTATTTGGGAATTATACCTTTTCCAACAAAAAAAGAATTTTTCAAATCGGTTGACAAGCGACGGAGTTATGCGCGAACAAACATTTAAAAAAAATACAAACATCCGAATTGAGAACCTCCTCCTTTTTTAGAAGTCGGTTAAAAATAGGGCCGTTCGATGGTTTCCATATACGCGTACACTCATCATTCTATTTACATTAAGAAACACGGCATTTTTAACATCCTTAATAGGTAGGTATAGGACCGCTCCCATACACCTATTGGTAACCTCATAGCGAATTCGCTTAGATCAAGTCGGGTCAATTATTGGTCTATTTTTGGCGTCAAAAAATTTGCGATCGTTACCTACTAGTGTAAGTCTTGGTAGGTAGTAAGGTTCTGCGTAACGTGCTTGAATAGCAAGGGTTAGTGAGTAAACGGTGAGTTTAGAGAAGCCATACAAACGACTGTCTAAACACTGCAGCCAATCTACAAATGACAATTGAGGTGTCATGGCCACCTTTCTTGCCTTGCACTGCTACTGGTATCGAGAGCTTTTGTGAATTTATTTTTCTAGTAGTTATATTATTTTTTTGTTCACTATTTTTGTTTGTCTTATGCGAGCCCCAAATAAACATTTTTCTTTCTTTCTTCTTCATTCTTTCACGGTGTAGTAGCAATCTAATCATATTTTTATTTTATTTTAAACTTATATTAAAAATTCCAATAAGCAATAAACGGAATTCCGTACAACATTGCCTGAACAATTAATTGAGCAAAACCAGTTATATCCATTTTATAAACCCCGTAACTTAATTCCATGAATTTATACTACCAATAACCACGTTATATATTAAAGGGTGTATAGTGCGCCCTAGGGCCAAATACGAGCTAGTAATAGGGTACCTAAAGTACCAATATTAATTTATATAGTTTATTATCTGCTTGGGTACCGTTAGCTCATACATATACAATCAGGCACCGTACAGCCCATATATATGTACATACATTCATATTATAAAATATAAATATGATACGTAACTTAGAATTATAGCGTTCGCCATACCTAAACACAAATGCTATGGTTCCCAGAGTACACGTAAAATTAATGTTTGTTTTAATAGCATGAATAACTATTTGAATTAAATTGGACTGCTTTCTTCCAGCGGCATCGCCCGCGTAATTTACGAAAATTATCTCAAGGAACAGTTTCCCGAGATAAAAAGCCCATGTGCCATTCCAGACGGTTATAGACTGTATCTAACTCTGTTCCAAATTTCATCAAGATCCATTGAGCTGTACTGGCGTCATTGAGTAACAAACATCCATCCAAACTTCCGCATTTATTTAGATGATAAGATACTCATCCCTGCGAAGATAAAACGCAATAGATCAAGCTAACGTATACCTGAGTATAAACAATGATTAATGGAACGAGAACGCCCTCTGCCTAATCTTGAATTAACTAAACGATTTATTTAAGAAACAATATGAAGACACTTTCACGCAGGAAGAAGACTCTCCTACTATGAAAACAAATATTATCATAAAAATACAAAAACATCACACAAGTGTTGGGTGGAAGCGAAACCTTTTAAATATGTATGCGGACCCACGGAGTCGTTCCATCCTTTTGTTGCTTCCTCGAAGTGAAAGTTGACCTCGAATTTTTCAAATCAGGTCAAGGTCTTCAGACGTGATAACAATAATAAATTATCATGGAGGTTCCTTTCTTTGAAGTCCTGAACTAGCAGCTCTAACTCTGTTCCCGATAACGGTGGGCTATTAATTTTTAACCGATTTCACAAAAAAGGAGGAGGTTCTCGATCCGGTTGTTTTTTTTTTGTAACGACAGAATGCTATCAGTTATAAACTGACTTGATAAATTCTTGTTTATAAGAGAAATTGAGGGAGCTCCAAGTAGGTACTTCTAATTTATTTCTTGACAAATAATAAATTATATTTATTTTGTAAGTAGGTTGAAATAACACTTTTACACGTCTATACTGTTTGGTTGTTATAATATACTAGCTGCTGCCCGTGACTTCGTCCCCGTGGAATCCCCGATTTTAAAACATTCTTTATCGCTGCTCCGCTCCTATTGGCTTAAGCGTGATGATATATAGCCTACAGCCTTCCTCGATAAATGGTCTATTCAGCCCAAAAAGAATTTTTCAATTCGAACCAGTAGTTCCTGAGATTAGCGCGTTCAAACAAACAAACAAACAAACAAACAAACTCTTCAGCTTTATAATATTAGTATAGATTACGTGTGTTTATTTATGTAGTATGCAAATCCGATGACGAAAAACAATTCAGCTTGACTATAGTTGATTTGCATAGATTATAAGGCTTCATAATATTTGGAAAATATTCACGATTACTATTAGATAGCTCTCGGGCGAAAAGCATCATGAAAAACTTGTGTGACTGGCAAAATAAAAAATAAATAGTTGAGTCATTGTTTTACTTAGCTAGACCTAGTTCTGGTTTGAAACGTACGAAAATTAGATTTCCCAGTTTGAAAACTTTTCGCATTTTAGCAAGCTGTAACAAGCGTTCAAAAAGCTTAATAGGTTGTTAGCAAGTTAAAAAGGGTACTAAACTAAAAGGTTATTTAAATAGATTCTAAAATAAAGAGAGTCAAAAAAAATGTTTTTACGTAGAACTAAAAGAATAATAAATGCTGTTTCGCTGTATCAGATTGCTCGCTGTCCCGTGAAACCTAAATAATTTATTTAGCCACGTGTTTTGTGATTGCTATGAAATAGGCAATGAATTTTCAACTAGTCACTTGTATATTCAGAGCTTTATTTTGTCGTTTGATACGGTAGTTTTGTTGATGTCTACGAGTTGCAAAACCACACTTTGAATAGGTAGGCATACCAACCAAAAATTCACTTCCAGAAATTCTGAACACACTGAGTGGATTGATCTGCTTCTGGAGGGAAGTTGGCTGGTTGGAATGACGGCCGCTATGGCTCACGCACAATGACTGCTGAAAAATAGACGACACGGTTGGCGCAGTGGTTTAGCGTTCGGCTGTTGCGCTACGTGCCGCGGGTTCACTTCCCGCACGGAACAAATACACAACAGATATTTGTTCCGGGTCTGGGTATCTTGTGTATGTGAGTGCACACATGATACAGGAGTAAATCTTAGTGTGGGGCAACGTTTATAAAAAAAAAAATGGTCCAACACTAGCACTAAGTGCGGAAACCGAACCCAAATAGATAGGCACACCAACAAAAACGTACTGTGTGGATTGTGTACGATAATTTTGTAGGTAGTGTAACGCAGCAGATAGACAAGACAAGACTATAAATGCGGTCTTTAATACTTTTCCAAAATTAACTTCTGGTAAAGTAAAACTCCTCTGGAGAAGTTTACAGGTTTTATATGCCATTATAAATCGTATTTCATTCGAAGCATTTATCTTTGCAGCCTAAGCATATACCTTTTGCAGCCATTAATCTTTGCAGCCTAAGCATATATCTTTTAACCATATACCTTCCTACACTTATTGTGAGTAGCAACAAGTTTAAACTAATTGAATGGTTTGAAATGTTAGTTAACGTTCACATCCTTTCGACTCACGTTCACGTGTAGCCATTGAAAATATTTCTGAATATTAATAAATATATTGAAGCCAATTTCAAACTTTGCGCACCTACCTCAACACGTGTTCTGTTGAAGTGCGTCCCTACACGTGAATTAATTATTCTTGAAGACTGAACGCAATTCCGGATGGATGGTGCTCTAGGGTACTGTTGAGCTCGCACTTTGATCGTCAATCGTAAAGTGTCACATGCCTGGTTTTATTTAGTAACTAGCAGCGCCCCGCGGTTTCACCCACGTATATAAAATATAGCCTATGTTACTCAGCTTTCTAGTGGTGAAAGAATTTTTGAAATCGCTCCAGTAGTTTTTGAGTTTATTCGTTACATACAAAAATACCAATCTTTCCTCTTTATAATATTAGTAGGTATAGACTGTATACATACATAATGTAAATCTGAGATTTTTCAGAATTGTATATTTTGAGTTAAAACTTGTTAAAGTGTTCTTTATTGCCAAAGGGTTTCATAAAAAAAATATCTGAAGTGCTTGGCGCTTACTTACGCAGAATTTACAATAGATATCGAAAATTTCAACTTTTTACTTTTTAGAAAGTAACACCATTTATATTATTATCTTATTGGGAAATGCGCCTTTTTTTTTTTTCTGGATGGGAAATCATCAAATGACTTCTCCCGCTCTGGGCGGAGTGGAAGGGAGTGTCAGACTCTTACTGACTAAAACCCACCCGTGACCCTTCCTGTGCCCTTTGCGTTCCCTGGAACGCAAAGGGCTGCGGTGACTCTTTCGAACAAATTCCGCAACCCTAGCAGGCACCGACCCTATGGGGCCCCGTCTTCTTTGCTGACGGCTCTTTGAGGCGCGCGTGGAACACGACGCGCCGTCGACTCGGGCCTGGTTGCTATCGGACGGCGAGCCACCCATAGCTCGCCATCCGCAGGCCCGCGCCTACGGTGGCCGGGAATATACCTATAAATGCGCCTAGTAATTCATTTTGTTGAGCAGGTATCACAGTATAAATTAGAAGAAACTAATGTATTTTTAGAAAAAATATATTGAAGCATGAAAAATAAAATGTTTTTACGTGAAATTCTGAGGACTCTTTGTTTCTTATATATTTTTTAAAGCTTAAATAAACATACAAAAACTTCACAAAATAAAACAAAAACTAAAATTTTTGAACCAAAACAGACAACACTTAATCTTTTTCTTCAAATTCCGTAAAAAGCATTTTCCCTAATTGAAGAATCTTTGTGTTTCATGCTTTTATAAAGGTAAAAAAGTAAATAGCGCGTAAAAGAAGAACCCTTTTAATTTTTAAAAGAACTGCGAGGATTCTGATGTATAACTTTACTTAAGTAAGTTAAAAATAAGCATTGAGACCTTTAGCTTTTAGCAGGTTGGTCTGACGGTATTCATCCTACAAAGTCTCTTAAGTTTACGCCGGGGATGCCCCTGCGACATTAGCCGTGATTTCCCAAAAGGAGCTTTTGTTCTCCCTTAAAGTACTTAAGCAACGTTTACATTTGCTGAGGAAACTCATTTTCGTTGTACTATTGATAGCACTTAGTTCTGTTTACGGAGATGATTTGTTGTACTTAAGATCTTTGAGATTTTTGTGTTGTCTTGGGATTTCAGAATTCCTTCGAGTGATGTTTGAACACATACGCTGATCTACTAGTAAAGTATTTAGGGATCAACTAGTTTTTTTCCGGTTCCTTTAACTAGTAGGTAGCACAATTTTGTAGTTAGATTACTGAAAAAAGTGATACTGAGTTATGCCTATAATCGTTTAAGAGCGTATACGACGCGCGCCGTACGGCATTTTATACATATTTTCAAGACCTTATTTTCCGAAATAACTGAATCGATTTTAATCGGACATTACTCATGTAAGCAGGAAAATAAAAGAAAGTTGCTTGAAAATATTTTCGATAAATAGTGTTACAGTTAACTTAGACCCATTTTAAATTTTCCATACGGACATAAATTTCCAGTTATCTTTTTTTAAATACTTAAGACATTTTGAAAATCTTTTAACTAACTTTTAAGACCTATGTATCCTGCTTATATGTGTGAAGTTTCATTAAAATCGGTTCAGTTATTTTTCAAAATAGTGACTTGAAAATTTTTATCAAATGCCATACGGCGTACACGCTCTTAATAATTAAATGAACCTCTTATAACAAAACCCCGTTGAGTATGAGATTCTCCAAATTCAGCATGGCTTCAAACTTGCGCATATCATGTACCCTAAAATGCCCTAAATAACATTAAGTGCCTCTGAGTCATTTGCACACAAAACCCCCAAATGTTTCTTGGTGTGGGCCTTAAGTGGAACCTTGCTGGAAGCCCGGGGGCTGACCGGACTGCGAATAAATATACAGCTATGTATTCATGTAAGTTTGAAACTTTTATGTGTATTACAAAGGATTTTTTTTTTCGATAGTGTTTTGTTACATGTGGATAGTCGACTTTTTGTGTACGTCGAAATCATAAATTCTCTCATTAACTTTAGTGTCGTTTCTAAATATCTCTATGTACTATCAGATGAATTAATTGCTTATTACCTTAAAGTTTAATGTCACTTTCACGTTATGAAAAAACAAGTTTTATTTTATTTGTAACAGTTATACAGAACATTACTCAAGTTTATATCTCTAATCTCTAATATTAATTTCACTGTCTTTTCGAAATTAGGCATATTTTATCGAGATTAATTCATGATAAAACAATGGTCAAACCTCCGTTTGTTAAAACAAGAAAAGAAAGTTATTGAAATTTCTTATGCCCTAACAAAATGCTGAATACAAAGTTCCGCTAAGGTACATTTAAAACAAAGCCTTGAATAAATACAACCAGTGAACTATGTACCTTCCTAAGTTAAATTGTTATACTCAAGTACTGTACAGTACAGTTTAGAGTTTTAGACTTTAAACTTAACATTAAATATCTTACTGCTAAATTTCCAGCGTAGGGAGTGATAAAGAGTGTTGTTAGCTTTGTCGCTTGACAAATTTTGTATAAAATCTAAACAGTAAAGGCTTTGTTTTATAATATTTTGAAATCAGGTTTTCCGAAACAGTTTAGATTTTATGTAGTCGGACTGATTAAGCTTAAACACGCGCTGCAAAAAATATAAGGACGCTTTTCCTATTTTTTTTTTTATTTCATAAATTTAATTTATGAATCATAGACAAAAAAGGTTTTTTCTGGTGTGATCTGTTTATTTGTTGCATACCGAGACCTCTCTTTGCATCGGAAGCACACACAGTCTCATCTGTCATGTTTACATCTTTGAAAGTCGTTACGGCTAATCAGGAAATCAGGGCCCCAAGTCTGCTATTTTTATAAATGTGTCATTCCAACACGATCCCATTTAATTGCCATTTTGCTAAAAGTTCGAAATCTGCTAAATTCATAATGATCGATCATTGGTCGGTCAATGGTCTCGAAATACTTTTTGATAACCGAGCTATTAAAAGCAATGACTGCACTATGACGTTCTAATGGTAAGTCACTGATCAAAGGAACTTGTGAAAATTTAGCAGATTACTGCATACGTTTGTCATTCATTTGTCATTATATTCCCGTACATAATGATTGATCATTGGAAAGTCATATTGACGCTTTTATATTAGTAGATTATCAAACTTGTAAAAATCAACCATAGAATTTGAAAATTATGAAATCAATTATAGACCATTCTGAGACTATTGTATTAGCAGACTTGAGGCTCTGTATCGTGTTACCCAGTAACTGGGTTGTAAAGGTCAGATATGTAGTCGCTCATTTTAAATACTAGTATTCAGGTGCATACGGCCAGACTGGAAGCTGACCCCAGCATAGTTGGAAAAAGTCTGAGTAGATTGATTAACTCCAGTAACGATATCAGCAATCAGTACTGAAACATAATAAATTTTCTTGGCCGAGTTTTCATTTACTTTTCTATTTATCATTGTGTAAACAAATTTTCGGATAAGGAAAACAACTGGAAAATTGCTTCCAAATATTCAGAATGATTGATGAGATACGAATTGATGATTCATTATGCATTTGGACTAAATCGAATAAATGGATCTTCGTTTGAATAATTTTCTTTCTTCCTTAACGAAAAATGTAAGGACATTTTGAAACAAAATTAGTATAGATTTATGAATAAGTTTAAAAGTACTCATTTCTAAACATTAATTTAAAATGTGAGGCTTTATACGTACTGAGTGTACTAATATAATATAAATTAAGAGTTTGTTTGTTTGTTTGAACGAGCTAATCACTGTAACATCCGCGATTTGCGCGTACGAAGTTGCGGGGAAAAGCTAGTGTTTAATAAAATAAGTTATTTTATGTAACTTTATAAACATGTTGAGGTAATTCTGTGGTTTAGTTGGCTAGGTAGGTATGTAGGTTTGTCCATTGATAATAACTTATGCCTAGCTTTATTGTCGTGTTTTTAAACAACTAACTTCTTAGAAATACATATAATCATGTTTTACATATTACACAGAATAATGGCAAACTCGGCGATTCGTAAAACGCGTTCCGAATGTTCAGTTGACAATTTGTCGAGAGTTTGCAATCCCTCGAGATATTTTATAATCTTACGTATTTTACAATTGTCCGGTGACACATATACTATTTTAGCATCCTCAAAATATATTGATTTCGCATTTTTTTTTCAAACTCCATTTTTTCAGTTCTCTAAAACCCCAGAAGTTAGTGTATAATTTTCACCATGTCGTAAATGCTAAAATGCTCTATCCTTTAATTGACGAGCTATTTATTATTCATGTGGATTGCTTTATTATTTCCATTATTTCATTGTCAATGATAATAAATTCGAGAGGGATTTATCGGATGTTCCCATTGTAGGACGGTCATTATTCAATTGTTTTCAAGGCTAAATCATAAAGGTTAAGGTTATTTATTGACTGTATTAATTTAGGGTTACGAGAGGCAATGTTTATTTTATGGTTTCATTACGGGTGGTCGGAAGGAATTAGAGCAAAACAATTAGAATACTTGCGCCATTTAAGGGCTCCTAAATTTTAAGGTTAATGATGACTCGGGCACTTTTATTGGCAACTGTTTATATCCTACTAATATTATAAACGCGAATGTTTGTAAGTATGGATGGATGGATGTTTGTTACTCTTTCACGCAAAAACACTGAACGGATTTGGATGAAAGAACAATGCCCACATATTAGAACAACCTTAGCCTACAGTGAACACTGATAAATAGTTTATGGAATTATAGTTTAAGTTGTTATGAACACCTTCTAGTACATACCAGTTAAGAAAATAAGTCGCCATTTGGAAATAAAACAGTTTTTATTTTTTCAAAACATTCATTTTTTCACAGTCACACTCTCATTCTACACACTTTCAACCACTTTTGAATGGAAAGTATATCATTTGAACACAATAATTATTAATTTCAAAGTTATTTACTCATTATAACCTTATGAATAATAGGAATCTTCTTTAAGTGTAAACTGCTATAGCTCCCTTTATACTTGTTTGACACTTTGACAGGCTGGGAGCAAGCTTGAGTAGGTAGATTTTACAGTTTAATGTCAAATCTATCATCTGTCAAAGGCCAAAAAATAAATACCGATTAGTTGCATCGGATTTTGGTCTTTATTAATTTAATTTATATCTATCTACGGCAAAGCCAAACAGTGATTTTATCATTATAAAGTATAGTATCTCTGTTCTGAGGTATTTATGAAAATAATTGGTCTAAAAGTCGAGTGGGTTTCATTAAAAAAACTAAAATGGCCGCCAGTTTTCTCAGATTAAAAAACTGAAACGTGACTAACGTTTAGTTTTTCCGTAATCGATTAGATTTATTAAATAATATATGAATTTGAATTAAATTGACCATAAAATGGCAACCCCAAACTTCACGTGAAAGTTAAAGTTGCGTAATAATAAGTAAAATGACTTATTTATTTGTTATGATCACGGCGTCTTAGTTTGAGATAAAGCTTTGATGGATAATTCTTATTTAAAATACCTATATTTTTGTGTTATTTTTCTAAACGTGTCTGAGGTGGGCCATATCTGGGCATCATTCTTTGGCACACAGATGGTTTATAACCAGGATACACATTCATATAGGATTTTTACTCCGATATTACCACGGAATCGAAACTTATGCGGGTGTAACCGCGGGACGCTGCTAGTATAATTATAATTAGTTTTTGCATACTGTGAAAGTAGTTTGCTGGGATCCGACTCGTGTCAAATTAAGGGGAAATTTAGTAGGTGTACTGACTGAAACTTTGAAGCTGCGATGAAGGGGTTGAGACGGTTTCATAACTTTTACGTAGCAAACTTTCACATTGACCACCCAAGACAGAGATGTTCGAATAAAAAAAAGTATTTCTAATTAAGTTTTTATTACAGATATGCTGACTAGTCGGCGACTAGTCACTAGAGCCGACTATCCAGCCACTATCATAGTCGGCGACTATTCGGCAAAGAGCACCAACTATCCAGCTTCTTACTTTTTATATAGGTATTTATGAATATAATGTATGTAGAGGAATTACATTAAATGAAAACCTACTCTCCAAATAATTTTCCAGCAGGTCTTTCGCTTCCATCATTTCTTTGTTTTTATCATTTTAAATTGCTAGACATTTTTGTAAGGTTTCAGATGAGGTATTACTTCAGGCACCGAAGAACAACTTGAACTTATTGCGGAACACGGTACTTCTTGCAAGACTGGTGTCAGATTTTCTGTGTGTGTCAAATATTTCGAAAGGACAGCCGGAACCAACTTTCGAGGTACGGAGGAGTCCGTTACCGATATCAACCAAGTTGAAACCTAAATCTATACTAATATTATAAAGCTGAAGAGTTTGTTTGTTTGAATGCGCTAATCTCAGGAACTACTGGTTCGAATTGAAAAATTATTTTTGGCTTGAATAGACCATCTATCGAGGAAGGCTTTAGGCTATATATCATCACGCTTAAGCCAATAGGAGCGGAGCAGCGATAAAGAATGTTTTAAAATCGGGGATTCCACGGGGACGAAGTCGCGGACAGAAGCTATATAATATAGTCCTTAAATAAGAAGTTATATAATATAATCCTTAAATAAAATAGGTATAAGCTACTAGAAGTTTAACACAACTGGCATACCAAACAAAAACGGTATCATAAAAGAATATGGGGCCAACATGAAACAAATGTAGCACGAAAACCTTTACGGTAAAGCGATTTCGTAAAAAAAAAATCCTAAAAAAAGGTTTTAGGATGCGGTAAAAGCACTTTAAACGAAAGATTATCGTTTTCACGAATCGACAATAACTTTTGAACAGATCTTTGTCACTGAACATTTTCCAGTGCCCTTGGGTAACGTGGATCGGGTATAAGGTATCCGGAAATTCCATTTATGACCTTCTTGGAGGAAAATATCCGGCTGGTATTTTTGTTTGTTTGAGTGTAGGCACAAATAACATGATGAATTAAGTAGAAATAATGATAATGTGACTATACTTTAGACGTAACAAATTGCCACCCATAAATTCTATGTTGTCTTCAAATTTTTCAATATTTAGTTCACCCAAAGGGAAACCGCATTACTAAGCCTCAGCTGTCCATCCGTCCGTCTGTTTATCAGCGAGCTGTATTTCATGAGCCGTACCAAATAGGTTGATATTTTCACAGAGTATGTACTTCTGTTGCCGCTATAACAACAAATAAAATAAAAATACAATGGTGATGAACCCTTCATTCGCGAGTCCAACTCGCACTTGACCGGTTCATTGAGTTTTCGTTGACCTAGAATTAATATACTATCGATAGGTACGTTTGTAAAGACACCTTATATATAAACTCTTGTCGTACTGTAAAGTCTAGGGCACAGAATAAATAATGGCAGAAGAGCCGCTCCACACAATAAGTGGACAAAATATGTACAATGCACACGCACACAAACAAACGCCTGCATAGTTTTATACACAGTACATTTGTTCATCTGATCCGGCCCAGCAAAATGAGAGGAAAGTTGTGATACGAGATCGGTCATATGCAGCAAAGCGCCTTTAGCGGTAAGGCTGTCCATTATGTCACCCTAGGTAATTTGTTTTGTTCAATCTTTTGCGTTACTTATATGGTGCACACAATAAAGAGATTCTATTCTATTCCTTTGGAAATATCAAACTGTCTCAAACTAAGACCAATCTCCAATTCGCTTATACTCGCTGTACATTAAACTTTTCCGTTTACGTGTGTTCTTTCTAGTACCTATCTATTCTGTGTCATAGGTTTAAGTGTCTGTGAGGGGAGCGAGAGAGAAGATTTTGCAATTTCTCTAGAGTCCTCGAGGCGTTGGTGGCCGGCAAGGATTGGCTTCTCTATGAGATACGAATTTTTCACCCGTCCTTTCTGAGAATCTATTCATATAAATTCTTCGGATGTTCTGTTGAGCCGCGGTGTCACATGAAATGCGAGGCAGTGCTCGTATCGCATGATCTTGTAATACAACGTACGATACAAAATTTACTGTTTAAAAATGTACACTGATTTGTGTGTCCAATTAATAAGGAAATAGGTTTTAATTCAACTAATAGCTAGGATAGATTAAACTATGCTATTAATGTTCATAGAAGATTTTTTGTGTAGGTACATTTTTTTTTGGTGATTAAAGTATTAGGCACTTTGATCACCAAACTTTTTTATAAACAGCATAATAGCATAATCAGCCTTTTAACGTTCCCACTGCTGGGACACAGGCCTCCTCTCTAGGAGAGGGAATGGGCCGTAATCCACCACGCGGGCCCAAGTCGGGGCCGTTACCACTCGGCCACCACTGCTCCCTACCCCCCCCTAACTTTTTTATATTCTTCTTTATTTTTTTGGGTTTTGTATTCTTCTTCATTTGGTCCATAATATAGGTCTTATGAACCAAATGAAGAAGAATATAAAACTCTTGCAAGCTGGCTGCTGTTCGTTCATACTCATTAACGAAGATATATGAAAAATATACTCTTTGTATGCTCTGAAAAATATAAATTTGCACTTACTCGTTTCAAATTAGAAAACAATAAAATGTCTTATCATCCATTTTATTTGTCCTTGCTACCACATGCCATCTTTATAGGGGTATTAATTTTATTTTCCAATTGTTACAATCTGATTTGAACTCCTGGCTGCTATTTGTACTGTTTTATGGTCATCGTAAAGGGCGTCAATAAATTCCAGACAATCAATTTGGATTTAAATTTCGAATGGAATTTCACCTTTTACTCAACTTCGCAGCATAGGTCATAGTTTCTGAGTTTTAC
The DNA here is from genome assembly GCA_905332915.2 of Hecatera dysodea. Classification (NCBI taxonomy): domain Eukaryota; kingdom Metazoa; phylum Arthropoda; class Insecta; order Lepidoptera; family Noctuidae; genus Hecatera; species Hecatera dysodea. The sequence goes on from HG995304.1 coordinate 10,777,049, forward strand.
TGCTTGGAATCTGTGAAAAACAAATGAGCGGTGATTGGTGTCATAAAATAAAGTACGTAAGCAACTTTTGTTTTTACTTTGAATTTAAGATTAATATTTTAATATTTATAATTATAAGATGAAGATTATATTTAATACTAGCTGCTGCCCGCGACTTCGTCCCCGTGGAATCCCCGATTTTAAAACATTCTTTATCGCTGCTCCGCTCCTATTGGCTTAAGCGTGATGATATATAGCCTAAAGCCTTCCTCGATAAATGGTCTATTCAACCCAAAAAGAATTTTTCAATTCGAACCAGTAGTTCCTGAGATTAGCGCGTTCAAACAAACAAACAAACAAACAAACAAACTCTTCAGCTTTGTAATATTAGTATAGATTATTTTAGAAAAAATATTTGTATACTATAGAAGGCCTTATTCATAGAGTCTACTAGTTTGAGAAACAGGAATGTTAGAAAAGATATCCGTATGAAAAGTGTGATCTACACGTCTGGGCCTCAAGTCTGCTATTACAATAGTGTAAGAATATATCATTGATTTCATAATGATTGATTTTGACAAGTTTGGTAATCTCTACTAATAAATATAAAAGCGTCATTATGACTTTCCAATGGTCAACCACTAACACTCCATTAAAAGAAATGGCATAGAATTGTAATCCCGTATATAATGAATGAATGACAGACGTATGCGGTAATCTGCTAAAATTTTGACAGTTCCTTTGATCAGTGACGTACCATTAGAACGTCATTGTGTAGTCATTGCTTTTAATAGCTCGGTTATCAAAAATTATTACGAGACCATTTACCGACCAATGATCGAACATTATGAATTTAGCAGATTACGAACTTTTAGCAAAATAACAATGGGATCGTGTTGGAAAAAATTATGAAAATAGCAGAGTTGGGTCCCAGTAGTAATCATGCTTAGGTCATGATACCAACAAGCCGGCTTCCTAAACAACTGAAACTCTATTACTCTAATCATCGACGTATGATGAAGTGCGCGTACTCCAGAATCTAAACAAATCTTGAAGTTATTTGAAATTTTCTGTATATTTAATATACAGAAAATCTTAACGCTGAAATCCAAACGAACGAGACAATATTTACAGATTTATTGAAAGTAATCACTGAAGCGTAAAACATTATTGGAAAAGATTGATATCGGCATTCAGCATAAAGTCTTATTGTCTCCTTTATCCTTTCTTCAAGGGACATTTACGAAGAAGATACTAACAAAAGTTCATAGTATAGTTAAAGGTCGAAGTAGGCTTCGACCTTTCTCGTCCATTTTCCATTATTACGAAATTCCACAGCCCAAGTTCCCAGTTCAAATGTTTGGAATCCTGATCGGCGCATAACGTCTTATCATTTTAAAATAATTGTAAAAGTGTGATTGTTGAAAAACAGTGATAAGAATTATGTATTCTTAGTACCGTTCTCAACGAGTCTTAAAAACTAATCATATAATATGTATCTAACCACAAGATGCATGTATCTTGTTCAAAACATATTCTCACACACTCACTTCTAATTTATTTTTCTACGAAATAATGAAGTTGCATTCTGATAGCTTCGCTGAAATTTAATTGATTTCTATAGATCGACAAAAAATAATAACACTTTCCAAGTCTATTTATACTGGACCCGGATTCAGTCCAGGATTCTTTTGGTACAGGACCCCAAATATGATTCTGTGTTGGGACAATAAACAATCTATATTCCATCAACGCGATACACTACATAATGACAATGGTTATCAACACAACAACGTACTGCTCCTAAAATTATAGCCGATCGTCGCCATTGTTGTCAACGATCAATATTCGAGACTCGTGCGCATGACGTGTTAAAAGTTAAAATATTTCGTTAGAAAGTCGCCAAGGTGTTCTGTCTTCCATTCACAGTAACAGGGATAGTGGCCTTCATCATTATGGGTTCATTTGTTTTCGAGGTGAGAACTATGATTTGGTAGTAAAATCACGCGTTGAGGATTCTCATCGCGTACGAGCGTCTCGCTATTACTGGGAAGATTCTGATCGGTATTTTTGTGTCAGGTCAGGTATTTCTACTCGCATTTATTACTGTGATTAAGGTTTATTTTGTGACTCATTTAAAATAAATGTCATGTAGAATAATTACAGTTACAGAATCACAACCCATTTTTAACAATAGGTTTGGCTCTAATAATTTATTCTACAACAGTTCCATCGAATCTGAGTTATAAGAATAATATCGGCTCTTTGTTCCATCACACGCCGTTTGGCTCAGCTCCAGGACTGAGGACGGGCTTGCAATAAAGACAGCCTTTAATATGCCTAATAGATTGTTATTGTCTGGTTTTGAAGGAGAATTCAAATGTTAGGCAATTTCAATCGTCTCCAACGTTCAAATTTGTGGTCGTTTCATCGAAATATTGTCGGTCCTGGCTTTCCTGTAGAAACTAGACAACACCTCGAACAGTTTCAATGTTACTTAAATTAGATCGTTTGAGTATACGATTATTTTTTCTGGAGTTTGGTTTTCTACTGTCGTCTTACTTTCGCAAGATCACAGTTCTCCGGAAGCGTATTTTTGAAATTAACTTGTGCACTCATTTTTCTTTTTTCCTTCGATGCTTTCTCTTCTGCAATTTAGAGGAAATCTCCATTCTGTTGTCCATTTTGCGACCGAATCAAGCTTACCTATAAGAAGTTTAGCAATGATAACTGAATCATTGTCGATAGACCCTTGCGCATGATTAATTAGTGGACGTGCGTGACAACAAATAATAATTTACCTTTCATATTATGTAAAAAACAAAATCTGCACGGCCAATATCTTGCTCATGACAATTGTCTTGTGCTCCAGACAAACTTGTTTGGAGTCATCCGACAGTTACACAAGCCATACAGTAACATTAACGTTTTGTTAGCAAAACACCGATCGTTAGTTGTTTTTTTCACAATTCTCCCCATTGTTTTCTTAAAAGTCGATTGAAATAATCGTTCTCACGTTCCACTAGATATGAGCCATTGTTGAAGTTCCAATACTTCCAATGTCTCTGAAATGTTATGACGTAGCTATGGTAGTAATAGGTACTAGCCGTTAGTAGATCTGCTATGGATTCCCAAGTAGCACTTTAGCGATGAATTAGGTCATAAATAAGCTACATTACAGTCTACAGCTTTTATACAGCTGTACTAAAGGATAGGGTGAGTCTTTAGACTGTATTAAGGAAAGATTATACACTATTAAACAGCATAGCTGACTAATGACTTGATAGTGGCGAAAAAGTATACTAAAAACATTTAAGTAGAATTTTAAAATGCTCTAGTCCAGCTTTTGGCTGTTTGAGATACTACTAGCTGGTCTAGAAGCCCAAAGCTTGTTAACGGCTGGTTAATACGTAAAATTCACCTCTCTTGTAATGCTGCGGGCTGCATTAAAACATTGAATAATGCCACTAGCTTTTAATTGGTATACACTAATTCTATTGTAATTCTACTTCAACGAGCTTGTTAATGGCTGGTTAAAAGTGTATAAGGAATTTCTACAAATGCTGTTAGATTTATAAGAGAATAATTAAACACCCTGAGTTGTAAATTGGAATAGGAGTACTCCATCCTAATGCCAGTGCATAAAGTGTAGCTGACAGTTATTATACAGCTTTCAGCGTTATTTAAGAGTAAATCTAGATTATTGGTGTTTAAATTACGTCAAATTTGATTTATTTTTGCATAATGTGCGAAGCGATTTCAAGAGCTAACTACGTATGTTTTAATAATACACTTTAAATAAAAAATGAAAAGTGGAGTAAAAAGAAAACTGTTAAAAGAATACGCTGAAGCTTCTATGGACGAATTGCAAAGGAGCAGGCCCCCAAGTCTGCTATTTTTAAACATTTGTCATTCCAACACGATCCCATTGTCATTTTGTTAAAAGTTCGTAATCTGCTAAATTCATAATGGTCGATCACTGGTCGGTCAATGGTCTCGTAATACTTTTTGATAACCGAGCTATTAAAAGAAATGACTGCAAAACGACGTTCTAATGGTAGTTCACTGATCAAAGGAACTCTCAAAATTTTTGCAGATTACCGCATACGTCTGTCATTCATTTGTCATTATATACGAGATTACCATTCTTTCAATGGAATGTCAGTGGTTGACCATTGGAAAGTCATAATGACGCTTTTATATTAGTAGATTACGAAACTTGTCAAAATCGACCATTATGAGATCAATGATAGACTATTTTGACACTATTGTAATAGCAGACTTGGGGCCCTGTACTGATGCAGTTGATGTTTACAAGCCAGTGTCATTTACGCATAGGGTTCCGCACAAATAGATTTGTGTGCCTATCCTTTTGAAAATAAATTGCATTTGATTAAAATGATGTTGCAAAGAGGTAGCACACCACTTTCGCAGGTAGCAAAAAGACTCAGTGAATGTTGTGCTAGGTACTGATCGAAAGGAGGTGCTTTTCATGACCAAGGATAATAAAAGTTTCCCCATAATTTATTTTCAAAATTTAGCAAAGATACAATCTTATTAAGGATGATAAGAAAAATAAAAAATCATTGTATAAATTTGTAAATACTGTTTTTTAATCAATATGAAACATAATTTGTGAAAATACAACATAATTACGAATGCCATTATGAAAAATGAAATGCTCCCAACCACTTTTCTTCTCCTTCTCTATAATCTTTCGTTTCCTTTTTCAACGGTTTTGATTATTTTAAACGGCATTATTATTCCTGAAAACAATAATTAACTAATTAACAATCATAATATAATACGAAAAGGGAAAAGCAAAATATTTTTCGGTTGTTTTGACGAAATGACATGGATAGCGCTGTTCTAAACTAAATTAAAAAAAGAGAAGGATGCGCAAAATTACCTAACTACTGGGCTTGCAAGGGTATTTCGAAAGCCAAACAATGTACATATTGAAATGGTTTTCTGTCGAGATTTCTTTATCCCTGAAAAGCTACTGTATGCTCTATATTTATACCAGTACACAGTAAGAAAGATAATTAAAATCCTTTCTCCAGCCATTATAATGCTAGAAGCTGGTACATTGACTTGGTAACACCACTGTACAGCAAATAACTTTTTAAAAGAATTTCTGGAGAATTTGTACTGGATAACAAATTAACGCCATTTTAGCAGTACAGAAACGATTTGTTATTAAATATCCAAATGATTTCTTATAGTTTTTAAGGATATTTGATAGCTTTTAATTCAAACAATATATTTTCCACTTATTTCCTAATAGAATACATTAAGTTCGAAAGCAATAATTTGAGTGATAAATCTATTAAGTATTCGTACACCATTTAATCTTGTGAAATATTTTCGTTAAAGCGATATTATTCTGATGGCGCGTGAAATATTTGATGTAATTACCTATACACATTAACAGTAAAGTGGTACTCGCAACTCAATTTACATACAGGACACTTAAAACCAACGTGAAAACTATTAAAAATATCTTACCTTAAATAATAGTCCGCCCGCGCACTTTAACAAACAATAAATGTCATCTGTCAAAATACACAAAAGAAAATTAAATAAAAAAGTATTTTTGTTTGGTTATTTATACTTTAATAAAAGCTATTGCCAAGCCTCAAAACATCTAAAAGCTGTTGAAGAGAATTAAAGTAGCTGAATCTTAGGCTGCAATGGCTGTTGTATAGCAGTATAAGCCATTGTACAGGCCTCGTACAGCTGTTTCAATGATTATACCACCGTTAACCAGTCACTGTAATGCTCAAGGCTGCTTAATTTGGGGCCCAAATTAGAATTACAAGGGCTGTGTAGTTAGCTACACAGCCCTTAAGCAGGTAACTAAAGCAGCCTTGAGTGTCACAAAATTCTATAATCAAGTCACTATGCGGCTGTCATGTGCTACTTGGGTTGTGATGGCAGTTGAAAATGAACCTTATTAATTAGAGGTTTTGGTCCAGAAGAGTTATCTTGACAAAACCAAGAGAGGTGAAATTAATTATGTCTTACATTATAAACTGTCATTTTTCCTTTATAAATCAAATAGGACATCCTATTTGATTTATAAAGGAATCAGGGCATCAAGAGAAAGTCAGGATTACGAAATTTGTTCGAAAGACTCACAGCAGCCCTGGAACGCAAAGGGCATTAGGAGGAACACAAATGAGCTTTCGTCAATAAGAGTCTGACACTCCCTTCCGCTCAGCCTAGAGCAGAAGTCATTTGATGATTTCCCATACAGTAAACGGGTGGTCGGTTATGATAGGCAATCGCTTCTAATTAGTACTTCTGGTTTTCATTTGCATACGTTTTAATGCAAGCCGACACAAACATCATCAATCATCATCATCATCAACATCAACATCAACATCAATCAACAACATCAGTCCAGCAGTGGACTGCAACACGACCTGTTGCAGTCCACTGCTGGACATAGGCCTCTCTAATTGCACACTACTTAGATCTACATATTTTCGGCTACTCGCATCCAGTTTGTTTTATTTTTTCACATCAGACACAAACATGGTTGGGTTAAAAGTTTGTACAGTTTTATATTATAGAGTTTTCACCAAAATTGTATCAACTAGTTTGTTTTACTTATTTTCTCTCTGTTACCAAGTTGAGATGATCCTTAATTATGCGCGAACAAACATAAAAAAAACATACAAACATCCGAATTGAGAACCTCCTCCTTTTTTAGAAGTCGGTTAAAAAAGGGCGCTAAGGGCATGACAAATAAAAGTTTATTTGACTAATTGATATTCAAGTTAACCGTTTGAACCAGTAACGTGGACCAGGCTGTGTCCAAGCGGTGGGCACATTCTAGCCTAATAAAAATGGTAAAATTAAAAGCAAAAAAAAAAAACTTAAAAAAAGATTTTATTTAAATTCTATAAAAAGAAGAAAATAAAATTTTTCTTTGACATTTTAACTAACAACTTATAGCCTCATCATAGGTACACAATTTATATGATCACAAAAGCTTTCCGCCACATTGGATTAAGAGTGATGACAGAATATTTTTCTAATTATTCTCGGCAAGCCTTTTCATATGATGCCCATATTGTAGAAGTGCATAAAAATAACTATTCCGCCATCTTGGATGATCCGCCATATTGGATTTAGAATGACGTTGACGTTTTTCATTTCTCCTTTCGCAGGTCTGCTGGAAGCAATTACTTTTGAAATGAGCAGGTCCTTTATACTTAAACTGTAATGTTATCACTTACTTATTTTTTGTGTGTACATCAATAATAAAATAAATAAATACACAATAAATATTTTTCGAGTTACTCTCAAAAAGCCCTTTCATTTGATACCCATATTGTAAAAATGCATTAAGAGCGTTCATGCCTAGCGCGGCACGTCAGGTTTAGGTAAATAGTTCGCAAATTTCACTCACACAGAAGCGTGGGTAACTGTGTGCGTAGACTAGCCGCGTGCGCTCTCTTTGTACTTCGACTAACCAACTTTGATCCGTTAGCTTTAGAGCAATAATAATGTATTGTTATAGAAAAATTAAACTGGAAGTTAAATACAAATTATTGTTATTCTGATGATTTGTAGATTTATGATTAATAAATAATTATATTTGAAATATTATTTTGCCTTTACACCTTTTCATATATGAAATCCTCTACAGACGAAATCTAGTTATTTTGGAGAAAAATAATATTAATAATTGTACCTACTTAAGTGTTGGTAATTAGTTCTAGTGGATTGTTGATAGCTTTTTTCATTTTATGGTTAGGATGAGTAGGTGGGTAATTAAATAAAGATTTATCATGTTATATTTAGTACCTAAATCATTTATGATAAAAAAGCTGTATAAATCATAAAATAGTTTCCCTCAATTGCATTGATCGGCTATTTCTGGGATCAATTATTTCGGGAAGAACGCATACATAACAAAATTTTGTTAAACGAGGAATTATTTTGCTTTACAAAATTGAAATTCTTTACAAAACTTTGTAAATTTTTACACCTTTTATTGGAAATTCAGGACTAGTGTACACCGCAAAAAGACACACATTTTTGTTTGACATATTTTGGTAATACCAGTCATGTTTAACATTGAAAATTACGTTATCGCCATGAAATAAAAATGATATCCATATAAAATAGATTTAACGAGTAGTGCTGAATTCAAATTCGGGCGTTGTTTACAAATTTTGGCAAAATTGGAAGCAGTTAAAATACTTCTTCTCAGCTCGAGTCACAAGGCACTCACAGCCTGAAGAACTGTATCCCTTTCAATGAAATGCCGTTTTAAGGTCAGTGTTTTTAAATTTTCAAGGAAAACTATATGTGCCTGCTTAATAAACTACTCCATAACGAACAGTACGGCTTTACAAAAGGACGTTCGACTACAGATGCGGGTGTTGCTCTCCTGAAACACATATTTAATGCATGGGAGAACTCGCAAAATGCAATTGGAGTTTTCTGTGATCTCTCCAAAGCTTTTGATTGCGTAAACCATGACACGCTTTTGCGTAAACTACGTTATTACGGTCTCCAAAGCGATGCTCTTAACGTAATTGATTCATATTTACATAATAGGTTCCAATGTGTGGATATCAATGGCGTGAAGTCTTCCGGACTGCCAGTGCATTTAGGCGTGCCTCAAGGCTCAATACTGGGTCCATTCTTGTTTCTAGTGTACATAAATGACTTACCATTTTTCTTAAAGGGTATCTGTGACGTAGTATTGTTCGCGGATGATACCTCTCTTATTTTTAAAGTAGAAAGGAATAGACAAGATTTCAGTAACATAAACAGCGCTCTCTCAATGGTTACGGATTGGTTTACGACCAATAATCTAGTTTTAAATGCCAAGAAAACGAAATGTATAAAGTTTGCTTTACCAAATGTTAGAAATCTAGGACCCAATATCACCTTAAGTGGCGAAGTACTTGAAACTGTGGACTCGGCAGTTTTTTTGGGAATTGCTGTCGATTCCAAACTACAATGGGGCCCACATATATCAAGTTTATCGGGAAGGCTCAGTTCTGCCGCATACGCTGTCAGGAAAGTGAGACAGTATACTGACGTTGAGACAGCTCGGTTAGTCTATTTTAGTTATTTCCATAGCGTTATGTCCTACGGTATTCTATTGTGGGGAAAAGCTGCTGATATACAAAATGTATTTGTCTTACAAAAACGTGCTGTGCGAGCAATATATCAGCTAGGGCCTAGAGTTTCATTAAGAGAACTTTTTAAAGACATTGGAATTCTTACAGTAGCATCTCAATTCATTTTTGCAAACATTCTATATATTAGGCAAAATATACATCTATACTGTAAAATGAGCGACATCCACAACTTTAACACCAGAAACAAGCACAAGCTACATGCTCCTTCCCACCGACTTCGTAAGGTCCATGAGTCATTTGTGGGGCTCGGTATCCGTTTTTACAATAAACTTCCGCTTTCTTTTCTTGACTTGCCTTTTAACTCATTTAAAGCTAAAGTTAAATCTAACCTTTGTTCGAAGGCATACTATTCTATTAATGACTATTTAGACGACAAAGATAGTTGGTCGCTGTGTTGAACGCAAGACAATGTCATACTTATCATGTTCTTTCTCTATAAGTTAGCTTATGACGGGTTATATGAGTTCATAATTATATATATATATATATATTTTTTTTTGTTTTTGTGTAATTTTTTATGACTATGTAGGTCAATCTATTTTTATTTAATTGACTTAATCTAATCTTTACAATGTTTTTATAGTGAATTGATTTAATATTTCCATGTTGGATAATTGATTTTTTTCCTACCTTTGGCATGTAATGACTTTGCATACTATTGTATAAATTCAAGTTCTTAAAACGCAACAGACAGATGTGTTGCTGGGGAGTTTGTTGCGCCACTTCTTCTTCCCAGCTAAAACACTAGGAAGTGGTGACGGGTGGGCGTTTTGGGGGACTGTCTTTATGTAAAATTTGACGTTCAAAAAGTGCTGTCGCTCAGCCTAGTTTGAATAAATGACTTTTGATTTTGATTTTTGATTTTGAAATTGTCTGGGTTCATGACAGGCGTTTGATATGCATTTGCGTAATTGACTTTGTTCAGAAGCCCTGTGCTAAAGTTTATTTTTCGGCGAGGTATTTTGCGTTTCAGATTTTGATTTATAGAAAAACGGTTTTGCTCTAAATGTTTCAGGGATTGACCTGGACTTTTCTGGTAGGCACATTTATAAAGAGTAATTTGAGGTTTATCTGTGTTTAAACTAACCAAGCGGCATAACAACGGACGGAATATGAATCTTTTAGGGAATTATGCGATTCCCACCTACAGTCTTTGCTACTATGGTGTTGAACTGCTCTGCGTGGTTTTTGGTAAAATCGTGGGGCAGACTTCGAGAAAGATAAGCCAGCTGCCAGACATTGCGTTGCAGTTTTAACATCAATGTTTTGGCTTCGAGAGTTTGGTTTGTTTCTTTTTTCTCTCTTTGGTGCAGTAGCACAAGTCACATTCACTCTGATCTTCAAGGATGTGTTTGGCGCTGTTCAGAATATCTCTCAGTATTTTTATATTCTTTTCTGATTCGGTTAAAGTTTGTGTTTGCCAGTACCGTACCGAAAATCTTACTGCTGTTCTCAGCCGAATCAATAGTTCAGAAGTCAACAATTTACGCTCCGACAGAGGGATAGATGTATAAGTTTTAAGCAATATTTTTTTTCAGTTGCAATTGCGGAGGAGATGGTTAGTACATTAAATTTTTTGAATTAGAACGCCGGGATATGCTGGCATCACCATCAGCAATCAATGTATTATATTTAATTTCCGAGTTTCTACGGAGGACTTGAATCCTTCTACCAGTATTGTTGGTTCCATACTAGATGATGAACGTGATTTTTAGAACATTTGTGAGGAGCAGGCTGTTGTTCCTTTTTATTTGCGAAGGCACAAATTCCAGAATACTTATTCCGGACCCCAATGTAGAGAACTTTTCCTGTGTTATGTCCTATAATAGCTGCAACACACGGACAATGCATTATACTGGTTTTTATATGAGCGTTTGCTCCACCAACTGTCTGCTTCCACTGGTATCATCGGAATGTCACGAGTGTCACCTTGTAATCGAGCAGCAGTTGTTTCCTCCTGAGCTGATGCAAACATACTTTCTTCAGCGGAATTTTTCCACATTTCAGCAACTTTATCATGACATTTACTATAAGTGAATAATGACATAACAGTAAGTCCATCGATGTAACAACTTCATTCAAATTTGTTAGGCCAATTCCTGAAATTATGGCATAATTAATTAGTTTATTTTTTGTGTTTCATCGTGACTACTCAGTTCGAATTTAGAATTGCACATATTACATTGAAAGAATTGTATTTTTTTAAATAAATAATAATAGTGGAAAATTATACCTAAAGATCGCATTCATTTGTCACATTTATTATTTCTGATTGCGATTCCAGTATTTCCAATTCTTTATCAACTCTTGCGGTAGCTGTGATTCTTCGTTATCATTCTCTTGTGACATACCCGCATTGACTTGCAGTTTTTTGTATGGTTTAGAAAGAATAATAGAATAAGAAGAAATAATTAATTTTACAAAACTAGTTTCAGTACAGCGCAACTTGTTTCGTATAACAATTAGTGTCGTGAAATCTACAGTATCACCGAAATAATGGCCCCGTCAGCATCAAAGCTTTATTTTGCAATCTACAGTAATATTATAAAGAGGAAATATTTGTATGTTTGTAACAAATATATATTTTTTATTAATGTCCTAATATTGAAGAATGTGACCTTCTATTTTTTTATCGGTTATTAAAATCCCCGTGTAAGAAAAATGCGAATTGGCTATAACCAGCTACGACATTAAAAGTGGTTCCTCGGTAACGTACTTTTTAGCTTCATTAGCCTTGGCCAAATTTCCGTAACTTTTCCTTTTTGCCCCGTATAGCGCCTATTGCTACCCATAATTATCGAAAAAAAAAATGAAATCATACATAAAAAGAGTTATCTTCTTTCATGATTTGAACTCCATTACTTTAAAATATGTAATCATCAAAGTTTTGTTTCGTTAAAAAAAAAATAAACAAAAAGTATCAATTCGTCCTAGTCGCTCTAAAAACTCGACAAACTATAATACAATTTTACGCAGCACGCGGCAACGGGAGCGACACACGTCCAACCTCTGAAAGGCCTCGGCCGGCACTGAGCGCTGGTGCGATTCCGCGTCGATTATATAGTAGTACTAAATAATTTATAGTAAAATTAATATAGAAGTTATTTAAAAAAAAAATGTACCATGTTTTAGATCGTAAATGTCTTCATTTACTAGGTCTAAAAAACAACAAAAATACCTTTGATTTCATCCTAAAATAACACGTTTAAAAACTCGAAAAGTGACTAAAAATGACACTTTTGAGTATACTTTTCTTGTATAAAAACTTACAATAATTACGTTTTTTTTTCAGCCAAGCACTAGTAAATGTTATTGTTTTTTTAATAGTAATATTTCTATAAGTTTGTCGTTTATGGTTTTACTATTATCTAGCATTTGCGTAGACCATCGACCGCTAGTTTTAAAAAGTGATTGAGTAAAAACTGTTCTAATGAGAAAACTTTACGATCATTTGAAAATATTTTTCAGCCAAGCACTAGATTATGAAATCCTCAATAATTTGACGTCAATATCTTATCTACGAATTAAATAGATTATCGTTTTATTGTCCGTCGGAAATCATCAATTTTGACTCCAGCGTGGTTTTTACGGATGAACGCTCTTAAAAATAACTCTTCCGCCATCTTGGATGGTCCACCATATTGGATTTAGAATGACGTCACATAGCTCGTGTATTGTCATCTAAACTAAACGTATAGGTATAAAAAAAGTCAGATCAATCGGTTCAAGATATCTGATTCTAAATTCAGTAGCAAGATTCCACCCGAACATCATACAAATATACATACAAGTTAAGTAAAGGCTTTTAAAAAAGAGACGATTTCTAAGTAAATAAATCCTCTCATCCATTGATTTTATTTCTCATTACCAGTGATGTCTACAATTTATTATTTTTATCTTCTTATTATTTATACCCAAGTACCAATTAAATAAAATGCTTTACATCTCACTATACATAGGTTTGTTTTTGAAATCAAACTAATGTAGCGCAAAGTTTTAAAAAAATACGAAAGTCATAATTTTAACATCAGAGAGAGAGAGAAATCGTTCAATTGATGGTGTATTATCTAAGTTCATTTGCCTATTGTTTTCATTAATGTGAATTTCCGTGACATCACTTTAAAATGGCAGTAATTTACATTCCTAAGGACACTTTTTATATTCTATATACACGTGAAAGCAATTTCCTTGTAATGTAGGTATTGTTTCATTTTCATTATTATCGTTCTCATAATTAACGTAGACCATAGGTACATTTATTTTTATAATGTTTAATCCTTTTAAAAAGACAAAAACCATTGGAAAGCCCATTTTTCTGTGTGTGTTTTACACAGATTTTTACAACACGGCCGGAGAGCGATCAGGCGAAGAACCAACGGCTAAACAAACCTACTATCCCGGCCATACCCTGTTGCGCTGGGACGATCGTTCACTAATTTCTAAACAAGAGAAGAGGAAGTAAAGAGAGAGGGCACCAATGTTTGCGCACATACTTGAGCACAATAACGACAGTGACAATGACTAGTTTTCGCTAAATTTAACCATTGACCAAAATCTAGCCAGGTGGACTATGTCATCATCCATCATACTTAGCCTTTTTCCCCAACTATATTGGGTTTGGATCCCAGACAAACTTGATTCAACTGAATAACAGTAGGTATATTACGTGGAGCGGCTGCCTACCAGGCGTCCACAACCCACTAACTGGGTAACATGGTACTTCTTGGCAGGACTGGGTTTAGATATTTCTGGCTTCTGACAATCCGTAATTACTGCCAAAGATCTCCAAATGACAGCCGGGACCAACGGCTTAGCGTGCTTTCCGAGGCACAGAGTATGATAATCCCATCTACAGGTCAATTTCGGAAAACGTTGCTTAAATAGTCCACGTAGACTGTATTTAACAACTGTTTAAACTTGGTTTCATTAATAAAATAAATCCATCCAAGCGACGCCAAATGCAAAGCTCGTTGATTATAAAATAGCTCAATTTCTTTTGCATAATACTCACTGCTTTCAAAATAAATTAGGAGCTCCAAATATATTTAAGTTCTTATGTATAAAGTACTTCAGAGCGCTAACGCCTCGAGCATACTCTATTATTGAATCAAAATGAATATGTCAGGAGCAGGGCTTGCCTGCGACGCCTGTTAAAACAACTGAATTTGTTGGTTATACAATATTCGCTGACGCACATGGAACACCCACTGTGTTACGTTTATTTTGTTTTATGATTAACTTAGGAAATGTTGCCTGAAAGTTTGGGCTTGTTATGTCATTCTTTATTTTAAGGGTTGTGCTTATTTCTAAGTAGGTTAAACATAACACTTTTACATGTCCAATCTTTTGTGGTTATTAGTTAGTCATTTTAAGCTAGATAAGGCCGGTGTTTTCTAACGGGCTACCCTGAGAAGAAGCACCGAAACAAACTCAAGTCCATACAATCCGTACTGGTCAAATCATACGAGAACCATGTAGGTTAATGTCTGAGGTGGCACTGAATGGACCTGTCCAGACAGTGCAAACATTTGTCAGTTACCAAGTTTGTCAGCCATTGGATGATTTGGTGTTTGTTGAACTAAATCGAATGAGACAATAGAATTAAAAATACCGTTGATGACAATATTTTTCCCACATACTCGTAATGATGATCCCCGGTCGAATTTGATCACGGAGATTAGCCAAGATCGCAGGAGATATTATAGTACACAAATATGTTCTATGTTCTTCTATCATCATCTCGAAGATTAGAAGCACATTTTACTTTACAATAAAAATAACTTACATTTTACTTAAAGAGCTCGTCATTAGTTATTAGCATTGTTGTCAGTAGTCATTGGATCGTCATTTAAAAAATCATAGAACATATTTTTAGAAAACACCGTTATGATTCTTTGCCAGATTAAAATCCGCCTTTTACACGTGCAAATAAACAGTTCGCCCCTCTCGACGTGCTATTCGTTCTCATTGAAATATTCCTCGCCCTACTTCCATTATAACATTGAGTCCAAAATGATGGTAACTCATTGAAATCTCTCTTCAAACAGCCCAGCTCTACCTTTCCTTTGAAATCATTTTTTGATGTGAGTTTTTCGGCTTTTTGTACATTTCCTGCCAAATGTAGATAAAATATTTGATATTTCCGTACTTTATTGTAATGTGCTACAATTAGAAATATTGAGGGATGTCGAGAGCGTAAGTCTGCGAATCGTTTTTTAATCAGAAAAAATAAATTGTCGAAGAAGTTAACAGTGAAAATCCCAAAATTCTCTTGTAATTTTCTTAATAGATAATAAACACTTCTGCAATAGACAGCAATTTACACACGTGGCGGCATTATCATGCCAGGATCTGTTATGAACATTAATAATAGGTCGTATTTTGGAGGATCAACAAAAAGGTCATAATAACAATACTAGATATTTACTGAAGCGAAACAAACAAAAAGAACTTGGGATAATTATACATAATGGAACTAGACAGCATCTAATTGAACACTCAAACTTAAAGATATAAAGGTCCAGGTTTATGTGGACGAAAAAACTATGTATAATACTTATAATTTTAAACTAGTATGTATAAAAATTTAGAAATACCGAACTACATCAATTGGGAGATAGATTTAGATCATTAAAGTCCCTAATATAAATAAAAAGAAGATTTATTTCAGGATAATGAAAACTCTTTGAAAGCGCTAATTTTCTAAATTCAAATAGCAAAAGTTTCATGTTGTATTTTATTCGACTGAGAAAAACTCAAATAATTCTTGATTTCATCTTTAAGTTGTTATCGAGTAATAAATTACTTTCTCATTCCCTTGCGGAATCATTAATGAAGATATTTCATTAAAATATTGTCATTAACGTAATGAAGTCGAGGAACATATTTATATTCTGAATTAATTTTCTCCAGTTTTAAATAAAATCAACATTCTCCGATATTTTTACGTTCACGAAATGACAGTTCGTGAATAGCACTGGCTTAATCATTATTTCATATTTTGTCGAAACACGCTTGATGAACTGAAGAGGTTGTTATAGAGCTTTTTAACTTATTGTCGACACTTTATCTCAGACTCACTTTCATTGTTAAAGATCTTCGTCTCAACGAGGCACTTGTAATTTCGTCAATCAAGACAGATTTTTTCGGTACCTTGCTAAAGTTGATATTATCTACCTGAGGACAAAAGTGACCGTCATTAATTTGTAAGAACTCCAAATTGATGCCTATCTTCTTCAAGTTCTTCACTAGAACTACTAAGGCGCTGTTTACATACATACCTCACCACACCCATAACACGAATGGTTGAAAAAAATATCCTTAAGGAGGCTTACGTCATTCCTCAGAGTTAAAATTACACACCACAACTATCAAAATTGGTTTAGCGACTTGCCGAGAATACACCGGACGGCTAATCCTACTAATTTTTAAGTAAGATTTGCATTCACATCTTTGTCACAATCTGTGAAAAAAGCCTCAATTTCCAAAAAAAAAAGTCAAATCTTTGCTTAAAAATTAGTAGATGGTACTATCGCCATTACAATGATGATGATGATGAGAAAATAATACTGAACGAAAGAAAAGCAACTGGGTAACTCGGATATATTATTTACATAGCATAAGTAAGTAGGTACGTTTCCGAGCAACATCCAATTTGAATTTCCCGAGTACAACAGTTACAAGATTTTTGATTATTCATGACTATCAGCGCCCCGCAGTTTCACTCGCGTAGTTCCCGTTCCCGTTGGAATACGGGAATAAAATATCCTACTTATGTTACTCCCTTTTTTTTGGATGAGAAATCATCAAATGTCTTCTCCCGCTCTGGGCGGAGCGGAAGAGAGTGTCAGACTCTTACTGACTAAAACCCACCCGTGTTTCTTCTTGTGCCCTTTGCGTTCCAGGGCCGCGGTGACTCTTTCGAACAAATTCCGCAAATAATTGACGCCTTCCTTACTGACTGAAATAAAACTAATGAATTACTCTCTGATAACGTAGCTTTTAACTGTAGAAAAAAAAATGGTTAATTAGTTTCGAAGGTTATTCGGTACCAACAACCAAAAATATTTATAATATTAGTAAAGATTAATTTAGGAAGCGATGTCGTATCACATTTACGATCTTCATGTTGAATAACTTACTATTTAATATTTATTTGCGTTTTATATTTTTAGTCATGTTTCAATTAAGGACGTAATTAACTCGAAGTAGTTAACTAGCGTCGCTTTGAAGTATCAACTTTGTGAAATTAGTCTGTTAAAAAAGATGGGTGCAAAGTTTATAGAATACTTACTCATTAATTGCGCATCTTCATGCATGAAGACAAACTAACTGCGCCCTGCGACTCCGCCTGCCTGAAAGTTATTCTAAAGGAAAATACTCCCGGAAAAGTATCCTGTGTCCTATGGACGTGGAGAGGTAACAAACTCACTTTTGCATTTCTAGTATTAAATAAGTATAACTATGAACCAACTTTAAGGCTACCATACTGAATATTGAATCCATGCTAGTTCATTATCTATCTATACTAATATTATAAAGAGGAACTATTTGATTGTTTGTTTGTTTTTAATAGGTTCCGAAACTACTGAACCGATTTGAAAAATTCTTTCACTGTTGGGAAGCTACACTATCCCCGGGTTACATAGGTTATATTTTCTGAAAAGAAAAAAAATACATTTTTCTTTTTTCACGTAGACAAAAAAGAAGACGATACAGTGCGTTGAATACTCGTGTGACGTCACTACGTGCTACAATTTTAACCACGGCGTGACGTCACAAGCCCCCACTCCTGATCTTTGATGCTTTTTATCTTCGTCATTTTTTATATATTTGCTAAAGCCAAAAATAAGTGTCCAATATTTTTCGATAATCTAACTGACGAACTAATTAGAATCAAATATTTTTTTTACTCAGGAAACATCAATATTAAATACCATCAAATTTTGATGCTAATTTATGTATAGGTATACAATCTGGAAAACAAATTTGAAATCTGCTAAGATCGTTTCAAGTAACTATAGTTTATACCAATACACGTAGTTTATTAATTATGCGTTGGCTACTGCAGTCGCAATCGTAGCGAATTGGCTGTAGATTATTTTCATTGCGAAGAATGCTTAGTAGGTCGGGACTCGCGTAGATTTAATATTGAGTTAGGGTGAGTTCAGGATGGCTTACTTATTTACTATTTAAAAAACAAGAGGAATATTCTTATGTTTGTTAGAGGAGTATTGTGTTATGTTAAATTTTTCTTGTTATTGCAACAAAGAAAAATGGCCATAAAGAAATTTTTATACACAAAGGTCGACATTACCAACGGGACTAAAATACTGAAGTTACTTTATAATGTAGGTACATGTTAAATCAAACATGCCGCTCAGGCGCTTGAAAGGAGACTTTCTTTTATCAACGATAATGATTATCAAAAACTCAAGAGCATATTGAATGCCCTCATGCGCAACCGAAAAGTCACGTGGTTTACCCTTATTATTTTTATCTTTTCGACAATCTGTATCTGATCTGATCTGATTTGTATATGATATTTTCGTTCTTTTCTTCCTTTTCTTTCTTTTCTTTCTTTTCTTTCTTTTCTTTCTTTTCTTTCTTTTCTTTCTTTTCTTTTTTTCTTTCTAATAACGTAATGAATTCAAGACATGCTAAATACCATAAGTTTATGCCATAAAGTTTTAGTGTATTTATATATTGTGATGATGGTAGCCTCCTTGGTTGTGGGTCACTGGCAGGCAAGTTTGCCGATAGAACTTTGGAAGTGTCTTGCAAAACAATAAAGAATACGAGTAAATATTTTGAATTATGAATACGGAAAACATGCTGGTATTTTATGAGATGTCATGTAGTAGCGCTCTTATAAGGCAGATGCCGTAAATAAGTACGAAGTCAAATCCAAACCCGAGGTTTATTCATGAGAATAATAAGTAACACAAGGAGCAAGGTTCCCGGGTGTTACAATATCTATATATTAATAGGAATGTGAAGCAAAAACTTTGTACCTCTTTTTATGAAAATGATGCAGACGATGGAGTATGAAATTAGGCATTGTTAAAGATAAAGTTTATATGGAGAAGGAGTGAAGAAAACTAATATTCTTTAGGTATAATAATGCAATGTCGAATTTCGACCTATGGGCGACCACTTGTTTACTTAAATTCATCGGCTTTACTTAGCTGTAATTATCCACGTACAAGAAAGATAGGCTTATACACCTTAACAGTGTTAAAATTGCATGGCACCTTGCTATCTCCTTGTCATGTGCGGCGAACATGGCATTTCAACCCAAGTTGGTTCGTTACGACTGTTTATAGAGAGAATCCTGCTACAATAATGGACATTTTCCAGCTGTCAGGGAAATAATTACTTGCGCTGCACGCTATCTTTGCTTACGGATAGTCTAGTTTAAAAGTTTTGTATCTAGACTTAGCTCTTGGTTAAAATGGAATTTGTTTGGCGTTCCAGTAGTTAGGCTTACATGTCTTTCATACCTATTCTTTTGCTAATTTTTTTGGTGTTTCCTCTATTGTTTTTTCTTAGTTCATTTTATTTAGTAGTTGTCAACTTGTCAATTCTATAGTCGCCCCTTTTCGAAGCAAGTCATGTATCGTACAGTAAATCCATCGTTTCTATGGTTTTCGCCTACTTAATGCTATCCAAGTTGGTATTCAAAGCTTTCCTCATTACTTCGCATCATAATATATGCCCATACCACAACAATGAATTTTTAAACAAGAAAATGACCCAAATAAATAGTACTTAAAGAAAAAGATTAACCCCAGGGAATGTTTTTATAAGCTGAGCGACGATCTTATTGCAATCGCGCGTTATGCCCAATCTGAATTTGTCTTTGGGAAAAATATGGTTAGTCTCACGAACAAATTGCTAGTTACCCCAAGTATGGCGGAAGTTGATAAGTAGTATCTTTTTTGTTTGGATGGGAAATCATGGAATGACTTCTGATGACTAGCGGAGCGGAAGGGAGTATCAGAATCTTACTGACTGAAAACCCACCCGTGATCCTTCTTGTGCCCTTTGCGTTCCAGGGCCGCCGCGGTGACTCTTTCGAACACATTCTGCAACCATAAGTAGTATCTTCAGTTTTATTATTTGGCAATTAAATACTTATCAATATTTAATACCTAGGACGAAATATGACCTACTTTTCATTTTGAGTTAATTTAAGTACTGTGATGTTGCAAAACTCAACAGACAGATGTATTACTGGGGAGATCGCGAGGTTAGTTCTTATTCCGCGCAGGGCATGTCTCTGTCTCTCTCTCAGGGTCTGTTTTTAATAGTGCTGATTCTCATTCTCTCTCGTCTGTCTCTCCCTAGTTTGTTTATATCTTCATTCATTTAGGGAAACGATTGAACATTAGATATTGCTAATTGCTAACAATTTTGCCACGTGCACTGTTATAATTGACGAATAATCTACCGTTAAAAGAAATTATTGATGTTGCATATAAATGTAGCTATCGTTCTAACAGCAATTAGGAGTCAGGACATCGTCATGATTGGAGAAATTTATTGATGAATATAATAAGCGTGTAATGTATACTTTATAGGAACCAAATACGACAGTGCCTTCTTGAACACGACTGATGATCATTGAAAACTACAACTGAATTTAAAACAAACATTCAGAAGATACTTCGTACTTGAACAAGTGCTGGTTAATAATTATAAGTACAGTCGGTGATAGCAATTACCTGACCCCCTAAAAATTAAACGAATTTGAACCTTTTGCTTTGCAGTAAGACAACTGGTTCAACGTCTACGATCAATAAAATAGTTATTCGAATTTGATCTTTAATACACAGTGTTAAGGTAGGTATGATCTTGAATATTATTTTAACTTGTAATATAATACGTAATTTCGATCACGTTAAATATGTTTCGAGTGGTCTAGTGGTGACTGTAGTGAGCTGACAAATCGAGGTTGTGAGTTCGTAACCAGTTGTGATTGACGCGTTTGTTTCTGTTTTGTAAATTTGTTTTAAGTTATAAATAATAAATTATAACTTTAGCAACAACAAAAAATAAATAAAAAAAAAACGAACAGAAATAAAAAACCAAAATGATGGTAAAAACGATTATATTTTATAAAAAAAAATATTATAAGAATAACATAAATGATATTGATGACAACACGAAGATGATAATATTTACCTACTTACTATTTTACTAATAACGTTGTTAACTGCACTGAGTTTAATGTAGTGAATCAGCATGTTATAATATTTAGAAATATAGGTATGTATTTCTATTTCATAACAATAACATCACCACATTAAATATCATTTAACTAAATAAAACGGCATTATACGTTGAAGTTCTACCTACTATATATCAATTTGTTTTGTGAGTAGTTATTTTAGTTATAAGGTTTTGACAAAAAACTAGGTATTCGAAATACTTCGTTAGAAATTATAACAATAGTTAATTTAACACACACACACTGATATTATACGTTAGTATTGTTTGTGACCAACACTGGTTACTCAAGTCATTTATAATATGCTTTTAATAGCGAAGTGGAGCACCATTTTTTTCTATTACTTGTTGCAAGCGGTCCCGCATACCGCGCACCATATCCAACAACAATCACTTCCTCTCATGAATGGTTTTGGTCCAGGACGATCTTTTTGAATATTAAAACCACACGTCAAACGTCTTAGCCACAATCTGACTGTATTTCTCTGAAACAACACAATAAGCATAATTTTAGTAACGAATAGGTAAAAATAATTTATCGATTAAGTTTGCAAATTACGTTTATCAATTTAGATAACATAAATCAAATTAGACCTATAAATGATCTCAAATTAGACTCATAATGAAACATAGTTAATTGTCTATTATTCTACATTCACCGGCTTTTAAGCCAACTAACGAATTAAGGAATAACTATAATTATAAATGAAGCATAAAAAAGAATACACTTACCACTATATTAAGTTTCGTAGCAATCGCTTTAATACCAACATTCTCCTCATGCAAATAGATTATTTTGTATTTTAAATAATCACTCAACTCAACTTGGACATGACGATTAAACTATCAAAACTGATAACAATTAATAAAAAGGAAAAAAGCGTGGATTTTTACAATTTAGTAAGGCAAGGTAAAAATGTTCGCGCGTATTCACTGCTATTTGTGCATAGAATATCTTGTTCAATTTATTCTTCTACCCCATATTCCTAATGTCATATCTATAGGAGTTTTGGTTGAATACGCATATTGACGTCTAACTACCCACTTATTAAAATAGGTGAACAGTTATAAATAAATGACCTAATATCAACCTCTTAAAGCTCAAGTTTGCGTATCAAAATTATTTATTGTTTCTGTTCAACGAGTAGTGTTAGTCTGATAAACTCATACAATATTGAATAACGTTTAATGTTATGAGCATAGGGTGTAAAATCGAGTAATTTTTAGGGGGGTCAGATAATTGCTATCACCGACTGTACACACGTGTGTAATATTAAACGATATCCAAATACAACCCATTGTGAACTAAACATACACAATGTGTGTTGAATGTTAATTGTGTCCGTTATTTATTGGTAGGTATTAATAATTATGAACAGGGGTTTATTTTATTAGCTCCGTATTAAACCTAATTACGTAAGAATAACTAATTGAGACCGGTAAGGGGTTTCCAAAATGTTTTCAACGCTGTTATTAATGATGTAATCAAACTATATCCTTTACTGACAGTTAAAGAACAGCATTTGTGGCTACAACCGCTTCTATCTATATAATAGTAATTTAGTATTTCAACCAAAACCTTTTATTGGCAGGACCTAAATCAATATGCCAAGACTTTATCAAACACCAGTCTTTCCGGATGCATCGGAATACTTGCATATATTACACGGAGGGACTTCGTATCTAACCGGACTTGGGGTAACACAGTACCCCTTGGCAAGACTGGTGCCAGATTTCCTAACATCTGACTATCTGACTAGTGATGCCGGGAAGTAGTATTCGAAAGTTTTCAAATAAGTATAATAATTCCCGTAAATTTCGCAAGTTTGAAAATGAAAATAATATATCTAGTTTTATTATTTTCATTTTCAAATTTAAAATGGATTTCCGCAAAGTAACGCCTGACTCAATCAATTTTAATTTCGCAAGTGTTGGGAAATATTGCGATTTATTTGCTTGGAAATAATTTTGTTCTTAATTCCAACTTTGACAACTAGATGGCGTACCCGCCGGCCCCGCTTTATCAGCATCAAGCGGGAGAAAGAAATTATTATTTGTAAGTACTTATCTCTGTGAAATATTTTAGGTTAGTAGGTTCTTAAGTAGGTACCTCATAAATAAATTTAATATCAAAATACAAAACCCTTATTAAATACTTTACAAACCCTCAAATATTTCTTTTGACGCGAACGTGTTCATTCATAATAAAAACTGGTGCAAATTGCGAATACTTCTCGCATACTTTCCCCTATACTTACACGAAATACTTCTCGCATACATACAAAGCTTGAAATATTCTTTAACTTAGGTATCAATGAACAACAGCCACGCCGGCACTCGTATTGTCGTGCGAGTAGCGTAGTTTTACTATTATCCGCTAGATGTCATTAATGTGTCAGACTCTTACTGACTAAAACCCATTCGTGTTCCTTCAGATACCCTTTGCGTTCCAGGGTGACTCTTTAGAACAAACTCCGCAAGGATGAACATGCACCTACCCTTGGAATACTATCCAATACCTTGATCACATACTCTGAACCTAAGTCGAACAAAATATTTTTGTATAAGTACAACACATTTTACACATTTCAATCGCCATTTCAGTGCCTAAAATTTATTAAAATTGTAAAACACATATACAGCGTGTAAATTAAAAAAGCTGATGAACTTTCCTAGCGGGCACATGTCATTGTCTTCTGTCGTGTATGAACCCAAGTTATGACACGTTCTCAACGCCACCCAGCGTAGCGCTTATGATAAAAATATTAAAACCGTTTCAAAGCTTGATTAAAAGGCATAAAAGCGTTGCATCATGCGAACATTAAAATATGGGATCAAGGATAAATTGGTTCGGTTGAAACTGGAGTGGAGGGATATTCTTGGTTGAAATTATGGTTTATCCAATCGATTCTGGGCTTTGGCGTACAAATTTTTTAACGCTGTTTATACTCATTAATAAAATAAACCAAAGAACGGATACGTCCAATACAATTTATTTTGAAACGTGAAGGTATAAATACTATATGCCCAGGAGACTCCCTAGGCGTCTTGAATCGCAGGGATTTCCCGGCCACCAGAAGGACCTGAGCACGGCGATCAATGGGTGGCTCATCGTCCGATAAAGACTAGGCCGGGGTAGATAGCGCGTGTTGTGTTTTACGCGCACCTCAAAGAGATATGTATCAGCATAGCTGTAATAACGGGGTTCGCTAGAGCCAGTGTCATCCAAGCTCGCGGTTTTTTAATTGTTCGAAATAGCTACTGCTGTCCTGATTGAAGGAACTCAGGTCATAAAAAGCATGCTCTGCTATACAGCATCATAGAATACAGAACTCGCGAGTCTTTGGCCTCAAAACTCCAGCGCCATAGCTCGTCACGAAATGCTCAACGCAACGGAATAACCGTCGCATTCCATCATATACCGTCACATTAGCGTCCACCACCGTATCGTACACAATACAATTCAATACACACAGTTCAGATTGTTTCTACTTCCATGAACCTATTCCGTATAAAACGGAAGCGTAATTAATGCACGCCTTTGTGTTATTAATACGCATGTAACTTTGTCAGTCATTTTGTTTGTTCCGTTTTCAATCCTTGGAAAAGGATTGGCTTTCTAGCCCTGGAGTACGTTACCTTTGAATAAATTCCTACTGTTACAGTACACAGATGGACGAAGCATCTACAGAAGCTTAGATTCAATTGTAACAAAATAAACACAACTCGCGAGAAAAAACCCGCAGTTCAGTAGAGTTTTGTCGAGTTATACACATAAATGTACATAATGTAAGGCTGTCGATTCTTTTTCGTGATTTCAGTGTTTGTCCCATACTAAAAGTTGTTCATAATAACCCTCTTTTCAGATATTGCGTTTATTAAATCACATGTTGTGTAATGATATCGAGAAGCTTGTAGCTTAAGAATAACAGCAGCACAGGTAAATCTTCAAGGTTAAGCAACGCTTGCCAAGATTGATCTGTGGATGGGTGACCATCTTAACATACCGAATTACTTCGGTGTCTCGGAAAGCACGTTGCCCGGCTGCCATTTGTAGATCTTTGGCAGTCCTTACGGAATGACAGAAGCCAGTAAATCTGACTCCAGTCATGCCTAGAAGTACCGTGTTACCCAGTTAATGGGTTGTAGAGGTCTGGTAGGCAGCCGCTCCACGTTAAATACTGGTATTCAGCTGAATCCAGTATGACTGGAAGCCGACCCCAATGTTGTTGGGAAGGGAAGGCAGATAATGTTATATAATAATATCGTGCCAAGTGGCGTTTCTGTTGTTCCTGCCTACCCTCATAGGAAAAAGGCATGAGTTTGCGTATATACGAGTATGTATGTGTAGTACTTTATTTAACAAGAATTCTCATCGATTACCAGACTACGCGTCTGTGGGTATTGTGTCTCAAAATATCAAGAGCTTCCATCAACATAATATTATTTATTCAATGAATATTCGAGAATACAGAAACGATGGAAATAGGCCCAACGAAATGTTATATATAATATTACACATTTAGGTATCTTTGATGTGAAATGTAATTAATGTTCTAAAGCAAACTAAAACATCCTCTTAATTAACCAAATTGATTAACAGCCTCTCTGCTTGAAAATACGTTTATTTGTGGCAGTAAAATTAATATTAATTGTGTTTTATTAAATGGTTAGATAGCCGTTTTTAGTACATATTTCATATCACATATATAAAGTCAAATCACACCAATAAAAAAGGAATGAAATTGGATCGATTACTAGCATGTTGCAAGCGTCGTTATAATATAAAGCGATCATCGCGCGGAAACGCAATGGTCGCGTTTTGTTTTTTCTGTTTGCAATGGTTCAGCTATTGGCTTCTGCGTTGTGTCGCGGTTTCGATTCCCACCGGAACAAATATTTTATGGCCTACAGATGAATTGTTCAGTGTCTGGGTGTTTGTATGTAAGTTTACATCTTTGCGCACACACGATACGGGTGAAATTCCAAAGTCGAGCAGCTTACTGTTTAAAAAAAAGAAACTGTTTGCCATAATCGAATAGCGCCCTCTGTCGGCGCGACAATGTGAAAAGCTGCTTCTACCCATTTGAAAAAACAGAATTTGCAAAAATATTCAGTACGACAAATGCTTGTCTTTCTTATATACTTAACTAGCAGCACCCCGCGGTCTCATTCGCGAAGTTCCCGTTGCTGTAGGAATACGGGGATAAAATATATGTTACTCAGGGTAAATGTAGCTTTCAAATGGTGAAAGAATTTTTTAAATCGGTCGAATAGTTTTTGAGTTTATTCGGTACATACAAAAATATAAAAATACAAATCTTTTCTCTTTATTATATTAGTATAGAAGTATAGATAAAATAAATAGATATACATACCATACCGTTTTGAGAATGCAAATAGTTGCTAATTAAATGGATACAAATATGGTTCGATGAAGTAGAAAATCTTCTATTAAATATAAGGTAAAACCGCTTCCGTATAAAATAACCACTAACGCGCACTCATACACACACACACACACACGTACACAAACGCATGTACACACACGCATACGCACATGCAAACGTACACACACACGCACAATGCATGATAGTAATATTGTTCTACTGTTAAAAAATTACGAAAATATCAATAGCTCAGGATTTTATTGGTTCCTGATATACTTAAAGGTGAAGCTGGCATGCACCTATAAACATTATGAACATAAAATAAAGATAAATGTTAAGATAAACATTTAACTGTCAAACTAGGCACATTAAAAACCAAAGTGTTTAATAGCACCTGTGACAGCTTCAAAATGCTAAAGTCGTACAATACCGCTACTGTCATTACGACTTCTAGAATCCTCTGCCTACGTCACTTGTGAAAAAAATATTAATGTCACAAGATATTGAAAATATTCGTCCAAACATAATTATCCTCTTTGGGTTATTGTAAACTCACCACAACGAAAATTCGCCACATTTAAAAATATTGGTTAACTTGCCACAGTGACAAAATAATTCACAACGGGTATAGTAAACTCGTCACAGGTACGTCAAACTTGTTTTGAATGTACCGACAATTATTAAACACTACTACTTCGTTTGCTATCGGTACTTTTAAAGCTGTGGCAAGTTTTCGTGAGACAGATAACGACTGTGGCAAGTTAACCATTATTTTTACTTGTGGCAAATTTTCATTATGGCGAGTTTACAATAACCCTCCTCTTTTAGGTCTCTTTATCAAAGGGAAGTAGGTACACACACTCATACCTTCTTCTCGTTACCTACTTGTTTCTAACTTTAGGCACGATGATCGAAGAAGGTTTATTGATTTAGGCGGGTAAAGTACACATCTTTCAATCAAACGAAGTCCCTATACCTTTAAAAACTTTAATAAAATATGTACATAAAGGAATGAGCAAAGTTTAAGTACCTATTACCGTAGAAATTAGGTTTTTAAAGTAAAGTGTTTTCTTTTAGTTAAGTTTTGTAATTTGAAAGATATCGATCCCAAGATAATGTTGACTTTGATCTTCATCTGAAATCGAATTAAATTGAGTTTGTTTTCATTCACATTAAAATTGAAATCTTTTATTCAGATCAGATAGGTAGCGTCATGGAGACGTTTCTGCGAATCCGTAGTACGTCCATCGCTTTGTAATGTTCCTCAAGTAAATAAGTATAAAGGAGATTCTAGATATTAATCTAGCAGTATTATACAAAAGCCCACTTCAATATCAAAGCATTTTATTTCAGTAATCCAGAAATAAGTCATCATTGTTCAGTATAATTGAAATATATTTTGGGAGCCTTAAACACGTCAAGGTAATATTAAATCTAAAGGCCAAAGTGAGGCGTCTGACGATCACTGAACTGTAAATCTGAATAAGCTTTGTTCGTGTTTCAAGACAAAACCACTCATGAAATACTCACTAAGAAAACTTACTCGCCCGATGAACTTGGCAGCGTGCCCGTTGACTAAAGTGCCAGTGATCACGACTGTATACTCCAGAGCTCCAGGGGTCACCCAACGACAAACTAACAACCAATCAGAATGGATTCTGAAGAGTCCTCGGTATCTGAATGGGCCCAACTGGTCTCGGCAAACATCGGGACGCAATCAATTCGAGACTTGGCTAAACATCATTAAATCGACAAGCAATGTTGTAAGTGGCAATATGGATTATTTATAATGACAAGTGTTAAGTAAATGTGGATATTAGACTGCAAATACTTGATAACTCCAAACGAAAGTATATATTGAATACTTCAAGCAAAATATAGTGATAAATCAAATGTAATCTATTAATAGAATTCAATCTTGCTATCCGCTGTTCTTTTTAACGGAATACTTAAGAAATAACACGAGCGCGCGCTACGGGGTTCGCACTGCACC
Organism: Hecatera dysodea; assembly: GCA_905332915.2. Taxonomy (NCBI): domain Eukaryota; kingdom Metazoa; phylum Arthropoda; class Insecta; order Lepidoptera; family Noctuidae; genus Hecatera; species Hecatera dysodea. The sequence goes on from HG995304.1 coordinate 10,805,812, forward strand.
CCAGTCTGTCACGCCACTCGACTCTCGCGCCGCCTTGGCCCCCTCCACGTCACAGCCGTTTTTCGCGTTGCCAACACGGCCCTCCTGCATCGTGCATGCCCTCATGCACGTTCCTTAGAAATCACTCCTTCATAGTGAACCTATTATCTGAAAATCATATTCTGAATTAGAAGATGGTACCTATTTAACTTGATTATGCTGCTGCTGTCTCAATAACTTCAACGAATGCATCTGATTCAAAGTCCTTTTAAACTTATGGAACTTTGAGAGATTCATCGTTTATGTATGTACTGAGCTGCCCGACTCAGAGTTTTTTGTCTTTAGGCTTAGACAATCTCTGCAACCCAACTTTTCACTCCTTTAGTCCGGAGTGGTGCCTGTTCCAGTCTACTCCTTTAGTCTTAGGAAGTAACTGTTTCAGCTCACCACTCCTACCCTGGATAGTGAAATCCTTTGATGGTATCGTTGTGGCAGATCGGTACAATCTAAAATAACTCATTTCCACGTCTGTATAATTAAGATGTGATATTTTTAAGTCACATTAAATAATAATTGGGTATTACCGGCTATTAATTATTTATATCTAAATAACATACTTATAGCTGGTTGTAAGTACATATGCCAAAACAGAATTTACCACGTGTGGGGATTGAACCCACGTTTTAATTAGACGAAAAATGTAATGAACTGATACAATTTTACCTTGCCAACACGTGTTTTCTTGATTTTGAGCCCTTTTATTCAATACACCAATCATCGATTTTGATCCAAGGTTTGATATTTTCCGCAGCGGCCACTCCTTTATTATTTTTGTTTATAAATACGACTATGTAAGAATCCCGCTAAACTGTCACACGATTTAAAATTACTAGCTTCGACAGAAGCCGTTATATTACTATCACCTATATTGCCTAAAATAATAGAGATAATATCGTGTTCCGAAAAATTTAAGCATAAATAATCGATTTTAGCCTTTTGTTCAAAAAAGAAATCATATAAGGACTGATTTTCAACAGGTTTCCTATCAATAATTTCTCGCAGTAATTCGAACATATTTCTTTTGACTTTGAAAGTATTGGAAATTCTTTCTTTCCAATCTTTCCATAACCAAGCTGTCCACATGTGATCGTTACGTAATATAGACTCGTACCAAGTTTTAGCAGAACCTTTAAGCTTATTTAGGGCTTGGTAACGAATTATACTATCGGACCATTTAAAAGTTGATGCATAAGATTCGATCACATTTAGCCATGACGTAACATTATCGTTCAATGGGTCGAATTCGGGTATCATATTATGAAGTGTATTTAAATTACTCACAGTTCCAGCATCGTCTAACTTTACCCTTTTTCGAGGTCGAGGAGGCGTCAATGGGGGTGTTTTAGAGCCACTGCTGCTACTAGTACTTGAACAGCTGCTACTAGACGTATATCTCGTACGTTTTGCCTTACGTTTGCGTTTACCCTTACCTGTTTTACCCATTATGTAGGTACCAAAATGTATTTAATTCGTTTTTAAAGGGGCGTAGGAAAAATAATATATGTCACTCCTGATGTTAAGTAAATGTGGATATTAGACTGCAAATACTTGATAACTCCAAACGAAAGTATATATTGAATACTTCAAGCAAAATATAGTGATAAATCAAATGTAATCTATTAATAGAATTCAATCTTGCTATCCGCTGTTCTTTTTAACGGAATACTTAAGAAATAACACGAGCGCGCGCTACGGGGTTCGCACTGCACCCCAGTCTGTCACGCCACTCGACTCTCGCGCCGCCTTGGCCCCCTCCACGTCACAGCCGTTTTTCGCGTTGCCAACACAAGTTACATTTGGTTTACCTATATAAACATTTTGATTAATGTGATTATGATTTAAAATGTTTCGCTTTTTCGCTCTAATTAAGCCAATTTACACCTGCTGTCGGTGTAAGGTATTAAGGCTTGATTTCTTTTAAAGAAAATCTTATAAAAAATTATCTGTGAATGTAGGTACTTACGATTTCTTTGCTGATAAATTGGTATATAATTTACCTGAAAAAATAAGAAAACAGATCATAAGTATTGAGAAAAACAATCTTTTTAATACATTTTAAATACAATCGATAACATTAATTAGTTAACTTAGGTATATATATTATTGCTACTACCAAAACAAATGTGTATTTTTTTTATAATCTTCGTATAAACATTTGTAAAGATCTTTTATTCGATTGAAGCGACCAAAAGATATTTCATCTATGTTTTCGATACTAATATTATAAAGAGTAAAGATATTTTGTTTTTTATTTTTTGACAGAGGTCAGCTAGTAAAAATCGGCCAAGTGCGTATCGGACTATCGGTATTCCCACGGAAACGGAAACTATGCGGGCGAAACTGAGAGTCGCTGCTAGTTATTTATACGTTTATCGAAACATTTGGCAATTACAAGTAGCGAAGAGTTAGTACTCCCCCTATTGCACACTGCCGTTCAATTCCATAATTTCTTCCCAAAGTACTCCATAGGGAACCATCGACCATGAGATAGGAAGATGATGCTGAGACATCTACAAACAAGAACTCTTGCTTATTTCAAGTTGCTACATTATACATATTACGTGCTTGGGAACATAAACTCAATGTCATACAAAACTGAGTTCAAATTCAATTGTAAGCAATTAACACTGTTGTTGGACGTTTTCAATCGACACTCAAAAATCAACTTAATAGTTTCATTAATTTTAAAGTAGAAAATAGGCAAAATTTATGTCTGTAATTTGTACACAGTGACATTTCTTTTACTTTTTGACACGAATGTTTACCTTGTAAAGTATTCTATAATTTTATTAGTCCCAGATCTCCACTTGTTTATTATGAATTTATGATACGTGGCTTGCGGTGCCGTTTCATTACAACCAGTTTTCTTAGCTCTAAAAAATAATTTGATGGAGTCAAAAAACTGAATTTCTCAAGTGTTGATCATCAGCCACAGTAACAGCAGCACCATGTGGACTCTTTATAGAAGAATAATGTTGTTCGCGACGATGCGTCTTAGCTACATAGTATAGATAGTTATAGGTAGCTATAGTAGTACATAGAATGTTGCAAATAAATAAAACCGCGACTACATAGTATAGGTAGTTATAGGTAGTTAGTTAGTACATAGAATGCTGTAACAAATAAAGCTGCATAGTATAAATAGTTATAGGTAGCTATAGTTGATACATAGTTTGTTATTGAAATAAAACACATTCGTTACAGTCGTTTGCTCTCAAGAGGCAGTATATAAGCCCTTGGAGCCTTTATTTCTTCCAAGTAAATAGAATATAGTTAGGTAGGGTATCCTATCCCTTACACATAACAGTAAACACATGGTAACCCTGGTAATCGAAGGTATATAAAGGTAATCAAGGTATATAAAGGTATATCGGTGGTATATAAGGTAATCGAGGTATATACACACACAGACAGACATACATAGGTAAATAGAAAGGGCTTGGTAAATTGAGACCTGAAATATTAGGTCAAAGGTAGTCGCATAGCTAAAAGCGACACTGACCAATCACAGAGCAGGAGGGTGCTGGTACGTGATTGGTCAATGGTTTTTGATAAATAGCCCTGGTGAAGGTATGCACAAAAATAAAACACTTTGCATCTACCCTCTTCCTTTCCCGAAAAAACAAGTCTAGATTCTAGACTTCTAAATGTCTGAAATAGAACCGCCTTGAAAAATCCTTTCAGGGGATATATAGATGTCTATAGTGTATGCAGGCATAAAGCCGTAATTTAGGTTTAAATAAAACTGTTTATTTTTATCCCCCTGAAACATATACGCTTATAGAGTTGCAACCCCTTGAGTGACAGGGTTGAAACATATGTAGTTTTGTAGAGGGTTGTCGTATCTACAGAGATACATATAGCTGTATAGCCCTCCTAGCATAGTTTTACGGTAAATTCACCCCAAGTAGGTAATAGCTTCGCGCCTACTATAGTTTTGTATAGTTTTCGGCATCCCACCCCTACATGGAGGGGGATGAAGGGGTGAATTCGTCTCCGCTGTATGGAGCCTACCGAGGGCTATCCATAAAGGTACGACAACCCCTACTCACATAGACCTAAGCCTAGATATAGCCTAAAATCTAGAATTAGCATAATGAAAATTAACGTTAATAAACTTCATCACACACGGTGATTTTTTGGGTGTCGATACGGTATAGTTGCGCCGTACAATAGTAACATTGGAAATTTATAGAATTTGTAGTCATTGTCAAGATAATTTGGATTTATACCTAAATGTAGAATCATATAGTCGCGAATTTCACCCTTCAAATCGCTAAGTGCATAGTGAACAAGTTAAATAGTGTTTTATTGTGACTTTATTGGTAAGCCCTCTATACCTACCCCTATATACTGTGTCAATAACAGCAAGTATAGCAAGTATTCAGCTAAGGGTTGCATCCTCATGGCCCGTAGCTTATAGACGGAGCGTCAACGCGTCTGGATCATTTATACCTAGGTGGGTTGTCACCATACAGTCCACTTTCGAAGAATAGGATAACCTACCCTGGCCACCCTACAGTCCAGTCGATCACGTCCGCCCCGTACAAATGTAATTACTCCATAATTAGCCAGTCCAAGTGGATTAAAGGATGTTTTATGAGTAAAAAAAAATGCTTTTCTGTCTAACAGTTTTTTTTAGTGAATCTCATTTTGATCACCGATATGGGATGTTATAGAAGAAAAACAAAGTTGTCAAACAAATGTAGTCATTCTGCAATCTTTCTGATGAACTTTCTGATGAAATAATAAAATAAAATAAGTACAGTCGTTTTAGCCTATCTAAAACGAAATCGCAACTCTTTAGCTAAAATAAGGGAACCAAAAAACTGCAAAATTTGGCCATAAGTTGAAATGTAGGCGAAACAAAGTTGTATACATCTGGTCTATCCTTACATAATTTATATTAATTCATGTAGATTTTTATATTAGCCAAATACCTTCTTGTAGGTAAGCCATGGAATGTAAATTAGTTATCTAGGATTATGAATTGAATAATCTTACACAAGTCACGTCAACACTTAATGTAAGCAAAATGGTACAGCGGTTCATTGAAAAGGGATCGCATAAATCTTGAAGGTTTTGTAAGGAAACTCCCTTGGGTACTGAGTGCGAACACTTCATCTTTCACGTGGCTGTCTTAATAATTTAAATGTATGTTTTTTTAAATCCGGGATGAAACTATTTTGTTTATAGTTCTGGGAGAGTCGCATTTTGTTAGGAATGCGCAAAAGCTTTCTTCACGAATAGGCGCTACCAACTAACCACGCAACCACGATGATCGTATTTAACTGACTTCAAAAAAAGAAGGAGGTTCTCAATTCGCCTGTATTTTTTTGTTCATTAAATTGGTTCTACAGATTATACTACCTATTCTTGTAGAAAAAATCTAGCCTTTAATATGTCGTCGTTCCTCTATTGGCATTTACCAAAGCAGTGAGCCTGAGTTAAATTTGATGGAATTGCAAACGAGTTCCTACATAATATCGACACAGTAATTTACATGATTTCTGACAGGGTTAAAGGTCCAAGTCATAGGCTTCAGATCATCTATCTGCTGTATACGTGTGGTAACACTATTACCTGTTATCATTGAGCTGTTTCCTCACAGAAAAACGACTAAGGAAGCTAACCAGTTTCTGCCCACTGCTTCGCCTGTGTTTATAAAATTACTACTGGTATTCAAAGCATCCTTTGTCCCAATCCAGGTTATAGTCTGTCCGTGATCCAAATTCAAAATCCGTTGAGCGGTTTAGGCGTGGAAAAGGAACAGAAAGATAGCGAGACCCACTTTCGTATTTATTAGTGCGGATGAATATGCTTCATTTACGTTGAAATCTTCAAAACCGCTGATTGCTTTCAAAAGTTTAGTACAGAATATTTCGAAAATATTAATTCATATGCAAAAATTATCTCCTGCTACAGTGTTGCGGCGTAGTAAACTTATTAATCTATTCTCCAGACTTTATAACCATTGAAACTCTTGGCAACAAACCCACTCACTCCATATTTTGTAAATCTTGCATATATTTTAATAATTCACAGACGCGTTGGTTTTAGAAATGTATATACAATTTTGAAAAAGTTTGTTTCGGTTCAGTTACGAATACGTAGATTAATGCAGATCAGAAGATAATACAAGATTTTACTAAAACACATGTTTGACGACACGGTTGGCGCAGTGGTTGAACTTTCGGCTGCTGCGCTGCGTGCCGCAGGTTCGATTCCCGCACGGAACAAATGTTTGTATGGCCTACAGATAATTATTCCGGGACTGGAAGTCTTATGTATGTGAGTTTTCATGTTTGTGAACGCACCCACGAGACAGGAGTAAATCCTAGTGTGGGGCAACGTTTTTATTTAAAAAAAAAGTCCCTTAAGATTTGAAAATCATTGTAGTCCTTTTATTTGAAATGTACACTGTAACAGAAAGCTTTGTGGCATTAAGTCTATCCATAATATCTACATAAAATTAAAATAATAAACACATAATTTTATCACTTATATACTACGTTGAAATTGTTTCATATGGTTACTTATTGGGTTGTGGAGGTGAGATAGGGAGTCCCTCGATACAACATACATCTATCGGCTACTTCCCGTTATGTCACATTCCCGATTGGACAACATGTCAAAAGTTTTAAAAACAACTGAACGCTAGTAGCGTTTGGTCAAGATTTTGATCTTCATACATCCATTCTCGATTTGTCACCCTTTTTTTAAACTAATTCTTTGTATGGTACAGTCAACTACAAAAGTTACCAAGTCTTTTTTGACGCTCTTTATATCACCCGAATTTCCCAGAGGTGGGTATATTATTTTCTTAGCATATGTAAAATCCTAATTTATATGCGTTACATATATAGGTATGTACCATAGATAATGTCATGGCTATGGTACATACCTATGCATGATAGATAGGTTTGATTGCCATGTGCAGTTTTCATCTAATTAACTTTGAAAACCGATAGTCCTAATCTTACTGGGATTGAATCAGACTGCGGAAGTGCAAAAAAACCAAGTGGTCAAGATTTACAATACAATTACCAGGAGTCTAGAAAAATGTCGAAGTATTTTCGGGGCTGGATTTGTAAGCGGCAAAGACTCACAAACTACCAGGATACCAGAATCATGAAGATATATTTCCGGGGCTAGAAGTACGTGTGTTAAAAACTCAAAAACTACCAGGATACTTTACTTGTTTTTTTCTTGGGGCTGGGATACATTTTTAACATCAATCTATGAACCTTAGGAGTCGAGGAAACAGCAAAATAGCCAGAAAGAATAAGCCAAAAAGAAGAAATGATGCTCCAGCCTCGAATACCCGAAATTACTGAATTGCGAAACCACGGGATTAACTTTCATAACATTATACCTTCCTGAAGCCAGTTCTAAAGTTCACGCAGACGAAGTCGTAGATAGAAGCTAATTTATTATATAAATACAAAGAGCTCACCGGGATAATAATATGCTAGTATCACGAATTCAATACTGATCCAGAGGAAACTGAAAGTGATAATCAAAACAATTTTGACGCGAGCGAAGCCGTGGGTGGAAGCTAGTAAATAGATAGAACATAAACGGAGGCATTTCTTTTTGCTCCTGATTGTACTTTCCAAACAAAAGGTTGACCAAACGGGAAAGAATATAGGCATTTTCAAATGTTGACGAATCGGGAATGAATGTATGAAGATCAAAATCTTGACCAAACGCCACTTGTGTTCAGTTGTTTTTAAAACTTTTGACATGTTGTCGAATCGGGAATGTGACATAACGGGAAGTAGCCCATCTATCCTGCAAATTGGTTGGTCTAAGAAAAGTCATAAATAAAGCATAATCAGCCTTTTAATTTTCCCACTGCTGGGACACAGGCCTCCTCTCTAGGAGAGGGAATGGGCCGTAATCCACCACCCGGTCCCAGTGCGGGTTGGTGAATGTCACATGTCTTCGAATTTTTGGTTCTAGGACATGCCGGTTTCCTCACGATGTTTTCCTTCACCGTTTTGAGAGCAGTGGTGTTGAAATAAATTACCTACTCAAAGTAATGCGCCTGGTCGGGTTTGAACCCGCCACTTACGAACGTCGTCGACGTACAAAAGTCGGGGCCATTACCATTCGGTCACCACTGCTTAGAAAACACACACACAGAAAAGTCAGATTGTACTAAATTGAAAAGCAAGACAAAGTTTCAAAACTCAGACTATTCATTTCAATTTACAAATAAATTAACCCCAAACACCGCATTCAAAATAATAGAAGTCAATTCGCAGAAACTTCCGAGGCGGAAAGTATTCAAAAAGGATTTAAACAATATAAACTTTTTCCATCTCGGTCAAAATATTATTTCCTCTCTTAAACCCAGCTGAGCGGTAACGCTGTGGCAGTAAATAAATTATTTAGAAAAAGTTATCTCGTGAAGATAGGATTATGTAAATCTGGGACGTCGACGAGGTCACTGGATCAGGAGAAAAGCTTCAGACTTATTTGAAGGTTTTCGTTTCTTTTTATATCAAAAATACACGTGTATAATAAATTATTTTTTTATTTTATTTTCACACACTATACTTATAAAAAGGACAAGTGCGATCGGACTCGCCCACTGAGGGTTCCGTACAAATTTGTTTTAGTTTTTTTTCCGAGCTTTGAATATGTATTTTATGATTTAATTGCAAAAATACACTTGTATAGTTTTCAGATTTTTCCCTATAATTGTAGTATAAAACGATATTACTTGCCAAATTACATACGTAGCTCTAAGTCAACGGAAAGTATCCTATAAATTTTGATTCTCTTGAGAGATATTTTATACAGAGCAAAGAGTAAAAGGTACAGCTTATTTCAATGGAAAGTTATTTCAGCAGACCTGCGATAGATGAGTGAGAGACAAAGAAGGAAATACAACAGACTATACTAACTTAACTGAAACATATTTTTATCCATTAATTAATTTATATCAAACTACAATAAACATACAAACAAAATATACAAAAATATTTACTTTAATACATTATTATAATAAAATATTACATAAAACCATAATATACACAAGATCACAGTATTGTAAACAGATAAAACTCTTTGACATGCAAGAGAGATATATTTTTACAGTCTCGTATGTTAGGTGAGAGTGAGTTCCACAATCGTACCAACTACATGAAGAAGAGAAAAAGAGAAGGAGCCGGAATATGAATGGGCGTTATGGGATGGGAAGTTTAGATAATGTTGGCATTATTTATACAGCGCATGAGCAGGGCGAGAAAAAAAGAAAAGATGGTAGCCAAAGTACGCAGTCATAAAGGAGACATAATATTCGACGGTTCTTGCGAAGACGGATCTCTATCCGTCTTCGCAAGAACCGTCTCTCAATTCCGCGAGGATCTCAAGTGGCTCTCTAGCCACTTGAGATCCTCGCGGAATTGAGAGACGTGGTCTTATTTCCTCAGGCCAAAATCAAAATGAATGCACAGGTTTTGCAAACGCTCAAATTCAGCAGGCAGCAACGTTTAGTTAATGATCGGCTGAATTCAAGTTTGAGCTAAATACATTTTAGTAGTTTTGTTGAGCAAGAAGGTTTAAAGAGTTTTGAAAGGGTGGAAAGAAAAGTGCACTTTACAGAGAAAGAAAAGTCCAAAAAAGATTTCTGTCAAGACATCGAGATTCTTTTCAGTGATTTTTCTTATATAAGTTACGCAGTGGTCACCTATGATACAGCTCTATCTTCTTTTTGGAGGTATTCCTCCTCCTAGTTATTTTTCTTTCTTAAAGTAATTTCAAAAAGGAAAAGATTGAAAGATATGTGTTAGCATCAAACAATTCTGTGCCTACGTAGTGCCAGAAATAACCCATGATTAGTTTATTTTTAACCTGTGTTTATCCTTGTTGATGTGCCTCTCTTTCTTCTTTCTGATCTCCCGGGCTTTGGCAAGTATAACACACAACACACATACAACAACAAGTATAGCTCACAGTGTAAGCTAAATAACAAAAATTATAGAACATAACCTTTAAGTGTATAAAGACGGGTGTCCTCCTACCTATCTTTCGCACTCAGAAGTGTAATTTAAGACAAAAACGAGTTTTTTTTTAAATATAAAAACCACAGTATATAAACATTTACGATTAAGCTACTACAATGATAAACTGGTAGCTCGAAGCTCATCGTTATTCTAAACGGCTGCGGCACCCCAATATGTATTCAATTACTGAATCGCGAAATATCGTGTTACCTCAAAAAAAAAACAATATCTACAGAAGATAAGCAGGTAACTGCTGCGATATAAAGCCGGTTGCGGACCATGAGCTATGGTTTTTCAGTTTAGCTTTGTTTTATGGTACGAACCCCTTCGTCTGCAATGTCGACTCGTACTCTACTGGTTTTCATACGCTGCTTAAGTTAAATAGTGTCCAATTTTGATTATTAAATAGTGACTTACTTCAACTAAACCAGCTGAGCTTAAACAACCTGTCACTCACATTCCAAGTCCTTTTGAAGGAAACTTCCTCCACTCTACCCGAATCAATTGCCACGACAAAACTCTCGAATCGAAGACGTTAATGTTAATCATACAAATATTTTATTAAGGGAAGTTGAGTCGAGATTGAATCGAGTGGAGGAAATTACTAAGATGGATGCTAACTTCGCTATCAGTTTGCAACCGTCTTAAAACAAATGTCTGCGTTTATAGCATCTTTGAACTTTATAGGGAACGTAAAGACACTGTAGGTGGCAACAAAAACGCGTCTTTGTAAAGTATATTTTAATCATAAGTTTCAAATTTGCAACGCTAGATGGCACAGTCTACTTCATGCACGTTCCCCTAAACGGACGGTGCAGGAAGTATAGGTGGCAGCACAGATCAATATTTACAACGTAAAAGTTTCAGATTTGCAACACTAGATGGCATGGTCTACGCCGTGCACGTTCCCTATAGCTAGTTAGCTTCTGAAGCAATATGCCATCAACTGTACCAAAAACTCATATTAGTACATACTTAGGTACCTACCTACATTAATTTTGGTCATAAAAAATAGGTTAACATCGAAACTAAGTTGCTGTTACATTGCAAATAATATTGTGACGTGTCTAGATTTAAAATAACTTTTAATGTTAGAATCTAAGCTAGACTTAATACTCGTAGCTACAATGTATAATTTTTAATATCTATATACTTTATTTTGATTTTATTTCCTTCATTGATTGTGAAAGAATGAATTGTGTGAAAGAAAACTACGAACTAAAAGATTATTATCGGTGTACAATAAATTAATAAATGACTGAAGGTTCTAGACAAGGTGATATTTTATCATACACGATAGCCATAGTGAAAAATAAATTAAAAAATTGGCCACGAGACGTTTTGGTACTTCATGTCAATCTTATACTTACACAAATTGGATTTTTCAGAAATTGCGCAATAAAATATATTAACCAAAAAGGTTTCGTCCTTTTTAACATGGTGAATATTGGGGCATCCATTATTCACCGTGCTTCCAACCGTACTTCGCAACAAAAACTGACCGATAGTCATTAAACAGCTATCGTATATAAGAACCGGCCATCATTACCATCTCGTTCTTTGACATTGGCAAGATCATCGGAGTTCATCGATGGAGTATTTAGACAACTGTAAAAAAAACTTTTTTTTATTAAATAAGTGAGTAGCTAATTCACAAGTCCTATATTAATCCTGACTACTACGTACTTCAGTAATTATGCGTTCCTGGATACTATTTGCTAAGCCTAACTTCCATACAACAAAACTTCGTCACAACTGACTAAGTCCGCTCACATAATGCAGTAATATTTTGTTTTAGATTGCATCAAGGAATGTATTAATATTGTGCGTCATCGTAAAGTGGTTTTACTGCATCTGTATAATACATAAAGTAGGCAATATACCTTACAAAGCAGCCATTCAGCTACTATCTGGTCATTTATAGCAAGAGATGAAACAAGGCGCTGTAGTGAGAGGCAAGCATCCGATCTATCGATAAAATGAGATTAGGAATAAGTAAGACGATAAGAGAATTATGCGAATTATTTGTTGCGGCGTTGATCGAGGATTTTAATTGCACGTTATACATAATTGTTTGATTATAGGTCTATTGAATGAAGCTTCTTATTTGTGGATTAGAGAGTTGGAATTTGTTCATAGTATCCATCTTCTGGCTTTCTTACATAGTAAAGTTGACATAACAAAAGCAAGAAGCCAAGCTTGTGAAGACGCGGTTTATCCCTGAAATGACGCAGTGCCTACTTCCAAATATGTAACTTGCTTACTGCGCTTATGCTATGTTTTTGTTTATCAAAATTTTCCCACGTCCATTTTTCTTCAGAATTCTTAAAAAAAAAAACAGTTGTAAACCACGCTTTACACTTATCTAGATTTAAAATTCATAAAAGTTCAGTCACGCAAAAAAGTCGGAATAATTTATGTCGTTACCTTTTCTATATTCACACATCCACGCGCCGCTAACCACGTTAAATCTTAATATGACTGGCGACGTGCTTACAACAAAATAAATCCGTTTTATCGATATCTAACGACATTATTCATCGATAAAACGTGCCTAGCGACATCACTCGTCGGTGCCGCAGTGTCGAAAGGGTGCAGTGCTTCAGCAGGCGACGAGCTGACATCTGACTCGAGAGAGGTCAACGACTTTCTTTTACATGTCCGTCGGCACTAACACTGTGCCTTAAGTCTGTTATCAGCTTTAGAATGTGTGAATCGTACAGGCCGAAACTACTGTCAAAAGTTAATGTAACGATTTTTGTTGTTTGGAATTTGAATGCTCCCGGGAAAACCTTTCGAGATTTTGTTTGAAGTTGTTCTTTGAATTACCAATTTGGACGCTAAGTACATGTTTGAGTTTCTTATATTTGTGACATATTTGGTTCAAATTTCTAAAAGCTGAAATAAAAAAGCTTTTTCTTTTCATAAAACCTCAAAATACCTATCTATTTCAGTCATGCATTCATCATCTTGTACGTTTCGGGTTTCCATTCTTCGGTCTCAATTTCAAAGTACGCAATATGTTAATAATTACTTCAGGCCTGTTCGTCCATCCATCTGTGCCAGTCGCTGTACGCCATCGCTTCATGATTTTAATTATACATTGAATTCCAGAAAATTTCACAAGATATTTTGTGCATACTAAAAAATAAAAGTTTATAATAAAAAAAGTTGCGAGCTTCATGCATTAATCATTCAATCTACAAGTCATATTGTTTGCGATCTCTTTCCCATACTTGGACAGACTGTGAAACGGAAGAAAAATGATTTTGGTAGTTTTAAATTGGGTGGAAATTTGTAAAGGAAAATAACGTTGTTGCCCAAAGTGATGAGCGAATGAGTCCCGAGAATCTTAAGCGCCTAAGAAAGAGTGAACTATTTAGAATGCGTCGTTCCATTTGCATTAATTTAATTGTGTTTGCTTGTTTCATCTTTCTATTAGATAATCTTGTCACGCAAAGTGGGTCAAGTGTTTCCCGTAATGTAAATTTAATTTTCAACATAAAAGCTTTCTGCACGTAGTATTATTAAGTTGGAAGTGTACACAAATTGTTTTTATCAATTGGTTTGAGTTTGTTTTTTACCCTTGCGTTATTAAAATGTCATAAACAGAAATTGTTTGTGACTTCCGACGTTGTTCTTCTTCCTCATTTTAATGAGCATTTCTTGTGCTAAGAGTATAAAACATAGCTAGGACGGTATTTTTAGCCGACTTCTAAAAAAGAAGGAGGTTCTCAATTCGGATGTTTGTATGTTTTTTTATTTTATTTTTTTATTGTTTGTTCGCGCATAACTCCGTCGCATGCCAACCGATTTGAAAAATTCTTTTTTTGTTGGAAAGTACTTCCCAAATGGTCCCATGAAAATTTTATCGAAATCGAACAAGCGGTTTTTGAAAAATCAACAAATATCTAAAAAAATATCTACATTGTCTACATTGACGACCTTTTAGTTTACTCTGCTTTGGAGCAGTGCGTTTTTTTACACTGATTTAATTGGTTAGTTTAGGTGGGGGGAGGGGAGGGGGTTTAGGTACCACTAAAAAGTGAAAAATAAAAAACTTTTAACAAAAAAATACAACCGACTTTTCCACAAAAAATCAAAAAAGTACAAAATAACTTTAATTTCGGAAGTCGGTGTTCAAAAAATGAAAAAGGAACCACAAACACCGATTTCCGAAATTAAAGTTATTTTGTACTTTTTTGATTTTTTGTGGAAAAGTCGGTTGTATTTTTTTGTAAAAAGTTTTTTATATTTTAATACTGCAATTTTTGTAGATTTATTTCTTGTGTATTAATTGTAAAGATGTGGATTGTGGATATTTCATAATATTTTCTTCATGTACAATGTGTAACAAAGCAAGCAACTTTAAAGTTATTACATAGTTATATTGTTAGTGTCTATAATTTAATGGCTTGGGTGGAGTATCGGTGTGATTCATTTATAAAAACACAACCATTTTAAACTACAATGGCACTACCAGTTCACATCACCTATTTACTAAATTAAAGTGACAATCATGTGAATAAAAACAAACACAACACAAACCTTAAAATCATACATAAATAAAACTCTAGTGTAGAAAAATAGACATATTTATTGAACGTCAGTTATCGAAACACACTTCCCGCATAATATTATCCACTTTGGATGGATTGGTTAAACAAATAGATTACGAATCTTTTACTATAGCAAACGTTAGATTCGAGGAAATACCTCCAGGAGAGTCGTAGAGAGACCAGCATTTTGTGCAAACCACGACCGCCATCCTTCCGCCCTCGCCGCCGAGGCCCACCGCAATTTCCCCGTCAATGTCCACCCCGTCCCTTGTTCGATCCAGCCCGTCCCTAGCTGCTCCCCCCCCCCCAGCGACGCCCTAAGCCGAGGTCCGTACCCCACAAGGGGTACCCTTAGCGCGCAGTCGCTTAGTTTGTAAGTTTTAGCCACCACAGGCAAGCCCGGTTAAGCAGTCAACAACCCTAGGTTGAACTGCGATAGCCACTCATAAAAAAAATCAAGGAAATAATAGTTGAATTGCTTGTGGATGACATCGTAACAAATCGTAAGGCTATGTAGGTACAATCAGAAAGTTATTAAACTTACCCGTTGTAGGTAATATTTGTTTGAAAGGAAATCGAGTTTGTTTGCAAGACAAAAGTTTGAACGTATTAAGTTTTAGTGATAGAGGAAACACGAATTCCGATACTAAAATTATTAGTTTTTGTTAACTACGATTAGTTAAATGGTAGACTTAATGCTTTTGTATAAACTTTAATAGGGTATTTTACTGTAAAAATCTAATTAGTCCGTCTGATAGATTTACAAAAAATATTGGACACGTGTTTTTTCTTTTTTCACGTAAACAAAAAATGAAGACGATACAGTGCGTTGAAAACTCACGTGACGTCACTACGTTGCTACAATTTTTACCAGCGACGTGACGTCACGTGAGTTTTCAACGCACTATATCGTCTTCATTTTTTGTTTACGTGAAAAAATAAAAAATACGTGTCCAATATTTTTTGTAAATCTATCAGACGGACTAATTAGATTTTTACAGTAAAATACCCTATTCTCAATTAAGAGCGAGAGTACCGGTATACATACTTATACGCTTAAAATTAACTTAAACACAGAATGATCTCAATTCAGTAATTTGTGTATTGACCGTTTTGTTGTTCCTAACAATAAGTCAGATTTATTGTCGGTCAGATGGACTCCTTCGTTTAGCACAAACCGCAATATTATATGAAACGACATGAAATATAATATTAGCGACTCACTTTCAGTGGCAATAATTACGCGTGACCTCATGCTTACGGACACATTTGTTGGGTGTAACATTTGATGAAAATCAGGAATGGTCAACCTTTAGTCGATCAAATATGAAGTTGGATAACCAACATTTGTTGAATAACGTATGAAAATAACCTCTTCCGGTGATTTCCCGTGGGAAGCACATGCTCCTGATGGCAGCGACAGGTTGATTAAGCTATGGTTTAGGATTTGAGCTACAATACTGACGTGACGCGAACGTCTCGTTGCCTCATAAAACCTCTCCCGAAGGGACTATTTTGAAGTTATGCAAGCTTGTAAGACATTGAATTTGGTTTGTCTACATTTTGACGACAATATTCGGACCTTGTATACACTTAAGCGTTGTTTTAGGTCGTTCATCACCTATGTTATTCGTGTATACTGTTAAAATATCACCGTGTTAATTATGTGAAGTGAGCTATGACCCCCTAAATTCAAGTAGAATGATAATTAGCAAGCTTGCTTTTCTTAAATTTTCACGGTGACATTTGCCGTAATTGGCCGCTTATTAGAGATTGATATGAAATATTCTTTTTTTTTGTAAAATTCAGTCCTTTTACATAATTATTTTTAGATCAGGTTTTGGTAATGGTGAATTAAATCCCAGCTGTTGCATATTATTGGAATTCTACATTCAAATCAGATAATCTATTAAATCACAGGATTGAATGAAAAAACTAGCTAGCTTACGTAGGGACTTGGAATATATTGACTTACCCTCCATACCACTCTGTTGCTATGGCACTTGGAAGAATATCGGTTAACTTCAATAAATAAAAAGCATGAAATCTTTATAAACAATAATAAAAAATACCTTTTTACGAATATAAATTGAATAAATCCCTAAAGAAATAATTTTTTTGGCCAATTTTTACCGAAGTGTGAACCCGTGTCGGGTGTCCATCTTAATAAGTAAGCTCGCTTTTTCAGTGAGTCAGCATAAATGTTGCGAACGGCTGCATGCCGAAAATAAACGATTGACAAGTTCAAGGTGAGCCTGTCATCGATAAAATTCTGTTAGCAACACGAGCTATTGATAGGCAGGCCTAAAATAAACCTAGTCCGCACTACGGTGAAAATGTTGTCGTAACTATTACGAACCATGTATCTGACATAAACATGTTCTGAAAAAAAAAACATATATTCAACATATATGTTTAAATTCTGGCAACAGAATATTGCAAGATGTTTACGAAGAGCGCTTTATACTTAAGATACTTACAGTAAACTAACTAAGGTTAAGGGTTCCAAACAAGTCCAGTAAAATGTAGGATGGGTTTAGCAAACATAACTCAGCTCCCAGCTAATTAGTTACAAGGTATAAACTTTAGTACTTAAATAATTTATTGACTATTAAGGTACTGCAACGATTAGAATTACCGTTATCTACACTCGCGAGCAATAAACTGGAATAACTTCATCGTGCGTTATCTATACTTATAATAAATCTGTAGAGAGGTCAATTCTGTACAAGGAATCATCATCTGCCTAGCCTTTTTCCCAACTACATTGGGGTCGGCTCCCAGTCAAGCCGGATTCAGCTGAATACCAGTATTTTACGTGAAGCGGCTGCCTACCAGACCTCCACAACCCATTAACTGGGGAACACGGTACTTCTTGGCAAGACTGGTGTCAGATTTTCTGGCTTCTGACAATCCGTAACGACTGCCAAAGATCTCCAAATGACAGCCGGGACCAACGGCTTAACGTGCTTTCCGAGGCACGGAGAAGTCTCGTTATGTTAAGATGGTCACCCATCCACAGACCAACCTCGGCAAGCGTTGCTTAACCCAGAAGATTGACCCGTGCGGCTGTTATAATTTAGCCACGAGCTCCTGTATGAATGTGTGAATTCTGTACAAGGAATATATTTTCAAAATAACTATCAGGGGGTGATTAGTGATCGATACTGGTGCCAAAAATGCCAGTAAAATTTTTGTCTGTCTGTATGTTCTTTATAGAAACAAAAACTACTCGACCGATTTTAACGAAACTTGGTGCAATTATTCTTCATACTCCTTTTTTTTTTTTTTTTTTTTTTTTTCTGGATGGGAAATCATCAAACGACCCCTCCCGCCCTGGGTGGAGCGGTAGGGAGTGTCAGACTTTTACTGACTAAAACCCACCCGTGATCCTTCTTGTGCCCTATGCGTTCCAGGGCCGCGGTAACTCTTTCGAACAAATTCCGCAACCTTCTTCATACTCCTGGGCAGGTTATAGTATACTTTTCATCACGCTACAATCAATAGGAGCAGAGCAGTGAAGGAAAATGTTGGGAAAACGGGAGAAGTTACTCCATTTTTTAAGCTTCCGTCGCGTGTGTAGCCTTAATGGTTAAACGTTTAACGGAAATGTTCTACATAAAATTATCTAAAAAATATCCCGGAACAGCATATGTCTATCTTTTGTCAATTTTAAACCGATCGGGCTGAGAGTTTCAAAATCAGGGGTAAAGTAACTATTCCACGTGGACGAAGTCGCTGGCAGAAGCTAGTTCAACATATTTGTTTTGTATTGAACTATAGCTCGTGATATATCATTTGAAAGGTTATTTTAAATAGCTTTCAAATGATATCAAAATAAATTTAATTTTCTATCCAAATTGAGGGAATTTCTTTCCACATCATACATGATGCAACCTCGTAAGCAGGCATTTTTCATTTAAATTGTTCATAAGAAAAAAACTCGATAAGTATTTAAAACTTTCTGTCACAAAATCATAAAAAAAAGCTTAAGATAACTCGGATAAAGCTCAATAAATGTGGCTGAAAATAAGTTTAGGACCACCCAGCCATATTAAAACACAAAAATGGAAAATTTTCCTGCAAGCACCGACACGATGAAAATAGTGGAACGAAATACAGGCAGTTATATTACCAACGCTTAGAGTTGCGTACTAAAGGAAAAGTGTGAACGGTACTCACCGCTCTGCTCATACAGGTTTTATTTCGCAGTTTCTGAAAATACGTAAAAAAAATATTTTCCTTGCTTTTTATGGTCGGTTGTAAACATTCTTTATTCGAAAGAGGTTCGAAAGTTTAGAAGCTGGCAGTGTTCAATCTGGGTTTAGGCTTTTTTTTTCTTTATTTTGAAAAAGGAGTCATAGACAGGAATGCATTAAAATTTCTTCTTTATCTGAAAAAAAAAAAAAATGTGCTGACGTTTTTCGAACGGCTGGCGGCGGTATCAGCAAAATATTGTGTGTTGCTAATGTAGTGATTTTCATTGATTTTCCGAATCTGTCAATAAAATTCAAAGTACCCGTCAACATTTTCAATAAACAAACGACAACGTCAGTTTACGTCACACACACACTCTGTTTGGTGAAACGCTAATAACTTAGCGAGAGACTAACAAAGTTCGCGTGACCTAATTACGTTTTAATTTTATTCATATTGACTTAGAGGAAATTACTTACGTTGAGTACGGTAATTGAACTCGTAAATAACGTCGCTACTAGTTTAGATATTATATTGAAATCCTTTGGAAAGTTAAATAAAAAAAACATCCTCCGCAACTTAAATATAAACTACCTATTCCTCGTACATTAGCCGCTATTAACACTCTCCTGAACTCAAACAAAGATTTGGATGTATTTGCGAATGAATGGAAGGTGATACTGTCGGAATGTTTGAATTTTTGTGAGAAGAAAGCATTATGTGTTTAGTAAATTATTTGTAAAAATTAGGTTAAATAGTATAATTGGCTTCGGCCGTTCTATTTAAATAAATAAATTCGGAGATATTACAGGTGTTTGTTTCTCTTAATTGAAGTGTTTATTGTTACTGAACAGGACACCCACTGTTGTACCTACTTGTCTGCTTCTAACTATAGCTATCATCCAAAATATCACTATCGATCCTAATTCAGCGCAGGTATTTCAGAATTTGACCTTTCATGAAAGTAGTATCTTAGGAAACAAGCTTACACGACACATCAGATAGCAACTACTTAGGTATTTTTTCGTCGTTCTTCTCAAATAGATAAATTCCCTTTATTCTCTGTTATTACTGCCGTCCGCTGTCATATTTTTTATTTAATTATCTGAATTACAAAATTCTGCACGTATTTCATTCGTGATGTGTCGCTTCTCTCGAAATGTTTCTATATTGTTCGTAATGAAATGTTGGACACTAATTAATTTCGACCGGACGCGAAATTGACCTGTGTCAACTACGGAATCGCGTGATTCAACCCTAAGGACTGAATTTCTACAATTGAATTCCGTCTTTTATGTTATGTTATAAAGTTTATTATTGTGTAAGCTGGTTCTTGTATTAACGGAGTTTAGATTAGGGCTGTGAAACAGTAGTTATTTATGTGAGTGTACAATAGGGTCGGCACGTCCGGTAGGGCCATTGCCAGACGAGAAATTAACGGCGGGAGATGATTTTATTATACGAAGGAAAATTTTAGCAAAGAGGGATAACGTCCAGTATTCAGACTACATTATTTAATTTGGAATGGTTTGTCTGTTAAGATAATTAAGTTTCGTAAGAAAAAATGCGAAGATACTTAGGTCTAAGGCTCCGGACAAAGTGCCATTCTATGCAATTGTTGAAATGCGAAAATAAAAGGAATTGATCTCTCGACATTTCGATAGCTTTTATCAATTCCATGGGGGGAATAAACCATTTTTCTTTCTTTTTTTACATGTTTTTTTTTATTTGTTGTCAGTCGCCTTCTCCACGCTGTCACTTGTAAAGAGCTTCTAGGCAATGATAATCTCAGGGAAAGCTCTTATTGAAATACCAAAATTCTCGTTATTGACTAGTTGACTACGTGACATTTCAGTTCGCTATGTTTTGTAGTATGTATTTATTGCATGTAATACGGCCTAGTTTAGAATATTTTAGGGTAAGGTAAGGTAGCAACGTTTTTTATTTGACTTTGACTTTAAACTGTGCCGTGAGTCAATCACTATCTACATTAGTCCACATAAATAATAATGATGGAAAATTTTATTTTTGTAAAAATTAGTAAATCTCGATAGTAAAAAAAAGTAACATTTTAATGTCTAATACCATTTGTACTTTCAAAACAGGTCCAAGGTTCACCACAAATAATTAACATTCGAAACAGAAGATAGAAGCTCATTAATTTCGAACTTAACCCCAATAAAAGCTAAGTTAATCCTACTAAGTTTAGTGCTCATTATTTATTCAACCTTCGTAAACAATTCCAAATATAGAGCCTATTCCCTATCCATTCAAGTACATTAAAGTCCTTTGTACCTTCATCAGTCCCAAAATTATTTTACCGGGTTACTGGATTTTGGCGGTCAAATAGGAAAACGCTTCCATTTCAGATAGTAATATTATAAAAAGGAAAGATTTATTTTTGTACCGAATGGTTGAAAAATGGTTAAAATCGGTCCAGTAGTTTCGGAGCTTCCGAAACCATTTTTTCACCAATGGAAAGCTATATTATCAGCAAGTATCATAGGCTATATTTTATACCCGTATTCTCACGGAAACGTGAACAACGTGGAAGAAACCGCGGGGCGATGCTAGTGTAAAATACTTGGTACTCAGCTACAGCCGGTTAGATTGTAAACTGACTCTTATATGTATAGTTTAGAAAAGGTTGGGCAGATTGATCCAACACTGAGTAGGTACTTTTCAGCATAGAAAAAGATATTTTTTTTTTTATTATAGATAGAATTACGGATAAATGAATGTCAACATCAATAGGATGCCGATCAGCAGGGAAAGGAGGGAGAAGTGGAAGGCATATTCTTTCAAAACCAAACTAAATTTTTATGGTGACGAACGTGTTCTTACTAACTGTGATCTTCAGGCTTACTCACCAAAAAATTGGACCATTTAATTTGTTAACCATATGATTATTTATTTAAATAATTAGAATTGAATTTACTGATTAGCAGAAACAAATTCGTAATTCGAATGTGCTAATCAGTTTCTAAACTAAAGTTTGTTTGTTAGATGGAAGGCACTATAATAACCATCACAATACAATTTTAATCATAAAATTGTTTAGATTTTTTCATGAATACGGTACCTTCCCTTAACTACAGGCATAGTGAAGTTGAAGTCAGTCATCGGATGAGTCAGCTTGTGCTTACCTACCTCTTAACCATGACCTTTCAATGGTGCCCTTTGTTTTGTATCAGATTTGTAGCGAATACATGGCTGATATATATCTTCTGAAGACGGATTGCGGTCGACCCTTGCTCTTTTTACGGCTGATAAGAATGGTGATAAACCAAAACTTGTAACATCACGTTTGTTTGTTGGTCGTCGTAAAAGGAAAGTTGTGTGATAGCCTATCAGGGTGGTTACGTAATGACAAATATCGAAGTCAACAAGGCTGACTGTACTATGTTAGTTTAGCTCAAACAAACAGTTTGTGTGTATAATAATTTAGGTTATGAACTCAAACTCAAAACGTTTATTTCAATTAGGCCATTAACGGCACTTTTGAACGTCATCAATAAAAATTATCATAAATTAAGTGACTCTAGCGTCCATTCGCAAAGGTAGATTCTTGTGGAGAAGAACGGACAAGAAACTCCATAGTTACTCTTTTCAAATCAATGTTTTACAATATTTGGTAATACAATAAATACTTCATATATGTGAGGACGATGCACCAAGTATACTAGTTATAGAACAAAGTATTACCAGCAGAGGTAAACATCTAAATATCTCATGCCCATGGTACTCACATATTTACAAATATTAAAATAATAAAAAGAAAAAAAAAAGTACAAGACACAAAAAAATGCATTCATTATGTTCTTGGTAATTCTGGGAAACTTAAAATGTTTATTCAATTTCTAAGTGGAATTTAGCATGCAGTTTTCGTTATTTTAATACTCAAACAACTCTTTGAATTTGCTTGTGCAAAAAGAAAACGTCGACATTTTCGGTCACCTTGGAAAATAGTTGTTTTCTCTCTGCGAAAATGCTTACTAACTTTTTCTTCCATACCAACAATAAATTTTCAGCAAAAAGCTTTTATTTCACTGAATATCCTGTTCACCCATGGGTAATTCACATTGAAGCGGTTGTATAACATTGTTGTAGTTACCAATAAGATCCAATGATGTCCCTTATTCATGATTTTACAACTCTATCAATCAGTGACACGCCTTTTGACGTCATACATATGTAGGTATACCTACGTTACCACTAACGATTCCTTGATTTTAAGTAGTTTTGCGTTACAAAAGATAATTCTAGTCTACTTTATTCTATTTTTAAACCTGAACCTGCTAGTTGACACTTGACCATAAAAGAGGATGATTAGCCGTGAGTCCGTAACTTGCAAGTGTGAAAGGAAGTCCCGGTATTACCTTGACCTTCCATTGTGAAGGAGTCTTACGACGACTTAGGACCGCCAATCTTCGCTAATCTTCTAGGGGTACAGCAGTAAAAATAAATTCTTTAGGGTACGTCTGAGTGTTTGGAATGGGTGAGCTTTTTGTACCTGCCTGAGTTTTATGTTTCATTCATGGATGGCTCAGGTGGTATGAAAACTCTTTCGAGTTTATTTTGTGTATTATCGTTTTAGTTTACTGCAGACATTTCCTATTCGGGCCAGGCTAAAGTGTCATACTTTCAGCAAATGCGAAATACCAAATCATGTGGAACACGTGACATTCCGACAGCCTAAACGTGGTCAATGAATTTGTCAATACCAAATATTTTTGACGTTTTGTCAAGCTGACAGAATTTCAAAATATTTTTTGTCTCATCTTGGAGTTGGAAGTAGCTAGTAGTAGTTGGGAAAAGGCTAGGCAGATGATGATGAATAGGCTTGCATATGTTGGACCAACTATTTGGCACTGAAGGACGTTTTGTTAAAAAAAAATCAGTACGTGGCTACGTAGTTTCTGCTTATGATATAATAGGTATTAATATAATTTTTGTGCCATTGTCAAGTAACATTCAGATTGACAATTCACAGAATACCGTTTTATTACTTACATTTGTTAGTAAAAATCTATTCGCAATATCATCGCATGAACTACAACTTTGATTAGCCTTTTAAGATTAGTAGAATGCCATTTTTGACGTTTTGACATTGAATGAGAGAATTGGCCTTCAGATACCACTAAAGCTTCTGTCGCTCATAGATTCCTATTACGTGAGCAAGGAGTAATTTTAATTGAAAGTGCTATCTAGACTAACACCTACATGCATCTAAAACTTAGATGGCTTTGTAAAACGAGGCAGCAAAAACGTTCATTAGCGAAAAGCAAAGTAATTAATATTCATAAGGCTACGCTTTAATAACTAACACACTATGTTTGTAAGCCTTCAGCTTTAGCAGTTTATTTGCAGTTTGGTCACGTGGTGTATTTCTAGTGTTCACGATACGACTGTGACCTATTAAAAGATTGGATGGCGGCCGGCGGAAAATAGATTGTCACTCTAACAGCTTTCATAGTAGGTCTTCCTTTTCTTTTGGGTGGTTCTGCTTTGATCCGGAAATTTTAAAATACATAATAACTAAGAAAGAAAGAAAGAAAGAAAGAAAAATGTTTATTTAGGACTCGCACAAAACAGATTAAAAAAAAAAACAATTAAAAGCTTAATATTAGATTTAAACTGTGCGAGGCCAAAAAAGGTCCCTATCTCAGCATATGCTGCGATATTAAATCAATTGACAAATACCACAGCGCTGGTGTTCTGATAGGGCCTGTGATGCCACGGATACACTCACGGGATACATACTTATTAAAAATAAACAAAAGAAATACCAATAAAATAATAAATATCAACTAATGTACATAACAACATATGAAACAAATAAAAAGTAAAAAATACACACATACAACAAAATAATGAATAACTAAACAATAGCTGTGTATTTTTTTAGTCAAAGAAAAGAAATAATGGTTTTAAACGGACCGGTCGATGTGGCGAGATTTAGGGGCGCCATATTCATAATTATGTTCAGCAGCAAAATGATTATGATGATGGTTATACTATCGCTAAGTTTCAAGTATGGTCCCGGATGAAGCCGCACGATAAACTTCAAAAAAGTTTAAATTAAAAAGTCAGGAAAAATAAAAATAATGCTCACATTATTTCGTAAAATACTGGGGTGATTGCACGACCATTCAGTAATTACTCGTACATTCGGCGATAAATATATCTTTGACATCAATTGCATTTCAGCTGCCAGTTGAAATGAAATTGAAACAGACAGGATGACATGTTAATTATGTTTAGCGATAATTGTATTTAGTTAGTCGTTTTGCAAGGCTTTCATGTGTTTTATTGCATTGCATCGGTTTTTAATATTATCATCATCATCTTCCTGCCCTTATCCCATGTTACTTGGGGTCGGCGCAACATGTTTTTTTTTTCATTCTGTCCTGTCAGCCGTCACGCTATCACTAACTCCTTTTTCTTTCATATCATCTTCCTCACACAATCCATCCATCCTTTCTTTGGCCTACCTCTCCCTTTTCATCCATCCACGTTCATATTCATAACCCTTTTAGTTACATGTGTTTCAACCCTCCTTTTTACATGACCATACCAAGTTTTTAATATTTTGTCTGAATAAAAGAACATGTTTTCACTTTTTTTAGGGACGCGTTTGACCACTATTTCACCTGATGGTACGCGAAGATGTAGTCGAAGATGAAGCACGCTTGCCTTTTTTTTTTTTTTTTTTTTTTTTTTGGATGGGAAATCATCAAATGACTTCTCCCGCTCTGGGCGGAGCGGAAGGGAGTGTCAGACTCTTACTGACTAAAACCCACCCGTGTTCCTGCTTGTGCCCTTTGCGTTCCAGGGTCGCGGTGACTCTTTCGAACAAATTCCGCAACCCTAGCAGGCACTGACTCTATGGGGCCCCGTCTTCTTTGCTGACGGCTCTTTGAGGCGCGCGTGGAACACGACGCGCCGTCGACTCGGGCCTGGTTGCTATCGGACGGCGAGCCACCCATAGCTCGCCATCCGCAGGCCCGCGCCTACGGTGGCCGGGAATCGCCCTGCGTTTCCCGACGCCCGGGGCGTCTTCTCCTGTTGCGGCGGCTGGACAGAGGGGCTTCCCTCTCTCGCACGCGCTCCGCCTCCTCCTTCGCTAGCATTACTGCTTCGCAGAAGGAGGCGGCCGCCTCCCATGCCTCCTCGCTCCCGACCATGGCTTGAACCAGGGCCGGACGCGAGAGGTCGCCGCCGCCGATCGCCTCGATGAGGACACGGCGGTGCTCCGCCCAGGCAGGGCAGACCTCCACCGTGTGCTCCACCGTGTCCTCCGGGCGATCCACACAGTGATGACACCCGGACGTGTCCTCCCGCTGGATCCGACACAGGTACCTCCCGAAACAGCCGTGTCCGGTGAGCACCTGAGTCAGGCGGAAGGTGAGGACGCCGTGGCGTCTCTCTAACCACTCCTCAAAGAGGGGACTTATCGCCGCAATAGCGGCGTGCCCAGCGCTGGGTTGCAGCAGTCGCTGCCTCCATACCTCCGTGAGATCCCGCCGGAGCTCCGTCCGCTGCGCAGCAATCTGCCGCGGCAGCAGAGTTTCGCCCCGGCGTAGCGCCTCCACGCGCAACGCGTAGACGTGCGCGAGGGCTCTCGCCTCTAGATCCCACGGCAGCAATCCGGCAAGGAGGTTCGCCGCCTCGCCGGAGACCGTGCGGTATCCCCGGATCAGCCGGATGGCCATGACCCTCTGGGCCGAGACCAGGTGGCGCGCTGGCAGTCGCCTCAGCGACAGCGCAAACACCGGGGCCCCGTAAAGGGCCATGGACCGCACGATCCCCGCGTACAGCCTCCGGCAGGAGGCGTTTGGTCCCCCTAGGTTGGGCAAGAGCCGCTTGAGGGCAGCCCCGGCCCGCCCCAGTTTGGGAGCCAAACGGCGGAAATGCTCCGCGAAGTTCCACCGGCTGTCGAGGACGAGACCCAAGTAGCTCATCGCCGACCCGACGCCGATGCAAACCCCTCCCACCGTTATCTGGGATCCCGATGGTGGCCGGTTCCGAGGGCCGTAAAAACACATGGCCTCAGACTTGTGTAGGGCCACCTCGAGACCCAGTTGCCGGATCCTCCCGACGACTGCTGCGACCCCGCGTGTCATCAGGTCGACCGCCGCCTGGTGCGACCCCCCCTGCGCCAGAACCAGCGTGTCGTCAGCGTAGCAAACAACACTGACGCCGCAAGGGAGGTCGCCGCGTAGCACCCAGTCGTAACCGACGTTCCACAGGAGCGGCCCCAGAACCGAACCCTGTGGAACGCCGCACGACATCTCTCGCCGATTCCACTCTCCCCGGTGACCGGGGTAGATGACGGCTCTATCCGTCAGGTAGTCCTCGACCACGCGACAGAGGTAGGTTGGCACTCGGTGATACCGGAGTGCCTCCCCGATGCAACTCCAAGGCAGGGTGTTGAACGCGTTGGCGATGTCAAGAGACACCGCCACCACCACCCCGCCCCGGGAAATCGCCTCCCCCGTCGTGAGGGCTCTCACGCGCATGATGGCGTCCACCGTCGAGCGCCCCGCGCGGAAACCAAACTGGTTCTCCGCCAGATCCGGCCCAACTCTGACCAAGTGCTTGACGAGGCGGTTTGCAATAACTCTTTCAAAGAGCTTGCCCACCTCGTCGAGCAGCACGATGGGCCGGTATGCGGACGGAGAGTCCGCAGGGCGCCCTGGCTTCGCGATGAGGACCAGTTTCCCCGTCTTCCAGCGACGTGGGAACTGGCCCCTCTCCAAGCATGCGCTTAGGAGCCCACGTAGTCGAGGCCCGAGAGCCTCCGAGGCCAGGACCCAGGCTTTCCCAGGTAAGCCATCGGGTCCTGGGGCGGTATTTTTGGCCTTCAGCCTGTTAACCGCCGCTCTCAGGTCTACCTCGGTCACCTCCGGAGTATCGTCGTCGTTGCCGTCGTCGGTGTGGTCCGCATCGGGCACCACGGGTAGCGGAGCCATAGGCGGGGGAGCATGGTCCCCTCGCATAGGGAACAGAGCGCTCACCACGTCCTCCACCAGCTGGGGCCGGAGACTCTGCGTCAACGGGGGGGCCCAGGTGCGGAGTTTGTTCCGCACCATTTTGTAGGGTCTTCCCCACGGGTCCCCGTCCAGAGACTCCAGCAGCTCTTTGCGAGCCAGATCCCTGGCCCGCAAGATCCCTGCTTGGAGGGCGGTCTTCGCCGCTCTGTACTCCTCGTACAGCTCCGCCTCCCTGGCCTGCGCATCCGGAGGGCGGATGCGGAGCCGGCGATGCCTGGTGTACGGGTGACGCGCAGCAACGCACGCTTCTCGAAGCGACGTCAGCTCGCGCGACCACCAGTACACCTGACGGCGGGCGCGTCTTGGCTGGACCCGGGGCATTGCCACGTCACATATTTCCGACATGGTCTCCCGGAACCGCTCCGCCTCGTCGTTGATGTCAGCAGGCCTGTCCGGTGGTGACACCCAGGCCTGCACGATCGAGGCTTCCAGGAGAAGCTCCCGGTCCAGCTGCTTCAGCGCCCACCGTGGACCACTCGGGGTCTGTCGGACCGGCGCGCTTGAGGTCTGGGCGGAGACGTCGAACCGGATATACCGGTGATCGGAGTAGGTCTCCACCTCCTCCACAACGCGCCAGTCGACGACACGCGGTGACAGAGCGGGGCTGGCGAACGAAATGTCCACCACGGAGTCACCCCGCATCCGCACACACGTGGGGACAGAACCCCGATTTAGGACGACCAGGCCTGTCTCCAGAGCCCAGTCCTCCACCATCCTACCCCGCACGTTGGTATAACGGGAACCCCAAGCCAAGTTCTTGGCATTGAAGTCCCCGAGAACAAGCACGGGGAGGGGACGATACCCGACGACGACGGTACGCAGCTCCCTAAGGGAGTTGTGGAACTCGGCGAGAGTTCGGTTCGGGGAGAAGTAGACTCCCACTACTACAATCTCCCCGAACCGTGCTGCTACGCACCCCTGTCCTCTCCTAACACACTCGAGGGACGGGGTACCGGCGGCGGCCGACGAAATAAGTGCCACTGAGCCGTCCAGGTCCTTCACCCAGTCATCCCTGGGCTGGACGTA
The DNA here is from genome assembly GCA_905332915.2 of Hecatera dysodea. NCBI lineage: Eukaryota > Metazoa > Arthropoda > Insecta > Lepidoptera > Noctuidae > Hecatera > Hecatera dysodea. Next base: position 10,834,705 of record HG995304.1, read on the forward strand.
GTACGGCTCAGCGACCACAGCGACATTTATCAACCACTGCGCCATGCTCTGGAGCAACAGGTCCTGAGCGGCGGCGCAGTGGTTGATGTTCGCCTGGAGGAGGCGTAATGGAGCCGTTATTGGCATTCCATTTCGGCCTCCTCCCGGGAACCCTTAGTGGGCTCCGGTGTAGCAGCCACCGCTGTTGCGGCGGCTACATCAGCGGCGGTGGCAACGGCGGCGACGGATGCGGCGGCTGGCACGGAGACGGCGGGTGAGGGCCTCTTACCCCCGGCTTTTGTGGGTGGAGGGCAGGCTTTGCCCCCGGCCCAGTGCTCGGCTGGCTTGCCAGCTGCCGCACATGCAGTGCAGTGCGGCGCGGCGTTGCAGGAGCCAGCCTTGTGACCGGGCTGGCCGCAGCGGAAGCAAAGCCCGCTGCGGTCAACCTCCGAGGTGCAACACGCCCCCGTGTGGTTCCCCACTTGGCAGCGGAAACACCTCAGAGGCCTGGGCTCCAACAGCTTCACTTGCGCCGACACCCAGCCCACCAGCAGTCTGCGACCCTCGGTGATCTTCTTGGCCGCCGTCACGGGGCAGCTCACCACAACGGTGCGCATGCCCGTGTAGTCAGGACGTATGGTGCCTGCCTTGACTTGCTCGGCAGAGCACCCTCCCGTCCTGACCACGGCGGCCACGACCTCCTCCTCCGTGACGGAGTCGTCCAGGCCCAAGATGCGCATATCAGCGCATTTGGTGGGCCTGGACACTCGGGCATCCTCCGCGTTCAGGGACGCCCTGAGCCTCTCGGCCAGAGCGTCTGCGGTTGGGCCGCTGGCTTCCCCGGGGATCTCCAGCATACGGGCACCAGTCATGGTTACCCTCAGCCGGAGGCCCCCGACTATGCCGAGCTCCCGGAGGTCTACCGTCTCCTTTGCCTTGGCGAGCACGTCACCGTACGACACGCCCCTCTTGACCGCGTCTGGCTGTAGCGTTAATACTACAGCTGCGGTCTTTGGGGCGCGGAGCATCGCGGCGACGCGTCGCTCCTTTTGCCGCCGTTTTCGCGCCCGTTTCTTGGCCGCCCTGGCTGCCTTGCCCGCCTTCTTCTTCTCCCCGACCACTTGCCAACCGGCTTCGGTAGAGGAGTTGGAAGGCGGGTCGGAAGATGAGGGCTGCACTGCCGGCGCTGGAGCCTGCGCCGCCTGTGCAGCCACTCCGCCCTTCTTTTGCTTGGCCGGCCCCGGTTTACCCGTTGCCGGCTTTGCAGATGCCGACTTCGCCGGCCCGGCCCCTGCGTTGGCCTGGCCGGACGAACCCGGCTTGGCAGCCACGGCGGCCGCGTATGACGCCGCCTTCTTGCCCTTTTGATCCGCTGCTAGCGGGGGGCGCAAAACGATGCCCTCCAGGACGGAAAACCGTTCCCGGAAGGCGGCCAGCTCCTGTCGCACCAGGTCCAACACCTGATTCTCAGGCGCCGGACCCGGCGCAGGCAAGGGCCGGCTTTGCCCCTGCTTTTGCCCCCCTGCAGGCTGTAGCGGCCCCCGAGAACTCGCTCCTTGGAGACTGGCCAGGTCCGCTCGGAGCCTCTCATTCTCCTTATGGAGAAGCTCCGTGGTGGCCGCCAAGCGGGCGACCTCCTTCCGCAGTTTGGACGTTTCGTCCGTCGCAGGCCTGCGGAAGGTGGCCTCCGCTGCCTCCAGGATAGAGGCCGCCGCCTCGCTTATGGCCCTGTTCTTGGACGCTATCGTCCTCTTCAGGGTCACAGCGCGGACAACGGCCTCAACGGCCTCCGCGAACCCGGCCTTTGGGTCCCGTCGTCCAGCGTCGGGGGTACCAGCGGCTTCGGACTCGCCACCCGAAGACCCCGAGAGAGGTCTGGGATCACTCATCCCGGGGTGCCGCCCCTCCTCGGCGAGCTTCGCCGTTCGCCGAGCCTCCTGGGCGGCGAGCCGTCGCCCCTTGCCTCCCCGACCTTTACCTCTCTTACTGGTGGGGACCTTGCGAGCTGAGGCCAGCTCTCCCTCGGAGGACGACCCCTGATCATCCTCCGGTCTCGGACGCTTCCGGAAGAACTTGCTGTTCTCCGTAGCCCCCGCAACCTCCCCACCAGTATTCCCCTCGCTCATCGCAGCGGATGCGGAGTCAGAATCTGAATCCGCACCCTTCCCGCGCTCGAGCGACGGCTTCTTCCAGAGTTTGGAAGGTAGTGCGCCCTGCACCAGCATCTCCTCCATGGGCTTGGAGCCGGAGGGTCCATTGTCATTATTTTTATCTGCAGCAATCGTAGTCAAGTTGTCAAGCGTGTGGTCGTCGTGTTTGTCCGAAGGGACAGATGGAAGGCGTTTGTTGCCCACCCCAGAATACGGAGGGCAGCCCGCCGAAGCGGGGTGGGATTCCCCGACCGCTGAGCAGTCGGGACCCACCTGGGGACTTATTTCGCAAAGGCCTAGATCCATGGTTTCCTTTTAAAGGGTGCGGTCCCTATTCTCTCCGCCCCATCTCAGGGCCCCCTCTCCTCCCCTCACCTCACTGCTCGCTCGCTGCTCCCACAGTCACGTCTGTTGATCAGACGCGTACCAGAGAGCAGCGAGCAAGCCTGAATCGCACACCGTCCGCAGACCCAAACACTGCTCAGGTCTCCGAACGGTGTGCCCCTCGTGTGTCTCTCTTTGTCTGATCCCTCACTTGCGACCTTCCGGCATGAGTGGCTCTACCGGGAAAGCTCACAAGATCATTGGGACGCGCAAGCCCCACCACGACGGCAACGTGGAGACACATTCGGTGGGGAAGCACGCTTGCCTAGAAGTAACCTATTCACTCTTGACTTAGACTTGTGATGGTGGTTCCGGGTGGTATCAGGAAACATAGACTCTGGCCGGGAATTCCACTCCTTAGTTGTACGCACAATGAACGGGTTCTCAAAACAATGTGTAACAAAAACAACACACAACCTGAAAGGAGTTATTGTGCTCATCAGTATGAATGAGTTTAACTATGATAACATCACTGTAAACGTAAAAAAAAAACTTCACTTCAAATTCACTTCAGAAGATACTCGTACGTTATGCCGAATGATGAAAGCCTCTATGACTCAGTTGATTATTTCATCCCTATATCTAGGTTGGTGCAATAGTAAAAGTTATTTGTAATGATGAAAGATGAAACAATGACTAATTTTAGAGGGGTTTTTTTTTTAAATCTTTTACACATTGTATAATTTGATGAAAACTACAAATAATATGAACATTTTCAAATAGCACGATCCTAAATAATTAAAATGATGTAATTTTATTAGTTCCGTTGTTTCGTAACAAAAATCGTTAAATATTTTTTCTTCTTGTAGCATGTATAATACATATCTGTCTTCAACAATGTAATTGTGTGCAGTGGAACAATAAAGAACCTGAGTTAATTGCACGTCTCGTCTTGAAAAGCCAATATGAAGTAGTTGTTTAATAACACGCTAATGCCACTGAAATATTTGATTATGTTCCGAGGTTTTGGCATTGTTCCTCATACTTCATAAGGCATTACGTGCGTTAAAGTCGGATACATAGGTAGTCGTATTTCAAAAGAGATATCGTTTTAGTGGATAATATTAACGTAACTGTAAAAATAATAGTTTTGATTTTTAAATTTTAACTACAGTTATATGAATTTAGGTTAGAAAATATAGAGCAGATTTTTCTGCTCCATATTTTTTAAACTGAATTTTCTGATTAGTTTTTCCAACCTCCTGAATTAAAAAAATACTGTAATTATTTTCTCCTTTTACTCAAACTCGAAACTTCCTAGTAAGTATTAGAAACACGTTATAATAAATTACCAAATAATTTCATGAACGTTATGAAATAGCGTCTTCTCAAAGTGACAAAGTGGAACAAACCAGCCGCCGCATGCCCGAGACACGGCTGATCTTAACCCGATGTAATAACAGAGGCAATATCGTCATATAACACTACTGATTTACTTACACAGTACCCCCTTGATGTCCCCAGTAATCGTATTGGTTTGTACTATGCAGTCGACGGGCTTGGATTGTGGTGGGTCGTAGGTATTAACAGATAGAACAGTAGTAAGATGTCATTCGCCATTGAGTTGATTGAGTCATTCTATGTGTGTTTGTTGGACAGTTATAAGGTTAAATTCTCATACTAAAAGTAAAATTTATTTCGCATTATAATCCGAGAACAATGAACATCAAAATTTTCAGTATCATAATCATCATAATGTCCCTACATTAAGTAATTTTTTGACAAACAAGCTTCCGAAAAATACTAGAATTGCCCCTCTGAACTACTTACATATGTTAATGATGACGCTAATTAAGGCGGTACCCTGACCAAATAACCTTGAGCATTCGTTCCCTCTTCGCCGCACCCGCAAGATTCGTAGCGATTACGCTCAGATTTTGTAGTAAAATCTATATAAAATCAAATTTTCGAGTTAATTAAAAAATAAAACTAGCAAAATGTTTATTATTAAATTACCTATCCATTACTTTAAGTAGCAAACCAAAATAATGGTTATTTTACGAGGAGATGCATTTTAAAAATAATTCTTTCTCATTTCTGTCGTTTCGTTGCGGCTCTATAATTAAACATTGCGATTTAAAAATAAAAAAATAAAACTACCATTTTGGAGTCAAGATTATGTAGAAATTTAATGTACTTTTTATTTGTTGATATTTCTAATGGATAATGAGAAGATGGCTCCTAAAAACTACACAAAAAACGGCTACCGCTGCGTTTTGCTCGGGGACGCGCCTTAACGTAAATAATGATTTGATGATTAGAGGAAATTAGCTACTGAAAGCACGATAAACCATCGTACGGTTTAACACCCAAACCCGTATAATAATGACAGTTATGGGTATATATATAAACGATAAATTCCTGCACAGAGGTTGTAAAATGTAGAGGTCAGGTGATGGTCGTAGCTAAATATGAATATTTATGTAGCAGAGCTTGTTTTTATTACTTTTCCGTTGTTTTTCGTTTCGGGATCCAAAAAAGTTGAATCGTTCTCCACGACTCGTCGAGCTTCTTTGTTTCAGCGTTTTGTAGTGGTTGACAATATTGATTAAGCTGAAAGGAGTTGCCGTTAAATTGCCAGCAAACCCCAGTTTAGTGATTTAGGAAAATTTTAGTCACAAATCGCTCATTTGCTACAAGTTCGACATATCTCAAAATTGAATTTTTAGTTAATAATAAAGTTGAGTTTACGAAATTGCGCTTCGTTTACTGTAAAACCGTAATGTGTCTAAGCTCTATAGTAAGAGAGAGAGAGAAAGCAGATATTCTCCGAGAAATTACGTTTTTACAGTGAACGGATCGTAATTTTTTAACATATCTGTATTAATAACTAAAAAATCATCAATTTTGAGATATGTCGACCTTGTAGCAAATAAGCGAAATGTCAAGTACAATCCTGAAATAGCACTTTAGTGCATTTCCATTTAGGAAAACACTAGGAATATTTCCCATGGGTAATGCCGCGGTTACAGGCTTGTGTTATGGTTACTGCGTCAAATACCGGTTGTTTATAGTTTACAGCTATTTTAAAGATAGATTTATGTTGACAGGATGAGTGACGCGGTAATCGTGAGTTATGACTTCAATAGTTAACATTCCACTGTTCGAAATTAAACATCAAACAAAGCATGGATTTATGAAGTGCTTAAATACATTAATATCGTGCTATGAAATATGTAAGTATGGAAATGGAATGGAAACAATACAGATAATCTGTAAGCTACCTAGTTCGGTAGCATTTATTTTTTCTTTCCATTTTTGTAATAGTTCAAGTATTACTTCTAACGGGTAAGTCGCGTCCGGCCCTGGTTCAATCCATGGTCCAGAGTGAGGAGGTATGAGACGCGGTCACCTCCTTCTGCGAAGCAGTGATGCTAGCGAAGGAGGAGGCAGGCCGCGTTTGAGAGAGGGAAACCTCACGCTCCAGCCGCCGCAACAGAAGAAGACGGCGATTCCCGGCCATGAGCTATGGATGGCTTGTCGTCCGATCGTAATCAGGCCTGGATCGATGGCGCGTCGTGTTCCACGCGCGTCTCAAAGAGCTGTCAGCAACGAAGACGGGGCCCCATAAGGTCAGTGCCTGCTAGGTTAGCGGAATTTGTTCGAAATAGTCACTGCGGCCCTGGAACGTAAAGGGCACAAGAAGGATCACGGGTGGGGTTTAGTCAGTAAGAGTCTGACACTCCCTTCCGCTCCGCCCAGAGCAGGAGAAGTCATTTGATAATTTCCCATGCATAAAAAAGGGTAACTCTCATAATTTTAAGTACCGTACGCATTCTCATCGCAATCGCATATTGTCAAAATCACCTCTAGTTTTCCCATATTTTGTCAAGTTTCTGTCATTGATACGGCAGTTATGGCTGAGATGATAGTGTAGCGGCAACAATGCTGCCACAAGAATAAACTAACGAAGCAAATTTGTGCGGAAACAAAAAGAACCGCAAAGTCATCTATTCCGCCAGCGACGAATTAAAATCCTGCATTTTTCCGTGCGATTTGAACATATTATGTACTAGCAGCGCCCCGCGGTTTCACCCTCGTAGTTCCCGATCCCGTGGGGATACGGGGATAAAATTTAACCTATCTTACTCAAGGTGAATGTAGCTTCCTAATGGTGAAAGAATTTTTGAAATCGGTGCAGGAGTTTTTGAGTTTATTCGACACATACAAAAATAAAAAAATACAAATCTTTCCTCTTTATATTATTAGTATAGATATGTACAAGAACCCAAATATAAACGATAGAACAGTTGCCCACCGGACACAACAACCGTCCGGTCGGTGGATCCCCCTTTTCAATGGAGGTTTGCGGGACTTAACATCTCTGTACCGCATACCTCCCTGTAATAGGGATGTTTCCTGAGGAATAAAAATATGATTCTATTTAGTCCGTTAGATTATCGAAAAATATTGGACACGTATTTTATGCTTTATCAAATCTATAAAAATTGATGAAGATAAAAAGCTTCAAAGATCATGAGTGAGGGGGCTTGTAACGACAAGCCCCCACTCATGATCGCCGTGACGACTCACGGCGTGGTAAAAATCATACCAAGAAGTGACGTCACACGAGTGTTCAACGCAATGTATCATCTTCGTTTTTTGTTTAGATGAAAAAAGAAAAAAATAGTTGTCCAATATTTTTTAGAAATCTATCTAACGGACACTTATTAAATTTGAAAATGAAAATAATATATCTAGTTTTAATTTCCGCGAATATTAGTGGTTGCAGGTATGCACCTCCCTCCCGCCCGCTATATTATGCACATGCAAGATTACAAGGCAAATGCAAGGATTTTAAGCACATGCAGGAAGGCAAAGCAAAACCCAACACCATTACCGACACGTGTTTCGCCTCTCCACGAGGCATCCTCAGGGGACGTGTTGACTCGCTGACCGTTGAGTTGTTGGACACTTATTAATTTTTTTTAGTCAACTATAGGGTAGCTCAGTTCCAATTCTACTGTTACTTAAGCAACGTACGCATTCGCAAGTTGCTTTCTGTCAAAAAATGTTTTGAAATTGAAGCTTTTTTACAGATTCCGACTGAGATGTGAACGCGAACGTAAAAAATACTAGAAATGGCACTTATATGACTACTTTTAACTCTTCCTAAAACGGAAATTGTCATTCTGATGTAGGTACTTTTGGCCGTCACAAGAAAGATTGGCGAAGAAAAACCCGTCTAAATGGTGCACGATCTCAAAAACAGATCAAGCAAGTCCTTATCCGAACGACTATTTTACTATTCGCTTCAAAAGAAATAGGAAGGTATTTGATCCCAAGAGAAGCGATCGCGGCGATATGATCTTTATCTACTCTATTCATATTTCTAGATCTCAATGTAGGCTTCGCATGTAAGTACGCTATTCTGTTACTTTATCGGGTATTGTTCACCTGAATGTATGATTTATTATGACTAATGTTCTCCTGTCTGTAATAAATATTTCGTTGGAATACAGACCGTATTTTGAAAAGGGCAAGGATGTAAGGTATATCTATTGTGGAAACTCTAGAAGTCTAGATGGAGTCTAAACATCTTTTGTTATTTTGACGAGCTATAATTTTAGTAATCTTATTATTATGAAACCCTGAACACAAATACGAGGTAGGTAAGTAGGTAGTAGGTATCAAATTTTTGTGTTGTATATTTTAATAATTAAATAAACTCTTTATTTTTCTTTTCTTTTCGCAATGAAAATAACCTAAAACAAATATTAATATTATTTCAACTAGCTGTATTCCGTTCTATTCTGGGATTTGGTTTCTTTATTCCTGATGTTTGATCAATGTGCGTGAGCCACGGCGGCCTTCAACAAACTGTTGCCCGCGGCTTCTCTCACATTAATATAGATTTTCGCAAATAAAAAGTAGCATAATAACCATCTCATCTTTCTCTACACGAAAATACTGCACCAAAATCAATCCAGCTTTCTAGATGATGTCGTAACAATGAAACCCACTTACACATCTTTATTATAAGTAAGGATGATACAATAAAAGCCACTTTTGTACGTCAACGTGTACAAGAAAAATTAATTGATGTTACATTGCCTGCCAGGCGTCTTTCAATCGAATTTCCTATCTAAATTCTTATCTGTCCGAAGACAACTTCTACCGCCAAAGTTAAGTCCTTATAACGAAACTATTCAGAACAGTTCTCAATGAAGTGATAGCTCCAAGTTCATCTCTTTGCTTGAGCGCATCTTGTTGAATGTCTTTCAGCTCTCAAATGCCCGATAAGTAAAGAAAAGCCGGCAAATATTCTCCATGGGTCGAGGTGGAATAGGCATCATTATTGCTATTGGAAAACGCCAGTTCGCTCATTTATTTCTTCTAGATATATTGTGAGTGGAAACTGTGGAAAGTTCAGTTTATTTGCTTCATTTTTTTCATTTTATATCAAGTTGGCAAAAAACTAGATGGGTGTCATTTAATTGCAAACTTGTAGACTTGTGCTGTTCACATTAAATTGGCTGTTTTAAATGAATTCAAACGACCGCAACAGTTGCGCTCGAGAATTTATCACATTCAAATCGCGATAGTAGTTATTGTGTTATTTCAGAAATTGTACTTCAGTGAATAATTTTAAACAATTTTCCAAGCCTGACCAGTGGCCGTACTATGAAGTGCCAATGCTATCATGATTCAGTGTGAGGGAAAGGGATAGTGCTATTCGTTTTGTGTAACTCCGTCTCTCTCTGACACAGGAATCATGATGGATTTAAGACGTTATGGTAGGGCTGCTGGCCCGTTGGCTTAGCGTCAAGACAAACTTACATTTAATATAACAGGAGGTACTATCAGAAATCCACACGAATGCATCCATAGCATAAATACTAGGAACAAACACAATTTCGTCTTTCTTAAAACCAGACTCAAGAAAATAGGTGCTTCGTTTCGATACCAATGTATGGATAAATAAATTCAAACTATTTATAAAACGTAAACTATGCCAGAATTTTCCACTTTTAAAACAATGATCAAAACTCAAACTTTCAGAAAAATCTGTCCAGGAGTATTTGAGTTTATTTGTTACAAACATACAAATTTATTTTTAATATAAGTGTACCTAGATTTATTAATACGTGTAGCATACACTTTGTACCCCTGTTTACAAAAAAAATACACGAACGGAGTAGGATGAAATCTGGCGCAATTGAAGTTCGTATGGAAAAAGTCTAATATTTTTTTAAGCTTTAAAATACATTAAATTATGTGGTCGAAATTCTACTGGTAGCTTTTAAAACACGAGATTTTTTCCGTGTCTTTTCTTTCATTTTTTTGTGCGTCTTTTCTGTTATCTGGATTTGGAGAAATGTGATCTAAAAAATTCCATTCTAAATACCTTTAGTTAAACATCCGTCCTTCCCTTCCAACTAACCCGAATCCCATGAAGGATATATGCGACCCACTTACCGCAACCTAATGATGCTGAAATTTTGTGCACACGTGTAGTTTCGATGACAATATAGTGCCATTTAGGTTATAAAATATTATAAAAAGGAAAGATTTGATTGTTTGTTTGTATTGTATAGGCTCCGAAACCACTGAACCGATTTGAATAATTCTTTCACTGGTGCGAAGCTACACTATCCCCGGGTGACATAGGCTATATTTAATCCCCATATTCTTATGGAACCGGGAACTATGCGGTTGAAACCGCGAGACGCTGCTAGTAGGTCACAACTAGCTTTGTATTCCGGATTTGCTACTGAGAACCGAGCTTTTTCTGAGATAAAAACACTCATGGATTGTGTATGAAGCTTTTTGTCAGTGAAATAATTTAATCAACTGGATCAGCAGGCAATCACTTCCAAAAGTCATTTATTTATAAACATTGGTCAAAACATCCAAAGAGCAACACAAAAAAACCAGTTGACTGTTACAAAGTTTGGTTTTGGTAGTTATTTATTATATTTTACTAGCTGCTGCCGCGGCTTCGCCCGCGTGAATGTCGTAAATTATAAAAAGTATTTTATGTGTTATTCCAGACTATGATCTATATCTGTGCCAAATTTCATCAAGATCCATTCAGTAGTTTTTGCGTGAAAGAGTAACCAACATCCATTCATACTTACAAACTTTCACGTTTATGATATTAGTAAGATTGAATAATAATAAATAATAAAAATATATATTATTAATTAATACGTCTTGGGGCCTGACTAAGACGTCTTAGTCACAAGTCTATGTTTTTGTAAGTTATGTGGTACTTTTTTCTTACAAAGTATTTAACCACAAACGTTACGAGAGAGTAATAAAAACTATTAGTTATTGCCCACCGTTATGTCCAATAAAACTTTATTTGCGTATTTTTGTTCATCCTTTAATTGACTCTTTTATTTGAATGCAACATAGTAGGCAACTGTAGTTGTTTTGGAATCTTGGTAAACAAAAAAGTTTTTAAGTGTCTTCCGTACAGGGTGTAAAATAAAACAATGCAAAACATGAAAAGGGGTCTATGTACTCATCATCATGAACCACTTTTAGTATGGGAGAAACCGGAAAACGCGTAAAGATATCAACTAAATATTTGTTCATATTATTTCTGTGACACCTTGTATTACCCATCTATCTTTATCTCACAATATTTTTGGGGGTCATGAAGACCTAAGCATGGATATGAATATGAACCAATTTTACTACCAGCCCTAAAATCGTGAAATATGTTCCATTTTGACCGCTAATTGGCAAAAATAAATAAAAGCGAGGGTAACATACGCCAGACACCGAACTCAAATGATAGCAAATAAAATATTTTTCATGAGATCACACTATCAAACAACCGACACAATTTTCATGAAGGTTTCGAAAAAAATATAAAAATATGGCCAGATATTGGCAGGATATCTGTATTGTGAATTGACACCCATCACTCGTCCTTTTCATTTCTTGGGTATTTTATATATAGGGTATTCCAGAAGTGTGTGGTCATATTTTAGGGTTGTGTAGTTACTCTATTGAGTAAATAAATATTATCAAAAATATATCAAATCAAAAAATTTCATAATTTTATCAATTTTTTTTCTCATTTTTCAAAAAAACTACTAAAAAGGTTAAAAAATAAACACTTTCAAGCAGCTTGATACAGTCGGTGGCATCGAATCTGTAATTGAACCACCACTAACTGCATCAAAAAGCTTAAAAAGTGTCCTTTTTACTGTTATTTTTTTAGTTAGTTAAAATACCTGGTTTTTTTAATTTTCTTAATTTTACAGCAGATACAGAACACCATCCTTAAATATGACCACGTACTTCTGAAACAGTTTGTATTTATTCAATGTACATATCAATACCACGTCAATATTTTATACCCAACATGACAGGGGACGCTATTTATTCCCCTCCTCAAGGTATAACAAGTATTGGAGTTTATTATAAACGGATTTTCTTTTGAAAAGTTCTAAACGAAAGTAGGACATAGGTGCCTTGTTATATTGGCGTTATTGACATATTCAAATACCTATAGGTTGAGTTTATTTAAAAGGGTGCTGCGTAAATTTGGATAACTCAAACACTAGAACGTTTTTATTCCGACCAAATGAAAAGAAAAACAAAATGTAACATAAAAATTGTAGGTTGTTTTTATTAGGCTTAAATAAAATAACCTATATTTTTCGAAACCTAATTAGTTGAGTTCTTATGCGTATTAATTAAAATAATAACGGAAGACCGTAATTATTGAAACTACAAGTTTCTCGCCACAGACTATCTTTATTTCATAGAACATAATAGATGTCGCTGATGCACCTTACCAATAAGGTGTTATATGTATATTATTTTGATATATAAATACCACACTCCCTTATCAAAATAATTGACATACAGACATTACTAATTATTGATACACAAGACCAAACAAATATTTATAACGAAGTGACACCTAACTGTTCAGCAAAACTATCATATTGCTGTAACCAAACCTGTCAGGCTTTTTTCTTTCTCTAACATCCTTTTCTGGATTTTACATTCTGTAAATTCTTTAATTCTCTTGCTGGTACACTGTCAAAGTATTCATCTGAAGAACTATTGTTTGTGCTTGATTCTTCTTCTAAGTAGGTACTGTCATTATTGTTACTCTTTACCGTACTATCTGATAGTTCAGAGTCGGAGCCATCAGAACCTCTAAGCTGGTCAACTCTGTCAGATGGCGACTTGTTGTTTTCATTTATGACAGCTTGTATCATTTCTGAATTATTCTGCTCAATAATAGTGACATCTCTGCTTGTTATAACCTTGTTGGTTTTAGGATTATACAATCGGTACCCTTTGACATTTTCAGCATTCCCAACTAAGTAATACTTTTCTGCTTTCTTATCCCACTTAAGCCTTTTCTCTTTTGGGATGTGAGCCATAACTGTGCTTCCAAACATTCTTATATGACTGACATTTGGCTTACAACCAGTCCAGAGTTCATATGGAGTTTTTTGGTTCAACCCTGAAGCTATAGTTCTGTTCTTTAAATACACTGCTGTGTGAACTGCTTCAGCCCAAAATTTCTTCTCAAACTTTGCATCATACAGTAAGCATCTGGCTCGTTCTACAATCGTGCGGTTAAATCTTTCGCACATCCCATTTTGCTCTGGGGTATAGGGATTGGTTCGTTGATGAACTATGCCACATTGCTTCAAATAGTTTTTCATTTCATTTGAACAAAATTCTGTGCCATTATCTGTTCTCAACCGTTTTATACTGTTATTCGTCTGTTTTTCAACCATGACCTTGAACTCTTTAAAACAGGAATAAACTTCACTTTTATTCTGCAAAAAAAAGGACAAATGACATCCTGCTGTAATCGTCCACAAACAGCAAAAAATACCTAGATAAACCAATTGACTTGGTCTCCATCGGTCCACATACATCGGCATGTATCAACTCAAGAACACACTCACTTCTGTGATTACTATGTGGAAAAGGTAACTTAGTCTGCTTGCCTTCACAGCATACTGTACAGTTGAACTTCCTGATCATAGATTTTTTATCAAACTCTAAACCTTCAACGGCACCATTTCTCATGTCATTCAAGTCTTTGCTGTTAATATGGCCAAGCGTTCTGTGCCATACTATGTCTGAAGTCGTTGTTGCTGAAGCTGCCAATATACATGACCTTGTGTTTAACTTGTAGACCCCATTCACCAACTGTGCTATTCCGATCAGTTCATTCTGCGTATTTCTGATGCAACAACATCCACGCTGGAAACTTACTTTATTTCCATGCTTTATCAGCTGACTGACAGACAATAAGTTAGTGGTAAGATCAGGAATACATAACACATCTTTGACAACAACATCATATTCCTTATTGTTCACAACAGTCGTGATCTGTGTACTCCCTGAGCACAACACCGGCATAGTTGTTTTATTTGCAACTATAATCTCCTTTGTAGTTAGGTTATGTGACTTATTTTCTATTTTCTCCTGGCTGATCATCATGTGGCTACTTGCACCGGAGTCAACGTACCATTCATTTTTATCAAAAACACCGTTTAGAAACACTGCACTAAAAGCATTTACATGTTGTTTCTTCTTTTGTGGACATTTGTTTTTATAATGACTATTTGTTTACATTCATAGCACTTGATAGTTTTGACAGATGACGTTTCTCCAGTTTTGCCAACTTTGTTTCCTTTATTTCGCTGCCAACCTCTGGATGATAAAAATGCGCTTTCGGACTCACTGCTGCCAACATTATCACTCATGTCTAACAGTTTTGTTTTAATGACGTCAGCGGATATGGCCATTCCCGAATGTTCTATCGCCATTATCATGGGGGAAAATTTTTCGGGTAAACCTGCCAATAGCAGCGATCCGATCCATTCTTCATTAATATCAAACCCGGTTCCTCTTAATTTTTGCGCCGTATCTATGAGCTGCGTAACGTATGCCGTCATTGACTCACTGTTTTCAAGGCGTATAGAAATCAGACTTCGCAACAAGCTAATCCTGCGTGTGAAACCAGAGTCGTCGAATAGTGTTTTGAGTTTTTTCCAAACACCCAAAGCTGTCTTCTCATTCTTTATATGCACGTATAACGACGAATCTATTGTCATCACCAACTTAGCTTTTGCCTTTTGATCGTCAACAGCATTTCCGCCATCACCGGCTTCTGTTTTTTGCTTGTTGATGTCGACGCCTTCCAAAATTAAGAAATTTTCTGCCGCGAATGCCCACTCATCGTAATTTTCACGACCCTTGAGTTTTGGAACATTTATGATGTAACTTCCAGCCATTTCAAATTAGAAAAACTTTATTATTTTAATTATTTTACGGAGCCTGGGTCCATTACCTATTGAAACTACAAGTTTCTCGCCACAGACTATCTTTATTTCATAGAACATAATAGATGTCGCTGATGCACCTTACCAATAAGGTGTTATATGTATATTATTTTGATATATAAATAACAGTAATGAAACGAGATCTTTGTCAGTACCTTATCAAAGTACGGACGTAGCTAATTTTAAATATTTGTTTTTATTATACCCACGACAACAGACCTATAATAATAATTTAGTGACCAGAGGGCTGGCCCGTTTTTTTTTTGCAAAAAGAATTAGTAATAAATAGTAGTAGTAAATAGTAGTAGTATACATAGTAAAGAATTAGTAATCTTTTGGGCACTTTTCTCGATAACAGTGATGTAGAGCAATACTTCGATATATAAATTACGCCTAAGTACGAATGTAGTTCGGTTTCGGTTTTAGTAAACATAGGTACATCTTATTTATAAAATTCTCGTGTCACAATGTTAGTTACCATAATCCTCAGGAACGGCTTGACCGATTTTTATGAAAGTTTATATGCATATTCAGTAGGTCTGAGAATCAGCTACTATCTATTTTTGATACCCCTAAGTGATAAGGGTTGTCCACCCCTAACATTTTTTAATTTTATTTTATATGGCAAAACAACGTTTGCTGAGTCAGCTAGTAGTTGTACAATTATACATATATTGTTTTGTGCTAATAAATAATGTTTTCTTATAATCCCCAAAGCAAACCTTTAAATTGATATTCTGATTATAAGTTCATTTCTATTTCCTGATTTTTTAGAAAATAATAAGAAAATCGTGGTTTTAATTTCCGCCGTCCTTATTTAAGTTAGCGTTCCTTCCATTAGGGGTAACTCCTCGGGGCAACTCCCCCAATAAGATTACCAAGATTGTTATAGCTAAGTTAGTACTTAGAACTTGGACCAGTCTACAAACTAATAATATTTTATCTTAGTAGTTTAAATTCTAACCAGAAATATAAAAAATTCATTTCATAAATTTCAAAATATCAATTGATGAGGTACAAATGGAACACTAATGAATTCAAAGACGGTAAATATGTTTATGTTTAGCACTTAGCGTAAGCACTTTACAGTTTGATTTCCGATAGTTTTTTTTATAAGAATAATAATATTTATTTTAAATAATAGAGTTTAGGTTTAGTCTTCATGCACTAGGCTAAGCCAAGATTCCAAGCTATCAATAAATATGCGCAGTAAACTTAGTTTTATTTTAATTATGTTAATACCATTAAAGTAAAGAAATGTACATGTACTTACACTCCTCATCAGAAAAATCGAAACAAAACTTTCAAGGAAGTTTATGTTTTGTAAGGATTATCAGAAAAATGTGTATATTTAGGAATATGTATATCTCAAATGTCGTATAATAGTGAATAATATGAGGTTTTCTCATCCTAATGTTAATGTTCTAAGTTCAAATGAAATTTTCATAGGTTTCGTAATTTTGTTGTTTAACAAGTCATTTTTACCCTGTATGGAATGTGAAAGAAATGGATAAAAAACTAAGAAACGTTTATACGTAACTTTTTACGTAACTTTTATTCCCACCCTGAGCTCGTATTACTGCTTCCATATGATTTTTCATCGATCAGATGAGAGTCACAATCAAATGTTGTGGCATTCCATTCCTCTTGGATTGCATTTTGCAGCTGGCTAAGTGTTTCTGGGGCAGGATCTCTTGCACGAATTCGTCTCTTTAATTAACCCCCGACGCAAAAAGAGGGGTGTTATAAGTTTGACGTGTCTGTCCGTCTGTCTGTCTGTGGCTTCGTAGCTCGCGAACGGATGAAGCGATTTCAATTTAGTTTTTTTTTTTGTATGAAATGTGAGTTACGGGAGAGTGTTTTTAGACATGTTTAATGAAAATCGGTTGAGTCGTTTAAAAGTTGTGGGGGGTGAAACTGGGGAAGAATAACCGAATGTCTGCAAATATACTCAAGTGGGGTCTCAAATGAAAGCTCACTGCAAGAGAATATTGATGACTTAATCGAGTGTTTTCTTATAAGTACCTAGTTTATAAAAAGTATAAAATAAAAATTATAAAAACACAAAAACCGAACTCCCCTTTAAAAAGTAAAAAAAAAATCAATTTTAAAGTACGGAAAGTACCTAAGTATTCTAAAAAAAAATACGTCGCGTTGGGTACCGCTCGCGTTGGGTATAAAAGACTAAATAGGTAGGCATGTAATACTTATGAAAAAAAAATCGTAGATAATAAATAATTTGCAACGTGACATATTTTTTTATGAAAACACTCAGAAGCAAACAGTAACTCAACATCCTAATTAAATTTTAACTCTATTTCGTTCATCTATTCAGAATTTCTTCACGTCTAATTCACGTTCCGGGTTTGTGAATAACGTCGAAAGTGAATGTTGTATACCACAATTAAAATCTCGCATCTATTGTTTAGTTGCGTCACTACAATTAGTTTCATTGAATGAAGTGATAACTTGCTAAATGTTACTGGAATTAGGTAACGGTGTAAGGAATATAGACGAATGATTCACGCGAAGAGTAAGTTAAAATGTTTCTATTTTTTTGCTAATACCATTTTATTTGAGACTAGCATCGCCCCGCGGTTTCAGCCGCGTAGTTCCTGTTCCCGTGGGAATATGGGGATATGTGCCTATGCCTATGCCTATGTCTATTCACCGGAGATAGTGTAGCTTCCCAACAGTGAAAGAATTTCTCACATCGGTCAAGTAGTTCCGGAGCCTATTCAATGCAAACAAAAAAAACAATCAAATCTTTCCTCTTTATAATATTAGCGTAGATAGGATCGCGTTTACCCACAATCCCACCTGATTGAAAGCGATGATGTGGTCGACGATGGAGCACACTTGCGTGTATGTAACCTATTCACTCTTGACTTAGGGACCTCATGTTGTGGCTATCAGGGAAGCGTTACTTCTGTAGGGAATTCCACTCCTTAGCTGTACGCGCAGTGAAAGAATTCCCAAAACGTAATCACATAATAAAGCTCTAAAAATAAGCATCTATGCTTCGAGAAGAAAGAATGTACGTATAGTAGCCTCCTGACTGCTACTAAGACATACCTAGATAGAAAAATGACAGACCGCTAAACTTCGTAAAATAACATTTCATGGTGTGCAAATTTCCTGACCATACTTTTACTGAATAACAGTAAGTTTCTAACCTAGTAGGTACCTTTAATTCCGATGATCGTAGTTACCAAGCCAATTTTTAATAGTCACTAAAAATACTCTCGAAAATACAATGAAGCTATACTTGGAAAAACTTGGAAGTCATTTTTTTTTGTAAACAGTTTACCTAAGTTTTAATTAAAATATACTTGTGTTGAATTCCGAGGAACCACTTGGCTATTATGAAAATGGAACATACGGCTCCCTTTAGCATACTTTGTCCAGCTGTTGGGATAAAGTCTCCCTCTCCTTTTTCCACATAACTCTGTCCTTTTCTAGATTGGGCTAGGCCTTTCGAAGGGAATCGGGCCCGTTCCTATGTAGAGTATACATACGTATTGTACTACATACCTATCTACTAAAGTGCGTCCATGTGTAATCGTGTTCAGTTAGTTCCCTCACACATATTTCAATTAAGAAAATTAGCACGTATATCCGTACGTTTAGAAGGAGTTAGCATACTTTGTCCAGCTGTTGGGATAAATTCTCCCTCTCCTTTTTCCACATAACTCTGTCCTTTTCTAGATTGGATTAGGCCTTTCGGTAGGAATCGGGCCCGTTCCTTTAGTTCTATGTAGAGTATACGTATTTTACTACATACCTATCTACTAAAGTGCGTCCATGTGTAAGCGGGTTCAGTTAGTACCCTCACTCATATTTCAATTAAGAAAATTAGCACGTATATCCGTACGTTTAGACGGAGTAAATCGAGCGATTTTAAATGTTAGTCATGCATCCACTAACATTTTCCGTCAAACGATTGTTCGTGAGTTAGATTGCACGCCTTTCGCGTCAGCTAGTGCAAATTACCGTAGTATCAAATTGCTAATGATAAATTGTAAATATAAAAGTTTATAGGTAACCTACACCCCTGGATAATAATTACAATTTATGAAAGTAAATAATAATGGTAGTAGTGCTGCTCCATAAAGAACTCAAGATTGAAATATAAATTGAATTTCAAAGTTCCCGAAAATTAAATTCGGATGTTTTGTCGCGATGAATTCACAAATTATTATCTCGTGGGAAATCTTCACTACGTTTTTTCTTAAAAGATTATATTTATCCTCCTGGGTGAATATATAAATTCAGATAAATTGATTGTTTAAAAAGTTGATTATCGTCTGAAGATTATCCGTCTATTGTATGGAATGTCTTACCGTACCTATGGCATTATCAATCTAAGAATAACCCAAGCAGCAAAATTATCCTATAGTGCAGATGAAGGCCCAACTTACTCCATGCTGGCTATTATAAGCGTGGTAGTAAATACTAGAACCGTTAAGAGAATATTATAAGTGCTGGAGGCCTATAGCATCTGCACTATAGGATAATTTTGCTGCTTGGGATTACCCAAGCAGCAAAATTATCCTATAGTGCAGATGAAGTCAGCCAATTGCATAAAGCCTGTAGGTGTCTGTAATGTAATACCTACAGGCTTTATGCAATTGGCTGACTTCAAAGTGCTCATGTTGAATGGCCACATTTTGTTTCATTGTAACGCACGTGTACCATTGACAAGGTAATCAAAGAATGATTAATGCTCATTACTTTGTGAATGATGGAACACACCATAAAGACATAAATTCCATGTCACATATCTAAGCTAACCTATTCCACCACGACACAGAGCCTTAAAAACTAGCACTAAGGCTGCTCAGGTATCTTCTGGAATCACTCTTTCCATCGTAGACCTCATCCAACAAGGCCGATTATATAAAAACATAATGGTTACTGGTTAGCTGTCAGAATTTTGTTCGAAGGAGACACAAAGATGGGTTTTAATCAGTAAGAAGCTGATACTGCCTTCCACTCTGCCCAGAGCGGGAGAAGTCATTTGATGAAAGCTGTCGAAATGATCGCAGGTCATCGCAATAGTTAGTCGGTCGTAATTAATAAAAAAATAGATATAAATAAATCACAAAAACAAAATAAACATTTGATTTGTTGGTAACATTACCTGACTAATAATAATAAAATGTCTGTATCCAATAGAAAATGTAGGTTTCTCTGCATTTTGCGGTTAATAATGTACCAACCGAACAAAACTTGAAGGTTATGAAGATTACATAAACAGTAATAAAATAGATATATATGCATCAACACTCAAAAGTAGTTCCTTTGTTCGTCCGTATGTTTATTTGGCCCCCAGAGACCAAAATTAACACACTACTCCTAAAACTTCATTGTAAGTTTGTAAACAGTTCAAGCAGATTGAGACTTACAATGTAACCTTAATGGAGTCCCATTACAATTTAAACTTTAAATTATGCTATCTAGTTTATAGTTTAATTGTTTAAACATTGATTGTACTTTCAGAATTAATGAGAATATTCAGGATCACCAAATGCAAGTTATGAAATAAGTCAAAATAATAAGTGAAACTTACAAGAATGCGGAAAACCGAACAAAGTAAATAACGCACATCATTTTTTTAAATGACAAACGATAAGTGAAAATGGCAACAATTCCCCACACAATATTACGTGCGAAAAGTATTTAAGCGTAATAAAGGTTAAAAAACTATCCAGAGACATGAACTAGTGTAACAAATGTGTGCCGAGAACGGACCGTGACGGACAAATTATTTTATATAGCTACGGTCTAAGTAGATGCCTGTAATGAGAGGTGAGTAAACTTAAGCAGATTACTCAATGTTGTACTAGAATGCCGTTGGAGAATGAAACAATTCACGTTGATTATTTTCAAACTAAATAACCCTTTAAAAGGAATATAATTCAACTGACTCAAATCACATTTAGCCTAACTTAAACTAGGCAACATATACAGCTCTATCAGTAATATCGTTTAAATCCTAAAAGATGCAAGTGAGAAGTAGAGAGAGTAAAAAGAGTTTAGGGCCTTTAGGATGGGTGGAAAATTCCCCGCAATCTGTCAAAGAAGTTCCAATTTCAATACATTTTTGACTGATTGCGATGGGCACGTGAATAATATAATAAAAATGTGTATAATTGACCCTCAAAAGTCTAAATCCAAGCGCATAGATTAGGCATACGTAAGGATATCGGTAAAATGATAGAATAGCAATGTAACTGACCTATCCAACTAAAGCTTCCTCCACGCGGCTAAGTGGAATAAATTGAACTGAATTGGCTCACTCAAATACGACTTATATCTGACAGTCTTTAAATCCTCGGAATGAAGCACTAGCAACATAAATTGAAAACAACCTACGCATGAACCGAAAACGTCAACGAACTGAACGACAATTATCTAAGTTCTAAGTTATAACTGTTACATCTATCTGAACACACAACATTGTACGATGTGCCGTGAGGTTCGTTCATTCATACACAAATGTAACAAGCGAACTATTCAGTTGGAATAGGTGTGGTGACTGCGAGTGGTCACGACCTGACGTGCAAATGGCAACGGCAATTCGGACATATGCTCGACATTTCGCTTGTTTACAAATCCATTTGTTCCTACTCCCCGCTTATTATGTATTCCCTATTATCATAACTGTTAAAGTCACCACTGTGCCTTTGA
The DNA here is from genome assembly GCA_905332915.2 of Hecatera dysodea. Taxonomy (NCBI): domain Eukaryota; kingdom Metazoa; phylum Arthropoda; class Insecta; order Lepidoptera; family Noctuidae; genus Hecatera; species Hecatera dysodea. The sequence goes on from HG995304.1 coordinate 10,856,192, forward strand.
ACCGGTATGAGAACTAAATTGCTATTATTTCACAAAGGCTACAATCGATCGTGTTCGATACGACACAATGGAGCGACAAAATTGACAAAGAAGAATACAATCGTGCTCGATTAAAAATAAAAATGGCAACATGCGAATGGGAAAGGGTGAAGCGAGGTCTGTGGTACGTTCACAATTTGTGGCAAGTGAAACAAAAACGTACCCTTTAATTATTGCGACCATTCGACTCTGTTTGCGGTCAATTCGTTTGTTTCCCGTGCTTGCTCGTGTTTATTCTAATTTCAAAAGTTAACTCGACAATGCACTTGTTTTAAAGCTTATAGATTTCGGCGGCGACCTCTCGCTTCTAACATCAATCATCATCAACAGCCTGTTGCAGTCCACTGCTGGACATAAGCCTCTCCAATTGCACGTCACTTACGTACATCTATTTTTGGCTTCTCGCATCCAGTTTCTGCCAGCCGTCCTGCGCAAATCCCTGCCGCTTCCGGCCCTGGTTCAATCCATGGTCCGTAGCGAGGAGGAATTGGAAGCCGTCACCTTCTTCTGCGAAGCAGTAATGCTAGAGAAGGAGGACGCAGAGCGCGTGCGGGAAAAACCTCACGCCCCAGCCGCCGCTACAGAAGAAGACGCCCCGGGCGTCGGCAGTCGTAGGATGATTCCCGGCCACCGTAGGCGCGGGCCTGCGAATGGCGAGCTATAGGTGGCTCGCCGTCCATTAACAACCGGGCCCGGGTCAACAGCGCGTCGTGTTCTATGCGCGCCTTAAAGTGTCTGTTGTCAGCAAAGAAGATGGAGCCCCATAGGGTCAGTGCCTGCTAAGGTTGCGGAATTTGTTCATAAGTGTCACCGCGGCCCTGGAACGCAAAGGGCACTGGGTCCTCCCAGTGCCCTTTGCGTTCCAGGGCAAGGGACAAGGGTAGGTTTTATTAAATAAGAATCGGACACTCCCTTTCGCTCCGACAAGAGCGGGAGAAGTCATTTGATGATTACCCATCCGGAAACAGTTCCCAGTATCGGGAATTATTCTAGTTACTGATTTTATTTCAAGTATTCAAATAATAACAGGTAATAGGGATTATTTATTGAAATGATTGTTCAATCCACGACAAAAGTGCTCAAAAACCGAGCCAAAGCCCTACCCTCACAAAAAGTTATAATAGTTTTTTTTTGTTAGCAGCAAAGAAACAATACCCAGAAGAATCAAGAATAAAGCAAGACGAAGATACCGAAAGACACAAAGTAAATATGCGCAGCGATGACATAGCATAACAATTAGCAGCTACACAACAAAGCTCAAAATAAAAAAAATTAAATGTAAAAGTTTCCTTAAACACTGTCATCAACTGAGCATTGTAATGCTAACAAGCAAAACTTGTTAAAACGGAACTGCGCAAACTAAAATAGCTCAGTTTGTATATAAGTTTCAGCAAAACACGTGTTATTCTGAGCTGAAACCTGAAGGACAGTAGAAATTGTGTGCGAGGACGAAATGCATGACGCAAACAATGGAAACAGGTATAACAAGGATGTGGAAATGTTCCCACTGCATTGTGTGCTCAGATAAATATTTTTATTGTTTACTCTGTGTATCGTGTAGCTGGCCAGATGGAAAAGAAAAAAGATTTTCCTTTATTAATGTGGTTCTACAGAGGTGTGCTTCTTTGTTCGTTTTATGGTTTCCTTCGTGTTCAAAGCCTTTGGTTTATTGAATTGCCTTACATTTCCGATACTATAATTTTTGGCTTTGTGGTCTCTGTTTATTTTAGTTAAAATTTTCTTGTCATTCGTCACTGAGATGTGACTTTTCTTATCAATCTCCAGGTTTATGAATTGAGAATTTGTGGTGAAGATCTTGTAGCACCTATTCTACGTTCAATTTTGTCTAGTTCTCAACTCAACTTGAAATTCTGTGCTCTACCCAGTGGCGTGCAGTGGTTCGAGTTAGGGTAGGCCAGTGAAAATGTCCAATTAAATTTTAAAAATAACCATATTATTCAGGGTTGATTTTTAATGAAATGAGTTTTTTTTTTAAATAGCCTATTTAAAAAAACACCGCATTTCAGCCCTGAATAATGTGGTGTTTTTTTTTTTTGGACATTTTCTCTGGCCTACCCTAACTCGAACCACTGCACGCCACTGGCTCTACCTTAATTAGTTGCATTAAAAATTAAGCAATGAAACGATACAAGTGAAGTTTGTCTGTCTATCGATGTAGGTAGGTACAGTAGCATCCTTCCGTATTTGCTAATAAGCGCAGAAAATGCGATCTAAACTCGTTGAGTACGGCAATTTCCTCTTTGACGTCTTCTTGTAACGATCATAGTCAAGCTTATATTTTTCAGTGGATATTACGAGCAGATATTATGAAAGTGGAGCATTGTTATAAAACAAAATTTCATAGCTTAGATCTTCGATTTTAAAGTTAAAACGAGCTTTATATTGTTATTCTGTCTACCCTGAGCTGGTTTTGATTGCTAAAGTTAAACGTTAAACCAATATTTTGCTATCGTAAGAAAATGGGACGCACGTGTAAGAGTTCTTAGTATTCTAGTCACGTGTAGCGTTAAGAAATAAGAAAAATCTTTTATTGTTTTATTTTGATAAATTGATTTTCTGATAACTTCCCAAGTAGCACATGACAGCCGCATAGTGACTTGATTATAGAATTTTGTGACACTCAAGGCTGCTTTAGTTACCTGCTTAAGGGCTGTGTAGCTAACTACACAGCCCTTGTAATTCTAATTTGGGCCCCAAATTAAGCAGCCTTGAGCATTACAGTGACTGGTTAACGGTGGTATAATCATTGAAACAGCTGTACGAGGCCTGTACAATGGCTTATACTGCTATACAACAGCCATTGCAGCCTAAGATTCAGCTACTTTAATTCTCTTCAACAGCTTTTAGATGTTTTGAGGCTTGGCAATAGCTTTTATTAAAGTATAAATAACCAAAGTACCAAACAAAAATACTTTTTTATTTAATTTTCTTTTGTGTATTTTGTGACAGATGACATTTATTGTTTGTTAAAGTGCGCGGGCGGACTATTATTTAAGGTAAGATATTTTTAATAGTTTTCACGTTGGTTTTAAGTGTCCTGTATGTAAATTGAGTTGCGAGTACCACTTTACTGTTAATGTGTATAGGTAATTACATCAAATATTTCACGCGCCATCAGAATAATATCGCTTTAACGAAAATATTTCACAAGATTAAATGGTGTACGAATACTTAATAGATTTATCACTCAAATTATTGCTTTCGAACTTAATGTATTTTATTAGGAAATAAGTGGAAAATATATTGTTTGAATTAAAAGCTATCAAATATCCTTAAAAACTATAAGAAATCATTTGGATATTTAATAACAAATCGTTTCTGTACTGCTAAAATGGCGTTAATTTGTTATCCAGTACAAATTCTCCAGAAATTCTTTTAAAAAGTTATTTGCTGTACAGTGGTGTTACCAAGTCAATGTACCAGCTTCTAGCATTATAATGGCTGGAGAAAGGATTTTAATTATCTTTCTTACTGTGTACTGGTATAAATATAGAGCATACAGTAGCTTTTCAGGGATAAAGAAATCTCGACAGAAAACCATTTCAATATGTACATTGTTTGGCTTTCGAAATACCCTTGCAAGCCCAGAGAACAGCGCTATCCATGTCATTTCGTCAAAACAACCGAAAAATATTTTGCTTTGCCCTTTTCGTATTATATTATGATTGTTAATTAGTTAATTATTGTTTTCAGGAATAATAATGCCGTTTAAAATAATCAAAACCGTTGAAAAAGGAAACGAAAGATTATAGAGAAGGAGAAGAAAAGTGGTTGGGAGCATTTCATTTTTCATAATGGCATTCGTAATTATGTTGTATTTTCACAAATTATGTTTCATATTGATTAAAAAACAGTATTTACAAATTTATACAATGATTTTTTATTTTTCTTATCATCCTTAATAAGATTGTATCTTTGCTAAATTTTGAAAATAAATTTTGGGGAAACTTTTATTATCCTTGGTCATGAAAAGCACCTCCTTTCGATCAGTACCTAGCACAACATTCACTGAGTCTTTTTGCTACCTGCGAAAGTGGTGTGCTACCTCTTTGCAACATCATTTTAATCAAATGCAATTTATTTTCAAAAGGATAGGCACACAAATCTATTTGTGCGGAACCCTATGCGTAAATGACACTGGCTTGTAAACATCAACTGCATCAGTACTGCTCCTTTGCAATTCGTCCATAGAAGCTTCAGCGTATTCTTTTAACAGTTTTCTTTTTACTCCACTTTTCATTTTTTATTTAAAGTGTATTATTAAAACATACGTAGTATAACTCTTGAAATCGCTTCGCACATTATGCAAAAATAAATCAAATTTGACGTAATTTAAACACCAATAATCTAGATTTACTCTTAAATAACGCTGAAAGCTGTATAATAACTGTCAGCTACACTTTATGCATTGGCATTAGGATGGAGTACTCCTATTCCAATTTACAACTCAGGGTGTTTAATTATTCTCTTATAAATCTAACAGCATTTGTAGAAATTCCTTATACACTTTTAACCAGCCATTAACAAGCTCGTTGAAGTAGAATTACAATAGAATTAGTGTATACCAATTAAAAGCTAGTGGCATTATTCAATGTTTTAATGCAGCCCGCAGCATTACAAGAGAGGTGAATTTTACGTATTAACCAGCCGTTAACAAGCTTTGGGCTTCTAGACCAGCTAGTAGTATCTCAAACAGCCAAAAGCTGGACTAGAGCATTTTAAAATTCTACTTAAATGTTTTTAGTATACTTTTTCGCCACTATCAAGTCATTAGTCAGCTATGCTGTTTAATAGTGTATAATCTTTCCTTAATACAGTCTAAAGACTCACCCTATCCTTTAGTACAGCTGTATAAAAGCTGTAGACTGTAATGTAGCTTATTTATGACCTAATTCATCGCTAAAGTGCTACTTGGGTTGTTTCTAACCAAGAACTGGGGCAGAAAGTTATATAATCATCATCGAACTCTTAAATTTCCTGTACACGTTTACCTGTGTACATATTTTTATTTATTACTTACAAGGTAAGTTTAATGCTTATCCTTAATTATAGAAACATATAAATTAATCAAAAGTGACATTTAAACCGCCATATTATAAAACATTTACGCCACTGTATCCAGCACAGTGGATACCAACCAAATTGCACGATGCACAGTTGATCATTTAAGTATTATACATATATTGAGACCACACCCCCGTGGTTTTTGGATAGGAAATCATCAAATGACTTCTTCCGCTCTGGGCGGAGCGGGAGGGAGTACCAGACTCTTACTGACTAAAACCCACCCGTGATCCTTCTTGTGCCCTTTGCGTTCCAGGGCCGCGGTGACTCTTTCGAACAAATTCCGCAACCCTAGCAAGCACTGACCCTATGGGCCCCGTCTTCGTTGCTGACGGCTCTTTGAAGCGCGCGTGGACGACAATGACAATGACAATGGTAAACGACGCACCATCGACTCAGGCATGGTTGCAGACCATACCCTCTGCAAGTCCTTTTACTTGGTATATATCTCGATACTCACCAACACTAGGCTGATTATGCTATGAAAGGCACAGAACGTAATTACGTAATATTTTGTGTGTTTGTAACGGTGAAACTCAACTAAAAATTGTTTCACCTTTAGAATTCTAATTAATCCATTAGAAACAAATATCAAATTAAAATAAATAAATTTCCACTCGTGCGGATCCGGGACGCGTCGCTAGTCTATACGAATATTATAAAGAGGAAAGATTTGTATTTTTGTATGTAACGAATAAACTCAAAAACTACTGGACCGATTTAAAAAAATCTTTCACCATTACAAAGCTACATTCACCCTGAGTAAAAACTTTTTACAAAAAAATACAACCGACTTCCACAAAAAATCAAAAAAGTACAAAATAACTTTAATTCGGAACTCGGTGTTTGTGGTTCCTTTTTCGTTTTTTGAACACCGACTTCCGAATTAAAGTTATTTTGTACTTTTTTGATTTTTTGTGGAAGTTGGTTGTATTTTTTTGTAAAAAGTTTTTTTTTTTATTTTTCACTTTTTAGTGGTACCTACACCCCCTCCCCTCCCCCACCTAAACGAACCAATTACATTGGTGTAAAAAAATGCACTGCTCCAATGCAGAGTAAACTAAAAGGTCGTCAATGTAGACAATGTAGATATTTTTTTTAGATTTTTGTTGATTTTTCAAAAACCGCTTGTTCGATATCGATAAAATTTTCATGGGACCATTTGGGAAGTATACCCTTTCCAACAAAAAAAGAATTTTTCAAATCGGTTGGCAAGCGACGGAGTTATGCGCGAACAAACATAAAAAAAAAAAAATACAAACATCCGAATTGAGAACCTCCTCCTTTTTTAGAAGTCGGTTAAAAATAGGCTATATTTTATCTCCATATTCCCACGGGAACGGGAACTACGCGGGTAAAACCGCAGGGAGCTGCTATCTCTTATAAAATTAGCATCATAATAACACTTTTCAGCATAAAATAAAATAATGACTAATAAATTTTAATCGCCACTCATTATCTCTCACGGGCTTAGAGAACGAAAGCCCTTCTGGTTCAAGGAGTCATTTTCATTCGAACAGCTCACGAATATTGTAAGCCATTTTTGCTCTTATCAAGTACTTAGTGCTTGTGATAAGACACGTTCTGATGATTTAAGGGACACGAATTTTTCGAGTACCCTTTAGCGTTTCAAGTGATTGTTGATAGGTACTTCATGATACAGCCGTTTTGTTTGTAAAAGAATGGGCTGTATTTTTTTTTCTTTTGTTTATGCTTAGTAATTTTGTTTATTTTCTCGAATTTGAAGACCATGGGGTCTGTTTGGTAGTAGACCGTATTAGGCATAGGCTTAAATGTTGACGTGTCCCAATGTCCTGTATTTATTTGCTTGATACAAAATAATCATATAGTTTATCTTTGAGTTTATTTTTCGATGATTCAAAATTCTGTTCTGATTTATATAAAACAACATAGTAGAATAATTAACTGAACACATTTGGTTATTTTAAAATTTTATCGAACACGATTTCTAAAATGTTTTAGATAATGTTATTTCGCAGCCAAAATAACATTTCGAACTAGCTAAACTGAATTTATGCTGCGATATCTATATAAATTCTAGTCACAATATCGACGGACTATTTTCATTTTCACACTAAAGTAAATAAGTTCAGAAAAAGTAAGAATATATCTAAAGGCAGTGACTTCACAGAGGCCGTGACTTTATTATAACGAAAGACAGAAACAAACAGGGTTTTTGTACAATACGATGGGTAATACCATCCATCATGACCTAACAACTCATTCGTCATTTTTATATACATTATGTGTACCCCAAATCATATTACACTTCACATCAGATCTTATTACATACTCATTTTTTGTTTTGTTAATGGTGAGAAAAATATCAAATGCTATGGGCCCAGCGTTAGTAATAATAATAATCATTTATTTAATAAATAAATAGAAATTGAATAATAACATTACATTACATTTAAATTGTCAAAATTAAATTAAATTAAACATACACACACGTTAGTGAGTGAGACTCCTATACTCTCACTATCTAAAACCCATCCGTGTTCCTCTTAATGACTCTTTCGATCTAATTCGGGGTGAAGAATTGAACTAGCTCTACAGAGTCATTTCTTGCCTTGTCACTCATAACAATAATCACTAGTAAACAAAAAAAAAGCACTTTTTGTGTGCAACAAGAAAACGTTTAACAAATTATGTTAAGAACATGTTTTAATTATCATAGAACTAAAATTAGAATGATTTAGACACGCACAGTTTTCCTATGATATGATTTTGAACTGAAGCTTTGAGGCGAAAACTCAAGTTTCAGGTGGTACTAGTACAAGCCACATTTTTTGTAAATCGACGCTGCAGATTTTTTTTTGTGTTTTAAAAAATAACTTCACCATAAATGTAAAGAAACTCGTAATTCTGTCAATCATTTGAATACTTTTTCGTGCACATTAGTAAAATGAAAAAAAAAAAACTACTTTATTGAAAAAAAAAAACTGAACCAAGGTTAAGAGAAATGATATCCCTGGTAGTACGAGTAGGTAGTTGTAACACAAAAACTAGAAATGATCAAAACAATATAAATATGATTTTCCAATAAGGGTCGGTATGAAATTCAAAATTAGTAAGCACATTGTTGCAAAATCTTATTGACTAATGCAATAAATCAAATCTTGATCCAACTTTCTCACTTTATACGACCTAACATATCAATATACTTCCTACTATTTAGTCTACATTTCCATCCGAAATTGATTTTAGCTCGCACCTTTATTAATCTACGTGCTCGACTAGGCAATTTTAGTTTTGTCGTTATTTACCTAACCGAAGTTTTGGTGGGGAAACACCGGCGGCATATCAAATGAAAATTGCGGTTAGCACGTCAGGACTGGAGGTGGTTTGATAGTGAAATTACTTTCTGTTTTATGCAGAATGTTTTGTGGCAGGTTTCGATGTAGGATATTTTTATTCTGAGGTTTTTATCTGTTACAAAAAGTAAAATATGGGTGCTATATTGACGCTGGAACCATCGTCCTACAACTTTATCAGGCCTCAGATTTAGGTTAAATATCTAACAAGCTAATTTTTTGTACGTTTTTTAGAATAATTTTCGCCTAGTTCTGCGGGCGTAGCCACTGGCAATTTTGACATTAGAATCTTTCAGCACGAACTATATTAAGAAGCGAACTCTACATCAATATTGAGCAGTTTACTTATTCACTGCACGCTCTTGTAACAAAACTGTTTTGTTTTGTTAGTCTAAACTATAATGTATATAACAAACAATGATATCTATTCTGAGTCAATTGCTATTGCACTTTGTCTTAAATTCTTATCAATCGTTTTCATTTTGCGTCTTTCTCAAACACCTGGAACTGGATGAAACAACCACAAAAATCTTTAACCACTTTAAAATATTTACAACATACAAATTACAGCACATCGTCCTATTTAACAAAGTAACATGCTAGTATCATGATTAACTGCTTCGTTAACCAGATGTGTTATCTAAACATGTGGCTGAAACTGCCGAGCCACACAGAAATCAAAGGATTTACCAACCAATTAACTAGACCGTAATTATCAAATTAAACTGAGATTTGGGCGCTCATTTGGAGAGAAACGTCTCACAATTTGTAATAAAACCGTTTTGTAGGGATGTCCTGAGAGCAATCTTAACTAGACGACTTTTGAAATGGTCGTTTGAAATTTATGGGATCGCGTCAAAAAATGTTAGTCATTATACTGTTTCATTACAAAAAGGTTGGCGCTGTACACCTTTTATAGCACCACCTTTTTTCCACTGGCTCAGTGGTGATTTGGACACTTCTTTTGTGTCATCAACATCTTCCACAAGCGTCGCCACACTCACTGGTCCCATACCTTTCGCCTCCAGGGGTTCTCCCTACTAAATAAAACAAACATTTTCCCAAATTCTTGTACCAGTATTTGTTTCGTGAAACGGACGCTGTATGACGTTAAAGCTACAATACCATAAATTAGGCATAGGTTTTTCCCAATTAATTTGGCTTTCTCTTCCAATGTGGCCAGCTGCGGCTGAATTTCAGTATTTTACACGCAGTCACGCCAACAGATTGTGACCTAGTTGCTGGACAATATCGAAGTAGTACTTAGACTAGTGTCAGGCTTGAATATTGCGTACAATTGACCACTAGGAAGTTATCTCAGTTTCTCATATCGTCTATGTATGTACAGTCAAGCTCAGTACTGGCTTATTAGTACATGCTTAGCATAATCAGCCTTTTAATGTCCCACTGCTAGGACACAGGCCTTCTCTCTAGGAGAGGGAATGGGCCGTAATCCACCACGCGGATCCAAAGCGGGTTGGTGAATGTCACATGTCTTCGAATTTTTGGTTCTAGGACATGTCGGTTTCCTCACGATGTTTTCCTTCACTGTTTTGAGAACAGTGGTGATGTAATTATTTACACAAAGTAATGCCGCCTGGCTGGGTTTGAACCCGCGACCTACAATTCGTAAGTCGGGACCGTTACCACTCGGCCACCACTGCTCTCATCAAAAAGTACATGTTTTGCTAAAACTAAAACAATCAGGTTTGTACAGAATCGACCTGTGTTCTTTGAAACATTATTTATGGTATCTAAAGTGATTCAGTTATTCTAAGCCCGTTTTAGTATTGGTTTCGAAGTAAAATTATCACAAAATCATTGTGATAGATTTTCAAATGCGCACTATGTAGTTGTGATTGATTTAACGAGTTTTCCAGAAATTATCTTATTTAACCCCTGGTGGGTTAGTCAAGATAATATAAACAGAAAAAAAACTTAAGCAGTCCATGTTATACAGACTACGAATACTTAATAAATGGAGCATCTCTACAGTACTAGTAACAAAAGGTTCCGTACCAAATAAAGGTAATTGATGAGGCGGCGTCCGCAGTCTCATGAAATTTAGATGAGGTCCAACCCGCACCTTTAGCCGTGACAAATCGGGGACGCTCCACGATGCATTACAGGTATAATTTAATATAAGCCTGGAACTTTCCCACTGTAAGGCAAAAGGCCTCTTAATCTATTGAGAAGAGACAACTTGTCACAATGTGTGTTCATTATGTATGGCAGATACAGATCATTTACGACACGATTGGCGCAGTAGTTGAGCGATTGGCTGCTGCGCTACGTGTCGTGGGTTCGATTCCCGCACGGAAAAAATATTTGTATGGCCTACAGATAGTTGTTCCGAGTCTGGCTGTTTGTGTATGTTTGTAAACGCACACACGATACAGGAGAAATTCCTAGTGTGGGGCAACGTTAAAAAAAAAATTAGGTTCCTTGGATCTAGTGGTCGCAAACCTTGACTACTCAGCATGAAGTTCTGGATCCGATCCCCGAGTCAGGCTAACAGTTATTGGGTTTTTCGATTACGAATTTCTTCCAAGTTGTAGTGAGGAGTTTGGAAGTCGGTGGTGTGATATTCCTGTGTGTTGCTGTGTCTGGAAGGGCACGTTAAGCCGTTGGTCCTGAGACTGATCTCTCCCCGGTCGAGTTCGATTGCCGTCCTATTGGACTATGAAAGTGAACGAAAAGAGATTGCACCTGTTTTTGCGAACACACTTAGGTACATTGTGAACTATAGTAATAATTATCACCTGCATGCACCAAACTTCGAAGAAAAGTTCAAATCTAAATAAATAATTTGTTAGCTTCATAACGCAACGAATGTTGTCGAATAGGGTAGTTGACTAAAAAAATCTAATTAGTCCGTTGGATAGATTTCCAAAAAATATTGGACACGTATTTTTTCTTTTTTCACGTAAACAAAAAATGAAGACGATACAGAGCGTTGAAAACTCGTGTGACGTCACTACCCGCTACAATTTTTACCGAGCCGTAACGTCACAATCCCCCACTCCTGATCTTTGATGCTTTGTATCTTCGTCAGTTTTTATAGATTTGATAAAGGAAAAAATACGTGTCCAATATTTTTCTATAATCTAACTGACGGACTAAACATAATCATATATTTTTTACTTAGGAAACATCCCTATTCTCCTTTGAAAACTGACAGCATAACGTAATTTGCATGGAACATTACGATTGTCCATTCATTGATTGGCAGCTGTGACGGCTGCAAAACAATGAAGCAATTCGACTTGATTGTGACACCAAACTGACCGCAATAGTACCCAAATACTTATGAATGCCTAGTAACACCTATTTCTTTATTTACGTCGTTGTTGTGTGTTGTGTATTCTATTCTTGTTTTATAAAATAAAAATATCTAAATATTTTGTCTATTTGTTTTAACAATAGTACAACTGATACTAAAATAATAAAATTTAGTAAAGATCAATTCATGAGATACCTTTCGAAGATATTCTAAAAATCTAAAATGTATACTCTAAAATATAACAAATAATTTAAAAAAACTTTGGACTTTCTGGTCTTAAAAAATTTAATTAGCGAAAATGTTAAATTCAACCTTTGAACTTCAACAATTATTTTTATTGGTCCGTGAAAAATTGGAGCCTACAACTTCCAAATCCTACATCATTAAAATCATTAACAGGAAAAAGTTTGGTAACGATCTAATTAAAAATAACCAAGTTTTTCAAACCAGTTTACACTTTGATTAAAACTTTTGGAATACAATAAAGGTGATGTACCACAGCTGCCTAGCTACATATATACATATATGTGCTTTTTGTTTCGCTTTATTTAAAATCAATGCAATTCTTACAGTGTACTTACATCTTAACAGCTGACACACATAGTAAGGTTTATACCTAGCTAGTTTTTTGCCACGGCTTCACTCCCGTAGCCTTGAAGAAACGGAAACGTACATACTGATACTTTTACAAGAAATCAGTTTTAACTTAGTGAAATAACCTTGTATATGTTCCCGTAAGACATGATTATGGAGAGTTAGCTCACTTGTTTCTCTCATACAAGCTAGCATTTGTGCATGAACGCATACAGGTCGTGTGAAGCTCTTTTTATTGCCCTCATGCAATAACATGACGTATTGCGGTATTGTTTAAGGTGATATTTTTATACATCATGTGGGACAATGTTAACAGCAGCATAGCGTGCAACAGAACATCTCACGCTTTTAAGTGTCAGGAGACAAAGTTCTGACATGAAGAGTTAATTTTTGTGTGTGAATAATCATGCTTATACTAATTCGATATCTCATAAATGCCTTTATAGCTTCTCCCGCTCTAGGTGGAGCGGAAGGGAGTGTCAGACTCTTACAGACTAAAACCCACCCGTGATCCTTCTTGTGCCCTTTGCGTTCCAGGGACCGCGGTGACCATCACTTAAATGCCTATAACTATATAACGTTCCTCGAAGGATGTTGAAGAGGCCTATATTTAACTATGTCTAGGATAAGCATTACCATACAACGTGGCAATGCTGCCAGTTTTTACGGTTCACTTCCAGTCGATAGCGATGCGGACGAGTTTTTTCATGCCATATTGTAGTTAGGAGGATTTTAGTTTATTTTTTAGTTAAGGGTTTATAGTTAGATTTACAGTTTATTTACTAAATTAAATAATGAACTGTCTAGGTATTATGCATAATTAAAAAACTAACATTTAAAAAACTTAAACTGGACTATTCATTTTCAAAAATACCTGCGAAATAATAGTTGTAATTTAAAGACTGGCTTGCGTATTATTAACTAGTTGGTTAGAAAATATTTAAACTTAAAAAGTACACAACAAATAGAATCAGATAAACTCATCAATCACATAGCTTGCTGAACTGCGAGAGGCCCAATCCAAAAAAAAAATGCGCCAATCACTTAATCTAAAGATACTTGCCCTTTAGTTTACCACTAAATCACTGCCATCCGGACAGACTCATGAAATAATAATGAAAGGGTCACTACTCACTGTATCTGGAATTGATTACCCTTTAAGACTGGCTGAATAGTTACGAAAATTAGCCAGCACGGGGCCTTTCGCAGAATTTCGAGCTGTCAGTGTCAAATTGACAGGAAGGGGCGTGAAATCGTTGACAAGGAGCGTATAAACGTCAAAGGGTTTTGCAAGATTGATGCCTAAAATTCTATTGTGGCTTTTTGTAGTAGCTTGGCTGTCGAATTATTAGTTTGAATTCAAAATGTTTTTGGCAGATTGTATCAATTTTTTTCATTTGGATTATGGTTTTTTCATCAGTTATTTTTGAGTCAGGTGAAAATTAAATCCAGTTGTAACTTCACGTTCTAGCTACAAAGCTAAGCTTAAACATACATACGTCACTCATACTGAACTCAAACATATAAATAGAACATTCACAGAGCTCAAAAATCAACATATATCTACAGATGGAACTCGCACTCCTCCACTACTTATTAAAATCATACAAGAACGATATGGCCCCGATCCGAACAATCTTCTAGAATAAACAATCCTTTAAAATCACTCCGTTCAAAATGAACTCTTTAACTGGTTTCCCTTAAATTTATTCACTCGCTACTTATACCTTTAAAGGGCCTCACAGACAAGTTCGACACGGCAATTCTACAGCAGATCAATTTCTATGAAAACGCGTTGACGTACCGTCGCGTCGCGCATGTGCGAAAGAACCTTAAAACAAATTGACGTGCAAATTGATAATTATGATGAAACATCCAATTTAATCTAAATATTTGATCAAACTTTCGCATTAATATTTCAAGTTCATTAATGTTTTGGTTTGAAGCAATAAATTCATTAATTTATTCATTTTCAGCACTTAGGTAATATTTATACAAAGTGTCAAAGTTGATTCGTGCTTTCATGTAGTTTGGTATAAATTCGGTACAAACGTTTGAAATTGATGGCTCAACTAAATTGCTTTTAAGTTTAGATTTTGAGTTCTTAGTAAATTGTACCTGGTATCTGGACTAAGTTCCCGAAGTAGTTTGAAGTTGTGTTAAGGTATGGATTAAAACGCTTAAGCTCTGGTTTGAAGTCTAATTGAAGGAATTTTGTTTTGAAATTAATAAAGTTTTTGTTAAGATATATATATCTCTTGCCAAATGTTGTTAATCTAATCAATCAATCAACGGAATCAACCTAGCCTTTTCCAACTATGTTGGGGCAAGCTTCTATTCTATGTGGACGGAGCTGATTATCAGTATTTTAGAGTCGACACAGTTGCCGCAGTGGTTGAGCGATTAGCTGCTGTTCTACATGTCGCGGGTTCGATTCCCACACGGAACAAATATTTGTATGTCCTACGGACTGGTAGTCGTTCCGGGTTAGTTTGTTTGTATTATGAGTATTTGTATATTTGTATACGCACCCTCGATTCATGAGATGAGCAACGTTTTAAAAAACAAGGAAAAAGAAAACATGGAGCCATGGAGCAACCCAGTAACTGGACCCCTTTGAGAAGACTGGTGAGTGGTATGAGAGTTTCTGGATTCTGTTCAGAAGTCCACAATAACGTACCATTCTATTTATGAAATAATTTTGACAATCGGTTTAGTAGATCCAGAGAGTAATCTCTAAAGAGAACGTTTATGAGTTTGTGACGTTGTAAAGGGTAACCTTTACAACGTCACAAACTCATAAACGTTACCTCTTTATAATATTAGTATAGATAACTATCTTGTCTTAATATTGAGTCGATAGCTTTGCTCCTAATATATCTAAATCGAACCAAATAACTGTTAACTCACCATAATAGGGTTTAACGAGCTACTTACTTATATCTGCTGCTTAGCGAGTCGTTATAAAATCGATATTTTTGGAATCCCCAAGGTTTTATATGCCCATTAGTTCCAAAATAAAATAACAAAGAATGTAGATTTGAATATCGCTGGAATATTTAGAGTAAAATTTAACACTGTTATTTATGTGAAAGCGGGCATATAGAAACATTATAATAAGCGTGGACGTTAAATAAGATTTATGAGCTTTAGTAAACAAAAATGAAACTCTTCAGTAACCGTCCCGGCTTATTTGTTTTTTTAATTCTAATAAGCAGATTCTTTAGAGAATTTGAATTTAGAATCCGCTAGTCAGTATTTGAAATAAGAATAAAGTTTATTCGTTCATTGTGACATAAATAACTTTACGACAATACCATAATTATATTATCTGTGACTATTTAATATTAGTATCTTGTAGACAGTGGGCCCCGTACTAGGTAGAACCTGTATCTTGAGGTCCTGAGTTGTGAATGAATTAAAAACTACAATTAGGTGGACATGTCATGAGTCGGTTAATTAATAAGTAGGTAGGTTGTAGTAAAAAATATTGTACATGTTAGCTTAAAATAAATAAATAATCATATATTTCGAATAAGCCTGAGTAAAACAAGAGAAATACGAATCAAGACTGTTTAAAAAAGTATAATTATAAGCCCCTATTGTACAGCGATGTCAGCTAATCTCAATTTAAAAGTGACAGATTTTATAACTAATCTCGACTAAAATCTTATTTTAAGTCGAATTTCATGACTGAATTATGTTCTTGAATACGGACTTCAGCTATTTAATTTTTAATTCGTTCTAATAAATGATGATGTTTAATTCATTACGAGTGTAATAAAAAAACGGGCCAGTATTATTGATCCAAGTACCATTTTTGTGAGTTTCTATTTTCGAATCGTCTCCTCGATCTCTTTATTTCAAAATTTGCACATGACTATGTCACAAAAATACGACTTCACTAACCTCGGTGGTCGCCTTATTTTTCTGTTCAAAAATTCACATAATGTTACTTCGGCACTTCAGACAAATCAGACGGTACCTAATTGGTTAAAATCTCTTAAGTTAAAATTTATTCAGGCGTTTAGGATACCGGGTGTGCCAAAGAAATAGATAAACAAACATTCATTTGACATGACTCTCGAAAAACATTACCTTACCATTTTGAGTTTGCGTTCCATTACTCATAGATTGGGCCAATCCGGCAACAATTTTCATTCATTTGAAAAAAACACATTTTTGTCCCGGACACTCAATCAATCAATCAATCAATCAAATTATTTATTTGCATAATACAGGTAGGTATAGAAAGATGTTACAATTAGATACATATAAAGTGCACTGTATCATTACCTAGTTAGATGTGCAAATATTTATATTCGATAAGCAGTCTAGTTTTTCAAATGAAATTACATTCGTTCTTTTATATCGTTACAAACTTATCATGCTTGAAAAAAAAAAAAGCTACTAATAATACATTCAGAATAAGTACCACAAATGTCAATAGGATTAAAATATAAGATGTCAGAAGAATAATAGTGCATGTCGTAGTTTATAAAATTAAATACATAGAAATATTAGTCAAAATATGGTCAAAATTAAAATAAATTAGAAAAATTCATAAACAAAATTATTACTGCAGGTCACATTATTTTGTTTTATTTTAATTTGAACAAAGTATGTCCATAAGGTTCTCTTACTATAGGTAACTATCTATATCTTTATCCTGTAAATACTCCTTGACATTATAATAACATTTATTTACCAGTAGTTTGTGCAACTTCGACTTAAATTGGTGAACAGGTAACGTTTTGACATCATCAGGAAGCTTATTATAAATCAATGATGCCATACAAAGAATACTTTTATTGATTAGTGCTGTTTTCCCATAAGGTATATCCATTTTTAAACCTTTTTTGTCACGTAATTGTCTATAGTAGCTTTTAAAAGCAGTCTTAAAATAATTAGGATTTAATTTCACAAAAACATTAAGCTCATATATGTATAATGAAGGCAGTGTCAGAATTTTTAATCTTTTAAAGTACGGTTGACAGCTGGTAGTATTGTCTACATTACACATTGCTCGAATGCTTTTCTTTTGAGCTTTGAATACATATTCCTTATCTACTGAATTGCCCCAAGATATAATACCATATCGTAGGATAGGTGCTACTAATCCGTGATAAGCTGCTAATACGGCTTCTTTATTAACAATTTTTGAGAGTTTGTACAGAGCAAATGAGGATTGATTAATTTTTTTACATACATTTTCTAAATGTCTTTTCCATGACAGTTTATTGTCAATTGTAATACCCAGGAACTTTGCAGCTGTGACAGGATGTACTATTTTGCCTTGGTAAGTAACGTTTATATCTATTGGTTGAGTTCTCTGGTGAAAGTGTATAATTTTAGTTTTTTCCATATTTATTTTTAGATTATTTTTGGTTAACCATTGTATAATCATATTTAATGTTTGGTTTACTACATGCTCATAATCATTTTCTTTGTCACCCTTTATTATGACTGTATTGTCATCTGCAAACAGTACCATTGGTTGATTAATATGTTTAGGGAGATCATTAATATATATCAAGAACAATAGAGACCCTAAGACACTTCCTTGTGGAACTCCAAATTTTATAGTTTTCGAGTTCGACTTATGTTTAATCTCGGTTTGTGTTTTCTGACATATTTGTGTTATTTCTACTATTTGTTTTCTGTTATGCAGGTATGAACAAATGAGATCTAGCGCTTTACCTCTTATGCCATACATACTTAATTTTTGAATAAGTATTCTATGTTCGACTCGGTCAAAAGCTTTACTCATGTCCATAAAGATGGCACATGTTGGTACTTTTTGGTCCATGGCGACCAAAATGGGCTTCAGTAGGTCATAAATTGCCATATTAATTGATTTTCCCTTACTTTCTGTTCGTCTACCAAAATATTATATTTTTCGAGATAACTATAAAGTCTGCTGCGTTTTGAAAAGATGGGGATCAGCGCTATGGGTCTATAGTTCTCCATTTTTCGTTTGTCTTCTTTTTTGTGTAGTGGAATGACGATAGACGTTTTTAGTTTTTCTGGATATATTCCGTTAGAAATGCATAAGTTAATTATGTAACATAGATGAGCTGAAATATCTGTGGATACATACTTAATGACTTTGGTGCAGACACCATCGTTACCAACGCTATGGGTATTTTTCAGTTGCCTTATTTCTCTGTCTACTTCTATAGGTGTTGTGGGACTAAGAAAAATTGAATTAATATTAGTGTTGATTTTATGATTTGAGGGTCGGGTTTTGTTTTGACTATCATTCCTTAAACTATTTATTTGGTCTGATTCTGAAGCTTGGTCAATGAAGAAGTCGTTAAAATTATTTGCAATAGACTTTGGATATGTAATTTTGATGTCATCTTTAAGTATTTCTGTAATAGGTTCTTTGGGGAAGTTAAATTTAGACTTGTTTATAATTGACCATGTCGCTTTTGCCTTGTTTTGTGATGTATTTATGTAATAATTGTTCTGTGACTTCTGAGTTAGTGATATTACTTTCTTAAATCTAGCTGCGTATTGCTTAAATCTATTTTTATTTATTTGTGTGGGATGCATCCTATACTGCCATAACATTTTTCTTTTAATTTTACTACAATTTTTTAGCCCTTTGGATAGCCATTTAGATTTTTTGGTTACCGATTTTGTTATAATTTTGTACGGGAAACATAAGTTATAAAAACATAAGAAAAGGTCTAGAAAATCATTATAAGCTTTGTTTGGGTCATTTGTATTGTAAATTTCATCAAACGATAAGCTACTTATGCATTTTTTAAATTTACTCAAATTTTCCGTGCTATAGTCCCGTCTTTTAATACGCCACGATTTTATCACACAGGTTTTTTTGACGGGGCATTGTAACAGTTGAGCAGTGTGGTCGGACATGCCAAACTCAATTATTTCACTTTTGCATCTACGAATGTTGTGTGCAAAATTGTCAATACAAGACTTACTGCTGAGCCTCGTAGGATGTCTTATTTCTAATTTTAAATTGTGGCTTTCCAAAAGATATTCAAAGTCTAGAGCATGGCGGTTTCGTTTGAGTATATTAATGTTAAAATCTCCACATAGAACAATTTTCTTGTTAGAATTGTCACATACCTGACGTAATAGTTTCTCTAAATTATCGTAAAATAAATTTATACATGAATTTGGCACTCGGTATATACAAACTATTATAAGTTCATGTTCAGTTAGTTCTATGGCGCTACATTCTACAATACCTTTAATAGAACAATAATTAGTGTCAAGTGGTATATATTCATGTCCAATTCTAGTTAGTATACATGCCCCTCCCCTCTTTACGTCTCTAGAATAACTTGTTGCTAGGCGATAGTTTGGTATGTCAAGTGTGTTTTCCTGGTCAGTCGTCATAAAGTGTTCGGTTATACAGATAACGTCTATGGGTTTATTACTTTGTGCTAATTCCTCTAAATGTATGTCAAGATATCAGATTTGCTTATGAGACCTGCTATGTTTTGGTGGAGAATACATATTTTATTATAAAAGAAAAAACTGTGAATCTTGCCCATTTGCGTCACCGGTCAAGTCATCAGGAAACAATTCCATGTCAATTTTAATTCTATTCATAATGTCCATAAATATGCATTTTATTCCATTTTTATTTAATTTGCCTGATAGATTTGAAAACATGTCAAATGTTAATCCATAATTGGAGTCGAAAAAATATGCATACTTATTATTTTGGATGTCCATATAGAGTAGGTTATTAAACATTTCGACCTTATAATTATAAATGAGTGCCCCACAGATATATGTGGGTGCGCATATTATTATGGACCTGCTATGTTTTGGTGGAGAATACATATTTTATTATAAAAGAAAAAACTGTGAATCTTGCCCATTTGCGTCACCGGTCAAGTCATCAGGAAACAATTCCATGTCAATTTTAATTCTATTCATAATGTCCATAAATATGCATTTTATTCCATTTTTATTTAATTTGCCTGATAGATTTGAAAACATGTCAAATGTTAATCCATAATTGGAGTCGAAAAAATATGCATACTTATTATTTTGGATGTCCATATAGAGTAGGTTATTAAACATTTCGACCTTATAATTATAAATGAGTGCCCCACAGATATATGTGGGTGCGCATATTATTATGTTAGTGTGCGTTACATTCATTAAACTTTCTCTTATTAGTTTTACTAGCTCAATAAGATTATCATTGTCTTTAATGTCAGTCTCCCCTAATACAATTATACAGTAGTCATTCATTGCAAAATGTTGTAACTTTGAAGGTATACCCGCTAATAATATTTCAATGTTTGAGTTTGGTGAAGTATAACAACAATAATCAAAATCCGTTGCAAAATGGTCTTCAATAGCTTGTAGCATGCCTATTTGTGTGTGGTTGCTGATTACGCAGAGTTTTCTATTTTTGGTATCCTCTCTTGTAATCTTCTTAAAGTGTTGTTTATTCATTTGCGTAGGGTTCGATACAACATTTGATGACGCTTCTTTATATGTAGGCCTAATATCTTTCACTTTATTTGGTGTATAAGTAGATAAGGTTTGAGTCTCTTTATTCTGTTTGTTAGTCGTGCACTCATTAATATGATGTGTGTGTTGTTCATGTTCATTAACATTATACTGTGACGAGATAATACGTTGCAAAGATTTGTTTTTACGTATCGGAGTCGCACTTTTTTCCCAGGAGTTGAGCATATTTTTTTAAAAGTGTCGGCAGTCTTAATCATATTTTGTAACTCTGATCTAAGACGAGAGTTCTCCATATTCAGATTTTCTATTTCCTTATTTGCACTTAATAGTTGGCCCTTAAGAATTTTGTTTTCTTCCGTCAACTCACGAACGTCGTCAGTTGTGTCGTGGAAACTATCAGGAATGCTCATCATTGTCGTATCATGTATCGTTTTGTCGTTGTTAGATAAATCAGTAAGGGAGCTTGATCTACAAAGTTTACGGTAGGTTATGTAGTCACTGCTGGAGTCCATATTTACTTCAAGCTACAGCTGCGCCCTCTGGTGCGAAATTATTAACAGAATAATTCTTCCAATCGATCGGTAATTTATACTAGGCAGTCTGAGCGTTATTTTATAAAGTAATTAGAAATTTTAGAATTCACAAAAAGCGTCCGTCAAGCACCGGGTTTCGAACCATGCAACATCAGTCTGTAAATGTCGCGTGTTATTCCATCAAACCAAATGAACATTAGCTTTGAAGTCGAAATTATGTATCGCGTTGATGTTCCAATATTTGAATGAAACAAAAACGGTTAAAATGACTCATGTGATTGGTATTTTTTTCACTGTCAAACACTGGTCACTTTGTTTATGTTTATAAGTTATAGTTTTATACCACTATTTATGCACTTTTTGTTTTGTTTGAAGTATTCGGAAAAGGTTATACCTCGGTTAACAGCTATTATTATGCTTCCGAGTTGTTTTTTTTGGTTCTTATTTTGATGATGACTTAGATTATATGGGTTTAGTGTTTTGTTAACTCATATAATTTGCACTTATTTTTAAATATCACTGTTGTTGGTGTCACTTCACTTGATTTCTCTTTATTATTTAGTGGTTTTTGTTTGTATTTTTCGAGTTTTTATTTCTTTATGATTTTTTCAACTTATCTTCATAGTTTGTGTATGAAACTCGTAGATAACACTCTCACTTAAACATTAGTCACTGTTTTGTCGTTTGTGTTAGTTTTATTTATTTCGGCAAGGAATTACTATTTTTAAAGAGAAATTTTACACGGAGCGATTTTTTAGCGTTAGCGTGCGGGAAGACCTCTTTAAGTATGTAATTTTATAAAATCTTCAATGAATAGTTAAACTAATTATATTGCAGCAATGCTTGAAACATAATTACATAGTATTAATGTACACAGCCAAGATTAGTCGCGTTAGGAATAATAATGAGCCAAGAAACTCAGAGCAATCCTTCATCGCAGATTTACAGTACAAAACAGTACAAAATTATAATTAATGACATGGAAACGCTGTTTAAAGCAATGATTCCCAATCTTTATTTGACTCGGGGCCACTTTGAATCAAGGAGGAGGAAAATTAAACCGTTTTAATCTAAAAAGAAAATAATATCATAACGATATTTAAAAATTGTATTATAGCTTTTGTTTGAAACCAAAACTGATAAGCATAGAAAGAAACTTAAACCTTTCACTGACCATAATGTATTTTGGCCTTCGGACACTTGTAGTCCGCGGACTACATGTTGGCAAACACTGGTTTTAAGAATTGATCCATATACTATACTTGGAAATTCACAAAAATGGTGCCAACAATTTTACGTAGGCCTTACATAGTTTAAATCTGAATATATGGATAAGCATTTAATAAAAATGGTTGAGTAATGACTGAACTCAATTGAGTTTAGTCATTAGTTGATAGAGCGATAAAAGCTTGCAAGTTAAGTCTTTGTAAGGTAATAAAATAGCTCTAAGAACGGATGATAGTACTTACTCATTGATGAGTGAAATATCTACATCAAATGGTAATAGCATCAATCTCTATGAATTATTGTCATAAAATACATAAATGATTACATTAAAAATAATTTAGACATTACATTTAAAAGCAGTTTTCAACGCACTGTATCGTCTTAATTTTTTGTTTATGTGAAAAAAGAAAAAATACGTCTCCAATATTTTTTGGAAATCTATCTGACGGACTAATCAGATTTTTTTAGTTAACCACCCTATTATAAATACAAATTCAGTCGTGTACAACAGAAACCAATTACGAAAACCAATGTTTCCTGCAATTGTACGGTCAGCAGATATGGACATGAATCCCTTGGGATTGAGCGACAAATTGGGCAGCACGAACTTATTTATAGCGTTCCATACGATAAATAGATCGGCTTTATCGAATGCACTAAAATCGAATCAAAACATTTGATGAAATATCGAATTATCGAGTATATACGGCGAGTTCCGATAAATGTATCTTTTTGATTCATCGCCCGAAGGGAAGTATTGAAAATATTATCGCAATGTATGAAATGTTTCTCATAATTATGTCGCGTTATTGAACTCATATTTAATTGGTGAGTGTTATTTATGCTCAGGTATGTAAATTATTAATGTATTTTGTATCCAAAATAATCTCATTGTGAAACAAAATGCTCTTTGAAATGTCATTTTTGCGTGTTCATCTCCATTGTATATTGCATACTTATTTTTCTCCTATCAAGTCTCATTTTCTATCCTTCAGAATATACCAAGAAGTTATGTAATGCTAAAAATTAAAAAAATCATTTTGAAATTAAGTAGATTTTTTTTTAATTGTTTGCTTTCATTTATATAGTCTCACTTAAAATAGTAGAAAATTTATTAAGTAAATTTTAATCTGTTAAGTGAAATTTTAACGTTTTTAAGAAGATTCACGCTTTAAGCGTTTAATGCGTGAAGATTCTTCTGAATTCTTTTGAAAATGTATTTTCTTCATTGCTTAGTTACTTATGATTTCGTTTTGGTAACGCAATATGTAGAAACAAAACGAAATAGTAAATATATATTTACTATTTCGTTTGACGTTTTGTATATACAAAACGTCAACTATGTCTCATATGGAAAGGAAATCCTTCACTTGTACACAAGCTTAGCAAATTAAATATTAAACATAATATTCTTCCTATTCCAAAGTGCTAAAACTATCTTATAAAGATCACGGACAAACCATATCTTGCAAAACATAAAAATAACGCTATACTAAACGACTATACCTTCGAATCGAATTCTTGGTATTTCCTTAACAACACACATTTCTATCCTTTTGAAACCTTTCTCCACGAAAAGTACTATCTCTTAGAAATAGCAGTAGATGAACCATAAAAAGTTGAGTATATTCGTTTACCTTAACTCTGTATTCGGAACACACGCTCTGCATAACCGTGAAAGGAACGCAGGGTGAGGAAGAAATTCCTTACCTATATTTGCAAATAAAAATATAAGGAATTCCTATAATGTTTGCACGGTTTGAGAACTAGAAATCCATGACAAATTTAAGTGTTTTTCTATATTTTCCGTAATTACTTAAGAATCCGTGAAGAACTTACCTATAAAACTTTTAAGGAAAAGGTCAAAATCGTGTCTTAAATACTCATTTGAACGATACAACAGTGACACGACGTTAATATATACAGGCATATTATATATCCTTAGAAATGACTCACTAATCTATACTAATATTATAAAGCTGAAGAGTTTGTTTGTTTGTTTGTTTGTTTGAACGCGCTAATCTCAGGAACTACTGGTCCGATTTGAATAGGAACGGAGCAGTCATGAAAAATGTGACACAAACGAAGTTGTGGGGACAGCCAGTCTTTAATGAACGGAATCTATTATGTTCAGATGTACATATAGATTCCTTTGATTATTTTATTTTTTGAACATAGATATGTTCATCCAATCATTGCTCAAAGTTTGTATTCGAATTTCGAACATCTCTATTCCGGAGCTGTCGAACATGGATTTACCCAACTAGGCATGTTTTGTCACGTCGTATATTCACGACATTCGGCATAAACAGACGTGTTCTCGTATCAATCGATATGTATCTTCGGATCTGTACCTTTGCTACTCGATTATGTTTGCTTTGGTGCTCGCAATCGCGAACGCAATCGCCAGTTGCGGGTTTGGCCTAGTTTTACGGAATACTACTTAGAGTACCAGTATGAGGTATCTATTAACATAGATGGCATCACGTCTACACCAGAACCCATAATAAGTACATAGAAACAGTAAATAAAATCTCGTTTCCAAAACGAATATGTTCTTAATATTATTTCGGTGTGCTTGGTTATTTAAATGAATGTCTCACGTTTTCTTCTGAGGAAATTCGCCATACTCAGCCATTGATATAATTTGACATGTTCTGGATTCAAAATGGAAGCAAACATTTTAAGAGCTGTGATGAGACATATTTCATATACAAAACAAAGTTATTTTGTAAAGATGTTGAATTTAAAAGTATTGTAATCTCAAACATTGAATAAAGTTTCTTTGTAATAAGTATAATGTTGTATAAATATCATACATGTTAACAAAGCCTGAGATAACTTCGAGAATTGATGAATTTATAACGACACATTTGCTCCGTCTCCTGAGATTTCTGTGTCTGAATATTTTAAAGGGTAAATAATTCAGGAGCCTACATTTATACGTATTCAAGGGTATCATTCTTTTTTGTTATTTTATTTCTTTTATTTTATTTGGGTGAAATTGTTGTGATTTCTGAGTGTAGACGTCATATGTATACCTAGTATACGTTAAGTTTCTTACGTTTTATGTATTAAGTCGAGGTCATTTTCATACTACATATATATATACCTGCCTATTTTTCAACTATATCTGAAATTATAAAACCACTAGGTTTAACAAAAACTTAATCACTAGAAAATGAATGCTATGGCTAATTGAAGTCCGTTTTTGCAACATCCCGAAATATCTACAATAAAACTTATTTTATTCAGTTCTGTGCTGTATACTGATATGCATCAGGAATCTGCATACAACATTGAAAATGAGCAAATATTCGCTAATGTTATAAAATGCATTTGAATGGATTATTACTTCTTAGTACCATGTGTGGTCCGATCCGACAAACTGGTTATATCATCAGTTTTGATGACCGAGAATCAGCTTTGATTCGATCTTGTACATTGGAATGTCAAATTAGGTCCAGCATCATTAAGGTGCTCGTAAAAACGGTACGGCAAAATTTTTGAATGACCGTGCATGTACATGACATTTTTTGTTCAATATTTTTTCACTCTTAGCTCACATTTTATTTCAAACTAGCTGCTGCCCGCGACTTCGTCCCCGTGGAATCCCCGATTTTAAAACATTCTTTATCGCTGCTCCGCTCCTATTGGCTTAAGCGTGATGATATATAGCTTAAAGCCTTCCTCGATAAATGGTCTATTCAACCCAAAAATAATTTTTCAATTCGAACCAGTAGTTCCTGAGATTAGCGCGTTCAAACAAACTCTTCAGCTTTATAATATTAGTATAGATAAGCGGCTTTTTAATTTATAAGAAAAATACTTAGTATAAAAGTATTTACAAAAATATTCGAGATGTTTTTGAAGTTGAAGTCTCATATAAAATTCATAACATTTTAACGCGATACAAACTGAAAAATTTAATAAAATTATTATTTTTTTATGAAAAACGACAAATAAGAAAGAAATACTTAGCTGAAAAAATACTAAATAGCGTTAATAATAATTTATATAAACGTCTTTCAATAACACTGTTACTTAGGACGCTATAAATTAATATGCTATAAAATGTGATATTTGCAATAAAAATATTTGCTTTGTTTCAGGCAGTATTCGAATTGGTCGAATTTAGTATCGGAATACAAACAAAACCTATGAGAGCTCTTTTATGTTAGATACAGAGAATAATAAAATGAACGGACAGACAATAAAAGTTGTTAATGGTCAGGAAGTGGACCTAGATCTACTGCAGCTGTTATTTCCTCTCAAGTATTGAGACTAGAAACATTTGCTCTGTTTTAACTTTTATTTTTAATACTTTGTTCTAAAATAACTTCATATAATAATCAGACTTTTTTAATGTTCTCAATGCTGGGACTCAGGCCGCCACTCTAGGAGAGGGAATTTTATAGAAAAATCGAATATAGTTTCCAGAAACAACTATTATAATTATGTAGATTCAAGCTATTTGTTCCTTGTTAATCTAAAAGAATACCGAGCGTTTATTTTAAAATATTGTAGTTTTCAGGCCAGAAACTAGCAATATTAGCTCGCCAAGGAATAATATAATCTGCGCCTTATTAGTAGAAATATGTATATCATAACAAATGAAAGCATATATATACATTCAACGAAGCAGAGTAATCTCAAAGACTTATTAGGAAAATGGACTTCGGTCGTTACTACGTAACAAAAGTCGAAAAGTTAGATAACTACGCAGAATTTTCTTCTATACCTACGTACATTAGTATCATAAAGGGACATATAAAGTTGGAATGACAAAATGGCGAAATACGTTGTAAGAGAGAAAAAAATTGGGACATAATAAATATTTAATTTCATTTAGGTATGTTGACGTATAAGTATTACGTTTACCTATTGGGAAAGATCTTTTCAGTCTACCACATAGATCGAATTTACACTACATATCGTTCGATATAACTAGGAGACAAGACGATGTAGTTATTAGAGTCGCAGTAGCTAAGGAGTAAGTTTGAAACTCGGTTAAGCGACAAGCACACATGAAACCGATCGCAACTTAATAGTAGACGAGAAGACAAAAGCAGCAGAGTATAATGCTCTAATGAATTGCCATCCCATAGCAAACGCCATGGTAAATAGAGCCTTCCTCGCAATCGACTTACAATTGCGCGCGAGAATAATGCCACGGGGACGCATTCGCTTTCTAAGTACGGAAATGTTTGCCAGTTGGCGACCATTGTTTCCTTTTTATCCGACTGCGTTAAGTAAAACTACGGGAGGATTTATTACACGAAACATAAATTTGATGATTAAGATGTTCAAGCCATGAGTAGATTATATGAAGTAGATCTCAATTTTATACCATTAACGAACAGTGTTGCTATGGGTAATCTGAATTTATAAGGATAATTTAATTAAAGTTTAGTTATATAATTTCCAAAGAAATTTTATCGTTATTTATCTGTTCGAAGACGTTACTAGGAATAAATTATTATCTACCAAATTGTAACAGAAAAATATTTTTTATTTATCAACCAAATCTATTCAACTCTCAAAGTAAATATCTTTAAGAACAGAGGCTCGTTATTTGAAACTGTTGAGTTAAATTGTCTAATTTAAGTTAGTTAGCCGGTAATTTTATATCAATTCCATCATTAACAAAGTTTTGTAATATAGAAACCCTGTCTTCGCACACGTCAGTGAATAATTTTAACGGGTTTGAAATGAAAAATATTCAAATATTTTAGTTTACAAAAACTTAAATGTGTAAATCACTCATTAATAGAACTAATGTAAAGCAGTTCCCTCAAACCGCAACATTTTTCTTACTTAGAGCATTTTTATACCCATTGCAACTTACCTTAATGATATCGTAATCTACCTTTTTTTTCTTGATTGGAATTCGTCAAATGACTTCTCCCGCTCTGGATAGAGCGGAAGGGAATGTCAGACTCTTACTGACTAAAACCCACCCGCGATCCTTCTTGTGTCCTTTACGTTCCAGGACCGCGGTGACTCTTTGGAACCAATTCTGCAAACCTAGCAGACACTGACCCTATGGGGCCCCGCCTTAGTTGCTGACAGCTCTTTGCGGCGCGCGTGCAACACGACACGCCGTCGACCCGGACCTGGTTGCTATCGTTCGACAAGCCACCCATAGCTCGCCGTCCGCAGGCTCGCGGCTACGGTGGCCGGGAATAGCCCTGCGTTTTCCGACGCCCGGGGCTTCTTCTGTTGCGGCGGCTAAAGCGTGACGTTTCCCTCTCCCGCACGCGTTCTGTCTCCTACTTTGCTAGCATTATTGCTTCGCAGAAGGAGGTGACTGCGTCCCATGCCTCTTCGCTCCGGATCATGAATTGAACCAGGGATCGTAATCTCTTTATTATCAAACCATTTTAATGAATAAGGATCAATATCATGATACCAAAATCAGCACTATTACATTCCACCCGGGTTATGTATGCATAATTTTATAATAGACGACATAAATATATTTATCTTTGCAAAATAATGAGCAATTTAATCATGTAGTAAGTACATTTATTTTAACGTCCCTACCATCAATAGATTTCTCAGCGCATATCAAATAATGAATTTATTAGGCAAACATTTGCTATTTTGGGTTAAGTTAATGCAATATTCATAAAGATCTCTATTTTTTTTTGACAGTATAATATAGCCTATGTTTTTAGTAAATAATATATCTTTCTAACGGCGAAATGAAATCTATTGAGTAATTTTTGAGCCAAACCGTAGCAAACAAACAAACAAATAAATCTTTCTTCAAAATATTATAAATTACTAGCAGCACCCCGCGATTCGCCATTTTCGTAAGAATACGGGGATAAAATATAGCCTACGTTACTTGCTGATAATGTAGCTTTCCATTGATGTAATAATTGTAAGAATCGGTTCAGTGGTTCAGACGTGAAGACGTAACAAACAAACAAACTCACATTCCTTATACATATAATACTAGCTGCTGCCCGCGTGAATGTCGACAATTATCAGGGTCTCCCGGGATACATAATCAGCCTTTTAACGTTCCCACTGCTGGGACACAGGCCTCCTTAATCTGCTGGGACACAAGCCGTAATCCACCAAGCGGGCCCAGTGCGGGTTAGTGAATGTCACATGTCTTCGAATTGTTGGTTCTAGGACACGCCGGTTTCCTCACGATGTTTTCGTGAGGAAACCGGCGAAATTGATTACAATTGTGATGAAATTAATTACATAAAGTAACCCAGCCAGGGTTTGAACCCGCGACCTGCAATTCGTAAGTCTAGGCCGTTACCACTCGGTCACCGCTGCTCCCGGGATAAAGAGAAGAAAGTATTAGAATAAAGTATTCTAATACTTCCCAGACTCAAATCTACCCCTGTACCAAATTTCCTTAAGTAGTTTTTGCGTGACAGATTAACAAACATCCATACATACAAACTTTCGCGTTTATAATATTAGTAAGGTCAAGGATTAGTTGGGATAGATATAAATGTAGAAGTATATATATACTCGTACATAGATTTGCCATCTTGGCCCCTGATCCTCCAATATCGAAAATTCTTGTGGATTTTCTTATTTGACGGTTAAAGTGTTCATAAATTGCGGTTTTGCGATTTTCCTTCACTACTTTGTACGTATCAATATCAAGCGTCAGATATATTATGTTAAGTGCCGATAGCTGAAAATCTATACTAATATTATAAAGCTGAAGAGTTTGTTTGTTTGTTTGAACGCGCTAATCTCAGGAACTGCTGGTTCGAATTGAAAAATTATTTTTGGGTTGAATAGACCATTTATCGAGGAAGGCTTTAGGCTATATATCATCACGCTTAAGCCAATAGGAGCGGAGCAGCGATAAAGAATGTTTTAAAATCGGGGATTCCACGGGGACGAAGTCGCGGGCAGCAGCTAGTCTTCGATAAAAGAAATACTCTTTATTGTACAACATAACCACATCAGCTTTCTTTAGAGAATTACATTTCAGATACTAATTATTTCTAAACAAATTAAATACAGAGGTATATGTATTATGTAATAAACAACCAAAACCACCAAGTTTAAAGGTCACTGGTGAAATGTTATATTGCTAAATTTGGCTTCAGTATTATTTACAACGGACGCCCATCTGGTACAGACGAAGAGAAATATTAAATTGTTATTTATTCTCATCTTATTTCTTTTCAGGTCGTGGCCCAGGAGTAGATAAATGAAATCCTTGAAGTGTGACGATGGACATTGATGGACTAAGTATATCAATTTGACCTTTTTTTTACATGAGAAAACATCAAATTAGGCCTCCCGCTTTGGGCAGACTGGGAGGGAGTGTAAGATTCTTACTGACTAAAACCCACCCGTCTTCCATCAAATGACCTTTGCGTTCCACGGCCGTGGAATCTTTTCAACAACAAACTTTACTTTGTCCCTAGCGGGCCCCACCGACTTATGTGTACCCTGCCTTTTGACCCTAATTAAGCCTAGTTAGCAAAGTTACTTTGTTAATACTGCATCCATCATGGATTTTTTTTAGTTGATGTTTTTTTTTGGATAAGCCCGCTACACCCACCTCACACCAGAAAAGCACCGATTCCATGAAGATCAAAAGCTCGAGAAACGATTCAACGGTCCTGGACCCCGTAATAAAAATTAATCAGGCTTCTTCTTGGTAAGGTCATTTCATCATCGACTCAGTATGTGTCATCTGTGACCTAGACTAGAGTCAAAAGCAAATCTCATAATAAAAAAGGCGTCAGAAAAAAAAAAACTTGTTTCCAACGACGTTTCACTATTAACTAAATAAAATGCTTTGAGATGCAAATGCAAAAGTGTCCAGATTCTGCAAAAAAACTGAGCAGTGCTTTTCGTTTTTGATTTTCAATCATTGGCAATTTGGCATCAAGCAAGCAATGAAACAAATGGTCTGTTTATTGACTTTGATTGCCGTTTTTTATTTTCATTTGACACGAAAACTATTGTTAGAAGCATCACGCCATTACTATTTGTTCTAGACTTGAATAAATAGCAGCCATATAATTCCAAGGTTTGGAATCTGCTTACCAAGTTCTAATTTATTCATGCTTAACTTAAAATACATGTAGTTGAAACCAAGCCCTTTACAAAATGGCCGTAAGAAAATATAATTACGGTGAGTGAAAGCAAATAGGTGATTGGCGAAAAACAGGCGTCCTGCAATATACTCTGCTTAACCCTTTCGAGGAATAGGTACATATGTACATGTTTTTTTAAGTTTACGGTGACAACCAACGGTTATTTCTCATTTGGTCACATTCCCGATTCGTCAACATGTCAAAATTTGTAAAAATAATTGAACACAACTCGCGCTTCTTCAAGATTTTGATCGTCATACATTAATTCCCGATTTATCTTTTTTTTAAACTATATTTTGGGAGAGTCGGCTAAAAAGTAATTAAACTCCTAAATTTGAATATTCTTAAATTATTTGCGTGCCATGTATGTATTTCCTGGGCATGCCCTGTAGCCTACAGTTTGATTGATTTTAAAGGTATCAAAAATTAATCTAATCTAATCAATTACCAAAGGTTGTGTAGGTACTGGTTTTGAAATAAATATGGACTCTGTATATTATCATGTTTTATTTGTTGTACATTTAAATCACGCTACCTATAAAAAATTTAAGGCTTTACCTACACCTATGTTTTCCTTAATTTATATTAGCTAAACCAACATCACCCTTGAATATGAACACCCACTTCTGGAACATCATGTATGCAATTTTTTTACGACTTACAAGAGCACAAAAATTTGATTTTGAGTAAGTACCTATTACTTAACTTATAACCGGGCCACTAGGGATATTACTATCGTAGTGGTCCCCTTTAATGATTATGGTGACTTTACGACGTATAATAAAGGTTTTTCTTTCCATTTTCTCGTGCAGAAATAGTATTCTAGTTAGTAACAGGTACATTCCACGTCGTATTTGGGGAGCGACTCATTTCTGATCCTGACTCGGTCGCTTCCGCTCGCGGACTCGTCAAGCAATTTCCGTCGCAATACATATATACATACGAACGCAAGTACGATTGAATATGGACGGTTTCGCCGCGTTGTGTGCGTTCTGCGTACGAACGCGTATTTTGACACACATTCAGATAGTGTTTTTTTTTTTTTGTATATTTTGGATGTTTTCAGCGTGATCGTGTTTTGTTTTCGGTTGTATTTTATTTTGGAGCGAGAAAGACTGTCAAGAAGGTCGATTCTCGGACGGAAAGCGTTTATTTTCAAGCTGCAACATCATGTAGGCGACCACTAATGTCAAATGTTTTTCTCAAAATATAGCGAAATAAGAGATCCTTGCTCCTTGTTAACACGATAATTGTCCCAAAGGAACCCAAATCCTCACATCATACCATAATTTTGTTAGCCTTTTCTACAGACAGCTCAAGGTTTGTTTTTAATTATAATATAATTAAGGTCAAATGATTACTATAGGTTTTATAATTATGATATAATCTTTATTCTGTATCAATGCAAACGTAATTTTATCTCTTCACCACACTTGGTTAACTGTCAGAGAATGTCTAACGCATTTTATTCCGCTTTATATATTAATAAATAAATATTAAACCAGAAAGCATGAAATACACAGAGATTTTCATTATTGACCACGAGAACCTAATTGGGATAATCTTGGTTCCATAACAAGAGCTGAGCGTGCGTAGGACCTCAGAGAAATATACCGTTTGGCCATCCGCAGCTACCTTGATCGATAACTTCAACAAACACGTAAATCACTAGTATTTTATTGGCTCTCTTTTTCCCATTTCCTAACTTGGGTAAGACTGCTGCATCCGTCACATTTTCCATTAAACGCCTGACCAGATAAGGCACTTAGAACCAAGGGAAATCACCATTCGAATCGTGCTTTGGAATACCGTTGGCTAGTAAAACTTGCTTGCATTCACAAATATCAAATGATAATTCAATATAAATACTCTCAAAGAAAAAACGCATAATGGGTTAATTTTGATCTATCTATGAAGATCTAGTTAAAGGTATATCTCAAAATCCTATTACCGAAAAAACATCTTAAAATATTCAGAGGCTTATTTATTAAAATACCCACATGCTTAGTAGTAAAATAGATAGAACTTGTAGATTCTTTATTCAAATTCTCTATAGAGAATTTGAATTTAGAATTCGCTTAAAAGTACTTTAATTAATAATTTGGGTCGATTATTTTCTGTATAAGCCTGATTAGGTGTGTATGCCTGATGATGTCTAGGCGTTTCTACTCGTAGCTGAACCATGAATTGATCA
The DNA here is from genome assembly GCA_905332915.2 of Hecatera dysodea. NCBI lineage: Eukaryota > Metazoa > Arthropoda > Insecta > Lepidoptera > Noctuidae > Hecatera > Hecatera dysodea. Next base: position 10,890,049 of record HG995304.1, read on the forward strand.
CACGAGCGATCTATGAAAACAAATGAAAATCTCTATGCCTATTATTAAATTCTTTATTTAATAAATAGTAGGTACTTCATACAGTTGCGTCTGTAATCAAATTATGTTTTCATTAAACAGTTGACCTCGTTTTTTTATATTTTAGCGTAATTTAATGTAGGTATGTCGTTTCATAAGAAAATTAATAGTTACAGAAATCTATACTTATAATAAATCTGTAGAGAGGTCAATTCTGTACAGGGAATATATTTTCAAAATAACTATCAGGGGGTGATTAGTGATCGATACTGGTGCCAAAAATGCAATCAGTAAAATTTTTGTCTGTCTGTCTGTCTGTCTGTCTGTCTGTCTGTATGTTCTTTATAGAAACAAAAACTACTCGACGGATTTTAACGAAACTTGGTGCAATTATTCTTCATACTCCTGGGCAGGTTATAGTATACTTTTCATCACGCTACAATCTATAGGAGCAGAGCAGTGAAGGAAAATGTTGGGAAAACGGAAGAAGTTACTCCATTTTTTAAGCTTCCGTCGCGTGTGTAGCCTTAATGGTTAAAGTTACATAGAAATCATGTATTACGGAAATGTTCTACATAAAATTATCTAAAAAATATCCCGAAACAGCATGTCTATCTTTTGTCAATTTTAAACCGAGCGGGCTGAGAGTTTCAAAATTGGGGGTAAAGTAACTATTCCACGCGGACGAAGTCGCTGGCAGAAGCTAGTACATTATAAATCATTGTGTGAAACTTTAAATCTTACCACTATCAAGCAGCACTTGCTAAAATAAACACTAACGAAAACAACATTTTATACTACGAAACCAAACCATACTACATAATTAAAACATACATTACCTGAAAAACTGAAGTCACTGAACACAAACAATATTCACGAGTTTAAAAATCCCACTGAAAATCACACATCGAAAACAATAACTGAAAAATACGTTTTTCCAAAACCACTTTCGCTTGCACTTCGTAAATTAACACAGGGAATCCATTATTTAAGTCATACGATTGTAAAATGATTCCAAATTAATTTTTTATCGTGTTCCGTTTTGTTTACATTCGATTCGTAAATCGTGTACGAGGAGTAGCGGCGCGCGCGTGCGGCCCCTCTTGAAGAACGTTCGGTACTGGCGTAGCAGCAGTATAGTACCTCCTTGGGTATGAAAATTGTACCTACTGTGGAAAATGCTTTAGCTATCTTTATAGACACGCTGCGTTTAGGCGTTAAGTATAACTCTTTTTTTATACATGGATGTCTGTATTTGCGTTGTTAATGATTGCGTGTCTGGTTTTATGATCTGACAGCTAACTGAACCGCGTCTTTATGGAGCATCGGATGATTCACTGAGATAGGCACTTGAATTTAATTAAACACTGCAATACGGGCGATACTTAAACAGTGGTTTTAATGCTGGTTATTTTTTTTTAGTTTTCACCATTTTGTTTAATAGTAAAGTTACTGTTAATCTCAGTTTTTATTTTCGTGACAAAAGCTCGTTTATTACGAGCTTTAATGATGTTATTATCGAAATTTAATAATCTGTGAAATAAGTCTTCGTTGACTAACGGTTTACGTTTACGAGTAGGTAACTTCATTATTGATCTAAGAAAAAGAAGGAAAATCTATGAAATGAAAACAAAAAGGCTTATTGACGCTATAAATGAAGTTAGTGTCACAACTAAAGACAAAATTAAATTGAATTGTGAAGATTGGTTTCACAATCGCTCAATTTAAGATCTGCATTTGAACAAGTGACTCATTGTGTTCAGCATAGAGCTCTTATCTATCAACAACTATAAAAAAATGTTGTTATATTAATCTGACTTTTTCGTTGGTAAAATTTTGTACCTTTAATCATGATAGCCTATCTAAATGTGGACTTCTAAATTCGTTACATCATACTTACCGTACTGAAGTTGTACCTTCGTATTTCGGCGGTATTGTTTAGCACAGTCTGGTAAGAATAGGGGCTTTTACAAGGCTTCTTTGAAGAAACTCTACCCGTCTAAGTTAAGTAGATATATCAGCTAACAGCAACGTGTCAGCCACCAATCAGGCTTCGATGAAGGAAAACTACGTTTGAAGAAATTGAATAGAGCAACAAGTAGGTTATCATGCTGTTGACTCGTGGATTGCGCTGATTGTATGCAGTGTAGGCAAATGTATGCATTCACTGTAGTAGGGGAAAGGGGAAAAGGAAAGTTACGAGCGAAAGTTAAGTGTTTTGAAGAAAAAGGCCTTTTTTCTGGATGTAAAATCATTAAACTACTTCTCCCACACTGGGCGGAGCGGAAGGGAGTATCAAGACTGTTGCACCCGTGAGTGAGACAAGTCACCCGTGTTGCTCCTATTCTCTTTCGAACAAATTCTGCAAACCCAGCAAGCACTGACCCTATGGGACGTCTTCTTTACTGACATCTCTTTGAAGCACGCGCCGTCGACCCGGGCCTGGTTGTTATCGGACAGCGAGCCATCCACAGGCCCGCGCCTACGGTGGCCGGGAATCACCCTGCATTTCCTAACATATCATACACGACGCGCCGTCGACCTGTCTTGGTTGTTATCGGACGGCGAGCCACCCATAGCTCGCCATCCGCAAGCCAGCACCTACGGTGACCAGGAAACGCAGGGCGATTTCTTCCGAAAGAAAAGACCTGCGAGCTGGCTATAGATGAGGCTAACATTCTGTCAGCAATCACAGTTGCAAACAGATGATAATGTATAAGATTGAAATGCACTGCTGGAATTTCACGCGGGGTCGTGTCATTATTAGAATTGCACCTTGTCGACTTGTTATATTTGCCTGACAAATAGCTACCAAACAAAAAGCTTTATATGATCTGTGTTTTCATCAATGAAATTTCAAGGAAAATTCTTGCACTTTATTTATAAACATGTGGAAAGACAATTTGCTTTAGACTGCATCAGTAGCCTTGTATGATGACGCGTGACTTTCGCATGTTTTTGAACACATATATAATTTCTGAGAACACAGAACATACTTCGCATTCGCATCTCAATCGGAATTTGTCAAAAAGTTGCTCTATGTCCTCAAAGTTTACAATAACATGCAAACGTCACGCGTCATCATAAAAAACCCACTGCTACAGTCTCTCTCTTCTGTTTTGCTAAATAAGGAATAGAATATTATAAAATCAATAACGATATTTTTTACTGGGAACCATTACAAGCGTTATCATTTAGGTAGTTCGGGTTAGAGATGGGCAATGCGTTTCTGCCCGGCAGGAAAATTTGGTAAAAATCCGGCATTTTGGGCATAAATTTATTATTGCCCGATAAATGCCCAATCGTAGGGCATAAAAATATGGGGTCGTAAAACGTAATTTAATATAGTTCTTCAAGTAAAATAGTACTCATTAATGAAATAAAAAATAATGAATGTCAATAATTGAACACATTTCTATTTAAAAATAATAACATTTATATACTTTTTCATGTGAAAATAGAGATACAAGAATTAACAACATAATTTTTATAATTCTTTTCGCAAAAAGAGCACTTCACGGAATTGTCTGGTAATTGACTATAGTGCCGCCATATAGTTTCGATTTGATCGTCCCATAGCGCTAAAACAAGAGATAATTTTCTTAAAATAAGCACACTTAATTATGTATACGTATGTACGTAAGTTTATTTGTTGCTTATTTAACAATATTTCTTTGGTATTTTTTTTTACAAGAACGTTTCTTATGAACTGTTTATCTTATTGTAGGTGTATCAAAAATATGCAGAAGTTATTAAAAATGTATTACCTATATTTATTTGAAATTATTATTGGGTCGTCTATAAAAGAAACACTTACCCAAGCAGCGGTAAAATAGCACAGATTTTAAAACTAATATTTGCATAAATTGGGTAAACGGAAGTCTCGAATGGAATAAAATATGCGGACGGTATCTGCAACTGACACAGGATGACTATCAACAAAATGGCGGCACGGCGAGTGCGTGTGCACATCCCTCACCCCGCAACCGTCACTTGGTACAAGTCTTTTTTATCGGCGCAGCGTACTTTGAAACATTTATATAATTCTTATGACATATTTTATATTTAAATATGTATTTTAATAATTAAATAAAATGTAACTTAATTCATAAAATTATAATGTACCAAGTAATCTTAACAGTATACGCATCCCTCGCCCTAGTCTCTTCTCACGATGCAAGTATTTTCACGCCGCCGCCGGGTAATTCGTAACATTTATGTTCGTAAACATGGTTTTGCAAAACATAGATTTAAATAAAATGTACAAATTCATAAAAATACACCTTTAAAGAATTAACTCTAGGTAAACTCAACAAGTTAGATCAGCTTTCTAAGCGAACATCATTTTCTTAAATTAATTTTGAAACAAAAAATATATGCCCAGATAAATGCCCAGGGACAGAAATTTATGGGCACTTATTAGGAAGTTACCCAATTTGCCAAAAATGCCTGGGCATTTGCCCATCTCTAGTTCGGGTGGGTTACGTGTTTCATTTTATTTTATTAATCTTCAATGGTTTTCATTTTATAAAGCACCAAAAAATAAATCAATGAAAACCTAGGTTTTGTTACGTTCGTAGTATATTATGAGGGAGAGTCTAGCATGAGGGCAACGAACGATTCCGTTGCCAAAAGACAGTTTAATGTTTTGACTAACATGGCACTGGGCATTGTTATAAACTAAACACATCAAAAGTATCTAGGGATCAACATATATTTTTGCAATAACTTTCCTCCTGATTGATATTAATTAAAATTTTCTTTAAGGATTCATCAAATAAAGTGTTTTCGTTTGTCACAGTAACGATAAACCAAGTCACCTTTGCATTAATAAAGAAATTTGCCATTTTCCTAATAAAGGGATTTTTGACATTTGAACCACTAACATTAAAGTTCGAAAAAAAGACTGAAATAACAGTTTTCTTTAAAATTTTATTGGGTAACTTAAACAATTAATAATCCGTGTTTCTACCGCGAACACTAACAACACAAGAACATCGGTTTGGCATACTCAAAATGAGTTCATCCAAATCACGCTGTGGAATGGCCGCCCATGTTCGTTGCAACAACAAAAAAAGGTCTTCTTGCGACTGGATACCCTCCATATTCGGCAGAGCTCTTCGCTTACCTTGGCTGAGCGCCATGGAGGACGGTATCGCTGCACCACACGGAGACAAGACCGATACATTCAAATCTTAACTCGAAGAGCTCCAACAATAACCGCCATGATGTTAGCCGTGAGGCTTCATCACTCTTCAGGGAACTTAATTAGCGACCAAACAGTCAGAAACCGCTTGCATGAAGTGAACCTTCATTCCCGAAGACCGCTACGGGTACCACCTATAGCAATGCACAATCGTAGGATTCGATATCAATGGGCTCTTGAACACAGAAATTGGGCAGAAGAACAATGGCGTTTCGTGTGCTTTTCTGATGAGTCTCGTTTTGGTATGAGACCGGATACAAGACGTATACGACACTGGAGAACCCCTGGACGCCAACAGCGATTAAAATCCTGCCAGGAAGTCCATCCTTATAGTGGTGGAACCATCATAGTATGGGCGGGTATTTGGATCGGCGGAAGAACTGAGTTGATTTGGATCAGAGGCAACCTCAACGCTCAAATTTATGCTGAGACGATTGTATCAGACGTCATCGTTCCTCTACAAGTGCAAATCGGTCCCTTATTTCAGTTAATGCATGATAATGCACGACCGCACACCGCAAGAGTTGTAAGACAGACTCTCGCCGCAGCTAACATCAATGTCCTGCCCTGGCCTGCTCAGTCGCCAGACTTGAACCCGATTGAGCATGCATGGGATATGCTACAGAGAAGAGCTCTGCCGAATATGGAGGGTATCCAGTCGCAAGAAGACCTTTTTTTGTTGTTGCAACGAACATGGGCGGCCATTCCACAGCGTGATTTGGATGAACTCATTTTGAGTATGCCAAACCGATGTTCTTGTGTTGTTAGTGTTCGCGGTAGAAACACGGATTATTAATTGTTTAAGTTACCCAATAAAATTTTAAAGAAAACTGTTATTTCAGTCTTTTTTTCGAACTTTAATGTTAGTGGTTCAAATGTCAAAAATCCCTTTATTAGGAAAATGGCAAATTTCTTTATTAATGCAAAGGTGACTTGGTTTATCGTTACTGTGACAAACGAAAACACTTTATTTGATGAATCCTTAAAGAAAATTTTAATTAATATCAATCAGGAGAAAAGTTATTGCAAAAATATATGTTGATCCCTAGATACTTTTGATGTGTTTATTTAGGGGGACTTTATTTATAGCCTGCAACTGCAGCAGCCTTTTATTATGGTCCGACAACATACCTAATGCCTTTTCGATGGTAATTGTTAAACCACTACTACTTTTAATGCTGCCATAAGTGCATCAGGCTTAAGTGAACTGGTCTCGTAAATTTTAACCAAATTGTGTTATAGTAGATGTAAAATTATTTCTCGTTTTTAGGGTCCATATCTCATAAAGAAAAAATGAGCACTTATTAGATTACTTCGTTGTCCGTCTGTCGGTCTATCACGACCCTTTTTCTAAGGAACGCGCAGACGTTTCATGTTGAAATAAATATCAAAAACGTTGGGTTATAGCCCCTTGGAGCTCTGAAAAAGTCAAGCTTCTAAGCACACACAAAAATTGTGATCATTTATGCATAATTTTTGCGAAAAACATATTTAGACAGTCGCAATTAAATCAAATCTAACGGATACTTCCCATAGCCCTAAGCCCTAGAAATATGAAATTTGGCAAGAGGCAAGGTTAAGCACAAACAAAACACTAACACACATTTTATTGATTACAAACTTAAATTTGCAGTTGAAGAATTAAGCGTGACGTACATCTAGATACAGAAAACAACCAGGCACAGGCCAACGACGCGTCGTGTTCCACGCGTGCCTAAAAGAGATATCAGCAAAGAAGATGGGGTTCCATTGCGTCAGTGCCTGCTAAGGTAAGGCGGAATTAGTTCGAAAGAGGCACCGCGGCACTGGAACGCAAAGAGCATTAGAACGAACACAGGTGGGTTTTAATCAGTAAGATTCTGACAATCCCTTCGCTCAGCCCAGAGCGGAAGAAGTAATTTAATGATTACAGATCCATAAAAAAAAAACAAATAAAAAGGGAGGTTAGGGCACCCTGACACGGATAGGTTATTTTAGGTTAGTTTATATATTTAAGACTGAGTAGGAACATCATGCTTATTTTCTTCGAAACCAGTTTTGTGTACGTTAGGCCTACCTATGGGTACATCCCTATTAATGGCATATAATAATATATACGTTTTTGGACCTAGTTATCAAATAAGAGATCCAAAAATATCAAAGACAAATTATGAAGCATTGCGAAGTTCTAAGTAACGGGTTTGCTTATAAAAAAGTAAGATCTAAGTGTAGACATTAAAACTGACAGGAGCTATTGTCATGCAAACATTCTTCAGTTGCTTTATTAGTAAATAGCAGTGCCCCTCGGTTTCACCCTAGTTCCCACTCCCGTGGGAATACGGGGATAAAACATAGCCTATATTACTCAGGGTGAATGTAGCTATTTAATGGTGAAAGAATTTTGAAATCCGTCCAGTAGTTTTTGAATTTATTAGTTACACACAAAAATACAAATCTTTCCTCTTTATAATATTAGTATAGATTTTGTTAGGTTTTCTGCTACTCATTGTGTAACTCGGCAGTCACCTGGAAGTAGCATAAACTTCTGACGAGTGAGTCTGTGGGTGAGTGACTAAACTGGAGAGTTTTGGACTTCATAATCTCGTGAATCATGAAAGGCTTTGGGATTACTCATTAGAATAGGATCTACTCACTCAAAATTGCATATATATATTATATCTACTGTCTACACTACAGTTACAATATTAAATTATTCATAGTAATTACTTAACAATTATGTTTATTTAAGAATGTTATCTGCACGCTCGTGCTCGCTTACGGTATCGACGTGAGTGGGTTACGGTAGCACTAACCGTGTTTGTGCAGGAGGAACGATTATATCGTGAGATTCACGATATACGAGTACAGATAGGATTGCGACGTTTTGTGTTTTAGGTGGCTTGTCATTAAGGAAAGTAAGGGCTTTTACCATGAACTCTAAAATACTAGCTTCTGCCAGCGATTTTGCCCGCATGAAAATCGAAAATTATCTCTAGGGAACACACTGCCGGGATCGTCGAAAATCCTATCCTAGAATATGGTCTACCTTTGTGGCAAGTTTCATGCAAATCCAATCAGCCATTAAGAAGTGAAAAGGTAACAAACAAATAAACAACTGAGATATTTAAGCATTTATTATATTGAGTAAGTTTAATATGGTAATCCATCAACATGCTGTCTGACTAATGCCAGGCAGCAAGTTCAAGGAGTTAACTTGGAGTTGCCTTGCATATCTAACTTGTACAAGATTCTGGCTTACAAGCCGCTAGCGTGTAAGCCAGATCTGTCTATTTAGACGCAAACCCATAATCTCATTCCCGGCATTGGTAACAAGTGGTCGAGCTTTGTTGTTTACTTGACAAAATAAATGAAACTTTTTCCAGTGCAGAATAGTTAATGAGAACGTGACCTTGAGCCCCAAACTTGCACTTCACTTTAGTTCATTATTTATAACAAAATCCTTAGGGACTGCGCCGTTGAGTCCCCAATCCCAGCGCACTTTAATCATAAATAACCTTAAGTGCCTAAAATTATCAAGTAGAACCTCTGCATCATAATTTTACCCTCAAAACCAACGTACACGAGACACGTAGGCACGCATTTGTTTAAATAATTAATTAATAATTAATGATAAAAGCATCAAGAGGTCTCTCTGTGAAATGTAAATAACCTGTCACCCCCGCATGCATACGAGAGCTGAGGAGTTCATACTATGAAAATTAAATTACCGAGTCGTGTGGCTTTACTGTCGCAGATATAGGGGTAGTTACCCCACACTTTAGTGGAAATATACGTCTCTTCTTGCTTAAAGTAGGTACTTATTTTACACCGAAATGAAACCTTTTCTGATCTTGTCTCTCTTTTATTTACAGAAAGGCGCCAAATAGAATGCACTGGAGAAACTCAATGTGAGAAAGCGTAGTCAGCAGTGACACAGTTTTCAAAATAAAGTAAAGTATGAGTTGAGTTATTTAACATGAAAATTAATTTTGAAATGACTTCGAGCGAAGAGCGAAGAGATTCAAGAAATGGATACCTGGAAGAATTTGCGTGAGGTCTTCTTCCAGCAGTGTACACTTAAATTACACTTAAGTATATAATTGTTATTTTTACCCAAAGTCTGTAGATACTTTAAATCCAGAGTTCAATCCGTTCCAATCAGTACGAAATTATCAAGATAGTCTATTCCGTGAGCCTTCATTACGTTACGTTAAAGTTGGCTTAGTTTAATGTATGGTCCTTGAAGCATCAGATCCTAACTGGAAAAAAGAATGGTTTAAAAAACTGAATAACTATATATGTACAATGTTCGTCTTATTCGGAAGAGTCACTGCGACTGCGCAGTCAAACAGCCTTAGTAGGAACATGAATGGGTTTTAGTCAGTAAGAGTCTGACACTTTTTTCTGCTCCGCCATCCAGAGCGAAAGAAGACATTTAAAAATTTCCAATCCTTAAAAAAAAATTAGCCCAAATCATCATGTACCTACCATTTCCCATCGTTCGTGTCGTTTTGTCGGAGTTTTCTGACTTTATAACCTGATACATCTGAATGGACGCATGGAGTCTGTCTGTCATTTAACCCAGTAACTGGGATGGGACCCATGATAACCCTTGGCAAAACTGTTTATTAGATTTTTTGAAAAAAGGCGGCGACGGCAAATGTATTCTCAAGTATAGTCGCTCGTGTAGGCGTGGATTTCGTAAAAGATCGTTTATCAAAACACGTAGGACAAAAGAACTAAAAGAAAATAAATATCTTATCATGGTTGGCGGGTTTACCTGGTCGAATAAATTGAATTTCAATCGAGAATTTCTTTCTTTACGATTTGAAGGTTAAGGACATTATAGTAGCTATCTTTTTTCGTTCCCTTTTCAGAATCAATTTAAAAAGCAATTAATTGGTTTCAATGGTCCATTTTTCTTTTGCAGTAGTTAAATTAGAATTATGTTACAGTGATATTCGATTTTGTTAATGTCGTTTTGAATTCAAATTAGATTTTTTTTTATTAGACGTACTCTAATACTCTACATTCTGGCATCAAGTGGGGAGATTATTAAAATGAACAATTTAAACTAAAAAAATAACCGTTTCTATAAGTACCATTTATGTTTGAGTACATCATTAGCAATGGAATATAAGGACACAATACAATTTTTACTCCAAACCCAAACAAACCCTCACCTCTAGAGTTAAAATACTTGTAATAGGCGTCCCTTGGGGATGATTATATTCATCGGAGGTGTACCTCAGACAAAAATAAAATTCTAGGTCGGTACGTTCTTCTAACTTATTATTACATTTCTTCATTAGTAATGGAGGGACAAAATCGATTAACTCACTCTTTTGTACACGACTGCCCAAAAAAAGGAGTGTTATGTTTTCAGGGTTCATGTATGTACATATGTATGTAAATACATACATGTAGGTATGTTTGTGAGTTTCTTTATTCCACCATAACTTCCTAACGGCTTAATCGATATCAATTTATGTGGTATTGTTAGAAGCGTTGAGTTATCCCGGGTAACATAGGCTTGCCAAAATTATTAAAAGGGGAGCCATGGTTCATAAATAAAAAAATATTTTGTTTTCATGACAATTTATTTTTTATTTATTATTTGACTGCGTATACTGTCAACGTTTATAGCTTGCAAAAAAGTATGAAATAAAAAACAAATAATTAAAAAAAAATAATTAAAAACAACATGCCTGCCATGTCAAAAATGAACTAAAAATTAAAAACAGATATATTATAATATTTTCACTGCTGGTTTTTTAAATTATTTGTTTTTCGGAATAAGTGAATCGTTATTTTTTATATGTACTAACGAGTACGTTGTACCTATACCAACTGCTAAATATGTAAGGGAACATACCGACGCACTCTACTACTACCTACAACGCCATATTCGTAGAAATTGCAATTGCAATGATTACAAAATAATTGCACGATTATCGCTGGCTGCAAATTGATCATTATCACTTTTAGTTCCCGTTTTCTATATGTTATGCTGGTTTTTATCTGTTGTATCTAAGTGTGCTCATTATATCATTATCTAAACTAGCGATGGACAGGCTATACGTAATTCCTGACCTCCTTTTTTTTTTTGGATGGGAAATCATCAAATGACCCCTCCCGCCCTGGGTGGAGCGGTAGGGAGTGTCAGACTCTTACTGACTAAAACCCACCCGTGTTCCTCTTGTGCCCTTTGCGTTCCAGGGCCGCAGTAACTCTTTCGAACAAATTTCGCAACAATTCCTGACCTCCTGGAAACGCAGTATCGTCTTAACAAACTATAACGAAAGTTCAAATGGTATGGGGCTGATTCTGACAATCATAGAATAAACTCACGACCCAATGGATCCCTAAACAGGGCAGGTATACTTAGCAGGACTCATAATCAGCCTTTTAACGTTCCCACTGCTGGGACACAGGCCTCCTCTCTAGGAGAGGGAATGGGCCGTAATCCACCACGCGGGCCCAGTGCGGGTTGGTGAACGTCACATGTCTTCGAATTTGTGGTTCTAGGACATGCCGGTTTCCTCACGATGTTTTCCTTCACCGTTTTGAGAGCAGTGGTGAAGAAATGAATTACACAAAGTAATGCGCCTGGCTGGGTTTGAACCCGCGACCTACGATTCGTAAGTCGGGGCCGTTACCACTCGGCCACCACTGCTCCGGTTTAGCAGGACTGTTCCCAAGTAATCGAAGGCAAAAAGGAGAGTAGAGATGCCTTATCCCTGTAAGGCATCACAGACTTGTAGCAACAATAAACGAAGTGCGAAAAGCTAATTGCAGAGGATCTGAATGAGTAAACCCGGTGTCTCTTTAATAGAGATGTTTCCTGAGTAAAAATATATGATTCTATTAAGTCCGTCCGATTATTGAAAAGGTTAGACACGTACTTTTTGCTTTTTCAAATCTATAAAAGTTGACGAAGATATAAAGCGTCAAAGATCAGGAGCGGGGGCTTGTGACGTCACGCCGTGCTAAAAATTGTAGCCCGTAGTGACGTTACACGAGTTTTCAACGCCCTGTATCGTCTTCGTTTTTTGTTTATGTGAAAAAAGAAAAAATACGTGTCCAATATTTTTTAGAAATCTATCTAACGGATTAGATTTTTTAATCGACTACCTTATTATTGGATGGTACAGAATGAATTAAAGGCACCATGCATGTAACTGTATATGCAAGCAGAATATCTAGCCGTTATTCAGAAATTACTTCGAACTCATTAGAGCCTAAAATCGTCCGATTTCATTGGAATGAGGAAGGCCAAGACATAGCCAAGATTATTGAGTTTCCTTCGTTAACTGACAGGACTACCGAGTGTTGAACGCCTGGAGCTTCTATTTCCAATTCAAGATTCACCCAAGGCTGATGGAACGTTTCGTGCTAAGTGATTTAACTCTCCTCCAATCAAAGGCATCACAGATATGTATGTGAGTATTCAAACTTGCACTACCTAATTATCTATACTAATATTATAAAGTGGAAAGATTTGATTGTTTGTTTATATTGAAATAGACCTACAAACTACTGAACGGATTTGAAAAATTCTTTCACTGATGGGAAGCTACACTATTCCTGGGTGACATAGGCCATATTTTACCCTCATATTCCCACGGGAACGGGAACTATGTGAGTGAAACCGCGGGGCGCTGCTAGTTGTGTATTTAAATTTGTATCTACTTAATTTTAAGGGTCGGGTAAGGTAGATGGCACAAGTAAAAAAATGACAGTAATAATTTCGTACGTTAAAGTCCTATGTACTGAATAGGAGGCGAGTCTATTGCCTTTAGATGAGCACACATCCAAAGTCCAGGCTTCTGCAGAGAAACTCGAGAATCGGACCTAAGATCACAAGTTCAGTAGTAGCGCTTGCTACCACTAGGCAGTCCTAAGTAGCCCTAATAAATAGTTAAAAACCTACAGCAGAGCAAGTCTCCTCTGATAAGGAAAAGGCAGAGCATTAATCACCGCGCTTGCTCAAGGTGGCTGGGCAGGCAGTCTAGTCTATTATAAAACAGAATTTTCAACAAAGATTTTCTTCAAAAATGTCAACAATGACCGTGTGTTTCTCTGTTGAGTTATACGGTACGTACCTACTATATAGTAGATAGGTAGGTAGGTAAAAGTAATTTGGCGGTTTCTTCGTTTACGTAAACAAAGCTCCCTTGTTCTCTCCCAATTACGTAGGCCTGTGTTAATTACTACTCACAGAAAAGTTGACCGAGCTATTTCAATTTCATTTATGGAGAAAGAGAGATATGTTATCAGGAAGAAAACTGGATTCTTATATTTTTCCTAAAGCGAAATAAAGGGTGATATCTTCAATTGGTGATATCTTCAATTGGTGATCATTTCAATTTAGATTTTCATGTTGTTCTTTATTTTGATTCATAATTTGTAATAATTCATAAATAAAATAACTACTAACGCTAGTAATAAGTTATAAGTATTATTGTTTACTAACACAATGGACCATTGTTGTCCGAAAAATAAAAAATATTATTATTATAACTGTGCATAAATAAAAACCGGTTAACTTTGGCGTAACTACACCGTAATACATTATCCATTATCGTAATACATTTGTTACGAAACAAAGAGAGCGCCTACCTGAAGTATGATGAATCCATTTACTAACATATTATAGGTAACCTCAGGCGCCGTGTAGTCAGCCTTAAGACCAACAGCCTTTATGCAAGTTATATTGAAACTGGATAAGCGTCACTGCATGAAATATTGTAAGATAAAGAAAAAAAAGATACCTTAATTTTCCTACCTACTTATAGAAACATACGTGTTTTTGTTTACCATTAGGTTAGGCCTATGGAAAATGATTATATTTATGTTATTATTATTAGAATACCTAAGATCAAATACACGATTGAAGAAAAAATAGTGTTAATTTTTTTTTTAATTCTAAGCTAATTTTTCTGGCCTACATTGCTTGGAATCTATATAAAAAAATCCAAATATTTGTATCTCAATTTGTCTTGGCTACGGGAAAAAAAAAATTTTGAAAATTTGCCCACAAAGGATTCCTCAAATATCTCAAAAATATCACGTTTGTCCTATGGGAGCCCCCTTCAATAATTATTTTATTTTGTTTTTTAGTATTTGTTGTTATAGCGGCAACAGAAATACAACATCTGCGAAAATTTCAACTGTATGACTATCACGGTATATGAGATACAGCCTGGTGACAGACGGACTGACAGCGGAGTCTCAGTAATAGGGTCTCGTTTTACCCTTAGGGTACGGAACTCTAAAAAGTACTTTATCGCGAAATTATACTTAAATCACTAACACTGAATAGATAAGTCTGCAAGATGTAGTACGTACGCTTCACTGTAGTAACGAACTGGGTTTACTTTGGGGTATTCAAATACAGTCCAATAGCAAACTTGAGGACCACCAAACGAATTACAGTTTGTATGACAATTTTTAACAAAAAAAAATCTTTTGAATTCTTTACCAAAAATCATTTATTACAATGATAACTATGCAAATTACATGACTCTGCAAGCAAAACCGAATGATTAATAAATTAATGAAAAATGATAAATAATCCAAAAACTTAAGCAGACGTAATCTAAATGTCAATAGGAATATTTTTAACGATTAAATGTCTTATCAACTATTATGTAATGGTTCAATTGTAAGAACCAACGGAACACTATAAGGATACGTTTATAAATTGATCAAAACTTGAACGTCGGCATTACGAAATCAAACGATGTTTGCTTTTGTTCCATTTGGGGCTCATTTCCACAATAATAAAAGGCCTTGATGATAGCAACGTTGACTTTTGTGAAGCTTTATTTCAGTTCAAGTTATTTTAAGGGTAAATATGTCGTAATTTTTATGAGCATTTGTACCGATTTACTAACTTATGAGACTTAATTCTTGTCTCTTAGAGGATCTAATAATAATTTTTAAGGTTAAAAAATAAACTACACTATGAAAATCGATCAAATACCACCATTAGGCATTTTTCCTATACCGAGTCCTAATTTTGATTGTAGCGCTATTGAATACAATAAATTCCACAGACTTACTTGGAAATGTAGGCATCTACTTAATTATGACGTAGTGAATTTACCTGTTCCATAGTGACCAGCACCCCATTTGCCTAACACATGAAGTCGCAATAACATTCTTTTAAAATTCCGGATCCATTTCTTCATATAATAGGGTAGTTGACTAAAAAATCTAATTAGGCCGTCAGATAGATTTCCAAAAAATATTGGACACGTATTTTTTCTTTTTTCACGTAAACAAAAAATGAAGCCGATACAGAGCGTTGAAAACTGGTGTGACGTCACTACTCGCTACAATTTTTACCGAGCCGTAACGTCACAAGCCCCCACTCCTGATCTTTGATGCTTTGTATCTTCGTCAGTTTTTATAGATTTGATAAAGGAAAAAATACGTGTCCAATATTTTTCTATAATCTAACTGACGGACTAAACATAATCATATATTTTTTACTCAGGAAACATCCCTATTATGTTTAAAAAATTGTGCGCTCGATACCGTAAAACACGCAATGAATATTAGGATGTTCAAATGACAAAATGAAAGAATAAAACGTCGACGTTCTATTCTTTCATTTGCATGCAATCAATTGTATATTTAAGTTGATTAATTAGAACTAAATTTTGTCCGCGACTTCCTATGTGTATATCCCGTTGTTCCCGTTCCCGTTTCTGTACAGCCTATAGCCTTCTTCATTACTGTGGCTATCACATACGACACTATAATTTAAATCCGTTTGGTAGTTCCAGAGATTAGTACGTTAACAAACAAACTCTTCAACTTTATTATTTTGCTGTTCTATGGGAATCTATAAAATGAATTTGAAAAACATAAACAAACAATAAAGCGCTAAGTCGTTCTACTCATCCACTATTAAGTGCCTAGTACTATTTTAAGTATGTAGTTAGCTGACTTTGACCTAGGACACGTACCAACTTTTCTCAACAATTGCTTAAGTAATAGGAAAAGTTTAATTACTTAAGAACCCTAACACAAAAATATATGACGCTAAAACTTGCTAAATGGGAACTTTAGGCCATTAACGGTTAAATAACATTGTCCTTAGAGAAACGCTTGGAAGATTATTTGAAGTAACCGTCTTGGTCTGTTGGTCTGTTTAAATCTTGACTTATTTTTTGTGATATTATAAATTCAAACCGTAAGAGCTTAAATATTTTTTTTCGTTTTCAAATTGAGTAAGTTCCCGAAAGCGTAATTAGCCTTTTAATGTTCCCACTGCTGGGACACAGGCCTCCTCTCTAGAAGAGGGAATGGACCGTAATCCACCACGCGGGCCCAGTGCGGATTGGTGAATGTCACATGTCGTCGAATTTTTGGTTATAGGACATGCCGGTTTCCTCACGACGGTTTCCTTCACCGTTTTGAGAGCAGTGGTGATGAAATTAATTACACAAAGTAATGTGCCTGGCAGGGTTTTTACCCGCTACTTACAAATCGTAAGTCGGGGCCGTTACCACTCGGCCACCACTGCTCTCCGTTACCTACCGAAAGGCAATGACATAATGAGTTCAGGTGCCATCGTTGCCATACTCGAACCCTTTCTATATCGTTGCCTCGGGATTCGCTGAGTCCCTTGATTACTCGTTACTTAGTTGTATCTACCGGCCGGCGTTAATGACATACGAGGATCAGCCCAAAGTTAAATGTGTGGCTGTCCAGAGCTTGCAGGACGGCAATGCTGCCCGAAAGAATGCTTATTGGGTGGTCATTTACTTCCTTGTTTCGGATGGCTAAAGCCGCCAGGAAAATGCCCATGTACTCAGCTTGAAACACTGTATTATGGACCCCCAATGATGTGGCTATGTTGTAACGATGTCGTTGCGTTTTCAGTCTCGTGGACTTTAAACCTCCACGATGACTGAAAACTCCTTAATTTCATTGTACTGAAAAGAAAATGTACTTATCTATTTTCAAAAATATTTTGAATTTCGTTTTTTCATTGACTGCGCAGATTTTTGAATCAGTCCTACCAAATCGCTCAAGCAGAGCAATACAAATCATAAATTTTCGATAGTTACCAGTGTGATCATATTTTATAATATTATGTAACAGTATTCGAAACCCGGGTTTCTTTATCTTAACCTATGAAATAATAAACAATCAAGTCACCAATCCAAGTTTTATTATTCCACTACTACCATCCTACACACTGTAGACAAGTTGGGAGGTAGGAAAACCTTTCATCTTGTGACCCAGCGTCACATTGGCTCTCCGGCGAATCGTACTTCAAGGCGAGGAGGTTCCCGTCACAATGTGAATCTTGAGTTAGAATTGAGGGACCCCTTCGAATTTCGATAACTTTATTTGATTTTGATCTACAATTTATTTATTTATTATATACTTAATTGTACACCAGGGATAACAACATAAATAAAACTACAAACTAAAACACATGTACAATGGGCGGCCTTATCGCATTCCGCGATCTCTTCCAGGCAACCTGGAGAATAAAATTTTTCTACAACTTTACTAAATCCTGATAGCTATACTTTTTCAATTCAAGGCTGTATTAAGTAAATATACTGTGAGTGTAGGTATTGTAGTAAGTAAACATACTTACTAAATAAGAAGAAGTACTTAAATTTAAAATCATCCTCCTGATCGAATTTCCGAACGCAGAATATAATTGCTTTGCTTTGATTGTTTTATTTAAATGTGTGCGCAAACACAGGAGAACTCTATGTCTTAACTTTCATAGTCTGATGGAAAAAAATAATGAAAGTTTTTTTTTATTAAGAAATACCTACGAATAATAATTTAATTTATTTTTCGTAGGTATTTCTACACTAACATTTGTAAAAATTATTAACCAAAGCTTTATAATAGCATATATTTGATCAGTGTGAGGCCAAAAAAGTCCCCATCTTACATTATAATTATGTATATTTGAAAAATTAATAACACAGTGCTGATATTCTAATAGGTCTTGTGATGCAACTTCCGGGCTGCTACTGATAAATTCTTTAAGGAAAAACCCAATAACCCAATTTCCGACCTGGGAATCGAACTCAGTGCCCCAAATTCATCAGTGGAGAAAGCACTATTGATTTGATTCATAGGAAAAATAAGCTGTGTAAGAAAAAATAACTTAGTAATGTATAAAACGCTTTGCAAAAATAACTTAATTTATGTAGTTGTTGATCTGGAACCTACTTGCCATCCATCATGCACTAAATAAATAAATAAATAAATATTTTGGGACAACTCACACACGTCTATCTGATCCCAAGCTAAGCAAAGCTTGTGTTATGGTAACCAGACAACTGATATACATACTTATATCATAGAAACGTCTTTTATGCGATACGATACTAACCCTTGTCACTAGGAACTGCAAGTTTGAAATCATTTAGCCACGTATTGTTAAAATCATGATCTTTAATTTGCTAAGAGAGACGACATTCAAATGCCTAATGACCCAGTCTAATGACGGGTGAGAAAAGTTTGCCTATGTCAACTATGCATAAAGGTGTAATACAGGTGCGTCATAACTGTAGTCACATGAAAAAAACACCGGCCAAGTGCGTGTCGGACCACGCATAGTGAAGGGTTCCGTTGTTCACTGCTAAAATCTCATATCTCTAAAAGTATATAATTAAGCTGTAATGTTCAAACCAATTTTCGTTGGTAGTGTCTGTAAAGTTCTATTTGCTCATTTTTTTAGAATCGTCAACTTCATACGACGGTCTTAGTAGAGGCCCCCTCTAACT
Source organism: Hecatera dysodea (assembly GCA_905332915.2). Classification (NCBI taxonomy): domain Eukaryota; kingdom Metazoa; phylum Arthropoda; class Insecta; order Lepidoptera; family Noctuidae; genus Hecatera; species Hecatera dysodea. Next base: position 10,909,030 of record HG995304.1, read on the forward strand.
TTTAAACTATGATGTTGAAAATTCTGCACCTACCTACCAATTTTCATTTATGCAGCTTTAATAATCTCCGAGTAAAACGGCTGTGACATACGGACGGACATGACGAATCCATAAGGGTTCCGTTTTTTGCCATTTGGCTACGGAACCCTAAAAACTGAAGTAAGCCCTATTTACCTAAATTACCGTGGCATTTACCATGATTGTCTGCTATTTTCAATACACTCAATCATTCATATTGAATTGCCAATACCGGGGGGTCGGGCCCCTGCACTGCGGAACCAAATTATCCTATTAACCACAGGAATGGAGTGATCAACGCGCGAAAATGCTTCGCTTCCTCGCTACACGGTTGCTAACAGACGCCCATGTGCGGTAGGTTGCAATCAGCAACTTTAAGAGCGTATAAACGGTACGGCATTTCATACAAGTTTTCAAGTCCTTATTTTCCGAAATGACCCATTTTAAATTTTCTATACAAACATAAATTTCCAGTTATCTTTTTTTAAATAAGACATTTCGAAAATGTTTTTAACTAACTTTTAAACCTATGTATCTTGCTTATATGTGTAAAGTTTCATTAAAATCGGTTTAGTCATTTCGCAAAATAGTGACTTGAAAATTTGTATTTATTTATTTATTAAAGGCAAACCAACAGCTTCTGTATACAGCATTACATATGAATAATATTAGCAAAAGCATCAGACTTGTATGAAATGCTATACGGATTACACGCTCTTAAATAGCGTTTTCTAATGAAACTATTAGATTTTCATAGAATTATGTAGCAAAGGTGACCAGCTCCATGAAGAGTTAAGAAAAGTTTACAAAGTTTGTTCTATCAAAATGAGAAGTGAAATTGCCCGTTACATTCTGTGATTTCTATTAGCTGTAATCCAAGTGCTCATGTTCCATCGTCGACTATATTATCGGTAACCATCAGGTGGGATAGTGGTTAAACAGGAGCCTGGCTATAAATTACAACTAATATAACTTTTATTATGCGACTAGCTGCTGCCCACAACTTCGCCCGCGCAAATGTCGAAAATTATCCCAAGGGAACATAATCTCGGGATAAAAAGTGTTGTTCCAGACTATGATCTATATCTGTGCCAAATTTCATCAAGATCCATTTAGTAGTTTTTGCGTGAAAGAGTAACAAACACCCATACTTACAAACTTTCGCGTTTATAATATTAGTAATATAATGAGTTTGTAGGTTTGTTATGCTTTCATGTCTAAGTTGCTGAACCGATTTTGACGACTTTTGGTGCATATGGCACCCTGGAGACAGATATACCTAGGTGAAAATAACACGTAACTTGAGCGAAGCCCCGAGGCAAAGCTTGTACAAAATAAATCAATCGGGAAAATAAGAAGGTAAATATTTACCATTTTTTCAAAACTCAACGCCCAAGACTTACTATGAAAGCCGATTTAGTTTTTTTTACACAAGCAACTTCCTTCTTCAACTCTCATACCCAGAGTCAACAACAAGAACATAAATTCGTTCAAAACTGGGAATTTGACCTTTTACCTCCATCACGACAAAACACTTTGATCCTAATTAGATTTGTATAAAATAGTTCAGCCCGCGAGCTATTTATGAACCCCGTATGTCCGGTCAGAAGTGTGCCAGGCACAACTTTATTGCGCCGCAGTTGTCGGACAGGACTGGGAAGGACCACTTGCAGATAGCGGACCCTCGCTGCGGAATTCCGGATCGGGATGCAATTGGCGTATGTCACAAAGGACAAGCTTATTGGCTTTATGAAACAAAGGTTAATATCTGCTGAATAGATCCAGTGATCTATTCAGCAAATATTAACCTTTGTTTCAATGTACCTATCAATCACAAGAGGCAGGACTTCGTCTGATTGATTCATTTGCCATTTGCCTTTAATGGAAGCAAACTAATTTTGATATATTTATGACTACTAAACTCACAATCTAAACTCCTATACCAGAACCAACGCAACCCAGCTAGATCACGTTACAAAACACTTCTTAAAAGTATTACATTGGATCTGAAATGGCCTCTTTTAAATGGAGCGGTGAGTTAGCATGCGTCCAGATATTTTTCAAAGACACATGTGCGGTGTCTTAGTAAGTAATTTTGCCAACTACGGCAATATTCAATAATATAACGCACTCTCAGAATGAAAGAGGCTTAGCCCAAAATTCCTGTTACTTAAAATTTTGCTGTAAACTGAACGTAAAAAACATTCTCTAAAACCCAGTCATGAAAAGGCTTCCAAAACATTTTATTTCGGAAGATGTTTGTATTTTTTTTTCAACACTTTATAAGATTTTAAGTCTTCCTCATTTGCCAGTAATTGGATTTTTTGAGTTAGGTCATTCTAAGGCTGCGATAATATCCCTTGACCCAAACCTCTAAAAGGTGACAAAATCTTTTCGCACAAATTCTACTAACTTACACCACAACCAAACAGAAATACAGGAGCCAACTTGGAAATGCCAAATGCAATCTCGAATTCTGTTCGCAGTATAAAATTATTTCAAACAGTTTAATGTTAAGCCCAGCCTGGTCGTATCTGATTCAATTAATCGTAGATTTGGATTCCGAGTATCTTAGTGGAATCTTGAGTCGTGTGCAAGTTCTTATAAGTTTGCAACAAAGTAAAATTATATGAAATGAGCTTTTCTCAAGCACCTTATGTTAATTTTATCAGAAAAAAAAAACAATTTTAGTCAATAACTTTAAAAAAATGTGGGGTACTTCATTCTCCTTGCATGCACTATTATGTCGTTAAAATCGAGCAAAAAAGTTCAAAAAACTTTTTTAAATGACTAAGCAATACAAACTTTGTGAGCATTCATATCAAGCGTACATTTGTTGCTATTATTAAGATTGAGTAAAAAATGCAAAACTGTTTCCCCTTACTTTTTAATTATTATTATTTTTACTACGAGCACTTTTCTAATCTATACTAATATTATAAAGCTGAAGAGTTTGTTTGTTTGTTTGTTTGAACGCGCTAATCTCAGGAACTACTGGTTCGAATTGAAAAAATATCTATACTAATATTATAAAGCTGAAGAGTTTGTTTGTTTGTTTGTTTGAACGCGCTAATCTCAGGAACTACTGGTTCGAATTGAAAAAATATTTTTGGGTTGAATAGACCATTTATCGAGGAAGGCTTTAGGCTATATATCATCACGCTTAAGCCAATAGGAGCGGAGCAGCGATAAATAATGTTTTAAAATCGGGGATTCCACGGGGACGAAGTCGCGGACAGAAGCTAGTAATATATAATTTATAATTTCGTTCTGACACTTACGAACTTCAAACTTCCTTCACTCGTTTCTTAGGGTTCAATAATGACGATATTACATAATCGTGGCAAGTTTCAAGTACATATGTATATATTGACCCTAGGAATAAGATTTTATATACAAACTTCTATTCCCTATTTCACCCCCTTTGCGGGGTGAGTTTCTTAAAATTCTTTATTAGCGGAAGTCTCTAATCTATGCTATCTCCGTGTCAATTTTTTTTTCTGCTGAGCTCACGTTATTAGCTCAGTTGCTGCCCCCTTCAACCCGTTAGAATTTGACTAAATTATTCAACTTTAAGATTGTTTATACCAACTTACGGAGTTTATTTTAGATAACACGTTTTTCAGAGGCAGTATCCGATATGCTGCATCTGAGGTGTGGAATAAGGTACTCCCTTTTAACTCATAAAATTGTTTGTCCGAAAATCATTATCCATAACACGTTTGCTATAAACTGCAGTAACCATAATGTTCAAAACCCCGAAATTTTGTTCAGCGTAATTATCTTTAGTTCTAAAAGTATTCTGTCATAATATAGAGTACCATAATAATTGAATCTCCTAATTTTGCATGCCCTAAAGTCATATGTCCTAAGTATTGTGTTGAATAATGTGTATTATTCCGAATGTTCATTTATAATAAATACTTTAGTCCTAAAACATTTGCTAAAAAAATATGTTTTAGTGACAGAAACGACTCGCTGTAAATCCGACTCCACGCAGTCTTGTCTGCCCTACCCCTAGAGTGTAATTTAAAATTGCGTAGGCGCGGAGGGGCGAGGCGGCCCGCGAGTTGAGGAGCAGGTGGTTGTAACACTCGCCGCCGCGCGCCGCGGCTGAGGCTGGCCGGCGAAGCCGGCCAGCAAGCCGAAGCTGCGGTGGAGAGCGTTAAACCCATCTGCGACGATAAACTCGCGTGGGACCGCCGGAGCCCCGCAGCGCCAGAGCCGTGACAGAAACCATGCCTGCTGCATGTTGCATGCTTGCTTGCATGCTGCGTGCTTGCTTGCATGCTGCATGCTTGATTGCATGCTGCATGCTTGCCTGCATGCTGCGTGCGTGTTTGCATGCTGCGTGCTTGCTTGCATGCTGTATGCTTGCTTGCATGCTGCATGCTAGCTTGCATGCTAGTTTGCGTGCTGCATGCTTGCTTGCATGCTGCATGCTTGCTTGCTTACAAAAACCACATGTTCACAATCAACTGCTTTATTGAGTACATGTATAATTATTTATTTACGTATAATAAAAAAATATAATCCATCATCAGATATTTTTAATTATAAAAAATGAGAGAAGCTCATGGCAATTGCTTTGTTATAAGATCTAATATTATTATTATAAATAAACATTATGTTGTAATTTGAATTTAGGACTTATAACTTTTATTGAAAACGGTTTTATATATTTTGTATATTATTGATTGTAATATTTATGACAAACGGATTTAAGACATATTATATTTGGGTTCCCTCTATCTGGCAGAATCTTGTTGCTCCGAATTTCACTTGGCATAACACACTTGGCATAATCTTTTTTAAACGAATATTTGTAAGGCATAAAAAATATTTAGTATAACTATTGTTTGGCCGAATGTTTATATGCTCGAATTTACAATGGCATACTATTAGGATGGCAGAATTTTATTTGGCATAAATACCTTTAGCATAGTTAAAATTTCGCATAATTTCGTTTAGCACAATGTTTACTTGGAACAACGATCATTTTGCATAATTTCACTTGGCATACTATGAAGATGGCAGAATTTCATCTGGGATGAATCTATTTAACCATTTCCATAAAAAAGCATTTGTACCAATCTAATCTTAGGTATATTCAAAATTTAAACTAAAAATTTAGTGACAGAAACGAATCGCTGCAAAACCGACTCCACGTAGTCTTGTCTGCCCTACCCCTAGAGTGTAATTTAAAACCGCGAAGGCGCGGAGGGGCGAGGCGGCCCGCGAGTTGAGGAGCAGGTGGTGAGCGTTAAACCCATCTGCGACGATAAACTCGCGTGGGACCGCCGGAGCCCCGCAGCGCCGGAGCCGTGGCAGAAACCATGCATGCTGCATGTTGCTTGCTTGCATGCATGCTGCATGCTTGCTTGCATGCTGTAAGCTTGCTTGCATGCTGCATGCTTGCTTGCATGCTGCATGCTTGCTTGCATGCTGCATGCTTGCTTGCATGCTGCATGCTTGCTTGCATGCTGCATGCTTGCTTGCATGCTGCATGCTTGCTTGCATGCTGCATGCTTGCTTGCATGCTGCATGCTTGCTTGCATGATGCATGCTTGCTTGCATGATGCATGCTTGCTTGCATGCTGCATGCTTGCTTGCATGCTACATGCTTGCTTGCATGCTGCATGCTGGTAAGACATACAAAATTATTGTAACTATGAATTTTCTGTAATATAACAGATGTCTTTCAATTTAAGGATGTCAAAATGTATGCCAAAAGATGATTCTAACTGTTAACTTTCTGAAATATGACAGTTCTGCCTTTTAATGACTACCTATATGAAATGTATGCCAAAAGAAGATTCTGACTGTGAACTTTCTGCGATATGATGATTCTACTTTTTAATTATTATGGATATGAAATTTATGCCTAAAGATGATTCTGACTTACAAAATTATGACTTTTTAATGTATAATAAATGAAGGTATACCAAACAATTTTCTGCGAAGTGAAGATTATGCTATCCGTTGTTATGCAAAATAATATTATGACATTAAAAGTTCTGCTATAAAGGGTAGACCCATTATATTTAGGAATTTCAATTTTATGGCATGAGATATTAGGTGATATTAAGTTCGGGTAAGTTATCATTCGGACAAATGATGATTAGGACAAAAAAAGTTATGGCTCTTTAAATTATGGATAAAAAAGTTAGGTGACACAATAGAGAACCGTGGAATAATATTCCACCACCATTGAGGGTATTGGGAACCATCCATACGTTGAGACCACTTTTACGGCAGTATTTAGTCGATGCACAACGAGAACAAGATATGGTCACCCTAAATGTTTATATTATATAAAACAATGTACAGTACGGGTCTTGAGCATGTTGTATGTTATTGGTATGCGGGTAGTATGCATAGCTCACGACCATCATATTTCCTCCTGTTTGCCTTTTATGTTACGTGCTGCTGGGTTATCCACGCCGCATAAATGCCGTTACAGTTTTTGAGTCCTGTGAGAGACAAACGGATGTATTAGGTACATTTCTCAACACCATCTGTTTCGCTAATCAGTATAGTAAGTGTGTTATGCTTCTACTTACCCAATGGTCCTGGTCTACTTGCGTCCGTGACGTGTATCCGACGCTCAGCACACTTGAACTTAGTAGAAGATAACCTTCTGTTTGTGTATACAGGATTTTATATTTACGCGATTGGAAAGCTTGCAAAACTGTTTTCTTTTGTAATATTTACCCTATAGCTATTTTTCCAGCTATAGGGAAAATATACATTTTATAGTACCAATATAAAGATAATTATTTAATGACGCTTTCCGTCCATTTCTGTTGCATTTATTTTGTTTACCAATCGTTCAATTTACACTTCCTCCGAAACATGTTCAATTATCTTCTAAGTCTTAAATCAGCAAAATAAAAAAAATGCGGGCTACCGTCATGGTTACTTTGATTAAGTATAAATGTCGGTGGTTTACAGGTTTACTGCCACGTTCGGCGGTCTGCATTGCTTTGTGAGACTACTTGCCCGGAAATAGTACCACAATAATAGGTATATTAAGAACAGGTTTTTTAACGAAGGTTTGTTATTGTTATGGTTAGCCGAATTTTGTTGTTTTCAACAGTAGTAAACTACTTATTAACTTAGTATTTATTAACTCATTACACGTACACAACTAGAATTTTATAATGTCTTCCTAACTTTGTTTTTATTTTTAGTATAATTTGCATGTTCAATTGTATCTGTTAATTCTATTATATTATTTACTTTACTTCGATGATATATATTTAAATATGTTTTTTTTTTATAAGGATTCAAATGACCGCCACTCGTCCTTTGAAAGGTTCATGAGAAAACCAGGGTCAGACATCATCAGTCTGTCTGATATATCGCTGAAGTGGACCTTTTTAGTGCAGCCGTGAGACACACACTTACTTTTTGTCATACCTTTTTGTTTTGTTATTACCATTTACCGTGCGTGTTTCATGTACCTATGTGTTTTTTTCTTTTTAGCAATTAAATCATTTGTCTTTATTTCTTTCTTCCTTTGTAAGCAGAAGGTTCAAGCAATTGGATGCATGACAGTCAACATCCGGTACCCGCGATGCCACATTCACCAGCTGTGTTAGATCTGGCGTTAAAGCAAACTTATGTGCCTTTAACCAGTCAGTTCAGATCACCTCTAAATGTTCAGTTTTCTGGTACGGGAACAAACTCTCTTTATGGTGGAGTTGAAGTTCCCTAGAAAAATGCGTTTCACTGTTGGGTACCGTTGCTGGGCTACATCAGTCGACGCCAATATTGAGCGATTTCTCCACGCCAGTGTTCACAAGTAGCCATATGGCAGAAACACCCGATTATCCAAAGCAACGCAAATGTTATTGCGGACGTGCACACAGACCCCAGCCTGCTTCTTGAACTTATTTTCAAGAGAGTAACCCAGGTGTTTGAGGTACGCCATGTATGAAGATATCTTCGTCTTCGTTAGGAAAAGCAGTTGCAGCTTCTCGATCTCTAGGTGATGATGGTCCTGTATCGAGATTGGAGTAGGTACAACCCTCTAATGTTAGTAAGGTGAAATTTTAGTGGGAGGAAGTGCAGCCGTTGTTTAACGTTTTGTCTTCGTTGCTTTGGTCATGTGGAAGTTATGAATGTTTAAGGAAAAAAGTCGAACTGTCGAGGCGCTGCTCAGTGAACCAAGTGGAATTTTTGGAATAAGCTAATCTAAACGTATGGGGTGCGCTTGAATCCCGGGAGCATATGGCCACAGGGTCCTACCATACAGTCGCCGACTGGCACGGTGGAGCATATCGGGAATTTCTATTAGTATTCTAATTTTGAGAAATATACGACGGAATTCTATAGTGTCATCATTATTATTTTCGTGACAGTTTTAAAATCTGTTCAATAATATTAAAACAGCGCTTGTCCATATTGAATTGTCGAGTTTTTTTCCGGAAACCTTTTATTATGTAACAGCGATTGGGTATTGTCCTTTTCAATAAAACAGGAGTTTTTCTGTTGAAATAGTGTATTTTTACAGTTTCAAAAAATCAATAAAATATCTATTTAATTAATTATTTTAATCATATGGATTACAAAAATAAGTATTCTTACTTATAACAATTTAAAAAATATATTTTAATTACATAGCTTCAATTGCATCACCCAAACTTTAAAATGTTATTCATACTTACACAGCTGAATATTTACGTTTATTTTTTCTAGAAGAATATTTACAATGACGATTATTACGTCTATAAATGAAAGACTTAAAATTAAATTGACTATTATAAATGAATTAAAGATAAGTCTTAAATTATGTCATGTTTAGAGATAGCTACCGATTAAACCGTAATAAGTTTAGTACATGACAAACTAAACATAGTAAAGTAACTATTAGTGGACTCTTGAAAACATTTATTTTTACAAATACACGTCTTAATAAATACAATTCAAATAATAAACTTCACATATTTTTCATTTTAATTATAAATGTCACTTAATTAGGTAACTACTTTGAGAACCAAAATTATTACGATATTTTATTTTCAATTTGTTCCTTATACAGATTTTTTAAATTGCTGCCGTGCCTTTTATTAAGTTTACCGTTACTTACAAAAGCTGGTGATATTAAAATAACATAAAATCAATTCGCAAACTGTTTCGAAATTCTTAATATACAACATTCATTCTATAGTATGGATTTTCTTTTTTCAGCCAAATGCTAATGCAAAAGCGAATGTTTAGTATAATTGACTGGTTTGATATTCCTTGCATCGACGTCACATTCAGGAAAAGTTAATGTAACATAAAGAAAACGCAGTTTTTTTCGATAAAATATAAAGCAAAAATTATTCGTTGAAATTAATCTGGTAACACAATATTTTGGTATTCCGGTCATCGTGACAATAATAATCTAAAACATATTGTAAAAGATATTCGCATGACATATACAAAGGGGACCAGTAAGATTGGCACAACGTGCAGTCAACATAAATAAATATAGATTCAATCATTTCCTATTATAAGGGGTCATAGTCAGTATTTTGCATACAGAAAGTAGAGTTAGAATCATACTATCAGCATATTCTTTTTCCGAATATTATGGGGATGCAGTATCAGAATCGCACTTTGCAAAGAAATTCCTTACAAAAACTGTAATTGTGAATTGCTTGTAAATGGTATTTTACATTAGCACACATTCTCGGTCTTATTATAATATTTTTTTTCTGTAAAAGACCCGAGATTTTCATACAATTCAGCACACGAATAAAACTTAAACCATTTGTATAATACATACGTAAGGCAATAATAAGTACAAAAGTGATAAAACCAAAACTTGCTATTGATATTGCACTACTATTGAAACTAATAACATTAATAAGCAACGACCTACGAAAAATGAAATCATTATAAATTTAATAGTTGAGACTTTAAAATAGATTAAAAAAACTTTTTACAAAAAATAAAACCGACTTCTAAACAAAAAAACCAAAAAGTATAAAATAACTTTCATTTCGGAACTCGGTGTTTTTGGTTGCTTTTTTGTTGTTGAACACACCGACTTCCGAAATTAAAGTTATTTTATACTTTTTGGTTTTTTTGTTTAGAAGTCGGTTTTATTTTTTGTAAAAAGTTTTTTTATTTTTTACTTTTTAATGGTTCACTCCCAGCTAAACATACCCATCACAACGTACGTGGTATAAATTTGTGTAAACAATAAACAAACATGCGATTTCAGCTATCCCGACAGATTTGCTATCATTTATTGAAATTAACAAAAAAACTGCTTGTTCGATTTCGATAAAATTTTCATGGGACCATTTGGGAAGTATACCCTTTCCAACAAAAAGTATTTTTTAAGTATTTTTCAAATCGGCTGGCAAGCGACGGAGTTATGCGCGAACAAACATTAAAAAAAAAGTACAAACATCCGAATTGAGAACCTCCTCCTTTTTTAGAAGTCGGTTAAAAATGTACGCTATTTACAATCCATAGTGCTATTCGGAGCATTGATAAAAATAGTTGAACTACTTTTTTATTACGAAATCATTTTATAATCCGAGTTTCTCAGTTACCGACTCCGAAAATCACTATCAGTTGACAAGCAACTGGCAAGAACTAACAACTAAATAATTAATGGCATTATTAACTTTCAACTGTCGTGGATTAACGTAACGAAGTGAGAAAACAGTTTACTTGTCTTAATAGCATGGTGTTAAACGTCATATTTCCTATTCTTTATAATAATATTAAGTAAAATAATGATTACGTTCTGGATGAAATTGACGATTCTGTAAACTTTTACGCATATATTGAAAGCCTATAAAAATAAGCAGGCTATTTTGCCTCGCTCTGATCATGCAAAAGTTATTACTGTAGTAGAGGCTGCTATTACAAATGGAGTGATACCAAATCTGAATTCTGTACAGTATGAGTCTGGTGCGTGTACAGATGAATCGTACTAGTTTTTCTCCTCTATTCGTTAAGTCGACTGATTTAGAAGTTATTGTCCCATCCGGAGAGGTCGTCTGGTGGAGGTTCGTCACCATCGGGAGGATACTGGTCGAAGTTGTGGGTGTCGACTGGAGACTTCACTACAGGGGTGATAGGTGGTTCTAACGAACGCTGCGCCAAGCCCTCCCAGTTGAAACCGTCGAACCACCTGAAAAGTGAAACAGTTCGATTAGTCAGAAGGAAAATAAAATTATAAGGAGAACCAAGAATCAATCCTGGAAGTTTAGTAGGTTAAGTAGGTAGGACCATTGATGGAAAAAGATTCCAAGGAGTTGGTAGTTATTTCGACATTCAGAACGAAGGAAAATGACTTAACTACTCCAATTAAATTTCTGATTTGATATCCTCAATAAGATTAGTGAGTAGGTAGGTGTTTACGAGTAAAGATTTATAAGGACTTACTTGTGTTTCTGTATTTCTGTGATACCTCCTCGTTGGTAGCCAAGTCGCTCAGCAGGATTATCTCTACACAGTTTCTTGATAAGGTTAGCAGCATTCCTGGTGATGCAACGCGGGAACTCCACAGCATCAATACCCTTGAGGATCTTGTTGTAAGTCTTCATAGGATCGGTACCCGTGAAAGGGGGCGAGCCAGTTAGCAGCTCAAACATAAGAACACCTGGAATGAAAAATAATTTAGTGTTATTAAAGAAGTAAATAGCGCTGTTGGTAAAATTACCAATTACAAACGGATCTGTGCACAAAATGTATTGCAATTAAATATAGTAGTGAAGAAATAAATTATGGGATCATAAACTTTAAAATTTATCAAAGGAAGACTAAATTAATCAAGCTTAGAATTTACTAAGTAAAAAATTGTTGATGACATAGGTATGATGATAGTAAAATACATCCCATATTTTATAGTCAAAAGAAATGAATGGATAACAAACAACTTAAGTATTCATAAAAATGTCTTACCTAAAGACCAATAGTCAGCACTAATATCGTGACCACGGTTCATGATAACTTCAGGGGCAACATACTCTGGCGTACCGCAGAAGGTCCAAGTCTTGCGGCTTGCTTGTAGCTTCTTAGAGAAACCGAAGTCAACAAGTTTCACGTAGCCTTTTGAGTCTAATAGTAAATTCTCTGGTTTAAGATCCCTAGAAAATACACAAGAAATGTTAGTAGACGTTCAAGGAAATCACTAATTCTTCATGTTAGCAAGATGTCTTAGGTTTTCCTTGTAGACAGTAATAAATATCTGGAGTTGTCTTTCATTCATACCTGTATATGATATTCCTCGAGTGAAGATAATGAAAGGCTTCAACCACGCAAGCCGTGTAGAATCTCGTTGTGGCATCGTCGAATTGTCCTGAAATAAAAAAAGCATATTAGCGTGTGTCGAAAATAATTAATTGCCTTTCAAGATCTAGTAGTTGATATAATTACCTCGATCTCTTAAAATAGTCCACAATTCTCCTCCAAGGCAAGTTTCCATCAGCATATACAAGTATTTACGATCCTTGAACGTCTTATACAACTTGACTATAAACTCGCAGTTCATCTCTGACATAATTTCCTTTTCTGACATGATATGCTGCTGCTGCCTGGTTTCAACGATCTGGGCTTTCTTCATCTGCTTCAAGGCAAACGACCTGCTCGAATCGCTCTGGATCTGGACCAGTTCCACTCTGCCAAAGCCTCCAATACCCAGTGTCGCAATAATGCGAAGATCTGAGAGACGTAAATTGGCGAATTCCTCGTTCAATCTGGAAAAGTGTATATATGGTTTATTATAAATCTGACCCCGAACTGTATTTTTAACGGCAATGGAACTAATTCGAAGCTTTTCACAAAGAATGGCCTCTAGCTCGGTACTCAGGAGGTGGTCTTGACCCAACCATGCCATAGTACTTGAAATAGGTACAATTGCAATTGAATAAGTAGGTATAATAACACAACAACTTTTTGATTTCTTATGATTGTCAAGGAACTGGAACCTTGCTACTTCCTCTCTCAAAGTGTTGTTATTGAAAAATGATACATTATTGATACAATTAATGTAATCAAAACTAGTAAACCAGGCTCATTGATACTGGTTATGTCAATACAAACTGATATTACACGAAACTGATAGCTGTGTGAAAACGTGATAGACACGATTTTAAAAATCAATACCAGCGTCGCAAAACCTTTTTTCTTCGAACTACAAAGTATTGGCCCCAAAATGTCAGTTCATTTATCAATAATAACTTTCCTATGGAGTTAATTGATATATCTTTTGTTTTTACAGCGATTCCATTACTAAGTCATCCAGATGCGCTATTGTTTCTTTCGCACCTCACAATCTTTGCAACAAAAACGCGGGAAACGTAATTGTTATCGCTCAATGCTGTGTTAGATACATTTTTCTACGTCAAAGAGGAAAGTTAATAACCGATTTGCTTCCACTCTTTAATTAAATTCGACATTGATGAGTAGAAAGTTTAGGAATTATTTCTTAATATTTATAACTTACCGTTCTTTCAAATCCGTAATGTTTGCATCAAACAAGAAATAAAAGTTATTTGAGAAGGTGAAATCAAGATACAAATCGTTATCGTTCCTAGTCGTATTACAGTACCTATTGTTTGTGATTCAAAAAAGATTCATATTCACACAATGGTTTTATGCTGCATTAGTGTGGTATCTTTTGAGATGTTATCTTAGTCGGCTTAGTTTCGGATTGGTGTGAACTTGACATAGGGATTCATTAATGGCACCCAGGCATTTATGTCTTCTTAATTAATGTTTAAAGTTAGCACTCCATCAAAATATAATTTACATTGTTCAGCTCAATCATTACTGACTCGAGAAAAAAAAACGTATTCATTACTATGTCATTTATCTTTAAACAAGATTATTTCAACACTGACTACATTTTAAGAATAGTTAATTTTAAAAAAAAATAGTTTAGCCGACTGTAATTGTAAAGTGTATGAGAACCGAATAACTTTGTAAGAAACAGGACATGAAACGCATCATGAAAACTGTGCAAATTATAATGATGACTCATTTGAAAGGGTGAACAAGATGGAACTAACAGATGAAGATATACATAGATGATAAACGATCAAGTGTATTTAAAAGTAATGACATACCGTTGTCTGCTGTCTCCTTCGTCTTTGTACTTGGTACGGATCTCGTCCAGAGCCGAGATGAGTTGGTTGAAGGTCTCGCGGTCGATGACGAGGCAAGTCGTGCCCTCCGGCGAGTCGCAGATAATGTTGGCCGTTCGAAGATCGTCCCTGGAAATTTAGAAAACAATGTTTGAGTTCTAGTCGTGTTTCTATCTAAAAAGAAGAAAAAAGTGGTCCTACAGTACATTCATGTCTGTTCAAAGTCATCATTCATGGCTAAGCAGTAAACAATGACAATTACTTAAATTACGTTATCTTCAACACAAATTACTTCGCGTTAACAATCACACATTCTTCGTAAGCTTTAGATAAAAATATAGTCAAGTATTTACTATAAAAAAACGAGCTTGTATTCTAATAGTGTAATTTAATACACGTAAAGCTTACCCTTGCAATGCCTTCTCTCCAAAGAAATCGCCTTTCGTGAGAGTTCTTATAAACTTCTCATCATTACTGTTTGGTGGTTTCTGAGTCACTTTCACCTGAAAAAGAAATAATCATGACATAAGACTAACATAATTCAAAATAAAAAAATATAAGTAGTCCAGCATTTATTTTCTTAATCTTCCTATTGTTGAAAAATGCCATGAATAGCTTCTGACGTCAAAATTGTCTGACGTTTTTGTAATAGCTGTAGATGTTGAACATAATAACAGGTTGGGTGAGCTTATTACCGTTATTATAAAAACGTGGAACGGACGTTTAGACAACATCAAAAGTTGTCATTAAACTCCGGATGGACATGGAGTAAGGCACGCAGGGCTAACGGGCATTTATGTTCAGGCATCATAATAAGCTCCGCTATTTAGTCACGAGCATGTAATTACCGGTTCCGCTAAGTAAATTAGTAATTAGCCTCTGCTACTGATAAGGGAAACGATAATTTTTTTATGTTTTCTCAGGAAGGTTGTGTATGTAGAAATTGGATCAACCAACTGTGTATCGAGCAACTAAACCACGTATAACTGTAAAAATAAATAATAGAATATAGATCGTGAAATACAACAGGAACTAAGCTGGTTCAACAGTCGAGTGAAACGTGATGAATGCTCAATGATGCATCAAAACAATAATAGCCGAAACGTTCACACCTCATGACGAATTAAAAACCTAAACATGGACTGTTCTTTTTTAAGAACAGTTTTGTTTGCCTCTGTTACTTTCGTGGAAATAGATGCGTTTATATCTTAACAGTACAAGACTCTATAGGTTGTTTGACGAAGGACAGGAGAGTAAACATAGTTCTATCTATCTTGCTTCCCCTCTATGTAGACCGGAAACTGTTTCACGACCCAGTTTAATCAAATACAGACCAAGTTTGGAATAAGAATGTAAAAACTAAAATGCATACAAACATTGATGAGATAACAACGGAAACGTAAGAGATAATGTAACTCTTAGTAACAGTTGCCGACAGTGAAGTCATCCGGATAATTCTACAAGATCAACAAAACGGGAACTTTTGTCACACCTCAGTGGTTTAAGAGGTGCTCGCTTTATAAATGTTTATTTCTAAGAAAAGTAACAACTGATCTATCCAATCATTTGGTGTAACGAATGGTCTTTGGTCATTCAATCTATTGGTTTAAAACAATCATAACTGAGTGGTAGTTTTATTCTTCCTTTTATAAGAGCGTCGATAGCTCTAAATGTATGGCTCTAAATGCGTGATCTAAATGTATGTATTGTGCATTTGTGTCAAGACAGACCTCAGCTAGAAACACAGTATTATCAGTTACGTGCATTAGTTTAAGTCGTTCAAGAGCCCTGATTATGCGTATACGCAGGATATTATTGTTCAATTTGGTATAAGCATTAGAGCCAGGTACTCATCAAGTTTTTCGAATAACGAATCAGCAATGATACGTAGAAAGACAATTCTGATTCATTTTCATCTACCTGCCATCTATCCATCATCTAAATACCAGTGATCTGGGCACTTGTCTATTTGACAGCGATGTGGGTGAATTTGTCGATACCCTGCGAGTTCTGCCTTTTTTGCGTGTGTGAGTTCTGTCCCTCCCCTTTACATCCCGCTTTTACAAATTATACATGTTATTTACTAGCTTGTAAAAATAATATCTTTTTGTGTATCTGTAAATGGTTCATCTTAAAATAATTATGAGTCGTTCGGATATACGCAGTTGAATATACACACCTCAAGAGTGATCAATTGATGTCATCATGCAATTTAAATTTCAGGTATTCTAATCAGTGCTTAGTTTCAGTTGCCAGCCGGTAAGTAAAGTAACTGAACCTAACCGGTGCTTAATGCATAAGTAACACGATTAATCGCCGATCCGTAATTTTTGTTCTAAATAATTTAATTTGCATATTAGTACAGACTTACTTTAATCACGTAATATAACTCTTTCCCTCCTTACAAAGTTGTTTGACTATTAACTATGTGAATATTCAACACGTTACCAAACAAGTAACTTAGAAAATTGGGAACATTTCGGTCGTAATAATGAAATCATCAAATTTTGTGAAGAATTAGAACATTACTTCATTCTTACGACTTTATTGTTAACTTTGGTATTTCGCAGATCTTAGAACAATGCCTTCAATGTTGGGACAAACCTTGAGGATTGGCAACGGAATGACAACGATAATTTATTTTTCAGAAAATTAGAATCTTTTCCTTGATGTGCTTCGGAATAAGAAAAATCTAAATAATTCAGATTAGTTTTTTACATAAATATAGAAAACAAAGTTATGATATTATAGTAGTATCTAAACATATCTAGAAGTATCTTTCCCATTAAGTGTAAATGTCGTAAACAGTAATGCTTTATTTTTATCTCACAAACTAGATAACAAAAATCTAAACGAGTTCCATGGACAAAATAGAGTAGTTCCGCCATCAAATGTATTCTCAGTCTATCTAGAAATATGTTTTAATTGAGTTTCGGTTCGCTTCGATTTTGTATGTAAATAAACATACGCGGATTTTTTTTTATATAAAATAGAATTGCACGAGGTAATACATGTATGTATTTACACTCACTATATGTTTGTGGAAAGAACTTTCTCTCGTCAGTCGGATGCAAAAATGAATGTATCTTCCTAGCAAACACAACTTTATATTTTAAAAACCGGTACTATTCATTACGATGCACGAAAACAAAGAACAAGATTAGACAAACAATATGTTCGGCGTGCCCGAATATTTCCCACAAAGCGGTCAAAAATCTGGCCTCAAAATGCCATACAATCCTCTCGCCTGTCCACAGTACGCTGACCTTGGGGCCACACTGCCACAATAGTCGGGCTTTTGGCCTTACACACACACACCTCCGTGTTATATAAAAAATTGAGTCACACCGGTTATTGTTTAATGTCCAATGTTGCGATCGTAATGATTAGAATGTATAAGATTAAAACGACATCATTACATACTGATCAGAAACTTTTATTTTTATTTTTTTAATGGACCACTCGCAGTTCAGCACACTAAGGCTGGTTACTGCTCAACCGGACAATATGGTCAGAAACGAAATCAGGCAGGTTTTATACGTTACTTGGTAAACTAGATACCTACTCCTGATTTCCTGGTTATGTTCCTGCTCCCGTTATATTGTTTGCCATATATAATTTTTGGGTTTTGTTTTTACATTGTTTCCTTCACAACAGCCACTGGAACCGAACGTAATAACCGATTCGTGTTTGTTACAATATCAATGACAACAAATCTCTGAATAAAGATACAGACAAAGCGTAAAATCAAAATATTTCTGCATTTGCACCGGTCAGAAATAACAATAATTGTTTACGGAGACGTAATGCTAAATGCCAAGGTGAACTTCTTGCACAGTCACCGAGTCTGCTGCACGAAGCAATTTAGCTCCATGACAACATAAAGGAAATAATATTATAACTTTCAGAAGTTTGTCGGCAAGAAACAAGTCTCCAGCTAGGTACATTCATAATAAAGTGTTTCGCAAACAACAGTGTCTAATTATATTCGAATCCATTTTTGGTTCAACTCGCAAAAAATCGTTTGACGATGACACTACTAAGGACAAAAAGGCAAAATCAAATATTCTCCTGTTTACATTACGCGTTTATATATACCTAACAAGCACTTAGGTTTTATCTAACAAACAAAGAAAAAGAAGAAAAAGGTACACAAATATAATACAGCGAGTATTATGTCATCAGATGAAATATTTTGAAAGCGAAACGATCATTACATTACAGATATATAATCGAATTACGTAGTGCCGAACACGGATATGTTTACAAAACACGGAGGCGTGGTCAAAGGTAAAAAAGTCACGTCTCTCGGAGCAGACGCTCGAAAGTTGGTCCAAACAACGAAAGTGAAATTTTCAAACTTAGTGAACATCTTTATTTTAAGTATGGAACAGATTTCTTTCCATGTCATCGTAATAAATGACCAACAGACGACAAATACCCACTTACTTGAAATATATTAGAAAATGACGAAGTGATTGTCGAACTAATGTTCTTTCTGAGAATGATGATAAAAAGTATGTAATTTGTTTCTTTTAACCACTGAATTAGAAAGTCGTTAAAGCAGCAATAGCTCAAGAAGACCATTTAAATAATAGCATCAATATTTCCATAAGTCATTTTTGGTAGTGATTCGAATAAAAAATCGATAAATTTAGCAAAAACCTGTATTTTTCATCGATTTATCAAAACTATGACTAACCGTTTCTATAATAAACACATGTAACAACTAATATGATAATGAGTCTATGATGAAAGCAATTCTTGATTATTAATTACCATAATTATCTTTGTGCAAAGATTAAGTATTCCAGTTTTCTTCGAGTTTCATTTGTCATAAACAACACTGTTAATGATAAGTTACTATGTATATAAGGAAATGTGATGAAACTAGTAAACGAGTGTCATGTAATTCTTTAATGATCCTTGTCCTATGCAATCCTTTTTGTGTATAAATTGACTATGCCAATTGCACCATCTTAATACAAAATACTGTGCTAGTACGCAACATCAAAATATTAACAGTATAATCGAAGTTCCTGGATTAAGAGTTAAATCATCTCGAATGGTTGTTCGACCACATCTATGTATGTATCTGGATGTGGCAACAAAACTATTTGATGGAATAGTTGCGTTACCAATATGTATCTGCCCTAAAGAAAACAACAAAAGGAAACCGCTTGATTAAGGTAGTAATAACAAGGAACATAGAAGCTTACCTGTCCTTTAGAAATTATGAAGAAGGTGTCACCACGAGCGCCCTGCCTGATGATGTAGTCGCCGTTTTGGTAGTGAGTCTCTTCTAGCACATCAGAGATCTTGATCAGTGTGTCTTCAGGCAAATCTTTGAAGATCGGCACGCTGTTGAAAAAGAAGAAGTAAAACCTTTAAAAAACTGGACCACAGATTATGTCACCAAAAAAGGAGGCTTAACTGTTACGTTCTACTATAGAAAGTATTCGACCGATGACGAATCATGGAATTTGAACCCAAGTTATAAAATAAACAATTATGGTTTCAATGTTATTATGGCGTGTTACTTGTTCTATTACAGTTTCTATTAAAAACTATGCGGATTGTGTTACTTATCTTAGTTTTTTGCCATCAACATTTTTCACAATAAACCTGGTCGTATACTATCGATGTTTTTAATCATTATCTATAGTTCAACTGTGGAATTATGTAACCTATCCAATCATGTAGTCAAATTGCTTCCACCTAGTTGTGTACATATTAAATCAATTCAACAAGCTATTCGGTTGAAAGTGAACGCTAAAAGGTTGCTGGTCAACTTTGCGAGGTTTCCTTGAGTGAGTCATGTAATGTAAACCTATAAATATAGGTTTCACAATTTGTTTCTAATTGTAGGTTAACACAAAAATGTATGTACATATATGTCACCGGAAAATGGTAAACTCCGTAAGATTATAAAATATCTTGAGAGATTGTAAATTCTCAATAAATTGTCAACTGAACTTATGGAACACTTTTTTCCGCATCATAATTTGACCATCTATAATCTCGACTTGTAGTATAGCATGTAACAAACCTTTAAGTATTACAATTTCAGCATTCTAAACGACGCGCTGCGCGGGCCTCATAATTCTGTCTGCAGGATTACCAAAATAACATGAATGGTATGACTACCATCATACCATACGAACCTAACCTATCCGTGTCGGGGAGCCATAAGTTCCCTGTGCCCTATGTTCTGCTACTTGGCTAGGCCCAAAAATCCGATAAATTGCAGAATCGTGCGCAATAGGTCGCCAACATGTCGTCAGTTTATGTCGGTAATGACTTCGAGTGGATTATTAACTATCAAATTCTGATGCGTAATTATTTAAGTATTCCAAATATTCAGTTGACAATTTATCGAGATTTTACAATCTCTCAAGATATTTTATAATCTTACGCCTTTTGCAATTATCGGGTGACTTATACATCTTATTTTATGTTTGGTGCAAGATAATCTCAGATTATTAAGTCTAGATTTGTGGAAACCTATTTTATCTTATTTCAAAGCTATATTTTATCGGTTTGATCAAATAATTTATCTACAGATATAATTTAGATAAAGATAAAGAGAGGTCTCAAACAGTTTTATTGATTGCAATTTAATGGCTCTATACAGCTGCACAATGGGAGTGCACCACTTATCAGACAATTAAACTCACATAAAAGAGTAGTCAGCAGAACAGTGCAATATTATTATAACTGTGCGTCACAGTGAGCGATAGTGAAAAGTGCTTTCATCATATAATTTTTTTTTTCATGGCTCTACTCTTTGGACCTATGTATGTACATATATATTATGTCAATATTTATTCACGCTGGCTGGCAAAACAAAATATACAGTTACGTAATTCTGATCTAAATTCTAACATTGAGAATTATTTATCATAACAGACATGGTTCGTGGAAACTTCGGTAAGAATAAATATATAAATTTGATTATTAATCGAAACACTCAGACTCTAGTTACTTCTTGACATTAGAGTACTCTAAATTTAAATGCCCAACAGAATAACACTTTCTTTTTTGTCAATATCGACCTTAATGCAAGGTTGGACAGAAAAGTCTCGCTAAATTTGACAGTGGTTTGTTCCGCAATGTTTGGTAACATTAAATATATGATAGATATGATATTTGAAATTCTTAAACGAAAATAATAAAAAAAAAACGAAATCGTCAAGATAGTAAATGGTTATTGTTCAAAGGTCCCCAAACAATGATCAACAACAATAATATGAAGTAAATTGATATCTTGTTGCGCTGTTATATTGCAACACCGTGTAACTTGATGCTAATGTACAAGCGGGTAATTTACTAAAGTATGTCGAGGCAGAAGCTACTACTCCACGATCAGTATCTTGGACAGAGGAAAACTCACTATATCATTAATGATTATCTACACGTATTACAAGATTAACGGAGCATTCAATATTTCATCAAAACGGTTAGTTCTTCATCGCGTTCTTGGGATAGAGTTTCTAAAACAATTTTCATAATTATCTAATGATCACTAATGTGCACAACAATGATAGTTTAGCGACAGAATACACAACTTAAATTGTTATTGTGATACATAATAAAACATCGTGAGGTACTCTTATTATACATGTGCGTATGTACAAAAATAAGAAACTTATTGAAAATATTTGAGTAATTCGAGAACAAATAAACATGGTGAACGTTATCGACAATGTTTACTAAAAGATCGTCACTAAATTCGTACAAATAGCTGGTAAATAACAATGATATCAAACTGGCGGCAAACGTTACAGTTACATTATCATCACTCTGAAAGAACAATTGAGTACATACCTATCGCTCGAATTTAATTGTCTGGAAAGATAAACAGGAAATAATCGTTTTATTTTAATGTGGTGTAGGAAGATGTTGAAAAAACATGGACCCGAATAAAATATTCTCCTCAAACTACAGGAGTGTCTATTATAGCAAGGTATTTGAAATCCTATCCTCTAAATTCTCAAACAAAGCCTGCATAGGTACTCATTGTCATACAAATACTGATAAGCGATGCATTTGAAACTATAGATCCGCCATCCGCCATATTAGATTTTCAACATTCCTCCTTAGTCAATGACAAAGCATGGCGTAACAAAGATAATAAATCAGTCTAGAGGTTCAGACTAAAATATTATGTGTACGTGCATTTTGGTTGCGACTCTGCGGGGCAAAAATTATATATGTCTCAAGTACTGGCTAGTCTTGCTTTCTTAGAATAGATTATTACGTCTGTGCAGTGAAAGGATTGCAGTCTCAAAATGTCAACTTGCAAACGTGACGGCTAGTAAGTGAGTATTTCGTAAATTGCGCGCGAGTGCTTAAGCAATGTTGCGTTGACACTGGTTTCATAAACAATGGCTTTGTTTTATTGTCGGCTGATAGCTAGATGAATATAAACAGTCAGTGCGTAGATACTGAATTGGTTTCGTGCGTTCGAAGCAAGCGAACCGTTGCGTGTTACTTTGGCATAGCATCGAACGTTGCAAAGAATTGGATCAAATGCATCAGTAATAAAGCGTTACAACAATTTGGCCCGAAGAGTTTTGTTCCAAATAAAACTAGATTACGTTGAACCGGTTGTATCCCAAATTGACAGCAGTGATAATATTTCATTTCTTATTTTTACTTATGATAGAAATCATCCATATTCTTAACATCAACCTGACGAGTTCTAAAATAAAGCAGCAAACAACATTTTAGATTAACATCGCGATAGAGACATTAATCTTGAAGATGATGGCTTCAACTAAGATGGATCACCGTGCTAAGAGCATGTTCGAGTTCTTCGTAGGAATAAAGCAACAGATGCTAAGCATTCTACAACACGATACCCTTGATTGTAAATGGTAGGCTGTCTAGAGTTACACGATACTCGATCCAAACACAAATAAAAGTTTTATTATGGCCATAGGGCAATCAATGTTTTAATATTTCATTGCCTATGTCGTCGCTGTAAAACTTTTACGATATTTTCTATCTATTTTTATAAACCTTTCTGAATTTTAGATTCACATAACACACTTTAATTGGGTTTTCTAAAGCGATTTTAGCATTTGAATGTAGGTTGCCGGTCATCGAAAAATGTTTTTAACTCTCGCGAAGATCGTTCCAATAACATCATTCACGATATTAATAAATTAACATTCGAGCGTTGCAATCGGTTCACATACACGGCTCGTGTCAAGGCCCGCTCTGTAGACGGCATTGTAGGAGTGTGAGCCCGTCGAAAGCAGAAGAATGGGCCATTGCACGCCCATTGCATTTGCATAAGTGTCCTGAGGTCAATATCCTTCTCTGTCATCGGTAATGCTCCCAGAGCCAGGCTTGTAGTATTATGCTCGGCTAATACAGATAAATGGAAACCATTCAGAAAGTATAATGAAGACTTCCGTGTTGTATGGCATCAGAGTAGGTATTCTCGAGAATATGAATACGTCATTGTTAGTCGATTTTATGCATAAGAGTGAACGTAGAAACATATGTTATTGTTTCGTTAGTTTGCTTTTCTTTCAGTTTGAAACTGTGAACTAAGACAAATTTAAGGTAATAAATGGTGATAATACCTTAAATAATGAAAGTTTGTTGTGTGTTGCGAATAGTAATTCGCGTTTACAGAACATAATTTGAAATAAACAATTGTATCTTGTATGTATGTTATTTGATAAGGTACAAATGAAAGTAAGAAGAGATAAAATAATGGATTAAAAATAAAAAGATTCAGTTAATGTAGATTGGAACGATGTTTCATACAACAAGTATACACATTACAGAAAGGAAGAATGAGAAATTACATTATTATTAGGGCGAGTACTTGCTGTAGAATCTTTCGAACAAAATGTGGGAATATATTGAACATTTCGTTTGTCGGTCAAGCACTGCGGGGTTACTGCCCTCGGTATCGTAAACAACGAGTCTTTTTAGGATGCATAAGTAGAAATAGCTCATCTAAATAAAGATCGAGCGTTTATAAAAAAAGTGAATTTTAATGTACTTACATTTCGTTCTGTGCCAAATGTGAATGATCCTCAATTTTTATTTAAAGATATAGCACATACACAATGATTCGTATTTCTCCGTAAGCCATAGAAATATTGATGTCGCTATGAAACTAACATCACGGCAATTTTATTGCAATTTATGAAGAGAACACGTCTTTCTAGGTCTATCTAAATTAAAAACAAATGCACTGGAAAGTGAGCTATTTCGATCCAAGATTTCTACTTTTGATGTTGTTATAACTTCTGTGTAGGGTGTAGCATGAATGATGCCATGGTATTGATTCTTTCTCTCACAGCTAGACTAAATAGATTTGATACTAACAAAATCTTAACTCAAGCTTAAGTCAATCTAGCGAAATAAATATTTCGCAGTAAAATGTAAATTTAGAAACCTACAGACAGACTAATTAGTCCATATGGGCTATAAATGAGTAAGTAACTTCCAAGACAACACCCACAGCCGTACATCCAAATATAGATGATAAAAGCTTCTATCAGAAATTAAAGCTTTTATGATCCATTATATCATTGAAGCATATAAGGTCCGTGAAGATGTAGCTTGCTGATAAGCAGAAAATGACTATAAATCCTTACCTCTTAAGGAAGTCAGTGTATTCGGCCTGGCGAATGAGCCCAGTGCGCATCATGATGGTCTGGAAGCACTGGCGCTCGATGGCCCATAGTCTGCAGTCTGTGGCCGCCTTGATGGTGGCGGTCCGTTTGCAGTTATAGAGGATGGCCAGTTCACCGAATACTTTGCCCGGTGCCATCGTGCTGAGGTATTTGTTCTCCCGGGATACTTCAACGCGGCCCTCTGTTGGAGATACAAACATTTTAGAAAAGTGAATAATTGGTTCCTATGTAGACTATAGCTATTTTCAATATATTTGATTACTAGAACAGATTTGATATAGATTCAGTGTAGTTGTTACAAAGAATACGCATAATACAGTGTCGACTAATTGGGTCCTTTAAATAAAATTCATTTCAAGATATTTACAAGCGCAATTAAACTGTTTGCTAAAACATAAATAAACATAAAGCTGGATAGATATGAGTTATTGAGGCTAATGGCTATAAAACTTAGGGCTAGTCGTGATATAGAATATACTCCGTTTACTCGTCAAATAGTTTTTTCGCAAAATGATTTTCTACTTTTTTGGATGACCAATCAATCATCAATTATATATATAAAGCTCTTGCGTTACTGATGAGTGAGTGACTGACGGATAACACACAGCCGCAACTACTGGTCGTAGAAAACTGAAATTTAGTATGAAGGTTCCTTGAGGAGTGTAAGGAAGCAATAAGAAGATTTCCCGAAATTCCCACGGGAACGTAAAAAAAGGAATATGCGCCTACCAATTCGTGAGCAAAAGTTGCGCGATAAATTTTGTCGTGTATGCATAAACATTTGATTAATTAACTGCAGTTTTTTCCCTTCTTCGACAAAACTGGAAAAAAAACAAATGTGCCATAGTATGTCTTAGCCCTAGTTCAACTTGTTTGACTACAACATTTATTCCAATTGAAATTTAATTTCGCTATGAAACAAATTAATAAATACTATCAAGGTTGCCAAGATTGAAATTGTCGGCGGACATAAGTGACTCATTGCAGTGAACGGACTCGATAGTGCAAAAATAATTTTCGCTGTGGTAAAAATTAACAATCAAGTTTTATGACTCTTATCGTCAAGTGTGAAAGATTACAATTGTAAGCAGCTGTTGTTATCGACCATGAGAAGATAAGTGTGAGAATAAATAGAGAGGCATGTGAAAATACAGCTTGTTTAGTGAATAAACGTGAGTGCATGTATGCACCAGGTATTTTAACAAGATACGAAGACAAACGAAGAGGAATTCACATTATTGAGATAAATACTAATTTGAGTATGTGAAACTTTAATCACGACATTCTCAAATTTTTAGAACACAACTATAAAAGATGCTATTTAATCGAAATAACATTATCTTTGTCTTTGGCTTATTAGATTTCGTAATTTCTAATTTGAATTCTCTTATCACAAACATTTGTTTTATGTAATCTCTATCTTTCTTCTTAAATTGTCTGTGTATATATTAAGGTCTCCGATATTACATAGTCAATCTCACTCATGCTTGATTTCCGGGTTCCCCTTTTATTTCAGTGACAGCTTATTATGCGCATTGGTTAGAGCATTTGTTTTTGTTTGTAAACTATCTATTGTTAATTTTAATCGTAATATAGCATCGTATAAAACATTAACAGTTACTACAGCTATTGACTAATAGACACACGTACAAGTATCCATACACTCAATGTGTTTGTTTGCAATTGTCCTTTTTGCGTGCCGTTACTTACTTATTGTCTACTCAAATTTTAATCCCGTTACAATAATTTATTAAAGATTAATTCTGGACATAATCTGACATGACCCTTTCATTTTAATACTAGCTCGTGTATGTTGAAAAATTCCTACTGTGGATTTTTTTATTTCTTTTTTTTTAAGAAATATAACTCTTTCTTCACACTTAGAAAATTAAGATTGTTATAAGTATGAACATTATAATTACTATTATTCCATCTAGATTGGAATTCAAAGTACAGAAGCTACAAAAATTTTGAGCTGTTATACTGGCATATCATAAACTAACATTTGCAAAGAGCTAACAAAGTCACGCGGCAAGGACATCGGTGTTTAACCTCAATTTTATTACAGTCATGACCAATCTTTTTATGTAATCGTGAATTTGTAACACGTAGCTAATTCAATGGGTTAGCTCAAATTTTTTAAAATATTCTTTTTAAATATATAATATTGTGAATTTTTATTTATTTTATTAAAAATTTGAATGTTTATCTACATAAATATTATTTAGTTTTATCTAAATCGAATGTTGAATATTAAAGTGAACCACGAATTTCGCGAAATTATGGTATTTAGCAACTTCGTTTTAACTTTTGTCGGTAAACATAACAGGTTTCTAAATCATGTGTGAAATTATTACACTGTAAAATACTTCGGAAGTAATGTACGATAGATTGGGAAGTTGCGTTTTATAACAGTGATTTAAACTTTTTAAACTCTAATTGAATAATATGTTTAAGTCATAACATAAGAACTTCACGTTTCTTCATATCCGTAACAGTACATTCCATTGTTTGTACATAACCAAATATGGCCTCTTTTATATTATCAAAATCTCGAATCAAGACTAGGGTAATTAAACAAAATATTTTGAACAAAGTACATTATTGTATGGAGTCTTAAAAGATTCTAGTCTCTTTCCATAGACTACGAAATTAACAAAAACTACCATCAAAGTAATTATGTTCTACAGTAAACCATAGAGATTTAAAAACTTAAACAGTTTGGAAAAGTTAAGACAGATACAACAAGCAACTCTAAGGACGGCAATTACAGACAAGCTGCCGAACATTTTGCAAATGTTATAATTATAAAATTTGCTAAGTGTCAATATAATTATCGCCCTAATGCAAAACTAGTTCACCAATCGGACATGCAAATTCCTGGTCAAGTCTTAGATGAAAAAAATTAAATACTTAAATAACGAAAGTATTTCAAGGCGACTAGCAACATAATGCCGGGGTCAAGAGTTCGGATACGTGTCCAGGCTTATGGCCGTTTTATTATTCAGCTATCTTACTTTGGTGCATTAAGATTACAACACTGACACCGGCTTTGGAATAGAAGATGTGGTATTATTTGTAGACAAGGATCTTATTTTTGCAAACAGAAAAGATTTTGTTCTGGTTTTACTGTAACATACTTATCTTTTTGCTTTTACTGTAACATACTATTCTATTGTTGTTTTAGTTTTATGGTTGGCAGATCCTGGAAATGTTCAGTTATTTTATAATTACATACATTTTACATTCGTTTCATACAATGCTAGGCTTAATTCACAAGAAAGAGCTAGGATCACTCTTCTCTATTTTGCATACAAGTAGTCTTAATGGAAGCTTATTATTAGATGCCAGGTTTCCTTTATTTCCATTGTCTTTCAATTTCCCTTAATGTACTTATGCTAAATTATCTACCATAACCATTCCACTGGATCAGTTTAAAATTTGCAACCACAGCTCATTGCCTTTTCAAGCAGTTAATAGGCATAATAACAATTTTCATGACGACTATGTTACTCGCTAACGATACGTAGAACGAATGAAAATGCCGAAACGAATAAAGCTTTATCCAGAATCAAATAAGTACTAATGCTGTCAAAATTTAACAGCAAAATATTAGTACGTAAGCGTATGTGTAATGTCATGCAAAAAAATAAATTGGTAGAAATAATACAATACACCATTACAGTGAAATTGCCATTACTAATGGCATTTTACACTTCAGCCTGTACCTCTGTAGTTTAATACTTATATTCTTTGATGTAGTACTCTTGCAATCAATAATTCAAAGTGCCGTATTACAAGTAGCTACGTTAATTCTCATATTCGTGCCTGACTTTAACCAAAAGTAGGGCAGTACGCAGGCAAGTTTAATTGATATGCCAGTCTCGGTGCGTTTAGCAAACTACCTATACATATGCCAAGGCGCACAAAACCTCGTTCCTAAATGGAGTAAGCGTGGCGCAATGTCCTGTCCCTCTTTAGATTTGGTTAAATATTATGAAGTCTCCCTTTTATAAATAAATCATAGTCACGAGTAATTGGAAAACTAACTGAAGCCGCAATAAGGGAAATGTATTAAGCAATTTGCCGTGTTGTCTCGGCTACTAATATAGACCGTCATTTCCCGTGGATGTTGTAAGAGTCGACTAAGAGATTGTATCAAGAGAGTGGGCAGCAGCATCTAAGTACATCCACACATAATTGCTCTTTGACCAGTAATCCGCTTGCTAAGTGTGTTTCACGCAATCAACTATAAAACCGTCGTGATTAGTAATATTTAATTTGTAGTAGTGAGTGAGTTTATTATATGATTACCTAGTTAAAGGATGATTTTTATGTCTGCAAATATTGCTCGCAATAAACCGCTCATTCAAACAAAGCGTAGGCAACTTAAATACAAGGAGGTAACAGATCCTTGTGATGGAACACTGAGTCATATGCGTAGGTATTTCACGGTTCATATTACGTCATCAAAAATGTCATCCGTGAGACCTCGAAACTGTCCCGTCGCCATAACACAATGATCATATATACATCGATCAACATCAACACACATGAGATCAAAATAACTTTACGATAACAACTACGATAACCGATAATATTGAAGATAGATAGTTATATTTTTTTTTTTTCAAAATTACCTGTTTCTCCATTTCGTGGATGTTTGTCTACGGATTTGTTGTTTGGATCTAGACGTGTCACGTCTAACAATATACCCGCATCCAATGATGATTCAGTAGCAGTACTGTCCCGCTGGCAGAGATTTCCCGTCCTCCTCTTTCTGGTTCCGTAAGTGTGCACCGGCACTATTAACTTAGGTCTAGGTATCGAGAAATCCGAGTCCGATCCACTGGAAGAACTTTTCGCACTTCTAGAAAACACACCGTTACTATTTACGACACGTTCTTCACTAATACGTTCTTTTTGTATACCAAATGACATAATGTCATTGTATCTGTCATACCTATCATCACTTTTCACTCTCACTGTATTGTATAGCTTTCCATACATATCACGTTTTATTGGTTTTGCAACACCGTTTTTAGTCCGATAGTCACTTTCTTTACTTAGATCAGTAGAGTGTAACCCATTAGCAATCGGCGGGGCGGGTTGACTTTGAGTTCCGTTAAACATTTCGTACTGCATTAACGTCAGCTGTTCGCTTGGTGACAGATTTCTTTTCGGTTGAGTGACAGTGACTCCATTATAAACCTCCTCAGGCTGGGCCGCATCGAGATAAGCTCGAAGAGGCGCTCTTCCTTCGCTTTTTACTCTTAATGATTTAGAACGAAAGCTAGGTTTATTATCTTCGACACGTCCGTTTCGTTCGTTTACCGGTTGTGTTGTGTGCTTAGGAAGTTGATCGCATGTAGATAACGACTGGTTAATAGGCTGCATATACAAACCCAAATCTTCCGCTTCGCAATCCATATCGAAGTTCTGTTTTCCGTTCCTGGACTTTATTGGACTCAAATCTAAAGTTGCCATTGAGTTTATCAATTGATACATAGTATTTCCATTTTGTTTTATAGGCTCGGTGTGAGTAGGTTTATCTTTTTTCGTGTCCTTCTGCATCTGTTTTATCTTATCACTGTCGGTGTCATTATTCTGTTGACTTACTCTGGAGTAGTACTCATAGTATGATTCAGAAGACGGGTCAGGTGGGACCGCTCCGGGATCAGGTAACGGATAAAAACTTTTTTTAGAGTCAGCTTTTCTCTGCCGGTGTGCATATTTTAAAGAATCCTTACGTTGTGGTGGCACAGGTGGCTGTTTACTGTTAGATGCAAATGCTTCGATATCCCATTCAGTAAAATTCCTACGTTTAACTCTTCTTAATGTTGATGGTCTATATCCATTTGGCATGTCCTTAAAACTATAACTATGTTTCAATTTATTCTGTGCGAGAAGATTGTTATTTGCTCTCGCTTTCTCCTCTATATTTTGTTGGTACTTAGCTAATTGAGATATATTTTCATTAGGAACATCATTAGAATAACTATATTCATTATCTTCCAATGAATATGTTTTACTATCATAATCTTTGTCGTTAGTACGACCAACGTCTCTACACGACTTACTTCGTGATATGGAATTGAATTTAACACTGTTGGATTTGTCATCGTTTTCATTAAAAGAGCTGAGATTCTTTGCACCAACCCAGTTAGCCGCATACACAAGGTCCATAGTCCTGTCCGTGATGGACAGCCACGGGTCCTCCATGACCGCTTTTCCTGGATAATGCTTGATTTTCATAATGTCGACGAATTTTTTAGTGTTTTTTCATTAACATCAATGTGGAGCCGAAACGTTTGCCTGTGAGGAGTCATACTTAATGTTGTTAATTCCATTTTCCCGTTGGGATGTTATTGACCGGTTGTTAAAGGTTACGACGATCGGACGTCATTAGACGGAAGATTAATGTGACGCACTCACTGTTTTTGTTAGTTTGTAATTATCAGGAACATACATTACTTGAGTCAATCTGCGGAAATTCAGATTAGATACTGCAGCAAAATTTTCAATATGCCATGGGATAATTAGGTTTTTGCTTAAGCCAGTTAACTAGGTAAGTGAAAATTTCTCAATTTTCCTACTAAATGATTGCGTTAAAAATGGCGCGTTCGACTGATTAATGGATAACAATGGAACGATTTTGCAAACAGTACTTATTCGTGTCTAGAAACTCGATTATTTTTCTCGAGATACAAAGCGAGTGCACCTTCTCGACAGCTACACAGTTAACCGCATTGCTTATGCAGTACCCACCAATTGCAACCGTTTTAAGACTTTACGCCAGTTACGAAGTGCTTTTGCTTTTATTAATGTTGCATTAATTTTAATTGAAAGTATGAAAATAAAACAAAGGAGTTTGAGAGCTGCACTATGGATGAGCACAGGCGACTGTTTCATAACTCTTCAAAGCTATGTCTTCATTCACAAAAATATTGAAGAGGCACTTGCATCAAATTCTTCATGCGTGGATCTCAGATTCTAATCGGCAATTAATAGTAGAAGTAAGCGTGCAATATGTAATATACAATAATACAACTACTATTCTGTCTGATTCGACCTTTGCTTAAACATAATACATCAAGTGTTGCGTTGTACAATATACAACAGCCTCTGTTATGTATATGGCCTACAAGTTTGTGCTTCATAGGTAATTTGGTAAAAAAATCGTCCTCGACCAGTAAACTTCTAAACAACGAAAGCGTCACGGGAGGCAAGTGCGACTATTGCTCAAGAAGCAGTTTGGTCCAATACATCAACGAGGAAGCGCTCACTGGGCCTCAACAGACCATAAGGCGAATGCAAATGGAATCACATTGCGTAATAATTAGATAATGGGGGCTGAGTGAGTGCGAGCGGCAGCTGGCGAAGCAACTTCTATATACGGCCAGTTTATTGTTATTAATACTGTCGCACTTTCACCAGAAAACTTAACAACACTATATATTAAAGCAGATGCATATCGAGATATGGAATCAAAAGTCAGTCATGAAATAGAATGGCAATTATCGTATTATAAAAATAAAGAAATCATTAAAATAAGATGTACGTAAAAATAACAATAACAAACGATGTGTTAAATAGTAGTAAATTAGCAGCAATCATTAACCGCCTGATCGAGTTAGTAGGAAACGATTTCTAAGACATCAGCCGATAGACGAGTTGAAACAAGTTCATTGGTCCACATATGCAGTCAGCTGGTCAGCGATGATACGTGAGAAACATATCCAGGAACTTGAGAAATTGTGGCCGATGCATGGTTAACATTTTAATTCTTCCATAGAGCAAATCAAATTCCCAAAAGTATCCAACGCAATGCCTTCAGTAAAACTGTCAAAGTTACTATGTATATGCTCAAGTTAACTTTATGGACAATGATGATCTTTATATCTTTTTTTCTTTGTCAAAATCTTTGCAAATATGTCATAATTAATTCTTAGGACATTTTACGAGGATTCCTTACAACTCGGCTTGCCAGGTTTCCTAGAATACCTTTGTCTTCTTCTCACAATACAATCACCCATCGTCCATAAGTCTTAAATGCTTAAAATATTAATGACTTAATTTTTCAATACTTTTTACTTTGAATTACTTGACAATTTTTTGACATGTTTAGTATACCTATACTGTAATGATCTATTAAATTGCCGTTATCAGCGCTGCCATTTACAATAGATAATGTTCAAAACAATGCAAATGACTCGTCATCTATATAATATTATGTGCATTCTGCTTTTATATTGGCAGTAACCCCACCGAAAGTAGTAAAAACCGTTGACTCATCAATGAAGTACAAAGTCATTGATAGAATTACAATATATTAGTCAGATACGTAAATAGCACGCGCTGAATTTATTTAGAACTAACGGTAGGTTACTCGAATCATAAACAATGGTAGCCCTTTCTCCTGTTCAACTAACTTTACTATTCACTGTGACATTCGCGGTACACTATTCTATGAGGATAATATCAAATACTGCACAAACAAGGCTAAGTTAGAATGAAGTATAATAACAAATCAGTTTGCCTTTCTTTGGTTAAGCAATTATTATATTATGTCGTAAAATAACACAGTGGTGTTATGATCATCAACTGACGTTTCTATTTCGAAATATGTACATATTTGTATTGTACAACCACTTTCTATGGTCTGATGATAGTTTTAATAATCCGAATAGTTATTATTCTGATAACATCATTTATGTGCAGTATTGTTAACACGCAAGGGAGACAATCCTATGTATGGTATGTTGATAAAATCTATCTATACTTTCTAATCTTTGTTTGAATACAAAAACGTGACAATGATTCATACACGCATATTAAATCGATTTATATTATTCGATAAACAAGTTCCAAAGTGTGTTAGTGCAACAATGATTTCAAAAAGTTAGCGAGGCGTGAACTGATTCGTATTGCAATACTTGCGAGGTATATCATTAATTATGAAACCGGTACTTGATTGATTTACTTCACAACATCAAATTTAACTAATTGGAGGGAGGACAACTCCAAAGTGAATGAATGGTCAATGTTGGTGATATCATTAAAAAGACGAGGTCTAACAAGACAATGATGTCATACTGTTTGGCCAAATGCAGGCATAGAAAGCTCGAGGCTGCTCGGACATTAATATGCTAAAATATCTTCACTGTGAAGACAACGTTCCAAAATACTTTCACGCCACACGGGTAGTGCACGCAAATACGAGAGGCTTGCAATAACCTTGTAGTTCATGAGAGCCTCCGAAACGTTACTTTCAAATCGTGAATCGGACTAAAGGACACGATGTTTATAAAATATGCTCATAAAATTAAATGACTTTAAAAGTTTACAACTTGAATAAAGCTGTTTTTATAATATCCTCAAACATATAAAATTTTGCTGCAGCATGATAAACATGAGTGTGAGTAACATGTTAATTTTAAATCCTTTTAGGAGTACGGATTTGCGTTTATCCGCCGAAATATCTGGTGCAGCGACAGCTGTTGCTTCCACTACAATGCACTTTATCTTTAACTCAATAACACTTCACACTATTTACCATAGTTCAATAGAATCTGTCTCTTCAATTTTTTTTAAATTGTGAAACTAAAACTATAAACAAATCACATCGCTTGTCTCACAGTGAAGTCGATCGCGACTATTTTAAATTCGGAACGCGAGACATTGGGGACACGGCGGCCAATCACGTCAGCGCCGCTCCGCTTACTGCTCTACTGCGATCCGATCAACTCCTGCGCAAACGCAGCCGGCTGACTGCGCGTGCGATTGAGACAGAATATGCGCCAGACAAAGATAAAACATATACTTACCTGAATAATAAAAGCTCCAAGCTCACAAAAGGTCGACGAGGTGGTGAACCTTTTAATTTTGATCCTAGAGATAATATAGGAGTACCGTACTTGTTGAATTTATTACAGCTAAACAGCACGTGTTTAACGTGTACGCATATAACGCTTTAACACTTGTTAAAACATTGAAACAATCAAAGACCACAAGAAGGTGATCGTAATACTGATGGAAGAACATAATTATGGTATTGCAAATGTTGACACATATTCACAAATTTGAATACATATAAATAATTACGTCCCTAGTTTGACAAAACATAAAATGCATATTTAAATAAATTTTTTACTATGCGTGTTTAATAAATAAATAATAAGTGAATGCATATGTCTATAATGAGTTGAATCGGCAAGGTATCGCCCCTGACCGGATAGATATCAAATGTTAAGCGTTGAAGGTAGACCTTGAGATAGACACCGAAAAAGTCATTAATCTATTTTAACAACGTACATATAACGATCAAGAGTGCAGTAGTGTTTCGGTTAAAAATGCTGGTGCCTTTATTAATTTACATTTAAATCATGAAAAGTAAACGGGCAGCTTTTGAGAGATGTTTTTGCAATTTTTTGCACGTTTGTAAAGTCAGTGACATTTATTGCGAGAAAACTTCATACGGATCTGTTTTCGCCTCAAACTGCGTTACATATACATTTACTAGCTTCTGTCCGCGACTTCGTCCCCGTGGAATCCCCGATTTTAAAACATTATTTATCGCTGCTCCGCTCCTATTGGCTTAAGCGTGATGATATATAGCCTATAGCCTTCCTCGATAAATGGTCTATTCAACCCAAAAAGAATTTTTCAATTCGAACCAGTAGTTCCTGAGATTAGCGCGTTCAAACAAACAAACAAACTCTTCAGCTTTATAATATTAGTATAGATTGCGAGAAAACTTCATATGGATCTGTTTTCGCCTCAAACTGCGGCATTTATAAATAAATAAAAAAGTTGAATCATTGAAAACATCAAAGCAGGATAAATAAAACATTTCAGAATCATAACGTAAACTCATTGGTAACACAACTAAGTTTCTGAATGACTGCGCAAACAATACTGCAAATGAAAAAGGAAAACTGAAACAATATCGGTAGTGAAACCAATAAAATTGAAAAGAAAGCGGTTAATGGATTAAATTAGTGACACCCAGGGTAATGTTACAATTATTAACTGCCATTGTGGTGATCAACGAAGTGTATAAAAGAATGAACATTTTGCAATATTTAAGAAGAGGACGGAATCATTTTCGAACAACAGTCTTCAAAACCAACAAAAACTACAGTAAATGAAAGTTATCATTGGATATAAATCACGTAACTCGTCTTCAAAACCAGTTATTATGATCTAAGATATCAGAAGAGCAATATACATACATATAGAAATGTATTCTACAGTTAAATTTTTCTTCGTATAACGTGCAGTAATGGGTGCAGAACATAACCGCTCCGTTGGACTTCATAAAGATATCATCATAAAAATATTATACATGTGAATTCGTGATCATAAAACCCGTTCCACAAGACGTGTCGAAGTTATAAATTAGGTGTATAGTTTAAAATTTGTCTAGTTTCATTCGTTTATTTTGCACCATCCATCACCATCTCCCGTCCACTCTCCAAATCGGAAAATTTTATAATTACGTGTTGTGTATTACAGAAGATTACTAAACCGTAAAACACCATGTAATTATGGTCGGCGTCGACGAATCGAAAGTTCAAGTAAAAGTAGAAATGCTAATCGCGAAGATGTTCAGTCGGATTTTATTTGTGACGCAATCACTCCACGGTCAAGGCTGTGGGCTGTGGATAATGTTATGGTTTCACTTTTAGGTACTAGTACTGCTGTTACTTGTACCAGTTTTAGAGGGGTACTTCCAGAAATGTTATATTAAAACTGCTTATAGTGAAATGCTCGGAACCGCATCTGTCTTTATCTGTATAAGTCGTTTTTATGCAAAATATTATTTCAGGGAATCCCGTAATCAAGTCATTTTGACACATAAAGTGTAACCCATCTTTATCCTTAATGAATAGCTAGATCTTTCTATAGATTCTCAGAACTTTCTGTTAATTTCAAAAGAAATTCCAATGCTTAATATAAGCCTAGTTGTTGCCTTCTTCATTTACAATCATCCAAATGGAACGAGTGAATAGATGCTCGTAGCATTACCTTCATTTGTTAGCTTGTCTAATTGAACAATGAAGACAGGCATGCGGCCAATTCTTTCCCCTCGTTTAAATAACGCACTTTCAATGAGTGACGTCATAGACCCGTATGTTATTTGAAAGGGTGTCCTTAAGGGCACGTCAATGAATACGTTCACATTTTTAACATTGGATATCAGTGCTAGAGGAAAAATATGAGTAATAACGTTGATGTGTTCTTAGAATTGCTTGAATAATTTGATTACACCATTAGTGGCATAGCTGTCCTACCATCTGTGGTTGGTTATTTAGCAAGAAACGACTACATAAGTTATATAATCCTCTGAGCATACCTTTCAATTCTGCAATAGGTATAATAATATTTTTTACACATTTGTTTCAGTAAAAATTTCATTGCCATAATCTACTTTAAAATTGAATTGAAACAAAACATTTTGAATGGTTTAAACACAAAATGTATTAAAACGATCAACAACTGTTACTATTGATGCATATCTTAACTAAATTGAACTTATTACGTAGCTAAATTATGTGTTAAGTAACAAAACAGTTGTAACAAGTTTTAATAGAGCCAATATCAAAATTGGGTCACAACAACGAGCCATAGCAAATGTTTATAACGAGAACTATTCAGATCGTTAAGAGAAATCGCCTGATACGGATGGTCACACAGCTAGAATGCATGCGTTCAGACAAATAACTAGACCCGACAATGCAATTCTTGCTAATTCAATCTAAGGGGACATCATTACTAATTTAATTAAGAAATGGTGTTGCAATAGTGTTAGAATATCTTAAATCAAGTATGGCATGTTTTGGTATCACCTCCTATCCTACCCTTGTTTTGCTAACGAATCACATTTTTAATTCTAAGTTATTTTCTGGATCTTGACGAGAAAGGCTCAAGTATTGCCCTCTGATTTTGTAATAACTTCTTTGTGTATTGATTTGAACTCAATAGATTAAGGCATTGTGAAACTTTTAAAAGCAGTCGGCAATTATATCTTTACCAACATCAAGGATGTTACAAAATTGTATATAGGTACGGCATTTCATACGTTGCCTCACGGAATAGTAACAACAGATAATTTGTCACATCCCAATGTAATTTAGGGCCACTATTACTAGGTGCGTGGTTCTGAGGCTATTCGCACAATAGGCTCAAATGTTTCGAGGCATTAAGGTCGCGTTGGCCAACGACGAGGCCTAAGCGACTGGAACTTAAAGGAAAATTGCTTGTTGCGTCACTTTGATGCGACTAGTGTCGTAAAATTTTGGAATCGGGCAATTTTATATGCACTCAATGTTAGTACATTTGTGATTGCAATGGGACGTGACAAGCCTTTGCCAAAAGTATTTCTACATTTGTTGATGATTAGATCGACGTGGCGTGGTCGGCATCTCTTTCAGCTTGCTTGACTTTTTTTAACTTAAAAAGATGTTTTATCCAACTTGTATTACTGAATATAAATTTCAAAAGCCGAAGCGTTACAAAAGTTATGTCAAACTTGTTTGGACTAACCGTTTAATATTATTCGTTTGCAATATTAAATGCATCATATCATATTGCATCAATCGTTTTGTAACAAGCGTTTCTTTTCACCAAATTGGATACGGAATAAAAAGAAATGTATTTCCCATTATTTCGTAACTAATAAACGTAACTGAAGTTAGGCGAAATTTTAAGTGAAACTAAAATTTATTATCACAGAAAATAGTTCCGACGGAAAAATTCGTAATAGACCAATTACTTAGTACTACTTAGTAGTAACTTAAATTATTACTTATTTCCTCTGGAGTTGGGCATTGGCTGACTAGACACTTGCCTAACATATATTTTTAGAATATGATGATAATTATTGACCATACAAGTCAAGTAACAGACCAATTTGATAACGAACATTAATTAACAATATAATGAGGGTCAGATGGTCTGTTATCTTTCCAAAAATTGTGGCGTAATTATTCAAGATAGATACTCATATTCATTAGTAGCGATAATAACAGAAGTCTACTTACTCATGTCAGTGGAATTGAGAAATAAATTTAATTTTATATTAGGTTAATGGGGCTAACAATAAATTAACATTTTGACATTATTTTGTACGATTTTAAACATTTTCACAATTAACACACAACAATCTACTCGTACATACATACAAATGGAGTGACGCCTTTAAAAGTATCAGTTTCGCCACACTTTCATTGATTCAACAGCAGTAAATCGCAAACTACCCGTTTTTAAGCTATTTTAGTCCATCCAAAGGTTATCTGGTAGATATCGCCGTCAGTGATAATACCGACATTGTACCCATAGAATTAAATTTCTATTAGAGTTATGTGAGTTGCGAGACTTCTCCGTGCCTCGGAAAGCACGTTAAGCCGTTGGTATCTTTGGCAGTCGATACGGATTGTCAGAAGCTAGAAAATCTGACACCAGTCTTGCCAAGAAGAACCGTGTTCCCCAGTTAACGGGTTAACTGAAAATACTGGTATTCCGTTGAATCCGGTATGACTAGAAGCCGACCCCAATATAGTTGGGAAAAAGGCTAGGCAGATGATGATGATGAAAGAGTTGTGTGACTATTTTTGGTGTACAGTGAAGTAAATTCTATGTACCTATCTTTATCAGACATTCTAGAAAGACGCTTCGGTTGCCTAGGTACTACACCAGCTGCATAGGTAGGTATGTCTATTATCTTTCTACACAAGTTTTCAATTCAACGATGTAGTAACAGCATCAGACGTGGTCTATGAACGTTTCATTCCGATATGTTGGCACGTGTATAACGTAACCTAATAAATTTATAGGAAATCATTTCATTACTTATTCCATTCCTTTGAGGCCGATGCTGCTAACTCTCACTCAAATACCAAGTTTTATTTTTATTCAACAATGCTATTATACTCTTGAATACATGAATTGTTGTGTATGAAAAGAACACAATAGCCTGTGATGTTTTATATAAATATTTTTAGAAATGGCAAAGATGCCTAATGCATTCAATGCAATCCACATTATATTATTTTATTTCTTCACGTTCTATCTTCTTAAATTCGCACGTATTTTAGATAATCAAACAAGAATCTCATTTCAAGTTTAAAATTAAATCTTTCTTCAATACATTTTAATAAATTAGACTAACAACAAACTAAAGTATAGTATAAAAAATTCGCCCACAACGCTGTCAGCTGGTAATGTGTCCAAGAGACTGGCGGTATTGCCACTTTTAATGGCAATGCTTAGCCTTTGGCCAAAATAAAAGCCAGCTCTTGAGTCACGAGAAGTATCCGTATCGTCTTCTCTGTTCGTTTGAAAACAAACGTTTTGGCTGTGAGTACAAGAGTACAAAGGCTTGAGGGCTTCAACCCCGAACAGCTCGAAAATAGAGTTACTTTATGCAGTAAAATTGGTTTTCAGTATTATGGCTTTATAGTCATTCTGTTGATTATTTGTTTAAATTTTCATGATGATTATTATTTTTAAACTTATCCTATTTTTATTGGTTTCATTGGCACAAAATGTCTTCTTCCAAACTTCTCTAATAGTCATCCCTGTAAACACCTCCCCCTCCTTAGCAATCAGTCAAGAATATTGGCCCAAGATTGCCAGTGTCTTCAATATTGTTTGTTAATGTCAATTGAACACAAGTGACTACAAGTACTGGTACAACTTGTCTACAAGTAATTGCCAAGTCTCACTACTTCATTTATGGTAAATCATACACGTTACTTGCTCTATAATTCAGGGCTGTCAAACGATGTCAACTAATTTTCATATCATCACTCTTTTCGTGCATATCTTTGGTATGTCGTGTGAATTATTCGTACACCATTAAATAAATGATTATCTTCCTCGAGTAAATATTAAGATATTAAAGTTGGTGGGCCTGCGGACGGCTAGCTATGTGTGGCCCGCCGTCCGATAGCAACCAGGCCCGGGTCAACGGAGCATCGTGCTCCACGCGCACCTCAAAGAGCTGTCAGCAAAGAAGACGGGGCCCCATAGGGTCATTGCCTGCTAGGGTTGCGGAATTTGTTCGAAAGAATCACCGGGGCCCTGGAACGCAAAGGTCACTAGAAGTATCACTGGTGAGTATTAGTCAGTAAGAGTATGACACTCCCTTCCGCCCCGCCCAGAGCGGGAGAAGTCATTTGATGATTTCCCATCCAGAAAAAAGGCATTAAAGTTGACTGTAAAAAATGCCTGAGGCGTTAAGTTCGCCTCTACTATCTATATAATATCAATGGCATTGATTGACAATGACAATAAAGACAATGGTCAAAACAGATTGCATCCTATAATCTAAATTCATATTTAATCTCCGAACAACACTCCACATAGGCCTACAATATTCTCGACTATTACGTCAACGGAAAATATCGTTTCCAACCAGGAACTTCGCAAATCGTTATGACACTGCAATTGAAACTGTCCAATGCATTACTTACTGCAAGCCCTGCAATCCAGTCGGGCTCTATCAACATTGCACTGCAAATTACACACGGACGCTCTTTACTTTCACTTAGAACACGACCAGTAGCCGGGGGCCACAAACGTCACCCATTATAGTTCGGCAAAAAGTCGACAAGGTCTCGAATGTCGATCTCCGCTTGCCAAGGCCGCGGCGCGATCACGCATTGTCTGTACCGACAGTACTTTTTGTACATTTCATAATAGTACCAAGTATACTTTTTGCCCTCTTTAACTAATTTCTGTTCGGGAGTGAATTTGCTTTTATTGTTGTTCTTAGAATAGTGTGTTGTTTAATTTAACCTGAGTGACCCTTTCTAAGTTTAATGTGCTTTACTTTTATCTGAATATTATTGTATGTTCCTTATTTGTATTCCGACTGTGCGTTTCCTATGTTTTTTTCTCCGTGTTCCATCAACAATAAAATATTATGACAAAGTCAATGTTGTAATAAATATTTATGTATATTTATTCTTGTTATTATGAAACTAATAAAAATATAAAATTTGCAAAACTGATATATTACGTATTCGGTGACATTAATTACGGCAAAACTAATGAATATTTATTATAAGTTACCTTGTTTCGTCCGGCATTCAATAACATTCAAGTAACATTTAAGATATAGTCTTAAAAATAAGTAAGTGAGTTTTCTTAGATCGTTATAATGTCAGGGTTTTTGTATGGTCTAAAAATTATATATATGGGTGCCTTCTACTTACGTGCACCCAAAATAGCATTTTCTCTGAATATTCTGGTATTAGACGATGACTATACAAGTAGTGTTTGAATAATAATTTTCGAGAACTATTTATGACGTATTTACCTCAGTTCCAATGAATAATCATATTCATCATAAATAATAACAGCCTGTCTGTGAATACCTGTTCAATAGATATTTTCAGCGCACAGAAAACAATCATTAGACACGAATATAATGTTTGGTTATTTCCGACGCTTGAAGTTTATTTGTGAAATAAAGGTGCGCCTGTCAAAACAATAGGGCGAAATAAGACAAACACGCATTATTAGGGATAACTCAAATACTAGTCGTCAGATCTCAATCAAATTAAATGGGACCACACGACAAACACCTGCTCTCGAATATAAAAAGAATCATCAAAATCGGTACATCCAGTACAAAGTTATGAGGTAAAACACACAAAAAAAATACAGTCGAATTGAGAACCCCTCCTTTTTTGGAAGTCGGTTAAAAATACAATGTATTCATACCTGGAGCCACCCAGCCTTTTCTAAGCCATTTTTTTGTTCTGGATTGGAAATCATCAAATGATTTATCCCACTCTGGGCGGATCCCATCATCACCCGTGATCTTTCAAGTGCCCTTTTCGTTCCAGGGCCGCGGTGACTCTTTTGAACAAAACAGCTCTTTCTTAGCATCGAATCATACCACTGAACAGCTAAAATTGACTCTTTCCCTTGAAAACCACAAAAGTGTCAACTATACAGAAAATGATTTAAAATATTATGACGTTGAATACACCGCAGTCCGCAGTAATGCGATGCACGGTTGAACACTCTGAGTGGATTTCTGTTTAGGGTATTTTCGCATTTGACGTTAGTTGACGTCGCGTAGAAGGCACGTACACGTACACGCTGCATTGGCGTATAGACCCAAACACTCTAAGCCAAAGCGCCATTGTATTAGCGCAATTGATAAAATGCCAAAATCTTATGGATTCATACCCTGATATTTCAACTGCATTTTTCCATATTAATTGACGATTGCATTCGCCATGCTTCCTCTAATAAAATTTCACTTCTATAGAACCTGAGGTTGCATTAAAACCAGCGTTAGTTTGGCGTGTGACTGCATTTATACAGCGACGAATATTGATTACACAGGTAGGATGCAACATTAAGAGGTCAAATTCTTTGTTATAATTATGTTTGAACTGTTTAGGATACCCAATCTCTGGAAGTTTTGACTCGACAGCGAAAATTCATTCATCAATATTAAGATACACTTCCGTTGAATGGCATAGGCAATTTCTCCGACCTAAACCGAGGGAAAAGGATAGTATCTACTTAATGTGGAGGTGGCCTTAGATGTCAATATGCACGTTGTTGTAGCATAGTTTCTCTCTTAATGGAGGTGTCAATAATTATGTTTTTGCTACTAATAGGCACCTTTACTGCGCGATAGCTTATCGGCGTGTCTCTTTATGCGTTGATACTTTAACGCATTGTGGGTGCATTCTACGGGTACCGCGTTAAATATCGTTTTACTTTATGTGCTACAAAATATTAAGTAGAATTAAAGCTATATTTTATCATCTATAACGGCAATTACTTTGATGAGCTCGTCTATCTAACGAGAACAACGTACCAGGAAATTCCTACCTATATTTCTCTGATTTTGTGTATTTTGGGCAATGTGATTAACGCTATAAATAATCACTTATAGCGTTTATGGGTTCATCATTGGAATCCAACTGCATTACATGGCAGATTATGTTCTGCTTAGCCTTTTCCCAACCATACTGGATCTGACTTCCAGTCCAACAAGATGCAATGAGGTTCAATATTTTGCATGAAGCGACTGATCTGACAACCAAAACCCAGTAACCGGGGAACGCGATACCTACCTTTTGACAAGACAGGTGTCAGATTTTCTGGGTTCTGACTATTCATAACGACTGATGAATGATCTTCGAATGACTAGGCTTAGTGACACGTAGCGTCCGTTCCGGGCCAGCTCCGTATTTAATAGACGGTCACCCATCCACAGACCGACCTCAGCAAGGGTTGCTTAAATTTGAGGATCGACACGTGCGCCTGTTATTATTGTATAGCCACCGGCTTTAATTGGTTATCGAAATGTTATTTTTATTTCAATTAAGTAATACCTGCCTAACCTATAGGTTGTTTATTTACATAAGTATGTAAGTATAAAGAAGCACCGATGTTATGTTTTGAGACCCGCCCTCATTGGTTTGACCTTACGCTCAGTTTCACTAAGATAGAGAAACGCGTTTCATTTATGTGACAAAACTGTTTTTTTCTACTGATTGACTAAAAAAACTTTATTGTGTAACTAAATATTTTTTGTGTGTTTCAGATTCTGATTTTACGCCGGAATTTGAACGAGTTAATTCCTATAAAAATGTACTGTAGTTTGCATTTCCTTAATTTATTATTTTGGTGC
Source organism: Hecatera dysodea (assembly GCA_905332915.2). Classification (NCBI taxonomy): domain Eukaryota; kingdom Metazoa; phylum Arthropoda; class Insecta; order Lepidoptera; family Noctuidae; genus Hecatera; species Hecatera dysodea. The sequence continues at coordinate 10,953,480 of HG995304.1, forward strand.
AGTCATGCACACACATTACCTACAGTTATATTACTTAATTGGCGGCGGCGACCTTTCGCTTACGGCCTTGGTTCAATCCGTGGTCCCGAGCGAGGAGGCATGGGAAGCGGTCACCGCCTTCTGCAAAGCAGTAATGCTAGAGAAGGAGAAGGCAGACTACGTAAGGAAGATGGAAATCTCACGCCCAACCGCCGCAACAGAAGCAGGCGAGACGGGCGTCGGGAGGCGCAGGGCGATTACCGGCCAACGTAGGTACGGACTTACGGATAGCGAGCAATCGCCTTCCGATAATAACCAGGCCCGGGTCGAATTTAAGAGATGTCAGCTAAGAAGACAAGGCCCGATAGGGTCAGTGTCGGGTAATGTTGCGGAGTTTGTTCGAAAGAGTCACCACGGCCTTGGAACGCAAAGGGAACTAGGAGGAACACGTGTGGATTTTAGTCAATAATAGTCTGACACTCCCTTCCGCTCCGCCCAGAGCGGAAGAAGTCATTTGATGATTTCCCATCCTTAAAATAAGGTGTATTATTTCATGTAACGTAATTGCTAACATTAAACGTTGATTACATAAATACAATGGTAGATATTATGTTTGTAACGTAATCATTTAATTATAAGTTCCTTTAAATTGTTTGGTACTATAATTTTATAACTTCTACAAAATTGAAGGTCGAAATAAATTAAACACATCGAATGTAACTTCTTAGCAAATTAGGTAGAGTGAGTGCACTCTTAGGTAATAACCTAATTTAACTATCAAAATATGTATTGAAAAACTAGTATTTCCCGCATCTTCGCTCATGTGGCCTAATGCACAAGAACCGTACATATTTTAGGGATTAGTAGTAAACTATTATGAATAATCAGCGTAACATTAAAACAATAGCGTAACAAAAAAGAAGATATCGTTTCAGTACTTCAGAGAAATTACCTTTTTTAACATACCTACTCGTATACAACGTGTTGATTTAAGGGTGATGTTGGGTAACTAATACATTAAGAAAACAATAGCAAAACAAAAAAAAAACTTTCAAAAAATTCTGACTAAAATGTTCTAAGTAATCAACTATTGAAACAATTAGATACAGTTGGTTTCATGTCATCAAAACGTTGATTGGACTAAAGTTTATGTCATCAACAGTAACAAACTGATTGAATAGTCATAAGTTCAAGACTTTTAAGAGCGAGTCAGTGGCGCGCGCTGCGGGCCTACCATGACGTCTTAAAACGTAAGTCTTCCGAGCGAGAAAAAGGGATGGAGCTATATATGGTGTATAACTCTATCCCTCTTTCTCGCTCGGAAGACTCACGTTTTAACACCTCATGGTACGCCCGCTGTTCTTCCTAAATGACTCCTTCATGAGCGATATCCATCGGAATACTTATTAGTGGGCCCCTATACGTCCCCGTATTAGTAGGTACGCATCCTGTTTCCGAACTCGTACTATTACTGACACGCAAATTGTCGTAGTATCTAGATTTTAACATTGATTTTCAAACTCCAAAGTTTCATAGTCGTATCTCTAGTAGGTGTAGCTTAATTAAACCGTAAATTTTTGTGATCTTTTTCAAAAGACATTTTTTTTTTGTTTGTCACGTACTTTTGGAACACGTTGTATGTAGCCTGTACCTAATCAAGCAATCAATTTTAGATACTAATTTATGATATTCGGCTTTTTCAAAATTAGTGCCCTGAAACCGTGAGAAAACGAAGGAGATGGCGGGTTCCTTGGGAGTTGGCAGGATGTGGCACAAAATCGGGAACAATAGGAGTGGCGGGAGGCCTTTGGCCAGCAGTGGGACATTTCAGGCTAGCTATAATACGATTAAATTTGTTTATACCATACTAAAGAATAAGCAAAATAACAAAAATAACGTTTTTTGCTATTATAACTTAGATCCTGTTTGTTGAATCGGTATGATGTGAACCGTTTGACCGCCAAAAGCGTGACATTGTGTCGCAAAGTCACTGGCGACTAAAAACCAACTTTGCTGCAATTATATTATGCTTTTTATGATTTCAATTGAGTTCCTGTATTCTGCCGCGCTTATGATAATTACAGTAAGTCACATTTTGGTCGATATTGAGTTAAGTATATATTTGAAATGTAGAGATTAAGACCTACATTTCTGTATATTTAAAATTTGAAAATGTGGTATAGAAAATCAAATAAGCTTAAGCATAATTACAGTAAGACACGTTTCGCGCCAAGGCATACTTATTATGATTGCAGTATTGGCACATACGGTTGATTTTTTCATAAAGATATATCCATTTACTCGGCATTCCTACAGTAAGTAATTTTGCTACAATTATTTTTAAATTATGAATATTTTTCATCAAGTGTTACTGAAACATATTAACAGTAAGTACCACTTGCTATTATTATATTAAGAGTTGCAAATAAAACATTAGTATACTAATCCTTAACATATCTACAGTAAGCGTATATACTATATTAATGCTTAAGAGTTTCGCATGGTATTATTGTATTATCTTAGCATAAGTACAGTAAGTAGATCTTACTGTGTATATGATAAGTCTGCGAATTAAAAAAAATATTTATGTGTGTAGACGTAATAACAGCAAGATTCAGTACGGTAATTATGTTTAGGAATATTTCATTTTATGCGTAGACTTGCCCGGAATAAATTAAGTAAACACGTTACTTACTGCAAATATTCTAAGGCGTTTAGGGTCAAATGGGCTGTGCGGGGTGGGGCAAGTGCGTAAATTTGCAGTCGCGGTCCACGCAACGACAGAGGCTGACGTGCGTCGGAGAATAAAATTGGCGCCAAAATCACTCGTGAGTATACGTAATTCCCTAGCTTTTGCATTCGGCTTTTGTATTAGAGCTGTTTATTACTAATGCAGTAATAAGGTATTATTAACAGGTTTAAACAATAAGTTTGGCACTAATTTTACATGACTTTATATTATCAAAACATAAAATTGCTGTCGTAACCTTTTTAAGTATTTTATTTACCTATTTTGTATTTGTGTTTGAACGCGCTAATCTCAGAAACTACTGGTTCGAATTGAAAAAATATTTTTGGGTTGAATAGACCATGTATCGAGGAAGGCTTTAGGCTATATATCATCACGCTTAAGCCAATAGGAGCGGAGCAGCGATAAAGAATGTTTTAAAATCGGGGATTCCACGGGGACGAAGTCGCGGGCAGCAGCTAGTATTAAATAAAAATATAATAAAAAATACACGAGTGCTTCAAGTTGTATAAAATAACTGTGCATCTAAGCTGGTTTTACAAAATGTTTTATAGTTTTCCAAAATTGTGTTTTATTTTTTATCATCGCCATGAATACATTTGTATACTTAGCCTGTTGCCTTAGCTTGTTTGTGTGAATGTGTTGCTTGTAGCTACCTATAGTATTTTAATTTGTTTTCCAGACAAGATGACGTCCAGAAGTGATCGAATTATGGCTTTAGCTAGAAAAACTACAAGTGGACATCAGTTAAATTTACCAGTAACTGATTGTGCCAGCAGCAGCTTTACCAGCGACTCTTCTATAGCTAAATCCTCAAAGCACGCCGACATGAATAAACAAAGTGTAGTTACCGACATTAACAAAATGTGGCTGCGGTACGTAAATTTTGATGATCATCCAAAAATATTTGATTTTTATAATGAATACCAAAATTCGCATAGTGCTGTAATGGCAAATGATATGACTGGCTTTGATAAGTTGCTTTTTGAGAAAGAGCCTGTTGATAATTTGCTCAAATGTAATGAAACTCTAACTAGTTCGGACGAAGAAAACGAAAATTCACAAATTAATAATAAACCAAGCTTATTCGAAGATTCTGATGACAGTGTAAAGGATAAAGATTATATACCTGTCTCTGACACAACCGACTCTGATTGCGAATATTCACTGATCTCTCGTGTTAGAACATTTATTCCAGAAGAAGATACTACAGCAATTGAAACCAATAACCCCAACATTAATATTAACGGATCTTTTGTAGAACAGAATTCAACTCAAGTTAATTGTGAGAGTCTAGTAAATTTGAATAATTCAGAACCATTAAATCTAGTTAATAATCCCGCACCAGAAGGAAAAGGATTGACTAAGTCTGGTTTACCGCGTAAAAGACAAGTATTTGTAGTCTTTAACAGAAAGAAAGAAGGTTAAAAAGCAATTACTGATTGAAAAGCTATCACTTAAAAAGGCATGCATGGAAAATTGTAGACGCAAATGTTCGACAAACATTAACGAAGATCAAAGAAAGATAATAAATAATTATTACAGTAAACTAAGCAAAGAATCTCAGGGTGTATTTATTAAGGGTATGGTTGAAACGAAAGCTGTTGAAAGAAGAAAGCAAACAAGTAAGGAAATACCAAAAAGAAAACTATCATATGCATATTTTCTAACAAATTCGGGTGATATTAAAATAGAAGTTTGCAAGCAATTCTTTCTAACGACTTTGGGGTATCACCCAAAAAATGATCAGAGAGTTCTTGCTGCCTTAAAAAGACCCATCGATCAGCAAAAAGATCGCAGGGGTGTCTATGAAAGAGCCAATAAAATAGACAGAAATACTATAAAGAGTCATATCTTAGGCTACAATCCCGCAATATCCCACTACCGAAGAGAGCATGCTCCTAATAAACTGTATCTGCCCAGTGATATAAATGTGCCAATTATGTATAAAAACTTTTGCGAAAAGTTTCCCAATTTGAAAGTCTCTCTAGAAACTTACCGCACAGTAGTAAAAAAAGACTTAAACATATCTTTTACCCACCTAGGAAATGAAGAATGTGAATTATGTGCAATATTTAAATTACATAACCCAGAACATAATAACAATCCTGATACTGCCTGTGATGTTTGTAACAAGTATAATGCTCATAAACTAAGATACACAGAAAGCCGAATACAATATAAAGAAGATGTAGATAATGCCATTGCTGATAAAACTACTATTCGTTATTCTGTAGACTTACAAAAAGTCATCATGTTGCCAAGATTAGACCAATATAAAGCCTCAATTTTTTGCCCCAGAATAATTGCCTTTAATGAAAGTTTTGTGCCATTGGGAAAAACATCCAAAGAAGAAATGCCATTTGCAGTTGTTTGGAATGAGTCCATATCAGGTCGCCATCAACATGACATAATTTCAACATTTAGGGCTTTTTTGCTTCACAAACGAGATGCCGAAAATGTTATTTTGTGGGCTGATAACTGTGCATCCCAAAATAAAAATTGGGCATTGATGTCGTTTTTAGTACATATTATTAATAGTTCCTTAATATCTGCGAATACAATTGAGATACGATATTTCGAGCCAGGACATACCTTCATGTCAGCTGACCATTTTCATCATCAAGTTGAGAAAATGTTAGGTAAAAATAAAGTGTACGATTTCGATGATTATGTCCAAAAAGTAAAAATGGCAAATAATCGCAAATGTTTTGTCAAATCATTGGATGTTTCAGACTTTTATTTATATGAAGACTTATCGTCACAATATAAACTGAGAAACATGGAACATAGGATTTACCTTAAGGATATAATGGTAGTTAAAGTTGAAAGGGGTCAATTCGTACTTATGTATAAAACGGGTCATAATGAGATATTTCAATCATTGGACTTCCTACAAGCTAAAATTGTAAAGACCCAAAAGTTCCCTGAAGTGAAGTCTAAAAATATTCCAAGAGGAATTACTGCAGATCGTAAAGCAGAGATTATACAGAAACTTGTACCTCTGATGCCTGAGAATAGAAGGGGTTTTTGGTTAAATATTCCGGTTTCAAATTCTGCAACCAATCTATTAGCCGAAGAGTTTTATGAACAAATTTTTAATATTATATTTATGTAAGACTTCATTTTACTATCTTACCATCATCTGAAGACTAATTTTAAAACTAAGACTGATTTTACTAAGTTAGTATAGCAAGGATCTCATAATTTATATAGTAATAAAGTGTTACTTGTCGTCCTAAGAGGTTAAATGACTTATAACGAATTTAAAGTGCCTAAAAAGATTATTTTTATAATGAAAAAGTCCAAAGAGACTGTCTTATTTTTGGAAAAAAAGTGTTTATTTTAGATGTTATTTTGCTTTTTATTTATTTTGTACGAAGGAGTACAAACACACAAATAGTACAAAATACTAAATACTGTAAACGTGTGATTTTTTTAGAAACAATGCTTAGTTTATAATTTTTCTTGCATCAATACAGCAAGTTGCATCAACACGAATTGTGTTTTTTTTAGTTCGTTTTAAGTATGATTCTAAATGCTTAAAAAAATACAATAATAAGAACTGAGTTTTCAATTTTATAGTATTTATAAAGCTGTGTACTTTTTCTATTAAACTATTTTATAAAATCTCTTTTGTTTGATTTATATACCAATAATATCGAGGAAGAGTAATTCATAATTATGGATCAGGGTAGATGCCACGATTTTACATATTGCTCCTAGCTATAATTACAGCAAGTGGTTAAGAAACATTAGGCAAATTATGTAATTTTTGTTATTCTATTTTAATATTTACCTCATTTCGTAATCATTGTTGCAGTATATACTTCAAACTAAAGATTGTTACAGTAAGTCACACACTTACTGTAACAATACTAAAAAAAGTTTATTTTTTAATTATTAATTCCTTAACATACATATTTTTTCAAGCTTTACAATTTAAATATGAATACTAAATAAAAATAAAAATATACAAATTGTTAAACAAACACATTTTTATCTAAAACATTTTAGAAAACTTTGGTTTAATTTACACTTCGGGAGAAACGTCAAAGTAAAAAAAAAAACTTTAACCGCCTTTTTCTCGAAAGTGTCTCCATGGCACTTACTGTATATATAACAAGCACGGCAGTATTGTAGTCTAAGGGAAATAATACCTCTAAAAATGTAATACAATAACTTGTCAGAAAGGAACCTATGTAACTACTATTATATCGTTCTTAAATCTTCATTGTACACCAGAATAACTTATAAAATATACTTAATGTAAAAGTTAATGTAAAAAGGCGAGCTTAACTCAAAGTTGAGTTGTTTTCTAGCAAACTTTTGATTTATAGAAAGAGATCACAATGGAGGGTAGGATCTAGTGCAAAATACATAACTATAAATATGTACCTACACACACATTTATAGGAATAATGTGCCAAATCCGAAAGGCAATGCTCTTTATTATTATTAACTATCAAAATATAATAACAATATAGTGTGACTTTACTTCACTATTTTTATCAATCAACATGTGGCAAATAAGGATAATTTAATTCATATTTCTTTACTAGTGCATTTATAGAATTTTAATCACTCCTAGGTGTAAATAAGCAAGTCACTTGTTTTATTTAAAGTGAGGACCCAGAAGGAACGTCTTTTTTAGAATTAATGGTATACAATCAATACTATCAGTAGGCAACAGACAAATAAATAAATAATATTTTCAGGAAGGAAAAATGATACATTGTTTCCAATCCACATTGATTTGAAATAACACGGAGAAGTCCATTGCTTAATTACTACAGGTATTTACTACTCCAGCGGTTTTCCCCATAATTTATGATATTAATAATCATGTATTTCATTTGTATTCTATAGGTGCCTTGTATATAAACGAACAATTAAGTAATATTTTTAATTGCAACTGTAGAGCAAATAAATAGTACACTTTATGGGATGTTATGCGTAGAAAAACAGAGAAATTACATACGTCAGCCAGGTGTGTATATTTTATAGTACCTTGTCTAGTTTTTCTATCCTGTTAGTGCCCATACAGAAGTATGCAGTCGTAAGAGTAAGTACGGTCAAACGGACACTTGTACTATAAAAACTGTCCTTATTGCTAGGTAATAAAGTCGTTTTCAAAGTTGTCATGGACGTGTGGTTGAGTGTAAATGGCAGGAAAAGTCGCGGGTGTCACGGCAGCTGCTTTTCCGCTTTCTCGAGCGCGCTTAGGGAAAGTATCCACTTGGCTCGAGCTGTCACTATGAATATGACTATGTTTGTTTCTAAACACTATGAGAGGTTGCTATTTAGGAGATCTCGGCGGAAACACGTACATAAATGAAGGATAAGTACTCGTGAATTAAACACATACGATCAGAACTATGTTTTTTGAAATTGCCGTTGGGGAAATCCTTCAGTTAAAATTATCGATCTGTTATTTATTTGCTCTATTTTATTTGCTTATCGCATGCCTAAACCCATTCACCAACCCAATTATTCGATACCAAGTAGGTAAAGAGTTTCGAAAATAAACTTTTAAACTTATTTGTGAGGTTAAATGGGGAGCGCCGTTTTGGGCTAGGTCAGGGATGCGAATGTGAATGTTGCTTGATTTTTGTTAGAATTGGTACTCTGTTGTCATGCAAATGTCAAATGTCAGACGATAATTATTACGTTTATTGTAATAGGTAATTAAGGGTAGGCATACTAACATAATAAAGAATCATCATGAAATTCGTGAACACTTTGTTCTCGAGAAAACCTATAAACATTTCCTCTAAAAAAAAACTTTGTAATGTCCTGCCAAAGAAAAGCCAGCACAAAGCCGTGTAGATTTGAAATAAGTAGGAAACCTCAATGAATGTTGGAATACTTGTTATAATAATTATAGCAGTTCTACTCTATTTTCTAATGATGATGATTTGAGGAGTAACTTTGCACTATCATGTAATGGATAGTAGTAAAACAAATTCGTTCCATCTTTCTTTTATAGTGTAATGGAATAGCTTCAACTCGCCATCTATGGTCGCATACTTAAAATATACAACGCCATCTATCTTAACTTAGTAGAATCAGTGAGTCAAGTAGTTTTACCTAAAAGTTGTATCTATATGCCACTAGATGGCAGTAATAAGACTTACTGAAAGCTATTCGACACTAGATGGCGCTATACGGCCAATACGTTTGTACGAAAATAATATAGCGGTAATTTCGTCGTCAAAGGAGTTAATGGAGGAATTAAATAAATAAACTCACCTTCCATAACGTAAACGATACTGCCAACATCTCCTTCCTTGATGATGAGGCTGCCAGCTGCATATTCGACAGGATACATACAGTCCACGATTTCGCGGATCTGCGTCATCTCAAGATTCTTCATGAAATCATTGTCCAGTATTGCACCTTTGATCAGCTCCCGTGATCTGTAACGTGAAAATTAAAATTTTATGATAATTGTTTGGAAACTGAGAAAGATTAGGGATGGAAGAAATATTTAGGTAGTACTGTTACGATTATATCGATAAGAGAAAAAAAAAAGAAGTACTTAGGTCTTTTTTGATTGACTTGTGTCAATCAAAAAAGATAATTCTTTATAGAATAATAAGCAGCGCTTCGCGGTTGCGTCCGCGTAGTTTCCGTTTACATGGGAAAACGGAGATATAGCCTTTGTTGCTCGCTGATAATGTAGCTTTCCATTGGTGAAAAAATGGTTGAAATCGGACCAGTAGTTTCAGAGTTTATTCGGTACAAACAAACAAAAAAAAAACTTTCCTCTTTATAATATACATAAGTAAAGATTGGAAGGGCTAATTTATTAACTAAACAAATTACTTTTATCATTTTTTTGCATCCACCTTGTTTGCGATGATTTCCAGATCAGTGTACCTATTTCTATCTAATTCGAAGACAGTCCTCACGGAAAAGCAATGCCAAGCGTTGGAAGATACTGGTGGATGACTTAAGGGAGAGATAATGCCTCATATAAAATAACTTGAAACATTGCAGGATCTATTCCCAGTCACTTTCCTTGAACTTATGTAGGTATGATCGCATATAGCATTATAATACCCAAATTCGAAGGAACTTTGTAATATTTAGTTGCTTGTCCTGTGCGACTTGCAAAACTTAGTTTTTCTTTATTTCGTATATTTATTTTGATTTATCTCTTTGTACAGAAAGGGTCATATATAGAATGTTCCAGAAGTGCATTGTCATATTTAAGGATGGATGATCTGTAGCTGCTACAAAGTGAAAACACAATATCACAATTAACAAAATAATGCTTTTTTATGAAACCGGACTGCGGAATAGGGCTAAAAAGTAAAAAAAAAAAACACTTTTCAAGCTGTTTAATTTTGGTATTAAGCTACAGATCACCACACTAAAATATGACCAAGCAATTCTGGAACACCTTTACACTGAAATGAAAACAATGTCTCATTTTTCTATACTTAACATTAAACCCTTTTCATAAGGAAACTACTTCCCGTACCTATGCACAAGACAATTTCAAAGTGCCCTATCAACTTTAATGATAATAACCTTTAAATTATTACTGCAATTTAGTGTCATAAACCATGGCTTAGACCTGTCTATGATGAAACTAATGATATTACTAAAGGAAGTAAGGACATGCCTACCTATTATCATTGTTTATAGTATTATGCAGATACGCACTTCTATAAGGTAATAATTTAGTTAGGTATAGCCCTTGGATAAATATCCTCAATACCAACATGGTAGAACATGGTTAAGGTTGCAGACGGTCATGACGTGACAATAACAGTAACTGTTGTCAACTTGTTGCAGAGTCGAGTGGCGCCTGAGGGCGAGCCTGTAAGATCTCAATCTCAACATGTCTGTATTCTTCGAGGGCTGAATGATATCATCATTCCACCAGTTAGGAAAACCTGGCTGGAGAATCCGACGAGGCAGTTGAAGTACGTTTATTTGTAATTAAGGTTATATTTACAAAATAAAAAAATTGTGGGCGAATCACGTATGGGACACATTAGTATCCCATCAAAAACTTAATGTGAAAATGGGAGCAAGTTACCACCACAATACCTACCACTCACTGATTAATCACGAAATGTCAGAAACTATAACACTTACAAACTTAAAATTTGGCAGGTAGGTTCCTTATAGGGTGTAGACATCTGCTAAGAACGGATTTTACAAAACTCCAACCCTAAGAGGGTAACACGGGGGTGGAAATTGTTTGTACTAAATCTGCGCAGACGAAGTTCTAGTACTACTATAAATATGCATAACTGTCGACGTCAGCGACAAAAGAATTGAGATCTTTGTTTTGAATACATGTTGTCTTGATTTGGTTTAACTTTATCTTTATGTTATATTCAAGTTACACTTTTATTTGACAGGTCAACATATCTTACTTTTGCAAAACTAACAAAGTCAAATCTTGAGCTTTAATTTATCTTAAATCTGGATTATCTACAGAACTTGGCACCAATTTCGATCTCAAGTCATCAATTGTGGAACCATTTTAAATGTATTTTTATTCAAAAGCATCTAGGTGGTCCTATTGTCACCAAGTCAGAAGCTGATGATGGGAGCCCAGGAAAAAAAAGGTAGGAATGTAGGTAACCCTAAATTACATTTTATTCCACCTCACGTTTTATTATTAAAATTCCACTTATAGTTAACCTCGAAACAGCCTACTAAGGACGAGTTTTTATCCGTAGTCACATTGGTTAACAATTACGGGCACCAAAATTTCGTTAGCGTATGTTTTTGACCAATATATAGCTTCACCCATGATAAAATGTATGTCCAAAGTGCTTAACCATCAATCAGATACCAGAATTTGGCTTCTAATGAGTGTACGAATTAAAACATAAACTGCATGTTTAATTATTTAGGTATTCATCGATGACATTTTCGGTCGATTATGTAATACAATTGTTATCTCGCTATTTTAATTAAGTAGGTACTCAATATTGTTGCCGGTAAATATTGTTTTTCACGTATAATATTTGTAACGGTGTATTTATATGAAGAGGATAAAAAATAAAAGTGATCTATTTAAATAAAAGCTGTTGATTTATTTATATTTTAATCAATTTGATTCAGTGGATCTAGATGTATAGAAATTATATTATTTATGGCAATGTTATTGAATACTATATTTGTTATGGAACTATGATTCAAAATAAAACTTAATAATTGTCTTTATATTTCATTTAAGCTTAGCTCCCACACGCTCCGTGCCGTCATATCTCAAATCAACAAGCAGAATCTTAGCAAAGACGTCACATTTCCAATTTTCCTAGTAACAATAGCTATAGCAAAGACTTATTGTAACACAATTTTATGACTTACAAGAAAGTTAAGTTTAAAAACTTCCGACGAAATATTTTCATACACTTTATAGCCATCACAGACAATCCATTCACGAACTGAGAACATTCTACGAAATAATGCATGTCAAGCTTTCATGGTAACCGCCCAAAATCTACACCAGTGGTCATAAATTTAAGTCACAAAAGATCTAATGTTGACAGAGCCGTCGGCGAGGACAGTTGTCACATAAAGTTCGAACGTAATTATACCAAATGGGATCACCGAAGGCACACGAGCGAACACACGTTGACCTCGCCACGGTGCCTTGTGATGCCTGTACTAAGAAGAAATTCAATCACTACCTTGAATGATTGATCGATGACGTTAAGTCGATATACAGATTGATCAGCTGATGGATCATAATTTTAAAGCACAATTCCACGATAAAAGCGAACCAATCCAAGCTTTTAAATATAGAAGCTTCCGTACGCATAAATCGTATGAAATTCTATGAAACTCTCTGTGCCTATATAAATGTTATTTATGAAACGTTCTTGCACATTTATCAACAGAAATGGATGCTGAACATCAAGAATGACGAAAGAAGTCAAATTATTTTTAAAGTAAGTGCAGATCTAGATATACCGTAAGTTAAGTAAGGTCACACAGTCATGGTCGATCATAAGACAAATTAGATTAAAGTCGATACAAAACGTGAGAGCATGGAAAGGATGTAGAAACATTGATGTTTAGACACAGTCGTTAACTACTAATTCGTGACCAACAAACCGACTTAAATTAAAATGGCAAATAGAGTATTTACAAAAGAAAACGTGCAAACGATTAGTATTCATGAGACGACAATGTAATATTGTCTTTAACCAAAAAATAAGGATGGTGAAGTTTTGCAAGCTTAAGCTACTTTTTGTTCAAAAGTTACAACTTAAACAAATGTTTTGATTCAAAACACGAACTGTCTGAGTACTTAGTTAATGTAAATAAGTTTTGTAGTTGATACTGGTAAGTATTATTTATCTTGTGCTTTTTCGCTACTTTGAAGGCCAAGTGCAATTTTCGTATCTATAATATCGATCTTACTTTTTATTTTTAATAGGGTTTTTTAATGTACTTAGCATTTAATTTTATAGCATGGTGCAAATTAATTTGTATCATAGTTCTTACTTTTATGGGGCATGCGGTGCTAACCTATAATAAACTGTAATACTAACCTTAGTTAATAGAACAACATTTGTATAGTAAATTGTACGAGTATATACAGTTGTTGGTTGGCCAAAATAAATAAATAAAATAAAATAAATAAATCTTTATGACAGGTCTAAAGCAGCCGAGAGCAAAATTTAAATCAATATTTAATTGAATATATTGATTTATTTTTTTAGGATTACACAATACTTATTTTTCTTTATAATATTTAATATTTTCTGTGTACTAGTCCATTCGTCACACTTAATTCGAAATCAATATTACAAATTATACGTTTTAAAGCGAATCTGCTAGTAATGGTATTGTTTTACATTCTACAGCACGCACATACTCACTTTTGTATTTTCGGTATTTTCACTAATTTCATTTCATAACCCTGTGACAACGATGACAACGGCTCGGCAGAGATAGCCGTCCTCTTCAGCCTCGGTTCTCCAACATGATAGACTCTAGTGTTCTCCAATCCCGGTGTCCTCATGACGAAGCATTCGTCTTCATTCTCTACGCCATTCCTGCGATTGTCTATCAACTGCCTCGTCAGAGGCTTCACGACTTGTCTATACTTGTCTATTTCATTCTTGAGGTATCTTATTGTCCCATCTTTTTCATCAATCTCGTGTTCCAGCAACGCTATTATTTTATCCCTCCGTTTCAATTCTTCTGTCTTTTCTAACACTAAGCGTTTCATTTCCAAATACTTCTTCTCCAGTTTGTAGTTGTGATCGAGTTGACATTGTTTTGTGTGTGTTTGCGACATTTTTGGCGCTGGTTCTCTCACTTTATCACTAAACTCTCAAAAAGTTACTTTATAAAATTCCACATCATATCATCGAATATTTTAAGTTTCCTATCGCGTTACTTTGAACGGAACTGTTTAACTGCGTCTGTTGATGTGTTATCAATACATATATCTTCGGAAAGATAAAACATTTTATTTACTGGTTCTGTGACTTGTTAAATCCACATTTGGAAATATGTTCGCTAGCCAGTGTCAAACATTAATACTTTGCAAAAACTATGGTGACGTCGATGTCAAGCGTTGCCATATAAATTGTAGTGATGACTGATTGTCCGATTCCGAAGTGTGTCAGTCTGTTGGTGAGTCAACCTCTCAATGACTTGTGCCACACACATATTGAAATAATGTTTCAGTATGTACAAGTTGCCCGCCGGGCAGACTGAGCTCTAATTGGTTTTCATTAAACATGATTAATGTTGCAGATTAATAGGTATAGTTCAAGAATAAATACCAAATTGATACATATAACGTAGCTACTGCCTCAAGCCCAGTGCGGGTTGGTGAATGTTCTAGGACATGCCGCTGGGTTTGAACCCGTGACTTACAATTCGTGGTGGATTACGGCCCATTCCCTCTCCTAGAGAGGAGGCCTGTGTCCCAGCATTGGGAACATTAAAAAGTAAAAGGCTGATTGCCTAAGCATAAAAAATGAATGAATGTAATTCTCAAAATGTCACTTCAGATGTCCTTCAGGCAGTTTATCTCCTTGAATGGAATTTAGTGTTTCATTAGCACCAGGGAAACCAGTACGATTAATTAAGGCCTGGTGCATAAGCATAGCATAAGCATAATCAGCCTTTTAACGTTCCCACTGCTGGGACACAGGCCTCCTCTCCAGGAGAGGGAATGGGCCTTAATCGATCACGCGGGCCAAGTGCGGGCCTGGTGCAAATTTAAATAATTATTTTCGTAATTGTGCTTAGTTTTCGTAGGTACGCTTAGTATAGATAACATTTGTGTTCACAGTAGTTGTATTGACACAAAGTTCATTCGTTTTTTATAAAATGCTACATTTCAAAGCTAAAAACGCAAAATATTTCATACACACTACTACCGAACAAGACTAAAATATCCCACGATCTTGTCAAAACCTCGAACCACGCACAACAAAGTTCTTTTGAAAGAAACTCATTATCATTGAAGTCAACATATTCTCGACCATCACCACAAATTGAAGTGAGACAACATAATAAATATTGACAAGTTGTTTGGACATGTGTTCGGGCATCTATTAATTTTAATGCTTGACATTTCTCACTTAGCCATTGTGTCTGCCTACTCATTAACACTTGAATGACCGAATGGTTGAGCAACACAAGTGCACAATGAATTAGTTGTAACATTGCAATAGTTACTATGTGTAGGAGAGATATTCATGTACATTTTCGTAGGTAAAGGTCGTTCAACTAATCACGCCTTTCTAAGTACAGATAAGGTCAATGCAGCAGCAGTGGTACTACTGACACCAAGCATTTGGACCATGACATCATTGCAGTCATGTGAAGTACCAATCGTGTTACACCGATTAGTATTTTGCCAAATGTTGTTAACTACCTCATCGATCAATGTCCCAGCTCGTATCGAACGTGAATTTATTTTAAGTTTACGTCATTAAATGGAGAATTTGGATATGTTGATGCCACTTCAGGAGTGAAAGAATGAACGTGTGACAAATTGAATTTTCGGTCTTGGCATCGCATGCCAAGTGTGATATTCTATTCGAGTGATATTCTATTGCCAGACACCTAATAAACTAATATTGACTGAAACAAAGTTGTTAATGAAGCTGACGTTATATTGAAAGTAGGAACAAAGAAAATTAACAAATGACAACACCTATATCTACATCTATTTCTATATATCGAAATTCTTTTCCTAATGAAACATTTAAACAATTACCTTTTATCGATATATCAATAGGTATCTTTATTGTTTGATAAGATATCATTATATGATCAATTACATTACTTGTCCCACATCAATATATTGTGTTTAGCTATCAACATAGTTGGTGTAAACACGCGACAGTTTATAATTGTGGACGACAAAAGTTGACCTAGACCCGTTTTCTTTGATTTTGGACCAAAGCCCAGTGCGTTCTGCTACATTAAGCCTAATATCAATAAATATTTTTGAAGCAACTCTTCATTTTAGTTGTATCTAAACATAACAACGTAAGCAGAACGAATACACCTGTTAATAACTTTATTATCTTTGATATTATTAATAGCTTCTAAACTTGTATAATATATTTTTAGAAGCTTGATATCTTAGTTGTGTATTATGTATACTCGTCCATTAGTTAATTTAAGAGTGGATTTCAAATAAAATCAGGCACTTTATGGTAATCAGTGCGTAACCCTGGAACGAAGACATTTTAAACATAAACATCTGTCTGCCTTAACTATGCTCGAATTAATAAATTACCTTATAAAATTCTTGGCCGAGACATTTAACATCAATCACTGGTAAAAGCTTGACCGAACGATAAATAACATTATATTTCAGGTTGTTTAGTTTAACACACTGCGTATGTAATTACCTACATCATGATAAGCATTTCTTATAATGAATAAACTGTTCATACAGATTTACTTCTCAATCAATTTAGATATCTTAATGTGCATCAAATGCTTCGTTTCTTTGACTGGCAGAGCGATAAACGCAGCCCACACATATAACTGGGAACGGAAAAAACAAAACATATCCAGCATTGATTCTGTTTTTACATGTATTTTCCTTGCCGAATAAAAATAATACTATTTTTACTTTAATACAATTTGAAAATAACGACAATCAGAAAAAAGAAACAGTCAACATGCACGACTTTATATAAAACTTAACCTTAGACTGGAAATTCCTCATTTAGTATTTCCAGCAGATACAGTGTAAGGTTGTCTAGATAAGTAGGCACATTACAAGAAGCAGATGTACTGCAATTTTGATTTCATCTATCACGAACAAGAATTATGGTTATTGATGCGAATGAGGTAACTATACATATAATGGAAAGTCTGTATAACGAGCGTCATTAGGTAAGAGTTATTTAATTTTATCTAAAGGCCGATAATCTTCATCAGAGCATTTACGTCACTACTGTTAGGGTTATGTTCAGATGAAAACCTCTGAAAGCACGTTTGTGGCTAAAGATGAAACGACGTGCTCAAAATAAGATCAAATAAATAGGCATGAAAAAAACATGGAAATTTGGAAAATCCCAACTCGATTATGAGAATTTATAAGTCGGTTGAAAACCCAGTCCTTGATAGACCTTCACTGGGTTGAATGATTTCAGGTAAAACAATGTGCAGATATGATTTTTTGCAATACGGAACGTGCATGGCATAGACTATGTCGTCAAGTGTTGCAAATTCTAAACTTTCACGTGACAAATACTTGACATTGACACTTCTGTGCTACCACCTCGTCCATATAGACGAAAAAGTTTTTCCTAAAATCTATGTGTGCCAAACCCCTTAAACATGTTCAGCTAAAGTTGACAAACTACAGGCTAATGCTATTTACGGTGGTTGACGTTATCGCGACAGAGCCGAAACTACTGAAACCATTAGATTAAGCGTTGCCTGATGGCGTAATTGCACCATGTTTATGGCATAACATCATGCGACACAGCGAACGATTCCTTTGTTGATTTTATCATAATCTCGTCTAACTCCTACAAAGTATTTTAAGCTTGTTTACTAAGTTTACGTCAGTGGTCAAAAGCACGATTTAAGTCACTTTTTTTTGTACGTATGCAAGTCTAAAATATTAAGACTTGATCATGTGACATTTTTTTGTACGGGTTATTAATTCCAGATAGATCTACATTTTGGACTTTTGGAGTATGAACGTATTATTATCGCTTACAAAAATTCACATCACGAGCTTATGTTTGAAACGAAATAGACAACCGTGATTGCACCACCAAAACAATCGGAAATAACAAATATAAATTATAAAAACAAATACAAAAAATTCTTTGATTCTCTTTTATAATGCATCATCCTGTTTAATTTCATTCGATCAGTAATTAGCATCACGACGCGCGGCTGCTGCCTAACCGTACTGTACTCATATTCCATATTTTTCCAATTTACCTCACAATGTTTTTAAAAGTTTGTATGTAAAACTAGGCTCATTATTATGTTGAATGTTATTATTTAGGCTTATTTAAGGTGTTTCAACATCTAGACACACCTATCAAGGTTTCGTGATGTTTCTTGATATTATTATGTATATTCTGTATTTTACACTAGTTAAAAAAAATATATATAGAATGAAAATTGAATTTTACTACGGAGATTAGGGGGCCTTTTCATGGTAGATAAAAGACTTTTGTCACCTAATACCGTTTGTTGACGGTAGTAATTGACAAACGTCTTTTATTTTCCAAGAAAAGGCCCCCAGGAAAGAGAAATTTGGCCAAATCCACGTTTATGACAGACAATTATTCATTTTCGCGACGTGTCTCGTTTCATCTTTGACCAAAGGCTAAATTATCGCATGAAATATGGACTGGCGTCCAAACTCAAGTTGAATTTAGACAACAAAATATTTCCACGTACAGATCTCGTCTACATCATCAATCATGCTTGAATTCAGCTAAATTTCCAAAGAAAACACTAACAAATCTTCACGCTTCCTATATTTGGTTCAGTCTAAACAAATATTTATGAGAGCGATCTAGATGGAGGATATGTTACATCCGAAATAAGCTAATGTAAGGTCAAACATCCAGTGTTTTAGTCAGAAATATGTATTTGTGAAGTTTTTAAAATATTCTAGTCGTCCTCTCATTTAGCTGAGTCCAATTAAAAGAAATTGTAGAAGGAATTTGCGGATCCTTGACACACATTATGCTTGAGAACTTTTGCATCTGTCCCAATCGTTAAAAACTACCGTGCCTCTCAGGTTGATGTCACGATGGTGGAAAAAACATCTCGACGAGAAGACGTCGGCTATTTTCGTATTCCAGACGTACCGATTTCAATGTTGATAGACACTTTCAAGGGACGCTTTGAAAAGTCAATTTTTCAAGCAACGAAAGCTAAATATACTTTGTGACACTATTCACTTTCTTTGTCGCTACAAATTTGGTCAATGCTTTTACAGCATTGACCAATCCAACCAGCATGCTTTGAAAAAGATGTTACAGAGCTTACAGGAGACAAGGCTTCACCAGCTTCTTTGTCTCCTGTAAGCTCTCAATGCTATTTAGTAGATTTATCAATTTGCGTATCTCAAATTTCAGTCAGGATTGCATTCTTTATGATAGCACTAACATTTTTAGCAAGGCCTATAGCTAGATCTGTATAATCGTTTGTGCTGTTGATTCTCTGATCAGTTTCACTCAAGAGACTATTATTATCGTCACAAGAGTATTGAATGCAAATCAACCGGAAACCTTTGTGATTATCCTGCGCTCTTTGGATGGACACGTATATAGCTTTTTAATGACGTACACTAAAATTTTACAGTGCTATAAAATATCATAGAAATTGTAATAAAAGGACTCGAAATAGCTTTAAGAATACCACAGAGTTTATTAATAAGCATGATACAGTTGGAAAAGTCGTAAAACTTGAACAAAAGGACAGATTTTGAGGAAAATCTTTGCAATCAGGAAGACGACATCGAAGGTTGATCTTGTTACAAATCGACAATGCATTAACGAACTAGTCTAGTAGATAAAGTTAACATTAAAACAAGTACTGAAATAGAAGTGATCGTAGTAACAATAGGTGATAATTGGTCAATTGTATAGCATCATATGACTGGACTTCACTCGACGCCTTTGCCTTTGATTTGACGTCAGACAAAATATTATTCTCAATTCGGTCTCCACGAAAAAGCTTTTGTCGGAAATGTATTTCACTTTAGTTATTTGTTTTCTTTTAATTTCAATGGTATGCTCAGTTCAAATGTCTATAATTTTAAATAGAGTTTGAAATATTTATGTAAGAATCAGATTTTTGTAGAAATTCAACATGAACAAATTGTAAATGCTACGGAGCTACATTTGTATTCTTGTTTCACTTCTTTTACCTTCAGTTTAACAAGATAACATACTGCTATTTAGACTCACTTCGTGTTCTGAATAGTTTTAGCAACATTAAAAGCTGAATTTTTCCTTTACTTGTTTATTGTGGTTGCAATTGAAATCCTAAGAACTATTTGCTGTCGTATCTTATTTTTAGGAACGTCATTGGTGTTGCCTTAACGATAAATTTGGTTTTGCTGATCCTGATAAAAAAAAAATTATTTCTCTAAAAATGTTGATTTGAAATTCGTTTACGTTTACGTTACATAACACTATCGTATCACACACAATATTATTTTGTTGACACGATCAAGAATATGACCATAAAATACTCCATGCCATATTGGTCGTTACTCGTTTCTTGATGGGTGTAACTAAGATTTTTCCTAACAATTAAGGACGTTGCGCGTATTTCATATTCACATTTAACTTAAAACTTGTCTTTGTTTACACTTTTTTAAATAATAATAATTTATTCTTAAAACTGGAATGACACTGGCTGGCGTTATGTGAAAATTTTAAAATTTATGTCTAAGATGTTCAAAATTCAAATAACATTTGATGTTCGATCGGCGTTCGATTTACGAAAATCACAAGCGCGTACTGACAGCTGGTAACGTTATACCGGCTTGAGCGTCGCGTGGGTACTAGAGTTGAGACCGACGCGTATTTCCACTTCAGCTCCGCAAAACGTTCACAATCGGTCTTCGCACACTACATTATTATCATTTTAAACTTAATTGTTGCTGATGAATTCATTGACATAGAAGTTGACCAGCTGGTTCGGACAGTCGGGCTATTGTTTCTACATCTGTAAGTACGTTTTTAGGGCGAATATATTTTAAAAAGCAAGCAACCACTTTTTCAGCGCTGTTTTCTGTATTTTGATTTGCCGTCTACGTCAAAATATCGACAATCCAAATCTAAACTATTTCTTTTTAAGCGGAATAGTTGTTAGTTTGTTTGTAAAAGGTAGGTCTATCTAAATATCGAACTTCTTAAAAAAATATTACTACAGATGAAAGATTCCTCTGACTTCCATAGGTAATTTTGGTTCCGGAAAAAAATATGGTCCATGTGAAGACTAAGGGAGCGAAGGTTATGTAATGGATAGTTCCGACTTTAGGTGTAGGATCGATTTTTAACGCTCGTTTGTGTCCTTCCTTATAATAACTTTAGACGTAAGCAAAAAAAGAAGAATGAACGATATATTCAAAGCTTTTTGCTGGTGGTTTTTTATTCATGAAAGAGTTCGTTGAAGCAAAAAAAATGTTCCATCTTGATGGTTACGCAATATGCTTCAGAGGGTATTCAACTTTAACTTGGCAAAGGAATCACATTAAAAAGATTCTTATTGATTTATGCTTTCATCGTTCGCTATAATTGATATACTTTAAGATGTCAGTTGGATGTATTTCAGTAAATACCAGGCTACCAAAACTTGTTTGTTTTGGCTCCTTCCATAAGTCCGATAATCGTAAATAAGAGCATTAATTTGAACTAACAGAGCCTTTAGACAAAGTGCCGTTTCAGCAGTTGCACCTATCGATTGTCTAGATTCCAAATTATGGGGAATATGGTATTTTACTGTAAAAATCTAATTAGTCCGTCTGATAGATTTACAAAAAATATTGGACGCGTATTTTTTCTTTTTTCACGTAAACAAAAAATGAAGACGATACAGTGCGTTGAAAACTGACGTGACGTCACTACGTTGCTACAATTTTTACCAGCGACGTGACGTCACGTGAGTTTTCAACGCACTGCATCGTCTTCATTTTTTGTTTACGTGAAAAAAGAAAAAATACGTGTCCAATATTTTTTGTAAATCTATCAGACGGACTAATTAGATTTTTACAGTAAAATACCCCATTGACCACTATTTTTTTTTTTTTACAATCCCTTAAGTTTTTGACATTTTGACATCGCCACGCTACCGCTGACAAAATATGATTATTCTAGAGCCTCAACTATACCTACAGAGTTTCACGCTTGAATCGCGTGCTAAAAATCGTCGTTTGAATAGGACCTAAGTCGGAATCAACCGTCATGGACAATTGGACATGGGCATGGCTATAATTTATTATACTGGTTGTTACTGATGTGTACAATGAAACAATGTGCTTTGATAATATCATCGAGATCATCATAAGGACAAACTGATACATAACACATCACGTTCTGAAAATCTAAAAATAACTAAATATTCAGATTGTATATACATGTATATTATATAACCAATATTTTTAAAATCATGCTTCATTAAAAGTGAGTAGCGATTATGCCAGAAATGAAGTGTTTACTACTTTGAGCTTGCCCAAAATACACAGTGACACATACGGAACAGACACACCTACTGTTACTATAAGTAGACAACACTATAAAATACAATAAATTTAAATTTAATTTTAGCCAGCTGCTTACCATTATTCCAGTAGATCCTTTTGATCACCAACATTCTGTCATTGACCTTGCCAGAATAGAATCCCACGTGCGTCAATTTTTAAATGGCACGTTATATTGCAAACCAGGTATTTTTCCGAAGACGTTTTATTCCGCTGGTATGTTAATAAGTATTCATTACAACACGCGGTACGTTGACATCGAAAAACTGCGACACTTATCAGGAAAACGACATAGGCAGGCCCACATGGGTTTATGTTTAAATAAGTGTACCAAGTTTTATTTTTTTATTAAAATGCTTGCATTTGATCACCGCCTCACCTGATGAGACGTGATGATGTGGTTGATGGTTTGCCCAAAAGTAGACTAAAAAACGCTTGTTTGTATAGACTCATTTTTTTTCTTCTATAAATCGTATCGAGTTTAGGAACGGCAAACCTAACATGCAACAGGTTTCCATTGGCATCCTTAAATTTTAATTATGCTGATAAGTCTAGCTAGACATTCGAACTAGACTATATGCTAAAGCCAACTAAAGATTAAAGCCAGCCTATTGATGGCAAGAATAGCAGGCTACAGCATGAGGTATTCTATAGTGATGCACGAATTTGTGAATCGGTATCTATAACCGTTATGGCCTTAGTCCTATTATTTTGAAAGCCGATATTTAAACACTTTTATGCTGTAACGTCACTTCCCTACGCAAAAAAAAAGCATGAAAAGAATTTGGCGTTCGTTTAGTTTATAGCTAAGCAGCAGATGCAATACACCATAATATAAGTATAATTGCTATGCAAAATAGGTACTAGAGATGCTAAATGCTGTGCAATTTTTATGAACTTGTTGTTCGACCTTGCCATATGTTTTGGCCATAAAATTATAGGGTCACACCATTTTGTTGGAGATAAGTAATGAAATATGTGTTAGGTTATTAGGTTGATTATTTATGCAAATTGTTATTGGCTCGTATAAAGTCATAATGAAACAGATTAATTTTGTTGGTGGATATTAAATGCAACATAGTAGGTAGGTACTACCTCATGATTAAGTCAGATGTTCTGTTATGCGGTTGCGGAATTTGTTCGAAAGAGTCACCGCGGCCAACGTAAAGGGCACAATAAGGATCACGGGTGGGTTTTAGTCAGTAAGAGTCTGACACTCCCTCCCGCTCCGCCCAGAGCGAGAGAAGTCATTTGAAAATTTCCAATCGAGAAAAAAAAATGTTCTGTAATGCTAATGAAATAGAAATCCCATATTTAATAGGTATTCGAGGCCCTCTAAAAAAATACCCTAAATTAATTATATATATAATAAACGTAGTTTGATTCTTTTCTTAGAATATCTCCAGCTGGTTTTTACTTTCAACGGAAATCGTGAAATTGCAGCGGAAATTGTATTATACTTAGGTACTTCCATAAAGATTATCGAAAAATGACAAAATACTTTCAGTACCTACCTGAAACAATATTACTTACATTTAGACATTACATAATTATAAATTTTAAAAAACCTACATGGTTCTCATATGACTCGACTAGTACCTACGGATTGTATGGACTTTAAAAGGGACTTTGACCTCTGAGTTTATTTCGGTGTTTCTTTTCAGGGTAGTCGGCTAGGAAACACCGGCTTCATCTAGCTTATAATGACCAGAAATATTTGACGTGTAAAAGTGTGTGTGTGTGTGTGTGTTATGTTTAACCTGTTTACAAATAAATATAATTTATAATGTATCATTTGCAACTTCGAAAAATCTTTCAGTGAAAAGAAATTACACTATTTGTGAGACTATGCGGAAAAATGCAGAGATCTACGAGAGTAGACATGGTATAAATCTAGTAACTTATGTATGGATTGAAAATTAGGTAACAGAACCGACGTACCTGTCTACAAACATATGTAGGTGGCACATATGTACATGGCGGATGCGAATCTGGGCCCAAAAAAATAGACCTTGAGCAGTGCTACGTCATCGTCTATAAATAATTTATTATCTTATATGATAGTAATTTTGCGAACAAAATGACTACCTGACCGATCTAATAATAACTATTCGAGATGACTCGGCGAATTCTCAAGATCACGAAACTAGATCGCCAAGAAAAAATAGTACAAAGAAAATAGGATTCTTCTTTAGTAGGTACCTATGTACGTTTTTTATCTGGATGGGAAATCATCAAATTACTTCTTCTGGGCGGAGTGGAAGGGAGTGTCAGTCTCTACTGACTGAAACCCATCCGTGTTCCTCCTAAAAAAATCCATCCAAAGGTTGTCTTGAAAAAATCGCTTTTAGCGATAAGGCCGCCCATTGTGTCTATGTAATGTTTTTTTCATCTATATTTTCTGTAACTTATATGGTGAACATAATAAAGAGTATTCTATTCTATTCTAATGCCCTTTGCGTTCCAGGACCGCGGTGACTCTTTCGAACACATTTCGCAAACCTGGTAGGCACTGACCCTGGCGGGCTCCGTCTGCTATGCTGATGTATCTTTGAGGCGCACGTGGAAGACAACGCGCCGTCGACCCATCGGACGGCGACCCACCCAACGCCCTCCGTCCGCAGGCCCGCTATTGTATTCATTCTACAGCATTTGTTAATTTATTTTTCTAGTAGTTTTATTTTATTTTTTGTTTGTTTTGTGCGAGACCCAAATAAACATTTTTCTTTCTTTCTTTCTTTCTTTCTTTCTTTCTTTCTTTCTTTCTTTCTTTCTTTCTTTCTTTCTTTCTTTCTTTCTTTCTTTCTTTCTTTCTTACCTACCTATCTATTTAAAATAGGTACCTACTAGTGCCTTCTTGAGAAGGTAGATCTAGTAGTTGCAAGCGTTATATTGCTGAGCGTGAGATCCTGGGTTCGATTCCCAGGATCATCGGATCATAATCTGGATTTACTCAGAGGCAATCCGGAGTTGAATTTGTGTCCAAATATGATGATATACTCGTACATATATGATTTTGAATACGGGTATTAGACTCGCCCATTATTAGATAAGGAAGGTATACCGGACACGTCGGGCATAGAATGATGGCGAAATGTTGGTTTTCTAAACATTTTTAGCTTAAACCTTTCAGAGGAAACAGCCTAGGCGTAATGTCATGCTATGTATAAGATTATTGTAGATATTAATAATGCCATTCAATTTTGTGCATCCTAAATTGAATCCAGCAAAGTCATTCTCACGTCAAAGAACTCGTTAAAAGAAAATTCCACTGTAAATATCCCACGAAATTATTCAAAGTGCCTAATGGCTCTATGAAGTTTTTACTTTTTTTTGTTGCTATTGATGTCATTACTGGCAGAATCTGCATAAACAGGTTACTTCAGAAATAAACCCTACTTCAATAGGTAGATAGGTAAAAAGTCAGTGACATGATGTTTTGTGGTTTACCACAGATACCTAAGTAGTTATTATACAGTTTCAAAAATGATTTCATTCATGGTTGTTTGAAAATAATGGTACCTACCTAACATCATTGTAATAGATTGGTTAGCGTTCTTTAGTTAACTACTAGGTACCTAATGTCTAGGACCCACCTATATAATTAGTTTGTATTTAGGACCAAAACAATAACTAACTTTAGATTTTAGGTGGAGTAACTAGTGCCGACCTGCATCAGCATAGTTGTACTTATTCTTTTAAATAAAAATATTGACTAATTAATGTTAGCAATTAACCCATCAATGGAAAGAGTAACAATAAATTGACTGGTTGACTGGTAGAGATTGTACATAAACTTGAAATAAATAAATATTATTTTCCCAGTTTCATTTTGAACACTTTAAAACAGCGCCACCTAGCTTCATAAGTCAAAAACTCATAGGTGCATGCTACTCAACAACAGATGGCGCTGTAAAGCTTTACCAGCAGAATATAGATGTCGCTTTATATTTTACCGTGTTACTTTTTGAAAACAACAATACCATTTTTTCCTATAATTTTCTATGTTCGCGTATAGGTAAATAAGATCATAAACATACCTAATATATAGACCAACAATGTGAGGGACGGCTCAAATTGATTGCGTAGTCGTGTATGATGAACAGTTCACTGTGAGCGCCTTGTGGCTTGTTGTGTGGTCTAAAAATAGAGTAGCCACTCAATGACAACTTATTGTGCTTTATTATTTGATCATCTTTAGAAGTTTCATGAATATTTCAATCGTAAAAGAGTCATGCGCTTCAATTACTGTCGTTTAACCGAGATTTGTCTTTTGTTTACATCTGGAGCCACATAAAGACATGATTTTGCTCACAGATTAAGATGCTATCGTAAATACAATTAAAAATAAAAAACAATATCTAAATACGATCATTCGTACCTAATTTGTTAGGTATAGTGATCCATCCAATAAGCTGTCTATATGTACAGCAGCCCATAAGATATTATAGGTTCACAGGTCTACCTTTGAGGCCATTTAAAGTTCTTTCTGTCTATTTAAAGTACAGATATTTTATACACAAATGAAAAACGAATCATAACTGTAGAACCGGTAACCAGTTCGTCTCCGGTATAACACAGGTACAGGAACAAATAATGAAAAAAAAAATATGATTATTTAATTTATTTTACAGGAAAGATATTATAGTGGGCCAAAGACCAGCTATAAAATCCAGCGTTCCTTCCAAAAGTCTATACATTAAGAGACAAGCACCCACGCGAAGTCGGTAATTGAAATTCAATTTGCTCTCGGGCGAGCTTGAAACGTCTGAACGTCGACGGCTCGTCGCTTTAACGAAAAGATACAGATGGTACACCCACTGAACAAACTAAAAGAGCCGTTCAGATTTTATTAAGGGATATACAAGGATGTAACCAAGGTTATGTAATACAGAACATGATTTAAAAGAGTGTCCGTGGAGTTTCTTGCACGTTCTTCTCCATAGAGATCTACGCTTTGGAACGTGCAGATAGCTTCACCTCTTTCGACTTGACAATTCAAAAGTGCCTGTAAAAGGTTTAATTGAAATAAATGCTTTGAATCTTGAATCTTGAATCTTGAATCTTGAATTACAGGGCCTACTGTAATAACCAAATGGTTATTTAGGTAAGTAGGTAGGTACCTAATAAAATCTGAACTATTTTGAATTAGACATTTGGAGTAACATCGGTTTCTATTAAGCAACAATGTGTATACCTAATTATGCTAAAAAATTACGACGTGCTAAAAAAGGGGGAAAATTAAGTCGTGAAAATTTTGAGTACCCACCTACCTATGAAAATGGGTCGCTAGCTATTAGAAGGGGCAAACCAAGGAAACGATGCCCTGATTTTATGAAAGACGAGCAGCGCCTAGCGTTTTTATCCGGCGTAGTTCCCGTGGAAATACAGGTATAATTTTTTTGTAGTTTTCCATTGATGAAAAAAGGTCAAAATCGGCCCAGTACTTTCGGAGCTTATTCGGTACAAACAAAAAAATTCTCCTTTTTAGGGTTCCGTGGCCAAATGGCAAAAACGGAACCCTTATGGATTTGTCATGTCTGCCTGTCTGTCTGTTCGTCCGTATGTCACAGCCGTTTTACTCGAAGACTATTACTAAAGCTACATAAATGAAAATTGGTAGGTATGTAGGTGCAACCTGTTACACGCTATTCAATAATGCTGCTATTACGCTATTAAATATTGTGGAAAAAAAATAATTTTAGGAGTGGAACTCCTAGTGTAACTGAGGGATGAAAAAATAAATTCTAACAAACATAATAGTGTGGGGTGTCATTGCATAGATCCTTCAAAATGTTTTTTTTATATAAAAAAGGCATTAATAGTTTTTGAGATATCTGTTTCCTAATTCGTAAAAAATGAGCCCCCCCTCCTTCTAACTTTTAAACTATGAAGTTGAACATTCTAAAATAAATTGAGTTGAATAGAACTTCACAGACACTTCCAACAAAAATTGGTTTGAACATCACAGCTTATACACTCTTAGAGATATGAGATATTAACAGTGAACTACGCAACCCTTCACTATGCGTGGTCTGACACGCACTTGGCCGGTTTTTATAATATTAGTATAGGTAGTATACATATCATCTATGGTTAGAAAGGGATCGCTACTGAGTTTAGGACTAAGAGAAAATGATAGATAATAGCGTGTTGTCGTGCCGACGATAAGAAGAGACGTCCCACATATTCACCTAAATTAGAATAGGGTCTGAGAATCCTGAAAATATCCTTGATAGAAATTACAAAGTACTTGACTGGGCTCCTCACATGCATGTGATTTTCAGCAACTTAGTAACCGATTTCTGACCACTAGTTACTCTTGGTGATCTACAATTTTGATTTAGGTAAATATAGTACTGAAATATACCATCAAAAATTCTACAAGGAATTCTAAAGTCTGGCGTAGACTTGTCTAATATAATTTTAATTGTAAGCTTTAAAATCACATGTTCGTTCATAAACAATTCCTATCGCCTTAGAAAATCTCCCGTATGAATTTTATTACCGTGGCTTACAAGTTTAACTTGTATAAGCTCTAAAGCCAGTTTCAATCCATTGGTATGATAATCTCGACAAGCTCAAATCAAAACAGGCTCTGATAACTATCTCTATTTATCCCAATAAAAGCTCCTGGAGAGAGGTGCAACGCGACTGTGCAACAATGAAGCGTAAAAAGCTCCATCTATACTTATAATAAATCTGTAGAGAGGTCAATTCTGTACAAGGAATATATTTTCAAAATAACTATTAGGGGGTGATTAGTGATCGATACTGGTGCCAAAAATGCAATCAGTAAAATTTTTGTCTGTCTGTCTGTCTTTCTGTCTGTCTGTCTGTCTGTCTGTCTGTCTGTCTGTCTGTCTGTATGTTCTTTATAGAAACAAAAACTACTCGACCGATTTTAACGAAACTTGGTGCAATTATTCTTCATACTCCTGGGCAGGTTATAGTATACTTTTCATCACGCTACAATCAATAGGAGCAGAGCAGTGAAGGAAAATGTTGGGAAAACGGAAGAAGTTACTCCATTTTTTAAGCTTCCGTCGCGTGTGTAGCCTTAATGGTTAAAGTTACATAGAAATCATGTATTACGGAAATGTTCTACATAAAATTATCTAAAAAATATCCCGAAACAGCATGTCTATCTTTTGTCAATTTTAAACCGATCGGGCTGAGAGTTTCAAAATCGGGGGTAAAGTAACTATTCCACGCGGACGAAGTCGCTGGCAGAAGCTAGTTAATAATAATAAATCTATATGTACAACAGCACTTTTGTGCTCATCTCTCTGTAATTTTTAGTGCGTACAGAAATCAATAAATACTTTAAAAAAATGTTGTAGCATTGTCGTATTGTAACTGTCTGCGGGCGCCTTAAATCATACCCATATTAGGTTTAAGCATTATTGTTACGATATAAGGCTAACAACTAAGTAAGTTATGATAGCAATAAACATTGATGTCACTTGAATAATTTACACTTTTTTTTTTAATAGACAGAAGCAACAAACACAGTAGGAGACCGTATTTACAGTATAGTACAGATAACAAATCGTAAAAGTAAGGAAATAAATAGCCATTCGAAGCCTAACTTGCTTGCCTAGCTTAGGAATTACCTAATCATGTAAATAACGATGCGAAGACTGGCGAAGTGAAGACTGTCTATAAGTCCGACGATATAGAAGAAGCTGACAGAAGTTTCAACGTCGAAAACTGTCAAAATTAAGTGCAAACATGGCAACACTATATACTAGAAATTAAAAAGAGCATGTTTTAATACAAGGCAAGACAGTTTTGTCTATGATAGACTAAACTGTTTTGTCACATACAAATGTTCTTACAATCCATAGTGTCAAATGCATTCAATGATACGGAATAGAATGGAGTTGTACAAATCTAATGAGCTAATATGCCTTGGAGCGAAAAGAAACTACTCGATTACTAACTCCCCTTGACTGATTGCCGAATAAGATATAATGTAAGATTTTTTTCTATCTAACGAAGTGTTAAACTAGCTGTCAAATTTGGCATCTTAAGCCCCGGATAGACGTGTGACTCACTTGACTCAGGAATGTATTAAAAAATAATTGCAATTCTTATTTTTTTACGTATTTCCAGTTTTGCGGACATATATATTTTTATATGTACATACGTCCGCGTACATTCAAATCAGATTGTAAGAAAATCAACATATTTTCTTAGAACCTGATATGAATGTCGGAGGAAAATCTGGTTCGAATGAACATTAATTCGAAACCCATTTAATACTTTAGAGATAGAATGCGTATAATATGAACTAAAAGAGGAAGATCCTATTTCACAACTTATCGAACCTTGGTAACTTCATTGCCAACAAATAAAGCACAATGAAATTCAAAACAAAAAATATCATAAAAGATAAACTAAAAATATCAAGAAAACCTAAAAGAAGTTACAAATTGTTACGTCAGCTCAATCATTGTTCTCGAGCAGTTAGAAGCTGTTAAAAATCAACTCAATACAATTAAAAACGAAAACACACAACATTTTAGATTTCATGATCGAAGCTAAATGTTGTTAATGAAAGATAAACATAAGATATTAATTTTACACTAGTATAACATGCAATTCTTATTGGATGTGGGGACGTGTGTTACTCTTTCACGCAAAAACTACTGAACAGATCTTGATTAAATTTGGCACAGAGATAGATTCGTCTGGAATTACTTATAGGATATTTTTTTTTATCTCGGGAGTTTGTTATCATTTTCGACAATCACGCGGGTACAGCTGCAGGCAGCAGCTAGTTGCCTCATAATTATTTAAGCGGCCAGGTCAGATAAACAATTTTCCATGTTACATGAGTAATAGAAAGGGTCATTTTATTATAACTTTCCGTTTCATGTAATTTGTAGGAGAACTCGGGAAAAGCTGAGGAATGCCTTGGGGTGAAGAAAGCACGTACACCGGTTTTCTACATTTGGTTTAGAAGACTATAAGCTGCCTTTTTAGTAGTTTTATCGTCACTGAGAATGTTGTCGTTATTTAGTGTTCTTAGATGTTGCCATGCTTGGTTTCGTAAAGGATATAGGTAAATGAGCAAACCAACTAAGATCTTCATGCTCTATCCTGCAGCATGATGGCTATGGCTATCATTCTTCATTAAAGCTTTTGGGGAAACCCAAAATGAAGTTAGTATTGGCTGTCTTATCTTTGTCTGACACATTTATGACAGTAATTCCTTCATCATTTTCCATCACAACATTAAAAATATCAACATTATTTTAACACGTTTCATGTATCCTAGTCCTAACATCATGTATCCGAACTGGCTGGACCAGACACTTTGGGCGCGTCGTAAACCGATTAAAGTATCGATAACACAGCTCGTTGACATGTATTTATATATCGAGTTATAATGTATATATTTGTGTATCGAGAGCGTGCGTAATGCAGGCCTTCAATACATCATTGGGATCGTACGGATCGATTTTTGTGCTAATTACTAAG
Source organism: Hecatera dysodea (assembly GCA_905332915.2). Classification (NCBI taxonomy): domain Eukaryota; kingdom Metazoa; phylum Arthropoda; class Insecta; order Lepidoptera; family Noctuidae; genus Hecatera; species Hecatera dysodea. Next base: position 10,985,411 of record HG995304.1, read on the forward strand.
TAGAGCTATTGTTAAGTTTTATTTTAGCATGTTTATCAAAGTTCTGACATGATTGGAGATTGCCTTTTACAAAAGCTTTTTACTCAATATTAACTGGATTTGACTTTTCATGAATATCTAAAGTTAGGCGTATATTGACAGGTTCTGAAATGTTTTCGTGCAAAAACCTTTTATTTTGGTTACCTGCTTGCATATCTTGTAGTTCTCGAATAGATTCTAACAAGTCTATCCTCTTGAGATGCAACCCTAGTAACGCTAATTTACTAAGTCTGTACTTCTCTGATTGCGAAAATATAACAACTAACAATAATCCATCATCATTGTCACTATCAAATATTCGTACTTTTAATTAGGAAGCCAAAATATCCGTCTATCGATTGCAATAAAAGTGTTGCTCTATCTGTCATATTACTCAATTTAATTTGCAAATTAATCAAATGAATGGTAATTGGAATAGGTCTCACTTGAAATTTGATCATTAAATCAGTTTCTACGGTCAAGAACATTAATATATATTTAGACTAAGTTAAGTTAAGCTAATTGAGTCTACCACTGGCAGATTCTGATTGGAATATTCAATTAATGAACTTTTAGTGATGACTGATGATTTCAACTATCTGAAATGTAGGATATGGGACATGGTTCACTTGTAATGAGAATCATAATTTGTCTTCTATATTACATTACATTATGCTCAGTAAAGATCCTATGAATGTTATGTTATGTACTGTAGCTGCAAAACACGAAACAATGTTCTGGAAAAATAATAGATAAATCAATACCGTTATGCAATTTATAGAAAATCTTCAAGAAATATCTATTAACTGACAAATACATAATAAAGGATAATGCTTTTCTAGAGACAAGTTTTAACTTAACTAGAAGTCTTAAATCAATTAGATTGACACCTCCAGTTTCTCTGAAAGGAGTCAATAAAATAACTTGAATAATGAGCATAGAAAAAGGTGTGATCGCAACAATAATGACGTAATGAACTCAATGGCATTTGAACGCATATATTAACGAAAAAATAAATATTACAGCCGTTCTATTTAAGATTCAGATAAAGCTCTTGTTTAATAGTGATGCAGTGGGTTTGAATATCCACAAATTGAGTGAAAATATAGAAACGTTCCATCAGCCCTTTGTCGACGAGATTTATGCCAATCAAAGTCTAACCTCGTCTGGGAAGCGACTATGAGAAAATACAAGCAACAGCTTAGATGGAGAGTGAGGACAATTAGTAAAAAAAAAGATATCTACCAAATCTTGTAAATTCTCCCCTTTGTGACTTTGGGAAAACGGTTTTGATAAATAATACCACACATAAATAAGTGCTAATCTGGCTACTCGGCATCATTTAAGTCTATTTGTAATTGAATAGCTTTCTCTTTAGTTGACAGGTTGAAAAATACGGAACTCTTTGCACTGATTTTAATGTTTCCCAAGCACCGCTCGAGCTTAAAAGATAAATTTGAAGCTTCGAAGACAAGTAGCTTGACAAATAGCCATAAATAAATCTTACATTACGATACTGTTTACCGATTGCGTGAAACGCGGAATAAAATAATATGTAACAAACTTGAAGTGTTGACGTAACGGTAGCAATCACCATGTAGATTATATTCGTTTTTTTTTAGTAAGATACATGGCTTAAATAAGGTGATTATTTGAATATATGAAGCAGGATAATGACATTAATTTGAATATGGTTATATGGTACATAAGTAGACATTACCTTTACTTTCAAACTGATAATTGCAAGATTTTGGTCGAAAGATTCCTGCAATAAGCTGTGAAAGCAATAAAGAAATAATTGAAAAAAGTTCTTTTATGGTACAAATTTTTACTGATGATAGCCTTAAGGTCACTTAAGTAACATCGGGGCAATTTTTCAAACAATCCCGTAATCACTTAAAATAACCTTTTAAAATACCGAGGTGCGCTTATTATTTTTGTTAAAATATCACCGCAACAAACGAGCCAGTTTTGGGCGTATCACAATAATTAAAGAATTCAATAAACCAGCTCTTAAGATTTGCAACTTCACTCGAGGTTTAACGCGGCATATTTTTTCCGATAATTATATATAATTTTATTTATGCTTGCAGAGTAATCGTCTCACCGGACACTTATTTGGTGGTCTGATATTTTTATACGTTTTTCGAACAAAGGCCGGTTGACAACTCGATAATTTAACTTTGTAATTATTACTTTAACAATAAGAGTGAGTATTGCGCAACGTCGTAAAATTGTCTGTGATTGGAATAAGATTGCCGTCCGTAGATATTATCAGTTTTATAAAGTTGTACAGCTTTGTCAGAATCTGATTTATTTGTGCACGGTACATATCGACGGCGTGCGTTAATCTGTCATTGTAGCCGTGAAGTTAATGAGGCGCGAAAGAAATCGGACTCAAACACTTGTGTCACAAGAATTCATTTCGCTTGCGTTTTTTCTCACTGTTTTATTGCCGCCCTCTTTTAAATGAACTTTAATTTGTCTTAACGTATCTTGCCCACTTTTCGAGTATGTATTACGTTGGTTTTATAAATAGAGTCAATTTATTATTTCTTCTGAATGTAAGAGTTTCAACCAGTTTCAACGCCTTTGTCATCTATCAAAAGTAGAACGCGTGACCTGATTAAATTGTTTTCTGTAGATAAAAACGCGGATTTGGAAATGTCAAATAAATTATTTCTTATTGAGCTTTTTTTTTCGTTTTGGAAATTTTTAAAACGAGATTTTTTTAGCTATCTACAAACAACTAGGAATATTGTCTTTCTAATAATCGTACAAAATGTAATGATAATTGAGCATCTTCACGATTTCTTCAACAGTATCTAAACCGTAATGCAATAAATAGCTTCGAGTTTGTAACCAGTTGAATATATATATAGGTAAAGAGCTACTAAATGACAACTGCAACATACGTACGAGTACATAAAATGCTGCGAATGCATTCAACATGGCGGAAAGTTATTAGAAATCCATTACAAAGGTCATCGACCCCATGCTCAATGTTAGTGCTGACCACAAAACCTAGACTACACTTTACATAGACCACAACATAGGCACATTAAAGATGCTTCGAATAATCTTTAAATTTCACAAAATGGATATTTCTACTAACGGTCGTGAGGGAAAATTTTGTTCACGAGGCAAATGGAAACACCGATGTGTTTCGAGGGTATTGTACGTTAGACATGTTCCCCAGATCACCATATGTGTCTGGAGCATTTTAGTGAGCATCCAGAAGGTATCCTTGCAAAGTATTCCTCATGAGAAAACATAGAAAGACCATATTATCTGAAGTTTCACCATTAGAACCTGTTTGCACTCTAGATATAGAACCGTTATATACAAAGAAAAAAAATATTAAGCCTGTTTTTTTCATATACCTAATTACTTAACGTTCAAACGGGGTGGATCGAAAATGCAGGGCGAAAATAAAAGCGAAACTGTTATTATATTATTATGTTATATTTATGTTATTATAGACGGGCTTGTTGGTCTAGTGGTTAGCGGCCCTGACTGCTAAGCCGGAGGTCGTGGGTTCAATTCCCACCCAGGACAAACTTTGTGTGATGAGCATGATTGTTTGTTCTGTGTCTGGGTGTGATTTATCTATAATATGTATGTATTTATAAATTATATAAATATGTATATCAGTTGTCTGGTTACCATAACACAAGCTCTGCTTAGCTTGGGATCAGATAGCCGTGTGTGAGTTGTCCCAAGATATAAAAAAAAAAAATATTTCTCACAAATCATCGAACAAAATTTAAATAACGTGAGAATTCCGTTCAGTTAAGTTTTTATTCACCTCTGCATTTTCTATCTACGAACAGTTTTACGTTACAGATGATAAATAGGTATGTATGCTCACATTTAACCAAATATTATGCTGACTTAGCTACATTAACATTACGAGCCTATTGCCACCAACCGAGCACAAAGTAACTTCTCTGCACTCAGAAGTTCCTAATGGGAAAACCCATAGATTTTCTCGACCTGGCAAACACACCTAGAATAACCCAGTTCAGTACAGTAAACGACCAACAATTCAAATAGTAATAAACCCCCATGTTCTGAATTCAGACTTTTTAACTTTCTAAGTTCAAGACAATCTCTCTCTGTACTTAAATGTCGAAAGGAGATGGAAACTGGTGGGCCCAAATGTAATGAGTTGAGATATGATCTGAAATTTTTTTCATATTTTTTTATCTTACTATATGAAAAATTAGCTCAATTCTGAATGTGGAAGCGGAGAAAGAAGCGGAAGAGGTTTCGTGAGATTATCGATTAACCAATCGTTTACACAATTACAAAAAATAATCTTTGCACTAGATAATTAACTCAAAGCAATTAAATGCACTGCATGCAATAGAGTACATTTTATTACAGTCATATTAAACAATGAAATATCAATTAATGACTTATAAACCAATAAAATGAATATTGATTTTATATCGATTAAAATTAATCTTACATTTTTAGTCTATGCCACTGGCACGACAGCTGCCTGCATTGACACTAGACAATAATTGCCGGCTGCACACTCGTATTTTCCGATGCGTTTTGAATGTTTTCCGATGCGTTTTGAGTGCTTTCCCGATTATTATTCATTTTCAGCGACCACTGCTTAGTTTTTTATGGATTATGACCCTGCCTACCTTGTACGACTCTTGCTTTCACTCTGGACACCAAAGATCACTCGCACGTTTGACTTGGAATTGTTATTTTGGATTTACTGCCGGCTTGTGGATTGAATATTGTTGAAAATATGGAGCGCTGTCATGTGTGAATTGTGGGATATAGCAATTAGCTTTTTTTTTTATTCTAGACATACTTTCCATAACTCCGATCCTATTACCTACCTATGACTTCCAAGTTATTGACCTTCATTCATATGACTTGTTAAACATATTCAACTAAAACCAAATGACAATAGTGTTTAAAGAACATCTTTTGCACTTCAGGAATGATGTGTTAGATAAAGATTGTAACATAGCCTTACTTTTACTAAACCTCTATTAACTCAGCTCTCAGATTGTCAAAACTTACAGAATTTTTAGAGAGGAACTGACAGGTCTGAATCTATTAATTCACACCATTTTCATTTCTTTACATTTAGGCCCAAGATTGTATGTAATCGTTTCCGTCTCCTTTGACAAGTTCGCCCGCTATAAAGAGGTACAAAATTACCAAAAAAATCTCTTTTTAAACACCAGAGGTTTCTATACTAATCTTGAAGAAGGTTTAGGAGTTTGATTCTAACGTTTACATACGTTCTAACGACGACGTGGAGGACACTACATGGTCCCAATTGGGCAACAATGGCGGACAGTGAAAGACTCGCCTTTGCCTAACAATGGAACAAGTCACTACTGAACATACACGATAAATGCATTTATGTGAAAAAGAAACAAAGCACAGTAAATGGGTTTGGACAACTGCATGTTTTAGGGTTACCAAGAGGAGTGATGTTCACATTTTGAATCCTAAAAACTAAAGAGAAACACTATTGAGTTTTGATCTGTTTAGGTACGTCAAGATTCATATCATGGATTCTCGTTACATGATTTTTACATAAAGCGAAATGATTTTCGTTAAAGGCCTACTGGGACACTGAATTTGTTTTTTAATGTCTGGAGAGGAATTGCTTTCGTTAAAGACCTATTGGGACACGACTTATTAGGACTTAGTATTATCAAGGCGAACCAAACAAAGCGAATTCTATTGAATAATATTTGTCTAAGGTATCAATTTTACTCATAAACCTTCTCAATAATAGTGACAAATAATTTCGTTACTAGCCCGTAAAACATTCTTCATTAAGATCTTTTGTAACGAGCAGTTTATTATAGCTAAATGGACATCAGTAGGTGGTCAGAGAAGTTTCTTAATTAAATTACATAAGTTATTTTCTGTAAACAGTGATCACTTTTTTTTTTTTTTTTTTCTGGATGTGAAATCATCAAATGACTTCTCCCGCTCTGGGCGGAGCGGAAGGGAGTGTCAGACTCTTACTGACTAAAACCCACCCGTGATCTTTCTTGTGCCCTTTGCGTTCCAGGGCTGCGGTGACTCTTTCGAACAAAATCCGCAACCCTAGCAGGCACTGACCCTATGGGGCCCCGTCTACGTTGCTGACGGCTCTTTGAGGCGCGCGTGGAACACGACGCGCCGTCGACTCGGGCCTGGTTGCTATCGGACGGCGAGCCACCCATAGCTCGCCATCCGCAGGCCCGCGCCTACGGTGGCCGGGAATCGCCCTGCGTTTCCCGACGCCCGGGGCGTCTTCTTCTGTTGCGGCGGCTGGGGCGTGAGGTTTCCCTCTCACGCACGCGTTCCGCCTCCTCCTTTGCTAGCATTACTGCTTCGCAGAAGGAGGCGACCGCTTCCCATGCCTCCTCGCTCCGGACCATGGCTTGAACCAGGGCCGGACGCGAGAGGTTGCCGCCACCGATCGCCTCGACGAGGACACGGCGGTGCTCCGCCCAAGCAGGGCAGACCTCCACTGTATGCTCCACCGTGTCCTCCGGGCGATCCACACAGTGATGACACCCGGACGTGTCCTCCCGCTGGATCCGACACAGGTACCTCCCGAAACAGCCGTGTCCGGTAAGCACCTGCGTCAGGCGGAAGGTGAGGACGCCGTGACGTCTCTCCAGCCACGCCTCAAAGAGGGGACTTATCGCCGCAATAGTGGCGTGCCCAGCACTGGGTTGCGATAGTCGCTTTCTCCAAACCTCCGTGAGATCCCGCCGGAGTTCCGTCCGCTGCGCAGCAATTTGCCGCGGCAGCAGAGTTTCACCCCGGCTTAGCGCCTCCACGCGCAACGCGTAGACGTGCGCGAGGGCTCTCGCCTCCAGATCCCACGGCAGCAATCCGGCAAGGAGATTCGCCGCCTCGCCAGAGACCGTGCGGTATCCACGGACTAGCCGAATGGCCATGACCCTCTGGGCCGAGACCAGGTGGCGCGCTGGCAGTCGCCTTAGCGACAGCGCCCACACTGGGGCCCCGTAAAGGGCCATGGACCGCACGATCCCCGCGTACAGCCTCCGGCAGGAGGCGTTTGGACCCCCTAGATTGGGCAAGAGCCGCTTGAAGGCAGCCCCGGCCCGCCCCAGTTTGGGGGCCAAACGTCGGAAATGCTCCGTGAAGTTCCACCGGCTATCGAGGACGAGGCCCAGGTACCTCATCGTTGACCCGACGCCGATGTGAACCCCTCCTACCGTTACCTGGGGAAACAGTGATCACTGTAATTTACATTTGAAATAATGGATTACGTAATCAGTGATTACGATTACTGATACACTGAGCGTGTACATGGGCATTTGTGTTATTATTGGTCATCATTATGTGCAGTGACTACGAGATGATCGAGAATGATAGTCGTACATATTCATACACTGAGAGTAGGTATTGTATGAGGTATATCTACTAGGGTCGTGGAATTTATTCGAAAGTCACCGCGGCCCCGGAACGCTAAGGGCTTTATGAGGAACACGGGTGGGTTTTAGTTTAGTAAGAGTCTGACACTCCCTTCCCCTCCGCCCAGAGCGGAAGAAGTAATTTTATGATTTCTACCAATGATCCATAAAAAACAATATTCTTCTCTTATATGTACTTATATATAAAGTAGAAGTGTGATTTTGTGTTAGTGTGGCGTTTGTGTATGTGTGGCGGGTAATCTCCGGTACCACTGCATATTTAAAAAAAATCTATGGTTTCTATTCTGTATGGTTCATTATTCCAGATGTATATGGACAGTACCTATACAACGTAGCTATAGATAATCTCGTAAAAGTAATGGAAACAGTACTAAAATGTTATACTAAAATCTACTTTAAGGAGTCCAAACTGCCAGCGCGCCTCCTTAAATCGTCTCAGAGGATCATGGCCATCTGGCTGGCCCAGGGATACTCCTTGCCGGATTGGTGCAGTAGAATCTAAGAGCTATCAGCAAAGAAGACGGGGCCCCAAAGGGGCAATGCCTGCTAGGGTTGTGGAATATGTTTGAATGAGTCACCGCGACCCTGGAACGCAAAGGGCACTAGAAGGAACACGGGTATTTTAATCAGTAGGAGTTTGACACTCCCTTCCGCTGCGCCCAGAGAGGGAAAAGTCATTGATGATTACCAATCCAGAAAAAAAATATTTTAAGGTAATTTTGGAATAAACAATACCAACTTCAAATAAAGTGAATCTAATTAATTAAAATTTCAGCATGACTTCATACGTGTTATGATCATTATACTTACGATAAAATCATATAAGATGTTCGTTATTTAGTTTATTTTTTGCAGATTATTATCTTCATCCGTCCGGTGTGAAATAGTAATTTAAATTATCACTGAATATTTTAAAATGAGCACGACCACATACATAGTTACCTACTGCGTTTTGAGAGACCAATAAATATTATTTTAAATAAGTTTTGTAGATTTTAATGTTTGCAGGATGTGGTAGATACACCAGAAAAAAACTAAATAGTCTTGCTTCATTTTTTTAAAGGTTATCAATATCAATAAATATGATTAAATTGCAAAAGGCAAAAAACTTCCTAAACCATTTTAGAAGTGAAACAAGAAAAGTAAAACGTTCATTTTGTTTGATATAGTTCAAGTATAATCAACTCATCACTGTTAAAAAAGAATAGGGTAGTTGACTAAAAAAATCTAATTAGTCCGTCAGATAGATTTCCAAAAAATATTGGACACGTATTTTTTCTTTTTTCACGTAAACAAAAAATGAAGACGATACAGAGCGTTGAAAACTCGTGTGACGTCACTACTCGCTACAATTTTTACCGAGCCGTAACGTCACAAGCCCCCACTCCTGATCTTTGATGCTTTGTATCTTCGTCAGTTTTTATAGATTTGATAAAGGAAAAAATACGTGTCCAATATTTTTCTATAATCTAACTGACGGACTAAATATAATCATATATTTTTTACTCAGGAAACATCCCTATTTTTCAAATCGGTTGGCAAGCGACGGAGTTATGCGCGAACAAACATTAAAAAAAAAAACATACAAACATCCGAATTGAGAACCTCCTCCTTTTTTAGAAGTCGGTTAAAAAACCCACTGCGTCTGCTAAGAAAAGAAATTATGGAGTATATCAGTAAAATATTAAATTATTACTCTAACTCTACGACTTGCATTTTCATTTCATAACCGTCTCCTCACTCTCCTCTATTTAACTAGAATAGACGACTCCCAAATTACATCTAGAAATTGGCTCCGAGCTACAGTTTATCATTTAATCACGTTTTCATTAGGATTTAAAATTAGCAATCAAACGTAGCTCGCAACCAACACAACGATTTCAAAACATGAAAAAATGGCGAATCATTTTAATAATAACTGTTAATCGAGTTTTCGCAAACATGAGCGTCATACATAACAATTCAGTCAGTCAATGGATCGACAAATGTATCAAAATGGTTCTTATTTCCCGTCCGATTGTCAACTCATTGTCATCGAGAAGCAGTACATAAGTTTTCATAATCATCCACGTCGAAAAGTTTACAAATTGTGATTGTTGATATCACAAACGGTGAACAGGAGAGAGGTAAAGAGAATCGGTCTAAAAAAGATATATACATGTGTATATATATTTTTTAAATCTTGGAATCTGTACCTACTATATTTAAACGTGCTGTTGCTTTGATGCCACATTTTCGCACCTTTAGACGCAGAATCTATACTAATATTATAAAGCTGAAGAGTTTGTTTGTTTGAACGCGCTAATCTCAGGAACTACTGGTTCGAATTGAAAAAATCTTTTTGGGTTGAATAGACCATTTATCGAGGAAGGCTTTAGGCTATATATCATCACGCTTAAGCCAATAGGAGCGGAGCAGCGATAAAGAATGTTTTAAAATCGGGGATTCCACGGGGACGAAGTCGCGGGTAGCAGCTAGTAAATAATACACACAAACTCACACGCATTTCTATGCTCGCCCCTGAGTCCAATTCAGAGGAAACGATAAGGGGCCCAGTTCCCGTAAGAAAATACGTGAGACGTAGTGTAGACAGTCGCTTTCGTTCGTGCCCGCCACTGTCGGAAGTCGCCAGTTCTCGTCCACCGGAGCGCTTCCGCCACTTATTAAAGTTCCATTCGTCACATCATGAAGGGTTACCCAAAACGCAGTAGTCAATTTTATTTTTGTGTCAGTTAGTTACCACACTTCATAGATCGACTTCAAGTTGATATCGATTCGTTCGGTAATTGAAAAACTTTTGTTGTTTTCAACCGACTTCCAAAAAAGGAGGAGGTTCTCAATTCGACTGTATTTATTTTTTAATGTGTTTGTGTTACCTCATAACTTTGTACTGGGTGTACCGATTTTGATGGTTCTTTTTATATTCAAAAGCTGGTGCTTGTCGTGTGGTCCCATTTAAATTTTATTGAGATCTGACGACTGGTATTTGAGTTATCCCTCATATGCATGGCTTAGTTTACATTGATGACATTCTCATTCCCTCTTGTCGATGTAAAATGAAAAAATTAAACTGTGTACGATGGTGTGGAAGAGCATCTTAGTATTTCAACGTGGTCCCTTTCTAGTTTGGTGAAGATCTGATGAAGAACACAGATGATAGGAAACGGAACACTTCAACTCTTCGGGATTGCTGAAATCGCATGTTTCTTTATTGTTTACTCGTGTAATCATATTGGTGATTGGTACGTTTAGGTCTAAAAAGTGAAAAATAAAAAAGCTTTTTGTATTTTTTGTAAAAAGTCTTTTATGTATAAACAATTCCGTATCAAGGATCAATTGTTTTTTTTTTTAATATATATATTTTTTTCATATTAGCAGATCACTGTTGGGTGTTGGATGAGCTCTAGGTTGGATTAGCCCCAGGGAGCAATTCTCGTATTTTAAAGAAACATTCGTATTCCTATCACAGTTGCAAACAGTAAAAACCATCACTCCCCCTATTTCGGCAACTTTTTACATTGAGATGATTTTCAAGAATTCGCATTTAGAAGTTTAAACACATTAAATAATTTACTATTATTTTATGCCAGTTTGAAAAGTCTGTCACACCTAACACACATTCCTTTAATGATAAAATTGTAATGAACTGTTTTTAATTGTTTTATTTGCGAGATCTGTCTGGACCAAGTAGCGTCACGTGTATTTATCGTATCAGATAGGTTATTACGTGTTGACACATACGGGTACGTGTAGTTGATACATACGGGTGAACAGGAACGGAGGGGTGAATCGAAACAAAACATGGATAAGGTTTTCAATTTAATGTCATAATATTGGTATTCTAAGAAAAGTTGCTTTCTTGCTTGAATTATGTCAATTCAATAAAATTAGAGACCGTAAATAGTGTGAACAAGATTTAAATAACGTAAAAATCCCTTTCAAAGTTCTGTTCCGATTCACCCCTGTATTCCTATTTAACCCGTTTGTAGGTACTTATTGCAAAGCCGTTCATGTATCACGTATTACATCATTTGTATAGCACTTAACATGCACTTATGTATACGATACTGTCATCTTGAGATGTCCACATTCCTACAAACGACATAAAGTAAAATGACCAGTTTCCTTAATAATCGCCTATAAAAAATAACTTGTAAAACGATTTGTTTTTATAACTACACGATATGAATCTACGTCAAATCCTATTCACAAAAGTCAGAGAAGAATTTTTATAGCGTAATCAAAAGTTGTATACGCTTAACAAGAAGCTAAATAGCTCTCAATTATTTTTAATTATAAGCTGTTGTCGCGCGATTCACTAACAAAAGATGTTAACAAAACATACCATTAATCCTTTCTTTCCATTGTATTTCAAACCTTAAGTGCAGTCAATTAAGGATATATTTTTAGTAGACACGTCTGAAAAATATTTGAGTTGTGTCCATCTTTGAAAAATAGGCGCAGATATACTGCAGACTTACATACAAACAAAACACTAATTACCAAAAGTCATATGACAAGATGTGCGCTTAGTATTTTTAATACAATTTCTTTTGTTTTAGATCATTAATTAACCTTAGTCAAGAACGCATTATTTATTCAAATATTCAAAGCATTTATTTCAATTTAACCCTTTACAGGCACTTTTGAATTGTCAAGTCGAAAGAGGTGAAGCTATCTGCACGTTCCAAAGCGTAGATCTCTATGGAGAAGAACGTGCAAGAAACTCCATCCTCCATCCTTTTAAATCATGTTCTGTATTACATTACTTTGGTTACATCCTTGGTGCTTCTATATGTGAGGCCAATGCAAAGACAAAACAATTCAAAGCTATATTATATATTTATAACCAATCTACACACCACACGTACAAGTTATTGGTTGAATATTAAAAACGAGTAAAACTAAAATGCTGGTATGAAATTATTTTCATTTTTTTTTCTTTAGATAATTAATTACTCATCGTTTAATAAATCATTAAGTACCTACCTACGTAGAAATCTTCAGGGATTTCCACCGACTAACAATAATATTTCTAAGAAGCATAGAGTACCAAGATTAAATATTCTCATAAGTTTTCATAATTTTCTCGCAAAATACACACTCTAGGTTGAAAGTCTTAACTAATTTAAACAAAATATTAAATAATTTTACCAGGTACCTACTTATACCTATCTTTCCTCTTTATAATATTAGTGTAGATTAATACAACATATATACATATTGATGTATATATTTGTGTTAATGTTTGGATTATTATTAAAACTAAATTTGTTTAGAAGTGATTCTAAACAAATTTGGAACCTATAGATATTAAGGCCAAAGGATACTTAATTATTTAAGATATTATATTCCCAGGAGATATTTCTGACTAACACGCGGGCGGTGCCGCTACCAGAATCTAGTTTATTATAAGAAACGAAATATAAAATGAAAACACAAAAAAATGGTAAAACCAACTTCCTTTTAAAGTTCACCAACCATATCAGAAACACATCAATAAAATCCATCCTGCAATTAGGTGCATGATGAATGTCATACACGATTTCTTATGTCGTATGTAAAGGAGAACAAAATATTTACTACGAAATGATAAATAAAGCTACGTAGCCGTAAGGCACAGCAGGTTGATCACTTTATCATCATTACTGACAAAGGAATTGCCACATTAAACTCTTTCCTTACGCCGATCTCGGCACCGCATTGGACGATACATTATCAGATAAAAAATCTTGAGGAAACACTCTCTTTATTGCATTATATTTTTGCTTTATGATGCTACTTTTTACAGTGTGAAAATTGAGTATTTCTTTGTTAGTCAGAGTTCCTAAATTAACCATCATAGTAAGATGTATTTATTTAACAAATGTCATTGTTAAATAATGTTAACGATACGAGGAAATCTACATATAACAATCATGTTGCTATAAATAGTAGCCTTAATAAAGCAGGAAAAGTTTTACTACAATAAATAATAGAATTCTACGCACTATCGTAGAATTCTATTATTTATTGTAGTAAAACTTTTGTTATTTTCATCGAAAAGATTATATTAATAAATCTGAACTGAATTCACTTAAATAAGATAAAAGTAGTCCTAGTACTTAAAAAAATAATATAAACATAGATCAAATGATTTTGTATGATGTTCCACTAATATTTAAAGAAAAAATAAGTAAGATTTTTTAAATAAATGAATGAACACACCCTCTACCGATAAAGGCGCAGATATGACGCTTAAACGCAACGAGTTGAATTAAAATGTTCATAAATGGTATGGAGAAGTTTATACAACGCTTGACCATAGAGCGATCAGAAGAACAACAGACATTAAAATCCTTATCTCAGCAAGAAACAAATGTACGTTAAGCATGTTTATTTAAATTGGATCATGACATTTATCTTCGGACAAGTAAGTACTTCTAGGAAAAGAAAGAGAAGAAGTAAAACAATGGTATCACAGTTTTTGCTTTAGTGGGCAAATGTTTATGAAAGAAACGTCGTCGGATAGGAGGCACAAATAGATATGCAGTTTGGCGTGGAAATCAGTAAAAGAGGCCAATGGGAAAATATTGAAGAACTACTGATTAAAGATAATATGTATAGGAGGAGGCCAGCACAAAAAACAACCAAACCAGCAAGTGATCAAACACTAAATCCTGAATTCTGTTTCCACATTGGTACCATTCTCACCATGTGTAACAAATGCTTTGTAGAAATATTCCTATGCAATCAGTTGTTCTATTAGATCGTCTTGGATTTGATTCAAAATTCCAAACGAATTTCAAGCCAAACTGCATAAAATAGTAGCAATGCCAATGAATAAGTTGTAGGTAGTATATTTCTGTTGGTAACCATATCAACAGTCATTGTGGTTACCGACGATATTATGGTCGTCGATGCTTTAAAAGGCGATCTACATTTTCCGCTGGGTTTTTTGGTATTAGCTAATTTCAGACTATTAGAATTAATAATTTTAGAACTTAAACAATAAAAAATCAACAAATCAGAACACTTTTTGTACTAAAAGTTTACAAAGACCAGCATTTTCTATAGTGTTTTGAGCTGAAAACAAGGTGGCAAATGGTCAACTTAATCGATAAACATATGGGCAGGCACCCTTTTGCCAAGAGTTTTAAACGTAAGACTTAAATGACCTGGGTTGTCACTTAGCGTGTAATATACACCTTGTGAGTTCTTACCGAAAATTGATGGACCAATTAAAGGTGCAGTCTTATCATTGAGACCAGTTGGAAATAAATTGGAATAAAAGTGACAGTTCCAGAAGTAAATCAACTTTCGCTTTTTTCTTCTGTTTTTATAAATGTGTCTTGATAATTGTACACTTATCGTTCAGTGTTATCAGGTCGTAAGTTAATTCAGTGTTTCGGAGTTTTTTTTAGTGCCGATAATTCCTTGCTTTTCTGATACCGTATCGTTAAAAATTATGGGCGGTCTGTGTGATCATTATTTTTTGGTTTCTGAGTGATAAACGTCGATTCTGATTGTGGTTTATCTATTACATAAATCTTTGATGCCCAAAATATAATTAATACTGTATCATTCACAGTCTAATCAAGTTTGGATAATTTTATAAAAGAAATGATATGACCGCTTCTATATCTTTATATGCTTACTTAATTTTTACGCAGTGGATAAAATTTGTTTCAGTTTGCAAGTCATGATTTGTAAGCGTTTGCCTCTCTCTTGACATGTCTAACAACGTAAGTGACAGATAGAAATAAAACAGCAAGCTGCATCGTGTCTGAGCGTATGACAATCTAATATAGGTCATACCACTAGTCACGAGATGAATTCTACCCGTGCACAACTAGTAACAACCGCCGCCTCAAAGAAATTAAAAACAGGTTCGATGTTCTTGTCTAAACAGCGTGCATTACATCCAGTTATTACAAAGATAAGGGTTAGGTCAAAGTCTGCGTGTTGTGTCTGAACCAGTAAATCTAGTATTATTCTTTCTGAGTTAATGTCGAAACGATTCTGTAGAGCATATGACGTTGAAGCTTGTAATCGTAGATCATGACATAAAGCAAAAATAAACTTTAAGTCTGACACTTAGTTAAGTGCACGAGAAGAAATAAAAGTAATGACCACCCAATAAAACCATATTCAACATTTAAATAAAAGTCTGTCAAAAAATGCGAATAAAAAGGAAAAGTTATTGCAAAAGAATATTTTACGTTTTACTTTAACGAAGGCGAACTTCTGAACTCAGAGCACCAGTTAATAGACATCCGCAACCTCGTCCAGTTGCGGTTACGTACAACAACCTTATACAGGGACTCGACTTTATACACGGTATACAATGACAACCAGACGACCGATCTTTACGACATTGCGAAACTTCAGAATAAATTAGACAATGCGATCGAGGACACCACGAAGGTTCCTTCGAAATTCCATAAATATACAAAACACTTAATAAACGAAACAGATATCACGCCAAATAAACATACCAATTCGTATTATAATAACCCAATAAAATATTTTAATCGTTGAGTAAATTGGAAATTTTTGACTAATTAGCGTACATTTAAAATTCAATTCATTTATTATCAGCGGCCTAATTTAGCCACAATTAGCAAGAATAACGCATCTGCAATAAACACATAATGCTGTTGATATCCTTACAATTTCATTAAAATTTACAGCCATGATGTCCTTCTTCGACACTCAGACAGTACTTGAACAATAAAACGAAGTCAGATAGTCGTTGAATCACTTGACATACATTTGTGAGAAGAGAAATTCTTACGTGGAGCTTCAAAATGTTTCAGCAGAAAGAACACAAAAAAAACTAGAAAAAGCAGGCCATCACTTATTCTGAACTTCTAATGAAGTTAATAATGATCTTGAACCGGGAAACAAACCTACACACAATGAACCAAATGATATGTAAAATAATTCTTGTGAATACGGGAATACGACCATTAAATCTTGAGTTAGAGTGGTTTCTCGCGTTTCAAAGGCCTAAAATACGAGATGTGTTTACTATTAATTCTCCACTATTTATACTTATTTCTCAACTCTGAGAAGACAATGTGGTATAAATAACACTCATTTACGAGTATGCTGATCCCTTATTTATGTTGCATTATTTCTATAAAATTATATTTATACTAAATCAAATGCAGTATTTTCGAGTGAGGTTTTGTTATTTATATAGAGATATATTCTCTAAAGTATACTAGTGATCATCATCTGCATTCCCAACTCTATTGGTTCAGCTAACCATCAAATCAAATTCAGCTGAATACGAGTACTTTACGTGAAGCGACTAAGACGGGTAACACGTTACTTCTTGGCAAGACTGCTGTCAGATTTTCTGGCTTCTGGGTTCGGTCAACCGGGACCAACGACTTAGCATGCTTTCCGAGGCACGGAGGAGTTTCGGTATGTTAAGATGGTCATCCATCCACAGATCGACCTCGGTAAGCGTTTCTTAACCTTGAAGATCGACCCGTGCGGCTGTTACTATTTAGCCACGAGCTTCTCCAGAGAGAGTAATAGTGATAATAATTTACTAATTGCTAAATGATAAATGAAAATAAGAATAAAAATTTAGATAGCATGGGTAAGTGAGAAGCCGATTATATTCACATTAATTAATCTAAATAAAAAATGGACACATTATTTAATTAAAATACTTCAACACACAGTAAAGACCGTTTTGGAAAACGAGATCTCTCCTCACCATTTTTGGTAACAATAACTGGTCATAATTCGAGCAGAGTTTCCACCTCGTTGAGTTTATTTGTTCTGGCTTTTCATGGCTCAGTTAAAAAGTTCAAAGCCATAAATAAACTCAGTACTTCACAGTCGGTGAAAAATATCTATTTAAATTGGGTAGTTTGTTTATATCCAGTAATCTTGTTAGATCTTTTTAAAGAAACAGATTTAAGTAGATAGGATGGATTGGAAAACAGGTTGGATTCTTGATACGGTTCTACGATATTCGCCATTAATTCACAAAGTCAATGTCTCCATTCACCTCCTTGACATTTCAACGACAAAGAAATTACCTTCTTTATCGCATTCACTTGTATGTCAAGACGATTATAGTTCCCATCATAAACCAATTTTTATCAACGGCTATCTCATTTCAATCTAATCTTTCACTATTTCAGACGTATTACTGTGCAAACAGCAACAAATTATCATGTCCATATCATTGGACGTCAGATCTAAGTAATTTATTAACTCACTGTCTGCATATGGACGCAAAATTCCAACAATTTGCATAAGACTTGACTGGGGCAAGTGATACAGTTACATTATTTAGTATCCAGTGAACCGATAAGTATGTAAATGAAAAGACAGACAGTAGAGATAAATTGTGTACATAGACGTTTAACCCACGTATTTCATCAAAAGAGGGCATGGAACTGAGTGATAATAAATGATTGTTAATTAGTATAGCTGTTCTTGTTCAACGTTATTAATTGGAATACGTTTTAACTTGGTGTGTAAGATCTCGACCTTGAATGGCCCAATCTTTTGAACACCATAGGCTCAATTATCTAGCACAGACAAAACAAAATCATTAATAGACAAAGGACCGTGACTTTATACCAATTATAATTTGAGTAAAAGATACGTGACAATTATTAAAATAATTTTCAGACATTTAAAGCAACTTCCAGCGAAAGTTTAAAGAAGCTTTTTCTTATTTTGGTATCCCATTAACATGGGTCACATATGATATGGCAACATAAAATTAATTATAACCCTACTAGCACATAGGTATAATTATTTTGATTCCTTTGCAGTTTTTCTCAGAATACCGAGAGTCCATTTATATTCTGTTAGCCCTTGTGGTCAATACAAATCTGTCTCAGTAAATGTCAACCGTCATGGTGACCGTTTTAAATTGTAAGGTTGAACTTTTAAAGTTCGTTTTAGAATTGATGAAATGACGGTAGAATTGAGTTTTATAAAAACATCAGAATAGACTCAAAATAACGTAATTTCAATGATGACATTGTGAAACACAACGTTTGAAGCATACGAGTCTGATGGGACAAAGATAAGGACAATCATAAAGGTTATCTAGTCTCCTTGAACCGCCACTTTTTGGCTGTATTTTTAAACTGCTAATAAATGCTAATGAAAAACCCGTAGGATTTTATCTAGATCGTCTGGTACTTCATTCAAGTACACGGAAATCAAGATTATAAAAGATCAGAACCTGTTGTCGGTAGCGGAAAATAGTCTAAATATAGAACAAGATTACAATTTCCATTTGGAATCAAATAAAACTATAAACTTACTCGCAACGACTAAATCAAGAGCAGAAGTAGGGTTATAAAATGTCAAATTAATTAAATTAACTGCGATATTATGCGTGATAGCAATTTAATTTGCAGTTTGTTTTTGCAACATGGATGTTGTTAATGAAGGTAACCACGAAGGATACATGATACAAGCTATCGATTCCTTACCACATGACATCGAAGCGAATACTAATGGGCATATTATAATTCATGCTATCGTTCACACTATTATGTCGCATTTAGTTGCATTACCAGTTATACTTTGTCAGATTAAGAATACAGGTCTTGAAATGATACTGATTTTGCTGTCATTTCAATTGTGCGTGTACCAATAAAATTAATGGCAAATGGTTATAAAAACACAAAGTTCAAAATCTTGCAACTGTATTATAGTAGATGTAGTTTTATCATATAAGTGGTATATAAAGAGAACCTACTGCATAAATATGGTATTCTATACGTTTACGGACGTTGTATTATACTCTATTAAAATATATTTTTGTATCTATAAATACTCTACTTATTATTCATGAATACTCATGAAATCTTGCGTAACTATTATAAAGTCTCATCAATATTTTTTGAAGCACAATAAGGAAAATTTTCTAAAGGCCTTGCACATTCTTTTGTTATCCTTATCAACCACATTCTGGTTCGGATGTGGCATTATGTGGGGTTTAATTCTATTTTTGTAAGGCAATGCATTAAACAAACCCGAGATATAATTAAAAATTTTATTACTAGTTAATAAAACGTCAGCTATAACTTAATCGTAATGCTTCCTGGGATTCTTCCATATTTTTTTCAAACAAACTATTGATTAAAATTTACGTATTTTTAATGAGTCAAATGACCGTGGGTGGGGACACATTTTATGAGCATGTTTCTCTTAATCTTTAAGATTAACTATTTGCGTATTTAAGGCATATTTCAGTCAATTAAATCTTTAGCCTTGACGAAGAAAATATCCAGTGGCCATTAGTCTTCAGGCAATGTTTGTCTAAGAAATATGTCAAAGTATTAACGTATGTATAATAAAGTAAAGGTTATCTTGTTGATTTCAGTGTAAATTCTGTGTACAAATTTTGTATTGGATTCTCACGATTTGTTTATTATCGCCATCGTCTGTACCCATTGGTGACGAGACGGCGAACTTATTCTGTATACATTGTATTATTGTGATTCATTTGAAAATTATTGTTGATATAATCTGCGTCAAATATAATATGTGACATTAATGTTAACATTTGTAGAATGGATGTTTTTGTACAATTTTATATGAGAGGCCCCTCACATTATCTGTTTGGAATTTATGGTCGTTTGCTATTCAGATATTTTAGCCCGATATTCGTTTGATAAGTATTTACTGGGTTGAACCCCTCGCTAATTTCAATAATTAGTGATTGAGTAAACAGTTCCAGCACTAACAGATTTTCCCAGAAAGTACCTAAATTTTTTTACTACGTTCGTTGAAATTATTTGATTTATTTGTAATGAACAATATAGATTCAGTAGTTTGTTGTAATTGGATTATTATGAAATCAAAAAATTATATAAGTTGCAAAGGGATTGCCAGCAATAAAATCATGACTTTAATCAGTAGCATCACCTAGAATAATCGATTCTAGAATAAATTAAGTGATCTGTCACAATATTACGCAAGATTTTATGACTGTGTTGTACTTTATGTAAGTTATTATTTAAAGTATCGCTTTGCACGCCACAGGTGCAAGTTAATTAGTACTCAGTAGATATATCTCCGTTCACTCCCATCCGTCAGAAGTGGTATGAACTATAATCTGCCAACTCAAGAGTTAAACTGATATAAATAACCAGCTGCCTAAAGTTTTTTACATCACTTAGTACGACTGCGTTATTAAAACATAATGCAACAGTAAAAAAATGTTACCTAAATTATCTGATATCTCATGAATGTGAACTTGTTTATTTTATCGAGTATTGATAACATTATTGTAAGTACTTACGCTTCGCTCTTGTCGTAAGTCCGGAACGTCTGGTGAGTCAAGTCCTGCAGCGATGAGCTGGTCTGTGGCTCGGCAGAGATACCCTGAGCCCTCTGCTTCCTCGGAGCCCTCGATCCTCGGGCATACTGCTGGTATGGGAACACGCTCTGCAACTTGTCCAGTTGCGAGCGTAATTCCAACATCTCCTGGTCCCGTTGCTTGAGCAACGCCTCCAGCTCCCTTATCCTCTCTATAAGAGGCTGCATGTCGTTCGTCATTGTCGCATTAGCAACACAATTCTCTGAATCAGCGTTCATTGCGCTTGGAGTCCCCATTATACCGTTCAATTCGATCTCTCTATACGTTTCGTTTAAAGCACGCCTATCGCCGTTCACTGTGGGCGCCACGGTAAGCGCTCCTCCACCTGTATTCACTAGGGCCCTCGGCTCATCGTCAGCAGCTGTTCGCTGTGACGATCCAAAGCAGAGGGTGTCGAAGCACACGCGCATTCACTCGGCTACCGAGCACTGAACGGAATCACTAGGGATTTCACTTGTTTTTTTTAGTTATAGTACGTTAAGGTCCACTGTCACTGTTTGTTCGGTTGGCTGGTCGAGCACGGGTCGGGAGGTGCAGGATGTGTGTGGGTCGAGCCGTGCGGCGCGGGCGCGAACGAGCGGAGTAGTGTAGATACGCGCGCCGCCAGTCCGTGCCGATGGCGTGGAGTCAGCCCCGCGTGCCTCGGCACCGCCCTGAAAATATAGTTTTCTTGCTTTAATATTGTCATTACATGTCACTTTTAATCACAACTTAAGTAGGTACCTAGAAACGTAAGATCTTGAGTTTAAAGAAAGATCTTTTTAAAGAAAAAATATTTTATTACGAGTATTGCTCTACGTTACTACTTTTAAATAGTTAACAACCATATGTATAAAAAAAAAACTGCAAGTTTTGATGATAAACATCGAGACAGGTAAAACTAAATAAAATCTTGTAATAATCTAAAATCTAATCAACTATAAAACTTCATATCAATATATATATAAAATAAATATCACCGTTATCAACAAAACTATTTATACCCATTCTTACAAATACAAATTTATATACGAGTTTTATGAATGAAAAAGTTATTAAATATGTCACATTTTCTTGGAAAACACATGTTAACAAATGCCAGACATTAAAAAAAAGACAAATATTAAAGAAATGGAAATTTTACAATATCTTACACTTGTAGGCTACGAAGACCTTGCTTTATCAAAATAGATTTTAACTTGCTGCTTCTGAAGTGATTTTACAATACAATTGCACATTGGCTTATCAACATACCTAGTTTAAGCGGCGATAAACACTGTATCTGTTTACATCTGGTTGGAAAGATCATTGATCACCTGATTGATACGCAACTATACAACCACATGACAATGTCATATCTTATCATAAATCATATTTGACACAATGAGAGGACGCGACGATTCTGAACAGATATTATGATTATTATAAACCCATGTTTGTTTACCCAAAACAGGGTTAAGACCTCCCCCATTCTTCCATCTTTCCACTTTTCTTGTTCCACTACGATAGCGGGAAAATCATTTGAGAAAAATTTCTACGCCTGCCAAATAATTTTTTAATAGTTTTAAAATAAATTACCAAATGACGTAGAAGTGTTCGTTTTCGCTAGCGATGAAACACTAAACGGATGTTTGATAGGAAACATATTATGTATGTATGTACGTTTGTTAATCGCCTCTACGATAACATGCAAGAAAATGTCATTGCTGACACTGGCCTCAAAAGTATTAGCTGTTTACGATACAAAGCACATTTTATGACACAATTTTTTCATGATGAAAATTCTGACGAAGTATAATATCAAAATATATGAAACCATATATTTGTATTTAAAAAGTCATCCCAAAATATACCTATGTTCAAAAGGCATAAGAAAACCATTAATTAAAATCACAAGTTATAATACATGTACTATGACTTGTGACTAAGTAAATTCAGTCAGAGACTAGACTTCTATATTAAGAAATTAGCTGCAGGCTCGACACATAACATTTAGGAGATTAAAATGTAGGAATATTCAAGATAATCAAAAGCATAAATGGATAGTCATCGTATCGTGTATAAAATATGTTATATTAGAATAATGTAAACGTTTACATAAAGGATAATGAATAACAAAAGAATAAAAACATTTTAGTACTATTCACAGAGGGGGAAACTATATTTAGACGTGTATTTGAAACTAAGGCAGAAACTCTCAACTGTATAAACAGTAAAGAAAATAAAGTGGATATGACAGACTCGGGGCGATTCGCCAAAACTAATGATTTTATCATAATATCAAAGCGAGATAAACATAAATATTGAAATGCTAATAATTATGAACAAGCTTACACCAAAGATGGAAAATTAATTCATTCTGTGTACAATATTTACATGTACCTATCTAACAAACGATGCAGTTTCACAGCTCTTTTATTAACTGGACTTTTGGCACACAATTTTCAATTAATTGATCACGATCTACCAGTGACATTCTATCAAATGTTTGTACCGCATTTTAACTGACAGACAAAATAAAACCTAAACATTCACATCGGTCCTGGCAACAAGCAAGCTTCAGTGCACACCAGACACAAAAAGAAGATCCACTTTATTGTACTTTCACAATTAACGTATCAATAAACAACATTTGATTCGCTCCCTTTGAAAGATCATATCACTTGTTTAGATGTTCCCCTATTTCTTTATTATTGATTTCTGAAGTTTCAACAACAGAACCAGTAATGGAAATAACAGGTGTATTAGAAATTTCCGAAAAAAATTCTCACTAGCCTTAAGGACGAACCGAAGGCATTGACGTAATGAAATGTTAATCTGAAACGGCCTTACTCCGGTTTAGTTAGTGGGTGTTGTTGTTCCGTGTTTAATTGTTCAGTTCCGGTGGGTGTACATAAAATATCATCACAGGTAAAGGGCGGCTCATATGCACACAATGTAGCTATCTTATTGAATATAGTTCGAAATGCCACACCCATCATGGCGGCTAAATGTATTGAATTGCCATTGGCTTGGGTGTTCACTTGCCGTAATCTAAATATTTTATTATCTAGCCTTATGTTTATCTTTATTGCTAACTACTGCATTATAATGTTCCAGTTGTCTTAGGTATTATGTATATTCGTTGTTACAAAATTAAATTAACATAGGAGTTTGTTGACAAGATAACAATAGGGATGTTTCCTGAGTAAAAAATATATGATTATGTTTAGTCCGTCAGTTAGATTATAGAAAAATATTGGACACGTATTTTTTCCTTTATCAAATCTATAAAAACTGACGAAGATACAAAGCATCAAAGATCAGGAGTGGGGGCTTGTGACGTTACGGCTCGCTAAAAATTGTAGCGAGTAGTGACGTCACACGAGTTTTCAACGCTCTGTATCGGCTTAATTTTTTGTTTACGTGAAAAAAGAAAAAATACGTGTCCAATATTTTTTGGAAATCTATCTGACGGACTAATTAGATTTTTTTAGTCAACTACCCTATTGCACACGTGCTAATTCATTTGAAAGAGCCGAATATCTGACAGAAGATGAAGAGATGAAGAAGATCTAATGAATGGTAGAGTCATAAATCTAGAAGGATCAAATTACTTAGTAAGCAGCAAGAAACTGGAAGTACCGTTGCAGCCCGAGATGACGAAAAAGGGAAAAAGGATAAACATTAAAGCAAATAATTGTCACGAGAAACTGTAGCCAGGTGGTGAGAACATTGTCATCAATCCCGAGTCTCTAGGGATGTCTAGATAATCTTTTAAGATTGACATGCCCTTCGATACCGTCTTTCGATATACTTCAGAACCCGTTTCGGCTGGTTACCAAGTCCCAAATAAAGTGTTTATTTGCGTATCTACTCGTTAAAATCTGTTTAACAAGCTTTATGTAAACATACAACAATGTTTATTGAGTTCCACTGTAAGATATTGCTTAATATTCGTGTTGCGTGCGTTACTTTAAATGTTATTTATTTTCTTAACCGCTAATTGAACGGGTTTAAAAATAAATGTTCGATCAGTGAATATTTATTTTTCTGCAATTTTCTCAATCACGTGTATAAGGAAATACTTAAAAAATATATCTACACCACAATCTACATAATAGTGCCTAAGTGATGCTGGCTTAATTACATATGTGGAATTTGTTAAATTCCGCATATGTAATTAAGCCAGTTCGAGCCGTTCAAAGTTTAGCTAATACATATCGCTATTAATAATGCCTGTCATAAAATTTCTGATCTAAAGAGAGCGCAGCCAAAATTTTCACGCCTTTTGCATAACAGCAATACTGATTAATTTTGGCTACACTCAAAATTTGCCTAATTATGCATATTTTTAGGCTAACTTCAGTCATAGCTCATGAAAACTGGAAATTGTAGTACTTTATGTTGAGCTCTTCTCACTTATGATTAACTATCCACATCATTTCAGAAATGTTTCAATAAGAATCAAATAAAGCATACAATATTGAAGCGGTCTCCTGATAGCATTATCTTTTACTCTCACATAAACAAAAAGACTGACTCGTGATCTGGTTCAAATCACTTTGATAGGGTTTTGGCTACCTGCAGGCAGCGTTACACGCTCACCTGAGTTTATATAATATTTTAAAACCTATATTTGTTCAACTTTATCTAGTCTACGATCTACAAGTGTCTAGTTATAAATACCAGTTTGTAAGTTTACTGAGTTTGAATCTAAACATAAATCACTTTTATATCACGTACAATTATGTAGGCAACCGCTTTCTGAGTAATATTTCATTGCTAGAAGTCGAAAGTGGCCTTTGCTGGTCAGTTAGTAACGCCTGCCTTACCACGGACGGTGCAAAAGCGACATTTTTAATAATATGTGTTAGTGGCAGTAAGCTTACTGATTTCTTAATGCTGTATCAACAGGTATGTTGATTTCAGTTAATATCAGCAATTAAACCTAAAAATAGTGTGGTCATTTGACTTGTGTTGTAAAATCAATGTGTACTTAAAATTAGAATATACATATCGCATTCATGTATTCATGTGACTTGATCTTAATTGGCTCTTGAGTATCATCAAGAATGTAAATAAAACACATTATTAACCTGTGTTGTAATATGTCTATTCCTTGTTTTAGAACTGTCATGATAATATACGATTATTACATTAATATTTTTTTTCGCTCGCCATCCAACAGTTTTATAAGAAGTCGTTATAATTAATCAGGCGGCTACGCTTCAGTTTTAATTGAACATGTTCTACTCATAATTCTAATACAAACTTACAATATAGTGTTAATTAAAACCAGCGACCGCAAGATAGCCAATAATCTAGGTACTGCATGTTGCATATAGTATGATAAAGTTATACCTAATATGCACTTGCAAACATTTGCATATCCACGCACTTTGCTATTTTGCACTGCCTCAGATATAGATTACTATACAAGGCAACAGATGACTAGTCTTCGTCGTATGTAATTTAGTCATTGAGTTAAATTCATAATGTTAAGAATACTGAGAATATTTGATGGCCACTTGACACGCTTATAATCATACTACGAAAACATCAGCTGCAACTTTAACAAGCACAATTCTTATTTGAACAGCGTTTGCGTTCGCATAGCATCAGAGACCAAACAAAAATAAATAAATGCTCCTCCTCGAGACAATGCACTCATAAGGGCCATCACGTTCCATCTACGTGACAGCCCTGTTAGCTTCAATCCCGAACTATTTTTAGAACGGAGTCAATTAAATTCAATTCTCCGCTGCTCGAGGGTTGTCACATGCACAATTATGTGATTTATGAGTAACGAAGCGGCTGTGTGTATGACGTGGCGTTTAGTGAAATCGCGTTTATTTGGAATTAAGAATAATTGTTCTCCATCATCTGGCGGGCTATTAAGCAAAGTGTATAATAACAGTTTAGTGGTTCTGGTTTGATCAATTAATCGACAGGCTTTGTTGTTGTGGGGCCTCTTGTCTTCTATGACAGTCAGATCAGCAGGGAGATTATCATTTTTATCATTGTTCCGTACTTCAGTCACCAGACTGTCAATAACTTCTACTAATTGAACTTTCAAAAGAAATATCAACTCAAAATCGTCGAATTAAACATTTTCTTGAATAGCACAAATGTTGACAAATACTCAGCCATAAATATATTACTTACATCCAACATAATAATCAATTATAAAAATTCAGGACAATCTTTCGTCTAGCACATTTTATTTGAGACACATCGTTGTCCTATTTTTATTTAGACGCTGTCTCAAGTCGGGTCACCGGCGGTGTGTCAATACGCCTGTTAGATTATATTCGTCAGAATAAGGGACTTCCGTACAAGTCGCGTTATTAAATAATTGGCTCACACAGGTTAGTAGGTATGCTGTGCGTTTGGACAGGAATTTAGGACGCGTTAGAATCGTGCCTAGCAATGATTCTGTTAGGAGGGTGTAATCATCTTTATGATTACTCCCTCAACTTCTTTAAGTTTTTGCTCAACTTTGAATTGCTATGGAAACGTTTGTAACATCTAATCGAATCATCGAATCTAGGGAAACATTCACCAATTCCCAGGATGACCCAGCAGTACAATGCCTTGTCATGCACATCGGAGGACACAGACATCTTTTCAAATACTCTGGGCCAATATAAGTCACTAATCCGTAAAAAAATAAATGACATGTAAATGTATGTGTTTAACTCCCTGCCTAGTAATGTATTGTTTGCTATTTTTGTCTGTCTGTAAGCATAGAGAGAAAGCTTATCTTCTTAATCTTAATCTTATCATCAACACTATAAAATTTGAATTGTAACTTTGCATGATGTGGTCTTCTATAATTGAGGGAGCACATGGAATGTTGTTATTGTCCTTTATAAAATAGCATGTAAGGTGTATTCTTTGTTGGAGATCCTAATAAAACAAAAATAAAAATAAAATCTAATATCTTTATTGTATATATGATCTCAGCCAATTGCCGTCCACTGCTGAATGTAAGGCTCATCCAAAGAGCGCCAACTATCCCGGTCCTGAGCAGTCCCCATTCATCTATCAAATATATATTAAGCCTGCTCTTTTATAAGGCATGTTTTTAAAGTAAGTATATGGAAACTTTCCGGAATCGTAAAGATGCATTCATTACATTTAAATCACAGCCTACTGATAAGACGCAAATTTCAACAGATTATCTAAAGAAAAAGAAAGAATTTAAACATTATATAACCCTTCTTTCTTTTCGACGTTATCGTCTAAAAGCGTCCGTAAATTAACGTGGATATCGAAGTAAAATAAAGCAAGAATCGAGTGGATGTTGAGCGGTATTGAATAAAATATGTTGATCGATCGTTCTGCGCCCGCGCAATGTCTACCTAATCCATCTTAAATCAACTGTCTCGTTCGAACACGTAGACAAATTACAAACATATCAACACATTTTGGATTAATTACATCAATCATTTGAGCACGTGCTCAAATGTGCCTATTAATGTCCAATCATATTTATAGATTTTCAATGGAGTAACTTATTCATCGATAGAATGTTCAAATTTCTAATGAAGTAAGTAATTAGCGTGAATATTTTTAATTAAACACAATGTATGAAAGACACGATGTGATGTGTGGCAATTTCAGTACTTTATGCAGCCTACCCAAATATCCTTACTTTGGTATGTCTCGTCGAAACGTTCGGAACCTTAAAGTTCTAAGTTGAGCTATGCGATAACTGAAAAATGCTTACACTGTCTCGACAGGCCCACTCGAATCTGTATTCCTAATTTCTTCTTAAACGAAATATTCCTTCCTAACTTCCATAACTACAGGTTTTGTAACGTTATTACATGTCTACACCCATCAAATCTGCGTGGTTTTGGTACCTTATTGAATTACCCACACAAAAAATTTTGCACATTAAGTTTCTGTCGATTCTTTGTGAATGCATCTGATGAAAAGATGATGGCTATATTATTCCATTTCCTTTGATCTTGAATGCAAGTCATAGTGTGTCTGCTATTTACTATTTCATGCACGTTGGTTACGCTTGACACAACAACGTTACATAACCATTACTAGGCTATATACTACTGCTAAGATGTTTAAATTTGAATTTGTTGAGAAACATTTGATTGATTGATAGGTGTTAATTTATTGTGCTTCAAGTTCCAAGCTCCTTTAATCTCCTTTGCAAGAATTTTGTGTGGAGTTGGTACGATGTCATGTTTTCTTGTAAGACATGCGAGTTGAATTTATTTGAAAAGCAGTGTATTTAAACGCTTTGAAAAACGTTTCATGAACTTTGCAAAATTTGATCCACCTCGCCTTCACATGCAATCGCACAGACATATGCAACATGGTTAACTTAATGCTATTGATAATTAAAGTAACATGTGATTCTTTCGCGAAACTAGAGTAATTAAAATATTGCGGCAACTATACCCATGCGGCAACTATCCTGGGCCCCAAGTCTGTTATTTTTATAAATTTGTCATTCCAACACGATCCCATTGTCATTTTGCTAAAAGTTCGTAATCTGCTAAGTCCATAATGGTCGATCATCTCGTCGTCAATGGTCTCGTAATAGTTTTTGATAACCGAGCTATTAAACGAAATGACGTTCTAATGGTAGGTCCCTGATATAAGGAACTGTCAAAATTTTGGCAGATTACCACATACGTTACATTCTATGCTATTTCTTTCAATGGAGAGTCAGTGGTTGAATATTGGAAAGTCATAATGACGTTTTTATTTTAGTAGATTACCAAACTTGTCAAAATCAAACATTATGAAATCAATGATAGACCATTCTGACACTATTATAATAGCAGACTTGAGGCCCAGGTTTTAACCTATTACGAGTAATAATAGTTCTTTTGACGTCACTACATAATGTTGAATCCTAAAATCCTACTACAACAGCTACACTCATACAAGCTAAAGTTCGCACCCACGTCGATATCCAAGCGTCGAAGCTCTCGTGCGAACAAAACACATTTATCACTGTTATTTAGGGCACATGTCGACTGTAACACAATGGATACAATGCTGCACTGTCAAAGCAAAATGCATGAAATTGCGTGACCACTGCTTAATTGAACTAGTCTACTAGCTTTTGCTTCTGGCTTTGTTTTTTTTTTTTTTAATTTTGCGTTGGCAGTGTTTGCGTCTACGCTTGACTTAAAAATGATTAGCTATTGGAAATAATTAATCATTGGTATCTAAATTAGTATATGTTGCAATTCAACTACATGAAAACAATATAAAGTTCTTTATAAGGTCATTTTGAAAAAACGGATAGGAACACTCGTGTATTCTGTATATCCGTCTATCACAGCCAATTATTTTTAAACTAAAGATTTGGATTATACCGAACTGCTTTATTTTGA
Organism: Hecatera dysodea; assembly: GCA_905332915.2. NCBI lineage: Eukaryota > Metazoa > Arthropoda > Insecta > Lepidoptera > Noctuidae > Hecatera > Hecatera dysodea. The sequence goes on from HG995304.1 coordinate 11,015,563, forward strand.
TCTATTCACGATTTATATTCAATTTGCTGCTTTCAAAAACCTAAATCAATTAATCATTCTGACTTACGAGTACCTACTAGAGTATTAGAGTATTAGTATATAGTTATAGACTTGGAGTTCACGGTTAACACTTAACCTTCTGAATCGTATTCGCAATTCATATCTATTAAAAGTTTATTGTTTGTTTGGATATGCGGGTACTTTAGATCCTACAATCATCGAGAAGCAATAACATTTGCATGCATAATATGCGAAATTACACTTTGCAGTCAACATGCATTTGTGGCTCTTTTTCTTCGAAATTTAAAAAAACTTTTTTTTTTTCGGTACCTACTTGTAAGTATAACAGTTTTCTCAAAATTGGGCAACGACAACGACAACTTATCAACCAAAAATAAATTTTTAAAATCTCATTTTTTTTTGTTAAGAAGAACAAATGCACAGACAAACTTTTATGTTATATTATATAGATGTATTTACCATGTCAGGTGTCTTGCTTCGTGTCGTTCTGATGGCCGTCACATTCGAGTGATTTCAGATACGTATCGATCGGAAGTGTCGGGATAAAAAGAGGTCATGCAGAATAAACTCACGCGCACGCCACCGAGAAAAATCTTTGTCCTACTTCCGCGTTTTTTTCTATGATAACAAAATATTACTTCTCAGAAATGAAAGCACGTAATTTTCCACAAAAAAGTCAATAGATACAGATAACTTTACTTTTACACGATGGCTCGTACAAGTGTAATTGAAGAAAGGCGACAAGATACTGTCACTGTAAAGAAGGTGATACCACGTTGGAAGTATTCAAATGAAAATACCATTTCCACAATTGATGGTAGCGAGTACTGCCCTCCTGAGCCAAATCCTCTGTCTCATAGCAAATCTCAAGTCGGAATAATGCGTTCCATTTGGACCATGAATTTGTAGATTTGGCCAACTAAAATCGAGAGTTGAAAATACAATCGCGATATTTTCATCATAAAAGTTTTCCTATCTATCTTCCAAGATTTGTTTGTGTGAATTAAAAATGTTTATTTTACACTATTTACTAAGTTTTTTTTACCAAAATGGTTCTAACAAAGTTTAGATTTTTTAACAGAAACTCCGTGTAGCAAACATGGATTGCTAAAATCAAATCTTCACTCAAACTCATAGGAATTATTCTGCCAAAACTAATGTATCATTGCTTTTATTTCTCATTAGTAGGCTGACTATGAAATATATATTATTTTTAACATCATATGTTATTTGCATGACAAGATTTTCCTTCGAGTTTAATAAAAATTAGTTTTAATAAAAGAAACCCGGTCAAGATATATTTGGATTTCCGGAATCAATATTTTCCTACAAAGATAAATATCGTCTTTTAGAATATTTTATACAATCCAGTAAGTATAATTGTATCAGATTAATGTTTTCATTGACAATTTAACACCACTATTTGAAAGCTCTGAAATATTATCAGAAATTGAAAGCGGGCTCAGGTAAAATCAATCTTAATTTGACAAATCTTGACGAATGAATAATTTTGATGAAGGAGAAATATTACCGCATTACAGGCTCATTTATATTAACTTTGTGGATTAACCTGATCTATAAGAATCAAAGTGTAGACTTAAAGGCGACATTATACGACTACTAATCACCTGTAATATTGATCTATCAATATCTGAACCGTTCGATAACCTGTTTAAAGTATCCGGGAATTCGCACAGGACTTGACCCTATCATAACTCACTTGGAGGAAGCAAATTCTTAGCATTGGTCGTCTTTGGGGTGAAATTGTGATGATGATGACCATGAATTGTAAAAATAACATTTCAATGAACAAGAGTTAAAATTCGAGCCAAAACCAAAATACAATAAAATGCTGATATCGATGATCGATTTTAACGATATAATACAGTTACGTACTCAAATAAAACTTAAAAAGCCCTTAGCGACTGGTGAACTTTTCCTGACATTTCGTGTAAAATCTCAACGATTTAATTAGTTAAGTTTAAGTTTGTATATAAAATTAAAGTAAACATTCTCTATATTATTAAAATGATACAGATTTTTGACATTTACGGGTAATTTTGTAGCGCATTATCGCCGCATTTTAACGACTTTCTCTGTAATCCAATACCGTGATTTATATAACTTTCGTGCTTAAAATTATTAAATCTTCTCAAGAGTTTTTTTAGTTTCCGAGCTTCATTTAAAATAGGTGTTAATTTTATAAAATATAAAATTGTTTATATAAATCTTTTATCGTTGAAACAACAGGTTTGCATCTGGTTTTTGTCGGCTCATAATAAATTATTAATATGGAAAGGTTCCTTGGATGATTGACAGTTTCATTCAGCAAGGTGTCGGCAACACGGAGCGCGTGACCAAAAGGGCGTGGTCTCGGTTTTAATAACTTGCTCGAGCCATACAGGTTGTAAAAATATTTAATTAGGCAAATTGATACGAGAATTTATACTGAAAAGTCATGCGATTATTTTTTTAAATTAAGTTTTCGATGAATGATTTAAATAGTTTCTACAATATGGTGACAGGTACAATAAAGGGAAAAATACTGAAACGGTGGTAAGAGATTCTATTTCGATTTGTTGTTGATGTTGATTGTTGAAATGTCAAAACATTGATCGTTTACGTAACGTTTTGACAGCAATTCGTCATCACCTCATCCTCGTAACAGTTGAAAAAGTCGTTGTCAAGTCGAAACAGAGTCACGAATCACGATTCTCACCAGTGACAGAGCGATTAGGTACTAAGATGAAATAGAATATGCAGGTTATCAATCGATTGAAATTCATCCGTCATATTTATCTTTTAAGAAGCCGAAAACATGTGTATTAACGTCAAACTGATTACGGTGTTTCTAAAGATTACAATGGAAAATTTTGCAATTATATCACAATCAGACAAATCAAAATTTTTGTCACCACATGGTACAACAGACATAACAATTTTGGTTCCAGCATATCCCGCCATACTCATTTATTATCCCTTTAATGAATAAATATGAATATAAAATAAAATTTAAATATTATTGATTCGGATCGGGGAGCTCGTGGCTAAAGAATTACAGCCGCATAGGTCGATCTTCAAAGTTAAGCAACGCTTGCCAAGGTACTTACACAGTACATACCGAGTTTCCTCCGTGCCTCGGAAAGCACGTTAAGCCGTTGGTCCCGGCTGTCATTTGTAGATCTTTGGCAGTCGTTACGGATTGTCAGAAGCCAGAAAATCTGACACCAGTCTTGCCAAGAAGTACCGTGTTCCCCAGATTCAGCTGAATCCGGTATGACTGGAAGCCGACCCCAATATAGTTGGGAAAAGGCTAGGCAGATGATGATGATTATTGATTCGGATTTCCCAGTTCTACAATGGGCATGTCTAATTCAGCGAATTGATTTTAATTCTGGAACGGAATCAAGATGCATTGATCGACAGTGACTCGATTAAAAGTATCGAGTTCAACAAACGAGAATTGTTTTACTTCGGAGACATGACGTACTAAATGTCGCCGGCCGTTCGTTTAGCGAGACCATAGTAATTGGAACCTCGTGATACTGATACATTACTTCTATACATAACAATGTATGTATAAATACATCATACATCCTGTACGTTTTAATTTGTGACGGAAAATAGTAGATATATTATTAACTAGCTGTTGCTCGCGGTTTCGTCCGCGATCTGTTTTTATTTTTTTGCAGAATCTTTATACTCTTTATTTTTAGGATTCCGAACATCCGTACCCGAACCCGAATATGATCACTCTATTGTCTGTATGTCTGTCCGTCTGTTGCAGCCAATTTTCTCCGAATCTACAGGACTGATTTAGTTGAAATTTGGTACACGCATGAACTTATGTGACCAAAACACGGAAGCGTTACGCAAATAATTTTGAGTGGGTTCACTTTTGGGGAATCAACTACAAAATTTCATAAAAATGTTTCATAAACTACATATAGGTACCGTGTGATATATCAAATAAAAGTTTATTGTATAGGTTTTAATTATATTTTTCATAATTATAAATTACAAAGCTTTGAAGTTATTCAAGAAATTAGACAAAAAATATCATTTCCCTCATATCTGAAACAACAGATGCAAAAAATGCAGATAATATTTCTTTATCTATACCTATATTACAGGAAAACCTATAAGAATTAGACTTGCACGCAAGTCCAATACGCACTTGACCATTTCTTTTTTTTTATAAAATAAAGTACCTACCTATGCTAAGTTTATTAACAGCAATCATTTACGTACCTACATAAATGACTGCTGTTATAAGAATTAACTTTTTAAGTAAAAGAGACCCGTTATAATCGGTTCATGCCTGTCGGAAACAAGCAGACAGGCAGACCGAGAGAAAACAAAATTCTCCAGACAAAAAAAATATTCAAAATTCTATAATTTTCATGTTGCAAACAGATACTTCAGTTTTATTTATTTGTATAGATATAAATGCACAGATATGCATGTATGTAGGTGCTTATCTATACTTATAATATTATAAAGCTGAAGAGTTTGTTTGTTTGAACGCGCTAATCTCAGGAACTACTGGTCCGATTTGAAAAAATCTTTCAGTGTTAGATAGCCCATTTATCGAGGAAGGCTATAGGCTACATATCATCACGCTAAGACCAATAGGAGCGGAGCAGTCATGAAAAATGTGACACAAAGGAAGTTGTGCGGACAGCTAGTTATTCATAATGCGCAAACGCACGAAGGGAGCGTTAAATCGGAGCTCTTTGAAGCCCACGCATTTGATAAGGGCTTAATATGGTTATAACTACATTTCCATATTTATTCATGTGTACATAAGCAGCAGTAGTTTGAGGAAAATGTAAAATAATATCATTAATACATAGTGAACGAATAAATACAATTAAAACCACAAAATTTGTCAAATATGTTAACATATACAGTTACAAGGACGATATTTTTTTTAAGGAATTTGCTTTAGCGGAAAACCAAATGACGTTGGTTTCATAAAATATTTTTATCAAACCTAGAAATTATAACAATGATATATCTTCTTAAATAAACACATCAAAAGTATCTAGGGATCAACATATATTTTTGCAATAACTTTTCTCCTGATTGATATTAATTAAAATTTTCTTTAAGGATTCATCAAATAAAGTGTTTTCGTTTGTCACAGTAACGATAAACCAAGTCACCTTTGCATTAATAAAGAAATTTGCCATTTTCCTAATAAAGGGATTTTTGACATTTGAACCACTAACATTAAAGTTCGAAAAAAAGACTGAAATAACAGTTTTCTTTAAAATTTTATTGGGTAACTTAAACAATTAATAATCCGTGTTTCTACCGCGAACACTAACAACACAAGAACATCGGTTTGGCATACTCAAAATGAGTTCATCCAAATCACGCTGTGGAATGGCCGCCCATGTTCGTTGCAACAACAAAAAAAGGTCTTCTTGCGACTGGATACCCTCCATATTCGGCAGAGCTCTTCTCTGTAGCATATCCCATGCATGCTCAATCGGGTTCAAGTCTGGCGACTGAGCAGGCCAGGGCAGGACATTGATGTTAGCTGCGGCGAGAGTCTGTCTTACAACTCTTGCGGTGTGCGGTCGTGCATTATCATGCATTAACTGAAATAAGGGACCGATTTGCACTTGTAGAGGAACGATGACGTCTGATACAATCGTCTCAGCATAAATTTGAGCGTTGAGGTTGCCTCTGATCCAAATCAACTCAGTTCTTCCGCCGATCCAAATACCCGCCCATACTATGATGGTTCCACCACTATAAGGATGGACTTCCTGGCAGGATTTTAATCGCTGTTGGCGTCCAGGGGTTCTCCAGTGTCGTATACGTCTTGTATCCGGTCTCATACCAAAACGAGACTCATCAGAAAAGCACACGAAACGCCATTGTTCTTCTGCCCAATTTCTGTGTTCAAGAGCCCATTGATATCGAATCCTACGATTGTGCATTGCTATAGGTGGTACCCGTAGCGGTCTTCGGGAATGAAGGTTCACTTCATGCAAGCGGTTTCTGACTGTTTGGTCGCTAATTAAGTTCCCTGAAGAGTGATGAAGCCTCACGGCTAACATCATGGCGGTTATTGTTGGAGCTCTTCGAGTTAAGATTTGAATGTATCGGTCTTGTCTCCGTGTGGTGCAGCGATACCGTCCTCCATGGCGCTCAGCCAAGGTAAGCGAAGAGCTCTGCCGAATATGGAGGGTATCCAGTCGCAAGAAGACCTTTTTTTGTTGTTGCAACGAACATGGGCGGCCATTCCACAGCGTGATTTGGATGAACTCATTTTGAGTATGCCAAACCGATGTTCTTGTGTTGTTAGTGTTCGCGGTAGAAACACGGATTATTAATTGTTTAAGTTACCCAATAAAATTTTAAAGAAAACTGTTATTTCAGTCTTTTTTTCGAACTTTAATGTTAGTGGTTCAAATGTCAAAAATCCCTTTATTAGGAAAATGGCAAATTTCTTTATTAATGCAAAGGTGACTTGGTTTATCGTTACTGTGACAAACGAAAACACTTTATTTGATGAATCCTTAAAGAAAATTTTAATTAATATCAATCAGGAGAAAAGTTATTGCAAAAATATATGTTGATCCCTAGATACTTTTGATGTGTTTATATATAACTCAAAGGTGACTGACTGACATAGTGATCTATCAACGTACAGCCCAAATCACTGAACGGATCGGGCTGAAATTTGGCATGCAAGTAGATGTTATGACGTAGGCATCCGCTAAGAAAGGATTTTGATTATTTCTACCCCCAAGGGGATAAAATAGGGGATGAAAGTTTGTATGAAACTTTGTCAATTTTAAACCGATCGGGGTGAGAGTTTCAAAATCGGGGGTAAAGTAACTATTCCACGCGGACAAAGTCGCGGGCAGAAGCTAGTTTGGATATATCATTGTTATAATTTCTTTAAAATTAATGGACGAACTAAAACAATTATTAAGTATTATAAAATAATTAAGTCCGACCTTAGTAAATAAAATAAACTTACGCAATGCCAGCCAGTGAGCTACTATTTACTTAAATAACAAAACTTTGAATCCAGCACATGCCCATAATAATCGAAAACAACGTTGAAATCTCAAGAACGGAATATGTTTGTGTGTCTAAGATTATCTCAAAATATTTTCCATCTGATAATCATTGAGTTCTTTAGGAAATTCACCAATAGAATTTTTACGTTTGCACCAGCTCAGAACAGAATTAAACAATAAATGAAATATTTAAAACCAGAAACTCCTCGATCAAAGATTATGTTTGCACCATGTGAAATCTGAACGTTTCATTTATACTCTGTATTAATATTATAAAGAGGAAATATTTGACTGTTTGTTTGTATTGAATAAGCTCTGAAACTACTGAATCGATTTCAACAATTCTTTCACTGTTGGGAAGCTACACTACAAAGTCAAACAACAACAAAATCGCTTTCTCTGTCCCTATATCCGTATGTATGCTAAATCTTTAAAACTACGCAACGAATTTTGATGCGGTTTTTTTTTAATAGATAGAGAGATTGAAGAGGAAGGTTTATATGTATAATACATGTATATAATATTAGAGGAATCATTATTATCTACATTGCTCGCATGCAAAGCCGCTATATTTTATACCCATATTTCCACGGGAACGGGAACTATGTTGGTGAAACCGCAGGGCGATGCTAGTTACTAATAAATTCGGTGAAGCTCGATTACTAACCGCATACGCGCACTTTATTAATTATTTTAAAATAAGTACTCGTAGTGCCCTGGATATCTAATCACGACGATAACGGTCGTTGCACTTAACTTCGAACTAACAGGGGCCGTATTATGACCTCTTAAAACCATCATGTTTTCGGTGTGAAAAAGAGACGGAGCTATACAGGACGAATAGCACTATCCTTTTCTCACACAGAAAACATGATGGTTTTAAGATGTCATAATACGGCCCCTGGGCTCAAAAATGTGAAGCAAGTCTGAATGTGACTCACCGTTCTATTCGACATTGCATAATCTTGAAGAAAACTTCTAAATGTGGTGGAAAGTCCATGGAAAAATGCGTGACATTTTCCCCATTGTATTGTTACTACCTATTACACAATACCCTTTAGCACGACTGGTGTTATGTAAATGTCTTTTATTCTCAAATTACTCTAACTTCAGAGTTACGGTTAAGCTTATACATAGGTACTGAATTACTTTAATATTTCCGCCTTTTAAGACCACAAAATCTTTTAGGGCAAAACGAAAACAACAATCACAGGAAAAATTAAACACTAATTCACAAATTGAGAAAAAAAAAGATCACAAATCAATTATACTTTTGTTTCTTTCTTCAAAAATGTAATTCTTACTGGACGTCAATAAGTATTTCAGCGGCTAAGTTCCATAGCTTAGTTCCCTATTTCGGGTTATCAGTTATCATAGTAACTATGACTAGATGGACTTATCAAGAACCGCCAGCTGCCAAGCTAGATTCTAGAACAATTAAATGCAATGAGATCAAACTGTGTTCGTAATTAATTGTATCTTATCAAAACATTTTTAAGGGCAATGTAATTGAAACTACATAGGTGGCATAAAAACTGACCCAACGGAGGACAGAGTGTATTAGGAGTGTCAATATGTTTTAATTTTATATGATAGATCTTAATTTGTGATATGGTTTTTTAATGAAACCAGATTGATACTTGAAAAAATAGGTAGAGTTTAAACTTTTTAATCGTCACACTTTGGTTCGTCAGTTACATATTTTGCTTTGCTATAATCTATTAAAAGAATATTTTACTGGTGATGAATCATAGTATATTAACTTAAGAATATTAAAGTACATAATTTATTATTAAATAACTTTATTTAAAAAACACAGATTTTTTGTTGTTAAGAGAGATGCCCTAATAAATATCATAAGCAAATTTTGCTCTCATTTCAAATCTGTCCTGCAATATACCTATAATAGTAGGTATTCACATCACAGATTTTTCATGAAAATAATAGAAATATATTCTCATGAAAGTAATATTTCAGCAACAGAAAATACCATAATTCATTCGTGCATGATTAAAGCGTTTTCATTTCAAAAATAAAAATATAACTTTTATATGAATATTTATCTGCGCTGTGTCTGCGTGATTGTGAACGATCACAACATTTCAATTTCAATATAAAATCACTTCGTACAATTATAATAATAAATGCAATGACTAACATTGTCATGTAATATAAATCGTTCTCTTAAATGATATCGTGAGTTTATTTCTAATTATAGAGCTACACATAATCAATATTTATCACTTCATTAATAGTCCACGTTTTTGTGGCCAAGTGAGTAATTATATTTTTTAAAACAAGTAGTACAGCTGCTACAGTAATTTAACGATGATATAATTTGTTTAAATCACGACGTATTTTATTTTACCTAAGTGACCACTAAGAAAGGAAGAAAACTCGTTTATTCCGCTAGAAAAGACGCACAAAAAATAAAACTAAAAAATATATAGACAAACTTAAAAGAAAACAACTTATCGACTAAAACTAGTAAAACTGTGTCAGGACCGGAGACCAACGACCACGAGTCTCTGATCGCACCACAACCAAAAATAAGAATATTTAACACCTTTTAGAGATAACAAAAAAAAAAACAAACACTTAAGATGAAAGATTATGAAAATCCGTCTGCAAAACGAACTGAATAACATCTTACCTTATAAATCTTGATAAACCGAGTCTAAAAATAAACCTTCCTTCTCCACACTGTTTCCACACACTTTTAAGTATTTCCAATAATTTAATTGACACAGATTAGAACAACGTTAGCCAGATTTATCTCAATCTGGGCACTGATTTTAGATTTTATAAAACCGATAGAAACTTCGTTGTAACAGAGAGAGAAGCGTGCGTAGCGCCCGGAGGATAATAAATTTATATTGAGGCAAGTGCAGCCAGTCAGGTTTACTGGTTGTAACTACTCTGGACGCGACGCAAACGTTGGAGGAGTCAGAGTCACTTAAAGGACACCACGCCTCTCGATCGTCGAAAACGGTAATTGACAACACTATTCCTAGCTTCGCGAACACACAACACTAGTCAGTGATTCGAATAATGAAATGTAACTGGTGATTATTTAATTTCTCAAGTGATTTGTTTATTGTGTTATCTAATGTCGTTTGAAGTATCTGTGTTTGATAAAATGTGTGGTAGGTATTTTATTTTTAGTAAGGGTTTCGAATCTATACTAATATTATAAAGCTGAAGAGTTTGTTTGTTTGTTTGTTTGAACGCGCTAATCTCAGGAACAACTGGTTCGAATTGAAAAAATCTTTTTGGGTTGAATAGACCATTTATCGAGGAAGGCTTTAGGCTATATATGATCACGCTTAAGCTAATAGGAGCGGAGCAGCGATAAAAATGTTTTAAAATCGGGGATTCCACGGGGACGAAGTCGCGGGCAGCAGCTAGTTATTGATAAATAGAATGTATAATTATTTGGGCTGTTTGGACTCAAATTTAAAACATTTTCTTTACTATGATACAAATTATTGTAAAGAAAAAAAAAAAACTTACACCACTCGTATACAAATTAAGTGAATAAGACAAAACAGTAACCTTTTGCTAAACCAAATATTATATTGATACCTCACCACAACGGATAATTATATAATCTAGGAACCTTACCTTCCAAACCTTCAAAATAATCTACAATACAAACTCGTAATATATAATTATACACTATGTATGTTAAATTACCCGAATTTTTGTAGCTCGTTTTTCACTTTAACTGAGCAGCATTATTACGCCATCTTTTGATAGAATTTTGCACCAGAAAAGTTTCTTGTAATACAGCCCAATCCAGAACAGACAGATTCGGAACACAAAACGTGTTCGTCATTATACCAACTGCTACGGAAATAATAATCACAAAAAGCTACACAATGTCTTCAATGAAGCGAGCCGATTTTTCCGGTCAACAAAACGGTAACATCTCGATGGTCGAGCCGGTAAACAGCAAAGTTAAATAGATATAGGTAAATAATATTATTAATTTGATTAAACACTTTTTTATTTATTTATTATTAACTATTGTTTTATGTTTATCTCATTTCTTTGCAAAATTTGCAAAGAAATGAGATAAACATAATTATGTATTTCTGCAAACTGAAATATCTTCTAATAGCGCCACCTAGTATCGAGTAGCAATACTAAAGCAAACAGTTTATCATACAAAATCTTAGATGGCGCTGTAATAAATTTATATGAAATAACATATTCGTTTTTACCTGGGAATATTTTGTAATTTATTTTATAATCCGTATCATTCTTGTTGAATGTGTGAACATCTAAAATTATTATATATATTTGCCTACCTACCACAGATTTGAAGTTGGCAAATAAAATATAACGTAAAGAAAAAACATTTTATTTTATTGAATTGGCGATGGTTAGTAGGCACCTAATACTAGTTATTCATTGTGAAATAAATAACCTCTCACGTGATTCTGCTATGTTCGAATGACACCCAATGTTACTAGTTTATAGACACATTCCATTTCAACTTTATTTGTTTGTGGTTCAACGACCCCATGAAATAGAAACATTTACGTAAAATGTGTATATTTTATTATGCCAACCAACCAACGGATAAAGTATTTTGAGATATTTTTTGAGTGCACTTAGGTATACTCAAACACTGTAGGTATATTGTACCTACCTACAGAAAAAAATGCGACCCCGAATCGATTTTGAACATGTAGATCACAGCAAAAAACGCTTTTGCCAGAAAATGTTCTCACCGAGACACAGAATCTTAGACACGTTCTAGTTTTTTTTTTTTTGATCTTATCTTTCTTACCTACTAGACTTGGCATGTTTTGTAACTACTTATCATGTCTTTCTATTACTGACGCCTCAGAATTTCAGGTAAAAATTTTCAGAGCGCCTTGAAGGAAGCTACATTAAGGAATGTCCTGGAATGTATGTAGGTACCAAATAGGTAGGTACATAATTATTACCTCCCCATACTTTCATGCTATTTACTGTGTCTGGCATGGACCACTCTCAGGAGAAGAAATGACACTAAAGAAATTAATCTTATTGTTCGAGCATTTATTTCCAATTTAAGTATTTGGACACTTTAATTTTCTAAAATTCGTCTGCTTATTGCTACTGCTCACCATTGAATGTAGGTATTTAGGTAGGTACCTACTTATATACTCCCATAACACTTAGGTAAGTAAAACCACAACCAAAAAGAATCCATCTTAGATTTACCTAATTTTTCTTTACCGATTGTCTATTTTTAAGAAGATCAATTATGCATACAACATAAAAAATTGCCATCTACGTATATTAAGTATCTATATTACGCAATAATACCAACCTATTTATCATATTTTTACGATAGTAATCTTATAGATATCTACAGCACAACACTAGCGTTTAACTACGATGCAAAAAATTAAGATTGGTAACAATTATTTTTTAAATAGGAAGTAAGTAGGTAGGTATTATTATTTTGCTATTCCTGGAGAAAACCTGGCTGGGAGTGAAGGATGATCTTTGCGGTTAATTTAGGAACTGAATAAGAGTAGCTTAAACTGATTTTAAAAACATGCGCTTGGCCTATGTACAGCTTTGAAAGAAATGGTGGCTGGTGATTAAGATGATAAAGAATTAAATAATATCATACAAGAATCCGACGTCACAAGCAAATATGTTTTTTAAACTCAAATGAATAACTGTTATCGTGTATTGTTATCGTTACGTCACTCTGATTAATGCTCAACAAATATGTTGTATGTTTATTCCTTTTTAAATGTTTGTGACACTCATTGTCGTCACCCATCGTAAATATCCGGTGCATATTCGACACAATTTAGTGTAAATTAGTTTTTAAGACATAGGCTAGTCTTGAAAACTAACTTTCGCATAAAACAAGCAACATAGAAGACGAATAAAGTCGCCTCAATTCGCTCTCCATGAATAATTAAATTAAGTTTAACATCATCATTTGAGTAAGATGAGTGAGAGATGAAGCAAGTTCCTTACTGACCTTTGCAACCCAGTTCGTCGATTGTTAGTTGTAGAAGTTTATTTTCCAGAATTCATGACTGTTTCGCTTCTTTTTTGTAACTCTTTTAAATCGTGTGCCAGAAGTTTATTAGAAACCAAAAAACGACTGCTATTTTCCATTGTTGATTCCATTGATTTTGCTTTGGAATTACCATCTAGTTGGCTTCGATAATGTAAAAAGATCCAGTACGAATAGGTATGTATCATTTGAAAATAAAAAGGAAGCATAATTTTCATATTCGAAATCAGTTTTAGTAACGTCGTTTATGGCTGTTTAATTGGGTAACCTAATTAATTTACGGCTGTACATTCCTTCCATAATCTTAGACGGTTTATATGCCCATAAATCTGTGAGTGAGTTTAACTTTGATACATACGGTTTCAGTACTCTTAATGCTGTTTTAAATTATGAGATTGTATTTCATTTTCAATCCTTAACGTTAAAGATATACAAAAGTTCCAGAATTGTTCAAGAAAGTTACAACGGCCCTGGAATGCAATGAGGATTTGACGGAACACGGTTGAATTTAGTCAGCAAGAGTCACCCTTTTTTTTTGGATTGGAAATCATCAATGACTTCTCTCGCTCTGGGCGGAGCGGAAAGGAGTGTCAGACTCTTACTGACTTAAAACCCACCCGTGATCCTTCTTGTGCCCTTTACGTTCCAGGCCCGCGGTGACTCTTTCAAGCAAATTCCACAGCCCTAGCCCTATGGGGCCCCGTCTTCGTTGCTGACAGCTCTTTGAGACGCGCGTGAAACACGACGCGCCGACCCGGGCCTGGTTGCTATCGGAAGACAAGCCACTCATAGTTCCCTCATAGTGGCCGGAAATCGCCCTGCGTTTCCCGACGAGAGTCACCTCCACTACAATCCTAGTCTGGGCGGAGCGGAAGGTGCATTTGACGATTCCCATCCGAAATCAAATTTAAATTCTACGACAACGGCAAAAGATATTTGAGCATTTTCTGCTTTTCTATAGGTAACGACCAGTCATAAGATGTAGCGGTTGTCCGGTAGGTACTCCTACGTAGCAAGGTTACTTACCTGACCGCTTGTACCTTATCATTATAATAAACTTTTTCCGCTACTGAATCATGATTCGCCGGTGGCGAGGCTAGACTTTATCAACTGATTTTCCTGTAGTTTCTTGTATCTGTTTACAAATTCATAGTTTCTTAACAACGAATAAAGATGGAACCAGTCCCCTTAATTATATTCTAGACCTATTTATAATTTTGTTTCAATGTTTTTCACATCCAGCAACGTTGAGCTTTCAGGCAATTATTTTATGGTCATTATCTACGTATTTTATTAAATTCAGTACATATACGTCAATATTTAGTTCAAGTATATATTTTGATTTACCCTCGTCCGTGCGTCACTGCGGGGTGCCAACTGAAAACCAGCGCTGGGTGTCTAACGCCCAGCAAATGCTGAGGTGGTAACCCTTTCGGTTCGGACACATTCTGTACTTTTCTCCTCCTGTAATTTGTGTTTGTATCCGTTGTGCTGTGTATGTCCTGAATAAAAGTTTTTCTATTCTATTCTATTATATCTAACCAATGCAATGGATGTCGTAACCTAAGCTTAGTTTCTAAAAAGCCGATCAAGTCTCTGATCAGTAACTCAGCTGTCAAATGTTATGTCAGCTGTGGTCGTTCGTTGACAGAAACAATAAGATAGAATCAAACCTCTTGACAGGAGATATTAAATAGGCCTTCAGAATCTGGGTTGGTTTGTCATGTTAAATTTGTTCAATTGACAATATAGAGAAAGTTGCAAATCCAGTAGATAGAAATGAAAAACAATAAAAAAGGTTGTCTAACACGAAGAAAAAACCAGTATATTAGACGACTGATTAGCAGTGGGCAAGTTACAAAACTGGTACAATAAACAATCTTCTAACTAATGATACAAGCATATCCACAATAAAAATGCCACACGGATGAAAATGCATAACAACATACTTCAACATAGTGATTTGGGTGGAGTAGGCCCGCGGCTACAGAACCGGTTGCCACGAGACCATTGTTAATGATAACGGTGAGGATCATCGGCTAAGCAAGACCGTCCATCAGCATACGAGAGATATGCAACGGATTAAGCTTTTAAAATATTATGATAAAATACATTCTGGTCTCTGTTAAGACCCTGCTTGCAAAAAGTAGTACTTCTGAATTTCGAGATCGATGTGTTGAAAATGGAAATAGTCATAAATATATTCTCTTAGAAAATATATTTTAAAGAGACTAAAATCGAGTTAGGTATATGTGTAACTTCCAATACTTAAAAGACCCACGTATGGTGTAAAGCGAAAATTTCAGATGAAAACAATCGTCATGAATAAGTGGAAATAGATGTAGGCGTCACGCTGGGCAGAAGTCCTGGTAATTACAGAAAGCATTTAGCTAATGATAAATGACCAAAATATTAAACAAGAGTCAAAACGCTTGATAAACCTAATGCTTTAGACACCTGTGAACTATATACCAGAAATACAAATATGCTGTCTGGAAGCACATTACAATCACGCGATTGATATAATATTTCTCTTGATAACATAGACTTTTCCAGACAGTCTAGGGTTACACATGTTATAATTTATACAGTAGCGATAGCGAATATCGATCGTAGATTACATATTGTGTATGTAAATAAATAGATTATTTACGTTTAACTAACTATTTGCTGAATAATAAACGGTGTATTTATAGAAATACTAACTTCTGTCTGCAGGTTATGTCGAGTGAAAGTCATAAATTATTCCAAGCAAATATCTTATTTTTGTCCAGGGAGAATGTTTGCTCGGAATGCATAATATGGTCTACTGATATGCCAAGTTTTATACAAATTCTTTCGTTACCGACAGACAGAATTACATTCGCATTCATAACATTAGTATGTATTTAAAGAAATATTACGTTAGAACGATTTGTGTTTTGATGACTGTAATATAAGTACGCCTCTTTTTTTACTGCGCAGATTCCATTTTAAATAAAAATGCTCTTTAATTGTGATCCCTTCATCCTTTAATTTTAGAAATCTACAAAATTATGTTTACTCTTTAGTCACGCAACTTCGTCCTATTCTTAAGTTACTACACAGTAACGGATGTATTAATTCATATCATCTGCTGAGCATTAATTAGCTTCATTATGGCTGCTTCCTAGAAAACTAGTGTTCGCATTAGCCCTTATTCCGCTCTAAACTAACGCTTGGCTGTTGCTGCTTGGATTTATTTGTACGAGCTGCCCTTTAGGAGACCAATGTATAGATAACGAATTTAGATTTTACTGCACAAGGCAAGGGTTTTACTAGAATTTATACACTTAATTATATTTTTAGTATCATTTACTTGTTGCACACTCACCACAGTGTAGTCTTTTTAACCTTATGTACTAGGCCTGTACATAAAGTTTAAAAAGTAATTCGCTCAAAATTAGAATATGCCAGGTACATTATTGAAAATTAAAAACATAAAACATAAAAACAATAAGGGATTAAATGAAGAGCTATTAATGGCACAGGTGTTAATGGTAACAGCAGCTAGGCTAGGTACGTAATTCCATTGGATACTACAACTCAGTATTCTAGACACTATAGCACGATAGCATGCCAAGCTATCTCCCTCGCACACTGCAACATGCATGATCTCATTCGCTCGTAAACCCGCGGTTAGAGTCAAATGGGACTTGATGTAGTGTGAATTCAAAAGAACATTGTACTGCAATAAAATCTCAGCGGGTTGTAAAATTTGGAGCAAATGTGAATTGAACCAGATTTCGACGACATTATGACATCATATATGGTATTGAAAAGATTCTCCATTTTGTCCCGAATAACGAAAAATTCAGCACAAAAAATAAAAAATTAAAAGGAGTAAATACGCTAGCTAGGGTGTAATTTTGTACAATATTAAAAAAAAAAACATAAAAACGCTAAAATAGATCACATATTAATCAAAGCCCTTCGTTTTGAGTACGATCCAAAAATACCGGTTGGTAACAAAATCAATGACCAAAAAGTCTTTAAGCTCCAATATGAAGCTACAAACAAGAATGATCAAGTAAAATAATTGTTCATTTGCACGCCATGTATTCGTTTTCTTGTGCATATCCGTCATGGCTGGACCACATCACGTCTCTACGTCATCAGATCGTACGATGGTGCACCGGTGTCGATGGACGCGAGCCCTTACTCATGTAGACAACTTGACAGATGACTTTTGTAAAACCGACTTTTAGTGAGTATTTTGAACTTGACGGTACAACCGGTTCCTCATTGCCAAGGGCTTTATACAATACTCCGTAAGTAATTCTTATTTTTTGAACACAAGGAAGAAAAGCTTGAAATTGAGATATTTTCGTACTGATAATCGTAATGATTATCTTTTGATAAAGATGAACGATATGTCTTCAAATGTTTCTTATGTGATGGCATGTGATACTGAGATAATGTCTACTGTGTTGCTACTTAGTAATGATACGGTTAACACGCTTCGTGGTGATAATATATTGTATTTGCCATTGCCATAAAATAAGTCTGGCTTGTATTTGAGAATGTAGGCTAACTATATTGCTTCGCCAAAACCATTTTAACTTTCAAGTTTGAAATTTTACAGCAATAAATTTTCTGCAACACTCCGTAATAAAGACATTTAACATTACTGTTACAAAAATCATAAACTAAAGTCTAGGTGTTCCACAAATTCGCCGGAGCGGAGAGTGGCCCGTTCGCGGACGCCCTGGCCGAAAGGCTGAGGGCGGTCTTACCCGCGGACGAGGTCCGGGTGTCCAGGCCGACTAAGCGCATCGACATGCGCATAGTGGGCCTGGATGACTCCGTGACGGAGGAGGAAGTTGTGGCCGCCGTCGCCAGGACTGGGGGGTGCTCTGCCGAGCTCGTCAAGGCGGGCGCCCTCCGGCCTGACAACACGGGCATGCAAACCCTTGTGGTGAGCTGCCCCGTGACGGCGGCCAGAACTGTGTCGGAGGGCCGAAGGCTCTTGGTGGGATGGGTGTCTGCGCGGGTAAAACTGCTGGAACCCAGGCCTCTGAGGTGCTACCGCTGCCATGTGGGCAACCACACGGGAGCTATGTGCCCCTCGGAGGTGGACCGCAGCGGACTTTGTTTCCGCTGTGGTCAGCCCGGTCATCGGGCCGGCTCGTGTGAGGCCACGCCGCACTGCAGTGCATGTGCGGCTGCTGGCAAGCCGGCCGAGCACTGGGCTGGGGGAAGGGCCTGCGCGCCATCCGCCCCGACCAAGGGCAAGAGGTCCGCCGCCGCCGCCGCCTCTGCCGCCGCTGCGGCTTCTGTCACCGCCACTGCCGCTTCTGCTGCGGGTGCTGCGACTCCCAACACTCGGGAGGGTGCTGAGATGGAGTGCCAGTAGTGGTCCCATTTCGGCCCCCTCCAGAGACAAGTCGGCCGCTGTGCTATTGCGCAGTGGCTGATGCCTGGGGACGGTGAGCGTGGGTGGCTCGCCGTCCGATACCAGGTTGAGTCGACGACGCGTTGTGTTCCACGCGCGCCGAAGGAGCCGTCAGCACCAACGACGGGACCCCATAGGGTCGGTGCCTGCTAGGGTTGCGGAATTTGTTCGAAAGAGTTACCGCGGCCCTGGAACGCATAGGGCACAAGAAGGATCACGGGTGGGTTTTAGTCAGTAAAAGTCTGACACTCCCTACCGCTCCACCCAGGGCGGGAGGGGTCATTTGATGATTTCCCATCCAGAAAAAAAAAAAAAAAAAAAAAAAGGTGTTCCACAAATCGAAATAAATTTGTCAAATAAAACACCTTAGTTCTCAATCACTCTGAGAAAACATTATGAACACCTACTTCGACATCTGCAAAAAACACGCAATAATATATATTTATTTATTTATAGAGAAAATATGTCAAAATAAAATCGCTATATTCGCTCGTCACACCACACAGTTTCGCGAATATTCCACTCATCATTTTGTTAATATATGGGCCATAAATAAGTAGGTAAATGGATCTACCCACGTACATCATGTAGCATCATGTGCTTGGAAACGTGATGATGGAGAGCATTAGCACTTAAGATTCTTCAGCTGAGTTTAAATTCAAGTAATAGAATCTGTAGAAAGCAGTCAATGTGTGAAATTGATTGGCAATTTGGCAGTAATACGATGTTGATTGATTTGTAATCCTCGAGTTTTGTTTCTTCTTAGTTCGATTCCCGATTTAGTGATGATCAATTAAAGAAATCAAAACAATCGTTTATCAACAACTTAGAATAAGTTAGAGATCATAAATTTGCTTAAGGTACGTTCCTGATGCATGCATATGTGGTGTGTACACTATGAGGTACTGATATGGAAAGTAATGACCGCAAACAGCAACCAATAATAAATCTACTACTAACGATTATATGTCATTACGTATTGACATCGAAAGAACAAAGTCCAATAAAGGATGCGACGATATTCAAAGAAATACGAGTACACAGTCAAATGCTCTGCCAGTTAGGGAATGATCCTTGAACAACTGCACTTTGGGAGTGCTTTGTAAAGTCGACGTAATGAGATTTTCTTGTCTATTTGATGCCTTATATGTCTTGAAGCACAGGCACATATGTTTTAGAATTACAAGCTTAGCATAAAGAGATAACAGAAGTTTGGATGGATGTTCAAAATTATGCTTAACAGTCTCTCAGCTAAATAATCCATCTGGAGATGTTATAAAGCATCCGAAAAACAATTTGAAAAGAAAAGGGCACCTCCTATCATTTAAATATTTCTATGATGATAGTGATCGTGATGAAAAAGATATTAACAGTACAATGAACTTAAACTTCATCGACTTTTCCGTGAAATCAGTAAGCAGTTAGTCAACTCTTCACGTGACCAGAGGGCTGGCCTTTTCTTTGGTCAACGAATCAGCATTGCCATTCAACGTGGCAATGCGGCCAGTGTTCTGGGCACTTTTCCCGTTGACAGCGATGTGGACGAATTTTTCGATGCCCTATGAGTCTTTTCTCCTTTTTACTCCGCTTGTACATATATATATATATATATATATATTCTATATTATATCTTCTTTAGTTGTATTTTATTAATAATATTTATATCAAAAAGATGAACTTAAATGTTGATATAAATGTCCATAAGATCATGAAAGTACTTTCTCCAATTCAGGCGTATAGTTTTATAGCAGGAACATTAAGCGTAGCCGAGTATCGGGGATAATAAAAGTAACCAATCGAATTAAAATGCGTCAACATTTGCTACATCAAGCAATGACGAATCCAACAAAGTGAAATCAGCTGTCAAGATTTAAAAGGTATTTAAGTTCATAATATTCAACGGCAGTTGGTGCATTGTTATGACTGCACATTTAAGCTGACCTCAGCAATAAAGCCAAACAGGAGCAGAAACAACGCGTAATGAGCGAAAATAAAGTGACGAGGTTATAAACCATGATAAACATAACAAAGTGAACATGCAATCCGCTCGTTTTCTCGGAACAAGTCTCCCAACGGAACTCACTCCGCTAACGATAAGCCTAAAATTCAAACAGATGATACAGTCGTCAGTTCAAGTGGAGTGACATTGTACCACAACTTTTATTCGAGTTTAACTGATGGCCATCGTAACGCATCGCAGTGTCTCTATGTAAATGGTCATGCATGACTAAACTGATCTAAAAATAGAACCCCGCCTGGGATGTGCGGCGATAACTGGACTAACTCGACCAAACTGGTCATATTTATGCCATGTCGCTTCCAAATATAGCTCACACGGTATAGAAATAGTTACGGAATACGCTTAACATACCTTTATGTTGAAACTCGTTGAAGTGATTATTTATAGCTTCTTGCGTTCAAAGTTTATGTGAACGGGTAACTTGAAGTCTGTTATGGTCGATTTTATTCACTTAGTAATTCAGCAAGAGACTGCGAATGACTCATTCCGCTGAAAGGTAATTTCATTTTCGGGTTTTGGTTGCCAGTCGGCATGCCGGTTACGTCATGTAGTGCAATGGCTCTGCATTTGATAGCTTCAATTAAAAGGGTATTTGCCTCAAGTGGCAGCTGAGATATCAAAAAGCTTTTAGTTTTGCAATTTACTTTATAATTTTATTTAATTAGTAAAATTATATTACTCCGCTTTACAAATAACAACTCGTTAAGTAACGGGAGCATAGTAACTGAGAAGTTTATTATCCAGTGACATTCCATTAATTTATAACTGTAATAAATTGGACATAATATTGCATTGATATTCAAGATTTCTATCTAAAACACTTACTTAGTGTAATAACTGATAGGTTAATATCATTAAATTTATTACAGAGGCTTTATTTAATTGCTAATTGAATCAAGACGGTAATTAGATTAAACTGTTCATACTCTATCATTTTACTAATTCAGTCAGTAACTGCGTCCGATGCTATGGTATTAAATAGAATCCTAATTATAATATAAATACATAATGTAATGTCTTTTTCCCCCATCGAGATAGGCAGAAGTACAGAACGTTTTTAGGAGTCTTTCTCCTTTTATATTAATGGGTAAAGATCATCAAAGTATAAATAAAAAATCAGACAAGTGCGAGTTGGAAACGCCCACCGAGGGACAGTACAAATTTGTGGGTAAATATATATCACAGTATCCCTAGCGTTGTGCCATAACAGGCATTGCACTTAATTACAAATGTATAATTTTCAAATTTACCCTGTACTTTTAATACAAGGCGACATTACTTGCCAAAATGATAGTTTCATAGTCAACGGAAATTACCCTCGAGACAGACAGACGGACAACCGTTTTTTTCCTTTTGAGGTACGGTACCCTAAAAAAAATCTATTTAACGACTACCATTAGACGTTATTTAGATTTTTTCAAGAAATAATACAAGTATGCTAGAAGAAGATACATATATAATGCCGTTCACAAATTCTTTGGTTCAAGTAAGTTTAATTACATTGCAGGATACGCTCCAGCTATTGAGCCTTGCTTGCAAGCTGGTGGTATGGAGAAACATGGGTTTAGCAAAGTGAAACTATAGGTATTAGCGAACACGATTGTAAAGTCCAGAATGTTTGGGATTGATCACCTTGCATTTTGGTAGCACATATTGATAGCATTTTGATCTTTTTGACAATTATCGCCAATCAGTTAAAATGCGGTTGCGACGCTACCTCCCAAACAATGCATCACCTGATCATCTGATATCGTCTTGTCTTTTTAAGTGTGCCTACTCTTTGAAAGTCCGTTACGAGGCAAATGCTAACCCAGGTAGTTGAATTCTTGTTAAAACACATTTAATTTGGAATCATTGATGCGATAAAGTATATGAATAATGCCGCTTTGTCTAAAGTCCAAGGACTAGAGAATGATGGTTTGGTGAATATGGAAAGCACTCAATCCGTTGCGCACCAATTTAGGCCGCTATCAGTACAATTTGGCAAAATGCAGTTTTACAGACCCGACACCAATGTGTTGTGAAGTGATCCTGTCCAAAACATGGCCCACTTGTGCTATTACTGTTCGTTTGAGGACCTAATTGATGCCACTGATGCTGCTATAAACGTCGATCATACTGGACACAACTTATTTAAAAATCGCCATCAACTTGAAAAAATTAACCATAAAAAAGTGTGGAAGCCAACAAAAACCGATACTAGAAAATAATTAAACATAGTATTATCCAATGAGGATACTTGCGAAGTAGGACAAAATTTAAATAGTTATCGCTACGTTGTTGAACTTGTGGCTTCTGCTAACATTATGTATCTACATGTTTATGTATCAAAGAATATGCATATTGCATTAACTCGCTTTGTCCGTGCTTAAAACTATCGGGGTTTACTGTTGTGTGCTCTGGTGCTAAATGTCAACATATTTTAATGCTTCGCAACACAAGTGTATAGGACACTTGTGTTGTGTTGTGTTTATTTCTAAAACGCATTGTTTTGCATGCTTTTTGTTGGCTTACAGAATACACTATTTATGTAGTGTGTTGACTATTGTCAATCCTCAGTTACCTTGTAGTCATTCACAATTATTGTGTTTTTTCTTTTCATTATTTGATACAAAATTCGATTCAGAGTGAGTGGTTAAATATGAAAATAGTTCAAGAAATATTTGTCTATAAAATGACACAACAGTGGTTATGTTTTTAAATACTTTTCCTGTTGTGATTCACATTTCCTTATTTGCGCCCTAGTTTAGTTTTTCATGTTCAGGTAGGCACCTTATTGTCCGGAATCTTTCAGGAAACATTTTTTGTCAGTTTAATTTTTTTCTTTTTCAGGAAAAGTCGAGGGTATCACGTTATATTTTAACCATGTGTCATGTAGCCATTAGCACTGTTTAACATAACAAAACTACATAATGTATGTATTGCAAATTGCGAAGTAAATAAGTAGGTGCAAATTGATATTCTGGGCTACTTGCGGGTTTTTAACGTGTTACAGAAAATTGGATTTTACTAGTTATGATTTACCTAAAAGCATATTCACAAAATAACTTCAGCATTCTTTGATGGGGCATAACATGTGGCGAGTCTATTGCTACTTTTCTTTATTATTTATTCATAAAAATACGGTCCAAAGGGACATTAAATTAAAGCCTTCGTCATTTTACGACCTTAACGTGGATCACAGACGACGTGGACAAACAGAAAAACGTACAGACTTATCTAATAAATACATATTAAGTTAATATAACCAAATTTAACAATATTATTAAGAAAAACGAATCCAACAAATCAATTACTATTCATGCAATATGAAGCGATTATATTGATATCGAAAATCTGCAATTTAATGACGTCACTTGTAATTTCATTCCGTCACAGGCATGGCCAACTATCTGTATGACGGTGCTGATTATAGGAAAAATACCGACCGACGCTAAATAGAATGTTTCAGATAAAAGTGATGTGGATAAACTCGGATAAAACTTATCGCTACCTAATAATTCGAAGCACACTCTTAAAAACGATAAAAGAGCGCCTGCTAAATATTTATTAGAGCAGAATCATATATTAAAATAAGAAGATTCAATTATGAATATAAATCCTGAAAATGTAGCACGTTTACTGCCAATTTATTATGTAGTTACATGAAATCTTTTAATAAAAATATGGTAATTACATTAAACACTCATCGTAAATCAAGCAGAAATTAGATGGTTGGTTATTTACGAGTGTAGTGGTGAATTTTATGGGTTTAGAAAAGTTCGGGATTCGGCAAAAAGTACTAAAGATTGTATTCACATTTTGCTTTATTATAAACACATTAGAATATGAACGACTATTCCAACTGGATTTAGAAGTGGCACCCCTTATCACTGGCTGGACCATGGAATACTTCGAATTTGTGTTAAAAAAATAATATTGAAGACTAGAAACTCTAGACAATGTGCCATTCTATCTGTGAATGCAATATTTGAAATGCCAAAACTTAAGGGATTGTTCGCGTGACATTTCGACAGCGTTACACTTGAACGTTTTGACAATCGCCTTACCCACGTTATCGCTGACAGTTTTGCTTGTCATGAAGCTCAGCAACAGTTAATTCTCGCTAGCAAAAAAGTTTTCTTAAAGTAAATAACTAGTATGTTACTTTCGTAAAAAAAAAAAGATTATCGAGTTACTGGATTCTCATATCATCGAACGGTCCGTATTTCATGTAGGTAATAACTCTGGATTGAGATTGTTTATTCCACGCTGTTAATTATGATTTCTTGATAAAACGCAACTAAAACTATATGGGAAAATAAATCTTATTCATTTATTTTTATTACATCTGTTTCAAGAAACGCCGAAAAAGTTC